>OY743111.1:522106-5522106 GCA_963555685.1 Acrobasis consociella | reverse complement strand
AGACTATGGACTTCCACTTGCTACGATCCTAACAAACCTATTTCGCTTCACATGCACTCATCACATCATTCTCTTTATACATACCCGCCGGTTACGGGTACCTCTGAAGTTCTGACCTCTAATTAGTCCTTGGAAAGCCATTTAAATTTCAGTCAAAACAAACTCGAAAATCTTCGCTCACTCGTTCAATTACTAAATATTTTATTACAATTCCAGAGGCCACGGCGACTGCAAGAGTCCTGTATCATCTATCGAGAGCTGCACCGAAGACTCCAGACTCCTTCTCAACTACCAAGCCTGCCCTGATGTCCATGGCTCTGAAAGTACAGGTATGATTATCAAAGTTCACACTAATATTGTAAAGGCGAAGTTTGTGAGTGTGTGTGTGTGTTTGTTACTCCTTCACGCGCAATCGGTGGTATGCAGGAAGCTGACACCCTAGAATAACACATAAGCTACTTTAGGCGCAGCTAATATTTTATAAAATATTAACTGGCGATACGGTTAGCAACCCATCACTATTATGAAGTGATGGGTCCGAAAAAAAAATCAAGTTCGCATATATTAAGGACCTATACCATTGCTTACTTCACTACTTCGAAACAAAACATATCGATAATTTCGAACTATTTAAAACAATGCCCAAAATATCCGAATCTAACCGCACTGCAGTACAATACGGTAATTTAGAGATGGCTCCAAGAATAGACGCAATAGTTTGCAAGTCAAGACAGTCCACAGAGCAACTGTCTAAATAGATAACAAGGCATAAAACTTGTTTATTAATTTAAAAATCACCATAAGTAATAATAATTTATATAATATTATAATTTATATTAAAAGCTTAAAATTAAAATTCTTTAACAAACTAAATCTAAATTAAAATCTAAAGCCTAGCCTAATTAAATATAATGAATTTAATGTTAAACAAGTAGGTATTTAATTCCGCAAACTGTCAAGTCTTATTTTTCTGTTGTCAATGTTACCAAAGATGAATAAATATACAGGACAAATTACACTGATTACTGACTAACTCAACGATACTATATTTTATAACAAATATTTATTTAAATTAACACCCAAGACCCAGGAGAATTCTTAAAATGCCATTTTGGCAATGCAATTAGCGCCGGCTGGGGTCGAACCTAAAATGTCCGCCGGAGTAGGGGTCCTAGCATGTTGCCATAATGCCACGAAAAGCGTTTGACTTGTTTATTCATTTTTTCTTAACAGAACCATCGTTATCTATTTCTACGTGTGTCAATGACCACGCCAGACGACTCGGTTTTATAAGATATATCGTCCTCGCCGGAGTTTTGACAATATTAACTTGTGGAAATAGATGCAGTGTTCAACATCATAGCACTTTCTCCAAGACGCGTAGTTTATTTCAAATGCTGACCGGGCGAGCGAAGCCTCACCGTCTCAGCTTCGGCAAAAATTCTTTCGTTTGTCCGAATTCCGGATGTCCGAATGTCCAGATTTCAGTCTGTTTTTTCATATTTCTCAACTGTTTCTCGTGAATTTTCATTGAATATTTTAGTCTATTTTTCAAGCCTTTTCAAAATGGCAGAAATATATAGGTTGAAAACTTTAAAATATAATATTTACTCGCGCGTAGTTTTTAATTTAATATTAAGAAGGTACCTAACCTACTTATACGAGGTCTACAGCTCACAGCGCCAGTAGTACACTGAACTTGCTCCAAAAGTATTGCCGGTGTTAAAAGTGTATCTGTTTTTCAGGTACTCTGATGGAGTAAAAAGTAATAAGTAAAAATGCGTTAGTTAATGTGAACGTTCTATAACCTTCATTAGACATATCAAAACAAAGCAAAAGTAGTTGAGAATATAAATTCAAGGGAGATAACCTTATCTCAGTTCCGGGCTATCTCAATTCTGGGTTATTTCAACATGCAAAAAAATAAAATTATAAAAAAGTTACGCATTATAAATAATACACACTAATCAGCTATTTATTCGTTACAAGGATCATAAATCCTCGGGTCAGAAGATCCAAAATTACGATCCACGTTCTGCTAATTATGGATGTAGAAAAAAATAATATTTTGGCTCATTAGATAGATAATTAAAAAGTATGGTATACGTATTTTTTATTTTCTCTGATTAACACATAATGTCGAAGATACAGCGAATGTAATTTTGCGTTACATTACGATCAGCTACAATTTTTAACCAAAGGTGACGTAAATCACCCCTACTCCGAAACTTCGTAGCGCTCGATCTTTGCGAATTTTTACTACTTTTGCTAAACGAAAAAATATGAGTCCTTTATTTTTAAATAATTTACTCAATACTCAATACTCAATCATTTATTGCTTCCTTAATGTATATACAGGTCTTTGATTATATAATAGGATCTATTAATGGCCCTGAAGGGCGCTGCAATGAGAGAAGGGCTATGTATACAAGAAAAAAATGGTTAAATTAATGTATTCTCATGCACAGATAATATTTATTAATGTTTATTTTTCAGTTACTAATATTATATTTATTTGGGAGCTTTCCGCTTTCATTAATATTTTTATTCATATACAGAGAATTTTAATCTTATTTATTTATTTATTTATTCAATTGTAGTTGTTATAAGTACTACATATTTGAAAAAATTCTTTTCTTTTTAATTTATATTATTCTATTAATTCATAAAGATTTTGAAACATATTTATTTTACTGTTATTATTTTTCCTGCTTTTATTAATTTTCGTATGGATAAAAGAATTGCAATCGTTTTTATTTAATTAATTGTCATTATTATATTAATTAATTAATTGTATTATATTGTATGGTATTGTATTATACGTTCTTGATTATTGTCAATTTTTTTTTTTGTTTCCTTACGATATGCATTACAAACAGGTCTTAATAGGCGAAATAAGACTCTGACGGGAGCTGCAATAAGAGAGCTGCTTTAACGGGAGATAAATGTGATCAATTTTATTTATTATATTGTATATATAAATTTACGTATAGCGATGATAATATATTTGTGATAGGTTATTTATTATATTTAAGTTTTTTTTTTAATAATTATTTATTTATTTATTAGTAATATATTTATCTTGTAGATATTCGTCAATAGTATAATAACATTTATTAGCCAAAAATTTTTTAATGTTTTTTTGAAATGTTTTATAATTTTCTAAATTTTTGATGTCTTCTGGAAGTTTGTTATATATCTTTACAGCCATTTTAAAAGGACTAGACGAATATAGCTTTAGACGCGAAGTAGGTAATTGTAGTCTGTTCTTGTGCCTGAAGGTGTACTTCGTTTCTATGTCTTTTCTTTTGTTAAAGAAGTGTTGATATTTACGTACAAATTTGCATGTTTCCAAGATGTAAATACTCGGCAAGGTAAGTAAGTTGTATTTTTTGAAATAAGGCTCACAGCTATCTCTAGGTTTTATATTGGCTATTATTCTGATTAATCTTTTTTGCATAGTAAAGACTCTATCCCAGTCGGTTCCGTTATCCCACAAATTTGTACCATTGCTAAGCCATGAATAGGCGTAAGCGTAGTAGGTGACGATAGCGGTCTCGATATCTGTGGATTTCTTTACTTCTCTGAGCTTAATGCAAATTTTGATAGTTTGGCGCAAAGTTTGTTAATATGAGATTTCCACTTGATGTTGCTATCTATGTCTACGCCCAACAGCGTGAATTCCTTTACTACCTCTAAGTCTATGCCGTTTACGTTAAAATTTATTTGTAAGGGTTTTTTTTGATATGGGTGAAACACCATTAGTTTTGTTTTTGAGAAATTAATTTCCAAATTATGGTCGTAAAGCCAGGCTTCTGTTTTTTTTAGAATATTTTTAAGATGTTGGCTTACGTTTATATTTTTGTCTACTGGCGTAAGGATCGAGATATCGTCAGCGAACAGGACACAGTGCTCATCCATTATTTTTGGAAGATCGTTTATGTACAAGAGGAATAAGAGACACCCGAGAACGCTGCCTTGGGGAATAGAAAGACTAATCGATATGCATTGTGATCGGATGCGTTGGATCGTATCTGTTTCGTAGTCAAAATGCTCAATTTCTACAAACTGTTTTCTATCCTTGAGGTATGAGCAAAACCATTTATGGGCAACTCCTCTGATACCAATTCCCTGTAGTTTATTTAATAGGATGTCGTACAGAACTCTATCGTATGCTTTGGTCATGTCTAGCAATATTCCTATACCGTATTTACCATTATCAAGTGTTTTTAGCACTTCTTGGACGTATTTGTAAACAGCTAATGTTGTCGAGCGATTTTTCCGGAAGCCGTTTTGACAATCATCAAGTAGTTCATATTTTTCGCAAAATTTGTATACACGGTCAGCCATCGCTCTTTCGAAAATTTTTGAGGCTGTTGGTAATAGCGCTATCGGTCGGTAATTATTCATGTCGGTTTTTTTGTTTTTTTTGTGCACAGGTTTTATTATTGAAATTTTTAAGAGGTCCGGAAATGCTCCTTCATTAAATGATTGATTAACTAATAATGTAAAGGGCAAAGTTAATTCATCCGCGCATTCTCTAAACAGATTTGGTGGCAGTTCGTCAATACCGTAACTATTCTTATTTTTTAAGTTTTTGATTATGCTGCGTATCTCTCTAGCATCCACAGGACATAGAAACATGCTGTTTTGAGTAGGGTGGAGTACTGGTCTACCTGTTTTTTTCCCCACATGGTTTCCACCTATCGATGCAAAGAAATCGTTGAAATGATTGGCTATTTCTTTGGGGTCGGTAATCGTTGTTTTGTTTATGTCTAATTTTATATTGTCTTTATTTTTTATGTTTTTTTTATTTGTGCACTCATTAACTACACTCCACATTGTTTTTATTTTGTTTGACGAATTTTGGATACGTTTTTTATAGTAGATTTTTTTCGCGGTAGCCACTGATTTTTTTAATAATTTTTCATATTTTTTATAATAATTATTAAGTATTTCGTTTTTATTTGTTCTTAGCATAAGGAGTTTGAGCAATCTTTTATTTTTACAGGATTCTTTTATACCTACTGTAAGCCAATGTTTTTTAAATCTTTTATTAATATTAATTTTTTGTTTTGGTATACACTGATCTAATATTTGCATTATTGTATTATGGAATATTTCATAGTTTTTTGATACATTTCCATGAGCCGTGAGGATATCGCACCATTTTATTTCTTTCAGTTTTGTTTTAAATTTATTTATATTTTCCATTTTAAAAAGTCTTTTTTCGGTATACCACATCTGATTTTTCCTTATTCTTTGTGTTATTTTAAAATCAATTTCTGTCGCAGAGTGAGCCGAAAATCCAAGTTTCTCTACTCTTGTTTTTGTGTTGTTATTGTTAAAATTTGTGAAAATTAAATCTATACATGTTTCCGAAGTAGGAGTAAAGTGCGTTGGTTCGTTAATGTGTTGGACGAATCTATGTTCTGCCATTAAGTTAAGAAATGTTTTTGTTTTTGGTGCATGTTTTAAAATATTTATATTAAAATCGCCGCCTATTATTATGTTATATTTAGAGTATTTAATGCTTATGTAATCAAGAATTTTTTCCAACTGTTTAATAAAGACATCAGCCCCTTTCCCATTCCAGTACAATGAAATTAATAAAATATTTTCCTTCGGCAATTCTGTAGCACATAATTCCAAGTTGAACTCTATTGACATTTTTGTGATATCGATGCTCTCTATTGATTGTATCTGGTCTTGCAGTAGGATACAAACTCCACCTCCTTCGCGTTCTTTTCGGCAGAACGATGCTGCTATTTTATATCCATTGAAATTTATTAAATTAATTTTTTCTTCTGTAAGCCACGATTCCGAAACGCATATTGCTTTATAAGTGGGATTTTGGTCAATAAAAGCTTCTAGAAGGTGCTGTTTGTTAAAGATGCTCTGGAAGTTTTGGAATAATATTTTAAAATTCTGTTCTTCTACGAAAGGAATGACTTTTTCTAGGTAGGTTTGTACTGTCGGTTGTCCTGTTCGGTTGATTATACATTTCTTCTCTATTCAACTATACAGTTTCGCCTTCTATGATAAGCTTATTATTTTTTATTACAGCATATTTTCCTTTGCTTCGCGCCTTGAACATTTCTTCCCTTAGCAATTTCATTTCCTTTAATTCATTTCCATCCATGTACTCGGAAAGTGAAAGGCCAGTTCCACGGAGACAACGGCTGTTATTTAATATATATCTTGTCATTTTTTTACTAATTAATTCAATTATTAGTGGACGAGTTTTATTGTTGTTAAATTTTCCTATTCTACGAGTATCTTCTATGTATCCAAGTAGGTCTACATTGAGAGTTTCGTGAAATACTTCTGCTACTCTACCATGGAGCATGTGTTCAGGTTCTTTATAATATTCTTGTAGGCCATAGAGTACAAATTTCTTGCTGTTATTTTCAGGTGGGAGTTGTCGGCCTGAGGTGGTAGCTTTTATTTCGATATCTTTAATTTCTCTAAGTAATGTTGCATTTTCTTTTGTAAGCTTTTCTATTTTGATGGTAATTTCCTCGATTTCTTTTTTTCTTAGATTGTTCTGTTCCGATAATGTATTGGTGTCTCGCTTTATTTCTTCCCGTAACTTTAAAATTGCTCTATTTATTCAGTTCACGGACTAAATAAAACAAATGTTACAAAGTGAGCACTAATTAATTAAGTAGAATTTGGATTTCGTGTCTGCAATGCTGACATTCAAAGTGCCAATTGCTTTGAAATTGAAATAAAAAAAGAGTCTACCACTCAACGCCGACAGACGAAATCTCCGTGAACGCTATACCGACAGTTCATTAACTTAAATGCCAATTTCGAAATTTCAGTGGAGGAACTGGAGTGCCTTGCGACGTGGAAGGAAGGGAGCCTGCGGTTCCTGGTGGGGAAGCTGCACCACAACCACGCGACCAGCAACGAAGACCGCTACCGCTGCTTCGTCTACGAGAAGACAAATGGTATTGGTAAGATAGATCGTTTAGAATTTAGAGTTGTAAAAAAATACTACACTTATCCTTACTTCATTATCCTTACTTCCTTATCTTTACTTCCTTATCCTTACTTCCTTATATTTACTTCCTTATCCTTACTTCCTTATCTTTACTTCCTTATTCCTTACTTACTTATCCTTACTTACTTATCCCTACTAAATATATATATGTATGTATGTATGATATAAATGCGAAAGTAATTCTGTTTGGTACCTGTACACGCTTTAAACACTGAACCGGTTTAGATGATATTTAGTATGGATATAGTTTGAGATCCGATTTATTTTATCGACGCATAACTCTATTATCAAATATATCACAACAAAATTACAATTTCAAGGAGTTGACTTTGGACAGTAAGGATGGAAGCCATTGGTTGCTCCACAGACAAGAGCTTAGCTCTATAATAATAAGAAGATTACCATTGTTCTGTTTGGCTATGTCATGCAAAAGACGAATCTATCTAAATAAACGTTCATCTCTTTCCAGCATCAGGCAACGGTGC
Organism: Acrobasis consociella; assembly: GCA_963555685.1. Classification (NCBI taxonomy): domain Eukaryota; kingdom Metazoa; phylum Arthropoda; class Insecta; order Lepidoptera; family Pyralidae; genus Acrobasis; species Acrobasis consociella. Next base: position 5,514,612 of record OY743111.1, on the reverse strand, counting down.
TAAAGAAAGCCCAGCGTCACTAGGAGGCGTGGAGTATCGAGTGGCCCAGTCTGGAGACGCGACGTGCAACGGGCTGTTCAGTGCCACGGAGGGGTCTAGGACTATGGCCTTGAAACGAGGTAAACAGTTATTCTTTTTGGCAGTGAAGATGGCCAAGCAACAAAAGATGCTTTTTGGAGCTCTTACAAACGAGCGACATATGCCCGCGGCACTGTCAGTGACCGTCGCTGACCGATGTCGCGGGCATAATTATCTCTTGTTTGTTAAGGCCTTTATGAGAACTAGTATTTTTGGGTGCCGAAGAGTACCGTACTGGTGAGAGAGAATAGCATGGAATATTAAGCCACAAAAACCATACGGAGAGACAATATCATGGAACTCCCGTATCCCACTTGTTTTCAATGTTTCGGTATCGGTGAAATACAACCAACATTAAAATACTGTAAACTTTACAAACTTTAAATTTTAACAACAATCATTTAATAATATGCTTATAATATTGACTACTCCGCATTACCTAATTTCCCATCACTTTTTCTAAATACAAGGTTGCCTGGTAGAAATTGCTTAGCGATAAGGCCGCCTTTTGCGCACTTCCTAGTTTTTAGGGTAATTATATCCTGTATTTATTTATTTTGTGCAAAAAAGGGTATATTGAGATTTTTTTAATTTCAGTGTCAGTCCGCTTCAACTGCCAGTTCCCGACGTGGATGACTTTCTCCCACACGTGGCACACCCTGGACTTCAGCAGCAACTACACGTTCTACCAACGCAACGCGACGCTAAGGATCACCAACGCTACTGGCGCTGACATCAAGGTGTACTGCGTCAATGTGAAAGCGAGCTCGCCTAGTGGGAACTCTGTGGCTTTGGTTGCCCATTGGCAACATCACTGGTGAGTTTTAGTCTTTTGAATCATCAGTTAGTCCTTTAAAATCATTTAAAACAGTAGAAGCAGCAACTACTAACAAAGAAACGCGACGCTGAGGATCATCAACGCTACTGGCGCCAACATCAAGGTGTAATGCGTCAATGTGAAAGCGAGCTCGCCTAAGTGGGAACTCTGTGGCTTTGGTTGCACATTGGCAACATCACTGGTGAGTTTAAATCTTTCGAAACATCAGTTGGTCCTTCAAAATCATTTAGATACAGAAGAAGCAGCAACTAATAGCAAAGAAGCGCGACGCTGAGGATCATCAACGCTACTGGCGCCAACATCAAGGTGTAATGCGTCAATGTGAAAGCGAGCTCGCCTAGTGGGAACTCTGTGGCTTTGGTTGCACATTGGCAACATCACTGGTGAGTTTAAATCTTTCGAAACATCAGTTGGTCCTTCAAAATCATTTAGATACAGAAGAAGCAGCAACTAATAGCAAAAAAGCGCGACGCTGAGGATCATCAACGCTACTGGCGCCAACATCAAGGTGTAATGCGTCAATGTGAAAGCAAGCTAGTGGGAACTCTGTGGCTTTGGTTGCCCATTGGCAACATCACTGGTGAGTTTAAATCTTTCGAAACATCAGTTGGTCCTTCAAAATCATTTGGATACAGTAAAAGCAGCAACTACTAGCTAACTCTATTTATTAATTAATATCAAAGCGGGCTCGCCTAGTGGGAACTCTCTGCCTTTGATTGCCCATTGGCAACATCACTGGTGAGTTTAAGTCTTTTGAAACATCATTTGGTTCATAAAAACCGTTTCCTTACTGAAGTCTCAACAGCTACTACACCTTTCAAAAAGAAATACTACGCTTATTTTTCCTGTCGATTGTCTTAAAATCTTCATCGACGCCACCCATTTCGGTACTGCTCTCATCCAGGCGAGCCACTACACTTACTAGTATTAAATATTTGTATCAATATTTCCAGTGTTTCTCGCTACGTGTGCGTGGTGCTATACCGTCGGGACACCTACATCGCGGAGCTACAACGAGGGACTCCCACTTCGCGCCCTGACGACGCGTGCTCCCCGCACCACTTCAACGCGGTCACTGCGCCATATGTAACTTTAGTTGGTGAGTCTGTACGCATTTAACACATCGCTGGAAACTGAGCCAGACACAATTCATGTACGTCTATGGGCGTTGTGTGTCCAACAATGTGTTAAAGGTGTGTGTAGCAACTGAGTTATCAGTCGTCTTTTAATTTTGTTCATGGTTGGTCATGTCATTTGGTTCATCATTGTCTTTTTATTGGAATCATGTATGAGAATAAAGTTACAGGGCCTTTACTCCAAAAGCCGCACGGTAAACACGTGCCTAAGTATCCGTATTGCAGTGCAATATAACAATCTATGAACTTGGTCCGCCAGTTGATAATTTACTCTCTTGGCGTCTTGCCTACTATCTAGCAAGTATAAAATATATTTTAATTAAAGAAGAATCATTAAAGAAAAGTCGAAAAAATCGCGTACATCTCAAGCATAGCTTATGCTAATTAGTATTATTAAAACTAACACGATATGACATAACTAAGTAATTTAATCCTCCTAACACTCGCCCTGAGCATGATCGCCTGAACCGATCGAAATTAGTTAGTAATGCTTATTAGCCTTACACCAAATAAAAATGTATCCCTTTTTTGTTACAGCAAGCAATCCAGAATCAAAAGATTGCCCATACTCTGGCAAATACACAATACAAAATAGCAGACACAAGAGAAGTGTGAGATCACAAGAGAGTGAAAGAGACAGTAGGAATAAGCGAGAGAAAGCAATGTTGGAACATAATCGTAGGGTTAACGGAACTAGGTTGTTCAATTTTAGCGTAAGTAACATGTCTAGTGCTCCGATGTTAAGGAGTCGGAGGCAAGCAGAAGGGGGTGAGGTAGCTTGTGTCGTCAGCAACTACCATCGACTGGAGGTCGGCTGCAACTCTGTCAAGAACATGGAGTTCTATTCTACGTGTCAGAATAAGGAAGTAATCACAGGTACCTACTTTTTCAAATTCATTATCATCATCATCTTCATGAGATCTTTTTGTCTCCACTTCAACGATAGACCTATGACTCTCTCTGTACTACCATCATACTTGGCCAAAACAGCTAGAGGATTTAGCCTACACTTTCCTCGCTGGCCAGACGGGTTGTAGAGGTCTCCTGATGTTTATAAGCTTTGTTTAGTCTGTATTTCCTAAATCGACTTCTACGACATCCACGGTAGGACTTGGAGTGGCCCTATTCTACTCTGCCGGAAACCACACGGCTAAGGACTCGGAGTGGTCCTTTTCTATTCTGCCCGGAACCACACGGCTTCAAAATCATCGTCATCATTTCAGCCACATGACGTCTGCTGGACATAGGCCTTCCAAGCATTTCTAAAATGACCGATCTAGAGCGGCCTGCATCCAGCGGTTTCCAGCGACCTTGGTCACATCAGAACTTTTTCCAATTAGTTGCACAAATCTAACAGATGTTACAGATGTGTCTCGCGTATCAAACAAACCTGCATTTAAGTAGGTAGGTGGAAAATATGGGGCCTACTACGACTGTATAACGATGTATGATTTTAGAGTTTTAAAAATATGTGTGATAAAATCCACAGCATACACCTGCCACGGCGGCTGGTACGAGAACGGCGCGTCGTTTGTCGTGACGACGCCCGTGACGCGCGACAGCACGGCAGCGCGGCGGTACTGCTTCATGTCGCGGGAGGCGCGCGGAGGGACGCTGGTCGTCACGCGGTCCGCGACCAACTGCGAGCGCGTCAGCAGCGAGACTGAACTTGTGTTTGATGCCATAGGTAAGTAATTTTATGCATCATCATCATCATTGGAGTACTGTGACACAGGCTCTGCCTTCTTCAGTCCTCCGGTCTGTTTAATTTAAATCAATTTGTTTTCTTCAAGGAGTCTTTATTTCTGTTGGAGAAGATAAATATCTGGTATTGCTTTATCTGAAATATCTTGTGCCACGGAAGGCCAGCGGCATGACGTAAAGACACATCATTGCCATATTATAATGAGTAGTGCCATTTTTATGTAAAACTAGTTTTAATTGTTAAGTTATTAAATAATGTAACTCCTGTAAATTTGCATAAATAAAATATGTTTGTTCAAAAAAAACATCAGGTCTTTTAGTCTCCACTGTCTCTCTGTGTATAGTCATACTTGGCCACAGCAGCCGGAGGACTTGTCCTACACTCTCCTCGCTGGCCAGACGCGATGGAGAGATCTCATTGATGTGTATAAGCTTTGTTTAGCTTGTTTTTCCTAAGTCGCCTTTTACGACATCCACAGGGAAACTTGAAGTGGCCCTATTCTACTATGCCGGAAACCACAAACCATTGACAACTAAATTTGTCGAAATTGCTAGCACTATTTTTACTTGGCTTGACGTCGGGGGTAAACTAACGTTAATTAGTACTGGCATGCAAAATGTAAATGTAAAAATTGAAAAAATACTTAAAAAAAACTTATTTCTTTTCAGGGGAATGTCAAGATCAAACCAACTACCAGCCCCTCCTGAGGATACCAACTCCGCTCCTTTTCTTAGCAATCGTTATACTTCACTATATCATACCGAGATGATTCAAACAGCACTAACGAAGCCATAGTCGTTTTAGAACCCAATACCCTTGTAATTATAGTCTTAGGCAGGCTTAGGAACAAACAGTAGACAAAACAAATTTAGTTCTAAGATTTTTTGCAATACCAGGTTGTTCTTTTGGTGGTGATGTTGCTCTGCTAGTAATGAAAGCCATTTGTAATGTTAGTACTTTTTTATATAAAGTAAATATTTAAAACTTCTTAAACCTCACGAAGCTTTTTGAATCCATTTGTATGTAAACACTTTTAAAACTGTGTATATTTTATAGATGAAAAGTACACCACCATTTGAATAACTTTGTATGTGTATAAGGTATCCTTTTTAAATCTTTTGTAGACTTTCAAAATGTTTTGTTAATTTTTTTATGTGTTTAATGTTATGTTAAATTCCTTACATGTATCTAAGAAAATATTATCAAAATATCAAATTCTAATACATACACTAATAGTATATCATAGATAGTCACAATCGCCTGAATAAATTTATCTAAGCAAAATACTTTTAAATAATGTCGGCTTTACTATACAAATAAAAAAAATAATCAGTAACAATAAACACTATAATTTTTGTTAACATTGTAATATTTCGCTTTTCTTTGTGTTTTACTATTACCTTAAGAGTTTCCTTACCCTAGACAGAATCAGACTATTCCATACAAACGTAGTGTTACTTTTATTTTAAAACGACGTAGGTACGTTTATATTAAAATGTCTATTGTCGCGAACGAGATAAATGCAGAATATTGGCGAGCAAGTAATCTGCTAGCGAACTCGCTAGCAGACTCGGAATGTTCGCGAGCAGAATCGTTTACCCAGTTTCGTAACACTATGGTAAGGGGACTCTTAACAAGTTTGTAACATAGAAGATATTAATTTAATATCTGAAGTACATCGCTTTGTTCAAATGTTAACTGAATGTATACTATCATCACATAATCACATGTATATTAACTATAAGTCCTACAATTATTTATTTTTCAAATTTCTAATTAGCTTTGTTTTAAATTTTAACCCGACATCATTTATTACCCGGCTGGCTATTTACCTCTGTTTCGCAATTAGTCCCGTACTATACATAGATTTTTTTCTACCTAATTAAAGTTATCACCTACCTGACAAATATATTTTATACTCCTGTAGTCGGCAATATTTTGGGCCCTTACTCTGAAAACTGCTAAATATCGGATTTCGGATGCAAGAGGTGCGAAGGTATTGCACTTACATTACAACGATACCACAAGTAAACCGGGAACATTACTCTAAAAAATAACGCGACTGTCGTCCGATAGTACCTATTTATCGTCACATTACATCAAGACTTATTATGATCATTAAGAGTGCCTATGTTGGTGAAACATTAAAAGCGCTACGTACTTGTGTGCAGCGTTTTTAAGGTTTCTTCCACACGGCCACGTAGCTACGAGTTAAAGTTATAATAGTTTTGGAGAAAATACTAAGGTTAAGATGATGTTTAGACTACTCGAAAGTGACGTCCTATATCTATGTCAAACCAAATTAGACTTTATCATCGTACGTTAGTGCTCAATGGTGCTTGACACTGAAACGCGGATACGCAGCAACGTCCGCAACGCAGACTAATTTGGGTTGATATTGAAATCAGACGACGTTATCGGACGGTGGTCGTGTTATTTTATAGAGTAACGACCATGTTACAAGGTGTCCAAACTTTACGGCGTCGGGTATTTCATCTTTATTATTTTAATTTTATCTCCTTTGTAGATATGTAGGTATATCTTTTATCGATATTACATGTATATCTTTAGACATACATTTTGAAATAGTTGACAGTGTTTGATAGTTGACGCGAATGGTTGTGAATAATGTTTCTTGTTGCATCGGTTTTAGAGGACTTTCGAGACTATATTTTATATTTAGTGAAGACACTATAGACTCAATTTGGATGTGCTTTTGAATCATATTTTATTGTGAAAAAGTGTGGGCCTTCTATAACTATTTAATTTCACATAGGTACTTACTTACCTACTTATGTTTGGGGAATGTACAATTATACATAAAATTCGTGCGATGCATAATTATCTATGCCATCACTTTGATTAGAAAATTAAAGCACGTTGAAATATTTCAGATTCTTTCGCAGTATGGACGTGTGATTCACGCATAGTATCACGCCAAAATGTATACGGAAAAATCTAGTATACCTATTATTGATAGCGGGAGTCATACAAGTGACAAAAGTGGAATGATCATTGATAGCGGAAGTTATACAAGTGACAAAAGTGGAATGATCATTCGTTGTATGTCTCCCGCCTTCAAAAAGAGGTCTCCAGATAATTAATTTTACTGATTTATTTGATTTGCAGTTACTTACAGTCGCTCAAATGTCATCACAAAAGATGTACCTAGTTAATGGTTCGGCAATTGATTTGACAACAGTCTACAGGTCAGGTGGGTTACTCCAATAATACGTTAGTTGTATGATAGTGACGTCCTATTTCTACGTCAAACCAAAGTAGATTTTATCATCATGCGTTAGTGCTCAATGTTGATTGACACTGAAACGCGGATACTCACGTCCGTTTTGCGTACCGCTTTTGGAGTAACCCCTAGGTAAGACTGCAATTATTTGTTAATGATACGTGTAAGTAGTAAACGCAACATATGTATGTAAGGTGGATATAGGTACGATAATACCTTAAGGCTCTTATCACAGTGCAAGTTTCCCTTCCTGTTGCGTACAATCAAGTTGAAACAAATTATTTGTAGGGTTGACGTTTTGTTCACTCACGCCAATGCAAGTCATCTATTGCTTAATTATGCAATAGGCAATAAACATGCATTGTGTAAATGAGCCTTTAAATCCACAAAGCACAAATGTCACACCGGTAGTCACAATGACAAACTTAATTTTTAATTTAGTAAGTATTTTTTACCTTATAGCTCAAAATAGATATTAATACTAGCTTGACTTTGATAAACTTGATACTTGTCACTTTTGTTATTAATAGGTAAATTACCAAGATTTACCATGAAGCATTTAATGTATATATTTATTTAGGACATTATTTTGTGTTGCTTTTTATACTTAAAATATCTCACTTATGTTTGTTTACGTCAGTACTTTTGTTTTAAGATGGTTCTAGGCACAGACTTTAGATATCAAGTACATATAATTATATAAATAGGAACTCATTTGATAAATTTTCATACAATTCAGATTTCAGTATCTAGTTAGTACCTATTTATCTATGCAAACAAATCGTCATACAAAAGAAGCTTAGACATGTACAAAATTATTGTAATTCGTTATGTAGCTAGAATAATTTAGCGGTATTTTTACGTTAATTTTTTAGGTATTGAAAAATAACAGTACACGAAAATAGGTGCCTGGCATATTTAAGTAGACATTGATTACAATATTTCTCCATTCAAATTGTTTACTTTGTTTGTATATTTTGTTTAAATGAATAATGTTTCAAACCAGAATCAATAGGCACATTTCCTCTAGATAACAATGATTGTTACTATGCACCATTTGATGGTTGCTTCTATGACTATTTGTCATTTGTTACAACTATTTTCGCGGGAAAGCTATGTTTTCCCTAATCAAGCAATACTAATATAGGTAAGAATAGTTAAGAGTGAATTTAGATAAGCAAAAAACGAATACTCATTTTGAGATCAGTGTATGATGTAGTTAAGATCAAATTAAGTAGTTATTAAATCGCGACAGCAATAATATATTTGTATTTATAGCTATTGAGCGTTAAATTTTTAATAGTTATTAGACAGTTGTGAATAATGGAGCTAGCGATTGTTATTTTATAATGTGACAGAGACTATTCTTTGTGGAAGCGAAACTCGAGAGAAAATTCGCGGGAGCTCTCTACTTCTCGCGATAATTCTTGAGCTATTTGTCATCGTTAAGTTTCCATTGTGTGATATAGATACATTAAAATAAATTAAGTACATAGTCGTCAGCATGGATTAAAATAAACAGCGAAATTGATTGTGTGTCGTTTTTTTATTAAGTTTTCCTTCATGGTGATTTTTCATTGGTTTTGGAGCTGAAGGCCATTTTATAAGGATCGTGAGTAAGACCTAATTAGCTTAAAAATGTTGACTAAAACTCGATAGTAAAATCGTGAGATCAATTACTAGTAAAATTAAGGTAGATCAAGCGATTGCAGTCCAGGATCTTGGTTGCATACTTTCACGTCATACTTACGAAAGACTTGCAACGTTCGCAAGTAACTCATTAGATAAGAGTACCTACGCTTTTCAATACGCTACGTTTCCGCTAGTTCTTCGTAGTATGATTAGTTCATTTTAATGAAAATATTTTCAAAAGCATAAAATACATATAATAATATTTGAAAGAAAGAAAACGTATGAAAAGAAAGAGGGGAGGCTTTGTCCCCGCAGTAGGACCTAAAAGGCTTAAATTAATTAAGCTCTATTTTATCAAGGCATAATCTCAAAATTCTCAAAAAAGGTATGTAATAAAGTTTTAATTGTTTTTTAGTTTGTAATTTACATAGGCTATGTATTATTGTGAGGTTATGTAAAGAGTCTAGCTTCAATCAATAGTACCCGGTACCATAGTACATTAATACTTCACCGGTACCTACTACAATACGACTTGCGACTACGAAAATTCGACTATTCGCCACAGAATTAATAATAGTATTCGCTCAGACCAAAACTATTCGACTTCCATTTTCAAATTTCGCGCGTGGGGGAACGGATCATAAAGGCCCGCTAACACGGTACTATTTAAATAACGTTAACGATAACCTAACAATTCGTTATTCAACGAATAACGTTATTAACGAATCTTTCTGATTTCTGAACGATACTTTTCTCAGCAGTACTACCAATACTGCGAAATAAATGGTTTCGCTGCCAACATTCCCGTCAGTTATGTCATGTGTAGTTGGTGTTGCTTGGCTTGCTTGCTTGCTTTCTTTACTTTGCTTAAACTCGCGTCGTCGGTCAATTGGATTGTTTATCTGAAAGAACACTTACCACATAATAAACAAATTCGATAAATAAACTCAAGTGCTTTCAATTATACGAAAGGAACCTGCAACCGTGCCAATATATAAAAGGATGTTTAGAAATATGTGAAAGTGACAGTCGCTGATCGACTTGGTTTTTTATGTGATTATAATGTTATTTCGCATATTTTCAAGTACCTCCAGTTAATATTGTGCAGTGAACATTAGAAATGTTACGTTTATGGTATCTTCCTTGTATGGAGGACACATGATCGCGGACAGTATGTTCGATGCAGGATAAATGTGGTGAATAGCATTATCATCTGCTATAACTTGTCTATAATGCAACACGAGTGTTTGCCGGACGGGACCAGAGGCAGGTTCGAGCGGCGGAAGCCAACGAAGGTGCTGAAGATAGCGGAGAGTTTCACAAACTTGGATGAGACCGCGAAGGCAGGGCGTTATGTGCGGGGCCCGCATTCCAAGTCGGGCCGTCGGTTTCGGGACGAGAACGGCGCCAGGACTAAGCGTGCGATGTGTTGTGATGAGGAATGTGATAAGGAGTCCAGTGTTAGTGAGGAGTGTGAGAGACTCGGGGACAAAAGGGTGACAGGGTCCTCGTGCACCGCCCTGCGGACGGCAGTGGCGGCGCTCTACCCCTTTGACGACTTCGTGTTGGAGAAGATCGGGTCGGGATTCTTCTCTGAAGTTTTCAAAGTAAGTACCTATCATTATTAACCCCCATATTTGCAATTAGTAGCACTCAATTTAAAATCAGAACATCCTAGATTCTTATTCATAAGAATCCATTGCCATTTCTGGCTACTTGTCCATCAACACCTAACATGGAAAGCAAATGTAAAGCATGTCATTCATCAAAATCCATAGTAAAAATGTATAACAATGTAGAATTCCTCTGTGAATCTGCTTGATCACTGTGAAACTCTTTCATCTTTTTATTAGTTATCTTGCTCTGTTGTTGACTGTGAAAACCCCTCCATGGACAGGAATAGCTATAACTTTATTAATTCAATATTTCATAAATTTAATTTAAAGTATGTAATTTTATAGGCTTTTATCCATACTGGGGCCACATAACAATGATCAATACTGAAATAAATAACATGTATATTGAATGTAAAGTGTTAAAAGGAAAATAAAGCTGTAATAATAATTTAATTTTATAAAAACAACATCATCTAGGTACATTTTATCTCAATAGTAGAACTGAAATCTAATTTGATTTGTTAAATTCTAGGTTCTCCAAAAAAAATTGCCTATGCTGTGTACTTATTAGAAAAAAACTAAAAAAAACTTTAAAACTTATTTACTCCCATCATTTTGTTTGTTGTTTTATTGTAATGCAGCCCTGGATGCAGGCTGCTCTAGATCCGTCATTTTGGTATTCTTTCGAAAAGGTCTATGTCCAGCAGGGGTTGTTATGTGACTGAAAGAATGTTTTTTTTTTTTTTATAAAGGTACAAATTACACTAATATTATTATGTCCAATCCCTATTACCAGTTGAATACTATTGGCTTATTAGATAATATTTCTGTCACTGCTCACTCTGCTCAGTACTAAATAGACTGTAAATCACATAAATAGTCTTCGTACTTGGCACATCATGTCCTTTTGTTCTAACAATTGATGTTGGAATGCGAATAGTTTTGATAACATCTTTGGCATCTCGCCTTACAATAATACAATTAATCCAATAGATGCATAGCAGATGAAATGTTTTCATTTGCATTTAGATGATATTTAATCTAATTGCTAGTATTAAAGTGCTATTGTTGCAACTTAGTAGTGATACTACATCACTACCAAGTTGCAACCGTTTACTGAATGAGGGAGAGTACTAGAACAATCTGGCATATGTAGGTATGAATGTTTTTTTGTTGATGATAACTCAAATAGTTTTGATCTGAGCTTCATGAAATTTGGTAAGCATGTACAAGTAGCCAACAGAATTTTTAAGTTCGAACATAAGTCATATCAGTCAAGGGGTTGCGGATCATAAGTTCACAGTTGGGGGCGAACTACCGATATTCCATATAGAAAATTAAAGTCTACCCTCTGTATGATATGTATTTATGCTTATCTTATTGTACACAAAGAGGAGGAGCTATGTACATGGTAAAATGCCTCTGAATACAGGTGATTCTGAGTTCCTCCATGCTGTGGACGGAATCCATAGAGTCAGCTGGCTATATTTTATTTATTTAATTTTTTCGTTGCAATAATGTTGTGAAGTATGTGCCAAACTCTATGCTATATTGTAAAAAACTAGAAATACAATAGAACAATTTTTTTGTTTGCCACAAAAATATGCATTGCACAATTTTTCTTAATCTGCAACAAGTTATAACAACTAAGTAACTAGCAAAATATATAGCATCAAAACTATATTTATATTTAATTATCTATCTTTAACATTATAGTATACTTTAGTTTAGTGTTTACTCTATGTTTAACAAGTCTTCTTATCGTGTGTGTTAGTGACTAACACTAGTGTCAGAGTTTTTAAACCGCCTTAAAGGCCTCTGACATGGTTTTAGGTAACGATCAATGTCAAAGACAGTGACCGGGACCGACGGCTTAACGTGTCCTCCGAAGCACGGATCATCTTACTTATCAGGTGATCAGCCTGCAATGTCCTAACAAGTCAGAGAGTATAAAAATTAATAGTTTATTAAAACTCACATATGCTTTTAAAAAGTATTAAAAACTAAATTTTTTCAATTCATAAATAAATCTTATGCTGCTTATTAGCATTTAACTGCCTCAAAACAGCTTCAGTTTGACAAGCATTGTTTCTGCACTGTTTTATTAGCTACAAAATGTCACTGATGATAAAAACCAATGTCATTTGTGTCACTGCTTAAGCTTAGGTACTTCTTCTTAGTTGTCTATGTTCATATGATGGCCTAATTAAATATTTCTCTGGGCTCAGAACTGAGCGACCTGTACTGCATTAGGGCTTGCATTGTCAAGATCCTCCAGCGTAAAGGTGTGGGCACAGACAACCTAAGAATAAACATATTTTTATTTACTGATTCTCCATGTAAGTTGATACATCTCCTTGATGCAAGCAAGAGGACCGCGGAAATTCATTTTCAGAACGCAATTTTAATGATTATTTTAGTATTTAAATAGACAGACAGACTTATTTAAGTAGAGATAATGTGCCAATATAAGCATCCAGCAAAATGGTCACTTTAAATTACTTCCACATGATAGATGGTTCTTTGTACTTTTGAGTAGGTAAACAGTTTTTTTTCTCTTTAAGTTGATAAGGCACTTAAAAAATGTAATGTGTGACACGCTAAATTCCTTTCCCGAGAATTTCCAAAGACTGCTTCCCATCTTAGACCAGTTCTAATCTTCCAAATGGTTGTTTTTAAATCTTTGGGTTGGGCCTAAGACCAGCAGTGGGCTTGCTGTAGCTGATTAATCTGTAAGATAAAGTAATTGACCTAAATACTTGAATAAACATAAGTTAAAAACATAAATGATCTACCAACATTAAATCAAACGGCACATAATTTGCCAAGTTTAGAGGGCAAACAAACATAGGGAAGTAGTGTTTGTTTACACGGCCACGTGAAGGTCAGGGAAACCGTTTTGCTTGTTACTCATAGTTGAATGAGTGATTAATGCTCTACGTTAGTCATAGTGTCCACTGTCCACTGTGATGTCCAATTGATGTGGCATGTGGTTGTACATTCGAGAATTTAAGGCCTGCCAGAGTTTGATAAGCTCTTTTTTAGGTCAATACCTATACAACGTGATAAATTTAGCCACGGGCAATAATAGATCACTATAGTACTTATAATATTAAAGAAATAACAGTCAAAACAAAAACAAAGGACGTACCCATATAAATAGCCCGGGCAGCTGCACACTTTAGTACTGAAGTGTCAGTTTTTTTAATTTTTGTTTTTATTTTATTATGCTACAGTGATCTAGTTAAGCCCGTGGTTCGGTTTATTACACAAACTTAAGCATTTAGACTACAACTGCCTAAAATGACAGTTTTTAAACATTATGACACAACGAATTATGAGCTTTTAATATATTTAATTTTATTCTATCTTTTATTCTTTTTGAAACTATTGTCCTTAAGCTGAGTTGAGCTGAACGGGTGCTAGCTAGTTGGGAGGAACTCCATAAAGAATATAACCCAACCCGTCAAGTGATTTCTTTACACTAGATTTATTTACACTGTTGATTGACATGGTGACTTAAATGTAGGTTAAAATATTGTTGCTATGTAGATATTAATTACTTGCTAAAATGTATGAGATATGATGATTCATACACTAGTTATCTACACTGCAACTTTAAACGTGCATTGAATAAGTGTTTAAATTTTTATTGTTACATCGCTTAAGTAGGCATAATTATGTAGGTATATATATTGTATATAAGTATTTGTAATTACCTACCTTAGAGTTACCTAGTAGGTGCCATACCTGTTTACCACCTATACATATACGTTCATAATCTTATACCTTTAAACGAGCAATTCTTGTATGTATATATATATATATTTATTTATAAATTTCTGTGATCTCGAAAACGGCTCTAACGATTTCGCTGAAAATTGGTATATAGGGGTTTTCGGGGGTAAACAATCGATCTAGATTAGTTTTATGTTTGGGAAAACGCGTGTTTTCGAGTTTTCATGCGTTTTTCTTTCCACGCAGAATATGGTCGCTAATTTCGTCGCGCCGCGACCGCCTTGAATTAGCTCAGTGGTTAAGGATAGCGACCGCTAGAAAGAGTGTTACGGGTTCGAATCCCACTCGGTGACTTACTTTTGTTTTTTTTTTATATTTAAGTATATATATTTTTTTTTTTTTGCATTGTTTTTAGACAAGTTTAAAAAAAATTAGTTATGTTTGAGAGGTCGCCCAGGTACTATTACTTAATATGTCATCTTTTGCAATAAATTTTCCAAAGCGAATTTGAAATGTCCTTTTTCAAGTTTCGCAAAATTAACGAAAAACCAATTTGACTTGACATGACAAATAGGTTCAATAACTAACAGCCAAGTCATTTCGCAGTAACATTGCGAAGCGTGGCGAAGCGCGTTTGTCACACCACACATTATGTTGGTACAAGTGCGAAGAGAAAAGAATATTTCATGTATGACATCACTAGCCAATTCATATGTGGACTGTGGAATTTTCTTAGTCTAACTATGAATACCAGAGGACCATTGTTTACAAATAATGAACATATCGCTCAACAAATATTTATTACTTTTAAAAAATGTTTTTCACACCTACATCCACTTGGGTAAAAAATATGGAAATTATTTTCTGATAATGAATTTTTTATACATTCTTTTGTCTCTATAATATGATATAATTATGGAAACAAACAAAGACATTAAAAGTCACTGAAGACACTAAAACACTGATAAATTATTATAGTAAAATTACATTAAGGACAATATTATTGCCTAATTAATATGTAACACTATTTATAAAAAACTAACTAGTCACATCTAATTGTTTATGTGCCAATCAAGTTTGCATTTTTATAGTAAGTATCTTATAAAAAATAGTTTTATTTTTATTATGGATAATGTAACTCCGGTTTTGCACCAAATAAAGTATTTTTCTTTCTTTCTTATTTAATTAACATTTGCCCATGTAATTATATATGATCTAACAAAATATACTAAAACTACTTTATGGACCAATATTAGTCTGTGATAGTGAACAACTTTTCCCAAGGAACATATGTCGAAATATGAGAAATAATTTTTGGCCTCCAATACAAGTTGACCGATTATATTAGCTGACCCGAGTTTGTATGGAAAACCAAAAATTATTTTGTTTTTGTTGGGTAACGTTGTTCAGTGTTATAAACTCATTTCCCCTTTAAATAGTTTTATATCTTATACCTTTAAACGAGCAATTCTTGTATATATATTTATAAATTTCCGTGATCTCGAAAACGGCTCTAACGATTTCGCAGAAAATTTATATATGGGGGTTTTCGGGGGTAAACAATCGATCTAGATTAGTTTTATGTTTGGGAAAACGCGTGTTTTCGAGTTTTCATGCGTTTTTCTTTCCACGCAGAATATGGTCGCTAATTTTGTCGCGCCGCGACCGCCTTGATTTAGCTCAGTGGTTAAGGATAGCGACCGCTAGAAAGAGTGTTACGGATTCGAATCCCACTCGGTGACTTACTTTTGTTTTTTTTTGTTTAAGTTTATATATTTTTTTTTATTTTGCATTGTTTTTAGACAAGTTTAAAAAAAATTAGTTAATGTTTGAGATGTAACCGAGCAAAGATCGGTCGCCCAGGTACTATCTTGTTAAACCTTACCTCTAACATATTATATGTAGTTACTTCTTTGCAACTTGAGTTTACAAGCCACATTATAATTATATATACTAAAGCATACCTAGTTGTCTAAAGATCTTTGGTATATATACCTAGTTTGCCTAGTTTCCTCCAAGTTGGGCGCCTACTTACGAGGGCTGGAAGAGGAAATGTGCCTAGGAAATGGTCTCCATCTAAGTGCCTATTGTATGTCCAAGGTTACTGATGACGAATGGTTTCATTTGGAACCAAGCGACGGAATTTGCTATTAAACCTTTTATTTGTTTTATTTTTGTTTAGTCTAAGAAAATAAAAAGATAAAGAGTATTTTACTGTTCGACTGATCAACACATTGGAAGAAAATATTTTATATTTACATATTATTATATTGCCTATTGTGCCATATTAATTCTATTTTGTTCAACAGAGGTTGAAAAAAAAAACACCCGCTGCTCTTCCCCCGCAAATCTTAAAAGGTGATGGAAGAATTTTCATTTTTCATTTTTAATTGTAATCATGGCAATTATTGTATTGTACCATCCAATGTTCCTTATTTTCCCTCTGTTTCGATGTCCATGTTGACATGCATTTTCAGAACCTGCCTGGTTACATGGCTTTCCTCTCTTCTATTAGGTAAAATGTCCATACCAACCTTACCTATCCCTAATTTTTTTAGTTATATGTGCCACTTTATCAGTTCCTTATAAATACTCAAAAATAATATAAGTAATAGTAATTTTAAATACTAAAGTGTTTAAATGGTATTCTTACAATTATAAATAGTTAATTTAATTACTTCAGTTTTTACACTCTTAAAAACAGCGGATGAAAAAGTGTTCACCGTAAGATTTAACAAATTTAATAAATCTCTTTTTGTGACAGCTTACTTTTTATCCCGGCTACGCTTGGACAGTTATAATTGATGACCCGCGCCTGCCCGCAACTTGACGCTGAAAAACTTAACTAACTCAACGACGTCCACTACTTTTTGCTAAGTTACGGAAATGTTTCACGAATGTCTTGAGCTCAGATCAGTACCTCAGAATTTCAAAATAAGAAAATGAAGGATCATTTTTTTCCTCAGTAGTTCCATTGGCTCATTAGTTCAATGGAACTACTGAGAAAAAACATCTCACTTGTTCCATGGAATTATTCGCCGATAGAAATAGTGAGAATGATCCGATAAATTCAAAACAAAGACCTTTTGAGGATATGGTCCACTTTCCTATCTCGTCCATTGCTTAGAAGTTGGATAAAAGAAAGACAAATATGTTTTACCTGAAATTATTGATTCAAATTAATCATCTTTTATATTGAAGACATCATCGTCTAAATTCTCGTAGAGCACATACCTCATAACATAGCATAAGTAAACAGAACGTTTAAGGAAGCTATATGATTCATAAGTCAGGATGTAACCTTCGCTGTCTGCAAGGTTCGCGACCTTACATACTGTTTATAAATTACTAGATTATAGTAAACGGATTAGTACTTAGTCATGGAAACAGACTGTATTGCACAGTAGTTGAATGATTATCAAATATGAAAAGCTAAATCGGCAAGTTCATCGAATCAAGGAGCTCGGTGTAAAGTAAGTAAAGCGACACCGGGCGTGGTCCGCACTTGGTGACCACAAGTGGCATGAAAATGTCTCGAGCTCCTCCGTGCTTTAAAAGGCAAGCATATGCCGTTGGTCCCGGCTGTCATCATTGGTATGGCAGTTGTCAAGCTATGTCAGATGCCTTTGGGCAGCCCAAAAATCTGACACTAATGTTGGCCATTTACACACACGAAAAACAACAAACATTGAATTAAAATATTATTAATATACAAAACTACACCAAATTACACTAGTGTGTACTACGAATGTGTATAGAGTAGAGACATAATTATAAGCGTTTTTATTATTCACATCTAGCATATCCATCCGTAAATTTATAAATTGTATCTTGGCGTATAATCCAACATGTTATCATACCAGTAACTATCATCCTTGCAAGATATTTCCTCGATGACACCCGTACTCATTGGCAATATCATGAACCGATGCAGCCCCGCGAACAACTTTTGCTTACCATTCTCTAACAATCTTACTTCGATAATAAATTGCCTGATTATAACTAATATGTATGCAATTCAACACTTCTTGGAAGTAAAGACGTACATTTTAACGGCATTGCTCGTAGCATCTATTGCACAGCCAGGTCGTCAGGTCGTATGAATGCTTTAACTCAATGCAAATTACTAGTAACTTGTTCTCCCCGAACTCACGAATCCCATATCTCCGCAACCCTTGACTAATTTGACTTATGTTCGAACTTACCAATATAATTGCCCACTACTACACGCCTACTAAACTCCATGACGCTCCGATTAAATTACTCGAGTTTTCATCGAACATCATCATCAGTTCTTTTTGTCTCCACTGCAGAAGCACGACCCTATCTGTACTTCCATAGCCATAATTAGCCAGAGCAGCCAGAGGACTTGGCCTACACTCTCCTCGCTGACCAGACGGGTTGGAGAGGTCTCATTGATGTTCATAAGCTTTGTTTAGCTCGTATTTCCTAAGTCACCTTCGACGACATCTACGGGAGGACTTGGAGTGGCCCTATTCTACTCCGCCCGAAACCACACGGCAAGCTATCTCTCTGTCTAGCTATCGTTGAAAAAACGCACTTAAATACAAACGCCGGATTTTTCAAGTAGAGTCAGAGATCATAGCTCGCTTTGCTCGCTTATTCAATAACAAGCTCGGTACTCTAAATAAGCGATGGGTTAGCAACTCGTTCTTATTTTCTTATGAATGTTTTTTATAGACCCACAATTTTCCAAAAATGTTTCCTTTGAATCTTGTGACCCTTGATATTTCTAAATAATATCTCTAAGGAATCAAGACATACGTTGGCGAAACCATTTGAAACTCCATGTTTCAAACGTAGAATAGTCTGGCACATACTCGTATTGGAAGGTCGTTAAGCAAAGCCAAATAAACTGACAACACTTAACGGTCCAAGCTGGTGGGTCTGGTGAAAACAAACACGAGAATCAACAAACACTTTGAATGTTTTATTCAAAACCTGTATCAATAAGTACATTAGATTGATTCGACGCTATTCTCCAGAAACGCAACTGGTCAGATACTCTTTTGGCCAGAAAACGCATGTTGACAGAAACGCATTTCGTCAGATTTGAAACTCGTCAGAAACGCACCTTGAGAGACATGCATTTCGACTCGACAGTAAATTAATAAATAGAATTTAAAAGCTTGTAGTCATTATGCATAAAAGCAACTAGTAAAATGAAGAAATTTACTATTTCTTAGTTAATACGTATCTGTCAAGTTGCGTTTCTGACAAGTTGCGAGTCTATCATGAGGGATGACGAGATGCTTATCTGACCAGTTGCGTTTCTGACGAAAAGCTACGAATCCCATTAGATTAATGAGACTTTAAATTAGTTAGAGTTGTAAATAACTGCTAAAGGGTTATAGGTAGTAACTAATCCGAAAAGAAACAATAAAGACAAAGCGAAATTTCTAGTATCGTAAGAATTTTAAACAAACCATCGATACGGAAAGAAGAGTGTAAAAGTAATAACTTAACTACTTCCTATCAGGACAATACCACTCTTCTTCGACGTTTGTCAATCAAAAAATAAACATAGAAAAAGTTAAATATAAATAAATCTCAAAACCATTACAAAATAAAGGTGTGCAGATCCAGTTTAAATCCACATAACAAACTTCATCCCATTCAAGATTAATCCGAGCAATTAACCAGAGGATCACCTTTGCGAAGGCCGACAAACTGGTTCTTAGAACGAATCATAACTGTACATACGTAATTAATTGCAATTGGCATTTCGCGTAAACCCTTTTATACTACGTTTTTGGGTTAATGGGGTCGACTGTCGCTATCGGACACAGCCTTGCAGTGAAGGCTCGCTTGAAATAAACAGCTGGAATGTCAACGTGAAAATAGAATTGTATGACGCCGGTGTCTTAGCTATAGATAGACTTATAGCGTCAGGTGTCTTAAAGACAGCTTGTAAAATTAGGTAACTACTAGTGTTTACTAGAATCATTAAAACAGGAGCTGTTTATGTAAATACCAAAAATTCAGTCCGACTAGTACTTCGGCTGGCTTTATTCCTTTTAACTAAAGCATTTCGCGTGACTTTATTCATCGTAAGTTGTACTTACTAAAAATCCATAAAATGTAACAATAAATATTTTGAAATGTAGCCGACTGAGTCCAGTATTCATAAATAGTCTCTAGTAATTCCACAGCTTTCAACATTATCTTCAGCTTTCAGGGACTATCTGCTAGGCATAAGTTTAAGAGGAGGACATTCCTCTGAAATCGTACGCAACCTCAAACGTTAGAATCAAAAATGTCGTCATCGATAAGGTATTATCAAACATCGAATAAATTCATCGGAACATGACTCATTGTAGGTATACAAACTATTAGAAACATTTCTAATAACTAATATTTTTAAACTAGAATTAGATACAAACTAGAGTTACAAATGGAAAGTCCTCGCTGAAACTGATAATTCTGTAAGGGGATACATGAATTTTCCGGAGTCCAGTGCTGCTCCCATTTCAAAATAAACGGAGAGATATTATTTAAATTGTGTCTTGATCAAGGCCTAGATAACCCTTCAAACTATTTTATAAACTAATGTTCATAGTTTAAAGTGAGGACGTGAAGCTTTTCTATGCACATAAGCCAAAAGTGGCCGCTTTCGCAAAGGTGCGTAAAAAATGTACGTTATCACTTTAAACTATAAACAGTAAGTAGTACATAAAATCGTTTGAAGGGTTAACTAGGGCTTGGTCATGACGAAATTTTAAAAGATTTATCCGTTTACTTTCAAATTATTTATAACAAGCCCCTTAAAAGAACTAAGTATAAAATATAAAGTCAAGGAATGCGGTGTAGAATATCCAGGTAGGTACGCATTAAAATCCATATTTATAACTCTGGCCGTGTTCCACTTGGCTAAAGACGGAGATAGTAGTTAATTGTGTAATGTTGAAATATTCTTATTTATTAACCCGTTGCATTCTTGTTACGTATACCTTCTCTGTAATCAGCCATCCAACTTATATTCTCAATATGTGTTGTTGATCTTTGAAAACGTGACGCTATATTTCGTATATTAGAAATTCGAAAACGTATAATTCAAGTCAGTAAACCTCGAAAACATAGAAAGGGCTTTGATGTCAAAGCAACTCTGTATAGTCCATTAAAAATATTACAAAACTCAAGTACCTACAACTTTTATTTAAAAACCGTGACTTCCATCTTCACATTAGTAGATATTTTTCTCTCATAATGTACACAGCACATACGTGTAGCAAAGATATGTACGTCAAAACATCTTTTATGTCTTTTGTCTTGTGTAGAAAACGTTGTATGTTGGCAGTTTAAATATACTTCATTATAGCTTGAAATTGTCTTTTGAATACGTAAATTAGCATTATCATCATTAAAAACCATTTTGCCTGTACATTACAGTTCTTAACAAGTGAAGATAACGTCTCTTATGGCGTTACAAAGATTCATGTTATTAAAGTAATGAACCTTGAAAGTACATTTTCATGCAAATTTATTTGTTTTGTGATCACAAATTGTTGTCTGAAACATGTAAATGTTTTAGTGAGGCAATTTATGTAAATCAAATTCCATAATATACCCTCCCGTTCCTTGGGAAATATTGATAATGGAACTACTGAGACTCGCATTTTGTTCGACTTTATCGGTTGCAGTAGTACCATGGGATAAATTTCAATGGTACTAGTGAGAATGAACTAACTTATAGGTATGCCATAGAATGCCGAGGCTGTAACTACGAGTATATAACTAGAATAGGGTAGGTCATTATAATAAGGTAAAAGATTTATGGTAATTATAGGTTTTACAACAAGATGTACAATATTGTTATTTCAATAGTTGAAAGTCTTCTAAACATACTGATTGAATATTTTGTTACAAGCATTAGATGTAAATCCGGACATGACTTCACACATACATGGAAATGGTTAAAAAAATTCATACGTGACTTGATACAGGAATACCTTAAATTACAAATATCGAAATGCCTTTACAATTAGATAATTTTGCTTAGAGCCGTCTAATTAAAATCGTATACTCTCTGTTACAATGTACCCGCGGAGCTAGTTTCACCCGTCAATGTTCTATACCCGCTACATCCGCACAGTCGTAAATCTCGTCTGGTTTAAACTTTCCAGGTACATGATTGCGCATGACTTCGCGTTTTCAGCGTAACACAAAGAATGGTCATCACAGTTTTGCACATCTGTATTGGAAAGTCGTCAGTGCAATGATGGAAATCTCGCATGGAGTGAAAGTGCGTGATGCTACATAGTCTTAACTAGCAACTTAAATATTTTCCTCGTTTTCCTAGCGCGATCAAAACGCGGAAACTATTACGTCTATCTAGATGATTTCTTATCTGGTTCGGAATTTGTATTCAGGCAATAGAATACTTTGATTGTATGGATTGTACACACGCGTTACATGTTTCGTATTAATTATACTTTAGGAAGTTTACGGTATCTTTTATGTTGTTATTTATTGCCGTGTGTAATAGCTAGTAGATTGTCTGTCTCCATAATTTAGCATTGTGCTATAAATCGTTAACATGTTGTAACTTCGCTGTTAACTTTCTTTTTTGAAAGCATCGTTTCATCACAATTTTCCGATTGTCTTGATATTGATATGTACTCGTGTAACAAATTTTCATTTAAAAATTTTCTTTTCTACAAACAATCCTTATACAAGAAATATAATATATGTCCAAGTGATGATATTAATTTACAAAAAAACGACCTATATACATACACATATCACCGTTCACGTCTTTTAAAATATCTCTATATTTGTTGGTAATATCTGCCCCGTCTTCAATATCTCGCTCAATTACTTAAATTGATGTGTGCACAGCACATAGATCCTGTCAAACGAACACGAGGGGCCCTTTGCTGCTTTAATTCAATCAATTCTCCTTATAAATGAAACCACGTCTGCTGGCTTCCTGTGTTGTGTACATCATTTTGTGCCGTTGAATTGCTTAATATTCTCCTTATTAAGAATTCTTATGCAATGATTATTAGGATATACGTAGAAACTCAAAAAAATATAATTTTGCTCCGTGGGAATTTCTAAACAAAGACACCCGCTCATCTTTGCAGTCATTATCTACTAATTAAGAAGCAATTACTTTAGCTAAATGACAAATCGAAACTGACTCTTTTTGCGTGTTATTTCTCAGCATTCTCAGAAAAGTCTTGCTTTTTCTAGATCTCTATTTATGTAACCTAAATAGATCTCTTGTTATTTGTATCTATTCTTTAACCGTATTTGGTATTTGGTTTGTCTTTCTTCAATTTTCTTATTTGGAATCTGCTGTTTATCATCAATCACGTTGACTAACAGTAATTAATAAATTTACATTCATTACCAGTAAGCTCTCAACAATTGGCCTGTAGTTTACTAATTTCGTAACATCAATATTGCACAAGTATCATTAATTTACTCACTGATTGACGATAATCAATCTTTTTTGTATTTCAAATTATATTTTTTATTTTTTTTAATGTGAGTAGATATATTTTGGATATTTAGGAAACATCATTGTGATTTATGTAACATATTACTTAATACCAACTCCGACGTATAGTTTTCAAAGAAATCGCAAATGTAAATTGAATGATACCTTCAACGAAGTACTGAAGCGTGGAAACCGCAAGCTGTTCTTATAAGTTTTATTGAACATCGCAGAGCATCAGAATAAATAGTGCGGTTTCTATTACATAACCTTTTGTATAAATTTTAACATAAATTCAACCAGCATATCAATTGTACCTATATTTTAACAAAAAAGAAAAATATTAGCAAAACTCATTTAAAAACTTGATTGAAAATCATTTAAAAACGACGTAACAAATAATGTAAATGAAGAACAACAAAACGTAATATGTAACAACCAACAAACATGTTGCAGCATAAAAAGGTTTGTTACACGTGGGACAAAACGTATGTAGAAAACTTTCTCGCGGCACTCTCGTTAGACTTTCGCCACTAATTAAACCTAGCAATAGAACAATAGCAAGAAGCAAAGAAGCAAATCTCGAACGTACACCGATGTTGCCATTAATTGCCGATCGGATCGCCCACGCTTTCTAAGATCGTACCATGTACGTAAACTCACAACGTTTTCACAATAGAAAACTCTACTAGTGAGTTTACTCGATTAGCTCGTAACTGCTTTGATCGAGATATAGAGTTATGGTACGAGTAGAGCAACTAAAAAAGTAAGTGAACAGCCATTAAGATGGGTATGGCCTAACAATGGATATTGTTCTCTTTTTTTATCGACCTCCGTGGAAAGTGTTTGGCATTTTTGTAGCTTCTCTAAAAGATAAAATTGCGTAGTTTCATTAAAACAAAAACTGGGAACTTTAGCATTATCGTGTATTTGCATGCAATTTGCGATAGTATAATCCGATGACTTTAACGATTGTGACATAAATTTTAATCTTATCTAGGAGACGATATGTACAAGAAATTAAAGGGTAATTTTATATTATCAACACCGACAATTACTTTACCTTCAATATTGTCTTTAGCGTTTTTGATGATTTGACAAAACTGTTTTTAGAAGATTTTTAAGTAATTAAAATAGAATGATTCTTAATATCTTTAAAAAAAAATCTATGTTGAATTAAATTATGAACATTTTCTAATGCAGTGACTATAAATACAATTCTTTAAATTTATTCAAACTATCAAGCAGGAAATTATATCTAATCGCTTAAACCGGTAAATCACTTCCAACAATTTATTAATTTCACCACCGTATTCCGAATCAGTAGTAATAAATCAATTGACAAGTGATGACCGGGGTTCATCAGCTTTCTCGTATGCAACTGATATTCTTTTTTTTATTCCGGAATTGAATTTAATGTTATCTAATGTAACGTTATTTTCAAATTAAAACTCATCAAATATTTATATAAAAGAAACTTAAATTTTGTAATAATTTCGCTGATTGAAAGCACTTGGTATGTAACCTATTAAGTATGTATTAGTATTATCTAACTCATTCATTCTAATTTAGAATATTCTAGCAGCCTCTGACATGATGCTTAAACCATGATGTTTTATTTTTATTACACATTTAAACTAAACAGATAACGTAGCTATTCCCAGATCTACTATCATTGATCAAACTACATTGTTTCAAAGTCGACCGTCTGAGACTGCATCCTCTACCCTATTTACTAGTTGGATACTTAGCTCTTTCTCTCTATTCTATGATGTCTACGTGATAAATTTGACATAGCGTGCATGCAAATTGGGCTTTGGATCCGAACAAAAAAATATATGTCTTAAATAAGTAGTTTTTAATATTAAAATATCTATAGTAAAAAAAACTCACATAGTCACGTTGAAAATCAAATTATGCATAATTGTACTGACTCTATACTGTTTGAATTGTCACTGTGCTATCTAAAAATTAATGCCCCTTATTATTATGTTGGTTCCAGAACATTGCCTTGCGGTACGCCGCAAATTTTCTAATAACGCTTATTATTATAGTAGTTAGCACCCGACCTTGAAACAAAACATGAGCTATATAGCCGTCTAAAACTATTCTATAGACAACAATAAGGCCTGCGCTGGCGGCGCTTAGCCCGCACTGAGGTCGATGACCCCGTGCACGGGTTAAGGCACGAGATTTCTTAAACCGATCCGCTTATTAGGTATTCTGTATCGTGCACAGACTCTTGTGCGGTAACTAGCAGGCGAGTTTTGTTGTGGCGTACTTTTTGTTTTTTCTACTTTGAAATATTAATAAAGTTTAAGGGTTCGTTGAAAAAAACTTTATTCGATCATTAGGTACATATTTGTTGGCTGGATAATCAATCAAAAAGTTCATCTAAAAATACGAAAGATATTTTCTGAAAATAATTTATTTCATCTATGTAAAAACAGTTATAGATAACCGTCAGGGCATCATACACATTAACCTGGATTACGTAGCTGTAAAAGATGAATAAAGACAAGCGTGTAACAAGACTGAAATCAATCTTACGCCCATTCTCCTCGGTCCTTAACACTTATTCTATACTCCCCCTTGAGTCCCTCAAATACAGATGGTCCAGTTCACTGACCCGTGGACAAAGCCGCATGCCTTTGGACCGAAGATTCTTAACACCTTGTTGATAATTTATTGCTTGCATGTAAAGCGTGGTTAGCACTGAGCTAAGCTGTACATGTTGTACGACTATGAAAACAAGCCATTGAGTATTGTCATTTTTTTATTTTCCGATTGATTTATAATCTTCATTATCATAATAATTTGAGTAATCTTTATAATTGTCAGGACGTAAACCATTGTTAACTTCAGTTTCCCAATGATTATTGACCGGCCAATATTAAGCATACATCAATCGATAGCTTAGGGCAATAAGTAATTTATCATCATCGATAAGCAATCATTTAATAATATGTCGATTCTTATCATAGACATTTGTTTTCTGGTCAATTCTATGGCTATTTCGTTATATAATTATGGTGTTACGTTATTTCAATTATAAAAGGTTACATTTTGATTAATGGTAAGGTTAATGTAAAGTCTGTTAAGTAATTTATATCCAAAGTCTTAGGCGGCTCCCATGCTGGTCTGGGAGAAATAAAAAACTTAGAATGTACCAGCTGCTTCTCTTCCCACGCAGATCGTAAAAGCCGATCGAGGGAATGGGCAAAAATGCAAATCATGTTAACAGGCGATGCGGCTAGCAACCCATCACTGTATTGATTGCTTTTCCATCTTCTCGCCCAACATGACGCTAAAAGTGGCTTTTGGGTCTTGCGGCCCTGGGCTCTGCATAGAACCGCAAGACACAAAATGCTCTGTCTGCCCCATTAGGGATAAAGACGTGATAGTATGTATGTATGTATGTATGTCTTAGGCGACTGATTTATATGCACTCTTGAATTCTTTACTTTATGGAACGTGATCTTCAGCTCTGGTTTCTTCAAAAGCCATATCAACGACCATTGCATTAGTTTAATTCCTTTATTAACCGATTTTAAGAAGATTTTTCCCTGTTTATCCCTATGGTCGAATGGGAGAAAATGCTCTTATCATTAAGTCCGCTATTTGTTAAATGTATATAAGTACTTTGAAACAATAAAGTTTGATAAAATAAATTAAATAAAAATGAAGTCGTATGTTTATTTTTGAAAAAAAAAATTAAATTATGTTGCTGTCTAATCACCGTCAGTAAATATGAATATTATTACTCGCATACACTTGACACTATCTAATTCAGTGGATTTGTTGCAATTGTTTGCCAATGGAAGATGGTATGGTGTACATGACTTGCGCAACTGTAAACTTATATATACGCATGTTATGTAAGAGTGAATAGGCATTTTGCATTAACTTTATCAAAATAATGTCGAATTAATGATATAATAAAATATCTAATGTAAGTGTCACTATTGGTAATGACGGAAAAGCGATGACATGACTAGTCTAAAATCGAAAGTAGTAAAAAGCGTAGATAGTTGGTGTGGCTGTAACACTTGCCATTTTTTCTCAAGTATTCAAGTTTACTGAGACTTATATGGTTTTGATGTATTTGGCAACTCTACTGTTACTCTTTCCAAACATGTCTAAAGTATTCAGGCGAACGTAATCAGTTGAATTTGTTTGCCGACGATTACTTATATTTTATGTAGCTTTTATTTTACAAAGGTTGCAGTATAAGTAGGTAGATACGTGAAATAAAGCATAGTTTTAGCACTTGCATCCATAAAAGCAAGTAGTTGCAACACGGTTGCTTGTTCCAGGCTCATAATACTTAGCTATCCAGAATTGGACCAAAGGATCTGTCCTATTGTTTTAGCTATCGCATTCCAGTACTTTTTTAATAAACTGAATAAAAAACTTTGTCACACTTTTATTTGCGACCTCTCAGAAGTCTTTTCCCAATTCTATAATACCATTTGAAAATCTATTTAAAAAAACGTCAGAAATCGTTTCACAGCTTCGGCAGCTTTTGCCAAGAATAAAATATTTGGAATAAAGACGCAGTATTTTTAGGCGACCGCATTGCAAAAACAATGTCTCCGTGTAGTTGAGGCCTAACACCCAGGCCTACTTGACCGGTGACATTCCGATGCAACGAAAACGAGAGTCGACAGTCGCGTACGCAATCGTTAACTCGGATTACCCGACCCGATACAATTGCTACTGCCCCCCATATAACGATAATGTTGTAAAAACTCTCGAGCTTTTTACAATTATTTCGTCCCCAATGACATTATCGTCTGTAATTGTCTTGCCTATAGTTGAACACAACACAAATGTTTTGTACTATTTTGTAATCTAGTTCGTTGCATCTTCCGGAGCGAGCCAAATAGATGAGTTTACTTCAGAGAGCAATCGTTTAAATGGTGCTTGCATATAATCTAGTTCCTGTAGCTCTAACAAAATGCAGTATTACTGTGTTGTATTACCACACCTTGTTAGGAACCCAATATTTTGATTCAACAATTGATAACAATACATTTTCGACATCTCCGATTTATTCAATTAACACAATGGTTAATTAATTAATTCAAATATTGCTTACGTAAAGTTCACAACATTGTCGGTATGAATTAATTGTTTAATTTCGAATCTGGCAACAGCCGAATTGAGGCTTAACTTTTCACACGTGACCCGTTAAGATGCAACTGTTTCCGCGTCATGTCTGATATGAGAATATCTTCTCGGGTATCATGTAACTCGGCTAATGAATGGTCTCTTTAAATCTTTTAGTGATGAAATCATGTTTAGAGCGGAGGCCGATGACGGACGAAAGGAGCGCGCTAGACTCGTCTCTGCCCCAGATCTTGCTGGCTTTGTTAAGCCACGTAACAAGCCTAAGATTGAGCCATACCCTTTTGATTTGAATGGCGATACTGACATGGTTTTCATGAAAAATGCAAATTTTGAGAAATGCATCATATAATACGTACCTAATTTTTTGTGCCAAGTCTTTATATGGCTCGGTAATATAAAACGAACACAAATTACTTTGAAATCGATTATCACCAACTTTTTTTTTTGTACCGAAATAAAATTAAGACAAGCTGTTATCAGTATTGATTGTGCATAATAGCTTACACTTTATGATCATTATCAGTTGCGTCACATCTGACTTGCGCAGATATAGCACTAAAGACATTTTCAGCATGAACATCACTCGAAGCCCAAAAGTTAAATCCTTTGTTGGCGAAACTTGGAAAACCAATAATACTTGAACGAGAAAAAAGTTTCAAAG
Organism: Acrobasis consociella; assembly: GCA_963555685.1. Classification (NCBI taxonomy): domain Eukaryota; kingdom Metazoa; phylum Arthropoda; class Insecta; order Lepidoptera; family Pyralidae; genus Acrobasis; species Acrobasis consociella. The sequence continues at coordinate 5,485,368 of OY743111.1, read as the reverse complement.
GGATTCGCGATAAAAAGTGGAGAGGATTGGATTCCGATGGCACAAACATTTTACTTCAGCAGTTATAAGTTCCGGCTGGCTACGTGTCTACTAGATGTAATCCTACGATAAAATCTACGTCGGAATGACCGCAATTACTTTCGGTCCGTTTAAATTTTATGGGTGTTACGCATATTACAGTGTGTTATGTAAGCAAGGGAACTGTTACCACGGCGGGTGCATGCAGATGTGTTTTAATTTTAATCAGTGTTAAGGGCTTCACTGGTTTTAAGTGGGTGGAGAAACTGTGGAAAGCAAAAGTATTTTTTTATCTTTTGGTTGAATCTAATGTTATTAACGTGAAAGTGATGTTTGATCTTAACTTTTGCATATATTGCAAGATAAGTGCTATGATTTCTTTAAAGTACTTAAGACGAAATATACATGAAGGAAAAACAGAATATTAAAAAACTTAATGTGATTTTTGGTAATTCATGAATATAGTGTTATTTACTAATAATAAAATGTGTAATGCAATTAATAGGCTTATTAAACTATCCATTAATTTTGTTACGAATAGAACCATATTTTACGAAGCAGTCTAAAAGCAGTTAATCTAATTTATTTGCGCCAATCTGCTGGATTGCCGTTATCTTGTTAAAGACACGTGATGGTCAATACAGGCGCTTTTATAATTACACGTGAGCGCACTCCATTAAGTGGACTAGAGAAAATGTGATGTAATCATTCAACTTCTATTGGCTTCAACACAATCAAATTTTGATGCTTAGTTGATGTGTTTCAAATTGTCTCAAGTTTGTCTTATAACTTTATCCTACTCTTGTCCGTGTACTCGGGACAACATACTATAACTTTTGCTATCTTTCTCACTATGTTATACCAAAATCCTTATTTATACACTGCATCTCATTTCCAGTCTCTCTTTGTATCCTTCATAATACCTTTACTCGATATATTTATAAGTACATATAAAAAATAACATACCTAATACTTTTCGTCTGTTTTTTTCTTCTAATGTATTACAAAAAAAGACTGTAAGTTCGCCTATTAAGTACTTTTAATTTCACCGAATTAAATGCGAGCATTAATAAAATGATAAATTTATAAAATTTGGGCTGTTGTTTATTAAAATTGTTTAATATTAAACTAATTCCAATAATAAAGCCTTTTTACCTACATGCATACGTGATCACTAAAAACGTGTTTGTAAAGCGTTGTTCTCGAGTACTAATTACCCAATAACGACTACTGACTTACTTAACGCCGTGTAATGCAGATAAACAACCTTACTGCAAAACTGGTTAGTTACATATCGTTATTTAATTTAGCAAACTACCAGAACGGCTTAGCGTAAATATCGTAATGACCTTGAAGACATGAGGTCAAGAAATATACTATTTAAATGATTTTGATTCAGTTTCTGATTTATGATAATGATGAAAGCAAATGCTATGAACATCTTCAAAAGCGTGTTCAAAGTCGATAAGCGATACTTACTGATAAAATATTGATAATGCGACGAAGGTATTTTCTTTTTTTACAGTGTTTGGTTTAGAATTCTTTCATTTCATCATGAAGTAAAATCCAACAAATGGCAAAAAATATGTGTAATTTTAAAATTCTCATTCTTTTATACCGATTGACATTTGTCTTAAAAAAATAGTTTCTTCAAACCTAAGGTACAAACTTTCTTTTGCCACTTGCCAGCATACCGAAATTCTTATTTGCAAATTCCGTTTCTGTAAATATTTTTGGCAGGACATTTCAAACATAGGACAATGGTCCCCTACTGTTTAATATAACAGTGAGTCACCAAATTAATCGAACGAGTCTGTCAACAGTCAACAGTTCAACGCATGATTCATACATTTAGCATGCGAGTCGCGCATAAGGACCACCGCACCGTAACGTCATATCTTCCACAAGGTCGTTTAAAATCACATCAGAATTTTAAATCGGCGTGGAAAGCGAATCGGAAGTAGCGTGCTCGAAAATGGTAGAAAGTGCAAGTTGGAATAAAATTTACTGCCCGTGGCTCTACCATAACAGACTGTGTTAATTGAAATCACCAATTACCCAGTGGGCGCTTTCTACGAGTGCCGTCCCCATGTGCAAGCCTAACAACCCGAAGACATGCAACGTTACGAGATTGAATTAGCAAGACATTTATGTGATGGCAGGAAATGATGCACAAATAGTTATTGCACATGTTCCTATCAAACTATTTCGCAACAGACATCTTTCGCCAGCGAATCCTAATAGTGCAATTGCCTCATTGACAGTCTACGATAATGCAATAGTACTGGAAACATCGGATATGCAACTCAAAAAACTTGTAAGGAAGTAGTACTGTAGTACTAGTTACCCAGTAAGTCACTTTATAATTATGTGTCGTTTCCTCGCGATTAAGCAGTGCTGCCAAACGTGAAATAATAGAAAATTGCGTTTATTTAATCACAAAAAATGGAATAATTCTAAATTCGTGCAGGGCGCTGGCGTAAGCGTTGAATTGACTGCTGAAATAAAAATAAAAGTGGTCAGAAAGTAATGCTCCAAATATTGATTGCACTCCATGAATAGTAATAGGAATCCGTTACTATGTATCAGGTGTCGTAAATGTATGGTCTAAGTAGGCTGCGGTGTAAAACGTAACGCGTTCGGCTCCGCTGCCTGCCACTTGTGTAAGTTAACTAATAAAGGACGTAGGTGTAGATGAAAAATCAGGAAACAATACAAACTGAGTTTTGAAAGTAGCAGATTGTAAATTGATAAGTAATTATATTACGTATATGAAATGACCGTGATGCGTTAAAAATCAAAACAATACAATATTCTCATAGATATTGACTGTATTAGATTGAATGTTTCGTTGAATAAAATCCAGTCATAAAAGTGTACATAAAAGCCATTTAGAAACCAGGTGACCCTGAATGAGCCTTTAGCCCATAGCACACAATCGATCATTAACAGAATCATAGACCAAACAAATTCAAGCTTCGTAAGGCTGGTACAATAGAAGTCTAGTCACGACTAAAAAAATATGGCGTCTTTAAATTTAACGGTTCAAAACCACTTCCGTAGGAGACGCGTGCACAAATGTGAGTTGCGTAACCATCGGAAATAAGAGCAAACACGGGAACAGTCATAATGTATGATAGTATGTCGCTAAGTATGTTATTACAATGGTTTCGCTCATGCATACCTCTTCCGGTGGGTTTCTGGTTCCTCAATCGTTTTTATTTCTACGAGCGGCATTTTTATCGCTTGATATATTTTGCAATGCTGATGTTTGAATTTTTATTTGTTGCAAACTTTTTATGTAGGTGCCTTACCTATGTAAATATTTTCTTGCATTTTTATAGTGGTTGTGGCTCTACACTACACGTATTGAAATCTAAATTGTCTTTTGCTTGACGTTTATTCTTAGAAAAGAGCAAATTTTTCCTACAATAACATGTTTTTATGACTGTAAGTACTTATGTCGTGAGAAAACGTTAGCCAAAACATCGAGAATAGACTTTGAGGTCACTTCTAAAATAGGAATATGAAGCAACAAAATATATCAGTTACACATCAAACAAACTATCACGTTTTATCCCTAATGGGGCAGACAAAGCGTTTTGATTCTTGCGGCTCTAAGCAGACAAGCCTCAAGACTCAAAAGCTACTGCATGATGATGGGCCTGAAGGTAGACTAATGAATCAAAATAGTAATGATTTCCTGACCGCATTAACAATGATTCGCATTTTCGCACATTCCGTCGATCTGCGCGGGATACATTCTAAGATTTTTCTTTTCATTATGTCTTAAAAAGGTAATCACTTTCATAATCATCACATGACTGTGTAATACCCACTTTTATTAATTCTGTGACATGGCGCTTAATAAATAACCCACTTGTTAATATTCGTTTCGACATGTGACATATTGAGTTCCTCTTGTTCTTTTTACATAATTCTTTACACTTACATAATCGTCTTAAAATGTAAAAATGTCGCCAAATTTAAAGTAAAGACGTATCTATCTACTATTATTTAATGTCGAAAATGCGTAAAGTCAAATTAATAATAAAATCAAGTTGCATATTTTTGTTGGTCTCTCTCTAAATACGTAAGATGTTATGATCGGTGATGCCTCCGAAGTTGCAGTGCCAGAAAAAATATTGAATAGGGTCAAAATTGTAATTATGTTTGTTGCTGTACTAATATTGGCCGTGTGCCTAGGAATTGGTGTAAATGTTTAATTTTCAGTGCTTATCAACGCTCGACTTAGCTAATTTGCCGTTGGGTTTCGAATACATAATCGTCTTAAAATTTTAAAATGTCGCCTTTAAAGTAAAGACGTATCTAAATCTTTAACGTCGAAAATGCGTAAAGGCAATTTAATAATGAAATCAAGTTGCATATGTTTGTTTTTCTCTCTTCAAATACGTAAGATTTTATAGTAGATGATGCCTCCGAAGTTGCAATGCCAACAAAATTATTGAATAGGGTCAAAATTCCAATTATGTTTGTTGCTGTGCTGAAATTGGCCGTGTGCCTAGCAATTGGTGTAAATGTTTAAATTTCAGTGCTAATCAACGGTCGGCTAAGCTAATTTGCCGTTGGGTTTCGAATGTGGGTTAACGCGACCAAAATAGATCGTCGCAGACCATCCGCCGCGTTCACAGCGTGATGGATGCGTTAACGTGCTGGAGACAAACAAAACTCTCATTATTGTGCGGAGCTGCACGCCTCCATGCGCATTCTCAAATAATTCTAATGACATAATGAAACCTCGTAATGGGGCCCTAGGTAAGGAGAAGAATAAGCAGCGAACTCAAGTGAACTTGAGTGAATCTACATCATGGTACATCCGTAGTATAAAATATAAGTATAATGTTGTAAAGTTTGTTTTTAGACCAGCAGAGAATAGTGAGAGTGAGAAATAAATTACTTTAATAACAGTGAGAAGGCTTATTATAGGACCGATGACTACCTTAAAGACAAAAAAGTCTGGCTTGAGCTTGACGCGGGTCCCTCTAAAAGTTTGTAATATAGGTACTCGAAAATGTCATAATTTGGTACATTTTGTACAAACTGAATCTACAACTTGACATTACTTTAAAATTTTGACATTCTAAAAATTAAATTTAAATTATGATATGACATAACAAACAAAACAATGTATTCTCTGTCCACATTAACTTTAAGTATTAATTTAATTGTGAGTTGACGTCCTTGGAGAAGAGGTGCAGTGCAGTTTGTTACCGCTTCTTCTGCACTAGCGCTTTGGAAGCGGTAGTAAACTTAGCTGTAAGTAACTATTTGACGTCAACAATAGTGCAACAAAATAATGACGATTATTAAGAGATATTTTAAATATCCTATGATAATAAAGATATATTTGATTTGATTTGATTGAGTATTTTTTTCCCGTAAATTTCTGTATCAAATTTGTAATATATTTTTGCAAAAGATTTAATTTAGTTTTTTTGGTTCATGTATACTTAAGATTATACTAACACTTAAGATTGTGTCAAAATTTCACATTTTATTTAAAATTAAAACTACGTTATTTTACAAAGCAGACAAGTGTAAAAGATGTAGGTTAGGTACGCCTAATGAACTACACTGTGGAACAATTTGGGGAAACCTTGACATGGATATCTATTCTATGTGGACGATACTTGGTTTTCGGAGTGTGCTCTTTTCTTTAACTTAATTCCGTGGGTTTAAATGGGTATTTTTATTAACCTCATCCTATAAATAAAAAGTAATTTGACTATTTACCTACAACATTACTGCAAAATAGAAGAAATAGCGCATAGTTTCACAGATTACAATAATCGTATAATGATTATTGCATCTACATTTGCAAAGTATTTTCAAGTTGCTTTTAAAAACATACACAAATATATAAACAGTAATTGAAACTCTGGTTTCGATTTCTGCTGTCGACTGTATTTACACGTGTATGTAGGACAGACTATTAATTTTTGATTGACGATCATTTTTCTGTCTATCGGTCAAATGTAGATTTTTATCGATTCGTTTTATTATGAAACATCAAAGAAATTTGCATAAACATGCAGGAATGTGAATGTAGTGATAATCTTTCCTGTTTTTCTACCTGTTATACTTTATTGTTCCGTCATAAACGTAATAGCATAAATGCGTATATAAGATCTAACAAAATATACTGAAACTATTTAATGGTGAATTCTGCGCATGATACAGAGAATGCCGTCAACTGGGACCGCAATCAACTCGGACCGCGGTCCCAGTCGCCGGAATCAATTTTTTTTATATTTTTGTTTGAGTGACTGGGACCACTCATATTTTAAAAAAGAAACAGTACAGTCAAACTCAAAAATGTTTCAAGTAATAATAAAAATCAAAACTGAGAGTGAAGTGATATTTTATTATCAAAACCTGTTCTTCAATTATATAATTACTACTGTGCCAGGGGGCTTCGCTCCCCTGAAAAATTTGGGATAAAAACTATCCTATGTCCTTTCCTGGGTATCAAACTATATCCATATCATCTAAATAGGTTCAGTGGTTGAAGCATGAAGTGGTACTTAACAAATAAACAAACTAAAATACAAACCCACTTTCGCATGTATAACATTAGTAAGGAGTAAGGATAAGGATGACTTTAAACATTTTTTCACTGACTGTACTGTTTTGGCTTAAACAATAGATATTTTTTTTAATTATTGCGAGGTCCCAGTCGCTGGAAGAAAAATATTATAATTTTAGATTCCGGCGACTGGGACCGCGGTCCGAGTTGATTGCGGTCCTAGTTGACGGCATCCTTATGATACAGGGGGTTACTCCATAAAATAATAAGTTAGTCGTACGATAATGACGTCCTATTTCTATGTCAAACCAAATTAGACTTATCATTATACATTAGTGCTCAATGTTGCTTTACACTGAAACGCGGATTCGCAGTAACGTCCGTCTTTCGTGACGCTTTTGGAGTAACCCTCCTGAACTTTTCCCAAGGAACACGTATCAAAATATGAAAAGTAATTTTTGGCCTCCCATACAAGTTGACCGATCAGCTAATCCGAGTTTGTATGATAAAGCCAAAAATTGTTTTTCATATTACAACAAATGTTCCTTTGGGAATGTTGTTCAGTATAACAGACTAAATTTACCCTGAAAGAAGTTTTAGTATATTTTGTTAAATATATTATAAGTACATTTTCATTTATAATTTATAGTAGGTATAATCTTTATAAAGAGTACCAGTCGTTGTGCTTTTCTTCTAGGATAGATGCATTTCAATCCGTTTTATTAGAAAATGTAATGTAAATACCAGGTGTAAACTTTTTTCGAAATTCGTTATCCTCCATTTTGAAGGACATAGAACAAAACATAAATCGCTGTTCAATGATCCGCAGCATATTGTCGCAAAACATATAACATTAGCACTCCCGTACCGATGAACTCACTTCCGTCGGACGTAAAACCAGATATGAGAGAGTACGCGAATATTTACTGTCGTGAAACAAAATGATGTAGCGATGTGAACTTTATCTTCAAACTAGCTGTGCCCGTGGGCTTCGCTCCCCGTGGGAATTTCAGGATTAAAACTATCCTATGTCCTTCTCTGTGTATCATATATATATACCAAATTTCATCCAAAAAGCTTCAGTGGTTGAATCGTAAAGAGGTAACAAACAAACAAACATACAAACTCACTATCGCATTTATAATAATAGTAGTAGGATAGATTTGTTTCGTATGGCCGTCTCTTGACAGGAGAGTAAAGTACGATATGCAACACCTCCTTTTTCCCCCCACTAGTGATGTTAGAATGTTTTGGCCTTTAGTCCAGCAGTGGATTAATATACAGGTGACTTTACCCACTTTTGTTAAAAACATATAAAAAATAAACGTTACTATAAAATCCATTTGAGCAAGCCCATTAATTGTTTTGGGTAAACGGGCTTGTTGGGTCAAAAGTCATTCTAATATTAGAGGCAAATGATTGCTTATTTTTCAATTTGATAATAAAATTTATTAGATTAGCAATCTTCACCATTCGCACTCATCCAATTTATTATTCAACGCAGTTTGCGTATACTGCGTAGATAGAATAATAAGTGGATTTTGTTGACATGCTACCTTACTAAGGTTGCTTAGAATTAAGCAATGAGTTTTTGATTCCCATTTCTAGGTTCTTTTATATATTTATTTAAACTTTATTGCACAAGAAATTAGTGTACAAATGGTGGACTTAACGCCATATGGCGTTTTCTGCCAGTCAACCATTAGACCAAGCAGAGAAATAATTTGGGTGGTGAAAGAAAGAAAGAAAAATAATTTATTTGATATATCACAAACACGGTTTAACAATTATTCGTGGTGCGACAGAATGTGAGAACTATAGGTATAGAAAAAGAACACTTTCAGCAAACGGTACTGCTATAAACACCACAATTATCAATACCTACTAAATACTAAAAAAAATAAAGAAAATACTCAGACCAAATTTGGTCAGAGCGAATATAAATAAATAAGTTTTATGTTACACTTACATGATACAGTTTGTAATACAAACGTCCCACTCCCCTACATATTGGTTATGCAATTTTTATGTATTCACTTCCCCAAATTGCATATCTGTGTAACGGTTTCGTATCGTATATGACGTATGCTCCTTTACATAATAAAGCGTTAAAATTGTATCTTATTGCCTAATGTGCGATTCAATTTAAATATGTAAATAATAACATTTCGTTCTGAACAGAAATGAAATGGCTAGATTCACGTAATTCCACCTGACAATTTATTTTATTAACGTAAACAAAAGTATTTACATAAAATGTACATTAGTTTCGAGTATTTTTGCACTAACAAATGTAGAAAGCATGCATTGTTTTTATTATTCGACCGACATAAATAATTAGCCAAGTGTTATATTATTATCAATATAAGATCTAAGAAATATACTGAAACTATTTTGAAGGCGAATTCAGTCCGTGATAGTGAATAACTGTCCCCAAGAAACATCATATGTCGGAATTTAAAAAAAAAATTTTGGCTTTCCATACAAACTCGGATCAGCTGATCGGTCAACTTGAACGGGAGGCCAAAAATTACTTTTCATATTTCGATACGTGTTCCTTTAGGAAAGTTGTTTAGTATCATGGACTTTTTTTTCGTGTTTGTAAGTGGCCAACACAGGTGATAGATTTTTCAGGTTGCCTAAGGGCATCTGACATAGCTTGACGACTGTCATACAATGATGACAGCCGGGACCAAACGCCTATACGTGTCTTCCGAAGTATCGTGGACTAAATAAATAAATTCACTCTTGAAATAGTTTCAGCATATTTTGTTAGACCTTATATATTTTTTTGCTTTTTGAATGTAACCTAGTTTAAAACACGTAAATGTCATTAAGAGCCCGATTTGGCGACTGGTTTTACAACGAAGTGGACTATAGTTTACAGATAATTAAGGCCGCCTTAAAAGCCGGTTCACCGGGTGCACTGAGCTCAAAATAAAAAACAGTACAGAGTTGACACTTCTTACTTACTGTCGTTCTTAGATATGCCGTCTGAATGTAGAATCGGGCCACTCGAAGTCCTCCCGTGGATGTCGTAGATGGCGACTTAGGAAAAGCAAGCTAAACAAAGCATATAAACAATGAGACCTCTCCTACCCGTCTGGCCAGCGAGGAGAGTGTAGGCCGAAGTCCTCTGGCTGCTCTAGCCAAGTATGACTCTAGTAGTACAGAGAGGGTCGTGCTCCTGCAGTGGAGATAAAAATACCTGATGATGATGATGACATTGATGACTGTTAGATATGTGTGCAAATGACAATAACCATGCTCCCTTGCACATTACGCGAAATAACTGCTAAAACTTATTATATGGTAGGTATATACATGCTCAAGCGGAATTTTATAGATCAAGACATAATATGCTGTGCAACTTTCAGCTATCTTTTATACATCTTAAGAGTTCACAATGTCCTGAATAACAACTAGAACACAAATAGTTCTACCAGCTATTTTTACAATCACCATAGATTTGCTTCAGATGTTTTGTACAAAATATCGCAAATTTTAGGATCTCTTTTCGCTACTAGTGGAGCTAAAAAAGTGAAATCTGTCAGGCACGACCGTTCCTTCTGTTGTTTTCTTAATTCGTGCACTGAAGCATGAGAGCCGTATGGTCTGACAGGTGGGCTTGCCATCGCGTGGCTACACATCATACCGTGCGGTCGTTAGAAGCCCTTACAATTTATTTTGTGAGACACTGGTAGTCAACCTTTTGGCCGCACCCACCGCAGCACCGAAAATAAAGCGTTCTATACAGAACTTACAATGCATTAGAGATATATTTGTAAAAAGGCGGACGTAGATAGACGGGACTGCGTCGGACCTAACAAATTTGTATTTGGCACTAACTGCTCTGTCACGGCAGAGGATTAATGCACTATAGATAAGTTAAGGAGCCAATAACAACACTATTCTAATACTAAGTTTGTGTTGCTTCTAGCCTTGCCTGAGTTTCCCGGTCTTTATTTTACTAATGGACATTGTATAGTTTGATAAGTAATAGATCTGTATCAAGTCCACTAGAGCGTGAAACGCCGTATGGCATATGCGACAGGTGGCCAAGGGCGGAAGGGCTTTACCTATTGCGTAGTAAACTTATTACGGTATCATTAGAAGCCCTTCGAACGTACTGCAATACTGCGTTATTGCTAACGTCTTCATTAGCACAAGAAGAAACGATTTATTGATGAATGATTGCAATTCCATATCGCCTGATCCAATGGTCAAATTAAGAACTATGTTGTTAATAAAAACACAAAATACGGGGTAAGAGTAAAACTTGAGAACAAGACTGATTCAGATTTCTCGAGTCTTCGTATACTAAGCTAACATTTTCTACAGGTAACTTGCGAATGCAGACAAGTGCGCTTTCAAAGCGCATAAATGCATAACATTGGATTGCATAAATGCATTTACATAAATTAGTCACACATTGAAACCCTGCATCAACTACCATTGAAAACCAAATATTCCATGACCATAAACAAGACCGTATAAATCACAGATGTTGTGCTAATATCTTTAGAAATAGTAAATTAATACAGTTTGCTAGGAAAGTTTTTCCTCTGTAGTATAAAAAGTTTCCTCGAACACTCTCCCTGGTTCAAATAGACTGAAGATTTTTCTACAGCTAACCATCGCAGTTTTTGTTTTGCCTTTGTCTGACAACATACACTTTTCTAACACAGGGTAGCCTTTACAAAAATAAACATCTTCTTCCATCCATAACTATGCAAAGTATTCATGTACGCGATCCTTTTGTATGTCTTTTGCTTTTACGTAAGTGTGATCAGCGACCCACCCCGCTCACCTGTTCTATTTCTTCAACTAGCCGTCGTGTGGTTTCTGGCAGAGTAGAATAGCACCAGACCACTCCAAGTCCTCTCGTGGATGTCGTAGAAGGAAATAGATACAAGATAAACAAAGCCTATAAAGATCAATGAGACCTCTCCAACCAAGTCCTCCGGCTGCTCTGGCCAAGTATGGCTCTGTTAGTACAGAGAAGGTCGTGCTCCTGCAGTGGAGACTATAAAGACCTGATGACGATGATTTCTTTAACTCGCTTTACTTCCAATACCTCTCATTTATTAAATAAGTAGTCGGCAGAAAGTTTAAGTACCACTGCGCCCAATATATCGCTAACGACAATAAACGGTAATGAGGATGGGCTCTGGGCTGGGCGTGTTTACTGTAAAAGGTACCGTGCAAGGTCTTCAGTCAAACTGACCGTGTTTCGTCAATGCCGTGCCTATCAAACCTTGCCCTTCCGGTGACGAGCGATGCAAGGTCGTTGCACCGGCTACTTCTAGAAATTTCTTTAATTTTAATAAAGACATTGTAAATGATCGATAATAAATAAACTACTTGAATGCATTAAAGTCCAAACAGGTTTTACCGCAAAATTAAAGTATTTTAGAAAATATTACACACCCCAGGGGGTAAAGTTACCTAGCAAGTAGCTACGCATTAACCAGAACTCATGAAACCGCAGAAATTCAATACGCACAGATTAGACGAGATAATCGAAAATGAATATAAAGGACCTTTTCTGATATTGATAGAATAAATAATTGGATTGCTGAAGAAATTGACAAACCGCCTACAATAAGAACGAAGGGCGCATAAATAATTTGTAATTATAGTTTTGAGTTCGAAATGAATAGCAGTAATGAAAAAACAATTCCTAGAAAACATGTCAAGAAGCCCTATAACAGTTTTATTTGGTATATGGTATACCTTTGAGAAATGAATGTGCGTCAGTCTGCATAATTTCATAGTTTTCCGCTCAGGTACTGTGTTCAAGGTCGTTAAAAAAATGCTAGACTTCAACTTATTTACATAAAGTTACAGAAACCACCATTGTTTCCAGTGTTTTGTCTTCAACAATTACGTACGTTATAATAAATAACATAGTCTGCTATAATACTACTAGCAATAAAATTACAAATCATCAATTTGCTTCTTTTATATTATAATCCACTATGTTGATATTACTAATCTTATCATCAAATTAATTTTAAATTACGTTTAAACTATATTTATATTAATTTTAATAGTGTAGCACATCAGTTATAGTACAAAAAGATCGAGGTTACTCTTGTAAAGAAACTTTCAAATCCTATCTTGATGCTACTTCAATCATAGCTTACTTACAAGGAGGTGGTTTGAGTTAGCTATCGTAGCTTTTAAGAAAAAACAGTATGCTCTGCCCTTATCAAAAATGTACTTTGAGTTTACTTCTATGTGGACAATAATATAGAAACCAAGTTCCAAATTGTGCAGTTCAGCTAGTGTCGACGCCATCCTAATGGACCCTGACCCTTTTACGTAGGAAGCCGTGTATTAGGAAGCAACCGATCAACTAAACTTGTGTTCGGAATCAAAATAGACATCAATCCTCTTAAAAATTGAAGCTTTATCATTATTTTGTAGTTTTAATATAGTTATTGGTGATAGAGCAAAAATATTGTGAGTTGACAGACGGTTTAAACGACCCATGTACTAATAATAGGGCTGCAAAGATGACTCATCAAATTCTTCTATAAAACAAGCCAACACAATGCTAGTAATTATTGCTGTCACAAGCAAGGCTACGAAACGCGGCCTCCTATTATTCCTCCATTATAAAACTTCTGTTAGCAAAACACATAATGTATTAATTTATTAAAAAACAGAAGGTACTAACTATTTTTGTAATTTTATTATGCTAAAACGAATTGCAAATCTGAAAACAAATGAAGATACAACGAGATCGTATGTATGTGTTTGTATTCATGTCAAAGTAAATATAATAAGATTTTCGTAAACCTTGACCTTTTGACTTTGTTTACACTTTGGTTGAAGTAAACAAGTTAAGGCTTTAGGGTAGTTGCTTGATTTTGCCTGGTCCTCACGATTGGCTGCATGATTTAATTTGGACGCATCGCATTACCCAGTTTGAACAGGTAAGCAGTTTCTCAACGGTGCCTCGACAGATGGCATAGTCGCCTACACGGCGCCACGCGTGTAGCTATGCCGGTGAGGTGTAGCTTCATTGCTAGCGAACTTGTTCCTCACAATTTCTTTATATAGGTTTCATCATCATCATTTTAGCCGCAGGACTGCACTGCTAGATTGCCTCCCCTAAGGATTTCCAGAACAACTGATTGGATGGAAGCGATCGTCTTATTATCTAGATCAGCTAGATGCTAGATTCTAATTTGTGACATAGTTGGCCATTCGAAACCATAATGCCACAACGGCCATCAATTTTTCTTACTTTTACTACAGACAAACTCCAGAAAATCTCTTTTTTTTTTCGAAAAAGCTGCATGCCGCCCACTTCTGCTAGCCAATATCCAGCATATGTTTTTTGTGGCTGAAATGGTGATGACCCTGAAATATTTGAGTTGTTCTGGATTCAAATCCAATTTAGTAGATATGGTTTTAGAAATCGCCAGTATTGGAGCCATGTACAGAATAGCGATCGAGGCCGAGTTTTTACACCGGTGTTGGTTTTGCGCGTGTGGGACGTTATAGTGTCTTTAGTTCTTATGAGACAAATGTGGAATCAAATGCACATTAAATTTGAAATACATTAAACATGAATAAAAATATTTTTCTCCTTTAAATAAAATTTATTGTATTCCTTATTTGTAACTTTATATTGTCTGTTTTCCTTCTGAGTACTTTCTCTTAGAACTTCCTAGAGAACTTCTAATCGCATTGTTGTATTCTTAAACGTCTCTCAACACATATGTTACACAAGTACCATTCGATAGCATTGTTAGTAAGGACTGACCTCAAAAACGGGCCTACAGTTACAATGTCACATTTATTGTAAGCATTGATCATTACTTTAAATTTATGATACAAGATTACATAGAAAACATACTCGTATCTTTTAGCCCGCTCCTCAATCTCTATTCTGACAAGGCTTATCAAGGCTGCAATTTTTCGTTGCTATAAATATTGTTCCACGATATCTGAGATTTATATTTTGACGTCAATATGACGATGGTAATGCATGTTGTGCCGATAAGGAGACTGGTTGTCAGGCTGCGTGAACTTGTGGAGACGAACAAAGATACTTTGTCACTGTCAGGATTCGCACGTAATGACGTTTTCACACACGCATGCTCTTAATTTGTTCTGTACATTTTGTTTTCTTAGCAAAAACTTGCTTTTACATTTATTTTTAACCGACTTCCAAAAAAAAAAAGGGTTAACAATTCGTCCCGATCTTTTTTTATGTGTGTTCACCGATTATTCGAAGATTCCTGGACCGATTTGGAAAATTCCTTTTCTATTTAAAAGGGCATACTTGTCATGTGGTCGCATAGAAATTTTATCAAAATCGGTTGTGAACTTTGAAAAATATTCGTTTATTGCATCTTATTGCTCAAAAATTTTAAGTAACAGTTGTTGTCGTAACTAAGCCTGGTGTTATGTCTCACTGCTGGGAAAAGGCATTCCCGTCCTCTCCTTCTCCTTTCACATTAAAATTACTTTTCTTTTTTATCGCTACACTAGTTTACTACTGTGCTCTATCGTTGGCGCCGTTATGAAAATTAGTTGTATGTATAAGTACATCGAATTATAAAGCCTTGAGCTAGTTGGTAACAAAATACCTTTTAAATCAAAAGGTTTCCTTAATATCTTTTGCAATATTAATTAGAGACCTTACAATGAAGGTATTGTTTATCATAAAAGTGAAATTTAAACAATAACTTGACGTAATACGGATAATAAAGCACAAAGACTGCACGTTAATGAATACCCGTAAGAAATTAAATATTGAGATTTTTTCATGTGAATTTAATTAATGCCCATAAAAGTTTAAAATGCCTTGGAAACGGTTTCCTTCATTTAATTCGAGCCGTCACAATTGAGTGGTTTTATGACTTAAATTATTTAATTGTTAAGCTTGAATGTCTTGGAAACTGAATTTTAAAACAATCACACTTCGGACAATTATTTATGTAAACGTTTATTCAAAAATAAATAGCAGTGATAAGTGTCATTGAACTCACAATTTCGCGGACTTCAATCACTTAAGCAAATAATGTCTAGTGTCTTCTTTACTAATGCAACTACAACCGGTACTGCTTAGTTTTCGATTGCATCTTCCATACTTAAAATTATAATAAATTTATGCTTAGATTTAGAATGCAAAAATTATTTAGTGTAATTATCATTTTTATGAACACCAGACTTCATATTAATGTCATAAAGATACCCCTCGTTATCAATATATTTCAAACATCGTAAAAATTATCTCTGAAATTGCTAGACCTAAATATTTTTATCCACAAACAAGGAATTTGGTACCCGGCACAGGTTGTTGCGTAACCAACCAGGAACGCAAAGCGATTACTCCCGCGTCGGAAGTTGTCAACATTTCGTCGACTGGGACCGGGACTCGCCGGGAACGGAATTAATTGGCTCTGACGTTTCTAATTTTATTGCCCTTTTTGTTTCCGCCTTCTAAATTTAGCTCAGCAGTTGGAATTCAAACTTTACCTGCATATCAACGGGTCATTTTGGGAACGTTATAAGCTATTTTTACTTTTATTACTTTTACTTATGAAAGTAAATAGTTCTCCTTTTATGGTTAATTTATCAAGTGATTGGCCGATATTACAGTAATTAACAATGTCAACACTAAAAATAATAAAGATAGTCTGACGACATTGCCAAAAATAAAGCCCTCACCTCATTGTTAAAGTCAATATAAATTCTGCAGATATATTGTTAGTATCAAAAGGAATCATGCCTTGCGTAAGAAAATTTACGCAATAAACTTTTGCATGTGGTACAAATGATGAATCACCTGGGTAGTACGAGTACAACAACATTAAACCTTTCATTTGTGGGCTAGTATCATAAATTCATAAAACATGTCAAGCGAGGCGCCGCTTAAAAACGACGTCAAGAAGATCGAGACAAGTGAATGACTAGTTGAAAATTTATGACTTTTAAAAACAAATTAATCATATAGTTTGATGGCTGCCTTTCAAGGTTTAAACTCATACCGCCTTATTATAAAACGCAGACTAACTTTGTTGCTAACCAAACCAAGTTGACATCTAGTAATATGTCATTGTCTCATCTGAAAATGTCAATTTGATTTGGTCGGATAATGGTTTAAACCTAGTAACAAAGTCAGTCTGCATTTTGTAATAAGACTGATACAGTTTATATATTTTTATCAAAATGTCAATGAAGACAACTAAATGGATGCACATTTTGATAAACCCTAGTCACTGCTAGGGTTGACCAGGGTAAAAGTACATTGAGTTTTTTTATTTTATACTGACAATTTACATTTAGTCTGAATATATCATCAAAATCAATTTTTTAATTGGGTAATTCCATTCTAAATTGAATCTGGATTCAGGTGATAAATCTGATGATGATCGTTACATAAAATCAAAATGTAAATGAAGATGGAAAATTAATTGTCGAATTGGTGATTCCAATATCTGGTGTAACAGATACAGATTACATAAATAAATGTCATATTTTTGCCGTTTACAAAATGATCTTTATTACGTAAGTTAAAAACAAATGCTATCGGATGTGATAGCTTTGTTTTAACTACTTTTGTTGACCTCCAACCAAAAAAACAACCGATGGAAGTATCTCATAACAGCTATAAGAGCATTTACACATTCATTCGCCGCTCTTACGTTGAATTTGGACACCAAATTCGATGTTAGAGCGTGTTCCATGTTTAACACATACACTCACATCTGCCTGACCAAACACAAAGATACTCGTATTTGAATTGATTATATTCGTCAAGATTGAGTCCAATCTTTTTTTGTAAATCTTTCTCTCCTGGTTTGGAGAAAATCCGAAGTGGCATTGATTTTCGCAGAAAAAGTTATAAGTCTTCCGCATGCTGCTATAATTACATAAACAGGTTTGCTAAACTGGTGTTTTTCAATGTCGTCGTACGGCATCTTTATAGTGTTTAGTGAATCGCTAATCGATTACGTCTTGAGTTATTCTCTACACAAATGCTATTAAGTAATCTTTATCGTATTTTTTTTTGTATTTTAATTTGAAACATTCATAGAGTACTACCAAAGTAAAAAAATATTGTTACACACTTTCATTATTGTTGATGATATGTCTTATTTCACATCGCTACCAACCAGTATAAGAATTCTAGATATCTCCCAATTTACCTTGACCCCAAAATACTCTGTAATTGTCACAAAAAGTAAAACAATCCTAGTTTTATTTTTGGGTCGCACAAATATCTTTATCTACCGTCGACGACCTACTTGGTCAGGTGGTCTGATAAATCAGTTGTTGATATAGAAGTGCCTGGCTGACCCACTCGTAAGGATTGTAAGACTTCGCCTTATTGACTAAGCAGTTTGTAATCCGCTTTGAAAAGATTTACTGCCGCTTCCATTGGATCTAACTTTTGCAGAGCGGGAAGGCACATTATTGAGCTTAGTTCGAAATAAAAGTTTACCAATTGCAATACATGCTCAGATTACTCAGTATAATTGGTAATATATAATAAAATCATTAGTTTATTAAATACAATTGTTATTTTCATCTTTATCACTTTGTGTTGATAGTAGTGTATTCGGCTATGTACCAGTAGTATTGTTTTGCTGTGATTATAATTAATAGCTAACTTTTTTGAATTGTTTACAATTTCTATTAAAAGCTACTTTGGCTTCTGCGTTTGTCTTTTCCGTGTCACTTACTTATCGATTTTATTTCCTACTTCCTTAACATCACTTTCAGAATTTTTCCTATTATCTTTGATTCCTTACCTTGTTCCTGCAATTTGCTGTTCCATTGTCGAGGTCGCGCGTTATTTCGCATTCAAACAACACTTCAATTAAGGAAAACACCTTAATTACTTTAGATCAATGTCAAGTGGCTTGTAAAATGTTATGATGGTCTGCAAAGGTCACCGCTTAACAAAGATGACATGCATATTGAGCCTTAGTAAAAGAAAGCAAAGAAACTCAATGTAACTGCAACGGACGCAATCTTATCTCATTTCTATAAAGAGGAGCAGATAAAACTTTCATAGTTTAGATCAAGATAACAAGCGAACAGTATGACGGATGGGCGAACCAAGAGGCGCGTGATTACGTAAAACGTGAAAGTATTATATCGTCCAATTGGAAAGATTGGCTTTAAGTACTGCGTTGTGTTGCGAAGAAGAGAGTTGTTTTAAATTAATGGTGTGTTACACGAGGAAAACACAGCCGCAGGTGATGCCAAAGAAATGTACGAATAATCTGTCGTGTGAAATATTTAGCGTTTTACAAAATAATAACACAATATTTTGAATCACACGCAATATTGACGTTTCCATACTATTTAAGTGCATCTGAAATCCAATAAGTTTATGGTTTCATAGTTTGCTGTTTTGAAAACAATTAAAGGTTACCATTGCTGCAATTATGAACTAAATCACGGCAACAATGACTATTTTTGATTGTATTTATTTTTTGAAAAGGATATAATGTCATCATCATCAACTCTTCTCTTGATAGCTATGTATTTATATGTTAGGTAGTATAAGTAAATGTGTATGTGGTGTATAAGTAAATATACATTCTGATATGTATTTATAAATAGGTACTTATATAATGTTATTTTATATTAATATTTTATAATGTAGGTATATTGTATGGTTTTTTTGTGCCGCATAATTTTCTCTGTTTATCCCTATGGTTGACTGGGAGAAAATGCTCTTAGCTTTAAGTCCGCCATTTGTAAAAAGTAAATTTTTACTTTGGAACAATAAAGTTTGATATCATAAAAATTAAAAAATTATGGATAAAGCCCAAATCAGTTGTATTTACTAATTAGAAATTATAGAGATGAGGATTTAGTACATAATTTAGAAATAGGGATAAAGAGCTCAATACAGTAGGGATAAAGAACTGTGAAGAAATAAACGCACCTTGAGAAGAAGAATCTCGTATTACATGACATGTGTGTTGTGTACATTATCCTGCCAGGTATTTCCGTGGCATAGAGTTCTTTGAATTCAAAAGACATAAAAGTCTTCAGATTTAGCAACGCACGCGTCACCCGTAGGTGCAAAGAAAATTCCAAAATCTTCAGTTGAACTGTTCGAAAGATTACGACTAGATCCAAGTAATCCAAATCATCGTAATGATCTAGCGTTTGCAAGTTATACTAGTCTTGTAAATTGTAGCACTGGTTGTTACGGTAACGTGAAAAATTATGATTCAAGTTGTGTATTGCGATTACAACGTAGTTATAATTACGTATTCCCCAAATTATAATTTTATAATGTTGTTAAAATTATGCAAATGTGTAGTTTTATTACAAAATGATTTAAATTAGCTAGCGTTTCGCGTGACGCCATGCTGTTTCTTAAGTAAACAGTGTGGCTTTGTCTGTTCATCTTTTTCATGCAAATAGAAAAGCGCACGAAATGATTATGATCGCAGATAACGGTTTGATGAAAACTGCTAATTAATGAATTGTTATGGATAATTAATTCTTCGTGTTGCATTCTGCGATTTTAAAACGTTTTATGGTTTAAATGGTTTTATTACCTTATGCGCCTTACTCCATTCTATCTCTACTTTGGTTGATCTTCGTAACATGCCCTGACTTAGTGAGTAAGAACTACGTAAAACAACACTGCTTTATACGTTTGGTAGTCAAACATCAATCAACATTTTTAAATCCTACCAAGTTTAAACTTAGTGTAAACCTTTGAGGTGTTTGCTGGTGTAAATTGTAACCCTTTCTTCACGTGTATCTCTCGGATACTCTGCAACTTTTTTCTCGTAGAAACTTTGTGCGGGTAAAGAAGTGAAAAGATTTTTTCTGCTTTTTTGCATTGCCACACAAAGTTATATTAAATCAATCAAATAACTCATAGTCATGATAACATTTTCGTGAGACTTCTTCGACTGCTTACGTATCTGCTTGTTGTTTTTCATTCTTTTTGTCCCATTATTCTAATGGTACTTAGATTGTTTTATTTTGGTAGGAGGTTGATGTCGTAAACATATTTTATAAAATAGCACGTGGTCTCCTTAATTCACATCAGTTTTTTTATTGATAAGGAAATGTTTATTACAGTGCATGTTGCAGAAGGACGTTACGCTTTACCATGCGAAAACACTAAATTACGAGCAGTAAGCACCAATCAACCGATTTAAAACTATTTAATGTCTGGTCTCGAGTGTCGGGTCTATTTCGATTTCAAGGCTAAGCAAGTTTACTCTGGACAAAATTAAGCATTCCGGCTGAAAACACATTTTTTGTCTGTAAAAACTGTGGCAAATTTTTGATCGACTTTTTCTGGTAGCTAATTCCTTTTTTGTGAATTGCGTGGCGATAATTACTTGAATGACTTGCCTAGATTTCAATTAATAATAATGAAATATTTGGACTAACGAGGCTTAATACGTCAGAGTTTCCTTATAGTTAAATAGTACGATAAACTATTTAGAAAAATGTGACTATTATTTTTGCCTGACCTTTATTACTTACCTTCTGCCTGATAATATGTATAAACCTATACCTATACCTGATAATAAGTACCTAGGTAATATGAGTATATGTTTCAAAAGGAAGATTTCTTGCTTATTGATAAATAGGTGTAATAAAGCGTAATTCTATGTAAAAAAATAGATATTCCAGTAGCATTAGTATAAATTAATCAACTTCATTTACATATTAAAAATTTAGGTTCTTCTTAAAAATGCAAAGAACTCTAGCAATCATTGACCCGGCACAAAAAACCTAAACAAACGATCTATTACTTCATAATAGCCTTATGCCTATTATCAAACCGGTGACCTTGCCACGGTTTGGCTCGACACCAAGTGTCGATGACTGCTCTGACACTTTCCACTGCTTTTTATCGCCCTCTACTACGTAAACACTGCTTACTGGGGCATTCGAAGACAATCCATGTAATCGGAAATACAAATTTAATACTTTGGTATATTCAGTTGACCCGGTCATGTGGTGATTAAAATTATCTTAATCTTTTTAACATACCACGCGCATTATCCATAGCTCCGTAACATTCTCAATTTTTTAATTATGCGTAAAGATTTTATAATGGTTATAATTTTTGTATCTCATAAAACTCTTGCTTGTTCAAATGTTCTCATATGGACAATGGCTGGGTTATGTTCTGCATAATTTATTTTCTACTCGGACGCCTTTATTACTTTAACAACACGTGGCAGTGGGCAGTATCCATTGAAGTGTTGGCGCCATCCCACTCGAGATCAGAGAATCTTCAGCGAGCAACATACAGCTCAAAAGGCGATACAGTTTGTCTAACTTCGTCTGGTAGACGGTTATAAATAACACCCGTTGTCGCTCCAATCGCTGCCTACACAATGTTTTCGTTATTTTCCCGCAACACTATTGCAATTTCCTCAGGATGTAGACGATTTCTTCGTGTTGGCAAGGAGCATGTTTTTATATCTTGTGTCTTCGCAATTTGCTTTTATGCGAACTGCTCACGCGCAATTGCTTTTGCATTGTTCATGTATACATTTTAGTTTTGTATTGTGTTGTTACTGTTTTAAACTTATAGGAAACGATACCACGACTGTCGCCCTTTTTTTCATCGCCTTATCCCTAATTAGCCGAGCACAGATTTTTATTATTATTCTGAGCGTTTAACTTCATTATTTGGCAAAATGACGAATTTTTCAGTCCGAAATAAAATATAAGTAGGTACTTTTGGATTGAGCCAACCAAAAATTTGTTAGCTAAGCGTTTAGCCTCTGTTTGGTCAATTTACAAGTGCCTTCTTCTTCTTGTCGAAATGGTTATATTATTTGTTATTCTAAATATTTTTTGTCATTGAAATATCGTTCATTCCTTAGAGCTTCAACCTTTTATTGAAAAATTTGCAACCAGTCAGTTTAAATTGTTAAGTAAACATACATTGACGTGTTTTGTGTGTGATTGATGTTACTTGCTGCATATCAAAACATACAAATAATATTTGTTTATTTTAGATATCAAAGATCCATAATTTGATAAAGAAAAATAAAGAAATTGGTAATTTTATTTTAACCAATGAAGTTTTTTTTTTTACTTATTATTGTTAGCTCTGTTTTTATACTCATTAATAACAGTCTTTTATTTACTTTGTCATTGAAATTTTAGACTTTGAACACATTTACATTTTTGCAACCATGTAGTTGCATATTTAATTTAAATTTTCAAACACATATTGACATTGTTTATTTTGTGACGTCACTACGAGTATATCTAAAGTTGATAAATGATGTGAAGAGCCTACATTACGGCTTGTATCTAACCGCATTGCAGCTGAACTACTGACGTAGATGAAGCCGCAGTGTTTGTTTATGCGATTCTAATATTGCATAAGAAGTTTGCAAACACGATTTCAGGAAGCTGCAATAATATCTCGGTGATATCACAAATTATCGTCTCAGGTTTATTGAATGTGACGCAGCATGTAGCATAAATGCAGTAAATAACGTTTCTTTATTTGTCTATTCATTCGTACCTTCTCGATAATACAAGTGCTCACTCACACGAATCCACAACACAATAGTTTTAACCAAATTGCGTAACTGATGATCTGGTGTTTTAGTTATTCCGAGTTGAGACTTTTTTACCACAAACTCATTTTTGATCTCGAGTTATAGCTGCAGTACTAAACCTCATACCCTTATACTTTATAACAGTCATCGTTACTTTACGATAGGTTCAATTTCTACAAATAATCTCAACTATCACACACAATCCAACAACAAACAAAACAATATCAAACCACCGTCGAGGGATTCTGCCTGCTATTTACATCCGCACTTTCAAATCTACCACAAGAGAGATCAAGCCCACACCCATTCCTAAACCCGATCTCGTTTTGCACAAATAGTATTGGAACAGAGAACTATAAATATCAGAACACGTTGCATAGGTGTTACCAAGAATAGGTTCGCACCTGCCGGCGTACGTACCGCCTAGAATGCTCATGACGTTCCATATTTCAATGAAAAAGGAGTTTATTTTTAAAAATGTTCTAGATGTGTCTAATGTGTCCCGTTCGTGGCGCTATAAGAATACTATTTCGAAGGGAAAGAAAGCGAAGGGGGTAGTTCATCTTTGGCCAGCCGAATTTAAATTTATGTTTCTTTTTAAGGTTTATCAAGTATTTATTAAGGCTAGTCTTTCCTTGTGATCGAAACAAACTTTTGTTAATGATTTAATACTAAAGTTGTATAATTTATGGTTGAATTACTAGACCGAAGGAAGATATAGACAAGGTGATCAAAGAAAATTTTCTCTTTGCTCCAGAATATCTCATTTCTCTTTTAAAATTGCAATTTTACTCTACAAGCAAGAGTGGTTTTTACCAGTCCATAAAACAGTCACAGACAGTCTTTTCTACACACTGTTTGTATGGTTCACGTTTATAATTTATTTATTAGGGGAATTCATTATTATTATTTATATCCCAATATTTCAACGATATGTATAAATATCATCAGGCAATTCAGCAGTCAGTATTCAACACGTATGTCAAAGTACTTCCCGATGTAAAGTTTAGGATGTGCTGATGACATATTTGGTTTAGAGCCGCATCGGACGGAAGGTCACCAATTCAATTTCCGCATGGCAAATTTAGTTTGACGGTCGGATGTTTTTCATTTTGGACTCGTTAATGCCATGTCATGTGTGTTTATTCGTTTTAAACTATATGTCATCTAATAGCAGTAATATGTATAGGTAGCTTTGCCGTGTGGTTTCCGGCAGAGTACAATAGGGTCACTCCAAGTCTTTCCGTGGATGTCGTAGATGTTGACTTAGGGAATACAAGCTAAACAAAGCTTAATCCAATGAGACCTCTCCAATCTGGCCAGCATGGAGAGTGTAGGCCAAGTCCTCTGGCTGCTCTGGCCA
This sequence comes from Acrobasis consociella, assembly GCA_963555685.1. Taxonomy (NCBI): domain Eukaryota; kingdom Metazoa; phylum Arthropoda; class Insecta; order Lepidoptera; family Pyralidae; genus Acrobasis; species Acrobasis consociella. The sequence goes on along the minus strand of OY743111.1, from coordinate 5,460,890 downwards.
AGTATGGCTCTGGTAGTACAGAGAGAGTCGTGCTCCTGCAGTGGATGCAAAATGACCTGATGTTTGTGTAAAAAATTCCGATTTACCGTATTCCTAAAAACTCGGCATTTTACAGTGTACTGTAACAACTAACTAAAATTCCAAAAACATTGAAGATCATATCGTAAGCAACTTTGTAAGCGCGATGTTGACATTTAATAAAATTATTTTACCGAGAAGAATTTTTATGTTTGGTCTTACTACCAGCTTTACCAGTGAAGAGTACCTTATCAGACTTGTTGTTTTACCCATAAAAGTAACTAAAAACAAAAATTCTTACAAGCTTTCAAAATTGCGTCGAATTATGCGCGTTGTAATACTTGCACTCCTTTCGTGAAATAAAATCAGTTTTCTTTTTTTTTTGTTTCATTACCTTTAGAATGTCTGTACCATAAAATCAACATTGCCAGACATGTTCTTTCTCTGTAATGGTACCATTACCACGTTTCGGCACCGCGTGGGATAGTTTAGGGCCATGCACACCTCCGCACCGTTGCGTCAATTACTACTATAATAATATTCGCTATTCAATTTCGAGCGCTTTGAGAATTCCCACCCAGTTTCGAAATAAGATTAAATGTCCGTCTCTGCTGTGTTTGTGCATGAATGTAAATGTCTTTATCTTAATTCAAGATTGTAAAAGATGTAGTTAGAGTAGTAACTTAGTACCTATGTACAGGCTTCACACACATACATAGTCAATGCAAAGTACGTACCGATTATGTTACTCATACTAAAGCTTGTTGGCAAAGTTCAAATTTGTTTTAACAAATTCTGAAAATAACTACATTTAATCTACATCTAAAGTTTTTGACTTACATCAACTGTATTAACTTACTGACACACAAACAAAATGTACTCGTACTATGAGGAAACGCTCGATTTGTTGATAAAAAGTTGATAGTGAAGTAATAGTAAATCCTAGTGATTCATAGAAAAACTAACCTAATAAATTATGACCAACTAATCGCATGACACAAATAGTCGTAACACTTGTTCATCTGACAAATCCGCGAAGGTGTTTGACATGTCTACGTACTAATTGATAATTGCACTGTAAACATAATAACCGGCCAAGTGCGAATCGGATTCGTATAAGGGTTCTGTACCATTATCCATTAAAAAATCGCGTTTGTTGTATGGGAGCCCCCCTTAAATATTTATTTTATTTTTAGTATTTGTTGTTATAGCAGCAACAGAAATACATAATTTGTGAAAATTTCAACCGTCTAGCTATCGCGGTTCTTGAGTGAGATACAGCTTGGTGACAGACAGACGGACGGACAGACAGCGAAGTCTTATTAATAGGGTCCTGTTTTTACCCTTTGGGTACGGAACCCTAATAAAACGAGACAAAAAACTTGGCTGGTCACTCGGTCAAGTGTGCCAAGTGCCAACTACCAAATCACCATAACGTTTTGTTTTCATTATATATGCTTGTGCTTTCTGCATGAAGCACGGTTTGAGAAAATATCTCAAGATGACAAAATCTGCGTTATTATTGTGTGTCGACCCATTTTCTAGCAAGATTAAAAATGTTTTATGATGCTATGTAAGCAAGAAGCCTTTTAAATTTTTCACGAAAGAATAATGGCGTATTTTCGTTATCGCTAACAAGTTTTGTGGTAAATGGTTTCTGCAATTGTTACTTTTGCTAAAAACTTATTTGTTTGTTATTATATCAGCCACAGGATTTTATAATAATATACAGTTTTTTTTTCTGGAACTTTATTGTTCAAAGTAAAAATAAACTTTTATCAAATGGCGGATTAAGAGCATTCTATCTTAGTCACAAGTTTATAACCATAGACTGCTAATAATGCTATACAGCTGTTATAAGAATTAATAATTTATAAACAATAAACAACTCTACCTATTTACCGCGGCAATAACAACAAACACTTTTCCCTGAAAATTTCACGAGATGTAATCAGAAAGATTTCAAGTATTGCATATTTTATTTATCAGTATCTCCGAATTCAAGAAGATAATGCTACATGTTTACAAATATATCTATTTCCCAGTCAATAGAAGATCAATCGATACTGTTTACCACTTGTTTCTAAATAGTGAAGATGGGATGACGCACGCGCCGTCTAAAGTTTCATATGTTTCGTATCACAGCTGACGCTCGCTGGGCAGGGGTTATATTCAGTCGGCGTCAATTACGAATTAACGAAGATATGAAGTCCTTAGTCATGTTATCACGATCCTTAATTATTATGACTCATATTGATTACCAGTATAAATTGTGAACAATGCGTTTAAAGTTTAAAAAATCTGTCAAAATGAGCTCTAGTTTTTTAAAGACTGTTTGTTTTTTGCCGGTGTATTTGATTTCTTATCAGTTTTGTTATAGATCGCCTGCTGCAAACGAAGTTGCATTACCAAGGTAAAGGTTTGTTGAATAAGGAAAGATAATGAGGAAAAATAGAAAATCAACAACTGTTTTAATGTGCTTATTTTGCGACCGACTGTACGTTTATAGTATGTGCATTGTAGTTTAGTTAGATATTTAATGAGTTTAAGTCTCGTCAGCAAAATTTTAATGATCTACTTATGTACTCAAAATTCTACGTATATAAGAGTGCATTATAGCTTGGAATTAATTACAAAAATACTACTCCTGTAAAATATTTTTACAAGCTTTTATTTAGTTTCACTTGTCCTGTTGTCTGTCGTTCTAATTAAATCTTGCAATTTACATTTGACCCACTTCCCGGTTTCCGATTGAGCTGAAATGTTGGTTTTAAATATGAATCAATACATGTAGGTTTATCATATGTGATATTTCCTAACTGCGAATGTTGCCATAACAAATCAATAATGACTCCAGTCGAAATGTCCAGTTTTTCTCCAAAACCCGTGGGTGCAGAGGATGTTGCAACAGAATCGCTGTGGCCCACGTTTGTCCCACTTCGAGTACGGTCGACACATAAACAATCATTAAAATGTACACAGTCACGTGCCAAACAAATTTTTCATACGTTCCCGAGGGCTCAGTGAATACGTTTCACATTAGGGAAATGTGATACTTTTTCTGTCTCCTGTGAAAGTGACAGGTTTAGCCTTTTCGTGATTCCCTATTTTATGAGGAAGGTGTTTAGAAAATTAGATTTCTTATTAGATCAACGTGTCTAATAAATGAAAATAAACCCGTTTCTGTACTAAAATATCTACAGAAACCTCTGAATTTTTTAGACATTTGCCATAAAGATTAGATGTGCACTCTTCATTTCTTTTTCGTCTGAAATATATTTTTATCTGAATTTAAAGCGGGATAACTTTTCGTTATTACTCTACTCGTAAAATTATGTTCCCATCCGAGCACTTCACCACAGAATTAATAATAGTATTACATACTGCACTTCGATTTCAGAAATCCATCAGCATTACCAAATCAATTAAACATTTTAATTTCACCATTTAAAATTCGAGATGATTTATTATGGGCCGAGAAAATTAATGTAAAAGATCCGTCCGGGCACGAAGCAGCAGTTACGCTTTTCAACGTTATTTATTTTGTAAAAGCAGATGGTTTCATGTTATGAAAAGAAGGGAAATAACATCGTCTGTAGACGCAGGCTTTACAGTTTCCTGGTCCTACGGATGATATTTGGCTTTTTACTTAAGTAAATTGTATGCATTTGGAAGTTGTTTCTGGTTTGGATGGTTGTAAGATGGAGTTGTATGTGAATACGTTTCACATTAGGGAAATGTGATACTTTTTCTGTCTCCTGTGAAAGTGACAGGTTTAGCCTTTTCGTGATTCCCTATTTTATGAGGAAGGTGTTTAGAAAATTAGATTTCTTATTAGATCAACGTGTCTAATAAATGAAAATAAACCCGTTTCTGTACTAAAATATCTACAGAAACCTCTGAATTTTTTAGACATTTGCCATAAAGATTAGATGTGCACTCTTCATTTCTTTTTCGTCTGAAATATATTTTTATCTGAATTTAAAGCGGGATAACTTTTCGTTATTACTCTACTCGTAAAATTATGTTCCCATCCGAGCACTTCACCACAGAATTAATAATAGTATTACATACTGCACTTCGATTTCAGAAATCCATCAGCATTACCAAATCAATTAAACATTTTTTTTACCTGTCTGTACTTTAGAAAGGGCCAAATTTTGGTGCCCTTCTCAATGATTGATGACTTCCAAATTTTTAAAATCAATATAGGTAAAATAACAAAAATGGAAATAATCTCACCGCTAACCTGTCCATTATCATTGTTTTATGCTATGTTGTTTCTACGAATCACTTCAGCATTAAGAATAAACAAACAAAAAATTTGAATTGATGACCTGTCTGTACATTAGGAAGGGCCGAGTCTGGCCCTTTGTGAGCCGCCACAATGGTGGATGTTTTCGTACTTTTTGCTCGCATTTCGCGATAGCCCATTGTTTTACTTATCGGCAAATGGAGCTGAAATGCCTGTCCATCATGGTTGTTATTATTGAATGTTTAGAATGATACATTGGTTTGATACTTCTTGTGGCGAATCTCAAAATTTTAAACATTTGGATAATTTAATTCTAAAAGTATCCTTAAATAGCCTTTGCCTTTTTTATAAAGGGTCCTTACTCTTTTCCTTTGCATTTAATATTTTTTTAACAATTGACTTTTTTGTTTCAGGTAAGTCCTGCTGTTTCAATAGCCTAGTAAGCACTTACGAGTACCTTCAGGTTGTAAGTAATTTACACATCGTGTGATTTCCCATACATGTTAATTTTACCGCACATTTCCGAGATGAAATGTATTTAAACTCGTAACATTACATGAAATTACAAAGCACGCTTGAAGAATTACCTGAATAATAACGTAATTTCACCATTTAAAATTCGAGATGATTTATTATGGGCCGAGAAAATTAATGTAAAAGATCCGTCCGGGCACGAAGCAGCAGTTACGCTTTTCAACGTTATTTATTTTGTAAAAGCAGATGGTTTCATGTTATGAAAAGAAGGGAAATAACATCGTCTGTAGACGCAGGCTTTACAGTTTCCTGGTCCTACGGATGATATTTGGCTTTTTACTTAAGTAAATTGTATGCATTTGGAAGTTGTTTCTGGTTTGGATGGTTGTAAGATGGAGTTATTTTAACTGTCACCACATATAACACATATTGCGGCTAGCACATTAAATACAAATTATATAAAATGAAAACTGATCACGAATTTTGAACATTCTTTCATTCATCATCATCAATCAATTAAATCTCTTAAGTATTATTTAAGAAATTTCTATCTATGAGTACTTAAAGTAACATAAATTAACCCTATACCTTCTTAATCGAAATACACAAAGCGCTACTAATTAGACATTTTGGAAATCTTTGGAAGATCTATGTCCAGCAGCAAAGATGCCGCATCAGCAGTAGAACATCTAACTATGTTGTACTAAAAAGTAAAGGTACTAGATGCTCGTCGTTTGTTCCACTTCACACGCCGGGGATCATCCTTATTTATAACCATCATAAGCCCTATGGCATCTGTGATATTTCCTCGCGACGCGGCGTTTCCTATAACAAATTATGTATGGTCATGTTTTGCACGGGAAGACGATTTCTAATAATGTTTTAGTGCCATATGAAATGCTAACGGCGATGGTAGAGAACGACGCTGGTGGTGGCACAGTTTGTGAAGTTAGTTTAGTATCGAATAATAAACGTTCATACATGATATCTGACAAATTACGTGACTATGGCTGGGCATGAATTCGTGGAACGACCGAATAGTTCCATTGAGCCAGTCACTTTGTATAAAGTTACACAATTCGATACAAAGAGAACTAGGCTACATAATGTTAAGTATGTGTCTATTGAATGAAGCACACTCATAAAACTGAACGAACTTCAAATGGTTAACTTGGTCAATTATACTTTGTTCGTATATACCAGGACCGAGGTGGTTTGCATGCACTAAAGATAATTATTTTTTATAGGTAATGTTACGGAACCCTTTGTACGCGAGTCCGACTCGCACTTTGCCGGTTTTTCTAATTACTCGGTATATTTATTTAACAAATTCGTGTATGTACTTATTGCCCAAGACTTTCATGCGTTTTGTTTAACTTCAGGTTATTGACCTAAGATACCCGAAATGTGAGCTCAGAAAGATCAAACATTCCAATACGCCTACATGCAAACGCAATATCAAATTTGGATAAGTAATTTTGAGTTTTCTGAAATGAGGTCGTATATCGTTTCAGCGAAATGGTAACGTTTATTAAGATAAGCCTTCATTGTTTTATTCGTCATCATCATCATCATTCTCCTCGCCATTTCCCTGTTTGGGGTCGGCTCTGTATGTCAACTGTTTCCACTTCTTTCTGTCATATAATTTTTATTAATTTATGATAAGCAATTTCAATCCAACTTGAAAAATGTGATAGCCTTTGAGATAAAACTATACCTTTAGGAATGCTGGTCAAAATAGACATGCTTTTTATTTTTATATAGCATAATTTGAATTATGGCATAAGTATCCAGCCGTGAATGTTGCTTAGGAATAGTTAGATAGGAATTCAGGAATGGATAATGATAATTATACACACTGAGAATAAAAAATATTTCTATTGGCATCAAAACTCACAAGAAACTTGGTGCTGCCGTATTTTGAAGACTAATTAAAATTCCTTGCTTCGAAAGACACATTATTTGTCCCCGCCATCACCATTAGATGGCAAACGTTAAGATATCTCAGATGTTTATGTGAGCGTAAAAAATCCTGCCGTGGATGTCGTAGAAGGCGACTTAGAAAATACAAGCTAAACAAAGCTTAAAAACATCAATAGGAGTTAGAACCTCTCCAACCCGTCTGGCCAGCGTGGAGAGTGTATACCAAATCCTCTGGCTGTTCTGGCCAAGCATGGCTCTAGCAGTACAGAAAGGGTCGCGCTCCTACAAAAGAGACTAAAAAGACCTGATGATGAAAAAATCTAACAGTCTTAAACTATAAACTACATATAAACGAATAACAAAGAAATATTTGACAAATGAAATGTACAAATATAGTGCAGAGAGAAATTAAAATATCTGTCTAGTTACGGCTAACAGATAAATCCTGGCCCAGGCGACAAATAAAATCGGGAACACGGGTGACGGGTAATCCAGAGAAATCCACTTATTTCAGTAAAATTAACTACCAGCCAAGCGGACCGTGTCTGATGCGACGAGCGCCAGATGCAAAATGTTACTAATTGTTTTAGTAGAGTATTAACTTCATACGGCTCATGTGAAAATTAGTTGAGCCATTTTCATGAAATTTCACGCAACTCGTACGAAGTTGATAACTCTATTACGACTAATAATGTCGAAACTAACTGCTTTGCTACAATTAACTCTACTTTTGTCATCTGTTCATGTAGGTGAGAGTATGTGACTTCGTTTGCATGCATCCCTAGGCAACGTATAAAAAGTATAGTGTGTGACAATTAAGCCATAATGAGTTACCTGTAGGCATGCCCAATTACATGTATCTAAAGTAAATTACTTTAACGATTAATGTAACTTCTGTTGAAAAGTTGTAATGCAAAGTTACAACTATAATTGTACGTAAATAATTCTCACGCTTATTACGTTAGCAAATTGATCCAGTACGGAATCAAAGAAAGATAAAGAGAAACCTCTTACTCTAAATATGTTGTCCAAGCTAACTAACAACAAGCCAGCAAACAAACAGACAAACAATACCCGCGACTGAGCCCTCACGCCACAACTCACGCTTCTAACAAAAGCCAATGATGATACAGCATCGATAGACTCCAAGCGTAATGCAGAGAAACCTCGTACATTCAAGAAAGATGTCCACGCTTTGTTTACTATCCGGAAGCAAACAATAAGCTGTTTACAGTAGGTTAGTTTAAACAAATAGCGTTGGGATGCCAATGCTTTAGAACTGATGCAATTGTTTTAAGAGTCTTTTAGACGCATGTTTTTGAATGAAATAATTAGTTGTGAATATGAAATAAAGATAAAATATACAACAACCTTATTGTTCACGAAAAAACTATCAACATTTGTCTAGATACAACCTTATAATTATTCTGGTTTCTGTTGTTAACGAGTTTTCAATATTCGCAATTCGCCGTTTGACGCCGACAACCGAAAATACCTAAGTAACAATTCGAAAATAACAATGCTCTAAATATAAAAACGCTTCAAAGGACCATCACAAATCTTCTGTCATCTATTTGTCATTGTTGACCCACTTTCCAAAAAGCTTGCTGTGATGACAGTGCCTAATGATGATTAGAAATTCTACATTTTTCGTGACTATTCACGACAGTTCGTTTTTGTCTCAGTAGGAAGCAACCCCGCCTCACGATTTAAATATCGTGACATCATAAAACGAAATGCTTTCATTTTGATTGTAACTTTTACATGTGGTAGGTACAATCTATTGTATTGTACATACCTGAAAAGAGTATTGCGTGAATTTAAAACAGAAGAGGTTTGCAAATTTGCAATGATGTAAATAATTGGACATCACTACCTACCGACCAAAAATAAGTATAATAAGTTGTAGATAAATAAATTAACAGCCCACACTAATGCTTTAGTGTGAACTGATGATTTTTTTTTATTTATTGTGTGTAGATTGTAAAAGACAAAAACACAGGCAGAACTGGTGGTTCTCTCACTCGAACCCTGATCCTCTCCATCATTTGATATACGAGGATGTTACCAAAACCATACCAATAGGCCGTGACATAAATATTAAGGAGCAAGGTGACGTTTGCAAAATAAAACAATGACCATAGACCAAAAAAGAAGAAATCAAAGAATAGCAACAAACGGAAATCCAAATTCCACTTGAAATGAAGTTCGCAGTAGTTTCTCCGTCGTTCAAACAGATCGTTTTGAAAGCCAATATATATTGCTATTAGACATGGAACATTGCTTCTTTGAATAGAAATGCCTGAGCCACGGGTTAGTCCATCCAGTTATACTATTAGTTATACTATATACAGAATCAACAATAAACATCCAATTTGTTATACTGCATAACATATACTAGAAATGTTTATGCTACGGTATTTTGTTGTCAGATTGCTAATTAACAACGAGATGTTAGTGATTAATTAATAAAAACTCTTTCATGCTGATCTAGAAGAAAAGGACAAACTTAAGATCTGCTTCTCTGATCGGCTTCAACGATCTGTGGGGGACCACAAATCGTTGAAGCCGATCGAGAGAATGGGTGAAAGTGCAGAAATATTTACACCTTAACAAATTTAAGGCATGCGTGCCGCTGCCACATAACTGCAGTCCGATTTTCAGAAACTGTATCGTCGAATCTAAAACGGTCGGCCTTGCGGATTCCGCGCAGTTATCCGCGATAAACTGTCACTTTACCGTTCGACGGGGCTGCCAGTTAAAAATTATTTGGAAGATCAATCAAACTTTACTATCGATACGACGACATTAGTCTCTCATTTATATGATAAGAAACGTGATGTGGACAATCCTACACTATCATCATCATTTCAGGCCCAGGAAGTTACTGCTGGACGTACGAGTAGGTCTCTTCTAGGGTCTCCAATATTGCCTTTGCTTTTCTAGTTCCTCATTATTTTACTAAGATAGTCTTAGAACCAGGCGATAGGTGTGACAACCCTACCGATCTCCTGAAATTAGTGCGCCTGCGCCACCAGGCGCCACTGCGTAACCCCGTCTCGTCGCGCACATAGCGGCGCGTACGTGATGTCTGAATTAATGGCAATTCCCATTAGAACCGTTTTATTTAACAATTAACTACCTGCGGGAATCTATCATTCATTACTATAACTTCAGACGCATGGTATCCACTGCAGGGCATAGGTTTCTTCACAGGATTTTTATTACCGATCTGAAGCTGAACGCTGAATGCAGGCCATTCAGCGTTTTCTAAGAAACCTTGGTCAGGTCGTCTCATCTTGTAGGTAGATCTGACCACCACCTGCAACTCTAGAATTGACATTTCCAATTTAATGAGGTCTACTTAGATCCGTTTTGCTATAAAAACATGCACTTTTACAATACGGAAACATATGAAATGTTTGTTTGCAATCTAGAACTTTTATGCGTTTGCTTCGTTCTGTCGACCACAGCAAACATTTTAAAGCAACATATTGCGGCTCAAATGCAAGACGAATCTCAACGGAATCCCATGATTTGTCGTCTTCGAGGAATGCGTGACCGTCGTCGTGTGCCGAGAGATGACTGCCAACGGTACAGATAATAGAATCTCGATAGATCTGACATTGTTGGAATACATTTCATGTGTGTTTGTGTTGAAATTGCTAGCAATTGTGGTAGCGGTGCTAAAACTGCAAATGTTATTGTCAAACAGTTAGATGGTTTCTCGAACTTGAAACTGACAGAGGTGAACACGATGGAAGTTACAGCTGACTTTATTTCAGAACCATCATACTCATAAGAAACCTCGTAATGCCTTCTAGTTTTCTGGACTAGAGATTTCGTTTTTATTCGTATTCAGTTAACTGAACTTTCTTATAAGTATTATCTATCATCCCTTCTTCCGCCCACTGCACAAGAGCGTTGCTAAGGAAAAATAACGGATTTGAATGTGCTGGATGGTCGTACTCGTAGCGTACTTAAACCTAAACATATGTGAATAACGACAAAATAATCATGATAGTTTTTGAAAAATTCCCGTATTGTATTCAAGATTTTAGAGCGTCTTATAAAACTCTTGAAACTCCGTGCTTATTACAGCAATATTTTATATAGATAGTCATTAAATCAGGCAGTGACGTTTATGCTGCAATATTAGCATGTCATGTGATATAATACCCGCTATTAGTCATCTCGTTAGCGTAAAATGTGTAATATCTGAATCATGACGTTACACCATAATCGTGACATCGATGTTAGTAAAAGTTACGATGAGGATCTTCATTAGTGAACGCCCCATCGTTATCAACGCGATTTTCTCAGCTCTGTGCTATTTTTTTTATTGTTTTGTGACCTTTGTTAATCAATATTATCTCCTTAAAGAAGAATTATCGTTACGTAATATGAGCCTAAGGGTAGGAGCCAGGACGAACGAAACCCATCGCTGCCGCTGTGGGGTAGACGTCGTAAGTCATCGTCACGGCTTAGCATGTCGTCGAAAGTTATTTATGTGGTTACGTAATAAAAAATATCCATTAACAAAATAATCTGAATTTACTTTCATTACTTTAGAAGAATATAAATGAAAATTGTGCAGTGAGATTCTTGAGGTTTACAAATATCATTACAACTATGGAGTATCACCAATGCAAAGATAGTACCTACCTCACAAACTGTTTCATTCTTAGAACAATAGTTCTCATATCGTAAACAGTTTTCACCCTATTACACCCAACCGAACGAGGGTAATTGTAAAGCTTTATAGCAGTCGTTAAAATTTAATACTTCGATCACGTCTCCTGCGTAAAAGCCAAGTGAATCTACCGATGCTGGGTCAGCCAAACAGATACACTAATAGCATTGCAAATCTCAGACTTTAGCCTGAATACCGCCGACGAGCGAACAACTATTTGAAGTCTTAATGAATTGCGTACATGCTTTGAAGGTAGTTTATATGTTTAACCCAAATTAATTTTAATGTTTGAATTTGGGTTTAACTTAACTGAAACTTGTATCTTTCGTTCAAGTTGAATTCGAATCCAATTTGATGCGAATAAGCAAGATGATTTCTAAGGCATACTTTGCTGATGGAAAATATATTTAAACTTGTCCAATGTTTTGTTCACCTTCCTGCTAAAGATTTGTGTATGTGTGTGTGGTTTTTGTCATGTATTTTTATGTTTAATCGGCCTTCGGTTAAGTGTGCACACGAATTGATGAAAGAAGTCCTCAATCGCAATGTCGCTAAACATTTTTGTCTGTGGTGTTATGCGTTGTTCAATAAAAAGTATTCTCAGCCTCCATACAGGAATCGCAACCTAAAATGCTAGTTTTCTTTTGTTTTTTCGGTATTCTTGCAACAGTTTTACGACGTCGTCGTTTCTGTATCCACATAAAATCTTCAAAAACAACTCGAATGTCGCTACTCGCCCGCAAAAAGACCGCAACCTACAATGCGATTTTTCTGAATATGCGCGGTATTTATGCCGCGTAGTTTTATGACGCCGTCGGCCTTGGTGATCGGTGAAAAGTGACCACACTTGACACCAACAGCTGGCTCCGAACCTACTGACAATTTGATTAAGAGCTTGTTTAATTGGGTCACTTACCAGTCTAACAATTTTACTCACAAAAAGGTGGTTATTCTTTAATTTTACATTCTCAATTTGATGTAGGAATTTACTTCTTGTAGCTAAAAGTGAACGTTTTCATATTTTTTTCGTGTGCTTACCAACTGCCAAGTGATGTTAGATATTCCAAGCTACCTAAAGGCAGGTTTGTATTAAAGGGATTTTTCAACCAATTCCGTTACCAACAATGTAAACGGTTTACCTTTGATTTGTCATTACTGTAGTAGCCCATCCCAGCAATTTTATTATTTTTTAATGTAAATAAGATTGTAATCAACCTCTGATTAACTCTTGACTTATCAAATTTGTCTCGTAAACGTAGCGGTAATAAATAAAAGCGACATAAGTAGGCTGCGCCACAATATAGTCGAATGAATGGTAAATACGAATTTGCGACTCCAACCCAGCGTGTGGTAGCCAATTATGCTATAAACAGCGTAGTGTGTTTAGCGTGGTTGAAACTAGTGATGCGACTACTTAGTATCGAGAGGCCACTATACCACGGAATAAATACTAGGACTTACGTTCTATACTCAGTATACTCGGCTACGAATATGTAAACTCAGAAGTGGTACTTCCAATTCCAAACCGCTTAGTTTGTAGCTCATTTCTTTCTACAACAGTAATTAGGAATCTCAAATATCTAATCATGTAATTATGATAAGGTCCCGATGTAGGTAATTTATATCATGTAGGAAGATTATCAAATCAATTGACATAAAAAAGTGTCTGGAAAAGTCTAGTTTAAAAATACAATATTCCTGATTATTAAGTCACTGAGGTATTATTTGAGTACCTATTGAGTTATTCGCAGCAGTTGAGTTTATAAATCGAAAGTATTTAAATTTTATAAAGATGCCATCTAATAATCTTGGAATTTATATTTATGAGAGTTTTTAATTACTTTATTTTATTTTATTTTATTTGATAATTTCGATTAACTGTGCAATAATAAAAGACAAACAATCTACTCGATCACAATTTCCATGAAGGTGCAAAATATGTCAAGTACAGTGTAGTAAATAAATAAGAACTGCACATGAACACATCCCTAGCTTAAACCCAGCGGGGCATTTCGGTACAATGTTGCAATCAAAAGCTGTTTAGAGCCTCAATAGATTAGTAATTACCTAGTGCTGGTTCCCAAGAGAGCTTGTGTCACTGTAATGCCCCTCCCTGAAATGTACTAAGTACGTAGGTTAGTCCATTTCTGAGAATGCCAGTAATGCCTATTCAAATTCATGTAAAGCATAAACAGTTTAAAATTAGGACTTATGTCTGTGTTGGGTCCTATGAGACTAAACATTGGGAACCAAACTCAAAATGAGGACATACTCGTGCCTATAAAGACCCTACCTGACACTCATAAGACTTGCTATAGTCTAAACTTACTTCCCTCTCTATCTCTTACTTCTTACTTCGCTCGAATATTGTTTTCCCGTTTGACGTGGGGAGCTGACGTCGGCCTCAGTTTTCGAACCAGCCCACCTCCTTCCGCAAGCTTAGAACGTCTGCTGGCGCCCTGCACGCTTCGGCATCTCTATCTCTTCTCTTTTATGTCAAGACTTATCGATCATCCATCATGCAAGCTCTACCACCTCAGTAACAGATATGTGAATGTGACCGTTCATTCTCTAAGAATAGTTAAGTCCAAGATCGATCCTTTCCAACTTTTGAATTCACCAGCATAAGAATAAATATTAATGGTGAGTCTAAGTATAAGAATAAATATTAATGGAGAGTGCGTCCCACTAAAAATGGAGATGCTCGTATTTTTAGTGGGACGCAAATAGCACTGCCGTTTCGATGCATCGTACAGTCCACTCCACAAAGTGCACAACACTTTTCCAATGGGCATTTGGAATTATCTTTGATGTGAGGCAAAAAGAAACTAGATTTGTCACTGTAAGATTATTCAGTAAGGTTTTGAGATGTTTTTAAAATTTATAGTAATTTGACGTTAATTGGTTTTCATCAAATTCACTGATATGAAGTCAGTAGTACTCGTACGAATTGGTTAAAAAATAATGACAACTATCTTATGATTTAGCAGAAAATAGGAAGACATGGAAAATACTCCACCGACAAGAACCTAGTTCTTAAATTTATTGATGATTGATGATGATCTTATGATTTCTTTTATAAAAAACTTGCTTACCTCTGTAACAGAAGTTTACAAATGCTTGGTGCAAACCTAGGTATCTCTTCCAGCTTTAGCAACATTTTCAGTTAACTATATTTATAAGTTATATGACGTCGTCAGTGTGATACAAGTTTATGCTAACGATAACGGCACAAACTCTTGTATAACTATCTCAAACTATAAACGTTACTAATCTCAGGCCGTCGTAAGTTGTATAGATGAATGAAATGTGTGTAAAGTCGTGCGCTTTCGAAGAAAAGGCTGCCTATGCCTATTCTGTGTTTGCATGGTGTAAGTTTGTATATGAAGAAATATTTTACTTTATCGAAAAAGTACATGGTATTTTAACGTCAATGACGTGCACTAATATTTTTGACAGAGTAGGTAATTTTACCAAAATTACGAGAACTGCTGCATGCCAAGCAAAATACTTTTTCGCTAGTATCCGATACTATATTAGGGTGACACAGGGTAGACAAATTCTGTGTGTCTGTATGAAATGCACGGTTACATCAACAATTCATGCATCATCATCATCAGGTCTTTGAGTCTCCACTACAGGAGCATGACCCTCTCCGTACTACTAGAGCCATACTTGGCCAGAGCAACCAGATAATTTGGCCTACACTCTCCTCGCTGGCCAGACGGGTGGGTTGGCGGTCTCCTTGATGTTTATAAGCTTTGTTTAGCTTGTATTTCCTAAGTCGCTTTCTACGACATCCACGGGAGGACTTGGAAACCGCACGGCGACATGAAAAATTCATGCGTTTAATCGAAAACCAAAGGGTTTAAAAGATTGGGTTTCGCTCCCCCGATTCCAAACTGACAGACAATCGGTCTTCGTTTGAGTAAACAAATGTCCTCTATTTAGACACCGACCGTTGACGACACGTATCCCAGTTTTTTTTAACGATATTTTTTATGAACGCTCGTTTTTATGATAGTTAAAATGTTATGGCTGCTATTTCATTGAAAAAGATTATAAAAAAAAAATGTTGTTTTCTTCATTTAAAAAACTAAATATGTACGCTGTTAGTGTTGTCACATCTATTATTCATTAGTTTTATGAATAAACCCATATGAATCTGTTTTTGCTCTTTGGTTATGACTCCGTCATATTTACTTATAAAAAGATTGACTGCTAACGTAATTAGACTTAAACTTAATAAAAAGGTAAATATTTCATGACTTACAGAATGGAATACTTTTATACAAATTTATTACTGGTGTTAGAGTGATATTACTGGTAGTAGCAAAAATTGCAAGAATTGTTTATATTTCTTTCTCTAAATAAATACTTTCTGAATGAATTGAAAACCTCTTACGTAGTTTTTAAAAGATGACATTTCTTCTGGGAAGAGAACTGGGAAGAAAAACAATACTCGTATTTCTAGTTCATGGTATTTATTTATTTATTTATTAAAACTTTATTTACCAAAACAATATGGTACAAAACGAAAGTCAACCTTCGGGATAAAAAGAAAAAACTGTTGGTATATCAAAGCCCATCTTGTGTCATGCCCAACTGCCCAACCTCTTGTACATTAGATATGATTAAAACTCAGCTAATGACAGGGCGTAAGTGTGGCCACACACTGACCAGTGAAAAAGCCAATCCGACTTCCTAAGAAGAAGTTCATGTATGTCCTATAATTTCTCAGACTTTGTTCTAAATTATAATGTTGATGTGTTTATGTTTGTTGTAATTATAATGTGTGCATCGGAAAACCGCAACAATGAGATCCTTAGTCTGGGATTACATCCGATCTCAACTTGTCCATCATGTTTACATATAAGATAGCATCGGTTTACATCTATAAAGATCGCTGGTTAATGCAACATTTTGTTATGAGTGTAACCGTAGAATGTCTGATGCGCAAAATGGATATTTTGACGTTAATTCACAAAAGAGAGAAAGTAGTGAAGTAAGAACAAAATATCGAAAAGTTTTTATTTCACTCCACAAGTCAAAACAGTTGTTAGGTACAACATACAAAATCAACTTAAATTTAGAACTTGTGGGAGCACTAAACTAAGCCAAGGCCTGTATCTGGAGGACACCAAAGTAAAAGTAGAAGTAGTAGCTATATCAGGATAGTATTTGCTTGTAGTACAATTTGATTGTCCAAAGATACAACATACAACATGTGTAATAAATACCAAAGATAATTTTAAAAATAACTAAGGAACGATAACACTTATCAAGCAAGGCCGCTGACCACACCGAGATAGGACTAGTTCACAACACCACTTTGATTACTTTAATCCTTAAATTATAGCGATGCATTCATTTATATCCTTTGGTGCAGTTTGTTGCTGCTTCCGCATTTGCGCTTAGAATGGACACCATTAAACTAATGACTTTTAAAATGTTGAATTTGAAGTTTTTCATTTAGCTTCCAAGCTGAGACATTAACAAATAAACACTGAAAGTCCTTTGCGCAGATTGTTAAATTATTCGACATGAGAGTGAGAAAGAGAATGGGAAAGTTTTACTAGTAAATATCTTGTTATTATTTACTAGTTATAATTCTACCTATGCCATTGCCCACCATCTCGCTTGTGTAAGAGATAGAACGTAACCGTATATCTAAAAGAGATAAAACATAACTCGAATTGTTGTCGAAAAGCTTCTCATCTCAGTTGTAATGTCAATTCAAAAAATGACTTTGTATACCAGGCGAAAATTGAAGTAAAGAATCTTTAGTTCTTTTTATACATCAGTGAGATTTATTACAATAAAGTAACAATACAACACTGCATCATCATGCATCATCCTAAGAAGTTTGAAGAGAAGATAAAGGAGACCCTGTTCACATTCAATCATTGCCTACCGTCTTCTCCGTCCACTCCAATAAACAAATCCCCTTTATAGCTACAGTTTGGCCAATAACCGCAGTTTTCATTTGTAATGTCGGCATCGAGGATGATTGTCGCATTGTATTGACCAAGTTGGAACGTGCCTTAACGAAAATAATAATCATGATGTCGGAACAATGGGCAAGCACAGTTAAATGCATTAGTTGGTCACGACGCGACGCCCGGTTGTCAACCATTTGTTGCAATACACATGGATTAACATTAAATACAACCGTCTGTGTCTGTCGTTATGTTAGGCACTACAGATTTTATTTTTAATAATTTATTCAGACGCATGCGTAACAAGCATTTAACACATCTACTAACACTGGTGTTAAATGCTTTTTACGAATATCTTATCTTATACCTTTAAACGAGCAATTCTTGTATATTTATTTATTTATATATTTCTGTGATCTCGAAAACGGCTCTAAAGATTTCGCTGAAAATTGGGGTTTTTCGGGGGTAAACAATCGATCTAGATTAGTCTTATCTTTGGGAAAACGCGTAATTTCAATGTTTGAGATGTAACCGAGCAAAGCTCGGTCGCCTAGGTACTGATAGTTAATAGAATTTACGGAAAGTCCACTTAATCAAATCACTGTTGAAATAAACAGGGGCGTTAGATTGGAATACAACTAGAATAATAACTGCTACTGATATATACTACAATACAATACAATACAATACAATACAATACAATTTAACTTTATTGCACCATGATAAACATAAAAACTTACAACAACAACAAGAAACAATATAGGCACAAAGGCGGACTTATCGCTATAAATGCAATACTACCGCCATGTCTTTACCCTAATGGGGTAGAAAGCCTAGAGCCGCAAGACCCAAAAGCTAATATCAGCGTAAAAGTGAAAAAGGGAAATAAAGCAGTGATGCTAACATAACTTAAATTTTTGCGATGGTTTTTACGTTCTACGCGACAAGAGAAACAGCTGGTTTCTGATATAGTCTAAGTTTTTCTCTCTTCTCCCAGCATGGAGCATGTTTAAAGACTAAGGAGAAAACTGTGCAACAATAGGACAACACAATATAAAAGAATTTTACAATTAAATCTTAAGAATCTCAAGTCTAAGCTTGTTTACTCTCTAAGGTGTGGACGGCGGACGGTGTAGTGAATGTCGATTGATATAAGGATTTATGATCCAAGTCGACGGCCGATTGTCAACCATTTGTTATAATTAGAGTTTGGGGTTTCTCGGGAATTTTGCGGGAAAACCCTGGGCTTTGTATTGACATTGTTGAGACTTCCCCAACCCTAATTATAATATGAATACACCTGGATTAAAGATGAATAACGTCTGTCTAGGTCTGTTAACATTATATACTGCACCCAATTTTATTTTCATGTTCCATGCTTGGATCGGGAATGTTTTTGCCGTCTTCGTCTTGTATGTCTCAGATGCTCTTCATGCATTGGACAAGATATCAGTGTCATTCTCTACCGTACACGTCACTCTTTTCCATTTATGCTCTCTACTCGAGTAACATGCAAATTCCAAGTCTATGATTAGTGCTTACAGTTAATTGATCATCTTATGTTTTGCTATCGGACTGACGTCATGGTTATGCCGTGGTAATTTATTGTATGATTTACACGAACAAGTTTTCTTATTCTTCTTCTTTACAACTTATAATCAGTTCATTGCTGGACTAAAAGGTGGAATTGCGTATAATCACCATGCTGTGCATACGGGTACACATATTTACACAACAATTTTTTTATCATTTTCTTTAATTAGCTATTCATTATCATTATCACTATCATAATCTTACTGTTCGTTGCTGCGAAATTGATAACCATTGTAAAATAGTCTTCAAGCAAACTCAGTACCATTGACCATTGACTCCTTAATCTGAATCCTCAGTCATCGACTCCTAACTGCATCCTCGAGGCGTGTGAAAGGCGCGATAGCATCTCGCCGTCCATATTCGGCCGGCCGGGGTCACAGTGGGCCCCTATTATGTCGGGCGGCCGGTTAAATGTGCAATTATGGAAATTTCAGGGTTCCTGCCGGGAGCCCTCGGTGTTTATCTTGTCACGCCGCGCTTTGCTATACAGGAAGTACAGTTATTCCAAGTTGGGGGAGTAGGATCAAAGTCAATGTGCTTAACCTTGCCGCTAGTAATTTATGTAACGGCGGTAAGTTTGGACGCTCTCGTCTCACGGATAATTTGCAATATATTTCCACGAACGCAACTAAAATATTCATGGTTTTGATAAAAGGGTAAAGTTATACAAACGAATAAAATATAAACTCAAAATTTTACAATTGCAGGCAGTGGAAGCTTAGATTTAGATTTAGTAAATGTTACCGCTAGTTCCTACACTAGGAATAACATGTCTTGTAGACAAAATAAAATACTTCAAAGCGGATGATAAATTTATTTAAAAAAATCTTAGAAAATATCTACATAAAATTATGTATGCACTGGACACGAAATCCAGTAAATATCAAAACTATTGAATTTATAGTTTTCCGAATATTCACTTAACTTGTTAAATCCCAATATTCCTTGGAAGCTTTCCAAGCTTTCGATATGAATTACATTTTCAGAAATATGAGAAACCATTCGGATGCCGTGTGATTTAATTTTGCTGTTACTCATTTTGAATAGGCAATGAGTTGGCAGATTTTTGATTGCAATAGAAATTTTGCATTTCTTTATTGGAATACTAAGAAATTACAACGATGCTACATTATTAAATAAAATAAAGCTAAAGATACACTAGTACGCAACGCAATAAAAGTTAAAAATTAAGTGAAAATATCATCATCATCGTCAGGTCTTTTTGTCTTCACTGCAGGAGCACGACCCTCTCTGTACTACCAGAGCCATACTTTCTAGAGCAGCCAGAGAACATGGCCTACACTCTCCTCGCTGGTCAGACGGGTTGAAGAGGTCTCATTGATGTTTATAAGCTTTGTTTTGCTTGTAAGTCCTCTCCCTGCCTAAGTCGCCTTTTACGACTTGGAATAAAGAGGAAATAGATACGATGGAATAAGAATTCTTCGGGACGGTTACGTACGGTAAATAACAGATCAGCTATCTCAAGCAATTAAATAAATAATCCAGTAAAATTGGTAGAGAACAGTTTGATGCACAAAGTGATTTAGATTGTACGTAATCTAATTTGATGCTGTCCAGTAGTCCGGATAGAATTTAAGATAACGTTTACTGAAGTCTTCAAGTAATCTCGTTCCCAGTCCAGAAGTGTGATTGTCTAGTTTAGTTGTCTTAACTACAGACATTTTTTTATAAGTAATTTTTTTACAGATTTATATAATGCTTTTCACATTATACACATATTAGATTACACTACACATTCACTTCTTAAGTTAGTAGGTCCAACATTTCCAATAAAACAGCACATCTAAACATGCAAAGGGGAAGACATATATATGTAGATGATGATGAGTCGAGTGAGATCGCTAGAATTATTTGTCAGTGTCACTATACTACTAGTATAGACTAAGCCTAACTAGACATTGCTCCAATTAAAGTATGAAACTCTCCCATGGAGATCAAATTACAAGTTAATTGCTGAAGATTCATGATGCTATAAAATTCGAACCCATACTCTTTAGAGAAAGTAGTTTACGTGGTTATGCTTGTACACAGAATGGCTAGTCCACAATCAAATATCATTATTCTCATTATATGAACTCATTAACATATAGATTGTATTTACTCCATCAAAATGGCTTTCTCTGTGAACGTATCATTTCGTATCACCGTTACCGATTTTTATAATTGTTACTGGAAACCTGCAATTTACATGCAATACGAATTTCGTGTAACTTGTTGCTTAAATTTGCAAAAAATGTACCACATTCCTTTTTCAACGAACTGCTGTTTAAGTCAATATGTGCCATGGAGCAACCGTTTTAATATTAATAGGTATGTTACTGATATGCCATTGCAGAATGTATCAATCACATATCGTAGGTAGTTAATTACACGGAGCATTCGATTACAAATTAATACGAGCGGGGATATTAATACGAGCGCAAATTCGAAAGAAAATTAGTTTTTAGGCTTTTTAAGTTGTGTGAACTTATAGTCGGCTTACGTAACTATGAAACCCTACACTCGCGTGGCCCGACACGCACTTGCCTGATTTTATTTGACTTTGTTATTTACTACAATTTAAAAGAGTTTGGCTGAAGGACCATGAAAGATAATAGTCATATGCACGGTAGCCTTTTTGTCTTTGACATTGCAGACAATTGAAATTCACAACGAAAGGCACATGAAAAAGCACAACAGGTAATGATGCGACCGGGACACGCTTAAGACAAGAGAGAATCAATGAAAAATAAAAACACTGCCAAAAACATTGCCATGATGGCCAATAAAAATATAACTTGTGTCACGATTCTAACAATATTACATACATTCAAATCTGCACAGGCGAGAAGTTATGGTAGAATAAAGAAAATCACACATACATACATTAAATACATACAATCGATAAACTTTTTTTTTTAATATTATTATTTTATTTATTAATAGCCAAGTTATTCCAATACCGAGCCAAGTTATTTAAATAACGAGCCAATAGTTATAGATGTCATTATTTTCCAATCTTTGGCATACTTCCTTCCAGAATGCGCAGTACGTGTCATATCAGACTTCATCAGTGGAGGCTTTCAGGAACAAAGCGACCTATAATTTTCTCTTGAGCAGCCAAGGGGCATATTCTGTGAAGTTGCAAAGCGTCCATCGTCCATCGTCAATCGCTGACGGCGCGTCATCGATTCGTTAGCGTGTCAAGTGCGAGCGCGGACGTAGGCGTCAAGAGCTGTACAGTCAGCAAAATGATATGCACTGCAATGGTGAAAGGATGCTGAATTGAGTGATAGTTACAATGGCACAGGTATGGCACTTCATACAAACGGAGCAGCAAATATACCTAGTACTACTACAAACGAAACAATCCGTCCGTGCACACGTCAAATGTGTGAGTTAAACAATCAGGGTCGCCACCACAGAATTTGTTGCTTAGCTTATCTGTTTTTATCACTCGGAAATTTATAAAATTTTCGTTCTTTATTGTTTTCCGTGGATAAACAATGATAATGTGCGCAGTTTCTCACCATTATAATTCAATAATCCTAAGTGAATCGCGTAATGTCAACGTTCGACTACCAATAACCCTGTTTTACTGCCACTTACACCTCACAATAACGGGGGAAGGGTTGCGGGGACACCAGATTGCGGAGGACGGTGCGAGTTTCCGTTCTGTATGTAATACTATTATTAATTCTGTGACAATGGTCTGATGATTTGACTACCTCTGTTGCCTAGTGGTCATTACCACGCTGTCACACCGGAGGTCCCGGGTTCGATCTCCGGTGAGGTCAAGATGGAAATGACCTTTTCAGATTGACCTGGGACTTGGATGTTTATCTATACCTATATATGTATTTGTTATCAAATTAAGTATCTTTGAGTTAGTATCACACAAGTCTCAAACTTACTTTGGGGCTAGCCCTACCATACATACATTGATACAAGATATTATATACGTTACACCTTGAGATGTCTTACTTATATGTACCTACAGGGAACTGAATAGTGGTGGCATCTAAAACACTAATGTCACATTTATTTTCCAATAATGGACCATTTCGACTTCACGATAACGTCTTATGTAACCTAACCTAAAAATAACTATTCCAAGTGTTCCAACGACAAATTCTGATTGGTACTGTCTCAAAAAGATTTCGCTTCTGCGATGTTCCAAATTCCAAATTCCGACCAAAAATAAAGTAATAGTAGCACACATTAGTAAGTACAAGTTTTAAGACACTTTTTATTTTCCCACCACTTAATCGAAATGGGGAATGTTTGAAGATGGAATTAGGCAGAATCTTGTTTGGTGACGTGTGGGTGGCTGTGCGTGCCCACCGCCAACGCTCGCGAGTAACGGGCCATCGGAACTTCTTTTAGCACCTGACTGTACCTTTACAGACTTAAAAATACTCAGCTTTTTTCTTTACAAAGTTATAAATACTCAGCTTTTTTCTTTACAAAGTTATAAATACTCAGCTTTTTCCTTTACAAACTTATAAATTCAGCTTCTTCCATTAAAAAATTATAAATATTCAGCTTTTTCCGCTACTCCGTCCGTGTGAATGTTGTTTTCCTGAACACTATACAGGAAATGAACCCTTTAAGGAATTGGTACATTTTATAAGTCACTTACTCTGTGCTGGACTACATTATGAAATAAGTTCATTGGCAAGGCAAATTAAAAATTTCACCCCCAACATATTTTGAACGGCCGAACCGATTTTCAGTAAACATAGCTAAGAACCACCACAAGGAAACTTGCTTTCACGTTTCGAAATAAAACCGCCTCGAAATACGTCCATCTGATCGAGAGCAACGATGCCAAAGACATACAGACAATTGTGGCTTTTTATGTACAAGTACCTGGGCGACCGAGCTTTGCTCGGTTACATCTGAAACATTAACTAATTTTTTTTTTACTTGTCTAAAAACAATGCAAAATAAAAAATTATATATAAACTTAAACATAAAAAGAAACAAAAGTAAGTCACTGAGTGGGATTCGAACCCGTAACACTCTTTCTAGCGGTCGGTATCCTTAACCGCTGAGCTAAAAACAAGGCGGTCGGCGCGACGAAATTAGCGACCATATTCTGCGTGGAAAGAAAAACGCATGAAAACTCGAAAACATGCGTTTTCCCAAACATGAGACTCATCTTGATCGATTGTTTACCCCCGAAAACCCCCATATACCAATTTTCAGCGAAATCGTTAGAGCCGTTTCCGAGATCACAGAAATTTATAAATATACAAGAATAGCTCGTTAAAAGGTATAAGATAAAGAATTTACAATACAATACAGACAGACATTGACGTCAAACTTAAAACACCTTCCCTTTTTTTAACCCCTGACAAAAACACCCCTCGTTATAAGTTTGACGCCAATGTGTCTGTCTGTAGCATCAAAACTTAACATTCATTGCCTTTGTAGTTTTCTAATGCCTCTTCTCTAGCCATCTACCAATATTACGCTAACATAGTTCATTTTTCTTTACACACTATATAGCGACCTCCGTGGCGTGGTTACCATGCTAGTACGCCACCCAGAGGTTCCGGGTTCGATCCCCGGTCAGGACAAGTTGAAAAATTGCCTTTTTCCCATTTAGTATCCCATAACACAAGTCTCGAACTTACTTTGGGGCAAGCTCAATCAGTGTTATTTGTCCCTACATATTTATACTTAGTTTTTTATTTATGTATAAATCAGCTTGAACTTGAATTATTATGACTTCATACATATACACAAAAGTGAGGTTGTTCATATTAGTGTTTATAATTGAACTTATTTTTTTTTCAGCCAATTAGTACCTATTTCGTTTACATTGAACTACTTATTTACTCGAATTTTATATAACAATTACGTCGAAAAAATATTAAGTAGATCATAAATCTAGCGTTTGAATTTTATAATGAGTATAGTCGTTAGAAGGTACATAATATCCTTTTGTTTTGTAATTTTCTCTTTTTTTATTTAGTGCCATTTAAAATTATAACCTTCATCACAACACTTGCGGATACCTGCAGTTTCCAGGCCATAATATGCCTGGACAAAGATAATATAATTACTAACGTGCCTGGCGGAAGGATCTTCCTCATGTGGAGCATAAGTCTCACACATCTCACTTTAGTTATCTAAGTAGGTACATGTTTGTCGAAACGATCGGCTAGGACCTGCTCTGCCCAGTGTTGCCGTCTTACTATTGGGAATGTCGCTAGACAACTGCGAAAAGTCACTAGATAATGCAAATTTTATGTTATTTAGGATAATAATAAGCGGCCAAGTGCGAGTCGGACTCGCCCATGAAGGGTTCCGTAGTAGCAAATGACATAATATAAAAGTCTTGTAGTATTTTTTATTTATTTTTATATTTGAGTTGATTGAATGAAAGGTAAATTGCCGTTTATGATTTATGACGTATAAAAAAAACTAATTACTAGATTTTGTTCAAACCAATTTTCGCTGGTAGTTTTCATGGTAATGAACATCACATATTTTTTTTAGTTTTATCATTCTCTTATTTTAGAAGTTAAGGGGGGGACACACTTTTTTCAACTTTGGAAGTGTCTCTCGCGCAAATTATTCGGTTTAAAAAAAAATTATATTAGAAACCTCAATATCATTTTTGAAGACCTATCCATAGATACCCCCACACGTATGGGTTTGATGAAAAATAAATTTTTGAGATTCAGTTCTAAGTATGAGGAATCCCCAAAATTTATTGTTCTTTTTCCATTTTTGTGTCAAAATCTTAATGCGGTTCACACAATACATCTACTTACCATGTTTCAACAGTATAGGTCTTATAGTTTCTTTAAAAAGTGGCTGTGACATACGGACGGACAGACAGACAGACATGACGAATCTATAAGGGTTCCGTTTTTGCCATTTGGCTACGGAACCCTAAAAATGGCTAAATTTATGACACCGAGATTTCAAAAAGTAGCTAAAATGTATGAAGTCGAAAACGGCAACACGGCAACAACTGACAATATCTCTGTATTTGTCTTCAAAGGGAAGTTGACAGACGATTATATTCCTTCATCCGATTTTTTAATTAAAAATTAAAATGCATTAATTCTTTGCTATTTTTTTTTTATTATTTTTATAAATCCTATACCTATCGGATAGGTGGTTTTGAGTTATGATATGATTAGTTTCATATATAAGTACTAATAGAGAGTACCTAGATTAAATAATGGCTCATTTAAAAATCTGACCACTGGTAGTTACTGTAGAATAATTTATAATATTATCGTACTATTAATACCTTTTTCCTTAAAACACCACAAATCGTATTTAACTTTACCACAAATATGAAGCGTGACCGCGTGAAGCTTCCTCAGCACAATTTGGTAATGAGTGTTGTGGATAAGACCACAATGAAAAAAAGAATCGTAGACGGTTGAATGACCCGATATCCGAAATTTGCTGCGTTCAATCTCATCAGTCGGAAATCCACTTGCATTACTCAAAACACCCCTCAAATCGATTTCCTTCTTTGCGAGGGCTTTCCTCGCTGGCTTTGACACCTATAATATAAATGGCGACTTAATGCGTGTACCCTACCTCCCTAGCAGTGACCCTCGATAGATTGATGTACGTACATTTACTAAAGAAATGTTGATAAACCGTTATTTGTTATTTTTTTTTTTGCGAAAATTTTCATATTTCTGTCGGTAGGTATTGACATGTTTAAGCACTTATATTAGGTACTCAGCTCCATTAAATTAAAATCTTGGCTTGTTAACTTATAAAGGTTGTTTATAAACTTAACACATCGCTAGCTTCTCAGTCAGACACAATAGAAACAACAATCGGTGTACGTCTAAAGACGTAGTGTGTCCAACATTGTATTGATTGAGATACTAAAAAGTATCATGAGGTCATATAAAAAAATAAAACGACTTAGTTCGATTACATGGTAATATAGTCGTCATTACAAAATATTATAGAAATTTCTTTCAGTTCAACCATCATTTTTATACATTTCGATCCTACTATCGTTACATATTCGTTTACGATAATCGCAAAGGAGACTACTGCCATACATCTTTATTAGTGACCGAGAACTGCTTATCCCTAAGGCCTGTCACTCGAAAGGGTTGAAGGATTCCAAGCCTGCCCTGGAGCCTTTTACGTGTTTCGAAACAGCAATACATAAATAAAATAGGGATACAATTTCTCGGATTTCCCTCCCTCTGCTGAAAACAGAGGGATAATCAATCAGTAGGTATATATTTCTATTTCTATTCTTAGATGTATATATTGAAACTTTATAATAAGTACCTATATTGTGTGGAGTTGAATAAGTATTTTTTATTCAGCGTCTTACGTTTTCAGCTTTGAAGACTTTAATAAATTCCTGCTACATTTCAATTTGAATCCTCATGATTTTATTAATACCTCAGCGACTAATGAAATGGCGATTAATTTACCAAAAATTGCGCAGATTTCGGCGACACTTTAGCAAAGAACTCAATTTGCCTAATTTAACGATTCTTTTTAATCTCAAGAATTAATTAGAGCCGTGAAAATGATTCTCTTTTAGCGTTGTTAGAAATATAATTACTATACATATAAGTACTATAATATTTTTCTTTCGTACCTACGCCTTTTTATTTTCTTAGTTATAAAACCACGTAAGATTCATTTGGTCAAGATGAAGTTGTTGTATACACAGTATATTTATATAGTAGTAACAACACGTTTGCCTTACAAAGAAGTCCCAATGTCAAAATGTCCCTCTCAAATTTCAAATAAGATAACTGGGTGGTTAGCTTACCCTACTTTACCTTACCTTGGAGGACGGACATTGCTGGGTCGTAAATGGCGTATTGTAATAAAAAAAACTTGAGAGGTGTCAAGGGACACCCGGATGGAACGAAGTTCCTTTCGATTAATTAGGAGAGACAGAGAAACACGCGCACGCCGCACGGCTTACAACTATAGCAAAAAGTGTCGTTACAACTTTTGGTTTTTAATTTTTTCCGTCTAGCCTCGCGCGATTAGGAACTCCGTTCCAAAAACAGCTTATTATTCTTAGACATATGTACCTACATATTATTTTACCGGCCTAACTTATTAATGCAATTGTTACGCAAGATAAACAATATATGACATCTGACGTCCTGATCAAGGTCGCTGGAAGGCGCTGGATGCAAGCCGCTCTAGACCCATCATTTTGGAAATCTTTGGGAGAGGCCTATGTCCAGCAGTTGACGTTATGCTGCTGAAATGATGATGGTGACGAATTAATGTATAAGATTTGTTAAAATACATCATACATATTAATTACTTACAGAGACATTTATTAATGTGCAGGAATGCAATCAAACAGATAAGAAGAAATATCTAAGGCATCATGTTAAGTGTGTTATTATGTGTTTATCTCTCGAGATATTTCCAAGGATTTGATAAGGAAGGATGTTTCAATAAATGATATAAAGTAGATTGTGCTACAAGGCGTAAAGGTAATACTTTTAAGTCGAGGGCGCTACTTTGAATCCAGAAGGAAAAGAAGGATCCCACTGTTAAATCACGAGTGTATATAGCGAATGATTCTATGTGGAATCCTGAGTGAAGCGAGGGATTCACGTATAACGCCCGAGATAAAAATATTACTAACCTTTATTTAGTGTCGTTTTCATTTAATAAATACTGAGAAATAATTTATCAGAACCAACTTCCAAAATAATGTGCACTCATAAGCTCATAACTTTATTTACGTGGTCGTTCATATTTTTTTAATAACTATAAACTTGATTAAAATACTTAAACTTTCAAATGAAGTATGCAGAAAAACCTGTGAGAAATAGATAGAAGATTTTGTCTTGTTATTAACAGAAAATATAAACTACTTAACTTTATACGTTATACCATTGATTAAATTAAGATACCAAAGCGATGTATATCACCGGCTCAGCTCATAGATCGCAATCTCGCTTTCCACGTAACACTTTCAAATGCGCTATGGAATTCTAGCAAAGATTCCGTTTTCCTCGTGTGATGCGGGGCCCGTAATCCGTATAACTGTTGCGTAACCCTAATTCGCATATCTCGATCGCTTGCATATGCATGTGGTACAAGTTTATTTGCTAGAGGCAAATTTAAAATAACCGGCCAAGTGCCAGTCAGATTCGCGCACTAAGGGTTCCGTACCATTATCTATAAAAAATCGCGTTTGTTGTATGGGTAAGTAATCCCCTTTAATATTTATTTTATTTTGTTTTTTGTATTTGTTGTTATAGCGGCAACAGTTGCTATCGCGGTTCTTGAGATACAGCTTGGTGACAGACAGACGGACAGACAGCGAAGTCTTAGTAATAGGGTCCCGTTTTAACCCTTTGGGCACGGAACCCTAAAAAGCCCCGACGACACCATCTAGTGTAGTGATAAATGGCGGAACTACATAATATATTGATATCGTCATTTTCATTTGTCAGGTAATAAGTACAAAAACCCCGACTTTAAACGATTGAACCGATTTTTATCAAACATGGCTAAGAACCTCCGCAAAGAAAGTGGTTTTCCCGTAAAAAACGCTTCTTCACGCGCAAACGGCTGGACCAATTTTGATAAAATTTGGTATGCAGGGAGCTGACTCCCTGGATTGACACATAGGCTAGGTACTTTTTCCGCGGGTAACTCCGCGGGCGCAGCTAGTACATAAATAAAAAAGCAATAGTGATTGCGCGACGTGTCTCACACTAACCTATTAAGAGATATCAGTCAATCACGTAATCTGCGATTGCGGCTAGAAATCTAGAAATCCGATCTAGGCTGGAAGCCGTCTCGGCCTAGTTGCACAACGCACCACGTGAAGATGTAACGGCGACTCGTGCCTAGGGTAAACAACGATTTTGATCTTCCTGTTTGTTTTCTTAGCGAGATGATGATGATTCCTTTCTCTTTAACCCCCAACAAAAAAGAGGGATTTTATAAGTTTGACACTAATGTATGTCTGTAGCATCGTAGGGCTAGAACGGATAGACCGATCCGTTTTTTAGGGTTTCGTAGCCAAATTGCAAAAAATGGAACCCTAATGCAATTGAGTAGATGACTGGGTCAAAAATAAATTTTTCGGTACAGCTCATAAAATAAAACGTCAAAATATAGTGTCCCTTTTCATTGGTCATATCCATTTTTAACATGATTTTTTATTTATTAATTGAGAAAAACTGATATTAAGAACGGTATATGACTTCAAAAAAGCATGAAGTCACGCTTTAGTATTTCTTACAAATCCCATAGAAAAATTTTGTTTTGACGTTAAGAAAAAAGTATCTGATTTGACTTGTTGTCATCTAGCGAATTATGAATTCTTAAATGTTTCGGCCATGTCACCCGCAGAGAAAACACTATGGAACGTTTGTTGACTCAGGGTCGAATTGAAGGCAAGCGCTCACGTGGTCGGTCTCCAACGAGGTGGTTGGATCTTGTCAAAGCTGTAACACAGTGCCCAGCAACGGAATGCTCCAAAATGCTGCAGACAGAGATATGTAGAGAAAAATCGCATGAGCAGCGCCCATGGATGAACAACCCAATTAATAATAATGACCATTCCGTCAAGAGTGTATGACTGAGAAGAAGATACAATATAATTGTGCCGCCACATTGTCGTAACTAGGACGTCAGCGAATGTAATTAATTCCTGAAGCATAATAAAAACTGCTGACATTTTTAGAGTGCCTAGATAACGTCTGGAATAGGCATCCGTATGACGCACGACTCTTCATTTTATAGGTCTGGGAAATTGTAAACAATAGATTATGAGTACGTATAAACAGTTCTATTTTCGGCGATTGTCTCAATAATCATTACTTAGATAAAAGACTATAAATAATTTTGGGTTTGTAGGTAGATAATATTATTGTTTATTTTTATAATGAAACACTTACTAATTTTCATAGTTCGAAAGAAAATTTTAGAAAATTTTCACTTTGCTGAATTATGTCCTGTCCGCCAATACCAGACACAACAATAAAAGCCCGATTCATTAAAGCTGTAATAAGTGATTGATGCAGATAGATCCTTATGATCCTTAACGGGGCAGACAGGGCCTAGGGTAACTTTTTGTAATCTGTAGCCTTAGACCGCAAGTCCCAAAGACCACTCATCCCATAGTAAACTGATGGTAATAATTAATTTTTCACTCTTCTGTTCTGATATCTAATAACAAAATTGTATTGTCCTCAGGTGACCCACAAAACGTCAGGCAAGGTGATGGTGCTCAAGATGAACCAGCAGAGGGCGAACCGGCCCAACATGCTGAGGGAGGTGCAGCTTATGAACAAGCTCAAACACCCCAACATCCTCGGGTGAGTACTGAGTATACACAGTATGACCACAATTTTATTCGAATCATATTTTTGTTGTGTGTATGTGTGTGAGTGGGGGGGACACATAGTGCGACAAACCGATGGCAAGCGAAGCATAGGACACCCACCAAGAAGGTGGTCTGACGCTGTCGCTGGAAGGGGCTGGATGCGGTTCGCTCTGGATCAATCATTTTGGAAATCCGTGGGAGAGGCCTATGTCCGGCAGTGGATGTTGTGCGGCTGAAATGATGATAGTTTTATTATAATTTGATCGTGTAGCTCACGAGACTGGTCGCCGACAAGTGTCGCAAACTGTCGTTGAGAGACATAACTGTCGCTCGTCTGTAACAGCCCTTAGATAACTCCAGCTCTTCATATAAGTGTGGTAACAGACGACTAAAGGACTAAGCACATACATCTCGTGCTACAACTGCATTACCAAGTAGGTTAACGTTGGGCGCCGGCCGATTGTAAAACTTTCAGCACAAATGCATTCTAAAGTCGACTGACGTCAGGCAAGTCGTAAAAGTACAGATTTTTTTAATAAACTGTTCCGGTTACGTCTTCTCGATTTCACATGATCTGCGGCAGCCTTGGCATTGCTGTGATTATGCTTATTATATTTGACCATCAACGAATGTCAAATGATAAAGCAGTGGGTTTTGGGTTACAGACTTTAATGATAGTAATTATAGAAAGTAATGACACGGATGACGTTTATTAGTATTGGCTTATCCCTATGTCTCATAACAGTCACGGCATTGTGATCAAGGATGAAAGACGTTATTGCATTATATCTGTCTGCTCATTATTAAAATAAATTGCCAATAAATTTTATGACTTGGTCTACCCTGAGAATACTAAACAAATTTATGCAGATCAATAATTTATACACTTCATAGCTAATCGCATTGTTATTGGATAAAAAAAGAATCCAAGGCTTTCTTTCAGAGAACAATGGAATCGAAGTCATAAATAATAGTTTTAAAAAACTAGAATGACGCTTTTGAATGTAAAACTGGAGAATGCACGCAATGCTATTTTAGTTAACCATTTCTAACAATGCTCTTTTGTATGAATGGAATAAACGGTTTACTCACGTACTGTAGTCGAAAATGCCGACTAGTTTCGATAGTTTTTTTTATTCAATGTAGGATATTTTTTTCCCTTACTGAGGTAATTTTTTAAATATTATTTTAGTGTAAAAGCTAAAAACGACTAGCGTTTCAGAACGACCACTGCTGGGAAGATTACGCCAAAAGAAACCCAGTTCAGTATTAGTCCCTACCCAGCCTGATGGTTACAATTACAATACAGATTTAAACTTAATCTATATATTATATTATACATATAAATTACACAATAAAAATTTGCAGTCAACTATTTCCAAGACGACGAAACCTTATCAGGCAGCGTTCAGTCTCACTAGTACCATTGAAATTAGTCCCATCAATACTATATTGAGGTAGTAATGCGACTAGAACCATCAACATTTCCCAAGGAACATAAGTCCCTGAATCATTATATCAATCATATACCCGTATTGAGGGATGATTCTGTAATCTATATTTTTGTATGGAACTAATGCAAGACGGTATTGCTGCCCTGAACTAAAAGCACTTGAGCACGCAGTGCTTTGAGCCTGCCCTGATGACGGTCGTCGAAACCGATAAAAAATTGAAAGTCGGCATTTCCGACTACACTATGTAAGTAAACCTTAAAAAATCTACATAATATTGACGACAGTGAAAACTTGACTAGTTTGTCGTAAATCATGAATTCACGTTAGTTTAAACAATATAAATGCTCTTCTCTTTTGTCGCGAACATAATCGGTAGGTACTTGGTAATATTTCGCTGGATCATCACAAGTTATGACGTCAATGCGTCATGTGACTCCGGCCATGGGGCTGGATGAACAATGACTGGTTATTTTTAACCACGACTCAAGACGTCATCGATACAAACATGGCTTTAATCGTCTTTATAGGCTAGGCACTTAATAAAAATCATGTGTACGTATATGAGTATTTATTATCATATTATATTTTTTATTCAGACTTTCACTAAATTGTTTGTTTATTTTATATTATCATCAGCTTACAGCAGCTCACTACTGGGCTAAGCATAAGCATCCTTTTACCTGTGCTATTGTATCCCACCTAAATTTATACAATGTAATTTTAAATTAGGTATAACAAATATTTAAAGGGGCTATTTAGTCCATCATTTTGAACAATAATTTTTCCCAATAAATGAAGTCTATAATTTAAAATGTTTCACAAGAAAGAACTGACTGTTGACTGAAAGAGATCCCTATATGGGATAAGTCCGCCTTTTTATATTTGCTCTTTCGAATTTTAATTTTGCTTTTGGTACAGAAAACTTATTACAAACAAACAAAGAACATATTGTTTTCGGCATTTATTGCACAATGTACGGAGTGTACGGAATCACGGAGCATATTGCTCTTAGTTTTTTTCTTCAGTGTACGGAACCGTTCACAGGCGCGTTTATTAAAACCTGACTTAATGCCTTTATGACGCCTCTCTAATCTCAAACCAACAACCGATGAAGTGTTTCACAATTGTGAAATAATTTTCTCAGAATGACAGCTTCATTAATTCAATAGCGCGGCCGCGGCCGCAGCAATTGGAACAAATGTTGCTGCATCACTGCAGAACGACCGCGCCGTAATCTCTTGCGGCTGTCACTTTAATCTCTTAAGGCTCTACATGGATTGTAGTGGCACCCTCGTCTTAATATATAAAAATGAATCCCTATTTCCCTGGGTCACGCCATCACGCGTAAACGGCTAGACCGATTTAAATTAAATTCGGTATGGATATCGTTTAAGACTCGGGGAAGGACGTAGGATAGTTTTATCCCGTAATTCCCACGGAGAGCGAAGGCACAGCTAGCTAAATAAATTAAACAAAAAACTGAAATAAATAGTTTTCTATTGTTGTGTAGTGATACATTATTTTAGGAACAACGAATCGTACAACAATGTCAAGCTTATGAATGAACATCCATATTCACCAAATTTAGCGCAACTTTTCAGGTGCCAATCCTGAAACCGGTCAGTGATTCTGCAGTGGGTCCCTAATGGAGTGTCATATTGAACATGGACACTATTCGTACATTCATTATTGAGAGTACTTCGAGAGAAAACATAGACAAGATACGCATATTTTTAAAACAAATTAGTTTTAATAAAAAAATTCGAGGAGCCACTGGTGTATAAAAACGCCTTAACAATCGAGTTAAACTTTACTTTCTTTTAAAGGAAAGATACATTTAAACAGTCAAACCACAGCATGACGTATGTGTATGTGTAACTACAGTTTATTTAATTTTTCGTCTTTTGAACAGAGATC
Organism: Acrobasis consociella; assembly: GCA_963555685.1. Classification (NCBI taxonomy): domain Eukaryota; kingdom Metazoa; phylum Arthropoda; class Insecta; order Lepidoptera; family Pyralidae; genus Acrobasis; species Acrobasis consociella. The sequence continues at coordinate 5,426,290 of OY743111.1, read as the reverse complement.
GTAATTGTACAATTTATGAACATATATTACTCAGACCTATTAATTAAGCCTATAAATGTCTTAGGCTAGTATATTATCGTATGAATAATACGTAATTAATAGGTATTTTATAATACAGCACATTTGGCAAAGACATCTCAACACACGTCTTTGCAAACGAAAGCAATCATTACAGGCAACTCAGGCAAGCCGTCGTAGAAGGCGACTTAGCAAATCAAGCTTAACAAAGCCGCCTGGCCAGCATTGAGAGTGTAGGCCAAATCTTCTGGCTGTTCTGGCCAAGTATGGCTTTGGTAGTACAGAGAAAGTCGTGTTCCTGCAGTGGAGTTTAAAAAGGCCTAAAGATGAGCTATATAACATAAGTTAAAGAAAAGGTATCCACGTGGTTAAAAGATCTAAGCTACTATGACACAGAAACACTTATAAATTAATTAATGTTATAGTGTTACAAATTAAGTAAAACTGTTTTAATTATTGTTTAAGTGAAACTATTATATAACTATATATTGTATAACTATTTTCAAATGTGTTTTTAGTTTAATGTAAGATAAAAAAGAGCAGGTCTGTCTGGCACAAGCATTATTTGCTTAATAGGCAGTCCTCACAATTATGTTTGTAAACACAACTTTTTGTTAACGAAATAAAACTTTTTTTATTTTTATTTATTTTTATAACATGCGACATCGCGCTACACTTAATACTAGTTGCTACAGCTGCTTTGACTCTGCACTCAGAGACTGTAAAACACCCCAAATTTCATTTAAAATTTGAATGTAATGCGATGTTATTATATACAGACTGCAAACAAAATATTACTAAGGCAAAAAGATTCATCGCGGCAAAGTAAATATTGGAGTAACATTTTTAACGGCGATCGGCAAATATTTGCACATTTTCGCGGGGTTCGCTCGCTACTGGGCTTGGGTCGGATCCTTTGTTTCAATGTTGAGCTGGTCGAACTCAATTCCTTACGATATTGAGGTTATTCCAGGTCAAGGAGATTCTAAGTTGTTTATGGCGTAATATTTATCAATTTATGAACTTGCATTTCGTATCTTTAAATACGATCTTTGACAATCGCTTCGTTATTGTATATCTTGACTTCTCCGTGACCGTGGACGTCTCCATTCAAGACATTGTCATCAATGTTCATTCATATGACGAAAAGTGTCATACACAAGTTGTGTAATACATTGAATGCTTCTTTATGTCCAGTCTTGATCGAAGAATTTCTACATGATAATATTGATAATATTCCTAATGATCATGCCCCATTATGACTTGTCGATTGTCGGATTGTATAGATCCATCGGTCTTGACGGAATGACTTAATTTTACATCATTGTCCACCTTTTGCGTGGAGAGCATTTACTCTCCCATACACAAAGTCACGTAACTGTTACGTCACCAGTGCAACAATGGTGCCTCCGTTGCATTTTTGAATTTCCTGCTCTTTTATCCGATTATAAAAACAATGAGCGTTTGTCGCTCCCAATGAATGGCGGTTTCTCAGTCGAATATCTACGCAAGTTCATTGCAAAATATTTGCGGATGTGCTTGGTGAGATGTAAAATGTTAGTGTTATACTTTGAATAAAAGATCCGTAAACATATTATAAGGAACTATTAATTTGTATGATTGACAATCAATTTTTTTGGACGCATATGCTTGCATTGACAACACGCGAGCTATTTGCCGACAAACCATCGCTTTAATTTTGTTTACACTTTCTTCTTAAGTTACAACTGTTCTACCTTTTTGATATTAAGAGTATAAAGTAGCATGAAATTATGTACCATGGTTTGTTCCCAAGACCTACTCGCTCTCTTGCAGTAGGACATAATTAAAGCTCGTTAGACTACCTGCACGCTATCGCCTTATTGTCGCCTGACAATGGCTTCCTTGGTACCTGAGAGATCTAGGCTAGATGATCTGAAGCATAGGTATCCAATTAGTGATGTGCTGCTGGAAATATGTAGGTATTCTAAATTTACGGGAATTTTCCCATTTTTAATTTACAGGAATATTTATTCCCAATGTTTTCGTAAATATCCTCCTGAATTTCTATTCTTAATTTTTAGAATTTTGCCAGGATTGTTAACAAGAATATTCTCTAAGTTTCCGAAATTCTCGGGGACGGCACATTCCGTGAGTGCCAGAGATGTTTTGGTCGGAAAATTAATTATAATTTTCGGAATATACGATGTCAAAAACTGCATTAATTATATTGCACGATTTAAAATAAGCAATTTCGAGCCAAAAACACTGATTAATATATTTTATTACCAAACCATATTACAGTGACTATATTCATGTCCGATTACGAGTATAATCGTTTTCTATACATATAGTTAAAAAAATTGCACAAACTACAAAAATCGAAAATCTTTTAATGTAAAAATGGGTCCTAAAATATGTGTAATTGAAACTTAAATCTACTAATTTGTTTCCAACGCAAATAAAAAATTATCTGTAAAAAATATTCAATATATTGTTTTTTATTAACTATACAAGCGTGAGATCTTTATTTCTCAATACACAGCCTTGTTATTTCACTTTCGAAAGGATTTAAATAATTAACACGCGCATGCGAAATCTAATTTATTTATAATATAGATCAATTTGTTTTTAATCTTGTTTACATAGCGTTCAATGCTAATTGGCTGCCGATATTGTTTATTTTTGTCTTTAATGAATATGTAATCCATTTGATCTATTGCAATGCAATTTACTAAGCTGAAGGTCCCGAATCTTAGATTCTAATTTGTAAATTATATAAATTACAAGTTTACATTTTATTTTAAAATATTTAATGTATCAGACATTAAAAAAGTGTTTCTTCATAAACAATAAAGGGTATATGATAGCCAGATTCCGTGTAAAGACTTTATACCATATATCTACTACGATCACTCATTTCATACAGACTACAGACACATAGAATTTGTCTACCCTGAGCCGCCATACCCTAATATCATATTAGATATTAGCGAAAAACGATTTTGCTTGATATGCCGATCTCGTTACTTAGGTAAGATTAGTGCCTTTAAGCCGTGTGGTTTTCGGCAGAGTAGAATGTCCTCCCGTGAATGACGTTGAAGGCGACTTAGGAAATACAAACTAAACAAAGCTTATAACTCTTCAAGCTGCGCCAATACCAGACACAATAGTTAAACAATTGAAGTCGGGAGGAATTCGTCCAAATGCCGGCTTAGAGGGACATCAATGAGACATCTTCAACCCGTCTGGCCACCGTGGAGAGTGTGCAAAAAGACGCCTGATGATGATGATGTGATGATGAGTGTCTACCCTGTCAAAAATATTTGTGCGTGTCACCGCTATCTGGCCAGCGTGGTGAATATGGGAATATCCTCGTTGAGAGAGGCTTCTATTCCAACAGTGGAGTGACTATATCGTTAGGTCGTTACTATCGCGAATAGCTGTTTGCACGATAATTTTTCTTGTACCTGGCTCCTAGGACATTAGTGCACGCAAACTCCATTATAACATCAGTTTATCATGAACGGTTTTCCTTGACTTCTGCGGGAGATGGCCCAACAGAATAGTAAAAAGTATAGTTCTCATCAATAGCACTATTCAATGGCCAGCAATAGCAAGTACAGACGCATTCAATCCACTGATCGATTTTTGATTAAACCATAATGGCGGGGATTGGCGATGCATTTAATCAAGTTCAAGTGAGTGACTAGGCGGTCACTATTGAGTTGGGGATCGAGGGTTACACCCACGCAGTAAATGTTGAGACGCGTTGGGAATTTGAAGTGGAAACGAAAGTATTTTAATTTAGGTGAGGGATAACAAAAACCAAAAAGTCGAAGCATTGAGCATTTTCATGTATAATGGACTACATTATACATTATAGGGTAGATTTTTCAGTTCTTGTTATATTTTACCAGATATTATAAAACCATATATGACGAGGTCGTCATATATGGCGTAGTGGTTACCATGCTAGTCCGCCACCCAGAGGTTCCGGGTTCGATTCCCGGTCAGGTCAAGTTGGAAATGGCCTTTTTCAAATTGTCCTGGGTCTTGGATGTTTCTCTAACCTATGTGTATTTATTATAAAATAAAGTATCGTTGAGTTAGTATCCCATAACACAAATCTCGAACTTACTTTGGGGCTAGCTCAATCTGTGTAATTTTTCCCTATATAATTTATATTTATTTTTTTATATACTACCTACTGTCAATTCTTACTTATCATCATCATCTTACAGCTAAACGCATTTAGGCCTGAGCCTGGTCTAGTATCTTTTGCAAATAGTTATATTTTGGGCTTTCTGCTTCCAACGTCTGATGTTGATATTCTTCAACTCTCCATAATTTAATACTCTGCGGGTCCTCGCGCATATTTTCGTTCTCTCCCGGTCGCTACTTTAGCGTAATGATGCGTTATTTCACTTTCTCCACAATCGACATACGATGGTTTATTTAAATGACCACGCAACGTCTTATTTTGTATAATGTGTGGTTCTGCGTATCAATGTGTGACTGTAGCATTAGCGTCTTGCTTTATTTGTGAGAAGTTGTTTCGAGTGTGTTAGTTTTGTTTTGTTCTTTGCTTAATTTTGTTTGTTTTGTAACGAAACTAAGTGTCCGGTATAATGGCGGAAAAATACATTTTATTTGTATTGTAAAAAAGAAGGCTGCTGCTCAGCAGTGGGACACATGTTGGCTCGAAAATATAAATATATAGTAGTATTATATGTAATTTTCATACATTTTTTTCTATTAGTTCCTCAGTTGTCTTAGCAAGTACAAAATCAAATAGCATAGTTCGTAATGGTCGTCCAAAAATCTTAATTTTAATCACAAATTGTGTTTCATTGTGCATTGTGCACTGATGAATATTAAACCAAACCATTATTTTGATATTTTGTGAAGTATGTTATGACTGTTATGAGGTATTCTTCGGCATATTATGTTCTGACACTTATACAATTTAATTGTTAATTTACTACCTACTTGTTAACGTCAAATCATACTCATACATTTTCATACAGTTGTTTACAACATGAAAACAATAACGGAAAACGAAAAAAATATTCGACTTCCCATACAAACCAGCATTTGGCCAAACGGACTTTGTATAATAATAATTTTAAAAAAATCGTTTATTTCCTCTTCACAAAAAACAACTATAAATAAGAGTAATGAGCAAATTACAAGTTTAATGGACTTTGGCTATACATATATATGTATATGTTGTTACATTTGTGAAGCGGCTAGTCCCTGAAATAGGTTCCAAGAAGAACCTGTGCTAACAGAGGCCACTCCCTCGGATAACAATATCGCAGGTCAATTAGGTTGGAACGTGCCTGTATGGGAGAACGAAAGTTTTTTTTATCGTTTTTTTTTTATTATTATTATTTATTTATTATTAATTGAGTTTACTATTATTTTATTTGATTTAAAGTTATTAAACTTTTTTATAGTAAGTAGTTAGTATAACATATATACAGTATATTAATAAATTTGGATGGTGGGTAAAAAGTTCCAAAATACCCTGTATAATATGCAGTTTTCCTTGTCTCTGCAAGATAAAATAAACTTTGTAATTTGTAAGGACGCAAACGTCATCGTGACTTCGATCACTTTACGATCAATCCTAATTTAGCTGAGGTGAAGCTGCTAACTAACTTATCACCTTTGTTCTGTTGGCAACGTGCCGTATACAATTTACATTGCAAGGGGTAACAGATGCGACACTATAAATTGCCATATGGTCTTATCCCCACTAGCGAACCACACAACCGTAACCACAGACATAGATATAGATAGACGACTTAAATGCACCTACTTCGCGTGTAAGTTTTCAGACAAAGCGTCGAGGTTGGCCGCCGCTACTGACAGTCCGCCCGTGTCTGTGATTGCAGCCGGACGGCAGCGAAAAATTAAAAAATGCCTCGTTGCGTAATAATAAACTGCAACAGCCCAAAAATTGCAAGCGCCCAAAGTCAAGGACATATTTCCTATCACAGCTAAGTTATTTTTAAAAAAATATATGCGTAAATTCATTTTAAAACAATTTTTTAAGCATTCTAAGCGGTGATTCCAAGATTATACCTAAATAAGTATAGATTAAGGTTTAAAAACTACATTCACATTACATTGCCGCGTTTGCTTCGAGCGTTTGATCCGACGTTGTGTGTTAAGAAGCAATGAATATCGAAATAAGCGATACTGTCGCGCATCGCTACGACGTCGTGGTACCGGCAATTTCTCATTCGTCAGTAAAATTTAGCGACTAGTGTTGTTCGTTTTACAACATATGCCAATAATCGATTTTAATCGATATCGGACTGACGAATGATATTAACTATTATTAAAGAGCCAATTTGATAGATATTGATATAAACAAGCTCATTTCCTAATTTACACTTTAGAAAACGAGGGTAATATTTTCAGAGTTCATGTATGTAATATGGTCGCTCTTTGAACGTATACTACTGGTCACACGTTGGTGAACAAAACCGCGCGTGCGTCACTGCTCACTGCTCGTTAGTGAGTCGTCCCTACTGAATTTCCCCCATTGAAGCGGTATATTTTCGATACCTCTACGCGGAGTGAGACAAGCCTGACATGGCTAAGAACGACCGCAAGGGAAGTTGCTTTAACGTTAAAAAAAACGCATTGAAATCGGTCCATCCGTTCGAGTGCTACGTTGCCACTCTTTCTTCGGGGTAAAAACAGAATAAAATAAATACATCCCATACAACGAACGTGTTTTTTTTATAGATAATAGTACGGAACCCTTCGTTCGCGAATTCGACTCGCACTTGGCCGATTATTTAAGAATAATAATAGTTTTATTTTTAAAGTTCAATTAAAATATTTACATTATTTGTAATTTTTAGTTTTAATTTAAATTTTAATAAGTTGGTATAGTTTGAATTTCAGTTAAATTGAAATAAATTATTTAAGTACAAATATTTATTCTTTATTATCAAACAATTTTCCGTTTAGAATCAATTGTTTCTCCAATTTCATATCATTCGTCAATCAGAAAATCGATTGTGATTTTTATCATAAATCGATTAACTTGAATGTTAATCGATCGTATGGTTAGCGAGCGCGGAGTGAGCGAGCAAGACCACAGATATAAAATCTGTGAGTATGAGCGAGACGATCAGGGCGGCGGCGTGCGTCTTCAATAAATCGTTTAAATCGTAGCGAGCGGTTTCTTTGAATCGGTTTGAATTTCCCGTCACTAAAATTGCCTGTGACGTCACAGTAGGCATTAAAAAAGTTGGCACGCTTGGTTTCGATACAAATCTTGATACGGGCGTTATCTATTACATCTATATCTGTGACCGTAACGCAATGCTAAGGAATTGCTTGCTGTTTTAAAATCTTATGGCCCTGGACTCAGTGATGTAAACAAATATTTTTGACGAAAGTACTAATCCTACTATCCTACTAATATTATCTAATACTAATATTTTAACTGCCTCCGTGGTGTAGTGGTTAGAGCGTTCGGCTCATACCCGGAGGTCGCGGGTTCGATTCCCGGCGGGGGCAATGACTTTGTGTTGTTGTCCTAGTTTGGTTAGGACATTTCAGGCTGATCACCTGATTGTCTGATAAGTAAGATGATCCGAGCTTCGGAGGGCACGTTAAGCCGTCGGTCCCGGTCATTGTCTTTGACATTGGTCGTTACCTTAAACCATGTCAGAGGCCTTTAAGGCGGTTTAAAAACTCTGACACTAGTGTTAGTCACTAACACACACGATAGAAGAAGAAAGAAGAAGAAGAAGAAGACTAATATTATAAATGCGAAAGTGAGTTTGTGTATTTGTTTGTTTGTTACCTCTTCACGCTTAAACTACTGAACCGATTTGGATGAAATTTGGTATGGATTTAGTTTGAGACTCGGGGCAGGACATAGGGTACTCTTTATCCCGAAATTACCACGGGGAGCGAAGCCCGCGGGTACAGCTAGTCTAACTTAAATTACGAGAACGGCTGCATATTAATAAAAATACATTTTTCGCTAGTATCCGATATATATTAGGGTGCACAGCACAGGGTAGACAAATTCTATGTGTTTGTATGAAATGCACGCTACTGCCTGGACTCTTCTTCTAATCAAAGAAGCTTTTGTCTGTTGATCAACCAATGCCTTACTCCCTTATCCTGGACACTGTCTTCCCCATATGCATGCATACTAATTACGTCTTTGCCCATGTGTTTTTATCTCATTCCGTCGTGACTTTTTATACTATACGGTTGTATTTTACGGAAAACTGCCGTGTAATACCGGCCCGCAGCCATGCAGATGCTTACATACTATATTGTTGCGTACTTTTCTATACGAGTACGTACTGGAAAAAGTTCTATTAAGTTACATATCTGTTCCTATGTTATTTTGAAATGTGGATGCCGGCTAAGAATTTCCGCGATCCGACAAACATCTGTCCATTTCGTCCTCTCACACGTTACTTACATAGTATAAAAATAAAGTACTAAGTTCTGCTTCTGTAACTATATTATTTTGTAATGTTGTTGCCGGCGAAGAATTTCCCGATCCGACAAACAAATACTTTTGTTTGCAACTTGCAACTAACTCCTTTGTAGGGCGAACAAAACGGACAAACAATACTGTTGTGCTGCACGGAACTCGATATAAAAACTACCAGTGTTTCATTTGTTTTATATTAGTTTTTCCTTTGCCTCTAAGAAGTCTAAAGTTCGTGCTCGTTTCACTGATTTAATGCCGATTCTTTTACATTGGTTGGTTTTAACCCCCATCAAAAGAGGGGTGTTATAACTTTGACGCTAATGTCTGTCGGTCTGTCTGTCTGTCTGTCGAGATGCCACGACACTCTCACTATACAGTTGATATATACAAGAGTTTGGGTCTTTAATATATGTGTAATGAAACTATTCTCACACAGAATTTTGCATCAGTATGGAAGGATATTGTTATCTAAATCGTAGAATATCTGCGGTATAAATTCTTCGATTTACATAACAATATCATCAATATTTTTAATTTTTTAATCAGGCTGCAATTTTCTTTATGTGCTGAGATTCTATACTCTTATAAAACCCACATTACAGCGTAGGGAATTTCCTTAGAGAACCAACTTATCAACTTTTCCCATACTATGTTACTAATAAACCACGCGTCATTTCCAGGTTCATGGGCGTGTGCGTTCACGAAGGTCAGCTGCACGCGCTTACCGAGTACATGGAGGGGGGTTCCCTGGAGCAGGTGATCCTGGGCCGACCGCTGGAGCCGCTGCCGCAGTCGCTGCGCATCTCGCTGGCGGCAGACGTGGCCGCTGGCATGCAGTACCTGCACTCGCTCGGAGTCTTCCATAGAGACCTTACCGCTAAGGTGCGACAATCTTCAGACCTTCTCTTACTAAGTATATAGGGGTTCCCTGGAGCAGGTGATCCTGATCCGCCTACCGGCGCCGCTGGCGTCAATATCCTGAACATCTCTTCTTTTCAAGTTCATTCTGGCGAAATTTAGCAAACTGTCTTGCAATGCGTTCTCGAATAAATATCAGGTTTGGCGTAAGAATAGATATATTATTTATTGTTCACGACTCTTACCCCCAAAGAGCTATAATGTACCTACTTACTGATATGTCGATGCTTGCCCTTCCCCCCTTTAATTACCCGATAGCACAAAGTGACAGAAAATCATAGACAGGCACTGATTATTTAAAAGAAACTACGTGTAAGTACCTATACTAATTTTAATGTGTTTATTTTCAGAATGTATTATTAAAAAGACATGATGAAGAAACCTACATGGCTGTCGTGGCGGATTTCGGCTTAGCCGCCAAGATTCCTCATCCTGTGTAAGTATTAAACCTACATTTGTTACCAAATCGACAATCCAAGTTTTGAAGTAAAAACCTTTTTAGGCGCGTGGGCATGCACGGAATGTATTCTTTAGATGGAAAAACCATTAAACTTGCGACACTGTTACAGTTACCGTAACCGACACCAAGTTTTATCTTCTGTCGGTACTCCTGGCATGCTACTTTAAAAAAAAAAAATTATTTATCTATGTCCCACTGCTACTACTTTTCTACTTCTAAAACTGTTCAAAATTTATCTTTTTACACCTCGTCAGTTCTCCTCGTGCTAAGTTAGGTCTGGTAAATATGGGTATTTATCTAATCAGACAGTGGCTATGTAGTTAAGTGCATCTTTCTTGTGCATTAAATACACCACAAATATCTCGCTTCATAACGTGTACAGTGGCGGTCATAGGTCTGAAAATGAGGAAACATTACGCCCTGGGCCTCAGGCATACAGGGGCTTTACAGTTTTTAACGTTACGACGTCGTCAATCTCTCGAACATTTTCGCGCATAACGTTATCTACTTACAGCGAATGCCTACATCAAACTACACAATAAAAACAAGCACAGTGTACATAATATCAATTATGTTCGCAATACTTGTCAAATAAAACTAACAAAAATCACCGTATCTGTTATTATCTTTTAATGCCGTTTGAGCATGCCCACGCGTCGCACGAAAGCCGCACGCCATTCCGCGTGTTCGATGATGACGTGCTTTGACAGTCCCGATTATGCGAGGAATGACAAGCAAACTGTGTAATTATTGATGTTGTTTATTTTAGTTTTATTCATACATTCAGCGCGAAGTACGAGCAATAAATGATGGATGAAATTACAGCGATTAAATTAAAAGCACTCGAAAAAAATTTTGCTTTAAATACGCTCTTATTCACTCGTAATAAGGCAATAAACAATATGAATGCCAATTGGATATAACACGATAAATTTAACTAGCTAAGTAGCAAAATGTATAATTGAATTTAATAATTGCGAAACGAACTTTTGGTTTCACGGAATTTTGTTTAGTTTGAATCAAATTTCTATTCTTAATATTTATAAAGATCTGATCAACATTTGTGGCCTAATGTCTAGTCTAATAGGGTCTCCTTTGGTCCAGACTGCATATTATTATATTGTACCCTTTGCTGCTCAAGTCACCAAAACTGAGATTTAGTCTAATCAGACATCAGAAAATTTATATGCCCACTAATTTCCTAAGCTGGCCTTTTTGGTCTGACAAACCTTGACTCAGTCTATTCCATAAGTAGAGAGAGTAAGAGTTTTCATTTTTCAGCAACGGCTACCGACTGCCTAGTGTGGGCTCCCCGTGGTGGATGTCCCCGGAGTGCCTACGCGGTCGGTGGTACGACCACCGCTCCGATATCTTCTCATACGGAATCATACTGTGCCAACTTATCGCCAGGGTGAGTATTCATACATAATTTTCTGCCAAGTTACTGGAGAAAATAAAATACTTTTTACATGCGAGTGTACAAAAGAGCATGTTAGGCAAGGCGCAGTATAAGAAATATAGTAAATATTCTGTCAAAATGTCACGATCACAGCTTCACACAGATTTTAACCCAAAAAGTTTCAGGCGCTAAATTTCAAACAAACATGAGCAAGTAAATAAACAGATTCCTTTATCAAAGGCTGTAAAACCTAAATGACTCATACTAATAAATAATTATATAGGGACAAATTACACTGATTGAGCTAGCCCCGAAGTAAGTTCGAGACTTGTGTTATGGGATACTAACTTAACGAGACTATTTTTATAACAAATACATATATATATATATAAACATCCAAGACCCAGGACAATTTGAAAAAGGCAACTTTCCAACTTGCCCTGACCGGGAATCGAACCCGGGACGTCGTCAATTTGAACTTGAAGTTAACCACATTTGCAGGTGGACGCCGACCCGGACGTGTTACCGCGCACGGACAACTTCGGCCTCAACTACATGGCGTTCGTGGAGCTCTGCGACGAGACGACCGTGCCCGACTTCCTGCGACTCGCCTTCAACTGCTGCATCGTCAGTACTCCTAACGTTATTTGTAGACCCCTTGTACAACCCCTTATGTTGGCAACACCTCCCGACTTCTTAATAGTAGACTCCTCGTACAACCCCTTATGTTGGAACAGGAACCCCACACAAAATGTATAGAAACATCACCCGCCGAACACACTGAAAGGACGAGGTAAGGACGGGGCGCCCGTTCTTTCTCTGTGTTCTACCACCGTCCGTCCGTCTAAACCGTCGCGGAACAGACTGTACTGTCTGTGACAGATATGTCTGCGCCCCGTCCGCGTCTTACGTCTTTTCTGTGTCCAGCGCTTTACAACCCCTTAAGTTGGCAACACACGAGGTGTTGCCGACATAACGGGGAGTCAAGGCGGATGTGTCATTTCATAATATTTGTGCAATTTTTCTCCTAAATTTCCATTTTTACGGACAATTGCCGGGAATGTTTACGAGAATATTCCCAAAGTTTCCGACATGCCCGGAGACGGCATATCACATCACTAAGTCCGATCCACGTGAAATCTAGATTTTTATATTAAATGTGTAATTTTTTACTGTCGTTTTCAGTACGAGCCAAAGGCGCGGCCACTATTCCCGGAAATAGTGAGCAAGCTCGCCGAGGTCAAGGAGGGCCTCGATGAAGCCGCATGGGGATGTCACACGCCCAGCAATACACACGAAAGGTAAGGGAGATTTCTTGCGCACGCGTAATTTTTTTAAAAATCTTTTTTTTTTATAAGGCTTTGGTACAACATAAAACAACATAACACAGCCTTATCCACACGCCATTATAAAATGAAATAAATTTATTTGCAAGTAAACGCGGTGAGAAATATGATTTTACAGGTCATGTATACCAATTTTTTTTTATTGTGTATAAAGTAAGTTCGAGACTTACGGGATACTAATTTAAATCTTTATTTTTTATAAGGCTTTGGTTTTAAAACATGACAGCCTTATCCACACGCCATTTTGAAATGAAATAAATTTATTTGCAAGTAAACACGGTGAGAAGTATGATTTTACAGGTTATTCATACCAATTTTTTTTTAAATATGGACAAAGTATGATCGAGATGTATGGGATACTAACACAACGATACTATATTTTATAGCAAATATATAGATAAACATCGAAGACCCAGGATAGTATTAAAAAGGCTATTTTTCAAGTTGCCCTCATCAAGAATCGAACCTTGAGTCTTTTTCAAACCTGGAGGTGGCGGACTGGCATCGTGGCCACTATGCCACGAAGGTCGTCGTTTATTGTATAGACATGTTGCACCAACACTCAGCATACAATTTTTTAACATAATTTTTTAGCATTAAGTCCACCTTTTGTACTATTATGGTCAATAAAGATTGAATAATTAAATAATTTTTTTTTTTATATAAAATCGCAGCGAGGAGGACTCGTCCGGCCCCCGCTCGTGCCCCGGGCTGTACGGCTGGCGGCGTCCGCTGCGGTACAAGTCTGAGGGCAGCCCGCGCATCAATCACATACACGACCCCAGTGAGTACTTAGCTATTGTTGAGACTTCGTTACTAGCAGCATCTGAGGTATCTACCTGGTGTCTGGTGGATATGCTGTCAGATACAAACTTTTTTGCCCTTCGCCGTAGAGATGATGGGTCTATGGTACCCAAAGTAGTCTTTCAAAAAGTCTTTTGTGACTGAGATTTCAACGCGTGTCCGCGATGTTACAGGCAAGGGCGGGCGCAGTTTCTTTGCACAAAAAATTTGTATAGTGGTGCAGAGAGGTAATGTTGTCAACCTTTTGGGTATGGCTGGCAAACATTAAAACGTGTCGTCCGTTTCAGTTCAGCACCGGCGCTCGCTGTCGGAGCTGGAGTGGGTGTCGGCGGGCGCGGGCGCGGGCGGCGGCGCGGCGCCGCACCGCTCGGCCATGGCGCTGGGCGGCGCGGGCAGCGCGCGGCCGGCGCCGCCGCGGCTGGCGCGGCTGCTGCGGCTGGCGCACATCATGCTGCTGCGGGACGCGCACGCCGCGCCGCACCCCGCGCGCCGCCCGCTGCACTCCTTCCGCGGCGTCAAGAAGATCCTGCCGCCACACTCGCGCGCCGGCGGCTTCTCCTCCTGCGCCGAGCTGCCGGCGCCGCTGCTGCGCCTCAGCGACGCCGAGCTCGGCCTCTCCGACGACGAGCCGCGCTGCGCCTCGCTGCCGTCCTCGCCGGGGCTCAGCCGCCGCGGCAGCCTCGAGCGCGGCGAGCCGCCGCCGCCGGCCGCGCCGCCCAAGCCGGACCGCTTCGGCCTGCAGCGCAGCGGCTCCAGCGTCGAACTGCGCCGCCGCGGCTCCTGCGAGAGCGGCATTTTCTCGGTCGCCAACGAGGACTTCTGCCCGCAGCACCCCGGCGCGGAGTGCTTCTACGGCGCGATGTGCCCGTGCTCGCTGATGGGCTGCCACCGCTGCTGGTGGTGGCAGCGCGACGCGGCCTCCGACCGCTCGCTGGACGACGAGTTCGACGAGTCGAGCCGCGAGACCGACGCCGAGTCGGAGTGCGGCCGCTCGCGGGTGCGGATGTGCTCCGACTGCCTCATCATCTACGACCGCATGTTCAACGCCCGCGCGGCGCGGCCGCGCCCGCCGCCGGCCGCCGCCTGCTGCAGCCCCTTCGTGCTCGACGACTCGGCGCTGTCGTCGACGCCGATGAGTTCCCTGCGCGGGCTCGACGACACGGAGGAGTCGCCGGGCCGCGACGAGGCCGGCGCGAGAAAGATGTCTCCAGACCAGTCGTCGCCGTTCCTCTGCGGCCGGTTAGACGCGTCGCGGCCAGACTCGGACGGCGACACGCCGGAACCGGGGGAGAAGGTGAAGGAGTACCACGTGCTGACGCGCTGTTGCTGCGCCGGCCGCGCCAAGTGCCCCGGGGGGTGCGTCTCTCACGCACCGTTGGACGAGGCCGAGCTCGGCTACATGCTGCGCGGCCCGCTCGCGCCGCCGCTGCTGTCGGGCAAACGCACCTCCTCCGTGTACACGGACAGTTCGGAAGACGTGGCATCGCTAGCCGGTTCCGACAGCCTGTACTGCGACGACAGAATACCGAGACACGTCCGCTCCGCTCAAATCTCCAAGATAGTCGAATACTTCGAAAGGAAAGGCGCAGACTTCAAATGCGAACGGTCGCTCAAAGGCTCGAGGTTCAAGATGAGCGGGAGTAAAATGGAGATGCTGCAGTTTGGGAAGGGGAAGGAAGGAGAGCGGGGGGAGAAGGAATACTTCGTTGACGTGAAGCACCGCGGGGGGACTGGGGCCAGTCGGTTGTGTGAGCTGGTAGACGAAGGTTGTGGGAGGAAGTGTCTGGCGCAGCAGCGGCTGATGATCTGCGAAGGCGCTGTGAAGTCCAAGTTGCCGCTCTTCGATAAAAAGTCATAGCGAACGGGGACGGCCCGAGCTCTCGGCGACGGCTGTGTGGACGGACCTTAATAAATTGTGAACCAGAAGTGAATAAAAATAGTGTTTCGTGCGGGAAATGAAGGACATGTGAATTTAGAAGATTGACATTTAGCACTCACGTCAATCGGATTTTCAGAGGCTCGGTGAGCTAAAGTGCAATAATGCGTTTAGAGACATGTGTCAAAGAGTTGTGACTTCCATAGTGTTACAGAAATAAAGATATTTTTACCTAATATTAAATGCAAAGCAATAATCATATTAGTTGGAGATTTTTATTTCATAAATACAAATATAGCAGTTCAATACTGCATTGATTTAGAAGAACGTGTGATTTATATTTCGCCCGTCCCTGTATCGGTCATGTATTGACGAATGATGATTCAAGATATTATGAAACCATACTGAATCACAGTTATATATATTTAAACTACCTATATTTTAATCGTCCCATTCGCCAATCAAAAATCAAACATATTTATACCCCGACCACTATATTTAAAAACCATGTGCTATTGCTACCTATAACATAATGGAAAAATGTTTTGCAGCGCTATAATTTCAGGTTTTTAAAGATACTTGCTCGGGTTTTATTTGAGAAATCAAAACCTATAGATATTATATTTACAACCGATTGTAAAATTAGTTACAATCAACTAAGGCTAGTGTCAGTAGAACACGTTGCAAATATTGACGACAATATTATCGATATCAAATCAAGGTTTTATTTTAAGCCACATGATGTATTTGAAATGACACTACAAGAAATGCCGAATGATATGGAAAAAATAAGCATACATCCGAATCCAATGAGGATTTTTAGTAACTCCAGATGGCAGCACTGAGCACAGTGACGTCATGTCCAATCGACTGCTGTCATTGGATCATCAGTTGACAGGTTCTTTTGCGCAGTCAAATGTATCCAGAAACAACCTTATACCTGACTTCACTGTACTGCCATCTGGTGTCCAATATTTTTTAAAACCCCTTATTGAATTTCATGTCTCAAGCATTTATAAATTGCAAATCCAATTTCTCTCCCCTTTTTAAAAAAAAATTGCTGGAAATTAGTGTTGGAGAGAAATCAAACATATGTATAGTATATGTCAAGCCTATTACTAAGATAATGAGAAATAAGCGTGGAATAATTTGATTAAACAGATTTCGGAGTGTAATTTCAAATATTTTATGTGGTTTAATTTCACGACTGAATATATGGCATTTGATTGATGTTTTGAAGCATAAGAATGCTTATAGAGAAATGTTGAGTTAGTTTGAGGTTGTTGGTAGCCAATGTATAGATTGGGCCAAATATGGCCCAATCCGCTAGGCCATGGTCTGTTAGTCCAGTATAGTAAACATATTATTTTACTTCGTCAATGTATAAAGGAGAAAACGTCCTGTAAATATAATTAGAATATAAAACTTTATAATTTATATACAGTATTATAATTAGTACTTGCCAGTTGAGTTAGTTAAGTGTACATATTTTTCTTTTTAAACAAATATATGTTTTATTACTAGCGTCATAATAATTTTGTATTTCGATATGAAACTAAGAACTGATGTTAATTATAGCTAATTATAGTAGATTATGCCTAGTACCTAATTATACCGATGGGCAGGGGCGTAAGTTTTAGCATAGACATGAACAGTAGCGGATTCAGGATGGTATGTTTTAACAAACTCTTTAAAAAAACACTTCAAAGGCCTGTTCATTCATAGTTTTCAAACCGCCTGCATCGGCGGAGTTCTGCTGTTTTTGTCAAGAGACACAGTTTTTTGGGGGGGAGGAGCTTAAGCACCTTAACGGGGGTTAAGCTCCCCCCCCCCCCCCCCCAAAAGGGGGGCCTCTTGATCCGCTACTGGACATAGATTTCATATTAACATATTCATATTTGTTATATTTCATAAAACTTCATTATTTTGGTTGCGTAACTAAAGAGAGCCAAACTTATACTGTCTATCCGTCTCTATCTCAACAACAATACCATACATGGGTGGGTCTCGTGGGTCTACTAACATAAAATTTATTTATTTTATGGGCACTTTCAATCTACGATACTGAAAACTTTCATAAACAAGAACCGATCTGCTGATTTTTATGGATACATTTTTATTGTATATTCCATGGGGGATGAATTCAGTATCATGATTAAAACTGTCCTTAAAATAGTAGGTACCAGTTTATATTTACACCTTATTAGATACTTGCGGTATGGGGTGAAGTGGCAGTGGGGGGAGTCATAAGAGTCTATGTATTTCTCCTTCACCTCTTTGACCATCAGTCCGCAGACACCACATTCGAAATACCCGATTATCTATAATTCGCATGTATTTAAATAAAAGATTTTAGTACGGAAACCGTCGGTAATCAAAATGTTTACAACAAAGAAAAAGTGTACAAAGTTGTGTCAAATCAAAACTGCAAAAAAATTGTTGTTATGTTTCGACGAGACAATTCTTCCTTATTTTAGAGAACCAGTAAATAATCTAGTTTTTGATACTGAACTGAAAGCAATTCAATAAAACAACTTCTTCTGTTTCTACAAAGATCATCTAGGAATGCTTCTAAATAGGCGCTTGGCTAGAAGCCTGTTGCTATTACTCGATTCTTGTTTTCTATCTTAGGCCTACTTTAATCACACCAGAAATTTGAACTGTATTATTAGTATGATAGGGTTCATATTCAATTGGAATTCGCCTAAAGATTTAAAATGGCCTTGAGGGTTATCAAAAGTATGGTACAGCAGATGGCAGCACAGTGAAGTTAGGTCCTGTTGTTTGTTATTGGATACATTTGACGGAGGAAAAGAACCTGTCAACTGACGGTCCAATCACAACAGTCGATTGGGCCTGACGTCACTGTGTTGCCATCTAGTGTCCCATATTTTTGAAAATCCTCAATTTATTCAATCATTTATCAGAATATAGAAAAATCCATAGAGCTAAAAACCCTTATTTTTGTGCATTTGGTTCATCTTAGACGACATCGAATGACTGCTTAATTAAATTTACCAGTTTTGGTCATACTTGTGTCTCATTTGTCTCGTCAAAACATAACAAATATTACATAAACAAATATTTTTGTAAATACAGTATTATATGTGTATTTAATATTTATCATCTATATATTTTTAATCGTTCAGGGTAATCGATACGATCTTGTATTAGATCGAAAAACTTGTAAATTAATGTACTCCATGTCAAATCATAGTAAAAATAATAAAAGTAACTGAACTTTGATAAGGGGCCCGTTCCACACCTACGCGGCGGACTATCTGCAAAAACGTGCGAGTGATATGTTTAATATTTATACTAGCTGTGCCCGCTCCTCGAGGGAATTTAGGGATAAATATATCCTATATCCTTACACGGATCTCAAACTACATCCATGCAAAATTTCATCTAAATCGGTCCAGTCATACTTGAGTTATAAATAGTGTAACAAACACTACTTTGTTTTATATATTCAGATATCTTTTAACATCATTACTTAGGTCGGATTATCTAGGTACCTACGTCATTAGGCATAGTAGACCTAGGTGACAGATTCTGTTTCATCTCATTTTGTTTTTCTAACACCCCTGAACATTGGCCTCTAAACATAGTTACTATGACCGTGGGGGCCTCCAGCAATACATCGTTACCTTTTACTCGCACTTTTTCAGACCGCAGTGGCAGTTCACCGCGCTGGAGTCAATTGGGGGTTAGTCGGTTCAGTTTATTGTGTCTGTGCCAAAACAGTTTTGTAAATAACTGTTATACATTTGTTCGTTCTATTTTTGATCGAACGTGTTACTGAGAAGCAGTCTTAGGGCGTTTTCATATTATTCTTGACAATATAGGAAACAAGCATACGCATAACAATTTTCACTTGAAGTTATCAAAATAATAGTAATTTTTAACCACCAATATCAAACCTATATCCTTAAGAATAATATGAATGTTCTGTAGTCATGTTTTTCAGCTTATTAACGTTATCAATATCAATACTTACTTTTTATTCCACCAGTACGTATCGACACCTGTTACAAGTTACTAAACGTTTTGAATAAATATATGATTGTGAAGAAACTCATTTCTATCTCCGTCCCTGTCATGTTTAATGAATATGTAAGGGACCGCGATAGAAAATGGCCGTCTGACAGTCCTATTCTTAGTTGAAACGTCAAATACAAGCAATGTTTTGGAGTTAGTGTTGAAACTTTATTACGAAGAGCAATTATGAGTGTCCGTCCAACCCAACAGAAGGTTCTTCTCTGATGTAGTTACTACTAGTTGCACTCTAAATTGCTTAGCTTACCTACCGCCGTTGTTAAACGCATTTTGAGTAATGACATTTATCTCATGCTTTCAAGACAAGGACAAGACAGGGATAGCAAGAGATTGGAGGATATAGTTACTTGAAGTGCGTTTATGTAATTATCCCTTATTGTTCTAACAAACGAAGTATGTGGACAATCCGATTTTACGACTTACTAAATGTTTAAAAATTTATGCAAAATGAAAATGGCAGGCCTGTACTGGAAACAAACATGTCTCGATAAGCTATTAACAACATATTTTTTTCTTGCCTAACATTCGTCTCATATCAGCCACAGGAAGTCCACTGTTGGACATAGGCCTCCCCCAAGATTTTCCAAAACGAGAATCAGATTGTCCATGTCATTTCAATGCACCCATTTCACATGTTATAATCATCTACAATTTCTTTACAATCTTCACTAATGTTCTGAAAATGTAACTTTAAGCTACGCCTATAAAATTAATATAATAAACTTACCTAATATATTATAGAAATTATATAGACATCGACTAATTTATGCTAGAAAAGTTGCAATGTTGTGTTTGAAGCGAAGCGAATGGCGATTTTAGAGGGTATTAAAAACAAACGCCTTTAGATGTTGTCCTAATATGCAGTTATCTATATTATAATGCACATTAAGGGACTTTTTAAAACATCTATTTTCTTTTGCTTGATTACAATATCCAAATGTTACACTTATATGTGCTTAGGACAACGTCATAAGGTATAAATTTTAAAAGGTTGATAAGGCCTAAACAGCAATATGATTGTAAGTCATATCTCTCATTCCACAACCGGCCGCATGTGGCCAGTCGACAGACGAACTTCAACCTTATTGCATTAAAGACAAAGTTCAGTTTATCAGGCAATTTTTGGCCTTGGCGTTTGAGAGGTATAGGCATATAGATTTTGCTGCACACGAGATAAGAGGAAAGCGGGGAGAGAGAGGCTAAGTAACTCGATGTATAAACTGTGCGAACCGCTTTCCTTACCCTATGCCAGCGAACTATAGAAGAAGTAACTTCAACATTATCATCGCACTATTAAATAAATGACAGTCGCATAACGTAGCGTCAACTATCGGCCAACGTCGGCTTTGACGCAACGTCATACAGCAGCCAATGATTGGTCGAGAAATTGGCGCAAAACGATTCTACTATTAAATAAATGACAGTCGCATAATGTAGCGTCAACTTTCAGCCAATGGCCGCTATGACACGGCGTGAAGTAACTTCGCTAACGGTATTGAAAACGAAGTATAGTTTTCAGTTACCGCTTAGGAATGCACTTTTGATAGGATCATTTTTTGCGCTTGATTATTATAGTTCGCTGTTCTACGGACAATAGCTAGGGCGGCAGCAGATTACGCCATTTCTTAAAATATTTTTTTATTAACAACTAGCTGACCCGGCAGACTTCGTACTGCCAAATATAGCCTGTCAAAATGTACGTTTGTATGGGAAAAGGGCTGTTTTTAGGGTTTTTCCGGCAATTATTCGAATTTTTCTCGCCAAAAAACCATCTTTGAATTTCAACGAACATTTGAAAAAAAATTGGCCAAATTGGTCCAGGCGTTGTTGAGTTATGCGCTTACCAACACATTTTGCGATTCATTTTTATATTATAGATTACTCGCGCAGTGAACTACAAACCAATGCTGCTGTTCGCGCGAGCTTTTGTCCAAGCTAGGGTTGATTTCAACGGATTACCTTGTACTGCTGTGGGAGACTGAATTGTCAGACTTACAAAACTTATAACAGTCTAATTTAGCGTAAAATTAAGTCATTTAGATTTACTTAGTATTTGTCAGAAGTACCTGTTGGGAGTATCTTACACACTTACGCAGAGTTGATTTGTGCAATAAATCATAAAAATTTAATTTTAAAATAAACGCAATTTATGGCATATGTAAAAAAACAAAACTAAAAAGTGGTCATAACATTTATTAAACAAAATTATTGGCGACAAAACGAATAGATATTTAATTGTACTCCCCTTTTATTATTAGAAAAAGCATGTTATAACAAATAACATTATTTTAAGTATATTTGCCCTCGATTTACATGCATCATTGCTGAAAATACTTTGTATAAAACAAATATCTTGTATTTTTATCTAAACATTATCGATCAATCGTGTTCATAATCTAGCAAACGCTTTGGTGTTTTCAAAGTTACTTTCACCAAAAGTAAACTTCCTATTCATGTTCATTCATACAATGTCAATTTTAAAAATACATTTTTGTTATGAATAAAATCAAACTAGTGCAGTTATCTTTGCCTAAATTTCGATCAAATAAACCAAACGCATTTTAAGTAATAAATTCCTATCTAGCTTAAGTAATTAGATTTGCTTTTAATGCGTTTGAGTAAATTAAAAAATTGGCTTCCAAAAATCACCGGCCTTGTTCATAAAAAAAATTTGGCTTCTTAAATCAGTCATACAGTGAGTAATCTACCAATTTAAGCAGTGACTTTTAGCACAGAATAAGTACTTTTAGCTTTTAGGAAAATCAGCGCTAGTACTAAGTATATAACTGATATAGGGAGCGCTGATTTTTTTTATGAACATGAGGCATGAGAATTGTTTAAGCTTTTGGTTAAATATTTGCCTAGATTTGCATGGCAATGCGTGCTTAACAAAACGCCAAACTTCTGGTAAGCATTAGGCTTAAAGGCAGGCAGCCTACTATAATGTCAAACCATAGACACCTTTATTTCTATTTCTGAAATGCACAGAATAGCTTGAAAAAAACTCGGCCGCTTGGCGCCGCTGGCAGTCCCGACCCTTTTGTTTTGTTCAAGCTATACTGTGCATTACGCTAATAGAATTAAAAGTGAATATGGCTTGACAACGAAAGTGCGCTGCCCGCTGCTGCGTGAGAGTTGAGCCTTAAGCGAATGACCATAACAATTCAAGAACAAAGTAGGAAGTTATTCAGCACTGACTTTAACACAAATTGTAATTAAGGAAATGTTATCAGGGGCAAAGTAACACCGCATTATGCATATCAGTTTCAGAATCCTAATAAATGACTAGTGATTTTGAAGATAATTCATAGATAAGATTGTGAAACGCATGCGGGGATTGCCTGTCTTACTATTGTTCAATAAATAAGATTATTTCAATTACTCACTCAAATACTTACTAAATAAAATAAATATATGTTGAGCTCTATTTTTGAAATAAGGAGTGACGAGAATTTTGTTTCAACAAATCTTTTTTCAAAAATAGCTGCCAAATATCCTCGTGTGTGTACGTCCTGTTATCAAGTAAATTTTCTTGTAAATATTGTCTAACGTTCCTTGTTTTGGAAGGCACTAACGATTAGAACATTTTGTTAACAAGGTTGTGTCTTTTACATAAACTTTGTAATAGCTATAGTGAGCGCCGTACGAGGCCGTTACTGAGGGAATAATTTGTAAAATGAAGGTGGTATTAAATATATTTTGTTTCATATTACGGTATTTTATTTATTGATTTAGGTACCTTCCTATGTCGACTTGCGTCGAAGCGCCTGGAGTTTTCAGAGATGCATTTGCAAGTAATTTATATTTATAGAGTAGAAAAGAAATAAGCCCGATCATTTAGACGGGTCTTTGACTTTGCCTAATAAATTATTTTGCAAATAATTTGAATAAGTACCCTAATTTATAACAAAATGCCAGCAAGGAGTCTACTTGAATAATCTGGCGTTTGTCGACAATAACTCTTTGATCTAAACTTCATGAGGTAGGAGTGTAGCGTAGATTTATATGGCCAATAGAATTTAAGTTCAAACATGAGCCAAATCTTTCCAGAGGTGCTATTTTTCAAACGCGGAGTCACTAAACTAACGATTTTCTGTATAGAAAAACCATTCGTTTAGGTGACTCCGCGTTTCAAAAATAGCACTTAAGGGTTTCCGAGATATAGGGTTTACGAGTTCGGTGCGAACTACTTTAGTTAATTAAAGAATAGGTAACAAATAAGTTAGGCCTCGGCATATTGCGGAAAAATCTAAACTAAATTTAACTTTCCATATACACATGTTACAAAATAAACCGGTGCGCCATTATTTCAGGTCTACTAACCCTAACCCTTCCAAAGCGAACGTCGGATTTATCCGACAGTGAATTTAATTTACGTATTGAAATGTTTGTCGGATAAATCCGACGTTCGTGGTTAAAGGGCTGACATAGTTGACCTTTACTAAAGTGTTAGGTATTAATCTTATACAGGCATTTATCGAAATGAGACTTAGTCCCGTTATCCTTTGATCAGCCCATAATCCTTATTATATGGAATTAAAACAAAAATCAGTATATAATTACTTAGCACAGTAAGTATATTTGTTACGGACATAGTCAAATCGATACTATTAATATATTTGATTGGTGATTTTTGTATGAAAAACTATCGTTCGCCTGAACAACAGCGATCTTTGATGCTCTTGCGCCGGCAAATTTTCTTCCTGAAGAAAAAACCGCGGATCCAATCGTATAGATTCCTAAATCGGCAATAGAAGGCAAGCAACCGAGCTTGCACTAATTCGACTTGGCTGCAGGGGCTCGAGGCGACCTCTCTTATCTTCTGCCAGTCCCACGTCCGCATGATGCACACCAAGTTGGCGAGGGCGATGTACAGCACTATCGTGCCCAACAGCAAGATCAGGTAGTAAAGCCAGCTGCGGGGCGGCGGCTGGGCCTTTTTTTTGTTTGCCGGCTGCGGCGGGCCAAAGACGAGTTTTTGTATCCAGGCGAACCAGGACTCCTGCGGGCGCCTGGAGGCGGCGGCGACGGCCTGCCGCTGGCGCGCCAGCCGGACCTGCTCCGCGGCGGCGGCCGCGCGCGCCTTGGCCGCCTTGGCCTCCGCCGCCGCCGCCTTGGCCTCCGCAGCCGCCGCCGCACCGCGCGCCGCCCGCGCCGCCGCCTCCTGCGCTCTGACCCGAGCCTCCTCTTCTGCCGCTGCCTTCCTTTGCCTTTCTAATTCTTCAGCACTGAAAATAACGATGGGTTTTTGAAAATAATCAGGTACTTACTTAAATTAAAAGTTACAATACCATAACGTAATTCAAGGCTCAGAAGCCCAGAACCCGGTCCTATGACATTCTCACTTATTTTATCGATGACGTTTACTTGAATGACTAGGCGCATCGACTATTGAAATGAATCCACAGATTAACGCACATCGGCTTTTACGATCTACGCGAGAAGAGACCAGATGTATTTCTTTTTCCACCTAAAATCCACTGGAGGTAGGTATAGATACGTCAGTAGACTATAGAAGTATAGATACGTCAGTAGTATTTAGATTATTTTAATTTAAATCAGGCGTTTATATGACGTATACACACCTACATTTTCGACAATACCTAACTCTAGTAACGATCGGACCTTCAATCTATCACCCAGAAAGTAATTAAAACCAATAATCACAGCACAGGGTTGCAGAGGCAAAGATTGTAAAGAGTTTGCGAGTTCACAGTTTGGGGCGGGTACTTACCAATCACACATAATTTAGACTGGGTTCAGCGGCATTAGTTACATTTTGAATCCATTTTTAGGTTTTTCCCGGCTTTTCACATTTTGTTATTATTTTGAATGCTTTATTATGGATATAAAATGGGAGACGACATTGTGTAGACGTTCTGATAGAAGTGACATCACAACTGACAGCACAGATTTTCATCACCAAAAAAAGTATTTATTGCTTGTGAAAGTCATTTTTTAACTGCTGCCTTCTTCTGGTGGAGTAAACACTGCAAGAGAAAGAAATTAAATTTTTAACGATAATATAATAATTATAAGATTGGTCTGAGATGAGATCAGGAGAATGCGTAGGTAAGAATAGATTGTACAGGTATAAATTCCTGTAAATCTGAAGTTTCGCTATTAGGTATTACTACTTAGTGGCAGTAAAAGATACCGCAATAAGTTCTTTATAGAAAATCATTTTTAACCTACTTCAAAAAAGGATGTATGATCACCGATATCTCCGTCAGTTGTGGACCGATTTTCAAAATTATTTTTTCGCAGAGTGCACTTCCGAGGTGGTCCCATAGAAATTTTATCAAAATCGGTTGTGTAGTTTGGGGGTGAAGTCGATTTGAGTTTAGAAAAATTATCTTAGACAAGTTTCTTGCGAGACCGTAGCATAGTACACCTACATGACAAGACAAAAAACGTCCTAAGAACTTGAGAAGGTATATTGACAATATACTTATAGGTTTAGGAAAGCATTTTTAGGCTTCCGTAGTATACAAGGAACCTTTAGTTTCGCGATGTCTGTCTGTCCGCGGTTTTACTTAGAGACTATAAATACTAGAATGCTGTAATTTGGCATGGACGTATTGTATTTTAATCATGACAAAAAATTTTTTTTTTTTGTTTTGCTTCCATACATGTAAAGAAATAGGTAACTGACCCATCTTGTGGTGTATCGTTGAAGAGGCCTTTAAAATATTGTGAGCTTATGAAAACATTGTTCAATTAAGGGATCCGTTTCTAACTCTATCACTCACAACACATATATTGTGAAAATAGTTAAATAAAAAATATCTGCTCAAAAATGACGCTCGGTATGATGGGATTCTAAGATACATCACAAATCAGTTTAGGCATATAGACGTAATGGTGGAATAAACTAACTAACACATAACTAGTTTATATCACCATCACGTCATACTCGTACATACATCATGAACCATGAAAACATTACAGTCATTTTAGGGGCGATTGCGTAGACACAGATATCGCAGCAACATTCTGTAGATATTATGAATAGTACCTGGGCGACCGAGCTTTGCTCGGTTACATCTCAAACGTTACTTATTTTTTTAAAATTGTTTAAAAACAATACAAGATAAAAAATGAAACATAAACTTAAACATAAAAAAAAACAAAAGTAAGTCACCGAAAGGGATTCGAACCCGTAACACTCTTTCTAGCGGTCCGCATTTTAAGCCGCTGAGCCAAACGGATAGTGGCCGGAGCGATGAAATTAGCGACCATATTCTGCGTGGAAAGAAAACGCATGAAAACTCGAAAACACGCGTTTTCCCAAACATAACACTAATCTAGATCGATTGTTTACTCCCGAAAACCGCCATATACCAATTTTCAGCGAAATCGTTAGAGACGTTTTCGTAATCACAGAAATTTATATACCTCTAAATATATAAATAAATAAATATACATACAAGAATTGCTCGTTGAAAGGTATAAGATACAGGTACATTTAAAACAGAACAACCCAAATATATAACGTTATCGTAATAATATAATACTGATACGAAATAAAAAATACAAATATTTATTAATTGTAACTTATCTATTTGATAAATGAGGTCAAGATGCCAAAGAAATAACGACATGCTTCAATGTTGTCATAGGGGTATACCAAAAAGTATGATTGTAATTAGTCCGTCTTTTAGATTATCCAAAAATAATGGACCCGTGTTTTTCAGTTTACCAAAAAAGTAAAAATTTACAAAGATACGGAGCCCTGAAAGTTCCCGAGTCGGGCTTGCGCGCTTGCGACGTCACACATACATAAGTAAAAATCGTACCCAGCCGTGACGTCACGCGAAATTTATATGCGCTGTATCTTTGTCATTTTTGGTTTCTCAAAGAAAAGAAAAAATACGTGTACAATATTTTTGAATAATCTAACCGATGGGCCAAAAGTGTTTTTCCATTGCCATGCCTATTGTTGTGAACCAGTCAGAAATTGGTGGTAACCTGTAAGTACTTATAATGAGGAACCATGTAGGGGAAAAGGAAAATGAATAAAGGATCGTCCTATAAGTATCTAAAAAAACACGCAAACAACTATTTAAAGCTAACATTTTATTTCCTTATGGAATTTTAACATCACAGAGATTTTAAATAACCGGCCAAGTGTGAGTCGGACTTGCGCACGAATGCTTTTATACCATTAACTATAAAAAATCACGTTTGTTGTATTTAAGCCCCACTTTAATTTTATTCTGTTTTTAGTATGTTGTTTTATTTTAGCAGCAATAGAAATATTGTGAAAATTCCAACTATCTAGCTTTAACGGTTCTTGAGATACCTACAGCCAGACAGACAGGCGGACGGCGAAGTCTTAATAATAGGGTCCCGTTTTTCCCTTCGAGTATGAAGCCCTAAAAAGTGAATAAAAGAATACCTACTTATGCTATTAGGTCTTTATAATACTATCTTTACTTTCAAAAGGGCCCCAAATTTTCGTGGAAATATATTTTGGGCCGAGGGCCCATTATAATTTTCACTATCTCTCATCTCAATCTAGTTCCAGTTGCATTCTTAGCTGTAATGCTGAGTGTGAACCCTAGGGTCCGAGTCAGCTTACAGGCTTTTTTCTTAAATAAGAATATGAAAAAGCAGAAAAGCGGACCCCGGAATAAAATTATTTTCATTATATCGACACTATCATCCATCATTCATCAACATCATTTCAGCCACATAATGTCCTCTGTTGGACATGGGCCCGGGCCGGATTTAAGCACAGGCTACATAGGCTGCAGCCTAGGTGCCCGCACAAAAGGGGGCCCGCGCCATTTTTTTACATAACACTAGCTGGTGCTCGCGACTTCGTCTGCGCAGGATTTTAATTTACACAATATCTTTATAAATTGTAGCCTATGTGTTATTCTTATGTATAAGCTATATTATTATGAAGTTTCATTAAAATCCATTCAGTTGTTTTTACGTGAAAGAGTAACAAACCTCCATCCGTACTTACAAACTTTCGCGTTTATAATAGTACTTACTTAGTAGGATATCAAAACTGATTAATAGAAATTAGGTAAGTATTTACTATTAATTATACCACAGACCTAGATAGACGACTTAAATGCACCTACTTCGCGTGTAAGTTCTCAGACAAAGCGTCGAGGTTGGCCGCCGCTACTGACAGTCCGCGCGCGTCTGTGATTGCAGCCGGACGGCAGCGAAAAATAAAAAAATGCCTCGTAGCGTGATAATAAACTGCAACAGCCCAAAAATTGCAAGCGCCCAAAGTCAAGGACATATTTCCTATCACAGCTAAGTTATTAAAAAAGAAAAATATGCGTAAATTCATTTTAAAACAATTTTTTAAGCATTCCGAGCGGTGATTCCAAGATTATACCTAAATAAGTATAGATTAAGGTTTAAAAACTACATTCACATTACATTGCCGCGTTTGCTTTGAGCGTTTGATCCGACGTTGTGTGTTAAGAAGCAATGTATATCGAAACAAGCGATACTGTCGCGCATCGCTACGACGTCGTGGTACCGGCAATTTCTCATTCGTCAGTAAAATTTAGCGACTAGTGTAGTTCGTTCTACAACATATACCAATAATCGATTTTAATCGATATCGGACTGACGAATGATATAAACTATTATTAAAGAGCCAATTTAATAGATTATAAACAAGCTCATTTCCTAATTTACACTTTAGAAAACGAGGGTAATATTTTCAGAGTTCATGTATATAATATGGTCGCTCTTTGAACTACTGGTCACACGTTGGTGAACAAAACCGCGCGTGCGTCACTGCTCATTGCTCGTTAGTGAGTCGTCCATACTGCATTTTCCCCATTGAAGCGGTATATTTTCGATATAGACCAATAAAAGGAGCTTTACCTGGACATAAATCATAAACTCGTTGTTTTTATTATTTAATCGGATATCAATATTGTGTATCAAATATTAATGAGATATATTAAGTAAAAAATCCGCGGTCGCAACCGTATTATATAAAAATCGTGAGATTTTGTACACTACTCAACTTTTCCCTAAAAGCATAATAGGTAACCAAAGACCTTGTTAGTTTAACTTTTAGGTGCATTCAAATGCGATCACTTAATAGCAAAATTAAACTGACCCCATTTTTGTTTATACATTTTTTTTCACAGTTTTCACCTGATCTCGATATCTAGTTAAGCCAAAATGATAACCATAATGTTTATATCTTTATAAGCTATATTGTGTCTTTTTAGACAGTAAAGACCAAAATTAAACATCATTTTTTAATGTTTTAAAATTAATGTTTTTTTCAGTAGCCAGAAATAGTAACTGTGTTATTTTTGTTTAATTATAGCTTTTTGTGTACTATAATCACATTTTCATCAAAATTAAACACATTAACGTCTTACTTAAAACAAAAAATATTTAATTGGAAATACGCGAGAACATGTCGTGAAGCGGGATGCTTGCGGTGATTGCGGTGCGGTGCGGGGAGAGAGAGCGAGGCACCAGCCGGGTGAGCGCGCGGCTGCGAACGAGTTTATACGTGTTTTCAACCGATCGCGCCGTGTGCTTGCAAAACATATAACTCGTAAATATGGAATTTTGCTAATTGTAGGATTGTTTTGATTGTGCCTTGAACTTTAACCCATTCGCAACCGCCAATACCAGACACAATAGAAAGACGATGAACGTGGGCATTTTAATGCCGTCCGGGTCTTTACGGGTTAACGTGGTGACACAATGAACAATTTAAAACTCTAAACACAATATAAGTCTTGTAATACTCTTGTTGTCACGGCAAACCCGTACAACATGACAGCCCCTGGACTAATACCGTTCCAAAAATGGGCCCCTGCTGAAATATTCCGTTTCCCATGACAATGCATATTAATGGGATGTAACATGAGAAAAAATTAAATACATAAATATATAACGAAGTTTTTATGCTGTCGTACTAAAATGTAGTTGGATATTTACAGAGTGCAAGTTGCGCCGTGCAACTAAAGATTTATTATGTTATGCGCTTACATAGTGTCGCAAACGAGATAAATGTAGAATATTCACGAGCAAGAACTCTGCTGGCGAGATAGACTCGGAATGTCCGCGAGCGGAATGGTATAAAAAAGACGTCAGGATAATGCAAGCGAAACTAGGCCTTATATTCTCATAGCATAAAGGCTAGAGTTCTTTGAATGGTCGTCGGCTTAGTCGCACTCACACACACATACCGGCGTCTCGATGTTTCCCGTCAATCGAAATACATTCGTCAAGATATGAGAATATTCGAGAATAATGTAGACCGCTGTATCGGCGCTTATAAAAAGGCGATCGAGTGCACGTCCTGCCAGTTCAGTATGAGCTACGAAAGCGATAACTTCGAAGCGAACCGAAGCGAAGAAAACCTACCTCAGTGGACCTCAGATGCTACGCGACTTGGACTTAGACATCAGGAAGACCATCTTCACGTGTCAACCTTTGGGTTCCGTAGTGAATAAAAACCGTTTTTCTCCAAATCTCGAACCCAGTTTCGTAACAATAGCATTTTACACAATTTCTACCCACCGTTCACACGATGCGACGCCCAAGTTACGTCTCAACGCAATTCGCACTGCACACGTGCTCGCAAGTGCCCGCACAGAGGCCGTGTAGTGTTAGAGAGCAGGACTAAAATGTTTGACATAGATAGACTTATTTTTAACATAGACCTTGTCTATCAGACTTCTATGGGAAATGGCAGCATTTCACTTCTCTACATCAGCTGTCTGTAAGAAATTATCGCTATTAGCTATAAGACCACCCACGCCCATTGGACATTTTAATGTCTTTTTCTGTGTGCTATGTACATTTGAAATATTTTTTTTTTGTATTTAGTAAAGTATTATTACTATTTATTATGTCGTATTATAATAAGCGCTATGGAAGTTAAACTCAATTGTTGGTTTTTAATGCATAAATATAATCAGTAAAAACCAAAACGAAAACCACACTTTAATTTTTATGTGTATAAAATACTATTTTCAAACCACTACACGACACTAGTCACTAAGTATCGACTGGCTAGCTTGTTCAGTATGACTTCATCACATGGCCAATTAATTCCTAGCGTGGTTCATCTAGGTATCATGTAATGAGGTTTAATGAGTTTTTTAGTTAAAAAAAGTAGAATTACAGTCACATAAAAATTAATTATTTCAGTAAAATAATTATTGCGTTTGGACCAAAAATGACGAGAGCGATTGGACACATTTAAGGCTAGGTATTCCCGCAGAGGCCGTGCTTTAGAGTTTTTGAAAACCATTTGAGGCATAGACAAAAGTGTTTTTTTCATCCCATCTACTCAAAAAACGATGGTTTCATCCCAAAACATTTGGAGCTAAAGTTACTGCTAGTTCTCTCGGGATTAAAAAGTGAAAAAGAAAATCTTACGGGATTAAAACACAATTTGAAAATTGCACACGATGTTATCTATGTAAAATCAGCTAAAAACAAAAGAATTAAGTTTTAATACAATAAATAACTGGAAGGACCAACCAACCTTTGATTGTATAGTTAAGGGTTTAGGATAAGGAATAAAGAAGAGATATTACTAGATACTGGCAAAATAAGCTTCAACGAAGTTTGACCGCCATAATCAAGAAAAGAAAAAAAAAACAGACTTCGTATTTATTTTTTAAATTTGGAATACATATCATCGTGAATGTAGGTAAAAATGTTTATGGTCTTTGCTTCGAAAAAGGAAAAAAGAATAATTAGCGCAATTTTTGTCTTCGATTCAAAGTAATTACAGATGTTTTAGGTTATATTGTGTTAAAATTAATTATTTTGTGTAAATTTAAATCCTTTTTCGTAAGTTTAAGCCGATAGTGCACATTAAATTTATTGTTATTATAAAAATCTTAAAATATGTAGGTCCACGCAAACAAAGTTACGAGTTTATGCGTGAACAAACATTTTTTTTAGAAGTTGGTTCTTAAAAATTATTTCTTAGTATTTATTGAATGAAAACGAAACTAAATAAAGGTTAGTACTTGTCGGAGCTTTGATTAGGTATTGTAGTTGTTCTACTTTCTCCATATTCTGTTTTGTATCTTTTTGCTAGTTTTTCTCATGGATGGCGATGTAATGTGTGCTACTTGCGTACGGTAATATTTTTGTCTCGGGCGTTATACACGAATCCCTCGCTTCACTCAAGATTCCATCGTAGAATCACTCGCTACGCTCGTGATTCAACTGAGGAATCCTTCATTTTGCTCTGAATTCAAAGTAACGCACTCGACTTGAAAGTATTACCTTTACGCCTTGTAGCACAATCTACTATTAAACTCTTAAAAAAAGGTATGTATAAGTTAAGTATTCAGGCTCGTCAAATTCGCATTCAGTTACAAGATCCTATAAACTTCATTCGGTTGGAAAAAATCCCAAAGTAACCCTTTTTTGTGATATTTTTTCAAAACTACGAGTATAATACTGATATTTTACATAAAAAAATTGTATTTAATTAAAGCCACTTAATATTTACAGATAAATTCGCTAAGTTTGACTTGATATAATTATTTTCTTAATAATTATATGAAATTCGCGAGCGCGACGTCTTGAACTCGGCAGGTCCGATTAGACGCGTGCTAGCGCTTACTTACATTGGACCAATAAAACAACTAAAGATCGCTACATGTTTTTACAAGCTTTTGTTTAACTTGCAATGTATGTATAAATGTAAGTATGTTTGTTCGGGTGGAATCTTCGAACTCAATTTTCAACCAGTTATCCTCAACCAAATTAGCTGAAATTTTGTATACTTTTGTAAGTCGGATGATAATACAATATTATGATGTCAATGGGGACCGGGAGATATTCGACAGAACTCAGTTAGAACCTCATCGAGTAGGTC
Source organism: Acrobasis consociella (assembly GCA_963555685.1). Taxonomy (NCBI): domain Eukaryota; kingdom Metazoa; phylum Arthropoda; class Insecta; order Lepidoptera; family Pyralidae; genus Acrobasis; species Acrobasis consociella. Next base: position 5,393,085 of record OY743111.1, on the reverse strand, counting down.
TCGTTTGATTTGTCTTGACGAGTACTTTTTGAAAGACGATGCTTATCTAGGATCTGATTACGCAGACGGATGGTGGTCAATAGAACTCAGTTATAAAACAACTTAACACAATCGAGTTTGGGCTAATTTCTAAACTTTAGGTACGAAACAATAAAAAGACTTTTTAGCTCATGTCACTTTGAAATGTAAGGATTCTAACGAAACGCCATTCCACAGGTATGGCACTTCATAGAAACGAAGTAACAAATATACCGAGTACTACTACAAACGAAATAATATATCTATAAAGTAGTATTTGCTTACCTGTTTTCATCACTCGGAAATCTATAAAATTTTCGTTCTTTGTTGTTTTTTGTGGACAAGCAATAATAATATGATCAGTTTCTCACCAATATTATTTCAATTACCCTAAATGACTCGGGGAACGTCAACGTGCGACTAGCAACAACCCTATTTTACAGGCGCTTACAAGGTCCAAAAACGTGCGAGTTTCCGTTCTGTATGTAATACTATTATCTGCTCTGTGGCCATACATTCAAATCCGTGGCGACATTAAGGAATAAAGAAAATCAAATACATTCAACATACATACATGCATATACAGTGTGGAATTGAATTCGTTGGCAATATTTTAAGTATCTACTATACCCATGATACAAAGTAATTTAAGACTAATAAAACTTCAATCAAAAGTCGTCATTTTCATATTCAAGAAAACCTCTAAACATGCGTCAGACTCTTTGATAGATACCTCTACTGCAATTATAAAAAAAAAACTAATACGAAAAATAAATTAATTATAATAGTATCAATTTCGTTGCGTCTTGGTACCCTAATATTCGTTCCTACTTCAAACGTACCTATTGTCCTCAAGCTGTCGTGTGACACGACCCAATTCGACTTCAAACCTTATTCACCTAAATTAAGGTCTACTATTGTATGCCGGTCGGTCGCGCCGTTTTGCTGTACCCGTCCAAGGTCTTTGACCTTGCGGCACGTAGGTATCAGTACGCGCGCACGACTCGAAGTGTTTTGATACTTTATTCATTTTTCTTACTTTTTGATACTTTTTAATTACTGCATTAATTGCAGTATTGTTACCATACAAAATATCCTTTAGGTGAGTATGATGATAAGTTAAATCAATGCTAATGATTTCAATTGCACCCTATAGACTATATATTCGTAATCTCCTTCTTTGCAAGTCGTGTGAAAAATACTGGGATCTAGGTGAGACCCATGTTTTTTAGGTTCAGTGTTGTATCATAGATAGTAAATAACAAAACAATATAATACCCATAAGTTTATATTCAAGAAAAATAATAAAAACCGACTATAAATATAGCTAAGAACTATGACGAAAAGTCAGTTTTCAAACAAAAAAATTAAATCTTCGTTCAGGCCTTACGATGCTATTAACAGACACCTAGATACACAGACATACATACACGTCAACCTTATAACACTCCTCTTTTTGTCGGGGGTTGAAAATAAACAAAGACACTAAATAACGACTTTGCAGGGTTATTTGTTTCTATTAATTGTTTATTAATAAATCCTACTACTGTCAAATTATGTTAATAGGCGATGCGGCTAGCAACCTATCACTATTGATTTATTTTTTGATCACGCTAAACCTTTGGGTCTTACGGCCCTGACTACCCCGTCAGCATTAATATAAGATAATGTAGCTGTATCCAACACTACTTTAAACAAAGTTCTATTCTACTGCTTATTTCTATACTGTGTCGCTGGCGGGGTCACATGTGAGCTCACCGACGCAGCGTCCACGCGATGCAAATTGCGGCCGGGGCAACATTAAATATCTACATTTGTAGGAATACCCGGCTTTAACGATTGTTTCGTAAACTTTCATGAGAAAACCCATCAATTAATTGAATGGGTCAAAAGAACCGGATCGACTACTCACAACAGTTCAGTATTGGTTTAGACCTTAAAGATTAAAGGAACAACACATCTCTAATAACCAACAATACTATCGATAGTTTGTGTACTATTGATAGTAATTCCTGTTTTAGGGCAACAATATGGATAACCAACAATACTATCGATAGTATCGATCCTGATGACGAATAAACTATCTATAGTATTGCGTTTCATAAACTATCGATAGTATCGATTATTTATTTATTAGAAAAGCAATACTATTGATAGTTTGTTCGTCGTCAAAATCAATACTATCGATAATATTGGTTTTATTCAAAATACAGATAGTCTATCGATATCCTGGGTTCGATCCCCAGCCAGGGCAAGTTGGAAAATAGCCTTTTTCAATTTTTCCTGGGTCTTGGATGTTTATCTATATATGTATTTGTTATAAAATATAGTATCGTTGAGTTAGTATCCCATAACACAAGTCTCGAACTTACTTTGGGGCTAGCTCAATCAGTGTAATTTGTCCCTATATATTTATTTATTTATTTATACTAGCGATAGTGTATTATAAAGAGGCAACACTGGTCATCGCAGTGTTGTGCGTCGCGATCGCGACTCGTTAGGTACGGGAATGTGGCTCTTCGCAGTCGAGTTTCATGCGGAACGGTAACAACCTACGCGTTGTTACACCCGCATTAAAACTACCGCTACCGCTACGTACCGGTAAAATTACCTTTACATTTTAACAATACCTATAACGTTACTATTACTATATAAACGATACCCGTACTATACGAGTATTACCCTTAAAATTTTAGCATAATGAAAATTCTGTTACTGGTACTTAAAATGTGCATTTGGTACCAGTAACAAACCCTGGGGATAAGTCCGCCGTTGTACGTTTACTTTTCTGATTTGTGTTTGTGTTCTTTATTATGTACCATAAAAAGCTTTATAAACAAACAATAAAAGCTCAACAATGTAGTTATTATCAATCTAATAAACACAATATTTCAATAAATCTCCACCCTAGCCGATCCATGGTAAGTAAAAGTTCCCACGTGCTTATAAAAGTTTGACAATGATTGACTACAAATAAATGCATAAGACGACGCGACGAAACTACTGTACACGAGAATCACTCGCGACTCGCTACAGCACGGTCGGGAGTTGAGGCACAAACCAATGACGACCTTATTGTGCAAGAAATAACGTTCATATTAAAACGTAAGTAAGAAAAAAATTGAAATAAATTATAATCGTAGATATTTTTTGTTTGATTTGTTCCTTATAGTATCAAAAATATGTTGACGGCATAAGTTAAACACTTTCAAAATAGTTATGTATTTTGGCTTTACAAAAAATACAAAAAATTGTAAATGTAGATATGCATAAAATGAATTTGTTTAATTTTTATTAATTTATCAACACACATAATATAATATTTAGAATAAATTGTTGAAATACAGTAATCTATAATTTCTGGTGAGATAAGCCTGAAAATTTGTAACATACCGAACCTTCTTTATTAACGATAGTGCTAATTGATTAATTTGTTTAATTTAGATTTATTCAACTGGAATGCACACGTTATAATATGGTAGAGGTAGTTTTCCAAAGTTATTAATTATGCTGTACTTATAAAATCAAAATTTGTTCAATTTTCAGTTTTTTGGTTTTTTTACACTGACGCAGAGCCCTTAATTGTTTAATTCGGTTTATTTTAACTATAACTAACATTACTTTATATCATACAAAAAGAAACTTACGGTTATAGCATTATGTCCAGGTTACGCTATTTTTACTGGTCTAATACCTCTACGCGGAGTGAGACAAGCCTGACATGGCTAAGAACGACCGCAAGGGAAGTTGCTTCAACATTTAAAAAACGCATTGAAATCGGTAAAAACGTGTTTTTTTATAGATAATGTACGGAACCCTTCGTTCGCGAATTCGACTCGCACTTGGCCGGTTATTTAAGAATAATAATAGTTTTATTTTTAAAGTTCAATTAAAATATTTACATTATTTGTAATTTTTAGTTTTAATTTAAATTTTAATAAGTTGGTATAGTTTAAATTTTAGTTAAATTGAAATAATTTGAGTACAAATATTTATTCTTTATTATCAAACAATTTTCCGTTTAGAATCATTTGTTTATCCAATTTCATATCATTCGTCAATCAGAAAATCGATTGTGATTTTTATCACAAATCGATTAACTTAAATGTTAATCGATCGTATGGTTAGCGAGCGCGGAGTGAGCGAGCGAGACCACAGATATAAAATCGATGAGTATGAGCGAGACGATCATGGCGGCGGCGTGCGTCTTCAATAAATCGTTTAAATCGTAGTGAGCGGTTTCTTTGAATCGGTTTGAATTTCCCATCACTAAAATTGCGTCTGACGTCATAGTAGGCATTAAAAAAGTTGGCACGCTTGGTTTCCATACAAATCTTGATACGTGCGTTATCTATTACATCTATATCTGTGAATTATACCAACGTCTTCATTAATTATATTTTGTAATAAATAATTACCTAATCTTTTATCAGACTTTTTGACCGACTTCCAAAAAAAGAACAGTACTCAATTCGTCTAATAGACGGGGGGCATATTAAACCTGTTTTGAGGTGTTGTCCAGGACAAGTAACCTACACGGTGATTTTTTACTGATTTTGGAGTCGAAAGCTACTTTATAAGGATCGTATAGTAAGACCTATTCAGCTAGTCCAAATAAAAATTCAGAAACATCGTGATAAAATCGTGACATCAAATAGTACTACCACCGCCAGGCGCCGCCGGCTGGCTGGCCGGAGTTCATCTGAGGTACGCCGGTCACGAGTCACCAGCCAGTTTTGGACAGACGTAACTACGTGGTTTCGATCGAAAATCATTTTCGCAACTTCTTTATCTAAGTATGTCGTACACCAATTTGGATTACGTATATGGATAGAGGAATTTATTTACTAAACATTTTTTTCCAAAACCTATGAAAAGTCAGCGTGTATGTTTAGTAACGTAAGTATGCCAAATACTTACCGGTCCATCCTTTTTACAGCCACATTTGTACGGCGCATTTTGTTGCTGATTGTAGGTGTCCTTGAGCGAGCCCTTGCAGCGCCCTCCGCCGCTGAAGAACATCTTGTACAGGAGCGCCAGCACGCCGGCGCCCACCATTATCCCCGCTGCGATCGGCAACCAGCCAGAGCCTGCCGCACCCGCGCCCGCGCCCGCTTCCCGTCTACTCATGGTTAATACCTACAATCAGACGGAAATATAATTCTTCTTTCCCAGTCTCTGAGCAACACGTTGCGCCTGCGGCAACAGTTGTCGCAGCGGCGTCGCGCTCGTTATATTTTTTGCAAGGAGACTTAAGGTTGAACTAGTCGCTTACTCACAGGTGGCCGTGCCCAATAAGCATGCTGTCTCACCTAACATTGTAGCCGGCGAAAGAAGTGAGGTGAAATGCACTACAATTCATAGTAAACCGAGCGCGTACAAAAAAACTGGAAGTCCTTTGAGAAAAGGGTTTTATGCAAAAACTACTGCATTAATCAATTACCAATAAAGTTAATTAGAATCTTCGATAATTAAGCCGTTGTTTTGGAGACTTTACTTCTTTTATTACTTATTTACGCCAAAAGTGAAAATTAATATAAAATAAAATTGAAAAATACTTTTTTAGACGTTTTTAGTCGCGGGAACTCGGAAGCATGGCCCGATACGCAATTGGCCAGTTATTTATCATTGTTAAAATTTGTAAAATAAGTTATCTCGCTAAGCATGACCTTATGGTCTCGCGACTCTTCGCTCTCTGGAAGGAATAAAGACGTTATTGTGTTCATAATCATAATAAGTACTTAGTATTTAAATTCTTCTCAGTTATCATATCACCCGCAGACAAAATTGAAGTTGATAGTCAGCGGAAATAACAATAAGCCTTTTTATCCTTTATCGAGTGAACTGAATTACTTACATGCAGCAACATAAATTTTAATCAATTTAATACAAAATCACAGCAGCCTAGAGGAATGTAGATACTAGTATTTTCAACGAGTTGCGAGATCAGAAACAAAGCGACGGTAACACCCACAAAGTGCCCAAAGCCCACAAAGTGCCCATAATAAGCCCCTAAGGAGTTATATCAGCTTGATAGAAAACTTGTTTTTTTTATAGTTGGTTAGTTGGGATCATGTTGGGATTGTGTTGGTTGTTTGTTAGTATGTACACTTTATCACATACCACTACGGTTCCAGGTATCGGCTACAATGGGGCGACTAATATTGATGTTTTTTTTCTTTATTTACATAAACTAAATTATTCTAATATTTTTGTAGACATTTTACAATTTTTGTTAAATAATGTGTCATTTTTTTGTATAAGAGACAAAAAATTTCTATACTTAGAGATGACAACTTGAGAAAAATATCTTTGGTTCTAGTCATATGATAGATACTTTTTGAAGGTTTTGCTAGTACCTTTTGTCTTTTCATTCTCTCTTCCTGGCAAGCATACCCATAGACCTAGATTTTTTACTTTTAAAATGTATTCTTCTTCTTCTGCCTTATCCTTGTCCCACTTTTTATGTGGGGTCGGCACAGCATGTGAGTTCCTTCCACTTTGATCTATCTCCAGTCAACCCGTCCGTCACCCCCTTCCTACTCATATCCTCCCTTACACAGTCCATCCAACGTTTTTTTGGTCTCCCTCTGTTTCGATGTCCTATGACATGTATTTTTAAAACCTGCCTGGTTATATGGCTTTCCTCTCTTCTCCGATCGCCATCCATATTATAACTTATCATGCTGTGATAAAAGGTTTGGCTGAGAAGTTTTACGGCCGGCCGCCTGCCTGACACCAACCCTCCTTGGGAATGCTGTTGTTACACATGATTTTAGTGTTTTTTGTCCTTTAGTCGCCTTTTACGACATCCACAGGAAGAGTTGGAGTGGTCCTATTCTAGGCCGGAACCACACGGCAAACTTTTAAAATTTATTATTGATCCGAAATATCTCTATGTTCAGCTCCAGGAATGATGCAGGTATGGGTATACTCGCAGTAAAAAAGTCTGTGGAATTAAAAATCAAAAGGGTCTTTCTTTTAACTCAACTCAATGCTTGCTACATTAACATTATACAGGGTGACTTTTCAACCACAAGCCAAATTTTTTATCAAATTTTGACCATTATACTGAACTTATTTCTATAAAAACAATAAATAACGAAAAACGAAATAAAAAATTCGGCTTCCCATACGAATTAGCGCTCGGCCAAACGAATTTTGTGTGGTTACCTTATGCATGATTTAGTTTGAAGATCGATGAGACTTTTTAGTCTCATCAGCCCGATGATTCACCATGTCTGTGTCTGCCTGGGACGTCGGTCTGTCTGTCTGTTCGCGGTTTTACACATAATCAGAGAGAGATAAATACTAAAAAGCTATTATTTGGCACGGCTATGTACCTATATTAATCAGGCCGTAAAAGCGGTAAAATAAAATCTTGAAAAAAATGTTTTAGGGTAGCTCGCTATCATACATGTAAAATGAGAGTAACTTTTTTTTTTGCTTGACTACAGCGATTACGACTGAGCTTTTAAACACCATTATTCGATGTAGGGATCTGTTTCTGATTTGGTTGAATAGTGCAATTGTTTGTTAGAGTTAAGTGCCCCTGCATTATGTGCTAAACGATTGTATATTTATTGACACGTAATAAACATCAACACTACTTACTACAAAAATAAAATATAGGTAATAGTTAAGTCGTTTACGATTCAGAGAAATAATACTAAGTATGTATTGTTTCTAAAATTATATATTTGAAATAAAATACATATTGCTTACATACCCAAGTAAATTATTGTTATATTTAATACTAAAAATAAAATTTTAAGAACGGAGCTTTTCCTATTGGTTTATAACTAAAATACAAAATTATACTTATTCTAAAAAAGTTAAGGCACATACGAAGGAAATAATATGTCAGTGTCGGTTCACAAAATGTGTACGTATTTTTTATAAGTTCATAATTTTAAATTATTGCACTGATAGTCATAGAGTAACAGAACACGAAGATTTTTTGTTATGTGAAGAAAAATATAACAAGAAGTGCTGAATTTCACGCGGACGAATTCGCGGGCATAAACTTGTAGAATAATAAATAATACAAGTTATGCCAAAATTTAGACCTGTTAACACTTAAACACTCGATCTTTTTTATTTTTTACTCACATACGTCATTCATTATAGACGCTCGTATTTTACATTTTTGCTAAACATTTCAATAAGTCCTGATTATGACAAAAACATTATATGTACGACATAAACTGTAGTGTTTGTAGAACAAGTTCATCTTATACACTCCGATAAACGCTTTTACGACAAATACTGTCAGTCCATACGTTTTAACGTTTGATTTTTTTTTAAGTACCTACTCATGGTACCTACTTACGACAGGTTATATTTATATCTTAACAGAAAATATTATTATGGAACCAAGTAATTATAAAATGAAATCACAGTCGTGTATAGTTAATGACTTGACTACTTAATAAAATAGTTTTTTTTTTTTGTAAAGTTATGGCGGGCTGTAACTTTTCAAACAGTTATAGCCCGCCATAATTTTATAAAAAAATATCTATCGTAGCTTGAGTACACACAAGTAGGAGTAATGTAATGTCGTACCCTACGAATATGTCCTAAACCCTCCTTCTGCGACTCTTCCCCCTTATAGGGAACTCTTAATACGACGATGCCTGTTTCTAGATATTGGACGGCGCTTACGTCTAGCTATTGGAGTCAGGAACCCACTGCAATTAATTGTAGAGTTAATAAAATACTAAAATTTGACAAAATACCAGAACCACTTTAATGACTAAATATGTAAATATAACATATATTCGATATATTTAACGTTGTCATACTACTTCCTACTAATATTATAAATGCGAAAGTGAGTTTGTATATTTGTTTGTTTGCCTCTTCACGCTTAAACCACTGAACCGATTTGAATGAAATTTCGTATGGATATAGTTTGAGACTCGGGAAAGGACATAGGGTACTTTATCCCGGAATTCCCACGGGGAGCGAATCCCGCGAGTACAGGCAGTAAGTTATACAAAAATCCTTTGAAATATAAACCTATTTAAAGAAGGCAGAAGGTATTATCATTTATCACGTCATAATAAATGCTATAATAAAGGCTTATTCTAAAATGTCATATATACTTATCATAAGTCATAAATGCAAAAAGTGGGAAATGGTTCGCTGGGAGCGAATATAAAACAAAGAAAATCTTACTCCAAAAACTTCGAATATTCTTCATACTCCCTAACAGTCAACAAGTACAATGCGACCTTTTTGTATTCCGTGGGATCGTCTAAAACCCGAATCAGCCTCGCGAGCTTGGCGACGTGGCCCGCGACCACATTGGCTGCCGCTCCCTCTATGAGATTGTACTCATCGTTCCAGAAGTAGGATATCCTTTTGCGGGACAACGCTGCGTGCAGTCGCTTCACCATCAGAGTGAACAGTTTGGAAGGCGCTTGTCGCCAGAATTCGGGATCGTCCTGCGCAATGACCTCCCAGAAGAACAAGGTCTTTATGTAGTAACTGGCCACATAGTTCATGCCGAAGGTGTCGCGAAGTTTTTTCAGCTGCAATTGTAATACAAATATTTGTATCATTAAAGAATATTAATAAATCAATATAGTTTTACATCATACAGGGCTGGACTGGGCCTGTCGGCCCATTTCCTTCAAGCTTCATCTCACATATTATCCAACAAGACAAATCAAATACTTTTTTCTTAACGTCAAAACAAAACATTTTCTATGGGATTTGTATTAAATATACAGAACGGTTCCGATTGGTCATTTTGGAAATCCTAGGGGCCTATGTCTAGCAGTGGACTTCCTGTGGCTGATATGATGATGATGATGATGATGATACAGGCAGATGTCATAGTTTGTGGGAGTCAAATAGCGCTCTTATTATCATTTTCTTAATAGTATAAAAAAATATTTTTGGCCCTGTGCCAAACTTGTGCCGTTCTCTGGTTGGTTGTTTGGCTGAGAACCGTCCTAAATAATTATTTTATAAATATTACCTACAGAATAAGTGATACATTCCGCCTAAATCATTAAGTATATTTCTATTAAAATAAATTTATTTCTGACATACATAAAAGAGTACAAAAAAAGGAAAAGCGAATCATTTTTTCTGTTGCAAGGTAGGTAGTTATCTATATCTATACATATAATAAAACAGTAAAAAAAGTGTGTCTGTACATTAAATATATTTCCAAAAAAAATATTGGGGGCGATGGAGACGTAGTAATAGAGTAAGAATTAAAAAAAAAATCTGTCTGTTTGTCTGTTTGTACACGTTAATCTCCGGAAATACTGGACGGATTCGAATGAAACTTTTTTGTTATATAGCTATTAAGCTTGGGCAACATATAGGGTATAAATGATTTTGGAAAATGGAATGCCTGATGCAGAACCATAATGGTCCAGCTAAACAAGAGATATATAAAAATGCCGCCTTAATAAAAGTTGTTCAGCCTGATGAGCATTTTCCAGAGACATAAAGTCCACGCGAACGAAGTCGCGGGCTTCGGCTAGTACTAAATTAAAGTTTTAAAAAATACTTACGAATTTTATAGTCATGCGCAGGTTGTAAGTGTCATACAACATGTTATTTTCTTGGTATACAAGTGACATCCGCCACGATCTGGAAGCGAAGTTCGTTTTATCTTCGCCCTTGATTGGTTTCGGAACCACCATGAACTTTTCGTGCTGATACTTGGGCGGTATTTGTCTGTAGCCATCCCAAACGGGCCAGCGCTCTTCAGGGAACTTGAGCACGGGTACCAAATCAACGTCCATTTTGAAATCAGTTGACAAACATTTTATTTTCAGAGTTATAGCGGGGCCCGCTTCTGAGGTATCTATCACATATGGCACTTTATCCACATAACATAAATATTTGTTTCCGTAACGATTGAATTCATTTAGCGCTCTGTTCACTAAGCTCTTAAACCAAAAGCTGAATTTTGACCGGAGTAAATAGTCTTCGTCATCTTTCCAAGCGTACAGTGTTTTGTTGGTTTCCCAATTGTCCCTGTATGGCAGCTTTTGGAACTGCGTGCCCATCTTCAACTTGACAAATCCGGCTGACATAGATTCCAAGATGATGTCGCTCTTGCTTGGATCAGACGTTTCTGGCTTGAGGTTGAGCGGAAGCCCGATAAAAATATCGATGTCAAATTCGTCTGGTTTCTTGATACGTAGTCTGTCAAAATGACTTCCAGCCACTTGCACCTAAAAATAATGTGTTGAGTTGTATTTTACAAGCTATTTAGTTTCACCTGTCCCATTGTCTGTCTGTCTGTAGTTAAATCTTGCAAGTAAAATTTGACCCACTTCCTGGCTTCTGATTGAGCTTAAATTTTGCACAATTCAATATTATAATGACATCAAGCTGATCTGATGATGGAGCTGGAAGGTGGCCATAAGAACTCTGTAATGAAACGACGCAACCCCATAGAGTTTGGGCTTGTTTGATTCGTCTAGAGAAGCACTTTAAACAAAGCTTGGTTGGAAAAATATTTTTTTAAAATATTTACTTGTTTATTTTTTAAACCAAAAGCTCCGTTGTTTAACAACTTTAATTTAGGTTTTGGTAAATGAAATCATTTCAAAGTCAGTTAAAAATGCATTTATCTACTTACTGTACTAGAGTATTGCCGGTAGTAACGATCTACTTGTTTCATTTTTTGGTGAATCTCCAAAAATATTGTGTCGAACACTTTATAGTGCTTTCTAAAGTCGGTCCTCTTCAAAGCAATGTATCTCAGATAAATGTCATGAAGGAGAGTATCCAGGTTGTTGATGTAAGGGTTTTCAGGAATGGACTCCTCCGGCACCCCACGGGCATTTGGTTCAACATAACCATTGCTGAAATAAGAAAGTTATGTCTAAATATGACAACGAAGCTTTATAACCTGATGAATCATAAACAAGAAATAAAAAAAAATTATGGTGTTACTTAATTTTTATTTAGATTTTCAACTAACAAATTAATATAATAAACAAGAAAATTAACCAAAACTAAACAAATACTTAAAATTTTGATATAAAATTTAAAAAAAACTCATAGCGCATAATCGGTTTATTCGCTTAGGAGATGCAATGTCACAGATAGACACACAGACACGTCAAACATATAACACCCCTCTTTTGCATAGGAGACTAAAAATTCTAGGTCAGGTCTATGTATTGGGGCATAACAGATTATAACATGTGTATCATTATCTTTATTTTTTTAAAACCTCTACAGACTAATATCAAGCATAGCTTACATGTTCTAAATTACACTACATTATAAAGGCGAAAGTTTGTTAGTAGGTATGTGTATGTTTGTTACTTATTAAAGGCTGAACATATATTGATAAAATTTGGTATACAGGAAGCTGACACCACAGATTAACAAAGGCTACTTTAGGAGCAGGTAACACCGCAGGGCGCAGCAAGTAATGAAATAAGCTCACCTCACATTCATCCTGTTCATCAAGCCACTTAGGTAGGAGGATGTGCTTGAGCTGCTTTGTTGTCTTTCTTGAGGACATTGGGGCTCTATCATCCTGGCAGGCTGCTCACTTGGCCGAGATGCCCACCAATACAGGCCTCCAGCTACTGCGGCCAGGCCCGCACCAACTGCAGCAACTGTACCCCAGTTGTTATTTTCTCCTTCCTCATCGCTGTTTCTGCTGTTATTTCTGCTCATGTCTTTATATGAATACTGAAATATGCAATTTAATTAAGAAAACAGTCTATTTAAATATGCACTTCCTCTCCTGGGTCTGCTAGAAGAGATTTCATAAGCAGTACCTATGTAATCATCAATGTTCTTACTTTGTTTGTTTTTGTGTTTGTATTTTGTGTACATTAATTTTGCACTTAATTTATGTTTTTTCATGAATTTTTGAAGCAGTAGCAATAGCTACTGCTTCAAAAATTCATATCAATAGGTAAATTCAAAAATGTTAATACTTAAGTACTTTTTAATTTTTGGCATTGATGTAAGTACCATATGACAGCACACTTATAGTTAATTAATATGCTAATAATTCATTTTGTTAATTTAGCACATCACATACTAACTGGATGTATAGATTTAATATAACACTGTACAATGTTTTAGTATAAATACTATGCAATAATCAAATTTATTATCCACAATCCCTTCGCCATTCCTGGCCTATAGACAGATAGATGGACCATTGTGATGGATCGAACCAGATCCATTAATGTTTCATTAGTACCTTAGTGGTCGCTATACACATAACATAAAGCCTTTTACTCTTCAGTTCTATTTGTAAAGTCTCTTCGAAAATCACATTACAACATTGTATTGAAAACAAAGATGAAGAGGAATTTGCAAATTATCAAGATAATACAAGTGTATAATTATGTAACATTACCTAAAACTAAAATATTGCTTGTAATAAATTGTGTAGGAGACACTTACCAAGTCAAACAAATGGAAATACTTCTTGAGAGGATCTTAATAAAATGTCAAGCTTGGTTAGCCGAGTTACCGAGAAACTGATACAATAAGTAGTGCTTACTTCTATTTATAGCGACAGTAGGGCTCCGTCAAAAAGGGGGTTTTTGTGCTTATGTTGCGAGTGTGTGACGTGTAATTTGACCTAAAAATAGATTAGAGTGGCCACAACAAAAATACATTATTGTTTATAAAAACAAGAAATCAAACACGTTTAATATTTAAACGCTAGTTAAATACTTATCACATTAAAAAATACAACTAAAATCGTCAACTACTCCAGTTGTTCAACCATTTCAACCATAAAATTAAACTTTTTCCTGCCATTGAGAAACCCTCAAGAAAATTATTTCAATGGCAACTTTGCTAGAGTTTATGTGGAAATCCCCGCACACCACGCGACCTCTCTCTTTGTTTTTTTTTGTTTTGTGTTTGTGATTTGACATTTGAAATGTTGCCAGTTATGAAGAAAACCTTCCAAATCCGAAATAATTAGAAAAATGGGGACTCGAATTCCACATATTATTATTATTATAGGTACTAATATTTCGATACAAATACTTTATTGAGATGAACCATGCCACCACGATCGGTGTAATTTGATTAATTTGCAATCCAAAGTGAGTGTATTATTACTTGTAATACTTACGTTATATTTGAGTTATATGCTATAAATGTACATTATGTATATTATTACGTGTAATGTATTAAACACAAAATGCTCTGTCAGGAAACTCAGGAATAAAGATTAAATACTAGGTATTCTCCTTCTTGATATTCTGGGAGAAAAAAAAACTTGTACTAGCTGCTTCTCTTCCCACGAAAATCCTAAAAGTCGATCGAAAGAATGGGTGAAAGTGCAAACCATTGAAATTGGCGATGCAGCTAGCAACCCATCACGATTTGGATTCCTGTCTTCAATTCTTTACGTTAGCGGCTAGTGATGATAGCCGCTAAGATAAAGAATTGCTGAGAGTGGTATTAGGCTCTGTTAGAGCTCTGTCTGCTTAGATTCCAAGACACAAAATGTTCTGTCACCTCATTAGGAATAAAAACGTGATAGTGTGTGTATAAGCATGTATGTGGAATGTGGTGTGAATGTATGAATAAATAACACAGAGCCTATACTCCTGTAAGTGTAAAAAAAAACTATATTTATATGAAAAGTCAGAATAAACTGTTATGTGTACTTAACTTATGTCACACTTTTGCTATATTATATTTAAGTGGGTATAATATTAAAACATAGGTATTTAGTTAAACAAATAAACAAAGTCACCAGCGCGAGCGTCAAATACTTATGATTATAATATTATTATACAAAAAACCAGTAAAATGAATGAAATCTTGTACAAAATCATTAAACAGATTTTTTTTTATTCGCGCGCTCATTGAAGTCAAAGATAAATGCTTACTGGTGGCTTTGCTACACTATCCAATTTGTTGGAGCTCTAATTAAGAAATTGGAAGATGTATCGCAGTTAGAACCAGAGATATAGAATAGGAATAGAATACGATTTGCTCGACATATTTTACGGAAACTAAAGATTCATGTTTTTTTAGTAGTTTCTATATTTTATGTATCGACCACACTGAAACATTCTATTTCTGTTCTGTTTCTCTTTCATTGAATTTTATGCAGGTACATACCTACCTATTTAATTCTTTTATTCGTAGGTTCCTACCACATAAAACTCAATTCTTTTTATTTATTAATTATACATAATTAATTTTATACATATCGTGAAATATATTATTGAATTGTAATTACTGCGCGCGTAAAGTGTAAGTGAACTAGACATAAGACATAAGTTGGTGAGTATCAAATCAGTCTCGCTTATCTTTTTATCATTATTTTGCACTTACGTAGAAGTTGGCTGGTTAGGAAAGTAAATCCGCATTATTATACTTAATGATAATTTCTGCTTCACGACTGATTAAACATGTTTGCGTGGGTGGCGGCATCCCGGAAAGCCGGTAGGTCGGCAGTAGCAACTGCTGCACTCCGCTGAGAGAGACCTAATAAAGACCCACCTCTGGCAGGACAACCAACCAACAACCTTCGTGGCGTAGTGTCACCATGCTAGTCCGTTTACCCATAGGTCCCGGGTTCGATCCCCGGTCAGGGCATATTGGAAAATGGCCTTTTTCAAATTGTCCTGGCTCTTGGATGATTATCTATATATGTATTTGTTATAAAATATAAATAGTATCGTCTACAGTATCGTTGAGTTATGTATATCACATTTCCTAAGTTCTTCATCTTGTCTTCACCAAATTAATTTAGGACCATATCTTGGTAGTTAAGTCTTTCAAATAAAAAAGAAAATCATCAAAATCGGTCTACGGTTGACGAAGATATCGCGTCACACATACACTAAAAAACATACAGTCGAATTGACAACCTCCTTTTTTGAAGTCGGTTAAAACACCACCCTATTTTTTTTCAATAAAGCTTCTTTTTCTTTCTTCTTATATTTAAGAGCTGGGCTCTTGTCGGTATATGGAGTGCTTTCCATGTCTTTCTTCCTTCCGCTAAGTTCTTAACCTCTTTATTTTATACTTTAAAAAAGCTTCAATAAAGCGCAATGACTAAATTAATGATACCTGCGACCGACCTCAGCTTAGGTACCTACCTCTTACATTCATAAAGATTTTTTATTTGATCTGTTATTTTGTAGTTAGACACGTCAAATTAAAACCTGAGTTATTTATTAGGTATATCTAAGTAAATAGGTACTTAATCCCAGATGTTTAGAGGCCCGTCTTTTCTGGGAACCAGGGATCTGGGATTCCCGGTAAAAAGTGATCGCATCACATTCGCCAAAAAAATATAGGTAGGTACCTACGCCCTACGTGTATTACTTATCATAACAAAGAGTTCTCATAAAGAGAGTTTTTATACAAAGTCGTGTGGTGTACACTCCAAGTCTTCCCGTAGATGTCGTAGAGGGCGACTTAGAAAATACGCTAAACAAAGCATAGCCATGAGACCTCTCCAACCCGTCTGGCTAACGTGGAGAATGTAGGCCAAATCATGTAGCTAGTCCAACCAAATATGGCTCAGTAGTACAGAAAGGGTCGTGCTCCTGCAGTGAAGACTAAAAAGCCCTATGAATAATGTAATGAGAGTTGGTGCTGTTTCGTCCACAACCCGATTCTCAGCTACAGATTAAACCTTTACGCCTACAATCGCGCTGA
The DNA here is from genome assembly GCA_963555685.1 of Acrobasis consociella. Lineage (NCBI taxonomy): Eukaryota > Metazoa > Arthropoda > Insecta > Lepidoptera > Pyralidae > Acrobasis > Acrobasis consociella. Next base: position 5,376,417 of record OY743111.1, on the reverse strand, counting down.
AAAAACAAAAACGTGGCCTCTTTCCGTTATTTTGAGAGACGATCTAGCTTGCGATCATCGAATCTCCATGTCGTAGGCATGGCCGGTATGGGGACAAACTGGATCTACGGGTGATACGAAGCTGCTACTTAGGGTTGGAATTGTTGGGACTTGGCAGCACGAAACAGCGCTTTTCTATGCTGCTATCCTTTTCGTATTCAGAACCCTCATTTGCTGAGCAAGAGGCTCTAGGCGTCATACAGTCCTTTGCCCCCTTACATAACAAACAGCAATTACTTTTTATTATAACGATAGTTATAATAAAAATTAGATTTTTATTATAACTATCGAACGGAAGATCTGATTTAGCTAATTTTGGTTTTAGAAGAATAGAAATAGAAATAGAAAAATCTTTATTCAGCGATAAATTATACACTTACAATTTTTTTATAACTAAACACTGAAAAATATACGAGCATACATTAACTAAAACTATAAAACAATTTTATCACTGAAAGTGATGTCCACTCAGCATAAGCTGCTGGTCGCCAATTAAGGCAGACAACAGCACTGGTCTTCCGTGGAACCACAATTTTACAAACAAGGTCGACCTTTTGAGCTATGCTATGCGTAGTGTTAATGCGAGAAATATATATTTAAAATACACTATTAAAATATGGTTTAAAATTAGGATAATATATAAATGAAAAAATACAGTATCATTGAAATGTGAAAATTAATAGTAAAGATAGGTAGGTACTAATTAATAAGTCTAACTATGAAAAGTGACATCTGTCCCACAGATATTTAAAGTTGAATGCCAGAAAATGCTTTTTGGAAAGTCGTTTAAAACCTAAAACAGACTTGGCATTTTTAAGAGGTGGAGGCAAATTATTCCAACATTTGGTGGCGGCATATTTAAAACTACCACGGAATGCGGAGGATTTATACTGTGGGCAGATTAGTAATGAGGGAAGTCTACTATTTCTACAGGAAAATTTTAATTTCTGGTACAAATAAATAGGAGTCTTATTATTTATAATGCCAAACAAAAGAGTAGATAAGTGATATGAGCGACGTGAAGTCATGTTCAGTAATTTGTGTTTATTGAGGAACGGGGTAATATGAGACCTTTTTGGCACTGGGAAACAGAATCTAACACAGGCATTTTGGGCTCTTTGAATTAACTTTTTTGTACGCGCGAGAAGACACTGACCAAACACTGTATCACCATAATTTAGTTTTGAAAGAATGAGACTATCACAAAACTTTATACGTAGGTCAACGGATAAATAGTCTCGAACCCTATAAAGAATTTTTAATCTATAAAAACAGTTACGAACTGTATCTAGTACATGTTTCTCAAAATGCAACTGGGAGTCCATCACAAGACCTAGGTTACGGGCTTCGTCGTTTTGAAGTATTTGTGGAAGTCGAGGGAAAACTTATTTATATACCTATATCGTCTCCCTGCTGGGCCAAAGTTTCTCTTATTTTCTTTCATATATGACTCACTTTGCTGTCGCGATGACGTCGACGCTTTCCAATGTGAGTGTTCAGTAAAGGATAGAGGGAAGGTTTATACGGTAGGGAAATATGGAAAAATTCGCTGAAAAAAAAAAAGTAGTTCGCCGGGACATCTATAGTATAATATAAAATTTGACAAGGAAGTGGGAAAGGCAAACGAGCAAAACTTTTGTTCGGCTGAAATAATTGTAGGTATAATCTGAATAGTTATAATAATATATGTCTAATTATTTCTAATAGGTGTAAGCTCCATTTTCTCGGCGAAAAAGTGGCACATTGGCGTTCAAACTCCAGACTAGACTTGATCGAGTAGGTACGTATATACCTAGATGTGTTTCGCCCCTCGAGCTATTCGCCCCATGCTAATAGTGTTCACTTTTTGATTTGACAATTTTTCTCCATTTCTCCAGGAACCCATTTACCGAAAGTTTTTAGTATCATGAACTGAATCTGACTTTAAAATAAGTAGCTTCTAAAAAAGTGTTTTGCGAAGACTAAAAACATACCTACGGTGTTTTCCAGCAGTCAAAGTGATAATACATAATTAGATAGTTAACCTTTTTATTTTCCATCAGAGACTTCATTTTTTATTTTACATACTATACCGTACGATATTTATTAGTGATTTATATTCTACATATAATATTCTTAGTTTCTTTTTTAGTAAGTTACAATGAGCAAGAAAAAGAATGTCTTGGATTTGTACCTGGGGAAGATCTTCGAGAACAACATAGCACTGAAGGACAACGACATAAGGTTGTCACAAGAAGTGTTTAAGAGTGTGTTTGAGCAAGTAAAGCAGAGGATGGAGAAGCAATGTAATTATTTCGCGAAATATAGCAGTCAGGTAAGCAACATTATAACGTCTAATGGACTTTTAGGTACTTATTACGCCTCATGCATAGAACAAATTTCTTTTTTCGAAGCAAAATTATTTATTAAAGATATACTTAGAAAAAACAAATAATGATTTTATTTAGTTAGGTATTGAAGGTAAGAATTACATACTTAGGTAAGAGTGTGTAAACCATGATGAACCATGATAAGAGTCGTACGATTGACGAAAGCCGCTCATCTGAGTCTGTTTTTACGGAAATTGCGTGATTTGTAAAAATTCGTACGTCACAGCCGTCACAGGCAATGTTTATTAAATCACACTGTTACAGCGACTTAAACATAAGCAGATTTGCTAACCAGAGGATCATTGATTAACACGGCAGAAATCTGAGAAGCGCGCGCTACGCAATGGCGTGTTGCTCTTTGCAGAAATCCTTTGACTCTCTTGCTAAGCTCAGCTCGATGACCTCGATCACTCACTTTACTGGGTGGTGGTGATTGAAAGAGTGTGGAAGCGACCCGTCTCTGTTCATCTCACTTACTCGAATTAGCTGCCACTCCCTTCCTGAACCTACCTAGCTTATGAGGACAAACGCAGACGACAGACTATCCGGACTTTTTGCGCGTTGTGTGCATTACTGCATATGATTCCATGGTTTATATTTTTACAGACTAAAAAGTGCGGCACGGATTAGTCTGTCGTCTGCGTTGGCCTAAAGGTTACCATGAACCAAAGAGAAAAACTCAAACACATTATATCCGCGTAGCATAGTAATCTGTTTTATAAAACATTGGCAGGTAATGTACGCTGGCAGCGTTTACGACGGCATCAAAGTGACCAAGCTTGACGAGTTCGACATGGACATCGTCATCCGACTGCCCATCAGCTACGATGACGGGGAAAACGGCATCATCCTTGAAAACGAAGGCCCCGGCTTCGTCAAGATGAAGATAGGAAAGCCCTTCGATAACTTAGTCAAACAAGCCGATTGGGAGAACTGCCATAGAGTCACGCACGATTGGAGGGACGATGGAAAGTACTTCTTACAAAACAAATTCAGATATTGGGTACAGGGGATTGTACAAAGAGCCCTCAACGACTTGGAGTACAAAGTGTGTGTGAATGGTGTGACATATCTTTTGAAGTATACTCAGTCAGGACCAGCTTACACATTGAAGATCAGTGCCGAGGATTCGGAGAAACCTTTCAACCTAGACGTGGATTTGGTGCCAGTTATCAGGTTCAGACACCCTCGCTGGCCAGAAGGATACAGGTTCGGTTTTCTGTAATAAGCCTACAAATAACAAAGTTCAGTCCGCTAGATGACAACAAGTCAAATCACACACATTTTTAAAAAGTCAAAACAAACATTGTATAAGACTTACTATGAAGTACAAAAGCGAGATGTCATGCTTTTTTTAAGTCAAATAGCGCTCTTAAAATAATTTTTATTTATTTAACTTTATTACAAATGTTTTATGCGGACTTAAAGCCATAGGCTTTATCTACCAGTCAACCCTCTGGTTTTCTATTATTATCTAAGTATATATCTAATTTTTTCTGCATTAATGTAAAATCATATTTATTAAAAAATATGATCAAAGAAAAGTTGACACTACTTTATGAACTGTACCGAATAATTTATTTTTGACCTAGTCATCTACCCAATTAACATGTAGACTTAATACTCAAGAAAGAAAAAATACTTTTTCAGGGAGCCTCTAAGCACCGACATAAAAGACTGGTTGGTGGTGCCGAAACCCAACAAAGCCGTGAAAGACATGGCGCTCCAGAACCGTTGCTGGAGGCTCTCGTTCCAGGATTTCGAGAAGGACATGATGAAGGGCTGCCAGAACTTGAAGACCTCCATCAGATTGGTATGTTTGACCTGATTTTATTTCACCAAGATGAATACCGCGCACAAGTGGCGCCCTTATTTGAAATGAAGAGAGAATGAAGGATATAATATTATTGAGGGCTGCTTGACACGTCCTAAAAGTCCAGCACTCTTGGTAATAATATTAATTACATTATTTGGATTGTGATACTTTCATGTCTATTGAAAAAACAAAACAAAAGCGGAGCGAGATTTCGAGCATCGATATAGATTTATTTATGTTTAAGATATTTCCTTTTACTTCTGCTTTACAACACTATCTATTCTCGTCAAATCGCAAGTTATTATTAGGTACTTCCTGAAATGTTTTAGGTAAAGAAACTCCGCGACGTTCTCCGAATGAAAGCCATCGCAAGCTATTACATCAAGACATTATTTCTTTGGAAAATTTCCGACACCTCCAAAAAGTACTGGGAAACGAAACTTAGCGTTCTCTTTAAGACAATGGTGGAGATTCTCAGGGATGCCATCAAAGACAAAAATATTAAGTACTTCTGGAACGAGCACCACAACTTGATTAAAGAGCTAAAGGACTCTCACAGGGATGAGTATGTCAATAAACTAAATATCGTTCTAGATGGCATAGAAAACAACGATATGGATAAAGTGTTACCTGGGCTTCTGACTCAGGAAGAACTGGCTCAGTTTAAGAAACAAGATTTTTACCAAAAACAAAACGCAGTGGCCAGTGGTAACGGTAAGCAAGCAACGAAGCCCGCTCAGGTAGACCGTGAGCTTATTTATACTCTCATCAGCAAAATGGACCAATTAACAAAAAAAGTTGACGGTATCGCGGAAGAAATGAGCAAGCTGAAAGTGGAAAATGATTTGAAGGAGGAGTTTTTAAAAGTTATGGGGGAATTCGAAGAGATATCCGATGAGGTGGAGGACATTGGTTTCGACGATTACAACCCGAAACGCATCAAGAATATGGACGGCTCCAAGTCATCACCTCAGACAGATAAATCTGAATAATATTGCAATTTTTATATGAATTATTTCGTAAGTAAAAAATATTTTACTAATACTGATAACGTAATTATTACGTAGTTGGTCGTTCAGCCTTCTGACAGACATATATGACCCCTGTCCTCTGAGCCACAGAATATAAGTATTACATACAGAACGGGATCTCTTAAGATCCCGCGCAATATGCGTCCCCGTTCGCCGTCGGTACCCGTTCTCGTCTTGTCGAGTGCGTTGGGCTCCGAACACACACACTATCTAGAGAAAAATGTTGAGCGTGATTCGTATATTATATTATATAGTTTGATATGCCAGATTCAATGAGGTTATAATTTACAAAAGACTAAATTAATGTGAAACTTTTAGGCTTAAGAGTCCTTTACCCTAGAGTGCCCTAGACCAAACTACACTTTTCCATACAAACATAGGTATGTTATGACTAGGTAGTCAAAGTTTTATTTCGAAACGACTTGCCCGATTTTGGCAAATCTTTGTAATTTCAAAGATATTGCAATTATTTAGGTTACATATATTGGTTTCCTACACTAAAAATATAAACTTGAAATACTTAGTGTGTTATATCATTTTTGACTATCAGTATTTGAAACTTCTACATTCTTATTTTTTTTCCAGTTAATAATTTTACCGTCGGAAACCAATTATTACTCTACATAATTGCAATTTCTTATAAATTACAATTTTTTAACGAAATCTGACATGTGGTTTCACAATAAAATGTAGACTACGTTTATATGGAAAGTCTAGGGTAAGGGGATTCTTAAGCAAAAGCAATAAATATAAAAATAGTAAATTTATATTAAAAACCTTATTATATTTTTGCTGTGTATTTTTCTATGATCTAAACAGCTAAGGGAAAGATCTTGGTTAATTTGTAATTTTGTATGTTAAGAAAATATATATTAGCCATTTTATAGATGTTTTTAATTTCTTGTCCGAGATACTTAATCTTTTTCTAATGATGACCAGAAGAATACGCATCACAATTCATAAAAAATACCCTCTTGGCAAAACTCAAATTTATCCGACAAACATTTCAGTGAGAAAATTATTTGTCGGATAAATCCGACGTTCGCGGTGGAAGGCAAAAAAATCTGCGCTCCTAAAATTGTTAGAATTGTACTATAAAACGAATTTAAGGATTTTTATGAATATGGGGCTAGACTTTTTACAAAATCGGTTATTTTCGGGTATTTTGTATACTATTATTAATAAAACAAATCATACAGTTAGTTCGCAGTTGCTTTGCAGACTATTCGTGGGCTGCAAAGGCGGCGTTGAAAGAGCCGGACTTCATATGCCACATAACAGTGTGAAAACTATTTGAACGGATGAGCGGCATAATTTAAAGGCATATCCAAACATTCTCAAAAATGATTATTTGCCTGGCAAATCAAAAAGTCCCGACTTTTAAATAGTTTCATATGTAAACACCATCTAGTGATGGCGGAGGAACTAAATAGTAGAATTAATCTGTATCGCCAACGTAACGTATCCGTAGCGACATCTATTATTTAACGGGAAAATTATAAAAACTTAACGGTCGAACCGATTGTCATCAAACAACAACCACCGCAAGAGAACTTGCTTTCACGTATAAAAACCGTATAGAAATTGGTCCATCCGTTCGAGCGCTACGATGCCTCAGACAGACAGACATTAACACCAATTTTATAACACTTATCTTTTTTAGTCGGGGGTTAAAAATCAAAATCAATTTCAAATAAGGGCGCCGCTGGACCGGGACTGTTTTTCTAAATCAAACCACATACTTTTTCAGTAGCTTTACTCATATTTACACAATCGCAACGCGCGAGACGAGTTTTTATAACTATAGTTAATTGATACGCAGAAAATGGGGTTCTATCTGGTCCTTCACCACGTTATAAAAGGATTTTTATTGTAATACCTAAGTATATATTATACAAAGTGTAGCCATGCGGTAAACAACGTCAAACCCTTTCATTAATCTTGTGGATCCCTTCCCGCAAAAGTAGTTAGGTACTCGCACAAGTATTAACAATCAATCGAGGAAGTTTGAAACGTCGAGGCAACGCAACATAAGTATGTTAGGGTCAGAAGTACCATATTTGAAACGCGAAATCACTAAACGAATGGTATTTTTCTATACAAAAAAAAAAAACTTGTGGATCCCTTCCCGCAAAAGTAGTTAGGTACTCGCACAAGTATTAACAATCAATCGAGGAAGTTTGAAACGTCGAGGCAACGCAACATAAGTATGTTAGGGTCAGAAGTACCATATTTGAAACGCGAAATCACTAAACGAATGGTATTTTTCTATACAAAAAACAAAGGTTATTTTTGTTAATACGCGTTTTAAAAATGGCACCGCAGGCAAACAAGCTTAATTTTTCGAGTTGTGAGTCGCGGAAAATGAGTTGCGTATTTCGACCGCATTCAGTTTCATACAAACAAAAGTCCATATTTTGCGTCACACGGCAACAAAAATTTGTTGTGAATTTCTAGGGACTGGGCAAAAAATATATTAAGTATTTTGTTTACTCCGTCAAATAGGTTATCAGAATATAAAGGACCCATATTTTTCGTTTAGCAGAATAGTAAAAATTCACAAACATACAACGCTACGAAGTTTCGGAGTGGGAGAGATTTACGTCACCTTTGGTTAAAAATCGTAGCTGATCGAGACTTCACGCGAAATTTAAATCCGCTGTATATTCGTCATTATTTGCTCAATCAGAGAAGTAAAGAAATAAGTATACCATACTTTTTAATAATCTATCTAATGAGCTAAAAAAACGTTTATTCCACATCCGCATTGCTCGTCTGCGCCTTACCACTACGCTACAAAATTACGCTTGTTTGGCTGAGACCTTCAACTTTCCTATGTCTGTGCAACTGACGATTCAATGGGTAAGTCTAATTCTACAATAAAAATAAGACGCAAGTTACAATTTTTAACTATATTGATTTTTGTTTTTATAGAAAAAAAGATAAATATGTTACAGCCATAAACGCACCATATAATAAACGTGTACGAATGACAACGGGTTAAATGACACTTAAACAATGTTTGGCAAACGCAAAATAAAATTAAGTAAATTTAATTGAGCATTGCCAATATATAACAATTGCATAGCATAGTGTTTAAATGTGTTTTATATATTCGGGCTGCACCCAATGTCATGCATACACGTGGCAACATATAAATATCTCAAATTATGATTACTCAGTAACGGCTGTATAGAGCTATAAAAGTAAAAAAATAACTCCTGTTTAAGTCCGAGTATTGATGAAGAAATAATGTAATAATTACAATAAAATTAAGAATAAATAAATATGAAGATAAGATAAAACATTGACAAATGGGTAGATTCTGTAACTTTGTCATCCATAATCTTGTAAGTAGTATAAATATACAAGTTTTGTTTAAATAAAGATAATTCATTATTTCGATAACCCAACTTACCCAACAATCTTTAAAATAAAAGCGCGCAGTTTGAGATATCTATGTGTTGGTCCGGGCTAACAAAGTAATACTAAACAAACACTGGAAAGCCAGCTCGCACTGGCAACACTATACATTACATATCGTCATGTGCAGTCGAAGCGGTATTTTTTTTTTAATTACACATCTAGTGACTTTTCTATAGTTGACAAACGCGTGAGCCTAATTCCTGTGACTTAAATTATATCAATAATATTTAAAGACAGTATCCGTTCGACAAGTTAAATAAATACATATGAAAATAATTAGTCTCACGCAAAATTAACCTTATTTATTTTTAGCTAACAATATGAGATAAGTATATTTATATTAATTGTAATTATTATATATAATATAACGCTAATTTATCAGGGAATCTAGATATTCTAATATAGTACGTAAACGATACAAAAGATAGCGGCTGACATATAAAATTCAGTTTAACGGCCTCCGAATATGGAAACAAACATTGATATATGTTAAACACATTGTTATAATTTTATTTATCAGCTGCTACCTTCTGGGTATTTGTATAAATTGAATGCGGCAACATTTTTAGCGGCAAGTCTTTTAAATTAAGCGTTTTTGCGAGATTTAGAGCTCTGCCAACTGGTATTAGTTATAACTTATTAAATTTAGAAGTCAAAATCTATAGTTCAACAGCGTACATTTGCATATTTTTCGAATTACATCAGGTTTTGTCAAGCGACCATTTTCTATCACCATCTTTTGTTATCTACATTAAAACGGCAAAGAAGGCGTTTCAGGGTGTTCGTTTGCGCTGCATCAAATACTTTTGACATAATAAGCTTCTTGGCACTTTCAAGTTTTCTAAAAAATGTCGCCGCATCGCTAGGTGCATAACCAAGCTAATTCATAACGACCAACAGCGTACAATCTCTTCTCACATTTACATTGTTCATTTTTACATACTCACCACTAATAACTTGAGAAAATAACGCAAGTCGAATTACATTTAATAATTATTTCCGTGATTAAATGTGAAACCCTATCATTGTCGCCTATATTACATAAATATGGAACAATTGTCACTGGGTAAGGCGTAGTTTCTTATTTACATTTATATGGCTTTATTTATTTTATGGGCAGATCGTTAAATTGGGCCGATTTTTTCATGATGTGAACAATGCTGGGCTTTAAAATTTTCAATCCCAATTCAACTAAATTGAGATATTGAAACTGTTGTATTAGATAAAGTAGTGTATGATACTACACATAACTAGTTATTAAAATACTCGTGTGAATTATAATATAATCACACTTTTATTTATTATTCAAATATTCATCTCTCAAATCACAAAGGTAAAGGTAAGACATAATTTTCTCAACTAGTTGTTTGCAAGTTTTCTGTGTTTAAAAATAAGGCACAGTTTACTTCAATTTTCTTTGAGAATGTTATTAATCTTTATAATCTTATTATATAAAACGTAATTAGTTTTACAATGAATGAGCAAGCTTTGTTTAGTAATATTTTTTGTTCAAAAAGAAACTACGCCTTAGAATCCATTCACGTCGCCACACGCTCTCGAAAACATTTCTTTATAATACAAGCAAATAAACTACACAAATTTTTGGATAACACAATATACAAATTTTTATTACATAAAATAATTATTTTTCTTTTTGACTGGATTGTAAAAATCTTTGCAATTTTATTTGAATGGTTCTATTTTGAGCAGAGAAAAGGACTTGTAAACTATTGTTCCACATGTATTCTATGTACAGTTCTATTGCAAACTTGTAGATGTATTAATGAAGTATAAAATTTACCGACAACTAAGAATATTACTTGCAATCTAGTTTTGTGTATGAAAATGTGAATGGTTGTTTTAGGGTCGATTTATACTATCAGCAAGTCTAGTTGGATATTGGATTCTATTCTGAAGATGGTTGTATTTTACGGTATACTCTTCAATACCGTAAAATACAACCATTTTTACAGTTTCAGTTAGGAATATGGAAAAAATCATAAATTAAAAGTTTTGTAACGGGATAAAACGAAGTATATAGAACCCTAAAAAAGCCACTACTATGATCGAGCAGTTTAGTATAAATCGCGCCTAATTTCAGTACGCGTGAAGCACCTTTTTGTTCATTTCTATGGGATATTTTATACAACACAGTGCCAGGAGGTCTCTATCTTTGTCATTTAAATAAATATTTCTAATATTTACGATCTCAGTGGCCTAGTGGCCATCATGCCAGGCAGTCACACCGAAGGTCACGGGTTCGATGCCCGGTCAGGTCAAGACGGAAAATGTAATCATGCAATATTTTTCAAATTGACCTATGTCAATTGTCTTATGTTTATCTATTTATGTATTTGTTCTAAAATATAGTATCGTTGAGTTAGCATCCCATAAAACAACTCTCGAACTTACTTTGGGGCTAGCCTAATCTGTGATTTGTACGTATATAAAAAAAAATACCGTCAGACCCAAGTCTTATGTAGCAACCAAGTTTCAGTTCATTGCGAAGAATTCAAGTGATGCATTGAGTTTTTGTAACCTATAACAAAATATACTGAAACTACTTTTAGGGTAGATTCAGCCTTAAACTTTCAATGCTGAAAAGCACACCATATATGTTTTTCATTTTGCGTTGTGCGTGTGTTTTAATTTAGTTTCAGTACATTTTGTTGGACCAGGCACCCTCGAATGGCCCCCCGTTGTTTCTAATACACTATCAGCGCTGCTTAGAAGTCCAGGGGGATCAGTTCACCGGCTTTCTCTTCTCCAATTATAGACAAGGATATCTTTGGTCTATGAGTGACTGCGCACAATGGAGTAGAAAAAGTCTGATCAATGGTAGCACAATGCAGTCAAGGTAATATGAGCTCAACAAAGCTTATAAACATCAATGAGACCTCGCCAACCCGTCTGGCCAGCGTGAAGTGTGCAGGCCAAGTCCACTGGCTGCTCTGACAAAGTATGGCTCTGGTAGTACAGAGAGGGTCGAGCTCCTGCAGTGGAGACAAAAAGACCTGATAATGATGATAATAAAACCCCTAATTAGATAGTGTATCCTCAGTACTAGATGACCGCTTCTAATCGATCGTTTTGAAAAACCTGGTCCTATGTCCAGCAGTGGACTTCCTGTGACTGATATGACGATCCTCAGCACTATACCGTGTAAAAAATCCCTTAAAACGCGAGGTGTGGAAGCGTACAGTAGTGACAAGTCTACATTGAGTTAACTTTATTAGCGCGCGCTTCCCGACTTACTGTGTTGGATGAGCCACTGCAGTGTGATGTCGATGTTGTCTTTCTCTTTGCACGAGATCGAGTAACAGCAGATTTCACGGTCCTGTATGGCTGATAGGTTCCTGAAAATTTAGGTGTATTTTTAAAGATACACTATCCATTTTTATGGCTGATAGGTTCCTGAAAATGTAGGTGCTTTTTTACATATACACTTTATCCATTTGTATGGCTGATAGGTTCCTGAAAATGTAGGTGTATTTTTACAGATACACTATCCATTTGAATGGCTGATAGGTTCCTGAAAATTCGGGTGCATTTTCTCATATACACTATCCATTTGTATGGCTGATAGGTTTATTTATTTAAACCTATCAGCCATACAAATGGATAGTAGGTTTCTGAAAATTTTAGTGTCTTTTGATACACTTTATCCATTTGTATGGCTGATAGGTTCCTGAAAATTTAGGTATTTTTTTACAGATACACTTTGTCCATAACGACAGACAGAGCTTAGGGTCGCAAAACACAAAGGTCACGCTGGCGTGAAGATGGGAAAGGGGAAAAATCATAATGGGTTGATAGCCACGTCGCCTACTGATATGATTCAGATTGCAGCCTTTCCCCTCTGTTGGCTTTTAAAATATGCACGGGAAGATACATACATACATATTTTCACGCCTGTTTCCCATAGGGGTAGACAGAGACTACGATGCGACGAAGATAAAGCTGGTACATTCAAAGATTATTTTTTTACTGAGATTTTTTTTCAACCTTCATTCTCTCGATGAGACCGTGCTCGTCAAGCAGGTCTCGCTTGTTGCCGAGCACGAGCACGGGAATGCCGGTCGGCTGTTGCTTCTCTAGCGAGCAGTGCTCGTTGCGTGACGTCACCATTAACCTCAAATATTCATCATCAACTTACATTCTCTCGATGAGGCCATGCTCGTCGAGCGCGTCGGGCAGGTCTCGCTTGTTGCCGAGCACGAGCACGGGAATGCCGGTCAGCTGTTGCTTCTCTAACAAGCTGTGCAGCTCGTTGCGTGATGCTTCGATCTTGTCTTGGTCCGCTGCATCTACCATATACCTGATAACATAAAAAATATTATTTAAAGTTACATACATATTTAAAATTCACACTTTTTATTGGTTTTCTTCACGTCAAAACGCCCCAGCCAGTAACAGAGTAGATTTTATTTAGGAATAAGGTTTCAGGCAAGGCAATTTATTAAAATAATCCGTTAGTTTGTGAGTCCCCTATTTGTAAGGCTATGAATGTAAATCTTTTGTTATGTTTACTGGGTTGAGTGATATAAATCATTATAACTTAGCTCCGCTCACCTTGAAAGGTAAATCTGACTCTTTCTTATCTGTGGGTGACATAATAAAGTGCATAAAACACCAATTTGATCTACTTACACTATAGCGTTAACACCCCGGCAGTACCTCTCCCACATCGACCGGAACCTAGGCTGGCCACCGATATCCCAAACCTAAAAAAAAGTAAGTATATTTACATCGTAAGAAAATATATACATAGTGTCATTTATTAATTTGACCCAAAAGTGAAAACTTCTACACACTGTATTTTCTTTTGAGACTGTGAAAATCGATGTGTGTGCAATTTCTTTACAATAACAAAATTTTGTCGAAATCTGACAAGTTTTTTCAAAATGTTTGTATGGAAGAATCTTAGGGAAGAGCGTTCTTAAACGCAACTTTTGGCATAATCAGAATTAATCCATATCAGTATCCATTATTTTTTGTATCCAGATCTGAAATTTCACATCCATAACATGCCTGATATAATCAGTGGGCGAAATCAGCACAATTCAATTGATTTCACTTGTTCAATAAAATATCATGTGGTGATAACGACACAAGGCAGAGGCCTGGTTGGTAACGTACCTACCTACATCATGTTTTATTTAATGTTTTCCCTATATCAGTTGTAAAATATTCAAAAACAAAGGAAGTATTTTTATTTCTGCTCAAAGTTTTATTTGTTTTTGTTTACATACACGTGCAGTGGTAAATGTAAAATTACTAGATGACAGTCTTTGCCTACGCCAGATGCCTTTTGGCAGAAATATCTGACACCAGTGTTAGCGGTGAGTTTATGGGGTGTTAGCTAATTAAGGTAAAGCTTTGGGCATAAATACACATAACTCATGACAGACACATACATAACCATCTTCTTTTATTAACCCTTTGACCACGAGACTTTATATCAGTTGTCGGGCTCTCAGCGTGAGGCATAGTAAACCGAAAATAAAAACCGACAGCAAATTCCGATTTTTCAATCTGACTTATACACGTCTGCAACCTAGTGGTGACAGCCGACTTCCGCTCCTACCAACATGTCTTGCGAAACACAGGGGATTATGAGATATGATGTGGATACTAAGTTACGTGCAATACGAGCAGTGGTTTTTGGTCGGAAATATCTGACGCTCGCCAAATAAGCGCGAAATGTTTGTCGGATTAAGTCTTTGAGATCCGCCAATACCAGACACAATAGTAAAACAATGAAGCAGCACCATATGGTGCCAGCGTCTTTTACGGTCCGACGTTCGCGGTGAATGGGAGAGCCAGGCTCTTCTCAGAGGAGCAGTTACAATGTCGCTTTTTCTGCCGACCTCTCTGTGTAATTTCTTAATATTTTTTCTTCCCCTTGGTTTGTTTATTTATTTATTTATTTATTAAAATCTTTATTGACCACAACGGTACAAAAGGTGAACTTAATGCTAATGCATTCTCTACCAGTCAACCTGTAGGAAAACAGAAATTTTTATCTGATTGCGATAGGTGCTTAAAGATGTACTTAAAATACACTCTATAATGAAGTAATACAAAAACAAATTTACTTAGATACATACATACAATACACATATACTATCTATATACATATATACAAATTCATACATTGTACAAATGTTTTAATATAATGACTAGTTCTGCTTCAACAAATTAACAGAAAAGTATGTGTGAATTTTTTTCTTAAAAAGGAATCTGTTTGAGATACTTTTGATGTCTTCAGGTAAGGCATTCCAGAGTCGCGTAACTTGAAGAGTAAAAGGTTTACTTAATCCTCTTTTAAAAAATTCAAGGACTAAGCATATGGAATCCTTCACCTCTTTTTAAAGAAACAAAGAAAATACTATGTTAATAGTATTACTATGTACATCTGATTGATTAACATTTAAAATACGATGAAATATGTATTTCTTGCGCAACGAGAACAAAGTTCATTGTCCAAATAAGTATTCATGTATGACGAATAAAAAGTACACATAAATATACCTTAATAGTGACGTTTCCTTTGGTAATTTTCCGCATGTTGAATCCGACGGTCGGGATCATGTCTTCGCTGAACTGGCCAGACTGAAATACAAGAAAAAAAGTCTTTAAAAATCAAAAATCCTCCTTCTTGTCTGCTTTGGCAAAAAGAGAGTTTTTGTCAAAGCAGACAAAAAGGAATACATTTGGCCCACCTGATGGTTATAAGGTAATAGCGTACGAACTCCTGCAACTAAACACTAGAAGTCAGTTGCGTGTTCACAACCATGAATAAATCTGAATAAATCAAAACTGAATAAATCTTGTCTCCTTTATATTGCAGTAGGTATTCAATAATTTGTAACACCTAAACTTTGGTTACAGGTTACAGGTCTACAAAACAGGAACTTGGGATGTGGACTGCTTAAAAAATATATTAATTTATTTAGTTCGTCAACTTGATTATAATATTCACTTCTCCCACTACACAAAGGTTGACTGGAAGAGATTGCTACGCGATAAGTCCGCCTATGTATCATAATTCTGTCTCATTCATTTTTTTCTGTTTTGTATTTCATTTTGTTTATGGTGCAATAAAGAGTATTTGTATTGTATTGTATTGATTATCCAAAACTAATGGACTCATATTTTTTCGATTCGCAAAGTAGTAAAAATGTACAAAGATACAGGGCATCGAAGTTTCAGAGTGGGGGCGATTAACGTCACCTTCTTGTGAAAATCGTACCTGATCATGTTCACATGATATTTAAATGTGCTTTATCATTGTCACTACTTGCTAATCAGGATAAGAAGAAAAAGATAATAAAAATATGTAAAGCATACTTTTTCATAATCAGCCAAATGAGGCAAAAAAATATTTTTTGTTCACATCTGTATGTGTATATTTTATATATATTTTTAACAGGCAGCATAGCTTGAGCTGGATCCACCCTTGATTGGCACTAAATTATGGTTTCCAGATCAAAGTTCGTCATAGCTCCTGATTTCGATCTGAGCTGAAAATTTTTAATGAGCATCCCTAACTTTTTCTTGCGAGGTGTGGTGGTGCACAGAAGTTAGATAATACTAAATCGAAGACCCCCATGAGGCTTGCATAGTCACAACAAGTGAACTAAAGCCTGGATTCCATAATTAATTAAGGAAAAATCCATAACTAATCATTATCAGTTATGGATCTATGTAAGGATGAAAAGAGCATTACAGTTATGTAAATATGAAATTGATATCTATCTGTATTGGATAGTGACATTCATCGGTCAGCGAAATAATCAGTATTGACTTCTAATGGCACAACTGAGGAGATAACTAACACAACATAACTAATTGTTAGGCCCCTCCATACGTCTATCTGTACCCTGTACTAAACAAGATAAGATATGTCAACGCACCAAATGTGCACTCAAAATAAACAATTATTGATATTGTGACCTTCAAATGGGACATTGACATTAAGGGTTAGGCTTGAGCTACATATGTCATCACGGATCAGCACTTTCGCATGCCGGTATCCTTCTGCCGTACATGCTGCCAGATGTAGTGTAGCCCAGCCTTAAGTAAGATTTTTTTGTTATTGAAGTAATTTCTATTGTGACTTATGTCGCACAATTTAATGATTTCAATTACTTAATCACACTAATATTATAAGGGCAAAAGTGTGTGTGTATGTGTATGTTTGTTACTTCTTCACTTGCAAACAACAAAATTAATCCATAATTTTGTCAAAATTTTGGTATGCAGGAAGCCAACAGCCTGGATTAACACATACTCTACTTTAACCACGGGTAACACCGCAGGGCTCAGCTAGACCGTAATAAATTTTTCAATTAATTAAGTAACCTTAAGTCGGTACTTGATATGATAATTTAAGCCGAATTGAAATTAAAGCCATCCTTTTCTGGAATGCTCTTCCGGAAGCCATTAGACGTGCACCTAGTCGTCTAGCCTTCAAACGGGCGGTTCATAAACGATTTCTCCGAGAAGTCTCTTCTTCGCATGGTGTCCCTATGCAGTAACTAGTAGTCATTCATATAGTATTTATATATGTGTATATATTCAGGTATTTATGTGTTATTTTAATATGTATTAAATATTAATTTTATGTATAGTAATCGTATCCGTGTACGTATACCTATGTATATATTTTTAAATGATATTTATTATGTTCTTGTAGGTATTTAATTTATACTTTTCTATATAGTCTCATATTCTGTCGCACCACCCAAATTATTTCTCTACTTGGTCTAATGGTTGACTGGCAGAGAACGCCTTATGGCGTTAAGTCCGCCATTTGTACACCTTTTCTTGTGCAATAAAGTTTAATTAAAAAAAAAAAAAAAAAAAAAATGATACCACATAATTATTTATATAAAAAAATATACTCCTAATTAAATAATATTTTGTTGTTTGTATAACAATTCAATCAGTTAAGAGACAAACAATTTTTTACTTAAAAAATTATTGTGACTGTAAGAATCATGCACATAAATTTAATAAAAAGGTAATAAACCCTTTTAGGTTGTGGTAACCATGGACCGATGTTTCAGAGTTAACCTCACACTTATAACATGCAAACTGTCTGATTGTTGCTCAAGTCATCTAACCACATAGTAGGTGGCATCCTACAATATTACTTCTGTAACACCAGATAAAAACTAAAATCTAAATACAATTAAAACGTATTTGGCCAGCATCACAAGACACAGAAGCATGATGAATTCAGATTATCTATTTACAAAATCCGATTGCATGGTTGTCAAAAACATAGCTTCTGTCTCTGATGTAGTTGGGTAATAATTACCATAAACATTTCTTAAAATACAATCAAGCTATTAAATACACAACATCAATAACAACAGTGGCATAGTTTTTATTTTATGTGTTATTTTCAATTTAATTTCTGCAAATATGGATGCCTAATATCTGAAATAAACATTATTATTATTATAGTTCAGTCGCAAATTGGTTCTCTCAACAATATTATTCTCTGAACCAAAAGAAAAAAAATGCAACTTTCACTGAGTGAGTACAGTCATTCATTCTTATATAAGTGAAGAGGTCTTGGCATGTAATGTGTTTTCATGATCTGCTTGGCGATTATGTGATTCCAATTCTCCGATACACTACATGAGTAGGTACATGAGTAATGCGGGCTTACAACACCAGCACAGTATCATACATAAATTAACACACAAAAATATCACAACATCATATAACTATTGGCCCCAAATATGAAACCTAACAAGAAACATGCTGCAAATATATATTCCAATAGGAAATAAAGCGAGCAATACAGATTTTATCGCAAAAATATTGTTTTCAGACAATACTAACAGCAATGACGTTAACAAAAGTTGTTTTCCCCGAATACTGCAATCCGACGAGTGTGAGCTCCATTTCTTCCTTCCAGAACAGGCTTTTAATCCAATCAAGGATACGATTGATCAAAGCTAACATTTTTATGGATTATTCACAATTATTATCTGAGAAAATGCAAAATAATGAACGCCTCTCGGAAAAACTGCTGAGAATTTGACACTTTGACAGTTGTCTGTCTATCTATTGTCAGTTGTCACTTTGGCAGCGGTATTGCCAGGTACTGTATTTTAAAAAGTCTTTTTTATGATAACTTCATTTTTTAGATGGACCGTGCGTGGAAGACAGTTACATTACATGCAGATGGTAAAGGAGTAAAGGACGTTCAATTTTACTCAACTGCAAGCATAGAGTACTATAATATATCTGAAATAGAGAGCCATCTCGCGTAATTTGTCTGCCAACACTTTAAGCCGCAAACGTAGTGACATCTATTATTCTTATTCCAATACAACATAAATAACAAATATAAAATATTAAATTTTACTTGGTCGATGTGGGATTTGAACCTGAGATTCCTGGGTGATACGATTGATATCTCAGTTGAATAGTTTCGAATACTTTATCCCCTTCGCCACTTAGGCTTGGTACCGAGCTCGCGAAATTTTCACTTATACTTTATCAATAAATTTATAGAAAAAAGTATAAAAGATTTTTGCCTTTGGTGGGATTTGAACCCAAGGGATTCACGAATAGTTTCGAACGCGTAAACCTTTACACCATTTAGATTTCATACCGAGATTGCGAAATTATTGGTTATACTATGCTTAACACCGTAAATTAAGACTGAGAACGCATGTAGTGCGACTAGAGATGGGCATCTACCCGGGTATTTACCCACGCTTGGGTATTTACCCGATATGCACCGGGTATATACCCGTATCTACCCGTTTGGGGGGTAGATTGGAATATTTATTTAAAAATTTGTGTGAGTCCACTATTTATGTGTAGAAATGTACAAAAAGGTTATATAATGTATAAAACAATGAATATAAAAGATCAAAAAAAAAAATATCAAAGATTAAATTCACTGATGCTTTCCATATTAAATATACAGATGCCATCTTATTTGTTATCTGATTACTTATTTTAACATATAATTAGGTCTACTTATGTTTGCCAGCAAAAAATGTAAACATAGACCTGTCAATTTGTATGTTTCCATACAACGGGTAGATACGGGTAAATACCCGGCATACTATTTTGTGGAAAATGTTATAACAAGTTGATGAGGAATCGAAGAACTCATCTATACGAATATCTTTTGTTCCGAGACCAACCCCGAACTCAGTAGTTTAGGCTCTTATATTAGCAGTCAAAGATACCTAATCTCTATACATGTATGAGGGTGCTCGTATATTGACATCGCATTTGATGTCTGATTGCACATTTTAACATCTAGTTAGGTCTAAAAATATTTGCCAGCAAAAAATATAAAGTTAGACCTGTCAATTTGTATGTTCCCATATAACGGGTAGATACGGGTAAATACCCGGCATACTATTTTGTGGGAAATGTTATGACAAGTTAATGGGGGATCGAAGAACTCGTCTAAACGAATATCTTTTGTTCCGAGACCAACCCCGAACTCAGTAGCTTAGGCTCTTGAATTAGCAGTCAAAGATACCTAATCTCTATACATGTATGACGGTGCTCGTATATTAACATCGCATTTGATGTCTGATTGCTCATTTTCACATCTTATTAGGTCTTCTTACGTTTGCTAGCAAAAAGTGTAATCTTAGACCTGTTAATTTGTATGTTTCCATACAACGGGTAGATACGGGTAAATACCCGGCATACTATTTTGTGGGAAATGTTATGACAAGTTGATGGGGGATCGAAGAACTCGTCTAAACGAATATCTTTTGTTCCGAGACCAACCCCGAACTCAGTAGCTTAGGCTCTTAAATTAGCAGTCAAAGATACCTAATCTCTATACATGTATGAGGGTGCTCGTATATTGACATCGCATTTGATGTCTGATTGCTTATTTTCACATCTTATTAGGTCTTCTTACGTTTGCTAGCAAAAAGTGTAATCTTAGACCTGTTAATTTGTATGTTTCCATACAACGGGTAGATACGGGTAAATACCCGGCATACTATTTTGTGGGAAATGTTATGACAAGTTGATGGGGGATCGAAGAACTCGTGTAAACGAATATCTTTTGTTCCGAGACCAACCCCGAAATCAGTAGTTTTGGCTCTTAAATTAGCAGTCAAAGATACTTAATATCTATACATGTATGAGGGTGCTCGTATATTGACGTCGCATTTGATTTCTAATTGCTCATTTTAACATCTCATAAGGTCTTCTTACGTTTGCCAGCAAAAAGTGTAATCTTAGACCTGTTAATTTGTATGTTTCCATACAATGGGTAGATACGGGTAAATACCCGGCATACTATTTTGTGGGAAATGTTATGACAAGTTGATGGGGGATCAAAGAATTCGTCTAAACGAATATCTTTTGTTCCGAGACCAACCCTGAAATCAGTAGTTTTGGCTCTTAAATTAGCAGTCAAAGATACTTAATCTCTATACATGTATGAGGGTGCTCGTATATTGACATCGCATTTGATGTCTGATTGCTTATTTTAACATCTAGTTAGGTCTTAAAATATTCGCCAGCAAAAAATATAAAGTTAGACCTGTCAATTTGTATGTTCCCATACAACGGGTAGATACGGGTAAATACCCGGCATACTTTTTTGTGGGAAATGTTATGACAAGTTGATGGGGGATCGAAGAACTCGTCTAAACGAATATCTTTTGTTCCGAGACCAACCCCGAACTCAGTAGCTTAGGCTCTTGAATTAGCAGTCAAAGATACCTAATCTCTATACATGTATGACGGTGCTCGTATATTAACATCGCATTTGATGTCTGATTGCTCATTTTCACATCTTATTAGGTCTTCTTACGTTTGCTAGCAAAAAGTGTAATCTTAGACCTGTTAATTTGTATGTTTCCATACAACGGGTAGATACGGGTAAATACCCGGCATACTATTTTGTGGGAAATGTTATGACAAGTTGATGGGGGATCGAAGAACTCGTCTAAACGA
Source organism: Acrobasis consociella (assembly GCA_963555685.1). Lineage (NCBI taxonomy): Eukaryota > Metazoa > Arthropoda > Insecta > Lepidoptera > Pyralidae > Acrobasis > Acrobasis consociella. Next base: position 5,354,764 of record OY743111.1, on the reverse strand, counting down.
ATATCTTTTGTTCCGAGACCAACCCCGAACTCAGTAGCTTAGGCTCTTAAATTAGCAGTCAAAGATACCTAATCTCTATACATGTATGAGGGTGCTCGTATATTGACATCGCATTTGATGTCTGATTGCTTATTTTCACATCTTATTAGGTCTTCTTACGTTTGCTAGCAAAAAGTGTAATCTTAGACCTGTTAATTTGTATGTTTCCATACAACGGGTAGATACGGGTAAATACCCGGCATACTATTTTGTGGGAAATGTTATGACAAGTTGATGGGGGATCGAAGAACTCGTCTAAACGAATATCTTTTGTTCCGAGACCAACCCCGAAATCAGTAGTTTTGGCTCTTAAATTAGCAGTCAAAGATACTTAATCTCTATACATGTATGAGGGTGCTCGTATATTGACGTCGCATTTGATCTCTAATTGCTCATTTTAACATCTCATTAGGTCTTCTTACGTTTGCCAGCAAAAAGTGTAATCTTAGACCTGTTAATTTGTTTGTTTCCATACAACGGGTAGATACGGGTAAATACCCGGCATACTATTTTGTGGGAAATGTTATGACAAGTTGATGGGGGATCAAAGAATTCGTCTAAACGAATATCTTTTGTTCCGAGACCAACCCCGAAATCAGTAGTTTTGGCTCTTAAATTAGCAGTCAAAGATACCTAATCTCTATTCATGTATGAGGGTGCTCGTATATTGACATCGCATTTGATGTCTGATTGCACATTTTAACATCTAGTTAGCTCTAAAAATATTTGTCAGCAAAAAATATAAAGTTAGACCTGTCAATTTGTATGTTCCCATACAACGGGTAGATACGGGTAAATACCCGGCATACTATTTTGTGGGAAATGTTATGACAAGTTGATGGGGGATCGAAGAACTCGTCCAAACGAATATCTTTTGTTCTGAGACCAACCCCGAACTCAGTAGCTTAGGCTCTTGAATTAGCAGTCAAAGATACCTTATCTCTATTCATGTATAAGGGTGCTCGTATATTGACATCGCATTTGATGTCTCATTGCTCATTTAAACATCTTTTTAGGTCTTCTTACGTTTGCCAGCAAAGAATGTAAATTTTGACCTGTTAATTTGTATGTTTTCATACAACGGGTAGATACGGGTAAATACCCGGTATACTATTTTGTGGGAAATGTTATGACAAGTTGATGGGGTATCCAAGAACTCGTCTATACGAATATCTTTTGTTCCGAGACCAACCCTGAAATCAGTAGTTTTGGCTCTCGGATGAGCAGTCAAAGATACCTACTCTCTATACATGTATGAGGGTGCCCATCTATTGACATCGCATTTTATATCTTCTTACTCATTTAACCACTTTTAAGTATGTCTTTGCGCACCTCCCAACAAAAAAATGATAATAAATCAAAAAAGCCTATTATCAAAGTATGATTAGTATGGTGGTTTCATATACTTTAATGTCAGATCTGGCGTCTACCTGCATTTTAAGCATATTACAGCGCTTGCACACACTTTCCGACACGAATTGCGAAGTAATTACTCATAAAATTCAATCTACCCACCAAATGGGTAGATACGGGTATATACCGGGTATTTACCCAATCTACCGGGTATATTCCCAAATGGGTAGATTGGGTATTTACCCGCCGCCCATCTCTAAGTGCGACATCTATACAAATGCTAACAAACTAATAACTAAAAGTGGTTTTGATAAATAGTCCGGAATAAGATAAATAGATGACGTCGTTCGAAATGAAAAATTCCCAATGTATGGCACTTTCACCCCCCTGACTGCAAGTAAAGCTTGCTTGGGTGTGGGACTAAGCGGAAACACATATTAAAGAATAAAAGAAAGAACCACTAGGCGACAGGACCAGATTCCAGGTTCTGGCTGGGCCTTAAACCTTTTGACTTAAATCCTTTTGAGATACCAGTGGTATATTTTACCAATATGGTAAAATGATCGAAGCCGCATTTTATAATGCCATGCGGGTCTTAAGTTAACCAGAAGTGCTATTTTTGAAACGCGGAGTCACCTAAATGAATGGTTTTTCTATACAAAAATTCGTTTGTTTAGTGACTCCGCACCTCTGTTTATATTTCGCTATAATGTGTCGTCTAGTGGCGACTGGCGTCTAGTGATATAATCAAAAAATTATACTTGTAACATACTATCGAAAAACATAACACTCCTTCTGGCGTAGTCTGGTACATTTTGATTTGAATGAAAAATCTTCATGATGAAAAAAAAAATAGGGGTTGACTTTGGGTACGCTGGTGTGCTGTGTTGTGCTGTGTGAGCTGTGTGTGTCCCATTTTTTATTTGGTCTGGGACCTGTGGTGCGATTTTTCAAACGCGGAGTCACTAAACGAACGGTTTTTTGTATGGAAAAACCATTCGTTTAGGTGACTCCGCGTTTCAAAAAACGCACTTCTGGGTCTGAGCAAAACTATAATCTACCTAAATATAAATAATATATTTATTATTAACAGTGTTGCCAGTTGGTAGCGTTTAGTAGTTGTTGTGTTATTTTACATGCTGTGAGAGTTCACCCTAATGTAACCATTTTTAATCCGACTACGGCGAACCCAAAAAGAGGGTTATGAGTTTCGCCGTTGAGTAGCATACGTATGTATTATCTGTTCCATCGTAATTTCTTGTATCTTCTTTAACATCCATCCCTAAGGTACGTTGACTAATGAGGTATCCTTGAAAGCGCTGCCTCGCTGGATTCGCTGGTAGGCTATGTGATGTGAATGTTGTGGTGATTATAAATTAATTGAGCAATAAGTTTCTGAAGTTTAAACTTAAGAACTTAGATAATTTTAGGAATTTCTTGGCTCGACTGTACTTTTATAATTTATATGTCAATGACATTGTATGGTAATAGAAGAGCGGTGTTTCCTGGCACAGGCATTTTTATGTTTAAAAGGAGACTCCAATCAACTGCAAAGATCAAATGCAAACTTATTTTTGAAATAAAGAAAGATTATTATTATAGTTTCTATGAAAAACTGTTTTTCATTCTTTCCTGGGTAAGCTATTTTTGGAACGTAGGCCTAGTAGGTAACATTTTTCATTCTTGGGACTTAATTTTTTTTAGTTTCGTACCAACCGAGTGTTCCAAGACACTATGTTTTATATATTATTTTTTTTTCATATAATATCTGTATAGTAGGTAACATTTTCTCAATCACAGACACAGAAAAAAATACTTTGTATAGGTATGTGTATTTGTATAAATAGTATAATTTAACGGATTTAGGGGAGGGCAACCGGGGCTACAGCCCCGGGGCCTCCACGAAAGAGGGGCCCCCACAATGGAGACTTAAAAAAAAAATCAAATTCCAACTAGTAAACACTCGTAAAAATTGTTTTACGCTGTTTTCGCTTTTATTCATTTTTTAATTTAATTTCAGATATTTCTCGTTTCCGATTATATTTATATGTTTGTTAAATAATAAAATAATCTATACTTGGTTCCACAATAAATTATTTATTGAAAAACTCAACTGAAAAAAATTGTCGACTTTATTTGGAAAATAATTTGGGGCCAGGGGGCCTCCACTCCTTTGTTGCCCCGAAGCCTCTCGACCTCTAAATCCGGCCCTGGCCTTATCGCCGAAGCAATCGAAAATACATTGTGAAATAAAGTGCGCTTGCGTTTCCGCACACATTGACACTCTTTTCAGTGAATGTCGTCAGTCAGTTGATTGATAGGTACCTAGCGGATTTAAACTAACTTTTTTCAAGGCGGTGCCACAGAATTGGGTTGTCAAGTAATTTTTAGGGTTCCGTAGCCAAATGGCAAAAACGGAACCCTTATAGATTCGTCATGTCTGTCTGTCTGTCTGTCCGTCCGTATGTCACAGCCACTTTTTTCCGAAACTATAAGACCTATACTGTTGAAACTTGGTAAGTAGATGTATTATGTGAACCGCATTAAGGTTTTGACACAAAACTAGAAAAAAAACAGTAAATTTTGGGGGTTCGCCATACTTAGAACTGAAACTCAAAAATTTATTTTTCATCAAACCCATACGTGTGGGGTATCTATGGATAGGTCTTCAAAAATGATATTGAGGTTTCTAATAGCATTTTTTTCTTAACCGAATACTTTACGCGAGAGACACTTCCAAAGTGGAAAAAAGTGTGTGTCCCCCCCCCGTAACTTCTAAAATAAGAGAATGATAAAACTAAATAAAATATATGTTGTTCATTACCATGAAAACTACCAGCGAAAATTGGTTTGAACGAGATCTAGTAAGTAGTTTTTTTTTAATACGTCATAAATCGTAAACGGCAATTTACCTTTCATTCAATCAACTTAAATATAAAAATTAAAAAAACATACTACAAGACTTTTATATTGTTATTTGCTACTACGGAACCCTTCATGGGCGAGTCCGACTCGCACTTGGCCGCTTATTAAAAAGATCTGATTCGCAATACCTCTAGGAAAAGCTTTCTCTAATCAGATTTTTAAAATCTGATTAGAGAATATAAGGTCTTACTTATTTAGATATTCGCAAAAATCATATTGACCTTAATTTTCAAGCAAGGTCAAGCATATTTGAGGAAGTGATGTCACAATGAAGATTTTTTTGAGTAATGTTGGCAATTTCCACTTTCAGTACTGTACTGAAGCGCCATTTTTGTAACGCGGTGTCAACTAAACTACTGGTTTTTCGATACATAAACCGTTAGTTTAGTGACTCGACGTTTCAAAAATGGCACCACTGTATTATATGTCACTTTCACTGTCATCTACCAACACAACAACTTGACAACAACCAACATAACGACGGTAATTTAAACAGTAGACATTGACAGTTGACAGATGTCATTGTTTTTTTACTGCAGGCATAGGAAAAATGTAAATTTCGATTGATGTGTGTCGTCACTTCCGGTGTAATGTTAAAAATTAAATAAAAAAATCCTGAAAACACGTAGATTTTTTTATTCAATTTAGTTTTTAGCGACTTCCCAATTAAGGCTGTGTGGCGGTGTGGTGCGGTGCAGATCCTCCCTCTTGTGCGATATGCTAATAGACTAGCTAGGTACCTACGCTTTGCCACCCTCAAAACAAAAGATATAATACGGCATTTTACTCAATTATTTTTATTATTCATATCAATAAATTTTAAAATAACATAATCCGAAACCGAAAACAAAAAGGTTATTGTAATCTGCCCAAAAATAAGTAAGTAAAAAGCTTTTAAAGTCTGATGGAAGGAGAAACTGTTAAGAATCCGGCGACCCTAGACTTCTCCATACAAACGTAGTACACGTTTAATTTTGAAACCACATGTCAGATTCCGGTAAAAATTGGTAATTGTAAAGAAATTGCAATTATCTAGGGTTATAACTGGATTCCTATGGTAAAATTATGAACTGGAAAGTAAATATAACGATTTAGAAGTTTCCCATACTAATGGTCAAAAATGATATAAAACACTATATTCTATTTCAAGTTCATATTTTTACTGTAGGAAACTAAATATAAACCTAGATAATTGCAATATCTTTGAAATTACAAAATTTTGCCCAAATCGGACATGTCGTTTTGAAATAAAACGTAGACTACGTTTGTATGGAAAGTTGTATTTTGGTCTAGTTCTCCCGTTTTTACCCTTTGGGTACGAAACCCTAAAAAGGATGCACGTAGAGCACTCCTGACGTCACACTATTGTACGTCTCGCGCGAACGAAAGAGATAGCTAAACTGTGCCACCACGCTTCCACTCTTATACTTGAAATGTTAGTTACTATTTCAGTACCTGGGTGACCTGGTTACATCTCAAACATTAACTACATTTTTTTGAAACTTGTCTAAAAGCAGTACAAAATAAAAAAATATATATAAACTTGAACATAAAAAAAAACAAAAGTAAGTCACCGAGTGGGATTCGAACCCGTAACACTCTTTCTAGCGGTCAGCATCCTTAACCGCTGAGCTAAGCGGATGGCGGCCTGCGCGACTAAATTAGCGACCACATTCTGCGTGGAAAGAAAAACGAATGAAAACTCAAAAACACGCGTTTTCCCGAACATAAGACTTATCTAGATCGATTGTTTACCCAAAAAACCCCTATATACCAATTTTCAGCGAAATCGTTAGAGCCGTTTTCGAGATCACAGAAATATATAAATAAATATACAAGAATTGCTCGTTTAAAAGTATAAGATAAAATATACAAGAATTGCTTGTTTAAAGGTATAAGATTTAAAAAATATTTCAGGGTTATATTTTCTGTTTTATATAAAATTTGAACCAAACACATACACAGTAAAATAGCCTATTTTGCCACAGCCCTAATCATACCACACAGAGGAGGGCCGCGTTTCGCTACTTCTAAGGCTTGGGGCAGTACTGGTACTTATTCGGTGTCTGGGGATGAATAACCCCCGTAGCATGGCACCGTCGATAAACCCGTATAAAGTTTGTATAATATCTCTCGACGGTATAATAAATACTATCCCGCTCGTAGAGCGTGATACACGATACACGTAGCGTAGCGATGTCACAACAAATAGAAGTGCTATTTTTGAAACGCGGAGTCACCTAAATGAATGGTTTTTCCATACAAAAAATCGTTCGAGAGACGTAAGTACGTAGCTACGTGTCCGCAACTCTCAACTTATATAACATTGAGCTTTACGACAGATGTGTCGAACGACTATCGTGTTATTTTATGGAGTAACTGTCCATCTTATCAACAGCTGAGTATAGCCCGAAGAGAGGCAAGTGGGGCGCGGGAAGGACGACGTCACGTCATCGCGGTCACGTGCGAGCGAGCGTGGCCCAGCGATCGACCACCGTGCTCTCCGCACCAACACACACTATCCGCTGAGAATCATTTACTTACTAGACCACCTATCCTCTTTAGAGAAGTGTCTTTGACGTAAGGACACACAAGATATAAAAAACATTGCAGTTTGTACATTCCGGCGCCCCGAGCCGTGCCATATTTTGACGCCGCCGCCCCGTCACATGACATGAATGCCTTGGTACCGGCCGGCGCGCACCTCGATCAAACCATTCAGACCGGCCGCGAACCTCTCGCGTTGATAACGCCATTTACGCGTTCCGTGCCACCTACATGCAGTTAAAAAATACGATAAGAATTCACAATCGCAGTGCATGTTTGACAAAAATGGATTGCCAGGACCTAACCTGAATATTGAATAACACTAGTGTTGTACCCGTGCTAGATAGTGAGGATTAATTTGATTGTTTTTGTGCCAGTGTTGACTTGGTGATATTTTGATTTTTACGTGTGCGATAAAGTAAATATGGAAACACGACATTATTGGGAGGAAAACGGACACGCCGTTAAATATGACAAGTAAGTAACTTAGTTATGTTTGAAGTAAGTTTTTTTTACATGTTTAATAATATACTTTGTGATGTTGTGAAGGAGGAGGTAAGTACTTAAATTTTTATCATCTATTAGGCAAGCCAGCATGTTTATTGTCGAGAACTTTGTTAACTAAGTTAGTGTAATATCTGGGTAGGTACGTAATTCAGGCGCTAAAGCAAAGTAAAGTTTTGACTACGATGGTGTTACAGGCAAAGACCTAGATTTTTTTACGTTATAGGTACTAACTTCCGAACTTTCACATTATTATTCATTGAAAAATTGAATTAGTGTAATACATAATAAATAATAAAATGAATAGTTAATAAAGTAAGTATACAATATATTTTCTATAGGACTAAACTATCAATCTTAGATCTTCTTTTTCTTAAGTCCCTAATCAATCTATGTAGTACAGTATAGCATATTGATGACACAAACCGGATATCCTTTAAGTACTAATCTGGCGTATTAGCAGTCAGCCACATTTACTCACTTGTGCTACTTAAATATATGATTTGAATAACGATAAATTGGTAGGAATTAGTCTAGTCTAGAGCATAAAAAAGATTTCAACAAAAATTCACAAAAATATCTAAGTGTTCTTTTTCTATCGCAAACTTCGCAAAGTCCTATATAGGTAGTTTTATCGTTCTGAAGATGTCCCAGGAAAGGAAGATTGTTTCAACCATAGCCATAGCATAGTAAGTTTACTTACAAGATAGGTCATATAGTAGCAGCGTCAATTTTATACAGATTACAGACACATAGAATTTGTCTAATTATTAATTCTGTGACCCTGTCTACCCTAATAACTAATATAATGTCGGATACTAGCGAGAAATGTATTTTGTACGATATTTAGTATTTTATTTTCTAAACAGCTATGTGTATATGACATATGAAGCCACTCTCGTAATTTAGGTAAGATTAATGCCTACGCTGTAAAAATAACTGCACGTCATTGATATGAGTTTGTAGGTAAAATCAATATGAAAGTACATTTAGCACCACTAGTGCAATTACTTAGGATAAGTTTTTCCTAGCTAGCACTAGATTCGATGTGAAATCGATGCGAGGGTAGGAATTTCTATTTCCATACCCATATCCAAAGCGTTAATTCAATATCTTTGAATCAACATTCTACGATTTACCTATGCGGAAAGAGAATATAAATAAATAAATAAATATATACCTACGGACTAATTACGCAGTTTGAACTAGTTACAAGTTTGTTATAGAATAATAACTAACTCAACGGAACTATATTTACTTACTTTTTTCTTCCCTCGAGGACAGTTTTCCGCAATTAAGCCTGAATTTGCCGGTCCCGTTTTGCGTGGGGAGCTGACGCCGGCCTCAGTTCTTAAAACCAGGTTCTAGGAGGAAGCTTAGACGCCTGCTGGCGCCCTACACGATTCCGCCATATGGTTCCCGGATGTTCTATTTAGGAACCTTCTTATATATTTGATAGCAAATAGATTAACAGAAAAACCAAGACCCAGGTTAATCTGAAAAAGATCATTTTCCATCTTGACATGACCGGGAAACGAACCCAGCACCTCTAGTGTCAATGCCTGGCATGATGACAAGACAATTAAACCCGGGAATTACTTCATAAATACGTAAGTCGTACGTTTCTATGTCAAACTAAATTCGTTAGTGCTCAATGTTGCTTGACACTGAAACGCGGATAAGCAGTAGTAACGTCCTTTCTTCGTACTGCTTTTGGAGTAACCCCCCTAAAGTCGTCAAATTCGGAGAAGCAGTTGATAAGTTTTTTCTTCTCAAATTAGCATTTATCAGCAGACCAACAAGAAAAACAGGAAAAATGTTAAAAATCTTCGTAAGTTGTTTTAAATCAATTAGGTACTGAATTACCTAAAATTTTCCTATTCATTATAGACAGTTAAGATAGTGCAAGCAGACCTAAATTTGGCATTGGCATCTTCCTTTGTTAAAGGAGAATAACTTTCTTCGTTTCCCTGAACCTCTTTTATTATTTAACCTTTAATGAATACACGAAGTATTTTCCAGCGGTTTGGGATGTGCGTTGATATCTCAGTCTGTCACTAATCAGTTAATCAGTTTCTTCTTATATATATTACCGTTCCCGTTCTCGTTCCCGAGAAAGAGCGACGTAACGCTTCAGTATGGCCTAGGTAAAAGGTCACCTCATTTCATCCCTCTAGAAGGGGTTGAATTTTTAAAAATCTTCTCTCATTCATTGACTCATTTACGGCCAGGAGTACTCCTGCAAAGTTTCATATAAAATGGTCAAACGAATCTTGTTTCTCCAAACAAAATTTGGACCCCCGTTACACCCCCTTATATGAGTTTTCAAAAAATCCTTTCTTATTGCACCCCTAGACCTCATAAAGAAACTATGTGTCTAATTTAGAGTTTCTAGACCCAACGGTTTGGGCTGTGCGCTGATATCAGTTAGTCTCCAATCAGTCAGTCATTTAGTTTTATATATTTAGGTACGGAACCTTTATTCCGCGAGTCTAGCTCACACTTGGCCATTTTTTTATTATCTTTACTATTGATGATTTGTAAAATAATCTAGGATTGTTGGATTAAGTAGTTGTTGGAATACAACATTCATTATTTTAAAATAACTAAAATATTTATTATTAATATTATCATATTCTAATAACGCCATGTTTCTTTTGATCTCATTTATATAATAAAGTTATATCACAGTACAGCTGTAATTATAGGGTATGCATGCAAGTTATTGTACTAATACCTATATTTGATCGTATTCTATTCTATAGTATTTTCATCTCATTGGAAATTCATGACTTTTCTAGAAGACTATAGGAATAAATTTACTGAAAATTCATTGTTTGTTGTGTATTATGTTTGTAGAGTAGTTAAAAACATAAAAGGCCATCATTACTCAGCAGTTTCTTCCAGGTAACCCCGCTTGTTAAGAAATAACTGGCCAAGTGCGTGTCGGTCCACGCACAATTTAAGGTTCCGTAATTACGAATGCCGACTTTGAGTTCAGGTGACTAAAATGGTCTAAAAATAATAATTTTCTATTGAATTTATATGACATTTTCTTTTCGCAGGTACATTTTATAAGTTGGTCGCCTATAACTTTTTTATTTATAAACGCTATTTAGCTCTGACAATTTTCCTTTAAATTTCGTTATATACATATATGTACCATGTATATACCATTGCTGTGAATTTTTTCACATGTCAATATACAACAATTTAGCAGATAGATGATGTTAGAGATTCGCGGTTACAGTTACCGTTATTAGTATTACGGGTATATTATAAATATCTGGCAAAAAACGATATTATTTGCGGTAAGTCCCGTTATACTAATAAATAACACAGATAGAGACAAAGTATACTTATATTATAACACAGATACAGTCAAACTAGACCCTAATAAAAATATGCACTATAAAACCAAAAATAGAGAATCAGATCCAATCGAAAATTGTATTTTACTACTTTTTTGGCATGATTAATATACATATCCATGCCAAAACATTCTACATGCCATTCTAGTAATTATAATCTCTGAGTAGAAGCGCGGTCAGACAGACCGACAGATCTAAACTGTTAAACCCTAAAAAGTGATGGCAAATTTTATTAGGCAGTGCGATTTATTATATTTTATGTATAATTCAGTACCCTACCTAATTATTAGGTAGGTTATGATGAAATATGGGTATTTTTTTATTTTAGCTCTTGCTTTTAAGACAGTAAGCTTGGCAACGACTAAGTAATACTTTTTAATGACTGCCGCCGGCCACTTTCTTGTCACGTTACTGTGAGGTAGGTCACGCACGCCACTTGTAATATTATTTCTAGTCACGCTATAAAAAAAGGTATCAGAAACTTAATAAATACCATGTGAATAAACAATCTATATCTATACATACATATAATAAAACAGTAAAAAAAGTGTGTCTGTATATTAAATATATTTCCAAAAAAAATATTGGGGGCGATGGAGACGTAGTAATAGTAATAAAGTAAGAATTAAAAAAAAGGGCTGTCTGTTTGTCTGTATGTCTGTTTGTCTGTTTGTACACGCTAATCTCCGGAAATACTGGACGGATTCGAATGAAACTTTTTTTGTTATATAGCTATTAAGCCTGGGCAGCATATAGGGTATAAATGATTTCGAAAAATGGAACGCCTGATGCAGAACCATAATGGTCCAGCTAAACTATAAAGAGATATAAAAATGCCGCCTTAGTAAAAGTGGTTCAGCCTGATGAGCATTTTTCAAAGACATAAAGTCCACGCGAACGAAGTCGCGGGCTTCGGCTAGTCTAAAATAAGAACATATCTAAATATAGAAAATTACGTCCGCCATTCACGCGTCCTTCTATTTCATAAATTAGGTATCAGATTAAATCGATCAATAAAACCTCTGTTTAGGGATGTATACTTTTTATTTTTCAATCACTAACACATGTCAGTAGTTGTAGGTACTTACTTCACGTCATGTATTTTTTTATAAATAATGTAAAGACATTTCTGACTTGCTAACCTAAGATTTATTTAATGTGTGCATTAAAAAAATACTGTTTAGTTTACTTTCAAAGGTTATTTAGTTAAATAATTATTGTGTCCTGTAAATATTTATTTATTTTGTGCAATAAAGTACCTATTGTACTTTCAAGAAAACCTGACGAAAGTACTTGGATTTCTCAAGTAGAAAAAGGTTCAACAGGAGTATTTATTTACCTACAAACCTACAATACAGTACAAAAGTATTTATTATTTATTTTATTAATTTTTCATCTAATTATGAGCGCCCAGGTACCTATTGGACAAATATTATTATTACGTTTATCGTTTATCGTTTATTATTATATTTATTACGTAGGTCTGCACCAGGTTACCGGCCTAACTTCAAAGTTTTATTTTTACTTTGAATTTAAACTACAAACGAAAGTGAAAAGTTCTCCAAAGAAAATGAAAAATTCAAATATCCTAATGTTCTAAATTTAAACCTAATGTCAAAATCAAACGCTTTCGCATATCACCTAATTCGAATTTTAATAATGTTATGATTGGGGAAAGCGAGGCGAAAATAGCTCTTGGCCACGTGACATGCGCGCAGGGAGGACGCGGGAGGGCGAACGCGGGGTGCGGTGCGGGGAGGTGGGGCTTGCACGCGCCTCGACGGCTCGTCCACACGCCGCGGAAAACGTGACTGCGCACACAAAGGCAGTCGCCGGTTTTACACGTACGCACACTACTTTCGGCGTGCTCACGTTTGTATCGCCTGACGAAGTCTGGGCTATACCCGACTGTTTTGTAAAAATTGTTTTCGGATTTATTTTTTAACGAGTTATAATTTATTGTCCTGTCCTGTTTATAGTTACATATTGCCATGGTGGCTGTGTGGAGACGGCAGAGTAAAACACGATAACTACGAACCTCTGCCTAGTATTTATTCTGTGCCTCTACCACGAGTGTCGTAAGAGGCGACTAAAGGATATGTATAGGTACCTTAGTAACAGAGACAAGGCAGCACAGCGTTCTCTCCTTAGTACAACAGTGGACTGATATATGCTGTAAAGAAGAATACGTATGTATATAGAAAAATTTGCAATTGCAATACCTTTTCGTTTATTTAATTTACTTCTAATTTACAAATTACATGTATCTAATTTATACAGCAGCGGGACAGGAAAGGTTAATAATATAAATGTAATTTGAGCCAATGATACGCGTCGGCACTATAACAATTTTGCGCCTATCTTCGACTGCGTCAATCAACCAAGATATCGGCTTATTGTGTCGATCACGTTTTTAACGAAATTGTATGGGTTCGCCCTTTACAATATTAGGTGTCAGTGTCACCGATGTCAATTAGGTGTAAATTATTAAATATCTGCACATACCTACTATTTTACACACGTGTAGACATTGCTATACCTATTATTTAGTACTCAATTTGTATTATATGTATTATAGATTATTGTACTTATCTTGTTCTAATTTAGCATAGCAGTAGCGTGCATTTCATACAGATACATAGAATGTGTCTCTCAGACCCTGAGCCTCCCTTATATAATATTGGATACTAGCGAAAAATTTATTTTGCTTAATGCCTACCCTCTCAAAAATATTTGTGCACGTCACTGTATTTAGTCATAATAATATCGTGTAGGTACAAGTTTTTTTTTATAATACGTAATATATTGGGATTTAGGTTGGATAAAATATTTTCGTTACATAATGTGATACCTTTTGGGCAGGCAGAGCCTAGAGTCGCAAGACCCACAGGGTGAAGGTGAAAAAAAGCTAATCAAATAGTTATGGGTTGCTAGCCGCGTAGCCTATTGCCATGATGCAGATTCTCACCAATGGGTTAGAATCTGCATCAAAAGAGAAAATTCCCTTGATCAGCTTTTACCACCTACGACCTACGCGGAAAAAAAGCAACTGACACAAACTACGTTTGTTTTTTTTATTTTTTATTCTCCCAGACCAGCATGAAACATAGAAGTTTGTAAAGAACAAGTTTATTAAAAAAGTTTATTTGCTATAAGCAAATTAAAAAACCCCCGACGACGCCATCTAGTGATAAGCGGCAGAACTACATAATATATTGATATCGTTACTGCTTGAGCGTAGTGACATCTATTATTAGTCAGGTAAATCCAAAACCCCGAATTTGAAGTTATTATCCAATAACTTTAAAACGACTGGACCGATTTGCATCAAACATGGCTAAGAACCACCGCAAAGAATGTTGCTTTCACGTACAATTAAACCGCATACAAATTGGTCCATCCGTTGAATATTATTTGTCAGGTAAATCCAAAACCCTGAATTTGAAGTTATATCATAATAACTTTTAAACGTCAGAACCGATTTTCATCAAACATGGCTAAAGACCACACCAAAGGATATTGCTTTCACGTAAAAAAACCGCATCAAAAGTCCATCCGTTGAAGCGCTACGGTGGCAAAGAGTAACATACAATCAGACAGAAATTGACAGAATCAAAGCGTCAAAGTCAATTTATTTATCTTTGGATATTATTATCACTTGTTATTTGCATCAAATTTATACCGCCCCTCTTATTTTGTCGAGCTGACGACAGACTATCCGTGACGCACTTTTTAGTCTGTGATAGTCTGTGAAAAATTGAAAATAGAACCTATGGAATCATACGCAGTAACGCAAAAGACGCGCGCCGGACTTTTTGCGCGTCGTGTGCGTTACCTGCATGTGATTCCATGGGTTCTATTTTCACAGATTAAATAAAAAGTGCGGCACGGTTTAGTCTGTCGTCTGCGTTGGGCCTAAAAGACACGTTTTCTGCAATGCCTAGTTTGTACCTCCGTACGTGCGACTCAGTGGAGTTCGTGCCAATAGCTGCTAGGCGGCCTTGGCGGTCATCAACCCGCACGGCAGCCTCGTATTGCGGCCATTTCTCGCCTCCTTCACAACATTAGTAGCAATTTAAAATCGTCAATGTTGCATCTCTTTGCTTTGTTTTTAGGGTTCCGTACCCAAAGGATAAAAACGGGAACCTATTATAAAACTTCGCTGTCTGTCCGTTTGTCTGTCACCAGGCTGTATCTCAAGAACCACGATAGCTAGACAGTTGAAATTTTTAACAAATTATGTATTTTTGTTGCTGCTATAACAACAAATACTAAAAATAAAATTCTGATTTAATCTTAGTAATAGGGTCCCGTTTTTACCCTTTGGGTACGGAACCCTAAAAATAAAGCCTTTGCAAAATTTGTTCAGCAGAAACATTTTCATTCCTTCCCCATTCAAGTTCTAGTTCTATTGTCCAGTCAATGTACATTATAATTAGATTATCCGCGTCAAACGTGCAAGCAACTTCCAACAATGTAGCTATTAATACAGGCTGCAGGAGCTTATAGCCAGTAGCGGTTTTAGGGTAGGGCGCGGTTGGGCGACCGCCCAGGGCGCCGGATATAAAGGGGCGCCACGACTGCCCCTGTATATCCCCTCGCTCATGATACATTCCTACTTACTAAAATTCAAAAATATACACCCACCCACAAGGTGGTGTGACGACCTGACCAAGGTCGGCGGAAGGCGCTGGATGCAAGCCGCTCTAGATCGGTCATTTTGGAAATCCTTGGGAGAGGCCTATGTCCAACAGTGGACGTTATGCGGCTGAAATGATGATTATGATTTTGAAAAGTACGAGTATATACATTGTTAGCTGTAAATGGCTCCAGTAGTCGGGTATTAGTTTTTTAAATGTAAATCTTGTTTCGAATGGGTTTTAATTGCAGTTAGGTACTAGGGGCACCGTAGAAACCTCGCCCAGGGCGTTGGTAGTGCAAAAACCGGCACTGCTTATAGCCTTATACAACGCAGTTTATTTATAGCAGTTCAGCCAACTGAATCCATATGAAATTATGAGGAAAATATGAGTCAAAAACGTGCCAGCGTTATTTTTTGTCCAGTCTATATTCGGAAACTTATTTTAGTTTCATATAATTAAAATACTTTGCATTTCTAAGGCGTAACCATTCCGTTACGTGATAGGTTTGGTGACTATGGAACACATTTTAGAGGCTTCAGCTCCACTGACTATTTATACCAAAATGCAATAAGTAGGTAAGTTTCCTATTTTGAAAATACCTACTAAAAGTAGTTGTTCACATTACTTATAAATTCTTTTATAGCTATTTGTCTATTTCTAAATATTTTAGGGTTCTGTACCCAAAGGGTAAAAACGGGAACCTGTTACTAAGACTCCGTCTGTGTATCACTAGGCTGTATCTCATGAATTGTGATACCTAACTAGACATTAAATAATACGAAAATCATTTTAAAATCTCCACACATTATTTGACAGAATTGGTAATTACAGCACTCGCTATAATAGCGAGTTGGCCACTATGGGTGTTGCGATAGATTATATTATCATCCCCACCACTTACTTCGGAGCACGGAGCGAAATCCGTCCATACAAAATAAAACCAAGTGTGTGTCGGGACACGCACGCACAGTGTAGAGTTGTAAAGTTCCGTAGTTGCGAATGCCCAAGACTAAAAACGTCTAAAAACGAATGTTCTAGTGAATTTGTATCAAAAATTCCTTTTCTCCGAGTACATTTTATGAGTTGATCGCCTATAACTTTTTGTAAACCCTACTTAGCTCTGATAGTTTACCTTTGAATTTGTTTAAGTATATGACGGAACAAGAGATGCCTTACGTGGGCCTTATTACAAACTAGAGGCAGCGCGCGGCTTCGCCCGCGTTAACCACTCGAGTGAAGTCGCGGGCGTGATGCAATATAGCCTATAGCCTTCCTCGATAAACGACCTATCTAATACCAAAAGAATTTTTCAAATCGGACCAGTGATTAGCGCGTTCAAACAAACAAACAAACAAACTCTGTATGGATGGATGTGACGATAAGTCAGCGCCTCACCTCGCGCTGATCCTTGAGTTTCAACAACATGAGCTAGTTAAACCCTCTAGCCCACATAGATATTTTGTGTCCACCTGGGCTTATCGTCCAGCTAAACTAGACTGTCATTGTAATAAATCAGATAACTTATTCCCACAGCACGGTACACAAACTACAGGACGGCGGGTCTAACAAGACCATTGCCGTAATTTTTTCGTTCTGGCCCGGCCACATTTGCTATCGCAAGTAATGTAAAAATTGTTTACTTCAGATGTAATGGACCCCCCAGGGGGGGGGGGGACATTTTATACTAATATGCATTACATACCCATGCCATGTCAAATAGTAAGCTTTCTAGTTCTAGTACTTAACTAAGGATAACTTGTAGATCGGTCATTTTGGAAATCCTTGAGAGAGGCCTAGGCCATGTCCAGCAGTGGACGTTATGCGGCTGAAATGATGGCGATGATTAACCATTTATGTACTTACTTATGTGTGGTAAGCAAAGTGAGATTATATGTTGTCACATATATAATGTACTATATAATATGGAGTTAATAGTAATCCACACAAAAATATTCGTACTTGAAACAATCCGGTGTTTGTACATAATATAGGCACACGTGGATATGTTTGTTCGACGATAACGTTATCTCATGTAAGTACATATCTAAATTCGATTGCTGAAAACACACTTTGTGTGTTTTGCGAAAAAGAAATACCTGGCCTGGTGCGTGTCGGGCCACGCGCAGTTTAGGGTTTTAAGTTTACGCCACTAATTTTTTTTATAAGTTGGTCGCCTATAACTTTGTAAACCTGACTTAGCTCTCATAGTTTTCTTTTAAACTTCTTTATATACTATTACTGTAATTTTTGGTGTCCTTATCGTCATCATCATCATTTCGTCATCAGCCGCATAACGTCAACTACTGGACATAGGCCTTCTATTACCATTAATAAGATAGAGAAGTCAAGTGTCCCCCTTGAAGTTTACAAAAATTTGTCGAGAAAAAAAATTAACTCCCACTTTATTTGTATGGGAGATAAAATAAAAATAAAACGTGTCTGTGGTTCGTAGCGCCTAAACCTATGGCACGATGCTGATGCAGTTTTTTTTTAAAGCTGACTTGATCGAACCCTTTTTGAAAGTCGAGGATTTTTTTAACCCCCGACACAAAAAGAGGGGTGTTATAGGTCTCTCTGCCTGTGCCATTGTAGCTCTTGGATGGACCGATTTCGATGCGTTTTTCTTCCTTACGATGGTTCTTAGTACTTCTTGGCTATGTTTGATGAAAATGAATTTTGGGTGAACCCATAAAGTCGTTTTTTTAATTGCCTAGTAAATAAACTTTTTAATCATCATCAGGTCTTTTTAGTCTCCACTACAGGAGCACGACCCTCTCTGTACTACCAGAGCCATACTTGGTCAGAGAAGCCCGAGGATTAGGCTTACACTCTTCACGCTGGCCAAACGAATGTGAGAGGCATTATTGATGTTTATAAGCTTTGTTTAGCTTGTAATTTCTTGGTCGCCTTCTACAACATCCACAGGAAGACTTGGAATGGTCCTATTCTACTCTGCCGAAAACCATACGGCGGATTACACTTGTTTACGACTATTGTAATCAGGCACCTAAGGTAGGTGCTAAGTACTTAAGATACCTACATGAAGTTTAAAAAAAGTTACCTACTGCATCTAACATGACCGTTTGAAGAATTGATGACTGTCACTCAAGATTCCGATATCAATGTGACCGATATGAATTGACTGATATCTATGCAGCTTGGCCGGATTTACTCGGCGCTGTTATTTTGGGCCTTATTCTGTTACGTGAGGATTGTTTTTCGTGTGTCACCAGCAGCCACGTCAGATTCGAGCAGGTTCTTTGCGCAACCGCCTCGTGGCAAGCAACGTGACTATCTCGACGGCGCACGCGGCGTATCACGCTGGGCTGGAACTATTCTGATAGCTCCCTGTTCGTAATTAAATTAGTTGTATCGATTTTCGTACACGTTTAGCTACTGGGATTAGTTTAATTTCGACTGCAATGCTCAGAATACTTGTCGAGTGCTCGATTGGGTTGCATGGATGTTGTTATTTTAGTTTTCATTCACTTCTGCGTACCGGTAAGCTATTTGAAGTGAAATTATTGAAGTGCAATATTGCTACGTTGTTTTAGGTTATTCAAAAAAATTTACAGATCATGTAGAGAGGTAGTTTAAGCCCCGGATTTAGGGGAGTGCAACTACAGCTACAGCCCCGGGGCCACCATAAAGAGGGGCCCCCACAATTTAAAAAAATTTTTTTCAGGGTAGCTGCCATACAAGTAAACATGTAGTCAATATTTTTTTTTCGACAAACACATTGAGTGGGGTATCGTTGAATAGGTCTTTCAAAAATATTGTTAGCTTGTGAACACCATTTTTCGATTTAGGGATCCGTTTTTGAAATATTTGGGTTTAAAGTTCAAATTTTTGTTTGAGTCAAGTGTCCCCCCCTCTATCTCCTAAACGGTTATATATGGCCACGTGAAAAAAATCACAATTATAGTATATATAATGTTATTTGAAGGAAAACTATCAGAGCTAAGTAGGGTATACAAATTAAAAAGTTATAGGCGACCAACTTATAAAATGTACTTGAAAAAAGAAATATTTATACAAATTCAATAGATAATTAGTTTTTAGAAGTTTTTAGTGGCAAGAACTCAAAGTTGGCATTCGCAACTACGAAACCCTACACTGCGCGTGGCCCGACACGCACTTGGCCAATTATTTATTGTTAGGACAGTGTAATCGCAACGCTACGAGTCAGGACGTCTTGGTACGTTTTGTTCACATAAAAGTAATTTTTACAAAATGTTATCAATTACAATTCATCGTATTCATCAACATAATTGCAACAAAAGCTATATCGATTAAACTTAACATCTTATTACTATTGAAAAACTTAAATAAATGGTGATTGTGATTAATGCCCAGTGTTACAGTTAACAAAACGCGCAAATGGCAAACGGCAAACGTTGATTTGACAATGTCAACTTCACATTGACGTCTCGTCAACATTGGCATTGACGTCATCTAAAGTGCCATTTTTGAAAAGTGACTACGCTTTTGTAAAATAGCACCTCTGTACGATTTAGGATGCGAGTAAGTAAGGATAATGTAATCAATCACGGCTTTCTAGTAAGGATGCTAAGTAGAGTTCCTACAAATCGGATAGTGTAATAACCCCTTAAGTATAAACAAGTATGTGTAAGGACACACACATCTGAGTCAAAGGCACGTTCCTCCACACGTGCCTGAATATTTAATTAAGCCTGAGCTATTTTTACCTCTGGTTTCTAATTTTGCCAAAGATCAAAGGTAGACTAGTTTCTACCGATGCCTTACCGACCTTACCGTTGAGATGTCTGACGTGAGGCTTAGCGGGTTGATGATCTAATGAATTACATGGAAATTACCTAGTCCTCCAGTCTAGCTCGCCTTTCTGACCTCTACAATAATTTATTTATTTAAAAAAAATGTCTTTTGCGATAGACAATACATATAATGGATCTCTCTATTGGTTGAATTAGGAACTTGCCTAAACAAAATATTTTTTTCGGATTAGCTGATTGCTAAACTAGTTTGAGAGGCCAAAAACTATTACTTATACCTATATTATGTAAGTTAACACGAGATGCAATAAATGATTGAGTATTGAGTATTATTCATTATACAACGTGAAAGGAACGTACCCGTAATAAATCGAACCACGGGTTATACTCGATCACTATAGTATAATGAAATTAAAATAACTAAAAAATTAAGTTTAACCCGTGTTTTGATTTATTACGGGTATGTCCCTTCCACGTTGTATATTTCGATGTAGGTACATATAATATGTTCCTCGGGGAAAATTGTTTTGTATCAAGGAGTGAATTCACACGTAAAAAACTCGTTCAGTACTTACATTTTGTTGTAAAACGATTAGTTAGTGACCTATAACTATATAGATTATATTATTAACCACATAAATAATAATAGGAGGGAACACTAAGTAGTTACTTAGTAGTTATATTGTTATGAATTTTTCCTTATAAGACAAAAATCAAGTAAGTAAACAAGGGCCGCGCGCGCGCACGTGACGTAGTAGTCACGATGTGAAATGGGAGCACATCGATTTTGTCAATCTAGTGACACTGACACTACTTATGTCATCAGCCGTATTCTAATTAGAATATATATATGTTGTACATACATATACAATATCCTTTTTTATTAAGTACAAATATTTTAAGGGGTGATTCAGTCCATCATTTTGAACAACTTTTCCCAATAAATGTATATCGAAATACGAAAAATATTTTTTCGGTTTTCATACAAATCGAAGTAGTCACGTGATATCATTACTATGGAAAATAAAAAAATTATTTTCGTATTTCGATATACATTTATTGGGAAAAGTTGTTCCATATGATGGACTGAATCACCCCTTAAAATATTTGTACTTAATAAAAAAGGACAATGTATAATAAGGTCTAACTAACTGATTGTAAGGGTTAGTTAACGAAAATATTTTAAGGGTGAATCAGTGCATGATACTGAACAACTATTCCCAAGGATTACCTACGTATTGAAATATTAAAAGCAATTTTTGACCTCACATATAAGCTGGCCGATCGGCTGATCAAAGATTTTATGAAAAGTTAGTTTTCATATTTCGACATATGTTCCTTGGGGAAAGTTGTCCACCACCACAGACTGAATTCACCCTTATAAAATTCAGTATATTTCGTTAGACCATATATAATTATTTTGCGTATATGGCCCATTTTCAAATGCTCTTACTTACCCATGGGATAACTAATTTATTACCCTAGCACCAGCAGGAGGTATATTATCCTGTTCAGTGGTAAGTATATTATGCCGTTTACTCACGATTCGGGCTATGTAGCGTTGTTCTAATCGAATAACCGATGCGATGCGACCATCACAACGTGACTACGCAACTATCACGCGAAGCGATGCGGTCTGGAGACGTATTTTTGAAATCACTTGTCACATTACGAGGGGTTTGCGCGAGCGTTTCCAAACGGGCGCATTTTTGAATCGGTAGTATGCGAAGGTTTTGCACGTGTGGTCTTGACCACTCGTAATTTTGACATTTGTAGCGTAGATATGTCATCGAAACCAATCATCGGAAATCCGTTCCATTTCACGTTGCTTTTTTATTCATGTTCGAATTTTTAGAAAAGAATAGACAAATTATCGATGTTATCTGCGTAAAACAATATTGTTTTTCGCTGACACGACGGTTTCAAAAATACGATCAATTTGTATTTTACGCGAGCGGTGAGTTGCAAAACTACACGTTTTGTGTTTTGCTGAGTCCCTCATTGAAAAATAGCACTCCTGGCGTTGTCCTAATTTCTTATACATATACAACGTGACTAATACGTGGCCATTGCGCTAATAAGCGATTCAACCACTTTTCTTTTCGGTATTAACCATAATAGGGGTCCTAACAAAATTTTTGACGCGCAACGCAATGTAATCTATAGTTACGAAAAAACTGATTGTCCTCCGGACATTGTTTAACTTCTGATAATTACTTAAAAGACGCAGTGAAACAAACCAAAAAATGCCTTTAGGTACAAGCTTTTTATATTTTATTGGTCTTCCGTGTTGGTCTGAAAGCAAACAAAATGTTTCAGCTTCTCGTACAGAAATATGACAATGGATCATGCATTGGGCGTCAATTAGGTTCGCTCTCAGCCTTGTGCTCCTATAGTCGAGGTAAATTAATCACGGAATTTATATTTATTTATAAAAATACTTACGTACATACGTACCCTCGAGTATCAACGTCGTCCGATAAACTTAATCTAAAACACCCCAATCTGTGCGTGAACTTGTGAACAAGCGCTCATTTGTCTTTATCAAAATCTTCCGAGCATTCCTCACTTGCACGTGACTCGCCGCACGTGTCGCATGACGTCACACCTTTACACAACATTGCAACCGCGCGATTCACCTTCGTTTCACACGCATGCGAAACGCATAACTATTTTAAACGCCACAAGGCGCATTTTAAAATAAACCTTGACTCACGTTTACTGTCTTTAGAAACATGAGGGCAGACAAGTAGGTGGGTCGCGTGGAAATCAGCCAAATATAATTGTACGATAACAGCTTAAGGCGATACGCTCTGAGCAGTCGCTGCATTATTAGATTATTTTGTTTAATTAACCAGTTAAAAAGGAATGAAAATCTGCCTTTATGCTATTCTACAGCTTTTAGTGTATTAGGTACGTTATTATGATTTTTTTCTACTTCATTCATCATTATCATCAGGTCTTTTTGTCTCCACTGAGCACGACTGCACGACCCAGAACAGCCGGAGGACTTTGGGCTTTATGTATTTCTAATATTGTCACTTTATTTTTCTATTCTCCTAATAAAGGTTATATTTTTTAAATAAATGGGTACCTATCACTGAGTAATTTTTCGCCTTTTTCTAATTTTAGCTTTGAATGAATACTTAGTATCTAAAATTTTATTTTTCATCAATATACCTGATACAATTGAAATCACGGTGAGTAAAAGTGCTCCCTGTTCAAATTTAAGTTCTTAAAGTTTGCATACTTACATTCAATCTTATGAAAAGATAGACAGTATTTGTGCCAGTCGTCCGTGTCACATTTACCGTGTGGTTTCCAGGAGAGTAGAATAGGATCACTCCAAGTCCTCCTTTGGATGTCGTAAATGGCGCCTTAAGAAATACAAGCTCAACAAAGCTTATAAACATTAATGTGACCTCTCCAACCCGTCTGGCCAGCGAGGAGAGTGTAGGCCAAGTCCTCTGGCTGCTCTGAAAAAGTACGGCTCTGGTAGTACAGAGAGAGTCGTGCTCCTGCAGTGGAGACAAAAAGACCTAATGATGATTTGTGTCAGTCACGTGATCCGTTATATTCTACTTAAGTGTGTATTGCATTGTATTCAAGTCTTCTTTACACACTTAACACGTGAGCAAATGCGCAGAATCAACATTTATCATTATTACACGTTAGTCATAGACCATAGTCATTCGCCGCAGGTGGAAAGTGGAAACAAGATGATACTTACAATTTACATCTTCCACTTCAAGTTTACTATATTGTTTTGTTTATACATAAGTATACAATGTCCTTTTTAATTAAGTACAAATATTTTAAAGGGTGGTTCAGTCTATCATTTTGAACAAATTTTCCTAATGAATGTACTTATATTGAAATAAGAAAAAAAAAATTGTAGTCACGTGATATCATTACTAAGGAAAATTAAAAAAAAAATTCGTATTACGATATACATTTAATGGGAATAGTTGTTAGGAATGATGGACTAAATCACCTCTTAAAATATTTGTACTTAATTAAAAAGGACATTGTAGACACATGTTTAGCTGTTTTATGTAGATAAGTTAATGTTTTTTTATCTGTTTATAAAAAAATTGAGCCAAGAATAAAAAACGCTAGTGGTGTTTAAAATATACATATCTTGATTACTTCACATAATATTTTAAAACTAAAAACCGACTTCACTTCCGAACTTCACAACTATGATTTTGATAAACACTGGGGCCATCTGACAAGTATGCTCTCTTAAATAAGAATTTTCCAAATCGGTGCAAGAGTCCAGGCGTCGTCGAATGATCGGTGAAGATATCGATGAATTAATTACCTCCTTCTTTTTGAAAGTTAGTTAAAAATACTAAAAAAAGTAAAAAAATATTAAATACTTAGATATGAGACTATGCTTTCGATGTCTCTCTTTATTCTGTTAAGTTAAATTTTTCTTTTATATATCGAACAATTTTCTTCTGTATTCTAATTGCAGAACATTTGTTACATGTAAGATGTTCACATTAAGTTTGTTATATTTATTTATTTACTTACTATAAACACTGAAAATGTATACAGAGAATACATAAAAGAAAAGCTAGACATGTTAATGTAATGAAAGGCATATTATATCAAGTCAAGCGCATTGAGTTTTGTCCATACACGCACACACCCAAACACACTACGTGCCAACTGGGTGTGTGCGCAACGTAGCAACACGTGCTTAAATTATGGTGACCACACAGCACTACACATTTTAAAAGTTACTTAATTTTCTTATGTTTTTTATCCTAAGTATGATCAAGGGATGAATGATGCATGACTTACTAACCAGCTTCATGTTACTACTTGCAACTAGTTTATGTGCCAGGCAAATAAAAAAAACAACTTACAAGCTTTAAAAGCTAACTGATTTTCATCAAACATAGGGCCACCGCAAGGAAACTAACTTTTACGTAAAAATTCCATCAAAATCCAACCATTCGAGCTACGAATGCCACAGACAGAAATTATCTTAATAAAATCCGTCTTTTTTGCCGGGGTTTAACATGCCTCACGTTTTATTGGATTTGTTTGGCGTTTAATTACTTCATTTGTTATCACCACGTTGTCACAACACAATATGGGGGGATATATTTTAGGGGGATATTACATTGTCAAATATCTCTGACATTTAAATGATCATAATATATTTGATCCAATAAAATATCAAGGAGAAAATGAATCTTATGTCTATATTACATTATCCAATATCATTGACGTATAGATCTATGATCCAAGATAAATTATAGTGTAATATGCCCCTTATTAAATTACAAAACGTGATCTAATTTTAATATGCTAGTACTGTAAATCAATAAAAAATATTGTTTTGCTGCTGTAAATTTAATAATCGGTCATGAGCTAGACTATTTTATAATTGGCAAATAGCAAAAATTTAAACTTTGTTATCATTAGTATTATTAGCACAAGTATTCTATGATCAACGGACAACATACAAAATACATATCGTATATCAGAGATAAGATCACGTCACGTGCGATCTCAGATCACATGACTCATCAATTAGCCGGCTCCTACTCTTGACACAGCAACTTAAATGTATTCTTTTTAGGGTTCCGTACCCAAAGGGTAAAAGCTGGTCCCTATTACTAAGACTCCGGTGTCCGTATGTTCGTCTGTCCGTCACCAGGCTGTTTCTCATGATGAACCGTGATCGTGATAGCTAGACAGTTGAAATTTTCACAGATAATGTATTTCTGTTGACGCTTTAACAACAAATACTAAAAAACATAATACAGTTACCATACAACTAACTTGATTTTATATAGATAGTGGAACGGAACCCGTCGTGTGCAGCGTGTGCTAGTCCGACTTGCACGTGGCAGGTTATTATTTTTTAAACGATTTTATTTTACTTTAATTTTTGTCTGAATTTATGGAACTATTTGACCGTTTAATTTTCACCACTTGCCAGTATTAAAAGCTGATTTCTTAATTTATAACTTCATTCTAATGTGAATGTTACATTAGAACTAAGCTCATTGACGTTTCGACCTTAAACGAGTAAGATCTGATGACGAAGCCGGTAAACTAACACTTGAACTCCGTGATAAGAAGATTTCAGATAGTGGTGTTTGGGTTCGTTTGTTTGTTTGTTTCGGGACTTTCCATGTCAATGATTATTAATGTCAACAGTGCATTTTTTTTAATTAAAAAAAGGTTTAAATAAGTTCTTCCCGTATATATTCCGTCTATAGGTAGATAGCGTTGTCATCCTAGCTATAAGTCCAATACACACGCAATGACTGAACCTATCGCCTTACATCGTACCTACTCGGAAAGTAGCCACTAGCCAGGCTGCAGGCACCATGCGCCTGCGCCGCCTGCCTGCATTCAGTGGCTATAGTTGTGATGAATCTGTTACTCTTACCATCGACTCTTCGAGTGTGTATCAACCCAGTTCTTCTGCCTTTGAAGTCGTGAGTCTTTATTCAATGTAGTTTTTTTTTTGGATATGAATAGGTACTTATTATTACTTAAGTAAGAATAAGTGTAGTAGTTTCAAGGTTTAGTGTTACATTGGTTTACATATGTGTTAGGTTTATGTTAATTTGAAGATACAATGTAACATAGGTATTTCTGCTTCGTCTCATGGTTAACTTGATTTTGATACTGTGGTAGATAATAAACAAGTAGGTATTAGCATTAGTTCCACCATTTATTTTTTATTTTAGTATAGATTATTTAGTTTTATTTATTTAATCATATTTATTATCGAATATTTTTACAATCCATATCTACCCTCTACTAAACATAGATTCTCTTATTTGCGCCATTGTCAATTTTATAAACAAATTGTGACGTCAAATCGTTTACATAAAAAGTTATTATAGGTAGTATTTTAGCGATATACGTTTATTACCTATACTTAGTTCGATATTCCACCACAGAATAGGTATCTGTGTCAAAAACAAACTCACGTGGACCTTCCAAAGATAAAACAAAACGAGCACGATGAATAAATACGATTATGCCGTTTATGAAATATTTATTCGCGGGTTGAAGGTTGATCAGCTGAATAACATTAGGTACAAGCCGCCGGCGGTTCACGTGACTCGCTCCGTCTCTGGCTATTTTTACGTCGTATCTCTGCCGAATCATCTGCAGTCACGAGACTCAAGCAAGACGCATGTACCTACTCATCATTACTTTACTTTTGATAATATAATAGGAGGGGGGGGGGGGGCACTTAACTGTAACAAAAATTTGCACTATAAAACCAAATATTTCAGAAACGGATCCCTAAATCGAAAAATGGTATTCCCTAGCTCAATATTTATGAAAGACCTTATTCAATGATACGAGCACAATAAGTTAGCCGAGATAAATTATTGACTCCCACTTCACTTATACGGGAGCTATATCAAAAAAAAAAATTCCTATCATTTAAACTGTCAGCTTCAAAATTTATTTTCTCAGCAAATTAGGTAAAATGAGCTTTATTTGTTAGTTAGTAAATAGGATTTAGTTGTTAGTTTTTAATTGTTACATTCACAATAATTAACAATTAAATTGTTAGTTGCGAGTTTTCACAATAACTTTATGGCTAACATTTAAACAGTTAGCTCCAATTTTTTTCTCAGCATGTTAAATTAAAATGAGCTTTAATTGTTATTTTTTCATTGTAAAAATCACAATAATTAACAATTAAATTGTTAGTTGCAAGTTTTCACAATTACAAGTAATTAATTGTTAGTTTCGAGTTTTCACAATTAATTAATTGTTAGTTGCGAGTATTCATAATTACAACGAATTAATTGTTATTTTTTAATCGTTCAAATAATTAAATTTTGCCCAACACTGCTCCAGCTTAGGGCTAATCTACAAACCGTCAGTCAGTAGCTGTTAGGTAGATTGAGTCGTGTAATTAAATTAAGTTACCTGCATACCAAATTTTATTAAAATTGGTCCAACCGTTTTCGCGTGAACAATTACCAAACACACACACACAAATTTTCGCCTTTATAATATTTATGTGATTTTGGTCCAATGGAAAACATATTTAAAGTCAGTGGTGTTGCCTGCGCGCTTATTTGCAATAAAACAATTTGAACTGTGACAAATTTCATACCTACATGTCAAGTTTTGTTTAAAAATAGTTTTATATCGTTGTTTTGTGTGCATATGGTATGTATGCAAATGATCTAGACAAGTCATGCTATAACAACATCTCTAACACAATAAAAAAATACCATTTCAATGACTTTTTAAATTCTTATCTTGAGTTCAGCTATTATTTGGAGATGGTTGTAAAAAAATTGTTGGATAAGTACTTTAAAAATTAATTTACTAATAAGTCAGTAGGTACTCTAAATTATCAATATTAATTTTATATTTTATCAACAATATCTGTGGTTTCGTTAAGTTCTCCCAAAAGTCCTCGAGCCAACACTTTCTGTATCAGCAATTCAGCGAAGATTTGCTGTTTGGACTCCATCCTCTTCAGTTTAGCTGTAAAGTTTATGCCCACTGCCTCGAACTCAGCTGCGTCTTTCGTTTTGTCAGTAGATTCTGTTGGTTTATCATGTATATCTTCAATTTTAACGTTAACAGCTTCAGTCGATTGTGCTTGTGGAGATATTTCAATTTTCTGCAAAATAAATACATAAGTAAGAAATAATTCAACAATGCTCAATTGTTTGTAAATGGTTGTACGTACTTAAAAATGTTTAATCCTACTAAACGGTGCGTATGTAGCACCGCTTAGTAGGATTTCTAAATGTAAATTTTGTGTTAGCTTATTAGAGTTTAGTTAGGAAAGCGAGAAATAATATAAAAAAATCAACGAGCTATTCATGTTTATCTTCAGGTCTTTTTTTCTCGACTGCAGGAGCATGACCCTCTCTGAACTACCAGAGTAGCCAGAGACTAGCCTACACTATCCAGATGGGTTGGAGAGGCCTCGCTAACTTTTTTACTAACGAGCTTTATAAAAATGTTACCGACCTACGTTTAACACAGGCAGCAAGGGAATCACTAAATGTGGTTTTTAGACAAGTATCTTCTCTTTTTTTCATGGTTTTTCCAAGGGTCAAGACAACCTCACTAACTTAGAGAAAACTAAAATTGGATGTAGTGTGTAAATGGGGTACTTACGACACACTTTTTATCAATTGAATGATTTGAATCTTCATCATCTGAGCAAATGCCTTCACTGTCACATTTATCCTCAAATAATTTACTTGTGCCCGATATTGGGGCAGTATCTTCATACTGGTCAATTACAAACATCAACAAATCGTAGTACCTGAAATTAATAAAAAAAGTAGGCACTTATTTACATATAAAAAATGTTGAGTTATCTCAACAAAAATATATACCATTTTATGTAGGTAATTAAGTTCAAATGGAACATCTAATTAGACATCTAAGCGTATTTTAGGTTTTCAAAAAAATGCTCCTAGTAGAGGGTTTAGGTCTTAGATCATAATTATCTAAGGGTTAGGTAGATCTTTTACATTTCTGTTTCTGATAATGAAGTCATGTACACAGAACAGTACAGTATCTGTATGAGTGACTGTAATATTTGGATGGGTCATAGATTTAGAATGGATGGGTAGATCTTAGTGAAATAATTTCATTGCTAAATTGCCTCCTATCGGGTTATTCCCAAAGTACAGAAATACATTAAAAGTACTGTTCTCAAAAAATTTAAATCTCATATTCTTTATTGTTGATTGTTTAATTATAATGAATATATACTGATTTGCAAATTGAGAAGTCTTATCAAATTTTATCTTATACTTGAATTTTTATTTGCAAACCTTTTGATCCTGACTGTACATCAGCTATTCGTTTGGAGTGAAATGCAACTTAGACCAGGTACTTATGACTTTGGGAACATTTTAAAATTATCATGGAGGAGAATAAAACTAAATTGTGTGTGTGGAGTGGAGAACTTTGGGAACTTTTTTTGGCGGACTCTGTGAATAACTCCTACAAATTACTGTACAACCGACTCCACACAGTCTTGTCTTGTTTCTTTGCCCTACCTAGCTAGAGTGTCTGATCCGCATAGGTGCGGAGGGCGGAGGGGTGAAGCGGTTCGCGGGTCGAGGGGCAGGTGGCTTGAATTGAATCGAAGCAAACCACCGCAGCTGAGGTGCTATTTTTTAAACGCGGAGTTACTAAACGAACGATTCTTTGAATGGAAAAACCATTCGTTTAGGTGACTTCGCGTTTCGAAAATGTCTCTTCTGATTAGAGTAGAGACAGACTTTGTGATAAAACTAAGTTACTGTCAAAAGCCGACTTTGTGAGTTTGTGACAGTCAGTTTGCAGACCTAACCACAACAATAGCGAGCGAGATTTGTTAAAAAAAATGCATTCATCTGTTTTGCTATAGAATAAGGACTTCTAATAAAACGATCTTTTGTTAATCAGAACTCATATTCTTGATCTTTAAAATTAAGTAAGTAATTTTTTTAACTTTGCAATTCGAAAATTTGTTTTTGTAAATGTAAATGTTAACTGTTTGTACTTAGGATTTTTTTAAATTAAGGTATTATGTTCTATTGGATTGATTTTGTTAAATTAGTATACCGTTCGGAATTTTAATATCATTATTATACCCGTAAAATCGTGATGATGAAAATTGGAATTAAAAACTTCGTATTTTTGTAGGGTACCGTATTGGTATACTATGTAATATGTAATAATACCGCAAGACCCAAAGTGCTCTGCCTACTCCGTATGATATAATAACGTGAACATTTCTGTTTTGATTTTAGTCAGAAACCGAAAAAGCCGGTTCGAGTATTTTCAATTCACCTCAAACAGTCCAATACTGGTCTAAGGTTCTTTTAATTAAGGGATCTAAAATGCCTATGCAAAAATAAATTTCCATTCTTACCAAAGTGTAGGGCTGTGTGCTCCACCCGAGGCGTCTATCCTCTTCTTCTCCTTTCTCATAGCCCGTCTCAAATTTTGAATCTTTTCACGAACCAATTTCGCATTCGCCTCTTTGACTCCGTTCCTACGTAGGAACATTACGATCTCTTGATAAGCCTTCCTTTTCATGTCACGTTTTTTGTACTCCCTCGAATTTACTTGCCACAAACATTTGCGCTCCCAATACATTTCTATGAGGTCTTTGGTTAGTTTCTTTGTCATATCCATATTTGAAAAGTGAAGAAAGCGTTAATATTGTTACTCTCAGGGGATAGTTCCGCGTAATAACGTGGTCCGTGGTTCAATACCTCAGGTAAACTGCAGTGGGATGGGGCTCGATGCGCGGATCCGATCCGGCGCGTCGCGTCGACAATATGGCGCATGCAATACGACGCACGCGCGTGAACGCAGACTGACCTTGAAATAGGACTGTGACATTAAAATGTATTCTAGGTCACTCACAAGTACTCATAAAATAACACAACAATCAAGACTAATGCAGGACTTATGTCGGTAAATATCGGCTGCTT
The DNA here is from genome assembly GCA_963555685.1 of Acrobasis consociella. Taxonomy (NCBI): domain Eukaryota; kingdom Metazoa; phylum Arthropoda; class Insecta; order Lepidoptera; family Pyralidae; genus Acrobasis; species Acrobasis consociella. The sequence continues at coordinate 5,323,160 of OY743111.1, read as the reverse complement.
ATTTTAGTTGTGATGGATATAATGTTTATCGTTTAAGAATATTCGATAAAGACGTACCTATGCCCGTGCCCGTGCCTAATCTAAATATTACCAATCTTTTCTACAAATTTTTAGTAAGTAAATATTTTTTGAAGTTACCGTAACCGACACCGAAGGTTTCACTTCTGTCTTCTGTCTTTTGTAGGCACTTGAACCAAAACATAAACAAAAAAAAACTGTGGGGAGTGCAATTATTTTTAAAATAATTCTACCTGACTACAACTTTGCTATTTATTTATATGTAGTAGATAGAGGTAGGTACATGTTCGAACGCCGATGTTATTCGACCTTGAGACGGCACGCCAGACGGGCACGTGTCCTTATTATTATTACTCGGCCTATTCCTGAGGCCGCAAAATGCATAGTAGGTAAATAGGGTGGACGTACCTAATACCAGCCCCGTACCTAATACCAGCCTTTTAACGTTTTTTTAGATAATAAGGTTTCTGTAAATTTAACGTGGCAAGAACTTTTTTTTTAAAATATAAACCATTTGGTCCAAAATATTTGTTAAATATGGTGACACTGGACTGAGTACTTCGACGTCAATCGTCAATTAAAGCTAGGCGACTACGGACGGCGGCCATTTTGCTAAAAAAATGATAAGTTCCGGAGTCACTTAAACAAGGTATTTCTCTTATCTCTTCAGCTCTACTGTTCTTGATTTGGTTTATTTTATATTATGATAAAGTTGTGAATCGATTTCTAAATAATAATTTAGGTTTTGTCTCTCATATCAGCTGAAATTATGGGGCTGTAGTTAGATACATCAAATGTATGAAGTATGTAATTTCAGCCACTCTAGGCCACTCTAGGCTGGTATTAGGTTATATGGAGTACCTAATTCCAGCCACCCTAGGCTGGTATTAGGTTAGATGGAATACCTAATATCAGCCACCCTATTAGGCTGGTATTAAGTTTAACGGAGTACCTAATTCCAGCCACCTGAGGCTGGTATCACACTAGGCTGATATTCGGTACGTGAAAGGGTGGTATTAGATACCGAGAGGCTGTAATTAGAGCCGAAGGGTACTTTTCTATATTTTATTGTTTTAAAAATTTGCAGTTACATTTATGGTCAATTCAAAATATTAATTATGATTTTCAAATACATAACCTATCAACCTAAAAAAGAAACAATTGATTTCAGCCTAAACTTAAAGCAGTACAATTTTTTAAAGGTAAAATTTGTACCAAAAGGCTGACATTAGGTACGTCCACCCTACTTACCTACGTTCCTATACAACGTGGAAGGGACATACCCGTAATAAAAACCACCACGGGCTATACTAAATAGATCACAACGTACCTATAGTTTAATGAATATCATATAGCAATCAAAAAACAAACAAAAAAATCGGCGTTTCCATACTAGTGTCCAGCCGTTCGGCCAATTTGTATGGGAATTTCGATTTTTTTTTGTATTTTGACTGTTTTTTTTATTTTCATTTTAAGTGATCGAGTATAGTAGTAGGTTGTTTTGATTTATTACGGCTATGTCCCTTCCACGTTGTATTCCTATGCAAATTTTACTGATGATTTGTATATCCTCACTACTCAAGTACCTACTTACTACCCTAAACAGTTCAAGTTGAGAATCAAAAGGCCGGCACAAATCTTAATGGTTTCTCGATGATCTGATAGTAAGTACTTATTTTATATGAAAAGTTGAAGTTGGTAAATATCAAAGTGCATAATTAAAAAATAACAAAAAAGTATCAACATTACCAACGCAACAACAGCGAATTCGATTTTTTTGACCATTCAGTTTTTCATAAATTTTCAAAATGGCGAAAATATGCAGGTTGGTTACTTATAATAACTTAATAAAATAATATTTTTTCTCGCGTGAAGTATTGAATTTAATAACTATACTCGCGAGGTCTATCTACAGCACACCAAGCCAAATAACTGGTACTTTAGTATAAGGGGGGTGGTTGGTTATAAATCATATTTTTTCTCGCGTGAAGTATTAAAAGTAATAAGTATACTCGCGAGGTATCTACAGCACACCAAGCCAAATAATTGTGATTCCTACTTAAGTACTTAAGTATAAGAGAATTCTTTTTTCTTTCCAGCTACAACTCCAACGACGGCTTCGGTCGCGTAGCGGAGCAGCTCAACTTCGCGGCGCCGTCGGAAGACGAGGCGGAGTACCCGCCCGGCGCCTACCTCAAGAAGGGGAAGGTCTCGAGGGCAAGTCAAACCGAACATGCCCGTTTTTATCTCTTTTTCATATACAGATGACATAATTGTTCCCCTACCAGCCTACGAAACCTAGTTTTAATTTAATTTGAATATTTAAAAAATACTTTTGTGTATTTTCTAAAGCTTAAGTTGCTTTTGAATTTATACAAATATGTCATCTGATTTGTTGTATGTGTGTAGTGTAAATAAATAATAAATTCAGATTTTTTAAATGCACCTACTTAGTTAAATCTCTATATGTTTATCATATGAAAATTACGTGTCACGTTGTTTGTCCGCGATGGACTCCTAAACTACTGAACCGATTTTAAATTTGATTTGCACACCGTGTGCGATTTGATCCAACTTGAAAGATAGGATGGCTTACCCACGCGAACGAAGTCGCGAGCATCAGCTAGTAGTATTAAAAGATTAAGTTAATTATAAACTCTTTATTTCATTGGTTGGAAGATTAGGGAAATATACTGATGTCAGAATTTCAAGTTAGAAAAGAAAATAGACTGTCCTTTCTAACCGACCGGTATCTTGGTGCTTCAGCACGCACCCAATCCAGCATGTTAGTATAAAAGTGCTTCTAAGCCGTTGGTCCCGGATGTCATCATTGTGGCAGTCGTCAAGCTACGTTAGATGCCTTTAGGCAGCCTGAAAAATCTGACACTGGTGTTGCTGTTACACGAAAAACAAAAAAACAAACTAGCGAGATAGAAAACTTGATAATGAATACTGACTTTGAGTAAAGTTTTGGGTCCACGGACCACACTAAAGAGGGAAAATACCTCCAATAACTGTGGGCCACACGGAACGTAAACATGAAATAAGAAAACGTTGTGTACGTACGAGTATGTATCTTATCTCTCATGATGATAGTCATTAGCTAGATTTACACGGCCCCGTAGGTGAAACAGAAATGGAAAGGGATTCAGAAATCGTGAGCACAAATCATCATGAGAAACAGAATGAGAAAGCCCCGGAAAATAAAAAGAATAAAGCCGCCACACGGATAAAGCACAGGGTTATATGGGCGCTGGATGCAAGCCGCTCTAGATCGGTCATTTTGGAAATCTTTGGAAGAGGTCTATGTCCAGCAGTGGACGTTATGCGGCTGAAATGATGGTGATGATTGGGATACTCGTGTTCTAAAGTTTTAATTGATGGTTATAATTACAGCAAGATCCGATGTCACACCGCATCATCGAGAAGCGGCGCAGAGACCGCATGAACAACTGCCTAGCAGACCTCTCGCGGCTCATCCCCCCCGAGTACCTGAAGAAAGGTCGCGGCAGGGTCGAGAAGACAGAGATCATCGAGATGGCTATCCGACACCTCAAGTTCCTGCAGGAGAGAGCCAATGGTTTGTACCCGGCCACCTAAACAACTATCTAAAAAAAAGGTAAAACGGTCGACCCAAATGTTTGGGCGCTTTTCTCTGCTGGAAGATTTGTCTTGTTTAATTTATTTCTTACGTCATATTAAAGATTATATATTTATATATTTAAGAAAAAAAAAGTATTTCTAGGATTTTTAGGTGAGCCAAACAAAACATTCGGGTTCCATAGCGATATTAAAATAAGGTTGAGCTTACTTCCATTTGAGAAGACAAAATCCATATGACTCAAACAATTTGGTTGACCAACGAGTCTTAATTTTGTTTTTCATGTTTTACCTTTACCGTTAGTTTAATAATTGTTTTCCCAATCCACTTTATTATCTTTAAGACACTTTGTCTATTTCAAATCAAAAAATCTTCGATAGGATACTCGTCATTTAGTTTAGTTGCGACTACTGGTAACTTAGTTTTCTTCAGACTTTTAAATATTTTAAGACATGTCAGAAATTATTCATAATGCACAATTTAATAAAAACAAGTGCTGCTTCTTTTGGACTTTCCAAATTTTTCTGTGCATGATCCGAGAATAATTCAAAGTTGACGCGTAGCACCGAAATGAGCAAATTTTGTAAACACAGATCATTCTCAAATCGCTGTCATCTACGATCCATTCGGGTATTCAAATCAGGTACGTCAAATTCTTCAAAATCTTTCTCTCATAGTACTCTTTCCTCGTGATTGTATTCAGGCAGAAATTCATCAGAGATTATCATTGAAGTCTAATAGCGGCGCTTTCTAGAGTTTCTTCTGAAATATGTTTTATTCTGGTTATTTTAAAATTATACATAGTTATCTTCTATCTTTCTGCATGGACTTAGTCCTGTGCCGATACTCTTCTGGAGTTTAAACTCTAAACTAAAAATACTAGCTAGGATTGTCGTCATTGTAGTAATAAAACACCAAACTAGCATTTATCATTGCGAAGCACATTAGGCACGTAGCTACGTGTCAATATCGATCGTATAGCTTTTGGAGTAAGTATCTTCAAGTTAACTGGGTTGCGTAGTGACTTCTTCACCATCGATCTTTAGAGATCCTCACCCGAATGGTTTACAAATCTGCTCTTGTGCTATGATATCTACTGAAGGAATCTAATGTTGTTGGGAGTCGCCCGCAGGAAGATGTAGCATCTCCGTGGGTTCTGTTGTAGCTGCTGAGAGGCAGGTTGGCGGGGAGCACTTCCGCGCGGGGTTCCACGAGGCGGTGGCCGAGGCGGTGCGGTTCCTGGTGGAGGTGCAGGGCTACGGGCCCGGCGACGGGCTCTGCCTGCAGATGGCGTCGCACTTGCAAAGGCACTGTGAAGTTGTTACCAAAGGTTAGTATCTGCGTAACCTTACTTTGAGTCCTATTCTCTACCGGGAAACACACGGCGAAGTTTTCCCGTGGATGCGGTTGAAGGCGACTTAGGAAATATAAGCCAAATAAAGCTAATAAACATCAAATCTTTCAAACCCGTCTGGTCAGCGTGGAAAAAGTAGGCCAAATCCTCTGTTGGTCTGACCAAATAAGGCTCTAGTAGTACAAGGAGGGTCGTGCTACTGCAGTGGAGACTATCTATAAAAACATGATGATGATGATGATTATGAACCTTACTTACTCTTGCTTGTTGTTCCTTCGAGGACTTTTTTCCGCAATTTGGCTCGAAACGCGAGGACCTTTTGCGTGGGGAGCTGACGCCGGCAATGCCGGCATGTGTGACCTTTTCACCAACTAATTTGTAAAATACTTAGCTAATTAGTGAAAATAATCAGTGCGTAAATTAAATTCATGATGTGATGATGGAGTGGAGCTCGGTGACATGGTAGGCTTGGGACTTTGCATTGTTAGCGCTTTCCGAGCGTGGTCCGGCACTTGGATGGGTAACCAAACCACAAGTGGCACAAACATTTCTCAAGTTCCCTCGTGTTTCGGATGGCACGTTAAGCCATTCATCCCGGCTGTCGTCATAACAATGTGTTTTCACATAACAACCCTAACTCGATTTAGAGCCCTCGCTCGCTTCGCCCGCTCGGTCAATGCTGGTTTTATAGTCACGCGTTCGCACGCGCGGTTGGCAAGCGCGGCCCGTTTCGCCATACAAAGTGTACGCGGTTAACTATGTAACGATCCAAGACGCTCAAAGCCCGTTGCCCGCGACGCGGGTCAACCGCGCGTGAGAACGCGTGACTGTAAAACCAGCCTAAAAATAAAAGAGGAATCTCAACTTGCAGGTGATTTGCCGCCACGTGAGAAACAGCGATCCTACCCTGGGGGCTCCTCATCAGAGACCGCCAGTTCCTCCAGCAGTTCGCACGGCTACGCGGTGAAGCAGGGCGTGATCGCGCAGGCGCCGCCCCCCGCGCCCCCAGCGTCATACCCCCCGGAGCCCTATGAGCCCGAGAGACAGCCAGAACAGTACCCCATGGATTGTGATAGAGGTAGGTCATGATGACAGTGACTTGGGTGTTTTATAAAATCACGCAATATTATACTACTAATATTATAGACGCGAAAGTTTGTAAGTATGGATGGATGTTTGTTACTCTTTCACGTAAAAACTACTGAATGGATTTAATGAAACTTTGCAATAATATAGCTTATGCATCAAAATAACACATGGCTACAATTTATAAAGATATTGTGTGATAGATAATCCTGCGCAGACAAAGTCGCAGGCACCAGCTAGTAAAGGATAAAGTGAATGTGTGTGTATGTTCGTAACTACTTCACGCGCAAACAGCTGAATCAATTTTGATAAAATTTAGTATGCAGGAAGCTGACACCCTGGATTGACACATGGCTTTTTTCGCGGATAACACCGCGGGGCGCGACTACTAATTAATAAAACAAGTTTAATTACTAGGCAAATTAAAAATTCTCGACCATCAAGAACGCCATCTAGTGATTAAGTGGCCGAACTAACGATTCGACTTTATATCCGTAGCGCCATCTATTATTTGCTAGAGAAAGCCCTGTCAAGCGTTAACCTCAATCAAAAAGTAAAAGTTCGGGGTTTAAAAATTGCCTTAGCTAACTTAGCTTGATACAAAGGACTTAAGAGCGCCCAACCCGCCTTACTTTTCATACAAACGCTCTTACGTGATTATAGCGTTGTATTGTAACAAATCTTTCTTGGAAAGTTTTGAACTAACAGGAATCTTGTGCGCTATATCTAGGTACCTATCAATCGAAATTAAAAATTAAAATTTGGAAAAACAAATTCAGTATAAGTCTCCAAAAATCTGCTTATTTGTACAAATTTTACCTGAACTTCGGCCGATCATATAATGCTCATGAATTGTAAAAGTAAAGAAAATATTTGCATACAAACCTTGCAAATGTAATGAAGATTACAAATGAAAAACATTTATTTTACACACTCGTAATGCTTACTGAAAAACATGTATTACCTGGAACAAGTTTTATGAAATTTCCGCACCCTATGAAAAATTAATATTCGTTCAATGAATAGTAAATAATAATACTAATTTCGTACAATATAATGCAAACTGAGCGCTCAAGTGCTATCTCTCTCTTTTCACTTTGCTTTTTTTCTATCATTGCGCTGGATGAAACAACAAGCATTTCCAACCATGCTCGCGTTGACGATAGAGGGACCGGGAAGGGCCCTCTTAAGTACCAAATTACTGACTGAGTAACAACAAATGCGGCCACAGAGTACCTTCATCAGTTGTATTTGTGAATATATATTTTTTTGTCCGAGTTTCCTTCCGTGTCACAAATATATAGGTATACTGTATTTCAGTAAAACCGACTAATCATACTCTTATTTAACTTATGTTGTATACGTGTTTACAGCGACCGCTGTTAAAAGTCCGTTTTTCCCGCCAGTTGCCCCCTTGCCGCTCGCGGCGGACGGGGAGGCCATGCCTGATGATGAGCCCCTACCCTTGGACGGGAGACGCAAGCGGGAGCCCACTCTGCGAACCGTGAGGAAGCCAGACCATAATGAAGATTACCTGCATTCATACAAGTTTAAGAATTCCATAGAAAGGAGGTTTTCAAGGTCACAGGATACAGAGGTGAGCCCGGCATGAGACCCTAGTTGTCTGATTACATAAACTATAGTTTTCTAAAACTTGCGACAGGTTATTTACTCTCGATCAGTCGTTCGCCTCCTATCGTATCGTTTGCGGGCGGCACGCAGCAACGGAAGATTTATGCTTTCCTGCCATTTAAGCATAATATGGCACCTTTGATAAAATTTATATCGCGCGAGCCGACCCTAAATAGACCTCTGGCCTAGTGGTCACTATGCCATGCTGCCAATCAGAAGGTCGGGTTCTATCCCCGATCCTGCCACCGGTGCCGGTGCTATGGGTGCTGGAGCCCTACTCTGAAAGTTACAATCCATCTTTGACATCAAAACGCGCGCAGCTCCGTGCCCTAGTGGCATAAGTTACATTGAACGTTACACACTGATTAATTTTGTTTCACCTGCATCCATTTTCCCCAGAATAGGCACATTTATAAATTCTAGTGCAATTTCAGTACAGATTCCAACACAAATAATGTTATTTCAGGCACCAGACCCGGTGACCCGTCCGGCTCCCCACGGCAAGATGTATAACCACAAGCGAAGACGGGCGGTCAAACTGACACCTTCCACTTCTACGTCAGGCTCTACAGAGGAAAACAGAGATACCTCGCCACAGGTAGGTAGACTACTCTGATGAGTTCAGAGGTCTGACTGGAAAGATGAAGCCAGCCTACACTCGCCTGGCAGAATCTACTTATGACATTGAAACTGTAACTTTGTAAGTGGCAAAATATCAGTATGCAAGAAGCTATTTTCATATATGAGTATACAATACACGCTAGTAAAACTGCCTAGAGCTTTCTGTAAAAAAAGAGACTATCGTCTGGTAGTTTCGTCGCTATAACGTCAAACCAAATTAGGTTTTATAATCATTTCGTAGCCCTATGTTGCTTGGTGCTGGAACGCTATTAGCTACCTTTTGATCTCCTCAAATAATTTAATATATACTTACGTATGCTATCTCGTGCAGTTTGTGAGTAAAGGTCTTGTATGCATAAGTTTGAGTACCTGTGGACTGGGTAAAAATATATTATTTTATTTAGTCCGTCGGCTAAATTATCCAAAACTAAAGAACCCATATTTTTTCGTTTAGCAAAGTAGTAAAATACCTACAGCGCTTCGAACTTGCGGAGTTAACGTCACGTGTGGTTAAAATCGTAGCTGATCGTGACGTCATCCGAAATTAAAATGCGCTGTATGCTTCATTATTATTCGCTAATCAGCGAAAAGAAAAAGTATGTACTTATACCATACTTTTTAAATCGCCAAATTAACTTTTCCTGTTCGCAACCATAGTGATCTATAGAATTGTTTAGTTATGTTAAAGATTTTTATCTACAAAACGATGGCTATATGTAAGATTTTAATTTCAGGATACGTCGAGCGAGTCTCCACACAATCATAACCACTACGAGAAACCGCCGCCGACGCAGTATGTTCCCGTGTTTGCGTTGAATTCTTTAGGTGAGTAATGCATCTAACTAGCATATCAAGTTATTCAAACTTCTCAAATTAATTATATTTTAATTATATACATAAATTCATTTAATAAAGTAATTAAATATACCCCAATCATGATTGAATGCGGTCAAGCTCAAAAAATCATAACTCAAGGATGAGTGAGGCGCCACTTTTTAGTTTATTGCCACATCACCACAAGGTTTAGATGCGGAGCTGTTTGTAGTCTTCAGTTACTACACTGTATTCTTTTCCACTTTACAAATTTTTGATATACATTAAACTATAACTATATGTCACTTCTCTGTAATAGTCTTACTTTTAGCATTAGTACCTACGGCCGCCAACCAGACATCAACCTTCCCATTTTTTAATCCTGGGCCAGTAGAAACCAGGGTTAGCAGGGTCACTTGACAACGATTGTTTCCGTTCTAGGCAAGTACTACGTCCCGCTGAGCGTGGAGTACGCGTGCCTGTCGCGGCACCTCGGCGCGTACGACGCGCTGGACGCGCGCGCCGTGCAGCTGGCGGCGCCGCTGCACCCCGTCACCATCCACGTCAACTTCCAGCCCTGCCTCAACTACCACGTCAAGCGCGAGCCTGCCGACCGCGACTGGCGCGCTGCGTAGATGGACTTGCAGGCTAATGCCGCATTTACGCATTCGCGCGAATCGCGAGGCGAATAACAGACACGCATATATAAACAGTGAGTTCGCTATGCGCCTTGCGGTTCGCCTCGCGATTCGCGTCTTCGTCGTTTACACATTCGTGCGAATCGCGAGGCGAATGACGAGGCGAATAACGAACACGTACGTGTTATACCACGCATTTATGAACTTGATGGCACGCTGACAGTACGCGCCGCATTTCCACTCTTTCATACCCTTTCACCGCGAGACTATATCATTTGTCGTGCCCCCAGCGCGAGGCATGGTATCTAAAATAACCTACAAAAACGAATATGAATACGTAACTTATGTGCCAAACGAGCATTTTTTTGTCGGAAATATCCGACGTTCGCGGAAAGGGCCCGACAATGTTAGTCGGATAAATCCGACGTTCGCGGTTAAAGGGTAATTTCTGCGATTGCGTAATTTCAGAGAAAGCGCGCGCGCAATATTTTTATACGGAAATTTACAAGCGGCGCGTACGGCTCAAAAATTGTGCTTTTGAGTGTACTTTACTTTACTTGAACAGCATTAACACTGTGTCGAGAGGAATCCGCAGAGGTTCTCGCGGGTCGCCCGAACAGGCGACCAGCGACAACGCTCATATATAACTCGACTATGATAAGTTGACGCAAATCAAGATGCCTATTTCTATTGCCAACCATAGAGCGATATTGTTATAGTATAGCGATGGAAATTAGACACTTGCATGGGTTAACTTGTCTTGATCAAGTAGTACGCAGCACTAATGCTGCGTATCGCTCTTTCTTTTATAATAAGCGGATGACTCGACGCAGGCTTTAACATAAAACGTGAAAATGAATTTAAAAATGGCTCTGACGCCAAAATGCATGGATATGAATTAAAATTTAGCAAGCGAAATCGAAAGTTACCAAATAAAAAATTATGAAATTGCTGCGCTTGCTTCATACAGCAGTAATTTATTTACAATAAAAATTATTTTAAATTAGATTTTATCCCGTGAGTTATAAACGCCATAATAACTTCATATTGTTAGAAACAGTAAATGGTGAATCTCCACTTACAAATTTAATTGAACACTTTGGGGCTGCTAGTCTGGTGCTTTCAATCGAAATAGTAAATCGTCTTCGAAGCCCATTTTCGATTTTTATTTAAATGTCGCACCTATAACTGTCGCTGTGAGCGTGCTCTACTTGCTTGATGCAGCGCCAAGGGCTGAAGATCACAAACGCTATAACAAATTAGTACCTAGGCTTCACCATGGTTTCGGGAAAGATGAAAACTAAATTTAACATGGCACCGTCCGTAACAGATTAACTGGCCAAGTGCGAGTCGAATTCGCGCACAAATGGTTCCGCACCATTATGTATAAAAACTCGCATTTATTGTATGGGAGCCCCATTAAGAAATTTAGAACTGTGAAACTTCATTGTCCAGCTATTACGGTTTATGAGATACGATCTGGTGACAGACAGACAACGGAGTCTAGTAATAAGGTCCCGTTGTTACCCCTCGGGTACGGAACCCTAAAAACAACCGGAGGCGCCATCATTTCAGGCCCAAAAACTTAGTATATATTACGATTGACACCAGACTCAGCACCCAGTTTTTAGTAGATTTTGTACTAGGTATAGCTACTCTGTATGCATCTTAATGTGAACGATGTGTCATGAATAAACTCATTTGATTCCATGAGATAAGGTTTTAAAAGTAGGTTCTTAAAACCTTGGAATATAAGATGACTCGCATGTATATATATAAACAAGCGAAATTGACGCTACTGAAATATGATTAAAATGACATAAATGTATGGTCCAATCTAGTCAATGGGCGATACAGGAAAATATTATTAATATTTTATCTCTAAGTATGTATAAAGCAAACTTAATTATTAGGACTACGAAAACGCGGAAATCTTTCGCAGGAGTAAAATATTTAAACAATGCATTACTGTCAAAAAAGAGAATTTAAAAGGCAAGGAAAACACTGCTATTTTTATGTCAAGATTTGAAGAAATCGAGCAGATGCCTGACGAATTAATTAAAGAAAGTACCTAAGACCTAAAGTAAATATTTGAACCAACATTGCCTGCAACTTACAACAGCGATAAATCGAAACGATGACTCAAATTCAAAGATGTCTGCAGTTCTAATTTTAGTTCGGCTAACATCGATAAATCGTTACGACTTGTCTTTCCGTGGGTAGCTCGCTTTATTCTGGATGTGGACAAAGTATCAGTGTTCTTAGTTACGGCTGTGATAGTAACGATCGTAGTCAAGACCGTTACACGATAACCAAGAAATTATCTTTTGGAAACAATATTTTAAATACATCTCCCAAAACGTCATTGCTTGTAGAAACGCCCTGTAATAAAATATTGTTTCGAGAATAATATATTTAGGTTTTAAGTATTTTTTAATGTTTAACATTTACGGAGGTTAAGGTGGAACGAATTACGAGTGCGTCTCTTGTAGACTTGTTTTAAAGACTGAGGTTTTCTTTGCTTTCTACGAGTCGATGTACGTGGGCGTCACTTTGCTAAATTTACGTTACTACTTAAAAATTCGTATTGGGCTATTTGGGCTTGGGTAAAAAAATGCGGTGCAAAGTGTTTTTACGATCGATAAAAGAATGAACGATTGTTTTAGAGAAAGAAGCCATTCTGAAATCTTTTGTTTTCTGGTTGGGTTTTAGTTAGTATATGAGTGACGCACACGTATATGCGAGGATGATTGAGGTGTCAAATTTTACGTAATGTTAGGCTTATTTTCGATGTTATCTGCGGCAAAGGAACCCCATTATTGTTTTACCTCACGAACATTGTTTTAGAAGTTTGTTATGTAATTTCGCCTCTTCATATTCCAGTAACGCGGGTTCCTTTAGCGCTAAATTAGTCTGTTATAATAATATATACTTTATATTTTGTAAATACATAAGCATTAAATGTGAATTATTTTACTACTTGTTTCAATTCTTGTTCAAACCTAATGAGGCTTAAAGAAAAGGAAAGGCGTGACATTCAAACGAAGATTTTATGTAATTAATTATCATAACATCTTTTATTCTATATTATTATTTTAAATTTTACATGCTTAGTTCAAACATTAAGAAAGAAATAATAATATTTAACATCTGAATAATATACAGTTCTAGTAATTTATGAACCACTTAGCAATAAAATTATATTAATATTGCAAAATATTCCATTGTTACTTCGAATACCTTAGACGTAATTATCGAATATGAAGAAGGGACAGAGGTGGGTGCAATCACAAGTACCGAAACTAAGTTCATATATGGCAAACGAGAGAAACAGAGTGCGCGACAGTTCACCATAACAAAATATAGCTTTTACTTATCCATTAATTATTATAATATATACACAAATATCGTTCTCTACTGGATGATATTATTAAGGATTTTATCACAAAGATTTTTCTAATTTCTACAGAACATGTATTTCTTAAAGAGCATTGTGCTATGAAATCTTCTGGTACGTTGATATAATCGCAATAGAAAAATGTACTTTTCCTGTACGTATTTACTTATTTACTGATTGTACCGTGTTTGACGAGAGAACTCACAGCAAAATGCACTTTAACGCGAAGACAATAAGCGATTCACAATTCTAGTTAACAACCAGATCGAAATATTTACATTTCATTATAGAAAACTACTGACATATCACTCCACTGGCTGGGGTTTATTTTACACCAGTATCAATATATTCAAACAAAAACCATAAAACGGCAATACCTTTACAATACGTATAAAAATAATAAAATCCAGAGTTAAAATAAAATGCTATTAAAATATCTTGTGTTTATAGATTTCTATGAACTAATGTTGCCTATAGGCGAATTATTGCAACGTGTTGACTATATTAAGCTTTCAAGTATAAATTTATGCTTTGTATATATGTTTCACAATAAGTAGGAAGCATGAGAATGCCCAACCAACGTATTAATGTTATAACTGACCTTCCAAATTCATTTAATTACGCTTACAGGATAATCACATTATCACCACATAGCCTGATCGAAACAAGGCTTTGTGTTGTGGGTAGACGAACGCAGTTAAGCGGGGGCAAAGTATTTTGTTGCTCTGCTAAGCGTTCGCTGCTTTCTGACTATAGTTACAGAGATCAGTATCGGCTGGTGTTGATTTCAAATTGATTTAAAAAACAACAGTCACAGTTTTAGTCAATATAAGAAATGTATGAAACACTAAAATGAACTCAATTTTGGTATCATTTCAAACTAAAGAACACACTTCTCAAAACGTTTGATGAAACAATAAAACTGGCGCAGCACATAATACAATTTACAATAGAAGCTGCTAATACAATTCATAACTTGATTTCAAATCAAAATTCATTAATACATCTCGTATTCAATACTATAACTTCCCCAAACCGCGAAAGTCAGTAATTTAGTGTTTCGTTGAACTGGAACGTTGAGCAACTATTATAGAGCTACACACTGGGTTCAAATAACAATGCATGTAGTTTCACTACAACACATTATGTAAAGTTTAATGTACATTGCAAACGTTTCTGCACCTCTAATTGCAACCTTGGAAATGAAAGACACTCTTTTATTACGCAGGATATATCAATCTGAAAGATATTCATAGGATCCACCCCGAAATAGCGAAAAATCTATGTATCACACGATATGTACTAACAAAATGTATGAAACATATTTTTTTTTAAATTTCATGATTGGTCATTAAGGAAGAGTTTAATAAGGTAGTTTCCAACAACTCAAATCTTTTAAATCTTTTTTCAAACTTTTTATAAACGTCAAAACAAACATTTTCTTTGGGATTTGTATGAAAAAAAATACTAATGAGGTCAAATAGCGCTCTTAATATCAGTTTTTCCGCAATAATAAATCTAAAATCACGTCGAAAATGGATATGATCAATGAAATAAATTATTTGGTACTTTTAATAGAACAAAACGTTCACTTTTGACCCAGGAAACTTTCTTTTCAAGTGGAAACTTTACTGGACTCTTTTACTTTGCTTATTTTTCAAGTGGAAACTATACTTGACTCTTTTACTTTGCATAATAACACTGAACAATTATTATCAAATGATTTCTGGACAACATAAGTATACTAACTGCCAGTGTCATATCAGTAGTGGACATTGACCTATATTTGGTTCTGTCAGTCGCGTACATTTCCAGTGTCGTCGTGTGCATACCATACTTTAGTAAAATTAGGAAAATCAGATATATCTATGCATCAATCAAATGAATGAATTTTACATCGACTTGTTTTGATAGGTACTACAAGTAGCGTAGTTATAATTTCCTACTCAATGTTACATTATAATAATTCTTACTACGTACACAAAATCTTAAATTATTAAAAAAAATTGAAAGACTAAACTGAAAGTAGTGACTGCATTGTGATGGTTTATGACACAAAATGTACAAAGTAATATTAGTTATATGAAACTGCAGTATTTCGCCGAATGATTGAGATGACATTGAAATGTATGAACGACACAACCCTTTGTCAATATTCACTATTGACATGCTATCTGGCATGTAGCAGATTTTTCCACGACAGTGGATAACTTAATAGGCTGCTTAAATGTATTCCTGATTAAACTTATTAAGCGTGCTTTTGAGAAATAGTTTGTAAATGCAGAAATATACAATGATTCTATTGAATCTATCATCCTCATTTTACCAACGCTATTACTGGATCAATACAAAAAAAGGCAATTTTAAACGCCACACAAATCTTTCATTTCAAAGGTTACAACCCGACAAAGCATCTGAAGACTAACAGAAAAGGGGATGAACTACCCTCCACGCAAACTTGGCGCCGATGTGGCAAATATACAGCCAAAAGGAAAAACGATCACGAGGTGTAAAAAATAAAGACCATTTTGACAATTCATCTGGACGATTAAATATTAATAAGGCCCCGTATGCTGTTTATTTCCCACACCGACGTTTCGGGGTTTCGTTACTTATATTATAACAAACAGAATATTTTGCAAGTGTCTGTGTGTTTGCCACTGGGTTTCGGGCGATTACGTACCCTATCTAGTCTGGGGTTCACAACATCGATTCGTTGTCACCAGATCATGTTTTCGACAATACGCTTTATATCAGTTAACATTGATTCATAGCTCATAGCACGATATTCCGCAACAGGTAATCACAATCACAAATTATCCTAATACAATAAAATCAGTTACAAAAATTAAAAATAAATAATGAGTTAATTGTATTCAAGTTTCTAGGAACGATGAATTTTATAGGTGTTATGAATTTGTTGTTAATCATAATATAGAGCATATTATAAACATGACCTTAGGTGAATGGGGACGTGGATTGACAATAAAACTAGCTCATTAAGACCACTCACTCACAATATGACACAGTCAGACATTTACAGCGGCCGACGGGCCGAAAGCAGCACAAAATTTGTCATTACGTAACATTGAATCATCATTGACCGATATGAGGGTATCCTGAAATACGGACCATTAAGTAGCAGCACCGAAACTTAAGGTACACAAACTACCGGCACTATGTGTAAGTATTTACAATAGTGGGACAACTTCTTGTCCAAAATAAACTTTCTAAAATTTCAATAATTTAGTTGCTGTCACGTCTTAACACTAAATGCTCATTTACACACTGTAAGTTACTTGCCTGTTGCATACAATTATTTCGAAGCAACGGATGACTTACATGGTAACAACATGTCACTCATACAAAACAGTTATTGCTTCAATTATTGTATGCTACAGGCAAGAAACTTGCTTAAGAAACTATTTTAAGAAATTTGCACTTTCTTTTTGGACCTTAATTGACTGCAGCAAAACTGATAAATTTATGATCCAATGAAACAGATTTGGACATTATTACCCTACGGTGCTACCACCCGGTGTTTTCTATCTTCAGGGAAACTATTCGCAAAAATCTCGAACAATCTGTACCGGCCAATAACAAGTCAGTATTAAGTCATGAAACTCAATAATTTACATTGAAAGACGCACTAGACCAGATAGACCCTTCGCTACCTACCCAGCTGCCAAACGGTTGTGATGGTGGAACGGAGCGCATACCTATAGGTAAACAGCTTGACTGAGACTAGCTTGAGGAACGAGAGGATCGTGTGATAGAAAAATGCATAGAAACTGGTGATTTCGCGTCAGTGCGTGCGGTCCCCGCTCCCCGCGGCCCTGCGCCCCTAAGGCCAGCCTGCGTCAAGCGGCCTACCTTACATAAACTAACACCGACAGCTCATCCCTCGATCTAAAGGCGGACACGGGACATGCCTTCTCTTAAATTATAACACAGATTTAACCTCTAACATGGCTAACGCGCTTCCGTACCGAAACTTGTCTACACATGTGAAACGACTAACACTAACAGAGACCTACGCTCTAGGGACGACCCCCAGACACCCTATATATGCTAAAAAAAGTAAAACAAATAATAAAAACAACTATAATTTACTTAAACATTATGCGTACAAAAATCCTATTCGGCGCTCTCTACGCGCTCTATCGATAGATCCATAATAAATAAATATATCAATAAGATACATAAACATTGTACATATATAAAAAATCTTTTATTACCATTATACATACATACCGAGTAGGTCGCCTACCGCTATCTTAACTCTCCTATATACAATATGTACAAGGGGAAATAAAAACAATTTGTACTTGCAGAAAACCGTGAAAATAAAAACAGAAGATGAACGGAAATATACAAACGTCTCCAACACGAGTCCATAAAAGTTACATTAAAATGATGTTATGTAGTATGGTACAGGCGCGGCGCCCGCGCAGCGTGAGATAGGTACAGGAGCGCCGCCTACCTGTCCGTGCGCGGCCCCGCCTCTGCAACGAAACGCACGTTACACTTGCGCACCCTCACAATACAACTTTCGCCTTGCAGCTAACTTTATGTCGAATGAAGCAAGCAACCGTGCAACGGCAGCGTCTTTCGCAAAAGATTAGGCTACAGCAGCAGAGCTTTTATATTGGCCACATACACGGTGAATTTTCATTGGTTTTGGAACCGTAGACCACTTCATAAGAATCTTTAGTAACTAGTTAAAATAAAAATTCAGAAGCAAAAAATGTTGACTAAAATTCGAAAGTAAAATCGTAAGATCAATTAGTAGTACCGCCACTAGGCGAGTTCATCGAGGTCACGCCAGTTTTGGACGGGCGTAACTACGAGATGTCGATCTAAAATCATTTTCGCAACTTTTTTATCATAAGTCACACACAAATCTGGATTACGTGTATAGATTAGAGGAATTTATAAACTATAGACATTTTTTATCCAAAACCAATGAAAAGTCAGCGTGTAAAAACCAACTACACAGGTAGCGGCACGTAAATAGTGCTGACCATTATTGCACAGAAGTCAAAAATTAGTACTGTGCCTATGAGCAGTGTACCCTCTACATTTCGCTCAGAGCTACGTGCCGCTACTTGTACCAATGTTCTGTTCATCCATTTTTCCTATTTATGTAGAAGTAGTAGACTAAGGAAATCGATATAAACCCAGGAAAATATTCAATATATGCGATGGGCTACCAACTCGACACTATTCTGACTCCTGTCTTCCCACCACCTGCTAAGTGAGGCTTTGGTCTTGCGACCATAGGCTCTATCTATACCGCAAAGTATAAAGACAAATGTAAGTGAATATTCTAGCATAAGTAAAGTGGTCACAAAAGTAAAAGAAGATAAAAAAAGACAAAAAAAATAGAAAAATAGAAAAAAAGAAAAAATAGAAAAAGAGTAGAAAAAAATAAAAAAAAAAACAGTAAAAAAAAAGATAAAAAAAATGAAACCAGTACGTTTTAGCTAAAGCCCCCTCTGACGCTTTGTCCCCATACCGTACCAGGCTGGTCGGTGGGCGGGCGCGCCTCCTCGTCGTCGGGCAAGGCCAGCCCGAACTCCCGGCGCAGGCGCGAGCTCAGGTTCTCGCGCTGCCGCTCCGACGCCGTCGGCTGCGCGTCGAATACGCCTGCAACACGACAGAATTACGTTACAGGTTTATTTCTGACCTGACCGCCTTTTCGACAAAGGCCTTGCTCATATTTCTGTGAATTTTCGTCGAATAAAGCTTTTCTTATTTTGTAAGATATGACGTTTTGATAAAGCATAAATCTACGTACTCCTCAAAAACTATTTCATGACTAAGGCTTATGAGTCCAGTGTGGCCCGTCTCACAAAGAGACTTTTGTTAGAGTATGGCTCCTTGGGCATTGGTTGGTGCATGCAAACTTTTCAATGTCAACAGTCCATGCATTGGTCAATTTTCTTCGATTTCAGAGAGCAAGTACATGGCCCAGTGAACATAATAGTTTCGAAAAGACCATACTATGGGCACAGAATTAATATAAGTATTACATATTATTTATTGTATGGACTAGATACATATTATTTATTGTATAGACTAGATACATATTATTTATTATTTTACTTATATTAATTCTGTCCAATAGTATGGGCTTTTTGAAACTATCATGTTCACTTCGAGCCAGATGCATCTTTAATAGCAAGCTTGGAATTTCTAAATGGCTAATTAAAATAAATCTAGATTCGATTACAATCTCATCACTGAATCATTTGCGATAACTTTTGAGCCGCTGTTGGCGCTATTTCATCCTTCCAAGCGTTCAGATGTACATTTGTATGCAAATGAGAAAATTACACAGACCGCCTACATATCTATAGCTTTGTAGTACATATACATCAGCGCATAAAACAGGATGTGTTTGACCCCGGCCCGCCTCGACTTGTATTGTCATACGGCAGCGAAGTGGCGTAAAAATAAACATGCACACATGGCAGCGAGCCAAGCGGCTGGCTACTTGCAATAATATACCGGTTAAGCCTTGTTTACACGCGATAAAGACTGGTTTTATTGTATGCCATACCTCAGTTTAGATTCCATGTGAAATCCGATTTACATGTATTCGCATAGAACGCATGGTAGAATCGAATTAAAATGAATGGTAGCTACGAAACATCGGTGCATCTGTACGAACGCTACACGAGTTCTTTTCTAAGCGACTTTAGTTTCCATGTTATGCTGGTTTGCTGGTGTTATAAGTATCGTGTTTAAAAAGGATTAACACTTTTCTTTAGAAAAACTTTTTTTTTTTACAAAATACTTTACTTTTGTTAGGGTTTCTCTTTCATAGAAAATTTAAGACAAAAAACTCACAAAAACTAATCTTTTTTATCGATGCACCATTTATCTCTCTTTTTCATTTCTTTGGAGATATTCTCTCAACGATGGATAGTTTTGTCTACGTATTATCTCATTAATTGGCTATGCTACGGACATAGCCGGCCATAGTCGGTAAAAACGCGAGCATATTGTATGAATAATTAAGATTTGTTACAACGCAATATACGTTGTGTTTACGCTCGTCAAGGTCGCAGAGACCATGACTTTAGCATGGTTTGGCTCATTGGAACTACGACGTAAATTTCGAATTAATTTTTTTTTTTGTATTAGGACATTCGAAGGAGAACATAAAGCACTAAAAAAGCGCAGTGGATTAGTTCGGTAAAGTGGCAGGGGGCGGGGCACAGTGCGCGACTAACCGAAATTTGGAAATTGGGAGAGGCCTATGTCCAGGTAAAAGTTATGCGACTGAAATGATGATGATGGTGATCATCTATTTTGTATTTAACAACTGAAAACTTTAACCTATTTTTTTAGTGTGTAATTAATTTTAATACATTAGCCACTTACCCACACGAAAAAAAGACAAACATTGATAGGTACTAGGTTCTTATTTTGAAACTGCATCAGAATATATAAAAAAAAGCTTTTACTTCGCGTGTGTGGCCATCTAGATTAAATATTTATTTATTAACTTTACAGAACATATATCAACACAGGTCAAAGATAAACATTTGACTTATTGATAACCCTTTCCTGTTAATCTACCTGTTACATAAGTAGCGTAATAATAAAATATTTACATTATTTTGCAAGTTTTGTAATATGTTAATCTCACTTGCGTAGATAAACCTTTAGTCTTATCGTAATACGATACAAAGTTGTATGCACAATCATTAAAGATCTACATTTAATACGTGTTTAAAGTCTTCCTGATGCATTTTATGAATGGTACAATCCACGCATGCAAGTGGCTAACAATCCAATCATCAATTACAAGAGAAAGTTAACATGTATTGTATTATCAACACTTAATCGGCCAGTGAGGGACAGCCACGCGCAAAACGGAATAATTTTGATATGCCAAACAAAAGCTTAGGTACGAAGAAGTGTAGAATTTAAAAACCATGAGTTGATAGTTGATATAACAAAAAGAGATGAGACCTTTTGGGAACTTTCTCAAACACTTACACAAATAGTACCTTTTACGTAATTCACGGAAATCATAGTTTTTGTCGTAATCAAATTTGACATACCTACGTAAACATACTCGTCAAGCGGCGCGGCCTCTTATTGGCTACAGAGGTTACCATTTCCTATCCTAAATGATTATTTAGATTCAATAATAAATTTAATTGCCCAATCGTTTCTCATTTACAAATCAATTTAACCACTAAACTTCGACGTTTTATTGTTAGTCCGACGGTTTAATGTTAGTCCGCATAGCTAAGGGGGCCGAACGTCGAGCGGCGTGACGCAATGTAATTGAATCTAGCGACCCGCAGACCGTGAACCGGTGCAATTTACTCTAATTGCATTGCATTTGCATGCGAGATAATTGGATCTCGTGACGAGCTCGACTCGACAAGTTTTGTTATGCGTGTATTGTTTTCAAAACGTAGTAAATCAAACAGGCGCGATTAGTAGATAGCTTAATCTATTTCTAATTGATTTGTTTAATGAAATATTTTTTCTGGCGTTTGAGGAAACAAGCGAAGCAACAAAATCAGAGTTTGAACGCCTGTTTTCATCATTAATCTACCCTGGAATAGTTGATGAAACAAACAAACATGATTTATGTAAAAAGAAAAATACTTGAAAGCTTTGGATCTCTGCCAGTGCAAAATGTAAACAATGGTATGGAGTATTTTTTTTAGATTTGCTCAATTAGCTTTCTCTACATGTTACGAGTTGCTTCGAATGGAGATTCGTATGTGATCAGTTCTTCAGTGAGTGTTCTAAAGAAGTAGGTGCTGCCTTGGCTAATCGACAGCAAAGCGCCGCGGCGGAGACTGAAAAACTTCAACATCCACTCTGGACCTAGACATGCCTACCCATTGTCTTATATACAATTATTTCTCTTCGTTGTCACTAGATGGCGCTATAGGTAATAATGTAAACACATAGAAGTCCTACTGTCCGTTAACGTGTTAAAATGCAATAAATATATAAGTCAGTAACAGTGAATACGCTCACCTCTAAGACCCTGTTCTGCGGTGAGCTCCCTGTGCAGGCGTTGCTCCAGCTCGTCTGCCGCCTGCGCGGCGGCGGCGTCCAGCCTTTGCGGCGACAGCGACGCGGCTCCCGACGACCCCGACGACCACTCCGGACCGGGTTCGCCTCCCTCGTGGTCCGCGGACGGTCCGTGCTCCGCGTCCGCACCGTCCGCCGAGTCCGTCGTGGTCTCATCGTGGTGGCTGCCACCTTTGAGACGCTTGCGGTATTCGCTGATAGAGAGCTACAGTGGAAAATGTTTATTAACACCTTTTAAATGTGTGTGATTAATATTAATTATGTATTAGTTAGTATCTCATAAGACAAGTCTCGAATACTTTGGGGCTAGCTCAATCAGTGTAATTTGTACCTATATATTTATTTATTTAATAAAAATTAAAAAATAATTGTGGTCACATTTTGAAATATTGTTTCGAAAATCATTTACGAATAAAAATAAACGATATGAGTTGTTAAATATTATAATTCGTCTCAGACTAGCGACTGTCGCTTAATTATCGCAAACTGTATGGCGGCCGACGCTTGACTCCCGCTTTTTCCATTTGATTGGTACTAGGCACGCAGTTGATGCCAACCGCGGCCCGAATGGATGAGCGGGCGCTTCGGCCATATATTGCCACTCCGTTTTCTGTTTTATACAATTAATAATAGTTAAAAGTTTGACTTTACGTTTATTTTTATTCGTAGATTGGCATGGAATTAATAATACTTTAAAAAGCATTTTGAGACTAAAAGCCAAAAGCTATGCAGCCGAATTTTCAAGTAAATTTACCTAATAATCAGATATGTACGATTATACAGCAAAAAAATTAATGTATGCAATATAACGCTATCTAATCTAAAACCTTCATTCACATTCAGACAGATTATTGTGACAAGATAAAGCGAAAGAGCAATTTACCTATCAAAAGAGAACATTTTAATTATAGCTATATTGATTCACTGTCCACAAGAAACAAACTATACATGTTTTTTTTTTTCAATTTGTGGATAAGGTAAAATAAAATATTTATAACAGAAACGCTTTATAATATAATCCGCTATTTTCCAACAACTCAAATCAGAGACATTTTTCTAAATATCAAAACAAACATGTTTTATGGAATTTGTATGAAATACAGGCAAATGGGGTCATAGTTTTTTTGCTATAATAAATCTAAAATAACGTTGGAAATGAATATGATAATGATAAGTGACATTATTTTGTGACCTTTTATTTCCTTAAGTTCCAAATAATTTATTTTTGATCCAGGAAAGTACCCAGTTGTCCAAGGTTCGAATCTCACCTGGCCTACTTAACATATTTCAAGTTCAATCTAGTATAACATTCAAATAAAGAAACTGAGGAAAATACATTAGTAATTGCAAGCAGTGGCGGACTATTCTATTTATACTGCTAGTTGTTTACTCAGTGGCCACTTCGTCTTACCTTTCTTTCAACACTCATCAAAAAGGAATATGACTGATAGGAATGGAAATAGAATTTCACGCGTATCTGTCACGACAAGTCCATATAATGTTAAAACAATAGTATGTTATGATAAAAATTGTAAGTGATCAGCCCTGGATCTAGGGGGGGACAAGACGGGGATCTGAGTTAGAGGGGCAGCAAAACCGAATATTTGGACCCCTCCTTTTTCCGCCCACTCCTGCTACCGAAGGTATTTTTATAATGGCAAATAATGGGGCGGCGGCTGGTTGGAGGCGGCAACTTAAATACTCCTATTTGTCCCCATCCCCCTGTCGCCAGAAAGACTTGTGGCGACATATTTACATTTTACAATGTGTTAAAAAAGTCAAGATAAGGTACTGAAAGTGGTAAAATTATAGCAAAGAACCTTCTTAAGTTATGAAAACCAGTTTATTAACCCCCAAAAAAAGGGGGTTTTTATTAAAAGTTTGACTAACTCTAAAGAACGGACCAATTTCAATGTGGTTTACGTGAAAGCAAGTTTCCATGCAGTGGTTCTTGGCTAAATATATAATGAATATCAGTTTAAAAGTTGTTGGGGGTTAACTCTTAAAAGTCAAGGCTTTCCCTAGAAAATAATAGATGGCGCTACGGATACCAAACATATCAGTACATCCGCTACTCATCACTAGATGGCGTTTTTTTTAATTTGGCTAGCAAATAAACTAGTATCGGTTGAGACTCACCTTCCTGCGCACAGGCTTGGGCTTGTCCTGCGGCGGCGGCTGCAGGCGCGGGTCGCGCGCCAGCGCCGGCTTGGCGGCCGCGGGCGCCGCCGCCGCGCGACTGCTGCGCAGCACGCCCGACAGAATCACACTGTTGTTCGAGTCCATACTGTTCACGCGGTTCAGTATCTCGTGCACGTTCTTAAACTCGTCCTGCGTACTGTCCTTCGCGTCGAATATACTACTCTCCAAACTAGTCGTCTTGTCTATCGCACTTTTTATTATCGACATGTTCGGCACGTTTTGATCCTCGTAGTTGAATGTCTGTGTCATATTACTGAAGATCCCGGAGAATAAACCAGTCGAACTGAAACGCGACGAGAAGGGTAGCGTCGACTTGTCGAGAACGGACGGCCGATCTGCAACTTCGAAGCTCTTCTCTTCCGGCCGCGGCTCGACGGGCGACGCCGGCCGGACGGGCTGTACGGGCTTCATTGGCTCCTCGGGAAGCGGTATCGCCTCCGGAGGAGGAATCAAGGGCATCGGACTCGGCTCCTCCGGAAGAGGAATATTCTCAGGCGCGGGCAAGGGTATCGTCTCCACGGGAGGCAAAGGAATATTCTCGGGCGACACGTGAATTTTTTCATCGTGCACCGAATTGCTCAAGTCTTCGTGAATGTCTCCATTGATTTCCGGCGACTTTGAGCCATCGTTTTCATCTTCGGTCCTCAATTGAATACTGATTTGGTCGTCCACCATGTTGAGATCGAAGTTTAAATTCACCTTCTTCCGCTTCTCTTTAGGTTTCTTGTTCCTGCTTTTGAGAATCTGGATATTTTCCGTATGGAATGAATGAATCTTTTTCTGTATATCGTCCATTTCGTCGCGCTGCGGTGAGGAGTTCCCGCTGGTATCAGCCGATTGACCACTGTTCAGTTTGTCAGGGCTCTCTATGCCCTTGACGTCACAATGACTGTTTTCATTAGATTCGAGTTTGGGTTGTGATGAGATCGTAGTGTCTATTTCCATAGGCACTACCTTGTTATAGTTAGTGTCTTCACTTTCTACGTTATTGTTATTTGTTTTAATGTCTTCCGGCCTAGTGATTTCCGGGGGCATGATTTTGTAATCGTCACAAGGGGGCACGCCTATTATCCGCCTTATGTTTTCACTGTCGTGGGGAACTATGTTTACGTTAAGGTCACTGTCCATATTGCACTGGTCGTCGGAACCCTGTCCACTGTCCGACCTAGTCCGGTCCCTGCCGTATATGCTGTCCATGATATTCCTAACTTTAAACTGTCTAGCTGCTGTCTGTGGGTCGTCTTTCACCGGGGACTCCTCCGACGTGAGCACCGGCGATGACTCGTCGATGCACTGCACAAGTATTTAGGTTTTACATTTCACAGTATCAAAAACATCTAAAACTAAGAAATACTATTAATAGGTTATACTTACAGGCACAATAGTGTTCTGTTCACACGATAATGATTCTCTCGCCAGCCGCCGTTTCTTTAAAGGTGTTATCATTTCGCTTGGCGGCGATTCTGAAACAAACACATCTATATTTGAACATAGCATACCAGTTCCATTGCTGTTTTTTTACAACCATGCATTTCAACAAGGAATAGTTTAAATACACCATTTTAAATCACTATTGTTATATTATTCGTTTTGAACGACAATGACAAATTTGGTCATATAAAATTGTGCTATTTCAGCCCAATTCCAAGTTGAAATGCATTATAATGTGTTTTAAACACTCACCAGCCGACGGCGAATCGCTTTCCTCACTAATAGCTTGCCTTAGCCACCTCTTTTTGGCACTATGTTGGGGCACAACCGTAGGGACCACTTCTGCCACTTCAGTGGGAGGAGTACTTCTTGTGATTCTCTTTGCTTTCTTGGGCGGCTTATTTCTGTCCCTCCCTGGAGTCCGAGGTGGAGATGAGTGAGCATTTTCTTCGTCGATATCATGTCCCCCACTCAGATCTCCTATCATAGTTGATGCCACTTGAACTAGGCTTTCTAATGAAGGTGCTGAAACTAATGACGGTCTGTAGGGAGACCGGTATGGCGACGGCGTCCGCTCCGGAGAGCGGCCTATCCATTCTGTGGCCATAGTCTTCTTAGTTTTTGGGAGTTTGAAGGTAGATTCTACTGAGCCGACGGCTGCTTCGACTAGTAAACACGCAGAGCTCAATCCGAGATCCTGGAAAAAAATACAAGAAATAATATTGCATTTCTTCATTCCTCGATAAAGGAAGTACATAGATAAGGCTTTAATTGTCACTAAGGACAATCCTACTGTTTTATAAAGAACTTTTATCTTTCGAGGATAAATGCAATTCAAAGGTCGAGTATGGCAAAAAATAAAATATAATAAATCAGGTCGACAAGGACACTTTAGCTCATCTTCAGAAAACATTGCCATCTAGATTGAACGCTCAAGGTCAACAAACTTGCAAAAGATAATTAGGGGTCAAGTGTTACTGATTTTGCTACCTTTATTTGAATTTTAGCAACACTTTGAATTATGGCATAGTAAAACAAGGTACTCTTTATGATACCATAGTTTTATATACTTGTTGATTTATTGGCTTATAATTGGGAAGAAAATACCTTATTTTCCAAAAATAAGTATTTAAGAGTTGGGCTCTTGTCATTGGAGTGCTTGTCTCTCTTTTATACGCTAAGTCCTCAACATCCTTACATGTTTTAAGTTTTAATTTATTTGATGTCGGTGGCCCGGCGGGAGTGCGCATTGCTAGCGCTTTTGCAAGTAAAGCGACACTGGGCGTGGTTCGCACTTAGAGCGAATAAGCCGTTGGTCCCGGCTGTCATAATTGTACGGCATTCGTTAAGCTATGAGACATGCCTTTAGGCAGTCTGAAAATCTGGCACCAGTGTTGGCCACTTACACACACGAAAAACAAACAATTTATTTGATCGAAAACAAATTTGTGTGTTTTGCATAGGAAGAGTATACCAGGCGAAGTGCTTATATACGGTGATTTTTTTATTGGTTTTGGAGCCGAAGGCCACTTCATAAGGATTGTTAGTAAGACCTAATTAGCTAGTCAAAATAAAAATTCTAAAACAAAAAATGTTAACTAAAACTCGAAAGTAAAATCGTGAGATCAATTAGTAGTGCCATCGCTAGGCGCCACCGGCCGGACGGCCGAGGGTCATCGACCGCACGCGGCAGTTTGGACGGGCATAACTACGTGGTCTCGATCGAAAATAATTTTCGCAACTTTTTTAAATTTATTTACTATACATAATTTCTTTTTCCAAAACCAATGAAAAGTCAGAGTGTATACAATGATTAGAATGGAGCTAGGTACCTCCTGCGGCGGCGGCGGCAGCTGTTCGCTAGCGGCGGAGTGCGGCGGCAGCGCGCTGTGGCGGCGCGGCGGGCGCGCCCGCGGCGGCGTGCGCGGCGCCTCGTCGCCCGACGTGTGCAGGCTGTCGGCGGAGTTGAGCCGCCGCCGCCCGCTCAGCGTCGACTGCGACGTCGTGCGCGCGCGGCCTTTGCGTCTGCAACAATTGGTGCGATTACGTTAATACAGAACACCAATATTTTTCATCTCATAACTGGCCCCATGGCACCCTATGGAGTTCTTCTAACTATCAATCTAATTATCAATGATCTATATTCCTTGAGAAAAAAAACGTAGTCTAAGAAAGGGAAGTTATTTATACATCACACTAATATTATAAAGGCGAAAGTTTATGTGTTTGTTACTTCTTCACGTGCAAACGGCTGGACCAATTTTGATGAAATTTGGTATGCAGGAAGCTGACACCCTGGATTAACACATAGGCTACTTTAGGCAAGGTTAACGCCGCGGGGCGCAGCTAGTTCTTTTCATATTTTAAATTCACATTTATCAAACAGAACATACTGAAAAAAAATTAAGGGTAGATTCAGTCCACGATACTGAATTTTCTTAAGGAGCATATTATAACAAAATATGAATTTGGCTTTCCATAGAAACTTGATTCAGCTGATTGACCAACTTATATCAGATAGTTGTTAGTATCCATTAAATTCAGCCTACAAAGTTTTAGTATATTTTCATTGACCCTGTAAAACAGATACAAACGCGAATTTAATAAAACAGTTATCTTATACCTTTAAATGAGCAATTCTTGTATATTTATTTATATATTTATAAATTTCTGTGATCTCGAAAACGGCTCTAACGATTTCGCAGAAAATTGGTATATGGGGGTTTTCGGGGGTAAACAATCGATCTAGATTAGTCTTATGTTTGGGAAAACGCGTGTTTTCGAGTTTTTATGCGTTTTTCTTTCCACGCAGAATATGGTTTTTTTATGTTCAAGTTTATATATAGTATTTTGTATAGTTTTTAGACAAGTTTACAAAAATTTAGCTAATTGTAGCTAACTGAGCAAAGCTCGGTCACCCAGGTACTCATTATTCTATAACAATCACAAATATAGTCCATAAAAAAACGATTATTTCAATACTCACTTTCTTCTCTTCTTAGTAGAGTTCTGAATGTCCTCCTCTTCCTCCTTTTCCAGCGCATTGGGATGAGGATCCGATTCTCTTCTTTTCTGTCGTTCTTTGACCTCCTGTTTCCTTTGTTCTGCTTTCTCCATCCTTTCAAACGCCTTCATTATAGCCTCCATTTTGCGTTCCTCCCGTGTCTGAAACAAAACAAAAAATTTAGAAATCTTACCAAATTTAAAACATTAAAGTGTACATTAAAAAAAATAAGCCTTACCATCTTCCTCTTCTCTTTCTCCTTGCTAGAGGTCTGTATTTTGTCTTGGGAATCGTCTGTTTTGTCATCCAAAGAGTCTTGGTTTACACATGCAGTTCGACTGGACCGTGATGATCTATCATGACATGCAGACTTAGCTGTAAACTCACGCGTAGATGGTCTTTCATCCTCCTGCTTAAGTTCCACTTTCTCGATGTCCTTTACTTCTTTAGGCTCTTCTTTAACTACTTTTTCTTCAACTTTCTCTTCATTTTCTGGCTTCTCTTCGTCAGAAAGAACTTCCTCAGTTTTCAGTATTGGCTCACTTTGTTCAACTATAGCTTTAGGTTCTTCAATTTCTGGCATTGGAGCTACCACTTCTTCTTCTATAGGTTCTTCAATCTTCTTCACCTCAATTTCTGGTTTCTTCTCTTCAATAATTGCTTCAGTTTTCACAAATCCATCTGGTTCATCTATCTCTGGTTTCAATTCTTCTTTGGAGAGCAGATCTATTTCAGATTTTACTTCTGGTAGAAGTATTTTATCATAATTGTACTGTGGGAGTTCCTTAATGGGAGACATTGGAGAGAACTCCTGTTTGATAGGAGATTTCTTTTCCATTTTGATGGGCAAATTCGGGGGATATTCCTTGACAGGAGTAAGTGGCGGTTCAGGAGGCGGGGACATCGGAGATGAACTACTGAAACACCTGTTTCTGCTTCTCTTCTCCCTTGGTGGATAATCCACACTCTTTCTAGACAACTTCGTATCATAATTCAATCCGTTGACTTTACAATGCTTAGGGTTGCCACAAGCACACGGCTGCTTGCTGCCATCAGTATCATGGCCGACAGTAATCTCTGTGTCAGACTGAATCACTCCAATCGTTACCAAGTACACATGGAGAGTGCCTTTGATAATACAATGTTGGAGTTCAGCATTAGGTTTGCACGATCTGCGGACGAATCTGGCTTCATTGCCGTAAGTTCGTGTGTCAATACAGATCTGTGTATTGTCTTTCGGTAATCTATAGAAGAATACGAACGGCCCGGGCTTCTGGCTTCCAGCACGCGCAGAGTTCTGCAGTTGCGGCCTGTGCTGATTGGACAACATATATTTGCCCCTCAATTCTATAATAGGAGTATTTTCTTTCAGCTCTTTTATGGCAATTAAAATCTTGCCACCAGCGTGTGGCACTGTAGTACATAAATGCGCAGTGATCGCCGACGCCATATTCGGCGAGTTGCCTAGTTTACTACTGTATTTCATGATTTTAGCCCGAAGTTCAGGGCTGTAATGATTCGTCATAGCAAGTTCGTAAGACTCTTGCCAGTGAGACTGATTTGATACGCTTGAGTTGTATTTGCTTCTGTTCATCATCATTTCCTTCTTTCGTTTCGCCCTCTTCTCTGTTAACTTTCTCTTAGCTCCTTTTCTTACGACTTCTGTTTTCTTAGGGCGTTTAGGACCGCGTTTAGGCGGCAATGGCTGCAATGGCGGTTGGGGTGCCGGTGGAAGCACAGGCACAGCACTCGAGTTATACGTAGTTACAAATGAGCCACTAGTATTAGTGTAAGTGGTGACAGTCAGCAGGCGCTTTCTTCTTTGTCCTGGAGGACGACCACTTTCTGAAGAGTCTGAGTCTGACGCTCCCATTGCATTAAGTTCCTCCCTCTTTCGTAATTGAATAGCTCGTGCATGACGCCTGTCGATGGGCCGCGGCAAGCAAAGTTCGCACATGTACGTATCCGGTATATTCTGCCTGTCGATACCCATGCAGTCCACGTGCTGCCACTCGCCACATCGATCGCAGCATATCATGTAGCCGTCGTCATGAGTAAAGTCGCAAATGCATCTAGTCTTCCCTTCTTCTTCGCCTTCAGGCGCGGTCTCAGTGTCGCTGCCACCTCTGGCACCTTGTGCATGGTCTCCGTCTATGGACGATATTACCGACGCGGCGTCGTCATCTGGGGGCTGTATCGGCAACGGCTGCGGCTTGTAAGTCAGAGCACCCATCTGAATGGTAGTTACAGGAATGGGAGTGCCGATGACACTAGTCGGCACAGTTATTGGCAATTCGTAAGATGCCGTCGACATTATAACTGGAGAACTTCTCTTCAGTGGGCTGACTGGCGTTGTGGTTTGTGTGGGAGACACAATAGACGTCGGTGAACAAGTCGATACAACGGTAGTGATGGCAGGAGGGGAGGGAGACGGTTGTTTCTGTGCTGGTAAAGAATATGTATGATCCAGCATCACAAATGCGAGAGCCTGGAACGAGTACCGACGGAATTCTTCTGTAAGATTAGGCCTCTCTTCCATGCCAATTATGTCATCAGCTGTTTGCAATGTTGATTTGTCACCACTGTAATAAAAATAATCAAAATAAGTTTTTAGAATAAAGCATTTTATTAATAAATATAGTTGAAGTAAAATGTAGGTGTACTTACAAAACGATCCTCCTCTGATGGTTTGGTTTAACTGCAATAATTTCCTCTATGGTCATGGGGGAAGCTACGTTTGCTACAATAGGTGTGGGGCTTGGATGCAGCATCAGTTTTGGTTGGGACAAAGATTGCAATATTTGCGCAGTCAGCTGTTGGTTGGCCGAAACTTGAGAAACAGTAGAGAGCTGATTGTCTGCAGTACCATATGTCTGGACATAGCGTAAATTGGGAGTGGAGCCTGATTGAACATAATGAGGTCCCTTTGGCAAGCTTGTGCTTATTGGAGCTGTGGAGATCAACACTGGGCCACACGGGGACTGGAGCACTAAGCGCTCGCCTTTTTGAGGAAATTTCATTTGATGTTGAATGCTTGGCTTATGTGTGGGACTTCCAATTTTCTGTATTATTTTAGAGTTATTTGTATCAACACTGCTGTAAGTAGCTTGTTGTGACTGACTTTTGTATGTTGTATTTGTAGTAGCACCATTTTTACTGTCAGATTTGTGAGCTGAACCAGTTTGTTGAATTATTTTGATTGCTCTTGATTGATTCTTCTGTCCAGATACTTGACCAGAATTCTTTGATCCTTTGAATGCATTGACTGACTTTCTTCCTGAGTGCACTGACATTTTATTCGGTCCAGAAACCACACGGGACAGAATATGGCACTGGGTATTGCTTGAAGGTGATGCAGCTACCATGGCATTCAAGTTAGCACCGTTATTCACTTTATTCAATGTTTTATTTAAGTTTGTGCCTTTTGTAAATGTGTGAGTGTAAGATACATTTTTAATAGGGCTGTTGCTTATAACATTAGGCGAAAGAGAGCAACCAATTAGTGATTGACTCTTAGGTGGTTTAGTGCAAAGAACAGAGTTGTTGACATGTTTCTGTGACACTACATTTGTGCTCCATTTGTAGAAATGACTCTGGGTGCCATATACTGGTGATATCTCTTTTCCCTGTGTGATGTATTGTTGTGAATAAGTAGGATTTTTCGGGATAGATATATTGCTGAGTATCTGAACTTTTGAGGTCTTAGGTCTATAACTGGTTTCTGTAACAAGATTAGTTCTTCTGCTGGCTGGATTGGTATCATTAACATAACTTTCACTAGTAATTATTATTTGTGAAACTCCACCCTGTGTCCGTTCCTCCTCACTTTTGTTGTCTGTGGTGGCACTAGTTGCAAGGACGGCTGGTAACCACAATGTTTGGTTGCCTGATACATCTTGTGATACATTTTGAATAGCTGTAATGTTACCTACAGCAGCATCTACGTTGATTGTGAAGTTCTGGGGCAGTTTAGTAACATTCTGAACTATGGCTGTGTTCAAAGGAGCTTGTATTAATGTGGCAGAGTTCTCAATATAGTTACCATCACTTGAATCTTCCGCTTCTTGTATAATGGGATATGCAATGTGGCCTACATTTTCTATGGCAGGCTCTTCTATTCGAATTATTCCAGGGAGCGTGTCCACAGACATATCTGTGTCACATCTCTTCTCTCCAATATGATATTCTACTTCCTTGTCTACTTTGTTATGAACTGTGTGAATAATGCTCTCCAGGTTAGTGGAGTCTGGTTCGGGATCACCCTCTGTGGGAGATAAGGGCACAGCCCTTAGGACAGGAGTGCGTACGCTGGGTACATTCATATCTGCTAATTTGTGTTCCAGTACATCAAAAACATTTTCACTGGAGGTGGTCGGCCCGTAATCCTACAACAAATTAAATAAATTAGAAGAAAAAGTTAAACAATACATCAAACATTTAGCTTTTATCGCTTGTATAGCTATATTATTTTCATCTATTTCTTTATGCTTTCTCCACAGATAATATTCATAGTAAGACACATTTTATTTAAAGTATAAAATTTACCGTTTCAAACATACAAAAACATTAGTGGATAGTTGCATGACTCCCATCTAATGAATTTATTATCATACAATCAACATATATTTCTGTTGGACTTGAATAATGGAAAACAGTCATATCAAATGCCCTCATTCACAGCTGATAGCAACTTATGAATATCGAAAAAATACACATCTACTTACCATGAATTAAACTAAAAGCTGAAAGACAACCTAAAAACTAAAGGTAATCAATAATACACAAACAACTTCAAATCTTTATTGAAACAATATTTATGTTGAGTATGCCACCCTTTCATATTACTGATACCTACTGCTAAGTGAAAAAAATGATGAATTGCTATAAAAATGAACTTCAAGATATATTTTGTTGAAAAACTAAAATTAATAATCTATGTTAAGATTAGGTTTTATGTTAGGAAGCACTGCTGTGGGCTCATGATAATAAATAGACAGACAACTGAATTAAAAGCTGCTTTAGTGATATAAGAAACAGATTAGAATCCAACCGTTACATAGAACTTACATAACTAATCACTGATGTTATATGCTACTTATTCTAATAAGACCAAGCCAAGCTTCATCAGGCTTCCAGAAAAGACAATATGAAAGGAAGTGATAGCAGTCTTATAGAATTGATGTGTAGTGATACTGGTGTGCATTAGTGGAATCTTATAGTGTTGGGGACATGAAGGGCATGAAAAGAAGCTTTTTACTCACTTGCCGGGCCGCAGGTTCATATTCTGATGCAGCTGACATACCGTATATACTATCATCTTGGGTCAAACCCGAGATGACGCTTTGGAGAGCACCTCGGCCTCCAAGTTTATTTCATGTGACTGCAATCGAAAATTGACTTTTTATCCAGAAGTCTTCGAAATCGTCGCTATATCGAATTAGGCACACCATAATGATCTTAGTAAAAATATTTTTAGTCGACTACGATATGCTCGACCCTCGAGGTCATTGTTCCAGAAACAAGTAGAAAGTCACTTTATTTGATTTCCTACGACAACCTATATACAATAAAGCTTATTTGGGCAACAACAAATGCCGCTGTGCTCAGAAAAAATGCATTTTGTATGTGAATAGGTTAATCCACTGCCGCCATTAGTGTCGCACGGAAACTGAAATGTCTCTCTAATAAACATCAAAAAAAGTAAACACTAACCTAAAAAGCGATTTTGATAGAAAATATACAATGAAAATAGTATAATATAATCAATTAGACACATTTATAATGTTTGCCTGCATAGTAACAAAGGGACGTAAAATAGAAGTACATACGAAAATGAGGTTTGTATATTTATAACTATTCCCTAAATCATAATTACCGTACAATATGTAAATTCGTACACGGTGGAGGCATAAAAGACTTTGAAAACTGAATATTTATCAAAAACTACAGCATCACAATAGCAATGAAATACGAAATCCAGATGTAAACACTTTTTACGAAAATACTTATAATATCGCAACTCACCTGTGTTCAAAAAGAATAATGTCACCTACGACTTAGCGAAACAATTTCCATCAAATAATTGCATAGCACACTTGAAATAGGCCTCAAAGTCAGAAACTACGACCAAAACATTCACAAGAGTTGAAGATGGCGGCCATTGCATTTTCTTGATACAAAACAACGGGGTTTCATGAAACATGTCCAAGTACCTTGTACTTCCGGTCAAATAACATGAACATAATTTATTATTTTCTTATTTATTTTTATATTTGAAAATCATAGCTATCCATTATTAGTTAAATTAATATTATTTTATTTAAATTAATATTATTATTCATTTAAAGTGAATTACATAATATTTTTTAAAGAAGATTAAATTAGAATCAGTGTGGTTTCAAAAAATTTACTATGGATCAACTTCCGTTTATTTTTTTCTCTATGATGGAGCATAGACAATACTATTTCTTTTTTATTATTGAAGCTAAGGAACAAGTTTTATTTTGTGAAGAGGCTTCTAATTTGTCTATGGTCTTGCTTGCCTGCGTGCAGAAGTGCTATTTTTGAAACACGGAGTCATCAGTCACCTAAATAAATGGTTTTTCCATACAAAAAACCGTTCGTTTAGTGACTCCGCGTTTGAAAAATAGTACCTCTGAGGTGCAATTTTGCAAACGCGGAGTCACTAAACGAACGATTTTTTTGTATGGAAA
The DNA here is from genome assembly GCA_963555685.1 of Acrobasis consociella. NCBI lineage: Eukaryota > Metazoa > Arthropoda > Insecta > Lepidoptera > Pyralidae > Acrobasis > Acrobasis consociella. The sequence continues at coordinate 5,287,575 of OY743111.1, read as the reverse complement.
AAACCATTCGTTTCGGTAACTCCGCGTTACAAAATGGCACTTTGGACGATGGCCAAGCAAGCCTCAACAAGTCTTCGCAAACACAAACGTGCGGTAGTACCTACAGGGGTTTGCCATGGATTACCGTCAATCCACGAAGTCGATCCGGAGTGCTATTTTTCATTGAGGGACTCAGCGAAACACAAAACGTGTAGTTTTCCAACTCACCGCTCGCGTAAAATACAAATTGATCGTATTTTTGAAACCGTCGTGTCAGCGATAAACAATATTGTTTTACACAGAAAACATCGATAATTTGTCTATGCTTTTCTAAAAATTCGAACATGAATAAAAAAGCAACGTGAAATGGAACGGATTTCCCATGATTGGTTTCGATGACATATCTATGCTACAAATGTCAAAATTACGAGTGGTCAAGCAAGACCACTCGTTGCAAATCCTTCGCAAACTACCGATTCAAAAATGCGCCCGTTTGGAAACGCTCGCGCAAACCCTTCGTAATGTGACAAGTGATTTCAAAAATACGTCTCCCGATCGCTGTCGATTTTTGGCACAAATCAAGATCTTCCGTCGTCGAACGCTTTGATAAACTTCCTTTGATTCTTGCAATAATCAAAGTAAGTTTATTAAAGCGTTCGCGTGCTAGACACACAATTCAATGCGTTCATTTTTGCCATTTTTGCCACCATAGAAGTGCCATTTTTTTAAACGCGGGTTCACCTAAACTAATGGTCGTTCAACAAAATCCCTTATTTTAATGACCCTGCGTTGCAGTGCACGTAATAAGAAGGGATAATTTTGACTTAACCTTTTATAACTATTATATCAGATTTTTCAGTCCGGTCAGTATTTATTTTTTGCCATTTAGGTTTCGTTTCCAAACAAATAAAAAAAATAAAAATATTTTTTCGTTCATGGGAGTAGTTATACCTAGCGTTGATTTTGCGTTAGATTTGCGCTAGAAGCGCAGCGCTTCCAGCGCTCTCCTAGCGTGACAGGTGCCAAACACATGTCATCAAAAAATCCGCGTTCGATTAGCGCTTGATGAGCGCTTTTCTTCGGAGGGTGTCCACATTTCTGTACTATTTTTTATCCACTATCCGACTTGGATAGATGACCACAAGAGCATAAAAAAATCGATCTCCTGCGTGCTGTATAAAGCACGTGTAAAACGCCGGTCCCAATAGTCAATTTTGTCAAAAGCTTTTACTCGTATGCAACCTGAAAAATCTGCCACCAGTTTTGGTCCATTACATATACGAAAAACAAAGTCATCCACTATTCTAAGCATGTATACCTACATATATTGATATATACAATTTGGTGAAAATAAACTCAATACATACTTAGGAAGTCGGGTAAAAATCCATTCTATTTCTAATTGCAAATAAAGAGAATTTAATCGAGAGACTAAATTCTCTTTTAATTTATACCTACATGACATGATGCTTTTTTTGATGACAATATATGCGTTGTCAAGGTAACGTAATTTGCAAAAACCAGTTAATAATAAATGGAAAGAAAACCAAAAGAAAATATACAATGCGTATAATTTGTGCGTGTAGCTGTGGCTGTTGAGTTCACGATATATTTGTCGACATGTTGTTTTTATACTATACTTACTTGTTATTAAAAATTCACACACAAATAAAAGAAAAACACGTTTCCGGCATTTTCTTTATTTCCTAGTACCTATTTGATCTGTAACTTAAATGATAATATGATCCGACGCAAGTACTTAATACATAGTTGGTATATTTCAAATACTGTCTATTGCGTATTAGGTACCTACCTATTTGAAATATACTCTTGATGTAGGTCATGTAGGTATGTAAGTTTAACAATGTATGTCCGAATTACTCCCCGAGTCGCGCGACCAAGAAAAGGAACATTATTTAGATTACCACCTGCCTGCCTAGTTACCCTACTACTCGCAAATGACATTATTTGCGATTGCCGAGCGCTTTCAACGCTCCCAAAGCGCGCGCTCGACGCCCGTTAGGAGATCGTTAGGAGAACGTTAGGAGAGCGCTAGGAGAGCGCTCCGAGCGCTATAGCGCTCGAAGCGCGAGGTATAATCCGTTCCATACATTTTCATACAAATTCATCGATTTGACAGCTGTCGCGCTCGTAGCGCTGCGCTAACAACGCTAGGTATAACTACTCCCCATCACTCAGATTAACGCCACATTTCATTGGCCTGTCTCGTCTGAGACGTGTAAGACTTGACAGTTGACAACTTTTCTGCCATTGCGGCAAAATAGGGATATTATGAACACAATGACAGTTAAGCTGTCAGTAATTTCAATAATTAGATAATATTGTAACCCTTACAAAAGTTACAAATCTCTAAATAAATAAATGTATAACGTTGTGTTAGATTGGGATTATCTATATCTCGTACGAAACTCGTAATAAATTATTCAGCTGTCAAGTATCATATGAAATAATCTTTTTTACACGTCAGACGAGACGGGCAAAGGAAATGGTGGCGTAAGCTGAGTGGTAAACGAAATTGCGATTAGAAATATATATTTTTTTAATTCATTGGACCAAAAAAGATTATATTTATTTACGATAAGCAGGTATGTTATTTCTAACACTTGAAAAAGATACAGGCGTTTTTAAAATTTTCATCCCCCCTATTGTTTGTTGCTCTTCTTTTTAGGATTCCGTAACTAACGGGAAAAAACGGGACTAAGACTTCGCTTTCTGTCTGTCTGTCCGTCTGTCCATTTGTCTGTCCCAGGCTGTACTCATAATCCGTGATAGCTAGACAGTTGACAGTGATCATTATATATTTGACCGAGCGAGCGAAGCGAGCAAGGTCTCTAATTGACCGAGCGAGCGAAGCGAGCAAGGTCTCTAAATCGAGTTGGGGCGAAAACACATTGTATGTATGTATGTATGTTTGTACCGCGATAACTGCCCAACCGATGATCCTATTTCAATGAAATTGGGAAGGCATGTAGGAAATATCCATAGAATTTTCAAGTTCGTTGGGCATCAAAATCGGTTCAGTGGTTTTTGAAATATTAATAAAAATGTCCGCGATTATGTAGCAAACGACCATAGCGTATACTAACTTTGGATAGCGCCATCTAGGTGTTATTTAGAAAACTAAATTGCGAATAAAAACTAAATTGCGAATAATAATCGCGAGGTCTAAGTTCGCGGCGAACTACTAGTTCTGTTGCCCTATAACAACAAATACCAAAAACAGAATAAAATAAATATTTCCCATACAAAAAACGTTATTTTATTCAAATAGTGGTACGGAACCCTTCGTGCGCGAGTTTGACTTGAACTTGGCCGATTATTTTGATTATACGCCTTTTCTTTTTCGTCAATTTTGAATAAAAATAAGAGAGAGATATAAGTAGATAGTTTGAAGCTCTCGCAAGCGAGTGGACTACAGGTTTGCGTAGGTTCAGTTTGCCTACGTTTCCGTTGCGATGGCTTGCCACGCCATGCCAAACGTCTAACTCTGGATGTAGCATTGTGGGCGTTTCTATAGAGTATCATTTTTGGCTGTTGTGAACTTGTGACACGACGACATGTCCTAAGTTATTGAAGATTTATTTATGTATTTCGTGTGTAAATAGCCAACACTGGTGTCAGATTTTTCAGGCTGCCTTAAGGCATGGCATCTGACATAGTTTGACTGCCATACAATGATAGCTTGACTGCCATACAATGATGACAGCTGAGACCAACGGCTTTACGTGCCTTCCGAAGCACGGAGGAGCTCGAGTTTTTATGCCAATTGTGGTCACCCATGCAAATGTGGATCACGCCCGGTATCGCTTTACTTGCGAAAGCGCTAGCAATGCGCACTAGCCAGGCCACCGGCGAGCTCCAAGATACAGATTTAAAACTTTATACGAGATAGTTCACGTGTCATGTATTAATTTTTCTGGAATTTAAGTTAATAGCAAGCTTAATAACATAAAATATTTATAAAAAATACTTAATGCACAAAAACGGGGTCAATATTGCTTTCTCTGCGTGTCACTCACAACTTCACAACTCACACTCTTCTTTTGCTTTGGGCTGATTCGTGTATCAGTATACCTTCTGTGTTTTTTATACTTGGAATGATGTTATAAACCTTAAAATAACTGGAAATAGTTTTAGTTTCCATGTTCACAAGTATTTTTTTTATATTTGTAAAGAAATTGAAGAAATACCTAGGAAGCGAAACAAACTTGTCACATGATTTTTTTAATTCTTTCACAAAAATACATAGGTACATCAAAGAGTATATAATCACTACGTGACATACACATTATCAGGTCTGTGTCCATCCTGTTTCTCACAGGGGAGGCAAAGAATATGGACCTCCACCCATTAATATCCCACAAAAACATAATTAAAAAATAAAAAGGTAATTAAGTTACATTTTAGGATTTTCTACTGTATACTACTGTTACTGTGTTGTTGTACTTATTAGTATCACGGGACGACATCGAGGTCGGCCAGCGAGCATAATGGCAGCAGGGCTGTCGAAATATCTGGATATAAAGAGATAATAATAAGATACAAAAAACTATATTAATCGCAGTAAGTCCCTTACTACTACTAATATCAGTAATTGTGACCATAAAACTCTAAAATCATATACTTTATACTATTCTATGTACCTATTGATCTCAATTAATCAAGATTTCCCTTTTATGTGTGACAAAACCAAGACGGCACGGCCCTGTCGGGAAAACGGACACGGACGGCCGGGCGGAATCTGGTAATGTGTAGCTAGCGCAGAGCGCTTAAAGATAGGCTCTAAAGAAGTCGTATCCAAAGCCGTAAAAGTGAAATAATAAATTTTAAAAAAGTCGTCATATTTCATATTCTTGTCAAAATGTCAAATCCACGTTTTTGGAGGTTGGAATTCAGCATGTAATAATCTCAATATTCTTAATTTTCCTTATTAAAACTTATCAAAAATGACGGATTTTATTTTGAACGATAGTGATACTGAAGTGGATTCAGATGAAGAGGTACTTTCCACTAGATTTTAGCCTTATTTAAGCTAAAATGTTGTTCAGATTATTTGTATTTTTTATTTTTTTAGCTGCAAGAGGCTTTCGCCAAAGGTTTGTTGAAGCCAGGCTTAAATGAAGAAATTGAAAAGATTGAAAAGTCGTATGCTAACAATGTGGCGGACTTGAAAGCTAAACTGAAAGAGTTTAAACTGAAATTACCATGGGTCGAAACTTTGGATTTAGTGACCAGTGTAGCTCCCATGGCTCCCGACGTGGCTTTACAAATGCAAGAAACTGCCCAAAGAAGAAAGTAAGATATGTTTTTATAAGTACATAAATATTAACAAATTATAATAAAAAAATAATATTGTTTTTAATTATAAGAAATACTTACTATACTTGGTTAATTTCAAACGATTAACAATCTGACAACTAAACACTGTTCTTGTGCCTCAAAAAACCTACAAATAGATCATTACAGCTGTAGCAACAGAAGATTGTGTTTTAAGTTTAGTGTTTGTTATTGATGTATTGTTTAGTTTATTAAGTGTTTTATATAAATATTGCTCTGTTCCATCTGTCATTTTAAATTAGGGAAGTTGTTTCAGTCTGTGACTACAAAATAGTAAAGGAAATTGAGGAAATTTGATTTTGCTTCTGTTAGTGCAGAAAGCAACGCAGCATTACAGCTGAGGATGCACCTGGGAATAAGTTGAGATGAAAGTGCAGGAAGCAACAGAAAATAATAGCTGGGTTAGCATTCCCAGTGTAAAATTCTGTTGTATCCAATTAATTGGTTCTTACTATAATTTATTGATTTAAGGAATATCAAAGAGAACAGCAAAGGCAGCCGTGAATATGATCCTGCTCAGGATCCGGTCCTGAATGAGTTTAAACGAGAGAATATGATCCATAGACAAGCTCAGGCTGCGGTTATTGAAGGTATCAAGAGACTCAAGGAGCTTGGAGTGCCCACTAGGAGGTATTTATTAATTTTGTTAAAAAAGATTCCATTTATAAAACTTTGTTGTAACCATATCAACTCTGAGCCAATTCCGTATTTGCAATTTAAGTAAATGATAATACATTCAGCCAAATGGTTAAACATTGCACTTAATGACTTGGCTAGTTGTCCTTTAGCTTTTTAATTAGATGCCAGTGTTTAATGAAAGGCCAAGGTGTCCAATTAATTGGGTATTTGGGTGTAAAAATGGACACAGAATAAGTGTAAAAAAATCTTTTTTATTTAACAGACCAGATGACTTCTTTGCTGAGATGGCTAAAACAGATGAGCACATGCAGAAAGTACGCAAGAATCTGATGGCGAAGCAGGCTGCTCAAGCTCGCACAGAGAAAGTTAGGCAACTCAGGGACCAAAAGAAGATTGCTAAGCGTGTGCAGGTAATTTGTTAATTCAAAAATTGACACTTGTCTTTTCTGTCGCTCAACCATCGTTAGAGCTAGAGAGAAAGAGACGACTTTCGCTCCAGCTAATGATGGTTCTGAGCGATGTGAAAAGAAAGCAGCATATAAAATTGCTGTTCCATGCTGACAAGTAGCCTTACCCTATTTATATTGCTTACTACATTTACTTGTCAAAATGGCAAGGGCATGAAATGCTTGAAGTTGTAGAGTATATCATATCATAGTCATGGGAGGATGACATACGCAAGTTACTATTTTTTTAAAATGTAAATTCATGCAGTCCATGTATTACTTGAAGCTTCTTTACCATCCTGTATTAGTCCACTGCTGGGCTAAAGAGTTAACGGGGTTTCCCTACAAAATGAGAATTTGCCCATAAGTACCATGCCAGGCAGGCAGGTTGGTGGCGGTCAATGGTATAAAGTTGTTGCACACTGAATGCTGATGCTTACTTATCTTAACCTCCCCTAAGTTGCCTATTACAACACCTTTAAGGTAAGATACAGGTGGTACCAATTTTACACTACTCGTAGTACTAATTAATGGGTTACTTTTTTAAATTTCGCAAACGTAATCCATACTTGCTGATTTTTACAGACTGATGCTAAACTAAAGCAGGCTGCAGAGAAAAGACAAATGTTAGAACAATTGAAACGAGTGCGTAAAGGAAAATCTTCAGATTTGGACTTCTTAGACGATAACAAAGGTAACAAGAACAAGGGCAATCAAAACCAAGGCCCGAAAAACAAAATCAACAAGAGAAGGGCTATGAAAGACCAGAAATTTGGTTTTGGAGGTAAAAAGAAGGGGTCCAAAATGAATACTCGAGAATCAACTAATCAAATGGATGGCTTCAATAGTTCAGTTAAGAAACGGCCTTTTGACTTCAAGAATAAATCATTCAAACCCAATAACAAAAAGAAGAACCAGAGACCCGGGAAATCTAAGAGGAAGAATGCTAAGAGATAGAATAAGTGGTAATTGTAAGCATTATTTTAATAATAATTTTCGCCAACTATTACTTCGCAGTTTTATTTCTGTTTAGTCATCACATCGCCATCGGGTGTTGTTGCTGTCATTGTATGCAAATAGACACACACAATGACGATTTTTGGCAGAGATAATGGAGTGGTTTGGCATTGAAAATGTTTGTCCTGACTTGTTGAATACTAGGCAAAACATTTTATGTACAGCTTCTTGGAAATATTGTTTTTGGAAATTGGGTATTTGCCTGGGTCAAAAAAATTTTTTTTGGGTACTTGACACTCGTCATTGATCATATTCATTTACAACGTGATTTTAGATTTATTATTGTGGAAAAACTGAGTCTTTATTTCTTATAAATTCATAAGAAAATGTTTGTTTTGATGTTAAAGAAAAGTTGTTGGAAACTTCCTTATTGGGTATTTTCCTGGGTCAATAATAAATTATTTGGTACTGTTAAATGTCACAAATGTCATTGATTATTTATCTATTTCCTATAACCTTAACGTATAACTTCATGGGGTATCCATGAAGTTATACGTTAAGGTTATAGGAAATAGATTTTTTTTTTTAACAACACTTTCAAAATTATTTTAGATTTATTATTTGATAAAAATTGATATAAAGAAAGCTGTTTGACTCTAAAAAACTATGACTTCATCAGCCTGTATTTCATACAAATCCCATTGAACATTTTTGTTTTGACATTTAGATAAAAGTAAAGTATTTAGGTATCTAATTTGAGTTGTTTGAAAGTAGCGAATAGGCATGACGAATGGAAAAATATTTTTGGTCCATCGGTTAGATTATTCAAAAATATTGTACACGTATTTTTTCTTTTCTCTGAGAAACCAAAAATGGCAAAGATACAGAGCATTCAAATTTCCCGTGACGTCACAGTTAAGCACGATTTTTACTTAAGTGTGACAAGCCCCCACTCCGGAACTTTGACGCTCCGTATCTTTGTGAATTTTTACTTTTTTGATAAACTGAAAAATACGGGTCCATTATTTTTGGATAATCTAAAAGAGGGACTAATGACAATCATACTTTTCGGACCCTGTCGTCACCCCTATTGTGTACTAAAATAAAACAAAGAATGACGAGTATACATATAAAACTTTATTCTTAAATCCTTCTACCACTTGCGGCCCTTGCCCTTCTTCTTCTGCTGCTGCTTGCGCTGCCACGCGCTGTCCTGCTTTGTCTCCTGAACACGGGGACTCTTGGCGGCAGCTGCCGTGGTGCTGGTAGCTTGTTGCTTGCTCATGTCACTGAAATAAAATAAAAAAACTGTTCAAGCAAGTCGTATTTTTTTTAAATTGTTAATGACACATTAAAATACACTTGAAAAATGAACTAGTAAAAAACCTTAAACTTACAATACAATACATAAAACTTAATTAGCTTGTCAACTGAGAAATATAAAAGTATTAAAAGTGCCTTTAATCGAAAATATAGACAATTTTAAGAAAGTAATTTGAATAAAAAAAATCTACGTGTTATCAGGATTTTTTTATATAATTTTAAACAAAACACCGGAAGTGACGATACACTGCAATCGAAGTTTAAATTTAGCGCTAAAAAACAATGACATCTGTCAACTGTCAATGTCTACTGTTTAAATTACCGCCGTTATGTTGGTTGTTGTCAAGTTGTTGTGTTGGTAGATGACAGTGACAGTGACATATAATACAGTGGTACCATTTTTAAAACGTGAAGTCGCTAAACGAACGGATTTTGTATGGAAAAACCAGTAATTTAGGTGACATCGCGTTTAAAAAATGGCACTTCAGTACAGTACTGAAAGTGGAAATTGCCAACTTTACTCAAAAAATTTTCATCGTGACATCACTTCCTCAAATAAGGTTGACCTTGCTTGAAAATAAAGGTCAATGGGTTTTTTGCAAATATCTAAATAAGTAAGACCTTATTTTAAAATCTGTTTTGAGAAAGCTTCTCCTAGAGGCTATTCCTCGAAACGGACTGCGAATCAGATCTTTTTGAAAATTACTTGACAAGCCAATTGCATCAAAAGACTATGGGTCGATATTTAGCTCATCATCAATCAATAAATTTAAGAACTAGGTTTTTGTCGGTGGAGTATTTTCCATGTCTTATGATATTTAGCTAGATAAAAAAAAATTAATTCTGACTATTGGTCGATATTAAGTAGGACTAAAAACATGTAATACTAACTATCGGTCGATATTTAGCTATATAAAAACATGTAATACTGACTATTGGTCGATATTTTGCCAGATATAAAACATGTAATACTGACTATTGGTCGATATTTAGCCAGATAAAAAACAGTACCTGGGTGACCGAGCTTTGCTCGGTTGGTTACATCTCAAACATTAACTACATTTTTTAAAACTTGTCTAAAAACAGTACAAAATAAAAAAAATGTATATAAAGTTAAACATAAAAAAACAAAAGTAAGTCACCGAGTGGGATTCGAACCCTTAACACTCTTTCTAGCGCTCAGCATCCTTAACCGCTAAGCTAAGCGGATATTCTGCGTGGAAAGAAAAACTAATGAAAACTCGAAAACACGCGTTTTCCCAAACATAAGACTAATCTAGATCGATTGTTTACCCCCTAAAACCCCCATATACCAATTTTCTGCGAAATCGTTAGAGCCGTTTTCGAGATCACAGAAATTTATAAATATATAAATATACAAGAATTGCTCGTTTAAAGGTATAAGATGTTATACTGACTATTGGTCGATATTTTGCCAGATATAAAACATGTAATACTGACTATTGGTCGATATTTAGCCAGATAAAAAACATGTAATACTGACTATTGGTCGGTGGCGGTGGTGGACATGCCCTGGCTGCCCTTGATGACGTCACGCCGTACGCCGCGCCGCTTGCGGTACGCCGTGCGCTCGTACTTCGGCAGCCATCTGGAGGAAAAACAAAAGTTAGAAGAATCAAAGATAATATAATTACTAACGTAACAGTTACCCACTCACCGCCATAGAAACTATTGAAGAGTAAGTAAGCAAAACTTGTAGGTAAATTTAGTATCAGCTGCTCTTACAGAGATGGCAGCACACACGACTGGCAAAAAAGTAACAAAGTATTGAATATGCTTTGAAAATATTTATTGAATTTTCTATATGTCATAATTAATTAATTAGAGTACTACTTTATTTCAATAATATTTCAATAGTAAAATAAAAGATTTTAATGTTTTAATTAACGCCTATAGCGCCATCTAGTGACGAGGCGTTGGGTAAGCATGGTAGGATGTGTGTAAATGGTCAATAGTCGTTAGATTTTTCAAGCTGCCTAAAGGCATCTGACAGCTTGATGACTGCCATGCACAGACCAACGGCTCAACGTGCCTTCGGAAGAACGGAGGAGAGATTTTTGTCACTTGTGTTAACCCATCATGGTAACAATATGCGGCTAGAATCATCTTCATCATTAGGTCTTTCTTGTTGTCTCCACTGCAGGTGCACGACTTCCTCTGTTCTACCAGAGCCATACTGGCCAGAGCAGCCAGAGGACTTTGGCCTACATTCTCCACGCTGGCCAGACGGGTTGGTGAGGTCTCATTGATGTTTATAAGCTTTGTTTAGCTTGTCTTAAGTCGCCTTCTACAACGTCCATGGGAGGATTTGGAGTGGCCCTATTCTATTCTGCCGGAAACTACACGGCATCTGCGGCTAGAATAGAATAGATGTCTTATTTTCCTCAAAACAGTCTGATATTTTGGACATCAATACCTCTCTGGATCCGGGGGTTTCGAAAGGTCAGCGTTGGGCGGTAGCTTCGTCTTCCGCTTGCGTTTGGCCTTTGTCTTCTGACCTAACTCCGACCCTGGTGTTCTGTGGGGCGATAATCATTACATTAGTAGTAATAACCAGTAAAATTGTATATAAATAATAATTAAGTTCTCATAGAGGTTAATAAAAAACGATATTGCCATAAAAATTGCCCGTGCAGCAGTGGCTACACACTTTTATATGAAAATGCCGACTTCTTTTTGTTTTTAGTCTGTTATTTTAATTTCATTATACTACAGTGATCTAGTATAGCCCGTAGTTTGATTTATTACGGGAATGTCCCTTCTACGTTGTATAATCGATTTCAGGAGTGCAGAGGTTTTATAAGTATATGATAGTAAGTAGATAATGACATAAACGAATTCATTTAGGCCCCCTACCCATTTTTTATTACCTCTGTTCCGTCTTCAGGATACACTGAATTTCTTACCCAGGCGATTGCTCCTGTTTGGTGACTGTCTTCTTGACCACTTTGGCTCCCATCATCCATTTCGACGATTCCAGAGCATCAATGTCAATTTTGGTCTGAAAAAATCGTTGATATTTTAAATCGTTGATATTTTACTTTTGTTTGAATGTTCTTTTTTTGCACGTTGTGGGGTCGGGTCCATTTTTTTAACAAGTTGTTGTATGCGTGTGTTGTATAATAGTTTGATCAGTTTCAGGTTAACAAGGGATTATTATTGGATATACCACAGTAGTTTTTTTAAAACTTTAAAATAAAAAAAAAATGTATAAAGTTCAAAAAAATATGATAATGATAGATTTTGGTGTGAAAGAGTACGGTCTGTAGAGATGGTAAGGGTCAGGGGCATATTTTTTCTGAAAATGTAGGAGGTGTAAGTATTTTAAAGAATTAAAGATTTGTTTTTTTTTGAATATTTTATATAAAACGAAAAATATTGTTGTCATTTTTAAATCAGGGCAAAAATGCGAATCATGTTAATAGGCGATGCGGCTAGCAACCCATCACTGTATTGATTGCTTTTCCATCTTCTCACCCCCCATGACGCTAAAAGTGGCTTTTGGGTCTTGCGGCCCTGGGTTTTGCATAGAGCCGCAAGATCCAAAATGCTCTGTCTGCCCCATTAGGGATAAAGACGTGATAGTATGTATGTATGTATTTTTAAATCAGTAGGAAAATTATTTAATTTGTGAAGTAATTAACATTTCAAATATAAGAGTGCTAGTGTGGTGGGATATTTCATTTATTTTTCGTACGCGCCAGACTTAATAGCGTGACTTCAAGAGCGCTGTACGTGCATCCTTAAACAGATTTATTACCCCTTTTATCAAATTTTAAAAGCTTATAATTTATTTAGTTCTGGGCAGATTAAAAAAAAAACTTTACATTTTTTTTTTGTTTTGAGTTTCGGATTGTGTTATATTGATAAGGCAATCATATTGATATGAACATTATAAAAACATTGTCACCTCGAGCTGGTCGAGCGGCGGCAGCTTCTGCGCGAGCTGCCTGGCGCGCGGCGCGTCGACGTTGGCGAGCGCCTTGACGAGGCGCGCCAGCCCGCGCGGGTCGCCGGGCGCGGCGCGCGCCAGCGCCTCGTGCGCCGCCGCCGCCGCGCGCGCCGCGCCCGCCCGCGCGTGCACGGCTGCGGCCGCGCGCCACACCGCGCGCAGTGACTCGAAGTTCTGCAACCACACGCTGCTATTTTACTAACTTTGTTGGTACCGTACAAAAAATTAAAATAAGGAAGCCTTATGGGATCACTCGTGCGACTGTCTGTCTGTCTGTCACAGCCAATACGCTATTTTCCAACAAGTCAAATCAGCAACTTTTTTCTAAACGTCAAAACAAACAGTTTCTATGGGATTTTGTATAAAATACAGGCAGGTGACGTCATAGATTTTTGGAGTCAAATAGCGCTCTTATTATTAGTTTTTCTACAATAATAAATTTAAAATAACGTAAAAATGGATATGTTCAAAGACAAGTGACATTATTTTGCGACGCTTTATTTTTCTATTAGTACAAAATAATTTATTTTGGACTTAGGAAAGTACCCAATTAACTACGAATCTACTGTAATCACCCTCCCAATCGCAAATAATTAGGTCATAACTTCATAATAATTTATTGTAGAAAAATTTTTTTTGCACTGTATGTCCTGGATTTTAACTCTATAAATGCATTCTCAACCTTTTATTTACAGATCTCATTTTTCCAAACTTAACAAGTTTAGAACATTATCCCCACTTAGTAATAAAATACTTTTAAGAAATCCAAGTTATAACTAATTTATAACTACCACGAATAAAAAAAGCTAAACATTACAAGGCTTTTATTATTTGTAAATATTAGCGTGTAGCGTATTTTTATCTTTATTTTAGTATTTTATAATTATGTATAAATATTTCTAACTTTTCATTTTTTTTAACTTATGTAAATGTACTCGAATTAATAACCTACACTATTTTTGAAGTCGATAAAAACAATATTGCTATAGTCAAACGAGAAACACAATATTGTATCCAAAATGGAACACTTGTGTTAAAACTGACCTTATCGTCCTTGTAATGATTATAAACGTCCGTCATCATATTGGAGGCGCGTTCCATTTCACCGTCCGCACACAACAGAGTGCAGAGCACGCCGATAACACCCGCCCTGTACTTGTATTCGCTTTCTTCTAGCAACTTCACAGCGGCTTTGCGGTCACCCTAAAAAATATAAAAATAATTAAAAAATATGAAGTTGATTATTTTCATCATAGTTTGGAACTACTTTGATATCACACCTTACAAACTAGAAAAAAATAGAAAAAAATGGCATTAAACTACAGGTTAGATATTACTAACATAATATAATAACATAACATAATATAATAACATAACTGCCTCCGTGGTGTAGTGGTTAGAGCGTTCGGCTCATACCCGGAGGTCGCGGGTTCGATTCCCGGCGGGGGCAACGACTTTGCGTTGTTGTCCTAGTTTGGTTAGGACATTGCAGGCTGATCACCTGATTGTCTGATAAGTAAGATGATCCGTGCTTCGGAGGGCACGTTAAGCCGTCGGTCCCGGTCACTGTCTTTGACATTGGTCGTTACCTATAACCATGTCAGAGGCCTTTAAGGCGGTTTAAAAACTCTGACACTAGTGTTAGTCACTAACACACACGATAAGAAGAAGAAGACTAACATAAGCTAAGTAAAACTAACACAGTTATGGATTTTGTAATCTATACATATAATAAAACAGTAAAAAAAGTGTGTCTGTACATTAAATATATTTCAAAAAAAAAAAATGTCTGTCTGTTTGTCTGTATGTCTGTTTGTCTGTTTGTCTGTTTGTCTGTTTGTACACGCTAATCTCCGGAAATACTGGACGGATTCGAATGAAACTTTTTTTGTTATATAGCTATTAAGCCTGGGCAACATATAGGGTATAAATGATTTTGGAAAATGGAACGCCTGATGCAGAAACATAATGGTCCAGCTAAACTATAAGAGATATAAAAATGCCGCCTTAGCAAAAGTTGTTCAGCCTGATGAGCATTTTCTAGAGGCATAAAGTCAACGCGAACGAAGTCGCGGGCTTTGGCTAGTCTGAAATAAATGATTTTTTTAAAGCGATTTTTTTATCTTAATTTAGAAAACTCAACGACACGTTTAAAACCAGTAATGTAAAAAGGGCATAAAAAAAGAGATTTTTTTTTAACTTTTAATGTTTGTGCAATTTTTTCCGCAATCCAGAAATTGTCTACGACCCCTACCTTAACCTATTTCCTTAGTGAAAGTTGTTCATAACTTTGGCCCGCTTTCGGATACAATCCTTGAGGGAAATGCCCAACATAGCCTAAACCTCGAGTGGCACGGCAACGGATCCCGTAGATGGTAATTTTTTGTACCTCTGTGTAAACTAGTCAAAATCATACCTGAGACAACAAAACTTGAACCGCAGCGAACGTCAGTAGGTCCCCATGTTTGAGCAGTAAAGTGACGGCTTGTTGCTTCTTCCCCTCCTTGGCCAGAGAGGAAGCTTCCACGAGCGCGGCGCGTCGCTCTTGACCGAACTCCCTGGCCAGTTTTACGCAGCATTGCTTGCAGAAGTCCGGCTGAAAGAAATTGTTTTTAGAGTTTCGCGGTCACAATTACTGTTATTACCAGCGATAAGGGTCGTAATATCTGGCAAAAAACAATATTAATCGCGGTAAGCTAAGTCCCGTAATACTAATAACTGTGAAAGAAATTGTCTTATTAAACCAAGTTTATTTGCGTTGCAATTAAAAAACCCCGACTTTCAACAAGGGTTAAGGATCTTTATTTATTTATTTTATTTATTGCTCTTAAAATCTTAAGATTAAGGTACAACTTGCTAAGGACGGTCTACTAGCTCATCTTTGGAACGTAGCAAAATAGATAACTTGAATGGCGACATCAACTTTTATCAAACTTGCTTTCGCGTAAAAAAACATCATCGAAATTTTTCCATCCGTTCGAAAGCTACGATGTCACAGTCAGATATACAGACAGACATTGATGAATTGGTATATGAGGATAGACATTGAATAGATGTGATTGGGTGCAAATTTAATTCACCCCCAATAACTTGAACGGTGAAATCGACTTTCATCAAACATAAGAAAACTTGCTTTTACGTAAAAAACCGCATCGACATTGGTCCAGAGCTACGTTGCCAGACAGACTGACATTGGCGTCAAACTTATAAAACCCCTCTTTTTGCGTCAGATGCGTAATTTCAGCAAGAAGAGAATTAATTAGGCGACGCGGCTAGTAACCCATCACTATTTCGATGGATTTTTGGTGGTCTTACGGAACTGGGTTCTGTTTACCCCTGTCTATTTAAGTTTTAAGCGAAGGTTAGTTTTCTCTGAAACCAGTAAAAATGAGTTAGTAAAGTACCTGGTTGGAATAAATGGCCAGTATGGCCTGGTTGTACGCGATGGCGGCGCGCTGGCGCGAGTTCAGCTTGTGCTCGAGCCCGTCCTGCGTGGCCGCCTTCATGCGCTTGCGCGAGTCGAACACGTTTGTGTCTCTGCAACAGTCAACAGAAACTTAGGCATAGCGAACAAGCGAAAAATACAGGACAATAAACGTATAAACGAATGGAGGTAATGTGCCGTCCCCGGGTATTTTGTAAAGTTTGGTCAAAGCATTAATATAAGTTAGACATAGAACGGAAACTCCTAGGGTGCCGCGCAATATACGTTGCCGAAGGTTTAGAGGAATAATTTTGGAAAAACTCCTGAAAATTTGAAATGAAAAAAATCCTGTAAGTACGGAATATTTCCACAGCGGCAAATCATAGAGATGTGGTTGGGCAAAAAATATATCTATTATCTTATTTAGTCCGTCAACGAGATTATCCAAAAATAAAGAACATATTTTCTTTTGAAAAGTAGTAAAAATTCACAAAGATATAGATTCAAGACTTCGAAGTCACTGAGTCATTTACGTCTCTTCACTTTTGGTGAAAAATCGTAACCGATCGTGAGATTACGCAAAATTTACATATACCATATACCAATACCACTACGTACATATACCATACTTTTTAATAAACTGTTTAATAACAAAAAAAAAAGTCCACGCGCCTATTAATAATTATAAGTTAGTAATAAATAGTAATAAAAGATATTATTTTAAAAACTGACCTATTGATTACAACCAGGTTGTTGCTAGCTATAGCCACCAGGGCCTGGTCGGACGGCTTGTCCTTCAACACGTTCTGGTAGATGGAGGCCGCTTCCTTCTCCTTGCCCATCTGTTGCAGGCAGTACGCTTGCTGCACCCTGTGGGGAAGAGGGGTTTTATGGTTTGATGTTTCTGACAGATACCTTTGGAAAAATGTTTTGTCTGTCACTTTTGTTATATCATGGCTGCATTAATATTATCTATTCAAGGGTAATCCATTGGTAATTCCAAGGAAATCTTTGGGATAGTACTATGTCCAGCAGTGGACGTTATGCGGCTGAAATGATGATGATGATTCAAGGGTACACCTTTCATAGATATATCCAAAAATGGGTTTTGGCGGGAGCGCCACATAACATCAACTTCTCCAAAGGGCCTCTACATGTTGGATCTGTATCCCCACGCAAGGCTTTCAAAGGATCAGGGTAATAAAACCTGTTAAATCTAAAGGAGATAGTTAAATGACGAAAAATAGGGTTTTTATTTTTTATATAGCTTATGACTCATTCAGTATTCTACTAAGCTTTCTCATCAATATAATTTTGTATTTTTTTTGCACTGTACATTTATTAAGGATTTCTTAGTTCTAAAAATCTGCATTCTCTACAAAATAAGTTATGGATCCACTTTAGGGAGGTACCAAAAAAAGGAGAGTACACCCCTGATTATATTATAGTTTTTTAAGCAGTACTAACCTAATAATAGCAGCTTCTTCTTTAGCTTCTTCTTCAGTACCACCATCGTCAATCACACTCTCCGAGCATGCTTGCTCCGCTTTCTTGAGCACGGGCAACGCTTCGTTGTACTTGCCTCGCATTGCCAGTGTGCTGCCCACGTTGTAGGATAGCTCGTAGGTGCTCTCTTCAAATTGTGGTAGGTCTGCTGACTGGTGAGAGAAATTAATCTATATATATAAAAGAAAGTCGTGTTTGTTACAACACTTATAACTCGAAAACGGCTGGACCGATTGCCATGGTTTTTGATTTGTTGGATTTGTTTCCGTTCCGAATAGCAGAATACATCTTAAAAACAATGTAAACTCGATATGTGTAATGAATACTTAATCATTTCAATAGATGCTGATTTTTTTATTACATGTCAAACATTTGTTGTCCAATCCTGTCAAATAGTGTAACAACTATTTTTTTTTTTTGGAGCTTATGGCCTGGTTGTTGAGACCTTTAAGCCACCACAACTTAATTTTTTTCTAAGACATCATGTGTGCGTTCAAAATTTATTTTTTGTAAAATGTCTACAATGTTCAGGTACTGTTATATTTGTTTGTTTTAGACATTAATTTTCGAGTTTTTATTCTTATTCTCATTCTGTTTGTATGTTTTTATCATCATTCATCATAATAAAATACTTTTTTGTTTCTATCTATATAAATATATTATTTTGTATCATTGTTTTACGTTCATCAAAGCCTAAATTAGTTCAGCTAAAAAGTAAGACGACATTCATTGACTGTTAGGCGG
Source organism: Acrobasis consociella (assembly GCA_963555685.1). NCBI lineage: Eukaryota > Metazoa > Arthropoda > Insecta > Lepidoptera > Pyralidae > Acrobasis > Acrobasis consociella. Next base: position 5,269,226 of record OY743111.1, on the reverse strand, counting down.
TACGAAGTTCGCCGGGTCAGCTAGTTTATAATAAAACAGTAAAAAAATGTGTCTGTACCTACATTGAATATATCTCCAAAAAAAATTTTTTCTGGTGCGGTTGAGACGTCTGTCTTTTGTCTGTTTATCTATTGGTACAAGCTGATTTTCGGAAACACGGCTAATAATAAGACTGAGAAATATATATATATAGGGTACTAGCTGTGCCCGTGGGCTTCGCTCCCCGTGGGAATTTCGGGATAAAAACTATCCTATGTCCTTCCCTTGGTATCAAACTATATATCCATATCAAATTTCATCCAAATCGGTTCAGTAGTTTAAGCGTGAAGAGGTAACAAACAAACAACCAAATATACAATGCATTTATAATATTAGTAGGATAGGACTAGGATAATTGATTTTGGAAAATGGAACATCTGATGCAGAACTATAATGGTCCAGCTAAAATATAAGATATATAAAAATATACTAACTTGCCCTGGCTGGGGATTCAAGGATCTAACCCAGCAATTCTAAGTGACGGATGGTCATCATTAAAAAATATAAGAAATAAATATTTTTTTATTTGATTCTTACTGGATTCAGTGCCGCAAGGTTAGCAACCACAGCAGCCATATTCGCCTGCCTTTCATCTTCATACTCATCTGTGGTGTTTTTGACCACTTCTCGGTATACATTGTAACAGTCCTGATACTGCTCTAATCGGTATAAAATTTGAGCCCTGAAAAGATTCTTCAATTATTTAGAGTTTGTTGTAGGTAATGGATGAAACTTAACAACTCATCTAAGCATTAAGGTTGTATTGATAGACACAAACACAGAAATATACAGAATACAGCAAGAACCACATACAAATACTGGTAAATAATGAATACAAGCATTTTCCTATCCTTTGGATCATTAATCCAATTCAATTTAAATCATTTATTGCATTTCAAGTGTACATCGGTTCACTATGGTACACTATGAACTATCAGTCATTGCAAACAAAAAAGTGGAACAGTAAATTTTATGACATGCAGTTAATTTATAAACATATACATATGTTAAATTAAATAGTATGCTTTTTTCAAATATTTATTAATGAGATTGTTGAATATTATAAGTAAATTAATGTCAAGTTACATGTATAAAAGTTATGTCAATGATGTTTATTTGGACATTTTATAGTGTAAAATGTTTTATTAACTAAAATCATTTTAAATTTTATTATAATCATTCAAACCAATCCAGGCTCCAACCATGTGACAATAAAGTATTTTTTCTTTATTTGTTACTGTATGACTGTTGTCAAGCTACATTAAATGCCTCTAGGCAGCTTGTTAACTATACGAATTGTTGTCTAAGAAAAACAAACAAACCTTAGTTCCCTTAAAGCTGGAGTCATTTCAGGTGCATTGTCCACCGTCTGCAACGCGTCATTTGGGCAGTTGAGTCGGTACTGTGCGTATGCCTTCTCAAAGTGCAGGTCGGCGGCGAGAGCGGCATTTTTGGGGTTGCACAGGACTGCAAGGGCCTCCTTGAAGTTGTGCAGCTGGATGAAGCAGACCACTTTGCAGTGGAACGCTTTCTGCTCATTGGGAGCGATTTGGAGGACTGAAACAATTTAACACTGTTATGGAAACTTGATACTTATATGCCATCAAAAGCAACTTAGGTTTTAAATATGTGATAGAATATTTTTTTTTAGTTTTAATAGCTTTGTACCTATACATACCTATAATTATAGGCTATGTTATTTACTGATTTTTCAAATAGGTATATCTTTTTTTCTCTTCTTTTTTAGTTTGTGTTCAGCAGTGTTTAGCTTTAAGCAAATTTGTTAATGATTGTTGTCGCTTTTTGAGTAGGTCCTCAAGTGAGAGTGTCTACTCATCATTCAGGAATAATATGTCTTTCCTTTTGAGTTGCTTCTGATAAGAGCGTCTTGTCAGCCCGGGAGCCAGTTCATAAGGGTGGACCTCCAGTTTCCCTTCATAAATATCAGACATATTTAGTAGGTATCTGATAAACAAACTTTCACCATTAAAATAAAATGGTGGTCATGATGTGTAGAACTAAACTGAAGTCTCGAGTGTTTTCGGAAGAAAATGCGAAGGTTCGTTGCACGTAAGATGTACTGATTTGTTTGATAGGTACCTACCAGTTTAAAAATATTCATTAGGGGGTGATAAGCATAACCTAAACAAGATGAAATTATTTTGTAAAATATTAAGTGATATGTTACAGAAATAAGACTTATGTGTTTTGATAATATAGAAGTAATAAATAATGAAGTACTTGTAGGTTTATCAGCGACTTACTGCATAAAATTAAGGAGAAAAGTGGGCATAAGGTAAGGTAATTTCAAATGATATTTTAGAAGGTAGTATCTTGCTTCAAGCGTAATTTTATCAGATCATCAAAACGAGCTTACCTTTCCCAGTTGCTTTTAGCGCTCTATCATAGTCACCGCTTTGGCAAAATTTATTTAATTCAATATAAGCCTGAACAAGGTTATTTTCCTTGTTGGCTGACATTTTTTGACAACTTGGCAAATGTCAATCGCCAACCATCCATTATATGTCAGTAGCGTATTGTTTTCACCATCGAGTAGTAATTTGACATAATTACAATTACCGTTTTGGGCGGAAGAGCCCAGCGTTTGGTTCGCTCAAATAGAAGGTAACTTCATACTCTCAGGGATAAAGAACGACGAGACCAAGTACTATTACGTCATCGCCCTAGATCAGCGATATGCAGCCGAAGTCAAGGACATAATAATATCGCCACCTGCAAAAGGGAAGTATGAAAAATTGAAATCAGAGTTGATAAAAAGATTGTCGGCATTCAGAGAAAAGGAGGTCAAACAGCTCCTCATGCACGAAGAGTTGGGAGACCGTCGCCCTTCCACATTTTTGCGACATCTTCAAGGCTTAGCAGGTCCCAAACGTACCAGAAGATTTCCTGCGAACCATTTGGACCAGCCGCCTTCCAGCAAATTTGCAAACAGTTATCGCATGTCAACCTGACTCACCCCTTTCATCTATTGCTGACTTGGCAGACAAAGTTCACGAACTGGTACCACCGAAGCCTCAGGTAGCAGCAGCTAGTACATCGGTCGATCCCATGATAGCCAAAATGGCCAAGCAAATTGAGGACCTCACGCGGAAAATAGAGATACTTACCTCTAGAGGCGGTAACGACAGAAGGTCATCTTCCAGGTCTAGGTCGATTTCCAGGACTGATAACAACCAACGTGGACTACGATCGCAGTCAAATTATAGAAGGTACCCAATTTGTTTCTACCATCACAAATACCGTGAGAACGCTAAGTCATGTCAGCAGCCGTGTGACTATGAGAAGTCGGAAAACTGCAAGGGCGGTCGTTAATGGCGACAGATGACTGCCCCACGTCGTACAGTCGCTTGTTTGTAATGGACAGACGGACCAAAATGCAGTTCTTAGTTGATACAGGCAGCGACCTCTGTGTCTTCCCTCGTACAGCAGTTAATCAATGGCGAGAACCAACCTCATATGGACTTTTTGCTGCAAACGGGACGCCTATCCAGACTTATGGCATCATCCACCTGGACTTAAACCTTGGTCTTCGACGCGATTTTCCGTGGCGATTCATAGTGGCAGACGTCACTAAACCGATTATAGGAGTCGACTTCCTCTCCTTCTACAATTTAATGGTGGACTGTCGTAATCGTCGGCTAATTGACAATAAAACCACATTGTCAACGGCAGCATCCCTAGCAACTTCAACTATTAGCATTTCGTCAGTGAAAACTATATACGGCGACTCGAAGTATCACAAGCTACTTAGTGATTTCCCGGAAATAACTCGTCCCTCGGGCACACAGTGGATACCACGGCATCAAACAGTCCATCACATCCGGACAACGCCAGGACCACCAATTTCGTGTACACCGAGAAGATTGGCACCGGACAAACTAAAAATAGCGAAAGCTGAATTTGAAGCAATGTTGAAGAATGGAACTGCTCGTCCATCAGAGAGCCCCTGGGCTTCGCCGCTGCACCTAGCTCCAAAGAAAGACAACGGGTGGCGACCATGCGGTGACTACAGGATGCTCAACGCTCGCACGATTCCAGACAGATACCCTATACGACATGTGCAGGATTTCACACATAATGTTTCTGGCTGTAAGGTCTTCAGCACAATAGATTTAGTGAAAGCCTACAATCAGATACCAGTCTGCCCTGATGATATCCCTAAAACAGCCATCACAACGCCCTTTGGAATGTTCGAATTCAATTACATGACTTTTGGATTGAGGAACGCAGGTCAAACATTCCAAAGATTTGTCGATGAGATGACCAGAGGCCTTGATTTTTGTTACTGTTACTTGGACGATTTTTTAATCTGCTCACGTGACGAGGAGAGCCACATGGAACACCTACGGCAGATATTCACCAAACTCCAAGAATTTGGAATGGTCATTAATACTTCAAAATGTGTATTTGGAGCATCTGAGGTCAAGTTCTTAGGCTACAATGTTTCTGAAAAAGGTATTAAGCCCCTCGACACAAAGACTCAGGCTATTAAGGAGTTCCCAATCCCGAAGAACGTGAAAGAACTACGGAGATTCCTCGGGATGATCAACTACTATCGCCGATTCATCCCAGGTGCAGCAAAAATACAAGCCCCTCTAAACGCCTTGTTGGCAGGTTCAGTCAAAGGCTCATCTCCCGTTACCATCTCTGGAAAGCTCCTGGAGGCATTTGAAGAGTGCAAAACAAGTCTTTGCCAGGCAACCCTCTTGGCTCACCCAGACTTAGGCGTTAAATTAGCTCTAGTAACGGATGCTTCAGATACGGCTATTGGAGCAGCTTTACAGCAACTAAAAGATGGCGATTGGCAACCGTTAGCTTTCTTCTCTCGTAAATTGAGCCCATCTCAACAGAAGTACTCTCCATACGATCGAGAATTACTAGCCATCTACGAAGCCATCAAACATTTTCGTCACATGCTAGAAGCCAGACACTTCACGATCTATACTGATCATAAACCTATCTGTTTCGCATTCAAGTCCCAGAAAGAAAACTGCTCACCACGACAATTTAGGCATTTGGATTATATCGCCCAATTCACTACGGATATCCAACATATATCTGGAAAAGATAACGTGGTAGCTGATACTCTCTCTAGAATAACGGAAATCACGCAACCCATAGACCTGACGGCTTTAGCGAAATCTCAGTCGTCAGACACCGAACTGCAGAACCTTCTCAAAGACTCATCTACAGCGCTTCGACTCAGGAAAATTAATTTGGACGGAGCTAACATGCCCATTTATTGTGACATTAGCACCGGAAACGAAAGACCCTTCGTTACTCAACACTTCCGAAGACAAGTTTTCGAGAACCTTCACTCGTTTAGTCATCCTGGCGCTAAAACGATATTTATTATATTTATTCGCTATTCGAATGTTAAAACAAAACGCGTGAACCAGACGTAAGTTTAGAAAAAAAGCCAAAATTTTCTACTGGGTTTGGTTGTGAAATATTTTAATTCTTTAACCCTAGATGCAAAAAGAGTGGTGTTAACTGTTACTATAATTTATAACTAGGTAACTAGTGGATCTGTGAGGTGTAGACCTCGCGAGTCACTCTGGCTGGCCTGATCCGTTGAAATTTATCGGATAAAAAAAAAGTTGTTAAGATAAAAAAGTTGCGTCTTAACAAGGGTAACAAAAAAGTGTATAAGTAAGCTTTGAAAGTTTTTCGAAATGGCTGATATATAATATTTTTATAGTTTCTAACGCCTCTAATTTCGCCATTTAGAAAAAATTCTAAAAAACTGTATCAAACAGACAGACAAACTGAATGATAGCCGGACAAAAGCGTTTATGGCCAATCTTAAAACTGACGCTTCGCTCGCTTGGTCAATAATATGAGATGATGATGGATATGACCGTACCTACGTACGTACCTTTGTTTTTTTTCATTTGTGTAAGTGGCCAACACTGGTTTTGCGATCTGCCTAATGGGCAATTTGAAAAATGACCATCTGATGATGGGATTAACGGCCACCACTCCGGGTACGACTACAATGATAATACCGCGCCGGGACCACAGTAGATTACTTAACTTTTCCGCTGTCACTGGGTGGAATTCCACCCGTCTTCCATTGTCTTACTATTGTGTCTGGGTTTTGTCGCAAGAGTTAAAGAACTACGTTACCGGGACCAACGGCTTTTACTTGCCTTCCGAAGCTACGGTGCCGGGCCTCGAAGCTCCTCAAACCTCTTACCTTTGTACTTACCAATGTTATCTTTCTAATTTTGCAAACTATAACATTATTTCTTACTTAGGAACCTACCTAGTTTGTACACTCTTTATGATCATGGATACAAGGATGATAGTTAGATACAACGTTCAGCTTTAGCACGCTGACCAACAAGATGAATGGAACGACCGACTACAGAAGCTAAGCAATAGTGTCTCTCATTCGACGACCGACGACCGAGGTTATCAGAACCAAAAAAATTGTTATACACTAAACTATGTACATACATTTTGATATATTTTTTGGTCACAATGTAGAATTTATGTAATTATTTTTAATATTTCATTAAAATCGGGAACGAACGTGACGTGACACTATCGTCAAGCTAGACCTAACTCCAATCCTTAACAAAAATACCTTTTATACCTTTTGCTTGTATCTTTGATTATAAAAAATTAATTATAAAAGCTAGATCCGACCTTGCACTCATTACCTTGTGGCATTACCCTTTGGGCACGGAACCCTGAAACCCAGAACCCGCGAGCGTTTAGTTAATAGAATTGGGCCAATATTTTTATGGATACGGTGCGAGAAGGCTCGATATATCAATTGTTCAGTGGACCATCGCTGTTTATAGCGGGCGCCGAGTGACGTCGTAATAGGGACACAAACATTACCCTTTTAAATTGAATTTCGCGCAATTTATCAGCGGCCCTGATAAAATACGGTACATCCCCCTTCGAACAATTTAATCTGAGAGGGGTGTACAGTTATTTATTAAATGGAGCATTGGAAAGTAAGAATATTTAACGGAAACATTTTAGTAATTCCAATTTCCCGATAATATCTAAGTACCTGGGCGACCGAGCTTTGCTCGGTTACATCTCAAGCAATAACTACATTTTTTTAAACTTGTCTAAAAACAATGCAAAATAAAAAAATACATATAAACTTAAACATAAAAAAAAACAAAAGTAAGTCACCGAGTGGGATTCGAACCCGTAACACTCTTTCTAGCGGTCCGTATCCTTAACCCCTGAGCTAAAAACAAGGCGGTCGGCGCGACGAAATTAGCGACCATATTCTGCGTGGAAAGAAAAAAGCATGAAAACTCAAAAACACGCGTTTTCCCAAACATAAAACTAATTTAGATCGATGGTTTACCCCCGAAAACCCCCATATATAAATTTTGAGCGAATTCGTTAGAGCCGTTTTCGAGATCTATATATATAAATAAATATACAAGAATTGCTTGTTTAAAGGTATAAGATATACTTACAAGAATTGCTCGTTTAAAGGTTAAAGAAAGTCTTGTAATGAAAGAGAAGCAGGCACATTCTACGTTTTTACTTTTTTTACATAGCTCGACTATTTTTAGCGTGGAAGAATGTTATTTGATGGTTCCTAATAAAGCTGCCAGTCTCATTCGAAAGCCGTCTGTTGGCCACTGGCAAAGTTAGCGGGGTGCCAAGTCCGCCAGTAATGCGATTAAAAGTGGAAGTTGCCGTCGCCGCGACAATAGATGTTACTTTAACATTGTTTTCCTTGCACTGGTAACTATGCTCGTAGTACTAGCGAGGCACGAGAGAGAGCTGATGTCGAACAAACTTTATAGAAGAAACTTTTATTTATACCAACTGGGATTGTAAGATAAATTTTCTTTCCCACCATTACGCTTGGTGGCCTTTTGAGTCTTAGGCTGCGTTTCCACTGAAGCGGAGCAGAGCGGAGAGGAGGGAAATTGACCAATCACAATGCTCGAAATCTCCGCTCCGCTTCAATTTAAACAGCGGAGTGGAGATTTCGAGCATTGTGATTGGTCAATTTCCCTCCTCTCCGCTCTGCTCCGCTTCAGTGGAAACGCAGCCTAAGACTCAAAAGGCTTTGCTTACCCCGATAAGGATATAAGTAGATGTAGACGTAATTAATAGTATGTCGCAGGTACATCTTTTTTTAAAACCCGGACAAGAAGAGAAGTGTTATAAGTTTCACGTGTCTGTATGCCTGTGTATCTGTCTGTGGCATCGCAGGGCCTAATCAAATGGGCCTATATGGATGCGGTTTTTTTGTTTGACTTTTTAAGATGCTTCTCACTATGTTTGATGGAAATCAGTTCAGCGATTTAAAAGTTACAAAGTTATGGGTTTTTTTAAATTTGCCTGGCAAAAATAATAGATGGCGCTATGATTACTAGTTCTACTATTTAGTTTAAATATGAAACTATGGAAAGTTTGTTGGTTCTTAGGGTTCCGTACCCAAAGGGTAAAAACGGGACCCTATTACTAAGACTTCGATGTCTGTTCGTCTGTCCGTCTGTCTGTCACCAGGCTGTATCTCAAGAACCGCGATAGCTAAACAGTTGAAATGTTCACAAATTATGTATTTCTGTTGCCGCTATAACAACAAATACTAAAATCAAAATAAAATAAATATCCCATACAACAAACGCGATTTTTTATAGATAATGGTACGGAACCCTTAGTGCGCGAATCCGATTCGCACTTGGCCGGTTATTTTTTTATTTGTCTGTCAAATAAAATTGTTATTTTAAAGTAAGCTTTATTATTCAATGTACAAACTGTATGGTTCCGTTCAAAATTCTTCAATATCCCGCTAAAAGTTCCAGGGAAAACTTTGATGAGTTCGACACACGACGAAAGCTCGACAATAGCTTCTTTCAAACTGTGCATTTTTGTTTGTAGTTGGTTTTTTACATTTTTATTCGACAAGGAAACATTTTGGTTTCTAAAAACTTATTAGAGTATAAACTACTACTCGATATTTCTTTTTCTGGTAAAATACCAGAAAAAAAGTATCGACTTTTCCATAGAGATTGCCCGGGCGGCTGCACATTTTTGTATGGAAATGCCGATATTTTTTTTGACTGTTATTTTATAATGTAAGTTCTGTTGCCGCTATAACAATAAATTCTAAAAACAGTATAAAATATAAAAAAATTGAGGAGTCCTCCCACACAACAAACGTGATTTATTCTATATTAATAACGGCAATAAGGTATACGCTTGAAATTTACAGAACATTTAAAGTAGCTGTATACATATTCAATTTAAAAATAAACAATTAAGTTTAAATAAAATGAATACCTATCTATAAAAATCACGTTTGTTGTAAGCGCCTTACAACAAAAGCGAATTTTTATAGATAAAAGGTACGGAACCCTTTGTGCGCGACCCTGACTCGCACATGGCCGGTTATTTCTTTTAACCGTTTCTTTACCGCCAATACCAGACACAATAGTAAGACAATGGACGTGGATGTCGTCCGGGTCTTGACCGGTTAAACTAGGTAAGTAATCTCACACCCTTAAGGGTCCTCCCCGCGCTAACGACCTTGAAAACACAAAAAAATTAATTTCTCTTTCTGTAAGTGAGATTATCAGAAACCCTCCTACAACTTTTTAGCTAGTACCCTTAAGTTTCATTAGAACCTCGAAAATCATTGAAATAAAATACCCTGAATTTTCCTTTGCAAAAAATACGAAAAACGGCCATTTTTGACTCTTTTTGTAAAGGTTTCTAAACCTTTACAAAAAGAGTCAAAATGGCTAACGGATAGTATTTCAATGACTTTCGAGGTTCTAATGAAACTTCAGGATACTAGCTAAAAAACTGTACGAGGGTTTCTAATAATCTCACTTACAGAAAGAGAAATTAATTTTTTTGTGTTTTCAAGGTCGCTAGCGCAGGGAGGAGCCTTAATTGTCCTTAGTAAAGGCATTGGGCTGGCTGGTATTTTTCAGTATTTGCCCGCTCCGAAATATTTACCTACTTATCTCCGAATTGCAATGCACTGCTAGTGCTGATTCCGGTACATATTTAGCATATACCTATCTCCTAGCAGCTATCTAGTTAGTCTCCTTGCGTTCGGATCTAACCATATGAAAATGACCACCGCTTAGCTTAAAGACCTCATAGTGCACTGGCTCGCAGCCAAGAGCGTGCCTGCTAACCTGCCACCGGCAGCTGACTGCTGACGCATGGCTGACCTTCCAAAGAGGCTAAGCTGTGATTGAGAAAAGTTATTTTTCTACTCCTGTACTGTTTTAAGTATCTGTAAAGTGTAAAGTTTTCTGTCTTTTGAGTAGTAACGAACATTAATACAACGTGGAACATACATACATACTATCATGTCTTTATCCCTAAAGGGGCAGACAGAGCATTTTATGGAAAAGACATACCCGTAATAAATCGAACCAGGGGCTATACTAGATCACTATAGTAAAATGAAATTAAAATAACAGGCAAAAACAATGGTCGTCGGTGGTCGTCCGACCTGACCAGGGTCGCTGGTAGGCGCTGGTTGCAGGCTAAGTGCAGCCTGTGCAGCTTTCCATCGAAATTTCGCCGTAAGACATGCATTATTCTGCGATATCCGTATTAAGGGATCGAAAAAAAGCGAGACTTCTAAATTTAAACCAGCGATTTAAGACGCGGACGGCAACAAAGAGTGTTACGGGTTCGAATCCCACTCGGTGAAATTTTTTTTTTTTTTATGTTTAAGTTTATTATATTTTTTAATTTTTATTGTTTTTAGACACGATAGACAAGTTTAAAAAAATGTTGTTAATGTTTGAGATATAACCTAGCAAAGCTCGGTCGCCCAGGTACTGGATTAGTTACGTAGGCATTGGTGTTATGCTGCATTGGCTAAGGCTAAGTTTTATTTTACAGTCATGGTATAGATAGGTACCAATGACTAAATACAAAATGTCCAAATCGTAAAGTATTCGATTAGGATATAAATATTCTACCTAAACCTTTATAGACAAGACGGCAAGTTTATGAATGTCAAGAGCTTCGCTTTTAGAGCCTTTATTCCTTTTATACATCGTAAACGAGAATACTCGAAGTGGATATACGATAGGAAAACATCGCGGGGCCTTTATATTTAGATGAAATATGTTATGGTGTTCTAAAAGGCGATATTGAAGACAACGTTTATGTAAAAAGAGTTTATGGCGACCTCTACGCCACCATTAGAGAATATACCTATACAAGGAGTCGAAGCTACAAGACAACTAACCATAACAGTTCACAATAAACATACTAGATGGCGTTGAGCTGACACATCCTGCAACTCGATCTCAGAATTTCTTGGATTGGCTGCATAAATACAATCTCTGATAAAATATCTATAGAGCCGCGGTTATCCAGGCGCTAAACCAAGCTTAGTGGAAAGATCTTGCCTTTGTGGTGGTCGAGTTTACCACCTCACTCCCGCTACAAGTTTTTTAACGCGTGAGCGAATTTCTAAAGTCTATTAAAAGTCTTGTTTTTTTTAAGGGTGAAAAAATTCCTTAAATGCATAAAAATGTTTCGTGTCGGAACTCAGAAACCTTTCCGTGACAGTATAAAAATAAGTCATTTTTAGGGTTCCGTAGCCAAATGGCAAAAACGGGACCCTTATAGATTCGTCATGTCTGTCTGTCTGTCCGTCCGTATGTCACAGCCACTTTTTTCCGAAACTATAAGACCTATACTGTTGAAACTTGGTAAGAAGATGTATTATGTGAACCGCATTAAGGTTTTGACACAAAAATAAAAGAAAAACAAAAAACTTTGGGGGTTCCCCATACTTAGAACTGAAACTCAAAAATTTATTTTTCATCAAACCCATACGTGTGGGGTATCTATGGATAGGTCTTCAAAAATGATATTCAGGTTTCTAATATCATTTTTTTCTGAACCGAATACTTTGCGCGGGAGACACTTCCAAAGTGGAAAAAAAGTGTACCTCCCCCCCCCCCCGTAACTTCTAAAAAAAGGGAAATATAAAACTAAAAAAAATATATGATGTTCATTACCATAAAAACTACCAGCGAAAATTGGTTTGAACGATATCTAGTCAGTAGTTTTTTTTTAATACGTCATAAATCATAAACGGTAATTTACCTTTCATTCAATCAACTCAAATATAAAAATTAGAAAAAAACATACTGCAAGACTTTTATATTATGTTATTTGCTACAACGGAACCCTTCATGGGCGAGTCCGACTCGCACTTGGCCGCTTATTTTAATTCCCTATATAGTATCCTATTGTTAGGCAAAGGCAGCTCCTTCTTGTTAAGTTATAAAAATAAAATTACTAGTCAGACTTTGACTAATCTTTAATTTGTAATTTTTAAAGTACTTAATTAGCTTGTGATTTCGAATCTGGGCTTTCAATCCACGACAAATTGACAGACCTATCATCTAAGGCGCACTTTTGTAAAAGAGCCCACTATATGGGGCACAAATTGAAATCTCATATGCCGAGCCTTTATTAGGCTGTACCGAGCGATCGCTGTCGACTCTCGAGCTTTACTGACGGCAAGTTAGGGCTGGCAGCTTACAAAATTTCTATTACTTATTGAAACAGTTAACATTTAGCGAATTTAGTATGTACTTACTAACTGGTAAGCTTTTCGCATTCGACCCACCCATCAAAACGTAAGTCATCTACAAAGATAGAGCAGGACGACTAATAACCTAATAAGACGACGAGTTGAATTTTAGAGCCCTACATCTGGCCCAATTTGACGACTTCCTATCATCATGCTAGTCCGCCACCCAAAGGTCCCGGGTTTGATTCCCGGTCAGGGCAAGTTGGAAAATGGCCTTTTTCAAATTTTCCTGGGTCTTGGATGTTTATCTATATATGTATTTGTTATAAAATATAGTATCGTTGAGTTAGTATCCCATAACACAAGTCTCGAACTTACTTTGGGGCTAGCTCAATCAGTGTAATTTGTCCCTATATATTTATTATTATTTATTTATTAATTTGCATGTGGAGCTTTACCCATCTCTTATTTTTATCTTATTACAATTTACTCTGAGATAAACTGAACTAGAAGTGTGAATACGATTCAGTCCAGTCCATCTAGTCCAGTTATACTAACTTCGCCGCCCCGATCTGGCTCATTGGCTGACTCCCCTTAGATCATTGGCTGATCACACTCTTGCGTCCAAACAGAATTTTTCTTCCCATGCTGGTCTGGGAGAAACGAAAAAACTTAAAATGTACCAGCTGCTTCTCTTCCCGCGCAGATCGTAAAAGCCGATCGAGGAAATGGGCAAAAATGCGAATCATTTTAACAGGCGATGCGGCTAGCAACCCATCACTGTATTGATTGCTTTTCCATCTTCTCGCCCACCATGACGCTAAAAGTGGCTTTTGAGTCTTGCAGCCCTGGGATCTGCATAGAGCCGCAAGACCCAAAATGCTCTGTCTGCCCCATTAGGGATAAAGACGTGATAGTATGTTAGTAAATGAGGACACTTCTAAAAAAACTGTTTTACGGCGGACATAGCTTTGCTCTTCTGCATTTAAACTATACCAAACTTCATATAAATAGGATCAGTAGTTTCATCGTGAAGAGGTAACAAACAAACAATCAAATATTCAAACTCACTTTGGCATTTATAATTGGGTCTTTGATTCTTGTAGATCACAATGCCAGCATCTCATAGATCTAAAACAACCATAAACGCAGTAAGTGGTACTTACTGCGTTCTTTAATTGGCAGAATATTAGTTGGGATTTCGTCGTCAGTAGCAACCCTACCAGAGCTCAAGAGCCAAACTCGTTAAGTCTAGTATACTAACGACGAGACGAATTTCAGAGTCCCGACACCCCGACACCTGTCCAATTTGCGTCAAATGCTCGTCCAGATACACCCAACTCCTTAATGCGCAATGAGCCCTTCTGAAGGAATTAAAGAAGATTGCACTTGGAAAGTTAGGGAGTTGTTAGACGAAGTTCATCAAGACGACGTTAATTCTGAGAATTCATTATTAAACAGGTGAATTAAATAAGTAATAAGGTATAGACAAGTGAGTTAGTTGTATATTGTGCTTAGGAAGGTTGTCTGGCTTTCGAAGTTTGACTATGAGCAGTATTAGTACTATCAGGTCCGCAAGATTTTCAGACTTTCATTAGCAGGCAGATTAGATTATAAACGTTTACAAAACTTCAATTGAATTATTTTAAATGATAATTTGACCTGACCAGGATCGCTGGAAAGCGCTGGATGCAGGCCGCTCTTGATCGGTCATTTTGGAAATCTTTGGGAGAGGCCTATGTGCAGCAGTGGACGTTATGCGGCTGAAATGATGATGATGATGATGAATGATAATTTGTAAGTCATGTAGAATGTTTAGGAGGGTTACGATGTTTAACCTAACCAAACGATTTTCTAGGTCTATGAACTAAATAGTTAGTAGAGTCAAGAGCAGATCCAGCCTTTGGTTCAAGGGGTTATACATATATTAATAAGTCAAGCATCCATTCTTTATACCACTCTCGCCACCATTACTGGGACTGGGACCAATTCATATAATGGTCTCATCATAGCATTAGGGGCATTTAGGGGAGAGAGGATCATGACATGACCCCTGGATCCGCGGTTTAGTAAAGTAGATGCCGGCTAAAACGGCGTTGGCAGGTACAGTTTTGAGATGTGATCATTTATAGCCAGAATTTTATTAAAATAATAAAGCAGTGGAACCACGCACGGAAGAATACTGTTAAAAACGTATCAGAAAAACTTTCTTTCCACTACAACAGGGGGTTACTCCAAAAGCGGGGCGCTAGACGGACATTACTGCGTATATCCGCGTTTTAGTTTCAAGCAACATTGGGCATTAATTTGTGATAATAAAGTCTAATTTGGTTTGATGTAGAAATAGGATGTCACTATCTGGCGACTATCTTATTATTTTATGGAGTTTTATGGAGTCCATGTCACAGTCCATGATAGGTATTTCACTAATTTAAAAAAAAAGCGCTCGTAACGGATTTCTCGTCCTTCTGAGGAAGTCGACAAATTTAAGTCGATTTTCAATATTATTTTTCAAAGAAAGTAGTTCAGTGTCATGGATTAAACTTGCTCTAAAATTTTGGCTGGTGGTTCAAAGTCAATCCTGTATAGGTACTTAACTATTTATAGAGCAAATCCACGAGCAATTCATATTCAAGTTCTCTAAAGCCGATACTTTCTTCGGCATAAAAGCGATGCCCCATTTGTTCTACTGGACACTTTTCCCTGACAAATCGCCTGAAAGTAATTTTGAACCGGCGTCAGTTATTTATGTGCATTGGATTTGTGTTCGAAAGCTTTTTGCTCTATTAAATTAGGTTTGAAGTAGATGGGTGTATATAAATTGCGTTGTTCAGCATTTTATCTGATCTTAAATCGTAAATTCGAATTGTATAAACTTCGAAGCGAGTTCATTTTTAACCAGCTTCCAAAACAAGGAGGAGGTTATCAATTCGTCGCAATCTTTTATTGTTTTATGTATGTTCAAATGCCTTTGCGACCACCCGACAAGTATGCCTTTTCAAACGAAAGAATTTTCCAAATCGGTCCAGGCGTCTGCGAATAATCGGTTAAACACGTAAAAAAAAAGGTCTCGTAGAATTTAAAACCCTTCTTTTTGGAAGTTGGTTAAAATAAAAATACCAAATTTACCCACAGCAACCCCTTTTCACCTCGCCGGTCGCCGGTCAATTGCAGATTTCAGCCAGAAAATTAAACTGAACTCACCAAAACGTAAGAGCATTCCAACTAGCACTTAACTAATGCACTCATGTGTGTCAAGGGTCTCGGAATCAATTCCGAAATGATTTATTTACCATTCAATCGAATTTTAGAATTGAATTTTCAGTAAGAGTCGTCTGAATTCTCACAAGGGATCTTGATACGTAATCGCATAGTGAAGAAGACCAATTTTCCGTGCGAGCGCGCGCCGACGACGTCGAACGATATCGTTCGAATTAACTCGCCAAGGAGGTTCTACAGTGGGTTCAACAGTTGTGTCGTAAAAGAAATACTTTTTTGTACATTAGCTGGTTTGTGCCCTCAACGTTATCCGTGTTAGTTAGTTGGAGAGTATTTTGCCAAGGGAAACTCAATTTTCCAGCATAAGACAATATCAGTAAACCGTCCAGCTGTTTTAGTGTGCACTAACAAACATCTATTATACATCTTTACAAACTTTTGCATTTATGATTTAGGTAGTATATGCTTCACTTCAAGAAAAAACTTCTAGTAATCGTAGTTTTTCAAAAAGGTTTTTTGAAAAAAAAAAGTATTATTACTGGCTGGAGCCTCCTGCTTTCGATTCTAAGCTCCTTCATTTTATGCGCTCACTGTAGCACAGTTTTCAATAGTCGCATGCGGTAAACGGATCGCGATCCTAGTTAGAACGAATCAAATCTAGATGTAGTTCGGAGCTCCGCCAATAATTGAACTGTTAGGCTCGCGATGAGTTCGGTACCTGGCTGCAGGGAATTGCCTTCCAGGTCATTGCACCACGAGGAAATAGCTGCCAGGATTTCGCTATAAAAAGAGGCTCTTACAAATAGAAGAAACGTAGGTAACTAGAACAATTTGATAGCGCACATTTACCAGTAGTTGCAGTTGTGAGCGCAGCTTATTATTTTTCATCTTATCGAAAAACTATGTTTTTATCCCTAAATAGTAGGATTAACCCATATTTTACTGAAACTATTTTTTGTTTCATATGACAATGAATTGTTGATATTACATTAATTAAGCAAGTAGTAAACAGGGAAAAATAGTTTTAAAAATCTGAGTTTTCTGAAAATCCCGGAAAATGTTGATCGTTTTAACGATCGGTAGTAACGAGCGGTTAGATTGCCGTCCATACAAATACCAGTTCGACAAAGCAATCCTAATTGAAGGTATAAAAAACAAGGTACTAGAAAAAGTTTTTATTACAGAATCAGCAAAAATTTAAGAAACCACTAGGTAAATTATTTAGGGGTGATACTCCAAAAAAACATATTTTAGGGTGCAAGGACTTACATTTCTGACAAGTGAAGTAAGTGTTTTTTTACATACATCGAAGGTGCGAGAATTGTATACTATAAGATGATCTAACATATCGAAGCGCGAAGTTTCCAGGTGATGAGCAGGAGTTGGACAAGGACCACGCTTCTTCATTTTTTATGTCTCCAATATGAGGTATACTGGAGACATAAAAAAAAAGAGTTCTCCGGAACAAAAGGTGATACACTCGAATCTCCCTTTACATTTATAAAGTTATCACGAATTGTTACCACATGGCTGTTGAATGGAGATATGTCATAATAAATGTAAATCAATCACTCGATATGGCGTTGTATAAAAGGCTTAACTCAGTGTCTAAAAATTTTTCCCAATACATGTATCTTCTGTGTTACTACAACATTATCCACTGTATAAAAGTACAGCTAGAAAACATTTCATTTTAAAGGCCCATTTAGACGGTGCAAGTTTCTTGCCCGTTGCATGCCATTTTATTGCAGCAATAGACAACTTGCATGGTCTAAACGAAATGTTAGCCATACAAATCATTTATTGCTTCAATAAAATTGTATGCAACACGCAAGAAACTTGCACCGTCTAAATGGGCCTTAATTGTTGTCGCATTATTCTGTTGAACTGCATAAAATATATTAGTATATTTGACCAATAATTAATTCGACAACGACATCATCTTAGACACAATCAAAGTAATGTTAGAGCGTTTGAAGATAGTTTAGATTTTTATAAGGTGGATTATCAGCTTTTCTCTAAGTATAGTTTTGGTTTTTGATCATGGTAAAGGTTCAACAAAAGGGATGATTGATGAAGGAATAGCTGACATAGATGGCATAGATTCACAACCTTCCTCAATTAAAGGTTCTTCGATGATTCAACTTCGTTTTGCTAGAGAAAACAAGGGTATGTTATCGTTGCTGTCAGATTTATATTCAACCCTAGAGAGCCTGAAGTTGAGAACCTATATAAAAAGCATGTTGAGAACGTAGATGCATAAAAAAATAACAAAAAACAAGAGATGTACCTATAAAAACAATACCATACCTGGGAGATGAACCAGTGTGACCAACTCTTCATCACCAGAATCTTATAAAATAGTTATAGATGTTGGAAATGTTTGTTACAGTGGTTTTCTGTTACATCCCTAAATTACTACCGATTGTTATAAGGATCAGTAAATGTGCGGTAGTTTTTTTCTAGTAAAACCTCATAAGATATTGCAATATATATTATAATTCTCTAGCACATATTATAAATTTATAAAAAACAGTAGTAAAGTAAATCCATATGCTGAGGAATTTTTTAAAACTAGCCTTTTCAAAGACATGGTGGAGTTAAATTTCACTTGCTCGAATAGAAACACGATAAGTTGCTCAAAACTTTGATTTACTATTATAATGAGTATGATAAAATATGCTCAAACAATCACTACGACGATTCGTGAACAATAAACCGTCATATTTACTTCATTGATATGTTTAAATTGAGTTTACTTTAAATATATTTTTTTGATCTTTATAACGATCCGTCGCTGTAAATGGGTTAAAGACTCTAAAAAGAAAAACACAAGGGATCAAAAAAAAATGTGTGAAACTAAACACGAATGTAATCTGTTTTAAAAATCGAATAGAATCTAAATAGTTTTAAAATCAATGAAATACTTCTTTCGCTTTGCTGTGATATCAAAGCAGCACCTTCGCCTTAAAAAATATAAGTTTAGAACTAAATAAATAAGCGGCCAAGTGCGAGTCGGACTCGCCCATGAAGGGTTCCGTAGTAGCAAATAACATAATATAAAAGTCTTGTAGTATGTTTTTTTTTAATTTTTATATTTGAGTTGATTGAATGAAAGGTAAGTTGCCGTTTATGATGATGACGTATTAAAAAAAAACTACTAACTAGATCTCGTTCAAACCAATTTTAGCTGGTAGTTTTCATGGTAATGAACATCATAAATTTTTTTTAGTTTTATCATTCTTTTATTTTAGAAGTTACGGGGGGGGACACACACTTTTTTCCACTTTGGAAGTGTCTCTCGCGCAAAGTATTCCGTTTAGAAAAAAATGCTATTAGAAACCTCAATATCATTTTTAAAGACCTATCCATAGATACCCCACCCGTATGGGTTTGATGAAAAATATTTTTTTTAGTTTTAGTTCTAAGTATGGGGAACCCCCAAAATTTACTGTTTTTTTTCTATTTTTGTGTAAAAACCTTAATGCGGTTCACCCAATACATCTACTTACCAAGTTTCAACAGTATGGGTCTTATAGTTTCGGAAAAAAGTGGCTGTGACATACGGACGGACAGACAGACAGACAGACAGACATGACGAATCTATAAGGGTTCCGTTTTTGCCATTTGGCTACGGAACCCTAAAAAGCAAAAAAAGGCAAAACAGTCGTACGTCATAACGTAAGTTGACTTCCCATATTTAAAAGAGTCCCGAAAGAAGCCCGAATTACCTCGATATTTTACTGAGTCATAACTACAGAATTAATAATAGTATTTCATACATAACAACTAATGTCACTTTTCGCCTATTTAAAAGACTCCCGGAAGAAACCTTGATATTTTACTGATAGGTGTGTAACCTTCGTGTCTTGAAACCCTTTATTCTGTCTATTAGGTAAGGGACAAATGATTTTCTGTATTCGTGGAGCTCGCAAACAGCCTTGGCCACTGATTATTCACGGAGCAGCAGTTCTGACGGCATTGTGCTAACTTTATAACGAGACAACTTGTATCAATAGCGCCTTTATTACCGTCTGCTTTAACATTCGTAAGTTTTGCTTGTTTTGTCTACTTTTTGTACAGTTCGGTGTAGGACTCCATCCCCCATGATGGTTTGGAAGAAAAGATAAAACGTTAAATGTTCCGCGCCCGCAAACGTCCTAAGAATTCCATAGTGTTCTCGAACATTCCACGCTATTCCACGCAATTACTTAATCAGCCGTAAGCTGCTAACACAGGTTCCTGAAACACAGGGTACTATGGCAGAAGCTTGTAGGAAGTCAACAGCCTGAGCTTTTTGCAGGAGCTGGGCTTGTTTGGAAACCGAGGTTGGCGCCAGCTTCCTACACAAAACGGGTCCAGATGATCGGATCAAATTGTTTTTCGTCATTTTCGTTTTCCGAAATCTCTTTCTCAAACAAGGTACGGTAAGTTATGCAGATTTTTTAACTTTTCGAACTCCTTCTTTGACCATACTGTCACATTCTCAAAGCGCATCTTCGCTCAATGGAGTTTCGGCCTAATAAGTTCTAGTGTGTTCCACTAGTCCCACAATGACGGTTCCGAATTACATTATAACCGGGAAATTCCGGCTGCAAACAAACTCTCATCTCCTGTTGGAAACAACCAACCCCTACCATTGTCTACATGCGAGCATTGAGTTAGTTTTGAATGGTCTTAAAAGCAAATCGTCAATGTCTTAGACGAGTTGCACTCGTCTAAAAATGCAGACTAACTTTGTTACTAGGTTTAAACTACTATCCGACTAAATCAAGTGGCATATTGCTAGATGTCACATTTGGGAAGTGGTCTAAAGATTAATCTCGCCCTAAAATGAGATGGTTTAAAGTAATATTTCGTCAATATTATGAGAATTGAGATTGCCTAAACGAAAACTAGTCTAAATATGAGGTGGTCTAAACCAAAATTTGTCTAAGTATGAGGTGATCTAAATTTTGTTACTACTATTAGGAGCAAATTTAAAAAAATCACTACTGCGATAAATTTTCGATAAAAAAGTATAAATAATGTAATAATAATAATAAATAATTTTTATGATTTCTATGAAAACTGTCAATTTCAAATTTCTTTTTTTTTTTAAGATAGGTCGATTACATCAGAAGGTTGAAGACATGCATTGAGAGAGCCATGAGGCGTTTTCCCAGCAGTGAAATGTGAAGGGCTGTCGATGATAAATAGGAATGTTGACAAAAAATTTTGGCTCATTAGATACCCAGTCCACATCTCTATTGTGTATCCTTAAACCAGAAGAGCCGAGAACCATTCCATTAAAACAGTTTTTTTTTAAATAAATGAAGTGAAACTAATGCGACCTCGACGGTCGTTGAAGTTCCATAGAACAATTTCCGATGGAACAAGTCAGACTAAAGACTGAACCATCTTCAACTCACGTTAGATGAAAATTTAGTACCGATCGAGTTCCCGTAGTAACGCCTCAGGCGTCTCGCATAGCAATGCATTGTCTTTTGCCCGTTCCTTGCATCTCGAGTCACGACAACGTCTACAACTCCTCAGAAGTTGGGCGATGTATTTGAAAAATTATTTCGCTCTGGCATCGCCGTCCAATAGCGAGGAAAATTGTCGGGCGATTTTAGTTTTATGAACTCGCCGTTTTATTTCTATATCCTTTTCATGAGTTTTATCTTGACGGTTTTAGCCCGTGTTTGAGCACGAAGAAGAACACAGGCAGAGTTCGTAGTTGAACATGTTTAGCCCTTGACGCAAAAAGAGGGTGTTATAAGTCTGACGCTAATGTCTGTCTGTGGCATCGTAGCTCTCGAACGGATAGACCGATTTAGATGCAGCTTTTTTACGTTAAAGCAAGATTCCTTGCAGTAGTTTTAACTATGTTTGATGAAAATCGGTCCAGCCGTTCAAAAGTTATTGGAAGTGAACGCTTGAAAGTCGGGTTTATAATTTGTCCCGCAAAAAGCTTGTATACTTATATTGTTTGTTATTTACCAGTTTTATCGCTCAAAATCATTGTTGAATTCGGCCGCCCCCGAGAATGTGAGAGTAATAAAAGCTAATGAAATACACTAAGATGACCCACAATAGAAAATGATAGGTATAAGTTCTAGCAAAATATACTGAAACTATTTTAAGGAAGAATTGAGTCCATGATACCGAACAACTTTCCCTAAAGAACATGTATTGAAATATGAAAAGTAATTTTTGGTTTCCCATACACGTACATTTTGACCGATCAGTTAATAGAGTCCGACCGAAACTGGTTTTCCGGCCGAAACCGAAACCGAATGTTCGGCCGCGGCTTCAGTTTCGGCCAAAACCGAAACCGAAACCGAAACTCACGTGTTCAAGTATAACATTCTTAAAAATACTGAAATTTGGACTAATTTACCCATTATTCTGCATTGATTAGGACATTAAATGGAAACACATTATATTAAGTTTCTTGTGATCATTTATTTATTTCTTATTAAATGAAAAAATATTATTTTAATAATATTATTTAAAAAAATATTTTTATAATATTTATTATAAATAAAAAATATAATTAATATTTTAAATACTTACTAAGTATTCGTTTTGAATTATTCATTAATACTTTGGTTACAGGAATCATCAATCTCTTTTAGGCTTCTTTTAGGTATCTCTTTCATAAAAATAATAATTATTATTACACTCTTAGTTTCAGTCTTAACAAAGATTAACAAATCACACATTTAGAATTAACAAAGATACATACGGAACTGCGGAGCTACCTATTGCTGCGGAGATATCCGAACGGCGCACGACCATTCCCGAACAGGGCTGACCGCGTTGCCGTGCGAAACGAAGTTAAGCGAGTGTGCACGATAACTTCCGAAACGAGTTTCGGTTTCGGCCAAAGTTTCGGCCCATTTTCGGCCGGAACCGATACATACATACATACTATCACGTCTTTATCCCTAATGGGGCAGACAGAGCATTTCGGGTCTTGCGGCTCTATGCAGAGCCCAGGGCCGCAAGACTCAAAAGCCACTTTTAGCGTCATGGTGGGCGAGAAGATGGAAAAGCAATCGATACAGTGACGGGTTGCTAGCCGCATCGCCTGTTAAAATGATTCGCATTTTTGCCCATTCCCTCGATCGGTTTTTACGATCTGCGCGGGCAGAGAAGCAGCTGGTACATTCTAAGTTTTTTCGTTTCTCCCAGACCAGCATGAGAGCGAAACCGATACTGCTGCCGAAACTTGATTTTTGGCCGAAACCGAAACCGAAACCGAAATTTCGGTCGGACATTATCAGTTAATCTGTGTTTGTATGGAAAACTAAAAATTATTTTTCATATTTCAACGTATTTTTCTTGGGGAAAGTTTCACCTTTAAAATAGTTTCAGTACATTTTGTTAGACCTTATATAGAAAGATTATTATTATTTTTTATTCATTTTGAAATTTCTTCTTCTTCTTCTTCCTTGCCTTTTCCCTATTTGGGGTCGGCTCTGTATGTCAACTCCTTCCATAACCTTCTATCCTTTGCCATCTCTGTGCTGACCCCCCGTTCCCCCATGTCCAATCTTACGCATTCTTCCCACGTCTTTCTCGGCCTTCCTCTTCCTCTACACCCGTCTACTTTTAAGTCGACCATTTTTTTTGCCAGGTGTTCGGCATCCCTTCTCATTACGTGGCCATACCAGGTCAGGCGATGGCTTTTTAATTTGTCGACTATTGGCGCCACTTTTAGACTCCCTCTAATATACTCATTCCGGATCTTATCCATTTTTGTAACCCCAGACATCCATCTTAACATACGCATCTCAGCCACATGCATCTTATACTCATCTTTCTTTTTCGTTGCCCAACACTCTGCTCCATATAACAAGGCAGGTCTAACGGTGGTCTTATAAATTTTCCCTTTCAATTTGAAAGGGACTCTCTTGTCACATGTCACGCCTGTAACCTGTCTCCACTTAAGCCATCCGGTATTTATTCTCTTCGTAACGTCCCGATCCACGTCTCCGTCGCTCTGCAAGAGTGATCCCAGGTACTTGAAGTCAGTACAAACTGGCAGCGGTAAATGCGAGATGTTCAAGGCCGCAACGCTGGAAGTTCCCCCAAAATCGCAGAACATGTATTCTGTCTTCGTTCGGCTGATTTTCAAACCAATTTGTTTGAAAATCAGCCGATTTACGAGTATGCTATATATAGAATGCTGATTTTATTCATTTTGAAACATAGATTAGATTTTATAATATATCTTTAAAGTAAAATATTATTATTATATTATATTAGATTCCTACTTCAAATACCTCTTTTAGCGTTTTCTAATTTAATTTATAGTTTTAAAAGAGGTAAAACATACCCACTAAAAACTAAAAACAAGAATTCTACATTCCACCATAGTGCCTTTAAGTTCCAAGAAATGTCTATACAATACAGTCCATAAACAGTGGTCTAGTTAAATTACTGAACATAGTGGAAATAACTCAGAGGTAAATTTAATTCCGGTGACATTTGACGAAGGTTGCGCTTTCCGCTGAAATACCGGAATCCTCGGGCGATGTGTGATCCATCACAGGTACTATTTGCCAATACGTATAGACGTTTAGGATCAATATTCCCAAGGGAACTTGGCAGACCGGCTGGAGTACGCGTTACTAGCGCTTTTGCAAGTGAAACTACGGGTACGGTCCGTGCGTGGATGGGTGACCACAAGCGGAATGAAAAGATCTTGAGCTGATTTTAAATGATGAACTGTTTGATTTGGAAGTTATAGATATAGACCTAGAATAGTTTTACGCATTAGATCATCAAGTCAAAAGTCAAAAAAGACTATAAGCGGCCAAGTGCGAGTCGGACTCGCCCATGATGGGTTCCGTAGTAGCAAATCTATGACGTATTAAAAAAAACTACTTACTAGATCTCGTTCAAACCAATTTTCGCTGGTAGTTTTCATGGTAATCTGGAACATAATATATATTTTTTAGTTTTATCATTCTCTTATTTTAGAAGTTAGGGGGGGGGGGGGGGGGGAGGACGGTTGACGGACACACTTTTTTCCACTTTGGAAGTGTCTCTTGCGCAAAGTATTCGGTTTAGAAAAAAATGATATTACAAACCTCAATATCATTTTTGAACACCTATCCATAGATACCCCACACGTATGGGTTTGATGAAAAATAAAAGATGTTTTTTTTTCTATTTTTGTGTCAAAACCTTAATGCGGATTACATAATACATCTACTTACCAAGTTTCAACAGTATAGGTCTTATAGTTTCGGAAGAAAGTGGCTGTGACATACAGACGGACAGACAGACAGACATGACGAATCCATAAGGGTTCCGTTTTTGCCTTTTGGCTACGGAACCCTAAAAAGCCAAAAATCTGTGTATCTTTGGATATTCGAATAATAGAGATTTATTTTATATTAATAAATTCTCCCCAGTTATGACGATTTATTACGGGTTTACAACCTTTACGTTGTTTAGGTACATGTACCGAATGTACTCAAATTATACATTTGTGAGTGTAAAAATATAATGAAGTTCTCTAACTTTATGACAAAAACAAACTTAGACTTACGAGTATTTCTAAACAAAAGTATCGTCGCCGATCTACCTTTGTGAAATATATACCTATAAAGATGGAGGAGATAGAACTTCCGTGATGTAATGTAACCAATTTACAAGTCGGACACCCCATTCAATTTGGTTAACTTTACCTCAAAACACCCACACTACTTCCGTGAACAGATGACGGTATAAACTCAAAAGCGCAGCGGTTCAATTTTAACCCCCGACATAAAAGAGGCTAGTTCCATGTTTGATGCTAATGTCTTACTGTGTGTCTGTCTATCTGTGGTATCGTAGCGCTCAACCGGATGGACCGATTTCGAAGCGTTTTCGTTTTTTTAGGTCCAATAATTGTTTAAAAAGTCATCAACCAAGCAAGTACATAATAGCTCGTTGTCAACCAAAAAGTGGATTACTAGTTTACTTATTTAAACTGATGCAAACGCCGATTGTAGTCATTCTTTTTTTAGTTAAACGGACCCCCTAAGCCTCCACTGTCCGTCCGTCTGTCTGTCTGGCACCAGGCTGCACGTCATAAACGGTGATAGCTAGACAGTTGAAATTTTCACAAACAATGTATTTCTGTTGCCGCTATAACAACAAATACTAAAAACAAAGTAAAATAAATATTTAAATTTAAAATCTCTCGTACAACGAACGTTCTTTTAGAGATAATGGTACGGAACCCATTGTGCGCGAGTCCGACTCGAACTCAAACGATTTTATTTTAAAGTCCTTACTAACTAGTTGGTCTCATATTATTTTCATGACATACAAAGGTAAGCTTCCCTTTATATGTCTGTGTCCTCAGCGAAACAAGTCGATTATTTTTTGTACAAAAAAACCTTTTCGCTTTCGCCTGTCACTTAGTCACCCACCCACTCCGAGCAGTTGTTGGGTAAATTTCTAGATCCAGACTAGGATCGAGCAAAATCGATTAAGCCGAAGCAGTTGAAACTCTAATACATTTTAGATGAGTGAAAGTTCCCCCGATAGCGGCCGATAGCACTTTTGGGACTTAGGAACTGTGAGATTGATTTCTATTATTTTCAAAAGTAGTGAGACGTTGATGGAGAAATAACATAGACATTCGTCTGCGAGTATGTTATTACATTGTATTAGTTTTTAATAATTGAAATGTTTTTTACAAGCTTTTATAGTATCTTGTCTGTATGTAGGTATGAATGTTTCTTTGGGTCAAATCTTGCAACTCAATATGATTATGATTTAAGAGTATCGCGGATATATCACCTTTTCTCTAAAAAAAAATTGCTGTGCCTGATAGAATCCATAAATGATCTTAAATTGCATTGTTAACATCTCACTATCATCTTAAGTAGGTACTTTATGGTTTGCAATAAAATGAGTATTGAGCCAACATACCAACTCCTATACAGGGACCGGATTAGCAGCTAATTTTTAAAACCCCTTTAAGTGGTTATCCTTACGATAGGCTTACCCTCACGTTTATGTTAGCCTGTAAAAAGCTTATCCAGCGAAAGGCTTACCGTATCCCCTATAGGGTAACCCTATCCTTATGATAGGCTAAGCGTTTACCAAATCATTGGAAGGGGTATTATTTTCCGCTTTATTGAAAGGGTTTTTCCCCCCACGTATCCCCCCCGCCCCGTGGCCGCCATGGAAAGCGCTTCTTAAAGGGTTAGCCTATGAGATACGGTTACCCTATGAGAAATGGTTTTTGTAAGGGTAACGTAACGTGCATGTTTTAACAACTTATTTAAAGGGAAACCCTTTTAAAGGCTTTCCATATGATACGGTTAGTTGATCGAAAGGGTTACCCAGCGATAGGGGTTTTTGATCCAATAAAAATATTCAAGCCTATCAATTAGCCGCTAAAAACCCACGTTAGGGAAAGCGCTTCCTGTCCCTGCTCCTATATAATCAAATAAGTTTTGTAAGTTTCGTCAAGTAATTATTGACCTAAAACCGGTGTCACACTAACTTACATTTGCCTGTTTTTGAGAACTTTAGTTAATCATATTGATTACCTAAAGTTCAATTGTTATAAAACCGGCAATGTTATAAGATTTAATTTAAGAAATTGTGGGTTCCTCACATTAATTCGATTATTATAAGATAATATGCCAAATAAATCATACATTTACATATGCATGCTCCATCTTCCACACACGCTGAAAACAAAAACCTACACCCCTATAATAATCTGACTACCAGATCGTCTTAACTAGTTAATCCACTCAGATTTGTCTCCCACAATCAGGAATTCAACAACAAATCTTGAGTTTTAGCAATTACCATGTAAATTTACGAAGTTCGCGAAATAATTTAACGCGGTGTAGTTGGATTCAAAACAATTTATATGTTAATCTCGTAGGTATGAACTGGGCTCCGTACAAGCGAATTACTCTTGAACAGACTCGGGGCGCAGGAGTAGATTCCGTGCCGAGCCCAAGCTAGAAAGAATCCCATAGGATTCAAAACAATTTATGTTAAACCTGTAGGTATGAACTGGGCTCCGTACAAGCGAATTACTTTTGAACAGACTCGGGGCACAGGAGTAGATTCCGTGCCGAGCCCAAGCTAAAAAGAATCCCATAGGATTCAAAACAATTTATGTTAAACTTGTGTATATCAACTGTGTTCCATAGAGGTGAATTACTCTTAACAGACTCGAGGGGAGCAGATTCCATGCAATGCCCAACCAACAATGTTATAGAATCGAATAATTTATCTGTTAGCTGTTAGTCTACCTGGTCCCGTATAGATGAATTACTCTTGAACAGACACGCTGCTCGAGAGTGTAGTAACTGTAAGTGTGTAAGAAAATATAGGTATATATTTGGTATAAAGTATCAAAATATAACACTTGTAAATTTATAAAATATATAAACAGGCTGCATATATTATTGCAGCTCGGGCTCTGAGTCAATTTACCCCATGTCGCCTATATATAAATAAATAAATAATTATAAAAATAATTTCACAAATATATCATGGAATGGAATGTATGCATTATAAGTAATTCAATATTTACTTACTATTTTTACTAGGCTGAATTTAGGAAGTTGAATGACAACAAGACGAGAGCATAACTATAAAAGATTTACATACTTTTAGGTTTTAGTATAAAGTGATACTTATATACGCGTTATAACTAATTTTCTCTGTTGTAAATTTACTCTGTGTTCATGGCCAACATAATCAATAGCTGAATTCGTGTTCACTACTCGACTAATTCAATGTTTACTTTTAAAGCGTTTGACTCTTGAAAACTCTACACACTAAACAAAGGAGAACTTAAATGTTTTTTCAACATACTCGTTTCGATGGTGCTGTTATTTACACTGATTTCAATGCAGTAATGTCATTTAATACGAAATCGTGCGGTAATTTTATACGCGGGCCTCGCCTGCTTGTGTGTCAACCCGCCTCGACTGCAATGTACAATTTACCACACTTGTACCATTACTACTATTTAATTTATGGTAAATATTTAAGATTCACTTACTTTTTTTCGTGTGTAGTAGTAAGAAGTGGCTTACACTTAACCCTTCAAATGTCGGCATAGCAGACACAATAGTAAAACAATACATCAGACGCCCGCTCCGGGCGTCCGACAGTTAAAGGGTTATGTATGTCAAATTTTTCAAGTCTAAAACGCAAAGATTGACCCCTTGTATGCTGGAATACCAGACAATTTTCGCGTAGATCTACGCATCGGCATTTGAGAGGTTAAGCAGAAGAAGCCAATTTGGGAATGTTAATATTGTAATTACAAATTTGTATGGGTACCTAGTATACCTATCTACTGTGATGCAAAATTCCAAACTTTCTATACATTTAATAAAACAGTAAAAAAAAATGTGTCTGTACCTTGAATATGTATAAAAAAATATTTGGGGCGATAGAGACATAGTAATAGAGTAAGAATTTAAAAAAATGGAATGTACACGCTTGTACCCTGGGCAACATATATTGTATAATATAATTGATTTTGGAAAATGGAACACCTGATGTAGAACCATAATGGTCCTGTTAAACTATAAGAAATATTAAAATAACGCCTTAGCAAAAGTTTTTCAGCGTGATGAGCATTTTCCGTAGTCATTAAGTCTACGCGAACGAAGTCGCGAGCTTCGGCTTGTTAAGTAATAACTTCTTATTAATTTCTCTGCACGTTTGATCGGAGCGAGCGCAACTGAATCAGTTAAAACATTTAATCGAATCGGATCAAATCTGCAACCGCATTCGGAACGCTGAATCAGAATCGATTAACGAGAGATTTCAAGCTTAATCGATTCACAGCGGAATCTTGGCCGAAT
Organism: Acrobasis consociella; assembly: GCA_963555685.1. Classification (NCBI taxonomy): domain Eukaryota; kingdom Metazoa; phylum Arthropoda; class Insecta; order Lepidoptera; family Pyralidae; genus Acrobasis; species Acrobasis consociella. Next base: position 5,239,586 of record OY743111.1, on the reverse strand, counting down.
GAGAGCCTCAAACTTTGGCGGGTTAGTTAATGCCCGTTGGTTGTATTGTATCGCTATCTATGTTCGTATGTTTGTTACCTACTTGTTATATGGGAACACTCTTTGTTTTTCTTCTTCTTAGCGAGTTGGAATGGCGATTTTATTTGTGGTATGTGTGGCCACACTTACTCCCCTGTCATAAAAAGGTTTAAGTCCTCTATTGTACAAGATGTTAGGCAGTTCGGGCATGAGTATTGTTAATATTTATATTCATTATCATCATCGTCAGGTCTTTTTGTGTCCTCTGCAGGAGCACAACCCTCTGTACTCACAGAGCCATACTAGGCCAGAGCAGCCAGAGGACTTGGCCTACACTCTCCTCGCTGGTCAGACGGGTTGGAGAGGTCTTATAGATGTTTATAAACTTTGTTGAGCTTGTATTTCCTAAGTCGCCTTCTTCGACATCCACGGGAGGAATTGGAGTAGCCCTATTCTACTCTGCCGGAAACCACACGGTTTATTATATTTATATTAATTCTGTAATCTGTACTATTGGTTGGTCATTACTTAACATAACAGCTTGCTTCCAGCACCTTGTACCTTCAAGTCCTATATGCTTCGATTGCCATTCGAAAACTTCTTTCTCCCATTAGCCATCATCGGTTCGTTGCACTATATGTTCTGTCCACCGACACTTCAAATATGTAAGCCAATTTTTATTGTCATTCTGATTTTGGAAATAATATTTAACAATTCTTGCTTTCCGGTCAATTGAAAATAAGTTTTTTTAAGTGCTTACAGTCTATTTTACAATAAACACATAATATTCCACTCGCCAGTAGCTACACAGCTGAAGCTACGCGGCGTAGCTTGGAACGGGTAGTTACGCTGTAGAAGCTACGCCGCGTAGCGTGAGGCAGGTAGCTATTATGCGTAGCAAAACGTAGCATGCACTCCTACGGGCTACGGGCTGCGGGTTTGCTATTTATATACATTTACATGTCACTGGCAATGTATGAATTGGAATGTCAGTTTTTTTTTTCATATAAATTAGTCACGGAAGGTAGGTAGGTTGTTTAGGTGGTATAGTTGTGCAGAGGAAATCCATAAAATGGAAAATGGTGTTCACATACTCATGCCAAATTGCAGCTTTCTAGTACCAATAGTCTCTGAGTAGTACCGTGGACGGACAGATAGACAGACATAATAAAATTATAAGGGTTTTTTGTTTAGCACGGAACCCTGAAAAGGGTTAGCGTATGTTTATAAATCGAGGGTAAATATTATGACTACGAAAATACGAAAATTGGTTCAGTAATTTGTGAGAAATACATTTGTTTCCCAAAAATACAAATGTATTCCATTGAGCACAAAAAAACTTACATGTTTCTAAAGTATTTTCATACTTAACAGGTATTTTTTTAGTCAAATAAGAAAAAAGAAACGACTTTAAATATTTCTTCCGATATTGAGACCTTTATTTTGTGCACATAAAGATACTCAAGTTCTACTCTAATTTTATCTATGAATCGAGTTTTGACGACGTAAAAGAAAATTTTAAAAATATCATATTAGTTAGTTTTGCTTAGCAAAGTGTAGAAACTGTAACTGGCTCGAAGTATCTGTAAAATAAAATAAAAGAAAAAATATATTATTGCCCCTCTGGCCATTTTATTTTATAAATCTGTTATGTATTTTTAATTATTTGCATGATCTTCGGAAAGAAATGAACAGCGAACAGAAATGCTCTATATACCTATAGATCTAGATTTTACTTTTTACTGTGGCTATTTATAGGCTTGTATATTTTTATAAGCTTTTATTTAACTTGCAATATATCTGGTATGTATGTATTTATGAATGTTTTTTTAGGTCAAATCTTGCAAGTCAATTTTCAACCAGTTATCTTCAACCGATTTAGCTGAAATTTTGTATACTTGTGTAAGTCGGATGGCAATACAATATTATGAAGGCAATGAGCTGTTCTGATGATGGAGCCGGGAGATATTCGGCGAAACTCAGTTATAAAACCACATAACATTGAGTAAGACTCGTTTGATTTGTCTTGACGAGTACTTTATGACAGACGATGCCTAGGGTCTTATCACGGAGAAGGAAGTTGGTCGATGGAACTATGTAATAAAACCACGCAACTCCATCGAGTTTGGGAATATTTTATTTAACTCAAGTACTTTGGTCTCACAATAAAAGCTTGTACTTACAAAAAATTTCATTTTTCAAAAAACTCATTGATGACTGAGCTTGATGGATTTGTCATTTTCTTTTTTTATTCGAAATGAAAGTTTAATATTATGGTCAAATAAAAAACTTAAGAGGTGTCAAGGGACACCCGGATGGAACGAAGTTCCTTTTGATTTATTAAGAGAGAGAGAGACAGACAGAGAAACACGCGCACTCTCCACGGCTTACAACTATAGCAAAAAGTGTCGTTACAACTTTTGGTCTTAATTTTTTCCGTCTAACCCCCGTTCGCAACGCGCGATAAGGAACTTCTCCATCCAAGGAAATTCTCTTTTCTCAATCCAGAACTCCCAAGCATACAGCTAAGATAGCAATAAATGTACTAACCTCGACGAAGGTATGCAGCGACATCTCATTGAACGGCCCCGCTTGAAAGATCAGCCTCTTCCCAGTGGCTAAGCCCAGTAATGCCACTTCTTTCTGCACCCTGGCAGGGGACGTGGTCCAGTCGCTTTCGAAGGTGCTGTAGCTCACAAGGTTACTCTACGGATGAATGAGCAGATTTGTCAGATTTTTACATTTTGGAACTACATAATTTGTAATTTTTTAGTTTTAGTTCTTTTTTTTATTTTTTTCCTGTAAAGTTTTCCTTTTTTATAAGCTTTTGTTATTACCCAGTTTAACTTGTCCTGTCGTCTGTCAAGTGTCGGTCTGTCTGTAATCATACCTTGCAAGTTAAATTTGACCCGCTTCCCGTTTTCCGATTGAGCTGAAATTTTACTCGCATACGTATGTCGCGTGACAATGCAAAGTTATGATGACACGGGACTGATCTGATGATGGAGCCGGAAGGTGGCCGTAGGAACTTTGTAATGAAATTATGCATCCCATCGAGTTTGGACTCGTTTGTTTCGTCATGAGAAGCACTTTAGATAAAAGCTTACCTATTTAAAAAATATTTTTTTAAATTATGATTTGTTACATGTTTAAAAGTATAACAACTTTTAACAAATGGCGGACAAGATATTTGTTTCAGTCAACCTCAATAAAAAGATGGTCGTAAAACTACAGCCAATATATATACAATTTCTTTTCCACCTCGCAAAGTCTGGCATTGATGGGTGACCATTGATATGCATATTGTTTTTGGAGAAGAAAAAGCGGGAATGCTTGACCTGGGCTCCAAAGCATCACAACTGAGGATGCAGCTCGGAAGGGTAAAGAAGAACCATAGGGATAAAGAGAACTAATACCCGGTGCGTTAAGTATTTCAAAACAAATTTTTTCACACACTCAATGTGACTAAGATTTAAATATTCCGGGAGCACAAAATATGCTCCCATTTTATATCCGGGTTGCGCAACCTCAGCCAATTATGTAGAAATCCAGTCAAATCTGCGTAAAACTGAGTCGGCGAAAAAGTTGGCAACTAATTTTTGCAGAAACTTTCCCGCAACGTCGGTGTTTGATAGTTGCCAGGAGGAACTTGTTTTACGATGTAGGCATAATCTCGTATCGAGAAAATGGGCTGCCGTATTATCAATTTTGATCTTATTATAAGAGAGCAACTTCTTTTCCTCCAAGATATGCTAACTAGGTTTATAATATGTAAGTCTACTGTAAGTACAATTTGTACTATTTTATGAGTTTGAAGTCATATTAATTATGTGGTATCGGCAAACGCTGCACAATATATCTCTAATAAAAAGTGTAGATTTGTAGATGTGTAGATGTCACGTTGTTTAATAAGGCTTAATATGTACATCTAAAACATAAACTACCTGGAAGGGATATACCCGTAATATTAAATCGAACCACAGGCTATACTAGATCACTATAGTATAATGATACTGAAATAACAGTCAAATACCTAAAAAAAATCAAATTTCCATAAAAATTGCTCGGACGGCTGCACAATTTAGCATGGAAGAGGCGATTTAAAAAAAAATGATTGTTATTTTAATTTTAATTTTTTAATTAATTAAATTGAAATATCGTTGTCCGATATTATGAGATATTACGAGTATGTCCCTTCCACGTTGTATATATGAAAAAATCGTTGTTTCCAAAATGACCGATCTAGAGCGGCTTGCATCCAGCGCCTTCCAGCGACCTTGGTCAGGTCGTCAGACCACCTTGTGGGTGGGTATCCTACGCTTCGCTTGCCTGTACGTGGTCGCCATTCGGGAACCTTTTTGCCCCATCGGCCATCGGTTTGTCGCGCTATGTGTCCCGCCCACTACCATAATTAATAAATTAATAATTCAACATTAACTAATGAACAACAATTTACCTCAGTAGTAACTTCATTGGCATGCCAATAAAACAGCAGCAGCTGAATCAGGCAAGCCATCACGAACAGGCAGCTTGATATTAAAGTTGCCAGCTCATCCTGCAACTATAAAGTTTAAACTAGGGTTAGAACAAAACAATCATCAAAATATTTTTTTAGAAACATATCATATATGAAATATTATCATACGTATATATTAAGTGTATATGTAAATATGTATGAGTATATATGATTATTTATGTAAGTTTATTTTACGTACGTATGTTTATGTAGGTATGTTCTTTTTTTTTATATTTATTTGTGTATTTTGTATAGGTATTTACTTTTGTATTGTACACGCCAATTACCTCTTTCTTCCCATTTCCTCTCGCGGGTCTACTGGAAGTAATTTCTTTAGAAATAAGTAGCACCTATGTACTAAGTTTACTTTTATAAGGTTTTATTTGTAAATTTTTCAAGTGTACATGAATCATTAAAATAAAAAAATAAAATAAACATTAATATTACAAGCTTGTATTTGGTTTCATCTGTCCCGTTGTCTGTCTGTAATAAAATCTTGCAAGTAAAATTTGACCAGTATCTCGAAGATCAGTATCAGAAGCTGAAATTTTGCACGCATGTATATGTATATCGCGTGACAATGCAATATTCTGATGACATGGAGCTGATTTAAGGCTCCTCCCCGCGCTAGCGACCTTGAAAACACAAAAAAAATAATTTCTCTTTATTTAAGTGAGATTATCAGAAACCCTCGTACAACTTTTTAGTTAGTATCCTTAAGTTTCATTAGAACCTCGAAAATCATTGAAATAAAATACCCTGAATTTTCCTTTGCAAAAAATAATAAAAACGGCCATTTTTGACTCTTTTTGTAAAGGTTTCTAAACCGGAGGGTATTTCAATGACTTTCGAGGTTCTAATGAAACTTCAGGATACTGGCTAAAAAGTTGTACGAGGGTTTCTAATAATCTCACTTACAGAAAGAGAAATTAATTTTTTTGTGTTTTCAAGGTCGCTAGCGCAGGGAGGAGCCTTAATGATGGAGCCGAAAGGTGGCCATAGGACCTCTGCATTGAAACGACGCAACTCCACCGACTTTGGGCTTGATTGATTCCTCTGGAGGAGTTCATTATTATAAACGCTTGTTTTAAAAATATTAAAAAATATACTTGTTTGATATTACAAAAACGTTGGTAGCTAAAGTTTAGTACTTATCTTTAAGTACATTTAATTTATAATTTTGGGGTAGTACTAATACCTACTTACTTCTTCTTCTTCTTATCGTGTGTGTTAGTGACTAACATTACTGTCAGAGTTTTTAAAACCTAGAAGTTTCAAGAGCTAAACTTGCATTTCAAAATTTCAGTTGCTACTTTTTATGTTTTCGGTTTCAGATGAGCACATACTCTTTTTTTATACTGTAGACCATTTAACTAATTTATACCTATGGCTTTAGGTATTTATTGTATATACTTAGGTGTAAGTAATAAATTTAACAGTAAATAATGTTACTTGAATCTTGTAGTATATTATTACTCTGTGCTTGAATCATAAAAATATGATTATAAACAGTGATATACATATAACTACATACAGGCCCAAATTAAAAATTAAAATCAAATTAATGTATATCTTATACCTTTAAACGAGCAATTCTTGTATATTTATTTATATATTTCTGTGATCTTGAAAACGGCACTAACGATTTCGCTGAAAATTGGTATATGGGGGTTTTCGGGGGTAAACAATCGATCTAGATTAGTCTTATGTTTTAACGCGTGTTTTCGATGTTATGGTCGCCCAGGTACTTTTAACATATAAAACCTAACCTTATCTATATACCTACAGATATATCTACGCCTTTTTCATGACTTCTTAGTTTTTTTATAATTTTTTAATACTAAAAACAGACTAAGGCTACGTTTCCACAATACTTGAAATCTCCGCTCCGCTTCAATGAAAACTGCGGAGCGGAGATTTCGAGCATGTGATTGGTTAATTCATGCACCGCTAAACTCCTCTCCGCTCTGCTCCGCTTCTGTGAAAACGCAGCCTTAAAACCCAAACTACACAACCGATTATAAAAAAAAAACTAGGTATGTGCCCACCTGACAAGTATGCCCATTCAAACGTCATCGAATTCTTTATCGGTGAACATAGGTACATAAAAAAAAGATCGCAACAAATAGACAACCTCCTCCTTTTTGGAAGTCGGTTAAAAACAAACCTGCGCAATCTGAATGATACAAACGCCGAGATTGACGCAGATCACGATTAAGTAGACGAACATTGTCGGAGAAATCAGCTCGTTAAACAGCCTTTGGTATCTGTAAAGTAAGCATAGAAGTTCATTATCATCATTATTTTCAATCTACATCAACCTAAACACTAGTCGTTTTTAGTTTTTTTACTAAAATTAAATTAAAAAATGACCTTCAATACGAGATAAATTTATCCTACATTGAATATTTTTTTTTTACTTTGCCTTTGGCCACTGCTGGCCTAAGGCCTTTTTTGCGTCATTTCCCCAGGTCCTTTGCCATTCTTATCCGCCGTCAACCTTACAATATCGTCTGACCAGGCCGGTGGTTCCCTGATGGTCTATTCCCCTATCTCGGCCATCACTAGACGTGGAAGAATAGAAGTTATAAATAAAGTATTTTTAAAAAGTTTGTAAACACACATTAAATTTTAAATCATACATTTTATAAGTAATGTAATGAGGCCTTAGCAGGCACTTTTTCACTTAAAATTAAGTTTTTTATATTGCCTACGTACAAATACTTATTGAAAAGAAAAATTACCAATAATTGCTTTTCGGAACTACCGCACTGCTGAGAAGAATGCCAAAAACGTTGGAAGAGCGTTTTCCGATACATGTAATTGGTCAGTACTAATCATTTACATGAACATACAATGCTAACACATTATAACAATATGTAGGATGCTTGCGAGCGAATTAACAAACACAAATAACGTATAAGTGGTCAAAATACGAAACTGACCAGAGCATTATCTCCTGGTGGATCAGCTATCGCGAAACTCTTATATTAGATAGGAATCCAGCGACCCAACCCACGACGTCACCACCTTGGATTGGATATTTTACATACATATACACACTATCACGTCTTTATCCACAATGGGGCAAACAGAGCATTTTGGGTCTTGTGGCTCTAAGCAGGTAGAGCCTAGGGCTGCAAGACTTAGTTGCCACTTTTAGCTTGATGTGGGCAAGAAGGTGGTAGAAATAGTGATGAGTTGCTAGCCGCATCGCCTAATAAAAAGATTAGAATTTTCGCCCATTCCCTCGATTGGCTCTTACGATCTGCACGGGAAAAAAAGCAGCTGGTACATTCTAACTTTTCTTTTTTACTTTTCTATTTAAGCATGAAAAGCCCGAGCTCGCAGAATGATATTAAAATCTTACTTGATCAGTCTCACATGATTTCGGTGACAGAAACTGATGTTTTGTTGACTTTCCTTGTCATCAGCGGCTATGATCATCTTTTTGCAATTAACTCGAGCAACCTTTAGCTGCCCAGCAAAAAATATCATGATGGTAACAACTAGAGTGTCCCATGCCACGACGTAAGCGCTCACCAGATGACCCAAGACAGTTTGGACGACCATGGACACATAATACCCAGGGGGCTCACTACTGTATGGCATGTAGCCATCAAAGATCTTCAAGTAAATTTTTGTTCCGTTCTCTTTCGTCTGGTTCAGCCGATAGGGTTCAGTAAAAATACTGAAATTCGAAAAGAACGCCAACCCCCAAAAGAAATAAGAGACTCGCCGACCCCGTTTTATGTACTTCGTAACTTCGTCATATAGTTCACCTTTCTTCGAAAGTTGGCTACGTTCTAGAGACGATACATAGAATATGACGCTTTCCCATTTCTTGTAATCTTTTTGGAAAAAACAAGACTTCACAATGCCCATATGGAATGGAGCGTACTGTAGTATCAACGTGAGGGATGCTGCGTCCAATTTCATTAGACACCTCACGTATTGACTGCAGAAGAAAACGACCGTAACATAGAAAAGGCATAGTTTGAATTTTTCGATTTTAGATTTGTCTGGGTGCCACAAGCCAGTAAGACTTAAAAGACGAAGGTGGGGTCCTACTGAGGGGTACCTCGGGTCTTCAAGATAGGATAATAACTTTCCAAGGCAGGAGTTCTCGCGACTTGGCTGCATTTTCGAACGACGTGAGCTGAAATGAATACTTATAATAAACTATTTCCTACACAAAATGCCTGAGTGTTACATTATGAATATTTTGTCACCAATAATTATAGGTATACGTTAGCGAATTAATTTAGTATTACTATACTATGTAATTTACCGTTAACCGGCAATTTGCCGTCAACGATTCGATTGCAATGCTAATAAATTATAAATTATAGGAAAATTTACATTTTAGTTTGGTATGGTACCTGCGATAATTTGACACTAAGTAAGTTTATATTTCAGAATGAATATATTACCTATATATTCAATGTAAGTACATATTGACTTTATATATTATGGGAGAAGAAGCAGATGGTAGGTAGGTAGTAAGTACATATTTATTTTATCTGCATAAGTATATGTACTTAACATTAGTATCTATTAAACATTTCTGCTAACGGATTAACTATTGAGTTGTTTTGGTTGGTAGCCTATGGTGTACCATTGTGGAGCAAAGAGACATGATTATTTTTAGGGTTTCGTACAAAAAATGAAAAAAAAAAACCGGAACCGTTATAGTGTGCGTCTGTCTATCCGTCCGTCTGTCACAGCCAATTTGCTGGAGTAAATCAGTTCAAATTTGGTATGATGGTGTATCCTAAATATCGTAAACTCAAATGTGCAAATAAATATTTTTGAAAAATAAAGGTCATTTATCGGGGGACAAATAAGGAAATTTAAAAAAGTTTTGCAAATATTGTGTCATACATATATCAAACGACAGGGCTCATTATGAGGATCTCCAATATATTTTTGTTATTATTGTAAAATAAATAGTTTTGGTTTTAATGAAAGATGAAAATTGACCATTCATACGTCTGATTTCCGAAACGACTAAGCTTAAGTTTTGACAAAAATACAAAATGCAGTTCTGTGCTTGTAGATTACAGAAAAACCTATAAAAATTCTATCAATTGAATATAATGTGGTAAACTCAATATTGTACGTTCACTTACGCAAAATAGTTCTCGTCTCTTACTGAGGATTTCAAATGTGATTGACTTTGGCATTGTACGGAACCGTTTCCACGCGTGCTTAACTCGCACTTAGCCGGTTATTTGTTCCTAACCTGTTGACTTCCAAAACCCATATTATTTGATTAAAGGTGCCCAGCTTTGTATTTTTAACATAATAATCTTTCTTTGGTAGACATGGATTGACAAAATAAAATAAACTAGTAGTTCGCCACGAACTTAGACCTCGCGATTATTATTTCAGAATAATGTACCTGATTTGGATGAATTTTACAATCGGTGCAGGTTTACCGATATGCGAATTCATGGTTGTGACCAAATTTCTAAAATAGTTGCCAATCACAGCTCTTTCTTCAAATGACTTTCGATCTAGCTCTGAAATGTCAGGAGCACCTTCCAACCATACAATCCCATGGATATGAGGTTTACCGTGATGCTGAAATTCAGTTCTGTACCAGTAGTCTTTCACCGAAAAATGACCCATCATTTTTCAAATGTCAAAGTCAGCTCGTTGTTGGAAAAACCAGGTTTAAATGTTTATTTGTATTGCCATGGCTCTATGCTGCTGCTCATTTTGGTTTCTTACTTTCTTCGTAAAGCTACTTTGCGGACTTTGTTGCTGTTGATCTCTTGTTAGTTCGTAGCATAATTACTAATACTACTACAGAAGCACAGACAAGCAGCGATAGCGATTGAACGAAAGTTCGCTCAACAAAATTGCTAAATTTAATAAACAAGCCTAATAATAAAAAAAAACTAATCGTTAAATAAGCAAAACCCTTTTATTATAAGTCGGTTAAATATGATAAAATTTATAGAACTACTTATGAAACTCAAATAATAACTGTAATAGTTATTCAGAGAAATTACTTCGTGGACCCCAGGATGCATTTTTAAGAAAGTTGTTCAGTAGCCCGGACTTGTAAGAGGATTTGTATTGTATATTCGTCACGGCTTAGTCAGCTAGACTTCGCGAGTCACCCTAAACCCGTTTAAGTATAACGGATAAAAAAGTTGTTCAAATAAAAAATATCGTTTTCATAATGGCAACAAAAAAGTCTCATGACATTTTTGAAAATATTTTGAAATGGCGGATGTATGACAGTTTTAAAATTTAAACCCCCATATTTCCGCCAATTTGAAAAATTTCGGAAAACTGGCTCGACAAATAAATTCTATTTATTTGCTGAACCTGCTTACAAAATTTCATGAAAATCGGTTAAGAAATGCGACCTGTAGGCGAGAACAGACAGACAGACGGACAAAAGGATTTTTTGGCTAGTCTCGAAACTGAGACGCTTCGCTCGCTTCGCTCGCTCGGTCAATAAGGAAATATAAACTAACAAATCACACAGATTGAGATAGCCCCAAAGTAAGTTCGAGACTTTTTTTATAGGTAAACATGCAAGACCCAGGTCAATCTGAAAAAGATAATTTTCCATCTTGATCTGACCTCGGGATCGAACCCGCCGGGACCTCCGGGTGGCAGCCTGGCATGGTGACCACTAGACCACAGAGGTTGTCAAATAGGCCATCATTTCCGGTTTAGAAAAATGACTATATCCGGGATCAATCATGGAAAAACTTAAAACACAGAGGATTAAGTATTAAGGAAGTATGTATTAGGTAAAGTTTGAATGCTTGAGGAACCGAATTTTATTTTACACTAAGTAAATTATTTGTCCTTCCGTCCATTGTAAGTAGTTTAGCGAACAATCCCAATGGAATTCCTGTTTCCGAAGTTTTAGTAAGAGTCCCGGTTGAACGCTGAACCTCTCTTTACGTTCAGATAAGATCGGCGCCGGAAATTAAGAGGAAATTGTATTTGTTTCTTATACAGCGACGTTGACACAATAAAGACGCCGTCCCTTCATTGTGTAATATAAATAATACTTAATTTGGGCTTAGGATTAGAGAGTTAATTGTGTAGGCGTTTGAACGAAAATGTTTAGTGAAACTATTTTGTTGCAATTTAGTGTGTTTGCTATAATATTTAGGACGGCGTTTATTGACATTGATCGGTACGGCTTAGCAAGGGTTTAACAAAAAAATAAAAAAAAATAAATTTTAAAGACCTCGCACATACACCCTCTTTAGGGTTCCCCAAAGGGTAATAACGGAACCCTATTACTAAGACTTCGCTGTCTGTCCGTCTGTCCGTCTGTCTGTCACCTAGTGCGGGAAGTAGTGTCATAAGGTGCAAATTTTGGTATCGGAAGAATTCAATTGGCACAGATGTAATATACGTAAAGTTAAGCTAATTTAGCCCGGTAGCCATCCCCCACCCCCTGGGGGGTAGGCATGGGGGCATTCAAAGTTACTCGCCGCCGCGCTTCAGAAAAAAAATCATATCAGCTTCTATTTACCTAACATCTCGAGTATGGTGTCATTTTCTGATAAATCGGGGATAAGGAATTCAATTTTGAGTACAATTTTACATTTAATGTATAGATTAATAGTAAAAAAAGGAAAATATTAAACGAAAATATCAAAATCGGATCGCAGTTTTTTTATTTTAACAGATTTGTTTTGCCAGGAACCCGGAATTTCGTGTTTAAAAAAATATTAACTTAAAGCATATTTATCTAGCTTTAAAAAAATATATACTTTATTATATATAGCTGTCATACATCTATCTGAAAAAAATCGGACATGGCACGCGGCGGCGCCTAGAAACTTTTTCAATCGTCTCATCTCACATAATTTGTTGCAAGTATTAAGTTGTTTTTTATGAAAAATATATAGAATACATACTTAACTTAATTATTGACTGTCGTTTATGGTCTTATATATCAATAATAGTATTTTATATTTATATTTGTAAATTTTTTCATTCAAATTTTTCACCACAGTGGTATAATTCGGTACATTTTAATAGTTTTCTTAGACAGTTGCACCTAACACTGCACCCTGACTTGCACTTGCACCGAATCAGGTCACGACAAGCGGTAGCAGCTACTGGTGCAGTTGTCCACTTTGGTTTCCAATTATTTGATTCCATTTCCTATCCCCAATCCGCCGGACTGGGAGGATTTAGAATCGGCACCATCGCTTGGCCCCAAACGTACACTGCACACCATGCTAAACAGCTCTTATGCTGCCGAAAATTCTCTAGCTGTGAGTCTTTTTTAGAGAATATATCCCTCCTGCACTCGTTTAACGATGTGCACTGACTGGATCTAAAATGAAAATTAGGTAAGTAGGTATTGCATTGTTTTGATTAATATAAAATACAGCTATATATACCTGTCATTTATAACCACGTAAATACAATTTTATTTATACCAAGCGACAGTCAATAATTAAGTTAAGTATGTATTCTATATATTTTTCATAAAAAAAAAAACAACTTAATACTTGCAACAAATTATGTGAGATGAGACGATTGAAAAAGTTTCTAGGCACCGCCGCGTGCCATGTCCGATTTTTTTCAGATAGATGTATGACAGCTATATATAATAAAGTATATATTTTTTAAAGCTAGATAAATATGCTTTAAGTAAATATTTTTTTAAACACGAAATTCCGGGTTTCTAGCAAAATAAATCTGTTAAAATAAAAAAAAACTGCAATCCGATTTTGATATTTTCGTCAATATTTTCGTTTTTTTTACTATTAACCTATACATTAAATGTAAAATTGTACTCAAAATTGAATTCCTCATCCCCGATTTATCCGAAAATGACACCATACTCGAGGTGTTAGGTAAATAGAAGCTGATATGATTTTTTTTCTGAAGCGCGGCGGCGAGTAACTTTGAATGCCCCCCTGCCTTCCCCCCAGGGGGTGGGGGATGGCTACCGGGCTAAATTAGCTTAACTTTACGTATATTACATCTGTGCCAAGTGAATTCTTCCTATACCAAAATTTGCACCTTCCATACATTGGGTGACACTACTTCCTGCACTAACCAGGCTGTATCTCAAGAACCGCGATAGCTAGACAGTTCAAATTTTCACAAATTATGTATTTCTGTTGCCGCTAAAAAACAAATACTAAAAAGAAAAGAAAATAAATATTTAAGGGATTTACGTCTACAAAAAAACCAATGTATGGTGATTACAGCTAAGAAATAGTGGCCTATCAATAATACTCTACGTCGTATGTCAAATCCAGGCTAACTTCTAAAGTAAAGGAGATATGTAAATTTTGTTAGTATCATCTTTTTCATCGCCAAATTCTAAGATACTTTTTTCTTGGACCTGTTAATACTAATAAGTTCTAAAACAAAAGAGTTATGAATTTTTTTACGAAAAAAAAAACGTTTTTTGGCTCTCTTTAAAAGTATCGATGTCAATACCATACCATTGGTATAATCTTACGTAGTAAAAAAAATTCTATGTCTATGGGTATAATGGTATGGTATTGACATCGATACTTTGACGTAAAAATTTACTAATTAATAACTTTTTCGCAACACCCTGTCAGGGTTCATGTACTTATTAACCTACTAACCATGTAATGTATGAGTGCATGTAAGCGAAAATAAAGAAATAAAGAAATAAACTTACGAATTTACGTCTTCAGTTCAAGTAATTATATTATCTTTGGTTCAAGACAGAAAAAAAGGAGTTACGTCTAAACAAAAATAGAAAGTGGAATCTTTGGCTTTTACATTAATATTTTTACTTGTGTTTTAAACTTTTATCCCAAAGTTTATAGGTCGTATAACGATTTTTTTTCCGAATTTAGATATTTCGTGTAAGTATACGGATCGAAAGAGAAAAAAATTCTGAGAAACATGATATATTTATCTCAATTTCTCAAGGTATCGATGTACTAGTACTTACATAATAAATTTATTAGGCAGACATACATTTAAACCTAACTGCTGAACTATTAAATCCATTGCTGGAAAGTATCATATTTTATACAGCTCATATATTTTAGGCTGCTACTTTTCATTTCTTCGTCTAATTTCCATTTTGTGTAATCTAAGTCATAAAGATGCATGCTAATGAACCAGCTCATCTTATGTATTCCTAAATATTTACCTTAAACCCTACAATTACACAAATACATTACTTTTTAGGGTTCCGTAGCCAAATGGCAAAAACGGAACCCTTATAGATTCGTCATGTCTGTCTGTCTGTCCGTCCGTATGTCACAGCCACTTTTTTCAGAAACTATAAGACCTATACTGTTGAAACTTGGTAAGTAGATGTATTATGTGAACCGCATTAAGGTTTTGACACATAAATAGAAAAAAAACAATAAATTTTGGGGGTTCCCCATACTTAGAACTGAAACTCAAAAATTTATTTTTCATCAAACCCATACGTGTGGGATATCTATGGATAGGTCTTCAAAAATGATATTGAGGTTTCTAATATCATTTTTTTCTAAAACGAATACTTTGCGCGGGAGACACTTCCAAAGTGGAAAAAAGTGTGTCCCCCCCCCCCGTAACTTCTAAAATAAAGGAATTATAAAACTAAAAAAAATACATGATGTTCATTACCATAAAAACTACCAGCGAAAATTGGTTTGAACGATATCTAGTAAGTAGTTTTTTTTTAATACGTCATAAATCATAAACGGCAATTTACCTTTCATTCAATTAACTCAAATATAAAATTTAAAAAAAAACAACTACAAGACTTTTATATTATGTTATTTGCTACTACGGAACCCTTCATGGGCGAGTCCGACTCGCACTTGGCCGCTTATTATTTTTGCAGTTGGCTAAATATTGTTGTTTCACACGAATGAAACGCAAACCAAACGCTTGAAACGGAACGTAATTGTTATGACGCGTGACGTGACGCGCGGAATGTCATTCCTAGTCAATTTAAAAAATTGACGGTTGAGTTTATGTTATGAGCACGAATTCAAACTGTTTGTGTGACCCTTCGACTGTTCATGACTTTATTTATAGTGTTTTTAATTAATTAACAATCTTTGTGACTAATTTAAGTGCCTGAACCGTTATTGTTCAAAGTGAAGTTTAATTGCACAAAGTTTCAATCTATACTTTGTTCCATGCGAGAAGTTTTGTTGAGCGTCTGTGAAAATGGTTAAAATGGAGAAAAGGCCAGGGCTGGCTACTCTGGTGCCATCAAAGAGTGGATCTACCCAAAACATGGCTTCCAACATTAAGGTCGTGGTGAGAGTTCGTCCCCTAAACGATAAAGAGTTGGAGCAAAACAGTCGGATAGTAGTGGACGTTGTGGACGACAGTATGCTGGTTTTTGACCCGAAAGAAGAAATCAGACCGTTTTTCTATCAAGGAGTTCAACAGCCAAATAAAAACTTTTTAAAACGTGCTAATAAAGAGCTGAAATTCGTGTTCGATAATGTTTGTGGACAGAATGCTACCAACAAGGATGTTTTTGAGACGACCACTAAGGATATGCTGACTTCTCTGATGGAGGGGTATAACTGTTCGGTGTTCGTGTATGGAGCGACAGGTGCTGGGAAGACATTTACTATGATTGGCAATAAGGAGCACCCAGGAATAACTTATTTGACTATGGAACATCTGTTTTATACTATAAACTCCTATGAGAAGGAGAGGGAGTTTGATATTGGCGTTTCTTACATTGAAGTGAGTTTTTAACTTAAATTTATCTGTTTAGAATATTTTTTTATAAACTTTATATTACAAACTATAATCTATTTATATTTAGTAAACAATAAGCAGCTATAATGCAGTGGTTTGCCATTCCCTTCTTTATTTTATAAGAAAACTAGTTTCCTTACATTATTTTTTACTGGAGCATTTTATACATACATACATACATACTATCACGTCTTTATCCCTAATGGGGCAGACAGAGCATTTTGGGTCTTGCGGTTCTACGCAGAGCCCAGGGCCGCAAGACTCAAAAGCCACTTTTAGCGTCATGGTGGGCGAGAAGATGGAAAACCATGGAGCATTTTATTTTACCTACAAAGACTAACAAACTAGAAACTCAAACATTATCTTTGTATAAACTTTAGGAGTAACTTTGTCATTGCTCAAAACTGCCCTACAAATTCTTTAGTTATCTTTTGCACGCCAGCATTTGTTTATGTTACTTTACCCCAATGCCAAGCATAGTAAAACTAGTACAATTTTGATCACTTAAGTTGTCTACTGAACTGGGTTTCTTTCGGTTATTTTCCCAGCAGTGGTTGTTCTGAAACGCTAGTAGAGATTTTGCACAAAAATAATATTTGAATTTTTTTTCGTACATTGAATAAAAATTGCTGACTTTTTACTTTTGTCAATAGTGTCTTTTTGCACTAAAATGGTCAATGGCATTTAAAAGGTTAAAAGACTTGCATGAAGTAGCATCAAATGTCAAAAATAAGATCATCATACAGCAGCCGTTCAAATAAATAATACAATTATATTAATATCTGGTGTCCCATGAAAAGTTGAATACCATGTCCACTTTTTTCAGGTATACAATGAGAATGTGTACGACTTACTTAAGCCTTCAAACACCCCACTGCAACTGCGAGAAGACTCCAAGTACGGAGTGATGGTAGCCGGTCTCACCCTGAACAACATTAAGACTGCCCGGGAGCTCTTGAACATGCTCGAGAATGGGAATAAGAATAGGACTCAGCATCCTACTGATGCTAATGCGGAGAGCTCTAGGAGTCATGCTGTTTTTCAGGTTTTAATGATGTTTAATATATTTTTAGTTTCTTTCATTTCATAAAGAAAAAAAATTTATTACATTTTTAGAAGACTAGGTAAAGAGATTGACTAGATATGTAGAGATTGAAGAATGAAGAATCTTAATTTTGCAAAGTACTTGATATTGGTTAGGGATGCAACGATACGGCTATTACGATACCAATACAAATGACGAATACATCGTAATGGCCAAATACGATAACGAATTACGATACGAATGCATTACGATATTTGTTTAATACCATTTTGATGAATTTATTGGAAGCTTTGTTGTATGTCATTATTGTAAGACTAAGTAAAAGTATAAAAAAAAAACATTTTTAATTAATATATTTATTAATTTTATCAATTTTCATCATTAACTTATATTTTAATTTGTTACCATTTGTTACATTTACTATATTTAATTTTAATTGTAGTCGTAATTTATAACTGGCAAATTCTTCTTTAGAAAACACAACATATTTAAGTTTTTTCCCTTATGTCGGTTTCTCTCATCACTGTGTATCAGTCCTGCCCACAGATTAGACAGATTATATCCTCACGGAGTCTTGCCTGCCTGCTTAAAACAGTCAATGCCAAAAGTGACGGATGCGAAGCGTTCAGAAATTGAAGCGTTATGCGTTTCGTTTCACCCGAAACAGTAAAAATTTAAAAATTTTGAAGTAAATGTATCGTAAAAATATCGTATCGTAATATTTACGATAACGAATGATCGTAAAGGTTTACGATAATCGCCGATATACGATTATCGTATCGGTATCGTTGCATCCCTAATATTGGTAGCTTATCTTTAAAAATAAATTTAATTTACTTTTAAAACAAGTATAATTTATATATAACTACATGTAACATGGTCAAAATGATAACTGACTTCTTCTTTTTTTAAGTCAGTTAAGATGTATTGCTTATGCTTTAAGAGCCTATCGCTAAAAAAATGATTACTAATTTTCTTGAAGGCTGACTATAAAGAATGCATAAGCATTAAGTCCACTTTTTGTACCATTATGGTCAATAAAGATTAAATAAATAAATAAATAAATATTGTATGCTAAAAATACTTGTAATTATTTAATAGTCCTATATACTTATGTGAAATACTAAGTATATATCTCTTATATAAACATCTCCAACATGCCTACTGAAAGAGATCTCTTTTGAGATAAGTACCTAGTGCCTTTGTACAACTTTTATTTTATGAATTCTCTGTATACAATTTCCGTGTGCATAAATTGGTAAATAAATTAATAAAATATTGTTTATAACTTCTTCAAGGTGTACGTAAAAATGCGATACAAGACAAGCAGCCAGCTCCGTCTGGTGAAACTGTCCATGATTGACTTGGCTGGCAGCGAGAGAGCGTCGGCCACGGGATGTGTTGGCGAGCGGTTCAAGGAGGGTGCCAACATCAACCGGAGTCTGCTGTCTTTGGGCAACTGCATCAATAAGTTGGCAGATGGAAGCAGCTATATTCCTTACAGGTAAGAGTTGCTGTGGATTCTGGTCGAATCTATACATATAATAAAACAGTAAAAAAAGTGTGTCTGTACATTAAATATATTTCCAAAAAAAATATTGGGGGTGATGGAGACATAGTAATAGAGTAAGAATTTAAAAAAAAATGTCTGTCTGTTTGTCTGTTTGTCTGTATGTCTGTTTGTCTTTTTGTACACGCTAATCTCCGGAAATACTGGACGGATTCGAATGAAACTTTTTTTGTTATATAGCTATTAAGCCTGGGCAACATATAGGGTATAAATGATTTTGGAAAATGGAACGCCTGATGCAGAACCATAATGGTCCAGCTAAACTATAAGATATATAAAAATGCCGCCTTAGTAAAAGTTGTTCAATCTGATGAGCATTTTCCAGAGACATAAAGTTCACGCGAACAAAGTCGCGGGCTTCAGCTAGTTATAAATAAATATAATAGGGTTATATAGAAAATGCCTATTTATATGTATGACTCTGGTAGTACAGAGAGGGTTGTGCCCCTGCAGTGGAGATACAAAAAACCTGTTGATGACGATGATGATGATAAGGAGACAAATTATACTAATTGAACTAGCCCCAAAGTAAGCTTAAACTTGTGTGGGATACTAACTCAACAGTGTTATTTTATTTAATACTAGCCGAAGCCCGCGACTTCGTTCGCGTGGACTTTATGGAAAATGCTCATCAGGCTGAACAACTTTTACTAAGGCGGCATTTTTATATCTCTTATAGTTTAGCTGGACCATTATGGTTCTGCATCAGGCGTTCCATTTTCCAAAATTATTTATACCCTATATGTTGCCCAGGCTTAATAGCTATATAACAAAAAAGTTTCATTCGAATCCGTCCAGTATTTCCGGAGATTAGCGTGTACAAACAGACAAACAGACAAACAGACATACAGACATACAGACAAACAGACAAACAGACAGATATTTTTTTTTAAATTCTTACTCTATTACTACGTCTCCATCGCCCCCAATATTTTTTTTGGAAATATATTTAATGTACAGACACACTTTTTTTACTGTTTTATTATATGTATAGATGAATTCATATATACTCATAGATAAACAGCCAAATAATTGTATGGCTATTTAAAATAAAAATGCACATACAATGAATATCAACACAACTATGTTATGGATAGACAAGAGCATAGCTCTTAAATTATATGAGTAACTAGAAGTCCATCCCGGCTTCGCCCGTGGTACATACATAGCCTATGTCACTCTGGGATAACATACCTATCCAACAGTGAAAGAATTTTTAAAATCGATCCAGTAGTTTCGGAGCCTATTCAATACAATCAAACAAACAAACAAACAAACAAATCTTTCCTCTTTATAATATTAGTGTAGATGTTATGGATAGGAAGGTGTTACAACTCTTGGTTAGGTTTACTTCAAAAATGTAACATGTTAACATGATTCAAATCTCGCTTATTCCCTCGATCGGCTTTTACGATCTGCACAGGAAGAGAAGCACATTCTAAGTTTTTCTTTTTTCCCAGACTCCCAGTGAAAGATTTCGCAGAAAAACAAGTAAAAATATAACTATACCAATCCTTTTTTGGGTTGGGGGTAAAAAAATTATTAATAGTTAATGCAACTAGATTATCCAGAAATAAAAGACCCATATTTTTTCGTTTAGCGAAGTTGTTAAAATTTACATACATATAGACAGCTCTTCGAAGTTTCGTAGTGAGGATAATTTACGTCAGCTTTGGTTAAAATCTTAGCTAAGCTAAGAGCTCTTAGCTTGTGTGTTCTTGTTCAGAATCACACTGATGACTCGATTAGGAATTTTTTTGATAAGACCAATAGATAACCTATTGGTTCAATTAGTTGTGTGCAATTGGCTAGATCCCATGCTGGTCTGGGAGAAACAAAAAAACTTAGAATGTACCAGCTGCTTCTCTTCCTGCGCAGATCGTAAAAGCCGATCAAGGGAATGGGCAAAAATGCGAATCATTTTAACAGGCGATGCGGCTAGCAACCCGTCACTGTATTGATTGCTTTTCCATCTTTTCGCCCACCATGACGCTAAAAGTGGCTTTTGAGTCTTGCGGCCCTAGGTTCTGCATAGAGCCGCAAGACCCAAAAATTCTCTGTCTGCCCCAGTAGGGATAAAGACGTGATAGTATGTATGTATGTAATTGGCTAGATACTTGCACAGTGTAATTTACGTTTAAAATATTTCGTTTTAGAGATTCTAAACTCACGCGCCTCCTCAAAGACAGCCTCGGCGGCAACTGCAAGACCGTTATGATAGCCAACGTGTCCCCGGCCCACATCAGCTACGAAGACACATACAACACCCTCAAGTACGCAGCCCGAGCGAACAAGATACAGCTCAGTATAAAGAAGAACATCGTGGACGGAGACATGAGGCTGTCTCAGTATGTAAAGATTAATGAGGAGTTGAAGAAGAAGGTGAAGGAGTTGGAGGCTAAGTTGTCGCTTTCCAGCGTGAAGGTTGTGACTAGGGAACCTGATGTGGCTAAGGAGAAAGGTTTGTATGCAATTTTGTCATTGGCTTGTTTCATTTTTGTGTTTACTTTACAGCACACAAAGGGAAGCAGACCAAACATTACATACTTAGAACGCGTGGCAATTGTTCACACGTAGCTTATTTTTGAATTGCCAAATAATATATTTATAAACAGTTATTGTGGGTACATGTATACTAAAGTACTCTCAAGTGCAAATCGGATTCGTGCAATAAGGGTTCCGTACCATTATCTATAAAAAAATACGTTTGTTGTATGAAAAAAACCCCCCTTAAATATTTATTTTATTTTTATTTTAGTATTTGTGGTATAGCGGCAACTTAGGCAACAGAAATACATCATTTGTAAAAGTTTCAACTGTCTGTATCGCGGTTCTTGAGATACAGGCTGGTGATAGACAGACGGACAGACAGCGAAGTCTTTGTAATAGGGTCCCGTTTTTATCTTTCGGGTACAGAACCCTAAAAAGAATGTATTGTTATAGTGAAACAAGAATGGCGTCGCCGTATAGCAGAAGTAAGTGCCGCACACAGCAAGGTAGAGGAGCATCTCCTGGGGCTGATGTCGCGACAGCGCGTGTTGGCGTTACGACAGCGTCTGAGAGCGAATGCCTTCAACCATGTCGCGGAGCTGGCTCATAGGTCGTCCTGCGAAGCTATGGAGCAGGTTTGCGGCTTTTACTTCTTCTTATTGTGTGTGTTAGTGACTAACACTAGTGTCAGAGTTTTTAAGGCCTCTGACATGGTTTTAGGTAACGACCAATATCAAAGACAGTGCCCGGTTCCGACGTGTGGCTTTACTTGAGATACGCCGTGTGGTTTTCGGCTGAGTAGAAGGCGACTTAGGAAATACAAGCTAAACAAAGCTTATAAACATCAATAGGAACTCTCCAACACGTCTGGCCAGCGTGGAGAGTGTAGGCCATCTCTCAAATCTCTGGCTGACAGTATAGAGAGGGTTGTGCAGTGGAGACTAAAAGAACCTGATGATGATGATGATGATGTTAAATAGGAAACATACCCATATTATGTTACACATTTTTTCCCACTTTTTTAACTAGGTAATACGAACGAAACCAGGTATTTAAAAGCTTAAATAATGCACATTAAAAAATATTCTTTGGGAAGTTAAACTGCTTGATATTTATTGAGTCTAAAGAACGTAAAATTTTTATATTAACCCAAGATTTATAAAAACTAGTTTTGCGTGACTGCAATTTTATTTTTTATTTCTGCAATCTTCATAATTCTGATTTTCCCCATTTAGATGTGCACCGAAGAAATACCGCGACAAGAGCGGGCCGCCGAAAGTTACATGAAGCAGTCGGTCAGTCTGGACTCCAAAGTCATCATCGCGTGGTCCAAGTGGGACGATAGTCGCAAGCAACTGCAAACCACTTGCGACCAAGCGCTCTCTAACTGCCCCGAACTCGCAGACTTGATAGAAAACGTACACTTACAAAGCGAACTCAGGTACATAAAGGCTAGAGATGACATGAGGTATAAACTACTATCGATAGAAAACGAAGAGATCAGTGCATTTACTGAATACATGAGTGATATGCCAAGCATGTTGAAAAAGTTGTATCTCACACTCAAGGGATACGACAAAGTCACACCAGTATTAAAAACAGAATATTTAGAACTAATGAAAAAGGCCAAACTCGCTAAAGGAATTTCCTGGTCGGATAATGACGTGGAAACCGACGCGTACTTCAAATATGTATCGAATCTAGATCTAGACAAACCGACAACCACACTAGACTTTGATAATAGTAAAAAAGACATCAATGCGACCGTAGACATAGTAACAGACAGTGACGATTTGACAGACATAGAAAATAAGGAGCCAGTTAAAGTGTGCGCTAAGAGGAAAGGCACGCCTATAAAATTAGCTAACAATGAAACTATAGTCATAAACGATTCCTTCGAAGGTTTAGATATGTCGAGGAATTTGAATTCTGCGAAGAAGGTTAAGCGAGAGTTTGGTATTGTGCCTGAGGTGGAGAATTTCTTAGACCCTAGGGACTTGAACTCAACGTTTGTGATGGGAGGGAAGGTGGAGCCGATTAAGAAGCCGGTGCGAGCGGAGATAAAGCAGGAACCCATTAAGAGGGGTCTCACGGACCGAACGAACACGATGCAGAGGGCTATTAACTTCAATGACCGCGGTAAGTGTTTAAATCAGTATAAAACTTATTAAATGTTATGATATATCACTTTTTTGTACATTACACGTAAAGCTAAGTGTCGTAAAACATATACAGCCTGTCGCGCAGTCGCGGGGTGTCCTTCGAATCTGAATCCCGAGTTTTCTTAGGAGTTTCTAATATAAACGCATTTATTACTTACAACAATTATAGCCTACGTATATCGGCGCACCGCGCATTAGGATTGCACACAGGCACACACCCACATATTCCAAGTACGAAAAATTTAGCAGGTTATTCAAATACAATCATAATGATTTTTTTTTGTATAAATACGCATTACTTACAATAAAATTAAAAACATGCGAATTATAATTCGGACATTGAACGACATTACCTTTTATAGAACCTAATTAGGTAGGTATTTCATTAGTTTCATATTTTTATAGCTGTAGTAGCCCAAATTCTCACCCATCGCCACTGCAGTCGCGTTTAGCAAAATGGCGAACCTATGTATTCGTACGTAATCTTCATTTTTGTTTTTGTATAAATGCCCCTCTTCCTTACGAAATGGAAATCAGCGCACATTCTATGCATTGGTCTCAAAAGTAATATTTTATTTACGAGTATTAAGGAGTTAAGTACGTATTATTTTGTTTTCAAGTAACGTGGAATAAATCCACAGTTTAAATTAATTAATGTTCATTTGTTCTATGAATACTAAAAAGCACTAGTTTATAATGCACTGCTAACTAAACTGTGTAAAATAAACCCTAGCGCACGAAACTTGCGGCAATGTACGACAACACTGACACGAACAAATAGCAAAATAATTAGTAGCTTGAACCACTAAGTTTACCGATGTTAGTCAATGTTAGATGTTAAACACATTTGTGTGCATACTAGTTGTGTGCCGCAGTTTTCACGCGGTGTTCCGAGTTTGCGATTTATTTTATTTATCTATCTATATATATATATATATATATATATATATATATATATATATATATACTAGCTGGTGCCCGCTACTTCATCTGCGCCGGATCACACAATATCTTTATAAATTGTAGCCTATGTGTTATTCTGATTTATAAGCTATATAATTGTAAAGTTTCATTAAAATCCATTCAGTAGTTTTTACGTGAAAAAGTAACAATCATCCATCCATCCATACTTAAAACTTTCGCGTTTATAATATTAGTAGGATGAGGTCTAACAAAATATATTGAAACTATTTTAAGGGTAAATTCAGTCCATGATACTGTCCGTCTACAAACTTTTTTAGGGGTTAGAATTTTTTGTGGGTCTTAGTGGGGCTTCAATTTTTTTTTAACTTCGTTCCAAACGAGTGTTCCACGACTCGTTATTTTCTTATCCGTATCCACAAATAATTAATTTTTTGACCCAGTCCACAATCCAATTACATATATTTTTTCAATTCAGTCCATTTATTCGCAGTAAACAGGGTTTTTTATAAGGATGTTGAAATACAGTGTGTCCTTAAACCTATTTAACAAATATTGGTTGACTGAATGAAATTGAGAATGCATTTAAGTGAACACTCGCTAGCCGTCGCGATTTGCAGTCGCATTTTCAAGTTGCAAGTTGGTGTTATCCATCGGGGATTCACTCGATTACTAGATTACATGACCTAAGCTTCTAATCCAATTCCCGGTCCTATCACCAAACATGCAAATCAGTTGGTGTTGATTCACAAACACACTTATGCAACGAATTATTTTACATAGTGACAGTGTGATGAAATTCGAGTACAGATAAAATTCACTATAATCCATTTAATTAGTTATTAAATGGACATGTGTTTTTATTAAAATATACTCTTAGCAAATTAATGTCTTTAACTCTTTACACATAACAAATTAATTATGTTAATTTAGAAAAGAATTAATTTGCAAAGGTATTGATTAAAGTGTATCACACCAAAATATTGTGTGTGTGTGTATGTTTGTTATTACTTCACGCGCAAATGGCTGGACAATTTTTTATAAAATTTGGTATGCAGGAAGCTGACACCCTGGATTAACACATAGGTTACTTTAGGCGCGGGTAACACAACGGGGCGCATCTAGTAATAAAAAAATGACTGTTTTAATTTGAACAACTCAAATCAGATACTTTCGCTAAACGTCAAAAAAACATTTTTTATGGGATTTGTATGAAATAAAGACTTATAAAACGTCATAGTTTCTTGGAGTCAAGTAGCGCTCTTAAAATTATTTTTTCCGCAATAATAAATCTAAAATCACGTTAAAAATGGATATGATAAAGAACAAGTGACATTATTATGTGTCTTTACCCATCGCAATAAAAACATATTTATTAATCTTGCTTGTCACTAGATGGCGCTTTATGGTAATAATTAAAACATTAAAATCTTTTATTCCCATTGAGTTTTAATTATTTAAATATGCATATTCAACACTTTGTCACTTTTTTGCTAGTCGTGTGTGCTGCCATCTCTTTGTGCCCGCAACTCCAGTATTGCCTACTTACGGGCCGTCCAATAGTTATATGGCGTTGGGTATCTGTTACCAATTATATTATCTTTGACAGTCCAAATGTCCAAATAATTAATTTTTGACCCAAGAAACTTAATCGTTGTACAGCAAGAGTGGTGAAGCCGGTGGTGGGCAAGGCGATACCGTTCCGGCGGCCCGCGCCGCAGCCCGCGGCCCCCCGCGCTCCCGGCTTCGGCTCCAGCGTGTCCCGGGATGGCACCCCGCTGCAGAGGAATGTTCAAGGTAAATCTATTGTCTCACTTTCTCCTTCCTTACCTTCATCATCAGGTCTTTTTTTACCTTTATATTCCTAAAAAATAATAACCGTTTGCTAAACCTATTTTTACGTTTCTCCATTTTGACTCCATTTTAGGAATTATAGAACGGTGGTCTCCCCATTGTGCCTTCCGTACTAGAAAAATTAAACGTGAAAACATATAAGGAGGTTAAAACTTAGCAGAAGAAAGAGAGACATGGAAAGCACTACACCGACAAGAGCCCGTCTCTTTTCCTCTTTTCAATATTTGTCATTGAAAGAATGAGAACAAACATATTTTAACTAAACTGGGTTTAGCAAACTTTTGTTAAATTTTATGAATATAAGGGTTAATATCCACTGCAAGAGCACGACCCCCTCTGCACTGTGTTCAATAGAAGACAAGCGACGTATATTGTTATCTCTTTCGCACCTAGTTTGTGACAGAGATAGACTGAACACGTCGAGTGGTCCCGCTTGATGCTGTTTACGCTAATGCGGGCTGAAAACTTGTTTCAGGATTTTCTATAGCACTATTTTTAAAACGCGTAGTCAATAGATGTATGTTGTAGGTTAGGCGTTATAGATTCAGTATCGAAGAACTCACACTACAACCATTAAATTACAAATATCCAGCGTAACATTTATATATTTTTCATTTCTTTTTGTATTGTTTTTTTTTTCTTAAATAAATTTAGTTCAATAACTAAGCGTTTCAAAAATAGGGCTATAGAATACAGCAGAATTCTGTGGGTAAATGTGAATTGCTATGTTGTTATAAAGAATATAGACTAACGAGACCTACTTGGTGTGGTTGGTATTGCGGTGGGGTTTATTGTTCGTGTTTTATGTTTTGTAAAAGATATAGATGTTCGGTGAAGTTAATTTATACACGCTGACTTTTCATTGGTCGTATAATAAAAAATATCCCTATTCATATGCGTAATGCAAATTTGTGTGATATAAGATAAAAAAGTTGCGAAAATGATTGTCGATCGAAACCACTTTGTTACGCCCGTCCAAAACTACTTTTTGACCACAATGACCTATCACGATTTTACTTTCGAGTTTTAGTCAATATTTTTTGTTTCTTAATTTTTATTTTGACTAGCTAATTCGGTCTTACTGACGATCATCAAGAAGCCTTCGACTTCAAAACCAATGAAAAATCACCGTGTATGCGCGAATATAATGTAAGTTGTACCTCGTCATGTTGAATTTTTTTAAAAGTGTAGTTCTATAAGAAAAGTTTTTCATTGTCATGGACCGTCTATGACACTCAACTTAAGAAGATACAAGGATTTTGTCAAATCTAGGTTAGATTTGACAAAAACCTTTTATCTTCTTTCTTCTTAAACTAGTCAAACTTAAACAATCTCATACTGCCCTGCTTAATTTTCATCAATCTCTTTACGAACGTATTTAATAGTCCTAAACCTCTTTTATTTGAGTATCTCAGATCAACAAAATTAATTTAGTATAACCGGGGACAAAAAGCTAACATCGGAGTAAATATACTCAAATACACTCTCCTCCAAACGAGGGTGGAATTACGGGGAAATTTTTCGTACGTATTACTGCCCCAAGAGATAAACATTTGAAAGAATCGGACAGTGCTCCCCTATTATCCGGATTTACCCGGATCGCCGGCCGGGCAATTAGCAGAGGCAGGCGTTGTACAAATATTTAACCGGCTAATTAACTTGACCGAACATTTAATATGTGTGAAGGCGGTCTAACATGAGTAATTTAGGTATTAGGTTTAGTCATTGTTAATATGCGATATACGGGTTACTCACGTAAAAGTCAGCTAGGAATTACTCGACATAGTCATCTACCTCCGTATTTCAATTCAATTAATTTATTCGCAGTAAACAGGGTTTTTTTTACAAAGATGTTCAAATACAATGTGTCATTAAAACCTATTTAGCTAATCATATAACATGCAGAATATATTTCATATCAAAGCAACGATAATTATTCCTTTCTTCTTGATACTTATTTATCAGGTAAATAAATATAAATTAACTTGATCGTAGTTTTGTGTGACGGTTCATTATTTATTTTTGTGTAGGTACTTTACTAAAAACAAGATATCAATGTCTACTTAAAAGGTTTAACTAGACTTACTTCCAGTGAACCAACTAAAAACAAATGATGTGTAGAATGAGTTTACGTTTATTTGAATTGAAAATGATTATTAAACTAAGGTACTTATTAGCTAAAAATAATTGTGTTCAAAAGTGTCAAATAATTTTAATGGCTAGATCCTTTATAGAGAGAGTAAGCCCATAACACAAGACTCGAACATACCTACTTTGCGGCTAGCTCAATATGTGTGATCAGATTTGTTCGTATATCTTAATAAATAAAACAAAGTCGAGTTAGTTACACTATTTACAACTCAAGAACGGCAGGACCGGTGAAATTTGGTATAGATATCTTATAGATATATATATCTTATAGATATATATATATATCTTATAGATATATATATCTTATAGATATATATATCTTATAGATATATATATCTTATATAATAGTATTTATGCATTTAAAAACAAATAGGGGATAAACAATGCAATAATATCATGTTTAATAGATATGCAATTATGAAAAATAATACATATGTAGACAAATAGACAATCATTCTTTCACGTTTCGAGAAAAGGTAATTCTTTAATTGTATTTAATATAGGATTCGGTATAGTTAAAGTTAATTGTACCTAAATACCCATGTGAGATCGTCTGCGTTGCGTCCTTCACATTGGAATTCCGTGAGGGTCTTTCGGCTTTTATAATATGAAACTATCCAAATTCCAACGGTCCGAAAAATCCTTTCGAGAATGCCATTAAATGACCGCCGTCTAATGTACATCTAACTACTATAGTAATGTTTAAAACTCGCAGTCTGGTGGATTCTTTACTGAAAGAATTTGATGGGCTTCAGACGATTAAGCAGATTGATGGATGTCGTTTAGTTTTTTTGCAAAAATAAATCTATTAGATGTAGGGCTAGTTTGATTAGAACTAAGTGGGGAAGTGAGTGTGTGTGAGTGGCTAGTGGCCACCTACATTGTCCTGACTATATCATTATCATCATAGTTTAAGAGCGGTGCTCTGGTGGAGTTTCTTCCATTCTATTCTGTTTTTCGCCAACCTCTTTTCGTCTTGATACTTACATACTTACACTTGAAGACTTGCTTCGTACAGCTGTGCTTGGGCTTTCCTCTTTCCTTCTTTCCTCTATTTTGCCTTCTATCTTCTTCTTCTTCTTCTTCTTATCGTGTGTGTTAGTGACTAACACTAGTGTCAGAGTTTTTAAACCGCCTTAAAGGCCTCTGACATGGTTTTAGGTAACGACCAATGTCAAAGACAGTGACCGGGACCGACGGCTTAACGTGCCCTCCGAAGCACGGATTATCTTACTTTCCAGACAATCAGGTGATCAGCCTGCAATGTCCTAACCAAACTAAAACAACACAAAGTCGTTGTCCCCGCCGGGAATCGAACCCGCGACCTCCGGGTATGAGCCGAACGCTCTAACCTCTACACCACGGAAGCAGTTAAATATAATAATGCGCATTAAATTCACATGCCGTATCTTGATACTGGGACACTTGTGTCCCAGTATATTGCCGTGGCTTTTTTCACCTTCTCTTTTTAGGACCGACTATAGTCTTCTTATTTAAGAACTTAACGCCTTTGTTACTACCCGTTTGTGCCGGATTTCTCGAACTTCCTTTGCTTTGTGCGCTTGATACGACCTGACACCTGCCTTATCTTTTATTTGTTCTACGTAACTCTTAACTATAGGCACTATGTGACAATACCCATAGAATATTTTTTATCCAGTAAGCAAATTTTTATTTTAAACTCATTTTTTACTAGTTGTTTTGCGGCTTCGCCCGCGTTTACAGAGGTAAAATTTAGTCTTGCTACTCGCTGATAATGTAGCTTTCTAGAATAGGTAAGATTTTTTAACTCTGATCGGTCGTTTTTGAGTCTTTATTCTCTTCTTTTCTCTTTATAGTAAAGTATCATACAACGTGGAAGGGAACATACCCGTAATAAATTGAGCCACGGGCTATTCTAGATGGGTATAGTATATAATGATAATACAAACAGACAAAAACTAAAAATAACAATTCGACATTGCCATACAAAAGTGTGTAGCCAACCGGGCAATTTGTATGGGAATATAGTTTTTTTCCGTTTACTATTATTTGATTATATTATCATTATGTTGGAGTGATATAGTATAGCCTGTGGTTTGATTTATAACGGGTATATCCCTTCCACGTTGTATATTACATATCAGACAGTATAATCGCGTAGCGAGTAGTCACCATTACTATAATCCGTACTATGGTACTAACTACTAACCCTTCCTTCCATGTGGTGTCCTGTGACGTCATAACACTAACAGATTCGTCCCGTGGTAAGATGAACAATGAAAGATTAGTTGGTTATAAAGCAGTGAGGGCGCGGGAGAGATTCAACAACCACCCATACTCCAGGCCGGGAGCGCTGCATTCCAGCAAATGAAGATCGACATGGAAGTGGAGAGAGCCAAGCGAGGAATTTTGTATAAATTAGAATAGAAGACACGTAAGCAATGCTTGTTAAGTTGAAGGTTCTGAAAATGCATACATGTACCCCCATATTTATAAAAGTTCACTAACGTTGGCTAAAGCTCATTCAGTAATTTTTTTTAATTTGAGTTATTTATTACAATAAACGAATTTACAATTGAATAATATAAAAATACAGTTAAAATATTTGTTTACTTTAAAACTTTTTTCAGTTAAAATGTGTTTTGTCTCGTTCTTACTATGTCAAATATTGGAAGAGGGAAAGGGATAAAATATATTTTAACTAAAACAGCTTTAGCAAGCGGCTGTTAATTTTTATGAATACGAGGGACAGTCTATTCGTTTAATTGGGTGATTCGCCGTCGGCGTGTCGACAATGACTTTTTCAAAGAGGCGACCTTTGTGTCTGGCCGACGGCGTGCACACCATTTCAAAGAACTACCTATACAGGTAAGTTTTTCAATTCCTTATTTATTTTATGTCAAATTTTCATCAATTATTTACGCCAACGCATTGTTGCATGAATCAAACCTGTGTAACGTAATATAGAAGAAAAAATGTTTATAACTATAATATACCCGCAAAAAATAAAGCTATTGAATTCTAAAATCTTTCCAACAAAAATAAATTGAGAGTAAACATTAATATTTATTTGAAAAGTACTTTATCTCACTCCTGCAAGTCACATTCGGTATTAAATAACGAAAGCAAAATATTTGTATCGAGAAAAGACTTATGAAAGTGTTCAATATTTATGAATTCGTGTGATTTCAGACGGCGTATTTCAAACTCGTATTAATAATCTTGTTCGTGGCATTAATCTACCAAAATGCAATTTATGTTGTCAAGTGTGAACACGTTTTGTTTTCAAATACCTCTTTTTTACTGCAAATTGGTTGTTTCGCTGACGCTGTTCTTTTCATTTCATTTGCATGCGAACAATTAGCGCGTACACATCTAGACCTAGTTTTTTTTTATCTATGGTAGCGGAAATTCAAAAAGAGGTCGAAATTTTATACATCCATTGTTATTTTAGAGTACATTTAATTGAAGCGGAGTTTAGCATCTAATTGTAATTGGTCAATGAGGATTTACAAACATATGGAACACCAGATAGATGGCAGCACAGTGAAGTCAGGTCCAATAAGCAGCTGTTGTATTGTATTTTTAATTATTTATTGTACATACACAAGCCACAATTGAAATACAGATGAAATACAAGAGTATAAAGGTGGACTTATCCCTTTTAGGGATCTTTTCCACCCTACAAGCAGAGGAGATAAGCTGCTGTTATTGGATACGTTTGACAGAGCAAAAGAACCTGTCAACTGATGGTCCAATGGCAACAGTCGATTGGACCTGACGTCACTGTGCTGCCACCTGAATGAATGAATGAATGAATGAATGAAAAATGTTTATTATTTACCCGGTATCACTTTTGAAAACCGTCCACAAATTATTTGTGTAACATATCAGTACTAATATTAATTTAATGCGGTAAACCAACGTAATTAATATCGCGGTACGGTCTTTGTCAAAGTTTTAATTTGATGTGAGCTACGTCACCACTGCATCTGTTTCCCAACAGAGGTATGTTGCACAATCTGGCAAATTCTATTCGCATTTCCGAGTATAGAACTAACTAGTTCCAGGGTACTGTATGAAAAGGCATTCCACTTTTGGTTGGCGGTCTTGCTCGCACAATTTAACATGTAAAGATTATAAAAAAACGTTTAATTTTTTAAAAGTGTTTCACTATCATAGTGGATAATACTATATCGTGGATATTTTAGACATGTTAATATTCCCATAACACAAGTCACGAACTTACTTTGGGCTAGCTCAATATGTGTGATATTTCTATGTATTTATTTATTGTGTACTGTACACATTGATTGAATTATCGGCATAGACAATATAAAATTGCCACACATTTTTTAATAATCTTTAAAAATTTTTGGTTGTGCGACTCGAGCGAAAGACAGCCGACTAAATAGGAAAATGCCTAGAGTTTAAAACGAGGGCTTTTGGTGTAGTAACACGAAAAACAGTTTGATATGCTTGTGCTTATTGAGTTTGCTTTTTCGGTGTTATTTTGCGATCTTTGATTACTCGTGTGTTTGTGTGGTTTGATTTCAAGTATATTATTGATTTTATTGATTTTAAAGCGATTTAATTGGACTTTTCAAATTATGGGCTTATGAGGTTAGGTTTTTTTTATTTACTACTTCTTAACAAAAGTTTTATAATTTTTCTGTATGTCAGAACAAAATATAACCTAAAATAAAGGATACTTTAGTATGTCGATGACACACGAATTCATAGATATTGACAATCTGGTCACATTTTGTTTCACAATATTATTAAAACTAACTTTAGACAACATATACAGGTTGACTTTTTAACCATCAGCCAAATTTTTAGAGCATGGTCTGACCATGATACTGAACTACTTTCTATAAAAAAAAAAAATAATCAAAACCGAAAACAAAAATTCGGCTTCCCATACATATCAGCGCTCGGCCAAACGAATTTTGTATGGGCGGACGAAAATTTTTTGTCGATTTTTAATAACTTTTTTTGTGGAAAGTGGTTCAGTATCATGGACTGAACTTGCTTCAAAAATTTAGCTGGTGGGTTAAAACTCATCCTGTATATTTTAACACAGTTCTACACACGTAGTGTTGTCGAAAAGGCCGACTAGTTTCAATCGGTTTAGACTCATCCTCAGGGCGAGTTTTAGGAGGAGCGGCGACTAGTCGCTTTCGCTGTCCTTAACGGATTGAGCGTAGCGTTGGCTGCCGCCGCCCGCGCTTCTCTATTGGAAATGATGATTGTGTATCCGTGGTTGATGATGATACTCTTGTAGCTGCAGAAAGTCTAATCGACCTTTTCCACACTTCGTGAGTAAAACACTTTAAAAATACCTAGTTACGATTCACAAGTCTACATTATGATACATGTTGTCAACTTGTAACGTAGGTTATTCGTGAATAGATTTTTTTCAATGCTGTCTCGAAATTATAAAGTTGTTATCAGTGAACAAAGCTCGTATTAATAAGCAATGTAAGGTAGTAGAAGAAATGATAGCGCTACAGAATATTTTCAACATGTTATGAAGTTTTTTCCGCAAAATGGCGTACACCAATAACTTCCGTTTTGACCATGTAAAGGAAAGGTCTAACAAGTTGACTATCGAAATTTTGACCCTTAGTCCAGTTGACCACAGACTTATATTTCTGTAGAACTGACAACTTTTTCAAAATCTTCTTATTTTTACATGTTCGTGATAGCTAAAAACTTAATAGTTTTTTCATAAAGTAAAAATGAAACACATTTGAATAAGCCAGGCTTATCCGCGGTGTAATATGTTTCTACCTTTTTTTGCTGTGGTCCAAGGATAATCAGTCGACTCTGTGTCAAAGAGGTTAAAAAAATATAATTTCTATTCAATTTTTTTCCGACCTTACGTCCTACTTTTGTGAACTTACGACTGTCTAACGTTATAGGTATATCTATCTAATTAGGAGACACCAAATGTATTTAATTAATGTCTGTCTTCATTAATGTATACATATCTCATATTTTGTAATTCTTAGAAATGTCTCATGAAAACATGACTTCCATCCCATCTTGTTACGAAATTGCCAAAGGCCTCGGCCAGCCAAAATGTTATTGCATTTATTTCCTGAACAACAAATTTCCCGAGCAGTCCCTCGAAAACAGAAACAACATTCAAGTTTATTTGATTGTCTATTGAATTTATTATAAATGAATTTATTAATATCTGTTTTACCAACTTTTTGTTATCTCTATTGGCAAAACCCGGACTTGTTGATCGGAAATTGCTGTGGAGGTCAATTTTGAACTCAGTCGATTTAACCATACCGCTCGAATTGTTTTTAAATGATACAAGTGTCCAGTATCCAGTATTGATAGAGATGACTCGAGCGAGAGCCGTGTACAAGAAGAGTTTTGTAATTTTCGTATTCGACTTAAATTCGGTTGAGTTAAAATTGACCTCTTGAACGATAATTTTGTGATCGTCGTTTGTTCAAGCGTCCTCCTTAAAATTTGTAACTTTTTGGTATTTTAAGCATTGTAATTTGATAATATCTTAGATTTAATTTAGTTTTGTAAACTTTTAAATAAAATTTGTAGCTTTAAATATTTGTAGTTATTTTGTATGAGAAAAATGTATTTTGTATTTATTTGGAAGTGAAGGTAATGTTTTAACTTTTGACAGTTTATTTTGAGTAAGTTGTATAGGTTTCCCATCTGACACCACTATTCCTATTGCTGGCGTTTGGGAAGAAGTTATAATTTATTGACGTAAAGTCCTTCTTCTTTGCGAAAGATCTTTCTTGTCGATGGTTTTTTAAACGTCCTAATAACAGCAGACGGAAGAAACTTCGTCAGTACCATCAGCCTTAGGCGTGGATGTTGAGACGACAAATACATTAATCCTATCGCGTTTTTGCTGCTTACGAGTTGCCAGACAGACCCAAGACTGCAAAACCTATGCCTTAGAGCCAGATTGCAAGGACACGAGAGAAAAAAAAGTGTCTTGCTCCAAATTGCCGATATGGCAATCAAGTAATACCATCTCGTTCCAACAGCCACCATTATGTAGTGGTGACAGAAGGGATATAAACCGATATAAATAGGTATAGCTAGGAGCATTCAGAACTTGTTTTATGATGCGAAATTTCTGAATACAAAGAAGGATGATTTTAAACTCTGCTCCGACTTGGAAGTGTGCAAGTTATTCTGTGTGTCTTCCTCGCAGTTGCGAAGTTCCCTAACTTTGATTGCCACGACCGTCATATTAAGAATACTTTTCGAAAAGGCTTTATAGTATTTTTTTTTCAGTGCGTATTTTCACAGAAGGTCAGTCTCATGCATTTTTTTTACAACAATTTTGATATTTGAAAAAAAAATGAGTGTCGTGGAACACTGTTGGAATAAAGTTACAAAAATTCCAGCCCCTAAAAAGTTCGTGATTCGTGACGTAAAAAAGTGGTGGAAAAATCTAATACTTTTTCGCCTAGCCGCCAAAAAAGGTCTTCCTGTTTAAAATTGAAATGGAATGTATGATGACCACTTTTATTAGTTTGTTGCAGGTTTTTCTTGATTTTTGAGTCTTATGGATGAATAAGTATATAGACTTTATACCCTTACTTCATATTTATTTATTTATGTAATTTCTATTCAAGTGCACACTCATTTATAAGAAAACTTATATTACATAATGAGATATTAAATTAAATTGACTAGGAATAATGTAACAAATTAACGATTATGCGAATGACTGATGTATTTTGTAGGCGTTTGTCAATATTATTTGTAATTGTATATTTTAATTGTAATTGTGTGGATGTTTGATTAAAGAAATGTGATTAAGTATAGATTTGTCTTTAATTAATAGCCCCTATTAATCACAGAGCGCATGTAGAGTGAGCGGGTCCCGTACTTTGTGTCGAATGACGACGAAGCGACGTTGTGACTCAGCGTGGTACATTGGGGCGAAATCTAAGGCCCGACGCAGAACTTTTCCTAAGAAACATATATCGAAATATGAGAAATATTTTTTGGCTTTTCATACAAACCCGAATCAGCTGATCGGTCAACTTTTATGGGAGACTTAAAATTACTTTTAATTTTTCGACGTATGTTCCTTGGGGAAAGTTGTTCAGTATCACGGACTGAATTCACCCTTAGAATAGTTCCAGTATATTTTGTTAGACCTTATATAATTTAATAACCCTTGTTACCACTTTTCTAGCAAATAAACTTTGATTTGATTTGATTTAGAATTCAACATGGTGACAAAAAGCCCCGACCACGTCTTCAACAAAATAGATTACACTAGCAACACACGAAAATTCTTCACTTTATCACCTACAACATCTAATTACCAATTTTCCAGTTAACTGAACGGTAAGACCGAATGATTGACCGATTTAATCAGAGCCCAAGTGAATGAACGGATCGGTGAGAGTCCGGACCAAGGAGCTTAGAATTAGAAGTAAAATAAATACCTAGAGGTAAGTCACGTGCACGTTACTATAGAGATATCTGTGTAGGTATCTAAACAAGGTACCTACCCATCACTATTTGATTCCTTTTTCCATCTCGTCCACCATCACTTGCGGACTAGGCACTGTCAGTGTCGAGGCGATTTCGCCCCACCAGCAGCGGAGTAGCTGCGGGGTACGGGGGCCGAGGAAGCGCCGGACGCAGGCCCTCCCAGCAGCCGACCACACTTCCCTACTATTCAAGACCACCGCGGACGTTGGGCTTGTGTTATTTTGTATTTTACGGCGACGTAATAAACCAGCCCTTGAGTAATACAGTCCACTCTTATTTAACATCCCCTAGGACCCCCACAGTCTGGTCAGACCCCAAATGCCCTGTCAGCCCCGTTAGGGATAAAGACATTGATACTATGTACTCTACCATTCTGACACTCTACCATTGGGCAGTGTGATGGTACAAATGACATTGATTTATCCCACTGGGATCGATATTACCAGTACCATGTACAAGTAAAATCGATCCCATAAAAGGGGCCTTACGCGTAATAGATCACTTAGATGGAGCTCTCCATTAGATTCTAAAGTCCTTGGGCCGAAGTCCGGGTGAGCGCGGGAAAAAATTGATTGCGTTGAATCAATTCATTTGCGGTGTGGGGTTTTTGTTGACACCTTGGCCCCGTTTTTTATCGCCTCGGGACCCTCTGACGTCAATTTTAATTAACCTTATTGTCGTGTTTTTGCGGAAAAGAATTACGAGGGGCGCGTGAAAAAAATATTTGAAATAGCGCTGGAACTGATGAATTTCCCAAAGAACAGTTTAGGTAAAGTAATAAAAAGAAAGGTAGTTATTTCTTAGGGTTTAACTAAGTAAGTATACTTACGTAGTATATTTTTAAGCCTGTTTCCCATGGGGGTAGGCAGAGACTATGGATCTCCACTTAGGTACTACGATCCTTGCAAACCTCTTTTGCTTCGTCTACACTCATAACTCTTCATTCATGCTCTCCGATTATGGGTAGGTACTCCTTACATTAAGTATACTTGTGGTAGGTTTTGTTTGTTTGTTTGTAATACCTGAATAACAATGTCTTCTGAACTAAGATGGCTCTTGTTGTTTAGGTACCTATGCACCAAAGTTCTTGCGGTCTTCAGAGCCTTTAGCGTTTGGAACGACGTGACCCCTGCTTTTTCTTCCTGTCTCTTCTTCCTGGACCTCTTATACCGTAAATCATTTCGAAGTTAAACAAGAAGAAAAAAAAAATGTCGCTAAATGAGGGTTCTTTTTTTTAAATCAAGAAATCAACCCATCTTTATTATGATTTATGGAATATTAACATAATCATTCCACCACCCGTCCCTTATGAAATGCCTGTAAAACCCGAGACGATCTAGATAAGATGAAACTTGGCACATAGAGTAAGCTTCTAAACCATTAACAGTTTAGAAATAGACCAGCATGTATAAAGTAAATATGAATTCAATAGTTACTTCGCTTGAATGTAGGTAATAAATAAATATGTAGGGATAAATTACACACATTATGAGCTAGTCCCAAATTTCGAGACTTGTGTTATAAGATACTAACTCAACGATGTTTATAACCAGTGCCGGTTTTAGCCCTACCAGCGCCCTGGGCGAAATTTCTACGGTGCCAAAATTGTCCTTTGTCTTGGATGTTTATCTATATATGTATTTGTTATAAAATATAGTATCGTTGAGTTAGTATCCCATAAGACACAAGCCTCGAACTTACTTTGGGGCTAGCTCAATCAGTGTAATTTGTCCCTATATATTTATTTACATACATACTATCACGTCTTTATCCCTAATGGGGCAGACAGAGCATTTTAGGTCTTGCGGCTCTATGCAGAGCCCAGGGCCGCAAGATCCAAAAGCCACTTTTAGCGTCATGGTGGGCGAGAAGATGGAAAAGCAATCAATACAGTGATGGGTTGCTAGCCGCATCGCCTGTTAACATGATTTGCATTTTTGCCCATTCCCTCGATCGGCTTTTACGATCTGCGTGGGAAGAAAAGCAGCTGGTACATTCTAAGTTTTTTTATTTCTCCCAGACCAGCATGGGAGGATAATTATTAGATATAGAGGAGGGAGGAGGATATTTATTTATTTATTATTTATTAGGGATTGGAATCTGGAACCTCTGGGTGGCGGACTAGCATGGTGTACACTACGCCGTTAAGGTTATGCCCCAAAAAAATTCAAGGTTTAAGTAGCCCTTCAATATCTCTGAATCTACTCGAAAATCTACCTTTAGCTTCATGCTACCTCGTCTCTTCGGATGTCAATGTTGTCATCGTAAAATAATTAATGAGCGGACGAAAATAGAACTCCAATCTAAAAGTTGCTTTGGCCGGAAATTGTGTGAAATCCAAATTAAAATTCTTTATTGGCTGTTTGTTTATTTCTCAATAAATCCAGTACAGACACCGGCGAAAAAGAAAATGAAGAAAATTTGAGGTTGAGTTGATTCTATATTTTCATTGTTTCCTTGTTTCCTTGCGTTGTTCTGCAATCACAGATTGCAGAACAACGCAAGGTTTTGTACGTTGCAGGTAGGTATTATTTGGGTCCTTAGCCTGAATAAAGTTCCTTACTTACCTGCCATCTGGTAACAAGTAAGAGAAATAATTACGTTTACAAGGCGATGGGTAGGCATGCCAGAGTGCTGGCCGTAAAAGCAGCACATTATGTGATTTAATTTTCTATCTAGCAACACATCATTTTGGAACTCGGTTGCAGCACAATAGGTTAAAAAGTAATTAAACCTCCGACGAAAAATAAAAACGACGGGTTGCACTCTGGGAGTGCCGGCAGAAGTGAAAACTTGAATATTAACGTTGTGCATTTTTGATATACGAAACAGCAGGCGCAGGCATACATTTTCGCCGCGCCGTAGAAAGAGAGGGGGATACTCCCTCTCCTACGCCGCGCCAGCTGTCTATTCTCCATCCGTCTTACGAATTTTCGATCAGGTCACGTGTCCTGACGCGAGTTTAACATTTTTTACCCATTCCAAAAAAAGTGCACAACGCCGCTAAAGAAGTTTTCACTTCAAAAGGTATAAGTTAATTTGTATTGTATTATATTGTATTGTATAAGTTTAACATGTCTGTGGCATCATAGTGCTTCAACGAATGCGCCGAATTTGATGCGGTTGTTTCGTTTTAAATCTGACCTGGTCGAGATAGTTTATAGCTATGTTTAACGGAAATTGGTTCAGAGGTTTAAAGTGTTGTACTTTCTAGCACGGCCATGGTCGAATTTGTTAGAACTTCAGATGGAAATAAAACTCATTTAATTTATACTATTTTATGCCGTTAATTTTAAATTTATTCCCGCTGTACTTGTGGAGATGCTGGTCGTGCTGGAAAGATTCCCACCTAGCACGCCCATGCTGTAATTGTTGCCAGCAAAGAAGCTCAAGATTTTATACCATTTATGTAAAATAAAATACGTCTCAATGAGTGGAGATATACTGGTCATGCTGGAAAGATTCCTTTCCAGCACGACCACGTTAAAATTGCACGTAGCAAAGGAGTTTATGGAACTCAGGCCAGTTTAAAAATTTAATAATAATGCCACAATTAAATTTGAATTAACTCGTCTATGTTCTGCCTACACTACCCCACTGCAGGCCAAAGGCCTCTGTTACCGACGGAAACCAGTGAGAGTTCCTTTGCTCAGCTGGTAGCACGGTGGACTGCAGGTCGTGCACAATGAAAACACTTTTCTCTCTTCACTTGTTTATTTCACTAGGCTCACAATGATACTGAAGTACAAATCACATTGATCCCGCCTTATATTTATACATTCGAGCCACAAAAATCTCAAACTAAAAGAGGGTAGGTGTGCCTAGATATATTCCCTCTACTTTACAATGTCGGTTACCTCACAAGGGACGTGGCCATGGGAATCCCCAAAATTACCAAGACCTATTGCAAATTCGTAAGGAAATTCCATGACCAACCACCTTAGAATACCTAATTACCTCACGTTTAGCACTATATACCTGTGCTAGACGCTACAATTTGTACCAGGGAAATAAATGTTACACCCAGTTCATAACTCATTTACTCAATATAAGTACATATACAACAGGTAGATATATCTAGGCACCCTATATTTACATCTATTTATCCTATATATACCTAGGTACACTAAAAAGCCCTAACTTTACCGTATGGGAAAAATATCTTTATTTAATTTGCTTATCTATATACATATAGCTAGCTATTCTGTCCGCAACAGCCTCCCTTCCATGATACTGCAACTCTAAAATGAAATCAAGGGCCATCAAACCCCAATCCTTGCAGATTTAAGTTCGTACCTCAGTCTCTTTTTGGGCTAACCGAGCTTTGAAACTTAATTTTAGAATAATTTAATTTCCGTTACAGGTAGATGTACCTAGTTACAAGGTAAATACTTCTTTGCTTTATATTTAATTCGTAATTTACAAAGTTGGCTCCTAAAGTAAAACTTTAATTACTTAATACCCAGTTTCCTAACAAATTGAATTAGTTGGAAAATTCGGGAATTCCAGTAAAATTTTCAAGGAACTACGTAAGTACGTAAGTTCTCTGTAGAATGTTCGGCAAAGTTCAAGCGATAGGTCAAAAAGCCGACTGGATTAAATCCCTTTATGTTACTAAGCCTAATTTCCTAAAATTTATTAAATTTTTAAAGTGCTTATGGGAGCAGAGTTTCCCTGACTTATATAGGTGTTTGGTGAAAATTTGTAGAAAAGCAACCTTTATTAACCCCCGGCAAAAAAGATTAGTATTATAAGTTTGACGCTAATGTCAGTATTGCCACGTTGTATGGCAATGCTGATTCTTTGAGCCAGATAGTTACCAGCCTTTTGGTTTGTCTGTGGCATTGTAGCGCTCGAACGGATGGACCTATTTCGATGTTTTTTTTTTACGTCAAAGCAAGTTCCCCTGCGGTTGTTCTTACCTGTGTTTGAAAATCGGTTAGGCCATTTAAAAGTTATTGGGAGTTAACGTTTGAAAGTCAGGGTTTTCTCTAG
The DNA here is from genome assembly GCA_963555685.1 of Acrobasis consociella. Classification (NCBI taxonomy): domain Eukaryota; kingdom Metazoa; phylum Arthropoda; class Insecta; order Lepidoptera; family Pyralidae; genus Acrobasis; species Acrobasis consociella. Next base: position 5,197,662 of record OY743111.1, on the reverse strand, counting down.
AAAATAATAGATGGCGCTACGGATGTCAAGTCGTATCGGTAGTTCCGCTACTCATCACTAGATGGTTTTCTTGACAGTCGCTCTTTTAATTGATTAAATAAACTTGTCTACTTGTAATCCGACGAAGGCATACATCTACTCGAACGAATAAAAAAAACAGCTTTGTTACGCGAAACCTTATGTCTACTGCGTGTTCAATCAATCAATATAATTATAAGTATTTTTCTTTTGTAGGTATAATTGTTTGAGCCAACGAGACAAAAAGAAAGCAAAGAACTATAATTACGAAGGGTCTAACATAATTTTTCAAAATTAAAAACAAAAAACAACACTACCGTTTTTGATAAAAAACCACCTGATAAGTTCTTTCATACAAAAAAGAATTTTCCAAATCGCTTCAGGCGTCTTCGTATAATCCGTAAACATACATAAAAAAATGACCGAGACGATTTGATAACCTCCTCCTTTCATTAGAAGTTGATTTAAATATACTGAAATTATTTTAAGGGTGCATGTGTGGCGACCTCTACGCCACTACGAGAAACTACGACGAGCGATACCATAGTTCACAAGATTCATACGAGATGGCGCCAACAGAATCTACATCTCGATCTCAGAGTTCTGGTTGCAACTGACTATATATACAACCTCAACAGTACACCGTTGGAGCTGCGGTTCCCCAGGCGCAACTCCCTGCCTGGCGGGAAGATCTTCCTTTTGTGGCGGTCGAGCATATCTTTATCACCTCGCTCACGCTACAGGTGAAATCAGAGTATGACGATACTGAACAACTTTCCTCAAGAAAACATAAATACAAATATGAAAATATTTTTTAGCTTTCCAGTAGTGATAGCCAAACAATTTGAATACAAAGTAACGGAGTGGGGAAAAGTTCGCGCACGGGGTTGCCTGAAATTCGCTCATATGGGCTAGCTCAATCTGTGTTAGTTGCCCGTATTATGGAACGTAGTTCTTTATCGCGCGTTACGAAAGAAGGAAGGGAAAAAATTAAGACCAAAAGTTGTAACGACACTTTTTTCTATTTTTCTTCTTCTTCTTTTTTTCTAATTAATCGGAAGGAACTTCGTTCCATCCGGGTGTCCCTTGACACCTCTCAAGTTTTTTTTATTAATTAATTAATTTATTGTGTTTTGTTCAAGATGTTTGACGACAATTATACTGGGTGACCAATGAGCTGACCGGAGTTTCTACGGAAAGCAAATATTTCGATAAATCTATGTTCCTAGATAGATAAATAGATAGATAGATAATCATTTTATTGGAATCAAAAAGATACACAACACACCTAACTTATCCAGTGCAAATAAATCATAATAAATAAAAATACTATAGCTAATGGTACAAAAGCAAAGAATAAGCGGCCAAGTGCGAGTCGGACTCGCCCATGAAGGGTTCCGTAGTAGTATTTTTTTAAAATTTTTATATTTGAATTGATTGAATGAAAGGTAAATTGCAGTTTATGACATATTAAAAAAAAACTTCTTACTAGATCTTGTTCAAACCAATTTTCGCTGGTAGTTTTCATGGTAAAGAACATCATATATTTTTTTTAGTTTTATCATTCTCTTATTTTAGAAGTTACGGGGGGGGGACACACACTTTTTTCCACTTTGGAAGTGTCTCTCGCGCAAAGTATTCGGTTTAGAATAAAATGATATTAGAAACCTCAATATCATTTTTAAAGACCTATCCATAGATACCCCACACGTATGGGTTTGATGAAAAATATTTTTTTGAGTTTCAGTTCTAAGTATGGGGAACCCCCAAAATTTATTGTTTTTTTCTATTTTTGTGTCAAAACCTTAATGCGGTTCACATAATACATCTACTTACCAAGTTTCAACAGTATAGGTCTTATAGTTTCGGAAAAAAGTGGCTGTGACATACGGACGGACAGACAGACAGACAGACATGACGAATCTATAAGGGTTCCGTTTTTGCCATTTGGCTACGGAACCCTAAAAACCTATGCGAAGTAGTGCGTGTGTGCCGCAGCGATACCAAAGGGTGGTGGCTCAGCGAAACGTTTGCTTGTAGAACAAACCACTGATTTTCAGCCACCACCTCGAGATTCCTAGAGTAAAGTTGTTCAGTATCATGGACTGAAACGCTTAAAATAGTTCCAGTATATATTGTTAGAGGGTATATATGTAGGTACAACTGGTAACTTCATCACACCACTGATACATTTCAAGACTAAAATGAAAAAGATCAGGAGTCAAAATACAACACCTGTTGCACTCCATATATTAGGTACGTTTCCCTGAATTCCGAATAATCTCGTGTATGCCGATTCCCTTGCGGTCGGATCCCTACGGGGCAGTTACGAATTCACAGACCACCAGTTTCCACTTGACGCGAAACTTGTCCCTTAGTGTTCAGAACGTGTCCCGCATATTGGAATCTGGGACGAACTTAGCTAATATTTAAATTGTTTCAGTGGTATTTCCTTCAATGAATTCTTGGATCACAAGTGTGAAATGGTAAGGATTTACAATTGCTGGTCCAGACCGCATTTTAAACTTCTAATCAAGTTTAATAAAAATGCTGGAGAGTTCTTGATAAATTTACTTTTATTAGATATTAATTTACTTGTGCAAAGAGAAAGTTGTTTTTGAAAGTATAACGTTTAGATTTTATCAAATATGTTTAAATCAGTATAAAAGCACTCGCCCAGCGACGAGAGTCTTATTCTTGCTCGGACCAAAGAGAATATAAAATCACTACTTGTTCGGACCACCGTACTGTGAACAACTCATTATGGGCTTGGTCGTGACTTGTTGATGAGGTCCACATAAGGCATTTTTTGCGTTGTAAAATAAACGTATCAGCTGCTTTTCTTCCAGAGCAGACTGTAAAATCCGATTGAGGGAACAGACAAGAATTTGATCGATGAATCATGACAATAAGCAATGTTGTTCGCAATCCGTCACTGTATTTATTCTTCTCCATCACGCTGAATGTATTTGTAAAAAAACAGTTTTTTTATTATAACCATTTGCGATAAGAAAAAAAAAGAATGGTCCAAAGCCCTGTCTACACTCTAAGGGATAAAAACGTGATTATGTTCTTTTTTAATTCTAAGTAAGTACTTTTACTTAAGTTTTCAAGTTCTTTAATCTGCGGTTTTCATATTAATTTTATCGCGCTCGTTGTATACGACTTTCAAACTCAAGAGCTCTCGGCCCGGATCGAGAATGAGACACAAAGACAAAATAAAAGCCACTTGACATGCTGCACTTGGCTGCTAAAGCATTTTAATGATTTTCCTCTCCAGGAAAGAACATTATTTATGCAAATTACACGTTAATGGAGACAAAAAGGGAATACTTAATTTAGGTTTTTAATTTCATTCTTTTAAATTGATTATGAAAGCCCCTGTGAAATAGTGGAGAAACAATTCCCGGCCAGGTCAAGGCAGTGCAGCAAGCAATAGTCTTTAGGGATCCGTACCCAAAGGGTACAAATGTAACCCTATTACTAAGACTCCGCTGTCCGTCTGTTCGTCCGTTTGTCACTAGGCTGTATCTCATGAACCGTAATAACTAGACAGTTGAAATTTTCAGTTAAAAAAATATAGTGGATAGGTTTTTATAATACCAACTTGTAAACTATATATAGTGTATTGCCTATCTTTACAAAGTCCAGACTTAATAACCATTCCTTAGATCGACAAACGATTTGCGTGTTCAGAGCTTAGGTTATTTAGGTCTCATAATTAATATTTTAACAAAAAAATATATACTCATTATGTACTTAGCAACAGGCCTGTTGGTAGAGTAGTTTGGTTATACGATACAAATAGTAGGTATAGGTAGCTAAGTACGCCTACAGTGAATAAATCAGATTTACAACCTTCATTATCAGGTCTTTTTGTCTTTACTGTCGGAGCACGAACCTCTATGTATTACCAGAGCCATACTTGGTCAGAGTAGCCGGAGGACTTGGCCTACACTTTCCACGCTGGCCAGACGGGTTGGAGAGGGCTTATTTATGTTTATTAGCTTTATTCAGTTTGTATTTCCTAAGTCGCCACGACATCCACGGGAGCACTTGGAGTGGCCCTATTCTAGACTCTGCCGAAAACCATAAGGCAAGACATTAACAACCTTGCGTCTCAGAAATCCTATATTCGTTACTACTAGAATTCAAAAAGTCACTCGCTTCGCTCAATTCACTCGCTTCGCTTTCTCCTTGAAAGTAACAAAGATGAAAAATAAACAGGTGGTATAAACTAGTACTAAAAATAAAGTAAGTATAAATGTGTGTTTCAAAGAAATAAAATCACAAGTCCTTTTAGTTTTATTTCGAGAACTCTACTCGTATACTTACTTTGTTTTGTTTATTTTGCACGTTTGTGCACTTGTTTACCTGTAACTCCCGAACTTGAAATATACGGGCTGGGAACAAAGTCCTATCGATGGACTTTGGCCTCAGATTTTTAAAAAGGATTTTGTGCGGGCTCAAAGGGATCCTTTTTAGTACTGCACTCAGAAAAGGTTGGGTTTTCCTGAATTTGCCATGGCTTTTTCTATAGAAGCTTTGAAACTGAGATATGGTTTTGTGTGAAAGGTAGCAAGGCCTTCGTATGAAATCATTTCAGTTATGTTCAGCCATTTTGAAGCTTGTCAGAGAATTGACATGAAAATGGTGAAGTTCGGAAACTTTAGTCTAGTGTGGCGGCTGTTTTGATGAGTTTACAAGGATTGGTTCACCAGTTGACGTGAGGATCAGCCATCGTTGAAATTAATGATTTAAGTAACAATTTTTAATAGGTTACGTTTATTGGAAAAAATAAAATAAAAAACTATATTTATTACAATTTAAATTAAAACTACTTAAATAAAACTAAAACGAAAAAAATACAAGTCATGTATTTCTACTAAAATAATACTTGTACGCAGCGTGGCCAAAAAGCTGGCAGTATTGCCACGTTGTATGGCAATGCTGATTCTTTGGACACAACAAAATAATAATTAAAATTTAGTTTCTAAATCGGAAATAAAATTAGTAAACAAGGATATTTAAAAATATGTCTAGACAAAATAGAAAAAAAAAATGCCAAAAAATATAAAAGAATTTAAAAATCATCATGTTCATTTTTGCATTTCGAGGTCGCTCTTTTTTTTTTATTTAAAATAAAAAAGAAACTTATTCAAAGAAGTCAATGTTAACATCAAAAGTGTATCCAATTAACGCTTGATTAAATTAAATGAAAGCCAATAAGACAGGTAAACAATACACGCTACGTTGGCGCCTACAAAGGAATTCTGCGGAAAACAATTCCTTTTAAAATATGCATGTCGCGGGCGCCATTCTCCATCCTGTTAGTTTTGCTTGAATGGAGTTTAAGACTGAAGCCAGATTTAATATATATTCAAATATTTTTTTGTCTGTTGTTCTGTAATTTTTAACCGAGTTCAAAAAAGGAGGAGGTTGGCAATTCGAATGTAAGTGTATGTGTTTTTTTTGTATGCTGCTTGGCGCGGACTAAATGACAGATACAAGAAATCACAGGGGCGATTTGGAATACATACTGAGTTAACTATTTAGTCACAGTTATTTAGTGGTTAAATGGTCGGTCAACCTAGCGTACCCACATAGAAACCCCTATAGCTCCTGAAGTATTGAGATACAATTTTTAATAAGTTTGAGTATACCGTTTTTTAAGAAACTCCTGGCCATGTATACCAGTATAGGTACGTTATCTTTACGCACACAACACGCAGCTAGTAGGTAGGTATTAGTTCCTTAGTAACTAAGTATACACAAACACGACTAAAATTTGGTCGTTATGGTTAATTGGTACGGAAACCCAGGAGTAAAACGTAGTAAGAACTTACAGCTAATATTTTCTAAAAAAAAAAGACAAGTTCCTTCATACGCACCAGCGAGCTTCGCTCAAGTAAAGTGCCATTGTTGTTTGTTACATTTAGTGCTTGATTTTTACCTATTTAAAGGTGTTAAAGACACTGACATAGCCCAGTGAATTAACACGTTGGCACATAGCGCGACGAATCGATGACCGATGGGGCATAATGATTCTCGAGTGGAGACCCCATGCACGCACGGGTAAGCCATATATCTATATCTATACATATAATAAAACAGTAAAAAAAAGTGTGTCTGTACATTAAATATATTTCCAAAAAAAATATTGGGTGCGATGGAGACGTAGTAATAGAGTAAGAATTTAAAAAAAAAATGTCTGTCTGTTTGTCTGTTTGTCTGTATGTCTGTTTGTCTGTTTGTACACGCTAATCTCCGGAAATACTGGACGGATTCGAATGAAACTTTTTTTGTTATATAGCTATTAAGCCTGGGCAACATATAGGGTATAAATGATTTTGGAAAATGGAACGCCTGATGCAGAACCATAATGGTCCAGCTAAACTATAAGAGATATAAAAATGCCGCCTTAGTAAAAGTTGTTCAGCCTGATGAGCATTTTCCAGAGACACAAAGTCCACGCAAACGAAGTCGCGGGCTTCGGCTAGTATACAATAAGTATAGGACACCTAGTCACAAGGTAGTAAGACGACCTAACCAAGGACACTGGAAAACGGTAAATGTAGGCCACTCTAGATAGGTCATTTTAAAAATCCTTCCAAGAGGCCTATGTCCAGTGGTGGACGTTATGCGGCTGAAATGATGATAAAAGGTGCTAAGTTAAAACTTAGGACTTCGTAGTGCAACTAATCGTCATCATTTTCCTGAGGTACTCTTTTCCTTATTTTGGGGTCAAAACACGAATTAACTTGAAAGTGACAAATGCGAGAGGTCTTTTTGTTTTTGTTTATGATGGATTATGCTTTAAACTTAGTACATATTAAAATCAGTCAATAAGACAAAATATATGTTTTCCTTCTTACTTTCGGCGCTTTTGTGGTCTTGTTCACTATGTATTTGGATATTTATTGTGTTCACAAATGAGATGTTCATTGATTCGTCATTATTGTCCGGGTGACATAGGTTACAATTTGTATGCAAAAAATGTATATAACGAATATTAAAGACAAAATAGGAAATAATTTTTTTTTTGTTAGTTATGCAGTGGAATATCAAATAAAATATCATTAACACATTTCAAAATTATACATAAATTGTTAAAGGTAAATAGCTGCCGAGCTTAATTCATTCTTTTCAGGTTTTCCGTAGTAGCGTGCTATTCGTCTTTTAAAAGTATACAGAAATGATGCTAATGTGCCTAGTATATAGGGCAAAGAGAAATCGAACGAAGGTACTCAATTCGTTATTCTATTACATACAGACAAATATAATATTGCAGGTGTTCTTTATTCACCAGTGGGCATCGCTCATGCGAACTGAGCCCAACTGACTGTTTGTTGTTTGCTTATGTGTTGTCTTGGACAATATTTGTCGGCCCAGAATGGTTCGAGCGGAAAAGATGATTCGAGCGGAAAATTCACCAATTATAAATCTATATTTCACGTAAGTACGTCACAGAGGACTTAAGTAAGTTTATTTAAATACAAAATAATCTCTAGATTTAGATTTATTAATTTATAACAAAATCTTTATTGATTCAAAATAAACAATTGTTCAATTGTTTAGACTTACAAAGATAAACAAAGACTTTGTTGCACATTTTTTTTTAAATAAGTTTCTTGACCATCGTCAAGTTTTTGTATCCATCTGCAGGAAAACGACCCTCTCTGCACTACCAGAGCCTACTTGGCCAGAGCAGTCAGAGGACTTTGGCCTACACTCTCCTCGCTGTGTGGTGTGTGGTCTTATTGATGTTTATAAGTTTTGATTAGTTTGTATTTCCTAAGTCGCCTTCTACGGCATCCACGGGAGGATTTGGAGTGGCCCTGTTCTACTAATAAGTTTACTTCTATTATAAAATATAAAAAAGATTATTTTTCTAGTGTAAGATTTGTCAAGCTGCGTACAAGCATCTGACTTAGCTTAACGACTGCCATACAATGATGACAACCGGAACCAAGGGCTAATACGTGACTACCGAAGCACGGAGGAGCTCCAGAAATTTTTATGCCACTTGTGGTTACCCATCCAAGTACGGACCACGTCCGATGTCGCTTTACTTGCGAAAGCGCTAGTAAGGCGCATTCCCACCGGGCCACAGAGCTCCTCAAAGTGTACTCGAAAATACACATGCCAAAGTGTTTTATTGAATATACAGATAAATAAAAAAGCATATTACTTCATTCGCTCCAGTGGTTTTCGCTCAAGCGGATGGATGCCTGCTGTTGTTTGTTTGCTTACGTGTCGTCTCGCCGACTGGCTCGAACAATATTTGTCGGCTCGGGGTGATTCAGGCGGAAAATTCGGCAATCATAAGATGTTTCGGTACGTTTGATGGCAGGTTGAGAAGTGATTGTAGGTTGGTCTGAAAATGTAAATAAAGAAAAGTAAAAAATAAAACAGCAAAGAGATTTAGGTTTTTAAAAATAATGCTTAGTTTGAGTGTCTGTATTTCTGGCTGTCAGTCCGCCTGCCATGATTTCTAGTAGTTTCGGAGATATATAAGTCAGTGATATAGAATTAATATCGGTATTACATACAGAACGGAATTACCTAAGGTCCCGCGAAATATGCGTTCCCGTTCTCCGTTCTCGCATCTCTCCCCTTCTTTCCTTGTTCCTTGTAGAGGCGGAGACCTAGCAGACCACGCAGCACTATAAGGCAACCGAACAAGGCGAAAACGGGGGAGAGGTGCGAGGGCGGGGAACGCGGACGCATTTTGCGCCTAAGGAAATTCCGTTCTGAATGTAAAATTGGACTGGGTGGGTCACGTTTGCCCAATGGTCTTCCATGTGGGAGACACGTCTAACATACAGTACGACAGTACTTTTTTGTGAGTAGGAAAATATGACATTTTCCAAATGAAATAAAATAATGATATTGACAGCCTTTTTATTTCTTCATCATCATCATCATCATCATCAGGTCTTTTTGTCTCCACTGCAGGAGCACGACCCTCTCTGTACTACCTGAGCCAAACTTGGCCAGAGCTGCCAGAGGTCTTGGACTACACTCTCCACGCTGGCCAGACGGGTTGGAGAGGTCTCAATGATGGGTCCATATTGGCTTTCATAAAATTCTAAATCATATTCTTTATCTTACTACCGATTTGTGTTCATAATCATCACTCTTCATAATTTTATTCTTCATACTTTTTTTATTCATACATTTTTATTACTATCATCGGAGCTCATAACATTTAGTCATCATAATTTTTTTATTAATACTGTTGCTACCAAGAACAAGTTTAAATTCATAATTTTTGAAGTGAAAACTTCTTTAGCGGCGTTGTGCACTTTTTTTGGAATGGATAAAAAATCTAAAACTCGCGTCAGGACACGTGACCCTGATCAAAAATTCGTAAGAGGGCGCAGGGCGCTTGCGCGAATGTTCGTGTGTGTTTATGTTACAGCGTGCTAATAAAATGTCATGTTTGTGTACGATAGCCCAATAAATAAATATTGTATTCTACCACATAAATGAGAGTACTTTTATACTGATAATTAAAGCAATTCGTGCAAAATTATTCCCTAACCATTCCAAAATATGAAAAATGCACAACGTTAATATTCAAGTTTTCACTTCTGCCGACACTCCCAGAGTGCAACCCGTCGTTTTTTTTTTCAGAACTTTTTTTTCATAACTTTCAATTATCATATTGTTTTTGTTAATAATGTTGTTACTAATAACATACTTCAACTCATAACGTCGTTGTTCAGAAAAGTTTATAAGGGACAAGTATAATAGTTTTTGTATTAATAAGGGCAATACTAAAAAAATATTTTAACGTAGATTTGTCTTTGTAACGCATAAAAATGGATGACTTTGACCAATAATAAGCTGGGTTTTATAAGTTTGACGTATTTGTCAGTGTGTCTGTCTATTTTTCAAACAAAAATTAGTTTCTGGCGCTTCACCGGCCGCTACCGCGGCACGCTCGCTTCGCTCGCTCGGCTCGCGCGCTGTTGGGGTCACAGTTCTAACCTAACCTAACCTACTTTTCTGGCAGCAATTGGTTTAATTAAACGACTTAACTCTAGTTTTATAAGTTTGTCTTATCTGTCGGTGTGTCTGTTTACTTTTCTATCAAAAAATAGTTTCTAGCGCTTCGCTGGCCGCTGCCGCGGCCCGCTCGCATCGCTCGCTTGGCTCGTGCGCTGTTGGGGTCACAGTTCTAACCTAACCTAACCTACTTTTCTGGCAGCAATTCGTTTTATTAAACAAAAAAGTAAATCCATTACAACCCTTGACCAAAAATGATTGGGGTTTTATAAGTTTGACTTATCTAGTTAATAGATTCAGGTGTTACTTTGCGGAAGTCAAAGTTACATACTATGTGTCAAAGTTATATACTATAGTCAAATCACATAGTTTGACTTATCTGTCAGTGTGTCTGTCTACTTTCATTTAATGAATGATTGTAACCTATTCCATTTCATTTACACTTATGATTATTTTAATTTAGATAACTGTATGAAAGTAAATATATTAGTATAAAACTAATGTTTGATTATATATTTTATCATTTTCAATAATAAGGATAAAACATTTATGATTAAGAAATTTATAAAAAAAAAATATTTGAGAAAACAAATGTATGAATATAATAGTTATTAATTCCAATGTTTAGGAGTTTAGATCATTAGTATAAACAAATATATGAAAACAGATATTATTTAAAACGAAGTGTATGATTAGTGATATTATGAATTCCAATGATTTATAGTTTAAAATCATTAGTATTTCAATTTTTTATGAATAATGATCATTATGATTTAAAATGGTATGAGAAACATTTTCGGACTTCCGATAATATGAGTTAAAAAGTTATGTAAGACAATGCGCACCCCTCAATGATGTTTATAAGCTTTGTTTAGCTTGTATTTCCTAAGTCGCCTTCTAAGACATCAACGGGAGGTCTTGGAGTGGCCCTATTCTACTCTGCCGGAAACCACACGGCAAATATCTATATATTTCTTCATTAAATATCAATTCAATCTACACTACATCTCTGAATGGGCATTTTCTGAAAAGGTCACCAACCTCCCACTCGAACGGAAGATACAATGTTGTTACTTACCAAGCTTAAGGTTACACGCAGTGAGTGGGTGTGCCCTTTTTTAAGAAGAAAAGACATATTCCGTTGTATCTTTGTATGCTTTTGTTTTCTATTTTAAGTCCCTATCGGTGACTTGAAATAGAAAACTCGCAGGGTAGGGTGCCCAAGAGGCTGGCGGCATTTCCTTGTTGAATGGCCAGGCTGTAATCTATACATATAATAAAACAGTAAAAAAAAATTGTCTGTACATTGAATATATTTCCAAAAAAATTAGGGGCGATGCAGGAATAGTAATAGAGTAAGAATTTAAAAAAATGTCCGTATGTTTGTCTGTTTGTACAAGCTAATCTCCGAAAATAAGGGACGGATTCGAATGGAACTTTTTTTTAAATACAGCTGTTAAGCCTGGGCAACATACAGGGTATAATTGGAAAATGGAACACCTAATGCCGAACCATAATGGACCAACTAAACTATAAGAGATATAAAAATGACGCCTTAGAAAAAGTTGTTTTACCCGATGAGCATTTTTCGGAGACATAAAGTACATGCGAAGGACGTTGCGGGCTTCGGTTAGTATAATAATTTAAGACTTTATTCAGACCGTTCCAGTTCAGAATGTCCAACTCTCAAAATGTCCAAGTCTCAAAGTGTCCAACCCTCAAAATGTCCAACTCTAAAATTTCTAACTCTCAAAATGTTCAACCCTAAAATTTTCTAACTCTCAAAATGTCCAACCCTAAAATTTTCTAACTCTCCAAATGTCCAGCTCAAATTTTGAAAAAAAGTTATTTTTATTATATTTTGAGAATTGGACATTTTGAGGGTTAGAAATTTTAGAGTTGGACATTTTGAGAGTTGGAAAATTTTAGGGTTGGACATTTTGAGAGCTAGAAATTTTAGAGTTGGACTCTTTGAGAGTTAAAAATTTTTAGGGTTGGACATTTTGAGATAGAAAATTTTAGAGTTGGACATTATGAGAATTGGACATTCTGAACTGGAACGATTTAGACACGTACTTTTCTTTTACATTGTTTTCTACTTATCTTTACGAATCTAACAAGTCGGTAACACCAACAACCCGTCCGTTTGCCCAACCTTGGAATAAGTCTCCTCCATTCTGTTCTGTTGAAAGCTTCTGTAGTCTATATATTTCGTGCGTCATCTTTAATTTGTCTTTCAACGCGGAAATGCCGCCAGCCTCTTGGGTACTTTGCCCTGTGATGGCAGCGATTTGGCTTAAAAATTTTTTATAAGTTATTTTTAATTAATTTTAGTGAGTTTTAATTTTAGATTGTATTTTATTTAGTACTTTTTTACATCCTTTAAATAATAAAAAAAGGTTTAGTAAATTGAATATTTTACTTAAATTTCTTTTTTTTTCTTTTAATTAGACCCTGCTTATACTTTTGAAACTTCTACTCAGAGACATTACTGTTAAGCAATTTTAGGAGTTTCGTGCTGTAATTAAATAATTTAGTTAGGATCTTAGACGGTTTTAATTGGAGAAAGTGGTTTAGTCAGTGATAGTTAACCAAAAGTTAGTTGCAAAGTCAGCTGAAGTCTGGTTTTGCTTGTCAAGAGTTCAAGTAGTCAAAGAGCTAAATAAAAAAATATGTGATGAAAAATTTCGCCACGAGTGAGATTCGAATTTACTCCCCTTATATATTCATCACAAATAATAATAAATACAATAAATATTATTATTTTCCTCAGATATTTTTAATTTAGGATTGTTCCGAGATTTAAGTTATGATTTTAGGCGATGCGGCTAGCAGTCCGTCACTACATTACGCTAAGCATGGCTTTTGGGTCTGTATGTCGTTCCAAGTATTGTGATGCTGTATAAATTAATAAACTAAAGGCTGGCGACGAATTTTTTTTATATTTGTCGATGGATAGTTTGCGGGAAATAACCATAGATGACGTAACGACCTATGTGTTTTTTGGATTTCAACGGTCGATAGGCCGTATAGGCCGTATAGTCCCGCATGTTATACAACGTGAAAGAATATAGGTACCCGTGATAAATCGAACCACGAACTATACTAGATGACTACAGCATACTAAAATTAAAATCAAAGTGGAGATGCACGGGCAATTTATATGGGAATGTCGAAATTGGTTTTTTGTTTTTGGACTGACATTTTATTATTATTGTGCTATAATGATCTAGCCCGTAGTTAAATTTATTATGGGTACCTATATCCCTTCCACGCTGTATAATACATATATCAAAATAATTATCATCCAATAAAAATGAATTATTACAAGAAATTTCGTATTTACTCTTCTTGGCTAAGTAATGGTTAGTTATATAAGTGTTGTCGTCGGCTCTCCGCCTAAAAGAAACAGTTATTTAATTCAAAATGCGGTGCAGGCTGACAGTGGAAGATAGGACATTATAATTTTAATCTTCTTCATTTAAAGGTGGCTGTCACTGGATTACAAATGCTCTGTAAATGAGATATTTAGTTTTTGCTCGTTCTTCGGAAATCTGTGAATAAATGTCTAGATTCTTGTAACATTAGTATATGTGTATGAACTTATGCATTTCATTGATGTGGAAATGATTATTGGTGTTCTACAGTACATTGAGTTTATTGATACGGACAAATTACACTAATGGATCCAGCCCCAAAGTAAGTTCGAGATGTTTCTTGTGTTATGTTATGGGATATTAACTTAGCGATACCAAAGACAATATAATTACTAACGTAAACGATACTATATTATAACAAATACATATATGTATAGACAAGCATCCAAAACCCAGGACAATTAGAAAAAGGCCATTTCCATCTTGCCCTGACCGGGGATCGAACCCGGAACCTCTGGGTGGCGGACTGGCAAGGTGACCACTGAGGTCTTCAAATTAAAGATTCTGTACAATAAAAATAAAAATGCAATGCATACTAAAGAAGTAGGAAAGTCGTAGCTATTGCGTAGCATGCTCATTAGTGAAAACGAATCTTCGTATTAAGTTTGTAGCACTCTGATAGCCGACTCGTAGCCAACTCGTAAATATATAGAACTCGTAAATAGATAGAGAAATAGTAGAAAGATGGGTTGAATATATAGAAAAACTTTATGATGGAGAAGGTTTGTGTGATGAGGATATAGAAGATGAAAATAGGGTAGAAGAAAACGAGATAGGGCCTGAAATAACGCGCGAAGAATTTGAATTTGCACTCAATAGTTTACAAAATAACAAGGCCGCTGGAGTAGATGGAATACAAATAGAACTTATTAAATATATTAAATGTCACACACTCATAGACGAGATATTTAAATTAATACAAGAAATATATAAAACAGGAAAAATACGAAATGATTTTAAAATAAGTAGAACCGTTACGATACCAAAAAAACCAAATACGAAAAGATGTGAAGAATATAGAACGATTAGTTTAATTACACAAGCATCAAAAATATTGATAAAAATAATACAAAATAGAATCCGACCTAAAATAGAAAATATAGTAGGCAACGACCAATATGGTTTTCGCAAAAACAAAGGCACTCGAGAAGCAGTTTTAGCACTTAGAATTATAATAGAAAGAAGATTGGAACTTGGTTTAGAAACACATATTGCGTTTATAGATTTAGAGAAAGCGTTCGATAAATTAAATTGGATACTAATGATGAAGGCGCTTAAGAATGCTGGCATAGACTATAGAGACAGGAGAATAATCAAAGAACTGTATAAAGAACAAGAGACAATAATAGAAAGTAATAATGAAAAAAGACAGGCTAAAATACGACAGGGAGTGAGGCAGGGTTGTCCACTTTCTCCACTGATATTCAATCTATTTATAGAAGCAGCAATATCTCAAATCAAAGACCAAGATTTAGGAGGAGTTAGTATTAATGGAGAAAAGATACATTTTATAAGATTTGCAGATGACATAGCAGCCCTTGGAAGCAGTTCACAACAGTTAGAAAAGTTAATAGAAGCAATGAATAATATTTTTAAAGAACATAAATTGAGTATAAACATAAATAAAACCAAGTCCTTAATTGTCTCAAAGTCAGGTCCAGTAATTAAAAATATCCAACTTAATAATAAAACAATAGACCAAGTTCAGAGTTTCAAATATTTAGGAACTATTATCAACGAAGAGGCAAGATGCTCAGAAGATATTAAGAAGAGGATTGCTATTGCAAAAAGTACATTTAAGAGTAAAAAATACATATTTTGTTCTGGTATTAAAGAAAGTTTACGTAAAAGATTTATTAAAACATTTATATGGAGCACTGCCTTGTATGGATGTGAAACGTGGACGATGACCAAAAAGGATAGAGATAGATTAGAAGCATTTGAAATGTGGTGCTGGAGGAGAATGAAAAAAATAAGTTGGACAGAAAAAATTACAAATGAGAAGGTATTAGAGGATGTGAGAGAGAAAAGACAAATAATACAAATTATAGAAAATAGAAGAGGCAAAATGTTCGGTCATCTACTACGCCACGATGCATTCTTTAAAACAATAATGAAAGGAAAAATAGAAGGAAAGAGAGGAGTAGGAAAACCCAGAAGGAAATTTATAGACCAAATAAAAGAAAAATTAAAAGTGAAAACATATAAAGAGGTTAAGAACTTAGCGGAAGGAAGAGAGACATGGAAAGCACTCCACCGACAAGAGCCCAGCTCTTAAATATAAGAAGAAGAAGAAGCCAACTCGTAGACATTCCGTAGCATGTTATAGTGAAGGAAGACGAAACCACGTAGTAAGTTTGTAGCACTCTCGTAGCCAATTCGTAGCAAACTGGTAGCATTGCATGACTGCAGTTGGTTTGAGGCAAGCTTGCAGCAATCCTCGACAAGACGCTCGAACTGATGGACCAAGTTTTAATTCGTTTGAGTCATTAGCATCAAACTTATTCACCCCTGTTTTTGTCGCGGGTTAGAAAGAGAAACATTTATATTTTATTCACACACACACGCCCCCACAGTGGCCACTACCCGTGGGTGACGGGCCACAGAGTATAAATCTAGCTGTCAGGAGAGTGGCGCCGCCGAGGGTGCACTCTGTAGCAGCATTCGTTAATAACTTCATTGTGATTTGTTTGTATCCAGGAACTATGGATTAAACAGGGTACAGAAATAACACTTCACTATTATATGATGTATGATTTTATACATGCACACACGCCCCCCTCCACAGTAGCCCACAACCCGTGGTGACGGGCCACAGAGTATAAATCTAGCTGTCAGGAGAGTGGCGCCGCCGAGGGTGCACTCTGTAGCAGCATTCGTTAATAACTTCATTGTGATTTGTTTGTATCCAGGAACTATGGATTAAACAGGGTACAGAAATAACACTTCACTATTATATGATGTATGATTTTATACATGCACACACGCCCCCCTCCACAGTAGCCCACAACCCGTGGTGACGGGCCACAGAGTATAAATCTAGCTGTCAGGAGAGTGGCGCCGCCGAGGGTGCACTCTGTAGCAGCATTCGTTAATAACTTCATTGTGATTTGTTTGTATCCGGATACTACGGATTAAAGAGGGTACAGAAATAACACTGCACTATACTATCATGTTGTTGTTGTTGTATATCTTAATGGCACATAAACGGTTTACAAATATGGGAACGATAACAAACCATAATATTTGTAGGTACAAAGGCGGACTTATGGGATCTCTTCCAGTCAACCAAATATTAGCAAAATTATACAATAATTAGTATAACGAGTAAAAGTCAGAATAACTCTAAAATTACTACAAAAATAATTATGTATAATTTTTATTCACGCACACACGTCTCTACAGTAGCCTACAACCCGTGGGGGACAGGTGACGGGACTCGTGGGTGACAGAGTAGCCGCTGAGAGTGCGCTCTGTCAAAAGGCTTATTAAAGAACCGATGACTACCTTAAAGACAAAAAGTCTGGCTTAAGATTAGCGCGGGTTCCCTCTCAAACGTTTGTAAACTCACAAATGCCATAATTTGATATATTTGATAGATTAGATAATGAATCCTTAACTTGATATTATTTTAAAATAATTAAATTTAAATTATGACTTAACAAACAGTGTTTCCCTGTGAGTTGACTTCCTTGGAAAAAATGCTGCAGTGCATTTAAAAAGCGGCTGTAAACAGTCAACAATTGTGCAACAAAATAAAGTGACTAGATATTATGAATATCCTATCATAACGAAGATATATTTGATTTGAATTAAATTATATTTGCATTGTTTATAACATCATTATGATTTGTTTATAACGATTAAAGAGAGTACAGTATAACACTATATGCCGATTAATTTTGTAACTGACTTTTACTGGTTTCGCATGCTTAATTGCTGAGAACAACATTATTATGGAAAATATGTATATTTGTCAATTTTAGAGTAAAATATACAACGTGGAAGGGACATACCCGTAATAAATCGAACCACGGGCTGAGAGAGATGCCCCACAGTCAAAAACGTTAGTAATATGAGTAAAATGCATGGAAGTAGGTACTGAACGAGATTTTTGTACCCTCACTATTTTGTACATATACGATTACGCAGGTGGCTAATAGCTGTAGGTAAGAGGAAAATGAATATACAGTACCTACCACAAAGTTGTCTGTATTGGCGGCTTGAATCGGAACTAATGTTGCTTCGTAGTAATTCAGGAGTAAAATGAAGATAGTAGCGCCACTGACTTTCTGGCATTACTTATACACGGTGATTTTTCATTGGTTTTGGAGCCGAGAGCCACTTCATAAAGATCGTAAGTAAGACCTAATTAGCTAGTCAAAATAAAAATTCTAAAACAAATAAAACTCGTAAGTACAATCGTGAGATAAGTTAGTAGCACCACCGCTAGGCGCCGCCAGTCGGTCGGCCGGAGTTCATGAGGTCACGCGTTAGTTTTAGACGTACGTAACTACCCATCGAAAATAATTTTCGCATCGTTTTTATTTTGTCATACTCAAATTTGGATTACTTATATGGATAGAGGAATTTATTTACTAAACGCATTTTTTCTTCCAAAAATGTCAAGTCTGCAGTTATAATTTTTTTTAAACTAAAAACCTATTTCACCTCCAAACTCCACAGCCGATTTTTATTTATATGGGACCACCTTACACGTATGTTCTTTCAAACAAAAAGATATTTTTTTCCAGGTGTTAATAAAATTAAATATTAATCAAGAAACAAAAAAAAAACTTGCCCATACAAATTGCCCGGGCGACTACACACTTTAGTATGGAAATGTCAAAATTTATTTTTGTTCCTTTACTGTTATTTTAATTCCATTATACTACCTTTATAGTCGTCTAGTATAGCCCGTGTTTCGATTTATTTCCCTTCCCTGAAATAAATCGAATGTCCCTTCCACGTTGTGTATTCACTAACATACCGCTACCTATATGTTTATATTATACCAAAACAACAGAGGCAAACAAACCTAACATTTAACACAAGGGTAGAGTTCCACCCTTATATTTAGTCACTTAGCAGGCCTGTCACGCCACCATTGCTCTTTCATTACTTAATTTACAAACGCGATTGAACTAAATCTTCGTTTAAAAGGTAGGGTACTTATAGACGCAGCCAGAGATTATTACTAGGGTGGGCTGACCATAACAAGTTAATTAACAACACTCGTTGTCGACGAAAAAAACGAGATAAATAGATTTACTAATCATTTTTCTAAGCTTGATCGATTTCCTGTACAGAAAGCTATTTCCAGTCCATTCTTTATTGACAGAAATAAGTCTAAAGTAATAATATTTTTTTGTGTTCGCTTATTAGACAGAATAATAAAAATATGATAACCGAATTTTTTCTTTTCTCTGATTAGAAAATAATGACGAAGATACAGCGCATTTAAATTTCGCATGACGTCACGATCAGCTTTTAATCAAAGGTGACGTAAATCACCCCCACACCGAAACCTCAAAGCGCTGTATCTTTTTGAATTTTTACTACTTTGCTAAACGAAAAAATATGGGTGCTTTATTTTTGAATAATCTACTTGACGGACTAAATAAAATAATATATTTTTTACCCAGTCCACATTCAATTAAATTTAATACATAAATCGTTTATTTTTGCCAAAACGGAATACGTACTTGTTGATTGAGTCTCAAGAGACTCAAGACTCAACCTATTACGAGACAAGATAATTTTTGGTAGAGTCGTGGTCAAGTAAGGTACTCTAAAATATCTTACATAAATAATTATCAATATTTTGAAACAATGTTTTTTAATGTATATTGCACGAACATACTAAAAGATTTTGTAAAATATGTACAAGTTGCATTATTCTATCTGTAAGTTATATCCTTGGGAAGTATTACAAAAGAAATATAATCAACAATCACACAACAAATCTATTTTCCGAGATTAGATAAATTCCCAAAAGTTATATTGCACACCCCTGCCGCCTTAACTACGTCCCGCTTAGTACAGAAACCAAGCGTATTTTTTGTTCCGACTTGCTTGCCCACAAATCGCTACCTTTGTCTCGAAGAAAAAGAAAAAAGAAAAGTTTCTTTTTACAGATGGGTCTCGATGTGTTATTTAGTTTGTTTAGACTTTTCAAAGAGTCTAGAATTGTAAATTGTTTCACCTGCCGTTAGTATTTAATTTGCACTGAATTGCAGGTATATTTGCCTGTTTCCCTGGTCCAGAGGTCATGGGTTCGAATCCCACTGGAAAGCATACTTGGAAAAGTTGTTTCCTGTCTGGTTAGGTTATTGCAGGCTTGAATCACCTCCCCCCCGATGTGGTTCCCATCTTGTCGCGATGGGGGGGCTCAGTACCTGCGGTTGCCTCGGCCGCAGGGAAGCTAAGAGGAACCCATTGCCCGGGTTGAGGCTTAGGCCTCCCCGGGCCCGGCGGAGGCCATTCCTGGCGGGAATGGCCTGGCTGTGAGGGAAGGGGGTGACGACGACCTCCCTACCATCACAGCCGTGGTAGGGGTCGCGGGGGAAGAGGAGTGTCGGTGTTTCGTTGCCGCTCGCCCTATCCTCCGCGACCAAGCGCGGCCGTGGCGCTTGGCACGGCATCGGTGGGGCCGCAGGGGAAGAGGAGTGTCGGTGTTACGTTGCCGCTCTCCCTATCCCCTGCGGCCGGCTGTGTGGGCCCCGGTCGCCGTCAGGTGGACTGGGGCAGGGCCTGCTTCCGCAGGCCCCAAATTATGAGGGCTGGTTGGACGGTGGAAACGGGATTCCATCGTCCAACGGACAGCCCTCCGGAGTGGAAGGCAGGCGCGTGTGCGTGTCAGCGCGTCTGTCCTTGGGCCAAGAGGCCAAGGCGGCGGTTACTCCGGCCCCTCTGATTCAGCAGAGGGTGCCGTGAGGCCGTTGGCGAGCCGGGGCCGCTTAAGTAGCGGCCGGCCGCGCCGGGGCTGTGGAGCATGAAGAAGCACACGGTCCCGGCCGATAGCGGCTGAGAGGTGACACCGCGGAGTTTTTAGTGGTAACACCACATAACCTTACCGGTGTCCCGTAACCGGTAAGGTATCCGAAGGGATTTTCTCCGCGTCAAAAAAAAAAAAAAAAAAAAGGCTTGAATCACCTGAGATTATCCGAAAAAAAAGATGATTCCATGTTTCGGTAGGCACATATAAACTGTGGGTCCTGAATACCATAGCGTTTGCTTAAATAAATAAATAAATATATAGGGACAAATAACACTGATTGAGCTAGCCCCAAAGTAAGTTTGAGACTTGTGTTATGGTATACTAACTCAACGATACTATATTTTATAACAAATACCTATACAGATAAACATCCAAGACTCCTAAATCTATCCAAGGATTGGCTCTGGTCTACTCTTTAGGTTGCGGAGGTGAGACTGTAGTTGCTCTGTATATAAACTGGTAACCTCGTCAAATTACTTAGGTTAGGTAGCAGACCCCGCGCTCTGAAGCGTTACCGCTGAAGATGCAACCGGGAATACGCTGTTATGATACGGGATTACGATGATGATGATGATGACTGAATTACACGTGCTTCGGAGGGCACGTTAAGCCGTCGGTCCCGGTCACTGTCTTGACATTGGTCGTTACCTAAAACCATGTCAGAGGCCTTTGAGGCGGTTTAAAAACTCTGACACTAGTGTTACCCACTAACACACACGATAAGAAGAATTACAGGTTACTGGTTATAATTTATTGTAGGTACCAAATACAATTTACAGAAGGTAATATACTCATCCTTTGTATATAATGTTGTAATTTCTTTTTGGTAGCAACAGCTTTAGTGGTTTGATAACATCAAAGATTTCTATTTCGGTGGGATATACATCGGCGGTCGGTCGTTGGTTGGTGGCCGGTAACGTATAATATGCACGGGAACAAAAGCAGCTGGTATATTCTATTTTTTGTCTTTTGCCAGCCTGAAAGTCAGCATCTGTGTGAGCTATGCTAGTTATTTGATAAAATATTAATATCAACCTTTTGAGATCTGTCAGTACCAGACACAATAGTAGAACAATGGAAGACGCATTATAATGCCATGCGGGTCTTGACCGGTTCAGTTTTCTGTTTCGGTAAGATATACATGGGCAGGTGGTCGTTAGTTAGTGACCGGTAACCTAAAAGTTGTACAGGAAGAGTAGCAAATTGGTACATTCTATGGCTTTTCTTTTGCCAGCAAGTGTGTAAACCACGCTCGTTGATAATATCAAAGATAATATAATTACTAACGTAACAGACACCCAACGCCATAGAAACTATAAGAGTGCTCGTAAGGCAAAACTGGAGTTGCGGGGTAGCCTTACAGAGATGGCAGTACATACGAATAGCAAAAAATGACAAATACATTTGATTATACTGCAAAAATATATAAGTAATATTTAATAAATTAGAGTAAAAATTTATTTAAATAATAGCACAGAGTAATAATATACTACGTACAAATAATAGCAATAAAAGATTTTCATGTTTTAATTCTCACCTTATAGCGCCATCTAGTAACGAGGAAGAGAAATAATTATGTTTATAAGGCCATGGGTAGGCATGATAATATCAAAGATCAAGTTTTATATTTCAGTGGGATATACATCGGCGGTTGGTGGTTGGTCGGCGGCCGGTAACGAGAAGGTGGCCCGGCAGTAATTGGTTTTATGTAAATATGGAACGGGCTGCGATATCTTGCCGACAATATTTACAGAATGTATAAACGACAGGCAGAAGCGGAAGCGGGGTTACTTAGTTCACCTTTTCTTCCATTCGATAATTTTTTTTTGGTCACGATAACCTACTTTTCAGGCGCCATATCTAAGTAACGCAACCACTTCACGCAGGCAGACCGACATATTTGGCATCAGAGAGATGCTCTTCATCCTGTGAATCCAGAGTCAGCCATATCCCTTATCATTTTTTTTTGGTCACGATAACCAACTTTTCAGGCGCCATATCTAAGTAACGCAACCACTTCACGCAGGCAGACCAACATATTTAGCATCAGAGAGGTGCTCTTTATTCTATTAAACCAGAGTCAGCCATATCCCTTATCGTTACCAAATTTGTCGTGACCTCCTAATCTAATATGAATTAATAAAAACACACTGTGCCAAACTGTCGACGCGTTTTGGCGTAATCGGAACTTCGATCAGTTGTTTACGCGACAAAAGATATTTATTAGTTTACCAAGATAATTCAATTCAATTCTTTAGTTTTAGATAGCTAAGATCCAGTTTAATATACCTAATGCATTGTTGTTAATTACAATATTACGTGTAAAGCTTGCGAACGAATGCCAATTCCTATTTACAGAAATAAGTATCTAATATCGAGGTGACCAGTCCTTACAGGCAGCATCTAATTACGAGTTAATCATGCCGCCAGTAAGAACTGGCATCCTACTTCCTATTCTACTTCCTACTATCCTACTAGTCCTACTTCCTATCCTACTATCCTACTAATCCTACTAATCCTATCCTACTTCCTACTAATATTATAAATGCGAAAGTGAGTTTGTGATATTTGTTTGTTACCTCTTCATGCCTAAACTACTGAACCGATTTGAATGAAATTTGGTCTGAATATAGTTTGAGACCCGCGGAAGGACATAGGGTACTCTTTATCTCGAAATTCCCACAGGGAGCAAAGCCCACGGGCACAGCTAGTTTTATCATAATTTCTTGTTTGTCTTCATCTCTCACAAATATCGCCATCTCATGGCCCAACCGCAACTTCAATTCCACAAGTAATATTTGAATTAAGCCGGAGACGATTCCCTAGCCCGGGGTTGTCGCCGAAATAGGATGGATGTAGCCAAAATAGGTTGCTGTAGCCAAAATCAGGGCGGCCCAACGCAGTTGTCCCGTTAATTGATTTATGTACCGCTCCATTGCAAAATATATAAGGCACAGAACCTTGAGCATTAATAATAGCATAGCTTCAAAAGTAATTGATAAATTAGTTAAAACAGATTGCGGGAATAGGCAAAAATAAGTATCTGCCCATAACACTTTATACCCATAACACAAGTCTCGAACTTACTTTAGGGCTAGCTCAATCAGTGTAATTTGTCCCTATATATTTATTATTATTATTATTAAAATCAGAGCGGCCCAACGCAGTTGTCCCGTTAATTGATTTATGCACCGCTCCATTGCAAAATATATAAGGCACAGAACCTTGAGTATTTATTGCTTTTTAAGGTAATTGATAAATCAATTAAAGCACATTGAAAAAATAGGCGAAAGCTTTAAAGCTTATATAAAAAATGTAATTTTTCAAAAAACTTAGGCATTCAAGATGCTGTAAAGTAACTAAATAAGAAATGGTGAAAAAGTATCACGTGAGCGCTTTTCGCTTTCGGACGTTCGGGGATTGAACGTCAGTACCGTCCGAAAAGGAACTTCGTCCCAAATACGTCTGTTCTATAACCTAAGTTGTCCAGTATTACTTGCTCCGCAAAACCTAAATTATTTGATCATCTTATGCTGGTAGGTTGGCGTCGCAAGAGAGCTCGCATTTAGAAGTCCATCGCGCCAGATCAGTACACCAGTACTTAAATCAGAAATGAGGAAATTTGAAATGAGGATTAGCTCGTTGAAGTGGCAGTAGGCGGAACACATAGCGCTACGCACCGATGGCTGATGGGCCAAAAAGGTTCTCGAATGGCGACCGCTTACTTGCAAGCGAAGCGTAGGACACCCACCTACAAGGTGATCAGATGACCTGACCAGGGTCGCTGGAAAGCACTGGATCAATACCGCTCTTGATCGGTCATTTTGGAAATCTTTGGGAGATGTCCAGCAGTGGACGTTATGCGGTTGAAATGATGATGATGATGAGTTCTAGAGAGGAGGCTCTTGCCCAGTAGTGGGACAGTACAGGCTAAACACTTGATCATCCTGTTCTGCTCACTCATTATTTTATACGTCGCTTAATAGATTTGTAGCCGCAATAATAAGAATGAATTTCCAATTGATTTTAGTTTTCCTGGATGAGAGTAGCTCAGGATCGTGGTAAATGGTATTCATTGAGAGTGGCCGGAGTATTTCCAGCAGTGGGAAGTTCAAGGCTGACAACTGACGTTAGAATGTCAGCTTTCACCAAAATCCTACTAATATTATAAATGCGAAAGTGAGTTTGAATATTTGTTTGTATATATGTTTGTTTGTTTGTTACCACTTCACGCTTCAACCACTGAACCTATTTAGATAAAATGATATGGATATACTTAGTTTGATACCCAGGGAAGAATATAGGATAGTTTTTATCCCGTAATTTCCACGGGGAGCGAAGCCCACAGTCACAGCTAGTCCTTACTAATATTAAATGCAAAAGTGAGTTTGTATATTTGTTTGTCACCACTTCACGCTTCAACCACTGAACCTATTTAGATGAAATTTGATATGGATATCGTTTAATACCCAGGAAAGGACATAGGATAGTTTTTATCCCGAAATTCCCACGGGAAGCGAAGCCCACGGACACAGCTAGTATTTCATATATCTAATTTCAGACGATATGGTACCTAATTACTATCGTCACTATATGAATGTCATTGAGCTAAGTCATATTAGGCTGGTTTTACAGTCACGTATTCGCACGCGCGGGTGGCAAGCGCGGCCCGATTCGCCATACAAAGTGAAGGCGGTTGACTATGTAACGATGTAAGACGCTCAAAGCCCGTCGCCCGCGACGCGGTTCAACCGCGCTTGCGAACGCGTGACTGTAAAACCACCCTTTTCGTTTAGTACCTATACATGTGCATACTATCAAGTTTTTATCTTTAATGGGGCAGACAAAGCATTTAGGGTCTCGAAAACTCAAAAGCCACTTCTAACACGATGGTGGTCAAGTAGGTGCATCGCTTATTTACATGATTTACATTTTATCCATTCCCTCGATGGACTTCTACGATCTGCGCGGGAAGAGAAGAAGCTAGAACATTCTGAGCTTTTTTCCCCTAGATCAGCATTGAAGACTTATTTTGTTATACCTATAACTCCAGTGTTAACTGGTGTCAACATTTTTCGAGTATTGACACTCCCAATAAGAAAGAATACTTGTCGGCCTCCGTGGCGTAGTGGTCACAATGCTAGTCCGCCACCAAGAGTTTCCGGTTTCTATCTCCGGTAAAGGCAAGTTGGAAAATGGCCTTTATCTTTATATGTATGTGTTATAAATTGTAGTATCGTTGAGTTAGTATCCATTAACACCAGTCTCGAACTTACTTTGGGGCTAGCTCAATTTGTGTAACTTGTCCCTTTATATTTATTTATTTATTTACTGCCATACAACGTGGCAATGCAGCCAGCCTTCTGGGCACGTTACCGCAGGGTAAACAATTACCGGGCCTTTTTTATTTGTAAATATTAGTATGTAGTGTATTGTAGTTAGTAGTTTTTTAATCTTTATTATTATTCATATCTTATATCATACACTTATACACGGTGATTTTTCATTGATTTTGGAACCGAAGGTAACTTCGTAAGAATCGTTAGAAAGACCTAAGTAGCTAGTCAAAATAAAAATTCAGAACTAAAAATTTTTGAATAAAACTAGAAAGTAAAATCGTGACATCAATTAGTAGTTCCACGCCAGGTGTCGTCGCCGGCCGGCCGCCCCAAGTTTATGGGGTCATGCAAGTTCACCGATCGTCGATAGAAAATAATTTTTGTAACTTTTTTATCTTATGTATGTCATACGCAAATTTGGATTACGTATATGGATAGAGTAATTTATATACTATACGACATTTTCTTTTCCAAAACCAATAAAAAGTCAGCGTGTATATATAATATTAAATTAGTTAGCAAATCAAGTAAATAATAACTCCCTAATTCTCCTTTGAGGTTTCAATAGGCGTACCTGGGCGTACCCGACCGGTTGAATCGTCGCATATTTAGCGAGCGGGAGATAATTGTCGCTAATCATTAATTACACGTGCGAATGAATGGCGCGAGACGTGCTTCGTTTGACAACCTGGCTCTGCAGGGCCGGGTATATCATGGCGGTTTAATGTAGGGTTAATTCTTTATTTTTAACCTAGGATATTAGCTTCTATTTTTGAAGTGTGCGGATTGACGGTGCAAGAAATGATTCGTTTGATGATAACCTGGCTCTGTAGAGCTGGGTATATCGGTTTGGCGTAGGGTTAGTTCTTAATTTTTACTCTACGATATTTGCTTACTATTTTTGAAGTACACGTGCGATTGTATGGTGAAAGACGTGCTTCGGCTGACAACCTGGCTATACAGGGCCGGGTATATCATGGCAGTTTAGCGGAGGGTTAATTCTTTATTTTTAACCTAGGATATTAGCGTCTATTTTTGAAGTGTGCGGATTGACGGTGCAAGAAATGATTCGTTTGATAACCTGGCTCTGTAGGGCCGGGTATATCATAGCGGTTAGGCGTAGGGTTAATTCTTAATTTTTACTCTACGATATTTGCTTACTATTTTTGAAGTACACGTGCGAATGAATGGTGCAACCGCCCTGGGTTATATCATTGCTGTTTAGCGTAGGGTCAATTCTTTATTTTTAAGCTACGATATTTGCAATGATGTGAATGATGTAAGCCATACTTTGTTTGACAGCCTGGCGTTTGAAAGGAATAGGTTTTACTAAAATGGTTTCTGAATAATTATAAAAGTTTTAGAACTGACTTTGCAGGATATCGTTATTCCATTAGGGATTAGTTGCATGTTAATACGCCTAAATGAATAATGCTTCTTTTAATAGCCATTTTTAGGCTTTGCTATAGATAGCGTGATGGTTAAAGAATGAGTTGTTATACATAAGTTAGGCAAATATATTTTTTTTCCATAAAAAATTAGCAACATAAGTTTCTTAGTACCAGGGCGATCACATACATATTCTAAAGAAAAACGCATGAAAACTCAAAAACACGCGTTTTCCCAAACATAAGACTAATCTAGATCGATTGTTTACCCCCGAAAACCCCCATATACCAATTTTCAGCGAAATCGTTAGAGCCGTTTTCGAGATCACAGAAATATATAAATAAATATACAAGAATTGCTCGTTTAAAGGTATAAGATAATACATACAATACAGAATATTTGGTAAAAATATGACTCCAACCATCAATTGGTCTCCGTAGATGTCGTCGCCTAAGAGCTATGAACATTTTCACTTTGACTAAGAGCACAGAATTAACTTTTTAAAATGCTCTGTCTGCCCCATTAGGGATAAAGTGATAGTATGTATGTATGTACAGAATTAATGTAAGTAAAACATACAGAACGGAATCTTCTGAGGTCCCGGGCAAAATGCTTCCTCGTTCTCTGTCCTTGCACGTCTCCCCTGTTCTCGCCTTGCCGAGGGTGTTGAGTGGGCGAACACACACACATTGCGGTGTGCACGGTATGTATAGTTTCTTTTGTAGTGGTAAGCATAAATGATACTCCACTTCCAAGAAGTGCCAAACCTGTGCTAAGGGTTAAACTTTAACCGTAGATTACTGTAAGTATGTGGTGTAGCCGGCCCAAATCACGATCAAAGAGACGCGGAAAAAAGCACCTTACTAGTGCTCCTAATGAATCGGACACAATTGTCTTCGCTGCCTTCGTTAGCTAAAGCAGCCAGCTCATGTCAAACCGAAATCAGCGTCAAGTCGGAAATTTTAATTTTATTGAAACACTAGCTGTGCCCGCGGGATTCGCTCCTCGTGGGGATTTCGGGATAAAAACTATCCTATGTCCTTCCCCGGGACTTAAACGACAACCTTAGCGAATTTCATTTAAATCGGTTCAGCTGTTCACGCGTGTTGCCGTCACTTAAAACAAAAGTTATCATTAACCGGTAAAGACCCGGACGACATTAATAAATGTCCACGTTCATTGTCTTACTATTCTGTCTGGTATTGGCGGTAATGGAACGGTTAAGCATTAACTGCTTAATTGCTCAGCATTAAGTTGTATCCTTTGTTCTATAATCTTAAGATTTTAAGTGCAATAAAAAAAGCCATTTTCTGTACATGGATTTTTTAGTAAGTAGGTATATTTTTTATCATGCACTTGCCTTCTTAAACAGTGTTCCTTCCTAATTTGTAAAATAAAATCTTAATTCCTGTCACTTAGCACGTTTGTTGTGGTTTTTTTAGCTGTGCTATTTCCGAGTCCAGGTACGCTTTTGGGCCTTTATTTTCTTAAATCTACTCCTTTTGCTGGTGCAGGGAACCGGTACTCTATCTAGAATTTTAAGTTCTTTGGTTACCGCATTATAGTGACAGTTTGGGTGCCACTGTCACAGAGTCTAATTCCATGAATTCGTTGATCACCCCTTCTTGATTACGGCAAAAAGAAGAAACCTTTTCAGCAAAACCTGCGTTATATGATTAACTAGACGCAGGAAAAATCTTCTGCTTTTAAAAAATTGCTCAGTCTAAAGAACATAATAATTTTATTTCTTTTAAAGGTTTAATTTTCTTTGATAAAATATTTTTTCATCTCATCTACTCGAAAAACGGTGTTTTCATCACAAAGCATTTGGAGCTAAAGTTACTGCTGATTCTCGCGACGTAAATCTTACGGGAATAAAACACGATTTGAAAACGGAACACGAGTGGAATCTAAGTATGTAAAATCAGCCAAAAACAAAAGAATTTAGTTTTAATACAATAATTTGGAATACATATCATCGTCAACATGGATGAATGTAGGTAAAAATGTTTATGTTCTTTGCTTCGAAAAAGGAAAAAGGAGTAATTAAAAAAAAGCGCAATTTTTGTTTTTGAACTGAAGTTTTAGGTTATATAGTGTTGAAATTAATGATTTGTGTAAATTTGAATACTTTTTCGTAAGTTTAAGCCGATAGTGAACATCAAGTTTAAAGCAATTATAAGAAAAAATGAACGACCACGCAATCAAACTTTTAGCTTATGAGTGAAAATTATTTTAGAAGTTGGTTCTGGAAAATTATTTCTTAGTATTTATGGAATAAAAACGACACAAAATAAAGGTTAGTTCTGGTCGGAGCTTGATCAGGTATTGTAGATGTTTTGTTTTTTTTCATATTCTGTTTTGTGTCTATTTGCTAGTTTTTCTCATAGATGGCGATGAAAAGTAGAGTGTGCTACTCGCGTACGGTAATATTTTTATCTCAGGCGTTATACGTGAATCCTTCGCTTCAATCAAGATTCCACATAGAATCACTCGCTACGCTCCTGTTTCAAAATAAAATTCATTTTGTTATAAAATATAGTATCGTTGAGTTAGTATCCCATAACACAAGTCTCGAACTTACTTTGGGACTAGCTCAATCAGTGTAATTTGTCCCTATATATTTATTTATTTAACTGTGGAATCCTTCTTTTCGCTCTGGATTCAAAGTAGCGCCCTCGGCTTGTAATTACCTTTACGCCTTGTAGCACAATCTAGGGGGCCTGGTGATCTGTCTTACAGGCTCACGCCTAGTGCAGACACCAGACTTCTCACAGGGACTTATTCCTGTGATGAGTGAAATAGAAACATTTTTATTTTTATTTTATTATTATTTTATTAATCTACTATACATAAAATATTATATTCCAAGAACCTGAGAAATTGGTTAATTTACATTTAAAATTTCATGACAAAATAATAAAATTATGAGAACGTATGAAAGAAAAAAAACATTTTAATATGTATTTAATTTTAATAATGAATAAAAATAATATAGAAATATTTAAAAAAAGTTAATTAACTTTTCTTAATTTTATAATTTTTATTGTTTCATCAGCCAAAGTCACAGAGACAATGATTAATAACAGTAAAACTTATAATAACCCTCTCATTGCGCCGGGGTAACCAATATGTTTAGCTCCTTGTCTATTTGTGGAGACATGAAAGATGAGTGCAGGCTGTGTGACGGTGACGGGTTTGATGTATTACAGCGAGGAGCGAACACGGGTCTAATCACTGCAAGCATTATGAAGACAATAGAAATACCTTGTATTATGT
The DNA here is from genome assembly GCA_963555685.1 of Acrobasis consociella. NCBI lineage: Eukaryota > Metazoa > Arthropoda > Insecta > Lepidoptera > Pyralidae > Acrobasis > Acrobasis consociella. Next base: position 5,167,186 of record OY743111.1, on the reverse strand, counting down.
GGGATATTACTACAATAAGCAGCAAAATTTGCTACTTTACAACAACTTTAAACAACAAAACAAACATTTTCTATGGGATTAGTATGAAATGAAAGATTAATGGCGTCGTAGTTTCTTGGAGACAAATTTCATCAAATAACAATATCACTTTTTATTTTATGCATAAACCTAAAATAACATTGAAAATTAATATGATCATGACAAGTGACATTGTTTTGTGGCGTTTTATTTTCTTAACAGTACCAAATAATTTATTTTTGACCCAGGAATAAACCCAATAGAAAGAAAGAAAGACGGAAAATATGTTTATTTGGGAAAAATATAAAAAACTAAACATATTCCACCAAAATGGTCTTCGCTCAGCAAATGTCGCAGCGTGAGCTACGCTGGTCTTCGGCGGGCACCATTTATATAATTATAATAAAAGTAATTATAAAATAAAATAGTTTGAAATAACAACAAAATTATTATTGAGTAGAAATGCTAAAAATATTTATGTGATTTTGATGACCAAGCTATTCTATATAGGCAACAATCTAGTCTACCTATTGTATCGATGATAAGGGAATCAAAAAATGATCATTGCCACTTCGGTTTTTATCATGTTTATATTCTTGCCATTGCTTCTGCGGGAAGACAGGCAGGCTGGTATATTCTGCGTATTTTCTTATCTCTCAGACATATAAAAAAAAACGACGTGTTGCACTCTGGGAGTGCCGGCAGAAGTGAAAACTTGAATATTAACGTTGTGCATTTTTGATATTTTGGAATGGTTAGGGAATAATTTTGCACGAATTGCTTTAATTATCAGTATAAAATATTTCAAATCTTTTCTAAACCACAGTCTGTCACAAATGTCACAAGCATGACCAAATTCATCTTCAACAAAATCATTTTCAAATACACAGCAGTATGGCCACTACACAGACGGTCGAGCCATCAGCTGTCACCATCCATGGATGCGCTAGCACGCTGTAACATAAACACACACGAACATTCGCGCAAGCGCCCTGCGCCGTCTTACGAATTTTCGATCAGGCCACGTGTCCTGACGCGAGTTTAACATTTTTTACCCATTACAAAAAAAAGTGCACAACGCCGCTAAAGAAGTTTTCACTTTAATAATTTTATATAATTGTATTTAAATCAAGTAAATTTTAAGTCAGTACGACGTCAATGTATTCTTGATGTGGAAATATGGATTTTCAAAATTACCGAGGAATAAACTGATTTATCAGTTTATTTAAGTAAGATTTAGACAAAGAATTGAATGTGTTTCTTAAACAAATAATAGTATATTATGCATTCGTGAATAAAGGACGGATTTAAAGTAAGGGCCATAGATGACGAGCAAATGAAGGATTTTAACGGCTGATACACGACCGTAGTAGGGAGTGAGTTACAGAAGTGTTAGAATCCTGAGTGACGCGAGTGATAAATGCTCCATGATGTAAATCCGTTTCATTCAAGAGTTGCATACTATATCTTATACTATGATTACGAGAAAAAGAAAGATTGAAACGGAAATAGTCCGTTAATGAAGAAAAAGTAAGGTTAAATGAAGAAAAAGCATTTTTAAAATTGGAATAAATAGATACTAAAATTAACAGTAATTGTACTAAATTCAAACACCGAAATAGGAATTAAAAGTGCTGTTGATGTACTGTTTTCAGTGAATAAAATAAAAAAAGTATTGCTTGGTTTTTAGTTGTAAATTTGTAAAATTACGTGATTAATATCGTTTTTTGCCAGATATTTCGACGACCCTCCTGCCGTCATTGTCGCTGGCAAACTGAGGAACTGCGATGGATTTTCTAAAATCATATATTATTTAAAATTATTTTATCTTTCTTATTTAAAATGCTTTCTCAACTAAATAGGTGCAGTGGTTGAAGCGTGAAGTGGTAACAAACAAAAAAAACAAAAAAATATATATGATTTTAGAGTTTCACGGTCACAATTACTGTTATTAGTATTTCGGGTGTTTACAAGATTGACTGTAGTTGTGGACGCTCGTATGTTGGACAGACCAAGAGGTCTATATCTCAACGGGTCAAAGAGCACATAACGGCAGTCAAAAACAGGGATATTGACAAGTCAGCTATCGCGGAGCATCTTTCACAAGCTGGAGTCAATCACTGGATTGAGCTACATCAGCCCAAAATACTTGCGACTGAACGCCATTACATACCACGGTTAGTTAGAGAGGCGATTGAAATTAAGAAGCATCCCAATTTTAATCGAGAAGATGGCTTCAAGTTATCAGGCACGTGGAATCCAGTGATTGAGCTTTGTAAAAAGAGTGTGCGAATAACTAAAAACAGTTCCCGAACGGACACCGTCAGTGTTGTGTGTAAGGACTTATGCAACAAACGAAGAAGAAAGAGGGTAGACCGATATGGTTACCCTTGACAGCCGGACATCCATCGCAGTTCCTCAGTCAGCCAGCGACCATGATGGCAGAAGGGCCGTCGAAATATCTGGCAAAAAACGATATTAATCGCGGTAAGTCCCGTAATACTAATAACAACAAAAAAATATAGTATGTTAGGATTCTAGATAGTAGGTTAGGATTCATACAGTGTGTATAGTAGGGATAAAAAGCTACAAAATATCTACTAGCTTTTGATTAGACGCAAATGTCGAATTTTGCTCGTCACTGCACTCGCTTCCACTAGCTCGGTAATACATCAAACCCAGACGGGGCGCCATGTTGGAGACTTCTTGTTTTTGTTATATGAAGCGACAGCGCTCTTTTAGAAATCATTGAACAATACGGCTTGGGAATTCTTTTAAAAAATCTAGATTTTATTTTACGACTTTTTAGCCATAATTAATATACATCATCATCATCATTTCAGCCGCACAATGTCCACTGCTGGACATAGGCCTCACCTAATGATTTCCAAAATGACCAATTGACCAATCAAGATATTTAAATTAATATACATACCCACCCATACCAAATTACAGCTTTCTAGTACTTATAGTCTCTGAGTAAAACCGAGGACGGACAGACAGACAGACATGGCGAAACTATAAGGGTTCCTTTTTACTACGGAACCCTAAAAACCAGGAAGAGCGTGTCTTTACTTTGTACAATAAAAAACTACGCCTACTGCAAGAGATCCATTTTGAGATATAAGCCTTTGTAAATCCTTTATGAATACTTTGTATTTGTATTAATTATAATACATTTTCCGTTTAAATAAATTGGCAAAAAAAAAAAATTGATTGTATCTACGGTGGGACCGTAGTAAAATATCACCCCTCGGCAGAGGCTATCAATTTGAAATAAGGAATGAAAATGGGAGTGACCTTTGTACAACTATAGGGCGGTATAGTTTCTTTTTAATCAGCGACATGTAGTGTCTGTGTCTTTCTACTAGGCAAAGGTCGTCTTTTCTTTTCTCCATCTATCTCTTACCACAGCAATCTGCTGGCATACACTCAAGAAATCCGAGATTTATTTTGGTTGTTTTGTTTTAAAGATTGGCCACAATTTGTTGACACTGCCGCACAACGGCTTCGATTTAGATCTAATGAGGCTACGAATTAACCGGGCACGTGAAAAACATGTTGTGATGACCGCTCACTGGATCTCGTAATAAGTCATTAAAACTTGCGCGAAAACAAAGAGTTTACAATATACTTAGCGCGAAAATAGACTTATTTTTAACGCTATGACTTAAATATTTTATATTAAATATGTCTGCTAAGTAACGAGTGAGTATAAACTTAACAGCGTCCGCAATTTCGAAAAATCTTAGATTTGTAAGCCTACAGTTGTACCAGAAATATTTTCGGTAATACAGTAGCACATACATATTATATGCAGAGTAAAATAGGACTACTCCAAGTTTTCCCATGGATTTATTAGAAGCGAAACAAAGCTTATAAACATCAGTGAGACCTCTCCAACCCATCAGGCCAGCGAGGAGAGTGTAGGCCAAATCCTCTGGCTGTTTTTGGCCAAGTATGGCTCTGGTAGTACAGAGAGGGTCGTGCTCCTGCAGTGGAGACTAAAGGACCTGATGATTCTCTAACTGAACATAAGGAACATAGGCCGAAAAAAAAATTTACTTCCCATAATAAATTGATCAGCTGATTAGCAGTTTTGTACAATCCAATTTTTATATTTATATTTTGACCCTCTTTGGGGGAAGTTGTTTATCATGATTAGTTTTAGTACGTCTTAGAATATGACAAGGTACAGATTTACACCCTGTATATATTTATTGTGATTTACAACCACTTAACATCAATAACTTTAGTAAGACTCTAATTGTGTACGGAATATTTTTCATTCTATACTCAGTTGGTATAACTACCTCGATACATCCCTCTCCTCAATCCGGACGTCCCCACACAAATAACCCCACAAAGAGATTCCCGACGCTCCAAAGATATATGATATCTATCTGTCTGTCAAAATATACTATTAGATTGATGTTTGCCAATACCCAGTACGGACAACTTCGAAATTCGACGCTAACTGATGTTTCGCCTTACACCTTTGGGACTGAAAAGTTATATAATAAATGTACGCAAAATCTTTTTCCCTTTACATAAAAAATAACTCAAAATAAGTTATTTGGAAGGTTAGCTGCATGATTATAGCGCTTATTCCGTGTCAGTAAAATACATATTTATGTGTATAAGGATTATTAGGGTCGGCGAAGATTATAAGGGTGTACGTATTCGATTCGGAATTATAAAAATTCCGAACGTATGCTTGTGGTAGATTATTTTCTTCGTTCGAGAATTACGTGGATTACGGAGGTAGGCTGGGATGAAACAGCGGATGCGGGATTACGGCCGTAATTGAATGTCGACAACTGTTTGTTATTCATTTAGGAATCGAGACGTAAAAATAACATGAAATTGGGGAGGCTGGTAGACAACATACGACTTTAAATAACCGGCCAAGTGCAAGCAGAACTCGCGTACAAGGATTCCGTACCATACCAAAAGGGTCCTGTTCTTACTTACGTACGAGTATTTACGTTCTTTGGATACGGACCGTGAAAATAAAAGTTGTGTGTGTTATCTTCCTTTCTTTCTCTCTTGTGTAGTGGCAACTGCTTAGTGACCAAGTAAGATATTTATTTGATAAGTACCAGTGACTACTTTTCCAAACTAAACCTCAATTTTTCTTTTTTTTCATTGCTTTGAAGATATTCGCGGACAACTACCTAATTCAATGAAATGAAAAACTCGAAAATAGTTTATTTTTTACTTTGTACGAAAGTCATCTGATAAATTTATGTAAATAGCTGACAGTAACTGTAATTTTCTTTAAAACATTTGAAATCTACAGCGCTGGTGGCGCCACCTGGGCTGCCCGTAAACTTTATGTCGTATTCAGTGACCGACTCGGGTGTAACTTTTTTTGCACGTTTCCTCCGAAATTGGCCGTTTTGGTGTCAATGCCTCGCTTTATGGCTTGCCACCTGTCTGGGACATCAACCACAAAATAGCGAAGTTGCAGAATTGTACTTTGTTTATCAAACATACATACGTACATAAATACCGAAAAAAAGGGGTGTTGTAAGTTTGACGCTTAAGTTTGTCTATCTGTCTATGATAGTATAGCGGTCGAATGAATGGACCAATTTGTCTTGCGGTGGTTTTTAGCTACGTTTGATGAAAATTGGTTCGGTCGTTTAAAAGTAATTTAAAGTCAGGAGTTTGTAGTTTGCCTGTCAAATAATAGATGGCGCCACGAATTAAGTCTACCATTTAGTTCCTCCGCCCATCACTATATGGCGTTTACGTATGAAACTATTTATAAGTTAGGGGTTATTTTAAGTTGCCTGGCAAATAAACCTCCTCTCACCTCAACTAACAAATACGACCACACTCTAGTTGTTAAAGGGTCAGTCCAGACAGAGAGGATATTTTAAGACAATTGAAAATAAACTTTCACCCATTGGCCACTGCAAAAAGTGAGCATTGTTCATGTTTAAACATTTCTACACTTTAGGCTACGGTAATATGGTCTTATTTTCAATTCAGTTAGTAAATTGGAAATTTTTCTTCTTGTTCTAAACTGACCATAAAGCAAGAAATATTTGTTCAGAGACATCCCGAACATTGGAGTAAACACACTTGCATTTTCGCGTTCAAACAAATTAAGATATAACTATAAGTATTAAACCACATATTCCGCTCACACAAAACTAGCAGCTATGAAGAAAACGTTTTCAACTCCTAAATATTATCTATCTAATTTTATTAATTTTTTGTATGTTGTTGACAAAATAAAAAACGAGGTTCGTAAGTTTTCTTTTTCAAAACTTTCAAAAATTAAGAAGTAAATAAACGTTTTCTCTTTTTGTGTGGACGAGTGCGTGCTTATACTTCCCTCTACTGTAATTAAGTTGAATTTGTAATAAGACCTTAACCCGACAATACTTTTGAAATTCAAAAGTGGATTTAGACTTATTGACAGTATAAATTAGGGCATTTGTGCAAGAAAAACAACGCACCTTATCACTGACAACGTTCGCGGTTGTAGCAAAAATCGTTTTCTTCTGTACTTTCGCCTTTTTGTGGTTTTTATAAGAATCCAGTAAATGCTTCGATACCTGAGGAGGATACTAATTCGTTTTAGAGCTTTTATTCGGACGCACGTGTCTTTTTAAATAAGGCTTTTGTACAGTCAGCTAAGGGGCAAAAAGGTTCTCGATTGGCGACCATGTCCTGGCATGCGAAGCGTAGGACACCCAGTGGTCAGAAGATTAAGGTCGCTGGAAAGCGCTGAATGCAGACCGCTCTAGATCGGTCATTTTGGAAATACTTAGGAGAGGCCAATGTCCAGCAGTGGACGTTATGTGGCTGAAATGATGGCCCTCTACCTATATCTTGAATTTTCTCTTAAACTGAAAATATTATCATCAAAATGTATCTTCCGATCGGTCGTTTTGGAAATCCTTGGGGGAGGCCTATGTCCAGCAGTGGACTTCTTGTGGCTGATATGATGATGAAAATGTATATTGAGAAAGATTTCATTAAAATCTTCTTAACCCTTAAATGTTTGTATTTTCTGATTTTCATAAAACTTACATTATGGGTTAATAATGGTCCAAATAACACGGGAAAAATAATAAAAAAATATTTGCCTTTTTTATGGCTATATTTAACAAAAATCCTAAATTTACGAAAATATGCCCCTTTTTATAAAATAAAATAATTTTTTTTTGTTTTTTTTATTTATGAATTATAAAAATATGTTTAATTTCCTAATTTACGCAATTTATTTTGTGTCAGTTTGACCATTTTAAGTATACAAAATATTTTTTAAAAATAAATATGGATTTTGGATCTATGGTTCGTTGTCGTGAGGAAGTTGACGTGGCATAGACAAAAAAAGAAAAAAAAAATATGCATTAAACAGTAAATTTTTTGATTAAATATAATACCAAAAATAAAATTACAATTGACCATAAAACATTGAAAAAATATTAAAAGTAATAAAAATAATAATTTAAATAAAATAATTTCAGCATGATGTAGATCTACATCACTACGCATATATTAAGGGTTAAATATACGTACATTTTCATGCTAATATAAAATCATGATAAAGGTAGAGGACCTGGTCAGGTATCTATTTGGCTAATAGTACTAACACTAGGATTCAATTCTATTTAAAAATGAAATAGTTTAACACAAAAAAATCTTAGGTACTTGCACCCGAGGTCGGGTGGTAGACCACAGTAATGGTATAGTTTAGATGCTTTAACCCTAGTGGTTTAACATATAATAATGATATGTCATATAGGTTTAGTTTAAGTAGTTGAAATGTTTAGTAATTTCTTGTTTAGTACACCTAATTAAATATATTTGTCTACATGACCTTTACATACATAAAATCTATAGACTGGCAAAAGCAATTGCAATCATAAAAACGACGGGTTGCACTCTGGGAGTGCCGGCAGAAGTGAAAACACAGCAGTATGGCCACTACACAGACGGTCGAGCCATCAGCTGTCACCATCCATGGATGCGCGTAGCACGCTGTAACATAAACACACACGAACATTCGCGCAAGCGCCCTGCGCCGTCTTACGAATTTTCGATCAGGTCACGTGTCCTGACGCGAGTTTAACATTTTTTACCCATTCCAAAAAAAGTGCACAACGCCGCTAAAGAAGTTTTCACTTCAAAAAAAGAATTCGTTGTATATAAGGCTCAATATTACTACTTAACTCCACTCTTCCCAATAGCTGTGAGTTCAAAACTGACTACAGTGGAAAGTAGGACCGAAAGGCGTTTAATCAATTTCTTTACACAAGTCCGCTAATTATCGGCGGAACTACGAGCGGATTCCGCGCCGGAAGAATCCGCCGCTAATGCGGGCGGACTTGTCGGAATGCGATTGGCGCGTAATTAAAACTGCCGCGAGTTTAACTGATACAACCTGATTCCTAGGCCAGGAGAGGAGGTTTTTTATATAAAACTGTTAATTGTTTTTCGTGTGTGCAAGTAAACATCACTTGTAGTGTCTGACTGTATCAGATTATTTGCTGCAATGACACTCAGTACCAAATGCCGAACGTGCCCTTTGGAGCTTACAAAACAATACAAAAAAACTTTATCACACCGAAAAGCATTTACAATAACGTTATACTTTTAAAATAAGGACAACATAATGTAATGAGATACAAGAGTCGGCCTTGAGCTTGAGATATTTTATACCGCTTGTTGTCCAATATTAGTACCAATACAAGGCAAGGCAAGGGTGCGCATCGGAAGTCCGAAAATATTTCTCATACCATTTTAAATCATAATGATCATTCTTCATAAAAAATTGAAATGCTAATGATTTTTAAGTATAATCATTGGAATTCATAATATCACTAATCATACACTTTGTTTTTAATAATATTTGTTTTCATATATTTGTTTATACTGTTTATACTAATGATCTAAACTCCTAATCATTCGAATTAATAACTATTATATTCATACATTTGTTTTTTGTAATATTTATTTTTAATTTCTTAATCATAAGTGTTTTTATCTTTATTTTATCCATATTATTGAAAATGATTATATCTATAATCAAACATTTGTTTTATATTAATATATTCACTTTCATACAGTTATCTAAATTAAAATAATCATAAGTGTGAATGAAATGGAATAGGTAACAATCATTCATTAAATGAAAGTAGATAGACACACTGGTTAAACTTATAAAACCCCTATAATTTTTGGTCGAGGTTTAAAAGTAATGGATTTACTTTTATTGTTTAATAAAACGAATTGCTGCCAGAAAAGTAGGTTAGGTTAGGTTAGAACTGTGACCCCAACAGCGCGCGAGCCGAGCGAGCGAAGCGAGCGTGCCGCGGGAGCGGCCGGCAAAGCGCAAGAAACTATTTTTTGATAGGAAAGTAAACAGACACAGCGACAGATAAGACAAACTTATAAAACTAGAGTTAAATCGTTTTATTAAACCAATTGCTGCCAGAAAAGTAGGTTAGGTTAGGTTAGAACTGTGACCCCAAAAGCGCGCGAGCCGAGCGAGCGAAGCGAGCGTGCCGCGGTAGCGGCCGGCGAAGCGCCAGAAACTATTTTTTGTTTGAAAAATAGACAGACATACTGACAAATGCGTCAAACTTATAAAACCCATCTTATTTTTGGTCGAACTGATCCATTTCTATGCGTTACAAAGACAAATCTACGTTAAAATATGTTTTTAGTGATGCTTTTATTAATACAAAAATTATGATACTGTTCCTTTATAAAGTAAACTATTCTGAACAACGACGTTATGAGTTGTGATATGTTATTATTAGTAACAACATTATTAATAAAAATAATATGATAATTGAATGTTATGAAGACAAAAGTTCTGAAAAGAAAAATTATGAATTTAAACTTGTTCTTGGTAGCAACAGTATTAATAAAAAAATTATGATCACTAAATGTTATGAGCTCCGATGATAGTGATAAAAATGTATGAATAAAAAAAGTATGAAGAATGAAATTATGAAGAGTGATGATTATGAACACAAATCGGTAGTAAGATAAAGAATATGATTTATAATTTTATGAGAGCCAATATGGACCCCTTTGGCAACCATGTCCACTGTAGCTTAACTTGCGGTACCGCTGAAAACGTAGATTCCGCGCCGGAAGAATGCGCCGCTTAACTGTCGCGAGTTTATTTAATTAATTAATTTACAAAATTCATGTACACGAAATACAAATACAGAACTGAACAAAGTAAGATCATTGAGTACATAAGTGCTGCTTATTTAATAAGATCTCTTCCAGTAGACCCAGCAAAGGAAAAAAGAAGAAAACAGGTTGTGATAGGCGTGTACAAAATAAAATATATCTAGTTAAATAGGCACCAATACTTATAGGTACCTATCAATTTTTTTTTAACATGAACATTGGTAATAATTATAATAATTGTTATTGTTAGATAATAATACATAAAATATTTTTTTTATTTAAGAGGCCGTCTATTAAATTTGACAAATTTCACTCAACTTTGCGTCGTGTTTTTGAGAAAACTACAGGATTATCATTAAATTTATTTATATATTATGAAAGATAATATCATATTATTTAGCATGAGTGAACCATTTTGCCTATGAACTTGCTTGTTTTAGTATAATTCACTGGAATCTAACGTGCGTTTTGCCAAATTTCGCAAGACGCGTGGCGGGGCTTTCGAGATTTTCAAATGATTTAATCATTAACACCCGGTAAAAAAAATACACAAATATAGCTGAATAAGTATTTTATGACATGAGTGAAGTTTTTTTCATTGTTTTATTTAAATTCACAAGGAAAAAAAATCAACAAGTCGCGTAATTTTCGCCGAAATCGATGTAAATAAAGTCGCTTGTATTTGTGTTTTGAGCTCCTATTTTAGAAAAATAAAAATAACGTTACAAACGCCATTTCATGCCCTTTTTAAATATGCCAAACACATCATAATTATATTTTTTTTAATAATGTAAAAAAATTAAATCATATCGCATAAAAATTTATTTAAATAGGATGCGGTTTACTCCCCGACGGCAGTCCGCGCGCAGCGCTTACAGCGAGAGGACGTATTTCTTTGCGCCAACGCCGACCTCGTAGTCACTGTGCGATGACGTGCGCAAACCATAGAGTGACTGATAGGATTTGATCATTGGAAAACTTGATTACTTATAGTAATTTATTTATGTCGTTGAACTACTGTCGTAAATATAATGGGCTATCGGATAAATTTTTCAAACTTGAAAAGAAATAGAAAATTTATCAAGTTCTCCCTAATTGCCACGTATTTCTGAAATGAAGATATTGCTCCCATTCCATCGCTGGGCGGTGGTGTTCAGCGCTGGTGTGGCCCTAAGCCATATGCGTAGGCACTGTCTGCTCCGCGGTGGAAAGGGACGCGATGTAGCGGCCATTTTAAGAAATTCAGTTTACATGAAAATGCGATTTCACTAATATCGTCTAAGTAACCAAACATAATTATTGAAAGATTTTTTATATTTAATTTGCCGTACTCATTTGAAGAGTGTAGCACGGCAGCTGAGTGCTGGCACCGGATGCCGTCCTCCACACCCCAAATTTAAGATGAAACAAATTTTGAAAAATCAATAAAAAATAGTTAAATTCATTTTTATTCCAAAAACTTGTTAGTAAAAACTTTAATTTGGAGAATACAGTCTCCGATTATGTTGGAGGATGCAGACTAAAAAAAAAATAGAATCGGCAAACGAGCTAAAAATAGAACGTTGATAATGTGAATCGGAAAAATAAATACTATGGTGCCACTAATTCTGCAAAAGGCAAAAAGTAAGCTTAAGTAAGTCACTAGACAAGACGTTTGTCAGTTTGGTCTCTAGACTGGACCTGATTTGTTAATTAAAACTGAAATTATCAGGCGAGACGATGAGATTTGGGAAAATAAAATGTAAGACCGGTTGATAAATTTTTATCATAAATTATTACTACTGGAAATCATCGATCCGCCTAAATGTCGTTTAATGAAACTCCTGCAGCTATTAGCCCTATATTATAATTAATACGTGCTTGTACCTTCAATAAGTATCCTAGCTATTGTTACGAAAGTGGGGTTTGAGATTTGGAAAAAAATGCCAACACTCTTCTTAGGAAATTTATTCACTATGCAACCAAAGATTGACACACTAATATGGTCTTCGAAACGTCCATTGTCCAAGTCTTCATGCAGTCATAATCCAAAATTCGTCGCTGAAGTCGTATAGGTTACGCGCCGATAATATTTGTTAAATCTCTTTGAAGTTATCTCACCACTTTTATATACGCCTGCCAAGGTACGAGAATACATATTTCTAGAAAATTCATGTGCTTGACCCTCCGTCACCCCGACTTAGAATGTTAGTGTTGGTTGACCGATGTGAACTCGGGATTATTCTCAAACATTCCACAACCTTCTTTTTAATTCTTCATCATTCTGGATTATTCTATAAACTTCTAGAACATTCCACATTATTTTAGAACTTGCTAATTCTTCTGGAATTCTCTACTTCTAGTAGCTTTGCGACACTATTTCTCATCATTGTGCTAAATTTCATCGAAATCCGTTTATATGTTATAAATAATTCTTTTGAGCACGCAAGGTTTAAAACGGTAGTCAGATTTGCGTGCTAACATGAGGCTTTTCTGCAATAATTTTCATCGAAAATCAGAAGCAAAAGTAGCGTTTCCTGTCAAGCAGATTTGTATGTGTACTTTTTAAATGTATACTCAGACAAACTATACCAATTTTCTTAATTCTACAGTTTTATTTATTTTATTCGATAATAAGGAAGGCAACTTCTAATCTAGCGATGCAGTCGTGTGTTTCATGAACGCGCTACTGCATCGCAACATTCTCCATCGGTTTATGACCAGCGACTGCATAGAGTCTGTGCGGAAAGAGAACCGTCGTGGCGTAAAATCAAACTAACAAAATCTTTTTTATATGACAACCCAATACCCATCTGTCAAATGACAAACTCTACGTTATCTTTGTTTACCGCGTTGTTTTAACGTGATTTTTATTTTAAATCATTTCAAAAAGGGGAAATCCTTTACCCAGTCCTACAAGGGAAATAATATTTAATATTATTATAGGTTTTGCCAAAAAGAAAAAGCGGCTAAACACAATTATCGACTTAAACAAAGTCATGGAACGTGTGGCGGCGATGTGCGGTATGTAGAAAGTTATTTTAAATGTTTTAGATTTCCTAGGTAACCCCCAGACACCGACATTTTTTATTATGTATAAATTAAAGAGAATTTGCATAAATATATAAAAATATTTGTTTATTTTGTTTCAGTCAAAGTTTTTGATAGCAGGTTTAAAGAGTGTTGATACTTTTAATTTATTATGCGTTTAGATAAACTTGCCCTATTTTTTTCAGGTTTAAGTAAAGATACAGTATCTAAAATAAAAAAGAAGGTTCCTTAAATAACGGCGTGTGGAGCAAGAATTTATTATAAATAACTGTAACAGATTCGAGCAAATCAAGTTTAGAAGAAGAAAATTCTTTGGATCTCTATAGTCTATCCGATGATAGTTCAAACATGTCCGGCATTGAATATTTAGAATAAGACTGTGATTATGGTTCTGACCGATAAATTAATAAATATATTATTGTTTTAAATTTATTTTAAATTTATTTTTTATGCCTACCTAACCTAAAGGCTAACGATGAAGATAGCATCTGAAAACATATAAAAATATATTTTCATTTACAGCCATTACATGTAATGTAAATAATATATGAAAATATAATTTATCCATTAGCATCCAATAGCCGTCATAGTTTTAAAATATCAAGAACTTTATAGTCGCACTATAATGACACAACAGTGTTGTCAACATAACAAATACGGATATTAAACACAACTGCGCCCTCAAATCCTACGACGGTTCTCTTTCCGTACAGACTTCTAGCTACCAAAGAATTCACCGTGTGCTACCTCCCTAAACTCCTTTTGATTCGATATACACGCTGACTTTTCATTGTTTTTGGAAAAAAATGTCATCGTGTAAAAAAATTCTTCTATCCATATTTGTGTATGACAAGACAAAAATGTTGCGAAAATGACTTCTGATCGAGACCACGTAGTGTTAAATAAAAGATTCGCATAGATTCCATGACACGTGTTTATCTCCACCGTCAATGCCCCAGAAAGCTTGTAAAAAAATTTTCACCAAAGACATTTAATTTCTACCTTCATTATTTATTCAGAATGAATTCTCACCAACCGGTCAATTAGTGCTGCCAATTTTTTAAATATCCATCTGTTCGTTACAACTTGCCACAGATACCCGACCGTACGAACGTACCAACTGTATCAATCGACTTCCACTTAGGTTTTATTATAGCAACACTTATGACAACTGCCAATACTGTTTACAAATCGTGATACTTATTAGCTACAACAGATCTAAGAGTTTTAAATAAAAGTAATACTTAATAGTAGTTACGCCTGACCAAAACTGCCGCGTGAGCTCGATGAACTCTGTCGGGCCGGCCAGGTGGTGGTACTACTAATTGATCTCACGATTTTTTGTTTTTGAATTTTTATTTTAACTAGCTATTTAGGTATTAATAACGATCCTTATGAAGTGGCTTTCGGCACTAAAACCATTGAAAAATCACCATGTAGAGAGTAATACAGAGTAATATGGCTTACAATCAATGATAAGTAATACTTTGCACTACCTAATTTGCTAAAACTTGCCTTATTTAAGTTTCTATACAAATTAAATAATGTGCGTGCTCAACTCTGCTAAAGTACCTGGGTGACCGAGCTTTGCTCGGTTACATATCAAACATTAACTACATTTTAAACTTGTCTAAAAACAATACAAAGTAAAAAAATATATATAAACTTGAACATAAAAAAACAAAAGTACTCATTAACAGTCACCGAGTGGGATTCGAACTTGTAACACTCTTTCTAGCGGTCCGCATCCTTAACCGCTGAGCCAAACGGATGGCGGCCGGTGCGGAAAAATTAGCGACTATATTCTGCGTGAAAAGAAAAACGCATGAAAACTCGAAAACACGCGTTTTCCCAAATATAAGACTAATCTAGATCGATTATTTACCGCCGAAAACCCCCATATACCAATTTTCAGCAAAATCGTTAGAGCCGTTTTCGAGATCATCGAAATTTATAAATATATAAATAAATAAATATACCTACAAGAGTTGCTCGTTTAAAGGTATAAGTTAAAGAATAGAAGTCTCCATTATTATCACCTTCACGATTTATCATATTATTTTATCATAATATTTTTTACTTACCCGTAATCCAAAGCACTCAAGGATTTAATATTCATATATTATTACTCGCATTTAAATTAGGATGGCATTTACTATGTAATAAAACTTTTACCAAAATTTGAATAATATCTGTTAGTTTATACCAGTTAGTAAGTTAGAAAATCTTTATTGCACCAAAACATAATGTACCACCAGTATATTTAACCAAAAAACACCAACGATCGCCGAGCGCGCTACACCGCGCTTTACGTCGCCTACGTAGCTCTGTGTGTGTGAGCGGCATGTCGTTGTGTGCGTGCGCCCGCTGCCAGCGTGCAAAAAGATTACAGCGGGCTCTTAATATCTCTCTGTATTTTCACGATTCTAAAGTAAGGAGTGGAGTCTTCTTGTATCATTTCAAAACGTTTAAAATGGGATGGGAAACAAATAAACAAAATAACCCAAAATTACTTTCAAAGATGTCTAGCTCCTGTACTATACAGGTGGGATATCCGAGTTGTTCCTTCAGGAATGCGGCGCTATCTCGCCGGCGAATAGTTGCCCAACTTGATTTGGGACAAACGAACCGGAAAAAGTATAGTGATTTTCCTTATTTTCTGTACTTGAATGAAAATTAATTATACTACCTGTTATTCTAGCGGTCGACAATGTCACTCGAGATATCGGTATCTACTTCATTTTATTATTTATGGTCAGTTTATTATTTCTAGTTAAACTTTTTGCTCTCTTCATTTTTTGTTTTCTGAAATTAGGTATAAATATAGTACAATTGAGATAGTATTCTATAGCACAAGTTTCGAACTTAGTGTTATTTGTCCTTACATATTTATTTATCTATTTATATTTATTTATATCTACTAATTCTCCATACATGTCTGGGAGGAAAGAAAAACGTTATTTGTACCAGCTGCTTCTCTTCTCGCGCATATCGTAAGGGCCGATCGACGGGCGATCTTAATCATCTCAATATTTGAATGAAGCTAGCAACCCGTCCAAGTACTCAAGTAAGATACTATACATACTTTGTGGCATTGGTTACGTTGTTATCAAACTAATCTATCATGTTCCACATAATAGAATACTTGCACTAAAGATTACATTATTACGAGTACATACTACCTATTTAATAACTCATAAAGATGTACTAGAAAATACGGTGAAAGAAATAAAAACTTGAGCTGAGCAGATTTTATGACAAAACCACTTGTATACTCGTATGTGTAAATGCTCTACAAGTCTACACAATAGAAAAAAAATTACATAAATTTGAATGAAAAGGGTTGTCAATAGACATAGATACAGATAGACAGCGGATTACCTCGTTAAAATGGCAGTGGGTGGGACACATAGCGCGATGAACCGACGGCCGATGGGGCAAAAATGTTTTCGAATGGCGACACATAAGGTGGTCTGACGACCTGATCAAGGTCGCGGGAAGGTGCTGGATGCAGGAAATCCTTTGGAGAGGCCTATATCCGGCAGTAGACGTTATGCGGCTGAAATGATGATGATGATGATGACAGATAGACAGACTTTAATTTATAATATATATAAAAGAGTAACTTACCGCACGTACTTTACCCCAAAGTATAAAGAAGGGAGTTAGCATCTTAAACTAGTGTATTTGAGGATAAGCCGTGTCGTAAAATATATAAATTTGTAGATCGCATATGTATTGTTGGAAAAATACAGTGGTAAGTTAAAACTTTCAAATCCGCTCTTAAATTTTCTATAAGAGTATTTGTGTAAAGTTAGAAAACCAATGCAAATGTTCCGCGAAGCCGCACTGTTATTACTTTAGCGATAATTCTGCGCAAACAGGGAACTTTAAAATTGACTCAAGTGGATAACACAAATACAGGGTGCGCTCGCTCGCGGCGCCACTTCCTAAACTAACATAATTCCTGCGGGAATTACCTAGTCTGGGTTTATAGAGTATTCTTGAATAAGATTTGTATTATTGTTTTAGGGAAAGTAAAAGTGTTTAGTTTTATGTGCAAAAGATTTTTTATCATCATTATCATTAATATAAAAATGCGAAAGTAACTCTGTTTGTCTGTCAGTCTATTAACTTTTCACTCTCAAAATTCAAATTTGCTAAGGATATAAATATTTTTTTATTATCATTATAATTTCATATATATAAAAGTGCAAGTAAGTCTGTTATCTTTGCACGCAAAAATTTTTAAACCGATTTAAAAGATATTTGCTATGGATATAATTTGAAATACGAGTTTTTATCCCAAAAATTTGCATTAAAGGAATGAAAAAGGGAGTGATCTCTGTACGGGGACTTCCATTTTGCCATACAAAAGTAGACTTTAGTACAAAGTACTAAATTTACGCAGATGAAGTCGCAGTAATAGCTAGTTATTTTATATCAATGAAAACGAAAGATTAGCTATAAATCATTTTATTAATTTTATTTAAGTATTTAGGCGCTGGCCGATTCCGATCGGTCGTTTTGGAAATACTTGGGAGAGGCTTATGTCCAGCAGTGGACTTTCTGTGGCCGATATGATGATGATGATGATGATTTAAGTATTACTGTACACTGGAATCTTACAAAATTGATAAACTAAGAAAAGTAAAAATTCAATTAAAAGTAATTAAGAATTCTTAGGAATAATAAGATTAGCAATAGCTGTAATCAGATTATAGAAAGCTCCGGTAATATTTTATCTTAACGAAACTATTAATGTCTAAAGGAGCGAAGAAAGCCAAGGTTCAGTATAAACTAAGTATTCGTTCGCAGTTGTAAGCGTCACGCGGCACCTATCTGAAAAGAAATTAAAATATAAATGGCACTCAAAAGTGATATTTTCTGATACTCAGAGTTTTGTAAAACTGTTATATTTTTGTTAATGAATTTTTAATTTCACTAATTCAATAACATCTCACAGAATAAAAATAATCTATCCTTTACAGTTTATACGCTTACACAGTTAATTAATTATGTCATCTTAATTTCTAATTAATCACTTAATATTTACACCTTTCAATGATTTATAACCAAAAAATACAAATAGTTTAAAAATTTAAATACGCCTGTGTCTTTTTTAACTTAGGCTATGTTCTGCCGTGTGTCTCGATAAGCGACTTGCAACACTAACAGGATGAGAGCGATCGAGTCCGAGTTTCCAACACTCGGTAAGTCAATTAACACGGCTACAACACTTTGTGAAACTTCGCTAGGAGAATTAACGTGAGAATGGATGAAGATTTGCATCTGCAGTTAAGATCTAAATTAGCTTTTGTTTCTATCAAAGCTAAAACTCTTTAATTATATAAATTAACAGTAATTCAGCTTGAATTGTTTTAAAAAGTCTAAGTTTGGTAAATAGATAAAAAACCCTCTACCTACACAAAAACTGTAAATGAAGAATGATTTGTACCTGAAGAAATATTCAGAAGTGGGCAAATATTAAGATGATGTTAATGAATAGAGAAACTTACTTGTACAGTTTTTTACTCGCAAGCTGTAAGCATAAATACATTTTTGGCCAAAGACGAATGATGCTCGTAAACACCGATTACTGGGTGTCAACAAACACTATCAAGCAGCCATTGCAATTGGTAGCTGCTCGATAGTGCCAAAGCATACAATAATGTAGAAATTCAATACCGAAATAAAAAACAAAAAGCAGGGATTCTTGTGAAAACTAAATCATATTTTTATGCAGTCATTTAGTGTGCAAAGCGGCAAGTTTTAATGAACTCGCTCGGCGCTGGTCATCAAAGTTTCCGTCAACTTGTGCAACTGTTTTTGCTAGAAAACACGCTTTAACAACACAGTTAGTTTTCATGAAATTAACATTCACTTGTGCGGAATAAATCAAAATACTACCTAAGTACCTGCTAAGTACTTGCTATGATATAAAGATGAATTTCTTTTAAAGAAAAATAAATAACATGTGTTTAATTCTAGACTATATAAAAAGTCAATCCAAAAATGACTAATCAAAATAATATCTACATGTAAAAATATAGCTATAAAATAGTAGCACGATAAAAGGACTTTTTACATTAAAATCAATTATATTTTTAGAAATCGTCTGGGTTTCGTATCGATATAAATAATTTTAAAATCAATATAAGTAGTTATCCAGCTAAAAAAATGTGTAGTTATAACCTATTTATACAATATAAAGGATCACAATATAGTAGGAAAGAAACTGTACACAATAACTAAAAGATTTCTTTAGCTTACAAAACTTAAACACTGTTCAATAGCTTCAATACAATAATAATAGAATAGTTCACATTTAAGAATACTTCTATAAACACACAGTAGGTAATTTCTGAAGAAATTATGTTAGTTCGGGAAGTGGCGCCGCGAGCGAGCGCACCCTGTATTTGTGTTATCCACTTGAGTCAATTTTAAAGTTCCCTGTTTGCGCAGAATTATCGCTAAAGTAATAACAGTGCGGCTTCGCGGAACATTTGCATTGGTTTTCAAACTTTACACAAATATAGAAAATTTAAGAGTGTTTTTAACTTACAATACACTGGTATTTTTACTAATCGACAAATACAAAAATATATGACGCTTCTTTAAAATGTTCTGATATATTTTGTTAATGTTAGACGTTAAATTTCTAGCTGATGACGTCACACTAGCTCATTCTGTGCACTCAGTGGTCGACCAAACAATAATTACGGCCACTATATTATAGAGATTGTCTGAGAAGATAATAATGGTTAAGAGAAAATAGATGGCTTGTAAGTTATAGAGTTAGAAAGTTAGCTTGCAAACTGCTTATTTGTTTTGTAGATACTTTTTGCAGCCTCTGTGGCACTGTTTTTATACTCTTGCCTTTGAATCACAAGGTCTTGAATTCGATATTCCTAGGTAGGGTAATTGAATCGCTATTTTTTTCCGATTTGGGTATTTTTTTAATTTATGTTAGTAATCATTTCTTTTTTTGTTTCATTACTTTATTTTCAATTGTAAATAGATAACAGTTATTCAAAATTGGCGAGGAAACCCATTTGTTATCTAATTGCACACAGTCGTAAGATAGTAAAGCAATAAAATATATGCTATAAGTAAGTACCTTTTGGGTCCGATGTAATAACTAAGAGAAAAATAAAGGAGCGAGAACAGATTAAACATTCCTCGGGCGGATGTGTCCAACTTGTGTCCACTGCGTTCCAATTACAGTAGAATGGGTGAGATAGCAGATACAGGGAAATATAGCTGAATATTAGGAATCTTTATTTGCCATAAATAAATAAATATACAAGGAAAAATCACATATGTATATTGAGACAAAACTTAGTTTAGTTAAGTTAGTTTGGGCAAGCTAAATATTATTTTATGTAATTCATACAATTTACGTAAAAGCTTTGTTTTGACATTCAGTAATAAATTCGACCAAGTGCGTGTCGCGCCACGTGCAGTATAGGGTTCCGTAGTTACGAATGCTGCCATTGAGTTCATGCCACTAAAAACGTCTTAAAACTTATTTTTCTTTTGTTATTTTTTATTTTTTTTACCATTTGCTATCTAAATGCAAACAGTCGTTAGTTACATTATATAATAGTAAAGCAATACTCTATAAGTAAGTACCTTTTGGGTCCGATGTAATAACTAAGAGAAAAATAAAGGAGCGAGAACAGATTAAACATTCCTCGGGCGGATGTGTCCAACTTGTGTCCACTGCGTTCCAATTACAGTAGAATGGGTGAGATAGCAGATGCAGGGAAATATAGCTGATCATTATATCTTTATTTGCCATAAATATACAAATATACAAGGACAAAAAATATTTATTGAGCTAGCCAAAAACTAAGTTTAAAGCACAGGCACACTTATTTTACTGTTTTATTATATGTATAGACTTACGCGGCCAAAGGGATATTAAGGCCATACCCAAATTTTCCGGGGTCCAGTGGCGCCCCCATTTGAAAGGAAACGGTGATATCATTTAAAATTTCGTCTTGATCAAACCCTAGATAACCCTTTCAACTATTTTATGAACTACTATTTATAATTTAAAGGGCGAACGTGAAGCTTTTCTACGCACATTAGAAGTGGCCGTTTTTCGCAATCTCGTTATCTAGAGTTTGATCAAGACGAAATTTTAAATTATATCACCGTTTCCTAAAAGGAATTATTGTAATGATTTATTTCAAATGGGGGCGCCACTGGACCCCCAAAAATTCAGGAAGATATGGGGTTGTAAGAGGGGTCACGAACTCACAGTTCGCAGAAAGGCGAACTCATAATCTTAAGGTTCGCTGGAATAGATTGCTTCAGCGATAATTCCGCATTCATGCACATATTATTTTTTGATTTTGTTATTTAATTAAATAAAAATAAAATACTTGAAAACTATATTGTAACTAATTTTGTTATATTTTTTTCTGTGTCATGTTATTTTTAATTTAGAGAATCAAATAATTTATATAAGGTCTAACAAAATATACTGAAACTATTTTAAGAGTGAATTCAGTTCATGGTACTGAACAACTTTCCCCAAGGAACACGTATCGAAATATGAAAAGTAATTTTAGGCCTTTTATACAAGTTGACCAATCGAGTTTGTATGGAAAGCCAAAAATTATTTTTCATATTTCGACATACGTTTCTTGGAGAAAGTTTTTCACTATCACGGACTGAATTCAGCCTTAAAATAGTTTCAGTATATTTTGTTACACCATATACACGGTGATTTTTCATTGGTTTTGAAGCCGAGGGCCACTTCATAAGCATCGTTAGTAAGACCTTATTAGCTAGTCAAAATAAAAATTGAGAAACAAAAAATGTTGTCTAAAACTCGAAAGTAAAATTGTGAGATCAATAAGTAGTCCCGCCGCCATACATCGCCCGCCGGCCGGCTGGGGTCATCGATATTACGCAGCTGTTTGGCCGGCGTATAACTACGTGGTCTCGATCGAAAATCATTTACGCAACTTTTTCATCTTATGACGTACAGAAATTTGGATTACGTATATGGATAGAGGAATTTATTTAGTACACGTCATTTTTTTTTCCAAAACTAATAAAAAGTCAGCGTGTATAAGTATTTATTCTAATTGTCATCTATTAAACAAATCTTTACATTAAATAATATGTTACGAAAACAAATCTTGCCATATCTCTTTCTCCTCGTAATCTGGGACCGAGTGGAACTTAAGTAAATGGATGCCGGGCGTCCTAGATATTCACTAATCTAGATTATTTTAGATATTAGTTTCGTGTTACGTGACGTTAAAATAGTTTATGAGTCCTATATCTATAGGTAAAATCAGCCACAGGAAGCCCACTGCTGGACATAAGCCAACAGGCCGCTTCCTATTGGTCGTTTTAGAAATCCTTGGGGAAGGGGGCCTATGTCCAGCGTAGCTAAATACTTCATTACAAATTGTTTAATTAGAACTCAAATTTTTAATTTTGATACATATGATACTAAATAAATAAATGCATACGAGTAGAATAAAGTATAAAGATTTGCGAATCAAGAAAAAAACTACCCTCAAAGTAAAAACATACTCACGTTTTTACTCCTTATTTTTTATGGCAGTATACAGCGCCCAGAGCTATAAGATAGGGTAGTTTTTTTTTTCTTGATTCGCAAATCTTTATACTTTATTCTACTCGTATGCATTTATGAAATACTCAAAAAATGCAATATGAATTAGTACCAATACAAATTTATTTGCTAGGCAAATGAAAAATCCAGACTGTCAAGACCGCCATCTAGTGATAAGACGAGTGACAAGTAGCGGAGAGCGGAGTAGTAGAATTCGAATGATACCCGCAGCGTCATCTATTATTGGCTAAGGAATATCCTGACTCTTCAGCGTTAACCCCCAATAACTATTAACGGCTAGACCGATTTTCATCAAGAATAGTTAGGAACCAGAACCACCGCAGGGAAACTTGCTGTCATGTAAAAAAAACTGCATCCATATCGGTACATCCGTTCGAGCACTGCGATGCCACTGACAGTCAGACAGACTTTCTTTTACTTTACTTTTGCATCCTGTGCCAAAACTTACCAAAATGTTTTCTAATTAAAGTCCGCTCGTACACTAAGCGCAACAAGATCACAATATCGGAATTTTAGTATCGCCCCAGAAGTTGCTCACTTCCATCGTTACAGCAACTTCGGCGAAGTTCGATTCGTCTCAAAGATTAATTGTTCAAATCGCGCCATTGTTCCAGTTGTTGTTGACGCTTTGGGGCCTTTTATGAATTTCACCAACCATTGTTTTGGTCCGGATTTAAAAAGTTTAAAAAAAAAAGTTCTTACACACCGACCACCCTCGAACGATCCCAGCAATCCATTGTCTTCGCAATTTTGTATTCTATTCTCTTGGAGTTACGGTCTCAAAAAAATATTATTTTGAATTTTCGGCCAGCATTATTAAGTTTGCTTTCTAAATAACGAGGTCACGATGTTTTTTGCTTTTTGTCGGTCATTTAAAACTTTCATTAGTGAATTCGAGCGCTAAAAATTTAATTTCATATTTCTTGAAGTTGTTTAATTAAATGGTCACTGTGTTTGCATGTGTGTGTGTTTATGTGAGGTAGTGCGTAAATCACAACTGCGCAAATGTGACTCGATTTTTATGATGCCTTTTGTTACCGGTCACGATTCCTCTTTTACTAGGATCTTTTTAACCGACTTTAAAAAAGGAGGAGGTTAAGAAATAGTCGCGATATTTTTTTATGTATGTTCACCGATTATTTCCAGACGCCTGGACCGATTTGGAAAATTCTTTTTTGTTTAAAAGGCTATACTTGTCACGTGGACACATACAAATTCTATCAAAATCAGTCGTGTAGTCGGTTATAAATTTTGAAAAATTACTTATTCTAATTACTTCTTATACTAACTTATTATTATTCTTTTGTGGAGGCCAAAAAAGAAGGACGGTAAGTACTAAAATTGCCTCTCTAACTAAATGCTTACAAATAAGTAACCATTTGGGGCAGCCTATTAGAGGCGGATATGTAAAATTTCCATACGGCGGGATCGGGCAGTTTTTTGGCCCTGGCAACTTGTCGATTTGTTTTGCTAAGCCGAACCCAACCCACGTCCGACGGATTGACGGATGCGGATACATCTGGGGAGATACGGATTTTATTGCTAGTTTACGGTACACACAATAATAATACTTGGAATATAATATTGTATGGGTTTTTGACGTTACGATAGCTTCATGGTTTGTTAAAGTACCATCATTTACTTATGAATGATGGTAGTGATAGAGAACATACATACATACTATCACGTCTTTATCCCTAATGGGGCAGACAGAGCATTTTTAAGTCTTGCGGCTCTAAGCAGATAGAGCCCAGGGCTGCAAGACTCAAAGGCCACTTTTAGCTTGATGTGGGCTAGAAGGTGGATGAAGGTATCAAAATAGTGATGGGTTGCTAACCGCATCGCCTATTAACATGATTCGATTATTTGCCCATTCCCTCGATCGCCTCTTACGATCTGCCCGGGAAGAGAAGCAGCTGGTACATTCTAAGTTTTTTTTCCTCCCAGACCAGCATGGAAGTGTAGTGATAGAGAAAATACTGATTAATACTTATTTATTAGTATTTTATCTTCCATGCTGGTCTGGGAGAAAATAAAAAACTAAGAATGTACCAGCTGCTTCTCTTCCCGCGCAGATCGTAGAAGCCTATGGGCGAAAATGGGAATAACGTTAATACGCGATGTGGCTAGCAACCCATCACTATATTGATTGCTTTTCACTCTAAAAAGGCTTTTGAATTTTGCGGCCCCGGTTTCTGTCTGCTTAGAGCCGCAAGATACAAAATGCTCTGTCTGACCCATTAGAGAAAAAGACGTGATAGTATGTGTGTATGTATTTTTAAGAACTAGGAGAAATTGTAACCTTATTTCGGAGGTGGGCGTTGACATCTGCGACACAGTTATATTTAACTACTGCAGGTGTCATCGTTAGCCAATGTTTATTGTATCTCAAATTTCCTGTTCCTAAATAAAGATTTTTTCATTTTTTTTTCATTTTCAAGTACAACTGCTACTATACTTATACAGAGTATTTTGTCATTGTGCGTAATTTTATTACAGCTTAGCCAATCCATAGTAATGATTACCATTCCTAAAATACTATCTATAAACATCTAATTTTAAAAAAAAATCGATATATACCAAATTTGGTTGACTACCCACGTTTGTGTTTTGTATTGAGTGTTTTTTTGCCATGTTTCTTAGGAACGCAATTCGTATCTAATTAAAAATGTATGCACTCGTAAAAATCTCCGTGTAGAATGCCTGCCCCGAGAAAGGATTTCAAAAATTTGCCACTTCCTGCCAAATCCCATCTACGCAGCTATTTTCTCCAGTTTTCCAGGCGTAACTAACTGAGGAAGTGAGTCTTTGCTTTGAGCTGAAATTGCAGCCACTCAAAGCTTTTGCTCACTAGAAAGTACTGCAGTTTACCGGACCTTAATGGATTCAAAGGGTAAATAGTATTATTTCACTACTACAAAGGTAGAAAAGAATAATGATTACCTTTGTAAAATTGTATCGTCCTAAAATTGTAGTAAATAACTAATGTAACCACTTTTACAGCAAATAAATAAATAATGTTTTTTTTGAGATTCACGGGTCTTTTCACCCCGGTCTTTTGAGAGGCTTGCGTGGGGATACAGATCCAACACGTAGAGGTCCTTTGGAGAAGTTGATGTCATGTGGCGCTCCCGCCAAAACCCATTCCTGGATATACCTATGAAAGATGTATCCTTGAATAGCTTTCTTCTTCGACCGATGAAGATACGTCGGGAACTCTGACCAGCTCTCTGGAGCACTCGGGTCCGTGCTGTCGTTACTCACCAACAGCTCACCACAAGCTTCCCTGAGGCCTTATTATTATTTTTATATGGCTATAAAAATTCTAGTCTCACAATGCTCACAACACTGCCTAAAGGAATCTCACAATCTTGACAAATGTCACCTTGCCATCTGACAATTCGCTACTTTCCACCTGTTTCCACCTGGTTTCCACTGTTTCCAACAACTCAAATCAGACTCTTTTTTCTAAACGTCAAAACAAACATTATGTGATTTGTATAAAATATAGACTAACTAGCTGAGCCCGTGGTCTTCCCTCCCCGTGTGAATTTCGGGATAAAAACTATCCTATGTCCTTTCCTGGGTATCAAGCTATATCCATATCAATTTTCATCTTAATAGGTTTAGTGGTTGAAGCGTGAAGTGTTAACAAACTAACAAACAAACAAATACTTATACAAACTCACTTTCGCATTTGTAATATAAGTAAGGAAGGGATGACGTCATATTTTCTCGGAGTCAGATAGCGCTCTTATAATAAGTTTTTCTGCAATAATAAATCTAGAATCACATTGAAAATGTATATGATCCTCTTGACAGTACCAAATATTTTATTTTTGATTCAGGAAAGTATTCTTTGGATAAATATCAATTGGGTATTTTTCTAAGGTAAAAATAAATTATTTTGTACTGATAACAAAATAAAACGTCGCAAAATAATGTCACTTGTCTTTTCACAAATCCACTATCACGTGATTTAAAATTTATTATTGAAAAAAACACATAATAAGAGCGCTATTTGACTCCAAAAATCTATGATGTCAGCCTGTAGTTCATACAAAATCTCATAAAAAAAGTATCTCATTAGACTTGTTGAAAGTAGCATATTGTCACGGAAGAGCAGTTATTTTAACTCGCTTTATTACGCATATGTTCGTAGGAGTATTCATCGTGTAGACGTTGTATAGATGTCGGTGTAGTTTATCAAGCAAGAGTTAATAATTGTCATGT
Organism: Acrobasis consociella; assembly: GCA_963555685.1. NCBI lineage: Eukaryota > Metazoa > Arthropoda > Insecta > Lepidoptera > Pyralidae > Acrobasis > Acrobasis consociella. The sequence continues at coordinate 5,140,110 of OY743111.1, read as the reverse complement.
TGGCTTCCGCGTCGTGTCCAATGGGACAACGGGGACCAAATTAATCAAGACGAGACTGACGCATTAGTAGGCTTCCAATAGGTTCAACCCTGGTGGAGCCACGAAAAACTTATATTTTACTTTGTATTAGGTGATTTTAAATTAGCAAAAAAAAGTGTGAAGAAAATTGAGACTTTTCTTGATAACACTAAGCACCAACTTGAAGAAGTTCTCAAAAACCCAGAAAATAATGTTTTCTACGCTTCTCCTTCCGTGCAGATCGTAAAGCCGAACGAGGGACTAGGCGAAAATGCGAATCGTCTGCTTAGCGCCGCAAGACCTAAAATGCTCTTTTTGTCTCATACGGAATAAATATGTGCGTAATAGTGTAAGTAAGTGTAAGTTTCCTATGAAGTACCTATAAACGAAAGGAAGACAAATACTATTTTTTGCGATTCTTAGAATTGAACTTTATTTTATTAACTGTTATGAAATGCGTCATGTTACGCACCTTTTTAATTTTTGTTTATTGTGTGCCATATGAACTATTTAAACAATTTGACCGGTCATGCAACAAAAATGTGCAATGAGATTTTAATGAACTTATTATTAAATTCTGATCAAAGGTACTTACTTGAAGGCCTATTACTAGACTACCATGGCTAACACTTGATACTTGTAGATTTTTTAAATCAAATCGAGGGGTGATTTACGTCACATTTGGTTAAAAATAGTAGCTGCAGTGACGACACACCAAATTTAAATGCGCTGTATCTTAGTCATTATTTGCTAAACAGAGAAAAGAAAAATAACAGAGAGAAGAAATACGTATACCATAATTTTTTATGATCTATCTAATGAGCCAAAAAAAAAAGATTTTTTCACATTCCTGTTCTGATGTCGCCATTCTCCTGGCCACACATAGGGTTGTCTTACAACAGTTAATGTGACGGTCCCTCCTTAACACAAGTTGAGCACATTGATACTAACCCCACCCGACATGTTTATGGGCCATGTAGGGCCCTCCTAATTGGGGTTCTTTAAATAACACCCATTCCTACGACCGAAGTTTTGTATGTTTGTATCTCGAAGTTATGAGAGAATATTTGATAAATATAGCTGATATTTTCTTCTGTTACTAAATAATCTGTGTTCACATCGAAAAGACTCACTTTCACATGTTTCTGTATATTTAAGATATCTACCATAAAATGTTACTGTGAATTGCCAGTTCTGTGAACCAAATTAAAAAGAAATGTGGATTTTTATTTATTTAATGCTGGATTAAAGAAAATCATAGAATATACCAGCCGCTTCTGTTTCCGTGTAGATTGTGAAATCCGATCGAGGGAATGGGTGAGCGATGCGGCTAGCAATCCATAACTATTATGATTCCATTATCCCTACATCAAGCACACTCTAAATGTTGCCGTAGGCTCTGTTTACTTTGTTTAGGATAAAGAAGTGATAATGTATGATGTATCGGTCTCATCGTTTGCGCGTTCCCGTGGCTTTAGGGTTCCGTACCCAAAGGGTAAAAACGGGAACCTATTACTGAGACTCCGCTGTCCGTCTGTCTGTCTACCTGTCATTATTCACTAGACTATATCTCATGAAATAACTTTGTTACTAGGTTTAAACCATTATCCGACCGAATCAAGTTGTCATCTAGTAATATCAGATAGTGGTCTAAACCTAGGAACAAAGTTAGATTTATAATAAGATGAATAGTCTTTGTAGAAACTCGTCTAAAAAGCTTCTTGTCTAATAATTGTCTAAAACGCTTTTAATGTCGCGGGTCGCGGGCATACTGTTGCTTGTCTGTAAGAGCCCTTAATCGCATTCGAATTTTCGCACATACGTCGAATCCGCCCAAAACAAAAAGACCTCCCGCAATTATGTCACCTGCTTTTTTGTCACTGTCAACTTCATTTGAGTGCGTTTTATACACGGGGATACGAGTAGCATTATCAGGTCATAACTAATTATTTTGTAATGTGAGAGAATAAAACGTAAAAAAAATTATGACAATTGTCATTGATCATATCCAATTTGAACGTGATTTAATGCAGAAAAACTGATATTAAGTGCGCTATTTAACTCCGAGAAACTATATGATGTCACGACGTGCTTTTTCATACAAATCTCATAGCAAATGTTTGTTTTGACGTTTAGAAAATAGGTATTATGTAAAGTTCCCTGATGATCTTATTACGTTCGCTGTCTTCCTTACAACTGACAGTTATTAATACGACGTAAAGTATCGATTTTGGCGTCGGCGTAACTCGATAAGGCATCCAGTCAGATATTCTAAAAGCGAGTTCAGACGTAATCGTATCGAATAGCCCAGGTTCTTAGAACGAGAATTCTATCAATTTAGCTTGTTTCAGGACATGCGTGATGTTTTAAGTGACTGCTATTAATGACGGGACAATAATATATACGTCGAAGTTGGATTGTATAATCCGCTGTTTAACAAAAACTCTAGCTGTTTGGCATTACAGCTCGGTTTTGTAAAATCGTTTAATTTGTTACAAACATACATTGCCAACGTAAGATTGTAGATTTAAGTTCGGATTTCTGCTACTTGTGGATTGTGGTTGTCAGTGTCATAACAACAAATATGGCGTCCGATAAGGTATAAAACCGAGCTGTAATGACAAACAGCTTGCAGGTTTGTCGAACAACGGATTATACAATCTAACTGCGACATGTATAGCAGGAATAAGCCAAGTCTGCGTTTTATATTAACACAGATAAATAGGGGCGACGATAGGGTCACAAAAGTGTGATTGTAGTTAGTCCGGAGTTGCACAGCTTTGCGGTTAGAGAAAACAAAAAAATCTTTTGTGGGTCTCGGCTTGCGCCTCTATAATAAAATTCCAGATGATATAGTAGCATTACCATTATCTAAGTTTAAGACAGCCGTTAAAAATCATTTATTACAAAATGCGTATTATATATAGAAAAATTCTTGGAAATAGTTGTCTGCAAATTGTAATTGTATAATTTAAATGTATAGCTTAAGTGTAAATCTGTATTGTAATTGTAACATAGCCCATCAGGCTGGGTAGGGACCAATACTGAACTGGGTTTCTTTCGGCGTAATCTTCCCAGCAGTGGTCGTTCCGAAACGCTAGTAGTTTTTAGCTTCTGCACTAAAAAAAATATTTAAAAAAAATGACCTTCAATAAGAGATAAATTTATCCTACATTGAATAAAAATTTTTGACTTTGACTTTGACTTTGACTTTGCGGCTTGGTACTTCACCGCTAAATAATAATCGTACCTAGCCGTGACGTTACCTGTAGTTTCAATTTGCTGTATCTTTGTCATTTTGTGTTTCTCAGCGAAAAGAAAAAGTACTCGTCCACTTGTAATTTTGTTTTTATTGTCAAATGTTACACGTTTGTGAGATTGTTGGAGATAACAAACTACTTTCTTACTTTACTTCCAATGACTAAATAGTAAAGCGTAGGTTTCTGAATAAATAATTTCTATTAACTTTTACTATTACAAGGTTCCTAAAGTCTTCAAGACTGCGTGGTAGTTATAAAATATTGCAACAGACAGCTAACGAAGAAAATAAAGTGAAAAAGGCGTGATTTGTGCACGATATGAATACATAATGATGATCAATGTTGATTTCCGATGCAAAAAATGTCGCTTTTGTTATTCTATGCTGCGTGATTGCTGCTCTCTTTATTACGTAACTATGTTTAAGAATCTATTTTTGACTCATTATGTAACTAATTCACTTATAACGAGTCAAAAAATTAACAAAATCTGTTAAAACTAATCTTCCCGCGCAGTTATTATGGATAATGTAACTCCTGTTTTGCACCAAATAAAGTATTTCTTTATTTCTTTCAAATCGTAGAAGCCAATCAAGGGAATAAGCATATACCTAAATATTATTAGGCGATGCGGCTACCAACCCATCACTATTTTGATTCCATTTTCCATCTTCTCGCCCATCAATACGCTAAAAGTGGTCTTTGAGTTTTGTTAATTGAATGCTTTGAAACCGTGTAGTTTTGCTAAAATTAAATGTACTTACAATATTTTGGTGCAAATATATATCTTCATTATGGGAACCCATTACTTTATCGCAATTAACTTCAACGATTTTCATTCCCCATAAAACTCGCAAATCTTCGCAAATCTTTTAATACAATATTCAACAAATCCTTAAATCTGTTGACATCGAAATTTCATTTACTCGATTATTCGTTATTTACAAACTCAGTCTATCGTTATTTCTTTTCATATTTTATGTATTTTATCGAAATAACGGAACATCAAAGTTTTGTTACCCATAATTTTGTTTCCACGTAAGTTTCAGTTTGCAAAATAGTTGAAACATTTGAAACGAGTGCTAAGAAACTTCTATACATTTTCCTAGGTTATTATGTGTACCGTGAGATATTGAAACACGTTTTTATGAACAGTTTTATCGATAACTTAATACTTTATATGAAATGTTAGTTCGATATACCGTTTTTCTAAAATTTTAATCGTTTTATAAAAGAAAACCATTTTAAAACATTTTTTTTTTCTAAATTTTGTTGTTATAAACTATTCGTTTTATTAAAAGAAAAATGTATTAAAAATCGTGGAATAGGTTTCTGGGAAATGAAATTCGATGTCAAAAAAATCTATATTCTAAAAGACACCCCTTCATTATATTATATTTGGGTCAGAGTAAAATATCACTGCAAGTCCTCCCGTGGATGTCGCAGAAGGCGACTTTTTATTTCTTTATTTCAAACAATAATAAACAATCAAATGCATGCACAAACAACGCTATATAATCTCACTAGAGATTTTCCAAACGTTGGAATTCATAAACTATATCTACCCAATTTTATATATACTTAGAAAATACAGGCTAAACAAAGCTTATATACATCAATGAGACCTATCCAACCTGTCTCGCCAGCGAGGAGAGTGTAGGCCAAGTCCCCTGGCTGCTCTGGCCAAGTATGGCTCTGGCAGTACAGAGAGAGTCGGTTCTCTGGCCAAGTATGTTTCTGGCAGTACAGAGAGGATCATGCTTCTGATATATAATTATGTTATAAGCTCAACAAAATATACAGATTATCAGTCTATCAATTTATCTTTCTACTAGCTGTACCCGCGGGCTTTGCTCCCCGTGGGAATTTCGGGATAAAAAGTACCCTATGTCCTTCCCCGAGTCTTTAACTATATCCATACCATATTTCATCCAAATCGTTCAGTAGTTTAAGCGTGAAGATTTAACAAACAAATATACAAACTCACTTTTGCATTTATAATATTAGTAGGATAGGATAGTAGGAAGTAGGATAGAACCTAGGTGCGGCGAACACTAGTCAAGTTAAGGTCACAGCACACTTATCAACTCGGAAAGGGCCTTTCGCCGCGCGGTCAACCAGGCGTCAACCTGACGTAGGCACGTAACCAAACAGGCTCAGCTTCGATACGTCGACTCGACTACGGCTGGGCGACGCCGCGCTTACCGCTTGCCGGCCGCTTTGGTCTGGCTGGCACTAGATAATTTTAAACGTAAAGTGTAGCGCACGGTTATGTCTTGGTTCACAATACGCGAGTTGGCAATCATAGCCATCAATTTTTGTTTATCTACAAATAAATAAAACGCGGGTGTGAGGAAACGGAGAGACGTCAGCTTGCATACGGAGAGGCGTAAGCGCGCGGACCACGAGCCGCAAGCGCGGGGACCGCTAGTTGACCGACCAGCAAAGCGGTTCGTGAGCTGGTCCCGAGGCGAGGCGTTTACATTACGAATCCGAATAGTGTGCGTTGCAGTAGGAAGTTTCATACAAAGAATACTGAGCTGCTCGAGTTGATACGTTTACGTTCCGTTTACGAGTTGATAAGTGTGCTGTGACCTTTATTCGCATTGATGGGTTCGGTCGCCTTGTCACGTTCGTATTTGCATATTTCACTCGGTCGGTAAGATATTAAAAAAAAAAGAAAAAAAAAATAACACTAAAAAAAGGACTGCTGATAAATAATAATAAAAGGACTGATAATTGTTTATCGAATTAAGCAATGGTTAAGTAAATATGCGCCGTCGACCTAAGAAAGGCAATATCGTTGAGTGCACTTAAAAATCTCAGAGTTTAATTTATTGACTCGGCTTGAGTCAATCAAGAAGACTACGGGGAGCTCTATAAATTCAGGATAAACAATGATAATGCACATTATATTAACATTTTAGATTCATGATTGGTTTGAATTACTTACGATCTAAAATAACTAAACGTAACGAACGCTATAAATTATGATGTGTCACTCCACTCCTCGTTTGGGTATCGAAAATATACCTAAATTATTACTTCTAGGTATCTGAACGAAAGGTGCCGATTTCTGATGCGAGCTAAATTAAACCATATTGCTAACGACATATTTATACTATTTCTTTGAATGCCTTTGCTGAGTAAATCTTCTGTCGTAAGCACTAGTACTTATTTTGTAGTTAAAGTCAAAAGTCAAAGTCAAAAATCATATATTTATCTTTGGATATTTGTTTCACTTGATAATTGATAATTTTTCTTTCGATTTCATAATAAGTAGTTGTTGTTTCGTCAGATCATTTACTTACAGATAAGTTTATTTTAGCTTCCTAAGCGCAAGTTCAGAATAAGCGGCAACAAACTACTGCAGATTTTTTAAAAAAAACGTCAAGTATAAGTAACATACAAATTGTACGAGGTATTAAAGTAAGTATACACATAATCAAAAATTCATATTAAACTATTGTTTTATATGAATTGATTCTAATATAATACTGTTTAATATATTCTGTGCCTATCGATTTATGCAAGATAATATATTAAAAACGATCATCTTTTAATCAATTAAAAGCCTTAGAAAATAGCTTGCTTGAAAGGACGATATGTGTAAATGTGTGCCGAAAATGCGTTGAATAAAGTCGACGCAACTTACATCGTTCATATAAGTTCTATCTCCGCAACTTTCATGAGTGATAATGATAAGCTGAAATTGTATGAAACGCCATGTAGCCGCGTAACGCGACGCATGATACGTCGCGCATCTTGCGCCGTGTGTGGCCGTAGATGGTGGCTAAGGTACATTGTCATTGTTTGCTATGAGGGTACGTCATTTTTATGTTTATATGTTCATGCCACTATTGGTGAAGGGGTAAGTCTGCGCTGTGTGAGATTATTACGAGGTGAGTGGACATTTTTTTATTACGTAGAACATTTTTATGAACCATATTTTATGCGAATAAATGATTCTGATTCTGATGCCATGCATTACCGTAGGCCGTAGATAATATCTCACCCGCAGTTTTTGTCCAACAAAAGAAGGCAAATGATATTGATTAAAAGTCAACATAATTTCAAATGAATTATTTAAGTAGCGAGCTAGCTCACAGAAACTGATCACTTAAAATAATATTGATGGCATTGATTTCTCGAATCGACTTTCATTTGAAAGTTAGGAACAATATATTGAAATTACGTGTAAAGCACGCGAATCGTGGATACGTTCACCAAACCCTGCGAGAAGCAACTTTCTTTCCGAAAAAATGACTGACAAGTCCCAAAAACTCATATTTCACACAATTTTTCTGAACTTATTCCAGATAGGAAGTTCTCTAAAAATAGAAATTATTTGTCAAAGGTCTCGTGTGATCTTGTGAGATCTCGTGAAATTTACAAAAAATAAACAGAGTCGCAGTAAATGCTTTGAGTTTTCGACGATCTCCGTGGCGTATTGGTCACCATGCTAGTCCGCCACCCTGAGGTCCTGGGTTCGATTCCCGGTCAGGGCAAGTTGGAAAATTGCCTTTTTCAAATTGTCCTGGGTCTTGGATGTTTATCTATATATGTATTTAGTATAAAATATAGTATCGTTGAGTTAGTATCCCACACATAACACAAGTTTCGAACTTACTTTGGGACTGGCTCAATCAGTGTAATTTGTCCCTATATATTTATTTATTTAGTTAATAAATTTTAATATCAAGACCTCAGGCTTTTACTGGAATAATACTATTTAATAAGTGAGTATCCATACTTTTTAGGGTTCCGTAGTAAACAAGGAACCCTTATAGTTTCGCCATGTCTGTCTGTCTGTCCACGGTCCTACAGAGAAACTATAAGTACTAGAAAGCTGTAATTTGGCATGGATATGTATATTAATTATGGCGAAAAAGTCGTTAAATAAAATATGGAAAAAAAATTTTTTTCAGTGTAGCTGCCATACAAGTAAAGACGTAGTCAATATTTTTTTTCTCGACAAACACATTGAGTGGGGTATCGTTGAATAGATCTTTCAAAAATATTGCTTGTGAACACTATTTTTCGATTTAGGAATCCGTTTCTGAAATATTTGGGTTTAAAGTTCAAATTTTTGTTCGAGTCAAGTGTCCCCCGCCTCTATCTGCTAAACGGTTATATATGGCCACGTGAAAAAAATCACAATTATAGCATATATAATGTAGTTTGAAGGAAAACTATAAGAGCCAAGTAGGGTATACAAATTAAAAAGTTATAGGCGATCAACTTATAAAATGTACTTGAAAAAAGACATTTTCATACAAATTCAATAGATATTAGTTTTTAGACGTTTTTAGTGGCAAGAACTCAAAGTTGGCATTCGCAACTACGGAACCCTACATTGCGCGTGGCCCGACACGCACTTGCCCAATTATTTATTATATTGTTCCAAATTATTTCGGAAATTTCCAAAATTGAGGTTCACCGATTATTCAAAGACGCCTAGATCGATTTGGTTTGTTTATTTGTTTGTAGTGGTTGTGTTTGTGGTAAACCTTCGAGGTGGTCCTATGGAAATTTCATCAAAACGGACGTTAAGTCGGTTTATAGTTTTGAAAAATTATAGCGAATTTCGGGATAATTTCAAATTATTATTTTTCCTCCACCCAAAGGTTGGCTGGAAGAGATTGCATTTAAAGCGATAAGTCCGCCTTTGTGCCTATATTGTTTCTTGTTGTTGTTGTAATTTTTATGTTTATCATGGTGCAATAAAGTTAATTTGTATTGTATTGTATTGTATAAATAATTTGCAAAATTTGAAAAACAAAACTAAGTAAACGCAGCAAATCAAATTAAAGCTTACAAAATAAATAACCCCATAAAATAAGTTAAAACCCACGAATCCATCACACAAAGTCTGAGCAGTCAATGCTCGACAATCAATTATTGCCACTAACAGTCTATCTAGATCCTGATAAGATACTACATTTATCGACGGCATACCGAATTCCAGATTGATGGATCGCCTCCCCCCCTCTCCCCCCCTGAAATAATCCGGGGCTTTCATCGGGAATTTGTCACTTAGAAACGACACCTTTGGGAGACGATGCGAATATTTGTTTGGCTCGACATATACGTTTTTCTTTGAGTAACGTAAATAGGTTTGATCACGAGGGATTGTAGATATATATATAAACTTAATCAGCGTGTAACAAAATATATACTGACACTATTTTAAGAGTAGTTTCAGTCCACGACACTTAAGAACTTTTTCTAACTTTACAGTGTATCTAAATATTAAAAAGAAATTGCTTCTTATGCAAGTTTATACACACTGGATAAACGGATTTTCTATGAAAGACAATTTCTTTTTATATTACGATGTATGTTTTTTGGCGAAAGTAGTTTTCCCTTCTATGTACTATGTGAGGACTACATTAGCTTAAATTTTTTCTTCTTTACTTCGCACGGTAACGACTATATGTAAAACCCCTTTTTTTAAGAAAAGGCCCTTAATTATTGATTTTTAACAGTATTATACCATGCTCGGATTATTATCTCAGTTAAATCATGTGATGAAAAATAACCGGCCAAGTGCGAGTCGGACTTGCGCACGAAGGATTCCGAATCTATAAAAATCTAGTTTTTTGTATGGGTATACCCTCAGTACTTATTTTATTTTAATTTATTTATTTATTATTAAAATAAAAATACAACTGAGTTTTTTGTGAATATTTCAAGTGCATAGCTGTTGCCATTATTGATATGGGAGCCCCCCTTAAATATTTATTTTATTTTGTTTTTAGTATTTGTTGTTATATTGGTAATAGAAATACATAATTTATGAAATTTTCAACTGTCTAGCTATCGCAGTTCTTGAGATACAGCTTAGTGACAGACAGACGGACAGACAGCGAAGTCTTAGTAATAGGGTCCCGATTTACCCTTTGGGTACGGAACCCTAAAAAAGAGTGATTCGAAGTCACGGTAGCACAATTACTCACGGCACTTACGGCGTTAACGTAAGGTCGTGAGTTCAAATCCCACTCGTGGGTCTAAATATAACTAAATATTATATTTAGACCCGAGGGCCCTTGGGTGCGGAAGCTCGTCAAATTTTTAAGGAAATTTCCGCACGCCTGTACGTTGTCTCGGGGACCCAAGGGCGGGCGCGGCCCGCCTTTGCTAAATGCAACGCGGAAATGCCGCCAGCCTCTTGGGTACTTTGCCCTGTGACAGCCGCGATTTGGCCTCATTTTTTATACAATTTTATATAAGTTATTTTTAATTAATTAATTTATTGTATATAATATTTGTATTTTATTTAATTAATATTATATTGTTATTAAAAAAATATGATATCATGTAATTGGCGCCGGACGTCGCTCCTCCCAACAGGCAGATAAGACAAGGCACCGGATATTGGATGCCCTCACAAGAAAGCCATGTAGCGGAAATTATCCAACTAACGACAATAGAAGCGTAAAAAAAGTATGTTTATGTCAATATAAACAAATAATATTTTTATTTATTTATTTATTTATTAGCCTATACACTGATACAATACATACAATATACATATAAAAAACAACATAATTTTTAGTCTTCGGCATCAGCGCATCCTTTAGACGCATAGGCCTCCCCCAACTGTTTCCATCTTTCTCTGTCCCCTGTTAGTCTGGTCCATAGGGGACCGGCGATTTTTTTGAAGTCATCCGACCATCTTTTCAATGGCCTGCCCTGTTTTCTGATTCCTTCGCGTGGGGTCCATTGGGATACAATTTTGGTCCACTTTCTAATCCTTTCCCGCCACATATGTCCTGTCCAGCTCCATTTTAGTGCTCTACTTTTCTTTGTAACGTCGACCACTCTCGTTACCTTCCGTATGGTTTCAGCACGCTGTCTGTCCCTCCGGACGAATCCGAGCATACTCCTTTCCATGCTTCGTTGACATGTTCTCAATTTGTATACGTCTTTAAGATTGAGAGTCCATGTCTGGCAACCATATGTTAGGATTGGAAGTATGCAGATATTAAATACCTTCCTCTTGGCGGACATAGGGTAGTGCCTGCTTTTTAAGAGTTCTTTTAGGGACCAGAATCTGTTCCAGGCATTAGTAATTCTTCGGTCTATCTCTTGTTCTGTCTGTTCTCTAAATGATAAAAGCTGGCCCAAGTAAATGTATGACTGTACATATTCAATTTTATCACCATCTACCACTATGGGTACCTCTTCTCTGTTTGCCATTATATTCGTTTTTGCTTTGTTTATCGTCAGTCCCACTTCTTTACTTTTTGATGTAAGATCTTGTAACATACTTTGCAGTGTGTGGGGGTCCTGCGCAAGAAGCACTAGATCATCAGCAAATCTAAGGTTGTTTAATCTTTCGCCATTTACTTTTATTCCTATATGGTCCCACGATAGGCTTCTAAAGATCTCTTCTAATACTGCAGAGAACAGTTTTGGTGAGAGAGGATCTCCTTGACGTACTCCTTTCTGGATTGAGAATGCTTCACCGACTGTTTCCAGCTTCACCTGGGCTTTGCAGTTTGAGTATATCTTTTTGATGATGCTAATATATTTGCTTTCAACTCCTTGGTTTTTCAATGCTGTCCAGATATTATTGTGATTGAGGGAGTCAAATGCTTTATTGTAGTCAATAAAGCCCAGGTATAGTGGGTAGCCATATTCTTGTGTCTTTTCGATTATTTGTTTAAGTGTGTGCATGTGGTCTACTGTAGAGTAGCCTGATCTAAATCCTGCCTGTTCTTTTGGCTGTTCTTCGTCCAGTTTTTTGGATATTCTATTCAGAATTATCTTGGAAAATATTTTGTACACATTAGACATCAGGCTTATGGGACGATAGTTGTTCATATTATCTTTGTCTCCTTTTTTGTGTATGAGTATGATAGTACTGATTGTCCATTGTGTCGGAATAATTTCTTGTTCTAATATAATGTTGAATAACTTAGTTAGTATTTTAGTGTTTTCAACAAGATTATTTTTCAGCTGTTCATTTGTTATGCCGTCTGGTCCTGGTGCTTTGTCATTTTTTTGGGATTTGATTGCATGTATGACTTCACATTCTAGGATAGGTGGTACCAGTTCTTTAGTATTGTTTTGTGGATCCACTATTGTGTTTACCTGTTGTTCTGGGCATGAATACAGTTCTCTGTAAAACTCTGTTGCTGTATTCAGTATTTCCTTTCGCTGTGTAACTTTCTTTCTAGCTTTGTTTGTGACTTTAGGGATCCATTCTTTACTCTCTTTTAACTCTTTTATTGCTTTTCTTATTCCTCCAGTTTTCAAGACCTGTTGTTTAATGTATTCAATTCGTCTTTTAGATTTGTCTTTTTTTATACTTCGACTAATTTCCTTGCTAAGTTTAGAAATCAGTTTCGTATTCTCTTTGTCCTTCTTGTTATTGAATAGTTCTTTCCTTTCTGCTATCAGGTTATTTGTTTCTTTGCTCAAGGTTTCCTTCTTCTCTGTTTGCAGTGGTGGCAGTTTAGAGATCTTTTCTTTTTCTTTGTTGTATAAGTCTTGGAATTCTTGGTTTTCAGCTCTCACATACTTTTGCTCATTTTGGGTGTGCAATTGTTTATGTTTAAAGTGAGCTCTTGTTTTTTTATCTTCCTTAAGCTGTAAGACTGCTCTCACCATTCTGTGGTTTGTATAAAAGTTGAATTTATTTATGACAGATGTATCTTGGAATGGTTTTCTATTGTTGGTGGCTATGTAGTCAATTTCGTTACGGTGTATTCCATCGGGGTGTAACCATGTCCACTTTTTTGTGGGCTTTTTCTTGAAGTAACTATTTAAGTAAGATAGTTTGAATTCATGTGCTAAAGTGATCATGGCTTTTCCATTCTCGCTCCTATCTCCATGGCCATAATTTCCTATTATTTGTTCTTCGCCTTCTTGTTGAGTTCCAATTCTACCGTTAAAGTCACCCATGAGTATAACATTTTTGTCGATGCCTTGTAGGGTTTCTGCAAGATCGTCATTGAAATCAGAATTTCTTTTTGAGATTTATATCACTGTTTTCCGTTGGTGCATAGACTTGAATAATGGTCCAGTTTTCTTTGAAACCTGGTAATTTCATATTTAGCAAGGCTATTCTTTCTGATATACCTGAAAATTCTACAATGTACTTTTTTAAATGTCTTTTAATCATGAATCCAACTCTATAGTGTCCTTTGGTTTCACCTTTGTGGTATAGGATATAGTTATTGTTGTCTTCTATTTTTTCGCCTAGTCTCCTCACTTCACTCATTCCTAAGATATCCCATTTAATACTTTTAAGTGCTTCTTCTAACTTAATTAGTTTCTCATCTGTTCGAAGTGTGAGGACATTTAGTGTAGCAATATATAACTTTCCGATATTTTGATTTTTGGTTTTGTGATGATTTTTTCTTGTAGTTGGGGGGTGTTGATCTATCGTCCCACGGTGACCAGCCGGCTTGGGACTTGGCTTGTTTGTTGTTGCTGGTATTGTTTCGATAAATGAATTTGTTCTGTTCCGGTTGCTGATGCCTTTTAGTTGCTAATATTTGTTCAAATCACAGGCTGAGTTAGACCTGTTTCGTGATTTTGAAGATATAGTTTTGTGTATCTTGCTTGGTGCTTTATGCTGCTTGTCTGCTGTAGGGGTTGATTCCGCTGACTTCGATGGAGACCTCTTCCTCTTTTCTACTTTGTCTTTGATCACCAGCCTGTCGTAGCGGATGAAAGCATTCTTTCCATTTTTTATTTCTTCTTTAAGTTGGATTTTTAGTTCCTTTCTTTTCTCCAAGACCTCTCTAGGGAAGTCCTCGGTAGCATATACTCCCGTCGGGAGTTCCTTGCCGTTTGTGAGTATTTCCCACTTCCTCCATGCGAGTGTGAGTTTTATACTCTGTCCTCTTGCCTAAGCGAGTTGTTTGGCTAATTTCCCAAACGTCCCATTCTTTTATTCCTACTTTGTTACTCAGAATATTTAGAGTAGCCACAACATTCTCTAGAAGCTCTTTGCTGTTGTTTTCACTTTCGTGGATCCCATGGAGGATTATATTGTTCTTTCTGGTTTCTTTTTCAAGGTTATGGACTCTGGTCTTAAGTTTGCTCACTTCTTTTTTCAGTATTTGGTTTTCTTCTACAATGGGTTTAATTTTTTCTTCTATAGTTGCAGATATTGACATTTTTACATTTTGAGTTATAACCTCGGTTTGAACTTGAAGCTTTTCTTTGAATTTGCGCCATAGCAGTTGCATTTGTTCTTCCATTAGCTTTTCCATTTTCCGTTTCTACTATTTGGTAGTTTTTTGAGAAACAGGCAACACTAGTACTGTGGATTTGATTTCTGAACGCTCTTTGTTCTTTTGTCTATGGTTAGGATCCTTCGATTAGCTGTCAAGTTGACAGATGACAGTGGCGAGTATTGTTCGAAAATATAACCTCAAAGTTATGGGTGCCGCTTATCTGCCGTCGTGAATCTATTCTTCTCGCCGCTGCTGCGATGAGATGATTATGTATTCCAGTCAATTTATTCACAATCTTCAGAAGTTAATGTGTCTTGATACTTTCACAACTGCTTTACTAATTAAATTTTTATAAATTTATCGGAGGCTCACTCGCGCGTTGTTCTCAGTTTGACAACCGGAAACAAATAATATAATCATCTACAAACCTGGACTTATAGTATTTTAGACGAACTCAGTAAAATATTAAATTCAATATCTACTTAATTGAATGTAAAAAAAGTCGAAAAAGAAAAGTCTAAGTCGCTTTCCGGCGTTTTTTCCTCTGTATTTAGGTCTTTTAAACTATGCAACGGATTTTAATGCTTGCTCTATCTAATATGTAATGATGTTTCCTCAATACATAGAGTGATGAAGTTTAACATGTGTAATATACAACGTGGAAGGGATATACCCGTAATAAATCGAACCACGGACCTTACCTTTATAGTATATTGAAAGTAAAATAACAGTCAATAACAAAAAAAAAAAATATATAGGCATCTCCACACTAAAGTGTGCAGCCGCCCGGGCAATTGTATGGGAATGCCTAAAATTTTATTTGTTTTAAACTGTTATTTTATTATTATTATACATATAAAATTATATAACAAGACCAAAATATACTTAACTTATTTACATGAACCCACTTCGAACCTACGTATGGTTAAATAAAATAAAGTATTTTTTTTAAAACAAGCTGTTACGAAGTAATTAGTTCTGCTAAAAAAATATAAAATTTTGTCGGAAACAATGTGTAATACACTTTTATTTTACTTTAAAGTGGTATATTTCTTATCAGAAAGAGTAAACCGTTTGCCAAGCTAAAAGACGTGACTGCGACCATTTAACGCAAAGAAATTTGAAAATCAGGTTATTATGCAAACGACTAATACTAGTCTCGCAGGTAAACTTCAGCAACTTAGCACACAGTTTAAAACAAATAACTCAAAACGGAGCAAGACTCCCCAGTCCCGCGCAGCGCCACACACGGCAACTTCGCGCAACTTTCACTTTAAATTAAATTATTTATGGCTCCCGTCGCGGCGGGAATAAAATAAATATTTTTTCTTTTGTCTCAGGAATTTAATATTTTTCATTATGACGTGTTTTATGAGACCTTTTATTGAATTTTGTAGCTGCGTTATTTTTGATTAAGCGTCGTGCTCTGTTTTCGCGGGAATTTTAAACGCTCCCACGGGTTTCGCTCGCGCGGAATTCGCTTTTCTGTTTTTCTTGCGTGTGTGTTTACTGACGCGGCGAAACAAGAAATGTTATAAGTCTTCTGTATTTCTTTTTTGTGTATTTATCTGCTTGGCAACGTCGTTTTCTTAACGAAATACAATATCTTATCTATCGATGATTTTATCTAAAGTATAATGTAACAAAGCATCTATAGTAACCGGCCAAGTGCAAGTGTGACTCGTGCACGAAGGGTTCCGTACCATTATCTATAAAAAATTACGTTTGTTGTATGGGAGCCTCACTCAAACATTTATTTTATTCTGTTTTTAGTATTACTTTATAGCGGCAACAGAAATATGTACATTATCTGGGAAAATTTCAACGTTTAGCTATTACGATTCATGAGCTACAGACGGACGGACAGACAAGACAGCGGAGTCAATAGGGTCCTGTTTTTATCCTTTGGGTACGGAACCCTAAAAACCATGTATTACATGTATTAATTTAAAATATCAAATGTTCACATCCACAGAATATCAAATGTTCGAAAAAGTATTGAATATTAAAAATATTGGAATATAAAATCGAACAAATAAAAGTTGGTTATGTTATCAAGATAGGAGCAAATAAAACATATCTCTGGGAGCTCGAACCGATGGTCGGGCATAGCCTAAATCAATTTAATGCTAGCATAAAAATGATTTAGGTACTTTATAAACGGTGGAAAGGTTACCGAATGAAAACAATATTTTCATCCATTTAAAACAAACGTTTTGTGTCTGGGAATTTGTTTTAAAAAGTGATGAGTGATTTCACGATGTTATCGGGAATAATATGATTGACTTTTGTGTGTTTAGGATCATGTTGCTGTTTCGCTTTACACGTGTTAATTTTATCCTGGAATTTATTCGAATTAAGTATTCATAGGCTTGCTTTAATTTGTATTTTTAAGTCTTTCATAGGCCTATTCTGGTTCACATAGATTGATGCATATATACTCATCATCATCATTAACATCAGGTCTTTTGTCTCCACTGCAGGAGCATGACCCTCTCTGTATGACCAGAGCAGCCAGAGGACTTGGCCTGCACTCTCCTCGCTGGCCAGACGGGTTGGAAAGGTCTCACTGATGTTAATAAGCTTTGTAGCTTGTATTCCCTAAGTCGCCTTCTACAACATCCATGTAAAGACTTGGAGTGGTCTTATTCTACTCTACCGGAAACCACAAGACACCCTGTGGGAGACAGGCGTGATATTATGTATGTTTTAATACACAAGCCAACTCAGATTTTTAAATATCGTATATATCATCATCATCATCATCATCATATCTCCCATGCTGGTCTGGGAGATATGAAAAAACTTAGAATGTACCAGCTGCTTCTCTTCCCTTCCAGATCGTAAAAGCCGATCGAGGGAATGGGCAAAAATGCGAATCATGATAACAGGCGATGCGGCTAGCAACCCATCACTGTATTGATTGCTTTTCCATCTTCTCGCCCACCATGACGCTAAAAGTGGCTTTTTGGTCTTGCGGCCCTGGGTTGTGCATAGAGCCGCAAGACCCAAAACGCTCTGTCTGCCCCATTAGTAATAAAGACGTGATAGTATGTATGTATGTATCATCATATCAGCCACAGGAAGTCCACTGCTGGACATAGGCCTCCGCCAAGGATCCAAAACGACCGATCGGAAGCGGCCTGCATCCAGCGTCTTCCTATATTTCGTATATATCATACATGTATTACAAAACAATGGATGTTCAATTCAGAGAGCCATTTTCACTCGAACACTCACGTTGTCAAAAGTTTAAACTCTGAAACGTATCGCCACTCGAGTTGGTTCTGAATACTAATCCCGCAGAAGGGTCGTCCTAATAAAATATAGCCTGGATGCCAAACGCCCAAAGAGCTATTACGTAATATAGACAAGCTGATTTAAACTTAAGCCCCTCTGTTGAAAGAAATCAATTCATCGCGATGTTTTATATTTATTTTTATGTATCATCATCATCATCATCATCTGATCTGTTTGTCTCCACACAGGCTGCACTAGATCAATATCATAAAATTGTAACTACTTTCGTGATCACTATAGTGTAATGATAATAAAATATTTAACTGTTAAAAAACAAAAAAAAAAGACATTTCTCTACTAATTGCCCGGGCGGCTGCTCGTTTTCGTATGGAAATGCCAAAATCTTAAAAAAACAACCGTAATTTTAATTTCATTATACCATAGTGATCTTGTTAGCCCCTGGATTGATTTATTACGGGTATGTCCCTTCCACGTTGTATAGCGACTAAGTGAAGTTTATGAAGATAGGGCAATTGAACGGGACAAAACAGTGATATATGTTGTCTTCTCTAGTACTTTAGTACATAGCTCTTTGCTAGCGCCCTTCGGCAATGAACATAAATAATTTAATTTTCTCACTGCGACCGGCCTCCCAATTTTTATGTGCCAAATAAATACTAATTTACTTTAACTTCTATTTAAGATTTAATGCTGTTTGCTTGTTGGGTCGGAGTTTTGGCGCGCTTGGGTGGACCTGTGGGCGGGAAAAGTTACTTATATAAGGAAATCTCGATAAGAAAATACGTACATAGTTTTATAGTACCTGGGCGACCGAACTTTGCTCGGTTATATCTCAAACATTAACTACATTTTTTTAACTTGTCTACAAACAATAAAAAAAAAAGACGTGTGGCACTCGGGGACTGCCGCGGTAAAGCTATTGCAAACAAGGAAGGACGGCAACGTCGCAAATGGACGACGGAGACGAAGCGGCAACCTACATGGTAGGCGGAGTGGGGAGAGCGTGAGGTTTTTTCGTTACGGAATTTTTGGATTCGGTCCCCGCGCTCAAGGCCCGCGATAGAAGCTATGCAATAGCTTAAAAATATATATATAAACTTGAACATATAAAAAAAAACTAAAGTTAGTCATCGAGCGGGATTCGAATCCGTAACACTCGTTTCTGTCCGCGTCTTAACCCGCTGGACCAGACGGATAGTGGCCGGCAGGACGAAATTAGCGACCATATTCTGTGTGGAAAGAAAAACGCATGAAAACTCGCAAACACGTGTTTCCCAAATATAAGACTAATCTAGATCGATTGTTTTTCAGATTCGCAAGAAAATGAATATAAGGATAACATTTTAAATATATATGAGGACAGAAATTTACCAATCACAATGCTCGAGATCTCCGCTCGAGCATTGTGATTGGTCAATTTCTCTCCTCTCCGCTCTGCTCCGCTTCAGTGGAAACGCAGCCTAAGGGTGGGAGCGTGGTCGGGACGCGTATATCCAGAATCTGTTACGAGCCAACGCTGTACGAGTTGAGCCGCAACATGTTCTAGACTCATTGTATGAGCATATATTTATTTTGAGCGTACAATATCTGTTACGGTTTAACTTCAGCCAAACTCCAGTATCTATTCCTTATCGTTTATTACAATGTCCTTTTTTATTACGTACAAATATTGTAAGGAGTGATTCAGTCTATCGTTTTGAACAACTTTTCCCAGTATATCGCAATACTAAAAATTCTCTGGGTTCTCATACAAATCGAAGTATAGTCACGTGATATCGTTACTATGAAAATGCAATTATTTTGTATTTTAAATGCATTTATTGGGAAAAGTTTTTCGAAATGATGGACTGAAAGGATTAAATATTTGTACTTTAACCCTTAAATTATTTGTACTTAATAAAAAGTATATTGTGAAAAAGATATCCTACTAATGTAAAATGTAGAACTAAACGTCATCTCAAGGGGGTATTGTGGTTCGCCGCTGTAGAAGATATAAGATAGAAGATAATTAATTAACTATTACAAGTTTCAATTTGTAAACAATAGCACGCGTCAAGGTCACAGTTCACTATGCAAGCAATTTGTCACCACGCACTTGCAGCACAAAGATGAAAAAGCATTAGTATTGCGCAATACGTCTATCTCATTCTAACGCGAGCGAAATTCAGCACAGGTCATTTATTCCTAGTTTTTTGATTTTCACCTACAAAGTATGTTGCGGCTCTGCTCGTAATACCGAAATCGCGTTGAATGCGCACATATTTTGCATTTACGATTGCTTGGAAGATTCAACAAAACTATGTCACGTAATGACTCTTTTCCGAAAATTAAAATGGAGAAAATTAAATAGCTTACATAACTGACTTACGGAGTTGTTTGTATAGTAATATTTTGGTACCTATTAATATGTATGTATACATATCAACTCCACTATAACTTGACAATATTTTGACTAACGATGTATCTACTTAAATACTTTAGAACATTACTTATATATCAGTCTACAAACCTTTGGTTATTTCTATACTGAATGCGTGTAGGTGGAAGAATATGTAATGGAATGAATAACAAAACCAACTTTCTTGCTATTCGGCTAAAATAAGTGGCAGTGTTGATCCGAAACAGATTTTGTATGAGATTTCAGCGCGCAGTTATGCACAATATCTGTGAACTGTCAACACCGGGCGGTGTTGAACCATCACAGATTTTGGATATACGCTTCCTAAGTCTGCCGAACTCAAATAAAACCGGCCAAGTGCGAATCGGATTCGCGCACTAAGGGTTTCGTACCATTATCTGTAAAAAATCGCGTTTGTTGTTTGGGAGCTCCCCTTAAATATTTACTTTATTTTGTTTTTAGTATTTGTTGTTATAGCGGCAACAGAAATACATAATTTGTGAAAATTTTAACTGTCTAGCTCGGTTATTTAGATACAGCCTGATGTACGATGATCCGTGCTTCGGAGGGCCGTCGGTCCTGGTCACTCAAAGTCAAAGTCAAAAATCATTTATTTATCTTTGGATATTTGTATCACTTGATAATTGTCACTTTTACTGTCTTTGACATTGGTCGTTACCTAAAACCATGTCAGAGGCCTTTAAGGCGGTTTAAAAACTCTGACACTAGTGTTAGTCACTAACACACGCGATAAGAAGAAGATAAAGCCTGGTGACAGACAGACGGACAGACAGCGAAGTCTTAGTAAGACTATATATAGGGTCCCGTTTTTACCCTAAAAACTTTAGAACTCAGGGTAAAATTGCAAATCTGCATACATCATGTCGTCGCTTTAATATGTGCAGGGAAGGTTACGCTTCGTTTCGTTCTTATTGTATATTTTTTGTGACAAAGAGGCGACATCTGGTGGCCGACCGTGCATTTTAAACAATTACATCGCGTCACGGATCTAGAAATGGTAATGCTGAATGTGAAAATAATGATTTTTAAATTTTTTACCAGCTGACCTGGCAATGCATGCCAACCTGCGTGTCTCAAATGACCTAAGCAAGGTAGCAGGAAGGTATGGTGTTATGTTCAAAGTTATTAGTGATCTCTCGTCCTAATGATGATAGCCTTAATAAGTCGATTAAGGCGTAAGAGGTTAACTAGTCAGTCAACCTCTTACGACACATTCATTCATTGCTTATATATCATCATCATCATCATCATCATTTCAGCCGCATAACGTCCACTGCTGGACATAGGCCTCTCCCAAAGATTTCCAAAATGACCGATCAAGAGCGGCCTGCATCCTGCATTGCTTATATATAATATTTTTCTAAAGTGTTACATCATATACAAGTGCATCTTATAATAACCACTTACAGCTAACGTAGCTGTACATGCTTTCCTTCCGTAACTTAGCATAACTTAGGAATAGTTTGCGTTTACTTGCCGCATCACATTGCTATGCAGATTTTTGGTGATTGTTGCCAACATAAGTAAGATAAGTCCTTTTAAGCATCGATTTCCGATGCCTATTAAATACAAAAGTGAGCCATTACCAAGCCATGCCTACCCATCACCTAATAAACATAATTGTTTATCTTCCTTGTCACTAGATGGCGCTATAAGGTAATAATTAAAACATTAAACATTTTTTTTACTATTATTTAATTATAGTTGTACTCTAATTAATTAAATATGACTTATATGAAATGCAGTAAATATTTTTTAAGTATAACACTTTTTTTGTCGCCTTAGTGTCGTGCGTGCTGCCATCTCTGTGAGGCTACCCCGCAACTCCATTTTTGTCTACTTACCTCCTCCAATAGTTTCTATGGCATTCGGTATCTATTACATTAGTAAAATTATATTATCTATGACAAAACTATTCTTATAAAAGTCGGTATATACTGTTAAACCATTTGAGTTCCAAAATCCTAATAACTTTTGTTAGTATCTAATATAATAATAATAATTCGTTTATTTCAGGCAACAAAACATACAAGTACATTATTGGCCCATATTTATATATACCTTACAGACTAACATAAATATAATATAAAACTTAAAATAACACTATTTTGTATAAATTATAATAAAAAGGAACGAATTAGTCCAAAAAGACCCATTCTAGTGTGCTAAGCTTGAAATAGCATAAATTTCACATAGATAGCCATAAAAGTATTCCAGAAAGGGTTAATTTTTTAGTGCCGAAAACTAATAAACTTATGAACATAGTGTAGAACATTGTAAGACACGGCACATATCTGAAAGAGGATTGCGGAGAACTGATGCCTTAACCTTGTTCTCCCGAGAGAAATGACTTCGACAAGAAAAGAAAAATGTGAGGAAGCTACTTGCAACAATATTTTAGTACACTGTGTTTTATTTAACACTAGAAAAACGGACGGGGTTTTATGACCCATTTTAGAATTCATCGTCCGATAATGATTTCTTTGACATAATTCGTGATTATTATATCTAGATAAATGTTTTATCGTCATTTGTCCTTGTTATCTTACAAGTTTATTTGCAATTTTAAAAAGAACCCGACTTTTAGATAGTTTCACATGTAAATGCCATCTAGTGACGGGCGGAGTAACTAAATAGTAGAATTAATTCGTATCGCCAACATAACGTATTCGTAGCGACATCTATTATTTGTCAGGCAAACTACCCAACTTTCAAGCGATAACTTAATAACTTTTAAACGGCCGAACCAATTTTTATCAAACAGCTAAGAATGCATGCATGGGAACTTGCTTTCATGTAAAAAAAAACCGCATCAAAATTGGTCTATCCGTTCGAGCGTTACGGTGCCACTGACAGACAGACATTAGCGTCAAAGTTATAACTCCCTCTTTTGTGTGGTGGGTTAAAATGATTTATTTCCTGTTCCTTATGATTGTTTTTCTTTTTTTTTACTCTATCTTCATTTCTTAATAGAAATTGTGTAGGACTAGGTATAATGCTTTAACTTTCTCTGAAGAGGCTGCCATCCCCAGAGATATAGCTTCGACGAGAAAAAATATGTGAGGAAACTTTAATATTGCAGCAAAAATAATTTTAATGTAGCAATATATATTTTAGAACACTGAATTTTAATTTACTTGTGACGTAATAAACATCTATGAAGGATATGCATGTTTGCCTAAAAATAATACAAATTCATTGAAAAAGTTTAAGACATAGGGTAAAAATAAGTTCTGGTTAAAGTTGTTAGAAAAGTTACATGTTTTCGTATTTTTATTTAGCAAAGTAGAATGGATCATATCTTGCCTTAAAATGAAACGAAAGAAATAAAAAAAAAGTACGCAAACTGAAAACTGAAAACGTAGTTCAGTTCTCATCGAGAGAATTTGAAGCCGAAAAGTACTCTGTAAACATGCGAGTATCTCCGAAACTATTTTCAGCTGCCTTGAGGCAGGTGTCTCGGGAATCACGTCGATCCGACAAGATGCGACGCTGTAGTGACTAGGAGCCGATACTGACGATATTGTCAATAATACAAGATAGATAGTAGAGATAGTTCTAAAGACCTAGATCTAGACTATTCGATTTTGTTAGTACATCTAGTTTTTTAATGTTATAGAGCGGCAAACGATACAAGCGGTTCACCTGATGGTAAGTGATCGCCGCTGCCCATGGACAAATGCAACACCAGGGGAGTAACAGGAGCGTTACCGGCCTTTCTTGCCCTCCCCAGAAGGAGGGGGAAGGGCTTCGGCTCTCTCACTTACTGAACGAAGCATAGAAGCGGTGAAGCTACTACTCAGACGTCGATTTTCTGTGAGAGTGTGGTACTTTCCCAGACGACCCATTCATACTACTAGCAAAACAGAGTTTTCTTGGTAGCGTGGCTCTGACACAAATGACGATCTTGAAGAAGTTGTAGACGATACCAATGAAGATCTGTAACGAATTTAGTTGCGATTGGCAACTTGCAAATGCAGATTTATACATAGAGCAAGAAACAAAAGGTGCGGTGTGGTATCCGGCAGAGTAGAATAGGACCACTCCAAGTCCTCCCGTGGATATCGTAGAAGGCGACTTAGGAAATACATGCTAAACAAAGCTTTTAAACATCAATGAGGCCTCTCCAACACATCTGGCCAGCATGGAGAGTGTAGGCCAAATCCTCTAGCTGCTCTTGCCAAGTATGGCTCTGGTAGTACAGAGAGGGTCGTCCTCCTTCAGTGGAGACAAAAAGACCTGATGATGATGACGATGAAAACACTTACAATGCAATAAATACTTTTTGAACCGCTGAAATTATTTTTATCACACATAACTAAAATCACCGCAAAGAAACTTTCTTTGACGTTAACAAAACCGCATCGAAATCAGTCCATTCAGAAGCTTACAGACATTGGCGTCAAACTTAAAACACCGCACTTTTTGTCGCGGGTTAAAAATACAACATGTCACATCCAGTTCACCTACACCCCGCATCCAGACATGTTTTTCTACACCCTTATTTCGCATTCGCTGGGAAATTGCCCGAAATCGTTGAAATAATAACGGCTTTATTGAGTAATTGTTTGCCTATTGTGCGGCCTGAAAGGATTCGAGATCGCCCGGCTGGATCTAATTGCTTTAAGTATATTTCGATGCGAACTTTATGTGTTTAAATATTAACATCTATCTATCTATTTCTCTCTCTCTCTCTCTCTCTCTCTCTCAGCTTATGATTCCCAGTTACATCCTCAGTAGTAATGCATCTATCTTTGAAAGGATTCGAGATCGCCCGGCTGGATCTAATTGCTCTGTCCGATTACGTGTGCATTTTTTGATGCGAACTTTATATCAAACATCTGTATATATCTCTGTGTCTCTCTAATGCTGCGAAGCGCGAGGTCCGCTTTTCGGCTTTTTCTTCTCCACTTCGCACGGTCTTGGGCATCCTTGGGCAGGCCTGTGTCACTTCCCGTTTAGGTTTCGAAAATATACCTACATTATTACTATGCGCTCGGCGACTACTCCGGAGTGGTAAATTCAGTGTCAGGAATCACATTTATAGAGTAATAACAATGAAATTGGTTTGCAATGCACTTCTAGGTATCTAAACAAAAAGGTGCTGAGTTCCGACGCAAGCTAAATTAAACAATATCGCTAACGACATTGAGTAGATATTTCTTTGAATTCCTTTGCTGAGTAAGACTTCTGTATGGAGTATTAGTACTTACCTATTCAGTGCCTTGGTTGTGAGACTATTGGTACGCATATCATCCTTGACGACGTCAAGCCAGTCTTCCGTGGTCTTCTGACTAAAAAAGACGTAGAATGTAACCTGCTTGTCGTCCCGTTTATTTCGTAAAAGAACTGGGCAAGAATCATGTCTATATATGCAGCTTGCAACCCATAACTGTGTTGATACCCTTCTTTGATTTTTACTATTTATTTTTTAGTCGGAATAAACTATTTCGACTTCGTCTTCTGTCGTTCTAAAGCACTAAAAGTAAATGAACTGTCGGGATAGCGTTCACCGAGATTTCGTCCGTCGGCATTGAGCAGCAAAACTACAAACTGTATACCCACCACTAACCGGTCAAGACCCGCATGGCATTAATAAATGCTACGTTCATTGTGTTCCTATTAACACTAAGAGTGGCCTTTGGGTCTTGCACCCTAGGCTCTTGTCTATAGCGATGTGGACTGGGTATAAAATATATTATTTTATTTAGTCCGCCAAATAGATTATCCAAAAATAAAATATCCCATGTTTTTTCGTTGAGTAAAGTAGGAAAATTTCACAAAGACTGCGTTTCGATTTTTCGGAGTGGGAGTGATTGACATCACTTTTGGTAAAAAATCGTAGCTGATCGTGACATCACGCGACATTTAAATGCGTTGTATCTTCGTCATTATTTGCTGATCAGAGAAAAAAGTACGTTACTATACACAATGATTTTTTATTAGTTTTGAAGCTGAAGGCCACTTCACAGGCATCGTTAATAAGACCTAATTAGCAGGTCAAAATAAAATTCAGAAACAAACAATGTTGTCTAAAACTCGAATGTAAAATTGTAAGAGCAATTAGTAGTACCGCCGCCATACACCGCCCGCCGGCCGACCGGGGTCATCGACATTTCGCAGCTGTTTTGGTCGGCGTAACTACGTGGTCTCGATCGAAAATCATTTACGCAACTTTTTTATCTTATGACATACAGAAATTTGGATTACGTATATGGATAGAGGAATTTATTTACTATACGACATTTTTTTTTCCAAAACCAATGAAAAGTCAGCGTGTATGTTTTCATAAAATACGCCTTGTACGGTAAGCGCCCACAGTGCTCTGAAACGAGTGTTCATTACGATTGAGCACGGTACGGGCTCTACCCGGAGCGTGACCCGTACAGAACGACCCGCGTCGCTGTGAAACGATGTTCTCGCACCTCACGCGTGTCTCCGCTCCGGGACCCGTACGGGTCGCCCGTACCCCTCCCAAAACCGAAACCGCGGCGAAAACCGCTGCGGCGTGTCGCGAGTAAACGCTCTAAGTCAGTGATCTCATTCCACAGTTTTGTGTCATCGAATCGCGTCATTAATTATAGTCAGAAAGCTAATCAATCTACCGTTTCAATCAGTGGAAATCCTCGTCAAAGTTACAATGAACCGAACCTATAACTTAGAGTTAATTAAGCCGCCGCATTTAACTGGAAACTTGAACCATTAACGGCCGAATAGGAGACGACTTGGAACTCCACCAGTGAATTCACTGTGGCTACTGGTTTTTAGCCATTAGAACAAAATACCAGGAAGACTGAAAAGTTTTGAAGTTATTAAAACAAGAACTTTATAACGTATAACTGACATAAATACTTATCGTGTGTTTATTTATATTACGGATATAGTTATTAAGGCTACGAAAAGGTAAGACAAGTAAGATGTTTTTGTGTTGATTTGTGTATAACATAATGTCTTAGTTACCTATAGAAATAAAGTGTTTAGAAAAGATAAGTTTGCCTGTTAGAGCTTACTGAGCAATAAGGCCGCCTTTTTTGAAACTTTTTCATTCGTCTCCATAGACCAGTATTTTTTAGGGTTCCGTACCTTAAGGGTAACCGGGACCCCATTACTAAAACTCCACTGTCTGTTACCAAGCTGTATCTCCAAATTGATAAATAGCTCCGAATGATAGCTGTCCAGTTACAATTTTGACAGATGATGTATTTCTGTTGCTGCTTTAACAAAAAATACTCAAAATAGAATAAAATAAATATTTAAGTGGTCCAATACAACAAACGTGATTATTTTATAGGTAATGGAACGGAATCCTTTATGTACGAGTCTGATTTGCACTTGGTCGGTTATTTTTGTTAAGCTTATCTTATACCTTTAAACAAGCAATTCTTTTAGATTTATTTATTTAAACGTAACATAAATTTATTTCTGTGATCTCGGAAACTGCTTTAACGATTTTGCTGAAATTTGGCATATGGGCGTTTTCGGGGGTAAACAATCGATCTAGATTAGTCTTATGTTTGGGAAAATTGTTTTCGAGTTTTCATGCGTTTTTCTTCCGACGCAGAATGTGGTCGCTAATTTCGTCCTGCCGGTCAACTAAACCTAAAAAAATACAATGTCCCTTTTTATTAAGTACAAATATTTTAAGGGGCGATTCAGACCATCATTTAGAACAACTTTTCCCAATAAATGTATATCGAAATAAGAAAATTTTTTTTTAGGTTTCCATAGAAATCGAAGTAGTCACGTGTTATCATTACTGTGGAAAAAGAAAATAATTTTTTCGTATTTCGATATACATTTATTGGGAAAAGTTGTTCGAAATGATGGACTGAATCACCCCTTAAAATATTTGTACTTAATAAAAAAGGACATTGTATAATTATTTAATTTTTATTGTTTTTAGACAAGTTTAAAAAAGTTTACGTGGATTATCACTTAAACACCACCATATTACAATAAATAGTTATAACCGAGCAAAGCTCGGTCGCCCAGGTACTGCAATAATAAATAGTCAAATGTGGGTAGAGGTTTTGTTCATTTCCCCCATTAAAACGAAAGTTTGCCTTACAGAAAAACTGAAAGTGTGTCGAAATGATCAAAAATTACAATATTCGTAAAAAGATATGATTAAAAAATGGAGGCACTAAACTAATAGATATATAACAGTCCGTATAACCTTAGTCCACAAGGGTAAATGAAGAAGGGTCTCCAAACTTTGTTACTATTTGTTCCACCGCAGGAATGTGTTGCGGATTGTATGCCTAAATACGTTGTTTTAACATATTCCCATGCGATTGATTCAGTCTGGAAAGTACTTTAGGCTTTAGGGACTAAGTTAGGTATTTAGGGCTCATTGAGAAACTCAACCTTTATTTAAATATAAATTGTTAAATTTTATAATGGATTTGGAGGTATATCCGAAGCGTGAAGTATGGTGCAAGTGGAAACGCTATAGCTTAAATATAAACAACTGATTTTATTTCATATGAGGTTTATCTTCCATATCTCCAAAAGTTTTTCATCATATCTTTACTAAATTAATAATCAAAATCAGTTCACAATTGGCGTTGATATCGCGTAACATACATTAAAAAAATATCCAGTCTCATTGATAACCTTTTCCTTTATTTGCAGTCGTTGAAATCCTATCCTATCCTTCTATCCTACTAATATTTAAAATGCGAAAGTGAATTTGTATATTTGTTTGTTTGTTACCTCTTCACGAGTAAATTACAGAACCGATTTGGATGAAATTTGGTATGGATATAGTTTGAGACTTGGGCAAGGACATAGGGTACACTTTATCCCGAAATTCCCACGGGGAGCGAAGCCCGCGGGTACAGCTAGTAAGTAATATCATAAATGCGAATGTGAGTTTGTATATTTGTTTGTTTGTTACCACTTCACGCTTAAACCACTGAACCTATTTAGAGGAAATTTGATATGGATACAGTTTGATACCCAGGAAAGGCCATAGGATAATTTTTATCCCGAAATTCCCACGGGGAGCAAAGCAGGACACAGCTAGTAAGAAATAAAACTGTTTGACGACCTAATTTCTTTCCGTTGGCAGTTAATAATATAATGCCTGCGACACGTCCGTCGGCTGACCGTCGTCAAATTTATAAAAGTCCGCGTTGACAAACTTGTGGGATACATCAGAAGTTGGCAAATGTGATCATGCCCACATCTGTGCTAAATGTCACTCAACAAATAGAGTTAAGTCCACAGATGTTTCATAATTTTGATGGCTGTTATCTGTAATATTTTGTTTTATTAGGATATATTTATAACTAGCCAAAGCCCGCGGCTTCATTTGCGTGGACTTTATGACTCCGGAAAATGCTTATCAGGCTGAACTTTTTTTAAGGCATCATTTTTATAATTCTTGTAGTTTAGTTGGACTGTTATGGTTCTGCATCAGGTGTTCCATTTTCCAAAATCAATTATACCCTATATGTTGCCTAGGCTTGACAGCTATATGACAAAAAAGTTTCATTCGAATCCGTCCAGTATTTCTGGAGATTAGCGTGTAGAAACAAAAAGACATTTTTTTTAATTCTTACTCTATTAATATGTGTCTATCGCCCCCTATATATTTTTGTAAATATATTTAATATACAAACACACTTTTTTACTGTTTTATTATATGTTTAGATAGGTAAAAGTACGAATCATGTTAATGGCGGCTAGCAATCCATCACTAAAAAAAATTTTCTCCACCTTCTAGCCCACTATTACGATAAAAGTTGCCTTTGAGTTTTCCGCCCTTAGGTTCAGTCTGCTTTGCGCTGCAAAACCCAAAATGCTCTATTTGGCCCATTAGGGATAAAGAAGTAATAGTTTTATGTTCACAATGCTAGGCTTAATTTCATGATTACATATCTTAGCGCTAGCAACCCGTCAATGGCGACGGTTGGTAAAAGCGGAACTTAAGACGATTGGGTTATTTTGCCTGAAGTGATGCACGTTGCTTACAGCTTACAGAACGAGATAGACATGTACTGTAGCGTCCAGAGGGACGCTTCAGTACTTCTACGTCCCCTGCATGAGGCAGAGGCCCCACGCAGGGGACATAGGACTATAAGTCAATCAAACTTCATATTAGTGCTAGCAACCCGTCACTATTTCATTATCTTTTTAACCTACCTACTTTCAGACTTGTTTTTATCTATCGTACGAAATTAAAAATACTAATAGTAATAGCTGGTAAATAACAGGGCTCTCAGTTCTACATTGCCTTAATTGGCTGTGCAGAGAGGAGTCCTTAGAGCTGTTGCTCCTGCCGTAGGGGTGGAAGTGTTTAAGGGCATAACGCCGCGAGTAACTTCGGAGACAGCGCAGCACACCTCTCGACACCCCTGAGTTGCCCGCACCGGTGTTGCTCCTTTGCCGGCAACTATTGTCAGCGCGTTTGAGGGCCATCTAGTAAGCAAGCCACCTGCCTACAATAGTCAGTAAACATGATTATGGCAGGTGACGTTTCTATTGCAATTTCTCAGTAGCAGTCCATTCCAATCTTATTCCATAACCCACAGACCTTTCCCTTTTTCTTGCAATAGATCTTACTCTTGAAACCTATTTAAGGGTACACCTTTCATAATTAATATATCCAGGAATTTGTTTTAACGGGAGCGCCACATAACATCAGCTTCTCCAAAGGACCACTACGTGTTGGATCTGTATCCCCACACAAGCCTCTCAAGAAAAGTTAAAAGACCCGTGAACCTAAAGGAGATACATAGTACCTAAGTAGAATAGAAGGCATCGAATATTCACAATGGCATCATAAAAATATTTTATACTCTTATTTACTGACTTGCCCGAGTTGTTTTTAAGTCTACTCACAGAAAAATATTTCATTACTTGTATACTTTCTGTTTTACTTATTAAGAGACGATGAGAAGAGCTAATGGAAATTTAAGGTCATTGGTATAAAATTTGAGTGTTTTTTTCGCTGAATTTTTTATAATCACATTATCATAATTTTGCGATTAGGATTGAGCGAATATTCTTTAAAAATAAGAAGGGTCAAAGATGTTTTGATATTGTGAAGTTAGGTCTTGTCATAAATACAAACTTACTCACAAGCAGAGATATAAGACTGCTTTAAGTCCCATATCTCTGCTCACAAGTTTTGATGATAGAATGTCGCTATTGGTAGAGAGAGAGAGAGAGAGAGAGAGAGAAATACTATGTCTCAATGTGTGAATAATAAAATATTATTGGTTATTTTTAAGACTTAAATCAGACGTTTTACGGCCCCAAGCTTAACTTTAGCACGGTATCAACTCTTGTTTTTCCTTTTTTACTATGGAAATATTCGCATAATTCCTTTATGGCCTATCATTTAAGGAATAGATATGATTATTCATGTCTAAATTTGTGCATCTTACTCAGCTGTTGTAATTTTAAATCTTACACCGTTTTTAGGGTTCCGTACCTAAAGGGTACCCTATTACAAAGACTCCGCTTTCCGTCTGTCTTTCTGTATATTCCCAGGCTGTATCTCATGTATTGTGATAGTTAGACCGCTAAAATTTCACAGATGATGTATTATAATTATAATATGTAAAAAATTTGATAAAATAAACATTACCATACAACATACGTGATTCTTTTGTCATTTTTTACACGAAATTAATTACAGCAACAGGTACACGTTTGAAATATTCTCAGAATATTTAGTTCTCTATTCAGTTTAAAAATAAATATTTTAATCAAAATAAAATAAATATTAATGGGGGCTCCCATACCACAAACGTGATTTTTTATAGATAATGTTACGGAATCTCACAAGTCTCATGCCGCATTTACACATTCGTTCGAATCGCAAGGCGAATGAGGCGTTTTCCAGTGAAAAAAAAAAATTAGGGTTAACCTAATTTTTTCAAAAAACTTAAGTTAAACCAATTTTTTTTTGATTCATAAATTGTCAATAGATGGCGCATAAGGGTTTTAAATCGTTCTGTCAAAAATGAAAGAGGCCGTTTGGTTCGATACTTATAATAAATTTGTAATTAATTAACCAATCTTGTATTTTACTATAATTTAATTTAAAAAATACATATTTACAAACAATAATACATTTTTAACTTAACAAGGCGTTTTCCAGTAAAAAAATGAGGTCAAAAACATTGTCAATAGATGGCGCATAATAGTTTTAAATCATTCCGACAAAAATGAAAGAGGCCGTTTGGTTCAATACTTTTAATAAATTTGTTATTTATTAACCAATCTTGTATTTTACTATAATTTAATAAAAAATATATATTTACAAACAATAATATCTTTTTAACTAAATTTAATAAAATTAAAATATTAAATATTCCAAAACGTATGTAGTGATTATATTCTCTTTGATTTCAAAGACAAACTCTCACTATGAAAATTTTATATGAATTAGACATTGACAGATCTATTTATGTGTTTTTTTTATTATGGGTCGACGCTGTTGCCTATTTAGTCAGGCTCAAGTTAATAAAACGTGGGAACAATCGATGTGAAGTAAATATATATATATATATATATATATATATATATATATATACAATCAAAGGTTGGGATAGGTCCTTTGATTGCTTTAAGGGAGCTTTTGGCGACAAATCTATACAAGTCCACTGGTTTTTATAGCCGATTGAGTGGCGGACGGCGCCTTCAGACGCCCACCGCAGTCCGCAAATTAATATCACTACAGCCGCACTATGACTGTTCACTTTAAACATTTTACATAGTGTCCAAGAGAATGAGCATTTATAACACCAAACTACACCAATTTCATATTATAAAGTCCACTAGAATCAATTATTTGCAAAACAATTTAAAGCAAATTCCAACTGAACCCCTTGACTTCCCGCCAAAAACTCATATTTATGTGATTGCTGGCGGCATCTATGTCAGGTGAAGGAACAAAAATTTTTTTTAAAGAAAACGCCTCATTTAATAAAATAAAAATATTAAATATACCAAAGACAAACTCTCACCATGAAAATTTTATATGAATTAGACATTGACAGATCTACTATATATTACGATAATATGTGATTGCTGCGGCATCTATGTCACGTGAAAGAACTATTTTTTTTAAAGAATAACGAACTCGCATATGTAAACAGTAAATTCGCTATTCGCCTCGCAATTCGCGTCTTCGTACCGCGTTTACATATTCGTGCGAATCACGAGGCGAATAACGAACACGAATGTGTAAATGCGGTATCACAACTTACTTTGAGTTTAGCTCAGTCTGTGTAATTTATCTTTTTTTGTTAATTATCTATGTTGCCGTTTTAAATATTGTTGTTACAAAATACATTCTAAAATTGTATTACATACTTAGTACTCGTAGTATTAGTACTATCGCAGACATAATGTCTTTCAAAAAGTCACAACTCAAAGTTAATTAACAAATAGTTGGCAAATAGTTAACGAGATAGCAACAAACAAAACAACTAAGCTTTTATTCAGTATGGCGAGGCAATCCTTCTAACTTCTACAGTCGCGATGTAACTTGAATTATTTACGAAGTATTTACTTAGACCCATTGTCACCTTGCGAAATGAAATAAAGTTTAGCATCATAAAATTATATTACGATCGCAACTTGTTTGCGAAGTTCTGTAAAACGCAGAGTGATTATCAGTTGCTAGCACAGTTTGAATGTCTCAGAAATTGTATATGTATATTGTGCATTAAACGACTTTGTAAACAAAATGTGGCCTATACAGACTCCTTTACATTTTGTTTACAAATATCCATGACATTGGACTACTTTCTATTAAAAATTACGAAATACGAGGAAATATACACTACTAGTTGTGCCTGCGGGCTCCCCTCTCCATTAGAATTTCGGGATTAAAACTATCTCTATATCTTTACCCGGGTCTTAAACTATAATACCAAATTTTATCTAAATCTGTCGAGCCGTTCCTGAGCTATAAATTACTTACACGAAAATGTTTTATATTTTAAGATATGTCAGTTACAAAAGTATTATTAGATACATGTTAAACGACATGGATAATATCAGGTACCAACCATAGGGTCCGAGTTTGCTCATGTAAGTAAAATAAAAAAATAAACCCTGTAGGATATTGAAGATGATCTAATACGACAGTTTTAAATTACCGTCTTTTGAAACCCGTAATAATTTTGATTACAATATAGGTACACAGGGTAAGGGACTGGCCTCTCTTACAGCGGTTTCGTTTTGAAAACCCCAAAACGGTAAAAAAAAACCTAGTAAGACGAATAACTTTTTCTATGTTAACAATACGATAGTATTTTTAACATAGGAAAAGTCAGTCCACGTTGTCTAAGTTCTTGAATCAATATAGGTAGAAGAAAAATATGTAAAAGAATCTAATATTTATGTAACAATAATATTAAATATAACTTTTTTTCCCTTTTTTATAGAAGAAGTTAAACAAACACTTGGATTATACTATTTCTAAAAAACCACGTAGGTTTGTGCTAGAAGTATAAATAAATACATCTGTGTCAAATTTTAACAGAATGCTTCAAACATTTTGTAATACCTACAAATACATTTTTTTTAATAATATGGTTCTTACTATATACATCTAATGTTTATTTAAATTTTAATTATTATTTTTTTATAAAAGTTTATAAAATCATATTTCCTATCCTACTATCCTACTAATATTATAAATGTCAAAGTGAGTTTGTATATTTCTTTGTTTGTTTGTTACCTCTTCACGCTTAAACTACTGAACCGATTTGGATCAAATTTGGTATGGATATAGTTTAAGACTCAGGGAAGGACATAGGGTACTCTTTATCCCGGAATTCCCACGGGGAGCGAAACCCGCGGCTAGTAAAATACATTTGAAACTACTATCATTTTATTATATAAAAAAATGGTACACCGAAACGCTGTCAACTAAACCACCGCAGGCCACACGAATACGTCACTGAATGAAGTATTAATTTACCCAAAATTTGATTTCGTTCATTAACGAACTATCCTTTGTATCTTATAAACATTGAGAAGCGCACAATAAGCGGTGACGTCGCCCCGGGCTTTAATTAAATTATTATTAAGTTTAGAAAAGATTGCTTTCCTTGGTACCGCTATGTTGGTCCCGACGACCGGACGAAAAATGACCAACAAATTCGACTTGATAGAGTGAGCATTTAAATATATACCGTCTTATATAAAAACAGGACTAACTTTGTTACTAGTTTTAAACCATTACCCGACCAAATCAAGTTGACATCTAGTAATACTGCCTCATCCGAAAATGTCAACTTGATTTGGTCGGATAATGGTCTAAACCTAGTAATAAAGTCCCCTTATTCTGTTTCCGTAACTATTTTTGATAACTCCTACGAAAACGGAAGTATTTTTTCCCGTTTAATAACTGGTTATCAAATAAGAATGTTAGCGTTAACTATTTTAAGAGTGAATTCAGTCCGTGATAGTGAACAACTGACACCACGAGACCATCATGGCATTTAAACATTGAAAACAACGGATTTGTGCGTCGATAGGTACGCATCAGCATACGAGAGTTTAATTAGATCAAAACTGGTTGACTTCTATGTATTAGTTAACCGAAAAATACCTACCCCAAAGTAAGTTCGAGACTTGTGTTATGGGATACTAACTCAACGATACTATTATTTCATAACAATTAAATATATTGATAAACATCCCAGACCCAGGACAATTTGTAAAAAGCCATTTTCCAACTTGCCCTTACGCGGGATCGAACCCGGAACCTCTGGGTGGCGGACTAGCATGGTGACCACTACGCCACGGAGGAAAATAAAGAATTTTTGTGGACCTTACAGTGAAGTCTAACAGGAACGCACTTTTAGAAATCCTTTCTTATCGAATGGCGGGCTGGTGCTCGAGATAACAGGATTATAAAGATTTGTTGCAAAATCTCACAATCAATAATAAATACAATTATAGCACGAAGTCTTTGGCACGATTTAGGTTTAATTTTATCGTATTTTTATTGTGCTTAGTTAAAATATTGATTTTGCCGTGTGGTATCCGGCAGAGTAGAATAGCACCACTCCAACTCTTCCTGTGGATGTCGTAGAAGGTGACTTAGGGATTACAAGCTAAATAAAGCTTATAAACGTCATGAGACCTCTCCAACCCGCCTGGCCAGCGTGGAGAGTGTAGGCCAAGTCCTCTGGCTGCTTAGGTCAAGTATGATTCTGGTAGTACAAAGAGGGTCATGCTCCTGTAGTGGAGGCAGAAAGACCTGGTTATTATATATAAGAATTATTGATTTATTAAAAGGGGTTTGCGTTTTATAAAAAAAAATAACATAATAAAATAGAATTCATTAAAGGATAATTTTAAATTATTATCTTTGTATTATATATATATTTTATTGGTTGATTTTTTAACCTGTTGAAGGTCATTGTATCTTGTCTTGAAACTAAAAATGTCTTGAACGACATATAGTGTTTTTAGACATTTAGGTTTTATGGTAGGGCAAATGCCTCCCGTTTTTGTTTCCAATTACTTCTATCTTCAGCTGTTTCATTCCATTTTTTGTCAAAAGCGGATAACTCGTCTCTTCAAAATAAACTAATAAGTCTAATGAAATAAATAATTCTAATGATATAAGACTAATGATATAAATAGAATGAGTCTAATGAAATTAGACTTGTAGCTATCTTTTTTCTATGAGATACTTAGTTTTAAATAGGGATCATTTGATACATAAAATACATTAAACTGCAGACAATGTTGAAATCAATGCCAGTAACACAGAATTTTTTGTGGAAGTAAAACGAACATTTCACATTTTATTTCGACATAAAAATAAAAACCGTACGTCGTACGTGAATTTACAAAGCCTACCTTTAGGGTATAACAATAAAACAAAATATAATTACCGATACTGGGATATACGATCGTCGACAGCGGGTGCCCAATAAACTTTAAATTTTGAAACATTTGGCCCTACGTGAAGTCCAGATGTTGCTTTGTGGTCCAAGTGAAGCCAATTTTACATTATATTTAGTATCCCATGCTGGTCTGGGAGAAATAAAAAAAAACTTAGAATGTACCAGCTGCTTCTCTTCCCACGCAGATCGTAAAAGCCGATCGAGGGAATGGGCAAAAATGCAAATCATGTTAACAGGCGATGCGGCTAGCAACCCATCACTGTATTGATTGCTTTTCCATCTTCTCGCCCACCATGACGCTAAAAGTGGCTTTTGGGTCTTGCGGCCCTGGGCTCTGCATAGAACCGCAAGACCCAAAATGCTCTGTCAGCCCCATTAGGGATAAAGACGTGATAGTATGTATGTATGTATGTTTAGTATAAGAGGGATGATTTTAAAGAAATAAGTAACACTTTATTGCACCAAAATACATAAAAATATCATTTGAATAGAAATTGAGATTGATTGATTTGATTATGAAAATTTAATTTTTAATTAGGATTTAAATATTGATTATGTATTGTTATGATACGTCTTCATTGCAACAGTAGTTATTTACGTGTGTAATACACCAAATTTCATATGAGCAAAATCAATAGATAAATAAACTAAAACTTAAATAAAAGAAGAAAAAATAACTATTTAAGTCTTGCTGAACTAATAGTGGTTTTGATACTTGTAGTTAGTTTTTATGTTTGTGGGGGAAGTCGGGTCTTTCTTCATTTGGGATTTTTACGACATACATTTTGAGAATTGTTTATTCATGTTAAAAATTAAAAAAATATACATACAGTAGATTTTATAAATGAATATATACAAAATTAAACTATATTAAACTATAAAATTTGAGAATTGGGTCACAAAATAAAGTCAGGTTGTCATGATCATATCTATTTTCAATGTGATTTCTCATTTATTATTGCAGAAAAACCGCTATTTTCCAACAAGTCAAATCAGATACTTTTTTCTAAACGTTAAAACAAACATTTTTTATGAGATTTGTATGAGATACAGGCAGATGACGTCATAGTTTCTTGAAATCAAATAGCGCAACTAATATC
Organism: Acrobasis consociella; assembly: GCA_963555685.1. NCBI lineage: Eukaryota > Metazoa > Arthropoda > Insecta > Lepidoptera > Pyralidae > Acrobasis > Acrobasis consociella. Next base: position 5,101,968 of record OY743111.1, on the reverse strand, counting down.
AGATTTTTCTCAAAATTAAATCTAAAATCACGTTGAAAATGGATATGATAATGCCCAGGACATTATTTTGTCACGTAATATTATTTATTTGGTGCTTTTAATAAATGAAAAGTACCAAATAATTTATTTTTGACCCAGAAAACCTTTATTGTTGATATCAAGTATACACGAAACGGTAGCGACACCTAGCATGGTACCTATAGACACAGAAACGTAACGGCTAAGAATATCTTTAAATTCGTCGAGCCGCTGATATTGGTCACGACTGTTAGGACATAGAAAAAAATTAAGGTCTGTTGCATACAATTAAATTGATAAAATTTAAGCAATAGATGACTTGCATTATTTAAACAAAACGTCAGCCATGCAAATGATTTATTGCCTTCTTTAAATATCAGCTCGACGGATTTGAAGATTTACTTAACCGAGATCACGTTTCATAGATTACTTTCAATGGCCTTTGTCCAAAAATAGGACAACGTAGGATTCGTCATTTCAGCCGCATAACGTCCACTGTTGGACATAGGCCTCTCCCAAAGATTTCCAAAAGAAGGCGCTGGATGCAAGTCGCTCTAGATCGGTCATTTTGGAACATTTTACAACAAGTCTTTTTGCTAGGCAAATAAAAAAAGCCCGACTGTCAAGAACGCCATCTAGTAATGAGTAGTGAAACTACCGATACGACTTGATATACTGTAGCGCCATCAAATTTTTGACTTTCAACCATCAACTCACCACAATACCTTTAAACAGCTGAATCGATTTTCATCACACATGGCTAAGAACCATCGCAAGTGAACTTGCTTTCACGTGAAAAAAACACATCAAAATCAGTCCATCCGTTCGAGCGCTACGATGCCACAGACAGTCAGACAGTCCGAGAGACGTTACCGTTAAACATATAACACCACATTTTTTGTCGGGGATTAAACAGATACAGATACATTTTTACGTCTATATCCCTGACGGGGTAGACACAACCCAGGGTCGTAAGACCCAAAGGCCACGCTTAGCGTGATCGTGGGCGTTAAGATGACAAAATAAGTCGTAATAGTGATGGGTTGCTAGCCGCATCGCCTATTAACATGATTTAAATCTCGCCCTTAAATTAAACATAAGCTTCAATAAGCTTACAACTTGCACTAAGCCCCAAGCAAGGCAAGTTGCGAACTAACTACGGGTTGGCAGCTGCAGTCGCGTCAATATATTTGGATTTCGCTACTGCTCCCAAAACAATAATCGTATCGTATAATTTTAATAATACGTTTAATTGGGACACGGGTTCTGTTGGCAACGCAAATGTTTTAGTGTAATGCAGGCGTGGTGAAATAGAGTGTACGTATTTCCAAGTGTATTGTCTTTTTGATTGACTTCCAAAAAAAAGGCATCATTTCGTTGTTATCCTTTTTTTATGTATCATCATCATCAGGTCTTTTTGTCTCCACTGCAGGAGCACGACCTTCGTTGTACTACTTATCTATATGTGCATGCATATGTCATACTATTTTTATGTATGTTCACCGATTATGCGAAAATTATTTTTTGGTTTCAAAGGTTATGCTTGCGAGGTGGTCCCAAAGAAATTTTATCAAAATCGATTTTGTAGTTTGAGGGTCAAGTGGGTTTTTATAAGAAAATCGGGTGGGGTTGGGCTACATCTATCAGCCAGGGACCGGAAAACCCCTTTATTTGATTAAGTCTATCGATGGAGTAACTCCATCATAAGCTTACCCTTTGTTACAGTTAGCATATCGATTGACTTACCCTAACGTTATGGTAACTCCTTTGAATCAGTTAACTAATGGTAACTAGACTTACCAGTAACCTTAAAGTTCCGATTATACCTGTTAGCATTAAGGTTGTTGCCCTTTCCCCCTCTTTGTTCTACAGTCTTGTCTACTACTTCTAAACTCATAGAAACGACTGTAATCAATGTAATATAAGTCTTATGTGAATGCAATTAGTATAATTATTAAATGGCTGTTTGGACATCCACAAAGCCTGCCTTCTTTTTCTAGCCCGATGCGTCGTCTCGCTAACCCTATAAACTTTTTGCACAAGCAGTTTTGTGTTGTATGCTATTCAAATAAAGATTAAATTGCTTGAGGCCGTATAAATAATATTGATAGGGTAAGCCTATCATAGGGTTTTGCGATATTGGTTAGTGCTTAGTTGAATTAACTGTATTGTATTAGTAAGCCTTTTGTCAGGGTAAGCAAATGATATGGTTAACAAATCATTAGGGTTTACGAAAACCAGTCGATCAAAAACCCGAACGAAAACCCTTCAAAAGGTAAGCGGTTCCGGTCCCTGCTATCAGCAAGGAACAGCACGCTATGCTGCTATCCCTTTCTGTCGCTCAGAACCGTCATTAACTAGAGCAAGAGAATGCTGCCGGTCCGTGCTGCTAGATGTGAACAACCCTAAAATGCGTCGATCTACGGCAGCTCTAAGTTTTACTCACTCACAGACACCTGTGTCCAACACAAATGTGTTATAAATTCTCTCGTCCTCGCACCTCTCTCCCTCTCTTGCCTTGTTGAGTGTGTTGAGCATACATACATTGACGTTTGCACGGTCTGCACGGATGTACAGTTTAGTTCGTAGTAGTAGAAGGCATAAATGATACTCCGCAAATATGAAGTGCCATATCTGTGGTCGTGGTTAAGTGCCAACATCGTCAAAAAAATGTATTTACTGTATATGTATGTACTTTACTTCAAAAGGCCTCACCATGTCCGCACAAAACTAAAAGAGCTGTCATTGCTAACAGAGACAAAATACAAACTAAAACCATCAATGCTCGCACTGTACAGCAGAAGCTCAAACCCGGCTTTTGAGTCCAAAATGCCGACTAAATATTCCGTCACTCGACGTTTCGTCGTTTTTCGTCGCGTTTCGGCGTTGTCCGACTTTGAACAAAGCGCTATGCAAATGTGCCGCGATCTAGTCGACAAAAGCCGTATATGTTAGAGCAAAGCCCGGGAATTTTGAAGGTTTTTTGAAATATAGTATCACAAAGGACGTGCAATTTTGTACGTTCAATAATCTCATTGGGTGTAACTGTTAGGCATCACGTTAATCTGTCGTCTGTTCACAGACCGGAATCCGGTTGATATGCATTGATTTACTATTGTCTCTGTTGTTTTACACTGACAACAGGTTATGCATTTATTTTGAAACAGAGAGCTAGGGAAAAGCCGTCAATATCCACAGGAAACAAAACACAAACTACACCAACAATACTAAACCCGGCTTTGGAGTCCCAACGCCGACTAAATATTCCGCCGCTCGACGTTTCGCCGTTTTTCGCCGCGTGGCGTTGCCCGACTTTGAACAAAGCGCTATGCAAATGTGTTGCGATCTAGTCGACAAAAGCCGTTTATGTTAGAGGAAAAGCCCGGAAGTTTTAAAGGTTTTTTGAAATATAGTATAACAATGACCTGTTTGTATTTTTTACGTTCAAAATCTCATTTAGCGTGTCTTTTAGGCATCATGTTATGCACTTATTTCGAAACAGAGAGCTAGGGAAAAGCTGTCAATACCCATAGGAAACAAAACACAAACTACACCGACAATACTAAAACCCGGCTTTGGATTCCAAACGCCGACTAAATATTCCGCCTCTCGACGTTTTCGTCGTTTTTCGTCGCGTGGCGTTGCCCGACTTGGAACAAAGCGCTATGTAAATAAGCCGCGATCGAGCTGACAAAAGCCGTCTATATTAGAGACCACTGCTTCTTTTTTATAGGGCAGCATTTTTTATATTCAACAAAATGTAGTATAGCCCATGGTATGTCCCTTCCGCGTTGTATATAGCTAAGTTGGTAAGAAAATGGTCGTATCAAGTCCAAGGTCGCTGGTTCTTACCCCACTCACGTGGATTTTTTTTCACCATTTCTTATTTCATTATTTAGTATGAATATCATCATTGTGTCATTTCTTATTTTGTAGGTTGTTTATTAATATTATTCTAAGTAAAAGCACAGAATACATACTAGTACTTACGTACAGAAGTCTTACTCTAAAAAGAAATTCTAAGAAATATCTATTCAATATTGTTAGCGGTATGGTCTAATTTAACTCGCGTCAGAATTCTACGCCTACTCGTTTAGATACCTAGAATTTCAGTTGCAAGCCAATTCCATTCTTATTACGCTAGACAAACGGTTCATCATAGGTAGGTACCTACACAAAACCGATTGAGTGAGCAGTTCGCCTAGGGTTGTCAAGATACTAACATCGCCATCTAGCGCAGGCAATTACAAACAGGCGTTTTTGGCTGCGCATATATTCACCTACCTTGTTAGCTGTAGATACATAGGTAATATATTATATCGTATATGAATCTTTTTTTGTAATAATAACCATATATACCTATGTTACCAATATATCTTAATATACCTATCATATGATAATTCATGATATACTAAATAGGTACGGTACCTATTTAGTATAAATAATTTAATATAAATACGCTACCTAAAGACGCTGAAACGTCTTTAGGAAGCGTATTTATTAAGCGAAAAAAGATAAATCTAGATCACTGTCTGTGTTTAAGCAATTAAACACTGTACAGTCTTTTTTTGCCTTTTTAGGGATCCGTGGGGTAAAAACGGGACCCTATTACTAAGACTTCACTGTCTGTCCGTCTGTCTGTCACTAGGCTACTCAAGTACCGCGATAGCTAGACAGTTAATATTTTCACAAATTATGTATTTGTATTGCCACTATAACAACAAATACTAAAAACCAAATAAAATGAATATTTAAGGGGGCTCCCATACAACAAACGCGATATTTTTGCCCTTTTTTGCTCGATATCAATAATGGCAACAGGTAGGCACTTGAAATATTCACAAAATACTCAGTTGTATTTTTATTTTAATAATAAATAAAAAAAAATATTTAAGGGAGACACCCATACAAAAAACTTGATTTTCATAGATTATGGTACGGAACCCTTAATGCGCGAGCCCGACTCGCACTTGGCCGGTTATTTCTTTTTCTTTCCATGACGATTAAATCGGTGAATCTGGTGAACAAACCGCGCGTGCGTCACTGCTCACTGCTCGCTAGCGACCCTAGCGAGTCGTCCTTGCTGGATTAGCCTCCATATAGAGGCCGCAATGCGTAGGTATATTTTCGATACCTAAACGGGGAGTGACACAGGCCTGGTAAAAGTCAAAGTCAAAAAATTTTATTCAATGTAGTATAAATTTATATCTTTTTGAAGGTCATTTTTTATATTATTATAGTGCAAAAGTTAAAAACTACTAGCGTTTCAGAACGACCACTGCTGGGAAGATTACGCCGAAATAAACCCAGTTCAGTATTCTATGTAATAGAGTAACAATCATCCAATTATTCACCAACTTTAGGCCACATACGTTTACTACGTTACTTTAGCCACAGTTTGCCACTGAAAAGCCGTCAATTGTAACAGCAAACAAACACCAACCAGTTCTCAAAACGCCGACTAAATATTCCGCCGCTCGACGTTTCGTCGTTTTTCGTCGCGTGGCGTTGCCCGACTTGTAACAAAGCGCTATGTAAATAAGCCGCAATCTAGCCGGCAGAAGTCGTCTATGTTAGACCATTGTAAGGCTTTTTCAGAGATTTTGTTCAATAAACAACAAATATCAGGCTGGCCCCGGAAGAGCTACCAAGTTAGTCCTACGGCCTCCCCTATCAGTATCATTCAAACAGGGTTTTTTGTCCTCATATAGTGTTGCTACACATATAGCAATACGACTTAACAGGTTTAACCTATTTTTGTCGTAATATACTTACTAGAGATGTTTTGGAGGCAATGGGTCCTTGGGGCCCTGATGCAAATTATTTTTTTACATTTCGCCTTATTGAAGCAACTGGAGACCCAAGAGTTAGCAGCTTTTTCGCAAAGAGCATAAGCGGGAAAATGCTGCCAGTGTTTTGACTACGTTCCCTTGGTGTGATGGATGTTTTATCTGTAGCTTTAGATGAATTATTTTGTTTGTGTTTTCGATGTTTTAATTATGAATAAAGAATAATTTTGAGATATGTAAAGTACGACTTTCTTTTGCCGTTGGAGCTATTAAAGATTAAGAAAACATATTTAATACATATGCAAAAGGTAAAAAAGATCATTTTCATTAACATTTTCATCATTTTCATAATGTAGTAGATCATTTTACGAGACAATTGAAGTGTCATAAATCATAATTGAAGTCGTAAGTCGTAAAAGTTTGAAGAACACGACGCGCCATAAACGGGTGAAGATTACAGCGAAGTTACACTTCAATTAGTGTGAATTTAGACTTCAACTTAGCTTTTTAAGATGTTTTAACATATCCTCTTCCATGCTGGTCTGGGAGAAAAGAAAAAACTTAGAATGTACCAGCTGCTTCTCTGCCCGGGCAGATCGTAAGAGCCGATCGAGGGAATGGGCAAAAAATCGAATCTTATTAATAGGCGATGCGGCTAGCAACCCATCACTATTTTGATTACTTTATCCACCTTTTTGCCTACATCAAGCTAAAAGTGGCCTTTGAGTCTTGCAGCCCTGAGTTCTATCTGCTTAAAGCCGCAAAACTCAAAATGCTCTGTCTGCCCCATTAGGGATAAAGACGTGATAGTATGTATGTATGTTTAACATATTCGGTCGTTAGGTCAAACTTTCACTGCATGTACCTAGAGCAATAAGATAGTGTTCACCTTATTTTTATTAACGTTTGAGTATGACCTCCACTTATCTAACCAAATTGCTGTGCCTGATAGGGTCCATAAATGATTTTGAATTGTATTTTTAACATCTTATGTATTTTATTGTTTGCAATAAAATATTGAGTTAGAGCAATTATTCAAAAATGTATACATGTAGGTGCATATAACCATGCGTTACGTTAGTAATGATATTATCTTTGCCCATGCCAAGTAAGGGCGAGACACTGTTTTTAATAAGTATTAATATCCTACATTAGATATAAGATAATTTTAATAGAGTATCTTTTGAAATGTGTTAAGAACGTCCCTTTTTTGTGGTTAGAATCAAGAAACATAATATTTAATAAATAGCAGTAAATTATTTGTAATATTTGCCAATATTAGCAATAATAGATCCTTGCGGAATGATTTACAAGATTTTTATAACTCAGAATATCATTATACGAGACAATTGAAGTGTCATAATTGAAGTCGTAAAAGTTTGAAGAACTCGCTGCTCCATAAACGGGTGAAGATTACAGCCAAGTTACACTCCAATTAGTACGAATTTAACTTTTATATGGAGCTAAGGTTCAAAGCTAAGATGTTCAACACATTTTTATTAGATCAATCTGTTACTGAGTAAAGGATACGAATATCTTGTGAACCTTCTATGGATCAAAGCCATGAGAATATGTAACATGTAGGTTTCAAACCACTTTGGAAAATCTTTTGTTTATTTCTGTTTGATGTTGGAAATAACCAGCCTACTTATTTATAAATAAAAAAACAAACGTCTGCTTAGCCTGTTTTAGTTAAAATGTGTCTTTTTCTTGCAATGTCAAATATCGAAAAGAGTGATAGGGACAAAACATATTTTAACTAAATAATAGATTTAGCCATGGTATAATAAAACAGGTATTCTCTTCCCGAGATGGAACTTGACTACGTCACAAAGTGTTGCCACTGATTGTTCTTTTCGGTAAATTTAAGGACTTTCTCAATTAGATCATGAATATTTAAAAAAATATTAAGTAACTTAACTATTAAGTATCTCGCGATTCTCACGTGATTTATCAATTCAATATTTTATAAATTGATATAATGGATTATCAATTCGAAATTGGTATATAAAGTTCAAAAATGCATTACGCTCAGGTAATTCAATTTCACACAGTGGCAACATATCAAACTGATGACGTAGTCAAGTTCCACCTACGTCATCAGCTGTCTCGGGAAGAGAATACCTTATTTTATTGTACCATGGATTTAGCAAACTTTTGTATTTTTTATGAATAAGGGGGTAGGCATTTATTTGAACTATTAAAAATCTGCCAGATAATTAAAAACATTTACTCAGTCCTGAAGAAAGCGTGATTATATTGCACCACAGAAATTGTTAATAGTTTTATTGTTTGATTAAAACTAAGGTGAGATACAATCATTATTTTATTTAGTGAACGGGTTACTTACGTATATATAAATCGTTAATAGTTAGTCAAAATATTCTCCACTATCCATAAGGTAAGGTATACCGTGTAGTTGTTGTTTCTCCTTAAAGTATCTAAGCAGGAGTATTCAAGCTCTCGAAGAAGATATTTTGATGTACACCCCTAGTTCCAAGGAACTTGATATCTGCGATCTGACAGCCGCGATTTATACGAGAACTCCGCGTGATTGCGGACAGATATCGCAACTTTCGGCCAGATATCAAACTTTGGGTTTGGGAGTAATGAATCCTTACTATCCTTAATAATATTATAAATGCGAAAGTGAGTTTGTATATTTGTTTGTTTTCACTTCACGCTTTAACCACTGAACTTATTTAGATTAAATTTAATATGGATATAGTTTGATACCCAGGAAAGGACATGGGATAGTTTTTATCCCGAAATTCACACGGGGAGCGAAGCCCATGGGCACAGCTATCCATATAATCATTGATTGTAGTCCTAATAAGTGAAATTTTAAGCATTTTTGACTCTAATTATCATGCGGAATGAAGTCCGTTGCTGGATATGTCCTATCCCATACGCAGCAACAATATCAACAACCTTATCGTGTGTACCTTCTACATATATTCATATACAATATATATTGTCAAAGGAACATGCAAAATAATAGAGACGAGGAGTTAAATAAGCTAGGGACTATGGGTTCTGTTCGGAAGAAGAAAAAAAGTTAAACACTATTATTTTGATTCTTCCACAATTCCACATTGCAGGTTTAATTGATTATAATAACCTGCTCTACTGTTCATTTAAGTACTTTTGTTTCTCAGAGAATCTAATCAAGGGTATTTAAGCCCATCAACAACTTCCTGTTTTGATGTATACCCTTAGTTTTAGCCGAACTTTATATCTGTTATCTGAAAGCCATGATTTATACGAGATTCCGGACAGATATCGGTACTTTGTGGTAGATATCTTTAGTTAGAGCGTAATGAACTGTCATTTAAGTTTTAGTCTCATACCGTCTTATTATAAATCGCAGACTAACTTTGTTACTAGGTTTAAACTATTATCAGACCAAATCAAGTTGACATTTTCAGATGAGACAATGTCATATTTCTAGATGGCAACTTCATTTGGTCGGATAATGGTTGAAACCTAGTAACAAAGTTAGTCTGCGTTTTATAATAAGACAGATGAAGTCTACTTCTGGACAAGATTTTTACACGATTGTGTAACAAACACTCAAACATTTAGAATTTCACTTTTATCAAAGAATAGTAGGGTAAGATAAATAATTGTCCAAGTACGTGTCGGGCCACGCGCAGTGTAGGGTTCCGTAGTTCCGAATGGCAACTTTGAGTTTATGCCACTAAAAACGTTTAAAAACTAATTATCTATTGAATTTGTATGAAATTTCTTTTTCCGAGTACATTTTATAAGTTGATCGCCTATAACTTTTTAATTTGTATACCCCACTTAGCTCTGATAGTTTTCCTTTAAACTACATTATATATACTATAGCTGTGAATTTTTTCACGTGGCCATATATAACCGTTAAGCAGATAGAGGGGGGGGGGGGGGACACTTGCCTCCAACAAAAATTTTCACTTTAAACACAAATATTTCAGAAACGGATCCCTAAATCCAAAAATGGTGTTAACAAGCTCACAATGTTTTTGAAAGACCTATTCAACGACAACCCACACAATGTGTTTGTCGAGAAAAAAAATATTGACTACCTCTTTACTTGTATGGCAGCTAACCTAAAAAAAAATATTTTTCCAGATTTTATTTTACGACTTTTTCGCCATGTTTAATATACATATCCATGCCAAGTTACAGCTTTCTAGTACTTGTAGTTTCTGAGTAGAACCGCCGACAGACAGACAGACAGACAGACAGACATGGCGAAACTATAAGGGTTCCTTGTTTACTACGGAACCCTAAAAAAGTAGGAAAATAGTACAACAAAATGCTCCACTGTCCATGTTAAGTAAATAATTTAATCCATCAAAATATAAATGCAATGGTATTGAAGTTCATGAACAAGGTTCTGTTTTGATGGACACCCCTAGTTCCAACGAACTTGATATCTGCGATCTGACAGCCGCGATTTATACGAGAACTCCACGTGATTGCGGACAGATATCGCAACTTTCGGCCAGATATCAAACTTTGGGTTTGGGAGTAACGAACGGTTAATATAATCTTTCTTTAGTCAGCATTAAGTCTGCTTCTGGACATTGCCTGTTCTAACTTTTAACTTTTTTGAAGTGAAAACTTCTTTAGCGGCGTTGTGCACTTTTTTTGGAATGGGTAAAAAATGTTAAACTCGCGTCGGGACACGCTCGCGTCAGGACACGTGACCTGATCGAAAATTCGTAAGACTAATGGAGAGTAGACAGCTGGCGCGGCGTAGGAGAGGGATTATCCCCCTCTCTTTCTACGGCGCGGCGCAAATGTATGCCTGCGCCTGCTGTTTCGTATATCAAAAATGCACAACGTTAATATTCAAGTTTTCACTTCTGCCGGCACTCCCAGAGTGCAACCCGTCCTTTTTTTTTTCTATATTATGTATATATGCACAATGCTCAGAATAGGGACGTGTGGAAAGAACAGGGGAAGGCCTCTGCCTAGCAGAGGAACACTAGAACAGGATAATAAAAAAAAAATGTTATTAACTTATTCCACAAAAAATTGGGCTGGTGATAAAAAGTCACATTGGCAGTGGCAGTACAAATTTAATTTCCGGTATTTTTCTATATATTAACTTAGTTCCCACTGACTTCATAATTATAATAATCTAGTTAAGTGTATCGAAGTAACACTAAGCATGGGCACCATTACCCGGCCAAATCAAATTTACCGCGGACCTAATGTTTTATTCGTAAAAGGGGGTAAATAAGAGAATTAGCGTAATTCGGCGTTACACGGATGTTTCCTGTAACAGACGCCGCAGCGCGCTAATTCAATGAAGATAGTTCGCCATGAGCTCGCCTTTCTTGCGACTCTGACATACGACTGAGTAAAACGAAAACTTTTATTTTAATCTCGCATGTTCGAGAGAGAAATTTTATTTTTGTGTAATATTTAATTTAGTATCAGTAATTAATTTAATATATGAAGAATTTATAATTTAGCTAAATTTTGACACAGTATTTTTTTTGTTTTTATTTTTTTTAATAATATATTATTTATAGTAGATTGTAAAAGCGACTGACATGTGTATACTGGTTAACATGGGTCTTTGTAACCTGAATTAAATTTATTTTATTTATTTAATCTGCCATGTGGTACAGTAGAATATAATTTGTCATCACCCTTTGTGAGTAAACAACCTCACCAACGGGTGTCATGAAAGGCGACTAATAGAGGTATAGGTAATACAGAACAGATTGCCAGAGAATTTTCTGTGAAGACTTTATTCCATATCACTGGTATGACTAGTGGCTCTATGAGCTGTAGACCTCGCGAGTCCCCACCACCCTTTGAAGTTTATTGTATAAAAAAGTTGTGCAGACAAAAAAGTTGCGTCTTAATAAAAATAACAAAAAAGTCTAATGACATTTTTGTTTTTTTTAATAGCTGAGATATGAGATTTTTTAAGTCTCAAAGCCACATATTTCCGCCATTTTTTTAAATTTAAATAATTGGCAAAGTGCGTGTCTGGCCACGCGCAGTGTAGGGTTCCGTAGTTGCGAATGCCAACTTTGAGTTCTTGCCACTAAAAACGTCTAAAAACTAATATCTATTGAATTTGTATGAAAATGTCTTTTTTTAAGTACATTTTATAAGTTGATCGCCTATAACTTTTTAATTTGAATACCCTACTTGGCTCTGATAGTTTTCCTTCAAACTACATTGTATATACTATAATTGTGATTTTTTTCACGTGGCCATATATAACCGTTTAGCAGATAGAGGGGGGGGGGGGACACTTGACTCGAACAAAAATTTGAACTTTAAACCTAAATATTTCAGAAACTGATCCCTAAATCGAAAAATGGTGTTCACAAGCTAACAAAAGTTTTGAAAGACCTATTCAACGATACCCCACTCAATGTATTTGTCGAGAAAAAAAATATTGACTAGGTCTTTACTTGTATGGCAGCTACCCTGAAAAAAAATTTTTTTCCACATTTTATTTTACGACTTTTTTGCCATAATTAATATACATGTCCATGCCAAATTACAGCTTTCTAGTACTTATAGTCTCTCCGTGGACGGACAGACAGACAGACAGACAGACATGGCGAAACTATAAGGGTTCCTTGTTTACTACGGAACCCTAATAAACTCGCTAGACAAATAAATCTATATAATTACCGAACCTGCTTACAAAATTCCATGAGAATCAGTCGAGAAATGCGACAGAACAGACAGACAGACGGACAAAAGAGTTATCAGCCAGTCGAAACTGAGATGCTTCGCTCGCTCGGTCAATCAACCCGCCTGCGCTTGCCAAGCGTTACGGGCCAATCCTCCCATTCAAAGAGATCTCCCATCAAACGGGGACCTGAAAAATTCCGATCCTGAAAATCAGAATCAAGAAAATGAAAAATGATTTACCAGCTGCATCTCTTTTTGCGTAGCTCGCAAAAATTATTGCGAATGGGCGAGGTTTACGAATTATGTGGCGATAAGGCAATCTACCACTATTTTGACTTCCTATTTCCAACTTCTCAACCAACTGTAATGTTGGAATTCCGTGTCAGCCGAATGTTCCAATGTTCAGTGTTATGTGTAACAATGAGTCTATTCTAATAGCACATTCATTTTATCGCGGTCCCGAGTGAGTCGAGCAAATGATGTGTTTTTGTTTGTTTGCGTGCCCCGAAGGCAGAAAGTTAAATTGAGAGATTAACCGCGGGTTACAACATTTATGGATGTTTCATTGGAGTTACAAAAATTAAGTTATTTTAGTAGGGAAAGCATACGCGACACTTTTGGAATGATTTTACGATTGCTGATTGTTTTTGTTTTCATCATAATCTTCAGGTCTTTTGCCTTCACTGCAGGACCACGACCAAAAATATACTTGGCCAGAGCAGCCAGAGGACTTTGGCCTACACTATCCTCGCTGGCCAGAAGGGTTGGAGAGGTCTCATTGATGTTTATAAGCTACGTTTTGCTTGTATTTCCTAAGTCGCCTTCTACCACATCCCCGGGAGGACTTGAAGAGTATTCCACTCTGCTGGAAACCGCACAGATTTTTTTGAAAAATTATGGGGTGAAATTCAAACGTAGGTAGAATAGTACGAACTCAGCGCGCTATGGGCTATGCTCGGTGTTTCTTTAAGTCATTGCTGAGCATGACCACTGCTGAGCATAGGCCTTCCTGCGTCGCTGCCTCCCATCTTGGATCCAGTCGTCGTGATCGAATCAAAAATGAGAAAATTCATAGGAGAACCATTAAAAGTCACTGACATAGCCTAGCGGATTAGCTCGTCGAAGTTGCAGCGGGCAGGGCACATAGCGCGACGAACCGGTAGCTGTTGAGACAAAAAGATTCTTGAATGGTGACCTTTTACTTGCAAGCGAAGTGTAAGACACACACCCACCCACAAGGTGGTAAGATGGCCTGATCAAAGTGGAAAGTGCTGGATGCAGGCCGCTCTAGATCGGTCATCTTAGTAAGCCTTCGGGAAGCGCTATGTCCAGCAGTGGATGTTATGCGGCTGAAGTCATCATTGGTAACACACATTGGTAAACTTTAGTCTTAACACATAGAGGTATTTTGGACGGTATTCACTGCGTAGCTTCCCGAGTTATGTGGGGTTCGCGTGTTCACAATTCAGAGCGAACTAATAACTAGAGATAACTATTGTGCGAAGTTACAAATCATTTGTTAACAAACAAGCCGATTCCCAAGAAAAATGTCTCAAGATATTTAAGAATATACCTAGTTACTGATGCAAAATGTATCAAGTGTGCTTTGTCCATTTTATATTATATATTAAAAATAATTAAAATTCAATCACGAGTTCCAAATGGAATCACTTTATTTCATAAGCCGATTGAGTTTTTAATTGAACCTATTTTATCTTTTCAAGCGAAAATTCATTTCGTAATATTCGTTTCGTAATAAAATATACGTAGGTATTTACTACGGGGATTCAAAGGATTTTATCAAACTGGTCTATAATGTTTGTGATTACTTTAAAGGATGAAAGTTTCAAACGAGTAGTACTTATAGGGTTGTGGGAATGGGGACTCATCTGTCAGTACGGAAAGGAACTTTTGCTTGCTTTTATTCTTTTCTGTGTCTTTTTCTGTTGCTCAAAACCCTCATTTTTTTAATTTTTTTTTTAACTAGGGAGAGCGTCGGAACGCATTAATATGGCCGGTTCCGTGGCGTCCCGTCGCCCTTTCTCACTCTAGCAAATGACGGTTCTGAGCAACAGAAAAAGACACAAAGGGAATTTTCATAAAAAATATGTATTATCTAACCAGTTTATCCATAAATATTCAAAACTAAAGTACTAACAGTGAAAACAAAATGAAAATTTGTTGAAAAACGAACGAGATATAACGATTGTACGAAAATATATATAGCAATATTTTCGTACAATCGTTATATCTCACTCGCAAAAACGCTATTTTCCATGGCAAATGTATAGATGGATTTTGACGTCACCAGTCCATGTCGGTCTTCTCTTTCTGATTGAAACTGTAAAGGTATCATGTTTGTCGAAGAAGAAGATGTTTTATAAATTCTTTCATATTTGTTTACTATGGTAAATAGGGATTTAAGTAAGAAAATAAAATAAAATACGTGCATAATCTCTATTACATTAATCACACGTTACAAATAGATATACGTACATTCAGAATAACATTTTATTATATAAAAACGAATCAATCTAAAAATGAATATATTATTACATCAAAAAATATTTTTTAAATTAATACTTAGATAAATTGTTTCTTTAGCAGACCTAATCTCAGTCATCTTGATAAATTTGTTAGTATTTATGTAAAGTATAAACATATATCTATTGTATTGTTATGTACTTAAATATATGTATATTAAACGTTAAATAGTTTATTTTTTTATCAATGTGTTTTTGGGTATACATATTATGTAGATATATAAAAAATCATAATTATTTATAGCATTATAAGTTACAAATTTATATTTAGTTTGCCTACTATTTCGTTTACTTAGTCTGCCACATATATTTTCTTTTTGGCCTAATTGTTGGCCGAGAGAGAATGCCATATGGCATTAGGTCCGCCACTTGTACGTTTTTTAGTGTGCAATAAAGTTTAAATAAATAAACAAATGAAAAAATACATTAAGTAAACCACACATAATCCTCAGCTCTCATATCTAAACTGCATATGGTTCTGAGGGTGTGATGTGGTTTACATACCCTATTTTTGTGGAGTGAATGTACGTACACAGTGCTTTACTATAATGTACTATTAAACTAAAGTATATCAAGTGTTTTACAAATTGCCTACAGTACAAATAGTTCATTAAAAAACACTATTTTAAAAGAGCTTTAAGGCATTCAACTCAAGATGCAGTACTACAGTACTCAAAGTAAATAGAAAAATAAGATATGATGTTAAATAACTACGCGAAAAACGTGAAAATATATGGACGCTAAGAACTTGGCGAAAGGAAAAGAGACACGGAAAACACTCCACTGACAAGAGCCCTCATAAATGTAAGGAAAAATAGTTTTGGGTTAATTTAAACAGCTGGACCTAAAGCCCTATCGATGCTATTATAGACAGATCTAACAACCCTTCTGAAGGTCCTTTGGAGCCTTATCTTGATTTTCCCAAGTACACTGATGGTAGGCACCTTTCTAGCAGGCTGTAGGATTTTAAGGTTCAGCTTGCTACGTCGGAATACTTGAATTTCCACGCCAAGGGCTATAGCTGAAAATATAAAAAAATTGATCGAAATCTTTCAGTGGCTGTACTAATAAATAAACGGCCAAGTGCGAGTCGGACTCGCCCATGTAGGGTTCCGTAGTAGCAAATAACATAATATAAAAGTATTGTAGTATGTTTTTTTTAATTTTTATATTTGAGTTGATTGAATGAAAGGTAAATTGCCGTTTATGATTTATAACGTATTAAAAAAAATACTTACTAGATTTCATTCAAACCAATTTTCGCTGGTAGTTTTCATGGTAATGAACATCATATATTTTTTTTAGTTTTATCATTCTCTTATTTTAGAAGTTACGGGGGGGGACACACACTTTTTTCCACTTTGGAATTGTCTCTCGCGCAAAGTATTCAGTTTAGAAAAAAATGATATTAGAAACCTCAATATCATTTTTGAAGACCATTCCATAGATACCCCACACGTATGGGTTTGATGAAAAATAAAGTTTTGAGTTTCAGTTCTAAGTATGGGGAACCCCCAAAATGTATTGTTTTTTTTCTATTTATGTGTCAAAACCTTAATGCGGTTCACATAATACATCTACTTACCAAGTTTCAACAGTATAGGTCTTATAGTTTCGGAAAAAAGTGACTGTGACATACGGACGGACAGACAGACAGACAGACATGACGAATCTATAAGGGTTCCGTTTTTGCCATTTGGCTACGGAACCCTAAAAAAGACGTGTGGCACTCGGGGACTGCCGCGGTAAAGCTATTGCAAACAAGGAAGGACGGCAACGTCGCAAACGGACGACGGAGACGAAGCGGCAACCTACATGGTAGGCGGAGTGCAGAGCGTGAGGTTTTTTCGTTACGGAATTTCTGGATTCGGGCCTCGCGCTCAAGGCCCGCGATAGAAGCTATGCAATAGCTTAAAAATAAATGGAATGTATTTTGTATGAAATTACTAGTAAATATGTGTTATAAATGAATTATAGCCGTGTGGTTTCCGGCAGAGTAGAATAGGACCACTCCAATCCTTTCCGTAGGTCGTAGAAGGCGACTTAGGAAATACAAGCTAAACAAAGCATATAAACTTTAGTAGGACCTCTCCAACCCGTCTGGCCAGCGTGGAGATTGTAGGCTAAATCCTCTGGCTGCTCTGAACAAGTATGGCTCTAGTAGTACAGAGAGGGTCGTGCTCCTGCAGTAGAGACTAAATAGACCTGATGATGATGAAGATAAATGTACTCAACAATCTTTTTTAAATTTAGAAACAGACTGACGACTAACTTTTGTAAAGACTAACCTGCAAGGAGATATCCGATGCCGAGTAGACAGAACGCTCCACGCAACATGACTAAAGAAACAGGCTCCAAACCTTTTGTGGATTCAGGTTGAGGCTAGAAAAAAATTAAAGCTTTATAACTAAATTAGTAAGTAAATCTGGTAATGAAAATAGACCTCTCTTTCATTCCATACAAGAAAATTAGTTATTAAATAAAGCAGCAATAAGCATTTCAAATATTTGCACCTATAAATAAAAGTGGTAGCGAGTTGGGGACATTTCGGTATCTCTTTCGTACTTGCGAAATTAAATGAAAGTGACGTCACACGTCAGTACACGCATCCTTTTTCTGTTCTAAAAATCCATCGACACCACACAAGAAGTGAAATACAGTATTTTATATACTTGAGATGCCGCTGGTGAATCTCCCGAGATGTCGCTGCTTTCTCTTTCACTTTCAGTTACTGGTTCCGATCTTCTGGCCTGTTCTGGCAGATTCTTGTACTCATCAGTCGTCATCTTAGCCATGATGCCCGCTTCGAACAACGTCATCACTCTAAAATTATTTGAATGTTTGTGGTGATTTATATAAAGACGTGTTTAGGTTACTAACTACTTCTTTTTTTGGGTTCTGTACCCTAAGGGTAAAAACGGGACCTTATTACTAAAGACTCCGCTCCGTTCGTCCGTCTGTCACCGGGCTTTATCTCATGAACTGTGATAGAGCTAGACAGGTGAAATTTTCACAGATGATGTATTTATGTCAACAACTGTCGCTATAAAACTAAAAACAGAATAAAATACATAGTTAAGGGTGGCTTCTATACAACAAACGTGATTTTTTTGCCTTTTTGCTCGATATTAATAACAGCAACCGGTAGACTAACAACGCAGTTACTCGGGTAAATCAATCACCCACAGTGGCAACACTCCCAACTAATGACGTATTCTGAGGCCAATCACATGACAAGCTGTCACGGGAAGAGAATACCAAGCGAAGTGTATTCTCTTCCATGAAAAATTCAACCCATTGCATACCCAACTGAATTTATAGTAGATTTTGTTTTTCGAAACAAATCACCGGGTATAAAACAAAACAAAGTGTTGGTACTTACACGTTATTGAAGGTTTCCAGATAAGGACAGCCTATTTGTAAAGCTATAGCCGAGTAGCGTGTGTACAGCTTCTCGCTTAGGTGGAAATTGTGGGACCCTGAAAATAGGATTTGTGAAAACAAAATACATACTCTTTTGAGGGTTCCGTACCCAAAGCGTAAAAATGGGACCCTTTTACTAAGACTTCGCTGTCTGTCCGTCCGTGTGTCCGTTTGTCTGTCACCAGGCTGTATCTCAAGAACCGCGATAGCTAGTCAGTTAAAACTTTCAAAAACTATGTATTTCTGTTGCCGCTATGACAACAAATACTAAAAACAAAATAAAATAAATATTTAACTCCTAGACAACAGACGCGATTTTTTATAGAGAATGGTAGGGATTCGCACTTGGCCGGTTTCATTTGTTTTTGTGATAGATGTTTTAGTCTGCCTAAACGCATCTGACATAGCTAGACGATAGCTTGTCCACTTTAAAAAGAAAAAGAAAATGATTCTTTTTATATTAAATCCGGAAGTAGCATTAGCTTAGTGCGTCCTGCACGTTCTTTGCACTCGGTTACTTGAAAAATGAGCTTTTAACTTCAGCTACGCTAAAGCTGTCCTTCTATTAAAGCTCCATATTGAACGACATTTCAGTAGAAGTCTAATGAGTTTTATAATGTACATCGAATTTATCACTTCCATGCTGATCCATGATTATGCGTCTTTGCGCAGATCGTAAAAGCCAATCGCGGGAATGGGCGAGATCAATGCGGCTGCAACCGAACACCTGAAACCGCCGATGGGGCAGATAGACTAAGAGAGGGCCGTATTCAAAATGTGACATATGTAGCGTGCTGCATATTAAAAAGATATGTCTTAATGTACAGGGTTGCCTGGGCATAATCTGGAGCATTTTGTACAGTCAGCAAAAAAGTGATCATAGGACATCCAGCCACAAGATGGTCAGAAGACCTGGCCAAGGTCGCTATAAAGCGCTGGATGCAGGCCACTCTTGATCGGTCACTTTGGAAATTTTTGGAAGAGGCCTTTGTCCAGCAGTGGACGAGTTCCCCATGGAACATTGTCCTTCCATCAGTCAATTTGTATAATTGACAATTATCAAGTGATACAAATATAAATAAATGATTTTTGACAATTTTTTTAAATAGGTAGGAGGTCATAAAATATCTTTTATATTTCGCATGTATGTTTTATGACCTTGGGGAAAGTTGTTCAGTATCATAGATTGAATTCACCTTTAAAATAGTTTCAGTATATTTTGTTAGACGTATACGTGTATATTATCTTGTTTTTCTGCCTATATATCATCGCCATCACGCTGAAACTGGGCTTTATGACTCTAAAATCTTAGTAAACAGGGATAAAGACTGATATGTATTTTTCCTCCACCTACCAAACCTCTCGGTATCATAGTAAAGTGTCTCCCTTCCTCCCAAAATGGCGACGCGTCGTCGTGACAGTACAAGACCAACCCCCACTTCGACGCTGCGCACGCGTTGAACGCGTTGCCTGCGCATGAGCTTCGCGAGACGGCCGTATACTCCCGTCCCATTCTAAAAACAAAAGATCATCTTACAAATGCAGAAACAGTGATTAGTGCAAGACTGCTTCCGTGGTTCGGTGTTCAAGGCGTTTGCCTTGTAATCCGGAGGTCATGGGTTTGAATCACACTGGGAAGTATACTTTGTGAAAAGTTGTTTCCAGCCTGAGAAGAGCAACTGGGATTACGCTGAGATCAGAGGGAAATCATCATGATGATTTGCAGCTCTGCACTGCTGAGATAGGTTTCTGTTTATTTCTTAATATCTTCAACATTTTATCATCATCAGCACGACATTCTGTACTACCAGAGCTAAATTTTACCAAAGTAGCCAGAGGATTTGGCCTACACCACGGATTAAAGAGGTCTCATTGATGTCTATAAACTTTGTTTAGATTTTATTTCTTAAGGCGCCTTCTATGTCATCCATGAGAAGACTTGGAGTGGTCCTATTCTACTACACGGAAAGATTTACCACATTTGAAGTATGTTAATTAAAGCTCAGCACCGTGTCGAAGATTATCTTATAATACTCGATGCAGCTAAAAATAGTTGAGCATGGCTTGGGGTGGGGAGGAATGAGATTACCGTAATTGGTTTAATCCGAGATGTAGCGAGATCCACCGTCGATAGGGTAGGTATTAAACCGCTACTTACTGCATGAGTACTTGCTAACACTAACGTACTTATCCAAAAGGTATCCTACACATGTTTATTTTTGTTTTAAAAAAAGTTCTAAACAAAGGTAACTGGTTTTAAAAAAAGGGTGGGTTTCGTGATTATACCCTGTCGAAACAAAGTTCCTTATTGCAAAATCAAAAGCTTATGAACACATAACTTAAAATGTAATGCATTGATGTTTTGTACAAAAGAATTTAAAATATCAATTTCAGACGCCATCTTGGATTCAAAAAAGTTGAGATTTGAATTCTGCGACCCAAAAACTGGATACCGAGTTTCAGAGGATTGTGAGGAGTTGAAAAGGGCTTCGGCATTCGGGCAAAAAACGTATCAGCGTAAAAAAAAACACTTTTACCAAAAGCCTTACCTCTAAAATAGTCAAAGAAGAACTGTGTCTCTCCACCACCAGTTCATATCCGTAGTCCCTCATTGCTTCTTCCAGGGCTTGCAGTGTTCCTATTGGCTGTTCTCTGGCTGGTCTGGCCAGGAGGCTGGTTAAGTTAGCTGAGTACATGTCACCTATGACGTAGGTAGCACCGAGAGAAACCAGGACAGATACCAAGCGAGCTTTGTGAGTCTTTGATGGTTCCTTACTGGAGGCTAAAACATAAAAGTTAGATTTTAGTGATACGTTTATTATGAGATACCTTCTTTTTGTGTAGCTGTGACTCAATGGCTGGAAAGCGTATGGACCTCTTTGGATCAGCTTATCCTAAGTTAGAGGACTCCAGGCACTACGCACCAGGTGATATTCTGAAGCTTATGCATTTCTTCTTCAGAAATCCCGATGCGAGTGAGTAAGGCAAGGGGGTAAGTACAATATAAGCCAAAGATTCAAAGTGCTTCCAATTTATAGACCCCAATGCAAGATAGATAATATTAATATCTACATTACTCAAATCGGAGGGGTATAGTTTTACTACGTGAAAATATAATACGTTCGTGATTACGTCATGAGCAAAGTGGCAAAACACTATAGTGTTACGAAACAAATATTACCGCCGCTTTGACATCTAAAACACAAACGCTGAAGACACTTTCGAAACATCTAGCGCTCAAACCTAATCCAGTATGGTATTCAAACACGTTCAGTGTTCACTGGCTGCTTTAGAGCGTAGTGTGCGAAACACATACATACATACGAGTGACAAATAAATTGGAATAGTTCAGTAACGAGTAAACGTTGGTTGGGTCCATTCATATTATGGATTTGATACACCTACGCTGTATTTCACTAATTACAACAGTGGGAAAATTCGTTGATTTGTAAAAAACGACGGGTTGCACTCTGGGAGTGCCGGCAGAAGTGAAAACACAGCAGTATGGCTACTACACAGACGGTCGAGCCATCAGCTGTCACCATCCATGGATGCGCGTAGCACGCTGTAACAAAAACACACACGAACATTCGCGCAAGCGCCCTGCGCCGTGTTACGAATTTTCGATCAGGTCACGTGTCCTGACGCGAGTTTAACATTTTTTACCCATTCCAAAAAAAGTGCACAACGCCGCTAAAGAAGTTTTCACTTCAAAAAACTTTCATGCAACTTTCCACTAGAAGAAAATAAAACCAGCTGCTTCTCATCCCGCGCAGATCGTAGAAGCTGATCGTACGAAGGAATGGGCGAAAATGCTAATCATTTTAATAGGTGATGCTAGCAACCCATCACTAATTTGTTTCCCTTTTCCCACCTTCTCGCCCACCGTCACGCTAAAAGTGGGCTTTGAGACTCGCGGCCTTGGGCTTAGTACGTATGTATGTTGTAAGAACGAATGAAAAATATATCAAATTCACAAGCCAAGCTCTTCTTCATTTTATTGCGCAAAACGTTTATTTTGAACCACTTTGCAAGGGGTTTAAGAATGTCAACTGTTTGCTTACTTATCTTATTGAAAATGATATAATATCCAATAGTTGTTAGCGTCTAAACACATTATTCTATGCTAAAGTGTAAGTTTTAACACGTGAGAATATAATACATAGCACTACCGACTACATCGTCTACGAAGTGGCAAAACGCTAAGTGTCATCCCCTAGTGTTACGAAACTTACGAAACAAACATTACCGCCGCTTCGACATCTAAACACACAGGCTGAAGACACTTTCAAAACATCTAGAGCTCAGATCTAATCCAGTATGGTATCCAAACACTGACAATGTTCACTTCTGCTTCTAGCGTAGTGTGCGAAAATACTTTAGTGGATAGGTAATGGATTGAAATAGTTGAGTGATGAGTATACGTTAGTTCGGTCCATTAGTATTATCAATTATGAATCTTATAATAAGAATCCCCTTATCCTAGACTTTTCACAAACGTAGTCTACGTTTTATTTTGAAACCACAGTCATGTCAGATTTCTTTAAAAATTTGTAATTTTTAAGCAATTGCAATTATCTAGGGGTATAATTGGTTTCCGACACAAAATATAAGGATGTAGAAGTTTCCCATATTGATAGTCAAAAATGATATAACACACTTTATTTTAAGCTCATATTTTGACTGTGAAAACCATTTATATGCCTAAATATTTTGTGCCGTAGTAAATTTTTCCGAAATTTTGCATGTCGTTTCGAAATAAAACGTAGACTACGTTTGTATGGAAAAGGGTAGTTTGGTCTAGGGTAAGATTAAGTTGTATACTGTAAGTAGTGCAACATTTGCCCCGGGTTCAATCCCCGGTCAGGGCAAGTTGGAAAATGGCCTTGGTCAATTGTCCTGGGTCTTGGATGTTTATCTGTATTTGTTATAAAATCGTTGAGTTAGTATCAGCTGAAATTTTCGCAAATGATGTATTTCTGTTGCCGCTATTACAACAAATTAAGGGGGGCTCCCATACAACAAACATGAGACATTCTTAAGTACATAATTATACAGTCTATTTAAGACGTTGAACCAGAGATATGGTTAGTCCCATATCTCTGCGTTGAACATTTACCTTATTAGCTAAGCGCATTGCCAGTTACGTAAGAAGCAGGTTTAAGGGGTAGTTCAGTAAACAATTCTGTTGTTACGAGTACTTACATTGTCTTAGAAAGAGTGTCGTGGTGAACCAGCAGCAGTTGTTCAGTAGATGAAGCTGATCTTGCCGACGGCGCGCAGGTTTTTCTTGACTTGACAAAGTTCAAATTTTGAAAATTATTAGAAAACTAGCTGTACCCGCGGGCTTCGCACCCCGTGGGAATTTCAGGATAAAGAGTACCCTATGTCCTTCCCCGAGTCTCAAACTATATCCATACCAAATTTCATCCAAATCGGTTTAGTAGTTTAAGCGTGAAGAGGTAACAAACAAACAAACAAATATACAAACTCACTTTCGCATTTATAATATTAGTAGGATAGTAGGACTAGTAGGATTAGTAGGAAGTAGGATAGTAGGAAGTAGGATTTATAATATTAGTAGGATAAAGAAAATCAACATTACCGTACGAATTTCCCGGACGGCTGCACACTTTAATATGAAAATGCCGAATTGTTTTGTTAAAATATTTGACTGTTATTTTAGTATAAATACTATATTATATTATACTGGACGCAAGGCGCTCTAGATCGGTCATTTTGGAAATCTTTGGGAGAGGCCTATGTCCAGCAGTGGACGTTGTGCGGCTGAAATGATGATGATGATGATGACTATATTAATCTAGTATAGCCCGTGTTTCGATTGATTACGGGTATGTCCCTTGAGTCCCTTCCACGTTGTATTTATTTATTAGTATCCCATAACATAAGTTTAAAAACGTACTTTGGGGTTTTATTCATACAATAATTTGACACATACTTTGTATGGCGCGGCAAGACTGTGTGGCGTTGCCAAAGAGACGGAGCGGCTATGACGAACCATAGAGCTGGGCCGGTGACTAGGATGGTAGCACAAACTAGCGGCCACACCTGGACAAAAAAGGATGAGTAAAAAAATACTAATAAAAAACGACGAGACATTCTTTTGATAATCGAAGTCTGAACTAAACCGCAGTCTTACTTCTACTGCTGGTAATACCAGTTGTATAAAAGTGTCGTTGTCCCTACTTTGCAGGGTTGCAGCTACTTTGAGGTCTAGCCTGTGATGTGTTCAGGTTTGAATTCAGTATCAAAAAAGTCAAAGACTCCCATATCTACCCTCCGTCGGCAGATATTGCATTTTATTTAGATTTTGCTGCCTCTCGTTCTCCTATTTTCCCCCTTCCCCCTCGAATTTAAATCGTGAAAGTGTGACGTCTAAAGTCTGTTACGGTTGTGGGAATACCCATAATATCTGACCCGCGCCTGGATGTGTTTAAACAAAAGTCAAAATCATTTATCTTTATAGATTTTTGAATAATTTGGTAATTAACAATATGATTCCGTACACAGATAAACGAGCAGGCACTATACCTATTTTTCCGATGAGTCAATAAAGAAATCCTGTTGCTTTTTACCCAACACAACCTCACTGTGGCCGCCGATGAGGGTTCTAAAAATATGAAACTCCAGATGGCAGCATAGGGAAGTCTGTAACATGTCTGTAACTGATGGTCCAATGACAACAGTCGATTGGAATTGACATCACTGTGATGCCACCTAGTGTCACACAAAATTTTAAAAACCCTTGTTATATGTTTACCAAATAAAGGTCTTACATTATCATCAGGTTTATTAATCTCCACTGTAGGAGCACGACCCTCTCTGTACTGCCAGAGCCATACTTAGCTTAGCCAGAGCAGCCAGAGGACTTGGCCTACACTCCCCACGCTGGCCAGACGGGTTGGAGAGATCTCATTGGTGTTTATATGCTTTATTTAGCTTGTATTTCCTAACTCGCCTTCTACTACGGGAAGACTTTGAGTGGCCCTATTCTACTTTGCTGGTGGTTTTCACAGCAAAAGTTCTTACCTCCCAACGGAAAGGACGGATGATAGCCAAAGTCTCGCTCAGCTTAGCAGGTGCATGAGTGAGGAATGCCCCAGAGTCCGCTAAAGTAAGAAAGGAGAACTCAACCGCCTGCAGTCTCTCCCAAGTCATCGTCACGTCACCGATAAAGAAATCTGCTTTCTGAAAAAGAAAAAACAAAACTTTTGAACTATGAAATGGTGTGTACTCTTTGAAAGAGTCGGCGCGAGGCCGTATACCAATCGTTTGAACAAATGGACTGTAATTCATACAGAAATGTGAATCTTATAATTCGACTCTCATGTTTAAACTAAAAAAATATATAAGAATCATCTTGCCTACCTTGAAGGAAAAAACAAATGTTTTTAAAAAATGTTTACGTAGGTACGATTTATAATCAAGCATATGATTTTTATAAGAACAAAAAGCCGGGATTTGGAGATGAATAAATCGAGCTCAAACTAAGAGGGGTTATGCTATTTTAACATAGAGATGCTATGACCACCTTCCAGCTTCATCATCAGATCAGCTTCATGGCATTATAATATTGCATTGTCACGCAATTTATGTATGCGTACTAAATTTCAGCTCGATCGAAAACCAGGAAGTGGATCAAATTTACAGACAGACAGACATTCAGACACTGGGACAGGTTAAACTAAATAAAAGCTTATAACTGCCTCCGTGGTGTAGTGGTTAGAGCGTTCAGCTCATACCCGGAGGTCGCGGGTTCGATTCCCGGCGGGGGCAACGACTTTGCGTTGTTGTCCTAGTTTGGTTAGGACATTGCAGGCTGATCACCTGATTGTCTGATAAGTAAGATGATCCGTGCTTCGGAGGGCACGTTAAGCCGTCGGACCCGGTCACTGTCTTTGACATAGGTCGTTACCTAAAGCCATGTCAGAGGCCTTTAAGGCGGTTTAAAAACTCTGACACTAGTGTTAGTCACTAACACACACGATAAGAAGAAGAAGCTTATACAATACTGTCAATTGGATAATTACACGTTTCCAAATCAATCCAAGAGTTCCTTTGAAAGTTCCATTTCCAGATATACTTGATCCTTGACTGCGATCTGGAGGATCGTAATATTTGTATCTGGTAACAAAAAATAGAACAAAATTAAAGAAAAGTTATGTCAACTATTTTCTGTCAATTGATCATCATCACTGCTAGATAGTAGACCTCGTACACTGCTCCTGTACTTGGACTGATATAGTGGCTTTACTGTATAGGGACTTCAACCCTCCGATATACCGATAGCCAATAAGGCATCGCTAGAGAGACTAAAGCACTGGCTTTACTGTATAAGCACTTCAACACTTCGATATACCGATAGTCAATACGGCATCGCTGGAGATACTGAAGCACGGCCCATGTTTGTATCGAAACGAAGGCTTTTTCATAGTCCACGAACCCCAAACATAGCAGCCAGTTAATGAAATGTGTGAATTCTTTAAATTGATAGCATAGTCACTAAGAGTCAAAGGTTCATTTTCATTATTCATTCTGGCACGTGAGATTTCTAAAACGCACGCCGGAGGCACGGATTAATAAATAGTGCCGTAGGGCACGCATGCGGGTAACCATTTTTACTAGTGCGAGAGAGAGGAGCCGTTTTCATTAGTCGATAGGGTAATGTACAGTCGATATACAGTATAACCACAGTCGGCTACTACTGTATCGACTTATGGCTTTCGTTGGTCGTTAGCCCGCGTACGGGGAGTCCCCGAATGCTATATATATCGACTGAATTATCGACCAATGAAAATGAGCCATAATCACTATTAGTATAGCAGGACTTTTAAAACTATATCAGTAAATTAATAATTTAAAAGTATAAAATCGAATTCAATCCATCCTTTTATTTGGAAACTATTATACATACATATATATTTTCCCGGTTTGGAATTATGGATTATGGATTTCCACTTACTACGATCCTTGCAAACCTCTTTTGCCTCGAAACTATTATATTTCACACAAACTGACAGACCTCCATCCAACTCACATTCAACTAAAGGAAAATATAGAAAAGCAGATTGACTGTGGTACAAAAAGGTCACGGCAAATCACGCCATTATAAGTGGCTTCAAACCTTCATTATAGTTAATAAGGTCGTGCTCGGCAATAAGGAATTCGACTAAGAAGCTACGTTAAGGTTTGAACAAACAACTGTGATATTACTGATCGATTTTAACGCAGCGGGCGATGCAGTTTCTTTTTTGGTTCATTTTATAAAAAGATTTGTGAGTTCTTTCTTTTACATTGCAATACTTATTGTAATTGCGTCATACTGAAACACACACACACACTCACACCCTCACACATACAAACACAGTGTGTCTTCATGTACGGGCGCCTCTTGTCACATTTGCCCTGATCTAAAGACCTCCGGATAAAGTCGAAATATGTCGGTCAGTAACTGAATCTCTACGTGAGCAATCCGTTAACTCATACTAATAATGTCTGTGCCTCACGTTAGATTTATTTAAAATTAAAGACGTAGTTGGTATGTAGCTAATTTTTCACTTTTCTATTAAGCTCGGCAAGATTTGAAAACATCGCTAGCGTCTTTACTACTCGATATAATCGCTTGCATGTGGTCATGGCTTTACTTACTTGAAGTTGAGTTTGTTTGCGAGAAGAGCTAAAAGTTTGTCGTCTCTGCCGCCAGTGACGTTTACCGTTGAATCGTTATTGTACTTCACGAAATGCCATGGTGGTGCCTGATGAGGAAACAACGCACAAATATGAGGTCAGGTAAAAATGTTTTACGTCTTCACGGGCCTAAAAGTGGTATTTAAGGCTTGAATGTAATTCTAAACAAGTTTGTTTGTTTGTATGTAATACATTTATTGTACTATGAAAAAACACAATTACATACAAAAACAATACCTAGAATAAATTGACAACGGCGGACTTATCCCATAATGGAATCTCTTCCAGTCAACCGGCGAATAAAAAGTTTCTGTAATTAGCGTAGAACGTCACGTTATTTTGTTTTTAACTAAAAAGTTAACTTATTTGAGGTAGTTTCCTATGTATGATGTACATAACTTTGTATTTCAATACACATTCAGCGAGAAAGTTTCACCAAGTTTGGTTTTGATATTGGTTTTAGAAATCAATTTCCTGAACAGAAATAAAATCTTCCAAGAAACTCCAAAAATAAGTTTCCGGAATTGTCGTGTTACTGGTCAGAAATTTTAGGAATGACAAGTTATCGGAAAAAATAAGTTGAAATATTTTATCAGCTCCAAGTTATATAGTATTCGCAGAAGGACATTACGGCAAAATACTAAAGTGACATTTGTTGGAAAAAGTAGGAGCCCCCTGACAGCTGTAGGGGAACATTACTTTTACGACATATGAACATATTAACTAAGTATGTATTTGCGTTGTAGTGTTAAGCAACAAAGAAGGCAGTGGCTCGGCCTTCGGCCTCGATTGAGAGCTGCGCCTTCGGCCTTCGGCCTCAGGCTGCGCCGAAATACTTACAAGCGGCACGTAAGTTTAGCACTGAGTGAAGTGTAGAGGGGAGACTGCGCACGAGTACAGTATTAATTTTTGACTAAAGCAAGGTCAGCGCTAGAGTTTCGTGCCGCTACCTTTAATTGCGCTACCAAATGATGATATAGTCAAATTTGCAACTTTACATCTGTCACCACATTGTTCTACTTTGCCGGAAACTACACGGGGATTTTAACTGTGCAATGAAATTTAAATAAACAAAATTTTAAATGAAGTTTTAATAAATAACCCGTCATTTTGTCGCAGTTGTTTAAAAAGTGCAACTTACATGTAAAACAGGTACATCAAAGACCCTCCCTCTGAAGTTCTCGTACACCTTGTCGGCAGGCGGCAGCACTGGCGACTTGTACAATCGGCCGGACCACCAGTTGACCAGGGACAGGTAGTGAAGGCGGTTCGGCGTGGCTTGGTTGTAGTATACGCGAAAACTGTAGTAAAAGGAGTCGATTAATATATTATGATGTGCCCGCGGGCTTCGCTCCTCGTGGGAAGTTCGGGATAAATAGTACCCTTTGTCCTTCTCCGAGTCCTAAACTATATCCATACCAAATTTCATTCAAATTGGTTTAGTATTTTTAGCGTGAATAGGTAACAAACAAACAAATATACAAACTCACTTTTGCATTCATAATATTAGTAGGATAGGATAGGATAGTAGGATTAGAGTTTCGCGGTCGCAATGACTGTTATTATTATGACAGAAGACATGACGGCAGAATATATTATATATAGGCGTCGAAATATCTGACAAAAAACGATATTAATCGCGGTAAGTCCCGTAATACTCATCAGTCATATGAAGTAAATTATAATTAAGGTATGATGCGACTTGGTTAGGAAGGAACCCATTCCTTTTTAATTGACTTCAAATACAAGATTTTATCAATTTGAATGTATATATGTATTTACTTAGAGAGTGCCTCCGCTGCCTGCGCCTAAAAATATCACTATTGGGAACCGGTTATGATTTAAAACACCGGCTGCCGGTGCCAACACTTTTTCGTTAGGTTTCCTGTGACCAAAACACGAACGAGCGAAGCGAGCGAGCGACTCAATCTAAGGACGTGAGTAACACAGACACAGATCGCGTTATACCAGCGCCGGCAGCCAAATCGTACCACGGGTTATACTGGATCGGTCTTCTTCTTCTTCTTATCGTGTGTGTTAGTGACTAACACTAGTGTCAGAGTTTTTAAACCGCCTTACAGGCCTCTGACATGGTTTTAGGTAACGACCAATGACCGGGACCGACGGCTTAACGTGCCCTCCGAAGCACGGATCATCTTACTAGATCGGTATAGTATAATGATGATAAAATAACAGTCAAAACACAAAAAAGAGATTGATATTCCTATACAAAATGCCCGGGCGGCTGCACACTTTTGTATGGAAGCGTTAATTCTTTTTTAGTATATCTCGTGGTTCGATTTATTACGGGTGTGTCCCTCCCACGTTGTTTAAACGGGTGGTTATTTTAACTTGTTGAAATGTATCTTTTAATTACTCTTCTAAAAACCAATTTCGTGACATAACAAAGAAACGGACTTGAATTGTTTTCAGAGATATCACGAGAAAGGAAAACCAAAGAACTGTGTCTTTTCGTAATTCTTTACATTTAGCTAGATTACAAATACTTGAATTAGGGAGTTAGTCTCCAGTGGTAGCTTCTATTCGCGAATTTGAGAATACCTATTATTTCAGAATAAATAAACATATAGTACCTGGGCGACCGAGCTTTGCTCGGTTACATCTCAAACATTAAGTACATTTTTTAAACTTGTCTAAAAACAATACAAAATAAAAAATTATATATGAACTTGAACATAAAAAAAAACAAAAGTAAGTCACCGAGTGGATTCGAATCCGTAACGTAACTCTTTCTAGTGGTCCGCATCCTTAACCGCTGAGCCAAATGGATAGCGGTCGGTGCGATGAAATTAGCGACCTTATTCTGCGTGGAATGAAAAACGCATAAAAACTCGAAAACACGGGTTTTCCCAAACATAAGACTAATCTAGATCGATTATTTACCCCCGAAAACCCCCATATACCAATTTTCAGCGAAATCCCTAGAGCCGTTTTCGAGATCTCTGAAATTTATAAATATACAATAATTGCTTGTTTAAAGGTATAAGATACGGACAACTTACATTTCTAGCCCCAAAGTTAGTTCGAGAGTTGTGTTATGGGATACTAACTAAACGATACTACATACATACTACATAATACATATATTAATAAACATCCAAGACCCAAGACAATTTGAAAAAGGCCATTTTCCAACTTGCCCTGACCGGGGATTGAACCCGGGACCTCTGGGTGGCGGACTAGCATGGTGACCACTACGCCACGGAGGTCGTCATCTCGGGCTATATTACTAAATCACTATAGTAAATGTTTCATATATTTATGCTGAAATATTACGCAGTACGGTACGGTAGGTATATGACTGTAGTTGATTTGATCTGATAACTTTTTTATAATGCAAACAATACGTACTCACCGTCTCGACTTTACTTTACCTAAAAATGGTAGGATAATATTTTCTTCTAACATTCCTTGCCAGCCAGATATCAATCGAATTAAAAAGATTTAAATAATCGTGGAACAGTTGGAAAACTAAACTGTTTCGAGTAAACTTCTTTAAACCAGCCAGTCATGAATGTTAAAAAAAGCTTGAAAGACCATCGTCCGACAAGTTGAAGCATGTTGATTTTTTAAAAGTGTACAAGCAACGGCAGCTTGATTGGGCGGCCAGTGCCTAGGGGTATTTCTAAAAATTACATTTCGCCTCCAACGAAGCCCAATAAACCCGTACGAAGAATACAAAGGTCCGGACTATCACGTACTTTGTAATTCGATTGGCCCGAACGTCGATTGAGACTTGGCCAAAACATATTTTATGAACGCCAAAGAAAATATACAATTTATTGGCTGAGAAATGCTAACGTTTTTTGGACGTTAATTTTGATAGGCAATTGTCTTGTCTTTGTTGATTCTTTTATTTCCGAAATGATAAAGTTTGCTTTTGCGTAATATTGTCTAACATTTATATTTATAATGTTATCAATAAAAAGAGCAAAATTATTATACGGATCAAACTAGATCTTCTAAAAAGTTATTTATTTGATGGGTATCTTATTGTGTTTTATTTGATATATGACATTCTCAGGGATAATATTACAATGCGTAGTTATAATAAGGATAATAATAGGAGGGAGACACCGATGAGCTAGATGGCCCGGCGGGCCTTTCGCAAGTAAAGCGATACCGGGTGTGGTCCGCACTTGGATGGGTGACCACAAGTGGCATAATAATTTCTTGAGCTCCTCCGTGCTTCGGAACGCACGTATAAGCCGTTGGTCCCTACTGTTATTCATGTATGGCAGTCGCCAAGCTATGTCACATGCCATAAGGCAGCCTGAAAACTCTGACACCAGTGTTGGCCACTTACACATTACGAGGAACAAAGAACATGTAGGCGTACCTTTTTTAGGGTTCCGTGGTATACGAGGAACCTTTATTTATATAATTTTGGTAATATATCTGTCTCGACGACGAAGTGGTAAAATGAAATGTCGAAAAAAAAAAATTATGTCTCCGTTTCCTTTAAATTTTTTTTCTAGTAGGTGCTGGACCCTGAAATATCATGTATCCCGTTAAGTCCAGCAGACAATAGGTTGTAAAGAAGTACTTACACACTTTTCCTGGGGTTGGTGATGACGGCAACCCTCATGGCTTCTCGGATCGTGTTCAGGAACTTATCGGTGACAAACCCTCGCGGCCAGAAGAAGATGTATAGGATCGTTCGGTGGATTAAGTTGTTATCTGTTAACTATGGAAAAAACCTGTTCAAATAGGTTTGCTATTACTGATGTAGAAAATGTAAATGTGTAACAAAAAAATTCCATACCTCTGTAAGAATGTTTTCACATTCGTAAGGTTCGCAGAGAATGAGGCTGATTCTCTCTTCTGATATGTCTAGAGCCTTTTTTAAGAACCCGTAGTACTGAAACAATATAATATTTAAAAATCTAAAACCTGGCTACGGGAAATCTATTAATGCTCGCTCAGCAGGGAGTAACAGATAAGAACGTATTTCTTTTAGAAATATGCTAATTAATCCCTTTCATTTGATATACAACTTGGTATAAATTGTTTTATTTAATTGTTTGAGACATGGCCCATAGAGGACGCTATATTGAATTTAGTGTGACGTCACATAGCCTTTAATCAGCGGACCTGAAATAGTGTCTGTTGTTCAATTTCTTTGCAATGGACAGCCATGCAAGATACTTTTAATATAAATATAAATATATAGGGACAAATTACACATATTGAGCTAGCCCCAAAGTAAGTTCGAGACTTGTGTTATGGGATACTAACTCAACGATACCATACTTTATAATAAATACATATATAGATAAACATCCAAGACCCAGGAAAATTTGAAAAAGGCCATTTTCCAACTTGCCCTGACCGGAGAGCGAACCACGGGACCTCTGGGTGGCGGACTAGCATGGTGACCGCTACGCCACGGAGGTCGTCAAAATTTCTAATGAATTATCATTTGTCAATATGTATGGTATCAAAGATATCAAGGAAGAAACAAACTTCAGTGCATTATTTTTCCAAAGACGGAAACTTACAAATTAAACTTATTATCATGTGGACTGAGTATACATTATTTTGTCATAATTATGAGTTAGGCATAAGATATCAGTACCTGTGTGACCGAGCTTTGCTCGGTTACATCTATAAAACAATACAAAATAAAAAATTATATATAAACTTGAACATAAAAAAAACAAAAGTAAGTCACCGAGTGGGATTCGAACCCGTAACACTCTTTCTAGCGGTCCGCATCCTTAACCGCTGAGCCAAACGGATCGCGGCCGGCGCGAAGAAATTAGCGACCATATTCGAAAACACGCGTTTTTCCAAACATAAGACTAATCTAGATCGATTATTTACTCCCGAAAACCCCCATAGGTATACCAATTTTCTGCGAAATCGTTAGAGCCGTTTTTGAGATCACAGAAATTTATAAATATATAAATAAATAAATAAATATGTCATAAACATTCAATTACTACGACTTGAAAGCCTTCACTCGTTATTTCGGTATATTAAGTTAATAAAGCAAGAATTTCATTTAAAATAAATGATCAAGGAAAAGGTCTAAAAATATATTAATCGCGGTAAGTCCCGTAATACTAATAACAGTAAAGGTCGAAAAACTGCTGTTAGAATCTAACGTTAAATTGCTACAAATTTTCTACATTTCAATTAGAAAGTGTAATTAGCACGAATTGAAAAGCTTTGAATGTCGGCCGTCGCTCTAAAAAACAATTAAATTGTCGTTAAAACTGTCAAGTTGTACCTTACCTAGTCATTGTTTTCATAAGTAGCACAATGAATAACAATGTTCTGTTTTTATATAGTTTAACTTACCTAGTCATCGTTTTTATAAATAGCAAATAATTTTTTTTTTTCATTACGTCTTCTTGTAGTGTCAAAGGCTCAAAATCAAATCAGATTTTACCCTCCAGAAGGTAGCCACTTTTACGGCGTTGTCTGAGTCCTCATACAGGTCACGCTTAGAGCAGCTGGTAGGGTAGTTTATAACTGAATAGGGTATTACACCCATTTTTAAAAAGTATCTAATTTAGATTCCATGCTGCTAATTAGCCACTTAAAATACACAAAAATTGTATCCAATCGATAAGTGCCATAAAACTCATTACAATTTTTCATTTTCAAATGTTGCGTGTATATTGCCGAAAACGTTAGAGCAACGGGGATGTGACAAATAAATCTATGTTGGTATTTTATGAACTATCTACATCTTCACTAATATTATAAAGAGGAAAGATTTGTATTTGTGTGTGTGTGTGTGTGTGTGCGGTGCCGATTTTAAAGTTCTTTCACCATTAGAAAGCTACATTCATCCTAAGTAACAAAGGCTATATTTATTGCAAAAAAAGATTAGGGATTCTTACTAAATTTTGCGCCTTTTGCGCATTTCCTAGTTTTTAAGATAATTATGTGCTGTATTTTATTTTGTGCAATAAAGGGTATTGTATTGTATTGTATTGTAAATCTTTAGTAACCTAACCTAAGGTGTAAAAAAATCGCTACTAACAAATATTTTCCGTCTGTTTATAGCCTGAGCTATTTCAAGAATATATTTTAGATTTTTCTCATATGGACCAAAATAGCGTATTACGTAAAAAAATGGAGTGATCTTCTTTTCGTGTGGATAGTACACTAGATTATGTCACTCTTGTATCGGGCCACTTCGATAGCTATGTTGTTTGCAGCAATCTGATTTTTCCAAGTGCAGGTGTTTGGGCAGCTGGGACACGTAACGTGGGACACGTACGTGCTCCATAGTTTGTGAAGAAAAACCACACTTTATTAATTGTGAAAATATCTTTACAAATGTGCCCACTTGCATTCTTAGTCTCTAGATCACTTGTTTAGCGATTTAGCTAACGCATCTAAAGATTTAAAAAAAAAACATAATTGGGTACATTCCTAAGTCAAAAATAAATTATTTTGTACTAATAAAAAAATAAAGCGTCGCAAAATAATGTCACTTGTCTTCGAACATATCCATTTTAACGTTATTTTAAATTTATTATTGTAGAAAAACTTAATATAAGAGCGCTATTTGACTCCAAAAATCTATGACGTCACCTACCTATATTTCATACAAAATCCCATAGAAACTGTTTGTTTTGACATTTAGAAAAAAGTTGCTGATTTGACTTGTTGGAAAATAGCGTATTTTTATTTCCTTACTTGAGTTTCCTCTTTTCATTTGAAACTCAGTTTTTTTTATAATTCCTCCCTTTGTTATACACAAAATATAGATTGTAAGGAGTAAAGAAAGAAGATTAACATTACCTTATTCTTATTCTCTTCAGTGTGAATGTCTAAATTTATAACTTGTATCTTGTGCTCACTCAATATGCAAAATAACTCAAACATGTCCCTCGCCCTGAAACAAACATTTGTATATGAGGACATTATTATGAGAGCTTTTGTCTATCGTATATAATGAATGATGTCTTAACATTAATAAGCTTATATACATATACATAATCAAACATATAAAACAACACATAAATATAAAGTATATATCTGTACATATATTATATATTTATGTGTTACCACGGAGGCTGTCCTTCGTGGTGTAGGAGTGGTTAGAGCGTTCGGCTCATACCCGAAGTCGCGGGTTCGATTTCTGGCGGGGGCAACGACTTTGTGTTGTTGTCCTAGTTTGGTTAGGACATTGTAGGCTGATCACCTGATTGTCTAATAAGTAAGATGATCCGTGCTTCGGAGGGCACGTTAAGCTGTTGGTCCCGGTCACTGTCTTTGACATTGATCATTACCTAAAACCATGTCAGAGACCTTTAAGGCGATTTAAAAACTCTGACACTAGTGTTAGTCACTAACACACACGATAAGAAGAAGAAGAGCTTATACTTATTTTAATAATTAATTACTAATACAGCATTATGCATGCTGTATTTGCTGTTTTTGTACTGTCACTAGCAGATCTAATCAGGCAGAGCCCATCGTCCAGACCCAAAGAAAACCTTTAGGGTGATGTTGGGCAAGAAGATGGTGTAATTTTGCAAAAGTAAAAACCCACTTCACCCCAAAACTACACAAGCGATTTTATAAAAAAATATTTTTCTATGGGACTACCTGACAACGGTAAACGTTTTAAACAAAAAAGAATTCTAAATCGGTCTAACCGTCTTTGAACAATCGGTCGGAATATACATAAAAAAGAAATAAAAGATCGTGGCGAATTGATGTTGAACCTCCTAGTTCTTGGAAGTCGGTCAAAAAGGATTGCTATAGGCGTTTTTTATGATAAATAAATCCTTAATAATATTATAAATACGAAAGTAGGTTTGTTTGATTGTATGTTGTCACTTCACGCTTCAACCACGAATGAATTCATTTACATGAAATTCGATATGGATATAGTTCGAGACTCGGGAAAGGACATAGCGTACTCTTTATGCCGAAATTCCCACGGGGAGCAATACAGCTAGTAATATTATAAATGCGAAAGTGAGTTTGTATATTTGTTTGTTTGTTACCTCTTCAAGCTTCAACTACTGAACCGATTTGGATGAAATTTGTTAAGGATATAGTCTGATAGTTTTTATCCCGAAATTCCCTACTAGCACAGCTAGTAAATAATATTTGAGGCAAATAGATACCTTAAAGTGGTTGACTCTCCCCTGACCACAGTTATTATCTCGGCCGGTAAACCCTCGGCTATATCCTTCACCGCCAACGTAAAATCTTCAGGTAATTTCGTCATAGTCTCCGAAATAATATCTTCTATATCGAAAAAACAGTAGCCACTATTCAAACAAAATAACACTAAAACAATTTTCAACATTTTGCACGTAAAATTCAGACGAGCTATCCACTTGTGAATTTTATTGGGAAAGAGAATATGCTATGAATTTCATTTATATTTAATAGTAACATGGAACCGAGTATTT
This sequence comes from Acrobasis consociella, assembly GCA_963555685.1. NCBI lineage: Eukaryota > Metazoa > Arthropoda > Insecta > Lepidoptera > Pyralidae > Acrobasis > Acrobasis consociella. Next base: position 5,064,414 of record OY743111.1, on the reverse strand, counting down.
TTGTGTAAAAAATAAATATTGTCAAATGATAAGCAGCGTTGCTATTCAACTAGTAAATGCAGCCGGTATTCTCTTAACAATCGCACAGGGATTGAAGACTTCTAAATAAAAGAAGATGATTTTTAAATTAAAATTGTCTTATTAACAATCAGGTATTTTTTCTAGATTATTAAAGATATTGCGTTAATCATTTTAAAAAAGCTTCACATGATTAAAATTTAATTTAATTTAAACCCGAATTGGAATGAAGTGTATATAATTATATAAAAAGAAACTGAAATATGTTCCAAAAGAATTAACGTTACTTTCGTGCGACGACCAAAATGTTCTGAAATATACTCGTGAAGATTATTGAATTATGTTTCATGCATAGACTATTCACAGTAGAAGGGACATTTTGAAAGTAACAGACTGCCTAAAATAGTGGAATATATGTTTGTCCATCCTTTATATTAAGAGGTAACAACAGATACATATTTTCACGCCTGTTTTAGGCATATGCCTTCCCCGTGGAAAACAGTCTTATGGATCTCCACTTGCTGTGGTCCTTGCAAACCCCAATAAACAGATCAAATGATCACTTTTAAAAAATGACTAACATAAATTCTGATGACTAACAGAGATTCTGGTCTCGATCTTACTTTGGGGCTAGCTCAATCTGTGTAATTTGTCAGTAAGTATTTATTATTTATGACTAGCTAGTCATACATACATACGAGTACTATCACGTCTTTATCCCTAATGGGGCAGACAGAGCATTTTGGGTCTTGCGGTTCTATGCAGAGCCTAGGGCCGCAAGACCCATAAGCCACTTTTAGCGTCATGGTGGGCGAGAAGATGGAAAAGCAATCAATACAGTGATGGGTTGCTAGCCGCATCGCCTGTTAACATGATTTGCATTTTTGCCCATTCCCTCGATCGGCTTTTACGATCTGCGTGGGAAGAGAAGCAGCTGGTACATTCTAAGTTTTTTTATTTCTCCCAGACCAGCATGGGAGAAAAGCTAGTCATAGCTAGTCATAGTCATAATAAATACTTATAATAAATACATAGCTCGCGGGTACAGCTGTACCCGCGGGCTTCGCTCTCCGTGGGAATTTCGGGATAAAGAATACCTTATGTTCTTCCCAGAGTCTCAGACTATATCCATACCAAATTTTATCCAAATCGGTTCAGTAGTTTTAGCGTGAAGAGGTAACAAACAAACAAATAAATATACAAACTCACTTTCGCATTTATAATATTAGTATTATAGGAAGTAGGATTCTCATTATATTTAGTAAGATAAAACTTGTAAGTCTCGTCTGTACCATACAATATTCTAAGTTGTGCATCGTTCTAAATAACCCGTGAGTGGTTGGGTCGCAGGATTGGCATTTGACGAGGTAAGTGGCTACTTTTCATCGGAAGGGCCTACATGACCGATGGTTTAAAAGCTTTACCGTGTTGCCTTAGCTTTCGGCTTTACGGTAGGGATACAACATATGACGTTATTTATTTATGCCTAATAATATGTATGCAGAAGGTTTGAGAAATGTTATGACTTGGGGTTTCTGTCGGGATTGGTAACAGGTATGCTGGATATAGGTATAGGTATTATTAATATTTTATATTTTTTATGAGGCCAATTCTCAGTTAGGGGCGATAGATTTTTACATAAATAGATAAAAAGAAATGACATTGCTTATAAAGCCATATATTTAGCCCAAAATTAAGTTTAAACTTGTATTATGAGATATTAACTCAACGACACTTTATTTTATGATCTAGAAGAATTTGAAAGAGAATCATTACTTGGAACTTATGGAAAGGGCTATGCTCGGTGTTTCTCTAAGTGATCGAATCAGACATGAGGAAATTCGTAGGAGATCTAAAGTTACTGACATAGTCCAGCAGATAAGCTCGTTGAAATGGCAGAGGGCGGGACACATAGCGCGACGAACCGATGTCCGATGGGGCAAATAAGTTCTCGAATGGCGACCACGTACAAGCAAGCGAAGTATAGGACACCCACCCACAAGGTGGTCTGACGACCTGACCAACGTCGCTGGAAAGCGCTGGACGCGAGCCGCTATAGATCGCTTATTTTGGAAATCTTTGGGAGAGGCCTATGTCCAAGAGTGGACGTTATGCGGTTGAAATGATGATGATTTTCCAACTTGTCCTGACTGCGTATATGGCTTTCCGTTATCACCTCGTCCCCTCCAAATGCGCAGACGTCGATACAACTATTTTAAATCTAAACCTCTGAAAACCCATATCCACGTGGTCATCCGGAGGAGACAAATTAGAACCGAGATTACAGCCTCATCAAAGACGAAATATCTAGAAACCCGTGCTTACCACATCAAATAAAGATCGACGATTGCATGATGAAAGTTTTAATGTATCGTTTTAGTGTAAATTAGAAAGAGTTGATATGTAAAAGGTAGAAAGAAAAAATGTGATAACGAAATGGTGGACTGGCGTGTTAACTACTGTACGCTACGGAGGTCTTTCATCATCATGAACAAATGATCTAAATCATCCATCATCTAAAAGATCTATCTCTGCATCATCTAGGTAAATCTTCTGAAACATCAGAAATATGTAGGTATAGTTCTTTTTTAAATGAGTGTCATTCTGAATTTCGACAGTTATTATTTCGAAAAACAATAGTTCGATAGCCATTGTTTTCGACAGTGTCTGTAATCAGCCTTAACATCGCCTGGTCGAAGCTGTCAGCTGTCACCGGTGAATTATGAACAGACACGAAATATCATCTCGAGGCTAAGCCTGAATATTCTATGCTAGCCTATAAGTAAGGAAAAACTATAATGTACTACCTGTGCCCGTGGGCTTCGCTCCCCGTGTGAATTTCGGGATAAAAACTATCCCATGTCCTTCCCTGGGTATCAAAATATATCCTATATCAAATTTCATCTAAATGGGTTCAGTGGTTGAAGCGTGAAGTGGTAACAAACAAACAAATATACAAACTCACTTTCGCATCGCATTATTAGAATATGATATATAGGATAAGATTGGCTGCTTCTCTTCCCGCGTAGATCTTAAAACCCGATCAAGGGGGTAAATCAAAACACGTTTAAAACAGGTCTTTTTGTCTCCACTGCAGGAGCACGACCCTTTCTGTACTACCAGAGCCGCATGGCCAGAGCCAACAGAGGACTTTGGCCTACACTCTCCACGCTGGCCAGGCGGGTTGGAGAGGTCTCATTGATGTTTATAAGCTTTGTTTAGCTTGTATTTCCTAAGACGCCTTCTAAGACATCCGCGGGAGGACGCGGAGTGGCCCTATTTTACTCTACCCGAAACCACACGGCACGTGTCTTTAGGTTTATTATCTGTAGGTATCTTTGAGAATTTATTTACAAGCATCGTTCACTCGTCTATTACACGCGTAATAAAATGATAAAGTCGCAATCAGTAAGCCGTTATAATCCACTATTAATTACCTTTCACGCCAATGAGCACTGAAGATCAATTATCGGAAAACCTTCCAGGCAAATCGTAAAAAACATTATTAACCTGCCTTGGGTAACAAAGTAAAACATTAGTAGAGACCATCAGGGCAATAAAGGATTGGAGTGGAGGTGCTCTGGTCCTGAATTAATTTTATAATAAAATGGAAAAAAAAATATTCGTGTTTACCAATAAAAAATTTATTATAAAACCAAAGGTAAAACAGCACAAAAAGTCGGAATTTGAAAATACGGACGAATAGCGCGACGAACCGATGGTAGGGTTAAATTCTCGAACGGCGACCACACACTGGCAAATAAAGTGTATGGACCCGACATGACCAAGGTCACTGGAAAGCGCTGGATACAGGCGGCTCTACCCATCATTTTGGAAATCTTGGGAGAGGCCTATGTCCAGCACTGAAATCTTCTTCTTATCGTGTGTGTTAGTGACTAACACTAGTGTTAGTCAAACTTTTTAAACTGCCTTAAAGGCCTCTGACATGGTTTTAGGTAACGACCAATGTCAAAGACAATGACCGGGACCGACGGCTTAACGTGCCCACCACAGCACGGATCATCTTACTTATCAGACAATCAGGTGATCAGCCTGCAATGTCCTAACCAAACTAGGACAATAACACAAAGTCGTTGCCCCCGCCGGGAATCGAACCCGCGACCTCCGGATGTGAGCCGAACTCTCTAACCACTACACCACGGAGGCAGCACTGAAATGAACAACGATGCCAAAGTATATGTGACCATATGTAGCTTAGACTCTACAGTTATGTCCTCCATACTTGAATGTCGGGCAAGAATTAGTTCATCTGATTTACGATATTTTCCGAGAAAATTATGATTATGGATCTTTAAGGGCTTTATCGATTTTAAATAATGTTTTATGGAAGATTGAGATGTAAAATGTATTGAAAAGTTAGAGTGGCAGAATAATAGCCCTTTATAATGTGAACATTTTCTTACCTGTGGTTTCGTTAAAAGTGTTCATTTCTTCGAAGTTATTATGATATCACATCTTCCTCATATTCAAGTTCTTTTGCATTGTTAAAATACAAGTAAGAGTGATAAGTAAGGGGATCTTCTATCTTCTTATCGTGTGTGTTAGTGACTAACACTAGTGTCAGAGTTTATAAACCGCCTTAAAGGCCTTTGATATGGTTTTAGGTAACGACCAATGTAAAATACAGTGACCGGGACCGACGGCTTAACGTGCCCTCCAAAGCACGGATCATCTTAATTATCAGACAATCAGGTAATCAGCCTGCAATGTCTTAACCAAACTAGGACAACAACACAAAGTCGTTGCCCCCGCCGGGAATCAAACCCGCGACCTCCGGGTATGAGCCGAATACACTACGGAGGCAGTTATCATATAGGTGGATCTTCTATCACAAGTATTCTTTACTTAAAAGAATTATCGCAAAATTGTATGTATTAATTTCGCTAGTAAAAAAAAAATAGCTTTTTTAAATAGAAAAAACATAAGTTTGTATTAATTTTGGAATGTCTCCTTGGTCCAGGGGTAAAGGCAGACGTCTTGTAATCCGGGGGTCGCGGGTTCCAATCCCACTGGGTAGCATACTTTGTGAAAAGTTTTTTCCAGTCAGGTTAGGTTATTGTAAGCTCGAATCACCTGATTATCCGAAAAGAAAGATGATTTAAACTGTGCGTCCCGAAAGCCATCTAGAGTTTGCTCAAACTTATCCAAGGATTGGTTCTGGACTACCTTTTGGGTTGTGAAAGTCAGACGGCAGTCGCTCTGTGTCACAACCAGTAACCTCGTCAAATCACTCTAGGTAAGGCAGGGCAAGCTACCCAGGCTCTAAAGCGTTATAGCTGAGGATGCAACCGGGAATACGCTCTTATGATTCAACATTAGTGAGTGTGTAGAAATGTTTGGATATAAACTTCTTCCGTTTTATGATAAAACAAGGACTAACTTTAGTACTTAGTTCAAAGCATCCACTCAAAACAAGTTGAAACATGGTTGACGCTGACAGATTATACTGTGTGTTGTTAGATATCAACTTGTTTTTGTTGGATACATTGTTTAAGCCAAGTACTAGTTAGCCCAGATGAAAAGTGGGGTTACTAGCAGCTATTTTAGGGATATCGAAGGAAATTATTCAAGGAGTAGCCGTGTGGTTTCTGGCAGAATAGAATAGGACTACTCCAAGTCTTACCGCGGATGTCATAGAATGCGACTTGGGAAATACAAGCTTAACAAAGCTTATAAACATCAATGAGACCTCTCCAGCCCGTCTGGCCAGCGTTGAGAGTGTAGGCTAAATCCTCTAGCTGCTCTGGCCGAGCATGGCTCTGGTAGAACAAAGAGGGTTGCGTTCCTGCAGTGGAGACTAAAAGACATGATGGTGATGAAGGAAAATACATTTTTTAGATGCAGCACTTTATTATCGCAGGAGTCATAGAGCTTGATTTTTGTACTGCATGCAGGAGCACACACACGCCATATTAAATTGATTGGCAAAATGCGTATTAAGCCACAAAGAATTTGAGTCACTAAAAACATACTAAAATTATCTAAAACGATTTTCTATTAAATTTGTACGAAATTTTCCTTTCCCGAGTACATTTTATAAGTTGATCGTCTATAACTTTTTGATTTGGAAATCCTACTTACTTCTGATAGTTTTCCTTTACACTTAGTTATATATACTATTGCTATGTTTTTTTTTTTACGTTTCCATATGGAACCGTTTAGCAAATAGAGGGGGCAATACTTGTCTCTGACAAAAATCCCGACAAGTATACCCTTTTAAGCAAAAAAGAATTTTCCAAATAAGCGCAGGCCACACGGCAATTCTTAATTCGAATTATCGTTGAATATACATAAAATAGATCTTGAAGAATTGATAACCTCCTCCTTTTTGGAAAATCGGTTAAAAATACTCTTAAAGTAAAAAGTCATTACCCAAAAACAAATAAGATACGACCGCGAGACACATTTAGTAAACAATGTCCAAAAAACAATGACAAAAGACATACACATGTTCCCATATTGCAATATTAATATGCTTGATAATGTACCTATAGAGCTTACATGCCATTCGAAAATAGACCTTAATACAGAGCGATCATAAGTTCTATTTTGTGTGAGTTGAGATTTGTTTCTGGTGTAAAGAGGAAGCGAAAGCAATTTTGAAATGGTTCCAAGTTCAAACAACAGATTGATGTCCAAGTTGTTCCATTTTCAAATGCTCTCTCACATTTGAAATTAAATTAGGTTGGTTGAAATTTATAGTAATGCAGGCGTTAGCATTATTCTAATGTTGTATACATGACTAAGAGCTAGCTACGGAAATAGGTATACAATTTAAAGAGTAACGAAATCCCTCTAGTTAGCATGCCATACTATCATTACTTATTAATTCTAGCGCTTGGCAGCTTTTCAGTGGCGGGTGTGAGAGTGGATGGGCAACAAAGAGGTTTTAAAATCAATTGAAGGTATACAATTAATAGAACTCTGAGTTTGGTGTGATATAATAGATTATAATATATTTAATTCGAATATAACAATGCCAGGCGTTTTCATTGGGGGAAAAGTAGTGCCAGGTGACATCCAAGGTGCGGGAAAAAGTACCAAAGTAGTTTCATTTATAGAAGAATGGGCCATTAGAGTGGACCCGGTTAAAATATTATATAGTAGCAACGATTTTGCGGGGGAAAGGGGGAGGGGGGGAGACAAAATTTCAGTTTAATCGGAACCCGGAAAGTGGGTAAAATTTATCATTTGATCACAAACAGAGAACGGGACAGGTGAAACTAAATAAAAGGTTAAAAAAAAAGATTTTTACTATTTCTAATCAGTTTATATCTTACGCTGCAGGAGGCTACAGAGTGAGGAGTGACGCCTCTGGGATCGAACCTAAGACCGCACTCTCGCGGGACCTGATCGCATAACACGGCATGTTCATGTTACATGCTGTATTTTTAGATGATAAAAATGTACATAAATAGAAGAATTACTAGCTTCCTGAAATAATATTATTTCTTATTCAAAGTCAAAGTCAAAGTCAAGTCAAAGTCAAATTCATTTATTTATCTTTGGATATTTGTATCACTTGATAATTGTCACTTTTTTTCATTTCGATTTCTTATAAGGTAAATGTTGACGTCAGATCATTTACTTATAGCTAAGTTTACTGCCGCTTCCAAAGCGCAAGTACAGAAGAAACGGTAACAAACTGTACTGCAGCATTTTCTCCAATAACGTCAACTTACAATTATACTGGTATTAAAATTAGATATGTGGACTGAGAATACATTGTTATGTCATAATTATAAATTAAGCATGATGTCAAGTTTAAAATTAATGTCAATTTGTAAATTTTGTACTAAAACATGTACAGAATGTTCTTAAATTATGACATTTGTGAATGTACAAATACTAACCTTTAAGAGGGACCCGCGCCAAGCTCAAGCCAGACATTTTTGTCTCTAAGGTAATCATCGGTTCCGTAATAAGCTTTATCACAGAGTACTTTCTTAACATGAACTTTAAATTTTCTATCTGGCATACTAAGAACCGATTCTGGCAATTTATTATAAAACTTTATACAGTTTCCCATAAACGACTTACTAACTGTTTTCAGCCTATAGGACGGAGTAAATAAATCATTTATATTACGTAAGTTTCTATCCGTAAAATCACCCACTTTATTAAACAAGGCAATATTTTTCCTTACATACATTATATTTTCAAATATGTACTGGGATGGTACAGTAAGTATATCAATTTTCTTAAAAAAATCTCTTAGGGAGTCTCTTGATCCTAAACCGTAAATAAAACGAATTGCCCTTTTTTGCAAAATAAAAATAGTCTGTATATCAGCTGCACTCCCCCATAGAAGAATCCCATAAGACATCAGACTATGAAAGTAACTAAAGTAAACTAGTCTAGCAGTTGCCACATCTGTCAATTGTCTGATTCTCCTAATAGCGTAAGCCGCTGAGCTAAGCCTATTAGCGAGTTTAGAGATATGTGCACCCCATTGAAGTTTTGAATCTATTGTGATTCCCAAGAAAGTAGTATTTTCAACGAGATCTAATTTTTGACCGTTCAGTAGCACATCAACATTGGCTTGCCTCACGTTAGGAAGACTAAATCGAATGCATTGGGTCTTGTTTGCATTCAGCATAAGGTTATTGGCTGAAAACCAGTTAGAAATGGCCGTCAAGGTGTTATTCACCGAAGTAGCATCTTCGCTATGACGGTCTATTTCGAAAATAAGAGACGTGTCATCGGCGAACAACACAATGCCAGCTTGTTTCTCAACCGCGTAAGGCAAATCATTGACGTACACTAAGAAGAGGAACGGTCCCAGGATAGAACCTTGAGGTACTCCCATTTTAACGAGAGATCCGTTTGACTTTATGCCATTTATGTCAACAGTCTGAAGCCTATCCGTTAAATATGATTGAATGAGGTTTATTGATTTATCGTCAAAACCGTACTGACGGAATTTGAGCAAAAGTGTTGGATGATCTACGCAGTCAAACGCTTTTGAGAGATCGCAAAAAGAACCGATTGCATCGTTCTTGTTTTCCCATGCGTTGTAAATTTGAGTAACGAGCGCTACCCCCGCATCAGTGGTCGATTTCCCTCCAGTAAAACCAAACTGCTGGCTATGAAAAAGGTTATGGGTGATAAAGTGATGTTGCATTTGATTAAGCATTATCTTTTCAAACACTTTGCTCAAAACCGGCAGAATCGATATTGGTCTATAATTGCCAGGATCTGTTCTTACCCCCTTTTTAAATAAAGGAATCAATTTACTGCATTTCATTAAATTTGGAAAAATACCTTCATCAATGCATTCATTAAAAATAAAAGCTAGGTCTGCAGCAATGATATTTATAATGTGGCTTACTACACTAACGGACATACCCCAGTGGTCTTCCGATTTTTTTAAATTTAACTGTTTAAATGCATCAACTATATCTTTGGGGGTAATATGTTTAAATTGAAACTTATGATTACATTGAGCTACATTATCTTTAAGTAAGGCTTCAGCATGTTGAGGACTTGAATTGGTATTTTCAGTAAGTTCCAAGGGAATATTAGTGAAAAAATTATCGAATACATTTACTATATCATTAGGGTTGGTAATATTTTTACCGGCACATTTGATTTCACGAATATTTTCTCTCGCTCTCGTTTTACCGGTTTCTTTATTAATAACATTCCATGTCTCTTTAATTTTATTTGGTGCATTATTGATTTTTCTACTAATGTAGATAGCTTTAGCATTTTTGCAAACTTTTTTAAATAATTTAGAATATTTTTTAACATACTCAACAAAGTTAGGGTTGAAATTAAATTGTTTTTGGGCATATAAATCAAATAATTTTCTTCTACTTATATAAATACCTTTAGTTGCCCATTCATTAAACTTTAACCTACCATTAACATTCACTTTTTTCTGTTCCAATGTTTCTGAATATTCTTTAGACACTGTACTAAATAATTTATTGTAGTGATCATCAGGATTACTTCCTGTGTATATGACTGAACATAACTTATTTTCTAAATTCTTTTTTGAGCTTATGAATTTTTTTTGAAGTAATAGGCCTACACATGATTTTATCTTCTTTCAAGCAGCGGGTGGACTCCTTGACAAAAGAAACAAATACACCCATATTTTATAAGTACTCAGATTTTATTCTTTAACTTAGCGCTTGTGCTTGGTCTTTTAGTTGCTTCTTACGCAGCCCTGGATCTAGGTTCTATCCAGGGCCTATGATCCGGGCGGCGAAGTTAGAGGGGCGGCAAAATTGAATATATCCACCAAAATTGAATAATTGATACGATGGGGGCGACGTTTTGTTATAAGGGGGCAAATTAATCCTTTGCGTCAGTTTAGACAAAGAAACAACGTGGCGCGTACTTTTGATGAAATATAAAACTTCGCCTTAAGAAATATTAAATTAAACGTGAGGGTCGGGGGTTCGAGTCCCATTTGTATCCCTTTTTCATCACAAGTAATTTGGATAGTAATCCAAGCATTAAAGTTCTGAGTGGTTGCGTCGTATCTCGGTCTGTATCTTAACTGACTCTTACTATTTGCACCCCTTCTCGTGCTATTCAGAAAGCAGAATACTGGTAATCAAGTAGGCGGCAAAACCAAGCAGGGGCGGCAAATTTATATTTTGCCCCGCCTCCAAAAAATCTACTGGTACTGCTCTGACGTCATCCAGAGGATTATTTTGAATGTCATCATCAGGTCTTTTTGTCTCCATTGCAGGAGCACGACCCTCTCTGTACTACCAGAGCCATACTTGGCCAGAGCAGACAGAGGGCTTGGCCTACACTCTCTTCGCTGGCCAGACGGGTTGGAGAGGTATAAATAATGTTTATTGATGATCAATACAAAATAATCCAGAGGCCATCTTTTCGCCCTTACTTCACCCAGAGAAAGAGATAGAGTGATCTTATTCCAGGCCAGAAGCCACGCATAAGTTGTCACATTTTATACAAGTAAAGAATAATGTAAGTAATATGAGTACATTCATGGATACTCGTTTTTATGATTACCGAAAGGAATATGTAAAAACTGAAAAACATACAACTACATATTTCTTTTCGACTATCGTTTTGCTAGAAAGGGACAGACATCAGCTCATTAAACACAGATACAGATACATTTTCACGTCTATATCAATGACGGGATAGACAGAATCCAGGGCCGTTAGGCCCAAAGGCCACGCTTAGCGTGATGGTGGGCGTTAAGAAGGAAAAGGAATCAAAATAGTGATGGGTTGCTAGCCGCATCGCCTATTACCATGAATCAAATCTCGCCCATTCCTTCGATCGGCTCTTACACTTTACGCTCGGCTACATTCTACGTTTTTTCTTTTCTCCCAGACCAGCATGGAACATCTAATTTATATAATAAATTAAATAATTAAGAGCTAATTTAATAGTTACATGTTTACGGCAATATTATTCGTAAACATTCGTAGAATATTGTAGCGTTCGTAGCACATCAATATTGCTACGGCGTAGCACTTGAATTAGTGTAGTGATGTGTGAAAGTAATATTTGGAGCACAGTGTCCTCAATAGGGGTGATGACTAGGTTAGAAAAATATGATTGTAATTAGTTCATCTTTTAGATTATCCAAAAATAATGGACCTATATTTTTTAGTTTCCCAAAAAAGTGAAAATTTACAAAGATACAGAGCGTCAAAGTTCCGGAGTGGGGTCTTGCGACGTCACCGCTAAGTAAAAATAGTACCTAGCCGTGATATCATACGAAAATTAAATGCGCTGTATATTTGTATTTTTTAGTTTTTCAGATATTTTATCTAAACTAAAAACCAAACTGTGGTGTAGTTTGGTTTTGATAATAATTCTATGGGACTACATAAAAAGTATGCCCTTTCAAACAAAAAAATAATTTTCCAAATTGGTTCAGGCTTTTTCGAATAATCGGTGAAAATTCATAAAAAAGGAATATTGCTGCAATATTCATAAAAAAGGAATATTGCTGCAAACATCTACATAAGTAATAGATAAACATCCAAGACACAGATCAATCTGAAAAAGATCATTTTCCATCTTGACCTGACCGGGGATCGAACCCGGGACCTCCGACGTGGCATAATGACCTATAGGCCACAGAGGTCGTCAAAGTGATGGGTTAGCATAAAATATGAAGCCCAGAAAAGTTTCCACGTATATTTCTGGACGTTATATTTTTTGCCATTTTCCCATTTTTTTCTTTCTACCTTAACGTAACGCTTACTACATATATAACGTTGTAAGTTTAGTCTGAAAGCCATGCCCACCCCATAATCGAAAAAGTACATACGTGATTTTATGTTCGTATTTGAGAAATTAAAGTTATTTAACCGTAATACTGGCGAACGAGACATCATCCCTGAATACAGGTTATAACTTTCCGCTAACAAGCATTAGGGAAGAGTCATTTCAAAGAAAACTTCAACTAACGAGTCCAATACAACCACGACTACTATCTAGGTAGTTATCATTGACCAATTATTAATAGATAACATAGGTAAAAAATATTTTTTTATGTTTGTGTAAGTGGCCAACACTGGTGTCAGATTTTTCAAGCTGCTTAAAGGCATCTGACATAGCTTAACGACTGCCATACAATTATGACAGCCGGCACCAGCGTCTTATACGTGCTTTTCGAAGCACGGGGGAGTTCAAGAAATTGTATGCCGCTTGTGGTCACCCATCCAAGTGCGGACCACACCCAGTGTCGCTTTACTTACGAAGGCGCTAGAGATGCGCACTCCCGACGGGACACCGAGCTCCTCGTGAAAAAAAAGTAAATATAAATCAAATACTAGGTTATTATATTAATACGTGCCGCAGTAATTAAACACTCAAACGAAATAAGGAAATAAGACCAGATAAAAAAAAAACACAAAGTATTTTACACTAAATGTAATTCCTTATTTATTTGAGACTAGCTGTGCCCGCGGGCTTCGCTCCCCGTGGAAATTTCGGGATAAATAGTACCCTATGTCCTTCTCCGAGTCTCAAACTATATCCATACCAAATTTCGTCCAAATCGGTTCAGTAGTTAAAGCGTGAAGAGGTAACAAACAAATAAACAAACAAACAAATATACAAACTCACTTTCGCATTTATAATATTAGTAGGAAGTAGGATTGATTTACGTAAGTTATGTCATATGAATACTTTTGTCGAGTAATCGATATCTATATAAAAATGTATGTAAATGTAGACTGCCTGTAACCTTTTTATTTATAGTAATGTTGTCTTTTGCATTTTTTACTAATTGTCTTTTCTACCTTGATTCTTGGTCAGTGTCAATTGCTGGTCTCAGTGTTTCTGGGGGGTTACTCCAAAAGTTTCAGTGTTAAGCAACCTTGAGCCCTAACGTACAATGATAAAGTCTAATTTTGTTTGACATAGAAATAGGACGTCACTATCGTACGCCTAACGTTTTTATTGAGTAGCCTCCCTGGACGTGTCCGTATCAATTTCGTTTGTGTAAATAATTAAACTTTTAATTGAATTTATAATTACGTATCTACGTTTTCATATAGTTCGTTTCATTAGTCATTTTCATTAGTATCGTAATCAATCGGAAATGTATGGAAAGAGATAATTGGTGACATCAAGATATTACCACATGCACTGTACTTATTATTATACAGTCCACCATTTGTTATCAACAAGTTAAAAAAAAATAGCGTTTTTTCTTAAACTAGTTGAAACAAACTATCGTATACATGGAGCCAAATATAATATAATTACTAACGTTACAGATATCCAAAGCCATTGAAACTATTGAGGACCTGTAATTAGGCAAAATTAGTACGCTTATTTAGAATTTAGAACCAGCGGCTCTCAGAGAGATGGCAACGCGCACGACTGACAGAAAAGTGACAAAGAAAGTGTTGAATATGCTTGTAAATTATTTATTGCATTTCATCTTCTTCTTATCGTGTGTGTTATTGACTAACACTAGTGTCAGAGTTTTTAAACCGCCTTAAAGGCCTCTGACATGGTTTTAGGTAACGACCAATGTCAAAGACAGTGACCGGGACCGAAATTGCATTTCATATCAGACATATTTAATTAATTTGCGTAAGTACTACTTTATTTAAATAATAGTAATCAAAGATTTTAATGTTTTAATTAATACCTGTAGCGCCATCTAGTGACGAGAGTAAATAATTATGTTTATAAAGCAATGGCCTATCCATTGCTTTATAAACATAATTATTTACCATGACGGGGCATTTCTTATCTATTGAAATAGCCAATCTGTGATATTTATAATGTGAGTCTTCATAGCGTAGGAGGATCCGAGAATTTGTGCGTTCATTCCCTCTTAAGTCAGAGACCACAATTTAATTTCACATTCGAAATGTACTAATTTTCTTTGAGTGATAACGACGAACTAGACATATAAAAAGAAAGAAAGAAAATATTTATTCGGCAGATAAGATCTTATGTACTAGACTAGACTTATATCTATTAAGGCGGCGGTTTTTCATTTAGAATCTTCATTACATTTGCAAGGTTTCTATGCAAATATTTTCTTTACTTTTACAATTTTTGAGTACTATATGACCTGCCGAATTTCGGGTAAAATTTGTACAAAAAAGCAGATTTTTGGAGACTTATACTGAATTTGTTTTTCCAAATTTTAATTTTTAATTTCGATAGAAACCTAGATATAGCGCACAAGATTCCTGTTAGTTCAAAACTTTCCAAGAAAGATCTGTTACAACGCCATGATCACGTACGAGCGTTTGCATGAAAAGTGAGGCGGGTTGGGCGCTCTTAAGAGTGCCGAAAAGGCGGCCAGCTCAGCTTTGTGCTGCGGTGTGAACCACAGCGCTAATTTTCAGCTGGTACCTAGACACATGCACACAAGCTAGATATTACATGCTTAGATATTTTTGTGTAATTATCAAAATGAAAACCTAAAAAGGCTAAAGGAAAATTTACATAAATAGATACAAAAACCGAAATATAAGTTTGGAAAATCTCTGTCTGTCTGTCTGCTTAGAGACGTTAGACCTATCTATCTGCCCCATCATTATCCGAGCGTATTCCGGGTTGCATCCTCAGCGGTAACGCTTCAGAGCCCGGGGTCTGCTACATAACCTAGTTGATTTAACGAGGTTACTGGTTTTTACACTGCCGCTTGACTTCCGCAACCCAAACGGTAAACCAGAACCAATCCTTGAATAGATACTTTATCTGCCCCATTAGGGATAAATGCGTGTATCATCATCATCAGGTCTTCTTATCTCCACTGCAGGAGCACAACGCTCTTTGTACACCAGAGCCATACTTGGCCAGAGCAACCAAAGGACATTGGCCTGCAGTCTCCACGTAGGCCAGACAGGTTGTAGCATTGATGTTTCTAAGCTTTGTTCAACTTGTATTTTCTAAGTCGCCTTCTACGACATCCACGGGAGGACTTGGAGTGGCCCTATTCTACTCTGCCGGAAACCACACGGCAATTGTGTGTATTTTATAATAATTTATTGAAAATGACATAGGTAACTATTAGTATTTAAATTATGCCAATGTTAAGCTCTGTGTTTATCTGGAATTAAATAATGTTAATTTATTTAAATACGGTGGCTGATTTGTTGATTGACGCCAACTGATTATGCAAATTGTCACTGCATCCATTTATCGTTAAATAAAATAATCTGCCAAGTGCGAGTCGGACTCACGCACAAAAGTTTCGAACAGTTTCTTTAAAAAATTACATTTGTTGCATGGAAGCCTCACTTAAATATTTATTTTATATTGTTTTTAGTGTAAGTTGTTATAGCGACAACAGAACATCCATCTGTGAAAATTTCAACTGTCTAGCTATCACGGTTCACGAGATACAGCCTGGCGACAGCGGAGTCTTAGTGATAGGGCCCTATTCTTACCCTTTGGGTTCGGAACCCTTAAAATCACTTAGCCGACTTCAAAACGTAATGACTTTAAACTTATGTCTTTTTAGTAAACATGTATTCCAATTATTTGAAGACGTGGAAAATTAATTTTCTTTATGAAATTTCAAAATCCATCCATTCAAAATCCCATATAAATTTTATCGAAATCAGTTACGTATTGGGGTTGATGTCGGTTTTTTGTTTTGTAGTGCAAATATGACTCTTGATTCTTGAAAAGTTATATATTACAACGCATATCATGGCAAGGCCTCTTACAGAAAGAAATTATATAAACAACATGATTTTTATGTTGAAAAAAAAAAATACCGCAGATCGAGCTGTAAAAACCAGTTATTTTCTCAAAATAAACAAGCTTTCGAAACACATTTTGATTTTTTTCACGAGTCACTGGAATACAAATTTTGTAAGACACTTCACACATAAAACTTGATTTTCATGTTGAAAAAGAAAAATACATCAGCAGATCGAGCAAATAAAACAGTTATTTTCTAAAAATAAAAGAGTTTTTAAAATACATAAAAAGAATTTTTGACGAGTTACTATAAACGAAATGGTACTCCATTTCTTATCCTAAAATTTTATGTCCGAATGTCAAAATCCATAACAAGTTTGCAATTATCTTCAGAATTCATAATGTTCAAATATCCGTAATTTTGATGTACCTAATTATCTTGAATCATAACACTTTTGTGCCATAAATTGAATTGCTATAATAATTGAATTTTCTAATTTTGGATGCTATAAAGTCACATGTCGTAGGTGTTGTATTCTGTAATGTATGTTAGTCCGAATGTTAATTTGTAATAAGATTATTAGCTACACTAGGTTAAAATTACGTGTTTAGGTTCGTTAGGTTTCCTGTGACCAAGACACGAGCGAGCGAGCGACTCAAGCTTAGGGCGAAAGTAACACAGATACAAAACTCACTTTGCCGTGGAGTGTAGGTTAGGTTTGTTAGGTTTCCTGTAACCAAGGCACGAGTTAGCGAGCGAAGCGAGCGAGCAACTCAAGCTTAGGGCGAAATTTAACACAGACTCAAAAACCACTTTGCCGTGAAGTGTAGGTTAGGTTCGTTAGGTTTCTTGTGACCGAGACACGAGCGAGTGAGCGACTCAATCTTAGGGCGAAAGTAACACAGACACAAAAACCACTTTGTCATGGAGTGTAGGTTAGGTTCGTTAGGTGTCCTGTGACCAAAACATGATCGAGCGATCGACTCAAGCTTAGGGCGAAAGTAACATAGAAACAAAAATCACTTTGCTGTGAAGTGTAGGTTAGGTTCGTTAGGTTTCCTGTGACTAAGTTTTTTTTTCATAATTATTATATCTTCAAAATTAGGACACGTGACAATTATGGGAAAAAGAATAGATTTTGAATATTATGGATCATAATATTTATAGCAAAAACGTCATAGCACGTTGTATTTCGGGTTTACAACTTTAGGGCACGTGATATTATGCGATATTATTTTAGGGCTATGCATCATTCGGGCTTATGATTATTATGGAAAAAAATATTATGAGATCTTAGATTATTGATAAAAAAATTATGAGAGAAAATAGAGAACCATTCGAAATACTCATTTGGTTTTTAACTTGCGACTCTGCAAATAAATCTGGGGTAAAGTTATTCCGATTTTCTGTAATGTCCTATAACAGTGAACTAGAGAACATTCCAAATAAACAGTTAGATGAAGTTTCCGTCTCGCAGGTCACTGTGGACAGTCTGAGTGAATCCCATCCGGAGTCAGGTGTAGAACAGAAAGATAAAGCGACCAGCGGCGGAAGTCGCGTATTGCCGGTCACTTGCTCTGAATGGAGGTAGACTTTACACGACTGGTAATTCTTAGTGACAGCTAACAGTGTTGACAAACATCTCAGTTTGTCTGTAAGCCAATATTTTAAGTGTTTTAGATTTGCTACGATTGTGTAAAAGTTAATTGTTTTGACACATAACAATTGTGTCAGGTTTATGCTGCCTAAATGTTTCTGCCAAACGTAATTTTATTAAAACTTAAACTGGTTCATAAAATAGTTCAAAGGATTATCTAGGGCTTGATCAAGACAAAATTTTAAATTATATCTCTGTTTCATTTCAAATAACTTATTTCAAATGGGGGCACTAGACTCCGAAAAAATAAGATAGTTTCTTAAAGTTCCTTCCGAAGGACAAAGGCCATTTGTGTTCATATTTAAGTGCGGACCAGGCTCTTTGCTGCTTTACACGTATACTCGCTTATAATTAATGCATATGGCTACAGGGCTACTCTATTATGAAATCATCATCATTCATCATCAAACCTTTTTAGTTTTCACTGCAGGAGCACGACCTTTTCTGTACTACTATATTTGGTCCGAGCAGCCAGAGAATTCGGCCTACACTCCACGAGAACTAAATACTACCACTTCACAGCACAAAAGAAAAGGTAATATCATATGTACTTTGCTAATTCGCGACCGGTAGTGGCGACGTTCGTCTCTCCCGGCTGCTCTGGCGAGTCAAGGAAGCCACGTTACCGCATAATGTATAGCTGTACCTTTATATTTGGACAAGTTTTAGTGTGCGGCTGAATTAAGGTAATAAGTAATGTGGTAAAAACATTTTATATTTTATACATTGAATAAATTATAATAAAAAAAAAGAAATTGCGGACGAATCACATTGATTGAGCAAGAAAAAAAAAATTAAACTTCGAATTTGAAGCGTTATCACATCACCCCATAACTTTTAAACGTCTGAACCGATTTTCAGCAAATATTGCTAAGAACTACAACAAGAAAAATTGCTTTTACGTAAAAAAACCGCATCGAAATTGGTACATCCATTCGAGCGCTACGATACCACAGGCTGACACACAGACAGACACTGTCGTCAAACTTATAATACCCTCTTTTCTGTCGGGGGTTAAAAAGGAAAAAATGCGTGAATAACTTACTCAGCTGTCCAATAAGTAAATTACAGTACACCCATCAAGTAAAGCCATTCCCAAAGCGTTTCATCACCAGCACAACCGGACGATTGATCGGTGCAAACCGCAATGAACCGGTTTCCAGCGGTTAGAGCGGATTCAATTTTTCTGACACGAGCCGCTACGCTCGGGATACGCTGGGAAACAAAGTGCGCAGAAAAATGGGGAGTAAGTGGTTCTTTCAATGGAAAACGTATTTTAAATTAGACATATTTATTATGATCACGAATTGAATCACCATCATCATAATTTCAGCCGCATAACGTCCACTGCCGGCCGTGATAGCGGCGGCTACTGAGTCACAGCCCTATATCATAATGTAAACAAATAGTGTAGAGAAAATAAGATTAAGCAGTATTGTTTTGACCGCTCCAAAGCACTGACGTTTTATTTAACTCTACCCCTTCTATTATAGGCCTCTCCCAAAATGACCGATCTTAAGCGGCTTGTTTGTTTGTTAGTTTATAAAGCTTTGTTGTACATAAGAAAGAACACAGATATAATATATCAGAAAAGTAAACATACGTATATAAATCAGAAAAGTAAACATACAACGACGGACCTATCCCGTAACGGCGGCTTGCATCCAGCGAAAACCCCTGAAGCTGTGAAGGACGCCATCTAGTGATGAGTAGCAGAACTACCAATACGACTTGATATCCGTAGTTAACCAACGCAAGGGCTTTCTCGTACAAAGACCCGCATCGAAATCGGTCCATCCGTTGGAACGCTACGATGCCACAAACAAACAGATAGACCAACAAACATAAGCGTTAAACTTATAACCTCTTTTTTATCGGGGGTAAAAAATAAAAATAAATACCAAAACAAACGCCAAACCTAACAAATAAATAACTTAATCGGAAGACTTTAAACATGTCACGACAATTAGCGGGGTCACCCGACATGACAGTTTTAATTGCGGTCGGGCGGAATTTCCCCAGAAATTATTCATTTTCCTGTTGTGTGGTAACCATCTACAACTTGGAATTAAATTCGCAGTATTACTACCGGTAGATCTATTGGGACAAAAATTCGCATCAGTCCTACTGGTAGAACAATATTGGTAGGACTACTGGGACTAGCTCCTTTTATTAAGAATCCTCTTTTACTTTGGGGCTAGTTCAATCAGTGTTATTTGTCCCTATATATTTATTTATTTACTCTTACTCTAGACTTCGTACAAACGTAGTATAAGTTTTATTTTAAAACTAAATGTCAATTTGGGTAAAAATTTGTAATTTTACAGAAATTGCAATTATATAGGGTTATAATTGTTTCCGACATTAAAATTATGAACTGGAAAGACAATATAAAGATATAGAAGTTTCCCATACTGATGATCAAAAATGATATAACACACATATTCTACATCTAGTTCATATTTTGACTGTAAAAACCAGTTTTATGCCTGGATATGTGCGATATCTTTGAAATTACAAAATTTTACCCAAAATCGGGCATGTCGTTTCTTCTGTTCTCTTTCAGCGCTGTTTTACATTGGACCGGCAGCGGTTGGCGGCGCATTCCCTGTCAAACCACATTCAACTTTATTTCTAACTACGAAATGCATAAAATAGCTTGAGAAACACTGAATAATATTATAAGATAAAAGCAACTTATTTAACAGTAGGGATAAATAAATTTCCTCTTACAATATCTTGTGTAAAGAGATGATTCCATGAAATTTGAAAATTGACTGTTGCTTTTAATAACATCTTACGAAGCATTAATATACAAATTTCGTAAGATCGAAATTTATTGTTGTTATTAAAATCCCTGGAACGTAATTTTCCGAGTCCCGAAAATCTTTGAAGTTATATTGACCCTACTTTACACACACACCTAAACCCGATGGCAAGTTTAAATCGAAACTTCCCACCGGGAAAGCTGTAGTTTAGTTAATTTTTCATAAATTATTTTAAATCTGCTTATGGTTTTGTATGTTGTTTTTACCGAGTTCAGTCAATTGTTTACATTTTTTCCCCAGCTATTTTAGAACCATGTAACGCTCACCATCACAAACCATAAGCCTAAGCAGCATAAGCAACTTTTGTTGAATAACGTCAACAGTGTTGCTGCAAATTAAAAATAATTGGACTAGTCACCGCCTCTTTTTTCTTCCACGGGTGTCGTAAGAAGCGACTAAGGCAGGTTCAGATTACAGCAAAGAATTGAAATAGTAATAGTAAAGAATTAGATAAGTCGCCACCCCTTTCTTCTCCAACGGGTGTCGTTAGAAGCGACTAAGGCAGGTTCAGATTACAGCAAAGAATTGAAATAGTAATAGTAAAGAATTAGATAAGTCGCCACCCCTTTCTTCTCCCACGGGTGTCGTTAGAAGCGACTAAGGCAGGTTCAGATTACAGCATAGAATTGAAATAGTAATAGTAAAGAATTAGATAAGTCGCCACCCCTTTCTTCTCCCACGGGTGTCGTTAGAAGCGACTAAGGCAGGTTCAGATTACAGCGAAGAATTGAAATAGTAATAGCAAAAAATTAGATAAGTCGCCACCTCTTTCTTCTTCCACGGGTGTCGTAAGAAGCGACTAAGGCAGGTTCAGATTACAGCGAAGAATTGAAATAGTAATAGTAAAAAATTAGATAAGTCGCCACCCCTTTCTTCTACCACGGGTGTCGTAAGAAGCGACTAGAGCAGGTTTAAGTTATGGAGAAGAATCACAATAGTATTATAGTTAGTTACGGCTATAATTCTTCTATGTCGCTTTCTTCTTCTGTGTTCATACCGCTTCGCTTTATTAATTCACTAATTGCCAACTTCTCCAACCAGATATTTTTTATAAATGTCAAACAATTTTTTATGGGATTGGTATGAAGTATAGGCTGATGACGTCATAGTTTCTTGGAGTTAAATCGCGCTCTTAGTATTGTTTTTTTACAATAATAAATCTAAAATCACATTGAAGATGGATATGATCATGATAAGTGACATTATTTTGTAATTTTTATTTTCTTAAGAATTTAAAATAATTTATTTTCGACCCAGGAACGTACCAAATTCTGACACTGACATAGCCCAGCAAACTAGCATATTAAAGTGGCAGTAGTTGGATGTCATTAAAAATTTTTATATTAAGAGAAAATATTAACAAATCCTTCAATAAAATTTCATGACATAATAATGTAGACTTATAGAGAAGTAATTAATCAATCTTCAAGTCAACCTATTGCGGTAAGAACCATTATTCATAAAACATATACAAACGTAGGCGTGAATCGAAAGTATTTATGGATAAGCGAAAATAAACATAAGTTATATGTAAAACCATTTGTACAGGGTGGCCAACTTGGAGGTATACAACTTTTTTTTGCCGCCATTTTGTTTTGGCGGTAAATATGACAGATGTGGCATGAATATTACTTTGTGTAGATACGGCAAATTTATTATGGAGCGTTTTACGACGGAACAACGTGTTTTAATTATTAAAACGTTTAACGAAACATTAAAAAGAATGTTTCCCGGTAGATTAATTTCGAAAAACGGTGACATTGATTGGTCCCCAAAATCGCCTGATTTAACAGCTCCTGACTTTTTTCTGTGGGGCTATCTAAAGGGACGTGTCTATACTAACAGGCCAATAAACCTTTAGCAATTAAATCAAAATATTCGAGACACAGTCACTGAGATAACGTAGGAAATGTATGAAAATGTGATGAAAAACGCGTTGAAAAGGGTTCACATCTGTGATGCTGCTAGAGGTGGACATGTCTGACATTATTTTCCATGTTTAACTGCCGGCCCTAAATATTATATTTAACAAGGAATACTTGATATATTTTATATTTCATAGAATAAAAATACAAAACTAAAGTGTATACCTGTTATTTGGCCACCCTGTATGTACGTATACGTGTGACGTTGATTTATATAGATCTTGCAAATCTGACTTATACGTGAGAGACACAGAGAGAGAGAGAAAGAATGAGAGAGATTTAGTGCCGATTACCATGCGTTTTACGTATCAAACAATAGTGATGTGTACTTACAGAGTTTTTTGCTCATATATATCTAAAAAGTATGGGACTTATACGTCTTTTTTTCTTTGATTAGCAAATAATAACAAGGATACGCATTTAAATTGCGTGTAACGTCACGACCAGCTATAGTTTAAAATCAAAGGTGACGTCAATCACCCCCACTCTGAACTTTTGAAGCGCCGTATCTTTGTTATTTTTTACGACCTTTCTAAACAAAAAAATATGGGTCCTTTCTTTTTGGATAATTTAGTTTACGGACTAAATAAAATAATATAGTTTTTACTGAGTCTACATCCCTATTATGAGATTTGGGTATTAAACCATGTTTTGGTATTCTTTATCATCATTTTATCCACAGTGAGCAAATATGCTATTTTCCAACAAGTCAAATCAGAATTTTTTTCTAAACGTCAAAAAAACAGTTTCTAAGGGATTTTGTATGAAATACAGGCATATGACGTCATAGTTTTTTGGAGTCAAATAGCGCCCTTATTATCAGTTTTTCTGCAATAATAAATTTAAAATCACGTTAAAATGGATATGATCAAAGACAAGCGACATTATTGTGCGACGTTTTATTTTGTTATCAGTCTAAAATAATTTATTTTTGGCTTAGGAAAATACCCAATTACAGAACCTAGGCTTATCCCAAGGATCTTAAATGTGTATATTGAACTTTTCCCTAATTTTGGTAATAAATATTGAAAATATATAGCTGGATTAAGTACTTATTTGCAGACGGTACACCTGTACTTTGTAGGTTACTTACCCAAAGGGTAAACCGGGACCCTATTATTAAGACTCCGCTGTCCGTCTGTCTGTCACCAGGCTGTATCTCATGAATCGTGATAGCTAGACAGTTGAAATTTTCACAGATGATATAGGTATTTCTGTGGCCAATATAACAACAAATACCTACTAAAAGCAGAATAAATTAAATATTTAAGTGGGCCTTCCCTTCTTATACTATAAACGTAATTTTATTATGGATAATGGTACGGAACCCTGCGTGTGCGAGTCTGACTCGCACTTGGCTGGTTATTTACAATTAAAAATCAAGTAGTTGCGAAGAAGTAAGGGGCATCTAAGTGAAGAAAACCAGTATAAAAAATATGAAACTAAAGTTACTATCCAGTCCCCGCAGCATGGCTCGGCGACATCATCTATCCAGCGCTATCGCCTATCCCTGTCTCGCTCGCCCTACGCAATAACAATGAGCTGGATAGCACAAGTCCGGATCGTGATATAAACTGAATGTGCGTGGTGCCATGCTGGTATACAAACAAAAACAACACGTAAACTTTTTTACAAAATAAAGATCAGCCTTTATCACATTAATATTATAAAGCCGAAATTTTTTGATTGTGTGTATGTATGTTTGTTACTTTTTAACACGCAAACAGCTGGTTCAATAATCATAAAATTTGGTATGCAGGAAGCTGACACCCTGGATTCACACATAGGCTACTTTAACCGCGAGTAACATCGCGGGGCGCAGGTACTATATTATAAATACCATTTATATTCATTCCCAATTTAGTAATTCAAATCTCTAGAAACTATTACCAAACGAAAAGGTAAGGATTGGATCATGGTAATTTTAGGTGGGGTCGGACCTCTGAAATCCGGCCGGATTACGTCACAGCTGAGATAAACCTCGGTCTCGAGGACTGATAGTGATACAATAGGTTATGAAAGGCAGTCAAGTGCAACACGGACAATTACGAGATATTCCTGAAAGGAGATAGATTC
Organism: Acrobasis consociella; assembly: GCA_963555685.1. Classification (NCBI taxonomy): domain Eukaryota; kingdom Metazoa; phylum Arthropoda; class Insecta; order Lepidoptera; family Pyralidae; genus Acrobasis; species Acrobasis consociella. The sequence continues at coordinate 5,039,760 of OY743111.1, read as the reverse complement.
TACATATATTTTTGAACAAAAGGCGGAATTATTGGCATATAGAGATAAGACAAATAAATTATTTTTGTAATGAATTAATAATTTTCATACAATAAAAAAAAATATCACTAAAACCTAAAGTGAAAAGTATAAACTAAAATTATAATTGCTTAAAATTATATATTATACAGTCGATCATAGAACTCCTCCTTTTTTGAAGTCGGTAAAAAAACATTATATTCAATATATACTACAGAACCCTAAATTTAGACTAGATTATAAACCTTAGTTAGATTACAAAAAATACAGCCTTATTTCTTCTTCTGTCTCTAGGCCGTATCTCATCTACTCGAGATTGACCTTTCTTGTCCTTTTTCCACATTTTTGTCAAAAGGGCTTTGTAAAGAGCTAAGGTCGGTATTTCTCTCCGTGATCAAATCATTTGGTTTGAGAAGATTATTAGAAAAACATAAACTCAGATTACCTCCATAAAGACACTTAGACACTCAGTAACTTTCAGAAGGTAATCTGAGTCAATGATATCAAACGGATACTTGGAAAAAACTGTATAGCTATAGCAAGGTATGCCACAAAAGGAGGTTTATGCCCAGCAGTGTGTCGTTGAGAGCTGATGATGATGATAATGAAGATTTTTTGACATCCCAAGACTTCAGAAAAATCTTATTCCCGATCTAAATTACAAAACTTAAAAGCTTGCTGTTGTCGGTGGAGTTAAATGAAGATATCTCCATTCCTCTCTTCTCTCTGCCATCCTTTTAATATTCTGGTAGGACCCAACTTATAGCTTTATTTTAATTGGTGGGAAAAACTTCAACCTCGGTCTTCTCCCTTCAAGTATTAATCAGGCGTAAATTAACTCTTTTAAAATGCACCCTGAATATCAACCACTGCGCCACCAAACGCCACCGTTCCCTGTCAATCAAGTGGAACAAGTGTAGCAATGAATTACCCATTATCCGCCTCCAGACAATAATAACGCTCATTATCCCGACAAATTAGAGCGCGTTACCCGAATCATTGTGCCATCCGAACGTTAACAGGATTTGTTTTAATGAACTGTTAAATACTGGCTTTAATTCCTGCCATTTGTATTCTGAAATGAAGACAGCTGAAGTTTCACTGAAGAGATATCTTAATTTTAGGGTAAAGCCCACTATGACATGTTTTATCGACACTTTTAATCACATAAAATTTTATTTTTTGTAAGAAACATAGTGTTTAACACTTTCACTACTGAAAAACACACACCGTGTACTAATGCTTTCCCTTTTGCAAAAAATACTTGTTGTTTTTACTACTATTTATCCTTTTCATTCCATCAGTTTAATTCCATCATCTACATGAATTTTTTGGGGTCCTGTCCCCATTTGAAATAAATTATTTGAAAGGAAACTAAATTTTGTCTTAATCAAGTCCTTGATAACCATTTAACACATTCAAGGAACTACTGTTTATAGTTTAAAGTGAATACGTGAACCTGCTACGCATATTAGCCAGAAGTGGCTGTTTTTGCAAATGTGCGTAGAAAAGCTTCACGCTCTCACTTTAAACTGACTGTTAATAGTAGTTCATAAAGTAGTTTTAGGGGTTGATCATGACAAAGTTTTAAATGAGATCCCCGTTTCTCTTCAAATAATTTATTTCCGTTGGATTTTTCGGAATCCAGTGCTGTCCCACTGGATTCCGAAAAATTCTTATGGGAACTACTACATCCGGGGTCCAGAACTTAAGTAACAGAAATACACACTTTCAACTTAAACCCTTCCTAGCAATAGGACTAGAAATATCGTATCAACATTGCTGTAAGATTGCCATAACGTCCGCACTCGACTGCTTTCACTCCATTGTGCTTTACACAGTGAATGGATTTTACAATTGTTGGTATTTTATATTTTTCAACTGAACAAAGAGATTCTCAGATCAACGTTGATTTTTTATGTTTATATACCCTAAGAAAAGTATCAAATGTAGTCACACATAAAAATTGACTGATTTTAAAATAAACAAATTACTATCCATATGGAATACGGGGTAGCGATATGACTATTTACATAGCCCAAATCGTACAAATGACTTGTATTCCATATCTTATTTGGCTCAGTGTTTCCATAGCCATTCCACGTAGAAATGCAGCCGGTGTTATGGGAACTTTTAAGTCAGGAACGTTGCGGAGCTGTCTCTTAGATTAAGAATTTTGCGGTAATTTTCAAATTCGGCATGTTGCGGATGTGTCGTTGTATCTCGTAGTGTTTGAACTTATCAGAATCACTAACAGATCACAAAACTGTAGGAAAGTTTTCGAAAGTAGCTATTTCGTAGTGCTTTGACCAAAAAGAAATGTTTGTATTTTAATCAATGATTGAATTGAATTGATATACTTAGTCCATAACATATGATATCATTTTTTTTTTGATAGCTATAATAGGTCCCATCGTTGGGCAAAAGCCTCCCCTCTTTGTTTCCATCTATCGCGGTCTCTAGACGTGATTTGCCATTCTTTTTCAAACTGTGTAAGGTCGTCCGCCCATCTTTTTCTTGGTCTTCCTCTCTTTCTTCGACAGACCGGAGTCCAGTTGGATATCATATCATATAAAATAAAATAAAATAAAAATCTTTATTAAGCCATAATAAAATAAAGTACTTACAGTTAATGTTATAATTAATATCGTGAAAATGCAATATTATAATGACATGGAGCTGAATGTAAAGCTGGGGAATGGCCATAGGCACTTTATAATGAAACGACGCAATCCCATCGAGTTTGAACTCGTTTGATTCGTCTTTAGATAAAAGCTTATTTCGAAAAATATTTTCAAATAATTACTTGTTTTTAGTTTAGCTTATGGAGACAGATAAAAACTAACCCTCATAAAAATAATTTATTAGTTAGAACTAATAAATTATTTTTATGTTTAATTATTTTAGTTAGAACATCTTTTGTCCATTTCCTTCTTTTCAATATTGACATTGAAAGAAAGAGTTAAAACCTATTTTAACTAAAGAAAGTTTAGCAAACGTTTTATTTTTTTATGAATATGGGCCTAGTTTGCACCTGTATTAAAACGATATTTTTATACAGGAAAAAAAGTGGTCGCCAAGAATAATAATATAACTTATTATTTGTGTCCGCGGGCTTAGCTTCCTGTGAGATTTTCAGGATAAAAACTATCCTATGTCCCTTCCCGGGTCTTAAACAATATCCATACCAAATTTTATTTAAATCGGTCCAGCCGTTCACGCGTGACGGCGTGACCGAGGTAAATAGGAATTCATATTTTATGTAGTCGAACTATGAAAAAAATAAGTATTTATCTTGGTCCTATTCAATCGTTAGATCTAGTAACAATTTTCTTATAAAATATTATGTAGTCGAACCACAGGATAAATATTTATCTTGGTCCTACTCAATCAGTAGATCTAGTAACAATACAATTTTTCCCGTAGTTCGATTGAACGGACCACGGGCAAAAAAAATTGCCTATGGATCGACCAGTAAAACTCCGTGATAGGACCACGGGCAATAAACGACATTTTTAAATATAGTTAACAAGGGTGCCGTAGGTACCTACTCGTATATAGTGGCTAACGGACCTAGAGGCTTGTCTCTCCAATGCACCTGTCGTTAGTAAACTCGTCGCATAGTCGCATGCAGATTTCCTGTCTAGATGGAAACCACATTGTGGTTGCCGTTTCCGTTGCGTAATGGTTACGACAGACTGCGGGGATTTGCAATAGCAATGATGGGTAGAGAACGATCTTCTGTCGCGTGGGAATGAAAACCACGTAATCAAAGGGGCTTAAATTCTTGTTTTCCATTTTAGGATTACAGTCTCAATAAGGCGAATACAGGGGAGTGGCGACCTCATTTGAAATAGTTTATTCGTGAATCGGTCATTCTGCAGATGTTTATTCTTTGCCTAATTTTAACAAGCAAGTTTTTAAAGTTTCGTACCCAAAGGGTAAAAACGGGACGCAATTACTAAGACTCCACTGTCCGTTTGTCTGTGTGTCTGTACAGGCTGTATAGCTAGACAGTTGAAATTTTCGCAGATGATGCATTTCTGTTGCCGCTATAACAACAAATATTAAAAACAGAATAAAATAAATATTAAAGCGGGGGAATAATGGACGGAACCCTTCGTGCGTGAGTTCGACTCGCGCTGGGCTGGTTATTTTGTACCTGCTTTTTTAGAAAATTAACACCAAATGTGAAACCTTATCGACAATTCAAATAATTATGACTAAAGGACAACTTGCTTATTATAAGTGATTTCTGAAATGTGCTTTTACTTTTTTCATGGCGCCGAAAAGCAATGCGTTAATTATAATTATTTGATTCGAAATTAGACAGTTAAATATTCTTCTAACCTTCTTACATAGACTCACAACGGTCTAGACTACGAGGGCCTATAAATCTGCTGAATCATAGCTCATATCATTAGTGAACCCTTAGTGCCTGACAATGAAGATTCAATAAAACACTAAGACCTTGAACCTTTAGCTTGAAGTCTTCACTCATATCCTATCAAAGCACCATAGAAATTACTCGAGTTATCGTCAAACATACATACTCACAATAAATGCGTTTGTATATATATAAAGACTCTGAACACTACTCGATTCGCTCACTCGTTCTGTAATATAGTTAGTAAAAAATCCTTTTTTAATTACTTTTTACATAAAAAAATTACATTGATTTATGTACACTTGATAAATTTATAAATAAAAGCTTATAAAAGTAAATATAGGTGTTTCTTATTTTTGAAGAATCTATTTCTACCAGTAGATCCTTCGAGAGGCAATAAAAAGAAAGAGGTAATTGTTTAAAATCCTTTTATTTAAAAAGCAACTTACTAAAGGAAAATATAAAATTTTATTGCGAGCCATCGCCTTTATTTTGTTTTTCGTGTGTGTATTGCCCAACACTGGTGTCAGATTTTTTACGCTGCCTAAAGGCATCTGACATAAGTTACCAGCTTTCTTTCTTCTACCTTACCTTTTCCCATTTTATTTGGGGTCGGCGCAGTATGTCTTATCCATATTCCCCTATTCCCCGTCATTCCTTCGTCCACCCCAACTATACTCATATCATGCTTAATGCACTCCATCCATCTTTTCTTTGGTCTTCCTCTTCCTTTACGTCCATTTACCTTCATATTTAGTGTCTTTTGCGTTACATGTTCTCTTTCTCTTCGCATAACGTGTCCAAACCAAGCCAATCTGTTACTTCTTACCTTATTTTTATCGGTGCAACCTTCAAGCTACCTCCTATGTACACGTTTCTTACCTTATCCTTCCGCTTCACTCCGCACATCCATCTCAACATCCTCATTTCCGTTACATAACATAAGATACCATACTTAGCATACTATATAAAGATAAAGCTTGCTGTAAACTAAATACCCAAGAAACACTTATATAACAATAATACCTTTATTAAAAACTACCGTCGGCGCAGGATCACACAATCCTACTAATATTATAAATGCGAAAGTGAGTTTGTATATTTGTTTGTTTGTTTGTTACCTCTTCACGCTTAAACTACTGAACCGATTTGGATGAAATTTGGTATGGATATAGTTTGAGACTCGGGGAAGGACATAGGGTACTCTTTATTCCTAAATTCCCACGGGGAGCGAAGCCTGCGGGTACAGCTAGTATCTTTATAAATTGTAGCCTATGTGGTATTCTGATGTATATGCTATATTATTGTAAAGTTTCATTAAAATCCAGTCAGTAGTTTTACGTGAAAGAATAACCACATCCATCCATACTTACAAACTTTCGCGTTTATAAAATTAGTAGGATTATAATGAAACTTTACAAGTCTGTAACACTTAAGTGTTAGTTTTGCAAATCTGCTCAAATCACACCTGACGCAGCAGTTTTAAGTAACAAATGGCTGGGTTTACCACGGACTACTTTTAGACGGGGTTCCTCAAAAAAGCTCAAGGCAAACGGTCAGGGCAGCGTGCAGTGCAATATTAGCGGGGAGGGTTCGCAAATTGAATAAACCGGCTGGACCCGCGATAAATCACAAGTTAGCGAACCCCGCCGCGACGAATCAACTTTAAACTAATTTATTAACACCGAAGATGTTATTATTATATTTATTTATTGATCATTGATATTGATGATTGATGATAACTTTTTTATTTACAAACGGATTTAAATGAAACAACCACTAAATGTTAAGTGAAGCTTATTATAATACATTAGTGAAAATCGCAATCGAATCGGTTCAGCCGTTTCAAACGCACAAACAGACAAAAATTCTAAAAATCATTGTTTTGTGTTCTATCGCGTTGATAAAAGCCCCTTCCATTTTTTTTTTGGTTTATTTCCCATGTACAGACTGCGATGGGTTCCAATTTTATTATATATATTGAATATTGATAATAAATAAAACACCACAAGTCTGTAACACGCAAGTTAGTTTTGGAAATCTGCTCAAATCACACCTGACGCAGCAGTTTTAAGTAACAAATGGCTGGGTTTACCACGGACTACTTTTAGACGGGGGTTCCTCAAAAAAGCTCAAGGCAAACGGTCAGGGCAGCGTGCAGTGCAATATTAGCGGGGAGGGTTCGCAAATTGAATAAACCGGCTGGACCCGCGATAAATCACCAGTTGGCGAACCCCGCCGCGACGAATCAACTTTAAAGTAATTTATTAACACCGAAGACGTTATTATTATATGTATTGATTGATGATGACTTTTTTATTTATAAACAAATTTAAACGTTTAGTGAAGTTTATCATCATACATTAGTGAAAACTGCAATTTAATCGGTTCAGTAGTTTCTGAGCATGCATAAACGCACAGACAAACAGACAAAAATTCTAAAAACCATTGTTTTGTGTTCTATTGCGTTGATAAAGGCCTCTAAAATTTTTTTTCATTCATCTTCCATGTACAGACTGCGATGGTTTACGATTTTATTATATGTATTGATAATAAATGAAACTCCACAAGTCTGTAACACGCAAGTTAGTTTTGGAAATCTGCTCAAATCACACCTGACGCAGCAGTTTTAAGTAACAAATGGCTGGGTTTGCCACGGACTACTTTTAGACGGGGGTTCCTCAAAAAAGCTCAAGGCAAACGGTCAGGGCAGCGTGCAGTGCAATATTAGCGGGGAGGGTTCGCAAATTGAATAAACCGGCTGGACCCGCGATAAATCACAAGTTAGCGAACCCCGCCGCGACGAATCAACTTTAAACTAATTTATTAACACCGAAGATGTTATTATTATATTTATTTATTGATCATTGATATTGATGATTGATGATAACTTTTTTATTTATAAACGGGTTTAAATGAAACAACCACTAAATGTTAAGTGAAGCTTATTATAATACATTAGTGAAAATCGCAATCAAATCGGTTCAGCCGTTTCAAACGCACAGACAAACAGACAAAAATTCTAAAAATCATTGTTTTGTGTTCTATTGCGTTGATAGAGGCCTCTAAACATTTTTTTTCATTTATCTTCCATGTACAGACTGCGATGGTTTACGATTTTATTATATGTATTGATAATAAATGAAACTCCACAAATCTGTAACACGCAAGTTAGTTTTGGAAATCTGCTCAAATCACACCTGACGCAGCAGTTTTACGTAACAAATGGCTGGGTTTACCACGGACTACTTTTAGACGGGGGTTCCTCAAAAAAGCTCAAGGCAAACGGTCAGGGCAGCGTGCAGTGCAATATTAGCGGGGAGGGTTCGCAAATTGAATAAACCGGCTGGACCCGCGGTAAATCACAAGTTAGCGAACCCCGCCGCGACGAATCAACTTTTAACTAATTTATTAACACCGAAGATGTTATTATTTTATTATATGTATTGATTGATGATTGATATTGATGATTGATATTGATGATTGATATTGATGATTGATGATAACTTTTTTATTTATAAACGGGTTTAAATGAAACAACCACTAAATGTTAAGTGAAGCTTATCATAATACATTAGTAAAAATCGCAATCGAATCGGTTCAGCCATTTCAAACGCACAAACAGACAAAAATTCTAAAAGCCATTGTTTTGTGTTCTCTTGCGTTGATAAAGGCCTCTAAACATTTTTTTTTCATTTATCTTCCATGTACAGACTGCGATGGTTTACGATTTTATTATATCTATTGATAATAAATGAAACTCCACAAATCTGTAACACGCAAGTTAGTTTTGGAAATCTGCTCAAATCACACCTGACGCAGCAGTTTTAAGTAACAAATGGCTGGGTTCACCACGGACTACTTTTAGACGGGGTTCCTCAAAAAAGCTCAAGGCAAACGATCAGGGCAGCGTGCAGTGCAATATTAGCGGGGAGGGTCCGCAAATTGAATAAACCGGCTGGACCCGCGATAAATCACAAGTTAGCGAACCCCGCCGCGACGAATCAACTTTAAACTAATTTATTAACACCGAAGACGTTATTATTATATGTATTGATTGATGATTGATGTGGATGATGACTTTTTTATTTATAAACGGATTAAAATGAAACAATCACTAAATGTTAAGTGAAAGTAAGCGAAATCTGCAATCGAATCGGTTCAGCCGTTTCCGAGATTAGTGATTACGAAAAATCTAAAAATGATTGTTTTGTGTTCTATTGCTTTGATAAAAGCCTCTAACAATTTTTTCATCACTTATCTTTCATGTATAGACTGCGCAGGGGTACAATTTTATAATATGTATTGATAATAAATGAAACTCCACAAGCTTGTACCTACCACACAAGTGAAAGTTGGAAATCTGCTCAAATCACACCTGACGCAGCAGTTTTAAGTAACACCACGGACTACTTTTAGACGGGGGTTCCTCAAAAAAGCTCAAGGCAAACGGTCAGGGCAGCGTGCAGTGCATTATTAGTGGGGAGGGTTCGCAAATTGAATAAACCGGCTGGACCCGCGATAAATCACAAGTTAGCGAACCCCGCCGCGACAAATCAACTTTAAACTAATTTATTAACACCGAAGACGTTATTATTATATGTATTGATTGATGATTGATGATAACTTTTTCATTTATAAACAGATTTAAACGTTTAGTGAAGTTTATCATCATACATTAGTGAAAACTGGAATCGAATTGGTTCAGCAGTTTCTGAGCGTGCACAAACGCACAGACAAACAGACAAAAATTCAAAAAATCATTGTTTTGTGTTCTATTGCGTTGATAAAAACCCCTTAAATTTTTTTTCGTTTATATTCCATGTACAGACTGCGTTGGATTACGATTTTATTATATGTATTGATAATAAATGAAACTCCACAAGTCTGTAACACGCAAGTTAGTTTTGGAAATCTGCTCAAATCACACCTGACGCAGCAGTTTTACGTAACAAATGGCTGGGTTTACCACGGACTACTTTTAGACGGAGGTTCCTCAAAAAAGCTCAAGGCAAACGGTCAGGGCAGCGTGCAGTGCAATATTAGCGGGGAGGGTTCGCAAATTGAATAAACCGGCTGGACCCGCGATAAATCACAAGTTAGCGAACCCCGCCGCGACGAATCAACTTTAAACTAATTTATTAACACCGAAGACGTTATTATTTTAATATATGTATTGACGATTGATGATAATTTTTTATTTATAAACGGGTTTAAGTGAAACAACCACTTAATGTTAAGTGAAGCTTATCATAATACATAAGTGAAAATCGCAATCGAATCGGTTCAGCCGTTTCAAACGCACAAACAGACAAAAATTCTAAAAATCATTGTTTTGTGTTCTATCGCGTTGATAAAAGCCCTTTCCATTTTTTTGGTTTATTTTCCATGTACAGACTGCGATGGGTTCCAATTTTTTATATATATATTGAATATTGATGATAAATAAAACACCACAAGTCTGTAACACGCAAGTGAAAGTTTTGGAAATCTGCTCAAATCACACCTGACGCAGCAGTTTTAAGTAACAAATGGCTGGGTTTGCCACGGACTACTTTTAGACGGGGGTTCCTCAAAAAAGCTCAAGGCAAACGGTCAGGGCAGCGTGCAGTGCAATATTAGCGGGGAGGGTTCGCAAATTGAATAAACCGGCTGGACCCGCGATAAATCACAAGTTAGCGAACCCCGCCGCGACGAATCAACTTTAAACTAATTTATTAACACCGAAGACGTTATTATTAACGCCATTGAGAGCCCGACAAACAGCAACAGTGGAGGGAAGAAACAGTGGCTCGGTAACGTCATTATTTAGTCCAATTTGCAGAATTAGCTTGATAAATGTGTTTAAATTACCGTTTTGGAGGCTTGCGCGCGCCGTACCAGCTCCACGGGTTCGGTAAGGCTCAGTTTTACTGCGAGCTTCGAAGTGCCGCCGCGTGTCGCGTCTCAAGTTCCGTATTTTTACGAACATGTTTCACCGAGTGACAGATTTTAGTGCCACGGTTTAGTGCTAATGTGCTGTGTTTTGTGATTCAGTGAATTAAGTTCGAGGTAAGGAGGTCCGTTTTTTCCGCTTTTTCCCTTTTTTATGTGCGATAAAATTTACGGTGATTGACAGTTGTTTGTTCCGCAGCGGAGGGATTTTTGAGAATGTATTTTATTCCTCTTAATGGCAGGCTTATAATAAAATTGATGGAACGAGATATGGGGAGAAAATATTCAATTGTTCGTTTTTATGATTAATGGTTACTATATTTCTTGTGAGTCGACACGGTTGGTGTCTTTCCGTGTTTTTTGATGCGTATGAATTCATGTTTTTATCAGAAATCCTGGAGTAAGAGAAGAATAATTGTACTGATTTCTAAAGCTAACATTATTTTCAACCGATTTCTAAAAAGTAGGAGATTTTCGAGTCTGTTCATATTTTTTTTATGTTTATAATTTCAGAACTACGCATTTTTAAACCTATTTAAAATATTATTTTTAGGTATTTACAAGGATTTCATCATAATTGTTTACTTTCAAAGTAGTTCCATTCAAATTTTATCAAAATCGTTTTAGAAGTTTGGTTTAAAAAAATGATTGTAAAGATTATGACCTCATCTAGCTGAACACTTGTTACTTATTGAGCATTTTTTGTATCTTTTACTAATATTGAAGTCAGTTTTTTGTTTTGATATATGATTGTTTTAATATTTTGTAGGTTTTTACACGTATTTGGCTTCCCATTCATATTTTTCCTAAGAAAAAGAAAAATTTCTTCACAGTTCTTCAGCACTACAATAATTCCGAAAAATATTCGTATAAATAATTGATACGAATATTTTTCGGAATTATTGTAGTACTTACCTAAAGTGATAGTGAAACTTTTATTACAACCCGAGAGCGGGGTCAATGACATTGTAAAAAGTAAGCAGCAATTGACATTTTACCACGGTTACATTGTTACTTATCGTTGTTTATGACGTAATTAATATATCTACGTTATTGGCATAATAAAACACGTCAGTTTACAAAGTTACAAAATTTTTTGATAATGTAAATAATTAAATAAATATATAGGGAAAAATTACACTGATATAGCTAGAACCAAAGTAAGTTCGAAACTTGTGTTATGGTATGCTAACTCAACGATACTATATTTCAAAACAAATACATTTATAGATAAACATTCAAGACCCAGGACAATTTGAAAACAGCCTTTTTCCAACTTGCCCTGACTGGGTATCGAACCCGGAACCTCTGGCAAACTAGCATGGTGACCACTCCGCTACGAAGGTCGTCAAAGTTGAAAAATCGGAAAATCAAAAAGAAAAAATTGAAATTCGTTAAATCAGTTTTTGAAACTGTGTTTATGTCTATGCATCAGTCCGCTAGTTTCCCCATGTAGTTTTAAACATGTCAAATCAGATACTTTTTTCTAAACGTCAAAACAAACATTCTCTATGTGATTTGTATGAAATAGCACGTAACGTCATAATTTATTGGAGTCAAAAATAGCGCTCCTATTATCAGTTTTTCTGCATTATAAATTTACAAACAACTTCGTAATAGGGGCGACGACAGGGTCAAAAGAGTATTTTCTAATAAGTCCGTCTTTTAAATTATCCTAAAATTACCCATATTTTTCAGTTTATCAAAAAAGTAGAAATTTACAAAGATACGGAGCATCTAAGTTTCAGTGTGGGGGCGTGCAACGTCACCGCTATGTTAAAGTTGTATCAAGCCGCGACCACATGCGAAAATTAAAAGCGCTGTATCTGCGTCAATTTGTATTGCTCAGATATACAGATACATTTTCACGTCTATATCCCTGACGGGGCAGACAGAGCCCGGGGCCGTAAGACCCAAAGGCCACGCTTAGCGTGATAGTGGGCGTTAAGATGGAAAAGGAATCAAAATAGTGATGGGTTGCTAACCGCATTGCCTATTACCATGATTCAAATCTCGCCTATTCTCTCGATCGGCTTTTACGATGTGCGCGGGAAGAGAAGCAGCTGGTACATTCTAAGTTTTTTGTTTTCTCCCAGACCAGCATGGAAGAATTGCTCAGATAAAAGAATAAAATACATGTTCAATATTTTTTAATTATCTAACTTATAGATTAAAATTATTTTTCTAGTCGTCATGCCTATTATTATAGGTCTTTTTGTCTCCACTTTAAGATCATGATCCTCTCTGTATTACCAGAGCTATACTTGGCCAAAGCAGCCAGAGGACTTGGCCTACACTTTCCTCGCTGGAAGTCTCATTAATGTTTATAAGCTTTGTTTAGCTTGTATTTCCTAATATTTCCTAAGTCGCTTTCCTTCTACGACACGGAGACTTGGAGTAATCCTATTCTACTCTGCCGGAAACCACAAGGCAAATTATTATAAATATAATATTACATAGGCTCTGCTCACCCTATTAGTGAAAAAGTCGTGAAATTATACGAACCTATTTCATAAGATATTATTCTGGCATTTAAGTAGATAAAAATGTTGTCGTTATCATTTTTACTTAAAGTTAAAAGATGCCGGCGGAAGTAAAGTTTCCGCCGAAATTCCCCTGAGGGCTGCTTTGGGCACTTTGACACATCAAGAGAATTACAACTTACTTTTTAAAATGGCCATAGGAAATGAAGTAACATGGCAGTAACATTTTTAAATTAAAGTATTTTACTTTTAATTAAATCTGGTTATTACCTGAATTTTTCGGGGTCTAGTGCTGCCTACATTTATAATAATAAACATTTATTCACAACAAAAAGATTTACAAGATAAATTTTGCCTTGGCTTTCCGACTAGGAACACATCATTTAAAAGGAAATTAATTTTTTTGTCTCATTCAAAACCTAGATAACCTTTCAAACTATTTTATGAACTACGGTTTACAGTTTAAAGTAAGACCGTAAAGCTTTTCTACGTATACTTGCGATCCTCTTTGATTATAGCCGCAATATCTAAAATGCTCCGTCTGCCCAATTTTTTGATGACCTTGACAACCTCCGTGGCGTAGTGGTCACCATGCTAGTCCGTCACCCAGAGGTCCTGGGTTCGATCCCCGGTCAGGGCAAGTTGGAAAATGGCCTTTTTCAAATTGTCCTGGGTCTTGGATGGTTATCTATATATGTATTTGTTATAAAATATAGTATCGTTGCGTTATTATACCATAACACAAGTTTTGAACTTACTTTAGGGCTAGCTCAATTAGTGTAATTTGTTTCTATATATTTATACATTACAGCCGCAAAATCTAAAATGTTCGAAAGAAACGTGATAGTGTGCTTTGTATCAACCACATACTAATCCTTACCCTTATGTACCACCAACGTAATTAGAGTAGATATGTACTGCGATGCGAGTATGTTATGCCACCAAATGTGACAGTCGCAGCCTCGCAGCTTGTTACTGACAGCTCAACAGCCACAACTGATATCAAGAGTTGCAAATGATGTAACTGTAAATGATAAAAAATCTTGTTAAGGGGATACTTTTGGACATATGAAATAAATTATTTAAATAGAAATGGAGATATCATTTAAAATTTTGTCTTTATCAAGGCCTAGATAACCTTTCAAAGTATTTTATACATACATACTTTCACGTCTTTATCCCTAATGGGGCAGACAGAGCATTTTGGGTCTTGCGGTTCTATGCAGAGCCCAGGGCCACAAGACCCAAAAGCCACTTTTAGCGTCATGGCGGGCGAGAAAATGGAAAAGCAATCAATACAGTGATGGGTTGCTAGCCGCATCGCCTGTTAACATGATTTGCATTTTTGCCCATTCCCTCGATCGGCTTTAACGATCTGCGTGGGAAGAGAAGCAGCTGGTACATTCTAAGTTTTTTTTATTTCTCCCAGACCAGCATGGAAGTATTTTATGAACTACTGTTTAAAGTTTAAAGTGAGAACGTGAAGCTTTTCTACGTATAAAATGCTTCGTCTGCCCAATTAGAGATACAAACGTGATAGTGTGCTTTGAATCTACCACATACTAATCCTTACCCTTATGTATCACCAACGTAATTAGAGTAGATATGTACTGCGATGCGAGTATGTTATGCCACCAAATGTGACAGTCGCAGCCTCGCAGCTTGTAACTGACAGCTCAACAGCCACAACTGATATCAAGAGCTGCAAATGATTTAACTGAAATGTAAATTGTAAAAATTATTGTTGAGGGGATACTTTTGGACAATGATGATGTCCAAAAGTATCAAATAGTAGTATATATCATTTTTCATCATTATCATCATCAGCTCCCTCTAATCTCCACTGCAGGAGCACGACCCTATCTGTGCTTCTAGAGCCATACTTAGCCAGAGCAGCCAGAGGACTTGGCCTACACTCTCCACGCTGGCCAGACGAGTTAGAGAGGTCTCCTTTTACGACATCCACGGGAGGACCTGGAGTGGCTCTATCCTACTCTGCCGGAAACTACACGGCGACTTTTGGACATTTGAAATAAATTATTTAAGTATATTGACCCAACTGCAACAGTATCAATGTGGTCATAACGACCAGACCATGATACACCTCCTCTCCTGCCCATCGTGCCCTACCGATTACAATTAGCGTGACCAATATGAGGCCTCAGATAACGCCGTAAAAGTGGCAACCTTCTGGAGGGAAAAAATCTGGTTTTGTTTTGAGCTTTCTACACGAAAAGAAGGAGAGTTATTTAAAATGTAAAGGATATATTATTTAAAACTTTGTCTTGATCAAGCCCTAGATAATCTTTCAAACTATTTTATGAACTACTGTTTAAAGTGAGAACATGAAGCTTTCTTTGCACATTAGCCAAAGTGGCTGGTTTTCGTAAATGTGGGCAGAACTGCACCCCGACAAATTCGCTGTTATCGAAATATTTTCCGGAAATGGTGATATCATTGATATATTATCTCTAATTGCTCTAACATAAAACGTATAATCGACTGGCTCAAATAACCAGCATTGACATAAAACGCGACAATGCTGCCAGCCTTTTGGCCACGGTGCCAAAGGATGATATTTTAGTGGGACTTCATAATTTATTAGTTTTAGTTCATACTTAGTTTTAATTTACAATTATTTATTAAGTAAATAGTTGTAATTTAAACTCACTTCACAAAATTATTTTTTGGCTATACATACCTTTATCATACAAAGCTGCTGCTCGTGGCTTTGCCCACGTTTCAAAGGGAGCGTAAATTTTTTAAAGTTAAAGCCTATGTTAATCGCTATTACCGTGGCTTCCAACAGGTCAAAAAAAAACAATTAGTAGTTTTTTGAGTTTATCCATTATAAACACATAATCAAATCTTTTTACTTCATAATACACTGAAACAAATAAACTAGGTACATCAATAGAATCCTAATGCGGTTATTTGTAAGGATGAATGGATTTACGGCTGTTTATTTCGCTATCAAGCTAAAACGGCTAAATAAATTAGGATTAATCTTAGCATCTAGATAGTTTAAGAAACCTAGATTTTAACATAAGGATAATTTACATCCTGAAAAACTTGACCGTAGATAATAAAAAACAGTTATGATTGGGTAGGTAGCTAGACTACTTAATATTACATGTTTGGCAAAATATCACAACACAAAACGCTCCATCCCATTCTGCACTATAAAATGTTCACCTAATTAGCTCGCAGTGACAAGCTCGTAAACACATCAGTGTAAACATACTGTTCAGATACGATAGCTAAATTTATTATTATTAAAATGAGTTAACGGGTTACTCACGTATAGGGTCAGCTACTGCCGACATGTTTGTGTCGTGAGCCGGTGTGGTGTACGGGCCTTTAGTCAGATTCGCCCTGATGAAGACCTCCGGGTTGAAACATGTCGGCCAGTAGCTGACTCTATACGTGAGTAACCCGTTAATTCATTTTCATAATGTCTGTGTCTCACGTTAGTTTTACTCAAAATAATTTATTATCGCTAGCTTACAATTGCATGAAATCATCAAGCTTTTACTTGTTTGAGCAAATTTATGATAACATAAAACATCCTATCCCACACTGCACTATAAAATGTTCATCTAATTAAACACTTCCGTGTAAACATACTTTTCAGATACGAAAACTAAATTTATTATTGCTAGTTTACAATTGTATGAAAAACTGGCAACCAAATTTGTACACCCGCAAAATTATCAAGCTTTTACTTGTTTGAGCAAAATTATGATAACAGAAAACATTCTATCCCACACGGCACTATAAAATGTTCATCTAATACGCTATTTTCCAACAAGTCAAATCAGATACTTTTTTCTAAACGTCAAAACAAACAGTTTCTATGGGATTTTGTATGAAATACAGGCACATGACGTCATAGATTTTTGGAGTCAAATATCGCGCTTATTTTCAGTTTTTCTGCAATAATACAATTAAAATCTCCTTAAAATGGATATGTTTAAAGACAAGTGACATTATTTTGCCACGTTTTATTTTGTTATCAGTACAAAATAATTTATTTTTCGCATAGGAAAATACCCAATTAGCTCGCAGTAGGTAAAGAGCTCGTGAACACTCCAGTGTAAACATACTTTTCAGATACGAAAACTAAATTTATTAGTGCTAGTTTACAAATGTATGAAAAACTGCCAACCAAATTTGTACACCCGCTAAATTATCAAGCTTTTACTTGTTTGAGCAAAATTATGATAACATAAAACATCCTATTCCACACTGCACTATAAAATGTTCATCTAATTAGCTCGCAGTAGAGAGTAAAGAGCTCGTGAACACTCCAGTGTAAACATATTGTTTAGATACGATATTTAAATTTAATATTGCTGGCACACGATAGCATGTAGATACTCATATTCGATACCTATCAACCAGGAGTAAATAACTTGTCATCACTATGTTAAAGTGTAGTGTGGGCAAGCTTATTTGTATCAAAGAAATAGAATAGTAAATATTTTTACGGCTTTCTTAAATTTTCGCAATTTTTTTTCTCATAATATTGATAATTCCATAATTCTATTCTACATGTTAATTTTATGAATTCAATATCAGTCGAATACACTATTTATTTCAAAGAATAAAAACACAATCATCAAATATCAAAGAATAAAATATCAAGTGCAAAGAAAAACTTAATATAAGTTTATATTATGCGCTCTATTACATTTATCTGAATTGTGAAATGTATTTTAATAAATAAATAAAAATAAAAACTATACATTATTAATATACTTGGACATTTACACACACGAGAAATAAACAAAACGAACTATATTCATTATTTTAATCAGTCTCTCCATTTCTAACCGACATCTAAAAAGAAGGATTATTCATCGCGATGTTTTATGTATGTTCACCGATTTTTTGTTTATAGGGGATCTTGTCAGGTCCCATAAACATTTTATCAAAATCGGCTGTGTACGCATATTGGGAGATAATTAGGTTTTTGGTTTTAAAAATTATTCAATCACAAGTTATTAAAATCATCTAAGTATTTAATTTATAAGCCGTCCAATTTTAATCAATATTTTTTAGGCCCCTCAAACATTGTCTTAAAGTATTTCCCTGATTACCATAATCCGGAGATAAGGGAGACGGATCTCTTTTCACTAAGATTACCATCGAAACCAATTTATTAAACGAGTGTTTAAAAATTGAGGAGCGCCATCCCTTGAGGTGTGTCCCCAACTTTTAAACAGCGTGTAAGGGCTTTTACAGACCAGCGACAGTTCTGTGACAGGTCTTTAATTTTTAAGTGTTAAGCTAATAATATTTCAACACAAAAATGTTTTGTTATGAAATAAATAAATGAAAATGTAATGAAAATTTCTTTTCAAATTCTTTTCAAACTTTTCTTATTATATTATAAATGTTAAAATAACTTTGTCTATCTGTCTGTTACCTCTTCACGTTTAACCACTGAACCGATTTAGATGAAATTTGGATACGGTTTGAGATCCGGGGAAGGTCATAAAATTGTTTTTATCCCAAAAATCATCCATTAAAGGAATAAAGGGGAGTGGCACTTTATATGGAAAAACTTATTTTGTATTAAAAGTAGACTTTTTTTTACAAAGTACTAAAACGAAGTCACTGGTAAAACGTAGTAAATATCTCAAAATATACGTAAACTATTTTCATTTAAAAGTTAACTCAAGCGAAAAAACTTTGTAAAGAGATTCTGCCCGGCTATCCATGTCTCAGATAGACCCGGATAAAGGGATTCCCGGTTGTCGTGTAAGAAAATCATTCAAATCAGCTACCCCTGACTATGCAAACAAAATGTTTGGATATTCTGCAAGAGATGTATTGATACTAAAGATTTGCGGAGATTCCGAACTCCAAGGGGCAATGTTTTCACAAGCTTTTATTTACCATGAAGTTTATAATTATTTATTTAAATCTTTATTGACTACAGTGGTAAAATTTGGCAAGCCTTACCACTGAATATTCGTAAAGTGCAATCACTAAAAAACTTCAAACATTTAGTGATGTCTCATTACATTTCCTCTAGCTCTAACTAATATCTCTTTTATTTTTTTCTTTTCACTGGCTACTTTTTATTTAATTTCGTCAATGTTCGTAAGTACCAATTTATTTATAGTTTATGTATTGTATATTACGTTATTATATGTTCTCCTTTTATTTCATTGTACAAATTATATTTTAAATGTACTTTTGATTATTATCATACTTAGTAAGGTGTAAAGTATTCTCTAACAGTCAGCCTTTAGGAAAAACAAATTAATTAATTATGTACACAGCTAAAGTGTGAAGAAAAGCTTATATTTTTAATTATTTTGTTTTATTTTAGCAACACCTACCTAAAGTACTTAAAGGTTATCACTAAGCGTTTTAACAGAGAAGTGACAATATGCCTGCGACATCTATTGGCGACCGTCGCCGTTTATCAGCCATTATCGGCAACTGTCGCCAACGGACCGAGGCAATTTTGTGATATATGACAGTTTGTGATACATTGACATGTGTCACGTGACCGTTTGCGACAGTTGGCGACCATCGCACGACATAGATCGGCGACAGTCTGTAAGAGCCCTAAGGGATTCCGACCATAAAGAGGCTTTTTAATCTGCCCAACCATTTCTTTACTTATCCGTTACCATTTGCCAGGCAAATTTAAAAAGCCCCGACTTTTAATAGTTTCATATGTAAACGCCATCTAGTGATGAGCGGAGGAACTAAATAGCCTAATATAATCTGCAGCGCCGTCTATTAACTGCCAGACAAACTACTAAAATCCCGATTATCAAGCGTTAAACCCAATCAATTTTAAACGGCCAAATCGATTTTCATCAAACGTAGCCAAGAAACACCGCAAGGTATCTTGCATCAACGTAAAATAATTGGCCAAGTGCGTGTCGGGCCACGCGCAGTGTAGGGTTCCGTAGTTGCGAATGCCAACTTTGAGTTCTTGCCGCTAAAAACGTCTAAAAACTAATATCTATTGAATTTGTATGAAAATGTCGTTTTTCAAGTACATTTTATAAGTTGATCGCCTATAACTTTTTAATTTGTATACCCTACTTGGCTCTAATAGTTTTCCTTCAAACTACATAATATATACTATAATTGTGATTTTTTTCACGTGGCCATATATAACCGTTAAGCAGATAAAGGGGGGGGGGACACTTGACTCGAACAAAAATTTGAACTTGAAACCCAAATATTTCAGGAATGGATCACTAAATCGAAAAATGGTGTTCACAACCTAATAATATTTTTGAAAGACCTATTCAACGATACCCCACTGTGATTGTTGAGAAAAAAAATATTGACTACGTCTTTACTTGTATGGCAGCAACACAAAAAAATTTTTTTTCCAGTTTTTATTTTACGACTTTTTCGCCATAATTAATATACATATCCATGCCAAATTGCAGCTTTCTAGTACTTATAGTTTCTCTGTAGGATCGTGGACGGACAGACAGACAGACATGGCGAAACTATAAGGGTTCCTTGTTTACTACGGAACCCTAAAAACCGCATCGAAATTGGTCCATCTTTCCGAGTGATATGATGCCACAAACAAACATTCAACTTATGACATCCTTTTTTTATCGGGAGTTAAAAACACCTAGTAAGATTTAAAATATTTCATTTCAATTCCAAGTAAAACTAAATAAAACCGCTTAATCTGAAACACACAATGGAAAGTTGAGAACCAGGTTCAATTTAAATATAACTGAACGTTTGTATTTAGAACTTTGTCGGGAAAAAACAATAAGAAAAGTTACAATATACACTTTGTGTATACACTTTGCTTCAATTAAATATTAGTAGTCTTGAATGCAGCAAGTTCGGTTCTTGGAAATTGTTTTAATTCCCAGTCGCTTCTTTGGTATCTCCTTTTTAGTATTGATTTTTAATTTTTATAAGAAGATTCTGTACTAACTAGCTTTTATTTAACACAGTATTTGTTTTGGTTTAGTCTAGTTTATTACTAAGACTTTGCTGCCTGTCCGTCTGTCTGTTACCAGGCTCTATCTCAAGAACCGCGATAGCTAGACAGTTGAAATTTTGCACTAAAATAATATTTTAAAAAAATGACCTTCAATAAGAGATAAATTTATCCTACATTGAATAAAAATTTTTGACTTTGACTTTGACTTTTTCACAAATTATGTATTTCTGTTGCCACTATAACAAAAAATACTAAAAACAAAATAAAATAAATATTTAAGGGGGGGGGCCTGCCTATACAACACACGCGATTTTTTTTATAGATAATGGTATGGAACCCTTAGTGCGCGAATCCGATTCATACTTGGCCGGTTTTTTCTCATTTAGCAATTAATACACAGCTTCAAGGCATCCATTGTTTTACTATTGCCAATACCAAACTGGTAACCTAATGATCGGTCATTTTGGAAATCTTTAGGATAGGCCTATGTCCAGCAGTCAACGTTATGCGGCTGAAATGATGATGGCCAAATAATTTATATATGACCCAGACCTAATTACAATTATAACGCTTTTGAATGAGCTGACGAGACTTATTCTAGCAGATTTACTCAGTTCATTCATTATCATCATCATCATCAGATCTTTTTAGTCTCTACTGCAGAAGCATGACCCTCATATTTGGTCAGAGCAGCCAGAGGAACAGAAAAACTCAGTTCATTAAGAGTTATTTTCATATTGAACTTATACAGATGTAAACAACGTTAAAGTTTTTCCATCAAACCATTCAGCCAGTTTCCCTTCGAAAAACAAACTAGTTTTTTCAATACGCAAGAATTTGCTGGCATTCGACTGATAAACCCGTCAACAACTTTTGACAAGTAACACGGGTAGCTGGGTAGCTCTGAAAGATACTGTCGTCATAATGCTTGACAACTTTTTACCCAACTGTAAAAGGGGCATTGTAGACCTGTGTCTGCTTGCTTAGCAGGTGACATGATTAATTGAGCCTGGAGTACATCCATCTTGTTTTATGTAAACTTTGGGTTTTGTTTTCATTTATCATAACCTTAATTAGTATCAACGATAACGCTTTGGCATTTACTATATTTGTGATATTATTTTTGTCAAAAACGAGGGGTGTTGTAAGTTTGATGTTTGTTAAATGTCTATCTGTCGATGTCTGATGAACCGATTTCGATGCGTTTTTTTCACATGAAAGCAAGTTGCTTTGCGGTGGTTGTTAGCTGTTTTGTAAAAATTGGTTCTGCCATTTAAAGGTTATTGGGGGTTAACAATTGAACGTCAGGCCTTCTAATATATAGGCGCTACGGATATCAAGCCGCCTCGATAGTTCCGTTATACATCACTACGACTAGGGAATACAAGCTAAACAAAGCTTATAAACATCAGTGAGACCTCTCCAACCCGTCTGGCCAGCGTGAAGAGTGTAGGCCAAGTCTTCTGGCTGCTCTGGTAGTACAGAGAAGGTCGTGCTACTGCAGTGAAGACTAAAAGACCTGATGATGAAAGTAGGTAATGAGGTGTGACCGTCGCGATAAGCGAGAGTGACATCACTTAACTCCTTCCTCCTCAAGAGTTAAATTGGTATCATATTTTGGTACATATTCGGGGTTAATTTAGTTAAACAATCATCCATCTTTCAAAAACAACTGATTGAAGTTCTTAACTGTCAGGTCTGAGACCGCCATGGAAAAAACCAGGAGTTCAACTAAAACAAAAGGCACTGAACTTTAAAAGTGACGTAATTTCGATGTTATAGCGTTATAGCCTTTAAAAACTGTTAGAGAGGCGTCTCGTAATTAAATAAATTTGTTTAGCACACCTCGGGATGTAATTCTGCGAACGAGCAATCACAGGATTCAGGGGCGACCTTTGTTCTGCTGAAGTTATGCAGATTTTATGGGCTGGCAGGGAATTGTTGTGCTTTTTAGAGTTTTCACATTTATTTTTATAAATAATCATTGTATAAAATTAGATTACTTTAGAATTTCTTTTATGGATGATTTTTAGTGTAAAATATACCTAGATTTTCATTACAATCTTTGTGCAAATCTTATCCACCGTAAAGCTAACCTAACCTTTATTTCTTACTTCATGCTAGTTAAATTTTAAGTTATTTAAAAAAATATGTATGTGTGTATGTATAATTTACTTGGATTGCATATTACGTAGGATTTTCAAGACGCGGTTATGATAAAAGTCATAAGTGTAGAAAGTACCCTAAATGTAATTACTAATAAATAAAAATGAAGTATAAAGTCAAAGGCACGAAGCATGAACCTTTCTTTGTGCCCAATGTCACAAAAACTCCAAAAGGGTCGCGTACTACAAGCATTGAGAGAATTAATATAATTACCACTGCTCCACTCATTTGACGGATGGGACCAGTAGTAAAATAATAAAACTTTGTTTGCTACATGAAAGGATAACGTGGCCCGAGAGCGTTGAGGTTTTTTAGTTGTAAAGTTAGTTAAATTTTACGACTGGCCTCAGTCATATCTTTATCATTTTGAATCATAACGTTTTGCATGTAAGTAGACTTTTGAGATTTGCGAAAAAGTGGAGTATGTCTTAATTTAATTTTTTATATTGTTTTAAAAAAAATGTTTTTGGTGGAAAATGCGAATCATGTTAACAGGCGATGCAGCTAGCAACCCACTGTATTGATTGCTTTTCCATCTTCTCGCCCACCATGACGCTAAAAGTGGTTTTTGGGTCTTGCGTCCCTGGGCTCTGCAGCATAGAGCGTAAAGACGTGATAGTGTGTTTAAATATGATGTGTTAAAGCTTTTTTATTTATTTATGTAACTTATAAAGCTTATATAAGTCCTTTTAAAAGGTTCTCCAATAAAGATTTGCCCATAACCACTACTACGTATTCCTGCAACTGCTCAGGATCTGCTATCTTGATGATATCTAGAGTACTATTTTGCAACTAGGGAGTCAGCGAAACGCAAACTTCAACTCAGTACTCGCGTAAAATACCATTTGATTGTATTTTTGAAACCGTCGTATCAGCGAAAAATAGTGTTGTTTTACGTGGACAACATGAAAATTTGACTTTGGTTTAAAAATGGTGTTCACAAGCTAACAATATTTTTGAAAGACCTATTCAACGATACTCCACTCAATGTGTTTGTCGAGAAAAAAAATATTGACTACGTCTTTACTTGTATGGCAACTACACTGAAAATTTTTTTTTTCCATTTTTTATTTTACGACTTTTTCGCCATAATTAATACACATATACATGCCAAATTACAGCTTTCTAATACTTATAGTTTCTCTGTAGGACCGTGGACAGACAGACAGACAGACAGACATGGCGAAACTATAAGGGTTCCTTGTTTACTACCGAACCCTAAAAAATGGATCGCAACGAATTAATAACCTCCACCTTTTTGGAAGACGGTTAAAAACATGAAGGTTTTTTGACATTAAGTACCCTACAAATGTCAAGATTACGAGTTGTCAAGACCAATCGTGCAAATCCTTGGCATACGATCGTTTGGAATCATACGTAATGTAACTCTCGATTTCAAAAATTCGTCCCCAAGTCGTTCGATCGCGTATTCTTATGTTGTATTAGTAATTTATTTAAAACTCTTGTTTTAGATGTTCATGATTTTTTGTTTGAATTAAGTTCTTGCGAGCGATATGATACGCTTTTATCATGGAAGATATCGCGTCTTTGAAGCTGAGGATAAAAGGTAGTATTTTATATTCAAAAGACTGCTCTAAAGTGAAAGAATACTGTTTTATCTCAGGAAAGAATTCCCTCTGCACCGGTCTTATATCCTCAAAACCACTTAACGGATTTAGGTGGGGTTTACCATTAGTTAAAAGGTTTTGCTGAGAGGTACTTATTTGACCACTTGCATTCATTGTATTGTATATACGTATAGATGTATTAAATAAAACGAATTATTAACTTACATCTATACATATAACAAAACAGTAAAAATGTATCTGTACATAAAATATAGTTCCAAATAAAAAGAAATTAGGTGCGATGCAGACATAGTCATAATTAAAAAAAAACTTCTGACTGTTTGTTTATTTGTAAACGCTAATCTCCGGATTGACTGGACTGATTTGAATGAAACTTTATTGTTATTTAGCTGTTAGGCCTGGGCAACATATAGGATTTAATTGATTTTGGAAAATGGAACAACTTGCAGAACCATGACGGTCCAGCTAAACTATGAAATATAAAAATGACGCCTTAGCAAAAGTTATTCAACCTGATGAGCATTTTCCGGAGACATAAAGTCTACGCGAATGAAGTCGCGGGCTTCGGCTAGTATTGTATATAGCTTCAAATGCTAACTAAAGACATGCTCAGAACTTTAAAAGTAGATTTAAAAAAGTTTTTCCGTTAAAACTTAATAAAGAAAACAAGAAGGACTTCCTTAAAAATATCTTTTATTATAATCAGTTTCGTTGAAAAAGCCAAGGAAGGGTTGTAACCTATAAAAGGTCAAAGGTTTGGGTCTTTTGAAGGGAACACGACGGAAACTTGTTTATCCTCTGATCAATTAATCAAAAAGCTAATGGCTTTATTAAACGTCAATCAAATTGTTGCCGAGTAAGCATTCGTGTTTTTATTGGATATTACATTTTTTACCGATGACCGAACGGTAGCGCCATAGTTCTCGAATGGCGACCATGTATCTGCAAGCGTAGCGTTGGAAACCACCTCCTAGGTGGTCAGACGACCTGAACAAGGTTGCAGAAAGTCGCTGAATGCAAGCAGATCGGTGGTTTAAGGAATCCTTCATGGTGGATTATGACCAGCAGTGGGGACTACCTGTCGCTGATTTGACGGTTTTTTTTTCTTTCTTAACGTACCTACTTTACTGAAATAATAAAGTACGCTAATAATATTACAATCTAGCCTAAACTCAGACTGATAAGTAATTTAACATTGATTTAGTTTTATACGTTATTTTCTAATAATGTTGGCACTTTTCTTACTGTCTTTATTAAGGGGAAGGCACTTTGTTCTTGTATCTTTGCTGGCTGATATGATGATGATGATGAAGGTTTTATGCATGCAGGGCGTGGTCCGCACTTGTATAGTAAAGTGGCATAAACATTTTTCAAGCTCTTCCGTGCTTCGGAAGGCACCTAAAGCCATTGATCTCGGCTATCATCATCGTATAGCAGTCATCAAGCTACCTCAGATGCAACGTGAAAGTTTAAAAAAACTAACGCCTGTGTTGGCCACTTACACACACGAAAAAAATACTAGATCTTCGAATGTGACAAATATTACATTTAACCACTTTTGTATACAAATCGATATTTTTTGTTATTTTTTTTGGATAGCAATGCGATAGTTTTAAAAGTGATTATGTCAAAGTCATTAGGGGTACCTAATTTTCGGAAGTATCCCCAAATGTGATACTAAAGCCTGACTAAAGCAGCTTTAATAACCATAAGATGCAATCTTCAGTCCCATTCAGAGGGTTACGGTAAACATGATAACGTGTGCTCAATAATCAAAGATGTACGATATGTGTGTCGCTAGCCTTAGTATCTGATTCACCCTATTGTTTCTTGAGACTTGTTATAAAGGTGGAGCACATAGCAGTAGCGATACACACTTACTTAATATCCTCACTCAGCGACCTAAAGCACAGAATAAGTACTAAGTACTCACGTACAGAAGTCCTACTCAGCAAAGGGATTCAAAGAAATAACTACTCAATGACGTTAGCGATATGGTTTAATTCACTATTTGTAAGTGATTGTCAGTATAGATCGCGTCAGAACTCCGCACCTTTTCGTTTAAATACCTAGAATTGCACTGCAAGCCAATTTCATTCTTATAACTCTAGACATACGATAAATGTCACTGAAGTTACCACTCCGAAGTGGTCGCCGCACGCTTAATAATATTTTCGATACCTAAACGGGGAGTGACACAGGCCTGCACAAAGTGAGTCTTGGCCTCCAGCACAAGAGCACGCCAGCGCTCTCATCAGTTGTCGCCAACATGAAGCTTGCGCAGGTCCGCCATTACTACTTTGCTCCAACGTTCATCATCATCATGAGGTCTTTTCGTCTCCACTGCAGTAGCACTCTGTTCTACGAGAGCTATACTTGGCTAAAGCAGCCAGAGGACTTGGCCTACACTCTCCTCGCTGGCCAGAGAGTTGGAAAGGTCTCACTGATGTTTATAAGCTTTGTTCAGCTTGTATGTCCTAAGGTAGTACAGATATTAGATAATTTTATATTACTGGTTCATGACCACTGCTGGGTAAAGGCCTCCTCTCTTTCCCTCCATAACTCTCTGTCCCTGGTCTTAATTTTCAGTTTCTGTTCGAATGCTTTTAAGTCGTTTTCCCATTTAATTTTTGGTCTACCTCTCTTCATACGTCCATCCGTTGTTATCCGGCCTGTGGCTATGTGCGCCCATCTATCTACATACACATTAAAAAGTACTAACGACATGAATTGAACGTATTGTGGCAGTACGGAAACATTAACCAATGCATACATACCAACAGATTGAACCGATTAGATCATTATTTTCGGTTGAATATACTAATTTGCGGCGATTTATAATCCGTCTACCTGATGTTGATCCTTCTTGGCAATTAATCAAGCTTTTGTCTATTTGGTTGTACCACAGTTTGTAACTAATAAAGTACTTTCTTCTTCTACATTTAAGAGCGACGCTTTTTTCGAATTTTGTCAGACATACAGAAGATTTGCTCGAACAAAATGTATGTACTTCTTTTTGCTTTTGGTACAATAAAGTTATTACAACAGAAAGTGTAAAATAAAGGATAGAAGTGAGATTAGGAAGGAGAAGATTAATGATAAACTTATTCCAACAAATTAAAAAAAATTAGGAGTTAGGTACTACCCGGATTTTAAAAGAATGGTTAACTCCACTGACAGGAGCAAGCTCTTTAAAAGAAGAATGGAGTAGGTAGTTTGCCAATGCTCTCTCTACCATAAAAGGGGACTACCCGCAATTAAGTCAAAATATATTATTAATGCATTTGACACTACTACCAACTTAGAAGTGTAAGTTAGACGAGTTGCTATTTAAACTAGTTCCGAGTTGCGTTATAGATGATTTTCTGCATAGACTATTTCTGTTTAAGATCATTCGAGACAAATGCATCATACAGACATTTTCAAATATCTATCGCTTTGCAAATGCACTGGACGACGTGAACAATTTCAGCAGGTTGAAATACCCAAAGGGGTGTCCTTGTTTGTGGTTATGCTCGTAGTTGCCAGTGATAAGGAGTTATTGTCAGCTGGTACTGCGCAATACAAGTCTTGACAATGGAATGTTAGAAGTACTTAATATAGTTATGTTCCGATCATCCATAGATATTCCTATTGGTCTCATGAGAAGGCTCGTTTGCTCAACTCAACGCGCTATTGAGAGAGCTATGCTTAGCGTTTCTCAACGTGATAAGGAAATTAGTAGGAGAATGAAAGAAGTTGACATAGCCCAGCAGACAAGCCCGTTGAAGTGGCGGTGGACGGTACACATGGTGCGAAGAACTGATGGCCGTTGGTGTAAAAAGGGTCTTGCATGGTGACCACGCACTGTCAAGCCAAGCGTAGGACACCCATCCAAGAGGTGGCAGGACGACCTGTCTTTTGGAAAATGTGCGAAGAAAAGCTTTACGTTCTCACTTTAAACTGTAAAAAGTAGTTCATAAAAGGGTTATCTAGGGCATGGTCAAGACAAAATTTTAAATGATTTCTCCGTTTCCTGTCAAATGATGTATTTAGAATGAGGGCAGCACTAGACCCAGGAAAATCAAAGTAAGGAGATACATTAATTTATAATAATGTCCAAAGGTCCTGTCCTATGGGAGTAAGGAAATGTTACACAATGGCTCTAAAAGTAAAATTCCGGTCTACGTAGCGATTAATCTTTCTCGCTACTCATCTATATCGTAGTAGGTCTAACTATCTTTATGCCTAACTCGCAAATTGATTAGTCATAAAGCGAAGTTGCATTTTGCATCTTAGGTATGCCTCGCGTAAATTAAATTATTTATTTTAAATAGGGGCCGCACTGAGACAGACGTTTTCGGCAGAGTAGAATAAGACCACTCCAAGTCTTCCCGTGGATGTCGTAGTAGGCGACTTATTAATCACAAGCTAAACAAAGCTTATTAACATCAATGAGACCTCTCCAAACCGTCTGGCCAGCGTGGAGAGTGTAGGCCAAGGCCTCTGGCCGCTCTGGCCAAGTATGGCTCTGGTAGTGCATAGAGAGACAAAAAGACCTGATGATGATGATGACTGAGACACTTGCGTATAGTTATGTGTTCTGCAAGTTGTGTGCAAGATGTAAATTGTAGTAGAAAGTGTCAACTAAAGTTTCGCGTTAACCCGTTATATGAGCGTTCCACTTGACCGTTTTGTAAAGTATGCAGTAATTATACTTTAACAAATTCCGGTGCGGTGTCTCCTGACAATACTTGACTCAGTTCTGAGTAACGAGCCCGGTAAGCCTGGAGGGCCCTTGCGTTAAAAATGTAGGGAAACGACCCACTGAAAACAGCCGGTTTCGTCCATCTTGTTGAGTAGTTGAAGGTTGCTGCATATTTTTAAGGTATTTGGGTTGAGTTGAAGTTTTTTTGTGTTATTTTTTTTAAGTGTCAGATTTTAAATAAATTTTGATTTTTAATCAAATGAACAAAAGGTATGAGTAATCAGATTTTTGAATGAGTCCTTATCTGCTCAAAATACAAGAAGTAGTAAAACAATGCGTATAAAATTTATAATTATAAATACGGAGTCTTAAATAAAATGTTGTTGATAATCATAGCATCAAAAGGTACGAGTAATCAGGCATTTAAATGAGTCCTAATCTGCTCAAAATACAAGACACTATACAAAAACAATGCATATAAAATGTATATAAATATATACGGACAAATCACACAGATTAAGCTATCCCCAATATAAGTTCGAAACTTTTTTTATGGGATACTCAACGACAATAGGTATTTTTTATAACAAATACATACATATACAGTATGTTAAAAAAAACTTGTCCGATCCGTTAAGATAATGTTGGGTAGCTTGTATAGGTTCTTTTTATTGGTTTCTCTCATCCCTAAAATCGCAAAAAAAGCTACGGCTCCATACAAAATGAAATACCTACCGTTAGAAAATGTATGAAGGTGCAGATTTTTTTGCCTTTACAGGGATGGGAGAAGCTGATAAATAAATTCTACACAAGCTACCCAACATTATCTTATCGGATCGGACTATGTAGATACCTTTAGGCAGCCTAAAAATTTGACACTAGAGTTGACCACTTACACACACGAAAAATAAACAAACGGACCTACCTAATTTTAAGCCGACCACGAAAAATGTACGACAATGTTTTTTTTAAATGCGTCTCCCTATTGACCAGTATACGTAAATGGATTTTGGCAAGTGAAAAATTCTGTTCAATGTGCAACGTCAGTTCAGGATTAATCCCGCGCCGTGACATTTTGTTGGCACCCTTTTATGGGAAAAAATGTGCTAATAATTCATATATCCCCGTTTTTAGTTTACTTTTTAAGAGACTTCAAAAAAAGAGGAAGAGGTTATCAAGTCGAATTTAGTTTTGAGTTTTTTTTTTATATGAGTTTGTTAGGGCAAGTAGGAAAATGTCCTTTTTAAATTTTTTGACCCAATAAATGGGCAACACCAGCATACAAATGTGATTATGGGGCAAGTTGGTGTTGCTTGGCTCAGGTGTCTTTAATGCTTTTTCACAAAACATGAAAGCCACATGCTGGTCATGCTGGTCTGGGAGAAATAAAAAAAAACTTAGAATGTACCAGCTGCTTCTCTTCCCACGCAGATCGTAAAAGCCGATCGAGGGAATGGGCAAAAATGCAAATCATGTTAACAGGCGATGCGGCTAGCAACCCATCACTGTTTTGATTGTTTTTCCATCTTCTCGCCCACCATGACGCTAAAAGTGGCTTTTGGGTCTTGCGGCCCTGGGCTCTGCATAGAACCGCAAGACCCAAAATGCTCTGTCTGCCCCATTAGGGATAAAGACGTGATAGTATGTATGTATGTATGTAAGCCACAATAGGCCAAAATGTAACTTAAAACACTTACATTTAATAATGTAGTTTCTAAGTTATACATGTACAATATCCAGGCCGGGGCCACATACATTCGTGAAAAGTCTCTTTTATTGGCGGCAGGTGCTTTTTAAAAATAAACACTAAACTACTCCTAACTAAATTAAATGATGAAACTAAATTACTTATAAATAAATCATCATCATTATATCAGCCACAGGAAGTTCACTGCTGGACTATAAATATATAAACTGCCATAAATAATAACATAAAGAATTTTGTAGTAAAATTACCTAACAATTATCATAACTCTCCATTTTCGCCATTTGGCTAAACAATCCAAAAAGTTGTCTACATAAGTTTCCGCAACGGAAACTTATACGACGCAGAACTGCGATGAATTAACGCTTGACCCACTAAACTTGAATATAACTTAATTATTTCTTGCTTCGAGAAACACCCATTAAGTTAAGTTTGCTTTAGTTACGGTCATGGTGGAGAAACTTGCGAATGTTGGCTTAAAATCGTGTAATGTAAAACGTGAGTAATGTTTGTTTATTGTTTATTACATATTGGTAACATTTTGTTACAGATCAATATTATAAAATTAGAATTATATACCACGTTAGTACACATTAGATTCGGTACATTGATGTCAACGATTGAAATACATTTTATTAGCGAAAATTGACAAATGAGTAGGTGGCTAATTCTATTAGCCATTTTTTAATTTTTTTTTAAAAGATTTCAATATTATCAGCTGCTACTATACTATCTTATCTCCTGTGGCAACCGATTATAACCATAGACCTAGAATTTGGTACCGATCTAAGAGATGAATCACAGATCTAGAATTTTGTACCCTTAGATCTATGTACACTCACATATACACTATCACGTCCGTATATTTTAAGGGGGCACACCGAGCATTTTGGGCCTTGCGGCTCTAAGCAGATAGGTTCAGGGGCCGCAAGACTCAAAGGCCACTTTTAAGAGAAGACCGAAAAATGAATTAAAATAGGATAGGTTGCTAGCTGCCTGGCCTAGTAACATGTTTGCTCGATAAGCTTTTACTATCTGCGCAGGAAGAGAAGCAGCTACATTCTAAGTTTTTTAATTTCTTCCAGACCAGTATTAAAGTTTAATTCGACTCAGAACCGAAAATGCGGTTTTTTCGCCTCGGCTCTAAATGTAGTTAAAGTTATTATATCTAAATGCATTCAACCTATTGTGAATCCCCAACAATAACAATGTTTTCAATCCCAACACTCGATTGCATTAATAATCCTATACAAGTGTAGCAAATCAGTTTCACTCGGAAAGCTCGACAGATGGAAAGCTTAAAGCGCGCTTAGTACTTAGAATTAAGCGCCATCCCAACTTCCACTAATCTTGAATTGAACTTTGAATACGCTAAGTTTGTATCCGAGGGTTAATGTTTGTGTTCCAAATGTTGTGAGTTTTGGAAATGAGAGCGGGGTTATTAGGTCACGAAGGGCTCATAATTAGATTAAGTAAGTACATACATACATGATGGGTTCGAAAGAATAAATAAATTAAAACACATACATCATTCATGTGGGGATGGGGTTGAGGACGATCCACAAAAAGAAATACGAGTTAGTCTCGAATGGTCTTAAACGCAAGTAGTCTATGGAGCAACTCGTCTAAAACGCTCATCGTCTAAATCGCACGTCGTCATAATAGGAAGTGGTTTGTTTGAGAGAATATATAAATCAGATATATTCAACTTATAACTTTAATATAAATTTAAAGTTGTCTTGTTAAACTTAAATTTATCTTCAAAATACGTTTTATACCTTATTTCGTCTTTACGTAATCTTTTATTACTGTTTCGTTCCACTCTTTCATCCTAAATTAATTTTATTTAATGTACAAATGTTTATTTTTATATAAATGTGTATTAAAAATATTACTTACTACAATACACTACACCCTAAAAGGTCCGGTAATTGTTTACCCTGCGGCAACGTGCCCGGAAGGCCAAATAAATAAATGTATCACACAGACGACAGATCACACTGATTGAGCTAGCCCCAAAGTTAGATTGAGACTTGTGTTATGGGATATCAACTCAACGGTACAAAATTTTATAACAAATACATGTATAGTATAGACAAACATCCAAAACCCAGTTCAATCTAAAAATATCACATTATACAAAAAATAAAGAAAACCAAATACATAACCTTACGTAACAACAAAAGTGTCGCAGTCGCACGATGATCGCTGACTGCCGCCGACGATCTTCAATGGTCACGAATGGTTACGCTGGTATATTTCGCTTGTCTGCAAGAGCCCTAATAAAGATAACAAGTTCACTGGACAAACAAATCATCATCAACATTAGTGTTTTAGTCTCCACTGCAGGAGTACGGTCTCTCTTCAGAGACATGCTTGGTCAGGGTAATCCAAGGATTTAGCCTACACTCTCCACGCTGGCCAGACGGGTTGGAAACGTCTCATTTGTATTTAGCTTGTATTTCCACAGTCGCCTTTTACGACATCCACGGGAAGACATAGAGTGGTCTTATTCTACTCTGCCAGAAATCACACGACTACAAACGGGCACAAACTGGTATTCTTAAAGTTTCAGACACCTTAAAAAGTATGTCCATAGTTCTAAGTATGATACTGCCTGTGTCTGCCACTGATAAATGTCCACACTCCTAGCTAGCTCCAAAACGGCTTATGTTAATAGCTTCTCAGAACTAGGGACTGATTTTATAAGTAATTCATGAATTAATCTATTTTTGTTTGATGTTACTTTAAAACTTTTTTTGGAATTTAGAACGTTTTAATGTTGTTTAAAAATCGTATTAATTTTCGTTAGTTTCTAAATTTTTAAATAAATCAATAAAGCGGCTTCTCTTTCCGTGCAGATTGTAAAAGTGCGAGATGTCGAAAATAAATCATGTCACTGTTCCCTTTTTCTACATTTTAGTCTAACATTAAGGCTGGCCTTCGAGACTTTCGGCCCTGGGCCCTGTCTATTCGATTAAGGATGAAGACGTATCTGCACTTGCACAATTTTCGTGCCAGTTCTCAGCTGGCTGATTTTGCAAGTAAATTTATAAAAAATATTTAACTCAAATATACAACAACACATAAAACACAATATAATTGACCTAAAAACGAAAAAACCTATCTACATAAAATATATCTAATTAAAAATAAAACATTATAATATATAGACCCCAGATCGCTACGGTCCTATGGCAGGGTGCCTAAGAGGTTGGCATTGCCTCATTGTTTAGCCAGACTTAATCTTTGGCCAAAATGCGTACCAATTCTTAGGTCCCCAGAAACGTCGATCAGGCGTCACTAAAAAAATACATAGGGACCAATCACACAGATTGAGCTGGCCACTCAAGACTTGTGTTATGGGATACTATAAACCCAAAGACTTGCGATTAAAATTCCAGAATGTTCCCCAGGCTCAATTCACAAAGGAGTACGTACAAGCTCGTACAAACTGGAACGCACTGTTTGTGCACACACTGCTAGCCTAGGATTTGCATTTTATTTGCACTCGCTGTGCCGCGGTCGGCGGGCGGTCTCTGGTTAAGTGGTCAATTACTGGTGTGATTACCTTTATTGGTGGTACAATTCTCCCAAATTTGCAGGGTTTCACTAAACCGAAATGGGAGCTAAACATTTTTTAGTTCATTTTGGTAAATTCATGTGTTTTAGTGGCTATACAACGTGGTAGGGACATAATCGTAATAAATCGAGTCACGGCGTATTCAAGATCACTTAAGTATAATGAAATTAAAGTAATAGTCAATAAGTTAACAACAAAAATCGTCATTTTTATACAAAAGTGTGCAGCTGCCCGGGCATTTTGTTTGAGAATGACGAGTTTTTTGGTTTTTGACTGCTATTTTATTATAAAAAAATAATAAATATATCAGGATAAATTACACTGATTAAGCCTAAAGTAAGTTCGAGACTTGTGTTATGGGAAACTAACTAAAGACTTGTGATTAAAATTCCAGAATGTTCCCCAGGCTCAATTTACAAAGGAAGTACGTACAAGCTCGTACAAACTGGAACGCACTGTTTGTGCACACACTGCTAGCCTGGGATTTGCATTTTATTTGCACTCGCTTTGCCGCGGTTGGCGGGCGGTCTCTGGTTAAGTGGTCAATTACTGGTGTGATTACCTTTATTGGTGGTACAATTCTCCCAAATTTTGCACTAAACTGAAATGGGAGCTAAACATTTTTTTGTTCATATCGGGAAATTCATGTGTTTTAGTGGCTTTATGTGTGGTAAATCTATGTTGTCGGGTTTCGCTAAACAAAATATTTACATGTTAATGTAAATTACTTTTTTTTACAGAGTGGATTTCGAGTCTTTTAGGCACAAAAAGTACTAGTAATTTTGCCTACTTTATACCAAACTAGTCGAACCCGTTCGTGTAGACTTTATGAAAATGCTCATCAGGCGAAACAACTTTTTATATTTCTTATAGTTGAGCTGGACCATTATGGTTCTGCATCAGGTGTTCCATTTTCCAAAATCAATTACAGCCTACATTTTGCCCAGGATTAACAGCTATGTAACAAAAAAGTTTCATTCGAATCCGTCCAGTATTTTCCGGAGATTAGCGTGTATAAACTAACAGACAGATCATTTTTTTAAATTCTTACCTACTCTATTACTAAGTCTCCATCGCACGAAATATTTTTTTTGGAAATATATTCAATGTATAGACACATTTTTTACTGTTTTATTATACTAATAGATGTATAGATACAGATAAATAGCACGCATTTAACATATTAAAGTCCATTTATTTTGACAGATAATTTTTATATTGTATTGAAATTGTCAATTTTATTCAATACGAGAAAATATTCTATGAAAATTCCCGAAAGTATCTAATGAAAATTCCAGAAAGCTCCCTAGATTCAGTTTATAGTGGATCAGGATTTTGATCGTTGAATATTAAATTTTTTAAGAGAAAAATGATTTGTAATGTTATTAAATGATTTGTTATATCATTAAAACTAATATGAAATTAGATAACTAAATATCACACTCGCCCTGACGATGATTA
Organism: Acrobasis consociella; assembly: GCA_963555685.1. Lineage (NCBI taxonomy): Eukaryota > Metazoa > Arthropoda > Insecta > Lepidoptera > Pyralidae > Acrobasis > Acrobasis consociella. The sequence goes on along the minus strand of OY743111.1, from coordinate 5,003,796 downwards.
TCTAAACCGATCGAAACTATTCGGCCTTTTATGACTACACTACGAGAGTCAGTGAGAGGGAAAACCCTCTTAAAATATTAACTTAAAAATAATTTTGGTGTGTTAAGTAAGTCCCGTCGAATATACAAACAACTCGTTGCATTTAAATAATATTCTCGCGTCGTAATCCCGAATGCCCCGAGGAGAAGCACTTGCAATAATGCAGTCGCTGACTTTACTCTAGTGTTTGAAATATTAACTCCAGTTACAACAACTGATTGAACAAAATAAATACTTAGCTACGTATTTTGTCCGTCAATTATCATCATCAGGTCATTTTTTGTCTCTACTAGGGGCACGATCCTCTCTGTACTACCAGAGCCTTACCAGAGCAGCCAGAGGATTTGGCCTACACTCTCCTCGCTGGTTATGCAGATGGGTTAAAGAGGCTTCATTAAAATTACAAGCTATACAAAGCTTATAAACATAAGCTTTGTTCATCTTGTAATTCTTAAGTCTCCCTTTACGACATCCACGAAAAAACTTGGATTGGTCATATTCTGTGGTCATATTCTACACTGCCAGATACTACATGGCTAGATCATAATTGTATAAAATATGGTTCCTAATAATGTACGGTCGAAACATACATATAATAATTGGCCAAGTGCGTGTCGGGCCACGCGCAGTGTAGGGTTCCGTAGTTGCGAATGCCAACTTTGAGTTCTTGCCACTAAAAACGTCTAAAAACTAATATGTATTGAATTAGTATGTTTTTTTTTCAAGTACATTTTATAAGTTGATCGCCTATAACTTTTTAATTTGTATACCCTACTTGGCTCTGATAGTTTTCCTTCAAACTACATTATATATATTATAATTTTGATTTTTTTCACGTGGCCATATATAACCGTTTAGCAGATAGAGGGGGGGACACTTGACTCGAACAAAAATTTGAACTTTGAACCCAAATATTTCAGTAACGGATCCCTAAATTGAAAAATGGTGTTCACAAGCTAACAATATTTTTGAAAGACCTATTCAACGATACCCCACTCAATGTGTTTGTCGAGAAAAAAAATATTGACTACGTCTTTAGTTGTATGACAGCTACCCTGAAAAAATTTTTTTTCCATATTTTATTTAACGACTTTTTTGCCATAATTAATATACATATCCATGCCAAATTACAGCTTTCTAGTACTTATAGTTTCTCTGTAGGACCGTGGACGGACAGACAGACAGACAGACAGACATGGCGAAACTATAAGGGTTCCTTGTTTACTACGGAACCCTAAAAATGATGACTCAGCTTGTCAATCAGCATCATTACTATCAGGTCTTTTTGTCTCAACTGCAGGAGTACGACCTTATCTGTAATATCAGAACTATACTTGGCCAGAGCAGCCCGAGGACTTGGCCTACACTCTCCTCGCTGGCCAGACGGGTTGGAGAGGTCTTATTGATGTTTATATGCTTTGTTTAGCTTGTATTACCTATGTTGCCTTCTATGGCATCCACGGGAGGACTTGGACCACCTACTTCTCTATCAGCACAGATTGTAAAAGCCGATCGAGGAAATGGTAAGGTATCTAAATTATATTAAAGGTGAAACGGCTTGCAACCCATCACTATTTAGGTTCTCTTTTTCCAACTTCACGCTCACCATCTCGCTTTCTTAGTGTCCAGGCTTTAATAGATGTTTTCACAAAAATAAGTTTTAATTCATTAAACTCGACTACGAACTAAACGCTTTGAATTTATAACAAAGGAGACTCTGTTCACTTTATAAGCCGTGTCCGCAAAAACAGTGTACACAGTCAGCGCAGATTGTAAAAGTCGATCGAGGAAATGGTTAAAATCATATTAAAGGTGACACGGCTTGCAACCTATCACTATTTAGATTCTCTTTTTCCAACTTCACGCCCACTATTACGACTCATCACGCTAAGCTGCCACTTGCGTCCAATGGCCCTGAGAGACAAAAATTGGGTGTAGGTGGTCCTTTAAACATACACATACACACTATCACGTCTTTATCCCTAATGGGGCAGACAGAGCATTTTGGGTCTTGCGGTTTTATGCAGAGCCCAGGGCCGCAAGACCCAAAAGCCACTTTTAGCGTCATGGTGGGCGAGAAGATGAAAAAGCAATCAATACAGTGATGGGTTGCTAGCCGCATCGCCTGTTAACATGATTTGCATTTTTGCCCATACCCTCGATCGGCTTTTACGATCTGCATGGGAAGAGAAGCAGCTGGTACATTCTAAGTTTAATTTTTATTTTTCCCAGACCAGCATGGGAGACGGTTTTTTAAATATAAAATTATTTTCAAAAAAATAAGTTTTAATTAATCAAACTCGCAATAAAACTTAAACACTTGGCTACAAACTAAACGCTTCGAATTTATAACAAAGAAGACTGACTCTATTCACTTTATAAGCCGTGTCCGCAAAAACAGTGTTCACAGTGTCTATCAGCGCAGATTGTAAAAGCCGATCGAGGAAATGGTTGAGTATCTAAATGATATTAAAAGTGATACGGCTTGAAACCCATCATTATTTAGATTTTCGTTTTCCAACTTCACGCCCACCATCACGCTAAGCTGCCCCTTGGGTCTAATGGCCCTGAAAGACAAAAAATGGGTGTAGGTATCCACGCCTTTGAATATAAAAATATTTTCAAATAAATAAGTTTTAATTCATCAAACTCGCCATAAAACTTAAACACTTGACACGAACTAAACGCTTTGAATTTATAACAAAGGAGACTGACTCTATTCACTTTATAAGCCATGTCCGCAAAAACAGTGTACACAGTGTGAGGTCTTCAGCGCCATATTTCAGCCATTGTTCGCGGACTTGGCCATTTTTCACGTAATTGCACTTTCCTACTTTATATCGCCTGCTGCGACCAATGTTACTTTTTACGATGTGCTGACTTTTTGTACTATCCATGCCTTTAAGTTGTCCGCTATTTTTATTTTGACATATTGTCATATAATATATTTTTTATCCGTGCCATGTGGTGAGTCCATATCAATAGACAATCTGGCCAACAACCCATCACTATTTCGATTGTCTTAACCACTACCAATATGCCCACCATGACGCTGAACTTTGGGCCACTTTGAAAGGCCACCTTTGGGTTAAATGACCCTGAACTCAGTCTATACTGGCAAGTGAAAAAGACGTGAAGCATCTGCGATATTTTCACATAAATTAGACCAAAATACATTAAATTTTAATACTTTACTATAAACTAAAACACTCAGTGAAAGTGGAAGAATCAGTCGGCTCTAAGGTAAGCCGTTTCCGTAAAAACAGTGTTCAAAATGTGAGGTCTTCAGTACCATATTTCAGCATTTCGCGGACTTGGCTCTTTTTCACATAATTGTATTTTCCCACTTTATATCGCTTGCTGCGACTGTGTTACTTTTTACGATGTGCTGACATTTTGCCTCGTTTTTTACTATCCATGAGAACATACTTTCAAAGTTGTCTGCTTATTTTCAGTCATTCAAGATTAGTCAAAAGCGCGCTAGGCATGCGCTTGTCGTGTGAACGCGCAATTGTTACTATTTAAACATTACATTTTATCATAAATACATTAAATATAAAAGTAAAAAAACACCCAAGTCCAATACCATTTTCCAACTTTTTCTTCTCAAATTAGATACTTTTCCGGAACTTATTTACTAGCTAAGTTTGAGTACTTTAGTACCTAAAAATATAACTGCATCTTGAATGCCTAAAATCCCTATAAAATATTATTGATTTGCTCAAAGTAAACTGGTTTGGTCTGCCAGCTAACACTCTTGCAATCTATATTAAAAAACATTAAACAAACGAAATGCGATTAACAGACAGCTTTATTTGATTAAGATGGTATTAATTTCAGTACAGTAAATCACTATAGTGTAACAATAATCCGAACTTAATTTACAGCAAGGTCATCCTGCCCGCCATTCGAGTCCACTAAATCAAAGTCTTTCATTACAATTTATCGCCGACGATCCGTTATAATTAATTGAGATATACCATAGAACTTGCCGAATTGAATTAGGTGAAAGCAGACGGGATGCTTTGGGCGTAAGGTTTGCGACTGACGCTGCGCAGAGTTTTATGTGTTGTGTGGGCTACGGCCTTAAAATAGGACCACTCCATTTCATGGATGGTTGGATGTCGTACGAGATGACTAAGCAACAATTGTATTTGCTAGGCAAATTAAAAATCACCATCTAGTGATAAGTGGTGGAACTACATAATATTCTAACCGATGTTAAGTGGCACTGCTATCCGTAGCGTCATCTATTATTTGCCAGGCAAATAACAAATTGCCAACGGAACGGGAAATTTTCATCAAACGTGGCTAAGAACCAATTTAGAAGCCTCCACATGGCAAGAACAACAGGGGAGAGGTGCGGGAACGGGGGATGGGACGCATATTGCGCGAGACTTTAGAAGATTTCGTACTTATAATTATTCTGTGGCCTTACCATTTAGCGCTTTATACAACATGACTCTTTTTCTTTAAGTTACTCCACATAGCTGTTTCCCTACGTGATCGAATGAGAAATAAGGAAATCCGTAGGAGAACAAAATTCAATGACATAGCCCAGCGGATTAGCTCGTTAAAGTGGCAATGGGCAGGACACATAGCGCGACGAACCAATGGCCGATGTGACAAAAATGTTCTTGAATGGCGACCGCGTACTGGCAAGCGAAGCGTAGGGCCAGGCCTGTGTCACTCCCCGTTTAGGTAAAGAAAATATACCTACGCATTGCGGCCTCTATATGGAGGCTAATCCAGCAAGGACGACTCGCTAGAGTCGCTAGCGAGCAGTGAGCAGTGACGCACGCGCGGTTTGTTCACCAGATTCACCGACTTAATTGTCATGGAAAGAAAAAGAAATAACCGGCCAAGTGCGTGTCGGACTCTCGCATTAAGAGTTCCGTACCATTATCTATGAAAATCAAGTTTTTTGTATGGGAGCCTCCCTTAATTTTTTTTTAAATTTATTATTTAAATAAAAATACAACTGAGTATTTTGTGAATATTTCAAGTGCCTACCTATTGCCATTATTGATTTCGAGCAAAAAAGGGCAAAAAAAACGCGTTTATTGTATGGGACCCCCTTAAATATTTATTTTATTTGGTTTTTAGTATTTGTTGTTATAGCGGCAACAGAAATACATAATTTGTGAAAATTTTAACTGTAGCTATCGCGGTACTTGAGATACAGCCTGGTGACAGACAGACGGACAGACAGCGAAGTCTTAGTAATAGGGTCCCGTTTTTACCCTTTGGGTACGGAACCCTAAAAAGGCAAAAAAAATACTGTGCAGTGTTTCATTGCTTAAACACAGACAGTGATCAAGATTTAACTTTTTTTACGCTTCCTAAAGACGCTAAAGGTAAGGTACCTAAGGTACCTTATCTAGCGTATTTATATTAAAGTACCTGGGTGACCGAGCTTTGCTCGGTCGGTTACATCTCAAACATTAACTACATTTTTTTAAACTTGTCTAAAAACAGTACAAAATAAAAAATTATATATATACTTGAACATTAAAAAAAACAAAAGTAAGTCACCGAGGGGGATTCGAACCCGTAACACTCTTTCTAGCGGTCAGCATCCTTAACCACTGAGCTAAGCGGATGGCGGCCGGCGCGGGGAAATTAGCGACCATATTCTGCGTGGAAAGAAAAACGAATGAAAACTCGAAAACACGCGTTTTCCCAAACATAAGACTAATCTAGATCGATTGTTTACCCTCAAAAACCCCCATATACCAATTTTCAGCAAAATCGTTAGAGCCGTTTTCGAGATCACAGAAATTTATAAATAAATATATATATAAATAAATATACAAGAATTGCTCGTTTAAAGGTATAAGATTATTTATACTAAATAGGTACCGTACCAATTTAGTATATCATTAATTATCATATGATAGGTATAGATATATTGGTAACATATATATGGTTATTATTACGAAAAAAGATTTATATACGATATAATATATTACCTATGTACATACATACATACATACTATCACGTCTTTATCCCTAATGGGGCAGACAGAGCATTTGGGTCTTGCGGTTCTATGCAGAGCCCAGGGCCGCAAGACCCAAAAGCCACTTTTAGCGTCATGGTGGGCGAGAAGATGGAAAAGCAATAAATACAGTGATGGGTTGCTAGCCGCATCGCCCGTTAACATGATTTGCATTTTTGCCCATTCCCTCGATCGGCTTTTACGATCTGCGTGGGAAGAGAAGCAGCTGGTACATTCTAAGTTTTTTTTTTATTTCTCCCAGACCAGCATGGGAAATTACCTATGTATGTACAGTTAACAAGGTAGGTGAATATATGCGCAGCCTAAAACGCCTGTTTGAAATTGCCTGCGCTAGATGGCGATGTTAGTATCTTGACAACCCTAGGCGAACTGCTCACTCAATCGCTTTTGTGTAGGTACTTACCTATGATGAACCGTTTGTCTAGCGTTATAAGAATTAAATTGGCTTGCAACTGAAATTCTAGGTATCTAAACGAGTAGGCGTCGAATTCTGACGCGAGTTAAATTAGACCATATCGCTAACAATATTGAATAGATATTTCTTTGAATTTCTTTTTAGAGTAAGACTTCTGTACGTTAGTACTAGTATGTATTCTGTGGTAGGGCACCCGCCTGAGAGGTGGTTAGATGACCTGACCGCGATGCAGGCCGCGCAAAACGCGGGATGCAGGCCGCTCTTGATCGGTCATTTTTGAAAACTTGGGTCTAGCAGTGGACGTTATGCGGCTGAAATGATGATGATGATGACATAGCTGTTTCTGTTAATGTTGGGATAAAACCTTTATGGTCGAAGAGAAGAAGGGAGCTGAGCTTCCAATGAGGTTTTCAAACTTTTAATTGGTTTTTATACGTATACTACTGCAGTTAGCATTGAGCGTCCAAAATGCAACTAAATCGCCAGACTTTGTCATCAAAAGTAGAAAGTTTGCTGTGACCCTATTGCATAGAACTATCTAAATTAACGAAACTCTGAAATTTATAAACAGCAGGAGATAATCAAGTCGTTTCTATTCTTCAGCGATTGGTTTAATTAGACGAATGCTTGAGGTTTTATTGCTTTTCTAAATTCAATTTAAGTTTTAATTGCGAAATTAGCATTAATCTACGTAATGTTCGATAAATATTTAGAGCGATAAGCCAAGATTCCATTGATGTTAAGCTAGCATGACATAGTTCTGACACCTAAAATAAGTTTTGATATTAGACAATTCTGTTTAAGCTTAACCCTTCAAATGTCGACATAGCAGACACAATAGTAAAACAATACATTAGACGCCCGCTCCGGGCGTCCGAAATTTAAAGGGTTAATTGATATAGTAAATTGTATAATATTTAGAATTCATAATGCCTTATAAAGGTAAAATTTGTAAAATAATAAGACCCTTTATGACAATGTAGTGAAATGCATGTGTACTTGTTACAAATATTATGTGAATAAATGAATATAAATGAACCAAAAGGATTCTGATGACAGTGGATCTCTGTATGTTTCAATGTGTCATTATCGAATAATCTCATTGGTTGTTAATAAGCAAGTAAGATTTGTATGAAATAAAGACTAATGACGTCATAGTTTCTTAGAGTCAAATATCAGTTTATTTCAAAATTTCAAAAAAACAGTAAAGAATACAAATTCAAATTCGTGAGAAGAGCGATTTACATAAAATTTTACAAACTTTCCAGTAAAGGGAAAATTCGAAGGGTTTTTTTTATATTTAGAATGTAACCATTAAATATTTCATTAATTGGTGACGAAGTGGTTTAGAGCTCTGCATAGGTAAGGAACAAGATTTTTTATCTGAGTTTGTACTCAGGTAAGGATCATTTTGCTTCACCACCACTTGCTTCCAGTGAAGGCAAACCTTTAGACTAATTTAGTAGTTAGTGTGTAATAATGAAGTCTTTAAGTCAAATTAACCACGTCACGTGTCTTTAAAAACTCGAAAATCTTACAACCAAAACATACATAAAATAAAGATTATTAGTTCAGTTACCTACAGATAAATAAATAAAACGGATACATTTCCAAAAGTCAAGTCAATTTCCTAAGAAACCCGTGTCCTTTCGATGGGTTGTGTCATTTGAACTCACAAAGACCGCCTTTTGTGCAGTATCCAAAGCTTTGTCGCGTGCAGCGCTGAAAGGCAAGAAATTGCATCAGTTGCATTGCACTGTACTATACCTTTTAGAGCTTACATCAACTAATTGCTTATGTTTTTCAATCTTGCACGCTCTTCTTCTTATTATTAAGAAGCTAAGCTTTTGTCTGTGGAGCAACTTATGCCTTTCATCTCTTACTATGTGTATCCATAAAAAAGTTGTATGGGAACCCCACTTAAATATTTATTTTATCTTTTTTTTTTGTATACATTGTTATAGCAGCAACAAAAATGAATTATCTGTGAAAATTTCAACTGTCTAGCTATCACGGTTCATGAGTACAGCCTGGTATCAGACGGACAGCGGTCTTAGTAATAGGGTCCTGTTTTTTACCCTCTGGGTACGTAACCTTAAAAAATATCACCACATTACAAAATTTCTATTGCTAATACTAAATGAACCTAAATTTGGCTGAAATTGACCGCTGGAGAGTCGCAGTCAATCTAGCAGTGACACAAAGGCGACGAACGTTTTGTTCGCTCGACCTTTCATTGTCCGTCCTTATTGTAAGGTGCCATAAACCGAAACAGAATAAGCCTGGCTATTTGAACTACTACAACTACAATTTGCAGATTTCATAAAATATCTTGTATCTTAAAAGGTTCGACAAGGTCGAGAATTACAATATTAAAATACAATTTTTAGCTTAACAGTGAGAAATGGTCGCAAGACAACGAATTTTTAGCCCTATGTACCTCTAATATAAATAAAAGTTCTTAATACCAAAAAGCTGCAATTTACACGATAGTAGAAACAAGATGCTAGCATAATAGCTTACATTTCCAATAATTTCAAACTGACAAAATGGATCTAAGTTCGGTTTAAATTGACCGCTGGCGAGTCGCACTCAATTCAGCTGTGACACAAAGGCGACGAACGTTTTGTTCGCTCCAACTTTCATTGTCCGACCGCATTGTAAGGTGCCATAAACCGAAAGAGAATAAGCCAGGCTATTTGAACTACAGTGTTTTAGGTGCTAACTCATAATAATACTCTAGCATTTTTCAGGTTTCATAAAATGTTTTGTACCTTAAAAGGTTTGACAAGGTCAAGAATTGCAATAATGAAATACTATTTTTAGCATGATAGAGAGGAATGGTCGCAAGGTGTTAAAGTAACGAATTTTTTGCACTATATAATAAAAACAAAATATAAAAAAGCTTTGATTTTATTAATAGTAGTGACAGGGTGCAAGCATAGTAGCTTACATCTCAATAGTTTCGAACTGAAAACTGGATCTAAGTTCAGTTCAAATTGACCGCTGGAGAGTCAGCAGTGACACAAAGGCGACGAACGTTTTGTTTGCTCGAACTTTCATTGTCCGTCCTTATTCTAAGGTGCTATAAACCGAAACAGAATAAACCAGGCTATTTGAACCACTACAATTACATTTTGCAGATTTCAAAAAAATGTCTTGTACCTTAATAGGTTTGACAAAGTCAATATTAAGGACTATTTTTAGCATGATATTGAGGAATGGTCGCAAAGTATTAAAGAAACTAATTAGTTACATTTGTTTGCAATATGTAATAAAAACGAAAGTTTTAATACCAAAAAGCTTTAATTAACATGATATTAGTAACAAAAGCAAGAATAACTGCTTACATTTCAATAGTTTCGAACTGACAAAATGGATCTAAGTTCAGTTTAAATTGACCGCTGGAGAGTCGCAGACAATCCAGCAGCACAAAGGCGACGAACGTTTTGTTCACTCAAACTTTCATTGTCTGGCGTCATTGTAAGGTGCCATAAACCGAAACAGAATAAGCCAGGCTATTTAAAATACAGTGTTTTAGGTGCTAACTCATAATACTCTAGCATTTTTCAGGTTTCATAAAATGTTTTGTACCTTATAAGGTTTGACAAGGTCAAGAATTGCAATAATGAAATACTATTTTTAGCATGATAGTGAGGAACGGTAAAACGGAGAAAAGGTAACGAATTTTTTGCCCTATGTACGAAAAACAAAAGTTTTAATATCAAAACGCTGTAATTTACACGATAGTAGAAACAAGATGCAAGCATAATAGCTTACATTTCAATAGTTTCGAACTGACAAAATAGATCTAAGTTCAGTTTAAATTGACCGCTGGAGAGTCGCAGACAATCCAGCAGCACAAAGGCGACGAACGTTTTATTCGCTCAAACTTTCATTATCTGGCATCATTGTAAGGTGCCATAAACCGAAACAGAATAAGCTAGGCTATTTAAAATACAGTGTTTTAGGTGCTAACTCATAATACTCTAACATTTTTCAGGTTTCATAAAATGTTTTGTACCTTATAAGGTTTGACAAGGTCAAGAATTGCAATAATGAAATACTATTTTTAGCATGATAGTGAGGAACGGTAAAACGGAGAAAAGGTAACAAATTTTTTGCCCTATGTACTAAAAACAAAAGTTTTAATATCAAAACGCTGTAATTTACACGATAGTAGAAACAAGATGCAAGCATAATAGCTTACATTTCCAATAATTTTGAACTGACAAAATGGATCTAAGTTCAGTTTAAATTGACCGCTGGAGAGTCGCAGACAATTCAGTAGTGACACAAAGGCGACGAACGTTTTGTTCGCTCGAACTTTCATTGTCTGACGTCATTGTAAGGTGCCATAAACCGAAACAGAATAAGCCAGGCTATTTGAACTACACTACTATGGGCTAAGTAATTCATAATTCTCTAGTACTTTGCAGATATTATAAAATCTCTTTTACCTTAAAAGATCTAAAAAAGTATATTTAGTATGATGGAAAAGAATTAATATAAGTATTAGGTACATACCGAACGGGAACTCTATCTTCACAACTGCAGCCGGCGCCTGCAGCATCTACAAGGCGAAAACGGGGAAAAGGTGCAAGAATGGAAAACGGGAACGTGTATTGCGCGGGACCTTAGGAGAAACCGTTCTGTATTTAATAGTTATAGTAATTCTGAAAGACGATAACGGGAAGGAGGTGCGAGGATGAGGAACCGGAACGTGTATTGCGCGGGATCTTAGAAGATCCCGTTCTGTATTTAATTGTTATAGTTATTCTGCAAGACGATAACGGGAAAGAGGTGCGAGAATGGGGAACGGGAACGTGTATTGCGCGGGACCTCAGAAGATACCGTTCTGTATTTAATTGTTATAGTTATTCTGCAAGACGATAACGGGAAAGAGGTGCGAGGATGGGGAACGGGAACGTGTATTGCGCGGGACTTTAGGAGATACCGTTCTGTATTTAATAGTTATAGTAATTCTGCAAGACGATAACGGGAAAGAGGTGCGAGGATGGGGAACGGGAACGCATATTGCGTGGGACCTTAGAAGATACCGTTCTGTATTTAATAGTTATAGCAATTCTGCAAGACGATAACGGGAAAGAGGTGCGAGGATGGGGAACGGGAACGTGTATTGCGCGGGACTTTAGGAGATACCGTTCTGTATTTAATAGTTATAGTAATTCTGCAAGACGATAACGGGAAAGAGGTGCGAGGATGGGGAACGGGAACGCATATTGCGTGGGACCTTAGAAGATACCGTTCTGTATTTAATTGTTATAGTTATTCTGCAAGACGATAACGGGAAAGAGGTGCGAGGATGGGGAACGGGAACGTGTATTGCGCGGGACTTTAGGAGATACCGTTCTGTATTTAATAGTTATAGTAATTCTGCAAGACGATAACGGGAAAGAGGTGCGAGGATGGGGAACGGGAACGCATATTGCGTGGGACCTTAGAAGATACCGTTCTGTATTTAATAGTTATAGCAATTCTGCAAGACGATAACGGGAAAGAGGTGCGAGGATGGGGAACGGGAACGTGTATTGCGCGGGACTTTAGGAGATACCGTTCTGTATTTAATAGTTATAGTAATTCTGCAAGACGATAACGGGAAAGAGGTGCGAGGATGGGGAACGGGAACGCATATTGCGTGGGACCTTAGGAGATACCGTTCTGTATTTAATAGTTATAGTAATTCTGCAAGACGATAACGGGAAAGAGGTGCGAGGATGGGGAACGGGAACGCATATTGCGTGGGACCTTAGAAGATACCGTTCTGTATTTAATTGTTATAGTTATTCTGCAAGACGATAACGGGAAAGAGGTGCGAGGATGGGGAACGGGAACGTGTATTGCGCGGGACTTTAGGAGATACCGTTCTGTATTTAATAGTTATAGTAATTCTGCAAGACAATAACGGGAAAGAGGTGCGAGGATGGGGAACGGGAACGCATATTGCGTGGGACCTTAGAAGATACCGTTCTGTATTTAGGAATGCCCAAACCGTCTTACTTTTCATACAAACGCTCTTACGTGACTATGGCGTTGTAAATAATCTTTCTTGGAAAGTTTTGAACTAACAGGAATCTTGTGCGCTATATATAGGTTTCTATCAAAATTAAAAAATCAGTATAAGCCTCCAAAAATCTGCTTCTTTGTATAAATTTTATCTGAACTTTGGCCTTTCATATAGTACTCATGAATTGTAAAAGTAAAGAAAATATTTCGATATAAACCTTGCAAATTTAGTGAAGATTCAAAATGAAAAACATTTATTTTACACACTCGTAAGGTTAACTCAAAAACACGTATTAGCTGAAACAAGTTTTATGAAATTTCCGCACCCTATGAATAGTTAATATTCGTTCAATGAATAGTTAATAATAATACTAATTTCGTTCAATAGAATGCAAACTGAGCGCTCAGGCACTATCTCTCTCTTTTTGCTTTGCTTTTTTTTCTAGCATTGCGTTAAATGAAACAATAAGCATTTCAAACCATGCTCGCGTTGACGATAGACGGGCCGGGAAGGGCCCTCTTAATAGTTATAGTAATTCTACAAGGTGAGAACGGAAAAGAGGTGGGAGGACGGAGAACGGGAATGCATATTACGCGGGATCTTAGGAGATATCGTTCGGTATTTAACTCATTCACGGACAGTAAGCCAGACACAATAGAAAAAACAATTGATGAATGCTATAGAAGTCCTACTGTCCGTTAACGTGTTAATACTTATAGTAATTCTGTGATGATGCTGAGGAAGGGTCGTATCGAAGTAACTATACATACATACATACATACATACTATCACGTCTTTATCCCTAATGGGGCAGACAGAGCATTTTGGGTCTTGCGGTTCTATGCAGAGCCCAGGGCCGCAAGACCCAAAAGCCACTTTTAGCGTCATGGTGGGCGAGAAGATGAAAAAGCAATCAATACAGTGATGGGTTGTTAGCCGCATAGCCTGTTAACATGATTTGCATTTTTGCCCATTCCCTCGATCGGCGTTTACGATCTGCGTGGGAAGAGAAGCAGCTGGTACATTCTAAGTCCTTTTTTTATTTCTCCCAGACCATCGTTGGAGGAAGTAACTATGTAGTTGCTAAACCAAAAAACAAAAGTTTTAACACTGAAAGGCTTAATTTATATGATAGTAGTGACAGATTGCAAGCAAAGTATGACTTTATTTCGTTGATTTCTGACAAAATGAATTTAAATTAAGTTTTAATTGACCGCTAGACAGTCGCAGACAATTCTGCAGTGACATAAAGGCGACGAACGTTTTGTTCATTGTGTTACTTAAACTTATTGTACGTTTGTGCTAAAACAACCAAGTAAATAGACAAAAATATAATCATATTACAAATAATACGGCCTTATAATGCAAATATCATTTGTTTTCCCATAAAAACGACGAACGTTTTATTTGGTCGAACTTTCATTGTGTAACTTTAACCGATCCTTTACCGCCAATACCAGACACAATAGTAAAACAATGAATGTAGCATTTATTAATGCCATGCGGGTCTGGACCGGTTAACTTATTGTACGTTTGCGCTAAAATGTATAAGACTGCACAGAAAAAGTGAATAGGCTAAAATATGACCATATTACAATTCATATGGTCTTATCATATCTGCAAATAGCATTTTCCTCATAACTTAATAAAAGTTGTTGATTTAACACAAAAATCACGATAAATTGATATACTCCTCCTTTTTTAGAAATCGGTTAAAAAACAGTGATAATTTATAAATGATTAGAAATGTTTTTTTAACTATTAAATTTTTGCCTTGAAAAGTATTTATATGCTGTCGAAACAAATCCAGGATAAATATCCAGGAAGATATATGTTAGGCTTGAATACAGATTCGAAGAGCTTTGAACACATGGCTACACAGGCGGCTGTGGTTTGGCGCGGCAGTAACCACAGCTTAGGCCGAAACGTTATTGGCTGGGGTTTACTTTGATAGTAAATGCTATGGCCGTGTGGTTTTCGGCAGAGTAGAATAGGGCCACTCCAAGTCCTTCCGTGGATGTCGTAGAAGGCAACTTAGAAAATAAAAGCTAAACAAAGCTTATAAACATCTATGAGATCTCTCTAATCCGTCTGGCCAGCGAGGAGAGTGGCCAAGTCCTCTGGCTGCTCTGGTCACGTATGGCTCTGGTAGTACAGATTGTGTTGTGCTCCTGCAGTGGAGACAAAAAACCCTGATGATGATGATGATATGCTATAGAAAGTTAGTAAAACTATAGTCATTTCGAATCTTACAGAACACACGGCTACATAAGGCAAGACGTTAATTTTTTTTGACAAATTACACAACAACTCTGTAATTTTTTTATCAATTCTGTGGCAATACATGGCAACGTTATCAGCTGGGATTTATAGTTTTTCAATACATTTATCGAATACTTGACGAGTTGATGACATAATCAAATCTGCTAAATTAAATATTAAATAAAAACAAATGAGTGTCGTGGAACACTCTGTTGGAACAAAGTTACAAAAACTGAAAACCCTAAAACCCCCCAAAAATATCCAATCTCTGAAAATTCGTGACGGAAAAATCTTACACTTTTTTGGCCTAGCCAAGTCCGTGCCATCTAAAAAGAACTTCGTTCCAAAATCTGACACCTGACAACAGCGCTAGCTATCACACTCAATAAGAGAAAATTTAAACAGATGTAACGCTAATTTAATTTTCAACGATGCCCCATGAATCACAAACATCTCATTTTGCAAACAAGTAAAGGGTCAATGAATAAGGAAACTCTCGCTAAAATAAAAGCAAGCAAAAGTACGCAAAAGTACGCTAATGCAAAAGTAGTGGTCGCTAATTAGTGGAGGGGAGGCTGGCATTAATTTCATTGTTATAAAAGGCTTGCCGAGGTAACGCGGGCTCTTTTGAATGTTGGTACAGTCACTCACAGAAAAAGGATAGTTCTAATTATTTGACTTGAAATATAAGGTCTAATAGGGAAAAGGCAAGGAAGAAGAAGAAGATAAGGTCTAACAAAATATACTGAAACCATTTTAAGGGTGAATTTAGTCCGTGGTAATAAACAACTTTTCCTAAAGAACACATGTCAAAATATGAAAAATATTTTTTGGCTTTACTTTTAAACTCGGATCAGCTGATCGGTCAACTTGTATGGGAGGCCAAAAATTACTTTTGCTCTTTCGATACGTGTTCCTTAAGGAAAGTTCCTTAGTGTCATGGATTGAATTTTTCAGTATATTTTGTTAGACTTTACGTTACATAGGTATTAGATAGTGACTTTGGGGTGTGATAGAAATGTATTAGGAGTGGTTTCGGGATGTGGTATGGATTTTTTAAGACTGCTTTTCTACGTAACAAGCAATAGGGATGTGTTAAATAAAAGTTAACGGGATGCTGTGTTACACTTTTTAATATATTCTGTACTCTAAAACCACTTTAAAATTACACATCCCGATTTCGTTACTGGGGTGTAACAAAATGCTGTTACACACCTATACCACTTTCTGTTTCAACCCAAAACCATTTTAAACACAATAATAATACATTTATTAGGAACGGTTTTGGGTTTGATATACAGAATATACACAGTTTTAAGATGTCCTATTAGGCACATCTCATAAGTTCCATATATAAGTTCCTCACCTCTGTTAGTATTAAAAATGGTTTAGGGAAAATATATCGTGTTAGTATGTAGGTATATCAGTGTTTAATAATTTATTAAGACGATGAATTTCATAATTTTTAAAAGCATAAAATAACCATGACCCAATTTACCCACGATGTGCTTAAAATTGACAAATTATGTAATTTTATTCATAACAGCCGCGATCGTGTCTCCAGCCCAGGTGCATGGCTGGTCATTAATTTTAGGAACAAATGACTCAATTTCATTTAATAATGTTCATGGAAATTTTATTTGCAATTGAGTTTGATACTTAATATTTTTATCTAAGCTGTGTGGTTTTCGGCAGAGTAGAATAGGGCAACTTCAAGTCTTCCCGTGGATGTCGTAAAAGGCGACCTCGCAAATACAAGCTAAACAAAGCTTATAAACATCATAAGACCTCTCCAACCCGTCTGACCAGCGAGGAGAGTGTAGACCAAGTTCTCTAGCTGCTCTGGCCAAGTATTCTTCTTATCGTGTGTGTTAGTGACTAACACTAGTGTCAAAAGTTTTTAAACCGCCTTAAAGGCCTTTGACTTGGTTTTAGGTAACGACCAATGTCAAAGGCAGTAATCGGGACCGACGGCTTAACGTGCCCTCCGAAGCACGGATTATCTTACTTACTCACACAATCAGGTGATCAGCCTACAATGTCCTAAGCAAACTAGGACAACAACACAAAGTCGTTGCCCCCGCCGGGAATCGAACCCGCGACCTCCGGGTATGAGCCGAACGCTCTAACCAATACACCACGGAGGCAGTCTGGCCAAGTATGGCTCTGGTAGTGAAGAGAGGGTCGTGCTCCAGTCCTGCAGTGAAGACTTTTTAATGTCTGTTTCCCAATTACTTGAAGACGCCTAGATCAATTTAAAAAATCGTTTTTTGTTCGATGAGTGCTCCCATATAATTTTTTTCAATACCGGTTGTAAAGTTTAAGCGTCAAAGTTGGTTTTTAAATAAAAAAATATCTTGTAATATTATAAGTAGCTTAGCAGCGCTTGTAATTGAATGTTTCGTAGCCAGAATGTCTTTCTCCTACCTTTTTTTACTCCGATTTGCTCATTATTATAAGTTGTAGATGTATATATCGCTGATGTCGAAGAATATGACACTGATAAGTATCATCATTATCATCATCAGGTCTTTTAGTCTCCACTGCAGGAGCACGACCCTCGCCGTACAACTAGAGCCATACTTGGCCAGAGCAGCCAAAGGATTTTTGGCCTACACTCTCCTAGCCAGACGGGTTGGAGAGGTCTCATTGATGTTTATAAGCTTTGTTTAGCTGTAAAGTATGTTTTGACTTTATTCAAGTGATAAAAAAGACTGCATTTTCCGACAAAGAAAAGTTGCGTCGCAACCACTGTAGCAGTGGACTGTACGCCTTATTTTTTCCGTTTCACTAAATGGAACCTCTCAAGATCGCTCCAGAATTCTGTTTGTTTTTGACTTTAATATTGTTTTGCTACATCCGACCGTTGTTTCTTGAGTGTTGTGATAATAACAAATAGTTGTAGGGCTTTGCTGAGAGTAAACGTTTTAAGATTTCTGCCCTTGGGCCTTTTTACGGTGATAATGGACGATATTTTTGTTGGAGCAAGCAACTGTATTTATAAGCAATAAAAGATGGTCCAGTAGTCCTTTTAATCCGGAGGTCATGAGTTCGAATCCCACTGGGAAGCATACTTAGTGAAAAGTTGTTTCCAGTCTGGTTAGGATATTGTAGTCCTGATTTACCTAATTATCTGAAAAGAAAGATGATTCCGTGTTTCGGAAGGCACGTATAAACTATATGGGTCTCAAGTGTTTTGGCGTTAATGTAAAACAAATAAAAAAAAATGTGTCATACTCTCACTTGGTTGGATAAAGTTACAAAACTTGAAACCCCTAAAAATACCCCCCAAAAAATTCCAGCCCCTAAAAAGGAAGGAACTTTGTTCAAATATATTTCGACAAATCACAAAGATTGAGCTAGCCCCTATGTAAGTTCAAGACTTGTGTTATGGGATAATAGCTCAACGATATTATATTTTGGTTGGATAAAGTTACAAAACTTGAAACCCCTAAAAATACCCCCCAAAAAATTCCAGCCCCTAAAAGGAAGGAACTTTGTTCCAATATATTTCGACAAATCACAAAGATTGAGCTAGCCCCTATGTAAGTTCAAGACTTGTGTTATGGGATAATAGCTCAATGATACTATATTTTATAAAAAAATATATAGGATGTGTCTAATGTTCGTTATCTACGAGTATATTCAGAATTTTTAGAAACAATCTCATCTGACATTTTCACCCGAAACACCAGGCTACTATTCTAAAAAACCTTTAACAAGATCGACTTTGTAAAGCTCAAAGAAAATACCTTACTTAGTTTACCGTCCCTGAATAAGTATTGACGAAATAAGGAAACAGGGAACCCGATACTATCACCCGAATGAAACTACCATCATGATGCCACTACTTCCAAACATCACCAAGCGAAAATACACCTTAGAACACGAACACAAAGTTGTGTTTTGTACTTGCGAAGTCTGATGGCTTCGTCTACATCGTTTACATGGCAGATAACTTTGGATAGAGAGTTTTAGGTCAGGGCAGGACTATGAATTCGCGTATTACGCATCATAAGGCTTTTGTTAAAGTTGGTTGAGATTTGTTATGAGATGAGAGGTCAGTGTTGTTACATTAGGTAACGCGGTTATATTTGTGATTAACCTCGTTGCGTGTCAACGGCCGGCGTAACTAGTTATTTTTAGAATAAGATAGTCAGTAAGTTAGCCGTAGTTCTTTTTATTATACTTATCAAATTGAGCACTAAACGAATTTATTCAGACAATTGACTAAGAAATACTTAAATTCATACAAAATCGATACGTTTGCCAATTCTAACAATGTTTTTCATCAATCCTGAAAAAAGAAAATATTATTTTGTCAAAAAAGGCTCCATTTACTAAAAATAATTTGTATCTAAATTACTTTTCGTTTGATCCATTAAAACATGATTTTTGCGCCCCTACGCCTTTTTTATTGAGTCACGATGATTGGCACGTTCAGGAAATTCGGCAACTGAAGCAAGTGGAAATTATTTCCACCAAAAGTTTTAAATTCAACGCAGTGTTTCACGATATTTTCAATGCCGGTGGGTCGTATATGGCGCAGAAGCCGTGCCTGTTAAATTGAGCAAAAACTAGTTGATAAATAGCGATGCAAGTTCTTATCGCGCTATTGTTTTGTTTCGCTGTTCACTTAGAACGGACTAGCTCCGGCCCTGGCTTTGTTTATCTTCTTTAGCATGGTTTTAATTCAACTAAAGTTCTACTTTAAATCAATCTGAATGCTAAGTAACTTTTCTCAAATAGGTGTGCTGATATTTTTTCTTCCTCTTCTTTAATAATGCGTTAGTGGATAAAACTACTCGAGTCACATGGAACTACTTAGGGCTCTAACAAAAGTGACAGCACGCGACCCTGGTCGGTAACCAGTGTCATGATTGTTGCGCGACAGTCGCTGGCTCTCACTGCAGATACCAACGCGTATGACGTCTGTCATCTCAGTACATTTTATAACCTAAAATGTACTGATATGACAAATGTCCCACGAGCAAAGCTATGTGAAATAGAATATAGTATACACGAACTGTGGCTGGCATATTGTCGCTTACCTGTAAAAGCCTCTTACATTAACATAAACAACTGAGACTATTCCTTCCATGCTAGTCTAAAAGAAAAGAAAACATACCTAGCCTTCCAGATCGTAAAAGTCGATGAGATGGAACGTTGCTATTATAGGCTGAAAAGTACATGGCATGCTATGATAGTACCTTAGTACAATGTAGTATGATGTTTTCCTAGCCTTGTTTTACGGAAGCCTTACGTCCGGTCTAGTCCTTCCTTGCTGGTCTGGGAGAAAGGAAAAAAACTAAGAATATAATAGCTTTTTGTCTTACCGCGTAGATTGTAAAATCCTATCGAGGGAATGGGCAATAATGTAAATCATGTTAATAGGAGATGCGGATATCAACCATCACTATCACAGACCTAGCTACAGAATCATGCTAAATGTTGCGTTTGAGTCTTGCGGCCCTGGGCTCTGACTGCTTAGAACCGCAAGATACAAAATGCACTGTTTGCTCCATTAGAGATAATTAAAGACGTGATAATATGTATTTATGTGTGTAGTTCCTTAACATTGATGTCTATCTTGTGCGATAGATTTACAGATCTTGTCAAAAGACACCAAACCATCAAACCACCTTGTCCTTGAGCATACTTTCTTCCGACGCCGGCCTATAGGCTGATCGCTAATCTAGGTTCGTTATAGGATCGTTTAGATCGTATTAGATCGTATTAGGATCGTTTAGCGATCTTAGCCCAACTAACTGGGAACATCCTTCACACTCAGTCCCACTTAGGCTGTTTTTCTCCCTACGTGTAAATATATCTTGATCTTGGAACGAAGGCAGGTGTTACGTATACCGTATGTTTATTTAATCTCTAGTACACTCATTTTTCGGCTCGTTGGCCCCGAGTCATGCTTACCCACCGCCTTATAAACATAATCATTTGTCTTCCTTGTCACTAGATGGTGCTTTGTGGTAATTATTATAACATTAAAATCTTTTATTCCTATTTCTTAAATAAAGTAGTACTCTAATTAATTAAATATGACTTACATGAAATGCAATAAATATTTTTAAAATATATTCAAAATTTCCTTTGTCACTTTTTGTCTAGTCGTATGTGCTGCCATCTCTGTGTGCCCCTGCAACTCTAGTATTGCCTAATTACGGGCCCTTCAAATAGTTTCTACGGCGTTGGGTATCTGTTACGTCACTAATTATATTATCTTTTCCCGAGTTTACCTACGTTAAAATGAAAAGTTCGAGACAAAATGTTCAATTGTACATGATTGTTGAACGCAAACATCCTATAATGCGGCTACAGCTTAACACCCCATTGGTAAAAGAGCTAAACAGAAAATAGCAAAACTCAAACTCGTTTTGGCAACTTCTGGGTTAAAAGTTTTCTACTTAACTACATCTTGTTATCGGGCGGAGTTCACTGCTAGTTACCAGTTTTGTTCAGTTTTGACGTTGGAAATACTATGTTTTTTCGAGGATGCCGAAGGGGCTTTTTTCGTTTTTAAAGTACTTTTTCTTAGTCACTGTCGAAAAACTTCGTCGGGCAAATTAGAATATTTATTTTAAAAAAGGATTCAGCTTTCTTTTTAAATAAATCCTTATTCAAAAACTATGATTCTAGGTTTACTTTAAAATCCGCCGCTATCCGCGGGCATATTGTTGCTCGTCTGTTAGAGTCCTTACCCAATTTTTTTTACTTCCCATCTTTGCTTTATAAATATAAAAACTAAGTCAATTTTAAGACTATTTAAATGCTTGATTTCTCTATACAAAAATAAGTACGATAAGTCAATCGATCCTCTCGTAGGTTGTAGAAATACCGATCCGCACCCCCTCTTTTTTGTCCACACAGTTGTGAAACAAAAAAACTAAACTGTACAGTCCCCACAAAAATATAAAGCTATTGTTTTCGACGCAATTTATAGGAGCCATTCCGGTACCGGCAGTGAACTGAAATTGATATAAAATGTATGGAACGATCGGCTATTGAAACCCGTAATGTGTGACCGGACTTGTACAAAAAATATAACTTTATGCATGTTTTTTGTTTGAAATCAAACTATCACACATTATAAAGATGAAAGTTTGTAAGTCGTATGTTTATTACTTCTTAACGTGCAAAGTACTGCGCCAATTTTGATATAATTTGGTACGCAGGAAGCTAACACCCTGGATTAACACATATGCTACTTTTTATAAATAAATAAAAATTGTTTATTGGGAAACAGGTAAAATACATAAATTTTATTGCTGGAGCCTCCTTTTAAGCAAAAATATGCTTGTGCTAGGAGACTCCGCGCTTTCTTATCTCTAAGGTTTAATTGATCCAATAAACAATGCATTTAATATGTACTTAGTGCTTAAAATAACAAAAGTCAGATGAAAATCAGAACGACTAATCATATACTATAAAAAAAATATTATATATATATATATATATATATATATGTGTGTGTATATATAATAGTCTGCTATCATAACAATTATAACATATATAAAATAACAAAAAAGGGTCAAAAGGTATATAATATTATACAAATAATGGGAGGGGGTTACAAGGGTGTGTTATCTATGAAGGTTTCAAGTTCATCGTAAGTTTTGGTCTTAAACCATGAAACTAACTTTTTATATATGAATATCTGATAATCCGCGGGTAACACAGCGGGTGCAGCTAGTCTGTACATAAATCAATAATGAATCTCTAATGGGGTAGACATAGCATTTAGCTTAAACTGTCGTTTGTTATGTAATACTTCTATTAATTCTTTGCTTTTGTCTTAAAATGTGTAAATAGAGATGTGGACTGGGTAAAAAACAGTTTATTTATTTCATGAACTAGATTAGTAACTAGAGTAGGAGAACTAAAGTCACTGATATAGCCCAGCGGATTAGCTCATTAAATTGGCAGTGGGCGGGACACAAAGCGCGACGAATGGCCGATGGGGCAAAAAGGTTCTCGAATGGCAACCACGTACAGGCAAGCGAAGCGTAGGACACCCAGGTGGTCTGACGACCTAACTAAGGCCGCTGGAAGGCGCTGGATGCAAGCCACTCTAGATCAGTCATTTCGGAAATCTTTGGGAGAGGCCTATGTCCCGCAGTGAACGTTATGCGGCTGAAATGATGATGATGATGATCAACTAGATTATCCAAAAGTAAGGAACACATATTTTTTCGTTTAACAAAGTAGTAAAAATACATAAAGATACAGCGCCTCGAAGTTTCGGAACTTTCGTAGTGGGGGTGATTTACGTCATCGTGACGTCACGCAAAATTTTAATGCTCTGTTTCATTGTCATTAATCACTAATAAAAAAAAATAAGAATAATAATTTTTGAATAATCGATCTAATGAGCTAAAACTTTTTTTTAGTCCACAAACCAAGTGTCAAAAGATTAAATTTTATTGGTTACAATCGCGACTCAAAAAGACGTAAAAATGCAAATAAAAACGTGTACAAAAGAAAAAAATAAACAACAGTATCACCACTCTAGAAGAGAACTCATAACTCATTTAACCGGCGGCGCCTACTCGCGTATGTTATGTAGCGTTTATCTAACACAGGTGTTATGCTGGATATATGGGTGTTTTAGGACAATATGAACTTTGAACTTTTTTCCTCCGCATGTTAAATCCGTATCAGGGTTGGCCAAAATCTTTTTAAATCCTGACAAAAAGAGGGGTGTTATAAATTTGACGCTAATGTCTGTCTGTCTGAGGCATCGTAGCTCTCGAGCGGATGAACCGATTTCGATGTGGATGAAAGCAAGTTCCCTTGCAATGGTACTTGGCTGTGTGTGATAAAAAATTGGTTCGTTTACAAGTTACTGGGGGTTAACGCTTGAAAATCGGAGTTTTTTTAGTTTGTCTGGCAAATAATTACTCGCCAGACAAACTCCTTTACTCGTCACTAACTATGGCATTTGATCATTAATCTACCCAAGGATTGGTTCTGGTTTACACTTTGGGTTGTGAAAGTCAACGGCAGTCGCTCTATGTAAAAACCAGTAACCTCGTCAAATCTCCTTGGTTAGGTAGCGGACCCCGGGCTTTGAAGTATTACTGCCGAGGATGCAACCGGGAAAATACGCACGATTGATGATGAAATAAAATTGTTTCATACTTGTTTGAGTTTTTAGTCCATTTCCTCGATCACAAAATTACCATTTTGTGATTAGCGCAAGATGAGAAGCAGCTGGAACATCCTATTTTTTTTCTCCCAGACTAGCATGGATCAATTAAAGAGGATATCGGGGACAACAGGAAAACATCGGTACAGTCGCGCCATAACTCAGCCGCGCTCGCAGCAGACATTTTTCATGCGCGTTTTATCTCCGAAGTCGCGCGGCGCCGACTTAAGTGGACTTTTGACTTCTGTCGCGTTTTAAGTGCTTCAGTTTATATTAACTTTAATTCGCGTTTAGTATACTCTTAATCGGTGTTGAAGTGATAACTTTAATTGAATTTGGTGGGCTTGGATAACTTTAGCATTGTCGGTGAGTTACTATCGATTAAAATTCGCCGTGTGGTTTCCGGTAGTAGAATAGGACCACTCCAAGTCTTTCCATGGATGTCATAGAAGGCGACTTAGGGAATACAAGCTAAACATCAATGAGACCTCTCCAACCCGTCTGGCCAGCGAGGAGAGTGTAGGCCAACTCCTTTGGCTGCTCTGGCTAAGTATAGCTCTGGTAGTACTGAGGGTCGTGCTACTGCAGTGGAGACTTAAAAGATCTAAAGATAACATTTCTTTAATTAAATAGGAACCTCCATTGAATTATTATAGACATAATCAAAAGATTAAAAAAAGCTAAAATGTTCTCTTTTATATTACCCGGGCGCAACGAGCGTGCTTTTTGATCGATCTTGATACGGATCCAATTATTCTATTCTGGTCATGGGAAAAAGAAAAACGTAAAATGAACCGCCTACTTCTTTCCTAGCGCTGATTGTTAAAATTGATCGAGACTAAGGGCAAAAAAATCTGAATTACCTACCTATGCTAGTTTCTTAGACCGCGCGATTATTATTCTGTTTCCTATGACTAAGATTTGAAGAACAACGAACTGCAGTTACTATTTACGAACTAGCCGGGAGCACTAAGTAACATATGCTTCGGAAATGGTGCTAGTCAAAGGTCTGAATTGACGTCCAAGGGAATTTACGTCCTGATTATATCCGAAAGCTAAAAATACGTCTCATTATCCCAAATCTTGTCATTTTATGAATTTTATGAATCGATTTGCAACGGATCCAATCCATTTGTTTTTCGTAATTTTTTTCTATTCAATTCTCAGATTAATTTTGTTGACAAATCAATTCAAAACTAAAGTCTCAGTGAAATGTAGCAGGAGCAATATTAAAGGCGAAGCAGCTAAGAGCAAGTTAATTGTCGCAGGCGTTGCCTAATTAGGAAATACTGCCGCTTTTACTAACAAACAGCGCGGGAACTAAATTTATTGGCGAATTTCGAAAATTGCTTCTTTGCACTTAACTAAACTTACTGATTTCGTATTTGCTTTGGAGATTTATTGGTCTGGAATGGTTCTTCTGACTTTCGTTATTGGATTGTTTTGCACGGCAATTAGAAGTTCTAAATAAATGTTAGAGCCATTTTAGGGTTCCGTAGCCAAAGGGTAAAAACGGGACCATATTATTATGACTCCGCTGCCCGTCTGTCTGTCCATCTGTCTAGGCTGTATCTCATGATTGAACCGGGATAGCTAGACAGTTGAAATTTTTACACATGATGTACCTATTTCTGTTCCCGCTATACCAACAAATGCCTACTAAAACAGAATAAAATAATGTTTAAGTGGAGCTCCCATTGAAATGTTTATTTTATTTTGGTGGAGAAAGTCACAATATTTTCTTAAGACATAATTTAAGGACAAACTACACCATGGGTTAGTCGAGAAAAACAAAAGATTCCCACCTTACATGTATGGGAGCTAACATATTATCATTATCATCATCATCAGATATTTTGTCTCCACTGCAGGAGCACGACCCTCTCTGTATTACCCGAGCCAAACTTGGCCAGAGCTACCAGAGGTCTGTATGGCAGCTAACATATACCCATGCCAAATTACAACTTTCTTGTACTAATTGGCGTTAAGAGTAGAGTTGTGGACAGACGGACTGGTAAAAAGACAGACATGGCAAAACTAAAAAGGTGCCTTGTTCACTACGAAGCCCTCAAAACCCTTTAAGCGTTTACCCCCTAAACAGAGCTCTCCCTTACAAGAATCTCCGCAAGGAAACTTGCTTTCACGTCAAAAAAAACCTTTTTAAAATTGATTAATCCGTTCGAGCACTATGATAATACAGACAGACATACAGATATTATTAATGTATTGATACATTTCTTAGCACGCAGACTATAGTAAAAATATCCAATTAAAATATCAGATTCGAGCTTCTGTTTTTTATTATTATTCAAGTACCTATCACCAAGGGCAGGGGTTTAAAGACGCCAATACTGTTATAAACTGAAACTGGTTTAGAGGGCCCGAGGGCAACATCAGTTATTCCAGAGGATTATCTCGAAGTAAGCTTCAGCAAGTGTCTTTAGGAATTAGCCCGTCACAATCACCCCAAGAATTTAATTAAAAGTTCGGTAAAAATACTACTTAAATCTATGAAAATCCATTAAGAAAAGGATTATGGAAAAATATTTACCCTCTTTTTTATATTTTTTTTTAGGTAAAACATCTTTTGTTTCTTTCTCTCTTTCCAATATTTGACATGTTATGTAAGATTCACACCGTTTATCTTGTTAGTTACCATATTTAGCACTTTGTGAAAGTTAACTCAGTAAGAAGTAAGTATATAGTAAGAAAGACTCAAAACTCATTTTAACCAAAAGACTTTAACTGCCTCTGTGGTGTAGTGGTTAGAGCGTTCGGCTCATACCCGGAGGTCGCGGGTTCGATTCCCGGCGGGGGCAACGACTTTGTGTTGTTGTCCTAGTTTGGTTAGGACATTGCAGGCTGATCACCTGATTGTCCGATAAGTGAGATGATCCGTGCTTCGGAGGGCACGTTAAGCCGTCGGTCCCGGTCACTGTCTTTGACATTGGTCGTTACCTAAAACCATGTCAGAGGCCTTTAAGGCGGTTTAAAAACTCTGACACTAGTGTTAGTCACTAACACACACGATAAGAAAGAACTAAAAGAGAAGAGAGATAAACTTGTAAAAAGTACCACATATTAAGATGTAGTGCAATTTGGGAAGCTATAAGGAAATAAATCCAAAAAGTCCAAAACACTGACAGCGCTCTATAAATCTCGAGACCATTTCCGATAAAATCTTAACCAGCAGGTTATCTTACAGCTTGACACGTTATTTGTACACTATATTCGCCAGCGAGAGCCAAGATACGCACGTTTTTTGACTAATATGAATAGGATTTTTCCTTAGCACAGTGGTGCCATTTTCTAAAACGCGGAGTCACCAATCTTACGATTTTTGTATGGAGAAACCATTGAAATAAATAAGTCTGCATTTCAAAAATGGTTTTTGATCTCTAACTTAAAAATGTCTATTTATTTAAGGAAATAAGAAGGACAAAAAGAATACATATTTACAAATATACATACAGAAAAAAGTTAACTACTAATTTAGTCTAAAAAATCTTGCCCATGTGGCATAGTGCCAAGAACGCTGGCCGCATTTCTTTAACTTGAATTTTCTAATGCAAAGAAATTTAAAAGGCTTAAATTCTTCGTAAGGTGCGTTCAGTCATTGGTACCAGCTGTCATCATTGTATGGCCATCAAGCTATGTCAGGTAGCTTGAAAATCTGACACCAGTGTTGGCCATTAACACACGCACGTTGTCGTCAGTGTCATCTGTGATTGTGTCGTCAAATAACACAATAGAATTATCAACCAATCATCATCATCATTATACGAGTGTATTCCTGGATGCATCTTTATCGGCAATGCTTTAGAGCCTGGGGTCCGCTACCTAATTTTGGTGGTTTGAGGAGGTGATTGGTTTTTACATAGCGACTGCCGTCTAACCTCCACAACCCAAAGAGTAGACCAGAAGTAATTCTTGAATATAAAGGTTTGAACAAACGCTAGATGGCGTTTTATATGCGTGACTTCTAAAACACGGTATCTTCTTATTTTTTGGATAATCAGATAATTCAAGTCCTCCCGTGGATGACGTAGAAGGCGACTTAGGAAATACAAGCTTAAAAAAGCTTATAAACATCAATAAGACCTTGTCAACCCGTCTGGCCAGCATGGAGAGTGTAGGCCAAGTCCTCTGGCTGCTCTGGCTAAGTATGGCTCTGGTATTACAGAGAGGGTCGTGCTCCTGCAGTGGAGACAAAAATACCTGATGTTGTTGATGATGATAAGGTGATTGAAGCCTGCAATATCCTAACCAGACTGGAAACATATTTCCACAAAGTATGCTTCCCAGTGGGTTTCAAACCCACGACCACCGGATCACAAGGCAAACGCTTTGTTACCACTTAGTTGTTATTTCGGCTGCCTTTGACCACAGAAGCAGAACTAACAACCAGTACATTAATATTAATCATACAAAACCATGTTAAGTATTATAATTTATCATTATTAATACAGATAAAATCCATTGATTAATGCATCGCTCGCATTCATCAATTATTTTGCGAACGACTTCCATTGATATATTAATTACTTGACAATTTGAAACAGTCAAGAAAATTATTGATATATTTCGCTCCATTCTGTTCGGATGATGTCCATTGCTGCCCGCTGTTAATCAGCTTAACTGTGATCAAATAAAAAAGGTAATGGACTGAAATGTTCGTCCAATCACGCCTGAATTTTGCAACCTCCGTGAGATTATTCCGGGCCGTACTGAGCTTTTTTGTTCTGATGTAAAAAATGCGTGGCGTTTACCAGTTGTGCATTGAAAGGTTAATCCGAGGCTTTCAGTTAAATACTTTTCCAGTACAATGGAAAGGGTGTGGTTTTTTTAACTGACTTCCAAAAAGAAGAAGTTTTAACAATTCGTTGAAATTTTTTTTTGGTGTATGTTCACAGATTATTCGAAGGCTACTGGATTGTTTTGGAAAATTCTTTACTCTAATTGTATAATTGTCAGGTGGTCCCATAGAAATGTTATCAAAATCGATTGAGTAGTTTTGGGGTGGGTGATACGCGACTGAAATGATATGATCATGACGATTGAATCCAGTACCTTGAGATGGCGAACGAGCAATTATTTGATAAACAATGTGTTTCTTTCATATTTTTTGAAGTGAAAACTTCTTTAGCGGCGTTGTGCACTTTTTTTGGAATGGGTAAAAATGTTAAACTCGCGTCAGGACACGTGATCGCGTCAAGACACGTGATCGCGTCAGGACACGTGACCTGATCGAAAATTCGTAAGACGGATGGAGAGTAGACAGCTGGCGCGGCGTAGGAGAGGGAGTATCCACCTCTCTTTCTACGGCGCGGCGAAAATGTATGCCTGCGCCTGCTGTTTCGTATATCAAAAATGCACAACGTTAATATTCAAGTTTTCACTTCTGCCGGCACTCCCAGAGTGCAAGACGTTGTTTTTTTTTTTATAAAAACCAATTTCTCTAGCTGTAGTATTTAGCTTTGTTGATAAAAATCGGTTCAGCCGTGTAAAAATATTAGGGATTAACGCTTGAAAGTCGGTTTGTTTTTTAGTTTGCCTGGCATAAAGACTTGTTATCTTTAACCTATTTTGTATAAGTAGAACCAAACAATTTCCGTAAAATACAAACTTCACTTTTACTTAAGAACAAAAATTCAAATTTCACTGAGAAACATGAAACAAACCACGACATGTGTACAAAGGTGAACAAAATGGAAATAGCTCTGTAATTAAATACTCAAACCCACAACATTTGAGCACAAAACAAGAACAGTCGGGCAGATAGTGTCAAAAATTAAACATTTTGTATTATTTCCAAAAACCAAAATACAAGAACATTGCGTACAAAATGTTATACAATCGCGTTCACTCAGGTACAGTGTGGGCAAAATTACATGCACAACATTTGAGCACAAAGCCAGCAAAGTCGGGCAGATAGTGTCAAAAATTAAACATTTATTCCCATTATTTTTAAAAGCAAAAATACAAGAACATTGCGTAGATAATGTCATGCAATCGCGTACCCCCAAGGTACAGGTGTGGGCAAAATTACATGCACAACGCGGGGACATTTGGGGCGCATTTCCGAGTATTCCAGCAAATTTTGGCGTCCGAGGGAATCTGAGATAACGCGTCCGATTGTAGCTCTCGCCTGGGGATTGCGAGATGCCTGCGTTCCATTTGTCCATTGTTTTGTTGTAGTGTTTCCATTCGGCTATAATTTCGTACTGCGCAGTGTAGATTATGAAGACAAACTGTGAGGCAGCTTTGGGATCACTAAATGTGTTTTGATTTTGATTACATTTTATTCATTCTTGTTTAGGAGAAAATCATATAATGTATCAGCTGCTTTTATTTTCGCGTAAATGGTAAAAGAAGACCGAGGGAATAGGTGAAAGTGAAAATCATTTAAAAAGACGATGCGCATTACCTATTTTGGTTTCTTTTCCGACCTCTTTGGACTATACTATAAAATGGCACTTTTTATTATTTATTTAGAACTTTATTTACAAAATCATCATCATCGTCCGAGCGTATTTTCCCGGTTGCATCCTCAGAAGTAAGTAATTTTATAAGTAATTTAAGAGCTGTGATGCCACAGGCAACAGACAGACACACATTAGCGTCAAATTTGTAATACCCCTCTTTTTTGCCGGAGGTTAAACAAACACTTTCATAAAGCTTTTAAAATATTATTAACCGAGAAAAATGTTTCAATTTCCGAAAAGTTTTCAATTTCGAATAAAAATCTTGAATTCACTCGTATCACAATCACATTATGTTCCAACCAGCGCTTCAAAATCAGATATGAAATTAAAATTGCACGATAGACCAATCCATTAATACACCCGAGCAAGATATGAAGTGATTCAGCCGATTCCCTTTTGAAATATGAGTCTGATAATGTTTTTTATCCGACATCTTTAGTAGAAAATAAGGAGAGTCGAGAATAGGCACTTCATGGAGTGAGCATTCTATTATTTCTTTTAAAAAAGATTTAATATTTAGGAAGATACCTTATTGCCTGGTTATAGTTTGCTCGATAAGAGTAACAACGGACTTCTTCGTCTAAAACAAGATTTTTTTAACACTGAGGAACGCTATAATGCCTTTTTAGCGAGTACTTAAAAATAATTTTGTTTTTTACTAAGCCATCTTATTGGCCAAGAAAGACAAAAATGAAATACGAGTTACAAAATTTATTTTAACCTAAAAAAGCTCTGAAAAAATACATTGTTATTTAAAAATCAATGTAAAATAATTGGTCAGCAGAAACATTTAATTAAAAATAGACAAGAAAAATGTAACACAAAGAATAATTTTAAGTACATTAATTGCGTACAATGGGAGGTCTTAAACAAACGTATATTTTTTACCGCTGGATTTAAGATCTCTCCTAATTGAGGGAGTATTTGCCCATAATCATCACGCTGGGGAGGTGGGTTGGTGACCGTAATAGATAGTAGAAATTCGTAATAAAAAAGTCATGGCTGACAGTAACATGAAAAACGGGTTCATATACGGAATTAAGATTAAAAAGAAGATAATTTTTCAAATATAAAAACCGATTTTAACACCGAAACAAAAAATAAGTATTTTCCACATTGGCCCAGGTCTTCGAGACTTCTTCGATACCTAATCGGTAAACATACATAACAAAGAACATAAAAGATTCCGACGAATTGACAACTTTCTCCTTTTTGAAGTCAATCATAAATGTAAGCGTTTAAAAAAAAACAGTGAAATATTTATTATTCTATAGTCTTCCTATTTTACGCCGACATCTTCAACTTTATTGGTCAGATTAAAAGCCAAGATAGAATCGTCGGTCGGTTGACCGAACACCCAAGTTTAACAAACGGATTAGTATCTCGGATTTGTTTTAAGATTACAGCTTCAAATCATTTGACGTTCCTTAATGACTTTTGTTTGATTGCCATGTTTTGAAGGGAAACGTTGGTCTACGGTTTTCGTTTTAATATTTAAGCTAACTTTAATTAACATTTGAATATCTATATAGCTGAGTAATACGATTTCGTATAGTAAGTATACATTAACTTGTTGATATTATATTTGATGTAGGTTCTTCTTCTTTTTATCGTGTGTGTTAGTGACTTACACTAGTGTCAGAGTTTTTAAACCGCCATAAAGGCCTCTGACATGGTTTTAGGTAACGATCAATGTCAAAGACAGTGACCAAGAACGACGGCTTAACGTGCCCTCCGAAGCACGGATCTTCTTACTTATCGGACAATCAGGTGATCAGCCTATAATGTCCTAACCAAACTAGGACAACAACACAAAGTTGTTGCCCCCGCCGGGAATCGAACCCGCGACCTCCGGGCATGAGACGAGCGCTCTAACCACTACACCACGGAGGCAGTTAATTAATGATGTAGGTTAATTAATGTAGTAGGTAATATGTGGATATAATAATTTATTATTGAAAAGCTAAACATGATTTTTGTACACACAGCTGAGTACCTACGAGTCCTTCAAATCGAGAACATATGGTCTAACATACTCCATATCTACCAAAATTAAAATATTCGGCCAAGTGCGTGTTGGACTCATGCACGAAGGTTTCCGTATCATTAGGATCTATACAAAATCACGGTTGTTTCATGGGAGCTTCACTTGAATAATTATTTTATTCAGTTTTTAGTATTTCCTATTATAGCGGCAAAAGTAACGTGAAAATTTCAACTGTCTAGCTATCACGGTTCATGACATACAGACAGATAGACAAACGGACAGTGAAGTCTTAGCAATAGGATCTCGTTTTACCCTTTGGGTACGGAACCCTATAAATGGCTTCTTACATTTACAATTTCAGTGCAAGTCATATTGACTCAAAAGTCTCATCACGTATGAAATCATTGAATTTGATACGAGTAAAAAGAACAAGGGTTCTCATATCAAAGTGACTATGCGTTCCTGATCCGTAGTCACTTTGTCAAACAAATTAACTTTGTCCTCCGTGCCCGATGTCACAAAGCATCCGACGAATAAAAAATGTCAGGCGAAAAAGGGGTTATTTAATTAACTCCGAATGAACGATTCATGCTCACTCTTTTTTAATGAAATTTATACAGTAATTGGAAATCTAAAGAGTTTATTTGAGAATAATTAATAAAGTCACCGTTTTTGCTTTTAATTTTTTAGGGTGCCGAAGTAAGCAAGGAATGATTATAGATTTGTTTTTAAAAAATTGGGTAATATATGAAATGTGAACCGTATGTAAATTTTTTTCTTGACTAACCTTTCGTTGAATCGTTAAATAACCTTGGCTGAGTAACAGTTTATTGTTTTTTTATGAGAACCAATCAAAAGCTGGATTACATGTAAAAGTTACTTCAATGTTGTTTTACTCCTTGTAACTATCCAGATATTTTAAAATCTGAAAACCAATAGCAGGCGCAGCTTAAAAAAGCAAAGTCATCTTCATCAACCTTTAATTTATAATTAAAAAGGCTAATACTGTGAGCATGTGACGTCACTGCCGTGTAAAAATCGTACGATACTGTAACGTTAAGCAAAATATACGGTTTGTCAAAGTTCACTTTCGTAGTCATACAAAAGGAGTGTAAAATTAACTCCTACTCTATAGATTAGTTCTATACCCAGATAAGTATTTCGAGACTTAAAAACCTGCAGCGAGCGCAAATCCTTTCATAACTCCAGTCGCCATGAAATACCTACTTCAGGCTGAATCGGAACCCTCCACAAAGACTCGACAACTCGATCTAACGATAAACCGGCGATATTGAGCGGCACAATGCCCGGTCGACGTAAAAACGGCATGAATCGGTCATAATGCCACGCGGAGTTAATTAAATGGACCCTTTAGGCTGACATTTTTCAATCCTACAGACAATTGTAAGGACCCTTAAAAAGGACGTGCGTCACTTATACTGATTCGGTTTAACTGCCTCCGTGGTGTAGTGGTTAGAGTGTTTGGCTCATACCCGGAGGTCGCGGGTTCAATTCCCGGCGGGGGCAACGACTTTGTGTTGTTGTCCTAGTTTGGTTAGGACATTGTGGGCTGATCACCTAATTGTGGAAAAAGTAAGATGATCCGTGCTTCGGAGGGCACGTTAAGCCGTCGGTCCCGGTCACTGTCTTTGACATTGGTAGTTACCTAAAACCATGTCAGAGGCCTTTAAGGCGGTTTAAAAACTCTGACATTAGTGTTAGTCACTTACACACAGGATAAAATAATAAAAAAATCGGTTTAAGGGGCTACCTGAATTTTAACATTAAGATGTAGGGGTATAACGATAGGGACGTATATTAATTTTCGTTTTATTATTGTTGTAAATTGGCTAAGTTTGGCTCGGGTAGCACCATAAAAATTCTATGTCTATGGGTAGCACAGAGAGGGTCGTGCTCCTGCAGTAGAGACAAAAAGTCCTGATGATGATTGTTGTAAATTGCGAGACTTTAATTACACGTACCTTCGATTTTTACTGAGAAAGTTACTAATAACTACTTACTCTAAAGATATATACCTACATATACTCCGTTTGGATAGGTATTTAAATAAATGTAAACATTCTTGACATGCCTTTTTATTAAAATAACTATTTATAAATCAATACCTTTGCAAATTACACAGTAATTATGTAATTTATAACATAATTTAATTTGTAATTAAAAAAGGATTCCCAAAGTAACCAATATAAAGGACCCTGCCTTCACCGTTGTCCAGCGACACTGTTCAGGTTGTCTATGTCTAGGTTGTCAGGTAGACTGTAGCTTCTGGCTTAGAATAGGAGCACTCCATCTCTTCTCGTGAATGTCATATAACGCGACTAGAGGACTAAGCACCAATATCTACGACAACTGTATACAGCCGGTGTTCAGTTATAATTAACTAGCAGTTCTGCGGGCTTTGCTCCCCGTGGGAATATCGGAATAAAGAGTATACTATATTCTTCCCTGGATATCAAACTATACCCATACCAAATTTCATCGAAATAAGTTCAGTAGTTGAAGCGTGAAGTGGTAACAAACAAACAAATATACAATCTCACTTTCGCATTTATAATGTTAAGTAGGAAGTGGGACTTACTGTGCCCGCGGGCTTCGCTCCCCGTGGAAATTTTGGGATAAAGTGTACCCTAGTCCTTTTCCGAGTCTCACACTATATCCATACCAAATTTCATCCAAATTGATTCAGTAGTTGAAGCGTGAAGAGGTAATAAACAAACAAATATACAAACTCACTTTCGCATTTATAATATTAGGAGGAAGGAGGAAGGAGGATAGGATTATTTTCGCACAAATGCATTTCCAAAGAGGTGGTAGTCAGGCGGCCGTTCGTTAAACTATACCCAAATCGTTTAAACTGTTCGTCGTCCTGAAACTACTTCTTCCGGATTTATTTGAAACAAAAAAATAAACAAGGAAATTAACGAAAACCTAACTAATAACTTAAATTACTTATAAATTAATAAACCCTGGCAAATTGCAGACCCGTGGTAACGTGCCCAGAAGGTTGGCAGCATTGCCACGTTGTAAAGCAATGCTGCCAGCCTTCTTCTTGATTTTGCATAGTCTTCGAGACCCTAGGAAGACCATGCATATTATATATGAAGAAGAAAAAACTAAAAACCGACTTCACCCCTAAACTATACAACCGATTTTGAAAAAAATCTATGGGAACACCTTGCAAGTATACCCTATAAAACAAAAACAGAATCCAAAACAGCTCAGGCGTCTCTGAATTTTTTCATGAAAAAGAACATTAAAAAAAAACTCCTCTTTATACATACATACATACATACTATCACGTCTCTATCCCTAATGGGGCAGACAGAGCATTTTGGGTGTTGCGGTTCTATGCAGAGCCCAGGGCCGCAAGACCCAAAAGCCACTTTTAGCGTCATGGTGGGCGAGAAGATGGAAAAGCAAATCCTCTTTATTAATAAAGCTCCTCTTTAATATAAGCTTTTATTTAGTTTTACCTGTCCTGTTGTCTGTCGTTCTATTTGTTTCAACTTCCCGGTTTTCGATTAGGCTGAAATTTGCACGCAAACGTATAACAAACATTATAAGGACTTGGAGCTGATCTGATGATTGAGCCAGAGGATGGCCGTAGGAACTCTGTAATGAAACGACGCTATTGCATCAAGTTTGGGCTTGTTTGACTCGTCTAAAGGGGGGGAACTTAGATAAAAGCTTGTTTTAAAAAATATGTATTTTTTTAATAAGTTTTTTTTTATAAAAATAATCACTTTATTCAGTTAATAACTAAATTAAACTCTAAACTAAAGTAAACAAATAATAATTATAAAAAAGAAAAACCTTACAAATAGAAACCGTCTTCCAGATCATTGCCCTGCGGTAGAGTACCCAAAAAGCTGGCAGCATTGCCACGTTGGATGACAATGCTTATTCGTTGGGCGAAATAATTGCCAGCCCTTTGGTCACCCGACACCTCGACTAATTTTTGTTAAAAAAAAAGATTTTTTTGGAATATATTTAAAGCAAGTGCACCCTGGGCCCTAACGCCGCTGCTTTGGGTGTCGTGATTTTGTAAAAGTAGTTAATGTTATGATATGAGTGTTTTTATGAACATTTTAAATTCGAATTATTATTACATTAACCTTTGGATCTCCGATCGTAAATCACGATACTTAATCTGAGTCACTTTCTAAGTAATATAATTGTTATTGCGGATGGAAGAGCTGATTAAATTTTATGAGGCAACTTAAACACTTACAGTTTTTGATTATCGACTTACCTATTTTATCGCGCAAAAAGTTTTGCAATGTTACTATTTTGAGAGATCCGTAGTAAACAAGAAACCTTTATAGTTTCGCCGTATCTGTCTGTCCGCAGTTCTACTTAGAGACTATAAGTACTAGAAAGCTGTCTCAACTCACTTTCGCATTAATTGACCGAGCGAGCGAAGCGAGCGAAGCGTCTCAGTTTCGAGATTAGCCAAAAATTCTTTTGTCCGTCTGTCTGTCTGTCTGTCCGTCTGTCTGTCTGTCTGTCTGTCTGTCTGTTCTCGCCTACAGGTCGCATTTCTTAACCGATTCTTATGAAATTTTGTAAGCAGGTTCAGCAACTTTATAGAATCTTTTTGTCGAGCCAGTTTTTCGACATTTTTCAAAATAGCGGAAATATGGGGTTTTAAAATTTTAAAACTGTCATATATCCGCCATTTTAAAATATTTTCAAAAATGTCATTAGACTTTTTTGTTGCCATTATGAAAACATTTTTTTTTATTTGAACAACTTTTTTGTCTGGACAACTTTTTTATACGTTATACTTGAACGGGTTTAGGGTGACTCGCGGAGTCTAGGTGACTAAGCCGTGACGGATATACAATACAAATCTTCTTATAAAATATACTGAAACTATTTAAGGATGAATTCAGTCCGGGTTCCTGAACAACTTTCTTAAAAATATATATCTCCCCTGGGGTCCACGAAGTAATTTCTCTGAATAACTATAATGGTTATTATTTTGAGTTTCATAAGTAGTTCTATAAATTTTATCATATTTAACCGACTTTAAAATAAAAGGGTTTTGCTTATTTTACGATTAGTTTTTTTTAAGTTTTTCCTTATTTTGATTGATTGTTTGCTTGTTTATTAAATTTAGCAATTTTGTTAAGCGAACTTTCGTTCAATCGCTATCGCTGCTTGTCTGTGCTTCTATAGTAGTATTAGTAATTATGCCACAAACTAACAAGAGATAAACAGCAACCAAAGCCCGCGAAGTAGCTTTACGAAGAGAGTAAGAAACCAATGAGCAGCGGCATAGAGCCATGGCAGGGTAAGTAATATAAGCCAGAACAACAATATATATATTATTTTAAATAAATACCAACGAAATGTATAATTTTGGTCGGTATAATTATCAATAAAGATAAAAATCATAAATCATACTTTTCTAACCCATAAAATCGTTTAAATAATAATTATTTAACCTAAAAAACCTTTCGTATACATTTAAAGTCGTATAAAATTCTCGAAATCTATTTACGTTACGTATAATAAACTTTCTGTAGATATATTATTAAGCATAATAATCATTGCGTATATGAATCGATTAGTAGAAGATTCTTTATATATAATCATCATTAGATATAACAAACTGTTGATATAGCGC
Source organism: Acrobasis consociella (assembly GCA_963555685.1). NCBI lineage: Eukaryota > Metazoa > Arthropoda > Insecta > Lepidoptera > Pyralidae > Acrobasis > Acrobasis consociella. The sequence goes on along the minus strand of OY743111.1, from coordinate 4,965,747 downwards.
CTGGCAGTATGTTGCGGATAATTTTATTAAGACAAGCCAATGCAGGAGGGTTGAAAATAATATATTAATATGTCGCAATCACATAATGTAATTACTGATTACGTATTAACATTAATAGATAATTTCCTTCCTCAAATTTTCGTTTGTTAGCCATAAATAAAAAATAAGTGCGAAACGTTTAAAAGTACGAAATAGTGTTATTTGTGAATGGTTACTCTTACAATGAAAATAGCCAAAACAATAATAAGTGAAATTAAATCTATATCATACATATAATAAAACAGTAAAAAAGTGTCTGTACATTAGATATATTTCAAAAAAAAAAATTAGGTCGAAGGAGATATAGTAATGGAGTAAGAATTAAAAAAAAAGTCTGTCTGTTTGTCTATGTGTCTGTTTGTCTGTTATTACACGCTAATCTCCGGAAATGCTGGACGGATTAGAATTAGACTTTTTTAGTTATATAGCTGTAAGCCTGGGCAACATACAGGGTATAAATAATTTTGGAAGAACACCTGATGCAGAACTATACTGGTCTAGCTAAACTATAAAGATATAAAAATGGTGCCTTAGTAAAAGTTGTTCAGCCTGATGAGCATTTTCAAAAGACATAAAGTCCATGCGAGCGAAGTTGCGGGCTTCGGTTCGTAAAAAATAAGTTAGTTATTTTTTTATTTCTTTCATACCTTGGGCCTTGGGCGGAAAATTTGGTTACACGTACAAAATGCGCGCGCATTTTGTACGTGTAACCAAATTTTACATACCTTGGGGCTTGAGCGGAAAATTTGGTTACACGTACAAAATGCGCGCGCATTTTGTACGTGTAACCAAATTTTTCATACCTTGGGGCTTGGGCTGAAAATTTGGTTACACGTACAAAATGCGCGCGCATTTTGTACGTGTAACCAAATTTTTCATACCTTGGGGCTTGGGCGGAAAATTTTGGTTACACATACAAAATGCGCGCGCATTTTGTATGTGTAACCAAATTTTTCATACCTTGAGGCTTGGGTGAAAAATTTGTTTTCATAGCTTGGCTATTGGCAAGATTTTTTTGTTAATAAAAAAATTGGTTAGTTTTTGTAGCCTTTATGATATGACTTCTTTTTGACTATTTTCTAGTCAGATTTTTTTACTAATCTAATCGTTTACTGACAAATTTAGATATTTTATTTTTATGTTTGCCCTCACTTTTGGGTATCTTATTCACAGTTTCTTTTATGTTATAAAATATCTTAATGGACATTGCCTACTTCTTTGTTTAAACTTTGCACATTTATAAACCTATCCTATACCTTGAGTTTTTTTTATAAGAAAATTAAAGTTTATGAGATTTCCAAAATTTGAATTATTTTTGTCTGCCTGTCTATACCTTTTAGATGGTATGGTTTTTAAGTCATATATCTTCTAAACAATATGATTTTGATAGTTATATGTTTTGAATGATATGTCTTTTCAACAATATACTTTTAGAATGATATACTTTTTGTCCTGTATACCGCACAAGTTGTATAACAGGTGATGTTTAGTGTACATAAACGTTATATAAATAATTTTATGCTTTTTAAAATGAAAATGTAATGAATATTATAGCTATTAAAAATATATACCTTAATGATTATGTCAAATTAACATTATATCTTATGAACGTTATTAATATGTAAATATATAAAATGTAATTATATCAAGCAATACGCACCCGCCATGGCAATACAAATAAACATTTAAACGAAAACCATTAATATAATAGTTTTCTGGTTTTCTCAACAACGAGCTGACTTTGTCATTTGAAAAATGATGGGTCATTTGTGGGTGAAAGACTACTGGTACAGAACTGAATTTCAGCATCACGGTAGACCTCATATCCATGTGATGTATGGTAGGAAGTTACTTCTGACATTTCAGAGCTAGATCGAAAGTCATTTGAAGAAAGGGCTGTTATTGCCAACTATTTTGGAAATTGGGTCACAACCATGAATCCTCATATCGGTAAACCTGCACCGATAATTCATCCAAGTCAGGTACATTATTCTGAAATAAAAATCGCGAGGTCTAAGTTCGTGGCGAACTACTAGTAATATTAGTAGGAAGTAGGATAGGATAGGATTAGTAGGATAGTAGGATTTGGTTTTATAGTGAATTTTTTTGTTAAAGTCAAGTGTCCATGTTCTATCTACTTTACAGTTGTATATTAAAAAAATTACGGCATTAATATTTAAAGTTACGAGAAAAATTACCAGAGCTAAGTACTATAGGTTACCTACTTATAAAATGTACTCGGAAAAGTAAAATTTCATTCGACTTCAAAAGAAAATAAATACAATCTAAAATTAAAACTAACTAAAATTAAAAAGTTATTTTTAAAATAACTTATATTAAATTATATAAAAAGATTGAGGCCAAATCGCCGTCACAGGGCAAAAATTAGTTTAGAAAATTAGATTTTTAGATGTTTTTATTTCCGAGAACTCAAAGTCAGCATTCGAAACTACAAAACCTCACTCTGCGCGTGGCCCGACACGCACTTGGCTGGTTTTTCTTTCAGTTGGTCAGTTCTTTACTATTTTATAACTGGGCTACATTCTCTTGTTCATGTGCCAACATCGTGTTTTTTTTATAATTCTGAAGAAATACTCTGCTATGTCGACTACGAGTAAGGATGATTTATACATGTATATAATACAAGCTTTTATCCACGACTTCATCTGCTTAAATTTAGTTGTATGGCGAAATAGGATTCCTCCGACTGAGGGTATATTCTCACGGACATTAGTATTATCAATGACATTCTATACAAATAGCCCGGTCAGCTGCACACTTTACTACGAAAATTCCATTTTTTTTGTTCTTTATCTATTATTTAAATTCCATTATACTATATTAATGATTTGTTACGAGTATGTCCCTTCCACGTTCTATAAAAATATACGAAAAAAGAAAATTCCTGTCTTTATTTTTTTAATTAAATATTTGTACATATTTGTACAAGATAAAGAAATAATTTAGTTGGTATTTTTGCAATAGTATCGAGCTCCTCATATATTATTAACGTGTAAATATTTCCAAGTAAATCGCCATCTTCATGACGGCACAGAGCATGTTATTTCGTCTCGTCGCTACATTTTTTATCACTTGTCCTGCCCGACCCGAGGCGGCGTCATCAATCATAACATATAACATAGTATAGCAGTTATATATGTACCTATACAAAATGGAGTGTTGATAGGACTTTGTTTGAAGAAAATTGTGTGGGTTCATTTTTAAATGGAAACATAAAATATTTATAAAATGACCGATCTAGAGCTGCTTGCATTCAGCGCCTTTCAGTGAGCTTGGTCAGGTCGTCAGACCACCTTGTGGCTTGTGGGTGGGGTGTTCTACGCTTCATTGGGAAAGGCCTATGTCCAGCAGTGGACTTTATGCGGCTGAAATGATAATGATGATAATATAAAATATTAGTTTATTAAGTTACAAAGGCTCATAAGCTAAACGATTAGGTTGTAAAACCTTATGACTTACAGAAAGCGTATATATTTTCAATTTTCGGTGTATTAGTTAAACCTATTGTTTGATGGACATGTCAAGACAAAAATGGACACTTAAAATATAGTTAAACAAGGTATTTAAGACAAGTCAAACAATGTGTCTCTGTGATAACGTTTAGCTAGTAGTAAATTAAATATTTATGATAAACTATAATGGTTATAAAATTGTGCATTGGAAAAACATCCGACATGACAAAATTTAAAGCATCAAAAAATATAAGCTATATGAGATACATACATACATACATACTATCACGTCTTTATCCCTAATGAGGCAGACAGAGCATTTTGGGTCTTGCGGTTCTATGCAGAACCCAGGGCCGCAAGACCCAAAAGCCACTCTTAGCGTCATGGTGGGCGAGAAGATGGAAAAGCAATCAATACAGTGATGGGTTACTAGCCGCATCGCCTGTTAACATGATTTGCATTTTTGCCCATTCTAAATTGAGATTATTCTTCTAATTTTATTTTTCTTTATTTTCAGGTGAAATAACAAGGGAATATTAGTGAAGTGCCAAGTTACAATGTTGTTCTTGTAGTGAAGTGATGAAGGACCAGTGAAGTATTGACAATGGAGCATTTTGTGGCATTGATCGGATTTGTGCTGCTCGGCTGGACCACTGGTAAGTTTAAAAAAAAAAACTACTTTTTGTTGACTTTCCATATATTTCATTTGCCGTGTGGTTTCCGGCATAAATTTAAATAAATAAAAAGATAAATACAAATTATTACTCAGATTTAACTAGCCCCAAAGTAAATTTTTTACTTGTGTTATGGGGGTATACTAACTTAACGATACTTCATTTTATGTTAAGTACTTATAAATACAAACACACAAGAACATTTTTTCAACTTGCCCTGGCTGAGAATCGAACTCAGAACCTCCGAGTGACGGACAAGCGTGGGAATCAGCACACCTTAAACATTGAGAAAATATTTCGTATTTACAATCTTCGAATAAAGGTTATTTTCTGAAATACATAAAGCTCACATCCATTATATAATTATCACAAATATCATGAAATAAATGGATTTCGTATTCAAACCGCATCTACTCAAGCGATATAATAAATGTGTTTCTCTATTCATATTTAAATTACAAATGTACCTTGTAACTAAAGTCGATTTATCATTCCTTTGTTCTCATTGTTTAAAAATAAAATCTCAAATTTTAGTCACAGAACTGACGTGGTATCCGTCGCTAAAATCTTTTGGACTACCTCCACAAAGGATTGAATGGGCGAGTTTTTTTACTTTTTACGACCCTAATTACAAGCTAAAATATTAAAAAGATATCTAGGTCGCGAGAAATTAGTCTCAACGAGCCTAATTAAGATACAAAATAAAAAAGGCTAAGTTGGAAGTGTAACTCGTTTATATATTGGGTTCTGAACGTTAATGCGAAGAACCTGTTTTAGTGCACTGATGAAACATAAAATACTGTAGAGGTAGGTATACTCTATCTTACGGAATTACCATTTTTACCTTTTCTACCTACGCAACAACAGCTGTCATTTCTTAAGATAAAATCCAAAGAAAATACTATGTTTTCTAAAATGGCGTATGTGTATTTTTTTTATTATTAATTTATACAGATATTTAGTGTTCACCACATAAATTATAAGGGAAGCATACTTTGTGATGAGTTATTTCTAGTCTAGTTAGGATATTGCAGGCTTGAATCACCTGATTTTTCGAAAAGAAAGATGTTTCCGTGTTTAGGAAGATACGTATAAAAAGTGGGTCCCGAACGCCAACTAGCATTTGCTTATACCTATCCAAGGAATAGTTCTGGTCTACCCTCACTGGTTAGACGGAAGTTGCTCTGTGTAAAAACCAGTAACCTCGTCAAATCACCTTAGTTAGGTAGCGGACCCCGAGCTCAGAAGCGTTACCACTGAGTATGCAACCGGGAATACGCTCGGATGATGATGTTACTAAAAGGTTTCTATATTCCTCTCAGGTGAGGAATCCTGAAAGTAGCAATTCAATTTCTTATAAATTAACTCGATTCTTTAATTTGGAATAAAAAACCTTTTAGCTGATTAACGTTTCAGCGCGCTGGAGGACATCCAGGCTGTAAGTCAAGTTATAACACAATTAGGCTAAATGGATTGCACAAACTGCGCGACTAATGAGTGGCATCCACCGGCAACTCTCAGGCAACTTTGGAGGAAATCGCTGAAAGATTTTGTGATTTATCTACTTATAATTTAACCTTAACTTGTACTTGTTGTATTTCAACAGGCGATGAGGCTAGCGACCCGTCACTATTTTGATTCCTTTTTAGGGTTCCGAAGTAAACAAGGAACCATTATAGTTTCGCCTTGTCTGTCTATCTGTCATAAACTTAATTGTGTCGGTTCCCGAGACATTGAAACTGTTGAGACTTCCCAAACCGTAACAAGGTTTGGGTCCCGGAAAGTCTCGTGTTTCGAAATACCTTAGCAAGGATGCAGGACGCTTGTAAACAGTTTGTTTGGAAAATCTTGGTGGGCCTGTAACGATGTTGCAATAAGCTCCATCCTTTATGTTACTCACCTCCTTTTATACCGTCCACTTTTTAAAATTTCATTTCTAATTTTTTTAACACGTTCCTGCCTCATTATTCTGACTCATTCCTCTACCACCTTTTATATTGATAACAATTACTTATAATTGTTATCAATATGAAATTAAATTATGAAATTACTTATAATTGTTATTTGTATAATTTTATCAGTTCTGTCATAATAATCCTACTAATCTCACTAATATTATAAATGCGAAAGTAAGTTTGTATATTTGTTGGTTTGTTACCTCTTCACGCTTAAACTACTGAACCGATTTGGATGAAATTTGGTATGGATATAGTTTGAGGCTCGGGGAAGAGCAAAGGGTACTCTTTAACCCGAAACTCCCGCGGGGAGCGAAGCCCGCGGGTACAGTAGTATCAAATAAATTGACTAACCCTTGTCATTATCCTCTTTTCTTGTTGTCTTGCTCTACGACGTCTACTTGTACATATTTTATGTGGGAGCACACCTACTGAGCTGGAAAAGGTGGAATTTCTACAGGTCTACTCGTATATCCAGCAGTGGACTTCTTGTGGCTGATATAATGATGATGTATGTACATATTAAACCTGAAAGTTCTTTGACTTATTCACTTGACTGACTGAGTTGAGAAAATAGCATAACTACATAAGGAAGGTTACTGTGACTAACGAGGCTTCGACTGCCTGCAATTTATAGGCGCTCCACCTTCTTACTATACGGGTGATGTGGGCGTGACTAATCACTCATTGGGAACTCTTTGAAAGAGGAAATTTTCACATTGATACTTTGTGATTCTATTTTAAAAAAATATATTTGGGATTGTCTAAGATTAGCATTCTTTGCAAGTATGTATTAGGCGTGTTTTACCTTGACGAAAAAATCATCTATTATACTATAGTGGTCCAGCATAGCCTGTGATTCGATTTATTACGGGTATGTTCCTTCCATGCTGTATACCAGTAAATCCAAAAACCTTTAACCTATTTATATAAGTCCTATTTGCAGATCTTTCCCATTTTGTTTCCAATCACTTCTATTGCTGTTTCTTTCTGTTTTTTATCAAAACTCGACAACAGGTTCACTCATCTCATTCTAGGTTTTCCTTCGGACCTCTTTCCTTATGTTTTATAAAACATATATAAATAAAAATAGGTAAAAAAACAGAAGTGAAATGTTGATACAGTTTCAAATCAACTAGCTGAGAACGAAAAGCAGATAATGCAGTTTTGTAATGCTGGCATGTGCCAAATTGTAACCACTGGAGAGGTTTTGATATCCATTAATGCAACCAAAACTCCGTTTAATTTCTTTTTATTATAGTGAAATTCTGGCAATCGATATGGTATGATTTTTGAAAGTCAGCTGCTTCTCTCTTGCAGATCGTATAAATCATTTATAGAAATGAGCGTTATTGTAAATCTTTCTAAAAACGTTGAGCGAGTTGCTAACATCATTATCAGATCAGCTACAGGAAATCAACTGCTCGTCATAAGCCTCCCACCTAAGGCCTCCTACAAATCGACCAATCGAAAAATATATCGTTATTACTCTTTCTTATTCTTTTTCATTCACCATAGCATCTTCTAATTTCAAGACTCTCATTACATGTAAATTTTTTAAAAAGTGTGCATTACTTTGTGTATTTTTTTGCTGCTACGCAATTTGCTGCTTCTAATTAGGTCTAACAGAAAATACTAAAATTATTTTAGGGGTGAATTTAGTCCATGATTATTATATTAAACTACTTTTTTCAAGGAATATACAATGTCCTTTTTAATTAAATACAAATATTTTAAGGGGTGGTTCAGTCCATCATTTTGAACAAATTTGCCTAATGAATGTATATCGAAAAACGAAAAAAAATTTTTAGGTTCCCATATGAATTGAAGTAGTTACGTGATATCATTATTATGGAAAATGAATTTTTTTTTTCGTTTTTCGATATACATTTATTTGGAATAGTTCTTAGGAATGATGGACTGAATCACCTCTAAAATTAATTAAAAAGGATATTGTATTTCGAAACATGAAAAATATTTTTTGGCTTTCCATACAAACTCGGATTAGCTGATCGGTCAACTGTATGGGAAGCCAAAAATTACTTTAATATATTGATATATGTTCCTTGGGGAAAGTGGTTCGATATCATGGACTGAATTCACCATTAAAGTACATTTTGTTAGACCTTATATATTTATGTGGCATTGATTAGTTATTAATAACAAAACGAAATAACAAACGAACAAACATTAGTAGAAGTGAAAAACCAAGTGTTTCTCAGCTACTCGCCAGCTTACTGGCTCATTCCACACGTCTAGTCTGAACATCTATTTGTGACTGCGTACATAATTGTCTGAAGAAGTCACTATACGACATTTGTATGGCCTCCAGAGAAATTACTTTTATGGAAACATACCTATAACACATATTGGTTTATTCGGTTACGAATATATAAGAAATGAGGTTGAATAAATAAACCGTGTATTTTTAAAACTTTTCCGTGAGGAATATTGTTTGGAAGTAGGGACATTGACGCGATAAGAATTTCTGGAACTCGTTTCTTTTTTCCTTATGATCGGGTTTAAAGTTTATCCCTGGTTTATACCCAACGTTGTCGGCATGATCAAAGTGATGTTACGAAACAGTAAGTATATCATGACGTTTTTCCTGTATAACTCAAAGAGGTAGAAATAATATTCTTTGTTAAGAAGTTAAGCTCTTGTAAAATTATTACTATGTACTTTTTCTGATATTATAATTTTTCAAAACTAAAAATTTACTTTACCCTCAAACTGATTTTAGTAAAATGTATATCGGCCTACCTCGGAAGTATATACATACCCTTTCAAACAAAAAAATAGAAAATTCTTTTTAAATTCGGTCTATAGGCGTCTTCGAATAAAATCGGTGAGTATAAATAAAAAAAACCATGACAAATTGACAACCTCCTTCTGTTTTGGAAGACCGTTAAAAACAAGTTACTCGTGAACTGTTCATTATAGTTTCGAGCTCTACATAAGGTTATTTCTAAGTTAAATGACAAATGAGAATTCGTCTTTTCAAATTCTTAACCGAGAATAACATTATTTGCATACTTTTAATAACCGATAATATTTTGTCCAGCAGTGGGACAGTACAGGTTAAATAAAATAAAAAAACGACGGGTTGCACTCTGGGAGTGCCGGCAAAAGTTAAAACTTGAATATTAACGTTGTGCATTTTTGATATACGAAACAGCAGGCGCAGGCATACATTTTCGCCGCGCCGTAGAAAGAGAGGGGGATACTCCCTCTCCTACGCCGCGCCAGCTGTCTACTCTCCATCCGTCTTACGAATTTTCGATCAGGTCACGTGTCCTGACGCGAGTTTAACATTTTTTACCCATTCCAAAAAAAGTGCACAACGCCGCTAAAGAAGTTTTCACTTCAAAAAAAAAAAAACGATGTAACTGGTTTCTACTAAAACGTATAAGATAATTATTCTTTGTGTGTTGAAAATATTTTTTTAGCATTTAGCTCTGAACTCGCGAACTAATCTGTATTGGTAATACTAAGTATTACTTAGTATTACCAATCTTAAGTATCTTAGCAATCTATTGATAATAATAATAATAATAATCTTTATTTTTTAAAAATAAGTTTACACTTGATCTTTGCAGTTGATTGGAGTCTCCTTTTAAGCATAAAAATGCCTGTGCCAGGAGACACCGCTCTTCTATTACCATACAATATCATTAACATATAAATTATAAAAGTACAGTCGTGCCAAGAAATTTCTAAAATTATCTAAGTATATATTATTATTTTTTATTTTATATTATAATATCAACTATTAATGACGCTATTACATGTATAATATTTGATCAATATGGGCTTCATACATTTGCTAGATCTATACACCTTCCAAATTTCATAAAGCTCCAATGAAATACACTCGCTACTCGATTTATCGTGAAACAAACGCTGGATTGTTTAAGACTCAAAGTCAAAGTCAAATTTTTTTATTCAATGTAGGATAAATTTATCTAAACTCGAAAATCTTCGCTAGCTACGTACGCTTGTTGAATGTCTCTGAATTTAAAGTTCTTATTTAAAACCTAGTGGTTATCATGACAGGCAGACACACTGGAGGCCCCGGGTTCGATCCTCGGTCAGGTAAAGATTGAAAATGATCTTTTTCAGATTGACCTGGGTCTTGGATATTTACCTATTATATGTATTTGTTATAAAGTATAGTATCCCATAACACAATCCTTAAACTTACTTTGGAGGTAGCTCAGTCTGCGTGATTTGTCTATACATATTTATTTTATTTATTTCATAGCTGTACCCGTGACTTCGTCCACCAGGAATTTAACAAAAAAGTTATTTAGTCTATTTCGTTATTTTCTTTTTGCATTTATATTTAATTGTTCATTTTCGTTTTTTATATACAATATTTGGTGTACATTTTTTTTAGGCTTAAACAACAACACCACTATTTATTTATTTGTATAGATAAACACAGCAACGGATGGTACTTTAATACGCAACCAATACTTCATATTCAAATATCAAACCTAATCCGCGAAATATCCATATCCATTTACAAATAAACCGATTTATTTCCAAAGATATCCTGTCCGCTTCACTACCGATGCAGGTGCAATATCTCAATCTGTTAGAGCTTTGCATAAAAGCTGAAAATAGACTTTCAACCTTATGAATATAGGAGTACGGTTTAAAATAGGTGTGGTTTGCCGACGGTATTAGACTGGACCACTTTGTTAGAGTGAATGCCCGCATTTTGCAAATACGTGCAATATTTTGGTGATGCACGAATATTCTGTTTACGTTTTGTGAATAGACTAATACAGGTAATAGAGTGGGGTTTTTATCATGTGATAATGTAATGTGTTTAAGTAAAATTAAATCAAATTTAAAAAAAAAAAATTGGTTGTTTGTAAAGTAGGTTTACGATCGAGATGTTTACGTGATAACGTCGTTTCACGGAATGACTGGCAGCGCTCGAGATGAGACGGGAGATCGGTCCGTCTCTCTCTCGTTATACCTGCGATCGCGCTCGTGAGGTTTTGGTGTGACACAAGTTTCTGAACATGTCACCCGACTAAAACGATTTTAAAGACGTTATCACGTCAAAATATCAAACTAAGTTTCATTACTCAGGAACCTCTTACTCTTAGTGTTTTCATAGAGCGGTCATCGCCTCGGTACTAAACTTTAAAAATTAAATAAACAAAGGATTTCTGATCGTTTTTATTTAGTAAAGACTTATCTATGACACTTACGATAACCATTTATACTATCGTTTTGACTTTTTGCTTATATACTTAGCGTTTCCTAGTGCCTGAAATATCACAAACATAAAGAGTTTATATTAAATTAAACTTTAACAGCATAGTTACAATGCTAATATTGTTAAGAGAAACGATTTGATTGTTAAATTGTGTATTGGTTTTTTATGGAAAAACGTTAAAATTGTAGAAAGATACATTATCAACAAGTAACATAGGTTACATTTTGGCGTAGCCTCATGGCACAGGCATCTTTGATAGCTTAATAGACTTCAACATCTAGTTATGTAAGATCATTACTGCTATAAATAAAACAAATAAATATATAGGGACAAATTAACATAAATAAAACATTTTTTATTTGATTTTCCTTTATCTTTCAAAACGCGGGAATGCTAGTTAAACTATATCTAAAGAAATTCATAAAAAAATATCGTTTATTTACTTACGCCAGATGTTGAAAGCAAGAAATATTGCTCCAAATAACAGAATTCCAACAATTTGCTCTCGCGTTAGTTATGTCTACCGGATAGGGTCTGGAAAGTCTACAGTTTCAAAGTCTCGGGACCCAAGAAAACTAAATAATAAGTCCTTGGACTTAGAGATACAAGGCGTTTCAGGACCCGAACCCTAGGTTTGGGAAGTTTTAACAGTTTGTAAGTCCCGGGAACCGAGACAACTAAATTTACGAAAAATCCCGAGACTTCCAGACATGAAACGTCTCGGGACCTACACCCTTCTCGAACTGGATCATAATAAGAAATAAATAAATGAATATATGTATATAGACAAATCCCACAGATTGTACTAGCCCCAAAGTAAGTTTGAGACTTATGTTACGGGATACTAACTCAACGGTGCTACCCATCAATGGCGGGGCCTCCATAGAAGCCGATTCCCATCGAGTTTCCTTAGGGGTTTCTAATATTATACGCATTTATTACTAACAACAATTATAACCTACCTATATCGGCGCACCGCGCATTAAAATGGTCATTTGAATATGTAAGAACATATTAAAAACTAGCTTTTCGGGCGCTGCGCGGGCTGCAAGCAGCCCGCGGTTTTTCGTGCGGCTGTTGAGGTTGCCTTAATAACATGTCCAGTTGAGAAAATTGGTAAAAACTGAAGTCAGTAAAGGAAACATCATAATATGTGTGGGGGCGGCCATCTTGGATCCAAAATCGGAATGCAGTTTCGAGTTCCGCGGGGTGCTTTACCCCCACATGCAAAATTTCAGACCCCTACGAAGTCCCAGTGAGACGTTATAAAAGAAATAAGTTTAATTTTCTAAAATCCAGACGCCATCTTGGATTCCAAAACAAATATTGAATTTAGGGTTTCGGGGTCAAATTACATATAAATATCGATTTTCAGCCAAATCGCAAGCAGTTGACTTTCGGCGGCCATCTTGGATTTCAAAAAAAAAAAGACGCTGCGCTTTTTGATAGTGGCTCGGGCTTCGCCCTCGCCCGCAGCTCGCCCTTCGGGCTCGCATCACTCGCCTTGCGGCCTCGTGACTTGGGGGGGAGGGGTGGTCAAAGGTGGGGGGGGGGAGCTCGGGCATCGCCCTCGCTCCGCAGCTCGGCCTACGGCCTCGCGGGGGGCTTCGCCTTCGGCCTCCGGCCTCAGGCTGCGCCAATTTACTTGGAATGTTTGTATGAAATTTGTATGGAGGGAAATTGTCCATGTATGGCGGCCATCTTGAATTTCGAAAAAAAATAAAAAACAAATGACGGTCGTCAAATTGCTTATAATCTTCTACATTATGGAAAAAAAATCACACCCCTAACCCCAACCGTTTTCGCAGGCCGTACCCCTTCCACATCAGGTTTCTGCAGATCCTCAAATGTCAGATTTTTCTGGTACTCACTGGAGCACCCTCTATACGACCACGCATCAACCTTAACCCCACCAACCCCGCAACAGGGCAAACAACTATGTCAATCAGTCAGTCAGTCAGTGGTAATGTAGGTTTATATATTATAACTAGCTTTTCGGGCGCTGCGCGGGCTGCAAGCAGCCCGCGGTTTTTCGTGCGGCTTTTAAGGTAGGCTAAATAACATGTCCAGTTGAGAAAATGGGTAAAAACTTCAGTCAGTAAAGGAAACATCATAATATGTGTGGGGGCGGCCATCTTGGATCGAAAATCTGATTCCAGTTCCGAGTTCCGCGGGGTGCTTTGCCCCCACATGCATAATTTCAGACCCCTACGAAGTCCCAGTGAGACGTTATAAACGAAATAAGTTAAATTTTCTAAAATCTAGACGCCATCTTGGATTCCAAAAAAAATATTAAATTTGGTTTTTTGGGTTAAAACTACATATAGATATCGATTTTCAGCCAAATCGCAAGCAGTTGACTTTTGGCGGCCATCTTGGATTTTCAAAAATTAAAAATATTGGACTGCGCTTAGGGACGTGGCTCGGGCTTTGCCCTCGCCCGCAGCTCGCCCTTCGGGCTCGCGTCACTCGGCCTCCGGCCTCGTGAAGATTACTTAACGGGGGGGATCCAAGGGGGAGGGGGGAGTGGCTCGGGCTTCGCCCTCGCCCGCAGCTCGGCCTGCGGCCTCGCGGGGGTGGCCTTTACTTTTGGCTTTTGGCCTCTGGCTGCGCCTAGTTAGTTGGGGTGGCCGTTTGTATGAAATTTGTATGGAGGAAAATTGTCCATGTATGGCGGCCATCTTGGATTTTGAAAAAAATAAAAAAACAAATGACCGTCGTCAAATTGCTTACAACCCCCTACATTTTGGAAAAAAAATCACACCCCTAACCCTAACCGATTTCGCAGGCCGTACCCCTTCCACATCAGGTTTCTGCAAATCCTCAAATGTCACATTTTTCTGGTACTCACTGGAGCACCCTCTATACGACCACACATCAACCTAAACCCCACCAACCCCGCAACAGGGCAAACAATTCTGTCAGTGAGTTAGTGAGTGAGTGGTAATGTAGGTTTATATATTATAACTAGCTTTTCGGGCGCTGCGCGGGCTGCAAGCAGCCCGCGGTTCATCGTGGGGCTGTTGAGGTAGGCTAAGATATGTTTCCAGTTCAGAAAATGGGTAAGTTTGTATGGAGGAAAATTGACCATGTATGGCGGCCATCTTGAATTTTGAAAAAAATAAAAAAACAAATGACGCTTGTCAAATTGCTTACAACCCCCCACATTTTGGAAAAAAAATCACGCCCCTAACCCAAACCGTTTTTGCAGGCCGTACCCCTTCCACATCAGGTTTCTGCAAATCCTCAATGTCAGATTTTTCTGGTACTCACTGGAGCACCTTCTATACGACCGCACATCAACCAAAACCCCACCAACCCCGCAACAGGGCAAACAACTATGTCAATCAGTGAGTGAGTGGTATTGTAGGTTTATATATTATAACTAGCTTTTCGGGCGCTGCGCGGGCTGCAAGCAGCCCGCGGTCTTTCGTGCGGCTGTTGAGGTTGGCTAAAATATGTTTCCAGTTCAGAAAATGGGTAAGTTTGTATGGAGGAAAATTGTCGTTGTATGGCGGCCATCTTGAATTTTGAAAAAAATAAAAAAACAAAACACGCTCGTCAAATTGCTTAAAAACCCCTACATTTTGGAAAAAAAATCACTCCCCTAACCCTAACCGTTTTCGCAGGCCGTACCCCTTCCACATCAGGTTTCTGCAGATCCTCAAATGTCAGATTTTTCTGGTACTCACTGGAGCACCCTCTATACGACCACACATCAACCTAAACCCCACCAACCCCGCAACAGGGCAAACAACCATGTCAATCAGTGAGTGAGTGAGTGAGTGGTAATGTAGGTTTATATATTATAACTAGCTTTTCGGGCGCTGCGCGGGCTGCAAGCAGCCCGCGGTTCATCGTGGGGCTGTTGAGGTAGGCTAAGATATGTTTCCAGTTCAGAAAATGGGTTAGTTTGTATGGAGGAAAATTGACCTTGTATGGCGGCCATCTTGAATTTCGAAAAAAATAAAAAAACAAATGACGCCTGTCAAATTGCTCACAACCCCCTACATTTTGAAAAAAAAACCACGCCCCTAACCCTAACCGTTTTCGCAGGCCGTACCCCTTCCACATCAGTTTTCTGCAGATCTTCAAATGTCAGATTTTTCTGGTACTCACTGGAGCACCCTCTATACGACCACACATCAACCTAAACCCCACCTACCCGGCAACAGGGCAAACAACTATGTCAGTGAGTGAGTGAGTGGTAATGTAGGTTTATATATTATAACTAGCTTTTCGGGCGCTGCGCGGGCTGCAAGCAGCCCGCGGTCTTTCGTGCGGCTGTTGAGGTAGGCTAAATAACCTGTCCCGTTGAGAAAATGGGTAAAAACTGCAGTCAGTAAGGAAAACATAAAAAAATGTGTGGGCGGCCATCTTGGATCCAAAATCCGATTGCAGTTTCGAGTTCCGCGGGGTGCTTTACCCCCACATGCAAAATTTGAGAGCCCTAAAACGTCCAAATAAGACGTTATAAACGGAATAAGTTTAATTTTTTAAAAGCCAGACGCCATCTTGGATTCCAAAAAAACTGTCAAATTTGGATTGTTCGACTCAAAATACATATAGATATCGATTTTCAGCCCAATCCCAAGCAGTTGACTTTCGGCGGCCATCTTGGATTTCCAAAATTTAAAAAAAGCGGCGCTTGTGGTCATGGCTCGGGCTTCGCCCTCGCCCGCAGCTCGCCCTGCGGGCTCGCATCACTCAGCCTACGGCCTCGTGAAAATTACTTGGAGGGGAGGGGGTCAAGGGGGGGGGGGGAGTGGCTCGGGCTTCGCCCTCGCCCGCAGCTCGGCCTGCGGCCTCGCGGTGAAGGGCTTTCCTTTTGGTCTTTGGCCTCTGGCTGCGCCAAGTTACTTGGGGGGCCGTTTGTATGAATTTTTTATGAAGGGTAATTGTCCATGTATGGCGGCCATCTTGGATTTTGAAAAAAATCAAAAAACAAATGACGCTCGTCAAATTGCTTACAACCCCCTACATTTTGGAAAAAAAATCACGCCCCTAACACCAACCGTCTTTGCAGGCCGTACCCCTTCCACATCAGGTTTCTGCAAATCCTCAAATGTCAGATTTTTCTGGTACTCACTGGAAGACCCTCTATACGACCGCACATCAACCTTAACCCCACCAACCCCGCAACAGGGCAAACAACTATGTCAATCAGTCAGTCAGTCAGTCAGTGGTAATGTAGGTTTATATATTATAACTAGCTTTTCGGGCGCTGCGCGGGCTGCAAGCAGCCCGCGGTTCATCGTGGGGCTGTTGAGGTAAGCTAAGATATGTTTCCAGTTTAGAAAATGGGTAAGTTTGTATGGAGGAAAATTGTCCTTGTATGGCGGCCATCTTGGATTTTGAAAAAAAATAAAAAACAAATGACGACCGTCAAATTGCTTACAACCCCCTACATTTTGGTAAAAAAATCACACCCCTAACCCTAACCGTTTTCGCAGGCCGTACCCCTTCCACATCAGGTTTCTGCAGATCTTCAAATGTCAGATTTTTCTGGTACTCACTGGAGCACCCTCTATACGACCGCACATCAACCTTAACCCCACCAACCCCGCAACAGGGCAAACAACCATGTCAATCAGTGAGTGAGTCAGTGAGTGGTATTGTAGGTTTATATATTATAATATAACTAGCTTTTCGGGCGCTGCGCGGGCTGCAAGCAGCCCGCGGTTCATCGTGGTGCTGTTGAGGTAGGCTAAGATATGTTTCCAGTTCAGAAAATGGGTAAGTTTGTATGGAGGAAAATTGTCCTTGTATGGCGGCCATCTTGGATTTTGAAAAAAAAAAAAAAAACAAATGACTCTCGTCAAATTGCTTGCAACCCCCTACATTTCGGAAAAAAATCACGCCTCCAACCCCAACCGTTTTCGCAGGCCGTACCCCTTCTACATCAGGTTTCTGCAGATCTTCAAATGTCAGATTTTTTTGGTACTCACTGGAGCACCCTCTATTCGACCACACATCAACCTAAACCCCACCAACCCCGCAACAGGGCAAACAACTATGTCAATCAGTGAGTGAGTGGTATTGTAGGTTTATATATTATAATATAACTAGCTTTTCGGGCGCTGCGCGGGCTGCAAGCAGCCCGCGGTTTTTCGTGCGGCTGTTGAGGTGGGCTAAAGAACATGTCCAGTTGAGAAAATGGGTAAATACTGCAGTCAGTAAAGGAAACATCAAAATATGTGTGGGGGCGGCCATCTTGGATCGAAAATCTGATTCCAGTTCCGAGTTCCGCTGGGTGCTTTACCCCCACATGCAAAATTTCACACCCATACGAAGTTCCAGTGAGACGTTATAAACGAAATAAGTTTAATTATCTAAAATCCAGACGCCATCTTGGATCTCAAAAAAACTGTCAAATTTGGGTTTTTCGGCTCAAAATACATATAGATATCGATTTTCAGCCCAATTGCAAGCAGTTGACTTTCGGCGGCCATCTTGGATTTCCAAAATTAAAAAAAAAGCGGCGCTTGTGGGAGTGGCTCGGGCTGCGCCCTCGCCCGCAGCTCGCCCTACGGGCTCGCATCACTCGGCCTTTGGCCTCGTGAAAATTACTTGGAGGGGGGGGGGGGGTCAAGGGGGGGGGGAGTGGCTCGGGCTTCGCCCTCGCCCGCAGCTCGGCCTGCGGCCTCGCGGTGGAGGGCTTTCCTTTTGGTCTTTGGCCTCTGGCTGCGCCAAGTTACTTGGGGGGCCGTTTGTATGAATTTTGTATGGAGGGGAATTGTCCATGTATGGCGGTCATCTTGGATTTTGAAAAAAATCAAAAAACAAATGATGGTCGTCAAATTGCTTATAATCTTCTACATTATGGAAAAAAAATCACGCCCCTAACCCCAACCGTCTTCGCAGGCCGTACCCCTTCCACATCAGGTTTCCCCAAATCTTCAAATGTCAGATTTTTCTGGTACTCACTGGAGCACCCTCTATACGACCGCACATCAACCTAAACCCCACCAACACCGCAACAGGGCAAACAACTATGTCAATCAGTCAGTGAGTCAGTGGTATTGTAGGTTTATATATTATAACTAGCTTTTCGGGCGCTGCGCGGGCTGCAAGCAGCCCGCGGTCTTTCGTGCGGCTGTTGAGGTAGGGTAAGACATGTTTCCAGTTCAGAAAATAAGTAAAAATTGCAGTCAGTAAAGGAAACATCATAATATGTGTGGGGGCGGCCATCTTGGATCCAAAATCGGAATGCAGTTTCGAGTTCCGCGGGGTGCTTTACCCCCACATGCAAAATTTCAGACCCCTACGAAGTCCCAGTGAGACGTTATAAAAGAAATAAGTTTATTTTTCTAAATTCCAGACGCCATCTTGGATTCCAAAAAAAATATTGAATTTAGGTTTTTGGGGTCAAATTACATATAGATATTGATTTTCAGCCCAATCGCAAGCAGTTGACTTTGGGCGGCCATCTTGGATTTCCAAAATTAAAAAAAAAAGCGGCGCTTATGGGAGTGGCTCGGGCTTCGCCCTCGCCCGTAGCTCGCCCTACGGGCTCGCATCACTCGGCCTGCGGCCTCGTGAAAATTACTTGAAGGGGGGGGGGGGGGTCAAGGGGGGGGGGGAGTGGCTCGGGCTTCGCCCTCGCCCGCAGCTCGGCCTGCGGCCTCGCGGTGGAGGGCTTTGCTTTTGGTCTTTGGCCTCTGGCTGCGCCAAGTTACTCGGGGGGCCGTTTGTATGAATTTTGTATGGAGGGGAATTGTCCATGTATGGCGGCCATCTTGGATTTTGAAAAAAACAAAAAACAAATGACGCTCGTCAAATTGCTTAAAACCTTCTACATTCTGGAAAAAAAATCACGCCCCTAACCCCAACCGTTTTTGCAGGCCGTACCCCTTCCACATCAGGTTTCTGCAAATCTTCAAATGTCAGATTTTTCTGGTACTCACTGGAGCACCCTCTATACGACCGCACATCAACCTAAACCCCACCAACCCCGCAACAGGGCAAACAACTATGTCAATCAGTCAGTGAGTGAGTGGTATTGTAGGTTTATATATTATAATATAACTAGCTTTTCGGGCGCTGCGCGGGCTGCAAGCAGCCCGCGGTTCATCGTGGGGCTGTTGAGGTAGGCTGAGATATGTTTTCAGTTCAGAAAATGGGTAAGTTTGTATGGAGGACAATTGTCGTTGTATGGCGGCCATCTTGAATTTTGAAAAAAATAAAAAAACAAATGACGGTCGTCAAATTGCTTAAGACCCCCTACATTTTGGAAAAAAAATCACACCCGTAACCCTAACCGTTTTCGCAGGCCGTACCCCTTCCACATCAGGTTTCTGCAAATCCTCAAATGTCAGATTTTTCTGGTACTCACTGGAGCACCCTCTATACGACCGCACATCAACCTAAACCCCACCAAACCCGCAACAGGGCAAACAACTCTGTCAGTGAGTGAGTGAGTGAGTGGTAATGTAGGTTTATATATATATATATAACTAGCTTTTCGGGCGCTGCGCGGGCTGCAAGCAGCCCGCGGTTTTTCGTGCGGCTGTTGAGGTAGGCTAAGATATGTTTCCAGTTCAGAAAATGGGTAAGTTTGTATGGAGGACAAATGTCGTTGTATGGCGGCCATCTTGAATTTTAAAAAAAATAAAAAAACAAATGACGGTCTTCAAATTGCTTACAACCCCCTACATTCTGAAAAAAAAATCACACCCCTAACCCTAACCGTTTTCGCAGGCCGTACCCCTTCCACATCAGGTTTCTGCAAATCCTCAAATGTCAGATTTTTCTGGTACTCACTGGAGCACCTTCTATACGACCACACATCAACCTAAACCCCACCAACCCCGCAACAGGGCAAACAACTATGTCAATCAGTGAGTCAGTCAGTGGTATTGTAGGTTTATATATTATAAACTAGCTTTTCGGGCGCTGCGCGGGCTGCAAGCAGCCCGCGGTTCATCGTGGGGCTGTTGAGGTAGGCTTAGATATGTTTCCAGTTCAAAAAATGGGTTAGTTTGTATGGAGGAAAATTGTCCATGTATGGCGGCCATCTTGAATTTCAAAAAAAAACAAAAAGCAAATAATGGTCGTCAAATTGCTTATAATCTTCTACATTATGGAACAAAAATCACACCCCTAACCCCAACCGTCTTTGCAGGCCGTACCACTTCCACATCAGGTTTCCGCAAATCCTCAAATGTCAGATTTTTCTGGTATTCACTGGAGCACCCTCTATACGACCGCACATCAACCTAAACCCCACCAACACCGCAACAGGGCAAACAACTATGTCAATCAGTCAGTGAGTCAGTGGTATTGTAGGTTTATATATTATAATAACTAGCTTTTCGGGCGCTGCGCGGGCTGCAAGCAGCCCGCGGTTTATCGTGGGGCTGTTGGGTTAGGCTAAGATATGTTTCCAGTTCAGAAAATGGGTAAGTTTGTATGGAGGAAAATTGTCTATGTATGGCGGCCATCTTGGATTTTGAAAAAAATAAAAAAACCAATTATGCCCGTCAAATTGCTCACAACCCCCTACATTTAGGAAAAAAAATCACGCCCCCAACCCCAACCGTTTTCGCAGGCCGTACCCCTTCCACATCAGGTTTCAGCAAATCCTCAAATGTCAGATTTTTCTGGTACTTACTGGAGCACCCTCTATACGACCACACATCAACCTTAACCCCACCAACCCCGCAACAGGGCAAACAACTATGTCAGTGAGTGAGTGAGTGGTAATGTAGGTTTATATATTATAATATAACTAGCTTTTCGGGCGCTGCGCGGGCTGCAAGCAGCCCGCGGTTTTTCGTGCGGCTGTTGAGGTGGGCTAAAAAACATGTCCAGTTGAGAAAATGGGTAAAAACTGCAGTCAGTTAAGGGAAACATCAAAATATGTGTGGGGGCGGCCATCTTGGATCGAAAATCTGATTCCAGTTCCGAGTTCCGCGGGGCGCTTTACCTCCACATGCAAAATTTCAGACTCCTACGAAGTCCCAGTGAGACGTTATGAACGAAAAAAGTGAAATTTTCTAAAATCCAGACGCCATCTTGAATTCCAAAAACAATATTAAATTTGGATTTTTGGGCTCAAACTACATATAGATATCGATTTTCAGCCAAATCGCAAGCAGTTGACTTTCGGCGGACATCTTAGATTTTCAAAAATTAAAAAAAATTGGACTGCGCTTGGGGAAGTGGCTCGGGCTTCGCCCTCGCCCGCAGCTCGCCCTACGGGCTCGCGACACTCGGCCTCCGGCCTCGTGAAAATTACTTGCGGGGAGGGAGGGAAGGGGGGGGGCTGTGAGAGTGGCTCGGGCTTCGCCCTCGCCCGCAGCTCGCCCTTCGGGCTCGCATCGCTCGGCCTCCGGCCTCGTGAAGATTACTTAGGGGGGATCCAAGGGGGAGGGGGGAGTGGCTCGGGCTTCGCCCTCGCCCGCAGCTCGGCCTGCGGCCTCGCGGGGGTGCCCTTTGCTTTTGGCTTTTGGCCTCTGGCTGCGCCTAGTTACTTAGGGTGGCCGTTTGTATGAAATTTGTATGGTGGAAATTTGTCCTTGTATGGCGGCCATCTTGGATTTTGAAAAAAATTAAAAAACAAGTGACGGTCGTCAAATTGCTTATAATCTTCTACATTATGGAAAAAAAATCACGCCCCTAACCTTAACCCTTTTCGCAGGCCGTACCCCTTCCACATCACGTTTCCGCAGATCCTCAAATGTCAGATTTTTCTGGTACTCACTGGAGCACCTTCTATACGACCACACATCAACCTAAACCCCACCAACCCCGCAACAGGGCAAACAACTATGTCAGTGAGTGAGTGAGTGGTAATGTAGGTTTATATATTATAATATAACTAGCTTTTCGGGCGCTGCGCGGGCTGCAAGCAGCCCGCGGTTTTACGTGCGGCTGTTGAAGTGGGCTACTAACAAATCCAGTTGAGAAAATAGGCAAAAACTGCAGTCAGGAAAGGAAACATCATAAAATGTGTGGGGGCGGCCATCTTGGATCCAAAATCTGATTCCAGTTCCGAGTTCCGCGGGGTGCTTTACCCCCATGTACAAAATTTCAGACCCTTACGAAGTCCCAGTAAGACGTTACGAACGAAATAAGTTAAATTTTCTGAAATCCAGATGCCATCTTGGATTCCAAAAAAAATATTGAATTTGGGTTTTATGGGTCAAATTACATATAGATATCGATTTTCAGCCAAATCGCAAGCAGTTGACTTTCGGCGGCCATCTTGGATTTCCAAAAAAAAAAAAGACGCTGCGCTTTGTGATAGTGGCTCGGGCTTCGCCCTCGCCCGCAGCTCGCCCTACGGGCTTGCATCACTCGGCCTGCGGCCTCGTGAAAATTACTTGAAAGGGGGGTGTCAAAGGGGGGGGGGGGGGAGCTCGGGCTTCGCCCTCGCGAAGGCGCTTCGCCTTCGGCCTTCGGCCTCAGGCTTCGCCAAGTTACTTTGTATAAAATTTGTATGGAAGAGAATTGTCCATGTATGGCGGCCATCTTGAATTTTGGAAAAAATAAAAAAAACAAATGACGCTCGTCAAATTGCTTACAACCCTCTACATTTTGGAAAAAAAATAACGCCCCCAACCCCAACCGTCTTTGCAGGCCGTACCCCTTCCACATCAGGTTTCCGCAGATCCTCAAATGTCAGATTTTTCTGGTACTCACTGGAGCACCCTCTATACGACCGCACATCAACCTAAACCCCACCAACCCTGCAACAGGGCAAACAACTATGTCAGTCAGTCAGTCAGTGGTAATGTAGGTTTATATATTATAACTAGCTTTTCGGGCGCTGCGCGGGCTGCAAGCAGCCCGCGGTCTTTCGTGCGGCTATTGAGGTAGAGTAAGACATGTTTCCAGTTCTGAAAATGGGTAAAAACTGCAGTCAGTATGGAAAACATCAAAATATGTGTGGGGGCGGCCATCTTGAATCTAAAATTTGATTTCAGTTCCGAGAACCGCGGGGTGCTTTACCCCCACATGCAAAATTTCAGAACATTACGAAGTCCCAGTGAGACGTTATAAACGAAATAAATTTAATTTTCTAAAATCCAGACGCCATCTTGGATTCCAAAAAAAATATTGAATTAAGGTTTTTGGGGTCAAATTACATATAGATATCGATTTTCAGCCAAATCGCAAGCAGTTGACTTTCGGCGGCCATCTTGGATTTCCAAAAAAAAAAAAAAAACGTGGCGCTTGTGTTGTTGCTCGGGCTTCGCCCTCGCCCGCAGCTCGCCCTTCGGGCTCGCATCACTCGGCCTACAGCCTCGTGAAAATTACTTGGGGGGGAGGGGTGGTCATAGGTGGGGGGGGGGAGCTCGGGCTTCGCCCTCGCTCCGCAGCTCGGCCTATGGCCTCGCGGGGGGGGTTTCGCCTTCGGCCTCCGGCCTCAGGCTGCTCCAAGTTACTTGGAATATTTGTATGAAATTTGTATGGAGGGAAATTGACCAAGTATGGCGGCCATCTTGAATTTTGAAAAAAAACAAAAACAAATGACGGTCGTCAAATTGCTTATAATCTTCTACATTATGGAAAAAAAATCACGCACCTAGCCTTAACCGTTTTTGCAGGCCGTACCCCTTCCACATCAGGTTTCCGCAGATCCTCAAATATCAGATTTTTCTGGTACTCACTGGAGCACCCTCTATACGACCACACATCAACCTAAACCCCACCAACCCCGCAACAGGGCAAACAACCATGTCAATCAGTGAGTGAGTGAGTGGTAATGTAGGTTTATATATTATAAATAACTAGCTTTTCGGGCGCTGCGCGGGCTGCAAGCAGCCCGCGGTTTATCGTGCGGCTGTTGAGGTAGGGTAAGACATGTTTCCAGTTCAGAAAATGGGTAAAAACTGCAGTCAGTATGGGAAACATCAAAATATGTGTGGGGGCCATCTTGGATCTAAAATTTCATTCCAGTTCAGAGTACCGCGGGGTGCTTTACCCCCACATGCAAAATTTCAGACCCCTACGAAGTCCCAGTGAGACGTTATAAAAGAAATAAGTTTAATTTTCTAAAATCCAGACGCCATCTTGGATTCCAAAAAAAATATTGAATTTAGGTTTTTGGGGTCAAATAACATATAGATATCGATTTTCAGCCAAATCGCAAGCAGTTTACTTTCGGCGGCCATATTGGATTACAAAAAAAAAAAAAAACGCTGCGCTTTGTGATAGTGGCTCGGGCTTCGCCCTCGCCCGCAGCTCGCCCTTCGGGCTCGCGACACTCGGCCTCCGGCCTCGTGAAAATTACTTACGGGGAGGGGGGTGGGGGGGGAAGGGGGGATGTGGGAGTGGCTCGGGCTTCGCCCTCGCCCGCAGCTCGCCCTTCGGGCTCGCATCGCTCGGCCTCCGGCCTCGTGAAGATTACTTAGGGGGGATCCAAGGGGGAGGGGGAAGTGGCTCGGGCTTCGCCCTCGCCCGCAGCTCGGCCTGCGGCCTCGCGGGGGTGGCCTTTGCTTTTGGTTTTTGGCCTCTGGCTGCGCCTAGTTACTTGGGGTGGCCGTTTGTATGAAATTTGTATGGAGGAAAATTGTCCTTGTATGGCGGCCATCTTGAATTTTAAAAAAAATAAAAAAACAAATGACCGTCGTCAAATTGCTTACAACCCCCTACATTTTGGAAAAAAAATCACACCCCTAACCTTAACCGTTTTTGCAGGCCATACCCCTTCCACATCAGGTTTCCGCAGATCCTCAAATGTCAGATTTTTCTGGTACTCACTGGAGCACCCTCTATACGATCACACATCAACCTAAACCCCACCAACCCCGCAACAGGGCAAACAACTATGTCAATCAGTCAGTCAGTGAGTGGTAATGTAGGTTTATATATTATAACTAGTGTTTCGGGTGCTGCGTGTGCTGCACGCAGCACGCGGTTTTTCGTGCAGCTGTTGAGGAAGGCTACAGAACATGTCCAGTTGAGAAAATGGTTAAGACTTGCAGTCTGTTGAGGAAACATGAAAAAATGTGTGGGTGGCCATCTTGGATCCAAAATCTGATTGCAGTTTCGAGTTCCACGGGGTGCTTTACTCTAGTAAAGCAAATTTCAGACCCCTAGGAAGTCCCAGTAAGACGATACTAACGAAATAATTTTAATTTTCTAAAATCCAGACGCCATCTTGGATTCCAAAAAAAAAATTTAAATTTGGATTTTTCGGCTCAAAATACATATAGATATTGATTTTCAGCCAAATCGCAAGCATTTGACTTTCGGCGGCCATCTTGGATTTCCAAAAATTAAAAAAATTTGACTGCGCTTGGGGAAGTGGCTCGGGCTTCGCCCTCGCCCGCAGCTCGCCCTTCGGGCTCGCATCACTCGGCCTACGGCCTCGTGAAAGTTACTTGGGGGGGGGGGGATGTCAAAAAGGGGGGGGGGGGGGGGAGCTCGGCCTTTGGCCTCGCTCCGCAGCTCGGCCTGCGGCCTCGCAAGGGGGCTCCGCCTTCGGCCTTCGGCCTCAGGCTACGCCTAGTTGCTTTAGGGGTGCCATTTGTATGAAATTTATATGGAGGGGAATTGCCCTTGTATGGCGGCCATCTTGGATTTTGGAAAAAATCAAAAAACAAATGGCAGTCGTCAAATTGCTTACAACCCCCTACATTTTGGAAAAAAAATCACACCCCTAACCCCAACCGTTTTCGCAGGCCGTACCCCTTCCACATCAGGATCTGGTGATCTTCAACTTTTCGGATTTTTCTGGTTGGTTTCAAAACACCCTGTACACGATGGTATAACATTTGTGACACCTGTAAGTCGGGAACAGGTCAAACAATTATGTCAATCACTGAGTCAGTGGTAAGTGTAGCTATATATAATATAACTAGCTTTTCGGGCGCTGCGCGGGCTGCAAGCAGCCCGCGGTTCATCGTGGGGCTGTTGAGATAGGCTAAGATATGTTTCCAGTTCAGAAAATGGGTAAGTTTGTATGGAGGACAATTGTCGTTGTATGGCGGCCATCTTGAATTTTGAAAAAAATAAAAAACAAATGACAGTCGTCAAATTGCTTACAACCCCCTACATTTTGGAAAAAAAATCACGCCCATAACCCTAACCGTTTTCGCAGGCCGTACCCCTTCCACATCAGGTTTCTGCAAATCCTCAAATGTCAGATTTTTCTGGTACTCACTGGAGCACCCTCTATACGACCACACATCAACCTAAACCCCACCAACCCCGCAACAGGGCAAACAACTATGTCAATCAGTGAGTGAGTGGTATTGTAGGTTTATATATTATAACTAGCTTTTCGGGCGCTGCGCGGGCTGCAAGCAGCCCGCGGTTTTTCGTGCGGCTGTTGAGGTGGGCTAAATAACATGTCCAGTTGAGAAAATGGGTAAAAACTGAAGTCAGTATAGGAAACATCATAAAATGTGTGGGGGCGGCCATCTTGGATCCAAAATCTGATTCCAGTTCCGAGTTCCGCGGGGTGCTTTACCCTCATGTACAAAATTTCAGACCCTTACGAAGTCCCAGTAAGACGTTATGAACGAAATACGTTAAGTTTTCTGAAACCCAGACGCCATCTTGAATTCCAAAAAAAAGTTGAATTTGGATTTTTGGGGTCAAAACACATATAAATATCGATTTTCAGCCAAATCAGAGGCAGTTGACTTTCGGCGGCCATATTGGATTTTCAAAAAAAAAAAGACGCTGCACTTTATGATAGTGGCTCGGGCTTCGCCCTCGCCCGCAGCTCGCCCTTCGGGCTCGCATCACTCGGCCTGCGGCCTCGTGAAAATTACTTGTAGGGAGGGGGGGGGGGGGGGGGGGTCAAAGGGGGGGGAGGGGGAGCTCGGGCTTCGCCCTCGCTCCGCAGCTCGGCCTGCGGCCTCGCGGTGGAAGTCTTTCCTTTTGGTCTTTTGCCTCTGGCTGCGCCAAGTTACTTGGGGGGCCATTTGTATGAATTTTGTATGGAGGGGAATTGTCCATGTATGGCGGCCATCTTGGATTTTGAATAAAATCAAAAAACAAATGACGCTCGTCAAATTGCTTACAACCCCCTACATTTTGAAAAAAAAATCACGCCCCTAACCCCAACCGTTTTCGCAGGCCGTACCCCTTCCACGTCAGGTTTCTGCAGATCCTCAAATGTCAGATTTTTCTGGTACTCACTGGAGCACCCTCTGTACGACCACACATCAACCTTAACCCCACCAAACCCGCAACAGGGCAAACAACTATGTCAATCAGTCAGTCAGTCAGTCAGTGGTAATGTAGGTTTATATATTATAACTAGCTTTTCGGGCGCTGCGCGGGCTGCAAGCAGCCCGCGGTTCATCGTGGGGCGTTTGAGGTAGGCTAAGATATGTTTCCAGTTCAGAAAATGGGTAAGTTTGTATGGAGGACAATTGTCGTTGTATGGCGGCCATCTTGAATTTTGGAAAAAATAAAAAAACAAATGACGGTCGTCAAATTGCTTACAACCCCCTATATTTTGGAAGAAAAATCACATCCCTAATCCTAACCGTTTTCGCAGGCCGTACCCCTTCCACATCAGGTTTCTGCAAATCCTCAAATGTCAGATTTTTCTGGTACTCACTGGAGCACCCCCTATACGACCACACATCAACCTAAACCCCACCAACTCCGCAACAGGGCAAACAACTATGTCAATCAGTCAGTCAGTGAGTGAGTGGTAATGTAGGTTTATATATTATAATATAACTAGCTTTTCGGGCGCTGCGCGGGCTGCAAGCAGCCCGCGGTTCATCGTGGGGCTGTTGAGGTAGGCTAAGATATGTTTCCATTCCAGTTCAGAACATGGGTAAGTTTGTATGGAGGAAAATTGTCCTTGTATGGCGGCCATCTTGGATTTTTAAAAATATCAAAAAACAAATGACGGTCGTCAAATTGCTTAAAATCTTCTACATTATGGAAAAAAAATCACGCCCCTAACCCCAACCGTTTTCGCAGGCCGTACCCCCTCCACATCAGGTTTCCGCAGATCCTCAAATGTCAGATTTTTCTGGTACTCCATTTCGCACCCTCTATACAACCGTACATCAACCTAAACCCCAACAACCCCGCAACAGGGCAAACAACTATGTCAATGAGTCAGTCAGTCAGTGAGTGGTATTGTAGGTTTATATATTATAACTAGCTTTTCGGGCGCTGCGCGGGCTGCAAGCAGCCCGCGGTTCATCGCGGGGCTGTTGAGATAGGCTAAGATATGTTTCCAGTTCAGAAAATGGGTAAGTTTGTATGGAGGACAATTGTCGTTGTATGGCGGCCATCTTGAATTTTAAAAAAATAAAAAAACAAATGACGCTCGTCAAATTGCTTACAACCCTCTACATTTTGGAAAAAAAATCACACCCCTAACCCAAACCGTTTTCGCAGGCCGTACCCCTTCCACATCAGGTTTCTGCAAATCCTCAAATGTCAGATTTTTCTGGTACTCACTGGAGCACCCTCAATACGACCGCACATCAACCTAAACCCCACCAACCCTGCAACAGGGCAAACAACTATGTCAATCAGTCAGTGAGTCAGTGGTATTGTAGGTTTATATATTATAACTAGCTTTTCGAGCGCTGCGCGGGCTGCAAGCAGCCCGCGGTTTTTCGTGCGGCTGTTGAGGTAGGGTAAGGCATGTTTCCAGTTCAGAAAATGGGTAAAAACTGCAGTCAGTAAAGGAAACATCATAATATTTGTGGGGGCGGCCATCTTGAAACTAAAATTTGATTTCAGTTCCAAGAACCGCGGGGTGCTTTACCCCCACATGCCAAATTTCAGAACCCTACGAAGTCCCAGTGAGACGTAATAAACGAAATAAGTTTAATTTTCTAAAATCCAGACGCCATCTTGGATTCCAAAAAAAATATTGAATTAAGGTTTTTGGGGTCAAATTACATATAGATATCGATTTTCAGCCAAATCGCAAGCAGTTGACTTTCGGCGGCCATCTTGGATTTCCAAAAAAAAAACGCTTTGCTTTGTGATAGTGACTCGGGCTTCGCCCTCGCCCGCAGCTCGCCCTACGGGCTCGCATCACTCGGCCTGCGGCCTCGTGAAAATTACTTGTAGGGGGGGTGTCAAAGGGGGGGGGAGGGGGATCTCGGGCTTCGCCCTCGATCCACAGCTCGGCCTGCGGCCTCGCGGGGCGCTTCGCCTTCGGCCTTCGGCCTCAGGCTTCGCCAAGTTACTTGGGGGCCGTTTGTGTTAAATTTGTATGGAGGGGAATTGTCCATGTATGGCGGCCATCTTGAATTTTGAAAAAAATAAAAAAACAAATGATGTTCGTCAAATTGCTTACAACCCCCTACATTTTGGAAAAAAAATCACACCCCTAACCCTAACCGTTTTCGCAGGCCGTACCCCTTCCACATCACGTTTCTGCAGATCTTCAAATTTCAGATTTTTCTGGTACTCACTGGAGCACCCTCTATACGACCACACATCAACCTTAACCCCACCAACCCCGCAACAGGGCAAACAACTATGTCAATCAGTGAGTCAGTGGTATTGTAGGTTTATATATTATAATATAACTAGCTTTTCGGGCGCTGCGCGGGCTGCAAGCAGCCCGCGGTCTTTCGTGCGGCTGTTGCGGTAGGCTTAAATATGTTTCCAGTTCAAAAAATGGGTAAATTTGTATTGAGGAAAATTGTCCTTGTATGGCGGCCATCTTGGATTTTGAAAAAAATCAAAAAACTAATGACGCTCGTCAAATTGCTTATGACCCCCCACATTTTAGATAAAAAATCACGCCCTCAACCCCAACCGTTTTTGCAGGCCGTACCTTTCCACATCAGGTTTGCGCAGATCCTCAAATGTCAGATTTTTCTGGTACTCCATTTAGCACCCTCTACACAACCATACATCAACCTAAACCCCACCAACCCCGCAACAGGGCAAACAACTATGTCAATGAGTCAGTCAGTGAGTGGTATTGTAGGTTTATATATTATAACTAGCTTTTCGGGCGCTGCGCGGGCTGCAAGCAGCCCGCGGTCTTTCGTGAAGCTATTGAAGTAGGTTGAAATATGTTTCCAGTTAAAAAATGGGTATGGTTGTATGGAGGGGAATTGTCCTTGTATGGCGGCCATCTTGAATTTCGAAAAAAATAAAAAAACAAATGACGTTCGTCAAATTGCTCACACACCTCTACATTTTGGAAAAAAAATCACGCCCTTAACCCCAACCGTTTTTGCAGGCCGTACCCCTTCTACATCAGGTTTCCGCAAATCCTCAAATGTCAGATTTTTCTGGTACTCCATTGAGCACCCTCTATACGACCACACATCAACCTAAACCCCACCAACCCCGCAACAGGGCAAACAACTATGTCAATGAGTCAGTCAGTGAGTGAGTGGTAATGTAGGTTTATATATTATAACTAGTGTTTCGGGTGCTGCGCGTGCTGCAAGCAGCACGCGGTTTTTCGTGCGGTGGTTGTTGGCTAAGAAATGTTACCAGTTCAAAAAATGGGTGAAAACTGCAGTCAGTTGAGAAAACATGAAAAAATGTGTGGGCGGCCATCTTGGATTTAAAATCTTAATGCAGTTTCGAGTTCCTCGAGGTGCTTTACCCCCCACATGCAAAATTTCAGACCGCTACGAAGTCCCAGTGAGACGTTAGGAACAAAATAAATTTCATTTTCTAAAATTCAGACGCCATCTTAGATTCCAAAAAAAAAATCATATTTGGATTTTTCGGCTCAAAAAACATATAGATATTGATTTTCAGACAAATCGCAAGCAATTGACTTTCGGCGGCCATCTTGGATTTCCAAAAATTAAAAAAACCCGGCCCTTACGGGAGTGGCTCGGGCTTCGCCCTCGCCCGCAGCTCGCCCTTCGGGCTCGCGTCACTCGGCCTGCGGCCTCGTGATGGGGGGAAATTACTTGGGGGAGGGGGGGGGGGGTGAAGGGGGGGCTCGGCCTTTGGCCTCGCCACGGAGCTCGCCCTTCGGGCTCGCGAGCCGGCTTCGCCCTCGGCCTTCGGCCTCGGACTGCGCCAAGTTACTTGGGGGGGCCGTTTGTATGAAATTTGTATGGGGGGATTTTTTTTTTATGAAAATTAAAAAAAAAAGTACTGGCTCTGGTAATTGATCAGGTACCCCTTTCATTTTGTCTATGGGGTTAAATCTCTAGGTCCAACCGTTTAGCCAGGCCGTACCCCTTCCACATCAGGTTTCTGCAAATCTTCAAATGTCAGATTTTTCTGGTACTCGACCCCCTCACCCCTGTACGTTCCACTATAAACCATCACCCCTACTATTTGGCAACCGGTCAAACAACTATGTCAATCAGTCAGTCAGTCAGTGGTAAGTGTAGCTACGAGTATATATAATATAACTAGTGTTTCGGGTGCTGCGCGTGCTGCACGCAGCACGCGGTTTTTTGTGCGGCGGTTGTTGGCTAAGAAATGTTTCCAGTTCAAAAAATGGGTGAAAACTGCAGTCAGTTGAGAAAACATGAAAAAATGTGTGGGCGGCCATCTTGGATCCAAAATCTGAATGCAGTTTCGAGTTCCTTTAGGTGCTTTACCCCCACATGCAAAATTTCAGACCCCTACGAAGTCCCAGTGAGACGTTATGAACGAAATAAATTTCATTTTCTAAAATTCAGCCGCCATCTTGGATTCCAAAAAAAAATTCAAATTTGGATTTTTCTGCTCAAAAAACATATAGATATTGATTTTCAGCCAAATCGCAAGCATTTGACTTTCGGCGGCCATCTTGGATTTCCAAAAATTAAAAAAATTTGACTGCGCTTGGGGAAGTGGCTCGGGCTACGCCCTCGCCCGCAGCTCGCCCTTCGGGCTCGCATCACTCGGCCTGCGGCCTCGTGAAAATTACTTGGGGGGAGGGGGGGGGGGGGGCATTCAAGGGGGGATGGGGGGAGCTCGGCCTTCGGCCTCGCGAAGGGGACTCCGCCTTCGGCCTTCGGCCTCAGGCTGCGCCAAATTGCTTTGGGGGTGCCATTTGTATGAAATTTGTATGGAGGGGAATTACCCTGGTATGGCGGCCATCTTGAATTTAGAAAAAAATCAAAAAACAAAAGACAGTCCTCAAATTGCTTACAACCCCCTACATTTTGGAAAAAAAATCACGCCCCTAACCCCAACCGTTTTCGCAGGCCGTACCCCTTCCACATCAGGATCTGGTGATCTTCAAGTTTTCGGATTTTTCTGGTTGGTTTCAAAACACCCTGTACACGATGGTATAACATTTGTGACACCTGTCAGTCGGGAACAGGTCAAACAATTATGTCAATCAGTGAGTCAGTGGTAAGTGCAGCTATATATAATATAATACTAGCTTTTCGGGCGCTGCGCGGGCTGCAAGCAGCCCGCGGTTTTTCGTGCGGCTGTTGAGGTAGGCTAAAAAATGTTTCCAGTTTAGAAAATGGGTAAAAACTGCAGTCAGTAAAGGAAACATCAAAATATGTGTGGAGGCGGTTATCTTGGATCCAAAATCTGAATCCAGTTTCGAGTTCCGCGGGGTGCTTTACTCCCACATGCAAAATTTCAGACCCTACAAAGTCCCAGTGAGACGTTATGAACGAAAAAAGTGAAATTTTCTAAAGTCCAGACGCCATCTTGAATTTCAAAAAAAATATTAAATTTGGATTTTTGGGCTCAAACTACATATAGATATCGATTTTCAGCCAAGTCGCAAGCAGTTGACTTTCGGCGGCCATCTTGGATTTTCAAAAATTAAAAAAAATTGGACTGCGCTTGGGGAAGTGGCTCGGGCTTCGCCCTCGCCCGCAGCTTGCCCTGCGGGCTCGCGACACTCGGCCTCCGGCCTCGTGAAAATTACTTACGGGGAGGGGGGGGGAAGGGGGGGCTGTGGGAGTGGCTCGGGCTTCGCCCTCGCCCGCAGCTCGCCCTTCGGGCTCGCATCGCTCGGCCTCCGGCCTCGTGAAGATTACTTAGGGGGGATCCAAGGGGGAGGGGGGAGTGGCTCGGGCTTCGCCCTCGCCCGCAGCTCGGCCTGTGGCCTCGCGGGGGTGGCCTTTTGTATGAAATTTGTATGGAGGACAATTGTCCTTGTATGGCGGCCATCTTGGATTTTGAAAAAATTCAAAAAACAAATGACGCTCGTCAAATTGCTTACAACCCCCTACATTTTGGAAAAAAAATCACGCCCCTAACCCCAACCGTTTTCGCAGGCCGTACCCCTTCCACATCAGGTTTCCGCAGATCCTCAAATGTCAGATTTTTCTGGTACTCACTGGAGCACCCTCTATACGACCGCACATCAACCTAAAACCCACCAACCCCGCAACAGGGCAAACAACTCTGTCAGTGAGTCAGTCAGTGGTAATGTAGGTTTATATATTATAACTAGCTTTTCGGGCGCTGCGCGGGCTGCAAGCAGCCCGCGGTCTTTCGTGCTGCTGTTGAGGTAGGGTAAGACATGTTTCCAGTTCAGAAAATGGGTAAAAATTGCAGTCAGTAAAGGAAACATCATAATATGTGTGGGGGCGGCCATCTTGGATCCAAAATCGGAATGCAGTTTCGAATTCCGCAGGGTGCTTTACCTTCACATGCAAAATTTCAGACCCCTACGAAGTCCCAGTGAGACGTTATAAACGAAATAAGTTTAATTTTCTAAAATTCAGACGCCATCTTGGATTCCAAAAAAAATATTGAATTTAGGTTTTTGGGGTCAAATTACATATAGATATCGATTTTCAGTCAAATCGCAAGCAGTTGACTTTCGGCGGCAATCTTGGATTTCCAAAAAAAAAAAAGACGCTGCGCTTTGTGATAGTGGCTCGGGCTTCGCCCTCGCCCGCAGCTCGCCCTCCGGGCTCGCATCACTCGGCCTACGGCCTCGTGAAAATTACTTGTAGGGGGGGGGTGTCAAAGGGGGGGAGGGGGAGCTCGGGCTTCGCCCTCGCTCTACAGCTCGGCCTGCGGCCTCGCTGGCGCGCTTCGCCTTCGGCCTTCGGCCTCAGGCTGCGCCAAGTTACTTGGGGGGCCGTTTGTATGAAATTTGTATGGAGGGGAATTGTCCATGTATGGCGGCCATCTTGAATTTTGAAAGAAATCAAAAAACAAATGACGCTCGTCAAATTGCTTACAACCCTCTACATTTTAGAAAAAAAATCACGCCCCCCACCCCAACCGTCTTCGCAGGCCGTACCCCTTCCACATCAGGTTTCTGCAAATCCTCAAATGTCAGATTTTTCTGGTACTCACTGGACCACCCTCTATACAACCACACATCAACCTAAACCCCACCCACCCGGCAACAGGGCAAACAACTATGTCAGTGAGTCAGTCAGTGGTAATGTAGGTTTATATATTATAACTAGCTTTTCGGGCGCTGCGCGGGCTGCAAGCAGCCCGCGGTTCATCGTGGGGCTGTTGAGGTAGGCTAAGATATGTTTCCAGTTCAGAAAATGGGTAAGTTTGTATGGAGGAAAATTGGCCTTGTATGGCGGCCATCTTGGATTTTGAAAAAAAATAAAAAACAAATGACGATCGTCAAATTGCTTACAACCCCCTACATTTTGGAAAAAAAATCACACCCCTAACCCTAACCGTTTTTGCAGGCCGTACCCCTTCCACATCAGGTTTCTGCAGATCTTCAAATGTCAGATTTTTCTGGTACTCACTGGAGCACCCTCTATACGACCACACATCAACCTAAACCCCACCAACCCCGCAACAGGGCAAACAACTATGTCAATCAGTCAGTGAGTGGTATTGTAGGTTTATATATTATAATATTATAATATAATACGAAAATTTTCGCTGATTGATCAAATCACAAGGATAAATTTTGTATAAACACGTTCAGATAATAAAAATATGTGAATAAAAAGCCGGATATTGAATGGCTTATTAAACTTTATAGAAACTATGGTAGGTATTTAATTCGTTTCATAGTTTTATAGCTGTACTAGCGCAAATTCTCACCCAACACCACTGCTACCTATATATTTTATACCTACATATATAGATAAACATTCAAGACCTAGATACCTACAAAATAGATAGGGATCATACATGTTTATTTTCCGAAAATAGATTTAACAGTTTAGACTCTAAATCATACAATGCGATAGAATCAATATCTCAGAGCCAATATTCGATTACATAAATCAAGTGCGCTCAGACGGGTCTATTAACAGAATTACCATATTTATCGTTTATGGCGACATTTGTTACGGAAACGTTTGATGCTATCGCATTTCATTAGCGAAGTAGGTCAGTGTGAGTATTATTTTCAACCCATGAAATTAAGATGTTCTCAAGAAGACAATTTTTTCAAAATAGTTTGGTTTTAGCTCCATTACATCTCTTGTCCTTGCGTTGAACCGGAGCCTATGTTGCTCTTAAAATCGAAAGATTTGGGACGTAGCAGAAAATATGATAGATGGAGTGAAAATTTAATTATATAAGTAGATCGAAAGAAATAAATTTGGGTGTATATTACAGTATACATAATAGCACAATAAACCAAAAAACCTATGTAAAATGCAATATATAAAGTTATATAAATATAAATACAAATAATAAACATACTTGTTTAAAGTATTATTGCAGTATTGCTTTTTCGGTATAGTCTCGGATTACAAGCATCTTTAAGCGATCCCTTGTTAGTAGATAGTCTCATAATTTATTTAATTTAATTACTATTGTGTCAATATTTTGCGCAGACAAGGACATATAGATCCATTCATACATGCGCGCACGCACACCGCGTCCTTCGTAATTTCAACAGGATTAACAATCTAATTACTAATAGTTTAAATTAATTTTAAACGACTTTAATGTTTGCATACCTGCCTACATTTTTACACAATGTTTTTACTCTCTTGTACCTATATAATGCAAATAAATGATTCTTGATTTTTTATTTTTACCAGCCGACGTAACGGTTCGGCTTCATTTGACTTTTACTTTATACAATTTTGGTTGAGATAATCGAGTGGCTTGCTTTTAGCTTCTTCATTGCCTGCCTCCGTGGTGTAGTGGTTAGAGCGTTTGGCTCATACCCGGAGGTCACGGGTTCGATTCCCGGCGGGGACAACGACTTTGTGTTGTTGTCCTAGTTTGGTTAGGACATTGTGGGCTGATCGCCTAATTATCCGATAAGTAAGATGATCCGTGCTTCGGAGGGCACGTTAAGCCGTCGGTCCTGGTCACTGTCATTGACATTGGTCGTTACCTAAAACCACGTCAGAGGCCTTTAAGGTGGTTTAAAAACTCTGACACTAGTGTTAGTCACTACACGCACGATAAGAAGAAGAAGAAGCTTCATCATTTTACACACTTAGAGAGACCCTAAAATGCATTGTCTGCCCCGATATGGCTTTCCATTGGCTTTTTCATTTCACACACTAGTTATTCAATATTCACTACGGTGCAGGGTTTTCTCACTATGTTCACCGGAAGCAAGTAGGGGTATATAAAAAATGACCAAACTCAGAGGAACCTGTTACGTTTAGTGAGGATTAAACGCGTGTGTTGTGTGATATCCGGCAGAGTAGAATAGGACCACTCCAAGTTTTCCTGTGGATGTCGTAAAAGGTGACTTAGGAATTATAAGCTGAACAAAGCTTATAAACATCAATGAGGCTCTCCAATCCGTCGGGCCAGCGAGGAAAGTGTAGGCCAAATTTTCTGACTGCTCTGGTAGTACAGAGAGAGTCGTGCTCCTTCAGTGGAGACTTAAAAAGACCTGATACGTCAAAATCACAAAATTAGCGTAAGCCAAAAATGCCTTTTGAAAATACTGTTTGGTTATTTTCTAAATCCACAAAGTAAGAATAGCAAAACTGGCATCAAAATTGATAGTATGATATAAATCATAGATACGGCAGAAAATCAACAAGAATAACAAACAGAACGCCCGTTTTAATCCCTGAGCGTAAAAAGTAGAATTGTTCTTTGTTCGGCTTTGAATGACGAGTTTGTATGGCAATCGGGATTGATGTTCGACTAAAATGTCCAATAGAGACGTTTGCAACTGTCATTGGCAATCAGATATGGGCTGTAATAGTAAAAAGATATCGATTTAAATAGTAAAAACACTTTTTCAAGTAGTAGGTAAGTATAAAAACATTATGGAAGCGATAAAAGCATGTACCAGATACGCTACGGATATCAATTAGAACATGTAGTTCCATTACTCATCACTAGATGGCGTTTGTCGGTATTTTTTAATTTGCTAGCAAATAAACTTGTTCTTTAACTAGAGCTGCTTCTGGCTTTTACTGGAAAGCGTGGTTCGTCAGGT
Source organism: Acrobasis consociella (assembly GCA_963555685.1). Taxonomy (NCBI): domain Eukaryota; kingdom Metazoa; phylum Arthropoda; class Insecta; order Lepidoptera; family Pyralidae; genus Acrobasis; species Acrobasis consociella. The sequence goes on along the minus strand of OY743111.1, from coordinate 4,928,176 downwards.
CATTGCACCAACGCTTTCTAGGCCTACCCCTATTCCTAAAATATAAAATTCCCAGCTTAAATATAAGATTCTTATATCGATCACCTTATCGATAACCTATCTCGAATGGGAAAATTTATAGCGGGTTCCGAGAAAATTGTCATCCTGTTTATTATCTGTCCCATACGGGTGATTGATGTCCGACGTTTTTCTCTGCCCCCGAATTTATTTTAATAGATTTTTCTTCATATTTATATGTTTGGGACGCTCATATTACTGTGCGGTGTGTTATAGCCTTAGAGCCTAAAAGAAAAATGAAAGTTGTCTAGGTGTTCGGTATACAGGTTATTTATTATAAAGACCGTACAAAATACGGGTGTCAAGTAACGTGTTGTTTTCTTAAATATCACTATTATTTGTAGAATACCTACATTACTTTTATAAATAGGTCGAGTTATTTTTTTTGTTGTTGGTAAGCCTTTTCTCCAAACCTATCATATCAGTCCACTGCTGGACTAAAGGCTTCTCCCAATAAAGGATAGATTTTCCATTATCTCCACGAGATTGTGATAAAATCTTTGCACAGGGGACACTCTCACCCATTCCCTGCTACTTATAACTTTTTTATTTAAACTTTATTTACCAAAACAACATGGTACAAAAGGCGGACTTAATAAAAGCATTCCCTACCAGTGAACCTTCGGGATAAATAGAGAAAAACTGGTGGTAGGCGTACAAATAAATAATAGGTACTTAATTATACTATAGCTATAGTAATAAAAGAAACACTTGTAGTAACTTCCTTAGTCGCCACTTACGACAACCATGGGAGAAGAAAGGAGTGATGACAAATTATATTTTCTTCTGCTGTCCCCACACTGCAAACTCCACCAATAGGCAATTTAAAGTCGTTTTTCTTTCTAACTTACATGGCCTTTGGGCCATGTGTCCTTTAACTTAATCTTCCCCGTAAGGAACATAGACTTAACATTTTATTCAGAAATAATAAATTACTGTAGTTCCAATTTCGTAAATTATTGTACTTTAAAACACTGTATTTAAAGCCGTTCATAATAAAAACATTAACCAATAAAAATCAATTCAAATTTATAATATCGCCTCAATAGGCCGTAAAGCGGCAATAATAAGCCCGAGAGGAGATAAAAAGGGGCATCGCGAGCATCTACATAACAAAAACTTCTGTTATCAGTAACCTTTTATCTGAGGCCTTTGAAGTAAAAATTTATTCCCGCCCCTCGGTATTGGAAATGGCGATTTTGCGGCGATGTTTTGTTGGCGGCGTATTGGTCGTGACAATTGTTTTTATTGTTTATTAAACAATAGCCGAAGACCGCGACTTCGTTCGCGTGGACTTAATGTCTCCGTAAAATGCTCATCAGGCTGAACATCTTTTTCTAAGGCGTCATTTTTATATTTCTTATAGTTTAGCTGGAACATTACGGTTCTGCATCAGGTGGTCCATTTTCCAAAATCAATAATATCCTATATGTTGCCCAGGCTTAACAGCTATATAAAAAAACAAGTCTTATTTGAATCCGTGCAGTATTTCCAAGGATTAGCGTGTAAAAAAAGCAAAACAGTGAAACATTTTAAAAAAATTCTTACTCTATTATAAATATTTTTTTAAATATATTAAATCAGACACATTTTTTTACTGTTTTATTATTTGTATATAGATAAAACATTATTCTTGTTTGTTAATCACATTTAGTATTACTTTCACTCTCGCCTTCGCTTACCGGTATATCTCTGGAGCCCTTGAAATAGTATCCACGTAGAATGTACGGAGTAGTTTGAAGAGCTCGGTGGCCTAGGAGTACGCTACGCATACCTACTTAGCGCTTTCTCAAGTTAAGTGGCACTGGGCCTGGACCGCACTTGGATGGGTGACCACAAGTGGCATAAAAATTTTGCTTGTCCGTGCCTCGTTAGGCCATTGGTCTTGGTTGTCATTATTGTATGGCAGTTGTCAAGCTATGTCAGATGCCTTTAGGCAGTTTGAACAATCTGATATTAGTGTTGGCCACAGCCAGATATAAAAAATGAAAATGAAAGTGTAGACACAGCCCAGAGCCACGAATAAGGCACAAAATGTAGCGTATATTCCTGCCCATTTCTCTAATATCCAAAAAAACTTTCAAGAGAGTTATTTTTTGAAACTTGTTTTATCATTTCTTTAAGAGTTTGTAAAGCTTTTTAATATTATATACTTTATAGGGTCCTGTACTCAAAGGGTAAAAACGGGATCCTATTACTAAGACTTCGGTGTCTGTCCATCTGTCTGTCACCAGGCTGTATCTCAAGAACCGCGATAGCTAGACAGTTGAAACTTTTACAAATTATGTATTTCTGTTGCCGCATTAACAAGAAATACCAAAAACGAAATAAAATAAATATTTAAGGGGGCTCCCATACAACAAACGCGATTTTTTATAGATGATGGTACGGAACAGTTAGGGCGTGAATCCGACTTGCACTTGGCCGGTTTTATTAAATTATGCCACAAAACCATATTGAATGCCTAAGAATAACCTTTTTTGATCGATACGATAGTCCCTCGTTTATACTCATCTTATATTAAATGTCGGAAAGAAAAGTTGAAAACTCATTATCATCCAGAAACTACGTTATTAGAATATAAAACGTCGAATCCTTGATATTGGTAAGAATATTACTATAATAGCGACGGTGGGTCAAAGAGATTCATTTCTCGAACTTTGCTGGAAGTTTGTTCAATATAACGAATTATTGGATCCGAGGTAATCTCAGGCAAAGGTGTTTTCCCACTGCACGCTGAGGCGAGAAGTGACAAAGCACTGATAATTTTTGAAGTGAAAACTTCTTTAGCGGCGTTGTGCACTTTTTTTTGAAAGGGGAAAAAACTTTAAACTCGCGTCAGGACACGTGGCCTGATCGAAAATTCGTAAGACGGCGCAGGGCGCTTGCGCGAATGTTCGTGTGTACAGCGTGCTACGCGCATTTATGGATGGTGACAGCTGATGGCTCGACCGTCTGTGTAGTGGCCATACTGCTGTGTATTTGAAAATGAATTTGGTCATGCTTGTGACTTTTGTTACAGACTGTGGTTCCGAAAAGATTTGAAATATTTTATACTGATAATTAAAGCAATTCGTGCAAAATTATTCCCTAACCATTCCAAAATATCAAAAATGCACAACGTTAATATTCAAGTTTTCACTTCTGCCGGCACTCCCAGAGTGCAACCCGTCGTTTTTTTTACAGCCTGTGTCCAGCATATAAAAGGAGGTTTTTTCATATAATATTCCATAGGTATATAGATAGTACAAATATAAAGTCTTTTCACACAGGATTTTGCTGCCCGTTTTCTGTTAGGCTTGCTACATACTTATTCAGGCTGGTGTTAATCGGCACAGACGGTCGATAAAATCTAATAAAAAAAATCTTTATTGTAAGAAAGCTTTCGTACTCTCGTACAACATAGATATTTTTACAAAGTGACTTACATCTTAATCTTCATTATTTCAATTTCAACTTCAATATTAATTTCATTTTTTTCCCTCACTTGTCATTTCACCATCGAACTAGGAATAAACCTGTATTTCGAGTGACAGAAAGCGTTGTGAGGGTTTCAGAGTCATGAATGCTTACATCGAGATTTAAAAATGAAAGTCAGATATTTTTGGTCGTTTTCTTAAGTTGGTACAATAAAACTCAAACTAAATTTTATCTGTAATTTGGGCATTCGTGCAATATTTACATGAACATAAATAAAAAGTAATATTTATGGGAAATGGATACATTAAAACTAAAGCTACGGAGAAAAAGCGATTAGCCTAAAGAATATATAAACTAGATTTTATCTGTAATTTGGGCATTCTTGCAATATTTACATGAACAAAATTAAAAAGCAATGTTTAAGAGAAATGGAAATATTAAAACTAAAGCTACAAAGAAAAAGCTATTAGGCTGAAGAATATATAAACTAGATTTTATCTGTAATTTGGGTGTTCGAGCAATATTTACATGAACATAATTAAAAAGTAATATATAAGAGAAATGGATATATTAAAACTTAAGCTACGGAGAAAAAGCTCTTATCCTTAAGAATATGTAGATGAATGTTCGGAAATCACAAACCACCGCTTGGCTGCCATACATAATCACTCAGCTTGGCAACTGCCGAATAATGCCTTTTGGCAATGAAGAAGTCTTGTATGTATTGAAAACCAAATCGTGCCGATCAGACCCGAAGGAACCCGATCGACACAACTGTCAATGTCACTATGAAGCCCAACGTAATGTAGTGGTTGCTTCGTATCGGCTTTGTTGTTCGATATTGTCGACAAATACGCGTAAGTTTAGCGCTGAGTGAAATGTAGAGAAGATACTGCGCATGGGTACAGTACTAATTTTTGACTTCTGCGCAATTTCGCTCAGCGCTAGAGTTTCTTGCAGCAACCTGTACTGCCTAACCGACAATGTTAGCCCGATTATCTTTGTAGCAAGCCTTACATATTGCTACAGATTAATATATACTTTAGCAGGCCTATGTCACTCCCCGTTTAGGCATCGAAAATATACCTACATTATTACTATGCGCCCGGTGACCATCCAGTGCCCTCCAGCGACCTTGATCAGGTCGTCAGACCATCTTGTAGGTGGGTGTTCTACGCTTCGCTTGCCCTTACTTGGTCGCCATTCGAGAACTTTTGTCCCATCGGCCATCGGCTCGTCTTATAATTATCCCAACTTCCCGACTCATATTAGAAATGCGAATGTGAGTTTGTATATTTGTTTGTTTGTTACCTCTTCCCGCTTCAACCATAAAACCTATTTAGATGAAATTTTGTATGGATATAGTTTAACACTAAGGGAAGGATATAAGATAGTATTTGTTCCAAAATTTAAATGGGGAGTGCCCGCGGGCACAGCTAGTGATGCTATAAAAACAATGAATAGTCTTGATATATTAAAGCTAACGTGAGATAAAATCATTATTATATTTAGTAAACGGGTTACTCACTTATAGAGTCAGCTACTGCCGACATGTGACACCGCACGGGCTCGCGGCGACGAGTGCGGTGTACGGGTCTGTAGTCACATTCGCCCTGATGAAGACCTCCGGATGAGGTCGAAACATGTCGGCAGTAGCTAACACTATACGTGAGTAACCCGTTTACTAAATATAATAAAGTCCTGATATAATTCAGTACTATAGTAAGAGAGCTGTGTTTAACAGTCATCTAATTTAATAAAGCTCTCTATCGAAAGGGCGTTAGTTGAACGGCGTCATTTAATTAAAGCCATCAGCGATGTTCATTAGGGCCGTAACACATTGCCGACGCGATCTAATGCAATAAAATTTAATTAAACAATGCGTTTAAATTAAGTATTGCACTTTAATGTGTTTAACCTCTAAGCCGGCACTGGGAGGAATTCCTCCCGACTTCAATTGTTTAACTATTGTGTTGGCGCAGCTTGAAGAGTTAAAGAATCAAGTATTTTTATTCACAAGTTTAAAAGTAAAAAATAAAAATCTAAACAAACATTGAAATATATGCTTACAATAAATACTTATATAAATACATAATAATGCAATAAAAAGTATTTACAAAAATATCACATTAATATTATAAAAGCAAAAGTTTGTAAGCGTGTGTGTGTATGTTTGTTACTTCGCGCAAACGGCTGGACCAATTTTGATAAAATTTGATGTGCAGGAAGCTGAAACCCTGGATTTACAAATAGGCTACTTTACATCTGAAACAATGCTGGATCTTGCCTCAAACCGTGTGGTTTCCGGCTTAGTACAATAGGGTCCATGTCCTCCCGTGTCATCCCGTAGATGTCGTAGAAGGCAAGCTAAACAAAGATTATAAACATTAGTGGCCAGCGAGGAGAGTGTAGGCCAAGTCCTCTGACTGCTCTGGCCAAGTATGGCTCTGGTAGTACAGAAAGGTTTGCGCTCCTGCAGTGGAGACAAAAAGATCTGATGATGATGTTGGTGAATCTTGAGACCTTGTTATATTTATAGCTTATATCTTTACTCTATTGTCTATGTGACTGACAATATACTTATAAATAAAATAAAATAAATAAAATAAATATATAGGGACAAATTACACTGATTGAGCTAGCCCCAAAGTAAGTTCGAGACTTGTGTTATGGGATACTAACTAAACTATACTATATTTTATAACAAATACATATATAGATAAACATCCAAGACCCAGGACAATTTGAAAAAGGCCATTTTCCAACTTGCCCTGACCGGGAATCGAACCCGGGACCTTTTATAGTTTATCAATATACTTATAGTTTAGAGACCATAGACATAGATTTTTTACTGCGTTCTTAAATCTATGGTTTAGATACAGCTTAACTGTCATTTATCTATAAAAACAGGGACTATAGCTTAACGTATTTATTCAAGCAGTGTGTAACCGCCCTAGTGGAACATTCGCCGCGCAATCTCCATGAAACTGAATTTAAATTATAATCATTCAGGTCAGTAAATATTGATACTGTATAGTTCCGTTTAGTCATTCAATTATATGGTAATTTTCAGAATTTGCGCGCTTTGTATGGATCGTTTCAATTGACTAATGTAAACTTCATGAATAGATATCGTGCACGTATGTGTTTCGTAATGTTGGTAGAAATTAAATAGATTTTTGAAGTGAAAACTTCTTTAGCGGCGTTGTGCACTTTTTTTGGAATGGGTAAAAAATGTTAAACTCGCGTCAGGACACGCTCGCGTCAGGACACGTGACCTGATCGAAAATTCGTAAGACGGATGGAGAGTAGACAGCTGGCGCGGCGTAGGAGAGGGAGTATCCCCCTCTCTTTCTATGGCGCGGCGAAAATGTATGCCTGCGCCTGCTGTTTCGTATATCAAAAATGCACAACGTTAATATTCAAGTTTTCACTTCTGCCGGCACTCCCAGAGTGCAACCCGTCGTTTTTTTTAATCCTATGTCGTGTAAACATAAAAAGTAAAAGGGGCATACCCGTAATAAATCGAACCACAGGCTATACTAGACCACTATACATACATACATACTATCACGTCTTTATCCCTAATGGGGCAGACAGAGCATTTTGGGTTTTGCGGTTCTATGCAGAGCCCAGGGCCGCAAGACCCAAAAGCCACTTTTAGCGTCATGGTGGGCGAGAAGATGGAAAAGCAATCAATACATTAATGGGTTGCTAGCCGCATCGAATGTTAACATGATTTGCATTTTTGCCCATTCCCTCGATCGGCTTTTACGATATGCGTGGGAAGAGAAGCAGCTGGTACATTCTAAGTTTTTTTTTATTTCTCCCAGACCAGCATGGGAGACCACTATGGTATAATAATAATAAAATAACAGACAAGCAACAAAAAAAATACTACATTATCATACACATTGCCCGGGCGTCTACACATTTTCGTATGGAAATGTATTTTTTTTTACTGTTATTTATCAATGAGACCTCTCCAACCCGTCTGGCCAGCGTGGAGAGGGTAGGCCAAGACCTCTGGCAGCTCTGGCCAAATTTGGCTAGGTTAGTACAGATAGGGTCGTGCTCCTGCAGTGGAGACAAAAAGACCTCATGATGATGATGACTGTTATTTTCTTATCATTACGCTATCATCATCATTTCAGCCGCATAACGTCCACTGCTGGACATAGGCCTCTCCCAAAGATTTCCAAAATGACTGATCTAGAGCGACTTGCATCCAGCGCTATAGTGATCTAGTATACCCCGTGGTTCGATTTATTACGGATATGTCTCTTCCAAGTTGTATAAATACACGTGTTGACGCAATTTAGACTAGATTTTTCTATATCTAAATTTTTCATAAACTTATTACATACATTTTTTATTAACTGCCTCCGTGGTGTAGTGGTTAGAGCGTTTGGCTCATACCCGAAGGTCGCGGGTTCGATTCCCGGCGGGGGCAACGACTTTGTGTTGTTGTCCTAGTTTGGTTAGGACATTATATGCTGTTCACCTAATTGTTTGATAAGTAGGATGATCCGTGCTTCGGAGGGCACGTTAAGCCGTCGGTCCCGGTCACTGTCTTTGACATTGGTCGTTACCTAAAACCATGTCAGAGGCCTTTAAGGCGGTTTAAAAACTCTGACACTAGTATTAGTCACTAACACATGATAAGAAGAAGAAGATAAACTTATTATTATAATTTTTTGTTTCTTTTAATGTGCTGGATAGAAGTTTAGTATCTTGAGTTTATTCGTGCCTTTAAAGTGCATAAAACTGTAATGTTTACAAGATGTTTGGCACAATTCATAAGACAAGCAAGTAACTCTTGTAAGCTATCTACAAAAGCAAAGCTGTAAGTGCTACGAATTTGCTACGCCCCTCTACAAGTGTCTACGAGCCTCTACGACCCTCTACAAGTTTCGCCTTCACACGTTTCATCGCAAGCAACGCGTGTTTAAATCTTGTGAACTTATAATAATCGTCTGCGTCAGTTTGTTCAACTACCTACCATTTTTGATTTATCGACGAGTGGGTATATTTTGTTTTTTGTTTTTCGGGTGTGAAAGTGACCAAAACTGGTGTCAGATTTTTCGAGCTTCGGAAGTATGCTATATATGATGCGTGTCCCATTAGCAATGGCCTTAAGCTTTTGTAAAAAAAAAAAACAGGTGTATTCCCATAAATAAAAACCGGACAAGTGCGAGCTGGGCTCTCGCACGTGGGGTTCCGTACCATTCTCTATAAAAAATCACGTTTGTTGTTTGAGAACCCCACTTAAATTTTAATTTTATTCTGTTTTATTGTATAGCGGCAGCTGAAATACATCATCTATAAAAATTTCAACTGTCTAGCTAATACGGTTCATGATATACAACCGTCTGGTGACAGACAAACGGACAGCAGTCTCAGTAATGGTCCCGTTTTTACGCTTAAGGTACAGAACTCTAAAAATTATAGAAGTGGTAATGCCTACCATTACTTTTAGGATTACGTAGTCAAAGGGTCATCATCATTTCAGCCGCATAACGTACATTGCTGGTCCTAAGCCTCTCCCAAGAATTTCCCAAATGACCAACCTAGAGCGGCTTGCATCCAGCACCTTTCAGCGAATAGAATGGTCATTTATTCCTCCGAATATGGTGGTAATAAAAGGTGTTTACAAACGACCTTGTATAAGCGACCTTGGTCAGGTCGTCGGACGACCTTGTGGGTGGTTTGCAAAAGGGTGAAAGAGAGAAATTTAGTATTAAATTCCTGTAACTACACGAAAATAACCGTATAAAAAGACCCTCTTTTTATAGGCTTATTTTCGTGTAGTTGTGAAATGTGCAAGCAATAGACACAGTTGTGTCTAGGATCGATCTCGACACAAACACGGCGACTGTCGGTACATTGCAATAAATCTGGGGAATTGCTTCCGAGGCCAGTGCCGCTGAAATACCGCCAGATTACGAAGCAGCAAAAAAGGTAAGGAATTGAATAGAAAGACTAAACTGGGGGTTGACTTCATCCTACTAATATTATAAATGCGAAAGTGAGTTTACATATTTGTTTGTTTGTTTATCACGTCACGCTTCAACCACTGAACCTCATCATCATCATCAGGTCTTTTTAGTCTCCACTGCAGGAGCACGACCCTCTCTGTACTACTTGAGCCAGTGTATTGTATACTTAGCCAGAGCAGCAAGAGGACTAGGCCTATACTCTAGACGAGTTGGAGAGGTCTCATTGATGTTTATAAGCTTTGTATAAGCTTGTATTTCCTAAATCGCCTTTTACGACATCCACGGGCAACTTGGAGTGGTCTATTCTACTCTGCCGGAAACCACACGGCACCGCTGAACCTATTTAGATAAAATTTGATATGGATATAGTTTGATACCCAGAAAAGGACGTAGGATAGTTTTTATTCCGAAATACCCACGGGGAGCGAAGCCCACGGGCACAACTAGTAAAATTATACGTTAATCGTGCGATAGAGACGCCCTATATGTCAAGCCGAATTAGACTTTATCGTCATACGTTAATGCTTCATGTTGCTTGACACTTGAACGCGGATACGCAGTAAAGTCCGTTTTACGTACCGCTTTTGGAGTGACCCCCCTGGTCGTTTTGCTTAGATGGGCCAATAAATTAGATTTATTAATAATGAGAAGATTCAAGGATTTTGGAATATAAAAATTATTGTAAAACGAAATTGTTAAGAACTAAATGTATAACTTAATTTTTTCCTTTTTGTAAAAGTATATATGTGTTGTGTGTGTCGGAGGTCTTGGGTTCTATCCCCGGGATCAAGATACTAAATGATCGTTTTCATTTTGACCTGTAAATCTTACGAGCAGAGTTAGTTGTTGAAGTACTATTAGTTCGCCGCGAACTTAGACCTCGCGATTATTATTTCGGTTTTACAATTCAGTTCCCTAGGTAACATCTAGACGGCGTTATCCAAACTTAAAACGCGCTATGGTTTCGTCTGCTACATAATCGCGGATATTTTTATTAATATTTCAGAAAATACTGAACCGATTTTGATGCCAAATGAAACTGAAAATTCTATTGATATTTCCTATATGCTTACCCAATTGCATCAGAAATTAACCATCGGATCGGCAGTTATCGCGGTACAAACATGCATACAAAAAATGTGTTTTCGCCCCCAATTCAGTTTAGAGACCTCATTCGCTTCGCTCGCTCGGTCAATAACTTCTCTGATTACTTGACCCACCTATATATAGGTGGGCCAAGTGTGTAGGATGCACACAGATAGGTGGGCAAATATTGCTAGAGAATGAGGCCGGTAGGCTGGCGTCATAAAAGAGGTTGCCCAAGCACAAGGTGGTGTGATAATCTGGCACTTTTTAACAAGAACTTAAAGTCAATCTCACAGGATAGACATCAGTAGCGTACTAGAAGAAAGCTCTTTGCCCAGGAGAAGGAGAGTATAGGCTATTTTTTTTAAATCCCATGGGATACACGCGTGATAAATAGTACATTATGTATATGTATACCTATATATACAAATTGCCTGGGCGGCTGCAGATAATAAGTATGGAAATGCCAAAATTTCTTTAAATTTCTTTATATTTGACTGTTATTTTTATTTCATTATATGACCAATAAATGAATTAGTAATCTAGTATAGCCCGTGGATTGATTTACGGTATGTCCCTTCTAAGAAGTATTTTTGTTGGAACGCCCATGTAAAATAAAAAAAGTTAAGTAAAAATTTATCATGTTTTAATTTAGAAACTTGTTTTGTACTACTTTGGAGCGCAGAATCCACTTCCGGCCTTTTATCCTTCGTTTTTTTGGCCGAATTTTATTGGGGTAAAGACACCTTAACGTGATTCATTTTCCGTCCTACAAAACAAAAATAATTTCCCCGAACTAACGGATTGTACAAAACATAAAGATGTATAGATAAAGAGAAGACATGACATTCTCTAGTTTTGCAGATGAATCTCGTGATATTTTATTTATCTATGGAAAGATTCTCCAACTATATAACATTGACCGTGTCTCATGTGTTTGCGATTGCATAGAAAGGCAAAATGCGATCAAAGTGCGGGATGGATGCCCTTTTTCTCGACGGGGCATCTATCCCATACCTTATTTACATCGATTACTAGGCTAGCTATCCCCTATGTAGGATAGATGTCCCAAAATACCCTCTATATTTTCCTCTGGCAATATTAAAGATAATGTTTTTTTACCATTCATAAATTTATAGAAAAAAAAAACAAAGTACCAGCCAGAACCACTAATAAAATATTTTGCTTTTTCTACGAGATATAGATTCATTTCGAAAAGTGGTGGCTATTGATGTTATAAACAGAGGAATATTATTAAATACGCAACTATAATAAAAATGTTAACATCCCCAAGATTCCAACATAATGGGCACTACATAATACAGTCTAGAGCTGACGTCGCGAGAAATGATACATGCAAATAGGCTCGAGCGTGCCCCATATAGTCCTCTCTTTCTAAATATTGAGGATACGAAAGTAACACCTTGTAAAAAAGCTCAAACTAGTAGCACGCAATGGAAGACTTTACACAATCTTAGTAAAATATGTTTTTTTTCTATTCTCGCTTGTCAATGTTTTACAAGAAAATTTTCTTGAACCTATATGCTATCATATCTATACATTTAATAAAACGGCAAAAAAATGTGTCTGTACATTGACAGTACCACAGTTGTGCGACAAACCGCTCTGCCTGCTATCCCCTAAAACATTTGACCGACATAACATTTGATCGGTATTATTATTGCTCAGCATCAGTTTTGTTCGACCAACGTTTGACTGACATAACATTTGATTGGAACTACATTGAATAAATTTAAAAACAAAAAATGGGGCGATGCAGAAATAGTCAAAGAGTAAGAACTTAAATAAATGTATCGCATTAAACATTCTAAAAATAACGTGTAGATTCAGTATATGTTTAGAAACTCGAAATCACAATGTATAAAAATTTATCTATATATAATACTAATATATATAAGAGTTATCTATCTGTTATTACGAAATGATTTCTTGCTTTATTAATTGACAACATAAGTAATGACTTGTCTTTCTGTACCAATCTTATTTTATGGCCATATAGCTCGCTGTGGCCGCATAAATTACTGGGCAATTGTTTCCTATAGCCGGGCATTGTCTGCCATCGCCGGGGTCATTTTGTTAAAATGCTGTAGCTATTATTCTTTTTGAAAGTAAAATTTTATAGCGACGCCAATGGACCAGTGGATTTGAGTGATTTATTTACATCGGAGAATACAAAGGGATGATTTTGAATTTGTTTGTGGTCGGATGCTTTTGAATTTGCTTGTGGTCAGTCCAAAATTTCAATCGACCGTGATTGAAATTTGAAAACTGATACGGACATTCGTATATGTACTATATGTACTTACTTGTGTTTCTTCTTTACTTCTTGCTTTAAGATGTCATAAATTGACCGTGAATTAGGACATTATATCGATATGGAATCAGGCCTGTTTCACTCCGCGGTAGGTATTAAAAACGCAAGTACGTACGGCGGCCACGCCGGCTTGGCTAATCAGTGCGCCAGAAAAGGTAAGCGTTACGCGATAGAAAGAGACGGAAAGAGATGGAACGTCTAGGTGAATATAACTGTAGGTTATTAGCGTTGTGCGATCTGAATTGAACTTAATTGTGTCGTTACGAGAGTCGCTATTCCTTTAATTGATTTTTCGGAGTGAATCTTGTGTACTTGTATTATTATGTATTCTGTGATGGAGTGTAAAGTATTCTTACGCATGTCTCGTGTAAGACTTCTTACAGAAAGTTATCTATCAGTTTAGGCATAAAATTTGACGATTAATTTCAGCCAGTAATTTTATTGACTATGTTGAATATGCTGATATACCGACGACTTTTTTGTATATCAACATAGTCCATCAGTTTAGGCATAAAATTGGACGATTAATTTCAGCCAGTAATTTTATTGACTACGTTGAATATGCTGATATACTGACGACTTTTTTGTATATCAACATAGTCTATCAGTTTAGGCATAAAATTGGACGATTAATTACAGCGAGTAATTTTATTGACTATGTTGAATATGCTGATATACCGACGACTTTTTTTTATATCAACATAGTCCATCAGTTTAGGCATAAAATTAGACTTTTTTGTATATCAACATAGTCTATCAGTTTAGGCATAAAATTGGACGATTAATTACAGCGAGTAATTTTATTGACTATGTTGAATATGCTGATATACCGACGACTTTTTTGTATATCAACATAGTCCATCAGTTTAGGCATAAAATTAGACGATTAATTTCAGCCAGTAATTTTATTGACTACGTTGAATATGCTGATATACTGACGACTTTTTTGTATATCAACATAGTCCATCAGTTTAGGCATAAAATTGGACGATTAATTTCAGCCAGTAATTTTATTGACTATGTCGAATATGCTGATATATATACCGACGACTTTTTTGTATATCAACATAGTCTATCAGTTTAGGCATAAAATTGGACGATTAATTTCAGCTAGTAATTTTATTGACTATGTTGAATATGCTGGTTTACCGGACTTTTTATATATAAAATTTTTATTCAAACAAACTCATTTGAAAATAAAACTTGTTCTAGCTCAAACTTTTAATCAGATTCTACTGAGTAAGTACTTCGTTCCGGCGTGATTAGTCAGAAGCAGCTCTGGATAGAAAAAAATGGGAGAGACCTTTAATCAGCAGTGGAAAAGTAAAGGTTATTGAAAACAAAAACAAATCTCTCTATCACAACTATAAGACCAAGCAAAAAGTGCAAAGAATAAATACTTACTTACAATTACAAATAATACTAAAAGTAAGCCATTTGGTTTCCGGCAGAGTAGAATAGGGCTACTCCAAGTCCTCCCGTGCATGTCGTAGAAGGCGACTTAGGAAATACAAGCTAAACAAATCTTATAAACATCAATGAGACCTCTCCAACCCATCTGGCCAGCAAATAGAGTGTAGGCCAAGTCCTCTGGCTGCTCTGGCCAAATGGCTCTAATAGTACAGAGAGGATGGTGCTTCTGCAGTGGAGACAAAGAAGCCTGAAGATGATGACCAAAAGTAAGAAATGAAATATGAGATAAGGCTAAGCTAGTTTTTAGGGTTCCGTACCCAAAGGGTAAAAACGGGACTCTATGACTAAGACTTCGCTGTCTGTCCGTCTATCTGTCACCAGGCTGTATCTCAAGAACCGCGTTAGCTAGACAGTTGAAATTTTCACAAATTATGTATTTCTAATGTCGCTATAACAACAAATACTTAAAACAAAATAAAATAAATATTTAAGGAGGGCTCCCATAAAACAAACCCGATTTTTTATAGATAATGGTACGGAACCCTTAGTGCGCGAATCCGATTCGCACTTAGCCGGTTATTTAAATATCATTTGTTTACCCTTCCGACGGACTGTAAACAAAGTAAGAAAATAAGGCCTGTCATTGCCGCGCTCGTAAACACATCCCCGCTATCCAACGTATCGTTCGTATTTGTCAGTATATAGGGTGTTGTCGTCAAATGATGCGATTGTTTCCGCTCACTGCCCATTCACAAGGAGTCATGTTTACTGGATGTCTTACTAAGGCCTCGAGCTGACCTGAATTTTATTGAGACAGTGATTTCATATGTAAACAAGATATAGTTTTAAAAACATAAAACCCGACTATGGAAAGATTCTTTATCAATTAGAATCAGCATATATCTTCTGATATGTGAATAATTATTATAATTATATGGGAATAGACGAGAATATGAATCATATCCTCATAGATATAATCAGACGACCTCCGGGGCGTAGTGGTCACCGTGCTAGTCCGCCACCCAGAGGTCCTGGGTTCGATCCTCGGGTCAAGGCAAGTTGGAAAATGACCTTTTTCAAATTGTCCTGGGTCTTGGATGTTTATCTATATATGTATTTGTTATAAAATATAGTATCGTTGAGTTAGTATCCCATAACACAAGTCTCGAACTTACTTTGGGGCTAGCTCAATCAGTGTAATTTGTCCCTATATATTTATTTTATTAATATTATTTATAGAAATAGTCACTGCGGCTACAACGGACGTAAGTTGTTTAAATATTAATGACACTTAAGTGCTCAAAACATCGATTAATTGAGCTCACAACAATAAACCGAAATGACCGAAGAACTGTTTAACACAAAACCGTTTTTCATTGACTTTACGGACTGAACTACATTGTAGTAAATGCCGAATGTAAATACTAAAAAGTAAAAAAAAAACTTTTAAAAGTCATGCTTTTATGAAGTACCCTACTAATTATTAATTTTTTTAAAAAAAATACCAATAAATGTACCATTTTATAGGTACCTACACTACACTACATATACTCTCTTTTTTTATAAAAGGGTGTGACACGTTATTTCCGACAAAATGTACACATGTAACATTCATACAAGATATATCGCAAGTTAAATGAAAGCTTGTAATATAAAAGGCCATTTTCCGTCTTGCCCTGGGTATTGTCTGTAAATTTGCATTGCCTTCCAGTGCTGTCGCATCTAGGGAGCTCGCCACCGCTTTAGTACGTGCTTATTATCCTGTTGACGTATTTTAACACAGCACATACATTGCTGTTTGATTGTAATTCCGGACTCTTGTTCGGTGGTTTGTCGACGAATACGGGAATATTCCGGTTTTAATTAACCATAAACACTACATAAATGTATGAAAAGCGAAAAAGAAAACACGGTTGTGTTTACTTGGATGACATATTTATTCCAGTTACTTTTGTAAACTACACTGCCCGGTTTTGATAAAAAAAGATGAGACCAATCGGTAATATATTTTTAAACAAATAAGCTGTTTTATGTCGATTAATAAATGACGGAGTTAAGAGTTTACAAACATTATACATTAACGCGTCTTTATTCCTAATGGAGTACACAGAGCCAAAGGCTGCAAGACCCAAAGGCCACGCTTATCGTGATGGTGGGCGTTAAAATGGAAAAAAACAAACATTACAATATAGTCTCTTTGTTTTTTGAAATAGGTTAAAAAGGTTTTAAAGTGTCTTGCTTTTGTATGGGGTTAGCATTAACGTTTTGGTAATCTTTTCAGCTTTGGTACTAGGGGGGTCACATATCCGTGGTTCATGATGGTCATGATGGTCACAAGAAGTAATAATTTTATTTTTATAGTCATAGGTACAAGTTAGGCAGTTATTTTATTAATGTTTGTAAGTTTAGTCGTTCCAATTAAAGTTAGGACTAGCTATAGTTAACGACAGAAAGTGTCACACAGAATGTGACATCAGATGAAAGGTTAGTAGCACGGTAAAATTCAAATTTTAGATACGTTCGTTCCCGAATAATGAGTACCTTTATACAAAATATTATATTAAATTAATTAAATATTGAAGTTACGTACATAAAATCTATATTGTGACAAAAAAAATCATTATGTTTAACAATTTTTGGTGGACAGCCTTGGTCTTGGACCTAGCCCTGGATCCGCCCTTGTTTTAACCTTCTATATTGACAACCGATGACTCGGTATTTTAGGTACTATCTTCATTAGCCAAGTTATAATCTAAATCAAATCAAGACGTCTTTCATGCGTATTTACCTGTATATAAAAGATGCAATTTGTTCGCTTTTAATCGTTTATTGAATCTATCAAAGCATTCATGCTTTGCTAGCCTCAATTAACAGTTTTCTAAATTTCTAGAATCCCATAATGTTTAGATTTTTGCAGTGAAAATTCAGTCTCATTTGCGACAAGTCTTTACTTAAAGAATTCACTGAACTGAGATATTTTATGAAGAGAATACTCGTACTTGGATAATTAAAATTAAAGGTCAGAGTGGAATTAAACTGTTTGACATTACCTGAGATTTTTGAAAGCGGGATAAAATTGATGTCAAGGAGTAGGTGTAGGTTTAGTACTGTTAGCAACTCATTATTATTTTGATTAGTTTTACCACATTCTCGCCCACCATCACACTAAAAGTGGACTTTGATTCTGGCAGCCCCGGGCTTGAACGTTGTCATTCTTAATTAATAAGACATAACAATGTATGCTCAGTCCTATCTAATTTTAATATCAGTATACCTCTACTGTAAGTTGACGTTTTTGTAAAAAAATGTTTTTTGCCGCTTCTTGTATTCTAGCGCTTAGCTAGCTGCAATAAACATAGCTGTTAGTAAATGATCTGACATCTACAACTACCTACTATGAAATTGAAGGAAAAGTCAAGTATCTACTGATACAAATGTCCAAAGATTTCCGACTTTTGTCGCGCACTTGACCGTAACTGCCACTGGCCGCACAGAGGGCCCGCACGACTGCTTCGGACCAACCAATATACAGTCTGTATTGTGGCTGCAAACTTAGCCGCAGCACAACCGTCTATATTGCAGCCACGGTCACGACTGTGATCGTAGGCATCTAGTGCGCGAGGTGCCTATAATGTATACGCTGCCTACTGCTGTTGTTATCCAATGAGAATCGGCGCCAACGAGGTGTGACCACCAGCTTTGTGAAACCCGTCAAATCAACCATACGGATGGACTTCACAACTTATATTAGACTAACTCGCACTTCCAAGTTGATTGCTCGCCCTCACCCAAATCTTCAACCTCCATATTCGGCTAAAGGAGCGATAGTTTGCAAAACAATTTGCGAGTGACGTACCGATCTTAAAGTTTAGTTGTTACATGCTGACGTTACGTAACATGAAGGGATTGTGACTATGATAGGATTATAAAAGTAGATGTCTCACTGGCGCATGGAAATTAGGACCTGCCAATGCAAGGTATTGCTAAACGGGTAAGTGATCGTATTGTTCCTATAGAACTTTTGCTATCCATACTAGAAGATGACGTTTTGAAGACAGTTTGTCGATTGAACATACAACCAAAACTAAATAGTTTAAAAGTGACCTAAAAACAATGCACTGGTATTTATTAAGAGGCATTTGACATTTCGTTGGCTGTTTCGCTCGAACAATCAAACATTTAAAAAAAACGTATTACATTAACTATACATGTAATTATATCGTGGATATTTTAGTATTTTTGTTTATAACGTAGACATTGTGTAGAAATTTTAATCTTATAAAGTTTTGATGTCCTGATTCTCGATGTACCTAGTCAATGTCTACACAATATTAAAACAAATCTAAAATATCCACGATATGATAACACATTTTTTAATAATCTTAATAAATGTTTTTTTGTGCGAGCGAGACAGCCAATCAAATGTAAATCGAGACAGACAATTAAATAATTGCCAATCTTTCTTTAACTTCGGACACAATATACAAGTTTGATCTATAATTTGATATCATTGGATTATCTACAAACTTTGTTACAACTAATAAAACATATCATTCAATTGTGAACTTCCGCACTAAAGGATAAGAGTCATTTTAGAGTGAATTATTTAAGCAATGTTGCCATGTTGAAGTATTTTAAATCTGAAATTGATGTAGTTAATCTTTAATACAGATGTTTGATTAGGATTTGTGAGTTTAGGATTTGTTGGGTAATTAATGTGGTACTTAATTATGTTATAATTAAATAATTATGTTGCGTACTGCAATCAGGTTATAATAATAATTATTAACTAAAATAGCTGCGGGCTTACCCGCTTAATCAAAGGGTATTTGGTTATTTTGTGGGAAAATCACATTTTCCGGGAAAAAATTCAGCCTTAATCTACATAAATTAAATTTCAACCCGTTCAGCCGTTTTAGCGTGAAAGCAGACCAAATACACACAAACTTTCACACATAATTCGCATATTATAGTTGAATTCCGAATTTATTTAAAAGAATTAGTTAGATTTTAGTCAGAAGTAAACGCTTGCATTGCCAAATAGTCTGACAAGCTTCAAAAATGAACGTATTTTTTCTTTTTCAAAAATCGACTGGTAATGTTTGGCTTAGGGTCATATGCATTCATATTTTGTATACTAGCTGCGCCCCGCGATGTTACCCGCGGTTAAAGTAGCCTATGTGTTAATTCAGCTTCCTGCATTTCAAATTTTATCAAAATCGGTCCAGCCGATTGCGCGTGTAGAAGTAACAAACACACACACACTCACTTTCGCCTTTATAATATTAGTATCGTTAATGCAGGACATATGAGTTTAATAACTTTATGATAAGTCTTAACTCATTAACATCATTTTAGCCGTATGACGTTCACTGCTGGACATAGGCCGCTACAAGGGGTTTCCAAAATGGCAGATTTAAAGCGGCGTTTTCCAGCGGACTTGGTCAGGTCATCTGACCACCTTTTAGGTGTCTTTTGCATTGCTTGCCAGGGCGTAGACGTCATTCGAGAACCTTTTTGCCTATCATCCTATCTGTTCTTTCGAGCTCGTCCCACCCACTGATACTTTAATGATGTAATTATAGAATGGTGAAAAGACAGTTCCAACATCAATCAGATCTTTTAAGTATCAACTACAGAAGCAAGACACGACCCTCTCTGTGCTACTAGAGTTTTCAAATATCAAATATCAAATATCTTTATTTGCTAATAAGAGTTTTACATAAGGTCTTATAATTAAAATACAATCCGTCTTATCAACCCTTTCGGGCACAGCAAATATTTTGTAGTTTAAGTATATACTTATAGGTAGGTATTGTAATCTGCGACATTAACATTTTTAATTTTATATTAGGTACTAACTGAGATCTTTTATCACAATATTTTTACTTTTTATTTTTAAATTCTTTTTATATTGCACATTTTATCTGACTTATTTTCTATGTATATATTATTATGAACTTATAAACTAGGTATTCCTATTCATATACTTTATATTTATATTTGTTTTATTATGTTTTCTAAATTAAATTATGTATTTGTATCCAGGAACTCATTTACAGAGTAGTAGCAACCTCTTTGCAGCATTTTTTTCAATTTCCTTTAAAAATGTTTCATGTTAGTTTCATTTTTTATATCTATAGGTAATTTATTATATATTTTGACTGCCATATGAAATGGGCTTTGGTGTAACATTTCAATTCTGGAAGTCGGGACGCACAATTTTTCTTTATTTCTGGTATTGTACTGGTGGGTGTCTTTTATCTGTGTAAATAAATGTTTATTACTATGAGCAAAAATGCATATGTCCTGTATGTATATTGAAGGAAGTGTTAAAATTTCAAATTTTTTAAAGAAGGGCCTACAGCTGTGCTTTTTTTTAATTTGGGCTAGTATCCTGATACACTTTTTTTGAATGATAAATAGATCTTGTGCGTTACTACTATTACCCCACAGCATCACTCCGTACTTCAGCCAGGAGTATGCGTATGCGTAATAGGCAGATATTGCAGTTTCGTTGTTAGTGGTGTGTTTTATTTGATAGAGAGCATACGTGAATTTACTTAATTTGGTTTTGACGTGTTCAATATGGCTTTTCCAATTTATATGTGAATCTATATGTATACCTAATAAATTAAATGAGTTTACTGTTTGTAATTGAGTATTATTAAATTGAATGTTTGTATCTATTGGTGCTTTTTGGTGTGACGTAAATTGTATTATTTTAGTTTTTTTATAGTTTATTTCAAGATTGTGATCTGTGAGCCAACTTTCTGCTGTTTCTAATCTATTTTTAATTACTGATCTGATATCATTGTTATTATTGTTATTATGTCCTATTAAAATCGATAAATCGTCTGCAAATAAAATGGATGATGTGTGATCTTTGTCTAAATTTTTAGGTAAATCATTTATATATAGTATGAATAAGACGCACCCTAATACACTACCCTGGGGTATCGAACATGACAGAGTCGTTTCTTCTGAATTTATAGTTTGCACGGTATTATTATTATTGTTTTGATAGATTATTTGGACAATTTGTTTCCTATTTTCTAGATATGACTTGAACCATTGATAAGCCTGTCCTCGTATGCCTGAACCGTACAATTTTGATAATAATATTTTATGACATACCCTATCATAAGCTTTAGTCATATCTAGTAATAAGCCTATTGCATATTGTTTGTTATCTATATGTTGAAGGGCAGATTGTATATAGTTATAGACTGCAAGTGTGGTAGATTTTGATTTTCTAAATCCGTTTTGTCTGTCATCGAGGATGTTATATTTTTCTAAGAATGCATATAATCTATTGCTCATAGCTTTTTCAAAAATTTTAGAAAAGGTTGATAGAAGTGCAATAGGTCTGTAATTATTTGGATTTGTGGGGTCGTCTTTTTTGTGTACTGGTTTTATTATAGATATTTTAAGTAGGTCTGGAAATTTACCTTCTTGGAAACTTTGATTTACCAAAAGCGTGAGTGGTTGGGTAAGTTCATCGGCACAAAATTTTAAAAGGATTGGCGGTACTCCATCTAGGCCATAACTATGCTTGTTTTTTATGGATTTAATTATTTTATTAATTTCCTTTTCTTCTACCGGACTTAGGAATAATGTAGAAGTAGGTGGATTTATGACTGGGCGGCCTTTGGGGATATTGCTTTTATTTTCATTTGAGTTATTACCGATGTTCGCAAAATGTTTGTTGAAAGAATTAGCTATTATATATGGGTCTTCCGTTACATTGTTATTTACTTTTATTTTTATATTTTTATGTTTCTTTGTTGTTGATCGGCCAGTTTTTAAACTAATTATTTTCCACATTGTTTTTACTTTGTTATCACTCTCTTTCATTTGTCTGATGTATTCGTTTCTTTTTGATATTTTTTCACATTTTTTAAGTATACTACTGTATGTTTTCAGATAATTTCTAATGACAGGGCTATTAGTTTGATTAAGTATAGTTCTAAAAACTCTTTTTTATAATAATAATAATAATAATAGTACCCGCAGGGCAGCTTGTGGCGAGCTGTTGGTGAGTAACGACACCACGGACCCGAGTGCTCCAGAGAGCCGGTTAGATCCCTCGTCCCCGACGCGTCTTCATCGGTCGGGGTGGACACCTAAGAGGGCTCGCAGGGCTCTCAGCTCTGCATTGCCTTAATTGGCTGTGCAGAGAGGAGTCGTCAGAGCTGTTGCTCCAGGGGTGGAAGTGTTAAAGGGCATAACGACGCGAGTAACTTCGGAGAAATCGCAGCACACCTCTTGACACCCCTGAGTCGCTCGCTCCGGTGTTGCTCCTTTGCCGGCAACTACTGTCGGTGCGTTTGAGGGGCCCATCTAGTGGGCGGCAAGCCACCACCTGCCTATAATAGTCAGTAATCATGATTATGGCAGGTGACGTTTCTGTTGCAATAACCCAGTATCAGTCCATCCCGAATTCATTCCATAACCCTTAAACCTTTTCCTTTTACATGCAATAGATTTTTCTTTTGCCAAAACCTATTCAAGGGTACACCTTTCATAGGTATATCCAGGAATAGGTTTTGGCGGGAGCGCCACATGACAACCACTTCTCCAAAGGGCCTCTACGTGTTGGATCTGTATCCCCACGCAAGCCTCTCAAAGGACCCGGGTGAAAAGACCCGTGATTCTCAAAGGAGATACAAAATAATAATAATAATATTCATTTATTTCGGCCAATTGTCAACCATATTTTTGTTAGTAAAAATAACTTAATCTAATGTTAGTAGTGCGTTCATACATTTATTCAAAATTAAGTCAGATTCAAATATATTAATTGATAAAAATTACAAAAATGCACATTTAATTACCTAATTTAAATATCTGGTGTGCACACCCCCGGGCACACCCACCACGTCACAGTGCATACGCGTCCAGTGCCACTGGATTGGACAATCCGGCTTATCAGTGATGACTTTCAGAATGCTGTTACGGCTCCCACGTATTCTGCGCCTCAAGGAAGCAGTTCTTTTGCGTAATATGGCATAGAAATCATCAGTACGGGCCTGAGCAAACATCGCTGATGCGCTACAGAATCGCGGGAGCCCCATCAGCATCCTGAAAGCATTATTGTATTGTACACGAAGTATGTTGTAGGCCCTCTGCGTATATCTAACCCACAGGCTACAGGTGTAAAAAGACTGGCAATATGCCTTAAAAAGCGTAATTTTTACCTCTTTTGTACATTTTGAAAACCTGCGGGCCAACATATTACTTCGGACCGACAACGCTCTTCTTTCCCTCTCAATATCCTCATCATCGGATAAATCATCGGTAAGCATATGCCCTAGGTACTTGAATTTGAATACCAAATTCAGGCGTTTTCCATTGAGGTACAAGGGCGGAATTACACGAGGTTTTTTCGACCCCACCCTGAAAACCATGACTTCGCTTTTGCGTACATTATATACCAGCCCATGTGACCTCGCGTACATTTCACATACACCCAGCAATTCCAGTAAAGCGTCTGCGGAAGGAGCCAATAAAATCATGTCATCAGCGTAGCTGATGCTGTTTATGGTTAGTCCATCAATGGAGCATCCAATACCTGTTTCACTGAGTTCCTCTATCAGCTGGTTTATATAAAGGCAGAAAAGTGCCGGTGAGGTCAAGCCACCCTGTCTAACTCCGCACTCCAACCCATATGGCTCCGACAGTGCACCCAGCCATCTGACCTGGTTGGTCTGGTGACTGTACCAGTACTGCAGTAGGTCAACAGTTTCCCCTGGTATAGGCAATTGACGCAGTACCGGCCACAGAATGTCAAAATCAACCAGATCAAATGCCTGTGAGAGGTCTAAGAAACCCGTATACACAGGTGTGTTTCTATCTGTATAATATCTCACAGTGTGCTTGACTGCCAGTATTGCTGTCTCTGTGGACAATCCTTCTCTAAAGCCAAATTGAGAGTCGTGTAACTTAAGGTGTTTTTTTATCTGTCGCTCAAACACACCGTCGAGAACCTTAGCTATTATAGTGGCCAATGAAATAGGCCTGTAATTGCTACTGTCCGATATATCGCCCGTTTTGTTTTTAACAATAGGAACTACTACAGTCTTCATTAGCTCATCTGGTAGATAGGAATGTCCCATACAATAATTATACAAAGCACACAACAGTTTCGGTAAGTGCGATCCTGCATTCTGAAGATGTTCGATGCTGAGACCGTCGTGCCCCGGTGATTTGCCTCTGCTCATAGATTTTATCACATCTGTTACCTCTTCAAGTGTAATCAAAAATGGCGTACCCGACACGACGCTCGCAGCATCCCTACTCTGCCTAACGCCCTGAAGCACAGGTTTCACCTTAAAACGCTTCATAAACATGTTTGCTATATCCTCTGGTTTATGCAAACCAGCAACGCTCACGGGGGCTGCAGATTTCGGATTAAGTTTTTGAGTAGACTTCCAGAATTTTTGGAAATTCTTTTTCTTATGCTCTGTGGCCAAGATATCCATTTTAATCTGCTCCTCATTATCTTGGCAAAATTTTAACTGGCGCTTAAATGCACGCCGTGACTCTCTCATCATCTTAAATAACTGTCCAGACTAAGGTTTACCATGCTGTACCCAATTTAAATACGCGTCCCTTGCATACCCGTGAGAGTCCCTGACATATTTGTTCCACCCAACCACGGCACGTCGGCGGTGTACTCTGCCTGTACCCACCTCCGAACTATCCGTAGCCGCCTGTCTCAATGCTTCTACAATGCTACTATAAAATGTGTCAATAAGTTTTTTATGTTCTACGTCATTACAAAAACCACAACAATTTGACAGTTCCGGCGGTAAAATAATATTTTCTAACGTACTCATACACAATTCATAATAGCGTTCGGTCTGCTTTACATCCCTCTCCCCCCATACAGCTATATCACGTACAGTCTCCTGCACGGTTGGTACAGACCGTGACCTGACCTCCTCCAAGCTAATGTCCATACAAAGTGGTAGATGATCCGACCAATATATGTCCTCTATGTTCTTGATAGACTTCCAGGACCCGCCCGAAACTAGGAAGTGGTCAAGCCAGCGCCTGGATCCAGTGGCTTCACAGACAAACGTGTATGTGTCAGAGTTCCTACCCAATTTTATGTAATCAGCACAATACCAATTTTGTTCCTCACAAAAACTCGTCATTTCTTTATCAAAGGGTTTACCCGGGTGTGCGTTAAAATCACCTAAGATATACACATATTCAAGGTTAGCGCTTTCGACAATGGCTGCTATTTCACTAAGACATTCACAAAATTCATTCAAGTTTTCTGGTGAATCGTTTGGCATATACACATTTATAAATAGCAAAGCACGGTCAGCGCACGAGGCTTTAATTGCGATAATACGATCACTTCTACATGGAATTACAGAAACAGATGTAAATACATTTTTTTTCCATAAAAGTGCTAGTCCACCATACGGCCTCCCTTGTAGGATTCCTGCTGATGTGTCCACCGACGATTTACCAAAATACCCGAAGTTGTCGTCAACACCTCCGATTAACGGAACATCATGCGGCAAAAGCCATGTTTCTTGCAAAGCAATAATGTCCATTGACTTACACAAATTTCTTATACACGTAATTGATCTTTTAAACGACTTACAATTAAAACTCACAACCTTCGCAACTGCGTTTTTATTACATTGGTTTAGTCCACTATCCATTAGAAAGTCTGATTTTTTTAAATTCACTTTGCGGTGCTTCTACCCTTTGCCCTCGCGCAGCCAATGTACTTGATTGGTTGTACTGGACGAATCTACGGAATGCAATTCCCGCTGTCATGTCGTTTTTGTATACAGGATTTTCTTAAACCTTTTGTAATCCATGTTCTTTTGGTGTTATTTTTTAATTTAATTCTTTGGATAGGAAAATGTTTATTTAGATTTGATATTATTATATCATGAAATAACTTGTAGTTCTCGTTAATATTTTTATTTTTATCTATTATTTGATCCCATTTTATATCTTTTAATGAATTTCTGAATGAACACATATTTTTATTTTTAAAAAATCTTTTAGTTGTGTGCCATGTAGATGGAGAATTTATAGTAGGAGTTTGGTCTTTTAACATTATAGTTGTGCTGCTGTGATCGGAAATACCATAGTCTTTTACAATGCAGTTAAACACCTGTTCATCATTATTAGTAAATATTAAATCTATACAATTTGCAGTAGTTTTTGTAATTCGTGTTGGTTCTTTAATGAGTTGTTTAAAATTATACGATAACATAAAATTTAATAGATTCTTGGTATCATTATCATTTAAATTGTTTACCTTTATATTAAAGTCTCCACCAATAACTATATTTTTATTTTTTGTTTTTAACTTATCTAAGACTTTAGTCATTTGCTCATAGAATATATTTATGTTACAGTCTTTCCTATAAAGCCCTATAATAATTGTGTTAATATTAGGTAGTTCTAATGCACATAGTTCTAATACTCCCTCTACAGAAAATCCTACAATATCTTTTCTCTCTTTATACTGAACATTATCCTTTAAAAGTATACCAACTCCACCACCTTTCTGTTCTTTTCTACAAACTAATGATGTTAAATGGTAATCTGGAATAATTATTGAACTACAAAAGTTTTCGTTTCTAGAATCATTGATTTTTAAGTTTTGTTCAGCTTGTGTTTCCTAAGTCGCCTTTTACGACATCCACGGGAAGACTTGGAGTGGTCCTATTCTACTCTGCTACCAACCCACAAAATTCAGTTTATAAAATAGTAAATATAAAATAACTAAGAATAAAGAAAATGAAAAGTTTATATTTTTCTTAGAGTTATGAAAGTAATCTTCTGCAGTTTTAGAGAACATTTTTTTCTATAATTAAAAAGGTTTTAATTAAAAATACTATTACTCTGTAAAAACTACGAAATTAGTTTTACCGCTTCTTTAGCCAGGAAGTGGAGAAATACTAAGTTTCCAGACATTAATCTCGTTAAGAGGGTTAAAAAAGCTGAACTACTGACTAAAAGAATATCTTATCACTTGGAAGACAAATATATATTTTCAAGTTGCTATATCTTATTGTCCGGGCGAGCGAAGCGTCTCAGTTTCGAGATACCAAAATGCTTTTGTCCGGTTGTTTAGCTGTTTGTCAGTTTCTCCGGCTGTTCTGCCTACAGGTCGCATTTTTCAACAGATTCTCGTGATGTTTTGTAAGAAGCTTAAAAATGATATATTAGATTTTTTGTCTATTCAGTTTTTCGATTTTTTTCAAAATGGTGGAAATCTGGGGTTTGAATACTTTATAAATATAATATTTCAGCCATTTTAGAAAAAAAAAACATACATCCTTTCTTTTACCCTAACAAGACGCAACTTTTTTATGGACAACTTTTTTTTACCGACTACATAAGGTTACCAGGGCCCCATGGTCCAAATGTTTTAACACCAAACGGCACAAATATATAATCTCCACTGAGAGATGATATTTGCGCCGTTTGGCATTCTCAGCGCCTTTAGCAGCCGCCCTCAAGGCCGACTCCCTGAGATGGGAAGGCGCCAGTGTGTCAACACATAATGTGTCCCACGATATAGCCTTTCCGCATTCTCAGGGTATCAGCGACATCTCATCTGGCCTCTTACCATCATTTTGTGCTACACCCGGGATTCCACAGTGCAGTGCAGTAATTTTTAAATGTTATAGAGCGGCAAAGGAACAATCGAATCATCTGATGGTAAGTGATCACTGCTGCCCATAGGCAATTGCAACACCAGGGGTGTAACAAGAGTGTTACCGGCCATTCTTGCCCTCCCCAGAAGGTTTTCCGGCTCTCCCACTCACCGAACAAAGCATAGAAGCGGTGAAGCTACTACTCAGACGTCGATTTTCTGTAAGAGTGTGGTACTTCCCCAGACGAGCCGGCCCATTCATGCTACTAGCAAAACAGAGTTTCGCCGGTAGCGTGGCACTACCACATTTTTCTTATGTTTCCATCGAAATACAATGTCTTATTCTATGAGACATGCATTAACATAATTGCAAGATAATATAAACACGTCTTACGCTATAATGGAACTTAAATAAGGCCAATGTTGTCTCATACATATGCATGGCAAACTAATTGTATGGCTTTGATTGGAGAAGCGTGACGCATAGTAATCCTGGTTTACTTCCCTTGTTTATCTAAGTAAACTTTCATAATATCGGGAGGAACCTTGGCCTGCCTCGGATTAAAGTTTTAATGAAATTTATATGATTTATACAACGTGGAAGGGACATACCCGTAATAAATCGAACCACGTGCTATACCAGATAGTATAATGAAATGAAAATAACATTTAAAAAGAGTGGAGCCGCCCGGGCATAAAAAATATGTTATATGAATTAATTATACAGATTGAGCGTGCTGTTAAGTAAGTTATGGGATACTAACTCTACGACACTATATGTTTTATAATTATATAGATAAACACCGGAGACCCAGGTGAGCACTATTTGAAGAAGACTAATGCGTTGGGGTTTGAATCTAGAACCTCTGGGATGCCGGACTAGCTTTTTATCCAAATCGCCACGAAGGATGTGAAATAACCTTACTGTCGTTAAGTTTCGAAAAATGTGTTCAATTTTTCTCCTTTACAAATCCTAAAATCGTTTAGAACACTGTAATATATGCATCGTGCGTTTAATCCTTAGATAACGTGAAGAGATCTTAAACGTGCGGGGATAAGCGAAAAAAAAACATTTTATATATGTTACGCTTCGTAATGAATTCTAAAGGCTTATTGGTGCAAAATTTCGAGGAACAACGATCCCATGAATCATGCAAGAACAAATTTCTACAAATATTTTTTAATAATAATTGTTTTACTAATATTTTTTATACAACGTGTAACGGAAAAGGCGTGTCAACCCGAAAGGGAGTAAACGTACCATTAACCTTACCACGTTACCTTACAACCAGTTTTGTATGGAGCTGCAGATATTTTTCGCGATTTCAGTGATGGTCCCATAGTAAAAGTTGTTTACATTGATTAGTACTTTTACTCTCTTCCGGGTTGATACCCCCTTTCCCCCTACACTTCGTATATGAATAGTTGGATAGGTTAAATTTACCTTTCTACATACATGTTGATCAATATAACTTCGTTGACGTTTTTAACTTCCATTTCTGGATCCTTTGGTATTGTTAATCTTTGGATGAAGTGAATGTATTACCCGACAAAACTCCGTATATCCATAGATTGACTATTTAATATTTAATTTAGCATAAAATAAATTTCAAATAATAAAAAAACAAAATGGACTATACGTCATAGATGTAATTTCATCAGCTGTATAGTCCGCCATTAAAAAACTCCCGGATAATTTTATTATTCAAAGAAAATTGGCAGTATAAATAGCTTATTCCGGAATTAAACAGGCATCTTATTCTTGGATTGGTAATCAGTAACGCAAAATCGAGTTATTCTGGATTTAGACATTTATTCTCGGAATAAATTTTAAAATAGTTCAGTCGAATCCGCCTTAAGATAAGCGACGAAGACCAAACATTTTATATAGGTCGCGCTGAAATTCGCGCGTTACATAAAGGGTTTTGGCCATTGATCGCTGGAATCTAGTGATGAATCACCGGCACATTACGCTTACACATCGAGACGAGATGCCCGCTGGCCCGTGTCTAAAGTAAAAGGCGTAAAAAAGGAAAATTGAGGTTGGAACAAAAGAATCCATGGACGAAGCACAGGCAGACGAGAACATAATTTATCTCCGCATGTATTCGCCCAAGAGTACTATACAGGCGACTATAAGAGCCGGTCCCCTTACCCTAGACCAAAACACAATTTTCCATACAAACGTAGTGTACGTTTCATTTCGAAACGACATGCCCGATTCCGACAAAATTTTGTAATTTCAAAGATATTGCAATGATCTAGGGTAATATCTGGTTTCGACATTAAAAATATGAACTTAAAATAGAATATAGTGTGTTACATCATCTTTGACCATCAGTATGAGAAACTTCTTAATCGTTATATTTTCTTTCCAGTTGATAATTTCACGTCGGAAACCAGTTATTAACCTAGGTAATTGCAATTTCTTTAAAACAACAAATTTTTACTGAAATGTGACATCATGTGGTTTCAAAATTAAACGTTTGTATGGAGAAGTCTAGGGTTTCTGGGGATTCTTAATGCGTTATCGCAGCGTCGGTCGTCTTCCATATATTTCGTCGTCGCACGCGACGTTTTCGGATCGACGGACGAGAGACGAAGCGGGGAAACGATGATGCGCTGCGCTGTCGGACTACGGCAAAAAAGAAAAAAGGTAAAGAAGAAAGGTAATGATTTTAGCTTAGTATGAATGTATGTGGAATGTGCGTGCATCCGAACCGATTATCCAATTTTGACAAATGAAATGTCAATTGATTTATAATTACTGTCCGGATGGCATAGGCTACAATTTGTTTACAATAAATTACCTATAACGAATGTTACATCTAAAAAGTGAGTGTAAAAAAATGATTAAATTTCGTGTTAAATATCAAACGAAAAGTCTTAATTTTAAAAATATATAAATTGTTACCCGTAAATTTCTCATGTATTCGGGCGGGTATTATAAGTACTTTTATACAGGCGTGTTCTTTATCCCATATTATAATTTCCACACTCTCTTATGACTTAATCCTCTACAAAAACGAGGTAATAGTCTGTCGGTCGATCACATCGCATCTGGAATATTAATAGACGAACGCCCCTCCCTCAACTGAGGCTGCTCATTCTTCAGCGTAAAACTTAGGAATAGCGGAATTTGTGCGTGAAATAATATTATTTTGGGCTCTAAGGAGAATTAACTAGACCTTCGGCGAAATACTTAACGATATTATTGTTTTTTTAAGCCCCGACAAAAAGAGGGGAGTTATAAGTTTGACGCTAATGTCTGTCTGTCTGTGTGTCTGTCTGTGGCATCATTTTTACTAACGTGAATAAAAGTTATTAAACGCTTGAAAATCGGCTTTTTTAATTCACCTAACAAATAATAAACTTTAGATAGGTATATAAACTAAAAATTCAACCCCTAGAAGGATGAAAGAGTGATCTTCTACCTAGGCTACGCTGAAGTGTTCCGTCGCTCAATTAAAAATCCTATTAGAACCATTTTCGACGTATATGCGGAGAAAGTCGCGGGTTAAATATAAGTAGTTACAGTAATTTATCCAAGTCCGCATTCTGATGAATTGCTCAAGAAATGGCCAGCGACGGACTTGCGTCCCTTCATTAAAAAATTGTTAAACATTGTTATGCTTGTAGTCGTAGATGATTATTTCGAAATATTTCTAAAACTGAAATGAAAATAACATTACATAGGTATATCTTCCATTACTGATAAAATATATTTCACTAGAATCGAACACGCGTTACGCTTGCTCGGTCCAGTAATTTTTCAAAAATACTAAACCGATTTTGATAAAGTTTCTATAGAACCATCTGACAATTATTCCCTTTAAAACAAAAGAAAGAATTTTCCAAAACCAATTTCTAATTCCTAATTTTCGAGTGATCGGTGAACATATATAAAAAAAAGGTACCGACGAATTG
Organism: Acrobasis consociella; assembly: GCA_963555685.1. Classification (NCBI taxonomy): domain Eukaryota; kingdom Metazoa; phylum Arthropoda; class Insecta; order Lepidoptera; family Pyralidae; genus Acrobasis; species Acrobasis consociella. The sequence continues at coordinate 4,896,297 of OY743111.1, read as the reverse complement.
ATAACTGCTTTTTTTAAGTCGGTTAAAAATTCAGAAGAAGCTGTTTTATCAGAAAATGCCATGAAAGAATTTCTAATAAAGTCTGCCTGTACAGATTAAAGCGCAATCTCGCATAACATAGCAATATCTTGATATAGTTAAAACACTTTATCCCAGTCCGCACTCTGATGAATTACTGGAGAGAAAGCGCCGGACTTGCGTCGCTTCATTGAATAAATTGTTTAACAATGTTTATACTTAGTTGCAGATAGTTTAAAATTAATTTACGTGTAGTTTGCTGCTGTAAAAGTGATTTTGCTAACTTTATATAACCTAAAATTAAAAGTAACAAAAATTAATTAAAAAAACTTATATTAAATTATATAAAAAATTTAGGCCACATCGCTGCCATGACAGGGCAAAGTACCAAGAGGCTGGCGGCATTTCCACGTTGAATAAATATCTAAACGCTGTCCGAAATGCGCGCCGGCCCTTGGGTCCCCGGAGACACCGAACAGGCGTGCGGAAATTTCCTTAAAAATAAAAAATTATCAAATATAAATGATACGAGTATAATTTACTTTCTATGTTATCTAAATCAGTACCTATTATTGTAACCTAGTATTGTCTGTCTTTATTTTCTACCAATATAAAAAATATCAATGATTAAATAAGAAAATCTCACGAATAAACCTCACGCCAACGTTTATACAATTAATTTAAACACGACACATATCAACCGAGTTAACAAAAAGAGGTGTCCGCTCCAAATTACAATTACCCGAAATTGCGCCACCCTTATTAATTTACCTTCATTTGTTACATTGTCATGCAAAAACACGGCCAATTTAGGGAGCATATATTTAATTCTGTGTAAAGGTAAAGTGATGTACTTGTGTATTTAAACGAGTAATTGCGAAGTGCGATCTCTGAATAATAGAAACACGAGCTGAGCGAGACGGTTACGTTGTTTTAACTTGATTCACTTTTCTGCGGATTTTACGTTGTTGTTGGTTGGGTTTAATTGTGGTGCTTTAAGGGGATAAATGAATTTTCAGGGTCCAGTGCTGGCCTTATTTGAAATAAATTATTTTAAAGGAAATGGAGATATCATTTAATATGATGTTTTTTTTTATTTTCATGTGGTTTCCGGCAGAGTAGAATAGGGCCACTCCAAGTCCTCTAATCTAAACAAAGCTATTAATATCAATGAGACCTCTCCAACCCGTCTGGCCAGTGAGGAGAGTGTAGGCTAAATCCGCTGTCTGCTCTGGCTATGTACGGCTCTAGTAGTACAGAGAGGGTCGTGCTTCTGCAGTGTAGACAAAAAGACCTGATGATGATGATGTTGAGGTTTTGAGGTTTGTTACGTGAAATTAAGTTTCCTTTAGGTTTTATTACAGTACTGTTTTGCTTTAATTCAAGCGTAGATACCGACATCGAAGACGAAATATCTGACCACAAACAAATTGTTTCCAAGGTACCTAAATATTGCCCAATAATCAAAAGCCACATTACCCCAATAAAGGTTGTAAATCAATTCGCAGCGCATGCCGCATGCAAATTGCTAATATTCCCGATTTATTGGACGATCAGTCGTCCCGGCGGCGTGTGCGTAGTAATTTACACGTCTGCGGTGTATGAACATGCCAAATACGGAACTTACCTACATAAATAGCTATCTATGAGCAAGTTTAAAAAAACTATCCCTTTCATGGACCGATTTCGATGCGTTTTTTTTGTGAACTTAAATTTTCTTGAAGTTTTATTACAGTACTTTTTGCATCCATACAAGCGTAGATACCGACAACGAAGACGAAATATATGACCACAAACAAATAGTTTCCAAGGTACCTAAATATTGCCCAATAATCGAAAGCCACATTACCCCAATAAAGGTTGTAAATCAATTCGCAGCGCATGCCGCATGCAAATTGCTAATATTCCCGATTTATTGAACGATCAGTCGTCCCGGCGGCGTGTGTGTAGTAATTTACACGTTTGCGGTATATGAACATGCAAAATACTGAACTTACCTTTATAAATAGCTATCTATGAGCAGGTTTAAAAAATCTATCCCTTTCATAGAACGATTTCGATGCGTTTTTTATGTAAACTTAAATTTCCTTAAAGTTTTATTACAGTACTAGCTGTGCCCGCGGGCTTCTTTCCCCGTGGGAATTTAGGGATAAATAGTACCCTATGTCCTTTCCAGAGTCTGAAACTATATCCATACCAAATTTCATCCAAATCGGTCCAGTAGTTTAAGCGTGAAGAGATAACAAACAAACAAATACACAAACTCACTTTTGCATTTATAATATTAGAAGGATTTTTTGCTTCCATACAATCGTGGATACCGACATCGAAGACGAAATATATGACCACAAACAAATTGTTTCCAAGGTACTTAAATATTGCCCAATAATCGAAAGCCACATTACCCCAATAAAGGTTGTAAATCAATTCGCAGCGCATGCCGCGTGCAAATTGCTAATATGCCCGATTTATTGAACGATCAGTCGTCCCGGCGGCGAGTGTGTAGTAATTTACACGTCTGCGGTATATGAACATGCAAAATACTGAACTATATAAATTGCTATCCATTGAGCAAGCAGGTATAAGGTCCTTCGCTAAGTTACGCGAGCGCTCGCGGCGGGTTTCGGTCTATCTCTGTCACACACTGTAAATGCGGAAGAGACAGCAGAATCCTTCGCAGGTCACCTGTCTCTGTCGCACGTAGCTTTTGTAACAGAGATAGACTGAATCCGCCGCGTGCGCCCGCGTAACTTAGCGAAGGCCCTAAAAAAACTATCCCTTTCAAAGGTTACTACACTCAAAACGCGCATTCTCTAGTTTCTTTTTCTACCATAACGCATCGTTTTGTTTTCACTTAATGTAAAAAAACGTCTCTTAATTTAGGCGGAAAACAAACAAGACATTATATACTCTATAGTCAGTAGTTTTTTTTTTGCTTTTGGCAAACACGGATCTGTAAAACCACACTTACTTACTGTATAATATAAGGTCTAACAAAATATACTGAAACTATTTTAAGAGTGAATTCAGTTCATGATGCCGAACAACTTTCCCCAAGAAACACATATCGAAATATAAAAAGTAATTTTTGGCCTACCATAGATGTTGACCGATCAGGTAATCCGAGTTTGTATGGAAAGCCAAAAAATATTCGTTATTATATACACGATGATTTTTTATTGGTTTTGGAGCCAAAGGCCACTTAATAAGAATCATTAGTAAGACCTAATTAGCTAGTCAAAATAAAAATTCAGAACCCAATTTTTTTGACTAAAACTCGAAAGTAAAATCGTGAGATCAATAAGTAATGCCGCCGCCGGCCGGCCGCCGGGGTCACGCGAGTTCACGCGACAGTTTTGGACGAGTGTACTACGTGGTCTCGATCGAAAATCATTTTTGTAACTTTTTTATCTTATGTCATACACAAATTTGGATTACGTATATGGATAGAGTAATTTATTTACTATACGACATTTTCTTTTCCAAAACCAATGAAAAGTCAGCGTGTATAAACACATGTTCCTTGAGGAAAGTTGTTCACTATCACGGACTTCTTCTTATCGCGTGTATTAGTGACTAACACTAGTGTCAGAGTTTTTAAACCGCCTTAAAGGCTCTGACATGGTTTTAGGTAATGACCAATGTCAAAGACAGTGACCGGGACCGACGGCTTAACGTGCCCTCCGAAGCACGGATCATCTTACTTATCAGACAGTCAGGTAATTAGCCTACAATGTCCTAACCAAACTAGGACAACAAAACAAAGTCTTTGCCCCCGCCGGGAATCGTACCTGCGACCTCCGGGTATGAGCCGAACGCTCTAACCACTACACCACGGAGGCAGTTACGGACTGAATTCACCCTTAAAATAGTTTTACTAATTTTGTTAGACCTTTGTGAAAACCAATTAACGGAAAGCAATCCAAGTGTTTATTTTAATCATAAGACATTTTTGAAGGAAGTAAGAAAGTATTTTTTCAGCTTTTCGATTTATCCTACACATGCCTTGCTGGGCAAAGGCTTGCCCTTCCATTTTTAACTGATCCCTATTTATAACAGCCTGCTGCCATTTTTTCATAAAGCTGTCTTTGTTGTCTCTCTATCTTCTTCGTGGTCTTCCTCTACGCCTGGGCTCTTCTGGCATCCGTAATAAATAAATAAATAAATAAATATTTATTCAGGCATTCACCACCCTTACCTTTCGGGCCCATCTCTCTCGATAAATTTTGATTATATAAAAAATTAACATTAAATCATTCCAACTTAAATTTAAACAATTTCTTTTAGATTTTTTAAGTGATAAAATTATAAAAAAGGTATACGCTAATTTGAAAGTAATTATAGAAGTATAACGTTTTCCATTAAATCTAAATACGATATGTTAAGTGTAAAAGGCTATGGCCTAACTGGGCCCATGTAAAGTTACATGTGTGAAAACCATTATCTATTCACTGTGTATGTGCATTGTAATTTAAATAAATAAATACGACACACATGCTTCGCCCAGTCCCACTTTAGTTTGACCGTCTTGACGACGACAAAAAGTTTGTATTGTATCATTAAATTAATATAATTTTCGGTAAATTTTATATTAAAGGATTCTATTTGTAAAAAATAATTACTTGCATACTTCAATTTGATGGAAAAATATTCACATTTTTCAATAAAAGAAAAAGCTGCGGATGGATTGAAAAAAGTCAATTTTACATCTCACAGCGGTGTTTTTAATAAAACCTTTTATGATTAACTTGGCGTTTATTAATATTAAAATACTCCACTAATATTGAAATCAGTGAAAAGAAATAAACCACCGAATCCTTTTTTTTAATAACAAAATTCAATTTTATGTAAATTGCTGGAGTTGATGAACGAAAAGTTGGAAAAAAGTTGTTTTTTTAATCGATATTGTTTTTATAATGTTTGACATATTATGCTCTTTTTTATAGAAATAGGGTTGGTCGTAAAATTAAAGCCAAATCGTTTAATTCCGCCAATTGTTATCGATTACGCATTGTCTTAACAACCTTAGGTGACTATTTACATGCATATTATATTTGAAGAAGGAAAAGTGCAACCCGGGCTCCGAAGCAGTACAGATGAGGATGCAACCAGGAACATGCTAAAATCAAAAAAGCTGCTGGTTTTGCTTATATTCCACGACACAGGGGATCCTAGTGTGAAGTCATCATCATCATCAAAAGGTATTTTTGTCTCCACTGCAGGAGCACGACCCTCTCTGTACTACCAGAACCATACTTGGCTAGAGCAGCCAGAGGATATGCCTATACTCTCCGCAACGGGCAGACAGGTTGGAGAGATCTCATTGATGTTTATAAGCTTTGTTTAGCTTTTATTTCCTAAGTCACCTTCTACGACATCCACGGGAGGACTTAGAGTGGCCCTATCTGCCGAAAAACACGGCATAAAGTGTGGAGTGTGACGCCACGTTACACTAACCAAAATTGTCACATAAAATATGCTTCATTTTTAATAACAAGTTAATTAGCTCCCAATCCCAGAACATAGGCTTTTGCCTAGACTGGGAACTTTATAATCTTTTATGTCTACCGATGCTTAGTTGTAAGAACTGTGTGAACTTTGTTTTACTAAATAATATTTTTGATTTATTTTATACTAGCTTTAACCCGCGACTTCGCTTGCATATAATTATGATAGTGGAAAATAAGTAATGTTAAATTATACGCGTATAATTATGAGAGTGGAGAATAAGTATAGGTTTTCTAAAAAAATCATTATGTCAATATCTGAACACTGAACAGGAATTTATTGTTGGACGCTGCTGTACACATTATTGTTTGTTTTCCCATTAGGTGCCAAAACAAACACGTTCTGAGCACTGGACACACGCGAACACAAAAAAAAAACATAGGAATAGTCAGAAATATATTATTAAGATTGACACAATAAGGGCAGTCTTTCATGTCGCCCTTTGAAACAGGTAATAATATTGTTGACGTCAGCACTTCTTAGGTCAACGCATTCTACCTTACGCAATGAGTAAATCTACTAAAAACTGTAAGGCAACAACACACATAGAACTACAATACATACCAACAATAAAACGCCTCGAGTAAAGTAAACTTAAAATCCAATTTCTTTTAGAATGATGTTTACTTATTTACGTTTACAGAACGTCGTGTTTAAATTTCAGGAATGTTTGCTTGAAACGAGTCTCGTTCCGAAACTGACTGTTTTATTAATTTGAACGAAACGGAACGTTTTCATGAGATACTAGAGGAAGTCTGCGATTTTGTATGCAAGTTGAGGTCTCGTCATTTCTGCCTAACATTGTTCTTTTAATTTAAGAGTTTGCTCTTGTCGATGGAGTTAAGTGGAGTTGCTCCCATTCCTTTTCCCATTCAGCCAGAGGACTTAGCCTACATTCTCCACGCTGGCCAGACGGATTGGAGAGGTCCTATTGATGTTTATATACTTTGTTTAGCTTGTATTTCCTAAGTCGCCTCCTTCGACATCCACGGGAAGACTTGGAGAGTGGTTCTACTCTACTCTGTCGGAAACCACATGGCAACAATCTTTTCTCTAGTTATAATTAAGTTTCTTCTTTTATTTATGTAATGTCTTTAATATTTTATTAGTTTTGATTTCAAATAAATTTTAAAGTGTTGAAAACATAACAAAATTATTTAAAATTTTCTATGTAAGTATAACATGCAAAAAGAAAACTTTTCAACAAGTGTAACATAAAATAGCGATGATAAAAAGTGAGTTGATATTCGGCGACAGCGCGTCACTTCTCCTGGCTTCATTGTCGCGTCGGCGGCGGAATACAAAACAGATGGCACTTTTGGCCACTTTTCTGTCGCGCTAGATGTGCTACATATCATGAAATTGGACATGTCAGTTTTTTGCCAAAAGGGTGCTCAAGACCTTGCGAAGTAGAGAGTAGAAAATGCGTCAATTTCGTGGAACACGCGGTTGGAACGAAGTTACTTTTGTAGTAAGTACTTATATATATGGTCAGTAGCGTGCATTTCATACTAGTATTTACAAATAATAAAGGCCCGGTAATTGTTTACTCTGCGGTAGCGTGATATTTTAAAAACATATCAAATTATTTGAAATTTTCCAAGTAAGTATAAAACACAAAAAGAAAACTTTTCAACAAATGTAACATGAAATAGCGATGATAAAAAGTGAGTTGATATTCGGCGACAGCGCGTCACTTCTCTTGGCTTCATTGTCGCGTCAGCAGCGGAATACAAAACAGATGGCACATTTGGCCACTTTCTGCCGCGCTAGATGTGTTAAATATCATGAAATTGGACATGTCATTTTTTTGCTAAAAGGGTGCTCAAGACCGTGCGAGTGGAGAGTAAAAATTGCGTGAACGTCGTGGAATACTTGGTTGGAACGAAGTTACTTACGTACTAACTACCTATATATTATCAGTTAGCCTTATTTATTTGTAAATATTAGTGCGAAATACATGCTGCATTTCGCACTAATATTTACAAATAAAAAGGCCCGGTAATTGTTTACCCTACGGTAACGTTCCCAAAAGGCTGGCTGCATTGCCACGTTGTATGGCGTTGCTCATTTTTGACCTAGATGTAGGCCAGCCTGCTGGGCATGATACCGCAGGGTAAATAAAGTGGAGAGTAAAAAATGCGTAAATGACGAAGAATACTCGGTTGGAACAAAGTTACTGTCATAATATCTATTTATCAGTAGCTTGCATTTCATACAGACACATAGAATTTGTCTATCCTGTGCCACCCTAATATAACATCGAATATCCACTTAGACACACGAAAAACAACAGCTCTAGAGTTTTTTTACTTTGGCAGCTAAATATAACTCTGACATACAGGCTGACATATTATTTTTAGCCACTTTCACGTTGCGCACTTTATGTCTATAAGTTTGATGTGCCAAAAATGCTCTGAGCATTTGGATAGAAGATGACAAAAATCTTCAATTTGTAGATTGATTGTAGCCATTGGAAATACAAACTGACAAGCTCCCAATTTTGTATAACTAATAATATATCTGTCTAACTTATAATATATAGATTAGATAGATATAGATGTAGTATATTATTATAATATAGGTATATAGGTAGCATAGGTATAGATGACAGCCTTTCTGACTACATTTGCACACCGGTGATGGTAAACATGATTGGACGAAATTGAATGTACTAATATATTGTAACACATGTTTGGCAAATTATTTATCTTTATCTTTAATAATAACTACACAATTTTAGGCTCGAACCAAACCAATTCTACTCGTGCAATTTGCTGGTGGGTAGAAATTGTATAAAACACCACGAGTTGAGAGAGATATAGATAAGATGAGTACGAAGTTAAAAAGTTTTAAAGCTACAAATTTATATGCTAGGCAAATTAGAAAAATCACAGAAATCGGTCCATCCGTTCGAGCGCTACGATCAGGGACAGGAAGCGCTTTCCCTAACGCGGGTTTTAGGCGGCTAATTGATAGGTTTGAATATTTTTATTGGATCAAAAACCCCTATCACTGGGTAACTCTTTCGATCGACTAACCGTATCATATGGAAAGCCTTTCAAAGGGTTTCCCTTTAAATAAGCTGTTAAAACATGCACATTACGTTACCCTTACAAAAACCATTTCTCATAGGGTAACCCTATCTCATAGGCTAACCCTTTAAGAAGCGCTTTCCCTGGTGGCCACGGGGCGGGGGGGAGACGTGGGGGGAAAAACCCTTTCAATAAAGCGGAAAAAAACCCCTTCCAATGATTTGGTAAACGCTTAGCCTATCATAAGGATGGGTTCCCTATACGGGATACGGTAAGCATTTCGCTGGATAAGCTTTTTACAGGCTAACATAGACGTGAGGGTAAGCCTATCGAAAGGATGACCTCTTAAAGGGGTTTTAAAAATTAGCTGCTAATCCGGTCCCTGGCTACGATGCCACAAACAGCCAGATATTAGCGTCAAACTTATAAGTCATGACACTTCTCTTGTTAGTCGGGAGTTAAAAATACACATAAATATAAGAAGCTACTATTAGCAACTTCACAATTAACAATTACATTTATACGTACAAAACACTCAGGACATTTCTTTTGTAACAAAACAAATACCGTTTGAAACGATCTCTTTTTAAGTGCATTCACACGTTCATAATTAAATTTTCTGCTATTGTCACATCCACCACCATAACTCCATGAAAAGTCTTTTTTTCCTATTATTTTCATTAACAGACGTGCACGTGACCGAAATAAAGTTTGCTTCGACCAAGAGCGTAGCTAGGTGCGGGCAGGGGAGGGTAGCAGCCTAAAATCATACTAACCAACTCAGGAACGAATAGTATCGGTAAACTCTAGCCTTATAGTATTTTTCGTATACTTAAATAAATATATAGAGACAAATTACACTGATTGAGCTAGCCCAAAGTAAGTTCGAGACTTATGTTATGGGATACTGACTCAACGATACTATATTTTATAACAAATGTGACGTAGTGATTATTTTGAAAGAAACAATATTTGAAAAGACCAAACTCTTTAATTAATTTTTAACAATTATACAATGAGAAAGAAGTCACAGGTAAGGGTCGTAGGTTCACAGCCACGAGATTCGTTGTTCCAGAAGAGATTTCCAAAAGTACTCAGCTTTGAAGCAGCCCGGCGTCCAGTCGGTCGAAAGAGGACGAAGGTCCTCGCGCCTCCGTATTTATATGGGCGCGCGGGGTGGAGAGCGGGGTGAGGAGGGAAGCACCCGAGGACTTCATCACACACCCCCCTCGTTGGGACAGAATTTTCCTGCCGGAAAATTCGGCTTCGTCTGCTCGCTGGCTGAAGCTGGCAGGATACGACGGGGCTGCGGACTCTGGAGACCCAGGAGGAGCAGGACAGCTGAAATTTATAGAAAAAGGAATGAGTAACATTCTAGGTATCGCAGTTAGGTTACCTGAAAAGTTAGAAATACATTATACGAGCCGAGCCGAGTCACCTCACAGAGCAATTTTATTTTTATTTTTTTTTATTTTATTTTTAGCACCAGAAACAATGATTAAAATATAGCGCGAAACGTTAGATGCGATGCGATATGAAATAACAATGTGAAGCGATCATTATAGTTATCTATTAACAAGTGTGCGTGAACAGCTGTGGTATGCACAACCGGTAAGCCAAGGTCAAGAACCGGTCGTAGCTTGCAAGTGTCAATGCGTTCGATAGCGAATAGGTGAACACACAATGTTATAAAGACAATTCGAACCTGTATACTTGATTCAAGCGAGAGACTTTTTTACCACTAAACCATAGGGTACAAGAAAAAAAAAAAAATGTTATACATTGGTTATAGAAGATAGTATTTAATTAGTTTAAATTTTGATTATATTTTGATAATTATTCTTTATAATTTATTTGTTTTATATCTTTAATATGCCATTCGCCCAGTGGCTTACCAGACATGTCTGAAAGTTTATACACCAAAGGAGATTTTTTTGATACTATTTTGCATTTTATAAATTTAGGGGCCAATTTTTTTGAAAAATATTTGTCTTTATCACTTAAATAAAATGTTCGCTTCCAAACAATATCGCCAACGTGGAATTCGGCCGACTTACGGCGAAGATTATAAGACTGGCAGTTACGCTCGTGGGCCGATAACAAGGATGCATGTACTTTGTCGAAGATAGAAGACAAATGACCAAGGGACTCCGCATAACAGTCACGTGGTTCGTGAATTAAGTTCGGATCAGAATCTAGATAGTGTGAACCGCAGGTTATCAATTCGCGACCGAAAACAAGAAAAGAGGGCGTGTAGTTTGTGACTTCGCTTACGGCACAATTGATAGCGAATTGGATTTTAGGTACTAGCGTATCCCACACTCTGTGGTCGTTCTCAATGAATGCGGAGATAGCTGTAGTTATAGTTTTGTTATAACGTTCAACCGTATTAACGTGAGGCGTATAAAATGGGGTATAGTGTGTGTTCGGAACTTTATATTTAGATAATAAGTTTTTAAATTGGGCACTAACGAATTGTTTACCGTTATCTACTATGACCGTAGAAGGAATGCCGTGAACCAAGAAAACATTATCTTCGAGTATTTTTGTTATTATTTCTGCTGTGGCACGCTTTATAGGGAAAAGCAAACAATACTTGGAGAAACAACAACAGACAACGAAAATATAGTTATTTTGTTTTCTTGTAGGCGGAAGGGGTCCGATTAGATCGATACTTATCGTTTGAAACGGCCTAAGACATGACTTTGGTCCGCCCATATGACCGAAAGTGGAGTGAGTTTGATGTTTATGAGCGATACAATCATCGCAAGAATTGACGGCCTTAACCACGTCCGCATACATACCTGGCCAATAGTAGTTAAGGGCCAAGCGCTTGTATGTTTTAGAGATGCCCATGTGACCGGCTGTGGGCAACGAATGGTTTTGCCTTATTAACTCCGATCTCTCTTCGGATGGAACAACCTCTTTCCATTGGAACTCTCTAGTAAGAGGGTTAAGACTTTTTTTAAAACGATATAATTTATTATTAAGGACCTGATAGTCTATAAAAGAGGCAGGAGACTGTGAACAACCTTTATAGATATTAAGATACCATGGATCATTAGTAGAAATGACATTCCCATCTATTGTGTTGCATTGCATAGGCATGACATTAGGAGAACGAGAAAGGAAGTCTGGCACAACGTTATCGGTTCCTCGACGATGCTTTATTTCGAAATTATAGGAAGAAAGACGGACTCCCCATCTAGCCAGTCGACCCGTAGGATTGTTGAGTTTGATAAACCACTTGAGAGCAGCGTGATCAGTGTACACAATAAATTTTTTGCCATTTTCTACATAGCAACGCCAGTGTTCAATAGCTGACAGAACAGCAAGCGCCTCGCGCTCCGTAGCACTATAATTTCTTTCTTGGTCCGTAAGGGATTTGCTGTAGAAGGCTATAACTCTTTCTTTCCCCTCCAAGACCTGACAAAGAACAGCTCCGATACCAAAGTCACTACTATCCGCGTGAATTTCAAATGGTTGTGTGTAATCTGGACAAGATAGTACCAGCGAAGAAGACAAACAATCCTTTAATTTATTGAAAGCTGCGTCAGCCTCTCGCGACCAATTGAACGCAGGAGAGTTTTTACCGTTAGAGGTTAGTTTATTCAAGGGAGATGCCAGCGCACTGAAGTTAGGTATAAACCTTCTATACCACGACGCAGCGCCTAGGAAGCGACGGACCTCCTTTTTGTTAGTAGGAGTGGGGTAGTTTTTTATCGATTCTACCTTTTCGGGATCGGCGTGAAGGCCTTCCGAATCCACTACATAACCCAGGTATTTTAATTTAGTACAGAAAAAGTTACATTTGTCGAGATTTATAGTGAGGTTCGCATATTTTAATTTTTCTAGTATTTTTGACAATAGTGTGATATGGCTATCAAACGAATCTGAGACACAAATCACGTCGTCGATATAACAAAAAACCCTGTTTTCAAATTCTGGACCGTAAAACAAAATATCTGCAAGACGCTGCTGGGTGGCTGGAGCGTTAGTTAATCCAAAAGCCATAGATTTAAAATGAAATTTACCACGCGTAGGAATATAAAATGACGTTTTGCAACGATCCTCTTTTTTTATCAAGGTTTGCCAAAAACATTTTGAAATGTCTAAACTAGATATGTATTTAGCATCTCTTAAGTTATCCAAAATCTCAGCAATATAGGGTAAACTATAAGCATCTTTTTTTGTTATAGAATTTAATTTCCGACTATCCAGACAAAAACGCAGTTCGCCATTTTTTTTAGGGGTCAAGATCACTGGATTAGACCAAGGGCTCTCGGAAGGTTCAATCACGTCCTCTTTAAGCATTTGGTCGACATGTTTTACCAAAATGCGCTGTTTCTCTGGTGACATGCGATAGTAACGCTGCCGAATCGGTGGGTGATCACCTGTATCTATCGAATGAGTAATGAGAGAGGTACGGCCGAGACCGCGTTTCTGATAAGAAATATCGATAAATTGAGAAATAATGTTTTTGGCGGTAGTTCTTTGATCGTCAGTTAAATTATCAAATGAAATTAATTTACTAACGGTGTCCTTCTGTACTACCGAGGTTCCAGATTCGTGATTATTTTGAGGTGAGATGGTTTCCAAATTAGCCGGAAACAGACCAAAACTTCTCCAAAAATCCATACCCAGAATCAAGGGGTTTTTGATGCCAGGAACGATATGGGTAACAAGAGAAACAGTTTTATTTTGAAATTGGAATGGAATTACCACTGAGCCGAGTGAAGAATATTGCTCGCCACCAGCGGTGGTAAAAACCAAGGGCTTAGAACCACTTAATTCCAAATTTTTCAAGAAAAGAAGATGAGAATTATTACCAAGTATAGTTGCGCAAGACCCAGAATCGAGTAAGCCAATGGTGTTTTTTTTATTTACTACTACAGGAATATAGGGAGGTTGTGTGTTTGTATTTACGATTGAAGAAAGTTTATGGCAATTAAAGAAATTGGATACGTGATGTAGCCAATTGTGCCACTCAGTTTTACTAGTTCGAGTTTTTATTTTAGACTTTCCCCAATCGGAACTTACAAGTTTTTTGAAGGTTCATTGTTTTTATTACAGTTTGTACAATTAGAGACTTTAAAACCTTTCAAACCACATTTAAAGCAAATAAGAAAACGAGGCTGAGTGCAAGATGATAGATTGTGCGAGTCATTTCTACATCTAAGGCAGAATTGTTTATTATTAGTAGTATTAGCGACGGCATTAATTTGACGATCCTTAGAAAAATTGTTAGAAGAAGCCGGACTGGGATTTTTAAAATAATTTCGATTTCGGAAAAAGTTTTTATTATTATAAGTTTTATTTACGATGGCGGAATCGGAATCAACGTAAGCCAGTTCAGGCGCCAAAGTACTAGAAGTAACCTTAGGTGGCTCAGAAAAATCATTACTACGACTTTGATATTGTTCGAACTTTCTGCAAATGCTAACCAACGAAGAAATATCTGAAACAACCCCAGTCAGAAGGCAATTAGTGTAACAAGGCCTAATGTTATTTAACAAGATGTTCAATTTGACAGACTCGCTGACAGGCTCATCCAAACGGGAAAATAATCCTTGCATTTTTGCTATATATAAGGTTATGTTCTCTTTCTCGCCCTGAGAACGAAGTCTTATTTCCGCCATTAGTTTATCGTCGTAATTATGCGGACTAAAATCACGCTTAAGTAATTTACAAAGATCGTCCCAAGTATCAACGCTGTCTTTGATAGAACGATACCAATGGAGTGCATCGTCTGAAAATATCTCAAAAGCGAAAGAAAAGATTTTGCTATCTGGAATGTTTCTACAAGACATAAATTCGTTAACTTTTTGGATAAAGGCGCGCACACACGATTTGCCGTTATATTTAAATTTACCGAGTTCAGAAAATAATTTACGATCGTAGGTTAATGCATCAAAGAATTTTTCATCAGAGTTCTGTGACTCGACTCCGCTCGATACTACAGGTTTAGAAGAAGTTAAGGACGAGAGAATTTCGGAAATGGAATGAAACTCGTTCCAGACCGAATTAAATTTTTGTGTATCACTAATTGAGGTGACGTCAATGCGTGATAACCTATGAAAAACGTGGCTGAGAATAGATTCAGTTCTAGAGTAAAGATTTTTATCAAATTTAGATTGCAAGGCTTTCGCGTTGTTTTTCACTCGTATTAAGGAATTATTTACCGCGGAAATATCCTCTTCGACCGTAAAACATGATTCTAAAATGTCCTCTGAAGGAGAACTAGATGAAAGTTTGGTAATTAATTTACGTAACTCCTCCACAGTACACTTTGAGGAGTCACCACCTCTTATTTCTACCTCATATTCGAGTTCCGATTTATTTAATAAGGTAAATTTTATGGTATAAGCCATAGTGACCGAAAAAAAAAAATGTGTGGAGCAGCTACGAAACCAGAAAAATTATGTGGAGCGAAAAGTAAAAAAAAATCAATTTGATTCCGTCCAAAAGGGTTTAACAGCAAGGGTATTATTACGTGAGGTTAATTAAGTTTAAAGTGGGATATGATATGCCACGCTGCGCGCACGCAAAAGCACGTGGACGGACGATAGCACCGCGTGAACAAAGGAATTAGATATGTTATATAATTATGCACTGCACTGCACTGAGTACGGAATGAAAACACCAAAAAAAATAACAAACACTAGTACATACCCTTTTGAACGAAATAAAGCACTCAAAACACAGTTATAAAATTTAGAAGATCAACGAATCTCGTGGTAACTCCTCTGTTGTGGCGCCACTGTGACGTAGTGATTATTTTGAAAGAAACAATATTTGAAAAGACCAAACTCTTTAATTAATTTTTAACAATTATACAATGAGAAAGAAGTCACAGGTAAGGGTCGTAGGTTCACAGCCACGAGATTCGTTGTTCCAGAAGAGATTTCCAAAAGTACTCAGCTTTGAAGCAGCCCGGCGTCCAGTCGGTCGAAAGAGGACGAAGGTCCTCGCGCCTCCGTATTTATATGGGCGCGCGGGGTGGAGAGCGGGGTGAGGAGGGAAGCACCCGAGGACTTCATCACACAAATACATATAAAGATAAACATCCAAGGCCCAGGACAATTTGAAAAAGGCCATTTTCCAACTTGCCTTGACCGGGGATCGAACCCGGGACCTCTGGGTGGCGGACTAGCATGGTGACCACTACGCCACGGAGGTCGTAAATTTTTTGTGTACTTAAATAAATATATAGTGATAAATTACACTGATTGAGCTAGCCCAAAGTAAGCGAGACTTATGTTATGGGATACTGACTCAACGATACTATATTTTATAACAAATACATATTTATATAGATGAACATCCAAGACCTAGGATAATTTGAAAAAGGCCATTTTCCAACTTACCCTGACCGGGGATCGAACTCGGGACCTGGGTGGCGGACTAACATGGTGACCACTACTCCACGTCGTTCGTTCGTCGTGGTCATTTACTTCCTACAGTAAAATGAAAAATACTATTGTAAAAACAGAAATCGGAATCGTAACGTAGACGACTCGCCGCGGGACAAGCTGGAAAATCGTGAATGGCATTAGGATTGCCATCCAGGATTCAAGTGGTAATAGTATTTTATGCAACAGTTGTAAAAGAAGCGTCAAAAAATGCGAGTGGTGCAGGTAGCGATGCGAGCATCGTAAGAAGACGCCATCTTGTTTCTATAATAGTGTTCGTGACTATTTAAAAGATAGATAACAGTACCGGAGTAGAAAAATATCATATCAAATACTAATCAGATCATGCAACCTTAGTAATGATTTTTTTGTGACACTGTAAGTACTTATATTTTAAAACTCTGACTTCCTTGAAAAATTCTGGCTACGACCTTGGCTTTGACGAGCTTGCTCCAACATTTTATAACGAAAGGAATCACCCAAGTGAATTTTGATAAAAAATTACTTTAATAATTTTTTTGCTGAATACTTCCTCGTTTTCGTGAGACATGTGTTAAAAAGGTCTTTTCAAATTAAATTTGAACACGGTACCCTGACAAATATTATTTCCTCATAGAATCTTGTCAGCGGAATGAAATACTTCCCTTTTCATTTAAGGTTACTTTGTGATTTTACTCTACTAAAGTAATTTACGGCCATTAAACCATTTTTTTTTATAAAATTATTTGCTTTTACGAATTGTCATACATTTACATGCCTACTGGAAGAGATCCCTATACGGGATAAGTCCGCCGTTGTATGTTTACTTTTCTGATTTGTATGTGTTCTTTCTTTTGTACAATAAAGCTTTATAAACAAACAAACAAACAAACAAACAAACAATACATTTTGAAAAATAAAATATAGTCTTTGTTACTCGCTGGCAATGTAGCTTTCTATACATAGGTACATACATATCATCACGCCTGTTTCCCACGCAAATGAACCTCCACTTACTACGATCCTGACAGACCTCTTTCGCTTCATCTACACTCATCCCTCTCTTCATGTACGCCCGGCAGTTAGCCGGTCAGCTGTGAAAGAATTTTAGTTGTTAAGTTTATCTATTATAAACACAAAAATCTACAAACAAAACTTTTCTATGTATAATATTAAAATAGATAAAATTTAATTTAAATATAGATGCTGTGTAAATAAATGGAAAACTCTTTAGGTATTGTACCAATACAAAAACATAAAAAATTGCATTTGAAAAAAAAAAAAAAGTACAATGTTCGGGTTTTTCCGGTTCCGGCGGTCATCTTGCGAATACTTACGTTGACGTCCTCCGCAGAAAATAATTATTATCAGTGCAAAAAGTGTTTTTTGAAGACATCTCCGCGCATCAACAGATATAACGAACAACAAGATTTAAGATTTGATTGCGATTTCAGTGCAAGAAACTCTCGTGTGTCGTAAACTGTGAATATTTCCATCCATCACATAACCTAAAAACGATCTTCGCCATCAGCAGTGCTGCAATTAACCTCACCAACAAATCATAACGTCAAGTGTCACACTGCTACCGCCATTTTGACATTGACAGTTAGAGTGTACTTAATCAAACAAACACTACAGTTTAATCTCTGCTACAATTGCTACAAACAAGTTTTACGAACATAAAAACCCCCAATATCATATCATGGAAAAAAGTATGGAAATGCTGCTATCAAAGCTGGACGAGAAGTTAAGCGATCAAACCAAAATCATTACCGCATCAGTGACAAAATGCGTCATGGAAGCGCTAGACGAAAGATTAAAAACGATTACGGAAGAAAACACTCAACTTAAAGCTAAAGTATCTACACTTGAGCAGAAACTAAGTATTGTAGAAAAAGAGAAACGCAAATATAATCTAGTATTTTTTGGAATCGATGAGAGGGGAAAATCTGAAGCCGAGTTGGTTGACCATATAAAGGATACAGTGGTAGAAACAGGAACGCACCTCGATAGTAACGAAATCTGTAACGTATATAGAATTGGAAGAAACGACAGCAAAAATCGACCTGTTGTAGTGTCCCTAGCATCCATGTGGAAAAAACACAATATACTAAAAAACAAGAAAAGGCTCCCGCCAGGAATTTACGTTAAAGAAGATTTCCCAAAAGATGTTCTTGAAAAGAGAAAGCAGCTACAACTTCAGGTAGAGGAAGAAAAGAAAAAGGGAAATATAGCCTTCCTAAAGTATGACAGAATAATAGTTAAGAATTCTGCAGACAAATCGAGAGACAAAAGGAAAAGGGAAGAATCGGGGTCACCAAACTCACCAACTCACAAGAAAGTCAACGCTAAAGAGAACTCAACTCATCCTCTTACGAAAACCACAACAAAAAACATCATCAAACCAACATTACTAAACTATGTCGAGCGAGGTAGATCAGCGTCGTTCCCCGGGACTCCAAAAAACTTGTAACGACCAGCGGCTACCGGAATAAAATCAAACAAAATAACAAAACTTCATTAAAAACAACTTCAAAAGAAAGCACCCCAAGCCGGCTGGTCACCGTGGGGAAAGAAGACCATCACCCTCCAGCCAAAAAGACATCAACATTAAAATCAACATCAAAATCAAAATCGAAACAAAATATACCACAACAAAACACATCAAAACAAGGAACATCACCATTAAGAAAAGTGCCAAAGGAAAAAAAATGGAAAAACCAAGACTCTGAAGTTTACTTGGCCACACTAAATGTATTAACACTGAAGTCTGAAGAAAGACTAATAGAACTCGAATATGCGCTAGAACAAATAAAGTGGGACATACTTGGCCTGAGCGAAGTTAGAAAATTGGGAGAAAATATCATTGAACACCCAAATTACATATTTTACCACATCGGAGAAACCCAGGGTAGTCACGGAGTGGGATTTATAATCAAAAAACACCTGTCAAAACAAATCGAGGCATTTGTAGGAGTCTCAGAGCGCATTGCACTATTAAACATAAAAATACCAGGTCACATGGATCCATGGACAATAATTCAAGTGTATTCGCCTACAGAACAAGCTGAAGAGGAAAGCATAGAAAAATTTTACCACGACCTTAACAATGCAATAGAGTCTCATGCACACAATAACCTCATAGTTATGGGCGACTTCAATGGCCAAATCGGAAAATGTCATCCAGAAGAAAAAACAATAGTGGGCCAGTACACATATAGCAGCAAAACAAGAAGCAATAATGGAGACAGAATCATACATTTTGCCCACATGAATCATTTAACTATTTTGAATACTAAGTTCAAGAAAAACAAAAAGAAGATGTGGACTTGGTTAAGCCCTGATGGCACAACAAGAAACGAAATTGACTTCATAATGTCTAACAAGCCAGGCTACTTCTCGAACATAAATGTCTTAAGTAAATTTAATTTCGGTATCAACCATAGAATGGTCAGAGCTGAGTTGCAAGTAACCCAACCAAAAAAACCAAGACCAAGAATAAACCCAACAGTTACAAAAGCTGGCGAGCCTTCCCTAACGGAAGCAGATAGAAAAATATTAAAATTAAAACTTTCAAACTTCAAAGAGGCTACAGTGACCTGGAATGTGCAACAAAAGTACAACTGGTTAGAAGACACAATAAAAACCACTACCAAGCACTGCAAAGACAAAAGGGCCAACTATAAAAACTGGCTGTCAATAGAAACTGTAAATCTGATGGAGACAAGGGCATCGCTGATGGGAACAAAGGACAACCCTCGTAAAAGAAAACTTTTGGCAGCAATAAGCAACAAAATTAAAGAAAGCCTGCGAAAGGACAGGAAAAAACATAGAATGGAAACAATAGAAAGACATGTCCAGAAAACGGGAGGTTATAAAAAAGCCTGCAAGGAATTAACAAATACAAGGAATTGGGTATTAAAAGTTAATAATAGCAAAGGCAAGGTGCAGAACAGCAGACAAAACATATTAGAGATCGCTACAACATTCTATAAAGAACTTTACGAAGAAAAAACCAAGCAACACGAGGTAAAACTGACGGACAGCACATAAATCCCAAGTATCCTTGAAGAAGAAGTCATATATGCTATAAAATCTCTAAAGAGTGACAAAGCTCCAGGTCCAGATGGCATCAGTAACAATATATTAAAAGAATCCATGACAGATATTGCACCCATACTTACAGAATTGTTTAACGACATAGTCAAATACGAAGTCATCCCAGAACAATGGACACAATCAAACATAATTCTACTTTACAAGAAGGGAGACCCACTTAATATTGGCAACTATCGCCCAATCAGTTTGATGTCAAATGTTTACAAAATATTTGCTAAATTACTGCTAAAACGGATAGAAAAGGAACTAGATGATCAACAGTCAATAGAGCAAGCAGGCTTCCGAAAAGATAATTCAGTGATAGACCATGTGCATGTTGTACGCCAAATAATACAGAATTATAGTGAATACCAACTCACATACTACTTAGCCTTTATCGACTATAGCAAGGCCTTCGATTCATTGATTCATGAAAAGATATGGGAAACTCTGAGAGACCAAGGAATACATCACAAATACATTAAGCTTATTCGGAATGTGTACAGAAATTGTACTGCATGTGTACAGCTGGAGAAGAAAGGAAGAACTTTCAACACACAAAAAGGCGTGAGACAAGGAGACCCTCTATCCCCAAAATTATTCTCAGCAGTTTTAGAAACTGTTTTTAGAAACCTAAAATGGGAAAATGTAGGTCTAAACATAGACGGTCGCAAAATGTCACACCTAAGGTTCGCTGACGATATCGTTCTGTTTGCCAATACATCTGAAGAGCTAAACAACATGATCATAGAGTTGGCAGCAGAGAGTGAGAAAGTGGGACTAAAATTAAACCCAGAAAAGACTAAAGTGATGACTAACGGCAACGAAAACACCATAAGAGTAGGATCTACCCATGTCGAATACACGCAAGAATACGTCTATCTGGGCCAACTGATATCACCTATTGACAATATAACTAAAGAAATAGAAAGAAGAACTGCAAATGGTTGGCACAGATATTGGAGTATGAAAGAAGTGATGAAAGACAAAACACTCCACATTAATACAAAATGCAAACTCTTCAACACCTGCTTACTACCTATCCTCATGTATGGTTGCCAAACCTGGCCTCTGTCAAACAAACTCACGAATAAACTCACCACATGCCAACGAGCCATGGAAAGAAGCATGCTGGGAATACGGAAATCTGACAGAGTAAAATCAACTATTATTCGAAACAAAACAAAAGTCAAAGACATCATCCAAAACATAAGAAGATCTAAATGGCGATGGGCAGGTCATGTAGTAAGAGGGAAAGCTAAGTGGTGTAAAACTGTTTCAGAGTGGTATCCAAGAGAAGGACATAGAAAGAGAGGGAGACCGCAGATGAGATGGGACGACGACATAAGAAAGGTGGCAGGAAAGACTTGGCACAGAGTGGCACGAGATAGAAAGGAGTGGAAGAGGCTGGAGGAGGCCTTTGCCGAAGGGCAATCAGACTTACAGAAAAAGAGGAAAACCGATATAATAGAATAGCGAGAACACTAGTCTGAAAAATAAGGCTATAATATAATATAATATACAATGTTCGGGTTTATCGAGCGATCTTTTTCAGACAACCGGTGGTTGGAGAGGAATGTTAGGCACGTTATGCTGTATAATGCAGCTCTTTCCCGAGTCTGAAAGACTCAGTTAGATGTGAGGAATCATGTCAATATTCTATAGGCATTGCCGCTAGTACACTATCATCATTTTGATTCTTTTTGCCATAGTCACGCTGAAAGTGGGTCTGGGTCTTATGGCAAAAGGTTGAATTTGCCAGTTGCATTTCTTTCCGCGCAACATTGTATGGGCAGATCGAGTGAATATGCGTGTATCATAGCCATTCATCATTCATCATCATTAGATGTCAAGATTTTACCCACACACTCACTGTCAGGATGAATTTGACAAAGCAGTAATAATTTTTGTATTATCTTATCACAAAACTAAAAACCGATTTAACCATCAAACTGCTGAACCGATTTTCCTAAAATTGTGGGACCACAAGTATGCTCTTTCAAAGAAAATAAGACTTTTCTATTAGTTCCAAGGTGTCTTCGAATAATCGGTGAAAAAACATAAAAAAATAATAATAAAAGATCGCGGCGAATCAATAAACTCCTCCTTTTTAGAAGTCGGTCAAAAAGACAGTACAAACTGAATTTGACAAAATATATACAGCCAGATATTGGTCCTGCACATCTCGGGACCCATTTCAGTTTATTTCAGTCACGTGTCCAACTAACTGGCAAAGTTATCGAACACACCAACTTCGGCTGAGTCGCAATTTCTACAATTTTTAGGGTTTCTCCTTTAACCGAAAATTCGCGAAGTTATCGGCCCGTTCGCTACAAAGAAATGTTAATCGTGATAAATTGAGTTGTCGAGGCTGAATGTTTGGGATGAAGAATATATTTGGATATATATAGTTGGGATGAGGAATATATTTGGATATATATAGTTGGGATGAGGAATATATTTGGATGGAAATATCTTTATAAAAACAGAGTAGTTCCCCTAAAATTCTGGTAAGAGAAACTTTAGTTTGTTATACATAGGTTCACATGAATGTTTTTTTTTGCAATAGTGAAGGGAAGAAATTGTTGCAAACGCTTGAATTTTTTTCTGCTTGAATACTGTTAGAAATAACATTTCTCTTTTCTTCTTTAAGGTCTGATTTTTCTGTTCAGTCAGTTTAGTGTAAAAATATTCATTTTGAATCACGCAAAACGGAATCTATACAACATGTCTATACAACGTGACGTATTAAAATAAAAACCGGCCAAGTGCGAGTCGGACTCGCGCACCGAGGGTTCCGTACAAACGAGAATTTGGTATGAATTTCAATTTAATACCTCTACGCGTTTATGAGGAAATGGGTAGTAAGTTTAAAATTATTAAAAAAAAATATATTATGTGATGTAACTAAAAATTTATGGTTTTCGTAATTTTTCGTCGTTTGACGTTGCTTCGTACCAAATTTCAAGATTCTGAGTTCACGGGAAGCACCCTGTAGGTTTTGATTCCCTTGCAAGTGTCGAAAATTTGCGGCATAAACGGCTGTATCTTTTGATTGCGTTGGCTTAGAAGTTTGATTTTTTCACAGCTTCAAGGGACAGTAGACCTGAGTAATTGATATAAATTTCAGCTTCATACCTCCACGCGTTCCTGAGAAAAAGGGTCTTGACAGACGGACGGACGGACGGACAGACGGACAACAAAGTGATCCTATAAGGGTTCCGTTTTTTCCTTTTGAGGTACGGAACCCTAAAAATATGACAATTGACAGCTTAATTTTCATTATTAGTCAAAGATTTTAGTACGGTAAATCCACGAAAGTCAGTACATACAATTCCATGAGTAAATCTTATATATTTTTAATCTTTGGGTAAAGAGCAAAGTTTATCCTATTCAAGCATTTTAAAATTTTTCATCAGGTTCCCACATCTATTTTTTTTAGTTCAGTTAATTTCATGAAGGATATTAAGTATGTATTTAAAAGTGACCGTTTTTCGCAAATGTGCGTAGAAAAGCTTCACGTTCGCACTTTAAATTATAAACGGTAGTTCATTAAATAGTTAAAAGGGTTATCTAGGGTTTGGTCAAGACAAAATTTTAAATGATATCACCGTTTCCTTTCAAATGATTTATTTTAACCCGGACGACATTTATAAATGCCCACGTTCATTGTCTTTCTATTGTGTTTGGTATTGGCGGTTGCGATTGGGTTAAATGAGGGCGCCACTGGACCCCGGAAAATTCAGGTAGCCCCTTAAATACAGAACGGAACCTCCTAGTGTCCTCTGCCCTGTTCTCGCCTTGCAAAGGTGGCTGCAGGCGCCTGCAGCCACCTCTACAAGGCGTGAACTGGTGCGCAGACAAGGAAAGAGGGCGCATATTCCGTTTTTATGTAATATTACTGTGCCAGTAGTCAAAACTAGAGAAATGGAGAGCCGAGAGGGAGGCCTTTGCCCATCAGTGGGATCTAAAGGGCTCTAAAAAAAAATAGTCAAAACCACGTTATTATAGTTAAGACAGATAATCTTCAAATAAAAATAAAAATGCATTCCTAGAGAAAATTTCCTTGGCATATTGTGTTACATCGAGGCCTAACAAGGGTTTGCTCGTATGGGCTCATATTTTGGGTGGCTAATCCATATTTATTTGGGTGACCCGTCCCCGACTGCTAACCCGCGATAAGGATTAAGGGACTTTTTTATATTAATAGTGTTAATAATTTTGCTAGTAAGTTGATCGAGTGACACTAACGTAGGTTTGTCCGAAAAGGTCTTGAGAGTCTACTTGTAGAATTGGATTATGTGGGTGTGAAGTAATTGGATTTTATTGAAGCTTTTTTTGCTCGATTGAGAACGTACCTATTTTATATGAGAGCGAATTTGAATAAGTAAGGTTATATTAATATTTTTTTATTTAGATTTCGTTCTGGTTTACGCTTGTGTGCGATAATTTTTATATATTATTGATACAAGTTATACAGATACGTAACTATATTAGTCAGAGATAAAATGAAGCTTATGTTTTTTTTTTACGTTGTTGACGTTAAAATTAGGACGCCAAAGACAAAGTGGATAAGAAGAAGCCGAAAAGCGAATCATGGGCTCTAAACCATATATAAAATAAATAGTACCTGGGCGACCGAGCTTTGCTCGGTTACATCTCAAACATTAACAATTTTTTTTTAAACTTGTCTAAAAACAATGCAAAATAAAAAAAAATTATAAACTTAAACATAAAAAAAAGTAAGTCACCGAGTGGGATTCGAACCCGTAACACTCTTTTCAGCGGTCGCTATCCTTAACCACTGAGCTAAATCAAGGCGGTCGCGGCGCGACGAAATTAGCGACCACATTCTGCGTGGAAAGAAAAACGCATGAAAACTCAAAAACACGCGTTTTCCCAAACATAAAACTAATCTAGATCGATTGTTTACCCCCGAAAATCCCCATATACAAATTTTCAGCGAAATCGTTAGAGCCGTTTTCGAGATCACAGAAATGTATAAATAAATATATATATATACAAGAATTGCTCGTTTAAACGTATAAGATATAAGATAAGAACAAACATACAGAACGAAAACTGACGATATTTATCTGACATAGCTTTACGGCTTGACCTAATACGATATAATAATGACAGCCATCTTAAGAAAGTCGGGTAAAATGTGGCGATCTACGGTAGCTCTTTGTCTTACACACACACCTACGCGTGTGTACGTAAACTTTGTAATCTACGGTTGTGTGACAATTTCGCTCTTCTAGTCGAAAATAATTGGCCAAGTGCTTGTCAGGCCACGCGCAGTGTAGGGTTGGTTCCGTAGTTGCGAATGCCAACTTTGAGTTCTTGCCACTAAAAACGTCTAAAAACTAATATCTATTGAATTTGTATGAAAATTTATTTTTTCAAGTAATTTATTTTTACAAGTACAAGCTCACAATGTTTTTGAAAGATCTATTCAACGACACCCCAGACAATGTTTTGTCGAAAAAAAATTGACTACCTCTTTACTTGTATGGCAGCTAACCTAAAAAAAAAATATTTTTCCAGATTTTATTTTACGCCTTTTTCGCCATGATTAATATACATATCCATGCCAAATTACAGCTTTCTAGTACTTGTAGTTTCTGAGTAGGACCGCGGACAGACAGACAGACAGATAGACAGACAGACAGACATGGCGAAACTATAAGGGTTCCTTATTTACTACGGAACCTTAAAAACGAATGATAAGCCCTTCGTAGTTCAAATAGAAGTGACCTTCCTTATAAATAGATATTACATAGATGGTTAGAATCCCAAGTGGATCTCTAATATTGACCGACACTATTTAATAATTCGGACAAACAAGGGACCCAAACAAACTTAATAAAGACCTCAACGTGGGTCAGGCTGTACC
Source organism: Acrobasis consociella (assembly GCA_963555685.1). Taxonomy (NCBI): domain Eukaryota; kingdom Metazoa; phylum Arthropoda; class Insecta; order Lepidoptera; family Pyralidae; genus Acrobasis; species Acrobasis consociella. The sequence continues at coordinate 4,870,348 of OY743111.1, read as the reverse complement.
CACATTCTGCGTAGTATCAGTTACAAGTTTATGATAATTCCGTACGCTACTCCAAATAACCTATCAAGATTAATGCTTATTTTGTTTTTAGGGTTCCGTACCCAAAGGGTAACAACGGGACCCTATTACTAAGACTTCGCTGTCTGTCCGTCTGTCTGTCACCAGGCTGTATCTCAAGAACAGTGATAGCTAGACTGTTGAAATTTTCACAAATTATGTATTTCTGTTGCCGCTATAAAAACAAATCCTAAAAACAAGAGGCTCCCTTACAACAAATGCGATTTTTATAGATAATGGTACGGAATCCTTAATGCGCGAATCCGATTCGCACTTAGCTAGTTATTATTTTTAAAGGTCACAAGACGTGTCAGATTTTCCAAGCTGAATATATCTATTCATACTGATGTCATTTTTTGTTGAGCACTATTTAGCAACATGAAAATTGTAAAAGTTAAATAACATTAAAATTTAAGTTCTTTTTAGGGTTCCGTAGCAAACATGGAACTCCTATATTGTCGCCATATTTGTCTGTCTGTCTGTATGTATGTCTATCCGCGGTTTTACTTAGAGATTATAAGTCCTAGAAAACTGTAATTTGGCATGGGTACGTATATTTATCATTCCAAGAAAGTAGTAACATAAAATCTTTAAAAAATATTTTTTGAATGTAGTTTACATTGGGTGTAATTAATTTTACCCATCGTGTGTCAACACCATTTTTCGATCGAGGGATCCGTTTCTGAAATATTTGGTTTTATAGTGCAATTTTTTTTGTGTTGACATAAAGGACATTTCCACTAATTTTTCTTTTAAAAGAAAGTACATTCTTCATCTAAAATAATGAGTCATGCCATCGGCCATGGTCACTGGCCGACAGATCAAGTCGGCCAGCAACCATGATGGCAGAAAGGCGATCGAAATATCTGGCAAAAAACGATATTAATCGCGGTATGTCCCGTAATACTAATAACAGTACTCCTGATTCGCTGCGAAAAAGCAGCATTCCCAATTACTGTACTGCAACTAATGCTATCAAAGCTAGAGTTCAGTTAAAGTCTTAAAGTTTAATTGAGTGCTGGTATTTATTACCTGTGAAACGTCCGCTGAACGCAGGGCTTCCGATTCGTTTACCTTCATTTACTTCTTTAACAACTTTGCCTTTTGACTCCGGGAATTTCCAGGACAGAAATATTCTTAGAAAGCATGAAGTAATAGCTGTGCCCGTGGGTCTCGCTCCCCGTGGAAATTTCTCGATAAAAACTATCCTATGTCCTTCCCTGGGTATCAACCTATATCCATATCAAATTTCATTTTAGTTCAGTGACTGAAGCGTGAAACGTAACAAACAAATATACAAACTCACTTTCGCATTTATAATATTACTTACTAGGATTTCATCTAAATATGTTTAGTCGTTGAAGCGTGAAATGGTAATGGTAAACTCACTTTCGCATTTATAATATTAGTCGGATAGTAGAAAGTAGGATAGGATTGATGCAATCAAATATTTATTCAGTAATTCGACCTTCTCAGGCACTTTTACACGTCATTAAGTATAATTTACATTAAGTGAAGGGTATATTGAAATTCAATTTATTTTAAAGAATAGCTATCGATATTAGCGCTTTGCAGCGACCACTATTGAGAAGAAACGCTGAACGAAACGAATTTTTTACTGTATTTTTTACCTATACTCAACAGAAGAGCTTTTTATTACTTATAATTATAATACAATGTTGATACAATATAACTTATTTAAGAAATGGTGTTCATAATTGTATGTACCCATTTAAGTATGCTTCTGCTGCTTATTTATGTACTGTAGCCAATAGAAGAAAAATTGGGTTATTGATGTAACAGATGTCATTAGAGCTTTTAACGCCATCTTGTTGCTCTTTTTAACTTAATTGTCGGCTTAATAGCTGTGACGCCAAAGTAACGACATAAACGTTCACATTATGTCCCGAAACTATTCCAAAAATGACAAAACTTCCAATAACACTACGTACAGTCATTAAGAAAACGCCTTTTCGCTTATTGCCGCCATTACTGGCATAAAACTATCGTTAATCCGGACCACGGCCAAAACAAAACCAATTATGCTTTCAATAAATCACTGAACGTGTCTACTGGTCAGCCCACGTAGTAAAGCCATCGGAACTTGTGTCTTCTTTGAAAAAAATGTCTTAACATCAAGGTGGTAAGGTTAGGAATTGAAGAGAATGATCTTGGAAATACTTGAAAGATGTGAGAGATCAGACGCGATGGGTATGAAATAATGTTTCATATGAATTGTTTCTCAATAAGTAACGACAACATAACCCTTATTTTCTTTACATTCTTGAGGCCAGGCTAGATGTTGGTATTCGAATAACTCGAGTATTTTTTTTACAAGATTTAATTTAGTTTCATCTTCCTCATTGTCTGTCAAAAGTGCCTGCTTGTAATCAAATCTTGCAAGTTAGATTTGATCTCGTTACGAAACTATTACGAACGATGAATTTAGGCTACAACCTCTACGGCCTAGTGGTTAATATGACACGCTGAGACACTGGAGGTCGCGGGTTCGATTCCCGGTCAGGTCAAGATGGAAAATGATCTTTTTTAAATTGATCTGGATCTTGGATGTTTATCTATATATGTATTTGTTATATAATGTAGTATCGTTGAGTTAGCAAGTTTTGTTATTGAGCAAGGTAAGTTCGAGACTTATCCCATAGCACAAGTCTCGAACTTACCTTGTGGTTAATCAATCTATGTTATTTGTCCGTATATTCCCGATTTCTGACTGAGCTGAAATATCACATTATTGTCACAATAATGTGATATTTTAATGACATCGAGCTGATCTGATAATGAAACAAGAAGGTTGCCATAGAAACTCTGTGATGAAATTACGCAACTCCATTGAGTTTGTGATTATTACTTTAGTCTTGATAAGTATCTATTTATTTATTATTTATTTATCTACTTAAGCTTCACAATACAAACTAGTAAGGCAAAGACAGCGCGAAGAACCGATGGTCTATGAAGCAGGAAAATTCTCAAATGGCGGCTACGTACCAGAAAGCGTAGGACACTCACCTGCTAGATGGTCAAATGACCTGTGCAAGGTTGCAGGAAGGCGCTGGATGCGGGCCGTTTCCGATCGGTCGTTTTAAAATCCTTGGGGGAGGCCTATTTCCAGCAGTGGACTTTCTGTGGCTGATATGATGATGATGAAGGAAAATATTAATTCGCTCTTAACTCACTAATTGTAAAAACTTCTAACAACATACTTAAATAATTACACTCGTACAAAGTCCCGTACTCTGTACTTAGTACATCAATTTCCTGATAATTAATAATTTACTTCACGTAATGAACTTCCAAAGCAAATTGATCAGAACAGTGCCAATATTTTCGTTTACGATGAAACGTTACATAATCGACTGGTGTTGTCATGGTTAACTGAAACATCAAAGGCTGCGACAGCAGATTTCCAATAAATTGAAGTGTACGACATACTGCCGAATGATTTAGCAAGCAATTGTTCAAAGGGAAGGCAGCCAAGATCGGTACATTTGTAGAGGATGTCCTCGTATAGTATTGTTTATTACATATTGATAACATTTTGTTACAGGTCAATATGATATAACAGGTAAAATTAGGTGTAAAGACACATGTCATAAATATTTAATATTTTACAATAGATGTCATCAATTTAAATACATTTCATTGGCAAAATTCGTCAAATGAGTAGGGGGCTCGTTCTATCAGCCATTTTTTAACTTTATTTTATAAGATTTTAATATTATCAGCTGCTCTGATCTCCTGTGGCAACCGATTATACACTGTCGGACCCATGACGTGCGTTAATTTACCTGACTTTTTTATTCTTGTTTTGACGTGTTTGTTATGGTTGTTACGCTATTCCGCCAATCCGGAGGTTCTGGTTCGATCTCCAGTCAGGGCAAGTTGGAAAATGGCCTTTTTCAAATTTTCCTGGATCTTGGATGTTTATCTATATATCTATTTGTTTTAAAATATAATATCTTTATGTAAGTATCCCGTATCACAAGCGTCTATCTTACTTTGGGGCTAGCTCAATCAGTGTAATTGGTCCCTATATATTTACTTATGTATAACACGCTTATTGATCGAACAACCCGTGTGTCTCGATCTCGATCATACACCAGCTTCAAATACAGTGATTGGTCAATGCAACCGCCATGTTGCCATTAGATTAACTCTCTGGCGACAAACGGTTATAGCCAAGAGGCCGAGATTAATACATTTTGATCGGTGGCCCCTAGCTTGCACTAGAGTGGTCTATGCATCTATTAAGGCCTAGTTGACGATGTACGACCACAGATCAAAGTGTCAGATGCGATATAAGGAATATGCCTATAAGACATGTACAGCTCAATATAATATTTTATACCGCTTTTAAATGACAAAAAAGGACTGTTTCATTTTTAAATACATTTAAATGTTTTTCCATAAGTCAGAATATGGATAGCATTTCCAACAACAACAAACATTTTCTATGGAATTTGCATAAAATAAAGACATATTCATAGTTTCTTGGAGTTAAATAGCGATCTTTTAATCAATTTGTCTACAGTAAAAAATCTAAAATCACGTTAAAAATGGATATGATCATGATTGATAAGTGACATCATTTTGTGACAATTTATATTTGACCCAGGAAAGGTTTATTCTCACTTGCGTAGTATTCGCATCTTCATTACTAACTTTTCTACTAAATAGTAACCTTTTTATCTCTAGGAAGAAGATTCCTAGAGATAAAAAGGTTACTATTTATAGATAAAATTGTTCCTATACATCCGAATGGACAAAGAGATTTATTGAATACATTATGAGTTTAGTATCGGCCGAAGTAGACCATCGCAGTAATGTTGACCGCCTATTATTACATCGTTGGCCCGTCCTGCAATTTGGTCGGAATAGGGACGAACGGACCGCGAGAGTGATTCTGTATTACTCTATAATGTTTCTCTATTGTAGGGATTCGTGCCTTCATAACTAACTTTTCGACTCTACTTCCTAGATATAAAAAAGGTTACTATTTATAGATAAAATTGTTTCAAATGTTGTAAATGGACAAAAAGATTTATTGAATACATTATGAGTTTAGTATCGGCCGAAGTAGACCATCGCAGTAATGTTGACCGCCTATTATTACATCGTTGGCCCGTCCTGCAATTTGTTCGGAATAGGGACGAACGGACCCCGAGAGTGATTCTGTATTGCTCTATAATGTTTCTCTATTGTAGGGATTCGTGCCTTCATAACAAACTTTTCTACTTTACTTCCTAGAAATAAAAAAGGTTACTATTTATAGATAAAATTGTTTCAAATGTTGTAAATGGACAAAAAGATTTATTGAATACATTATGAGTTTAGTATCGGCTGAAGTAGACCATCGCAGTAATGTTGACCGCCTATTATTACATCGTTGGCCCGTCCTGCAATTTGTTCGGAATAGGGACGAACGGACCCCGAGAGTGATTCTGTATTGCTCTATAATGTTTCTCTATTGTAGGGATTCGTGCCTTCATAACTAACTTTTCTACTCTAATTCCTAGAAATAAAAAAGGTTACTATTTATAGATAAAATTGTTTCAAATGTTGTATATTGTCACGAGAGTGGGTTGGGGATAGGAAAGAAAGAATTCCAATAACCATTTCAATGCAGCGTGATCAGTCCTTACCAGAAATTTGCGGCCAAGCAAATATTTCTTAAAATGTTGCAATGTCTTTACCACAGCCAACAATTCTCTGCGAGTTACGCAGTAATTTCTCTCTGGCCTTGAAAGAGATTTGCTAAAGTAGGCGATTACTACTTCCTGATCTCCTCTTTGCTGAGATAGAACACCTCCAATACCGGTGTTACTTGCATCAGCGTCCACAATAAACTTGCCTTCTATGTCAGGATATCCAAGGATAGGGGTTTCACATAGACGCATTTTAAGGTCTTGAAAAGCTTGCTCACAATCTTCATCCCAAGAAAATGCTCGTTTCTCTTCTGTCAACCGATGTAATGGCTTCGCGATGTCGGAAAATCCTCTTACGAATCTTCGATAGTACGAGCATAGACCCAAAAATGCTCGCACCTGTGTCTTATCTGTTGGTGTTGGCCAATCTTTTATTGCACTTATTTTAGTCGGGTCAGTGGCAATACCTTGTTCCGAAATAACGTGACCCAAGTAGTTGACCTGACGTTGAAAAAATGAACATTTCTTTGGACTTAGCTTCAAATTTGCGCTCTGTAGTTTTGAAAACACGCTTTCAAGCTTCTTGAGATGATCATCAAAATCTCTTCCCATTATAATGATGTCATCTAAATAGACCAAACAGGTTTCTCCTAGTATACCTGCCAGCACATGTTCCATCAACCTTTCAAATGTTGCTGGCGCGTTACATAGTCCAAATGGCATAGTTTTGAACTGCCATAAACCCTTGCCGGTATAAATCGCCGATAGTCTACACAGAACCTAGTTGATCCATCCTTTTTTTTAACTAATACAATCGGAGAGCACCATGGGCTTGATGAAGGTTCTATCACGCCGTTCTTCTCCATCTCTTGGATCATGTCCTCAACTTCCTGCTCACGGGCAAAAGGAACAGGTCTTGGTCTCTGCCGAATGGGTGCTGTATCTCCGGTATCAATTTTATGTCTTACCAAATCGGTTCTGCCAATATCTCCATCATTTTTAGAGAATAAATTGCTATATTTCAACAAGAAATTTCTTGCTTTTATTAATTGCAATTTAGTAAGATTGCCCTTACAACCCTCCAGCAGCTTTGCTACACTTTCTTCCTGATTCGTTATTTTTCGCTGTTGTCCCTCTTCACACTTCCTCAACCAGACTACTTCATCACAGTTTCCGATAACTGTTCCCTTTCGCAGTGTTTGCACTACGTCATGAGGATTGAGAACAGGTACCAACGCAACTTGGTCACTTCCCACTAAGGTTCGGGCCGGAATCCATGGTGCGTCTGAGATTTCTCCATCTATAATGGCACATCTCCGCGGCACGCTACCATTATTAGGCGGTAGTATAACAGGGACCGTCGTTTGGGATCTTGGGTTAAGGATAGTGTCCCTCAAACATAACACCTTACCAAAATTTCCTCCTTTCATAGGAATTTCATCATTGCCATGTTTTAGAACACCATTTTTCAAGTCAATATTGCACTGATGATTTTGTAGAAAGTCTAAACCAATAATGCAATCGTCGGAGATGCCTGCGATAATCACTCTTTGCCAATAAAGTGTTGCCCCGATCTTAATGGCTACGATCTTTTCTCCTTGAGATGATATTCGTTGGCCGGTAGCAGTTGTTAACGTGAGATTATTATTTGTTTGAATATACCGACCTCCAATGTCCCTAAGTCTGTGGCTGCTGATGACCGTCCGTGAAGCTCCAGTATCTAACGTCAACTGGCAAGGTTTCCCATTGACTAAACCATCTATCACTAAAGTATTTCCGTCGCTAGTCTGCTTCACAAGAATTTCTGGGGCTCTAATACTACCAGCCAGCGCCGAACCCGTCGCCCTGTCTAGTTTTTCCTGTGGCTGCTCCGACGTCGAAACCGCCTCATCCACCTGACGTAGGAAAGCTGTACGTTCACGTTTCGGGCAAGTGCTTCGAATATCCCGTTCTCCAAATTCATAGCACATCGGATTATAGGGTCGTCGTTCACTGTTTTCTGTGACTACAACTTCCCGTAGCCTCTGAGCTCGTGAGTCATGTCGCACCGCTTCTACTTCCAAAGCGTGAGCCACTGCTTTTTTCATAGTGGTGTGATGACCTAGTCGCACAGCCGCCCTGACTTCGGAATCCCGTATTCCATCAATGAAAACCTGTAAGAGCATCTCCTCCACGACGGATGGCGATGATTGATATGCCTTGCGTACCAGTCTTTCGACTTCAACAGACCACTGTTGTAGGGTCTCGTTTAACTGCTGACAACGATCTTTGAGTTGCGCCCTGTATACATGCTCCAGGTGACTGTCTCCATATCTGACTTCAAGAGCACCTATGAGTTCATCGTAGGTCACCTCTTTCTTTCCAGCGCCTAGTGCTTCCAAAACGGAGAGGGCGTCATCTCGAAGTGCTAGAGTCAATGCAGTCAGTGCCTCTTGTTCATCCCAATGGCTGGCCTTTTTGATTGTCTCCACCTGCAGTTTAAAGGCAGCCCAGGAGGATTTACCGTCGTAGGGTGGCACCTTTAAATTTTTGGTAAAAGGAGCGACCACAGAGCTAGTGACAGGGCCAGACTCTTTGAGAAGTTTAACTTCCTTACCAAGCTGTTGAAGCGTCCCTTTTACTTCAGCAACTTCCTCTTTTACTTCTGTAACTTCCTCCTTTACTTCTGCAACTTCCTTCTCGAAGTCATCCATCCGGGCTGTGTTGGCCCGAACCGCGGCCAAAACATCTTTGGAAAAGGACTGAAGTTGCTCCTCCTGACGGCGTGCTTGCTCTTCCTGCAGCGCCCGTATTTGCTCCTCCTGGCGGCGTGCTTGCTCCTCCTGACGGCGTGCTTGCTCCTCCTGCAGCGCCCGTATTTGCTCCTCCTGGCGGCGTGCTTGCTCCTCCTGGCGGCGTGCTTGCTCCTCCTGCAGCGCCCGTGCTTGCTCCTCCTGGCGGCGTGCTTGCTCCTCCTGGCGGCGTGCTTGCTCCTCCTGCAGCGCCCGTATTTGCTCCTCCTGGCGGCGTGCTTGCTCCTCCTGGCGGCGTGCTTGCTCCTCCTGGCGGTGTGCTTGCTCCTCCTGGCGGCGTGCTTGCTCCTCCTGACGGCGTGCTTGTTCTTGCATCATGACAGTAATCTGCTGCAGGAACGCGTTCATTTCCAATGGAGCGGCTGGTGGGACGGCCGCTGATGTTGTCGCGGCTCCGCCAGAGTTGGACTCCTCGAGCGATTGTTCCTCTGCCGCTGCAGCTCCCGCTCGCGTGGTTACCCCTCTCCCATTTCTAGGCACGATCGGCATCTTTCCTATCCCACTTCTGACACCAATTGTCACGAGAGTGGGTTGGGGATAGGAAAGGAAACACCAATCCTATGGAATAGTGCCTTTATTTACAACTCTAGGGTACTCACAGTTGTCACAGGTACGTACGCGGGAATGTCACTGTACTGTCACACACACAGAAACGTCACTGCACTGTCTTGCGCGTGGAAACGTCACTGCACTGTCACGCGCGGTAATGTCACTGCACTGTCACACGCGTAAACGTCACTGCACTGTCACGCGCGGAAACGTCTCTCGCGCATATTTACTGCACTGAACACTTCACTTCACTCACTATTACACTTTACTTTTTACTCACTACTTCCACTTTTACTTTTCTTCCTTTTTCTTCTTCTTTCTTCCTTCTTCGGATTTTACTTTCAAACTAAACTGGCGTAGGCCGCGCCTTGTTCTGCTTATATACCCCCCGGATGCGAACAATATCGCATCAAAGTTCTAAACTTAAGTCATAAATTTTCTTTTGTCTTCTTTTATTTCTGGCATGTATTTTCATTTCAATTTAATCTAGAGTTATCTAGAAACTTCTTACAAAACTTCAAAAACACTATACGTGACTGTGATTTGAACCTGGGGTCTATGGATTCACAGTCCAACACCAAGACCGCTAGGCCAATCGTGTGCTGACGTGAGTGACGAAATTTCCCTTTAGATGAATTCTCCTAGTTTGAATTTGTGACGTTGACATTGTCATTATCACTTATCGTCCTACGCGACAATATAAATGGACAAAAAGATTTATTGAATACATTATGAGTTTAGTATCGGCCGAAGTAGACCATCGCAGTAATGTTGACCGCCTATTATTACATCGTTGGCCCGTCCTGCAATTTGTACGGAATAGGGACGAACGGACCCCGAGAGTGATTCTGTATTGCTCTATAATGTTTCTCTATTGTAGGGTTCAACTTGAGACGTAACGCTGACCTGAGTAGGCTATAGAAGTATTTATTTTGTATTTACTGTTTGGAACGAAGTTTGGTGCAGCTTGCGGTAAAAGTTGAAATTTAACATAATGAAAAACTTTACCAGATTTTCGATTTAGTCAGGTGTATTTCGGATATTACTTACTAATTGTAAAGTGTTGGCTGTTATTCTTGTTCACACGTGGTTAAGTGATAAAATACTACCCACTTACCGTGAAAGACGTGAGTAACTCATTTCTTTCAAACAAGCATTTTTTATTAACAGAGCGAGCATCAAGCTTCTTCAAAAATGCTTTAAGTTTTGGCTGTTTTCCTCTAAAGGTCGAACTTCTCAACTCTAAAATTTTGGTTTTTGCTGGTGAAATTTTGTAAGCAGCTTCGATTATTAACTATAATTTGTATTTTTTGTTACTTTTATCAAAATTCAACTTTTTTGTTCGAACAACTTTTTCATCTGATCAATTATAAGGGGTGGGAAGTCTGAGGACAAGGAGAGTCCCGAGAGGTCGACAGCCACTAGTGTAATAAATTACAAAAAAAAATTACATAGTTCATCTATATTATATTCTCGCACACTTTTTAAACAAAATATACAGAAGCTCAAGCGTTTTTCTACGCATACCTAGCAAGAGGCATATCTTAAACTAAAATTTAATTTACATTTTTAAATGCAGAGCTTGCGATGTCGACAAGGGCTCGGCGGTCGTAAGCCTATCCAAAATAATGAGACCTCTCAAAGCTAGGCCCCAAATCCCTTTCGCTCCTGATTTCAAAGGGTTTTTAACCAAAAGATAGCTCCACTAACTGTGGCATCAACTACCAGTTTTTCTCTCGTTTGTAAGGGACTTTAGTCGAGCACATTGAAATGCTTTCCCATTTTTATATTTTTCATTTTGATTGTGATATTTTTCTTGGAAAGGAAATTGTAATAGAAAAATACATGCATACACTTCCATGTCTTTATACTTAATGGAACAGACAGGGATTTTGAGTTGTGTGGCTTTTAGCAGACAGAGCCTAGGGCCGCAAGACTCAAAGGCCACTAACGTGATGGTGGGCTAGAATCTGGAGATGTGTGTGTGTCCGTACTGTATGGAAATACCGATCGTTTTTTTTTTGACTGTTTTTAATTTCAGTTATTAGTACTACGGGACTTACCGCGATTAATATCGTTTTTTGCCAGATATTTCGACGGCCCTTCTGCCATCATTTCATTATTGTCGGCCAGCGACCATGATGGCAGAAGGGCCGTTGAAATATCTGGCAAAAAACGATATTAATCGCGGTAAGTCCCGTAGTACTAATAACAGTAATTGTGACCGTAAATCTCTAAAATCATATATTTTAACTTCATTATAGTATACTGCTCTAGTATAGCCCGTTGTTCGATTTATTAGAGGTATGTCCCTTCCACGTTGTATACGGACTAATCACACAGATTGAGCTAACCCCAAAATAAGCTCGAAACTAGAGTTATGGGACTCTAACTCAACGAGTTTTTTTAACAAATACATATATAGATAACCATCCAAGACTCAGGTCAATCTGAAAAAGATCATTTTCCACCTTGACCTGACCAGGGATCGAACCCGGGACCTCCGGTGTGACAGCGTAGCATTATGACCACTAGAACACAGAGGTCGTCATATACACACATGCTGAGTTAGATATTTGAAGAACTAACATTGAATATTTCATACAATAAAGACCTTGATTGATCCCACCCTGACTAGACCCAAAGATTAGTAAGTATGTGACTTATTCCAATACTATTCACAAATTCCACACAACGTGGACCCTTTGCTTTGGTTCGTTAGATTACAATAGGGTCCCTTTGTGTCTTTATGTTGTATAGATTCTATTATATTAACCCTATATATTTGCTACAAAGGTAAATCTGCTTTTCTTGTTTTCACTTAGTTTCTTCATCTTGTCCTGTGTAAGTTTTTATGTATTGAAGTACATATATTGTATATGTAAGACATGTAAGTTTATTATACAAAAGGTACCCGCGGGCTTCACTCCCCGTGGGAATTTCGGGATAAAGAGTACCCTATGTCCTTCCCTGAGTCTCAAACTAAATCTATACTAAATTTCATCCAAATCGGTTCAGTAGTTTAAGCGTGAAGATGTAACAAACAAAGAAAGAAACAAACAAACAAATATACAAACTTACTTTCGCATTTATAATATTAGTAGGAAGTAGGATAGTAGGATTGTTGTGAGTATATAAGTATTTTTATTATAACCACCACGTACCTAATTGCCCACCACTTTTTCTCTATAATTGCCATGGAAGAAATAGCTCAGCGATACATTTGTCCATAAAGGTCACAGCACACTTATCAACTCGGAAAGGGATCGACACCGTATCGCCTTTGCCGCGCGGTCAACCAGGCGTCAACCTGACGTAGGCACGTAACCAAACAGGCTCAGCTTCGGTACGTCGACTCGACTACGGCTGGGCGACGCCGCGCTTACCGCTCGCCGGCCGCTTTGGTCTGGCTGGCACTAGATAATTTTAAACGTAAAGTGTAGCGCACGGTTATGTCTCGGTTCACAATACGCGAGTTGGCAATCATAGCCATAAATTTTTGATTATCTACAAATAAATAAAACGAGGGTGTGAGGAAACGGAAAGACGTCAGCTCGCATACGGAGAGGCGTAAGCGCGCGGACGACGAGCCGCAAGCGCGGGGACCGCTAGTTGACCGACCAGCAAAGCGGTTCGTGAGCTGGTCCCGAGGCGAGGCGTTTACGTTACGAATCCGAATAGTGTGCGTTGCAGTAGGAAGTATCATACAAAGAATACTGAGCTGCTCGAGTTGATACGTTTACGTTCCGTTTACGAGTTGATAAGTGTGCTGAGACCTTATGTCTACGTCGCAGGATTATGTAATAAAAGTACCTATTACATCTACCTCATTATTACGAGTATGTTAGAAGAGAAAAATACAAATATTAAACAAGATACACCTAAGTTGAAAAAAAGAAACTGAATCCTCGGTTGGAAAGAAGTTACAAATTTAAGCTCCTAAAATAAAGAAATAATAACCGGCGAAGTGCGAATCGAATTCGCGCACTAAGGGTTCCGTACCATTATCTATAAAAAATCGCGTTTGTTGTTGGGAGCCCCCCTTAAATATTTATTTTATTTAGTTTTTAGTATATGTAATTTAAACTGTCTAGCTGTCACGGTTCTTGAGATACAGCCTGGTGACAGACAGACGGACAGACGGACAGACAGCGAAGTCTTAGTAATAGGGTCTCGTTTTTACCCTTTGGGTACGGAACCCTAAAAAGTAACCCCCCCATCAAGTTCGTACCGACCGAAAAAGAACTTCGTTCCAATAAAGAAAAACCCGAATAAAAGAAAAATCTTTTTGAAAAGTACTTACAAATGTATTACAGTTATTGCAAGCGCAGCATGGAGCAACAGATAATAAAGTGTATATATTCGAAATGCGCTTATAAGCCCTTTCGTTTGATAAAATACAAGTTATGATTTTTTTTATTGGCACCATATTGAAAATGCTGAAAAATAGAATACAACTAGTGGAAAGCGAAGATGCTTTAAACGTTATCTCATTTGCCATCCATGCTGGTCTGGGAGAAACGAAAAACTTAAAATACTTGCTGCTTCTCTTTCCGCGCAGATCGTAAAAGCCGATCGAGGGAAAGGGCGAGATTTGAATCATGTTATTAGGCGATGCGGCTAGCAACCCATTACTATTTTGATTTATTTTTCCATCTTAACGACCACCATCACGCTAAGCGTGGCCGTTGGGTCTAATGGCCCTGGGCTCTGTCTACCCCATAGAAGTAGAATTATTTACTGCGTAAAAAGACCACACTAGCCGAGTGCAACAGATAATATGATAAGTGTCATCTTCATAAGTGCAAAAGAGATAGCATCAATTTGACAATGAGACAAGTTTTCATACAAAACATGTCACCCATTGTCACCCTGGCTCAAACATAGTTACACGAAAATTTGATTTTCCAAATTGTAAACTATGTATCGTACTGCTTTACCCATAGTTTGTGTAGTAGGTACAAATACAACCCATAAAAAGTTACACAGAAATTTTAGTTTCTGGTCACATTTTACAATACTTTATATCCATCTTATACCTTCTAAATCTATGGTCTACCCCGTCAGGGATATAGATGTGAAAATGTATCTTTATCATTTGTCATAGTTTCGTTGAAGATACCAGGGAACAAATGAATATACACACATACCGGCAAAACACATAACCCTCCTTTTGGCTTCGCCGTAGTCAGGTAAAAATAAACATTATTTTCGTATAAATTACCTACCGCAGTGACCACACCCATTATACGAATATTTACCAATTTTATTCCCAGAATTTCACACAAGCTTTAGCACTTGTTAAAGTAATTAAATTTAAAAGCAGAGAGTAATTTAAATTAATTGTTTTTGGGAGAAACGGTTGACAATGCATGTAATAAAACTTTAAATTGCTAACTATGTTTAAATCATCATTTTTAAATTTTATTTTACAGGCATATAGTTATGTAAAACTATTATATAAAATAGACCTTGAATGCCTAATATGGGTACATTATATTACTAAAGTAAATAAATCAGAGATAAGATCAGGAGTACGAATCAAAAGCTATAACTATGGAACCGGGGAATTTGTAACTATATAGGTAGTTTCCAAGGTGGTCTGAAGACCTGACCAAGGTCTCTGGCAGGCGCTGGATGTAAGCCGCTCAAGATCGGTCATTTTAGAAATCCTTGGGAGAGGCCTATGTCCTGCAGTGGACGTTATGGGCTGAAATGATAATGAGGTAGTTTCCAAATATAATAAACTACTTGCCATGTGGTTTCCAGCAAAGTAGAATAGGGCCACTCCAAGTCCTCCCGTGGATGTCGTAGAAGGCGACTTAGGAAATACAAGCTAAACAAAGCTTATAAAACATCAATGAAACCTCTTCAACCCGTCTGGCCAGCGAGTAGAGTGTAGACCAAGTCCTCTGACTGTTTTGGCCAAGTAAGGCTCTGGTAGTACAGAGAGGGTTGTGCTTCTGCAGTGGAGATAAAGAGAACGGTTGATGATGATATTTTCGCCCCTTTTTTGCAGAACCTAGGGCTCTAAACCAACTCAGACTGACCCTAACACCGCAACTTGTGTATGTCGGATGACAATACAATACTTTGAAGACAATGAGCTGTTCTGATAATGGAGCTGGGAGATGAGGGAACTCAGTTATAAAATAAAATAAACACATTGAGCAAGACTCGTTTGATTTGTCTTGACAAGCACTTTTTGGTAGACGATGCCTAGGGTCTGATCACGGAGACGGAAGGTGATCAATGGAACTCAGTAATAAAACGACGCAACTCCATCGAGTTTGGTCTTATTTCATTTGTCTTAGTATGTTCTTTGACCTCACAATAAAATTTGTAAAAAAATTAAATTTTTATAAAACTCCTTTTTTTAGATCTATAATGGTACAGAACCCTTCGTGACCGACTCCGACTCGCACTTGGCCAGTTTAATTTTAATTTGCCTGGCAAATAATCTTGTTCAAATATATTTTTCTCGTTTACCCTAATAAATTTTTAATGAAGGCTGTCAACTTTTGATACAGTGCATTTGCTTACTCGAGTCCTGAAACTTTGATAATGTGAATTATGAGACACAAAGAAACAGATTGCCACTTGTCTGGCGCTGTTGAAACGAGTTCGCGATTTTAATCGAATCAAACTCCACTCGGTAATCGCAAGTTTTGATTTAACTTGATAAGTACTTTGTTATGTCTCTCTTTGATATTTCCATTTGGAGAAATCGAAGTTGTAAAATGACTTGCTAGATAAGATATGGATCTAACTAACAAACAAATGACAGTATGCCCGCGACACTGTCAGCGGCTGTCGCGCGAAGTTGCCGATTGTCGCCGACGGTCGCGCGACATGTACAGACATATAGTAA
This sequence comes from Acrobasis consociella, assembly GCA_963555685.1. Taxonomy (NCBI): domain Eukaryota; kingdom Metazoa; phylum Arthropoda; class Insecta; order Lepidoptera; family Pyralidae; genus Acrobasis; species Acrobasis consociella. The sequence goes on along the minus strand of OY743111.1, from coordinate 4,854,416 downwards.
CAGACTGATATTACTCCTGTGGCGAACTGTCAAATACATACATACATACTATCACGTCTTTATCCCTAATGGGGCAGACAGAGCATTTTGGGTCTTGCGGTTCTATGCAGAGCCCAGGGCCGCAAGACCCAAAAGCCACTTTTAGCGTCATGGTGGGCGAGAAGATGGAAAAGCAATCAATACAGTGATGGGTTGCTAGCCGCATCGCCTGTTAACATGATTTGCATTTTTGCCCATTCCCTCGATCGGCTTTTACGATCTGCGTGGGAAGAGAAGCAGCTGGTACATTCTTAGTTCTTTTTTATTTCTCCCAGACCAGCATGGGAGATTAAATGTTTTATCATGGATACCTATATTTTGTTAAAAGTAACGTGAGATAAATTCATTACAAATATTGTAAAACGGTTTACTCGCGTAAAATAAATTACTAACTTTTATTATTTTTATTAAAATACTTTATTATTAAACTACATATTAATTACAGGCTTATTGCCGCTATGATCACGTAATGCCCAATTCATAGGATGTTTTTTTTTCCAAAACGGAGTGCGGTGGTTGCCAGTACTAAAATAATATAATAATAGTTCGTAATAATAGCTCAAAAAAAATAAAAATAAAATAAAAAAAGATCGTATTTTTCCCAAACTCATTAACATTGCGTGTTTTTTTGTTATTTAAAAAAGTATAATAAGATTATAAAAATGTCATATTTCATTTCATATTCCTTGGCCGTTTTCGCCTAAAGTTACTGTTTTTGTTTGATACAAATTGAATTATAAATAAATTCAAAGCGTCGTTACCCTTTTGTAGCTGATATACCCCTTTTTGATATAAATGTACGTACACAAAGCGGACACGTCAAGGTACAGCCGTCATAGAAGATAATATTAAACTGAGTATATAAAAGGCTACAGGTAAATAAACTTTCCTTCGATTTCTCCTGACCAAGGTCGCTGGAAGGCGCTGGATGCAAGCCGCTCTAGATCGGTCATTTTGGAAATCTTTGGGAGAGGCCTATGTCCATCAGTGGACTTTATGCGGCTGAAATGATGATGGTTATATAAAAGGCGGCTTTTTATTAGATACCTGTGTATTTTCTGACTTGGCTTTGCAGGTTGGGCTATCTTCAAGTCTATCGTATCTCTGTCTCCTTCAGTCCTTTTGGCGCCGAGTTGAGATGGGAATCAAAAATACATATTCATGCATTGTCAGTTACAGATTCGTCTTATTTGCTGCTTATTTACGGAACCGTCTTATGGAAAACAAACACAACCCTGATACTATATTAAGTGAACACCCGGCTCAATTAAGTAGGACGTAACGCAATATCCAGAGGTCGGATATTATTCTGGCTGTAGCAAAGCCAGCCTTCTTGGGCAAGATCTAATGATGCTCCCCTGACGTCACAACGTCAAAAAGGCAATATTTGCTGTCTAATAAAGTACAAATAAAATATTCCAACAAATTGAGAACATCTTTTTGTGAAGTCGATTAAAAAATTAATTTAAATCTAGAGAAATTGAATTGAATGCCATAAAGGATACTGACTTTATGTTAACGTGAAAAATTTGTCTGCTTTGTCACTAGATATGTTTGTTACGGTGAATTACATTATGGTGCGTTTGATAATAAATTTATGAAATTTTATTATTATAATATAGGACTAGTATTTCCTTAAAATAAAACTTTATAAACAAATTTGCAAGACCGCACATAAAAAAGGCAAAGAAATTAACCAAGACATGTTAACAACGGCCTCAACACGGGCACCCTTGTATGTGTACTAGACGTCCAATTTAAAGCAGCTGCTCTCCCCATTCCTCAGTTTCACAAGCATAATATGTGTTTTTCTCAATATATATTTTTTTAACTGAGCTGTTAGGAGAACTAAAGCAATTGCCAGCTCCGGACCACTCCAAGTCCTCCCGTGGATGTCGTAGAAGGTGACTTAGGACAAGCTAAACAAAGCTATAAAACACATTGAAACCTCTCCAACCAGTCTGGCCAGCGAGGAGAGTTTAGGCCAAGTCTTCTGTCTGCTCTAACCAAGTACGGCTGTGGTGGTACAGAGACGGTCGTGCTCCTGCAGTGGGGACAAAAAGACCTGTTGATGATCATACTGGCCCCCCTTTTTTTTGAGCCCAGGGCTCTAACCCAACAAAGTCTGACCCTAACACCGCAACTGTCAGATATTATGTATCCGATCGCCTTCAGCGGATATTAATAACGGATACTGCTGGTCCTATGATTGTTTTCTGTATTTTTGTTTGCGGAACTAATATTTACCCAGGAACATGTTCATTACTGCCTGTAATTTATTTGGCCCTTTCGTGCAATCTTAGTGGCTTTTCGAGGAGCTTTGTGGCCCGGCGAGAGTGCGCATTTCTAGTGCTTTCGCAAGTAAAGCGACACCGGGTGTAGTCTGCACTTGGATGAGCATAAGTGCCATAAAAATTCTCGAGCTCTTCCGTGCTTCGGAAGGAACGCATAAGCCGTTGGTCCCGGCTGTCACCATTGAATGGCAGTCGTCAAGCTATATCAGATGCCTAGGCATGGATGCTTTAGGCAGCCTGAAAAATCTGACAACAGTTTTGGCTACTTACTAATTTAAATTGTGCAGCCGCCCGAGCACTTTGTATGGAGATGTAGTTTTTTTTTTGTTTTATGACTGTTATTTTATTATCATTATGGTATAGTAATTCAGTATAGCCCGTGGTTCGATTTATTTCAGGTATGTCCCTTCCACATTGTATATGTATGTTCATCTGTTAAACTGTATTTGAATAACGTACATTGTATTTACGTTATTTTACAATGGTTTTACATCTCCATCTGGTTTTTACAAATTTCAACGGACATAAAACTTTATCGCAAATAGTGAAAAACGTATCAGGCAATATCGATGCAAGCACCAACGAGATCTAATTCCATTGAGGACTTTGCTCTGAGAGCGTATCAGCAAAAAGGTTTAGACGTTCAATGTAATTCCACCTCGTGATAGCAAACCATTTCATTTAGTTGTAATATTGGTTGCATTTTGTGTTACAGCATTCTGTTTAAAATTTTTGAAATCAATATGTTTTTCATATCGGTCTCGGCAACCGTCTGATCGATTTGCCTACACGCCTGCCAAATTTCATAACGCACCGATTAAAACTACTTGTGTCGTATAAATCGTCGAAAAAACATACATACAAAGGCCCGATTGTTCAATTAGACTCGGAGAATTTTGGCTTGCTACGCTCGCTTGTTTAATTTGTGTTTCCTCCTCCTACTAGAGACTACCACCTAGAGGTTCCGGGGCTGATTCCCGGTCAAGAAAAGTTGGAAAATGGCCTTTTTCTAATTATTCTGGGTCTTAGGTGTTTATCTATATGGATATTTGTTATAAAATATAGTATCGTTGAGTTAGTACCTATCCCATAACACAAGACTCGATCTTACTTGGAGGTCAGCTAAATCTGTGTGATTTGTCCCTATATATTTATAATAGTTATTTATTCATTGTTTCAGATACAATAGCCCTCCAAGACGTCCAGCTGATTGCTCCATCGGCCGTCAGGCTTGGAGACACCGTCCTGCTGGGCTGCAAGTGGACACTGGAGGGCAACGAGACGTTGTACAGTGTCAAGTGGTATAGGGGGCGGCAGGAATTCTTCAGCTATCTGCCCAAAGAGTTGCCCTTTACGAGGATCTTCGCTCAGCCTGGGATTGACGTTGATGTAAGTACCTCTAGATTTGTAAAAGCAATTATCTTTCAGACATTCATGATAGACTTCGTTCTAATGAGAATCCGCCTTTTCCGGAAAAGTTATTGTCTTAAAGCCTATTTACACGGTGCGAGCATTGGTCTTCTTACCCCTTCTTAAGGTAACTGTTATTTGCCCAAGTAAAAATCATCAAGCCTTTCGAAGGAAGAGATACACAGCCAGGAATATCAAATACAAATGTGAAGTTCACTCAGGATTGCTTAACATGCACCAACGTTTGTGTATACTTATTTTCAATGCTCATTGGCCCATCGAGTTCGATAGAAGAAATGTTTTTTTTTTAATAAATAAAAAAGCAATTAACACCAGTATTTAGCAAATCTTTGCAACCTTTAAAAAAAACATCAGTATATGCCTCTTTGTGGTAAAGTATATTAAAAGACTTTCTATTTAATTGTTCTTTTCCTGAAACTTCGGTCGATGTTTTATTCATGGAAAATGAAAAATTTGATCGCCTTCAAAGGGAATAATAAGCAATGAAAGTCGTTAAAATATTCGTCCAAGTTCGGCCCTTATTTTTTTGATTTGATTTTTTTCATAAAGCCTCCCACACAAAGCCGTTTTTATCGCCCGTTAAATTCGCCTATCATTATGCGTATTAGTCCTAGGGTTCTCTTTACTTACAAAGAGCTTCGTTTCGTATTCTCATTTCGAGGAACCTAATGGCTCGACTTATATTATTACATAATTGTTAGTAGGTAGTGTATTATATAATCATCATCCACATCCGAGCGTATTTTCCCGGTTGCATCCTCTGCAGTAATGCTTTAGAGCCTAAGGTCCGCTACCTAACCAAGGAGATTTGTCGAGGTTACTGGTTTTTACACACACCCACATCCACAGTTTATACGCGCGTTCCAAAACAAGAAATCATCTTTCTTTTCGGATAATCAGGTGATTCAAGCCTGCAATATCCTAAGTAGACTGGAAACAACTTTTCAGAAAGTATGCTTCCCAGTGGTATTCGAATCCATGACTTCCGGATCACAATAAAAATCATATGTAAGTCAAAATTGGTTTATGTAGTAAATACATATTTCTAACTTCAAATACTCTCCGAATCAAAATCATTTTACTATACACCTACTTTAAATTTTAAATTATCTAACAATCCAGAGGTTGGCAGTTAGATAATGCTTTTAGCATTAAGTCTGCCTATTGTGCTACAAATTATGTTTAGATAATTAAAGATTAACTCTCTTATTCATTAAAATTAACAACCATTTCTTGAACCTATTTTTGTTAAAACATATTTTGTTCTTTTCACTTTTTTCGTTATTTGATATAGAAAAAATGAGATAAAACATATTTTAACTAAATATGGGTTCAGCAACCGTTTGTTTTTTTGATATAAATTAATAAGGCGGTAAATACATAAATCAAGAACACAAAAAGCTAAGACTAGAACAAACTAATAAGAGGCAATTTCAACGACCGATAAAAACGGACATGTACTTAGGGCTTAATTTGTTCCAGGAATTGTTTAAATAAGGCGGAAGATAAACAAGAAAGTAATAATGGCAAATCTGCTTCGAAAGATATAATTGAAGGGAGATATTGAGGTGCCGAATAAATTGAAGCTTCGAAATTGAAATGGATATATAAAATTGCTGTGACGTTATGCGAATTTGAAGAAAATCACATTTAAATAATGAGGCACAAAATGACCAAAATTTGTTTGTATTTTTCTTTTTATTGCAAGTATTAAGTACAGTACAATATTTATATTATAATATATTATATTACAATACTCTTTATTGCATAAAAACAAATACACAAAATTATTTTAAAAACTAGAAATTGGGTAAAAGGCAGCTTTATCGCTAAGCGATGTCTTCCAGCATTTTTGTTTGAAAATCACAATTTTATTTTAGTTTTTGAATGTAATTTCAATTTCATTACACTATTATATAGTGATACAGTATTGCCCGTGGTTCGACTTATTACGGGTACGTTCGTCAATTCCGCATTGTATATTGGAAATAAGGTAGTTCGGTATATTAATAACTTTTCTTTAGTAATAATTATTATGATTAAAACATATCTCTCAGTAAATTCTAGTATACTCTTTTAATTTCCCTATGAAATTCAAAGTAGAGTTCGACCATTCTTAACAGTAAACATTAAACTAACTTCGCAGTTTTTATTCTTCAACATTCCTAGCAAAAGCTCATTTAAAGCTTGCTACTTTCAAGCTTTTAAATCACTAAGAGTTATAGTTGCTACAAGCAAAAAAAAAAACAATCAATATCGATATTTATTTAGTATTGATATTTACTAAAACTGAATACAAACACACTGAATCTGTGTATGTGAATATTGATATACATATAAATAAAATAAATAAATATGTTATTAATACATCAATTTAAAGGGACTAATCTTACAGATTGAGCTAGGTCCAAAGCAAAGAAAAACAAAATGTGACAATATTTTCCAGCAGATGTAAAACTCGATCCCAAAACACTGAATCTGTGTGCCGGTGTTGTGTGCTTTCCTTTATGAGTTAAATGAGGAAAAATTATAAAAATATGAAATAGTACAAAGATTTAGGTGTTACTTTGCGGAAGTCAAATTTTTTGGTTGAAAATTGAAATTATTTCCTTGAAATGTTTTTACTGTACAAAATTGCCGGGGTTCGGTGATCTGGTATTGAGTTTAACTTGTGCTTGTAATTATTTTTATATTTTTTATGCTATGTGATTTGAATTACTTTGTGTGGCGGTGGCTGGTAGTGGAATCACACAAAGTAATTTAAATCACATAGCAAACGTAGACTAAAATAAACGAGGAAAATCACAAATAAGACAATAATTTCAATTTCCAAACAAAAAACTTGAACCAGAGGTAAAAGTCAAAGTTGAAGCAACGGGTCCATGTGGCGGTCAAAACATACAAAAATATGGAAAATTATTTATTTTAGAATAAAAACCACAAATATAATTGATCGCACGTAGTTCCTTTTTTGTAACTGAAGACATAATTATAACCAACCAGGTAATTACAACGACATTATAGTCACCATGGCAGGATACAAAGTTCCATACAGTTTAATGTCTGGGACCCCAGTATGGTCATATACCACAACAATCATTTTAATATGCTTTAAGATAAGATAAGATAAAATTTCTTTATTGCACCAACTAAGTATGACAATAATCAAAAGTACATTTCAAATATAGTAGGTACAAAGGCGGACTTATCACTTTAGTGATTTCTTCCAGCCAACCTTTGGGTAAAGAAGACTATAAAAGATGTGGGGGAGTTGGCGCAGTTAGAGTATTACAGTGTAGAAAAATACAAGTACCTATACAATTAAAATAATAGGAATGCATACTATAACATATAAACGAACAATAAAGTAATATAAAATGCATAAACTATAAAATTGGTACATACAAACATTAAGGAAAGTAATTAAAAAGTAGCCAGTGAAAACATACATACATACATACTATCACGTCTTTATCCCTAATGGGGCAGACAGAGCATTTTGGGTCTTGCGGTTCTATGCAGAGCCCAGGGCCGCAAAACCCAAAAGCCACTTTTAGCGTCATGGTGGGCGAGAAGATAGAAAAGCAATCAATACAGTGAAAAGAAAAGAAGAAAAGAGATATTAGTCAGAGCTAGAGGAAAGGTAATGAGACGTCACTAAATCTTAAAATTTTTTCAATGACTGTACTTGGCGAATGTCCAGTGGTAAAGCATTCCAGATTTCTACTGCCTGAACTGTAAATGAGTTAGAATAGAAATGAGTGTTATAACCAGGGGTGGAAAGTTTTAAGGTGACTGTGCTACGCACACTACGATTGGTGTTCTCACGAAAGAAGCTAAAACGTTCTTTAAGGTATAGTGGAGTAGAAGGCACAAACAGGACTGAATAAAGAAGGGAAAGGATATGTAAATTACGACGTAGTCTAATGGGGAGCCACTTGAGTTGTGCACGAAAACTAGAAATGTGATCATATTTGCGTAGTCCAAATATGAATCTAATACAGAGATTTTGGAGACGCTCAAGTTTATTTAACTGCTCTTCCGTGAGATCGAGGTAGCAGGTGTCAGCGTAGTCAAGGATGGGGAGAAGTAAAGATTGTACCAGCGCAATTTTAGTCTTAACAGGGAGAAAGTTTTGCAGTCTTTTGAGAGAACTCGCAGACGCAAATATTTTCCTACTAACCTCTGTGAGCTGTGGCGACCATGTCAAGTTTTTATCGATCAAGACACCTAGGTTCTTAACCTTGATGCTGAGGTCAATATTGACGCCGTTAAATATAATTGACGGAAGCGTTTGCCAATCAATGCGCGAGATATAGTAAGAATTGCCGATTATAATAGCTTGTGTCTTAGAGGGATTAACTATAAGCCCATGAGACTTACTCCATTCAGATATACGCGACAAATCACCATTAATTAAATCAATCCCTGAACTGAGGTCATCCAGACTAACATGACAATAGATTTGGAGGTCGTCTGCATACAGGTGGTAGGATGAGCGAAGATGATCAGAGATAGAGTTAATAAATAATGCAAATAATAATGGAGAAAGCACGCCACCTTGAGGCACACCGGACAATGTTTGACACCACGCCGAGGATTTATTTTCAATACGTACAGATTGTCTGCGACCATATAGATAAGAATGAAACCAGTCAATAACTGACGGAGATATGTTCAGCGAGCGCATGGTAGCTAAAAAACCCTCAAAATCAACAGTGTTGAATGCATTCGAGAAGTCTAATAATGATAAAACAGTTAATTGCTTATTGTCCATGCCGGCCCGAATGTCATCAGTTATCTTAACTAACGCTGTAGTAGTGCTGTGACCTGTTCTAAAACCGGATTGAAAAGGGTTGAGGATGGAATTTTTACGAAGAAAGGAATCAAGTTGTTTTTGGACAATACGCTCAAGGATTTTTGAGAGGAAAGGAAGTATCGATATTGGACGGAAGTCAGAGAAGGAAGAGGGATTAGCTTTTTTGGGTAATGGTCTTCTGCCGTCGTCGTCGATCACAATGACGCAACCGTCCCTTGTCCAGGACCTGGAAACTCCGTACTGTTGTCGAGCAGCCAGAAATGCATCGTGCCTCGTCTTGGTTAAAAATTCGGACAGTGTGATTCCCGATCCCTTGAGTCCGGTTTTGGCCATCCAACATCGATCCTTCATAGGCATGCGAAGAAATTAAATAAGTATTGGTCGCGGCTTATCCTTTGAGTTGCTGCCAATACGATGAACTCTCCTAATGTCAGCTTCTGTAAAGCCATAAATCCTTAGCAACTCAATGACCGTCTTCACAACCACTGCTGCTGTGTCCTCTTTAGGGTGTTCAGCTACTCCATGCATAAGAAGCACATACCGCCTACCGGACATTTCCAGGTGATCTTGGTGCCTCATCATCAACTCCAGCTGATGCTGAAAGCTCACTATAGAAGAAGCCATGAAGGACTTGAACGTGGAGAACTCTGCAGCCAGAGCATTGACTGTAGGTGTAGGGCTGGCCTGCTGTAACTCACTTTGGAATTCCGCCATCTTGCTATTGAAGTGCACCATCATTGCAGACATAGACTTTTGAAGTGCTTCCATCGTTTTTCAGTGAAAGGAAATAGGCAGACTGGCAGGTAGAGTGTATTATATGTAGATACCGTACATACAGTAAGTGGTATTAAACTTAAGACAGACCTAAAACAGAGAGACTTAATTTAGGTGTTATTTAATTCACTCCTACCCGCCGAAAAAACAGCTGAGCTTTATAAGGCATGTGAGGAAAAAATTGAAAAATATGACCATCATTTCAAACAGAGGTAAAACTCAATACTGAAACACCGAATCCGTGTAGCGGTGATGTGTCCATAGCTTTATAAGACATATGAGGAAAAAATCAAAAATATGACAATCATTTCAAACAGAGGTAAAACTCAATACTGAAACACCGAATCCGTGTAGCGGTGATGTGTCCATAGCTTTATAAGACATATGAGGAAAAAATCAAAAATATGACAATCATTTCAAATGAATTTAAAACTCAATACCGAAGCACCGAATCCGTGTAGCGGTGACGTGTCCATAGCTTTATAAGACGTATGAGGAAAAATGATAAAAATATGACAATCATTTCAAACAGAGGTAAAACTCCATACCGAAACAGCAAATCCGTGTAGCGGTGATGTGTCCATAGCTTTTATAAGACATATGAGTAAAAATGACAAAATATGACAATCATTTCAAATGAATTTAAAACTTAATACCGAAACACCGAATCCGTGTAGCGGTGTAACCATAGCTTTATAAGACATATGAGGAAAAATGTCAAAAATATGACAATCATTTCAAACAGAGGTAAAACTCAATACCGAAACACCGAATCCATGTAGCGGTGATGTGTCCATAGCTTTTATAAGACATATGAGTAAAAATGACAAAATATGACAATCATTTCAAATGAATTTAAAACTTAATACCGAAACACCGAATCCGTGTAGCGGTGATGTGACCATAGCTTTATAAGACATAGTATGAGAAAAAATTACAAAAAATGACAATCATTTCAAACAGAGGTAAAAGTCCATACCGAAACAGCAAATCCTTGTAGCGGTGTAACCATAGCTTTATAAGACATATGAGGAAAAATGTCAAAAATATGACAATCATTTCAAACAGAGGTAAAACTCAATACCGAAACACCGAATCCCGGCGATTTTGTTTAACGGCGTACAGTAAACACATTTTATAGGTCGTTAACGCACTTTTCATGTTTTATTGTCCGGCATTGTTACGAAGATGCGCTTTACGATCGCCACTAAAACCCTCGCGTTACATATAAATAAGTAACTGCAGACGTTATATTTTTACTGGCGTTTCAGAGGTTATTCTTTCGGGTTTTAGGCATATTAGGAGATATTGCGTGACAATATTTTTTTCTAAGCAATCATTGCCAGCTCTGAACGACTCACTGCTGCCTGCACCATTGAAATCTATCCCTAGCCTAAGCTTTCCAGCAATCCGTTTATCAAAAGCATGCATTTCATGCAGACACAAACCGTCTCATTATAAAACGCTGACTATCTTTGTTACTAGGTTTAAACCATTGTCCGACCAAATCAAATTGACATCTAGTAATGTCATTGTCTCATCTGAAAATGTCAATTTGATCTATTGGGATAATGTTTTAAACCTAGTAAGAAAGTTTGTCTACGTTTTATAATAAGATGGAAAGAATTTATTTACCTGTGCCACCCAAATATAGTATGAGGTACTAGCGAAAAATTTATTTTGCTTGATATGCAACCGTTCTATTAATTAAGGCAAGATTAGTACCTATCCTGTATAATATTTGTGCACGTCACTGAAGTTTATACATACATACTATCACGTCTTTATCCCCAAAGGGGCAAACATAGCTTTTTGTATCTTTGGCTCTAAGCTTTAAGGGTCGCAAGACTCAAAAGCCACTAGCAGCAATCAATATAGCGATGGGTTGCTAGTCGCATCATTTTCGCCCATTCCCACGATCTGCTCGGAAAGACCAGCAGCTAGTAAATTCTTAGTGTTATCTTTTCTCCCAGACCAGCACGGAAAGACCGTTTCTCATTTTGGCGACCTCCGTGGCGTAGTGGTCACAGGTCAAAGGTTCCGGGTCTGATCCCCGGACATGGCAAGTTGGAAAATGGCCTTTTTCAAACTGTCCTGGGTCTTGGATATTTATCTATATATGTGTATTGTTATAAAATATAGTATCGTTGTGTTAGTTTACCATAACACAAGTCTCGACCTAACTTTGGGGCTATCGTAGTTCAATCAGTGTAATTTGTCCCTTTATATTTATTTATTCATCATCGACATAATTCCGATATTAACAACCCACCTAGAGAGCACTTTGTGAACTTGCGTTTGATGCCGATTCTCCACATTGCCAACTGGGTCCTGCAATGTTATACTGAGTATGTCTCATACTAAGCAATACTCTTAGAAAGTCATTACTGTGCCGTGTGGTTTCATACAATAGGTATAGTGCCCCATAAGTCTTACTTACTGTCCTTATCTATTCTTCTTCTTAGCGAGTCGGAATGGCGATTTTATATAGTGGTGAACCAGTGTTTGGCGACACTTACTCCTACTTACTTATCTATTATTGATGTATTATTCATTTTGAGTCTAGCGGCCCGCCCCCGGCTTTAAATGAATGAAAAACTCTTTATTGCACGAATACACAAAAAGAAAAGAAACAGAAACAATTAGTTTTACAAAAAATACATTAGGTACAATGGGTAGTCTTATCGCTTAGAGCAATCTTTTCCAGACAACCGGTGGATGGAGAGGAAATGTGGGCACGTCAGAAATAACTTTGCACTGATATATTGGGTATATGTACGTATTAACGTCCTCTTAAATCACTCTTATCTGTTGATAAAAATGCAATAAAATCCATTGAGTAGGTATTTGAAAATCTAAACGTTTAAATACATAATTATAATAGCATATAATATACGATGAAGACGGTAGGAAGTGACTTTTTATTTTTGTAAGAATTTAAATATTAAATCCTTAAATTCATTTATTGAAAATCAGAAAAGCTGAGCGTGTCTCGAGACCGCTTGAAATGCTATCGGTCTCGACGTGGTCTAGGAAGCTTAAAATGAGACCGCGATCAGTGGAAATGGCGTAAAATTGTGAACCGCCGAGAATTCTATATTTTCACAACCAAATCCTATCCTACTAATATTATAAATGCGAAAGTGAGTTTGTATATTTGTTACCACTTCGCGCTTTAACCACTGTAGTTTGATACCCAGGGAAGGGCATAGGATAGTTTTTATCCCGAAAATTCCAGCGGAGCGAAGCCCACGCGCATTCCTAGTACTAATATATTTAAAGAGGATCTTACAAGATTTTTTGAAGTTTTTGAACCAATGAGTGAAGCTAGTATCAAAGTCAAAGTCACATTTTTTATCTCTTATTGAAGGATTTTTAAAAATATTATTTAAGTGCAAAAGCTAAAAGCGTTTTTTTGACGATAACTACTCATAGTACCTTTAATTAGAATGTTATTAATTTTAGTAGGCGTGTAGATGCGATCAATGTATTTTTTTTTCTTTCTTGTGACCTCATTTCATGTTTTAAAATAAACTAGATGTTGCCCATGGCATTGTCCGTGTTTGTGAATGAAATCTCACGGGATTCTCTCATTTTTCCGGGATAAAAAGTATTCTATGTGTTATTTCTGGCAATAATCTATCTTTGCTGTTTAAATACATTTTGTCATTTTAGCATAAAAGCGGAACAAACATCCATACATACATGCATAGATACATCCATCAAATATTTCGCATTTTTAAACCTACTTCACAAAGGTTGTCAATTCGAATGTATACATATATGTCTTATTTTTACTCGAAGACGCCTGGAAGGATTTAAAAAACTATTTTTTGTTTGAAAGAGCATAACTTGTCAGGTGGTTCCATAAAAATTTTATTAAAATAAGTTGTGTACTGTGTTGATGCATGCACAGCGGATGCAGCAGCGGAGGGATCATGCATCGGCTGTTAGTGGTGGGTGCACTCGGGCTGTGGCAGGTATGTTGGGACTAACAGAAGTGGGTGGGCTCAGGCCGGTAATAGTTTACATGAACTAACTGGTGGTACATAGTATGTAACTTTGACTTCCACAAAATAATATCTGAATCTATTAACTAGAACCCGTAACCGAAGGGCATGTATGAAGAGATTGATGAGTTTAGATGAAGCAAATAAGGTTTGTTAGGACCGTAGCAAGTGGAGGTCCATAGTCTCTGCCTACCCCTGTGAGAAACAGGCGATACATTATCTGAGAAAGATGTAGCTAATTTAATTCTCGTGTTACCAACATGTTAAAAAGACTTTATATTTTCGCAGTTACAAACAGGAAAATAATAATCTGACTTCAAACATAAGCTTAATTGAAAATTTCGAGCATAAAAATCTTGACAGCGTCACATTCCTATAATCGCCACCTCAGAGCGATTTGGCATAATCTTAATAGCCACTCCACAAGCCATAATATTTTACGATAATATTTTTATCTTCAGCTTTTTTCTACGTGAGAATTTTTGAGAGGGCCTATATTGTGTGGAAATTGGTTTGTGGGGTTCCGTAATGTGAAAATGCGAAATAGTAGGCTCGCGAGATTTTTTTGGTATGCGGACTGCGGGGATGGATAGTTGGGAGGCATCAGCCTGGCTTTTCAAAACAAAATGAATCGATCTACCAAGGATCTGATCCTTGAACCTCCAGGTTCAGATTATCGGTATAATATTTTGTCAACCAGCCATTCAATTCGCGTGCGCTACGTGTAACTCACGCGTGCCCTTCGTACGAGCGAGACCTAATAGCAGTGACGTCAAGAGCACTGTAGTTGAAAGTGCATCTCTTTTCAGTTACTTGACAGTTCTTCTTCCATCAGATTTTAAAAGCTTATTACTTACTTATTTTTAGGATTAGAAAAAAACCCCTCCGGCCGTGATAACATTTTGTTTTTGGTTTCGGATTATGTTACTTAATAATATAAAAAAAATAATAAAAATACCGTTAGTCACGCAACCTGCGAGAAGCAACTTCGTTCCAAAAACTCAAAAGTGTTTTTAATACTACAACAAATACTACAAACAAACTACAAAAAATCTAGGTATACAGCATAATGTTACATACAAATTCAATAGGTCAATACAATTTTACAGAATAATTCGCAAGAAACAAGCACTAAACATAAATAAGTAGCAAAGAAAACAAAGGTACAGAACCACATCAAGTAACCTTTTCAGCTTTTTCTATTAAACAATATTCCTCTTAATGTTGGAGAGGCTTAAGTCCGTATATTTATAGGGACTTTTACTGTGTAAAGGCGAAAAGTCATGTAGTCCTTTATTGCCACTATTATTTTTTATTTGCCGTTGTATTACTACGTAAGCACGTATTTATTTTAAATTACAGTACCGCACTATGAGAAGATACAAAAATGTAAAATCGCAACTAGGTAATATCTTTATTTTGTTTTTTGTTTTTATAGTCTTTACCAAGCAAAGAGTTGGATAATACTTGGTGTGAACTATACGCAATAAAACTTGTTTTCTGTTTCGGGTAATGGTACTTATTTTTTTTAATAATTAAAATATCTGTTTTATATACCGTAAGTGTCACGCAATCTGCGACAAGCAACTTTGTTTAAAAAACTCAAAAGTGTTTTTAATACTACCAATACAAAAATCTAGGTATACAGCATAATGTTACACACAAATTCAATGGTTAAATAAAATTTTAAAGAATAATTCACAAGAAACAAGCACTAAACATAATAAGTAGCAAAGAAAACGAAGGTGCAGAACCACATCAAGTAACCTTTTTATTTTTTTCTATTAAACAATATTCCTCTCAATGTTGGAGAGGCTTAAGTCCGTATATTTATAGGGACTTTTACTGTGTAAAGGCGAAAAGTCATGTAGTCCTTTATTGCCACTATTATTTTTTATTCGCCGTTGTATTACTACGTAAGCACGTATTTATTTTAAATTACAGTACTGCACTATGAGAAGATACAAAAATGTAAAATCGCAACTAGGTAATATGTTTATTTTGCTTTTTGTTTTTATAATCTTTACCAAGCAATGAGTTGAATAGTTCTTATATAAAATAGTATGTAACTATATGATGTAGAAAATGTAGCGTTTAGACCTTCCACAAGGATTTCTAAAGTATATGATTGGGAGTATTTTGCATTTAGATTTTTCCTTTGCGCTACCTAGTCCTAGGTGTCCACTTTCCACCTGCGCTGCAGTTTCCCTTGGGATACTTGGATACTTGGATACTTTAATCCAAGTAAAAAAAATTAAATCGGGGTCCATTTGAAATAAATTATTTGAAAGGAATCGGAGATATCTTTTAAAATTTTGTCTCGAACAAGATCTTGCATAACTCTTAAAATTGTTTTATGAACTACTGTTGATAGATTAATGTGAGCACAAATTTGCAAATTGGCGTAGAAAAAGCTTCACGGCGGCTGCACACTTAAATTTCGTATGGAAAGGCCAAATTTTGTGAATCTTTGATTGTTATTTTAATTTTATTATACTATAGTGATCTAGTATAGCCCGTGGTTCGAATTGTTACGGGTATGTCCCTTCCACGTTGTATATATAAACAATATGAATGAATATCGTTGTACACTTCAACTCCACCCTTTTTCTGACTGCTTCTTTCGATGCTTGTTGGAAAGTGATCCCTTATTGGGGCAAATCCGCCTTTGTGTCCATTCTAATAATTTTTAAGTCTGTGCATATTATTTAATCAATAAAGATTTTTCAAACAAAACAAACAATAAATATACATGAACACGTGTAAGTCGCCAAAGGAAGTAGCTTACTTTATTTATCGAACCATGCTCCTGACCCAAAGGTATGTTTGAGGATGTTTACGGGTCAATAACTTTTGCTATTATGCCCGTTTTGGTATTTAGACTTTAATAATATTATGTGTATAATTAAATATGATATTGTGAAAGTTTGTAAATTAATTTATAAGGTAAACAATTCAAAATCATTTTTTAAATACATTTTGACCCTTTTTCTTTTTGGATTAAAATACATTATACTACGCGGAAGGGATATACCCTAAATAAATCGACCCACGGGCTATACTAGATCATAGAGTATAATGTAATTAAAATGACAGTAAAAGAACAAAAAAAATAGTCATTTCCATACTAAAAATGTGCATTTTTTTTCTTTATAATTTTATTTTACTATCATTATAATGTAGTGTCCACTCCACTCCTCCACCACCCTCTAACCCACAGACTATACTAGATGATCTAGTATAGTCTGTGGATCGCTTTATTACGGCTATGTCCCTTCCACGTTTCACGTTTTATTTATTTACATTATTATATTACTTTATTAATACAAATATGTATTTATGCAACAATCACTTAGTTAACTTATTGATTATAGGCACTGTCGCATATTAAATTTCAATTTCCCACTAAATAGATTGTGAGCTCATTCAAATTCATATCCATTGTGGGCAAGTTGTGTCAATTTATATGACAAGCTAGCAATTAGCCTATTACGACTGCCTATTATCCTAATATACGCAGGATGGATGGTAATAGCCCATTTATGTTCGAGATTATCTAAAGTACAGTTTAGTTTAGTAAAATGACAAACTACAAACTTCTTCTTGTTTATGACATATGGCCTATTTTCGTCGAGTTATTTTAATCAGAACTAAACAATACTTTTAAACTAAACAATGAAATAAGAAATGGTGAAAAATACCACGTGAGGTGATACAACCACGTTACGCTTTACCGAGCTCATAACAGTAGACCAAAATAACCTTGACCGAGTAACTGTTTAACACAAAACAGTTTTTACATCTGTGCTAACCCGTGTTTAACCCCACTCGCCAAATTTCTTTACAATATCCCTATTAACACGCATTAGGCTGGTTTCAGAGTAACGCCGGCAGCACGCGCCGTTGGTCAGCGCGTCTCAACGGCGCGCGCTTGACTGGCGAACCACTGTGAAACGAGTTTTAGTATCGCGCGTTTCTTTGCAATGTACAGTTGTGTATAATTATCTATCGTTATCATGGAGACAAACCGAATAGAGGATTAGCTATTTATATTTTATGGAATAGAGTACAACAGCGACGGCGTCGTAGATTTCAAATTGATCTGTTTCATGCTTTCCCTTTCAGGCTTTATTTTGACGTTCCTATTTTTGTACATTAGATGTGAGCCATCCCTCAAACATCTTCTTATATTAACTTGTTTTATCAGACGCCCCGTATCGAGGAACACGGAATCGTTATTCATTAATATTATTTATTTGAGTATACTCGATTAATTGCAAGCGTAATTGCAAGCGCGCGCGTGTGGCCGGCGCTAGTCAAACGCGTTACTCTGAAACCAGCCTTAGCTTTGCGTCACTTAACACTACTACGTACTATTACAAAGTATCTAAATTAACCCATGTAATTTTGATTTGAATGCTTAAGAATCTAATAAAATCATACTTACAACAGTAATCAAAGGCTTTATCTCATACGAGTTAGGCAGAGCACATGGCGAGAAGAGCCAAAGGCCACAGTTACTAACATAAAACAGTTCATAACAAACAGTCTAATAACATAAAACTTCCAGACAAGTGCCACCTGGACAGTTTTACCATTTTGGTATAGGGAACTTCAAAAATGTAAAATATTCCAATCTTACAAGTCCGACAGTGCAAAACTTAAAAAAAAAATATTTAAAGAAGTATGCAGCGGTTCGCGGAATTTAAATTATTTTTTGTTCTTCGACTGTTTATTTTCATTACATTTTTGTGATCTAGTAAATTCCGAGGCTCGATTGATGTCTCTTCCCCGTTGTATAGATATCAAATGTTAGACTTATTCTACAGTATATAAATAACACTTATTAAATAAAAACCATAGGATTACTAAAAATCACCAAAAACCATTTATCCGCATCATCACTCCATAAAACTCTACAAAATCAAACATTAACTTAACGACAGGCCCGAAAATAATTCGGCCAAACATCGAAACTTTTCTCAAAATGAGCGAACCATTGCGAGCGAAAAAACATCTAGTGGCGAAAAGTTTTATCACTCCCGCGATCCTCAAAGCATCGGAGCGTAATTAAAACACTTTTTTATTTCCATGTCGCGCAATATCCGCCCCACTTCTTATTGATCCGACATCGGAAAATGTCTCCGCTTGTTTACACTCCCGGTCTTTTATGTCTTATTATTTCCTCGGAAATTCTTATATTTTTGCAGTGAAAATCTCGTTTGTGCAAGTGAAGTAGTGTGTACACACTATATTATGATAAAGTGAACGGAATCCTAATGTTTTTGCTGTAAGAAGACTTTATTCATAAAGTAGTTGTAATATGACAGTAGCGTTTGTGGAAATTATTCAAAATATAAAATACATCGTTATGTAGATAATATAATCAAAAAACCGTTTAAGTGCGAGTCTAAAGATAGACAGCCAGATGGACAGTGGAGATTTAGTAAAAGGGTCGAGTTTTTACCCTTTGGGTAACCCTAAAAACCCTAAACAGTTTCTAGTATCTTACTTTGAATGACAGTTTTATTTAAACTATTTACTAATTTTCTGTTCTTTGCCCCTTAATAACACATAATTGTCAACAAAGGAAATTGAAAAAAGTCCTATCGTGAAAGTGTTAAATATAGAAATATTTTTCTTGTAACATCTTCTCGCATAAAATTGGCCCATTTTCTCGTCCCTTCGCATGCGAGAGATGAAGCTGTACTTGTCCTAATTGTCCCGAGATGGGTCCACACACCTGCCTCCGTGTGTAGTTATAAGCATAGATTAACTATGCACCGTAACAGCGTAATAACTTGGACCTTTGTCGAGTACTTAAGTGTACAAGGTTTATTCTGAGACTGTATTAAACTTAATTTCATGTACTCGTCTTTGTCATATATGTATTCTCAGTTGGAATGGACAAGAATGTCAAGTTAATACTGCGGCTAGCAATCCGTCACTGCTTTTAATTCCTGACAAAAAGAAGGATATTTTAAGCATAAGTTTGATGCTAGTGTCTGTCTATCTGTGGCATCGTAGTGCTCGAACTGATGGATCAACTTCGATGCGTTTTTTTTTACGTGAAAATAAGTTTACATTTGATGATAATCGGTTGAGCTTTTTAAAGATTATTAAGTTAACGCTTGAAGTTGGGGATTTTGTAATTTTTCGGGCAAATAATATATGGCTTTACGGATTGTTTAGTTTCTTATCACTAGATATTATCTTAATGTTAACATATAAACTACAACGCGCTATAAAGCTTTTTTCAAAGAAAAAACAAAGTTCTTAAATAGAAAAAATATAAGAATTTCCAAGGAAATAATAAGACATAAAAGACCGGGAGTGTAAACAAGCGGAGACATTTTCCGATGTCGGATCAATAAGAAGTGGGGCGGATATTGCGCGACATGGAAATAAAAAAGTGTTTTAATTACGCTCCGATGCTTTGAGGATCGCCGGAGTGATAAAACTTTTCGCCACTAGATGTTTTTTCGCTCGCAATGGTTCGCTCATTTTGAGAAAAGTTTCGATGTTTGGCCGAATTATTTTCGAGCCTGTCGTTAAGTTAATGTTTGATTTTGTAGAGTTTTATGGAGTGATGATGCGGATGAATGGTTTTTGATGTTTGGAGATCCTTCAGTTTATTTATTTTTGTTAGTGCTTAGTTTATACGAGAAGAGTCTAATCATTGACTAGTATTTTACGGAAAATAGCCTTGTTGTTCAAAGTTTGAAAATATTAGCCTTCGTAAATTTCTCTTTCGTAAAAATATTTTGGGAATACTTATTAAGGTATATTTTAATGACTCAGAATATACTTAGTAACATTTCATTTCATTAATAATAACTTTGTTTGTCCTAGATAAAAATTAAAGTTTCTTACTCATAGCTCGACGAACCGATGGCCGATCAGGCAAAAGGGTTCTCAAACGGCGACCACGTTGGCAAACGATGGGTCGAAACCGGTTTTGTAAGGCGCAGGACCGATGTGGTCTCGGTTCCCGGCAGTGGAATATGGAAGGCTGCCGATGATGATGATGATGGTGATGATTATGAGTCAGATGCCTTTAGGCAGGTCAAAAAATCTGATACCACTGTCAGTATAACACACTTCATAAGAAGAAAAGAAACAAAGACAGCACCTAAACTTGTACAACCACAAATAAAGCAATAAAAACCTAGTACGCGGAAAACACATTATCGAAAATAAAACACGGAAACCCAACATTCCGCCGAAATAAGTTGTAACACAAATGTACATACAGTTAAAAATAATGGCCCAAAACACAGTTACACGAAGGGTTTCCCATTAAAACCTACCTATTACAAGTTACAGCCTTTTTCGTACCCTAACCGGGTTCTAATAAACAGCTCGTAATAGCAATGAAGGTGTAACAATAATCGTTTGAATCTCTCCTGAATGCGATCGATTCAAATTAGGATGAGGGTTTTAGAGGTTACACTGATTATGGGGTAATATTACAAAACTATAAAATACTAGCTGTACCCGCGGGCTTCGCTTCTCGTGGGAATTTCGGGATAAAGTGTACCCTATGTCCTTCCCCTAGTCTGAAACTACATCCATACCAAATTTCATCCAAATCGGTTCAGTAGATTAAGCGTGAAGAGGTAACAAACAAACAAACAAACATACAAACTTACTTTCGCATTTATAATATTAGTAGGATAGGATATCTTGCCGTTTGGTTTCTGGCAGAGCAGAATAGGGCCACTCCAAGTCCTCCCGTGGATGTCGTAGAAATCGACTAAGGAAATACAAGATAAATAAAGCTTATAATCATCAATAAGATCTATCCAAGATAGAGGAGAAGGTGATCTATAAATCTCAGTAAGTATTACAACGACGCAACTCTATCGAGTTCTGGCCTCACAACAAAAGCTTGAACAAAAATAAATGTAAATAAAACTTTTCGGATTTTTGGGGTGATATAAAACTACAAATGATTTTTTTTCTATGATGGTCTAGAAGACAAAAACGTAGAATGTAATGCTATCTCTTCCCGCGCAGATCGTAAAAGCCGATCTAGGGATTGGGCGAGAATCTGAATCATGTTGTAGCAACCTATCACTATTATGATTTAACTTAAATACAATGTACACAAAAATTAATAAAAAGTTACCTTTTCACCAAAACATGGTGGTAATCCGTTGAAAAGGATGTTTTATTCCTAGAATTACATTTACTTTGAACAGCTAAACAATAAACATTACAATGGTTTTATCATGCGGGTGCCAAGTATGGTAATGACGAAAATGTGTTTTCGTGAAAACATCAGTCTATTTTAGGAAAACATTGGGCAAAATTTATGTTTGAATGGATAAGCATGTTTTGAATGAAAAATCAAAACAATAATTGCCAGTCTCGCAAAATCGTAACTTAGTCTTTTCCATCGTAAAAAGTTTTTGGTTCATATTCCTCAAAAATAACCAATAAAATAAAATAAGGAAAAAATAAAATCTATATAAATAATAAGCGGCCAAGTGCGAGTCGGAATCGCCCATGAAGGGTTCCGTAGTAGCAAATAACATAATATAAAATGTTTTTTTTAAATTTTTATATTTGAGTTGATTAAATGAAAGGTAAACTACCGTTTATGATTTATGACGTATTAAAAAAAAAACTATTTACTAGATATAGTTCAAACTAATTTTCGCTGGTAGTTTTTATGGTAATGTACATCATATATTTTTTTTAGTTTTATGATTCCCTTATTTTAGAAGTTACGGGGGGACACACTTTTTTCCACTTTGGAAGTGTCTCCCGCGCCAAGTATTCGGTTTAGAAAAAAATGATATTAGAAACCTCAATATCATTTTTAAATACCTATCTATAGATACCCCATACGTATGGGTTTGATGAAAAATATTTTTTTGAGTTTCATTTCTAAGTATGGGGAATCCTCAAATTTTTTTGTTTTTTTCTATTTTTGTGTCTAAAATCTTAATGCGGTTCACATAATACATCTTCTTACCAAGTTTCAACAGTATAGGTCTTATAGTTTCGGAAAAAAGTGGCTGTGTCATACGGACAGACAGACAGACAGACATGACGAATCTATAAGGGTTCCGTTTTTGCCATTTGACTACGGAACCCTAACAATGAATGTTGCCAAGGGCAAAACTCGAGACCATCTGAATCAATTTGGCTGATATTTTTTTGGTAAGTTCCTTAAAAATAAATAAAATAAACCGTTTCACGAAAGGTTTAATAAAGAGAGAAAAAAAAATGTTGCTAAGCTAAAGGAACGGTCGGAAAAAAGTTTGCCGGGTCAGTTAGTTATTTATAAATGTCATGCCAACACATGTTCATGTTTCCTTATATTCTTAATGTTATACACCTAAATGGACTTAGTTTTACGTATGCATTGTAATGTCAAAAAATTTTAAATTAAAAAGTATGCTACGGCTGTATCTTTGTTTGCTTTTTGTTCAACTTGACGGGGGTCACTACAGTGCCTCATGTCGATGACAATTGATCGGTCAATCGAAATAATATAATTTTAGGATGCGGATGCGAATTAAACGGCTGAACCAACTTTTATCAAACATAGCTAAGTACCACTGCAAGGGAAGTTGCTTTTACGTAATAATTTAAAAAAAAACCGTCTTCACCCTCAAACTACATAATCAATTTCAATAAAATTTCTATGTAACCACCTGACAAGTAACTCCTTCTAAAGGAAAAAATATTTTTTAAATAGGTCGAGGATTCTTCGAGAAATCAGTGAACATATAAGTATATAAAAAAAGACCACAACTATGATAACCTTTTTGGAAGTCGGTTAATAAAAACCGCATCGAAACAACCAATCAAAACAGACACACAGATAGACATTCGCGTCCAACTTAAAGGGAAGGCCTTTATCCAACTACGCAGGGTCATAACGGCTATGTAAAAAATTACGTAAATAAATAAACATGCAAAAACCCAAGACAAATGGCCATTTTCCAACTTATCTTAGAATGAGCCCAGAATATACGAAGTTTCGTGTACTGGAGGTCATCAAATACGCTACCAAATCAAAAAGAAAGATATACCTACTTATTCTTACTTACTTGATAATCTCCGAGGTGTAGTGGCCAGTATATATATTTTTTTGTAAAATATTTTATTGTTGGGTTAGTGTATCCCATGCTGGTCTGGGAGAAATAAAAAAAACTTAGAATGTACCAGCTGCTTCTCTTCCCACGCAGATCGTTAAAGCCGATCGAGGGAATGGGCAAAAATGCCAATCATGTTAACAGGCGATGCGGCTAGCAACCCATCACTGTATTGATTGCTTTTCCATCTTCTCGCCCACCATGACGGCTGAACCAACTTTTATCAAACCTAGCTAAGTACCACTGCAACGGAAGTTGCTTTTACGTAATAATTTAAAAAAAACCGTCTTCATCCCCAAACTACATTCAATTTCAATAAATTTCTATGGAACCACCTGACAAGTAACTCCTTCTAAAGGTAAAAAGATTTTTTATATAGGTCGAGGATTCTTCGAATAATCAGTGAACATTTAAGTATAAAAAAAGACCGCAACTAAGATAACCTTTTTGGAAGTCTGTTAATAAAAACCGCATCGAAATAACCAATCAAAACAGTCACACAGATAGACATTCGCGTCCAACTTAAAGGGGAGGCCTTTATCCAACTACGCAGGGTCATAACGGCTATGTAAAAAATTACGTAAATAAATAAACATGCAAAACCCAGGACAAATGGCCATTTTCCAACTTGCCCTTAGAATGAGCCCAGAATATACGAAGTTTCGTGTACTGGAGGTCATCAAATACGCTACCAAATTAAAATGAAAGATATACCTATTTATTCTTACTTACTTGATAATCTCCGAGATGTAGTGGCCAGTATATATATTTTTTTGTAAAATATTGTATTGTTGAGTTAGTATCCAATTACCCAATTCCCGAGATTACTTTCGGGCTAGCTTACTCAGTGTAATTAGTTCCTATATTTATTTAGATTTACCTAAACAAAACAGCAAACCACTTAAAGTAAATTTTTATCACATTCATTATGATGTAGAAAATTACGCTTTTTCAGTCTTATTATTAATCAGACGTCGGAATACATCTCAGCTTGTTTACAATCATCTTATTTTTAACGGAAGACTTTTCTCATAAGCAACGAGACGTATGCCTTTTTCCCCCTTTTTAATACTTTTTGATGTAATGCTTAAAAAATAAGGAAAGTGCAGAATATTCGTAAAGTAATAATCTTCATTTGAGAAAATACAGGTTCTAATTCACTCGGTTTTTCTTACGACTGAGAACTTTACTCATTCAGGTTAACCTTAAGATTTCCACAACCACAGCTCTCTTTTATAATAATACCTAATGAAGTATTTTGCAGTATAATTGTCTTATTAATAAATCATAAATAAAATCAGCAAAATCATATTATGATGAAAAAAAATGATATATACACATAAATTTTCTTAAAAACTAAAATAAAGATTTAAAAACTACTTACTAATTTTACAAATAAAAAAACATTATATTCTTTTTTTATTTAATATATCTCAGTAAGTAGCAAAGAAATGAAAATAAACGTGATGTCAACATTGTTCAACACTGAACCATCATCATCAGGTCTTTTTGTCTCCACTGCAGGAGCACGACCGTACCCTCTCTGTACTACCAGAGCCATACCATGCCATAGAAAAAATAATAATGGTTTTCTGTCTAAGTAAGTATCTTGAACAAGTTGCCAGGCAAATTAAAATAACCCCAGATGACGTCATCTGGAGAAACTACATTCCAACCGATGTTAACTAAAATCGATATCCCTTGCGCCGTCTATAATTTGCCAAAAAAAAAAACAACTTTCAGGCTTTAACTCCAATAACATTTTCATCAAACAATCAAATTTTCATCAAAACACCGCAAAAGAAGTTGCTTAGATATCGGTTTATCCGTTCGAGAGCTACGATGCTACCGACAGACAGACGGATAGACAGTCAGTAGCGTTAAACTTATAAGACCCTTATTTTTGTCGGGGTTAAAAAAGGGTTACCACTTTAAGAAATGAATATTGAAAAAAAAATAGGTACTATTCTGTTAACGACATTCAAGTCATTAACAACAGTTGCTAAGTAAATGTTGCAATGTAAGATATACAGATATACATCCTTCTTAACATCCCGTCTCCTCATAAGCATAGCACTCGACCCCACTTTGCGAGTATTTGCACGAAAAGCATAACTTTCTACTTTTATTATTTTACAAAATGGCGATTTTTCTATTGTACAGTAATCTCTCATTTGGCTTCGCTTTCTCAGGCTTTATTTCGTGTTCGATCCCTCGGATGAGGGATCAAGTAGATTTTGGCGGGCAAAAGGATTTACCATTCTCGCGATTCAATGCGATCCTTTTTTTGGCTCAAACAACCATGAAGGTGTGTTTTTATGTAATTGGAAAATATTTTGAAATTGCTAGATAAATATTTGTTTCATCTATATGATCGATATGCTTTAAATGAATTCAACAAAATTCTACACTTTGAATGGATCTTCAAGCTTTAGTTTTTAATAATAGCGACTAACGAGATTCTATATTAATTATCGAGTAAATCTACACTAGTAGTTCGCCACAAACTTAGACCTCGCGATTATTATTTCAGAATAATGTACCTGATTTGGATGAATAATCGGTGCAGGTTTACCGATATACGGTTTATGATTGTGACCAATTTTCTAAAATAGTTGGCAATCACAGCCCTTTCTTCAAATGACTTTCGATCTAGCTCTGAAATGTCAGGAGCACCTTCCTACCGTACATCACATGGATATGAGGTCTACCGTGATGCTGAAATTCAGTTCTGTACCAGTAGTCTTTCACCGAAAAATGACCCATCATTTTTCAAATGACAAAGTCAGCTCGTTGTTGAAAAAACCAGAAAACTATTAATGGGTTTTCGTTAAAATGTTTATTTGTATTGCCATGGCTCTATGCCGCTGCTCATTGGTTTCTTTCTCTCTTCGTAAAGCTACTTCGCGGGCTTTGGTTGCTGTTGATCTCTTGTTAGTTCGTGGCATAATTACTAATACTACTATAGAAGCACAGACAAGCAGCGATAGCGATTGAACGAAAGTTCGCTTAACAAAATTGCAATCAATCAAAATAAGCAAAAACTGAAAAAAAATCTTATCGTAAAATAAGCAAAACCCTTTTATTTTAAAGTCGGTTAAATATGATAAAATTTATAGAACTACTTATGAAACTCAAAATAATAACCATAATAGTTATTCGGAGAAATTACTATCAGGGGAGATATGTATTTTTAAGAAAGTTGTTCAGTAACCCGGACTGAATTCACCCTTAGTATATTTTGTAAGAAGATTTGTACTGTATATCCGTTACGGCTTAGTCAGCTAGACTCCGCGAGTCACCCTAAACCCGTTTAAGTATAACGTATAAAAAAGTTGTTCAGACATAAAAGTTGTTCAAATAAAATAAAAAAATTTCATAATGGCAACAAAAAGTCTAATGACATTTCTGGAAATATTTTGAAATGGCGGATATATGACAGTTTTAAAATTTGAAACCCCCATATTTCCGCCATTTTGAAAAAAATCGAAAAACTGGCTCGACAAAAAAATTCTATTAAGTTGCTGAACCTGCTTACAAAATTTCATGAGAATCGGTTAAGAAATGCGACCTGTAGGCGAGAACAGACAGACAGACAGACAGACAGACGGACAAAAGAATTTTTGGCTAATCTCGAAACTGAGACGCTTCGCTCGCTTCGCTCGCTCGGTCAATTAAAATAAGTTAAAAAAAATAACATTTTTTGTACAAACTTATATTGTAAGGCTAAAGTAATTTTTTTAAAAATTAATCTATACTGTCCCACTGCTGGGCAAAGGTCTCATAAGTATGTGTGTGTGATGACTTGCGAAAGTTTGAGAGGAAATGGTTGGAAGTGGCACACCAACGAAATATTGGAATAAGATAGGGGAGAGAAGTTATTAAGACTAAAAAATAAACCGAAACTCAATGGAGTTGCGTCGTTTGGTTACTGAGTTCCATAGACCTTCCGTCTCCGTGATCAGACCCTAGACATCGTCTACCATAATGTGCTCGTCAAAACAAATCAAACGAGTCCTACTCAATAAGGTTAATTTGTTTTATAACAAAGTATAAATATCATTATTATATCAAAAAATAAGTAAAAATAAGTCATATCGTCGAGTCCATCATCAGAACAATCGGTTGGGGATAACTGCTTCAAAATTGAGTTGCGAGATTTGAGCTAAACGAACATACATACAGACAATAATTTTTATTTAATTTGTCAGAAAAATCAGCGCTCTTAACATCGCTATATAATTTTGTCAGATTTAAGAAATGCAGATTTTACAAGTTTTTAATAGCCTTTTCTGTTTGTTATTTATTGAATTAGGTTAAATCTTGTAAGTTAAATAAAGTCCCGGTTACCAATACGCTATTTCCCAACAAGTCAAATCAGATACTTTTTTGTAAACGTTAAAACAAACAGTTTCTAAAAGATTTTGTATGAAATACAGGCAGATGACGTCACAGTTTTTTGGAATCAAATAGCGCTCTTATTATCAGTTTTTCTGCAATAATAAATTTAAAATCACGTTAAAATGGATATTTTCAAAGACAAAGGACATTATTTTGCGACGTTTTATTTTTTTATCAATAAAAAATATTTATTTTTGGCTTAGGAAAATACCCAATTGAGATGAAATTTTTATTTAAATAAATCAGAGCAGAATATAATATTATTATGACTAAAATCTGATTAAATGATGGAGTCAGATAGTAGATTTAGGCACCATGTAATAAAACGACACAACGCCATCGAGTTTGGGCTTATTCCATTGTGTTAATAAGTTCTTAGTCCTCACAATAACAGCTTGTACATTTTTGAAGTGAAAACTTCTTTAGCGGCGTTGTGCACTTTTTTTGGAATGGGTAAAAAATCTTAAACTCGCGTCAGGACACGTGACCTGATCGAAAATTCGTAAGACGGCGCAGGGTGCTTGCGCGAATGTTCGTGTGTGTTTATGTTACAGCGTGCTACGCGCATCCATGGATGGTGACAGCTGATGGCTCGACCGTCTGTGTAGTGGCCATACTAGTGTGTATTTGAAAATGATTTTGTTGAAAATGAATTTGGTCATGCTTGTGACATTTGTGACAGACTGTGGTTCAGAAAAGATTTGAAATATTTTATACTGATAATTAAAGCAATTCGTGCAAAATTATTCCCTAACCATTCCAAAATATCAAAAATGCACAACGTTAATATTCAATTTTTCTCTTCTGCCGGCACTCAAAGAGTGCAACCCGTCGTTTTTTTTTTTCAAAACTTTTATTTCTCATATATACGGCAGTTGGTTTTGAGAAAACATCACTTACCATCAGGTGACCTGCTTAAACATTTGCCGTTCTTTAACATAAAAAAATAACATATTACGACCAAGCGGCTGTAAACTTCGCTATATTAGCCAACCTAAAACCCAAAGAGGTTGACACGAAAAAAATCACCAACATTTTTTATTCTCCGCGAACAAAATAAACCGAATGCAATAGTGTACTGATGGGAGGTGATTTGGCAAGAAACAGAGTCCCGTGGAATATAGACGCCAATTCAAACTATCGCTGGGACCGTTACTCCTGAGATACGACGCTCAATGGCGGCGGATGGACAAAAAAATAGTTTGTTTGTGTGTATGTAAATCAGGATGTTCATTGTACTCATATATTCCCATTGTGGAAACAGTGAACTCGAAACAGTTACGACTACTGATTAGTAGCCTTTAGTTCAGGCATATTTTTTTAAATTGCATTATCTATCAGTTTTTTTATGTAGATTTTAGTTTAATTCATATCATTACTATAGTAAATAGAATTTAGTTTTAAAACAATAATTTTCACAGATAAACATACATACTACATACATACTATCACGTCTTTATCCCTAATGGGGCAGACCAGACAGAGCATTTTGGGTCTTGCGGTTCTATGCAGAGCCCAGGGCCGCAAGACCCAAAAGCCACTTTTAGCGTCATGGTGGGCGAGAAGATGGAAAAGCAATCAATACAGTGATGGGTTGCTAGCCGCATCGCCTGTTACCATGATTTGCATTTTTGCCCATACCCTCGATCGGCTTTTACGATCTGCGTGGGAAGAGAAGCAGCTGGTACATTCAAAGTTTTTTTATTTCTCCCAGACCAGCATGGGAGCACAGATAAAGATAATGTATTAAATCTTATTTTGGACAAGTCTACTAGTGCTGTCGTAAAATTCAAGATTGACCGGAAAAAATCCCTATCCAGGATAAATACGCTTTCGTACTTCTCTACCAGGCCTGTATAGTATAACTCCCCGTTTAGGTATCGAAATTATACCAACATTATTACTATGCTTTTAGTTACTAGTTTTTTTTTTATTTCTCCCATGCTGGTCTGGGAGAAATAAAATAAAAACTTAGAATGTACCAGCTGCTTCTCTTCCCACGCAGATCGTAAAAGCCGATCGAGGGAATGGGCAAAAATGCAAATCATGTTAACAGGCAATGCGGCTAGCAGCCCATCACTGTATTGATTGCTTTTCTATCTTCTCGCCCACCATGACGCTAAACGTGGCTTTTGGGTCTTGCGGCCCTGGGCTCTGCATAGAACCGCAAGACCCAAAATGCTCTGTCTGCCCCATTAGGGATAAAGACGTGATAGTATGTATGTATTACTATGCTTACGGTGACCACTACGAAGAGGCAAATTCAGTGACGTGAATCGTATATCTATTATGAGTTAAAAGAATGAACTTTGCTTTGCAATGCACTTCTAGGTTATACGAAGAGGTGTCGAGTTCTGACGCGACCTAAATTAAACCATATCGCTAACGACATTGAGTAGATATTTCTTTAAATTCCTTTGCTGAGTAAGTCTTCTGTATGTGAGTGCTAGAATTTACTCTGTGTATAACTGTCATTTTTACATACATATTTTTAGAGACTATGGGTTTCCACTTTCTAGGATCCTTGCAAACCTCTTTTGCTACGTCAACACTCATAACTCTATTCATGCATGCTCTCCGGTTATAGATACTCCTTACATCAACTTGAATTTTGATCCTGTGTTTATGTACAATGAAGATTATACAAAAAACAAGTCTAAAGTAGAGTCAATAATTCATGTATCTTAAAGGGACAGATCCTCTGAAACCTTAACAATTTATTCATGTGACATGTCTCCTAAGTGCGCATAAATTAAACATATTCTTAGGAAACTTTCATGAACAATTTCAATATCTGTGTAAGAAGTATTGTATATTAGTTATTTACATCACATCTTTATTTCTTTTGGGGCAGAGAGAGCATGAAGCAGAGAGAGCCCAAGGTATTGCAACCCATTTTTAGCGTGAAAATGGGTGAGAAGGGGGAAAAACAAATCATAATAGTGATGGGTTGATGTTAGCCGATCGCCTGGTAACATGATTTGCATTTTTGTCCATTGCCTTGATCGGTTTTATGACTTGTGCAAGAAAAAAGCAATACATTCCAGATTTTTTATCTTATACCTTTAAACGAGCAATTCTTGTATATGGTTTTCGGGGGTAAACAATCGATCTAGATTAGTTTTATGTTTGGGAAAACGCGTGTGTTCGAGTTTTCATGCGTTTTTCTTTCCACGCAGAATATGGTCGCTAATTTCGTCGCGCCGAACGCCTTGTTTTTAGCTCAGCGGTTAAGGATACCGACCGCTAGAAAGAGTGTTACGGGTTCGAATCCCACTCGGTGACTTACTTTTGTTTTTTATGTTAAAGTTTATATAAAAAAAAATATTTTGCATTGTTTTTAGACAAGTTTAAAAAAAATGAGTTAATGTTTGAGATGTAACCGAGCAAAGCTCGGTCGCCCAGGTACTTTTCTTTTAAACCAGCATCAAAGAAATATGTCATGTAAGTTTGAATAACTGGCCAACTGCGGGCTACGCATAGTGTAAGGTTCCGTAGACTCACAATATTTTTAAAATACCTATTCAACGATACCCTATAACAAGGGTTAGTCGAGAAAAAATAAATTTCTTCCACTTTACATTTACGAGATCTACCCTAAAAAAAGAGGATTTTTTTCAAGATTTTATTTTACGCCTTTGTCGGTGTGATTCATATACTTACGCATGCCAAATTACATATTTCTAGAACTAATAGTCTCTGAGTAAGATCGCGGACAGACAGACTGACAGAAACCTTGCCTACCAATCGCTATATAAACATAATTATTTCCCTTCCTTGTCACTAGATGGCGCTATATGGTAATAATTAAAACATTAAACCTTTAATTCTTATTATTTAAATAAATTAGTACTCTAATTAATTAAATATGACTACTATAAATTGCAATAAATATTTTTAAAGCATATTCAAGTTGTGTGTGCTGCCATCTCTGTGTGCCTACCTGCAACTCCAATATTGCCTACTCCAATAGTTTCTATGGCGTTTGGTATCTGTTAAATTGGTAATTATATTATTTCTGACGAATCTATAAGGGTTCCTTGTTTACTGAATAATCTGAATACGGTGTTTGTCCTTCGCCACAATGTAATTTTAAGAATTAGGTGACTAACACAACATCAATGCAAACATGCCTCTTAAGTTAATATATTCCGAATAAAGGACTTTCACTAATAATATATGTATATTTTCGACATTAGACGTATATTCTCGGGGAACGCAAAGGAATATTTACTTTAATCTGGGATTACTTGACGTTATCCAGTAAAAAGTGGATGTAATCGCTCCCTTTTGCCGGAAGCATTTCGAGGAAACCACTAGAATGGTTTTCTTATTTCTATTTGTTAGCCGACTGTAGAAAACAGGTTAGCAATTCAACATTTTGTACAATTAGTTTTTAACATTCTGTTGTAAAAAGTATAATATGTTTTCGAATAAAGATTATAAAAACATTTAGTTTAAAAAAAAATAACTTATCATAGCTTCTATATAACTATTTTTTATACAATGTGGAAGGGATATATTCGTAATAAATCGAACCACGGGCTATATTAGATCACTTTAGTAAGTAAGTACCTATAATTAAATTAAAATAACGGTCAAAAATTTAAAAAAAGATGGCATTTCCATACTAAAGGGAGCAGCCGAGTGAGATTGATAGTATCTAAATTCAATAGTATCGATACTATCGATAGTTTTCCCTTTCATTAATTTTTAGTATCGAAAACTATTGGCAAACAATACTATTAATAGTCTTATCGATATAGTGACTGTTTTTCGAGTTTAACTATCGATAGTAATGCAACGCTACATCACACCTCGTTTTGTCGCCAGGTATCCCGGTCGACGTCCCAACAGGTGGTCCTTCGAGAAGCCACCAGAGCCCTGGCTGGCCGGTACCGCTGTGAGGTGTCAGCTGACGCACCTTCCTTCCATACGCAAGTCCGGTCCGCTTACATACATGTTGTTGGTGAGTTTAGTTTTAATATATTTTTATATAATACGTCTTTTGAATTCATAATAGTGCAAGTTTGAAGTCGATCTGTCAGTGATACTATACTTACAACATGCATTAAAATTAAATTTATAAAGTGTCTCCTGCAATTTTACGATCTTATAAATAATCCTATAAGGTTGGCGGTACCCTATATTTAAACGGTAATAATTGGCCAAGTGCGTGTCGGGCCACGCGCAGTATAGGGTTCCGTAGTTGTAAATGCCAACTTGCAGTCTAAAACGGCTAAGTATTGAATTTGTATGAAATTTTCCTTTTCGAGTACATTTTATAAGTTGATCACCTATAACTTTTTAATTTGTTAACCCTACTTAGCTCTGATAGTTTTCCTTTAAACTACATTATTGATTTTACATTAGTGATTTTTTCACGTGTCCATATATAACCGTTTAGCAGATAGACACGTGACTTTAACAAAAAAATTTACTTGAAACCTAAATATTTCAAACACGGATCCCTAAATCGAAAAATGGTGTTCACAAGCTCACAATACTTTTGAAAAACCTATTCAACAATACCCCACACAATATGTTTGTAGAGAAAAAAAATATAGACTTCCTCTTTACTTGTATGGCAGCTACACTAAAAAAAAATTTTTCTCCATATTTTATTTTACGAGTTTTTCGCTATGATTGATATACATATCCATGCCAAATTACAGCTTTCTAGTACTTATAGTTTCTGAGTAGGACCGCGGACGGACAGACAGACAGACAGACATGGCGAAACTATAAGGGTTCCTTGTTTACTACGGAACCCTAAAAAATGACATAATTCGCATGAATCAAACGGCTTACTCACGCAGAGAGTCGGCCAAATAATTATATTTTAATAATAAATAAATAGGTTCCAACCAAATTTAAAAATGAAAAAATAAATAAATGAGACAGTTTAAGTCCAGCAAAATGCTTGACCATGACATTTTGAGAGTAAAGCTTTGATGTAGAACATATGAGACGTTCAATATGTACAGTTTTTATCAATAATGTTATATTCCTACTTTACTCCAATATTACATAGTTTATTGTAATATAAATTCACTTATTTATTTACCAACATGAAACATGCCCAATTATATAGCCAAATATTGTTTTGTATCGTGGACATAGATCGTCAAAGAGCGTATTCAACAAAAAACTAAATACCAATGATTATTCAGACTCAACATTTTCGTAGTTTGTGATCGGCAATCTGGTTATTCAGCTTGATGTTTGCCAAATTTCAATTCGATGAAAGTAAAGCAGAAAGTCTATATTCGGACCAAATTATATAGGTCGGTACTTACTTACTTTATTATGAAACTTTATGTAATAAACTATTTTGCATAATCCAATGAACGCTTTTATCTTATTATTCTCTCATATGCTTTATTCAAACAAAAATAATCTAAGGAAAGAATATGCAGTACAAAAAGTAAGGCGGTATTTTTCTGTATTATTCAATTAAAAACATTAGTAACAATGAAGTTTATAGATAGAAAGAAAATAAAAAATAAAAATCAAGAATTCAATTTTCAGACGTTTTCCAAATATGCCATAGTACTAATTTACATGTAATGTGCATGTGCACAAATATAGTAATATAATAAAGCGTTTATAATAAATTTGTAAACTTCAATGAACCAGATTTAGATGAATCGCCCACTGAGTAAAGTTGTTGAAAAAGTTGAAAATAAATTAAACTTAGAAGCTTAGATGATGAAAATATCTATCTCCCTTCGCTTAAGATAGCAAAACGCTCAACCAGTATCTTTATAGCTTATAACTTTGGAGTTAAACCAGAGAAGTGGTTAAAAGAACAAAGTAATATATTTCTCCATCAACTCCGAACTAACATAATAATAAAGTGTATGCAAGAACTTGCCCGGTTATAAATGAGTTTGAATTTATACCCGGTTTTTTCGGTCGGCCATCTCTTATACCGAATTTTATGGCCAAACTTATTGGGGATCGTGAATTGAAACATCCTATTTCTTTGAATATAGCTAATTTAGTGGGCAATGGCGGCCATGTTTTTTGCATCGGCAGAATTTTGGCAGAAATATTGCCGTGTAAATATTTGTGGGCCTTCGGAAAGGGAATCTTACGGAAATTAGTTTTACGTGTGGGATTTTTTCTTATTTTAAGTGCTGTAATGTTTTATCTACTAACATTATATACCTATAGTTAAATAGTTATACAATTAATACTAACGGAAAGTTTTTATAAAAAAATCGTTTCATCGGTAATCTTCCATGTTCCATTTACTTTCAAGCTTTGTCGTAAAAAAAAACCCATCAAGGAAATGAAGGTAATTTCATTTATCAAATGCCACTAACTAAAACAAAAAGCAGCGGTCACGTCACATCAAGCTCTATAGAACAAAGCGAAAGAATTAACTTCCTACAAGAAAGAAATGTCTGTCTGTCTACATCGGACCGACATCGATGAGGCTTTTTAACCTGAAAGCAAATTACCTTGCGGTAGTTTTTAGCTATATTTGATGAAAATTGGTTAAGCCATTTAAAAACTATTGGGGATGAACGTTTGAAAGTCGGGATTTTTTTAATTTGCCTGGCAAATAAACTTCTTATCATATTAATAGCAAAGCTTATTTAAATAAGTTCTAGAATAACGATAGTAGGATTCGTCGGCAAAATGAAGTTTTTATCTTTTTCTGTTAAGATAGCCTGAATTCTTCTTGCTTAATCTAAATGATGAATAGCACTCGTTGTGGATGAAGCTGCCCTGATTCTGCTTCAGCAAATATTTGAGATAATATTCTATAATTTACCAGATTAAGATTGTATTTTCAAGTTTATGATTTCTAGCTCATTTATTACTTTGAGTGCTTTCGTTTGACAATTACGAGGGTTAGGCATGTTTAGATATGATTTATTGTGGAGTATTGTTATGGAAAAAAGGTCTTTATTTAATGTTACTTTGCTCTTACCAATATTATGATGTGAAAGATAAGATTTTTGTTTGTTACTTCATAACCAGTGGTCGGATAATCGGATACATATTTACCTAAAGTTAAGATGTTGGCAGTTATGGAGTGCACTTTTGTATGTGAAAAATCCCGGGATTCCGGAAGCCCGAATACACGAATAATTATGTAATCTCGTGTTTTTTTTAAATAAAAACCACATACTAAAAAAGTCGTTTACATACCATGTTACCGATTAGTTTTGCATTCTCGAATTTTCTGTAATCCCTAGATTTATATTTTAAAAAGTACTTTTTAAGAAGCCGCTTCCATAATTTCCCAGTCAAAAATTAACTTTAGGTAAATATGCATCTGATTTGCTCGACATTCCCGTTTTTTATTGAAATCCTGGAATTAGTGTTTAAAAATATGTTTTAAAGCGGCCCTTCCCGGTCCGTCTATCGTCAACGCGAGCATGGTTGGAAATGCTTGTTGTTTCATCCAGCGCAATGATAGAAAAAAAAGGAAAGTGAGAAGAGAGAGATAGCACCTGAGCGCTCAGTTTGCATTATATTGTACGAATTTAGTATTATTATATACTATTCATTGAACGAATATTAACTTTTCATAGGGTGCGGAAATTTCATAAAACTTGTTCCAGGTGATACGTGTTTTTCATAAAGTCTTACGAGCGTGTGAAATAAATGTTTTTCATTTAGAATCTTCATTATATTTGCAAGGTTTCTATGCAAATATTTTCTTTACTTTTACAATTCATGAGTACTATATGATCGGCCGAAGTTCGGGTAAAATTTGTACAAAAAAGCAGATTTTTGGAGACTTATACTGAATTTGTTTTTCCAAATTTTAATTTTTAATTTCGATAGAAACCTAGATATAGCGCACAAGATTCCTGTTAGTTCAAAACTTTCCAAGAAAGATCTGTTACAACGCCATAATCACGTACGAGCGTTTGTATGAAAAGTGAGGCGAGTTGGGCGCTCTTAAGAAGCCGCTTCCATCCGGCTCGGAATAAAATCTGGCAAGATCTTTATGTGGATTAACAAATAGAACGCTTTTAGTCCTAAAAAACGTGAAATAGACAATATCGAATTACATGACACAGGCGTCATACGCCACGAGAAGTAGCTTAGTAACATACACGTTGAGGTACATACTTTAAGTACTTAGATAAAATAATTTTTAATTTGGCCTACATTTTTATATCGGTGCTCTGACCTACTGAGCTAACGAGTCAAGTCAATATCGTCGTGTGGTTTCCGGCAGAGTAGAATAGGACCACTCCAAGTCTTCCCGTGACTGTCGTAGAAAGCTTCTTAGGAAATACAAGCTAAACAAAACTTATAAACATCATGAGATCTCTCCGAATTGTCTGGCCAGCTCGGAGAGTGTAGGCCAAATCCTTTGGCTGCTCTGGCCAAGTATGGCTCTAGTAGTACAGAGAGGGTCGTGCTCCAGTGGAGACTATAAAGTCGTGATTAAGAAGAAGAAGCAGACACAAATACTTTCAGACCAAATAAGTACAGATAAAATACGAAAAAACAAAACATTTCATTAATTTTACAATATCAAATGATTTGTTTATAGCATCATTACGATGGTATTCTTCTTCTTATCGTGTGTGTAAGTGACTAACACTAGTGTCATAGTTTTTAAACCGCCTTAAAGGCCTCTGACATGGTTTTAGGTAACGACCAATGTCAAAGACAGTGACCGGGACCGACAGCTTAACATGCCCTCCGAAGCACGGATCATCTTACTTATTAAACAATCAGGTGATCAGCCTGCAATGTCCTAACCAAACTAGAACAACACAACCTCCTCGAACCCGCGACCTCCGGGTATGAGCCGAACGCTCTAACCAGTACACCACGGAGGCAGTTATTACGATGGTATTAAAGAATAAAAGAGATATCATTTCAGAAGTCTGAAATTAAGAATGAAAGAAATTTAATAAAACATCTGTTTAGTGTGGAACGATGTGGTTTAATTTAGATTACGTCAGAACTCGGCACTTGTTCGTTAAGATTACCTAGAATTGCATCACAAGCCAATTTCATATTATTACATTGGAAAAAGATTCATGTCACTGAATTTCCCACTCACAGTTCCTATGTGATTTTTGTATATAATCGTAAATAATAGTAATATTAGAACATACTAGTTAAATATATAGTCATCTACTGAGTCTGCACGAAAAAAAGATGACCATATTTTTAAAGTTATCACTCGATTGAAAGATTAAAAAACTTTATAAATAGAGGAAGGTTATCGGTTTTATTTAGCTCGATTATTGAAAATAGGATTCAGTAAGCCACGGATATCAGGTACTAAAGGTTTATTTTCGATAACTAAACCGGGATGACACAGGCCTGGTATTAGTAAAAATCTTTTCTCGACAATTCCTGGATGGTCTCGGACGGAAGCTTGTTTAATATAAATTCTAGGCCTGTAAAAGATAAGCCACAGCTTAGCGCGAGCTCCACTGTATTTCTTTATCCCTACGGAATTTATTATGGTACACAGATGTAGACCAACTAACATAATAGACGACGAAAACCTCAACTCTGTACGTTGAGAAATATATAATAAGCATAAGGGGATTTAGCGGACAGAACGGGATGGCGAAGACAAAGGGAGGCTTATGCCCAGCAGTGGGTTTTTGAAAGCTGATGATGATGATGATGATGATAAGGGGATACATGAATTTGTCTTCAGTATGCTCTTGATAACCCTACAAACTATTTTATGAACTACTTTTTACAGTTTAGAGTGAGAACGTAAATGTTTTCTTCTCTAATTTACCAAAAGCTTTACGTTCTCTCTTTAAACTGTCTTCGTTGCTTTTGAAATGATTTATTTTAAATGAGGACAGCACAGGACCCCGAAATCCTCGGTATCCATATTTCGAGGTTTGTATTTTTGTATAAATATGATGTTTTTTCAGTGCGCAAATTGCAACAAGTTTCGACTTGTACTAGAGCAGTGGATAACGTCTGCATTACACATTTCTTTTTTAATTTCCTTACGAACGTTAAAGATCATGATAGCCTACGTACATTTACACTCTTGACAATTTTTGTGTTTTTTTTTCTATTTCTCATTTTTAAATAACTAAAACAGTTTCGTTGTTTTATTTTTCCATTTACTGATATGAATTATTCAAGGTAAAATCTATTATGCGTTTACATTTCGTTTTTGTTAGCAAAAACAAAATTTCTTTTCTTTTTCAGCTTCTTTTTAGTTAGTTGATTTTTTAAACTAGAACACAAATAATCTCGTCCTATTTCGGTTTAAAAATTAACTATCCTTCATGGTATCTATTTTTTTGTTTATCTATGTCCACAAACAAAATGGGATTTTACACTGAGCTTGATTAAAATTTAGGTAAAACCTATTCATCGCACTCCCCGCAGAAATGTGCTGGGAATACAAGGTTACCGTTAATTGTTAAATCTTAGCCGTTCCGTAATTCTTCTAACATTTTTCGGGACACTATAAATAATTGCGATTTTGATTGTGTATATCTGAGTGTTCCGCAAGTGGTAATCGTCATGTTATTGACAATGGGAAGAAATGTTCTGAAACGCAAAAATGTAATTTAAGAATGATGGTGACCAAGAGATTCTGAATCATTCTGCGCTTCTTGCTTCCCCGTCAGTTTCAATATGTATAGCATGTAGGGAGCCTCGCGGTTCAATTTTCGGGGCGAAGCTCGCCCTAATGGTTTAGAAATAAAATGCACATAATTTTATAATATTGAAATGTGTCAACAAATCCTACTGTAGTAACGAAATGCATATACATACATGCTTATTATAAGTTACGTGCTTTGTTATCTTATTTAAAGCTACGTGAGAAAGATTTCAATAAGATAACCTATTTACGTCAATAATGGTCACTCTAATTTAGTACACAAGTTATAGTTGTATTTAATAGAGTTGGAGTCATCACCATGTAAGGAGAAAGCACAGAATGAATATGAGTATAACATAAAGAACGGAATCTTTTAAGGTCCGCGTAGTATGCGTCCCCGTCCTCCGTCCTCGCACCTCTCCCCCGTTCTCGCCTTGGAGGTTGTTGAGCGGTTGGCTGCGGGCGCCTGGTCGCCTCGACAGGTGAGGGCGGCGGAGAGGTGCAGTGACGCACCTTATAGATGCTGTTCTGTATGTTAAACTTATATTAATTCTGTGGAGTAGGTTATAAATACAATAAACAGCTCTCGTGTTTCCATCACCACTCCCAACCATAATGCTAACCAATGGACACCAACATCAACCCACGTGACTACATATCATTTGTTACTCTTACTCATGTGTGTTCACTGTTCATCCCGTGTCTTCATCGAGTTTTTCCTTAGTTTAGCAATCATTAATTTTATCAAAAAAAACTTGAGAGGTGTCAAGGGACACCCGGATGGAACGAAGTTCCTTTCGATTAATGAGAGAGAGAGACAGACTGAGAAACACGCGCACGCCGCGCGGCTTACAACTATAGCAAAAAGTGTCGTTACAACTTTTGGTCTTAATTTTTTCCGTCTAGCCCTTTCGCAACGCGCGATAAAGAACTTCGTTCCGAAAAAAACTACTTACTTGTCGTCAATTTTGCCGTGTAGTTTCCGGCAGAGTAGAAAAGGAACACTCTGAGTCCTCCCGTGGATGTCGTAAAAGGCGAGTTAGTAAATAGAAGCTAAACAAAGCATAAAAACATCAATGAGACCTCTCCAACCCGTCTGGCCAACAAGGAGAGTGTAAGTCTTAGTCCTCTGGCTGCTCTGGCCAAGTATGGCTTTGGTAGTACAGAGACGGTAGTATTCCTGAAGTGGAGACAAAAGATTTGACTCGTCGTCAAGTTGAGCACTCACTTAGAATAAGTTGAAAGATTTCCTGAATATCCCGCCTAGACTGAGATATAAGGATTCCCATAAATTATATCCTCTTGGAATATTAAATTTCAATGGCCATAATCGGTGCAGTTCAGCCTGTGGTTCACCCGCTTAAGAATTTATTTTAACTTCAAGAAACTTTACCCTTAGATGCATGTTGTAAATTTCTGTGCCGTTTTCGGCAATTAACTTTCCCTTTTTTTTTTAAATCTAATTATATAAACTCGTTTTTGATATTTTTTTTTGTGTTTATTACTTCATTATAATATCTTTGTGGCGTAGTGATCACCATACTAGTCTGCCACCCACAGGTCCCGGGTTCGATCCGCGGTCAGGGTAAGATAGAAAATAGCCTGATAGAATATGATGATTTAAAACTGATCCTGAGACTTGAATCTATAAATGTATTTGTTATAAAATATAGTATTGTTAAATTAGAATCCCATAACACAAGTCTCGAACTTTCTTTGAGGCTAGCTCAATCAGTGTAATTTGCATATATGTCTATTTTATACGAAAAGGTATATAATAAAAAAGTTATGCGACACACGGTTCGCACAGGTTGTAAATATTTTATAAAAAAAACAACCCTTCGATGCGTAGCCAAACAATATATCAACGAGTTGGTCGAAAAGTAAAAAATGCGAACGCCAACTTTACGTGCGAAATATTTATTTTTATGAAGGTTGTGTAGCTAAGGAAATTTCTACCGAAGATAAATTTGTCAGACGATGTTTCTTTAGCCATATAATTTACGTTATTTTTAGCGGCTTGTATCCACAGCTTCTTTTCCTTAAAATTGTTTATAATTTTAGCTTTATTTTTATCAGTTGGAAATAAAAATATCAGCTGCTTCTCCTTGCACGCCTATTACAAAAGGCGAACGAGGCAAGAATCATATATTAGCGATGAGGCTAGCAACCCGTCACTATTTTGATTCAATTTTTCCTTCTTCAATATCGCCTTTGGGTATTACGGATCTACTCCGCACTGTCTGCCCCTTTAAGGATAAGGACATGTATTATTTAATGATGATCTCTATTAAGCCCCGCCCATATCCGATAATCGGTGACCGATTTTTTGTAGGAGAAAAAAAACGTACTGATTTCAAGTGCAATGCACACGTCCCTACAAAAAGTACGTCAGAAATTTATACAAAAAAAATTCTGCCCGACTATCAGTCCTACAAAAAGTCTGACGTAGCACCCTTATTTTGATGTATCGAAACATAAAGATCGCTAGAATGCAAACGCTCATACAAGCATTCTTGAAAAGTCATGAAAAATGCGGTGCAAAAAAAGAGTGTAAAAAATTACATCTTTCGATACAAAGTTTCAGTCCCGTCTGTAGTCGAATTTGTATTGGTTTAGACGGATTTCTTCGTTATTTCATAAGAATATCGAAAACATTGTTACCTCAGTATGTACTTCTCAAATTTTGTTTTGATCAAATAAATTTGTTTGTATTCTCATGCTTTTATTGGACAAGCGAGCGAAATATAGAGCAACTTAACTAAAAAGCGGGGCAAGCAAACTTTCCCGAGTCGTCTTAAACAATCGAGCGTATGTCTTGTGTGTTTTACGTTACTTTTTGATACAGTTAAGGTTGAACTTTATATTCTAAAGCGTTAATATCAGTCACTAAGATTGTATGTGATACGAGTACGTTTTAATTAGTATGTTTTATTATTATAGAATTGTAAACTTACTTACAAAATACCTTTATTTTTATTAAATAATAATAAAGTTGCGTCTTAATAAGTATAAAAAAGTTATGTGTCATTTTTGTTAATTTTTCGAAATGGCAAAGAAATTTTTGCCATTTCGAAAAATTGCTAAATCCATTAAATATTATTACTTGTTTGTAAAATATACCAGGTTTTATCGTAATTGATAATTTGTTTGTGCAATTTCAGTGTATTTTGTGAAATAATGGTGCTCTTAGCTGACGTTCAGTGGGTATAATTGTTACCGGCTTTTTACAACTTTTACAAGGTAAGAACGGTACAATAACTAATCCTTTTTACATATCTCAATAAACACCACGTCCTTTGTGCACTGTTTTGCACGCCGCCAATGCGGTGATACGTATGAGCAAACGCTCAGACGTACCTCCGAGTTAGAAAAAGAGCTGGGAGAGGCATATAGACTCATAAGTAGTTACGAGCAAGATGCCCAGTCGCGTCAGTCAGCGGAGGTGTCCAGCCTCTTTGACGAGCTTATTGATAGTGTCCCTGTGCCTCCCTCAACAAATTCCTCAGTAATTGAT
Source organism: Acrobasis consociella (assembly GCA_963555685.1). NCBI lineage: Eukaryota > Metazoa > Arthropoda > Insecta > Lepidoptera > Pyralidae > Acrobasis > Acrobasis consociella. The sequence continues at coordinate 4,811,441 of OY743111.1, read as the reverse complement.
CTCACTAGTGAGACATCATGCAATAATAATTACTTAGATAATTCAAATGCCATGAATAGTCACAACAAAGTTAAAAAACATTTAAAAATTTGTAAAAAAATCAAGAAAACCAATAATAAATTAAAGATAAATCTCAGGAAATCATGTTTATTAAAATCCATTTCATTAAATTGTAAATTACAAACAGAGCTAGACTTATGTAATGAAAAATTGGCGGAAAGTCAAGAGTTGTATGAGGTCAACAGGATTAGACTTGAGTCTCATATTATTAAATTGCAGGAGGACTACTCCTCATTATTTTCTAAGTATAATAATCAACAAAAACAAAATACTGAGCACATGCTGACTGTGGAGAAATTGATTAGCGACAGCAGGTACAATCAAGAAACCCTTGATTTATTAGCTAAGCAATGTACTTGCGGGCAGCTCAACCAGCCCACCATCAGTGTCCCCACACCAGAGCTCTCTCCTTGTGACAGTAATTTGTGCAATAATGTGTCTGATTGCGTTGACCTCATGGAACCTCCATGTAATACAATAGTTTTTTCTGATAGTATGGGTCGCAATATGGGTTGCATGCTTAACACACTTCTTGATAACAATTGTGTTAATTACTGCTTCCCGAATGCAACCTATACCCAAATTTTAGATAAAATTAAATTAACCAAAATAAATAGTAAATCTACTGTTGTATTACTGATAGGCAATAGTAATAGAATAGGAAAAAAAGAAATAATCAGCTGTATGGATTATTTAACTAAACTAGAAGTAGGCAAAATAATTTTATGTGCATTTCCATATATACGTTGCCAGTCTCCAACAAATAATAGAAACATTCACTATCTCAATACTTTGATACATAATATAACATGTCGTTATAGTGATAAATTAGTGTTTTTTGACACCAATAATTTCATAGGTGAATGTGATCTGACAAAAGATAATATTTATCTTTCAAAATATTCTAGACGTAAGATTGCTACGTTAGTAGCAAATAATATTAATTTTTGGACGAGTTTACATTGTAAACGAAAACCTAGTTTTAAGACGCCTACCGATTTACCAGGAATATGTGATGGTAAATCTGTAGACTTGACGGCAGTTTTAAACTGAACATTAAGACAACGGAAAGGCCTCATGAACTAAGAATAGTACATCAAAATTTAGAAGGTTTTTTCGGCAAAGAATTATTAGTTGAATTATTTCTTGAAGAATTGGATGTTGACATTTTATGTTTGACTGAACATTGGCTGTATGAGAGTCAGATGATGTTCAGCCTAAACAACTATAATATTGTTAGCTGCTTTAACAGGAAGTCTGCTCAGCGAGGGGGTTCCATAATTTTTGTAAAAGATTCTTTCCGTAGCAAAGAGCGGACGGATATTGTCAGACTTTCTGTTGAGCGCGTTTGTGAGGTGACCTGTGCCGAGCTAGATCATCATATAATTATTTGTGTATACAGTCCTCCTAATAGTGATTTTAAAAGTTTTCTTAAAACAATGGACCAGGTACTTAAGTCCTGTTCATCTAGTAAAAAGAATTTAATTGTTTGCGGAGATTTTAATGTTGATATCTTAGTAGATAATCCAAAAAGTACACAATTTCTAAATCTTTTTAAATGTTATGAATTAGTAAACGTATTCTTTGAGCCAACACGAATCACTGCTACATCTGCTACTTGTCTAGACCATTTTTTTAGTAATATTAAATATTCTGTTAAATCAGTTAATAATAAACTGCCTTCTGATCATTCAGGTGTATATGTAGTTTATGTCAAGGAGTCCAAAGGCAAGTCCAGCATTTTGAACAAAGATAAGACTTTTTGTAGGCCGATTACTTCTAAAAATATACAAAAACTAAAAAATAATTTAGATAACAAATTGTTGTCGGTCGTTTACACAGGAAAAAATCCTGACGACCATTACAATAAACTATTTAACGTTATTACCTCAGAATATTCAAAAACTTTGAAACAAAAACAAGTTGTAGTGCATAGAAAATTACAGTTTAGTGAGTGGGCTACTACCGGCATCTACATAAGTAGGAGCAGGCTTTATGACTTATATTCCCAAAAACAATATAATTTTAGTCCTTCCTTTCTAGAATATGTTAAAAATTATTCCAAAATATTTAAAAAAGTTTGTAGACAAGCCAAGGCAAATCGTATAAGTAGAAAAATAAATAATGCTCCTAACAAAATAAAAGAAACCTGGAATGTTATAAATAAAGAAACGGGTAAAAATAAAGCCAAAGAAAATATCTGTCAAATCAAATCTTGTGGTAAGACTATTACTAAAACTGAAGAAATAGTAAATATTTTTGATGATTTTTTACTAACATTCCTTTGGAACTTACTTCTAATGTGAATTCTAGCCCCCAGCGTGCTGAAGCCTTGCTTAAGAATAATGTTAGGCCTTGTGATTCTAAATTTAAATTTAAGCATATTGGCCCCAAAGATATAATAGATGCATTTAAACAGTTAAATTTAAAAAAATCTGAAGACCATTGGGGCATGTCAGTTGCTGTAGTAAGCCATATCATAAATATCATAGCTGCTGATTTAGCTTTTATATTTAACGAATGTATTGATGAAGGCATATTTCCTAACCTAATGAAATGTAGTAAACTAATCCCCTTATTTAAAAAAGGAGAAAAAACAGATCCTGGCAACTACAGACCTATATCTATCCTGCCAGTTTTGAGTAAGGTGTTCGAAAAGATAATGCTCAATCAAATACTTCTTCATTTTAAGACCTACAACCTTTTCCATAGCCAACAATTCGGCTTTACTGGCGGGAAATCGACCACCGATGCGGGAGTAGCACTTGTTACTCATATATACGACGCATGGGAGAACAAATATGATGGAATTGGATCATTTTGTGATCTCTCCAAAGCATTTGATTGCGTAGATCACCCGACACTTTTGCTTAAATTTCGTCAATACGGTTTTGATGATAATTCAATAAAACTTATAGAATCTTATTTAACAGATAGGCATCAGACTGTTGATTTAAATGGCATAAAATCGCACGGATCTAATGTTAAGATAGGCGTACCGCAAGGTTCAATTCTTGGACCTTTCCTTTTCTTGGTTTATGTCAATGACTTGCCTTACATGGTTGAGAAGCAGGCTGGCATAGTGCTGATGACACCTCGCTTATATTCAAACTTGATCGACATAGCACAAACGCTAGCGCGGTGAACAGCACCTTGTCTTCCATTTCTGATTGGTTTTCTGCCAATAATCTCATGTTGAATGCGAAAAAGACTCAATGCGTTAGATTTTCTCTTCCCAATGTGAGACAGGGCTGCGTTGACATAATGATAGATGGTGAAAAACTCGATCTTGTTGAAAGTACTACCTTCTTAGGAATTACAATAGACTCGAAACTTCAATGGGGTGCTCATATAACTAAACTTTCAAATATGCTTAGTTCTGCGGCTTATGCTGTTAGGAGAATAAGACAATTGACAGATGTAGCAACTGCTAGACTAGTGTACTTTAGTTACTTTCATAGTGTGATGTCTTACGGCATACTCCTGTGGGGGAATGCAGCCGATATTCAGACTATTTTTATTTTACAAAAACACGCAATTCGTGCTATTTACGGGTTAGGATCTAGAGACTCACTCAGAGAATTATTCAAGGAAATAGATATACTTACCTTAACATCACAGTATATATTTGAAAACATAATGTATGTGAGGAAAAATATTTCCTCATACAATAAAGTAAGCGATTTTACCGATAGAAACTTACGTAATAAGAATGACTTAGTTGCCCCGTTTTATAGGCTTAAAACAATTAATAAGACGTTTATGGGGAACTGTATACTTTTTTATAATAAATTGCCAAAATTGATCCTTGATATGCCAGACAAAAGATTCAAAACTTATGTAAAGAAAGTACTTTGTGAGAAGGCTTATTATAGGACCGATGACTACCTTAAAGACAAAAAAGTCTGGCATGAGCTTGACGCGGGTCCCTCTTAAAGTTTGTAATATAGGTACTCGAAAATGTCATAATTTGGTACATTTTGTACAAACTGAATCTACAACTTGACATTACTTTAAAATTTTGACATTCTAAAAATTAAATTTAAATTATGATATGACATAACAAACAAAACAATGTATTCTCTGTCCACATTAACTTTAAGTATTAATTTAATTGTGAGTTGACGTCCTTGGAGAAGAGGTGCAGTGCAGTTTGTTACCGCTTCTTCTGCACTAGCGCTTTGGAAGCGGTAGTAAACTTAGCTGTAAGTAACTATTTGACGTCAACAATAGTGCAACAAAATAATGACGATTATTAAGAGATATTTTAAATATCCTATGATAATAAATATATATTTGATTTGATTTGATTTGATTACAAAAAAATGCCTTGGCAATTTTTTTTACTTAATTTTAGTATCAAACCCGCTTACAGAAATTCGACATGTAGCCGGAAACAACTGGACATCAGGAATCCTAACACCTTTAAAGAATTTTTGTAGAAGCTGAAAAGGAGACCGTCGCCGCGTTGTTTGCTTCGCTCATTCGGTCAATAAATTGTGACGTAATACATGATAACACATGTGCACGTAACCATAATAGACCACGATTCAGTCTTCCGTGGTCCTACGTACACGCATACGCGACATTCAGTCCTGGACTTGAATTTTTTTTATTTAAGTTAAAATAGTTGTGAAACGGTACAATATCAAAATGATATTAATTTTGTTCATTTCAATAGTAATCTTGTTTTATTTGTACACGACCCGAAACTACAATTATTGGGCCAAAAGAAATGTCAAACATGACCCACCGGTACCTTTCTTTGGAACGCATTTCAGAAATGCATTCGGTTTGATAAGTATATCCAGCCTTGCAAAAGAATTGTATGAAAAATATCCGAACGAAAAAGTTGTGGGCTACTACAAGTATAGCAAGCCCGAACTCATCATCAAGGATCCAGATATAATAAAAAGGATTCTTAGTACGGATTTTTACAGTTTTTACTCTCGGGGCTTATCGCGAAATCCAAAAGTTGATACTATGTTACTGAACACCTTCCATGCGGATGGCGACGATTGGAAACTGCTGCGGCAGAGAATGACGCCGGCGTTCACAACAGCCAAGCTGAAGAACATGTTCCCATTAGTGATCGAATGCACACAAAAGTTACAAGCTTTGGGCGACTACGTCGTTTCTTGTGGAGGTGAGTGTGACGGTCGAGAGCTAATGGCTAGATATACTACAGAATTTATAGGAGCATGCGGCTTCGGCATCAACATGAATACTATCAGCGATGAAAATTCAATGTTTAGAAAGTTTGGAAAATATATATTTCATTTAACTAAATGGGATGTAATGAGAGTGATGCTATGGGAAGCATTTCCACCTGTTAGAGGATTTGTGCCAGTAATAAGGCCTATAGTTGGAGAAATTGCTACAGATATTATAAAAAAAGTTCGTAAACAAAGAAATGGCAGACCGTCCGGTCGAAATGACTTCATAGATCTCTTATTAGAGTTAGAAATGAAGGGGAAAATTACAGCGGAATCAATTGAAAAGCGGAATCCGGATGGATCTCCAGTAGAAGTAGAGATGGAGATGACGTTGGAGTGCATGGCAGCGCAAGTATTTATATTTTTCGCAGCCGGGTTTGAGACCTCTTCCTCAGCCACCAGCTACACTTTACACGAGCTTGCTTATAACCCTGATATACAGAAGAGGATTCAAGAAGAAATTGATAAAGTGTTATCTAAATACAATAATAAATTGTGTTACGACGCTGTGGCAGAAATGTCGCTTCTTTCTATGTCTTTCAAAGAAGCAATAAGAATATTATCACCCGGTGGATACAATTGCAGGGTTTGCACAAGAACTTACTATATACCTGAACTGGACCTCACCATTGAACCTGGAACTAAAATTATTATTCCTGTACAAGCCATTCACAAGGATGAAAAGTATTTTGACAATCCAGATGAATTTATACCGGAGAGATTCGCACCCGAAGAAGAAAAAAATATATATCCTTGCACGTACATGCCATTTGGAGGAGGACCTAGATCATGCTTAGGTAAGTAAATAAATAAATATTTAAGGCCACAACTATATTGATCCCGAACGTGGATGTGTTGTTTTAGCAACTAATGTAATATTTCGTTATTGTCTCATTGAAAGAGATATTTTTAGTAGTCTAGTCTGTGACATAGGAGTTCTGTTAATTGTGAAAATGCAGGACATTCTTGCTTATAAATTAAGTATAAACAAATATAGGGGACAAATAACACAGATTGAGCTAGCCCCAAAAGGGGCTTAAAAGCTGGTGTTTTAGGTTACTAACCCAACTATACTATATTTAATGATAAATACATATGAAGATAAACACCCAATTGGGCAGATTGATTGCTTGAGCAGCAGCCTAAGGGTCAGTTCAGACAGAGAGGAAAAATGCCGAGCAATTATTAACTCAATTGATTATCATAGTCTTAAGTTGGCCTTAAGTATTTATACACTTTAGGTTAATTTAACGTTTGTTACACATGACAAAATGCTCGCACGGTCTTGAGACCTCGCGAGCATACCCAAGCTCACTCCGGTTTTGCATTTTATGCTTATGATTTTAAGTAAATTTTCGAGTGTCATAAAAATCTTCTCCGCTGTGCTCCTCTTGCTCTGAACTGACTCTAAGGTTTCTTTGTCATAACATTATCAAAAAATGCTTTCCATTACCATGCCCACCCATCGCCATATAAAAATAATGATTTCTTCCTTGTCACTAGATGGCGCTTTATGGTAATAATTAAAACATTGAAATCTTTTGTTCCCATTATTTAAATAAAGTAGTACTCCAATTAATTAAATATGACTTATGAAATGCAATAAATGTTTTTAAAACATTAATGAATACTTCATTTGTCACTTTTTTGCCTCTAGTTTTGCCTACTTACGGGTCTTCCAATAGTTTCTATGGCGTTGAGTATCTGAAACGTTAGTAATTATATTATCTTTGCCATTACTATAAGAACCTCTTTCTGGCAGGCTATCGGCTTGGTAAGATGCAGTCGCTGGCAGGTCTGGCCGCGCTGCTGCGGCGATTCTCGGTGGAACCCGCGAGCAATTCGAAGCGGAAGCCACAGGTCGACCCGAAAGTCAACATCATCCAGGGTATTTTAGGTGGACTGCCGTTGAAACTGAGACTAAGAAAAAGCAAGATTTTGTAAACTCCCTAATCTATACTACAGGCAACCGTCGCCGACCAGAATCGCAAGCTGTCGCTATAAGACTATCGCTCGTCTGTAAGAGCCCTTAGTGCGATATTTATTTTAGTACACTTATTTATTCGTATACTTTAGTATACGCTTTAGTGTTTATTATTTACTATGAGTTTTGTAAGCGTAAAACAGATTTTGGTAAAAATATGCCGATTTTTTACCGATTTCAAAAATATATAATAATTATTCGACTTTATGTTTTTTTTTTATGTATGGAACGCAATATCTTCATCAACTGTGGACCGATTTCGATGATTATTTTCTTGTTCTAAAGCCATTACTACCAAATTGGTCCAATAGCTTTGGAGATATAAAAGACTCCCAAACGATAATATAGTAGGACTTAAATAAGGATTCTTAATTCGTATTTTGATTCACATTTGTATATTTTAGATTGTAAATAAAATTATGTAAAATAAAAAAATATATAAAATAATATTTCCTATATAAAAAAATTTATTAAACTTGTGTTTAATACAAGTTATAAATCTGTACTCTTCATCAAACGTCCTTCATTTTTATTTATTTTCTTCTTTTCACAATAATCGTCTTAGCGTAACTCGTAGCGTCTCTGCCTTTTTCTTTCGCACACCCCCCTCTCTCTCTTCCTATCAACGTTCCTTTCCACACTGTCCTCTGTCAAACCATCATACGTTCCTTCTCACGCGTCTTTCATACATCCTACAATATGCTATTTTCCAACATGTTAAATCAGATACTTTTTTCTAAACGTCAAAACAAACAGCTTCTATGGGATTTTGTATGAAATACAGGCAGATGACGTCATAGTTTTTTGAAGTCAAATAGCGCTCACAGAGTTGAGCAAGTGCCGCTCTAATTTTTCAATACGCCGAGTAGCTCAGATTTATTTTATCAATCTTTATTGTTCCAAAGTAAAAAACATACTTTTAACAAATTGCGGAGTTAATGCTAAGAGCTTTTCTCCCAGTCAACCATAGGGATAAACAGAGAAAATTATGCGGCACAAAAAGCAATACAGTATATATTATTAAATTTGCGTAGTTGCGTTAAGGCCGCCTTTTGACATCTGTCTTATGTATCTATTACTCTGTTACTTTATGTTTTTGGGTGCAATAAAGATTTTAACTAACTAACTAAATATATAAAAGTGGTATTATACCTAATTTAAAATAATAAATTATTAAATTACAGATTGAGTGGTCAAAATCAACAGTTTTTTTTAAAGTGGCCAGTTTAGTAGACTTGGTAGTTAAGATCTAGCTAGAACAAGCGAGCTAATTAAGACCGTCAAATTAATTAACAACAATTCTAGTCCAAAATATCAGAAATATGTTGAAAATTGCTTTAATATTCAAAGCTGTCTTTTTAATAGAAAACGAGAATAAAATATTTTTTGACTATTCCACATCTCTGTACATTCGACTTGGGGATCCTCCCTCACCCAAAACGCCCCTATTATTTACCAAGATGTGTATTGAGTTACCACAGTCTATTGACCGACTGATTAATTTAAACGAGATACTATTTTGATAATAAAAATGTGTTTTTTACTACCTTGGTGTTATCTAGTTTCTTTTTAAATAAAAATTTTAAGGATTCTAAAAGCAATTTTAGAAGTCTCGTAGGTTTTAAAAAAAGGAGGTTTTGTATTTACTAACTAATTTTAAAGAGTTTTATGCAAGTATGTACCATGATCATTAGATCAAGATCTTACATGAAAACTTCACTTTAAGGGAACTTCTACATCAAACTAAATCACGTTAAAATGGATATAAATAATTTATTTTTGGCTTAGGAAAATACCCAATTATGTATACTATAAATACGACAAACGCATAGTAGGTACCACAAATTAAGTTACTACGTACTACATCGTGTACATACGTTCGCTATGTATTCTAACGAAAATATCCAATAGACAGTAAAACCTTTAAAATATAAAAAAAAATACTTGCGTAATTTGGTATCATACGTAGATCGTGACATAATGTAAACAAAAACAGAAATGCATCTTCTTACAGTATCTATAAACTCTACATTAGATAGAGCGATATTTGTGGATTTTCAAAACATTCATAAAACTGGAATTTTCGGAAAGAAGTTCCTTTTTGAACGGTACTGACTTGGCGGATGGTGGACTTGATGAAAAAAAGTATAAATTTTTTCCGTCACGAACTTTTTTAGGGGCTTCAATTTTTGTAACTTCTTTCCAATCGACTGTTCCACGACCCTCAGTTTTTAGGGTTCGGTACCCAAAAGTAAAAAGGGTATAACTATGACTCCGCTGCCTGTCTGTCTGTCCGTCCGTTTGCATTTTACCAGGCTGTATGATGTATCTCATGAACCGTGATAGCTAGACAGTTTAAATTTTTGCAGATGATGCATTTCTGTTGCAGCTATAACAACAAAAACATAAATATAGGTTTTAGCAAATGTTTTAATTTTTAAGAATATGCGAGTTGGAGTAATAGATATTACACTGATTGAACTAGCCCCAAAGTAAGTTTAAACTTGTCGGGATACTAACTCAACGATATAATAATTTATATTAGATACATTTATAAATAAACACCCAAGATCCAGGACACTTTGAATAGTAGTTTATGATACAAGTGTGGTAAATTGTTCAGTACCAGTCGAGGCGGGTTGACAAACAAGCGGGCGAAGCCTGCGCATTTTTCTATAGAGCCGAGACCTGTGATGTACAACACCACACGTGTGCCACACTACGTTTTTCAACATATTAGGGAGGAAAAAAAACTTCATTACTCCAAGACAATTTTAAGACATTACGCATATGCAAAATCAGTGTGGTAAATAGCAGTTTCCGAGCGAATGTGTTCAAAAAGCCATTTTCCAACTTGCCCTGGCTGAGCAACAACAATATAAAAACAGAATAAAATAAATATTTAAGTATGGTTACAATTTTTTTATGTTTTTGCTGTGTAAAGACCCAAATATTATTCCAGAATTGATATTCAGACATTCGTTATTATGTGAAAATAATTATAACTGATCTCATTCGTAAGTAAACTTATGCATTTATTTACCTTGAACTTCGTTAAGTTAACCCTCAAAATCTATGAAAAATCCAGGTTGCTCTACTTCGGAAACCCATCTTAAGAACACGAAGATCAATCCTGCCGAAGGGAACCTTTGATTCGGAAGAAGCCGTATTCTTCACTTTTTATCGAGTAATGCCAATACTTTCCGATTTCTACGAAGAAAAGCTTTTTACGAAATCCCTCTGTGCAATTAATTATGTCGAATATTTCTAAAAGAAAACTAATAATCTATTTCTTTTCATTTAGCAATTTTGTGCCGGACGAAATAAGCTTACAAAAATGTTACCTTTGTATCAGTATTTTCTCCAACAATAGAGATATCGCGCTATAAAATATTCATACAAGCATTCAGGGTAAGCCACTTTGTTTGAAAAATGCGGTGCAAACACAGAGAGTAAAAAAATTACACTTTTCGATACAAAGTTTCCTTCAGTCCCGTCTGTTGTCGAATCTGTATCGGTATAGACGGATTTCTTCGTTATTTCACAAGAATATCGAAAAAATTGTTACTTCAGTTTGAAACGTCTTACTGTTACTTTCTGATTTTGTTTTGATTAAATAAATTTAGAGCAGTGTAACTGAAAAGCGAAGCAAGCGAACTTTCCAGAGTCATCTTAAACGATCGAACGTATGTCTTGTGTGTTTAACGTTACTTTTTGACACAGTTTAGATTGAACTTTATATTCTAAAGCTTTAATATCAGTCAATAAGATTGAATCGTGATACGAGAACGTTTATTACTCACAATTTAACTTATGGCTAATAGAATTTTAAACATTCTTACAACATACCTATATAGGTATAGGTATTGAGTCTAGTATTTTTAAATTAGCGCTGTAGACCTCGCGAGTCACCCGCCCGTTAAAGTACATCGGATTAAAAAGTTGTTTAGGCAAAAAAGTTGCGTCTTAATAAATATAAATAAAATATGATCTATGACATTTCAATAAATATCTATACATATAATAAAACAGTAAAAAAAAGTGTGTCTGTACATTAAATATATTTCCAAAAAAAATATTGGGGGCGATGGAGACGTAGTAATAGAGTAAGAATTTAAAAAAAATGTCTGTCTGTTTGTCTGTTTGTCTGTTTGTCTGTTTGTCTGTTTGTACACGCTAATCTCCGGAAATACTGGACGGATTCGAATGAAACTTTTTTTGTTATATAGCTATTAAGCCTGGGTAACATATAGGGTATAAATGATTTTAGAAAATGGAACGCCTGATGCAAAACCATAATGGTCCAGCTAAACTATAAGAGATATAAAAATGCCGCCTTAGTAAAAGTTGTTCAGCCTGATGAGAATTTTCCAGAGACATAAAGTCCACACGAACGAAGTCGCGGGCTTCGGCTAGTTTTCGAATAAAATTTCAAAAAATCTGACTATAAAAACAAAAAAATTTTACATAATTTTAGTATCTAATCTGCTAACAAAATTTCACGAGAATTGGTTGAAAAATTTAACATGTTGCCAGAAATAACCGGAAAACTGGAAAACTGGACATTAGGAATTCGGACACATTAAAAGAATTTTTGTTGAAGCTGAAAAGGAGACCGCTATTTGCTTCGCTCAGTCGGTTCATGAATTGTGACGTAATACATGATAACACATGTGCACGTAACCTTAATAGACCATTCAGTCTTCCGTGGTCCGACGTACACGCATACGCGACATTCAGTCTTAGACTTGAGTTTTTTAAAGTTAATACAGTTGTGAAACGGTACAATATAAAATGATATTAATTTTGTTAATTTTAATAGTAATCTTGTTTTATTTGTACACGACGCGAAACTACGATTATTGGGCCAAAAGAAATGTCAAACATGACCCACCGGTACCTTTCTTTGGAACGCATTTCAGAAATGCATTCGGTTTGATGAGTATCTCCAGCCTTGCAAAAGAATTGTATGAAAAATACCCAAACGAAAAAGTTGTGGGCTACTACAGATATAGCAAGCCCGAACTTATCATCAGAGATCCAGATATAATAAAAAGGATTCTTAATACGGATTTTTACAATTTTTACTCTCGGGGCTTATCGCGAAATCCAAAAGTTGATACTATGTTAGTGAACCCCTTCCATGGGGATGGAGACAATTGGAAACTGCTGCGGCAGAGAATGACGCCGGCGTTCACTACAGCCAAGCTGAAGAATATGTTCCCACTAGTGGTTAAATGCACAGAAAAGTTACACGATGTGGGCGACGACATTGTTTCTTGTGGAGGTGATTGTGATGTTCGAGAGCTGATGGCCAGATTTACTACTGAATTTATAGGAGCATGCGGCTTCGGCATCAACATGAATACTATCAACGATGAAAACTCAAAGTTTAGAGAGTTTGGAAATCTTATTTTCAGTTTTACCAAATGGGATATGATAAGATTGCTGCTATGGGAAGCATTTCCGTCTGTTAGAGGATTTGTGCCAGTACTAAAGCCTATAGTTGGAGAAATTACTACAGATATTGTAAAGAAAGTTCGTGAACAAAGAAATGGCAAACCGTCCGGCCGAAATGACTTCATAGATCTCTTATTAGAATTAGAAATGAAGGGGAAAATTAAAACGGATTCAATTGAAAAACGGAATCCGGATGGATCTCCAGTTAAAGTAGAGATGGAGATGACGGTGGAGTGCATGGCAGCGCAAGTATTTATATTTTTCGCAGCTGGGTATGAGACTGCATCATCAGCCACTAGCTACACCTTACACGAGCTTGCTTATAACCCTGATATACAGAAGAAGATTCAAGAAGAAATAGATGAAGTGTTAACTAAATACAATAGTAAATTATGTTATGACGCTGTAGCAGAAATGTCTCTTCTTTCTATGTCTTTCAAAGAAGCAATGAGAAAATTTTCACCGGGTGGATTTAACTGCAGGGTTTGCACAAGAACTTACTATATACCTGAGCTGGACCTCACTATTGAACCTGGAACTAAAGTTATCATTCCCGTCCAAGGCATTCACATGGATGAAAAGTATTTTGACAATCCAGATGAATTTCGACCAGAGAGATTTACACCCGAAGAAGAAAAAAAAATATATCCTTGCACGTACATGCCATTTGGAGAAGGACCTAGATTATGCTTAGGTAAGTAAATAAATAAATATTTAAATCTGTAACTCCATTGATTCTGCGCTTGGATATTTTATTTTTAGTAGTCTCGTCTGTAACATCGGATTTCTATTAATTGTTAAAATGCAGGATATCCTTGCTCATATGAAATATAAACAAATATATGGGACAAATTACACAAATTCAGCTAGCCCCAAAGTAGGCTTAAAAGCTTGTGTTTTAGGATACTAACCAATCTATACTATATTTTATGATAAATAGTTCTTTAGATAAATACCCAATTGAGCAGATTGATTGCTTGAGCAGGAGCCTAAGGGTCAGTTCAGACTAAGAGGAAAACTTCCCGAGCAATTTTTTTACCCAATTTAATATATGTCCATAATACCATAGCCTAACGTGTTTATACACTTTAGGTTTACTAACCGTTTACACGTTAAAAATGACAAAATACTCGCATACCCATATAGTAGTTTAAAGTAATAATAGTTTAAAGTTTATTTTAAAGTCTCATAAAAAAGTCTTCTCCGCTGCGCTCTTCTTGTTCTGAAATGACTCTAAGGATTCTTTATCATGACATTATACAAAAAGATTACCATCACCATGCCTACCCTACGCCACCTAAACATATATAGTTTCCTTGTCACTAGATGGCGCTTTATGATAATAACAAAAGCATTAAAACCTTTTATTTATTTTATTTAAATAAAGTAGTACTCTGATTAATTTAATATGACTTTTATGAAATGCAATAAATATTTTTAAAGCATATTCAACATTTTCTTTGTCACTTTTTTGCTGGTCGTGTGTGCTGCCATCTCTGTGTGCCTACCCGCAACTCCAGTATTGCCTACTTACGGGTCTTCCAATAGTTTCTATGGCGTTGGGTATCTGTTACGTTGCCATTATTATAAGAACCTCTTTTTGGCAGGCTATCGGCTTGGTAAGATGCAGTCGCTGGCAGGTCTGGCCGCGCTGCTGCAGCGATTCTCGGTGGAACCCGCGAGCAATTCGAAGCGGAAGCCACAGGTCGACCCGAAGGTCAACATCATCCAGGGTATTTTAGGTGGACTGCCGTTGAAACTGAAACTAAGAAAAAGCAAGATTTTGTAAACTCCCTAATCTATACTATAGGCAACCGTCGCCGACCAGAATCGCAAGCTGTCGCTGTAAGACTATCGCTCGTCTGTAAGAGCCCTTAGTGCGATATTTATTTCAGTACACTTGTCTAATCGTATACTTTAGTTTATGTTCTAGTGCACATTATGTACTGCGACTTTTTAAGCATAATACAGAGCTTGTTAACATATGCCCTTTTTAATCGACTTCAAAAATGGAGGAGGTTAATAATTCGTGGGTATGTTTCTTTTTTGTATGTGTGTTACGCGATATCTTCATCAACCGTGGACCGATTTTCATGATTTTTTATTTATTTATTTGATAACCTTTGCTACCAAGTTGTCTAATATTAATAAGGTGAAGACATGGTGAAGAACTTTCTGTAGATGTGTGAATAATATTTCAACAATAAAATTAAGAATCAATTTCTTTTCAATCAGGTATTTTACAGGACGAAATAAGCTAACAAAAATTTTACCTTTGTATCAGTATTTTCTCCAACAATAAAGATATCGCGCTATAAAATATTCATACAAGCGTTCAGGGTGGGCCACTTTGTTTGAAAAATGCGGTGCAAACACAGAGTGTAAAAAATTACACTTTTCAATACAAAGTTTCCTTCAGTCCCGTCTGTCGTCGAATCTGTATTGGTTTAGACGGATTTCTTCATTATTTCACAAGAATATCGGAAACTTTGTTCAGTTTGTAACGTTTTCCTGTTATTTCTCTAATTTTGTTTTGATTGAAGCGCAGTTCTCCTTATCTATTAAGATAATCCAACGTTTTTTTAGGTTTGTTGACGATTACGTTTTGACACAGTTTAGATTGGCCTTCATATTCTAAAGCATTATATCGGTCGATAAGATTGTCAGTAATAGTATTACTAATGTTTCAATTTTTTTTGTGATATGTCTTGTATGAGATATTTTGTTTCTTTATTCATCATTAAACTTATGGTAAGTAGAATTATACACTTATAAAATATAAACTTATTATATCTAGCACTTCAGGATCACACGAGTCACCATTAGAAATTAATCGGATGAAAAGGTGGTCAGACAACGAAGTTGCGTCTTAATAAGTTTAAAAAAAAAGTTAGGTGAAATTATTGTAAATTTTTCGAAATGGGTGAGAAATAAAAAAATAAGTTTGTCATTTTTTATTTTACTTTAATGAACCCGAAAATTTCACGAAAATTGGTTTCTCAGCCAACGACGGACACACGGAAGATTTCTGTTGAAGCTGAAATGGAGACTTACTCGGTCAAAAACATGTGTTTAAATATAATGGTAACGTGAATATGTATTTTCATGTAACACATCTTCACGTGACTATTATATTTAAACATTCAGTCTCCCGCAGTCGACGTACACGCATACGCGTCATTCAGTCTTTAGTTCTACAGGTACGGTTGTGTTGCGGTGCACAATCAAAATGATTTTAATTCTGATTATTTTAATAGTATTTTTGTTTTATTTATATACGACGCGAAACTACAATTATTGGGCCAAGAGAAATGTCAAACATGATCCACCGGTGCCTTTTTTTGGAACGCATTTCAGAAATGCATTCGGTTTGATGAGTATCTCCAGCCTTGCAAAAGAATTGTATGAAAAGTACCCAAACGAAAAAGTTGTGGGCTACTACAGATATAGCAAGCCAGAACTCATCATCAGGGATCCAGATATAATAAAAAGGATTCTCAATACAGATTTTTACAATTTTTACTCTCGGGGCTTATCGCGAAATCCAAAAGTCGATACTATGTCACTGAATCCCTTCCATGCGGACGGAGACAATTGGAAACTGTTGCGGCAGATAATGACGCCAGCATTCACAACAGCCAAGCTGAAAAACATGTTCCCATTAGTGATCAAATGCACAGAAAAGCTAAGCGCTGTGGTTGATGATATTGTCTCTCGTGGAGGTGACTGTAACAGTCGAGAGCTAATGGCTAGATTTACTACTGAATTCATAGGAGCATGCGGCTTCGGTATTGACATGAATACAATCAACGGTAAAAATTCTATGTTTAGAAAGTTTGGGAAATATATTTTTAATTTAACCAAATGGGATGTAATAAGATTGATGCTATGGGAAGCATTTCCATCTGTAAGAGGGTTTGTGCCAGTATTAAGACCTATAGTCGGAGAAATTGCCACAGATATTATAAAAAAAGTTCGTGAACAAAGAAATGGCAGACCGTCTGGTCGAAATGACTTCATAGATCTTTTATTAGAGTTGGAAATGAAAGGGGAAAATAAAAACGGAATCCATTGAAAAACAGAATTCCGATGGATCTCCAGTAGAAGTAGAAATGAAGATGACGGTGGAGTGCATGACAGCACAAGTATTTGTATTTTTTGCAGCCAGGTATGAGACCGCATCATCAGCGACTAGCTATACCTTACACGAGCTTGCTTATAACCCTGATATACAGGAGAAGATTCAAGAAGAAATAGATGAAGTATTATCTAAATATAATAATAAATTGTGTTATGACGCTGTGGCAGAAATGTCTCTTCTTTCTATGTCTCTCAAAGAAGCAATGAGAATATTCCCACCGAGTGGATTTAATTGCAGGGTTTGTACAAGCATTTACTATATACCTGAACTGGACCTCACTATTGAACCTGGAACTAAAGTTATCATTCCCGTTCAAGGCATTCACATGGATGAAAAGTATTTTGACAATCCAGATGAATTTCGACCAGAGAGATTTACACCCGAAGAAGAAAAATATATATATCCTTGCACGTATATGCCATTTGGAGAAGGACCTAGATTATGCTTAGGTAAGTAAATTAATAAATATTTAAGCAACTCCATTGATTTTGAGCGAGGATGTGCTTTTTTAACAACTTACGAAGCATTTCATTATTAACACATCGAAACAGATACTTACTATATTTTTAGTAGTCTTGCAGTAGCCTGTGACATCGCGGGGCATCCTTGCGCATCTTAGATGAAATTTTAACTATCAAAAACAATTCATGTGACATTTCATTAGTAACACATCAAAATGGATATTAGTATATTTTCACTTTTTTTTTGTAAAACTATTTGTTACTAAAAGAACCTCTTTCTGATAGGTTATCGGCTTGGTGAGATGCAGTCACTGGCAGGTCTGGCCGCACTACTGCAGCGGTTCTCGGTGGAACCTTCGAGCAATTCGAAGCGGAAGCCACAGGTTGATCCGAATGTCAACATTATCCAGGGTATTTTAGGTGGACTGCCGTTGAAACTCAAACTGAGGAAAAGCAAGTTTTTATAAACTATACCATCGCCGACCAGGGTCGCAAGCTATCGGATAGAACCCTATCGCTAGTCTGTAATAGAAACGCGGTGTTTTTTACACTTTATAAAAAGTTTCCTTCAGTCCCATTGTTTACGCTAATGGCAACCCGACTGCTGGAGAGCCCCCTGACGGAAGAACACCACAACCATCCGCCCATCGTCATCACGTGACAAACGGTCAGCTGTTGCAGCCAATGAGGCTCTGCCTACTCCGTATTTGCGCATGTACTATTGGTCAACAATTGTTCCCACTTCCTTTTATCCATGACGTTGTAATTTAAAAATCGAAATACACTTATCATTCAACTCTCAAAAAGATCACTGCATTTTAATTTCACCAACTAATTATCAACATTAACGGCAAATCACAAAGGCACTCAAAGGCCAAAAATATATACACACGCGCCGCTACATAACTTGGTCCTTCGAGCCGGATCTAAAACCAGCACCTACGGATCTCCAGATCTTCAGAGTGCCGAGTGAATTCCAGTGAGTGTGGTGAGTGTTGCTTATTACCCAGGGTCTGTTACAGCCGTGTGCCGCTGCTAGCACAAGCTGTCCTGACCAGCATACGATATTCGCACGTAAGTACCTCGTCTTCTCATAATCCGCCAAAATGCCCTTAATGTCTGATACTGAAAATGTTCCTAAATCTCGTGATAGGTCCCCCTTTAGATATTCTTCTGATGAAAAAACTGAGCAAATCATTCGTGATCTAATTAAAAAACGGGGTATCATAAAGGGTAGGCTCACCAAATTTTCAAATTACCTAGAAACCGTTAATGTTACGACCTCAGATTCTCAATCGAAAATAGATTTAAAATTACGCATAAAAGGCACAGATCGTTTGTTCTCTGAATTCGATAATATTCAATCTAAAATTGAGGAGAATGTTTTTGATAGTCATATTGATGAGCAATTAGATCAGCGTCAGCAGTTCGAGGATAGCTACTATAGTACACTAGCTCGAGCTGAATCTATTCTCAATGAAAGTGAGGTTACTAACGAATCCAAATCATGCAATCACGGCACTTGTTCTAGCAAACAGTCATCTGTAAAATTACCTACCATTTCGTTAAAATCGTATGATGGCTCGTCACTGGAAACTTGGTTGTCCTACAGGGACACATTTATTTCACTAGTGCACAATTCCACTGAAATTAGCGACATCCAAAAGTTCCACTATTTAAAATCTTCGCTAACAGGCAGTGCCGAATTAGTCATAAGTGGGATTAAACTTTCTTCTGCCAACTACGCGGTTGCATGGGAACTTTTACTAAATAGGTACGATAACGCTAGGTTATTGGTGCAAAGTCACGTCAAAGCATTGTTTTCGATACAAGCACTGACTAGAGAGTCACCTTCACTTTTGCGCAAACTCATTGACACTATTATTAATAACCTACGCTGCCTAAAAACCCTAGGTGAACCTACGGAATATTGGGATACGCTGCTCATATACATTGTAGTCACTAAATTAGATAAAACTACTGAACGCGAGTGGGAGCAGCATAAAGGCACGCTATTGTCTAACTCTGATGTGAAGGTCAAGTTGAAGGTCGATCAGTTGTTGCAATTTCTCAGGGACAGGTCTGATTTGTTAGAAACATTAGCACTTTCGCATACCAAAGATAGTACGAGCAATTTTGATCTCAAAAAGTCAAATACACACACTAAATCCCACTTATCACAGTGCAACGTTTCTTCAAATAAGACACTGCCCTCTGAGCGATTCTCACACAAAGCTTGCTTGATGTGCAAGGGTAAGCATCCAATTTATTCGTGCACACAATTTTTAAACTCAGATTTACAATCTAAAATTAAATTCGTAAGCGATCACAAGTTGTGTGAGAATTGCTTGCGTTCCGGACATGTCGTCAATGACTGTAGGTTTGGTCCGTGTAGGCAATGCAACCTAAAGCACAACACACTAATTCATCCTAATACGCATAACACTTCTATTTGTAACGCAAGTTCCCACGCGATCCATACTGCCCAACTACAGGTAGCCTCGGAAGATGCACCGTCGCATTGCCCCACTCAATCGCAAATCGTTCATAAAAAACAAGTTGACAATCCAGTTAGCAACATCCATACGAACACTCACACAAGTACACAGTGCGGTAGTGCACCAGTCCTTTTGTCTACTGCACTAGTCGAGATCCGAGATAAATACAATAAATATCATACGGTATGCGCTTTACTCGACAGTGGTAGCCAAAGCTGTTTCATTACTCAATCACTCTGCAAACTTTTAGACATTCAATTAATACAGTCCACTACTGAGATACGGGGAGTAGGTAATTCAGTATCACAGTCGACGCAAACTTGTGATATTAGAATTAAATCACGCCTAAGTACCTACTCGATGCGCATTAAGTGTTACGTTTTGCAAGAAATAACTTCTACACTACCAGCTATACATGAACAAAGCGCGCAGTTCAGGATTCCTGACCATGTACAGTTGGCAAATTCAGATTTTCTAGGTTGTCAAAAAATTGATATTTTGATAGGTGCTGATAAGTTTTGGGACTTGTTAGTCGATGGCAAGATGCGCTTACCAAACGGTCCGTTCCTTCAAAATACCAAACTAGGCTGGATTATTTCGGGACCCATCCATCACAATACGCGCAAAAATGGACAGGTTCAATGTAACTTTTCACAGTCTATTGACCTACAATTACGTAAGTTCTGGGAGCTCGAGGAGTTACCTAAACCTCTTGATACGCTTACAGATGAAGAGCGGGCATGTGAGCATTTATTTGTTACCACTACTATTCGCAATAGTGAGGGCAGATTTATTGTTTACATTCCTCTCAAAGAATCACCTGAGGTTTTGGGTGAATCACTTCCCCAAGCAAAACGTCGGTTCCTTGCACTAGAAAACAGGTTATCACGCGCACCTGATAGTTATAAAAAATTATATATTAATTTCATGCGAGAATATGTCGAGCTAGGTCACATGACTCAAGTTAGCGAACCTTCAAAAATTCACTATTTCACTCCACACCATGGAGTGTTTCGCGAACATAGCACAACGACAAAACTACGTGTTGTGTTCGACGCAAGCGCAAAAACTAGTAGTTCTAAGTCTTTAAACGACCTTGAGATGGTAGGACCCCCTATACAAGGTGATTTACTCGCCATACTGTTACGCTTTAGGCAGTTTAGGTACACCGCTATTTCAGATTGCGAAAAAATGTATAGGCAGGTATTAGTCACACCTTCTCAACGCGACCTCCAGCTCATCATCTGGCGTGAGGATCCATCTCAGCCTCTCCAGTTTTATCGCCTAAACACTGTAACCTACGGCCAAGCTTCCTCAGCTTATCTTAGCGTTAGATGCCTAAAACAGCTAGCAGCCGAATGCTCTGACATTAAAGTCCAAAGGCTTGTTCGAGACGACTTTTACGTGGATGACCTTTTGACCTCTGATGATGACAAAGAGGCGTTATTAAATAATTGTAAAGGCGCAGTGGCATTGTTGAAGTCAGCATGTTTTCCATTGCACAAATGGAAATTTAATTTTCCAATTGATGCTGACTCATGTGACTCCTTAGACTCAGCTAGTACTTTCAAAGATTTAAATCTAGGCGAACAAAGCCAATGTCGCACATTAGGTTTGGGTTTTTGTAATGCCACTGACCATTTTAATTTTAATACGCTTATCCATAATCAAAGAGATAACAAACCCATTACTAAGCGCTTAATTTTGTCAGTTGTTTCGCAAATTTTTGACCCATTGGGTTTATTAAGTCCATTTGTCATGATAGGTAAAGTGCTGTTACAGAGACTTTGGCTATTAAAATTGCAATGGGACGACCCGCTCCCAGCTGATATCGTGCGAGAATGGAACCGGTTTCTCGATAGTCTGTCTTATCTATTCAATATAACTGTACCGCGTCATGCCTTTCAATTCAATCCCACAAAGACGGAATTACATGTTTTTACAGACGCCTCACAAACTGCGTATGGTGCATGTATATATGTGCGTACAATACGCGAAAACCAGGTAGTCATACGCCTTCTTATCTCGAAGGGAAAAGTTTCCCCGATTTCCCCTGTCAGTATCCCACGCTTAGAACTGACAGCATCTTTACTAGGTGCTAGGCTTTATGATAAGGTCCGCGCTTCACTCACTCGTACGATCGATGACGTAATATTTTGAACGGATTCCACAATCGTTTTAGGCTGGCTCCGCATGTCACCATCTTTACTCAAAACCTTCGTACAAAATCGCGTCGTTGAGATACACGATCTGACGAGTGAATTTACATGGCGTCACGTGAGCGGGAAGCATAATCCAGCAGACCTGGTCTCGCGAGGTGTCAGTCTTGAGGACCTTTCTTCATCAAGCCTGTGGTGGAACGGACCCGATTTTTTACAAGGAGCAGAATTTATTAATAATGCTAATCATAACTCAAATAATATTTCTCCGTCCGAGTTACCTGAGCTAAAACTAAAACCAAACTCAGTTAATTCATTAGTAGTAAAAATTAATGACAGTGAAAAGGTGTCATTATTTCCATTTCATAGGTTTTCGCAATACAATCGCATTTTACGTTCTACAGCTTATTTACTTCGTTTTATTCATAATGCGCGTAACAAAACAGGTAAGCTGTCGAGCGCGATCACTGTCAATGAGCTCCGGAATGCAGGCAACACACTCGCAAAGTTATCACAACGAGAGTCTTTCAAAGATACCTACAATTTGCTACATAACGGAAAGGGTCTCAAATCAAAACACAAGCTCGCTAGTTTAAGTTTATTTATGGATGATAACCATGTAATACGCGTTGGTGGCAGAATAAAGAATTCTCCCGATTTTGACTACTGTAAAAAACACCCTATACTCTTATGTAGTAAACACCACTTCACTATTTTATTATTTAGATATGAGCACATCCAATCTTTGCACTTAGGCCCACAGGCACTCCTTTATCGTATACGCGAAAATTGGTGGCCTTTGTCTGGCAGAAACTTAGCTCGCAAAGTGTCTCATCAATGCGTTATATGTACGCGCTTAAGAGGAAAGACGCTAAACCCATTTATGGGTAATCTTCCCAAGGAACGTGTAACTACGTCTAGTTTTCCCTTTTTTCGAGTTGGGTGTGATTTTGCAGGTCCTGTTTTCATTCTCAACCGTAAGGGCAGAGGTGCCCAGTTAGTCAAAAGTTACATTTGTCTATTTATTTGTTTTGCTACGCGTGCGATCCATTTGGAATTAGTTAGTGACCTCACTACTGACGCTTATCTACTTGCTCTTAAGCGCTTCATATCGCGAAGAGGTAAACCGTCCGAAATATTTTCAGACAACGGTCGTAACTTCGTAGGTCTTCGTAATGATTTTGTTCAGTTTATTTCTCAATGTAGTTCTGATATTATTGAATACGCTCACAGTCAGTCCATAAAATTTTCATTTATAGTACCTCAAACGCCACATTTTGGGGGATTATGGGAGGCCGGGGTGAAATCGTGCAAATATCACCTGCGACGTGTAATAGGCAATGCTCACCTCACTTTCGAGGAATTTACTACGGTACTCAGCCAGATAGAAGCAGCGCTCAACTCCCGTCCGCTGATACCGCTATCTACGGATCCAGACGACCTGCAGCCACTAAGTCCAGGACACTTCCTCATCGGTCGTCCTCTCACCACTCCCGTTTACGCTGAGGACATCAAGGACGCTCCCGTGCATCGCCTCAATCGCTACCAACGGGTGGAGCAGTGTAGGCAGCAGTTCTGGTCACGCTGGTCGAAGGAGTACATCTCCGAGTTGCAGACGCGCATAAAATGGAGGGAAAACACGGCTGAATTGCAACCAAATACATTGGTCGTCGTAAAGGACAACAATCTTCCTCCTTTAAAATGGCAACTTGGTCGAGTCGTCAAAAGCATACCCGGAAAAGACGGCATCTCCCGAGTTGCTGACATCCAGACGTCCTCAGGCATCATCAGACGCCCTTACGTGAAGATTTGTCCTCTCGTAGAAAATGAAGACGCATAAAGACTTTTTTAAAAGCTGATGCTTTCAAGGCCGCGGGCATGTTTACGCTAATGGCAACCCGACTGCTGGAGAGCCCCCTGACGGAAGAACACCACAACCATCCGCCCATCGTCATCACGTGACAAACGGTCAGCTGTTGCAGCCAATGAGGCTCTGCCTACTCCGTATTTGCGCATGTACTATTGGTCAACAATTGTTCCCACTTCCTTTTATCCATGACGTTGTAATTTAAAAATCGAAATACACTTATCATTCAACTCTCAAAAAGATCACTGCATTTTAATTTCACCAACTAATTATCAACATTAACGGCAAATCACAAAGGCACTCAAAGGCCAAAAATATATACACACGCGCCGCTACACCCATCTTTCGTCGAATCTGTATCGGTTGAAATGGATTTCTTTTATTCTTTATTATACAACGATACTGAGTACATTGTTACATTACTGCAGTTGCTATTAATATAATCATCAACATCATCTTCAGGTCTTTTTGTTGTCTCAACTGTAGAAGCACGACCCTCTCTGTACTACCAGAGCCATACTTGGCCAGAGCAGCCAGAGGATTTGGCCTACGCTCTCCACGCATTGTATTATATTCTCATGCTTTTACTGAACATGCGAGTGAAGTTCTCCGAGTCTACTTAGGAAATCCAGCTATTAAATGTTTGTTTGACGACTATATTTTGGAATTGTTAGTTTTTGCTTAAAATGAAGAAATCAATAATTGTAAGCAAAAAGAGGTAGCTAGTTGTTCTGAAGAAAGTGTGATAGAAGCTGATGTAAATCCTGACTTTTTAAGTAAAAATCACACAAAATTGTAATCAAAATTATATCTTCATATGTAAGTAAAGACCACATGGCCAAGGCGATAACATGTTCAAATTGTGGGACTTCTGAGTCTGAGTTTTCACCTCTTGTGCACGTTATATGTGTTTTACTGTAATTTATTTTATTTTTAAGCTGATCTGTTTAGAGTTGCCTAAGTTAATAATAATAATTTAAATTATTATGTATCTCCTTTAAGAATCACGGGTCTTTTCACCCCGGTCCTTTGAGAGGCTTGCGTGGGGATACAGATCCAACACGTAGAGGCCCTTTGGAGAAGTTGTTGTCATGTGGCGTTCCCGCCAAAACCTATTCCTGGATATACCTATGAAAGGTGTACCCTTGAATAGGTTTTGGCAGAAGAAAAATCTATTGCATGTAAAAGGAAAAGGTTTAAGGGTTATGGAATGAATTTGGGATGGACTGATACTGGGTTATTGCAACAGAAACGTCACCTGCCATAATCATGATTACTGACTATTATAGGCAGGTGGTGGCTTGCCG
Source organism: Acrobasis consociella (assembly GCA_963555685.1). Taxonomy (NCBI): domain Eukaryota; kingdom Metazoa; phylum Arthropoda; class Insecta; order Lepidoptera; family Pyralidae; genus Acrobasis; species Acrobasis consociella. Next base: position 4,786,288 of record OY743111.1, on the reverse strand, counting down.
CCCACTAGATGGGCCCCTCAAACGCACCGACAGTAGTTGCCGGCAAAGGAGCAACACCGGTGCGAGCGACTCAGGGGTGTCGAGAGGTGTGCTGCGCTTTCTCCGAAGTTACTCGCGTCGTTATGCCCTTTAACACTTCCACCCCTGGAGCAACAGCTCTAACGACTCCTCTCTGCACAGCCAATTAAGGTAATGCAGAGCTGAGAGCCCTGCGAGCCCTCTTGGGTGTCCACCCCGACCGATGAAGACGCGTCGGGGACGAGGGATCTAACCGGCTCTCTGGAGCACTCGGGTCCGTGGTGTCGTTACTCACCAACAGCTCGCCACAAGCTGCCCTGCCTAAATTATTATTATTATTATATTATAATAATTTAAATTTATTTATATATATATTTTTTTTATTGTTAAATTAAAAAAAAATATATATATATATATATTTTTAATTTAACAATTGTCATTAAACGCTTCATTTAAAGATAATTGTTTAAATAAGAGAAATAATGAATATACGTAAATTTATTTTCAATAATATGCATAAATACTTATTTACCCCCGATACCAGTTAAGTTGCCTTTTTAGCGATACTGGCAAAGGGTCAGACTATTAAACTAATGACATTTAAGAAAACCCATAAACTTGCCTTAGATTATTTGATAGAAATCATTACAGAAATCATAAATTAAAAAAAAAACTGATGTAGCATAAGTGTAAATTAATTAAATATGACTTAAATGAAATACAATTAATATTTTAAAAGTGTATTCAACATTTTTGCTGTCACTTTTTTGTTAGTCGTGTGTGCTGCCATCTCTGTGTGCCTACCTGCAACTCCAGTTTTGCCCGTTGGGTATCTACTACGTTAGTAATTATATTATCTTTGGCAGAGGTTATACAACTCTACGCACGCGCGGCGTAGTTTGTTTATTTTTCTTACTTTTTTTATGCATTTTAATTATTGCATTAATTGCAGTATTTTTACCGTACAAAACATATTTTATGTAAGTATGTTAACAAGTTAAATGAAGGCCAATGATTTCAATTGCTCCCTTTGTATTATAAGTAAGAACGTTCCAAGAGATGCATCAATCGGATTTCGCCCGCTTGCCCTAAATGCAAAATAAAAATACCCACAAAAGAATGAAACGACTGCTGAGCAAAGACTCGGCAGTTTGTGGTAAGTAGCTACCTGCCTTTAATTGTTTTGTTTTTACTTAATATTATTCTTCTTCTTATCGTGTGTGTTAGTGACTAACACTAGTGTCAGAGTTTTTAAACCGCCTTAAAGGCCTCTGACATGGTTTTAGGTAACGGCCAATGTCAAAGACAATGACCGGGACCGACGGCTTAACGTGCCCTCCGAAGCACGGATCATCTTACTTCTCAGACAATCAGGTGATCAGCCTGCAATGTCCTAACCAAACTAGGACAACAACACAAAGTTGTTGCCCCCGCCGGGAATCGAACCCGCGACCTCCGGGTATGAGCCGAACGCTCTAACTACTACACCACGGAGGCACTTAATATTATTAAGTTAAATTAATTGTATTTCATTTAAGTCATATTTAATTAATTAGAGTACTAGTTTATTTAAATAATAGTAATACAAGATTAATTATTCCCTTATAGCGCCATCTAGTGACAAGGAAGAGATATAATTATTTTTGTATGGCGTTGGGTAGGGTAGACATGCCTCGGAGTGTAACCTTTTGCAGCTGCTGGTGCGAGCAGCCGGCCGGCACACAGACATAAGCAAACTAAACATTATTGTATAATACAAAGAATGCCGCGTGGCATGAATATACACTTATGCTACATAATTTTTTTTAAATGTATGATTGCTGTAATGATGTCTATCAAATAATCGGGAACCCATCACTTTCTCGCAATTAACTTCAACGATTTTCATTCCCCATTGGCATTGGCACGTTAAGCCGTCGGTCCCGGTCACTGTCTTTAACATTGGTCGTTACCTAAAACCATGTCAGAGGCCTTTAAGGCGGTTTAAAAACTTTGACACTAGTGTTAGTCACTAACACACACGATAAGAAGAAGATTCCCCATATAAAAACTATTCGAAAATCTTTTAATACAATATTTAACAAATTCTAAAAAAATATAAAATACATTTGCTTAAAAATAAAATATTTCTTCCAACGCACCACATCGAGGCAACGTACCTGATATGCTGGCAGCATTCCCTCGCTGGATAGCGAAACTTGTTTGTTGAGCAAAAAGCTACCAGCCCTCTGATACTAGTTGCGATGAGACGCGTTGTGATGTCCCTTAATTAAAGATTTGGTAGTTTAAAGTTTAATATTAAACATAAACTACTTTCCACCAGGTAAATTTGCTACTTTTTGTTAAATCTTTAAACATGATGTTGCAAAAAGTGGATATTGTCTACTAGTTAACGTTTGGGAAAAAAAACAAGATTTATTTAATTGCGATAGACGCTTCAAGATGGTCCCTTAAATTAAATATACTTTATTCATAATAGATACTTTTTAGTTGTATAAGAAAATAACATAAAAAAACGTAACAGCTACATACAGCAGCTCAACTCGAGTGCTGGCAAACAAGCTGTCTGAATGTGAGCAGTTCATGGGCAAGCGGCTTATTTTGCTTACTTTTAGCTTGTTTGCCAACTCTTGTTCGTTGGAGCTTGTTTCCTCCCATTGCTTAGAAATATAGAGTTAGAAATCAAAAATCATTAAAATGAGTTAGCGGGTGACTCACGTATAGAGTCAGCTACCGACATGTTCACATCAGCCGTGATGAAGACCTCTGGATGAGGTCGAAACATGTCGGCAGTAGCTGACTCTATACGTGAGTAACCCGTTCACTCGTTTTAGGGGCCCCTCAGTGCTTATAAAGTGGTCGTAAAAGTGATGTCACATGTGACATTGCGGGCCCATGGAGGGCCCGAGGGATTAAAAAAAGAATCAAGAATCACTTCTTGCATTATGCAATTACATTGATAATAATAATTTTTATTTTATTCTAAAGTTTTATTGTATAAACCTGCAGGCAGGTAAGCAAGCCTTGCTACCGTTTAAAATTAGTTTTAACTCCATGTTTTTAACCCCTGACGAAAAAGAGAGGTGTTATTTATAAGCTGTTGGTCTGTCTATCTGTCAGTGCCATCGTCATGTCATGAACGGATGGAACAATTTTTTACGTAAAAGCAAGATGCCTTGCGGTGACTAAAGATACATTTTAATGATATCTCTTTTTCATTTTTAATAATTTATGCCAACACTGGACCCCGGAAAGTTCATGTATCCCCTAAACTGTTTTTTGACGTGATAACGTCTTTAAAATCGTTTTAGTCGGGTGACATGTTCAGAAACTTGTGTCACACCAAAACCTCACGAGCGCGATCGCAGGTATAACGAGAGAGAGACGGACCGATCTCCCGTCTCATCTCGAGCGCTGCCGTCATTCCGTGAAACGACGTTATCACGTAAACATCTCGATCGTAAACCTACTTTACAAACAACCAATTTTTTTCTGTCAAATTAAAGTTTTAAATGTTTCCTGCAAGACCAGTTTTAAAGGTTTTCTGCAAGACCAGTATTAAAGGTTTTCCTTTCATACTTGTCTTGCAGAAATACAATATTTTAAAACAATTATAGATGAAGTAAAACGATACAGGCGTCTAGAGCTGCTGAACTAACAACGTTTTCGATATTCTTGTAATATGACAAAGAAATCCGTCTATGCCAATACAGATTCGACGACAGACGGGACTGAAGGAAACTTTGTATTGGAAAGTGTAACAAACACCGCATTTTTCAAACAAAGTGGCTTACCCTGAACGCTTGTATGAATATTTTATAGCGCGATATCTCTATTGTTGGAGAAAATCTATATTTCACTAATACAAAGGGAAGATTTTTGTTAGCTTATTTCTTGCTGCACAAAAATGCTGATTGAAAAGAAATAGATTGCGATTTTTTAACGTATTATAGATATATTTTTGATTATTATTGCAAAGAGGGATTTAAATAAAAGCTTCTAGAAACGAAAAAGAATGGTTGTACCAAAATTTCTTTTTGTATTATTTAAATTAATACAACCATTATTTTTCGTAGAAAACAGCGGGTGAAAATATGCGGCGGACACACACATATAAGGGTGACTCAGCCGGTTTATATTAAAAATGTTTTCAATTCTGACAAATGTTCCTTGGGAAAAGTTATTCAGTATCACGGACTGAATTCACCTTTAAAATAGGTTTCGTATATTTTTAAGATCATTTACACATTTACTTCATGTAGGTACATAATTAATGGACGCATATTTTCGATGAACTCTGTATTAATTAAAAGACCTCGCAATAATGTGTGAGGCCATGTGGTTTCCAGTAAAATATAATTTGGGACGCCACGTGCGTAGATATGCTTGCGCCCACGCATGTGATGTCAACGCCTGTGCAAGCCGGCGCGGCTGCTGTTTCGGCGGCAGATCTGAACTCAGGAAATATGAAGATCTCCTTGGAAATTACATTTTTGTGCCCTTCGCCGTTAGAGACGATGGGTCCATGGGGCCCAGACGCAAAATCTTTTGTGACTAAGATTTCAACACGTCTCCGCGCGATGTTCCGGGCGATCCAAGGGCGGGCAGTTTCTTTGTATAAAGAATTTCTATTGCGTTGCAGAGGAGCAATGCTGCAAGCCTTTTAGGAACCCTGCCTCGCGGCGACGCGTTAGTGTCTTTTCTATTTATAATTATGATTTCATTTAAATTTGTAATGTGCGTAAAATGTATTTTAATCTATGATAATAATATAAAATTTAATGCTTGACATATTTATAACAAGACAAAATAAAAACACATAAGTACCAAAATACAATACCACATACCAAAATACAATAACACTTGCGTCAATATCGTCTCATAATAACGCAATCATGGCGTCATTCTCCAACAAGGAGTAGGTACTGGGTTTTATGGTGTCTGCATTTGTCTTTTCCCCCAAGAGATTAATTTCTAGCTAATTTTGCCTTAAGCATCCTGCAGGGAAACATCAGCAATCGACGATCATAATGATAGCACTTCCTACCTACATTTATCTATTCTACAGTAAAATTCCTCGCTATCCTATTTGTTTTAGGTGTTTTACGAATGCCAGTTTTGCTTTTTTATTTTTACTTAATAAAGATGAGATAATGAGGGAGACATTTGCCCATCAATCGGACAGATAAGGTTAATTTAAAAAAAATAAACCTATGAATTTAAGACAATTCAAATAATTTTTCCAAAGTTAAAAGTGTAGTTTTCTAGCTATGAAAAAAAAACTAAAGTAGGATATTATTAGGTTTATACGAAAAGTTAGTAAAAGGACATATTTATATCACAATTTGAATAGATACAGTTTCGCAGTAGTTTTATTATATAGTGTTGTTTTGGAAGTAAAATAAAATAGAAACAAAAATTCCATTGGCGTTCGTGGTTGTTGTATTTTGCCCGACTACGGCGAAGCCAAAAGGAAGGTTATGTGCTTCGCCACTATGTATCACAGGAGATACGAGATCTCCTGTGATCCATGGTACCATAACAAATTATATTTAAAAGCACCTTGGCTGTATGCTGGTTATAGACTATATGACGTCACACGTTTGAAAGGGTATTGTCAGATGGTCTCAAATAAATTTTATCTAAATCGGTTGTGTAATGCAGAGGGTAAAGTCGATTTTTACATACACACACATACTATCACGTCTTTATCCCTAATGGGGCAGACAGAGCATTTTGGGTCTTGCGGTTCTATGCAGAGCCCAGGGCCGCAAGACCCAAAAGCCACTTTTAGCGTCATGGTGGGCGAGAAGATGGAAAAGCAATCAATACAGTGATGGGTTGCTAGCCGCATCGCCTGTTAACATGATTTGCATTTTTGCCCATTCCCTCGATCGGCTTTTACGATCTGCGTGGGAAAAGAAGCAGCTGGTACATTCTAAGTTTTTTTATTTCTCCCAGAACAGCATGGGAGATTTTTAGTTTTGAAAAATTATTAAAACTATATCGTGTTGCATATTTTTAGACTCGGATCAACTTTACATGATGAAAGTAGCACAGATTACTTATAAATTACAACTTAAACAGTTAGTGTACCATTAGTATCTTTCCTAGTAGCCAGCATTGTCGGTTAAAATTATCGAATTCGAACATTCAAAATTAAGTTACACCGAAGTCAATTCCTTTACCAAAAATCATTCGATTTAAATCGAGTGGGATGCCCGAGGGCGTGAATAAAGTAGCAATCATCAATCGATGTCAAATGATCTGTACTATCTCGACTGAAGTATGGAGCGCTCGAATGTGCGATTAAAAATTTAACATTCGAATGACGATGCGAGTTTAATATCGATTTGCAATATTAATGAAGGTTCGTGTGTTGATGTTGGGTCTAATGATCAGCATTGATTTAAATCGACGGATAATTGATTTAATATTGAATGTGGCAATTGATAAATTGCCTTCAATTGCCTTTAGCATTTTTTTATATGATTACGCGTATGTATTGCACATATACTATTATAGGGGTTAAGAGTTTTCTCAACCCCTTTCCTGAGCCATATTTAACATATTCCCGGACACTCACGGCTGTGGTCGTAATTCAATTGTTATTTCTATTGTGTCTGGCTGAGTGTCCCAGAATGTGTCTCCTTATATGATTTTACTTAGATTTTGTTTGTTATATTTGTCTTATGTAATTTCGTACTAATCTAATTTATATTTCTTTATGCTATTAAAAAATACACACACCTGGATGAGAGCAGCACAGGGCCGAGATGGGTGGCGTCGACGAAGAGAGGCCTATGCTCAGCAGTGGGCGGAAGAAGAGCTTAGATGATGATGATGATTAAAGAATATATTCTTACTCGAATATAACGAAATAAATCGATTATATATAATTTTTTCGTTGCACTCGATTCATTTTTAAAGCTCACCAAATTGTTACCTAATTCATGCTCCGAAAGTTAAGTGGTTGTTCACACTAGAACGCTTACGTTAAATGTTATTTAAATCTGTATTTTTATTTTTTATAAAATAAAAGAATAATACGCTTTTGTTTGAGAAATATACGCACTTCTAACTTTAAATAATTTAAAAAAAAATTGGCAATTTTTTTATACAAAATGATGTATTTATGCAAAATTTCAAAGTATGAGTTTGTCATTTGTCTGTTTTTAGATTTTTTGTTAAAAACTAGATCTATTTAATCTAGCAATTTTATCAAAATCGGTTGAGCGGTTTGGTGTTGAAATTGGTTTTAATTTTTATATATTAATTTATTTACAAAGAACTAACAATTCTAATAATAATAATAACTAAACTGAAACTAAGTAACTAAAATAAACTAAAATACTTACTCACAATGAATAAAATTTTAACATAAAATATCAACTAATAAATGCGAAGTAAATTTATTAAAAATAATTCATAACCTAACTTTAACTAAAATATAGAGGTCCAATATTTGAAAGAGTAAATAAATAACTTTTTAAATTTCCAGTTTACATATTCACAAATTTTAACAAATTTTTGCGATATCACTGGTTTTACAAGCTTTTATTTAACTTGCAATGTTAATACATATATTGTAAGTTAAATAAAAGTTAAAAATGAAATTTTATTTATACTCTCGGGACAGAAAGTTCAAAACAAGTGCGTTAATATCTGGAATCAAAGTTTTGATAATTTACCAACAAATATAACAAGCATATACAATATTCATTTTTTATACGCACACTGCAAAATTGGCTGTTAGATCATGTTTTTATGATATTAATTAATATTTTGAATATGCTACCAATAGGTATGCTCTGTTACAATATCGTAAGCTTAAGATGTATCTAGCAATTAGTTTCCTATCTTCTAGTTTTTCTATTGCATACCTACCTGAAAGGGTAAATTGATAGTTTTAGTATTGTAGGTACCACTAATTTTTTTAATTCAATCAAATCACAATTAAAGCAATAAAGAAATTTAAGGTTAAAGGGAATAATTTATTTATGTATATTTTTGTGTAGGTTTATTACATTTATTTGATTTGATACACGGCGACTTTTTATTGGTTTTGGAGCCGAAGGTCACTTAATAAGGATCGTTAGTAAGACCTAATTAGCTAGTTAAAATAAAAATTAAGAACCAAAAAATTATGACTAAAACTCGGAAGTAAAATCGTGAGATCAATTAGTAGTACCGTCGCCGGCCGCCCTGAGTTTATGTGGTCACATGAGTTTTACGCGACATTTTTGGACGGGCGTAACTACGTGGTCTCGATAGAAAATCATTTTCACAACTTTTTTATCTTATGTTATACACAAATTAAGATTACGTATATGGATAGAGGAATTTATTTACTATACAACATTTTTTTTCCAAAACCAATCAATAGTCAGCGTCTATATGTATGTATATGTTACGGCTAAAACCTGAAATGCGGCTTCGCCTAGGTGCCGGCTATAGCTAGGTGCAGCTGGTCTCAAATGGCTACACTTAGGTGTATCTATCTTCGATAATCTTACTTATCTTCGGCTAGAACTAGGTTTAGCCTTTATCATTCCGGCAAAGTTAAATACATAAATTAAAAAAGATTAAAATTTGGTAAAAACAAACATGAATTTTTAATATATAAATAAAAGTTTAAAGTTTGAAATTGGAAAATAAGGTGTTCGGGTGTGAACGAACCTGTAGAGTGTAGGCGCCGCGGGCGGAAGTAGGCCGTTACCGCCACATCCGGCGGAAGTGCCGGCACCTGCCTCGCCTTGTCGAGTTACAGAAAGATTTGTGCCACGTTCCACTTCACTACATACACACTACTACAGGAAAAAAACGCAATTTAAGCATTTTTTAACCGAGTTTAAAAAAGGAGAAGCTATCAATTCGAATGTAGGTATACATACATAATAAGTAGGGGAATATACATAAAAAGTACATGCTTTTTATGTATGTTCCATGATAACTCGAAGACCCTGGACCAATTTGTAAAATTCTTTTTTTTTTTGTTTGAAAGGGCATACTTGTCAGTTTGTCCCATCGAAATTTTATCGAAAATCGGTTGTGTACTTAGTAAATTTTTAGTTTTAAAAAGTCACAGATAAGCACAAATAAATTTTCAGGTCTTTATTTCCGACTGAGTAGACAGAGCCCAGCGCCGTAAGACCCAAAGGCAACGCTTAGTGCAATGGTGGGCGTTAAGATTGAAAAATAATCGAAATAGTAATGGGTTGCTAAGCCGCATAGCCTATTAACATGATTCAAATCTCGCCCATTCCCTTCGATCGGTTTTTACGATCTGCATGGAAAGAGAAGCAGCTGGTACATTTAAAGTCTTCTTGATATCGAGTCGATATAAACAAGTCTGCTGGTCCAGACGGAATACCACTAATTTTTTTAAAACTTTGTGCACCAGCATAAGCTAAACCATTAACATTAATGTTCTATAAATCAATAGCTGAAGGAACATTCCCTTCCTTATGGAAATTTGCAAAGATAACTCCAATATTTAAATCCGGAGATAGAAAGGATTTCACAAACTATCGATCAATTAGCATTCTTAATTACTTTTTTAGGATGTTTGAAGGTATTGTATATGAACATATAAGTATATAACCATAAACAAAGGCTTCACCCTAATCAGCATGGTTTTGTATGGGAACGATCAACTAATTCTAACCTTCTTGTCTTTGCCAGTTACTTATGTGAATATTCAATAATAGAGGTCGGGTGGATACTGCTCATACGCATTTTACAAAGGCATTTGATCGAGTCGATCACATTATATTGGTAAAGAAGTCGGACAGATACGGCATCCATGGCAACCTCCTCAGGTGGCTGGAGTCATATTTACATAATCGCACCCAGTTAGTTGCAATGTATGGATATGATTCTAAACCGTCTGTATCATACTCTGGAGTCCCTCAGGGATCGAACTTAGGCCCACTCATGTTTCTTATATTTTTACTGACCTTATGGAAATTATTGATTGTGAGTGTCTTGATATGCAGATGATATTAAAATATTTACGCAAATCCTTAATATAACTGACTGTGAAAGGTTACAGAATGATCTAAATAAGATGCACGAGTAGTATCCCCACGCAAAACGGGACCGGCAATTTCGGGCCTAATTGCGGAAAATTTGTCCTCGACGGAAGTAAGAAGTAGTGGTGTCTACATAATAAGATGGAGCTCAATGTTGAAAAGTGTTCAATAATAACGTTAACTAAGAAAAAGCCCCCAATCATGTTAGGTATGCAATTAACCATCACCCTCTAAAACAAGTTAAAACTGTGCGAGACCTTGGAGTTATCTTTGACAGTGAACTTTCCTTTAAACCTCATTATGACCACATAATTAGTAAAGCTAAAAGAACCCTAGGTTTCGTTACGCGTATAGCAAAACCGTTCAGAAACCCTAGATCTTGGATCATTCTGTCTAGTCACCTGTTTATAGGATCCACACGGATAGGATAGAAAAAGTCTTTAATTTCGTCGCACCGTAACTGATTTATCCAATTTACATAAAATAACTAACGGGTCAATGGATTTCCAGTTACTTTAAAAGTTGGGATGTAAAATTCCACATCGTTCAGCCAGGGTTTCGCAGTTGTTCAGCGTGTCTTCTGCCAGGAACAATGTCATAATAATCCTAGGATAAGAATTTGTGAATTATACAAAAAAATTACATTATTTTAACGCGAAACTAGGCAAACGAGGCGATGGAGAGATTAGGCTTGGAAACTTCGGATACGGAGTGCGAAATAACAGGGGACGTAGGCTGGCTGATTTTTTGGAGCAAGAGGGACTCTTCGCGATGAACTCTTTCTTCAAGAAGCCGCCACAAAGGAAGTGGACCTGGATAGGTCCAGCAAAGAAGAACCAGCCCCCTGTCAAAAACGAAATCGACTTCATCTTAACGACTAAGAGACGAATATTCAACGATGTCTCAGTGATCAATCGGATCAAAACCGGTAGCGATCACCGAATATTAAGAGGCATCGTGAATATTGATCTCAAGGTCGAAAGATCGCGGCTGATGAAGTCGACGCTCCGACCGACGCAGATCCAAATCGAAAACTCCGAGGGTTTCCAGCTTGAACAATCAAATCGCTTTCAAGGCCTTCAGGATTGCGTTACAGTGGACGAGATAAACCAAGGGTTTATACAAGCTGTCCAAGCGGTGGGATCGAAGGTGTTTAGGTCCCGCCCCAAACAAAGACCTCAGAAAATCTCTGCTGCGACCCTTACCTTAATGGCAGAGCGACGATCAAGGCCGCTGCAGACCTCCGAAGATGCTGAATCATATCGGCAGCTCAACAGACGTATACAAAAGTCCTTGCGACACGACATCCGCTCCTTTAATACTGAGCGTATTAAGGAGACGATAGAGCAGAATAAAGGCTCCAAAGTGTTCGCAAGAGCTATGTTGGTTGGGCAAAGCCGATTGATGAAGCTGAAGACGGAGGACGGCGGCGTGGTGTCGACAAAGGAAGGGGTTCTGGCGGAGATCGAGAGGTTTTATGGACAGCTGTATACCTCAGTTTCACAACCCAGCGGACAAATGGCTGAAGACCCAAGAGCCAAGTTAACCCGACACTATACCGAAGATATCCCGGACATCAGCCTGTACGAGATTAGGATGGCCCTCAAACAGCTTAAAAAAAACAAGGCGCCGGGCGAGGATGGAATCACAGCAGAGCTTCTGAAAGCGGGCGGAACGCCGGTACTGAAAGTCCTTCAGAGGCTCTTTAATTCCGTTCTGCTCGAGGGCGTAACGCCGGAAGCGTGGAGCAGGGGCGTGGTGGTCCTGTTCTTCAAAAAGGGAGATAGCACCCTATTGAAGAACTACAGGCCTATCACGCTTCTGAGTCATGTATATAAGTTGTTCTCGAGGGTCATTACGAATCGTCTCGCAAACAGGTTTGATGCCTTCCAGCCTCCCGAACAAGCCGGTTTCCGTAAAGGTTTTAGTACCATGGACCATATTCAAACGCTGCGGCAGGTTATAGAGAAGACGAGGGAGTATAACCGGCCGTTATGCTTGGGGTTCGTGGACTATGAAAAAGCCTTCGATTCGGTCGAAACATAGGCCGTACTTCAGTCTCTCCAGCGATGCCGTATTGACTATCGGTATATCGAAGTGTTGAAGTGCTTATACAGTAATGCCACTATGTCAGTCCGAGTACAGGAGCAGTGCACGAGGGCAATTCCACTGCATAGAGGTGTAAGACAGGGAGACGTTATATCTCCGAAACTGTTCACCGTTGCACTGGAAGATGCCTTCAAGCTTCTGGAATGGGAAGGATTTGGCATCAACATCAATGGCGAGTATATCACTCACCTTCGATTTGCCGACGATATCGTTGTCATGGCAGAATCGATGGAAGACCTAAGTACTATGCTCGGAGATCTAAATCGAGTTTCCCAACAAGTGGGCCTTAAAATGAACATGGACAAAACGAAAGTAATGTCGAATGTCCATGTTGCACCCCTACCTGTTTGTGTTGGGAGCTCCACCCTCGAAGTTGTAGACCAGTATATCTACCTGGGTCAATTGATCCAGGCAGGATGTTCCAGCTTCGAGGAAGAGGTCTCTAGACGAATCCGACTCGGCTGGGCAGCGTTCGGGAAGCTACGAAGTGTCTTCTCGTCAAATATACCTCAGTGTCTTAAGACTAAAGTTTACAACCAATGTGTGTTACCAGTGATGACTTATGGCTCTGAAACATGGTCCCTTACTATGGGTCTCTTAAGAAGGCTCAAGGTCGTGCAACGCGTTATGGAGAGGGCTATGCTCGGTGTTTCTTTACGTGATCGAATCAGAAATGAGGAGATTCGTAGGAGAACTAAAGTCACTGACATAGCCCAGCGGATTAGCTCGTTGAAATGGCAGTGGGCGGGACACATAGCGCGACGAACCGATGGCCGATGGGGCAAAAAGGTTCTCGAATGGCGACCACGTATAGGCAGGCGAAGCGTAGGACACCCACCCACAAGGTGGTCTGACGACCTAACCAAGGTCGCTGGAAGGCGCTGGATGCAAGCAGCTCTAGATCGGTCATTTTGGAAATCTTTGGGAGAGGCCTATGTCCAGCAGTGGACGCTATGCGGCTGAAATGATGATGATGATGATGACAATAAAATTAGCAGTTGTGTCCAACTAGATTTATTTGATGATCGTTTATGAAAATTTAAAAACTCTGTTTTTCAATACAATTAGTAAGTAGTAGGTATATAGTATACTGAAGTTAATCTTAGACTTTTTTCCCTTATTATTGTTTTGTTTAAATTGTTTGCTTGCATGTATATTCTCTTTAATGTCGTGAACAATCTGTTGTAGGATGTCGGAATAAAATTCATTATAAAAATAAGTACTATATATTATGCACATTCTGATATCTGTGATTATACATTAATAAATAAAAATAAAATAAAATAAGATTCAACAAAGCGCTTGTAAAATAGAATAGAATAGAATTTCCTTTATTGACCAAAAATACCACACACTAAAAAAAATAAAAATTGATTAAAATTGACGACCTACGTGGCTTAGTACACCATGCTAGTCCGCCACCCATAGATCCCGGGTTTGATTCCTGGTTAGGGCAAGTTGGAAAATGGCCTTTTTCAAATTGTCCTGGGTCTTGGATGTTTATAGATGTATTTATAAAATATAGTATCGTTGAGTTAGTATACCATAACAAAAGTCTCGAACTTACTTTGGGGTTAGCTAAATCAGTGTGATTTGTCCCTATATTTTTTTTTTAATGTTTCCTTCATCTCGTACATTTGTGCTTCATTGTCAGTGATTCAGCATATGCCGCGGTCACGATGTGACCGCGACGCTGGTTTTCAATGGACCTTATGTGATATGACTCACGTGGGTACATGTGGTTTGAGTGTAAATAGTATAAGTGCGTGTGTCTATTGAATATGTAGATAGGATAAATATTATGTATGTTAAGTAAATATGAATGTGTGCTGAAAGCAAAAATAATTAAATACTAACTCAACGATACTATATCTTATAACAAATACATATATAGATAATTTATATACATATATATCATAGATTTTACAGTACACTGTAAAATCTATGATATGTATTTATAATATATGTATTTGTTATAAGATATAGTATCGTTGAGTTAGTATCCCATAACACAAGTCTCGAACTTACTTTGGGGCTAACTCAATCAGTGTAATTTGTCCCTATATATTTATATTTATTTATATTTTATAAATATAGGTAGGTACTTTTACCACAGTGGGCTACCTATTGAATCCTACTTCCTACTCTTCCTACTATATTATAAATGTGAAAGTGAGTTTGTATATTTGTTACCTTTTCACGCTTAAACTACTGAACCGATCTAAATGATATTTGGTATGGATATATTTTGAGAGTCGGGGAAGGACATAGGGTACAATTTATCCCGAAACTCCCACGGGGAGCGAAGCCCGCGGGTACAGCTAGTAATACATAAATACATATTATCGCCCTGTGATTTCCGGCAGAGTAGAATAGGATCACTCCTCTCAAGTCTTTCCATGGATGTTGTATAAGCCAACTTAGGGAATACAAGCTAAACAAAACTTATAAACATCAATAAGTCTTCTCCAAACGCGGGCAGCGAGTAGAATGAAGGCAAAATCCTCTGGTTACTCTGGTCAAGTATGGCTCTGGTAGTACAGAGAGGGTCGTGCTCCTGCAGTGGAGACTTAAAAGACGTAAAGATGAAAAGAAGATGATATATTAACTGTCGCTCCTGTTCCTCTAGTATGATAAAATAATAAATGCAAAACTACGCAAGATCACAATGAGGCAAACATATACAACGTCCAAGGGACATTCCCCTATGAAATAAAATAAAATAAATTTATTTGCAAGCAAACACGGTAAGAAATACGATTTTACAGGTCATACCTAATTCTCTTGTACAGACGTGTTGCACCAACAATCGGCATGCAATTTTTTTAAATATTCATGCTTCTAATTTACAAAAATATAATAATAATGGTCACTCTCTCTCTCATCTGAGCGTTTTCCCAGTTGCATTCTCAGTTGCAATGCTGAAAAGCCCGGGGTCCGCTAATAATAATGGTCACTATTGAATAGTATCATGCATGTCAAATAATTTACAACATTATAGGATAAATTTAGTTACTAATAATAATTAATTATGTCTAATGATTTCAATATGGGGCGCCGCATGTCAAAACTTAAAGTCAAGGAATTCATTAATGGTATAGAAGCATTCATTCACCAACAATGTACTGAGTTGTTTTTTAAATTTTGAATATGGCAAGGACGTCAGACTTCCTAACCCTAATAAATCAAAACACGGGCTATACTGATCACGATAGTATAAATATAGAATACTAGTCAAAAAAAAATTCGGCACTTCCAGGCAAAAGTGTGCAGCCGTCCGGGCATTTTGTATAAAAACTTCGATTTTTATTTGGTAGTTTGACCGTTATTTTAATTTCATTATACTATCTATAGTGATCTAGTCTATCTATAGAGCCCGTGGTTCGATTATGACAATTTAATTTATAGTTAATTTCGACTCGTAAAAAGAAGAATCCATATTGGAACGAAGTTCTTTATCGCGCGTTGCGAAAGGAGGCTAGACAGAAAAAATTAAGACCAAAAGTTGTAACGACACTTTTTGCCTATAGTTGTAAGCCGTGCGGCGTGCGCGTGTTTCTCTGTCTCTCTCTCCTAGTTAATCGGAAGGAACTTCGTTCCATCCGGGTGTCCCTTGACACCTCTCAAGTTTTTGTATTAGCAGATTAGATTAATCGAAAAATATTTATTACAATTTGGTTTATGCGACGGAAATCATTACCTATCTGTATTTACCAGCAAATCACATCAACACATTATCGCCAAACATAAAATCTAATTAACAAAATCCAAACAGCTTTGGTGGATCTAAACGAAATCGCAAACACGCTCGTTACAAATCGATACTCGTCGAGTCGATCATGCGATTCATTCGAGTTCGAATCGAATGCGCGTCGCACTAATGAATAGTCGACATTTTGAAATCCCTATCAATAATAGATTTGAGTCCGGGTTGCGAGTCAATTGGATTCCGTATGTAAACATGGGAACTTTTTTGCAGGGTTGCTAGATTGAGTGACTTTCCACAATTTTGGGAAAAAATATTTTTAAATACAAAATTCTGGACAGTATTTTATCTAAGTTGTGCCGTATAAAAATATCCATCAGTGCCTGATTATATCACGTGATTATGATAACTCGCTTTCTTCTCTTGTAGGTAATAGGATTAGGTTTAATTTTTTGCGATTTTTTTGAGATTAGAGATTTCTACCTTACGCGTTCCTCGGAAAATTTAATAAAGTATAAATGTAGCATATTTTTCGTGTCAAGAATTACGTTAATCTGAGTTTTTGGGTAGGTAAGACGAGTAATACCATTATCTATTAAAAATCACGTTTGCTGTATGAAACACTTAAATACTTATTTTATTCGATTTTTAGTATTTGTTGTTATAGCGGCAACAGAAATACATCATCTGTGAAAATGTCAACTTTCTAGCTGTCGCGGTTCATGACGTACAGCCTGGTGATAGACAGACAGACGGATAGCGGAGTGTTAGTAATAGGGCCCCTTTTTATGTGAAAAAAATAAATAATAATAAAAATCCATGGAAAAGTTTCATCTTGATCGTTAATTACTAATTAATTTATTGTCACATTTATTTTTCTTATTTATAAAGGTTAAAAAGTTGAGAATATCACTTTTACGAAAATAGGTGAATAAAAATGGAATAAGTTGAAATGATTGATCTAGCAGCCCTGATTTTTTGCTTGCCGTAAGCGGTCGGGGAATAAAAATGGACATACATTTTTACTTTTTAGGTATTTTTTATTCATTTTTAAAGGAGGTTTTCACGATTTTAACGCTCGTGATTTATATGCAGATTTACGATGATTTCGTATGGCGTTTGTGAAAAACTGTTCGGGAAGGTTTACTGCATGCTTTTGGTTTAGCCTGGTTTATTCGAAAAATATAAACGATATTTTCATAAAAACTTGGCGTATCATTCGTGTTATATTTATCATCATTCATTATCCACAGAAAGTCCACAAGGCAAGTTTAAGAATCTCTTTATTTCATAAAATTTTTTTAAGGTTCCATACCCAAAGGGTGAAAACGGGACCCTATCACTAAGACTCTGCTGGCAATCTGTCTGTCACCAGGCTGTATATCATGAACCGTGATAGCTATACAGTTTAAATTTCCACAGGTGATGTATTCCTGTTGCCGATATAACAAATACTAAAAACAAAATAAAATAAATATTTAAGTGTTACTATACAACAAACATGATTTTTTATAGATAATGGTACAGAACCCTTCAAGCGCGAATACGAGTCGTACTTGAATGGTTATTTTTTTTATCTTTTTTTCCAAAGTTGACAGTGAAATATAATTTAATAATGCCGTAAAAAGTAATCCTTGGGGAGCTATGTCCATCAGTGGACTTCCTGTGGTTGATATAATTATGACAATGATACAAAGTAATGATAAAATCAATTTTAGGATACAATAAATTTACACAAAAACTTAAATTATTTTAAATTTGAGCTTTAATGAAAAATTCTTAATTATTTGCTCTTTTCGGTAACTAGATATCAAATTCCCATTAGAGACCAATAAAAAATTACTTGTTAAACCCAAGAATGTGCCTCATAAAAAAAATAACGAAGGCCACTTTTAATCCGTAATTGTCCTAATCACTTCCGGGCTAACCCCTACCCCGCCCTTTGCACCCTGAATGTGTAATTTCATTATTAGGGGTCGTACACAACGCATACATCTAATAAAACAGTAAAAAATAAATGTGTTAGTACATTGAATATATTTCCGAAAAAAAAAGGTATTGTATAGGCATAGTAAAGAGTAAGATTTTTTTTCAAATGTCTGTCTGTATAAGTACTGGACGGATTCAAATGAAACTTTTTTGTTTTTTCTTCTTAACAGCTATAAGCCTGGGCAACATATCCTACTATCCTATCCTATCCTACTAATATTATAAATGCAAAATTGAGTGGGTATATTTGTTTGTTTGCTACCGCTTCACGCTTCAACCACTAAAACTATTTAGATAAAATTGGATATGGATATATTTTTATACCCAGGAAAGACCTTCGCTTCCGAATTTCGAGATAAAAAGATAGTTTTTATCTCGAAATTCTGGAGCGAAGCCCACGGGCACAGCTCGTAGAGTATAATTGATTTTGGAAAATGGAACACCTGCTGAACCATAATGGTCCAGTTTAATGAGAAATATAAAATGACGCCTTAGCAAAAGTTGTTCGGCATTTTCCAGAGTCATAAAGTCCACGCGAACGAAAAGACGGGCTTCGGCTAGTTTTTAATGTTTTGTAAAAAAAAAAACTTTATTCTGTAACTACGTATATCTATAGAATCTATTTTCTTTACTATTTGCAAAGGCAATAAAGTTATCTGTTTACCCATAGCGTTAGATTCACTTTTGGTGCTACTATTTATTTCGTTTTCACTATTTAGTTCCCATGCTGGTCTGGGAGATATGAAAAAACTTAGAATGTACCAGCTGCTTTTCTTCCCGCGCAGATCGTAAAAGCCGATCGAGGGAATGGGCAAAAATGCGAATCATGTTAACAGGCGATGCGGCTAGCAACCCATCACTGTATCGATTGCTTTTCCATCTTCTCGCCCCCCATGACGCTAAAAGTGGCTTTTGGGTCTTGCGGCCCTGGGTTCTGCATAGAGCCGCAAGACCCAAAATGCTCTGTCTGCCCCATTAGGGATAAAGACGTGATAGTATGTATGTATGTATGTATTTATTTCGTCCTGTTTAGGGCTTTAAGAAAAGAGCGATATGCCCGATTGCTCACGACTCTATTCGGTGACTGTCTACTATCACCTGGCACAAACTTTTGCGGGCATTCATGTTGCATATCTGTTAGAGCCTTTAGAGTAACAAAAATGCAGATTTAATGTTGAAAACTGAATCTATATCCGTTGATTTGTAACCGAGACTGAAGCAACAAGTATACTTCGTAGTATTAATGAATTAATGATTCATAAATGTGTACTTCGTGATAGATCACGTGTTTGTGACGTATGTCATTAATCTAGCTAGTTTTTTTTAGATTGTTTTTACGGCTCTGGAAACGAGTCCTGTAGAGCCCTTCTTTGTTTCTATCTAGCTAGATATTGAATCATTTGTTAACCAGTCAAGGAATTCCATGGCATAGCAATAAACTATCAGTTTTTACCAGCGAAGCCAAAGGAGGGTAAAGTGTTTTGCCATCGCTTTATATTACGTGTACGAGTCAGTATCTATGTTTGTTCATCTGTTTCCTCTCATGAGAATGTCAGTATGCATGTTTGTTCATCTGTTCTATTGTATCTTCCATGATATCAGTGTTGCTTATACAAAAAGTATCATTGCATGCGTCTTGCCTTTCTGCTGGTTACAAGCTATATAACGTCACAATAACTAAATTCAATAATCGAGTGACTATAAATTAAAATTTCAGGTGTAAAATATAATTAATTTACGTCATTAATTGTGCAACTGTCTGCGAGTGATAATAAATCAACAGAACAGCAACTTACATACATTGGTTTGAGTTACTTCAAAAACAAAATTAGCAGCTTCGTAATATTTTGAGCTACCTAATATTTGTTCGAGTGTCAACATTACGTCCTGATTTTTTTTTAATATTTGGCAAATTATTTATTTCTACTGTGCGGCGTTTAATCGATTTATCAGTGTTTCTAATAGAAAACCCACTTTGAAAAATACTACAATGAGCAGAGGACTTTTGATTTTAGTTTTCATAAATTTAAGGGTGCAGGTAGAGTAGCGACCTCCCTGAGTAGCGACCAGTTGTAGTCTAGCCCACCTATGGATAACTAGTACTTACTTGGTAACACAGAGTACTAGTAAACCAATCCCTACACTACGAGGGCTTGTATCATCATCATAATCATCAGGTCTTTTTGTCTCCACTGCAGAAACACGACCCTTTCTGTACTACCAGAGCCATACTTGGCTACAGCAGCCAGAGGACTTTGGCCTACACTCTCCTCGCTGGCAACATGGGTTGAAGAGGTCTCATTGAGGTTTATAGGCTTTGTTTAGCTTGTATTTCCTAAGCCACCTTCTACGACATCCATGGAAGGACTCGGAGTGGCCCTATTCTACTCTGTCAGAGAAATGGCATGGCCTGTATCGTCATCATTATTCGAGTGTATTCCGGGTTATTCAACCGGCAAGCTCAGCAGTTACGCTACAGAGCCCTAGGTGATTTGACGAGGTTACTGCTTTTACACAGAGCGACTGCCGTCTGACCTCTGCACCCCAAAGGGTAGACTAGAACCAATTCTTGGATAGGTTAGAGCAAACACTAGTTGGTGTTTGGTTGTCACAGTTCATACGCATGTACAAGACTAAGAGGGGCCGTATGCAACCCTACCTCGAGTAGCAAAATCTGACATATGTAGGGTGTTGCATATTAACAAGATATGTCTTAATGTACAGGGTTGCCTGGGCATAACCTGGAGCATTTTGTACAGTTAGCAAAAAACGAACGCCTTAACCACTGGACCACAGTGACCGTGGAAGAATCAAGTAAGGGTCTTAAAGATACACTTGATATTCCTAAGTCCATTATGAACATCCCTCAATTCGGAGGTCCATCTAAATCTTGACGGAGTGGAAGTCCGCTAGCGTTAGTCAATTAATAATTACACAGGGATGTGTTAATTAATCTTCCGCTGCTGTGATGGAATTAGGAATGTGCTGAATTATTACTACAGTCCACTGTACCGTGCAGTAATAGATTCCAGGAAACTGTCTCTTACATGCTTTTGTTTAACTTGCGATGTATATTTTACGTATGTTTGTTTAGGTCAAATCTTGTAACTCAATTTTCAGCCAGTAATTCTCAAACGATTGAGCTGAAATTTCGCATACTTGTGTAAGCCAAATTGTAAATGTAATGTGAAAGACAAAAAGTGTGTTTAATAATCTTTTTTGAAGTCAAGCAAAATTATATTTTTTCTAATCATAATATACCTAAACCCACCACCATCACGCTAAGCGTGGCCTTAAGATTTTACGGCCTTAGGCTCTGTCTGCCCCGTCAGGTATAAATACGTGAAAATGTATATCAATAATATACTTATCGCCAAGTCGAAATAAAAATGCCGTTACCATGTACCGAGTAAATTAGGTTTTTTGTTGCACTCTCACTTCATCTTATTACAAGCCTTAAGGCGAACAATAAGGGACGACGACAAAAACAGTACACTTTCAGTAATTAGGCGATACGGTCTCGGAGTTAACGTAAAAAGTCGATTTTATTTATACCTTTCACACTAAAAAAAAAGTTGCATGTTATATAGGAACGTGGACTAATTTTTTTTATACCATTCCCCCTCTAAAAAGATTATTTTATTCACTGAAAACAGTGAATAAAATGCTTTTAATCACTATTTTTGATGTTTAAATTCAGAACAATTATAAGTTTTAATTTTAGTAATTATTTAAATTTTAATGTGGATTTTAGTAAATTTAACATTCCTTTAGGGTTCCGTAGCCAAATGGCAAAAACGGAACTCTCTGTCGTATGTCAGTCTACCTGTCCGTCCGTATGTCACAGCCACTTTTTTCCGAAACTATAAGAAATATACTGTTGAAACTTTGTAAGTAGGTGTATTCTGTAAACCGCATTAAGATTTTCACACAAAAATAATAAAAAAAAAAAATATTGGGGGTTCCCCATACTTTAGAACTGAAACTCATTTTTTTTTCATCATTCCCATTTGTGTGGGCTATCCATGGATAGGTCTTCAAAAATGATATTAAGGTTTGACAAAAAAAAGCAAATAATGACTAAGATACAGCGCATTTAAATTTCTCGTGATGTCATGATCAGCTGCGAACCAAAGGTTACGTAAAGTTCCTCCACCCCGAAACTTCGTTAATTTTGACTAGGTACTTTGCTAAACGAAAAAATATGGGTCCTTCATTTTTGGATAATCTAGTTGATAGACTAAATAAAATATAATATTTTTTCCCACTTCACATCCCTATTATTAGTTAGTCAAGCACATGCCCAAGAAATTGAAATTAGTACAATTTAATTCATGCTATAAATTTTACTACCACATATTTTTTTACAATTTTTACAACACCTTATTTCATACGATTGCGTGGCAATTAGTTATTAACAAAAAATTACACTAACACGTGTCGTTTAGTCATAAATTAATTTGTTTACGAGTTATTTTATGAGGCAATCGCACTTGACAGGCAGTAGCTGATAATCAGTAAGCTACTCTTTGAGCAGCACGAATCACTGAGCTATGATCTTTTTGGATTGCGTAGCACACAGATACAAAGTTGTTGATATATGTCTAAATACGTTGTTTTCACATGTTTTGTTCTGTAAATAGCCGCAAATAAACGTTTTATCTATCAATCCAAATGAAGAATGTGAATTTTGTGGAAGGCTAGAAGGGAGGCCCTCTTCTAACCTTCCACAAACCTACTAGATACAGATATCGTCTTTATCTCCGTGGCGTAGTGGTCACCATGCTCCGTAGTGGCCATCATGCATGTCCGCCACCCAGAGGTCCCGGGTTCGATTCCCGGTCAGGGCAAGTTGAAAAATGGCCTTTTTCAAATTGTCCTGGGTCTATGATGTTTATCTATATATGTATTTGTTATAAAATATAGTATTGTTAAGTTAGTATCCCATAACACAAGTCTCGAACTTACTTTGGGGCTAGCTCAATCTGTGTAATTTGTCCCTATATATTAATTTATTTATTTATTTATCTCTGAGGGTTTAGATAAGCCCACAGAATAAGTACCAGTAATCACGTTACCAGGCTTAGAGGGCTGTAAGGCCCAAGCCGTGGACCCAAAGGCCATGTTTAGCCAACCAAAAAATTTGGGAATCAAAATAATAATAGGTTGCTAACCGCATCGTCTATGATTCAGATCTCGCTTATTTCCTCGATCGGCTTTTACGATCTGCGCGGAAAGAAAACATACATACATACATACTATCACGTCTTTATCCCTAATGGGGCAGACAGAGCGTTTTGGGTCTTGCGGCTCTATGCACAGCTCAGGGCCGCAAGACCAAAAAGCCACTTTTAGCGTCATGGTGGGCGAGAAGACGGAAAAGCAATCAATACAGTGATGGGTTGCTAGCCGCATCGCCTGTTAATATGATCCGCATTTTTGCCCATTCCCTCGATCGGCTTTTACGATCTGCGCGGGAAGAGAAGCAGCTGGTACATTCTACATTTTTTCATTTCTCCCAGACCAGCATGGGAAAGAAAAGCAGCTGATAAATTAAGAAAAATATATATATAAACCTAGTTCATATATTTATACACCCGTAATAAATTGAACCACGGACTACATTAGACCACGATAGTATAATGGAATTAAAATGACAGTCAAAAACTAAAAATAATTTTGGCTTTTCCATACAAAAGTGTGCAGCAGCCCGGGCAATTTGTATGGGAATGTCGATACAAAAGTGTGCAGCAGCCCGGGCAATTTGTATGGGAATGTCGATACAAAAGTGTGCAGCAGCCCGGGCAATTTGTATGGGAATGTCGATACAAAAGTGTGCAGCAGCCCGGGCAATTTGTATGGGAATGTCGATACAAAAGTGTGCAGCAGCCTGGGCAATTTGTATGGGAATGTCGATACAAAAGTGTGCAGCAGCCCGGGCAATTTGTATGGGAATGTCGATACAAAAGTGTGCAGCAGCCCGGGCAATTTGTATGGGAATGTCGATACAAAAGTGTGCAGCAGCCCGGGCAATTTGTATGGGAATGTCGTTTTTTTGTTTGTTTTGTGACTGTTATTTTATTATCAACATAATATAGTGATCCTAGTATATAGCCTATAGAGATATAGCATATATAGAGATGGCGGGACGACATAGACTCTTTCATGTGTGGATGGCAGCATAATGCTCAGAATAGGGACGTGTGGAAAGAACAGGGGGAGGCCTTTGCCCAGCAGTGGGACACTAGCACATGCTAATAAAAAAAATAAAAGTATATAGCCTGTGGTTCTATTTATTACGGGTTTGTCACCTCCACGTTGTATAAATACATACTAAAACGTGCATAACCTGTCATCTGTGAGCAGACCGGAATCCAGTCGACATGCATTGTTTTACTATTGTGTCTGGTGTTTTGCACAGACAACAGGATAAGCATCCACAGTGGTACAAACATTTCTTTATGTCCGAGAGGCATGTTAAGGCCATACCCAAATTTTCCGGGGGTCCAGTGGCGCCCTCATTTGAAATAAATCATTTGAAAGGAAATGGTGATCTTATTAAAAATTTTGTCTTGATCAAACCCTAGATAACCCTTTTAACTATTTTATGAACTACAGTTTATAATTTTAAGTGCAAACGTGAAGCTTTTCTACGCACATTAGCTAAAAGTGGCCGTTTTTCGCAAATGTGCGTAGAAAAGCTTCACGTTCGGACTTTAAATTATAAACAGTAATTCATAAAATAGTTAAAAGGGTTATCTAGGGTTTGATCAAGACGAAATTTTAAATGATATCACCGTTTCCTTTCATATGATTTATTTTAAATGAGGGCGCCACTGGACCCCGGAAAATTCAGGTAGCCCCTTAAGCCGTTTGTCACAGCTCCCATCATTCTGTGGCAGTCGTCAAGCTACATCAAAGGTCTTTAGGCAGCTTGACGAATCTTCTATTAGTGTTGACACTTGCCCATACGAAAAACACAAAAGTTGTTATAATATGTGTTTGTTTTTAACACATTCGTGTTAAACACGTATCCATTAAATAAAACAAAACAAAGAAACCATATTAGGGTAAACCGGCCAATCGTCGACTCGTTGCCCAAACACGGCCAGCCACAATCAGGCGCTATCCTATTTCGTAAACAGCGAACCAGGTGCCCAGAGCCGAGGCAATCTCGTTTGTCTCGACTCGAACAGCAAGGACCCACTAATTGGACCATTTACCCGGGTAATCCAAGACGATTTAATTTGTACTGCGCTCACTAGAACTAGCCGTATGTAGCTTTTAACGGCAAAGGGTTGAATCCTCCTTTTGCGATAAACAATTGTCACTCATATTTGTTTACTTTGCGAGTACGTACTGAACTTACAAAGCTTGCTTTGGTTGAAATAACGTGTTGGAAATAACGTTCTCTGAAAATTGTAATTTGTATTTATGTTTCATCTCTTTCAAAGTGGTATAGTAAAAATATATTATTAAGTAGCTGATGCCTGTGACTTCGTTCGCGTGGACGAATATGCTAATCAGGCTGAATAACTTTTGCTAAGACGGCAATTTTATATTTTTTATAGTTAGCTGGACCGTTATGGTTATGCATGAGGTGTTCCATCATATCCTTAATGTTGCCCAGGCCTAAAAACTATACACGCTATCGTACAGTTAATAAATTTCTCTATTCATGTACGTAATCCAAATTTGTGTATGACATAAGATAAAACAGTACGAAAACTATTTTCGATCGAGACCACGTAGTTACGCCCGCCCAAAACTACCGTTTGACCCCAATGAACTTCGACCGGCGGAGCCTAGCAGCGGTTTTACTAATTAACCTCACAATTTCACTTTCGAGTTGTAGTCAAAATATTTTGATACCTATTTTATTTTGACTAGCTAATTAGGACTTACTAACGATTCATATGAAGCGGCCTTCGGTTCCAAAACGCATGAAAAATTACCGTGTATAACAAAAAAAAAAAAAAACATTCCAATCCGTCCAGTATTTCTGGAGATTAACGTGTACAAACAGATAAACAAACAGACTTTTTTTTTAAATTCTTACTCAATTACAAAGTCTCCATCATGTTGCGACGGCCGTGTGCTCGTCTCAAGTCGCTCTAAGTTGCTATTCTTCGCTTGTTTAGGGCCTCCGCTAAGTTACGCGGGCGCACGCGGCGGTTTCAGTCTATCTCTGTCACAAACGCTACGTGCGACAGAGACAGGTGACCCGCGACGGATTCTGCTGTCTCTTTCGCATTTAGAGTTTGTGACAGAGATAGACCGAAACCGCCGCATGCGCCTGCGTAACTTTAGCGAAGGCCCTTAGAACAATGCCTTGATTAGTTGGTCGACTTATACGAAATTAGGCAAGAAAGGCAGCATCCATTTCTTTGTTTGAATCATTGATTATTTTCTGAGAAAACAAGGAACGGAAATTACATTGTATCTGTTTGGTATCGTAATAATGATTTGTTTGTCTGCTAAAACCCGCCTTTCCCGAAATTAATTAGTACATAATTATCGCTTTCTATCCTGTTATGTTGTGTCAGATAGCACGATAATTAGGTTTTGTGTCTAAGCAATGTTTGGGTAACTAAAATAAAAGTGAACAAAATATATTATAGTAAGACATGAAGATTCTTAACGGTGCAGTATTTTCCATGTACCTATTTTTAACGAGAAACTAATAGTTCTTTAATTTATTGATGTTGAAGATGTTAAGAAAATTGATCAGATATATTAACTGTGAAGAAGATAAGGCAAACAAAAACAGCTAGTAACATATATACCGGATATAGTAAATATTTCACAATTTATAACTATATTACATATCAATTAAAAAAGTAGGTATTTAGTGTAAAATTTTTGCTCATCATTCAATCTTACAAAATGATTTCAAAGGTAACCAATAAAGAATAATAATTATGCATAAAGTTGCGGCCACCATATTCAATTTGCTACTAATGTAGATGCCAATTAGTAGATACTATTACTAATTCAGGATCTCTATAATAGGCTTTTCAATATGCGTCACCACATATATTTTAGGTTGTTCAGTACAAGCCTATTTAGTATATAGCTTTACATTTACCTATAGCTATCAAATTCAAAATTCAAATTCAAAATTATAATGTTTATTCAGTAATTAGACCTTTACAGGCTCTTTAGCATGTCAATACGAATAATGTTCATTATGTGTAGTGTATTAAAATTAAATTATTTTTTAAATAATAGCTACCGACCAGTGCTACGCAACGACCACTCTGAGAAGAAACGCCAAAAAAAATCATTTTTACAGTATTGGTCGCCTAGTCAGCAGAAAGGCAATGTCATAAATAATTTTTAACATGTAATGCTTGCGAACGAGTTAACTGACATAAAAGAAATACTAAGTAGTCTTTCTTTTTCAATTGTTTTTCGGCTCTGCAAACGAGTCATTTAATTTTCTAATTTTTAACAGACTTCCAAAAAAGGAAGAGGTTATCAATTTACCGTGTGTTCACCGATTATTTGAAGACGCCTGAACCAATTTGGAATATTTCTTTTTTTATTTAAAAGGGTATTATACTTGTAAGGTGGTCCCATAGAGATTTTATCAACAACGGTCGTGTAGTTTGGGGGTGAAGTAGGTTTATAGTTTTGAAAAATTGATTGTTATCTTCTACACAATTTATATTTTATCACAATCACACACACATACACTTTACAACTTTTATACATTGTTTTTGATAATAGCAGCACGTGCGAGAGATGTCCAAATGACATTTGTGACATAGAGCACACGGTGATGCCGGCGTCCTTCTGGAATCCTTTCTTTTCTTACCTATATTTTCGGTCTCAGTCAGTTTATTTTAATTTATACTATAAATGTATATAAAAAATCTTCTCACACATATTCGTAATGCGTATATATGCAACACAAAACTGCAAGTAGGTATATACGTACTTTGGTAATTGGGGTGTAGTTAGCACAGAATTTTGTTACACAAAATTTTGGCAGGATAATTGTAGCAAACTTTAACTGGGTTTTCCAAAGCTCTGGGTGTGAGAGATTAAGCTTATTTAAGCACTCGTGACCACATTTGCGTAAAATCCTGTTTATTGCAATGCATTTTCAGAAATATACAGATTTTTTTAAAAGTATTGTTGCAAAAATTGCTCCCGTATATTTTTAGACATATAATCATTAATTTTTTTTTGTAAATGTACAATTGTACAATAGTAAATTTTCATTCTACATTTTATATGTTCTTACAAACAGAGAAAGAAACTTCTTGATAATTTTAAACTGGAGCACTAGAGCTAATCACTGCCTATTCTGCCAACAACATTATATCATCTGAATCAGAATCCAGGTCAAACCCTAGGCCTAATACGGTCAAATGCCTAGGTTTAACTGTCATAATGGCATGATGCCAGTTTACCGAACAAGCCCGGCCAATTGTCAATACAGCAAACTAGTTTTAAAGGCATTGCCACTGGATTTATATTATTTTATCTCTTCAATTTAAACTTTACTAAAAATACTCATAAATACGAACTATTCTAATCATAATGAATTTACTATTAAAAGTTATAATTTTCGGTTATTTTACAACGCTATTTTTACAAATATGTTTATCTTTGAATCCCAATTCATTTTTTTTATTTATTAACATATATATAGATATATGTAAATAAATAAATAATTGAAATATCAGTACATTACAAGTTGTTTTGAAAAATTTGTTTCCAACTTGCCCTGGGCGGAGATTGAACCCAGAACTACCGAGTGGCGGGCTAGTCATGTTTAAGAAAAATACTAACTTTTGAAAAATTCAAGACATTTTTACACAAAAATAAAATAAAAAACTTGAGAGGTGTCAAGGGACACCCGGATGGAACGAAGTTCCTTTCAATTAATTCGGAGAGAGAGAGAGACAGACAGAGAAACACGCGCACGCCGCCCGGCTTACAACTATGGCAAAAAGTGTCGTTACAACTTTTGGTCTTAATTTTTTCGTCTAGCCTCCTTTCGCAACGCGCGATAAAGAACTTCGTTCCAAAAACTAAATTCAAGTTTATTATCGTTGCACTTTTATAATCCAAGTCGATTAAGTGAAAATCACTAAAGAATAAATTGAATTTCAGCATCAATATTTTTATAATGCTGCGGTATGCGAGTCATGCGAGTTCTGAATGGTATATTCAAGGAACGAATTAAAGTTCCTACGAGTAGAACAAGTTGCACAAGGGG
This sequence comes from Acrobasis consociella, assembly GCA_963555685.1. Lineage (NCBI taxonomy): Eukaryota > Metazoa > Arthropoda > Insecta > Lepidoptera > Pyralidae > Acrobasis > Acrobasis consociella. The sequence goes on along the minus strand of OY743111.1, from coordinate 4,757,199 downwards.
TCGTGTGGAAACTCCACTTGTCTTTTAATTTTTGTTTAGGATTTGATTTCTAGATAAATAAATAAGACAAATCACAAGAGTTGAGTATAATATCACACTAGCTGCGCCCCGTGGTGTTACCCGCGCCTAAAGTAGCTTCCTGCGTACCAAATTTTATCAATATTGCTCCAGTCGTTTGCGCGTGAATGAGTTACAAACATCCATCTATTCATCCATACTTAAAAACTTTCGCGTTTATAGTATTTGTAGGATTTTGCAGCAGTATGCGAAACACCGCACGTGTTTCGCATACTGCTGCAAAATCCCCCGACGTTAAACTTCAGGGAATGAATTAAAATTCCTAAAACAAGTTGCAAAGGGGTCGCGCGGAAACTCCACTTGTTTTGTGTCTTTTAAGGGGCTTTCGAAAAGAAACGGTGATATCATTTAAAATGTTATCATTTAAAATCCTAGAACAAGTTGCACAAAGGGTCGTGGAAACTCTGCTTATGTTGTGTCTTTTAAGGGAACTCCGGAAAATTCATGTACCCCCTTAATAACTTCTGTTTTTGTTCCGATTTTTGATGAATAAACAAAGACAAATTAAATTACAAGAGTTAAGTATAATCTCGTAATATTTTGCAGCAGTATGCGAAACACGCGCGTTCCCAATGTTAAACTTCAGGGAACGAATTAAAATTCCTAGAACAAGTTGCAAAGGAGTCGCGCGGAAACTCCACTTGTCTTAGGACTTGGGGCTGCCTGAATTTTCCGGAGTCCAGTGGCACCCCATTTGAAAAGAAACCAAATTGACCAAGCGTTAGATTAGATAGCCCTTCAAACTATTTTATTAATTACTGTTTACAGTTTAAAGTGAGAACATGAAGCTTTTTTACGCACGTTTGCGGAAAACGGCCACTTTTTTCTAAGTTGCGTAAAAACTTCCTGTTATCACTGGACTCGGGAAAATTCATGTTATAACTTTTGCTTTTGTTTTGATTTTTGATGTATGAACAAAGACAAATTACATAACGAAAGTTGAGTATAATCTCGTAAATTTTGCAGCAGTATGCGAAACACGCGCGTTCCTGATGTTAAACTTCAGGCACCGAATTAAAATTCCTAGAACAAGTTGCAAAGGGGTCGCGTGGAAACTTCACTTGTTTTGTTTTAATTTTGATTTGATACTTAAAAAACTTGTGGTTTGTGGTACTCAATGTAAAGATAGGATGTTGCATGGAATTTTTAAACTGAAAGCAACTATTAAGGGGCTAGCTAAAAGTGGCCGTTTTTCGCAAATGTGCGTAGAAAAGCTTCGCGTTCGCACTTTAAATTATAAACAGTAGTTCATAAAACTGTTAAAAAGGTTGTCTAGGGTTTGATCCAGACGAAATTTTTAATAAATTCACCGTTTTCTTTCAAATGATTAATTTTAAATGAGGGCGGCACTGGACCCCGAAAAATTCAGGTATGGCCTTAAAACAAATCTTGCACAATACTCGACAGAGTTAACTTGCAATGTACAAATTTAAAATACATACCTCTACATTACAAGTTGCCCTGTAAGCTGTAGATCTCGCAAGTCACCCGACTCGTTAAAGATAATCGGATAGAAAAGTTTTAACAAAATTCTATATAATTCTCGAACCTTCTCACAAAATTTCATGAGAATTGGTTAGGAAATGAGACCTGTAGGCGAGAAGAGCAGGACAAACTGACAGCCGGACAAAAGCATTTTTCACTAGTCTCGAAACTGAGACTGAGATACACTAAATAGTTAAGTGAGTTTAGTCACTATCAACGTGCAGCGTTGTGGTTGTGTTGTGGCAAAGCGTGAACTTGAAACAATTAGTCTACTCGACTCACAAATAGAGTTGTGTAAACTAACGCTTTTACAGTTAATTTATTAAAATGCATCTAAACAACACAGGCAGTTTAGTTACCAAATCCGTTGTGGTTGTTTTCTGGTGACGCGGGAACTTGAAACAATTAGTCTACTCGACTTACAAATGTATCAATAGAGTTGTTTAAGTTGACGCTTTTAAAGTTGTTTTATTAAACTGTAACTAAACAATAAAGTGACTTAGTTACTAAATGCGTTGTGGCGACTCGGGAACTTGAAACAATTAGTCTACTCGACTCACAAATGTATAAATAGAGTTGTTTAAGTTGACGCTTTTAAAGTTATTTTATTAAACTGCAACTAAATAAAACAGTCAGTTTAGTTACCAAATGCATTGCGGTTCTTTTCTGGTGACGCGTGAACTTAAATCAATGGGTCTACTCGACTCACAACTATACAAACAGAGTTGTGTAAACTAACGCTTTTAAAGTATTTTTTGTTAATTGCAACTAAAGAATAAAGTCACTTTGGTTACGAAATGCATTGTGGTTTTGTTCTGATGACGCGGGAACTTGAAACAATAAGTCTAGTATACTCACAACTGTCTAAATAGAGTTCTGTAAATAGGCAGGTAGATATAAATTTTATTCAAAGTTTAAGAAGGACTTTATTTAATCCTACTTCTTACTAATATTATAAATGTGAAAATGAGTTTGTATTTTTGTTTGTTTGTTACCATTTCACGCTTCATCCACTGAACCTGTTTAGATGAAATTTGATATAGATATAGTTTGATACCCAAAGAAGGACATAGGATAGTTTTTATCCCGAAATTCTCACGGGGAGCGAAGCCTACAGCTTGTTTTAAATAAAAAATACTTGCACCCTCTTGAAAGATATAATTAAACGTTGCTTAACCTAATTTAGTTAAAATATGTTTTGTTTTTTTCTATGTCAAATATCGAAAATAAACAGATATATTTTCACTTCTTCATCCCTGACGGGGTAGACAGAGCTCAGAGCCCTGAGATCTAAAGGCCATGCTTGGGACAAATGGTCGTTAAAATGAATAAAAGAATCAGAACAGTTATGGTTGCTAGTCCTATAAACATGATTGAAATCTCGCCCATTCCCTCGATCGGCTTTTACAATTTGCGCAAGCAGAGAAGCAACTTCAAAGTTTTTTCCTTTCTTCAAGTCCAGTATAGAAAATAAAGATAAGGACAAAACATATTTTAACTAAAATAGGTTTTATTAGCATTCGTTTAATGCTTTACTCACTTAGAGTCAGATATTTGCCGACCTGTTTCAATTAAAATAAAATAATTTGTTAAAATAGGTTTAGCAAACGTTTAATAATTAGGGTTCCGTACCCAAAGGGTAAAAACGGGGACCCTATTACTAAGACTCCGCTGTTCGTCTGTCACCAGGCTATATCTCATGAACCTTGATAGCTAGTCAGTTGAAATATTCACACATGATGTATTGTATGTTGTATTATATGTTGCCGCCATAAAAAAAAAATACTAAAAACAGAATAAAGTGTTTAAGTTGGGCTTCCATCCAACGAACGTGATTTTACTTACTTACCTACCTTTGTGCCTTTACTTTTACCGTCGTACCTTGTACCTTTACCTTTGTACTTTGATACCTTTGTGTGCGAGTCCGACTTGCACTTGACCGGTTTAATATAAATTAGGAGGTTGGACTAACAAATGCCTACCTGTCTTTATAAATACTAATAGGTGTGCAATTCATATTCCTTTTCTCACCTAAATTTCGCCCACAAATCTCAATTGCCGGATTATCCGGCATTATGTGCGGCCGCAAGTCAGCTGCAATGGCCGTTATGCATTATTAATGCAGTTTGGACGATAATTGTCGCCGGCCCTCGCCCAGGGCGGATTATCACCTCTCCAGACTTACTCAAATATTAAACGCTTGCTGAGTTACTGGTCAGGCTGACCGTATAGAAGTTACCGTCACATACAAAGATTTAGAATATACAAGTAGTGTAGGTTTGCCACGACCGGGAGTACCTAAGAGAAAGACAATACATAGCGCAGCAATCACTTAAATCGAACTATCAATAATTTTCATGGTTTTTGTCTTTGAAATATTTAATTTTTAGTTTTATTTTGTACATATGTATATTTTAATTAAATTAAAGTAAAGATCATTAGATCAAATACAAAGTCTAATTAATATTTGATGTCCTTGAATATCAGATGGATGGAGGGGAATGTAGCAAAACGTTAGCAGGCGGGGTGTACACGACTAAAGTATAATACTTAAGTTACATGTACTAAAAAACGTTTTACTTTATTGGAAAAATTAAAATTAAAATTAAATTAAAACCGTTCTTATTAAAATTAAAGTTATTTTTTTTTAATTTAATGATAAAAATTTAATAAAAAATACACTTTTTGTTTAATAATAAAAATTAAAAATACTAATTATTTAGACCCAAGTAGCCAAAAGGCTGGTAGCATTGCCATGTTGTATGCAATGCTGTTTTTTTGAGCTTACTTACCAGCCCTTTGGTTACGGGATACCTCAAATAGTTAAGAAATAAATCTTAATAAATTGTAGGCTAAAGGACCCATGGACCGAAAGTTTCTACCCCAAAAATCTGAAACACATAGTTTTCTCTCTAAATGTCTACATATTCGCGCCTTTTAAGGCGTAATTTGGATCCTATTTTATATTCTGGTCCGGGCGAAGAAAAATCTCTAAGTATACCGGCTTCTTCTTTTCCCGTATAGATCGTAAAAGCAGATAGAGGGAATGAGCGAACGCGGCCAGCAACCGATGTCGAGAAAACCTCCTCTTTTTTTAAATCAGCTACAAACAGAGGTACCACACGTCCGATAACGCAAAAATATTATCATGCTTCCATATTTTCGAAAAACCTCTTTTGTTACTTTATGTTTGAACTGCTCTTTAAATAAATAAATATTTACATAGCTTAACGAATGATATTCAGAAATGTATTATGCTTAATGAACTCTTTTCACGTATTACTTCACTCATTCAATTCATATCCGGAAGTTTTGGGATTTTATAAAACTCATGATGTCAAACAAAATATCATGTGCCTATTTAATCGGGTGTGTAATATGTGTTATAATAACAGATAATTTAACTTCAATTGCAATAACGTTCAAATGATATAATTTTCAATTTATATAAAAACTCACTACCTAATTTCATTTTACCTAATATTTCATATCATATAACCATCATGTGCTCTAATAACTTTTAATGTTCATCTTATCACTTATCCAAATGCTCTTTTTATATACGTTAATTTGTTATAATCTTCTTTTATATAATTATCACTTGTCTAAATACTCTTTTTATATAAAGTTAATTTACTAAAATACACTGATTAATAATTGGTTACTATAATAATATAAGGGTTTTATATTTTAAGAAAACATTAGTATATGGGTATTTATTTTTTAAAGAAAATCATAAATAATATCTGTGTCAATTACAGCAATAATGATTACCTAATGTACCTGTATGTATATATGTTCGTCAGTTCCCTTGATATTAAAAATAATATTAATTTTATTTTACAAAAATGGACATACTTATTTCTATATCATAATATTTTTTTCATCTGCTCGCTCAATATTAAAAATAATGTTGAAATATAATTTGTACCTAAGTAATAATATTTTTATGCGCCCTCGATATTAAAAGTAATATGTACAAAAAAAAAACTGGTTAGACATATAATTATACATTAGACATAAATAGAAAATGCGCGACGCATTTTCTATGTCAGACCAAATTTTATTTTTATTTTAAATCTTTAAAGATAATTCGTACCTACATAATAATATATTTTTAAAATGCGCCCTCGATATTAAAAATAATATTTAAATAATATGTTTGTTGGAATAACAACTCGGTATGGGCTAAATTAAACTACTGTTTATCCGGTAAACTATGAAATATATTATTTTCACTTTTACTTGGAAGTGTATACGTCTGACGCCTAGCACAGTCTGTAACGGAATGAACGAGACAACTGGGCATTGCAACTAAATAAAGACAGCAACTTGATTGCTTTAGTATTGCCATATTGAAAAATAAAGATTGATTTTTGCAAATTAAATAATATAAATCAACACAAGAATTGCTCGTTTAAAGGTATAAGATATATATATACATAATAAATGTAGTAAACATAAAATGTAAACAGAAATGAAAATGTATCCGTTTGTCGATCATGTTTTACATATAAGTATATATACCGTGACATATATATAAAATAAAAAATATTTGTTTTAGTTTTGTAATTTTATATCAGCCACAGGAAGTCCACTTCTGGGCATAGGTTGATAGTGACCGGCCGGAAGCGGCCTGCATCCAACATCATCCTGCAACCCTGCTGAGGTCATCCAACCTAGCAAGTTCCTACAGTTGACCGATCAGCTGATCCGAGTTTGTATGAAAAGCCAAAATGTATTCTTCATATTTCAACATTTGTTTCTAGGGGAAAGTTGTGCAGTATCACGGACTGAATTCACCCTTAAAATAAATAAATAAATAAATATAAATATATAGGAACAAATTACACTGATTGAGCTAGCCCCAAAGTAAGTTCGAGACTTGTGTTATGGGATACTAACTCAACGATACTATATTTTATAACAAATACATACATAGAGAAACATCCAAGACTCAGGACAATTTGAAAAAGGCCATTTTCCAACTTGCTCTGACCGGGAATCGAACCCGGGACCTCTGGGTGGCAGACTAGCATAGTGACCACTACGCCACGGAGGTCGTCTCAGTTAAATAGTTTCAGTATATTTTGTTAGAGACCTCATGTTGATTTTGAGACAGCGTTGGATTTATAATGTTGTATTACGAATATGCAGCAACATTTTAGATTTAGGGTACAGTGATCAACGTACTTATGTGTCAACAAACCCGTTAGTAATTTGGTTCCCTTCCTGAAAGAGGCCACGTTCCAGATTTCAGTCTCTGTCTACACCTTAAAAGATAAAGACGTTATAAGTATGTATGTTAATATAATAACTATAGAAACGTTTTAGAGATAATAATATTTCGCTCAAAAACCGATCAGAGCATTTAGGTGTGACGGAACAAGTGGCAAGAATAAAAAGAGCGAATGCAAAATTTATCGATGCGATGAACCGTAAACGCAGTCGAGAGCTAGTGGGAGGTATGGGCGACATGCATATTTGATTCCGTCATAAACTCAATTTACAGCTAATCTCATCTCAGATTGTCGAAGAAATAAAATTTCACACGCCGTTGCCTGACTCGTGAATGTAAATAGGGTAGGCGCGTGCTAGAGCGTAAGGGGTGCGGGGAACGTGATGAAGAGGGGGAGGGGAGCTAATAAAATATACGCGGCACCGTTCACGGCTCATTTGGCATCAGACGCTCGCGCTGGCAAGAAGCCCCTCGAATTCAATATTTTGCCTTTAATTCCGCGCACTAAATTAAGACTCAATCTCCAGACGCCGTAAAATTTTTGTCCTTCCGTGATCAGTATCGAAGTGATCGATTTAACGGGCCTACAGGTCCCGTTTCGTACGGTTGTAACTTTTTAGTGCTTCTTTTATTACGACAAACGATTTTAATCAAGCGGGTTTTTGTTCAAAGCCATGGCCATTAGCGCCCGAGTTGAAATAAAATTCGAACTTAAGTCTCATTGAGAACTCGAGAATTTGCTTTTAACTTTGTTTGATGGGTCGCTTCTGGGGCGTTTAACTGACCTTTACGTTCGGCCGTAGCGAATAGCCATTTAAATTTTCAATAACGTATTTCAATCCTACTTTTAACCCGCTCGATTGCATTTAGAGTTCCGGGTTGAAACTAGGGGTAAAAAGAATGCAGTCCCTGCCAAGAGTCTTACGTATTCAAGGAAATCACTCGTAAAACTCTCATTCGAGAGTAACTGCCCTCAAAAAGCGTTGTAAGAAAGTTTGGCGGAGCGCCGGGCGCCCGACCTAATGTCCCTGCGGTTCTAAACTACTCTTACTATAGGAAATCATGTGTACACAACTGCAATTGAGATCATATACATATATATATCCTCTGAAACTCGATCGGGCTCCTTTGAAGTTGTCGGATAACTTACACACGAGGTTTTAAACACGAGAGCAAAATTCTGGAAAATTGCATCGACATGAGAATTCTTTTAGGAATACTTTTTAAAAGTTTTCACGGACGGAGTTTTATGTCCCCATAGTTGGTTCGTAGACTTTGAAATCGTGGACGCTTGGATCTACCAAGTTTTTATATATCTGGTTAGAAACTACAATAATTGTAAAAAGGATAACGAAACTCTAGCGCATGTTTTTATTTTTCAATTATTTTAAATGCAAATGTTATATAGGTATTTAAATAATGATTATAAATCGTAAGTAGTATAATATGACTCGAGTTTCTCCGTGCTTCGTGGGCACTTTGGCAATCATTCAGCTTTTCTACAATATCCTTTTTTATTAAGTACAAATATTTTAAGGGGTGATTCAGTCCATCATTTTGAACCACTTTTCCCAATAAATGTATATCGAAATACGAAAAATATCTTTTCGGTTTTCATACAAATCGAAGTAGTCACGTGATATCATTACTATAGAAAATGAAAACTTTCTTTTCGTATTTCGATAAACATTTATTGGGAAAAGTTGTTCCATATGATGGACTGAATCACCCCTTAAAATATTTGTACTTAATAAAAAAGGACATTATATAATAAAACCTATAAATAGCTTGGAAATTATAGAACCAATGTAGACCTTACACATACGAAAATTATTAATACCTAACTGTTTATGTTAAATGTGAATTTAAGCTTTTAATTTACTTTTTTATTCATACTAGCTGAATATTTTTGTGTTTGATTTTAATCTAATTATGTATTATTACCAAAGCAATCTGAGATCTATTTATAGTTTTCTTTTAACGTAGGTGGCTTATTTATTTTTTAATTTAAATATTTATTTTATGTATATTGTTGTATATTTAATTTAAGTTAAGTAAAGTACATATTCTTAATTGTAGTAAGAAAATTATTATTTACTAGCCGAAGCCTGCGACTTCGTTCGCGTGGATTTTATGTCTCTGGAAAAAAATGCTCATCAGGCTGAACAACTTTTACTAAAGCGGCAATTTTATATCTCCTATAGTTTAGCTGGACCATTATGATTCTGCATCAGGCGTTCCATTTTCCAAAATCATTTATACCCTATATGTTGCCCAGGCTTAATAGCTATATAACAAAAAAAGTTTCATTCGAATCCGTCCAGTATTTCAGGAGATTAGCGTGTACAAACAGACAAACAGACAAACAGACAAACAGACAAACAGACAAACAGACAAACAGACAAACAGACAAACAGACAAACAGACAAACAGACAAACAGACAAACAGACATACAGACAAACAGAAAGACATTTTTTTTTAAATTCTTACTCTATTACTACGTCTCCATCGCCCCCAATAATTTTTTTTGCAAATATATTTCATGTTCAGATACACTTTTTTTACTGTTTTATTATATGTATAGATTTAACATAATTTTTTTTGTTTGGTATTTTTGTAGCAAATACAGAATTGAATAATTCTCAAAGAGCTCGGATCAAAATATTTTCCAATACAATCCCATTCTTGTGGCATTCTTATTTTGTTTGTTACATTCTTGTCATATTAAATTTCGTTGCATTTTAGTCAGTATTCTCTTGCAAGGAAGTTGCACTCCGAGAATAATTTCTTGCATAATTTAATTACAAAGGACGCTGCAACAAAGACAGACGAGAGTTATAACTCCTGTACAACAAACACTATAAGCTATGCTGTTACAATGTAGAACCTTTGAAGCTCCTTACAGTGGTTCTGAAACTATCTACGTACAAAACATATACATATATTTTTTATAAGTTTAAATTAAATTTTAATATACACTACACGTAATGTAAATTATTCTTATTGATGTATAAAAGTGCCTGTACAAAAGCTTAGTACCGAATTAACATTAGAATCTTTAACCGGTAAAGACCCGGACGACATACTATCACGTCTTTATCCCTAATGGGGCAGACAGAGCATTTTGGGTCTTGCGGTTCTACGCAGAGCCCGGGGCCGCAAGACCCAAAAGCCACTTTTAGCGTCATGGTGGGCGAGAAGATGGAAAAGCAATCAATACAGTGATGGGTTGCTAGCCGCATCGCCTGTTAACATGATTTGCACTTTTGCCCATTCCCTCAATCGGCTTTTAAGATCTGCGTGGGAAGAGAAGCAGCTGGTACATTCTAAGTTTTTTTTATTTCTCCCAGACCAGCATGGGAGATTATTAAATGTCTACGTTCATTGTCATATTATTGTGTCTGGTATTGGCGGTACAGGAACTGTTAAGATTTGGAGTCAATGGAATTCATTTTTTTTAGAAGGCAAATAAGTCAAAATTTGTTTTTTTTATATAATAAGCATAGGCTTTGTGTACAAACTAAGTTTTTTTTTACTCATTTCAGTATCATAATTTATTGAAACTGAACATTTCTCGTTCACTCTAGTCTTTGTCTTTTACCTGTTCTATATCATAATAAAAAATAAGTTTCTTTACCAATCATTTACTACAGTATATCGCATACTATTGTAAATGATTGGTATTTACTACTACGTTCTTAGCTGGTATCATTAAGCATTTGTTAATTTGAAAAACTAAGATTTTTAAATCCTGTAAGACTGGCAAACTGTAGGAGCTAAACCATTGTCGTGAAAAATAAAGAAATAGCCACAAAAAGAACGTAGTAAAAAATACCATAGTATTTGCTAACATTTTTTTTGTATAGGTACCAAAGGCAAGTTTTGGAACCACTGCCTAAGTAGAGAGTGATGTGGACGTACATTGCAACCTTGGTATTAGATATGGACTTAGAGCGAGCACTGGTGTCAAGTATGCTAACAATTTGGCTCAGGAACTAAGATTCTAAATTCCTTCAAGACTGGCGAGCTTTAGGAGCAAGCTTTAGGCGAGCAGATTTTGGGACTATTATAGTTTCAAAGGGGACTATACACAACGTGGAAGGGACATACCCGTAACAAATCGTACCACAGGCTATTTTAGATCACTATAACATGATGATAATAAAATAATAGTATAATAAAAGCGCCAGGGCGCAAAGAGACTTTTTAATGACTGATAGCCGCCACATGTGATATTTCTGGCTGCTTATTCCCCCAACGTATCAGCATTGCTATCCAGCAAGGGAACGCAGCCAGCGTTCTTGCTACCTTGCCACATGGGCAAGATGACATTTTTAAATTTAGCATAATTTTATTTTATACTTAAGTAGTTTTATCTATGTAACTGTACCTGTTTTTTTCTCTATAAACATTATTAAGTTAAACAAAAACACAGAGCGTCTCTCAACTACCGAGCATATCGAAGCTAAGGTATTGAAATTCATAATTTTATTAACCTAATCGAATAATAACCGTCTAACCAATACCCCATCCTATATTAAACTTTACTTAACTACTATTAGGTAATCTTTTACCTGTGTAGGAAACCTCAATTTAGGAAATACTAGTAGTTAGAAGTCAGCTAACGTTTGGATCGGTAACGTTTTCACTAGACGTTATTTGGGTCAATACACCGACAGCGAGTGGACTGCTTTCGAACATTCGACGAGATTTTGCCAAACGATTTTGGTACGGTTCATAAATGTTACTTTTGGCTTATCATCATCATCATCATCATTATCAGGTCTTTTTGTCTCCACTGCAGAAGCATGACCCTCTTTGTACTACCAGAGCCATAATTAGCCAAAGCAGCCAGAGGACTTGGCCTAAACTCTCCTCGCTAGCCAGAATGGTTAGAGAGGTCTCATTAATGTTTATAAGCTTTGTTTAGCTTGTATTTTCTAAATCGCCTTCTACGACATCCATGGGACTTGGAGTGGCCTTATTCTACTCTGCTGGAAACTACACGACATTTTGGCTTACAATGATAAATAAATAAAAATGATTATTAAATTTATTTGCCAGGCAAATTAAAAAAAAACTTCGACGGCGCCATCTATTGACGAGTGGCGGAAATACATATTGCAACCGATATGAGAGTAATTGATATCTGTCGCGCCATCTATCCTGTAGTTTACTTGACAAATATGCCAGATAAATAAAAACTCTGACTTTCAAACGTTAACCTCCAATAACTCTTAAACGGGTAAACCGATTCTCACCAAATATAATAAACAACCACCGCAAAGGAACTTTTATCACGTAAAAAATCTGCATCGAAGTTGATCTATCCTTTCGAACCCTACGATGCCATGTGGTTTCCGGCAGAATAGAATAGGGCCACTCCAAGACCGCCTGTGGATGTCGTAGAAGGTGACTTAGGAAATACAAGCTAAACAAAGCTTATAAACATCATGAGATCTCTCCAACCTCTTGCCATCATGGAGAGTGTAGGCCAAATCCTCTGGCTGCTCTTGCCGAGTATGGCTCTAGTAGTACAGAGAGAATCATGCTCTTGCAGTGGAGACAATAAGACTTTATGATGATGATGATGCCTCAGATAGACAGATATTAGCGTCAAACTGATAACACCAATCTTATTTATTAGGGGTAAAAAATGAGGCCTAAAAGACCTAAAAAATAACAACGCAATAGCAGTATAGCGAAATAGAATGATTGCAGTGCACAATATCGCAAATCCGCAGCACAATTTGACGCCCTTCGCAGACTTCATTCCTGAGCACGATTGCCCATTACCAGGCGACGATATACGAAATTTCAATAAAAGCCTATGGAGGGGCCGACATCGATTTAAAGATCAAGCTTACGCAATTTATTTTTGTTTTGCAGAGTTTGAATCTGCGTAAAAAAGTTGGTTTTATTTTTAACTGACTTTCAAAAAGGAGGAGGTTATGACACCATCTCTTGATGAGTGGAGGAACTAGATATTCCAACCGATGTTTGAGGACTTTCTTTACCTGCCAAATATGCCAGGTAAACTACAGGATAGTAATTAAAATCCGTTCAAGCGCTACGATGCCGCAGATAGACAGACAGACATTAACATCAAACTTATAACACCAATCTTATTTATTGGGGGTAAAAAATGAGGCCTAAAAGACCTAAAAATAACAACGCAATAATAAGCAGTATAGCGAAATAGAATGATTGCAGTGCACAATATCGCAAATCCGCAGCACAATTTGATGCCCTTCGCAGACTTCATTCCTGAGCACGATTGCCCATTACCAGGCGACGATATACGAAATTTCAATAAAAGCCTATAGAGGGGCCGACATCGATTTAAAGATCAAGCTTACGCAATTTATTTTTGTTTTGCAGAGTTTGAATCTTCGCAAAAAAACTTATTTAGGTTTTATTTTTTAACAGACTTCAAAAAAGGAGGAGGTTCTGTTCACCGATTATTCAAAAACGCCTGGTCTGATTTAAAAAATCTTTTTTTTGTTTCCAAATATAAAATATAATTTTCGGCTATCCGTACAAACTCAGATTAGGTGATCGGTCCACTTTTATGGGAGGCCAAGAATTATTTTTCATATATCGATACACATGTTCCTTGGGGAAAGTTGCTCAGTATCATAACTGAATTACATACATACATACTATCACGTCTTTATCCCTAATGAGGCAGACAGAGCATTTTGGGTCTTGCGGTTCTATGCAGAGCCCAGGGCCGCAAGACCCAAAAGCCACTTTTAGCGTCATGGTGGGCGAGAAGATGGGAAAGCAATCAATACAGTGATGGGTTGCTAGCCGCATCGCCTGTTAACATGATTTGCATTTTTGCCCATTCCCTCGATCGGCTTTTACGATCTGCGTGGGAAGAGGAGCAGCTGGTACATTCTAAGTTTTTTTTTATTTCTCCCAGACCAGCATGGGAGGAATATATACATAACTAAATTCACTCTAAAAATAGTTACAGTATATTTTGTTAGATCTTATATATCTAATTTTACACGTTAGAAGTGATTCCTAAACAGTTTAAATTAAGTACCTACATTAATTTTAGGCTTATACTCTTCTCGTAGATTGTATCGTCGAACTTAACCATGTATAACTACTGTGCTTTAACTTACTTTTAAGGGGACGCACCGTGAAAATGGGCATTTTCTATTTCTTATTTCTCAGCGAATATCAGAAATTTAGAACTAATACTTGCTAATAGCATACTAGAACGCTTTTCTAGCATAATTGTGGTTGTGGATACACGATTAGTTAATTTTTGTAACACAAACTTGCTCGTCAAAAACACCTCTACCAAAAGATATATGGTCTAATTTCTCACAAACGAGAGGGACTTCAGCTTTGAAACTTTTTATGCAGATCAGTAATTATGTAATCTTCAAAATTGTGGTTCAAATTTTTTTTTGTTGCTTTAGTTTTAATTTTAGAGCTATTTTTATATAATTGATCAGTTTTGCGTGGCTTTAGATTTCAGTTATATAAGCCCTTTTACCTTCCTGAAAATTATTGTAATTGCCGTCTCGCTTTTTCGCGAGTGTATTTAAATAAACTGTTCTTGTTGCACAGATTTTTGACAGTTATACATCAAATTGTCAGATGGCCGATGGGCCTCGCGGAGCAAGGACGCGTCGCTCTTCACAAAAAAAATGACATTTAATTTCGTAAAATTATTGTCACAGTGTAAAATAATATCACGAATATATATGGGTCGAACAGTCTGTAAACAAACGTGCGAGTAACTTTCTTACACTGTGGCACTTGTCATAATGTCAAAGGAAGTGTCAAAGTATAGCGTGGCATAGATTGATTACCTGACAGACATGGTCGGCATAGATTTTTTTTCATACAAGTACCGTACATACAATATCGATTTATAATATTTTAGTTTTATTTAATTACCAGTTTTGTGGCAATAAATTAATTTTATAATAGCCAAAGAAACTTACGAGTATCTATAGATACTCTTCGGCTTTATTTACTTTTAGATTTCGAGAAATATACACGTACATACTGTACCACTGACTGACTGGCTGACTGATTGATATGGTTGTTTGACCTGCGCCGTGCTGATAGCCGTAAGGAGTGAAGCTCACTTGCTTGGTGGGGGAGCAGAGAGGGGGGGGGGCTTTCTGCTTATCCCTCTAAACAAGCAACCAAGTGAAGCTTAAGGCCTAAGGCAGAGGTCACCTACGAGGCCGTAGGCCGAGCCACTCCCACCACGTACTTCGTCGTTCTTTTTTTTGCAAACCAAGATGGCCGCCGAAAGCATTTTTTTGGAATCCAGGATGGCGTCTGAGCTTTAGAAATTTTTTTTCGTTAGTAACGTCTCACTGGGACTTTGTAGGAGTAAGATTTTTGCATGAGGGGGTAAAGCACCCTGCGGAACTCGAAACTGGATTCAGATTTTGGATCCAAAATGGCCGCCCACACATTTTTCTTGTTTTCTTAAGTAACTGGAGCTTTTATCCATTTTATGAACTGGAAAAATATCTTAGCCTACCTCAACAGCTGCACGAAAAACCGCGGGCTGCTTGCAGCTTGCGTAACGCCTAAAGAGCTAGTACATTTGTTAAAATTGATATAAAATATCGATGAATAAGTATAAAATATCGTTAGTCTATATACTATATTTGTGGCCTTAAAAAACCATAACAATATCGATAGGACTATTGATTATATTGATTACTGATAGTTTACAGTAATATCGATGACAAGTAAAACTATCGACAGTTTTTAGGGTTCCGTTTTAAACAAGGAACCCTTATACTTTCATCATGTCTGTCTGTTTGTCTGTCATCCGACGTTTTATTTATAAATACTAAAAAAGCTATAATTTGGCATGGGTATATTAATCATGCCAAAAAACAGTGAAGTAAAATAGGGAAAATCTTTTACCTATAAACGAGCAATTCTTGTATATGTATTTATTTATAAATTTCTATGATCTCGAAAACGGCTCTAACGATTTCGCTGAAAATTGGTATATGGGGGTTTTTGGGGGTAAACAATCGATCTAGATTAGTCTTATGTTTGGAAAAATGCGTGTTTTCGAGTTTCTTTCTACGCAGAATATGGTCGCTAATTTCGTCGCACCGGCCGCCATCCGGTTAGCTCAGCGGTTAAGGATACTGACTGCTAGAAAGAGTGTTACGGGTTCGAATCCCACTCGGTGACTTATTTTTGTTTTTTTTTTATGTTCAAGTTTATATATAATTTTTTATTTCGTACTGTTTTTAGACAAGTTTTAAAAAATATAGTTAATGTTTGGGATGAAACCGACCGAGCAAAACTCGGTCACCCAGGTACTATGATATTGTAGCTCCCATGAAAGTTTTTTTTTCGACTAACCCATCGTGTAGGGTATCGTTAAATAGGTCTTTCAAAATATTTTGAGCTTGTTAACACCATGTTTTATTTAAGAATCCGTTTCTAGAATATTTGTATTAAATAAAAGTTAAAATAAAACTATCAAACATAATAAGGGTTAACGAATTTAAAAAAATCATAAAATGAAAATAAAATAAGTTTTTAGACGTTTTTGGTGGCGTAGACTTGGCTTGGCCGGACGATTTTACCATTTGGGTACGGAACCCTAAAAAGATAAAAGATCTAGTTTAACTTTAAAAAATTGGGTAAAAATAAAGGACTGAATCACCCTTTCTTGGCACTTGTTTAAAATTTTGCCCATCGTTTACAGTAGCACAACTGTACTATAGACAAACCTGAATACATAAGATTGTTCTCCTAGCATTTCACTTCATAGACACTCCGCAAATTTGACGTCAGTTTAAAATAAATGTAGTGCCCACAGTAGTGCCAATATACAACGTGGAAGGGTTATACCCGTAATAAATCGAACCACGGGCTACACTAGACCACTAACTATAATCAAATAAAAATCACAACCAAAAACTAAAAAAAATTGGCATTTCAATACAAAAGTGTGCAGCCGCCTGGAAAATTTGTATGAGAATGTCAAATTCGGTTCTTTTTTACTGTTATTTTATAATTATAATAAAGTGATCTAGTATAGCCTGTGGTTCGATTTATTACTGGTATATCCCTTCCATGCTGTATATTATCTAATTATTTTTTCAACACACTTGCTCGTAAAGTGGCTCTAATTTCATCGGTTTTAGATATATAAAGTAGGTCATAAAACACGCTTGCGTTATAAACATATTAAAAATTACTAAAAACAGCCACTTTTGACACTTTTTGTAAAGGTTCCTAAAGCTGATAGTATTTCAATGACTTTCGAGGTTCTAATGAAACTTAAGGATACTAGCTTAAAAGTTGTGCGAGGATTTCTGATAATCTCACTTACAGAAAGATAAATTATTTTTTCTGTATTTTCAAGGTCGCTAGCGCTGGTAGCAGCCTTAAATAAAAATCAGTTTAGATATAAGTGTATTGAAAAACGTCGTGCGATATACGTGTGTATATTAGTTAAAACACTTTCAGCTCTACTAGGCCCTCGCTTTCGGCTCGGGCTGAAAAATTATCACACACTAAACTTATATCATAACGTACAACTATTTTGCAATTTTGAAAATATTACTTACTTTAATATAAATAATTGAATAATGCAGCTCTTTTTATGTAGTTACTTATTTACCCCTTAGTAATTTAGTACATACATGCTGACTTTTCATTGGTTTTGAAAAAAAAACTATTGTAAATAAATTCCTCTATCCATATACATAATTCAAATTTGTGTATGACCTAAGATAAAAAAATCGAGACCACGTAGTTACGCCCGATCAAAAACTACCGCATGACCTCGATGATCTCCGGCCGGCCGGACGGAGGCGGTGCCTGGTGGTACTACTAATTGATCTCACGATTTTACTTTGTTTTTGAATTTTTATTTCGACTAGCTAATTAGTTTTACTAACGACCCTTATAAAGTGGCCCTTAGCTTCAAAAACAATGAAAAATCACTGTGTATATTTTAAAATTAAAATAAACTATTTTTGTTTTTTCTAAAGGCTGACCGGTAGACAAAGCATCAGCATTAAGTCCTTGTACGGACATGACATACATAATATGTTACAAAAATATAAACATATTAGATTTATTTCATTACGTCATGTCTTCCATACTGTAACCTCTATATATTTTTAACTCTATCTGCATTGCGTTTAGACATTACTACAAACCTAGCGGAAAAGAACGGACAACTTTTGAATCAATTTTGACAGATTTTGAAAAATAAAAGCGTAGAGCCAAGCCTTAAAGGAGGGGTGCCTAAGTTATTGCAAATAGCGCGCGAAACGCGTCCAATCAGAACTTAGTCTACCGTGCAAGTTGCCAGATTCGATATTCTTGAGCGAAAATATTTAGATTAGAACATTGGGTAGGGTATACCAACTTCGGAAGAAAAGCATAATAGAGATGTGAACTGGGTAAAAACTATATTATTTTATTTATTCCGTTAACTATATTACCCAAAAATAAAGGACCTATATTTTTTCGTTTAGTAAAGTAGTTAAAATTCACAAATATTCAGCGTTTCGAAGTTTCGAAGCGGGGGTGATATACGTCACCTTTAGTTAAAAATCGTAGCTGATTGTGACGTCAAATAACAACACGCTGTAACTTCGTAATTATTTGTTTATAAGACAAAAGTAATAATGTGAGATACAAACATTATTATAATTAGTAAATGGGGTTACTCACGTATAGAGTCAGCTACTGCCGAAACGTTTCGACGTCATCCGGAGGTCTTCATCAGGGTGTAAGTGTATCGCGAGCCGGCAGTAGCCTACTCTATACGTGAGTAACCCGTTCACTAATTGTAATAATGTCTGTATCTCACGTTAGTTTTAATCAAGATTTTTTTTATCCACATCCCCACTCGACATTGGCACTGATTGTCATTTTTGTTTAGTACATATGTTTTATTTTGTACGAAAGTGCGCGCCGCTTTACGTCCTGTCTCGCCTTGGTATGAAATGACTCTTAATTTTATCTTTAAAAAAAAAGTAATCTAAAGTTTACCTCATTTCAAGACAGCATTCAGCATTTCCAAAACCTCACACCAAAACGTTATATATCTCAGCAAATGACACAATTACGAGAATTACCCATGGAGACACATCAGCAGCTGAGAATGCCACATAACGATCCATTGTACCTGCATAGTAATCAAGACGGGATGGAATGATTCCAGGGACAATCCATGGAATCATTCCATTCAGGGCTATGACTTTAGTATTAAATATTCATTTAAATTGCATTAGGTGCAATGCTCGGAAAAGTTTCTAAATCAATAATAGCTATATAAAGAAAAATCTGTGATGGAAAATTTGTCAGAGTGATTTGTAGTCTAGCATGATGAAAGTGCAATCATGGTGTCAACACAAGACTAGTACCTTAATATCCTGAACTGAAAATGAGGAGAAATATAATACCTTCTTCTCATATTATCTTAAGGTAGTAAGTTATCCATATGTGACATATTCATTGTAAGGTATGGAAGCACGGTGTTTTTGCAACCGATTTTGACAAAATTTCACGATTTGATATTTCTACCTCGCAAGTGTATCAAACAAAAAAAATTGGTTGTTTGTAAAGTAGGTTTACGATCGAGATGTTTACGTGATAACGTCGTTTCACGGAATGACTGGCAGCGCTCGAGATGAGACGGGAGATCGGTCCGTCTCTCTCTCGTTATACCTGCGATCGCGCTCGTGAGGTTTTGGTGTGACACAAGTTTCTGAACATGTCACCCGACTAAAACGATTTTAAAGACGTTATCACGTCAAAAAAAGAATTTTTCAAATTCGTCCATGCGCCTTCGCATCATCCGTGCATATAAAGTATGATATTAGATTACGATGACTAGGGACAGAACAAAATGACGCAGACGGAAGGCTTAAAACCACAAAGGGTTTCTGACTACTGAAATGAGAAAAAAACACTTCCCGAATCAAGGCAGCGGCGTACATCATTTCAGTAGTGCTTAATGCAATACTTTTCCATACTGATAGAGTAATACCTTTCTATAAACAAAAGCAAATATATATTCTGCAAAACGGAACGTTTTGCGTGCAAATAAATCATATACATGCCGTTCAGTGCAGAGACAGTGAAATATGTACGACTAGATTTATTTATAGAGGGACGTCGCCAAAGAAAATTGTCGTTTTCGAATCAGACTGAAACTTCCATTAAAATAGTATTGGATATACAACGTGGAAGGGTAGTATTGGGTATTCAACGTAAATCGAACCACGAGCTATACTAGATTACTATAGTGTAAAGCAATAGCAATAACAGTCAAAAACAGAATTATATTTTGGCATTTTCATTCATAAGTGTGATTTGACTTGTTGGAAATAGCAAATGAGAAGAGATTAAAGTTGTTTATCTTTTATCATAAATAAATAGGCATAGATTCGGATTAAAATAATAATAATATGATAGGACAGGGCCACAGAAGCGTAAGAAGACCAGCTTTAAGA
Organism: Acrobasis consociella; assembly: GCA_963555685.1. Lineage (NCBI taxonomy): Eukaryota > Metazoa > Arthropoda > Insecta > Lepidoptera > Pyralidae > Acrobasis > Acrobasis consociella. The sequence goes on along the minus strand of OY743111.1, from coordinate 4,736,903 downwards.
TGGGCCGACGACATAACCCAAGTAATGAGAAAGACATGGATGAGAAAAGCTCAAAACCGTAGAGAATGGCATGCATATGAGGAGACCTCCACTCAACAGTGGGTGGAGGAAGGTTGAAGAGAGGTATTATACTATAAATAAATATACTTATACGGCCAATTTACTCTGATTGAGCTATCTCCAAAGTAAATTCGAGACTTGTGTTATGGGATACTAACTCAACAAAACAATAGATCGACCAAACATCTGCTTTAGAATAAGTCTGAAATTAAAATTTTATTACTTTTATTTCTGATTTAAACTTACGTGAGACATTATTATTTATGGATTGAAAATTTAAAAAAGTCTTATTTTACTATTATTATCCTAACTTCCTAACCTATAAATGCGAAAGTGAGTTTGTGTATTTGTTTGTTTGTTTGTTACCACATCACGCTTCAAACACTGAACTTATTGAAATAAACTTTGGTATGAAGATTGTTTAAGGCCCAGGAAAGGACAAAGGGTAATTTTATCCCGAAATTCTCACGGGAAGCGAAGTCCATGGGCACATCTAGATGTTTATAAAACTAAAAAATATGGATTTTAAAAGTTAGCTCTATTTCTCTATATTAGCAAATGATTATTTTTTTATGTACATTGACTGTGCCATCGTATTTCCTATAGAGAACATGCAAATCGATTTAAAATATCAATAAACTCCCGAATTTCTGGGACAAAGGACATCAAATACAACCCCTAAATTATATTCGAGGCCCAAATTTATTATGGTTATTTCCTTCCCATAGACGTGTCATAAAACATGGTTTTTATGTTTCCGCAACGGATCCCTAAAACCCAAACGGTTTTTTTTTGCTTTCGTGACAAACTGCAGTTTGGCGAGTTTTATTGTTCTATTGATGAAAAGGATAGCATGTCACCTGCCTCGCCTGCATAGGGTAATTCAGGGAATGAACATGTACATTCTTTATGGAAAGCTGTCGGTACTTTATTGCCAATCGGACTACAGTCGCAGTGGCTTTTGTTTTGTTGTTTTATACAAATATTTTATTATTATTAACCTATTTATTTATTTATTTATCCTATTAGTATTATAAACGCAAAAGTTTGTAAGTATGGATGGATGTTTGTTACTTAAAAAAAAACTTCTGAATGGATTTTGACGAAGTTTACAAACGAACTTTACAATAATATAGCCTATTCTTACATCAGAATAACACATAGGCTACAACTTATTCTGTGATCCTGCGCAGATAAAGTCGCGGGCATCAGCTAGTTGGGTTATGAACAAGCAGCTTAAAAATAATGTGTTTATTTCAGGCACTGTTGAATTTTATATAGTTAATTGTTGACTTACCGCTACGGATAAAAATAGAAGTCTGGCCTTTGCCCAATAGTAAGAAATTATAGGCTTATACAAAAAGATACTTCCTTAATATTAAAGACATTAACGTATATACCTATACAATTGATTAAATTAATTACTAATATATTTAAATTTACCTACCTAACGAAGGAAAATAAATCTCCAAAGCTTTGAACAGTCCAGCGTTTGCATGTAGTCTTGTAGGAACAATTATCAATATGGTATACATTGTAACGAAAAAGTCGTCATTCTAATTTATTTTTAAATTTTACGCGTTCGAAGTTGCAAGCATCAGCCAGTTATAAATATTAGACGATAAATTTATTACCTAACTTTGATTTGAAAACTCGTGAAATTATGAATGAATGATTAAAAAAGTTATGAGACCAAAGTACTTAATTTGACAAACGAAACAAGCGTAGACTCGAAAGAGTTGCGTCGTTTATTTACTGAATTCTATCGACCACCTTCTGTATCTGTAATCAGACCTTAGACATCTTTTACCATAAAGTGCTTGTCACGATAAATCAAACGAGCCCTACTCAATGAGGTTATTTTTTGACTGGGTTCTGTCGAATGTCTCCCGGCTCTATTATATTTTCAAGTTGTTTGTGGAGAAGTCGCGGGTTAAAATTAGTTACCAACAAACATAATAACAATGAAAACTGAAGCCAATTAATATTTTACAAGCCAGAACAGTCTGAAATGGGTACACACTTGTGGAACCCTTTCGTATCAAACTAGTGGAGCAAGTAAATATATTAATAAGATAGCAAACTTCCCGCCCTTTTTAGTTAGAGCAACCCGACCAAGTTTGTTGGAAACTTGGAGAATAAAGCAAACACCACGCTATCGACTGGCATGGCCGAAATGCTGTATGTTTTATGTATAAGCTACTTTCTTGTTAGATCTGAGGTATACTAGGATTCTGAAAAAGAAATGCTAATTGCGGAATTACCATATGGTTAGGCTTGCTAGTGGTTTTTTTTTTTTTTACGAAAGCATTATCCATAATGCATGCACTCTTCTTATAAGTTGAATTTATATGGCTTTGATAATTTTCTATGCACGAAACAAAAATCCCAGTACTTTTCTGGTGGAATCTAAAAACTAGATTACGCATGGAGTTTTTTCTATGTAAAAATGAGGTCTATTTTAACTTCGAATTACTAGTTGAGCAGAAGCAGTTTAAAGAGATGTATATTGCATGCATAGCTAATTAATTTTTTTACAAAATAAAATCGTGTCTGTGTCTGTTTACCGTTTTTTAAGTGCACTGTGTCTGAGTTTACAGATGATTTACAGCACTAAGAAAACGTTTACGAAGGAGATTTACATCTAGATTATAGTCAGTTAACAGAAAAATAGCAGATAGAGATAGGAATAGAGAAGTAGAATAGACCATAGACGAGCACATGAGATCAATAGCTTACTGTGATCAATAGATATGGGTCTCTACTATGGTTTATTCTATATCTACCTGGCTCATCTCAAAATATTTTTTTGCTTGTCTTTCGCAATATTTGCCTCGGTTTAAGTTCAGCAGCAGCCTGCATTGCACCCTATATTGCCCAGGCTTTATTTCAATTCCCATTTTGCATTAATCATGCCTGAAGCGGTGATTCTTTTTAAGATTTTGATGTTTACTTAGCGCAAAATAAGAACACAACATTTTTTTTTTTGCAGGAATGCACTTGCATATGAAAGTTTAGACTCAGGGGGGTTACTCCAAGAGCGGTACGGAAGACAGACGTTACTGCGTATCCGCTTACAGTGTCGAGCAATATTGAGCACTAGCGTATGATGATAAAGTCTAATTTTGTTTGACATAAAAATAAGACGCCACTATCTTATGACTAACATATTATTTTATGCAGTAACCTCCCAGATTACAACACTAAAACATTTTCAGATTGCACCCATTGTGCCCCAGCTTTATTTCAAATTGTGTGGTTTCCCATTTCGCGCCAACCGTGCAGGTAGCGACGATTTAAATAAAGATTTTGATGATGTCGGTTTCGAGCCTAACCGAGATCGTTTTTCGCAATGTTTTTACACTGTAACACATAGTTTTATTTGTTTCGTATTCCTTCTTTTATTTCTACAATTTGTTGGAGTATTCTAAGAACAACTAAATCGTTTATTTAATTATTGTTTTCGATTTCGCTTGGCCTATAACATTATCATGCGTACCCATCTCCTTATAAACATAATTATTTCTCTTCACTGTCACTAGATGGCGCTATAAGGTACATTTTAAATACATGTTGAAAATATAAGAATACAGTCACATAGAAGAGTATGTTTATTTAGGTCTAGGATAATGATCTAGGTGTTCTACATAAAAAAGTTATAAGGTTTAAGTGAGACAATAATAAGGGGGTGTGCGTACTCTTTGCACACACTACAATAGGGGTGGGTCCAAAAACTATGATTGTAATTAATCCGTCTTTTAGATTATCCAAAAATAATGGACCCGTATTTTTTAGTTTACCAAAAAAGTAAAAATTCACAAAGATACGGAGCGTTAAAATTTCGGAGTTGCAACGTTACGCTTACCTAAATAAAAATCGTACCCAGCCGTGACGTCACTCGAAAAGAACAAATACGTGTACAATATTTTTTAATAGTCTAACCGATGGACCAAAAATATTTTTCCATTCGTCATACATATTAAGTATTATTTTGAAAAATCGGTTAACTTAATCCATCGCCTCAAAAATACCAACAGTACATTAACCATAACAAAAACTCGTCTGTAAGAGCGCTTAGGAAGTAAAGATTTGCAATGCAAACAGGCCCTCGTTGTAGAGCCTGAAAATTTCGCTCTTCTCTAGTCTGACCCTTTTAAACATTAAGATTACATGAAATAAGGAAATGTTTGTATTGTCTGTTACTAGTTACTTTTTTAAGGGGGTTCCGTACTCAAAGGGTTTAAACGGAACCCTATTACTGAGACTCCGCTGTCCGCCTGTCTGTCCAACCGCCTGCCCGTCTGTCTATCTTCAGGCTGTGTCTCATTAACCTCATCTTCTTTTCGTGTCGTTGGCTCAAACAATTATTTTTTTCCCTCCAGAAAGATAGCTAGACAGTTGAAATTTTCTCACACAAATACAAAAATCAGAAAAAAAATTTAAGTGTGGCTCCCATACAGCAAACGTGATTTAATATAGATAGTGTACGGAACCCTTACCGAGTCTGACTCGCACTTAGCTTATGTTTAATAGGTTTTAATTTGTCTCTTTGCTGTGCAAACTTTGGAAGATTATGATGTTAATAGAGGTTTATTTCATTTCAGGCTTCTTTACTTGGCAAATTTGTGGAAGTCGTCCTTCAAATCAAGACTCGAAGGCCGACCTCCACAATAAGGGAGTTTCCAACAACTCAAACCAGATACTTTTTTTTAAACGTCAAAACAAACATTTTCTGTGGGATTTGTACGAAATAAAGACTTATGACGTCATAGTTTCTTGGAGTCAAATGGCGCTCCTAATATCAGTTTTTTCGCAATAATAAATTTTAAATCACGTTGACAATGGATATGACATGTGACATTATTTTGTGACGTGTTATTCTATTAACACTAGCAAATAATTTATTTTTGACCCAGGAAACTTCCTGATTATAACTAGTGGCTCTGTGAGCTGTAGACCTTGCAAGCTTAAAGAGATTGCAGAGCGAAGAAACTTTTGACACCATATGTTTTTCATAAAATATTAAAATCTCGATAATGTTCGTTCCGCTAATATTTTCAGCCTTTTTTTCCTGCTCTGTTCTTAACAGAAGGAGTTTCATAGACCTGATTCTTGTCAAACGATAAAAATCGTCGCATCTTACGTTACGACTATTTTGATCGTTTGATATTCATATGTTTTAAGAACCTGCTCCCAAAATTTCACGGGAATTACCGTGGTATTCACGGGTTAAGAAATGCGACCTCTAGAGGAGAACACACAGACATACGAAAGCATTTTTGGCCAAGCTAAAACGGAGACCTCTCTCGCTTCGCTCGCTCGGTCAATTATATAACGTCTGACAAAATATAATAGAACACACACCTGTCGCACACGGTCGCAAACGGTCGCACGTAACATTGCACAAACGGTCACACGTCACAAACTGTCAAAAACTGTCGCGCGACGGTCGATTTTTGACAATGATTTTATCAAAATTTGCTAGCCGTTTGCACATGAAAAAGTAACAGAAATACACATACACATGCACTCACAAACTTTCGTTTTTATAATGTGTCGACCGCTGTGGCCTATTGGTCATCAAGCCACGCTGTCACACCGGAAGTCCCAGGTTCGATTCCCGGTCAGGTAACGATGGAAAATTATCTTTTTCACATTGACCTTGGGCTTAGATGTTTATCTATGTATAAGTATTTGAAATAAAATGTATATGTTACAAAATATAGTATCCCATAACACAAGTCTCTAACTTACTTTGGGGCTAGCTCAATCTGTGTGATTTATCCGTATACAACGTGGAAGGGACATACCCGTAATAAATCAAACCACGGGCTATACTAGATTCCTATAGCATAATAAAATTAAGATAACAGTCAAAACCAAAAACAATTTCGACATACCCATACATATTGCCCGGATGGCTGCACACTTTCGTATTGAAATGACATTTTATTTTTGTTTTTTTACTGTTATTTTATTTCCATTATACTATAGTAATCTAGTATAGCCAACTGCCTCCGTGGTGTAATGGTTAGAGCGTTCGGCTCATACCCGGAGGTCGCGGGTTCGATTCCCGGCGGGGGCAACGACTTTGTGTTGTTGTCCTAGTTGCAGGCTGATCACCTGATTGTCTAATAAGTAAGATGATCCGTGCTTCGGAGGGCACGTTAAGCCGTCGGTCCCGTTACTGTTTTTGACATTGGTCGTTACCTAAAACCATGTCAGAGGCCTTTAAGGCGGTTTAAAAACTCTGACATCAGTGTTAGTCACTAACACACACGATAAGAATAATAAGAAGAAGAAGTATAGCCCATGGTTCCATTTATTACGGGTATGTCGCTTCCACGATATTTATATTTAGTGTGATTGACACCATCGACCGTTGCCGACCGTAGCGCGAATTCGCGCGAAATCTGTCGCCGACGGTTACCAACAGGTGTCACAGGCATACTGTCGCTCGTCTGTAACAGCACTAAGTACTAGTCAAAAAATTGAGATAGAGGACTCAAAACTCGCTCTCTCACTTCACACTCCTATCAAAATGTCCCATTAACATTCAACCTTCATTACGTCTTGGAAACGAAATAGATGTACAAATAAAGGCTTAATTACTAAGTCAAGGCCCTTCTATGTTAAGATTACGTAAAATGTTCCTTTTAATTACGAATGTAATTGTTGAGTGGGGAATGTAAGGTTGTGATACTTCGCGTGATGTTGTCTGTAATTGTTTTTTGAAATTATGTCTTACGCTGTTTCATTTCAAAGCTAGACATTTGCAGATTTCTTTAACATGAAGGCACTATTCCTTACGAAAACAAATTTTGTCGTTAGTTTTATTTTATATATTTAGGTACGTAAAACAGGTTAGAATCATTTACAAAAATATAAATACATATAATATTGAAAGACTAGACTGAGATAGACCCAAAACATAGCACACAGGCATGGTTGCAAATACACCTGTCGTAAACATATAATGATTTAAATAGAATTACAATTATAGATAAAATTAAATTATAAAATTAAATTATAAAATTAAATTATAAAATTAAATTATAAAATTAAATTATAAAATTAAATTATAAAATTATTACCATAGCTGCAGAACCTTATAGATTCGGATTTATAGAGATACACCTATTACGTTTTTTCTATGACAGAGCATGCAGACCCACCATAAATTGTGGGCATAAATCGTGAAACCGGAAAAGGAAATCAACAAAGTGATGGAATGCTAACCTCATCGCCCTATTGCTATGACGTTTCGCTTATTACGATTATTCCTTTGATAAGCGTTTACAATGTACATGGGAAGACAAGTAGTTGAAGCATTTCCTTTGCTTTCAGACTAGCATGGACAAAATATTCCTTACATCTGAAGATACTTACTCCATTTAACAAGGTAATACACGGCTCTCCATTCTGCCCACATCCTCGGTTTCACCCAATGAGTTGCAATTACGTGTCGAGGAGAGAATCGCAGTGATCTCCCCTAATCGCCTGTTAATGGAAATAAGCTTGTAAACATTAACAGGAGAACGGTTCTGTTTCTGTGTTACAGGACCTTATAGATTTAGATTTCTAGAGACAAACCTATTACGTTTTTATCTATTGACAAAGTTAATAGAATTATGAAAACCCAGCATAAATTGCGGGTATAAATCGTGAAACAGGAAAAGGAAATCATCATAATGATGGAATGCTACCTGCATCGCCATATTGCTATGACTTTTCGCTTATTTCGATTATTTCTTTGATGAGCGTTTACAATCTACATGTGAAGACCAGTAGCTGGAGCTTTGTCCTTTGCTTCCAGACTGGCATAGACAAAATATTTCTTACATGTGAAGATACTTACTTCATTAAAAAAAAAATACACGGCTCTCCATTCTGCCCACATCCTCGATTTCATCCAATGAGTTGCAATTACGTGTCGAGGAGAGAATCGCAGTGATCTCCCCTAATCGCCTGTTAATGGAAATAAGCTTGTAAACATTAACAGGAGCGAGCAGGAGCCCTATTGCTATGACTTTTCGCTTATTTCGATTCTTCCTTCGATCAGCGTTTACAATCTACACGGGAAGACAAGTAGCTGGAGCATTTTCCTATGCTTCCAGACTGGTTGAACAAAATATTCCTTATATCTAAAAATACTTAATCCATTTAACAAGGTATACACGGCTCTCCATTCTGCCCACATCCTCGGTTTCACCCAATGAGTTGCAATTACGTGTCGAGGAGAGAATCGCAGTGATCTCCCCTAATCGCCTGTTAATGGAAATAAGCTTGCAAACATTAACAAGAGAACGGTTCTGTTCCAGTGTTATACAGTACTGAAGACTACCTAATAAATTCAAATTTATTTACTCATTTGTATATTGTTACAAAGTTATGCGCTAAATCTTCTTAATTTTCTGTTTGTCAGAGAATAGAAAAAATAAATGTACAATATTTTTTAACTACACTATGTACTAATATCCTACTTCCTACTAATACAATAAATGCGAAAATTTGGTATGCAGATAGCTGACATAATATAGGCTACTTTAGGCGTAAAACAGGAGGCGGGTAACACCGCGGAGCGCAGCTAGTACCTGCATGCCAAAGTTATTGTTTATTTAAGTTTAGTTTCCAAAACGTCAAAATAAGCATCGGTTAACTTAATCCATTACCTCAAAAATACCAACAGTCCATTAACCATAACAAAAACAATAATAAACTATACGTCGTCCATGATAAAGTCGATAGTAAGTTGGGGTGAAAAGTTTGCTAAAGGTCCAATGAGTCAAGCAACTCTGTTGTTGTAGCTTATGAATATTAATGTGGAGAAATTTTTCCATTATCTCCTTGGCTATGAGCGACGGCTGCGAAGAATATATTACAAAAAACTTTTCGCCTTCCACTAAGTGATTTAGTACTTATTAGCATTCGCGTAGCGACAGTGTCACAGCCACTTTTTTGGCTACTTTTTACACAGTGCTTCCTTGTGGAAGTGGTAGAAACTTGAGATATATTGAGATGGATTGTTGGCGAGACTTTGCTCGCACTTTTATGGAGATAAAGATGTTTGTGTGAGAACGTACCGTAGTACATTGGGCGGAATGTCTTGAATAAAAGAAAAGTAAAGGTGAGGAGATAAATCCAAGATCAGGCAGATTTTTCCTAAAGCGATGCCGTGAGTTATTGCTTTTCAGTTATTTGAGGAATTTTCGCTTTCGTTCTCGTCTTGACAATCTAGCAGCTATCAAAGAAAACTAGTCAAATTCAAGTGGTGCTCTACTACGATTAAAAGTAATTACTAATTTATGACAAATATTTTAGAGAGATTAGAATTTAATGATTTGGAGAAACTAAGAACTAAGTCATGTCGAATATTTTAGAGAAATTGGAATTTTATGATTTGGCGAAACAAGTAGCAGAAAAGCTTTTGTAAAAATTTTAGAGATGTATAATGCGAATAAATTTTAGCAGAAATATTATGCTTATATTACGTACCTATACGTAAACTTCTTTTTTCTGTTGTCCTACAGGTTGACTGGTTAACAATGCATTAGCATTAAGTTCACCTTTTGTAACATTGTGGCCAATTAAGATTTTAATAAATAAATTAATAAACTTTTAATAGGTATTACTGTTACCATAGCATAGATGAGAAAGATTTTTTTCTACGACAAAAGTGCGTCAAAGTCCTCCCTTGGCTAGTCGAGATATAAGTTGCGAAGAGTTTGCTACATCAGGGCGATTACTAGTCCATAGCATTTTAGAGGCTCCATTATCACAGCCTTAGGGCTCTTACAGACCAGCGATAGTATGCCTCGACTGTCGTAAACATGTCAATCTATCACAAACTGTCAAAAACTGCCGCGTAACGGTCGCCAATAATCGCGTGGCACTTTTTGACAGTTTGTGGCCGATTGACATCTGTCACGCGACCGTCGCGCGCGACACAAGTCGGCGATGGTCGCTGACGGTCGCCGACAGGTGTCGCGTGCATACTGTTGTTATTCTGTAAGAGTTACTGAACCTCATAATTTAACATATTTTTTCAAGAAATGTCTTTACCCAGTGAACCAAAGGCAAACTAATATTAAAACTGGTAAAATTCGACCTCTTTTTAAAGGCGTGCGTAAATTGAGTTTATCCATCAATTTTTATCGAATTAGGATTCGTCTGGCAAACGAAATGTACAAAGAAATCCATTTTACTAAAACTTTATTCTGTGGTTCATTTTATTTCTAATATGAAAAATAAATACACTATCATTAGGTACTTTTATTAATGCTCTTCTTTGGAAAAGCGTAAAAATATAAGTGTACGTTGTACTATAAGGTAGGAGTATGATATAATATCTAGAAAGAAAGATTTAAGGGTGATTTCTAGAGCAGATTTTAAAATTTAAAGTCAAATCCTCTATTGTCTCGTCTGTGAGCAAATCGGAATCCGGATGACATGGATTGTTTTACTATTGGGCAGACACAATAGTAAAACAACAATAGTAAAACAATGCATGTCAACTGGAACCGGACCCGGAAAACACCAAAGTGTTTTGCACCGACAACAGGCCCCCCTGTTGTCGGTGCATTACTTCATTAAATCATACGTTAGTCGTACGATAGTAACGTACTATCACAGGTATGGCACTTCATAGAAACAGAGCAGCATATATACCTAGTACTAGTACAAACGAAACAATACATCCGTGCACACGTCCTATGTGTGGTTGAACAATCAGGGTCGCCGCCACAGAATTTGTTGCTTTGCTTACCTGTTTTCATCACTCGGAAATCTATCAAATTTTTGTCCTCTATTGTTTTCCATGGATAAACAATGATAATATGCGCAGTTTCTCACCATTAGGATTTAATAATCCTAAGTAATTCGCGTAACGTCAACGTGCGACTAGCAAGAACCCTGTTTTACAGGCGCTTACACGTCCTAATGACGGGGGAGGGGTTGCGGAGACGCCAGATTGCGGGGGACTGTGCGAGATTTCGTTCTGTATGTAATACTATTATAAATTCTATGGTACTATTTTCTATGTCAAACTAAATTAGACTTAATTTATCATACGTTAGTGCTCAATCATGCTTGACACTGAAACACGAATACGGGCTAACGTCTGTCTTGCGTATTGCTTTTAGAGTAACCCCTCTAGCTTTGCAATTTGTAGTTGAAATGGTACTTAGTACCAGCACACATCTTTGCTTTTTGACCTCCTCTTTGACCTATCATTATAGATTTATTAGTCACCAGCCTATGACTAATAAATATATAATTTCAAAATACTACTTATAAACACATTTTTAAGGGTTCCGTACTCAAAGAATAAAAACGGGATTCTATTACATATCTGTGCTGAGACTTCGCTATCCGTCTGTCTGTCTGTCTGTGATACACAGCTGAAATTTTAACAGATGATGTATTTCCGTTGCCGCTATAACAAAAAGTAAAAACAACAAATACAACAAACGCTATTTTTTTATAGACGGAAACCTTCATGCGCGAGTCCGGCTCGCACTCGCCCGGTTATTTATATTATACTAGCCGAAGCCCGCGACTTCGTTCGCGTGGACTTTGTCTCTGGAAAATGCTCATCGGGCTGAACAACTTTTACTAAGGCGGCATTTTTATATCTTTTATAGTTTAGCTGGACCATTATGGTTCTGCATCAGGCGTTCCATTTCCCAAAATCATTTATACCCTATATGTTGCCCAGGCTTAATAGCTGTATAACAAAAAAAGTTTCGTTCGAATCCATCCAGTATTTCCGGAGATAAGCGTGTACAAACAGCCAAACAAACATACAGACAAACAGACAGACATTTTTTTTTAAATTCTTACTCTATTACAACGTCTCCATCGCCCCCAATATTTTTTTTGGAAATATATTTAATGTACAGACACACTTTTTTTACTGTTTTATTATATGTATAGATATAGATTTACTTACTCGTATTTCTGAAATAGTAACTAATAGTCGCAATACGTGAACGGCTTATTCTCTTAATCATTATCATCATAAATCCAGCCTCATAACGTCCACTGCTGGACAAAGGCCTCTCCCAAGGATTTCCAAAATGACGCTGTGAATCTTTTTTTTTTTTCACTCAATTGATTGCAAAATAGCACTAAAAGCCAGCGCAATCACTAAAAGTGCACTATTTAGTAATGAACCCATTACTGTTTAAAGTCTTAGTAACAAAGTGAAATCTATTACAGCAAATAGCTTCAGTCCATTAGAGGCGACATCGATAAATGTCCACTTACGCTGCGGCTAGCATGTGGCGAGTTAGTTGCCTTGTGTGCGAGGGGCTTTACACTTTTTAAGAAATAAGAAATGCATAGTATCGAATGGTTGCAAGTTTGAAAGGTATAATCTACGTCATCATCCCAGCGTATTTTTCGGGTTGCATCCTTAGCAGAAATACTTCAGAACCCGAGACCCGCTATCTACGCAAGGAGATTTGAGGAGATTACTGGTTTATACACAGAGCGACTGCCGTCTGAACTCCGCAACCCAATGGGTAGACCAGAACCAATCTTTGGGTAGTTTGATGATCAAACGCTAAATGGCGTTCGAGACTCACCGTTTATAGTACGTGCCTAGTGACCGGTTACCCGCATAGGTGCCGTAAGGGATGCGTTCCAGGAATCTCTCGCACCACGAATTCAAGCTACATCAACTAGTAATAATAGGCCAAGTGCGAATCGGATTCGCGCACTAAGGGTTCCGTACCATTATCTATAAAAAATCGCGTTTGTTGAATGAGAGCCCCCCCTTAAATATTTATTTTATTTTATTTTTAGTATTTGTTCTTATAGCGGCAATACAAATACATAATTTGTGAAAATTTGAACTGTCTAGCTATCGCGGTTCTTGAGATACAGCCTGATGACAGACAGACCGGAATAGGGTCCCGTTTTTACCCTTTGGGTACGGAACCCTGAAAAAGGTTACCCGCATGCGAGCCCTGTGGCTTGCGTTTCAGAAATCTCTCGCACCATGAAAGCGTGCCAAAATGACCAATGAAAATGAGCCTTAGATCGCGACATCTGTCGGCGACGGTCACTGGCAGATGTCGCGGGCATACTATAATACGTCTGTGGGTTTTCGCTAAAGTTACGCGGGCGCACGCGGCGGATTCAGTCTATCTCTGTCACAAACTCTAAATGCGAAAGAGACAGCAGAATCCGTCGCGGGTCACCTGTCTCTGTCACACGTAGCGTTTGTGACAGAGATGAATCCGCCGCGTGCGCCCGCGTAACTAAGCGCAGGCCCGAGCGCTTAGTCGTCTCTTACGACCGTAGGAGAAGATTAGAAAGGGGTGGCGACAAATTTAATCATCTCTGCCGTCACCACATTTTAAGTTCAACAAAAAATAAAGCAGTGCCAGCACATGATAAATGAAATTTTGGAGACAGTAATAACTTTCAATCAATTTATAAATGTCGTGCGGGTCTTCTGTCGAGTGACTGTTAGCGTCTAATAACTGAAAGTTTACCCTATCTAAGATTAGTACCTGGAGGAACGATTTTCCTTCGATGAAAAATACCGAGTAAAAGATGTTCTCGAAGAATGAAACCAGGTTAGGTCGAGCTTCAGTCTTGAACCATACCACCACCACTAGACCCATTACCACTATACCACCCACCACCCATAGACTTACCTAATTTTCATCAAAATAGTTGGAGTCGTATATACAAGTATTGCTCATTTGTAGTACTAAATCGGTGATATAAAAGTTACAATCGGGATGTTTTTTGTAATTTGTAGATTTTCTGGTTATAGCTACTTCTATTTCAGCGCAAATCGTAAAATCTACTCGAGAGAATCAAAGCTAGTCTGAGGTGCTATTTTTCAAACGCCGAGTCAATAAACGAACGATTTTTTGTATAGAAAAACTATTCGTTTAGGTTACCCCGCGTTCTAAAAATAGCACGTCTGGAGGATTCATATTATTATCAATAGATAACGCTGCTAACACTTCCGTCACAATTTGATTCCCTTTTTCATCTACTCTACCATAATGCTTTAAAAACTGTTTATTACATTTCATATATGTCATATTTAATTTATTACAGTATTAATTTATTTAAATAACAGGAATAAAATAGTTTAATGTTTTAATTTTTACCACAAAGCGCCATCTAGTCTATGTTCATTATCACACTGGAAGTGGCTTTTGGGTCTCATGGCCCTAGGCCCTGTCTACCCTGTAAGAAAAAAAGATGTGGTATGTACGTAAATCATTAGTCTCTTTAAAATAAAACTCAGAAAAGGAAAAGCTATGTGAAAAATAATGTTAAACACAATTTGTGAAATAGGAAAATTTCCTCAAGTAAAAAAATAAATAAAATAAGGTCGTTCCTGATATTTCAGCGGAAGAACAAGATTTTCGCGGAAGTCGGTGTTATATTTTTGTTGCTAGACAATTATGTTATATTACCTACGCTTATTGTTCGAAGCTGAGAAAATGTTATTAGATATTAATTTATTTGAATCACTTTGAAATGATAGTCCAGATGACTTATTTTGGATGTCTACTTTTCGTCATTTAGAGGTAGTAACAGGAATACAAACAAGAAATATTTAGTGAAATATATTTTTTACAAGCAATCTATACAAATAACTTTAATAATTTAAGTGCTTCTCAAGAATCAAGACGAATCAATCGAGCCTACTCAGTGGAGTTATTTTGTTTTATCACAAAGTTCCATGACTTTCTTCCAGATCCATCATCAGATCAGCTCCATGTCATTATAATATTGCATTGTCACGCGATATACGTTTGCATGCAACATTTCAGCTCAATCGGAAACCGGGAAGTGGGTCAAATTTAACTTGCAGGACTTGATTACAGACAGACAGACAGGCGAAAGTGAATAAAAGTTTGTAAAAATAAGTTACAAAACTGCTAAATAAACTTCAAAAATATCTGTCATCAATAGTAGCTCGTTAGAGATTGCTTTAGCAATAAGGCCGTTTATTATATTTGTATATTGTGTTTAGTGTAGTTATAGTCAAGCGGATTAGCTCGTTGAAGTGGCAGTGAGCGGGACACATAGCGCGACGAACCGATGGCCGATGGGGCAAAAAGGTTCTTGAATGGCGACCGCGTACTGGCAAGTGAAGCGTAGGGCATCCACCTACAAGGTGGCCAGATGACCTGACCAGGGTCGCTGAAAAGCGCTGGATGCAGGCCGCTCTTGATCGGTCATTTTGGAAATCTTTGGGAGAGGCCTATGTCCAGCTGTGGACGTTATGCGGCTGAAATGATGATGATGATGATAATGATATTGTGTTTCGGTGCAACCTTCTTCTTAGCATGTCGGAATGGCTTTTTGATAAGGTTATAGACCTGTGTGTGGCCACACTTACACTCCTGTCATTAGCCGAGATTCAATCATTTAATGTACGAGAGGTTGGGAGGTTAGGGCATGACGTAAGGTGGGCAATGCTTTGAACAGCTTCACAAAGGTCGTTGTTTGAAAAACCCCATTTGACACGGTTCCTGTAGCATCTCTCAACACCAGCCCAGAGTCTGTTTCTCTTCCATACTGCCCTGGGGAGATCACCACAGGGTATTTATCTTTACACCATGCCAATCTAGTGTTTGGCGCTTAACTGGGCGGGATGCTTGGCTGCCTTATAAATAAATTCCGTTTCTTCAGATGGTGCAATAAATTGTTTTTACTTTTGTGGTAAGTAGTTTGGGTAGTTTATGTTTCTGGTAGATTCTGGCTTAGAATAGGACGAATAGGACCGATCCATCTGTGGATGTCGTAAGAATCGAGTTAAAGTCTAAATTGCATTCAGGATCATTAGGACTAGGAATAAAGAAGTGAAAAAAATCTCCAAAGCTCTTGGCTATAAAGGACTTGTTTTCAGAGCCGTATATTAATGTAAAAAAAAAAATCTGTTTCTTTAAACCTGTCCTCATTACATTCTCGATCATCCTCATTACAAAAGTACGAGATTAGACGTCTTCAGAGAAATCAGCGAGACAAAGCCAAATCGCTGAAGTCATGCAAACTTCTGCTATAATCAAATAAAATTACCGAGCTCAGATTAAGGAGGTTTCCTGATTCAACGTGATTCGTTCAAAAGAACAATTTTTCACATTTCGCCGTTCAAAGTGAAAAGACAGCGATTTAGTTCGCGACAGGACTTTGATCGTTCTAATCTCTGTGAATTTGAGTTATTACGTTTAGATTTGGTGGGTCTTACGTCGGCAAATTGATTGAAAGTTATTACTGTCTCCAAAATTTCATTTATCATGTGCTGGCACTGCTTTATTTTTTGTTGAACTTAAAATGTGGTGACGGCAGAGATGATTAAATTTGTCGCCACCCCTTTCTAATCTTCTCCTACGGTCGTAAGAGACGACTAAGCGCTCGGGCCTGCGCTTAGTTACGCGGGCGCACGCGGCGGATTCAGTCTATCTCTGTCACAAACGCTACGTGTGACAGAGACAGGTGACCCGCGACGGATTCTGCTGTCTCTTTCGCATTTAGAGTTTGTGACAGAGATAGACTGAATCCGCCGCGTGCGCCCGCGTAACTAAGCGCAGGCCCGAGCGCTTAGTCGTCTCTTACGACCGTAGGAGAAGATTAGAAAGGGGTGGCGACAAATTTAATCATCTCTGCCGTCACCACATTTTAAGTTCAACAAAAAATAAAGCAGTGCCAGCACATGATAAATGAAATTTTGGAGACAGTAATAACTTTCAATCAATTTGCCGACGTAAGACCCACCAAATCTAAACGTAATAACTCAAATTCACAGAGATTAGAACGATCAAAGTCCTGTCGCGAACTAAATCGCTGTCTTTTCACTTTGAACGGCGAAATGTGAAAAATTGTTCTTTTGAACGAATCACGTTGAATCAGGAAACCTCCTTAATCTGAGCTCGGTAATTTTATTTGATTATAGCAGAAGTTTGCATGACTTCAGCGATTTGGCTTTGTCTCGCTGATTTCTCTGAAGACGTCTAATCTCGTACTTTTGTAATGAGGATGATCGAGAATGTAATGAGGACAGGTTTAAAGAAACAGATTTTTTTTTTTACATTAATATACGGCTCTGAAAACAAGTCCTTTATAGCCAAGAGCTTTGGAGATTTTTTTCACTTCTTTATTCCTAGTCCTAATGATCCTGAATGCAATTTAGACTTTAACTCGATTCTTACGACATCCACAGATGGATCGGTCCTATTCGTCCTATTCTATGCCAGAATCTACCAGAAACATAAACTACCCAAACTACTTACCACAAAAGTAAAAACAATTTATTGCACTATCTGAAGAGACGGAATTTATTTATAAGGCAGCCAAGCATCCCGCCCAGTTAAGCGCCAAACACTAGATTGGCATGGTGTAAAGATAAATACCCTCGTTACCAGCAAATCTCCCACTTGATGAGATACTCCCCACCAGGTGGTGATCTCCCCAGGGCAGTATGGAAGAGAAACAGACTCTGGGCTGGTGTTGAGAGATGCCACAGGAACCGTGTCAAATGGGGTTTCTCAAACAACGACCTTTGTGAAGCTGTTCAAAGCATTGCCCACCTTACGTCATGCCCTAACCTCCCAACCTCTCGTACATTAGATGATTGAATCTCGGCTAATGACAGGAGTGTAAGTGTGGCCACACACTGGTCTATAACCTTATCAAAAAGCCATTCCGACATGCTAAAAAGAAGGTTGCACCGAAACACAATATCATCATCATCATCATGATCATTTCAGCCGCATAACGTCCACAGCTGGACATAGGCCTCTCCCAAAGATTTCCAAAATGACCGATCAAGAGCGGCCTGCATCCAGCGCTTTCCAGCGACCCTGGTCAGGTTATCTGACCACCTTGTAGGTGGATGCCCTACGCTTCACTTGCCAGTACGCGGTCGCCATTCAAGAACATTTTTGCCCCATCGGCCATCGGTTCGTCGCGCTATGTGTCCCGCCCACTGCCAGTTCAACGAGCTAATCCGCTTGACTATAACTACACTAAACACAATATACAAATATAATAAACGGCCTTATTGCTTAAGCAATCTCTAACGGGCTACTAATGATGACAGATATTTTTGAAGTTTATTTAGCAGTTTTGTAACTTATTTTTACAAACTTTTATTTACTTTTGCCTGTCTGTCTGTCTGTAATCAAGTACTGCAAGTTAAATTTGACCCACTTCCCGGTTTCCGATTGAGCTGAAATGTTGCATGCAAACGTATATCGCGTGACAATGCAATATTATAATGACATGCAGCTGATCTGATGATGGATCTGGAAGGTAGTCATGGCATCTCTATAATAAAATACTTGAGTCTTGAGGAGCATTTAACTTATTCAGTTGATTATTATAGATAAAAGCTTGTTTTGAAAATATATTTTTTAATAATGTAATAATTACTTGTTTATATTCCTGTTACTAAATGACAAAAAGTAGACGTTTAAAATAAGTCATCTGGACTATCATTTCAAAGTGATTCAAATAAATTAATATCTAATAAAATTTTCTCAGCTTCGAACAATAAGCGTAGGTAATATAACATAATTGTCTAGCAACAAAAATATAACACCGACTTCCGCGAAAATCTTGTTCTTCCGCAAAAATATTAGGAACGCCCTTATTTTATTTTATTTCTTTACTTGAGGAAATTTTCCTATTTCACAAATTGTGTTTAACATTATTTTTCACACAGCTTTTCCTTTTCTGAGTTTTATTTTAAAGAGACTAATGATTTACGTACATACGTATTTACCACATCTTTTTTTCTTACAGGGTAGACAGGGCCTAGGGCCATGAGACCCAAAAGCCACTTCCAGTGTGATAATGAACATAGACTAGATGGCGCTATGTGGTAAAAATTAAAACATTAAACTATTTTATTCCTGTTATTTAAATAAATTAATACTGTATTAAATTAAATATGACATATATGAAATGTAATAAACAGTTTTTAAAGCATTATGGTAGAGTAGATGGAAAAGGGAATCAAATTGTGACGGAATTGTTAGCAGCGTTATCTATTGATAATAATATGAATCCTCCAGACGTGCTATTTTTAGAACGCGGGGTAACCTAAACGAATAGTTTTTCCATACAAAAAATCGTTTGTTTATTGACTCGGTTTGAAAAATAGCACCTCAGACTAGCTTTGATTCTCTCGAGTAGATTTTACGATTTGCGCTGAAATAGAAGTAGCTATAACCAGAAAATCTACAAATTACAAAAAACATCTTGATTGTAACTTTCTATATTACCGATTTAGTACTACGTGTACAAATGAGCAATACTTGTATATACGACTCTATTTTGATGAAAATTAGGTAAGTCTATGGGTGGTGGGTGGTAGTATAGTGGTATGGGTCTAGTGGTGGTGGTATGGTTCAAGACTGAAGCTCGACCTAACCAGGTTTCGTTCTTCGAGAACCTCTTTTACTCGGTATTTTTCATCGAGGGAAAATCGTTCCTCCAGGTACTAATCTTAGATAGGGTAAACTTTCAGTTATTGGACGCTAACAGTCACTGGACAGAAGACCGGCACGACATTTATAAATGTCCACATTCATTGTCTTACTATTGTGTCTGGTATTGGCGGTAAAGGAACAGTTAAGGCTGCTTTCAAAACGGGACCACTGCAGCTACATAGTATTAAAAGCTATCAGCTGCATTGGCAGAAAAAAATAAAGCTTTAATAAGTAAGGTTTTATTATGTTCTGTCCAGTGACTTTAGTTTACCCTAGGTAGGTAATAACTACTAAATCAATCATGTCATTTATTTATCTCTTCTTCTAATATTTAAGAGCTGGGCTGTTGTCGGTGGAGTGCTTTCCATGTCTCTCTTCCTTCCGCTAAGTTCTTAACCTCTTTACATGTTTTCAGGTTTAATTTTTCTTTTATTTGGTCTATAAATTTTCTTCTGTGTTTTCCTACTTCTCTCTTTCCTTCTATTTTTCCTTCCATTATTGTTTTGAAGAACGCATCGTGGCGTAGTAGATGACCGAACATATTCCCTCTTCTATTTTCTATAATTTGTATTATTGTCTTTTCTCTCTCACATCCTCTAGTACCTTCTTATTTGTAATTTTTTCTGTCCAACTTATTTTTTTATTCTCCTCCAGCACCACATTTCAAATGCTTCTAATCTATCTTTATCCTTTTTGGTCATCGTCCACGTTTCACATCCTTACAAAGCAGTGCTCCATATAAATGTTTTAATAAATCTTTGAATTTATTTCTTTATTTATCTACTAAACCATTATCCCCTTTCGTTGTACACCGCTATTATCAGCCCCTCAATAAATTACCCAAACAAAATCACAAGACAAACTCTAATAAAACTCAAAGCCACAGAATTTATGTAACCAAATTATTATTCTGAAACAGAGCCTTGTTGACAAGCCGCCATCACTCAGTCTCATTGAAATAGGACATGCCAACTCTTGGTTCACTTACCCGGCTAATATTATGCTGCCAAGTGCAATATACCCGTATCAGGACTGAAGCGACGTAGATAGAACTACCTCATTAAGTTGTGTGGTTATCCAGTGCACCGCCTTTGTTCTAGCGAAGAAATATTGGGGAGAAAATGCTTGGGTTCTTAGTTTCTTACAAACCGTAAATGAAAACGCCTGTTTGCCGG
This sequence comes from Acrobasis consociella, assembly GCA_963555685.1. Classification (NCBI taxonomy): domain Eukaryota; kingdom Metazoa; phylum Arthropoda; class Insecta; order Lepidoptera; family Pyralidae; genus Acrobasis; species Acrobasis consociella. The sequence goes on along the minus strand of OY743111.1, from coordinate 4,716,196 downwards.
CGGTTCTATATTTGTTGCGGCTTTGAAGTATATTTTATAAAGATGCTGAGAGGTTATATACTTGCTTTTAGATATGTAAGGATTGAGATGTGATTTTTTACGTTCTTTGTCTTCAGTAATAGGGATGAAGGATGGTAAAATATATTATTTTATTGAGTCCGTCAACTGGATTATTCAAAAATAAAGGACCCATATTATTTCGTTTAGCAAAGTAGTAAAAATTCACAAAGATACAGGACTTCGAAGTTTCGGATTGGGGGTGATTTAACACCTTTGGTTAAAAATCGTAGCTGATCGTGATGTCACGTGACATTTAAATGCGTTTTATCTTCCTCATTATTTTCTAATTAGAGAAAAACAATACGTAGGTACATCATACTTTTAATAATCTAATATTTTTAAAATGAAATGGGAAGACCTTTGCCTAGCTATGGGCCAGTGTAGGGAAAAAAATTAAATGATTTAAACACAACTTGAATTGCATTAACTGAATCCACACAATTGTCCGAACACGCCCAAACGTCGTCGGCTTACTGAAGCTGGCGCACGCGGCGGGTTCAGTCTAACTCTGTCACAAACTATACGTGCGAAAGAGACAGCTTAGGTAACCAACGACGGATTCTGCTATCTCTACCGCACTTAGAGTATTTTTTAAAGATTAACGTGAGATAGACTGAATCGCGCCGCGTGCGCCCGCGTCACTTAACGGACGCCCTAATAGTAAAATCGTATTTTATTTGTCAGTTAACTCATCTAGGTAACTAGCGTACAACGTTTTATAAAATTGACGCTCAATTTTCATTTGTTGTTCCAGCTTTTTTACGCAAATTGAACATGCATGATGCTGGCAGTGAACTGCGTTGTTATTGTCGATGGATCATTTTCTAGTTTTGTTTTGTACCAGTTAATTGCGAAGAACTATTTTTATTGGGTATATGAAATTCGAATAGTACATAGCTACAGGTTGGATTGCATTCGGTACACTTTTTCAGAATGTATACTTTAAATAAAGCAACCGTCAATTTTATGTGTAAAAGAATATTTAAAAAAAAAGATTTAAATCATAACCATATGTAATTTGCGCGCCGGACCATCTGTACCACTGATGGTACAAATGACACTTATTTATCCCACTAGCACGGTATAATAAAACAAGGTATTCTCTTCCCTTGACAGCTGATGACGTAGGTGGAACTTGACTACGTCATCAGTTTGATGTGATGCCACTGAGTGAAATTGAATTACCCGAGCGTAATACATTTTTGAAATTTATATACCAATTTCGAATTAATAATCCATTAAATCAATTCATAAAATATTGAATTGATGAATCACGCGAGAATCGCGAGATACTAAATAGCTAAGTTACTTAATATTTTATTTAATATTCTTGAACTAATTAAGAAAGTCCTTGAATTTACTGAAAAGAACAATCAGTGGCAACACTTTCGTGACGTAGTCAAGTTCCATATCGGGAAGAGAATACCTTGTTTTATTATACCATGCCCACTAGTACCATTGACTGTGCAAATGGTACCGATGTACCCCATTAGTACCCTCCGGACCAATTTTTACCACTTTTCATCTTTTTTGAAAGAAAAATAAAAAAAATATTATATTTGAAAGTATTTAAAAACGAATATTACATTAAAAATGTTAAATCAAAGATCGAACAAAGTCTTCAAAATAATCTAGGTACTTACTTCAAAAGTTTACTGACAATTGTATAAAAAAATAATAGCAAACGTGTACAAACAAAAACCAGAGAGGCTAACTACTGAAGCGTTGAATTTTCATAACAATTTCCACATCATATATTTCATCCATTGAAGTACAAATTCCCACGCGAATTCCACGAACTGAACAAACGAAAGTAAAAAAGCAGAAATGTACGTATAAAAAAAAATCAAACACTCATACCTCGACAAAGCTAGGAAAATATTGTTCGCGATTCGCCGCTTTTGATCTCTGAGTGGATAGGGGTAAAGTGGCATGGTAATATTGGGGAATATGGAATATTTCTGTTCACAGTGGGTGATACGGTAAGCGGGGTGAAGCGGGTTATTTTATTAGTTACGTTATATGAATTCAATGATCGCCGGGAGTGACTCGGGGTGAACACTGACAGTTTTGTCTCTTTTGTTTATTTCGAGGGCTGTAAAGGGTGTATATTTTTGTGATTTTTCGTTGTATAGAATAAAATATCATTCGTTTTATGAGTTATGTTTTTAAAATAAATTGCTTACCTATATTATCGAGGTTTGTTTGTAAAATACTTATCTATCCCTATGACAGAGCCGTGAGTAGTAAGACTAGGCAACACTTATGATAATAGTGACGTAAAATGTTAATTAAAAATAGTAACATGTTTTAGAAGCACATCGGTCACTTGTGAGTAGTAATATGATGAGACTTCCACGAACTAGGAATCAATAACTTCATGTGCCTTGCGAAGCACGGAGAAGCATGCAAAATTTTCATACTACTTAATGGTTACCCATTTAAGTACAGACTGCGCCAAGAATTGCTTACTGATTGAGCTGATGCTGCTGGGTTTGTGTGGACTGTAGATTTTAAATAGGCGCTGTATGTTTGTATATTATTTATTTTAGTTAATTTACAAGGTAATCAATAATCCGTGTCCGCGCAAGGTGGTCGTATTGTCTGTGTATGAATGACGTCGTTTCCGGCCGCTCCGCATCGCATCGCACCGTAATGTTGCCAGTGGCCGTAACTTGCGCTTATATTGCATACTCCCACCAGGCTACCGTGTTAATTGAAGAATTTAGTTTAAGACTATTGCTTTTATTTTCACTTTTTTTTATAAAAATTAAACTTTAAAGACTGCTCCAAAACTTTATTTAATATACCTTTAAAAGAAATTCATAAAAACACAAAAACCAGCAGAAGCAACTATATACCCTCATCTTTAACGCGAGATAAGTGAGACGGCATCGAGAAAGCATAGTAGATAACAGTCGCCGATGACTTACAGCCCACTTACCGCAAATTTTGGAGAGAGCAAAGTTCCCCAACTTACTCCATGGTTATAACATGAAGATTTATAATAATTTCTCCCCTCTCTTTATGGCGGTCGTTTTTTTTTGCAACAATTTTCGCGGCTAATGTGTGCGGGATGTCTACTGATTTGTTAGCTGTTTTTCACTTTATCTTGTTAGTTGTTTGTTAGGAAGAAAGATAATGGATTTATTTCAGAAGATAATTTTGTTACATTCTATTTCATATTTTATTTTATACAAGCCAAAGCCCGCGACTTTGCGTCTCTGGAAAATGCTCATCAAGCTGAATTAATTTTGCTAAGGCGTCATTTTTATATTTCTTATAGTTTAGCTAAACCATTATAGTTCTACATCAGGTATTCCATTTTCCAAAATCACTTATACTTTATATGTTGCTCAGGCTTAAGGTCACAGCACACTTATCAACTCGTAAACGGAACGTAAACGTATCAACTCGAGCAGCTCAGTATTCTTTGTATGAAACTTCCTACTGCAACGCACACTATTCGGATTCGTAACGTAAACGCCTCGCCTCGGGACCAGCTCACGAACTGCTTTGCTGGTCGGTCAACTAGCGGTCCCCGCGCTTGCGGCTCGTCGTCCGCGCGCTTACGCCTCTCCGTATGCGAGCTGACGTCTTTCCGTTTCCTCACACCCGCGTTTTATTTATTTGTAGATAATCAAAAATTTATGGCTATGATTCTCAACTCGCATATTGTGAACCGAGGCATAACCGTGCGCTACACTTTACGTTTAAAATGATCTAGTGCCAGCCAGACCAGAGCGGCCGGCGAGCGGTAAGCGCGGCATCGCCCAGCCGTAGTCGAGTCGACGTACCGAAGCTGAGCCTGTTCGGTTACGTGCCTACGTCAGGTTGACGCCTGGTTGACCGCGCGGCGAAAGGCGATACGGTGTCGATCCTTTTCCGAGTTGATAAGTGTGCTGAGACCTTTAACTATATAACAAAAAATTTCATTGAAATCCGTCCAGTATTTCAGGAGATTAGCGTGTACAAACAGACAGTTTTTTTTTCAAATTCTTGCTCTATTAAGTACAATGCCTCCGTCGTCCCCAATATTTTTTTTGGAAATATACTTAATCACACACACACACACTTTTTACTGTTTTATTATATGTATAGATTAAAAAAAGAAAACTAAATAAAATGGAGGAGTCAGCAGGACTCATGGCATTTCAAGCAAGCCAAGCAACTTGGTTGTTTTCGATAGATGATAGTCGTTAAGCAAAGTAAGATGCCTTTAGACAGCTCGTAAAAGCTGTCCCTAACATATTCGAGGGAAAGAAAGATGGTCTTTTTAACTGACTTTCAAACATGAGGAGAATATATAAAATTGTTGCGTCCAACAAAGAATTCATCTTGGAAATTGCTGTGTTAAGTGTGATGCCATACAGCTGAAATGATTAATGATCGTCAGTTAATTCAGTGGGTGTCACCTTAATGGACAACATCGGAAACAAGTAAAAGGGAGTTTTAAAGTAGCCCCAATAAGAGAAACTTGTATAAAAATGCTTCAGGTGGAGGAGACGTGCAGAAATTTCCAGAAAACCATAGTTAAGCTTACCGTTATTTTACTGTTGGAATAACAACTCGGTATGAGCTAAATTAAACTACTTTTTATCCGGTGAAACTATGAAATTATATTATTTTCACATTTACTTGGAAGTGTATATGTCTGACACCTAGGACAGTCAGCAGCAATACCGGAACGAACAAGAAAACTGGGGCGTTGCAACTAAATAAAGACAGCAACTTGATTGCTTTAGTATAGTAGTAAAAAATCAAGATTGATTTTTGGAAATGATATAATATAAATCAACATTTACCAAAGATTAAACGGAGCTGCGGGAACCTAGAAGACCATCTTCCATCTGGATAACTAGGGTAGTTTCCTGAAACAAGCACAGTTGGATGCCACCACAGCTTAGAACCTTGTAAAATGGAAAAATAGGACAAGAAAGGCCGACCCCTAGTTTATAAATGGGATGTTGTTGTTGTGAGTGAAGTTGTTCTGGTGTCAGATTTTTCAGCCTGCCTAAAGGCATTCGACTTCACTTGGCAACTGCCGTACAATTATGATGGGACCAACGGCTTATACATACCATCCGAAGCACGGAGGAGCTCGAAAAACTTTTATGCCACTTATGGTCACCCATTCAGGTGCGGACTACGCCCGGTGACGTTTTACTTGCAAAAGTAAAGCGACTACGGTAATGCGCACTCTCGCCGGACCACCGGAAATTCCTTAGTAAATGGAATAAAGCCTGGACTTCACAACTGCCATACAATTATGATAGAAGGGACCAACGTCTTATACGTGCCTTCCGAGGTACGGAGAAGAAATTTTTATACTACTTGTAGTCACCCATTCGGGTTGCGACCAGGCCCAGTGTCACTTTACTTGCAAAAAGGCTAGCAAGCGTATTCTCGACAGCCCACTGGGCTCCTCAATAAATGGGATAAAGCCTAAAGAGAAAAGAAAACTCCTTAAAGCTTCGCTTACTTTAATACAAAGCTACATGATATTTGCTGGAAACCTTCCGCTTTCCCCTGATACATGCCGTAGTCCGTTAATTAGCAATTCAAATGCGGGGACATGTGTAAGGTGGGTCGAAAGAAATTCCGCAAACCTAAAGCGATATAATGTATTCAAATTGTGAAGGATTCAAAGATAGAGCGGTTTGTTGGCCCGAAAGGGTATTTTGGTTCTCTTTATTTTGATGAATACGGTCAAACGGGAGACATAGTGTAAATATATTTCTAATAGTACTGTAAAACCTTCTAACTTTGCATTTTTGCTCATTGACCGAGCTAGCAAAGCGTCTCAGTTTTGAGGTTGACCAATATGCTTTTGTCCGGGAGGCCTCCCTCTCTCGGTTGAGGGCATTTGAGGCCTAATCCCTGCAGTGGGAGTGAAGCTCGTCCCTTTATCTCTTCCCGGGCCTACCCTAGCTTCCGCTTTCCTTTTTTTTCGATTTCCTAAAACATAAATATTGACGTTAGATCATTTACTTACAGTTAAGTTTACTGCCGCATCCTAAGCGCAAGTACAAAAGAAGCGGTAACAAACTGTACTGCAGTATTTTCTCCAAAAACGTAAACTTACTATAATACTGGTATTAAAATTAGATATGTGGACTAAGAGTACATTATTATCTCTCCAACCTTCATTCTAAACTTTCAGTCTAAAACCCCAAAGCTGAAGTCGAAATTTTACATCAAAATCACAGCGAGTTGTGTTGACAGACTGACAGACAGACGGATTACCCAGCTCTTGACAAATGTAACGAGAAAATGCAATAAGCGAAAATAAACCGTAGATTGATCGAGAGCTGGATGAACTGGGTACTCGAGCTAAACAATTTCAGATATCTGTTTGTTGTACAATTTTGTTTTGTGGAATAACTCCAATTATTTACACACTTGTTTGAACTCTGTTTTACTGCGTAAGTTATAGATAAATATATTTTTGTCTCCAATACTTTATTATTGAGATCTTTTTGTTTGGACGGATAATGTTTTAAACTAAGTAAGTACAAAAGGGTTTTATAAGACGGGTAGATTTCGTTTTATTACTTTATTCAAATTGAAGCAAATAAACTACGCAATACATATACCTTACCACTTCTTCTTAACGAGTCGAAAATAGCTAAACCCATGAATTCTCCGACTTTTATAAAACTTACATTATGGTCAATAATCGCCCAAAAATTAAGGGAACAATAATAAAAAAATTGCTTTGTTTTATGGCTAAAATTTAAAAATCTAGAATTTGCTGTTATTGTTATTTATGAATTTTGTGTCGCTAAAATTAAATAATTAATTTTAAATTACAAAAATATATTTTTAAAATAAATGTGGTGTAAAAAAATATGGATTTTAGCTCTATAGTTCGTAGTCGCGAGAAAGTTGACTCGGCAATCACAAAAAATTAAAAAAATTTAAATTATCTTTTAAGCAGTTACGTTTTTCTATTACATATAATATTTAAAAGTACTAAAAATAATTATTTAAAAAAATATAATTTCAATATAATGAATACAACATGTAACGGAAAGGTATCATTACATCATACTAAAAATTTTTTGTCCATTATTTTTATTACTTTTAATATTTTTTTAAATGTTTTAAGATCAATCATTTTAATATTTTTTTGGTAAGTAACGTTACCTAAAGGGTACGCTATATATCTAGCAATATCCGAATAGCGACATTGATGCATTGAAAACTTGAAAATTAAGCGCGTCTGAAATTCATATCACGAATGCACCGACGCCAATCGTCACGGATCGCGGGCGTAATAAAAGTGAGCGATATCGATTATCGAGATCACTCGAGCGAGACGGCACTCGATCGCTGCAATTGCAGATAAATCACTAGAGAATATGACGACTACGACTGAGCGTATTGATTGAATTAATAGGACTTTTAACATCTTTTATCTCCTATCAAATATATACTGGGCAAAAATGCGAATCATGTTAACAGGCGATGCGGCTAGCAACCCATCACTGTATTGATTGCTTTTCCATCTTCTCGACTTCCATGACGCTAAAAGTGGCTTTTGGGTCTTGCGGCCCTGGGTTCTGCATAGAGCCGCAAGACCCAAAATGCTCTGTCTGCCCCATTACGGATACAGACGTAATAGTATGTATTTATGTACATCTCCTATACATATAAAAATACAGTAAAAAAAGTGTGTGATTAAATATATTTCTTAAAAAAACTTAGGGCGATAGAGACAGAAATAGAGTTAGAATTAAAAAACTGTCTGTTTTTCTGTTTGTTCAAGGCGCATCTGAAATTCATATCACGAATGCACTGACGGCAATCGTCGCGGATCGCGGGCGTAATAAAAGTGAGCGATATCGATTATCGAGATCGAGAGAGACGGCACTCGATCGCTGCAATCGCTTATAAATCTCTAGAGATCAGACGACTACGACTGAGCGTATTGATTGAATTAATGTTTACATCAGTAATATAGTGACTTGGTTGCTCGCTCGCTGCAATCGCTGATAAATCTCTAGAGAATACGACGACTACAACTGAGCGTATTGATTGAATTAATGTTTACATCAGTAATATAGCCGGTAGTGGCCTGGTTGCTCGCTCGCTGCAATCGCTGATAAATCACTAGAGAATATGACAACTACGACTGAGCTTTACATCAGTAATATAGCCGGTAGTGGCCTGGTTGCTCGCTCGCTACAATCGCTGATATATCTCTAGAGAATACGACGACTACGATTGAGCATATTGATTGAATTGATGCTTACATCAATAATATTGCCGGTAGTGGCCTGGTTGCTTGCTCGCTGCAATCGTTGATAAATCACTAGAGAATAAGATGACTAGGATTAAGCGTAATGATTGAATAATTGGGTCTTAACATCAAAAGCGCTGGACACATAGAAAAGACCAAGACGCGGACGGAGCGCAGTCACATGTTTAATCGTCACTAGACGTGACTTGTATACCTCTGAATTTGTACTCTTGTACGGCAGTCGGCAGTTTGTAGTACAGTCAAGAACACGTTGAAGTTTTCACTTGGTTCATAAGCTCTTGACTGTACATACTTATCTCATCCACTACACTTCTGCCAGCCCCCCTTTACTTTGATCATCGGCTGGCGACGCCCTTACTGGTTTTAATTTTTTTTGAAGCTGCCTCAACGCATGTTATAGCTTGACGACTGCTTTTTAAACTGCTAGAACAAATGGCTTAAGAGCTAGAGTTAGTTAATTTCACTTGTGTGGTCGCCTATTGAAGTTCTTATACAGCAAAACCTCTTGAGTTGGTGGAGTTTCCATTCGTATTCATTTCTGCTAGCCTAATGGCAGAGAAAAACGGAATAAAAGTGAGCGATATCGATTATCGCGATCATTCGAGCAAAGTAGCGCTGGGTCACTGCAATTCGATAATTTACTCAATTATTTCTATTACTCACATCAATAAGTAACAAAATCTGAAACCGAAACCCAATTTATATTTTTAGTCTGCCCAAAAATAAGATAATCTGATGGAAGGGTAACTATCTAGTAACAGAAAAAGGATGCACGTACAGCGCTCTTGACGTCACTGTTATTAGGTCTCGCGCGTACAAAAGAGATAGTGAGACACCACGCTCGTACTCTTATACAACGTGTAACGGAAAGGGTATATCAATAAGAAGTGGAAAAATACTGTACCTTGCATAGATCCTTTATACCAAATTTCAAGTTAAAATATAAACTTTAACTTATACGTGAAATTATAAAATATTTAACCACAAAAAAAATTGCACGTAAACAAACATGGCACAACACTATTCAGGTCAATGTCTCCTCACTTGCACTATTCACTATGGAGCCTAGTACTCTTGGTATACGAGGAAAGAGAGCATTGCACTACTCTCCTCACACGCCATGAAATCCTAGTACTCGGCGTCAACACGCGCTTTTGATGCAAACACCGCCATTTGCGGTGTTGTTTGGCGGCATATCAAAAGATATGCCGCGGCCAAGCGGCGGCGGTAGCACCTACGGCGGCGATCGTTTGACGAAGTCTGTAACAAACAAATTTCGATTTAATGGCACTATTCCTAAGAATTATTTTACTTTAACAAAGTCAAGTCTTTTTTAATGCGAAAATTAGATAGGTAAAAATAGTAGGTACTTACTTTTCAAAGAAAAGGTTCAAAATGTCGCCCTTGTTGCTGGATGCACAGGCCAGCTCGCCGGTACATGGATGCACGGACGTTACGCAGCATCTCTGGCGTCACAGTACTGAAGGCGGCCTTTATGCGTTCTATCATTTCGTCCCGTGACGAGCACTCCACAGCATACACGGTATTTTTTATGTATCCCCATAAGAAAAAGTCCAGGGGAGTGAGGTCTGGTGACCGCGCTGGCCATGCGACACTGCCTCCTCGCCCTATCCACTGGGAGAAGCGAGCATTTAAGACTTCGCACATCACGAGCGAAGTGTGCTGGAGCACCGTCGTGTTGAAATATTAGATTGTTGTTCATCACGAGGTCGATGTAACTGGACACTGGCATAACTGTTAACTCTTCATTTAATGTATTACTTAAAAACTCTAAGTAATTTTCACCATTTAAAGTTTGTGGCAAAAAGTATGGTCCAGCGACAACATCTCCCACTATTCCTGCCCACACATTTATCCGCCACTGGTGCTGAAATGATGACTCCGAAGAAACGTGTGGATTAGAGTGCGACCAGTAGTGTTCGTTGTGGATGTTGCTTATGCCACCTCGTGTGAAAGAAGCTTCATCCGTCCACAGCACTTTTGAGGCAAACTCCGGTGAGGCTTCAACCTGGTTCCGGTACCACTCGCAGAAAGTGACGCGAGGTAAAAAATCAGCAGGTATTAATTCCTGTGTGCGACGAAAGTGGTATGGATGTTGGCCGTCGGCGTGCATCACTCGCCACACTTGCATGTGATTCGTGGCCCCCAGCTCTAAGGCGGCACGACGCGTGCTGCTCCTCGGGTTATCCTCGAAATGTTGCAGTACGGCTTCTTCAAATTCCGGGTCTTGAGTGGACGGGCGGTCCGTAGGTACTGGGGCGTGGAAAGAGCCAGTTGAGTACAAGCGATGCACCATCCGCCTGAAGCAAGCCAGTGAAGGCAGACGCCTGGCTTCAACAAGTGGTCGACCATCAATGAATCGCTGATGGTACAGCTTTCGAGCGGCACTGAGACTGCCGTCTGCTGCTCCGACACAGAGCATCATTTCGTAATATTCTCGATTACTCAAAGACATCACGAAGACACAAGTAGGTAGGTAGGTAGTCGAAGTCAAGAACAAAAGTCGAAACACAAAACACGGTCTGATCACTAGAACGCAAAGAGAACGACTAAAGCTAATTACCTAATGAACAATTTGTAACTTTTCGTTGGTAGCATCCTAGTTTCCTAGTACAGGGTAGATGTACCAAAAACCAGCCACCTTTAAAAATCAACATTGTTTATTTGTATTTCTTTATTTTAGTGCTGACGACGACTGCAAAAATGTATGGAATATTCTATCTAATAAATAATAAAATAATATTCAATCCCGTCATTCCGGGACTGTCCCGTGGAATGCTAAACAGTTGGCAGCTTTCATCTCTTAATATCAATACGGTCAAAGATGGTAGTCAAGGAAGTCACAAAATCCCAAGTAGTCACTGGCATCAGGATTCTGGGCCAAGAATTGGACCACTCTGTCTTTCGAAGTCGTAGTAATGTCGTACGTAAATGATACAAGAAAGGTTTGTGCAACCGGTCGTAAAAACTTTAGTCACAAGAGGTTTATCATTCGTAGCCAACGCGCATGTGAAAACCTATGAGTGTGGTGCCTTTGTGCATGGGATGCCACTAGCATCATCCTCCATCATTCAGAAATTAGTTTGGAAATCTGACACAAATTCACGATCTGTCCTCTCCTCACGCACGAAAAGAAAACAAACAAGCACTGAGGTGGACGTGTATTGGCACTTCTACCCTATTTTGGTTAAAAAGTGCGAAAAGTATAGGAATATCATACTTGCCTGCTTTAATAATTAGGGATCTGTTTAGTTTTTACATACGTAATTCAACAAACCTCCTCATGACTTATGGACTCCTAGTAACATTTGAACAATTTATTTAGAAAAATTAAGATTTTAAGGTAGGTGTATAAAAATAGCTTATCAAAATTCCTAAAAAACTTTAATTTAGTGACGACATCGAAAAAAATTAAACACATCCGGAACCATTTCTCAAAATTAAAATAAAAAGTACCAGGCGCATAGTTGAGAGTGAAGATCGGGAGCCACGCCTATTTCGGGGTTCATTTGAAATGTTAAAAAACTTCTCTTTATTTAATTAAATATTTTTTTGTTCAGTTAAAATTTTTTTTGGGTATTTGGCCTGAAAGTTTAAATAAAAAATTTAACATTTGTGATGATTAATAAAGTCTTAAACATACTATCTACTTAGTTAATACGAGTTACAATATGTTATACCGCATTTACACATTCGTGTTCGTTAATTCGCCTCGCGATTCGCACGAATGTGAAACCGCGGTACGAAGACGGGAATCGCGAATGACGAGACGAATAGCGAACTCACTGTTTACATATGCGTGTTCGTTATTCGCCTCGCGATTCGCGCGAATGTGTAAATGCGGCATCAGAGGTTTTCGTATGCGAATCAACGTCTTTTTAGCACCCGACACAAACGAGGGGTGTTTTAAAGACCGCTATCTTAAATAGGTGAACCAATTTGGTTGCTTTTTTATTTTATTTGAAAGCAGATTTTAACGGTGGTTCTTAGAAATGTTTTATTAAAGTCAGGTGTCGGTGGATTTTTTTAAATTTTATTTCAATTAAATATTAAAAAATTGTATTTTATTGTGTGTCAGTGCTTCAAAATGCACGTTAAGTCTTTAATCCCACCTAGCATACGAGTATTATGGTCAGTTGTTTTTATGTAGCTAGAAACATCTTGACACTAGTGTTGACCAGTCTGACCACTTACTAACACATACAAAACATTTTGTGCAAAGTCAGTACGTACATTTATCAGAGACAGGATGAGATAACATCTTAAGAAACAATGAAGATGTTACCTCTCTCATATCAGAACATTTTCCCGATTGCATACGTTACTGTGATGCTTCAAGGCCCGTGTCCACTTCCCGGCTTTACAAGCGTTTGGGCAAGGCCGTTATGCGACTGCCCTGCGCTGGAATACTTTTTTGATTTAGGTCAATTTTATGACCGGCCGTGTGGCTGACCTCACCTCTCCATCAAAATGTTTACTCCTTTATTCGCCTCTTACGTCATTCAAGGAGTGAAAAGACTGGTCTTAATCTTAGCCAAAAATCAGACCGCAAAAAAATAATTAAGATGTTAACTTTTACGAAAAATAAATCTGGAACCCATCTTTGTAAATAATATTCATTTTAATACCAGGAGCACAGGGTAAGTGATGTAAAAGAGGTGGAAACTTATTCTGATAGGCATGGTTGTAGGTGATTGACCCATGATTGACCCCACAGCTGTTTATTGTCATAGTGATGTGCGAATGTAAATTAATAAAATGTTTACACATATTTCGAAAAAATATTTAAAATCGACACGTAAACTTACAAGGCAAAACAATGCACCATGAGGTTTCTTACAGTTGCCCGTATTGATGCACTCGATATTGATATACCCTTTCCGTTACACGTTGTATATCATTCTTCTTGCTGTTTCAAAAAAAGAAATATTTTTTCTCAGTGAATTTTTTTGTTTTATTTAAAATAAAATAATAGCGACGTCCGCGGCGGTAAAGTAGCCTAATCGTAATACAGGGTGTCAGCTTCCTGCAGATACAGATACATTTTCACGTCTATATCCCTGACGGGGCAGACAGAGCCCGGGGCCGTAAGACCCAAAGGCCACGCTTAGCGTGATGGTGGGCGTTAAGATGGAAAAGGAATCAAAATAGTGATGGGTTGCTAGCCGCATCGCCTATTACCATGATTAAAATCTCGCCCGTTTCCTCGACCAGCTTTTACGATCTGCGCCGGAAGAGAAGTAGCTGTTAAATTCTAAGTTTTTTTCTCCCAGACCAGCATGGAAAAATTCCTGCATTCCAAATTTTATTTAAATTGGTCCAACTGTTTGCGCGTGATTAACCAAAAAACATACACAGCAAAATAGCCTATCACACTTTCACACTAATATTATAAGGGCGAAAGTCTGTGTGTGTGTTTGTTTGTTACTTCTAACTCCATCTAACTGCTAGGATTAACTACCCAATGTGCCCTGGAGGTCATCCATCAAGCGGACCACGCTCGGGGTTGCTTATCATGTGAAAGCTCTAGTAATGCGTACTCCATCGTAATAAAAGTGAGCGATATTGATTACCGTGGTCACTCGAGCGATGCGGTGCTGTGGTGCCATTTTTGAAACGCGGAGTCACTAATGGAATGTTTTTTTTTCATACAAAAAACCGTTCGGTTAGTGACTCCGCGTTTCAAAAATGGCACTTCTGGATCGCTACGATATCAAATCAATCACAAGAGAATATAACCATGATTTAGCGTGTGTCCCGGACTTTATGATAATAGATTGAATTGTAGGGTCTTTAAATGTCTTTGAAGATCGATTGTGTTTGCTTTTCATGAGTACCTACTTAAAAGCCAACTTTGGATGTCTCGATAGTCGATTTTGCGTGTGTAATTTTGTTTCTTACTGACGAAATATTCTCTAATACCTGACGTCAATATATATTACTTCTAACAAACAATAATGAAACTATTTTGGGTGAATTCAGTCCATGATACTGAACAACTTTCCACGAAGTTCCTCAAGTAGTTTCAATACATTTTGTTAGACTCTGTAAAGTAGAAAACGTTAGATATAATAAAAATAATTGTGTGGGACGCCACATGTGTGGACAATGGGCACTTTGGACACCCTAGCACCTTTGCACCTGTCTTCCACTTCCCATCACGGTGGTGCGACTGCTCTTGCTACAGAGTTGAGGGAAAAACGTTGTTTTTATTTAAGAAATTTTGCGCCGCTACCAAATTTCTTTTTATCCCTATGGTTGACTGGGAGAGAACGCTTTTAGCGTTAAGTTGGAAACAATTGTATATTGTGGAACAATACAATTTTATAAATAAATAAATAAAAAACGCAAATACATCGGTCTGGCAGCCAATCATATTTTCTTACCTTTCGGGGTTATTTTGTTTCCATTATACTATAGTGATCTAGATAAGTATAGGCCATGGTTCGATTTTTTACGGGTATGTCCCTTTGACGTTTTATAAATATTGTAATTTGTAATAGGTAGTTGATTTTTATTTATTTTAAATATCAGAGTGTTCTTAAATAAACAAAGCTAGGACTTAAACTCCCAGGTCTATTTGAATAAAAAAATAATACTTGAGAGGTGTCAAGGGACACCCGGATGGAACGAAATTCCTTTCAATTAATTAGGAGAGGGAGAGACAGACAGAGAAACACGCGCACGCCGCACGGCTTACAACTATAGCAAAAAGTATCGTTACAACTTTTGGTCTTAATTATTCCGTCTAGCCTCCTTTCGCAACGCGCGATAAGGAACTTCGTTCCAATATTTTTCTAGCTGGCCGTGTAGTTTCCAGCAGAGTAGAATAGGACCACTCCGAGTCTTCCCGTGGATGTCGTAAAAGGCGACTTAGGAAATACAAGCTAAACAAAGCTTATGAACATCAGTGAGACCTCTCTAACCCGTCTAGCCAGCGAGTAGAGTGTAGGCCGGGTCCTCTGGCTGCTCTGGCCAAGTATAACCTGGCTCTGGTAGTACAGAGAGGGTCGTGCTACTGAAGTGGAGACTAAAAAGACCTGATGATGATGATGTTCTAGCTGGCGAGGTCTACTGGGACCAACTTAAAGAGTTAGGTAACATAATAATCGTCATTATTAAAAAATATATGTATCAATAAATTCCTAATATTTCTGTAAAATAAACAAAATGTATTGTGAAATGAATTTTAGATATGAAGATTTTTGTCTAGCATAGTAAAATAAATCGCCGTCGGCGCTCGGATATTCTAACATTGTTACATCTCAATAGTTTGAAATGTTTCTTGGTTGGTTTGACTGCACTTCAATTGAAATTTGATTTTGTATTTTACAACGTGTGATATTTTGCACATTTTGTAAACAGTTATGTTCCCACATATGTCTTTCATAATATTTAGAAATGTAATACATACATATTTTCACGCCTGTTTCCCATGGGGGTAGGCAGAGACTATGGATTTCCACTTACTACGATCCTTGCAAACCTCTTTTGCTTCCACAACACTCATAACTTTTTTCATGCATGCTCTCCGGTTATGGGTACTCCCTACATCACCTTTCTTCAGAACATCTGCTATTTGGTCACAGAATGTTCATCGCGGTCGACCCGGTCCGGTTCTCCCAAACGTAATACATGGCATATCTACTTGTAAGAGTCTTACTTTACTTCTTATTTAACTATATAAATATATATATTACCTATATATATTAATAATTTGCTACGAACTTTTATGTTTTGAAATAAATCAATTTATTATTTAAAACCTGCTACCTTATTAATATAAAAAGTAATCGGTAAAATTATATTTTTATTATAAGAATATTAGTATTATTTTCGATGAAACCAAATTATAATGAAATGTCTTTCCTATACGAAGATATTCTTTTAGCTTATTTTTAAACAATTTTTTCATTTGTGTTGGCTCCAGCCTCGAAATTGTAGACCAGTATATCTACCTGGGTCAATTGATACAGGCAGGAAGTTCCAGCTTCGAGGAACAGGTCGTTCGACGAATCCGATTCGGCAGCATTTGGGAATCTACGTGGTGTCTTCTCGTCAAAAATACCTCAATGTCTGTAGACTTTACAACCAATGTGTGTTACCAGTGATAACTTATGGCTCTGAAATGAGGTCCCTTACTATGGGTCTCAAGATCGTACAACGCGCTATAGAGAGGGCTGTGCTCGGTGTTTCTCTAAGTGATCGAATGGCAGTGGGTGGGACACATAATCGATGGCCGGCGACACAAAAAGCTTTTCGAAAAACGACCACGTACTGGCAAGCGAAGCGTAGGATACCACCCACAAGGTGGTCTGACGACCTGACCAAAGTCACTGGAAGGCGCTGGATACAAGCAGCTCTAGAGTAGACAGTCGAGAAATGATGATGATGATGATGATTTAATTTCACTCTTAGTTTAGTCTTTTAGTTTCTGTAGCTGGATAGCTACAAAGCCTACAAATCAAATCACGCCCACCAAACGAAACAAATGCCTCCAACAATCAAATTTGCCGCCACAGTTTTCAATAACAGATTTCTTAATAAACCCGTCCGACCCTCGATCCAGCCCGTTGTAACTTGCAAATTCAATTAAACCAGGGCCGGATCCAATAACGTTACGCTTTTCAACCATCAAACTCCGACCATAAACCGTTCGACACACAGCCCGGCCATTCAGGCCCGCACTCAGAAATGCGAAAGTTTCAACCACAAATGTGTTTTTCTTGTTACCTAAGTTTGATATTTCACCTATTTTACATTCAAGGAAGGTTGGCTGGCTGTAAAATGGACGGGAGCCAAGTTGCGGCAATATTACAATATCGCTCGGATTTAACATGGCGCTCTGCGCAAAAAACCGGTAGTTAAGCTGTTACCTGCGAATTTTCGCTGAATTTTTGTAAGCCAATTTAAAAATTTACATGATCTGCACCATGTTCCAAGTTAACAGTATGATGTGGTGACTTCAAAAGATATTTTTAAATATACCGGAAACCTGAAAGTCGCAAAAGGCAAAATCTAGAATTAACTAAAAGTTAAGCTTTACATTTTTTAGTTACCGTTTTTTGTCTTAAGGTAAACTTTGAGTTACGCGGCAGGCGGTAGCAGCAGCTGCACGTGCCGCGCGACAGGCGACAATAGTAACCTTCTATGGTGTCGAATGAAATGACTTTAAGAAGACTTTAGAAACACGCGACACAGGGCGCTGTAGATGCCGCGAGCGGCACGCGGGAAGTGACGCGCTCTCAGTGAACTGAACTGCAAAGCTAATCTAGCTGCACATGCAGCTACTTCTGCCGCGTGCCGCTCAATTTCAAAGTGTAGGTACCTTAAGACAGAAAACGATAATATAAAATTGTAAAAGGACTTGGGGTCCTACAGCCCTAGGCCATTAGGGGTAAAGGTCTAAGCCGTGGCCCTGGAAACCGATACCAGATCACCCTCAATCACTGGTGTTTACACTCGACGCCTAGATTCATTTTTTACATTGCCTGTTTTTAACTGCTTGATCTTCACAAAACATGAATTCTCTCCGAATATCATTTAATTTAATTATTTCATAACCAAATATGAATCATCTCGCTGGATGCAAGCCGCTCTAGATCGGTAATTTTGGAAATTCTTGGGAAAGGCCTATGTCAATGTTATGTGCCTGAAATGGTATCCATATATTATATTGCCAATTTTCCCGGCGGGGGCAACGACTTTGTGTTGTTGTCTTAGTTTGGTTAGGACATTGTAGGCTGATCACCTGATTGTCTGATAAGTAAGGTGATCCGTGCTTCGGAGGGTACGTTAAGCCGTCGGTCCCGGTCACTCTCTTTGACATTGGTCGTTACCTAAAACCATGTCAGAGGCCTTTAAGGCGGTTTAAAAACTCTGACACTAGTGTTAGTCACTAACACACACGATAAGAAGAAGAATTGCCAATTTTATAATGTTCAATCCTTGTATAACGTATGTACATAAATGTATAATAAACTGCTAACCAATTGCCTATTCAGAGATATTTCCACGTTAACTCTCATTTTCTTGAAATGGATAAAAATGTAATATGTTAAGTGACTGACCTGCAAAATTAACCGGATCCCGCAATTTACACCTCACACGGCGAGCATGCAGATAGTACTAAACTTATTACCTCTGCCTTTGGCCTACATTTACAATTTAGTACTATGTCTTATTTATTAGCTTGTAATACTCATAAAAACTCAAATGCTGTGCTGACACTGCATAAATTGTAGGATAAGGATAAGAAAGAAGAAGAAGACTCATAATGTTTGCGTCGAGTATATTTTAAGTCTTGCTTGCTTAAATTTTGTGAACAGTTTTAACCCTCATTAAAAGTTATCATTAAATTTTAAAAATAATTCAACATACATATGATTAAAATATTTTTTAATTGTAATAATTTTATTATCGCACCTTTTTATGCATTCATTTATTTATTTGGTGTTCGAAAAAAAAACAGAATAGTAAAATGTAAATATTACAGAAATCCATACACCAAGACTTAGTTTAAAGTTTAATTATCTAAATTTGTACTCAAAAACTCACCAGATAAAATAATATATACATAGTTATTTCATATCAAAATTAAAAATAGTAGATAAAACAGAATTCAAACTCATTAACCTGACATTATTACTAACTTAATCAATCTGGCGTCGGATGGATCTAATCGAACTTAATCAATGCGACTAAACTTAGTTCCGCCAAATACTTTAAATAAATCCATTTTATTTAAATTACTGCCTTTGTTGTCTAAATTACAATAACACCAAAAAAAAATATCAAGATACTAGCTGTACCCGCGGGCTATGCTCCCCGTGGGGATTTCGGGATGAAGAGTACCCTATGTCCTTCCCCGAATCTCAAACTATATCCATACCAAATTTCATCCAAATCGGTTCAAGCTTGCAAGCAGCAGTTTAAGCTTGAAGAGGTAACAAACAAATATACAAACTCACTTTCGCATTTATAATATTAGTAGGATAGTAGAATTTCTAAAGAACATGCCCGTTCACTACAACAATAAAAGTACGCAAATGTAGACTAGACCTAATGGCAAAACATTAAACCAATATTTGAATTCCAAAAAAGGTCGCACATATTCGTTTCAAACTGATTATGTAAAAAGCACTTCAATATTAAAAGGCTTCCCACATTCGCACTTTCTCGTGTGATCTTCTGTAATATTCATACGGGATTTCGAGTAATTTCTTAAAGTTTGACATTGTACATTAGCGGGATTACATGTAATTACATCGATGTAATCTCCCCTGAGTTGAAACTACTTTGAAATTCATTCAATGTAGACTTAGACACATTAAGGGAAGCCACTGTTATGCCACGTTATTCGTTTGTACCTATATATTTTATGTAAAATAATTCATGTTAATTCTTTTAGTTCTTCAATATTGTATATAATCTTTAGATATCATTTTAGCATCATAACTTCTTTAAATACACTTACTTAACATATACTTAATGCAAATACAACTTTAATAAAACGAATTAGCAAACCATGACAATTTTGATTCTCTTTTTTCACTTAACGCCCGCCATAACGTAAAAGTGGCCTTTGAGTTTTGCTGCCCTAGGCTCTGTCTACCTCATCAAGGTATAAGATATCATACTGTATCTGTACAATATTTCACTTTAGTATACTATTTTGCAGTACTAAACATTTATGTAAATTTACATAGATGTATTTAAAATATTTAATGTGTCAAGATATAACTTTAAATTTCAACATAAATGCCGCAACAAAACAAAACAATAACCAGCACCGCGAAAACAAGCGAAGGCGTAAACAAACTTTTCCGGAGAATTTCTTTCCTCTACCGCGAATATTAAGGTACTATATTTCGCCAATCTAATATTCAGAATTTAAATATCGCGGCATCGCCTTAACGCCAGGGCCGGATTTGAATTACAAAGTCAACCGCCTTTTCGCCGCGCTGTGACGACGCGACGCTACTATTCGCAAAACGCGAAATATGAGGTACTAGTAAAGTGGTTGCCGTTGCCGCCTACCGCGCTTTGTAAGTCCGTACCTGGATTTAATAACGCTTCGTAAGTGTAAAATTTAAATCTAGCGCAGAGCTGAAATTGAGTTATGTTTATTTGTTTACTGCAATATCAAAGCGGCAACAATTTAAATGAACCCCTTTTGCCTCAATCTTTTAAATAAACCCCTTTTGTGAGTCACTTACTTTTAAAAATATTATTAAAATTGGCTAAGGAGCGAGACAAGAGAATATGCACGTATTATTTTTTTTGCTTTAAAATCCTTAATACCCACAGTAAAAAAAATGAAAAAAATTGTAAAATACTAGCAGTGCCCGTGGACTTCGCTCCCCGTGGGTATTTTGGGATAAAAACTATCCTATGTCCTTCCCTGGGTATCAAACCATATCCATATCAAATTTAATCTAAATAGGTTCAGTGGTTGAAGCGCGACCTGGCGTGAAGTGGTAACAAACTAATAAATATACAAACTCACTTTCGCATTTATAATATTAGTAGTAAGTAGGATAGTAGAATAGGATTAATTAAGTAGCGAGACGAAAGAACATGCGCTGCACGTATTTTTTTATTTGCTACATAAAATCTTTAATATCTACAGTAAACAAATATGAAAGAATTTATAAACTATCTTAACCAGCGGCGAAGTTGTGATACTTTAAAGTTTTAATTAGAAAGAGAAGTCCGATATAGACTGATGACGTCAACATTTATGTTATCTATATATTTGCCATAGAAAATAGCGTCTTTGCGAGTTCCCATTTATTTTATTAAATAACCTAGTTTTTCCCGTAAATAACCTGGAAGTGTCCAAAAACTCAAATCATCAATCAAATCACTCAAATCAATCAGATACTTTTTTCTAAACGTCAAAATAAACATTTTCTAGGGGATTTGTATGACATAAAGACTAATGACGTCACAGTTTCTTGGAATTATAATTAGCGCTCTTAATATCAGTTTTTCGCAATAATTAATCTAAAATCACGTTGAAAGTGGATATGATCAATGAAAAGTGACAGTATTTTGGGATTTTTTATTCTATTAACAGTGTCAAATAATTTATTTTCGACCCAGGAATTTTCCTAATTCATTTATACTTTCCTAAACATACCTAATAACATAGTAAAGATTTATTGGCAGTTATTATTAAGATGGTTGTCACACTAATATTATAAAGGCTAAGGTTTGTGTGTATGTTTGTTACTTCTAACTAGTCACGCGCAAACATTTTTGGTACGCTGGACCAATTTTGATAAAATTTGGTATGCAAGAAGCTGACAACTTGGATTGAAAACACAGGCTACTTAAGGCGCGATCAACACAGCGGGGCGCAGCTAGAAAAAAAAATTACATTACTATCCCAATATCTGAACACCTTGTAAGTGGGTGCCCTACGCTTCGCTTGCCAGAGTGCTGTCGCCATTCGAGAAACTTTTTGTCCCGCCCACTGCCACTTCATCGGGCTAATGACTTAATCAGGGTCGCTGGAAAGCGCTGGATGCAGGCCGCTCTTGATCGGTAATTTTGGAAATTTTTGGGTGTGGCCTATAATGTGACGTTGACGTTATGCGTACGAGACGGTATACGTATGAGACGTTATGCGACTGAAATGTTGACTATCCCAACATAAAGAATACATTAAGAGCACAGTTTTACAACCGGTTACCAAAATATTACACGAAAACACGACATTCCAGCTTCCCGTATCAAGAATCAGGAGACTTAGTGTCCCAGAGACTGACATGTGCCGCGCTCAGCTGAACGAATGGACTGTCACATTATTCTTGTTTACGAAAAATGTTTGGGCATTATGCTTTGGATTTAGAAAATGAAAAAAAATATCTTTAATTTTATGCTCCTGACGTTAACTGTCAAATGTCAACGTCAAAGTGGCAGTTGTGTTTTTGTTTTATTTTATGTAATCTTTATTGTTCATCAAATACAAATTGTACAGAAAAATAGGCGATCTTAACGCTAGCAGGGTTGTCTACCTGTCAACTTTTGGGTTAGAGATAGTCTAAATGGTCCTTATATATAGGTTTCCGTCGGTACGCAAAAAGTGCCAACAGAACCCTATTATTGAGACTCCGCTGTATGTTCATCTATACATCTGTCACAGGGCTCTATATCTTGTATCTTAATAGCTAGACACTAGAAATTTGGACCGATTATGTATTAATGCGGCCGCCATAACAACCAATGCTAAAAATCTTATACCTTTAAACGAGCAATTCTTGTATATTTATTTATATATTTCTGTGATCTCGAAAATGGCTCTAACGATTTCGCTGAAAATTGGTATATGGGGGTTTTCGGGGGTAAACAATCTAGATTAGTCTTATGTTTGGGAAAACGCGTATTTTTAATGTTTGAGATGTAACCGAGCAAAGCTCGGTCGCCCAGCGTACTATTTGTTTTAAACACTGTACGGGGTACGGAACCTGATGTAAGAGTCTGATTCGCACTTGACCGGTTTATGTTTTATAGTGAAGTGTGGTGAGGGGTTTAAACCACAAGATCCTAACCCCATACGCCTAGTTCATATGTCTTAAGTTAAAAAAAAATATTTATTAAAAGGTTGTCACAATTTAATTACTAAGTAAAATCCTAGTTTTTCTACATGGACCAACTCCTTCCGTAAACCTGACCTAGATATGCATATGCTTTAAGTATACTTATATAACAAGCAAATGTAAAGGCAAAGATATATCTCATCTTAATAATTTATCAAAATTAAAAACCGACTTCTCCTACTAACTAAACAATCGATTATGACAAAATTTCCATGAGACCACCTGAGACGTATAATTCTTTTGATTAAAAGAATTTTCCAAATCGGTCGAAGCGTCTTTAAATAATCGGTGAACATAAAAAAAAAGATAGCGACGAATTGATATCCTTCTGCTTTTTTATAAGTCGGTTAAAAATGACTTATTCCATCCCGAGCTACAAGTAGAAATATCCAGCCATAAGTGTATTTGATCTAGACTGGGCTGGAAAAGTAAATGAAGTTTCTGTATGTAGCGAATATCTACGCGTTGATTTTATTTTTCTTTCTAAGTAGAGAGCACCTCATGAATATTGTATGCTTTTACTTAAAACTGTAGTTCTTTTGTGATTGATGAATATGGAGTTACACTTACTATTAACAAACTTTTTTCAAGTACTTTCACCTTGTGGTTACAAGTAAATTATTATCTATCGACATATTATGTCTAGACCAGTGTGGCAAGCATAGTGACGGCGACAACTTTGTATCCTTGTGATTTGTCGCATTTCGCGTAATTTGTTACAACAAACTTAGACAAAATAAAGTGACAAAATAACTTTCATTCATAAAACGTATTTTATCTGATGCCTTACTCCCGTGCGAGCATGGTTTTGACAGGTCAAAGTACACATTTCGATGGTTGGAAACGTGAAATCATGTAAATTGGTTGCCGATTTGCTAGACCCACATACGACTCAAAATACACATTTTCAATCGTATTTTAAACAGTTATTACACTAAACTAATATTAAATGTATATTTAAGTTCATATTTAAATGTAGGCAGACGTCTTTAAACAATGTATTACTGAAGTTTACAAACTATTTAAAAAAAATTATGATGAAACTATAGCACTATATTTTGACTAATGCAATAACCACTGTTCGAGTCCGCCGCCGGCCGCCACCTGCTCGGCGGCGGTTTTTTTCTTTATGTTAGCTGTACGACATGAGTTGAAACGTTCCACTGCACATTTATTTTAATAACATTTCTTCTTAATAATTTTTTTACTCTTTAGTGGCATTATTTTTTCTAGGAATTATTACGTTCTTGAATAATTATTTTATCCAACGTGGTTGGTTTACAAAACGAGTTTAAATTTTTTTAATTATTATATTTTCTTAGCAGACATTAGAAACACTGTTTAAAAACTGCCTGCGTGTGACGACTCATTTTACTACGTGTCTATTTATGAATTTTATATTTTTATAACATTTTAATAGAGGGAAGATATGCACAGACCTCTCAGTTAAAATACCATGCTTGCTGCGCAGCTGTCTTCAATAAACATAGACATCGATTTTTTTACTGCAAAAGCGATGTCTTTTTTTGGTGATTGACACTTATCTCGCTGTAGCTCAAAGTCCGTCTTAAGTCGATAAATGTCATTCTCATTCACTCAATCGATTGACAGACGTCATAGACTAAAGCATTCATTTCATTTATTTTTTGGCGGAATTTGCAATCTGCCAAAAATATGTTTAATTTTCAAATGAAATCTAGTTAGGTACTTGCTGATCGAAAATTATTCCTATATATTTTTTTTGTTTTTTGAATTATTAATGTAGTATCATAACACACCAATTTTTGATTATGTTGACATTTTTTTTTGTCAACTATGGAGTGTACTTGGCCCTGTAAATGCTAGCAAGCGACTAATGTGAAGTGAACAATGATAGCTTATGATGACCGGAACAAAACTGTGATGCATGGTATATGGGTCAAAATCAAGGAGGTGAGCATTATGCTTCTGAAAAAGATTTTCTTAATAAATCAACATGATATTAATAAAATATTTATTTCAAAATATTGGTACTGTACATAATTATAAGGCACTT
Organism: Acrobasis consociella; assembly: GCA_963555685.1. Lineage (NCBI taxonomy): Eukaryota > Metazoa > Arthropoda > Insecta > Lepidoptera > Pyralidae > Acrobasis > Acrobasis consociella. Next base: position 4,691,208 of record OY743111.1, on the reverse strand, counting down.
AGCCTATTTTATGTATTATAATAATGTTTTACTTGATTTCAAACAAAAAAAAGCCTAAATAGTCATTCCGGGAACGCATCCTTATACCATGTTTCATAGTTCAGACAAGTCAAAAATGTATACAACTAGGAATAAAAAATGTCATATTTTAATATTAGCTTTGAAAATCATTAAATCTATATCTATACATCTATACATATAATAAAACAGTAAAAAAAGTGTGTCTGTACAATAAATATATTTCCAAAAAAAATTTTGGGGGCGATGGAGACTTAGTAATAGAGTAAGAATTTTAAAAAAAATGCCTGTCTGTTTGTCTGTATGTCTGTTTGTCTGTTTGTACACGCTAATCTCCGGAAATACTGGACGGATTCGAATGAAACTTTTTTTGTTATATAGCTATTAAGCCTGGGCAACATATAGGGTATAAATGATTTTGGAAAATGGAACGCCTGATGCAGAACCATAATGGTCCAGCTAAACTTTAAGAGATATAAAAATGCCGCCTTAGCAAAAGTTGTTCAGCCTGATGAGCATTTTCCAGAGACATAAAGTCCACGCGAACGAAGTCGCGGGCTTCGGCTAGTTAAGAATATATGTAAAAAGTAATTTCATATAATTATAATTTGTGACTATTTTTGGCTATTCGAATGCTGTCTGACGTTTATCAAATCATTCCGTGAACGCGGTTGATATTGGTCGACGTAGTTAAAACAAAATACTCTAGGTGGCGTTAGGGGGTAGCAGTGTGAAGTTCACTTGACAAAGTAAATGGCGTGTGTCGTATTTACCGAAAAAAACAATTGATTTTGTTGGTAAGTAACAATTTATTTGATATTTGTGTAGCGTACTTTAATTCCCTGTCACTACGGAAACGCTGTTTGATGATTAGTTTTTCGAAAACTTGCATACTTTTGACAAAATTCTGTTAAACATTTCAGCTCACTCGTTCATAACCTCCAAAATCAATGTCCAACATGGCGGCGTCAAGCGTGACATTAAACTATTTATCGAATAATCATTTCGGGAACGTTCATTTCGGGAACGTTCTCGTATATGACCGTTCCCGAAATGACAATCTGTGAACAAAATGTTACTCTAATTTGTTTCAAAAGCATAACCATGGGAAATTTTGATTTAAGGTATCCATTTAGCACGAGCAACATGGAAAATGATAAAAATGAAAAGAAAAAGAAGGCGAAAAAACGATAAAAACAGGACATTATAGCTTATAAAAAGATTCGTGAAAAGGCTAATGCAAGGAAGCGCAAGTTTTTAGACAATATGACACCTGAACAAAAAGAGATGAAGAGAATGAAAGATAGGGAATATTATCAAAGAAAGAAAGCTGAAAAGAGAGTTAAGACTGTTAGTGATATGACTGAAAGAGACAAGAAGAGACAGTGAAAGTCATGGAGAAAAAATTCTCAAAAGTATAGGCAGAAAAAAAGATAATGTCAAATATTTTAGCAAACAGCCCGCCAGATTCTGAAAATGAGCTGGAAAACGATATTCGCGTGTTAAGGAAGAAATCGGGGAGAAAACAGGTTAAAAAGATAAAGCGAAGGCTTACAGAACCGTTTAGAAACAGAAACAACAAATACAAAAAATGCAAAGAACTATAGATAAGTTACGAAAGAAAGTAGAGGGAAGCAGAAGTCGTGAAGAAAGAGTATCATCATTTTGGGAACAGCCCCATCATTTTCGGGAACGTCACGAAAAGGGCAAATAAATCACAAATATGTAACGTTATTGTTGAATCTTGCATATACAACATAAAAAGACCTTTGAACTACTGTATTTATATTATTAATATACCACGTAGTGCAAGAATGTATAAAATAAATTGAAAATTTGGAATAAAATTTACACCAATTGAAAATTTATGGGAGTAATTTGAAAAATAAGCATTTAAATTATAAAAATATACAGATTATCAACATTTTCCGATTTAGGAACAAGTTTATTACAATTTATTGAAAGCGATTCTTAAATACGTTGGTTATATCATTATTTAAAATTTGTTAAAAAATGTTCCCGAAATGACTCACGACTCTGGCGAAATTCTTATTAACAGGTAGAATTTCGAAAATATATATTTTTGTGCGTGCCTCTTCACAGAGAGTATTAATAATAAATGTCACAACAGACTCCTATTGTTAGTTTTCTTTAAAACGAAACTTAAATTTTTAGATAATTGAAAACCGAAAATGCTCATCTCCCTGATTTTGACCCATATACTCTACTACGTAAGTACATAATAGCTTGTTGTTGTTACCTAATGTGGAACGAAACAGTTCAGGCAATAATTCGAAATAACTTTCCCTAATAAATGTACTTATCACTGTCTACTTCAGCTTTATTATTCAAAGGCATAACCCTCCTTAACTGCCTCCGTGGTGTAATGGTTGGAGCGTTTGGCTCATACCCGGAGGTCGCGGGTTCGATTTCCAGCGGGGGCAACGACTTTGTGTTGTTGTCCTAGTTTGGTTAGGATATGCAGGCCGATCACCTGATTGTCTGATAAATAAGATGATCCGTGCTTCGGAGGGCACATTAAGCCGTCGGTCCCGGTCACTGTCTTTGACATTGGTCGTTACCTAAAACCATGTCAGAGGCCTTTAAGGCGGTTTAAAAAACTTTGACACTAGTGTTAGTCACTAACACACACGATAAGAAGAAGATAACCCTCCTTAAACTATTTAGAGTTATGTGTGTCCAGCAGTGGACTTTCTGTAGTTATTATTTGTTTGATGATACTATTACCTACAAATTGCAGCACTCACTATATCTGGCTCTTATGAAAAAAAATATTTTTTAATAATTTTAAATTTTTTCAAGATGCACTAATTACTAAAGTACTCATAACATTGCCAGTTATTTTGTACTCATAACTTAAAATGATTTTTATAGTAATGACCATTTACACAGTGCAAGTTTCACGTCTAATTAAAGCATTAAATTATTTGTATGGTTGACGTTTAGATCATGCAAGTCATCTATTGCTAATATAAAAACTATAAATACCTGGGCGACCGAGCTTTGCTCGGTTATATCATTTTCTGCGTGGAAAGAAAAACGCATGTAAACTCGAAAACACGTATTTTCCCGAACATAAGACTAATTTAGATCGATCGTTTACCCCCAAAACTCCCCATACACCAAATTTCAGCGAAATCGTTAGAGCCGTTCCCGAGATCACAGAAAAAAAATTATATATAAATATACAAGAATTTCTCATTTAAAGGTATAAGATATAACTAATAAATAAAAAATATAACTAATATAAAAATAATTAATTATTATTAGATTTACAACAGGCCAGTAACGTGCACTGTGTAAATTTGCCTTTACCCAAACAACTTTGATGAAAATCCTTGAAATGACTTTCTGGTTTGTATTTATTTCCCCACATCCGAGGTACGTGTTCAAACAAGTTACGTCACCTTTGTTTTTGATAAACATCGTATGTTTTTCGCGAATTCGGATTGCCCTGTTACTTGCCGTAAGCAATCATATAAATTTGTACGTGACTTCAATTTGTGCTTATTGAGAATTGCGGTTGTTTCTCGGAATCGCATTTTTGGAGGTATAGATCAATTTTGTTATCTGACGAAATATATGAAGTACTTTCTGGGCTTAGTCGCTAAGTACAAGATTTTCTAGAGAGAATGTAAGCTAAACTACCCGGGCGAGTTCGCCATTGGGAATGGTGACGTCTAGTGATGTAAAATATGTTAAGCTGTATAAAAAATTGATCACCAATGACTCAGTAACATTGATACTTTATGATCAGAGCGTCTAACTTTTATTTCATCTACGAAGCTAAATGCCCAAAATGAATGCCTACAGGGCCAATTGCCTAAGCTGTAGATCGCCTAAAGAACAAAACTTCTATCAAGCAAAATGCCTAAAATTTAAATTAGTAAATATTTGGAGAACAAACATCTATCTAGCAAAATGCAATCATCTTTATCATCATTTTTGGGTCTTTTTGTCTCCACTGCAGGAGCACGACCTTCTCTGTAGTACCAGAGCCATACTTAAATAAAATACATATATACTAAAATGCAATATAAGTAGTTAATGGTCTAGAGATCAAAATGTGTACCAATATTTAGTTAATAGTTATTCCAAAATGTCAAGATTTGATTAACACTGACAATACTTAATTTAATCATTAGTTTTCCAAAATATCAAGATTTTAAAACACAAGATCAATATGTACATCTTTTCTCGTATTCCGAGCTCGAGAATAAAACATCATTGTTCACAAATGCACATTTCAAGTAGCCACTTGAGCACAAACTGCTTATATCCAAGGACCTTGTACGGCAAAGGAAACAATCCCAAACAAAGCCGGTTGAGGTGGAGTGTGTGTAAGGCCGAGATTTACCAACGGGAGCGTTCGGAAACAAATTCACGATGAGGGGGTTATGGATGTATTATTTATGTGTGTGCAGTACTTGGGATAAATTCTTGTACATATTATCTTTACTTTATCTTTACCTGGGTTACTAAATTAAATAATACGTTAGTCATACAATAGTGACGTCCTATTTCCATGTCAAAATAAATTAGACTTTATCATCATACGTGCCGTGTGGTTTTCGGCAGAGTGGAATAGGACCACTCCAAGTCCTCCCGTGGATGACGTAGAATGCGACTTAGGAAATACAAGCTAAACAAAGCTTATGAACATCAATGAGACCTCTCCAACCCGTTGAGAGTGGAGAAAGCCAAGTCTCCTGGCTGCTCTGGCTAAGTATGGCTCTGGTAGTACAGAGAGGGTCGTGCTCCTGCAGTGGAGATCGAAAGATCTGATGATGATGATGATGGTAATGATATCATCATACGTTAGTGCTCAATGTTGCTTAACACTGAAATGCGGATACGCAGTAACGTCCGTCTTGCGTACCGCTTTTGGAGTAACCCTCCTGCATCAGTCTACTGCTGGTTTAACTAAACCTTTATCAGGAGCATTTGCTCATAATCACCACGCTAATACATGGAAATTGGAGCTTTTGATACATGTTGCCGCTGTATATATAATAGCAGTCTTAATATCTAGTAGTTTTTCTGCAATAAATACACGATGTTTTTGGAATCGCTAACGTGCAAAGAAAAGCCTCACGTTCTCACTTTAACCTATAATTAGTAGTTTATTAAATAGTTTGAAGGGTTGTCTAGGGCTTGATCAAGACAAAATTTCAAATGATATTTCCCTTTCCTTTCCATTATATATTTCAAATGGGTGCAGCAGCTGTAATAAAAATGTTATATAATATTAAGTATTATTGAAAATTTTGAAAAAAGTGAAACTTGTATACCTCTTATAATGTATAAGTACAATACAATCATTGAGATCAGATAACATTCAGAAGAAGAAAAAACGTTTCCTCTTTTTGAATGAATGAGTGCACGGCACGCAGACTTCCCTCATAACAAATCTAAAGTCAAGCTCAAAATGGATGTGCTTAGTGAAAAGCGACACTATTTTGTGACTTTTACCTTCTTACAAGTAAAAAATAATTTATTTTTAACCTAGTCCACATATTCTTACATTCGTTAGTTTGCCTTTTTGGCTATTTTTTAAAGGTTTTTGTAACGTGATTTTTAACTCGTTAGTTTGCCTTTTTGGCTATTTTTAAAGGTTTTTGTAATTTTCGTCATTTTTAACTTTTATTTGACCGTACTCATTAAGCTAAGTAAGCAATGTAACTTGTCCATTTTTGGGCAAAAATAAATTAACATTATTAGTACAAGCAAAGCACATTAGCGAGCAGAAATTTCGTAGTTTTAGAAGACTGAAAGAGGCAATTTTTCTTTTCTACAGAATTAACGGCGGCTTTATTTAGACAAATAGTTCTTTTTACTTATACTTCGACTTCAGACGCCAAGACGTGATCAAATTAGGAGTTCTGTTGAATTTGATCAATTTTTTAGATTTCTATTGAGGTTTTACTTTTGTTTTATTTTTTTGCGAAACGATTTTTTATTCTATAATCTATAATAAATATTTTTTTAAATAAAAATATCGATTAAGGTTTTTTTAACCGACTACGTTGATTGTTGGCTAGCTTGTCCGTACTAAACGTCAAAGTATGAGTTTGACCTTGAATATCTAAGAACGCAATCACGTGACTTTCGGGACAAAATTGGAATACCAGAACGAAAGTGTATAATAAAATCCAGCTTATTACGATATGTACTGATTCATAACCATAATCATCATTCTATAAAAATCTTTTGCATTTTTGTCCTGATATTTTAGTCTTTAAATCCGTCAACCCTAGTTAGATCCCGAATGTATTTATTCATTTTTTTATACTATTTTATTTTGACATGATTTTCAGTAATCTTAAAATTAATGTGTATTTATTATAAAATATAGTAACGTTGAGTAAGTATCCCATGATATATTTAAGCTTATTTTGGGGCTAGCTCAATCAGTGTGATTTAAATTTAGCTGGTGGATTAAAAGTCATTCCGAATTTCAAATTTAACTTGTTGTCAGTAAGTAAATTTTATATATGCTTCACGCAATTCTAAAACTACATAAAACACTAACCCCTGATCCCTTGTATGAATCAAATCGTAGAAAGGTATCAATTTCAATTTTATCAACCACAGGTGTAAATAAATCTTTTGCTAAACGACAATTTAATAAAAAAGCAACACATTTGTACAACTTAGTTGAATTTAATTTTATTTTCCTAAGCAACAAAACCTAATTAATTGCTCAATTAAAATAAAATCTATTTGTACTTTCAAATTTAAATCTCATCAAAATGACCATCCAAACAAGTCCCGTCAAAAGTTAACAGACAAATGAGATACACAGCGAGACAAAGAAACGGAAAAATGGTAATATAATTTCCTCGAACAACTTTCTCGGAGATTTCAAGACGGAACAACTGACAGGTACATTAATCTGAACATGCCCGAATTATATAAAACATGTAGGTTACTTTTTCCGCGTTCCCTTGGTTGGTTCCCGCAGAATACAATTATAGAAAGACTTTTTTCTATAGTATACAATTTTTATTTATAAAATGCTTTTAGAAAAACATTGTAGTTACACTGTAAACCTGCCTGTGCAGTTTTTCATTAAAGTACATTTCTGATGATTGACAAAATTTTCGTTCAAGCAAATAGTGTAAAAACTTATTCCGGTATTAGGATACCGGACGGGTATAAAATTTGAGGCATTTGTTCGGAATTCCATCAAAATCCAGCCGGATATACAAGGGCGTCTGATTGGAAAAAAAAGAAGACCATAGTTTGTTTTCCATGTGTCTAAGTGGTCAACACTGATGGCAGATTTTACCCTTATATTAAATATACACGGTGATTTTTCATTGGTTTTGAAGCCGAAGGCCACTTCATAGGCATCGTTAGTACGACCTAATTAGCTAGGTAAAATAAAAATTCAGAAACAGAAAATGTTGTCTAAAACTCGAAAGTAAAATTATGAGATCAATTAGTAGTACCGCCGCCATACATCGCCCGCCGGCCGGCCGGGGTCATCGACATTACGCAGCTGCTTGGCCGACGTATAACTACCTACGTGGTGTCGATCGGAAATCATTTACGCAACTTTTTTATCTTATGACATACAGAAATTTGGATTACGTATATCGATAGAGGAATTTATTTAGTACACATTTTTTTTCCAAAACCATTGAAAAGTCAGCGTGTATATTCTACAAAACATACTTATTCCTAAAATAGCTTTCTTAATTAAATAACTTTCCCACCTTAATTTACCTAAGTTCATTTAACTTGCTAACGACACGCGCCGATGACACTGATTGGTAAATTAAACGGCCAAATTGGATTTCGAACGCGGAACCTCCACGTCGAAAACAAAGGGCCGATTATCGAAAACATTTTCTCGAAAAATCTAATTTTAATTCGACTGAGGGACATCAAAGGTCCCTTGGCATAAATCGACATCAGGGATAAATAAATAACGAAAGAAATTTAAGAAATCTTCCTGGTTGAAACATGTTGTCTCCCTCTTGCTTACACTAAAATAGATAGAATTTCTTTATTGCACTAAGTATGAAAATAATTAAAAGTACATTTAAAATATAGTAGGTATGTAGTATCAAGCTAGGCCGCCGCACAAACGCGGCTTATTCAATATCGTAAGGTTGAAATTGATGAAAAATTCAACGCTAGAGATATTGGGATATGGACCGACGCTTTGCAGAAGTAAGGTACATTTTGGCTCGTTCGGCGCACGCTAGGCCAATAAAGACGAAAGTCATGTGCGCGGCGTGCAAACGAAATGGGACTTTACAACGCTGTAACTGAGTTTAATTTAGCGAATTTACTATCTAAGAGTGTTCTTTCGATACCTTGATATTATAGTTATTTTGTGATTACAGCTGTCAATTGCATCGCAGTCGTCAAACTATCTACTTCTGACATCTCCTTTTGAGGGTCCTTAGTAAACAAGAAAAAGTTTCGCCATGTCTGTCTGTCTGTCCGCCCACGATTTTACTCAGAGACTAGCGGTTTTACTCAGAGATTAGCTGTAATTTGGCAGGGTTATGTATATTAATCATGCTCTAAAAGTTGTAAAATACAATTTTGAAAAAAAAATGTAGTACAATAAACACAAGGAAATTAGATTATGTTTTTGTTCTCGACTAACCCATAGTGTGGTTTATCGTCGATTAAGATTTTCAAAAATATTACGTGCTTAACACATAGACTACAATTCATATAGATATTGTGGTGGTGTGCTGGTGCCCGCGACTTCGTCTGCGCAGGATTATCAAATCCTGCGCAGACGAAGTCGCAGGCACCAGCTAGTAGTAATTATAACTTACTAATGAACTAGTGTGCGGGTTTTTTTATGTTCACTTTGTCCCTTTCAGCAAATCACAAAATAGAGAAAAAAAATATATGTAGAAGTGGAAAGCGTCGCTGTAAAAGGCATTGATTTCTCCGCATCACAGGAATAATATTGGCTGTTAGTCACAGTAGTAATTATAACTTACTAATGAACTAGTATGCAGGTTGTTTTATGTTCACTTTGTCCCTTTTAGCAAATCACAAAATAGAGAAAAAAAAAATATAGAAGTGGAAAGCGTCGCAGTAAAAGACATTAATTTCTCCGCATCACAGAAATAACATTGGCTGTCGTTCGTTATCGCAGTGTATTGACTTTTTCAGTTCGTTGGCGACGAGAGGCTGTCGCTTTTATCTCGGCGGGAAATGTGAATCTGTTTTCAGGATTTTATTAATCGAGGTCTTTACTTCTTGAAATATTTTTAACCGACTTCAAAAGGAGAAGGTGGTCAATTTGACTGTATGTTCTTTTTTTAGAGTTCCGTACCCAAAGGGTAAAAACGGGACCCTATTACTGAGACTTCGCTGTCTATCCGTCTGTCTGTCACCAGGGTGTATCTCAAGAACCGCGGGCAAGAACAGCTAAACAGTTGAAATTTTCACAAATTATGTATTTCTGTTGCCGCTATAACAACAAATACTAAAAACAAAATAAAATAAATATTTAAGGGGGGCTCTCATACAACAAATCCGATTTTTCATAGAAAATGGTACGGAACCCTTAATGCGCGAATCCGATTCGCACTTGGCCGGTTATTTGTAGTATGTTACGCGATATCTTCGTCAATCGTGGACCAATTTTGATGATTCTTTCTTTATTTGAAAGCTCTTTCTTCCAAATTGGTCCCATATTCATTTAGTGAAGACATGATGAAGAACTTTGGAGATATGGAAGAAACTTCCGAATGAAATTGAAGTCACTTGGTTTTTTTGTTAAAAATTTAATTAGTTGGAAAAAAGTCCCATGGTCTTTCCTTTTCGAGTCTTCATCATCATCATCCGAGCGTATTCCTGGTTGAATCCTCAGCGGTAACGCTCCAGAGCGCGGGGTCCGCTACCTAACCTAGGTCATTTGACAAGGTTACTGGTTTTACACAGAGCGACTGCCGTCTGGCCTCCGCAACCCAAAGGGTAGACTAGAACCAATCCTTGGTTTGAGCAAATGCTAGTTGGTGTTCGGGACCCACAGTTTATACGTGCCTTCTGGAACACGGAATTATCTTTGTTTTCCAATGACCTTTCATACTTGTTTTCGGATAATCAGGTGACTCAAGCCTGAAATATTTTAACCAGACTAGAAACACTGTTCACAAAGTGTGCTCCCAGTAGGATTCAAACCCACGACATCTGGTATAACTTAATAAGTTTGAAACAGGCGCTATCTGATGTTAAGCATCCTCAAACGTGATACACGCTTGGATGGATGGGATTTATTCATTACAGTACGCTTATTTTCCGTACGATTGACCTACAAGACATTTTAACTCTAGGGCGCTGGTCAATAGAACGTTTATTCACCGTAAGATTGTCAGACTAGAGGTAGGTAGCTTAAAAATCTAACACCAGCATAAGCATAGCACCTTACATGTTTAAAAAACAAAATAAACCAAATAATAAATACATACGGACAAATTACACTGATTGAGCTAGCCCCCAAAGTAAGTACGAGATTTTTGTTATGGGATACTAACTCGAACACTCAAAGATACTATATTTTATAACAAATACATGTATAACCAGATAGACCCAACACAATTTGAAAAAGGCCATTTCCCAACTTGCCCTGACCGGGGATCGAACCCGGAACCTCTGAGTGGCGGACTATCATGGTGACCACTACGCCACGAAGGTCGTCGAACTTAAATACGATTAAAATAATTTTCGATTGAACCCATTTTAGAAATGGGTCCAGGTCTCAAAGGGTTCCATGATTGAAATGGCTTACCGTTAACCTTCACGAGCCTGATATTATTGGAAGTGGTATTTTGCCTCCCATGGGCGTTGGCAATAATCTGTCGTAATTTCCTTTGTTTAATTTTACCTTATATTATGTAGGCATTTTGACAGGTAAATAACGGGTTGAATATAATCTATGATAATATAATACTTATGTAATAAATAATATAATGTAATTTATATCTTTGTTTGTTAAAGCTTTATCACACTATCTCACTATTCTATAGGCGAAAGTTTGTGAGTATGTGTGTAAGTTTATTTTTTCTTCACGCGCAAATGGCTGGACCAACTTTGATAAAATTTGGTGTGCAAGTAGCTGACACCCTGGATACTAAAGGCTACTTTTCCACGGGTAACATACCTTGTTAAATACCTTAGTATAAATCTTGATCAAAGGCTTAGTTGAAAGTGTTAACATTTGGAAGTGTTAATAAATCGAATTAGATAATTGATTTGGGTTTTTAAATCCTTAAGGTACGTTATGTCTAGCAATCTCTTAAATAAGATTTATACTGCTTTAGCACAATCTGTCATCTCCTACTGCATGCCGATCTGGAGTGGTGCCACTAAGACCGAGTTCCTAGCTTTGGGAAGGGCACAGAGATCTCTTATTAAGGTCATGTACTTCAAACCTCGTAGATTCCCTACATATGCCCTATACAAAATTAGTAATCTCTTCCAGTCAGAAAGCTTTTTGTCCTTAACCTGATCTTAAACTACCATTAAACATTGCCCCCTAAAATAAAAGAAAAAAGGTTAGTGTAGCCTCCACTCCTTTTGTACGTACTGCTTTTGCTGAACGTCAATACCCATCCCTGTCCGCTTATATATATAATAAACTCAATACTCTTCGTGAAATTTATCCCATGAAATTATATACGTGCAAAAGAACTTTGATTCAGTGGTTGGAGACACTTACTTATGATGAAATTGAAAACTTATTATCTAAACCTATCTAAAGTTATTCTGTTATTACTTATACAAATTCTCTAAGGCATTCATATCTCTTTTACACAAGCTAACACACTTTATTAACATTCACATAACTTCTACGCACACTTTCATCATCACACACCAAATCGCTCTTTACATCACTACCACATACAGATACACCCACACACACGCTTTCACACTGTTACACATCCTTTACACTTACACTATACTTAAAATGCACTTGATTGTTTTGTTTTCTTTTTTATATGTATAAATAAAAGTATAAACTAGTAGGTACATTTACTAATGTAGTCTTATTGTATATCTTTATAGGAAGCAGCGGGTCATTCCCATCACAAGTATCATAAGATTACTCACTGGGAAGTCCTAGCATCATGTTGTAACTAAGATTACAGAAATAAATGACTATTTTATTTATTTTTATTTTATTTTAACACCGCGCAGCTAAGTTGTACATAAAAGAACATACAGATACAAATAATAAAAACGTGACTAAATATGTCCTAAAAACAAATTTTCAATTTAATTCAAAATGTTCCTTTTCCGGAGACATTTTTGAAGTCGGTCTTCTATAAATTTTAAATTTGTTTACTACTACTTAGCTCTAATAGTTTTCCCTTCATTATCATTATATAGGTATACACTACAGTGTATTTTTTGACGTGTCCTTAACAACTGTTTAGCAGTTATACATTATAAATTTGCACTTTAAAACCAAATATTTCAGAAGCAGATCCCGAAATCGAAAAATAATGTTCACAAGCTCACAGTAGTTTTGAAAGACCTAATAAACGATACCGACACGATGACCCCCAGCACCTCTTTTTCCAGTGAGCGACCCATTCAAGCCCATCTCCTCTGTAAAATCTTTTTTTATATTGTTTTGTTTTTATTATTCCTTAAACTATATATTATGAATATTTTTTAGTTATTAAAATGTCTGTAATAGCTCAAAATAAATATTTTTTGAAAAGAGTAAAAAAATTGGTTATTATATGTAGCAGCAATGAGGCGTTTTCCAGTGAAAAAAAAATGAGGTTAAAAACATTGTCAATAGATGGCGCTTATGAGTTTGAAATCGTTCCGTCAAAAATGAAAGAGGCCGTTTGGTTCAATACTTGTAGTAAATTTGTGATTAATTAACCAATCTTGTATTTTGCTATTATTTAAGTAAAAAAATACATATTTACAAACAATAATATATTTTTAACTGAATTTAATAAAATAAATATATTAAATATTCCAAAACGTAGTGATTATATTCTCTTTGATGCCAAAGACAAACTCTCACCATGAACATTTTATATGAATTAGACATTGACAGATATATTTATGTGATTGCTGGCCGCATCTATGTCACGTGAAGGAACTAATTTTTTTTTAAAGAAAACGCCTCATTAGCATTTAAAATATTGCAATGAAGTACGAAGTACATACAATTCCATGACTTGGAGCACGAGGAGACATCTCGCTATCTCTTTTATACACACGAGCTGTTATAGCACTAACGTCAAAAGCGCTGTATGCGCATCCTTTTCCTTTTACTTGACACCTTTTCATCAGATTTTAAAAGCACAAAACTTACGTGTTATTGAGCAGATTAAAAAAAATAAACATTTTGTATTAGTTTTCTGATTATAAAAAACTTGAAAGGTGTCAAGGGACACCCGGATGGAACGAAGTTCCTTTCGATTAATTAGGAGAGAGAGAGACAGACAGAGAAACACGCGCACGCCGCACGGCTTACAACTATAGCAAAAAGTGTCGTTACAACTTTTGGTCTTAATTTTTTCCGTCTAGCCTCCTTTCGCAACGCGCGATAAGGAACTTCGTTCCAATATTCATTGATATGTTACATATAATTGAAATACCGTACCAATGCCCACCCCATTAAATCACAATTTATTTAAAAATAAATAAAACTTAACACATTAAAAAGGCAGAATGTATTCAGTGTTTAATTTTACTTAAAGCGAACATAACACGAATTTGTTTTAATAAAAGCAAATTTATCAGTGCCAAGGGTTACTCCTTTAATCTTTTAAGCAGTTGCTGCCAAGTTTTGTAAAATGAATTGTTAATTTTGTAAACCTACAATAAATAACCTTACCTTAAAAGGCCCTGACCTCATTCCATTAGCAAAGTTTTTCTTTTGAATATAATTTACGAAGGTGTAAATTAAAAACGCTATATAATATAATGTAATATTCCGTCATATTATAAAATGCAGACTATCTTTGTTACTAGGTTTAAACCAGTATCCGACCAAATCAAGTTGACACCTAGTAATATGCCTCTGTCTCATTTAAAAATGTCTACTTGATTTGGTCGGATAATGGTTTAAACCTAGTAACAAAGTTAGTCTGCGTTTTTATTTATAATAAGACGGTATATGTCGAAGTTGCGCAACTAAAATTAGGCTAAATTACTTCTGCAATACTATTTGAATTACTAGGAACAACATAATTATTTCTCTTCTTTGTCACTAGATGGTGCTTTATGATAATAATAAAAGCATTAAAACCTTTTATTTAAATAAAGTAGGACACTAATTAATTAAATATGACTTTTATGAAATGCAATAAATATTTCTAAAGCATATTAAACACATCCTTTGTCACTTTTTTGCTGGTCGTGTGTGCTGCCATCTCTGTGTGCCTACACGCAACTCCAGTATTGCCTACTTACGGGCCCTCCAATAGTTTCTGTGGCATTGGGTATTACACAACACAACGTCATAGTTTCTTAGAGTTAAGTAGCGCTATTAGTTTTTCTGCAATAATAAATCTAAAATCACGTTGAAAATGGATATGATTGATGACAAGTGAAGTTTCTGTGACGTTTTACTTTCATAATAGTACCAAGTGGTTTGTTTTTGACCCAGGAAAGTTCCTTAATGACGACTACCAATATGGCATATACTACTGAAGTCCCCGCGTCTCAGCCTGTAAAATACATACGTATTTTTACGCCTGTTTCCTATGGGGGTAGGCAGATACTATGGACTTCCACTTACTGCGATCCTTGCAAACCTCTTTTGCTTCGTCAACACTGATAACTCTTTTCAAAATCTGAAATAACTAATCTGTATTAGTTTTCCTTTAGCCAAAATTTCAGTAACTTAATACGGAAGGTAAGATCTTCGATGAGCATCAAACAACTACCTAAATAACCATTTTTTTAAATATTTTAGTTAAATGAATACAAACTGGAACTATATCAACTTACAAGAAATATTTTTCTAAGACAGATGGACATAAAAAAGCTATGTGAAGGCGACTGCGTGGCTTTGACATATAGCTGCCAGACTATTTCTTTTGATAAAATATCTCTAAAAATATAACTCGGGGTTGGATAAAGATATTATGTCATGTTCATCGTATTTCTAGCTTTAATAAAATAGGACGATAACATTTTTTTTTTTTGTTTTGTACCGAAAATAAAAACGAATTCTTCGTATGTTATCAACATCATCCGAGCGTATTCCTGGTTGAATCCTCAGCGGTAACGCTTCAGAGCCCGGGGTCCGCTACCTAACCTAGGTCATTTGACGAGGATACTGGTTTTTACACAGAGCGACTGTCGCCTGACCTCTGCAACCCAAAGGGTAGACCTGAACCAAATCTTGGATAGGTTTGAGCAAACGCTAAAGGGCGTTCGTGACCCACAGTTTATATTTATTTATTTAATCTTTCTTGACCATAATGGTACAAAAGGTAGACTTAATGCTAACGCATTCTCTACCAGTCAGCCTTTAGGAAAAACAGAAATAAATTTATACGTGTCTTTCAAAACACGAATCATCTTTCTTTTCGGATTATCAGGTGATTCAAGCCTGCAATATCCTAACCAGACTGGAGACACCTTTTCACAAAGTATGCTTCCCAGTGGGATTCGAACCCAAGACCTCCGGTCTCCTATTACGAGGCGAACGACTTGAACACTGGACCACGGAGGTAATATACTGTATAGTCATTTTCAACCTAGTGATAAAGTAACTGAAAAAAGCCTGTAGAAATAAAAAGAAGGACATAAAGAGAGAAACTAAAAAACATAAGTACATGACTTGGTGTCACGTGGTTTCTAACATTTAGATGAAAAAGGGATCAGTTGAGGTAGAGGAAAAAATTGACCTAAATGACTTAGGTATTCAAAAAAATACCCTGACTTTGTGACACTGAAACCTGATTTTTAAAATAATTATCCGTTCTTTTGAGACATGCCAAATAAATGATTTTGTAGCAGATACAAAATTAGTTTCTAAAATATTTATTACGCATTACAAAAATTTATCTCATTCCAAACTATGTTAAAACTAAAATATTCACATTAACAAAATATTCCATAAAATATTACCTCAATCGAGAATTACTCAGAGAAATTTTACCCAAAATTACACAAAGGGAGAATAAATTAACTAATTTTCTAATTCTCGAGCATTTACGGCTCAATTTGGAATCAAATTAATTTTACAGGTATTATGTGGCATTTGTTTGGCTTTTAACTCGGGCCTGAATCAAATTATGACGATTGAATCCCAAGGGAAGCTCTGTGAAGATATTTTGAGGATTGCTTTAATTTTGCTTTTTTTAGCAATGTTGATTGATTTGACAATTTATTACTTCGGATGTAGGTCCTTCTGGAATTTAGCAGTTTTCATGTTTTTCTGGCCTATATTAATTAGTCCTTCATTTTAGAGACTAGTGTTATGGGATACTAACTCAACGATACCTACTATATTACATACAGATACATTTTCACGTCTATATCCCTGACGGGGCAGACAGAGCCCAGGGCCTGTAGGCCCAAAGACCACGCTTAGCGTGGTGGTGGGCGTTAAGATGGAAAAGGAATCAAAATAGTGATGAGTTGCTAGCCGCAACGCCTATTACCATGATTCATTCATTCAGGCTCGATCGGCTCTTACGATCTGCGCGGGAAGAGCAGCAGCTGGTACATTCTACGTTTTTTCTTTTCTCCCAGACTAGCATGGAAGATTACATAACTAAACTATATACCTATAAAGTGTAACGAAAAGGGGGGAATCAATTGACTTTTGGATTGATTCCCCCTTCATTGGATTGATTGAATAGTTTCAACCATATTATACACCATACAAAATTAAATAAATACCTACACTGCCATTTTTTTTTGCGATTTCAGGAGTTGTCCCATAGTGAAGGTTGTTTACATTTAGGGATCAGTATGTTTACTCCTTTTCAGTTTAATACCTCCTTTTTGTTACACATTGTATATAGATAAACCAAGACCCAGGTCAACCCTAGGAAAAAGATCATTTATGCTTATGCTTGTTATTTATGAGACACTTTGCACCTATTTCTATATCTATTAGCCTTGTAAAGGTTTAACCCTTTAACCGCGAGCGTCGGATATATGCGACAAACATTGTCGGGCTCATTCCGCGAAGGTCGGATATTTGCGACAAAAAAAAATGCTCGTATGGCACATAACTTACGTATCCATAACCGTTTTTGGTTCTAAGTATGTAAGATTTACCATGTCTCGCGCTGGGGGCACGACAACTGATATAAAGTCTCGCGGTGAAAGGGTTAAAGTCCTTCCGTAGTAGGAGGCGACTGATGTTAACTTATGAGACATTTTGAACTGTCTTCCGAAAATGGAGGAGGTTATATCAATTCGTCGTGATCTTTTTTTATATATGTTCACTGTTGACGCCTAGACCGATTTGTAAAATTCTGTTTTTGTTTGAAAGGGTTTACTTGCAAGGTGATTCTATAGATTTTTTAATATCGAATGTGTAGTTTTGGGTGACAAGTCGTTTTTTTTTATTTAACTTTATTGTCCGAAGTCGGATTTTAGATTTGTTTTTTTTTATGATTATGTGTGTTATAGGTACCAGCAAATAATAAGTACCTTTACTTAGTAAGGGTTATTTGGTGAAACCTTTCTTACTCCTTGACTAGGCACTTTCTCTTAGTATTCAACACATCGCAACATTCGTAACTATACAGTAGAGGGGAATAAAGGTGAAAACAAAAGCATCTGTTTTTATTGCCGCTGTAAAGGGTCGCATTATTGCTCCTCAACTCCTTTATTTACATGGTTTGATTTTCAGATATATTATCACCTTTTTTTATCTCTAACGGGGTTTATATGTACAATATGAAAAGCAAATTAAAACAAAAAAAGACCGAGCCCAGGGCCGTAAGACCCAAAGGCTACGTTTAGCGTTTTTTAGTTTCATTTATCATCATCACCATCATCAGGTCTTTTTGTCTACACTGCAGGAGCACGACCCTCTCTGTCCTACCAGAGCCATACTTGGAAAGAGCAGCCACAGGAATTGGCCTACACTCTCCGAGCTGGCCAAACGGGTTGGAGAGGTCCTTGATGTTTATAAGCTTTGTATATCTTGTTAAATTTATGACCACTGACATTTGAATAAAAAATTCAAGTTTCACAGCTATGTTTTTGAAAAATCTGCAGTCCTTGAACCAGGTAATACCTAAAATAGTTATGCTACCGATTTAAGGAGCGCTTATTTTCTGTAAAATTAATTAACACGATACTTTATGTTACAAATCCTTATCTAAGCACCTTCTCTTAGTATTCTACACATAGTTCTTTACAAAAAAGGAAAATAAAGGTGAACACAAAAGCATTTGTTTTTATTGCCGCCCTAAAAGGGTCACGTTATAGCTCGTTGCCGCCCTTATTTTCAACCTAAGGAATATTCATCAGTTGTTTATCGAAGATTTTTGAGTAACATTTTTGCCAACATTTTTATTATAATATCGACTCGCCCGGCTTTACACCAATACAGGTATAGTATAAATATTTTTTCCCAAAGAAATCTCACTAATATTACAAATGCGATTTGATATTTAAAGTCCAAATATAAGCAAAATTGTTCGGGGAGTCGCCGTGATATGGGTTTCATAAATTTACATTTCGGGGCGAAGTTCTTTTTTTTATTTAAGTAGTTGTTAATAAAATCTTTATTGACCATAATGGTATAAAAACCCGACTTAATGCTTAATTAATCTACAATAGACGCTTAAGGATACATAATTACATAAATTATACTCACTGACTTTACATAGATTTGGAAAAAATAAATGTCGTATAGTAAATAAATTCCTCTATCCGTATACGTAACCCAAATTTGTGTATCACATAAGATAAAAAAGATGCGAAAATGATTTTGAATCGAGACCACGTAGCCCGTCCAAAACTGCCGCGTGACCCTATGAACTCCGGCCATCCGGCCGGTGGCGCCTACCGGCGGTACTACACTTGATCTCACAATTTACTTTCGAGTTTGAGTCAACATTTTTTGTTTCCGAATTTTTATTTAGACTAGCTAGGTCTTACTAACGATCTTCATGAAGTGACCTTCGGCTCCAAAACCCATGAAAATCACCGTGTATACATACATACATACATACATAATATCACGCCTGTTTCCCGCAGGGGTAGGCAGAGACTATGGATCTCCACTTGCTACGATCCTGACAAACCTCTTTTGCTTCATCTAAACTCATCAATCTCTTCATACATGCCCTTAGGTTACGGGTACTTTTTACCTCTCCTTTTTTTAGAACGTCTGCAATTTGGTCGCAGAAAGTTCGCCGAGGCCGACCTTTTCCTACTGTTCCCTTCACATTTGTCATATAAATATTTTTCGTCAATCTCATACACCATACAAACCGTGTATACATTGCATATATATACATATTTAAACCTAGTTTGCGCCCGTAACATGCAATCTTATTACATAATTGACATAATATTCCGTTTGCAGAGTATTGGTATGATACACATATCAAATATCTAATAAGGATCTGACAGCTCTCCTGTCAGCGATAGATCTCAAACTGTCGGCAGATGACGTAATTAGGTTTTGAGGAAACATATATGTGTGATATAATATATGCATATGTACATAGAATTCATAGTTATAGAGCTGTTAATGCTTGTTTTAATCAAAGTATGTTTTAACATAATTCTTCAAAAATCAAAACTGACTTCACTCCAAACTACAAAGCCATTTTGAGAAAATTTATTTGCGACCACCACAACATGACAACACGACGGACAAGTACCCACTTTTAAACAAAAAAATCTTTCTTTTTCGAAGTCATTTGGTAAAACTTAGCATGCTAAAAAAATCTAAGCCCTGTGAAAAAACATAGCACATACGTTAGGGCTCTATGTGCTATGTTTTATTTAATATAATAAATTCGTC
Source organism: Acrobasis consociella (assembly GCA_963555685.1). NCBI lineage: Eukaryota > Metazoa > Arthropoda > Insecta > Lepidoptera > Pyralidae > Acrobasis > Acrobasis consociella. The sequence goes on along the minus strand of OY743111.1, from coordinate 4,671,203 downwards.
GCGATATTTTTTCATGTATGTTCACCGATTATTAGAAGACGCCAGGACCGATCCGGTTTTTTTTTTAAATGGCGTACTTTTTATCTTGTCCCATAGAAATTTAATCAAAATCAGTTGTGTAGTTTAAAAATTATTGTATAAACCGTCTTTTATTGTAAAATTCGAGAAATCTTAACAATAATATTTGTTACAGAATTGCCGCCAGAGAAGCCCACGATCAAAGCTGAGAAGGGTTGGTACGCGTCTGGAGACACGCTACGCGCGGAATGTACGTCACCGCCCGCCGACCCGCCTGCTAACCTGACATGGCTGCTCAACGGAAGAGACGTATGTACCTTTTTAGAACAAAACCAGGCCTGTGTCACTCCCCATTTAGGTATCGAAAATATACCTACATTATCCTTTCACCGGCAGACTTTATATCAGTTGTCGTGCCCTCAGCGCGAGGCATAGCAAATCTGAAATAAATACCTACAACTAAAAAACGGATATGAATACGTTAGTTATGTCTCAAACGAGCATTTTTTCTGTCGGAAATATCCGACGTTCGCGGAATGTCCGACAATGTTTGTCGGATAAATCCGACGTTTGCGGTTAAAGGGATAACACCGTGCATAAACTATGCAGCCTGCAGCTCTTAGACAAAGGGAGAACGGGGAAGAGTTGCGGAAAGAGGAACGGGGACCCAAAACGGGCACGCATATTGCGCGGGACCTTAGTAAGATTCCGCTCTGTATGTAATCTGTGATTTAGGTATGCTGTCGCTCAAATGCGACGAAACATTTGCTAAAAACTTCCTCTTTTGGCATATGTGCGAAGAAAAGTTTCACGTTCTCACTTTAAACTGTAAATATTAATTAAATAGTTTGAAGGGTTATCTGGGCCATACTGAAGACAACGTTTAAACTGATATCTCCATTTCCTTTCAAAAATAATTTATTTTAAATGCAGGCGAAACTGCACCCCGAAAAATTCATATAGCTCCATTAAATAATAAGCTTCTCTTAAGTATAGTTAGTTATATTGGTAAAAACATATCTAAGGAAGTAGAATCACTACCAGTCCAAAATTGAAAATCTTTAAATTACAAACACCGTCAGGGGAGCCCAAGAAAATTATGCATAACACCCAATTTGGAGTGAAGGTACAAATCATATATAAATATCATTTCGTCCCTAGCTGACATAGGGCACGTAATTAAATGCCAGATTGCGAGCAGGGATCAAAGGTTTACCGTGAGCCCATTTTGCGAGCTGTGACATACACAGGTAAACCCTGCTGCGAAGCGATAACTCATGTCGATGTATGGATTCAGTAAACTGGCTTTATACCTTGTGGTTTTATTGGAACCAAGTTCCTTTTTCGATGTTATGGACTTAAAATGTGTAAGATTTTCCGCCACTTCTTTTCGTGTAGAAATTTTTAGGGGGCTGGAATTGTCTAGGCTTTTTTAGGGGCTTTAATTTTTATAACTTTGTTCCTACAAGTGTTTTAGAAGCTTATATTTAACTTAAAACTTTTATCAAACTGTTCTGGCCAACTATGAATCAGGTAGTACACAGAGAGTCGTGCACCTGCAGTGGAGACAACAAGGCCTAATGATGATTTAACTTGCAATGTATACTATTATAATCTTGTAACTCAATTTTCAACCAATTATTTTCAGCCGATTTAGCTGAAATTTTGCATACTTGTGTTAGTCGGATGACAATACAATATTATGTAGTCAATGAGCTGTTCTGATGATGGAGCCGAGAGATATTTGACGGAACTCAGTTATAAAAAAACATACCCTCATTGAGTAGGAGTTGTTTGATTTGTCTTGACGAGCGCTTTATATAGACGATGCTGATAACGGAGACGGAAGGTGGTTGATGGAACTCAGTAAACGACGCATATCCATTCAGTGTTAAAGTCGGTTTTAACCTCCAACAAAAAAAGGGGTGTTATAATTTAAATACTATTGAAATAAGGTTTATTTTAATTTGCCTGGCAAAAAATAAACTTGTGTGAAAAATTATCACACGTATGTACAGTGGGCCACATAGAAAAGTATACCACCAATAGTACAATTTAATAGTATCGAAAGTATAGAGGTAGTATAATATTGACGACCTCCGTGGCGCAGTGGTCAACATGCTGGTCCGCCACCCAGGGGTCCCGGGTTCGATTCCCCGTCAGGGCAAGTTGGAAAATGGCCTTTTTCAAATTGTACTGGGTCTTGGATGTTTATCTATATATGTAGTTATTTGTTATAAAATATGGTATCGTTGAGTTAGTATCCCATAACACAAGTCTCGAACTTACTTTGGGGCTAGCTCAATCAGTGTAATTTGTCCCTATATATTATTATTATTAGTATACTTTTCAATATGGCCCACTGTACTTATATTATACTGCGGAAATGCGTTGATACTGAATACCATTGGCGGCTCTTCGTTTTAGGAGAAACAATAACAACAACAAAGGCTTCCAGCTTGTCACAAGATAAATATATTATGACAATTATTATCAAAGTTATATGTAAAGACATACGGACGTGTGTCACATATAAATTCTCGCACGCCTTTCCTGTCCTAAGACCGCGAAGCGTGTCCCGGCGTTTCGGTTCGTTTGCTGTTATTGTACGTCACAACATGGATTTTGTCATCATGAAACATGTTATGAATAACAATATTTTCAGCATATATTATGACATGAACGTTGTTTTCTTGGGAAGGTTTACTAGTTGGCAAGACTCGAGTGCTTTGATAAAGAGCGGGTAAAAATGATTTTAAACTTTGAGATATAGATTCACTATCACGTTTATCTCTAAGTATTTGTATATCCTACAAATCACAAAGTAAGCAATCGCAACAACGGAACCCTACACTGCGTGTGGTCGGCCATACACTTGGCTGGTTCTTTTTTAAAATTAAATCTTTATTGTCCCACTTCTGGGCAAAAGTTTCTCCCATATCTTTTTACCTATCCTGATTTTGTGCGACCTGCGACCACTGACCAATTCTTCTCAAAATATCTGATGTCATCATCAACATCATCATCATCATCAAGTGTTTTTAGTCTCCACTACAGGAGCATGACTCTCTGTACTACTAGTGCCATATATGGTCAGAGCCATAGGTATTTGGTCAGCGCCGCCAGAGGATTATCTGATGTCATTACCCCAACGTTATATACTTTCTGGATACAGAACATCGATTTTTTAACTTCTTCTTCTTCTTATCGTGTGTGTTAGTGACTAACACTAGTGTCAGAGTTTTTAAACCGCCTTAAAGGCCTCTGACATGGTTTTAGGTAACGACCAATGTCAAAGACAGTGACCTGGACCGACGGCTTAACGTGCCCTCCGAAGCACGGATCATCTTACTTATCAGACAATCAGGTGATCAGCCTGCAATGTCCTAACCAAACTAGAACAATACAAAGTCGTTGTCCCCGCCGGGAATCGAACCCGCGACCTCCGGGTATGAGCCGAACGCTCTAACCACTTCACCACGGAGGCAGATAACTTTTTCAACTTTCGACGTTCAGTAGGACAGTCGTTATTCATATCATTTTCTTAAAAACCAGCCTATCTAGATTTAAGTATCCTGTTAAGACTTGATAGCCTAGGCAATCAACTTAATGACATACAATCGGATGTAAGGGGCATTAAATCTAGTTGCGAAGTAACTAATCAAAAGCTGGAAGCAATGGGGGCAAGACTCGACAAAGTTGACCAGCGAGTCGTCGACCTAGAAGGTACGTCCTCAATGTTAACCTCGCAAGTAAATAGTATCCAAGAGCAGTCTTTGTCCAGGGATCAATGGACGAGAATGAATAACGTCGAAATAAAAGGCGTACCTAGTAGACCAAATGAAAATCTATTCGACATAATTGCAAATATTGGTGAGTTCATTGGCTTCGCCGTGCCAAAATCATCACTTAACTACGTATCAAGAATTCCAACTCGGCAAAGCAAAGAAAAATCAATCATAGCCAGTTTTGTAAATAGATATCTAAAGGAGGATTTTGTAGCAGCAGCACGGATGAAGAAGGTTATTATAGCCCAGGAGTTAGGATTCTCAGGGAAAGAAAACAGGATTTACGTCAACGACCACCTGTGCCCCGAATACAAGAAACTACTCAACGATACTAAGATCGTAGCTAAAGAGCGTGGCTACCAGTACGTCTGGATAAAGTTTTCAAAAATTCATGTTCGTCGTAATGATAAATCTCATACTATTGTTATTAATTCTAGCTTGGATTTAAACAAATTACGCTAATCTATTTTCTTATATCGTTTAGTTTAATCTGTTGCCTATTTTCAAAAATGTACCATAATCTGAACCACAGAATATTCAATGCTGCAGAGTGTTTAGCTGAGAAAATGTTGCGTACCCCTGGTTTCATACTGTTTACAATTATAACTTTATATATGCTACTTGCACTAACTGGTTTTTTGTATTGCGCTGCTGTCTTCAAGGAGTATACTTTGCTAACTAATTCCGTCTTTGTTGCACCTATGCTTACTCGCATCGTATCGACTCGCGCGCACCGATCCCATTCAATGAATCGCAACTTACCTGTTTCTATTCATACTCGGGTGACGCCGCCGGTCACTAACGAGCTGATAAGGCCTTTTGTCATTTTTTGTATTCATTCAAAACAGTTCGCACCACATTTAACTCTTCTAATATTTTTTACCTTTAATAATGATTTCGGATAAGTTATTAATATACTATCAAAATGTACGTGGTTTGCGAACTAAAACGTCTATTTTTCGCCGTAATATTGAGCTCACTTCATATGATGTTATAGGTATAACCGAGTCCTGGTTGTTGGACGGAATTAATGACTCAGAGTTATTTAACAGCAATTATGTATTGTGGAGACAGGACCGTAATTATTCTATGACGGGACAAAAAATGGGCGGGGGGGTGTTTCTGGCAACTCGTAAGGAGCTTAAAGTAATTCCGAGGGCTGACTGGTCATCCTCGGCAGAGGATCTGTGGATCACATTACTTCCTGATGATACCCACTCTCGCCCTGTTCACATTTGTATACTGTACCTATGTAGTCAAAATCAAGGCAATACCTTTGCGCAACAGCTAAATAACTTTTTAAATAAATTAAATGAAATTGTTTTAGCTAACGACCAAGATCAGTTTATAATCATGGGGGATTTTAACATGAGTTCCATTCAGTGGAATCTGTCACAAGATGAGCTTTATTTTGAGCCTTCAAATGTTTCCAGTGATAATGAACATGCTTTGATTGACACATTAAGTCTTATAAGCTTTCACCAATACAACGGTATTTGTAACTTATATGGCAGGCTGCTGGACCTAGTGCTATCGAGCCATGGTGCCACCGTAACTCGTGTCGTCGATCCCCTTGTTCCCCTTGATCCCAACCATGAGGCTATTTTGATAATCCCAGACTTAAAAATCTATAATTTTGTTATACCTGCCCCACGAACTAAGTACTGTTACAATAAAGCAAACTTTGATGGTATGAAGAAGGAATTAAATTTAATTGATTGGTTTACGCAATTGGGCAATCAACAGTTTGATGATGCTATACAATTTTTCTACGATACTCTTTACAAATTACGGGATAAATATGTTCCAAAAATAATGCTTCGATATAGTAAAAAATCGTTCCCTGTCTGGTACTCCACGCCCCTAAAAAAAGTTCTTAAGGAGAGATATAAAGTGTTTAAAAGGTATCAAAATTATTCCAGATTAACCGACAAACTAACATTAAACATTCTGACAGAGAGGGCTAAGTTGCTTGAAATTGAATGCTATAATACATATATATTAAAAGTAGAAGACTCAATTAAGGACAACCCTAAGGCTTTTTGGTCATTTTTTAAAGAACGACAGAAATCGACGACGTTGCCTTCTGTTATGAAATATAATGGCCAAACTTTCAACACAGGTGAGGAAATCTGTGAGTCCTTTTCTAATTATTTTCAGTCAACATTTTTACAAACTTCAGATTCTGACAATACTTCATTCTCGGGTTCTACTAGCTACGTTTGTCATCCTAATAACTCCCGCTCCTCTATGGACGCTGATCTGCATACAATCGAAATAACAGAGAAAATGGTTTATGATAGGTTGCGCAGTCTTGACCTAACAAAATCGGCGGGACCTGATCATATTCCAGCCATCTTTCTTGTCAGATGCGCGAATGAGCTAGCTAGGCCTTTGACAATTCTCTTCCAAAGGTCTATCGCCGAGGGTAAGGTTCCTAACATTTGGAAAAGCGCCTTCATAACCCCTATCCACAAAAAAGGAGCAAAGGATAACGTGGGAAATTACCGTCCCATATCTAAATTATGTATCATAGTGAAGGTATTTGAAGGAATAATATATGATCAAGTTTACTCCTCACTTAAAAATTCATTTTCACCAAATCAACATGGTTTTTTAGCTGGTAGATCAACTATTTCCAATTTGATTTTGTTTGAAAACAATCTTACCCATAATATGGAAAATGGCGTTCAGACAGACGTGATTTACACGGACTATAGTAAGGCCTTTGATCGCATCGATCATAAAATCCTTTTACAAAAGCTTTCTTTTGCGGGGATCCGTGGTGATTTACTTAGATGGTTTGCTTCATATTTACAGAATAGATCACAGGTTGTAGTCTTAGGTAACTATAGCTCTTCATGGACTCGTGTTTCAAGTGGGGTTCCTCAAGGGTCGCTATTAGGCCCCTTATTGTTTATTATTTTCATATCGGACATTGACTCCTGCTTTCGTAATTCTTCAGTATTATGTTTCGCTGACGATATGAAAATTTTCAGAGCTATTTCTACATCAAATGATGCTGAGGAGTTGCAGAATGATTTAAACCGTCTTGAAACTTATTGCATAAATAACAAATTAGATCTTAACGCTTCAAAATGTTCTACTATTACTTTCACTAGGAAATTCTTCCCTATTAACTTTAACTACACTCTTAATAACCAACCGCTAAAGAAATGCAGTAACGTTCGGGACTTAGGAGTGATACTAGACAGTAAATTAACTTTCAGTGATCATGTTGATTCTATCATTAAAAAAGCTCTTAAAGGTCTTGGCTTTATTCTAAGAAACTCCAAAGATTTTAACCAAGTAAAGACACTCAAAATTCTTTATTGCACATATGTGAGAACCCACTTGGAATATGCATCACAAGTATGGAATCCGTTATATAAATGTTACATCGACCGCCTAGAAAATATTGAAAAGAAATTTATGAAGCATATTAACTACCGTACAAAATCGAGTATAACAGACTATAACTTATCATGCAAAAAACACCATCTATTATCATTGGTCAATCGTCGTGAACTATTAGATCTTGTTTTTCTGCACCGTGTCGTAAATTCTCATACTGACTGCCCACAGCTTCTTGAACTCATCGGAATATATGCTCCTCAGAGAATGTTCAGAAACATTCCCACCTTCGCTACGCCTGTAGCAGCTACTAATTATCGACAAAATTCTTTCTTACTTAGAGCTTGCAACAACTATAATAGGTTCTCCTCTGATACAGATATGGACATCCTAGGTTTAAAGACAGTGGCATTGAAAAAAGCCTACATCAACAAAGTATTTCCAGACCAGACTTAGTGCATCTCGAGTATAAATCAAGAATTAATTAAGTAATTCTTTCTCTCTGCTTCACCTCTCATCTATCTAACTGCAGCATGTACTGTGCTTTGGTACATAATAAGTTGTATTTACGCATTAAATGCAACTTATTATGTACTGTGTTATGGTACTTAATAATTTAATATATTGTATTTTCGCATTAATAATTTTTTAGACTATCGCTAATATGTCGGTTCCTTTATTGCTTATGTAACTGCTATAAGTGGAGATTTGTAAATGACTTCATGTTTTTAAAATGTAATGTTATACTGTTGTTGTAGTCGATAATCTTCCTTACAAATAAAATAAAATAAAATAAAATAAAATAAAAAGTCTAAAAGCGACGTAAGGCTATTTTTAACTAGCGATACCTGATACCGGATACCGGGGACAAATTTCCCGCGGGTGCGTTCTAACTCGACCGGGCGAGATACCGCGTGGTTTATTACAGCCGGGACTGGGGATATTTTTACTTCAAGCTAAAATATTAGCCGCCTTATTCGAAAACGCAGTTTGAAGAGAGATTGTGGAAAAAGGATTATACAACGTGGAAGGGACGTACCCGTAATAAATCTAACCACGAGCTATATATACTAGATTACAATAATAATAATAAATTCATTTATTTCAGATGTCAGAGATCCATATTGATACACTTATTAGAAGTTCACAAAATACACAATTAAATAGCAATAAAAAAAATTGGTTGCCTGTAAAGTCGGTATACGGGCGAAAGTTTTACGTGACAACGACTTTTTATGTCTGTCTCTCTCGCTCTTAGGCGGGCTAACCATGCCCGAGTGGAAGGGACGCGTGCCTCTCACTCGCTCTCATTGTGAGCGCATAACGTGAGCGGAGCGTAACGCAGTTTCTTGAAGTGTCACCCGGCAAACCAATTTATAAGACGTTGTCACGTCAAAAATGTCACACAATACTTGAATTAAAACTGAAATAATAATTAAAATAAAAAAAATTGGTTGCCTGTAAAGTCGGTATACGGGCGAAAGTTTTACGTGACAACGACTTTTTATGTCTGTCTCTCTCGCTCTTAGGCGGGCTAACCATGCCCGAGTGAAAGGGACGCGTGCCTCTCACTCGCTCTCATTGTGAGCGCATAACGTGAGCGAAACCAATTTATAAGACGTTGTCACGTCAAAAAAATTAAAATAACAGTCAAAAATCACAAAAATTGCGACAATCCCATACAAATTGCGCGGTTGGCTGCACACTTTTGCATGGAAGGGAAGTTTGCCGAAATCGGGCATGTCGTTTCGAAATAAAACGTAGACTACGTTTGTATGTAAAATTGTATTTTGACTAGACAGAATCAGAATTTTCTTTATTTTAAAACGACGTTCGAATGTTTAAAACTATGTTCATATTTGGAATTTAAAAACTAGTTAAATCATATAATTTTAGGCATAAAAATTATATGCGTATGCAATTTCTTTAAAATTACAAAATTTTACCTAAATCTGACATGTAATTTTAAAACAAAAGCTACGTTTGTATGAAAATGTGTATGGTTGCTCTTAAATAAACTTATTCATAATCTGAAATTTCGTGGTTGTTTCCTGAAACGTCGGAATTCCTCCCTTCACTCCATTGTTGTTTCACGGGCGAGCAATTCAGCGTTGTTCCAATATTATTGTTCATCGGAAGTGGCCGAAGATATCGAGAGGACGATGGCGGCTCAATTAATAAATGATTCCATAATTTTTTCTTTGTTATAATAATTGTAAATAGCTTATTGTTCGTTGAAATTGCTGATATCTTCAAATGTCTTTAGAAAATGACAGGACTAACCTACGTAGTATTTATTCTGTGCTAACATGAACCTTTTTAGGGTTCCGTCAGAGTGTCTGGCTGCCTTCGTGTCTGCTAACTTACTAATATTATACTTAGTACCTGGGCGACCGAGCTTGCTCGGTTACATCTCAAACATCGAAAATACGCGTTTTCCCAAACATAAGACTAATCTAGATCGATTGTTTACCCCCGAAAACCCCCATATACCAATTTTCAGCGAAATCGTTAGAGCCGTTTTCGAGATCATAGAAATATATAAATAAATATACAAGAATTCCTCGTTTAAAGGTATAAGATATACTCTTATACTTATATTAGAAAGCTGTAATGTGGTATGGGTAGGTATGTATATGCGTAATAGTGGTAAAATAAAATCTTGTATTTTTTTTTAGCTTGGGTTCATTTATTGGGTCTAGTAATTATTTATTAATTGGGTCTAATATTTCATGTAGCAGTTAGAACCTTTGATATTCGCAGACAGACTGAAACAAAGACTCGTTTATATGAATACATTAAAACAAATATTTTCAGAAAATAATGTTTATGTAGAGTTAGTATTTTTGTGAGCACTTAACTTACTAAAAGTTACATATAACAATGGGGTCTATTGTTACAATATGGTCTTAGTAATTCCATTTAATTAATAAATAAATAAATATGAGAAGCTTGGTGGCCCAGTGTGTTCGAAAGTAAAGCCACACAGGCCGTGGTTTGCACTTGGATGGACGACCACGAGTGGCATAGAAATTTCTCTAGCTCCTCCGTGCTTCGGAAGGCACGTATAAACTGTTAGTAACGGCTGTCATCATTGTATGGTAGTCTTCAAGCTATGTCAGATGCCTTAGGCAGCCTAAAATTTGACACCAGTGTAATTAACCTAGAAAACTAAGGCTGAGGCTTCACTCAAGATGTAACTGAGTTTTAAAAATAACAATTAGGAACAAATTGTAAAGAGAGACAGTAAGTTAAAACATAAAAAGCTTGTTTAATATAATATATTGTTCAGCCGTGTGGTTTCCAGCAGAGAATAGGACCACTCCAAGTCCTCCCGTGGATGTCGTAGAAGGCGACTTAGAAATACAAGCTAAACAAAGCTTATTAACATCAATGAGACCTCTCCAACCCGTCTGTCCAGCGAGGAGAGTGTAGGCCAAGTCGAGACTCTGTCCGAGTATGGCTCTGGTAGTACAGGGAGGGTCGTGCTCCTGCTGTGGAGACTAAAATACCTGATGATAAAGCTTGTTTATCAAGAGTGAAGCCTGAGCTTAACAGCCCTTGTTTCGTGACGTCACATTCATGTCTTTAATAAACGATGTTGTTGATATACCGTGTATTAGCGATCGGAAATTGGACTCGCTTGAGCGGAGTTGATGACTACCTGGAAACCTGTGTAAGTCTTTAATAATTAACTCGTAAACTGAAGATGGAAATACTGGATAATGGAAGGAATATAATAAGGTACGAAAGAGTAATTAAAAAAATATAGTTTTTAGCTTAAAAGAGGACTAGGTATACTTTATTTCCATATACAATATGGACTGAATGACCCCTTAAAATATTTGTACTTACTTGCTAAATAATTGGCCAAGTGCATGTCGAGTCACGCACAGTGTAGGGTACCGTAGTTGCGAAAGCCAACTTTGAGTTAATGCCAGAAACTTCTTAAAACTATTTTTTATTTCGGCACTCAATTAAAAAATTTCATCTCGATATAACTTTGTAATTATAGCGAGAATAACAAAACAAAAACAGTTTTCTAATAAAATTGAATAAGATGTTTCAATTTTGGCAAAAAAATTATTATTCTTTAATCAAATTACAGCTTTCTAGACTTATAGTCTCTGAGTAAAACCGCTTATGAACAGACGCACAGACAGACATACTGAAACTATACAAGGGTTCCTTGTGTACAATGGAAAAGAAATTGACATACTTGATTATCATCATCATCATCATTTCAGCCGCATAACGTCCACTGCTGGACATAGGCCTCTCCCAAAGATTTTCAAAATGACCGATCAAGAGCGGCCTGCATCGAGCGCTTTCCAGCGACCCTGGTCAGGTCATCTGACCACCTTGTAGGTGGATGCCCTACGTTTCGCTTGCCAGTACGCGGTCGCCATTCAAGAACCTTTTTGCCCCACTGGCCATCGGTTCGTCGCGCTATGTGTCCCGCCCACTGCCACTTCAACGAGCTAATCCGCTTAGCTATGTCAGTGACTTTTGTTCTCCTACGGATTTCCTCATTTCTGATTCGATCACGTAGGGAAACACCGAGCATAGCCCTCTTGATTATATATTGACATGACTTCCTCCTTAACTTTTAGAAGTCGTTTAAAAATTACAGCGATTTTTTTCTAGCTCTTCACATCTTTTCGTTCTTGACTTAAACTCCACTATATTTTATTCCATTCCAATTTCCCAATCACAAGTATCTTGAGCTCAACCCTCCACCGGCCTTAGCGCGACGCAGGCTAATATTTCGTCCCTAACAAAGTCGAGCAGCGTAATCCTGGCGTAAAATACAAAAATAACAGAAGAAACTTGACTGTGATTTGATCTAGTCGAGAGAAAGTTGGTTAAAGATTTTATATGAAGTTTTAAATACCCAAAGTCTTCTTCGGTTATCAATCTAATCTGACTTCTTTGACTACTACCTACTTTCTGTGTTTATTAGCGATGAACGTGAATGCAACTTCTGTTATATAATAACGCTATTGGGACTACCGCTAAGAGCTCTTACTGCCGCGCGACCGTCGCGTCGGTGACAGTCGCCCCGACTATCGGCGGTCGCGCGGGCATATCGTCGCTTGTCTGTAAGAGCGCTAGTGCGACATGTGCGTGCGTTACAATTCGTTTTTAACTTTGAAAAATTATAATAATAATTGTACACTAGGCGCGACAGCTTGCTAATTTATACATGTTGTATAGTGTGAGCGCTATTTTTCATCATTTTAGCCGCAAAACATCCACTGCTGGACATAGGCCTCACCCAATGATTTCCAAAATGACCGATCAAGAGCGGCCTGCATCCAACGTTTTCCAGTGACCCTAGTCAGGTCATCTGACCACCTTGTAGGTGACTGCCCTACGCTTAGCTTGCCAGTACGCGTTAGCCATTCGAGAACCTTTCGCCATTCAAGTCGCCATTTCTGTTCCTCCTTAACTTGTGCCAACAATCCCGACTTTAAATAATTCCCGGTTCCCGCTAAGTAATGACACCCACATCATTGCATTAGGCCCAACCCGATGTTTTTTGAGGTCTCAAACTTGGTAAAGTGCTTGAACCATTTTTGTGTGTAAGTGTGTAAGGAGCCTACAAAGTTGCCATATCTATAAATCTGCCTTAAATAAATAAATAGATGGCCATAGGTACAACAGCTGAAACTAACGACTTAACGTGTCTTTCAAAGCACGGAGAGAAACTTGTATGCCACTTGTGGTTACTCACTTAAAGGGGAACATGCCATTTTTAATGTTCCCAAACCTTTTTTCCTTTTTTGTTCCCAAAGATTCTTTGGTGGATTCACCTAGCACCAATCTCACATAAGTACAAGTATGAACGCTCAAAACGTTATACTTCAGTTTTGAGGCAGTAGTGAACAAAGTTATCGTAAGACACAAAAACAGCAGGTAATATTTCACTCTTTCTTCCATCATAATGTTGGTAATCAGCCTGGTCATCTTCACGGATGATCAACAGTGTCCTCGATTCAGTTGTAGATAGGCGATAGGGCTGTACCAAGATGATTGAGTGTTGTCATCGCTCACGGCAATGGATGAAGTAGGGAGACACTTATCGATAAACATTTTTATCGATAGATTCAGAATAAACAAAATTCAGAAGGGAATATTTTTACATAACTTAAACTACCTTTTTCGGAGGGGTTGTGAGGTTTATTTTTCTAAGTTTTAAATACACAAACATTTTAACGATATACAATATACTCAGTTTCAGATTTAGAATTTAGGGAAAGGTGATTGGTATATTCTTTACAGAAATTTAGGGTTTTAATAAGCACAATAATTAGTACATTATATAGCCTTTTCACTCACTTTAATTAAAAAAAGATAACACAAATAACTAGATGTGAATATAATTTAAAAAGACCGAATCATACCATTTTTTTATTATAATATAATTATTATCATGCACTGGACATTTTTTTTCTACTTGGCACACGTAAGTGAGTAAAACAGTTTTTATTAGGGTTCCGTACCCAAAGGGTAAAAAGGGGACCCTATTACTAAGACTTCGCTGTCTGTCCGTCTGTCCGTCTGTCTGTCACCAGGCTGTACCTATCTCAAGAACCGCGATAGCTAGACAGTTGAAATTTTCACAAATTACGTATTTTTGTTGCCGCTATACAACAAATACTAAAAAAAAATATTTCAGGGGGATCCCAAACAACAAACGCGATTTCTTATAAATAATGGTACGGAACCCTTAGTGCGCGAAGCCGATTCGCACTTGGCCGGTTATTTTTCATTCTATTGATTATACGATATATACGTAGTAGCTGTACATATATAGAATAGTTTGATGCCAAATGTATACTAATTAATTACGGTTTCATGTTGGTTTCGCTATTGACAATAGCAATTTGAACGCTAAATGTATTTGTGTTACCACATTAAATTCATAATCATTGTACGGTAGTTTGACATTCAAAAGAATATTATTTCGGCCAATAATTTCAAATTATGGCCATAAGTGTATCAATACAGCTCGTTTATTCACACAGTTACGCAAATATTAATATACCACATAATTTTAGTCAGTACAGGCTATTTATTTGAATTACCTGTGTTTTGTGTAATAGGGGATAAAAACATTTAAATTAATAAAAAGTGTGGTAAACGTTTTTTCCTTTTCTGTTACCTATATAATCTATACATACATATAATAAAACAGTAAAACATTGAATCTGTACATGGAATGTATTTCCAAAATAACTATTTGGGGTGATGGAGACATAGTAATAGAGTAAGAATTTAAAAAAATGTCTGTCTGTTTGTCTGTTTGTACACGCTAATCCCCGGGAATACTGGACAGATTTGAATGAAACTTTTTTGTTACATACATAAACAATAACATATAGGGTATAATTGATTTTGGAAAATGAAACACCTGATGCAGAACCGTAATGGTCCAACTAAATTATAAGAAATACAAAAAAGACGCCGTAGCAAAAGTTGTTCAACCTGATAAGCATTTTCCAAAGTCATAAAACCCACGCGAACTAAGTCACGGGCTTCGGCTAGTTAGCAAATAAAAACGAAGATACAGCGCATTTGAATTTCGAGTGACGTCGCGATTGGCTACGATTTTTAACCAACGGTGACGTAAATCACCCCCACTCCGAACCTTCGAAGCGCTGTATCTCCGTGAATTTTGACTAATTTTCTAAACGAAAAAATATGGACCCTTTATTTTCAGATAATCTAATAGGCGGACTATGTCGCTGGACGGTCGGTGACTAGTGTCATGAACTGTTTCTGGTATTTTCGCTTCTCTGCAAGAGAAAATAAAAAGTCGCTTTTTTACGGCTAAAGATTTATTAATTATTTTTTATCGACAATTTTAATTCAATCACTAATATACAAAGCGGGGAGGGTGGTTTATTAAGACCGGTTGCCGTATTTGATATTGCTCGTAAATTATTGCGTTGAATCTTTATTATTAGAATGTACTCAAAACTTACTTAACTGTATTAAAAATGTAATGTCTTGACGATTAAAATTATACATTATGTTTTAAAAAAAACCCTGTCCAATCCATTAAGGTAATGTTGGGTTGCTTGTGTAGGTTCTATTTATCGGTTTCCCTCATCCCTGAAATCATATATTTTATAACAAATACATATATAGATAACATCTAAAACCCAGGACGATTTGAAAAAGGCCATTTTCCGACTTGCCCTGGCCGGGGATCGAACCCGGGACCTCTGGGTGGTGGACTAGCATGGTGACCACTACGCCACGGAGGTCGTCAAACATAGTTATATTGAAAGTAGTCGCATGTTGCGGTGACAGGTGTCGCCAGCTGTCGCGAGACAATTCCCCGTCACGTCGCGCGACGTGTTATGCGTCGAGTTATGCTCATTATGCGTATGCAATAGTGGAAGTTTGCTTAAAACTCACCTCCGGAATATAAATAAGGGACAATGACATGTACAAACAGACAGACATCTTTTTTTTTAATTTTTATTCTATCACTATCTCTTCATCGCCCCAAATATTTTTTTTGGAACTATATTAAATGTACAAACACTTTTTTTTTACTGTTTTATTATATGAATAGTTAAAGATCTATTATATTTTTATATAAATATAGAACTAGATCTATGATTCTATATATACTTACATGGAACTGTCCTTGATAAAACAGTCGCATGTTGCGGTGACAGATGTCACCAGCTGTCGCGAGACAATTCCCCGTCACGTCGCGCGACGTGTTATGCGTCGAGTTATGCTCATTATGCATATGCAATAGTGGAAGTTTGCTTAAAACTCACCTCCGGAATATAAATAAGGCTGTTTTATTGCGTAACGAATGAAGATTTTGTGAACATGTTGACACTAATGCCTTCTGTCGGTCGGTTCAGCCGTTTAAGAGTTATTGGCCTTTATTGCTTGGAAGGGTATTTTAAATTACCTGGCAAATAAAAGATGGCGCTACAGATATCAATTCCACTTTACTCATTAATAGATGGTGTCTTCTGAGGTTTTTTTTTATTTTCTGGCAAATAAAATTGTAGTTTATGGCATTGAAAGGCTCTCTGTACTCCGTTGGAGATGAAAGCAATTAGTATTTAAGGGACTATGTGAATTTTCCGGGGATCAGTATTTGAAATAATTTATTTGAAAGGAAATGGAGATATAATTTGAAATTTTGTCTTAACCACGCCCTAAATGACCCTTTAAACTATTTTATGAACTACTGTCTACAGTTAAAACGTGAAGTTTGTCAATGCACATTAGCCGAAAGCGGCTGTTTTTCGCAAGGGATTAAGTCAGTAAAGGGTAAAAACATGGGGTATATATGTCGCAGTTGAATTGTATAATCCGTTGTTTTTCAAAAACTCTAGCTGTTTGGCAATACAGCTCGGTTTTGTAAAATAGCTGAAAATAGTTCAGTTCGATTGTCAATGAGTTACGTAATTACGTTTAACAAAACAGCTAGCGTTGAGATAGCATATAGAGTTACCATTATTGAATAAAACTGTGTTACCAAACAAAATTATATATGAGGGGACAATAGTTGTTATTTATTTTTTATATTTCTCCTGGGATGGAAATAAAACCTCAATTCTACTACTTACTAAATAATTCAGTCTCCAACATCATAAAACACCAATGACGAATGATAAATCAGCTCGATGCAATTGGATTAGAAATATAGAAATTTTGTAAACCCGTCAACTCAATGGCGCAGCGATTTCTTACGGCCAATTGATCCATGTGAATTTTCCATCTTGCCGGAAGGCGGGCGTCGAAATAACAATATGGGATCTAAGCTAAAGGTCTGCTTTATTCTTTTCAATCTTTTGCACTACGAAATCACAAACAATGCACCCGATGTCTCTTGATAAAAACAGCTTAGTCCCGGAACGTGGCGAAGAATTTACTTTATGGGAGGCCATATTTGTTGTTATGACACTGACACTTCACAAGCCACAAGTGGCAGAATTCCGATCTAATTGTTCTACAATCTTACGTTAGCTAGTTTGTTAAACGTAACACATTGGACGATCTTACGGACCGATTTTCAGCTATATTACAAAACCGAGCTGTAATGCCAAAAAGATAGAGTTTTTGAATAACAGCGGATTATACAATCCAACTGCGACATATACATTCTCTTTTTGTGTGTGTAAAACTATCGAGACGTAAGCTTAACTATGCATTTGTTTTACTGCTCACACATAATGTACGTGAGACATCACCAAGCATTATTATTTCTTGCATTATCACCATTTAGAAGTTAGTTTTAATTTACTATAGACTTACTTATAGATTACCCTGTTCGATTAAAAATGAAAACATGTATATTATACAACAAATAACCGACAAAACTAGACATTATTGTTTCTTGCATTATTGTTAAATCTTTTAAAAATGATTTTTTTCTGTAAATTTTCAAGTATACACGAACCAATAAAATAATTAAATTATCGAATTAAAAGTAAGTTTTAATCTATTAGCGACTTACAAATTACCCGGTTAATATCTTAACAAGGCATGCTCACATCCCGTGCAATTCTTCATTACCCCGTTTAATTGAAAATGACAATTCAAAACGACGCCATAAGCCGACATGTAATAAATATCCCACAACAAATCCCAACAAAGCAAGCTTGCATCCCGTGCAGTTGTTACTCTCATAGTATTCCTGTAGGCATTATTATTTGTTGCATTATCATCATATTAGAAGTATGTTTTAGTAGGTAGTATGTAGTAGTAAGTAATCTAATATCGAATTACCTAAGAAATACCCTGCTTATTGACAAAGACAAATACGAAACGATGTCATTCGTCAACATGTAGGTTAGGTACCTAATATCACACAACAAATCCCAACAAAACCAACTCGCATCCCGTGCAGTTGTCTCTCTCAATGTTCTTGCATTATCACCATAAAAATGTATGTTTTATTTGTAAATTTTCAAGTACACATGAACCAATAAAACTAAATTACCATATTAAAAGTAATTTTTAATCGACGACCTCCTTGGCGTAGTGGTCACCATGCTAGTCCGCCACCCAGAGGTCCCGGGTTCGATCCCCGGTAAGGGTAAGTTTGAAAATAGCCTTTTTCAAATTGTCCTGGGTCTTGGATGTTTATCTATATATGTATTTGTTATAAATTATAGTATCGTTTAGCTAGTATCCCATAACACAAGTCTCGAACTTACTTTGGGGCTAGCTCAATCAGTGTAATTTGTCCCTATATATTTATTTATTTATCTAGGTACAATCGACTTGAAAATTACCCCGTGTAATTGAAAATGACAATTCAAAACGACGCCATAAGTCGACATGTAACATCCCACAACAAATCCCAACAAAGCAAGCTCGCATCCCGTGCAGTTGTTACTCTCATTTGTATTCCCAACAGGCGTTCTTATTTCTTGGATTATTCCATATTTCTTGCATTATTACCATATTCCTTGGCTTTTGCGACTTTATAGAATTACGGGATGTGTCGCGACGCGACGTCGCGCAGACTCGCGCGTGAATACTCGATGTTTACGTGCGCCAAATGAAAAGATTATTTCTTAAATTAAAATAATGCCCGTTTTTCTATTACTAGGTCTAGGTCCATTCTATTTTTAACCTTCTCTCGCAGCTACTAGGCGAATGAACTTTTACGTTTTCAAGTGATTTTATTTGTATTTTTCTTTCGTGATAGTTAAATTTAGCCGATAATCTCGCCAATCTAAACATATCGGGAATATGCTCAAATTGGCGAGATTATAGGGTTATATATATACCCATAACATTTTTTCTCTCGCATTAGTTAAATTCACTTTAATGTTTATTTTAGCGTTGATTTACACGGCTTGCATTATGTTTTATGATCCAGTATTTCAATCCTTAAAAATAAATTGTTTAAAATTTCAAAAAACTACATACTGTTTCTCAAAATTTGCCATTACTAAATAAATAAATGCACAAACTACATACAAATGAGGAGGTTGGGTAAAAAGAAGCCAACGGCATAATAACCAATACATAATTTCAAAGATACGATGTTATACCGTTCAGAAATAAACGAGCTCAGCGCCATTTGATTATGTTAAACGATACTTTGTCAATAGCGGAATCGTGGACCGATCGGAATTCATATATTCGAACCAGTGATGTCTATTTCAGTACACTAGATAGCAGGAAGAGGACAAAATATTTGCGAGGTCGAGATGTCACGCCATTTGATTATGATAAACGATACTTTGTCAATGGCGAAAATGTGGACCGATATACTCGAACCATTGACGTCTATTTCAGAACCTACGCTGGATATATAGATCACATCTTCATCATCATCAGGTCTTTTTGTCTCCACTTCATGAGCACGACTCTCTCTGTGCTACCAGAGGCATACTTGGCCAGAGCAGCCAGAGGACTTTATCCTATACTCTCCTCGCTGGCCAGACGGGTCGGAGAGGATTGTTTCATTGATGTTTATAAGCTTTGTTTGCCTTGCATTACTTAAATCGCCTTCTACAACATCTACGGGAAGACTTGGAGTGGCTCTATTCTACTCTACCGGAAGCCACACTGTTAGGATCGTATATAAAAAATGAATAAAAACACACTTCGAGTTCATCACTAGCATCAAAACATCAAACAGCTCGCTTTGCAGATCTAATTTTACCTGGTACAACTATCAATAAATGGGCGACAGTGTGTTTTACTGAAGGATTTTTGTACAGAAATATAATGAATTGTCTAAAAAATACCCTAAAACATATGTGTTTTCAGATACATATATATTTTTACGTCTCTATCCCCGATAGGGTAGACAAAGCCCAAGGCCGTAAGACCCAAAGGACTCGCTTAGCGTGATAATGGGCATTGAGATGGAAACAAGGAATCAAAATAGTAATGAATTGCTAGCCGCGTCGCCTATAAACATGATTCAAATCTCCCCCATTCGCTAAATCGGCTTTTACAATCTGCGCGGGAAGAAAAGCGTTTTCTCCTTTCTCCCAGACCAGTATGGAAAGCGGTCTTTTTCAAACCTTAGTATTCCAGCGTGAAAACATAATAGATGTCAGTGGTTCCTACCGATCAAAGCCAATAGCATGGAGATCGTGTGCAAACCGTTTGTATTGCAGCGAAAAGTACAATTTACGTACAGAAGAGAAAAGAGAACCTGTTTCACACCGTATTGCAATATAGAGAGAAAGTGAAAAGAAAATTTGCGCCGTGTGGCGTCGACGTTATTTTTTCGTTGTCGACGTTACGTTGTCCATATTGGCTTAAGTATTATATTATTATAACATTTAGTTATTGTATGAAAAAAATAAGGTATTAGCCGAAGCCCGCGACTTCGTTGGCGTGGACTTAATGACCCCTGAAAATGCTCATCAGGCAGGACAAAGTTTTGCTAAGGCGACATTTTTATATTTCATGTTCAGCTGGACCATTATGGTTCTGCATCATGTGTTCCATTTCCCAAAATCAATTTTTTTTTTATTTATTCAGCAAACACAACAGTTAACAATCACATACAATTTCATAAAATTTTACAAAATATATAGGAACTAATCTAGATCATTAACCAAAAACGTGAATGCATTACATGTCTACAGGTTAAGCACTACTAAATATTAGACATAAAACAAAGATCTAATTTATTACTACTTACACTAATATTGTTAACTTACTTGTTATTAATCAAATTAAGCTGGGACTAGCCGGCATTACCGACCAGATCAGTAATAAGTGTATTTCAATCAAAGTACAAATATATTTGTACTTTGATTGAAACCTTGACCGATAGAACTCATTGGAGGACACTTTTTACTTGTTTTTTAAATTTACTGAGTTTAGACTCAAAAAGGTCTAAACTATTCATGCCACCTGACTCCATGATTTTAATTATACCTTATATGTTGCCCAAGCTCAACAGCCATATAACACAAAAAAAACATTGAACGGGGATTAGCGTGTACAAACAGACAGACAGACAAACAAACAAATAGACAAACAGACAAACTGACAAACAGACAAACAGACAGAATTTTTTTTTTAATTCTTACTCTATTACTATTTCTTCATCGCCCCTAATATTTATGGAAATATCTTTAATGTCATCCTGCCCGTCCTAACCTACGGTGCTCAAACATGGTGTCTTACGAACGCTCAGATGTCCAAATTGAAGGTGTGCCAGCGAGCGATGGAGCGCAGCATGTTAGGTGTTAGGCAAATAGATCGTGTAAGAAATACCACACTGCGCTCCATCACCAAGATAGCTGATGTGGAAGTAAAAGCGGCTACATTAAAATGGGATTGGGCGGGTCATGTCTGTCGCATGCATCCTGAAAGATGGGCACATAAACTGGACTCCGGTCTGTTGAAGAAAGAGAGGAAGACCAAGAAAAAGATGGGCGGACGACCTTACACAGTTTGAAAAAGAATGGCAAATTGCAAATGGCACGTCTAGAGACCGCG
Organism: Acrobasis consociella; assembly: GCA_963555685.1. Classification (NCBI taxonomy): domain Eukaryota; kingdom Metazoa; phylum Arthropoda; class Insecta; order Lepidoptera; family Pyralidae; genus Acrobasis; species Acrobasis consociella. The sequence continues at coordinate 4,649,574 of OY743111.1, read as the reverse complement.
ATAGATGGAAACAAAGAGGGGAGGCTTTTGCCCAACGATGGGACCTATTATAGCTAAAAAAAAAAAATTTTTAATGTACGGACACATTTTTTTACTGTTTTATTGTATGTAGAGATTAAAACTTGGTTATTATTTGATTACCTACAAAAGTTTATCAGGTAGATTTTTCTCAACGCAAAAACTCAACAAGAGTTTTGTTTTGAGAAAAATGTTTTGAAATTAGTAAGTATATAGTTGAGTGAGTGTGAAGTCCGTAGTCTGTTTGAGCACTTACAGACAGTGTCCATGGGAGAATAACATACGGTGGAAGTTTTTTAGCAGATGTAATAAGTTATGGTAGCTGTAATAATAATGATAAAGTTCTCTATTGCCATAAAAAATATAGTTCTATGACTCTTTTGTATTGTAATAGTAAATTCTTTATTAAATTTTAAATTCATAAAAAGTCACTATAGAAATATTTATAGTACAACAGGACTTAGGTTGAGTCTTTCTTTTTAAGCGACTTTTATATAAGCGGCCAAGTGCGAGTCGGACTCGCCCATTAAGGTATTTTTTTTAATTTTTATATTTGAGTTGATTGAATGAAAGGTAAATTGCAGTTTATGACATATTAAAAAAAAACTTCTTACTAGATCTTGTTCAAACTAATTTTCGCTGGTAGTTTTAATGGTAATGAACATAATATATTTTTTTTAGTTTTATCATTCTCTTATTTTAGAAGTTACGGGGGGGGGGACACACATTTTTCCACTTTGGAAGTGTCTCTCGCACAAAGTATTCGGTTTAGAATAAAATGATATTAGAAACCTCAATATCATTTCTGAAGACCTATCCATAGATACCCCATACGTATGGGGTTGATAAAAAATAAATTTTTGAGTTTCAGTTCTAAGTATGGGGCACCCCCAAAATTTATTGTTTTTTTTTTTCTATTTTTGTGTCAAAACCTTAATGCGGTTCACATAATACATCTACTTACCAAGTTTCAACAGTATAGGTCTTATAGTTTCGGAAAAAAGTGGCTGTGACATACGGACGGACAGACAGACAGACAGACAGACATGACGAATCTATAAGGGTTCCATTTTTGCCATTTGGCTACGGAACCCTAAAAAAGAGAAGGTTTACTAATTATTCGAAGACGCCTAGACCTACTTAGGAAAAATATTTTTTTGTTTGAAAGGTGGTCCCATGGAAATTTCATCAAAATCTGTTGTGTTGTTTGGGGGTGAAGTCTGTTTTTAGTTTTGAAAATTAAAAATTATGTAAACCTGTGTTAGGAAGATCCGTTCTGAAATAACAAAAACATGTGTTCATCTACAGACAATTAAAGTTTTTATAAGCTGAAACATAAAATAAATTCTAACTTAAAAGTTATCTACAAAATGAAGACCATAAACTATTTAAAGTCGCAATAAATTCTGCATCACAATGATAACGTTAATGATGGAGAAGAACATAATAAAACGAAATTAGCAACACAAAGGCTAGGTCGGGAGGCGAATAAATTACCCATACACGACTTTTACCTCTACGTTCGTGACACAGAACACTTAAAGTAGAAATATAACGTTTAAGAACTTGGCTATTTAGCTGTGCGTACATTTTTAACAGTAAAAACTTTTTAATCTTTGACATATCACAACGGGACGTTTGTATCTAATCTGCCGCATCGAAATCCGATGTGCGCTTTCTGTCCTTGTTTATAACAAGAGATTTCGCTGTCTGTGTGATGTAGAGATTTGCATAAGTACCATAAACAAAACCATTCATCGGCATTGTCGCGCTGTATGGCAATGGAAATTCTTCAAGACAGATGAGATATGGAGCGTCTATTATTTGCCCTTTGTAGATATTCTATGTCCAAGCTCATTAATAAATGCCCTTACCTCGGTTTCCCAAACACCTGTAGTCTTAAAAGCCACAAGCACAAAAATATACGTAGGTTTCAAAAATTGATATTTTAGAATCTAAAAAGTCAAAGTAAGTCAAAGCATCTTAAATTTAGATGCTTTGATTTAGCACCTGCATGACTGATAACTTATTTTGGCCGAAAAGAGATATTACTTGAGCTTTACTTCTGTACCTGTTACATTCTATGTCCACGTTCGTATAGTTTCATACATTCAGAACAATTTATAGCCGACCGCATAATTTTAAAGGAATGCCATTTTAATTTCGAGAAGCATTTCTATTACTTTAATGGACTGCTTCTATTGAATTAATCTGCCCATTTAAAAATACGCTTGAATAAATATTGTAAAAATATTTTAGTGTTTATTTTCAATGGTTTATTTTAAAATTTAAAAGTTTCTGCCCGCCATAAAATAAAGAATTAATTCATTCACAGATTTATTTTTAACTATACGTAAATATTTATTTGGTGTTTTATATTTTTCGTTAAAATATTGTTATAAATTCAAAATTGCTTTGGTTAGTTAGTAATACGGAACTTACCGTAATTAATATCATTTTTATCCAAATATTTCGACAACCCATGCTGGTCTGGGAGAAATAAAAAAAAACTTAGAATGTACCAGCTGCTTCTCATCCCACGCAGATCGTAAAAGCCGATCGAGGGAATGGGCAAAAATGCAAATCATGTTAACAGGCGATGCGGCTAGCAACCCATCACTGTATTGATTGCTTTTCCATCTTCTCGCCCACCATGACGCTAAAAGTGGCTTTTGGGTCTTGCGGCCCTGGGCTCTGCATAGAACCGCAAGACCCAAAATGCTCTGTCTGCCCCATTAGGGATAAAGATGTGATAGTATGTATGTATGTATGTTCGACAACCCTTTGGCCGTCAACACTCATTCGTTCACTAATTCAACAGTCATTATTTTTAAATTTATTAATCTTAAAATCTTAAGATCATTTTTTTTTACAGAATACTAAACGCATCTTTTCTAAACTTTATTATATACATATAAGTTGATAAAAAATATAATTTGGAAGAAATAAAACAAGTTTTCCTCTAAATAAAAGACTTAAGTACTAGAATGTCTCTATTAGAGTCTCAACTATACATTTTGTCATCTTTCTAACCCAGAAGAAGTCGAACGAGACTTGACAATTTTCTTTCCGAGCTAAGCGTCGGCAAGTCGTGATTTTCTTTGTAATAAAATTCGACGTATGTCCATTGTACAAAGAGGACGCGGTCAATACTGCTTGCAATTTAAGTTTGTTCACAAGTTACACAACACGGGTTCACAACATAACGCTGTCAAGTAACGTAGAGAGAATTGACATTTTGTTGTTCACCGTGTCAAAACTACTACAGAAGTTGCGCGACCGAACTTCAGGTAAATTACGCCTTTAATCTATTTAAGTTACTACGGACACATTATGCCGAACTTCATTATCATCATCATTTCAGCCGCATAACGTCCACTGCTGGACATAGGCACAGTACATACAGTATTGCAACTCGGCGCTGTCCTTGAAAAATATACCTACGCCACGCGTGCGCTAGGGCTGCCCGTCTACAGAATTTTAACCAGTCAAGACCCGCACGACATTAATAAATGTCCACGTTCATTGTCTTACTATTGTGTCTGGTATTGACGGCACGTTAAAGGAACGGTTAATTTCATGTACCTACTAGAGTAACTAGTTTTGTGATTGTAAGGTAAATGAAAAAGATAGCGTTAAATAAAAATACATGTTATGTTTTTGATTATTATCATATTTAATATCCCTTAAATATTTATTTTGTTTTGTTTTTAGTATTTGTTGTTATGGCGGCAACAGGAATACATAATTTGTGAAAATTTCAACTGTCTAGCTATCGCGGTTCTTGAGATACGGCCTGGTGACAAACAGACGGACAGACAGTGAAGACTTAGTAATAGGGTCCCGTTTTTACCCTTTGGGTACGGAACCCTAAAAAGATCGCGACGAATTGATTGCCTCCTTTTTAGAAGTCGGTTAAAAAGGAAAGGTAAGTTATTCTGGTTTGTTCAGTCCGGTCGGATTACAATCCCTACATACAGCACGAAGCAACTCGAAACAATTTTTTTTGTTTACCACCCCATATTGAAACGCTGCGAACGTAACTTAACATTAATCATATCTTCGCGTACGCTTCCTACAGCAATCAAAACCCTAGTACAAAATCTCACTTAAAAATTATAGGTAGGTCTACTTAGCGTAAATCTTACTAGGTAGGTAACTAAAAGGTAGGTAATAATTGTTATAATAACATTATAATCATTTGTAATGATATTTTATTTCAATAATATATGTAAGTAGCTAAGTACCCACATCAGTAAGTAGATATGTAGCCTAGGAAACCACTACTTAGCTAGTTTTTTTTATCGCGAGCATAGGTAAGAGCCAGTCCACACGGCGCGTTGCGTCAGCGTTGCGTCGACGCAGCGCTACCACTGCGTTGTTTTACATACAAATAACCAAGGTGTTCACACGGCGCGCTGCGTCGTCGCAACGCACACATGACGGACAGCAGCCCCCGAGACGAAGCGGGAGGGGGTGTACTCGTGCGACGTCGGAGCGTCAGCGCTCAGTTGTTTGTGCGTTGACAGGGAGGATACACGGAAGTTCATTTCGTTTTACGTTTACGTTTTTGTATTTAGTTTTATTTGCAGGGTATTTGCAGGGTAAAATGAATACCATTGAAGAAATTGACATAGATTACTTGATTACATTGATACAGGAAAGGGAAATTATATGGGACAAGTCAAACGTAGATTTTAAAAATAAAAATTTAAAAACAAAAGCCTGGGAAGACATATCAAAAGTTTTATTTCCTGATTATGAGAATTTCACAGCTGAACGAAAAAACAAAGTTGGTGAGTTCACAGTACAGATATTTATGTTTTTTTTATTTAAGAGGGCTTTCAAGATTTTCTTGCACCGCCAATTCCGCGATCAGTACAAAATTAATATCTCGACACTCTAAAATTTTAAAACTTAGGGAATTTAGATTAGCGTGAGTACTATTTTATTACTTAGCTCAAAACTAACCTAGACTACGCTGAGTAGGTATAAAATATTATTTTTTTACTGATCGCGGAATTGGCGGTGCAAGAAAATCTTGAAAACCCTCATAATACAATTATACCTTATTTAGCTGCCAAGGCAGAGTTCCTCTAGTCATAAAATAGGTCGCATATTGCTGTCTTATGACATTCGGTGCTGTCTGTTCTTCATGTACGGGTTGTATTGGGAGAAATTCATCAACACTTATAGCAAATTTATCTCTTTGTCTAAAACCATCTCGATCAGCGACAAAATTGTGTAATACACAACATGCTTTTATAATGTCAGTAGCGAAGTCATAGGACACGTCTATCGGTCTGTGAAAAATGCGCCATTTGTTGGCCATAATCCCAAAAGCGCATTCGACATATCTTCTGGCTCTGCTTAGACGGTAATTGAAAACCTTTTGTTGTAAGTCGAGATTTTGACCGCCATATGGACGCATAATATGTTTGCTCAGTCCAAAAGCTTCGTCACCCACAAATACATACGGGGTTGGTATATTGCTACCAGAGAGTGGCTGGGGTTGAGGTAGTGGTAAGTTGTTGTTAATCATTAGCTCGTACAGTTTAGAATTTTGTAATATGGTTGAATCGCATTCTTTTCCGTATGCACCGATGTCGACAAATACGAATTTGTAATTTGAATCCACAATAGCTAGCAACACAATCGAAAAAAAGGCTTTATAATTAAAAAAAAGTGAGCCACTATTTGCAGGATTACACACGCGGATATGTTTGCCGTCGATGGCACCAACACATTGAGGAAAATTTGCCTTTACATCAAAACCCCTCGCTATTGTTTGGAAACTTTCAGTTGTCAGTTCAGGGATGTTGTCTCGAAGAAGATTGGTCCATATAGCACGACAAACTCTTTGTATTATATATGCAATAGTAGATTTTCCCCGTTTGAATTTGAAATGTAAATCAGTTATTGAATTTCCACTTCCTAGGTATCTGAAAAGAAAATAATTATTATAATATGCATTTATGAGATAGATAGATACCCGAAAAAAAATACTGACATATTCAGACATCGATAGCAAATAACTTTCTCTATGTAACCAATTAATTCTGGAATCGCGAAAAAAATAGCAGCTGTTGCATACATTTTGATTCAGTAGGTATTGCTTTTTGTATGTAACAGCTGTTATATTTTCACGATTCCAGAGTCGGTCACATAGTGTTTGTTAATGATATCTGAATATGTCATTAAATTTTATCGAGAAATTCACTATGTATAAATTATTAAATCATGTTTACTATTGGTTTTGCAGGTAATGATTTAATAAAAAAATGGAGAAGTGTAAAAGATAATTACTTCAGATATTCAAAAAAATTAAAAGAAGTATCAAAATCGGGCTCGGGCGCTACGAAACTGAAGAAGTATCATTTATACAATCAACTCCTTTTTTTGAGAAAAGTGGAACAAAATGCCACCGAATCTAGCTTAGACTCGCCTAGAGAAATCAACAATGAATCTACGTCTACAAATGATGACATTACCACAGACAACACTCCGCGCTATGTTCCAGTCGCGCGCAAAAGGGCAATGCAAATGGATGAGTTTGAAAGAGAAGGACTAAAACTTCTCAAGGAGCCGGAAAATCGCCATATGTCCTTTTTCAGAGCTATATTGCCATCTATTCAAGAATTTTCCGACCGAGAAACTCTCCGTTTCCAAAGTAAAGTTATACAAATTATAGATGAAATGCGGTATGGACAAACATCATCATATGTGAGTGGCCCATCAACGTCTCACCAACCACCATATGGGTATCAAACAGCAAATTTTCAAAGTACATACATTTCTGATTATAATAATTCAATTACATCTCCAGAAACATCTCAAGCAAGTGAAGAAACTGAATACGATTTTTCTAATTTGTAATTACTGGATGATATCTCTCTTAAATAATGTCTAAATTTAAAATTATGACAATTGCTGATTATTTGTGAGTTGATTACTAATTAAACAAACCAAAAAAACTGTTATATTTTTATTACTTAAATATATTTATATAGTTACCTTAAAGTGATTCCCAGCATTTCTACTGGTTCCACTGGATTCCTCATATTAGTATAGTTTTTTCGTATGTGTGGTTCTAAGGACTTCAATAAACATTCGAAGCTGGATACACTCATTCTAAAAAAATTATAAAACTTCTTTTCGTCTAATAGCAACTCCCGATATTCTAAAAAAAAAAACTGTCCATCACGATTTCTTAATGAAATGACAGGACTGATCCAGTACCGTCTTGTGATCTTGCGTCGATTTCGGCGGTGACGTAGTAATAGGAGCAATGCTAGACGTCTTTTCCGATCCATGATTTGCTATAGACTGACTGCGAATTTTTTTCAAAATACTTGCCGCAACTGTGCGTCGCCGCTGCGCCGACGGAGCGTCATAGTAAACAGCGCAACGCTGCAGCGCCCGTGTGGCCGGCTATGCGTCAAAATATTTGCGTTGCGACGACGCAACGCAACGCAACGCGCCGTGTGGACTGGCTCTTAGATAGCTTACTCGTGTTATGTATTAAGTCTTTCAACATTATCACTTATTTATTTTTTAATCTAGGTATTTGTGGAAAAAGGGAAATACTTACCTATTTAAAAAAATAAACAACATACTAGTAGGTACATATATAAAAACTATTTTTATTAGTCTTACTTACCTTTCGGAGTTTTGAGGTAACCTAAAAAATGTTATCTCTGTGTGCTTAACCGACGAGTTTAAACAACCAAAAACAGCACAATATTGTCTGTGTTTCGCTATATTATTAACGCACGACTACTGCTTGCATCAAAACACCGTTCGCCACAGCGACGCATTCTCGGCTGTTTGTATACCGAGTCACGGAACAAGTGTATACCGACCTTCGAGGCGCGTAGGTATAACTTGCGTTCCGACCGTTTGTATGAAGATACAATACTGTATGATATCTATATTGTGACATAGGCCTCTCCGAAAGATTTCCAAAATAACCAATTTAGAACGGCTTGCATTTAGCGCCTTCCAGCGACTTTGGTCAGGTCGCCAGACTTGCGCCTTTCGCTTGCTGGATTTAATGTCGAACTTACGTCGCCTTTAAAGAATTGAAGAATAACCGCTAGTAAGAATGGTTCCGTCGATCGGCTTTTACGATCTATATATATTTTGATGATTCCCTTCTCAACCTTCTTCCCACCATCATGCTAAAAGTTTCCTTATTAAGTCTTAAAAAGTCTTTAAAAGTTTTTAAAAGTCTTGCGGCCCTGAACTCTAGACGTACTTAGATACTTTGTCTGTCCCATTAGAGATTTTATCCCTAATGGAACACACAAAGCATTTTCGTCCTGATAATATGTATGTACAAAAAAAAACTCTTACTTTCTATTGCTTTTCACTGTGCTGAATCGTGTTCAAGAGTTTTATAGATTTTTAAAGCTCATGTACCTTCTATATTTTAACCCTCAAATTCACGTCAAAACGTGTACCGAATTCCTACCAAATTTTATCTCAATACAATGTCTTATAAACGTTACTTCCAAATACCATTACACGAAAAAGCGTAAAACAGACGAATCGAATATAGGAATTCAATTACAAAAGAATTGGGGAACAGCGTGTCAAGTTATCAGCGTGACACGTTGACAGATCGCGAGTTGTCACGCTGGCAACTTGTGTCAACGTGTCACAAGAGAATTTCCGATGTTGCCAACGTTCCAAAAGAATGTGAAATTCTAAATATAGAATCAAGTGGTTGGTCGATAGATCTTTATTTACCTACGATTTTGGGCGTGGAATTATTTATTTTGAGGAGATTCATTATAGATTGTGCTACAATTTTTAACGCGAAGGTGTCGTAGGCGCTTCTTAAACAAATTTAATTTTGTAAAATTATACGTTATTTTATATTTTCTTACATAGCAAAACCAACCCAAAATTTTCATCAATGTAAAATGTGTTATGACGATATGTTTACCGAAAATTAATATAAAAAACCATCTATGCATTTAATTTATTCATCGATCGAAAATAACGTTGGCAGTCGAGCAAAAACAGAATTCAAATGTAATTTCTGATGCGATATGAATTTAATTTATGTTCTATTTTCAAAATGGTTTCCATCCCTTGTGCCTAAAAAGTAAATCACTCTTCAATCCCACGGGAATAAGAAAATTATTTTAGTCTTTCAATCTAAAAAGTATATTTAGGGATTTAAAGACGTCGTTTTAGAATAAATAAGATGCGAATTAATTTTGTCCACAGATCCAAGGCAAGCCTGTGATACAGCAGAGGATCTTGCCAAGTCCAGTGGTCTCCATTGACGCGCCGCATAGCCGCAACACAGCGGCGCCGGTAGACGAGAACAACAACATCATCTTTAGCCCGTGGAAGGCCTTTGGGCCTTTCGTTGACACTATTCAGGTATAATTTCATTGCTTCGTTACGTATCGTAGCGCGTTTCCGTTTACAGCCTTAGTTCGGCTGTGCTGCTGAGCCTAGGGTTCACCTGGCATAAACCATATTAGTGAATATTTTGTGAATTAAAAAAAAAATTACGCGAACCAACCATATAATCAATATTGTCGAGCGAAATAATTTAGTCAATCAATAACTTATAGCATAACAGGCCCTAAATGAAGGCAAATACACAATTATGGCTTCTCCCTTACACTCTCTCTCTCTCTCTCGCGGATAGTCAAGTCACTGTGCTATAAAACCCAAAGGGCGCTTTCAGAGTGATGGTTGACATGTAAGGCAGAAGATAGAATCAAAAGATTCTAAATGTTTTCAGTTCTCCTAAACGAATCTCATCAAAATGAGGAAATTTGGAGGAAAATGAAGGTCACTAACATAGACGAGCGGATAGGCACATTAAAGTGGCAATGGGCGGGGCACATAGCGCAAAAAAACTATGGCTGATAGTGCAGAAAGGTTCTCAAATGGCTGCCACGTATCAGAAAGCGCAGCGTAGAACGCTCACTATGGTCAGGTGACCTAAACAAAGTTGCAGGAAAACGCTGTATGCTGAATCCTTTGCTAGATGTCCCGCAGTGGACTTTCTGTGGCCGATATGATGATTATGAGACTGCATGGCAGAGCATAATAGGTACTAATAAATAACAAAATATAGGTACATTAAATTATATAACTACACCAAACTAATCCATTAACAATATTGTCAGATGAAATAATCCAGCTTTCAGGGCGATAGTCAACAATTACTATTTCCTATGGCATCCCGATTTCCGAGCACCATTGTTCGTAATTCGAGGCCACAATCCCCAAATCGAGATTTTCTTGATACAATGTTATTCTCTAATTGGTGTACGACGTTGATTAATGGAGCTTTGCTTACTGGCGTTGCCTTTTACAAAATAAAGGGAAGACAGAAGTTAAACTTCATATATACCCCCCTGACAACATCCACCTTCAATTCTACGGCTATGTTCTTCTTTTGTTCTATTTTAAGTCCGTCCAGCCAGCAGTTACGCTGCAAGAGCTTATAAATGAGGTCTATCTTGGAAAGTGCATTATCACGCTGGCCAAATCAGAGCCGACACATATGCCGTCATCTATTTTTCGAGCACGGCAATGCCAAACCTCATTAAACTCTCATAGCTCAAGAAACCAGTTGGACTTCGAGAGGTTCGGCTACGCAATAATAAAAATAAACCTTTGGAACATTTTCCGATTAAGGGTCGAATTCAAGGTAACGTGATTGGACTTCTACAAGGTATCTTGATAATGTCAAAGCTGTAACACAGTGTACAGCAACTGCATGCTACAGAAAATATGTAAATAATCGCAAAAACAGTGGCTATAAGCAAATAACCCAATCAAAAGTGAACAACTAGACAACAACATAGTTATAGAAATTTCTCGCAGTTCTTAGAACGAAAAAACCTCTTGGGTAAACTTGTATAATGTCTTTTAATAAAAAAATAACAAAGCTTAGTGAAAGTAGCCTTTGAATCTTTCGGCTCTGGGTTCTCTCTTCCAAAGGCCACAAAACCCATAGAGCTCTGTCTGCCCCATCTATCTATTCTTATGCGACAATTAGTCATAAAGTTCCACACTGCTAGCGTCATGTCATAGTGAGCAGTAGAATCATTTTCTTAGCTTCGCTGATAACAGCATTGGCTCTTTCTACATCAACATTGTTTTATACCTCTGCCGTTGCCTCTCACAATCATTTCGGTGTCGTGAACATATTCATTATTTATAGGTTAAAGGTTTTTGTTGTGGTTATCGCCGCTTATTTTTATGGCGCCCGCGAAACTTTCTTGTTTATGAGAACAAGTCGTAAAGTAAGATTAACGGTGGGGAAGAATGAAAATTGATTCTGCCTTGAATCCTCTACTTTATTGGGGTTTTGTTGTGTTAGTTATTTAACGGTAAATTTACTTTAATTTCGGTAGCTGAGTGTCTTCGTATATCTTGGGAAAGTACCTCATTCATCGATACAGGATAAAAAATCGATCGGAGGATACGGATGTGGGCTATAAACTTTTTGAAAAAATATTAAAAAGTAGCAAGCTGCCTTAGATCGTGAATCTTGTAAGCAAGAAGGGGAGGCCTTAGCCCAACAATGGGACACGATATAGGTTATCAAAAAAAAATAAGTGTATAGGAAGTTCCAACTGATGTGTATAGGAAGAAAGGAAGGCCTAAAACCAGATGATCAGACGACTTCAAAAGTTACGACAAAGATTAGAGGGAGAATACACAATATAGAGAATAATGGAAGAAGAGAGGGGAGGATATTGCTTAGCAGTTGGACACAGGCAGATAATTAACAAACAAAACAGCAATTATTTTCTGCTTTTTGTGTCTGTAAAGTATACTTACTAGACTTCTTTTTAAATTTATATTTTTGTCTCCAGGAAGGTGAACTAATTCCCAGTCAAGACTCAGTGGTGTTTCCAACACCACGGGTACACGACAGTTCTTTAGACGAAGACGCCACAGATCCTATGCCAACAGCACAGACATCTAATAAGGTAGTGGAGTATTTTACTAACACTTATGAGTTTGATTCGTTTTCTGTATTGTTTAAATAATTGCATATCTAGGTCATTTTATCTAAACCAGTAACTAATTAGATTAAAATTCACATTTATTTATTGAATTATGTTTTACTGGGATGATATCTAATTTGGCAAAGCTTTTTTTGCCGATTTCACATGTTTACGAAACTATAAACGGAAATTAACCTTAAAAATTTTCTTTTCTTTTTTTTTTGCTGTCGCTTCGGCCGGTTACGCTGGCTAAGCTTCAAGCGTGATTGATGCAGCGACGTCAAACGTTTACCTTGTGCATAATTTATTAAAAAAATATTTTTAAGCAGACATTAATCTAAACCGTTTGCCGTGTGGTTAGAATAGGGCCACTCCGAGTCCTTCAGTGGATGTCGTAGAAGGCGACTTAGGAAATACAAGCTAAACAAAGCTTACCAACATAATGAGACCTCTCCAACCCGTCTGGCTAGCCTGGATAGAGTAGGCCAAATCCTTTGGCTGATCTAGTCAAGTATGGCTCTGGTAGTACAGAGAGGGTTGTGCTCCTGCAATGGAGACAAAAAGACCTGACGATGATGATGATGATTAATCTAAACCACAACCTTACAGGTGGCTTCAGTAAGCCAGTTATCGTTCATGGTGCGGCCGGACAGCTTCGAGCGGGGCCAGCTGCGCCTGACGTGTATATCCAGTGTGCACACCGTGTACAACGAGCAAGCAGAGCTGGTCATCAATGAGGAGCGGCCTCAGATCGCCTCGGTGCTCGGCACGAGGGACGCTGCAGGAGGTAAGCAAAGATTTTAAAAATTATACGCCGATGACATGGCATTATGAAAAGCAAGATGGTGACAGTTAATAAACGTCACCATCTAGCTTTTCAAGAAGGCACTCATCCGTAACACTATTTCTCTCTATCAAGGACATTAATACAGTCACGCCTTAACGATAGTGTCACGAGCAGTCAGAGCTGGTCATCAATGAGGAGCGGCCTCAGATCGCCTCGGTGCTCGGCACGAGGGACAAATAATAAAAAAAATAAAAGAAATAGAAATTAAAAATCCATATCGACATACTTATTACAAATTTAAGATATTAATTAATTATATAACAAAATTTAATTTAATTTATAAATTCATGTTTTATTATTGGATTTAGATTTAATTTAATTTTATGCAAGTTATCATATATCTATTACCTATATATAACTCTTCTCACTAGACACTCCCATAGTGGAGAGAACAGACTATCAGCCACTGTCTTCAAGATGCTGTTTTGACTACCCCTAACTCTGTTGATCAGGGTTTATACGCCGATGACATATCATTATGAAAAGCAAGATGGTGACTGTTAATAATTGTCACCATCTTGCTTTTCAAGATGGGCCTCATCCGTAACGCTATTTCTCTATCAAGGACACATAAACAGACATGCCCTAATGATAGCACCACTGGCGCTGAGTGGCTGGAATGGCATTTTACGTAGACCAATTTGACACGATTAGTGTTAATCAATGAAAAGTGGCATTAGATCGCGTCGGTGCTCGGCATGAGGGAAGCCGCAGAAAGTAAAAAACTACTTTAAAAATTATATGCCTGTGGTGACCTCTACGCCACTCCCAAAATCTTCAACTACAATAGCAAAGCTACGATATATAGTTCAGAAGAGGCATACTAGATGGCGCTGAGATATCCTACATCTCGATATCAGAGTTCGTGTGATTGGTTGCATATTATACAACCTCCGACGGTACATCGTCTGCTCTTTACTTCTGGGGGGTAACAAAATTATACGTAATTGGTAAATTGCGGCTTCGTTTTAATTAATTATAAGAATACAGAAGTAAAATAGTTCAATTAAAATCATGTTAATTTACATAAATACGTCGTTTGAGATATAAGCATTCTTGATACGTTCTTGGATATCTGTGTATCTATTAGGTACTTATCTAAATCAACAACCTTAACCTACATAAAATTTTATTATTCATATGTACGAGTATACATAAATATTATAAACTTATATTTAAATAAGATTGAGAAACTGCAAGCAGCGTGGTGACTATTGCCATGCCATGATTTGACACTATCGACTATGTCTTGCTTTTCAAGATGGCTTTTTAAATAATTAAAGTCCGTATTCCTTAAATATGACATTATTCGAGAGTAATGTCATATTTAAGGAATACAGACTTTAATTATTTAATGTAATGTCGAGACATTACTCTCTACACGACATTTTAAAAAATATGGCGATGCAATTAACACTGAAGATCAAAAAACAAAACAAAAAAGCAAAACCTTACAAAATCTATAAAACAGCAATCGCAGAGAAACTGTATATTTCCCGACGCAAACAGTAGGATACGTAAAAGCAAACCAATCCCACTCCACAATTCAAATATTGACCGCGACCGCACAGCAATTTGCCTCGAGGAAATCTACGTGGAATGCAGTGACGCTAAGTAAACAAATTAAATGTAAAAATAATGTTTGTTAGAGGATGGGAATTGCTTAGATGTAGATAAATTCTTCTTTCATGCTGGTGGAGAGGAAAAAATTGAACGTAGGTGCCTGCTTTTCTTTAGGTGTAGATCGTGTAAGCAGATCGAGGGATTGAGCAAGAGGGTATAGAGTACTTGATGGATTGCTAGCAGCATTGTCAATACGGATGGGGATGGTATTTTATTTGGACTAATTAGATAGATTATCAAAAAGTATGGTATTCGTAATTTTCTTTTCTCTGATTAGCAAAATATTGACGTCACGATCAGCTACGTTTTTTGAATAAAAGTGACGTAAATCACCCCCATTCTTCAAAGCGCTGCATCATATTTTACTTTATTCCGGAAAGCGTCATCTTCCCGGGGGATTGTTAATAAATGACGTTTAATTACGCGGACAACGTCGCGGATATCAGCTAGTTATAAATAGATCCAGTAATCCATATTCCGGGAACTGTGATTCTTCTTCTTTTCGTGTGTGTTAGTGACTAACTCTAGTGTCAGAGTTTTTAAACCGCCTTTAAGGCCTCTGACATGGTTTTAGGTAACAACCAATGTCAAAGACAGTGACTGGGACCGACGGCTTAATGTGCCCTCCTCCTCCTCGTGGGATTGCCAAATATCGTTTGATTACGCGGACAACGTCTCGGGCATCAGCTAGTTACGAATATATCCAAAGCAATAACACGTTTCTGTTTGATCGCGCCTCTCAATAAGCCGACATCTTTATCGCGCGGAGGAAGTCTCAAAGGTTGTGGAATAAAATCTTCATAAAATATTGGCCGACGAGTATTTACGAGTTCTGAATGAGTGCAATTTTCTAGTCGGCTGCATGCTGTCAGAAATTAAAAAGAGGACGGATGTTGCACTGGTCGTATTGCACGAGGTTCTTTTGACATTTTTCTAAGCATCTAAGTGGTCTAGTTGTTTACAGAAAGTATTGAAATCGTTTCCAGAGAAATATATTTAAATAAACGGCCAAGTGCGAGTTGGATTCGCGCGCGAAGGGTTCCGTACCATTATCTATAAAAATCAAGCTTTTTGTATGGGAGCCCCCCTTAAATATTTATTATATTTTGTTGTTAGTATTTGTGGTTATAGAGGCAACAGAAATACATAATTTGTGAAAATTTCAACTGTCTAGCTATCGCGGTTCTTGAGATACAGCCTGGTGACAGACAGACGGACAGACAGACAGCGAAGTCTAAGTAATAGGGTCCCGTTTTTACCCTTTGGGTACGGAACCCTAAAAACATAGTCAATAATTTGAATCTGTATAAAATTATCATTTCCTAAGTAGGTACATTTTATGAGTTGGTCGAGTATAACTCTTTAATTAATACACTGTTATATAAAGGATTAGTGATAAGTCGACCTACATCCTTTTGCGAGGTGTTATATGTGACCAAAACAATACTATACGATGTAAAAGGGACATACCCGTATTGAACCACGGGCTATACTAGATCATTATCTTATCAGATTTATATCAGATTTATATATAAATTAGGTGCTAGAGAGTCTTTGAGGGAACTATTTAAAGACATAAATATTTTGACCCTCCCTTCGCAATTCATCTATGCGAACATTATGTACGTGCGTCAGAATATACACTCATTTAAGAGAAATTGTGATATTCATAGTATTAACACGAGAAATTAAAATAAATTAGCCATCACAGCTTTGCGGTTAGAGAAAACAAAAAAATCTTTTGTGGGTCTCGGCTTGCGCCTTTATAATAAAATTCCAGATGATATAGTAGCATTACCATTATCTAAGTTTAAGACAGCCGTTAAAAATCATTTATTACAAAATGCGTATTATCATGTAAATGACTACTTATTATCATCTGAGAAAAATTCTTGGAAATAGTTGTCTGCAAATTGTAATTGTATAATTTAAATGTATAGCTTAAGTGTAAATCTGTATTGTAATTGTAACATAGCCCATCAGGCTGGGTAGGGACCAATACTGAACTGGGTTTCTTTCGGCGTAATCTTCCCAGCAGTGGTCGTTCCGAAACGCTAGTAGTTTTTAGCTTTTGTACTAAAATAATATTTAAAAAAAAATGACCTTCAATAAGAGATAAATTTATCCTACGTTGAATAAAAATTTTTGACTTTGACTTTGACTTTATGATTTTGTGAAAAATAACGGTCACAAAACCAAAAAAAAAATCGACATTGCCATACATGAGGGAAATTTATAAAATTTATTATTTAAAGTAATTAGATAATACTTCTGTTCTCTGGATATTTTTAAGATGCAATCTGACGCGTTCCGTAGAGCTGTGGTGAACTGGAAAATGTAGGGATTCCGCGATTATCGGAATTTTAATATTGGAGATTGTTAAAATGTTGTTTACACGCTTCATTGGAGAGTTCGCTTCTCTTGGTCTTTTTGCGTGAACGGTGTTCACTTTGTGGTTTACTTTTTTAATAAGTTGAGGGAAAAGTATATTTTATGTTTAAATTTATAACAGTTAATTAACAAAGTTTATTTACATTTAATTGTAACATGTAAGTGAGTAAAAGAGGTTTGTCAGGATCGTAGCAAGTGGAAGTCCATAGTCTCTGCCTACCCCTGCGGGAAACAAGCGTGATATTATGTATGTATGTAAGTGAGTATATACTATTCACTTACATACATAGTATATACTATTTGGATTGGTAATTGTTGCCATTTTGAAGGGAGTTACATGATGACCGACTTCAAAAAAGGAGGAGGTTCAATGTTCGACTGTATTTTTTTTTTGTAAGTTCATCGATTTCTCCTTCAATTGTAAACCGATTTTCAAAATTCATTTTCGAAGTGGTCCCGTAGAAATTTTATCAAATTCGGTTGTGTAATAGGGTGAAGTCGGTTTTTAGTTTAGAAAAAATATTTAAATAAAGCGACTAGTCGTTTAGGCAAGCCTATATTTATTTTTAATAGCTTAAATTCTAAAGACACTAAAACAGGTAAAACTTTGATGGTGCAAGGTCAAGGCTATATGAGAGACGCAACAATTCCCAGCTCTTAAAAAATACTCTACGCTTCATAGAGTGTTGTCGCGTTCAGAAGACACGCGTGTCAACACCCGCGTATAGCCTGTTAGTTGTAGTTATATTAGTTGCACATGAATTTGAGTCCTATCCCTACATGTGATAAGTATTTCTTTGTACATTTGCTCTTTTGTATGTAGTCTTTGTATATGTATTTGTTTTGATACAATAAAGTTATTACAATCAAACAAATTGCTTTTACCGAAGACCTCGACTCGCCACATCTTAGATATGCCACGTGCACATCACTTACACGTACTTACAGACATCGGGACATCCCACAAACATTTTTTTAATCATTTTTTATTATATAGAGGTATTTTGCTAGAAAAATATTTTCTACAAGTATTATATGTATTTCTATAAGGGTTGTTCTTCATATCTCTGTACTTGTATTTGTAACATGTATATAACTTGACCCTGACATGTTGAGAGTAGATGTAGACCTCAACATGCATAGTGCAGCCGTCATCAAAGTCAATACAGTCAACAAACCAGCGCTCTATAGTGCCACATGAGTAGAACTTTTATTATTTACTCATTTAATTAATGAAACTATATCTAAATCCGTGATTTTGATGGACGAAAAGTAGGAAAATGCAGCCGTCATCAAAGTCAATACAGTCAATTAACCAACGCGCTATAGGTATTGCCACATGAGTGAAACTTTCATTGTTTACTCATTTTATCAATGAAAATAAACCTTAATCCGTGATTTGGGTAAATTAAAAGCAAGAATATACAGCTATCATCAAAGTCAAACCACAAACTGACATCAAACTAGCGCGCTTTATTGCCACATGAGTGAAATTTTCACTGTTTACTCATTTTAATACATGGAAATGTACCTAAATCCGTGATTTGGGTGAATGAAAAGCAAGAATATACATCTATCATCAAAGTCAGTCCACAAACAGACATCAAACTAGCGCGCTATATTGCCACATGAGTGAAATTTTCACTGTTTACTCATTTTAATACATGGAAATGTACCTAAATCCGTGATTTGGTTGAATGAAAAGCAAGAATATACAGCTATCATCAAAATCAAACCACAAACAGACATCAAACTAGTGCGCTGTATTGCCACATGAGTGAAATTTTCACTGTTTACTCGTTTTATCCATAAAAATACACGGAAATCCGTGGTTTTGATGGATGAAAAGCTAGAAAATGCAGCCGTTATTAAAGTCAAGCGAACAAATCAATACAGTCAATAAACCAACGCGCTATATTGCCACCTGAGAGAAACTTTTACTATTTACTCATTTTATCCATGAAAATACCCTTAAATCCGTGATTTTAATGGATGAAAAGCAAGAAAATGCAGCCGTCATCAAAGTCAAGTCAACAAATCAATACAGTCAATAAACCAACGCTCTATATTGCCACATGAGTGCGAGCGTTAATCATTTACCTTTGCCTATCCACCCAAACATGCAGAGGGAATGAACGAAGCGGCTCAAATATGGAAACTACGGAAACATAACCTAAATCTATGAATGCCGTATTTTTTTTGGCAGAGTAAATACTATATCAAAGCAACAAATCCAAGTATCACATAATAACGTATTGATACTAAATCTACACTTTAACTCGTAACTAATTGAGTTTTGAGGTAGGTTATACCTACCTCAAAACTCAACACGTTTACTTTTTATAATCTTGTTTTACATAGATACTAAAATCTATAAAGCTTCTGTGTCTGGTTCAGTTGAGTGCTCTGTTACTTAACTTTGCGGTACCTTCAACCCAACACAAATGTTTTACAGATTATTAATATCAAGAGTTTACAAATGCAAAATATTATTTGGATGTATCTATACTTTGGATGTTTTGTAGCATCAGTCAGTGAGGCCTTAGAATTTCAGAAATGGTATTTCAGTGAATTTCGAGCCGTTAACTTCGTTTTGAGTGTGCTGAAAACGCGTAGGCGTAATAGCACCTACCTATTCGTCGAAATCACTTACCTATTCGTCGAAACCGTGATGGAAACTGATTTACTAGTGTGTAGTTTATGATAAATTGCGATTTAGTTTCACGGATCAGGTCTCACGACTTTGCAAGATGTCTTAAAGCATTTGCAACCAACTTAGTTGATGATAAATGGTTTTTGGTTCTTAGCTTTTAAGATCTGGTATATATCTTTGAATTTTAAGATCGCGACTTGTTTAACTAAATTCGTATGAAAAAATAACTTACATATCCTTATTCTTAATTTGCCTCTCTGTCTGTTATTACCACACGTTCAACCACTGAAACAATTTAGATGAATTTTGGTACGTACAAGTTAAAGTGACTTGCGCTTTTCTACGCACATTACACATTTCTAGCCAAAAGCCGTTTTCGTAAATAAATGTGCGTAGAAAAGTTACGTTCTCACTTTAAACTCATAAAACAAATTAAAGGGCTAGAGCTTAGTCAAGACAAAATTTTAAATGATATCTCCATTTCCTTTCAAATGATTTATTTCCAATAAGCCTTGCAAACTTTGCTTTGGTTTTTTTGTATGTTATTTATTAAGAAAACCTACAGCTTAACAACTCTTAATAACAATCTTATTAGTCAGTAACAAAGATAAATATAGGTTTCCCTAGCTTTTACAATTGTTTACCGATATTGGTGAAATTACGCAATGCCTGTAATAACAATAAAAAGTATCTAAGGCAAATTGTACTTAGTATCCTATTTGTGAAATTTTAATTATTAATATACTAACGTATATTAACTAGTCTTAGCATCATTACTAAATTCAAATTCAAATTCATATTCAAATATACCTTTATTATCATAGGATATTTATAATATCTCTTAATAATCGTCATTGTTTTGTTGTACAATTGTTGACGTCAAAAGTTTACTTACAGCTAAGTTAACTACCGCTTCCAAAGCGCTAGTGCAAAAGAAGCGGTAACAAACTGCACTGCAGCATTTTCTCCAAAGACGTCAACTCACAATTGAATTAATATTTAAAGTTAATGTGGACTGAGAATACATTGTTTTGTTATGTAATATCATGATTTTAATAGAATTTTTAAATGTCAAAAATTTTAAATAATGTCAAGTTGTAGATTTGGTTTGTACAAAATGTACATGTCATTTACGAGTACCTATATTACAAACTTTAAGAGGGACCCGCGCCAAGCTCAAGCCAGAATTTTTTGTCCTTAAGGTAGTCATCGGTACTATAATAAGCCTTCTCACAAAGTACTTTCTTTACATACGTTTTGAATTTATTATCCGGCATATCAAGGACCGATTTTGGCAATTTATTATAAAAAAGTATACAGTTCCCCATAAACGTCTTACTAACTGTTTTGAGCCTAGAAAATGGGGTAACTAAGTCATTCTTATTACGTAGGTTTCTATCGGTCAAATCGCTTACTTTACTGTATGAGGAAATATCTTTCCTTACATGCATTATGTTTTCAAATATATACTGTGATGATAAGGTAAGTATATCTATTTTCTTGAATAATTCTCTGAGTGAGTCTCTAGATCCTAACCCGTAAATAGCACGAATTGCCCGTTTTTGTAAAATGAAAATAGTCTGAATATCGGCTGCACTCCCCCACAGGAGTATGCCGTAAGACATTACACTATGAAAGTAACTAAAATAAACTAGTCTAGCAGTTGCTACATCTGTTAATTGTCTTATTCTCCTAACAGCATTAGCCGCAGAGCTAAGCCTATTAGAAAGTTTAGTTATATGAGCACCCCATTGAAGTTTTGAGTCTATTGTAATTCCTAAGAAGGTAGTACTTTCAACAAGATCGAGTTTTTCACCATCTATCATTATGTCAACGCAGGCCTGTCTCACATTAGGAAGAGAAAATCGAATGCATTGGGTCTTTTTCGCATTTAACATGAGGTTATTGGCAGAAAACCAATCAGAAATAGAAGACAAGGTGCTGTTCACCACGCTAGCGTTTGTGCTATGTCGATCTATTTTGAATATTAGCGAGGTGTCATCAGCAAACAGCACCATGCCAGCCTGCTTCTCAACCATGTAAGGCAAGTCATTAACATAAACTAAGAAAAGGAAAGGTCCAAGAATTGAACCTTGCGGTACGCCTATTTTAACATTAGATCCGTGAGATTTTATGCCATTTAAATCAACAGTCTGATGCCTATCTGATAAATAAGATTATATCAGTTTAATTGAATTATCATCAAAACCGTATTGACGAAATTTGAGCAAAAGTGTCGGATGATCTACGCAATCAAATGCTTTGGAGAGATCACAAAATGATCCAATTCCATCATTTTTGTTCTCCCATGCGTCATATATATGAGTAACGAGTGCTACTCCCGCATCGGTGGTCGATTTCCCGCCAGTAAAGCCGAATTGTTGGCTATGGAAAAGTTGGTAGGTCTTGAAGTGAAGCAGCATTTGATTGAGCATTATCTTTTCGAACACCTTACTCAAAACTGGCAGGATAGATATAGGTCTGTAGTTGCCAGGGTCTGTTTTTTCTCCTTTTTTAAATAAGGGGATTAATTTACTACATTTCATTAGGAAACGAAGAGATATTGCAATAAAAAAGACTAATTACTTAAAAGACTACTTGACTTATTTATTTTTTATTTTATTATTATTATTTATTTTGAATTGTATAATGTTATTTAATTACTTGTTTCATTTGATTTATAATTATTTTTTTGGCTATAAATTTGACTTTATATTATTGTATGTCCATCAAGGGCAGGTCACAGTGGTACTTGTACAAATATTTTAAGATCCTTTTGTAACCTGTGTTTCCACAATAAAGATTTGATTTGATTTTAATTATATGTTTAGGAACTTGTTTCGAAACTTTATGCTAAAAACACTTCGCTTTGCACCATTCAATAATAATGCAGGGTATACAACTGACCGCAGCTGACATAGCCTGCGGTGGGGAACGCAGGTCATCGCTCAAACATTTGCTGATGCATCCGTGTTTGCTTACAAGGGAATTCGTGTGGCTATGATTTGTAGTCGGAACCATATTTGTTCGTTAATGACTATACTCCATTTGTTTTGGTATTTAAATAAATGTAAACAATCTTGACATGTCTTTTTATTGAAATATACACTTTAGAAATCAAAAGTTTTGCTAATTACAAAGTAATTATGTTATAAATTACATAATAACTTTGTAATTTGCAAACGTATTGATTTCTAAAGTGTATATTTCAATAAAAAGACTTGTCAAGATTGTTGACATTTATTTAAATACCAAAACAAATGGAATCGATGACGGGTGCTGTTGGTGCCGGGAGGGATTGGTCAGCTCGGCTTAGCTTTTATGACTACTTACATATACACACATACTATCAAGTCTTTATCCCTAACGGGGCAGACAGAGTACTTTGGGTCTTGCGGCTCTAAGCAGACCAAGCTTGAGTCAAAGGGCACTTTAAGACGAAGTGGTAGCAGAAGTGGCGTCCCCATTGGAAATAAATTGTTTAAAACGAAATATGGTGATGATTAAAAATTTGATTTGTATCAATGTCTAAAAAGACCTTTGAACTATTTTATGAATAACATTTGAAAGTAATATTGGTAGTCCGTCTAGTTTTAAAACGGTTATATTGCCAAAAGTGGCCACTTTTGGCAATATAACCGTTTTAAAACTAGACGGACCATTTGTAATAATTTCAAAGGTTATCTTAAGAGTCCACTTACCCTAGACTTCTTCATACAAACGTAGTCTACGTTTAATTTTGAAACCACATGTCAGATTCCAGTAAAAATTGGTAATTGTAAAGAAATTGCAATTATCTAGGGTTACAACTAGTTTCCTATACTAAAATTATGAACTGGTAAGAAAATATAACGATTTAGAAGTTTCCCAGACCATTAGGTCAAAAATAATATAAAACATTATATTCTATTTCAAGTTCATATTTTTAGTGTCGGAAACCAGTTATAAACCTAGATAATTGCAATATCTTTGAAATTACAAAATTTTGCTCAAATCGGACATGTCGTTTTGAAATAAAACGTAGACTACGTTTGTATGGAAAGTTGTATTTTGGTCTAGCTAGGGTAAGGGGACTCTTAAGTGTGATGGTGGGTGAGAAAGTGGAAAAAGGAATTAAAATAGTTTAACTACTTAATGTTATGGCATCAGTATCACCGCCTCCATGGCGTAGTGGTCACCATGCTAGTCCGCTACCCAGAGGTCCCGGGTTTGATCCCCGGTCAGGGCAAGTTGGTTAATGACCTTTTTCAAATTTTCCTGGGTCTTGGATGTTTATCTATATATGTATTTGTTATAAAATATAGTATCGTTGAGTTAGTATTCCATAACACAAGTCTCGAACTTAGTTTGGGGCCAGCTCAACTTAAGTACAGTAGCTTTGCTTTAAAAATAAATTTAATGTTCATGTACACTACACGTAATGTAAATTATACTTAATGACATGTAAAAGTGCCTGTAAAGGTTTAATTGCTGAATAAACTTGAATTTTTATACTTCTTGGTCAGAAAATACTACAATTTAGTGAATGTGAACTTTTTGCTTACAACAAGAACAGACAGGTAATTTTAAAAAAGCTGCTTATCTTTTCTCACAGATAGTAACTATGCCTTTGATAAACTTAAACTGTTTAAGTTTATCAAAGGAAATATTAGAAAATCCGTCACTCATCACATCACTATTTTAATTCCTTTTTCCATCTTATCTTGTCACCTCATCTGGTCCAGTCTGCTTCGTGCCTCCGTGCCTCCAAACTGCCTCCGTGGTGTAGTGGTTAGAGCGCTCGGCTCATGCCCGGAGGCGCGCGATTCCCGGCGAGTGCAACGACTTTGTGTTGTTATCCCAGTTTGGTTAGGACATTGTAGGCTGATCACCTGATTGTCCGATAAGTTAGATGATGCGTGCTTCGGAGGGCACGTTAAGCCATCGGTCCCGGTCACTGTCTTTGACATTGGTCGTTACCTAAAACCATGTCAGAGGCCTTTAAGGCGGTTTAAAAACTCTGACACTAGTGTTGTTAGTCACTAACACACACGATAAGAAGAAGATCTGATCCAGTAGTCATCATACCAAGATTATAATAGAAACTCCTATCCTGACCAGTACATGCGTGAACCGTAATCAAATTTGTAATAAAACCACGCGCCGACCAAGAATGCAGCAACAATTTGAACTGATGTTAAACAATTTAATTAGTCTTAAAACTACTACGAGTAACTTCGTGCGTTTAATATAGAAGTTAGTCCGAAAAAGTTCATAAACGGCAAACGTGGTATTGAAATTGGAATACGAAAGTATTATTTTATTAACTCATTTTCATTGGTCGATAACTCAGTCGATATACAGCATGCGGGGACTCCCCGTACTAGGATTAACGACCAATGAAAGCGATAAGTCGATAAAGTGGTCGTTACGCCGACTGTGGTTATACCCCACATGCTATATATCGACTGTATCTATTTAAACTTTTGTATTAAATTACACTATTTGCTTATTTATGTATATATACACACATAGCCTCATTTGTCTATTTTCACGTCACTATTATAGCACCACGCATCTCTTCAGGTCACAGCTGAAAATCAGTGTATTGCTCCCGGGCAATATTACCACTGAGCTGTGGCCTATTTGTATTGCTGTAGCACACACATTGAAAATTGTGCAGGTAGGTAGAAGTTTATTTATTTTTTGTGTCTGATTTGTGTTTTTTTTTGTATGTGTGTTATAGCAGCAAATAAATGAGTTTATCTATCTATCTATTTACTAGTGAAAATGGCTTCCCGCATGCGTTACGGAGACACAAATTTTGACTAGACGATCAAACTTATTGAGAAAATCTACATTGAGATCAGGGGGTCACTCCATAAAATAATACATTATTCTTACGATAGTAACGCCTCATATCTATGTCAATGCAAATTAGACTTTATCATCACACGTTAACGATCAATGTTGCTTGACAATGCAACGCGGATTCGCAGTAACGTCTGTCTTGCGTACCGCTTTTGGAGTAACTTCCGAACACACATTAAGGCCTAACGCAGACGACAGACTATATCGTCTTACAACCAAGTATGCTCAAGACCGTGCGAAGTGGAGAAGAAAAAGTCGGAAAGCGGACCCCGGACTTCTCAGCATTGCAACTGAGGATGCAACTGGGAAAACGCTCAGATGAGAGAGAGAGAGAGAGAGAGAGAGAGAGAGAGAGAGAGAGAGAGCAGACGACAGACTATACACACGACGCGCGCCGGACTTTTTGCGCTTTGTGTGCGTTACTGCATATGATTGCATGGGTTCTATTTTATAGATTAAAAAAAGCGTCACGGATAGTCTGTCGATAATCTATGATTGGAAAAATTAATGACTGATTCAATATGATTTTTGTTTTAAATGGCAGAAAGTTCCTTGAGCGGTTCAGCTGTTGAAGAACAACAGTGACAGAACCTACCGACTTTAGCAATCTGAGTGGTCCACTTAAGTGTAGAATGGAAGTAGAAGCAAAGATCCTTCACAACTTTGCTGTAGGTTTTGTAAACTTTGTAATATAGGTACCTTTGCATACAGCTTTCTAGTATATGATTTTAGAGTTTTCCGGTCACTATTACTATTGTTAGTATAACGGGACTTACCGTCGGTCATAACAGGAGAAGGGTCGTCGAAATATCTGGCAAAAACGATATTAATCGCAGTAAGTCCCGTAATACTAGTAATAGCTTTTAGTAATTCTAGGACCAACTAGTCCCCTAAGCCGCGGGCGTACAACGTACATATCGAAACTTTAAGGGTTCCTTTATAGGGCCTTCGAAACTCTAAATAAAAAAGATCGTCTCCCTAAACGAAAAGCAACAATGTAAAATGATGGAAAAAAGCCAATGACAAATATATACTCGTTGTAAGTGCAAAAACGTGTAAGTAATTAATTAATTAGGCAAAATTTACGATAAAAACTTGAAAACGAAAACAATAATTAAATATTCATTACGAGGTATTATCGCATTTCCCCTCCTTCGAGAAAAAATCCTCGACAACCTTAGCGTTTTTTCGGTGGTATTTAAGTGGTGCTATTCTTTGAATAATATTTTATCGATGTCGATATATTTTGATAAACATCATATTTTTAATCTTTTATCTCGCTTTAACAAAAAATAATAATAATAAAACACTTAAAATCGTATTTGAAACAACTCATATTAAAGCAAGTATCCCAAAGCTTAATATACAAGTATCTCAAAGTTTTAGTCATAAATTCATTTCTATTTTATAGGTATCTCTATAATTTCATACATAAACAACATACTTATTATATAAACAGCCAAAAATACTACTCGTATTTTCAACAATATATCTTAATTTAATTTTGTAGTTTAAGAAAAAACTTTTATTTTCTTCTATTGTACGAGTAAATATAAAAGTTTATATTTGCATAAAATACCCTCAAAAATTTGTATCTTGATCTTCAAAAATGTGAATCCCAATAGGCTCCCGAAGGATAATGTGTACAGAATCGTCGACTTCTGTCATAAACTCTCGATATCGATATAATATTGTCCCGTCACTAAATCTGTCTTTGTTTCCCATTAACGTTATTACGCTAATGATTCGACAGAGCAGACCCTAATTACAAAACAAAGCTTTTTAATAAAGATATTTATCTCTCTGAAGACATATTATCTCGTTCGCTTTTCTTTCGGTTGTACTAACTTAGATTGGTTTTTGTTTTTGTCTTTTCTTTTGCTGACGTCAATGACTCTTTCAAGCGTTAGCCAAATTATTTTATCGTGTTGATTATTCATAAATAAATGAATAATAATTGTATTGACGTATCTGGAGAAAATGCTGCAGTGCTGTTCTGCACTTGCCACTTGCCTAGAAGCGGCACTAAACTAGCGGTATGTAAATGATGTAACGTCAATAACTTTTACAAAATCTAAGGAAAAATTGACAAATATCAAGTGACATAAACATACAAAAAAAAATGATTTTGATTTTGACTTTGCTTTGAATAAAGTAAGCCGTGTGGTTTCCGGCAGAGTAGAATAGAGCCACTCCAAGTCCTCCCGTGGATATCGTAAAAGGCGACTTAGGAATAGAAGCTAAACAAAGCTTATAAACATCAGTGAGACCTCTCCGACCAGTCTGGCCAGCGAGGAGAGGGTAGGCCAAACCGCCTGGCTGCTCTGGCCAAATATGGCTCTAGCAGTACCGAGAGTCGTGCTCCTGCAGTAAAGACTAAAAGACCTAAAGATGAAGATGAAGATTTAAATAAAGTCCATATAAAAACTACAAATTTTCTTCAAAAGTCTTCATTAAAATTGACAATCATAGAAATCGGCTAACATATTACTATCTAGGTGATTTACAAATACCAAACTCAAACAATTTTATAGCTTATACCCAGAAACAAAATTATTGCCGTTTTGTACGAAAAAACGTATAAACGCATCCGGGCGGTTAATTTATTGTTTCCGTTTTAACGCCTTGCTGACTTGAAAATGTTATACAATGCTTTTAGAATATTAAAATTACTACGTACATATTTTTTAATAACTACCTAGTATTCTTTCTGTGAGACTAAATTGCTGTATGTGAAATACTTTTTTAAACTATTATGTTTAAATAGCTACAATATTTTTAAAGTGAAAACTTCTTTAGGCGCGCAGAGCATGCACGGAAAGCATTTTTTGAGATGAAAAAAGAAACATTGAACTCGCGACACTGTTACCGACACCAAGTTTTCATTTCTGTCGGTACTCCCGAAGTGCTATACAGTTTTAAAAAAATTGTGATTGGTAGTTTCACCTATTCTGTTGTCTGTCTGTCTATAATCATGATTTGCAAGTTGAGTACGTATATCGCGTGACAATGCAATGTCATGGCATCCCTGTGATAAAAAAATAACCCCACCGAGTTTGGGCTCGATTGATTCGTCTTGACGAGCACTTTATCATTTTTAGGATTGATAAAAATATTAAAACATAAATATATAAATGAGGTTTTAAATAATAAAAAATATATGATTTAAAACCTCGTTGAAAATGGAAATGACCAATAAAAAGTGACACTATTTTGTGACGTTTTATTTTATGAACTAGTACCTACCGAATAATTTATTTTTGACCCAGTCATCTACCCAATTGGTCGTTTCTCTCACTTGGTCCACTCCTGTGATGGTCACTCACTGCATAACCTAAAGGGTATTGTCGTTAGCTGGTTTTAAATATATTAGCTAGTTGTATATATATTTTTTAATTAAGTGGACAGGTTAGACAACTTAGAACATGCTCCGATTGCCATTTAGTACTTTTTTTTTTGTTATATCCGTTTTTGTATTAACTGACGACACCTCTCAAGCTAAAATACATCAAGTTGTTCCAAAGATATCAACATATATACATATTCAATTGAAAAACATAACCTTCTGGCGCAGTTGGGTGAAAAGTGCATAAACGTATTCAGACGGTTAGGTCACAGGTTAGGTTATTGCTTGCATTTTAACGCCCAGCCGACTTTGTGAACAAAAAATGTGTAAAATTTCCTGCTTCATATTCTTTTATTGTTTTATACACATCGATATAGTTTGTTTTGGACGCAAACATTTTTTAAGCAAAGTTTCTTAATGCGATTGGCGATTTGTATTGAAAAGTCGTTTTTTTTAACTTCTTTTACTATTCTGGGAAAAAAGAAAATATGGTTATGTACCAGCTGCTTCTTTTCCCGCGTGGAATGTAAAAGCCGAGTAAGGGAATGTGGAAGAATCTGAATCATGTCAATAGACCCCTGTTCAGCCGGCCGGCCGCGCCTGGCTGCGGTAAAATTGTTTGATCTCAAGATTTCACTTTCGAGGTTTAGTCAATAATTTTTTTTTTCAGAATTTTTGTTTAACTATTCGCTTTAATTAATTTATTTAAAAGAACAATTACTATTGTGTCTGAAATTATGTACCTGTAAATAAAAAAGCACTTCACCGACAAGAGCCCAGCTCTTAAATATAAGAATAAAAAATAAAAAATATAAAATAAAAATAACATGTCATAGAATATTTAGTTAGGTAGGTATACAATCGGCTATTGGTTAGGTATACTAGCTAAATAGGTCTTACTAACGATCCTTATGAAGTGGCTTTCGGCTCCAAAACCAATAACAAATCACTGTGTGTATTAATACATTTCTGGTGTTATCGGCAGTGAGTGCTTCAAATTCAAATTCAAATTCAAATTCAAATATATCTTTATTATCATAGGATATTTATAATATCTCTTAATAATCGTCATTGTTTTGTTTACAATTGTTGACGTCAAATAGTTACTTACAGCTAAGTTTACTACCGCTTCCAAAGCGCTAGTGCAGAAGAAGCGGTAACAAACTGCACTGCACCTTTTCTCCAAGGACGTCAACTCACAATTAAATTAATACTTAAAGTTAATGTGGACTGAGAATACATTGTTTTGTTATGTAATATCATGATTTTAATTGAATTTTTAAATGTCAAAATTTTTAAATAATGTCAAGTTGTAGATTTAGTTTGTACAAAATGTACATGTCATTTGCGAGTACCTATATTACAAACTTTAAGAGGGACCCGCGCCAAGCTCAAGCCAGACTTTTTTGTCCTTAAGGTAGTCATCGGTACTATAATAAGCCTTCTCACAAAGTACTTTCTTTACATACGTTTTGAATTTATTATCCGGCATATCAAGGACCGATTTCGGCAATTTATTATAAAAAAGTATACAGTTCCCCATAAACGTCTTACTAACTGTTTTGAGCCTAGAAAATGGGGCAACTAAGTCATTCTTATTACGTAGGTTTCTATCGGTCAAATCGCTTACTTTACTGTATGAGGAAATATTTTTCCTTACATGCATTATGTTTTCAAATATATACTGTGATGATAAGGTAAGTATATCTATTTTCTTGAATAATTCTCTGAGTGAGTCTCTAGATCCTAACCCGTAAATAGCACGAATTGCCCGTTTTTGTATAATGAAAATAGTCTGAATATCGGCTGCACTCCCCCACAGGAGTATGCCGTAAGACATAACACTATGAAAGTAACTAAAATAAACTAGTCTAGCAGTTGCTACATCTGTCAATTGTCTTATTCTCCTAACAGCATAAGCCGCAGAGCTAAGCCTATTAGAAAGTTTAGTTATATGAGCACCCCATTGAAGTTTTGAGTCTATTGTAATTCCTAAGAAGGTAGTACTTTCAACAAGATCGAGTTTTTCACCATCTATCATTATGTCAACGCAGGCCTGTCTCACATTAGGAAGAGAAAATCGAATGCATTGGGTCTTTTTCGCATTTAACATGAGGTTATTGGCAGAAAACCAATCAGAAATAGAAGACAAGGTGCTGTTCACCGCGCTAGCGTTTGTGCTATGTCGATCTATTTTGAATATTAGCGAGGTGTCATCAGCAAACAGCACTATGCCAGCCTGCTTCTCAACCATGTAAGGCAAGTCATTAACATAAACTAAGAAAAGGAAAGGTCCAAGAATTGAACCTTGCGGTACGCCTATTTTAACATTAGATCCGTGAGATTTTATGCCATTTAAATCAACAGTCTGATGCCTATCTGTTAAATAAGATTCTATCAGTTTAATTGAATTATCATCAAAACCGTATTGACGAAATTTGAGCAAAAGTGTCGGATGATCTACGCAATCAAATGCTTTGGAGAGATCACAAAATGATCCAATTCCATCATTTTTGTTCTCCCATGCGTCATATATATGAGTAACGAGTGCTACTCCCGCATCGGTGGTCGATTTCCCGCCAGTAAAGCCGAATTGTTGGCTATGGAAAAGTTGGTAGGTCTTGAAGTGAAGCAGCATTTGATTGAGCATTATCTTTTCGAACACCTTACTCAAAACTGGCAGGATAGATATAGGTCTGTAGTTGCCAGGGTCTGTTTTTTCTCCTTTTTTAAATAAGGGGATTAATTTACTACATTTCATTAGGTTAGGAAATATGCCTTCATCAATACATTCGTTAAATATAAAAGCTAAATCAGCAGCTATGATATTTATGATATGGCTTACTACAGCAACTGACATGCCCCAATGATCTTCAGATTTTTTTAAATTTAGCTGTTTATATGCATCTATTATATCTTTGGGGCCAATATGCTTAAATTTAAATTGAGAATTACAAGGCCTAACATTATTCTTAAGCAAGGCTTCAGCACGCTGGGGGTTAGAATTCACATTAGAAGTAAGTTCCAAAGGAATGTTAGTAAAGAAATCATCAAAAACATTTACTATTTCTTCAGTTTTTGTAATAATCACACCATTAGATTTGATTTGACAGATATTTTCTTTGGCTTTATTTTTACCTGTTTCTTTATTTATAACATTCCAAGTTTCTTTTATTTTGTTAGGAGCATTATTTATTTTTCTACTAATACGATTTGCCTTGGCTTGTCTACAAACTTTTTTAAATATTTTGGAATAATTTTTAACATATTCTACAAAGGGAGGATCAAAATTATATTGTTTTTGGGCATATAAGTCGTAAAGCTTGTTCCTACTTATGTAGATGCCAGTAGTAGCCCACTCACTAAACTGTAATTTCCTATGCACTACAACTTGTTTTCGTTTCAATGTTTTTGAATATTCTGAAGTAATACAGTTAAATAGTTTATTGTAATGGGCGTCCGGATTTTTTCCTGAGTGAACTACTGATAACAATTTGTTATCTAAATTATTTTTAAGTTTTCGTATATTTTTAGAAGTAACGGGCCTACAAAAAGTTTTATCTTTGTTCAAAATACTGGATTTGCTTTTGGACTCATTGACATAAGCTACATATACACCCGAATGATCAGAAGGCAGTTTATTAATAACAGATTTATCAGAATATTGAATATTACTAAAAAAGTTGTCTAGACAAGTAGCAGATGTAGCAGTAATTCGGGTTGGCTCAAAGAATACGTTTACTAATTCATAACAATTAAAAAGATTTAAAAATTGTGTACTTTTTGGATTATCTACTAAGATATCAACATTAAAATCTCCGCAAACAATTAAATTCTTTTTACTAGATGAACAGGACTTAAGTACCTGGTCCATAGTTTTAAGGAAACTTTTAAAATCACTATTAGGAGGACTGTATACACAAATAATTATATGATGATCTAGCTCGGCACAGGTCACCTCACAAACGCGCTCAACAGAAAGTCTGACAATATCCGTCCGCTCTTTGCTACGGAAAGAATCTTTTACAAAAATTATGGAACCCCCTCGCTGAGCAGACTTCCTGTTAAAGCAGCTAACAATATTATACTTGTTTAGGCTAAACTTCATCTGACTCTCATACAGCCAATGTTCAGTCAAACATAGAATGTCCACATCCAACTCTTCTAGAAATAATTCGACTAATAATTCTTTGCCGGAAAAACCTTCTAAATTTTGATGTACTATTCTGAGTTCATGAGGCCTTTCCGTTGTCTTAATGTTCAGTTTAAAACTGCCGTCAAGTCTACAGATTTACCATCACATATTCCTGGTAAATCGGTAGGTGTCTTAAAACTAGGGTTTTGTTTACAATGTAAACTCGTCCAAAAATTAATATTATTTGCTACTAATGTAGCAATCTTACGTCTAGAATATTTTGAAAGATAAATATTATCTTTTGTCAGATCACATTCACCTATGAAATTATTGGTGTCAAAAAACACTAATTTATCACTATAACGACATGTTATATTATGCATCAAAGTATTTAGATAGTGAATGTTTCTGTTATTTGTTGGAGGCTGGCAACGTATATATGGGAATGCACATAAAATTATTTTGCCTACTTCTAGTTTAGTTAAATAATCCATACCGCTGATTATTTCTTTTTTTTCCTATTCTGTTACAATTGCCTAACAGTAATACAACAGTAGATTTACAATTTATTTTGGTTAATTTTATTTTTTCTAAAATTTGAGTAAATGTTGCATCCGGGAAGCAGTAATTGACACAAGAGTTATCAAGAAGTGTGTCAAATATGCAACCCATATTGCGACCTATACTATCGGAAAAAACTATTGTATTACATGGAGGTTCCATAAGGTCAACACAATCAGACACACTATTGCACAAATTACCGACACAAGGAGAGAGCTCTGGTGTGGGGACACTGATGGTGGGCTGGTTGAGCTGCCCGCAAGTACATTGCTTAGCTAACAAATCAAGGGTTTCTTGATTGTACTTGCTGTCGCTAATCAATTTCTCCACAGTCAGCATGTGCTCAGTATTTTGTTTTTGTTGGTGGTCATACTTAGAAAATAAGGAGGAATAGTCCTCCTGCAATTTAATAATATGAGATTCAAGTCTAATCCTGTTGACCTCATACAACTCTTGACTTTCCGCCAATTTTTCATTACATAAGTCTAACTCTGTTTGTAATTTACAATTTAATGAACTAGATTTTAATAAACATGATTTCCTGAGATTAATCTTTAATTTATTATTGGTTCTCTTGATTTTTTTACAAATTTTTAAATGTTTTTTAACTTTATTGTGACTATTCATGGCATTTGAATTATCTAAGTAATTATTGTTGCATGATGTCTCACTAGTGAGATCAATTACTGAGGAATTTGTTGAGGGAGGCACATGGACACTTTCAATAAGCTCATCAAAGAGGCTGGACACCTCCGCTGACTGACGCGACTGGGCATCTTGTTCGTAACTACTTATAAGTCTATATGCCTCTCCCAGCTCTTTTTCTAACTCGGAGGTACGTCTGAGCGTTTGCTCATACGTATCGCCGCATTGGCGGAAAGAATCTACTTCTAAATGCAATCGGTTAAGTTGCTCGCTTAATTCATCGCATAATTGGAGACTCTCAGAAAGCTTTTGTTCGAGTCTAATGTTTTTCGTACACATTAATTCGTATTCACGTTCATTATCTTCCCTTTCCAATAATAGTTTCCCATTGTCTTCCTTTTCTGCCTTGAGCTGGAGTAAGGCATCCTTCAGCTGAATTTCCAATTGCCTGGCTGTCGTTGCACGGGTTGTGGTGGACATTTTTACAATATAGGGACTGACAAAATGTGTAAGGAAGATAATAAACGCTAGAATAGCTAACAAAACCGATCACTTACTAAAAAATAACAAAAACATAACCTACCTACTGTTACAAAAATAAGTGTCAATTTGTATGTGCTTTATATGAGTAAATTTTCCAAAATTATGAAAAACAGTGCACAAAGGACGTGGTGTTTATTGAGATATGTAAAAAGGATTAGTTATTGTACCGTTCTTACCTTGTAAAAGTT
Organism: Acrobasis consociella; assembly: GCA_963555685.1. Classification (NCBI taxonomy): domain Eukaryota; kingdom Metazoa; phylum Arthropoda; class Insecta; order Lepidoptera; family Pyralidae; genus Acrobasis; species Acrobasis consociella. The sequence goes on along the minus strand of OY743111.1, from coordinate 4,614,781 downwards.
GTAAAAAGCCGGTAACAATTATACCCACTGAACGTCAGCTAAGAGCACTATTATTTCACAAAATACACTGAAATTGCACAAACAAATTATCAATTATGATTAAACCTAGTTTATTTTACAAACAAGTAATATTATTTATTAGATTTAGCTATAAAAATATTTAAATTTACAATAATAAATACGGAGCAATAATTTTGACATTTATGCTCTAGGGTTGCCAGCCGCCAATTGAATGCGTTAATATATTCAGCAACTGACTCATCGATCACTTCCGTCCATGCCCGAGTGCTCTGAAGTAAATTCCTGGTGCTCCCCGGGTGGTGCTAATCTGAGACGAATAGCATCAACCTTCCATACATCTCACCCTACTGCCATTTCTCCGCACATTGTTTACCTATCCGCAAAAGATTCATATGTTACACATTTTTTGTGTAACTAATACATTATCTTGCCACAAAGCAAAAGAACAGCAACGTTGCAAATTATTCAAGTTAACACATTATTTTGTTACTTGTCAGCCCCCCACCCAAACCTGTAGCAGTGATAAGAACAAGACAAAATATGTCTTATCCTTTTCACTCTTTTCAATATTTGACATTGTGAGAATAAGATCTTACATGTTTATAAAACTAACATAGCTTTAGCAAATGCTCGGGCCAAGTATGGCTCTGGTAGTACAGAGAGGGTCGTGCTCCTGCAGTGGAATCAAAAAGACATGTAATGATTCGATAAACACACACAGGTAGCAGACTGATATATGCTGTTTAAGAAACAAACGAAAAAAAAAGTTATTCGTACAAGTGTGGAACTGTTAATTCCCAGCATTATCTCGCCACAAAGCAAAAGAACAACGTAGCAAATTCGTTCGCAAGTTAACACATTAATTTGTTTTTTGCTGCAAAGCGCTTTGAATAGTTTGTGTTGCGTCTTGTTTGTTTACGAAACGAGTGTGCGATTAACGACTTTCTATTTGTTTTTGTCTTACACTAACTGGGCCCGCGGGCTCAGGATAAATAGTATAATACAATAATATCCATACCAAATTTCATCCAAATCGGTTCAGTAGTTGAAGCGTGAAGAGGTAACAAACAAATATACAAAATCACTTTCGCATTTATAATATTAGTAGGATCTTAAATCTAACATAAACTATTACGTCTCTATCTTTTATGGGGCATACGGAGCTGTTTGGGTTTTGCGACTCTAAGCAGGCAGAAACAAAACCCAAGGAAACGACACCCAAAGCACTGGCCCATCAGGCTGGGTTGGGTAGGGACCAATACTAAACTGGGTTTCTTTCGGCGTAATCTTCCCAGCAGTGGTCGTTCCGCTAGTAGATTTTTGCTTTAGCACTAAAATAATATTTTAAAAAATTTACCTTCAGAGATAAATTTTTACTACATTAAATAAAAAAAAATACGTGATCGATTATCCCGGATAGGGATCTCTTCTAGTCGACTTTGGATTGAAAGGAATAGGTTTTTCGAAACAAATAGAGAGTGGGTACAATATCCCATAAGTTAGTATCGCATAACACAAGTCTCGAACTTACTTTGGGGCTGGCTCGATCTGGTGATTTGTCCTTATATTACTTATTATTTATTCAGATCTGTATAAAACAATCGGATGTTTGAATTATAACATATTACGGACATAACATGCAACAAAAAAATGCGGACTAACTAAAATATCTTTTCTAGGTAAACCTATCAAAGCCAGACAGAGCGTTCGGATTCTCATAAAAAAGAAATAAAAATTGTTATTAAATATAAAGTAATTCTCATATTTTTTTATTGAACATGCGGGAGAAGCGACCTATATTTCTGTTTTATACCAAATATGGACTACCGCACTAAGGGTTCCGTACAATTATCTATAAAAAAACACATTTTTTGTACAGGAGCCCAAATCAAACATTTATTTTATTTTAAACTTTTCAGCTATCGAGGTTCATTAGATACAACGTGGTGATAGACAGACAGAAAGACGGACGGACAGACAGCAGAGTCTTAGTAATAAGGTCCCGTTTTTACCCTTTAGGTACGGAACCCTAAAAAGTAGCGGTATTTCAGATTGTAATTCGTGGAAGTATCATTTCGAATATACAAAATATTGTATGTAACAATAAACAATTCAGTTTTAATATTTTAGCAAATATTTACGTACGGAAAAATCCGACGACGGCCTTTATTTTGTTTGCGATCTATATTTTATTTGCGACATTTACAGTGAAATATTTTACGGAACAACGATTTTGTATCTCAATCTGATCACAAACAATGATTTCTTACGTTTTATTGCTATAAATGCTTTGCGTATGGATCCAATATAAGATATTATCATTATTAATATGCGAAAACACGCTTTACTTACGTCACAGAATAAGTACTATTACTCACATACAGAGGTCTTGCTTAGCAAAGAACTTTAAAGAAATATCTACTCAATGTCGTTAGGGATATGATTTAATTTAGCTTGCGTCAGAACTCGTCACCTTTCGTGTAGATACCTAGAAGTGCATTGCATGCCAATTTCATTCTTATTAGATTACTCTAGACAAACAATTCACGTCACTGAATTTACCACTCCGATATGGTCGCCGATACCTAAACGGGGAGTGACACAGGCACAGGTATGGCACTTCATAGAAACGGGGCAGCATATTTACCTTGTACTAGTACTACTACAAACGAAACAATACATCCGTGCACACGTCCTATGTGTGAGTTAAACAATCAGGGTCGCCACCACAGAAATTGTTGCTTTGCTTATCTGTTTATCATTAATCGGAAATGTATAAAATTTTCGTTCTTTATTGTTTTCAGTGGATAAACAATGATAATATGCGCAGTTTCTCAGCATTATGATTCAATAATCCAAAGTAACTCGTGTAACGTCACCGTGCAACAGCAAGAACCCTGTTTTACAGGCGCTTACACGGCCCAATAACGGGGTAGGGGTTGCGAGGACACTACATTGCGGGGAACGGTGCGAGTTTCCGTTCTGTATGTAATACTATTATTAATTCTGTAACACAGGCCTGCTTACATAGAATCAACTACTGGCCGGCCATGTTTCGACCTCATACGGAGGTCTTCTTCAGGGCGAATGTGACTTCTGCTTGCATGCGATGTAGTATACATGCGTTCGAGTATAATACTCGAACCACACTATCATTCTTTTATTTTAGCCATCATTTGTAATTTAGGATTCATAAATTTTCCGGGATACAGTGCTGCCACCGTTTGAAATAAATTATTTTAAAGAAAACGGAGATATCATTTAAAATTTAGGTCTCATAAAACCCTAGATAACCCTTTAAACTTTTTATAAACTATACTGTTTACAGTTTAAAGTGAGAACGTGAAGCTTTTCTAAGCACATTGCGAAAAACGGCCACTTTTGGCAAATGTGCGAAAAAAAGTTTTACGTTCTCACTTTACACTGTAAACAGTAGTTCATAAAATAGTTTTAAAGGTTATCTAGGGCTTTGTGAGACTGAAAATTTTGAATGATTCGCCGTTTTCTTTTAAATGGGGGTTTGCCTGGACCACGGAGAATTCATGTATTTCCTAAGAGCTTGCTTATTGTCGGTGGAGTTTATACCTCCATTCCTCTCTTCTTCTTTTAAATTGGTAGTTCCACGCTATTTGAATACAAGCTAAACAAAGCTTATAAACATCAATGAGACCTCTCCAATCCGTCTTGCGTCTGGCTGCTATGGCCAAGTATGGCTCTGGTAGTACAGAGAGGGTCGTGCTCCTGCAGAGAAGACAAAAAAATTATAAACATATTATTTGATTGACCACTCGCCTACGACTTTAATATTTAAGACCTTATCTTATAAAAACATGTATTTTTCCTTTATAAAATATTTATTGTAAAATAAATAGTATTAAGTGATTCTCGGAAAATTTATTGAGTTCAACCGTTCTCATTCAGTGCGCAATTCCATCAATAAATGAAACTTCCCTGAAAAATGGTACACAAAAGCGTAATATGTACAATGTACACGCGGCGTGAACGGATGCATTCGGCAAATTTGCAGAGCGAGCATTTTGCTAAGGGCCGCACCACACGCGAGTTTTTTTATTTTACCCGTATTTTTTATTTCTGGTTCCGAAGTCCAGACAAGGATTATAGTTTCGCTGTATGTTTGTAATTTTGCAGTGGTAAAATGAAATGTGTATATAGATTTTTAGAGTATCTACCCTATATACACGGTGAGTATTCATTGTTTTTGGAAAAGAAATGTCGTATGGTAAATAAATTCTTCTATCCATAAACGTGAATCCAAATTTTGTGTATGACATAAGATAAAAAAGTTGCGAATATGATTTTCGATCTAGACCACGTCCTCCGGCGGGAGTTTTTGTCAAAAATTTTTGGTTTCTAAATTTTTATTTTGTGTAGCTAATGGTCGTACTAACGAAGGATCGAAGGCCTCTTCATAAGGACATGAAGTGACCTTCGGCTCTAAACCGTATATATATATATATATATATATATATATATATATAGATATACCCGTGGGCACTTTGCAGATCCATCGTGCCGTACGACTAGTATTTGTTGGTTCCGTTTACATAGTTGGCTCCGGGTGCCTTTTCTAAATCCAATGCTAGTCAGCCATGCGCATGTTGTTCCGACTGGAGCCAAAAGTGTCAACGAGAGTAATAATAATAATTACGTCAATTTTATACAAATCCACCTTTTTGGCATTCAACACTGTTACTTCCGATTCAAATCAACCAATCAGAGAGCACCGTTGACCTCATTGGCTACAATCTGCTGGTAATAATATTATTACAAGCTTCTGTTCAACTTGCAATGTTTATGCAATCTATGTAGTGTTGCCAAACAATAGATATCATTTTTCAATTGAAAAATGACAAACTATCGACAGTGGTTTATCAGTATGGATATCTGTTTTAGAGCAATACTATTGATAACCAACAATACCATTATTGGTATTTATAGTATCGATCCGACGAAAATCAAACTATCATGAGTATCGATAGTATGCGTTTCATAAAATATCGATATTTTTTGTAATATCGATAGTATCGATAGTTTATGTATTATTAAAAGCAATACTATCGATAGTTTGTTCGTCATCAGATCAGACTATCAGCAGTATCGATAAACAATCAAAAGTATCTCAAGACTCACTGTCGGTTTTATTAAAAATACCGATAGTAAGTCAATTGACTGTCAATAGTGGACTATCGAGCGGCAACACTTATCCAATGCTTATGGAGTAAATGAGCCGTTCTGATGATGGAACCAAAACGAATTCAACAACCCTCAGTAAATAAAATAACATAGCCCTTAGATCATTTATTACAGGATAAGCCTTACCTGCGTGTTTCCCTCTGCCAAGGTATAAAATCAACTAATCTAATATATTTATAATGTAAGTTGCGTAATCGATTATGATCATTACGTAAATCTGTAAAGTATCGAAAAGACGGTGCAAGTGCTCCGTTAGAATTGCTATATTAAACAGTTTTCTTGTGTGATAAGTTTTTTATTCTGAGGCCAAACTACTTATTGAAACGAATGAAATAAGCCCGAACTCGATAAAGTTGCGTCGTTTAATTACTGAATTGCATCGACCACCTTCCGTCCTCCGAGATCAGACCCTTGGCATCGTCTGCACTAATGTGCTCATTAAGACAATTCAAACGAGTCCTGCTCCATGAGGTTATGTTGTTTTATAACTCAGTCCTAGTGAATACCTCCCGGTTCCATCATCAGAACAGCTCATTAAGTTCATAATATTGTTTTGACAAGTATGCAAAATTTCAGCGAAATCGATTGAGAATAGCTGGTTGGAAATTGAGCTACAAGATTTGACCCAAACCAATATTCGTACGTAGATATCTGAAACATTGCAAGTTAGTAACTAAAAACAAAAAATACATATAACCTTCTTAAAGATTGCATAACCTTTCACGGGCAATGCTTTTTATGAAAAATGGTATCAATGAGTTTATCTTCTAGTATCGATTACGGTAAAAAGAATCCAGTCTAGTTTGCGACTAATTTCCATGCCAAATGATTTTCTCGCTTGTTTACTGCCAAACTACAGTAAAAATATTAATAATGGTATAACACAAACTTGCCAAACCCATTTCATTTTTCGATATTATTTTTTCACTATCCTTCGAGCTGAGATTAAATGTATCAATTACATTAGCAAGGTTCGATATTAAGTTCAAATTTGAAATACAATTAGTCGATGACGAAGGCGCACACGCTACGAAACTGCGCACTTCCCGCGAGACTACCATTTTATGATTTACAACCTTCCTATTTAATTCCTGTGCTATAGATTTGAATATAGATTAGCCACCCAACTGTCCTAAGAAGTGCTTACATTTTTTGAAAGACGTGTTAATTTGTGACTATCTGATGCCTTTGACCGTTTTCGTGGACAAAAAAGCTCGTTACCATTAAAATAAAATAAAATATTACATTTGAATTTGGAATCCGTTACTTTTATATGATTTTTCATTGTCTTTTCTTATTTTGGCGCTAATATATTGAACAATATTTTGCGATATTAAAATGGAGTAAGGTGATATAGAGAACCGAATCGCTGTGATTGCATTACACAAAGTAGGTTTGAGCCAAATGCAGTTTTTAAAATTCTCCATACGCTTGGTATTAGTCAAATGTTTGTGTACCGACACAGGTATGACACTTCATAGAAACGGAGCAGCATAAATACCTAGTACTACTACAAACGAAACAATCCGTCCGTGCACACGTCAAATGTGTGAATTGAACAATCAGAGTCGCTACCACAGAATTTGTTGCTTTGCTTACCTGTTTTCACCACTCGGAAATCTATACGATTATCTGTTGCTATACAAGGAACAACTATTGAACAGGTGGATGACATTACCTTCTTGGGAATACAACTGGATAGTGCCCTTACCTGGGAAACACAGGTTGATAAAGTGTGTCGTAAATTGGCAAGCACTAGCTTCGCGCTCAGACGACTATCGGATGTGGTAGCTAGAGAGGTGGTAAGGTTTACCTACTTTGCGATAGTGCAGTCTGTCCTGCAGTATGGCCTAGAGGTCTGTGGGTGCGCCACGGAATGGCAACGAGCCTTTCGTATGCAAAAGCGAACAGTCCGCGCGATAGTCCACGTATCAGGGCGAACAACCGTCAGACCATACTTTGAAACCCTTGGAATCCTCACGCTGCCATCCCTTTTCTCTTACAGGTAGCCACATATGTCTTTAGTAACCAAGACGTGTACCAAAGACCGAGAGATGTGCACGACATTGCGCTCCGCGATGTTGACCGACTGCACCTGATACCACACAGAATAGCTAAGACTGACAGACTGACTCATGTAATGGGGCCGTCTGTCTCTAATAAGTTGCCACCTGATATAAAACAGGCGACTACATAGACAAGCTTTAAAGTCAAGCTAAAAAAGTGGCTTCTTGAGCGTACATTCTACAGTATAGAAGAATTTTATGAATGTCGCTTATAATTCCAATTTAATGTGTTAATTTTCATTCGATTATTTTGTAATTATATGATTATTATTAGTTATGTATGTGTATGCGTAATATATTTATTTGTATGTTTAATTTATTTTATTATATTATTCAATTTTATTTTTGTATGACGTGTAAATACTTTTTATGAATAAATATGATTATGATTATGATTTTAAAATTTACGTTTTTTATTGTTATCCGTGGATAAACAATGATAATGTGCGCAGTTTCTCACCATTATAATTCAATAATCCTAAGTGACTCGCGTAATGTCAACGTGCGACTACCAATAATCCTGTTTTTCTGACGCTTACACGTCCCAATAACAGGGGAAAGGTTGCGGGGACACCAGATTGCGGGGGACGGTGCGAGTTTCCGTTCTGTATGTAACACTATTATTAATTCTGTGGTACCGGACTATAATACGTACAATGAGACCTCCTCTTTGTGACAGTAAAAGAACTGGCCGTCCACGTAGTGTTCATACGAAAAAGGTGGTCAAAGCAGTAAGGGAAAGAATTCGAAGAAATCCTGTCCGAAAGCAAAAGATTTTATCACAGGAGATGAAGATAGCACCTAGAACCATGTCGCTTATTTTAAAAGATGACTTAGGACTTGCTGCCTATAAAAGACGTACTGGTAATTTTACAACTGATAATTTAAAAAAGAATATAGTAGTAAAATCGAAAAATCTACTGAAGCGGTACGCAATGGGTGGTCGCAGAAAAAAATTGTTTACGGATGACCATTTTTTTACCATTGAGCAACATTTTAACACAATACTCAATGTCAGTCTCATCAGAGCCGGTATTTTCTTTTCAAGTTTCGAAAAAATATTCATCCTCCATACAAATGCCACCACCAAGCAACTCGACGTAGCCATGTCGTACTGAAGGCCAAGCCATTTCCCTTCTTCTACTGTTTGTTACCACTCCCCCCTAAGCAATTTTCACAAGGTCACATCACAGGTCAAGTGATGTAAGCCCACAGGGCAAACTGCGTGGCGAGGGCAAACCCCAAGTCATCCACACCAAGTGTTTCTTTTTAAATTTTTTTTAATGTCAAAAATCTGGATCTGGCATCTAGATGAAAAAAAATCATAGTCAATCATTACGTCTCGCTGGCACTTCGTAGAGATCTGAAATTTTGTATGTGGAGGTAAAGCACTCCGCCAAACTCGAAATGCAATTATATTTCGTAAACAAAGCGTCTGGACTTCTTAATTTTGAATTTACTGACTCTAAAGAAATTGGTAGGCTTGTATGTTGTGTTCAAAATTATTTGCATAATTGCTTTTGTTGCAATTGAAAAGTACTTTTTCAATCGTACTATATACCATTAATACCATTACGCAAGAGCGTAAGGCAAGATAGCAAGTTTCTTTGTGTGCATTAAGTCATAAACATGTTTAGATGTATAAATAATGCAAAACAATAAGGTTATCATATTCAGTATAAAAATATGAGTTTTTATTATTGTTATGACTTTTTAGACTTATTACTTGCATTAAAAAGCAAGGTAATTCTAAAATATTTCATAAATATTTTTTTAGAAAAAAATTACTGTAGTTTTTAACAATCACCCAATAAGTTTCAAAGTTGGCAACACTTTTGGAGCTTACAAGGCATAAGATTTAAAAATATATATTGCCATGCCTAAGCTAACCGTTATATTAAATATATACGAAATGGAACCACACAAGCATTGGTTTTAAATAAAATTCGGAGCTAGAAAGTATCGATGAGTTCATAAAAGTATATAGGAGCTTAAAACGCACAAGTTTAGTGAATATAAAATCTACTGGATCAAACCAAGCATTCAAATTTCAGCTATGGCTTAACTCACCGTCAATCACTATATATATAAAATGGAACAACATACGTATTGGTTTTGAGTAAAATCGGAGGCAGAAAGTACCAAAGAGTTCATACAAAAACATATGATATATATATAAAACGGAACAACACAAGCATGGGTTTTGAATAAAATGTGGAAGCAGCAAGTGCGAATTAGTTCGCAAAAAAATAACCGTTACGGATCCAAGTTTTCTCGGAGGTTAAATACAAAAAATGACGAGTAGAACTTTATTTCTACGAATATGTTGGACAGAATCCATTACTAGAATGCGACGTTGCCTCACCGCTCGAAGAATATGCGAAGGGAGCCAAGTTATCGGCCGCCAAAGGTGGAGTCTACTAAGTTCAGGCCCACTGCTGGATCTACGTAGTGCCCAAACGTCTGTTTATATATATTCCTATATATATATATATATATATAGGAATATATAAATATTTTTCATACAAGATCCTTGCAGAAGGTTTTTCAGTATGAAGTACTGAGTTCAACCTTAAATAGTGTTAGTCTATTTTGTTAAACATTATATAGCTAACCGTTAAAAATCATTTACCAAAAAATCCATCTACAGTGCCCCTTACTGGCATCGAAATATCGACAAATGATCTGGAACGGGGTTCATTATCACTCACATCGGAAATTAATTCCCGCGGGACGATCTATGTATGTTAGTTAAACTGTTTTACGTGCGACTCATTGCATTGCATATGCGTTTTGCTATCTTTTGTTTCGCATACAAAGAGCTGCACACTTGAATGTTGCATTTGCTCGATTATTGTTCTTTAGAGTCCATACAAGGATTATAGTCTTTAGTGGAAAAACAAAATGTGGAAAAAGATTTTTAGGGTACCTCCCCTATATACACACTGACTTTTCATTTGTTTTGGAAAAAAAATGTCTTATATTAAATTACTTCTTCTATCCATATAAGTGAATCAAAATTTTGTGTATGGCATAAGATAAAAAAGTTGCGAAAATGATTTTCGAACGATTGACAACATTTTTGTTTCCGCTATTATAGTATATTTTTTTAATAAGCTAATTAGGTCTTACCAACGATCTTTATGTAGTGGCTTTAGGCTCCGAAACCAGTAAGGAATATATAAATAAATATTGTATTTAGAATTTTAAATAAACGATTTTTCATATTTCGGTACAAATTCCTTGGGGAAAGTTGTTAGAATCATGTTCTGAATCAACCTTAAAATAGTTTTAGTATATTTTGTTAAACATTATATAGCTAACCGTTAAAAATCATTTACCAAAAAATCCGTCTACAGTGCCCCTTACTGGCATCGAAATATCGACAAATGATCTGGAACGGGGTTCATTATCGCTCACATCGGAAATTAATTCCCGCGGGACGATCTATGTATGTTAGTTAAACTGTTTTACGTGCGACTCATTGCATTGCATATGCGTTTTGTTATCTTTTGTTTCGCATACAAAGAGCTGCACACTTGAATGTTGCATTTGCTCGGTTATTGTTCTTTAGAGTTGTTTGAACATTTTCAGTTGGCATATTTATATAAGTTTTTATTTAGTTTCTTCTGTCCTGTTATCTGCCTGCTGTAACTAGCAAAAGCTTACTTATCGCTATTTATACATAATTATTTCTCTTCCTTGTCACTAGATGGCGCTTATAGTAATAATTAAAACATTAAAATCTTTTTTTCCTATTATTTAAATTAAGTAGTAGGTACTCTAATTTATTAAATATAACTTATATGAAATGAAAATCATATTTTTAAGGCTTATCAAACACTTACTTTGTTACTTTTTTGTTAGTCGTGTGTGCTGCCATCTCTGTGTGCCTACCCGCAATTCCAGTTTTGCCTACTTACGAATACTCCAATAGTTTCTATGGCATTGGGTATCTGTTATGTTAGTACCTAATTATATAATCTTTGGTACTAGTGAGAATTAACAATTCCAACGGATAGACGCGTAGGAAAAGAGATAGACCGATGAAAAAGGAACAGACGACTTGAAAGCATTCAAACAGGACTGGAAAGTTAAGACCAGGGATAGAGAGTTATGCATGAACAGCTAAATAAACAAATAGATACTTAATGCAAAAAAAAACATACAAAAAAGCTACCAGATCTTGTCTCCAGTTGATTCTAGATCAATAAATTCTGAAGCCATTAAAAATAAGAGCTAATTTATCTTACCAATAAAATTCGCCTTCCATTAAAGTTTTACCATTAAATACGGGGATTACTTGGCAGAAGCACAGCAACACTTATAGTTTATTTCAATTTAAAGTGCGTAATGGCTGTAGAGCAGCTTAGTCAATGCCGGGTGCTTTGCCAAGGAGTAACAAGGGTTTTAAGGCTGTAGCAGTATGGCTACATGCGGTAATGTAAGCTGGAGCGTAAGTAGACAATATTTTGGAACTTTATGGCTAAGAGGAAACTCTTGAAAATCCATTTTTAACTAACTTCAAAAAAGGCAAATTTATGGCTAAAAGGAAACTGTTTAAAAAGTCATTTTTAACCTTTTTAACTTTTTAACTTCAAAAAAGGAGGAGGTAATCAATTCGACTGTATGTTTATTCATTTTGTATATAATCCTACTATCCTACTTCCTACTAATATTTAGATGAAATTTGATATGGATATAGTTTGATACACAGGGAAGGACAAAGGATAGTTTTTATCCCGAAATTACTACAGGGAGCGAAGCCTACGGGCACAGCTAGTATCTTATATCTTAGCCAAATACTTATATTCTATTTTGACGATTCGTTGTGAGACAAGCGTGAAGAAAAACATATTTGAAATTAAGAAGTAAGTATTTTTTACGTTTTATTAATTTTTTATAATCTTTCTCTAACCCAAGACAAACCTCAAACAGCTCTCTAAACCAACCATCCAAATTTTCCAACAGATCGATTCAATTTTCACTTGATCCGCTAAGCCGAATAATTTATTTCAAGCACCATTTTAAGGGATTAAGTAAAAAAAAGTCGCCCATCCATTTGTATCCAATTTAAAATCAAATTAGAAGTAAATACACTTTATTTTATCCAATCACGTGCGCGTCACTTAGTCCGCGGGCGCGGTGGGGAGAATTCCCCATTTCCCAGTCCGGGTGGGAGATTTACCCAAAATCGAATTCGCTTTCTCGGCGGGAATGGCTTTAATTTAACGGGCGAATTTGTCTAATTCCAATTCTTATACTGTGACAAATGTAGTGATTTTTATTCAGGTTTCGTTGTTGGCTGGGAACGGTGGCGTTTTTCACAAGCTTTTATTTAGTTTCACCTGTCCCGTTGTCGTTCTGTCTGTCTGTAATGAAATCATCATCATCATCATCACCCTCCTCCTCCCGTAGAAGTCATAGAAGGCGATTTAGGAAATACAAGCTAAACAAAACCTGTTAGGTCGCTAACTCTAATTCAAATCGTTAAATTAGTTTAAAATCATTTTGTATGTTACTTCACAAGAAAACATTGTATCGGACGCCTATCGTCCACACTACCACTCTTTAGTTTTTAGTCTAACACCATACCTTCATTTTACTGTATGCGTTGCAAGTGAATATACTCTGGTGGAAGTACGTGTGTTTTTCCTTTCTGCCATGTGTTTGACCTCTCCAATCCGTCTGGCCAGCGTGGAGAGTGTAGGCCAAGTCCTCTGGCTGCTCTAGCCTAGTATGGCTCTGGTAGTACAGAGAGGGTCGTGCTCCTGCAGTGCAGACAAAAAGACCTGATGATAATGATGAGAGATACACTCGACTTCATGGCTTGTTTATCTACTCTTTCACAATATTTTGTAGGATTGCTAAATAATAGGGTTAGTACATATCTTTTTATAATATTCTAAATAAAACTGTACGATTTATTTATTCGAATCCCAGGAAACTGAGGCAATGTAGTGTTTCGCAGAAATGTAATAGTAATTTGCTCTACGAGTGGGATTTTTTCATATTTTGATATTAAAAAATGGTATAAAAAATATGTACTGTAAATAAAATTGTAGGTATTGTATACACTCATTATTTGTAACACTGCGCTTAAGTATTTATATATTTTAGTATGTAGACTAGGTCCAAAAAATATTATTTTATTTAATCCGTCAGTTAGGTTATAAAAAAGTCAGGACTAGAGTTTCACGGTCACAATTATCGGCCAGCGACCATGATGGCAGAAGGGCCGTCGAAATATCTGGCAAAAAACTATATTAATCGCGGTAAGTCCCGTAACACTAATAACAGTAATACTTTTCGGTTTATCAAATTAGTAAAAATTCACAAAGATACAAGTCATTTTAAAATCATACGAGATTATGGCGTTACGAGTATTTTCGTCATTATTTGCTAATTAGAGAAAATTTTATAAACAATATGTAGATAAAGCCTTACAATATATTTAAATAATCAACCTGATTGTCACATCCATATTACCTCGATACTTAAGATGAAATGTTATATTTAAAGGTAAGTCTTTGTTACTTTTTACATACATACTATCACGTCTTTATCCCTAATGGAGCAGACAGAGCATTTTGCATTCTTGCAGATCTAAGCGCAGATAGAGCCTAGGGCTGCAAGACTCAAAGGCCACTTTTAGCTTGATGTGGGCAAGAAGGTGGATGAAGGAATCAAAATAGTGATGGGTTGCTAGCCGCATCGCCTATTAACATGATTCGAATTTTTGTCCATTCTCTCGATCAGCTCTTACGATCTGCAGCTGGTACATACTAAGTTTTTTCTTTTCTCCCAAACCAGCATAGAGTAACTGTTACTTTTAAATTCATTTTTTTTATATATTTATATTGGTAGCCTACAGCGACGTAGTACATGATGAGAATTAATAAAATAACTTTTTACTATACATACCATAGAGTAGTCTTTATCACTAATGGAGTAAATAGAACGTTTTGGATTTTGCAGCTCTAAGTAAACAGAGGGGTTACTCCAAAAGCGTTACGAAAGACAAACTTTACTGCGTATTCGCGTTTCAGTATCAAGCAAAATTGAGCATTAACATATAATGATAAAGTCTAATTTGATTCGAAATAGAAAAAGACGTCACTATCGGACGAATGGAGTAATCCCCCAGCCCACGGCCGCACAAGACCAAAGAGCATTTACCCTATATATCCTTAAAACCAGCTTAAAAGACATCACACTAATATTATAAAGACAAAAGTTTGTAAGTATGTGTGTGTATGTATGTTTGTTACTTCTTCATGCGCAAACGGCTGGACCAATTTTCGTAAAATCTGGTATGTAGGAAACTGACGCCGTGGATTAACTTAAGGCTTCTTCTGGCGCGAGGCACCACGGGACGCAGCTAGTAAACAATAATTACAAAATATATTCACCAAGCAACTCATTTTATCATTTCCACTCTCAAACATTCGTTCTTCACGCGCAAATGACTGGACCAATTTTGATAAAATTTGGTACGCAGGAAGCTGATATCCTGTATTAACACATAGACTACTTCTGGTGAGGGTATCACCGCGGGGCGCAGTTAGTAAACAATAATTACAAAATATATTTACCTAGCAACTCATTTTATCATTTCCACTCTCAAACATTCGTTCTTCCCGCGCAAATGGCTGGTTCAATTTTGATAAAATTTCGTACACAGGAGCTGACACCCTGTATTAACACATAGACTACTTCTAAGCGCGAGTGACACCACGGGGCGCAGCTAGTAGCTTTTTCACGGGCAAGATAGTACCAATTTTGATAAAATTTGGTACGCAGGAAGCTGATATCCTGTATTAACACATAGACTACTTCTGGTAAGGGGAACACCGCGGGGCGTAGCTAGTAAACAAAAATTACAAAACATATTCACCTAGCAACTCATTTTATCATTTCCACTCTCAAACATTCGCGCGACTACTTAGCGTTGAATAAATAGTAATTATTAATGTCGCGTCCTTACAACCCGCTGTATGAAGTTTAATTAAAATATTTTTTCTCCGCGCTGCATTCTGTTTACTTTCCTAATTAGTGCCGTCTCTCTAATTTGCTTGTTTAAAACACTCAATAAATTTATAATGAACTCGGTTGTTTGTTTAGGACATTTCCTATTCCGAGAAGAGTTACATTCGATTCAGAAATTACGGTATCGAGAAGTGTCAAGTGTTGAGGAAGGAATACGAAACTTTTATCAGATTTAACTGCGTAAAGTTGTAGGAAAAAGAGGAGTAGGAAAACCCAGAACAAAATTTATCGAGCAAGTAGAAGAAAAAAACGTGAAAACATATAAGGAGGTTAAGAAGAAAGAGAGACATGGAAAGCACTCCACCGAAAAGAGCCCAGCTCTTAAATATAAGAAGAAGAAGAAGGTTGTAGATGTAGGTGTTAAGACCGCCAGACTCAAATGGGATTAGGCGGGACATGTGTGGCGCATGCAAGCAGATAGATGGGCCCACAGGGTCACCTTGTGGGTACCAGATGGGAGAAGACTTAAGGGTAGACCAAGGAAGAGATGGAGGGATGACATCGAGGGTTTCTTGAGTGGATGGCAGCAAATTGTTTGGGATAGGGATAGATGGAGAAGAGAAGGGGAGGCCTTTGGCCTGCAGTGGGACACGACATTAGGCTATTAAAAAAAATATTGCGTAAGCGACAGCGGCGCATTTTACAGTCAAAACTTTTTGTAGTGTCGATTTCCGATTACCCTACGTTGTTTTTATACACACACACACACTCAACCATGCGTACGAACGCTGTGTTGATTGTGTGACAGTTTTGGCTGTAAAGCTTCAAGACCAACAAGGTAGGTAGTACCAAGTAGAGCAGTGCTTACGAAATAAACCGGTCAAGTGCGTGTCGAAATGACATGAAGCAGAATCCTTCACGTATGAGTCTGACTGAACTTTATCTGCGTACAATGCTTTATTTTTAGTATGTTTGTTATAGCTGCCACCATTAATACATAATCAGTGAAAATTTCAAGTGTCTAACTTTTACGCTTCACGAGATACAGCCCTGTGACAGACGGACATACAGACAAACAGCGGGTATCATTATTAGGGTCCCGTTGGCACCCTTGAGGTTATGGAACCCTATATAGAACATTTTATCTCACAAAACATAACATAGTAGACACTTTCTCGCAGAATGAGCAGCTACCAGACACAGTATTATAAAACTTTTTCAACTAGATCCGACCGAGGCGACTATGTTTACGAAACTATTTAATTCATGCCCTCTTGCGACAGCCTGGTGGGGAAAACTGGTTTTTCTCTATAGTGCTTTTAGTTAGTTTGTCTGTTCGGCTGTTCCCGCCTACAGTTCACATTTCTCAACTGATCCTCGTGGAATTTTGTGAGACGGTTTAAAAATTATAAAGAATTTTTCCGTCGACTCAGTTTTTCGAAACGTTTCAAAATGGCGAAACTATCAGGTTTGGAAACTTGAGAAATATTATATATCAGCCATTTTGAAAATTTTTCTAAAATATCACACTTGTCACGACACTTTTTTCTACCCTTAGTAAAACGCAACTTTTTTGTCTGAACTACTTTTGTATCCGATAAACTTCAAGGGATCGAAGGTGACTCGGAAGGTTCACAGCTCACAGACCCACTAGTTTTCAGATTTTCCGACAAATGTTATAGGGATTAGGTATAATACCTACGAGCAGAGTTTGTGTCTAGGCCGCATCAAATCGATGCGTGATTCCTTAGGGATTTTCCACTTCTTTTCCCAGTAAGTCAAGTCTGTAAGTCCAAAAGGGAACACGGTAAACTGATACGTTGGAAACGTTCCAAGAATCCAGCGTTATGGCAGACGAAGTGCGGTTTAGATAAAGATAATCTCGACTTGTTTACAAATAAACATGACTGTGACATTACTGCTTCTTTTTTGCAAATTCTGACCTCGCATTAGACATATATCATTTTGTATTATCTTTCCTTCATTCAGCTACTTGTAACATAGCTTTTGTTATATTTCTCGTACTTGCATCAGCATTTATATTCTTATGCACCATTATCATCAAGTTTCCTTAGATATCAGTCTAACAAAATATTCTGTAACTATTATAAGGGTGAATTGATTTTAATTATTCTTTCTTCAGAATGCAAGTTAAGTTAAAGTAAAAGGTCGATCATTCAGTTTACAGTCAAACATGTTCAGCTAACCATCATTTTATGTCGTCTTTCAATAATTGAAGTCCTTAAGTCTTAAGTCTGCCTGTTACATTTTTGTAATAAAGTTAAATAAATCTATATCTATACATCTATATCTATATCTATATACATATAATAAAACAATAAAAAAAGTGTGTCTGTACATTAAATATATTTCCAAAAAAAATATTGGGGGCGATGGAGACATAGTAATAGAGTAAGAATTTTAAAAAAAATGTCTGTCTGTTTGTCTGTTTGTCTGTATGTCTGTTTGTCTGTTTGTACACGCTAATCTCCGAAAATACTGGACGGATTCGAATGCAACTTTTTTTGTTATAAAGCTATTAAGCTTGGGCAACATATAGGGTATAAATGATTTTGAAAAATAAAACGCCTGATGCAGAACCATAATGGTCCAGCTAAACTATAAGAGATATAAAAATGTCGCCTTAGTAAAAGTTGTTCAGCCTGATGAGCATTTTCCAGAGACATAAAGTGCACGCGAACGAAGTCGCGGGCTTCATCTAGTAAATAATAATAATTACACATTAACCTGTTTGTAAAATAAAATACTTTAATGTGTTTATATCAAAGATTGCATCCTTTAATTTTAGAAACCTAATCGAAACCTAATTTAAAACAATACTTATTAAAAAGAGTAAGTCTAACAAAATTGCAATGCAGTCAACGATTTGTAAAACTACCATTCCTTAATAACTATTGTTTCTGTATACTTAATAATTATTATTTCAACAACAAGTTTATCTTATTTTCATTAACCGCGTATGCTGATGCATAACATCTACGCGAAAATGCATTGTTCAACTTTTGTGCCTGGCATTCCGGCAATTCCTGGCACACAAATAATACATCACAAAATTATATGCGGTGTATACACAGAAATGTGTAAATATTCTTTAAAATAAGATAGGTTTTACACATATAATTTTCGCACATAGATCACTTGATCCTTCGTGTCAGGATAGAAAACGCGAGGTACTGCAATCCGCGAGGAAACACCGAAAAAGTAATATATCTCTTAAGCTGTACATAAAACCTTAGCGAAATGAAATGGGTCCGCTATCTGGCCGTGCCGTCAATCTTATTGTCATTCAATTTGAATTTCCGCTTAGGAACGGTTTTTGTCAGGCCCTAGATTAAGGCCACTAAATAAGCAGTTTTGTGTTAAAGCCAAGCGCAAGCGATTTTGTTGCTCGGCGATTAAAATTTGTGATTAGTGGTTTATAAAAATAATGTTAGCTTCTCTGTGCTTCGGAAGGTATGTTAAGTAAGATGTCGTCATCAAATTTTGTTAGATGTAGGTAGAAGTTTGAAATTGATACAAACATGTAAAATAAACATTGCTTGCCTTTTATTCATTTGACAGCAGTCATACCTAAAGTAGAAACCTAAAGTTCAAATTATTTTAAAGAAACTTAACAAGTTTCACTTTTGATAAATGAATAAAACTTGACATTGCTGAATTGTATAAAATAACATATGTTTAAATTAATGTATACTTTTAAAACTTATGGAATTGTGAAGAGAATCTTTCTTACCCGCATGCTCTTTCCGTGACAAAAGTTCTCACTATAACAAAATCGTTTGTGGAAAATTTGATAGACTCATTGCCATCTAATGTCCTTTCGTTTCCTTTGCTACTCCACCAAATTCGCTAGCGCGCATCACGCACGCCCGTTCCGCTCGTTCCACCCGCTTATTTCCTGGCCCAGTCCTTTGTGACACTCCGGATCGCAGACGAGAAAAACCTAACATTTGTCACTGCATTGGAATCTGTTGAATTAGACGCCTCAAGGGTTCCGGGGAAGGGAATTTGGGCTCATTTTTTGTTTCTCCCAGACGTGTTTCGGTGCGTCTCCATGTCAGTTTTTCTTGCCTTTTTTGCCGGAGTTACGATACATTTGCGAAATTGCATGTAGAATGGTTTTTTACACGACATTAGGTGTAAGTGACGCTTTTCTTTCCAATTTCGGTGGAGCGAAGTGAGATTTTTACTAAATTAGCATGTGAATCTGTGCTCGTGATGTCGTAGGGAATATGCATGAAAAAAATGTGTTATTTAAAAAGTTTAGCCATAAATATTAACAAGTAAATTACTAACATTGAAAACAGAATAAAAATTGGTTGAAAAACAAACGAGATATAACGATTTTACGAAAATATGTCTTACTCGCAAAAATGCAATTTTCTATGGCAAATGTACAGATGATATAGACGTTGACGACACCAGTCCATATCGGACTTCTTTTAATTGAAACTTTGAAGTATCACAAGTTTGCTGATGATAAAGATATTTTATAAAAAAAAAATATATTTATTTACTGTGGTTAATAAGGGCTTTACTAAGCAAATAAATAATACGTGCGTTCTCTTTCTTAAAGCAAAAAAAAAATAATTACATGAACACAACGTTCTTTGCTTAAGTCGTATTAGTGCCTTCCAAATCTCTTTCCCATCTTCCCGCCTACTTTTACTCTGGAATTTAAAGCCTTTGGCTCTGTCTATCTCGTAAGTTATAGAGACATGATTAGAACTATCTATGTGATATCTATAGGTGTGTTTGAGACATGCAATCAAACATTACACACAGTTCACCAGAGCTATTGAATGAAGTCTGATTAATCTATCATGATTACTGATTCTAGTCCATTGTAGCTTGAGAGGCGGCAATAATCTCTCAATAGTCACGTTTGTAGGCTTTGGACTACCTCTATGGTCCAGTGGTTAAGGCTCTTGTGATCCGGAGGGCGTGACGTTCGAATCCCACTGGCAAGCATACTTAGTGAAAAGTCTGGATAAGATGTTGCAGGCTTGAATCACCTGATTATTTAAAAACGATATAATTCCGGTTTTGGAAGGCACGTTTAAACTTTGGGTCGCAAACGCTGTCGAGCATTTGCTCAAACCTATCCAAGGATTAGATCTGGTCTGCCCTTTGGGTTGCGAAGGTCAGATGGCATAAATGAATACTTCATTTAATAATCAATTTCCTTTGATGTAAGTATATGTATTTTTTTGTATTATAAAAAAAAATGACGAAGATCAAACAGTCAAATATCCAATTTAGTTACGAAGATGTTTTTATGTTCCTCCTATTTTTTTCTTTTTTTGTCTTTTTAAACACTTGTTTACAAATGCGGTGCGTAAATTGCCAGACCAGTGTGAAAAAACAATCTAAAAGTCAACCAACGCACCGCATGTCATGAAAATCAAAACATAATCTGAATACTTTATCCGACCTTACCCGTAATTCTGAGTCTCGTGGAAATCACGGGCTTTACCAACGTTTGGTTTTAATTAACTCTCAGACCAAATTGTCACCTATTGCAGCTGTAAGGATTTGGCAAACTTTGGGGTTCACTGGACGGTAATTTTGCTGGAATGATACCAGTATGTTACACTTGTAACTGTTTATTTTAATTACAATATTGTTTAGAAGATGCCAAGGGGCTTTTCCACTTTTCCGAATGTAATGTTGATAATTTATGTACAGAGATCGGATATTCTAGTGCATATTTACCTAAATTTCGACGAAGTACGTAAGATAGAGTGGATAATACCACCTCTAAAATATAAACAAAATATACCAAACGAATGTAGGTATGTATTTTAAGCAGATGTTTTAATTACCCTAGCCAACTTATTTTTATTTAACGCAATTAAAATAAAACATTTTGATTTGACACAATTTTAGTTCGGAACTCTACAAAATAAAATAATATTCTGCAAAAATTTGAAGGATATTATTAATTTTTTTAAAGTTCCGTACTTAAATTAATCAATAATTTGGACGTAACTACATATTATTTTGTATTTAATCACGGCATTATAAACTATTATTTTATATTTTAGAGGTGGTATTATCCACTTTATGTTACGTATTTCGAAGTTTAGGTAAATATGCACTGAAATATCCGATCTCTGTTTATGTATGACTAGCTGATGCCCGCGGCTTTAACCGCCTGGTATGTTTTTAAAACACCAAACTTGTTTTTGTACGACCTGCTCCCATGAAGGATGTGAATATTCGCGATGTTCGTCCCAAAAAGATGGTTCGTGCTAAGTCCCGTTAATATAAATGTATCTAAACTTGGAGAACTTCCCTTGTTTGCCCAATAAATAGTTAATTTGAACCAAAGGTCACCTATTTCCCACAGAACCATATTAAATGTAAACAGCGCGGTTCATACCGATACGTGTTTGCACTCTCTCTCAAATAACACGGGCAAATATTATAATTAATTTCCTACTATAAGGTTCAGAGGGTGTAATACTTGAGTATGTATCGTAACTGCCTCCGTGGTGTAGTGGTTAGAGCGTTTGGCTCATAGCCGGAGGTCGCGGGTTCGATTCCCAGCGGGGGCAACGACTTTGTGTTGTTGTCCTAGTTTGGTTAGGACATTGCAATGTCCTAACCAAACTAGGACAACAACACAAAGTCTGATAAGCTGATCACCTGATTGTCTGATAAGTAAGATGATCCGTGCTTCGGAGGGCACGTTAAGCCGTCGGTCCCGGTCACTGTCTTTGACATTGGTCGTTACCTAAAACCATGTCAGAGGCCTTTAAGGCGGTTTAAAAACCCTGACACTAGTGTTAGTCACTAACACACACGATAAGAAGAAAAAAAAGATGTATCGTATTCACTGATGTTACAATTTTATAGAACGATTTGAAAAGACAGGTACACTATAGTGGTACAATAGTGTACTTTCCTGGGTTAAAAATTAATTATTATGTGCTGAAAATAAAATGTCATAAAATAATGTTTGTCATGATCATATCCATTTTTAACGAGATTTTAGATTTATTATTGCAGAAAAACTGATATTAAAACGCTATTTGAATCCAAGAAAATTTTCTTCTTCCCTTCTTATCGTGTGTGTTAGTGACTAACACTGGTGTCAAAGTTTTTAAACCGCCTTAAAGGCCTCTGTCATGGTTTTAGGTAACGACCATTGTCAAAGACAGTGACCGGGACCGACGGCTTAACGTGCCCTCCGAAGCACGGATCATCTTACTTATCAGACAATCAGGTGATCAGCCTGCAATGTCCTAACCAAACTAGGACAATAACACAAAGTCGTTGCCCCCGCCGGGAATCGAACCCGCGACCTCCGGGCATGAGCCAAACGCTCTAACCGCTACACCACCGAGGCAGTTCCAAGTCCAAGAAAATATAATAAATAAATAGGGACAAATTACACTGATTGAGCTAGCCCCAAAGTAAGTTCGAGACATGTGTTATGGGATACTAACTCAACGATACTATATTTTATAACAAATACATATATAGATAAACATCCAAGACCCAGGAGCCTATAAAGTCATTATAGTCTATATTTCATACAAATCTCACAAAAAGAGTTTATTTTGACTTTTAAAGATAGCTGGTTTGAGTAGCAAATTGTCTCTTTCTGGCACTAAGAACTATCGAAGAGTAACAAACACAGCTATATAAGTATATTTTTTTTTTATATTACTATATCTACACTCGATTTAGATTAAAAACCTGTTTATAATACGTTAGTTTTCAACAAGTTAAATCGTTTTTTTTTTCTAAACGTCAAAACATACATTTTTCTTGGCATTTGTCGTGACTTCATATTTTTATTACGGCCAACGTCCACTTTGGGCACATATGCTGAGAAAAGCTTCACGTTCTTAATACTGTAAACACTTGTTAATTCTTGTTAATTTATTTCAAACTAGGCCACACTGGATCCCAAAAATTCATGCATTTAAAAAAAACTATTATAAGGGTCTACGATCCACGTCATCTGCATAAGTTCTGATGTTTGAATAAAATTCGTGTATTAAGACTGAATTTAGGTATTTTCATTAAAATTGTATATTGTGAGTATACAATACGAGTAAGTAATATAAATTGTAAAAGTGAGGACATTACTTTGAGTTCCAAGTGAAAATGTGTATGAAATTGTAAAACACGAGCGAGCAAGACGTTCTAGCCTTTAGCTCACTTTACACGGGATTCTATCTCGTGTAAAGTGAACTATAAAGTCTATCCCGTGAAAAGTGAGAAATTAAACGCAGAACTAAGTGAAATTTTTCTAAAGCATCCTCTGCTTATAATCTGAAAAATTTTTTTTTTTATTAGCCTGTGCTAGTTTCCCACTGCTGGGCAAAGGCCTCCCCCTGTTCTTTCCACACGTCCCTATTCTGAGCATTATGCTGCCATCCACACATGAAAGAGTCTATGAAAAAATAAATAATAATAAAAATTACCATAATGATACCTGTATAACCGATTCGTAAGAATATGCTGATAAGGCACTAAATTCTTTCGCAGACTTTTTGTTTTTATAAATACTTCACAAATTCTTCATCATTATTACCATATCAGCCACAGAAAGTTCACTGCTGGTCATGGGCCTCTCAGGGTTTTTCAGAACAACTTGAACAGATTGGAATTGGCCTGCATTTTTATTTATGCAACCCAGCTTAAGTCATGTCACGTGTAAGGGTGTCTTGTGTGTACTGCCTCCGTGGTGTAGTGGTTAGAGCGTTCGGCTCATACCCGGAGGTCGCGGGTTCGATGCCCGGCGGGGGCAACGACTTTGTGTTGTTGTTCTAGTTTGGTTAGGACATTTTGGGCTGATCACCTGATTGTCTGATAAGTAAGATGATCCGTGCTTCGGAGGGCACGTTAAGCCGTCGGTCCCGGTCACTGTTTTTGACATTGGTCGTTACCTAAAACCATGTCAGAGGCATTATTTCAAGTTATTGCAGCAGGCTACCGCACTGAACGTGTTAAGGCGGTTTAAAAACTCTGACACTAGTGTTACTCACTAACACACACGATAAGAAGAATAAGGAGGTGTCTTATGCTGTGGCCGCCAAAACCCTTTTCCACCATCGGCCATATTCTGTTCTTCGTGCTATGTGCTTGCCCATTTTCACTTCAATGAACTTAGCCGCTGGGCTACGTCAGTGATCTTTAAGTTCATCTGCAAGTTTTTAACAAAAAACTAATGAACTAGTAAAAAGCTAAATCACAATAAATAGTTTTCTTTGTTCACACTTTTGGTTCAACGACAAACAAATTAAATTATTGTTACTATCCACAAAATTATTCCTAATTTACATTGACTGCAAAGTCCGTCGTCATTTAAGAACATCCAGGATGCTATTTTTCAACCAGGCAGTTAGCGTAACACAAAACGCGTTTACCAACTCACCGCTCGCTTAAATTCCATTTGATCGAAACGGTCGTCAGCAAAAATTATATTGTTTTGCTCAGAAAACTTCTAAAATTTGTCTGATTTGTACAAAATTCACCATGAATAAAAAAGCAGCGTGAAATTAAATAGATTAATCTTGACTAAAACACGAAGGTTTCTTTGACATTTGTACGCTGCAAATGTAAAAATTACGAGGTTTTGATTTCTAGGCAGCATTAACAAAAAGGATGCAAATTGCAAATCCTTCGCATGCGATCAATTCCACAAGTTTATTTCCCAGGCAAATTAAAAACCCCCGACTTCTAATAGTCTCATACGTAACCGCTATTTAGTCATGAGCGGATAAACTGAATAGTAGGAGCGCTAGACAAATTTAAAAAAAAAACTCAGATTTTCAAGCGTAAACCCCATTAACATGTAACAGCCGAACCGATTGTCATCAAACATAGCTACGAACCACTGCAAAGAAACTTGTTTTTACTATTAAAAAACTGCAAAGAAATTGGTCCATCCGTTCAAGCGCTGCGATGTCACAGACAGACAAACAGATTAGCGTTAAACTTATAACACCATTCTTTGCCGGGGGTTAAAAATCATTCGTTATGTGACTGTCGATTTCAAAAATGGCACTCCAGGATATTTGTGCTTAGACTGTTCATTTTCGATAATTACAAACTCAAACATAACAGCGCAGTCGTAGGGTATACTCGTAATTCAAATCCGCTTCGACAGTTCTACGATTCTCAGCTTTATTAGTTGAGTTTAAGATTTATTTTCGCAGTAACGAGCCACTGACCCGTTTATTAATTTCGACAGCATAACATTTTGCTTGGCGAATAAACAAAAACAGGGAAACGAAACTTATCGGCCAATAACTGGGGGCATTGGAACTGGGAATAAAAACAAAACAAATTTCGTAACTGGTGCACTTGTTTGGAATTAAAAATATTGAGGAAGTTGTGAAAAGTTATGAGTTACGTAAAATTTAGTTTTTTTTGGTACACCTGAAATTGATTTCAGATATTTATTTCAAATTTTTTGTTTCATATACTTTCGTAGTTTAGTAACTTGAATCGTTAAATGTATATAAAACTAAGTATATATATTCTTTACAGCAGCGCTTTATTCATCAATATATGTATTTTATAAAATTTGCTTTTTTTCAATTGCAATATTTTTTGGATCTCTAAAAAAGACATGTCATACTAAATTTTTAATACACTCATAAGGATACAGGCATCCTACCACTTCTTCTTCCATAGAGTTAAGCTAAAACTATGGATCTTCACATGCCACTATCCCGATACTACGGTTATATTTTTCAAAACTAAAAACCGACTTTACCCCCAAACTACACAATCGATTTTGATAAAAAAATTATGTGACCACACCCGATAAGTACCTATACTCTTTCAAACAAAAAATAATTTTCCAAATCGGTCCAGGCGTCTTCGAATAATCGGTGAACATACATAAATAACCGGCCAAGTGCGAGTCGGACTCGCGCATAAAGGGTTCCGTACCGTTATCTATAAAAATCAAGTTTTTTGTATGAGAGAGTTTGGTTTTAATAATATTTAAGGGTTAATATTATTAAAATAAAAATACAACTGTATTTTGTAAATATTTCAAGTGCCTACCTGTTGCCATTATTGATATCGAGCAAAACAGGGCAAAAAAATCACGTTTGTTTTGTTTTTAGTATTTGTTGTTATAGCGGCAATAGAAATACATAATTTGTGAAATGTTCAACTGTCTAGATATCGTGGTTCTTGAGATACAGCCTGGTGACAGACAGACGGGCAGACGGACAGACAGCGAAGTCTTAGTAACAGGGTCCCGTTTTTAGCCTTTGGGTACGGAACCCTAAAAAGATCGCGACGAATTGATAACTTTCTATTTTTTTCGGAAATCCGTTTAAAATAAATATTATTATTGCAAAAAGGTGCTTTTACTACTACATTAACAAGACAGTACCTGGGCGACCGAGCTTTGCTCGGTTACATCTCAAACATTAACAATTTTTTTTTAAACTTGTCTAAAAACAATGCAAAATAAAAAAAATATATAAACTTAAACATAAAAAAAACAAAAGTAAGTCACCGAGTGGGATTCGAACCCGTAACACTCTTTCTAGCGGTCGCTATCCTTAACCACTGAGCTAAATCAAGGCGGTCGCGGCGCGACGAAATTAGCGACCATATTCTGCGTGGAAAGAAAAACGCATGAAAACTCGAAAACACGCGTTTTCCCAAACATAAAACTAATCTAGATCGATTGTTTACCCCCGAAAACCCCCAAATACAAATTTTCAGCGAAATCGTTAGAGCCGTTTTCGAGATCACAGAAATTTATAAATAAATATATATACATACATATATACATACAAGAATTGCTCGTTTAAAGGTATAAGATAAACTAGCTACTAAGTAGCTAACCAAATTGGATTAGAAAAGATGATAGCATAGTCACAATATAGATAGTGGAGAGACAACACCA
This sequence comes from Acrobasis consociella, assembly GCA_963555685.1. Classification (NCBI taxonomy): domain Eukaryota; kingdom Metazoa; phylum Arthropoda; class Insecta; order Lepidoptera; family Pyralidae; genus Acrobasis; species Acrobasis consociella. The sequence goes on along the minus strand of OY743111.1, from coordinate 4,587,574 downwards.
GAACCAAAGTACATGCTCACTCACTTCTAACTTCTGTAACGATATAGTAAATAACAATAAATTCTATAGTTTAAAGTGATTCTGATTTGTCAAAATATCAAATTAAATCCAAACTTTCGAACCAAATTCTTTATTTAACTTAATCATTTAAAATTTCCGCTTCAATTCCGCCCGTTAACTTGGAGACCCAGGTTATTGCCACCTGCAAACTTGGTAACTTTTAATAATCTAAGTGAAAAAAGTTAAGTAATATTTCAACCGGGATCAGGTGTCGTGAACTGCCCAACGGATTCCGAACTTCGCTTGTTTAGTAGCTGTTTATCTATTGTCGGCTTTTGGGTTTAGCATTTATTAGCACAACGACTTTAATCTGATAGATGACAATGACTCAAATCAGACACTTTTTTCTAAATGTCAAAATAAACATTTGCTTTGGGATTTGTATGAAATACAAAAGTATGACGTCATGCTTTTTTGGGATCAAGTAGCGGTCTTGATATCAGTTTTGCATTAATAAATCTAAAAAAAGGATGAAAATGGATATGATTAATGAAAAGTAACACTGTTTTGTGATATTTTTGACCGAGCGAGCAAAGCGAGCGAAGCGTCTCAGTTTCGAGATTAGCCAAAAATTCTTTTGTCCGTCTGTCTGTCTGTCTGTTCTCCTACAGGTCACATTTCTTAACCAATTCTCATGAAATTTTGTAAGCAGGTTCAGCAACTAAATAGATTTTTTTTGTTGAGCCAGTTTTATTAAAAAAATTTAAAATGGGGGAAATATGGGGGTTTCAAATTTTGAAAGTGTTATATATCCGCCATTTCCAAATATTTTCAAAAATGTCATAAGACTTTTTTGTGACCATTATAAAAACGCAATTTTTTTATTTGAACAACTTTTTTGTCTAAATAACTTTTATTACGTAATACTTGAACGGGTTTAGGATGACTCGCGAAGTCTAGCTGACTGAGCCGCTGATGGATATACAATACAAATCTTCTTACAAAATATACTCAAACTATTTAAGGGTGAATTCAGTCCGGGTTACTGAACAACTTTTCTAAAAATGCATATCTTACTACAGACACAGATCGTGTTATACCAGCGCCGGCAGCCAATTCGGCAACCAGCGCCGGCAGCGGAGGCACTCCCTTTGGAATAATAATCGCGAGGTCTAAGTTCGTGGCGAACTACTAGTATTATGAACCGTAAGGAATAATTTATTTTTCACTCAGTGAACTATCTAAATTTGCCTTTCATAGACTTAAAAACTTTTTAAAGGGATTTGATTTTTGTCATGAAATGGCTTCTCCTGATTATTACTACACCAAATTATATAATGAAATAAGAAATGGTAAAAATACCACATTGAACACATGATGGCTCAGTTGGTAACGGCATGGTCGTATCATGACTAAGGTAGCTGGTTTAATCTCCGCTCACGTGGTGCTTTTTCATCTTTTCTTTTTTTATTTATCTAGTTTAAGTACTTAAGTACTGCGTCTTGAATGCCTAAAAACCCTATAAAAAAATATTACTATACAATCTGAGATAAATGGGCCTAAAACATAACCTGTCATCTGTGAGCAGACCGGAATCCGGTCGACATGCATAGTTTTACTATTGTGTTTGGTGTTTTGCACAGACAACAGGATAAGCATTATAATTTTTAAATATTGTACGAAATTAACAAGAAAAATTAAAATATCAATTGAGTCATTTTATGGTAAAGAATCAGAAGGATCGATATAAGACAAAAACAAATCCCGAAAAATGAAAGTATCTAGACAAGCCATGCTGGTCTGGGAGTAATAAAAAAATTTAGAATGTACCAGCTGCTTCTCTTCCCACGCAGATCGTAAAAGCCGATCGAGGGAATGGGCAAAAATGCAAATCATGTTAACAGGCGATGCGGCTAGCAACCCATAACTGTATTAATTCCTTTCCATCTTTTCGCCCACCATGGCGCTAAAAGTGGCTTTTGGGTCTTGCGGCCCTGGGCTCTGCATAGCACCGCAAGACCCAAAATGCTCTGTCTGCCCCATTAGGAATAAAGACGTGATAGTATGTATGTATGTATGTATCTAGAGAAGACTGTATAAAGCAGATTTTAAGCAATTTGAATATAATTTAACACACACTTATACAGTGTGCTTATTAATGCCAAGTCATCAAATAAGCTTCTACATGTCTGTTTAGAATAAATAAAAATAATAAATATATAGGGACAAATCACACAAATTGAGCTAGCCTCAAAGTAAGTTCAAGACCTGTGTTAGGGGATACTAATTCAACGATACTATTTTTTATAACAAATACATATTACATATACAAAACATTCAAGACCCAGGACAATTTGAAAAGGGCCATTTCTAACTTGCGCTGAGCGGGGATCTTAAGTGGAACCTCTAGGTGACGAACTAGCATGGTGATCTAGACGCCACGGAGTTCGTCAGCCGGATGTAGTTAGAAAGCCGAATACTTTTGCAATATTTGTTTTAATATATCCTTCTTCTAAATAAACAAATAATCGGCGGCAGTCCGACAACAGTACGGGTTTAACGCGTTTTATTATACCTAACAATTAACTCCCAGTCTTCATTTGCCCAAAACCGCCACCGTCACACATTAACACAGCTGAGTTAAACAAAAAGTTCACAATTTGGCGAGAGGCGCGTGCGTAAAAAACAACCGATGCTGGCTCCCTTCCATTTCCATTAGTGGATGTTTAGCCAAAGTGTTTCCCGAACTTGGCCCCATTAGCCATTTCTGTTTCCTTTTTGTCTTTGCCTCCTAACTAACTTTTTTCGTTTGTTCCCGTCGTTTGGGCGCTAAGTGTTTTTTTTTTACTATATGCAAGTTTGAGTGAGTTGCTGGAAAAGTTTGTTGAGAAAATTGTTCTGTTAAGTGTAGATCGAAGGCCGAAGCGCTTGATTTGATTGCTCAGTATGGGAAAAGTGAAGTTACGGACTGTATGGAAAAAATTTGCTGTTAAGTGTATGTAGAGTAAATGTAGATCGAAGGCCTAAGGAGCGCTAGTTTTGATTGGTCAATATGGGCAAAGAGAAATTGTGGACTGTATCGGTCCATAGATATGCAGTTGACGAAAAGAGTTGTGGAGCGGACATTTAACATAACCTAATAAGTGGTACTAATCGCAACTTTCTTGTCATATTCTAGGTTGTATTGTTATCTCCATTTTGATATTTTATTAACAAAGTGCCAAAACTAAAAGCAAAAAGAATAGTTTCACAGGTACTGCGAAAGTCCTTAAACAGTCCTCCACTGTCATAGAATTAATATGAGTATTACATACAGAACGGAATCTCTTATTATGGAAATTTCGTTCTGTTTGTAATACTCATATTCATTTTATGTCACTGTTCAAATTGATCTATTCGAAAACTGAAAAAAGTAACGACAGTTTTATAGCTGCAGATTTTTTAAATATAAAATCAGATTTTATCGATGACTACCAAATCATTGGGGTAGACAGACTTACGTCTAGGTAGACGCTTATGGCTTAGAAAATAATGATCAGGAAAAAAATAATTCAGTTTCTAAACTCGCTTAAATGTGTCATAGCTTATTATATTATCCATGCTCTTGATCCATATGCCGAGACAATTTATTGATTATCCCGAGCCTACGCCATTTGCATCCGCATACATAATGAGTCTCTCACTTAAACTGAGATTAATCATCGCTTAACACAGACGCGTGTTGCCAACTAGGTACTACCGCGTTTTACTCTGTGAGTTTGAACCTCTTAGCTGTATTCCATAAAACTTGTATTAAGGTAAAAAAAAAAAAAAAAATCTTGCGACCACGGTTGCGAGCAAAAGTCCATTCATAGTTTTTGTCTATTTGTCTGACAGACAGAATTTTTTTTAAATTCTTATTTACTCTATTACATTGTATCCATCGCCCCAAATATTTAAATTTTTTGGAAATATGTTCAATGTACAGAAACATTTTTTCACTGTTTTATTACATGTATAGATTGGGATAAGTATTTTTATTTCTAGTTTAAAAAGAACGCAAATTAATCTCTTAAAATTTAAACGATCCGTCGTAAACCGGGATTAGCCTCTTCGCGGCGACACGTGTAATGTTCGAGCGAGGAACGTCGCCGTACATTAATCAAGCTCTAACTTAGCTGGTATTAGATACTAAGTGAAAATAAGTAATCCTAAAATATAATATTTATCAATACGAAAGCTATTAAATATTAACTAACTTTTCATCATCACATATCCGAGCGTATTTCCGGTTGCATCACTTGATTCCTAAGCGGTAATGCTTGAGAGCCTTCCGAGCGTATTTCTGGTTGCATCACTTGAATCCTCAGCGGTAATGCTTCAGAGCCCGAGGTCCGCAACCTAACTAGGTAATTTGACGAGGTTACTGATTTTATTCTCTTTATCATCATCATCATCAGGTCTTTTTAGTCTCCACGACTAATACTTGGCCTACTATTATACTACTAGAGCTATACTTGGCCAGAGCAGCCAGAGGATTTGGCCTACACTCTCTTCGCTGGCCAGACGTATCAAAGAGGTCCTATTGATGATTATATGCTTTGTTAAGCTTATGTTTCCTAAGTCGCCTTCTACGACATCCACGGGAGAACTCAGAGTGGTCCTATTCTACTCTGCCGGAAACCACACAGCATTCTCTTATCAGTACAAAATTATTTATTGTTGTCCCTGGATATTACCCAAAGAGACAATTTAAAGAAAAGCGAAACATTTGAGAAACAAACTTAAAACATACGTGCCTTTCCTACTTATGAACAGACATCGCGACATTCGCGGCACGTGTAAGGGTTTAGCCGAACAACCTTGCCAAACATTAATCAAGTGGCAACTTAGCTGTTACAAGATACTAGGAAATGGAAATTAGTGGTTCACGTCTTTAAGTTTACAAGAAATTACGTTGTATGGTAATGTTGTCAGATGCAATGTAAACGTAGTTATTTCCACATCATTTGTCTTTCCATTGTTTTCTTTGTTCCATTTCTATTTTATACTAGCTGAAGCTCAAGGCAAGTGGAGGCATTTTTCAAACGCATAGTTACTAAACGAACTGTTTTTTGTATGCAGAAACTGCATGACTCCGCGTTTCAAAAATGGCACGCGTTGTAAAGTTTTTGAATATTTTCCCCCTAAGAGATTATTTTTTAAAGTGACACCATAAGCTTTTGTTTTGATTTGAACCATTCATAAGCCATTTTTTATATTTGACAAAGTTACCTTCTGTGGTTTTTGTCACCCAACCCACAAGGTGGCTGACGACCTGATCTAGGTCGGTGGAAAGCGCTGGATGCAGGCCGCTCTAGATCGGTCATTTTGGAAATTATTAAGAGCTTAAGCCTAGCAATGCATGTTATGCGGCTAAAATAATGTGGAAACGGTAAAATTTTGATCTCATGCTCCTAAACAGGATCATAAATTAATTTTTTTCTTATTAACTGCAAAAATAGATACCAATTTGTATATTTTACTAGCACGTCTAGCACTTAGTCAGTAGCCTACCTGAAACTTTCATAACCTACTTGTGTTCTTACACTAATAACCACTATATTTTATTTCTTAACCGACTTCCTAAAAAGGAGGAGGTTGTCAATACGCCGCGATCTTTTTTTTTATGTATGTTAACCGATTATTCGAAGACGCCTAAACCGATTTGGAAAATTCTTGCTTTGTTTAAAAGAGTATACTTTCGGAGAGGTCCCACAGAAATTTTATAAAAATCGGTTGTGTAGTTTGGGGGCAAAGTAGGTTTTTAAAAGAAAAAAAAACATTTTTGTGAAGGAAGCTATATGGTTAAGGGTTAAGACTTAATGCTGATTGTCCTTTGATTACAATCTTATTAAGTAAGCCCGGTAATATCTTGTTAGAGCGAGACGTCTAGCCCTAAGTGTGTAGCCTAGCCTAGATTTTTTATAGAGTTCTAACACTAATAACCACTATAATTCTTTATTTCTTTTAAAGCAATCTGCACGGTTAAAGCTCATATTCTCATCATCAGAGGATAACAATCTCATTAAGAGTGCCCGGGTAATATCGCATCTGGCGAGATGTCTAGCACTAGGTCTATGTATCCCAGCTTAGAATCTTTGTTTTCGGGTTTTTAAACTAATCATCATCCGCAGGTTTGATCCTCCCACTGCTGTCAGCACGCCTCCCTGAATTAATGTATAGTAGGGCTCAGCTACTTTCTGTTTAGCTGAGCCCTTCTTCTTCTTCTTCTTATCGTGTGTGTTAGTGACTAACACTAGTGTCAGAGTTTTTAAACCGCCTTAAAGGCCTCTGACATGGTTTTTAGGTAACGACCAATGTCAAAGACAGTGACCGGGACCGACGGCTTAACGTGCCCTCCAAAGCACGGATCATCTTACTTATTAGACAATCATGTGATCAGCCTACAATGTCCTAACCAAACTAGGACAACAACACAAAGTCGTTGCCCCCGCCGGGAATCGAACCCGCGACCTCCGGGTATGAGCCGAACGCTCTAACCAATACACCACGGAGGCAGTATAAGTCTTTATTTCTTTTACTAAAGCAATCTGTTTGTTTAAGGCTCATATTCTCAGCGTCACGCGATAACAATCGCAGTAAGAGTGCCCGGGTAATATCGCATCTGGCGAGATGTCTAGCACTAGGTCTGTATCCTACCTAGCTTTTATTCTTTGTCCTCGGGTTTTCACACTATAACGCTGATCACAAATTATAAAGGTGGAAGTTTGTAAGTGTGTGTGTGTATGTGTATGTATGTTTGTTCCTTCTTCACGGGCACACGTCTGGACCAATCAGTGTAATTTTTCCCTATATATTTATTTATTTAAAAAAAATTACGATAAAATGTAGTATGCAGGAAGCTGACACCGCATAGGCTACTTTTTCCACGGGTAACACCGCAGGGAGCAGCTAGTAACTACTGAAATTTGATTCCGCAAAGAAAGCGACATACACTTAGGACTTAACTTTCACCATCACTTGATAACAATAAGAGGGACCGGACATGACGCGACATTATCACGTCATGCCCACCCATCGCCATTCAAACATGATTATTTCTCTTCCTTGACACTAGATGGCGCTTTATAGTAAAAATTAAAACATTAAAATCTTTTATTTCTATTGTTTAAAAAAAGTAGTACTCTAAATAATTAAATATGAGTTACATGAAATGCAATAAATATTTTTAAAGCATATTCAACACTTTCTTTGTGACTTTTTTGCTAGTCGTGTGTGCTGTCAACTCTGTGAGGCTACCCCGCAACTCCAGTATTGTCTATTTACGGGCCTTCCAATATTTTCTATTGCGCCGGGTATCTGTTACGTTAGTAATTATATTATCTTTGGTTGCGTTAACAGCGAGATGACTAAACATCTCGCTGTTTAGCTTAGCCTTACTAGCACTAGAATCTAGCCCAATATCTTTAAACTCTCAGGTTCTTACACCTAATAACCACTAAGTATAATTATTCATTCCTTTATTAAGGCATAGTGCTCATCGTCGCGTGATTACAATCTCAGTAAGTGGGCTTGGGTAACGTCGCGTTACCAGTGATGAGATGCTTTAAGACTATAGTTATTATTATCACCTGCTGCGGGAAGCACCCACTGACACAAGCACTGCACACATTTAACATTGTAGCCAATAAGATCGACTTGTTTATTACTACTCTTAATGAATCCCGTGTAAATTCATTTCCTGCCCTATTCGAGTTCAAGTATTCGTTTTCCGACATCTTGAATTTTGGTTCTCTCAGAGAACCAAAATTCGAGTTCCCAACACAGGTGTTCGTTCACCTGTGTTTGGAACTCGATCTTGGAGTTTCACACTATTAACTACTATAAATTCTCAAGTTTGTAGCCTAGCCTAGAAATTTTACACTCGAATTCTTACACTAATAACCACTATAATTCTTTATTTCTTTTACCTAAGCAATCTGTACGGTTAAGGCTCAATTCTCAGTATCACATGATTACAATCTTAGTAAGAGGGACCCGATAATATTGCGTTAACAGCGAGATGTCTAGATATCTCGCTGTTTAGCTTAGCCCTACTAGCACTAGAATCTAGCCCAATATCTTAAAACTCAATTCTTACACTTAGTAACCACTAAGTATAATTATTCATTCCTTTATTAAGGCTTAGTGCTCATCGTCGCGTGATTACAATCTAAGTAAGTGGGCTTGGGTAACGTCGCGTTACCAGTGATGAGATGCTTTAAGACTATAGTTATTATTATTACCTGCTGAGGGAAGCACCACTGACACAAGCACTGCACACACTTAACATTGTAGCCAATAAGATCGACTTGGTTAATTACTCTTAATGAATTCCGTGTAAATTAATTTCCTGCCCTATTCGAGATTTAGCATTTTTTTTCCGACATCTTGAATTTCCGTTCTCTGCCGAATAATAGTAATAACTATAAATCAATTCTTACCATCACGTGATCACAGTCTTACTAAGAGGGACCGAGTAATGTCGCGCTGTCAGCGAGATGTCTAGATATCTCGCTGTTTAGCTTAGCCTTACTAGCACTAGAATCTAGCCCAATATCTTAAAACTCAGGTTCTTACACCTAATAAATAACCACTAAGTATAATTATTCATTCCTTTATTAAGGCTTAGTGCTTATCGTCGCGTGATTACAATCTAAGTAAGTGGGCTTGGGTAACGTCGCGTTACCAGTGATGAGATGCTTTACATCTAGGGTTATTATTATTACCTAACTTGCAGAATATATGTTGCTTTTCGTGTGTGTAAGTGGCCAACAGTGGTGTCAGGCTGCCTTATGGTATCTGACGTAGCTTGACGACTGCCATGCAATGATGACAGCCGGGACCAACGGCTTTTACGCGCCTTGTGAAGCACAGAGGAGCTCGAGATTTTTTTATGCCATTTGTAGCTATCAAAGTGCGGACCACGCCAGGTGTAATTTACTTGCGATAGCGCTAGCAATGCGCTAAAAACCTACAAATTAACTAGCCATCGCTAGTGAGTAATTTGAAGGTATTTTATTATTAACTAATAATAAAATTATTACACATAACTTCATGTTTTCTTACTGCTAAAATGCAAAAGCCTCATTTCTTATGAAATGTATAAATGTGTTATTCTTAAAAACTTTTGGCATATATATGTGTTGAAATTGATACTGATGTATCTACAGCGTAGTCATTCTCACTTTAATCAACTCTCTATGGTCTCCATTGAATCAAAACGATCGATGAATGGTCTTGAGTTAATTAGTTTGTGTTACTACGCTTAAACGATTAAACATAGACGTTATGGTGGAATATCAATTCATATAGAATTGTTCTGTTACTGCTGGGTATCGCTGACAATCTTCTTACCCTGGACCAAACTACCCTTTTCAATACAAACCTAGTCTACGTTTTATTTCGAAACGACATGATATGTATGAAGGCTGTAGATACATCAGTACCAAATTAACACATAAGCAAGCAATTTTACAATAATAACTATATATTTATCATGTAAAGAGGCACCTTTTTTAATTTAGCAGTAGGAAAAGAACTTAATAAATTTGAACTTGATATAAAATATATAATATAATCAAGTAGGTATATAAAAAATACTTTTTTGTAATACAGATGTTTAGCCTGGGAAAATTTGATGGAACACTTGATGCAGATAAACTATAAGAAATATAAAAATGACGCCTTAGCAAAAGTTATTCAACCTGATGAGCATTTTCCGGACTCATAAAGTCCACGCCAACGAAGTCGCGAGCTTAGGCTAGTAACTAATATTAGCAATCTACATTCTGCGTGTAAAAAGTTAATAAATACCCAACAAGCTATATCTGGTATTTTCACAGTTGTCGATTAAAAACGCCAGTCAATGACATGTTCAGCACAGCTTTTCGACGCCGTATCAAAGCGACTTAATTACTTTTCGAGAAAAAATGTGAAGTATTTTCACATACAATATTTTTCGGTGAAATGTCACTTTGCACTTGTTAAACGCCGCAATACTTGTATTTAGGTGATTAGCTTGTATGACATCACGCGTTTTTGGATTTCATTTTTTCGATTTACTAAAGGAAGTCTTTTATTTTAGAATTACATTATAATTAATTAACTAAATGCTATTCTATAAATTAAAAATATTACTAAAAATAAAAACATTAATTTATATAAAAAATCGTTCCCAGATCGCCACCGTCAACAGGCAGAGTCCCCAAGAGGCTGGCGGCATTTCCGCGTTGTATTGCAAGGCTAAGCCTTTGGCCGAAATGCGCACCAGCTCTTGGGTCCCCAGAGACGTCGATCAAACGTGTGGAGACCTCTCTAAATAGTTGACGGGCTTCTACACCCCAGGGCCCTAAGGTCTCCACGGCGAAGGGCACAAATATATAAGGCTCGCCTAGACCCGCGTATTTGCGCTTTTTATTCGCTTCTGCTCCCGCTGCGGCCGCGCCCGCTCTTCGGGCGGTCGCTTGGAGGTGGGATGGGGCCACAGTGTCTACACAGGTGGCATCCCAAACCAAAGACCGCCCGTTTTTCCACGGAATGAGCGTCATCCCGTCTGGCCTCTTGCCATCGTCTCGGGAAATACCAGCAGGCTCTAGAACCGCTGGTACACCGGCGCTAGCAAGAGCCCGACGGATGACATCATTCAAAGCAGCGTGGCGCGGGATGCGGCCAGCACTGCGGCGGCAAGCCAGGCCATGGTGTCCTAGGTGATCGACGTCACCCCCGCAACGGCAGCGATGGGGCTCATTTGTCCTGGCCCCTAAACGGAGACTCACCGCTAAACTGAAGGTGGTTCTTTCCAGAAGGGTACCTACCGCTGCTGATGGGTGGGCATTTAACCAGTACCCTGACTCTGGCATGCAGCTAGCCCGGAGGCGGGACCGCTCCGCGTCATCAACAGCTGTTTCTAATAGATTATTTTTTATGTTCTCGCAGAGGGGCTCGTCCCATTGTCGCTGCGAGGCCAGATTCAGGGGTAGTTGACCACTCGGACCTACTGCACAAAACCAGGCATTCTTAGCCTCGGTCAGGCAAGCAAACTCTGCATCGCAAGGCGATGGGCCTAATATTTTACCAACGAGGTTGCTTGTGCCATGGACTGAAGATAAAAATGCCGGTAGTGCTATACTGGAAATTTTTCTTATTCCAAGACCACCATACCGTATGGGAAGTGTCGCTTGGGACCAACTTCTGTCGTTTAGGAGGCAGTTAAATATTTTATTTATAGAATCCCTTATGATGTTATCTAAACGAGACAGAAGATGGCCGTGAGCCCATAGAGGTGTACACCGAAGGGCATAGGTAGTCTTAGGGACAAAAAGGCAGAATTTTATAATTGAATAAGCCATATGAGGATTGATTTCACCCAGGCGATTGGAGGATTCTTCAAAGTGTAATATTTGATCTTCCACGAATTTGGTAAAAGAATCCTCCAGCACTGGAGCCCCCAGGAGGCGAAGCGATTCATTATTGATAATTTTAATATTGGGAGCCAAAACATTGAATTTGGAATTTAATTCAGCGCAAAAATGTGGAGACAGTCCGTCACAGAAATATAATTCGCATTTGGAATAATTTAATTCTAGACCAATTTCATTGAAAGATCTTATAATTTTCTCAAGGTCAGCTAAAACTGAATCAGCATCGCCTCCTAAGGTTCCATCGTCCAGGTAAAATACATTAAATTTTGATGCCAAATTTTTAATGTAGGGGTGGATAGCCAAACTAAAAATTGCTGGTCCCAGCGGGTCGCCCTGCTGACAGCCAACTGCAGACTTTATTAATTGACCGTCGTATACCAGGCACGACGGTTCACTATAGCACTGCCACAGGTAAGGAAAAGCGCCTGGTATAGAGGTTTTTACTTCTGTCAGCAGAGCGCCACGGTCTACAGAGTTGAATGCGTTCTTAACATCCACTTTCAAAAACACCTCGGCTCCTCCGCGCTTTAGAAAAGTACGAGCAGCATGTACGGCGGCCTCGCACCCCCCTTTTGTTCCGAATCCTAGTTGTGTCGGTTGAAACTGCTGCTCCAACACAGGCAGAACATGCTTGCAACAAATTTTAGACACAACGCGGCGAATGGTATTGCCTACAGCAATGGGGCGAATGCCAACGTCCTTTTTTCGAAGGGCACATAGGTTTGCTCCATATAGTACAGATACTATTTGGTTGCAAATCTTGCCAGATAGCATCAAATTTACGAGCCGCGTCAAATCCTCCAAGAGAGCAGTGCCAGCGTCACCGGTGATGCCACAAATCATATCTTTAAGATGTTGTGGCGTCAAACCATCAAGTCCGCCGGCAGAGCCCTTCTTGAAGGACAAGATTGCGGCTCGCACATCCTCCGGTGTAGCCGTTGGTGTGGGCTCAGAAAGGTCGGGGGCATCCGGCAGATAGCATGTAGCCGGGGGTGGTGGATGTTTAGACAAAAGAGCAGCGTAGGTTTCTGGTGTGCTTGGTGCAACGACGTCAGTTGAAAATAAAAGGTTGGCAGCTCCCTTTATGTCACCCTCGTCAAATTTTGAAGCAATTTTTTTTGAAATTTTGTAAGTTGTGTCTTTTTTCTCAGATGAGTCTAAAATTGACCTAATATTGGGAGAACAGTTATTTTTGATCTTTTGTGTGAGGGTCACGCCACTGTTCTTATCACAGTTAACATGCAATGTCCTGTAGGCAAACAATAAAAGGCTCTCCCAGCTTTCCAAATCATTTTTATCCAAAGTAAATTTTAAGCAAGAGGACAGAGAGGCCGCCACGCAGCGCCTGGCCCCGCGTGGTATTCGTTTTACTAATGGAAGATGTTTCTTATAATTATTTAATTTTTGCCATAAGGGAATGTCTGGAGTTTTTGATTGGATGTTTGGTATTGTCTGATTTATTGTTAAGACATTGCTACTTTGCAATCCCTTATGGCATTTGCTGCGATGGATATGTAAACCTCTCTGTCCCTTGAAAAAGCGGGGCTGGGAGCAGTCCATGCATTGCACTTGTTCAGATGGCGTCGCTGCACCAGACTGGCTGGTTAGCGGGATCCGGTCAGGGGCCTGAACTGTCGGACTTGGCATAACTAAAAAATAGGCAAATAACAAATAATATAACATAGGTATTGGATAACAAACATAGGTTTCGATTTACTGAAACTTCCGTTAAATTATATTTGTTTATGAAATAAAAGGCCTGAAGATGTACAGCCGTGGCCGTGTTGGTTTATAATTTGTTTTTTTTTTAACAATTGTTATAAAATAAGTTCATTATCCTCATCAGCAGGTCCCCCTCAGTCTCCACTGCAGGAGCACGACCCTGTCTGCACTACCAGAGCCATACTTAGCCAGAGCAACCAGAGGATTTGGCATACACTCTCCACACTGACCAGGAGAGAGGTCTCATTGATGTTTATAAGCTTTGTTTAGCTTGTATTTCCTAAGTCGCCTTTTATTATCCTTCATCCACGGGAGGACTTAGAGTGGTCCTATTCTACTCTGCCGAATACCACATGGCATATAAAATTTAATGTTAACTACCTATCTACGCATTACGTTCGTGGTTTGTGAAATATCCGAATAATCCACTGACAGACAGAAATACTCTGTAAAGTCAATAATAAGTTCAGATTACTGTATGGGACCCTAAAAAGTAACAAAATTTCGACTGGATAACCTGAATCACTGAAACATTCATCTTTACAAAAATCGGATTATCTTACCACATTTTTATGGGACATTCACTTCAAACTTATCTCAAAAACTCCCAATGAATTAAAATAAGTGTATCCCCATTATTCAGATCAGGGGTGTCCAAAAATCATAACTCACAAGTTGGTGGTACCTAATTGAATTAGGAGATTGTGATAAAAAGGCATTACCATAAAAATTGCGTGTAGACGCAGATAAAGGGAAGTTGTAGGGAGGCTGTAGCCGTGATGTAGACTCGTTTTACCCCGGATTATAATTATGTTTAAGTGGAATTGTAAGGAATGGGAAGCGAGAGTTAAACGGAGAGAGCTGACAAAAGAAATTGAAGTGTGTCTTAACAGCATTTTTGAGATTATTGCATAGAGGTTGATGTAAACGAGGCGATGCGATGGACACAAAGATTTGGTTCAAATTTTATTTGTCGGAACACACAATAACGCAGCTTTTAATTAAATTCTTTGAACGATAAAAGATGTGTCGCTCTGTCTTTTTCGACCCTAAATTATGTATCGTGTTTTTGAGATAAGTCCCTTAAATATCGTGACTTTTAATTTACTAATGAATTGGAAAATATTTAATAGAATAGTCATTTATCACTTCGGTTATGGTGGTAACAGAAACTGAGTTGCGTAGTTTTTACTGCATATGACGTTAAAATTAATTTCTATTTTTGCCACATTGTGACAGAGAATTAATTGTGAATTTCTATAAAACAGAAATGAAACAGAATGCGCATGTTCATTTTATTATCTGCAACTACCAACTCAATAAGTCACGCTTGGCTGGGCCTAAAGCTCTGAATAATTGGTCTGCTCTATGCGTCATATTAACTCAACGAATACAGGGTATATATTTGTCGCCTCTCCCTTGTATTTCCACTTCTTCCCCCGATTTTCAAAACGCAACGCTTTGTGTTTGGGGAAATTAGAACATTATTATGCAATTAAGAGGTTTGTCCCTTTTATGTTGACATTATTGTAATGATTTGGGCTCTGTAATTTCCTGAAAGTATCCCTTAGTGGATTCTCGTTGAATAAAATTGCAAATGAAATAAATTTATACTTACACAGAATACGAAAATTAATTGGCATTCTAATCTTTTTACAAAATTTTAAAAATTTTTGGGAAGTAAACAAAGCGTAAGTTCTTGATGTAAAAAAGTCGGTACTTATTTAATTAATTTATAATTTCTTAGTGTATATGGACGGATGCACGTTTTTTTAGTATGTCATTTTTTTTGCCAAGTTTAGTCTATGAAATTAATTACATAAAATACGCAAAAATGGTTCCATCTTCAGTTATTTTTGTCGCCTTGAAAGACATCATCACATCACTGGAATAGCCACAATTTATTCCTCAACATAAATCATCCTTCCATCCTTTGAAAAGTGCCGGCGGTCCATAATAAAGATTCATTATTTCCGCATTATTAAAGTGCAGGAAATAATCTGTCCTTGTCTAATAATGCTACCTTTTAATAAAAGGGACAATTAATCTTTTAATTTACCGTCAACGTGGTGACTTGATGAGGCCTGGACTGAGATTGCTTTTACAAGGTGGTCTTTGATGAATTTTGCTCCTGCCGTTGGCCAGTACTCTTATATTTTTACTTCAAAGCTGGTAAAAATTTATGGGTAACATTTGTTTAAAGCAATATATACATACATACTTTTGCCGTGTGGTTTCCGGCAGAGTAGCCCACTCCAAGACCTCCTGGGGATGTAGTAGAAGGTGACTTAGGAAATACAAGCTAAACAAAGCTTATAAACATCAATGAGACCTCTCCAACCCGTCTGGCCAGCGTGGAGAGTGAAGGCCAAGACCTCTGGCAGCACTGGTCAAGTTTGGCTCGGGTAGTACAGAGAGGTTCGTGCTCCTGCAGTGGAGTCAAAAAGACCTGATGATGATGATGATGATACATACATACTGTTACGTCTTTATCCTTAATGGAGCAGACAGAGCATTTTGGGTCTTGCGGATCTAAGCGCAGATAGAGCCTAGGGCTGCGAGACTCAAAAGCCACTTTTAGGTGCGGCTAGCGACTCATAAATATTTTGATTATTTTATCCACCTTCTTTTGAGTCTTGTTTAAAACCCCTGAGTTCTAAGCCTTTCTTTGTCTGTCTCTTTCATCTAACTTGATGAAAAATGCTAACAAATATCCGATTTAAAAATAATAACATTATGGGAAGTTTTGCCATGGGTTGAATTCGAACTCACGCCTCCACCTTTTTATTTCAGCCGCTTACTGTAAAAATGAGTTTTTTTCGGCGTTTCTTCTATGGTCAGCTATGGTCATTATGAAGCGATAGTATCGGTATATAGCTTTTCATAAAAAAAATGTTCATATACATTATACGTTATGTAAATTATACTTATTGACGTTTAATCTATACAGTACCTGGGCGACCGAGCTTTGCTCGGTTATATCTCAAACATCGAAAATACGCGTTTTCCCAAACATAAGACTAATCTAGACCCCCGAAAACCCCCATATACCAATTTTCAGCGAAATGGTTAGAGCCGTTTTCGAGATCACAGAAATATATAAATAAATAAACAAGAATTGCTCGTTTAAAGGTATAAGATATAATAAAACAGGTTTTATGAAGGGCGGTTTATATGACTGATACTTGTATGTACTTACGAAATAGTTTTGACAGTGTTTATATGACATATTGTATTTTATTTGTGACATTTCCTTAATGTAAATAAAATCCCTTCATAAAACAGTAAAAACATGTGTCTGGAGATTGAATATATTTCCAAAAAAAGTATTTGGGGCAATGGAGATATAGAGTAATAAATTAAAAAAATGTCTGTCTGTTTGTCTGTTTGCCTGTTTATCTGTTTGTACACGCTAATCTCCGAAAATACTGGACGGATTGAAATAAAACTTTTTTTTTGTGAAATAGCTGTTAAGCCTAGGCGACATATAAGGCATAATTAATTTTTGGAAATTGGAACACCTGAAGCTGATGCTGTAGTCCATCTAAATTAGTGGTTCCCAAACTTATTTTGTCTACTGCCCACTTTGAGAATAAATATTTTTTAGCGCCCCCATTCTTTCACCTATTTAAAAACCACTATAACTTCAAATTAAATTAATTAATTATTGTGACCTATATACGTATATTATGTAAATATTTATTCTCAAAGTGGAGGATGATATTTATGTGGTTGTTGTTGAGAGTCGAGAGCTCTTGCAGTCGTTGTTTAAAAGGCCTCCTAGCTCAATAAAGCTCCTAGCAAAAAAAAAAACATTTTCTTTCTGGGTCTCTTACCGCCCCCCTTGAGACCTGCAGCGCCCACATGGGGGCGTTATCGCCCACTTTGGGAAAGACTGATTCTAAACTATAGGAAATATAAAAATGACGCCTAAGCAAAAGTTGTTTAACCTGATGAGCATCTTACAGAGTTACAAAGACCACGCGAATGAAGTCGCGGGCTTCGGCTAGATACTGAATGAATCTTTGAATCTTTCGTCTTTTCTAACGTCCAAAACTGGACATAAGCCGTCATCCAAAGATTTTCTCTGTGATTGCTACACAAAATGTTAGCCACTAATGTACACCAAAAGCAACGAATAATAACAAAAAATTAAACACAATATTATTAAAGTAACTAAATGCCAGCAATAAAAATAAAATTTAAACAACCATTCATATGCTAAGTGCGCCGTTGCGTTATGAATATTTTCAGCATAAATGTTTGATTTCCGGTTAGTGGATATCTCTTTACGTTCAAGCTCAAATAATACAGAAATGGAGCTGAATTTCCGCTTTTAAATCACTAAGTCCATGTATTACATTGCTGTTTGGTATAAAATAAATTGGTTGACAAACTTTACTATTAAGTAAACATTACGTTTTCATAGTATGCACAAAACCAATTTTATAATTTTATTTTTGGTTGATTAACTGTTTTAACATCATCACCATTACGTTTTTAGGTCTCCACTGCAGGAGCATGACCCTCTCTGTACTAACAGAGCCAAACTTGGCCAGAGCAGCTACAGGACTGTGGCCTACGATCTCCTCGCTGGCGAGACTGGTTGTAGAAGTCTCACTGATTTTTATATGCTTTGTTTAGCTTATATTTCCTAAGTCGCCCTCTACTACAGTTAATCCTCAAATTCACGGGGGATTTGAGAATTAACTGTTTACTATCCAAACTTCGTACACATTTAGGAATGTGTCCGTTATATAAGTCCTTTATAAAAACTTTATTTAATAGATAAATACTAAAATCCCAAGTCACAACAAGAGACCAGTACAAAAGCGGATTTATTCCAGAATCTCTTCCAATTAACCTTGAATTGAAAAGAAAATTTACCACACAGGGAAGAGAGTGATTATAATAGCCTAAAACTTCTCGTGTCTAAGACAAGCTTTATATTTTTAACCGACTTCCAAAAAGGAGGAGGTTATGAATTCGCGATATTTTTTATGTACTAATTGATTACTCAAAGATGCCTAGACCAATTTGGAAAATTCTTTTTTTGTTTCAAAGCGTATACTTGTCAGGTAGTCCCATGGAAATTTTATCAAAATCGGGTGTGTATTTTGTGGGTTTTAAGTTTCGAAAAATTATCATTGTCAGCGTGTATTTACGTTTTCTTGGTAGGTTTTGTTGCAACTAGCAGCACTATAATAGTTATTTTTGTATTATATCAACATTGCTTACTTGTTAAATCTCTTCATTGGCTCTCGCATTATACGCATTGATGCGGAGTGCCTCTTTCATTTTTCAACCAAAGAAAACCAGAAAACCTTTTCTACCATTCAACCAACAGGTAATACGGAGAAAGTAATCGTTTGGGGTAAGAGCAACTGAAATTAACTAAAACAGACAAAAAGAAAGTAGTAAACTTATTATTAGAAGTAAGTTTAAATACTTGTATATATCGTGGATAAACCTACACAAAAATATACACAAATAATTGTTCAAAAATAAACCAAATAAATAAATTTTGGTGTAGAACGAAGTGTTACTTTGTAAACATAGATTCACAGGTTAGATTTTTAAATAATAAAAAACAACAACAAAATCGAATAAAAAGCAAACCATAGACACGCAGCGCCTCGCCGGATTTCCGGAACCGCGCACGGTCTGACGCCGCCAGCGCTGGCCTCATCCCGACTTGGTATATTCCCATTACAACCGAAATTTTTATAACCAACTTGCAGTAAATATTTTACATATAAACATACATACATACAATCTATCACTTCTTTATCCCTAATGGGGCAGACAGAGCATTTTGGGTCTTGCGGTTCTATGCAGAGCCCAGGGCCGCAAGACCCAAAAACCACCTTTAGCCTCATGGTGGGCGAGAAGATGGAAAAGCAATCAATACAGTGATGGGTTGCTAGCCGCATCGCCTGTTAACATGATTTGCATTTTTGCCCATTCCCTCGATTGGCTTTTACGATCTGCGTGGGAAGAGAAGCAGCTGGTACATTCTAAGTTTTTTTATTTCTCCCAGACCAGCATGGGAGATTACATATAAATATAAATATAAACGGACAAATTACATAGATTGAGCTAGCCCCAAAGTAAGTTCGAGACTTGTGTTATGGGATACTAACTCAACGATACTATATTTTATACAAATACATTTATAGATAAACATCCAGGAAAAGGGAAAAAAGGCAATTTTCCAACTTTCCCTGACCGGGTATCTAACCCAGGACCTCTGGGTGGCGGACTAGCATGGTGACCACTACGCCACGGAGGTCGTCATACATTACACACATTAAAACAACCGAACTTGAAACCTAGGTACCTCAGTGGCGTGCACAAACATTTTTGAGAGGATTCTTACCTAAATTACGCTTACGGCTGCATATCAAGCAAATATCATTTTTCTCTAGTATCCGAATTAAATTTAAGGTGGTACAGGGTAGGCAAATTCTATGTGCTTGTATGAAATGCAAGCTACTGCAGTGTTGCAATACCATACCAACCATCCACCTTGCCATCGAGGAATGAAAATCTGGTTTTTTTCTTGTAGTCCTTTCATTACCCAACCTCAATACCTACTTTGCTTGAAAACTATAGGTATAATTATAAATAGAAGAAGGTTGAGATTTCAATCATGTTAATAAGAGACGCGGTAGCAATCCATCACTGTTTTGATTCCTTTTTCCATCTTAACGCCCACTATCACGCTAAGCGTGGCCTTTGGGTATTACGACGATAATTTATCTGTATATCAAAATAAAATAAAATATTAATTAAGTCAAATAAATATTAATAAAAAAATAACTACCTTAGTATGCTTATGAGTGCTCAGTGATACGCGCTCGGCAACAGTCGCGTACCGCCGCATTGCACTGTCACGAATATTTATTCGCGAATTGTGCGGCTTAGCCGCTGCCCGATACCGCTATGAGTTCCGAAACACTCATAGCGAACGAACTGTTGGCGTTCATCCAGCACGCCATCGATACCATGGACGAGATCAGCATCTTGCAGATCTGCAAGTCTAACTTCAAGTTAGAGGAGATTTGCAGTGGCAAGGAGCTGCTGTACAGGAGTCTCGACATGGCTGACCGGATGCCGTCCCGCAGAAGGGATGAAAAGGGGGAGAGAAGTTTGCAGGATATCATCAACCTGCTGAAGGTCACAGACCCGGATGATGTGCCCGCATTCGTGGCGAAGCGGCTGGACAAGCTGCCTCCCGTCACGTTCGACCACGTCGACGTCACTAGGCTGCTGAAGGACATCACCGCCCTGAAAGCCAGCCTGGCCGAAGTACAGTTTAGGTTAGGGGTCTCCGAATCTACCATCAGTGAGTTACGTACCGAATTATTAACATTGAAAAGTGATAATTCGGTAAGTAGGTCACCTGAGACTGCTAACGTAAACATGCGACGAGGTGGCGCGCAAAATGTCTCCGTCAGCAGTTTGCAGTCGCCGCCTGTTGTTGTGCGCGCTACCCAGCCCGCCGCCCGCTCCCCCGCACCCGCCCTGATGACGTCGAGCCCGGGTGTGCCGCCGCGGCCGCGGGCCTATGCCGAGGCTGCCGCTGCGCCCGCGCCCGCCGCCACACCCGCCGCGACCACAACGCGGCCTTTGGCACAGGGGCCAACAGGGAGACGGCGTAAGTCAGCTCCTACCAAGCCGTTGCCACCACCGGGTCCCGAGAGGAACCAGCGCGATGAAGAGGGCTTCGTCAAGGTGGAAAGGAAGAGGAGGAAGCCCGTGAGCCGCAACAACTGCGGAACCGCGCCGCCCGGACCGGACTCTCCGCTGCGTCCTGCCGTACCATCGACGCAGCTGTACGTGTCCCGTCTGCACTGGTCCACGACGGTAGAGGAGGTCGTGGACTACGTCCGAAAGAAGTCTAACTTCACCTTGAGGGTTGAACGGCTGCAGTCTCGCCACAAAGCGAATTTTAATTCATATGTGGTGAGAGTGCCGACGCATCATCTGCCAACCTTCATGAAGGAGGACTTCTGGCCGCAGGGTGTCGTATTTCGGAGGTTCCGAGGTCGGCTGCCCGACGATACCGTGCGTCACACGTCACCGACACTACGTGTAAATTAGGATAGTAATTATATATAGTATGTATGTTAGTTATAAGGTATTCATAATATGGGTCTCTGGCATTGTACAAAATTTGTAAGTACTACAATGCTATTGCCTGAAATAAAGGAATTATTATTATTATTATGTATCTCCTTTGAGAATCACGGGTCTTTTCACCCCGGTCCTTTGAGAGGCTTGCGTGGGGATACAGATCCAACACGTAGAGGCCCTTTGGAGAAGTTGTTGTCATGTGGCGCTCCCGCCAAAACCTATTCCTGGATATACCTATGAAAGGTGTATTATTATTATTATGTATCTCCTTTGAGAATCACGGGTCTTTTCACCCCGGTCCTTTGAGAGGCTTGCGTGGGGATACAGATCCAACACGTAGAGGCCCTTTGGAGAAGTTGTTGTCATGTGGCGCTCCCGCCAAAACCTATTCCTGGATATACCTATGAAAGGTGTACCCTTGAATAGGTTTTGGCAGAAGAAAAATCTATTGCATGTAAAAGGAAAAGGTTTAAGGGTTATGGAATGAATTTGGGATGGACTGATACTGGGTTTTTGCAACAGAAACGTCACCTGCCATAATCATGATTACTGACTATTATAGGCAGGTGGTGGCTTGCCGCCCACTAGATGGGCCCCTCAAACGCACCGACAGTAGTTGCCGGCAAAGGAGCAACACCGGTGCGAGCGACTCAGGGGTGTCGAGAGGTGTGCTGCGCTTTCTCCGAAGTTACTCGCGTCGTTATGCCCTTTAACACTTCCACCCCTGGAGCAACAGCTCTGACGACTCCTCTCTGCACAGCCAATTAAGGCAATGCAGAGCTGAGAGCCCTGCGAGCCCTCTTGGGTCTCAACCCCGACCGATGAAGAAGCGTCGGGGACGAGGGTCTGACCGGCTCTCTGGAGCACTCGGGTCCGTGGTGTCGTTACTCACCAACAGCTCGCCACAAGCTGCCCTGCGGATTTATTATTATTATTATTAGTTGTCAGTTCCAAGTAAACTTAGGATTATAGGCAAAATTAAAATTTATTTGACTGCTTTGATTTAAGTACTCTAATAAATAAACTTTTTTATTTTAATATTCAGATTCTTTATTCCAAACGTTTTTATCCCAGTTTTTATACTTTAGGTTTGGTTTGTCAATGTTTGCTTGCCAAGCTATACCAAACGTCTAGGCACAGCATTATGTGCACGTTTATCACCTTATCCTTCCGTGGGCAATAAAGAGTAAAATAAATAAATAACTAGATCCAAGCGGTATACAGTCCCCTATTGCGTATCTTTTGGACCCCCACACTTATTAGAGCGTAGATATTACACTTGTTTTCCTGTCCCGAGAGATATTGTCCAAATAACCGTTTTGATGACAAATGAAATCCAACGACGTGTAATACAATTTTTGAGGACGAGAAGCAGGTATAGGTACCTAAGTATTTAGCTAAAAAATACATTTTTGTTTGATGTGAAATTACCTTACTTTGCGTGTTCAGCTACGTTAGTATCTACTTACTTTATATAAATTCTGTGGGTTAGGTAAATTACCGGGTATTCTTAGAAGCGCAATCATTTTGAGGCACACCCGGAGCATACCGGCTCGTTTGATTCGTCTTGAGGAGAGTGTTTAGATAAGAGGGTTGTGCTCCGGCTGTGGAGACAAAAAGACCTGATGATGATGATCCTTAAAATAAGGAACTCATGTCAATAAAAAACTCAGATTTTTATTTGAATTCGCAACCATTTTGAGGCGCACTTAGCTACCTATTCCTTGAAACACACCTTTTTAAAACGTAGGCGCACTTTGAGGAATATCTCGGTAATTTACCGAAACCACAGAATCGATTTAAAGTAAGAGGCTTATGCTTAGGATGGCGCAAACAGAAAGAGTTTTATGCCCAGCAGTGGATTTTTTGAAGACCGATGATTAAATAGGCAGTAACGTATCTTAAAACGCAAAAGAAGGAAGCTCCTAGAAGCGCACCTTTTAGTTACGCTTACAATACTAATTAAAAATTTCTAAAAATATTAAAGTTTATTCCTCGTATACCTCCAATTAACTACGTAAGGTCAGACTACAAAATTTACCTGGCAAAACAAACTTACACACAATTATCTAGTGCGAAGTTTTTATTTCCATTTCTAGGGACACCCGGATGGAACGAAGTTCCCTTCGATTAATTAGGATAGAGAGAAACAGACAGACAAACATGAGCACGCCGCACGGCTTACAATAGCAAAAAGTGTCGTTACAACTTTTGGTCTCAATTTTTTCCGTCTAGCCCCCTTTCGTAACGCGCGATAAGGAACTTCGTTCCAACAAACAAAAACTTCAACAGTAGTGTTAGATTTTTCAATCTGCGTAACTCATATCTAAAACAGCACAGCCAAAAATGCAACGCATCACAGAACACGCTAAGATCAAAAAGGAGCAATCAATTATTAAAATATAGTAACTATCACTTGCAATTAAAAGCTAGAAATGCCGACCCGTCACCTCGACTCATAAATAACAGAAGCAATAACATCTCGAGCTAACGGCATGCTGCTGTTATTACGCTCTCACACCCAAAACTCATGTGAAAAGATGCGTATGCATGGAAAACCTCATGTTATTATACAATAAACACTTATAGAATATGAACATTTTCAATTAGAAGCTAGAGACACTGACCCGTCACCTCAACACATAAATAACAGAAGCAATAACATCTCGAGCTAACGGCATGCCGCTGTTATTACGCTCTCATAACCAAAACTAATGTGTAAAGGTGCGTTTACATGACAATCTGTATATCACAAGGTACCTTTCATATTTTACGTCACACGAATTTTAAGACTTTTTGACTCTCTCGTCCTCCTTATCTCAATTTTGACACCCCCACCCCCTAACGATACAAACGCACCGATTTTTTATTTAATTAAAATACAAGCAAGAGAATCTACTAAATTTTATTTAACTGATAAAGCTGGAAACATTTTAAAATGTATTTATGTATTATTGCTTTGATATAGAATTTTTACTGTGACGTAACGAACCTTATGACCTCTTGTCACACAATATCACACTTCATTGACCCTCTTTACGTGTGACGTAATTGTATTGTCCCCAAGCCCTTCTTAAAAATGCACAATATCATCATTATTTTAGCGCATTCGACCGATTTACCCAACTTGTGCAGATTCGCAGTGAGAAGTGTGCTTTCCGGTGATTCCGGCAACTGCGCTCTAGTGGCTCGCTTAAACTTGACATTCTCGTAGGTATATCAACTAAGTTTCATGATGGACTCCTTCTCTACTCCAGCTTGCTTAATATTCCTGTATATCAACCTAACTTCATGACGAACTACTATATTTCTCAGGCTTGGAATTTTGGAAGCTTTGGAATGCATCGCCTGAGGACATCAAATAAATCTCCGGTAGACATATATGTATGGAAAAAAAAAGTGCCAGATTTACTTTTTAAAAGCATAATCAATAAGCAGAATTCATCGTTTCCTACTCTTTTTTGTAATATATATTATGTAGATATAAATTCTATTTTATTTATAAATACACGCTGACTTTTCATTGGTTTTGGAAAAAAAAACGTCGTATAGTAAATAAATTCCTCTATCCATATACGTAATCCAAATTTCTGTATGTCATAAGATAAAAAAGTTGCGTAAATGATTTTCGATCGAGACCACGTAGTTATACGCCGGCCGCCTACTGCGGAATGTCGATGACCCCGGCCGGCCGGCGGGCGATGTATGGCGGCGGTACTACTAATTGACCTCACAATTTTACTTTCGAGTTTTAGTCAACATTTTTTGTTTCTGAATTTTTATTTTGACCAGCTAATTAGGTCTTACTAACGATGCCTATGAAGTGGCCTTCGGCTTCAGAACCAATAAAAAATCACCGTGTATATTGTGTATTTATTGTATTTATAATAATTTTAAAGTAATTATTAGTGTGATATCTACCTAGCTTTATATCTTTTATCTGTTATTTAGACTGAAGTTTGACAGGGAGAGAATGCTTTAGCATTATATCTAACTGTTGCAGCTTTGGGCTGAATCATTTTTTTTAATTTTTTTTTTCACTGTGAATAAATACTAACCGATCCATTCAGCCGCCTGCGTTACGCCATGTTCTTTGAGTGAAACTTAAATTGAGCTTTTTTTATTTAAGAAGCAATAAGATACAAATTTTCAGGTCTCAGAATGACAACGTCAGTGAAAAGTATTTTCGGAAACATGATGCCACTCTCAGCCTCGCCTGATGATATGTCGCAAAAGTTACTGTCATGTGTGAAAACGCGGCTTAATACGAAATTCTTACGTGACAACGATTTATCCAGGTTGTATTGTGCGCACTAAATTTATAGCGGGAATTCTCTCGTACTCAAATAAAAATTATTTGCCTTAAAAATTTGAGAGGAATGCAAATAGCGGTCGGGGCTGGTAATTGTGAGTCGTGTTGATTTATTTGAGTTCCGGAGGTGAAAACGTTTATTTAAAAATTTGGGATTTAAAGTGATTAGGTACCAAAAAGAAGCAGTGGTATCCTAGCGGTTTAGGTACCGGCTGCGGTGTCTGACAGGAACTAGTTCAATCCTTAATCACTTACTTACCCTTATATTCATGAAAATTAAAATAACAAACCTTTGCTAAACCTATTTTAGTTTAGTTGACGACCTCCGTGGCGTAGTGGTCCCCATGCTAGTCCGTCACCTAGAGGTTCCGGATTCGATCCCCGGTCAGGACAAGTTGAAAAATTGTCTTTTCAAATTGTTCTGGGTCTTGGATGTTTATCTATATATGTATTTGTTATAAAATATAGTATCATTGAGTTATCCCATAACGCAAGTCTCGAACTTACTTCGGGGCTAACTCAATCAGTGTAATTTGTCCCTATATATATTTATTTATTTTGGGAAAAAGACGAAACATGTTTTAACAAAAATAGGTTTTGCAAACGTTTTTAACTTTTATGAATATAAGAGTAACTCTCTAGGCTATCCCTTGGTGGCGAAGGAGAACATCGTGAGGAAACCTGCACTGCAATGGCTTTTAAATTTAAAGTGTGAATTGAGGCAGGCAATGGTAAACCCTTCTAATGTCATCGCAATCTTCTTCCTCACGTTCTCCCTATTTGTAGTCGGTTCTATATGTCAACTCCCTTCATAGTTTTCTATCATTTACCATATCTGTACTTACAATTTATGTCCCGCTTTACACATTACCCCCACGTCTTACTGCCAAAGATCTTTCTTGCTTCTTTCCATAGAATGACATTGATATGAGTAAAGATGATATGTTTACCAGTTGGTCACCCTAAGTATGTCCCTTCCACGTTGTAAATTTACAGAAATATCCGTCAAAATGACCAAAAAGCAGCAGTTCGATAAAATGTTAACTGCCATTATATTATGCTAAGTGCGCCAATTAATGGTTATGAATATTTTGAATATAAATGTTTGATTTCCGGTTAGTGGATAATTGGATATCTCTTCACGTTCAAACTCAAATACCCAAATGGAGCTGAATATCCGTTTTGAGTGCTATGGATTAAATAACGTTCGCAGTTGGCAAACCGTGACTATTGTATGCTCTTCATTGAGATAATGTTTCTTCAGCATTATAATACCTACTTTCTTTCGACTGTGACTCTGTTTGTGTTTTACATATTAAATGTTTATTCATTAATAATTTGTTCCGTGAGCTAAGTGGATGATGATGTAATGAACATGGTATATTACATCATCATCATCCCAGCCCTTCTTCCGCCCACTGCTGAGCATAATCCTTTCTTCGTCGACGCCACCCATCTTGGTCCTGTGCTGCTCTCATCCAGGTGGGACCCGCGACTTTGATTATTATCCATATTTGTTATAAAATATAGTATTGTTGAGTTATTATCCCATAACACAAGTCTCGAACTTACTTTGGGGCTAGCTCAATCTGTGTAATTCGTCCCTATATATTTATTATTTATTTATTTATTTTATGTTCATGTACCATATTCTGAAATGGTTACCGTCGCCCAGGTAGGCTAAGAAAACGCTAGCGAGACAATCTCTACGCATTTTAAAAGGGATGGACGAGCCTAATACAGGAAAGAGATAAGTAGAAGAGTATGGGAGAAACCTTTGCCCTACAATGGGACAAAACAGGGTAATAAAAAAAAGTACCATGTCCACGTTCATGAAACAATGGAGTGGAGACTCCATTTTTGATAAATCATAAATGGGAAGAATTATATTTTTTAACTAAATTTTTTGCGTGGTTGAAGTATATTTGACAATCATTTATACTGGTATTAGACCATCTACTTGCCGTTTGGGCTTGAAAGCCAACAAACATCCTACATCCATACAACTTTCACATTTACCTCTATAATAATATTTGCTTTTTGGTTAAGAAGAAGAAGTTTTAGTAATTATATTCAGGTACATACTTACACCTTGAATACTACATACTTACTCGTATATCTAATTTACAATTATAATTTTATCGTCGAAGGTTTTAGTACCAAGATAACTTCTTCAAATAAATACTGTTTACACTAATAGAGACTTGCTTGTACTCACAGTTAATCAAATACTGTAGTAGTAAATGTAGTGGATATTTCTAAAAATACGTTGGTTTAATATTTAAACAGAATCATCCACTTTCCGTGTACGATCATTGCAAGTTTCACACAAACTCAAGGGAAAGTCTAATATACTTTTTTCAGTTGAAATTAGTAGGTACTTTAATATTAACCAACCTATTTAAATATATTTTCTGGTTAAACTAACGTTAGACACAAACTTTATTTACGGATTGCTCACGTATAGAGTCAGCTACTAGTCGACATGTTTCGACCTCATCCGGAGGTCTTCCTCAAGGCCAATGTCCCGAACCGCATTCACGACTTCGGAAGAGGTCGGCACATGTCGGCCAATAGCTGACTTTCTACGTGAATAACCCACATGTTAATAATATTTTAATATACCTCTGTGTATACTTTGCCAACCCCCCGAGTGCCCAGAACATGCACAAAACCCGACGTCATATTTGTACAGTCCGCTTGTTTAGCAAACGAGAGGGAGATAAAGTACTACTTTATTAAGTAAGTACGTATTTATTTCACTTTGTTTGCTGACTCGCCACTGTATTAAGGATTCTGGGACATTTATCTTATACCTTTAAACGAGCAATTCTTGTATATTTATTTATATATTTCTGTGATCTCGAAAACGGCTCTAACGATTTTGCTGAAAATTGGTATAGAGGGTTTTCGGGGGTAAACAATCGATCTAGATTAGTCTTATGTTTGGGAAAACGCGTGTTTTCGAGTTTTCATGCGTTTTTCTTTCCACGCAGAATATCGTCACTAATTTCATCGCACCGGCCGCTTTCCGTTTGGCTCACCGGTTTTAGATGCGGACCGCTAGAAAGAGTGTTGCGGGTTCGAATCCCACTCCGTGACTTACTTTTGTTTTTTTTTATGTTCAAGTTTATATATAATTTGTTATTTTGTATTGTTTTTAGACAAGTTTAAAAAAATGTAGTTAATGTTTGAGATGTAACCGAGCGAAGCTCGGTCGCCCAGGTACTGTGTGATTTAAGTATGTTACTAAATAAATAAATTTTCGCAACTTAAAACCGATTTTGATAAAATTTGTATGAGACCACCCGACAAGTGGCCCTTACAAGCTGAAAAGGGTTTTCCAAATCGGCTTAGGCGTCTACGAATAATCGGTGAACAATCATAAAAAGAAAATCGCGACGAATTGATAAACTCCTCCTTTTTTGGAAGCCAGTTTATGATTTTTGAATTTGGCCTTTGGAAATAATACATTTTTACTTTCTGTTTAATATTTTGTAAGTGCCTTAAAAAGACTTCGACAAATCGATTAAACTGCTCCGGCATTTTTTTTCTAGATTTTGCAAGGTCTTCGATATCTATCTATACATATAATAAAACAGTAAAAAAAGTGTGTCTGTACATTAAATATATTTCCAAAAAAAATATTGGGGGCGATGGAGACATAGTAATAGAGTAAGAATTTAAAAAAAAATGTCTGTCTGTTTGTCTGTTTGTCTGTTTGTCTGTTTGTCTGTATGTCTGTTTGTCTGTTTGTACACGCTAATCTCCGGAAATACTGGACGGATTCGAATGAAACTTTTTTTGTTATATAGCTATTAAGCCTAGGCAACATATAGAGTATAAATGATTTTGAAAAATAGAACGCCTGATGCAGAATCATAATGGTCCAGCGAAACTTTATGAGATAAAAAAATGTCGCCTTAGTAAAAGTTGTTCAGGCTGATGAGCATTTTGCAGAGACATAAAGTCCACGCGAACGAAGTCGCGGGCTTCAGCTAGTTCTTAGATAACCATTGATTTGCATTTATATTTGGGGAAAAAAAAGCCGGGCAAGCGCACTCCGGGCTCCCAAGCAGTTCAGCTTAGGATGCAACCAGAAACGAGCTAAGAAAAAAAAATTACTTATTTTAATAACTTAACCTCTAAACTGAATTTAATAAATCTTCCATTGATCGAAACACAACTAAATTACGATGAAATTAAATAACAAATTCTGTTATATTTGTTTGAAGAGGTTTTCCTTAATCTATTTTAGGAAATCCGATAAAATGTTCACATTATTACCTACATCCGTGAAAAGGCTATAATTAGTTAATTTACGTATTATAAGCTTATAGTAAATCACCGTGTGGTTTCCGGCAGAGTAGAACAGGAGTCTTTCCGTGGATGTCATAGAAGGTGACTAAGGAAATACAAGCTAAACGAAGCTTACAAACATCAATGAGATTTCTCCAACCCGTCTGGCCAGCGAGAAGAGTGTAGGCCAAATCCTCTGGCTGCTCTGGCCAAGTATGGCTGGGTAGTACAGAGAGGGTCGTGCTCCTACAGTGGAGACAAAAAGACCTGATGAAAGTTGTCTAGTATCATTATCTGACGGTTTTACTACCCAAGGTCGTCGCATTCTTCTCATTATTCTTCATGATTTTTTTAGGATTTCTCTTTTTCGATTTCCAATATAAATAATAAAAATATAAATACATACATACGTACTAATCAAGTCATTTTACTTAAGGCCATATCTAGGGCCATAATATCCAAAGGCCACGTTGTTGGGAAAACTTATACATAAAAATGGTAATCTGAATAGCCGCATATATACGATTTCTCGTAACTTTTTCTTTAGATCGTTTTTTACAGTCTCTTCGGAAACGTCTAGAAACATCTATCTACAAACATCTTATAGTTAATGTACGTACTTGCTTCTACCTTTTAATTGAGTAAATATCCTCTCAATCTATCGCAGGTTGACTGGAAAAGATCCCTACATGGGATAAGTCCGCCTTTGTATATTTGCTCTTTCGTAAGCTGTCTTTTTATATGTATTTGTTTTGGTACAATAAAGTTATTACAAACAAACAAACATCTAGTGCATTCATTGTATTTTTCTCTTTTCGTAGTAAAATAAAGAAAGTTATTCCACAAACGTGTATATACTTTATCTTACCCTGAATTGTAACCACTTGCTTAAAGGATAAGATACAATAAAACAGTATTTATTACATATTCTGTTCCCTTATTTACTTTTATCATAAAACAACGTCGATGCTACTCCACAAATGTTATTCTCGAAGAAATTGAATAATGTTATTTCTAAATACATTTTCCAGGAATGACAATATTTTCTCATCCTATATGATATGATATCCCTTTATTTAAGGATCTGGGACAACAGATAAATGTAAGTGCTTTATAGGAGAGTTCTTATATAGAAGAACTCTGTACTCTTTTTGATAATCATCTTTACAAATAAGTAGGAAAACAGGTCCTTATAACTTAATGCTATAACTGGTCCCAGTAAGAGTAATATTTTCAGACTAATTCTAAAAGAATATTAAATAAGAATAATTCTAAAAAGGATATATTAGTACCTATATATTGTTACTGATATCTTAGTTGTCGAAGCATAAACGAAACTATTTTGTTTAAAAATCTTTCTTTATTGAAATTTGACCTGCTATTATCCAAACTAAATTATCTTGTGAAGACTTCAATCACAATATTATAAAGGCGAAAGTTTAAGTGTGTGTGTATGTATGTGTGTATGTTTGTTTCTTCTTCATGCGCAAACGGCTACACTCATTATGATAGCTGACACCCTGGATTAACACATAGATAGGCTACGCGGGGCACAGCTAGTAAGTGGTAAATTTATTCTACCCATAATAAACAAAAACTAAACAAAAGCAAATTTTGAAAACGCTATATTTATTTATGACCAAAGCTTGATTAGAACTGAGACCGACCAATAAACAAACAAAGAATACCAAAAAGCAAATATTGAACAGGAAAGACCGCAGTATTATTTTGCAGGCACATGCTGCCGAATCTTTATTTAATAAACTTGATCAAATGAACAATACATTTGGGATAACAGGGAGGCATTACTGGCTCCGTGAAATATTGAGAACCACTGACCCCCGTCACCGGAGTACAATATCTTTATTGATCAAAACCGGCATTGGCCTTTTCGGAAGAAAAGGCTGGTTAAACGAGTTAGGCTTCTGATGTGAGGTTTCTTTTCACTTTCTTTGTTAACGTATTTTGAAATGTGAAAATCTTTTTAGAGGATTAATTTGTTGACAGAGTTTCTGTATATACAAAAGTACTTTATGTATTAGAGAATTGAGAACGTGATAGAGTTCGATCGAAGCTTAAGCATATATATTTATCCCCGGTCAGCGCAAGTTGGAAATGGCCTTTTTCAAGTGTCCTGGGGCTTGTATGTTTATCTATCTATACATGTATTTATTACAAGAATATAGTATCGTTGAGTTAGTATCCCGTTATACAAGTCTCGGACTTACTTTGGGGCTAGCTCAATCAGTGTAATTTGTCCCTATATATTTATTTATTTCTTTATAGTGCCGCCTGGTTTCCGGTCTAGGTAACGACCACTTAATCTGTTTACGTGTAGCTGTAGTAGTATCATGTACCTATTTTTCCTTAATGGGGCAGACAGAGCATTTTGGGTATTGCGGCTTTAATTTCTAATGGCTATCTGAATTTTCCGGGGTGCCGGGCAGCCCCCATTTGAAATAAATCATTTGAAAAGAAAGCGAGACATCACTTAAAGTTGTGTCTTGATCAAGCCTTAGATAACCCTTCAAACTGTTTTATTAACTACTGTTCAAGACTGTAACAAAAAAAAGAAAAAAAAAAGAAAAAGGTCTACGGCACGTTTGCCGCGCTTTTGATGACAAATGTCAAAAATTTTTCCTAACCTTTTGGAACATAGTACACAAATTAAATTGGAGTTTAATTAAACTAAGAAAAATTGATAAATATATTGTAAACGTGTATCTTAAGGTCAAAATTGACTTTATTGCTGAATGTAATAGTGGGTTGTTAATGTAAAAGGTGTTTTTTATGGCAATACACTGATTGCACGGATTCCCGGTGTTTCCTTGCCTCTCCTACATCTAAAAAGCAGCAGGAAAGCAGAACACTTTCGTGAACACTACTATTTATAGTTTACAGTAAGAACGTTTAACTTTTCTACGCACATTTACGAAAAACGGCCACTTTTAGCTTATTATCCGAAGACGCCTGACCGACTTGGAATTTTTTTTTTTTTGTAAATACTTATTAACCGAAAATGCCTGAACCGATTTGGAAAATTCTTTTTTTGTTTAAAATGCTACACTTGTGAGGTGGTCCCATAGAAATTTTATCAAAATCAGGTGTTGAGTTTAGGGGCGAAGGCGGTTTTTGTTTTGAAATTTTTTTTATTACGATTTTTTTCTCTTGTTCACAGGTCCGATAGCACCATCGCTGCAACTGACTCTGCTCTGCAGTAGCCTCTGCTTTTGTGAACTAATAAGGTTAGTAGACAGACAGTACGATGAGTACTGTAGAAAATGTACAAAAATACAGAAGTCGTCGTCATCCGAGCGTATTCCCTCGGTTGACGGTTGCATCTTCAACGGCTACGCTACCTATCCTAGGATAATTGACAAAGTTCTAGATTTTACATAGAGCAACTGCCGTCTAAAGTCGTGCAACGCGCTATGGAGAGGGCTTTGCTCGGGGTTTCTTTACGTGATCGAATCAAAAATGAGGAAATCCGTAGGAGAACTAAATGCAATCACATAGCCCAGCGGATTAGGTTATTGAAATTGCAGTGGGCGGGACACATAGCGCGACGCACCGATGGCCGAAGGGGCAAAAAGGTTCTCGTATGGCGACCACGTACTGGCAAGCGAAGCGTAGGATACCCACCCATAACGCGGTCTGACGATCTGACCAAGGTCGCTGGAAGGCGCTGAATGCAAGCCGCTCTAGATCGATCATTTTGGAAATCCTTAGAAGAGGCCTATGTCCAGCAATGGACGTTATGCGTCTGAAATGATGATGACTATGACTACCGTCTGACCTTCGCAACCCAAAAGGTAGATCAGAACCTATAGTAAGCGCTAGATAACTTTTGGGATCCACAGTTTTTCGTGCCTTCCGAAGCACAGACGAAAAACTTTAAAAAAAATCGACATTCCCATACACATTGCGGCTGCACACTTTTGTACAGAAATTACAAATATTTTTTTTTTGTTTTTGTATGTTTTTACTATAGTGGTCTAGTATAGCCCATGGTTCGATTTATTACGAGTATGTCCCTTCCACGTTGTGTTAAGTATGTGTGAATAGAACGTATATCTGGATTTGGATCAATACTCAATTTCCGCAATGAATGTGTGCTCAGACGAACCACTACACGACACGAAGTTCAGAACATAATCTTGTGAACTAGTTGTACTGCGATGTATATGTATCATTCGATTGTTCTCATACTAGTGTTGCCGATAAATCGATACATTTACAATCGATAGTATCAATCGAAAAATGTCAAACTATCTATAGGGATATTGATTGTATCGATTGCTGTTTTAGAGCAAAACTATTTATTCATAATACTATCTATAATATTTATCAATGACGACGAGCTAACTATCGGTGCTAACTATAGTATAAAAACTATCGAAACTATGGATATTATTGTTGGTTATCAATAAACTAAGTTCCGAATTCATCAAAAATTGAACTTGTAGGTAGATACCACATTTCTATGTTAGTAAGTATATGGAGAATATTAATCATCATCATATTAGCCCTTCTTCCGTCCACTGCTGAGTTTAGGCCTGTGCTGCTCTCATCCAGGTATGACCCGCGACTTTCACTATGTCCTTAGCAGCTATGCCACGCGCTCGCCTTGCTTTCGCCTTGTGCCCGCTTCGAGCCCGCCTGGCGCTCGCCTCGACTGGACTTCGATAAATGCAATTTGAATCGTGCGATAAGACTCAAATTATGTGCAAAAAATTTCAAAGTGCGTTAGGCATGGGCGCGTAGCCGTGCGCTTAGTGTGAACGCACCCTTACGGGTCTACCGCAAAGCTGTTAAACCCATGTAATTTTTTTCTTTGCTCTCTTCCCATGTTATTTTACACTAGCCTGGCAGATACATTTTTTAATTTTAGCTGTTTCCTTGTTACAGAGAGATCCTACGATGATGGCAGGCCGTGGGCGACGCAGCTATCAACTAAACTTAAGAGTATCTGTACAAAGAAGTTTTTAATTTAATATAGGTTTAAATCACGTGAAAGGACGATCGTGTAATGATACCACGCATTTTTGAAGTTTTATATCTTTATTAATTTGTAATTATCTAATGAGTTTTGACCTCAAACTGTAATGGAAAATCTCTAAATATAGATATTTTGCTGCGTAGGTATAGCAAACTTCTTTTCTTGGCATCACCGTTGGGTTGACTGGTAGATAAAGTTAAATTGAATTTGGCATTTAGACCAGGATAATCACACCGGAATGACAACGCCGGGCAACCTACTTTACTGTCAAACCATAGTCACTTTTATTTTTATCTATGAAATGCATATAATAGCTTGAAACAAACACGGCCGCTTGGTGCCACTGGCAGTCGCAAGCAAGCTATACAGTGCATTGTGCAAATAGAAATAAAGGTGAATATGGTTTGACATCAAAAGTGCGCTGGGCGCCGCATAACATATATTTAATCCCGGAAAAATTACAGATTCCTATGGATTATCAAATTTCCTTTGACTGCAAGACACGCAGCAAGCAACAGCAAGTAAGTCATAGTATCAAAAATGTTTAGCTATCGTTGCACGATCATTTAGAATAAAACAAGTACGATAACATACGATATAGTAATTATATGACAAGCATTAAACAAATTTTGTGTAAGTAAGTACAACCTTCCTGATCATATATTTTATTGTATGATTTATTTTAATTTTGACTGTGATATAATTATTAATTTATTGTAATTTTATACCTAATTAACAAAACAGTAATAAATTATTTGTGTATGACTCGGCCGGAAAAAAACTGATTTTCTTCATCAGCAACTAAGCTGCGGCAGTGCAGCTACATTTTCAGCTTCTTCTGGTCCACATCACATGGTCTTTAGTAACTTTTTCAAAAACTGTATTTATTTATATGTGATTAAAAATCAATATTATAAGAGGTCCATCAATTCAAAAACACTTGAGTTTATATACAAATCGTAACAGACAAGTTCATACCCGTTGCTATGAAAAGTTACCTTTTAACCGACTTCCAAAAAAGAGGAGGTTCTCAATTCATCGCGATTTTTTTATGTATACCGATTATTCGTAAACCCTTGAACCGATTTGGCAAATTCTTTTTTTTTGTATATAAGGGTATACTTGCGAAATGATCCCATACAAATTTTATCAAAATCGGTTGTGTATTTTGGGGTTAACTCGGATTTTCGTTTTAAAAAATTATTTCTTATTTCAATAGTTAACCTGTAAATTCTTCGCAAAAATTTTAGTGTTGACTAAACTTGCCCTTCAAACATTTGTAATTAATTAAATTGTCCGATAATTAAATACAAATAGTTGATATTCCTAGCACAGAAATGAACCTTAAACCTTAATAAAACAAGTACGATAACATACGATATAGTAATTATATGACAAGCATTAAACAAATTTTGTGTAAGTAAGTACAACCTTCCTGATCATATATTTTATTGTATGATTTATTTTAATTTTGACTGTGATATAATTATTAATTTATTGTAATTTTATACCTAATTAACAAAACAGTAATAAATTATTTGTGTATGACTCGGCCGGAAAAAAACTGATTTTCTTCATCAGCAACTAAGCTGCGGCAGTGCAGCTACATTTTCAGCTTCTTCTGGTCCACATCACATGGTCTTTAGTAACTTTTTCAAAAACTGTATTTATTTATATGTGATTAAAAATCAATATTATAAGAGGTCCATCAATTCAAAAACACTTGAGTTTATATACAAATCGTAACAGACAAGTTCATACCCGTTGCTATGAAAAGTTACCTTTTAACCGACTTCCAAAAAAGAGGAGGTTCTCAATTCATCGCGATTTTTTTATGTATACCGATTATTCGTAAACCCTTGAACCGATTTGGCAAATTCTTTTTTTTTGTATATAAGGGTATACTTGCGAAATGATCCCATACAAATTTTATCAAAATCGGTTGTGTATTTTGGGGTTAACTCGGATTTTCGTTTTAAAAAATTATTTCTTATTTCAATAGTTAACCTGTAAATTCTTCGCAAAAATTTTAGTGTTGACTAAACTTGCCCTTCAAACATTTCTAATTAATTAAAATGTCCAATAATTAAATACAAATAGTTGATATTCCTAGCACAGAAATGAACCTTTTAACAATTACAAGCCAACGCACACCCACTGAACACCACGGTAATTAATTCCGTGAAATCCTTTGAAACAGCACCGAGCAAAGACAGTTCCGTTTGCATCGCAGGAGATGGTATCGTTTGATGTGTGGCTGACGTTTCACTAAAGGTTAATGGTTACCTTCAGTGAAACGTTAGCATTAATTAATGTAAACTGAAACTTTAGGCTCAGACCTAAGACCAACAGACAGACGAGCGACAGCGACCGTAGCCGGTGACAGTCAGCTAAAGCAGCCTATCGCCTTATAAACATAATTATTTCTTATCCTTGTCACTAGATGGCGCTATAGATAATAATTAAACCATTTAAATCTTTTATTACTATTATTTAAACGAAGAAGTACTTTTATTAATAAAATACGTCTTATATGAAATGCAATAAAAAAAATCAAGCAAAAAAGTGTTGAATGTAAATAAATTTTGAATTAAATGTTGAATAAATACTTTCTTTATCACTTTTTTGCTAGTCGTGAGTGCTGCCATCTTTGTGTGCCTAGCCGAAATTACCAGTTTTGCCTACTTACGGTCAATCCGTATAGCATTCCTCCAAATAGTTTTAATAGCGTTCTGTATCTGTTACTTTTACGTTAGTAATTATATTATTTGGCTAAAGTGTCAGTGCGCGACGGTTGGCGACCGTCGCACGACATCTCGCGAACCGTCCTCGACAGCCGGTGACCATCGCGTAGCAATTCTCTACACTGGTCCTCGATCCGAAACGCGAGCTGTCGCTGTCTCACTGTCACTCGTCTGCCTGAGCCTTTATGGCTGCAAAAGGCTCTGTCCAAATGGAACTGCTGCATGAAAATTTTACATGAAATCGTCTAGCTTTAAAATCTGTTCCTAAATCTGGACCTTCACCAGTAAGATGTGTCTGGAAGTAAGTTTGAGATTTCACTTTTTCGTGGAAAATATTAATCATTTTATTTTTCTGATATTTACTTCTATTGAAAGTTAATTCGGACAGTGTATCCGAATAGTCGCAGAGTCGTCGGCAAGTCATTAATACAACACGTTTTCTGTTTTGAATATTATCATGGAAAACAAACTAAAACTGTAATGCAAAAAGTAATTCTAAATAAACAGGTTATAAGTGTATTCGATATTTTTATTTTACTGTATATATAAGGTCTAACAAAATATACTGAAACTATTATAAGTGTGAATTCAATCCGTGATACTGAACAAATTTCCCTAAGGAATACTTGTCGAATTATAAAAAGTAATTTTTTGCCTCCCATGCAAGTTGACCGATCTGATCCGAGTTTGTATGGGAAAAGGCAAAAATTATTGTTCGCAACACAACACTGACGGTGTCATATGTTCCTTGGGGAAAGTTGTTCAGTATCACGGTCTGAATTCACCCTTAAAATAGTTTCAGTATATTTTGTTAAACCTTATTTATTTTAATACGTTAAACTGCTATATACAATACAACGAATAATATGACGGCAATTATTTACAGTAGTTTTCAAACTTAATAGAATATATGTTAATTTCAAGTATACTTAACATTATTTAAATAATACTTATGTGAATTGTATATATAACCTGTAAAATATAAAAATATATTTATCAATGTCATTGTAATGAATTGTGTGATTTGTAGAAGATTATTTATAGTAGAGATAACTAGTTTAATATTAAATAAAACATTTTCCCTTGATTGTGTCGAACGGGCTAATTAAATGTAAATTATGTAAAATCCTTGATTAAATATATACTTGAATATTTGATATAAACATAAATATATTTTTTAATAAGTAACCAATCAACCATCAATTTGACAAGAGATTAATTTTTTTTTTATATAATAGTGATGTGAACTGGGTTAAAATATATTACCTTATTTAGTCCGTCAACTAGATTATCCAAAAATAAAGAATCCCGGATCGAAGGATCAAAATTCACAAAGATATAGCGCTTCGAAGTTTCGGAGTGGGGGTGATTTACGTCAATCGTGACGTCACGCGAAATTCAAATGCGCTGTATCTTCGTCATTATTTGCTAATGAGAGAAAATAAAAAATACGTATTCGATTCTCTTTAATATATGTAATGAGCCAAAAAAAATTTTTGTCCACATCCCTGTTGTTGTGACCACTAAAAAAATCTAGGTTCTTCTTATCGAGTGTGTTAGTGACTAACACTAGTGTCAGAGTTTTTAAACCGCCTTAAAGGCCTCTGACATGGTTTTAGGTAACGACCAATGTCAAAGACAGTGACCGGGACCGACGGCTTAACGTGCCCTCCGAAGCACGGATCATCTTACTTATCAGACGATCAGGTGATCAGCCTGCAATGTCCTAACCAAACAAGGACAACACAACAAGTCGTTGCCCCCGCCGGGAATCGAACCCGCGACCTCCGGGTATGAGCCGAACGCTCTAACCACTACACCACGGAGGTCTAAATCTAGGTCTATGGATGTTACACATGCTTGACCCGGTAACGATATTTATAAAATTTATTTACTACATTTTTCTAAACAACCTGTTTAGTTTTGAGGGGAGAGACCTTTGCCTAACTATGGGACAAAACAGGCTGTATTATATTATTATTTATCTCAGATTTATGTGTCAAGTATGTAAATAAAAACTGTATCTACTAAAAAGATAATATGTATAAAAATTATACTTACCTAAGGTTAAAAGTAATGTGACTTCACTAGATTATGAGAAACGAAATATACTTAACAATACTTGTAAATGTGTAAGACGATCTAGAAATATTATGTACTTAATGTTGCAAGTCATAACTGATCGAAGCATAATATATAAAGTACTTTAAGTACGCCAATTTCTTTTTTGTAATTAACTACTCGATACGGTGCCTGTACACTTTACTCCTGACGGAGAATATTCTCTAAAATATTAGTAAAAATACAGTAAATGTTTATCTTCATTTAGACAAAGAATATGAGAAGATACTCCGTGTAATTTTTCTAACTGTTAAAGGCAGGCAATTTGCACAGACCTAACGGGCTTTTATAAAAACATTATAAGAGATCGTTTTAAAACACTGTGTATAAAT
This sequence comes from Acrobasis consociella, assembly GCA_963555685.1. Lineage (NCBI taxonomy): Eukaryota > Metazoa > Arthropoda > Insecta > Lepidoptera > Pyralidae > Acrobasis > Acrobasis consociella. Next base: position 4,547,462 of record OY743111.1, on the reverse strand, counting down.
GGAGATATACTTATATAACATCTCGCAAAATATACTGAAACTATTTGTATATTCAAATTCTGGGCTAAAATTCACCCGTGATATTATACAACTTTTTCAAAGAAATAAAAAGTGAAATACGAAAAAAATCGTTCGTTCTTAGAAGTTGACCGTAGAGCTCTTTTCTAACGAATTACGTTTTCGATATGGAGTTTGTTTTAAATGTTCTTTTAAATAGTTTCAGTATGTATTGCTTGACTTTTTGGAAATTAAGATATACCTAAGAGTATGTTTACTTTCATTTGTAAAACCAATGGCTGTTAACAGGTAAATGTTTGTAAATATAAAACAATTTTAATCGATTTAGAGTTAAAAGTGATAGCTTTCGGGTTGAGTATGAAATTTCCAGACTGTTCTTTCTTATACTGTATCACAGTGGTTGGATTACGATTTTATGAAATGAAAATATTATTTTGAAAATAAATTTTATCAGTGTACATATTGCGAGTATTTCAATAAATATTGAAAGTTATTTTCCATGTTTTTATTAATAAATTAGCGTGATGTTGGACCGTTTGATAAGTTTTTTTAATTTTATACGCCGTAAAAATATATTCTATTAAAAGACACTTTCAGTATTTTATAATTGAATGAACATAAAATCAATATATATAAAATTGCTCTTCCTTAGATACTGATCACTGGTTACTAATATAATTCTAAGTCCTACGGGAAGCAAACCAATTTCGTATGCTGCAAAAACTTAAATCTAAAGATGCGTTTCTACATAATATGTTGTTATATCTTATATTTAACTACTACCAGGAAAATGTCTAATTTACCTCTCCACTTCTATGTAAATAAAATCCTATGATGTTCTAATTATCTTTTACAATGTTGTTACCTTATATTCTAATCCAGCCACGTGTACCGCAAAGCAAATGAACAGACTTAATTATATATAATGTATGTATTGAAATTGTAGACAATATTAAATTTGACTAAGACTCAGTGGAATTTACAAGTTTACTCATAGGAGGTGTCTCTTTTGTTTGTTTTTAGTTTCATAGCTGTTAGAATAGATGTTACGTTATTTAAATTAATAAATTTTATACGACGAAGTTTCATGTTTCCATGTTGATTTGCTCAATGATATGTCGTTTAGTTTGACTGATCTGTTAAATAAATTATAATGAACTTTATTTTGTTTTATTTACCTACAGGGATTTTTTAATAAACACACTTCTCTAGTCATATCATAAGTGCAGTGATAGGTACACGTGTTGTACATGTAAACCTACCTCTCGAATATAAAGGGGATATAAAATATACTGATTTTAGAGTTTCACGGTCACTTGTTAGAATAATGAGACTAAATACGTTGAATCCAGTGATTGAGCTTTGTAAAAAGAGTGTGCGAATAACTAAAAACAATTCCCGAACGGACACCGTCAGTGTTGTGTGCAAGGACTTATGCAACAAACGACGAAGAAAGAGGGTAGACCGGTTATCCTAGACAGCTGAACATCCATCGCAGTTCCTCAGTCGGCCAGCGACCATGATGGCAGAAGGGCCGTCGAAATATCTGGCAAAAAGAGATATTAGTCGCGGTAAGTCCCTTAATACTAATAACAGTAAAATATACTGAAATTAAGGCGAAAAGGGGGATAAGGTGTAAAGTGATTCGCGAAATGCCCTACAGGCTATTACTTACTCAGAGTGACTGGGAAGCTGAAGCTCAAAATTAGCTTATTTTCAGCTTAAAGAACAACCCATCATGTAAAACAATACCTTACACAATATCTTTGGGTATCATCATCTTCAGGTCTTTTTGTCTCCACTGCACTCTCTGTACCACCAGAGCCATACTTGGCCAGAGCAGCCAAAGAACTTGGTCTACTCTCTCCACGCTGGCCAGACGGGTTGGATTAATCATAGGCAACGATAATGAACTTTGATGATGATGATGATGATGATGATGATGATGATGATGATGATGATGATGATGATGATAATAATGATGATGATGATGAACTTACGAAAAGTCTAAATATAAATACGTTCAGTGGTTGAGGCGTGAAGTTGTAACAAACAAACAAATATACAAACTAGCTTACGCATTTATTATATTAGTAGGATAGTAAGGAAGTAAGAATACGGATTAGTCGCCGTGGGTTTGAACTACCTACCTATTCTTCCTTAAATAGGTACGCATCAGATCTAAAAAAAAATATCCAGAACACCAAACAAAATCATAACCCGTATTAGGCTAAAAATACCCACGTGTTCCCTTTTCCCGTCAAAGAGCGAACATATTCATGTGTAATCATTTGTCACGTGACCGGCGCCTTTCAAAGGGGATTATTTCGTTTGACAAGATTTACGTGTACCTATCTTGGAGCTTTAGATCCTGGCTGCACCATACTTTATACTTTAAATATAAACTTAAAAAGGTAAAATACCGTAAAGCGATTCCGGGCGTGGTCCCCACTTGGATGGGTAGCTGCAAGTGGTATAAATGTTCTTCGGAAGGTAAGTATAAGCCGTTAAGTTAGGTAAAGTTAAGTAATACTTTATTGTACACCAAAAAAATAACAATTATTCAAATATACACAGAAAAAAAGCATGTACAATGGGCGGTCTTATCGCTAAAAGCGATTTCTTCCAGACAACCGATGGGTGAAAAGAACATAGTGAAACGTTAGCAGACGGAGTGTACAAAACTAAAAGCCGTTGGTTCCAGCTGTCATCATTCTACGATTTTAGGCAGCTTAAAAAATCTGACACCTGAGTTGGTCTTTGACTATTGACTTACACACGCGAAATAACACTGGGCTAGAAAAATACGGGCAGTGAAACCTAAGAAAAAATATATCTTGAAAATTTTATCAAGATGCGAAAAACAGAGGTATAAAGAATCTCTAACCTTATTTCAAAGCACCCAAGACGATAAGAAAAAAAGTAAATAAAAACAATTAAATTTAAAGGGATTTTTACACAGACTGAGCTAGGCCTAAAATTAATATTTTAATCTTTTATTTAATGAGATACTAACTCAACAATACTGTATTTTATAATAAACATCTTTATTTTATAAACACCCAAGACCCAGGACAATTTGCAAAAAGCCATTTTCCAACTCGCTCTGGCCAAAGATCGAATCCAGAACCTCCGAGTGTACTACGAGAATATAGGATTTTTTATTCCTTTTTTTTTTAGTTGTAAGACATAAGTAGTAAGCAAAAAAATTGTAAATCTAAATGAGCTATTTGCGGCATAACGGTTTGTAACGCGAATGTTTATTGCTAACAGCATTAGTCAGGAAACCCGAAACATTACTTCTCAAACTGGTACTAGACGAAATAGATTTTATTTTTATTTGCAACCAAAAACTGCAATATGATGTATTTACATTTTATCACAGCTTGATGGTATGTTGTGTAATTGTTTATTTTATTGCTAAAAGCATTGAAAACTTAGAGCTTAGTTACAAAACAACCTGTGTGACAAAAGGTGTAAAAAATAACTACGATTAGAATGAGTAGATACATAAACGATATTAGTAAATTTTGAGTATCTATTTTTTATAGCAGATTTGTTCTGTCCCTGCTATATCCATGAACACTCAAGTTAGTATTTAAGGATGCAATTCAAGTTTTTTAAATACTTACACAAAAGTACCACAGTTATGCGACAAACTTAGCCCGGCAGACCTATACACAAATTTTACTAAGTAGGTATATTTAAATTAATGAGGTATCTACTATAAGTGCTAAAAAATTGTGATCATTACCATTCGTTAGCAAAACAACAAAGAAGAGAAAATATTAGAATACACAGAGAAATAAATCACATTTTGGGAGCCACTGGCCCGCATATCTGTCAACGGTAATACCCGGCCGCCGGAGTACCCGCAATGCCGCGTGTATATCGTGTAATTCCGTGTAATACCTGTAATTCCGCTGTAATTCTCTGTAATTCCGCCAAGTAATATCGTAAGCGTCGGGAAGCATAAGATTTTATACACTACTATCAGTTTAATAGTGACCATAATCCGGTAAGGATTTTGTTTAGAACCGACGGTTTTGGAGTGTTAAGTTAATAACATAGCTTGAGTTTTGTTGGATCTTGAGAGAGTTGGAATAAATAAATATATACGGACCAATTACACAGATTGAGCTAGCCCGAAAGTAAATTTAAGACTTGTAATGTGATACAGGATACTAACTTAACGATACTATATATTGTATAACAAATACATGTATAGATAAACATCCATGACCCAGGTAAATCTGAAAAAGATTATTTTCCATCTTGACCTGACTGAGGATCGAACCTGGTACCTCCAGTAAAACAAGCTAGCATGATAAGCACTAGGCCACAGAGGTTGTTTCGTCGTCCGAATGGGTTCTAGGTAAAGATAAATACTTTTCTCCTGTGTTAGGAAAATTAAATACTACTTGCAAGGAGTGTGTATTACGTAGTGTTGTACAAAACTCGAGTCCAAGAGTCTTCATTTGCAAACTTGACTTAATTGTGCATGCTTGCTAGACTAAGACATTAACAAGTCAGAGTCAAGTCGAGTACGAGTCGTCGGAGCCCAGACTCGGAGTCGAATAAAAAGTCTGATAAGAACCCCGAGTCGCAGAACCAACTCGAGTTCGAATACAATACTCAAGCAACTTCAACGCACACAAAACTGTTACAACAAGTAATACAAAGCATCAAACTTTATTTAATATTAATGATTACTACAAATTACAATATTTGTTATTAACTTAAAAAAAAACAATTGTGGTTTTATGAGCGCGACTCAGTCCATAATCAGACTCCAGCACACAACAGAGTTGAGCACTTATACTGAACTCGAGTCTATTATGGGAGCTTGAGTATAACTAACACATCGAGCAGTGGAGTCGCTATTTATGAGTCGAGTCTTGTGATTTACAGTCGAGTTAAAATATTAAGACTCCCAGACTCGAGTTTTTTACAACACTAGTATTACGTACTATACTATCCTGGCTCAGCGACCCAAGGTGAGTCTTGGCCTCCAGCACAAGAGCACGCCAACGCTCTCGGTCCTGTGCTACCTCTTGCCAGTTGTCGCCAACTTAAAGCTCGCGCAGTTACGCCATCACTACGTAGCTCCCAGCGATATCTGGGATGACCCACCGGTCTCCGACCGGTCGGCCGGCGCTGAGAAGATAATTTTTCCTAATAGTTTACACATTTAAGTGTCGAATTGTTTTATTTTAGAAACACTACACTGCACTCCATGAAAAAGTTATAGATGTTGACAAGAAAACAGCTAGAATGAAGTAGGATTGGGCGGGTCACGTTGGCCGTATGCATCAAGAAAGATAACTCATATGACATGGGACCGAACATGGGATCCAATGGGAGATGGCCATATGGAAAGAGAAGTAGACCGTAGACGAGATGGGCAGACGTTCGCGCGCATTTAATAAAGATAGTGACAACGAGAAAGGGACATACCCGTAATAAATCAAACCACGGGCTTATACTAGATCACTTTAGCATAAAAAAATAACAGTCAAGAAACCAAAAAAGAAATCGACATTCGAATACAAATTGCCCGGGCAGCTACACACTTTAGTATGGAAATGCCGTGGAAATGCCAAAGATTTTTTGTTTATTACTGTTATTTAATTTTCATTATACTATAGTGATCTAGTATAGCCCGTGGTTCGATTTATTACTGGTATGTCCCTTCCACGTTGTATAAGCCTTTGATTATATAATGTCCTTTTTAATTAAGTACAAATATTTCAAGCGGTGGTTCAGTCCATCATGCCTAACAACTTTTCCCAATAAATGTATATCGAAACACGAAAATTTTTTTTCATGTTCCATTGTATTGATATCACGGGACTACTTCGATTTGTATGAGAACCTAAAATATTTTTTTCGTATTTCGAAATACATTCATTGGGAAAAGTTGTTCAAAATGATGGACTGAATCACACCTTCAAGTATTTGTACTTAATTAAAAAGGACATTGTATAATAAATTTGAACGCTTGCATAGCAAGAATTCATTTCTTGGATAATAAATAAAGGTATTTCAGTCGGAATCGGCGATAAAATTGCAGAAAAAAAAAAAAAAAAAAAACAGCAAACTGAAAAGACTAGAGGACACTAGAGGAGACTTAAGAACTGCAGTGGACGACATAGCTGTGAAGTGCATAAGTGTATAGTAGTACAAAGCTCTCTGAAACCTAAAAGAAATAAACAAATACTTAATATAGAACAATAAATATGCCTAAGTCTTCTTCTCATCGTGTGTGTTAGTGACTAACACTAGTGTCAGAGTTTTTAAACCGCCTTTAAGGCCTCTGACATGGTGTTAGGTAACGACCAATGTCAAAGACTGTGACCGACGGCTTGACGTGCCCTACGCAGCACGGATCATCTTACTTATCAGACAATTAGGTGATCAGCCTACAATGTCCTTACCAAACTAGTACAACAACACAAAGTCGTTGCCCCCGCCGGGATTCGAACCCGGAACCTCCAGGTATGAGCCGAACGCTCTAACCACTACACCGCGGAGGCAGTTATATCTATATCTAAGTAATAAAGAACAACCGTCAGCAAAACAAAATATTATACTTCATTAAGTAACAATTTCGTAACACTGCGACCATACCTTCAGAAATATGTGTCACGGAAATCCTAAGCTATTTCTCATTTCAGCACTAAGGAGAAAAATACGCTAGCACTAAATTAGTGTTAGAAACAATGGCTTCATGGAAGCATAAACCACGCCATTCTCACGAATTTTCCAGCATTTTTCCGCTGGACTTGTTGTGACCATGATATTTTTATAAAAATTCAATTTTATAAAGAAATAAATAAAGTATTTTACAATTTTAAAAGAAATAAACAAAGTTTTCATTTTGTTTTTTTTTAATTACTTCGCTATAAAAGTCTACAATTTGGCCCAATTCATTTGCAATAAAATCGTAAACAAATGTTATAATTAAAATTCTGCTTTTATAATACCCTTCCTCTAGTAACAACTCAGACCAACGGCTTTGGCGTGTAAGCATTTAACTTGAGGAAGTTTTATTTCCATGACGTAAGTATTAATTCTACAGACGCTTTGATTGTTTTATTGACAGCGAAATTGGAAGCCTAAGAACAAGTGCCACAGGCTTTTCAAAAGGTAACTTCTTATAGTAAGTACCTCTCTCGATGCCTTTGCATACATATAAACTTATTATTACGTCTTTATCCTTAACGGGGCAGATAGGTCATTTTGGGTCTTGCGGCTCTAAGCAGATGAAGTCATGAAGCTTAGGGCTGCAAAAGTCAAAGGTCACTTTTACCTTGATGTAAGCAAGAAGGTGGATGAAGGAATCAAAGAGATATCTCTATTTACATGATACGAATTTTTGCCCTTTCACTCGATCGGCTCTTACGATCTGGGCGGAAAGAGAAGCAGCTGGTATACTGTAAGTATTTTTTTTATCCAGACTAGCATGGAATTTGCCCTTGCATAAAATAAAACCACATTATCAGGTACGATTGCAGGCAGATCTATTTCAGTGATTTCATTGTGATTAACAAAAATTATAATAAATTTATCCGTCACAAAGCATGGTCACCTTACTCAAAACAAAAGTGCATTGACTTTAGAGAATTGGGAGCGGCATCCTTCGGGAGGTATAACTGCATAAAATATTGTCAAAGAAGGTAAACACAGTCTGTTTACTATAATAAGCTCGCAGGTGAAATAGGTTATTCTACGCTTGTTCACTTTGCTGGGAGAAAATATCATGTTATCTATTTTGTAAATTTTAAGTACAAGGGACCCCTGCATCAACATTTTTCAGTCAAGAATCCATGTGCGTTTTAAGATCATTTTGTGAAAGGGATTTCATAACTGAACAACTATTACGATTTGAATGTAGTAGTGGCAATATAAGGAAAACAAAAATATATAAAGATCACACAAAAGTACCTATATAAGCTGCAAGAATGCATGTTCCTGATTTGTCATTGCGCTTCTCAAATTAACACTACAAAATACACACACTGTCCCGTGTATATCACCAACGGGAATGGTCATGTTTAGAGACAAGTAACACTATTTTTGAATAATTCCAATCAAAACATGAGCTATGGAAACAATTATTTGTGCAATTCATAATATTAATTGAGTAATTGAACAAAGTTTGAAAATATTTGTTTAGCTACTGCATAACGTTTGCTCAAGATGCACCAGCCGCTGATAAAGTTCCACAATTAGCTTACTATCAGTCTCCTTTATTTGTTCTTATATTTGATTGATAAACTCTAGTCTGAAATTTGCCGCTCAACAACAGACAACTTATTCAGTATAACTTTTGTAGCCATCATGGGTACAGAAGAAGAGAAGCCACTGAAAACTCAAACTTCTAAACCAAAAGAAAAGACTTGGAAGGAGAAATTGCAGCATATAAGGGAAAATATAACTTTAGAACCAGTTTTAGCTTGTTATGTAGTCCCAGGAGTTCTTTCAAGGCTGGCAACCCAAAATTTGAACCTAGATAAAGCATGCAGAGTCAACAAAAAGTTTGGTGACGAAATATGCGATGCGTTAGTGGCTAGACAAGGAACTGAGTATCTGGAAGAAGAATTGGAAGTCCAAGAGTTAATAGCTGGTATGGAAAGTTGGAAGAACGTTCTCTTGACAGCGATACCAAGTTTCTTGATTATATTTTTGGGAGCGTGGAGCGACCGTACGGGGAAACGGAAAATATGTGTTCTATTGCCAATTGTTGGGGAGTTACTGATGTGTTTGAGCAACATTTTTAATGCTTATTACTTCTACGAGTTACCAGTTGAGATCACCATGTTTTTCGAGGCGTTCTTCCCAGCTATCACTGGAGGTTGGATAGCGACGTATATGGGTGCTTTTAGCTACATAAGTGACATATCAAGTGAAGAGTCAAGGACGTTCCGAGTAGGTGTCGCCAACTTATGCTTGACTGCTGGTAGTCCTATTGGATCAGCACTTAGTGGCATATTGTTGGAACAGATTGGCTACTACGGAGTGTTTTCACTATGTTCAGTATTATATATATTCAGTATAGCATATGGCTTCATATACATTAAGGACCCTGAAAGACCTGCTTTAAAGAATGCTGACAAGGTAAATAAAATATTTTGGAACATTATTAATAAAGTCAAAGACTATTTTTATTTGTATCCAAGTAGTTTAAAAAAAAAAGACTTTCAATATTTATAAAATGATAAGTTAACGACATTGAAAAAAAAATGCAAGGTGATTTGATATAGCTTTTTGAATGCTAAGAAGCGTAGAAATTAAATTACAATTGTTGTGATAACAGTAACAAACTTGACAATACGTAGGTATTGTCAAGTTTGTTATACATGATATATTACAAGTAAAATAATAATGGTCGCAAACATAAATGATCTACAGTAACAACCCGTCTCAAAAGGCAAAAAAAAATCATTATCATCATCATATCAGCCTTAGGAAGTCCACTGCTGGACATAGGCCTTCCCCAAGATTTCCAAAGAGATGGATGAATCCTACGAAATCTTAAGAATTTTGAATGATTTAGAAAAGAAACGTGGGTAGCCAGTTAAAATTTTTTTTAAACTAACATAACGAAACTATGTTTTTTTTTCAGAACGAACCTAAAGGCATACGAAACTTCTTAAGGACATTCTTTGACATGCAGCACGTAAAGGACACATTGACGGTAGCGTTCAAAAAGGGACCGAATCATAGAAGAGCAAAGTCCATTCTCGTTTTGTTGGCTATAGCTTTTATTTACGGGCCTGCTTATGGTAATTACGAAGTTAAGGGTCCTCCCCGCGCTAGCGACCTTGAAAACACAAAAAAATTAATTTCTCTTTCTGTAAGTGAGATTATCAGAAACCCTCGTACAACTTTTTAACTAGTATCCTTAAGTTTCTGTAGAACCTCGAAAATCATTGAAATAAAATACCCTGAATTTCCTTTTGCAAAAAATACTAAAAACGGCCATTTTTGACTCTTTTTGTAAAGGTTTCTAAACCGGATAGTATTTCAATGACTTTCGAGGTTCTAATGAAACTTCAGGATACTAGCTAAAAAGTTGTACGAGGGTTTCTAATAATCTCACTTACAGAAAGAGAAATTAATTTTTTTGTGTTTTCAAGGTCGCTAGCGCGGGGAGGAGCCTTAATTTAAAAACATAACAGCTATCTTTCTGTTTCTAGTTCTTCTTTTGCACAATCTATCATCTTTTCAATATATCATCTTTCCATCTGTTCATTCTTAAATTTATTGCCTTGTGGTTTCCGGCAGTAGAATAGGGCCACTCTAAGTCCTCCCGTGGATGTCGTAGAAGGTGACTTAGGAAACATCAGCTAAACAAAGCTTATAAACATCAATGAGACCTCTCCAACACGTCTGGCCAGCGAGGAGAGTGTAGGCCAAATTCTCTGGCTGCTCTGGCCAAGTATGGCTCTATTAATACAGAGAGTATTAATATAGAGCAGTGGAGATAAAAAACCTGATGATGGTGATGATTCTAAAATGTATTCTTGTTGAATATTTCAGGAGAGTATACTATCCGTTACTTGTTCACTCGCTACCGCTTCAACTGGGATGCCTTCAAATACAGCCTTTATAGCACATCACACATCTGCACTCATGCTTTTGGTAAGTGTATAGTTAATACTTGTTGGTATTCTTTTAGTGCCGTGGCTCTCTGGTCTAGAATAAGTCACTGCATATCGTGAACGTAGAAGTTGGCAAAAGAACTAAGCATAATCTTGTCGTGTTGCAACTGCATTCCCAAGGAACCCTTGTAAATTCTTCTTACAAATGCATTTCCAAAGAGAGTTAACGTCAGTTAGTCTAAATCCCACTTTATATCACACCTTGGCAGCTTGGCGAATCTTATTAATAAATGTTTAAACACAATACATACTTTAATTCAAAAACTTTTGTCCCTGGACTCAAAGTTCGGTGATTTCTGAACCGGACTTTCCATCTCAGTTGTTCGGTGACGCAAGATACCCGTACCTAGGAGCCTGATAGTTCGGTAATAATGTTATTTTGCTTAATCCAAATAATTTGTAAATTTCCATGCTGGTCTAGGAAAAAAGATAAAACTTAGAATGTACCAGCAGCTTCTTTTCCCGCGCAGATTCTAAGAGCCGATCAAGAGAATGTGCGAGAATTCGAATCAAGTTTATAGGCGATGCGGCTAGCAACTCATCACTATTTTGATTCCTTCATCCACCTTCTTGCCCACCTCAAGCTAAAAGTGGCTTTTGAGTCTTGCAGCCCTAAGCTCTATCTTTGCTTAGATCCGTAAGGCCCAAAATGCTCTGTCTGCCCCATTAGGGATAAAGACGTGTATGTAAATAAATTGTTTTTGGGTCCTGACATAAAAAACATTTTAAAATTAAAATAAATAAATATAAACTGACAAATTACACAGATTGAGCTAGCCCCAAAGTACCTTATAAGAAATCGAAAGGAAAAAAAGTGACAATTATCAAGTGATACAAATATCCAAAGATAAATAAATGATTTTTGACTTTGACTTTGAGTAAGTTAGAGACTTGTGTTATGCGATACTAACACAACGATACTATAGTTTATAACAAGTACATATATAGACTAACATACAAGATTTAGGACAATTTAAAAAGGCCATTTTCCGACTTACCCTGACTGGGATTCGAATCCGGAACCTCTGGTTGGTGGACTGGCATGGTGACCACTATGCCACGGAGGTCGTCAAATCTGACGAGTACTAATAAATAAACTGTACATTTGTAGGAGCCCTGATCTCAATCAGCATCTTCAGCCGCCGGCTCCAGTGGCATGACTCGATGCTGGGCATCATCTCCAACACCAGCAAGATCATCGGCTGTATCTGCACAGGCCTCGCAAGGAACACCATGGAGATGTACATTGGTTAGTTAACCTTTTAGCTTGTATGAGATTTCAAGGAACAAAAAGGATAAGTACATTGGTAACAAAAAGGATAAGTTAACTTAGATTGTATACATTCTTGCATGCGACTTCCTCGAACTTCTTTTTTTTTTTATCTAGCCCCAAAGTAAGTTCGAGACTTGTGTTATGGGATACTAACTCAACGACACTATATTTTATAACAAATACATATATAGAAAAACATCCAAGACCCAGGACCATTTGAAAAAGGCCATTTTCCAACTTGCCCTGGCAGGGGATCGAACCCAGGACCTCCGGATTGGCGGTCTAGCGTGTTGACCATTACGCCACGGAGGTCGTCTTTATTTCAAGGTATTTGACCTATTTGGCACATTTAGCAACTATAAAATTACTAAGAAAATAACTCTAGAAATTTCAAGGAAAACTCCGTAATCGGGGAACTTTGGGGAACCTCCAGCAGGAACGAAGTCCCACATACTATCACGCCTTCTCTATAAAAAAAAAACTCTTCCTTGACATCCGTTTACTTCCAGCTTAGTTCGGGTGTTATAATCGATAATACTATGGATGAAAATAACATGAGATATTTTATCCTGAAAAAAGTGTATAAAAGATTCCCGAATGACTTTTAAAAATCTTATCTTATACCTTTAAACGAGCAATTCTTGTATGAATATATATTTATAAATTCTGTGATCTCAAAAACGGCTCTAACGATTTCGCTGAAAATTTGTATATGGGGGTTTTTGGGGGTAAATAATCGACCTAGATTAGTTTTATGTTTCGGAAAACGCGTGTTTTCGAGTTATCATGCGTTTTTCTTTCCACGCAGAATATGGTCGCTAATTTCGCGCGCCGACCGCCTTGATTTTAGCTCAGTGGTTAAGGATACCGACCGCTAGAAAAAGTGTTACGGGTTCGAATCCCACTCGGTGACTTACTTTTATTTTTATTTTATGTTTAAGTTTATATATAATTTTTTATTTTGCATTGTTTTTATACAAGTTAAAAAAAAAAGTTAATGTTTGAGATGTGACCGAGCAAAGCTCGGTCGCCCAGGTACTATTGCTTAGACTTCGCAGACTTCGCCCAGAAAATGACCCTTCAAGTTTCTGTGGCCTGGTCATCATGCTACGCTGTCACATCGGAAGTCCCGGTTTTGATCCCCAGTCAGGTCAAACGGGGAAAATGATCTTTATCAGATTCTTTTTCTTCTTATCGTGTGTGTTAGTGACTAACACTAGTGTCAGAGTTTTTAAACCGCCTTAAAGGCCTCTGACATGGTTTTAGGCAACGACCAATGTCAAAGACAGTGACCGGGACCGACGGCTTAACGTGCCCTCCGAAGCACGGATCATCTTACTTATAGACAGTCAGGTGATCAGCCTACAATGTCCTAACCAAACTAGGACAACAACATAAAGTCGTTGCCCCCGCAGGGAATCGAACCCGCGACCTCCGGGTATGAGCCAAACACTCTAACCACTACACCACGGTGGCAGTTTATCAGATTGACCTGGGTCTTGGATGTTTATGTATATATTAATTTGTTATAACATATAGTATCGTTGAGTTAGTATGCCATAACACAAGTTTTTAACTTACATTGGGGTTAGCTCAATCTGTGTGTTTGTCCGTATATTTTTTTAACTGCCGTGTGGTTTCCGGCAGAGTAAAAAAGGGCCACAAATGATGTCGTAAAAGACGACTTAGGATATACAATTAAACAAAGCATATAAACATCAATAGGACTTCTCCAACCCATCTGGCCAGCATGGAAAGTGTAGGCCAAAGTTCTCTGGCTGCTCTGGCCAAGTATGGCTTTGGTAGTACAAAAAGGGTCGTGCTCCTGCAGTGGGGACAAAAAGACCTGATGATGATGATTTATTTAATATTTAATATTTGGTTTTTTACTAACCAGATGACTAAAACAAAATATTATGTTTACTATTAAGTCCTATAGCGATGAAACGCACACTAACAAATCGCATAAATGGAAAAATTATTTAAACTTGCCGCCGGCTAAAGCTTTGCTTTGCTCTGACAGAACTTAAAATACCGGCAGTTTCTTTGAATGTAATGCTTCCTGCATCTGAATGTTTTTACAAAGAGGATTTTAGACTTCATAAAGACTCTGTTTTTATTCTGTATTATTCCTATTATTGAAAGTAGAAGGTTTTATTTCCATAATTTTATTTTTATATGACGTACAAATCGTGGAAGACTGTTTAAAATAGAAACAAGAATATTTGCTAGGCAAATAAAAAAAACCGTTGTTCATGCATCACATAAAAAACCGCCTCAAAATAGGTCTAGCTTTTCGAGAGCTACGATAACACACACATAGACATTGGCGTCAATCTTACAATACCACCATCCAACTTTATTCAGAATATGCAACTAAACAATAATAATATTAAAAATAATATTAATAACTTCCTCCGTGGTGTAGTGGTTAGAGCGTGCTCACACCCGGAGGTCGCGGGTTCGATTCCCGGCGGGGGCAACAACTTTGTGTTGTTGTCCTAGTTGGTTAGGACATTGTAGACTGATCACCTGATTGTCTGATAAGTTAGATGATTCGTGCTTCGGAGGGCATGTTAAGCCGTCGGTCCCGGTCACTGTCTTTGACATTGGTCGTTACCAAAAACCATGTCAGAGGCCTTTAAGGCGGTTTAAAAACTCTGACACTAGTGTTAGTCACTAACACACGATAAGAAGAAGAAGAATATGCAATATTACTAATCTGTCGTTTTTTACAGCCGTCGCCATCGAAACCTTCAACGCAACGTCCTTCACTGCCCTCCGCTCGATATCATCCAAACTAGTTACCAATGACGAACTGGGTAAGATAAAAAAAAAACAAACATACCGCTCCGTTGCCTTTTCTATTTTCGAAATTTGCAAAACATCATAATAGCAAGAAATTATATTCGCAATACATCATATTCTCAAAACTTTATATTCGAAAACACCTTCTCCATTCATCACATCATCATCTCAGCCGCACAACGTCCACTGCTGGACATAGGCCTCTCTCAAATTCATCACATAGGAGCTCATAACAATACTTCTTCATATTGATTATAAACCGAATGTAGGAAGCCACTTGGTTACTTGATCATTAAATTTAAAATAATGGTCTGGCCACGCCATGAGGAGGGATGCCAAATATCTAGCAAAGAGGATGGTCATTCGGAGATGGATGTAGAAGACGTGGATAAAATGAGTAAGGACAGATATGAAGGAACGAGGGGCTAGTGCAAATATGGTGAATGACAGAAAGAAGTGGGAACAGTTGACATACAGAGCCGACCCCAAATAGGTGTAAAAAGTGTATGCCTTTTAAATATGTAATTATTTAAAACTAGCCGAAGCCCGCGACTTCGTTCGCGTGGACTTTTGTCTCTGTAAAATGCTCATCAGGCTGAACAACTTTTACTAAGGCGGCATTTTATATCTCTTATAGTTTAGCTGGACCATTTTGGTTCTGCAATAGGCGTTCCATTTTCCAATATCATTTATACCCTATATGTTGCCCAGGCTTAATAGGTATATAACAAAAAAAGTTTAATTCGAATCCCTCCAGTATTTCCGGAGATTAGCGTGTACAAACAGACAAACAGACAAACAGACATACAGATATACAGACATACAGACAAACAGACAGACATTTTTTTTAATTCTTACTCTATTACTACGTCTCCATCGCCCCAAATATTTTTTTTGGAAATATATTTAACGTACAGACACACTTTTTTTACTGTTTTATTATATGTATAGATATAGATGTTTTGAAAGAAACATCTGAAAAACAGAAACTATTAAATAGAACTAACCCATTTCACGTCTTTATCCCGTACGGGGTAGGAGAAGCCTTGAGCCATTAGACCAAAAGTTTATCGTGAAGGTGGAAAAAGGAAATCAGAATAGAGTGGCTATCCATATTGACATAATTCAGATTTTGCCTATTCCCTTGATTGTTTTTTAAGATGGAAGAAGCAGCCGGTACATTCAATGTTTTTTTTTCTGTTCTACTAAATCACTAGAAAAGTTATATATGTAAAAAAACATCTTAAAAAAAAAAAAATTGGTTGTTTGTAAAGTAGGTTTACGATCGAGATGTTTACGTGATAACGTCGTTTCACGGAATGACTGGCAGCGCTCGAGATGAGACAGGAGATCGGTCCGTCTCTCTCTCGTTATACCTGCGATCGCGCTCGTGAGGTTTTGGTGTGACACAAGTTTCTGAACATGTCACCCGACTAAAACGATTTTAAAGACGTTATCACGTCAATATTTAAAACAAAAGTCTTTTTTTGCATAAACATTTTTTATTTTACAGGTAAAATGACGTCACTATTCAACTTGATGGAAATTCTGACGTCCATGGTGTTCGGTCCCATTTACTCGAGTGTATACAGATGGATGCTGAAAATCGACGCCAGTGTAGTTTACTATATCAGTACAGTGCTGACCGTACCACCTATCATGATTTTTGGGTAAGATAAATCAGTTTTATCTTCATACAAAAGTTAAAAAATAAATAGGGACTAATTACAGTAAATAAGTAAAAACACTTTATTGCACCAAAACACATGAAAATAACATTTAAATATAAATTCAGATGTACAATAGGCGGCCTTATCGCCAAGGCAATCTCTTACAGGCTACTTTGGGTGACAGGACAAATTACACTGATTGAGCTAGCCCCAAATTTAAGTTTGAGACTTGTATTATGGAATACTAACTTAACGATACTATATTTTATAACAAATACATATAATAAACATCCAAGATCCAGGACAATTTGAAAAAGACCGTTTTCCAGCTTGCCCTGACCGGGGATCGAACTTTTGGGTGGCGGACTAGCATGATGAATGATAAATGATTTTCATTCTAGAATAGTACTAAGAACTTATTTTTCGGTAGATGTGGTTCAACAGGCATTATGACGATGTAGTGAACTAGTATGCAAGTTTCTTCTTAATGTTTTCCTTCAATGGTAATAAGTGGTGGTAGCTGATAATCTTTCAAAACTAAAAACTGATTTCACCTCCAAACTTCACAACCGATATTTATAAAACTTCTATAGACCCATAGACCCTTACAAGTAAGTTCTTTCAAACAATAAAAGAAATTTCCAAATCGCTCCATACGAACTCAAATAATCGGTGAACATACATAAAAAAGACAAGAAGTCATCATGCCAGGATGTCATTCTGGCTGGAGGCTCTGGGTTCGATCCCCGGTCAGGTCAAGATAGAAAATCTATATATGTATTTGTTATGAAATACAGTATCGTTGAGAATTTAAATAATTGATTACTAATTCCATACCATAAGTCTCAAATGTACTTTGGAGCTAGCTCAATCTGTGTTATTTGTCCGTATTTATTTATTATTAATAAATAAATAATAATAAGATAAGTAAGATGATTCGTGCTTCGGAGGGCACGTTAAGCCGTCGGTCCCAGTCATTGTCTTTGACATTGGTCGTTACCTAAAACCATGTCAGAGGCCTTTAAGGCGGTCAAAAAACTCTGACACTAGTGTTAGTCACTAACACACACGATAAGAAGAAGAAGAATAATAATAAATTTGGATCCTTTATTATTGGATAATCTAGATGATAAACTTAATAAAATAATCTTTTTTTACCCAGTACACATCCATATTTCTTATTCCCCAAAAAAAAATGATTTATCAATATTTTAATTTTTTTGCATCTACTGTGTTATTTATTATTTAATGTTTTTGCGATGGCTAAATTATTTTCATCTTTTATTTATTTTAAGCTGGTTTTTTATGGAGCATAGGAAGAATATAAAACTACAAGGAACTACAGAAAACACTGAAGAAAGACAAGATAAAGTGGAACGTTTAGCTTTAGAACGAAAAGAGGAATCTCTTCTTAGCAGTATTGAAATACAACTACCAGACGAGGTTTTATAAGTACCTAACTAATTTAATTTTAGAATATTAAGTAATTTTTTTTTTAAATAATAAGTAATTTCTTTTTAGAATAGTAAGTTGTATAACTTGGTATTTTCCTTGTGGTATTGTAAACAGTCATTAAATTCCTAATAATTTGCATGTAATGTGTATATATATTTTAATTAAATGATATTGTAAAACAATATGTATTTACACTTATTTATTTATCTATAAGAGGCTAACTTGGATTGAAATTACCTTAAATGTTTGAAAATAACTGTATATCATAAAACGGAAAAGAGCCATACTGCATTGATTTAATTTTCAATAAACGCTATTAACAAAAAATAAAGATGATATAAATTTACTTTTTTAACGAAAATAAAATAATGCTATCCTCAATTCCTCAATACTAGGATATTTTTAAGACAGCGGGAAACATAATTTTTAAGTCCTTATCCTTAATGGGGCAGACAGAGCATTTTGGGTCTTGCGACTCTTAGGCTACTAAAGCCCAGGGCCACAAGACTCAGGGGCCACTTTTAACGTAATGGGGGGCGAGAAGGTAGAAAACAATCAAAACTATGATTGGTTGCTGGCCGCCGTCATCCGAGCGTATTTTCCCGGTTGCATCCTCAGCAGTAATGCTTCAGAACCCGGGGTCTGCTACCTAACCATGAAGATATGACGAGGTAACTGGTTTTTACATCCCTTGACCCATGACCTTCGCATCCCCAGTGACGTGCACAAATATTTGACAGGGTAGGCACTCATCATCATCATAATTTAAGAGATATGCTCTTTTCGGTGGAGTTTCTTCCATTCTATTCTGTTTTCCGCCAACCTCTTGACACCTTGATATGACTCATACGACAATCCTAATAACAGATAGGCACTTAATTTTACCTAAATAACAGATAGACCACATACCAGAATACATTTTTCGCTAGTACCCGATATTATATTAGTGTGGCACAGGATAGACAAATTCTGTGTGGCTGAATGAAATGCACACTACTACTCAACCCAAAAGGTAAACCAGAAACAGTCCTTGGGTATAGAAAATAATAGTGAGAAAATTATAAAATTTCAGAAACAATATTCAAATATTAATACAGACCAATAAATAAGCTTCAAGAAAACAACATTTTAAATTAGTCCTGAAATTGTGAAACAATCATATCAGTCAGTTGTAGCATAATATCAAAACAAATATGAACCAAATATGGAGATTTTAAAAGCAGGTAATGTATATATTCTTTGTTTGATAAAAAATTACTGTGACAATATGAAATAATAAAACTAGCTTTATTTACTCGGTTTTTCAATGTTTTGTTACATATAGACACGTAAAAAAATCTTAGCAGTAGTATACACATATAATAAGAATACAGAAAAACTTTCTTAACTAGGTAGGGCTTACAAATTAAAAAGATAGAAAATATCATATAAAAATAATAGAAAATTAGTTTGTTAGACGGTCACGTGAACGAATAGTCGGCATTCGTAACTACAGAACCCTACATCATAGTGTATGTGTATATAATTATTATTAATTCAAAGTTCTTATACATATATATCTTGTCAACTGAATGTACAATAGTATTGAGTAGGTATAATCAGAATACACACAAGTGTGAAGAAGACTAATCTCTATCCAAATAAAAAGACGTTGGTTGTACAAACACATTTATCAAAATATCAAGTCGATGCAGTAGTAAACACACACGAAGAACAAATAAGAATTATTTAATTAATGTCAAATAACGATAACAAGACATAACAAGGAGTGTTCCACATCAAATTATGTCAGGAACTCAGCTGCGCAGTCAATTTAGTTTGTAACAAAAAAAATCGTTGAAGTCATAATTCTGAAAAAAAAACACATAATGAGTTACTGTTGTAAGATTTGATTAATAAAAATAGGCATTTTTATACATAACAGTTTTATTTTGAACAAGTAGATACCTTAATCTTAACATTATAAAAAGAACATAAAATCCAAAACAGTTTTACAAAAGTTACAAATTAGTCTTAAGTAACAAGTATCCACAAACGCTATATTATTTTAAAGATTACAAATCGATCCACTTCTATAAAATACGGAATTTAAATTTTTATAATAAAATGTACTATGTATGTTACTAATTTGAGTTTTAATACTAGTGCACTTGATGGTTCACATCAATTAATTACGGAACTCTATTATCTAAATACACTCAAAAGAAGCTGTTGATATTACTGCGTTAGTTGTTCGAAGAGTATCACGGTGCACGGAATACACAGTCTAACATGTCTGAGAAAGAAAAGAAAGTTATACCAGAAGAAGAACCATTGAAAGACGATGCTGGAAAGAAACCCCAAACTACTTTTATGGACAAAATTCGTTACATAAAAGCAAATGTGACAGTGGAACCAATATTAGCAGCCCTAATAATACCTTCGATGCTCTCAAAATTAGCGATCCAAAACCTAAATTTAGATAAAGCATGTCGATTAAAACTAGATTTAGGAAATGAACTATGTGATGCTCTGATAGCAAAGAAAGGAAATCTGAGCCACTATGAAAGAGATACACAAAAGATCATTTCTGAAATAGAGTCGTGGAGAAGTGTTATACAGACAGCAATACCAACCTTCCTTGTAATATTTATGGGAGCATGGAGTGATAGAACGGGAAATAGAAAACTGTGTATTCTTTTGCCCTTGTTTGGGGAATTATTTGTATCTATAAGCAATATTATGAGTACGATATTCTTTAATGAGGTTTCAGTTGAAGTGACCATGTTTTTAGAAGCTATCTTTCCAGCTATTACAGGAGGTTGGGTAATGGTATATTTAGGGGTATTCAGTTACATTGGTGATATAACAACAGAGGAATCAAGGACTTTCAGAGTGGGCCTTGCCAATTTGTGCATGACTGCAGGAGTGCCCATCGGAACAGCGCTGAGTGGAATTTTGCTAAGACTGTGGGGTTATTACGGTATTTTTGGAATTTCCTGTTTAATTTATATCATGAACATAACATATGCTATATTATATTTAAAAAGTAACACGAAACCTGGCAGTGATAATAACGAAAAGGTACGTTACATTAAAATCTATTTGACGCTGTTATAAAAGTTATGTTGGAACAAATCTAAGCATTTTGATCAGATGAGATCTTTAACGAGTATTTATTATAAACGTAATAACGTACTTTGGCAACAGTTTTGGCAGTATTTTCTAAGCCTATATCAGGCTTTCAAGGTCAAGATATGATAATCGTTAACTTTCTAGCAAGAATCGATTCACCATGTTCAATTAGGACTGTGATAGTTTTGATTTCAAAGTTATATAATTCAGTCGTATTTCGTCTAAAGTCCTCTTTGGAAATGACAGCGTTCTCTTTTAGCGTGCTTTATTTTTTACACCAGATTATTTTAGATATATTTATAATAATAAACTATTTACAGAAAGAACTACCAACTATAAAAGATTTAATAACACTAGTAAAGGAAACTGTAGCAGTAGCGTTCAAGAAAAGGGACGGCAATATGCGGAAGAAAATAATATTTACACTGGCTATTGTTACCATTATTTATGGACCTAATCACGGTAAGTCATCTGCATAAAAGATATCTTACTCTATAATATTAACATGTGATACCCCGTAAACCGTTCATAAGATCCAAATGCTATATATGCTTAGGTGGCTTGTATTGAAATTAGGAATGAGAAAGACTATCATTAATTCAGTGCAGCTGAAATTCCTAAGCACCTTCGCCTATGAATAGCAGCATAGGCGAAGGTGCTAGGAATTTCAGCTGCATTTCTTTTAACTCAAACTCCCCTCGACTCAAAATGTGCCACAACCGACCCCCTCCCTCTGATTTTGTACTTCAAAAGAACTGCTGATCTAATCGACCGTTCGAACGGTCATTCGGCCACATGGAAGAGCCTAAGTGTAAGGGTTGGGCTACATCTATCAGCACAGAGCAGCACTTTCGCATGCTGCTTTCTTTTTCAGCACCAGCTGTGCTATAGCGTACCGTCGCTCTCTCTCGCTCTGACAAATGACAGTTCTGAGCGACAGAAAAGGACAGCAACATGCAAAAGTGCTTTTTCATGCTGACAGATGTAGCCTAACCCTAAATCGCCTCCGAATTGAGGAAGGCCGATGCACATTGGCACGTGCGTTATATTGATCAATTTGCAACACAATGCTTATATGGTCATAATGACCATATGTCACATCTCCTTGTAACACCAGCTGCATTAAACGTGACTTTTATGAGGCTACAAACAACGCCGTTAATTGTGGCAACATTATTATCATCATTAAGTCTTTTTAGTCTCCACTGCAGGAGCACGACCCTCTCTGTACTACCAGTGCCATACTTGGTCTGAGCAGTCAACATTATGGAGCAAATTTATTGTTTGAGCTAATGACATGAACGTAGCAGACTTGTTCCAACTAGATTTTTTTACATAATAACTAATGAATTGTTTACCCTACAGGTGAAAGAATTATAACATACATGTTTGTTAGATACCGTTTGGGATGGGACGCCTTAAAATACAGTCTGTACTCGACATATAGCATCATAACACATTCCATGGGTAAGTTAGATACTTTTCTGCGACTAAAACACAAACCAGATAAGATAAATCATTATTGTATTGTATTGTGAAAACAACTTTAGCATAAAGGTTTTTGTTAATTATTTCACTTTTTTAAAATTAAAAAAAAACTGCCACGGAAAAAAATATAAATAAAGTGATTAAAATTATTTATTTGGTACACAATAACAAATATGCAAATGATGCTTATTTCAGATAGACCTGAGCTTTTTGAACTTAGGTTTAAAAAAAACATTACACATTTCTTAACCTGTCATCTGTGAGCAGACCAGAATCCGGTCGACATGCATTGTTTTACTATTGTGTCTGGTGTTTTGCACAGACAACATGACAGGATATGGAAGAATATATAGAAAGAACAAATATGTGAAGAATGAAGATTAAGGATGGGGTGGGGCTTCATTTGTCAGCAAGGAACAGCATTTTTCTATGCTGCTATCATTTTCTGATGCTCAGAACCGTCATGCTGGAGCATTCTGTTGCTCTCTCTCGCTGTAAAAGGATAGAAAAGTGATGTTCTGTGCTGTCAAATGCCCAACCCTAAAGTAGTATCCATATTAATAAAATGCACGCTATATGAATTCCCAATAGAGAATATGCACGCATTTTTTTATTTGTTTAATAAAATCCTTATTAACCACAGTAAACAAATATGAAAGAATTTATAAAATATCTTAATCAGCGACGAACCTATGATACTTTAAAGATTCAATTAGAGAGAGAAGTCCGATATGGACTGGTGACGTCATAATTACATATCATCAATACATTTACTATAGAAAATAGCGTCTTTGCGAGTGAGATAGACATATTTTCGTAAAATCGCTATATCTCGTTCGTTTTTCCACCAATTTTTATTCTGTTTTCACTGTTAGTACTTTACTTTTGAATATTTACGAATAAACTGGTTAGATAACACATATTTTTTTCATGCATATTCTCTATTAATGACTAATGTGTTGCTAGCTCCTTTCGAAAATCGAAAAGGGTTCAAGCATGTTTTACAGTTTCAATTAAATACATTCCAGGTGCATTATTTTCGATCAGCATATTCAGCAAGCGCCTGGGTTACCACGACTCGATGCTTTGCCTGATCTCCATTGTCAGTAAACTTATTGGCTCTTTGTACATCGCATCTGTACAGACGGACTTGCAAATGTTTATGGGTAAGTATCACTAAGCATAAAAACATCGTTCTTATTTAACTTATACCAATTTATTTTCACTTCTTCACGGGGGATAACAATAGAGAATATGCACGCATTTTTTTTATTTGCTTGAAAAAATTCTTATTAACCACAATAAACAAATATGAAAGAATTTTTCAAATATCTTAATCAGCGACGAACCTATGATACTTTAAAGTTTCAATTAGAGAGAGAAGTCCGATATGGACTGGTGACGTCATAATTACACGTCATCAATAAATTTTCTATAGAAAATAGCGTTTTTGCGAGTGAGATAGACATATTTTCGTAAAATCGCTATATCTCGTTAGTTTTTCTACTAATTTTTAATCAGTTTTCACTGTTAGTACTTTACTTTTGAATATTTACCAATAAACTGGTTAGATAACACATATTTTTTTCCTGCATATTCTCTATTGGCGCGAAAGGTAACTCCATGATAGTTTTCCGCGCTAGGGAGGGGCGCGTGTCGATTTTGTAGAACAACTAGTGTTGCGCCGCCCTCGCCTCAACATAAGTTATCTTCCAATCAGTATGTTGATGTATTAGCAGCGTATCCTACTCAGTGCCGATCTTAAAACTAAGTCTATTTCTCTTCACTTAAAAATGCTCGGCTCGATGAAAACACGCTTTGCTAGCGCATCCGCAAGTTAAGTAACCCGGAGTGTGGTCCGACCTTGGATGTTGGGTAGATCTTGGTCAAAAATAAATTATTCGGTACAGTTTATTGAATTAAAATGCTCTGTCTGCCCCATTAGGGATAAAGATGTGATAGTATGTATGTATGTTTATTGAATTAAACGTCGCAAAATACTGTCACTTTTCATTGATCACATTCATTTTTAACATGATTTTGGATTTATTAATGCTGTAAGACTAATATTACGAGCGCTTTTTGATTCCGGAAAAGCATGACGTCACATTTTTGTATTTCATACAAATCTCATAGAAAATGTTTGTTTGACGTTTAGAAAAAAGTGTCTGATTTGACTTGTGGTCCTCTAGCGGATCTCCGTGCTTCGGAATGCACGGCCGTAGCTGTCATCATTATAGCAGTTGTCAAGCAATCCGGTCCCTTTAGGCAACTTGAAAAATAAGATAACAGTGTTAACCACTTACACACATAAATCTAGCCTTCTGTCTGTCAGACTGTCTTGGGCTACGCACTTTAGTTAACGAAAATTAGTCTCAAGCCACTAACTCAAAATTCCAAGAAAAATAAGGGAATCGATTAAGGAATATGCTTTCTTGCATCTTGATAATACATTTTAAACGATTTCAAAAATAAATGAGGTTATCAATTCGACTGTGCATTATTATTTATTTTTTGGTTTTGTATATAACGCGATATCTTCGCCAATTTTTTTGTTAGAAAGCCTGTTTTACTAGGTACCTAGTTGATCCCATATTAATTTGGTAAAGTCAATGATAAAGAACTTCAGAGGGTGAACTTATATTTTTATTATTAAAAAAATATTATTTATTAACAGACGTCGTTTTCTTTCTTTTATAAATTTTTTATTCATTCATAATAATGATTGGTAGTTGTATGATATATTAAAGTGATATTTTCATCTCGGCATCTCTGCCCTTATCCCTAGAGAAATCATGCGGCCAAAAAGCAGGGACAGATGTGTATACAGTCACTGAAGTATGGTAGCAAAACCAAACTGAATTATGTTTTTGGATCAACCAAACTTTATTACTGAACTATAACTTGAATTAAACAAATGCATACATTAGATTTTTTTTCTCCTTATTGTGACACAAATAGTCATTACAGAAAATATCTTACTAACTCAAAATTGATATATTATGCAGACATTGAGTGACGAAACTTACATATTTATAGAACTTTTTTTTATTAATGTAGCTTCAAATAGGTTTAAGTGGATCGTTAATAACATTATAAAAAAAAAATCTCTAAATGACAAACATTTACACACAATTTTTAGATTTTTTGACGTGATAACGTCTTTAAAATCGTTTTAGTCGGGTGACATGTTCAGAAACTTGTGTCACACCAAAACCTCACGAGCGCGATCGCAGGTATAACGAGAGAGAGACGGACCGATCTCCCGTCTCATCTCGAGCGCTGCCAGTCATTCCGTGAAACGACGTTATCACGTAAACATCTCGATCGTAAACCTACTTTACAAACAACCAATTTTTTTTGAGAGGACTGAACTAGTCAATTTTTTTATCATCACATTAATATTAAAAATGCAAAAGTTTGTGAGTGTGTGTATGTTTGTCACGTATACAGGAGCCAACGCCTGGAGCTTTTTTAAAAAAAAATGGTATGCAGGAAGCTGACACCCTGGATTAGGTAACACATAGGCTACACACAACTTAGTACTAGTACTAACGTACAAAAGTCTTACTTAGGTTAGCAAAGGAATTCAAAGAAATATCTACTCAATGTCGTTAGCGATATGGTTGACTCCTCCGTGGTGTAGTGGTTAGAGCGTTCGGCTCATACCCGGAGGTCGCGGGTTCGATTCCCGGCGGGGGCAACGACTTTATGTTGTTGTCCTAGTTTGGTTAGGACATTGTAGGCTGATCACCTGATTGTCTGATAAGTAAGATGATCCGTGCTTCGGAGGGCACGTTAAGCCGTCGGTCCCGGTCAGTGTCTTTGACATTGGTCGTTACCTTAAACCATGTCAGAGGCCTTTAAGGCGGTTTAAAAACTCTGACGCTAGTGTTAGTCACTAACACACACGATAAGAAGAAGCGCGTCAGAACTCGGCACCTTTTCGTTTAGATACCTAGAAGTGCATTGCAAGTCAATTTCTTTCTTATTATTACTCTAAATATGCGATTCATGCACTAAATTTAACACCCCGAAGTGGTCGCCGCGCGCATAATAATAATGTAGGTATTATGCGCGCGGCGACTACGTATACATAATCGACCCTGAACAGGGGGTTTCTGTTGATTAAACCAATAAACTTATTTTAAAACTGTGATTTAATACTAATTGTTCATGTTACAGTGCCTCTAGTGGAAATCTTGAACGCCACGACATTCACGTCGCTGAGGTCATTGGCTTCGAAGCTGGTCCCGAGCGAAGAGTCAGGTGAGCACTCAAATATTTACATAAGTTCAAAAGGCCCTGATAGATCAAAGTGCAAAGAGAAACAAGCTAATATGGGCGAAACTGGCTCTGGCTTATTTACTCATTTATATAATAAATAAATATAAGCTATATTTACGTATTTTACTCCTTACGAAGTTGTTACTTACACTATAATGCCTTACTTACAACAACTTATCAAATCATGCAAAGACGGGTGTTTTAAGTTACACGGTAATGTCTGCTGTAGCATCGTAGCGCTCGAACAGATAGACCAAATTCAATGCGGTTTTTTATGTAAAAGTAACTTTCTTTGCAGTGGTTTTTAGCTATGTTTGATGAAAATCGGTAAAGTCGTTTAAAAGTTATTGGGCGATAAACTCTTCACGTTCGGAGTTTTGGAGTAATAATAGATGGAAATTCGCATATTATTTAATAATCGGTAGCGCCATCTATTATTTGTCACTTAACATCGATTAGAATATTATGTTGTTCCTCCACTTATCACTAGATGGTGTCGTCGGGGGATTTTCATAATTTGCCTGGCAAATAAACTTGTGCAGTTAACTTATATATGGAAGTGAAACAATAGACTTTATTTGATCTTAAACAGGATTTTTTAACATTGACTTGCTAAAACAGAAATATTCTGATCACCTTTTTCTCTCATTCACAGGCAAAATGAACTCTCTATTCAGCTTGGTGGAGACACTGGGAGCCTTGATGTTCGACCCCACGTACTCCACTATTTACTTAAAAACTATCAACGTGTTTTCTGGAGCTGTCTTCATTTTCAGCGCAATGATGACGTTACCAGCTATATCTATGCTAGTGTGAGTAATTTAAATAAAATGAACTGTCAATTCAGCTTGGTGGGGATGCTGGGAGCCCTGATGTTCCACTCCACGTACTCCAACATCTACTTAAAAATCATCAACTTATTCTCTGAAGCTCTTCAGTGCAATGATAATGCTGCCAGCTACGAGTATCTCCATACTAGTGTGAGTATTTCAAATAAACTGAACTCTCTATTCAGCATGGTGGAGATGCTGGGAACCCTTATCTTCCACCCTACGTACTCCAACATCAACTTAAAGACCATCAACGTGTTTTCTGGAGCTGTCTTCATCTTCAGAGCTATGACGATGTTGCCAGCTTTCTCCTTGCTAGTGTGAGTATTTCAAATAAAGTGAACACTCTATTCAACTTGTTGGAGATGCTAGGAACCCTTATGTTCCACCCAACGTACTCCAACATCTACTTAAAGTTTATCAACCTGTTCTCTGGAGCAGTCTCTATTCAGTTTGGTAGATTTTAGAGCTCTGATGTACAACCTTTGTTCCCAACCATGTCTTCACTCCACCATCATTCGCCTAAAAGTACCACCAACGTTCCTTGATGACACTACCAGCTGTATTTATGCTAGTAAGTCAAGGTCTGATCACGGAGAGTTGATAAAGTCAGGGATTCTTTACTCACTACAAATAGAGGCCTGCTAAGTATTTAAAAAGTTATGCAATTTTATTAACTCAATTTTAAACTATATAAAACAGAAAACAACACATAAACACCCAAAAGACTTACTCAGAAGTGCATTCCTAAACGGAATGGCAATATATGGCCGCCGCGTCCTCTTGCCCGTTTGGGCCGCGGTAGACAACGACTGCATGCGGAAGATAAGGGACGATCGCCATACAGTTTGCGATAATTAAGTGACAATCGCTATTCTCAACTCTCGGCGAAAAGACTTTAAGTACATCAAAATATCCTATTTTAAGTGTAATTTCAGTCTATGATATTGAATAACGTTCTCTGAAAAAACATGGCGGAATACCTACGAAAAAAAGTTGCATCCCAAACAAATTGACCGATCGCTGTTGCAAGGAAAAAATATTTCAAGTTTTGATACATAGTTCTTGGGGAAGGTTTTTAGTATCACGGTCTGAAGTCTGAATGTACCTTTAAATTAGTTTCAGTATTGTTAGACCTTTTTTAATAGGAATTCGGAGGTGACCTAAAAAAAAATTTTGCCTCATTAGATAGATTATTAAAAAGTATGGTATATTTTTACTCTCATTAGCAAATAATGACGAAGATACAGCATATTTAAATTTCGCGTAACGTCACGATTGGCTACGATTTTTTTCCTACGGTGACGTAAATATAAAACCCATTCTGAAACTTCGAAGCGAAAAAATATTGGGTCCTTTAATTTTTGGATAATTGACGGAATAAATAAAATGATATATTTTTGACTCAGTCCAATATTCCTATTAATTAAACTGATGGTAAATAAGACTACATTTTTAATTCAAAATCAGTTCGCATTCCTTCATCCTCATTAAAAGTTTTGTCTAACGAACAAGTGAAAATAGGTCAAATCCAAATCCAGCTAGCACATTGTGCATTTTTAACTGACTTCCATAAAAGAAGGAGTTTTCAATTCGTCGCGATATTTTTTTATGTATGTTCACCGATTATTCGAAGTCGTGTAGAGTGTGAAGTCGGTTTTAAGTATTAGAAAAAATTATATTCCAAGTATTACTCGACCAAGCTTCGCTCGATAAATAAGGTCTCTAAAAACACAAGGGTTTCTAAAAATTTAACCCAGTAAGATCGATTCTTCGGAACAAAATCTACGGCTACAAATGACACGTGAGCAGTTTCCGAGATTTGAACATATCATTATCATCAGGTCTTCCCAGTCTCTACTGCAGGAGCACGACCCTCTCAGTACTAATAGAGCCATACTTGGCCAGAGCAGCCAGAAGGAAGATTTGGCCCACACTCTCCACGCAAGCCAGACGGGTTGGCGAGGTCTAATTAATGTTTATAAGCTTTGTTTAGCTTGTATTTCCTAAGTCGCCCTCTACAATATCCATGGGAGGACTTGGAGTGGCCCTATTCTTCTCTGCTGGAAACCACACGACGATTTGAACATATGCTCGTTTGTAATCGAATAATCGAAGTGATAAGAGTAGAAAAGAAAAATTAAGGAATTTTATACATAGCTACTTACCAGTTATTTGGCAGAACATGGATTTAACTTAAGGCCATACCCAATTTTTCCGGGGTCCAGTGGCGCCCCCATTTAAAATAAATCTTTTGAAAGAAAACGGAGATATCATTTCAAATTGTGTCTTGACCAAGCTCTAGATACCCATTCAAAGTATTTTTTAAACTACTTTTTATAGTTTAAAGTGAGAATGTGAAGCTTTTCTACGTACATTTGCGTAAAACGGCCACTTTTGGCTAATGTACGTAGAAAAACTTCACGTTCTTACTTTAAACTATAAACAGTAATTTATAAAATAGTTTAAGGGTTATCTAGGGCTTGATCAAGACAGAATTTTAAATAATATCTCCGTTTCCTTTCAAATGTGTACAAAACTAAATTTGTATATATTTAAATTTTATAACTTATTTTTTTTACAGATGGATTTTTGTGAGACACAGAATAGAATCAGGACAAAAAAGGCGAAACGATGTGGAAATGAGAAAAAGCGAAGGTCTTGTCGAGAAAAAATTATATTCTGTTTAACTCATGCATTATAGGTATATATGTAAAACAGAAATGTATTTATAAGAATTTAGAATTACGTGATTTTGTTAATTATTGTAGTGTACTTATATACAATTTAATAAAGCTTAAGAATTATTATATAATGGTTACTCTCAATTAACAATCGTTCGTATTTTTTCTTTTGCAGTGGCTTTTATTTATACCATTATTTTGTAACATATATCTATCAGTTAGTAGTGATTATGTTTGACTCATTGTCAGTGACATATAAATAACTCAGGGACAATTAAATACTATAGATATTTTAATGCTCGATAAATTAAAAGTTTAAGTAAATTAAAGGCCTATGTCCAGCAGTGAACGTTATGCGACTGAAATGATGATGAATAAAATATTCCCAGCAAAATTCCTAGGAATGGAAATTTATTTTGTTATATTATTAGAAATATTGGGAATATTCCAGTTTTACAGAAGGAAATTCCCATAAATTTGGAATATTTATTAGAATTAGGAATATTTGAAAGATATACTTAGTCAATGTAAATTGTGTCTTAATAGTTCAGGTACAGTTAAACATCTACAGTTTAACTCTCTAAATACCTATTTTGGCAGGATATGAGGCTTATATTATTATTTTTGTATATTCTCGCAATCAAAAGTTTTTTTTTATTATTCTTACTTGTCAATACGCTAGAGGCCATGACAATTTCCAAACCTTTTTGTACTTATAAAAATAACTAGTCCCATCTAATCTATCTCTTTTGCAACCACAAATAATTAGAATTGTATTTTTTTGTACCTGAAAATATCAAGGGGTTTTTCCGGATAAAAGAAAACTGAAATGTTTTACGAGGCGCCTTAATTTAGTCTCCACAGCGCACCGTGGAGCCATAGCGCAAACTTTGAGAATCCCTGCACTCGACGTAACACGCGATGGTCTTTTTAACCAACTGGCTAAAAGGATATGTACGTAATCAGCTGTCGTCCATCAAGTCAAATCAAATACATTTTCTGTAAGTTTTGTATGAAATAGAAGTCAAATAACGTTATTTTTAGCATCAATGTTTAAAACAGGGAGTAGTGTCATTTGCATAAAAATAAAACTAACTAAAAACTTCAAATTTTAAAAGAAAATTCAAGTTAAAAAATTAAGTCACCTTTTTCTTATCGTCCCTCTATTATCCTATTTATCTTCATGTTTAGGGCTTTTCTTACCATTTTGTTTCCCTCTTACCTCATAACGTGTCCATACCATCCTAATCTACTACTGCTTTTGAGCACCATTGACGTAATTTATATATTTATTACATATACCGTATTATTTTATAGAGTAATCCCCCTGGGGGGGGGGGGGGGGGTAGTAATATACACTTTATAAATCAATACCTTTGCAATTTACAAAGTAATTATGTAATTTATAATTTATAACATAATTACTTTGTAATTAGCAAAGGTATTGATTTATAAAGTGTATATTTCAATATAAAGACATATCAAGATTGTTTACATTTATTTGAATACCTAAACAAATGGAGTATAGACGATAAGGAACGAGTAAGTATGTAAGGGGAAGTATCCAGGGGGATTACTCTATAAAATAATACGTTAATCGTACGATAGTAACGTCCTATTTCTATATCAAACCAAATTAGACTTTATCATTATAAATTAACAATTGCCTCCGTGGTGTAGTGGTTAGAGCGTTCGGCTTATACCCGGAGGTCGCGGGTTCGATTCCCGGCGGGGACAACGATTTTGTGTTGTTGTCCTAGTTTGGTAAGGACATTGTAGGCTGATCTCCTGATTGTCTGATAAGTAAGATGATCCGGGCTTTGGAGGGCACATTAAGCCGTCGCCCCAGGTAGCAAACTGACGTCAGCGACGTATAAGCGACGTCACTTATAGGTCATAATAGGGTCGGTCATTTATTCGTCGAGAGCAGACGTTAAAGTGACGTCAGTTTAGGGTCAGCGTTGAGCAGGACGTCGTATTTACGTCAAATTAAAGGCAAGTATCTGGACGTACCATATACGCCGCCAAGAGGACGTTTTGCTGACGTCTATTTAGGGTCAGTTTTTGGACGTACCATATTCGCCACAAAGTGTACGTCTTACTGACGTATATTTAGGGTCAATATCAGGACGTACCATATACGACGCCACGAGGACGTTTTACTGAAGTAAATTTAGGGTCAGTATATGGACGTAAGTACCTACCATATTCGTCCCAACGTGGACGTTTTTTTGTTCAAGACTTTTAAGGTAAAAGTAACATGTACTCAGTGATACAATTAAGTGAAAAAAACAGCGGAACCGAATCGGTGGTAGACGCCAAGGCATTGTGAAGTTGGCCACCTGTTAAGTTTAAGTAAAAGTACGGTTTAAATCATTTTTCCATGTCCTTAAGTCTATGGTCTTAAAAACATGGTCCCTGTATCATTGTTCTGGCAATTGTGTCCCACTGTCCTTTATTGCATCTTAAATATAGATTATACTACTTACATTGTGTTTTTTTAGTTTCATCCATAAAAGTTCTTGAGTCTCTTCAAGATACGTAGGTAAGATGCCTGCAAACGTAAATGCTACATGCTAGGCACTAAATTCTATACTACTATCACGCGTAAGGATTTGCGAGATGGAGTGAAAAGGGATAGAATATAACACGTACCGTAGTCTTTTGATCTAGGGCCCCTGACCAATAACTTAGAACCGTCGTAGAGCTTAAATGCGCAGCTCAGGCTTTAGTGCCAGTTTTGCCAGCACGTTATTTCACTCAATAGCCAGGGCGGTTCTCTTTTTTAACAAACTACCTACCCAAACTACCTAAGGGGAGCATATTGCCATGCTAACGATATCAGCTGTAAGTGTGTTCTTACAATCTATATAATACCCGCTGTCCAAATTCGTGTAGTCTTTGTTAATTAATTTTATTTCCTATCAATTAGGCAGTTTTAGACTTCGTCCATACCGTAAAAAATTAAGACGTAAAAAGCATTAAGTAATAGTTGTAATCATAACCATAAAACCTTTTATTTTGAGTAATATTGTATGCAAGTGTTAGTTTCTTAGAGAATCCCTAGATGGCGCTGTTCAAAATTAAAACTGGTTATGGTTTCTTTTATGTACATTCTTATTACTTGGTGCATATTTCCAATTAATCGAGTTCAGCAGTAGTGTGTGGTTTAATTTCCATATCGGTGTGCGACGGTAGCGACACCCAAGACACACTTGTACATATCATGAGCTCCCGTAGGTCCTACTCCTGACTTGTATGTCTTAGTAACGTCTGTGTATAACGTCAGTGGCTGCCCTAATATGTCCGGCCCAGTAACGTCCCTATGAATTCAGTATATGACGTCACTCAAACGTCAGTGGCTGCCCTAATATGTACGGCCCAGTAACGTCCCTATATGACGTCTCTCTAACGTCCGTAAACTGACGTCTTGAGGCTGTGACAAATTGACGTCATCTGTTGGGACCCCCCGACGTCAAGACATGACGTCTCTTACGTCGCGCAGTACCGTAAACGGACGACATAATGACGTGTAAATGCTACCTGGGGGTCCCGGTCACTGTCTTTGACATTGGTCGTTACCTAAAACCATGTCAGAGGCCTTTAGGCGGTTTAAAAAACTCTGACACTAGTGTTAGTCACTAACACACACGATAATAAGATTATAAATTAATGCTCAATGTTGCTTGACACAGAAACGCGGATACGCAGTAACGTCTGTTTTGCCTACCGCTTTTGGAGTAACCACCCTGATAGCTCCCATAAATGAACAATTAACCTTTTGCACGCAGGCGCTTGTATACTTTAACTTTACCCATGACACTAAGCCTAGTAAAAAGTACAATTTTGATCACTTTAGCAGTTGTCAATGGCATCTGTCACGTGCCTGTTTTGCAACTAAAGTGGTCAATGGTACTCAAAAAGTTTTGAGCACCATTGACTTTAGGATTAGACATTAATTTTAGGATGGTATGGCAACGTTATGAGGAGAGAGGGAAACAACATTGTGAGAAAAGGGACTAAACATGAAGGTAAACGTGAAAAGAAATAGAGAGACGTTAAATAGATGGATTTAGTTCTTTTTCTCGATTTTAGTTTTAGAAACAGAAACGTGGATACGCAGTAACGTCTGTCTTGCGTACCGCTTTTGAAGTAACCTCCTTGGTAGCTCCCATAAATGAACTATTATCCTTTTGCATGCAGGCGCTTGTTTACGTTACTTTACCCCCGATGACAAGCCTAGTAAAAAGTACAATTTTGATCACTTTAGTTGTCAATGGCATCTCAGTCACGTGACTGTTTTGCAACTAAAGAGGTCAATGGTGCTCAAAAGCAGTAGTACATTAGGATGGTATGGCCACGTTATTAGGAAAGAGGGTAACAAATTTGTAAGAAAAGTCCTAAACATGAAGATAAATGGGATAATAGAGGGACGATAAGAAAAAGGTGGACTCAATTTTTTATCTTGATTTATGTTTTAAAATTTGAAATTTTTAGTAAGTTTTTTTTTTTAAATTTAGTTTTAGTAATGTGCAAATGACACTACACCCTGTTTTAAACGGGAACCCATCACTTTCTCGCAATTAACTTCAACGATTTTTATTCCCCATAAAACTATTCGCAAATCTTTTAATACAATATTGAACAAATCCTAAAATCTGTTGACATCGAAATTTCATTTACTCAATTATTCGTTATTTACAAACTCAGTCTATCGTTATTTCTTTTTATATTTTATTTATTTTATCGAAATAACGTAACATCAAAGTTTTGTTACCCATAATTTTGTATCCACGTAAGTTTCAGTTTGACACTTCTATCTATTTTCCTAGGTTAGGGCAATCCTGTAGGTTAGGTTATGTCAGAACTGTGACCAACACACGCACGAGTCGAGCGAGCGAAGCGAGCGTGCCGCGGCAGCGGCCGGCGAGTGCTAAGACACTTCTATCCATTTTCCTAGGTTAGGGCAATCCTATAGGTTAGGTTATGTTAGAACTGCGACCAACACATGCACGAGCCGAGCGAGCGAAGCGAGTTATTTTGTGTACCGTTACATATTGAAACATGTTTTTATGAACAGTTTTATCGATAACTTAATATTGTATATGAAATGTTAGTTCGATATACCGTTTTTCTATAAAAGAAAACCCTTTTAAAATATATATTTTTTAAAATGTTGTTATTTTAATATGAAACTGCGATGATAAACTATTCGTTTTATTAAGAAAAAAATCTATTAAAAATTGTGGAATAGTTTTCTGGGAAATGAAATTCGATGTCAAAAAAATCTGTATTCTAATAGACACCCGTTTTAAACATTGCTGCTAAAAAGAACGTTATTTGACTTCATTTCATACAAAACTCAGAAAAAATGTATCTGATTTGACTTGATGGACGACAGCGGATTACGTACATATCCTTTTAGCCAGTTGGTTAAAAAGACCATCGCGTGTTACGTCGAGTGCAGGGATTCTCAAAGTTTGCGCTATGGCTCCACGGTGCGCTGTGGAGACTAAATTAAGGCGCCCCGTAAAACATTTTAGTTTTCTTTTATCCGGAAAATACCCTAGATATTTTCAGGTACAGAAAATAAGAATTTCAATAATTGTCGTTGTAAAAGAGATAGATTATATGGGACTAGTTTTTTTTTTACTATAAAAAGGTTTGAAAATTTCCATGGCCTCCCTCCCGCGTATTGACAAGTAAGTATAATAAAAAAAACTTTGATTGCGGGAATATACAAAAATAATAATATAAGCCTCATATCCTGGCAAAATAGATACTCAGAGGGTTAAACTGTAGATGTTTCTACATTTTTAGAACTACAACTATTACCTGAACTATTAAGACAAAATTCACATTGACTAAGTATATCGACTATATACTAAATATATATGTGCCGTGTGTATATATGTGCCGCTGGAAATATTCCAAATATAGGGGAATATCCCTTCTGTAAAACTGGAATATTCCCAATATTTCTAATAATATAACAAAATAAATTTCCATTCCTAGGAATATTGCTGGGAAGATTTACGGGAATATTACCCAAAGTTTCCGAAATTCCCGGGAACGGCATATCACTAACATCGACTAGGATAAGAAAGGGTGTCGCGTCAAAATAATAAATTAATAGGTGCGCAGCAAACTGAACAAGTTTGGGAACCTCTGGCTTAATAGACGCAGATCGCAATAACAATAAAACTTCTATTGACTACTTGAGTGACACCGGAAGAGGTAAATCACGCAGGAAGTCAGCTAGACTGTATTAAAGGCGTGTCTGCTACGTGTGCTGTTTGCCACGCACGTGTTTGCTCACTTATTCTACATTTAAGAGTCAGGTTCTTGCCAGTTTCGTTCTATGTAAACAAACAGAATAATATTTTTGGCGTATATTTTTAATGGATTAGACTGTATGTAAGGCGTGTCTGCTACGTGTGCTGTTTGCCACACACGTGTCTGGTCACTTATTCTACATTTAAGGGTCAGGCTCTTGTGTGTAAAGAGACGCACACAACTATATTTCCTTGGCAGATATAATGGATTAGACTGTATTAAAGGCGTGTCTGCTCCGTGTGCTGTTTGCCACACACGTGTTTGGTCACTTATTCTACATTTAAGGGCCAGGCTCTTGTGTGTAAAGAGACGCACACAACTATATTTCCTTGGCAGATATAATGGATTAGACTGTATTAAAGGCGTGTCTGCTCCGTGTGCTGTTTGCCACACACGTGTTTGGTCACTTATTCTACATTTAAGGGCCAGGCTCTTGTGTGTAAAGAGACGCACACAACTATATTTCCTTGGCAGATATAATGGATTGGACTGTATTAAAGGCGTGTCTTCTACGTGTGCTGTATCCACACACGTGTTTGCTCACTTATTCTACATTTAAGAGTCAGGTTCTTGCCAGTTTCGTTCTATGTAAACAAACAGAATAATATTTTTGGCGTATATTTTTAATGGATTAGACTGTATGTAAGGCGTGTCTGCTACGTGTGCTGTTTGCCACACACGTGTCTGGTCACTTATTCTACATTTAAGGGTCAGGCTCTTGTGTGTAAAGAGACGCACACAACTATATTTCCTTGGCAGATATAATGCATTAGACTGTATTAAAGGCGTGTCTTCTACGTGTGCTGTTTCCACACACGTGTTTGCTCACTTATTCTACATTTAAGGGTCAAGACTCTTGCCAGTTTCATTAAGAAAAGCACACAATAATATTTTTTCTGAGAACATTATGGATTAGACTGTATGTAAGTCGTATCTGTTACGTATAGTGTTTAACACATACGAGTTTAGTCACTTATTCTACATTTAGGAGTCAGTCTTTTGTCAGTTTGGTTCTATATTAAGAAATGCGTGCACCAAATAATATTTATTGGCATATACATAATTATAATATTTTAGACTGTATTTGAGGCGTATCTGCTCCGTGTGCTATTTGTCACACACGTGTTTTGTCGCCTA
Organism: Acrobasis consociella; assembly: GCA_963555685.1. Lineage (NCBI taxonomy): Eukaryota > Metazoa > Arthropoda > Insecta > Lepidoptera > Pyralidae > Acrobasis > Acrobasis consociella. The sequence continues at coordinate 4,509,695 of OY743111.1, read as the reverse complement.
ATCTACCTTTATGTGTCAGGCTCTTGCCAGTTTTGTTATGAAAAGCACACAATAATATTTTTTCAGAGTACATAATGGATTAGATTGTATGTAAGTCGTATCTGCTACGTATAGTGTTTAACACATACGAGTTTGGTCACTTATTCTACATTTAGGAGTCAGGCTTTTGTCAGTTTTGTTCTATATTAAGAAATGCATAATTATAATGTTTTAGACTGTATTTGAGGCGTGTCTGCTACGTGTGCTGATTACCACACGTGTTTGGTCAATTATTCTACATTTAAGAGTCAGGCTCTTGTCAGTTTCGTTCTATGTAAACAAACATCCACAATAGTTTTCTTTTTGACATACCTATATAATGGATTAGACTGTATTTAAAGCGTATCTCCTCCGTGTGTTGTTTGCCACACACGTGTTTGGTCAATTATTCTACATTTAAGAGTCAGGCTCTTGCCAGTTTCGTTACACAATAATATTTTTTGGCATATGCATAATATTGGATTAGACTATATTTAAGGAGTGTCAGCTACGTGTGCTGTTAGCCACACACACGTTTGGTCACTTATTCATTTAAAAGCCAGCCTTGTCAGTTTCAAGGTACAGTAGACGAGGGAGCCGTATGCAACCCTACCTCATCGAGTAGCAAAGTGTGACATATGTAGGGTGTTGCATATTAAAAAGATATGTCTTGTACTGTACTTTTGCTGACTGTACAAAATGCTCCAGGTTATGCCCAGGCAACCCTGTACATTAAGGCATATCCTTTTAATATGCAACACTCTAAATATGTCACATTTTGCTACTCGATGAGGTAGGGTTGCATACGGCCCCCTATTAGTGTATAGTAAGAAATGAAAACAATTACATTTTTGGCAGATATAACAGGTTGGCTTGCCAATTATTTAATACTTTAATTTTATATGTATTAATACGTACCCATAGTATACCTACTAGCAGCACCCTTTTTCTCTCCCACGAATGTATTACCAAGCGGATGAAGGGAGGTATTTCAATATATTGTTTAAAACTAAAAACCGGCTTCACCCCTAAACTACACAACCGATTTTGATAAAATTTCTAGTCCCATAACATTTTTTGGAAGTCGGTTAAGGTTTAGCAGGATGATGTTATAAGCGCTTTATATTATTATTATGACGTTTATTGACATGACCTAAATATCAATAATAATAATAATTCATGCCTTTATTCAGAAACTTATTTATTTTTTTACATTATTTTCTACTTATCCTAGCGACTCTGACGAGTCGGTGTTACCAACAACCTGGTCTGTTTGCCCAACCTTGGCAAAGGCAAGGCTTGACCTAGGTATCATACATCATCCAATGTCAATCCTTTTAAGGCGAGCAGGGCCGACGAGATCAAGCAAGGTGGAATGAACCGGATAGCAATGACAAATGGAGAAATAAAATAAATAAAATAGAAACAGACAAAAGGAAGCATATAAGTATCCACCAGTGAGTCGTTGACAGCTGCTGATGCTAATGATGTAGTTACAAGTTTACATAGGTAGTTTGTTGGACACACAGAGGCCGTTTACCTACATACATACATACATATTTTCACGCCTGTTTCCAATAGGGGTACGCAGAGACTATGGAATTCCTACATATTTATATTTACCTACATATATTCTAAAAACCGGCAGAGTAGAAAAGGACCACTCCAAGTCCTCCCGTGGATGTCGTATAAGGCGACTTAGGAAATACAAGCTAAACAAAGATCATCAAATCATCAAAACATCAATGGGACCTCTCCAACCCGTCTGGCCAGCGTGGAGAGTGTAGGCCAAGTCCTGGGGCTGCTCTGGCCAGTATGGCTCTGGCAGCACAGAGAGGGTCGTGCTCCTGCAGTGGAGACACCTGATGATGATGATGATTCGAAAAACGATTAAGAAATACAATCACTCTCCTCTGCTGTTTCTGGCGCAGTCGGGTAAAAGGGCGTGGAAAGGTTTTGTTCAGAATTGACAATATACGGATCTGATTTGACCGCCAGTGTTGGTGATATACACACAAAAAAGTAACATTAACATAACAGTAGGTAATGATGGGCCGTAGGTCTGTTTAGGACTCAAATTAGATAGATATGGTTTAGAGCAGTGTTACCGAAAAATCCTTAGTTTTACAATCGATAGTTTCAATCGAAAAATTAAAAACTATCGGTAGGCCTATCGATAGTATCAGTAGCAGTTTTAGAGCAAAACTATTGATAACCAATAATATAGCCTATCGAGCGGCAACACAAGTTTAGAGTTTAGAGTACCTGAAGTCACCATTAGGTCCCGATATCTCAAATTTAACTAAATTTAGGTCAAATATCTTGACCAATTACAGACGTCCCATTTTTGTTGGATTTAAATTATTTAATTAATCGACTCATTCATTTAAATACCATCGATATTTGAATAATACTCGATAAATTAAAAGTTTCAATCCCTACAAGAAAGTAATGTCATGCGACAAGATAATCATCGATGTCTGATGATGGTCAATATTTTTAAATCATACAGCTAAACAATACATCATTGGTATGTGGAAGACAAGAAGTTTAAAAACAGAGCCATTGTGTTGTACTCGTGTTTATATTATATTATTGACTGTGAACGAAAAGTGAATAGGATTATATTATCGACATGCCTCGGTTACACCACAGATATACCTGTATAACATACAGAACGAAATCTCTTACAAGGGTCCCGCGCAATATACGTCCTTGTTCCTCGTCCCCGCACCTCTCCCTCGTTCTTGCCTTGTCGAGTGTGTTGAAGCGCGAACACACACATTGACGTGTACACGGATGTATAGTTCCGTTTGTAGTAGTCTTCTTCGTATCGTGTGTTAGTGACTAACACTAGTGTCACATGGTTTTATGTAAAGACCAATCTCAAAGACAGTAATAATAATAATAATTAGCATTTATTTCAGAATTAAATTCCATATTTAGTTAGTATATACATATATCTTATAACTACTGTTAGTAACAAATACACAAAAATTTATATCATAAGCTTGGTCCACTGCTTCATCATATGGCTATCCTGACTTGATGAAACAGTGGCCAGTAAACTGTGACCGGGACCGACGGCTTAACGTGACCTCCGAAGCACGGATCATCTTACTTATCGGACAATCAGGTGATCAGCCTACAATGTCCTAACCAAACTAGGACAACAACACAAAGTCGTTGCCCCCGCCGGGAATCGAACCCGCGACCTCCGGGTATGAGCCGAACGCTCTACCACTACACCATAGAGTCAGTTTGTAGTAGTAAGCATAATTGATACTCCTCTTCTATGAAGTGCCATCTGTGGTTACGCATAGATACTTACCCTGTTTCATATTACAGATGCTGAAACATTCTCACATGTTTATCCCTAAGGTAGACAGAGGCCAGGGCCATAAGACCCAAAGGCCGCGTTCAGTTTGATGGTGGGCAAAATAGGGATCAAAATAATCATGGGTTGCTATAGCCTCACCTATTGATATGCTTCAGATTCTCGTCTATTCCCTCTATCGGCTTTTAAGATTTGCGTTGAAAGAGAAACAGCTGGTATATTCTATGGAAGAAAACGAAAAATATTATCAGAAATACCTTCGAAAAGAAATGTCTTACATATGATTGTAAAACTCCATTTAGGCATGTCAAAATATCATCATGGTTTCTCCCACTGAGTATAGGTATATGAGCCCGGCGGGAGTGCGCATTACTATCGCTTTTGCAAGTAAGGCGACACCGGACGTGATCTCCACTTGGATGGGTGACCACAAGTGGCATAAAAAAAATCTCGAACTCCTCCGTGCTTCAGAAGGCACCTATAACAGTCTGAAAAATCTGACACCAATGTTGGCCACTTACATACACGAAAAACAAACAAAAGAATGGTTACATTAATTTGGATAAAGCTCAAACGGTATTTCAATCAATTATTTTTATTAAGTATTCATCATATCAATAAGTTAGGTAATTTCAAACCGAAAACAAAATGACTTTTTTAATCTGTTAGAAATAAAGAAGTAAGTTATTATTATTATGTAAGTATATATTCATTTGTAAAATCGTCTGCATATATATTTTTTTAATTTTTTACATGAATAAAAACATAACATACATACTTAGATACTATCACGTCTTTATCCCTAATGGGGCAGACAGAGCATTTTGGGTCTTGCGGTTCTATGCAGAGCCCAGGGCCGCAAGACCCAAAAGCCACTTTTAGCGTCATGGTGGGCGAGAAGATGGAAAAGCAATCAATACAGTGATGGGTTGCTAGCCGCATCGCCTGATTTGCATTTTTGCCCATTCCCTCGATCGGCTTTTACGATCTACGTGGGAAGAGAAGCAGCTGGTACATTCTAAGTTTTTTTTTTCTCCCAGACCAGCATGGGAGATATAAAAACATAAACAAGTTATTATCTAGTGGAAAGGGAAACTGTCAAGTAACAGAAAATGGATGCACCAGCGCTCTTGACGTCACTGCATTTAAGTCTCGCGAGTACAAAAGTAATAGTGAGATGTCCCCACCACGCTCCCACTTTTCTTCATAGGAATATTTAATTTTCTTGCTGTTTTAAAAAAAGATTATTTTAGTGGTATTTTTTTGTTTTATTGAAATTTTAACCAAAAACATACACAGTAAAATAGTATATGTAAGTAACTCCAGGATGGATGAAATATTAGAAGTCCCTATTCTCTCTTATGCCAGTATTATATCTGAAGAAAATAAATTCGAGGTTAAAGGTCACAAATATGAGTTTTAAGCATTTCTCTGTGATTTTTTTTTAATTATAAAATTTATTCGACTATACATTTAATGGACCGACGAAACAATTGTTTTTCCCAATATTAAAGTTTGGTAAATAAATCATATACTTATACGGAAAATCACACAAGTTCGAGACTTGAGTTATGGTATCCACTCAACCATACCATATTTTATAACAAATACATAAATAGATAAACATCCAAGACACAGGTCAATCTGAATAAAAGTGATTTTCAATTTTTAACTGACCGGGGATCGAACCCGCCCTCCAGTGTGCCTGGCCACTAGCCACAGAAGTCATCGAAGGTTGGTAGATATAGATAAAATTTGTTGCTATTTTTCTTTTTACTAGCGTTTTCAACTTTTTTTAAGCATTTCAAGCGACGATTCATTATGTGGATCGTAGAATGATGTACCTATATAAATATATATATATATTGTACATAACCTGCCACTATTATGATCATTTGTGAAGTGATAAAGGATTGTGTGGAGGTCACTCGGCTACACTATAATAGGTCACGCAACACTGCATTGTTGACCATTTTGCTACAATATTGCTATTCTTTGTTAGATTGGTGTTTCTTTAACAATTGTGTGCAAAGCGAAATTACCCTTACCTTATTTAAAAAGTAGGGTTAAATAAATAAATATATAGGGACAAATAACACTGATTGAGCTAGCCCCAAAGTAAGTTCTACTCAACGATACTAGACCAGTAAAAATAGCGTAACCTGGACATAATGCTATAACCGTAAGTTTCTTTTTGTATGATATAAAGTAATGTTAGTTATAGTTAAAATAAACCGAATTAAACAATTTAGGGCTCTGCGTCAGTGTAAAAAAACCAAAAAACTAAAAATTGAACAAATTTTGATTTCATAAGTACAGCATAATTAATAACTTTGGAAAACTACCTCTACCATATTATAACGTGTGCATTCCAGTCGAATAAATCTAAATTAAACAAATTAATCAATTAGCACTATCGTTAATAAAGAAGGTTCGGTATGTTACAAATTTTCAGGCTTATCTCACCAGAAATTATACATTACTGTCTTTCAACAATTTATTCTAAATATTATATTATGTGTGTTGATAAATTATTAAAAATTAAACAAATTCATTTTATGCATTTCTACATTTACAAATTTTTGTATTTTTTGTAAAGCCAAAATACATAACTATTTTGAAAGTGTTTAACTTATGCCGTCAACATATTTTTGATACTATAAGGAACAAATCAAACAAAAAATATCTACGATTATAATTTTTTTCTATTTTTTTCTTACTTACGTTTTAATATGAACGTTATTTCTTGCACAATAAGGTCGTCATTGGTTTGTGCCTCAACTCCCGACCGTGCTGTAGCGAGTCGCGAGTGATTCTCGTGTACAGTAGTTTCGTCGCGTCGTCTTATGCATTTATTTGTAGTCAATCATTGTCAACTTTTATAAGCACGTGGGAACTTTTACCAACCATGGATCGGCTAGGGTGGAGATTTATTGAAATATTGTGTTTATTAGATCGATAATAACTACATTGTTGAGCTTTTATTGGTTTGTTTATAAAGCTTTTTATGGTACAAAATAAAGAACACAGACACAAATCAGAAAAGTTAACGTACAACTGCGGACTTATCCCCAGGGCTTGTTACTGGTACCAAATTCACATTTTAAGTACCAGTAAAAGAATTTTCATTATGTTAAAATTTTAAGGGTAATACTCGTATAGTACGGGTATCGTTTATGTAGTAATAGTAACGTTATAGGTATTGTTAAAATTTAAAGGTAATTTTACCGGTACGTACCTACGCGTTGTTACCGTTCCGCATGAAACTCGACTCCACATTTCCGTACCTACCGAGTCGCGATCGCGACGCACAACACTGCGATGACCAGTGTTGCCTCTCGATAATACGCTATCGCTAGTCTATCGAAAGACTATCTATATTTTGAATAAAACCAATATTATCGATAGTATTGATTCTGACGACGAACAAACTATAGATAGTATTGCTTTTCTTATAAATAAATAATCGATACTATGGATAGTTTATGAAACGCAATACTATAGTTAGTTTATTCGTCATCAGGATCGATACTATCGAAAGTATTGTTGGTTATCCATATTGTTGCCCTAAAACAGGAATTACTATCAATAGTACACAAACTATCGATAGTATTGTTGGTTATTAGAGATGTGTTGTTCCTTTAATCTTTAAGGTCTAAACCAATACTAAAGCCGGGTATTCCTACAAATGTAGGTATTTAATGCTGCCCCGGCCGCAATTTGCATCGCGTGGACGCTGCGTCGGTGAGCTCACATGTGACCCCACCAGTGACACAGTATAGAAATAAGCAGTAGAATAGTTTTATTTTGATTAAACTTTGTTTAAAGTAGTGTTCGATACAGCTACATTATCTTATATTAATGCTGACGGGGTAGACAGAGTCCAGGGCCGTAAGACCCAAAGGCTTAGCGTGATCAAAAAATAAATCAATAGTGATGGGTTGCTAGCCGCATCGCCTATTAACATAATTTGATAGTAGCGATTTATTAATAAACAATTAATAGAAACAAATAACCCTGCAAAGTCGTTATTTAGTGTCTTTGTTTATTTTCAACCCCCGACAAAAAGAGGAGTGTTATAAGGTTGACGTGTCGGTATGTCTGTGTATCTAGGTGTCGGTTAATGGCATCGTAAGGCCTGAACGAAGATTTAATTTTTTTGTTTGAAAACTAACTTTTCGTCATAGTTCTTAGCTATATTTATTAGAAATTGGTTTAGCCGTTCAAAATTTGTTAGGAGTAAACACCTTTAAGTCGGTTTTTATTATTTTTCTTGAATATAAACTTATGGGTATTATGTTGTTTTGTTATTTACTATCTATGATACAACACTGAACCTAAAAAACATGGGTCTCACCTAGATCCCAGTATTTTTCATACGACATGCAAAGAAGAAGATTACGAATATATAGTCTATAGGGTGCAATTGAAATCATTAGCATTGATTTAACTTATCATCATACTCACCTAAAGGATATTTTGTATGGTAACAATACTGCAATTAATGCAGTAATTAAAAAGTATCAAAAAGTAAGAAAAATGAATAAAGTATCAAAACACTTCGAGTCGTGCGCGCGTACTGATACCTAAGTGCCGCAAGGTCAAAGACCTTGGACGGATACAGCCAAACGGCGCGACCGACCGGCATACAAAAGTAGACCTTAATTTACGTGAATAAGGTTTGAAGTCGAATGGGGACGGGTCGTGTCACACGAAAGCTTGAGGACAATAGGTACGTTTGAAGTAGGAACGAATGTTAGGGTACCAAGACGCTACGAAATTGATACTATTATAATTAATTTATTTTTCGTATTAGTTTTTTTTTATAATTGCAGTAGAGGTATGTATCAAAGAGTCTGACGCATGTTTAGAGGTTTTCTTGAATATGAAAATGACGACTTTTGATTGAAGTTTTATTAGTCTTAAATTACTTTGTATCATGGGTATAGTAGATACTTAAAATATTGCCAACGAATTCAAGTCCACTCTGTATATGCATGTATGATTTTAAATGTATTTGATTTTCTTTATTCCTTAATGTCGCCACGGATTTGAATGCCACAGAGCAGATAATATTATTACATACAGAACGGAAGCTCGCACGTTTTTGGACCTTGTAAGCGCCTTTAAAATAGGGTTGTTGCACGTTGACGTTCCCCGAGTCATTTTGGGTAATTGAAATAATATTGGTAAGAAACTGCACATATTATTACTGCTTATCCACAAAAAACAACAAAGAACAAAAATTTTATAGATTTCCGAGTGATGAAAACAGATAAGCAAAGCAACAAATTCTGTGGTGGTGACCCTGATTGTTTAACTAACTCACACATTTGACGTATGCACAGATATATTATTTCGTTTGTAGTAGTACTAGGTATATTTGTTACTTCGTATCTATGAAGTGCCATACCTGTGGAATGGCGTTTCGTTAGAATCCTTAAATTTCAAAGTGACATGAGCTAAAAAGTCTTTTTATTGTTTCGTACCTAAAGGTTAGAAATTAGCCCAAACTCGATTGTGTTAAGTTGTTTTATAACTGAGTTCTATTGACCACCATCCGTCTGCGTAATCAGATCCTAGATAAGCATCGTCTTCCAAAAAGTACTCGTCAAGACAAATCAAACGAGACCTACTCGATGAGGTTATAACTGAGTTCCGTCGAATATCTCCCGGTTCCATTATCAGAACAGCCCATTGACATCATAATATTATATTATCATCCGACTTACAAAAGTATACAAAATTTCAGCTAAATTGGTTGAGGATAACTGGTTGAAAATTGAGTTCGAAGATTCCACCCGAACAAACATACTTACATTTATACATACATTGCAAGTTAAATAAAAGCTTGTAAAACATGTAGCGATCTTTAGTTGTTTTATTGGTTCAATGTTAGTAAGCGCTAGCACGCGTCTAATCGGACCTGCCGAGTTCAAGTCATCGCGCTCGCGAATTTCATATAATTATTAAGAAAATAATTATATCAAGTCAAACTCAGCGAATTTATCTGTAAATATTAAGTGGCTTTAATCAAGTACAATTTTTTTATGTAAAATATCAGTATTTTACTCGTAGTTTTGAAAAAATATCACTAAAAAGGGTTAGTTTGGGATTTTTTACAACTGAATGAAGTTTATAGGATCTTGTAACTGAATGCGAATTTGACGAGCCTGGATACTTAACTTATAAATACCTTTTTTTAAGAGTTTAGTAGTAGATTGTGCTACAAGGCGTAAAGGTAATACTTTTAAGTCGAGTGCGCTACTTTGAATTTAGAGCAAAACGAAGGATTCCTCAGTTGAATCACAAGCGTAGCGAGTGATTCTACGATGGAATCTTGAGTGAAGCGAGGGATTCGTGTATAACGCCCGAGACAAAAATATTACCGTACGCAAGTAGCACACATTACATCGCCATCCATGAGAAAAACTAGCAAAAAGATACAAAACAGAATATGGAGAAAGTAGAACAACTACAATACCTAATCAAAGCTCTGACAAGTACTAACCTTTATTTAGTGTCGTTTTCATTCAATAAATACTAAGAAATAATTTTTAAGAACCAACTTCTAAAAAAAATGTTTGTTCACTCATAAACTCGTAACTTTGTTTGCGTGGACCTACATATTTTAAGATTTTTATAATAACAATAAATTTAATGTGCTCTATCGGCTTAAACTTACGAAAAAGGATTTAAATTTACACAAAATAATTAATTTTAACACAATATAACCTAAAACATCTGTAATTACTTTGAATCGAAGACAAAAATTGCGCTAATTATTCTTTTTTCCTTTTTCGAAGCAAAGACCATAATCATTTTTACCTACATTCACGATGATATATATTCCAAATTTAAAAAAATACGAAGTCTGTTCCAGTTATTTATTGTATTAAAACTTAATTCTTTTGTTTTTAGCTGATTTTACATAGATACCATCGTGTTTAATTTTCAAATTGTGTTTTAATCCCGTAAGATTTACTTTTTCACTTTTTAATCCCGAGAGAACTAGCAGTAACTTTAGCTCCAAATGTTTTGGGATGAAACCATCGTTTTTTGAGCAGATGGGATGAAAAAAACACTTATGTCTATGCCTCAAATGGTTTTCAAAAACTCTAAAGCACGGCCTCTGCGGGAATACCTAGCCTTAAATGTGTCCAATCGCTCTCGTCATTTTTGGTCCAAACCCAATAATTATTTTACTAAAATAATTAATTTTTATATGACTGTAATTCTACTTTTTTTAACTAAAAAACTCATTGAACCTCATTACATGATACCTAGATGAACCACGCTAGGAATTAATTGGCCATGTGATGAAGTCATACTGAACAAGCTGGCCAGTCGATACTTAGTGACTAGTGTCGTGTAGTGGTTTGAAAATAGTATTTTATACACATAAAAATTAAAGTGTGGTTTTCGTTTTGGTTTTTACTGATTATATTTATGCATTAAAAAGCAACAACTGAGTTTAACTTCCATAGCGCTTATTATAATACGACATAATAAATAGTAATAATACTTTATTAAATACAAAAAAATTATATTATTTAAAATGTACATAGCACACAGAAAAATACATTAAAATGTCGAATGGGCGTGGGTGGTCTTTTTTTTTTTTTATTTTTTTTGTAAGGAAGATTATCGACTACAACAACAGTATAACATTACATTTTAAAAAACATGAAGTCATTTACAAATCTCCACTTATAGCAGTTACATAAGCAATAAAGGAACCGACATATTAGCGATAGTCTAAAAAATTATTAATGCGAAAATACAATATATTAACTTATTAAGTACCATAACACAGTACATAATAAGTTGCATTTAATGCGTAAATACAACTTATTATGTACCAAAGCACAGTACATGCTGCAGTTAGATAGATGAGAGGTGAAGCAGAGAGAAAGAATTACTAAATTAATTCTTGATTTATACTCGAGATGCACTAAGTCTGGTCTGGAAATACTTTGTTGATGTAGGCTTTTTTCAATGCCACTGTCTTTAAACCTATGGTCTATAGCTAATAGCGATAATTTCTTTCAGACAGCTGATGTAGAGAAGTGAAATGCTGCCATTTCCCATAGAAGTCTGATAGACAAGGTCTATGTTAAAAATAAGTCTATCTATGTCAAACATTTTAGTCCTGCTCTCTAACACTACACGGCCTCTGTGCGGGCACTTGCGAGCACGTGTGCAGTGCGAATTGCGTTGAGACGTAACTTGGGCGTCGCATCGTGTGAACGGTGGGTAGAAATTGTGTAAAATGCTATTGTTACGAAACTGGGTTCGAGATTTGGAGAAAAACGCCAAAGTTCGTATGAGGGTTTTTATTCACTACGGAACCCAAAGGTTGACACGTGAAGATGGTCTTCCTGATGTCCAAGTCCAAGTCGCGTAGCATCTGAGGTCCAGGTTTCTCGTCAAATGAGTCGCAGGTACTTCCACTTGTCGCACTGAGGTAGGTTTCCTTCGCTTCGGTTCGCTTCGAAGTTATCGCTTTCGTAGTTCATACCACAATAAAGATATCATACAGTATTGTATCTTCATACAAACGGTCGGAACGCAAGTTATACCTACGCGCCTCGAAGGTCGGTATACACTTGTTCCGTGACTCGGTATACAAACAGCCGAGAATGCGTCGCTGTGGCGAACGGTGTTTTGATGCAAGCAGTAGTCGTGTGTTAATAATATAGCGAAACACAGACAATATTGTGCTGTTTTTGGTTGTTTAAACTCGTCGGTTAAGCACACAGAGATAACATTTTTTAGGTTACCTCAAAACTCCGAAAGGTAAGTTAAGACTAATAAAAATAGTTTTTATATATGTACCTACTAGTATGTTGTTTATTTTTTTAAATAGGTAAGTATTTCCCTTTTTCCACAGATACCTAGATTAAAAAATAAATAAGTGATAATGTTGAAAGACTTAATACCTAACACGAGTAAGCTATCTTACCTATGCTCGCGATAAAAAAAACTAGCTAAGTAGTTGTTTCCTAGGCTACATATCTACTTACTGATGTGGGTACTTAGCTACTTACATATATTATTGAAATATCATTACAAATGATTATAATGTTATTATAACAATTATTACCTACCTTTTAGTTACCTACCTAGTAAGATTTACGCTAAGCAGAACTACCTATAATTTTTAAGTAAGATTTTGTAGTAGGGTTTTGATTGCTGTAGGAAGCGTATGCGATGATATGGTTAATGTTAAGTTACGTTCGCAGCGTTTCAATATGGGATGGTAAACAAAAAAAAATTGTTTCGAGTTGCTTCGTGCTGTATGTAGGGATTGTAATCCGACAGGACTGAACAAACCAGAATAACTTACCGTTCCTTTTTAACCGACTTCTAAAAAGGAGGCAATCAATTCGTCGCGATCTTTTTAGGGTTCCGTACCCAAAGGGTAAAAACGGGACCCTATTACTAAGACTTCACTGTCTGTCCGTCTGTCTGTCACCAGGCTGTATCTCAAGAACCGCGATAGCTAGACAGTTGAAATTTTCACAAATTATGTATTCCTGTTGCCGCCATAACAACAAATACTAAAAACAAAACAAAATAAATATTTAAGGGATATTAAATATGATAATAATCAAAAACATAACATGTATTTTTATTTAACGCTATCTTTTTCATTTACCTTACAATCACAAAACTAGTTACTCTAGTAGGTACATGAAATTAACCGTTCCTTTACCGTGCCGTCAATACCAGACACAATAGTAAGACAATGAACGTGGACATTTATTAATGTCGTGCGGGTCTTGACTGGTTAAAATACTGTAGACGGGCAGCCCTAGCGCACGCGTGGCGTAGGTATATTTTTCAAGGACAGCGCCGAGTTGCAATACTGTCTGTACTGTGTTCATACTGAATTGGCGGGACGTGCACTCGATCGCCTTTTTATAAGCGCCGATACAGCGGTCTACATTGTTCTCGAATGTTCTCATATCTTGACGAATGTATTTCGATTGACGGGAAACATCGAGACGCCGGTATGTGTGTGTGAGTGCGACTAAGCCGACGACCATTCAAAGAACTTTATCCTTTATGCTATAAGAATATAAGGCCTAGTTTCGCTTGCATTATCCTGACGTCTTTTTTATACCATTCCGCTCGCGAACATTCCGAGTCTATCTCGCCAGCAGAGTTCTTGCTCGTGAATATTCTACATTTATCTCGTTCGCGACACTATGTAAGCGCATAACATAATGAAACTTAAATTGCACGGCGCAACTTGCACTCAGTAAATACCCAACTACATTTTAGTACGACAGCATAAAAACTTCGTTATATATTTATGTATTTAATTTTTTCTCATGTTACATCCCATTAATATGCAATGTCATGGGAAACGGAATATTTCAGCAGGGGCCCATTTCTGGAACGGTATTAGTCCAGGGGCTGTCATGTTGTACGGGTTTGCCGTGACAACAAGAGTATTACAAGACTTATATTGTTTTTAGAGTTTTAAATTGTTCATTGTGTCACCACGTTAACCCGTAAAGACCCGGACAGCATTAAAATGCCCACGTTCATCGTCTTTCTATTGTGTCTGGTATTGGCGGTTGCGAATGGGTTAAAGTTCAAGACACAATCAAAACAATCCTACAATTAGCAAAATTCCATATTTACGAGTTATATGTTTTGTAAGCACACGGCGCGATCGGTTGAAAACACGTATAAACTCGTTCGCAGCCGCGCGCTCACCCGGCTGGTGCCTCGCTCTCTCTCCCCGCACCGCACCGCAATCACCGCAAGCATCCCGCTTCACGACATGTTCTCGCATATTTTCAATCAAATATTTTTAGTTTTAAGTAAGACGTTAATGTGTTTAATTTTGATGAAAATGTGATTATAGTACACAAAAAACTATAATTAAACAAAAATAACACAGTTACTATTTCTGGCTACTGAGAAAAACATTAATTATAAAACATTAAAAAATGATGTTTAATTTTGGTCTTTAATGTCTAAAAAGACACAATATAGCTTATAAAGATATAAACATTATGGTTATCATTTTGGCTTAACTAGATATCGAGATCAGGTGAAAACTGTGAAAAAAAATGTATAAACAAAAATGGGGTCAGTTTAATTTTGCTATTAAGTGATCGCATTTGAATGCACCTAAAAGTTAAACTAACAAGGTCTTTGGTTACCTATTATGCTTTTAGGGAAAAGTTGAGTAGTGTACAAAATCTCACGATTTTTATATAATACGGTTGCGACCGCGGATAAATTACATAATATATCTAATTAATATTTGATACTCAATATTGATATCCGATAAAATATTGAAAACAACGAGTTTATTATTTATGTCCAGGTTGTGCTATTTTGATCGGTCTATAACAAATACTTGTATAGATAAACATCCAAGACCCAGGACAATTTGAAAAAGACCATTTTCCAACCTGCCCTGACCGGTGATCGAAACCTCTGGGTGGCGGACTAGCATGGTGACCACTAAGCCACGGAGGTTGTCAAATGACCGCGCAATGCCCAAATTGAGAGCGCAATTTGATAAAAGCATGGTATAATAAAATAAGGTATTCTCTCTCCGTGACAGCTGATGACGTAGGAAGAACTTGACTACGTCATCAGTGTAATATGTTGCCTCTGTGTGAAATTGAATTACCTGAGCGTAATGCATTTTTGAACTTTATATACCAATTTCAAATTAATAATCCATTTTATCAATTTATAAAATTTTGAATTGATGAATGACGCGAGAATCGCGAGATTCTTAATAGCTAAGTTACTTAACATTTTATTTAATATTAATGAACTAATTGAGAAAGTCCTTAAATTTACTGAAAAGAACAATCAGTGGCAACACTTTCGTGACGTAGTCAAGTTCGTTCTCGGACAGAGAATACCTTATTTTATTATACCATGGATAAAAGCTATTAAAATAATCAAACCATCCGGGCATTATTATAATGCTTATCATCTATAGGGCAGAGTAGTCGCCGACATTAGGATCAGACTCGTTCTTGCAGAGTTATGTCGTATAGAGGTTTGACGCGACGGGAGTGGGCCCTTGGGTCACCTCCTTGCCAACAATAGTGTTCTTTCAGAGTCATGCATACCACCCAGGTCATGTAGTATAAGTTCTTCTTCTTCTTATATTTAAGAGCTGGGCTCTTGTCGGTGGAGTGCTTTCCATGTCTCTCTTCCTTCCGCTAAGTTCTAAACCTCTTTATATGTTTTCACTTTTAATTTTTCCTTTATTTGGTCTATAAATTTCCTCCTGGGTTTTCCTACTCCTCTCTTTCCTTCTATTTTTCCTTCCATTATTGTTTTAAAGAATGCATCGTGGCGTAGTAAATGACCGAACATTTTGCCTCTTCTATTTTCTATAATTTGTATTATTTGTCTTTTCTCTCTCACATCCTCTAATACCTTCTCATTTGTAATTTTTTCTGTCCAACTTATTTTTTTCATTCTCCTCCAGCACCACATTTCAAATGCTTCTAATCTATCTCTATCCTTTTTGGTCATCGTCCACGTTTCACATCCATACAAGGCAGTGCTCCATATAAATGTTTTAATAAATCTTTTACGTAAACTTTCTTTAATACCAGAACAAAATATGTATTTTTTACTCTTAAATGTACTTTTTGCAATAGCAATCCTCTTCTTAATATCTTCTGAGCATCTTGCCTCTTCGTTGATAATAGTTCCTAAATATTTGAAACTCTGAACTTGGTCTATTGTTTTATTATTAAGTTGGATATTTTTAATTACTGGACCTGACTTTGAGACAATTAAGGACTTGGTTTTATTTATGTTTATACTCAATTTATGTTCTTTAAAAATTATATTCATTGCTTCTATTAACTTTTCTAACTGTTGTGAACTGCTTCCAAGGGCTGCTATGTCATCTGCAAATCTTATAAAATGTATCTTTTCTCCATTAATACTAACTCCTCCTAATAGTAGTAGTATAAGTTAAGGTACATAATTTGGGGTAGCCAACTGGTTTGAAAGACTTTAGATAAATTAACTTTAGGTGAATCCCCCGTGCAGTTCACCTATGTATTATCACTTTGCCTGAAAACCACACGACAATAATCATAATGTCTAGGCAAAGTTAATAAGGAAGTTCAAATTATAATTAATTACTAAGCCCAAAGTAGTTTTTCATTATTAACCTCTCGTATACTGTTGCGTAAATCTACGCGAGAATGCATTGTTTAACTATTGCGTCTGATATTCCGGCATACAAGGGGTTAATAATAACCGGGTATTATGAAAAATGACCCAATTTATCACTTGACCCATAACATATGCACTGCTAAGAAGATGCATCGTCAGAACGTCAGTTACTACACATGAGACACTCATTTTAAAACTGAATTTGACGCCGACTTAGGCCTACCACCTCGTTATTCAAATTGGCTAACCAGAAACGAAGGTCCATGGCCAACCCACTACGCAAAATTCACCGTCAATTTTCTCATAAAACTTCTCATATGTCATAATACTAGTAGCAAGTGGTCAAGTAGGTAATTGCCGTATTAACATCAAGATATGATTGTCCATTCAGTCGACTCTTGCGCAGATGGACTATCACACGTTTATACTGTGTTTTTAGGGTTTTAAACTGTGGACTCGGTTTGTGTATACGATAAGCTGGTTTATAATTATTTACACTAAACAATGTTATATGTATACGTGCGATCAAAATGTAGAAAGTAATTCTTAACACAAGTTTCCTGTATAATAAGGTATATTTGGATAATATTATTTTTAAGCTTGAGTCTCGTATTTATATACGTTTTTATTAAATTATTAATTATATTTCCCACACCTGGGCAAAGCCTCCCTCCATTTTTTTAAAATTCGATCCGATCTTGTGCTTTATCTTCCATATTTACATATATGTACATATGTCGTACAAATTTATGGTTTAATGATTTTAGCTCTCTTACTACCTTAATAAATAAAATAAAATCAACTTAAACTTAACTTATCTATTTTTAGCATTGCGTGTTTGTATGCAGCTAAAGGCCCATTCACACAGAACAAGTTTCTTGCCTGTTGCATACAATTTATTGAAGCATTATACATATCGGAGGATCAGTAAACATACACTTATCTAGAAGTTACATTAATACCTAAATGATTCTGTACTTTTTTATTGCTGTGCAGTTTCTTGGATTTCTATTTGTGGCAATTCATTTCCTTTGTGATTACTGTAATTTTGCAAACGTGACAAGAGAGTTAATAATTAGCATGGGTCGATGAGATTGCAAATAATTGCCTTCATATGGACACAAAACACCACTGTTGCCACATTACTGTTCTGATACTTGGTCTAGGTCAGAATTAACTCCAAGATTTTGCGCGACTCGATTCCAAAAATAAAATATAGCATAACCGGATACATTCACATTTTAGGTAGATTATCTCTAATGTGAATATATCCGCCATTATACCATACTATTTTGCCAAACAATTTCGAAAGATACATAGTTCGTGAATTCAAAAAAATGTAATAGGCAAAAGCATTAAAATCTTTATTATTGCGAGTAATTTCCCGTGACCTTAATCATTGTAAAAATGTACCTATAAAAAAGTCTTTTACAAAACATACAATGCCTAAAACTACTCTATAATCACGCATTTACCAGCTTAAAAATTCAAATACAAAAGTAATACGAAAAACGTGAATTTACGTCCAAATCTTTTAAGCAGCATGTAATCTATGTTTACGTTTCACAGGCATTACTTATCCGGCAGCCAATCCGTATAGTGCGTACACTAAAAAGGACAAAATGTGAAGTATTTATAAACAGTGCACCATTCAACCGCGTGAAAATCGTCACAGAGCTCACAATAAACCTTTATCAACATAATTCTACGTTTATCACTATCTGCACTTAATTGATATCAAACAAATACATCGAACGAGTAAATACAAAGGCAATTGTTGTGACTCGGCGGTCGGCGACGTTATGTAAAACACATTGCAACAGTCGCAGCCGATCTTGGTTGAGTGGTGTTGAGAACAAAAACAATGACAGTGTAGTTAGAACGATACGAGCATTCCCCGAGTGACTGGACACAATGGCAGAAGAAAAACGCAAGGAATTAGAAGCAGATGAAAATCCGCTTAACAAAAATGTGACGGAAATAGCCAAGAAAACAAAGACATTCAAAGAAAAGCTGAGGTATGTGAGGGAAAACATCACGGTGGAGCCTTTGCTCGCTGGATTGATCATTCCAAGTGTTATATCAAGGTTTGCTATGGCTAATTTGAATTTGGACAAAGCGTGCAGAGTCAATCTAAATATCTCCAGTGAAATCTGTGATGTTCTCATAAAGAAATCGTCTAATGCCAACTATTCGGAATACGAAAAGGATGTTCAAAAACTGATATCATCGATAGATATATGGAAAAGTGTAATACATACAGCGATACCATGCATTATAATTATGTTCCTGGGGGCTTGGAGCGACAGAACGGGGAAAAGAAAGATCGTCATCATGCTCCCAATTTTCGGGGAAATAGTAACATCGCTAAGCAACTTGATAAACGTGTACTTCTTCTACGAGATCCCTGTGGAGATAACGGTGTTCTTAGAGACTATATTCCCGGCGATCACTGGTGGTTGGGTGACTATGTTCCTTGGTGTCTTCAGTTACATCAGCGATATCACTTCGGAGGAAACCAGGACCTTCAGAGTCGGGCTGGTTAACTTCTGTATGACGGCTGGTCTTCCGATTGGGATTGGCGTGGGAGGCATATTAGTGCAGCGGATGGGTTACTACGGCATATTCTCCATGACGTCTGTCATGTTCGTCCTCATAGCTATGTATGGCATGACATGTTTGCAAGAGCCAGACCAGTTTCTTCAAAAGAAAGGATTTCCACCGGTAAGTTTTATGTTCCCATTTAAAATTTCAAATGTAATGCTGTTTAAAGATTGCACTGTTTATTTAGGTGATTTGGCAGAGTAAACAGAAGAACGGCGTAATTTCTTGAATCGACCAATGACGAATAGTTTTGTTGTTAAGCAGTTTATCGGGCAAGGATAAATCGAATAATCATGGTAAACTCGTATAGATAGAATAAAAGGCTTATACCGAAATACTACTTTCAACCCAATAGTAATCGTGTAGTTAAAAAGCGAATCAAAGTAGTGACAACTACATACATGCATACATAACTACGTCTTCATTCCTATCTTCTTATCGTGTGTGTTAGTAACTAACACCAGTGTCAAAGTTTTTAAACCGCCTTAAAGGCCTCTGACATGGTTTTAGGTAACGACCAATGTCAAAGACAGTGACCGGGACCGACGGCTTAACGTGCCCTCCGAAGCACGGATCATCTTATTTATCAGACAATTAGGTGATCAGCCTACAATGTCCTAACCAAACTAGGACAACAACACAAAGTCGTTGTCCCCGCCGGGAATCGAACCCGTGACCTTCGGGTATGAGCCGAACGCTCTAACCACTACACCACGGAGGCAGTTTATTCCTATAATAGCAGACAAAGCATCCTGCGATTTTATTAAGCAGATAGAGTCCAGGGCCGCAAGACTCAAAGGCCATTTTAAGCGTGATAGTGGAATTAACAACTAGCAAACCACAGCGCCTAATCCTATTAACCTTACTATCCTTATCCTACTAATATTATAAATGCGAAAGTGAGTTTGTTTGTTACCACTTCACGCTTCAACCACTGAACCTATTTAGATGAAATTTGATATGGATATAGTTTGATAGCTAGGAAAGGACATAGGATGGTTTTTATCCCAAAACTCCCACGGGGACCGTGGACTTCACCCACGGGCACAGCTAGTCCAAAAATATTTATCAACAATCATACCTCTCATATATATTTTCTCAATAATCTCAGCAAAGGTTACGCAAGATGGAATGTATAAATAAGGTCGCATACATGTCAGGCTGGCGGCATCTCTGTAATTTGCATGGCACGCCATGTTCTCGATGTACGGTTAAGGCCTCTTACAGACGAGCGATAATGTGCCAGCGAGCGTCGACGGGAGTCGCGCGACGGTTTGCCACCGTGGTGAAATTCATGGAATTTGACAGGCGTGTGAATAAAAATTGGGGAGATGACTGGGTCAGTAATTAATCGGTATATGTAGCTCACAAAATAAAACATCACAAAATAGTGACTTTCATTGATTATATCCATTTTCAACACGATTTTAGAGCATTAAAACTGACATTAAGAGCGCATATGTGCCTCATGAAAAAAAGCACGACGTCACTTTTTTTTTTATACAAATCCCTTAGATAATGTTTGTTTCGACGTTTATAAAAAAGTGTCTGATTTGACTTGTAGTCATCTAGTGCATTTTTGAGTCAGAACATCAGCCTCATTTGTCAAGGGGTTGCCGAGACTTCACGACACTGGTCACCGACCGTCGCTGAAAAGGGTCGCAAGCTGTCGCTGAAAAGGGTCTCAAGCTGTCGCTCGTGCGTCTGACTGAGGACTAAGTCTGTGCCATGTGTTGTCAAAAACAATTAATAAAAAAAATTGAAAGTTTGTCCCAAACTATGAATACGCGAGTCTTATACAAACCCAAATTTCGGCAACCCCATGACTAATTGGGCTAATGTTCTGCCTCAAAAATACTGTTGATCTATTTCACATGCCTGTCAAATTTCATGAATTTCACACGCAAACTGTTACCTTCGACTCTCGCTGGCATACTATCGCTCGTCTAAAAGAGCCTTTAGATGTAGTAAATAGGTAATATTCCATCATTTTATCAGTGGTATGTACCTTTAGCTGCTGTAATCCGACAACAATACCTGTTAACAACTGCTAATATTTGCTCCTGAAGCAATTGAATCAAAGATATAAGGCTTTATCTGTGTACTGTATTAGTACAGTTTTTACCTACATGCAGTAAAGTACACACTTGTTTTTGAAGTCAACAACCCGCCGTCCTATTTAGGTTGTTTACTAAGTTGGAAGCCGTGTGATTTTCGTAAGAGTAGAATAGGGCCACTCCAAGTCCCTAGTGGGTGTCATAAAAGGCAACAAAACAAAACCTATCTAAAAACATCAATGAGACCTCTCCAATTCGTCTGGTCAGAGAGGAGAGTGTAGGCCAAAGTCCTCTGGCTGCTTTGGCCAAGTATGGCTCTGGTAGTATAGAGAGGATCGTGCTCCTGCAGTGGAGACAAAAATACCTGACGATGATGATAATGGCTAGGTTGGAAATTGGTGGCTGAAAATGTTCAAAAACTTAAATACTTATAACACAGCTTTTGTTAAAATAATTATTACATAGAGACTTGTATTGCTGGATGCAGGACGCTTCCGATCGGTTGTTTTGGAAATCCTTGGGGGAGGCCTATGCCCAGCAGTGGACTTCCTGTGGCTGCTATGATAATGACTTGTATCACAAATAAGTTTATATCAAAGGGTAACGTCTTTACATATACCTTTTTATTAATTGTAATGATATAAAGAATCTAAACTTAAAATAGTAATAATAGTAAATCAACAATAGATTTTACCATGAGCTAAGTACTTGTTGCATGAAAATGATTTTTGTACCTAAGTATTTTATATTAAAGAACGTTAGACAGTGATGTAGTCAGCCAACAAGAAACCTGACCCACCTTTGTACATTATCTTGAATTTTCTCTTTAACTCAAAATAGTAACATAAAAATGTATGTTCAGAAATATTTTAATCATTAGAATAGAATATATTATAACCGGCCAAGTGCGAGTCGGACTCGCGCACAAAGTGTTCCGTACCATTATCTATAAAAATCAAGTTTTTTGTATGAGAGCCCCTTTAAACTTTTTTTTTTTTATTTGTTTTTAAATAAAAAACCAACTGAGTATTTTGTGAATATTTCAAGTGCCTCCCTGTTGACATTATTGATATCGAGCAGAAAAGGGCAAAAAAATCGCGTTTGTTGTATGGGAGCCCCCGTTAATTATTTATCTTATTTTGTTTTTAGTATTTGTTGTTATATCGGCAACAGAAATACATAATTTGTGAAAATTTCAACGGTCCCGTTTTTACCCTTTGGGTACGGAACCCTGAAAATATCTGCGGTCTTATTATCCTACATTGTTTAACTATTTATAAGTACTGTATATTACTTTTGTACTGTACTGTACTTATAGTACCTTATGATCAAAGGTCACCTTATACAACTGAAAAGAAACACAAAATATAAATGCCGTAAATACAATTCGTGTCTCCTCCGTCTATCAGCCAAACGTTTGCATAAAGACACGTGAAAAATTCACGGCAGTAGTATATATACGCTGACTTTTTATTGGCTTTGGAAAAAAAATGTCGTATAGTAAATAAATTGCTCTATCCTATACGTTCTTCAAATGTCTGTATGTCGTAAGATAAAAAAGATGCGTAAATGCTTTTCAATCGAGACCACGTAGTTATGCCGACCAAAACAGCTGCGTGGATGTCGATAATCTCCGCCGGCCGGCGGGCGGTGTATGGCGGCGGTGCTACTAATTGATCTCACAATTTTGCCTAACTTACTAACGATGCCTATGAAGTGGCCTTCGGCTCCAAAACCAATGAAAAATCACCGTGTATAACGATAAAAGAATAAAAACTATCAGAACTAAGTAGGGTTTACAAATTAAAGAGTTATATAGTCAACCAACTAATAAAATGTACTAGGGAAATAAAAAAAATATACAAATTCAATCAAATTCGGTATTAAGAGGCTACCTGAATTTTCCGGGGTCCAGTGCTGCCCCAATTTGAAATAAATTATTTGAAAGGAAACGACGATTTCATTTTAAAAAAATTGACCAAGCCCTAGATAAACCTTCAAACATATGAACTACTCTTTACGTTAAAATGAGAACGTAAAGATTTTCTTCGCACATTGGCCAAAGGTGACCATTTTTCGCAAATTTGCGTAGAAAAATTTATCAAGACAAAATTTTAAATGATATCTCCGTTTCCTTTCAAATAATTTATTTCAATTGGGGTAGCACTGGACCCCGGAAAATGCAGATAGGCGTATTTATAGTGAATTCAAAATCGGCATTCGCAACTTCCGAACCCTATACTGCGCATGGCCAGACACACACTTGGCCGTTACTTCAATATATTTCAATTAAATATGCGAGCGGAAAATATGAGGTGGCAGTGTTAGAATTCAGAAAGAGCACAACAAAATCTATAAGATTACCCATTTTAAAAAATTCCCGGAAATCTTTCTAGGTCAAATTACCTTTATCGATAAAATTTGTGATTTGCATTTTACTGAAGTTAAAACACAATACTCTACGTATAAACAAGTACTCATATAAGTAATCTTTTACCTATAGATTAGGGTTAATTATGTCAAAGATAAATGATAATTTAGGATATAAATTTGTCAATTCCGTGTTTTATCAATAAAAATGTGACAGAGCTGTCCAGCAATTCTTCACGATTTTTTATTATTTTTATGTTTGTTTACCGGTATAATTAAAGACACCTGGACCGATTACGAAAAATCTATTTTGTTTGAAAAGGTATACTTGGTTGGTAGTCTCATAGAAATTTTATCAAAATCGGTAGTGTAATTTGGTGGAGAAGTCGGTTTTTAGTTTTGAAAAATCATAGGTTGATAGGTAGGCTTCCTACTTACTTTGTAAGGAAACAATAAAGACCTCAGTTTTTTTGGGATTTACGACATAATATTAATGTGCAAGTACCTATTTTTTATAAATAAATAAAATATATAATAACATATGTATAGGTATAGTTAACTTCGCACTGTAATAGGTACTCTATCATTTTTAAATCCCTCCATTCGAGCGCTGATGTCAGAAGCCGACTCCGCTGGACATGTTATATCCACTTGCTGGGGTGGCCCCACCTAGTGTTCGCAGAGAAGCAACTTGTGCCGCTGAACGGGGAAAGCAAGAATTAGATTCCCGACACCCACTTCACCAGTACAACCCAGCGCCTCAAAAACTAAAAAGTCGTCATAGTTTTTTAAGGAGTACAAAGGCGCTGGACTGCAACGTCAAAGAGGCCAGAATAAAACTCTGGGAAAGGGACCACACTGTGCCCAACTATATTACACCAAAAGAAGAGTTACCACCTGGACGGGATCTGCCCTGGTCGATCTGGAAGTCGCTTAATAGACTGCGGACTCAAGTAGGTCGTTGTGGAGAGCTTTTGTCCAGGTGGAAAATGATTTATAGCTCACGAAACGCGTGCGAGTGTGGTTCCTCTCCACAAACTATGGCGCACCTGATTTCCTGCCCTGGGTGCCCTACCACCTGCACCCTGGATGATTTACTTCAGGCTAACGATAAAGCCGTTGAAGTGGCCTACTACTGGGCTGATCAAATATAAAAAATCCATCGACACGCAAAGAAGAAGATTCGAGCGGTACGATGCCACAGACAGACACACAGACAAATAGACAGACCGACAGACGTTAGCGTCAATCTCAGCTCCTTATTACGAGCTCACAACAATAGACCGAAATACCCTTGGCCGAGTAACTGTTTAACACAAAACCGTTCATTACTCTTCACTTTTTCGTCGAGGGTCAAAAAACATTCGTAGTAGAGTAGCATAGCAAAAAGGCGCTCTTTGTTTTATTATCGACATATATTTTCCTCATCAAAGGTAAAGTTAATTGCTATTTATCTATAAATATCACATCGTGATAAATTATAAAGGTAAGGAGACATAGGTAGTTATAATAATTAGATAGCGAACGTAAATACTGTAACTGTCATTATATTCATTATAATTGCTCTTAAGACAGACTGACTGCAAATAGATAACGTTGCAGTGCATAATTACGCATAACACTATAAATTGCACGAGTGACGTTAAGGCGACATGGTAGTAGAACTCGGCGAAGTTGGCGCCTTCATTTGAAATGGATTGTTTAAAGGTAAATATAGTGATGATTGGCTATTTGAGTTCCAACAATCTCTGGATGGACCTTTGAATTGTTTTATGAACGACTGTTACAAGTAATCGCGTTAGTCCGTCTAGTTATAAGGCGAAAACTCGTTTTAAAACTACATACATACATATACATACTTGCGGTGCTATGCAGAGCCCAGGGCCGCAAGACCCAAAAGCCACTTTTAGCGTCATGGTGGGCGAGAACATGGAAAAGCAATCAATACAGTGATGGGTTGCTAGCCGCATCGCCTGTTAACATGATTTGCATTTTTGCCCATTCCCTCGATCGGCTTTTACGATCTGCGTGGGAAGAGAAGCAGCTGGTACATTCTAAGTTTTTTTTGTTTCTCCCAGACCAGCATGGCAGTTTTGAAACTAGACCGACTATCAATAATACTTCCAGCAGTCGTTCATGGAATGATTTGAAGGAGTTGGAGGACAAATCGTTGATTGTCTCCGCGTTTACTTTTAAACAGTTTGTTTCGAATGATGGCGCCACTTCTGCTGGGTTCGGCTACCATTTTGCTTTATCTGCAATTTTTTACCCGATTACGACAAATCTAAACAAAAAGGGGGCAAAAACAATGTGTTTCGCCGCTTTGTATGTATTATGTTCATCTGTTCCCTTGTAGCTGCAAAGATATCCATGACAACTTGATAAATAAGGTATCGTCGGAAGCGTCTTGTCCTGTCAGCTAGTACGCCATAGTAAATTCACAGAGGCGCCCTTTATGGGTCATAAAGTAACGAATTAAAAATCATACCATAAGGGGTACCAAATAAAAGGCCTTCGAATGTTGCCCGTATCACGGCTGACCCGTACGAGTCTTCCGCACAGCTGTGAAACCAGTAGAATATCGAAAATAAATAGACTAAAGTCTAATTTTTAATTCCATTTAATTTTGACATTTCATAAGTGTTGCTACCAAAAAAGCTCTCCAACTAAAAAGGGAACCCTTATAAGTGCGATAAAAAATTACATTCTTGATTAATAGTTATATTTTACCAAGATAATGATAAAGTTTAATCTTTCTGGTATATTTAAAATGTTATAACATTTTTTAATTACGAATTATTAAAGTTATATTTTTAAGTAATTTTAATCTATCAAACCCCGACGGTTCACATGTGAACCCGTTAACAATAGAAATCTATTGTGTCTGCGATTCCGGTCGTTGACGGGTTAAGTCAGCAGGTTATTTTTCTTTCCCTGGCATCACTCCCTACTAATTCATGTATCATCAACCTTTTTAGTCAAAATCTTATTACATTATTTTTTTCGTAATTCATCAAGAAGAAAAATTAAAAAATAAAGTATGCGGCTATCAGCTGTCACGTCGCGGCTGTCACATTGATTGTTATTATATTTATTATGTTTCTGTTAAGTTTTCTTGTTGAAAAACACTTTTTTCTGAATTGATTTAGCTAAATTTGATATGTCTTTATAAAAAATAGAATCAAAAATATTTTTTTCCTTTGTTTGTCTGTCTATCTGTAAGTTTGTTAAGTTATTTAACTGTTAGTGATGAAAATGGACGTAAATATCGCTCGCTGTACGTCCCCTTTTAATTTGGAGCACCGCACTTAATACAATGGTTACATTCACTAACAAATAAAATGTGTAGACACAGATTTTCACACTCTTATTGAAATCTTTAATTTAATAAAAAATGTGCCCGGCCAAAAAGGTTTATGATCTCTGACATGTCAAAAAATGACAGCTGTCAGAATTCTACGGAATAAAAATCAGACTTTAGTGGCTCTGTGAGCTGTAAACCTCGCGCGTCACCCCCAAGTTCCCCGACTCATAGAAGTTTATCGAAAATAATTTTTCAAAACTGACTAATAGACTTGACTAGTTTTAGACTGAACAAATTTTAAAAAACCGACTTCAACACCAAACTACACAACCGATTTTGATAAAATATCTACGGGACCATGTCATTGTGACAAGTATCGGCATACTTGTCTTAAGGTATTTTGACACTGACCTCCATATATACAAGTACGCTGGACCCACGAGCTGGACCTATGATACCCTAAGAAATGACAGCTCTTTATTGTGCCTATTTGAAGCGCCCCCAAGGCGTGGGAAGAGAACTAAATCTGACGTAACTAATCGGAAATGTCTTTTATCGATGTCATTGTCCCTCTCTAATATTAGTTCCGTTCCCACCCACTTCTACTTTGCTTCTACGATCAGCGGCAAAACTATGGCCCGGCTAATCATAGGTCCAGCGTACTTGTATATATGGAGGTCAGTGTATTTTGAAAAAAAAAGAATTTTCCCAATCGGTCAGGCATTTTTGAATAACCGGTGAACATACTTTAGAAATGATACCGATGGTTCGTCATCTTAATCGTCATCAGGTATTTTTATCTCCACTGCAGGAGCACGAGCCTCTCTGTACTACCAAAGATATATTTTTATAAGCTTTGTTTAGCTTGTACGTCCTAAGTTGCCTTCTACGACATCCACGGAAGGACTTAATTTGGAGTGGCCCTATTCTACTCTGCTGGAAACCACACAGCGTGTTCCAACGGTTAGTCGTCGGTTAACAAATCAATCTTCTTTACAGTTTCAATCGATGTCCTCTATCATTTCAGGCCTTTTTCAAATTGTCCTGGGTCTTGGATGTTTATCTATATATTTATATGTTATAAAATATAGTATCGTTGAGTTAGTATCCCATAACACAAGTCTCGAACTTACTTTGGGGCTAGCTCAATCAGTGTAATTTGTCCCTATATATTTATTTATTTAAAGTTGGTGCAAGACAATTATATTAATATAATAAAAGTAGGAAACCAAATTGCAAATGTTCTAAAAACAGGAGAGGGAAAAGTACCCGTAATCGAAGGGCATGTATAAAATGTATATAAGATTTATGAGTGTAGATGAAGCAAAAGAGGTCTGTCAGGATCGTAGCAAGTGGAGGTCCTTAGTCTCTGCCTACCCCTGTGGGAAACAGGCGTTATAATATGTATGTATGGAATAAAAGTGAAACGATCTTTGTTACATTTCCAGATAGAAAGACCAGAGAGCACAGGGGTGTCGTTTTTCCAAGCGAACCACGTGATAGAGACCGTGGCAGTGGCTTACAGGCCTAGGCCTTCCAGGAGACGACTGAAGATCATCCTCACGCTGTTCACCGTATTTATTGTCTATGGACCGTCTATGTGTAAGTGCTATTCTTATAAACATGTATTTTTACAAGCGCCGCAGAACATACAATACAACCTCATACAGAGAGGAATTTCCTAAGATGCCGCGTAATATGTGTCCCCATTCCCAGTCCCTGCACCTCTCCCCCAATTTTGCCTTTTTGAGGAAGTCAGGCGCCTCCAGCCGCCGGTTAACACGCTCCACAAGGCGAGAACGTAGAAGAGGTGCGAGGACGGAGACAGGGACGCATAATGCGCGGGACTTTAAGAGATTCCGTTCTGTTTGTAATACTTATGACGTTATTGACGACCTCCGTGGCGTAGCGGTCACCATGCTAGTCCGCCACCCAGAGGTCCCGGGTTCGATTCCCGGTCAGGGCAAGTTTGAAAATGGCCTTTCCAAATTCTCCTGGCTCTTGGATGTTTATCTATACAATATCCTTTTTTATTAAGTACAAATATTTTAAGGGGTGATTCAGTCCATCATTTTGAACAACTTTTCCCAATAAATGTATATCGAAATACGAAAAATATTTTTTCGGTTTTCATACAAATCGAAGTAGTCACGTGATATCATTACTATGGAAAATAAAAATTTTCTTTTCGTATTTCGATATACATTTATTGGGAAAAGTTGTTCCATATGATGGACTGAATCACCCCTTAAAATATTTGTTCTTAATAAAAAAGGACAATGTATATGTATTTGTTATAAAATATAGTATCGTTGAGTTAGTATCCCATAACACAAGTCTCGAACTTACTTTGGGGCTAGCTCAATCAGTGTAATTTGTCCCAATATATTTATTATTATTATTATTTACTTATATTAATTCTGTGGCGCCGTGTATAAGCAGCATAAGCTATAAGGCGTTTCTATACCTTTTGTATAGATACATACCTACCACAAGCTATACAAAGGACCTACATACGATTTGCTTGTTATAATATAAACATACCTACTTAGTAACCTCTCCTCTTTTTATTGAAGAGAACAAACTCTCGAATTTTAAAAGTTTGCGATACTATAAAGCCGAGTTTAAAAAAATCGTTATAGAGTTAAGTGCCTGTCAGAAGAGTATTACAGGAATATTTTCTACTAGCTGTACCCGCGGGCTTCGCTGCCCGTAAGAATGTCGAGATAAAAACTATCCTATGTCCTTCCCCGAGTCTCAAACTATATCCATACCAAATTTCATCCAAATGCGTTCATTAGTTTAAGCGTGAAGAGGTAACAAACAAACAAACAAATATATAAACTCACTTTCGTATTTATAATATTATAGTAGGAATAGTAGGATAGTAGGATATAGTAGGAAGTAGGATTATTAGTTAAATTTGAGTATAGTTTTAGACACTCAAAGAAAACAATATTTTTGCAAATTCCCTAAATAAAAACAATGAACGAGAAGAATCAAAGAATTTTTTTGACATTCCCATACATATTGCCCTTGCGGGTGCACACTTTAGTATGGAAATACCAACCTTTATTTTTTAGTCCTTTACTGTAATTTTAATTCCATTATGTTATAGTGGTCTAGCATGTCCCATGGTTTGATTTATTACGTCACGTGGAAGGGACATACCCGTCAAATCAAGCCCAGGCACTACTAGATCTTTTCAGAAAACATTTTTTTTTTAACATTTCTATACAAAAGTCTGCAGCTCAGGACAATTTGTAAAGGAAAGTTTTTTTTTTTTGACTGTTTATTATTTCATTATACCAAAATTAGATAGTTTAGCCCGTGGTTCGATTTATTACAGGCATGTCCCTTTTACTTTGTAAGAGATACAATTCAAGAAAAAATTCAGTTACAGGGGCTTTTAAATTTAAGTATACCTACTTAATTACCGAACAATAGAGTAAGATGAATTTTCATTTAAAGGTCAATGAAATAATGTTAATTGAATTTACATTTTTATAAAATCCGAAACAAGACTGAGTTATAACTTCATTTTCAATCCACACGCAATTTATGATGCGCGACACATCCTGCGTATCGTTACGTCCCTATATTACGTTTCATAGAAATTCTACCTAACGTTAACACCACGCGCAAGTTCATACACTGGTAGAAATTTTATTAATTCTCCGTGTAGTTCGACACTATGAGAAATTATATTTTAAGGAAAAAAAGAAACAATGACTTTAATTCTAGCGAAACTGCTGAACCAATTTTGGAAAAGTATCTATATGAGCAATCTGAGAGTATACCTTTAAGTATCCTTTTTTCAAATCGGTTTTACAAGGACAGAGTTCTGAGCTTAGAAAAAAAACATCAATTGAATTGATAACTATTGGAAATATTTGAAGATATCAACACGAGCACAGTGGCAGTTACATAGCCAGCATTATACTCTAACAATAACTCCCCTTTTTTATTTCGGTTAACAAAGAAAGAATACTTCAACTCGTAACTTTTACACAAGTTTTGAACTTGAATACTATGTTTTATTTTTCAGCGGAGCACACAATTTTCTACCTTTTCGTCCGTAACACGTTGAACTGGGACATGGTGAAATACAGTCTCTACACCAGCTACTCTATTGTACTTCATTCATTTGGTAAGTGACAATATTTAATGTAGTTTAATATATGCCTAAAATATAGTCCATTTGGTCAATTGGTTGTTACACCGACTTACCAACAAAATGGCGTTGGCATTTTAAAGGCGCGACACAACTTATAAACCAATTCAACAAATGAAATATTCATATAAGAAAAATAATTATAGACGCTTTTTTTCTACGATAAGTTCTATCAATGAAGGGCTAATTCTCTCTGAGGTGCTTTCGTCAAACCACATTATCTGTAAATCGTCATATCGGCTAACCATTTATCCTTTTATAATATGATAAATGCTAGTCTGTGATAAAAGAAAAAACTTACGAATAATTTTAATAGGCGATGCGGCCAGCAACCCATTACTATTTTATTTCAAATTAGTCCAGGCATCTTTTGAGTAATCGGGGAACATACATAAAAAGACACATATACGACTTGGAACGGACATATCTGAAATGAATTGAACTACGGGCTATACTAGATCACTATAGTGTGAAGAAATTAAAAAACCAGTCAAAAATTTAAAAATAATATTCGAAACTTCCATACTGAAGCCGCCCGGGCAATTTGTATGGAAACGTCGAAATTTTTGTATGGGACCTCGAATTTTTATTTTTTTTGTTTTTGACTGTAATTTCATTATCATAATACTATAGTCATCTAGTATAGCGCAATGGTTTGATTTATTACCGGTCCCTTCCACATCGTATACAATCGAAGTAAAATCTCCTTCTTTTTAAAGTCTCTTAAAAACATATTGTCTTTTATATTTTTTCAGGCGCCATGTTTGGTATCACCGTTCTAAGCAAGCGGCTTCAAATGGACGACTCGATGCTCTGTCTCATATCCGTGGTCAGCAAGTTTGGAGGGTCCATCTGGACGGCCTTCGTTAGGTCGGACCTGGAGATGTATTTAGGTATTTGAAGCTACATATTCCTTACTTCCCTCGAGGACGTCACGCTTTTCCGCAATTTGACTCGTATTGTTTGGACCCGTTTTGCGTAGGGTAAAGTCAATACGGATGACGACGACTTCAGTTCTCGAACCAGCCCAGCTCCTGTATGAAACTCAGGACGCCTGCTAGCGCCGTATCGCCTCTGCCATGGTTTCTGGATGTTTTAGGAACCTTCTTCTTATGTGTGCGACACCATTGCACTCTACGAGGAGATCGCTCGCAGTTTCTTCAGCCTCTATGCATATCCTGCTCAGAGTACCGTATTCCATGCATTGCATGCCCTGCTCGGTCTCTGTATCTGTATGACCTGGGGATAAAAGATTTTTATTTAGTGCACAGTGACCAGTAATGATGACAACCATATTTTGTAGGTTGCTCTGTGACAGGGCTAACAGTTAAGATTAATTACTTACATTTTTAACCTTGTATAGATTCTGGCCTAGAATAGGACCACTTTATTCTTCCTGTTGTGCGAATAAGGTCTGCAGTGATTGTAGCAATTGGTTAACTATAGTTTCCGTCTACCTGGGGGTATCCTCCGGCGCAGATCGTAGAAACCGAGGGACTGGGCGAAAATGCCTACCTTCTCCCCCCCCCCCCCCCCCATCCTGAGAACTGCCTGCTCTGAGCCACAAAACCCAAAATGTTCATCTGCCCCGTAAGAGATAAAGACGTGATAATATGTATGTATGAATGGGGGTAGGCCAAGACTTTAGTTCTCCACTTGCTATACCTATGGGTAACAGGCATGATTATATGTATGTAAGTACACATGTGTTTTTTTTTAATATAACTAAATTTACAGATTAGTTATGATTCAAGAAAATATTCAATTCGAGGGGTTATTATATTATTTTAAGTATACCTAATTACCGAAAAGTATAAGACGAAAAAATAACAATCTCCCGAAGTTCTGTATAAATATTTGATTTTCTTAAAAGAAATACCTAATTTAGTAAAAAAAGAATACTTATTACTTTTAAACATTGTTATCACAAGAAAAGTTTTAATTTTGTTATTTTAAGAAAATGTATCGGAAAAGCCCAGAATAGACCACGAAACAAAACTTTAACGAACAAATATACCGTTTTTTGTTTCAATCAAGGAAAAAGCCTATTTTTAATGCCACGTGTAAGTTCTAGTTCGTGGCTCAATTGTTGCTACTTCTTTGCCAAAATGCGAACCATGTTAATATTCGATACGTCTAGCAACCCATCACTATTTTGATTTTTTGTTTGTTTTCAGTGCCAGTAGCAGAGATTTTGAATGGAACCATATTTACATCACTACGGTCTATAGTTACTAAACAAGTTGAAAAACAGGAAACCGGTAAGTAATTTGACGCCTATACCAATAACTTCTCATGTCCTTTTGTCTCCACTGCAAGAGCACGACCCTCTTTGTACTAACAGAGCCATACTTGGATAGAGCAGCCAGAGGACTTTGGCCTTCACTCTCCTCTCTAGCCAGATGGGTTGGAGCGGTCTCATTGATGTACATAAGCTTTGTTTAGCTTGTATATTTTGTCGCCTTCTACGACACACACATTTTTGCCATAACTCAATGAAACGAAGTGTGCTGGGTTTTAAAAGAATATATAAACCTTTATACACCACCTTTCATTCAAAAACCGGCATTGCGGGTGTAAGGTGCAAGCTGTAGGTAAAAAACTGCTAGAGAATAGACGTGGGCCTGGTTGTAAAATATTATGTATTTCTATCCATATTAGATTAATAATGGCGTCCGATTTTAATATATTACTCGTATCAGTAATCACCAGATAACAATATGATAACACAAAAACAAGTATTTTTGGAAACAATAACGAAGTATGCCTCATCTCGTTTCCTCTTACGATATTACTTCCTTTGTATTTTCTACATATTTAAAAATTAAATGAAAATAGATATTTAAAAAGAAAGTAAAAGTAATAGCAAATTTGTTTTTTGACTGCGTGAATGATTAACTGTTAAATCGACCTCAACATCTGCATTCAGATGCATACCTGGGCCGGCCCTCTACCTTAGTATAGAAAAATATATATTCAGGAAGATTTTAATAAAGTCTTTCTAAATATACATTTTTATGTTAATGTTATTCAAGATATAGGTAGAGGGCCGGCCCAGGTATCTCGTTGACCGACTGTACATCTGAATGCAGATGTTGAGAAGCTGCTAAATACTTTAAATACCAATCTGAGCCTATCTTGTTTGTATTAAAACGTGTCTTCTATATAATACGCTATTTTCCAACAAGTCAAATCAGCAACTTTTTTCTAAGCGTCAAAACAAACAGTTTCTATGGGATTTTGTATGAAATACAGGCAGATGACGTCATAGATTTTTGGAGTCAAATAGCGCTCTTATTATCAGTTTTTCTACAATAATAAATTTAAAATAACGTTAAAATGGATATGTTCAAAGACAAGTGACATTATTTTGCGACGCTTTATTTTTTTATTAGTACAAAATAATTTATTTTTGACTTAGGAAAGTACCCAACTCAATTATAATATGATAATAATATAAAACCCATTTTTAATTTTTGACAAAGGTGCACTAATTATCCAATCTAGTTTGTTCGCCAAAACTCTAAGCGACAAATCTTGTATATTTTTCTTTTTTACAGCAAAAATGAACTCCCTGTTCTCTCTGACGGAGACACTTGCTGCCCTCCTGTTCCACCCGTTCTATTCCTGGATGTACATGAGGACCCTCCACGTGCTGCCAGGGGCAGTATTCCTCACCAGCGCCGCGTTGTTAATACCTGCTTTTATCATTCTGACGTAAGTTACCTTTACGTAACCCTTTTTAGGGTTCCGTGCCCAAAGGGTAAAAACGGGACCCTATTACTAAGACTTCGCTATCTGTCCGTCTGTCCGTCACCAGGCTGTATAACAAGAACCGCGATAGCTAGACAGCTTTAACAACAAAATTACTAAAAACAAAATAAAATAAATATTTAAGGGGGCTCCCATACAACAAACGCGATTTTTTATAGATAATAGTACGGAACCCTTAGTGCGTGAATCCGATACGCACTTGGCCGGTTATTTATTTTTATATATTTTTAACCTGACTCTTAGTGTCGTACCAAATCACAACGCAAGATGCGTGACGTAACTTTCGTCACGCGCCTACATGGCGTTTCATATAATTTCTGCCCACCAACAAAGATAAATATAATTACTAACGTAACAGATACCCAAAGCCATAGAAACTATTGGGCCCGTAAAAGCTGGAGTTGCGGGGTAGGCACGCAGAGATGGCAGCACACACAACTTGCAAAAAAGTGACAAAGGAAGTTTTGAATATGATAAGAAATATTTATTGCATTTCATGTAAGTTATATTTTATTCATTAGAGTAGAACTTTATTTAAATAATAGTAATAAAAGATTTAAATATTTTAATAATTACCATATAGCGCCATTTAGTGCCAAGGAAGAGACACATAAGTATGTCTCTGTCTTTATAAGGCGATTAGTAGGCATGCCACGCATGTCGCGCATCTTGCGCTGCATATGGTTCGACCCTTTGTTAAAGCCACGCTTCCTAAATTGTCCTGAGCCAGGGGCCAATCGCATTCATTAAACCGACTATAAATATTACATAACAGTTAGGTTTTTATGATAAAACATTAAAAAATCTGATGTAAAAACTTGATATTGAAATAAACAATCTTATTTTATACGATAATTTCGAAACTTTACGCATAATTTAGTCAATAAAATTACAAAGAAGTCGCCGGCCGTAAACAATACTCCCCAACCGTCAAAGTTCATAAAAATCAGAGCCAACTCAGCTCCTTAGTGGTCCTATAGGATAGTTTGAGAACAATTGACAATTGTGGCCGTAGTGTTATTGTAGTCGTAAAAACGCAGTAAACAAGTACCGTGAAAAACCAAGTCCGCAAGTTTCACCGTAAAAAGAGTTCTATTGTTATGTACTTTCTACGTGTAGTTCTCAAGTATCCACGGGCGGATCCAAACCAAGGGCATATTTTTTTTAAAGTTAAATCTTCTTTAGGCGCCTTTAGGCATGCACGAAAAGCAGGGAAAAACCATTGAACTGTTACCAATAAACTTTCACTCCTGTCAGCACTCCCGGTGTGCCATTGTTTTTTTTTCAGACCATAAATAAAAGGTAGTTGTTTCAATTCTGCTGCATTTTTAGTGTTCGTTAACAACTGCATCATTTATTAACCAATTTAAGATTTTATCGAACGATTTCATATTTGTAATTTAGATAAACAAACAATATTTATTTTCATATTTTTTGTTTAATCGGATATTGTTTCAGATTTGTCTCATATAAATTTTATCGGTTTTAGTAGTTCGGTGTTTAACCCATAATAATTGGAAAAAATATTTCATCTCGTTATTTTTTATTTTTTTTAATTTATACAACATTTGTGAAAATAAACATAGAAAGATATATTAAACCATATAATAATTAAGATATTATTCTACTCCAGAGCATGAAGAAAGACAAAAACTTCGAGCGTGTATTTTTTTTCTTAATCAATGGTCGTTGTGAGAATGGTCTCACAAGGAGTAAATATACAATGGACAATACGAACACCTAGATAAAGGGATCACTCAATATGAATGACCAATTCATACTTATATTCGATTTGATACCAATATTGAGATGTACAGAAAGATTTTAAGTTAGTATCATATACCCTGTAGGTTTTTATTTATATATTTAATTTAGTTGTTATAACTACACCGTGTATATCATTTAAACAATTCCCAAAATAAAACCCCCCCTTCCCCGATGGATTCAAATGTTGGATCCGCCCAAGACGAGATTCGTGAGAAATGGACTAGGAATATTGCGACTTTTGAGTGCAGTCGACTGAGAAAATTTGGATTTATGTTTGCAAGTCGAATTTATTTCTTGTTGCTATTTCTGAGGGGCTTTAAAATTAGCGGAGAATCGTAATCGGCTGGGATTTCAAAGTGTATTAATTTTTGACCCCTGGCAAAAAAGGGGAGTTTTATATTAAGTTTAGCGCTAATGTCGGTTTGTCTGTGTTTTTATTGTCATTGTAGCGCTTTTCTTTACATTTAAAAAAACCGCATCGGCATTGGGATGGACCAATTTTTGTTTTATTAAAAGTAATAGATTTAATTCAGCACAAAAAGAACATCAGGTTTGAAAAAGGCATATCAATCATAATCATATGTCATAGAAAAAATAACTGTAAATTGACCAGGATTACAAAAATCGGTTTAAGTCAATATGTAAAATTTACCTAACTACGGACATCAATTCCACGCCACTCACCACTAGATGGCGTTGTCGATGTTATTTTAATTTGCCTAGCAAATAAATTATTTTATTCTTTTCTTTTCAGATCTTTCTACGTGCAATACCGAGTGGACCTTCGAACTTCCCGGAAGAAAGCCCTGGAAGCTGAAGAGAAGAAAGAAGTAGAAGCTAAGAAAATTAGTTCCTTCTATAGTCCAGACATCATGCTAAGTGCAGACGTAAAAGCAGACAAAAACAGCTTGCCAAAGATAGATATAGTTGATAGTAATAAGAAAGAAACTTAAAGTAGTAAATCTTTAATTAAAGAAGTGGGAAACGTGATTTTTAAGAGAAACTTATGTCGAAAGCTAGTTTAGACGTCAAAAAATTCGCGCCATTTCGAGGTCGGCTGTTTAAACTATGGGAAATATAAAATAATTTTTTGTATTATCGATCAGTCTACCTCATTTCTGTAAAAAATGCGCACTGATGAAATTACAATCCTATGCGATGTTACTATGGTTTAACGCGGCGACGAAGAAAGGTCTGTGCTCAATAGAGTCGATAATAAGAAGAGTATTATATTTAATTTACCTCCTATCGGCTTTAATAATATCCTTTCTGAGTGACATATAAACATTCCTAAATATCAGTATTTTAAAACAAACAGCAATGTAACAAAAATGACGGTATCAGATTATTTGGTTCCAAGAATATGTTTTATCGATACTACTTTATGGAATAAACTAATCCGTGAAACTAATATTATCATACCTTTTAAAGATAAAAGGGATGTAATGTTCCGTCATCAAAGTACCAACTATACTTACGGCCTAGTAAAAAAGCATTTTTTGAAGTGAAAACTTCTTTAGCGGCGTTGTGCACTTTTTTTGGAATGGGTAAAAAATCTAAAACTCGCGTCAGGAGTTCAGGACACGTGACCTGATCGAAAATTCGTAAGACGGCGCAGGGCGCTTGCGCGAATGTTCATGTGTGTTTATGTTACAGCGTGTAAAATGTCATGTTTGTGTACGATAGCCCAATAAATAAATATTGTATTCTACCACATAAATGAGAGTACTTTTATACTGATAATTAAAGCAATTCAAGCAAAATTATTCCCTAACCATTCCAAAATATCAAAAATGCACAACGTTAATATTCAAGTTTTCACTTCTGCCGGCACTCCCAGAGTGCAACCCGTCGTTTTTTTTTTTATTGTATTACTCTTTTTAGAACGAAAAAGGTCCATCCTACTGTTTGTACACCTAGTTTAACTTGACACTTCAGTGTTTTAGATTATTAGTATTCTTTTTTATAAAGTTATTATCAAATTGATCGTTAGACTTGATAAGGTCAGATTCATTATTTAAACTTAATTGGTTTTTGTTAAGTTACCAATAGTCCCAAATATAGAAATGTTCAGTTAAAAAAATTCATAATCTACGATTAGACTTGTACATAGGTACGAATGTTTCTGTTTTCTGTTTGAAATTGTTTTAATAATTATACTATTTAGTTTGTACGAATCTTCTTAGATATACAAAAATGTGTGTATAAATAAAAACGTTGATAGCATGTATATATTTTTTATGATTATAATTTGAATTATATAAAACGGAAACTTTGCCGTTTGCTAAGGACCCGTTTTGCGAGACATAGAAATTCAATTTTACTAAAAATTCTGATATACTTAATAAAAAATATATTAAGTATTTTAGTATTTGCCTTATTCTCCGTTTTTACTAGATGCATCTACAAAAAACCTATCACACTAATATTATTAATGAGAAAGTGGGTTTGCATATTTGTTTGTTTGTTTGTTTGTTGTTTTGTTTATTTGTTGGTTTTTTACTACTTCACGCTTCAACCACTAAACCTATTTAAATAAAATTTGATATGAATATAGTTTGAGACTCAAGGAAGAACATAGGATACTCTTTATCCCGAAATTCCAGGAATATCTATTGAATTACCTTTTTCATTTTTATTTACAACACTGACTCAGACTTAAGCGTGACCTTTTTTTTTCTTATTTCTCGAGGAATGTATCTTCATGATCAAATCCATCATCATCATCATGTCAGCCGCATAACGGACGGAGTTAGGCCTCTCTCAACTAAAATAAACAACAAAGGGGTAGGCTAAGCAATATTAACGGCTAATTCCTAGGTGGCCTTTACATATGAACCTTTTGTACATATGAAAATTATAGTCAATAAAGATTTAATAAATAAATAAATAAATGAAACTAATGAAAGTCGGGGCTTTTTAATTTGCCTAGCAAATAAACTTGTATTTGCATAAGTCTTGTATGGCTCTTGTGCAGAGAGAGTCGTATTCCTAGAGTGACCACTAAAAAGACCTGATGATGAGGAAATAATTCCTAGAAATAAATATTGTTTTTTTTAAAAGTTGGTCTGAAATAATCTTTCTGAAGAATGAGATCACGTCACACAATCAGTCACAGATTATAATAAAATAATTAAATAGATATTATAACCACATGATAAGATAGTAGAAGGCATTTTAAAAATTGTTACAACAAATTTAACATTTTAGATAATAGGATTATTAACCAATAATCAGGTGTTAGTCAACCAGTTGAAAGTATGGTCCCTAAGTGAAATAAACAGTTGTGACAGTGAGTTAAATTAATTAAAAATATGGAACTTACAAACAGAAATGCGAATGGCAATGCAAATGGAACACCACAAGAGTTCACCGAAGAAGATCCCTTGCGTGAAAATGGACACGTTAAAAATGAGAAGAGAACTTTTGGCGAGAATGTTATGTTTGCACTTAGAAACATAACTGTCGAACCCTGTGTTACCTTATTCATAATTCCAGCGCTCATCACCGCCCTGACATCTCAAAACTTGGCCTTAGAAAAAGCATGTCGAGTTAACCTCAATTTCACTGACGAAATCTGCAATATGCTAAGAACCCAGTCGGGGGAAAGCCAGAACCAGTACGAAAGAGAAACCCAAATTCTTCTATCATCTGCGTTAGCCGTAAAGACGTATATGACAGCCACAGTGCCATGTCTCTTAGCGATTTTTGTAGGAGCATATTCAGATAAAACCGGTCACCGAAAAATATTTATAACGCTTCCTATGTTTGGACATATTTTGGTGTGTGTTAATAGTATTATTAATGTGTTTTTCTTTGAGGTTACGAATATACAGACTTTCATGTATGTAGAGGCTGCCATAGAAGCTCTTACTGGAGGCACCTGCGTCTTTGTTACAATTGTTTTCTCTTTTATTAGTGCTATTACAACCGATGACATGAGGACATTCAGAATGGGCATGGTGAATTTAGCTCTTACCGTAGGCTTTCCTATTGGAATGGGAATGAGTGGGATACTGCTGAGGTACATAGGATACTACGGCTGCTATGGGTTGTCTGCAGGCATTCAAATGCTAAACTTGATCTACACAATCTTCATACTGAAAGATCCGCCGAGAAATCAGGAACAAAAGGAGGTAAGCTTGACGACGTAGCTAAACTTTAAATTTGTATCTACTAAACGAACAATCGGAAATATAGCATGATACTCTCTTTCCAAGGTAAGATTATTTATAAATTTATAGAATTTATAATTTTAAAAATCCAATTATGTTTGTGCCCGGCCTACAAAGGAAGACGCGTCTAGTACCAAGACTTGTCACATGTCATTTTGTTCGCTATCTCTGTTGCTCTTGTCAGGATGACTGTTATCGTATTATTTGTCGCACTCTGCATCATTATCATCACCATCAGGTCTTTCTGTCTCCACTGCAGGAGCACGACCCTCTCTGTACTACCAGATCCATACTTGGCCAGAGAAGTCAGAGGACTTGGCCTACACTCTCCTCGCTGGCCAGATGGGTTGGAGAGGTCTTAATGATGTTTATAAGCTCTATTTAGCTTGTATTTACTAAGCCTTCTACGACATTCACGGTAGGACTTGGAGTGGCCCCATTCTACTCTGCCGGAAAACACACGGTGCAATCGGCAATGATGGTCTTTTTCATAGTAAAAAATATCTAGATCTATGGGTATAGGCAAGGGCGCGACGGATGACGTCGCGCGGAATGTCAGTAGCGTTACCAACAGAAGATAATTTCAAGTATGTGATAGTCCAACCAATATTTTAAAATTCTCTAAACCACAAAATAATGAACATAGATTTTAAAATAAAGAATCATCATCATCACCATCAGGTCTTTTAAGTCTCCACTTCATCTTCTTCTTATCGTGTATGTTAGTGACTAACACTAGTGTCAGAGTTTTTTAAACCGCCATAAAGGCCTTTGACATGGTTTTAGGTAACGACGCAACGGCTTAGCGTGCCTTCCGAAGCACGGATCATCTTACTTTTCAGACAATTAAGTGATCAGCCCACAATGTCCTAACCACACTAGGACAACACAAAGTCGTTGCCCCCGCCGGGAATCGAACCCGCGACCTACGGGTATGAGCCGAACGCTCTAACCACTACTCCATGGAGGCAGTTAAGTCTACTTAAGTCTCCACTGCAGGAGTACGATCCTCTCTTTACTACTAAAGCCATACTTGGCCACAGTATAAGGGTAGAGAATTTGACCTACACTCTCCTCGCTGTCTAGACGGGTTGGAGAGATCTCATTGATGTTTGCAAGCTTTGTTTGGCTTGTATTTCCTAAGTCGCCTTCTACTACGTTCACAGGAATATTTGGAGATGTCCTATTCTACTCTGCCGACCACACGGCAAAACTAAAGAATGCAATGGTGTTAAAATTGTTAGGGCATTCCACTTGATAACAAAGATAAAGTATTTTAATGATAATGAAACGAGGTCATCGAATTGGGTCGTTTTATGTTATGTCATACTTATTACTTTGTTTGTTGCGTTTTAGGGTTCCGTAGCCCAATGGCAAAAACGGAACCCTTATTGATTCGTCATGTCTGTCCGTCCGTATGTCACAGCCACTTTTTTCCAAAGTCAAAGTCAAAGTCAAAGTCAAAAATTTTTATTCAATGTAGGATAAATTTATCTCTTATTGAAGGTCATTTTTTTTAAATATTTTTTTTTTAGTGCAGAAGCTAAAAACTACTAGCGTTTCGGAACGACCACTGCTGGGAAGATTACGCCGAAAGAAACCCAGTTCAGTATTGGTCCCTACCCAGCCTGATGGGCTATGTTACAATTACAATACAGATTTACACTTAAGCTATACATTTAAATTATACAATTACAATTTGCAGACAACTATTTCCAAGAATTTTTCTCAGATGATGATAAGTAGTCATTTACATGATAATACGCATTTTGTAATAAATGATTTTTAACGGCTGTCTTAAACTTAGATAATGGTAATGCTACTATATCATCTGGAATTTTATTATAGAGGCGCAAGCCGAGACCCACAAAAGATTTTTTTG
This sequence comes from Acrobasis consociella, assembly GCA_963555685.1. Lineage (NCBI taxonomy): Eukaryota > Metazoa > Arthropoda > Insecta > Lepidoptera > Pyralidae > Acrobasis > Acrobasis consociella. Next base: position 4,467,048 of record OY743111.1, on the reverse strand, counting down.
TTTTCTCTAACCGCAAAGCTGTGATGGCTAATTTATTTTTATTTCTCGTGTTAATACTATGAATATCACAATTTCTCTTAAATGAGTGTATATTCTGACGCACGTACATAATGTTCGCATAGATGAATTGCGAAGGGAGGGTCAAAATATTTATGTCTTTAAATAGTTCCCTCAAAGACTCTCTAGCACCTAATTTATATATAAATCTGATAGCGCGTTTTTGTAAAACAAATATGGTATTTATATCTGCAGCGTTACCCCATAGCAATATTCCATAGGACATAACACTGTGGAAGTACCCAAAATATACCAAACGCGCTGTATCAACGTCAGTCATTTGCCTAATTCTTCTAACCGCATAGGCCGCAGAGCTAAGTTTTCCAGCTAATTTTTGAATATGGGCACCCAATTGCAACCCTGAATCAAGCGTTATTCCCAAAAATGTTGTGTTATCAACCATATCTACTGCTTCCTTATCAATAAATAATCGTGTTGGAACTTTTGTAACATTTGGTAAGCAGAACTTTACACATTTCGTTTTTTTTGCATTTAATACTAAATTATTTGCTGTAAACCAATCCAACACTTGCGACAATATATTATTCATCTCATCAGAGGTGTCAGTTTTCCTATCTACGCTGAAAACAAGGGAAGTGTCATCAGCAAAAAGTACAGCCTTACAATCTTTAACATAATATGGTAAATCATTAATATAGATCAGGAACAACAAAGGACCCAAGATAGAACCCTGGGGCACACCCATCACTACGGTTGATCCTTCAGATTTTACTTGATTTACACTAACTTTTTGAATTCGGCTACTCAAATAAGATTCAATCAATTCAAGAGCCTTCCCTTTTATTCCGTAGTGCTCAAGTTTGGATAGAAGGGTTTTGTGGTCTACACAATCAAAGGCTTTGGAGAGGTCACAAAAGACACCAATTGCATTCTGACAACACTCCCAAGCATCATAGATGTTTTGTAATAGTGCAACACCTGCATCCGTTGTTGATCGACCCTTAGTAAATCCATACTGATCACCATGGAACAGACTATTTTTGTTGAAAAAATCTAATAATTGGTTAAAAATTATCTTTTCGAATATTTTGCTCAATGCTGGCAGAATAGAAATGGGACGGTAATTTGTTGGATCATTTCTGTCACCAGTCTTAAATAGAGGGATAACTTTACTTAACTTCATCATGTCAGGGAAAGATCCCGCGTCTACACATTTATTAAATATGGAAGCTAAGTAAGGCGCAATTACATCTATAATATTACTTATAACGGATACAGAAATGTCCCACAAATCACCAGTTTTTTTATTATTCAAGCTTTTAAAAGTATCAATGATATTTTTAGGTGTGACGTATTTGAATATTAGCCTATCTTTACATTTAGGTACGCAATTGGTTAATAGCTTTTTTGATTTCCTAGATGAGGACATTAGTGGGGCGGTTGTATTTAGGGGAATGTTTGTGAAAAAGTTCTCAAAGTATTGTGCGACATATTCACTAGTGTCTAGAACCTTATTGTTAATGTTTAACTCAATTTTATTTACTCGTTGCTTGTTTTTCCCGGTTTCAGTGTTAATAATATTCCAGGTTGTCTTTATTTTATCTTTAGAATCTAGAATAGCTTTCCTGGTGTATAACGACTTCGCGCAACATACTTTTTTAAAAAGCTTTGAGTAAGTTCTAACGTAATTAATGAAATTAGGTGTTTGGTTATAAGCTTTCATAGCTAATAATTCATATAGCCTATTCCTACTAATATGAATCCCTGTGGTAGCCCATTCGCTAAACTTTTTCCGATTACGTTTCTTTCCCTTTTTAAGTGGAAAATTATCATTAAATTCTGATTCAATCACACCGAACATTTTATTATACAAAATATCCGGATCATCCCGAGTTTCTTCAATTAACGGTAATTTTTTCGAAACTGTATCCCTAAATTTTTTAATTTTATCTTTAGTAATAGCTCTGTAGGTTATTTCAGGTAATTCTACTTCTACTGCGTTGTTGGCAAATTTCACGAACTGACCAAAATGATCAGATGTTATATTTTTAATTATAGCTTTATCAACAGCAGTGCAATCACAGAAAACATTATCTATACATGTTTTAGAGTCGCCTTGTATTCTAGTTGGTTCTAAAAATAAATTGAACAAATTGAATGACTTAAATAAATTCAAAAATCTAATACATTCGGTGCTATCAGACGCTAATAAATCTACGTTAAAGTCGCCACACAATATTATGTTTTTGCGACATGAACTTAATTTTCTCAAAACATCTTCAATTACAGTTTCTAAAGTATTAAAGTCAGCTTTTGGGGGTCTGTACGCGCATACTATAATACAATTTTCTAGTTCAACGCAGGATAATTCAACAATACTTTCAACCGACAGGCTCACAATATCCTTGCGTTCTTTACATTTTACATCATTACGTGTTAAAATTAAACTGCCTCCTTTTTCATTAATCTTTCTAATAAATAAACTAGAGACTAAATAATTATCAATATTAAATTGTACTTGATGTGACTGCAAAAAGTGTTCAGTTAAACATACTACATGTAAATCCCTATCGTTTGCATATAATTCTAATTGCAATAATTTGCTAGTCAGACCCTGAATATTTTGGTGAATAATATTTAACTCTTTGGCCTTGACTGTTGTCTTTTTCATTAGTTTAAATCAGACTGAGTATCTCCAGCTATGGTACATTCAGCACTACAATGTACTGTGTTTAATTTAGGGTTACTAGTTGTACTATTTACAACACTACTTTGTATATTATAAGCTACTAATGTAGCTAAGAGTCGCTTATATCTAGGAGGCAGATACATAGTATCTAGAGTCAACTTAAAATTACAAATAAATTTATTTATATCTAAATAAAAAATAAAGTCACCGTGACAATAAGTCATATTGTACAGATGTACATTTAAATCATGTATGTGCCTGTTACTCTACTGTCTAAATTGTCTGAATATGGAAAGGCACTTATGATAAATCTACAATCCTTTTTTTGTTTTAAATCTTTGATTTTGTCTATACCTTTTTTTAAGTTCCTTCCTGTAATAGAGGAACTGTCACCACACATTATTAAAATTGTGGTATGTTGGTCTATGTCATTATAATTTATGTTATTTATTAGGTTTAAAAATGTGACCCCGGGTGTGCATACATTGAATACTGAACATTCACTGTTCAGGTTATTATAAATCATACTACTAAGATCTTGACCTAACTTATCAGAATATATTATTAATTTTTTACAAATCATTTTTCTATTTATGCTATTATCAATTGTTTCTATTTTGGATTGTACATCATTTTCTACATGAGGGTATTTATTTATACTTAGACTTATACCGCAGTCAACAGTAGGGGATGGGGTTGAGTCAGTGACAGGTGATTCCGTAACCACTGTCAGGGGAACACCGTCAGATACTAAACTAATTTCCCTATTTTCTTCTAAAATTAACTCCGAAACTATAAGACCTATACTGTTGAAACTTGGTAAGTAGATGTATTATGTGAACCGCATTAAGGTTTTGACACAAAAATAGAAAAAAAAACAATAAATTTTGGGGGTTCCCCATACTTAGAACTGAAACTCAAAAATTTATTTTTCATCAAACCCATATATGTGGGGTGGGGTATCTATGGATAGGTCTTAAAAATGATATTGAGATTTCTAATATATATTTTTTCTAAACCGAATACTTTGCGCGAGAGACACTTCCAAAGTGGAAAAAAGTGTGTGTGTGTGTGTGTGTGTGTGTCCCGTAACTTCTAAAATAAGAGTTTGATAAAACTAAAAAAATATATGATGTTCATTACCATGAAAACTACCAGCGAAAATTGGTTTGAACGAGATCTAGTAAGTAGTTTTTTTTAATACGTCATTAATCATAAACGGCAATTTACCTTTCATTCAATCAACTCAAATATAAAAATTAAAAAGAACAACTCAAAGACTTATATCATGTTATTTGCTATTACGGACTCCTTCATGGGCGAGTCCGACTCGCACTTGGCCGCTTATTACATTGTAGATAATATACGTTTGAAGGTCTGTTAGTTGAGATGACCATAAAACCACACAATCCTCGTAGTTAATAGTTTATTAGTATAGTTACAAGTAAAAGTTATTTAGATGCTTCGTCCGCGTAATTAGTGGCAATGACAAAAAATCGAAAGGCATTTTATAATTAATATTGTAAAAGTAGCGCGACGACGTAGCAAATTGTACGATGTACTCGTATAGATAATATTTACAAGATTATACTACATAACATACTCACTTCTTTAAAAAGTAGGTATACCTTGAACCCTGATAGGACATTATAATCCTATCCTACTAATCCTACTATCCTACTATAATAATATCATAAATGCGAAAGTGAGTTTGTATATTTGTTAGTTTGTTTCTTCACGCTTCAAATAATAAATTGATTTAGATAAAATTTGGTATGGTTATAGTTTGAGACTCGGGGAAGGACATAGGGTACTTTATCCTGAAATATCCAAGGGGAGCGAAGTCCCGCGGGCACAGCTAGTTATAACATAACATGAAACAATGGAACAGCATGCGGATTTTGAGTCTTTAGGTGGGATCTTACTACTCCTAAATTATTTTGTATTTAAGTACCTAATATTTGTCTGGTATCCATAAAATTTAAAATTTAAATTATATGTATAATCTCATAAAGTTTTCATATATTCAACCTTAGTGGTCAGCCATCAGGCTGGGTAGGGACCAATATTGAACTGGGTTTCTTTCGGCGTAATCTTCCCAGCAATGGTCGTTCCGAAACGCTAGTAAGTTTTAGCTTTAGCACTAAAATATTTAAAAAAAAATGACCTTCAATAAGAGATAAATTTATCCTACATTGAATAAATAATTTTGACTTTGGCTTTGTAGTATTTTCTTTGCGTAACTATTTATGTTTACATAATGTGTTTTTTGAAACATAAAAAGCGCTTGTCAATATACTTAAACTAAACGAGACCTACTTAACGAGATAATGTTGATTTACAACTGAGTTCTGTCGTATACCTCCCAACTCATCATCAGAACAGTCATTGGCTCCATAACATTGTACTCTCATCTCACTTACACAAGTGAGCAAAACTTCAGCTCAATCGGTTGAGGATAACTGGTTGAAAATTGAGTTACGTTTGAAAGATCACCAGATTGTCTGATAAGTAAGATGATCCGTGCTTGGGAAGGCACGTTAAGCCGTCGGACCCGGTCACTATCTTTGACATTGGTCGTTATCTAAAAACCATGTCAGAGGCCTTTAAGGCGGTTTATAAACTCTGACACTAGTGTTAGTCACTAACACACACGATAAGAAGACTTTGGGGCTATCTTAATTTGTACGAGTATAATTTGTCCTTATTAATTTATTTATTATGATAATTAATTACATGTATTGAATAAATTAGTCATCAGACTCGTTTGGTACAGTGTGTACATATAAAACAAAAGCCTTAGAGAAGTTATTACTAATTTAGCTCTAAGATTAGATACGAGTTTAATATAAAAGTGTCTACACACGCGCCGCAGCGGCAGCGACACCAAATAGATTTTGTTTGTTTGTATTGAACCTAAACTTTGTACCTTGTATTATTGACTTTAGGTCTCAGACAAGGGACAGCTTGCGACCCTGGTTGCTAACCGTTGCCGACTAGTGTCGCGAACTGTTGATTGACTGTATAGGTACTTATAATTAGATTGATAAAATATAAAGTCCTTGGTTACACTATTTTTGATTAGTTATTTTGTCTTGTAGATAAACAACCGGCTAAGTGGGAGTCGAACTCCAGCACGACGGGTTCCGTAAAATTATCTAATAAAATCACGTTTGTTGTCTGAGAGACCCCCACTTAAATAGTTATTTTATTCTTTATAGTGGCAACAGAAATAAACGGCGAATTCTTAGTAATAGGGTCCCGTTTGCAGGCTTTGAAAAAATGGCCTAACACATGCCGTCGTCGCAGCAAGAGCTAATGCTATTCTGTGCTAGTGGTGTTATGTTTAAGCAGGTTAGGTCTCAGACAGACAAGCGACGGCTTGCAATCCTGGTTGCGACGTACATCAACCGTTGCCGACTATACTCCATTTGGTTAGGTATTGAAATAAATGTAAACAATCTTGACATGTCTTGCATTGAAATAAACACTTTCTAAATCAATAATTTTGCAAATTACAAAGTAATTATTTAAAAAATAGGTTCTCACTTATAAATACGGTCGAACACTGGATTCCAAAATACAAGCGTCTGCGTAGTTTGGAAATCAGGGTTTAAAATTAATTTGTACTAACCTATAACAACCTTTTATATTATAACTACTTTATAAAATTGCTGTACAAATCTTTAAGTGAATAAAGAATTATTATTTATGTTCAAGAAATGTTTCTTCTCTCTTTCACCGGAAAGAGGTTAAAATGGCACGGGCCGAAGCCAAGTGCAAAGTATTTTAAATAATTAAAGTTCAGTCTCATGAACATAGGTTGAGTGTCAAATTGAAAAGAAGGAGGAACTGTTTATCCTAGAAACTTTCTAGTAATGCGACATGTATTTAATATAACTGCCTTTTGTAATGTGTGAATAATATTTGTAGGGATATTTAAAGTATCTAGGCTCATGTGAAGTGTCTGGGGTATAACAGCTGTTGTAGATATAACTATTGGTACTATCTTAACACACTCAACACGCCACTGGGTCTGTATTTCAATGGCTAAGTCCCTGTATTTTGTCAGTTTTTCAGTATTTGTGTTTTGGAGGTTGTGGGTATTCGGTACAGCGATGTCTATGAGGTAAACTGTGTTATTGGTTTTGTCAAGTATCGTAATGTCAGGTCTATTGTAGTGAATCGTTTTGTCAGTGATAATGGTTCTGTCCCAATATATTTTTATATTTTGATTTTCCAAAATCCTTTCTGGTACATATTTGTAGTATGGTTGTGTGCTGTCAATAAGTTTATGTTTAAAAGCTAAGTACTGATGAATTATAGCAGCTATTTAATCATGTCTATGTTTATAGTCATTCTGTACCAAAGTCTTACATGCTCCAGTGACGTGTTGAATAGTCTCGCTTGCGCTACTACAATGTCTGCACAGATCCGTCGGCAAGTTTATGTCTTTGATGATATACTTTTTATAATTCCTGGTGTTAATCACCTGATCTTGGATCGCGAGCATAAATGCTTCGGTCTCAGGAAAAAGTTCTCCTCGTCCGAGCCACGCATTGGACCATCTCTTATCGACATGCATCTGTTCCAGATCATTGTAGTGCCTGCCATGTAGAGATTTTTGTTTCCAAGTGTTTTTTTTTCTGAGCTACTAATATTTGTTTCTCATTTGGTTGTGGGTGTCTATTATTTAAATTGAGAGGTGTGAATTTTGTGTCTATGTTTGCAACAAATCTGTGTAATACTGAGTTTTCTGATTTGGAATGAAAATATTGTCTTAATGTGGATATTTGTCTATTGTGTAAGTTGTATATGTCTATGATACCCCTTCCACCATCTGATCTTGGTAGTGTAAGTCTCTGTATACACGACTTGGGGTGATGTTTTCTGTGTTGAGTAAAAAGTACATTTATAGATGTCTGCAGTTTTTGGAGATCAGTGTTGGACCAGCTAATTATACCGAAAGAGTACGTCAGGATCGGGATAGCAAATGTGTTGATGGCTTTTACTATATTGCGAGAGTTTAATTGGCTTTTTAATATTTGCGTGATTCGGCGTTTAAAAGTTTTGTTTAGGTGAATTTTTGTATGTTTATTTTCAATGAGGTTTGATTGTTGAAATCCCAGATATTTATAAGTAGATGTTTCGTCCATGGCTTGTATAGTTTCTCCTGTTGCTAGTGTATATGAACTGTTTTCAATTTGTCCTTTATTAATAGAGTTAATTTTACATTTATCTACGCCAAACGCCATATGGATATCAGAAGAAAATTTCTCTGTGATTTGTGCAAGTGTAAATAGATCTTCTTTTTTAGATGAGTACAACTTAATGTCGTCCATGTACATCAAATGGCTCAGTGTTGTATGTTCTCTATTATATGTGAGTTTGAAGCCTACATTGCTATCTTCAAGTAGTGTTGATAAAGGATTGAGAGCTAAGCAGAACCATAATGGGCTTAATGCGTCCCCTTGAAATATACCCCTCTTAATGTCAATCGGTTCAGTAGTGATGTCGCTGTTATTATTGCGTATTCTAAGCATTGTTTGCCAGTTATTCATAATTTTTTGTAAGAAATCTATTAATGTTTTGTTTATTTTATAAATTTTAAGGACGTCTACAAGCCAACTATGTGGCACAGAGTCATATGCTTTGCGATAATCAACAAACATACTATACATACTACGCTTTCGTGTGTGTGCCTGTTTCATGGCAACCGCATCGACAATAAGCTGCTCCTTACATCCCTGGCTTTGTTTTCGGCATCCTTTTTGCTGTTCAGCTAGAATTTTATGTTCTTCGAGATGTTTATAAATTGTTTTACTTATACATGCTGTTAGAATTTTGTAGAAAGTTTGAAGGCAGGTTATGGGTCTGTACTTAGAAGGGTCTGCAGCATCTCCATCTTTTGGGATCATAACTGTTATTCCTTGAGTGACAAAATGGGGAAGAGAGTCTGGAGATCTAATAAACTCATTTATGTGTCTGTGAATATGTACGTGAATACAGGTAAGGTATTTGTACCAATAATTGTGTACATTATCAGACCCCGTGGCCTTCCAATTGTGTGTCTTAGCTATTACCTGTTCTACTGTGAAGATGGAGATAGATTCAAACGTCATTTCAGGTATATTTGTTGTTTTATTATCAATAGTACTTATCCATGGTGCATTACTATTGTGTTTAACGGGTTTTGCCCAAATGTCAGCCCAGAACCTATGGAAAGAATCTGCTGAGGGTATATCATGTGTGTGGTTGTTTTGACTAGGATTTGTTAGAGATCTGTAGAACTGTTTCTCATTGTTATGAAATTGATTGTTTTGAATTTTCCTTAATGTGCATAACTTGTACCGTTTCAATCTGCTGGATGTTGCTGCTAATCTTTGTTTTATTGTGTCTAAAAACTCTTGGGGTGTTGTATTGACGTTTTCATACTCTGCGTGTTTCGTATATCGTTTTCTAATATCTTCTACACTTTGAAGGATATTGTAGCTTCTATTACCGTTAATGTATTGTGTCATTCTCGCTATGTCTTTTTTAAATTGGCTTACTTTCTTATCTAATCTTATTTCCCAAGCAGGTTTTTTCTTGTTTGCATCTACACCTATTTTCCTACTATTGTGTATTTTAAAACCGTTACATAGGGTGGCTGTATAAGCAGAGCAATATATTAAAGAATGAAGGGTGTTAAAATCTATATCTGTTTTTAAGTGTTGTGGTAAAATGTTATTATTGATGTATTCTGTAATGAGGGCTAGTTTTCTCGTCGACTTCTGCTTCGGTATGTAAGGTCTGTCTGTAGGACTTGTAAGCATAAATTTATTTAGTGTATCGTTAAAAGTTTGTTCTATTTTGGTTTGCAATTCTACAGCAATAGTAGTAGATCTATCATTATGTGATGTTTGAGATTGAGTGGCTGAAATTTCTTGGGTGATAGTTGTATTTTGTGTGTGTGATCTTTGAAGTGTTTGACTCATGTATGGATTTGTGTTTTGTGAGTTATCTATGAGTAAATCTGAATTATTAGTATCCTCTTGTATTATTTGTAAGCTTGTAGTTGGTTGATTTATATAACTGTCATTTTCTTCTTCTAATTCTTTTTGTACATCCGCTTTTATTTCTCTTAATCTGTCTTCATTTATATATTTATTTTGTATAATTGCTCGTCTTTGGTCTGAAATTCTCTGTTCAGACAAATTTGCAAGTTCTGGGTAATGTGTGATAAACTGAGAATACAACTGTGAACGGTAAGCTGTAGTATTTCTTTCTAAATTTGTGATTCTATAGTAAAATCTCATGATGTTTTCGTTTATGTCATTAGACCAGCGCATTCTAGAAGATTGTTGTGTGGGTAAATTGCGTACGTGGGTTGTTTGGTTATTGTGTGATTCTGTGGAAAATGTGTTTTGAGTATGTGAGTAAAGTCTATCTTGAACCTCTTTTTTTATTTGTTCCATTGTGTTCTTCGGTATTAATTGGCGTCGGAGTATTGCTCTCCTTTGATCTCCCAACCTCTGTCGTGAGACATTAACTGTCGGAAATGCTGTCATGAATTGTTCGTGAAGTTTTTGTAAGTATCGTCCTGAGTCGGTCTCAAGTTGTGTGATTTCGAGATATGCACGCCAGATGAAAGTGTTCATTTGATCCGTCCATTTCCTTCTCGTGCGATTTATGGCTTCAGTGGGTACGGTATTGTCGGCATTTGCCTCCCGTACAACATCTGTTGCCAAATTATTACCTAATGAATTAGTTGGTGACGCTAGGTTTGAGGAAATCACTGATGTTGTAGATGATATAGAAGACACAGGTGTCGTTTGAGGAGAGAAGCTATGTCTGGAAGAGATAGGGGATGGGAAGAGACTACTGTTGGTTGATGGTGAGTTAACTCCGTCACTTTTTGGTGACATAGGCCTTTCATCTTTTACTCCTCTGGAGTTGTCAGCATTAATGCTGGGTATTTCCCGAGACCTTTGAGGGCGGGATCTTAAATTGTATCTTTGACTGTTTTCTTCCATGGACGTCCCACGAGTAGCTAGGGAACTGAAGGTCGGCACTCCACAGAGCCCCGCATGTGGAGGCAAGGCAAGTTTTTACATCCCGAGGTTGCCTGGCCTCAGGAGTCCTCCGTTCGCGATTAAGCTCCCCCTTAATCACGCATCTCTCGGCACGGCTGGTCACACCTTAGATTGGGTTGGCTTTGGGACCGTTGGTTAGGGGAAAAAAAGGTACCATGGCGACCAGGTAAGTATTCTCTCCCACGTAAGCCCCCCCACCACGTCAAGGTGGCCCCTTGGGGGGGGAATTATTATTATTATTATTAATTATATTATAAATTAATTAAATACTTTGTAATTTGCAAAGGTATTGATTTATAAAGTGTATATTTCAATAAAAAGACATGTCAAGATTGTTTACATTTATTAAAATACCTAACCAAATGGAGTATAGTGTCGCAAACTTTGTCTGTAAAAGCCCTAACAAATGACGCCGCCGCGCCGGCCGCGGCGCCGCAGCGGCCAGTAGTAGTGTGTAAGCAACGTTTTATACGTTACTAAGTGTGTATGTACTAAAATATTAATCATAGAGCATGTATTATTATAAGAATCAAATAGTTTATTACTTATTTATAAGTAGTCCAGGAAAATTAATAAACTATGGGGAAATAATTCGTGTAGTTTTGAAAATTGGCACAGTTTTACCGTGTGGTGTCCAAATAAACATACTTAAAGTTCCAGATTGTGCTGTGGATGTAGGGGTCGGGATTTATTACAAAATTATATATCTTTTATCCTCCAATTTTTCTTGCAGATCCCACCTAAGAACTGTCTTCAAATTCCCTCCTCACAATACCGCTTCTCGCTTTTCTTACTCTTTCTTGGTACACGCAGTCAGACTGTAGAGCTTTTTACCACCTGCTATACGCGAATCTAAAGGAATTTCTGTGTTAAAAAGACGAATAAAGACCATTATTTATTGGAATCATCTTAATTGTAACCTTTATTGTTAATATTAATTATATATTTTATTTATTTCTAGTAAGACATACGTATTTTTTTAAGTATAAGTGATATAATATGTATAAGTATGTTTATTTGTAGTTCGTGTTGTTTTATGTTCACATGTGACCCGAAACCCAATTTATAGGAATTCGGAGCTCAGAAAGGCGAAAATGGTACTACGATGGTTCTGCGAAGTAAAAGTTTCCAAAGTTTATATTTAGAATAGGCTATGTTACCGTAAATATATGTTTTTGGTAAATATTTTATACACAACGAAAAATACCACTGGAAAAGTAATATTGTTTTGAAAACAGTAGGGAAATTAGTTAATTAATGAAGTACTTAGTAATTAGCATTTCAAATGTAAGAGTGGGATTGTAGCGGGGACATCGCACCATCTCTTTCGTACGCCCTATTGGCAGTGACGTTAAGAGCGCTGTACGTTAGTCCTTTTCCTGTTACTTGACAGTTCCCCCTTTCATCAGTGTTAACCGTGCGCGTATTAAAATGATAAGTAAACAAGATGTTTGTAAGCCTGGGTTTAATAAACACAACCAAAATAGAATTTTACATAAAATTTTGCTAGTAAATGCAAAAAAAAACAAAAGGCCGTCTAGCTGATTTTTCGCCAGCGAAATCCAAAATCAAACATAACATTTTTCTTCTTTTTTTTTTATAAGTTGCCAGTGACATAGAAATTAAACCTACATGGTATGCACATAATACACGCGTGAGTAACATTTCCCACCCCTAGTGCTGCCCTAGCAGCACTCATTAACCATTGGAATCCGTAATACGCGTGTAACTGATCTAGTTAAAGTACCCGACTGAGTGTTTATCTTTACCATACGTACGCGGCCGTCTTTCCCAGGAAAGACTTCCGTAATCAAACCTCTCGGCCAAGTATTCCGGGGACTATTTGGGTCAGCGATGAACACCAAATCTCCCACCTGATACGATCTTTGTTCAGCGAGCCACTTCTTCCTCGGCACCATCTCCGGCAACACTTCGCGCACCCACCTACGCCAAAACATATCTGCAAGTCGCTGGGATACACGCCACTGCTTCCTGAGGACGATGTCTTTATCGTCGAAAATTCCTAAGCGTGGCAAGTTTGACGAAGTCCCTATGAGGAAATGGTTTGGTCTAAGGGTTCTGAGCTACCTGGTTCTACGGAAACGTGTGTTAACGGTCGGCTATTTACCATGTTTTCTACTTCAGCTAAAAGAGTCGTGAGAGTTTCCTCCCGTGGTGCACGTTCTTTCAGTATGACTTTAAGCGACGTTTTCACACTGCGAATAAGGCGCTCCCAGGTTCCTCCCCAATGTGGACTAGCTGGTGGAATGAATGTCCATCTTATTCCTCGATTCAAAGCTTCAGTTTCCAGAGCCTTCTCGTCCAGCTGGGCAATCGACTTCTTGAGTTCCTCATCTGCACCCCTAAAATTCGTCCCGTTATCTGAAAACAGCTGCTGAAGCCATCCGCGACGTGCAGCCATCCTGCGGAGTGCCATAATAAATGAATCTGTGGTAAGTGAAGTCACTAGTTGCACGTGTATTGCTCGCACCGTCAAGCATGTGAACAACACGCCATATCGTTTTGGGCAACTCCTTCCAACAGTAACCTCGAGGGGTCCAAACAGATCGACACCACAGAATGTAAATGGGCGTTGGTGGTGTGCCATTCTGGCTTCTGGAAGGTCTCCCATCCTTGGAATTTCAGGCTTACTTTTCCTCAGTCGACAGAGATTGCATTTGGAAACCACGTTTCGCACAGTCGGACGTAGTTTGATAACCCAATACCTTTGCTTAAGTTCGTTCACTACCAACTCTTGATTTCCATGAGCAGCTTTAACATGATAAGCTCGAACAATCAATCTGGCAATGTAGTCACCTCCGTCTAATATGATAGGATTTTTTATTTCAGGTGCAACGTCGGCAGCAGCTATTCGTCCACCAGCTCGTAGAATTCCGTGGGAGTCAAGGTAAGGAGTTAAGGTTAGTAGCTTACTGGTTTTACTCAATTCTTGTCCATTTTTTAATTTCCAGATTTCTTCACCAAAAGTTTGTGCCTGGGAGTATTGCAGCAGAGTACGTTCAGCCTTTTCCATCAATGTGAAGTCATCCTCAGTAAGTATTTTCCTTAATTTATTAATAAATTTTAAAACCGTGTACATAGCACGAACTAATTTCAGCCATGACGAGAAATGAGTGGGGTCAGGAACCGAGAAATCAGTTGGGTCTGATGTGACTACAAAAACACGTTCCAATTGTGTCGTATCCACTTCTGTTTGTGTGACATCATTGGGCCAATTGTCCTCTGAGTCACGAAGAAAGGCAGGACCACGCAACCACTCGCTTTGAATCGTAGACACGTCGTAGTTTTCCCGGGTAGCAACATCAGCGACGTTTAACTTCGTGGGAACATAGCGCCACTCATTTGGTTTAGATAGTTCATCTATTTCACCCAATCTGTTTGCAACAAAAGTCTTGTAAGTTTTACTGCTATTTTTTATCCAATAAAGAACGGTGGTAGAATCACTCCAAAAGAACTTCTGTTGTGGTTTTATCCGGTGCTCTCGAACGATTGTTTCTGCTAAACGTGCTGCAAGCACCCCAGCCTGTAATTCCATTCGAGGGATGGTCTTAGCCTTCAATTTAGCCACACGACTTTTACTGGCTATAAATGCTACGAACCAATTATCATTATTTTGCCAACGCCAATACGCTACCGCATTCATCGCGTGTGAAGACGCGTCGCAAAACACATGCAGTTGTAAACATGAGTATCTGCACTGCTGACTTGATACCATCTCGCTATTCATCATACCTGCTACACCATAGTAGCGAGGCAAACCAACATCCTGTAACGTGCTCAACATCTGTAACCACTTTACCCATCTGTCATTCAAATCAGCAGACACCTGCTCGTCCCATTCAAAGTTTTCTCGCCAACATTCTTGAAGAATAATTTTCCCTGTTATGGTAACAGGTGCTAGTATACCATAGATGTCAAATATTGACATAACCATTTGCAACATCTGTCTCTTTGTTGGTTTCTCTGTTCCATCAACTAAACTACGTGGAAGTCGTTTGAACGAGATGTCAATTTTCAATAAATCCTGTAGCGGCTCCCATATAAGTCCCAAAGTTCTTTCTCCATCAGAAAGTGTTTGTTGCCCGCTACAAAATGTCTTGGCTGTTTCGCCCAAATGTTCTGGTGGAATACTTTTGAGTACAACTTCACTGTTTGTTGTCCAATTTCTGATGTGGAAATTTCCCTGGCTGTGGATGTATGTAACATCACGGACTAGCTCCATAGCCGATTTTTCATCAGGAACGCTGTCAATGTAATCGTCCATATAATGTGAATCAACTATGGCAGAATAAGCTTGGGGAAAGTCCTCCTTGAACCTTTCAGCATTCTTATTCTTCACATACTGGGCTATGAAGGGTGAACAGTTGGCCCCAAAAATCAATGAAGTCATCACATTAGTCCTTAAAGATCCATCATTGTCTCTGAACAGAAAACGGAAGGCGTCTTGATCTTCATGCCTGATCTTTACCCGAAGAAACATGTCCTTAATGTCACCGGATATCCCCACTCTGTTTTCCCTAAACCGTAGCATAATGCCAAACAAAGACTGGAGAAAATCAGGCCCCTTAAGCAGATAGTCATTTAGTGATCGGCCATCAGATTGAGCAGCTGCATCAAAGACAAGTCGGAGCTTCTTTTTATTGGGGTTGTCCACCCCAAAATGAGGCAGGTACCATGTCTTGGGATTCTTTGTCTCAGCAGTTCCTACTTCCTCCTTTGACAGCTGCTTGGCATAACCATTTTCGAACAGGTAATGAATGCGTTCACGATACCGTTGTGCAAAGTTTTCATTCTTCTTCATTTTTTGTTCCACTCCTCTTAGTCGTGTGAAAGCCATAGGAAAGGTGTCAGGCATCCTGCAGCTCGGGTCTTTCCATGGTAATCCTACATACCACTTGTTATCCTTCAGGGTTGAAGTCTGTTCTAAAATGTCCAGTGCGCGCAGATCTTCAACATTTTGACGTGGTTTGGCCGCTACGCCTAAAGATTCGACTGAAAAGAAGTGGCTTACCTGATCATGAAGTAAACGAAGTTCATTGTCACTTGAGATCAACAAGGATGTGTGCCGAGTGTGCTGCGGAACAACAGCCCGTCCATGCAAACACCAGCCGAGAGGGGTACGAGTAGCACATGGTTCATTCACAGCACCTACTACGGATTCCAAAGGCAACAGCAAATGACAATTATCCTGACCTATTAGTATCTCTGGCTTTAAAAGCCCTAAAGACAATTTATTTTTAAGTTTACTTAAATGTTTATAATTATTACAGTTGACATTATTATGAACCGGCAAGTCAAGTTGCTTAACACTACGTGCTTTGAAAGTGAATGGTTTACCTAGTGAATTAGTTATATTAACATTTACTATCTCACTATCACATGTTAATGTAGTGTTCCACGCGCCACGGACACGTAAAGATTCCTGGTGACCGCGTAGCCCGGCACGAGAGGCTAAGTTTGCACTAATTAACGATACGGTGGATCCGTCATCCAACAACGCCGCAGTGCGTACTATTTGTCCATTGGCACCGTGAATGTTTATGGGCACTACTTTCAACAACACTGCACACTTGTCCGTGTCTATATGGGTCACTGTTTCAGTTTCACTTAGCTGCTTCCCAGGATCCTGTTCGGTCACTGACGCGGCGCTATCCTGTGTCGCACGCGGAGTGTAGTGCAGCAAACGGTGATGGTTCTGACCACAACTGTCAGCATCACAAGTTGGTGCAGGGCAAGTCGCTCTTTCATGTTGTGACACAAGGCACTTATAACACAGCCTACTCCGCTTCACATACTGCCAGCGGTCCTTCCGTAGAGCTTTCTTGAACTTCTTACAATCTGTTAACTTGTGTGCTAACTGCTTACAAAACTTACAGTTTTCTGTGTCACTACCCTTTCTCTCCTGCACCAACACTGTGTCAATGTGTGCCTTTACATTATGTTTTTTTTCACTTTGATGGGCTATGTACAAAAGATTGGCGCCAGACTTAGATAGTTTGACTGCTTCTTCATGTAAAAATACAGCTAAATTAGACAATCTGTTGCTGTTGGTACTTTTAGTGTAGGCATAATCATTCCATTTAGCAATAAGTGTTGTGGGCAGCTTGCTTAATATTATAGTGGTCATATTTGTACCTTGCAGGTACTCCTCACGGCCTAATGCCTGAACAGCAGTTACAAAATTGGATACTTTGATTGAGAATTTAATTATTTCTTTGTGGTAATCAGGTGGTAGTGGTGATAACCTTTTAAGGTCAGTTACTATTTTCATTAAAATTATCTCTGGATCTCCAAATAATAATCTCAAAGTATCCATAATTTTTGTTGGTGTTGTAGGAGTAATAAGTAAAGATGAAACTGACTCACGTGCTGCTCCACGCAAACATCTCCTCAGCCGCCACAGTTTTTCTTTGTCGTTGAAGTTACACAGCTCATTCGATTCTTCATAGGCTTGTTCGAACTGGAGCCATTCCATCGGGTCGCCAGAAAATGTAGGCAGGTCCTTTGGTGTGCTGAGGCGGCTGATTAAATTTTGATTGTGATTATTAGTGACAGTGGCGGTCACCAACTGTTGGAGAGCAGCTGACAATTGTTGAATTGTACCATCTGGGCCGGAGGGCAACTTCTCCGACGGGTTCAACAGGTCCTGTTTAATGTCCATCTGGTGGGCCTGTTGATGTTCCATTTCTTGCTGGCTGTTCTCCACCCACCTTTCAATGTCACTCCTTCTAGTGCACAGACTTCCGTGCGAACCCTCCGATAGTGAACTGTAATTTTCTAATGCAGCAACATCTGCTGCTAACTTCTTGTCTACTAATTCCAGCTGGATACGCGCCCTTTCACGTGCAGCCTCTAGCTCTAGCTGCTTCTTTTGAGCTATGTATGAGGCCTTGGACGCCTTCGACCGTTGCACTGAATGGGTAGAAGGCTGCGTCGTCGGCGGAAGCTCCCGGGCCTGAGACACCGAGGCAGCCTCAGATTTTTCCATCGCTTTTCTCATAGCACTCCGAGTGAGCGGTTTTGTACCGGGAGTTGGTGTACGCGTAGTCATTCTGTTGCTAGTCCAGATCCGGCTCGAAGGACCACTTGTTAACCGTGCGCGTATTAAAATGATAAGTAAACAAGATGTTTGTAAGCCTGGGTTTAATAAACACAACCAAAATAGAATTTTACATAAAATTTTGCTAGTAAATGCAAAAAAAAACAAAAGGCCGTCTAGCTGATTTTTCGCCAGCGAAATCCAAAATCAAACATAACATTTTTCTTCTTTTTTTTTTATAAGTTGCCAGTGACATAGAAATTAAACCTACATGGTATGCACATAATACACGCGTGAGTAACAATCAGATTTTAAATGCTTAAAAAAATTGATTAAAATTTCATATTACATCACGATTGTTTGAATAACTATATCACAGAATGAATATAAGTATTACATACAGAACAGAAACTCCTACCGACGACGACGACCTCCATGGCGTAATGGTCAACACTCTAGACCACCAATCCAGAGGTCCTGGGTTCGATCCCCAGCCAGGGCAAAGTGAATAAGTGGCCAAGTGCGAGTCGGACTCGCCCATGAAGGGTTCCGTAGTAGCAAATAACATAATATAAAAGTTTTGTAGTATGTTTTTTTTTAAATTTTAAATTTGAGTTGATTGAATGAAAGGTAAATTGCCGTTTATGATTTATGACGTATTAAAAAAATTTACTTACTAGATCTCGTTCAAACCAATTTTCGCTGGTAGTTTTCATGGTAATGAACATCATATATTTTTTTTAGTTTTATAATTCTCTTATTTTAGAAGTTACGGGGCGGGGACACACTTTTTTCCACTTTAGAAGTGTCTCTCACGCAAAGTATTCGATTTAGAAAAAAATTATATTAGAAACCTCAATATCATTTTTGAAGACCTATCCATAGATACACGTGTGGGTTTGATGAAAAATATTTTTTTGAGTTTCAGTTCTAAGTATGGGGAACCCCCAAAATTTATTGGTTTTTTTTTCTATTTTTGTGTCAAAACCTTAATGCGGTTAACATAATACATCTACTTACCAAGTTTCAACAGTATAGGTTTTATAGTTTCGGAAAAAAGTGGCTGTGACATACGGACGGACGGACGGACAGACGGACGGACGAACGGACGGACAGACAGACAGACAGACAGACATGACTAATCCATAAGAGTTCCGTTTTTGCCATTTGGCTACGGAACCCTAAAAACGGTCTTTTTCAAATTGTCATCATAATATGTATTTATTATAAAATATCGTTGAGTTAGTATCCCGTAGGTAATACAAGTTTAAAGCTCGATTGGTGTGATTTGTCCCTATATATATCCTAGGGTCCCACGCAATTTCCCGTCCCCACACCCCTCCCTGTTCTCGCCTTGTCGATTGTATTAAGGGACTAAAGCACACATTGACATGTGCACTGATGTATAGTTTGTAGTAGTAGAAGGCACATACGAGTAGATACTCCACTTCTGTGAAGTGCCTCATATGAATCTGGTAGATACCTTAAAGCTTTTAATGATGTTGATTATCTCTAGTCAACGTCCGTATGATTCTGTATAATTCTAGATAGTACAGTCAACGAATAATTGTGGATGGAAAAGTCGAAATCAGAAATTTTAACTCAGGAACTTTGTTCGGACTAGTTAGGAGAAACATACTAAAAGTCCTTACCCCTCCGAGGTAAGCCCGCTGGGGGAGGGCACAAAGAAGGACCCGTTTTTTGGTTTTTTGCTTACATCTCGAAAACTTTGCGTCGTACGAAATTTTGTTGTGCTGTATAATGAAAGCTGATAAAATTCTCTACAACATTGGCTTTCACACTTTTTATCTATCTTCAATTTTTATCTAGCTGTGAGCTTCGAAAATTATCTATTTTTAAAATGTGTTCTTCACTCTGGGCGTGTTAGGACGAAAAGCGGACGCCAAGCCCACGCCCAGCGCATGCCTTTCATTCCGTTTCCATCCCCATAGTTCAGGAGAAAGGTCTCCAAGCCAAGTTTGGACCTGATGGTAAGTAACAACATAGGTCCGAAACATCATGATAGATATTATTAGGAATTTTAGCCAGTTTAAAAGTAAACTGTTTCCGCCTTTACCGCGTAGAGATACTCTCAATGTTATTTTTTAATAGTGTGTGGGTGTTTTTAATAGTGGGTGAGCAATAAAAAATGATTTTTGTAAATTCGTATTGTTACAATTTGCTACAGGGAATTTAACTCATTTTTGAAAATCAGCCATTTTTCGAAGCTCATAGCTAGGCTACGATTGGAGATGGATAAAAGTGTGAAAGCCAAAGTTGTAAAATTTTTTATGAGCTTTCATTATGTGGTACAACAAAATTTCGTATAACGCACCGTTTTTGAGATATAAGCGAAAAACCAAAAAACGGGACCTTCTTTGTGCCCTCCCCCGCGGGCTCACCTCGAAGGGGTAAGGACTTTTAGTATGGTTATCTCCTAATTAGTCCAAACAAAGTTCCTGAGTCAACATTTCTACTTTCGACTTTTTCATCTACATGCCCCTTTTGAGCACTCATTGACCGAACTAAGATGAGAAGAATCTCTTAATTACCTGTTAAACATAAAACTAAATTTAACTCTCTCAAATAGCAAACGCTTCATTCCTTGTATAGTGAGGTATTACGGTATTAAACAGTACGTAGTTATTATATATTTATTTAAACAGAACCATTGTTCTCAGAAATAAGACTAATTAGGAATAATGAGCATCTGAATCCTCTCTCAACATAAGCACTGTTTCTTGTTTAGGATCATTAGATAACGTTGTTACTGGAGATACTATAAGAAATGTCTTCATTATACGAATTTATTAGTCAAATTGACTACTGGCCTAACAACAAAACAATTTTCCTTGTCTACTTATCTTTGTTTTTGGATTAATGTATAGCTCTGCCATAATTTTATTATCTTAATCATGTTGACAACAAAATCACCATATTAATTCCTAATAAACGAATCAATACCATTACGTAGCAGACATTTCTTGTGGTCAGACGTCGTAGGAAAGTAAACATTCAGTTCAAATCTAAAAATGTATAGAAAATGAAGTTTTGTGTGTTATATTAATGTGATTTTTTTCTGTTACAAATCAAGTGAAGTGAAAACAAAAAGCACCAAAAATGACTGTTGAAACGGGTAAAAAGGAAAAGGAGGAATATAATGAAGAATTTAATGAACAAGATCCTCTTAATGAAGTATTAAAAAAAGAAAATGAAAAGTCAAGGAGTTTCAGTGAGAAAATTTCATACGTTCTTAAAAATGTAACATTAGAGCCTACTATGATGCTTTTTATAATATCATCAATGTTATTCCTTATAACCACGCAGAATTTAAGCCTAGAGAAAGCGTGTCGAGTAAACTTTAACTTTACTGATGAAATCTGTTCATCACTTAGACGTCAAGATATTGAAGGTCAAAATCAGTATGAGAGAGATACTCAGAAACTGCTCGCATCAGCTATGGCTTGGAAAACTTACTTGACAGCGTCGATTCCTTCTATAATGGCTGTATTGGTTGGTTCCTGGTCTGATATAACAGGACACAGGAAAATATTCATTATTCTGCCGATCAGTGGCAGTATACTTATGTGTTTAAATAGTATGATACATACATATTTCTTCTACCAAATGGGATTAAAAACTCTTGTTCTGACCGAGTCTATAATCGAAGCTTTCACTGGAGGCTGGTGCCTAACATTTTTTACCATATTTGCATACATAAGTACGATAACGACGGAAGAAACCCGTACTTTTCGTATGGGCCTCGTCCATTTCTGTCTCACAGTCAGCTTTCCCATCGGAACTGGGTTAAGTGGGATTTTTCTGAAGAAGTGGGGATACTACGGGTGCTACGGCATAGCAGCAAGTTTGCAATTAGTGAATTTACTGTACACTATGTTTTTTGTGAAAGATCCAGAGAGGAGTCCTAAACAGAAAGAGGTAACGTTAATGTTTTTTGAAGTTAATTTTATGCCTTTTAGAAATCTGTCGCACAACTGTCACAGACTATCGCCGACTATCACTAACTGTAACCGACGATCGCTAACATTGGTGTATCACTGTCGCTCGTTTATTCACAGAGTATGTTTGTCAGTGGGATTTTTTACCCGGCTTATTATAAAATGCAGATCAACTTTTTTACTAGGTTTAAAACATTATCTTACCAAATCAAGTTGACTTTTCAGATGAACCAGTGGCATATTACTTGATTTCAATTTGATGTGTTCGGACAATGGTTTAAACCTTGTAACAAAGTCTGCGTTTTATAATAAGACGGTACCAGTCTTATTATAAAAAAGGCATAATCGTGGTTTAGTCCCGTATAATCTAAGTCGGGATTTAGTACGGTAACAAACGTTAAATTTACTTTAGACTTTGCTTTATTAAATAACATGCACCAAAGACGGAATAAGATAGATCCAACTTAGTCTTACCGGAAGTAGAAAAATCATTCCGTTTTTCACAATAATATTATTTTTTTGAAAAGATTTTAATTTAAAGGGAAAGTAAGACGTCATAATCGTCCGTCATGGAATCTAACCTATATATTTTTGTTTACGTTTGTAAATTGTAGAAAATCTTAATAAATATTGTTTGTTGTATAGTATAAGAAATATAAAATCGTGTTTTTAATGTTGTGAATGTAAATCTACGAACAATATTGTTAAAATAATTTTGTCATGGAAACTTATAAAACAATAAAAATACTTTTGTATCCTACATATTCTTGGCAGTTTCAACAGATTTATTAGATATAATAAGCATTTATTAATAGGTATCAGGTAAAATGATAGAGTTTACTACAATTTTTATGCGAGTAGGTTTATTTTTAAATCGAGGATCGTCCTCGGAACAATACATAAACCTAGTTTCATAATATGATTTTCCTTGTTACTTAGTTTAGATCGACTTTAAAACTCGATCTATCTCTAAACCTTGATTCGTAAATATGACTGTACAATGTAAGTACATGTTTATCAGAAACATCTTAGAAAGCTACCGCGAGCGAGCGTTTGCTGTATGCATGAGGGATTTTGACATCTGTACGCATGCGCGCGAGGTTTTGATTTTTGTAAAACCAGTTACACAGAAAATTCCAAGCATCTAGTTAATAAAGATCAAGTTAAAAACGCTGAAAAAAAATCGTAGCTTGTATAACGACCCCCTTTCATCTTTATCTTTTTTTTCATATTTTTTGTTACAACGGCTACAGTACTACATAATTAGTAAAAATTCCAACTATCTAGTTTGTATGGTTCAAAAGATAGAGCTCTGTGACAGACGGACCGAAATACAGCGGAGTCTTAGAACTAGGGTCAATCACCGATTTTGACGACCTCCGTGGTGTAGTGGTCACCATGCTAGTCCGCTACCCAGAGGTCCCGGGTTCGATTCCCGGTCAGGGCAAGTTGGAAAATTGCCTTTTTCAAATTGTCCGGGGTCTTGGATGTTTATCTATATATGTATTTGTTATAAAATATAGTATCGTTGAGTTAGTATCCCATAACACAAGTCTCGAATTTACTTTGGGGCTAGCTCAATTAGTGTAATTTGTCCGTATATATTTATTTATTATTATTACCGATTATCGGCGACTGTCGGCGACAGTCGTCGATTTTTGACGTTTTCGTGCATTTTTCAAGTAGGCTTATATGCTACTGCTTCTATAGTTTTGTTTTTTCATGTCGATCCATGATGTTGTAAAACTTAATACTTAAGTAACTATATCAATTTATTACTTTACAATCGCGATAAATTACTTTATTACTTGTACTTGTACCTAGGAAATGTTTACGAATACCTGCGTGAAAACGTGATGACATTATGTTTTATGATAACACTAGTTATGTAGACATTAAATATATAAATATATACGGACAAATTACACAGATTAGGCTAGCCTCAAATAAGTTCGAGACTTGTGGTTTGTGATACTAACTCAACAATACTAACATATACTCGTACATAGATAAACATCCAACTTGAGCTGGGGCTCGAACTCGGGACCTCCAGTATGACAGCCGGACATGATGACCACTAGGCCTCGGAAGTCGTCAAAGCCTATCCCATCCTTAATAATCCCCCTTTTTTGCTCGATAACAATAATAGCAACAGGTAGACACTTGAAATATTCACAAAATACTCAGTTTTGTTTTTATTTTAATAATTAATATTAAAATTAAATAAATATTTAAAGGGGGCTCCCATACAAAAAACTTGATTTTTATATATAATGATACGGAACCCTTCGTGCGCGAGTATAAATCGCACTTGGCTGGTTATTTAGTCTTGATATACCTAGTGTCACTTTGGTTATTAACATATAGTATAAAAACAACCATGGCGCCGCCATGTAAAAATTTACTGATATCCAATCAGATCCAATTCTTGTGTCGCCAATGCTTGCTTCGATAAAGTTAAGTCGCCAATACACTGAAATTTTAATTTCTATCGACAAAGTAATGATTAGATTATTAATTGAATGCCATTTACATTTTCCGCGATCACGCTATGTCATCAGCATTTAATAGTAATATATTTGCCTTGTGATTTCCGGCAGAGTAGAATAGAGCCACTCCAAGTCCTCACGTGGATGTCGTAGAAGGCGACTTAGGAAATACAAGCTAAACAAAGTTTATCAACATCAATGAGACCTCTCCAACACGTTTCGAAAGCGTGGAGAGTGTAGGCCAAAGTCCTCCTGCTGCTCTGGCCAAGTATGGCTCTGGTTACACAGAGAGGGTCGTGCTCCTGCAGTGGAGACAAAAAGCCCTGGTGATGATGATGATGATGATATTATGCAATAAGTGAATAAGGCCTGAACTCTTGGCTATTTTTCTCACACATGAAAAGCTAATCCGAGATTAAAATATCGGTGTTAAACAAGATAAAAAATCTAATCTGTTCCCGTTATTTATTAATTGGGTTACTGTGATTGTAAACAACAAATAACACTTTTTGGTAAACACAATTTTCGGAAAATTTGTTTTAAATAAAGCGGTTATTATCGTTCACGAAAAACACAGCCATGATTTGGGCCAGTGCAACTTAAGCTTAGATTATTCTAAAGATAAAGCGAAAAATGTAGCTTCTCGAATAAAATTATTCTTCAAGAAGAAGAAAACAAATATTCTCTAAATTATTTTTTCAGTTAAACGTCATCTGGAAAACATCATTTCATAAATAGTGTTTCTGAATGGCGTAGGGAATCCCCAATATTTGTACGACGGAAGAAAAGTGGTGGGAAAATATCTTTCCTACTACAGTGACGCCACATGGCTATACGTGTATTCTTTTTCTGTTACCTGACAGTTTCCCTTTCTACCAGATTTGAAATTATTTACTATCGAGTGGGTCTAAAATCCTTTTGTTTTCAGATGCAGATTATATTACTATTGATAGGTATACTTTTTAAGTTATTTTCAACTTGCAATCTTTCTCCACAGCACGACGGCCAGGGCGTATGCCACTTCTTCCGCACATTCTTCGACTTCACCAACATCAGGCACACTGTCCACGTCATCACTAAGAAAACCGCCGATAACCGAAGACTGAGGCTGTGTATTCTTCTTCTAGTTGTTACCATTCTGTTTGGACCTATGTACGGTAAGAATCTTCTTCATCTTTGATTACTGGCGACTGCATGCGACTGCAATCTGTCCACATTTACGAGCCAGGTTCTTTTCAGTGTCACCCATGGTGAAGACTAAACTAGTGGACGTGCTACTTGACAAAATTAGTGTCGAAACCGTTGTCGCCAAAATCAAACAAATAAACCACTAAACATATTTGCATCACTTATATACGCTACTAGTTGTACCCGCGGGCTTCGTTCCCCGTGGGAATTTCGGGATAAAGAGTACCCTATATCCTTCCCCGAGTCTCAAACTATATCTATATCAAATCTCATCCAAATCGGTTCAGTAGTAGTTTAAGCGTGAAGAGATAACACTTTCGCATTTATAATATTAGTAGGATAGGATAAGATTTATTTAATTTGTTGTCTTTGTTAATTTCAATAATGGCCTTTTGGCCTCGTGGATAAGATTTATTTTGCTGCGGTTAGAAAATATACTTCCGATGTTTTGCAATCTGTAGTATAACTATAAGAAAAAAATCTGGTACTTCCCATAGATAGCGCTATTCTCAAAAGTAGCAATTATAACGACTGCCCAGCGTGGAGAGTGTATTCTAAATCCTTGGCTGCTCTGGACAAGTATGACAAGTATGGCTCTAGAGTCTAGAGCCATACTTGACTTGACTATGACTACTAGTAGTACAGAGAGGGTCGTGCTCCTGCAGTGGAAATTATAAAAACCTGATGATGATGATGATAGGAAAGTGCTGATCCGTGCTGACAGATGAGTCCCAACTCTTAAGAGTCCCCTTACCCTAGACTTCTCCATACAAACGTAGTCTACGTTTAATTTTGAAACCACATGTCAGATTCCGGTAAAAATTGGTGATTGTAAAGAAATTGCAATTATCTAGGGTTATAACTGGTTTCCTACGGTAAAATTATGAACTGGAAAGAAAATATAACGATTTAGAAGGTCCCCATACTGATGGTCAAAAATGATATAAAAAACTATATTCAGTTATTTGTTATA
The DNA here is from genome assembly GCA_963555685.1 of Acrobasis consociella. Taxonomy (NCBI): domain Eukaryota; kingdom Metazoa; phylum Arthropoda; class Insecta; order Lepidoptera; family Pyralidae; genus Acrobasis; species Acrobasis consociella. The sequence continues at coordinate 4,440,597 of OY743111.1, read as the reverse complement.
CCAGATAATACCCTAGATAATTGCAATATCTTTGAAATTGCAAAATTTTGTCAATATTGGACATGTCGTTTTGAAATAAAACGTAGACTACGTTTGTATGGAAAGTTGTATTTTGGTCTAGGGTAAGGGGATTCTTAAAAGAGTCATTTAGATCTTGCGGCCCTGGGGTTTGTCTATGAAAAATAATATACCTATTCTTCTTCTTTCCAGGTGAAATTTCAATCCTGTACATGTCCACCCGCTACCGATTCAACTGGGATGAAGTCAAGTTCAGTATTTTCCAAACGTACAATTTCATCACTCACACAATCGGTAAGATCATGCATTTATTTTATGCTTATAAGCAATATTCATCTAAGTATCCTTTTCTATCAGATAAGATAAGACAAGATAAAAGTTCTTTATTGCACCAACTAAGTATGACAATAATCAAAAGTACATTTCAAATATAGTAGGTACCATGGTATAATAAAATAAGGTATTCTCTTTCCGAGAACGAACTTGACTACGTTACGAAAGTGTTGCCACTGATGGTTCTTTTCAGTAAATTTAAGGACTTTCTCAATTAGTTCATGAATATTAAATAAAATGTTAAGTAACTTAGCTATTAAGAATCTCGCGATTCTCGCGTCATTCATCAATTCAAAATTTTATAAATTGGTAAAATGGATTATTAATTTGAAATTGGTATATAAAGTTCAAAAATGCATTACGCTCGGGTAATTCAATTTCAAACAGAGGCAACATATTACACTGATGACGTAGTCAAGTTCTTCCTACGTCATCAGCTGTCACGGGAAGAGAATACCTTATTTTATTATACCATGGTAGGTACAAAGGCGGACTTATCACTAAAGTGATTTCTTCCAGCCAACCTTTTAAGGGTCCGGCGACCTTAGACCCAAATACAACTTTCCATACAAACGTAGTCTACGTTTTATTTCAAAACGACATGTCCGATTTGGGCAAAATTTTGTAATTTCAAAGATATTGCAATTATCTAGGTTTATATTAAGTTTCCGACGGTAAAAATATGAACTTGAAATAGAATATAGTGTTTTATATCATTTTTGACCATTAGTATGGGAAACTTCTAAATCGTTATATTTTCTTTCCAGTTCATAATTTTACGATAGGAAACTTAATATAACCCTAGATAATTGCAATTTCTTTACAATTACCAATTTTTACCGGAATCTGACATGTGGTTTCAAAATTAAACGTGTACTACGTTTGTATGGAGAAGTCTAGGGTCGCCGGACTCTTAATTATACCAGATAAGTAGGTAGCCGGGAAAAAAATCCTTTGAAAAACATTCATAACAGACTTCAAAAATAGGAGGGGATTATAAATTCGACCCAAATGTTTTTTTTTTTTGTATATTTATGCCACTTGCGAACCGATTTATTTTATTATTTTTTAAATGAAAACCTTTAGTACCTCCCCTGCGGTGGCGCGGCCTTTTTGCGTTTTTTGCCTTTTTTTACTCAAATATATACATAAAATTAAATCAGTTGTCTTTTTCTATTTCTAACAATTTTTATTTATAATATTTAATTAAAGTGAAGGTGAAATTAGATCGTCAATTTACTGCTTAAAATGGAAACCGAAATGCCCCTTTAATAGATCCTCAGTTTTTATAGTGTTAAGAGCCTTTGCACGTCAATTTGTTTAGCTGTCATAAAGCTAAACAGACTTATCTCCAATTAAGTATAGAAATCCTTGATTTAGTTTCTTGACTCATAATTTAAAAAATTAAGACGTTTTAAATCTTGTTCTGTTTGCACACAGTTTTTTGAAAGTTTTGATAGATATTGTTTTACATGTGTCGAAAAATTCTGCATTGAAGTCTTTTTAGACACATGTATATATCGCTTGATACAAATCCTGTTGTTTTATGTTACATTTATTATTTTCAGGTACAATATTCTCGATAAGCGTGTTCAGCAAGTACCTGCAGTGGCACGACTCAATTCTGGGCATCATTTCGACGCTGAGCAAGATTGCCGGCTCTTTTATTTACTGTTTCGCTCCAAACGAAAAGATATTCTATATAGGTATGGATTTCACTCTTTTATTGACATAAATATATTATGGAACAATATATATATTAATTATGATATATATATATATTGTTTTGTGAGACATTATTGAGAGTGACAGTGATTAATGAAACATTATAATAAATGCCCGCGCAGTTTAAAATATGCCTGAATTAATGAGAGGGCAGTGTGATAATAATCAAACCGTTCGGGCATTATGATAAAGCTTGTCACCGGGCGCGTTATTGCAGTCATGTAGACCACCCAAGTCATATAGTACACGCCTGGGCATTATTAATAATGTTGCAATTTATCACTTCGTCCATAATACGTGTAATCTTCTTACACGCTGGTCTAAAAATTTTATAGGCGACCATCTCTCTTTTGATTCCTTTTTTCACCTTCTCTCCCACCATCACCCTAAATTAGCCTTTAAGTCCTGCGGCCTTGGGCTTAGAGTCACATGACCCAAAATACTGTTTGCTCCATTAGAGATACAGACGTGATAGTGTATGAATTTATTCATTTCTTTTTCAAATAAAACTCAATTTTTGAACAAGCTTGTTAAAAATACAAAATTAAAAAGAGCAAACACGTCAAATTTATAGTTGGATGGTACTTAAAATAGATGATGGAATAAAGCAATTTTTTAGTAACCAACATATAATTTAAAATTAATATTCGTTATCATAATATCATTCTTATAATGATAATTGATAAAACAGATAAAGTTGATCTCCTTAAGCCTATGGCTTCCTTAGATTCATTCTATTTCATTTGTTTTTACTTAAGTATCTAAATAGAATAACGAGACATTAAACAATATTATGACTTATAATAAATTTATAAACGAGGTTCCTTACTATGGGTCTCGTAAGAAGGCTCCAGTTCGCTCAGCGCGCTATAGAGAGGGCTATGCTCGGTGTTTCCCTACGTGATCGAATCAGAAATGAGGAAATCCGTAGGAGAACAAATGTCACTGATATATACCAGCGGATTAGCTCGTTGAAGTGGCAGTGGGCGGGACACAGCGCAACAAACCGATGGTCAATGGGGCAAAAAGGTTCTCTAATGGCGACCGCGTACCGGCAAGCGAAACGTGGGGCATCCACCTACAAGGTAGTCAGAAGGACTGAACACCTTGTAGGTGGAAGCCCTTCGCTGGACGCAGGCCGCTCTTGATCGGTCATTTTGGAAATCTTTAATAAATAAATAAATAATAAATATATAGGGACAAATTACAGTGATTGAGCTAGCCCCAAAGTAAGTTCGAGACTTGTGTTATGGGATACTAACTCAACGATACTATATTTTTATAATAAATAAAAGGCCATTTTCCAACTTGCCCTGACCGGGGATCGAACCCGGGACCTCTGGGTGACGGACTAGCATGGTGACCACTGCGCCACGGAGGTCGTCATCTTTAGGTGAGGCCTATGTCCAGGAGTGCACGTTATGCTAAAATGATGATGATAATGTTGTATATAATTTCGGTATTAAAACTGCCTCCGTGGTGTAGTGGTTAGAGCGTTCGGCTCATACCCGGAGGTCGCGGGTTCGATTCCCGGCGGGGGCAACGACTTTGCGTTGTTGTCCTAGTTTGGTTAGGACATTGCAGGCTGATCACCTGATTGTCTGATAAGTAAGATGATCCGTTCTTCGGAGGGCACTTTAAGCCGTCGGTCCTGGTCACTGTCTCTGACATTGGTCGTTACCTAAAACCATGTCAGAGGCCTTTAAGGCGGTTTAAAAACTCTGACACTAGTGTTAGTCACTAACACACGATAAAGAAAGAAAGATTTCGGTATTCCCTTGCTACGTTCGTGACTCTACTGTAGAATCCTTCGGTTTGCCCCTCACGTTACAAATATTACCTTTACACCTTCTGGCACAATCTACAATTATCTTACTTTAGATATTTATCTGTCTATATTTAAGTACTGCAAACTTCCTGAAATTATTGTTTGTTTAAGTATTTCAATAAAAAACGCCGTGGTTTTAATAGGAATTTTTAAGAATGTTTATTTGTATAATGAGATAAACATTGTAACTTTAATACTGGTTTTAATTAAAAAATAAGTATATGAATATTTATTATTTGGATCGTGTATGTAGGTACTGACATTGATTCCAAGGTTCATTTTTACAATAATTCTTAAAAACTTCTCATCTTTTTAACCCCTGACAAAAAAAATCTGTTTGTGTGTATGTTTGTATCATCGTAACGCTCGAACGGATGGACCAATTTCGATGCGATTTTTACGTGAAAGCAACTTCCCTTGGTTCTTAGCCATGTTTGATGAAAATCGGTTCGCTGAAAGTGGACTTCGGTCCTGTGCTATGTAATGCATTAACTCATGACTAGTATCGTTATAATAATTGCCTTCTTCTTTTTCAGCCCCAATAGTGGAGATTCTGAATGGAACATCGCTATTAGCAATGAGATCAATTGTATCGAAATTAGTGCAGCCGGATGAATTAGGTAACTACTACCTTATAAGTATTTTTCTTATAGCTTTAGAGTCAACAGTTCAAAAAGTGACGCCGGAAGTCAAATGAATTTAACAAGGCTAACGATCTGGAGTGCTATTTTTAGGGTTCCGTAGCCAAATGGCAAAAACGGAACCCTTATAGATTCGTCATGTCTGTCTGTCTGTCCGTCCGTATGTCACAGCCACTTTTTTCCGAAACTATAAGGCCTATACTGTTGAAACTTGGTAAGTAGATGTATTATGTGAACCGCATTAAGGTTTTGACACAAAAATAGAAAAAAAACAGTAAATTTTGGGGGTTCCCCATACTTAGAACTGAAACTCAAAAATTTATTTTTCATCTAACCCATACGTGTGGGGTATCTATGGATAGGTCTTCAAAAATGATATTGAGGTTTCTAATAGCATTTTTTTCTAAACCGAATACTTTGCGCGAGAGACACTTCCAAAGTGGAAAAAAGTGTGTCCCCCCCCCCGTAACTTCTAAAATAAGAGAATGATAAAACTAAATAAAATATATGTTGTTCATTACCATGAAAACTACCAGCGAAAATTGGTTTGAACGAGATCTAGAAAGTAGTTTTTTTTTTAATACGTCATAAATCGTAAACAGCAATTTACCTTTCATTCAATCAACTCAAATATAAAAATTAAAAAAACATACTACAATACTTTTATATTATGTTATTTGCTACTACGGAACCCTTCATGGGCGAGTCCGACTCGCACTTGGCCGCTTATTCATTGAGGGACTCAGCGAAATACAAAACGTGTAGTTTTCCAACTCACCGCTCGCGTAAAATACAGATTGATCGTATTTTTGAAACCGTCGTGTCAGCGAAAAGCAATATTGTTTTTCGCAGAAAACATCGATAATTGGTCTATGCTTTTCTAAAAATTCGAACATGAATAAAAAGCAACGTGAAATGGAACGGATTTCCCATGATTGGTTTCGATGACATAACTACGCTACAAATGTCAAAATTACGAGTGGTCAAGACCACTCGTTGCAAATCCTTCGCAGACTACCGATTCAAAAATGCGCCCGTTTGGAAACGCTCGCGCAAACCCTTCGTAATGTGACAAGTGATTTCAAAAATACGTCTCCTGTTCTAGCTCAGGAGTATTTCATTGCTTTTTATTGCTTGTACAAATGTTTCTCTACTTAATGGTTTATTAGATGATGAAATTACACTAGTAATATAATAGAAACTTTTATATAAAGACAAATCACACAGATTGAGCTAGCCCCAAAGTAAGTTCGAGACTTATGAGATACTAACTCGACATTACTTTATTTTATAACAAATACATATACTTAGATAAACATCCAAGACCTAGGTCAATCTGAAAATGATTATTTTCCGTCTTGACTTGACCGGGTATCGAACCCGGGACCTGGTGATAGTGTGGCATGATGACCCACAGAGGTCGTCAAAGGATAGACGGACACAAAAGGAGAAGACTCTATTATCTCTGCCAAAAATCTTCATTACGTGAGTTTTCCATAAAATGACACCACTTACTTTCTCTTCTCTTTTAAGACTCATAACTTTTAAGAGCTCGGCTCTTAAAAGTTAAGAAGACCATGGATCCAATTATGAAAATAATTTTCCACTTGTATTGCAGGTAAAATCAACTCAATTTTCGGCCTAACCGAGAACTTGATGCCGCTGTTGTACGTGCCCCTGTACACGCAAGTGTACACAGCCACCATGGAGACGTTACCGGGGCTGGTGTTCCTCATGGGCGCCCTTATGACTACTCCAGCGGTTATAGTATTCTTGTAAGTATGGTCTGAGAATTTGCCCCTCACTCTCAATAGATAATAGCCTGCTGGGCGTCTCGCCGATCGCCTCACACCTCATTCCGCTGGAGCATTGACTATTCTTGCCTTAAAACATTAACACATTGCAGGACACTCGGCCAGACACAATAGAAATAACAATTGAATTACGTCTACATCTGTAAGTGTCCTGCAATGTGTTAAGGCGAGGTTTTTCAACGCTTTTTCAACCATTACTTCAGTAGAAGCGTTGTCGAAAATATACTATTTTTACTAGACTTGGTTTTGGGGTAACCCCCAGAACCAAGTCTAGTAAAAATAGTATATAGTAACGGTAACAAGCACTGTCATGCAAAAAGTTAAGTAAGTAAGTAAGACTTCTAAGTACGAAATTACGCAGTGTGCGAGATCAAAAGTATACAATGACAATGTACGTCAGTTCGAAAGTACACTGTCACGAGGCATACATGTAATTCCGCAGTTTACGGGATTCGGGATAATAAAGAATACGATCATTTGCGAGATCAGGATTATGTATGTTAGTTTGAAAGTACAAAATAAAATAAATTCGTATAAATTACATACCTACATCCGTTCTATTTTTTCTTTTTGTCTACTTATTCCTTATCATGACTTCTCCAGCTGCCATAGAGTTCTTGATACGAGAAGGCCTTGATATTGATACCTTTTCATGAATGGGGTTCGTCGAGATTTTCCAAATGTATAATTCTTAAAAATATCAATCCATATTTGAGACACAGGAATTTCGAATAATCAGAATTCCATTCGAAGCGTTAGGCAAGTATTGAGTTATAGAAAACTACAGTGAGCTTTTCTTCCTAAGACTCGCATACTCCAAATACAATAAGGAATAAATACATTTTAAAGTCAAGTTTTAATTTTAAATTTAATCTTAATAAATACATTCTCAGTAAAAAAAGAAACACTTTTAAATAAGAAAGAGATAGACCTTAAATTATTAATAACATTTTACTTTTTGTTCTAGCTGGCTGTTGTACGAACACAGAAAAAATGTAAGAAGATCGAAAACAACGAATACTCTAACTCAATAGATTAAGTGCCTAATTTTAGACTATTTAACTGTACAGGGTAAACAATACGCAACATGACAACAACTGAAATCATACACTTAACGTCAATATAAACATTTTCTATGGGATATGACAAATGATGCTCTTAATATCAGTTTTTTGCTGCAATAAATCCGAAATCATGTAGAAAATAGATGTCATCAAAAAGTAACACTATTTTGTGACGTTTTATTTTTGTTATATGTTAGTTGTGTTAGTTATATGAACTGTACTGAATAAATTATTTTGACCCAATCATCTACCCAATTCTTCTCCTCCCCTCCTTCAGTTGTTGCTCACTGCTGGGCTCCTTAATGTACTCGACCTAACTTTTTTATGACTCCCTCCACTTGTTACAATCGCCTGCGTTGTGTAGCGCCTTGGAGATTTTGGTGTTCAGATATTCTTTTTATGTTCAGATGTTATTTGGTCAGACCATCGTATCGGGCTACCCCTACACCTTTTTTTTCATCCTACCGATCACTATAAGTTTCTCCAGGTTATTAGATGGATTTCTGGCTTTATGACCAAAATATTGAAATACTCTCTCTCTGGAGATAGGTACTGAGAAAGCTCTGGGCAATGCTTAGTTCCCTTAGGATGGAAACGTTTAAAAACGAGTAAATGCATTTACCATCAACATCATTTCTGCCGCATAACGTCCACTACTGGACATAGGCTCCCAAGAATTTCCAAAACCATCGATCAAGAGCGATCTGCATCCAGTGAGACCATGGTCAGGTCAACGAGCTATTCTGCTGGGCTTTGTTAGTAAATACAATAGCGGCTGAACGGACAGAAATAGAAAAGTGGGATAAGAAGTGTAATATTTACCGCATTTAATAGTAAATTTACCGCAGGGCATTCTAATTTATGTGTCCTTCTGAACTATACTCGTATATCTTTTATCGTTTCTAAAGATTTGTTTGCATTATCAATATAAGATTGTGTTGATTTATATGATTTAATTTGCAAAAATCAATCTTTATTTTTAATGTGGCAATACTAAAGCAATCAAGTTGCTGTCTTTATTTAGTTGCAACGCCCAGTTGTCTCGTCCATTCCGTTACCGACTGTGCTAGGCGTCAGACGTATACACTTCCAAGTAAAAGTGAAAATAATATAATTTCATAGTTCACCGGATAAATAGTAGTTTAATTTAGCCCATACCGAGTTGTTATTCCAACAGGTTATGGACCCAGTTTACGCATAAGGCATTTAAAATAGCTAACTAAGAAAAATATCTCAATTCGCAAATTAAAAACCGTTACTCGTGTTTTACGATGGATTTAAAAAATAAAAATAAATTTATAACCATTTGATCGCGAGAAATACAGCTTTTGGAAATGTAGGCTACAGAAATTAAAATGTGTTAGAAGTGAATAATACTGTTACTAAGTGAACTGAGTGTGTGTTATTTTGTGATTTTAATGTGTGTTACTCAGTAAAATAAATGTGTTAGACATGTGTGATTAAATGTTTGTGATAGTGATCCAATTATACAATTTGCGAAAGAATAGCTTGGCGATGGGTATTTTGCACAATTCGGAAACTCTTTACGAACGTTAGAGTATCGATCGACGGGGAAGTAGGCGTTAAAAAAAAAAAAAAAAAAAAAACGCGAATTATTGTCCGTCCAATAACTACCATCAAAAGATAATAAAAGTAAAAATTAGTCTTTTCGTCTTGTGGACGAATAGGATACGTTAAAAATTACTGTTACTATTTCAAAAGAATGTTTCTGCAGAAAACTACGAACAGAACAAGAACAATTTAAGCAGTCAAAATGAATCAAACCATCTACGTCATCAAGTTTTGCTTTTATGGCTGAGAGTCGAGACTACCAATTTTAAAACACATTTAATTGGATTTTGGTGCATCGAAATAAACTAACAGAGAAGTATTTTCGTTACATATAACCTTAAAATATTTCAATTGCTAAACACTGTAAATTATTTCAGATACCAAAAAGGAAATGTTGGCAGCAACATGGGTATTGGAGGAGCAATAGAAGCCATGCTTTACTGCCCTGAGGCACCATATGGTTTGCTGTTGATCTCGAAGGTGCAATCATTCGGCGAGTAAGGCGTCGGAATATGTAAAGACGGTAAAACATTAATGAAAGGTATGTGAGTTAATAATTTTAATTGTTTTAAATTTGGTGGTGTCTGCGAATGTCTGCGGATGTTTGCTACCCTGTTTTCCAAGTGTATATGTTGGCTGTAATAAATATTATGCCATCAGCACAGCGCCTAGGCCACGCGAAAAATATATTTTGTTTTAGTTGATAACTAATAAAATGGTAGATGACATTGATCAAATCAAAAGTGGTACCGAGTGACAATATATTATGTGAGGCTGTATATATGGGAAACAGAGTAGACTACCATTCAATCAGACTAAAGACAAAAGATAAATTGAACGAGTATTATGCGTTATACAGTTCGATGTGTGTGGCCCAATCACTTCTTCAAAATCAACAATAATTATTTTGTTTGGCCTGACCAATTTACTTATTACTGTATTACGTAACTATTTAAAAAAAAAAAAGTGTGATGTTTTCGCTGGTCTGAAAGGTTGTGTTGCTAAAAACGAAGCTAATTAAATTAAAAATTAGTTTATTTATATTGTGATAACAGTGCGGAGTATTTATCCACTGAAATAAAAATTTTGTTGAAACGGGAAGTACTTACCACTTATCAGTTCCAAAGATGCCTCAATCAAATGGTGTTTTGGAAAAATGGTAAGATCTACTACTGGGAAAGCTCGTTCTATGGTCAATGGTGCAAGTCTAGAAAAAGCATTTCGGGTGAGGCTGTTTTAACTGCTGTTTACTCAATTAATTTGACATGCTTTAATAAAAAATACAGTTTGAAATGAGCCGTTATATATATAAATATTAAAGGTTTTTGGTTTAACGGTTTATGTGCACGATAAAACGAGTACGTAAAACAAAATAGATGTAAAAAGTTAGGAATCCAAATTACGAAAGGTTTGGAACTGTCAGGTATGGCATTGTGGATGAGACAATCCAGGCCTACATGGCAATCTGAAGAGAATAGTCGAAATTCTCATGATAGTGTTAACATTTTCGGAAATTCTGGAATAGTCTCTAGATAGAGGTCTAAAGTCAGATATACTCTATAAATCTGATGATTATTAACTGAGAGATTTAAAATCAGATATGCTTTATAAATCTGATGATTATGTACTAAGAAATCTAAAGTCAGATATACCCTATAAATCTGATGATTATTAACTGAGATATTTAAAATCAGATATGCTTTATAAATCTGATGATTATTATCTAAGAAATCTAAAGTCAGATATACCCTATAAATCTGATGATTATTAACTGAGAGATAAAATCAGATATGCTTTATAAATCTGATGATTATTATCTAAGAAATCTAAAGTCAGATATACCCTATAAATCTGATGATTATTAACTGAGAGATTAAAAATCAGATATTCTTTATAAATCTGATGATTATTAACTGAGAGATCTAAAATCAGATATGCCCTATAAATCTGATGATTATTAACATACAGATCTAAAATCAGATATGCTCTATTAATCTGATGATAATTGACTGAGAAATCTAAAATCAGATATGCCCTATAAATTTGATGATTATGAGAGTTCTCATAGGTTTAGTTCGTAAAATTAACCACGACATAATAAAATTGGAATAACCAAGAGCTAAAACTTGTGATAATTCATTAGTGGTTACAGATACTAAAAGAACAGGTATTGTTAAAACTTGAAAGAGTGATAGGCTTGAAGGTCGTCCCCTATTTCGTGTACGAAAAATGATCACCTTATCTGTGCTTAACCAATCTTGTGTAAACCGAGAAATAAGAAAACTCGAGATGATAGAGTTCAGTAGGAAAGCGCAATTAGTATTAATTAAATTTTCTTTTGACAAATAATACAGAGAATATAGGACCAAATTAATGCAATAATTTTTACTATTAAAATTGATGAATTTGGAGAACCTTTACGATATTGGACTTATAGCTAGAGGTTTCAGTAAAAAAAAAAAAAAAATCTAATAGACTATGATGAAACCTTTGCACCTGTTGTAGGAATAACTAGGTGATTTTAGATAATTATATAATTAGTTTTGCTGATCAACATTACTTTTTAGTCCACCATATGGACGTCAAATTGTAAAGGGGAACTAAAGGAAATTGACATGAAAATTTCAAGGGCGTGTCAAGCAAAAATAATTGATTTTGTAAACTGAATAAAGCATATGTGTTGCCTATTGAAGCAGGCTGCTAGGTGCTGGCTTGGAGTTTTTAAGCTGTCATTTAAAGAAAAGGCCTTCAAAATTCATTAGTTGATAGATGTATAAACGTGTTCGTTATATATATAGAAATATATATATATGGTACTATATGTAGATGATTTGGTAATAGTATGTGTGATAAAAAAAAATACAATGAACAGTTTTAAAAAGTATTTTATACGTAAATTTGAGATGAAAGATTTCAAATAGGTTTCTTGGTATTAAAATTACTTGATATGATCATGAAATAATGTTAGACCAAAGTGCAGTTCTAACTAAATTTAGTATGCAGGATTTCAATCCTGTAAATACTCCTTAGAAAGTAAATTATGAAGCATGTAAAAGGCTTTTCGATGTATGTAATGCTATGAAGTAAACCTGATTTAATTATAAGTGTTAATATCAGGTATTCAAATAAAAATAGTAGATAAAGTGACAATGTATTAAAGAGTGCTTAGGACCGAGTGTTAAAAGGCAAAGTTGACTTAAAGTTAAGTTGTTAAATGGGTGACTATAACAATATACTATATTTATTCCGATTGGCTCGGAAATAGGAAAAATGACAGAAAAAGTACAACTGGGTATTTCTTTCAATCATTTAAGCATTGTTCAGTAACCTGGAGTACAAAGAAACAACTGTCAGTCTGGTGCTAGTACATAGCGTTGTATGAAGCCTAGTGGTTTGTTTTAGCCAAAAGTATATATTTTGATATCGATACACCCATAATAATACTCGTATATATAGACTACGTATGTATAAGCATATGACAAATAAATTGCAAATAATATTGCAAATAATTCAACTGATGATAAACGCACTAAACATAAAAAAAAATAAAAATGTATCTAATGAAATAAAATTATATTCCCACAGGTCAACTTCTGGCAGATGCACTGATTAAGACGAAACCATTACCTAGCTGCGATGAGGTGGAACATGGGTTTACAATAATGTTTAAAAAAAATACACATTGATTTTGTTATTGATTAATTATATACATAGATATATAAGTGACATTTCGAAAATGATATACTAATTGATGAAATTGTTTAATGAAACTAATGTAATGAATGAAATGATCTGATTAGGTTTTACTGGGTTTTCCTAATCCTCGCAACAAATGTTGGATCATTATTTTGTGATTCCCCAGATAAACTTGGAAGTTATGTATGCTCTGCATAGGGACTTTTTTATTGTATAAAAGATTAATTTTTGAGGGGGCGTGTTGATTTATATGATTTAATTTGCAAAAATCAATCTTTATTTTTAATGTGGCAATACTAAAGCAATCAAGTTGCTGTCTTTATTTAGTTGCAACGCCCAGTTGTCTCGTCCATTCCGTTACCGACTGTGCTAGGCGTCAGACGTATACACTTCCAAGTAAAAGTGAAAATAATATAATTTCATAGTTCACCGGATAAATAGTAGTTTAATTTAGCCCATACCGAGTTGTTATTCCAACAGATTGTTTTTAATAAAGCTGTTTTTGTATGTACGACCTTTTTACCTACCTTCCCATAAACGTAAGTATTTCGATTTATTAATAAACATTCAACAAACCAAAATATGACACGACAATCTATACAAATAATTAAACAGTAAAATGTATGTACATTGAATACATTTTCTAAAAAAAATGGGGCGATGGAGACACTGTCAGAGTAAGCATTTTAAAAATGTATCTCTATTTGTTTGTCTGTTTGTACACGCTAATCTCCGGAAAGACTAGATGGTTTGAATGAAACTATTTTTGTGATATAGCTGTTAAGCCTGGGCAACTTATAGGGCAACATAAAATTTATTTTGCAAAATTGAACGCCTGATGCAGAACCAAAATGGTCCAGCTAAACTATAAGAAATATAAAAAAAATGCACCTAAGCAAAAGTTGTTCAGTCTGATGAGCATTTTTGGCTACGCGAACAAAATCCCGCGCATCATTTTGATAAATAAGAACTGGCCGAGATAAGTGCATCAGGCCATTTGAAATGTAGGGTCCCGAAGTTGCCGGTTTTTTAAATCTACAACTTCCTAGAACATGATCGGAGCCTGTTTTAACTATAATTTCTTTCACACCAGTCCTCGATTATGCGCCTCCGAGTTTGCTTATATATACATAGTGTAACAATAAGGGATCCAAGAATTCGGACCCTGCAAACGGACAGGCAGAAATAGTTCCTCAATAGAAATAGAAATTCCACTTTAACGCCCGTAAATTGTATAAAAATATCTTTAGCTGAGATAAAGAAAATGTAAAAAATAACTAGGTAAATAAAAAAATTAGGACAAATGCCACAGATTGCGCTAGCCTCAATTTAATTTAAACATTTATTAAGGGTAAGACTCAACGATGCTAAACAGCATTTTACAGAAAAGATAAGTATTATATAGTTAAGATATTTTTTACTAAGTAAGCTTTTCCATACCATTACGGAATTCAATTCAATTCAAATGTATTCTTATTGTCATAGGATATTTAAAATATCTCATAATAATAGTCACTTTGTTTTGTTGCACAATTGTTGACGTCAAATGGGTACTTACAGTTATGTTTACTGCCGCTTCCTAAGCGCTAGTGCAGAAGAAGCGGTAACCAACTGCACTGCAATGTTCTTCAAACATTATTTTCTGTAAAATATAGCTAATAAATGTATAGGTTCAACGATAAACAGGCTAAACGATCGTTTTCCAATGTGCTCTAACTGTACAACCTACGAAATATTGTGGTAACCATTACTCATAACGACTGTCGAATCAAATTTGAAAAAAATACTTTAGCCCTATATGTTTCTAATTATATCCATTAATAGATTTATATGACATGGAATTATAAATTATATTAATTACGGTTATATTATGCTTATCAAGAACGTAATACACGAGTGGTAAGACTGCAAATATTTGACAGATTGTGCACGCAGTAAAATTATCTGGTAAATAACTCTGATACAAACACTCATTATTGTCAAATGAAATAGACGCGTATCAGTCGATATAGAATCAAGTAAACTGTGCATCTTTGAACTGATGGAAATCGGTAAAGTCTAAACTTTAAATAGTTTAATAATAAGTGCCGATATGAAACCAATCAATGAACCGATATGTGCAGTGAAAGAAGAAGCATTGGAAGAAAATAAAACAGAAGACGATTTAAATGAGGAAGCACCTTTAAACATAAGTGACAATATAAACAAAAATGAAAAGAAAGATAAGAAATTAACGATTCTAGAAAGGTTAAAAGTAATCAAAGCAAACATTACTGTCGAGCCGATAATGGCATGCTATGTAATGCCCAGCGTGCTGGCATCTTTAGCAACGCAGAATTTAAATCTTGAGAAAGCATGTCGGGTAAATCTTAATTTTTCCTCTGAAGTATGCGATGCACTAAATTTAAGACAAACCGAAAATTATACTGAATACGAAACTGCAGTGCAAACCTTGACGGCAGGTATGCAAGCTTGGAAGAATGTTGTTCAGACAGCTATACCACTAATGTTGATTTTGTTCGTTGGAGCTTGGAGTGACAAAACTGGAAAACGGAAAGCTTGTATCCTGCTGCCTATAGTTGGGGAGTTCCTGACATGTATTGGCTTTATCGTGAATACTTATTTCTTTTACGAGTTACCCGTCGAAGTGGCTGTGTTGACGGAGTCTTTATTTCCTGCTATTACTGGAGGCTGGTTCACGAATTTCATCGGCGTCTTCAGCTACATAAGTGACATAACTACGCTTGAAGAAAGAACGTACAGAGTCGGGATCGTTAATTTATGTATGTCTCTAGGATTTCCCATAGGTAGTGCGTTAAGTGGCGTTTTGTTAACATGGGTTGGATACTACGGAGTATTTTCTATATCAGCTGTCTTGTATATGTTTAGCTTATTCTATGGTTATTATTACTTGGAAGAGCCAAAGAGATCAACAGCTCCAGAAAAGACTGAAAATGTAAGTATTAAGTCGTAGGTGTTAATTATACTTTTTATACAATTACATATCATTAATACATGGGTAAAAATGAAAATAGAATACTTACATCTGTCAAGTGCCTAGGGTACTGGCAACGTTTCCTGGCTGATTTGCTACACTTATACGCTTTGCAAAATAGCTGCCAACTCTACGATCATCAATTACTTCTATAAGGCGCATTGTGATCTCCAAAAAAAAATATTTTGCATCAGGGCGTCATGGATCCATTATCTTTACAACATTTTTATTTGCGAAATAGGTAAAAACATTTAGACCAACCAAGACCCATTCTAACAACTTTTATTGTCCGTTCTAGAAATATGGAGGATGCATGGGGTTCCTCACGGAATTTTTTGACGTTTCTCTAGTCGTGGATACTTTCCGGGTTGCGTTTCGTAAAGGAACTGGAAACCGAAGGCTAAGGGTCGCCATGCTTCTGATCACTGTTTGCGTCATCTTCGGTCCTATGCATGGTAAGTTAAGTTCAAAATACTTCTATTGGGATCAAACTTTTTCCCACCGCGCACTTTTTTTTATTATTTATTAAGCAAAGACAGCAGTTGTCTTATTGATTTCATTAGCATCCTATAGACCGCTGCGGGTTACCGTTGTCCGTATCTACTAGTCTGTTTATTAGAAAAATAATCACAGATAATGTTGTATTTTCCTTAAACTAGGCATTATTCTTCTTCTTAACGTGTCGACATTCATGTGATGGCATAATTAAATATTTCTCTGGGCCTAGTAATAAGTGACCGAGCGAGCGAGCAATGAAACAAAAAGACCTGATGATGAAACGTTTTCTTTTTCACTATTTGACATTGAAGGAACTAACAAAACATATTTCAACTAAAATAAGTTTAGCAAATATTGTATATTGTTATGAATAAGAGGATTCGTGTTTACTTGTTCTAGATGCATACTTTCTAAAATGTTTGCAACATGAAATAGACGTCTAATGGAAAATCAAACTAAAAGTTAATAACCAACTATCAGAACTTTAAGTTAATCAGCTTACGACCCATCAGACGTCAAAATAGTTTGAAAGTTTGCGCGGTCAAAGCATTTATATGAAAATAACTTCAGTATCTTACGGACATCTAGTTAGACTCAGGACTTCGTGCTTGTTAAGAAAGGCTTTATGAAGCTCTTCGTTATAACAAGAAATAGCGTGTACTAAAGAGATATTAAAAAAGAAATAAAATTTAAATTTCTATTAGACTCATTTGGCTCTCATATATAATTGCCTAGCAAACATTTTTATGTATCTTTATGTTAAACATGTTTATGTATTTTTTTACCGATTCACCGACTTCCAAAAAGGTGGAAGTTTTTTTTATGTATGTTCACCGATTATTCAAACGCACCTGGACTGATATTGAAAAATGTTTCTTTGTTTGAAAGAGTACGCTTGCGAAGAGGTCCCAATGAAATTTTATCAAAATCAGTTGTGTAGTTTGTGAAGTCGGTTTTAAGTCTTGAAAAATATAAAGTACACCTAATTTGAAACATTTAGTTTTAAAACAAGTCAAAAATATATGGAACAAAATCCAATTTTGATATTTTGTATTTCTGCGTAAACTTTAAAAACATGGCCATATTTTTTGCGCAGTTTCAGCAAAAAGAAGCCGTAGCAAACGACCTTATCAAGCAAATAACTTAATAATACAAAAGTGACATTGACAAAATTTCGCCTCTGCCTAATTTAAATAATTTTCCATTACAAAAATAAATTTTGTTAAATCCTTAAGCGCCTTTGAGACTTCAGTGACGGAGACAAAGCTAGAACGATAAAAATGAATATTTTCTTACCAAAAAACAACTGTTCATTGTAGGTGAAGCCAGCTAATATTTTAGCATTATGAATTATTATTTAGAGCTGATGAAAGCAAACGTATAAAACGTTTGAATAGCTTGAAGAAAAGTTTTAGCCTACAAATAAGAACTACTATTTATGACATTTTTAACCTATTTAACTATTTTAGGTCCTACCCTGCTATGGTTACGAGAAATGAAACTATGTAAACAAATGACTGTAGAATTTAGACCCCTGCAAGGCCAGTAATACCTTTTTTACTGGTTAATCATTCGCAAAAGCACAAATTGTCTATAATTTACTTGATGAAAGGTGGTTTTATCTTTGGGAGAGACGTATGTCCAATTGTCCAGCAGTGCATGTTATGTGGCTGAAATTATGATGAAGAAAATGTATCAGTCATGTTAATTAAGGACTCTTACAGACAAGTGATAGTATGTCCGCGAAACCAGTCAGTCCGCAACGTCGCGCGGCAGTCGGCAACCGTCGCCGACTGTCACTCCTGTCATAAATTGTAGCACGACGTCGCGCGCCACATCTGACCGACGCCGACAGATGCCCTTAGCAGTGGCACTTCTTAGTAGCGGAGTAACATTCATGCCTACTACTACTACTACAAACAATCGTCAATGTGTGTGTGTTCGACCGTCAACACACTCGACAAGTCGAGAACGTGAGAGAGATGCGGGGACGGGGAACAGGGACGCATATAACCTTAGGATATTCCGTTCTGTATGTAATAGTTATATTCTGTGCCCTTTGTCTACCGATTTCAACAGCTTTCAGCAGAATACTACCGCTTAAATATTAATTTGCAGGTGAATACACGATCTTGTACCTGTTCACACGGTACCGTTTCAATTGGGATGAGGTGCAGTACAGTTTGTGGTCTACATATGCGATTACAACTAACTTAATAGGTGAGAGATGCTAAATATTCCCGAATTATACCAGAAATGGGTGTAGTTTCGCTGAGTTATTCATGAGACATGCAAATACGATGTATAAGCAACATGAATATAGCTTGAAGAATATAACCTCACCAGATTTTAGATTTGCATACTTACTTTTTATAATAACGCTTTTATAAAAAGTAAGTATGAAAATCTGAAAAATTACTTAATTTTAAAACATGGATATGGGCAAATCGCACTAATTTAGTACCCCAAGTTCTAGTGTTATGGGATAGTCACTAAACGATACTACCTAAATATTTTATAATAAATACACATATAAATAAATACTCAAGACAATTTAAATAAGTAATTATTGAAAAGAATTTAAAATAAGTTTTTATCTAAATAAATTGACTAAAATGTAAAAGTGCTCAGACGAATCAGTCGAACCCAAACTCAATGGAATTATGTTGTATTATCACACAGATGCATGGCCACATTCGAGCTACCTCATGAGATCAGGTTATTGGTACCATACTATTACATTGTCACCCAAATTACTAAAATATGTAAATTTTTAGCTCAATCGAATAATGGGAAGTGCATAATTTAGCTTGCAAGATTGATTACGTTCAGGTAACGGAACAGGTGAAAATAAATAAAAGCTTGTATAAAAACTGACTATTGTTTTGTTTGCAGGCACGATGTTTTCAATTAGTCTGTTCAGCAACTACATGAAGCTGGACGATACTCTCCTCGGCATCATATCCTGCACCAGCAAGATTGTGGCTTCTTTTGCTTACGCCTTTGCCAGGAATGATCTTGAAATTTACATGGGTAAGTTATATCGTGCCAAACTTAAGTAGGATTGGGCGGGGCGTGTGCCGCATGCATCCAGATAGATGGGCCCGGAAGGCAACCTTGTGGGTGCCAGAAGGTCGCAGGCGTAGAGGAAGACCACGGATAAGATGGCGCGATGATATCAACAGCTTCAAAAAGGAGTGCCAACAGGCTGCTATGGACAGGGATCTGTGGAAGAGAGAAAGGGGAGGACACCGCAACCGACTTTAATAAAAAAAAAGTCATAATGTGTCATTACGTGTCAGTCAATAAATACATAGAGCTCTAACAGAGGAGGAATAGATATGCGTAGCGCCATCTATTATTTTTCAGGTAAACCTTTTAAACGGCTGAACCGATTTTTATTCATCACCGATCATTCATTTAAAAAAACGCATTGAAATTGGTCCATCCGTTTGAGCGTTACGATCTTACAGACAGACAGACATTAGCGTCATATATACTTAGTACCTGGGCGACCGAGCTTTGCTCGGTTATATCTCAAACATTAATTACATTTCTTTAAACTTGTCTAAAAAGAATAAAAAATTTAAAATTATATATAAACATGAACATAAAACAAATTAAAGTAAGTCACCGAGCGGGATTCGAACCCATAACACTCGTATCTTACCGTCGGCGTCTTAAAACCGCTGGACCAGACGGCCAGTGTTCAGTAGAACGAAATTAGCGAGCACATTCTGCGTGGAAAGAAAAACGCATGAAAACTCGAAAACGCGCGTTTTCCCAAACATAAAACTAATCTAGATCGATTTTTTTCTTACGAAAACCCCCATATACCAAATTTCAGCGAAATCGTTAGAGCCGTTTCCGAGATCACGGAAATTTATATACATATAAATAAATATACAAGAATTGCTTGTTTAACCCGTCACACGTCCGCGGCTCATAACCGTTGCATATGCGAAATGTCCCATACATTGCAATTTCTCCCGATTTTTCGTGGAAAAACCAAATTTGTACTTAAACTGTATAATTATATTTGATGAATTGTATACGTAAAAAAAGGTTAGGAAACGCGCAAAAAGATGAAAATAAATTCATATACTGTTAGATACCTGATTGATCCTTTTAGACACGAATCTTTTAAAGATGAGGATTTTTTTGGCGCCATTCACAAATTACACATTTATTTGTACTAAATTCACACACACTTCATTTAAATCTTTTTCAATAACATGAAGTCCAATAAATTAAACGACGAATGAGTATAATGTCACTACTATAGCACAAAAAATCACCTATCAAATTATTTAAATATTTCATTAAGCACCCGAATTCAAACAACAAGCAGTAATGGCGCGGATTTGTTTCGTGTCGCACTTCACTCATGAATATGTTCTCGTTATACAAATATTTCTTGATTGTCATTGGCTTAAAAAATTCAAATCGATAGAAGGAGAGTTCCTATTCGTAGTAAGTAATATTTTTTTTGAGTGCACCAATCAAATTAGAGTGATGGAAAAAAATACCAAAGAGAACGGACTGCGTTATGGCTTAGGTCAGGCTATGGGACGTTTAGCTCGGATTTACGTTAGCGCCTACGTTAGGACATGGGACGCGTCACGGGTTAAAGGTATAAGATACCACCCCTCTTTTTCTCGAGAGTTAAAAACTCTGAGCACTCACGAAACAAATCTTGCCTAACGATCTCAGTCTCTTGCCACACAGACGGACAGCCGCTGTGCCTAATCCTGTTTTAGGTCACCACTGCATTAATGTTAGGGTTCCGCAGTTAATGGAATGCTTGTAGTTTTGCCATGTTTGACTGTCCGTCCGCAGTTTGACTCAGAGACTATGAGTAATAGAAAGTTGTAATTCAGCATGGATATGTATTTAATCGTGCCGAAAAAGTGGTACATAAAAACATTTTTAGAGTTTCTCAGATACAAGTAAAGTGAGACTATTTTTTTTTCTTAACCAACTAACTGGGCTCCGGACTGTCGAAGAAAGAGAGGAAGACCAAAAAAGATTGGCAGATGACCTTACACAGTTTGAAAAAGAATGACAGATCACGTCAAGAGACCGCGATAGATGGAAACAAAGAGGGAAAGCTTTTGCTTTTGCAACGATGGGACCTATTTTATCTAATGAAAAAATAAACTTACCTGTCGTGTGGGGTATGGTTGAATATTGTTCTTCCTTATTTAATACTACCATGCTTTAAACCTATAAACTTTCCAAATTGATATGGAAAGTTAACTTAGACAGACAATGACATAGATAAGGAACAAGACTTTGTTTTGATAAATATAAGACATTGAGTCACGCGATGATAAAATGACATAGACGTATATACGCGTTATTTATTATATTTGAATAACTAAGTCATCATTTATACAATAACTAGCCGAAGCCCGCGAATATGTTTGCGTGGACTTTATGACTCCGGGAAATGCTCATCAGGCTGAATAACTTTTGCTAAGGCGTCATTTTTATATTACTTATAGTTTAGAACATCTGATGCAGAACCATAATGCTCCAGCCATTATGGTTCTGCATCAGATGTTCTTTTTCCCAAAATCAATCATACCCTATATGCTGCCCAGGCTTAACAGCTGTATAACAAAAAAGTTTCATTTGAATCCTTCCAGTATTTTCGGAGATTAGCGTGTACAGACAGACTTTTTTTATTTCTTACTCTATTACTATGCCTCCATCGCCCCAAATATTTTTTTAGAAATATATTCAATATACAGACACATTTTTTTTACATTACATAGTTTTATTATATGTATTCTATATTAACTAATTCCTTGTTTATTTGTAGACGCCAAAATAGATTACGGAAAAATTTATTTATGATAACATCACTAATCTGCTTAGAATGTAGTAAGAAAATAAGTTAGGTACACCTATATAACTTTTTTTTTTTTTTAAATTCACACTTCTAATTTTCTTATAAATACTCATATTTATCTGTGTACTATATATTCTTTAAACTAAAACCCGATTTCACTCCCAAACTACACAACGGAATCTTATAAAATTCAATGGGACCAACTGACAAGCATGCCGTTTCAAACATTAAATAAACGGCCAAGTGCGAATCGGATTCGCGCACTAAGGGTTCCGTACCATTATCTATAAAAAATCACGATTGCTGTATGGGAGCCCCCTTAAATATTTAATTTATTTAGCTTTTAGTATTTGTTGTTGTAGCGGCAACAGAAATACATAATTTGTGAAAATTTCAATTGTCTAGCTATCGCGGTTCTTGAGATACAGCCTGGTGACAGACAGACGGACAGATAGCGAAGTCTTAGTAATAAGGTCCGGTTTTTACCCTTTAGGTATGGAACCCTAAAAAATAGTTTTCTAAATCGTTCCAGGCATCTTCGAATAATTGGTGATTCATTTAAAAAAAGATACAGATAAATTGATAACCTCTTCCTTTTCGAAAGAAGGTAAAAAATTACTATACTTTGGTAGTTATTCTAATATTGATTGAAACGTTTTATATCATCGTTACTACCCCTGTTTCCTGGTAGAGAATAGTAGAGATAGACTAGTTATATTTGCAATTTTAATACATTAGCTGCCGCGACATATGTATTCATGTACGCTACACATACATGTACGTACAGATACCGCTACCGAGGCGGCGTAGTGTGTAAATTCATTAGATATACTTGTACATTCTCACTAGCTTATTAAAGGTATGGTTATACGTCATTAAAGGTATGGATGAATAGAGACATGCGGCGTGCGCGTATTTCTCTGTCTCTCTCTCTCTCTCTCTCTCTCTCTCTCTCTCTCTCTCTCTCTCATAGAAAGCAAGCCAGTTATTTTCGTTTCGTCTTTCTATTTCGCAATGAACAGTGTGGTGTCGCGAAGATTATTTTTGTTGAGTGTATACAGACAGTGATTTTTGTACATAATAAATAATAAAATATTATTATAACTTAAAGTAAATAAAATTTTATTACAATTCCTTCATTAATTAATCGAAAGGAACTTCGTTTCATCCGGGTGTCCCTTGACACCTCTCAAGTTTTTATTTTTACTTTACTTTACTAACCAAATCGCAAGCAGCAAAACTGGTTCAGCTATTTCTTTTTCGCAGTGAAGTCGAGGATAAAAGCTTGTATTATAATCGTCGTTTTATCAAACCTAATCCCAAGGTTATCTCGTAAACTAATAATACACTACTTGAAACTTATCGGTTCTCTAAATAAATACCTCGACATGGTCATTGACATCCTGGATTGCCGATATACCTACATGTTACTGATACTTACATGGTTTCCGGCAGAAAAGAGTAATGAAACTTCTCATTGTCTGTGACACAGGTATGACTTTGGATATAGATATCTGAAATAATTTAAGAAATACTTAAATACTGTCTGTCTTACTATGTTTGTGTAGAGTGAGTTAGCCTCGAATGGTCTTAAGAGCAAGTAATCTTTGTAGCAACTCGTCTAAAACGCTCGTTGTCTAAGTCGCATGACGTCGTAGTAGGAAGTGGTCCAAAAATGAGGTGGTCTACCATAGTTCTGTACTGCCAGTGAAAAGGGATCTAAGTCAAAAAATGTGGTTTTGAGAAAATCGAGTTCAAAGTTTCAAAAAATTCCTGCACGTTCTATACATCAGCTAGAAAATTTTTGATTAGTGATATTGATAGATAATTCAAAATAAAAGAAGTATCTATGACTAAAACAATTTAAAATAAATTGATATTAGAGATAATCGAAAAAAATTACAAGTTATATCACTTGACACGAAAAAATATTCGTGTAAAATGCTATAAAATGACATGCAACTATTTACACATTTTGTATTTCGTTGGTGTCAAATGATACATCATCTTTATTTTTATAGTGTTTTGAAGTGTATAAGAAGATAATCAGGAAGTCCCAAAACAAAATTTACTTGTTTCATGATCAGCTATTTTTACGTCAATTTTATTTTGTCCGAAAGTCATAAAAATATTACTTACATCAGTTTACACATTTTAGTATACCTTAATATTTTTGTGTATTGTGATATATATCAGATATTTAAGCGATCTAACTATGAAATGTTAAGGTGTAAAATGATATAAGTATAAACATAAATTATTATGTAAAAGTAATGCCTGTGATACAGGGTCCAACCGACGTCTACCTTAAGGTATTCGAATCCTAAGCAAACCTTACCTATATCTCTGGTGCATCCTGATAAGCAAAATGGACGTGGTTGTGGTGATTACAACTCGCGCGCGGAGGGATCTGGTCGAAGTCTTTCCACTCTTGATTACTAAATTAGTTGCAAACAATTGGCCAAGTACGTGTCTGGCTACGCGCAGTGTAGTGTTCCGTAGTTACGAATGACATTCACGCGACTAAAATGTCTAAAAAACTAACTATCTATTGAATTTGTATACAATGTTCCTTTTCGAGTACATTTATAAGTTGGTAACCTATAACTTTTTTATTTGTAAACCCTACTAAGCTTTCATTGTAAAAACACTTTACAAGCTTTAATTTTACCACTTTTTCATACTCATGCCTCATGCCGAATTACAGCTTACTAGTCCTTGTAGTCTCTGAGTAGAACCGCGGATTAGCAGACAGAATTTGTTTACTATAGAAGCCTAAAAAGTCCCTAAGTGCCCCTCCAGAATAGAGAAGGGACCAAGACGACCAGAGGTCAGAAGAGCTCAGAATTCCCGAGCAAAACTGTTTAATCGTCAATTGTCCACACCAGATACAAATCTGCTAAATATATGAATTCATGACATTTTAATGTGCATATGCTAAGAATAGAAAAAAGATTTTGCAGAGATAGAAGTTTTTTTGCGTTTAGCAGAAGTAAGCAAGACAGGAGAATAGACTGGGGGAAAAAAAGATAGAATATTTATTTTACAACAAGGAGAATACAGGAAAGACCCCGTGTGACTCCGGGTTAGAACAGGACCACTCCACCTCTTCCTGTGGATGTTTTACTAGGCATCGTAATTCGTAATAGAACTAAAAAAAAATAGCAATAAAAGCACGACCTTTGTAACACGAAATACAATAGCATTCTCAAGGAGTTGACGTTTGGCAAGCAGCTGGTTATAAAATAAAGCAAAATCCATAAAAAATTAAAACAGACTCCACAGCATTAGAGCTGATGATGCAACTAGTATGCTGAGATGAAATGGAGTGAGAGAGAAAAAGGAAAATATGAGGTAGAATTTATCGTCGCTAGTAAAAATTATTAAAAATATAACACAATTGAATTTATAGACTCGAAAAAGAATTGCAGTGTGTTGGTAAATAATGACCAGACATAATAGTGATATAGGTAACCAACAACAACTAACCATCTTATAAGCTAACTTACGATGATCAGCAAAATACATGGATATCTATTACTAATTTTAAACAAATTTAAAGGATCAAAGATATTAGGTACACGAAAATAAAATAAGTATAAAAATGTCCATATCACGTGTTGCTTGTAACTTATTATAATCATGTTTTATACAAATAGCCTAGGTGATGATGATGATAATAATGATAAATGTTAGTTTTTTTCAATTTGTAAATATAGACACACCAGTTACACTGACAACTGGAACAAATTCACACTGTGTTTATGGATTTGTATTGGTAGATATATATAATGCATTATATTTTAAACATATTTTTTAATAAATACCTAATTGGAATATATACTTATGATCTGTTTTTTTAATGTTCAAATAATGTCTTTATTTACTAACGTTACAATCATCAGCATTTTTTACTTCGCTGTCCGTAAATAAAGAATAATAGTAATACCATAGATTTGTTCATATAGTTATGACTATATGAACTGAAATATATACATTTCGAGCATTTTGAAGTTTATACATATAATAAGACAGTAAAAAAAGTATGTCTGTACATTAAAAATATTTCCAAAAAAAATATTGGGGGCGATGGAGACATATAAATAGGTATATTATTACTCTGTGGTAATAGAGAAAGAATTTAAAAAAAATGTCTGTCTGTTTGTCCGTGTGTCTGTTGGTACACGCTAATCTCCGGAAATACTGGACGGATTCGAATGTTACCCTTTTTTTGTTATATAGCTGTTAAGCCTGAGCAACATACAGGGTATAAATGATTTTAAAAAATGGAACACCTGATGTAGAACTATAATGGTCCAGCTAAACTATAAGAAATATATATAATAGACTGATGAGCATTTTCTAGAGATATAAAGTCAACGCGAACGAAATCGCGGACTTCGGCTAGTCAATATTAAAGATTTTGTTTGCATTATTTTCGTAAAATTATTTGTTTTGATAAGAAATTAGATATATAGTACCTAGGTGACTGAGCTTTGCTCGGGTATTACTATTTCTTGTAGTATTTCAGATAAATATACTCGTAAGTAGATAGATACTTATTTTATAACTAAACTGATGGTAAAACACTTACATATTTTCGCTAACTTATATTATTATACACCATCTAGCAAATTTAGTAACTCTTGAACTTGTAATATGTATTTGATTCAATTCAACTTATATCAATTTCCACAATAATCAAAGCTGTAATTATGACTAGTGTCAATTGATTTATATAAAGTTGTATCACTAAACACCTATTTTGTCTTACTTATGTCGCAAGTTGAGTGTTTCTACTACAGATGAAGCGTTTTTCACCAAGGAATCCTACAAACATTTTACGTGTTTATAGAAATAAGCAAACTTAAATCAATATGTACGAATATCGACGTTTTAATTTTCCGTTGTGTAAAGTGTGATAATTAAAGTTAAATTAATTTACACTTTTAAAACTGAAAAAATACTTCGGTTCATTTTGTTGTAAAATTTGTATTATAATACACAAAAATAAATTAACAAAACCCTGAAAAACACCTACTTAGATTACTGTGCACCAACGCTAACTTTGGCATTTTAAGCCCTAGGACTATGGGAATAAGACAGAAAAATAGCTAATTTTTTTCTGATTCAGAATATGCAAAGATCTCAAAAGCGATCTAACTCGACTTAGATCCCTTTTCACTGGCAGTACAGAGTTGTACTTGATTAATTCAAAAACTACTGTGGAAACCGTATAAAAATCGGCCCACATAGTTCAAAGTACCCTACAGTAGGCTACTGTAAACTATTGTGGGCCGATTTTAAATACGGTTTTCACTAGCATGTAGAGCATTTTTTCGGGAAGGTTTACACGCAACATACCTGTGCAAAGCAGGGCCCTGGTAAAGACAAGTAAAGGAAAACTCACACTATGGGTAATGATTATCTGGAATAAAGGAAAAGTCATACAATCGTTTCTTCAATCCTACTCTGTGGTTTAGGACGCACTCATAATAGATGTTTTGTTGTAATACAAAACAGTTATATTTTCGTATTCCTATGAATGTCGTTCCATTTTTTTCTCAGTAGTTCAATGGAACCATGTGCCGATGGAACTAGTGAGAATAATCCGTATAAAGTGTGGGAACTACAAATACTAAAATTGTAAATTCATTCTTTTAGACCCGTTCAACTGCAAACTAAACTTTGACTGCACGAAGGTACAAAACACTCACACGAACAAGAAATTATTGCATCTAACCGGAATTCAAATATAACTGCATAACTCAAAATGCGGTAAAGGCGGAGTTTCTAGACTATGTTTATGAGCTAAGGTGCACAAAGTAATATACGTATGATTTCGAACTAACTTATTATTTACGTACGTTATTTATTTTTACTCCCATGCTGGTCTGGGATAAATAAAAAAAAACTTAGAAAGTACCAGCTGCTTCTCTTCCCACGCAGATCGTAAAAGCCGATCGAGGGAATGGGCAAAAATGCAAATCATGTTAACAGGCGATGCGGCTAGCAACCCATCACAGTATTGATTGCTTTTCCATCTTCTCGCCCACCATGACGCTAAAAGTGGCTTTTGGGTCTTGCGGCCCTGGGCTCTGCATAGAACCGCAAGACCCAAAATGCTCTGTCTGCCCCATTAGGGATAAAGACGTGATAGTATGTATGTATGTATGTTATTTATTTGAGACGTAAATCTGCTGAACCTTGTACAATATTATGAAAAATAGGGTTCCCTAAAGTGAAAGCAACACGAATATGTATATATGTATACTAAGATTAATAATACTGAGGGGTGTTATAATTTTGACGCAAATGTAGTCCGTCTGTCTGTGGCAACGTAGCGCTCGAACGGATGGACCGATTTCGATGCAGGTTTTTTACGTAAAAGCGAGATCCCTTGTGGCGCTTGTGGATATTTTTTTTTTTTTCTTTTTTTTTTTTTTTAAAGAGATAAAAAGTAGTTTATTTTCGCCAACAATCTACACAACATTTAACTTATTACAATTAAAAATACTGGGTTTTTATAGTGCAGATTGGAGGAGACTGGAGCCTGATGAAGGCAGGGCCTGTATCACAGTACTCCAGTGCTCCCCGCCTCTGGACAATTACATTTCACTGGGAATATTTTCCCATTTTATATTAGGTCTACTGTTTACTTCTTCCGCTCATCATTAGATGGCTTTTACATATGACACTTTTGAAAATAGTTTTATATTTTAACGCCATTTTTTTTAATTGCCTGGCAAAAAAACTTGTGTTCTTTGATAAGCGTGGTGGCTCTATGGGACGACCCACGACGATATTGACGACCTCCGTGGCGTAGTGGTTACCATGCTAGTCCGCCAACCAGAGGTCCCGGGTTCGATTCCCGGTCGGGGCAAGTTGTAAAATGGCCTTTTTCAAATTGTCCTGGGTCTTGGATGTTTATCTCTAAATGTATTTGTTATAAAATATAGTATCGTCGAGTTAGTATCCCATAACACAAGTCTCGAACTTACTTTGGGGCTACCTTAATCAGTGTAATTTGTCCCTATATATTTATTTATTTATTTATTTATTATGGGACTGCGCATTTAAGGCACGTTAGATAGTTGGTCCCGGCTGATGTATCACAGCCGTCAAGCTACTACTAGTATTGGCCACTTACAAACACATGTAAATCAAATTGGATCACTATCTTCTTCTTCCTTGCCTTTTCCCTATTTGGGGTCGGCTCTGTATGTCAACTCCTTCCATAACCTTCTATCTTTTGCCATCTCTGTGCTAACCCCCCGTTCCCCCATGTCCAATCTTACGCATTCTTTCCACGTCTTTCTCGGCCTTCCTCTTCCTCTATACCCGTCTACTTTTAAGTCGACCATTTTTTTTGCTAGGTGTTCGGCATCCCTTCTCATTACGTGGCCATACCAGGTCAGGCGATGGCTTTTTAATTTGTCGACTATTGGCGCCACTTTTAGACTCCCTCTAATATACTCATCTTATCCATTTTAGTAACCCCAGACATCCATCTTAACATACGCATCTCAGCCACATGCATCTTATACTCATCTTTCTTTTTCGTTGCCCAACACTCTGCTCCATATAACAAGGCAGGTCTAACGATGGTCTTATATATTTTTCCTTTCAAATTGGATCACTATAGTATAATGAAATTACAATAACAAACAATTTTTTCAAAAGTACTGCATTTTCATACAAAAATATGCAGACGCTCGGGCAATTAATATGGGAATGTCGATTTTTTTTTTACTCTTCTTGTATCATCATTATACTACAGTGATCTAGTAGCCCGTGGTATTTTATTTATTTTAAAAAAAAATATTCCTTCTAGATATTCAATTAAATATTCAATTTAATACCTTCTGAAGCTAGCTCAATCTGTGTAATTTGTCTGTATATATTTATTTACTCATATTTCAAATTATTCTTTTACAGCACCGCTTCTAGAAATCCTCAATGGGACCTCATTTATAGCGATGAGGTCTATCGCTACTAAGCTGGTCAGTGGTAAAGAATTTGGTAAGTATTTTTATAAGTACAGTGGGCCAACGAAATACCTGGACCGACCCATTACCTATTGTTAAATTTTCACTTAAAATAAAACTAACAAAAAATGTATATTCAGAAAGACATCATTAAAATCTTTCAGAGTTTACATTTTCCTGTTAATATTATTTTGCCGTGTGATTTCCGGCAGAATAGAATAGAGCCACTTCAAGTCCTCCCGTGGATGTCGTAAAAAGCGACTTAGGAAATAGAAGCTAAACATCAATAAGACCTCTCCAACTCGTCTAGCCAGCAAAGAAAGTGTAGGCCAAGTCCTCTGGCTGCTCATGCCAAATATGGCTCTCGTAATACAGAGAGGGTCGTACTCTTCCAGTGGAGACAAAAAGCTGATTATTTTGAATTTTAAGAAAAAATCAAGATATAGGTAGCGGGCTGGCCCAGGTACCTCGTGACACGGAACTACTTTCCATAAAAACAATATTTAACGAAATTCAAAAACAAATTGGCATTCTATTCCCATACAAATCAGCGCTTAACGGTATCCAACGGAATTAATGTTTTGTTTTTCGATTTTCGTTGTTTTTATGGAAATTAGATCAGTATCATGGACGAATCGAAAATTTGGCTGTTCGTGACATTAAACAGGTTACATAGAAAATAAAAATAAAACTTTAATGTTTTTAATACAAACTCGATCAATCGATTGCTAAACATGTACAGGTAATATTTTTTTTTGTTATTCAAAAATTCTTTTCGGACTAACCACTTCAATTTACGGACTAAACATTCTATATTTGTAAAACGCTTCAAACAAACATAGAAAAATCTGAAGACTCCTTTTACATTATTGTTATTTATATATTTCGAGTTTAAGACGGGTTTCCACTAACCCATTAAAATCTATTGTCTAATTTCCAGCGAGACATTTCAATAATGGCTAAACCTTTGTAAATTGGCTCATAATTTGTACAAAATGAAAACCATTGCTAACAATAAGGGCTTAGCACATAAAATGGGTTCACAAAATTATTTTTATCTCATCCACACGAAAAACGATATTTCCATCCCAAACAATTTGGAGCTAAAGTTACTGCTGATTCTCTCGGGACTGAAAAGTGAAAAAGAAAATCTTTAGGGATTAAAACACAATTTGAAAACTTTATTTATATCAATTAGTAACATAATCAGAAACGAGTCGTTAAAAAACAAAACTGCGCGTCATTTAGTCAACATTTGAAAATTGAAATTAACTGAAAACGAATGTAATCTATGTAGGATCAAAAACAATTGGCAGGCCAGCAAAACAAACTTTTCTTTTTTTGCTAGACTGCCAATTGTTTTTGGTGTTTGTAAGATAAATGTGTTCTCATCATCATTGCAACCGTAAAATATCCACTGCTGGATAAAGGTCTCCCCCAAGATTTTGGGGGGTTTTGCCATACTCACCACGCTTGGCAGGCGGGTTGGTGAGCGCAGTTTTTTGGCTTAGTGAGCTTCCAACGCTGCTGCCCGTCAGAAGCATTTTAAGCATTTCCCTTAGTTGCCTCTTACGACATCCATGGGATGAGATGGAGTAGTCCTATTCTAACCCGGGAACCACACAGGTTATAATGTGTTCAACTTTTTCTATTTTTCGAAAAAGAAGTAGTAAAATTTTTGAAAAAAATATTTTTGGGTAGCTACCTGACAAGTAAAATGAAAAAAATGTCAGACAAATTCAATAGTAAAAGTTTTTAGTGGCATGAACTCAAAGTCCGCATTCTCAACTACGGAACCCTACACTGCGTGTGGCCCGACACGCACTTGGCTAATTATTTTCTGCAGTTATCGCTTTTACCAAGTCTACAGAATATCCTCATTTTAGAAATAAATAAAAACAGCCCCTTAATATGAATAGTATAGTTTCTAATGTTCTTAAATAAAGGTAGCGACATCGTAAAATAATAATCCTAGTTATAAAATCTTATCAGATGCAATTACCGTCGCGTGACATGTCGTAAGAGTTTATAATGGCTGCCGTGTGTATTATACTAGCTGTACCCGCGGGCTTCGCTCCCCGTGGGAATTGGGTATTTTAGTATTATCAGTCAAAAATAAATTATTTTGTACTCATAATAAAATAAAACGTCGCAAAATAATATCATTTGTCTTTGGACATATCTATATTTAACGTGATTTTGAATTTATTATCGCAGAAAAACTTATGATAAGAGCGCTATTTGACTCCAAAAATCTATGACGTCATCTGCCTGTATTTCATACAAAATCTCATAGAAACTTTTTGTTTTGACGTATAGAAAAAAGTATCTGTTTTGACTTGTTGGAAATTCCCCGAGTCTCGAACCATATCCATACTAAATTTCATCCAAATCGGTTCAGTAGTTTAAGCGTGAAGAGGTAACAAACAAATATACAAACTCACTTTCGCATTTATAATTTAAGTAGTATAGGATTACTTGTGTGCAACGTGGAAGGGACATACCCGTAAAAATTGAACCACGGGCTATACTAGATCACTATAGGATAATGGAATTAAAATAACAGTCACAGAACAAGAAAATCGGCATTTCCATATTAAAGTATTGGAGCAATTTGTATGGAAATTTCGTTTTTTTTTTTCTTGACTGATATTTTTATTTTGTTGTGCTATAGTGATCTAGATGCTATATTGATTTATTATGGGTATGTCCCTTCCACGGTTGTACAGGACTGTAAATAAGTACTAAAGCTGTTTAAACACATCTTTTGCCCCTTTCCCTCTCATAATCTTAATTATCTATTGTGTCCTTCAACTTAAAATAGTGTCATCAAATTGGTTTAATTGCTATATTTTTTCTATAAGTGAAAACTTATTATTGGCTAAGTTTTATAACTATTTGTTGTTATTGTTTAAATAGATAAGATATGGCTGTTAGTTTTCCATAATAAATATTAAAAAAATGTTGTCTACAAAGAGAACCCTATGCTCTGCAGTGGGCAGCAGAGCTGAGATGATGATACATACATACATACTATCACGTCTTTATCCCTAATGGGGCAGACAGAGCATTTTAGGTCTTGCGGTTCTATGCAGAGCCCAGGGCCGCAAGACCCAAAAGCCACTTTTAGCGTCATGGTGGGCGAGAAGATGGAAAAGCAATCAATACAGTGATGGGTTGCTAGCCGCATCGCCTGTTAACATGATTTGCATTTTTGCCCATTCCCTCGATCGGCTTTTACGATCTGCGTGGGAAGAGAAGCAGCTGGTATATTCTAAGTTTTTTTAGATGATGATGATGACACATTTACTATTTACATTAACCCTTTAACTGTCGGACGCCCGGAGCGGGCGTCTGATGTATTGTTTTACTATTGTGTCTGCTATGCCGACATTTGAAGGGTTAATAGGTAAGGTGAACTCCCTCTTCGGGCTAGCTGAGGCCACGATGCCGCTGGTGTACGGCCCCCTGTACTCCAGGGTCTACATGGCGACCCTGGACATACTGCCGGGAGCCGTGTTCCTGTTGGGGGCCATTCTAGTCCTGCCATCCATCTTTATATTTATGTAAGTGAATATATGTACTACTAGCTGTGCCCGCGGGCTTTGCTCCCCATGGGAATTTCGGGATAAATAGTACCCTATGTCCTTCCCCGAGTCTCAAACTATTTCCATACCAAATTTCATCCAAATCGGTTCAGTAGTTGAAGCGTGAAGAGGTAACAAACAAACAAATATACAAACTCACTTTTGCATTTATAATATTAGTAGGATAGGAAATTAAATAAATAAATATATAGGGACAAATTACACAGATTGAGCTAGCCCCAAAGTTACTTCGAGACTTGTGTTAGGGGAACACTAACTCAACGATACTATATTTTATAACAAATACATATATAGATAAACATCTAAGACCCAGGACAATTTGAAAAAGACCATTTTCCAACTTGCCCTGACCAGGGATCGAACCCGGAAATAGGTAAATAACTTTATTTAAGTAAATCATGAGTACTTAGTTTAAATTAATTTAGAACTGAAATAAAAAACACTTGATACTAATATCGACTAAGATACCTACTATTAAAAATAAAAGATCGTAAAAATAGAAAAATATAAATGAAACTAATATCTTATCGTGTTTTTACAAGAGGTATAGTTTTTACTAAGTGCTGATTAGTTTCGTAAAGAAATATCGACTTCCTATTGTTTTTACCAGTCAATCGCTCATAGGTATGTTTGTAAGAGAAGTCGGCAATTCATATTTTGACATTTTATTCCTGAAAATAAATTACTAATTGTTTTATCTTAATTTTACAGGTGGTTATACTTTGAACACAAAAAAGACAGGCAGAGAGAAACCGAGGGAATGAAAACTATGGATGCCGAGAAATGCCATAATAAAGCATGAAGAGAAATTTTTGAATCTTATCTCATAATTTTGTGACAAAAAGTAGTTGTTCTGTAAGTAGAACGTCTGTTTTCAATGCAGTAGACAAATTACTATTGTGTTTCAAGAAAAAAATAAGAAAGAGAAAAAGACTATATTATTTAATATACAAATATTATATGGTTATAATTTTTAAAACCGTAAATCTTCTACACCAAAGTCCACAATCGATTTTGATAAAATTTGTATGGGACTACCTGACAAGTATTATTATATTTCAAACAAAAAAATAATTTTCCTAATTGGTCTAGCTGCCTTCGAGTAATCGGGAAACATATATAAAAACCCATATACATTTGAATTCATAACCTTCTTTTTGAAGTTTGTTAGAAATGGCATTGTCGATAAAAATTAAAAGTTACTTAAAAAAGATAAAAATATAATTCCATAGGTAATATTACACTTTTTTTTATATGTACGGACGATTTACAAAACTGTGATGTAATGAGTTTACAATTACTTAAGTACCCATTTTTATGCCTGTAAAATTTATTATAAATATGTAAATCTATAATAGTTACTAATTACTAATAAATAAGAAACAAAACATTTTATTTATTTATTTAACTTTATTAC
This sequence comes from Acrobasis consociella, assembly GCA_963555685.1. Taxonomy (NCBI): domain Eukaryota; kingdom Metazoa; phylum Arthropoda; class Insecta; order Lepidoptera; family Pyralidae; genus Acrobasis; species Acrobasis consociella. The sequence goes on along the minus strand of OY743111.1, from coordinate 4,405,543 downwards.
AAATGAAATAGACGGACTTAAAGCCATAGGCTTTATCTACCAGTCCACCCACTGGTGATGCCAAAAAGATGAGGTGTTCAGGAGGTGGAAAAAATGTAGTTTTCAAAGATATATTACTAATAATAATATAAGATACAAAAAAGATATGTATGTTTATAATGTATATATGTGTGAAGCAATGTAAGCATGATCTTATAGTTAAATTTGTACGTACTTGCTTCTACCTTTTATTTGAGTAAATATCCTCTCAATCTATCGCAGGTTGACTAGAAGAGATCCCTACATGGGATAAGTCCGCCTTTTTATATTTGCTCTTTCGTAAGCTGTCTTTGTATATGTATTTGTTTTGGTACAATAAAGTTATTACAAACAAACAAACAAACAAAGATATAAACAAATATTTATTAAAATAATAATATTTATCAATATACTTACATTCAAAATTTACATAAATATAATATATAATGTAATTTAAATGTTTAACCTGGAATAAACCATTTGATTTCAATTACAAAACATAACTTCGAAACTTCATAACTGTGCCTTTGATAAGTGACCAATAAATGTTATTTAAATAAACCAGTATAATAGAAAGCACATTCAAATGATAATTTCAAAATAATTTGTAATTTGATATAGGTACATACAGAGAATTGTTGGTGAACCAATAATATCTGGATAAGTCAGATACTTAATTGTATCATTGATAGTAGTTGTAAACAAAATAATTACGAAACAAAACATTAGAAAAAGTATTGAGAATAGTAGAGAGACTTTTCTTAGAACTTTTTTAAAGCAATATTGATATATCGAGTAGTTCAGCTAATGGAATTCTTCAAATTTCATTATCTAAAACAAGCGCAAAAATTAGGTATATTGAAATAAAGTTTGGGATGTAGATAATTTATTGCCTGGATTTAACATATACTCGTATCTTTTTCCCAGAATTTGTGAAGTTTTTGTGAGAGTTTTTTTTTGAACCCAAAATCGATATTCAAATCAAATTTCTGAATATCTGACAATTTCTAAATATTCTGACAGAAAAATCCCTATAGTCTACGTCCGGACATGCAACAAATTTAACTTTTTGAATTATAAATTATTTTAAGCCAAACATGTGTTGCCGTGTGGTTTCCGGCAGAGTAGAATAGAGCCACTCCATGTCCTTCCGTGGATGTCGTAGAAAGCGACTTAGAAAATACAAGCTGAACAAAGCTTATAAACATCCATGGGCCTCTCCAACCCGTCTGATCGGTGAAGAGTGAAGGGGCCAAGTGCTCTAGCTGCTCTGGCCAAGTATGGCTCTGGTAGTACAGAGAGAGTCGTGCTCCTACAGTGAAATCTAAAAGACCAGATGATGGTGATATAAACAAGTGTCATCATTGGTTTGAAACAAAACCATACACTCCCCTCAACCTTTCCCATCGAAGATTACGCTCAGCTCAACCCTCAAACGACGCGGGCTCAAAACTGTCTAATCGCACATTATTCACTCCGATCGTTAATTATTTTCAAAACAGCCTTTAAAATTTCAAAACCTCATTAAGATACGAGGCGGCGCACATAAAGGGTTTTGGAATAATACAAAAGGTAATTTTCGCTTATTCATTAAATGTAATTAAAAGGGCGTATAATGATGGAGCGCAGAATTAATAACATGCAAAATAATGGTGTAGATATTCTTACTCAGCGTGAGGCTTAGCTCGTTAGGGAGTCTCGGTGGGGTTTAGTTTTCACATTAGATTAAGATTACGTCCTCTTTAGAATAAAACCAATGGATGTGTGCTTAGATTATGTTACTCAATCGCGTGTTTGAGACATCTTAAATTAGCTGGTTTAATTTTAGTATAACTCATACTTGAACGGTATAAATAAATAGTAGTAGGTACTTACTAAATAAAAATAATACAAATAAATAGTAGACTCCTTTTCAAAATTTGCTATACTTAAGAAAAATAAAATAATAAAATAAAAATATATATTTTCAAATTCTCCATACAAACGTAGTCTAGCTTTTATTTTGAAAAGACATGTTAGACTTCTTTTTTTTTAAACTTCATTCAAACGCAAAATTCTGCGCCCACCCCGCTTACTTGTCGCGCCCGCGCTTCAGCTAGTCTCGTATATTCTTCACTTGTTATTTTTTTGCTTTTTCGTATATAGAAAGAAAGAAAGAAATAGTTTATTTGGCTACATATAAAAAATTGGATTACTAAATTACACTTGACACAATGCACTAAATCGGCCTTCGCTCAGCATATGTCGTGAACCGTGATACGAGCCACGACGCTGGTCTTCCGCGAATGCCGTGAATATATGTAAGTGACCAACACTAGTCTCAGATTTTTCAAGCTGCATCTGACATAACTTGACAACTGCCATACAAAAATAACAGCCGAGACCAATGGCTTATACGTGCTTTTCGAAGCACGGAGGAGCTCGAGAAATTTTTATGCCACTTGTGGTCACCCATCCAAGTGCGGACCATGCCCGACAACGCTTAACTTGCGGGAGCGCTTGTAACAAGTCTCCTGTCGGGCCACTGAGCTGCTAGTTGTACTTTAATATTGCAAGGAATAGTATAAAATATCGATAGTCTATCAATATCGGTATATCGGAAACAGTAACAATATCGATAGTTTTGATATTACAGTAATATCGATATCAGATAATACTTTCGATAATAACGAAACTATCGATACAATCGATAGTATTAATTTAAAAAAATCGATAGTTTCGATACTATCGATAGTATCAAAATTCTATAGTATCCATACTATCGATAGTTTTACCTTTCATCAATAGTACTGCAAACTATTGACAATCGATACCATAAATACCGACTGTTTTTCGAGGTCAACTATCAATAGTCAAACTATCGATAGTTATGCAACGCTATTGTACTTGTAATTATTAGGGGTGCGAAACGTGCGCGATCAGCGCGATACGAGTGCGGGTACAAGGCAAGCATAACGCAGCAGCGCGGGTTGTCTGTATAAGCCCTAAGCTTCTTTCTTATCGTGTGTGTTAGTGACTAACACTAGTGTCAAAGTTTTTAAACCACCTCAAAGGCCTCTGACATGGTTTTAGGTAACGACCAATGTCAAAGACAGTGACCGGGACCGACGGCTTAACGTGCCCTCCGAAGCACGGATCATCTTACTTATCAGACAATCAGGTGATCAGCCTGCAATGTTCTAACCAAACTAAGACAACAACACAAATTCGTTGCCCCCGCCGGGAATCGAACCCGCGACCTCCGGGCATGAGCCGAACGCTCTAACCACTACACCACGGAGGCAGACCCTAAGCTTAAGCCGCTAGTAGCTAAATAAATAAATTATGACAGCCAGGACCAACGGCTTATAGGTACTTTCTGAAACACGGAGAAGCTCGATTTTTTTTATGCCACTTATGATCACCCTTCCAAGTGCGCAATTCCACCGGGCCACTGACCGAGCTCCTAGTTGTACTTGTAAGTATTAGCGAGCGCAGAGCGTGCCATGCCATAAAAGGTGAGCATAACGCGTGTACGGGTGTCCTGTGCGTAGTCAGCGCGGGCCGTCTGAAAACGCCCTAAGAGGACTCTGAATCTGAAACTCTTGCGCATGGAGGCACTAACTATATTACATACGAGTAGGTTAATTAATTTATGAACGTTACAACGCTAACAGACGCTTAACAAGTTTATATGTATTCACGAGGACTTCGATTATTGGAGGAGATGGAATATCTATTGGGGTAAGTTTCCAAATTGGATTAAGATACCTAGTAGTTACATAACTCATTTATACGCAATAGTTGAACCGTTGGAAGATAGTTCAACATTGTTGTCTATCTATATGCAATTTTCGGAAGTATGCAGAGCTAGGTACAATGAATATAAAACCTAGATTCAACCTCTTCGCGCCCAAATTGTAGAAGCCGATCAAGGAATGGGCAAAATGCAAATAATTCACTCTTTAATTTTTTGAATAATTGAATTTGCTTGAAAATTATATAGAATTTCTCTGTCGATTCAGTTTTTCGAATTTTTTTAAAATGGCGGATATATACGATTGAAAGCCTACTTAAAAAATCATATTTACTTTTTTTCAATAATAGCATTTATCTTTTTTGTCACCCTTTATTATTTTTTACCTTTACCCATTAAGACTTTTTTGTCTGAACAACTTTTTTATCCGATAAACTTTCACTGGTGGGGGACTCGCGAGGTCACAGTGCACCTCACAAACCCTTTCTAAAGCGGCCTGCTAATGAGGCACTATTCACACACAGCGGCTCTCAACGTCCAAATGAACGTCTGCGTTCAAGTGCTCACGATGCGCTTTGCTCGTTAGTTGTTAGCAGCGACTTAATGGAGCAGAACGGCGGCTCTGCTTACGCGTTACTAGCTCTTTTGGAAATTAAGTTACTCAGAGCATAGTCCACACTTGGATGGGTGACCACATGTGGCTTAAAAAATTCTCGAGTTCATCCGTGCTTCGGAAGGTACGTAAAGTCTAGGGTCCCAGCTATCATTGCACGGCAGTCATCAAGCCACTTCAGATGCAGATAAAAAAATTTAACACCAGCGTTAGCCACTAACACACAAAAACAAACAACATGGACAGCCTCAGCCCGAATTTTATTTATAAATAGTACCTCACTTATGTACCTCGGGGAAAGTCGTTCAATATGAAACACTAAACACTGAACAAATAAATTTTATTAAAACTAAGCATTTAATGGTAGGTCATTAAATACTTAGTTTTAATAAAATTTCTTAGGCTGCAAATAAATGTAATATGCTGTACTTTTATTAATAATTATGTTGCGAAAAATAATTATATATACACATTAAATTTTCTTAAATACTAAAATAAAGATTATAAAACTACTCACTACAATACACTACAAACTAATATTTACAAATAAAAAAGGCCCGGTAATTGTTTACCCTGCGGTAACGTGCCCAGAAGGCTGGCTGCATTGCCACGTTGTATGGCAATGCTTATTTTCTGACCTAGATATAGGCCAGCCTTCTGGTCACGGGAAACTTCAATAAGTTTCCTTGAGATAGCGCCGTATAATTTGTGAGCTGATGGCCCCCACGGTCCTAAAGTTTCAACCCCAAACGGCTCAAATATGTAGTAATTTCCGATATTCTCATATTTGCGTCGTTTGAGGTTTTCAGCTGATGCCGCTGCAGAGCCCGCTTTAGCTTCAGTGGCTGAAAGATGAGACGGCGCCAGTGTGTCAACGCAAGTAGCGTCCCACACAAGCGGCCGACCCATCTTCCAGGGCACAAGGGTCATACCATCGGGTCTCTTGCCATCATCCCGCGCCAAACCGCTTGGTTCCAAGACAGCCGGCAAATTGATGCTGGCAAGAGCCCGATGTATTATATTATTAAGAGCTGCATGTCGCCCTAAACGGCCGGCACTTTTACGACAGGAGAGACCGTGGTGTCCTAGTCGGTCGACGCTATCGCCGCAGGGGCAACGATGTGGGATGTTGCATATAGCACCGAGCCTTAAAGATGTCGCCATTCTGAAAGAAGTGTCATCGAGGAGTGTTCCCAAGTTGGCAGAAGGGAGCGCTTGTAGCCAAAGTCCGGATTCCCACTCAGCCACGGCTAGAAGGCGGGCGCGCTCCGCAGAATCGCTAGATGAAGCAATTAAACTAATCTGAGCTAACCTGCAAAGCGGCCCATCCCATTGCCTTTGCGAGGATGGAAAATCTGGTACTTTTGAATTTTGACAAATGCCAAACCATTCATTCTTGGCCTCTGATACAAAGCTGACATCATAATTTGGGTGTTTAAGTATCCTTTGATAGAGTTCTTTAATGCTATGTACAGAAGACAAAAATGCTGGTAAGATTATGTTGCACCTCACAAACCCCGTCTAAAGTGGCCTGCTAATGAGGCACTATTCACACACAGCGACTCTCAACGTCCAAATGAACGTCTGCGTTCAAATGCTCACGATGCGCTTTGCTCGTTAGCTATTAGCAGTGACTTAATGGAGGAGAACAGCGGCCCTGCGTACGCGTTACTAGCTCTTTTGGAAGTAAAGTGACACAGGGCATGGTCCGCACTGGGATGGGTGACCACAAGTGACATTAAAAATTTCTCGAGTTCCTACGTGCTTCGTGAAGCCATGTCAAATACAGATAAATAAAATGTAACGCAAGTATTAGCCACTAACACACACGAAAAACAAACAAAAATAACGGCCTCCTGGAAAGTTGTTCAATATGAAACGCTGAACACCTAACTAATAAATATTAAAAATAAGTATTTAATATTATGCCATTTTATACACGGTGATTTTTTACTGGTTCTGAAGCCGAAGGCCACTTCATAGGCATCGTTAGTGAGACCTAATCAGCTGGTCAAAATAAAAATTCTGAAACAAAAAATTTTGACTAAAACTCGAAAGTAAAATTGTGAGGTCAATTAGTAGTACCGCCGCCATACACAGCCTGCCGGCCGGCCGGGGTCACCGACATTGCGCAGTAGGCGGCCGGCGAATATAACTACGTAGTCTCGATCGAAAATTATTTACGCAACTTCTTTATCTTATGACATACAGAAATTTGTATTACGTATATGGATAGAGGAGTTTATTTACTATGCGACATTTTTTTTTCCAAAACCAATGAAAAGTCAGCGTGTATAGATAGGTCTTCAAAAAAATATTAGACTACATTTAAATTTATATGCGCTGTACTTTTATTAATAATTATGTTGCACCTCACAAATCCTTTCTAAAGCGACCTGCTAATGAGGCACTATTCACACACAGCGGCTCTTGACGTCCAAATGAACGTCTGCGTTCAAGTGCTCACGATGCGCTTTGCTCGTTAGTTGTTAGCAGCTTCTTACAGTGCTCTGCTGAAGTAAATGAAAACATAGTTTATTTTGAAATTTCAGTCTAATTAGTATATGTTTAAGTCGCTTCCATGAAGTTCTCAAAGCAAGCAAAACACATGTAATAGCTTTGAATTAAATTACTACGTGTAATAGTTCTTCTTCTTATCGTGTACACACACGTAGTGACAAACACTAGTGTCTGAGTTTTTAAACCGCCTTAATGGCCTCTGACATGGTTTTAGGTAACGACCAATGTCAAAGACAGCGACCGGGACTGACGGCTTAACGTGCCCTCCGAAGTACGGATCATCTTACTTATCAGACAATCAGGTGATCAGCCTACAATGTCCTAACCAAACTAGGACAACAAGACATCGTTGCCCCCGCCGGGAATCGAACCCGCGACTTCCGGGTTTGAGCCGAACGGTCTAACCACTACACCACGGAGGCAGTAAATATTTGACTGGCATAGAACACCCATGGCGTTAGGTAAGTCCGCCATTTGTATACTTTTTTTGTACAATAAAGTGACTGCATGCTTTTTTGAAGTAAAATAGCGCTTTTAATAACAGTTTTTCTGCATTAGTAAACTCATAGACATAGATTTTTTAATGAATACACTCATGTCAAAAATGGATATAATCAACAAAAAGTGACACTTTTTAGTGACGTTTTATTTTGTGAACTATACCTTCCGAATTATTTATTTTTACCCAATACGCTATTTTCCAACAAGTCAAATCAGCAACTTTTTTCTAAACGTCAAAACAAACAGTTTCAATATGATTTTGTATGAAATACAGGCAGATGACGTCATAGATTTTTGGAGTCAAATAGCGCTCTTATTATCAGTTTTTCTACAATAATAAATTTAAAATAACCATAAAATGGATATGTTCAAAGACAAGTGACATTATTTTGCGACGCTTTATTTTTTTATTAGTACAAAATAATTTATTTTTGACTTAGGAAAGTACCCAATTAGCTAAAACAGCTAGTTTAAAAGATAAAATTAAACAGATGTGACATAATTTCAATGTTTCAGCCTCATCGAGCCGCTTATTGGTCGAACGTGGAACGATCAAGTTCTCGCTCAGCTATAAACTTGAGAACTATTAATTTGCACGTACTTTATCACCAATAACAATAACCATAACCACCGCTATTGTGACACGTGTCGCCGCCCTAGTTTCCCTGTCTGAGAAGGCTGTAAAGTTAGTTGAATTAGCCTGAATTATTCGACGAATTATAATTATTGACGACCTTTGTGGCTTAGTGGCCAACATGACAAGCTGCCACACTGTAAGTCCCAGGTTCGATCCCCGGTCAGGTCAAGATGGGAAATGATCTATTTCAGATTATTTTTTTTTTGATGTTAATTATTATGTATTTGTTATAAAATACCTATAGTATCGTTGAGTTAGTATCCCATAACACAAGTCTTGAACTTACTTTGGGGCTAGCTCAATCTAGTTAATTTGTGACACATGACGATAAATAAGTGATTACAAATTCATTCAATAAATCTGTTTTTATTTATTTATTTATTGCGTGTAACTAAATGAATTTATTGAATAAATCACATCACACTAATATTATGAAGGCGAAAGTTTGTGAGTATATGTGTTTGTTACTTCATCTCGCGCAAACGGCTCCACCAATTAAGATAAAACTAGCCGAAGCCCGCGACTTCGTTCGCGTGGACTTTATGTCTCTGGAAAATGCTCATCAGGCTGAACAACTTTTACTAAGGCGAAAGTTTTATATCTCATAAAGTTTAGCTGGACCATTATGGTTCTGCAACAGGCATTCTATTTTCCAAAATCATTTATACCCTATATGTTGCCCAGGCTTAATAGCTATATAACAAAAAAAGTTTCATTCGAATCCATCCAGTATTTCCGGAGATTACCATGTACAAACAGACAAACAGACAGACAGACAGACAGACAGACAGACAAACAAACAGACAGACATTTTTTTTAATTCTTACTCTATTACTACGTCTTCATCGCCCCCAATATTTTTTTTGGAAATATATTTAATGTACAGACACACTTTTTTTACTGTTTTATTATATGTATAGATTTGGTATGCAGGAAGCTGCCACCCTGGATTAATACATAGGCTACTTTAGGCATGGGAAACACCGCGGGGCGCAACTAGCGATGATATAAAGTACTGAACAACCTCTAGCTCACAACTAGCTAAGAGACGAGACCTCTACACCTCACCAGTTGTGGTCCCTTATAAATAATTTCGAGCCTGCAGATTGACTCATCCCATTTCCTCTGCTAGGCAAGTTCAGGTATTAGTGGCTATCTAGAGCGATCGCACTAGAGCAAGCATCTGGCCTCGGCCAAGCATGCAACCTCTACGTCACAGAGAGACGGGCCTATAAGTATTACATTTTATTTAATAGCCTGATGTTTATTTATTTTATTTATTTAACTTTATTACATGAAATGTAATCGGCGGACTTAAGGCCGTAGGCCTTTTCTACCAGTCAACCTACAGGTGGTGTTGACATGCGAAGTTTCGGAAATATGTGCAAAACCTTTAATATTAAAACTCAAAACACTTACTTACAAATTATAACACAATACAAACCTACGTACATACCTATGATAATACACGAACATATACTTAAATATATTGTTATTAAATTCTACATATACTACAATATGTACATAACTACACATACTACACATACATACATATACATATATACATACATATATATATATATATATTATAGATATAAATATTAAATAAATATTTTCTATCCGTCTGACAGTTTGTGCAGATAATGATCACGCACGGCTTTTTTGAACGCGAGGCGACTGCAAGATTTGCGAATATCTACTGGAAGGGCATTCCAGAGCTGTACGGCTGTAGCAGTGAAAGAATGACGGAAAAACCCACTCCGATAATTTGGTATTTCAAGAAGAAGGTTATTGGACGAGCGAAGCTCTCTGTTGTGGGTGATACCCAGAAAAGTAAATCTAGATTTCAGATATAACGGAGTTTTTGGGTCAAAGAGAATCGAGAAAAGCGTACACAGAATGTGTAAATTTCGACGTTGGCGTATGGGTAGCCATTTAAGTTGAGAACGGTAAGGCGATATATGGTCGTACTTACGAAGGCCAAAGATGAAGCGCAGACAGTTATTTTGAAGTCGGTCTAGTTTGTTTAGAAAGTTGCAGTTCAAGTCAGAGTAACATACATCAGCATAATCTATTATGGGGAGAATTAATGAGTTCACCAGCATAATCTTGATATTGACAGGCAGAAAGTTTTTTAATTTATAAAGCGAACGAAGAGACCCTGTAACTTTCTGAGCAACCTGAGATATTTGTGTGTTCCAGCTAAGATTCACATCCACATGCAATCCCAAATCCTTTACGCTCGTACAAAAGGGAATTTTAATGTTGTTATAGCATACAGGTTGCAGGGTTTCTTGATCTATGCGACCTAACAATTGTGAGCTACCAATTAAGATCACCTGACATTTGTTTGGATTGACCGTAAGTCCAAACCGTCTCGACCAGTCACTTATTGCTCTTAAGTCAGTATTTATTTGACGAATGGCAACATCTATATTGTCTACCTCTGTCTGTGCATAGAGTTGCAAGTCATCGGCGTAAAGGTGATACGGGCACTGAAGTTCTTTTGTCACGAAATCGATAAAAATAGAAAAAAGTAAAGGAGAGAGAATTCCGCCTTGCGGGACGCCAGAATCTAGGTCACACCAGTCCGATGAACATTCATCAAGGCGAACTGATTGCTGACGATTCCGAAGGTAAGAAGAGAACCAGTCTACAGCCGACGAAGAAAGTGAATGATAGGATAGGATAGTTAGGAGGATATCGTGGTCGACGGCATTAAAGGCATTCGAAAAATCTACCAAACCCAAAACAGTGACTTTCGTATCATCCATGCCTGCCCTAATGTCGTCAGTCACTTTTAGGAGTGCTGAAGTGGTACTGTGCCCAGGGCGAAAACCGGACTGCAATGGGTTTAGCAGCCCATTTGTGAGAAAATGAGAAGTAAGTTGCTTGTGGGCACAAGCCTCAAGAACTTTTGATAAAAGCGGAAGTATGGAAATTGGGCGAAACTGATTTGGAAGAGAAGGATTGGGGACTTTAGGTAGTGGACATATGTAAGCTTTACGCCAGAGAGAAGGGAATCTAGAAGAAGTAAGGGAGAAATTTATGATGTGGGTAATAACAGGGAGAACGATATCGAATATATGTTGTGTCCCACTGCTGGGCAAAGGCCTCCCCTTTTCCTCTTCATCTATCTCCATCTCGAGCAATTTGCTGCCCTCCACTTAAAAAAACTCTCGATGTCATCCCGCCATCTCTTTCTTGGTCTACCCCTACGTCTTCTTCCATCTTAATTATATAAGTATTACATACAGAACGAACAACTCCTAGGGTCTCGCGCAATGTGCGTCCCCCTTCCCCGACCCTGTACCTCTCCCCCGTTCTCGTCTTGTCGCGTGTATTAGGGAGCGAACACACATTGATGTGTGCACGGATGTATTGTTTCGTTTGTAGTAGTACACATAAATAATACTCTGCTTCTATGAAGTGCTATACTTGTGCTAAAGCTTTAAAATTTGAAACTGGTATCCATGACACCTCTGTTTGAACACTGCACTGATGCAACCAGGTTGGAACTTTCTCTATAATTATGCGTGCTTGCTGTTATCTGGCAGAACGATATTACAAAGAGAATAATTTTTTTTTAACAAATAATGAATATACACATACGGACAAATCACACGGATTGAGCTAGCCCCAAGGTAAGTTCGAGACTTGTATTATGGAGTACTAACTCAACGATACTATTTTTATAAAAAATACATATAGTTACATAGATAAACATCCAAGACAATAACAATTAAAATCTTAGGAACATTGATATAACACAACTAATTGGTTTGATGTAATACCTGTAAAGTTGCTGTAAATATACATTAAAAACAAATAAACCATATTCAGTCGATGCTAAAAAAATAAAATATGAACTAAAATAATAATTCTAAATTATACTAAAATTTAGTTATACCTAAACAAATAAGACTCCAAAATTTCACCCAGATAAATAGTACTTGATTCAAAGGCGCTCATCACGCTAGCTACATTCTCTCTCTGTAAAGCGATGGCACAGAATAAATAATAGTACTCAGGAATCTAGATACCTAAGTATGTGTTTTAACAGGCCTGTCTCACTCCGCGGTAGGTATTAAAAACGCAAGTACAATAAAAGTACGTACAGCGGCCACGCCAGCGTGGCTAATCAGTGCGGCAGAAAAGGTGAGCGTTACGCGGTAGAAAGAGACGGAAAAAGATGGAACGTCGAACGTGAAGGTAATTATTGAAGTAATGTAGGTATGATTGACCTGAATTGAACTTAATTGTATCGTGGCGAGAGTCGCTATTCCTTTAATTGATTTTTCGGAGTGAATCTTCTGTACTTGTACTATTATGTATTCTGTGGTATTACTTAAAGTTTTTATCACACTAATATTATAAAGGCGAAAGGTTTTGAGTATGTCTGTACATTTGTTACTTCTTCACGTGAGAACGGCTAGATCTATTTTGATAAAATTTGGTATGAGGAAGCTGACACCCTGGATTATGACATAGGCTACTTCAGGCGTAGGTAACACCGCGTGGCGCAGCTAGCCATGAATAAATTATACCATATCCATATAGACTACAGACAATTTCGCCTCGCTCCTCAAACTCACCCTTCCATTTACAACGAACCAGTACGGGAAAGTTGTCGGTATTAATTCCGCAGTCGGCAAAACCGGGAATTTATAATTGTACGTTATGCCAGCATTATTTAGATTTAAGCAAATCACGCCGAGCAAAACATCGCTTTTCACTCGCACTCGCTCGTTTATCTAAGTTTTTGGCCAACTCTGAGTTAGGAATATAATAAGGATTGTATCATACAACAAATGAAGATTTGCAACTAAAATCGCTGCGCCATGCCTACACATCGCCTTATAAATATAATTATTTTTATTCCTGGTCACTAGATGGCGCTATAAGGTAGTAAATTAAAACTTTGAAATCTTTTATTACCAATATTAAAATAAAGTATTACCTACTCTCATTAAAATTAATATAACTTTTATAAAATGCAATAAATATTTTAAAAGTATATTCAACACGTTTTTTGTCTTTTTTTGCTAGTCGTCCATCTCTGTGAGGCTACCCCGCTACTCCAGTTTTGCCTACTTACGGCCCTCCAATAGTTTCTATTGCGTTGCATTATTAACACATATGTTACATCAGTAATTACATTATCTTTGGCTGCGGCATGGACGCAATGACCATTTGATTCAACACTCGACTGCTGAAAAGCAAAACACATAACTGCGGTACCTACATATTTGTTTTCGTTTTCGCAAAAGACAATCAGTATGTTTTCAGCAGTTAAAGTGTACACATAATGCAAATGCCAAACATAACATGCATTTCACTTTCGCATTTCTTTCGTCGCGTGTCCATGTAAGATTTCAGTACTTTATTTGTTATGCCGTAGGTCAGATCAATTAATAAAAAAAAACAATTAATATAAAAAACGCTTAATAAGTAAAAGCAAGGAATGGAATTTAATTTATTACATAAAAGATAAAGATTTTCTTTTTTATTGATGCGACAATAATAAAAGATTAAAATTATATATTTTTTTTAAGCAGTGTCCAATTTTTTAATCTACGCAAAATTTGTGAAAAGGTATTTTATTTTATTTTGTAAAATTTTCACTATTTTACTAATGACTTCCATAATCAACCTTATTTTCATATCTCCTCTTGTGACTCTCGTCGACGTAGCGTCCACTCCGGTTCGCCTTGCGTGGATCACAAGCCGAACTCGGCGAGCAATCACTCTGGGTATAATTACTGCGCGCCCTTATCTCGCTGATTAGCAAAGTCTCGGATATGAGGCCTCTTGGCCGGAAGTTGCTCTCTGGAACGTCATCATTTACTAGAACTCGCAAATTACTGTTTCTGATATGTCATTTATGAGACAAGAAGAAGAAAACTTATTTTGGAACAGAAATAAGTATTTTTATAAAACATAATATTTTAACACATTGCAGGACACTTATGGCTGTAGACGTAATTCAATCGTTATTTCTATTGTTACTGGCTGAGTGTCCTGTAATGTGTTAACCGATTTAAAAATAAGAGGTTTTCAATTCTTCGGAATCTGTTTATTCCCCGATTACTCAAGACGGTTGGACCAATTTGGTTTTTTATTTTGTTTTTGACTTGTCAGATGGTACAATAGAAATTTTATCAAAATCGGCCGTGTAATTAGGTGTTAGAGTCGCTGTTTAGTTTTGAAAAATGATCCATCTGAAAGTCTCAAACCCACCAATTAAAAAACTAAAAATAAAACATTCACAACTGCCCTGCGTGTGCTAGGAATCAAATGCATACAAAGCAATTCTCCTTTACATCCCCCAAACTCAATCTTCATTACATGACCACGTAGACACAAAGTAGGGACAGCATAAATCTGTCCAAAAGCTAAAACAGAACACGTTGAAACGTGGTCGCTTGTGGACAAATAAGTATAGTCAGCAAAAAAAAATTCCGTATTCTGATAATGATCATCAGGTTTTTTTAATCTCCACTGCAGGAGCACGACCCTCTCTGTACTAGTTGAACCAGACTTGGTCAGTGCCAGAGGATTTGGCCTACACTCTCCACGCTGGCCAGACGGGTTGGAGAGGTCTCATGATGTTTATAAGCTTTGTTTTGCTTGTATTTTGTAAGTCGCCTTCTACGACATCCACAGGAAGACTTGGAATGGTCCTATCTCTCTGCCGGAAACCACACGGCGTCATGATTTGCTTTAATCTTATAAAGGCACGTATTGCGTCTATAGCTTCATTAGATACTTTTTCTAAATTAAAAAATATATATCATACCTAAACGCTTACAAGATACTGACTAAATAAATGCTATCTCAAGAAGACTAAATACTAACGCCTCATATTCACCAGAAGTGAAAACTTGAATATTTACGTTGTGCATTTTTGATATTTTGGAATAGTTAGGGAATAATTTTGCACGAATTGCTTTAATTATCAGTATAAAATATTTCAAATCTTTTCTGAACCACAGTTTGTCACAAATGTCACAAGCATGACCAAATTCATTTTCAACAAAATCATTTTCAAATACACAGCAGTATGGCCACTACACAGACGGTCGAGCCATCAGCTGTCACCATCCATGGATGCGCGTAGCACGCTGTAACATAAACACACACGAACATTCGCGCAAGCGCCCTGCGCCGTCTTACGAATTTTCGATCAGGCCACGTGTCCTGACGCGAGTTTATAATTTTTTACCCATTCCAAAAAAAGTGCACAACGCCGCTAAAGAAGTTTTCACTTCAAAAACAAAAACGTACGTAACGTCTACATTATTTGGGATTATACAAAAGCCATTAATGGTCCTAGCAGTGGCGTTGGATGAGAATTTAGGCTAGTAATAAAACTATGAATTAAAATTAAATGTAATTTATGTACAGGATAATAATCCGTTCAATGTCCGGCATAAATTTCGCATATTATTATGTTTATTAATTTAGTGTGATCAATTTGTCTCTGGTCGTATTTATACAAAATTTAGCGTTGTAAGTGTATTTGAATAACCAGCGAACATTTTCGTAATTTGAATAATTTAATTTGTGAGTGTGTGCTATTAGTCATGTTGCTAGTTTTCGACTAATGAAAATAGTAAAAGGACATTTTAATGCGCGGTGCGCTGTTATACGTAGGAAGTATTGTTAATAATAAATGCGTATATATTAGAAACCCCTACGAGAACTCAATGGGAATCAGCTTCTAAGGAGACCCCGCGACTGGGTCCTAGGACTATAAAGATTTCTTTGTAGTACGAATCGCAAAAAGTAAACCTCGCTGCACGCCGTTTCGCTCCGACTCATGCGCAGAGATGACACTGGTCCCGATTTCAGTGCCGGACAAAGCCTTTGCGAAATAATTAAATTCTTGCATTACTCTGCTGTCTGTACTTTGAGCAGGGCAGGTAGGAAAGTGACGGTGTTCGCTTAAAATCAGATTTGCAGCGAAACGTAGCTGCATCGTGTATGCATTTCGCATTGAATTAAACTCGCTTGTTCTACGCCTGATAGACCATACCATACTTATTATTGTATGCAGCCTGGCTTTCACAGGCTAATTTACGTATTAAAAGACTTATTTGACATTATAAATAAATAAATATATAGGGACAAATTACACTGATTGAGCTAGCCCCAAAGTAAGTTCGAGACTTGTGTTATGGGATACTAACTCAACGATACTATATTTTTATAACAAATACATATATAGATAAACATCCAAGACCCAGGACAATTTGAAAAAGAAAATTTTTCCAACTTGCCCTGACCGGGAATCGAACCCTGGACCTCTGGGTGGCGGACTAGCATGGTGACCACTACGCCACGGAGGTCGTCTTATTATTAATTATTTCATCACATCAGTACACAATATTTGACGACTAAAATGGTAATACTGAGTTAGGTGATCGTTCATAAATTGTACATCCCTTTCTCATCCGTAAGTGTCCACTTGGATGATTGACCACAAGAGGCATGAAAAACTATTGAGCTCCTCCGTGCTTCGAAAGGCAAGATAATCCATTGATCTCTTCATTGTATTTTGTATTTATTTATTTAACTTCATTACAATATACATGTAAATGGTGGACTTAAGACCAGGCAGTCTGTATGGCCATCGTCAAATATGTCAGATGATTTTAGGGAGTTTGATAAAGAAAATTTCAAATAGGTATTTAAAATTTATTATTAAATTTTAACTAGATATAGGATATTAATAATTCGGATAATAATCAGAGCATTACATGCTGTTATAAATCCATAATTAAAACAATGCCTTTAATCAACTTTCAATACATCAAAATTGAATTAAGTTGAATACCACACTTCTAAATAGTGGATAAGTACCTAATGAAGAATAACGCATGCTTCAAATGCGTGTGTACTATGCACAGACATATAAAGGCAAGATTTAAAACGCGTGGCAATTTTTCAGTCGTAGCTTATTTATATTTGCTGTAATACATACATACATACATACTATCACGTCTTTATCCCTAATGGGGCAGACAGAGCATTTTGGGTCTTGCGGTTCTATACAGAGCCCAGGGCCGCAAGACCCAAAAGCCACTTTTAGCGTCATGGTGGGCGAGAAGATGGAAAAGCAATCAATACAGTGATGGGTTGCTAGCCGCATCGCCTGTTAACATGATTCGCATTTTTGCCCATTCCCTCGGTCGGCTTTTACGATCTGCGCGGGAAGAGACCCAGCTGGTACATTCTAAGTTTTTTCATTTCTCCCAGACCAGCATGGGAGCTTTGCTGTAATAATATATTTATAATCAGTTATTGCTGGTGTTTTGTATACTAAGTTCTCTTTTACATTCATAAGTATAGTACGAGACTATTTTTGTACCAAATATTACCAATTATGTTAAAGAAAAACGATAAAACTTATGTAGCTAAAGTGTAAAGTACCTGGGCGACCGAGCTTTGCTCGGTTACATCTAAAACATTAACTACATTTTTTAAACTTGTCTAAAAACTAAAAACATAAAAAATCAAAAGTTAGTCACCGAGTGGGGTTTGAACCCGTAACACTTTTTCTAGCGGTCCGCATCCTTAACCGCTGAGCCAAATGGATAGCGGCCGGCGCGATGAAATTAGCGACCATATTCTGCGTGGAAAGAAAAACGCATAAAAACTCGAAAACACGCGTTTTCATAATCTAGATCGATTGTTTACCCCGAAATCGTTAGAGCCGTTTCCGAGATCACAGAAATTTATAAATAAATAAATATAAGTACAAGAATTGCTCGTTAAAGGTATAAGGTATAAGATTCATGCCACGCGGCATTTTTTGTATTATACAATGATGTTTAGTCTGCTTCCTTTTATATGTCTGTGGTACTAATGTTGTGGCAAATTCGTCAGGTGATTCGATCACGGTAGCACAATTGGTAGTGTACTAAGGGTCGTGGTTTCACATCCCACTCGTCGAACTTTTTCATCACAAATTTAAATTTGTATAATACTACGAGCATTTGCTTGTGGCTGATATCGGTGTGTAGTTCATTATGAATCCTAAAACATTTCCCAGTCTCAATGTGATTATATCAAGCTCGAACCTAACTCGGCCACTAACACAGTTACCTAGCAGTAGGATGCGTTTTGCGCTGCATTTGCGGCACTCACGACTCATTATGCGGCCTGGATACAACCTGATTCGCAAACATGGATCATGTGGCCTATGAAGAGCCTATTTTCATCCGGTTAATTTGGGATAATTTGTACAGATGTGTAGTCGGCGACTAGTCGGCGAATATCCAGCACAGAGCGTCGACTATGCCGCTTCTTTTGTGTATGTATTTCTTAATAATATGTACACAATAACAGCTAGGAGTAATTAGGTACATTAAACAAAATCTTGATTATTTAAAAAACAAAAAAACACCGTTCTGTCCTTACAAAAGCAAAAATCAAAAAACGACATGATCGCAGCCACGGAAATCCCCGAAACCGTGATCGGCTTGGCCAAATAGTTGGCCGACTAGTCGGCCTTTTCACAACCGACTAATCGGCTAGTCGGCTAGTCGGCCAAAGTCAACGTAGATGAAGGCCTATGCTGAGCACTAGCAGTATATGGCTTGCATTGTATATACTATTTAGGTACTAACTGTGCCCGTAGGATTCACTCCCCGTGGGAATTTCGAGATAAAAACTATTCTATATCCTTTCCTGAATATCAAACTATATCCATATAAAATTTAATCTAAATAGGTTCAGTGGTTTCAGAGTAAAGTGGTAACAAACAAATATACGAACTCACTTTCGCATTTAAGGCAAAATGGTATCAGAAGTGGCGCCCCCTTTTGAAATAAATTGTTTAAATAAATATATGTAGTAATAATTAAAAAAATTACTTTACTACTGACGTTTTTTTTATTAAATGTTCAATAGGTACAACTTAATGCTACGCATTGTCTACCAGTTCACCTTTGGGATGTGGCAGAAATGATGATAGATGGAATGCAAATTTAATAAGATAAGTAAGTATATAGAAATAAATAAATTAGGGTGTATTTAATTACATGCATAAAGTATGGGCATTTGGGTGTTTTGGATGTACAGTTAAACATACAGTTAAACGTACAGATGAACAGTTTAAAGGCCCATTTAGACGGTACACGTTTATTGCCTGTTGCATACCATTTTAGACAAGCAATTAAAATATACCATTTTGTAATAGGTTTTGCGCTCCCATTCGGCTTATTTTAAGCCCGTCAATATTCATCCTGGTTCCTAGAAATTGAGGATAGTTCATGTGGAAAATACTGTAATTTGAGGCAAAATTTCCATTTTGCTTTAACAATGTAGCTATGCAGCTAATCAATCTTTCAGTTATTAATATACGGTAAATTGTTTATTTTGGTTGAAACTAGCGCTCCGATTTTATTACATATGATATTAGGAATCATGCAATCGGATTTAATTTGTATTTATCAAAGCGATAATTTTTATAGAATAAGGTAGATAGAGAAAGGTATATAAATAGTTTATTTTATATAGGGGCAGCACTGGACCCTGGAAAATGTATGTATCCCCTTAACAACAAATGGAAAATTTACTGCTAGGAACATTTTCTCCCAAAAAACCATGGGGATATAAACAGAAAAAAATTCAGAGCAAAATAAAATTTTTTGGACGAAAACATCGTTTTCCGAGACGATATGAAAATGTTTTTACTTTGGAACAATAAAGTGTAAAAATAAAAATACTATTATGAAATAAATTTATTATGATTATTTTATATTTGAAGTGAAAAGAAATCGTGGTGTTACTATCTCTTAACATTCTCCTTCTGCACGTCTAAATCACGTCTGCACTATTACACATAGCACAATATTTTTTATCACTACATTATTTTGTCGTCATATCGTCGTACAATATTTTTAAAATAATCACCTCATCATTTTCTCGTCATATCCAAGTACAATATTTATAAAGTAATCACCATATTATTTTCTGTAGTTAATATCTGTGAGATTACATAATCGTTATCTCAAACAAAACTGAATCACACAATGCAGTAGCAAATAATTGTGTTATTACAAACAGGATTTCAACACTTATTCATATCATACAGCATGACAATAATAATAGTAGTCTCTCAAATGATAATGTTGACATACTGAAATGTATTCAGTGCAAGTCATTTATCGTTTACAAAAATTATACCTAATTTTCCGATGCGCCCGAACTAAAATTAAATTCAAACTATGTGAGAAAATTTAATGTACCTATAATAAAATAAAAATACTTACATAATCATATTTTATTCAAACATCTTACCATGGTATAATGAAATATTTTATTATACCATGCATCTTACAAATAAATTAATTTGCTACCTAGTTTTAAAAGTAGACGCTTTAAACTTCCATTAAAACCATGTTTTGACTTTTTTTTAGAATACAATATATACAGACTTTAAACAGAGATCGCTACGTGTCCATCTGCACCAACCACCTCTCATTTCTCAGATTGGTCGACACAGACGAACTTCAAGCTTATTATATTATCGACATTAAATTCAGTTTATCAGGCAATTTTGACCCTGGTTCAGAGAAAGTAATTTTTGCCGGATCCGGCTTCTTTCAAATCCCCGGCATTTAATAAGAGGTAGAGACTTGCTTCTGTGTTTCTTCTTTTGTAGAATGCAGTAGTCGTTTTATATTAAAGCCAACTCAGCTCGTCAAATTTGGAAATACTAGATATACCTTTCTTGTTTGTGCATCGCATAGACACTCCAGTATCACGTGCTTCGCCATTTAATTTTTGTCATTTATCAATATACTCAAAATTAAGTTTTATTAGATACTTACAAAAAATTTGATAAGGCTAGTTTTTTGCGACATTGTTCACATTATCATCAGCTAAACTATTAGAATTTACTCTTGTGATTTCACTTTCAATCGGAGATTTATCTGCAGTATTGGTTCCTGCAGGAGCCAAAGAAGCTACAGTTTTAATGTCCATGGAAACAGTAAAAGGAGTATCTGAACTTGTGATTTTGGTTTCAACGGAAGCCATTGACTCATTGTTTGTAGTATCAACTTTAAGCGAAGTTTGAGCATCTGTAGTTTGTTTTTTAATGTCTGTCGATTCTGGCAGACTCGATTCACTTTTGTCTTCATCTGGAACTTCTGCTGCTGTGGCTTGAGTTCTATTGTCAGCAGGAGAACTTGTGGGTTTGGTTTTATTCTCGACTGAAGGGGTTAGACTAGTAGTTTTGATTGTGATTGGTTGAGTCGGTAAACCATTAATTTTTGATTTGGTTTCGTTTGGCTCTGGTGAACTGGGTATATTCAAGCGTCTTTCTCTGTTATCCTTCTTGTGTTGATGATAGAACCATCTGAAACGAGAAATTTAGCATAAGAATTCTTAAGGCGCATTTGTAAGCAAAAGTTATTAAAGAGTCTTGTTTTTATTTTAAATGTAATAATTGAATTGTTGTAACATGTTCAAATTTTAGTGATGTAGTCCGAAAAACGCGTTACTGTAAAATTTCGTAAGTTTGTTTATTGTTGCAATAAAGATATAATTTTCCTACCTCATTATGGGTCAATCAGGGATATCTTCGTAAGGCAGGACTATAGACCCACACACAGTGCTTTGCACAGGGAGTTTATCTGTTATATCCGCTTTTAATATAATAAATATGTACATACCCAAATATACACAATACAGGAATAGTAGCCAGTACACTCATCAGGAACACCGCTCCAGGTAGCACGTGAAGGGCCGCGATATACACTCGGGAGTACAGTGGGGTGAAGATGAGGGGCATCGTCGTCTCCGCCACGCCGAATAGAGAAAACACTTTTCCTGTACAAATGAAATATTTAGATTTTACATCGATTTTGACTATCCGATGACATATTTAGGTCAAAGTCAATTAGATTTTACATCGATTTTGATTATCCGATGACATATTTAGGTGAAAGGCATTAACTTTAGAGTAGAGAAATATAAATTAGGTATATACAGCTAGACTTTTTAACCACCACTCCGATTTTTTGGAAAGTTTTGTCCATGATACTGTACTACGATAAAAACAATTAACGATAACGATTAACCTCCAATACAAATCAACGCTCAGTAAATTTTTTATCAATTTCCAATTATAAAGAAATAGAAAGTAGTTCCATAACTTGGCCTAAGTAGTTCCAAGGCTGGTGGTAAAAAATTGTTATCGTCTATGAACGTATATGAACTAATCGTAAAGTGATGTGGACTGATATAAGATGAAAAAGGAAAGAAGATTATGCGGAGAGATAAACGTGTGTTGCACTTAATGGTGCATTTCAAATTCTATCATATATTTATAGGCATATGCTTATAAATGTAGTAATAGCCTTAATTACATAAGGGACTACACACAATTTTGTCAAAATAACATTTAAGACTACTTGCAACATAGACGATTTGCTTTTTAAAAGGAGTCCAGGTCATAATTCCGCAACTATCTAGCCGACCGTGAAAACTGCAAATGGTCATTTCGCCGATGATATATATATTCTACAAATTTAAACGAGTCCCGAGATGCGGTTGAGACAAGTTTCTACATAGACTATTTCGATACTAAGTCAAACGTAGAAGCGTATGATTCTATGTTATGATCTCTTCTTCCGGTTGCATCCTCAGCTGTCCTGATGTCCTTTGTCCTTTTCTCTCTTAAATATGATACGCATGTCAATGGTCATCCAAGGATGCTAAAAGCCGACCAGCGGCCACCTGCCTGATTCTATGTTAGTTTAGACAGAGAGGAAAAATGCTCGAGCAATTCACATCAATTGAAAATAAGGCCGTATTACCAAAGGTAACGTTTAAAACATGACAAAATGCTTGCGCGGTCTGGAACCCGCGCGAGCATACTCGCGTTATGTAGTTTATGAAGTTTATTTTTGAGTATCATAAAAAAATACTCTCCGCTTCTTCTTCTTATCGTGTATGTTAGTGACTAACACTAGTGTCAGAGTTTTTAAACCGCCTTATAGGCCTCTGACATGGTTTTAGGTAACGACCAATGTCAAAGACAGTGACCGGGACCGACGGCTTAACGTGCCCTCCGAAGCACGGATCATCTTACTTATCAGACAATCAGGTGATCAGCCTACAATGTCCTAATCAAACTAGGACAACAACACAAAGTTGTTGCCTCCGCCGGGAATCGAACCCGCGACCTCCGGGTATGAGCCGAACGCTCTAACCACTACACCACGGAGGCAGTTACTACACCACGGAGGCAGTTAACTCTCCGCTGAGCTCCTCTCTGTCTGAACTGAAATTGATATATGTTCTGCATACGTCATACAATACGAAAATACAAAAATACAATAGCAACTTGTCTCAAACGTAGGAAGCATATGAATTTGAAAACAGTCTGGGCTACTTTATTACCTAGCTCTTGATACGAGACCAACTTGGACGCAATAGATCTTAACGCGATGGACGTGGTTCCGTTCAATATTTCCACCAGGGGACCTGCAATACAAATGTTACATTTTATAAGCCTTATATTTCAAGTACCTGTAGATTGGACACATAAAAAAAGGTTCTCGAATGGCGACCGCTTACTGGCAAGCAAAGCGTAGGACACCCACCTACAAGGTGGTCAGGTGACTTGCCCAGGGTCGCTGGAAAGCGCTGGATACAGGCCGCTCTTGATCGGTCATTTTGAAAATCTTTGGGAGAGGACTGTTTCCAGCAGTGATAATGATGATGATGATTATCATATCATATCTGTCATAAGCCAGAACTACTCTTAGATTTTAGACATAGCTAGCGAATTCCATCTAATGATGACAGAAAGGACCAAAACTTGACTTAGATAACATTTGAAACATGGACAGAATCTTCAGATTACTCAAGTGTTATGATGTCTGCACCTAGTCGATAATTCTGCGACTAAATTGCAGATGTTAAGTAAGGAGAAGTTAGCATTACGAAAAACCGAGCATGTATAAAAATATAAATGAGTGTTGACGCAGCGAAAGAGGTTTACAAGAATCGTAGCAATTGGAAACCCATAGTCTCTGCCTCCAATAGGGAAACAAGTTGTTTCAAAAAAATCGTAGAAATTTCTATATTTTACGCTGGTACTTACACATGTAGACTTCAATGTCGTTCCTCGCAAAAGCCAGCACCAGAGCCCCGCAGATCTTACTGGCAGCTGAGATCATGCCCAGGACAGCATCGTCTGCCCTCAGCCTCTTACTAAACACGCTGATGCTGAACAGAGTTCCTGAAAAAAATAAAACAAATATACTGTTACGATGCTGCATACTGCTGTCCACCTCATTTCTCCATCATCTCATCCTATTTGCCTTCCGAAATTAAATTTTAAATTGCATTTTCAAATATAAATAGAAATATATTCGGGAGAACTTCTACTTATAGACTGTACGAGCAAAGCGTCTCGTTTCAAAATTTGGCCAAAAATGCTCTTGTCTCGCTTGTCTACAAAAACTACAAAAACCCCAACTTTCAAGCATTAACCCCAATTAATTTTTAACAGCCGAACCGATTTTCATCAAACATAGCTAAGAGCCAGGTGACAAAAACCCCATCGAAATTAGTCCATTCGTTCGAGCGCTACAATGCCACAGACAGACTTTAGCGTTAAAAAAATAACACCCTCTTTTTTGACGAGGATTGGTATCTAATTTATGTAATAGACGTCTATTACGAAAGAGATAGATGATTATACTAGTTTTGATAGGCAGGAAGTTTAAAATTGTTTGAATGACAACATACAGGAAAACCCATTCAGCATATGACAATAATATCCGTAGTTTTTACATGTATTTGCTCACATTTAGCCTTGACATGCACTCAAATAAGCATAGTATATTTTGATGTTTGTTTTTGACGTCTATTAGCATAACTGCTAATCATCGTGTACATTATGTTTTAGTTTATGTAAATGCGAATCATGTTAATAGGCGGATAGCATCGTCTGCCTCCGTGGTGCAGTAGTCAAAGCGTTTGCTTTGTGTTCCTGGAGTCGTGGGCTGGAATCCCACTGGAAAGCTACTTTGTGAAAAGTGGTCCCCAGTCTGGTTAGGATATTGCAGGCTTAATCACCTGATTATCCGAAAAGAAAGATGATTCCGTGTTTCGGAAGGCACTTATAAACTGTGAGTTCCAAATGCCATTTAGCGTTTGCTCAAACCTAGCCAAGGTTTGGTTAACTACCCTTTGGGTTGCGGAGGTCAGACGGCAGTCGGTCACTCATCGTCGGTCCTCTGACATCATCAAATCACCTTGGCCCGTACTCTGAAGCGTTACCACCTGGATGCAACCGGGAATACGTTCGGATGATGATGACGAAGACGAGGCAGCTCATCTTTTTCTACCTTCTAGCCCACAATTACGCTAAAAGTGGCCTTTAAGGCCCTGGACTCTGCTAAGAGCCGCAAAGCTCAAAATACTCTGGCTGCCCCATTAGGAAGTGTACTTCATGTTAAATTTATCCATACCTTTTTATATTGAAGTAGACCGGCAACTGTCTTTCTGTCTGGTACTCGAACTACTGGGCCGATTTAGGTGTGATTTTATTATTATGTAAATATTTCTTTAGAAAGATTTGCTTGTATAAATACATACATACCCATACAAAGCTGAACTGATTCGCTAATTCATATCTTTCTTGTAAGTGACCGACTCTTAGATTTTTCAAGTGGCTCTAAGGCATTTGACAAATCAACTAGCTCGAACATAGGCCGAGACCAACTACTTACTTAACATACTAATAGTGGCTCTGTGAGCTGTCGACCTCGCAAGCTTAGAGAGATTGCAGAGCGAAGAAACTTTTTACACTTCAAAATACCGGTCGTAAAATAAAAATAAATACATCGCACTAAAAAGAGAATACCTTCTGGTGGGATTCGATTTCTAGACGCTTAAGTCAATCAGATCTCTATAAACACAAAATGGACTATTTATCTTTTGACATTGCTGGTGAAAAAATCTGTCTATTGTATGTAATAATAGAAAATAAAGTTCATTTGTTATTTCGTTGTCATTACAAATACAAAATGGTCGTAAGAGCCATATAAACCAAAGGCGCTTAGGCCCTATGTGCCAACTCAGCCATTTTCAAAAAATCCCTAAAAATGGATAGACTATCGCTTTTCATATGTTTATCGAACCTGCTCCCAAAATTTCACGGGAATCGGTTGAGAAATGCGACCTCTAGAGGAGAACACACAGACATACGAAAGCATTTTTGGCCAAGCTAAAACCTGACCTCTCTCGCTTCGCTCGCTCAGTCAATAATAGATTCATACAAAATTGTTAGTAGGTATGTTTAAATTTTATCTAATGGTTAGAATCGTTACTGTAATGAACATACCAAATAGAAATCACATTACAATTAAATTCTATGACATATCGATTATAATCCTATTTAGATTAACTAAACTAGCTTTTCAAATTGAGTTTAACTAATGTCTGCCATTTATATAATAATAAGGTATTTACCTAATATTTTGCTTATTTAGTAACTAATATATTATTTTTCTTACTTTTCCTTTAAATTTTATTACGATAATATCAATTTAAATGTAAATTTTATTTTTGATACAAATATTTCTCAAACTTTTTTAAAGAATATCTACCGATATTAGCTTTTCGAAACAACCACTGCTGAGAAGAAACCCCAAAGAAAACTTATTAACACAATATTGGTCGCCAATATATAAAAAATGTGATGTGCCAAGAAAACGCTGCCTTTTTTACTAAGAGAAGATAATGATAAAAAAACGCTAAGCCAAAGTTTTATTTAAGATATTATATGTATTGATAAGCAGCCTAGGTATATAGAATAAACATAAAGGCATCCAAACTAATTAAGATCAAAATTTAACAGTTAGTTCAGGTTGTTATATTGCCTCTATATGCTCAGATTTCACAGTACAATGAATACTGCCTACATGTGTTAGAGTTTACCTTACTAATCTAACTTTCTGGTCCACTTTTTCTACATTATCGTACTGAGGATTATGTTTTGCTCCAAACTTTGTTTTAAATACATAGATGGAGAAACTGATTATATGATATCGTTTAAATGTTTTATTTTATAAAAGAACACGACGAGAAAAAGTAGTAGTATATAATAGGCATGTATATTTATTCCCATGCTGGTCTAGGAAAAAAGAAAAAACTGCTTCTCTTCCCGAGCAGATCGTGAGAGCCAATCGAGGGAATGGGCGAAAATGCGAATCATGTTAACAGGCGATGCGGCTAGCAACCCATCACTGTATTGATTGCTTTTCCATCTTCTCGCCCACCATGATGCTAAAAGTGGCTTTTGGGTCTTGCGGCCCTGGGCTCTGCATAGAGCCGCAAGACCCGAAATGCTATGTCTGCCCCATTAGGGATAAAGACGTGATAGTATGTATGTATGTATGTATATTTTTGTAAATACATTCCTATTACTTAAATACTTATACACCCGAATAAATGTCACTCTGGCCAGAGGGTGTCATATTTTTTCGAAAACTAAAAACTAAATAATTTAATCTAAATAGGATTTTATAAAATTTGTTTCGTACCACCTCACAAGTACTTTACTATCATTACAAGTATTTTAAAAAAAGCTATTGCAAATCAGTCCAGGCGTCTTCGGATAATCGATCGAAAAAAAAGATAAAAGAACGAAACGAAAAAAAAAGAAAAGCGACCTACTAACCTAATCCTTTTTGGAGGTCGGATAAAAATTTAAAAAGGTTATACAGAACGTACCAAACAGAAATAGAATACGAGATAATAACTAAAAGCTGGGCAAATCTTTAGGTAGGTAACATGGATCCAAACATTGAATCACTTTGATCACAAACACGATAAGATAAACCGCTTTCTAGTTGACACAGGTATGAAATCCTTTTGTAAATAGTCCTTTGCTATCGTTTGGGACCAGACAGGTCACTTACTTCAAAAGTGTTTTGTGCTGATTTGTATAAAAGAAAATATAGAAGCACAAGCGACACCAAACACAGGGCTCAAACAAAGCTTATAAACATCATCGCCTGCGACGGTCGCACACGGTCGCGTGAAAAATGACAATCTGTCACAAACTGTCAAAATATGTCGCGCGACCGTCGGCGACCGTTTGCGACAGTCGGCGACCGTCGCGCGACATTCGCTGACAGGTGTCGCGGGCTATCGTTCATTTGTAAGGCCGCTCAGACGTACCTATGTAGGCTTCTAAGTAAACAATTTTAGCCGTGTGGCTTCCGGCCTAAAATAGGACCACTCCATTTTTTCCTGTCGATGTCCTAAGAGGCGACTAAAGGACTGACCACAAACATCTCGTGCTAGAGCGGTTGAAAGGGTCGACGTAGGGTAGCGGCTGGTCGTAAAACTGTAGCCAAATCGGCTTTCTTCTCAATTTTTTATGGCTTCCGCATCTTTGTTTGGAGAAGAAAGAGCGGGAAAATGCACCAGCACATCGGAGGATGCAGTTCCTTGTTGCATCCCCCGCTGTGCTGCTTCGGATTCAGCTGCTTCTTCGCGCTAAGATGAGTAAGTAAGTAAAAAAATTATCAACAAATGTTGACAATCAGTCTTACGACACATAACTTTAAGATTCTTAATTCAGCCGCCGTATAAAACAGCCGTGTGGTTCCCGGCAGAGTATAATGGGACCTCTCCAAGTCTTTCCATAGATGTCTAAAAAGATGATTAGGAAATACAAACTAAGCAAAACTTATACGCCCAAAAGTGTAGACCAAATTCTCTAGCTTCTCCGGCAAAGTGTGGCTCTGGTAGTACAGAGAGGCAAGTGCTAGTGCAGTGTAGACTAAAAAAGACCTGATGATGATGATAATTCTACTTACCAACAGAGTGCGTGACAAGGCTGTATGTAGAGTAGATGCTGTACTTGACTTCATCCCAGTTAAACCGGTAGCGTGCGAAGATGTACATGACGCTCAGCTCGCCTGGCGGGAAACAAGGATTTAAATTTAAGGAAAAACTGTACGTCAAATGTGGTCGCCGTGTGGTAGCCGGCAGAGAAGAATAAAGGTCACAGCACACTTATCAACTCGGAAAGGAATCGACACCGTATCGCCTTTCGCCGTACGGTCAACCAGGCGTCAACCTGACGTAGGCACGTAACCAAACAGGCTCAGCTTCGGTGCGTCGACTCGCCGTCAACTCGACTACGGCTGGGCGACGCCGCGCTTACCGCTCGCCGGCCGCTCTGGTCTGGCTGGCACTAGATCATTTTAAACGTAAAGTGTAGCGCACGGTTATGTCTCGGTTCACAATACGCGAGTTGGCAATCATAGCCATCAATTTTTGTTTATCTACAAATAAATAAAACGCGGGTGTGAGGAAACGGAGAGACGTCAGTTTGCATACGGAGTAAGGTGTAAGCGCGCGGACGACGAGCCGCAAGCGCGGGGACCGCTAGTTGACCGACCAGCAAAGCGGTTCATGAGCTGGTCCCGAGGCGAGGCGTTTGCGTTACGAATCCGAATAGTGTGCGTTGCAGTAGGAAGTTTCATACAAAGAATACTGAGCTGCTCGAGTTGATACGTTTACGTTCCGTTTACGAGTTGATAAGTGTGCTGTGACCTTAAGGATCACTCCAAGTCCTCCCGTGTATGTTGTAGAAGGCGACTTAGGAAATAGTAGCTAAACAAAGCTTATAAACATCATGATACCTCTCCAACCCGTCTGGCTAGCGAGGAGAGTGTAGGCCAAATCCTCTGGCTCCTCTGGCCAAGTATGGCTCTAGTAGCACAGAGAGGATCGTGTTCCTGCAATGAAGACTAAAATGACCTGATGATGATGATGATGCTGTGGGAAATATACCTACTGCAACTGTTAGACATTAAATCGCCTCAAAGGCTAATCACTCTGAGTTTTGGCTTTTTTGTACTGCTGCAGCACATACATCATTTATCATCATTATCAAAATGTATTCGCCGTTGCATCCTCAGTGTTTACGCTACGGAGCCCGGACTTCGTTACCTAATCTAGGTGATTTGACGAGGTTACTAGTTTTTACACAGAACGACTGCCGTCTAACCTTTGCAACATAAAGGATAGGTAGTAGTACCAGAAGCAATCCTTGGATAGATTCTGGCCTTAGCAGGTTTGAGCATACGCTAGATGGCATTTGGGACTCACAGTTTAAACGTGACTTCCGAAATACGGAATCATCTTTCTTTTCGGATAATCAGGTGATTCAAGCCTGCAATATCCTAACCAGACTGAAAACAACTTTTCACAAAGTATGCTTCCCAGTGGGATTCGAACCCACGACCTCCGGATCACAAGGAAAACGAACATAAAATAAATATTACTAGTAGTTCGCCACGAACTTAGACCTCGCGATTATTATTTCAGAATAATGTACCTGATTTGGATGAAGTGTAGGTTTATATGCGATATGCGGATTCATGGTTGTGACCAAATTTCCAAAATAGTTGCCAATCATAGCCCTTTCTTCAAATGACTTTCGATCTAGCTCTGAAATGTCAGGAGCATTCCAACCATACAATCCTATGGATATGAGGTCTACCGTGATTCTGAAATTCAGTTCTGTACCAGTAGTCTTTCACCGAAAAACGACCCATCATTTTTCAAGTGACAAAGTCAGCTCGTTGTTGGAAAAACCTTAAAACTATTAATGGGTTTTCGTTTAAATGTTTATTTGTATTGCCATGGCTCTATGCCGCTGCTCATTGGTTTTTTACCCTCTTCGTAAAGCTACTTCGCGGGCTTTGGTTGATGTTGATCTCTTGTTAGTTCGTAGCATAATTACTAATACTACTACAGAAGCACAGACAAGCAGCGATAGCCATTGAAAGAAAGTTTGCTCAACAAAATTGCTAAATTTAATAAACAAGCCAAGAATCAATCAAAATAACCAAAAACTGAAAAAAAACTAATCATAAAATAAGCAAAACCCTTTCATTTTAAGTCGGTTAAATATGATAAAATTTGTAGAACTATTTAAGAAACTCAAAATAATAACCATAATAGTTATTCAGAGAAATTACTTCGTGGACCCCAGGGGGAAAATGTATTTTTAACCGGACTGAATTCACCCTTAAAAAGTTTCAGTATATATTGTAAGAAGATTTGTATTGTATATCCATCACGGCTAAGTCAGCTAGACTTCGCGAGTCACCCTAAACCCGTTTAAGTATAACGTATAAAAAAGTTGTTCAGATAAAAAAGTTGTTCAAATAAAAAATAATCGTTTTTATAATAGCAACAAAAAAGTCTAATGACATTTTTGAAAATATTTTGAAATGGCGGATATATGACAGTTTTAAAATTTTAAAGCCCCATATATCTCGAAACTGAGACGCTTCGCTCGCTCGGTCAAAAAGAATATAGGGACAAATCACTCAGATTAACTTACCTAATAGACTGAGAGGGGGCCGTATGCAACCCTACCTCATCGATTAGCAAAATGTGACATATGTACATATGTAGGGTGTTGCATATTAAAAAGATAGTCCTCTTAGTCTATAAATAACTAACTCAACTTACTTTTGATTATGCCTCTATTTAGAAAATTTAATATTTCATCACCCGGCGTTTTTAAGCAGTTTTTAAGTTTTAATAACTAAGCCGGTCAAAGTGGTTACCGAGACATGTTATTACGAGTTCAAAGTGTAGGACGAACTACTAGTTTATGTACTTAAAATATAGCTAGATTAATCAAAGTCGAAACAGGAGTGAGCGCCCTCAACTCGCCTGGCGGGAAACAGGGAATTCAATTAGAGGAGACACAATGCGGGAATTGATGTGGGAAATGGGAAACGGGTTCGAATAGTGATGAACTCACATTGGCAATAAGTTTGTGGTACTGTATATTAGAGTGAGTACACAGGGACGGATTTAGAGGGCTAGTGGTCTCGGGGCAACAAAGAAGTTCCAAATAAATAAAATGATATATAAAAATTACGTGTCACGTCGTTTGTCCGCGATGGACTCCTAAACTACTCAACCGATTTTTAATGATTTGCAAACCGTGTGCTATTTGATCCAACTTGAAAAAAACCATTTTAAAATTTTAACATGAATAATGTTTTTGCATATGTATGTGTGTAGATACTTAAAAAATAGGATAGCTTACATCTCAATTTATAGTCGCAATTTAAAATTTAAGTTATTTTATTGCCCTGGACTGATGCAAATACGACAAATATAAAGTCCACGTGAACGAAGTCTTGGGCATCAGCTAGTTTTTTTTTTTCAGTAGTGTTTTTCAACAAATTATTTTTGACGACCTCCGTGGCGTAGTGGTCACCATGCTAGTCCGCCACCCAGAGGTCCCGGGTTCGATCCCCGGTTAGGGCAAGTTGGAAAATGGCCTTTTTCAAATTGTCCTGGGTCTTGGATGTTTATCTATATATGTATTTGTTATAAAAAATATAGTATCGTTGAGTTAGTATCCCATAACACAAGTCTCGAACTTACTTTGGGGCTAGCTCAATTAGTGTAATTTGTCCCTATATATTTATTTATTATTTATAATTTATTGCGGAACCAAAGATAAAACAGAGAAAAATAACTCGCTTGCTGGTTGGAAGATGGTTTCGTACAACGCCAAAGTAAATACATTTTAAATTCTCACAGTAAGACGCGAGTTCTATTTTCCGTAAGTGAACATATTAATTCAGTTTACCACTTTATTTTCTACTGATAGAATCCTTATAGGTTTTTTTAAATCTAGAAGCAACGAACTATATTTTGTATTATTTTTTTTCAATGGAATGGACGGACTCACGACTCACGAGTGATCCTATATTTTTTTTACGAAACCCTTAAAATGAAAGGAATTATACTATTGTTTATTAGTCAGAATTCGAAAGTTGTTTTTCTCGAAGACTATTGTGGTGACCCCTCTTTGTAGAGGCCCCTGGGCTGTAGCTCCGGTTGCGCTCCCCTAGATCCGTCTCTGTGTGTACAGTTACAAGGCTACTGCTGGTATCAAATTGTTTAAGTTACTATAGGTATTACAATTTTATAATGCTGTTTTAGTAACAAGTATAAATACAACACATTTTGATTTATTCTATTTCTAAGATTTTGTTTATTGTTTATTTGTGTATAAGCATTTAAAACTAAGAGATAAGAAAGGAGTTTCTTGGCACAAGTGAAGCATAATTTTGCTTAGGAGCCTCCAGCAATCTGTTTAAATTGTAAAACTAGTTTCCCATTAAACCTTTTTTTTTTATTTATTTAAGACTAGCCGAAGCCTGCGTCTTCGTTCGCGTGGACTTCATGTCTCTGGAAAATGCTCATCAGGCTGAACGAATTTTCCTAAAGCGTCATTTTTATATTTCTTACAGTTTAGCTAGACCATTATAGTTCTGCATCAGGTGTTGCATTTTCCAAAATCATTTATACAGTCCAGTATTTCCGGATATTAGCATGTACAAACAGACAAACAGACGGACCCTTTTTTTAAATTCTTACTCTATTACTATGTCTCCATCCCCCTAAATTTTTTTTTTGGAAATATATGTAATGTACAGACTCACTTTTTTAATGTTTTATTGTATCTAAAGATATTACCCTCTTACAAAACCTGATGTTTTCTGTTAATTTCATGTTTGTATGTTTATTATAAGTACTTTTTATGTTTTTATTGTACAGCTATAAAACATACATACATTATAACTAATAAATAAGAATTATATTTATTCTAAGGTACGGCACGTTTTAGACATATTTTAACTACAAAAAGCCACTTCATGTGTTTGCCTTGCGTTATTTACTTGGTGTCAATACCAAAATATTGATATACATCGAGATTGGAACTTTAGAAAAAATATTCCACGTGGCGAAAAAAACGAATGCCTATAATCTTTTCCATTTCTGTAAGAAATTTGTCTGTTTGTAAACGCTAACCTCCGGAAATACTGGACGGATTCAAATGAAACTTTTTTTGATATATATAGCTGTTAAGCCTAGGCAACATATAGAGTATAATTAATTTTGGAAAATAAAACGTCTGATGCAGAGCCATAATGGTGCAGCTTAAGAGTCCCCTTACCCTAGACCAAAATACAACTTTCCATACAAACGTAGTCTACGTTTTATTTCAAAACGACATGTCCGATTTCGGCAAAATTTTGTAATTTCAAAGATATTGCAATAGGGGTGACGACAGGGTTCGAAAAGTATGATTGTAATTAGTCCGTCTTTTAGATTATCCAAAAATAATGGACCCGTATTTTTCAGTTTACTAAATAAGTAAAAATTCACGAAAATACGGAGCGTCAAAGTTCCGGAGTGGGGGCTTGCGACGTCACACTTAAGTGAAAATCGTACTTAAGTGTGACGTCACGCGAAATTTTAATGCGCTGTATCTTCGTCATTTTTGGTTTCTCAGAGAAAAAAAAATACGTGTACAATATTTTTTAATAATCTAATTGATGGACCAAAAATATTTTTCCATTCGTCATGCCTATTATCTAGGGTAATAACTGGTTTCTTACAGTAAAAATATGAACTTGAAATAGAATATAGTGTTTTATATCATTTTTTACCATCAGTATGGAAAACTTGTAAATCGTTACATTTTCTTTCCAGTTCATTATTTTACCGTCGGAAACTAGTTATTACCCTAGATAATTGCAATTTCTTTACAATTACCAATTTTTACCGGAATCTGACATGTGGTTTCAAAATTAAACGTAGACTACGTTTGTATGGTGAAGTCTAGGGTAGTCCTAACTATGAGAAATATAATAAAGCGGCCAAGTGCGAGTCGGACTCGCCCATGAAGGGTTCTGTAGCAGCAAGTAACATAAAATAAAAGTTCTTGTAGTTCGTTGTAACTTTGATCGATGTTTTAATAACAGTGTATTTTAATTTATGACGTATAAAAAAAAACTACTTACTAGAACTCGTTCAAACCAATTTTCGCTAGTAGTTTGCATGGTAATGTACATCATATATTTTTTTAGTTTTATCATCCTCTTATTTTAGAAGTTACAGGAGGGGGGTCATTTTTCCACTTTGGAAGTGAAAGAACTCTCTCGCGCAAACTAATCAGTTTAGAGAAAAAATATGTTAGAAACTCAGGTTAGAAACCTAATTATCATTTTTGAAGACCTATCCATAGATACCCCACGTTTCATGTTTTTTTAGTGTAAACATCTTAATGCAGTTCACAGAATACATCTAAGTAGTTAGCAAGTTTCAACAGTATAGCTCTTATAGTTTCGGGAAAAAGTGGCTGTGAGTGTGACATACGGACGGACGGACGGACAGACAGAAAGACTTGACGAATCTATAAGGGTTCCGTTTTTTGCCATTTGGCTACGGAACCCTATGGTGCCTTAGCAAAAGTGGTTCAGTCTGATGAGCATTTTCGGGAACAATTCGCGAACGAAGTCGCGGGCTTCGGCTAGTAATATACAACGGTTCCCATACTAATTTTAACAAGTAACACTTCCACTATTTTTTCTCTTCCGTGGTCGGAACCATGGTATAATAAAATAAGGTATTCTCTTCCCGTGACAGCTGATGACGTAGGTGAAACTTGACTACGTCATCAGTTTGATATGTTGCCACTGTGTGAAATTGAATTACCCGAGCGTAATGCATTTTTGAACTTTATATACCAATTTCGAATTAATAATCCATTATATCAATTTATAAAATATTGAATTGATGAATCACGCGAGAATCGCGAGATACTAAATAGCTAAGTTACTTAATATTTTATTTAATATTCATGAACTAATTAAGAAAGTCCTTTAATTTACTGAAAAGAACAATCAGTGGCAACACTTTGTGACGTAGTCAAGTTCCTTCTCGGGAAGAGAATACCTGTTTTATTATACCATGGTCGGAACAATGTCATGCGCGCGTCTCTAGTCACGTTCGCCATGAGAAGGACCTAAGGATGAGGTCGAAACATGACGGCCAGTAGCTGACTTTCTTCTTTTGTTATCCGTTAGTACTTATGTATTTTATTTATTACAATACATGTAAATGGTGGTCTCTATCAGTCAAACAGGTGATGCTAAGAAAGCAATATTTTGTTTTCTTGTCGAGTACAAGAGCTCAGCGCCGATAGCTCACAAAGCGAGGCACGCAGCAACGATTGCGTACTCGTATGCCTGTACCAGCATATTCCCGTACCGTTCACTGAACTGTAGCTCGTAAGTTATACCATACTCTTCTGATTTATACGGCCATTCTCGGCGTACAGCCTGTGTAGTGTGTACAACGTACAACGCAATGCACCAGTGCTGTTTGTCATACAAATGTTCGGCTGTCGACTGGAAGCCTCATTGTTCATAGTTTGTTTCAATTCGAGGGACCAAAACATCCACCTGTGTAGCAGGTGGAGTATTATAGAAATAACAAAATAACATGCCAAGTGCGTGTCGGACTCGCTCGAAAAGTTCCGTACTATATCTAGAAAAATCACGTTTTTTGTATGGGAGCCACACTTAAATATTTATTTTATTCCGTTTTTAGTATTTGTCGCTATAGGGGCAACCGAAATATCTGTAAGAAATTTCACTCTAGCACACGCTTCATGAGATACAGCCTGGGTGACAGAGAGACAGGCAGAAAGACAGGACAGACGGACACCGGAGTCTTAGTACTAGGGTCCCGTTTTTACCCTTTGAGTACCCCCTTTTACCCGTATTAATAATTTTTGATACATAAATATAAATAAATAAATTCACATGATTATATATTTGCAATGTCTCTATTTCTATCCCTTTCACCGCGAGACTTCAGGACAGGTGGAGTGCCCACATGTTTACTGCGTTCAAATGTATCCTAACATAATCATTGTTCTATTCTAGTAGTTAAGATATTATTAAATTTGTAACACACGCACAAAACGCATGGTTCGCATTTTCTGTAAACAGAGGGCGCCACTTAGGCGCGCGATTGTCAGCTGTTAGTATGCAGCTCAGAAGAGAAGGTCCAAAACAGACGACAGCCTAAACCGTTACTGCATGTGATTCCATGGGTTCTATTTTCACAGACTAAAAAGTGCGTCACGGATAGTCTATCGTCTGCATTGGGCCTAAAAGAAGTCACAGACAGTGGAAGAACGGTTTTGTGTTAAACAGTTGTTCGGCGAAGGTTGTTTCGGTCTGTTGTTGTGAGCTCCTGCTTCGAACCACCGACGAGATTGCTATTTAAACACATTTAAGAAACTTTCAAGGCAGGATTTCCCACAATATTTGCATATCACTTCACATAGTCATAATATATTTAGTCTTATTAGCCTACCATTTGCTATTGCTAATTAGATACTTACATGAAGCTATGTTTGGGAAACTCCAATAGAATTTTTCCCGTTTATATTTTGCAATAGGTAAATATTTTTCTCCTGTACTATTTTTAACTATTGACTATAAAAGAGGAGCGTTAAAAATTTTACGCTCATGTCTGTATGTTTTATGTCGCTCTGTCTATCTGTCAGTCTGTCTGTTTGTCTGTCTGAAGCTAGTTTCCTTGCGGTAGTTCTTAGTTTTATTGATGATGGAAATTGGTTTCGAAATTAACGCTCGATAGTCGGGGTTTTCTTTAATTTACCTGGTAAATAATAGATTTAATTAAATATTAAATTTAATGGTTATTTTAGAATTTGGCGAATGTCAGATGTATAGTAATTATCTTTATAAAAAGAAAGTTTTTATACAAAGAGATAGTAAAGGCTTTCAAATATGAAAAGAATAATCAAAATTGATTTACAATTTGCGAAGATATCGCATAACATACAAACAAAAAAAACATACAATCGAATTGATAAACTCCTCCTTTTTTAAAGTCGGCTAAAAAGAAAAATTTTGAATATTACCAAGCATAGGCTTAACGTCGCAATGGATTGTATTAGTGTCAATGGTCTCAAAACTATGGATATTATGCAACGCAGCTTAGAGCATGAATTTATTATATCTCTTTTAGATTGACATATCCGTTGTTACACAGCATTGACATACGCTTATTGTATACTTAATTTCCAGACACGTGATTCTGTCGGTTTTTATGTATATAAACTTGAAACTGTCTGATTAGACGAAGTTGTCATTAGGTTGTAGAGCATTTCCCGTGAAGGTTTGCAAGCATAATACATACTTGTTCTAAATCGGACGAGCCGCTAGATTTATGGGGAGGACATGATGATAATAAAGATGTCACACAGTGGGACATTATTTACAATTAAATAAAATAAATAAATATATAGGGACAAATTACACTGATTGAGCTAGCCCCAAAGTAAGTTAGAGACTTGTGTTATGGGATACTAACTCAACGATACTATATTTTATAACAAATACATATAAAGATAAACATCCAAGACCCAGGACTATTTGAAAAAGGCCATTTTCCAACTTGCTCTTACCGGTAATCGAACCCGGGACCTCTGGGTGGCGGACTAGTATGGTAACCACTACGCCACGGAGGTCGTCTATTAAAATATCAACTACAGGCTAAAAGAAATAATAATAAAAGTAAGCTTACCCCACATAGGGCCAAAAGTGAGACAGACGACAGTCAGAATGAGACATATTCTGAGCCTTCTGTTATTCTCTCCCTTCTTGAAAGCAATCTCAAGGGTTTCCTTCAGGCCACGGATGTCGAAGAACTCTAATAAAAAGGCAGAAGCTCCCTTCTTCTTTTCCTGAAAGTGAAAGTTACTCTTAGTGCCTTGGTCGCAAGGTGAAAGAATACAAAAAAGAAGAAAACAAGAACAGTAGCACAAACCAGACTTGTTATTCGAACACTCGTGTTTGTCTGGTCAGGTCAAAACGGAGAATTGAGATTTTCAGATAGACCGGGGTCTTGAATGTTTATCTATAGGTATATATGTACCGTTGAGTTAGTAGGTACCCCGTAACACGTCTCTAACTTACCTTGGGGCTAGCTCAATGTGTGATTTATCCATATATACCTATTTTGTATTATTTCTTTAAAAAAATTGGAGACAGGATTTCCCACAATATTTGCATACTTATTCATAACTTATAATAAGTCGCGGTTCTAATTAACTACCATTTGTTAATCAGATACCTACCTACATGACACTCTGTTTGGGAAACGCGGATAAATCTTTCGTTTACATTTTACAATAATTAATTATTATACCCTTAGACCCTGATTGACTATTGAATATGTCTCCTGAAAGTTTGAAGTTACCGCAAGATGTAAATGGCTTTGCTTTAATGTCAGTGTTTTCACAAATACAGCTAAGGTTTATACAGCCAATTATACGAGTTTTAGCCATTATTATTTACACATACGTATCATTATTTTACGATTTACGTAGTTGACAGAGCCAGAGGTCACAATTATTACTATAAGATCACTATCTCTGATCATTATTTGATTTATTTTAATCCTCTTTATGTATTTTAAATTGATACATTTAAATCAGCGAGACGATATCGACGTATTTCGAAAATAATGATCGAGCCTAACTCAGGAAAGAAATAAGTAGAAGAAGATGGGAGAGTCCTTTGCCCAACAATAAGTCAAAACTGAATAATATATATTAATAAGCGTTCTTTACTCTAAAATAAATATTAGTAAGCAGATATTGAGCAATAATGATTGACTAACCTTTTTATTGTTATTAAGCCACTGGTGATCGTCCAAGGTATAATACACGTAGCAGAAATTCAAAAACTGCAAGCCCGCAGCTATAGAGAACACACCATAATATCCCAAAACCTTCAACAGCACTCCACTAAGACCCATTCCTATGGGAAAGCCAACAGTCATACACAAATTAAGGATACCGATTCTAAATGTCCTAGTTTCTTTGGAAGTAATGTCGCCCAAGTAACTAAATGTGCCAAGAAACATCGTGTACCATCCTCCTGTCAATGACGGGAATATCACTTCCATAAACACTGTTAATTCTACAGGAACTTCGGTGAAAAAGTAAGTGTTAATCATATTGAGGACACATGTCATAAACTCGCCGAAAATCGGCATAAGCATGCAGATTTTCCTTCTCCCAGTCTTGTCGCTCCATGCGCCTATGAAGAGCATCAGTAAAGTTGGAACAGAAGTCTGGACAACGCTCTTCCATGCTTGTACTGAAGCTATTAGCTTCTGCACTTCGTCTTCTTCAAACGTGTGGTTCGCTCGCTTCCGTAGCCTCAAAGCCGTACACACCTCATCTCCAAACTCCAAATTAACCCGGCACGCTTTATCCAAATTGAGATTTTGCGTCGCCAACATCGCCAGCACACTTGGAATCACGAACAAAGCCAAAACTGGCTCCACAGTAATATTGGACTTCACATATTTTATTTTCTCAATAAAGGTCATGTTTTGCACCCCGTTATTGGTTTCCGATTTTAACGGCAAGACTTCTGTTGTCTCTGCCTGCGACATACCCATTTCTACTTTCTCGGTTTTGTCCATTTCGGCGATATTATTTTCCTTATTTCGTCGTAAGCTGGAGTTATGTCGCACTCATTTTATATTTGAAGGGTTTGATGTTACATTTTGTTGTAAGGTGTAGTGCACATTGAAGATAGCAAAATAAATATGTGAAATTGAATATGGAGAGCCAGCGAGCCGCGCGGCCGGCGCGATATTGTTCCGCCGTATGTAAGCAAACACTCTTATATTGCCATATCGGCTGGTAATGCGTCCACAAACACACTCAGAGAAACAAACTTAGCGCGACCGATATTAAACTCAAACATCTCCACGATGGAATCATGTTAAGATCATCCGCAGCAATAATATTTGAAAACACGCGGCGATTTTTCTCAAACAAACACGCGATGAATACATAACATGGGTTTTCTTGCAATTACACAAGCGTGCAATAATTAACTTCGATAAGCCGATTTTTGTGCGTTATCCTGCTTCTATTGGCGTGAAGCGATGAATGTAAAATGTTGGTAAATAAGTACCTATTCGATAGTTATTTATTGGATAACGGGGGGTACAGTCCACACCATATCAAGCGACTAAGTTCACAGTAATTTCGCCACTATTACCGGAGCATATAAATGTGTTAAGGATAACCTACGACTTTGTTAACTTTAGTTACATGTTCTTTCAACTTTTATTCTACGTAAAGTAATGTCAAATAGGTCACATTTGTCATAAAATGGTAAACATGTAAAACCCACTCCTACCTATCTTATTTATAGTGAATAATATCATACTATGTGTAAGCCGAGAGTTGATAAATATTATAATTCAAGCTACTGTCGATTAATTATCGCAAACTGTATGGCGGCCATCGCTTGTCTCTCACTTTCGCCAATTGCGTGGTTGGAGACGCAGTTGATGACAACCGCGGCCCGAACGGGCGAGCGGTTGCGGCGGCCATGTATTGCTATTCCGCTCTAAAATGCTCTTCGAATGAGTCATTTGTGTGATTGCGAGTCGTTTTCTGTTTTTAAATAAAGGAGACGGTTATCAATTCATCGCGATCTTGTTTTTACAGGTCACGACGCCTTATTAAAAGACGCCTAGGCCGATTTGGAAAAATATTTTTTTGTCTAAAAGGGTATACCTGCGAGGCGGTCGCATATAAATTGTATCAAAATCGGTTGTATAGTTTAGAAAAGAAGTCAGTTTTTAATTTTGAAAAAAAAAATACAGTTTCTAATAATTGTTTATAATTGTATGAATTTTTTAATAATTAGTTAAATATGTTAACTCTCCGCGAACAGACTATACATACGTAACAAAATACTATATGGTATAAAGATAGATAAAATGAAATTAGATT
This sequence comes from Acrobasis consociella, assembly GCA_963555685.1. Lineage (NCBI taxonomy): Eukaryota > Metazoa > Arthropoda > Insecta > Lepidoptera > Pyralidae > Acrobasis > Acrobasis consociella. The sequence continues at coordinate 4,363,776 of OY743111.1, read as the reverse complement.
ATTTCAACCTGTAAAAGCTAAAAAGTTTTTACGTCAGTAGGAGTGATACAAGATATTTAAAAAAAAACTATTTCAACGCTCAATTTCACAACCGATTATGGAACTAGCTGTGACTGTGGGCTTCGCTCCCGTGGGAATTTCGGCTTAAAAACTATCCTATGTCCTTCCCTGGGTATCAAACTATATCCATATCAAGTTTCATCTAAATAGGTTCAGTGATTGAAGCGTGAAGTGGTAACAAACAAACAAACAAACAAATACACAAACTCACTTTCGCATTTATAATATTAGAAGGAAGAAGGATTACATTGCAAGTATTCCCCTTCAAAGATTTTTACAATTTGGCCCTGGCACCTTCGAGTAAAGGGGGAACATACCTATATCTTATATCTTTAAACGAGCAATTCTTGTATATTTATATGTATGTATATTTATGTGATCTCGGAAACGGCTCTAACGATTTCGCTGAAATTTGGTATATGGGGGTTTTCGGGGGTAAACAATCGATCTAGATTAGTCTCATGCTTGGGAAAACGCGTGTTTTCGAGTTTTCATGCGTTTTTCTTTCCACGCAGAATATGATATAACCGAGCAAAGCTCGGTCGCCCAGGTAATAAAATATTATTCACCTACATTCGAATTGATAACTACTTCTTTTTAAAGTCGTTTAAAAAATAAGGCAAATAATTACATAAAAAATATATTATAATCATCATCATCATATCAGCCACAGGAAGTCCACTGCTGGACATAGGCCTAATTATAATATCTGCATTTTATTTACCAGCTTTAACTTTTTTAACCATAATTAAATTTTTAACAAAAAAAAACCAACCGACTTCAATTTTTTTCAGGAGTTTCTTCCATATCTCCAAAGTTCTTCATCGTGTCTTCACCAAATTAATATAGGACCAACTTAAGAGTAAGGGCTTCCAAATAAAAAAAGAATCATCAAATTCGGTCCAGGGTTGCCGAAGATATCGCGTCACATACATACAAAAAAAACATACAATCGAATTGATAACCTCCTCCTTTTTTGAAGTCGGTTAAAAATGTAATGGAAGTTACGAAGATATGACTATATTATAGACAATTTAGTAAAAAACTGGGTAGTTTTAGGGTTCCGTACCCAAAGGGTCAAAACGGGACCCTAATACTAAGACTTCGCTGTCTGTCCGTCTGTCTGTCACCAGGCTGTATCTCAAGAACCACGATAGCTAGACAGTTGAAATTTTCAAAAATTATGTATTTTGTTGCCGCTATAACAACAAATACTAAAAACAAAATAAAATAAATATATCAAAAAACTTGATTTTTATAGATAATGGTACGGAACCCTTCGTGCGCGAGTCCGACTCGCACTTGGCCGGTTATTGTTTATCATATCAACGACACGTTCAAAGTTACTACAAGATCCAACAATACGAAGTAAAATAAGGAAGTGCTCGTTGTCTAGACAATGGTGTCGCAAGGGAAATGGCTATAAATATACCCATATTATTATGTGCGCAGTTTGCGTTTGATGTGGTAGCTGTATCATTATCATCATGCGTTAGTAAGGCACGGTCAATCAGAAGTACCATTTTTGAAACGCGAAGTCATCGAAACTATTAGTTCTTCTATTCAGAAACCGTTCGTTTAGTGATCCCGCGTTTAAAAATTGGAACAGGTATTTTTTAGTCTTCAATGCAAGACCCTACACGATGGGTATATGTATAAGTATAATGTGCCTAAACTGTGCTGTAAAGTTTTATCTAACATTTCTAATTACATAACAAAATCCTTAGCTTGCGACTCTCTCTTTTCTTCAGCCTTGACTTTATTATGTGGGGTCGAAACAGCATGCCTAGGGTCTGCTTTTCGGCTGTTTCTTCTCCAATTCGCACGGTCTTAAGCTTGCTTGATAATAAAACTATTGGAACGTGTATCATCCTTGATGTGGTGATCTCTACGCCATTACGCAGCTGCCTCTACAAGGCGAGAACGAGGGAGAGGTGCGAGGACGGGAAATGGGGACGTATATTGCGCGGGACCTCAGAAGATTCCGTTCCTTATGAAATACTTACCTATATTCATTTTGTGCTACAACTACAAACAATGCCGTTGGTCCCGGCTGTCATCATTGTATGGCAGTCGTGACAGCCTCCGTGGTGTAGTGGTTAGAGCGTTCGGCTCATACCCGGAGGTCGCAGGTTCGATTCCTGGCGGGGGCAACGACTTTGTGTTGTTGTCCTGGTTTGGTTAGGACATTGCAGGCTGATCACCTGATTGTCTGATAAGTAAGATGATCCGTGCTTCGGAGGGCACGTTAAGCCGTCGGTCCCGGTCACTGTCTTTGACATTGGTCGTTACCTTAAACCATGTCAGAGGCCTTTAAGGCGGTTTAAAAACTCTGACACTAGTGTTAGTCACTAACACACTCGATAAGAAATGGCAGTCGTCAAGCTATGTCAGATGCCTTAAGGCAGCCTGAAAAATCTGACACCAGTGTTGGCCACTTACCACACGAAAAACAAACAAACAACAATGAAGCGTCAACTGACAATATAGTTCACATGCATACGAGGTGGTGCTAGCGGTATCCTACATATCGATCTCAGTGTTCTGGTTGCAATATATACAACCTCTGAAGATACACCGTCAAAGCCGTGGTTTCCCAGACGCATGCCCGGTGGAAAGATCTCTAATTTAGGGCGGTCGAGCATATCTTCCTCCCGCTACACTCGACGACGTCAATCCAGCATTTTTGGAGTCTACGACATCAGACCAGAAACTGTTAAAGCCGTCAAGGATAAACTATTGGTAACCACACAGCTGGAGACCTTCACTGCAGAAGATTTCTGGCCAAGAGGTGTCGTTTTCCGGTCACCGCGACATCGTGCAGTGCGTCACAGACATTACGTACAAAATAGTGTTATTATATAATTATGTTTATGCTAGTCTGTAAGGTATTTATTCTGCAGGCCTTATTGCTTGAAATTAAACGATTTAATTTAATTTATTTTCATAACATTTAATAAAAAGCCAAGGCTTTAAAACAGCTTTTATTATTTCACAAATAATCAAAGTCCTTAGTTCACTTAAATAAATGCTTTACACAAGAATTGGTTTAAACTTCTTTGTTGACGGTGTCTGTTTCCTCTTGGTTGTCTTCTCTCTGCTCGAAGTACATCCACCTGGAACAACAGTGCTTGTGTCAGAAAGTGTCAGGGTAAGTTGGAAAATAGCCTTTTTCAATTGTCTTGCGTGTCTATCTATGTACTACTTATATTATAAACGCGAAAGTTTGTAAATATGGATAAATGGATGTTTGTTACTCTTTCACGTAAAAACTACTGAATGGATTTCACTATAATATAGCTTATACATCAGAATAAGACATAGGCTACAATTTATAAAGATACTGCGCAGACGAAGTCGCGGGCACCAGATAGTTTATCATAAAAGTATAGTATAGAGTTAGTATACCTAAATAACAATAGCCCAATCAGGGTGGTTTGTCCTATTATATTTATGTACTATAAAAGGCAGTCAGTACCAATAATTTGTACTTAAAATATGCATGAACTAAAAATGCGGAAACGCAAAGTAATTAGTCAACCATTGACTTCCGCAAAGTAACACCTAAGTCGTGTCACTAAGTTTATATGGAATATTATATTCTAATTCGTGACTGGTTTTAAAACTTTAGCAAGTCGTTTGATCTTGTTTTGATCCATTCATCCATTGTTTGTGTATTACTTACTTACTTTATAACAATTTTAATTTTAACCAGCTTTCCAAAGACATGATAACCAAAACCTGTTCTCCAAAATTTTTTATTCATTCGTTTGTCATATTTTGTTTTCTCATAAATAATCTATTTTCTCCGGCCGCCATCGCAATCAAAAAAATAATAAATATATAGGGAAAAACAACACAGATTGAGCTAGCCCCAAAGTAAGTTTGAGACTTGTGTTATCTGATACTAACTCAACGATACTATATTTATAACAAATACATATAAAGATAAACATCCAAGACCCAGGACAATATGAAAAAGGCATTATCCAACTTGACCTGACCCCCCGGTCAGGTCAAGTTGGATAATGCCTTTTTCGAACCCAGAACCTCTGGGTGGCGGACTAGCATGGTGACTACTACGCTACGGAGGTCGTCAAATCTTCGTCACCAAGTTTCACTTAACATTGTGTAGCATGCATACATACATATAAATTTTCACGCCTGTTTCCCATGGGGGTAGGCAGAGCAGTAGTATTATGTAGCATAATTTTGAGAATTCTGATGTAATGTTAATGATATGATGAAAACTATTGCATAGGTTATAGTTTGGAAACTTACCCAAATATAGCAACAGCAGGTACAGTCATAGCCGCCCCGAGCAGGAATACCGCTCCGGGCAGGATGTTGAGGGTCGCCATGTATACTCGGGAGTACAGGGGCCCGTACACCAAAGGCATCATAGCCTCGGCCAGCCCGAACAGAGAATTCACTTTACCTGAAAACAAAAGACATTTAATAGGCATTTTATTAAACAAGTAAAAGATCAAATTAATGTTTCAACCTACAAGGATGTAAAGGAGTTGACTTTAGACAAAGGAAGGCATTGGTTGCTCCATAGACAAGAGCTTAGCTCTTAAATAATGAATGGGTATAATGAAAAATGTTGAAAAATGATTTAAAAAAACTGTAAGTATTTTTTTTTCAAAAATGTTGTCATGATAAACATGACTTTTTGGTCTTACAGCATTTACCCTGTCAGAAATTTAGACTTTATAAGATAAAGTATACTGTCCCACTGCTGGACAAAAATTCCTTTTGCCCAGCTGTGCGACAGTATACAGTACAGAATGATACGTGATGCCAAACGCCGCTTAATACATGATACTGTCTCCTCTTTATCTTCTGCCGATATCTGGAAGTTCCTTAGGACTTTAGGTATTGGTAAATCAGTCAATTCTAATATCCCTTCTTCAATTTCGCTAAACGACATCAATAAACATTTCTCCACTTCTTCTCAGATGGACGTAACGAAATTGAATACTATTTCCTGCATTGCTGCTCTTCCTTCTCGTGTCAATACTGAATTTAATTTTTCACCAGTTAGCCAGGAAGATATTAAAAAGATTTTTCTAGCCATCAAAACCAGAGCCGTGGGTGTTGATCGATTAAACCGACGTATGATTGAATGCTTTCTTGACGTTATTGTTCCTGTCATCACCCATATCATTAATTTTTCCCTCACATCAGGTCAATTTCCCTCACTTTGGCGGAAAGCTTTCATATGCCCCATACCCAAAGTTCCCAATCCCTCTCTCCTAAATCATTTCCGTCCTATCTCTATTCTCCCGCTATTGTCAAAGGTTCTTGAGGCTTGTGCACACCAGCAACTCTCCTCATATTTTACGCGTAATGGGTTATTAAATCCCTTACAGTCTGGTTTTAGACCTGGACATAGCACTGTTACAGTGATCGACGATATTAGAGCTGGTATGGATAATACTAAAGTCACTGTGTTGGGTTTAGTAGATTTTTCTAATGCATTTAATACCGTCGATCATGACATCCTTCTTGCGATCCTTTCCCACCATTCGGTTTCTTCCTCGGCTGTGGATTGGTTTTCCTCATATCTTCGCGGTCGTCAGCAATCAGTCTACATCGATGATTCATCATCAAGTTGGTGTGAACTGGACACTGGCGTTCCGCAAGGCGGCATCCTCTCTCCCCTATTGTTTTCCATTTTCATTGATTTTATCACTAAAGAACTTCAGAGCACGTATCACCTTTATGCTGATGACTTGCAACTGTATGTACAAGCGGTTGTTGATAATGTTGATAAAACTATCGACCAAATTAATTCTGATTTAGTGGCTATTGCTGAATGGTCGCGACGCTTCGGAGTTACTGTCAATCCTAATAAATGTCATACCATAATAGTTGGCAGCTCACATCTCACAGGCCGGCTTGACAGCAATTCACTTCCTCCATTTCAATTTAATAATATCCCAATACCATTTTGCTCTAGCGTCAAAGACCTCGGGCTCCACATTGATACAAACCTCCGTTGGGATGTACATATTACAGAGGTATCTGGAAACAAGCCGTTATGCTATGGAACGCCCTTCCCATTAATATTCTGAAAGCCCCTAGTCGCCAAGTGTTTAAGAGTGCTGTGCGCGCTCATTATCTTCACCAACTGTCATAGAGTATTATAAATATTTATGTAGTGTATGTAGACTTTATGTTTTATGCCATATTTGTGTATTATTTACATGTATGTTTATGAATACATAAAGGTATATATAAATAAAATTATAGTAAGGATAGTTTTCGGTACAACTTTAAAGATTAAAGTGAAATTAGAATGTGTCTTGTCGTCCAAAATTAGCTTTTCTCGGCATCACCTGTAGGTTGACTGGTAGAAAAGGCCCTGGGCCTTAAGTCCGCCTATTACATTTTTTGTAATAAAGTTAAATAAATAAAATAGTATAGGTTAATGTCAAAAAATATATACGTTTCTGAACAAAACGAAAAATTCATTAAAAAAATCCTATTGGATGCATATTAGCAAGAAAAGGTTTTGAGAATCAACAAATATTTTATTGAACAGAAGGCCTGCTGGAATATGTTTTTTTTTTAATCACTGTTGTAAAACAACGCTTATTTTTGTAGTTCAATATATTTTTAGTGTACAATAACTTTATTCCCAAATAAAATTAAACAAATAAAAGCTTATTTCGTTACCCTGAATCAAAATAAAAATGCTTTATTTGAATTATCAGGAAAGCTTGTGTTTTTTATATCACATAGTCGATAGTTATATCACATGTGAGAGTTTCAAAGAATTATATAAAAATACTAATTATCGACTACAAGTCGATAACACATTTTAATTAAGTAAATTCGTAAGTTTATTTCTCTGAATGCATCTATATACATATATTGTTAACAACAAAGTTGAAGTATGTAATCTTCAGGCAGGTTAGGGCTCTTACAGACCAGCGAAAGTGTGTCCGCGACACTGGAGGGCCGGCGACCGGCGCCGAAGTGTGTCGCGCGACGCCGCCCGACTTTCGCTGTCTGTCGCAAACGGTCACGTGACACATGTCAATCTATCACAAACAGTCAAAACCCGCCGCATGATAAAAGATTTAGAATATTCAAGTAGTGTAGATATGCCACCGAGCGAGCGCGTAAGAGAAAGACATAACAATAATACTACGTATATATTTTTTTCATGGTCGGGCAATAGGTACACTTCAAATAATATGCAATTTGAAGTGTACATATAACCCGACTATGAACAAATATTTGGTCGATGATAAAGACGAAAAACGGCACTTTTTTCTTTTTCTTGTTTTAGAAGTCGCAATAATAGTTAATAGATTCAGGTGTTACTTTGCGGAAGTCAAAGTTACATACTATGTGATTTGAATTACTTTGTGTGATTCCGCCACCAGTTAGTTCATGCAAACTGCCTTGTGCCGTAGCGGGTGCACACGGACTGCTGGTGGCAGGTATGCTGGGACTAACAGTAGTGGGTGGGCGCCGGCCGGCAATAGTTTGCATGAACTAACTGATGGCGGAATCACACAAAGTAATTCAAATCACATAGTAAGTCGCAATAAGACTGTCTCGCGCTATCAAAGCGTGAGTGTCGCACGACGTTAATTGATAGATACTTTAGATTTTTTTTCCGGTAGGTGGTACAAAGAAATTTAAAACAGCAATCTATAAAGGAACTATATATTTTCGACGCGTAGAGTCAAGTCTTAGGCAATAAAATATCCTTGCGTTTTTATTCTGCTTAGAACATTCCAATACACATTTTGTCGTCGAGTAGCCTTTTTAGGAAAATATTAAGTTTTATATTTGCCTAAAAGGTCGCCTCATATCTTACACAAGGGAACTTGCTTTCACGTAAAAAATACCGCATCAAAATTAGTTTATCTGTTTGAGCGCTTAAATGCCACAGGCAGACAGACAGACAGACATTTGCGTCAATCTTATAACGCCCCTATTTTAGTCGGGAGTTAAAAATAACGCGTGACGAGAAAGTCCAAACAAGTTTATATACGATTAAACATTTTATTATGTTCCTAACTATGTATATGCAAGAGCGTCGCTCCTAAACTAAAAAAAAACTAAGTGACGCAAATCGCAGACTTTCTGTATTTGGAACTTGTTTCAACTTAGGTTAGTAACCCAAGACCATGCGAGATGGACAGGTTAGCGCTACTTAGAATTCTAAATAACATTGCCCAGTACCATATTCTATGTTTACTATAAATAGTAACTTGCACCTTACATGCGTTTTAGGATATTCTCCTTAAAGCGAAGATTAGCCTTCGTTACCTAAGGCGAGCAAATAAGCTATCTGCGAACCAAAGCAACAACAGGGTTTCATTTCATTATTATGAACAACCGTTGAAAGTACTCGTTTTTGCTGTCTTGTTTTTATATAAGTATATATATATAATGTATAAGGGACATTTCCGTAATAAATCGAACCGCGGGCTATACTAGACACCTATATTATAATAAAATTTAAATAACAGCCTAAAACTAAAAAAACGGCATTTCCATACAAAAGTGTGTATTCGCCCGGACAATTTGTATAGAAATGTCGTTTTTTTTGTTGTTTTTTGCTGTTGTTGCTTTGGTTTGCAGATTGCTTATACAAAATTTTACTAAGCTTACCCAATTCCTCACTCGTCACTAGTTTAGAAGCTATCGACCTCATCGCTATGAAGGATGTGCCGTTGAATATTTCCACCAAAGGAGCTGCAACAAAAATAAATTAATCTCCATAAAATAAGTATTTTTAATAAACCTTTATACAGGCAAAGATCATGCACAAAAATCTCTGCATGACACCTTCATGATATCACATCTCTCTCTCTCTCTTTCCTCTGATTTTGGATTGACTGGAAAAGATCCCTTAAAAGGTGCACTTTTGTTGTGTTCTTTTTGTACACTTATTAAAAATTTGCATACATACACATCGTTTCTGGTTTTTGGAAACTTAATTACATTTTCAAATTCTTGATACATTTTATAATTTATATAATTTTCATCTTGACTCATTCCATCCTTCAGATTTAATCAGAAAAGCCTCTCTCCATCCACAATTATAGCAATTTTAAATAAGTTTGGAAAATCCAAAACGGACATCAATGGTCTCGCGTGTATATATTTTTTTGGTTTGCCAAAGTTAATTTTATTAATTATAATAATAATAAACGACACTGAATTTTTATTGGTCGAAGTTCTTTCTATAACATGATAACAATTTGTATTTAGTTTAGACACATACGTCCACACAGACATCCGGACGTCCACGAACAATTTTTTAAAATCATTTTTCATATGCTATGCCTAAAAATATTTTCTACAAGTATTACATGTATAAATATATACATGGTCGTTCTTCATATCTCTTCATCATTCGTCTAAACCTCAAGAATCTTACCCATGTAAATCTCAATAGTGGTGGTAGCGAAGGCGAAGATGAAGGAAGCGAGGATCTTGCTGGTGCAGGAGATGATGCCGACCACGGTGTCGTCCAGCTTCATGAAGTCGCTGAAGATGCTGATTGAGAACAGGGTTCCTGGAAAAGATAGGTAGATAAAACATACAGAAGGACTTTGGCCACCAGCCAAATTTTTGGAGCTATTGCGGTCCATGATACTGAACTATTATCTATAAATTAGGAATCTATAAAAAAAATCGATCTATCAAACTAATTCCGTTTGGACGAGTGCTAATATTTACGGGGAAGCAGTTCTTTTTTTAGTTAATTGTTTTTATGGTGGGTAATAAGTCACCATATTTAAAACGCAAAGGACATTTGAGGAGCTCGTGGGCACAACGAGAGTACGTATTACAAACGATTTCGCTAGTTAAGCGACACTGGTTATGGTCGGAAATTACATGGGTGACAAAAAAATATTCTAAGCTTCTCCGTGCTTCGGAAGGCACGTTATACCATTGGTCCCCGCTGATATCCGTCAGATAATAGCTTAAAAATTTGACGATAGTGTTGGCCATTTACACACACGAAAGAATAAAATATTTTGATGCGGCCTTTTTTGTTTGAAAGCTGACTTGATCGAGATTATTCGATAGAAATCGGTTATTGGGAGTTCAAAATTAAAGTTGTTGAAAGTCGGGTTTTTTTACTTTGCCTGTCAAATAATCTTGTATTTCAATCAGATTACACTTGCGAGAGCGCTTCACCTATCCTTTTGTGTGCCTTAGCTCGGCCTTTACCTATTATGTTTACTGTAGGCTATCAGACGCCTGTGTTCCATCGCACGAATAAATCCTTTGTCAAGCTACAATTGCAGGCAGTGCAGCCTTCGAGGCCTTTGAATCAGTTTAACGATTGTCTCCTAAAGACAACAGACCGAAGTCTAAAGGCCTTGTGATGTGAGTTTCTATATGCCTAGGACGAATGAAATTGGTTCATCAAATCAAACCTCAAAGCCAATTCTTCGTAGGCTATTTTCATTCAAGCGTCCTATTTATTTATTCAAACTTTATTTACCAACTAGCCGAAGCCCGCGACTTCGTTCGCGTGGACTTTATGTCTCTGGTAAATGCTCATCAGGCTGAACAACTTTTACTTAGGCAGCATTTTTATATCTCTTATAGTTTAGCTTGACCATTATGGTTCTGCATCAGGACTCCCATGCTGGTCTGGGAGAAATAAAAAACTTATAATGTACCAGCTGCTTCTCTTCCCACGCAGATCGTAAAAGCCGATCGAGGGAATGGGCAAAAATGCAAATCATGTTAACAGGCGATGCGGCTAGCAACCCATCACTGTATTGATTGCTTTTCCATCTTCTCGCCCACCATGACGCTAAAAGTGGCTTTTGGGTCTTGCGGCCCTGGGCTCTGCATAGAACCGCAAGCCCCATAATGCTCTGTCTGCCCCATTAGGGATAAAGACGTGATAGTATGTATGTATGTATGTATCAGGCGTTCCATTTTCCAAAATTATTTATACCCTATATGTTGCCCAGGCTTAATAACTATATAACAAAAAAAGTTTCATTCGAATCCGTCCAGTATTTCCGGAGATTAGCGTGTACAAACAGACAAACAGACATACAGACAAACAGACAAACAGACAGACATTTTTTTTAAATTCTTACTCTATTACTACGTCGCCATCGCCCCCAATATTTTTTTTGAAAATATATTTAATGTACAGACACACTTTTTTTACTGTTTTATTATATGTATAGATATAGATAGTACAAAAGGCGAACCATTCTCTCCCAGTCAATAATCGGGATGAATAGAAATGTAGCATATTTAATATTCTTTCAAAACTTGAAGCCGAAGAAATTAAACTACACTTATATATGCCCTCAGCCAAAAAAGATTTTTTATTACAAACATATATACATTCGAATTAATTCCCTCCTATTTTGAAGTCGGTTAAGAAGGAATAACTGACAATTTAATTTTTTTTTCAACTTGACTAAAGCAAGAGTTCAGTTCTTGTTTTAATACTAATTAGTTTTAAAAAGCTAAAACTACTCTTCGTCAAGCGCACCAATATTTTGGAACAAAGTTCCTTTTTAGAAATTACGGGCTTGGCGCTTGGGATCTAGGCAAAAAAAGTGGAATATTTTTCCGAACTCTTTTAGAGCCTGATATTTTTTAGGCTTTTATAGGGACTTCAAATTTTGTAACTTCGTTACAACCGAGTTCTATGACACTCAGTTTATTTTTCTTTACTCTGTAGCACAATTGGAAGTGCTCTCATCGTACACTTAATTAACTGACACACTTGTACATTTTAATTGTGCTCCCCTGACTTTGAAACGGGTGCGTATTGCTTGATATAATAACATTTTATATATTTACATTTTAATAACGTTCATAAGATATAATGTTAATTTGACATAATCATTAAGGTATATATTTTTAATAGCTATAATATTCATTACATTTTCATTTTAAAAGGCATAAAATCATTTATATAACGTTTACGGAGGGGTGCACTGAAAATTTCGGGAATCATGGAAGTGATACAACATTATTAGTTGAAAAGATGTTTATTGTATTTTGAAGTATTCTCCTTGAAATTTGGCACATTTTTCCATTCGATGGAACCAATTATTAAAGCAATCATTCCATTCTGAAGTTGGGGTATTCAAAATAGCCGTTTTGTAGGTGTCTACAGCTTCTTCAGGTGACGAAAATCGTTGACCACGCTATTTGTTCTTAATTTTGGGGAAAGTATAAAAATCATTCGGGCTTAGGTCAGGGCTGTACAGCGAATGATCTAATAATTTAATGTTTTCTTGCTCCAAAAACTCTTTTGTTCTGTAGGCGGTATGAGAGCTCGCATTGTCGTGATGGAGGATGATGCGGCTGTTGCAGTTCTCTTTACGGAGTTCAGAGACGACCTGCGGCAAACAAATGCTAGCATACCATTCTGCATTGACCGTTCCTTGTCCCTCAAAAGGAATAGTCGCAACACGGCCGGTTTTGGAGACAAACGTGGCCACCATCTTTTTTGCAACGCTCTGTGAACGAACAACTTTTCTTGGCTTTAACTCATTTTTGAACACCCGAACTCGTGACTGGTTTTTTGTTTTGGATTCGTATGCATGTACCCAGGATTCGTTACCTAAATACGACGCTGTATACAGCATTTGAAGATCCTCCATGGAATCTCTCGAGAGTTCGGGCGCACCAAGTAACTGGAGCCGCTTTTGGCTCGTCACGGAGTAAATGCGGGATCCATCGGAAAAACAAATTTATTACTAATAATTGTTTATGAAAGATTTATTGTATTTGACTCATGACAATGTCTAGAGTTGCCTGAATTTCGCGATATGTGACACGTCGATCTTTCTCGATCAACTCAATCACAGCATCAACGTTCTCTTGGGTGGTTGCAGTTTTTGGGCGACCTCGACTGGGATCGTCACTGAGCTTGACACGTCCTCGTTGAGATTCTGTAAACCAGCTATAAATTGTGGTTTTAGATGGGGCTTTACCATCAAAAGCAAAAAGCATCAGATTAACACACTGTTTAGGCGTTAAACCACTTCGAAAGTCATAATAAGTCATTGCTCTTGAATTTTCTCGAGTCAATTCCATTTTCACACCGACTTTACAAGTTTGACAAGACCAAAACAAAAGGCCGCGTTCTGTTTTTAAAAATAAATTAATGGTATTCGATTAATAAAACACAGGAGTTTTCGATTATAAAGACATTATTATGCCAGGAATAATGAAAATATTCCATTCCCGATACTTTTAGTGCAGCCCTCGTATGTACACTAAAAATCGGGTAAGTAATATAAGACAGAACAACAATATATATATTATTTTGAATAAATACCAACGAAATGTATAATTTTGGTCGGTATAATTATCAATAAAGATAAAAATCATAAATCATACTTTTCTTACCCATAAAATCGTTTAAATATTAATTATTTAACCTAACAAACCTTTCGTATACATTTAAAGTCGTATAAAATTCTCGAAATCTATTAACGTTACGTATAATAAACTTTCTGTAGATATATTATTAAGCATAATAATCATTGCGTATATGAATCGATTAGTAGAAGATTCTTTATATATAATCATCATTAGATATAACAAACTTTTGATATAACGCCTGGCAGTATGTTGCGGATAATTTTATTAAGACAAGCCAATGCAGGAGGGTTGAAAATAATATATTAATATGTCGCAGTCACATAATGTAATTACTGATTACGTATTAACATTAATAGATAATTTCCTTCCTCAAATTTTCGTTTGTTAGCCATAAATAAAAAATAAGTGCGAAACGTTTAAAAGTACGAAATAGTCTTATTTGTGAATGGTTACTCTTACAATGAAAATAGACAAAACAATAATAAGTGAAATTAAATCTATATCATACATATAATAAAACAGTAAAAAAGTGTCTGTACATTAGATATATTTCAAAAAAAATATTAGGTCGAAGGAGATATAGTAATGAAGTAAGAATTTTAAAAAAAGTCTGTCTGTTTGTCTATGTGTCTGTTTGTCTGTTATTACACGCTAATCTCCGGAAATGCTGGACGGATTCAAATTAAACTTTTTTAGTTATATAGCTGTAAGCCTGGGCAACATACAAGGTATAAATAATTTTGGAAGAACACCTGATGCAGAACTATACTGGTCTAGCTAAACTATAAAAGATATAAAAATGGTGCCTTAGTAAAAGTTGTTCAGCCTGATGAGCATTTTCAAGAGACATAAAGTCCACGCGAGCGAAGTCGCGGGCTTGGGTTCGTAAAAAATAAGTTAGTTTTTTTTTATTTCTTTCATACCTTGGGGCTTGGGCGGAAAATTTGGTTACACGTACAAAATGCGCGCGAATAAAAAAAACTCAAGGTATAGGATAGGTTTATAAAGGTGCAAAGTTTAAACAAAGAAGTAGGCAATGTTCATTAAGATATTTTATAACATAAAAGAAACTGTGAAGAAGATACCAAAAAGTGAGGGCAAACATAATAATAAAATATCTAAATTTGTCAGTAAACGATTAGATTAGTAAAAAAATCTGACTAGAAAATAGTAAAAAAGAAGTCATATCATAAAGGCTACAAAAACTAACCAATTTTTTTTATTAACAAAAAAATCTTGCCAATAGCCAAGCTATGAAAACAAATTTTTCACCCAAGCCTCAAGGTATGAAAAATTTGGTTACACGTACAAAATGCGCGCGCATTTTGTACGTGTAACCAAATTTTTCATACCTTGAGGCTTGGGTGAAAAATTTGTTTTCATAGCTTGGCTATTGGCAAGATTTTTTTGTTAATAAAAAAAATTGGTTAGTTTTTGTAGCCTTTATGATATGACTTCTTTTTTACTATTTTCTAGTCAGATTTTTTTACTAATCTAATCGTTTACTGACAAATTTAGATATTTTATTATTATGTTTGCCCTCACTTTTTGGTATCTTCTTCACAGTTTCTTTTATGTTATAAAATATCTTAATGAACATTGCCTACTTCTTTGTTTAAACTTTGCACCTTTATAAACCTATCCTATACCTTGATTTTTTTTTATAAGAAAATTAAAGTTTATGAGATTTCCCAAATTTAAATTATTTATTATTTATTTATTATATAATTATTATCGTCTGCCTGTCTATACTTTTTAGATGGTATGGTTTATAAGTCATATATCTTCTAAACAATATGATTTTGATAGTTATATGTTTTGAATGATATGTCTTTTCAACAATATACTTTTTGAATAATATACTTTTTGTCCTGTATACCGCACAAGTTGTATAACAGGTGATGCTTAGTGTACATAAACGTTATATAAATGATTTTATGCTTTTTAAAATGAAAATGTAATAAATATTATAGCTATTAAAAATATATACCTTAATGATTATGTCAAATTAACATTATATCTTATGAACGTTATTAAAATGTAAATATATAAAATGTAATTATATCAAGCAATACGCACCCCTAAAAATCACCTGTTATACTACTTGTGCGGTATACAGGACAAAAAGTATATCATTCAAAAAGTATATTGTTGAAAAGAGATATCATTCAAAACATATAACTATCAAAATCATATTGTTTAGAAGATATATGACTTAAAAACCATACCATTTAAAAAGTATAGACAGCAGACGAAAATAATTCAAATTTGGGAAATCTCATAAACTTTAATTTTCTTATAAAAAAAACTCAAGGTATAGGATAGGTTTATAAAGGTGCAAAGTTTAAACAAAGAAGTAGGCAATGTCCATTAAGATATTTTATTACATAAAAGAAACTGTGAATAAGATACCCAAAAGTTGGGGTAAACATAAAAATAAAATATCTATAACGATTAGATTAGTAAAAAAATCTGACTAGAAATTAGTAAAAAAAGAAGTCATATCATAAAGGCTACAAAAACTAACCAATTTTTTTGCCAAAAAAAACCAACCTATGAAAACAAATTTTTCACCCAAGCCTCAAGGTATGAAAAATTTGGTTACACATACAAAATGCGCGCGCATTTTGTATGTGTAACCAAAATTTTCCGCCCAAGCCCCAAGGTATGAAAAATTTGGTTACACGTACAAAATGCGCGCGCATTTTGTACGTGTAACCAAATTTTCCGCCCAAGCCCCAAGTTATGAAAAATTTGGTTACACATACAAAATGCGCGCGCATTTTGAATGTGTAACCAAAATTTTCCGCCCAAGCCCCAAGGTATGAAAAATTTGGTTACACGTACAAAATGCGCGCGCATTTTGTACGTGTAACCAAATTTTCCGCCCAAGCCCCAAGTTATGAAAAATTTGGTTACACATACAAAATGCGCGCGCATTTTGAATGTGTAACCAAATTTTTCGCCCCAGGCCAAAGGTATAAAAGAAATAACTAACTTATTTTTTACGAATCGAAGCCCGCGACTTCGATCGCGTGGGCTTTATGTCTCTTGAAAATGCTCATCAGGCTGAACAACTTTTACTAAGGCACCATTTTTATATCTCTTATAGTTTAGCTAGACCAGTATAGTTCTGCATCAGGTGTTCTTCCAAAATTATTTTTACCCTGTATGTTGCCCAGGCTTACAGCTATATAACTAAAAAAGTTTAATTTGAATCCGTCCAGCATTTCCGGAGATTAGCGTGTAATAACAGACCAACAGACACATAGACAAACAGACCGACTTTTTTTTAAATTCTTACTCCATTACTATATCTCCTTCGACCAAATATTTTTTTTGAAATATATCTAATGTACAGACACTTTTTTACTGTTTTATTATATGTATTATATAGATTTAATTTCACTTATTATTGTTTTGTCTATTTTCATGGTAAGAGTAACCATTCACAAATAACACTATTTCGTACTTTTAAACGTTTCGCACTTATTTTTCATTTATGGCTAACAAACGAAAATTTGAGGAAGGAAATTATCTATTAATGTTAATACGTAATCAGTAATTACATAATGTGATTGCGACATATTAATATATTATTTTCAACCCTCCTGCATTGGCTTGTTTTAATAAAATTATCCGCAACATACTGCCAGGCGCTATATCAAAAGTTTGTTATATCTAATGATGATTATATATAAAGAATCTTCTACTAATCGATTCATATACGCAATGATTATTATGCTTAATAATATATCTACAGAAAGTTTATTATACGTAACGTAAATAGATTTCGAGAATTTTATACGACTTTAAATGTATACGAAAGGTTTGTTAGATTGAATAATTATTATTTAAACGATTTTATGGATTAAAAAAGTATGATTTATGATTTTTATCTTTATTGATAATTATACCGACCAAAATTATACATTTCGTTGGTATTTATTCAAAATAATATATATATTGTTGTTCTGTCTTATATTACTTACCCCTTTGAAACAGACTTATTTAAAACTCATGCCTTCTTCGTATATGTATTATCAAATTCGCATATTATCTAGAAATTGTTCCGAGCATTGTAAACCTATTTAAATCAGTAACTTCTTACTTTTGTTGTGATAGTTAGTGTTTGTATTAACTTTGTTGTAGGTTAGTACATAAACAAAAACTTGCTCAAGAACGTAAGTTAGTGTGAGATACAACCAATCTGAAACTACAGTAAAATCAATATAGATCCGAACTTCGGCATTACCATAAACCAGCCCGGGCTATAATGAATAAATCTTAAGACCAAGGGCTTTTCCATCAAAATATTATCGTTAAATTCTAAGTTGGTCGCAGAAAATTCGAATGTGAATTTACATGAAAACAAAATGTTTACAAAATAAGTTTAGCAAGGTTAGGTTAGGTATAACCTAACCTGACCTTGCTAATCTATACATATATCTATATCTATACATATAATAAAACAGTAAAAAAAGTGTGTCTGTACATTAAATATATTACCAAAAAAAATATTGGGGGCGATGGAGATGTAGTAATAGAGTAAGAATTTTTTTAAAAATGTCTGTCTGTTTGTCTGTTTGTCTGTTTGTAAACGCTAATCTCCGGAAATACTAGACGGATTCGAATGAAACTTTTTTTGTTATATAGCTATTAAGCCTGGGCAACATATAGGGTATAAATGGTTTAGGAAAATGGAACGCCTGATGCAGAACCATAATAGTCCAGCTAAACTATAAGAGATATAAAAAATGCCGCCTTAGTTAGATAGATAGATAGATAGATAAAACGTTTATTTGTGAAAACTGCACAAACACAATCACACACAAAGAAATACACGAATTATTTTTTAATACATCAAGAACAAGTTTAGTTAAAGTTGTTCAGCCTGATGAGCATTTTCCAGGGACATTAAGTCCACGCGAACGAAGTCGCGGGCTTCGGCTAGTTATTAATAAATATAATTAAAAATAAAATGATAAATTATTTAGTTTAATGAAGCTATAGCTACATTAAACTAAATAAGTACAGTTAGTTTAGACGAGGTGGTGGTCATTTTATGCACTGGCTGTGCCATACACAGAAAAAAACCGGTCAAGTACGAGTTGGACTCACGTACGAAGGTTTCCTTGCCATTGTCTATAAAAAATCACGTTTGTTGTATGGAAAAACAGAATAAAATAAATATTTGAGTTATTATATATTTGGTATATATATAATTAAATAAAATTAAGCATGTTGCTTCTATCATGGATTTCTTTGATCAATTGACATGCGTCACATTTACACATTCGACAACCGATCATAGAGTTATACATGTTGAGTATGTATATACAGGTATATATGTCGCAGTTAAATTGTATAATCCGTTGTTATTCAAAAACTCTAGCTGTTTGGCAATACAGCTCGGTTTTGTAAAACAGCTCAAAATAGTTCAGCTCGATTGTCAATGAGTTACGTAATTACTTTTAACAAAACAGCTAGCATTGAGATGGCATACAGGGTTACCATTATCGAATAAAACTGTGTTACCAAACGAAATAATATATGAGGAGACAATAGTTGTTCTTTATTATTTTTATATTACTCGTGGGATGGAAATAAAACCTCAATTCAACTCCTTTCTAAATAATTCAGTCTCCAACATCATTAAACACCAATGAAGAATGATAATCAGCTCGATGCAATTGGATTAGAAATTTTGTAAACCCGACAACTCAATGGCGCAGCGATTTCTAACGGCAATTGATCCACGTGAATTTTCCATATTGCCGGAAGGCGGAAATAACAATATGGGATCCAAGCTAAAGGTCTGCTTTATTCTTTTCAATATTTTGCACTCCGAAATCACAAACGATGCCCCCGATGTCTCTCGATAAAAGCAGCTTAGTCCCGGAACGCGGCGAAGAATTTACTTTATGGGAGGCCATATTTGTTGTTATGACACTGACACTTTACAAGCCACAAGACCCACAAGTGGCAGAATTCCGAACTAATCGTTCCACAATCTTACGTTAGCTAGTTTGTTAAACGTAACACGTTGGACAATCTAGCTGAATGATTTTCAGCTATATTACAAAACCGAGCTGTAATGCCAAACAGCTAGAGTTTTTGAATAACAGCGGATTATACAATCCAACTGCGACATATACATTACATACTCAACACTTACTCAAATATTTATTTTATACTATTTTTAGCATTTGTTGTTGTAGCGGCAACATAAAATTTCAACAGTCTAGCTATCACGGTTCATGAGATAAGCCTGGTGACAGACGATCGGACAGCGGAGTATTAGCTGTAGGGTCCCGTTTTTAGCCTTTGGGTACATGGTACAGCCACAGAATAAATACTAGGTACAGCACCCTAATAACTAGGTCTATGGACAACAGCGACCTCTGTAAGCCTTTGTCTATACCATCAAATACGATCATTGTTGGTGGCCCAGCGGGGTGATTACAGGTCAATCCTTCC
This sequence comes from Acrobasis consociella, assembly GCA_963555685.1. Lineage (NCBI taxonomy): Eukaryota > Metazoa > Arthropoda > Insecta > Lepidoptera > Pyralidae > Acrobasis > Acrobasis consociella. The sequence continues at coordinate 4,343,877 of OY743111.1, read as the reverse complement.
TTTATTATGGGCTTTTAGTTCAGCAGTCAAGTAATCTATGCAGCCTATATCGGTTTACAGAAGAAGAGAGTGAAATCGTATATAATCTAAGTAAAATAAAAAAGCAATTTAAAGTGACTATTTTTATTCCGAAAACTTAAGTAGGTACTTGAGAATTTACTGGTAAGTTTAATCAATGCTATGTTTTTACTTTAATTGATCAACAATCTGAAAAGTAATTAGGTAATTTTATTCCAAAAACTTAAGTAGGTATTTGTGTATATAACTGGTGACATTTATTAACACTATCTACTTTAATTGAACAGCAATCTGAAAAGTAATCAGGTACTTTTCATTCCAAAACTTTTGTTTGTACTTAAGTTTTTTTAAGACGATCTACTTTAATTTCTATCCCATATTTTAAGTACTAGAGTATTTAACTGGTAAGATTTATTAAGACTATCTTACTGCTATAATAGTCTAACAATCAGAAAAGTAAGTAGATTTTTACTTATTATTCCTCAAAAAACTTAAGTACCTAACTAAGTATTTCGTGCTAGGTTCGATTGACGTTATCTTATTGCTTAGTTTGACAAACAAACATACAGAAAAGTAAGTAGGTACTTTTATTCCAAAAAAACATAATTTTTTAAGTAGTTTACTAGTAAGTTTTATCTATTTACTAGTTAGAAAGTACTAATGAGAAAAGCAAGCAGAAACATTTTATACCAAAAACTTAAGTACTTTAGTAATTCTTAAGTAACTTTTATTAATTCTATCTTATTGCTTTGACCAACAATCCAAAAAGTTAGGTAATTTTATTCCAAAATCAAAAGTACTTGAGTATTTCACTGGTTCGTTTTATTAACGCTATCTAATGGCTTTAATTGACCAACAATCAGACACAAAGACGGTTGCACCACGGAGAGAGCTATGCAAATAAAGGAGGTAGTGCTCGGTTCGAGAAATGCAGATTTTAATTTCAGATTTTGTTGGACTTTCATTTTAAATGTGTATTTCTTTGCAAGTACAATTAATATTTTTTTATCATCATGTTAAGATTACTCCCGTCATGCATTTTGGTCTGGGAGAAAAGCAAAAAACTTAGTGTGATGGCGTCCCTAGTCATGAGATGTATTTTTGAAATCACTTGTCACATTACGAAGGGTTTGCGCGAGCGTTTCCAAACGGGCGCACTTTTGAATCGGTAGTTTGCGAAGGTTTTGCACGAGTGGTCTTGACCACTCGTAATTTTGACATTTGTAGCGTAGATATGTCATCAAAGCCAATCATGGTAGATCCGTTTCATTTTACGTTGCTTTTTTATTCATGTTCAAATTTTTTGAAAAGCATAGACAAATTATCGATTTTTTCTGCGTAAAACAATATTGTTTTTCGCTGACACGACGGTTTCAAAAATACGATCAATTTGTATTTTACGCGAGCGGTGAGTTGGAAAACTACACGTTTTGTGTTTCGCTGAGTCCCGCAATGAAAAATAGCACTCCAGGTCGTTGCAATATCGCCACATGGACATTTATCCAATAGGGCTGAGTTTAACAATGGCTGATCTGTGCGTCAACTCGTGAACGGGTGCTGCCGAGAGGGCTGGTCAGCTCGGCTTCGCTTTTTATAATTTCTTATTACGTAAATTATGTTTGTTAACTCGTTCGCAATTATTACGTGATATAATGTGTTAACATTGTATTATACTTATCGACGTGTAAAAGTGCCTATAGATTGTAAATGAATAATTAGACAACTGAATATTCTGTGAATATTTAAAACGTCTACCTGTTGCCGTTATTAATATCAAGCAAAAAAACGGCAAAAAACAGTAAAAAAATCCCGTTTTTTTTATGTGAGCCCCCCTTAAATATGTCATTTATTCTGTTTTTAGTATATTTTGTTATTTTAGCGGCTACAGAAATACATAATCTGTGAAAACTGACTATCAGGGTTCATCAGATACAACCTGATAACATACGTACAGACAGACAGATGGACAACGGAGTGCTAGTAATAGGATCCCGTTTTTTACTCTTTGGACACCCTAAAAATTAAAGCCTACGACTCAAAAAATTTCTTGGATCACAGCTAAGTTCACTCCCGAGATGTTTTTCTCGATTAGAAAACAAAATTATCTCCAACATTACTGTAGGTCAGTGTCCTGTCATTCAATATTTTATTAATTTATTTGTTGTTTAGAAAGTACTTACTGTCCCAATGTACGTTCAAACAGTAATTGCGATAAAATAAATAAATCACTACCCGTTGCACCTTAGTATCTTAAACAAACTAAATAAGTAAACAGAGAAGTGTAAGTGCTAGACCATTATTTGTGTTTAAAATTGTGTGTAAATATAATTTATTTAACCTATCTTACGTTAAGTGTGTCTAAAAAGTCTAGATATAACGATTACTGTTTAAATAGTGGTTGTTTTTAATGAATGAGAAGGTTACTCTCTTATAAATCGGGTGATTGGTATAAGTCCGGTCAAATATATCTATATCGAACTTACTTTGGGGCTAGTTAAATCGGTGTGATTTGTCCTTATGTATTTATTTATTTATCAGCCCTTTTCGGGTTATACAGGATCTAACTCAATATACTAATTCTATTGCAAGGGTGAATTCATTCCACGATACTGAATAACTTTCCCCAAGGTATTTTCATTTCAATTTCATATTTTGTCCCATAGTTGGGCAACAAACATATTTTGAAATATTAAAAATCGTCTTATTATAAAACTAGAACTAACTTTACGACTTGGTCAAAAAAAAGTCAAAGCTCAATGATCATTTATTCACACATTAGATAGAGAGCATTTATTTATCTTTGGATATTTGTAGTACTTTTTTCTATTTCTTTCGTTTTCATAAAACGTAAATGTTGACGTCAGATCATTTACTTGCAGCCAAGTTTATTGCCACTTCTAAGAAAACTACACTTCTAAAAAAGCGGTAACAAACTGTATTGCAGCATTTTCTCCAAAAACGTCAGCTTACATTATACTGCTAACTATATACTATATAACTATATTATTCCTCCTGCTCCTGTTTAAGTTGACAGTAATATAAGAGAAGATGACATATTGCCAGAGTATTGGAGGTCATCGGGTTTTGGCCGGATAATAGTTTAAACCAAGTACTAAAGGCGGATGTCTAATAGATAACCCTAACAGTGTTGGCCACATATGCAAATAGTTACTCACCGACAAGGTTGGTAATGATGCTGTATGTACAAAACATGCTGAACTGCACCTCGTCCCAGTTAAACCGGTACCGCATGAACAGGTATAACACGTTCATTTCACCTGGGGAAAATAAATCAGATAGATACTATCGACATTTGCCTTGTAGTTTCCACCAGAGTAGAAAATGGCCACTCTAAGTCAAGGGATGTCGCACAAGGCGACCTAGGTAATACAAGCTAAACAAAGCTTATTCTGAAACATCAGTGAGACCTCTCCAACACGTCTGGCCAGCGTGGAGAGTGTAGCCCAAAGTCCTCTACCTACTCTGGTAGTATAGAGAGGGTCGTGCTCCTGCAGTGGAGACTCAAAATTCGGATGATGATGATATGGACAAGTCCCCAAATACTTATATTCTTTAAAACCAAGACTGGACTAAGCATTCTAATGCACTACCTGAACATCAGCACTTTCATGAAACCAGATATTATCTTATAACTTGAAGGCAAGGCTTTGTAGATAAAATATGGCAAGTTTTTCGAAGTACTAATCAGGATCAGGGTAGTACAGCAGCAGCAGAAGCATTTTATAAGTATTGGATTTGTAGGTGGCTGAGTTTACCATATCTTTTACACGAAACGCGTGTCGAAGAAACGTTCTCTTGTCTGATTTGTCCGATTCTCTGACAAGGATGGGTTGGGAGATGGCGCTTACCATGCAGAGGTCCATTTTATTTAAACTATGACGATCAGCAAAGAGACCCTAGTCTTCGCCGCATAGGCCTGCTATGGAACGCTATTGTATGTGTTTCACACAAGTGACGCGCGACGAAGAATCGTTCTCTTGTCTGATTTGATCTGATCATCCGTCAAAAATGAATGCAAGAATAGGCTTACCATCATTATCATCATATCAGCCGCACAACGTCCACTGCTCGACATAGGCCTCTTCCAAAGATTTCCAAAATGGCCGATCTAGAGTAACTTGCATCCAGCGACTTCCAGCGACCTTGGTCAGGTCGTCAGACCCCACCCACAAGGCTTACCATGTAAAGGTCCAAATATGACACAGACCACGACGATCAGCAAAGAGACCCTAAGTCTTCGCCGCCTCGGCCCGCTGCGGAATGCCACCGTAAGCGTCTCCCGCACGTGACGCGCATCGAAGAACGAGCACACCCATCCTCGACAACCCACCGGGAGCTCCTGGAAATGAAGATCTTTCAACAAAACACATACTTGAATTGTATTGTCAAATTGGAAACTCACTCTCTCTCGCTCTAGCAAAAAAGCGTGCGAAAGTTTCGTTCTGTGCTCAAAGATGAGATCCAGCCCTAAATTTACATTAGGTATTTATTAAATACGTTACATTGTCACATTGTTGAATACTGTACTGGCTTATGGTAATGTAAGCGAATGTTAAAATAAAATTATATTAGGTGTCCATAATTTACAATTACTTACACAAGTGCATTCAATACCTTTTTTAAAACTATTCTTGTATTTTTTTTTAATATAACGAAAACATAAGATACTTCATGCTGAATTCATACTATTTTTTTGTTGTTTCGGCAGCGATGTAATAAATGCGTCCTTACTCCTTATGCAACGAAGAAGTCATCGAAAAAATCTTACAAAAAAAGAAATACCAAAATGCCATGATTATTTAATTTTACACTACACTTCCCACAACCGATTCCGGTCAATTGCTAAATTACTTCGTTCTATAATTAATACCTGCGTAACGTTAATCAAATCTGCAAACGATTTCGAAAAACCATTGAAGTAAAATCGACATGAATACGATTCCAATTAGCCCAATACCATTAGCAGGCCTTTGAATTAGTTTCCAAATTAATCAGACGCCACTTTTGTAATCAATTCACAGAGATTGATCTAATACAATTAATTAAGACCTCATATAATTAATTTCATGCTACGTTCGTTCATATTTCAATTAATTCTCGTTCAAAGAAATACAACTCACAAATTGATAAATTAATATATTAGTATAACTATTTGATTTTAATGGTAGTGGTGCGATAAATAATTACAATATGTAATCAAGGGTTTGTTTATGAAATCAAGTTTTTTTTTAAATGAAAATATTTACATGTTCTATTTTTTTTTTTGTCATGAGAACAATTCTGCTTATTGAACCAGCGAACGAAGCGAGAAAAGTTCTTTGAGTCTATTTGAACAATGTGGCTTTTGTAGTGGTGGTGGTCATCGTGCCACGCTGTCACACCGGAGGTCCCGGGTTCGATTTGTTCGTTGAGTTATTATCCTATAGGTACCATAAGTTCACAAGTCTCAAACTAAATTTGGGGCTAGCTCAGTCTGTGTGATTTTTCCGTATATGATTATTTATGTTTGTTTAGACAATAACTTAACAATCTATATGAGCTTCATTGAATTCGATAGAGAGTGTAGATGTGGCCAAACATATTTTTTTTAGGTTTAAACATGAAACACGTCCATCGAGGAGTTGCCGAGGTATGGGGTTCGCCAGTTCACAGATCGGGGCAAACTACTACATGACACCATGGATAAACTCAAATAAAATTTATATCCATCTGCAAATACCTTTTATCACTAAATGTTAACAGATAATGCAAATACTAATATAAAACTTCTACCGCTAATATTAAGTTTCGAAGATACAACTATCCAGGCATGCGTGAATAATCATACAAAGTACAACTACACCAACTTTAGAATTGGCTAAGTAAAGTTTTATGCACTGATTTTATATTACGTTTTAAATAAATAATTTAAAACAAATTTCGTATTTGGGTGATTATTCAAGTTTTTCTTCTAATCAAATTTCTCTTTATAAATGTTTAATCTTTTAATAAAATTTAAACTTAAAATTCGGATCATGACATTGTTCATGTTTATTGGTTTTTTAGGTAGTTATATAGAACAGTACTTAGTAACATGTAAAAAACTAACTACCATATTCATAAACATCTGCATTTTTAAATCAGTTATTTAGCTACTGATTTTAGGAGCACTGTTTGTTCTGACAATCGTATAAAACAATGTCTATTCTCCTTCCATAGGTAGAATTTTCACTTTACGACTACAATTTTATTTACAGTTAATATTTTCCGTATAAATGAGTAGGTAATTTCAATATGTAGTAATATCAATAATGAGAAATATTTTTTCCTCGATGAAAAATATGACATGTTTAAATCGGGTAATGCCAACGAATAAATAGCAATTTATCCATAACTTCCCACAGCGCTAAAAATCTACATGGGTAATCTCTATAAATTGTCATTAATTGAAAATAATGTTATTTGAACAAAAATTTATATATAAAAAAAATTGGACTGAACGAATCAAAAAATAACTTATCTAATTGAACTGTTAAGTGGTCCTTTTTGTATACTAAGCGCATTGAATACTTTATTAGAATGGAGACTTATTGAATTCCTTTGTTCATATACACCCCTTTGAATTTATCGGTGAGATAGTTTAGCACACATAAAGTTCACTGACCTGGCTGTACTGTCAATAATAAACTTGAAAATACAATAGATTGGTAGACTTTATTAATACTTTATAGATAGTATCTCCTTTTGAAATTACTGGTCTTTTGCCCTGGTTCTTTGGGAGGCTTGTGTAAGGATACAGATCCAACACGTAGGGTACCTTTGGAGAAGTAGATGTAAGGGCGTACCCTTCAATACTTTTCGGCAAAAGAAGAAACTATTGCAAGAATCAGGAAAGTTTATGGTTTTTTTTAAAGATATATGATTCTAAAAGTTTAAAAAATACGTAGGTAGTAATTTAAAGTAAAATAAAGTAAGTTAATTAATCTAGCTCTTCACATACATACATACATACTATCACGTCTTTATCCCTAATGGGGCAGACAGAGCATTTTGGGTCTTGCGGTTCTATGCAGAGCCCAGGGCCGCAAGACCCAAAAGCCACTTTTAGCGTCATGGTGGGCGTCACATCTCCGACAAATTTGGTTGTTCGGTAGTACCGAAACATCAAAGTTCCGTTACCTAGAAATAATAACACAAGACTCCTCAAATATTGAAAAATATATCCATTAATTACGACCATATTTACATTAATGGTTTTACTACTCCAGTTAGTACATGATCATTGGGCGAAAAATAAAGTTGGCTGGTTTACGGAAAACACAAAATTTCACTTAAACGTTTTATATTTGCAATTATTATGATGATGTTCACTGTTTCCGGTTTTAGCACCGTGTTTTTAACAAGGTTTACTTTCTTACTTAAACTCACTCATCATCATCATCATTTCAGCCGCATAACGTCCACTGCTGGACATAGGCCTCTCCCAAAGATTTCCAAAATGACCGATCAAGAGCGGCCTGCATCCAGCGCTTTCCAACGACCCTGATGACTAAGACTCACTATCACGTCTTTATTCCTAACAAGGCAGACAGAGCATTCTGGGTCTTGTGTGTCAGAGAAGATAAAGCCTAGGGCAGCAAGACCCAAAGACCACTTTTATCTGGAAAATGGGGAGAAATTAAGGAATCTATCATAACATTTATAAATAATATTTATTAATAAGGTGAAAAAAGAAATCATAATGCTGATGGGTTTCTAACCGTATAACCTCTTAACATGATACGCATTTTCAACTATTCCCTCGATCGGCTGTTACAATCTGTACAGGAAGAGAAGTACTCCCAGACCAGAATTGAAGAACAATTTTTCAAAACTAAAAACAAACTTCATCCCCAAACTACACAACTGATTTTGATAAAATTTCTATGGGGCCTACTGTCAAGAGAAGACAAAAGAAGACCTTTACTGATCGATCTAGGCGTCTTCGAATAATCGGTGAATAGGTACACATAAATAACCGGTCAAGTGCGAGTCGGACTCGCGCACTAAGGGTTCCGTACCATTATCTATAAAAATCAAGTTGTTTGTATAGGAGCCCCCCTTAAATATTTGTTTTATTTAAACAAATTATTTATTATTAAAATTAAAAAACAATTGAGTATTTTGTGAATATTTCAAGTGTCTACCTGTTGCCATTATTGATATCGAGCAAAAAAGAGCAAAAAAATCGCGTTTGTTGTATGGGAGCTCCCCTTAAATATTTATTTTATTTTGTTTTTAGTATTTGTTGTTATAGCGTCAACAGAAATACATAATTTGTGAAATTTTCAACTATCTCTAGCTATCGCGGTTCTTGAGATATAGCCTGGTGACAAACAGACGGACAGACGGGCGGGCAGACAGCGAAGTCTTAGTAATAGGGTCCCGTTTTTACCCTTTGGTTACGGAACCCTAAATAAAGATCGCGTCGAATTGATAACCTCCTCCTTTTTGGAGGTCGGTTAAAAATAAAGTGGAAAAAGAAGTCATAATACTGATGGTCTGCATATTAAACCATTCCCTCATTCGGCTTTAAAGATCTGTGCAGGAAGAGTAGCATTCCCAGACCGGTATAAAAGAAAAAGTGAAAATTTTGAAAAAAAAAGTATTTTATTTTATTTAGTCTGCGTCCACTAGAATATCTAAAAAGGACCCATATTTTTTCGTTTAGCAAAGTAGTAAAAATTCACAAAGAAGCGCTTCGAAGTGTCGGAGTGGCGATTTACGTCATCGTTGGTTAAAAACCGTAGCTTATCGTGACGTCACGCGAAATTTAAATGCGCTGTATCTTCGTCATTTAAATAACCAGAGAGAAGTAAAAATACGTATACCACACATTTCAAAAATCTATCTCATCAGCCAAAAAAAATTTTGTACTATCAGAAATCTATATCTATACATATAATAAAACAGTAAAAAAGTGTGTCTGGGCATTTGATATATTTCCAAAAAAAATATTTGGGGCGATGGAGACATAGTACCTAATAGAGAAAGAATTTAAAAAAAAATTCTGTTTGTTTGTCTGTATGTCTGTATGTCTGTTTGTCTGTTTGTCTGTTTGTACACGCTAATCTCCGGAAATACTGGACCGATTCGAATGAAACTTTTTTTGTTATATAGCTAGTAAGCCTGGGCAACATATAGGGTATAAATAATTTTGGAAAATAGAACGCCTGATGCAGAACTATAATGGTCCACCTAAATTATAAGAGATATAAAAATGTCGCCATAGTAAAAGTTGTTCAACCTGATGAGCATTTTCCAGAGACAAAGCCCACGCGAACGAAGTCGCGTGCTTGGGCTAGTACGAAATAAAATATTAGTACTGTCAGCAATACGATTTCTTTTATAAATAATAATCCATATTGTCCACCTACACAAAAAGTACTAAGCATTAAGAAATATTTTCTTCAGTTTATTTAATATCGCAGATTAAGATGTTTTTCAAGATCTAAAAATACGTGAACCGTTCGTCTTTAATTCATTGCAAGATGTTTCTTTCGGGTTTATTTTTAGAGGGGGTATTTACCCTCTTTTCATTCCGCCCACGTAGGGGAAGATAATGCGATAGAACAATAGATTCATTAGAAATTCTAAGAGATTTGGCGCTTTTATGTCCTAGGGGCTATTTACAATGTTCATGTGTTTCTTTGATTGGCGTTATCTTTTCGTTATTGTATTTTAACCCCCGACGAAAGAGGGGTGTATTAGTTTGACGCTCACGTCGGTCGATCTGTCTGTCTGTCTGTGGCATTGTAGCGCTCGTATTGTTTTGGCATTGTAGTGATTGTCTGATAAGTAAGATGATCCGTGCTTCGGAGGGCACGTTAAGCCGTCGGTCCCGGTCACTGTCTTTGACATTGGTCGTTACCTAAAACCATGTCAGAGGCCTTTAAGGCGGTTTAAAAACTCTGACACTAGTGTTAGTCACTAACACACTCGATAAGAAGATTGTAGCGCTCGAAGAGATGGCAGGTTTTTACGTGAAAGCAAGTTCCCTTGCGGTAACTCTTAGCTTTGTTTGATGGAAATCGGTTCACGCATTAAAAAGTTATTGGGGGTCAACATTGGGATCGAAAGTCAGGGCTTTCTCTAGCAAAAAATAGATGGACTGTAATCGTATCGGTAGTTCTGCTAATCATCATTATATGGCCTTCTGGGCAGTCAGGGTTATTTAATTTGCCTAGTAAATAAACCTGTTATTTCAAAGAGTCTGCATTCAAAGTGCCAATGGCACCCTACTTTATCGCTCTGCTGTCCGTCCGTTTGTCTATCAGTCAGCGGGGTATCTCACGAACCGTTAGAGATAGTTTTCAAAGCGTATGTTTTATTAGAAAATAAACAAAAACAAGAAAAGCACCCATACGAATAAAATACAGAAAAATGCTAAACGTATTTAACCTTTTTTAACAAAAATCTTAATTTAAATACAGATATAAATAGAACTGGATTTTTAAATGAAGCAGGCAAAATTACTATCCGGGCTAACAAAAATAACATAGCCGTGAGCTATGTTATTTTTGTGATTTTTCCTGCAACTATTTCATCATGTGAAAGTTAAAATCAAAGCTTTCCGGAGCAAAAATAATAGTTTCAATGTTAAAGGTCCCGCGTCCTTTGAATCGTTCACCAGCAATCTCACCTATGTGAGCCTCGCTTTAGGTCCGCCGCACACTAGCTATTGATATCACTTTTTAAGTAAAAAGTTTATTTGATAATCAAATTTAAAAAAAAAACCTCGACTTTCGATAGTTTCATATGTAAACGCCAACTAGTGATTAGCGGAGGAACTAAATGGTAGAACTTATATCCGTAGCGCCATCTATTATTTGCCAGACAAACTACAAAAACCCGATTTCCAAGCGTTAACCCTCAGTAACTTTTAAACGGCCGAACTGAATTTCATCAAACAGCTAAGAAACACCACAAGGAAACTTGCTTTTACGTAAAAAAACACATCGGAATTGGTCCATCCGATTTAGCAGACACACAGATACTATACTAACAGAGAAAGACAGATATTAACGTCAAACTTATAACACTTCTCTTTTTTGTCAGGGGTTAAAAAATACAAACAGTTTTTGAAAACAAGCTCATTAACACACAACAGGATACCAATTGTTCTGTCGACCAGCAGTAAAAAGTCGAAATAATTAGTCAGAAAATCGTACGGAAATTAAGAATACTGGTAAGCCGTTGAAAAGGCAAATGTTATGGAAGAAATTAACGTCGGTAAACGGTTACACAATCAAAACCCTAAAAATATATATTCTGTGCCCCAATCAGCATTATAAAATAGGTTTTATTAATTCAGATAGCTTTAAGAAACCACTATACTCTACCACATTTAAGATAACGTATAAACTTTCAATATTAAAGGTAACTAATATAATTTAACCTAAGTCCCTATATCAAAAACCAAGTACTCCCATGGATGTTGTAGAAGGCGACCTAGGAAATACAAGCTAAACATAGCTCGTAGGATATGCTAAACTTTCAAAAGCACGGCCTATATTTCAAATAAGCCAGGGTCTTCTAATATATGTGAAAGTTGTATGAAATACAACATTGCATTGGCGTGTTTGATTTTTTAATGAAAAGTATCTAAATTGACTTTTTATAAATAAATAAATATATAGGGACAAATTACATTGATTGAGCTAACTCTAAAGTAAGTTCGAGACTTGTGCTATGGGATGTTAACTCTTTATAACAAAGAGATTTAAATTTATTGGGGACCTCGGTTGCGCATTGCTAGTGCTTTCGCAAGTAAAGCAACGCCGGGCGTGGTCCGCACTTGGATGGGTGACCACAAGTAGCACAAATTTTTTTAAAACTCCTCCGTGCTTCTGAAGGCACGTTTATGCCGTTGGTCCTGGCTGTCATCATTGTATGGCAGTCGTCAAGCTATGTCAGATGCCTTTAGGCAGCCTGAAAAATCTGACACCAGTGTTGGCCACTTACACACACGAAAGCAAGCAAACATAACAAATACATGTATAGATAAACATCCAAGACCCAGGTCAATTGAAAAAGTCCATTTCCCAACTTTCCCTAACCGAAAATCGAACCGATCGAACCCGGGACCTCTGGGTGGCGGACTAGCATGGTGACCACTACGCTACGGAGGTCTTTTTGGTTAGCATTCATTGTGCGGTGATCCTAAAACCAGCGATTGCGTAGCCAGGTCCCCCTCATTCAAATTTGCGTAGCGGTGCGGCAATTTATCACTTAGACAGCCGTCGACTCCGCCAATGATGTATAGCGTCGCGGGATAATCGGAAAAAGGGATAATTGCCGAAATCCTAGGCCGATAGCGAGAGGTCGCTTGTTTCGGGGAAGAATTCCCTAATTATTGTACTTTTGGTAAGTTAACGCTTTTTGTAGCAAAGGTTTTAAGAATTTAAATGCGTTTCTATACCCATTACTAATGACATAATGCATTCTGTAATCAAGTATATGCCTATACATAATATAATTACATAATTTTAGGGCAACGAAAGTTGCTCCAAGAATTTTTACAAGACGTATGTAGTTTTACACATTGATCTGATTTCATAATAATGTAATTTTATTTAATCATAGAGATTATGTAAAATCTCACTTATATAAATAAACATAATTTTACATATTATCCGTAAAATTTCGCATAAATACTCGCATATTTACATTTTGCCGGTAATATTACAAAATTAAGGTATTTTGTTACAAATTTACTATATGTACGTCGCCTCACGAAATGACCAAAAAAGGGATAATTACAAAAATCCTAGGCCGATAGCAAAATTCGCTTGTTTCAGGGAGGAAGTATTTCCCAAGAGTAGAATAGGGGTTACGACAGGGCCAAAAAAGTTTTATTCTAAGTAGTCCTTCTTTTAGATTATCCAAAAGTAATGGACCTTTTTTCAATTTATCAAAAAAGTATAAATTCACAAAGTTACGGAGCATCTAAATTTCAGAGTAGTGGCTTGTTACGTCACCACTATGTTAAAATAGTACTTAGCAGTGACGTCATGCGAAATTTATATACGCTGTATCTTCGTCTATTTTTGTTTCTCAGAGAAAATAAAAAAATACGTGTACAATATTTTTAATAATCTAACCAGTTCCAGTCGTCATGCCTATTGTATTTTTAATGGTTTTACAAAAAAAATTTCGTTTTAAACGCGATTTCCATATATTTTTAAAGCAGCTGTTGTACCCCTATATAGTATACGATATGGGCCTAAATTGTATAAGATACGGGCCTCGTTGCTCGATATAAATGATTTTTATTTTTTTATTTTATTTATAGGTATTTTAATGACTAGAAAATTAGATATGTAAGTTAGCCAAAACTTGCATGTTTTAGGGAATTTTACCTATGTTGCAATTTTCATTTAGAATTTAGCTAATTCAAGTAGACCTACTAAAGAGTATCAGTATTAGTAGTACTATTGAATATCTTATGTCCAACATAATTACCAATGCTTTTTAGATGTGATAAGTAAGGTAAGAGTTATTTGTGGCGTGGTAGATATGTGCTAAAATCAGGCTGGGTAGGGACCAATACTGAACTGGGTTTCTTTCGGCTTAATCTTCCCAGCAGTGGTCATTCTGAAACTCTAGTAGTTTTTAGCTCTTACACAACAATAATACTTAAAAAAAACCTTCAATAAGAGATAAATTAATCCTACATTGAATAAAAATAAATAAAAAGCTGAGTACTCCATTTGGGATTATTCATCCCTTCTCGAAATTTACTTCTGAGGTTACAAATTCATTCTTAAAATATTAATGTCATTTAGTATAACAAGAATGTTCTAATTTGTCAAAAACACAAACAAACACATCAGAGCTTTACCTAGTTTAACTTACACCAGACCCTCATCACTAGTGTTAGTCCTAGACTTTACCCTGTAATTGGTATGTGGCCTTTGCTCCGCCATATGTACCCTAATCTGGTAATCCAGGTGAAGCTGGCCTGATTGAGATTACGGAGGGTGAAATTGATTGATGGTCGGAGTTACGCTGGGGTAATGTGGAATGTACGTAAACAAATAAGTGTTTAAGTGAGCTGACGCGAATTCAGTAAACACGGTAATATCGTACTTTAATGGAAATAAATAAATTTAAATAGATGTAGACATATTACACTGATTGAACTAGCTAGCCCAAAGCAATGACGGTCACCTGATGTCCGACGAATAGTTAAAAATAAAAATAAACAATCTCGCGCAGAGTATTGCAGTAGTTTTTTTTGCCACGCTATCTTTCTCGCGGCGGCGAACAATAGAGCCATAATCCGTAGTTATTTCAAAAAATATTTGGTGTAATAAAAATGTTTAATTTGACATAAAATAAAAATTAAACGCATTTTTATAATTCATAAATCAAAATAATGAAATTAAACATGATTTTATTTTATAAAAGACCTTTTTCGAAATTCTGTTTTTTTTTTAATTTTTGCCGTAAAATAAAGCATTTTTTTTTATTATTTTACCGTCGCACATTAGCCAAAAGTGGCCGTTTTCACAAATGTGTGTAAAAAAGCTTTACGTTATCATTTTTAACTATAAACTAGGATTTAGGATTATCTAGGGCTTGATTATGACATAATTTTAAATGATGTCTACGTGTCCTTTCAAATACTGGACCCCGGAAAATATATGTATAACTTTAACTCTCGTATGCCGTTGCGTAGATTGCATTGTTTAACTATTGTGTCTGATCTTCCGGCATACAAGGGGTTCAGTGAGCTTTATAAAAATCATAAAATTAAGATATTTAGGGGCAAAGCTTCAACAAAATGCTAGAAAATAGAATTGGACGCTCTTCAATTTTCCACATTAGTAGGTGCAGTGTTTTTAATTTCCGCGTGCTCGAGCGTAGTTGTAGCACTTTAAAATTCAACAGGCTTCCACTCGCTACAATGAACAACCGACTGGGACGTGTTGTTCCACCATCTTGGGAATTCCTATATGTTGCCCGCAATACGCTAGTAGAGTTAGATAATCAATTTCAGTAAATGTTATAACGATTTATCAAACTAATGGCTCCTGAGTGAGAGCTGCTTTCGCCATTTTGAAAATTTTCGAAACTGAATCGATATAAAATTCTATAGAATAATCGAAAGCTCACAAAATTTCACGAAAATCGATTGAAAAATTGCGACCTGTAGCTTGGTCTTATAATTTAACTTACGATGTTTAATAGCTATCATCGTCACATCAGTCACAGGAAGTCCACTGCTAGACATATTCCTCCCCCAAGGATTTCCAAAACGACCAATCGGAAGTTGCCTGCTTATAAAGGGTTTTTCAATAGGGACGCTCGAACTTTGAAAGTTGATAGCGGCTATCCTGGAAAAGCGATAGCTTTCAAATTTAGGGAGAATATATATTTATTCATGACATGAAACAACCAGGTTGGTTTGGATAAAGCAGTGCCTGTATGTACGTCAAAGAAACGCAAGATCGTCGGAAAATATTGTTGCCGTTCGGGATAGTGTGTGAGAAAACCCCAGACAGTCTATTCCGCGTCGTGCGCAAGAGCTGGGTCTTTCCGGGCTTCGTTATCTCGCGTGGTGGTGACATCAACTGGCCACCGAGATCGTGTGATCTAACACCGCTCGATTACCCGTGGGGCTACGTAAAATCTCGAGTCTATGCTGACAAACCACAGACAATTGCTGCCCTGGAGGCCAACACAACTCGCGTTTTTAATGAGATTGAGCCCCATTTATGCGAAAATGTCGTCCAAAATTGGTCCACCAGGATACACCACCTGCAGCGGAGTCACGGCGGCCATTTGGCGTAAATTATATTCCATACATAATCAAATGTTCTTTAAAATAAAATAAAAATTGTGGCAATATCACTTAAACAGGTTGTTTTATACCATTTCAAAGTTCGAGCGTTCTTAATGAAAAACCCTGTAATAATAAATTATGATTTAGTTAATTTTGGGTTCCAGAATTACATGCATTTGGAAATCCTTAGGAAAGTCTATGTGCAGCAGCGGGCTTTATGTGGTTGATATAATGATGATAATGATGGGTTTCAGAAGGACGCCGGCGTAGAAGAAGGCCGAAAAAAGGTGACATTGAAAGCTACTTGAGTGGATAACAGCAAGCTGCCTGGAATTGTAAATCGTGGGAGCAAGAAGGAGAAACCTATGACTAACAATGACACTACATAAACTAAAAAATACGCAGAATAAAGAAAAACTTATGTGAAAATCAAATTAAGAAGAAAGTAAAAACATGCACTCACTCGTTGTCTCTCCTGAGATATGACTGGATCCTTCAGCCGGATATACCCGTATATTAAACTGGTCAGGTACAAACAGTTCGATATGAAAAATATGCCGTAGTATCCAATCTGCTGCAGCAGTATACCACTCAACGACATCCCTATAGGAATCCCTAGGGACATGCACAAATTGGCCACTCCTACTCTAAATGTCCTCATTTCCTTGGTCGTGACGTCACCGATGTAGCTGAATACACCGACGCACACAGTGATCCAGCCTCCCGTCAGAGACGGAAACAGGTCGGAGAGGGCCGTGACCTCCAGAGGCAATTCGTAGAAGAAATATGTGTTTAGAATGAAGCTCGTGCAACATAGCACTTCCCCGACGATCGGGAGTAAAATACATGCTTTCCTCTTCCCTGTCTTGTCACTCCAGGATCCGACAAATAGAACGAGAATACACGGAAACGCCGTCTGGACGATATTCTTCCATGCCTGCACTGACGCAGTTAGTTTCTGCACTTCCGCCTCTTCGGTCGTGTAATTATCCGTCTGCCGCCTATTCAGCGCGGAACACACTTCGTCACTGTATCCCAAATTCACTCTGCACGCTTTCTCCAAATTCAAGTTCTGCACAGCAAGCCCAGAGAACACATTTGACATAATATAACACGCGATGATCGGCTCGACGGTTATGTTGGATCTGATTTGCATCAGCTTTTCCCGAACGCCCGACTTCTTCGCTTTGGGCGCATCCTTCGGTGTTTCCACTTCCGTCGCTGGCTTGTCCACTGGCGCGGTGATTCCGTTCATGTTGTCGGAGTAAGCACAATTAAAGTTCAATCAATCATCGTTACTTATTTCGGCTGAGTTCCGTAGGTTCGTTCATCGTAGTGTCTTGTGTTGATGTTGAGAGAGCATGTCACTGGGTAGGGATTACTGGTACGTTTCCCAAGTATCATTCAATGTGACACGGCAGGACGATAGTGTCGCAAGTCCGTGCGCAGACTGGAGGCTACTTTTGTCTTAGGAGTTGATTGGACGGATACGCGTTCGAGTGGTATCATTATACACAATTGGCCTGGCGTAGTGTCACCGAGTGCGGAGCCCGCAGGACTGCCGGGCGGAGCACAACCTTGCAGTAAGCAGCCGTTTATTCCATTAGCCCAATGTCTGTCATTACGTGAAACAGTGGGTACAGGCAGGGCAGCTATGATTAGTGCACGGTCAAGGTACGCTTTATGCGTAGGTACCTTTTCTATTTCCAGGTACACTGATCGCTTTAAGAATGGTTTTGCTTACTGAAAATTCTTATTTTATTGTGTTTAGAAACAAAGGAAAAAAAATGTTTCGTACACAAGTTTGATATCTTTCAATAAAATTAGATTTTGAGATAGCGCTTTAAGGTTTTGATCATTGAGTTCAATACAGCTCATATTCCCACCTTAGCCACCTTACCTTATTTAATAGTAGATTGTGCTACAAGAAGTAAAGGTAATAGTTTTAACGCGAGGGCGCTTTTTGAATCCAGAGCAAAACTAAGAATTCCACAGTTGAATCACGAGCGTAATGAGTGATTCTACGGTGGAATCCGAGTGAAGCGAGGGATTCATGTATATCGCCCGAGATAAAAATATTACCGTACCCGAGTAGCACACTCTATTTTCATCTCCATCTATGAGAAAAACTAGCAAATACGTAATAAATAGAAAAGTAGAACACTTACATATACCAAGAAAAGTAGAACACCTTCATATACAATATGAAGGTAATATAAAATAATAATAATTTTTTGAAGGTTACCAACTTCTGATAACATTTTCACTCATAACTTTGTTAACGTGATCCTTCATAGCTTTTTATTTTTAAAAGTAAACTAGATATTGGAAATTAGCTTAAACTTACGAAAAAGTAGTCATCCATACATACCATATAACCTAAAACTTCTGTAATTACCACGAGTAATTACTTTGAATCAAAGACAAGCGTTTTTAATATACGTACTTATTAATTTTTTTTGAAGCAAAGAACACAAAAAAGTTTATCTACTTACATACATCCATGTTGACGACGACATGTATTCCAAATTTAAAAAATTGCGACGCCTGTGACCATTTTTATTGTATTAACACAAAATTCTTCTTTTGTTTTTTGCTAGATTGCCAACATTATTATTTTTTGATTCTACATAGATTATATCCTTGTTCAGTTTTCAAATAGTGTTTTAATCCCGTAAGATTTTCTTTTTCACTTTTAATCCCGAGAGAATCAGCAGTAACTTTAGCTCCGAATGTTTTGGGATGAAAACATCGTTTTTCGAGTAGATGAGATGAAAAGTACCCTTCTACCCTAGGTATAGTTGTTGAAAATCATTTTCACTTTTGCTTATTTTGCCCGTCAGTCTATGAACATAATTAAACAGCCCCCGAGGTTTAAGATAAATTTGATGGTCACCTGGCAACGTTTTACGTATGCGTACAGTAATTATTATTTACTCAATTAAGTCGTGCGGAAACCCCCGTCAAAAACGGTCGCCATAGTAAATATAATAAATAAATAAAACATATAATTTTTAAGTACTTTATTCCCCATTTATTGTTTAAAATTTGACTTATTGCAAATCTTCATTATAGTAATAAGTTCCGTTAGAAAAAGCTTTTATTACAATTTTTAAAAATATAATTTAGGGTATGAAAAACAACATGAAGTTAGAAATTACATCGAGATATAAACTAGAGTTGTTTACTTGATCTTGCCAAATAGAAAGAAGATACCTATGTTTATTTGGTAGAAATATAAATAACAAAACATATTAGACACTATGAGATCATCATATTCCACCAAAATGGTCTCCACTAAACACATGACGTAGCGTGAGCTACGAAGCTGGTCTTCCGCGGACACCATTTATAAAATTACAATAAAAGTCATTATAAAATAAAATAGTTTAAAAAATACAACAAATGATTATTAAATCGGGTCCACGAATAAAGAATATGCATGAAAAAAAAACGACGGGTTGCACTCTGGGAGTGCCGGCAGAAGTGAAAACACAGCAGTATGGCCACTACACAGACGGTCGAGCCATCAGCTGTCCCCATCCATGGATGCGCGTAGCACGCTGTAACATAAACACACACGAACATTCGCGCAAGCGCCCTGCGCCGCCTAAACGAAACAGCAGGCGCAGGCATACATTTTCGCCGCGCCGTAGAAAGAGAGGGGGATACTCCCTCTCCTACGCCGCGCCAGCTGTCTACTCTCCATCCGTCTTACGAATTTTCGATCAGGTCACGTGTCCTGACGCGAGTTTACATTTTTTACCCATTCCAAAAAAAGTGCACAACGCCGCTAAAGAAGTTTTCACTTCAAAAATGTATGTTATCTAACCAGTTTATTCGTGAATATACAAAATAAAGTACTAACAGTGAAAACAGAATAAAAGTTGGTTGTAAAGCAAACGAGATTTAGCGATTTTACTAAAATATGTCTCACTCGCAAAAACGCTATTTTCTATAGCAAATGTATTGATGATATGTAATTATGACGTCACCAGTCCATATCGGACTTCTCTCTCTAATTAAAACTTTAAAGTATCATAGGTTCGTCGCTGATGAAGATATTTTATAAATTATTTCATATTTGTTTACTGTGGTTAATAAGGATTTTATTAAGCAAATAAAAAAATACGTGCATATTCTCTATTGCTAATCTGGACTGAGCTGTAAGTAACCGATAGTTCTGGCGAGGACCTTTCAAAGGAAACCATCCATACTAAGTAATGTTTCCTAACTGCCGCTTTATTACTTACTACTCGTACCTTTCACGGGTAACACATTTGTAATAGACCAAGAGCCCACGGCCGTCAGACCTTACGTATTTTCTCATAAGTAATTATTTTGTGGGTTTCAATGGTTAAGTACCTATGTAAGTAGTTATTGCTGGGAAAAAAGTAAGGACTCGGCGGCAAACTTTACGAGTATATTGTCTAGTTCTTGAATACGAGTACATTGTTGCAGTCGCTTTGGTGCCTACATACATACATACATACTATCACGTCTTTATCCCTAATGGGGCAGACAGAGCATTTTGGGTCTTGCGGCTCTATGCAGAGCCCAGGGCCGCAAGACTCAAAAGCCACTTTTAGCATCATGGTGGGCGAGAAGATGGAAAAGCAATCAATACAGTGACGAGTTGCTAGCCGCATCGCCTGTTAAAATGATTCGCATTTTTGCCCATTCCCTCGATCGGCTTTTACGATCTGCGCGGGCAGAGAAGCAGCTGGTTCATTCTAAGTTTTTTCGTTTCTCCCAGACCAGCATGGGAGTGCGAGCTTTGGTGCCTAATAAAGCAAAAATATTAAATTGTTTAAAAATTACAAAACAAGTGCAGCAATGACAAAAGAGAATTAATTGCTTGTGTCCCAGAAATGATAGGCGCAGTGTGGGACGTCCACTGGCTCGGTGGGTCAACGATATCAGGCAATTTGCTGGTAAGAACTGGCTATCAGCGGCCGCGGACAGAACGGGATGGCGCAGACAAAGGGAGGCTTATGCCCAGCAGTGGGTTTTTAAAAGCTGATGATAATGATGATGATGTGTCTTGACAATTTAGAAAAATATTTTATAGTGTTTATTAAGCAACTGCGTTCGTGGTTCATACTTGGTTAAGTTTTATCTATACGTTAATTAAAACGGTTGAAAAAGTGTGTCTGTACATTAAATATATTTTCAAAAAAGATATTGGGGCGATGGATGGAGACACAGTAGTAGAGTAAAAATTAAAAAAAAGTCTGTTTGTACACTCTAATCTCCGGAAATACTGAACGGATTCGAATGAAACTTTTTTTTATATAGCTGTGTTTAAAGGGTATAAATGATTTTGGAAAATGGAACACCTGATGCAGAAGTACAATGGTCCAGCTAAACAATCTAAAACTTCGCGCGCTTCCATATTTCTAAAATACAAATGTGTACCTTAAAATAATGGAAAAATAGAGATGAATATGCTGTAGATAAAAAAACGGCCAAGTGCGAGTCGGACTCGCCCATTAAAGGTTCCTTAGAAGCAAGTAACATAATATAAGTCTGGTAGTATGTTTTTTTTTTAATTTTTCTATTTTATTTTTTTATTTTTCAGTTTAAATTGAATGAATGAAAGGTAATTTGCGGTTTATGATTTATGACGTGTATTAAAAAAAACACGGCTACAAAAGCTAGCGAATTAAAAAAAAGAGTGCGTTTTAAAGTTATACGGCTAGTACGGTAAATGAATCGAATTAATCATTAATTCAAGATCTTGAAAAGTTTACTAGATAAACAAACTAAAATAAACACTAGCCTCTACAGAATCAGCGTGTTAAATTATTCTCGAGCTCTTATTCTATAACAAAAGAAGCGATATGGCTCAACGCCCCGTAATAAGAAATTTATTTTTGTTTCCGTTTCCGTCAGATGTTTTTTTGTGAATTTTCCCACAATGTAGGTGCGATTCTTGAATACAAATATTTGAAAAACAAATTGATGTGAAAGCTTATTATGTTTTCTTTGCGGCTTACAAGGACAGATAATGTTGTCAATTTTGTAATTGTATTTTTGTACACCGATTTTTAGGGTTCTGTTCGAAAGAAGTCTCTTGGTTGCTGTTCATTTTTCGTAACTGCTTTTGTATTGTTTATTTATTTATTTTATTCATGGCTATTCACTACGTTCATGTACACTTGAAAAAAATTACAAATAAAACCTTATAAAAGTAAACGTAGTACATAGGTGCTTTTTATTTCTAAAGAAATTTCTTCCAGTAGACCCGCAAGAGGAAGTCGAAAGAAAGAGGTAATTGTTATCATAAGTCAAAAAATAAGAATAAATGAGAGGTTGTAAATAAAGTAAAGTATGCAAATAATAAAGTATATGTGCTAAAAAGTAAAGCCGTGCCGATAAATGTAAAATGTCATACATAACATAATAATAACATTTATTATTCATGTCACCTACTTATGGTATAGTGTTTAGTTGGAATACAAATTTTATAATTAGTACTAGATCGTAAATTATTTCTCGTAAATTATTTTATTTTGACATTATTGCAAGAATTTGCCCCACCAATCATTATATCGTTTACCATATGCAATGAAGAATTTGGTAAATTTTTTTTTATTATTGTGAGCAACATTCCTTAGAATTGGTAGACCCTCCAAGACCTCGGTTAAATTCAAACGTAATGCAATCTAAAGCCAATGTCTAACAAACATAAGTCCCCTTCTCAGGGTTGGGCTACATCTATCAGCACGCAAATGCTCTTTTATATGCTGTTATCCTTGTCTATCGCTCAGAAACGTCATCTGCTAGAGCGAGAGAGCGACGGAATGCTTCAGCATGGCCGGTGCTGAAGCGTTCCGTCGCTCTCCCTTGCTCTAGCAAATAATATATAAAACATGAAAAAAAATATAAATCATTCAAACTTAAATTAAAACAGTTTCTTATAAATGCCTGTTATTATAGTCTTTCCGATTTTTTAAGCGATGAAATTATATAACATAAGTAGGTATATATATAGGTTAATTTAGAAAGTTAGTATAAAGGAATGTTAATATATTAGTATAAATGTGTTATAGTTTAAATTCAAATATAAATATTATATTATGCTAAGTCAAAGATAATATAATTACTAACGTAACAGATACCCAACGCCATAGAAACTTTTGGACCGGCCTTAAGTAGGCAAATTGAGTAGGCGTTTCTAGTTCCAGCAACTCACAGAGATGGCAGCACACAGGACTAGCCATAGCCGCGAAAGCATATCGTAAGTGTTTAAGAGTTCGTCACTAGATGGCGTTAGCGAGAAAACAAATGTTTAGGCATAAGATCCTGAGTATCTATGATAATACACATTTTGGCCATTGTTAATCTTATTTAAACGAGCAATTCTTGTATGTATGTATATACAATGTCCTTTTTTATTAAGTACAAATATTTTAAGGGGTGAATCAGACTATCATTTTGAACAACTTTTCCCAATAAATGTATATCGAAATAGGAAAAAAAAAATTTTAGGTTTTCATAGAAATCGAAGTAGTCACGTGATATCATTACAATGTAAAATGAAAATTATTTTTTCGTATTTCGATAAAAATTTACCGGGAAAAGTTGTTCAAAATTATGGACTGAATCACCCCTTAAAATATCTTATACCTTTAAACGAGCAATTCTTGTATGTATATATATTTATAAGTTTCTGTGATCTTGAAAACGGCTCTATCGATTTCGCTGAAAATTTGTATATGGGGGTTTTCGGGGGTAAACAATCGATCTAGATTAGTTTTATATTTGGGAAAACACGTTTTCATGCGTTTTTCTTTCCACGCAGAATATGGTCGCTAATTTTGTCGCGCCGCGACCGCCTTTATTTAGCTCAGCGGTTAAGGATAGCGACCGCTAGAAAGAGTGTTACGGGTTCGAATCCCACTCGGTGACTTACTTTTGTTTTTTTTTATGTTTAAGTTTATATTTTTTTTTTTTGCGTTGTTTTTGGACAAGTTTAAAAAAAAATTGGTAATGTTTGAGATGTAACCTAGCAAAGCTCGGTCGCCCAGGTACTTTGTACTTAATAAAAAAGGAAATTGTATATATATATATATATAATATATATATACAATTTGTATATGGGGGTTTTCGGGGGTAAATAATCGATCTAGATTAGTTTTATGTTTAGGAAAACGCGTGTTTTCGAGTTTTCATGCGTTTTTCTTTCCACGCAGAACATGGTCGCTAATTTCGGCGCGCCGACCGCCTTGATTTTAGCTCAGTGGTTAAGGATATCGACCGCTACAAAAAGTGTTACGGGTTTGAATCCCACTCGGTGACTTACTTTTTTTTTATTTTTTGTTTAAGTTTATATATAATTTTTTATTTTGCATTGTTTTTAGACAAGTTTAAAAAAAATAGTTAATGTTTGAGATGTAACCGAGCAAAGCTCGGTCGCCCAGGTACTGCTATCCTACGTACGTAACCCGTAATCGCGCCATACCTACAAGGGGTAGGTAGCCGCGCGCGCCGCACGACGCACGAGGGGTGTTAAAATTAACAGATTCGGATGCAGGACAGCGACGCGTCGATCATTTATGTTATAAAATGTCAAATTTAAAAACGTGTTTGAAGTAAGTGCCATTTATGAAACGCAGAGTCACAATAACGAATGTTTTTTCCATACAAAAAACCGTGCGTTTAGTGACTTCGCATTTCAAAAAATGACACCACTAACCATTCATATATAACTTCAGAAATATCTAGGTAGGTAAGTAAGCATTTCTCATTTCTTTCATGCACATTATGATAAATAATGAATAGTACTACGTAAAAAATTGCAAAATTATATTAAGTACCTACCTACCTTCTTACAAAAAAAAGAACCTCTTGCAATGTGATAGGTATGTAGGTACTCATAAGAAATCTGAATACGTATAACAAATTTATTTACCAGGCGGTTTATCTTTTTTTTTGTCGGGGAAAGTGAAAAAGAGTATGGAAATCTAATAGGTAGGTGCTTAGTACTACTTATATATCGAGATCAGCTTCACTTGATTTGAATTATTTTTAGTTCGATGCATGTAATCTTCAAAGAACTGTGTGCTGTGTGCAGCCAATGGAAATGTCGTTTTTACTTTTATATAATATCATCATAATATAAACAAATAAAAATGGAGACCTTTGCTCATCAGTGGGACAGTAGGTACCTAAGGTTAATTTAAAATATAATATATATATACAATGTTCTTTTTAATTAAGTACAAATATTTTAAGGTGTGATTCAGTCCATCATTTCGAACAAGATTTCTCAATAAATGTATATCGAAATACGAAAAAAAATTGTAGGTTCTCGTACATATCACCGTAGTCACGTGATATCATTACTAAGGAAAATGAAAATTTTTATTTCTTTATTTTGATATACATTTATTAGGAAAAGTTGTTCGAAATGATGGACTGAATCACCCCTTAAAATATTTGTACTTAATTAAAAAGGACATTGTATATATGTATATATACTAGTGATCTAGTATAGCCTGTGGTTCGATTTACTACGGGTAGGTATGTCCCTTTCACGTTGTAGGACACAATACAACTAAAATGATACCTATCTATTTTTTTTTTTAATTTATTCACCATATTTCCGTATCATATTCAAAGTTCTTTGGAGTTTGATAAAGTTCGATAGGTACGTAGTCGTACGATGCCACTGACTTACTCAGGTGTCTGAATGTGTTCGCCGCCGGTCGTTCCGGGCGCGACCTCGCGGCACTACTTATATCCAAACTTCTGCTTTAGGTAGGTACATGGGGTAGGTAAGTACGTGTTAATGTACGTGTTACATGTTGATTCATTGAACGAGCATCTAGGTATAGCTAGGTACCCGTGCTCGTATATCAGGTGTTAGGGTGTTACGGTTGCGGACGTTACGATTTACCTAACATCTCCAGCTATGATAATCGTCACTTAGTATTTTGGATAAGTAGTTAGGTATTACAATATAAACCATATTTCGATGTTTTTATGACATGCATGATAAGATACTAAGTACCTTTAGTTCGTACGGCGTGTGCCTTTTTTAATGATATCTTATCTTATCTTATAGAACGGGAGGTCACGACAAATTTGGTAACGATAAGGGATATGACTGACTCTGGTTTTATAGAATAAAGAGCACCTCTCTGATGCTAAATATGTTGGTCTGCCTGCGTGGAGTGGTTGCGTTACTTAGATATGGCGCCTGAAAAGTTGGTTATCGTGACCAAAAAAAAATTATTAGGGATATGGCTGACTCTGGTTTCACAGGATTAAGAGCATCTCTCTGATGCCAAATATGTCGGTCTGCCTGCGTGAAGTGGTTGCGTTACTTAGATATGGCGCCCGAAAAGTTGGTTATCGTGACCAAAAAAAAAATGATAAGGGTTATGGCTGACTCTTGTTTCACAGGATGAAGAGCACCTCTCTGATGCTAAATATGTTGGTCTGCCTGCGTGAAGTGGTTGCGTTACTTAGATATGGCGCCTGAAAAGTTGGTTAGCGTGACCAATAAATAATAAGGTAAATGGCTGATTCTGGTTTCACAAAATGAAGAGCACCTCTCTGATGCTAAATATGTCGATCTGCCTGCGTGAAGTGGTTGCGTTACTTAGATAGGGCGCCTGAAAAGTTAGTTACCTGGACAAAAAAAGAAAATTATAAGGTAAATGGCTGATTCTGGTATCACAGGATGAAGAGCACCTCTCTGGTGCTAAATATGTTGGTCTGCCTGCGTAAAGTGGTTGCGTAACTTAGATATGTCGCTTGAAAAGTTGGTTATCGTGAATAAAAAAATTATACCGTAATTGACTAACTCTAGTTTCACAGGATGAAAAGCACCTCTTTGATGCTAAATATGTCAGTCTGCCTACGTGAAATGGTTACGTAACTTAGATATGATGCCTGAAATGTTGGTTATTGTGACCAAAAAAATGGTAATGCAAATGGCTGACTCTGGTTTTACGGAATGCAGAGCACCGCTCTGATGCTAAATATATGTCAATCTGCCTGCGTGAAGTGATTGCGTTACTTAGATAGGGCGCCTGAAAAGTTAGTTACCTTGACAAAAAAAGAAAATTATAAGGTAAATAGCTGATTCTGGTTTCACAGGATGAAGAGCACCTCTTTGATACTAAATATGTTGGTCTGCCTGCCTGAAGTGGTTGCGTTACTTAGATATGTCGCTTGAAAAGTTGGTTATCGTGAACAAAAGAAAAAATAATAACGTAAATAGCTGACTCTAGTATCACATAATAAAGAGTACCTCTCTGATACAAAATTTGTCGGTGAAGTCTTGTTTGTTTTGTCGGTCTGCCTACGTGAAGTGCTAGTGTTACTTAGATATGGGTATGGCGCCTGAAAAGTATGCTATCGTGATCAAAAGTAAAATTATAAGGTAAACGACTGACTCTGAACGGCTGCATATCGAGCAAAATACATCTATCGTTAGTATCCGATATTATATATACATGCCGCAGTTCACAATTGTACTAACAACAGATTTGTCAACTTTTCAGAAGAGCATTTAATTTAGAAAGTTTTCTAAAGTTTAGTCCAGAACGGCACAAAAATAATTACATAATTTCACGTGTCAGACTACAAGCTATTGGAGTCTAGACATTCTGCAATTCTTCATGGCTTGGGAAAGGGATAACAATTAAACATCCAAGACTTTCAAAACATTTATTCATTTAGGCTATTGCTACAGCTCTAATCTGAATATATTGTGAAAGATTTTACCACCGCGTCGGAAGGGCTGTATCATCACAGAGAAGAGGCGGCCAGAAACTCTGTGGTAGCTCTTTTAAAATATTCAACAATTATTCCATTACTCACATAAAAACAATATCTTAGAAATAAGTTGTTCATCAATCATTAAAATAACAAGAATATTAATAATGCAGTACTCACAGTTCCTTGAAATGAACACCTCGACGGTTGGCAACGTAATGCCCGACGTTTGTTTGCGTGTCGCTTTTTATAGACAAAGTTAGGGCGTGTTACCCACCGCTAGGTGGGGTAAAACGCATTTCCCTTGCACAAATAAACGTCTTAAAGTATTACCTTCTATTTTTTGATGTTTTAATTATTTTAATTAATTATATAAGAATAAATTAGAATTAAATAATATCTTACATTATGTGAGTTCTGCTCAAAACTATCACGTGTGTTTTTACGTAAACAAGTGACTCATAATAATACAACGGATAATATTGACAAACAAGGGTATATATAAGTATGGATAGATATTGTATGCTAACACACGCCTATTCAAGAGTCTAGTCCTTTGACTGCATTATATCCAAAAATTGTGGTATTATAGTAGTCTAATTTCAAAAATAGTAAAATAAACTTTAGTCCATTTGTGCACTAAACCTCATTATGATAACAGGCAAATATTTTATCAAAACTAAAAAACACTTCACCCCCAAACTACACAACTGATTTCGATAAAAGAATTCTCCAAATCGGTGAAGGCACCTTCAAATAATCGGTAACAAATTATGCACTTGCATAACTTTAACATGTGTGTAAATGTTCTAAATGCGTATGATACGCCAAACTTTGAAATTTGGTTGAAATCAGTCAATACTTGAAGATTGAAATTATAAAAATAAAATTCCGGCGTTAACAATAATACTAATTATTGTTAATGCCGGAATCTTAAAAAGTACAACTGTAACACTAAGTTTTTGGTAGAAAGAGTTAATTTATCTGGTACTAAAAACGTACAAATCGAAAATTTTGTAGTTAGTACATTTGTGAACTACGGTATCAATATTAGGGTGACACAGGGTAGACAAATTCATGTGTTTGTATAAACGCACGCTACTGTATCTAAGTAACGCAACCACTTCACACAGTCAGATTGACATATTTAGCATCAGAGAAGTACTCTTCACCCTGTGAAACTAGAGTCAGCCATTTACCTTATCATTATTTTTTCATCAGGATAACCAAATTTTTTGGCATCATATCTAAGTTTCACAACACAACCATTTCACGCTGGCAGACCGACAAATTTTGTATCAGAGAGGTACTCTTTGTTCTGTGACACTAGAGTCAGCTATTTACGTAATTATTTTTTTCTTTTGTTCACGATAACCAACTTTTCAAGCGACATATCTTAGTTATGCAACCACTTCACGCAGGCAGACCAACATATTTAGCATCAGAGAGGTGCTCTTCATCCTGTGAAACCAGAATCAGCCATTTACCTTATAATTTTCTTTTTTTGTCCAGGTAACTAACTTTTTAGGCGCCCTATCTAAGTAACGCAACCACTTCACGCAGACAGATCGACATATTTAGCATCAGAGAGGTGCTCTTCATTATGTGAAACCAGAATCAGCCATTTACCTTATCATTTATTGGTCACGCTAACCAACTTTTTAGGCGCCATATCTAAGTAACGCAACCACTTCACGCAGGCAGACCAACATATTTAGCATCAGAGAGGTGCTCTTCATCCTGTGAAACAAGAGTCAGCCATAACCCTTATCATTTTTTTTTGGTCACGATAACCAACTTTTCGGGCGCCATATCTAAGTAACGCAACCACTTCACGCAGGCAGACCGACATATTTGGCATCAGAGAGATGCTCTTAATCCTGTGAAACCAGAGTCAGCCATATCCCTTATCGTTACCAAATTTGTCGTGACCTCCTAATCTATTATACCTTTAAATGAGCAATTCTTGTATATTTATTTATATATTTCTGTGATCCCGAAAACGGCTCTATCGATTTCGCTGAAAATTGGTATATGGGAGTTTTCGGGGGTAAACAATCGATCTAGATTAGTCTTATGTTTGGGAAAACGCGTGTTTTCGAGTTTTCATGCGTTTTTCTTTCCACGCAGAATATGGTCGCTAATTTCGTCGCACTGGCCGCTATCCGTTTTGGCTCAGCAGTTTAGGAAGCGGACCGCTAGAAAGAGTGTTACGGGTTGGAATCCCACTCGGTGACTTACTTTTGTTTTTTTTATGTTCAAGTTTATATATAATTTTTTACTTTGTATTGTTTTTGGTTAAGTTTAAAAAATGTAGTTAATGTTTGAGATTTAACCG
This sequence comes from Acrobasis consociella, assembly GCA_963555685.1. NCBI lineage: Eukaryota > Metazoa > Arthropoda > Insecta > Lepidoptera > Pyralidae > Acrobasis > Acrobasis consociella. The sequence goes on along the minus strand of OY743111.1, from coordinate 4,313,959 downwards.
AGCAAAGCTCGGTCGCCCAGGTACTTCGTTCTAGAAACAAAATGCAGCGCAAAATGATACGAATACGATTTTGTTTGTACAGTGTACGTACCTAGTATATTTTACTCTGAGGTACATTATTACAAGATATTATAATAGGTAGGTATCATTTGTATAATCTATTCTTACGGACGAGTTAGTACCTACGCTTTATAGTAAAGACGGTGCTGCCATCAATATAATCCCACATAAAACCTTAAAGCACACAAAGTGCCATCTAGTGACATAATTAAAAACCAAAAATTGTGCTTTTAGACAAATATTTCTGAATTTCGTGAAATAGACAAAGAAAGTGCTTTAAAAATATTTATTGCAGCTCATAAAAATCATATTTAATAAGTTAGAATATTACTTTGTTCAAATAATGGTAATAAAAGATTTTAATGTTTTCCGTGGTTTTAATCGATACCTACTGCGCCATCTAGTGAGGACGGAAGGGTAATAATTACGTTTATATGGCGATGGGTAGGCGTGGCTAAGTGTAAAATGCTATGCCCTAACTGGGCCCATGTAGTGTTACATGTGTGAAAACCATTATCTGTTCGCTGTGTATGTACATGTGCATTGTAATTGAAATAAATAAATGGTTCTGAGCGACAGAAGAGGATAGACGCATAGAAAAGTGCTGATCCGTGGTAACACATGTAGCCTAGCCCTGAGTCCCCATGTTGTAGCGGGCGTTACGGAAGCCTACACAAGTACACAACACACTACGTAGCGGGCTTGACCTATGATACATACATAGTCTATTTTAGGCCGGCTGCATATTAAACAAGTTTAACATATAACTCTCAGTATCCTTTTTAGGGTTCCGTAGCCAAATGGCAAAAACGGAACCCTTATAGATTCGTCATGTCTGTCTGTCTGTCTGTCCGTCCTTATGTCACAGCCACTTTTTTTCCGAAACTATAAGACCTATACTGTTGAAACTTGGTACGTAGATGTATTATGTAAACCGCATTAAGGTTTTGACACAAAAATAGAAAAAAAACAATAAATTTTGGGGGTTCCCCATACTTAAAACTGAAACTCAAAAAAAATTTTTCATCAAACCCATACGTGTGGGGTATCTATGGATAGGTCTTTAGAAATGATATTGAGGTTTCTAATATCATTTTATTCTAAACCGAATACTTTGCGCGAGAGACACTTCCAAAGTGGAAAAAAGTGTGTCCTCCACCCCGTCACTTCTAAAATAAGAGAATGATAAAACTAAAAAAATATATATGATATTCATTACCATGAAAACTACCAGCGAAAATAGGTTTGAACAAGATCTAGTAAGAAGTTTTTTTTTAATATGTCATAAACTGCAATTTACCTTTCATTCAATCAACTCAAATATAAAAATTAAAAAAAAATACTACTACGGAACCCTTCATGGGCGAGTCCGACTCGCACTTGGCCGCTTATTTGTAGTTGCTTTACACTAGGTACTCAAAACATTATAAGTTAGTTATTAGCGAAAACTTTACTGATGTATGTTTAAGTAGTTAAGTTATATCTATTTGTTCAAGGCTTGTGTTTGCTCCCCAAAGAAATAAATAAAAATATTATTTGGCAGGCAAATTAAAAAAAACCCGACTCTAGTGACGAGTGGCAAAACAACATATCCAATCGATATTAAATGGATTGATATCCGTAGCGCCATCGATTATTTGCCAGGTAAATAAAAAAACCCCGACTTTCAAGCGTTAAGCCCCAATAACTTTTAAACGGCTGAACCGATGTTCATAAAACATAACTAAGAACCAACGCAAAGGAACTTGCTTCGATCCATCCATTCGAGAACTACGATGTGTGGCATCATAGTTCTTGAATGGTCAGACGTTTCCAAATTAAAAAAACGCATCGAAATCGATCCTCATATTATATAGACAGACAAATATTAGCATCAAACTTATAACACCTCTTTTTTGTCGGGGATTAAAAATATTATGTGTCAGAATATTTTAGACTAAGGCACTCTGCCCGGATATTTTATTGTAGATCCTGCATACTATCAAAATTAGCTGATAAAATGCAGGGTCTAAAACAAGACATATGGGCATTCCATACAGTGGGAGTCAGATATACTTTGACAGAAAACATCTTATAATATATGGCCGGTTTTATATTATACCCCTTGCAATCAAGAATCTGATAAACAATATTAAAATGAGCTATATTCCCCAGAATTCGCTGATCTATCCTCCGGGAGCCGGTAAAATAAAAACGTAATGCAATCAAAAGCCGATATGTCACAGCCGTGTCCTATAAGGACAATGATTTCAATTATACTACTAAGCTGGACTGGGCAAGATATAGGCAAGCGCCTGCCTCACATTCAGTTCCTTTTATTGCATATTTTATTATGCAAATAAAAGATGGCAATGCTTCATTGAATTCCTGCGGAAAAAAGACTTTACAGTGTGTTTGTACTCTGTATATATTTCTAAAAATATAAGATAAATTTACCTTCAATTTTCGTGAACATTAAAAGATCTCTACTCTTGAAGTGTTGCAAATTTTGTAAAGAGAATAATCTTCGAGTTACAGTGCAAATTGATATAAAAATAAAGTTTTTGCATTTGCATAACAAGTTATATTTGAGGAGCTAGCATACGCTTCTTGATAGAATACATTTGACGGAGCAAAATAACCTAATAACTCCAATGACAATAGTCGATTGGACCTGACTTCACTGTGCTGCCATTTGGTGTCTCATATTTTTGAAAAACCCTCATTGAATCAATCCATTACAAAAATACGTTATCTTTTTTGCTACATTGGCTTCATGAGCAACAGACTGTTCAGTCACAGATTTGATATAAATATATTACGTACACAACGGAATCTCCTAAGGTCTCGCGCAATATGCGTCCCTGTCTCCCGTTCCTGTGCGTCACCCCCGTTCTCGCATTGTCGAGACGACCAGACGCAAGCAGCCCGCACCCGACCATTCAACACCCTTTACAAGGCGAGAACGGGGGAGAGGTCCGAGGAAGTTGAAGATGTTGGGCAGGACCTTAGGAGATTCCTTTCTGTATGTAATACTCATATTAATTCTATATTTCAGTCTAGCTATCCGTAACATTTAACATCAGTGTCTATGGGACATTGGGCCATCCAGATAAAAACTTTTATCGTGCTGATTTATAACGCCATTAAATCCGCATAAAAATCATGGATTTCGCATTTTTGCCAGCAAATTGTTTCGTTTTATTGTGTTGACGAGTTATTGTCATTTTACTCGTGTACGCAACTGCCATAAATTGAACAGGCTGATTTGCTGCAGTTTTCCTTTTTTGTTTATTAATGTTTTGGGCAATTGAATGTTTGCCGTATTTACTTTTAATTTTGTCGTCTTGTCAAACGGTTGCTCTTAGCAAAGATACAAATACATGAGGACTACTAAAATTAGAAGGCATTCTATGATCTTTACCAAAATATCGTCAATGTGTGTGCGTCTCAGTTCATCTTTTTTCATCCAAGACCTCAACCAAAGCCTGGCTTTTAAATATAATTTCAATACTTTATATCGGTGTCATTTATGGAAAGCATAGATGCTATTACCCTTATTATTGTTTTTTTAACAGCGTTACAATGCTCGGATTATTATCCAAATTAAAACATGTGATGAAAAATTTTGCCACGAGAAGGATTTGAACCTTCGACATTTAAACCCATGACCCTCCTTTTATGTTTTACACCCACGACTTCTTTGTTCTAGAAGATCGTATCTCTGATGTTATAGAATACCAAGGTAGAAAAATTACCGGCTTTCCATCTTTACCTCGGGACAAAGCGCCCCCTGCCCTATGTCCAAGTCGTCGTAAAAAATATCCCAATAATTCACCAACAAACTAAAAAGACGCACTTAAAAGCGTTCAATCATATAAATATATACTAATTTATATTTAACTCCATCCAAGTGAGGAACCTTCATAAAATAATTTAATCCTATTCTTTAAGGAATTCAAAGTACGCGACTCTTTAATTACCTTAGGAAGTCGGTTTTGTTCTTTTATGTTTCACACGCACGACTTCTTTTTTTGTTCTAGAAGAACTCGAGGTAGAAAAATGAACAGCTTTCCACCATTACCACGGGACAAAGCTCATCCTGCTTTGTCCAACTCGTCGTCAAAAATATCCCCATAATTTACCAACAAACCAGAAAGACGCACGTAAAAGCATTTAAATATATATACTATTATTATACTATTACTATTAATATATATTTAACTCCATCCAAGTCAGGAACCTTCATGAAATATTCTTGAAGGAATTCAAAGTACGTGACTCTTTAATTTCCTCAGGAAGTCTGTTTTGTTTTCTTAAGTTTCACACGCACTTCTTTTTTATCTAGAAGATAGTATCTCTGTTTTTTTTAATTATGTAATTTATTTATTTATAATCTTAAGATTATAGTACAAAATGTACAACTTAATGCTAAGCATTGCCTACCTGGTCACCTTTGGGACGTAGCAGAAAAGATGGTAGATGGGGTGCAATAAAATAGATAAGTATATAGAAAGAAATAAATTAGGGTATATTTCATTACATAACGTAATCATGGGCATATATAATAACAAAATAAACCAAAAAATATATATCTTCTCATCATATTGAAGAGGTCCCTTGTTTGTGCTTTCATAATGTTATCGGTGTTGTAGAATTTAACCAAGGTAGAAAAATTAACGACTTTCCACCTTTTACCACGGGACAAAGCGCACCCTGCCCTTTGTCCAAGTCGTCTTCAAAAATATCCCAATAATTCACCAACAAACCAGAAAGACGCACGTAAAAGCGTTTAAACGGCAAATTGGCCGGATTCGCTATCGGCCGCAACTTTTGTGCGCCAAATTGTCGCTACGTGCTTCTATTTTGTTCATTACTACCTGGAACTTAATGTCCCCAGTCTTCCATATGGATTTGGGAGATATCTTAAGATCACAGAGATATAGATCTACTTTTAATTGAAGGAAGTTTGCTGCCGTGGAACGCGCGGGCTCAAAGGTTGTAAAGATCATCATCATCATTTCAGCCAATTCCAGGAAGTTCACTACTGGACATAGGCCTCCCTAATCAAAACGACCGATCTTACGAGTAAACTTAAGGGATTTATGTATTTATTTAATTAGCAACGAGTACATCTAGACCTACCAATTTTATTTGTTTTATTATACTTAATTTACATATACATTCACTTTTTACTTTTAAATTCTTATAAACATCTATGTTTACAACATCATCTACCAACGTTGTCAATCCTTACAATGTTGTCCTCAACATCAGGGTGACGGCAGTGGTTAGGGGCAGGTTAGGGGTAATAAGGACGTTTGAACACGAATAGGACCGATATTACAATCAATTTGCCCTTACTTCCAAGGTGGGATCGATCTCAGCATGGACACAGAGTGGCAGACCACAAAAACTATAATTCATACAAGAGTTTTGGTTAAGTAGGTATCACTACTACTTTCATCCGAAATTGTTCCATGAAATCATCATTTTCAGATCTTTTTGTCTCCACTGCAGGAGCACGATCCTCTCTGTACCAGAGCCATACTTGGCCAGAGCAGCCAGAGGATTTGGCCTACGCTCTCCACGCAGGCGGATTGGACTTGTTTCTTTAACTTAGCCTTGTTTAGTCTGTATTTCCTAAGTAGCCTTTTACGGGAATACTTGGAGAGGTCATATTATACTCTGCCGGAAACTACACGCCGATAAAATTATACTTAAATAGTATTGCAAACAGCTTTACCTCTGAAAATATCTAAGACACGTTTATAACTCACGAAGTTTCAATTCATTGGTTTTACGGCCCTGGGCTCTGTCTACCCCATCAGGGATAAAGACGTCAAACTTTATATATATCTAAATCTATCCGATTCACGTGTTGAGAGAATTGGGCCGCTTCATTAACATTTGATGTCCTACAGTTTCCACACTTCCCGAATTAAGGAAGGACTAAATACGAGTGAGTATATCTTAATGGAATATGATCAGACGGCAGTTTGATGGCCGACCTCTGACCCTACCCTCAACTTGCAGATAGCTGGTTTAATCACTTCATTTGCAGATTAACTTCAATTAACTAGCGCTTCAGTAAATTGATTGACGATATGACGGTACTGCCTGTAGGGAAGTTTGCAAGCACATCATTTGTGTACCAACGTCACTTTCAGTGTTATTTAAACCAGTTATTTAAACCAGCTCCCATGCTGGTCTGGGAGAAATAAAAAAAAACTTAGAATGTACCAGCTGCTTCTGTTCCCACGCAGATCGTAAAAGCCGATCGAGGGAATGGGCAAAAATGCAAATCATGTTAACAGGCGATGCGGCTAGCAACCCATCACTGTATTGATTGCTTTTCCATCTTCTCGCCCACCATGACGCTAAAAGTAGCTTTTGGGTCTTGCGGCCCTGGGCTCTGCATAGAACCGCAAGACCCAAAATGCTTTGTCTGCCCCTTTAGGGATAAAGACGTGATAGTATGTATGTATGTATGTATTAAACCAGTAACCTCGCAAAAGTAGTTGATGTTAACAGATGATAAAGTAACTTATTAATCCTTAATTTACCGCCAATACCAGACAAAATAGTAAAAACAATGCAAGAATCTTGATATCGCGACATAGATGTGTTAACTATTTTCGGGAAGATTACATTACGGCATACGTTTAAAATTGTATTATTATTAAGGTACATTTTTCAGTAAGTAAATTCTTTTGAGTAATAACAATTTTTAAACGTATTAAAGTTGTTTGTTTTTCGTGTGTATAAGTGGCCAACACTGGTGTCGGATTTTTCAGGCTGTAAAGTGAGTCTTCGTTTTATTGTACGAGCGAGCGAGGTTCTTGGATTGTTGCAGTATACAAAAATAAATTTGTCTCTCTCTAACCTCAGGAAGTCTGTCCCTTTCAGTCAGGTTGTTTATATATTAAACAAAGAGTCTTTAATATCGAAGTCCGAGTTACATAGAGGTACATCTAGGCTCCCTCAGGCTACTTGAACAATCCTACGTTCGAATGTATTTGAGTATGAATGTATGTTTGTTCGACGATAACTCGAGTAATTTTGTTGATAGAAACCAAATGGAAGCTTTAAGACATGACAATATACTCCATTTGGTTAAGTATTTAAATAAATTAAGTAAGAAGTTAATACAGTTTTTAAACATAAGCCAAATCTGTCAAGGGGTTGCTGAGATATGGGTTACTAAAACTACATAATAAGACAAACTCCAACACGTCGTGTATATCTGTAATAATTTCGCTACTAACTGCTAAAAAAAGCTGTACTGAAAAGAAACTATTTGCTACTTTCCAACATAGTCAAAACAAACATTTTCTAGTATATTTGTTTGAAATAGCGCTCTTATATGCAACAAGAATAAATCTAAAATCACTTTAAAATTAGATATGATTACGACAAGTGACATTTGTGACGTTTTATTTCTTAACAGTAAATAATTAGTTTTTGACCCAGAAAAGTACCAATTTGTCGATTCTAAGTTTTTTCTTGTCTCCTAGACCAACAAGAAAAAGCATTCATAGAACACATTTTATAAGAAAAAGCAAGCGGATAGTAACAAGATTATAGAACCGTACATCACTAGGTAACTGTACGGTAACTACATCATGTTAAACACCGTGTAACATCCTGACATAACTATAACCTCCGAGTGAGGAAACCTTCAATTTGGGAGCTCGTAAACATGGTTTACGAGGCAGAGTGCGGACAGACAGACGGACGGCTCAGGGAAATGGTCAGTTTATGTGTCGTTATTACTATCGCCGGCTGCAAAATTGTTTAGCAAGTGCGACATTACAAGTTGAGCGAACGGAGCGAGCGAATTCGACGTTTGTATTATCTACTCGTATTCGTTCAATTGGTGTCATGCCGTCAGCATACCGCCAAAGCGGCCGCCTTTGTGGCGCCCCGACACCATTCACACCAATTCAGTCAAAGAACTATGTTACACGCTGACTTTTCATTGGTTTGGAAAAAGAATGTCGTGTAGTAAATAAATTCCTCTATCCATATACGTTATCCCAATTCGTATAAGTATAAAATAAAAAAGTTGCGAAAATGATTTTCAATCGAGACCACGTATAGTTACGCCTGTTCAAAACTGCCGTGTGACCTCGATGAACTCCGGCCGGGCTGCGGGCGGCACCTAACAGCGGTACTACTCACTGATCTCAAATTTTATTTTAACTAGCTAATTAGGTCTTATACTAACGATTCTTATGAAGTGGCCTTCGGCTCCAAAACCAATGACCAAAAAAAACATACTACATACTCACATACATACTTGGTGATTTTACACCAAGTATGTATGTGAGTATGTAGTATGTTTTTTCGACGATAACTTGAGCAATTTTGATTGGAGCTTCATGAAATTGCGTATGCGTGTAGATATAACCTATACAATTTTTAAATTCGAACCGAGTGGATGCCTAGTTATGGTGTTCGCGAGTTCACAGTTCGGAAAGCTCGGTTGTGGGAGGAAGCATTGATAGCGTTTTCCCAAGTTAAGCTACACCTGACGTGGTTCGCATTTTGATGGGTGACGATAATTGTCACAAAAATATTTCAAGCTCCTCCATGCTTCGGCAGTCATGTTAAATCCGTTTTCTCTGGGTGTCGGGTTGTACCAGATGCTTTTAGGCAACCTGAATAATCTGACACCAGTATTTGGCCATTTACACACTCAAAACACAAAAACAACATTATTATTTTCATTCCATTTTTCCATCTTCACACCTCACATCTCGCTAAACGTGGCCTTCGGGACTTAGAGCCCTAGGCTCTGTTTGTGCTATCAGGGATAAAGGATTGAAAAAAAAAGAAGCATTCGAAAAGGGGAGTATATTTACTGTACAAAATGTTGTTTCAATAAAAATTACATTGAAAAATATCCAACGTCGGCAAAAGTATCCGCTGGTTAAAATAAAGTAGGGGCTTCAAGAAAATCCAGGATGCGGCTTAGCCGCGCTGAATAGAAATACTGCCGTCTCGCCTTTTAAATTGTAGTATTTTACTTTTAAAAATTTAATGCAGTTTATTTATACTCGCTGGTGCATGCAACTCCGTTCGCGTGACATTTAAAAATGATTACAACTTTTTTCTGATATCAGATTACAATGAAACCAAGCCAAAACTAAGCCTATATGTTGTTTTGATCTGAGCTTAACTTATTATTGAAAACCACGTAAATATCATGAACAGGGTTCATGATATTTACGCGGTGGTAACTTCGTGGTAAATATCCAGACAATTTTATTTTTCTCTTTTGTGTTCAGTTGCTGTTTTTAATTTCCCACGATCTTCTTTCTTCTTCTCAGCATGTTTGCCTCCACTGCTGGAGGTATACCCCTTCCGAGATATAGGTAGAGGGCCGGCTCAGGTATCTTGTTGTCCCACTATATATAATATTAATACAGCATAGAAGGAAGCTTCTTCTTATCGAGTGTGTTAGTGACTAACACTAGTGTCAGAGTTTTTAAACCGCCTTAAAGGCCTCTGACATGGTTTTAGGTAACGACCAATGTCAAAGACAGTGACCGGGACCGACGGCTTGACGTGCCCTCCGAAGCACGGATCATCTTACTTATCAGACAATCAGGTGATCAGCCTGCAATGTCCTAACCAAACCAGGACAACAACACAAAGTCGTTGCCCCCGCCGGGAATCGAACCCGCGACCTCCGGGTATGAGCCGAACGCTCTAACCACTACACCACGGAGGCTGTTAGAAAGCCGCCGAGAAGGAAGCGAAAATACTCAAACCTCTTGCTTTTGAAACAGAGATTAAAACAAAAATACTATGATAATGATCAGATCAACAAAGAAAAAACTACTTTGGGTACATCTGTTTTGAATGTTTCGCCAACGCTCACTAAAGCGGGGTAAGATCCGGACAAATCACATTCCGCCTGCCCGTCCGGCCGGGATACAAATCCGATTCCGGGTAATCCCGGATGTCGCTCAGTGTGGCAGTTATTTAACGAATATCTATGTACACTTTACATTATTGCGAATTCATATATATAGGTATTTATATTTTACTGACATTCGATTTGAATAAAACAAAGCCTAAATGTTGCTTCAAGCCTAACCTCTCGTATGCCGTTGCGTAGATCTACGCGAGACGCGAGAATGCATTATTTAACTACTGTGTCTGATGCTTCAATTTTTCAACGAAATATTGATTAAAATAAGCTTCAATTTAATAAATAATTCGTTGAAAACCGAGTAAATATCTGTTTAGTAGTTTTGAAGCTAAAAGTGTGTTCTTATGTAGATATATACAAGTAAAAATATATATACATACATATTACTTAAAGAAAAAAAATCGTATCTATCACTTACACTCATCTTCTGAAATATTTCTTAAACGTAGCAGTGTAATTTATAAAGTGCAGACCACTCCTTATTACTGTTTTGTCGTATGTACTAGTCGAAGCTTGCGAATTCGTTCGCGTTGACTTTATGTCTCCGGAAAATCCTCATCAGGCTGAACAACTTTTGCTAAGGCGTCATTGTTAAATATGTTTCTTATAGTATAGCTGAACTATTATGGTTCTGCGTCAGGAGTTCTATTTTCCAAAATCAATTATACCTTATATGTTGCCCAGGCTATATAACGAAAAAGTTTCATTCGAATCCGTATTTCCGGAGATTAGCGTGTACAAACAGACAAACGGAAAGACATTTTTTTTATTTCTTACCCTATGACTATGTCTCCATGAGGTCTCCATTGCCCCAAATACTTATATATTTTTTTGGAAATATATTCAATCTACAGACATTTTTTACTGTTTTATCATATGATGTCCCTAATACACATGACAAAGTCGCAGGTATTTTTCCAATATTACTTCAAGCAGTGTACCTAATTTATCTTAGTTTGCATTCGGGTAAACATTTTGGCATCTACCTGTGTACAGTTGACGTGAATATACAGAACGTCTAACAAGTTTATCTATTAGAGAGATTAAAAAACCCCGGATTGTCAAAAACACCATCTAGTGATGAGAAGCGAAACTATCGAAGTCGTATCGGTAGTTCAGCTATTCATCACTAGATAGATATCCGTAGCGCCATCTATTATTTGCTAGGAAAAGCCCTGACTTTTAAGCGTTAAATGGCTCAACTAGTTTTTATCAAGCATAGCTATAAGGACCAACGCAAGGGAACTTGTTTCCACTTAAAAAAAACGCATTAAAATCGGTCCATCTGTTCGAGCGCTACGATACCCCAGATAGACAGACAGACAGCCAGGCAGACTGAGGGACAGACCGACAGACATTAGCGTCAAACTTATTACACCCCTCTTTTTGTCCGGGATAAAAAAAATATTGAAACTATTTTAAGTGTAGATTAATTCCATGATAATTATACAACTTTACCCAGTAAACATACCGAGTGTAAGGGTCGAACCACATGGAGCGAAAGATACGCAATCAGCGCAACGCAATTTGCGTCGTCCTTCGTTCATACAATTTCTACCCGCGCAATTTGCGCGTGGTGTTTGCGGTGGGTAGAAATTGGTAGAAATTGTATGACACGCCATGTAGGCGCGTAAATGTACCACTGACATATATCTTCCGTCAATCTGAACAACTTTGTTTTTATGGGAATAATGCTAAATATTTAAATTGGGTACTTCTCTATGTCAGATATGAATTATTATTTATTTGGTACTGTTAAGAAAATAAAACGTCACAAATTGTCACTAGTTATTGATCATATTATTATCCAATTTCAACGTGATTATCACAGAAAAACTGATATCTTGAGCGCTATTTTACTCCAAGAAACTATGACGTCATTTGGCCTTTATATTATACAAATCACAAAAAAAATGTTTTGACGATTAGAAAAAATGTCTGATTTAAGTTATTAAAAAGTAGAGAATTCTTGATTTTTAGGTTTTTTCTTGGTAAACCTCGTCTTTTCTCTATATTTATATAGGTACAAATAACATCGTTATCCTTAACGGATTAGACAATGCCCACGGTCGTAAGACACAAAAACCTCTTTTAGCATGATGGTATTTAGATAGTTATAAGAATAAAAATAATGATAACTTGCTAATCGCATCGAATACCTATTAATGGTAATTTCTTGCCCGATCGGCTTTTACGAGTTGAAGAGATTCTTACAACATAAACAATTTCAATTATTTACAACAAAAAAATATTTTACTACATTTTTTTCGCGACCAACTGTCCCCCGTACAGTGAGTCCCGTAAACCATTTAGTTAAGTGGTTGATGCAGGTCGGATCCCATCCCCCCCCCCGATGTGGTTCCCATCTTGTCGCGATGGGGGGGCTCAGTACCTGCGGTTGCCTCGGCCGCAGGGAAGCTAAGAGGAACCCATTGCCCGGGTTGAAGCTTAGGCCTCCCCGGGCCCGGCGGAGGCCATTCCTGGCGGGAATGGCCTGGCTGTGAGGGAAGGGGGTGACGACGACCTCCCTACCATCACAGCCGTGGTAGGGGTCGCGGGGGAAGAGGAGTGTCGGTGTTTCGTTGCCGCTCGCCCTATCCTCCGCGACCAAGCGCGGCCGTGGCGCTTGGCACGGCATCGGTGGGGCCGCAGGGGAAGAGGAGTGTCGGTGTTACGTTGCCGCTCTCCCTATCCCCTGCGGCCGGCTGTGTGGGCCCCGGTCGCCGTCAGGTGGACTGGGGCAGGGCCTGCTTCCGCAGGCCCCAAATTATGAGGGCTGGTTGGACGGTGGAAACGGGATTCCATCGTCCAACGGACAGCCCTCCGGAGTGGAAGGCAGGCGCGTGTGCGTGTCAGCGCGCCTGTCCTTGGGCCAAGAGGCCAAGGCGGCGGTTACTCCGGCCCCTCTGATTCAGCAGAGGGTGCCGTGAGGCCGTTGGCGAGCCGGGGCCGCTTAAGTAGCGGCCGGCCGCGCCGGGGCTGTGGAGCATGAAGAAGCACACGGTCCCGGCCGATAGCGGCTGAGAGGTGACACCGCGGAGTTTTTAGTGGTAACACCACATAACCTTACCGGTGTCCCGTAACCGGTAAGGTATCCGAAGGGATTTTCTCCGCGTCAAAAAAAAAAAAAAAAAAAAAAAAAAAAAAAAAAGGTCGGATCCCATCCCGATATTGCGAACTGGCTGAACAACTTACCATCGATATCGCTCGTCTCTGTTTTCAACTGAAAAACTTTTTAACTCTTGTTTCTTCTAATTAGTTGAAACGAGTTTTAGGTTACTTATACTTTTTTAGGGTTCCGTAGCCGGAACCTTAACGGAACCCTTATAGATTCGTCATGTCTGTCTGTCTGTCTGTCCGTCCGTATGTCATAGCCACTTTTTTCCGAAACTATAAGACCTATACTGTTGAAACTTGGTAAGAAGATGTATTATGTGAACCGCATTGAGGTTTTGACACGAAAATAGAAAAATACAAAAAAAATTGGGGGTTCCCAATACTTAGAAATGAAACTCAAAAATTTATTTTTCATCAAACCCATACGTGTAGGGTATTTATGGATAGGTCTTTAAAAATGATATTGAGGTTTCTAATATCATTTTTTTCTAAACCGAATACTTTGCGCGGGAGACACTTCCAAAGTGGAAAAAAGTGTGTGTCCCCCCCCCCCCCCCCCCGTAACTTCTAAAATAAGGGAATCATAAAACTAAAAAAAATATATGATGTACATTACCATAAAAACTACCAGCGAAAATTGGTTTGAACGATATCTAGTAAATAGTTTTTTACGTCATAAATCATAAACGGTAATTTACCTTTCATTCAATCAACTCAAATATAAAATTTAAAAAAAAAACATACTTCAAGACTTTTATATTATGTTATTTGCTACTACGGAACCCTTCATGGGCGAGTCCGACTCGCACTTGGCCGCTTATTTGTATTTTTTATTGTTCTTCCTTTCTGGTCTGGTGGAAAAGTAAAAACTTAGAATTGACCAGCTGCTTCATTTCCCGCAAACCCGATAGAGGAAATGAGTGAAAATCCAAAACTATAATGTAAAAGGCAATGCAGCTAGCAACCCGTCACTATTTTATCCCTTTTTCCCTCCGTCACATCTTTGGGTTTATAATTCACATCTCCATTTCTGTCGCTGTGTGGCGCAAACACGAGTTTTGTATGGAACGGAATGCAGCAGAAATTACGCGACTCATTTTCTGCGACTCACAACTCAACAAGATATATTTCTAAAAACTAGTACCCAACTACGGAAATATAGTGAGCAAAAGTGATGTATACATACATAAATAGCAGCGAAAAACATAAACTTCTTTTTTGCTTAGCCATAGACTGGTAAAAAAATACACATTTGGCACTTCAGGTAGCATTCTAGCCAAAAAAATAATATGAAAATGCTCCTTCTAATATACGGCTAAATAAGAGAGAATACTTTAAAAAGAAACTATTTGATATTTATCAATCTGAATCAATCTGGTCTCCCTCTAGACCAGCCTGGCAGTATTGATAGCAAATTCTCAATTTGTCGCAGTTTAAGTCGGCCCGAGATGAAAATAAATAAAAAGACATGCTCGGGGATAGAACTCACATTAAAGATCTAAATCACATTTTACATATTATTATAAAAGCTCCTCTTAAAAAGGACTTATCATGACAAATGCAATAAGCTCAAAATATTTATAAAACAGGGTAACGTCGTTTTCTTACAGAGTTCCTATGGCCAGGATCAGCTTCTTGTCATATAACAAAGACAATATAACATAAATACATGGAATTGAATGTACTTCATACAAACGAATATAACCACTATGTATATCATGAAGAAAGATGTATATTATATATTGCATATTGCATTGTTATTACGTATACGACGTACAAGGTAGTAATGCAATTCTAGGTCTATGGCCAAAGAATTTACTCTTGAGTCTATGGAAAAAGTATTCGAATCAAGAAAAGTTAGGTATTTTTTAAGTATTCTTTGTGACCAGTTATAAAAAGAGAACAAAAGAAAATCCAAGAAAACCTCTTTGCCTATAACACGATTGAAAAAAATCCTGTTTTCTTTTCTTTTTTATTTACCACGCCCGCATTGGCGGTAGTGTAGTTTTTCACATTCGGGATAAAAATAATCCTTTGTGTTTATACAGGTAATTCAACATGGCAAATTTCATTCCAATCCGTTGAACAGCCCTCCATATATACATATACACATACTTTGGTTATTTTTCAGTACGAAGCCCCAGGTTTTGCGGAATTACCCGCCCTGTCTTCCCCTAGATTTAGCTCACAGAGCGCAAACCCTTATAAAATATGCGAGATGTGTACCAGCCACTTACAGTTTGTGATGCTCTAAATTATTCCAGCGCGTTCTGGACGTAAGCTGCTTATTTATTTAACATATCGATTCGCAAATGAGGGTCCAACTTTACTGAACTTTGGAAGAGGGTAATGATTTAACAGCCATTAAATAAATTGCGTGAGATCGGGTAAATGCGGCCTGTCTTTTCCGGTCTTGAAAGGGACCACTCTATCTCTTTCTCCAGACTAAATAAATAAATATATATAGACTACGGATCACACAGATTGAACTAGCCCTAAAGTAATTCGAGACTTGTGTTATGGGACGATACTATTTTTCATAACACAAATTTATATAGACAAACATCCAAGATCTATTTTCATCTTCTCATCTCAATTTTCATCTTGACCTGACCGGATATCGAACCCAGGAACTCCGGTGTGACAGCCTTTTTTTTTTTATACGGTGGAAAGATCCCTGTTACTACCCACTAAAAAAACCTCCGGAGTTCCACCTCAACCGCCTTTGCCGGGGACACGGGAAAGGAAATACAACCGCGAACCCCGGCGCGGCTGGCCGCCGAAGCAGCCCGTCCTCGGGGGCGTCTGAGCGCCCCCCCACTCACCAAGTAGGCGCGTCCGGAACTAATGGACGCGCCGTACCTCCTCGGGCTAATTGAGAGGCGGCGAACTCCCACGCAGTCCACCGCCTGTGGGCCCATGGGAGCCAGATAAACCGGCTCCCAGCGGCGGAGAAGATGTGAGGCTCCGCCGCTTACCTCTCGCCGCAAACGCGGTGCGGCACCGCTCGGCCGCGGAGGACAGGGAGAGCGGCAACGTAGCACCGACACTCCCTGACCTCCGCGACCGATCATCAACCACAGCCACGGCGGTGTGGCCCCGCCTGAAGCGCCGGGAGAGCAATGAAACATTCCCCTCCCGGCAGCCCCACCCCGGGTGGGGGGAGAACTTCCCACTCCCCCGCCGCCCCAATGCGGGCGCTCACTGTTGGCGCTAACCGCAGGAGCGCCCCCTCGCGGGTTCCTCTTGGATTCCCCGTGGCTCCACGCTACCACGGGTACTGAGCCCCCCCGGTACGACAAACCGGGAACCCATTGGGGGGGTCCGGTGTGACAGCCTAGCTTAATAACCACAAGGCCACAAAGATCACAGAGTCCCAAAGCCTTAAAAAACTGAGTGTCGTGGAACACTCAATTGAACAAAGTTACACAAGTTGAGGCCCCTAAAAAAAACCCCAAAAATTCCAGCTTATAACAAAGTTCGTGATAGAAAAAGAGACGAAAAAGTACTGTCCAAAAAGCAACTTCGTTCCAAAAAGGTCTGAGGTTGTAATAAACCTCAATAAAAAATTCTGACAACATTTTTCATTGTGCTAACTCAAAAGCTTGGTTATTAATTAGCCCAATTCACTTCCTGAGGCACTCTATCAACATTACTTCATGAACGTACGACGCGGGAACACTTAGGAACACTAGGAGCCTCTTAAAACCTGCCTCGTGACGTAGACAAACTAATTTGTACTTTAATGCATTAACTCAAGGTTGAATTTGCGATGTGTGTTGCTACCAGCTTGTAAATAATTCCGCTGTGGACATGAAGGATGTGAGGGATACTTGTAACAAGCTAGATATGATTTAGATCTGCATAATACCATTATAATACAGTCAAATCTTTACTGTGTGGTTTTCGGCAGAGTAGATAGGACACACTAGGACTCCTCCCGTGGATGTCGTAGAAGGCGACTTAGGAAATACAAGCTAAACAAAGCTTATAAACATCCTAAGACCTCTCCAATCCGTCTGGCCAGCGTGAAGAGTGTAGGCCAAATCCTCAGGCTACTCTGGCCAGGTACGGCTCTGGTAGTACAGAGAGGGTCGTGCTCCTGCAGTGGAGACTAAAAAGACCTGATGATGATGATGATGACGGTCAAATATATTCGTAATAACAATTCCGACAAACCAGTAACTCTGTAGTGTACATCGTAACAAACCTACACAACCGATTTTAAAAACTATGGGCCAACGAAGTAGGTATGCCTTTTCAAACCAAAAAAGAATTTTCCAAATTGGTCTAGGCGTCTTCGAGTAATCGGTGCACATACATAAAAGATTCCGACGAATTGATAACCTCCTCTTTTTTGAAGTCAGTTAAAAAAAGCGATGTTTTTGTTAACTGACCTCAATAATTAATTTATAATCCTATCCTACTATATCCTACAGGAGTAGGATATATCCTACTATATCCTACAGGAGTAGGATATAGTAGGATAGGATAGGATATAGTAGAATTAGTAGGACTAATCCTACTAATATCCTATCCTATCCTACTTCCTAGTCCTAGTCCTAGACCTACTTCCTATCCTACTATTCTACTAATATTATAAATGCGGAAGTGAATTTGTATATTTGTTTGTTTGTTACCTCTTCACGCTTAAAATACTGAACCGATTTGGATAAAATTTGGTATGGATATAGTTTGAGATTCGGGGAAAGACATAGGGTACTTTTTATCCCGAAATTCCCACGGGGAGCGAAGCCCCGGGCACAGCTAGTCCTACTATCCTACTAATATTATAAATGCGAAAGTGAGTTTGTATATTTGCTTGCTTGTTTGTTCGTTTGTTTGTTTGTTACAATTTTACGCTTCAACCACTGAACCTATTTAGATGAAATTTGACATGGATATAGTTTGATACCCAGGGAAGGACATAGGTTAGTTTTTATTCCGAAATTTCTACGGGGAACAAAGCTTACGGGCACAGCTAGTAGTAAATAAATGATGAAGCAGTAGATGATAGCTAGTATAGTAGTATTATATTGCTTCAATAAATTGGTATGCAACAGGCAAAAAACTTGCACTATCTAAATGGGCTTTTAATATTAAAACCTTCTCATTAAAAAAGAATCATTAATTATTGTATATGATTGGGTCTATATGAAACCAATAAAATCCAATAATGAAAACACACAAAGTTAATTGCTACAGCCCGGCAAATTATCAATTTATACTTTTTAAAAATAGCCCTTACAAACGGAACAACAGTCCCTGTTTACAATCAGAGTAACAGACGGCAGAACTTTTTCAATTAAATGACGAAACTCTTAAATTTGCCGAGTAACACTGGCGTAATGAAAGTGTTGCGATTCCAAATTAAAGATTTTATTGCGCTGCAAATCATCGGTCGCCGGATTCGGCGGATTTAGTGCGGACGCTACCTACAGAGCCTTAAATTACCAACTTTCCAAGTTGTGCGGAAGTTTAAAACAAAAGCTGTTGGTTCGATCCGTTCTGGGTTACTCTGTTTTGTTTGCACTTAATTTAGTAAACTGTAACACACATTTTTCTTCTGTTCGTTGTTTACTGCTCTAGAAACGTGTAGTATGTTGTGAATAACTTGATTTAACAATACATCCTTTCCAAACGCCGGGTATAAAACTTTTCAGATATATATATACCTATAAAATTATCTTCTTATTATCCAGGATAAAAAAATATATTTTGTACTGATTAGAGAATAAAACGTCTGAACATAATGACACTTGTCATTGGATCACATCAATTTTCAACGAGACAATGCATAAAAACCAAAGATATAGTATAAACAAGTAGTTGACCGAGCGAGCGAAGCGAGCGAAGCGTCTCAGTTTCGAGATTAGCCAAAAATTCTTTTGTCCGTCTGTCTGTCTGTCTGTCTGTCTGTCTGTCTGTTCTCGCCTACAGGTCGCATTTCTTAACCGATTCTTATGAAATTTTGTAAGCAGGTTCAGCAACTTAACAGAATTTTTTTGTCGAGCCAGTTTTTCGATTTTTTTCAAAATGGCGGAAATATGGGGGTTTAAAATTTTAAAACTGTCATATATCCGCCATTCCAAAATATTTTCAAAAATGTCATTAGACTTTTTTGTTGCCATTATGAAAACATTTTTTTTTACTTGAACAACATTTTTTGTCTGAACAACTTTTTTATACGTTATACTTAAACGGGTTTAGGGTGACTCGCGGAGTCTAGCTGACTAAGCCGTAACGGATATACAATACAAATCTTCTTACAAAATATACTGAAACTATTTAAGGGTGAATTCAGTCCGGGTCACTGAACAACTTTCTTAAAAATACATATCTCCCCTGGGGTCCACAAAGTAATTTCTCTGAATAACTAATATGGTTATTATTTTATGTTTCATAAGTAGGTCTATAAATTTTATCATATTTAACCGACTTTAAAATAAAAGGGTTTTGCTTATTTTACGATTAGTTTTATTTTCAGTTTTTGCTTATTTTGATTGATTGTTGGCTTGTTTATTAAATTTAGCAATTTTGTTAAGCGAACTTTCGTTCAATCGCTATCGCTGCTTGTCTGTGCTTCTGTAGTAGTATTAGTGATTATGCCACGAAGTAACAAGAGATCAACAGCAACCAAAGCCCGCGAAGTAGCTTTAGAAAGAGAGTAAGAAACCAATGAGCAGCGGCAAAGAGCCATGGCAATACAAATAAACATTTAAACGAAAACACATTAATAGTTTTCTGGTTTTTTCAACAACGAGCTGACTTTGTCATTTGAAAAATGATGGGTCATTTTTCGGTGAAAGACTACTGGTACAGAACTGAATGTCAGCATCACGGCAGACCTCATATCCATGTGATGTATGGTAGGAAGGTGCTCCTGACATTTCAGAGTCAAATCGAAAGTCATTTGAAGAATGGGCTGTGATTGCCAACTATTTTGGAAATTTGGTCACAACCATGAATCCGCATATCGGTAAACCTGCACCGATTATTTATCCAAATCAGGTACATTATTCTGAAATAATAATCGCGAGGTCTAAGTTCGTGGCGAACTACTAGTAATAGATTTGCCACCGAGCGACAGGGCGGAAGAGAAAGACATATTATTGATACTACGTACCTATATTTTTCATGGTTGGGTTATACGCACACTTCAAGTATAATATGCAATTTAAAGTGTGCCTATAAAGCGACCATGAAAAACTGCTCGGTCATTGGTAAGGACGAAACAAGGCACCTTTTTCTTCTATAAGAAATCGCAATGAGATTATCTTGCTCTTTCTTCTTATCTCAAAGAGTGTCAGGCCTTTGAGAAAACTGATATAATAGGAGCGCTATTTAACTCCAAGAAACTATGAAATCACGTGCTATTTCATACAACATTGTTTATTTTTACGTTCAGAAAAAAGTATCGGATTTGACAGGTTGTAAAGTAGCGGATTAGCATTTCCTTATCAATCTGCCAGTAGTGGTCAGTAATCATTTTAAGGGCAGAATAGGCAATATAACTTTCAAGCTTACTTTTCTTTAACAGGAAAACAGGCAATCGACGTAGTAGATTCCAAAAGCTATGGCTAGAGAGGTATCGTAATTAGTGAGCTTGTCTTAAGTGCAAAGACGTTAAGCCGTCCATATTTGGGGCGGATCGAATTTTATGTGCTGCCTCGTGCCTGTAAATTGCGACGCCGCGTGGAGCCCGGCCATTGCTAGCACTCGTGTCATCTCACATACAAGATGGTCTTTAGTGGATAAGTCTTCATTTATTTTTTCTTAACTGTGTACAAATACAATAGGGGTGACTACAGGGTCCGAAAAGAATGAATGTAAGTAATAAAATAATGGATCCGTATTTTTCAGTTTATATAAAAAAAGTAAAAATTCACAAAGATACGGAGCGTCAAAGTTCCGGAGTGGGGGCTTGCGACGTCACCGCTAAGTAAAAATCGTACCCAGCCGTGACGTCATGCATATACGCTGTATCTTTGTCATTTTTGGTTTCTCAGAGAAAAGAAAAAATACGTGTACAATATTTTTTAATAATCTGACCGATGGACCAAACATATTTTTCCATTCGTCATGCCTATTGTTCTCTGCAATCTAGCTATACCTTTTTTTTTTTTTTTTAACGGAGGAAAGATCCCTGTTACGGATACCCATCAGCCTGCGGGGGAGGCTGTCGGGTTATGTGGGACTCCACGCCAGAGTGACGTGCCTACCCACTAAAAAACCTCCGGAGTTCCACCTTAACCGCCTTTGCCGGGGACACTGGAAAGGAAATACAACCGCAAACCCCGGCGCGGCTGGCCGCCGAAGCAGCCCCTCCTCGGAGGCGTCTGAGCGCCCCCCCACTCACCAAGTAGGCGCGTCCGGAACTCACGGACGCGCCGTACCTCCTCGGCCCAGTTGAGAGGCGGCGAACTCCCACGCAGTTCACCGCCTGTGGGCCCATGGGAGCCAGATAAACCGGCTCCCAGCGGCGGAGAAGATGTGAGGCTCCGCCGCTTACCTCTCGCCGCAAACGCGGTGCGGCACCACTCGACCGCGGAGGACAGGGAGAGCGGCAACGTAGCACCGACACTCCCTGACCTCCGCGACCGATCATCAACCACAGCCACGGCGGTGTGGCCCCGCCTGAAGCGCCGGGAGAGCAATGAAACATTCCCCTCCCGGCAGCCCCACCCCGGGTGGGGGGAGAACTTCCCACTCCCCCACCGCCCCATTGGGCGCATCCCAGCAGGCTCAAGGCCGAAGCCAAGCCCGCGGGAGCGCCCCTCCCCGGGTGGGGGGAGATCTTCCCACTCCCCCGCCGCCCCAATGTGGGCGCTCACTGCTGGCGCAAACCGCAGGAGCGCCCCCTCGCGGGTTCCTCTTGGCTTCCCCGTGGCTCCACGGCACCACGGGTACTGAGCCCCCCCGGTACGACAAACCGGGAACCCATCGGGGGGGGTAATCTAGCTATACCTTTCTTAACCAGTAACAACCTTTTGCGACACTTGGGAGACAGAAAGGAGTGGAAACAACTATTTAATATTCTGATGTGACTACACGGCCAAAAAGAACGAAGGTTACAATTATTACTGACGAAATGTACAAATGGTGAAAACTGCATCAAAATCTGCTCAGTCGGTTTTGAGTTTATAGCATACAGATAGAGATATACGCGCCAAGGGTCTTCATTTACTTATATAAATTATTTAAGCTTATTATCTACATTTACCTAATTTATTTTATCAGAGAACATCAAAAGTGACTAGATAGACTAGATAACAACTCAACCTTAATATATAAAACAAAGTCGTCTAAGTTACACTATTGAAAACGACTAGACCGATTTAAATAAAATTTGGTGTGAATATAGTTTGAGACCCGGGTAAGGACATAGGATTGTTTTTATCCCGAAATTCTCACGGAGAGTGGAGCCCGCGGACCGCGGACACAGCTAGTTTTTTCTTTAAGTATAAAATACGTAAATATAATAAATAAAGTGATGAGATACTAGCACAAACTTCCAGTAAACAAAATCCATTAATAATAATTACATATTTCGGCGGCTTATCGTAAACAGATCTCATTTTCTTGTTTCCTAACAATTTTCCCGGGTATAAAGTAATCCCCAGGCGATCACAAGCAGCCGGGAGATCCAAACACAATAATTACTGATACTTTGGGCTTATCCTTAATAGTGAAGGACATTACACCATAGATCCACGGCTTCTTGTATATTTTTTAATAATTTCTAGACAGGTAATGAGATATAATTTTTCAAAATTAAAATCCGACTTCACTCCAAAACTCCATAACCGATTTTGATAAAAATTCTATGGGACTACCGGACAAGTATATCCTTTCAAACACAACAAGAATTTTTCAAATCGGGCTAGGCATCTTCGAATAATCGGGGAACATAATAGGAAATAAAAATTGATAAGCTACTCCATTTTGATAGTCAATTAACAAAAAAAAAATAAGTTTATATAAAAAATATATTTGAACAGGTAATAAAACATAAATACAAAATAGGCAAACATGCGTAAATTTTTCATTGATTGAAAATTAATACCATAAACTGAAATAAAATGGTTTTCTATTTTATACTGAACGAATTTAATTTTTGGCAATTTTTGTGTCTTGGTTACATTTCTAGCCACGTCGCCTGTTAACATATTTCGCGTTTTCGCCCATCACATTCGCCTTCAATATGTTTTTACGATTTGCATTTCCATCACAACATTCGAAGTTGTTCTATGCTTCCTGACCAGCATGGACGAAAATGAATACTAGAACTGTCAAAATGAAAGCTTTTAAAAATATGATATATATATATATATATATATATATATATACCCCGTCCGCCACCCAGAGGTTCCGGGTTCGATCCTCGGTCAAATTAAGTTGGAAAATGACCTTTTTCAAATTGTCCTGGGTCATGGATGGTAATCTTTACATGTATTTGTTATAAAATATAGTATTGTTGAGTTAGTATTCCATATCACAAGTCTCGAACTTACTTTGGGGCTAACTCAATCAGTGTAATTTGCCCCTATATATTTATTTATTTTTTATATGTGTCGTATCCACAAAAGACTGTGGGATATCCACACTAACACCGCTCTTCCCTGGCGCCGACCGCCGACATTATTTATACGCCGAGAGCGCCCTAACGTGACATATTTTAAAGCGACCGTTTTAATAAGTCGCCTTTAACCTGTGACTTTAAGACTTACTGCCCATGGAAGAGGTCTAACCAGGAAAATTAAAGAACTACTTGAATTAAAGCTAAATTCAAAATAATACTAAGGGAATCGTGGGATACTTTTAGTACTTATTTTTGGACTTTAGTCATGTGAACAGCTACATATATCCCGGAAGGCCATATATTCGTATTGATTCACACTATAATGATTGATATGAATGACCCTCCCTTCGCAATTCATCTATGCGAACATTATGTACGTGCTGTTAGGGGCTCCGCGAAAATAGACTTTTTAAAAAAAGGAAACTTATTAATTTTAAGAGGATTTATTTGAATAGAATTTTGGAAATAGAAGGGTTTCGAGCAATTGTCCTCTTAGGTTGGATGTTGGATGGAGACTGAAGCCTGTCACCGCGGGGTGACTAGAACTACCAAGCCGAAAATCCTGTTCAGCAGTTTTATGCAGGGGCTATGCACTATTTCCTACATAGCCATATTATAACAGCCCCCAGGGTTAAGACTAAACTTACACCAGGGGCGTGCATAGAGATTTTTGTTTGGGTAGACTACAATACAACTTACGCGATTTTACGTCCTCCAAAATCAGTGGCCATTTGTGAATACTTATTGGTTTTGATAATAAACAATCACTATTCAGTTTGAACAAGCAATCACTTTGTTATACAACATTCACAAGTAAAACTTTGCACCAATTTATTAAGTTTTAAATAAAACTTTCATACCTATGCATTTGTAAACAAACTCAGTAACCAAACTAGGTACTTAAATCACCGAACTAAATATAATCCGGCAAAAAAATGTGTAACACATATCAATACAATCTTCGATGAATTACGCGTTTCTAATTTGGAAGCATAGCACCGATAGCACGATAAGAAACCCTATTGGTTAATACTACAATTAGCCAATAGGGTTTGTTGTCGTGACCTTCGTGACATCACAGGAACAAATAAAAATATTGATACATTCTAATTGGCCACAGCCTCGGTCTCAGCTCTAGCTTTATGTGTGCATTTGTTACGTGTGTGGTGTGTCCATGAAGGACGTTTATGCACACAAACGCAGGCGCAAAAGCCTATTCATACACATTAGCTACCTATGCATGTGTGTAAATCAAGCCATCTAGATATTTGTCTTCGGCGCGTACCTACTTACGTTTGGTGCGCCGCGCCGCCGCCGCGCTGGTAGCGACACAGCGACTTTGGAGTAGAACGGCCGGAAAGAGCGCGCAATTTAAAAGACGTGTAGCGCGTAATCGTTTTTATATAATAATTTAAAAAATGCGCATATACTAGCGATCGACCGGGTAGACAACGTCTACATGTCTCTATGGAATGCACGGCCCTGACTTACACCTGAAGGGTGAAGTTTACGTAAATTTTAGGTTTATGCGATTTCTAGGTTAAAAGGGGCAATTGCTCAAATTACAATTAACAAAAGAGCTTACTCAACTAAACATGAATTTAATTACAATTGGATTCAGTTGAATAGTGGCCATATTAAACTATACATTTTATGTTAATTAATGTAATATTATTATTTAGAAAAAAAAAATTGTTTTATATATATATTGTATATATATATATATATATATATATATATATATATATGTTAATAGGTATGCGATTTTAAACTGAACATTTAATTGTAGGAGGTGGTATTTCTTCTTTAACTTCGATATCCTCGCTACTACGCTTTTTTCTTTGAATATGAGGCGATTTATTATTCTCAATGTTTAAATTATGGCCACGATTAAACCTATAATGTAATTTTTTATACAGCTTGACAAATAGACAAACCATTAAAATGGAGATAATTATATATATAAGAACAGAGTAGTGTGTCCCGTACCTCACTATATGAGTATCTGTTATTTTATTTGCGTCATTATATAACTTATTTAATATCCCATTATTGAAGTTAAGGGTTTCCAAATCAAGGTTTTGTAAGTGGGTAGAAGACATACCTTTAATATCCTTTATCTTTTCATAATTACAGCAACTGTCGTTAATTAAATTAAAATCAGCTATAGTAATAGGACATGTAATATTGAAAGCTACATTATTTTGGGGTATGAATGTGGTACTCTTACAGTATCCAGTACAATGGCTTGGAATAGTCAATATACCAACGCCTAAAACATTTGCTTCATACAGTTTAGACGTTACAGTCTATAGAAATTCTAGTGTTTTCAGAAAGTACATATATCCATTTATTATTTCCCAAAGGTTTCCAAATATCTAATTTCCCATTTATGAATCTAGTTTCAAATTGAGGTGGTACTTTTGTTAGGACCTTAGAAATAATTTCACTTTCACAGCTTAATTTAGCTTCTGTAACGAATACATTATTAATGTCACACATGTATGTTTCTGGGTCTAAAAATATACATTTACTCAAGTCATCGAGATTACAATAGTTTATTTTATCTTTGCTTATTGCTATATAGTTAGTCCTTGGAATTATTAAGCTAAAGCTATCCAGGTTTTTATCATGAGGCATAGGCAAAGCTATACTATGGAATAATATATAACTTTTAGTATAAACAAGTGGTATTTTAAGTACAAATACAATAGTATTTTTTGTGTAATAGCAGACAACATTAGATAGCTTTAGTATATTGTGAATAACATCTAGGTGTAATTCGATAGGTAGCTCTAAGTCGTTGGGTAAGTGTCTATGGTTATCAGCGAGTTCTCGGTATAGCTGTAAGGGCGTTATCACGCTCGGGTGTAGAATATTTTGTCTGCAAGCTACAATGGCGTTGAGAATGCCTTCTAATTGAAATGATAATTCGAGAAGAGAGGTCTCTAGGCTATTAATAATGTAAAATATATTTGCTTCAACTTCAAGTTTGTTTGTTAATGTAGTTATATTTTTTATATTTTGTGAGAGAACATCAATAGCTTGATTTAGATTGACTTCATTTAGCATTATTTTTCGTAAAGAATCATTATATGTTGAAATAACTGACTTTGTGACTAAAATATTATTTTTCACAAGATTAGTTAATTTTATTCTATTATTCTGCAAGGAGTCTATTGCTTCATTGTACTTAACAGCATCATTTTCGTCCAGGGTACCAAAAATGTACTTAAATATAGTTCCTACACCCCCTATCCAGGCACGTTTTACTTTGTTGTCCAACAGATGAGTAATAGACCCCAACTGGGTCACTATTTCATGATATCTTGCGGTCAAGGGTGCCAACATGTTGAGACACTGAGGTTGACCAGCCACTCTTGTTTGACTACAAAGGAACTTAGACGTGCTTAGTATCATGTTGATATTCTCTACGTGAGGGTGAAAAGAAGATATATCTAATGGTATAAGAACACTTAAGTGACTACTTTTTATTTTTAAGCTACCCATGTAATCAAAATAAATTCCAGTACTATTCACGATGGGTTGTAAATAGCCCTGTGGCACTTGAGACTCGGCAGGGACACTGTAAATAATGAATTTAATATATATTATCTCTTGTATATACTTATATTTATTGTTCTTAGATCTTACTATACTTCTAGTCTATCTTCTTATATAGGGAAGAAACTTATTCTATTTTTATTCTAATCTTACATTACAGGCATGTAAGTTAGCTAATCTTACTGCTAGATTAAGATATAAAATGTTTTTATTTATAATTTCTTAGAATTAAGAGTCGCGACGCTTTGCAAGTTTGACCTCGTCAAAGTGATGAGTCACATGTCGCCTATTAATGAGTAGTGTTAAGCTATTTCTGCCATTTATTTTAACTACTTTATATGGTCCTTTCCATATAGGGGACAGCGCTTTACGTAATCTAAGGTGATTTTTCAAGTATACATAATCTCCCACTTGATATTTCACGGGACGAGTATGGGTGTCGTAATAAGTTTTTGAAGTTTCTTTAGATTTTCTTATATTTTCTATAGCCCGGTCTCTCGTATATTTAAGGCGGTGTTGCAACATTTTAACGTAGTCCGGGTAAGTAACAGCTGGAGGTGATTCATAAACACTATTAGGTATAAGTGGCTTGTGACCAAAAACTAATTCATAAGGTGTGTAGTTAGTTGTGGTATGAATGGCTGTATTATAGGCTAACATCGCGGTGTATACATATCTAGGCCAGTTGTCCTGATTCTCACATATGTAGGATTTTAAATACTCTTTTAAAGTGGAGTGGCTACGTTCTAGGGCACCTTGTGTTTGAGGGTGATAAGGAGAAGACCACAATTGTTTAATTTTAAGAAAAGAACAGGTTTGTTTAAACAGGTCGGCAGTAAAATTTGTGCCTTGATCCGTAAGAATAGTCTTAGGAATACCAAAAAGGGATATAAAATGAACTAGGCATTCACTAGTCTCCTCGGCAGTAGTGCTTCTTATAGGATAGGCTACAGAGTATTTTGTTAGATCATCCTGAAGGGTAAGTATGTATTTTAATTTCCCTGGACCTGATTCTGGAAGGGGACCCACAATATCGAGGGAAAGTCTTTCGAAAGGGCTAGTAGATGTGCTAGTGATTTGCATGGGTGCTCTATTTACTTTCCGCAAGGCTTTGTTTGTTTGGCAAGACTCGCAATTTTTTACATAATTTTCTATGTCGTTATGTATATTTTTCCAGAAATATTGTTCTCTAATTTTATTAAACATTCTACTGGTTCCTAAGTGACCGGCTACTGGAATGTCGTGGTTTTCTTTTAAGATTTTCTGCACTTCACTAGGACTAGGATAGTATATTTTATTGCGATAGATGTGAATTTCAATTCCAGTATTATGGAATAAATGTATTAACATATTATAGATTTTAATATATAGGTGTCTGTCAAAAGGATTTCTAAAATCTGTTATGCTTATCTTAACTATAGGTTCATTATGAGATATAAGATGATTTCTAAGATTTTTAATAGATTCAAATAAATCACTATAAGTGCAGTAATCAAAGTGGTGAACTTTAGTGAATAAGAAATAGTAGGTTTTGTTATTAATTGAAAGCGACTTATATGAGTGCAGGGTCCTTTCTGAATTTAAGAAGGACTCGCGTTCTTCTGTGTTGGACACTGATTCTTCGACATAGGGGTTAGACTCGTCAAGGTCAAGCGATGTAGGTATTATAAGGATTTTATCCTGACTTTTAAGTAGGCTATCATTGTGTTCAATAATAGTTGTATTATATTTCAAGTTAGGAGGACTTTTAAGAAATTTTGAATATGTATCGTTAACATCAGGTAAGTTTTGAATTGGAGGGTTTATTACAGGATCAGGATATTGTAGAGTTGGCTCTTAGCCGCTAGTAGAGGGTTGAGGTTCATTTAGAATATTGGGAGAAGGTTGGTTTTGGGTTTCAGGAATAGGTGGATCTTGTGTATTAGGAATAGGTTGATTTTGTGTTTCGGAAGTGAGCTCACCGGAAGTAGGTAAAGCTAGAGGATCTTCTAGATTATCTGGGCTTGGCAGGGGACTAAAGTCAACCATTGGTTCATTGAATGGGCTTATGTCTAATGGACCAAGGTCAATCAATTCGCTCTCGGGACTTTTATGATGTATAGGATTTATTGGGTAACGTGAAAGGGCGTCGGCTGCTGAATTTAATTTTCCCTTCCGGTATACAATCTCATACTCGAACTCCTCAAGTTGTAGGCGCCAACGTTGTAGTTTGCTGCTTGGATCAGTATGATTGAAAAGCCATTTCAAAGGTCTGTGATCAGTTATTATTACAAATTTCCGGCCAAATAAATAAGGTCTGAAGGTTTTGCAACCCCAGACTATAGCTAATAGCTCTTTCTCGGTTGTACTGTAGTTAATTTCATTTTTATTTAGGGTTCTGGATGCATAAGCTATAGGTTGGTCCTTAGCTACTGGTCCTTGAGAAAGTATGGCTGAAATGGCGTAGTTAGACGCATCACAGGTAAGCGTGAAAGGTTTTGAAAAGTCAGGATAGATAAGGACGGGAGCGGTTGTCAGTTTGTTTTTTAGGGTTTCAAATGCAAGTTGTTGTTCATTGGCCCATGTAAAAGGGGTATCCTTTTTTAAAAGAAGAGTTAGGGGTTTTGATAATTTGGAAAACTCAGGTATAAACCTTCTATAATATGATATGAGGCCTAGAAAGGATTTAATGTCTTTAGGGCATTTAGGAACGGGAAACTCTTCGACACACTTTACTTTATTAGGGTCTGGTTTTAGGCCATTTTCAGTGATAACATGACCAAGATAACCTACTTCTTTACGGAGAAACTCACACTTGTCTGGTTGTAGTTTGAGGTTAAAAGAGCGGAGTTTTTGGAAGACTGCGGTCAAGTTTTCAATGTGGCGGGATAGGTCGTGAGAATATATTACAATGTCATCAAGATAAACAAAACAGCGCTCTCCCTGAAGCCCGGTGAGGACATTATTCATAAGGCGTTGAAAAGTTGATGGTGCATTTTTAAGGCCAAAAGGCATTCGCGTGAATTCGAAATGTCCTTGAGGAACGCTGAAGGCCGTTTTATTAGAATCTTGTGGGGACATTTTAATTTGATGAAACCCTGAAGAAAGATCAAGGGTTGAAAAATATTTTGATTTTCCTAACTGATCTAAAATTTCAACAATATTGGGGATAGGATATGTTTCTCCTATGGTAATATCATTCAGTTTCCTATAATCTATGACAATACGCCATTTTCTTTGTCCAGAGGCGTCTATCTTTTTTGGAACAATCCAAATAGGAGAAGACCAGGGAGATATAGAAGGTTGAATTATCTTTTGATCTAACATTTTCTGTATTTGTGAGTTAACTTCTTGTTTATGAATTTCAGGAAAACGATAAGACTTTACATTTATGGGTTGATCAGTAGAGGTTCGGATTTCATGCTGTATAGCATCCGTTGATGTTAGTTGATCACCAGACAAGTGGAATATATCAGAGTACTTAGAACATACTTCATAAAGGGCTTCGGATTCTTCTTTGTTTAAATGAGATGTGCGGAGGAGATTAAGAACCTCTTTGGTTCTATTTAAACAAGGTTGGTCATGATTATATGATTTTAATAAAACGTTATCGACGGAATGTAAGGTAAGTAGAAGATTAGAATTCAGAGTAACAGGACTTTCAGAGGTGTTTAAGATTGTTAAATTAACCCTATTATTATTCTTTACTTTAACTAAGCAGTTTGAGACAAATAGTGTTTCGCTTATGTGTTGGTCCAGGATAAGACCCTCTTTTAATTCAGGATTAGCAATAGAGCATTCTATAGTAATTTCAGAGCGAGCTGGAATTTGATAGATGGGGTTATTAAAATTAAGTTTTATTTTATTTTTATCTAGGTTAAGCAGTTGCCGATTGTAATCAATGGAACATTGAAAGTGGGTAAGTAAATCATTACCTATAATTCCGTCATAGGTAAGGTGAATGTTTTCAACTACATGGAATCGGAAAGGGATAGATTCTCTGCCAAATTCGAGACTCATATTAAAACTGCCAAGAGTTGGTACAGCATCTTTACAATTATCTATACCTTTTAAATTAATAATATTGTTTTTTAATTTCAGGTTTGAGGGTGATTGAATGGAAGATTTTCTAATAAGGGAAACTGAAGAACCCGTGTCGACGAGAAGCGTAAGTGGTTTGTTAGAAACAGATGTTTTAACCAGAATATTAGGTAAGGATACTATAGTTGGGTTACAAGATATCTCATAAACCTGGGCCTTTACTGAAATTAAAGTAGATGAATTGCATTCGTTATTTAAAGACTTTGGATTTTGAGGCGTTGAGGATTTAATTTTATTCTTTGGGGATTTAGAAATATGGGCGCATATTTGGGGCTGAATACCCGTGTGTAGGCCCGTGGATTTAGAAGTATGGGCGCATATTTGGGGCTGGTTACCCGTGTGTAGGCCCGTGGAATTAGAAATATGGGCGCATATTTGGGGCTGGTTACCCGTGTGTAGGCCCGTGGATTTAGAAGTATGGGCGCATATTTGGGGCTGGTTACCCGTGTGTAGGCCCGTGGATGTAGAAAAGGTGTCGTTAATATTAGTGGGTATAGTTAAGGGCCGTGACTTGGGTCTCACGAGACACCGCCGTGAGCCCACTACTCGTTTAAATGATTATCGTCTATTTGAGGATTATCATAATTTTCAGTGTTGTCCTCTTGGACAAAACCTTGGGTCTCGGAATTGTAACAACATTCATTATTATTATCATTAACTACGCAGTTAACACGAGCGGGTCTGGATTGGGAATATGTTTGGTTTGGGCCACTCATTTGTTTAGTTTGTGGAACCCTGAATCTGTTGTTATTATATTCGCGTTTCCTACATATATCTATGGTATGACCTTGATTTCTACAGTACCTACAGTAATTAGTCTGATTTTGTTCCATTGATTTAGGGTTTTGTGGTCTTGTGTTGACATTGTGTACAGCTGGCCTAAATGTGTAGTTAGAGTTCTGAGAGGCACGTTGTGATGTAGACGTGCTGCTGGAAGAATGTGAATTACGTTTATAAAATAAGTTTAAAATCTTTTCCTCAGATACTGCCAAGTTTATGGCCTCGTTGAGATTGGAGGGGTTCTTGCCCCGGACTAAGTTAGAAATGTTGGGTTTGAGACCAATAAGGAAGGTATGGAGAGCAAGGTCTTCCATAGCGGCGGTACGCCCGGTTTTTTCAGTTTTCCTTTTAACGGATAATGTGATTTCGGTAAGTAATTTTGAGAGACAAGTTTCTACACGTAGGGCGAATTGATTAACAGCTTCTTGCGGCTGTTGCCGGCATTCCTGCAAGTCAGTGAGAAGATGGGCATAATGCTTTCTCTCCCCAAATTGGGTTTTTAAAAATTCACTTAATTGATCCCAGGAATCAAATTCTTTTATAGAACATGCTGTTTCCGCTTTTCCTTCAAGTTGCGATAGGATATATTTAAAAAGGATTGACTTTTGTGACTCCGATGCTAAATTAATGGCATTATCACAGTTAGTTAAAAATGAATTTAATTTATCTCGTGAACCATCGTAAGTTTTTATAAATTTAAACAGAGTACTAATTTGCACTGTATCTTTCTTTTCTTGTTTTACATCGTCTTCCGGCATTGTAACAAAATTCTAGGACACACACGAAACAACAAAACAAAATTAAAATAATAAAAGAAAATATTAATTAAATGTCACGGTGTAATAGGCGGCCAACTAAGTTCTGGGAATCAACGCAGCTGTATCACTGTGTGGGGTCAAGATAGGCGCGCGACTGCAGTGCGTGGGCGCCTGACTAGGTTAATTCTAAGAAGTTACTTATGACAATTAGATATCTATGAAATATATGCAATTAATTTGACAGAGTTTTTAAAGTTCATTAAGTTTTTTCTTTATCACTGAATTCACTGATTTTAAAGGCCTTGCACTATCACTGAATTGGAAAAGATATCACTTACAGGAACACGCAGAGAAGTAACACGAACATGATTTTCAGGAACTCACGATTCCGGAACATATGCTCAGGATCACAAGCAGCTGGCAGGAACACAGTATTATATTTTGCAGTTATTTATTTGTTAAACAAATAAGACTGGATAAATTTGTTTACTTTTAGCAGGAACACAAGGGGTTTAATTTTTTCATGTAGGTGTAGACTGTTATTTATTTTTTATTTTTTTGAACACTGACTTCACTTTAGCGGAGAGTTTTATCACTTTTATCTCACTTTAGGTGTATTTTGTAATTTTAATTTCACGGAGCACTGAATAAAGAATTCACAATCACACAGTTTTATAGGAACAGTTTCTTCTACCGTACAGTTTCTCTAACTTGGAAACGGAGACGACCCGGGGACACTTTATTTTCACTTATCCCGAATACGCTGCCACCAATTTGTTAGGGGCTCCGCGAAAATAGACTTTTTAAAAAAAGGAAACTTATTAATTTTAAGAGGATTTATTTGAATAGAATTTTGGAAATAGAAGGGTTTCGAGCAATTGTCCTCTTAGGTTGGATGTTGGATGGAGACTGAAGCCTGTCACCGCGGGGTGACTAGAACTACCAAGCCGAAAATCCTGTTCAGCAGTTTTATGCAGGGGCTATGCACTATTTCCTACATAGCCATATTATAACAGTGCGTCAGAATATACACTCATTTAAGAGAAATTGTGATATTCATAGTATTAACACGAGAAATAAAAATAAATTAGCCATCACAGCTTTGCGGTTAGAGAAAACAAAAAAATCTTTTGTGGGTCTCTGCTTGCGCCTCTATAATAAAATTCCAGATGATATAGTAGCATTACCATTATCTAAGTTTAAGACAGCCGTTAAAAATCATTTATTACAAAATGCGTATTATCATGTAAATGACTAAAGAAAAATTCTTGGAAATAGTTGTCTGCAAATTGTAATTGTATAATTTAAATGTATAGCTTAAGTGTAAATCTGTATTGTAATTGTAACATAGCCCATCAGGCTGGGTAGGGACCAATACTGAACTGGGTTTCTTTCGGCGTAATCTTCCCAGCAGTGGTCGTTCCGAAACGCTAGTAGTTTTTAGCTTCTGCACTAAAAAAAATATTTAAAAAAAATGACCTTCAATAAGAGATAAATTTATCCTACATTGAATAAAAATTTTTGACTTTGACTTTGACTTTGATAGATTTAAGTTATATTGAAAAAAAATATACCACAACTTTTATACAACGTGGAAGGGACATACCTGTAACAAATCAAACCACGGGCTAAGTCAAGAATCAAAAAAAAATCGACATTCCAATACTAAATTTCCTTTCTAAAGTGTGCAGCCTGGCACCTGGCACCCTGCACACTTTAGTAAGGAAATGCCATTTTTGAAGTGAAAACTTCTTTAGCGGCGTTGTGCACTTTTTTTGGAATGGGTAAAAAATCTTAAACTCGCGTCAGGACACGTGACCTGATTGAAAATTCGTAAGACGGCGCAGGGCGCTTGCGCGAATGTTCGTGTGTGTTTATGTTACAGCGTGCTACGCGCTTCCATGGATGGTGACAGCTGATGGCTCGACCGTCTGTGTAGTGGCCATACTGCTGTGTATTTGAAAATTATTTTGTTGAAAATGAATTTGGTCATGCTTGTGACATTTGTGACAGACTGTGGTTTAGAAAAGATTTGAAATATTTTATACTGATAATTAAAGCAATTCGTGCAAAATTATTCCCTAACCATTCCAAAATATCAAAAATGCACAACGTTAATATTCAAGTTTTCACTTCTGCCGGCACTCCCAGAGTGCAAGCCGTCGTTTTTTTTTTTTGTTTTTTTATTTCCATTATACTATAGTGATCTAGTATAGCCCGTGGTTCGATTTATTACGGGTATGTCCTTTCCACGTTATGTATTAGTCCCAAAATCTGCTCGCCTAAAGCTTGCTCCTAAAGTACAATTATACTATAGTAACTGTCATATACAAATTAAAGGAAACCTTCCATACCCTTTAGATCCGTGGCCATTGCCCATGCTCAGTCGCCTACATATCTTCTGAGGATATTACCCTGGACATTTCCTAAAATCTAAAGCCAGTGAAGCGTACTATTGTTAACCGAGACCTCAGGAAATAAAGTAAAACTTTCGCCACCTAAGCCAGGGTTCAACTTTATTTGTGTTTGAAAAACACTTTATTTATAAAATATACATTAGTATGAAAACAATAACATAAATTACAATAAAACGATTTGCCTAGTTTTTAAGATAATGATGTCTTGTATTTATTTTTATTTTGTGCAATAAAGGGTATTGTATTGTATTGTGTATTGTACATTTATTGTTGAAACTATTTACCGTCCCTTGTCATTTCTGATCTAAATTTACCCAAAGCAGTAGCGATGTTTCCGTGTTGAGTAAACTTGAGTGGCAATGGCCAACCGTTGCACCACAAATGAGCCAGAGTGGGAGTCTCCATTTCTTTAGCTAAATCGGTGCCCTAACTCCCAGATTAAACGTTTAGCCCATAGTTTTTACAGCTATAGGTATGAAATACATGAGCTGTCCTAAGTTAATTTCTATTGTAAACTAAAGTTGTTTAAATTCTAAAAGAGTTTGGTAATTTTAGTTCAGCAACCTGTAAATGGTTGGTGTTTTAATTTTTAATGTAAATTAAAACGCGCTTTGGTTATTTTTTGTGGAAAATGTGACTGAGTGTGCATTATGTATTGGTTTAAATCCTCGAGCCTACCAGGCAAATTATTGTGTGTTGGTATAATTATCTAAGCGTGCCTCAGTAATCAGAAGTAGTCAGAACAGATAGTTATATTGTAGTAATCTATGAGTCAGAACCTTCCCATTTTGTTACAGCGTTGTACAAAAGTTATAGAAAATAAAACAGACAGCGTTGCACAAAAGTTATAGAAAATAAAGCAGACCTTCCATCTCTTATACATCCCTGGCCAGAGTACCCTAGCCTACATAACTTGTGCGGATTACCCTGGACACCTCCTAAAATCTAAAGCCAGTGGCATGTGTTACTAATTGATGTGCTCTGCGGGGAATAAAAACTGCCCGATTAGTTCCCGTGATATAGGTGAGTTGCTAACTTAGTTTTTGTTACCGCTTTAGTTGTTTTGTTTGTTTGCATTGATGGTCGAAATTAAATTACTTTCGTATTCCAGGTAGTTTCAGTTTAGTTGGTAAAAACTATTATCTATGTTAATGACGAATGGGTTAACTTATTATTAAAAACTAAGCTGGTCTCATTTTAGCGCTGTATAGTTCACAATGTTTATATGAACAATGTAGGTATATGAGTACTCTGATGAGGTACTGATTCTGGAGTCTATAAAAAGCAACGCACCTTTTTAACTATACATGTTCAGCAGTGGACTTGGCCTACACTAGCCCAAGTCCTCTGGCCATGTATGGCTCTGGTAGTACAGAGAGAGTCGTGCTCCTGCAGTAGATACAAAAAGACTTGATGATGATGATGATGTCCATCATTGGACTTCGTGAGGCTGACATGATCATGATAACGATTCATATACTAACATAAATTACGGGTAAAAAATAAATAACCCTCAAAACAAATAAAGAATAAAATGTATTTGTAACTGTTTACTAAATGAAATGCAGAGTAACCCAGAAAGGATCGAACCAATAGCTTTTGTTTTAAACTTCCGCACAGCTTGGAAAGTTGGTAATTTAAGGCTCTGTAGGTAAAGTCCGCACTAAATCCGCCGAATCCGGCGACCGATGATTTGCAGCGCAATAAAATCTTTAATTCGGAATCGCAACACTTTCATTACGCCAGTGTTACTCGGCGAATTTAAGAGTTTCGTCATTTAATTGAAAAAGTTCTGCCGTCTGTTACTCTGATTGTAAACAGTTGTTCTGTTTGTTCCAATGCTAATTAGCTGGGCTGTAGCAATTATGTATTATTGACGAAGTTTGTGTTAAATGTTCATTTTATTAATTTGTGTGTCTGGGGCCTGGGGCTCAAATATACCCCAATATTTACCCGTATTTAACCTAATTATTTCAAATTCAAAAGGTTTTAAATGTACTTATATT
The DNA here is from genome assembly GCA_963555685.1 of Acrobasis consociella. Lineage (NCBI taxonomy): Eukaryota > Metazoa > Arthropoda > Insecta > Lepidoptera > Pyralidae > Acrobasis > Acrobasis consociella. Next base: position 4,276,673 of record OY743111.1, on the reverse strand, counting down.
GCAGCCTTATGTATATTACTTAAGTGTAATTTTACACAGTGTACTGTAATAATTTAAAGCAAGTTCAGCCCATGATATCATATGATACTATTTAAATGATTCAACTGTGCCAATTTTAATATTAGCAGAAAAATGTGACTATTTTAACCGACCTCCAAAAAATAAGGAGGTTATCATTCGTCGCGATCTTTTTTTGTAATATATGTTTACCGATTATTCGAAGATGCCTGGACCGATTTAAAAATATTTTTGTTTGATAGAAATTATATCAAAATCAGCAGTAAGGGTGCAGTTTAGAAAATTTATTAATATGTCAACAACTTCTGATGTCATTCGTCTATTTTTTACAAGATGCAGCCACTTTTCAAATAATTCAATGTTGTCAATGTTGTCATAATAATATATATTAGCAGAATAACGTAACTTTTTTTTCAATCATGACAATACAATAAAAGTACGAAATGATCCTCTGATGAAGTATGTCAAATAGATTTTTATGGTCTTACTTAGATGTTCTCACGCACTGAAAAAAATCATGTTATAAGAAACCTAAATAGCTAATATAAAAACCAAGAAAGGAATAAAGAACTTTCAAAGAACATAAAAAGGCCGTTGTTTCAAAAGACGAAGCTTCCTTTACTTTTCTTAATAAAATTTATCTCTCGGACTTGATAAAAGAGTTTAAAACATCAAGCCACTTCCTCGATTGTACACAGCAGCGCAGGGAACTAGAAAAACTAGCAGTGTACGTGTTCAGAAGAGGAAAAACTTTAATGTTGTTTGTAGGAGGTCGCGCGTCGTAATGCACAGCGGCTGAGAAACGGCCAGTGAGACGGACTGGCCGCTCTAGGGTTGCCAGCCTCACGTACAGAATTAGTTGGTAGGTATTTCCGACCAGTTTACTTCAGATACATTATATGGTAAGTCCTAAATAAACGGGCAAGTGCGAGTCAGACTCTCCCAGGAAGGGTTCCGTACTATCACACTTCACACTAATATTACGAAGGCCAAAGTTTGTGAGTGTGTGTGTATGTTTGTGACTTATTCACGCGCAAACGGCTGTAAACATTTTGATAAAATTTGGTATGCAGGTAGCTGACAGCCTGGATTAACATAGGCCGTTAACAAAGCGAGGTGCAGCTGGTTGTCTATAAACGTTTACGTCACGTTTTTTGTATGGAATCCCCACTTAAATATTTATTTTATTCAGTTTTTAGTACCTGTTGTTATAGCGGCAAAATAAATACATCATCTGTGAAAATTTTAGCTGTCTAGCTATCATGGTTAATGAGATACAGCCTGGTCACAGGCAGACAGATGGACGGACGGACAGCGAAGTCTTAGTAATAGGGTCCCGTTTTTACTCTTTGTTTACGGAACCCGAAAAACTTAGAAATTACATTTATTTATTAAATCTTTACAACAGGTACAAAAGGTCTCTAACAGTCAGCCTTTAGGAAAAACAGAAATACATTTCTGCAAAAATAAGAATGTCATATTTAATTGTGCTTCCAATATTTGTGTAAAAAATAAATGCCAATAAGTATTTTATATCGTTGTATAAATACAACATATCTATCTAACGTAGCAAAAAGTCATACATTCGTTATAAACCGCCATTACTCGAAAATTTACTTCGATCGTGAACAATATATCGTATTCTTGGCAGCAACGTAATGATCGAAAATAAACTCATAATATTATCATAATATTGCTTTCTTGAACAAATACACTTTGATCCGTACTCACGTCTTTAATTTAAATAGGAAGCAGAATATGAAAACGTCTTTTTATTCCTCGAGCGATTGATGTTCATACATCTGTTTTCTCAGACGAATACCAACGCAGTGACACTTTGACGCAAGTCAATAAAATGTAAATGCTCAACCCTAACCCATAGGTATCTTAAGTGCACAACCGCCTCGTATTTCGAGTACGATACACTGAACTTTCTTCACGAGAAAGAATCCCGAACTGAGACAGGGCAAACAGCACCTTTATAGCTTCAGGTAAAGTTCAAATTCCAACCCAGATGTCAAGGTAATCGGCGCGAAAAGCGAAGAGACGCATGCGAATTTGAAACTTAAAGGGTAGATGGATTGTGGAGTAGAAAGCTAATTTCCTGTGCGGAATAATGTAGAGTTATCCCTAATTGTTAATTGAGCTGCGGTGGCGTGGATTATGTCGAGTTTTTGCCGCGCTTCTAGAATAATTACTTTGAGTGGCCAGACTTAGCTGCCGAGTTCAAAGGCCAGTGTTTTATGGAAAGTCGTTAAATTCTATACAGTTATTTAAATTTTAAAATGGCTTTTTGCTCCTTTATGAAATATGGTTTAAGACAACTAAGTTAATGGTTCAGTGCCTTAAAAAGGTTCTTAGGAAGTTAATGCTTTGTTTTTTCCTCTTTAAGCCTACTAGCTGTTACCCGCAGCATTGCCCGCGTCATGCCTACCCATCGTCTTATAAACATAATTATTTCTCTTCGTTGTCACTAGATGGCGCAGTAATTTACCAAATAACTATACTTACTACGTTCAGCCATCTGAGTAAACGTTACGTTCAATGACTTAGCTAGATGTCATTCAGCCATTCTATTGGATACCTGGTTTAAATCCAGGCTAGGCGTCCAGTTGGATGGTTTATTTTAACCAGATATCTGCAACATACATATACTCGTAAGTTTTAATTAATTGTTAGCTACATATTTCGTGATTTCCAACGCAACTCAAAATTCATCAAAGGGTACATGTGAGCTAATTGTGCACTATCGAGTACAGTCACTGTTACAGACTAATTATACTGCAATTAATATGGACCAGGAGCGGTAATTAAACGCACTACACTTATGTAACGAACGTTGTAACAAAAGAGTAGTTACTATTGTTTACTTTCGTAACAAATAGACAGAGTATTATACTTAAATATCAAATTGTAAATTTAAACAATTAATTCAAGTAGGTGCGCCGACTTAAATTGTCACAGATCCGCAAACATTGTCTTGGAAAAAATACATAGAAATAATATTAATATGAAGATGACATCGACAGTTTCGTAAGGGAATGGCAGCTGGCTGTAATAGAATGGCAGGAATCAGTAGAAAAAGAAGACAATGTAGGGCGAAATCCTCCCTTCTTTGTCTCGCAGTGGGACACAAAAACAGACAAATAAAAAAATATTTATTATTATGAAACACGCCCTTTGGACCAAAATATCTCCTGCGCTAGCATGTACTGCGGCGTGTCGGTTGGTTTGTTACGAGCCGCCGTCGACGTGACGTCACGTCACGTGTCACGCGCAATCAATTTTCGGCCGCCATTTTCCGAAATACGCTCTCTGTGCTTCCGCGCCGCTGGCTGACGGATGCTCGGTCAAATGATACTTTTTAGGGTTGAAACTTTTTAGCGAATACACCTACATGAAAAAAAACTGTTTTGAATGATTTGGCACTGATGAAAATATAAAATTTAAAAGGTATCATCTGCTTCTCTTCCCATACAGAGCGTAAAAACCGATCGAGGGTATACAGGGATACGGGCGAAAAATTGTATCATGTTAATAGGCGATCCGGCTAGCAAACCTTGACTATTTCGATTTCTTTTATCTGTGTCTTATCAGTTATCATATAACCCTAGATTCTCTCTACCAGAAGAGTTTTAATTTTTTAGATTAAATGAGATTAGACTCAATGTACTATCATAACCCTAAAATGTTATTTTGGAGTTATAGAAACTTATACTCCAGATTTAAAAAAGTTACATTATGAAATGTGTTGTAATGTAAATTTTCCGCTTTATGCAATTAAAAATAGTGCGAAGGTAGCAGTTTCCGCCGAGCGCAAGTTTTAAAGAGTTAGTCGCGAATGGTCTTAAACGCAAGTAGCCTATGTAGCAACTCGTCTAAACCGCTGATTGTCTAAACCGCATGTCGTCATGATAGGAAGTGGTCTTAAGATTAATCTGGTCCCAAAATGAGATGGTCTAAAGTAGAATTTCGTCACAATTATAAGATTGTCTAAACGAAAACTTGTCTAAATATGAGGTGGTCTAAACAGAAACTTGTCTAAGTTTCAGGTGATCCAAACAGAAACTTGTCTATGTATGAGGTGATTTAAATTTTGTCAATACTATGAGAAGCAAAAAAGAAATACTACTGCAATATATTTTCAATAATGTACATTTTATGTACACAGTTCAAAAAACCCTTTATTTTGATAACCCACTCTACTACTACATTTAAGAGCACAACTCTTGTTGGTGTAATTGTACATTTGTAATAATCGGACTCGCGGACGAAGGGTTCCGTACCATTATCTTTAAAAAATCACGTTTGTTGTATGAGATCCCCTTTTAAATATTTATTTTATAAGTTGTATAAACTCTACTTAGCTCAGATAGTTTTCCTTTAACTTTTGTTATATATACTACAGCTGTGATTGTTTTCACGGGTCCATTTATAACCATTAGGTGGGGGAGGGGAAGGGGTGGCACTTGACTCTAACAAAAATTTGCATTTTAAAACCAAATATTCCAGAAATCCCTTAATCGAAAAATGGTGTATGGGAATTACCCTAAAATTTACCACTTCTTCGGCATAACTAATATGCATACCTACCTGTACCAAGCCACAGCTTTCTAGTACTAATAGTCTCTGAGTAAAACCGCAGACGGACAGATTGACAGACAGACCGAAAGACAGACAGACAGACATTGCGAAACTATAAGGGTTCCTTGTTTACTACGGAACCCTAAAAACGACGCAATATATACTGTTTTAACGGGGACGACGTCGTTGAAAGGAAAACAAGCTCTGGTGCTGGTGCACTTATACTGATTTAATGGCAGAAAACAGAGACTACAAAAATCACCTTCCCGACATCAAATTTCGATTGGTTTTTTTACGCGCAAATCGCAGCCTCCCGTTGGGCTTGCGCGGGGCCGACTGTCGAGGGGTATGCACGCCGCGTCGACGACGCTTGGCCGGAGTGTGTGAGAGAGATAGCGACACGTACCGCGTCCTAGCAACGAGCTTAACCGACCGGTCGCGCGGTGGTGTTCTAATACTTAGAAACCCTGCGTTACATCCTCCCCCTATAGTCAGAGCAATGCGCCCCCGCGATCTGACTATTCATACCTACGCGGCCTACCTCGTTTGCGTTTCTCCCTAACCGGGGCCTGTTCTTGCCCGACAAAGGGTGACAAGTTCGTGGTGTGATATTTGCCTACGCAAGTGCCGTCACGTACACTCTCCAATTCGTACGTGGTGTCGCTTACCACTGACCTTATCCTATAGGGACCGTCTCGACGGGGTATAAACTTAGTCGTTTGACCTCGCCCTGCATCATTAGCCCCCTGCGTTTTCAGCAACACGAGGTCACCTACCTTATAAAGCGGTGGAGGCCGACGCTTCTCGTCGGCATACTTTTTCTGTACGGCTTGCGCCTTCTCGTGCACGTCTCGTGCATCGTACAACTTGTTCGCCAAACCTTTGAGGTATGGCGTTACACTAGGGACAAAATTGTCCGATTCTATAATAGCTCTCATGTCCGTGGTTGCGTCGTTAGGCGCTCGCAACTCCCTTCCAAAGGTAAGATAAGCGGGCGAAAAACCTGTACTAGCGGTTATAGCCGAATTCATCGCGAACCTTATCACAGCTAGATGGACATCCCACTCAGCATGGTCATTCCCAACTAGAATGGCCAGCTGGGGTTTCAAATCCCTGTTTTTACGCTCAATGGGGTTGGCCTCCGGGTGGTAAAACGGAGTCAGCACCTGGTCAACACCCATGACATGACACGCCTGCTGCATCACCTCACTGACAAATTGTACCCCATTGTCACTAATGAGGCGACGAGGGACTCCATACCTTAAAAATACTTCCTCGACGAGCAGCTTAGCACATTCAAAGCTCGTTGCGACTTCTAAAGGGAACAGCTCGACCCACCTTGAACTTACATCTTCGACAATGAGAACCCACCTATTGTGACGAGGGGTTTCCACGAGGGGTCCGAACAAGTCCACGGACAACACCTCGAACCTTCTCGACATAGCTGGCGTTTGCAACAAACCTGCCGGCTTCCGATTATCTGCCTTATATCTTTGACAGGGCACACAACCCTTTATGTACTCAGCTACGTACGCGCGCATCCCTGGCCAATAAAAACGTGACCTGAGGCGGCTCAACGTACGTTCAACACCTAGATGTCCGGCGGTAGGTGCATCATGGAGATCTGCGAGGACCTGAGCGCGCTCGTGTTCTGGAACAACCAAGCTCGCCTCGTCACTATCGCATTCCTCTAATCCATACCTGTATAGCACTCCTTCAGAGATAACGTAACCTCGATCAGCCCAAGGTCTCCCCCTTGATAGAGCGTCGGACTCTATGTCTTCTATTATCTTACCTATCTCTGGATCCTTCATCTGGTTTTCACGGATATCTGCGGAATTCCGCGCAGTCACATCCACTACGGCGAGACCCATGTCACAATCCGTAGTCTCGGCGTCGACCAGCCTAGAGAGTGTGTCGGCCACGGCATTCGCACGGCCCGGCACGTATTCGATCTTGAGATTGTACTCCTGCAGCGTCAAGGCCCACCTGGCGAGACGACCGCTAGGAGATCGTAGGCTCATAAGCCATCGCAGTGGTTGGTGGTCGGACCTTACAATGATCTCAGCCCCTTCTATGTACCCGCGGAATTTCGTGACGGCCCATACTACCGCTAGCGCCTCACGCTCTGTCGTCGAGTAGTTTCGTTCTGCACTCGTGAGAAGGCGACTGGCATATTCGACCGGCCGCTCGTCCGATCCCTCCCCCTGGAGCAAAACAGCTCCCAGACAGTAGCCACTAGCATCAGTGCTGAGCACAAACGGGAGTGTCTCGTCGGCTTGACGGAGGATCGGCGCGCAGGTCAACAGTCCTTTGATCTTCTCGAACGCCTCTTGCCGTTCCGGCTCCCACCGCCAGGCGACGTCTTTCTTCAAGAGGCAAGTGAGTGGCCTTGAAACTTCCGCGTATTTAGGTACAAACCTGCGAAACCAGTTGGCAGTTTGCAGAAAACATTTCAACTGCTTGACATCTCGTGGGACAGGCATCTTTGTGATGGCTGTCGTCTTCTCTGGGTCCACCTGGAGACCACCTGGGGTAATGACATGACCAAGAAACTTAACTGAACTACGTGCAAAGTGGCTCTTTGCTCGGTTAACCCTTAACCCAAACATGGCCAATCTGTCGAACACTGCTTCTAGGTCTGCCAAATGCCTTTCAAAGGGCCCTGGGGACAGTATTACCAGGTCATCCAGGTAGGCCATAAGGGATACCCCTTTAAGATTTGACTTGAATCGATCAATAAGACGCTGAAAAGTAGCGCCGGAGTTGCGCAGTCCCATCGGCATTCGTTTAAAACGGAACGTCCCGTGCGCTGATGTAAACGCGGTCTTGTCACGGTCCTCGGGATGTGCCGCGTGCAGTACATCCTCAATCCTCGGAAGCGGGTATCTGTCCGGTTCAGTCACCGCGTTCAGCTTACGGTAGTCTATACATACCCGATAACTGCCATCCTTCTTAGCAACCAACACCACGTTAGAAGCCCAAGGAGACTCGCACTCCTCAATAACATCGTCAGCCAACAGCTGATCTAACTCCTTCCGAAGCGCATCTCGGCGGTTCGGAGATAACCTGAACGGAGGGCTGGCAATCGGCTCCTGCCCCTCCTTTACCTTGATCCTGTGGACGGCAAACTCCGTCGCTGGGCCTCTGTCACTAAACTGGGCCTTCCTTTTCATGAGAAAATCATCGAGCGCTCGTTTCTCATTCGATGTCAACCGAGAACCTTCATCATCCCGCAAGGCGAGCTGGGCGCCGTCGCAATCCGACAAAGCACGGCAGTCAACTTCGCTTACCTGCGGAGTATGGGGCGCGTCATCACCCGCCATCAACGCGGCGTGAGAGCGGTCACCCTCTTGAGGTTCGGAATATACACCACCTTCTACCAGCGGCGCGGTGCGAAAACGTTCGACCTCCCGCGGCGCGGCGTTCTCGCCAATCCTCTGCGGCGCGGCGACAACACACTCGGTCACCTGCGGCGCGAGACTCGTATTAATACCTACGCGCGGCGCGGCTCGAACATTTTTACCCTTCCGCGGCGCGAGGTCAGCACAGTTCTCTGTAAAGGGCGCGCGGCGAGAGGACCCCCTTCTTCGCGGCGCACTTATAGTATTACCTTCCACCAGCTGCGCGGTGCGAGCACACTCGTTCACCGGCGGCGTGGGAACAATGTCGCTGGGCTGAGCATGCCCTGCGCGCGGTGCTTTGAACGAACCCTCGTGGGCACCGTTATGTACCGCAACATCACTAGCGAAATTGTACACACTGCGTGGAGCATCTGCAAAACACCACGTACCTACAGCCATATCTAACACCATACCTGCCCTAGTGACGAAGTCGAGGCCCAACAGCGTCTTGGTGTCACCTCCAGGTATGACCATAAAGTCTGCCTGAAGTCGGCGATCACCCATCTCCACCATCACCTCGGCGCAGAGTATGCGTCTCTTCTGACACGAGCCGTCCGCTAACCGTATTGTGGGATACTCCTCCACAAACGTAACACCATTTCGTGTCATGATTTCATGAAGCGCGGGGCTAGCGATGCAGTGCGTGGCCCCCGTGTCCACTATGGCCACACCTTGATGGCCCAATATACCTACATGTACTAAAGGCTGTGCAACAATTTTACCTATTTCCGATTTCGGGACATTTCCCGGAAAAGGGTTTTTCGGTCCCTGCTTTAAAGTCGGGGTATCCGGTCCCTGTCCGTCGGTGGCAACACCACCACGTACGGTACTTGCATGGTTCAAGCTACGAGTATACCTACTGCTTGTAACACTACTACATGTAACACTACTAAATGTAACAGAGTTAAAACTAGACTCCTGTCTATGAGTACCTACTTTACTATCGGCTTTGTTTACTTCTTTACCCGTGCAAAAATCACACTCCCCGGTCGACCGCAACCATAACAACGAATCGAAGACGCATCGCTTCTGACTTTAGTATCGGGTTTTTCAACGAAACGACTTTTACATTCGTTAGCCGTGTGACCGCGAATCTTACATAACACGCACCGCGTTCTGTACGAACGCGGCGCGGTCGCTCCCGCGTTCTGTCGCGTAGCCGCGGTACTTGCCGCGTTCTCGCTATCATTTATTCCGCGACTGGATTTTACTAAAGTAGATTTACTTACTGCTGTCGCCTGCGACGTGCATACCTCTGTAATGGCGTCTTCAACACTTCTACACTTTTGAATTAATTGCTCTACACTTCGAACACTTTCACGCTCTAGACGTTTTCGCACACGTCTGTCTAACAAACCGAATATTATATCAATTTGCGCGGGTTCCGGCAACCCGTACGGTAATTGTGATAACATCGCACGGATTTTGCACGCGAACTTTTCAGCACGTTCTTCACCTTGTTCAACCGCGAATATTTCACGGAAAAGTTTGTACGCCGGTTTCGGGGTCCCGTAGGCCGCGCGTAGACGACGAACCGCTTCGTTCCAGGTCGTTATCCCAGCGCGCGCTCCTCGCCACCAGACCAGAGCGCCACCTTCCAGCACTATGGATAGGCCTCGTAACGCGTGATCATCGGAGACGTCTGCACACTCCTTGTAAACCTCCAGTGACTCCAAGAACGCCTCCAGGATCTCCGGGTCTGCGGAGCTGCCGTCGAAACGGGCCGTACAGCGGGTGAAATTCCCGCCGGGTATATGCGCATATCCCACGCTGGGACGCGCCATGCTCAAGGACGCCGGTCGCTGAGTCGGCGAAACGGCCGGTTCCTCCAAACTCGTGGTATGGCCACGGTAATGAATAGCATCGATGATGTTTCGGTTCAGCTCCGCCTGGGTGCGGGCGAACTCCTCCATCATCCTCGAGATGAGCCGCTCCGGATCGTAACTCGCCGACGGCGACACGTGGGCACGCGTGTGTGCGTTGTCCATACCCGTGGTAACCTCACACGCCGGGTTGTCCACCGCTGCGTCGAACTCGGAGTCACTCCCCTCAGCAGCTGCCGCTCCTTCGCCAGCCTCTGGCGGGCCGGCACCAGCAGCCTGCGCTCGCGTCTTCATCGCGAAAAAACGCCGGAGACGCCGGGACAAAATGGCGGCACGTGCCGGCGGTCGTGAATTCTTCTCGAACGAATCTCGCTATCACTAAGACTCGGCCACTACGGATGGGCGCCACTTTAACGGGGACGACGTCGTTGAAAGGAAAACAAGCTCTGGTGCTGGTGCACTTATACTGATTTAATGGCAGAAAACAGAGACTACAAAAATCACCTTCCCGACATCAAATTTCGATTGGTTTTTTTACGCGCAAATCGCAGCCTCCCGTTGGGCTTGCGCGGGGCCGACTGTCGAGGGGTATGCACGCCGCGTCGACGACGCTTGGCCGGAGTGTGTGAGAGAGATAGCGACACGTACCGCGTCCTAGCAACGAGCTTAACCGACCGGTCGCGCGGTGGTGTTCTAATACTTAGAAACCCTGCGTTACACTGTTATATTTATACTGTAAGAATATAAGGCCTATCTTGACAGCAGATTTCTTGCTCGCTAATATTCTATATTTATATCGTTCGCGACAGTATATGTACCTAGACCAATTGCAGTAGTAGGCTAACAAACATCTAAGACTAGCTGCATTTTAGGTAAAGCAACATTTTAGACTACTTGCATTTCGTACGAATTGATATTTAGACCACTTTCAGCAGTAGACATAATAACATAGGGACTAGCTGCAATATAGTCAAAATAACATTTGAGACTACTTGCAACTTAGACGAATTGCTTATTAAACGAGTTCCGAGTTGCGTTTTAGACGAGTTTCTACATAGACTATTTGCATTTAAGACCATTCGCGACTAACTCGTTTTAAAAACATAAGTTAATTTATTAGTCACAGTTACAGCCCTGCTAACATTGGGTATCTGTCATGCAGAGGTTCTCCAATTACTAGCAACCCAACCCGGCTGCTCCGGAGGCTTAATTTTAATAATAATAATTTAGGAATACAATACGAAATAAATTTCATTTATCAGTAAAAATATACGTGCACAATTTGTCTTAATCTTAAGATTTCGCAAGTAAAGCGGCAACGGGCGTGTTCCGCACTTGGATGGATGAACACGAGTGACATAAAAATTTATATTTCTTCTTCGTGCTTCGGAAGGCACGTATAAGCCGTTGGTCCCGGCTGTCATCTTTCTATGGCAGTCTTCAAGCCTGTCATAGAAAGATGACAGACTTGACGACTGTCAGATGCCTATAGGCAGCCTTGAAAACCTGACACCAATATTGTCCACTTACACATACGGAAAACAAAGAAACAGGTCATAAAAGTTACTTTGTCTTACTGTGGTAAGTATTTTTATTTAATTTTTAGCAAAACAAAAATATTAATCTGAACTTCATTAAGTTTTTAAAACTTAACATCAGTGTATTTTATAGTAAGTATAGTAATTTTATCAATATTTCCATCTATTTTGTTTTATTTTTATTAATTTGAAATACCTATACCTTTTGCGGCTTTATTTCTGTAAAACTTGGACGAAGCAAGTTGCTGATCTGAATTATATTTGTTTAGAATTTAAAAGTTAAGCTTGTATTGTTTCTGCAAAAGAATAAATTTGTATTTTATCAAATAAATAAAAATAGATATTGTGGATAAAAAGAGAGGAAACACTTGCCCAAATGGACCGCAGATCTGTATATTCTTGGTCTGAGAATGAGACACTACAGGCTTATAATTTAAAAAAAACCTCGTTATGTCAAACTCAGTACATCCGAACATGAATAATTCTTTATAATTTCTTTATAAATTTATAATATTATCAATTAATTGAAATAGAGGCTTAATATTGATTTGAAAAAGTGAAAAAACTAGACAAGCACATGAATTTTAATATTTAATTTCATTGTGGGGCTTTAATTTTCTCATCCAATCAAATTAAAATTCTCCAATATAAAATCCCAGACAATCGCTGACTGTATAATTTACCGCCTGAGTAGAGCGTTCTAATTCTAATATTCATATGTAGATTTAAAGATTATCTCGTTTTACCCGTAATGAAATTACTTTGGAATTATATTTTAACCCCCGATGAAAAAATAGGGGTGTAATAAGTTCGACGCTGATGTCTGTCTGTCTGTGGCATCGCAGCGCTCAAACGAATGGACCGACTTCAATGCGTTTTATTACGCGAAAGCAACTTCCCTTGCGGTGGTTCTTAACTATGTTTGACGAAAATCGGTTCAGTCGTTTATAGTTATTGAGTGATAACGCTTCAAATTTGGGATTTGGTACTTGTAGTTCATAATATCATATCATAGCAGTATCTAACATCGGTTAGAATATTATGTAGTTCCGTCACTTATTACCAGATGTTCTCGGTTTTTTTATTTGCTTAGCAAAGACAGAAAACGACAATATTATAACTAAGTACTATTATTAAATACTTACTTTAATTATACTTAGTTTCAGTTTATTTTGTTTAACATTGTATACAGCATTACTATACCTCCCTTTATACGCAAAATATACGACTAATACGAGAATATAAACAACAAAAGAAGCTCGTAAAAAGAAGGGTACTATCTTAACCTAGAAGCATCTTCACTGTATCCATATAAATGTGCCTAGGAATATTTCTTGGACTAAGCCGCGGTAAATATCTCAAACGGATTACAGAGCTCGGCACACAATGCGCATGCGCTTATGCATTCTGCTGCTGTACCTAAGAATGTACAATTGTACAGCAGGCGTGTATTGTGGGAACAGGGTGATGTATTCTATCTACTTAGCAAGCAGAATGTAACTTTCAAGGAGGTATTTCTAGTTGGAATAAAAAATATAAGATAATGCAAGCCTCTCATATAGCGCGTTTCCTTTCCGATTGCATTCTAAGCTATCTTTTAATAATAAATATAGCTATATTCGAACAATCACACAGATTGTGGTAGCCCTAAGGTAAGTTCGAGACTTGATACTAACTCAACGATACTATATTTTATAACAAATAGATTTATAAGTAGATAAACATCCAACACCTTTTCATTTTCCATCTTGACCTAACCGAGGCCCAAACATGTAAAAGTAACCTTTCACAAAAATTTGAATAAAAACCTAGTTTGTTGCGAAAAACGACCACTTTTAATTAATGTCCGTAAAAAAGCTTCACGTTCTTACTTTAACCTGTAAACAGTAGTTCATAAAATAGTTTAACCTGTCATCTGTGAGCAGACCGTAATCCGGTCGACATGCATTGTTTAACTATTGTGTCTGGTGTTTTGCACAGACGACAGGTTATAGGGTTATCTACATTATCTAGGCATGGTCAAGACAAAATTTTAAATGATGTCTCCATTTCCTTTAAAATAATTTATTTCAAGTGCACTTTCAACAGCACTGAACCCCGATAAGTTCAGATAACCCCTTAACATACTTAGCGCCATGTGTATAATTTTTTATATACCTTGATTGTTTTACTATTACGTCTGAAATCCATGGCGGTCAATGGGTTAAACGTTAAGTTAGAATTTCCGAAATATTTGTAACATGTTTGTGACCTATCCCCGTGGACAATACGAACACAGCTGCATTCCAGCGTAGTCACACGAGCAGCTGAACTGAATTGACACGCGGCCTGAAGTGTAAAACTTCGCCCGTTTGAAAAATTACTACGAGGTTTATTTCGGAGCGAAGCTGCATTGAAACTTTGGCGGAATCTGAATGCTTATTTTTCCATGGGAATATGCGTTGCAATTTTTTGCGAGTTGGTAATTTTTAACCCGCGACGAAAAGTGTTGTAAGTTTGACGTGTCTGTGTATTTCTAAGTCTGTCCGTGGTATCGTAGCCTTAACGAATGGGTCGATTTCGATGCGGTTTTTATGGTTTTTCTAGATATGTTTGATGTTAAATGGCGCGGCTTGTAATTATGCTTCATTTGCCTGGCAAATAAACAAACATTCTTGCCACACAAATAAGAGAGCCTATATTAGACAGCTTTATCATAGATAGTCAGGTTCCCGGCTTGTTCTTGTTTACCTAACTGCATTCCTGGTTGTTTATGAGACATGCATTCTTAAACTTACGAACGGGTGTAAGATAAGCCTAAGTTATTTCATAAAAGTAGCCTAAGATATTCCTTATAAAATTGCTATCTGCTAGTCAAAGTCCCTTCAGTGTCGGTCCAGCCATTTGAGAGATAAGCCGGAGTAAACAAACAGAAAAAGGCGTTGTTATAAGTACCGTACAGCACTTATGCATATATACCAAAAAAAAACTATATTAAAAAGTTCCAATCTCACGAAAAAATTAACACTTAAAATGGCCAGTATATATTATTAGAAGTTTTATTACCTTAGGTCTAAAAGGAAACATTTAAACTTTCAAACTCTGAAGTATACAGTTTGGAAGATTGATTGTTAGAGTTATTCCAACTCCGAAGAGAATGTAATTTTGAATGTTTTACCGTTCCGCATCTTAACATGTTCTGGGTTGGATGATAACATTTCAATAGAAGTTCTTGCTTGTTCAATGTTGTGCGTAAATTAGATGTTTGCATAATGTTCTTCTGAATGCTTTCTGAAAAGCAACATTATAATTAGAAGGTATTTTGAATGAAGAAAATTTATTTAGGCTTTTTTCTTGCTTCACTTTGCTTTACTTACGAAGGTCCCCGGTTTGATCCCCGGTCAGGTCAAGATGGAAAATTATATTTTTCAGATTGATCTGGGTGTTGGATGTTTAGGTATGTATTTGTTATAAAATATAGTATCTTTGGTTTAGAATCCCATTTCACAAGTGTCGAACTACTTTGGAGCTAGATCAATCTGTGTGACATAACCGTACATATTTATTTAGTTTTTCTTTTCAGTTTTTAGGGTTCCGTAGCCAAATGGCAAAAACGGAACCCTTATAGATTCGTCATGTCTGTCTGTCTGTCCGTCCGTATGTCACAGCCACTTTTTTCCGAAACTATAAGACCTATACTGTTGAAACTTGGTAAGTAGATGTATTATGTGAACCGCATTAAGGTTTTGACACAAAAATAGAAAAAAAACAATAAATTTTGGGGTTCCCCATACTTAGGACTGAAACGCAAAAAAAAATTTTTCATCAAACTCATACGTGTGGGGTATCTATGGATAGGTCTTCAAAAATGATATTGAGGTTTCTAATATCATTTTATTCTAAACCGAATACTTTGCGCGAGAGACACTTCCAAAGTGGAAAAAAGTGTGTCCCCCCCCCCGTAACTTCTAAAATAAGAGAATGATAAAACTAAAAAAAATATATGATGTTCATTACCATGAAAACTACCAGCGAAAATTGGTTTGAACAAAATCTAGTAAGAAGTTTTTTTTTAATATGTCATAAACTGCAATTTACCTTTCATTCAATTAACTCAAACATAAAAATAAAATATATATATTACTACGGAACCCTTCATGGGCGAGTCCGACTCGCACTTGGCCGCTTATTCATTCTTTCTCAGGTTTATATATATTTGCCATGTGACATGACGGCAGAGAAGAAACGAACCATTTTTTTACCATCCCTTTATATCAGATTTTTTTTTCAAAAACCTAATTTTTTTTCTGCTCTTGGTCGCTGTTTTTGCTTTTTGGGTCGCTTATTCAAAGTGATACAGAAAGTCAAACCGCATTAAATTATAACGTTTATTCAATACACTTGTAATGTATGTGATCAACTAACGTCAACTAGTATTAAACGTGTTTCTAGACGAGACAAATTAGTAGGAAGGAAACATCTTCGAGCTCGTGTGGGTTATGGCGGAAACCAGCCAAATGGGCTACACCGGAGACGGTGATTACCGTATACATGACATAACTCGAGCTGTGGTCGTAGTTATGTCGCAGTTGGATTGTATAATCCGCTGTTTTTCAAAAACTCTAGCTGTTTGGCATTACAGCTCGGTTTTGTAATATAGCTGAAAATCATTCAGCTAGATCGTCTAATGTGTTACGTTTAACAAACTAGCTAACGTAAGATTGTGGAACGATTAGTTCGGAGTTCTGCCACTTGTGGGTCTTGTGGCTTGTGAAGTGTCAGTGTCATAACAACAAATATGGCCTCCCATAAAGTAAATTCTTCGCCGCGTTCCGGGCGGGACTAAGCTGTTTTTATCGAGAGACATCGGGGGCATCGTTTGTGATTTTGGAGTGCAAAAGATTGAAAAAGCAGACCTTTAGCTTGGATCCCATATTGTTATTTCCGCCTTCCGGCAATATGGAAAATTCACGTGGATCAATTGCCGTGAGAAATCGCTGCGCCATTGAGTTGTCGGGTTTACAAAATTTCTAATCCAATTGCATCGAGCTGATTATCATTCTTCATTGGTGTTTTATGATGTTGGAGACTGAATTATTTAGTAAGGAGTTGAATTGAGGTTTTATTTCCATCCCACGAGTAATATAAAAATAATAAAGAACAACTATTGTCTCCTCATATATTACTTCGTTTGGTAACACAGTTTTATTCGATAATGGTAACCCTGTATGTCATTTCAATGCTAGTTGTTTTGTTAAAAGTAATTACGTAACTCATTGACAATCGAGCTGAACTATTTTCAGCTGTTTTACAAAACCGAGCTGTATTGCCAAACAGCTAGAGTTTTTGAATAACAACGGATTATACAATTCAACTGCGACAGTTATATATTATCTTAAGAGCTCAGCTCTTGTCGATGTCATTATATGGAAATAGCATGAAGTTAGTAATAAAACGCGGGAAGTGCTCTACACAGACTGACTATATTTATTATTTATTACCACATATATGTAATACAGATATTGTAGTTCGAAGTTTAAGTGGCACTTGTATCTATACTAGTAATTTCAATGCACACTTATAATAACAGTTAAAGGGTTAAAATCTGACGCACACTGACGGGATGCGTTTCTGTTAACATGCGTTTTCTGGCGAAATGAGTATCTGACCAGTTGCGTTTCTGACGAAAAGCGACGTATCCACTATTTTTGATTGAGATTATAAGTGGTTTGCCATTGCTTTCTCCATTTTTCGATGACCTCCTTGGCGTGGTCACCATGCTAGTCCGCCACCCAGAGGACCTGGATTCGATCCTCGATCAGGACAAGTTGGAAAATGGCCTTTTCTAAAATGTCCGAGGTCTTGGATGTGAATAATAATGATATAATATAAAATGTATTTATTTATTTCGGTCAATATTCTACCATATTCAGTCTAGTGTTAGTAGTGCGTTCATAAATTTATTCAAAATTCAGTAAGATTTAAATATGTTTATCTATATATGTTTTTGATATAAAATATAGTATCGTTGAGTTAGTTTCCCATAACACAAGTCTCGACCTTACTTCGGGGCTAGCTCAATCAGTGTAATTTGTCCCTATATATTTTTATTTATTTATTTTACACACCAGGAAACTAAAAAGTCACTTTGTCTGGGTTTGCTCATGATGTTTTCCTTCACCGGAGTCTGGAGGAAGAAAACACTACACCATCGAAAAAATATATAGGGAAATTATGTTTTTTTTATTTAAAATGTCTATTTTTTTTTATCTATATACCCACTTCACCCCCAAACTACACAATTAATTTTAATAAAACTTCTATGGGACCAAACATCTGTATCCGTCGTAGACAAATGCTACGAATCGTAGCCATTTCTACAACGGCTACGAGTCGTAGCATGGCTACGAACTTGTACCATTTTGACTTGGCACGCCAGAAATTCAAGATGTAACAAGAGCCAATATAAAAAAAAAACGACGGGTTGCACTCTGGGAGTGCCGGCAGAAGTGAAAACACAGCAGTATGGCAACTACACAGACGGTCGAGCCATCAGCTGTCACCATCCATGGATGCGCGTAGCACGCTGTAACATAAACACACACGAACATTCGCGCAAGCGCCCTGCGCCCTGCGCCGCCTAAACGAAACAGCAGGCGCAGGCATACATTTTCGCCGCGCCGTAGAAAGAGAGGGGGATACTCCCTCTCCTACGCCGCGCCAGCTGTCTACTCTCCATCCGTCTTACGAATTTTCGATCAGGTCACGTGTCCTGACGCGAGTATAACATTTTTTACCCATTCCAAAAAAAGTGCACAACGCCGCTAAAGAAGTTTTCACTTCAAAAATTCGGCACGTCGATGCCGCTGGTGAAGAGAATTGCAAAAGCCATTCAGCACGCGAATGCAGCCAGTGTTCTTGGCATCATGCCACATAAATGACATTTGTATTTTTAATTTCGCGTTTTGATTAGTTTCAGATCGATATATATTGCGATAACAAGTTAAAACCATGTTTAGGGTTCCGTAGTAACAAGGAACCCCTGTAGTTTCGCCATGTCTGTTCGTCTGCCTGTCCGTAGTTTTACTCAGAAACTATGAGTACTAGAAAGTTGTAATTTAGCATAGGTATGTATGTATATTAATCATGCCAACAAAGTGGTAAAATAAAATCATGAAACAATTTATTTTTTGTTTCCCATACTAGCAACATGGGAGTCAATCTTTTTTTCTTGACTTACCCAAAGTTTCGGGTATTCTCCTTATTTCTCATAATAGTCCTTGATTATGTCTTTAAAAAATAAAGCTCGTGAACAATATTTCGGATTTAGGAATCCGTTTTTAAAACATTTTATTTTATAGTCCAAATTTTTGTTAGAGTCAAAGTCACGGGCAAACATTCACAGCAGTAGCGCTAACTACATTAAGAAGATACTTCTTTGAATTTCATTGCTGAGTGAGACTTCTGTACGTGAGTAGTAGTACTGCCTCCGTGGTGTAGTGGTTAGAGCGTTCGGCTCATACCCGGAGGTCGCGGGTTCGCGGGCAACGACTTTGTGTTCTTGTCCTAGTTTGGTTAGGACATTGCAGACTGATCACCTGATTGTCTAATAAGTAAGATGATCCGTGCTTCGGAGGGCACGTTAAGCCGTCGGTCCCGGTCACTGTCTTTGACATTGGTCGTTACCTAAAACCATGTCAGAGGCCTTTAAGGCGGTTTAAAAACTCTGACACTAGTGTTAGTCACTAACACACACGATAAGAAGAAGTACTTATTCTGTGTTAGACAGAACTATCACACTTTTCTTTGATTGACTTCTACGAACAGTGTAGGACAAGCAGACTCAGCAAATGTTATCAGCAGAGTTTTAGTACAGCCGATTTAAACTTAATGGCGGCTCTGAACTTGGCGCGGAAGCTGCGCAGTACACGAATACAAGAGTGCGCGGGGACGGTGCGCCTACCCCACTGTCACTCGCAGCTAATGTCCGAGCCGCCGTTAAGTTTGAATCCTATTGAAATAGGGTCCCGTTGACTTACTTACTTGACTTATTGTCCTACGTCTCCTGGGTGGGGCAGAGGGTCAGCAACTCGCTGCCGATCGTAACTAGGTTTGCTTTTAGAACGGGAGGTCACGACAAATTTGGTAACGATAAGGGATATGGCTGACTCTGGTTTTATAGAACAAAGAGCACCTCTCTGATGCTAAATATGTTGGTCTGCCTGCGTGGAGTGGTTGCGTTACTTAGATATGGCGCCTGAAAAGTTGGTTATCGTGACCAAAAAAAAATGATAAGGGATATGGCTGACTCTTGTTTCACAGGATAAAGAGGACCTCTCTGATGCTAAATATGTTGGTCTGCCTGCGTGAAGTGGTTGTGTTACTTAGATATGGCGCCTAAAAAGTTGGTTATCGTAAACATAAGAAAAAAATAATAACGTAAATAGCTGACTCTAGTGTCACAGAACAAAGAGTACCTCTCTGATACAAAATTTGTCGGTCTGCCAGCGTGAAATAGTTGTGTTGTGAAACTTAGATATGATGCCTGAAAAGTTGGTTATCGTGATGAAAAAATAATGATAAGGTAAATGGCTGACTCTAGTTTCACACGGTGAAGAGTACTTCTCTGATGCTAAATATGTCGGTCTGACTGTGTGAAGTAGTTGCGTTACTTAGATACAGTATCGTGCGTTCATACAAACACATGAATTTGTCTACCCTTTGTCCCCCCTAATATTGATGCCGTAGTTCGCAAATGTACTAACTACAAAATTTTCGGTTTTTACTTTTTTAGTACCAGATAAATTTACTCTTTCTACCAAAAACTTAGTGTTACAGTTGTACTTTTTAAGATTCCGGCGTTAACCATAATTAGTATTATTGTTAACGCTGGAATTTTATTTTTATAAATTCAATCTTCAAGTATTGACTGATTTCAACAAAATTTCTGTCTGGCGTATCATACGCATTTATAACATTTACACACGTGTTAAAGTTATGCAAGTGCATAATTTGTTACCGATTATCTAAAAGGTGCATTCACCGATTTGGAAAATTCTTTTATCGAAATCGGTTGTGTAGTTTGGGGTGAAGTGTTTTTTAGTTTTGAAAATATATTTGCCTGTTAACATACTGAGGTTTAGTGAACAAATGGACTAAAGTTTATTTTACTATTTTTGAAATAAGACTACTATAATACCACAATTTTTGGATATAATGCAGTCAAAGGACTAGACTCTTGAATAGACGTGAAATTATGTAATTATTTTTGTGCCGTTCTGGACTAAACTTTAGAAAACTTTCTAAATTATTTGCTCTACTGAAAAGTTGACAAAACTGTTGTTAGTACAATTGTGAACTGCGGCATGTATATATAATATCGGATACTAACGATAGATGTATTTTGCTCGATATGCAGCCGTTCAGAGTCAGTCATTTACCTTATAATTTTACTTTTGATCACGATAACATACTTTTCAGGCGCCATACCCATATCTAAGTAACACTAGCACTTCACGTAGGCAGACCGACAAAACAAACAAGACTTCACCGACAAATTTTGTATCAGAGATGTACTCTTTGTTCTGTGACACCAGAGTCAGCTATTTACGTTATTATTTTTTCTTTTGTTCACGATAACCAACTTTTCAAGCGACATATCTAAGTAACGCAACCACTTCACGCAGGCAGACCAACATATTTAGCATTAGAGAGGTGCTCTTCATCCTGTGAAACCAGAATCAGCCATTTACCTTATAATTTTCTTTTTTTGTCAAGGTAACTAACTTTTCAGGCGCCCTATCTAAGTAACGCAACCACTTCACGCAGGCAGATTGACATATATTTAGCATTAGAGCGGTGCTCTGCATTTTGTAAAACCAGAGTCTGCCATTTGCATTACCATTTTTGTGCTCACAATAACCAACATTTCAGGCATCATATCTAAGTTAAGTAACCATTTCAGGTGGGCAGACTGACATATTTAGCATCAGAGAGGTGCTTTTCATCCTGTGTAACTAGAGTTAGTCAATTACGGTATAATTTTTTTTGGTCACGATAACCAACTTTTCAGGGACCATATCTAAGTAACGCAACCACTTCACGCAGGCAGACCGACATATTTGGCATCAGAGAGATGCTCTTAATCCTGTGAAACCAGAGTCAGCCATTTACCTTATAATTTTCTTTTTTTGTCTAAGTAACTAACTTTTCAGGCGCCCTATCTAAGTAACGCAACCACTTCACGCAGGCAGACCAACATATTTAGCATCAGAGAGGTACTCTTCATCCTGTGAAATCAGAATCAGCCATTTACCTTATAATTTTGAAGTGAAAACTTCTTTAGCGGCGTTGTGCACTTTTTTTGGAATGGGTAAAAAATCTTAAACTCGCGTCAGGACACGTGGCCTGATCGAAAATTCGTAAGACGGCGCAGGGCGCTTGCGCGAATTTTCGTGTGTGTTTATGTTACAGCGTGCTACGCACATCCATGGATGGTGACAGCTGATGGCTCGTCCGTCTGTGTAGTGGCTATACTGCTGTGTATTTGAAAATGATTTTGTTGAAAATGAATTTGGTCATGCTTGTGACATTTGTGACAGACTGTGGTTCAGAAAAGATTTGAAATATTTTATACTGATAATTAAAGCAATTCGTGCAAAATTATTCCCTAACCATTCCAAAATATCAAAAATGCACAACGTTAATATTCAAGTTTTCACTTCTGCCGGCACTCCCAGAGTGCAACCCGTCGTTTTTTTTTTCTTTTTTTGTCTAGGGAACTAACTTTTCAGGCGCCCTATCTAAGTAACGCAACCACTTCATGCAGGCCGATCGACATATTTAGCATCAGAGAGGTGCTCTTCATTATGTGAAACCAGAATCAGCCATTTACCTTATCATTTATTGGTCACGCTAACCAACTTTTCAGGCGCCATATCTAAGTAACGCAACCACTTCACGCAGGCAGACCAACATATTTAGCATCAGAGAGGTGCTCTTCATTCTGTGAAACAAGAGTCAGCCATATCCCTTATCATTTTTTTTTGGTCACGATAACCAACTTTTCAGGCGCCATATCTAAGTAACGCAACCACTTCACGAAGGCAGACCTACATATTTAGCATCAGAGAGGTGCTCTTCATCCTGTGAAACAAGAGTCAGCCATATCCCTTATCATTTTTTTTTGGTCACGATAACCAACTTTACAGGCGCCATATCTAAGTAACGCAACCACTCCACGCAGGCAGACCAACATATTTAGCATCAGAGAGGTGCTCTTTATTCTATAAAACCAGAGTCAGCCATATCCCTTATCGTTACCAAATTTGTCGTGACCTCCTAATCTATTTGGTCGATCACGTTTCTCTTTTGCTGCATAAGTTCATAAGTATCAAATTTGTGTACCTAGAGAAGTGCACCCAGGTATCACAGTATTAAAAGTATTACATTTAGAACGGAATCTCCTAAGGTCCCTGCACCTTCCCCCTTCTCGGCTTGTCGAGGCGGCCACCAGCCCGCAGCCGACCACTCGACACCCCTCAAAAGGCGAAAACGGGGGAGATGTGCGAGGACGAGAGACGGAGATGCATATTTTGCGGGACCTTAGGAGATTCCTTTTTGTATGTAATACCCATATTCATACTTAAACAAGCAATCATATAAACCAAATAAAGTGCCGCCTCTTTTATAATCATGTAAAAACATCAGTTTCAGAATATAAAATATCACGATAGGCCGTATCATTTTACAGTGGCTTATCCGAATCACGATTCAGTGTGGAGTTTGCAGCACTAGAATTAAATAATTAAATTGTCCAGCGAGGCAGCGGACTCCAGCGTCGTTTTGGAATCGTTTAGCAGTGAAACTTTTAGCTGGCTATTTGGTCCTGGCATGGCCGTAGAGTAGATGTGACTAGAGAGACTAAGACACATGTTTGTTAGCCAGAAACGGTTTAGGTATTACATGATCACAGTTTGCAGCACAATTTTATCGTTTAACTCTAAATAATGAAATTGACCAGCTAGGCAGCGGATGCAGCGTCGTTTTGGAATCGTTTAGCAGTGAAACTTTTAGCTGGCTATTTGGTCCTGGCATGGCCTAGAGTAGATGTGACTAGAGAGACTAAGACACATGTTTGATAGCCAGAAACGGTTTAGGTATTACATGATCACAGTTTGCAGCACAATTTTATCGTTTAACTCTAAATAATGAAATTGTCCAGCGAGGCAGCGGACGCCGCGTCGTTTTGGAATCGTTTAGCAGTGAAACTTTTAGCTGGCTATTTGGTCCTGGCATGGCCATGGAGTAGATGTGACTAGAGAGACTAAGACACATGTTTGATAGCCAGAAACGGTTTAGGCATTTACATGATCACAGTTTGCAGCACAATTTTATCGTTTAACTCTAAATAATGAAATTGACCAGCCAGGCAGCGGATGCAGCGTCGTTTTGGAATCGTTTAGCAGTGAAACTTTTAGCTGACTATTTGGTCCTGGCATGGCCGTAGAGTAGATGCGAATTGAGAGACTAAGACACATGTTTGTTAGCCAGAAAGGTTAAGGTATTACATGATCACAGTTTGCAGCACAATTTTATCTTTTAACTCTAAATAATGAAATTGACCAGCCAGGCAGCGGATGCAGCGTCGTTTTGGAATCGTTTAGCAGTGAAACTTTTAGCTGGCTATTTGGTCCTGGCATGGCCATGGAGTAGATGTGAATAGAGAGACTACGACACATGCTTGTTGACCAGCGACGGTTTGAGCACATGATCACAATTTGCAGCACTAGACTAGAATTAAATAATGAAATTTTAACTTTTCTTGCCAATCCTGTCCTACATGTTTTATACTCATAGTATTTTCTCAAATTTACTTATTTTATCAAACTTCATAGTTCCAAAGTACCAAAATACGCAAGTGACGAAATTAATGCTTAACTTAACTTTCCTCCGACCTAATTTCTAATTAACTGAGACTGGCGTTTAGAATTCTGTCTTTTACCGCGTGAGACTCGGACCTAAGCTATTTCTTTGTACATTTTTGGACCCTCGGATCCCCGCTATGTAAGAGCTACGCCTATGCTTAAGCGCCACAGGGATGAAAACTGGGTCAATAATAAAATAAAATAAAATGTCACAAAATACGTTAAACATGTCTATTGTCAACAAGATTTAAGATTTACTAATGCAGACAACTCGTTGGCATGAGGACATTTCAAAAATAATCGGAAGGAAATGGATGGTCATAGCTAAAGACAGGGAACGCTGGAGCAGTCTGGAGGAGGCCTTCACCCTTACAAAAGGGGTTCTTGCATGAAAAAATTTGAAAACAATTAATATCCGTGTTATTACTGTTTTCAAAGTAATGGTTATTTTTTAATTTAATTATTATTTTAAATGTAATTCAATGTAAATATATAATTTCCAATTTATAATTTAATTTAATTGACTAGCGAATTCATTATATTTCTAATCAAAGATTCTAATACCATTATTTTTACCTGTTGCGTGAAATATTTATGTAAGCATGTAAGAAATAAAAGGCTTTTTTTATTTTTTATTTTTATTTTATTTTATTTTAATGCAGACAAACTTATAAAGAAAGCGTTATAAGACTCCAAAAAAGTATGACGTCACGGTTGGTTATTGCAAACTATTCCCATACAAAGCTTTTATTTTGACGTTTAGAAAAAAGTGTCTGTTCTGACTTGTCATGTAGCAGATTAATTGGTGCGCTGTGGGTATGTGCCTTAGCATCTACATCAGTTTCTTCTCTGTGTCATGGCGGCGCAGACTGCGACTGCTTCATAAATATTAAATAGGACACGAGTTCGGTCCCGACTGTTTTATTTCCACCATGCGTGATGCTCTCCAATTTGATACAGGCATGAAATTACCTTGCGGTTGATATTTATACAGCTATATATACTTTTACACATCAGTCAATTTTTGGACCAGGTTCAATTAATTATATTGGACAACACCAGCGTTGGGTGAGAATTTGGGCTAGTACAGGTATGAAACTATGAACTCAGATTAAACGGATTAAATACCCACCTAATTAGGGTTATTTATAGGTTAATAAATCTTTATTAATTTAGAAATCTTTGGGTGAGGCCTATGTCCAGCAGTGGACGTTATGCGGCTGAAATGATAATGATAGGTTAATAAGCCGTTCAATGTCCAGCGTAAAATTCGCATATTTATTAGTGCCTCTAAACGTGTTTACACAAAATGTATCATTGTGAGTGTATTTGAATAACCACCGAAAATGGTAGTACTATGAATATATGGGTGTGTGCAATCCAGTCTTGCTGCTAGTTTACGGCTTATGAAAATAGTAAATGGACATTTTAATGCGCTGTGCGCCGATACACGTACGTTATAATCGTTGTTAGTAAATAAATGCATATATATTGGAAACCCCAAAGGGAACTCGATGGCCCCGCGACTGTCAACTTTATCTTCGGCATCCAAAGTGGCAATGGATATGCTATCATTGGCAATAAAAACCGGAAAGCGCACCCTGTGCTCCTGTCATCTAAAAGAGTTCACGGTATGCCACTGGAATCTTACCAGATTACAAGATATTTCGAATAAGACTTAGGGTAGCCAAAAAAAATACTTACTTCTTTCCTACTACCTTAATCTCCCACATCCAATTCAATTCAAATTATTTATTGCATCTCATAATGTACATCTGTTCTAACTACTAAAAGTCACTGTCTTAAATATAGGTACACTATGAACCCTGTCGAGTATCACTCCCTCACTCATACTAGCAAGCGTAAGACTCGCACCTACTAGGTAGTCAAGCAACCCAAGTTCGCTGGAAAACGTTGGATGCAAGCCACTAGATCGATCACTTTCTAAATCCTTGGATGAGGATAGAAATAAAGTCCGACCCCTTAATTATCCTTATTTACAAGTTTTTTTCAACCTCAGTTCTCTAAAAACATAGGATGAAGGCTTCAGTTTGATCATTTTGTAAGTCCTTGAAAAAGGATAGAAATGATGTCCCCCTAATTATTCGCCTTATTTACAAGATATTTGAAATGCAAAACAGGCCAATAACCAATAGAAATATTTCAATACCAGTTCCATAGAAAGCAATCGAACAAAATACAAATTACACTCAGCAAAATAAACATTAAGATTTTTTCTCACATTTTAATAGTACTCCGGGGGGACCCGGCCGACGAGATAACGAATTCCCAGCGGACACCCGGTATTCGAAACACCTGTAATTCGCTACATTTTATAGCCTTTAGCCTTTGATTGAAAGGTAAACGTAGATTAGTTGTCTATTCGTTGTGTCTGCTTCTATAGACAATTTTTTGAATCGGGTTAGGTCTATTGTTGATCAGGCCTTTCCGCCAATTCGGATTTTTCTTAGATGGAAAAATGCCAGTTCGCCGAGCTCAAAGAACTGACGACGGTACACATACTGGCTTTGATCTGTAAGCGTCATCATCTGCATCATCATTATTAGGTATTTTTGTCTCTACTGCAGGAGCACGACCCTCTCTGTACTACTAGAGCCATATTTGGCCAGAGCAGATAGAAGAGTTTGGCCTACACTCTCCTCGCTGACCAGACGAGTTGGAGAGCTGTATACCCCATTTGGTAAGGTATTTAAATAAATATAAACAATCTTGACATGTCATTCTATTGAAATATACCTACACTTTATAAATCAATACCTTTGCAAATAAATAGTAATTATGTAATTTATAACTTATAACATAATTACTTTGTAATTCGCCAAAATTATTGATTTATTAGGTGTATATTTCAATAAAAAGACGTGTCAAGATTGTTTACATTTATTTAAATACCTAACCGAATGGAGTATAAGCTTTGTTTAGCTTGTATTTTCTAAGTCGCCTTCTACGACATCCACGGGAATACTTTGAGTGGCCCTATTCTACTCTGCTGGAAACCACACGGTATATCTAGTCTGCAAGGTCTGTAAGTACAGGTCCTCCAACGTGCAGGTGTAGGGGTACGCTGGACAACGCAGCAAGTATGCCGTAGTCTGTGGAGATGCACCACAGCCGCAGAAGTTGCGGTCTCTGTGTATTTATTTCCAACTGACCAGATTATCTTTACAACGGCCAACTTGGGTTCTCAACCTGTTTAGGCACTTCCAGATAAGCCAAGGCAGTTCGCTGCTTGATGGTAACTTATCTGAAGGTGAAACGAATGATGCAGTAGTGCAGCTCCCCAACCAGCGACTCCTCCTCGACGTGGTCACGTCAGATGCCATTGGAGCAGTTTTATGCAGGAAACTTCGTCGGTTTTTTAGTCTAGGTCATTATGCATGGGGTGTCTGGGATCAAAGAGATTTTTCTAATAAAATTCAAATGATCTTATAATTCTCCTAGTGTGACGCGACGCCACGTCTCCGTGTCTACCCTTTAGTTTAAGTCTACGTCTCTTGCTCCCATTTCTTTTATTATTCAGTAAACTTCACTCTTCAGAGTAATCGAATTGTGGAACTCCGACTTAAGTGATTATTTTAAAAGATTGATGTGACTGCGCCTTTAGTAATTTACACTATAGACACTTGAATGATTTACTGTAATCGTTTGCTTAACTCAAGATGGTAAAATCAGGTACAGGTAGATATAAGACCACTCAGTTTTCTATCATTGTTTGTATCTATGTCTATAACAACGGTTTTTTCTATGTTTATAACAAGGGGCGCGATTGCGTATTTCGCAAGTAAAGCGACACCGAACGTGGTACGCGCTTAGATGGGTTCAATTTCAATTTATTTATTGCTTTTTAGGGTTCCGTAGCCAAATGGCAAAAACGAAACCCTTATTCGTCATGTCTGTCTGTCTGTCCGTCCGTATGTCACAGCCACTTTTTTCCGAAACTATAAGACCCTTACCGTTGAAATTTGGTAAGAAGATGTATTATGTAAACCGCATTAATAAGGTTTTGACACAAAAATAGAAAAAAACAAAAAAAATTTGGGGGTTCCCCATACTTAGAAATGTGGGGTATCTATGGATAGGTCTTTAAAAATGATATTGAGGTTTCTAATACAATTGTTTTCTAAACCGAATACTTTGCGCGCGGGAGACACTTCCAAAGTGGAAAAAGTGTGTGTGTGTGTCCCTACCCCCCCCCCCCCCCCCGTAACTTCTAAAATAAGGGAATCATATAACTAAAAAAAATATATGATGTACATTACCATAAAAACTACAGCGAAAATTGGTTTGAACGATATCTAGTAAATAGTTTTTTTTAATATGTCATAAATCATAAACGGTAATTTACCTTTCATTTAATCAACTCAAATATATTAAAAAAAAAAAAAAACATTTTATATTATGTTATTTGCTACTACGGAACCCTTCATGGGCGAGTCCGACTCGCACTTGGCCGCTTATTACATTATATATAGGGTCACAAGTGGCATAAAAACTTCTCGAGCTCCTTTGGAAGGCACGTATAAGCTGTTTATCCCGGCTATCATTATTGTAAGGCAGTCGTCAAGCTATGTCAAATGTCTTTAGGCAGTCTGAAAAATCTGAGACTAGTGTTGGTCATTTACACACACAAAAAAAGACGAATAAAAATGGTCTTAACCAATTTTGCCAAAGTAGTAACTCTTTCACCGAACTGCTAGTTTATTATTTTTCTTAGGTATACCTACTTTACGGATCCACGTCAGCCACGTTACGCATGATGGCGGAGTAGGAAATCAAAATAAAGACAGGGGGGTTACTCCAAAAGCGGTACGCAAGACAGACGATACTGAGTATCCGCGTTTCAGTGTCGAGCAACATTGAGCACTAACGTGTGATGATAAAGTCTAATTTGGTTCGACATAAAGATAGGACGTCACTATCGTACGACTAACGTATTACTTTACGGGGTAACCCCCCAGGTTGCGTGACGCATCACATGTTTAAACATGTTACTATATAAAACTCACTTTGTAACTAGGTATCTCTACACGTATGTTGTACTAGAGCTTGAGGGTCCAATCCACGCTAGCGACCTTGAAAATACAAAAACATTAATTTCTCTTTCTGTAAGTGAGATTATCAGAAACCCTCGTACAACTTTTTAGCTAGTATCCTTAAGTTACAAGGAAGAAAAAGATACCTAAAACGGCCACTTTTGACTTTTGTATCTTTTTCTTTTAGTAAAGGTTTAGAAACCTTTACAAAAAGAGTCAAAAGTGGCCGTTATAGGTATTTTTTGCAAAGGAAACTACAGCGTATTGTATTGCAATGACTTTCGAGGTTCTAATGTAACTTAAAGATACTAGCCTAAAAGTTGTACGAGGGTTTCTGATAATCTCACTTACAGAAAGAAAATTATTTTTTTTGTATTTTCAAGGTCGCTAGCGCGGGTAGGAGCCTTAAAGGGATAGGTACATGAATTTTTCGGGGAGCAGTGCTGACCTCATTTGCAACAAATTATTTGAAAGGAAACTGAGATATCTTTAAAAATATTGTCTTGCTTTACGTTCTCACTTTAAACTGTAAACAGTATTTCATAAAATAGTTGAACAAGACAAAATTTTTAATGATGTCTCTTCTTAAATAATTTATTTCAAATTGACCCCGCACTGGATCCCGAAAGATAAATTATCTAAAAAACACCACAGTAAAGTTTATTTTATATGTTTATCGCCTATTAACGTTGTTCGAGTTCTTGCCCATTCCCTCGATTGGCTTTTACCCAACGCGGAAACAAACCCAGCTGGTACATTCAACGATTTTTCATTTTCTTCTAGTGGAAAAGAATTTTATATTTCTTTTAGTATAAGTACATATGATCTGAAACTCACAGGTATATAATCCTACTTACAAATACTTCTAGATAAAGGATTCGTATTTCTATCATACAGTACCTGGGTGACCGAGCTTTGCTCGGTTACATCTCAAACATTAACTACATTTTTTTAAACTTGTCTAAAAACAATACAAATTAAAAATATATATATAAACTTGAACATAAAAAAAACAAAAGTAAGTCACCGAGTGGGATTCGCACCCGTAACACTCTTTCTAGCGGTCCGCATCCTTAACCGGCGAGCTAAACGGATGGCGGCCGGCGCGAAGAAATTAGCGACCATATTCTGCGTGGAAAGAAAAACGCATAAAAACTCGAAAACACGCGTTTGCCCAAACATAAGACTAATCTAGATCAATTATTTACCCCCCAAAACCCCCATATACCAACTTTCAGCGAAATCGTTAGAGCCGTTTTCGAGATCACAGAAATTTATAAATATGTAAATAAATAAATATACAAGAATTGCTCGTTTAAAGGTATAAGATAAGATCTGGATCGTATACTATATACTTATAAATAAAGAGTAATCCTACTTCCCAAGCCGTTCCGCAACCGCAGTAGTAATGTTATGATAATACAAATATTATTACGGCGAGGGAGCTATTTTCGGCTGAACTGTTTGCCCTCAACCCCGTGTGACCCTCGATTATGAACAAGCTCTACCCTCTAGTAATCCTTTTTAAGTCCCACTCTTGGGCATGTGGAATAATGGGGGTAAAATGGGCCTGCCAGTATTTTGGCTTTTTTGTACAAAATATGTGTATACTAGCTGCGCCCCGTGGTGTTACCCGCGCCTAAAGTAGCATGCGTTAGTCCAGGGTTTCAGCTTCCGGCATAACAAATTTTTATCAAAATTGGTCCAGCCGTTTGCGCGTGACGAAGTAACAAACACTTTATAATATTAGTGTGATTGTGTGATATATCAATATTTTGTACAAATCATCGCTTCTAAAACGGTGAAGTTATTTATGTGCATATAGGTAAATTAAAAATAACTAGGTAGGTATATACATTTGCAATTAGAAATTCGTCCTTCTTGAAGTCGCTTTATACTCAGGGGCCCGTAGCCATATGCGATTTTCGAGCGTATTTCATTAATTCCGTGTATTAATGAAATACACTCGGATGATGATGACGTACTCGTATATCCAAGAAACTACAAACATTTCTTGACGAATTTCGAAATGCGCTACGATAGCAAAAAGATACACAAATGCCTCTAAAACTCAAGATCATCATCGTCATCATCATTCAGCCGCATAACGTCCACTGCTGGACATAGGTTCCTCCCAAAATGACCGATCTGCTTGCATCCAGCGCCTTCCAGCGACCTTGTTCACCTTACCATCTTGTGGGTGGGTGTTCTAGTAAAATATACCAAGATAGTCGGCAAAATTAAAAAGTGCCTTTCTTCCATAAAGTACCCAAGTGTGAAGAGCGCGATCATTTTTACCGACAAACATCGTATTTAGAGTACGCTGTGAAAACTCATCGCGCTGTACACTCTCCGCAAATGTTTGCGCGGCTCGATATTGCATGCCACATGACGCTTTTTGCTCCCGGCGAGCCTGAACAAATACAGACGACCAGAGACACCAAAATATATGGCATAAGCGGCATAACCTTATACGGGGTAACTTTTACCCACCAGCTTTTAATAATTCTGTGCCAACAGCCAAATTTTTCGAGCAAGTCCAATGAACTACTTTCTATATAATATACAACGTGAATACCCTTAGTTAATCGAACCACGAGCTATACTTGATAGCTTTAGTATAATGGAATTAAAAGATCAGTTAATTTTTTTTTTTTATCGGCATTTCCGTACGAAAGTTTACAGTGATCGGGCAATTTGTATGGGAATGATAATTTGTTGGCTGTTATTTTTCTAATCTTACTTAACTATAGTGAACTAGTATAGCCCATGGTTTGATTAATTACGGGCATGACCACTTCACGTTGTATATAGCAAGCAATGCTAAACATGAAATAAATTAAAACATGAAATAAATGAATTATGAATTATGCTATCAATAGTATTGCACTAAAACAGCTATTTGCCATTTTTCGAATTAAACTATCGATTTTTCTTAACACTAGTAGGAATATCAGGATAAAAACTATCCTATGTTCTCCCCCGAGTCTCAAACTATATTCTCATAACAAATTTCATCTATATTAGTTCAGTGGTTAAAGCGTGAACTAATGAAGTGTGCGAGCTTTTGCATTATAATCTTACCTAGGTAGTATGGATGCGGAACTATGAATAGTATGGATTTTGTCCTAGCAATAATAAAAGTAACTAAACTCTTAATTGCACCAAACAGTGAGAGTAATAAGAAACAAAGAAAGGTTGGTTGCAAATATTTAGGTTTTCGAAAGACTTCGTAGAATTTTGGGGAGTCGCTATCTAACCATATCTATACTCGTGTAAGTACGCCCAGCGACGGCTGTTCCAAATCATGGGCTGTTTACAGAGATAACTTTCATCTCCATTGGTTGGGTTACATTAGTCGTTTGACTGTTTGGCGGCCCCGGGCATTCGGCCTTTCAGACTGCCCGAATTCGTCGGCCAATATACGTTCTGGCTGATGTTAGCGTACGATTTAGTATATCGAGGTAATAATAATATCAATCTTATTAAAAAAACCAGCCAAATGCGTGGCGGACCACGCGTTATACAATTCCGTAGTTGAGAATGTAATTTTCTATTAAATTTTACTTTTCAGAGTACATTTAATAAGTTGGTCGCCTAGCTCTTTAATTTGTAAACCCTACTTTGCTCTGACAGTTTTCTAAAAGTTAAAAGAAACAAAGAAAGGTTGGTTGCAAACTTATAGGTTTTCAACAGACTTCATAGAATTTTGGGGAGTCGCTATCTAACCATATCTATACTCGTGTAAGTACGCCCAGCGACGGCTGTTCCAAATCATGGGCTGTTTACAGAGATAACTTTCATCTCCATTGGTTGGGTTACATTAGTCGTTTGACTGTTTGGCGGCCCCGGGCATTCGGCCTTTCAGACTGCCCGAATTCGTCGGCCAATATACGTTCTGGCTGATGTTAGCGTACGATTTAGTATATCGGATAAAAATAATATCAATCTTATTAAAAAAACCAGCCAAATGCGTGGCGGACCACGCGTTATACAATTCCGTAGTTGAGAATGTAATTTTCTATTAAATTTTACTTTTCAGAGTACATTTAATAAGTTGGTCGCCTAGCTCTTTAATTTGTAAACCCTACTTTGCTCTGACAGTTTTCTAAAAGTTAAAAGAAACAAAGAAAGGTTGGTTGCAAACTTATAGGTTTTCAACAGACTTCATAGAATTTTGGGGAGTCGCTATCTAACCATATCTATACTCGTGTAAGTACGCCCAGCGACGGCTGTTCCAAATCATGGGCTGTTTACAGAGATAACTTTCATCTCCATTGGTTGGGTTACATTAGTCGTTTGGCTGTTTGGCGGCCCCGGGCATTCGGCCTTTCAGACTGCCCGAATTCGTCGGCCAATATACGTTCTGGCTGATGTTAGCGTACGATTTAGTATATCGAGGTAATAATAATATCAATCTTATTAAAAAAACCAGCCAAATGCGTGGCGGACCACGCGTTATACAATTCCGTAGTTGAGAATGTAATTTTCTATTAAATTTTACTTTTCAGAGTACATTTAATAAGTTGGTCGCCTAGCTCTTTAATTTGTAAACCCTACTTTGCTCTGACAGTTTTCTAAAAGTTAAAAGAAACAAAGAAAGGTTGGTTGCAAACTTATAGGTTTTCAACAGACTTCATAGAATTTTGGGGAGTCGCTATCTAACCATATCTATACTCGTGTAAGTACGCCCAGCGACGGCTGTTCCAAATCATGGGCTGTTTACAGAGATAACTTTCATCTCCATTGGTTGGGTTACATTAGTCGTTTGACTGTTTGGCGGCCCCGGGCATTCGGCCTTTCAGACTGCCCGAATTCGTCGGCCAATATACGTTCTGGCTGATGTTAGCGTACGATTTAGTATATCGGATAAAAATAATATCAATCTTATTAAAAAAACCAGCCAAATGCGTGGCGGACCACGCGTTATACAATTCCGTAGTTGAGAATGTAATTTTCTATTAAATTTTACTTTTCAGAGTACATTTAATAAGTTGGTCGCCTAGCTCTTTAATTTGTAAACCCTACTTTGCTCTGACAGTTTTCTAAAAGTTAAAAGAAACAAAGAAAGGTTGGTTGCAAACTTATAGGTTTTCAACAGACTTCATAGAATTTTGGGGAGTCGCTATCTAACCATATCTATACTCGTGTAAGTACGCCCAGCGACGGCTGTTCCAAATCATGGGCTGTTTACAGAGATAACTTTCATCTCCATTGGTTGGGTTACATTAGTCGTTTGGCTGTTTGGCGGCCCCGGGCATTCGGCCTTTCAGACTGCCCGAATTCGTCGGCCAATATACGTTCTGGCTGATGTTAGCGTACGATTTAGTATATCGAGGTAATAATAATATCAATCTTATTAAAAAAACTGGCCAAATGCGTGGCGGACCACGCGTTATACAATTCCGTAGTTGAGAATGTAATTTTCTATTAAATTTTACTTTTCAGAGTACATTTAATAAGTTGGTCGCCTAGCTCTTTAATTTGTAAACCCTACTTTGCTCTGACAGTTTTCTAAAAGTTAAAAGAAACAAAGAAAGGTTGGTTGCAAACATTTAGGTTTTCGAAAGACTTCGTAGAATTTTGGAGAGCCGCTATCTAACCATATCTATACTCGTGTAAGTACGCCCAGCGACGGCTGTTCCAAATCATGGGCTGTTTACAGAGATAACTTTCATCTCCATTGGTTGGGTTACATTAGTCGTTTGGCTGTTTGGCGGCCCCGGGCATTCGGCCTTTCAGACTGCCCGAATTCGGCGGCCAATATACGTTCTGGCTAATGTTAGCGTACGATTTAGTATATCGAGGTAATAAACTTTATAAATATATATATAAGGTCTAACAAAATATAATGAAACTATTTTAAAGGTAAATTCAGTAAATGATACTGAACTAATTTCCCCAAGGAACACGTATCGAAATATGAAAAGTAATTTTTTACTCTTACTGGACTTAATTCACCCTTAAAATAGTTTCAGTATATTTTGTTACACCCTTTAAACTTACGGACAAATTTCACTGGTGAGCTAGCACCAAAGTAAGTTTGAGACTTGTTACGGGATACTAACTCAACGAAACTATATTTTATAACAAATACGTATAAATAAGTATATAAACATCCAAGGCCATTTTCCAACTTGCCCTGACCGGGGTCGAACACGGAACCTCAGGTCTCAATTAGTCTTATATTAAAATAATTGGCTAAGTGCGCGTTATACAATTCCGTAGTTGATAATGTAATTTTCTATAAAATTTTACTTTTCCGAGTACATCGCTCTTTAATTTGTAAAACCTACGTTGCTTTGAACGTTTTACTTTAAACTTTGTTATAGTACGTGGGTATTTTTTACTTTTTCATATACAACCGTTTAGTAGATAGCAGAACAACAACCGTTTAGCACGGAGGAGACACTTGATTCTAACAAAAATTTGCATGTGAATTATATGAAACCAAATGTTTCAGAAACGGATGCTTTATAATCAAAAAATTAGGTTCACAGACTCACAATATTTTTGAAAGACCTATCCAAAGATCACGAAGAAAGAAAGAAAGGTCACGACGAGCTGGCCCAACTTACGTTGGGCCAGCTCATTTTGTGTGATTTGTCCGTATATAAAAAAATATATGAAATGAAATAATGATACATAAAATATACCTAACACTTGAAAGCTCTAAATACTAAACAGGTAGAATCATAAACATTTTACAAGCTCGATATATTCAGATATTACAATAACATTATCCGATATAACGTAGATTTATAAACTTTTTTACGGCTCCCCCCGTCTGTTTTTATGATGTTTTATTAAGAGTGCCCGGAATGTGCAATAAACTTTTTACAAGCAAATCTGAGTCGCTTACCGAAGGCGCTGCCGATACATTTACATTTCCCTACTACGATCGTTTGACATTCGTGTTTCTGTTTGATTCCAAGAATTCTAGCTTGAGAGTTGGAAAAAAAATATTGGAAGCCCGTAGAAATAAGAAAATGTTTTTGCGCGGAGAATTAGAATAACATAAAAATGGAAATAAATAAGTAAAGTTTTGTTTCTCCAAGTCTTTCCGTGGATTTCGTAAAAGACGACTTAGGAAATACAAGCTAAACAAAGCTTATAAACATCAATGAGACCTCTCCAATCGGTTTGAACAGCGTGGAGAGTTTAGGCTAAATCCTCTGGCTGCTCTGGCCAAATATGGCTTTAGCAGCCCAGAGAAGGTCGTGCTCCAGCAGTGGAGACAAAAAGTCCTGATGATGATGAGATGAGATGACGACATATAATGGTAATAAAAAGTAAATAAATAAGTACTTAAAGTTTTACATAAATATTGACTGGTAGCAAAAATGTACCAGCGTCAAGTCCATCTTTGGAACTTAGCGGTCAATAAAGATGATATTTATATTTAAAAACACTTCCCGGTTGCATCCTCAGCTGTAGTTCTTTGGAGCTTGAGGTGAGCTTTCCGGCTTTCTTCTATCTGATCTTTCTTCTCCAAATGTAATATACATGTATATTGATCACCTAAGGATGGCGAGGAAAATTTGGCTATAGTTTTACAACCAACTTCATAGCTAACGTCATACAAGAATGCATAAACGAAATTAGAAACCATACGGCCAAAATAGGATAGGATAAGGGTTAGTATCTTATTGTTTAGTAATTTATTATCAATCAAACTTTTAAAAGTCTGCATATGCTAAGTGCGTAGTAGTTGTTATAAAACTGACAAATAATAAATGAATATTGAATTTAAGTAGGTACCTATTATCGTTTATTACACCTCCTAAATCCATTTCTTTTAAAACCTCCTCAAATATAACCGTAAAATATACGGTGGCAATGCGTTAAACACCTCATACATTTCCAGTGCAAATAAATCACGCGGCGAAAACAATAGAGCCTTCGGCGATGGCGGGAAAATCATAAAAACAACATTATGCCCCGTTAACATTCCGCGGAGGCGGGGATATTGAGCTGAGGCTGTTTAAACTTCGACATCTTTGCCTCCACACCTCTTTATTTTTAGAAGATGATTTTGATGGAACGAGAGTTGGTCCTACAACAAGATTCCTGTATCTTTATGTGGGAGTTGAAGCATGGTTTGGTAGTCCGCCTACGCCAAATAACTTTATTACCCTGGCCTACGCATATGTTGTATAAGAATGTTGTCTGGTGAAATGAAAATTGTTTTTGGGACAAAGTTTGAAGGATTTGAAATGGTTATTAATACTTATTTGGATTTGCTAGCTACAAAAATTCCTTTTCTACTTGGGCAAGACGCGTCCAACAGTTCTTCCTTTCTCTTTGAGAATATATCATATCAAAGATTATTTTAAGAAATAAGAAAAATCATTATCATCATCGTTTTGACGACCTCCGTGGCGTAGTGGTCACCATGCTAGTCCGCCACCCAGAGGTCCCGGGTTCGATCCCCGGTCAGGGCAAGTTGGAAAATGGCCTTTTTCAAATTTTCCTGGGTCTTGGATGTTTATCTATATATATGTATTTGTTATAAAATATAGTATTATTGAGTTAGTACCTCTCCCATAACACAAGTCTCGAACTTACTTTGGGGCTAGCTCAATCAGTGTAATTTGTCCCAATATATTTATTATTATATATATCATCATCATTAGGTCTTTTTGTCTCCACTGCAGAAGCACGACCCTCTCTGTACTACCAGAGCCATACTTGGCCAGAGCAGCCAGAGGACTTGGCCTACACTCTCCACACTGGCCAGACGGGTTGTAGAGGTCTCATTGATGTTTATAAGCTTTGTTTAGCTTGTATTTCCTAAGTCGCCTTCTACGACATCCACGGCCACTTGGAGTGGCCCTATTCTACTCTGCTGAAATCCACACTGCACTATGATGAGATACGGCACGGCAATAAGAAAAATACGACGCTTCTTTAGGTGAGAGAGTCTAAAAGCACAGAATAAATATACCAAGTATTGAATACAAATCGGAATTTTCTGTGCACCTCTCCTCCGTTCTCGCCTTGTCGACTCAGCCAAGCGCCCTCAGCCGCCCGCTCAACACCCTTCACGTTCTGTATTTAATACTTATACTTATTAACTAGCCGAAGCCCGCGACTTCGTTCGCGTGGACTTTATGTCTCTGGAAAATGCTCATCAGGCTGAACAACTTTTACTAAGGCGGCATTTTTATATCTCTTAAAGTTTAGCTGGACCATTATGGTTCTGCATCAGGCGTTCCATTTTACAAAATCATTTATACCCTATATGTTGCCCAGGCTGAATAGCTATATAACAAAAAAAGTTTCATTCGAATCCGTCCAGTATTTCCGGAGATTAGCGTGTACAAACAGACAAACAGACAAACAGACAAACAGACAAACAGACATACAGACAAACAGACAAACAGACAGACATTTTTTTTTTAATTCTTACTCTATTACTACGTCTCCATCGCCCCCAATATTTTTTTTTGGAAATATATTTAATGTACAGACACACTTTTTTTACTGTTTTATTATATGTATAGATGTATAGATTTTGTGCTATACCTAAGTACCAATTACAGACGGTAATAATCTATATATCGTTATCTATAAATCTCGTTGCTCAGAAATGATATAAGTGACAAAATATATGAAGTTACCGCTGACTGGCTGTTTCCGCTGACGATTTACCAAGAAATAAGTTTCTAAGTATTCTTGAGCACAAAAGGTAAAGTCAATAAACTGTTATCGACGCTTCGGGGAAGTGTGATAAGTAACATTTGCTTTACAAAGAGGTGTCGGCGAAAGACTTTTCCCGATTTTGGTTTCTACAAAAATCGAGTTTTATAAATATTATAAGTATTAGATAAGTAAACGTACCTAATGTAAATTAGCTTTCAG
Source organism: Acrobasis consociella (assembly GCA_963555685.1). Taxonomy (NCBI): domain Eukaryota; kingdom Metazoa; phylum Arthropoda; class Insecta; order Lepidoptera; family Pyralidae; genus Acrobasis; species Acrobasis consociella. The sequence goes on along the minus strand of OY743111.1, from coordinate 4,237,483 downwards.
AATGTGTTGTGTTTTGTTTACCAAATTGACCGACTTGACTATAACTAGTAGACAATTTTCCCTAAGAAACCTACAGCGAAATATAAATAACTGGCCAAGGATTCGCACACTAAAGGTTCCGTACCAAGATCTATTGTAGTGTGTAGTCAACCTATGTATACAATGTATGTGTGTGTATTACATATATAAGGTCTCTGTATAACAATAAACACCTCACACTATAAAAAATTTCGTTTGTTGTATGGGAGTATTGTTTTTAGTATCTGTTGTTATAGCGGCAACAGAAATACATAATTTGTAAAAATTCAACTATCTAGCTTTCGCGGTTCTTGAGATACAGCCTGGTAACCGACAGACGGACAGACGGACAGATAGACAGACAGCGGTGTCTTAGTAATAGGGTCCCGTTTTTACGGGACGGTAATTACTTCCTCCAATATACATACAGGACATATGCATTTTTGCTCATAGTTATAAACATTTAGTACCTGGGCGACCGAGCTTTGCTCGGTTACATCTCAAACAATACCTTACGTGAAAAGAAAAACGCAGGAAAACTCGAAAACACGCGTTTTCCCAAACATAATACTAATCTAGATCGATTGTTTACCCCCGAAAACCCCCATATACCAATTTTCAGCGAAATCGTTAGAGCCGTTTTCGAGATCACAGAAATTTATAAACATATAAATAAATAAACAAGAATTGCTCGTTTAAAGGTATAAGATTTACACAGATAAAAGACACCCACCAGTACCATACCAGAAATAAAGAAAAACTGTGCGTCCCAGCCCATTTCATATGGCAGTCAAAATGTATAATAAATTACCTGTAGTTATAAAAAATGAAACTAACATGAAACATTTTCAAAGGAAATTGAAATAAGTGCTGCAAAGAGGTTGCTACTACTCTGTAAATAAGTTCCTTGATACAAATACATAATTTAATTAGGAAAACATAATAAATCAAATATAAATATAAAGTTTATAAATAGGAATACCTAGTTTATAAGTTCATAATATGTAATAAATACATAAAAAATAAGTCTGATAAAATGTGCAATGTAAAAAAACAGTAAAAATATTGTGATAAAAAATCTCAGTTAGTAAGTACCTAATATAAAATTAAAAAATGTAATGTTGCAGATTATAATACCTACCTTTAAGTATATACTTAAACTACAAAATATTTGCTGTGCCCGAAAGGGTTGATAAGACGGATTGTATTTTAATTATAAGACCTCATGTATAACTCTTACAGCAAATAAAGATATTCGTTTTTGTATTTGTACCTGCTACTAACTAAGTACTTAACAATCCTAATAGACTTTTGCTAGGATATTTTTAGAGTATACTGTAGGTGGAAAGTTAGACAAAACATCGACAACGGTTTGTTGGTATACCAAATTGAGTCGAAAATTAAAATTATGAATTTATTTGATATTCGAATGGTGAATGCTCAATGTTTGTAAACGGACATCCAATATTTATTTTTAAAATTTCCGTTCACAGGTAGCGAGGCTACGAATGGTTAAAATCAACGCGTAATTCATAAAATTGTGCGGGTTTTTGCTGTGCGGTTGGCCGAACAAATTAGCATGCAAATGTTTGCGGTTTAGTACCTATTTTATATTATAATTATTATAACGGCCTTTTAACGATGGGATATTAATAAACCAGAATCTAGAAATATTTAGGGGGAAGGCTAAACATAGATGACGGTAAATGGATACTTATTTATACGAATTTCAATAATATCTAAATTCTTTCTTGACATCGAAACAAGGGTCTGGCTGGTTTGACGCCCAGAATTTGATACTGGCGAGGTTATCTTATTTTTGTTTATAGTACTTAGATGCTAGTTACTAGTTAGGTACTTACTTAGGTAGGTACCTACTTACTCAAAAAAATAGGTCTAGCTAGCACAATAAAGCGATACAATATTTTGTTAAAGTCGTGTGGATACCTAATTTATTTATTTAACTTTATTACAAATAAAATAGGCAGGTTAGATAGGTAAACTATTGGAGTTGAGGTTGAAGAGATCCTCGGAGAAAAAAAAAAGAGGGAAAACGCCTGCTACTTCCTTGTAAAAAGCCATGGTACCTTTCCCATATCATTTAGATATGAGGTATGTAAGAATACAAGTTAAGTAATGCAGAGCTATTCTGAACCAACCCTTGAAATAAATTGTTTTGTACACCTAGATAATGAAGATAAGATAAGCTCTAAGAAACTGGTATACAAAGCGATAAAAAATTCATTGAAAAAGTTAGCTGTCAATGTCAACTTGTTATGTCAACGTCAGTGCAGTGCAGCAGTTGTCAAAATTTCAATATAAAGTACAGGCAGAGAAAGTTTTTCACGAGTTATTAAATTAAAATTACTGTAATAAAACTAGTAATCGCACTCAAATATCAATTAGAAAAAACTAAATTTTAATAATATTCAGTCTTCGCAGCAGTTACCAGTGGAATTATTTCGTTTCTGACCTCAAAATAGGTTAGTATCACGATGTGCATTTGCCACATATTATTCTCATAATATTCATGATTTTTCCTTGTTGGCGTTCGTTTTTCTATAAAATGACGACAGTGCAGAAAGTCTCGCTGGCTCCCATTGGAGTGCGTGGCATGAAAGTGTTAGATCGCGATAAATTCTTGCGTAATGTTAAGGTGCCAATCCTCAAGGTAACAGAAGATAATTTGTCTAAAGTTACTCAGTGCTGCAGACCCTCGTTTCTGAAACTGGAAAACTTCAAACCTGTGCGGGATATCGAGGACGAAACGTACAAAAAGTGCATCTATTTGAACCCAGAAAAGATTTCCGAATGGACTGACATTGCTGAAGAAACCCGCGCTGCACTAAGCAATCATGGAGTTGGAGAAGAAAATTTTAAAATCATGGACATTCAACTGTGTTATGAAAACTGGCGATATGAAGCAATCTTCAAAGCTGTATTACCCGAAGGCGAAGAAGGTGTAAGTGGTTTCTCCCAAATTGGACACATTATACATTTAAATCTCCGTGATCATCTTTTAGACTACCGCCAGCTCATTGGTCAAGTGTTACTAGACAAGGTAAAGACCTGCCGTACTGTTGTCAATAAAAGTAATGTTATTGACAATACTTATAGAAACTTCAGTATGGAGGTTTTGGCTGGTGAAGAAGATTTCTTAGTCACCGTGAAGGAGAACCGATGTAATTTTAAATTTGACTTTTCTAAAGTCTACTGGAACCCACGTCTCTGTAAGGAACATGAAAGGATATTGAGCTACTTGGAAAAGGGAGATACGCTCTTTGATGTGTTTGCAGGAGTTGGACCGTTCTCCATACCAGCAGCGAAACGTTTATGCACAGTTTTTGCCAACGACCTAAACCCAGATTCGTACAACTGGCTGAACCATAATGCAAAACATAATAAAGTTGACATGTATCGATTCAAATCGTACAATTTAGATGGGAAAGACTTCATTTGTAATATTTTCAAAGATTACATCACTGAATGCTGTACCAGTGAGGAGAAGAAATGCAAGAAAATACATGTGACAATGAATCTGCCAGCGTTAGCTATGGACTTTGTTAAGTACTTCAAAGGTTTATTGAGTGACGTGAATTCTATTACAAACTTTGATATTGAAATATTAGTTTACGTGTACTGCTTTGTAGTTGAAGGTGATAATGCACAGTCTATGCTGAATAACAGCATGGGACGTGACATGTCCGAACATGTGGTTGAGGTGTTTAATGTCCGTAATGTGTCGCCAAAAAAGGAGATGATGAGAGTGACCTTCAAGCTTACAAAGGATGTGTTGTTTGATGTTAAGGACTGTGATGGTGTCAGTGAACCTCCAGCTAAAAAGTTATGTGTGGATACGGATAAGATAGATAGTGTTGTTACTAAAGACTAATGGAAAGACTTTTTGAATATTTACAGTATACAGCATTTTGTGTTTTCGACCATATTTTGTGGGCTACATATATATTACAATCTTCTTGTCAGTACATATGTATCAAAAATGTTACAAAAAAATATTTAAGATGCTGTTTATTTTAAGTATTTTTATACCATTACATAGAATATTTCTTTTAAGAACAATATGTTTGTAATATAATATAGGATAACTCAATAATTACAGTTTCATTTTTCCACTGATTGACCTTAGGACCAAGTTGTGTGCCTTGCTAAAAACGTAAAGTCAATAATATGATAAAAAAATAAAAACGATAAAAATTAAAAACAAACTATATTAGTTATCAATACCAAAAATATTTTTTGTAGACTTGAAACAAAATAATTAAATGGTTTTGTCACAAGTGGCTGCGTCACAATATTCAATTAGCAAACAGCATTTTTACTGGGAATTCGTAGACCGTGCATATTTGTTATTTTTTACCAAGTTCCAAAAAAGAAGGAGATTATCAATTTTAATGAATAGGATTTGAAAAATTCTTTTTTGTTTGAAAGGGTATACTTGGGAGGTGGTCCCATAGAAATTTTATCAAAATCACAACACACATACCAGTGATAACTATAATCTCTACGTCGCCATTATAACTATTACAAGTCTTCTTCTTATATTTAAGAGCTGGGCTCTTGTCGGTGCTTTCCATGTGTCTCTTCCTTCCGCTAAGTTCTTAACCTCTTTATATGTTTTCACGTTTAATTTTTCTTTTATTTGGTCTATAAATTTTCTTCTGGGTTTTCCTACTCCTCTCTTTCCTTATATTTTTCCTTCCATTATTGTTTTAAAGAACGCATCGTGGCGTAGTAGATGACCGAACATTTTCCCTCTTCTATTTTCTATAATTTGTATTATTTGTCTTTTCTCTCTCACATCCTCTAGTACCTTTTCATTTGTAATTTTTTTTTACCGTCCAGCTTATTTTTTTCATTCTCCTCCAGCACCACATTTCAAATGCTTCTAATCTATCTCTATCCTTTTTGGTCATCGTCCACGTTTCACATCCATACAAAGCAGTGCTCCATATAAATGTTTTAATAAATCTTTTACATAAACTTTCTTTAATACCAGAACAAAATATATATTTTTTACTCTTAAATGTACTTTTTGCAATTGCAATCCTCTTCTTAATATCTTCTGAGCATCTTGCCTCTTCGTTGATAAAAGTTCCTAAATATTTAAAACTTTGAACTTGGTCTATTGTTGTATTATTAAGTTGGATATTTTTAATTACTGGACCTGACTTTGAGACAATTAAGGACTTGGTTTTATTTATGTCTTTAAAAATATTGTTCATTGCTTCTATTAACTTTTCTAACTGTTGTGAACTATTACAAGTATATAATCATAAATCATACATTTTTTTTTACTAGCCTGTAGGTTTTGTGTCCCACTGCTGGGCAAAGGCCTCCCCCTTATCCTTCCACTCCACACGTCTCTATCTACCATAATAATATAATCGTACATATGATAACAGAATAATTGGGCAAGTGCGTGTCGGGCCACGCGCAGTGTAGGGTTCCGTAGTTGCGAATGCCAACTTTGAGTTCTTGCCACTCAAAACGTCTAAATACTAATATCTATTGAATTTGTATGAAAATGTCTTTTTTCAAGTACATTTTATAAGTTGATCGCCTATAACTTTTTAATTTGTATACCCTACTTGGCTCTGATAGTTTTCCTTCAAACAACATTATATATATATATGCTTGTTTTCCTTCAAGCAACATTATATATTTTCACGTGGCCATATATAACCGTTTAGCAGATAGAGGGGAGGGGACACTTGACTCGAACAAAAATTTGAACTTTAAACCCAAATATTTCAGAAACGGATGCCTTAATCGAAAAATGGTGTTCACAAGCTAACAATATTTTTGAAAGATCTATTCAACGATAGCCCACTCAATGTGTTTGTCGAGAAAAAAAAATATTGACTACGTCTTTACTTGTATGGCAGCTACACTGAAAAATTTATTTTTTCCATATTTTATTTAACGACTTTTTCGCCATAATTAATATACATATCCATGCGAAATTACAGCTTTCTAGTACTTATACCGTCTTATTATAAAACGCAGACTAACTTTGTTACTAGGTTTAAACCATTATCCGCCCTAATCAAGTTGACATCTAGTAAAAGTGAAACTAACTCATCTGTCAATGTCAACTTGAATTGGGTGGATAATGGTTTAAACCTAGTAACAAAGTTAATCCTGTTTTTATAATAAGACGGATAGTATCTCTGTAGGACCGTGGACAGACAGACAGACAGACATGGCGAAACTATAAGGGTTCCTTGTTTACTACGGAACCCTAAAAATGCCAAAAAAAATCGGGTGTCTGTATAAAATAATCAAAAAATTTGTGATGAGAAAAGTCACAACACAAAAAAGATTTTTTTGTTAACTTCCGACAAAAAAGGGCATTATAAGTTTGACGCTAATTTCTGTGTGTCTGTCTGTTTGTCTGTCTATCTGTCTGTGGCGTCTAACGCTCGAACGGATGAACCAATTTCGGTACATTTTTTTTACGTAAACGCATTTGCTCTTGCCTTGGTTCTTAGCTATGATTGATGAAAATCAGTAACGCTTGAAACTCAGTGTTTTCCTTAGCAAATAATAATAGATGGCGTTTTTGAGTCAAGGTCTTTTAATTTGCCTAGGAAATAAACTTAGTCTGTCTGACCTATGCACAAATGTACACGCTAATCTACGAAACTACTGCAGTAGACTTACCTGTAAGTATATTATATATAGTATAAATATAGTAGTAACCATTTGACGTCAACAATTATTGTGCAACAAAACAAAGTGACGATTATTATGAGATATTTTAGATATCCTATGATAATAAGGATATATAATGATAATAAAATAACAGTAAAAAAAACGACATTTCTGTACAAATTTCCCGAGCAGCTAAGCGGCTGCACACTTTCGTATGGAAATGTCAATTTTTTTTTAGTGATTGACTTTTTATTTCATTATACTAAAGTGATCTAATATAGCCCGTGGTTCGATTTATTACGGCTATGTCTATAACGCGGTTTTTAACAAAATCTAGATTGGGCTCAGCTTAGACTCCAAGCTGTCTGTAATAAAACTTACTTAAAATAAATCTAGAACCTGTAATTCGCGTTCGCGCCTTGGAGCAACATTTAGGCTTTGTTTTATTAAAATCATAAAAGTCGCCATAGGCTCTTATCTAAAAACAAGTACTTATCTGACTGATTTTATCTAATTGTGAATAAAATAACAGAATTTTTCGCAAAGTCACGGGCACCAGCTAGTTTTATTAGAAGTACGTAATGTCAAAGATAATATAATTACTAACGTAAGCAATGTCGACTCACAAGAAGCACGTGTGATAACAAGTTATCGCCTAGCTTACATAGAAAACACTGTACAAAAGATAAATATTGCTTTTTAGGGTTCCGTAGTAAACAAGGAACCCTTATAGTTTCGCCATGTCTGTCTGTCTGTCTGTCTGTCCGTCCACGGTCCTACTCAGAAACTATAAGTACTAGAAAGCTGTAATTTGGCATGGATATGTATATTAATCATGGCGAAAAAGTCGTAAAATAAAATCTGGAAAAATATTTTTTTTAGGTTAGCTGCCTAACAAGTAAAGAGGGAGTCAATATTTTTTTTCTCGACAAACACATTGTGTGGGGTTTCGTTGAATAGATCTTTCAAAAATATTGTAAGCTTGTGAACAACATTTTTCGATTTAGGGATCCCTTTCTGAAATATTTGGGTTTAAAGCAAATTGTTGCATTGTGCAAATTTTTGTTGGAGGCACGTGTCCCCCCCTCTATCTGCTAAACGGTTATATATGGCCACGTGAAAAAATTCACATATTTAAGGTATCCACCTTAAATAAGTTACATACCATCATACTTCCACCAGCCTCCAAAGAAGCATACTTTGTAAAAAGTTGTTTTCAGTTTGGTTAGGATATTACAGGCTTAAATCACCTATTATCCGAAAAGAAAGAGTTCGTGTTTCGAAAGGCACGTATATAGTGTAGGTCCCGAACGCCATCTAGCGTTTGATCATCAAACTACTCAAGGATTGGTTCGGGTTTTTCGTTAATCATTCATCATTACACTATCATATCAGCCACAGGAAGTCGAAGAAAAGATACACGAAAAAGTAGTTAAAAAAATAGTTTGAAGGGTTATCTAGGACTTGGTCAAGATAAATTTTTACCTTATTCATAAAAATACAAGCGATTCCTAAACCTGTTTTAGTTAAATATGTTCTGTCTTGTTCTTGCAAAGTCAAATATTGAAGGGAGTGAAAGGTAAAATCTTAAATGATATCTCCGTTTCCTTTCAAATGGGGGCAGAACTGGGCTCCGGAAAATTCACGTGTGTGCCCCTTAATGTGGCCGTAAGCGATAAGATGATTAGATTGATTAATATTTGTTGAGTTACTATCCCATAGCACAAGTCTCGAACTTACTTTGGGGCTAGCTCAATAAATTTATCCCTATAAATTTATTTATTTACTATTACTATTTGTTTGTATACTACGCCTATTTTCTTCAAGGTAGACTTGGGGTAGGTAGAGAGAGAGATTATATGAACCTTAACCTTGCTACGATCTCCTTTCCTCCTATGCCCTTCAGCTAGAAATGCTTCCGGTTACGAACATAATCATCTTAACGTAATAAAATTAATACCAGTTTAATTTTTAAAAGTACCCAAGAACAAAGGATTCAAGAACTCATATTCATCGTAAATTTACGACCCTCGTAATTCGATGACTGGCGCTTTAACCGTCATTAATAGCTTTAGCCATAGCTGAACGTGGTTTTATTCCAAAATGCAGGATAATTTTTATTCTTAGAAACAAACGGTCTAAGTTTCTATTACATTTTTCGGCTACAGCAACATAGGCAGACTATATGCTTAGTCTGCTATACTTATAAATCAAAAAATTACAGCCACTGATTCTTATAATAACCTCACGCTTGCTTTGCTGAAACAAAATTATCATCATCCGGTCCGGACGTATTCCATGTTATCCTCAGTGGTGACGCTTCGAAAGCCCGGGGTTCGCTACCTAACCTAGGGTGATTTGACGAGGTTACTGGTTTTAACACAGACCGACTGCCGTCTGACCTCTGCAACCCAAAGGGTAGACCAGAAACAATCGTTGGATAGGTTTGAGCAACGCTACATGACGTTCGGGAGTACCGGACCCACAGTTTATACGTGCCTTCCGAAACACGAAATCATCTTTCTTTTCGAATAATCCGGATTGGTGATTCTAGCCTGCAATATCTAACCAGACTGGAAACAACTTTACACAAAGTATGCTTCCCAGTGGGATTCGAATCCACCAACTCCGGAACTCAAGGTGAACGCCCTGACCACTAAACCACGGTTTGTTTTTACATGATCAAAATGTTACCCGCGGTTAATGTAGCCTATTTGTTAATCCAGGGTGTCAGCTTCCTGCATACCAATTTTATTAAAATTGGTCAACAAACAAACACACATACAATCACAAACTTTCCCCTTTATAATATTAGTGTGATATATAATGAGAGAAACTAATGAAAGCCAGAGATCTATCTATAAGCATACTGAGAAGAAGTGACCTGTCTATACATATTACATTTATAAAACAGTAAAAAATGTGCCTGTAGGTACATTGAATATATTTCCAAAATATGTGGAGCGATGGAGACATAGTAATAGAGTAGGAATTAAAATGAAATGTCTGTCTGTTTGACTATTGGTACACGCTAATCTGGACGGATTCGAATGAAACTTTTTTGTTATATAGCTGTAAAGCCTGGGTAACATATAGGGTATAATTTATTCTGGAAAATGGAACACCTGATGCGGAACCCTAATAGTAGAGCTTATAACTATAAAAAAACTACGCCTTAGCAAAAGTTGTTCTGCCTGATGAGCTTAATAAAGACTACGCGAATGAAGTCGCTTGCTTCGGCTAGTACAATATAAAAACTAAGTATTAACACCTGTTTAAAAACATGTCTGGCAATTGATATTTGTTTTTCAATTAGTTAAGGCCACGTAAACCGTATCATTGTAATGTTTTTTTTTTTTCTAAATTGATAAGTTTCGCTTCACTGATCGCGCTTGCGTATAAAACAGCAGTTGCTTGTTTCAGCGTGAGTGTCCATGATGGGTTTAAAACGTAAGGACGAGCCGGGAGCGGAGCTACCCGATATAGCGGACGTGGTCAGCGAGACTGAAACGGTAAATATTTATCTTGTAATTTTATTAATGGACATTCTGTATCATTCCTACTGGTAGAACTGCCTCCGTGGTGAAGTGGTTAGAGCGTTCGGCTCATACCCGGAGGTCGCGGGTTCAATTCCCAGCGGGGGCAACGACTTTATGTTGTTGTCCTAGTTTGGTTAGGACATTGTAGGCTGATCACCTAATTGTCTGATAAGTAAGATGATCCGTGCTTCGGAGGGCACGTTAAGCCGTCGGTCCCGGTCACTGTCTTTGACATTGGTCGTTACCTAAAAACCATGTCAGAGGCTTTTAAGGCGGTTTAAAAACTCTGACACTAGTGTTAGTCACTAACACACACGATAAGAAGAAGACTAGTAGAACTAACTTGGTAGGACTGGCTGGGGACTAGCTCAACTAAATCTGGATAAAAAGGACCGATTTGGATGCGGTGTTATTTTAGTGAAAGCAAGTTCCCTTGCGGTGGTTCATCAAACATAGCTAATATGTTTGATGAAAATCGACATTGACATTCCCATACAAATTGCCCGTACGGCTGCACACTTCTGTATGGAAATGCCGATTTTTTTTTGTTTTTAATTGTTATGTTATTATTATTATACTATCACGTCTTTATCCCTAATGGGGCAGACAGAGCATTTTGGGTCTTGCGGTTCTATGCAGAGCCCAGGGCCGCAAGACCCAAAAGCTACTTTTAGCGTCATGGTGGGCGAGAAGATGGAAAAGCAATCAATACAGTGATGGGTTGCTAGCCGCATCGCCTGTTAACATGATTTGCATTTTTGCCCATTCCCTCGATCGGCTTTTACGATCTGCGTGGGAAGAGAAGCAGCTGGTACATTCTAAGTTTTTTTTATTTCTCCCAGACCAGCATGGTAGTATGTATGTATGTATAAAGCCCGTGGTTCGAGTTATTACGGGAATGTCCTTTACGTTGTATATTCGTCGCGAGCTGGCTGTGTGGAGCAAAAACTGTAGTGAAGGGAAGAACCGGGGCATCTTCCCGATATTGCGGACGTGCCCGACCGGACTGAAACTGTATTGGTTAATAAATAATACAGAGTATATTTAGATGATCGTGGCTTCTTATGTTGAATATCATTTTAGATTATGAATTTATGTACTTATTTCAAGAATTAGTTCTTAAAGACTGGGTAAAAAATACAACGTGGAAGGGACATACCCGTAATAAATCTAAGCGCGGGTTATGCTATTAAAGAGCACTATAGTATAATCATAACAAAATAACAGTCAAAAGCATTAAAAATCTACACTCCCATACAAATTGGCTGAGTGGCTAGACACTTTAGTAGGTATGGAAATGCCGATTTTTTTAACAGTTATTATAATATCATTATAGGTACTATAGTGATCTAATACTTATAGCCCATGGTTCGATTTATTACGGGAATGTCCTTTACGTTGTATATTCGTCGCGAGCTGGCTGTGTGGAGCAAAAACTGTAGTGAAGAGAAGAACCGGGGCATCTTCCCGATATTGCGGACGTGCTCAACCGGACTGAAACTGTATTGGTTAATAAATAATACAGAGTATATTTAGATGATCGTGGCTTCTTATGTTGAATATCATTTTAGATTATGAATTTATGTAACTTATTTCAAGAATTATTAATTAACTAGCTGCGCTCCGCGGTTTTGCCCATGGAAAAAGCCTATGTGTTAATCCAGAGTGTCAGCTTTCTGCATGCCAAATTGTATCAAAATTGGTCCAGCCGTTTGCGCGTGAAGAAGTAACAAACATACACACTCACTCTCTTACTCACACTTACAAAACTTTCACCTTTATAATATTAGTGTAATAGTGTAATTATTAAATTAAATTATTAAATAGGGAAGTAGACTGGGTAATAATATATTATTTTATTTATTCCGTCAACTAGATTATCCAAAAATAAAGGACCCATATTTTTTCTCTTAGCAAAAAGTCCAAAATTGACGAAGATACAACGCTTCGAAGTTTCGAGAGTGGGGGCAATTTACGTCACTTTTGGTTAAAATCGTAGCTAATCGTGACGTCACGCGAAATTTAAACACGCTGTAAATTTGTCGTTATTTGCTAATTAGAGAAAGAAAAATTACGTATACTAACTTAATATGGATGAAAAGTCTGAAATAATTTTTTTATTATTATTATACCTACTTTTAATAATAAATAAATAAATATATAGGGACAAATTACACTGATTGAGTTAGCCCCAAAGTAAGTTCGAGACTTGTGTTATGGAATACTAACTCAACGATACTATATTTTATAACGAATACATATATAGATAAACATCCAAGACCCAGGACAATTTGAAAAAGGTCATTTTCCAATTTGCCCTGATCGGGAATCGAACCCGGGACCTCTGAGTGGCGAAATAGCTTGGTGACTACTACGCCACGGAGGTCGTCGAATAATCTATCTAATGAATCGAAAAAATAAAAATCCACATCAATATTGTTCGATGCTTCGATGCTAACATGTGTATAGACTAGACATGTTTTGGGCCTCAACACGTCTACACATTTACAGTCTGCAGTACCAACCTGCACTAGATTGTTACTGCAGATGTTCCAAAATTTTGACAGGTGTACTTTAAGAAGTTATAAACTTGATAACTGTTACGATAACTCTGTCGTTTGGGTTGACTGGAAGAGATCCCTTAAATGGATAAGTCCGCCTTTGTATTGTTTGTATTTTTGTGGTGTCCTTTTTGTAAAATAAAGAATTTACAACCATACATAGTCATACATACATACTGTTCAACACTATATTGGAAACCTACAACTTCATAATAATTAAGTACAATGTGGTTTGATGACCTAGGCACCTCACTCACTCACATCACATTATGTCGCAGGTTCCAAATTGATTTCTGCGGGCTGTAGTCAAAGGTTAATTTAACTACATTGCTTTGAAATTTCGCGTCCGTAGGGGTGACGACAGGGTCCGAAAAGTATGATTGTAATTAGTCCTTCTTTTAGATCATTCAAAAATAATGGACCCGTATTTTTAAGCTAACGAAAAAAGTAAAAATTCGCTAAGATACGGAGCGTCAAAGTTCCGGAGTGGAGGCTTGCAACGTCACCGCTAAGTTAAATTCGTACCCAACCGTGAAGTCATGCGAAATTTATATGCGCTGTATCTTTGTCATTTTTGGTTTCTCAGAGACCAGAAAAAATACGTGTACAATATTTTTGAATAATCTAACCGAGGGACCAAAAATATTTTTTTTATTCGTCATGCCTATACCTCTACAGTTGCAACACACTGCGGATATTATAACAATTATTTCATAATTATAGTTAGTAATTTCACGATTATAGCAAAGGAAACCACTAATTTCAGTTAATTCACAGGTAATCAGACAATGCTTCAAAGAGTTCCAACTGCACGAAGTCTTCTTGTCCTTCAACGGAGGCAAGGACTGCACAGTTCTACTAGACATCACCATAAAGATACTAAAAGAGATACACAACAGGGAAAACATAGCACAAGACCTCAAAATAGTCTACATAAGGTCAAACGAACCGTTCAAAGAAATTGAAGAGTTTGTCAAATGCGTCGAGGAATATTATAATGTTAAATTAATAGTTTTTGAGGGAGAAATGAAGAATACGTTAAAACAATTGTTGGAGAATGACGGAAGATTAAAAGCAACTTTGATGGGGACGAGACGGACGGATCCTTACAGTAGCGACTTAAAAATTATGCAAGTAAGTTTATATCTGTACTACGTTCATAATCATCAGGTCTTTTTGTCTCCACTGCAGGAGCACGACCCTCTCTGTACTGCCCGAGCCAAACTTGGCCAGAGCTGCCAGAGGTCTTGGCCTACACTCTCCACGCTGGCCAGACGGGTTGGAGAGGTCTCATTGATGTTTATAAGCTTTGTTGAGCTTGTATTCCCTAAGTCGCCTTCTACGACATCCACGGGAGGTCTTGGAGTGGCCCTATTCTACTCTGCCGGAAACCACACGGCAACGGCAGGTACTAAGTACGTTCCATACCTACATATTATTAAGCTTATAATTTTTCAAAAGTAAAACTACACAACAGATTTTGATAATTTTTTTGTGGGACCACCTGTCATTATTAGTTTGCCGTGACCCTTTGAAACAAAACAATTTTTAAAATTGGTCCAGACGACTTCAAGTAATCGGGAAACATACATATAAAAAATTCAAAAAGATAACTTCCTTTGTTTTTGAAGACGGTTATAAGTTAAAGAAAATAATGAAAATTTAATTTCAAGACGAATACGAAATGTTAACTCGACTTAGGTCGCATCGTTATCGTTTGCCTTGAAAATCACTTCGAATCTACGATCAATATAAAACGGAAATTCCGTTTTCATATCATAATGTCTTTATCTCACGTCAGTTATAATCTAATTACATGCATCTTCGTCACACTTTTCTGTTATTGAATGATGTGATAGGTATTTGATTATGTGATATTATTTTCATAGACCTTTTACGTTATTTTGTATCTCTCTTTCTTGTCTTTTCACCCCGGTCCTTTGAGAGGCTTGCGTGGGGATACAGATCCAACACGTAGGGGCCCTTTGGAGAAGTTGTTGTCAAGTGGCGCTCCCGCCAAAACCTATTCCTGAATATACCTATGAAAGGTGTACCCTTGAATAGGTTTTGGCAGAAGAAAAATCTATTGCATGTAAAAGGAAAAGGTTTAAAGGTTATGGAATGAATTTGGGATGGACTGATACTGGGTTATTGCATTACGGTTTTTTATTATTAAGGCTCGGCGCAAACGTTCTACCACAAAACGCGGCTTCCGATCACTTTCATACATTAGTGGCCGCCGTACGGCGAGTCCATACAAAATGTATGAAGAGGAACCTCTGTGACCTGTGGTCATGATGCATGGGAAGTCGCGGGTTCGATCCCCGGTCAAGATGGAAAATGATCTTTTTCAGATTGGCCTGGGTCTTAACCGTCTTATTATAAAACCCAGACTAACTTTGTTACTAGGTTTAAACCATTATCCGCCCAAATCAAGTTGAAATTTAGTAAAGTTAAACTAACTCATATGTCAATGTCAACTTGATTTGAGTGGATAATGGTTTAAACCTACTAACCAAGTTAGTCTACGTTTTATAATAAGACTGTAAATGTTTATCTTTATATGTATTTGTTATAAAATATAGTACCTATTGTTAAGTTAATATCCCATAACATAAGTCTTGTCCTTACTTTGCGGCTAACTCAATCTGTGTGATTTGTCGTAAACATTCTGACTGTATACATTCCAATAGGCTATTTTACTATGTATGGTTTTGGTATTTTATATAAAAAAAGGTAGGCAGAGACTATGGATTTCCACTTACTACGATCCTTGCAAAAACCTACGTCAACACTCAATATTGTCATTATTACGCCAGTATAGTCTGACTTTCTAATTGACAACCTCCGTGGCGTAATGGTCAACACGCTAGACCGCTAATCCGGAGGTCCTGGGTTCGATCCCCAGCCAGGGCAAGTTGGAAAATGGCCTTTTTCAAATTGTCCTGGGTCTTGGATGTTTATCTATATATATGTATTTGTTATAAAATATAGTATCATTGAGTTAGTATTTCATGACACAAGTCTCGAACTTACTTTGGGGCTAGCTCAATCAGTGTAATTTGTCCCTATATATTTATATTTATTTATTTATATTATTTTCAGAAGACAGACCCGTCATGGCCTCAGATGATGCGGGTGTTTCCGCTCCTCAACTGGTCGTACCACCAGATATGGAGCTACTTGCTCAAGAAGAATGTGCCTTACTGCAGCCTCTACGATAAAGGGTAAGAGACCACATGATTTGATTACTGCATTTTATTATTATTAAGGTTAAGTTTAAGAGATCAGTGGTGTACTAGAGGGGAGAGCCGATAGGCCTTTGCCCAGCAGGACAGTATAGGCTAAAAAAGAGGTTCCATACCCTAAGGGTAATAATTGGCCAAGTGCCTCGCACAGTGTAGGGTTCCTAGGCTGCGAATGCCGACTTTGAGTTTATGCCACTAAAACGTCTAAAATAAAAACTAATTTTCTATTGAATTTGTATGAAATTTTCCTTTTCCGAGTACATTTTTTAAGTTGGTCGCCTAAAACTTTTTAATTGGTAAAATCTTCTTAGCTCTGATAGTGACAACCTCCGTGGCGCAGTGGTCACCATGCTAGTCAGCCACCCAGAGGTCCCGGGTTCGATCCAAAACAGGGCAAGTTGGAAAATGTTTTTTCTCAATTTGTCCTGGGTCTTTGATGTTTATGTATTTATGTATTTGTCATAAAATATAGTTTCGTTGAGTTAGTATCCTATAACACAAGTCTCTAACTTACTTTGGGGCTAGCTCAATCAGTGTAATTTGTCCCTATATATTTATTATTTATTTATTTATAGTTATCTTCTTTCTCATTACAGGTATACGTCAATAGGCAGCGTTCAGAACACATGGCCGAACCCGGCGCTAGCTTACAAGGACTGCTGCGGCTGTCTCTCATACCACCCCGCCTGGTGCCTCACAGACCCGACCCTAGAGCGCTCCGGTCGCGGCACTGCTCCCCAACTCAATGGACATGGAAACGCCAACCACGACGAGCATAATGGGTGTACACATGATGTTAATTAGCGCAATTTTTTAGAATACTTATTGAAAGAGGAAGAAATTGATTTTCAGGTGCTGTTTTATAGGATTTTTAAGCATTTGAAGATGCAATAGTAAATTACTTAACTAAATAATGAAATGAAAAACACCACGAGAGCGGGGATTGAACCAGCTTTGGTCTTGATACGACGCCGAATTTATCCACCAGTTCGCGAAGAAGTTCAGTTGGTAAGAGCATGGTCGTATCAAAACCAAGGTCGCTGGTTCAATCCCGCTGGTAAAATCACGTGGTGTTTTTTCACCATTTCTTATTTCATTATTCATTTAGTTTCAGGTGCTGTGACTTAAACAGCGCCTGGGACTTTACTCCATAAACTAACACGATAGCCGTACGATAGTGTCGTTCCACGTTAATGTCAAATCAAATTAGATAATATCATCATTTTATAGCGCTCAATATTGCTTGACACTGCAACGCTGGCAGGCTACAAACGTATGTCGTGTCGTATAGGAGTAAAGGTCCTCTTTTCTTTATAAATAGTTTTATTATTAGTTGAATTGTATTGAGCACCAGTGAAAAGAGCGCTTTTTAGGGTTCCGTACTCAAAGGGTAAAAACGGGACCCTATTGCTAAGACTTCGCTGTCTGTCCGTCTGGCCGTCTGTCAGTCTGTCTGTCACCAGGCTGTATCTCAAGAACCGCGTTAGCTAGACAGTTGAAAATTTCACACATAATGTATTTCTGTTGCCGCTATAACAACAAATACTAAAAACAAAGTAAAATAAATATTTAAGGGGGGCTCCCATACAACAAACGCCATTTATTTGCTCTTTTTTAGTCGATATCAATAATGGCAACAGGTAGGCACTTGTAATATTCACAAAATACTCAGTTGTATTTTAATTTTAATATTAAATAAAAAAATTAAAATAAAATAAATATTTAAGGGGGGCCTCCCATACAAAAAACTTGATTTTTATAGATAATGGTACGGAACCCTTCCTGCGCGAGATCTACTCGCACTTGGCCAGTTATTGTAAGTAGTTTTTACGGCAAAATATTACTTAAAATGTCTGCATCACCAGCCAGACCGAACTATAATGAATCTTTTTATTTATATCTGTGGATTCATAACTTTGTTCTGATGTCATTCAACACATTAAAATCGGATGAATTTTTAAGATAAATTTATGGATGAAAATGTTACAGTGAAACATACGTAAATGCAAACTTACATTAGGTTACGAATTGATTTTGTCTAAATTGAAAAAAAAAGGCCACAAATGGGACTCGAACCCACCACCTCTGACGTGTACTTAACAAAATGGAGAAGACACTTTCTAATGAATGAATAATCTTTCTTTCTTTGACCAATTAATATTTACTGGTGTCTAGGATAGTTCGGTCATCTACTACGCCACGATGCGTTCTTTAAAACAATAATGGAAGGCAAAATAGAAGGAAAGAGAATAGGAAAACCCAGAAGAAAATTTATAGACCAAATAAAAGAAAAATTAAACGTGAAAACATATAAAGAGGTTAAGAACTTAGCGGAAGGAAGAGAGACATGGAAAGCACTCAACCGACAAGAGCCCAGCTCTTAAATATAAGAAGAAGGATAGTTTATTCCATAACAAGAGTGTAGAGTCATACAAGAGAGCTATGAAAAGACCTTGTTGCGGAAAAAAAACGAAATTAGCAAATATTTCTGTGCAAACTTTTTGATTCTACAGGGCCTATGACAATTTTTGAATTTACTTTTCGGCCATCCTATTTCCTGGCAGCTTGAGACTTATTTTTGGTTTTTTAATTTCTGACTGTTATTTAAATTTCATTGTACTAAAGCCATTTTATATTTCATTTTTGACGACCTCCGTGGCGTAATAGTAAACATGTTAATCCGCCTATCAGGAGGTTCTGGTTTCGATCCCCAGCCAGGTCAAAATGGAAAATGATTTTCTTCTGATTGACCTGGATCTTAACTTATTTCAAATTCAAATATTTTTTTATTATCCTAGGATATTTATAATATCTCTTAATCAACGTCATTGTTTTGTTGCACAATTGTTGACGTCAAATGGTTACTTACAGCTAAGTTTACTACCGCTTCCAAAGCGCTAATGCAGGTTAAGCGGTAACAAACTGCACTGCTGTATTTATTTATTCTTTACGCGGTTCACCACTTCCACCAATTTTATTTTAAAGTTTGTACAAAACTCTGAGTACCTATTAATTATAGCGCTTGTTGTAGCAAATACGGGAATATTTATTAAAGATCTGTGATCATTTTAAAACCTTACAGACGCAAAATATTTATTTAATTTATGAAACTTGTGATTTCATAATTCGATCAATTAATTATATCATTTGATCGACATAATAATGTATCCAATCAGTCTTATTATAAAACAAAGACTAAGGAAAGTCCGAGGTTAAAACTCGATCTAAACCGAGTAACAAGGAAAATCTTATTACAAAACGAGGTTTATGACATAAACCATGGTCTAAATTTAGGCCAGAGATAAACCACCTACAGAGGTAGTTTAAGCTAGAACTAACTATTTATAACCTACAAATCGTACTAACAAGTGTCATCATAGTGTCATATTGACATTTTATTCTTGATAAAATTGTTGATTATTTTTCTTTTCTCATATTTCTTGTGTTTGAAATTCAAAAACTAGGTTACTTATGTAACGTAGTAATAACAAAGAAGATGGATTATATTAACGTACTAGATAGTAATGATCTTGATGACATAAGCGATATTGAGGCATTGGGAGCTCCTCGGAGAAGTCGGAGATCCATTATAAACAGACAACGAAAGGATCCTTTTTCTCTCAGTGAAAATGAATTCAAAGGAAAATACAGGTTCTCGCAGAGATACGCTCGAAGAATTATTGAATTAGTGCGAGAAACCATCGAACTTGATCGTCGTGGGTACCCTATTTCGCCAGAACTTCAAGTTCTCTGTGCGTTGCGTTGCTGGGCTCGCCATGAAGTAAGTTAACTTATTTTGTATTATTACTTACTACTTACCTCAATAATTACCTAGTTACCTATTCAGATTATTAAAAAACTTTACTGAAATAGAGAAAGGGATGTATTGGCAGAGGAGGGATGATATATCTTTTATGTAAATAATACTAACCTACATATTTTACAATGCAATCTGGATGGTAGAGACTGCTTTATTAAGCTAGATAAGGCCTCTCAAATAAAAAAAGGAACAAATTTTTCATGGGAAATGTTTTAAACAAGCATACTTTATATATTATCATCAGTTCATTTTCATTAGAGCAATTTAAACAATCGAAACATTTTTGTCCTCAGATTCAAGATGATGCTGGTGACCTGCATGGCATATCACAACCATCTGTGTCTGTGATATGTAACAGGGTGGCCACTGCTTTGGCAAATATGTCAAATTTATTTATAAAAATGCCTGTGACTATACAGGATCAAGAACATAAGATGAGGGAATTTCGATCAATCGCAAATTTCCCTTCTGTCATTGGTGCCATTGATGGGACACATGTGAAAATAAAGAAAATTAGTGCAGAGGGTGGACAAATTTATATTAACAGAAAGGGATATTCTTCAGTTAATGTACAGGTAAGGTAACCTATTGTTTAATTCATTTCAATTCAATACTTCTCGCCCACCATCAGGCTAACTGACCTGGGCTCTGTCTGCTTAGAGATGTAATAGGACCCTAAATGCTCCTCTTTGCATGTCGATTTCCACTTAAGGGCCGTGCTACATTGGATTGGCATGGCATGGCAACAAAATGCATAACTGCTTGAACGTGGCGAGCCGGCCCTCGGGCGTCTTTTCCGCGGGAGTGCGCGGCCGGCCGGCTCTCCACGTTCAAGCGGTTATGCACCTTTTATCACTAGACAAAGGTTATTATAGCTTGTTTTGAAATGATGCATCACTTCCGATGCCATGCCATGCCAATCCAATGTAGCACGGCCCTTAATTATTCTTCTGGACCCATTTTGAGCATACTGCATTAGTGCTGGTGTTGTACAGGTCCTCCATAGTGTAGGAGACCTCTAAAATACTTTTTCTGCCCCATTAGACATTAGTAAGTATAATTAATAATTACATATTGTGTAGCATTTTGTTCTGATTTTATAAAAATATTTTTCAGATGGTTTGTGATGCAAATCTGCGAATCATGGATGTCGTCACCCGCTGGCATGGCAGTGCACATGACTCACGAATATTCCGTGAATGCCGCCTCAAACAAAGGTTCGAAGCTGGCGAGTTTAGTGGGATTTTACTGGGAGACAGTGGTTACCCTTGCACACCTTATCTGTTCACCCCAGTGAGAAACCCAAACACGCCTCAGGAGCAGAGATATAACAGGGCTCATATTCTTACACGCAACACCATTGAGAGGTGTTTTGGAAACCTTAAACAGCGGTTCAGAGGATTACTAAGGGGAATGTTTGGCAACATCGACACAGCCAAAAAAACTATTGTGGCCTGTGCAGTCCTACACAATATTGCTATTGATATGAAAGAAGAAATTTATGAAAGTAGTGATGATGAAGATGAGGAAGAAGATGAAGACGATGAAGAGGATGATAATGATAACGAGGAAGCCGACATCAGACCATCTGGGCAATTAGATTTAATAGCTGTTAGAGGAAATTTAAGAAGAGCACAATTTATAGTCAATAATTTTTAGTTACAACCATAGTTTCATTCATTGTTTGAGCTGCTTAGTGGTATGGCGTTTATTATAATGGTATATAATAGTAAAAATCTTCAAACGTACTAGCTGCTTCTGCTCTTCACGCGCAGATCTTAAAATCCGGTCGAGGGAATGGGCGAGCTTTGAATCATGTTAATAGGCGATGCAGCTAGCAACCCATCACTATTTTGATTCCCTTTCATCATCTTAAAGCCCACCATCACGCTTATCATGGTCTTTGGGTCTTACGAACCTGGGCTCTGTCTAAACCATTTAGGATAAAGACGTGAAAATGTAACTGTAGTCATTTTCTGTACGGGAGCAGAAGCAGCTGGATTTTACATTTTTTATAGTAGATATTCCTAAGGCTGAGAAAAGTTAAATAAATATTATGTCAAATTTAGAAACATTTATTTATATCAAATTTAAGTCTTTAAATACAAGTAAAAGTAAAATATTTTAGTCTCACAGTAATCACAATCGTTGTTAAATCACAGGTTAACATTTATTTTAATTTCAGTCTTACAAAAAATCAATTATACCTACCTACAAACTCACAAGATACAGAGATACATGAATTTTTCAGGATTCCAGTACTGCCACATTTGAAATTATTTGAAAGGAAACAGATATCATTTAAGATTTTGTTTGATCATTTTCTAGATAACCCTTCAAACTACTTTATGTACTACTGTTTACAGTTTAAAATTAGATTGTGAAGCTTTTCTACACACATTTGCAATAAACAAAAACTTTTGGCATATGTTACAGGTTGTTTAGAGCACAATCAGACCAAAATTTTAAATGACATGTGTTTCCTTTTAAATAATTTATTTCAAATGGGAGCAGCACTGGACCCTGAAAAATTTATGTATCCCCTTAACATTTATTTTAATTCTGCCTTGCAAAAATCACAAATACAAAAAACTAAATCACAATATTTTCTTGGAAGAACACGTACAGAACATACTATACAATACATATTTTCTTGGAACATAGACAAGATCTGAAATGAAAAATTACAATTAGTCTGACAATTTATGTTGCTATGTAGTATCATTGTTTGGTAGGAATATTTAGCTAGTGTTATGAAGATGTCTTTAGTCATAAGTTTTAAGTTAACTTGATTTAGAATAATTTATGTAAGTAAGCACATTTATTTGCTATGCTGATGAACAAGCCATTGATTGAACCCATTGTAATAGAAAATACAGAGTTGTAATTGTAACTGTTAATATTTTTGATATTAATATTGTTTGAAATATTAAACTAACCTGTTAATAATCATTCAGTTGTTTTTCTATTAATGAAATTTCTAATTCTAATTTTTTGATTTTTAATTCTCCGATTCTCATGTTAATATCATGTTCTTTCTGTAACATAATTAAATGTTTGTTTTTAAATTCTACATTACTGTCAACAATTTGGCTTCTTAAATCATCCGGACATCTGTAAAAAAACATTATTAGGGTTAGCCATTGATACATAACTGGAGATTTAAATATTTACCCCACAGTGTTCAAACTCAGCATGCTAACCACTTCACCAGAGTGCAAATCTGCTCAGGTGCTTTAAAGTCATTGTGGAATAATACATACTTTAACCCTGAAAACATTACACTACTTACCTGGTGCTACTTTTTTTCCCTTTTCCCTTTCCTTTTCCTTTTTTTGTTATGTTTTCCTTATGTGTTGATGTTTCATTATTAATTAGATTTACTGGAATTTCTGAAAATAAAAAAAACAATGTAGATAGATATACTTCAGTCATAGCTTAAAAAAAATATTTACTAGGTTTACTAAACTACCTTCTATGCCTTCTAGAGCTGCATCTACTTCAAGTACACTAGAAGCTTGTTGGCTTGAAGTAGAAGGCATTGGTTCTGTTTCACAGACCAGCTGCACCACCTAACAAGATTAAATTTATATTAACATGTAAATATACAAGCACAATTAATATCTGTTGGTTGGTAGGTACTAATTTAAAACAAGATGACATGCAACAATGGGGAGTAATGGAAAATATTCCACAAAAAGAACCTCATTCTTAAAATATAAGGATGAGGTTCTTTTGGTGGAGTATTTTTCATATAGACTGATTGATGATATAATAACAACTATGACAACTAAGACAAGTAATAATATATAATTTATGAAGGAAATAAAAATGTAAGTACCTTGCGATCACTGTCAAAGTCATTAACTTCAACAACGAAGTCATATGGAGCTATTTCCATAATTTGTTGGTCTTCAATTGAAGGAGAGGGTGGTTTTTCACCTCCCCCAGTTTTAAAAACCTCTGCACGATGCGCAGACACATTGGCTTTTGCTGCCAGCTTCATTCGTTTCCAGGCCAGTTTGATCTCTGCTTCTGTTCGATTTTGGCTGCTGATTTCATTAAACCTGAAAGTAAAGCAACCCTAGTTATCTGGCCTTGGGATACATTACAATACTTTGTAATGGCTTAGCCCAAGAAAAGAAGAGATAGGTACACAAAGTTTTTATATCTGAGTTATGTAGGTAGGAGTACCTACCATGGAAAGAATTATAGGGTACTTACCGAGACGTAATATTCCTCCACTCTTTATTTTTTTGCACTGTTGTGGAGGTTTTTGTGCATTTTTTTTCAATTATGTGCGCTTGTTCTCCTATCAGCAGTCTCAAAACTTCCTGAAAAGTACAGTTACAATATGAAATATAACAAGAATTGAAGCTTCCTGTGTAGTTACAGAACTACTCCAGTTGTAAGATTCTAGCATTATATCTACAAATGAGCCCAAACATCTCGAGGTGATCGTATAGGCACGTCGTATGTAAGTATAAGTTTCGCCAAATAACTTTTATCGAACGTTCAGATTGAACGTCTAATCTGAGATCCAAAATGATATCAAGATTTTTCAAGGAATCCGATTCAGTAGGTACGGCTAAGGATGCAACCGGGAACACCAAAAATATGCAAA
Source organism: Acrobasis consociella (assembly GCA_963555685.1). Classification (NCBI taxonomy): domain Eukaryota; kingdom Metazoa; phylum Arthropoda; class Insecta; order Lepidoptera; family Pyralidae; genus Acrobasis; species Acrobasis consociella. The sequence goes on along the minus strand of OY743111.1, from coordinate 4,212,998 downwards.
AATTCTCTGGGGAACACGCTATTGTGATGATAAGAGAAAAATAGAAACTTGATGGTTGAAATAATTAGGTAGGTAGGTATTTAAAATTATGTACTAACCTTTTCTTCAGGGCTCCAATTTTGAGCTCTTTTCTTCTTTATTGGCTCCATAATAAATGAACAAATAAATATTTTTCACGCGTAAAACTTGGTAAACAAAAGTATGGATGATATGTACCTACATACTTATGAAGAAAAATGTTAGAACTTGAGCGCGCTAATCGCATCTGCGTTCCGTTCTTAGTTTTGTTATGATGTTTTTATTATTTCCTTGTTGATTAGAAACCTCCTTTAAGAATTACGGGGCTTTTCACCCCGATCTATTATCAATGAATATTAATAACAAAAGTATATAAAACAAAAATAAAGCTGTTAATTTATTTTCCCACTACTTATAAAATTAGTAATTTTCATTGTAGAAAAATTATTTGGAAAAACGGAATGATTCATTTGAATGAATTGAATGACATTGAACGGACCATAGACATAACTCTTTCCGGGTGGAACAAATCTGGCCTATCGTGTTCTGCCTTTAGTACGGTTTTTATAATGAAGCAAGGTTTAAAGTCGGTAACATAGTTGTTACCGTACTAAACACCGACTTAGATAATACGGGACTAAACTACGATTAAGGCCTTTTTTTATAATAAGACTGTTTGTGTACAAATGCCTTATGCGAGTATTTATTTCGAAGGTAACATTATTCTAGGATTAAATATTTTAATATTTTTTTTTGGGACTTTAGTATGTATATGTTAACGGAAATGTATAAAATCTAGGAATTGTTTACAATACCTACGATATGTTTACAATTCCGAAGCTAATAAGGAAATGTATTGAATATTGTTTCAAAGATTATGTAACACACACATATTCTAGGAAATGTATATATTTACTAGGAATTGTATACATTTCCTAGGAATTGTATACATTTCCAAAATCACACAAAAACAACTTTGTGTAGGGTAGGTTTGTTATGATGATACCGTTCTTGGTACCAATTTGATAGAGCGTTTGTTTATTTGTTTGTTTGTAATAACTTTATTTTACTATGAAAAAATACAATTACATACAAAAACAATAGAATAAATTGACAACGGCGGACTTATCCCATAATGGAATCTCTTCCAGTTTATTACATTTCCGACAGCTACTTAGGAAATGTATATATTACCTAGGAAATGTGTCTAATATCAATTAATTCACACATTTCCGGGCGGTTTTAGGAATTATATACATTTCCTAGGAATTGTATACAATGACGGATTACACACATTTCCGGTGACATATACATGAAAAATGGTTTTCATTTTTATTGTGATAATAAGTAATTGCACTTCAAAACGTAAAAAATTATAAGTACTTACTTCCTAATTTTTAATATTTATACAAGATTTTTTACAAAATATGTATTTTTATTTCGTAAGGAATCCTGACAAAACATTAAAATGTTCCAGCATGGTATTTAAAATAAAACAGAAGGTTTAACCTTTCCGTTATCGTTGATCTTATTATAATTAACAAAAAGTAACATTATAAAAGGTCAACAACTAAGTTAGTGGGCCTGAAATGATGGCGCCAGCCTCAGACCGATGACGTATGTTATCTACTTATGTATAATAATATTTACAGAACTAAGTCAGACAGACGTTTATTACGTTTTGCCGCCCATGTCAGCTGGCTTTACATGTTTCCTGATGAACTCCTGGAATGCGGCGACATCTTCCGGCTTGTCTTCTGAAAAATACAGTATGTAAATCAATAAACACTTATTATATGACTTGTGTGTCTTAGAAAAACTAAATATAGGCTACATTTAATTTTTTTTTTTTAGTTTATTTAACCTTTTTTACCTCCCCTCCCATGCTGGTCTGGGAGAAATAAAAAAAAACTTAGAATGTACCTGCTTGTTGCTTCTCTTCCCACACAGATCGTAAAAGCCGATCGAGGGAATGGGCAAAAATGCAAATCATGTTAACAGGCGATGCGGCTAGCAACCCATCACTGTATTGATTGCTTTTCCATCTTCTCGCCCACCATGACGCTAAAAGTGGCTTTTGGGTCTTGCGGCCCTGGGCTCTGCATAGAACCGCAAGACCCAAAATGCTCTGTCTGCCCCATTAGGGATAAAGACGTGATAGTATGTATGTAATTTTAGTAGTTTTTTTAACCTTCTTTAGTTTATTAGTTTTTTTTAACACATTGCAGGACACTCGGCTATACACAATAGAAATAACAATTGAATTACGTCCACAGCCGTAAGTGTCCTGCGAAGGTTAATAATTTTTTAAAACTAAAAACCGACTTCCCCCAAACTACACAAACGATTTTGATAAAATTTATAGGACCACCTCGGAAGTATACCTTTTCAAACAAAAAAAGAATTTTCCCAATCGGTCAAAGCGTCTTCGAATAATCGGAGAATTGATAACTGCTCATTTTGGAAGTTGGTTAAAAATAGGGCGCGGGCAACAAACAATTTTTTTTTATACAATAAATCTCTCCGTTTTCGAACAGCAGGTCATTTGCTAGTTTGCAATATTTTTTTACTAACTGCAAAACCAGTTTTTATTGGACTTGTATGAAATCTTAATATATAGCTCAAGAATGTCCGGACCGATTTAGATGAAATTTTGTATGGATATAGTTTGACACCCGGTTAAGGATGTAGGATAGTTTTTATCTCGAAATTTCCACGGAGAGCGGAGCCCGCGGGCACGACAGCTAATAATACAAAATACCACACCGTAACGTCATAGTTCCTTGGAATTCAAGAAGCTTTAGGGCCTCCACTAAGTTAGGCGGGCGCACGCGGCGGGTTCAGTCTATCTCTGTCACAAACGCTACGTGCGACAGAGACAGGTGATCAACGACGGATTCTGCTCTCTCTTTCGCATTTAGAGTTTGTGACAGAGACAGACCTAACCCGCCGCGTGCGCCCGCGTAACTTTAGCGAAGGCCCTTACTCACCTACGTCCGGGCGCTCCGCCTCGGTGCCTTCTTCGTCGCTCGAGCTTTCGTTCCCCGGGTGCTTGAGGTACATGTCGCTGATCTCCCGACCGGCTGACACCTCTTCTATCAGCTTGTTCTTGTCCAGTACCGTGTCTGTACTATCTAAAATTCAAAAAGCCTTATGAGTCCCCTTACCCTAGACCAAAATACAATTTTCCATACAAACGTAGTCTACGTTTTATTTTGAAACCACGTGCCTGATTTCGGCAAAATTTTGTAATTTCAAAGATATTGCAATTATCTAGGGCAATAATTGGTTTCCGACAGTAATAATATGAACTTGAAATAGAATAATAGTGTGTTATATCATTTTTGAACATCAGTATGGGAAAGTTCTAAATCGTTATATTTTCTTTCCAGTTCATATTTTTACTGTTGGAAACCAGTTATTACCCTAGATAATTGCAATTTCTTTAAAATTACCAAATTTTACCAAAATCTGAGATGTGGTTTAAAATTAAACGTAGACTACGTTTGTATGGAAAAGTCTAGGGTAAGGGGATTCTTAAGGTGAACGCACACTTGTCCGAATCAAACGCATCAAACGAGCCAAACGAAACGTATTATTAGAATTCTTTATACAAAATTCTATGAAACCTAGCATAAACGATCGTGTCAAGTAGTCCGAATCTGGAAGAAACACAGAATTCCTAGATAAATTCGGATGACTCAATGAATTCGGATTCGGATGAATCAATTGAAGCAAGAGTAACGAGAGTTATGCCATAGTTATATTATCTTTGTATTAGTATTATTGCAAAGATAATATAATTACTAACGTAACAGATACCCAACGCCATAGAAACTATTGGAGGGCCCAAAATTAATCAAAACTGGTAAGCAAAAAAGTGACAAACATATACACACACACTTTCGCGTTTATAATATTAGTGTGAGTAGTCATCCCGTTGTAAGTCCTATAAAAAAATAACTCACCTTTCTTTTCTTGTTTCAGTTCTTCTTCTTTCTTTTTCTGTTCTTCTAGTTTTTCCGCTCGCATTTTAAGCCAGTCTTGTTTGTACTCTCTAAAACATGAAAAAATGTGTTAGATATCGATCCAATAACGGTCATAAGGGGCCATCGACTTATTACCTATGTTGCGCCACTTTTACTTTTTGAATTCCTCACAGGGGTTCGCTCACGCTTTTTTACAATCCCTTAAGATCAGGATTCCCGCGACTAATAATCGCATCTAATCCCGCGTTAGTGGGAGGGGGGTGGGGGCTCCTACTAACGCTATGACATAATATGTGGATGGCCCCTAAGTAATTAAAGGCAAAAGTATTTTCTTACTTTTCATACTCTTCCGCAGCGTCGTCCACTAATTTGAAGAATTCGTCTATTCCCTGAAATAGAAAAATATTGATCATTTATTTAAAACAATATATATCTAACCAAATACAAAAATGTTTATTCAGACACTCAGACCAAGAAAGGTGTAAATAAAATGCAATTTTTCTAGTCTCCATAATTCTAGAAAATCTATTACAATAGGGGTACAAAGTCAGATCAACTTACCACTGGCATTGGTATTATAGATTTGGGCTAGTACAGCTAGGCCTGTGTCACTCCCCGTTTAGGTATCGAAAATATACCTATATTATGCTATAGGAATCGGCTTCTAATGAGGCCCCCCGACTGCAACTTACATTTCCAGTATGTGCACTGACGCCGCAGCACCTCAGATCTGTGTAAAAAGTGTCAAGCGCGAGCGCCATGGAGCGCGTCAAGTTGCCGATGTAAGTGTTCCCTCCCTCCCCGTCGCCCTCAGCGTCCAGGGCTTCCTGGAATGTCTCGAAGTCGCGCATCCATTCCACTGCGTAAGCGTTGTCTACAACATCTGTCTGCAAAATAAACAAAATATCTTAAGTGCTTTACTGCGTAAAATCACAACATGTAATATAATTATAGTTATTGATTTGATAATCAATAGCACGAAATCGAGAGTCATGGAGAAGTGAGAGAGGCCTTTGCCCAATACTGGGACATTGTTGGGTTTTAATAATCCTATTATCCTACTTCCTACTATATATATAATATAATAATATTAAAAATGCAAAAGTGAGTTTGTATATTTGTTTGTGACCTCTTCACGATTAAACTACTGAACCGATTTAGATGAAATTTGGTATGAATATAGTTTGAGACATAGGGTACAATTTATCCCGAAATTCCCACGGGGAGCGAAGCCCGCGGGAACAGCTAGTAAATAATAAAATTGATTTGTACTTTCATTTAATTTAGCTAAGATTTGAACTGGAAAGTTAAAAATAATAAATAAAGGTTAAAAATCTGCAACCCGACTTTCGCATTTCGCAGAAATGCATCTTTACAGATGATGGATGTGAAGCAGGCAAGCTTTGTTCTTTTTATCGCTTTATCATTTGAGAAGTGATGGAAAGTTAAAAAAGAAAAGAAAGGAAAGATGAGAGAGAAATATTAGGGTTTCCGCCACAATATGGAAGCAACAGGCATGACTGGAAAAATATTTTTACCCCATTGGTTAGATTATTAAAAAATATTGTGTACATATTGTATACTTTTCTCTGTGAAACAATAATTGACAAAGATACAGCGAATTTAAATTTGGCATGACGTCACGATTTTTACATATCGGTGACGTTGCAAGCCCCTACACCCCACATAGATGCTCCATAAGTTTATGAATTTCAACTTTTTGAAAACTGAAAAATATTGGTCTGTTACTCTTGGATAATCTGAAAGACGGACTAATTAGACTAATACATTTCTGACCCTATCAGAACGTACGTAAGGACGTAGCTTCCGTCAAGGATTTCTAAAATGACAAACCGACAGGGGTTTTTAATTCTTCTTCTTCTTCTTCTTCTTATCGTGTGTATTAGTGACTAACACTAGTGTCAGAGTTTTTAAACCGCCTTAAAGGCCTCTGACATGGTTTTAGGTAACGACCAATGTCAAAGACAGTGACCGGGACCGATGGCTTAACGTGCCCTCCGAAGCACGGATCATCTTATTTATCAGACAATCAGGTGATCAGCCTGCAATGTCCTAACCAAACTAGAACAACAACACAAAGTCGTTGCCCCCGCTGGGAATCGAACCCGCGACCTCCGGGTATGAGCCAAACGCTCCAACCATTACACCACGGAGGCAGTTTTTAATTGAAGTCCTTAAAAACAAACAAAAGTTTCTCACAACTTACCTTATTCATAACAATAATGAAAGGCAGCCTCGTCTTGTACAGAATCGAGCATGCATACAACATGTTAGACATGAAAGTGACTGGGGACACGCTGCGCACTGTATCCATCACATAAACCACCACTGTTGGGCACGAGGACGCTAAGGTTTCGCTCACGATGGTACCCGAGGCAGACCAAGTGAACACCTCTATTTGACCTGTAAAATTTATCATTATTTTGAATCACTTTCAGCTTGTGTGGTTTCTGGCAGAGTAGAATAGGGCCACGTCGTCCCGTGGATGTCGTAGAAAATGTCGAATAGGAAATACAAGCTAAAAAAAGCTTATAAACATCAATGAGACCTCTCTAACCCCTCAGGCCAGCGAGGAGAGTGTAGGCCAAGTCCTCTGGCTGCTCTTAACCGTTTCTTTATCAACAATATTTATTAATGCCATGCAGGTCTTGTTAATATCAGTTTTTCTGCAATAATAAATCTAAAATCTCTTTGAAAATAGATATATCATGACAAGTGAAATTTTTTGTGAATAATTTATTTTTGATCTAGAAAATAAATACCTAATTAGGAACACTTCAATCCTTACCTGGGGTATCAATAACACAGTACTTGTGTTTCTTGCCTGCTTTTTCAATGAGATCAACAACCTGTCCGAACTTTGTGGAGAACAAGTTTAGGGCTGTCACAATACCACCATTGGGGCCCAAGCCATACTGCTTCATGACTTCTTTGTAGTCTACCGTATCTCTTATATCTGCAAATAAGGCAATTTCATACAACTCAAATCGATACTTTTTTCTAGAATCAAAACAAACACTTCCTATGCTATTTGTATGAAACAAATACTAATGATGTCATAGTTTCTGTGATTCCGTTACCATGTAGTTTGCATGAATGAAATGGTGGCGGAATCACACAAAGTAATTCAAATCACATAGTATGTAACTTTGACTACCGCAAGTAAAACCTGAATCTATTAACTATGTCATAGTTTCTTCGAGTCAAATAAGAGTTCTTAATAGGTATCTGTTTTACTGCAATAATAAATCAAAAATCAGGTTGAAAATGGCATTATTTTGTGATGTTTTATTCTATTAACAATATTAAATTATTTATTTTTGACCCTGGAAACTTCCTAATTGTTAACCAAAAAGAAAGTAGGCTATGACCCTGTTGAGAAAACAACAATGTGAGAAACATCAAGGTCAACGGACTAGTATGGATGTTTCAGTTAAGATAACTAAGGATCAAGTAAAATGGATGCAATTTTAATGGTGCTGACCCCACCTAGAGTGGGATAAGGAACGGGAAAAGAGAAAAGTACTTTCCAAAAAAGCATGTATACTACACAGTTGTACATTTAGACGATCGAGTATATTACATTTAGACTTCTACTCTTTGATTTTCCTGGGTGAGCTGTAGGTAAAAAAAAGTAATTTTAAAATGTGTAAATTTCGACCTATATTTGCTGGATATGACACCTCCCGACAGGCAGGATCCAAGTTGATAAGATATGGTCTTGACCCTTCCACTACTTTGGATGCCAAGCGTCTTGTGAATGAGGTTTTTCCCGCTCCTGCCATGCCTAAAATATCAAAATAAATAATTATGTTCTGGTTTATAATCTTAGCCTTCGTCAAACTTTTCTTTAATAATACTTAAATTGGACAAGGATTAATTGATTTAATTATAATTAGTACATTTTTATTTTGTTTACAAATAACTCTAACCTAAAATTATTAAACATATCGGCTTCCTGGTTTCCTCTTCCATGTTTTCGGACTTTCCAGCCTCTGACGCCATACTAATTAATAAGACTTGTTCCAATATGTTTATTATATTTATAGTATGTAGCACGATTTAACTAGTTAAAAATATAAAATATTGAAGAAACCACAACAACAGTGTTTGTATATCTATGGACACAAACAAGTTCGGTTTGACACTGACATTTTTTTTACTACATTCACTGACAATACTGACATTGACAAATATAGAAATGATTTTGACAGACTTGTTTTTTTTATTTAAAACATAACCAAGCTAAAGCGTCCCTCATTATTGCGCATTAGCTCAATGAGGTCTTTTCAGAATAGAAATTTAAAAAAATAAGTCTAGATGGCGTTGATAAAAAGGCATGTGTCAATGTCATAGATGGCAATATTTAATGTCCTGTCACTCTCTATAGGGGTGGGTCGTCAACGGTTTTGTCGTCGACGAAACGAGACCGTTTTCCGTCAACTTTAAACGAGTTCATAAAACAGTCTAATTTTCGACTAGTTAGGAACCACATTGAGGAACTATGACAACGTAAACTAAACTTTTATGGCATGATTCAACGACAACGTCAACGTCGTGACGTGAACTAGACTAGAGTCAAATGAGACCTAAAAAATAACATAAATCAAGTCTAATAACCTGTTTATAAACTAAAAATACAATCTATGCGTATGACAATAGAATTGAACTGCGCCCACTCATAGCATGGATTTCGCGCATGCGCGTGGCAGAGACAGTCATATCGGCAAATATTAAAGTATGAATGAAGGGAACAGATTGCTAGCTTCGGTTGGCGTAGCGAAGCGACGAAGAGCCACGATCATTATCATTCGATCATTTCGGTTTATCATTCAACGGTAAACTAGTCGAATAGTTCATGCACTTCATGCCAGTTAACGGTTGAAATAAACCGTTCGTTCATTCAACGTCCATGTCTACTCTCTAGGTATCTATGTAGGTAATATAAACATAACTATTTACTGTTTCATTTATAATGTTTGCTTATTAATATTCTAACAAAAAAATATATATACTACGTTATAATTATGGTTACCCCATGTATTGTGAAAAACTGTCAAAATATTGGCACTCGTCGTTTTCCTTAAGACGAAATCACAATGAATACAAGCTTTACGACATAATATCAAGTCTGGACTAACTTTTCATAAGAATTCTCTCATATATTAAGGAAAAATTCTTAGTAGAATGTAAATTGCTTACATTTTACAAGTACAGCATTTTTGAAGTACTGGGCGTTTTTGTCTTTTTGAAACTGGTTTCTACGAGAGAAACGAACGAACGGTTTTCGATTCATATACATTTAGTTATACTGAGAACGGACGATCAATCCAGTTCATTTGCCAGATGAAACCAGTCCGTTCCGTTTTCTGCAAAACCCGTTACGACCCACCACTATTTGACACTTGACCAAGGCATCAAAGCCATCTGGTGAGAAAAAGAGTTACTATATTTTTTTTTTAAATGTCACTTTGAAAACCCCTCATTACTTTAAAAAAATATCTTATGAGTGAAAAGTCAAGTCTGGGAGTTGTACTTGTACATCACTGTCATTTGTACCATCAATGGTACTGTACTGCCCAATGATACAAGTAGTCTGAAGCATTCCGGAGGGGCTCTACTTCTCCAATATCATTATTATTTACTAGCTGCGCTCCGCGGTGTTACCTGCGCCTCAAGTAGCCTATATGTTAATCCAGGATGTCAGCTTCCTGCATACCAAATTTTATCAAAATTGGTCCAGCCGTTTGCGCGTGAATAACAAACATACATAGGTACACAGACTTTCGCTTTTTTATACTATTAGTGTGGAGTGTGATTATCACCTGGCATCGCGTATATTTTATGCATGAAGTTGTACAAAAGGATTCCAAGCAAACTTTTTCTAGATCAACTTGCATCAATGTGCGGGAGGAAAAACCGGCATATTCATACAGACATACATGGAATACAAAAAAAAAACAAATATTATAACGCAAACAGGCACTTTATTGTCTTACAACTACGTTTTTATTTACACTATTTACAATTGCACAGATTACAATTATTTAAATTCCCTGGTTTTCCTTCTCGAGATTGAGGAACATTATGGGGTACATGTGGCCTAGTTTGGATATCCTCTTTTGGATGATAAGCCTCAAAGTGTCCGTGTAGGTTGCCGGCGGCTTGCAGGTCGACGGGTCGCGCCAGTGGAGACCTGAAACAAAAGACAAACCTTTTGTGAACCTAAAACATCGCATGATTCTTGACGAGGATTTAATGTTGTTTTGGTTTCAATTTACTATCAATATTATTGTAATATGGATAGTAAATTTAGCTATCGATAGTTTTCCATACAAATATTAGTTACAGTATCGATACTATCGCTAGTATCTTTCAATAGTATCGATAGTTTTACCTTTCATTGTATTGTAAACTAGATAGTCAAACTATTGATAGTTATGCAACGCTAATACAAATTCCTTTTCGCAAAACTGAACCTAGGATTTGCACTGGTTGTTCAAGAACAATTAGATATATTTAAGTTAGTTAACCAACTATGGCATTGGATCCGCCACTTGTATTTTTTTAACTGTGCAATAAAGTCTAAATAAATAAATTAAAAAAGAAAAACAACAAGTACCTGTCGAATCGCAAGCAAATAGCGCCGGGGACGGCACGTTGTCTCTGGTGTAATTCCATAGACAATCTCGCAACATTTGAACTATCTGTAATATAAAAAAATAAGGTTAACAAATTTTAAAAACATGTGCGGTATATCTCCTTTTTTTAACCGACGTCTAAAAAGGATGAAGTTATCAATTCGTCATCTTTTTTTATGTATGTTTCCCGATCATACGAAGACTCCTGGACCGATTCTAAAAAAAATCTTTTTTTTTAATGGGCATGCTTGTTAGGTGATCCCATAGAAATCATCAAAATCGGTTAAAGGAGTCTGTTTTTAGTTTTGAAAAATTGCTGTCTATTTTTCAAGGGTAACCAAATCAAGTGTGTACTTCACCTCACTAGCAGTTAGTTCGGGCGCCAACTCCAGCATGTGGCAGAGTGGATGTGGCAGTAGTTGGCCTAACGTCATCGTTTCCAATAGCTCTGCAAGGGCAGCACGCTCCCGGACTAACTCTGGCGATGTTGTGTGGCGATCTGCAAGTCAAAAATGTATATTTATGAATATGATACAGGATTTTAAAAAAATATACTGAAGTGAATTTTCAGGGTAAATGCAGTCCATGATACTGAAAAACTTTCCCCAAGGAATATGAAATTCATAGATCGAATATAAATAGTTTCACGTTAGATTTTATTCGTCCTATTATAAAACGTGGACTAACTTTAGTACTTGGTTTAAATCACGATGACCTTCCGCAATATGTCACCTTCTCTTATGTCACTGTCAAGTCAACTTAATTAGGGTGAATAATGGTTTAAACCAAGTTGTTTATATTAGGTCTTCGGTAGCGTCACTTCATTTTACCGTGTGGTGTCTGGCAAAATAGGGCCACTCCGAGTCCTCCCGTGGATGTCGTAGAAAGCGACTTAGGAAATACAAGCTCAAAGCTTATAAATTATAAACATCAGTGAGACCTCTTCAACCCATCTTCACACTTTACACACAGCACACACTCACCGAGCTACGCGCTGCGGCGGTGCAGCAGCGTGGCGGTGGCGGCCCGCAGCAGCGCAGACGCCAGACACAGCGCCGGCCGCGCTATATACACAGTACACACAGCACACACCGCACACTCACCAAGCTGCGCGGACGCCAGACACAACGCCGGCCGCGCTATATACACAGTAGTATAGTAGCAGCGCGGACGCCAGACACAGCGCCGGCCGCGCTATATACACAGTAGTATAGTAGCAGCGCGGACGCCAGACACAGCGCCGGCCGCGCTATATACACAGTAGTATAGTAGCAGCGCGGACGCCAGACACAGCGCCGGCCGCGCTATATACACAGTAGTATAGTAGCAGCGCGGACGCCAGACACAGCGCCGGCCGCGCTATATACACAGTAGTATAGTAGCAGCGCGGACGCCAGACACAGCGCCGGCCGCGCTATATACACAGTAGTATAGTAGCAGCGCGGACGCCAGACACAGCGCCGGCCGCGCTATATACACAGTAGTATCTACACAGTACACACAGCACACACAGCACACACCGTACACTCACCGAGCTGCGCGCTGCGGCGGTGCAGCAACGTGGCGGTGGCGGCCCGCAGCAGCGCAGACGCCAGACACAGCGCCGGCCGCGCTATATACACAGTACACACAGCACACACCGCACACTCACCAAGCTGCGCGGACGCCAGACACAGCGCCGGCCGCGCTATATACACAGTAGTATAGCCCTTTAACTGTCGGACGCCCGGAGCGGGCGTCTAATGTATTGTTTCACTATTGTGTCTGCTATGTCGACAGTCGAAGGGATAGTAGCAGCGCGGACGCCAGACACAGCGCCGGCCGCGCTATATACACAGTAGTATCTACACAGTACACACAGCACACACAGCACACACCGCACACTCACCGAGCTGCGCGCTGCGGCGGTGCAGTAGCGTGGCGGCGGCGGCCCGCAGCAGTGCGGACGCCAGACACAGCGCCGGCCTGGCCCCCGCCGCACGCCTTAACGCCGCCCGCGACACCGCGCAGCGCTCCAGCACCGCACGCATGTACAGCTCGCGCTCGATGCTCACTTGCTGGAATAATAATAATATAATACATAAACATGCTGACTTTTCATTGGTTTAGGAAAAAAATTATAGTAAATAAATTCCTCTATCCATATACGTAATCCTAAGGTAAAAAGAAGTTAGTAAGCGAAAATGATTTTTGAACGAGGCCACGTAGTAACGCCCGTCCAAAACTGCCGCGTGACCTCGATGAACTCCGGCCGGCCGACTGGCGACGCCTGGCGGCGGTGCTACTAAGTTATCTCATGATTTTACTTTCGAGTTTTAGTCAACATTTTTGTTTCTAAATTTTTATTTTGACTAGCCGAATAGGTTATTAAAATTAGGTAAACTAACGATAATTATGAAGTGGCCTTAGCCTCCAAAGCCGGACTAATCACAGTGTAAAAAGACAAATCACACTGATTGAGGTAACCCCAAAGTACCTTTACACTTCTATTATGGGATACTAACTCAACGATACTCTATTTTACAATAAATGCTTATATAAATAAACACCAATACACATATAATAATGGGAAAATGTTAGTAAGTAGGATATTTCACCATTTGTTTTTGAATAATACTTTATACGAAGCAAAAATAAAACAGAAAATATTCAGCAGAAATCTTTTACAGCAAATAAATTTGTTGTTAAATGAAGCATTTCAAATGTTGCTATGAAATGGCAGCGTGATGGGCACATCTGTCTCTTTCGCACACGCAAAACTTAATGCAAGTGACGTCACATGCCAGTATGTGCTCGATCTTTCTGTTACTTGACAGTTTCCCTTTCACCAGATTTAAAGAGTTATAATTTAACTAGAAGCGGCAGCGGCGTATGCATCTATCATTATAGTTGTTGTGTGTCTAAAATGTATAACATACAATAAAAATCTCTTGTAAATACAAAACAATATACCTTAGTGAAGTCTTCATCCGGCCACGGCAAGCCATTGTACATGACGTCAGGAGACACCAGCTCGACCAGAAGCAGTGACAGCGATGTAGCTCCTTCCACGATACCACTGTTGCCATCCTTCAAAAAACATAAAAATATCAGGATGCAAATAACAGAGTTATCCTACCGACTGCGCCATTTTCGGGAATGATGTATAATAATATTGTTATTTAGAGGTTCCATCTAGACTACTGTGTAGTATCGAAATATGATAAATACTTTTGCTTTTCATACAAATCAGATCATACAAATCAGATTGGTCGACTTGTATGAACAAAAATTACATTTCATATTTCAATACGTGTTCCTTGGGAAAGTTGTTCAGTATCATGGACTGAATTCATCCTTAAAAAAGCTTCAGTATATTTTATAAGACCTTATATTTGTATATATAATCAAAGAGGACCATGTACACATTCAAATTGATAGCCTTCTTTATGGAAGTCGGTAAAAAAAGAGTGCAGATGCTACAAGTTTAAAGACAAGAGTCAAATAGAATAAGCTGAAATGATGTCCAAACCCCAACTTACCATACAGGACATGAGCGCCCCCATAAGCAGTTCGTTATTGGTCGTCAGAATGGGCGGTATGTCGCTACTGTTGTCGGAATCGCTTTGCTTGCGGACCCCTTTACCTATAATGCCGGCGTGGAACACCGATGTGTGACTCTGGGTCAGCTGCGTTATGGGACCCTGTTGGAAAATATTTATACTGTTGGCATAACTAACGTAGATATTTGGATTATGTTCTATTGTAATAAGTTTTTTGGAGAAATTGCATTTTTTGTTCTAACTTATATTGTTATATTGTTTCCCTATAAACTCGGATCTAAATATAGTATGGAAGGCCAAAAATTATTTTTCATATTTCGACATATGTTCCTTGGGAAAAGTTGTACAGTAGCATGGACTAAACTAACCCTGCAAATAGTTTCAGTATATTTTGTTACACCTTATCACAGAATTAATAATAGTATTACATACAGAATGGAAACTCGCACCGTCCCCCGCAATCTGGTGTCCCCGCAACCCTTCCCCTGTTATTGTGAGGTCTAAGGGGCAGCAAAACAGGGTTATTAGTAGGCGCACGTTGACATTACGCGAGTCACTTATGATTATTGAATTATAATAGTGGGAATCTGCGCACATTATCATTGTTTATCCACGGAAAACAAAAAATAACGAAAATTTTATAGATTTTCGAGTGATAAAAACAGGTAAGCAAAGCAACAAATTCTGTGGTGGCGACCCTGATTGTTTAACTCCCACATTTGACGTGTGCACGGACGGATTGTTTCGTTTATAGTAGTATTAGGTATATATGCTGCTCCGTTTGTATGAAGTGCCATACCTGTGACCTTATATAAATGGACTAACAAACTGATGATAATATGCATACAAATACTCAGCTACCTAAGAACTTACGTAAGTAATAAAATAGTAAATTGACACTACTCTGTATAGTTTTAAATGTGAATAAAAAATAAAGTCAAAGAAATAAAAATATAAAAAAAGATGAGGAATAAAGTAAGGTTGCCGAAGCGGCCGGAAGAGGTAATCTCATGGAGTAATCTTGTCCACTCACGTAATTCTGATTCAAATGTATAAAATATAAAGATGGGGAATGAAGTAAGGTTGCCAAAGCACCTAAGAGGATAATCACACGGGCCAGGCTTCACTTACGTGTTTCTGATTCAAATGTATAAAATATAAAGATGGGGAATGAAGTAAGGTTGCCAAAGCACCTAAGAGGATAATCACACGGGCCAGGCTTCACTTACGTGTTTCTGATTCAAATGTATAAAATATAAAGATGGGGAATGAAGTAAGGTTGCCAAAGCACCTAAGAGGATAATCACACGGGCCAGGCTTCACTTACGTGTTTCTGATTCAAATGTATAAAATATAAAGATGGGGAATGAAGTAAGGTTGCCAAAGCACCTAAGAGGATAATCACACGGGCCAGGCTTCACTTATGTGTTTCTGATTCAAATGTATAAAATATAAAGATGGGGAATGAAGTAAGGTTGCCAAAGCACCTAAGAGGATAATCACACGGGCCAGGCTTCACTCACGTGTTTCTGATTCAAATGTATCAGCAAATGGTCGTCGGGCCAGCGGTCGCAGCTCGTGGTTTTGCTCCCGAACGCGTGCTCGTGTCTGAACATCGCGCCCTCCAGCAACTCGCGCAGCGCCAGCGCTCGCGCCACCTTGGAGTGCAGGCACAACTTGCGGATGAGGCGGCAGGCTGCTTGTACGCCGCGCAGTTTGTCTAAAATTGCTAAAAAATCTCTATGGTCAGAATGGCTTAACATTATAAATAAATAAATATATAGGGAAAAATTACACTGATTGAACTAGCCAAAGTAAGTTCGAGACTTGTGATATAAGATACTAACTCAACGATACTATATTTTATAACAAATACATAGATAGATAAAAATCCAAGACCCAAAACAATCTGAAAAAGGCCATTTTCCAACTTTCCCTGACCGGAAATCGAACCCGGGACCTCTGGATGGCGGACTAGCATGGTGACCACTACGCCACTGAGGTCGTTATCGTCATTTTGCGAATGAATAGACATATTTTCATAAAATCGTTATATCTCGTTCATTTTTCAACCGATTTTTATTCTGTTTTTACTGTTGGTACTTCACTTTTGAATATTTGTGGAAACTGGTTAGCTAACACGTATTTTTCATGCACATTTCTTATTTGTATGGGAGTATTTTTTTCTGTTTTTCACAGTCTAAAACACTGTTATTGAAATGAAAACTTCTTTAGGCGCATTAGGCATGTAAGGAAAGCATTTTTTGAACTAGAGAAAGAACCATTGAACTCGCGACACTGTTACCATTACCGCGACACTAAGTTTTCACTTCTTTCATTCATATAATTCAAATTTTGATTTTCAAAAATCTTTAAAATTACTTTGCTTCATCATCATTTCATGACGTTATGCTGCTGAAACTAGTTAATTAATTTTAATTAAATTTCACAAATAAATCTACTTTTATAATATTCATACCTAAAAAATATTAGGAACTCTAGTTTCGTAAACAAACCTTTTTGATGAAGGCATCGGAAGAAATATTTGACAGTCGCTTGGACCACCTTCAGGATGACTTCTACGCTGGGGGGCGGTGCCTTCGTCCCTGACATGTCCACCCTATCGAGGACCTAGACGAGAGGAAGTTTATTGATTAATTCGTACTGCTATTAATAAATTAAGTGTTTGTTTATCATGTTAAGCAACACTGGTACATTCTTGTATTGGTGAATTAAGTGACCACAAGTGGCAACAAAATATATAGTGTACGCTGACTTTTCACTGGTTTTGGGAAAAAAATGTCGTATATTAAATACATTTCTCTATCCATATACGTTTTCTAGTGTATGATGTTAGATAAAAAAGTTGCGAAAATGATTTTCGATCGAAACACGTAGTTACGTCCGTCTAAAACTGCCGCGTGACCCTGAATGAACTCCGTCCGACCGCGCCTGGCGCCTGGCGGCGATACTACTCATTGATCTCACGATTTTACTTTTGAGTTTTAGGCCACATTTTTGTTTATGAATTTTTATTTTGACTACCGAAAGGTCTAATGATCCAAATGAAGTGGCCTTCGGCTCCAAAACCAATGAAAAGTCGCCGTGTATAAATAACAACTTATAAAACATCAATGAGACCTCTCCAACCCGTCTGGCCAGCGTAGAAAGTGTAGGCCAGTTCTTCTGAATGCTCAGGCCAAGTATGGCTTTGGTAGTACATAGAGAGTCGTCGGGTCGTGCTCCTGCAGTGGAGACAAATAGGCCTGATGATGATGATGATAATGATATTGATCTAGTATAACCCGTGTGTGTTAGTGACTAACACACACGGGCTATACTAGATCAATCATCTAGATAAGAAGAAGAAGCCCGTGGTTCGATCTTTTACGGGTATGTCCCTTCCACGTTGTATGCGAACAAATCGCATAGATTGAGCTAGCCCCAAAGTAAGTTTGAGACTTGGGTATATGGGATACTAACTTAACGATACTATATTTTTATAACAAATACATATTTTACAGATCGCAGCTATAACGTGACACGTGGGCATCTCGACCAGCGCCGCCATGGTGCACTCCGGCCTTGTCCGCAGCAGCGACGTGTACTTTCGAGCGCTCCCCCCACCCGGAACAGGTTCGCATGTACTGCTCCAAGCTACATTAGCTATACTATACCTCAGCTATAGCGTGGCACGTAGGCATCTCGTCTAGAGACGCCATGGTGCACTCCGGCCTTGTCCTCAGCAGCGACGTGTACTCGCTGAGCGCTCCCCCCACCCGGTACAGGTTAGATTCCACGGCTCGTCCGAACGGCCGAGAGCGCAGATGGGGTACGCGGGATGAGTTCTCCCACCTGAGAAACGAAAGTATTGTGTCATTTTTATAGATCCGTACGCGAGGTCCTTTTTTAGTTGAATAATTGTTTATTATCCTTGTACGAGTATAATTTATTTGCCTTTTAAAATAAAAATATTAGTTATTATCCTCATATATTTTATTTGCCTTTTAAAAGAAAAATAATAGTTACTATCCTTATATAATTTATTTGCCTTTTGAAATAAAAATAATAGTTGTTAATGATAGATAAGGTATTCAAAGGGTAAAAACGTCAACTAAGACTCCACTGTCCGTCTGTAAAAAAATCAGACTAACTTACTTGGTTATTATGTTATATAAACTAATTATTAGATGAGCTTAGCGGCCCGCCAGGAGTGCGCATTAATAACGCTTTCGCAAGTAAAGCGACACCGGGCGTGGTCCGCACTTGGATGGGTGACCACAAGTGGTATAAATATTACTTGAACTCCTTTGTACTTCGGAAGGCGGTTGGTCCCGGCTGTCATCATTGTGGGCAGTAAATTATTAGATATTCACCAACCCTACCTGAGCAACTTGATGATGTTCAAACAAAAATGATGCAAATAAGTCTTCTGGTCTTTCGGCACGTTGTCTTCAATGAAGCACCTCTTGATTTCCGTGTCCGATATCATTGCGTCCCTTAGCGCGTACTCCACACCGGTTTTGATGAAGGACTGGTATCGCTCGGTGTCCATATTGAGGTCCAGAGAGTCGCTCGGGACGTGCATGGTGATGGTGCCAGAGACAATTCGGACGAGAAGCGCGAGGGTGGAGTCGTCGCGCGAGTATTGGAGTAGGTAGCTAATGGTGGTCACGAATTCTGATGGTAAGTTATAACCTAGGAGAAGAAAAATTATTTTACTTTTTTAAAATTACTTTACGGCTCCGGATGCAAGTCTTTTAGGGCATCCGCTAAGTTAAGCTGGCGCACGCTGTAAGTTCAGTCTATCTCTGTCATAAACACTAAGTGCAACCAATAAAGGTTGGTGCATTTGCTTCGATTGCTTCAAGGGAGTTTCTGGTGACAAATCTTTACAAGTTTACTGGTTTTCATAGCTGATTGAATGGCAGAAAGCGCCTAAAGACGCTCACCTTAGTCCGCAAATAAAATCACTACAGCCATATGAGCCTATATGACTGTCTACTTTAAACATTTCACATATTGTCTATGAGAATGAACATTTATAACACTAAACTGCACCAATTAGCTTGTCAACTAAGAAATATGAAAGTGTTAAAAGTGCCTTTAATCGAAAATATAGACAATTTTAAGAAAGTAATTTGATTATAAAAATTCTACGTTTTATCAGGATTTTTTAATATAATTTTAAACAAAACACCGGAAGTGACGACACACTGCAATCGAAGTTTAAATTTAGCGCTAATAAAACAATGACATCTGTCAACTGTCAATGTCTACTGTTTAAATTACCGTCTGTATGTTGGTTGTTGTCAAACTGTTGTGTTGGTAGATGACAGTGACAGTGACAAATAATACAGGGATGCCATTTTTGAAACGTGGAGTCACTAAACGAACGGTTTTTATATGAAAAAACCAGTAATTTAGGTGACATCGCGTTTCAAAAATGTCACTTCAGTACAGTACTGAAAGTGGAAATTGCCAACTTTACTCAAAAAATCTTCATCGTGACATCACTTCCTCAAATAAGGTTGACCTTGCTTGAAAATAAAGGTCAATGGGTTTTTTGCAAATATCTAAATAAGTAAGACCTTATTTTAAAATCTGATTTGAGAAAGCTTCTCCTAGAGGCTATTCCTCGAAACGGACTGCGAATCAGATCTTTTTGAAAATTACTTGACAAGCCAATTTCACATTATAAACTCCAACTGAACCCCTTGACTTCCCGCCAAAACTCTCTACATGAGATCTTATAGATATGAAGCCGCTAAGATAGTTTTCTTTTCATCATCATAACAATGCGCTATTTTCTAAAAATTCAAATTCTTGTTTCAAGACCGATCTAGAGTCGCCTGCCTCCAGCGCTTTCCAGCGACCTTGGTCAGGTCGTCTGACCACCTTGTGGGCGAGTGTCTTGCACTTCGCTTGCCTTAGAAACTTTTTGGCCCATCGGCCAACTTCAACGAGCTAATCCGCTGAGCTATGTAAGATGGCTACTAATAAGTTAACGTAGGAAGAAACAAGATAAATACTTACAAACTAATATAAGTATCCTAGTCAAGGAGTATTGTTCCAACTTGTTTCCCGTCAGCAACTTCTCTCGGACGATGTCTATCTCCTCGGCCGCGCTCACCAACAGAGGAATACTCTTGTCTGGGTACAAGCTCTCGTATTCCAACTTTTGTAGCAAATATTCTAGAAGAAAACGCATATATGAAGCACTTGCATGATTTTTTTTCCTGAGGTAACGGTTTATCAGTGATCGAAGTAGGTAGAGTGGTTCCAGTAAAGTGATGTAACATGTATATATTAATATGAATACGCCTGAAAATTATTTAGTTTTTATCGTTGATACTACATGTTATTATGTATTTAAACAACATCTAGTTCAATTATATAAATCTCGGATTTTCCGAAATAAGGCATACCCATAAACCCATACACAGTGTACATAGATAGCGTTTTTTTTTTTTGTTTTGGACCCGAAGGCCACTTAGTAAGACCTAATAAGCTAGTAAACATAAAAATTCAGAAATAAATAAGCGGCCAAGTGCGAGTCGGACTCGCCCATGAAGGGTTCCGTAGTAGCAAATAACATAATATAAAAGTCTTGTAGTATGTTGTTTTAAATTTTTATATTTGAGTTGATTGAATGAAAATTAAATTGCCGTTTATGATGATGACGTATTAAAAAAAAACTACTTACTAGATCTCGTTCAAACCAATTTTCGCTGGTAGTTTTCATGGTAATAAACATCATATATTTTTTTTAGTTTTATCATTCTCTTATTTTAGAAGTTAAGGGGGGGGGGACACACTTTTTTCCACTTTGGAAGTGTCTCTCGCGCAAAGTATTCGGTTTAGAAAAAAATGCTATTAGAAACCTCAATATCATTTTTGAAGACCTATCCATAGATACCCCACACGTATGTGTTTGATGAAAAATAAATTTTTGAGTTTTAGTTCTAAGTATGGGGAACCCCAAAATTTACTGTTTTTTTTCTATTTTTGTGTCAAAACCTTAATGCGGTTCACACAATACATCTACTTACCAAGTTTCAACAGTATGGGTCTTATAGTTTCGGAAAAAAGTGGCTGTGACATACGGACGGACAGACAGACAGACATGACGAATCTATAAGGGTTCCGTTTTTGCCATTTGGCTACGGAACCCTAAAAATGTTGACCAAACTCGAAAGTAAAATTGTGAGATTAATTATTAGTACCGCCGCCGTTTACTATACGATATTTTTTTTCCAATGGCGTCCCAGTAACTTGTCCGTTTTGCTCAATGGTGCTCAAACGTTAAATTAAATTAAGCCTCACCAAGCAATTGTCTGCAGAAGAGATTCCTCTGCGCATGCCTCAAGAGCAGAAGCAGACAGCGGACGTCAGCCCTCATCAGCAAAGTGACCAGCGAGGCGGGGCCCACGCCCTCCCACGTCGCGCTGTGGCGGTGCGTCGCGCAGAGCACACATACCCTCTCCATCAACTCGTCGGTCACTGTCATACACAATACGGTATTTAAGTCCATCATCATCATCACCATCACCATGCTCACTCTTCGTCATCTCGGTCCTGTGCTACTTTCATCCAGGTGTGACCCGCGACTTTGGAGTGTAGGGTAGGTTCGTTATGATGATACCGTTCTTGGTACCAATTTGATAGAGCGTTTATTACATTTCCGACAGCTACTTAGGAAATGTATATATTACCTAGGAAATGTGTCTAATATAAATTAATTTTGACTTTGGTTATTTTATTTTATTTTATGTAGGTTTACCATTGTGTACTACATTATAATATTCTTAAATCTAAAGTGTCGAACATTTACGCTAAATGCACACACCTTCTAAGGTGTACACCACTTACTTTACAACATACTAGTATAACAAATAATTATTGATTATAACGTCAACCCATTGCATAGGCGCTTGACACTTCTTTCACCCGTTTTGGGCCACCATTCGGTGGTTATAATAATGCTTTTCCGCTTATCTGTGCTTTAGGTAGGATTGAGCTGAGGATTAAGAATACTTACATGTTTGTTCGATATCCTGAGTTAGAGCCTTCAGTACTATGTCAGATTTGGCAGCCAGATTGAGCAAGTAAGGTATGACGTCACGCTTTTTCTCTATTTTGCTGTCTTCTCTTATTGCTTCCTAAAAAAAAATGTGCAAAATCGTACTAAATACGAGTTCAGTTCATATAGTCTAGATTGTTGATTGTCATAGTTGAAACTACGTAATTTATACTAGATATTTAACTATAATATTTTTTCAAAACGTAAAACCAACTTTACCTACCAAACCCAATTTACACAACTGAAAAAATTGCTATGGGTCCACCTCGCATTTTTACCCTTTACACTCTGCTCGCTGGCCAGACAGGTTGGAGAGGATGTTTATAAGATTTGTTTCGCTTGTATTCCCTTCGCCTTCTACGACATCCACGGGAGGACGTAGAGTGGTCCTATTCTACTCTGCCGCAAACCACACGGCATATACAAGATACATTGCAAGTTAAATAAAAGCTCGGAACGAAGAAAATAAAATACTTACATGAAACAAATCAACCAGTGCCGCTCGGATGTGCACCAAGGCAGGCGGGTGGTTAGCGAGATGTGCCAGCACTTCCCTGGCGACGTCCGCGCCGTGCGCGAGCGCACGCGGAGCAACCAGCGCGGGCTCCGCGCGCCCCACCCAGCCCACCGCCCAGGAACAGCCCCAAGAGCCTGTCACACAACAAGTATTTGAATGGCAATGTGTAACACAGTAATATTAATAATTAAATTTTTAACAAAAAACACAACCAACTTCAATTTCGTTTAGGAGTTTCTCCCATATCTCCAAAGTTCTTCAACATGTCTTCACCAAATTAATATGGGACCAACTGGGGACTAAAGTCTTTCAAATAAAAAAAGAATCATCAAATGGTTAACGAAGATAT
This sequence comes from Acrobasis consociella, assembly GCA_963555685.1. Classification (NCBI taxonomy): domain Eukaryota; kingdom Metazoa; phylum Arthropoda; class Insecta; order Lepidoptera; family Pyralidae; genus Acrobasis; species Acrobasis consociella. The sequence continues at coordinate 4,189,838 of OY743111.1, read as the reverse complement.
AGCGTAACACACATACCAAAAAAATATACATTCTTCTTCTACGACTAAAAAAAACCTTTTTTGAAATCAGTTAAAAAGGCAAAAGTTTGTGAGTATGTGTGCGTGTGTTTGTTACTTCTTCACGCGCAAACAGCTGAACCAATTTTTCATAAATTTGGTATGCAGGAAGCTTACACCCTGGATTAACACATAGCCTACTTTAGACGAAAGTAACACCGCGGGGCGCAGCTAGTAAAATCTAATAGACGAAAATGTAGGGATGTGGTCCAAAAATATTATTTAATTAGTCCATCAATTACTCTTCCATGCTGGTCTGGGAGAAAAGAAATAAGCGGCCAAGTGCGAGTCGGACTCGCCCATGAAGGGTTCCGTAGTAGCAAATAACATAATATAAAAGTCTTGTAGTATGTTTTTTTTTTGAATTTTATATTTGAGTTGATTAAATGAAAGGTAAATTGCCGTTTATGATTTATGACGTATTAAAAAAAAACTACTTACTAGATATCGTTCAAACCAATTTTCGCTGGTAGTTTTTATGGTAATGAACATCATGTATTTTTTTTAGTTTTATAGTTCCCTTATTTTAGAAGTTACGGGGGGGGGGACACACTTTTTTCCACTTTGGAAGTGTCTCCCGCGCAAAATATTCGGTTTAGAAAAAAATGATATTAGAAACCTCAATATCATTTTTGAAGACCTATCCATAGATACCCCACACGTATGGGTTTGATGAAAAATAAATTTTTGAGTTTCAGTTATAAGTATGGGGAACCCCCAAAATTTATTGTTTTTTTTCTATTTTTCTGTCAAAACCTTAATGCGGTTCACATAATACATCTACTTACTAAGTTTCAACAGTATAGGTCTTATAGTTTCGGATAAAAGTGGCTGTGACATACGGACGGACAGACAGACAGACATGACGAATCTATAAGGGTTCCGTTTTTGCCATTTGGCTACGGAACCCTAAAAACGTAGAATGTACCAGCTGCTTCTCTTCCCGCGCAGATCGTAAGAGCCGATCGAGGGAATGGGCGAGATTTGAATCATGGTAATAGGCGATACGGCTAGCAACCCATCACTATTTTCCTTTTCCATCTTAACGCCCACCATCACGCTAAGCGTGGCCATTGGGCCTAACGGCCCTGGGCTGTCTACCCCGTCAGGGATATAGACGTGAAAATGTATCTGTGTATGAATTTGGTTATCCAAAAACGATGTATTCATATTTTATCGTTTAACAAAGCAGTAAAACTTAACACAGATAATACAGTGGAAGTTTCAGAATGGGGCTGATTCACGACTCCGTACCGTATAGTGAAAACCGTACTTGATCGAGACGTCATGCGAAATTTACATGTCCTTATCTTCGTCATCATTTGCATATTAGAGAAAAGAAAAAATATGTATTGGATAATTTTATGCAATTTATCAATGACTAAATACTTATGGCCTATTTTTTTTAAAGAAAAATTGCAAGGTTTGGTCTAAACAAACATACATACAGAATACATTGCAAATTAAACAAAAGCTTTTAAAAAAGGTAAAATACTGTCACTTACCTAACATCATGTCAATGCATTTTGCTCTCTCTTCCGATTTCAATAAGGTTAAGTTCTGTGTGGCAATGTCTAACAATACTCGGATAGGATCTGTGTTTTGGAGTGTAGTATCTGCAAAATAATTTTTTTTTTGCAAACATGTAATATAGGCTATTTAACATTATCATGTTTTTGACATAGAACTAGCCTTTAGAAATTGTGTAAATTAAAAAAAAACAACAACCTTTTTACAACGCAATAACAAAGTAAAAAACACAATAAGGGTTAGGTGTTTGATTAATAAGTTCCTTTGGCTACCTCCTGACTCCGCCATTATACCAAATCTGTGACATCATGACATCGTATTGTATTATCATTCTATTTACATATGAATGCAAAATTACAACTCAATTTTATATTTTCCTAAGCCAAAAATAAATTATTTTGTACTGATGACAAATTAAAACATTGCAAAATAATGTCACTTGTCTTTAAAAATATCCATTTTAAAGTGATTTTAAATAAATTATTGCAGAAAACTTGATAATTAGAATGCTATTTAACTCCAAAAAATTATGACGTCATCTGCCTGTATTCCATACAAAATCCCATGGAAACTGTTTGTTTTGACATTTAGAATAAAGTATCTGATAATTTCTAACATGCTGGTCTGGAAGAAATAAAAAAAAACACTTAGAATGTACCAGTGCGGCTAGCAACCCATCACTGTATTGATTGCTTTTCCATCTTCTCGCCCACCATGACGCTAAAAGTGGCTTTTGGGTCTTGCAGCCCTGGGCTCCGCATAGAACTGCAAGACCCAAAATGCTCTGTCTGCCACATTAGGGATAAAGACGTGATAGTATGTATGTATGTATGTATCTGATAATTTGACTTGTTGGAAAATAGCATATTGTCATTGAAATTATAATATAAGCTCTAATCATCTTATTCAGGTACAGTAACTGGATGCTACTCACTTGGCACATTGGACATCTTTTTAGCAATCTCCATGATGAGACTGATGCACCATGGGGATATGAATGGTGCCCAGGACTCCCCAAGGCTGCACAGCTCTGGACCTATCATGCTCACACTCTCTAAAGACACATTTGTGGTCCCTTCTGCCTGCAATAAATATAAAAGCATTAGACAATCATATTTTTTCCATATTTAGTAACCAATTGTATTTCATTTTCAGGGTAAACCTAGTAGAGATAAACCATATCCAAAACCGAAGTAATGATTTTTAATTGAATTTAATTTAGTATTTACATTTAGTATTTTGTTCAATAATTACTTGTTTTTCTCTTTATAAAAATAATAATATATAAAAGTTTAAAAAAGAAAAGTAAACAAATATTGAGATTTAATTCCACATCGTGTCAAACATTCTTGACTATACAACCAAATAAAACTATACTGCATTATCATATTAGTCATCATCGTCTTTTTAGTCTCCACTGCAGGAGCACGACCCAAGTCTTCCTGATAGATTCTTGGATGTCGTAAAAGGCGACTTAGGAAATACAAGCTATACAAAGCTTATAAACATCATGATGTTTATAAGCTTTGTATAGCCTCTACAACCCGTCTAGCCAGCGAAGAGAGTGTAGGCCCATCCCCTGGCTGCTCTGACCAAGTATGGCTCTGGTACTTACTGCATAATCAGTCTGATTGACAGCGGCAGTTACCGCGTCATGGAAAACCATCGCGAAGTACTCCAAAACAGCATCCCGGGCCGCAGGAAATGTCTTGAGCAGAGATATCCCAATCTTGGTAAGTTCCAAGGCATTTTGAAGGTTTCTCTTGGAAACACCGTAAATAAAACTGTTGAGGTCATTAGATAATGCTGTAGATTTGGCCTGTGAAGTCATCTTGAGGCCACTTTATATAAATTCACACAATATAGGAAGAAAACAAAATAAAATCTAAAATCACACCACACGCCGACAACGCCATCAACAACAAGAGTTAAACTGTCAATGTCACTATCCAATATCTGACGTCATGATGTAATGTAAATTTTTTTAAAACATATGATATAAGAATCCACTTTGTACTGCCATTCCAGGTCAAAAGAAAAAAGTATAATGTTTTCAGGTTTATGTAAGTAGTTCAGTCATAAGGCCCATATGTGTCATAAGTCATAAAAACAGGTAGGTAGGTGGCCAAATAACAGGTATACACTTTAAGTTTTGTATTTTTATTCTATTAAATATAAAATATATCAATTATTCCTTGTTAAATATAATATTTAGGGCCGGCAGTTAAACATGGAAAATAATGTCAGACATGTCCACCTCTAGCAGCATCACAGATGTGAACCCTTTTCATCGCGATTTTCATCACATTTTCACACATTTCCTACGTTATCTCAGTGACTGTGTCTTGAATATTTTGATTTAATTGCTGAAGGTTCATTGGCCTGATAGCATAGACACGTCCCTTTAGATAGCCCCACAGAAAAAGGCAGGAGCAGTTAAATCAGGCGATCTTGGGGACCAATCAATGTCACCGTTTCTCGAAATTATTCGACCGGGAAACATTATTTTTAATGTTTCGTTAAACGTTTTAATAATTAAAAGATGTTGTTCCGTCGTAAAACGCTCCATAATTTTGCCGTATCTACACAAAGTAATATTCATGCAACAACTGTCATATTTACCGCCAAAACAAAATGGCGGCAAAAAAAGTTGTATACCTCCAAATTGGCCACCCTGTATCATTCCGAGTAGCAGGCTATAATTTATTTTGGATACCTGCTTTTTACCGCAGATATAAAAACAAACAAAAAAATATTGACGGGTTGAAGTAATACGTAATACTATTATTAATTCTGTGGTAATACTTAGGCAGAGTCCCTTGCTCATGTTGTCCATAGGAACATTTACGTCATGTTTACACCTTCCCGACGCTGGTTTGGAAGAAAAAAAAGATTGTACAGCTGCTTGAATTCCCGCGCGGATTTAAAAACGCCTATCAAGGGAATGGGCGAAAATACTGTAATGGCTGTCTGCGAGTCTTATGAATTTGTTTGCGAGACAAGACCCAGAGTATAGGTATACTTGTACTTTCTTAAGCATAAGAACTTGTGAAATAATAATAATAATAATAAACCCGCAGGGCAGCTTGTGGCGAGCTGTTGGTGAGTAACGACACCACGGACCCGAGTGCTCCAGAGAGCCGGTTAGATCCCTCGTCCCCGACGCGTCTTCATCGGTCGGGGTGGACACCCAAGAGGGCTCGCAGGGCTCTCAGCTCTGCATTGCCTTAATTGGCTGCGAGAGAGGAGTCGTCAGAGCTGTTGCTCCAGGGGTGGAAGTGTTAAAGGGCATAACGACGCGAGTAACTTCGGAGAAAGCGCAGCACACCTCTCGACACCCCTGAGTCGCTCGCACCGGTGTTGCTCCTTTCCCGGCAACTACTGTCGGTGCGTTTGAGGGGCCCATCTAGTGGGCGGCAAGCCACCACCTGCCTATAATAGTCAGTAATCATGATTATCGCAGGTGACGTTTCTGTTGCAATAACCCAGTATCAGTCCATCCCAAATTCATTCCATAATCCTTAAACCTTTCCCTTTTTCATGCAATAGTTTTTTCTTCTGCCAAAACCTATTCAAGGGTACACCTTTCATAGGTATATCCAGGAATAGGTTTTGGCGGGAGCGCCACATGACAACAACTTCTCCAAAGGGCCTCTACGTGTTGGATCTGTATCCCCACGCAAGCCTCTCAAAGGACCGGGGTGAAAAGACCCGTGATTCTCAAAAGGAGATACATAATATATATGTACCTGTAATAGATGATCAGTCACAGGAATATAAAGTACTTTACGCGATTTGTATGGGATGTAATTTTTTTGGGTTCCGTACCCAAAGGTTAAAAACGGGACCGTATTACGACTCCACTGTCCGTCTATCTGTCTGTTCAGGCTGTAGCTGTAGGTATCTCATGAACCGTGGTAGCTAGACAGTTGTAATTTTCAGATGATATATAAGTAGGTATCTGTTGCCGCGCGCGCGCTATAACTACAAAAACTACCAAAAACCAAATAAAATAAACATTTCAGTACAACAAACGTGACTGTTTGTAGATAATGGCACGGAATCCTTCGTGCGCTAGTCCGACTCGCACTTTGCTTGTTATTGTTGTTTTGATGAACTGAATTTGTATTGTAGTTACTTAATTACCTACTTAATTTAAATTACCTTGTGTATGATGTCTATGAAACGTGTATATATGTAAGTACCTATATTTATATGTGTATATAGTGTAAATACGTACACATATGTCGACAGCGGCGACGCGGGCCGAGCTTGCGCATCGCGTGCGCAGTTCCTATTGATTTTGTTGACCCTCGCCACCTACCCTACCATCCTTGCTTATACCTACCTACTGTCTATAAATCGATAGCATTGATAGCATTCGTCATAGGTATATATTAACTAGCGTCGAGTTTCTTACTTAGTACCTACTACCATCATGGATGAAAATTATACTCGTATACATAGTACTTTACTTACCATTTCATGTAGTGGTGAAAAAAATAACTTAAGTATAAATACTTAAGTTATTTTTTTCACCACTACATTACACATTACACAACTTGTTTGGTTAACGGTCTATCTTTGTATTGTGTAGGTAGATACTTTACCTATTTATGAACTTATAATTTCCTTTAAATAAATTTATAATGGTACAAATCTACTAATCTCTATCATTTTTCCTTCATCGTTATATTTAACTCACTCGCACTTTTAGTAAATGCGAATCCAGGAACAAAAGCGCTATAGTTTTGTTAATAGCATGCAAGTTGCATACTTGCAACCTGCACCCCTGTTTTGTCACAAAGGGGATCGATCTAGCGGGGTAACTATGTACGCGAACTATACCTATTAGGAACAATAGTTCCTATTTACCTTTTGTATTGTATTGTCTTGTTTGGTTTTCGTGTGAGTGGCCAAACTGATGTCGAATTTTTCAGGTTACCTAAAGCATTTAGGCTAGCTAACATAGCTTGACGACTGCCATACAAAGATAACAGCCGGGACCAACGGCTTATATGTGCCTTCCGAAGCACGGTGGAGCTCGAGAAATTTTTATGCCATTTGTATGGTCACTCATCACCCATTGCGAAAGCGCTTGTAATGCGCACTTCCGCCGGGCCACCGTGCTCATCAATTTGTATTATAATTTAAAAGACAAAGTATATATTTTTCATGACAATCTCATTTATGTATTGTTGTAATATTAATACCTTTTTTAGATTCACGGGTCTTCTCACCCGGCCCTTTGAGAGCCTTGCGTAGGGATACAGATCCAACACGTAGAGGCCCTTTGGAGAAGTTGATGTTATGTCACGCTCCCGCTAAAATCCATCCTATACATATAAGATTTCAGCAGGCGCAAAATCTATTGCAAGAAAAAGGGAAACGGGGAAAGATCTATGGGTTATGGAACGAGATTGGAATGAACTGATGCTGGGATATTACAATAGAAACGTCACCTGCCATAATCATGATTACTGACTATACCTAGTAGGCAGGTGGTGGGTGGTGGCTTGCGCCTACTATAGATAGGCCCCTCAAACGCGCCAACAGAAGTTGCGGGCAAAGGAGCAACACCTATTAAGTACTGTTTGTAATTAAATTTTAATTGTATATATTTATTTTCTTCTCAATAATTAATGTTTATATGGTAAACATAAATAGGTAAGTACCTAAATGATATTCTCAAAGACAATAATAATATGACAAAGTTCTTTTGGCGAGTAGGCGACCAATACCGTCAATATGAGTTTCTTTTAGCGTTTCTTCTCAGCAGAGAAAAATTATTAATCTAAGCGCACGGTAGTGCGCACTGCGCAGGCCAAGTTCCAGCAACAGGCCGCGCGCATGCCGTGCACTATTTACACGAACCGTTTCGACCCCCTTTTGACCCCCCTGTAGCTCAGTGCTTATTGCAAGTACAGAGATAAAATTGTACATACGTAATCATATGCTAGTACTAAAGCAGTACTTATGCCAAAATTCATAGATATAGCTTCAGTAGATCCTAAAATATGCATACCATCACGTCTTTATCCCTAATGGGGCAGACAGAGCATTTTGGGTCTTGCGGTTCTATGCAGAGCCCAGGGCCGCAAGACCCAAAAGCCACTTTTAGCGTCATGGTGGGCGAGAAGATGGAAAAGCAATCAATACAGTGATGGGTTGCTAGCCGCATCGCCTGTTAACATGATTTGCATTTTTGCCCATTCCCTCGATCGGCTTTTACGATCTGCTTGGGAAGAGAAGCAGCTGGTACATTCTAAGTTTTTTATTTCTCCCAGACCAGCATGGGAGTATAATAATAATAATAAATTTGAACTTGGCAGGTTAAATAAATTTAATTTTAATCAAGTGTTACGTACAGCACGAAAACCTGCCAAGCTCAAATTTATTATTAATATACATCTAAACTTGGCATTGGACTGGATTTCAACTCTTTTTTAGGCGAACAATTAGCCGATAGGAACTTGGCCCCCTTTTTAACAGGTATGTTTTTGGTGGGTAAACACTACACGTAATGTAGTAACTTATTAGTAATCTGTAACGTAATGCAAATTATTGACGTGCGAAAGTGCATGTAAAGGTCTAATAACTGATATGTCGACCGAGTACGAATAAAGACATAAAATACAGATATTTTTAGAGTATCGATATTTTTTTATTAAAATTAGTATTTTTGAGATCATAATTTTCTCTTGAAAGTTTAGTTTTGGGATGTAAAATTAAAAAGGTACCAGATAAACATAATTGGCATTTAAATGTTCACGAACATTCAGCAAAGCCGTCAAAATTAAAATAGTATAGAAAAGCCATGACCTGTACGTCAAAAGCGGTACGACATACGTACGTAGCTACGTGTTCGCGTTGCAGAGACAAGCATCATGAAGTTGAAGTAACGAATCGTGGATAGAAAAGTTCAAACAAAGTTCCTGAGTCAAAATTTCTGCTTTCGACTTTTCCATCCCCATGCCTTTTGAGCACTCATTGACCGAACTATGAATAAACATTTGATTTTTTAATTTTAAACCAATGGACTTTTGTTAAATTAATTTAGGTGTTAGTACCTGGGCGACCGAGCTTTGCTCGGTTACATCTCAAACATTAACTACATTTATTTTAAACTTGTCTAAAAACAATACAAAATTAAAAATTATATAAAAACTTGAACATAAAAAAAAAAACAAAAGTCACCGAGTGGGATTCGAACCCGTAACACTCTTTCTAGCGGTCCGCATCCTTTAAAAACGCATGAAAACTCGAAAACACGCTTTTTCCCAAACATAAGACTAATCTAGATCGATTGTTTACCCCCGAAATCGTTAGAGCCGTTTTCGAGATCACAGAAATTTATAAATAAATAAATTTACAAGAATTGCTCGTTTAAAGGTATAAGATATATTATATCATTATATATTACTTTATTTGATGCTCTGCAATCAATAACCAAACCTTGAAGAGCAATAGTATGTTGTTCTTCATGCTTTTCAGGTTCCGAATTTTGATGCCTTTTACGATACGCACTTTTTTTCGTCCGCTGGAAGTAATTGATTTATTTTATTACCGACGACGCTGTGACTACACATAGTATAATTTCTGTTTCACTATGTCTATGTCCTATTCAACGATAGATAACCCACACGATGGGTAAAGGCTTACGTTAATTTGCTAAACTTAACGCGCGGTACTAAGATGATTTTTAGTTACTTCTGCAATACTTTTATCTAAGTAAGTAGTTATAATACAATACCTACTAAGTAGTTATCATAATAAATATACATACTGACTTAAATCCTATGCTTTAATTATATAAATAGAATCATTATAAAGATTTAATTCCAAAATTGAGAATCCTTGAAAGAGGTTTACACGCATTCCCTTAATCGTCTTTGTCTAAGGAATTCAATCGTAAGTAGACGTACTTAGAACTAGTATGTAATCTGCTCTAAGTAGTTATGCTTATGATGTGTGTGATGATATGTGTATGTTTCCCGGTTTGCGCGTGAACAGGCGTGGGTTGCGCATGGCGTAGCGGCACCGGCAGGGCGGGAGTCGCTCGGCGCTAGGGCTGCGGCGGCGCCCAGCGCCCCTCGCAACACGACGCAGGCGCGGTCCGCACACCGACGCTTTCCCGCGTGGATCGATCAGATAAACGCGCAACCCCGCTTTTCGAGTTAAATCAATACGAATTCTATCGATTTTTGCAGCCGCAGCCGCCGCACACGGAACTCGAGGGTCGCACGCGGTGGTTGCGCGCATACACAGTTCAAAAGTGTGGAAACTTGTAAATTTGTGTTTTTCTTGTGATGTAGTTATTTTATTGGTAATTTAACATCATTTGTTATTTTTTTTAAGGTAAATACTATTTTTTTACTACATACTACGTCTCGCAAATACTCGCAATCAATATCAATCGATACCAACTTGTATACTTTCTGTTTCCGGGTAAATAAAAAATGAATATAATTACATGTATGTACTGTTTGCAAATAATATTTCAATTTGAAAATATGTCGTACGAGTCGTACCTATATATTTGAATATTTCATTATATAGGTATTTTTATATTCTTACTTAAATTAAAAAATATTCTCTTATAAATCGATTTATATGTACATCATTTTTACCGGATCTTCCTCTTTTTCCAAAATGGAAATGGAGTGGAAATGACGCTAAATTTCAAACTGGGAACCGATCGGTGACGTTCGTCTGTTTCCGTAACTACTCTTGTAATGTAACTCATTCGTAACTCGAAACACTCGAATCTTTCACTTTGACTCGAGATTGAACCTGAGAAAATAATATAGCAAAAACATTTTCAATTCAAGGCATTCCTAGATAAATTAATTTGAATTACTAAACAAACCATTTCCTGTTGATATTTCACACAAAATTCTTTATCTATAAAATAATTGGAGTTTTCATTCAAGTTTAAAGTGAGATGAGTTTTACAATGGTAGGGCATTATTTTTGTTTTGCCGAATGGCGCGTCGCGGCGTCGCTTTAGTTTATAAATAACAAAATGTGTATTAAGTAGTGATTTTATTGTGTTTTGTGCTGCAGATTACATAAAAACGCAGCGATGCTACAGAAATGACTTCAACGGACACATATCAGTTGAAATGGCACTCGCACAGCTCCCATTTGAATGGGTCCGTATCGGCCCTGCTGCGGTCCGAGCGGTTTACCGATGTGGTGCTCTGTACGATGGACGGGTCACAGATCCCAGCGCACAAGTTCATCTTGAGTTCCTGCAGCGTGTATTTGAGCGGGCTGTTCGAGGGCCAGCGGTCTGTGACGCGGATGGGTGGCATGTTGTATGTGGTCCTCCCATCGGAGATATCAACGAAAGCGTTGAAGATTCTTGTGGAGTATATGTATAGAGGTAGGTACGCTAAATTTTCTATTGACTGTCTGTCATCAAACTGGATTCACCTTTCACTAAGAAAAATGCTGTTTTTTGCATATTAATCTACCTAACTACTTACCTATCTTTCTATGGTATATCCTCGAAAAGCTCATGTTTTTATAAATCTTGTTATGAAATCCGGTCAACAGACATTCGTAGAATAAATTTCAAAACAGGATAATCTTTCAACCAAATCTTTTCATTCTCACAAACTTTTAGGTGAAACAACAGTGTCGAATGAAATCCTAGACACTGTCTTAAAAGCTGGAGAAGTCCTCAAAGTTCGCGGCCTGTGGAGGCAAACAGACGAGGCGGGAGGGGACTCAACGCCTGCTGAGAAAACAACAACAAACCTAAACAAACAGGTGGCGATAGCAGCTAAGAAACCAGATGAAGGCCAACCAAAGATTGCTGTGAAGAAGGATGATAAGCTGCTTAAGACATTCAATCCAGCGCAGCTTCAGACACCTGGGGGACAAGTCACAAGGTAAGTTTAGACTTGGTTGGGAGTTGAGCAAAAACTATGCAGTATAATCAGAAATAAAGCTATTAAAAATTCTGCAGGGCTTTTGTGTAATGATTGTTTAATTTTTTTTTGGTATTAGGTTTATAAATAGCAAGCTATGCCAGTAAAACTTGTATTAAATATGATCCATTTGAATGTTAAAACAAATAAACTTATTCAGAATCTGCTAGATGACAACAAGTTTTTGTAAGGAAATAGGGATGTGGACTGGGTCAAAAAGAAATTATTTGGTAAAGTTAGTAAAATCAAAAGTCACAAAATAGTGGCACTTTACATTCGATCGTAACTTGTGAACAACATTTAAGATTTATTCATGCAGAAAAACGGATAATAAGAGCATAATAATGCTCTTCAAACAATGCAAAACTTCAAACAATGCAAGACTTCAAACAATTTGACATCAGTTTTTCTGCATTTAATCTTCATTAAATCTAAAATCATCATCAATAGATATGATCAGTATCCAATGTAAAGTGACACTACTTACATTTTATTTCATTAACTCTACAGAATAATTTATTTTTATCCCAGTCACATCCCAGTTCTAATAAAATTTACTACAAGAGAAGTATGATTGTGTAAAGTACTATGTGCTTCTTCTTTTTGATGTGTTGATGATTACCTAGACGTTATTGTCCAGAATTTAACTGTTTATGTTTCTATCATAATTCCATAACTACTGCATTCTCTACAATAATTTGTGGTCTATTAAGAAACTTTCTATCCATAGGCCAATGTTCATCGGTCCTCCAAAACTTGTATTCATCAAGACAACTGAAGGTGGCACTCAAGCAGCCCTCAGGCCTGGAGCCCCTAAAGGCCAAACCATCCTAGTGGCACCCGCCCCTACTACAGAAACTTCCTTCGCTAATGTCACGCCCAATGTCGTGGCCACTACTACCATCGCAGATGACTCACCTGATGAAGCCCCCCCTCCGAGGATACTGAGGAGAACAGAACGGAAGTATGGCAAGCGCCAAAAGACTGATGTTAGTGTTGAAGTAGAGGAGAATAAGGAGGAGGATAATGTTTCTGTTACATCAAGTGAGTAATTTTTGGTGTTTCTGATTGCTCTACTACTTACAATCCTTTTCTTTATATATCAAGAGTAGATATTCAGTGCAAATCTTGAACCTTAATCTGAAATCAGAGTCAGATAAGGTTTCGGATGTACTATTATTATAGACTACTAGAGGCAGCGCGCGGCTTCGCCCGCGTTAATCACCCGAGTGAAGTCGAGGGCGTGATGCAATATAGCCTATAGCCTTCCTCGATAAACGACCTATCTAATACCGAAAGAATTTTTCAAATCGGACCAGTGGTTCCTGAGATTAGCGCGTTCAAACAAACAAACAAACAAACTCTTCAGCTTTATATATAAGTATTGATAAATAGTTGTTCTCCATTCCCAGATTAGTATGTTAGACAGGAATATTATTAAGTATCAATATCATGTATTTTTACTTTTAACTAAAAAGTATGATAAATATAATAAATGGTACGTTTTTAGGGTCCCGTAGTAAACAAGAAACTCCATAGTTTTGTCTGTTTGTTTGTCCGTCCGCATCTTCAAAATCTATTAGAACTAGAAAACTGTACCTAATTTGGCATGAGTAGGGAAATCAATCGCAACTACGGAACCTACACTGCGCGTGGCCCGGCACGCACTTGGTTTTTATAACATTACATATTTCACAACTTTACAAAACTCCTTTATAACTACAGAAAAATCGAGCCAAAGCAACACAGAGACGACCACAGAAATACAAGTGAAGGACGAGCCGGACTGGGATGCCAGCAGCATTGAGGAAGAGGAGCGCTCCATAGCGGAGATGTTCCAAGCAGAGATGAGCGTCAAGTCGGAGCCTCAGGACGATATGGACATCGAGGAAGAGAGTCTGGTAAGATTTGTGAAGACGTGTTTTAATGGCTTGTCAAGTAATTTAAAAAAATCTAATTCGCAAGTCATTTTTAGGAATAGCCTCTAGGAAACAGTTTTCTCTAATCAGATTTTAAAATAATATCCCTTTGACCTTTATTTTCAAGCAAGGTCAGTTTGACCTTGCTTGAGGAAGTTACGTCACCGTGAAGATTCTTTGAGTAAAGTTGTAAATTTCCACTTTCAGTACTGTACTGTCATTGTCATCTACCAACACAACAATTTGACAACAACCAACATGAGGGACTAAGTTATACCTAATGTTGATTTTACCTTAGATGTCGTGCCGTACTGTGTCAAACACATGCCAAAAAATCCGCGTTCAATTAGCATTTGCAGAGCGCTTGATGAGCTCTCGAAGATGACATTACTACCAAATAAGTATGTCCTAAGGTTTGGGCTGCACCTGTCAGAACGTACAGCACTTTCGCATCTCCCTTGCTATCCTTTTTTGTCGCTCAGAACCGTCATTTGACGGAACGAGAGCGACGGAACGCTAAAGCACGGTGAGCCATCTGTTTCTCACCCTAGCTAACATGAAAAATTGTTGGCTTGTCGTCGACAAGGATTATATGCGTGCCTGAATTTATCGGTATTACAGTGTCTTCAACAAGTTCGTTTGTACAGATATACAGTCCGCTGGCGTGCGAACTGTGCGCAGAGGTGTTCACGGTGCCGGCCGCGTGGGTGCGGCACGTGCAGAACCACGCGCGCTCCGACACACAGCACGCAAGGAAGAGGAAACACCGCTCTGCCGTAAGTGTACCACTACAGAAATGTTAACGGTGCGGCCGCGGGGGTGCGGCACTGCAGAACCACGCGCTTTCCGACACACAGCACGCAAGGAAGAGGAAGCACCGCTCTGCCATTAGTGTAGCACTACAGAAATATTCACGGTGCGGCCGCGGGGATGCGGCACTGCAGAACCACGCGCTTTCCGACACACAGCACGCAAGGAAGAGGAAGCACGGCTCTGCCGTAAGTGTCTCACTACAGAAGTGTTCACGGTACGGCCGCGGGGGTGCGGCACTTCATTACTAATGGCAACCCAGCATAATGCAATATGTGATTATGGTTTACTTGTGTGAGATGGGCGATAACGGTTCTGATACTTATTTTGTCAAGCAGTACTTCCACTAGTTTTTCTATTACATGGAAAAAACCAAGCGGAAAAGGATCAAAATCAGCACATGCATAATACCGCATAATTATTGAGATATAGAATATCTGTCTAGTTATTATGTTTTAGCATCTATCTCGCTCCTATATTATGTTCCGTTCTTTTCTCACTTTTGTATTTCTCTGACAGAGCGACGACACTGAAGAAACGATGGCCCTTTTGCGATGCGACTTGTGCCAGAAACACTTCCCCAACCCCGCCGAGTGGGTGCGACACATACAGAGCACGCATACGGAAACAGGTCAGTAATATTATAAAAAATATATAGTTATATGCGATATATTGAATTCCAGGGAAATACACTCAATTCCTGTCACCCAAAAAATTTTTTATTTATGTTTTATTTAAAAACATTATTGAGTCAAAAGCTACAATAGGTGGACTCTCCCTGTCAACCTTGTTAATAATACTTTAAATTAAAAATTTGTTAAAAAAAATAACTAATTTCTTTTCATGGAGCAGGACACCT
Organism: Acrobasis consociella; assembly: GCA_963555685.1. NCBI lineage: Eukaryota > Metazoa > Arthropoda > Insecta > Lepidoptera > Pyralidae > Acrobasis > Acrobasis consociella. Next base: position 4,174,725 of record OY743111.1, on the reverse strand, counting down.
TCAGTTCAAGTTCTTCATCATATTTTCACCAAATTAATATGGGACCAGCTAAATACTTACTATCTAGTTGGTCCCATATTAATTTGGGAAGATATGGTGAGATTTAATTTGGTACACCATTAAAAAATTGAGGCTTTCCAATAAAAAAAGAATCATCAAAATCGGTTCACAATTGGCAAACATATATTGACGAATTGATAACCTCCTCCTTTTGTAGAAGTCGGTTAAAAATTACTCTAGAGTTAAGTTTTAATTAAAACACTAATGGATTATAATAACTCTGCAATGACTTTTAATTTTATAAACAAATGTCAATAATTTGAGGATGAGAATTGGGTGTATTACCCTTCATACAATTTTCGCAGAAGATGTTTTTGTTCTAGAATTAATATTTCGCTGTGTTCGCTATTCACAAATATATTCTGGGAAAACTGTATTTTTTATTTATGAAATTTATTGCCTAAAAGTGTTTGAGCCACACAAACAATGCGTTTTTGTACGATTATGTTTGTTTTGTAGGTTTTTGTCAACATATTTTCGTCAAAATGTCCACTGTCGTTTTCTGAAAGTTTAATTAGTAAATTAAATAAAACATTTTGATGGAAAGTCAGTTTTTTTTACATGCGATAGGTATTCGTGCAAAATATCGTGAAGGTATTCTCAACAGATTGCAATCTGTTTTCGAAGGCTATATCTTTTAAGTTTTAAAAAGGTATGATGGTGTAATTTATGTAGGGATTATAGGGATAGGAGCGTCTCACTAGTGCCGACTACCTGGATTCTAATTAGATATTACATTACTTCTATTATGAATAACCACAAAAAACTTACAAGTAAGAAGGTAAACGCAGTTCTTATTTTAGGAACACCATAAATCAAACTTTCAAGGCATAGTACACTCTTGGTATCTCAATAAACAAAGTACAGGGAAATAAATAGGGCATAAGAACTATGTTAACTTAACTTCAGAACTGAGGCAGACGTGCCAGCTCAGCTGCAACCTGATGAGAACAGCGACGTGGTCACGAAACAAAAGTTCCAAACCGAACTGCACAAGTACTTGCAAGGCCTTGCCACCAACACCACACACAATCAATAATTATATAGAAGAACACCGCCGCCTAAAAACGAACCAGAGAACCAACCGTCATTACCACTACGTTCGCAAATACTACATCTTGTACGAAGGAAATGATAAAATACTCATTCTAAAACGTAAAACTGCAAATCATAAAGTCAGACGCGCAGTCCTATGATCTTATACCTACTACAGGCGCATTTGTACACCCATCACGAACGGAGAGACAAAGTGGCGCAGGACACGGTAGTTCATTTACAGAAGTGCCAATAGAGAAAGATTGAAACAGTGAAAAGTCAAAATAATGAGCAGGTTGCTGGGACATCGAAAGGAAATAAGGCTAATTTGAGTACGCGACTTGGTAGTTCATTCACAGAGGTCCCAGTTGTGAAACATATTAACATTGAAACAGTGTAGACTAGTTTGAAGATTTGGCTACTTCGTCTGTTATATCAGAATAATAAGAAAATAATAATTAACAATTTCAATTATTTCAGCATGCTGAGATAAAGGCCAATCAAATGAGGAATAAATGCTTAAAATGGCACAATTTAGGCTTTGAGTAGTTACTGGTAACCTACACAAACAATCTGTGGTGAAACCCAGTATACATATACAACGTCCCTTTTAATTAACTACAAATACTTTAACTGCTGCTTCATTTAGGGTGGAAAAACAGTTTAGTCGCATAAAATAAAAAATCCGCAGGTTAGTTTTATTTTTCACTTCTTCTAACAAAAATATTAAATTATTTTCGCCATCCTCCTGTATGTGGTCTACTAAAATTCATTCATACTTCTCAATACTTATAGGCACCGCCCATCGCCATCTATCTCCCTCTTACTGTAGCAGATTGTGTGTGATAGACAGAGTCATTAATGTCAGTCATTATCATTAATCCTACGTACAGTACACATACATCTTTGTAAGTAATAGTAAATCAATATGAAATAAGCAAAGGTACATACCTGTTACAAATTCAGAAAACCTCAAGCAGGTGCATGAGTCATGGCCTCATGGAGAGTATTCCGTCAATCTCCAAATGGACCATGAGGTCTTATGCGACTGCGCTTTCCACCCGGGCTTACACAAACATTCACACTGACACTTTAAGACCAAACGAGTTGGCATTCAAGCACTCAAAAATACTTCAAACGACGAAATTTAACTAACACACTGCACTGTAGTAGGTACAAATTCGTACATTATCTACGAATATTTAGAATCCCCTGCACTCTGGTGAATGCAGTACTTTTGAAACAGTTTAGATAGTTAGGTACTATTATCCTAAATAGGTAAATACTTAGCACTTATCGGCGACACTACGATCAACTTCTGCAAAGCCGCGAATAGAAATTTTACCCATTTTCATGACGGAAATTGCCGGTTAATTTCCAATTAAAAATGGTTAAAACGCTTTTGTTAGTAATTAATTAATCACATCACATGCCACCTAGATAGGCCTATGGCACAGTACAGACTCAAACAGACTGAACGAAACAAACGGAAAGCCGGCTAGTCAAGGCTAGGTAGGTACATAGTGTCTTGGCGACACGAGGCTAGAGTGAGATGCGACACAAGGGAAGAGCGAGATAAAACTGTCGAGCACGTGTTTGTCGGCACTGTGTCGGCGAATGGTAAAAGAATTAAAAAGATACCGCTTTCGTTTACGATTGCCGCAAACGGCTATTAGAAAAGTACAAAGAAGTGCCGCAGTAGCAAAGAGTTCTTACAGTACAGATGTGACAATTGTTTTTTAACACTTTCAATGAGAATATTGTAATGAATATGTCACCGGAAAATAACAAGAAACGTAAGTTGATCAATTTTCAAGGTAGTTGTTCAACTCCCGGAAAATAATAAACAGCAGTTAAAATGTATTATTTAACGTATGTATTTTAGTAAATTGATTAATTTACGGCGCCTTGTCGTAAGATCATCCGACGAAGGCGAGGTGTACGTTGATTGGTTAAACGACTCACGTGCTTGCTTTTACACTGCTCCCCCCCGCCCGCCACCTTCACCCGCCATTGCCGGTCTAAACGTAAACAAACCGAACTCGTCCGTACTTGTTTTTATTTATTTACAGTAGTGAAACCTTAGTAGAACTAGCAATTGTTGTTTTGTTTCGTAATATTTCCCATTATAACGTGTCAGTTTATTCAAGATGAGTGAAACGGAGTCTGTAGCTGAAGAAATAACCGAACAATCAGTGAGTAAAACTAGTTTTGTCGATCGTGAACACTTTGATGCAGAGTTACAAAAGTACTACAGTGGGCTAAGTACAGAAAATAAAAAAACTCAGTGGACAAGTGAAAAAATCCGAAATGTTATTCAAATGATAGAAGAATACAATCTTGCTAAAACTTTAGGTAAGCGACCATCTGATAAGCAATATTATAATGCCAAAAAATATGATATAATGAATATTGGTGACGAAAAAGTTTTAATATTAAAAAGAAAATCTCATTCAGATCCAACGGTACGGATAGTTCCTAGCGCTGAATTCTACCAGCGAATACATGATGCCCACATTGAGACAGGTCATGGACGTCGGGACAAAATTATTTATGCCCTGAAAAATAAATATTTAGTACCAATATGGGCCATAAATATTTTTCTTAACCTGTGTAAAACATGTCTTTCGAAGAAAATTTTACCAAAGCGTGGCATAGTCGTAAAACCCTTGATTTCTGACGACTTTAACAGGAGAGGACAAGTCGACCTTGTAGACTTTCAATCCTCGCCAGATAATGGCTACAAATGGCTTCTGCAATACCAGGACCATTTAACCAAATTTTGTTTTTTACGACCATTAAAAAGCAAAGAAGCGAAAGAAGTAGCGATCGAGATACTCAAAATATTTTTGGAAGTTGGCTGCCCTAATATCCTCCAGAGCGATAACGGGCGTGAGTTTACAGCAGCAGTGTTAAAAGAAATTGTTAGTTTATGGCCATCTTGTAAAATTATTAATGGGAGACCCAGATACCCGCAAAGTCAAGGGAGTATAGAACGCTCAAATCAGGACGTCAAAAATATGATTCGGGCATGGATGGTAGACAACAATTCTACAAACTGGTCGATAGGGTGTTACTTTGCCCAATTTCACAAAAATTCGTCTTTTCATTCAACTATTCAGAGAACACCGTTCAAAGCCTTGTTTGGGGATGATCCCAGATGTGGTCTCACTTCCACTCATTTATCTAAAAACATAATAACTAAACTAGAAACTGAAGAGGACTTAGAGAGTTTTTTTGAAGACGCTAACAAAGAAAATGAAAGTATACAAAATTGTGAAACACATGAAACTGATAAACAGGAAAAAGTAACCGAAAACGATCATGACGTACAACTCATCGCATCAAATAAGTCAAATTTACTAGTAAATACACACACAAAAAATAATGTAATGAATCCAGATCCCAAAACCAATGAGCCTGAAAATGTACCCATCCCCACCGGCCACAGCGAGATCATAATGTTAGACCAAGGCATAGTTTCTATTGTTGACAATTTTAATATTCCTTTAATGACTGAAGAAATTACAATATCAAACTCTAATACAAACATACCCAAGACAAATGGAAATGAAAACATACCGGTTGTCGGTAGTGAAATCACTGTTTTTAACAACTGTATGTCACAAGTTCCTAATGAAAATACCGAAAAAACTGAAAACCCAAGCATTTCGTTATGTCACATTTGTAATCTAGAAACATCGGATACAATGAGATGTCAAAATTGTAATGGAATAATTCATGTAATGTGTGGAGTCTCGAGTAAAGACGAAGGATGTAGTTGGCAACTAATCTGCAATTTGTGTGCAAACGAAAATAGCATATCACGAGAGAGAAGAGAGTCACACCAAAACTTAAAAAGAGCCGCAGAGAAAATGATAGCTTTGTCGTCTAAGAAATTTAAAGATATTGATATAGGAACTACAGTGCTAGTCGAAGTTCCTAAAGTTGACAGAGGGCCACTGGACAGCAAAAATATAATTGGCAAAATTTTAGAAAAAGGAAATGAACTATACAGAGTGGGCACTCCTTTCGGAATTATTAGTGACTGGATTCCAAGAAACGCTGTCCTTTCTTCACCAAATGCGATCATATCTGGTGATATTCCAGAGGTAAGAATATTGTGTAGTTGTTATCTTTAATTCCAGAAATTCAATCCTGAGCCTTTTGAGTTTATTGTATTATTTGAAATAATTTTCTTTTTTACAGATAACATTGCCATTGAGAACCATAGCGGCTAAATGTTCGTCATTCGGTGGGCAAGGAATAAAACAATGCAATTGCAAAGACTTTAAAAATAAACAGTGTGTAACTAACAGGTGTAATTGCAAAAAAGCCAAAGTTTTGTGTAACTCTAGATGCCATAAATCATTAACATGTAGTAATAAATAAGTGAAATACGAATAAGTACAAATAACAGATATTCAGACTGATTGTTACTTACTGATTAAACTAACTATAATACTTATTAGTTTAATAAGTGATAAAGATAATTAATATCTGAGCTCAAGTATCTTTTGTTATTTAAAATATTTTTCCTTTTATTATACTAAGTCATAAAACTGTATGGCTAAATAAGAATAAATATAAAATATAAAAAAAATATACATGATCTTTCACATCTCATCATCGGTATTAAAATAACATATCTAAGTGTTTGTTAACTCTATGAATAAACACTAGCCAAATGCTTATAAAATGCCCTCGACCAATCAGAGAACAGTGTATTATGTGACGGGTAATAGTATACCGTTAAATAGTACACTGAGCAACGATTGGCCCGTTAGTGGATGATTTTACGTGTGGCACAATCGTAAATTATTAAATTACTGCCAGGTACTGTAAGTTGACCAATTAGCTAAAATGCACTGCGTTAAATAATACATTTCTACTAACGTTTGTTATTTTTCGTCAGTTAATCAACTAACTAGAAAATTGATCAACTTACGATTCTTGCTATTTATCGGTGACAAATACATACATATTTTTATCTTTTATTTTAACTTGTAAAACATGTTTCCGATTTAAGATCTACTTAGGCATACTTACCTTTGAAGTACGTTTTTTAGTTTATACGATGGTATTAGTCTTTAAGTATGTGATGAACTACACAGTACATTAAAGCCACAACCTCCTATTTTGGGACCTATTATTGGGAAGAGGATTTTGACCTGGGATTTGGTAGTTTTAAATTTCCATAATGAAGAATAGTAAATATCTCATGACTTAATTTTTTTATAAAACGGATTGGTAATTGGTATGGTAATGGATACACCGATTTTAATTTATTTATTGTTTGAAAGGTGACTCAATCAAGAGTTTATTTTTTGCTAAGATTTAAAATTTTACTTAGCCGGTTTCGCTAGCTTATGTGCTTAATCGCTAAGAGTGTGATATATCTTACAATAGGTCTAATTGCACTGACCTAAACTAACTAAGGTGTCTAGTCGGAATGATATTGTGAGTGTGTACTACAATAGCAAAGCTATGGAACGAACCATCTGTATTTCAACTTTTCTATGGCAGTAACTTCGGACAGCTGAAAGTTCGATGACCGTAGGTATTGAATGGGTTTTGGAAGGTGATATTTTAAATTAATGAATGAATATTAGCGTAAAAGGGGCGTGTACAACGTAATAGTATAATAAACAAATAGTACGCAATACGCAATGTCGTCTACAGGATGTTGTATGCGTCTCTTTAAGGAAAATTTGTAAGGGAAGTTATCTCGAAAACTAACCTGCGGATCTTTTATTTTATGCGCCAAATCTGTTGCTCCGCCTTGAATAAAGCAGCAGTTAAAGTATTTGTAGTTAATTAAAAGGGACGTTATATAATTAGGCCTTCATATTGTTTTCAATAACGGCTAAAAAATTTAGTAAGTAGATGGCAACGAAAGAATGGCAGACATAGAGCTTCGAGGCAATCGAGTAAAAGATACGCTATGTCGAAGAAATTTAAATGAAGAAAAGGGCAAAGTTGCTGAAAATAGACGTGAATTCAATGTTTCAAATCATGAACAGAAAGCTACAAAAATAGAACAGTACAGATGATAAATGATTCTGCCCAGAGCATTTTATAATTTTTTGCCCTAATTGATGAAACCGTGGATTGGATTCAGACAGCTTTTATGAATAAATGCTATGTGCACACTATGTATGTAAAACATTTTATTTTATGACACATAAAAAGATATACAATTTAACTAAGTGAAAATAACTAGCCTTTACTAATTAATTTTATTTCCCTACTAACACTAACTTGTAGCACTGGGTATTCTACTCCCCAATAAAAACAAAACTACTGAGACCTACGTAACTATAACACTCTAAACTATTTTTCAAACAATACAGTTATTCTAGGTAAAACATTTTTTCTTCTTGCAGCTATTATTTTATTATTCATATCAATAAGTAACACAATCCAAAACCGAAAGCAAAATGTTTTTTTAGTCTGCCCAAAAAAAAATAAGTTATAAGCTTTAAAAATCTGATGGAAGAGGTAACTGTCGAGTTACAGAAAAAGGATGCACGTACAGCGCTCTTGACGTCACCGCTAAGAGATCTCGCGCTTACGAAAGAGATAGATAGATGTCCCCACCACGTTGGCTCTTATATTTAAAATGCTAATTACTAGTTCCGACATTAACCAATTTTCTTGCCGTTTAAAAATGTTCATGAAGTGGTATTTTTGTATTACATAAATTTGTAACCAAAAATTTACACAGTAAAATGAGGTATTCCTCAAAGCGCTACCATTTTGAGGCGCACCTGATCAGGCGCTCCTTTTTTATTCCTCGAAGCGCACCTTTTAGTAGCGCTCCCGATAGCAATAGAAAATATTAAAATTTTATTCCTCGAAGCGCAACCACGTTTAAAAATAGGGAAGACCATGAAGTAAACGTAATAAATTGTATCGATGATTTTTAAACACTCGTTTGTACAGGGTAATCCTATTCTTATGATAGGCTAAGCTTTTATCAAATTATTGGAAGGGTTTTCTTCCCCCCACGTCTCACCAGCGAAAAAAATAAGGAAGAGCATGAAGTAATTGAACAAACAAAAACATTGCTCTTTGAATACACATTCTAGCGCAGAAAGCGAAAACATATTTTTCTGAAAATTTCGTACTTTTGGTTAAGCAACTTCAATGATGATGATTTTTGCCATCGGGAGCGCTACTAAAAGATGCGCTTCGAGGAATAAAAAAGGAGCGCCTTATCAGGTGCGCCTTAAAATGGTAGCGCTTTGAGGAATACTTCAGTAAAATAGCCATCTTGATACGAGTATCTACATTAAGAACCAAAAGTTACTTTAGCTAAAGCCAACAGTTACTATTATTTTAGAAGTCAAGTTACTCTCACATACTTCCTACTACCTAATGAGGATTTTCAAAAATGTGGTACACCAGATTGCAGCACAAGTCAGCTCCAATAAGTTGCTGTTATTGCATACTAGCCGAAGCCCGCGACTTCGTTCGCGTGGACTTTATGTCTCTGGAAAATGCTCATCAGGCTGAACAACTTTTACTAAGGTGGCATTTTTATATCTCTTATAGTTTAGCTGGACCATTATGGTTCTGAATCAGGCGTTCCATTTTACAAAACCATTTATACCCTATATGTTGCCCAGGCTTAATAGCTATATAACAAAAAAAGTTTCATTCGAATCCGCCCAGTATTTCCGGAGATTAGCGTGTACAAACAGACAAACAGACAGACATTTTTTTTTTAATTCTTACTCTATTACTACGTCTCTATCGCCCCCAATATTTTTTTTGGAAATATATTTAATGTACAGACACACTTTTTTTACTGTTTTATTATATGTATAGATAACGGTGCAAATGAACCTGTCACTGTGCTGCCATCTACCGTCTTATTATAAAACGCAGACTAACTTTGTTTCTAGGTTTAAACCATTATCCGACCAAATCAAGTTGACATTTTCATATGAGACAATGGCATATTTTTACATGTCAATTTGATTTGGTCGGTAATAAAGTTAGTCTGCGTTTTATAATAAGACAGCTGGTGTCTCAAAATTTTGAAAACACTTGATTGGCGCATTTTAAAATATCTTACTTTCAGAAACAGAGCTATGAAAACATACTAATATTATTGCATGCTGTTACTAATAACCTTCTAATAACATAGCTGAACTGGATTGTTATGTATGTGGCTAATTCTCGACAAACGGACCATCAATTCACACGATTTTATTTCATATAATTAATTTGATTCCTTTCGCCTTACACTCACCTCTTTCGCTACACTCATGATAATCACTTCAGTTATGTTGTAATTGTTGAATAAGGAATGCTTTGTTTCATTAATAATAATTATTACATTTTATTTTAAAATATTGACGCTTTTTAAACACAAAATCTTTTTATTTGCTAAAAAAAAACAAAGCAATCCAACACTGATTGTCCACGAGCTGTTGTGATTATACGACCTTAGTCAGAAAGTGTATAGCACGCCGAAAGTAACGTGTCATTATGAACAACTTTTTCTACACGACCAACAACAAAACGTGAGGAATTTGTCCCATACCGTCTTGTTATTAAACATGGACTAACTCTATTACATCCAAATCAATATGACATTGAGACAAATGACATAGTAATTTTTTTTACAAAATGTTAAGTCAACTTGATTTGGACGGATAATCATTCAAAACTGGTACATAATAAAGTAAGTTCGCGTTTATAATAAGACGGAAAGTAAAAGTTTTTCATATTGACAAGAATCTGGAGTGCCGTTTTTGAAACGCCGACTCACTAAACGAATGGTGTTTTTCATACGAAACTCCGTTCGTGTGACTGACTCTGCGCTTCAAAAATGGGCCTTTCGGCGTGCCATACACTTTCCGACTAACGTTGTATTCCTTGTTCTAAATGTGATTCGATGTCGGTTGTCTAGAATTGGCCATATCAAACAACAGTGCCCCACCCAAACGTCACAATCGTTTCACAGAGGGCGCCCAAAACAAGACTTGCACGCATTGCAAGAAGAATTTCCCGTCCCATGCCTCCATGCTAATTCACATGCGTACGCACACAGGTGAGTCAGTCATTTTTACTTTTCATTCATTAAAATGGTGCTTATGTACTCATACAATGTGGAAGGGACATACCCGAAACAAATCAAACCGCAGGCTATATTAGATCACTACATTATAATGATTATAAAATAACAGTAAAAAAAAATCGACATTCCGATACAAATTACCCGGGCGGCAGCAAACTTTTGTATGTAAATGCCGTTTATTTTTAATTTTTGACTTATTTTAATTTCATTATACTATAGTGATCTTAAAGCCCGTGGTTCGATTTGTTACGGGTATGTCTCTGCTAGTATGACCTTTGCCCAGCAGTAGGACAGTAAAAGTTAGTAAAAAAAATGTCTCTTCCAAGTTGTATAGTGCCATTTTCCAAACGCATTCGTTTAGTGACTCCGCGTTTCAAATCTGGACACTTCAGGCGTGATAAACATTTGAAAGTAAGGGTCGAGCAAACCATCAAAAATAATGGACCCATATCTATCACATTAACCAAAAAGGAAAAATTTACAAAGATGCGGAGCATCAAAGTTCCGGAGTTCCGGAGGAGAGAAGGCTTGCGACGTCACTGCTACGTGACGTCATGCGAAATTTTAATGCGCTATATCTTTGTTATTTTTTGTTTCTCAGTGAAAACAAAAAATACGTGTATTTTTTTTTTATTATCTAACCGATGTGCCAAGAGTATTTTTCCATTCGTCATGCGTATTTTAGGCGAGCGACCATTCGTGTGCGGGCTCTGCAACAAAGGCTTCAACGTGAAGTCGAACTTGCTGCGTCACCTGCGCACGCTCCACGACCAGCTCATCAGCCCGGCGCAGGTGGAAGGCGACGACGGGGAGGAGGCCGAGCCCGGGCCCTCCGAGGTCAAGAGGGAGTCCTGAGGACGAGGAGGGGGGGCAGGTATGCTGCAATCTCATTGTTTTCGTGTGTGTGTAAGGGCAACATTGGTGTCAGGTCTTTTATACCACAACCATTCAGAAAGAGTCTCATTGCTCGTTCATAATACGGGTTAAAAAGTTCGCCATTTCTCCCTCATAAATTTGCGGCGGGAAAAGTTATTTGGAATTTCATTCCTGCCCTGGTAGCGTTCTTTTGTTTTTAGCAGCGAACATAAAAAAATACAAACGTCAAATCTGAAAAATCAAATAATTAGAATAAAAGCTACTTTATTCTGCACTACAAAAAAAAAATTAAAGTGTGGCAATTTCCCTTGTTTTGTTAAAAAAAATTTACTACTATTTTTACGAAAAAGCTTGTAAATATAAGTACCTTGTGGGCCACATATTAGAGGTATATGCTGAAAAGTTCTGTCAGTAAAAACGAATGTAAATATTAAAGAGTATGCTAAACTAACAGCTCTTGAATAATAAGAAGTGGTTACCCATTCAAGTGCGGACCACGCCCGGTGTTGCTTAACTTGTGGAACCGCTAGTGATGTGTACTCCTGCCGGGCCACCACGCTTTAACATAAGACAAAACCCAGGCATCTGACAGCTTGATAATGAATAATGACCGAAATAAATGAATATTATTCTCCTTATCGTGTGTGTTAGTGACTAACACTAGTGTCAGAGTTTTTAAACCGCCTTAAAGGGCTCTGGCATGGTTTTAAGTAACGACCAATGTCAAAGACAGTGACCGGGACCGACGGCTTAACGTGCCCTCCGAAGCACGGATCATCTTACTTATCAGACAATCAGGTGATCAGCCTGCAATGTCCTAACCAAACTAGGACAACATCACAATGATTATTATGAATGCAGGAAGGGGGCGCGGCCGTCGCTCAGCGTACATGAGCGCGATGGCGGACGCCAACCGGCGCGCCAACGAGAAGAAGAAGCAACCGGATGCCGCGCCTCGCAAGCAGAGCTACTCGCTCTTCCTCAAGCAGCGGGCCGTGCTCTTCTCCGCCAAGAAGTGGAAACAATGAGCCGCCAGACTCGACGATGAGCCTTTCGCAACAATGTTTCAGTTCTTAAAAAGGTAAATTATAAAAATAAAAAAAAATTGCGCGGTAAATTCACGTTAATTTTAAGTTTAACACTACCCCCACGGTTTGCAGACAATAGGAAATGTTTGTGGGGCGCCAGCAGACGCATATTGGCGGTGAGTGTTGAATTAAGAAATTAACGAGGAACGTGATATATGGCTAAACTTGGTTTTATTTTTCAAACATCAATCATTACATTAATCACCTTTTGACTAGAACCATAAAATGACCGTATGACTTCCTGAATCTGGCAAAAGTTATGAATCACTTTTGAAAAAATTTGGTAACACTGTAGGTAAAAGTGTTGCCAGTGGCAAAAATGTCAGCAAAAACGAAATAGTATCGTTGTTACAAAAAAGAAATGTTTATTCATTAACAAAGATGCAATAAATTTCAACTAACAGTGAAAACCTAATAGAAACATGACAAAGAATCTTTAACAAAATACCGATTAACAACATCAAACAATAAGCTATAGGTAATCTCTTATCGACCGACACCCAATTTGTTGCGCTGGCGCATGCAATTTCGCTAAATATTGCAAACAAAGGCATATTCTTTATAGATTTTGGAATAAAACCAAGTTTAGAACACAAAAGTTGAATAAAATATACATTGTGCGAAAGGTGACTCTTCAGTTTTGTAATTTCGACTCGCTACGCTATTTGTACGTTCATTTACGTTTACACTTCGTTGAGTTTCAAAAATCGTAGCGATGTCGTTGGTTCGTTCACTTCTCCTGCCTCACCCTCCTTATTTTTAGTATTTATTTTAATTAATCTACATTCCCTCTAGTTATGTATGTTTAATGAAACTTTTAATCTACTTAAGAGTCATTATTTTAAGTGCTATACATGATACATGTGATTGTAACGCGGATCCGCCTGTAGAATGACGGTTCAACTTGTATAAGTTAAAACTTTTTCTAGTCCGACAAACAGTATGATTTAGTCATTTCAGTAAGGCTACCATAAGTTAATTGTAATTTTAACTATATAGATACATTCTGTTTATTTTAATGGTAATTAAGTATTGATCTCTGCACTGACAATTTTCAATATTTAAATTATTTGTTTCATAACATTTATATTGTCCTATAGCTGGACAAATGTGTCCTCCCATAATACGTACAAACATGTTGTTTTAGCATTTATAGCTTAAGTTCGCCATTCCATAATTTTAATTTTGATTTGATTGAAGCATTTTGGATAAGTTTTATTTTTTATAAATTGGTGACTTAAATACTCATGGACATGAACAATTGTTTTTACTATTTTATATGATAGTAAGTGGAAAAATAAATATTTGAAGAAATATATACTCTTTTCATTTAGTCTTTATCCTGTTCAGTTTATTTGCACAAATGGTTTGTGTTACACCTACAAGTTATTTTCGAAATTATCTAGTAAAAAAAAATATAATCGTAAATTCTAGTGTTTATGTATGTAGTACAGAAATACTTGTTTAAAGTTTCGCTAGCGACCATAACTTATCAGCGCGACGCACCAACATCCCTGTGAAGCGGAAGCCGTGTTGGCGCAAAGCGCATAGGTACATGTACCTATATGTCGCAGTCATCTGGTTAAATCAGCCATCCAATTGGACGCCTAGCCTGGACATTCAAACTAGGCATCCAATTGAATGGCTGAACTACATCTAGCCAAGTCATTGAACTCAACGTTTTACCAGGTGGCTGAATGCAGTAAGTTCAGTCATTTAGTAATTGGATTTTGTGGTTAGGGTATACGATTTACAAATTACTGATGACTACATTTTACTAATACCTACCACTTAGTAACTAGTAATAGAGAATATTAGAAAAATAAGTTTTGATGAGATTTAGGAATGAAAAATAAAAGTCACAGTCACAACACACCACACAACAGCTGTTTGAGTTGTTGACACATTTGTTTTGGTGCACTACTACGCCGCAGTGGAAAAAATCTGAACTAAATTTGAATCACTTGGCTGAGTCCATGGTATAATAAAACAAGGTATTCTCTTCCCGTGAAAGCTGATGACGTAGGTGGAACTTGACTACGTCATCAGACTGATGTGTTGCCACTGTGTGAAATTAAATTACCCGAGCGTAATGCATTTTTGTACTTTATATACCAATTTCGAATTAATAATCCATTATATCTTATACCTTTAAACGAGCAATTCTTGTATGTATGTATGTATATATATATATTTATTTATAAATTTCTGTGATCTCGAAAACGGCTCTAACGATTTCGCTGAAAATTTGTATATAGGGGTTTTCGGGGGTAAACAATCGATCTAGATTAGTTTTATGTTTGGGAAAACGCGTGTTTTCGAGTTTTCATGCATTTTTCTTTCCACGCAGAATATGGTCGCTAATTTCGTCGCGCCGCGACCGCCTTGATTTAGCTCAGCGGTTAAGGATAGCGAACGCTAGAAAGAGTGTTACGGGTTCGAATCCCACTCGGTGACTTACTTTTGTTTTTTTTTATGTTTAAGTTTATATTTTTTTATTATTTTGCATTGTTTTTAGACAAGTTTAAAAAAAATTGTTAATGTTTGAGATGTACCGAGCAAAGCTCGGTCGCCCAGGTACTCAATTTATAAAATATTGAATTGATGAACCACGCGAGAATACCGAGATACTAAATAGCTAAGTTACTTAATATTTTATTTAGTATTCATGAACTAATTGAGAAAGTCCTTATATTTACTAAAATGAACCATAAGTGGCAACACTTTCGTGACGTAGTCAAGTTCCATCTCGGGAAGAGAATACCTTGTTTTTTTATACCATGGCTGAGTCTTGGTCAGTCATATTCAAAGGGCTGACTTTCAATACGCCAAGTGGTTAAACTTTGAGAGATTCTAGTTCAATTAACTAGGTATCGGCCTAGGCATATTGGATGCCTGGTTTTAATGTCCGGACTAGGCGTCCAGTTGGATGGCTAATTTAACCAGTTGGCTGCGACATATACATGTCATCATCAGGTCCTTTTGGTCTCCACACTGCAGGAGCACAACCCTCTGCACTACCAGACCATATTTGGGCAGAGCAGCTAAAGGATTTGGCCTACACTCTCCACGCTGACCTGACAGGTTGGAGAGGTCTCATTGATGTTTATAAGCTTTGTTTTCCTTGTATTTCATAAGTTGCCTTCTACCACAAAATTAATAATAGTGTCGCGTAGGTCGATAAGTGATAATGACAATGTCAACGTCACAAATTCAAACTAGGAGAATTCATCTAAAGAGAAATTTCGTCACTCACGTCAGCACACGATTGGCCTAGCGGTCTTGGTGTTGGACTGTGAATCCATAGACCCCAGGTTCAAATCACAGTCATGTATAGTGTTTTTGAAGTTTTGTAAGAAGTTTCTAGATAACTCTAGATTAAATTGAAATGAAAATACGGGCCAGAAATAAAAGAAGACAAAAGAAAATTTATGACTTAAGTTTAGAACTTTGATGCGATATTGTTCGCATCCGGTGGGTATATAAGCAGAACAAGGCGCGGCCTACGCCAGTTTTAGTTTGAAAGTAAAATCCGAAGAAGGAAGAAGGAAGAAGAAAAAGGAAGAAAAGTAAAAGTGGAAGTAGTGAGTAAAAAGTAAAGTGTAATAGTGAGTGAAGTGTTCAGTACAGTAAATACGCGCGAGAGACGTTTCCACGCGCAAGACAGTGCAGTGACGTTTCCGTGTGTGTGACAGTACAGTGACATTCCCGCGAACGTACCTGTGACAACTGTGAGTACCCTAGAGTCGTAAATAAAGGCACTATTCCATAGGATTGGTGTTTCCTTTCCTATCCCCAACCCACTCTCGTGACAATTGGTGTCAGAAGTGGGATAGGAAAGATGCCGATCGTGCCTAGAAATGAGAGAGGGGTAACCACGCGAGCGGGAGCTGCAGCGGCAGAGGAACAATCGCTCGAGGAGTCCAACTCTGGCGGAGCCGCGACAACATCAGCGGCCGTCCCACCAGCCGCTCCATTGGAAATGAACGCGTTCCTGCAGCAGATTACTGTCATGATGCAAGAACAAGCACGCCGTCAGGAGGAGCAAATACGGGCGCTGCAGGAGGAGCAAGCACACCGCCAGGAGGAGCAAGCACGCCGCCAGGAGGAGCAAATACGGGCGCTGCAGGAGGAGCAAGCACACCGCCAGGAGGAGCAAGCACGCCGCCAGGAGGAGCAAGCACGCCGCCAGGAGGAGCAAATACGGGCGCTGCAGGAGGAGCAAGCACGCCGCCAGGAGGAGCAAATACGGGCGCTGCAGGAAGAGCAAGCACGCCGTCAGGAGGAGCAACTTCAATCCTTTTCCAAAGATGTTTTGGCCGCGGTTCGGGCCAACACAGCCCGGATGGATGACTTCGAGAAGGAAGTTGCAGAAGTAAAGGAGGAAGTTACAGAAGTAAAAGAGGAAGTTGCTGAAGTAAAAGGGACGCTTCAACAGCTTGGTAAGGAAGTAAAACTTCTCAAAGAGTCTGGCCCTGTCACTAGCTCTGTGGTCGCTCCTTTTACCAAAAATTTAAAGGTGCCACCTTACGACGGCAAATCCTCTTGGGCTGCTTTTAAATTGCAGTTGGAGACAATTAAAAAAGCCAGCCATTGGGATGAGCAGGAGGCGCAGTCTGCATTGACCCTGGCACTTCGAGATGACGCTCTGTCTGTATTGGAAGCACTCGGCGCTGGGAAGAAAGAGGTCACCTACGACGAACTCATAGGCGCTCTGGAAGCCAGATACGGTGACAGCCACCTGGAGCATGTATACAGGGCGCAACTCAAAGATCGTTGTCAGCGGGCTAGCGAGACCTTACAACAGTGGTCCGTGGAAGTAGAAAGACTGGTCCGCAAGGCATATCATTCATCACCATCTGTCGTGGAGGAGATGCTCTTGCAGGTTTTTATTGATGGGATACGGGATCCCGAAGTCAGGGCGGCTGTACGACTGGATCACCACACCACCTTGAAAGAAGCAGTGGCTCACGCTTTGGAAGTAGAAGCGGTTCGTCATGACTCACGAGCTCTAAGGCTTCGAGAGGTTGTAGTCACAGAAAACAGTAGACGACGACCCTACAACCCGATGTGCTATGAGTGTGGAGAGCGGGGTCATATTCGAAGCACTTGCCCGAAGCGTGAACGTACAACTTTCCGACGTCAAGTGGATGCAGCGGTTTCGACGTCGGAGCAGTCACAGGAAAACTAAAGAAGGCCAGGGCTGTGGGGTGGGCGCTGGCCGGTAGTAGTAAAGCCCCAGAAATTCTTGTGAAGCAGACTAACGACGGAAATACTCTAGTGATAGACGGTTTAGTCAATGGGAAACCTTGCCAGTTGACATTAGACACTGGAGCTTCACGGACAGTCATTAGCAACCACAGACTTAAGGACATTGGAGGTCGGTATATTCAAGCGAATAAAAATATCACGTTAACTACTGCTACCGGCCAACGAATCCCATCTGAAGGAGAAAAAATTGTAGCCATTAAGATCGGGGCAACACTTTATTGGCAAAGAGTGGTTGTAGCAGGCATCTCCGACGATTGCATTATTGGTTTGGACTTTCTACAAAATCATCAGTGCAATATTGACTTGAAAAATGGTGTTCTAAAACATGGCAATGATGAAATTCCGATGAAAGGAGGAAATTTTGGTAAGGTGTTATGTTTGAGAGACACTGTCCTTAGTCCTAGATCCCAAACTACGGTCCCTGTTATGCTACCGCCTAATAATGGAAGCGGACCGTGGAGATGTGCCATTATAGAGGGAGGAATCTCAGACGCATCATGGATTCCGGCTAGAACCTTAGTTGGAAGTGGCCAAGTTGCGTTGGTACCTGTTCTGAATCCTCATGACGTGGAGCAAACACTGCGAAAGGGAACGATTGTCGGAAACTGTGATGAAGTAGCCTGGTTGAGGAAGTGTGAAGAGGGGCAAAAGCGGAAAATTACGAATCAGGAAGAAAATGTCACAAGGCTTCTGGAGGGTTGCAAGGGTAATCTTACTAAATTGCAATTAATAAAAGCAAGGAACTTCTTGTTGAAATATAGCAATTTATTCTCTAAAAATGATGGAGATATTGGCAGAACCGATTTGGTAAAACATAAAATTGATACCGGGGATACAACACCTATTCGGCAGAGACCAAGACCTGTTCCTTTTGCCCGTGAGCAGGAAGTTGAAGACATGATCCAAGAGATGAAGAAGAACGGCGTGATAGAACCTTCATCAAGCCCATGGTGCTCTCCGATTGTGTTAGTAAAGAAGAAGGATGGATCGACTAGGTTCTGTGTAGACTATCGGCGATTGAATGATGTAACTAAAAAAGACAGTTACCCACTTCCAAGAATCAATGACACTTTGGATTCACTTTGTGGCATGACTTGGTTCTCTACTCTTGATTTAAAAAGTGGGTATTGGCAAGTAGATTTGGATCCTAAGGATAAAGAGAAGACTGCGTTTTCAACCGGCAAGGGTTTATGGCAGTTCAAAACTATGCCATTTGGACTATGTAACGCGCCAGCAACATTTGAAAGGTTGATGGAACATGTGCTGACAGGTATGTTAGGAGAAACCTGTTTGGTCTATTTAGATGACATCATTATAATGGGGAGAGATTTTGATGATCATCTCAAGAAGCTTGAAAGTGTGTTTTCAAGACTACAGAGTGCAAATTTGAAGCTAAGTCCAAAGAAATGTTCATTTTTCCAACGTCAGGTCAACTACTTGGGACACGTTATTTCGGAACAAGGTATTGCAACTGACCCATCTAAAATAAGTGCAGTGAAAGATTGGCCAACGCCAACAGATAAGACACAGGTGCGAGCATTCTTGGGTCTATGCTCTTACTATAGAAGATTCGTAAAAGGGTTTTCCGATATCGCTAAGCCTTTACATCGGTTGACTGAAGAGAAACGAGCATTTTCTTGGGATGAAGATTGTGAGCAAGCTTTTCAGGACCTCAAAATGCGTCTATGTGAAACCCCTATCCTCGGATATCCTGACATGGAAGGCAAGTTTATTGTGGACGCTGACGCAAGTAACACCGGAATTGGAGGTGTTCTATCTCAACAGAGAGGAGATCAGGAAGTAGTAATCGCCTACTTCAGCAAATCTCTTTCGAGGCCAGAGAGAAATTACTGCGTAACTCGCAGAGAATTGTTGGCTGTGGTCAAGACATTGCAACATTTTAAGAAATATTTGCTTGGTCGCAAATTTCTGATAAGGACTGATCACGCTGCATTGAAATGGTTATTGGAATTCAGAAATCCTGAAGGGCAGGTAGCCAGGTGGATTGAGTTACTCCAAGAGTATGAGTTTGAAATTGAACATCGAGGAGGGAAGAGTCATGGCAATGCGGATGCTCTGTCTCGAAGACCTTGCCTGGAGGACTGTAAACATTGCAATCGGCAGGAAGAGAAGGAAAAAGTAAACATCCGGCTAATCCGTACTGATTCCATAGATGAAAATTGGACTGACGACGCCATGAAAAAGGCTCAGGAAGATGATAAAGATTTTCAACCACTATTGAACTGGCTAAGAAGTGGAACTAAACCAAAATGGTCAGAAGTGGCCAAATACAGTACGGCTACAAAGAGTCTTTGGGCGCAATGGGACAGCCTGGTGTTACATGATGGATTACTCTACCGAAAATGGGAAAGTACTCAAGGTAAAGATTGCCATCTACAATTGGTCGTCCCCAGAGAGAAGGTAAGGGAGATTTTAAAAACTTTTCATGATGGTACTTCCGGCGGACACCTGGGGATAAGAAGAACCCTCACAAAAATTAAAGAACGTTTCTACTGGTTACACTGCCGAGATGATGTAGAAGACTGGTGCCGTAAATGTCAAAGTTGTGCGGCAGTTAAGGGACCACAGACTAGAAGCAGAGGAGCCATGAGGTTGTATAATGTCGGAGCTCCTTGGGAACGAGTAGCTCTTGACATAGCCGGACCGTTTCCAATTACGAATGCTGGCAATCGGTACATTTTGGTAGTTATGGACTACTTCACGAAATGGCCTGAAGCATTTGCACTACCTAATCAGGAGGCTACCACCGTAGCGACAAAGCTTGTGAACGAAGTATTCTGTAGATTTGGTGTGCCATTGGAGATGCACAGTGATCAGGGTCGAAACTTTGAATCACAAGTATTCCGAGAAGTCTGTGAAATCATGGGAATCCACAAGACTCGGACGACGCCGTATCACCCGCAGTCAGATGGAATGGTTGAGAGGTTTAACCAAACATTGGAACGGCATCTGGCAAAAGTAGTAGAAAGCCATCAGAAAAACTGGGACGAGTATATTGCGCTGTTCCTCTTATCTTATAGGACTGCGGTGCATGAGACCACTACAGTTACTCCAGCATATGCCAATTTTGGAAGAGAACAAATTGCCAGCTGATTTGTTATCAAGTTGTCCACCAGATACCCCAAAAGGAATAACCGACTACGCTAATGACCTTCGGATTAAGATGGTTGACGTCTATGAGCAGATTAGAGAGGCTGGGCTTAAAGCTAGTGAACGGATGAAGACTCGTTACGATCGAAGAGCTAATGGCCTCAGCTTCGAGGAAGGAACACTGGTTTGGCTTCATAATCCGGTGAGGAGAAAAGGGAAATCTCCGAAGCTACAACCAAGTTGGGAAGGACCTTACAAAATTGTCACCAGAATTAACGACGTGACCTACCGGATTCAGCGTAATCCTCGCAGTCCTCTCAAAATAGTTCATGTGGATCGATTGGCACGTTATCATGGAAGCAATAATGATCGGGACGATCATGTCTTGAGAGGGGGCAGTGTCGCGTAGGTCGATAAGTGATAATGACAATGTCAACGTCACAAATTCAAACTAGGAGAATTCATCTAAAGAGAAATTTCGTCACTCACGTCAGCACACGATTGGCCTAGCGGTCTTGGTGTTGGACTGTGAATCCATAGACCCCAGGTTCAAATCACAGTCATGTATAGTGTTTTTGAAGTTTTGTAAGAAGTTTCTAGATAACTCTAGATTAAATTGAAATGAAAATACGGGCCAGAAATAAAAGAAGACAAAAGAAAATTTATGACTTAAGTTTAGAACTTTGATGCGATATTGTTCGCATCCGGTGGGTATATAAGCAGAACAAGGCGCGGCCTACGCCAGTTTTAGTTTGAAAGTAAAATCCGAAGAAGGAAGAAGGAAGAAGAAAAAGGAAGAAAAGTAAAAGTGGAAGTAGTGAGTAAAAAGTAAAGTGTAATAGTGAGTGAAGTGTTCAGTACAGTAAATACGCGCGAGAGACGTTTCCACGCGCAAGACAGTGCAGTGACGTTTCCGTGTGTGTGACAGTACAGTGACATTCCCGCGAACGTACCTGTGACAACTGTGAGTACCCTAGAGTCGTAAATAAAGGCACTATTCCATAGGATTGGTGTTTCCTTTCCTATCCCCAACCCACTCTCGTGACAATAGTATTAAATACTTCTACGACATCCACGGGAGAACTTTGGAAACCACACGGCGTAAGAATAGTTGAACCTTATTACATTTAAGTCGACGAGCGTGAATTACTATTTCAGACCCACCACTATACAGTGGCCATACCCTAGGTGGGCATGTATGTATTTGAAACCCAGCGAGTATAGACGACTTGTGCAAGGTTGCAGGAAGGCGCTGGATGCAGGCCACTTCAGATCGGTCGTTTTGGAAATCTTAGGGCCTATGTCCAGCTGTGGATGATAAGATAATGAAGAGTGTTGTGACACTTCTATTTTAACGCCGTAACCGCACCTTTTCTCAGTCTGCCCAGCACAGTATAACGCTGATATACACGCTGACTTTTCATTGGTTTTGGAAAAAGAATTAATGTATAGTAAATAAATTCCTCTATCCATATTCGTAATCCAAATTTGTGTACGACTTATAATAAAAAAGTTGCGAAAATGATTTTCGATCGAGACCACGTAGTTATGCCCGTCCAAACTGCCGCGTGCGGTCGATGACCTCCTGCCGTCCGGCCTGCGGCGCTTAGCGACGGCACTACTTATTGATCTCACGATTTTACTTTCGAGTTTCAGTTAATATTTTGTTTTTGAAATTTTAATTTGACTAGCGAATTAGTTCGTACTAACGATCCTTATGAAGTGGCCTTGGCTCCAAAACTAATAAAAAATCACCGTGTACAAGCTAACCTTACGAAATACGAATCAAGGGTTTCTATTGAAAATATAATTAAAACAAAAAATAAAAATACATTATTTATTAACCGGCTTTCAGACGTACCTAATTATCATAATCTTATTGGATATACACACAGTGTACAGTACATTAAGATTTAGAACATGATCAAATAAGGCGTGAGATTTATCATTACTTAACAAAAACTATTGTCTTCTTCGATTCTGAGAATTTACAACTCATAACATAACCCAGCTCCTTTAGCTCAGCTGGAGTGTGTAAAGTATAAAACCGTAATAAGGCGAACGTAGGCTTAACATTAGACTTATAACATAAATTTAACTATCATCTTCCTCGATCTTGGGCGCCAGGTAGTACCGGATGTGGCCGATATCCTGGATGCGGTATTCTACCACCAGCGGTACGTCCGCAGACATGGACAGTTGAACCTGGAATAATTGTTTATCGATTAGAACATTCACGAAGGCATCCTTAAGTAAACAAACATCTCTCTTACAGGCCTACTAGGAGATATCTTTTGAGATAAGTAGAGTCTTTGTACAACTTTTACTCTATGTATTGCCTGTATACATAAATTGATAAATAAATTACATACATACTATCACAGAATCACGGTTTATCCCTAATGGGGCACACAGAGCATTTAGGCTAATTGTTGAAAGAATCAGAATATTTTTTGTCGCTCTAAGGTGACAGAATTCAGGGCCGCAAGCCTCAAAAGACCATTTATAGAGTGAGGTGGAAAGAGGAATATAAATAGTAACTGATAGCTAGTCGCATCACTTATTAACCTGTCGTCTGTGCAAAACACTAGACACAATAGTAAAACAATGCATGTCGACCAGATTCCAGTCTGCTTACAGATGACAGGTTAACATAGGTTGCATGTTCGCCCAGTTTCTTGATCGATCTGAGCGAGAAGAGTAAGTAGCATCTGATACATTGTAGCCCTTATATTCATAAAAATACAAAAATTTGGTAACAAGCGTTTGTTAATTTTTATGAGGGTAAGTTTTTCTTTTCTCCCAGATCAGCGCGAAAGATGAAATAAATAAATTCGTTGGAATCATGAATGCACCTCAACCCAGCCTCAACCAGTTGTCACTGTCAACGTCACTCACGGACTTTGCTCTTTTCCACCGAAACGTATTAGACGCGTCCCTCCCAGTGTGTGATACGATACAAGATATTCATCATCATATCAGCCACAGGAAGTCCACTGCTGGACATAGGCCTCCCCAAGGATTTCCAAAACGACCGATCGGAAGCGGATACAAGATATTCCTTCGAATAAACTAATTTGTATTTAACATACATACTATCACGTCTTTATCCCTAATGGGGCAGACAGAGCATTTTGGGTCTCGCGGTTCTATGCAGAGCCCAGGGGCGCAAGACCCAAAAGCCACTTTTAGCGTCATGGTGGGCGAGAAGATGGAAAAGCAATCAATACAGTAATGGGTTGCTAGCCGCATCGCCTGTTAGCATGATTTGCATTTTTGCCCATTCCCTCGATCGGCTTTTACGATCTGCGTGGGAAGAGAAGCAGCTGGTACATTCTAAGTTTTTTTATTTCTCCCAGACCAGCATGGAAGATTTGTATTTAAAAATTTTAAAATTTGTATTTAAACTACCAGTTTTTATTAATCAACGTTACCTGTGGACTTAACGACGTGGCTTTGGTGAAGTAGTTGAGATACTGGCAGGCGAACGTGAGCGTCACGGGCTCATCCATCTCTATGACCACCGCCTCTTCTTCCTTGTCGATGGACGCCGTCTGAGCCAGCTTGATGTTCGCTGAGCCGATGTCACCCGTCGCTGAGAACTTTACGCCTGGAATACCATATTTTACATTATGATTTAATCTTAATTTCGACGACCTCCATGGCGTAATGGTCAACACGCTAGACCGCCAACCCGGAGGTCCTGGGTTCGATCCCCAGCCAGGGCAAGTTGGAAAATGGCCTTTTTCAATTTTTCCTGGATCTTGGATGTTTATCTATATATTTATTTGTTATAAAATATAGTATCGTTGAGTTAGTATCCTATAACACAAGTCTCGAACTTACCTTAGGGCTAGCTCAATCAGTGTAATTTGTCCCTATATATTTTATTTATTTTTTAATTAAGCCTTTAGCTGTAAATTGTAGTTTGCCTATAGTATATAAAAAATGTGCCATCAAATATTAATGTTCAAGTACAATGAATAGTGACAAGGATTGCTAAGACCAAAGCTTTTAATTTCTGATATACACACATAGCTAATTGATGCCATTATACCTAGGTAAACTACACACACTACAGGTACGTTTTTTATGAGTAATTATCTAGTTCCTAAGAAGTTAATAAATAATGTATGTTAAATGTACCATAGGCTAAGTTGAAATTGAAATTAAAGAAATAAAAACACAACTGTTTCTCACAGGGGTATGCAGAGACTATGAACCTCTACTTGCTACAACCCTATGACTTATTTCGCTTCATCTACACTCATCACTCTCTTCATACATACCCGCCAGTTACAGGGTAGAAGTACCCTGTAACCGACTTCTCCTTAAAGAATGTCTGCAATCTGGTCATGTAATGTCTGAATTCGTATTATCAATTAATTAAGCTAGTGAGAAATAAAATCTTACCCTCTTTGGTACAGGATATAACCATAGACTCTCCGAACTGGGACAGATCTCTGCAGATCCGCGCGAATTCCGCGCTCGGCAGGCGGATGGTACAGCTGTATTCAGTCTCGGGGATACCTAGAAATAAGAAAACATCAGTAAGGATCTCCACTTGCTATGATCCTTGCAAAGTCCTTAGTCAACACTTCTTGTCATGCGTGCTCTCCGATTTTGGATAATCTTTTTCATCTTTCTGAAGAACATCTGCACAATTGAGTAAATAAATAATACTACTGACAAATCACACAGATTGAGCTAGCTCTAAAGTTCGAGACTAAGACTTGTGTTATGGTATAACTCAACGATACTATGTTTTATGACAAGTAAATATATTGATAAAAATCCAAGACTCGGGACAATCTGAAAAAGATAATTGTCCTTCTTGACCTAACCGGGGATCGAACCCAGGACCTCCAGTGTGACTGCATGGCATGATGACCACTTCGCCACAGAGGTCGTCAAAGTTCACATAAACAAAAAAATTCTCACCTAAGTGTTCGAGATCCAAGTTCATGAGCTTCATCTCGTAATCTGACACCTTCTCCTGGTTGGGGCTCTCAAACACGAATGTGACAGTGTCAGCGTTGTCCTGTGCCTTCATCGTCACTGTGTCTTTGTCGCCGGCGCACTTCAGGATTTTTGACATGCTGCAAGTGATGGCATACTTTTATTTTAGAAAAAAAACTTCAAAATCAACATCTGACTTCAACACAAAACTACACAACCGATTTTGATAAAAATTCTAAGGGACCACCTGACAAGTATGCCCTTTCCAAATAAAAAAATATTATTTCAAATTGGTCAGGTCTTTTGAGTTATCGGTGAAAATAAATTAAAAAATACAAAGATTCAGATGATTGAATTGATAATCTCCTTTTTTAAATTTGGTTAGAAATGGATAAACTATTCAAAATGGTAATTTCGAGAAAAGGACCTTATGGGAATATCCATTTGAGAAAAGGACAATGAGAAAAGGATCGTTTACACAAGATAACTTACCTTCCCAAATTCATGCCCATGGAAATGTTGCGGTCACATCTGTACTTATCAAAGCCATCTGCTCTCAGTGTGAGGGACACCAGCGATACGTGAGAGTTGTCCATGGCCTATACACAAAACATTCAACACTCATAGTAATATTTTATAAAAAAATACAATGGTGAGTATAATAATATAACTCTTGTCCTTTGCCTCTCCTAAGTGTCATATGAGGTGATAAGCGGAGATATAAGTAACAGAGAATAGGCAGGACACATTAGCTGACAAACTCATAGCCGATGGGGCAAAAAGGTTCTTGAATGGCAACCAAATACAGGCAGGCAAAGCCTACCCACGAGTTGGTCTGACATCTTGACCAGGGTCACTGGCAAGCACTGGATGCTAGATTGGTCATTTTGGAAATATTTGAGAGAGGCTTTGTGTCCAGCAGTGGACATTATACAGCTGAAATGATAATGATAAGAATGGGCAGCATTGATTAGAATTAAAGGAAGTACAAATATCCATACCTGTAACTGGATGCCGTTGTCGTCACAATCAAATGTGGCTTGTGTGAGCAGGTCCTTGATGGCTTCAAGAACTTTCTTGAGGATAGAGGAGCGGAGCAGACGTGCCTCAAACATTCTACAAACAAAGCCAAACATGCATGTAAGAATATTTTACTAGCAATGGTAATTTAATTATTGCCAATCTTTTCAGATTTGGACGATATTTATGACTAGAAAACTTCACAAAAAGCACTGACTTCTTTCAGTCGCTTTGAACTGGGTAGATACGTACTTCGAAGATACAAAGTACCAGAGTTCATGGAAACTACAATGTCACACCCTTCTTCGTTCAGTACCTATCTATTAAATTACGTTCAATATAGTCCATACCCCAGATGTGGCAGGTGGCTGTGGTGGTGTACTTTTACATGAACGTGGATATTCAGTAGCGGAGCCCTAACGGACACCTATTGAAATCTCTGAAGAAGTAGGTCTTCAGAGACTAATCTTAGTAAAGTAGCGGAAAAGAAATAAAAAATACTATGTACTTACTTGAAAATTGAGGTGAAAAACGGCCGAAATTAACAACAAAATTAATAAATGTGAAAAAGACGCGTTGCAGACGCTGACCTCACTTTGACAATTTACTTGACAGCTGCCGGCGGGAAAAATTGGCGCGAAGATCGAGAAACGTCAAATTTAGTTTTTTTTTTAATTTCCAGACCAGGCAAGTAAATATTACTATTACGGTCTAGCTTATTATCTTCTTAACCAATTCCAATAAAGAAGGTCATGTATTCAACCCAAACAACACAAATATTTTGTTGCAAAAATAAGCACATATCCCTGCGAAGCCGGCATGCCAGTGATGCCGTACTGGCCAATATAATAGCATCATATAAATGCTTATATTCTGTTCCTTCCTCCATTGGGAATTATACACATGATTATTATCAAGAGTTTATCGTAAAAATATAAGTTTAAATAAATAACACAATCTATTAACAATAAAACATTTTATTTATCCCAGATATAAATATTTCTTATGCACTAAAATAAAATCCCCTAACATGCCAAATCATTTGCCTTCAAATGATTTTCAAAATGCCAAGAAGTAAACCTGAAATGATGGAAAAACGACTTCTTTACATTATTACATACAAAATTTTAAAAAGTCTGATTATGATAACTCTAGACCCACACATGCACAGTATAAATGTATGTGTTGAATTAACAAGACAACTGAACAACCTGTTCTTGATTTGGATAATTTGGTAATGTCAAACCATATTTTTGTACTATTGCGGGAGGTAAGAACCTTCCGCCTAGGAAGTGTTTAGAGTCTCCCAATATGTTCGGTCTTGCACAGAGCTTGGGGGCAGATAGAGATATGAGCAGGGCTGGTTTGAGGGCCCTTGATGCCAGAGGCCCGTTTTCTACATGCCAGCCACTTGGAATGTCCACACTGGAAAGAAAAGAAACAATTACTTTTAGTAACAAGGGCTACAAATAAATGTGAAAAAACAAAAAAAAGAAAGGTTCTTTTTTTGTTATTGCTGAATAAAACCATGTATCATGACGACCTCCGTGGCGTAGTGGTCACCATGCTAGTCCGCCACCCAGAGGTCCCGGGTTCGATTCCCGGTCAGGGCAAGTTGGAAAATGGCCTTTTTCAAATTGTCCTGGGTCTTGGATGTTAATCTATACATGTATTTGTTTTAAAATATACTATCGTTGAGTTAGTATCCCATAACACAAGTCCCGAACTTACTTTGGGGCTAGCTCAATCAGTGTAATTTGTCCCTATATATTTATTATTTATTTATTATTAGGTATATCAATTTTGTATCAATGCGTTAACGCAGAGAGGCCTTTGCTCAGCAATGGGTGGAAGAACAGCTGAGATGAATATGCAGCAGACCTGAATAAACATGCATCATCATCACAATCATCACCAGGTCTTTTTGTCTCCACTGCAGGAGCACTCTCTATACTACCGGGGCCATACTTGGCCAGAGTAGCCAGAGGATTTGGCCTACACTCTCCTAGCTGGTCAGACGGGTTAGAGAGGTCTCATGTTTGTTTAGCTTGTATTTCCTAAGTAGCCTCTACAACATCCACGGGAGGACTTGGAGTGGCCCTATTCTACTCTGCCGGAAACCACATGGCAACATAAACATACATCAAGTTGTGAATACAAATGTTGAATTTAATATATTTTTTAAATTTTACCTGCATACTGGAAGTCCACTATCAATCAAAATATCCAAAGCTGGCTTCAGTTCATCTCGCACTGGCGGTTTGAAGCTGAATCCAAACAGTGCATCCACCAGAACCTTGTAATGATTCTTCAGATCTTTCGGTGGCGGCAGTTTTGTGACGATCTCCACTCCAAACTTCACACATTGTTCCAAAAGGTTCTCATATAAAGGTTTTGGTGTCCGCTTAGGATAGTACACTGCTACGGTGTATCCAAATAAGGTCATGTGGCGGGCGGCCACTAGTCCATCTCCCCCGTTGTTGCCAGGTCCACAGACTATTAAGGCTGATGGGTGTCTGTAATTGTAATATTAGTTATTTCAATATTCATGGCAGGCTTGCATGAAGAGAGTGATGAATGTAGATGAAGCGAAAAAGATTTGTGTTCTTCCCACAGGGGTAGGCAGAGACTATAGACGTCTATCTATAGTCTATGCCTACCCCTGTGGGAGTGGGAAGGTGATGTATGTATGTAATATTGATCAGCTGTAAGCTGTAAGTATTGTACAAAAGCTTGAACGGAACATTAAATATTTACGTATAAGGTGGGTAAGCCTGCGCTACAGCCGAGGCGACGCTTAGACCAGCAAGTTCCATCAGCTGGTCGACGCTAAACTTGTATTCGTTGAATAGTTCCTCATCCAATGCCGCGGCCTCTGTCTGATTGAGGTATCGGGTGTGCCTGCTACTGCACTTCTTTCCACTGCCCGCCATCACTCCAGTACCCCACACGTTAGCTACCCGCAACTAAAAGTTTACAGTACATACATGAACCTTTGCCGGCTGAATGTTCAAAAAAAGAGGAAAGTTCTGTGGATGTTTATTTAACTCACCAACAGCGCACTAGTTAGCACTTGTAACATGTGCATTGATTGTTTTAGTTCTATCAATGGATATTTATTTGTTTGTAGTAGCTGTAGTGTAATCAAAGAGTAAAGTAATATATATTTTATTAAAATATTTTTTTGTTTTCTTTTTACATTGTCTTTTAAAATGAAGCTTGAACAAATTGACAGTGACACATGATTGACACATGAAGTTATCGTTTTTTTTTTTAACAACAGCGTTTCTGGACACTCCACACATCCCACCCAAAATCTCCAAGTTCTACATCGTGATGGGCATCTACCCGGGTATTTACCCACGCTTGGGTATTTACCCGATATGCACCGGGTATATACCCGTATCTACCCGTTTGGGTGGGTAGATTGGAATATTTATTTAAAAATTTGTGTGAGTCCACTATTTATGTGTAGAAATGTACAAAAAGGTTATATAATGTATAAAACAATGAATATGTCTAAAAGAAAAAATATCAAAGATTAAAATCACTGATGCTTTCCATATTAAATATACAGATGCCATCTTATTTGTTATCTGATTACTTATTTTAACATATAATTAGGTCAACTTACGTTTGCCAGCAAAAAATGTAAACATAGACCTGTCAATTTGTATGTTTCCATACAACGGGTAGATACGGGTAAATACCCGGCATACTATTTTGTGGGAAATGTTATAACAAGTTGATGGGGGATCGAATAACTCATCTATACGAATATCTTTTGTTCCGAGACCAACCCCGAAATCAGTAGTTTTGGCTCTTGGATAAGCAGTCAAAGATACCTAATCTCTATACATGTATGAGGTTGCTCGGATATTGACATCGCATTTGATGTCTGATTGCACATTTTAACATCTAGTTAGGTCTACAAATATTTGCCAGCAAAAAATATAAAGTTAGACCTGTCAATTTGTATGTTCCCATACAACGGGTAGATACGGGTAAATACCCGGCATACTATTTTGTGGGAAATGTTATGACAAGTTGATGGGAGAACGAAGAACTCGTCTATACGAATATCTTTTGTTACGAGGCCAACCCCGAAATTCTTAGTTTTGGCTCTTATATTAGCAGTCAAAGATACCTAATCTCTATACATGTATGAGGGTGCTCGTATATTGACATCGCATTTGATGTCTGATTGCACATTTTAACATCTAGTTAGGTCTTAAAATATTTGCCAGCAAAAAATATAAAGTTAGACCTGTCAATTTGTATGTTCCCATACAACGGGTAGATACGGGTAAATACCCGGCATACTATTTTGTGGGAAATGTTATGACAAGTTGATGGGGGATCGAAGAACTCGTCTAAACGAATATCTTTTGTTCCGAGACCAACCCCGAAATCAGTAGTTTAGGCTCTTGAATGAGCAGTCAAAAATACCTAATCTCTATACATGTATGAGGTTGCTCGTATATTGACATCGCATTTGATGTCTGATTGCACATTTTAACATCTAGTTAGGTCTAAAAATATTTGCCAGAGAAATATGTAAACTTAGACCTGTAAATTTGTATGTTCCCATACAACGGGTAGATACAGGTAAATACCCGGCATACTATTTTGTGGGAAACGTTATGACAAGTTGATGAGGGAACGAAGAACTCGTCTAAACGAATATCTTTTGTTCCGAGACCAACCCCGAAATCAGTAGTTTTGGCTCTTAAATTAGCAGTCAAAGATACCTAATCTATATACATGTATGAGGTTGCTCGTATATTGACATCGCATTTGATGTCTGATTGCACATTTTAACATCTAGTTAGGTCTACAAATATTTGCCAGCAAAAAATATAAAGTTAGACCTGTCAATTTGTATGTTCCCATACAACGGGTAGATACGGGTAAATACCCGGCATACTGTTTTGTGGGAAATGTTATGACAAGTTGATGGGGGATCGAAGAACTCGTCTAAACGAATATCTTCTGTTCCGAGACCAACCCCGAAATCAGTAGTTTTAACTATTAAATTAGCAATCAAAAATACCTAATCTCTATACATGTATGAGGGTGCTCGTATATTGACATCGCATTTGATGTCTGATTGCACATTTTAACATCTAGTTAGGTTTAAAAATACTTGCCAGTAAAAAATTTAAACTTAGACTTGTAAATTTGTATGTTCCCATACAACGGGTAGATACGGGTAAATACCCGGCATACTATTTTGTGGGAAATGTTATGACAAGTTGATGGGGGATCGAAGAACTCGTCTAAACGAATATCTTTTGTTCCGAGACCAACCCCGAAATCAGTAGTTTAGGCTCTTGAATGAGCAGTCAAAAATACCTAATCTCTATACATGTATGAGGGTGCTCGTATATTGACATAGCATTTGATGTCTGATCGCTCATTTTAACATCTAGTTAGGTCTTAAAATATTTGCCAGCAAAAAATATAAAGTGAGACCTGTCAATTTGTATGTTCCCATACAACGGGTAGATGCGGGTAAATACCCGGCATACTATTTTGTGGGAAATGTTATGACAAGTTGATGGGGGATCGAAGAACTCGTCTAAACGAATATCTTTTGTTCCGAGACCAACCCCGAAATCAGTAGTTTTGGCTCTTAAATTAGCAGTCAAAGATACCTAATTTCTATACATGTATGAGGGTGTTCGTATATTGACATCGCATTTTATGTCTGATTGCACATTTTAACATCTAGTTAGGTCTTAAAATATTTGTCAGCAAAAAATATAAAGTTAGACCTGTCAATTTGTATGTTCCCATACAACGAGTAGATACGGGTAAATACCCGGCATACTATTTTGTGGGAAATATTATGACAAGTTGATGGGGGATCGAAGAACTTGTCTAAACGAATATCTTTTGTTCCGAGACCAACCCCGAAATCAGTAGTTTTGGCTATTAAATTAGCAGTCAAAGATACCTAATCTCTATACATGTATGAGGGTGCTCGTATATTGACATCGCATTTGATGTCTGATTGCACATTTTAACATCTAGTTAGGTCTACAAATGTTTGCCAGCAAAAAATATAAAGTTAGACCTGTCAATTTGTATATTCCCATACAACGGGTAGATACGGGTAAATACCCGGCATACAATTTTGTGGGAAATGTTATGACAAGTTGATGGGGGATCGAAGAACTCGTCTAAACGAATATCTTTTGTTCCGAGACCAACCCCGAAATCAGTAGTTTAGGCTCTTGAATGAGCAGTCAAAGATACTTAATCTCTATACATGTATGAGGTTGCTCGTATATTGACATCGCAATTGATGTCTGATTGCACATTTTAACATCTAGTTAGGTCTAAAAAGATTTGCCAGTAAAAAATATAAACTTAGACCTGTAAATTTGTATGTTCCCATACAACGGGTAGATACGGGTAAACACCCGGCATACTATTTTGTAGGAAATGTTATGACAAGTTGATGGGGGATCGAAGAACTCGTCTAAACGAATATCTTTTGTTCCAAGACCAACCCCGAAATCAGTAGTTAAGGCTCTTGAATTAGCAGTCAAAAATACCTACTCTCAATACATGTATGAGGGTCCTCGTATATTGACATCGCATTTGATGTCTGATTGCTCATTTTAACATCTAGTTAGGTCTAAAAATATTTGCCAGAAAAAAATGTAAACTTAGACCTGTAAATTTGTATGTTCCCATACAACGGGTAGATACGGGTAAATACCCGGCATACTATTTTGTGGGAAATGTTATGACAAGTTGATGGGGGATCGAAGAACTTGTCTAAACGAATATCTTTTGTTCCGAGACCAACCCCGAAATCAGTAGTTTAGGCCTTGAATGAGCAGTCAAAAATACCTAATCTCTATACATGTATGAGGGTGCTCGTATATTGACATCGCATTTGATGTCTGATTGCTCATTTTCACATCTTATTAGGTCTTCTTACGTTTGCCAGCAAAAAATATAAACTTAGACCTGTAAATTTGTATGTTCCCATACAACGGGTAGATACGGGTAAATACCCGGCATACTGTTTTGTGGGAAATGTTATGACAAGTTGATGGGGGAACGAAGAACTCGTCTAAACGAATATCTTTTGTTCCGAGAATAACCCCGAAATCAGTAGTTAAGGCTCTTAAATTAGAAGTCAAAGATACCTAATCTTTATACATGTATGAGGGTGCTCGTATATTGACATCGCATTTGATGTCTGATTGCACATTTTAACATCTAGTTAGGTCTACAAATATTTGCCAGCAAAAAATATAAAGTTAGACCTGTCAATTTGTATGTTCCCATACAACGGGTAGATACGGGTAAATACCCGGCATACTGTTTTGTGGGAAATGTTATGACAAGTTGATGGGGGATCGAAGAATTCGTCTAAACGAATATCTTTTGTTCCGAGACCAACCCTGAAATCAGTAGTTTTGGCTCTTGGATGAGCAGTCAAAGATAACTACTCTCTATTCATGTATGAGGGTGCCCATATATTGACATCGCATTTTATATTTTCTTACTCATTTAACTACTTTTCAGTATGTCTTTGCGCACCTCCCAACAAAAAAATGATAATAAATCAAAAAAGCCTATTATCAGAGTATGATTAGTATGGTGGTTTCATATACTTTAATGTCAGATTTGACGTCTACCTGCATTTTAAGCATATTACAGCGCTTGCACACACTTTCCGACACGAATTGCGAAGTAATTACTCATAAAATTCAATCTACCCACCAAATGGGTAGATACAGGTATATACCGGGTATTTACCCAATCTACCGGGTATATTCCCAAATGGGTAGATTGGGTATTTACCCGCCGCCCAGATCTACACCACACACACAACCCAACATCTTCAAGTTCTAACATTCGTTGCCCTGCAGTGCAGCCTGCAGCATGCTTTACCTACAAATCCAACATTATACAAATCAGCATAAGCTAAAGACAGCAGAACCACAATTTTAAAAACAAACATCACAAGGAAACATTTATTTATCAACAAAGATGATAGGTGATGTGATAAACAAAACGCGCAATTGACAACAAGCTTTGCGTTTCGTTTTTGACAACTGAGCTCATCCGTCATTTATAAAAATGGCTGCGCGAGTATTCAGTCGTAATTTACCATATTTACGACAGCAATTTTCTGCTTTACTAGGAAACACATCACCCTCAGTGAAATTTATTTGTGTCGTTGTTATTATTGGATACATATTATCGTTTTCCGACGAAGTTGTGGACGTTTTAAGTGTCACTCCAGGGTATTTGTTACCACCTTCTTTTCAACTTTGGTCTACTTTCACGTTTTGGTTTCTCGAGATCCACTTGTGGGAGGTAGTGATTGACATTGTTACTGTAGGGCTGTGCGGGAAGCTAATAGAGCCGCTATGGGGTCAAATGGAGATGATGAAGTTCTTTTTCCTGACCAATATTGGTGTAGCTTTCCTGACAACTTTCTATTACTTAGTGATATTTGCATGCACGGGCCAAGCTTCGTATTTGTTCGACATACACGTCCACGGGCTGGCCGGATACCTGGCGGCGGTTAGCGTGGCCGTCAAGCAAATAATGCCAGATCATCTACTCATAAAAACACCACTAGGTATTGAAAAGTTTTAAATGTTTTTTCGTCTGTATTTTATTACTGTAGCTATCTGTATTACTTTACCAAGTATGTTCAAAGAATATATGAATCATAAATAGCGGTTACAGTTCATATAATTACTTTCAATTGATTGAATCTTGTTTGCATGTGAATTAATATGCTTAAGATGTAATAAATCTCATAACAATACTTACATAATGAAACATATTATTTTCCATTATGGTTAAGGAAACCTAACTAGAATTTATCTTTTTAAGGAAAACTTACAAACCGTTCATTGCCGTTGCTGCTGCTGATAGTGGCCATCATATTATGGGCAGTGGGAGCCTTGGAGGGCACGTACCCATGCATGTGGGGTAGCGGAACAATCCTCTCGTGGATATACTTGCGGTTCTGGCAGCAACACAGCAGTGGCACTCGAGGGGACATGGCTGACAACTTTAGCTTTGATAAGTAAGTAGTTATTTTCACACTTATATTATGAACGCCAAAGTTTGTGTGTGGATGTGTATCTGTTTCTTCTTCATGTGCAAATTGCTGGATCAATTTTGATAAAATTTGGTATGCAGGAAGCTGACACCCTGGATCAACACATAGGCAAATTTTTCCACGGGTAACACCGCAGGACGCAGCTAGTTTTATCTAAAACCACCTCTACTTTTTAGAGAACTGTGATTTTGCATAAATATGGTGATTGACAAACAACTTGAACACAAAGTTATGGAGTGGGACAAAGATTGCACATGGGGCCTGTCCCTGAAATTCACTTCTGGGCATTATTGTGTAAATCAAGATGTTTGCAGACTATTACTAGGTGGTATCTAGTTAAGTCTTTCATGAGGCTGATATTGTCTCACATAGTGAACAGACGCCTTGGTAAAAAATAGATTTTTTTAAAAAATATTCAGAGTCTGGTGTCATTTAAAATAAATAATTTTTACTAAATAAAGATGAGAATGTGAAGCTTTTCTATGCACATTTGCCAAAAATGGCAACTTTTAGCTAGTGTGAATATTCTCACTTTAATTCATAAACAGTAGTTTATAAAACAGTTTGAAAGGTTATCTAGGGCTTGATCTAGACAAAATTTTAAATGATATCTTTGTTTCCTTTAAAATAATTTATTATTTCAAAAAATTATTACCTATAAATAAATTATACATACTGAAAAAATTCAAGTAACCCCTTTACCACAGAATAAATACTAGCACTCACAAACGTTTACTGAGAAATGCATGTTATCAAAGTTGCATATATGTAGAAGCTAGTAAATAATGTATATCTTTCTTTTCGTTAATTTTTTAATAAGTCTCAAATACATAAAACATATATGAGAAATTGCACTCAAATGTACATTCAAAAATAGCAACTGTGTTTAATTTGTTTGCAAATCACTTTATTTGAATAGATTACAATGACAATGCCTTTTTGTGGATTTTTTGCTGTTATCTCTTTACTGACACACCATTGTGGAGGTCAGTCTTAAAGAAACGTTTTTTTTTATACTGTCATATTAGGACAGTCAAACAGGCAAATCCTAGAAGTGCTGAGATAAACATTGGGATAGAAAGAAAGAAAAATGATTATTTGGCACAAACAGGTTAATACAATGCAAATGCACATAACATAATAATTTTTGTACTAAAGTGGCCCCTCCCTACTCAGCAATGCCGTGGTGTGGGCCACGATGCTGGTCTTCTGTAAATACTTGATAGAATTATCTTGTAGAATATGATATATACAACCTCTTTAGCACATATCTCTAAATATAATAAAAATAAATATATATATAGTTACATTGATTTAGCTAGCCCCAAAGTAAGTTCGAGACTTGTGTTATGGGATACTAAGGCTGCATTTCCACTGAAGCGGAGCAGAGCAGAGAGGAGCTTAGCGGTGCGTAAATTGACCAATCACAATGCTCAAAATCTCCGCTCTGCTTTAATGTAAACAGCAGAGCCGAGATTTCGGGCATTGTAATTGGTCAATTCATGCACCGCTAAGCTCCTCTCCGCTTCAGTGGAAACACAGCCTAAGTCAACAATACCATATTTTATAACAAATACATGTACAGATAACATCCAAGAACCAGGACAATTTGAAAAAGGCCATTTACCAACTTGCCATCACCGGGGATCAAACCCGGCACTCTATCTCTAGCAGTGAACTTCCTGCAGCTAAGGCGACTGACGATGACATTCTTTTTCAGCTTCTTCCCAACAGTACTGCAGCCAGTGGTCCGCGGCATCCTCGGTCCGCCGCACCGCTGTCTGGTGCGCATGGGGCTGTGCTCGCCGAGCGCGCGCCGCGTGCATCTCGCGCTCAGCCCGCGAGGTGTCACCATCTCCATGCCGGGAGTGGAACCGCAGGACATGGAGAGACGAAGGTCTGTTTTATACTAAGTCAGTTGTCTTTTGTACCCTGCCTGATGCTGTATTCTTCGAGCGTGCGCAGAGTGAACTTCGCGTACAGCCCGCGCGGAGTCACCATCTCCATGCCTGGAGTGGAACCGCAGGACATGGAGCGACGAAGGTATGTTTGTTACTAAGCCAGTTGTGTGTGGTACCCTGGTTTGCTGCAACACTGCCTGAATCTTCATCGAGCGGGCGTTCGGGGATTTATCATCTTCATGCCTGGTGGAACCACAGGATAAGGAGAGACTGAACTTAGTATGCTTGGATAATCTAATTTATTTAATTAATTATTTTTTTATAGACTAGCAGTTTGAGCTGATATGTCTATTTCACACAGTGCGAGTTAATCAAGTCTACACTTACTTATTACTTCCCTCGAGGACAAATTTCCGCAATTAGGCCCGAATTTGCCGGTCCCGTTTTGCGTGGGGAGCTGACGCCGGCCTCAGTTCTCGAACCAGCCCAGCTCCTGCAGGAAGCCTAGAACGCCTGTTGGCACCCTGCACGCTTCCGCCATGGTTCCCGGGTGTTCTAGGAACCTTCTAAGTCTATACTTTTTAAAATAATAAACTTTAATATTCTTTTACAGACAAATCGCCCTAAAAGCACTGAGCGAGAGGCTATCAAAGACATCCGAACAAACGCGACAAAAGAACCTATCCACCAAAGTAAACATGGACACAGTAAGGAAGATGCAATCTTCACATGTAATACCCCAATTTCCGTCAGAAGTCCCAGAGACCAGCCAGACCACGTCAGGACCTGCAGAAGCGACTCTAGTTGACATTGGCACAGACATTACCCCACCAACTACGAAACAGTCATGATTGTTACAGTCAAATGCATAAACATAAGGCTGTTCACAGAACCAATGTAGATTCCTACATTAGTCTAAACATGGACAATCGTGGATGTCCAGTCTCCAATTGACTAATTTGGCGTCAATTTGTTATAACTCCATTATTGTAGGGGTTTTTTTACCGACTACGGCAAAGCCAGACGGAAGGGTTATAATTTTATGTTTGTGGATATTTGTCTGTTCCACCGTAGCATCCGAATCGCTTATCCAATTTTCACAAATGATGTCAATTGATTCTTTATTATTGTCTGGATTACGTGTGTACATTCAAATTGTATTGTATGCAATAAATTAATATAACGAATGTTACTTACAAAGTGCTGTGAATCAAGAATATTTTTTCTTGTTTCGATAACGATTGGGGTATAAAATAAAGGTCTTAGGGTTAAGCCGTAAATGGCTTCCGTAGTCTGGCATTCGTTTTTAAATGTATATCTTCTATTATTGTTCCGAAGCTTCAGTTTATGTGACTTTGCCAGCCTGTCGATTGTGATTTCGATTAAATATTATCTAACTTCCGTGCGACATAACAGCTCGCAAGAAAAATTTGGTGGCTTTTGCCAACTGCGACAGTGGATTGCTTAACAGCTGGGTAACTGGGTAGTTCCACAAAAAATTAATCACGTACGGTGTACACTGCAGGAGTTGAAAATGTGTTTTGAAAACAAGTGTGATTGAAAAAGAAAACGTAATTATAATGTCAGATGAATGTAGTGACAAAACTTTATTGAGGGTAGTTCGGAAATTATTCTCTCTTTATATATTTGAGGGTAGGAAAAAGTAGAACAACTGATGTCCATCATGCACAAATCTGATGCTCCTTCACTTGCAATCTAAAGAAGCGATGAGTGATATAGGATTGTTATGAATAAAACGTAACACTGAGTTTTAGTCATTCAATTCCTTTCTAATGTGGCTGCGTTTCCACTGAAGCGGAGAGGAGCTTAGCGCGGCATGAATTGACCAATCACAATGCTCGAAATCTCCGCTCCGCTTGAATGGAAACAGCGGAGCGGTGATTTCGAGCATTGTGATTGGTCAATTCATGCACCGCTAAGCTCCGCTTCAGTGGAAACGCGGGCAATTGTTGATAGGAAGAGAATATTTCAAGGCATCTTTAATTCTGCATTCATAGGTCTTAAGCTATAGATACAACAATCCTATCTCTATGGTTTTAAGAACTAGGTATGCTGAAGATTCAATGATGCCAGTAAGATCGGCGCCCGATTGGTCTAAGAATCTATTTTTCAATGGTTCTGTGTAGTCAATTCTTACTGAAGTTTGAAACTGATTTCTTATTTTTATGAGTATCTTTTGGGGCTGTGATGATTTAATCTGTGGACTTGTCTAGTTGAGTTTCAAATTTCAGGGTGTGTCTTTTAAATACCTTGTATATTTCTAGGTATTTCTTAACCCTCTCGATTGTTTTAGCAGACTAAAGCTGATTTGGACGTCAGTATTTTTTAATTTATTTTGTATTTAATATAATTTTATAACAGGATGTCTGCACTGGAACTGTGAAGTTATACAGATAGTATTTGTTTTGCATTATAAATGTTCAGTGAATGTTTTTCAATATGATTAGGGGCCATCCAAATACTACGTCACAGAGATGGGGGAGGTGGGGTGGACTCGAAAATTCTGTGTGACGTCATAATGACAGTTCAGACAGGATTTTTTTGACACTCGAAAATAAACTTTTAAATCATTATTTTTAGTACGCAAAAAGCGAGATTTTAGTCATGTTTAAACGTTAATACACTTAAGGCTATGATAATACAGTCTTATTTTCAATCAACTAAATTGTTCGGGTATTCTTTCTCTCTGTCTGAACTGAGAATATTATGTAAACGGCCCCTTGTGTGTGTATGGTATACAAAAGGAAATATTTTTTGCAGATTTTAATGCATTTGTTGATGGCGAAGTTTATGAGCAATGTGAAATATTGTAAATATTATTGATTAGTGTTAATAAATAATACCCAATCACTTACTTCTTAATTTTTTTATTTGTTACATAATAAGCTTTCACAATTCGGGAATCGGCAGTATAGTATACAACTTATTCACATGTCTCAAATAAAAAATACTATGCACATTGCACAATCATTATCATTGTCGTCAGATCATAATGAATTTATTTTATACTAAATCTAATACTACTACATAGTGGCTCTCCCGACTTCGTACGAATATATTTTACAATGTCACAAGTGAGCAGTAAGCAACTACATTTTTTTTTATTTACAGGGATAGGGAATGTACTTTTTTGTGATAGAAACGAAGAAACTAAAGTAGGAAGTATTGTATTTCGAGGTTTTGGTATCTGGTTCTTTTAAAAGTTGTGGCAACATTTTTAAGGCCACGGACATCAGAGGTCTTTTATAAATTGCCTTTAGGTGGCTACACCCTACTAGATGACAACAAGTCAAATCAGACATTTTTCTAAACGTCAAAACAAACATTTTATATGTGAGTTGCATGAAATACAAAAGAGTGACGTCATACTTTTTTTGGAGTCAAATAACACGCTTAAATTTTTTTTTGTACTTATCAATCTAAATAAAATCAGGTTGAAAATTGATGTGATCTGATCAATGAAAAGTGACACTATTGTTTTACAGAATAATTTGTCCATAATCTCTGCCTACCCCTGCGAGAAACAGGCGTAATATTATGTATGTATGTATGTACCGAGAGTCAGTCATCTAACTAATTTAGCATACAATTTGCAGCAACAATGTACTGCACTGCAGATTGTAATGTGTGTACAAGTGTTGTAGATTGATACTGCAGATTGTATGCTTAGTTGTGTTGCGTGTAGACAGCTTTTTTGGTGTCCATTCTGCAAGTACAAAAACAGATAAACTTACGTGTTAAAAGAAAATAGTAATAGTTTAACTCTCTCCTCGCTAATCGCCGGTAGTGTCACATCCTTTATATACAACACATCATTCATATCAGACATTTAGTACTCATATTCAAAATGTGATTCTTCAAGGCAATCACTCGAATGCACAATCACTATCGGGCGCACTGTGTTCCGGGTTCAGGTAGCACTGACCCCAGGGGCGCTACCGGTAGCAATGTCCCCTGGGGGCTAACGGTAGCACTGTCCCTGGACGGCTACCGGTAGCACTGTTTCAATTTATTTATTGCTTTTCACATTACATGTATTAGATTACACTACACAGTCACTTCTTAAGTAAGTAGGTACAACATGAACCCTGTTAGGGCATTGCAACTGTCTGTCTCCAGACGGCTACCGGTAGCACTGTCCCCACGGGCGCTACCTCCAGCACTGTCCCCAGACGGCTACCGGTATCACTGTCCCCATACTACCGGTAGCACTGTCCCCACGGGCGCTACCTCCGCGCGCGCTACCGGTAGCACTGTCCCCAGACGGCTACCGGTATCACTGTCCCCAGACTACCGGTAGCACTGTCCCCACGGGCGCTACCTGCCCGTGCGCTACCGGTAGTAGTGGTGCTGCGGCCAGGCGGGCGGCGCGGCGGGCG
The DNA here is from genome assembly GCA_963555685.1 of Acrobasis consociella. Classification (NCBI taxonomy): domain Eukaryota; kingdom Metazoa; phylum Arthropoda; class Insecta; order Lepidoptera; family Pyralidae; genus Acrobasis; species Acrobasis consociella. The sequence continues at coordinate 4,132,807 of OY743111.1, read as the reverse complement.
GCGGCGCGCTGTAGCCGTCCGCCCAGCGCGGCGCCGCGCCCGCGCCCGGCGACACGCCGCTCGACATGCTGCTGCCTGCAAACGGGACCAACCGGTCAAGACTTGGCATCATACGCTGACTTTTCATTGGTTTTGGAAAAAAAAGTCGTTACTATATCTATGTGTCTGTATCTAAAGATCTGATTCGCAATCCTAGGAGAAGCTTTCTCTAATCAGAATTTAAAATAAGGTCTTTCTTATTGAGATGTTTGCAAAAATCCTTCACTTTCAAGCAAGGTAAAGGTTATTTGGGGAAGTGGCGACAAGATAAAGATTCTTTGAGTGAAGTTGGCAATTTCCACTTGCAATAGATACTGCCGGCCAGCCGGAGTTCATCGAGGTCACGCGGCAGTTTTGGACGGGCGTAACTACGTGGTCTCGATTGAATATTTCATTCTGATTTTCGCAATTTTTTTATCTTACATCACATCATACACTTTGGATTATGTATATTGATAGTGGAATTTATTAAGTAAACGACTTTTTTTATACAAAACCAGTAAAAATTCTGCGTGTACATGTAACGTAATAAAACATTCATCAAATAAGGGTGAGTTATTTTTTTAAAAGACAAGGGATTTAGTTGGAGTTTTAAATTCTTTGAAGAAATGTATGAAAGGTATAAATGCTCATTCTTATGGACAATAAGTGACTGTCATAGTGCGGCTGTAGCGATATTTCTTTGCGCATAGTGATGGGCGTCTTTAGGCACCGTCCGCCACTCAATCAGCTATGAATACCAGTGGACTCGTATAGATATGTCGCTAAAAGCTCCCTTGAAGCAATCAAAGGACCTTTACCAACCTTTGATTGTATAGTAAGGAAGTTTTATTACATTTTTAGACTATCGCTAATATGTCGGTTTATTTGTTGCTTAAGTAACTGCTATAAGTGGAGATTTGTAAATGACTTCATTTTTTTTAAATGTAATTTTTTTTTGTTGTAGTCGATAATCTTCCTAACGAACTAGTATCCAGAGTCATTAAAACAATTATATAAAAAAACCGGCCAAGTGCGAGTCGGACTCGCGCACCGAGGGTTCCGTACAAACGAGAATTTGGTATGAATTTCAATTTAATACCTCTACGCGTTTATGAGGAAATGGGTAGTAAGTTTAAAATTATTAAAAAAATATATATTATGTGATGTAACTAAAAATTTATGGTTTTCGTAATTTTTCCTTTATCTATGCTATAAGACGTTGCTTCGTACCAAATTTCAAGATTCTGAGTTCACGGGAAGCACCCTGTAGGTTTTGATTCCCTTGCAAGTGTCGAAAATTTGCGGCATAAACGGCTGTATCTTTTGATTGCGTTGGCTTAGAAGTTTGATTTTTTCACAGCTTCAAGGGACAGTAGACCTGAGTAATTGATATAAATTTCAGCTTCATACCTCCACGCGTTCCTGAGAAAAAGGGTCTTGACAGACGGACGGACGGACGGACAGACGGACAACAAAGTGATCCTATAAGGGTTCCGTTTTTTCCTTTTGAGGTACGGAACCCTAAAAACTGAAATGAGTGGTGTACCTGGCGGCGGCACGTAGGTGGCGGGCGGCGCGTAGGGCGCGGCGTAGTACGGCGGCGGCACCGACAGCGGCGGCAGCGCGCCCGCGCCCGCCAGCGGCACCGGCGGCACCGCCTGCGACCATACCACACAATTCATACATATTTATGTATTACCATGGTAAAATAAAGCAAGGTATTCTCTTGCCGTGACAGCTGATGACGTAGGTGGAACTTGACTACGTCATCAGTCTGATGTGTTGCCATTGTGTGAATTTGATTTACGCGAGCGTAATGCATTTTTGAACTTTAAATACCAATTTCGAATTAATAATCCATTATATAAATTTCTAAAATATTGAATTGATGAATCACGCGAGAATCGCTAGATACTAAATAGCTAAGTTACTTAATATTTTAATTAATATTCATGAACTAATTGAGAAAGTCCTTAAATTTACTGCAAAGAACAATCAGTGGCAACAATTTCGTGACGTAGTCAAGTTCCATCTCGGGAAGGGATACCTTGTTTTATTATACCATGTGTGTGTATTACCACAGAATAAATACTAGTACTCACGTACAGAACTTTTAAGGCCCATTTAGACGGCGCAAGTTTCTTGCCTGTTGCATGTTATTTTATTGAAGCAATAGGTAACTAGCATCGTCTAAACGAAACGTCAGCCATACAAATGATTAATTATTGCTTCAATAAAGTGGTATGCAATAGGCAAGAAACTTCACCGTCTAAATGGGACTTTACTCAGCAAAGGAATTGGGTAGTCAACTAAAATATATAAAACTGTTAAAGTTGCCTTTAAGAAACTAAATAAAAAATCTACGTGAAATAAATAAATAAAAAATCTGGATTTATTATTTAATTTTAAACATTACACCGGAAGTGACGACACACATCAATCGAAATTAACATTTTTCATATGCCTGCAGTAAAAAAAAAACAATGACATCTGTCAACTGTCAATGTCTTCTGTTTAAATTCGATCCATCGTTATGTTGGTTGTTGTCAAGTTGTTGTGTTGGTAGATGACAGTGACAGTGACATATAATACAGTAGTGCCATTTTTAAAACGTGCAGTCACTAAACGAACTGTTTTTGTATGGAAAAACCAGTCGTTTAGGTGACACCGCGTTTCAAAAATGGCGCTTTAGTACAGTACTGAAAGTGGAAACTGCCAACATTACTCACAAAATTTATAATTGTGACATCACTTCCTTAAATAACCTTGACCTTGCTTGAAAATAAAGGTCAATGGGTTTTTGCAAAAATCTCAATAAGTAAGACCTTATTTTAAAATCTGATTAGAGAAAGCTTCTCCTAGGATTGCGAATCAGATCTTTTTATAAATTACTTGACAACCCAATTGTGAGAGGCGATATGGTTTAAAAGGGTCGGAAAAGTGTGATTATAATTAGTCCGTCTTTTAGATTATCCAAAAATAATAGACCCATATTTTTCAGTTTGCCAAAAAAGTAAAAATTCACAACGATAAGGAACATCAAAGTAAAAATCGTACCCAGCTATGACGTCATGCACAATTTGAATGCGCTGTATCTATGTCATTTTTTAAATCTCAGAAAAAAGAAAAAATACTTGAACAATATTTTTTGATAATAATTTTTAACCAATGGGCCATAAATATTTTTCGATTCGTCATCCCTATTTACGTCGAGATCTTACAACACTGTACGACAGTTTCAGAACTTTTTATAGATGATGCATATCATGAGTGTAGAAGTCTTGTATGCAACTGTACATTAGATATTAAACACTCATGTGGTACTGTTATCACAACAAACCCGGGCCCCTTTTTTACCATCTGATTTGACTTGTATTGTTGGAAAGTAGCGAATTTACGACCGGCCACCTCCTAACGTCGACTCCGAAAAATTTCCCACGGCCCTGATAACAATCCTTTGATATATTCTATTTACCCTCTATTCGCCTAATCCTATGTATTGTGTTGTTTTAAGTTGCACATTGCTCTCTTAAACTAGTCAAATGCTATTAAATTTACTCCTCTGTCTACATAATCGTGTCATCCTCAACCTTAACATTGGCAAAATCATCATATGGCTAAACAATGACTGGATAAACCAAAGATAGAAAGAAAGTACATATTGTATACTAACCGGATAATAGTTGTAGTATGCATGCGAGTCTGGCTGTTCCTGTATGGGCACAGTGATGAGATTGGTGCGGGGCCTCGCTCGCTCGCCGGGCAGCCCGTGCCCGCGAGGGTCCGCACTCGACGCCCCTACGGCACCCACTGGGCCCACTGAAGATGGCATCTGGAAAAATCATAAATAAATAAATAGTACCTGGGCGACGGAGCTTTGCTCGGTTATATCTCAAACATTAACTTCATTTTTTTAAACTTGTCTAAAAACAATAAAAATTAAAAAAATAGTGAACGGAACCCGATGAAGACCTCCGAATGAGGTCAAAAGATGTCGGCAGTAGCTGACTCTATACGTGAGTAACCCATTCACTAAATAAAATAACAAATTACACTGATTAAGCTAGCCCCAAAGTAAGTTCGAGACCTGTGTTATGGGATACTATCTCAACGATACTAGATTAGTATAATAAATACATATGTAGAGGAACATCCAAGACCCAGGGCAGTTTTTTGAAAAAGGCCATTTTCAAACTTGCCGTGACCGGGAAATCATTATTGTTCAGAATACTCAGTTGAACATTAAACAAATGGACAAACAGACTGAGCGGCAATATCACACTAATATTATAAAGGCGAAAGTTTGGAAGTGCGTGTATGTTTCTTTCTTCAAGCGCAAAAGACTGGACCAATTTTGATAAAATTTATAGGTATGCATGAAGCTGACACCCTGGATTAATAGAAATACTACTTTTTTCGCGGGTAACAGCGCGGGGCGCGGCTAGAAAGGAATTAAATTTATAAAATATAGTATAGGTGGCCGCAGGGTGTCGTATTTCGGAGGTTCCAAAGTCGGCTGCCCGAAGATACCGTGCGTCACACGTCACCGACACTACGTGTAAATTAGGATAGTAATTATATATAATAAGTATGTTAGTTATAAGGTATTTATAATATTCTATTCTATTCTATGGGTCTCTGGCATTGTAAAAAATTTGTAAGTGCTATAACAATGCTATTGCCTGAAATAAATAAATTATTATTATTATTATAGGTGTGTTCGTTTTATCATAATAAGTGTACTACTTTATTTGAATAATATCAATAAAAGATTTTAATGTTTTAGTTATTACCATAAAGCGCTGTCTAGTGGCAAGGAAGATTAATAATGTTTATAAGGCGATAGGTAGGCATGGTGTTGTCTACACAAAGGTGCAAATTATACTCACCGTAATAGGTTTAACGACTGCCACGGAGGTCTGTGGAGGCTCGGGCTCCGATTTGGGTTCGGAGGCGCCGGAAGAGACGTGGCGGTGGTTGATATGCGCTTGCAGATCTCTCTGAAATCAATTATCGTGAATTCATGATTAATAGAAAAAAAATTGGCTTCATTTCTTTTTCAAACTCAAATGACACCCTTTTCTCGTCGTCGTATTTTAAGCTGGTCTTAAGTAAGGAGCCGTCCACATGTTACGTTTTCGAATGCTTTTCACCCTTTTGACACATGTTTTTTCTTATCCTTGAAACACACTGTTACATTTGTCATGAGCTCTACCTCCTCCCATCGCTGTAACGTAATATGTGGATGACCCCTGAGCGTCTTTACAAGTGGTGTAAAGTCTGGCTAATACAAACAAATGTTTTGTACTGTAAACATATGAGAAAACTGATAGACACAACACAACCTTATTTTGATAGGGTAAATGAATGATGACTAAAAAAATCTTCAACCAACCTGTGATAAGTACGTCCTGCGACACCCTGTGTTTCCGTATCTGGTGCCAGAGTGTGTGCACATATACACTGTGCCGAGGCCGGTCTGCTCTACACGAAGAACCTAAAATAGTACAAACATTGCAAAATTTCCATTTTTTTGGGATGACTTGAAATACTCAAATATAATTAAATGGCACATTATCATCATTTCAGCCGCATAACATCCACTGCTGGACATAGGCCTCTCCCAAGGATTTCCAAAATGATTGACCTAGGTCAGGTTATAAGACCACCTTGTGGGTGGGTTTCCTACACTTCACATGCCAGTACTGTTGCCATTTGAGAATCTATCAGACATAAAGATATGATTCATTTACAATATATAAATTTCAAAATGAATGATAGCCTGGGTGAAAAATTTTGTACTGATAAGAGAATAAGAGATAAGTGGAAGAAGATAGAAGAGACAATGGGACAAAACCGGTTAATAAAAAAAAGAAACAAACTTCTAAACATACCGTCATTTTAATCATATTTCCATTTTACTTCAAGAAACTATGATGTCACAGTTTGGTTTCATACAAAATCCAATATGAAATGTATGTTTTGATGTTAAGAAAAAAGTATCTGATTTGACTTGTATGAAACTATAAGGAATAAATATCTAAAAAAATGTTACCTTTTCCCTACACCTTGGACAGTGAGTATGTTCTGCCCTTGCACACGAAAAGCAGAACACATGTTTACATGGTATCTGGAACAAAATAGGCATACTTAAAACACAGGTCTCTCATTCCTGCCTTAGTGGCTATCTGGTTCAAAACACAAAAAAAATCTCGAGAGGTAAGTATCGCAAATAGGCATTTAAAATCTCCAAAACAGCCTTCCTTATCTGGTCCAAAATGTCCCTCAAAAAATATCAAGAGATTAGTATTTAAAAAAAAATCACAAATCAATGCACAACAGGTTTACATCAAGACTTAGAAGATAAGACTATTTCAAAATGACATTGATAAGTATTTGAGTTCCTTGATCAAGTCTCAAGAAAATAACAATAAATAAGAAATTCTATGAACTTACCATTCGTCCATAGATGAGAATGGGCTTGGAGCAAATGTCACAACAGTAGATCATAGGATTGAGCACTTTTTCGCCAATGAGGGTTGCTCTGTGGCTCCAATCCAACCGGAGCATTGGTTCCGGAGGCCCACGCTGCAGGGTTGTGAAAACAGGTGCCTCCAGCTGCGATATATCAGATGGGACTTCCACTGTGAACATATGTAATAGTGCATATTTATGTCAGATAACAAGACATGTCTTATCAAAGATAATTGGGAGATAACATTGTTTACTTGATTTCATATGACATTTATTTTATTTGTCTCTATGTATAATGCTTAGGTACCTAAACTTGAATTCAACCAAATTCTGATGTATATAACGAAAAATCCTTCATTCTGAGTAACAAAGGTAGCGGCTATACATAAGACTTGTAAAGGATAAAGTACATTTTGCAATTTAGAACTTATATCAGAACAAACCAAAATGACAATTATCTCAACAGGCATTATAGGTCCTTTCTAAATATGTACTTACATTTAGGGGGCTCTGTTGGCTCGGGTTCCTCTTTAGGTTCTTCCGGTGGTGGTTCCTCAGGTTCCTGAGAAGTTTCTTCAACAGAGCATTCTTCTTCATCACTGGACATAACCTTTGGCACCTTTTTGCCTCGGCCACGGCCTCTACCCCTACCCCTGCCGCGTCCTCGCCCTCGCCCACGTCCCCGGTTATTCCTTTTCTCGCTATTCATTGCGAAATCCCAGTAAAATTACAGATGCGCCGCCGCCGTCGCCCACTTAACCTCACAACTCACAACACTTGACACTGACAACACTACAAATAAATAACTAAATTATATTCCTTTCACCTACTTTATTGCTTGTTTTTACTATGACTATGTACTTTAATTGTCATGTATCCCGTTATTTATTCATAAATAAAACTAAAACACAAAATAAATACCTAAAGCTAACATCGCTTGATTACATTTATAAATAGTGATGTTACTGTTACACTAGCATGACTTGATTATCGAGTTGAGTGAGAAAAAAACTAGATCGATTAAGATGTAATCAATAATATAGATGCATGCATGACACATATCATATCACACCACACAGGCTTTCTGTCAGGCTTTAGTATTCCAGGCATATAAAAATGTTGTGCTGTGATATTGTGAAAATAGTATAATATTTAATAGTTCTTAAGTTCACCTATCAGTACATATAATCAATACATTAAATGCTCCCTGGCACAGCACATCTCTAAAATCTGTATGATTTTACGAAACGTTCCTTTTTCTATAAAAAATAATTTTAGCAAAAAGCATAATGTCTCCTTGGCGGGGTTGGTACGTAGTTAGCTGCAAGTAAATACCGAAAATATTGTACCTATACATAATTAAGATTTTACATGCTTACCTATTAAATAAATTTAAATAATATAGAAAATACATAACTAAGAAACAACTTTTTTAATATTACAAATAATTTTTGAATAAACTGGAATGAACCACGAATGAACATCTGTCTGCTGTCAAAAAAGTCAAAGTCAAATCAACTGAGAAAACTGAAAACAAACTGGATCCGGTCCGGTTTTGTTTTTAAGTTTTTGTTTTGGTCAATGGCGTTGAATTTCCCAAATTATGATTTGCTGATTTACACAAATAAACTGTTCGAAGTTCGAAGTTGTGTTTCAATTATGGCTGACGACGGGTGAATGGATCTCATCGTAAGTACACATAATCCCATTAATATAGAGTAGCTTATCATAACTCATAACATAGGAGTTTCATCTTTTACCTATTAGGTACAAATTTATTTATTTCTTACGGCGGACTTACTGCTACTGGCATTCTCTACCAGTCAACCTTCGGGATAAATATAAATTAAGCGTAGTAGGCGTAAAAGTACGTCAGTACTAGTACTATTCTGTGGTAAAAGTAAGGTAGGTAGGTACTCAAACAGTAGTACTCCAGTGAGTGATACACCAGTAATAAGCATAAAAAATATACAATAATAATGTAAAATGAGGCCTATGTCCAGCAGTGGACGCTATGCGGCTGAAATGATGATGATGATGAATAATGTAAATAATATACACCATACATATATACATTAACATTATGCGCTGGATGCAGGCCGCTCTTGATCGGTCATTTTGGAAATCTTTGGGAGAGGCCTATGTCCAGCAGTGGACGTTATGCGGCTGAAATGATGATGATGATACATTAACAAAGATAATATAATTACTAACATATCGGACACCTACTGTAAGTAGGCAATACTGGAGCTGCGGGTAGGCACACAGAGATGGCAGCACACACGACGTTACAAATACTATATTTTTTAAACAGGCAAATATTATGAATTGAGGCCGGTTTGCCAAAGGTTCTCAGGCAGGGAGTGTATAATTTAATGGCTCCCTAGCCATTCTTCCTTTTTAATCCTTCCCAAATTTCTTCATGCAATTCTGGTAATGGCTTCTTCATTTTATCCGCTGCCACACCTCTTTCGTGATAGATACTTCAGGCTTCCTCTGGAGTTAGTAGGTCAGGACAGTGCTAGAGTTTTCTCCATCAATACTTTGTCAGTTGGACTGTTATGTTATCTTTTGGAAATGCAAGTAACTCCTTCCTTTGAAGCCATACTTCTGCTTAGTGTTACCAGGCATCTGGATAAAGCTGGACATATTTAGCGCTTTTGGTTGATTTAAAAAATATTTTTAAGATCTCAAGCCAATCACCTGCTTGTCGTATATCCTGCTAAACAATTGTACATTTTGAGTTTTTCTTTTTATCCTGGACCAACACGAAAGCACTGAATAAAGTATTATATTTTACCACTAATAGTGACAAGTAACAATGCAGATACGGAAAATGCTGACCGCTACACGATGTCGTGATCTCTCGAGAATAATATGTTGTTTTTCTATGATAGAAAATAGTTTACCTAGGTAGTTGCCAAGTGCCTATACTTCGCGCGGCGCCGGCCACACAGCAGAACCGGTCGCCTACATTATAAGGAAGTTTCCAACAACTCAAATCAAATACTTTTTCTAAAAGTCAAAACAAATATTTCCTCTGGGATTTGCATGAAATAAAGAATAATGACGTCATAGGTTCTTGGATTCAAATAGTCCTGTTAATATCAACTTTACCGAAATAATCAATCTGAAAACGCTGAGATCGCCAAGCGGCGCAAATATAGTTCTTTAAATGATGACTATATTTTTGTGCCGTTTGGCGTGGAAACTTTCGGACCTTGGGGCCCCGGTGCTAGGGGTCTCCTTAAAGAGATCTCTCCAAGACTGATCTGCGCCGCTGGTGACAAGAGGGCTGGCTGTTTTTTCGCACAACGAATCAGTATTGCGATCCAACGCGGAAATGCGGCCAGCGTTCTTGGCACTATGCCACATGGGCAAGATTTTTTAGACTAAATTAGTAGTTAACTTTTTTCTGTATGTATATTTGTAAATATGTATATTTTTTTTTATATCCTTCTTATTTCCTTAAATAAATTAAAAAAGTTTAAAAAAAAAAAAAAAAAACTGAAATTACATAGTGATTTCAGATTGATTATTTCTAAAAATCATAAAAATCTCATAAATAAATTGCTTTGATTTTTTGAAAAAGTATTTGATTAAAAATGGACATGATGAATGACAAGTGACATTATTTTCTGCAATTCTTGTATATTTATTTATTTATATATTTATATGTATATAAATTTCTGTAATATCGAAAACGGCTCTAACGATTTCGCTGAAAATTGGTATATGAGGGTTTTTGGGGGTAAACAATCGATCTAGATTAGTCTTATGTTTGGGAAAACGCGTGTTTTCATGCGTTTTTCCTTCCACGCCAAAGATGGTCGCTAATTTCGTCGCGCCGGCCACTATCCGTTTGGCTCAGCGGTTAAGGATGCGGACCGCTAGAAAAAGTGTTACAGGTTCGAATCCCACTCGGTGACTTACTTTTGTGTTTTTTTATGTTCAAGAGTATATATAATTTTTATTTTGTATTGTTTTTAGACAAGTTAAAAAAATGAAGTTAATGTTTGAGATGTATCCGAGCAAAGCTCGGTCCCTCCTCCAGGTACTTATATTTAACAGTACCAAATAATTTATTTTTGACCGAGGAAATTGTCTTATTCTACAGTAATAACCACCATCGCCTCATGACTTATTCAAGCACATAATTTAACACGTAGAACGCCATACTTAAAACCATGTTTAGCCCAGTGGGCCGCGGCAGACACCATGTGACCGCATCATATCGGGTCCAGGGCGCCGCGGCGGAGGGTTATGTTTTTCGAATGAATGTGTATGTATGTATGTAAGTACTTACAAAGGGAGCAAGAGCAAAAGTCATTGCGACACGACATCCGCTCCTTTTAATACTAAATGTATTAAGGAGACGATAAAGTAGAACAAAGGCTCCAAAATGTTTGCAAGAGCTATGTCGGTTGGGCAAAGTCGACTGATGAAGCTGAAGACGGAGGATGGCGGCGCTACGTCCTCCGTCTGGCGTAGATTGAGGGGTTATATGGACAGCTCCACCTCAGTTTACACCTCAGTTTCATACCTCAGTTTCACAACCCAATAAACAAATCGCTAAAGACCCAAGAGCCAAGCTAACCCGATACTATACCGAAGATATCCCGGACATCAGCCTGTACGAGATTAGGTTGGCCCTAAAACAGCTTAAAAACAACAAGGCTCCGGGCGAGGATGGAATTACAGCAGAGCTTCTGAAAGCGGGCGGAACGCCGGTACTGAAAGTCCTTCTGAGGCTCTTTAATTCCGTTCTACTCGAGGGCGTAACGCCGGAAGCTTTGAGCAGGGGCGTGGTGGTCCTGTTCTTCAAAAAGGGAGATAACACCCTATTGAAGAACTATAGCCTATCACCCTTCAGAGTCATGTATATAATTTGTTTTCGAAGGTCATCACAAATCGTCTCGCGAACAGGTTCAATGCCTTCCAGCCTACCGAACAAGCCGGTTTCCGTAAAGGTTTTAGTACCTTGGACCACATTCATACGCTGCGGCAGGTTATAGAGAAGACGAGGGAGTATAACCGGCCGTTATGCTTGGGGTTCATGGACTATGAAAAAGCCTTCGATTAGATCGAAATATGGGCCGTGCTTCAGTCCCTTCAGCGAAGTCGTATTGACTATCGGTATATCGAAGTGTTGAAATGCTTATACAGTAATGCCACTATGTCACTCCGAGTGCAGGAGCAGTGCACGAGGGCAATTCCATTGCATAGAGGTGTAAGACAGGGAGACGTTATATCTCCGAAGCTGTTCACCGTTGCACTGGAAGATGCCTTCAAGCTTCTGGAACGGGAAGGATTTGGCATCAACATCAATGGCGAGTATATCACTCACCTTCGATTTGCCGACGATATTGTTGTCATGGCGGAGTAACTCCAAAGGAACCCTAATTTTCAATAACACCACGACCTTCTCCTATGCAAACGCAAAGGCAAATGAACGAGTGAAGCGCGTCCCGCTCGCTGGGGCTCGCAGGTGAGGGCGGCGCGGCATAGTGCAGGGGGAGCCGACAGTAGGACCCGCGCGGCGCCCGCGCAAGGAAATACGGTTGGACGTTCTAGCAGGCCGTGACGGACACTGGTGTCTGCCATTTAACATCTCAGAAAATAATGCATAACGTCTCTGTTCTATAAGTTGCCCATTATTTTTATGTTATTTCTTATCGATATTTTCAAAAAAAATCCCTATCAATTTTTGGACGTTTTTTATTCTTTGGTACGGCCCCAGGGGAAAGTATGCTGTCGACCACATGGTGTCCGACATGGCGTTCAACGTGTTAATGTTGTAACATCGCAGTTCACAGTAAACATATTAATAAATGTTCATCTACCTGGGTGTTGTATAATGATTAGCTGTTTGTCCATGGATTCATGAGGTCAATGTCACGGGCCCCCCATTTTCTATTTTTAACAAATGTTTCTTCTGCTTTTCCTCAAATTTCTTGAAGGAAAACGTAATAGTGTAGTAATCGTGTTTTTTTCTACTTTTCCCTACGGTATCATAGTACCTTAATGTGGTCTGGGTAAAAATATATTATTTTAGTCCTTTAACTTTACCCCACGCTATACAAGATCGGCCAATTCGGGTTATTCGGATAATCGCTGAAAAAATGCTCTTGAGTGAAGTAAGCAGTAGTCAAATAGATTATCCAAGAATAAAGCACCTGTATTTTTTCGTTTAGCAAATTAGTATGTAGTAAACTGTAAAAGTCCACAAAAATATTAGCGCATAAGCGCATTGCAGTTTCTGTGGGGGGGTTAAAAATCGTAGCTGATCGTGACGTCTTGTGACTTTTCCTTGTCACTAGATGGCGCTATAGGTAATAAGTAAAATATTTTAATAGTTACATTTATTTTGGTTTATAAATGTGAAAAATAATGTTACGAAACTGGGTTCGAGATTTGGAGAAAAACGCCAAAGTTCGTATGAGGGTTTTAATTCACTACGGAACCCAAGGATTGACACGTGAAGATGGTCTTCCTGATGTCCAAGTCCAAGTCGCGTAGCAGCTGAGGTCCAGGTATCTCGCCAAAGTAGTCGCAGGTACTTCCACTTGTCGCTTTGAGGTAGGTTTCCTTCGCTTCGGTTCGCTTCGAAGTTATCGCTTTCGTAGCTCGTACTGAACTGGCGGGACGCGCACTCGATCGCCTTTTTATATGCGCCGATACAGAGGTCTACACTTTTCTCGAATATTCTCGTTACTTGACACATGTATTTCGATTGACGGGAAACATCGAGACGCCGGTATGTATGTGTGAGTGCGACTAAGCCGACGACCTATTCAAAGAACTCTAGCCTTTATGCTGTAAGAATATAAGGCCTAGTTTCGCTTGCATGATTCCACTCGCGAACATTCCAAGTCTATCTCGCCAGCAGAGTTCTTACTCGCGAATATTCTACATCTATCTCGTTCGCGACACTGCCCCCTTCTTAAAGACGCGCGTCCCGAGCGTCACTATTGCTGCCATGATAACGTGCTAGACGGTCTATGTGCACTACTTTGAGTGCCCCTCTTGGTTGACGTTGGATCCGATAGGTCACGTCGTTTATTCGCGTTATGATCTTGTATGGGCCTTCCCATCTCGTTTGTAATTTCGGTGATTTTCCTTTCCGGCGAATCGGGTTATGAAGCCATACTAAGACTCCTTCTTCAAAGCCACGTGAGTTCGCTTTTCGGTCATATCTAGTCTTCATGTTTTCATTTGCTTGTAAACCATTTTCGCGAACTAAGTCATAGATGTTCCATATTCGCTCTCGAAGATCGAAGACGTAGTCTGGCACAGTACATGGGTCTTCTGGTGGCCTCCCCGTTAGTAGATCCACAGGTAATCTAAGTTCTCTGCCGAAATTCACCTGAGCTGGGGTAAGTTTTGTGCTTTCATGCTCCGATGTCCTATAAGCCAAGAGGAAAAGTGGTATGTACTTGTCCCAGTCTTTCTGATGTTTGTCAACCAGTTTCGCTAAATGTCTTTCCAAAGTCTGGTTAAATCTCTCCACCATGCCATCAGACTGAGGGTGATATGGAGTGGTTCTCGTTTTATGCATCCCCAGTAGTTTGCAGATTTCTTGAAATAGTTGCGACTCGAAGTTTCTTCCTTGATCTGAGTGGATTTCTAGTGGTACACCAAACCGGCAGATTACTTCCTCAACCAACTTGGAGGCTACTGTCGAAGCTTCTTGGTTAGGTATAGCGAATACTTCCGGCCACTTGCTAAAATAGTCCATGACAACCATGAAGTACTTATTTCCTGATTCAGTTACGGGGAATGGTCCGGCAATGTCTACTGCAATCCGTTCCCAGGGCGCGCCGACATTGTATAGCTGTAGACTTCCTCGAGTTCTTGTTGACGGGCCTTTCACGGCTGCACAAGTTGTACATTTGCGGCACCAATCCTGAACATCTTCCCGACAATTCAGCCAGTAAAATCGTTCCCGAATCTTTGTTAATGTTCTCTTAACGCCTAGATGTCCACCTGTTACACCATCATGTACTTCACGGAGAACGTCTTTCACTCTATCTCTTGGAACAACAACCTGTAGGTGAAACTCTTTGCCGTTTGGTTTCTCCCATTTACGGTAAAGTATTCCATTCTGCAGGATAAAACTGTCCCATTGAGCCCAATACGCTTTGGTGGTGGGGCTCGTAGGTGCAACTTCTGCCCATCTAGGTTTATCAGCACTACGTTCTTTCCATGCGATGATGAGCCTTATATCTTCATCATCTTCCTGGGCTTCTCTTAAGTTGTCATCGTCCCATTGCCCTGTAGGGATTGTTCTTGTGATGTTAACCGTAAGCTCCTTTGTCTCTTGTTTAACACAATGCTTGCAGTCTTTCACACATGGTCTTCTTAAGAGTGCATCAGCATTTCCATTGGCCTTTCCGCTACGGTGCTCAGTAACAAAGTCAAATTCTTGGAGTTGTTCAATCCGACGTGCAACTTGGCCTTCCTCTGCGTCAGCAAGTACCCGCTCCTCAGTCTTGGCTGTTACTCGTTTCCCCTGATTTCTTGCAGGAAAGGAGGATTCTTGCCTTTTCGTAATTGCAGTAAGCTCTTCTCGTAATTTCTTTATTTCATGTTTTTTGGACAGGAGAGTTGCAAATGTCCTCTTTCACCACACCTGTAGCAAGTAGGCGCAAATCTATTGGTCTTCTTTGGCGGGCTCTTGATAGCCTTAACTTCTTCTGTGACTTCTCGCAACTTATGTGGCCACATGTCCTGTCTTAAAGCTTCGTACTCTAGAGCATGTGCCAAGGCATCTTTAAGTGACGCGTGATGATGAATCCCCACTGCAGCTCTTACGTCCACGTCTCTTATTCCATCAATAAAAGCTTGTAAAATATATGTGTCGATCATTTTGGAGTCAAAAGACGAGTAGGCTTTACGCACTAGTTTTTCTATTTCCAATGCCCACTGTTGAAGTCCTTCTCCTGGGCGCTGAACTCTTTCACGCAGCTGGGCTCGAAAAACGTGTTCGAGATGACGTTCTCCATACCTGGCTTCTAACGCCTCCATCAATTCTTTAAAGGTGCTTCCAGAGCTAGGCAGTGCCTCTAGGACTGATAGTGCTGAGCCTTTTAGAGCAACAGTAAGGGCTGTATGGCTCTGTTCGTCGGTCCAACCGTTTAAACTAGCGACGGTCTGGAATTGTTGTTTGTATGCGGCCCAAGATGTGGTACCGTCATAAGATGGCACTTTTACACTTGGCCCCTTAGTTTCACAGCCGGATGTACTTGGGGTCCCTACTTTCTCTAGACGCAATACTTTCTTTTCCAAAAAGGTTATTCTATTTTCCACCTTGTTTTCCAAATCAGTTACACGGTTTTCGACAACGTCTACATCATTACGGATCTGCTCCACTGATTGATTGAGTTTGCAGAAATTTCCCAAGACTATTTGCTGTTGCTCACTCAAGCGTGCAAATCGCAAATCTTGTGTCTCTTCTATACGTTGAAGTCGTAAATCTTGTGTCTCCTCTATACGTTGAAGTCGTTGTGTACTAGCTTGTTGTTCTTGCCGAATTAGTTCTAATAGGTGCATTAAACTATTTGAATCGCTTGGCGTTTGGTGGGCGTGGTCAGTGGGCGTGGACTGGCCAAGGTGGGCGGGGCCAGTGGGTGGAGCTAGACGTCTGTTGGGTGTGGCTTGAGGTCCAGTGGGCGGGGCTTGACGAATGGTGGGCGTGGCTTGATGACTGGTGGGCGTGGCTTGAGGTCCAGTAGGCGGGGCTTGTTGTCCAGTGGGCGTGGCTTGAGGTCCAGTGGGCGGAGCTTGATGTCCAGTGGGCGGAGCTTGATGGGCGGTGGGCGTGGCCTCAGGGTCAGTGGGCGTGGCTTGAGGTTCAGTGGGCGTGGCTTGAGCCACGCCCCCTTGAGCCTCCATGGCACGCTGGGCCCTGGTCCTGACGCCCTCCCTGGTGGTATCCTCTTCTTCTCTTGGTAGAACTGGCATCTCCAAATCCACTTCCGACACCAAATGTTACGAAACTGGGTTCGAGATTTGGAGAAAAACGCCAAAGTTCGTATGAGGGTTTTAATTCACTACGGAACCCAAGGATTGACACGTGAAGATGGTCTTCCTGATGTCCAAGTCCAAGTCGCGTAGCAGCTGAGGTCCAGGTATCTCGCCAAAGTAGTCGCAGGTACTTCCACTTGTCGCTTTGAGGTAGGTTTCCTTCGCTTCGGTTCGCTTCGAAGTTATCGCTTTCGTAGCTCGTACTGAACTGGCGGGACGCGCACTCGATCGCCTTTTTATATGCGCCGATACAGAGGTCTACACTTTTCTCGAATATTCTCGTTACTTGACACATGTATTTCGATTGACGGGAAACATCGAGACGCCGGTATGTATGTGTGAGTGCGACTAAGCCGACGACCTATTCAAAGAACTCTAGCCTTTATGCTGTAAGAATATAAGGCCTAGTTTCGCTTGCATGATTCCACTCGCGAACATTCCAAGTCTATCTCGCCAGCAGAGTTCTTACTCGCGAATATTCTACATCTATCTCGTTCGCGACACTGCCCCCTTCTTAAAGACGCGCGTCCCGAGCGTCACTATTGCTGCCATGATAACGTGCTAGACGGTCTATGTGCACTACTTTGAGTGCCCCTCTTGGTTGACGTTGGATCCGATAGGTCACGTCGTTTATTCGCGTTATGATCTTGTATGGGCCTTCCCATCTCGTTTGTAATTTCGGTGATTTTCCTTTCCGGCGAATCGGGTTATGAAGCCATACTAAGACTCCTTCTTCAAAGCCACGTGAGTTCGCTTTTCGGTCATATCTAGTCTTCATGTTTTCATTTGCTTGTAAACCATTTTCGCGAACTAAGTCATAGATGTTCCATATTCGCTCTCGAAGATCGAAGACGTAGTCTGGCACAGTACATGGGTCTTCTGGTGGCCTCCCCGTTAGTAGATCCACAGGTAATCTAAGTTCTCTGCCGAAATTCACCTGAGCTGGGGTAAGTTTTGTGCTTTCATGCTCCGATGTCCTATAAGCCAAGAGGAAAAGTGGTATGTACTTGTCCCAGTCTTTCTGATGTTTGTCAACCAGTTTCGCTAAATGTCTTTCCAAAGTCTGGTTAAATCTCTCCACCATGCCATCAGACTGAGGGTGATATGGAGTGGTTCTCGTTTTATGCATCCCCAGTAGTTTGCAGATTTCTTGAAATAGTTGCGACTCGAAGTTTCTTCCTTGATCTGAGTGGATTTCTAGTGGTACACCAAACCGGCAGATTACTTCCTCAACCAACTTGGAGGCTACTGTCGAAGCTTCTTGGTTAGGTATAGCGAATACTTCCGGCCACTTGCTAAAATAGTCCATGACAACCATGAAGTACTTATTTCCTGATTCAGTTACGGGGAATGGTCCGGCAATGTCTACTGCAATCCGTTCCCAGGGCGCGCCGACATTGTATAGCTGTAGACTTCCTCGAGTTCTTGTTGACGGGCCTTTCACGGCTGCACAAGTTGTACATTTGCGGCACCAATCCTGAACATCTTCCCGACAATTCAGCCAGTAAAATCGTTCCCGAATCTTTGTTAATGTTCTCTTAACGCCTAGATGTCCACCTGTTACACCATCATGTACTTCACGGAGAACGTCTTTCACTCTATCTCTTGGAACAACAACCTGTAGGTGAAACTCTTTGCCGTTTGGTTTCTCCCATTTACGGTAAAGTATTCCATTCTGCAGGATAAAACTGTCCCATTGAGCCCAATACGCTTTGGTGGTGGGGCTCGTAGGTGCAACTTCTGCCCATCTAGGTTTATCAGCACTACGTTCTTTCCATGCGATGATGAGCCTTATATCTTCATCATCTTCCTGGGCTTCTCTTAAGTTGTCATCGTCCCATTGCCCTGTAGGGATTGTTCTTGTGATGTTAACCGTAAGCTCCTTTGTCTCTTGTTTAACACAATGCTTGCAGTCTTTCACACATGGTCTTCTTAAGAGTGCATCAGCATTTCCATTGGCCTTTCCGCTACGGTGCTCAGTAACAAAGTCAAATTCTTGGAGTTGTTCAATCCGACGTGCAACTTGGCCTTCCTCTGCGTCAGCAAGTACCCGCTCCTCAGTCTTGGCTGTTACTCGTTTCCCCTGATTTCTTGCAGGAAAGGAGGATTCTTGCCTTTTCGTAATTGCAGTAAGCTCTTCTCGTAATTTCTTTATTTCATGTTTTTTGGACAGGAGAGTTGCAAATGTCCTCTTTCACCACACCTGTAGCAAGTAGGCGCAAATCTATTGGTCTTCTTTGGCGGGCTCTTGATAGCCTTAACTTCTTCTGTGACTTCTCGCAACTTATGTGGCCACATGTCCTGTCTTAAAGCTTCGTACTCTAGAGCATGTGCCAAGGCATCTTTAAGTGACGCGTGATGATGAATCCCCACTGCAGCTCTTACGTCCACGTCTCTTATTCCATCAATAAAAGCTTGTAAAATATATGTGTCGATCATTTTGGAGTCAAAAGACGAGTAGGCTTTACGCACTAGTTTTTCTATTTCCAATGCCCACTGTTGAAGTCCTTCTCCTGGGCGCTGAACTCTTTCACGCAGCTGGGCTCGAAAAACGTGTTCGAGATGACGTTCTCCATACCTGGCTTCTAACGCCTCCATCAATTCTTTAAAGGTGCTTCCAGAGCTAGGCAGTGCCTCTAGGACTGATAGTGCTGAGCCTTTTAGAGCAACAGTAAGGGCTGTATGGCTCTGTTCGTCGGTCCAACCGTTTAAACTAGCGACGGTCTGGAATTGTTGTTTGTATGCGGCCCAAGATGTGGTACCGTCATAAGATGGCACTTTTACACTTGGCCCCTTAGTTTCACAGCCGGATGTACTTGGGGTCCCTACTTTCTCTAGACGCAATACTTTCTTTTCCAAAAAGGTTATTCTATTTTCCACCTTGTTTTCCAAATCAGTTACACGGTTTTCGACAACGTCTACATCATTACGGATCTGCTCCACTGATTGATTGAGTTTGCAGAAATTTCCCAAGACTATTTGCTGTTGCTCACTCAAGCGTGCAAATCGCAAATCTTGTGTCTCTTCTATACGTTGAAGTCGTAAATCTTGTGTCTCCTCTATACGTTGAAGTCGTTGTGTACTAGCTTGTTGTTCTTGCCGAATTAGTTCTAATAGGTGCATTAAACTATTTGAATCGCTTGGCGTTTGGTGGGCGTGGTCAGTGGGCGTGGACTGGCCAAGGTGGGCGGGGCCAGTGGGTGGAGCTAGACGTCTGTTGGGTGTGGCTTGAGGTCCAGTGGGCGGGGCTTGACGAATGGTGGGCGTGGCTTGATGACTGGTGGGCGTGGCTTGAGGTCCAGTAGGCGGGGCTTGTTGTCCAGTGGGCGTGGCTTGAGGTCCAGTGGGCGGAGCTTGATGTCCAGTGGGCGGAGCTTGATGGGCGGTGGGCGTGGCCTCAGGGTCAGTGGGCGTGGCTTGAGGTTCAGTGGGCGTGGCTTGAGCCACGCCCCCTTGAGCCTCCATGGCACGCTGGGCCCTGGTCCTGACGCCCTCCCTGGTGGTATCCTCTTCTTCTCTTGGTAGAACTGGCATCTCCAAATCCACTTCCGACACCAAATGTTACGAAACTGGGTTCGAGATTTGGAGAAAAACGCCAAAGTTCGTATGAGGGTTTTAATTCACTACGGAACCCAAGGATTGACACGTGAAGATGGTCTTCCTGATGTCCAAGTCCAAGTCGCGTAGCAGCTGAGGTCCAGGTATCTCGCCAAAGTAGTCGCAGGTACTTCCACTTGTCGCTTTGAGGTAGGTTTCCTTCGCTTCGGTTCGCTTCGAAGTTATCGCTTTCGTAGCTCGTACTGAACTGGCGGGACGCGCACTCGATCGCCTTTTTATATGCGCCGATACAGAGGTCTACACTTTTCTCGAATATTCTCGTTACTTGACACATGTATTTCGATTGACGGGAAACATCGAGACGCCGGTATGTATGTGTGAGTGCGACTAAGCCGACGACCTATTCAAAGAACTCTAGCCTTTATGCTGTAAGAATATAAGGCCTAGTTTCGCTTGCATGATTCCACTCGCGAACATTCCAAGTCTATCTCGCCAGCAGAGTTCTTACTCGCGAATATTCTACATCTATCTCGTTCGCGACAATAATTTGTCTTATTTTTTGTTGTGTTTCAATAAATTTATTGTAATTAATTAAATATGACATATTTGAAATGCAATAAATATTTTTAAAGAATATTCAACACTTTCTGACAGTTTTTTGCTAGTCGTGTGTGCTACCATTTATACTTTACAGTACCTGGGCGACCGAGCTTTGCTCGGTTACATCTCAAACATTAACTAAATTTTTTTAAACTTGTCTTAAAACAATGCAAAATAAAAAATTATATATAAACTTAAACATAAAAAAAACAAAAGTAAGTCACCGAGTGGGATTCGAACCCGTAACACTCTTTCTAGCGGTCGGTATCCTTAACCGCTGAGCTAAAAACAAGGCGGTCGGCGCGACGAAATTAGCGACCATATTCTGCGTGGAAAGAAAAACGCATGAAAACTCGAAAACACGCGTTTTCCCAAACATAAGACTAATCTATATCGATGGTTTACCCCCGAAAACCGCCATATACAAATTTTCTGCGAAATCGTTAGAGCCGTTTTCGAGAGCACAGAAATTTATAAATATATATATATAGAATTGCTCGTTTAAAGATATAAAATACGTTGGGTATCATGTTACGTTAGTAAATATATTATCTTTGTTAAAGCAAAAAAAAATATATAACTAGTCTACATAATTAGATATAAGTACATACTGATATGAGAATTACCAAGACGGTCTAAGACTTTTCCCGTCCTTTTGGTTGTGATGGCCAAAGCTTGTGTCAGAGTTTATCTGATTATACATTTTCCCTCTAAAAATATCACCAATAAATTTAAAAACTGTGTTCTTGTCGGTGGAGTATTTTCCATGTTTCCCTTTTTGCGGTTAAATACCGGACCTCCCTAATCTCCCTATATTACACAACTTCTGCCTTTTTTACTTCATTCATTCAACCTTCCTGGGTATTCCTTTTCCTCTCGCGTCTTCTTAAAATGTAACAACATATATTTTGAGAGTTAATTTCTTCTGTCGATATAAAAGGCCGGTAGCTCCAGAGTAGCATTGACCAATGTTCCCGATTGGACTAGCCGTGACCTAAAAACGTACTTGCCGAAGGTCCAAGGTGGCTGGCTAGTGATTTTAACTCTTACGATATGTAATGCAACATACGTGGCGTAGTGGTCATCATGCTAGTCCGCCACCCAGAGGTTCCGGGATCGATCCTCGGTCAGGGCAATTTGAAAATGGCCTTTTTCAAATTGTCCTGGATCTTGGATATTTTATATATGTATTTGCTATAAAATATAGTATCGTTGAGTTAGTATCCCGTTACTCAAGTCTCGAAATTACTTTGGGGCTAGCTCAATGAGTGTAATTTGTCAATATATAATATAAGGTGTAACAAAATATACTAAAACTATTTAATTTGTCCCTATATGTATATTTATTTTAAAGGTGAATTCAGTCCGTGATACTAAACAATTTTTCCCAAGGAACAAATGTCAAAATATGAAAAATATTTTTGGCTTTCCATAAAAACTCGGATCCGCTGATGGGTCAACCAACTTGTGTGGGAGGCCAAAAATTACTTTTTTATTTTGATATATGTTCCTCGGGGAAAGACAATTAAATGCAATGACAATTAAAGTCTATAATGCCCTCCCAGACCTGCTTAGAGCAGAGGAGAAGAATTCGATCTTTATCAAAAGATTAAGAGGCCGTCTATTAAATTTGACAAATTTCACTCAACTTTGCGTCGTGTTTTTGAGAAAACTACAGGATTATCATTAATTTTTTTTATATATTATGAAAGATAATATCATATTATTTAGCATGAGTGAACCATTTTGCCTATGAACTTGCTTGTTTTAGTATAATTCACTGGAATCCAACGTGCGTTTTGCCAAATTTCGCAAGACGCGTGGCGGGGCTTTCGAGATTTTCAAATGATTTAATCATTAACACCCGGTAAAAAAAATACACAAATATAGCTGAATAAGTATTTTCTGACATGAGTGAAGCTTTTTTCATTGTTTTATTTAAATTCACAAGGAAAATAAATCAACAAGTCGCGTAATTTTCGCCGAAATCGATGTAAATAAAGTCGCTTGTATTTGTGTTTTGAGCTCCTATTTTAGAAAAATAAAAATAACGTTACAAACGCCATTTCATGCCCTTTTTAAATATGCCAAACACATCATAATTATATATTTTTAAATAATGTAAAAAAATAAAATCATATCGCATAAAAATTTATTTAAATAGGATGCGGTTTACCCTCCGACGGCAGTCCGCGCGCAGCGCTTACAGCGAGAGGACGTATTTCTTTGCGCCAACGCCGACCTCGTAGTCACTGTGCGATGACGTGCGCAAACCATAGAGTGACTGATAGGATTTGATCATTGGAAAACTTGATTACTTATAGTAATTTATTTGTGTCGTTGAACGTACTGTCGTAAATATAATGGGCTATCGGATAAATTTTTCAAACTTGAAAAGAAATAGAAAATTTATCAAGTTCTCCCTAATTGCCCCGTATTTCTAAAATGAAGATGTTGCTCCCATTCCATCGCTGGGCGGTGGTGTTCAGCGCTGGTGTGGCCCTAGGCCATATGCGCAGGCACTGTCTGCTCCGCGGTGGAAAGGGAAGCGATGTAGCGGCCATTTTAAGAAATTCAGTTTACATGAAAATGCGATTTCACTAATATCGTCTAAGTAACCAAACATAATTATTGAAAGATTTTTTATATTTAATTTGCCGTACTCATTTGGGGAGTGTAGCACGGCAGCTGAGTGCTGGCACCGGATGCCGTCCTCCACACCCCAAATTTAAGATGAAACAAATTTTGAAAAATCAATAAAAAATAGTTAAATTCATTTTTATTCCAAAAATTTGTTAGTAAAAACTTTAATTTGGAGAATACAGTCTCCGATTATGTTGGAGGATGCGGACGAAAAAAAAAATAGTATGAGCAAATGAGCTAAAAATAGAACGTTGATAATGTGAAACGGAAAAATAAATACTATGGTGCCACTAATTCTGCAAAAGGCAAAAAGTAAGCTTAAGTAAGTCACTAGACAAGACGTATGTCAGTTTGGTGTCTAGACTGGACCTGATTTGTTAATTAAAACTGAAATTATCAGGCGAGAGGATGAGATTTGGGAAAATAAAATGTAAGACCGGTTGATAAATTTTTATCATAAATTATTACTACTGGAAATCATCGATCCGCCTAAATGTCGTTCAATGAAACTCTTGCAGCTATTAGCCCTATATTATAATTAATACGTGCTTGTACCTTCAATAAGTATCCTAGCTATTGTTACGAAAGTGGGGTTTGAGATTTGGAAAAAAATGCCAACACTCTTCTTAGGGAATTTATTCACTATGCAACCAAAGATTGACACACTAATATGGTCTTCGAAACGTCCATTGTCCAAGTCTTCATGCAGTCATAGTCCAAAATTCGTCGCTGAAGTTGTATAGGTTACGCGCCGATAATATTTGTTAAATCTCTTTGAAGTTATCTCACCACTTTTATATACGCCTGCCAAGATACGAGAATAGATATTTCTAGAAAATTCATGTGCTTGACCCTCCGTCACCCCGACTTAGAATGTTAGTGTTGGTTGACCGATGTGAACTCGGTATTATTCTCAAACATTCCACAACATTCTTTTTAATTCTTCATCATTCTGGATTATTCTATAAATTTCTAGACCATTCCACATTATTTTAGAACTTGCTAATTCTTCTGGAATTCTCTACTTCTAGTAGCTTTGCGACACTATTTCTCATCATTGTGCTAAATTTCATCGAAATCCGTTTATATGTTAGATATTATTTGTTTTGAGCACGCAAGGTTTAAAACGGTAGTCAGATTTGCGTGCTAACATGAGGCTTTTCTGCAATAATTTTAATCGAAAATCAGAAGCAAATGTAGCGTTTCCTGTCAAGCAGATTTGTATGTGTACTTTTTAAATGTATACTCAGACAAATTATACCAATTTTCTTAATTCTACAGTTTTATTTATTTTATTCGATAATAAGGAAGGCAACTTCTACTCTAGCGATGCAGTCGTGTGTTTCATGAACGCGCTACTGCATCGCAACATTCTCCATCGGTTTATGACCAGCGACTGCATAGCTACCAAAGAATTCACCGTGTGCTACCTCCCTAAACTCCTTTTCATTTGATATACACGCTGACTTTTCATTGGTTTTGGAAAAAAATGTCATCGTGTAAAAAAATTCTTCTATACATATTTGTGTATGACAAGACAAAAATGTTGCGAAAATGACTTCTGATCGAGACCACGTAGTGTTAAATAAAAGACTCGCATAGATTCCATGACAAGTGTTTATCTCCACCGTCAATGCCCCAGAATCTTGTAAAAAAATTTTCACCAAAGACATTTAATTTCTACCTTCATTATTTATTCAGAATGAATTCTCACCAACCGGTCAATTAGTGCTGCCAATTTTTAAAATATCCGTCTGTTCGTTACAACTTGCCACAGATACCCGACCGTACGAACGTACCAACTGTATCAATCGACTTCCACTTAGGTTTTATTAATTTAGCAACACTTATGACAACTGCCAATACTGTTTACAAATCGTGATACTTATTAGCTACAACAGATCTAAGAGTTTTAAATAAAAGTAATACTTAATAGTAGTTACGCCTGACCAAAACTGCCGCGTGAGCTCGATGAACTCTGTCGGGCCGGCCAGGTGGTGGTACTACTAATTGATCTCACGATTTTTTGTTTCTGAATTTTTATTTTAACTAGCTATTTAGGTATTAATAACGATCCTTATGAAGTGGCTTTCGGCACTAAAACCATTGAAAAATCACCATGTAGAGAGTAATACGGAGTAATATGGCTTACAATCAATGATAAGTAATACTTTGCACTACCTAATTTGCTAAAACTTGCCTTATTTAAGTTTCTATACAAATTAAATAATACTCAACTTTGCTAAAGTACCTGGGTGACCGAGCTTTACTCGGTTACATATCAAACATTAACTACATTTGAAACTTGTCTAAAAACAATACAAAGTAAAAAATTATATATAAACTTGAACATAAAAAAACAAAAGTACTCATTAACAGTCACCGAGTGGGATTCGAACCCGTAACACTCTTTCTAGCGGTCCGCATCCTTAACCGCTGAGCCAAACGGATGGCGGCCGGTGCGGAGAAATTAGCGACTATATTCTGCGTGAAAAACAAAACGCATGAAAACTCGACAACACGCGTTTTCCCAAATATAAGACTAATCTAGATCGATTATTTACCGCTGAAAACCCCCATATACCAATTTTCAGCAAAATCGTTAGAGCCGTTTTCGAGATCATCGAAATTTATAAATATATAAATAAATAAATATACCTACAAGAGTTGCTCGTTTAAAGGTATAAGTTAAAGAATAGAAGTCTCCATTATTATCACCTTCACGATTTATCATATTATTTTATCATAATATTTTTTAATTACTTGTAATCCAAAGCACTCAAGGATTTAATATTCATATATTATTACTCGCATTTAAATTAGGATTGCATTTGTAATAAAACTTTTACCAAAATTTGAATAATATCTGTTAGTTTATACCAGTTAGTAAGTTAGAAAATCTTTATTGCACCAAAACATAATGTACCACCAGTATATTTAACCAAAAAACATCAACGATCGCTGAGCGCACTACACCGCGCTTTACGTCGCCTACGTAGCTCTGTGTGTGTGAGCGGCATGTCGTTGTGTGCGTGCACCCGCTGCCAGCGTGCAAAAAGATTACAGCGGGCTCTTAAAAGCCCTGCTTATAGATAAAAAATAAAATTTACATTGGACAAGTTTTTTAATGATAAAGATTTGACAAAATATACAATTAATGAGAATGACGAATAACATAATCTGCATTGACATTTAATATAATTAACAATTAAATTAAAATAACATTTGGACGTTATTAAATATTATAGTACTTATAGTATTGACTCATTAAAAAAAAAAAAAAAAATTTTAAGACATCAATAAAAAGAAATTACATTTTTATTCATAATCATTTTAACATTGAATTTGATACATACTTAGAAATAATCCGCATGCCATTCCGTTATTTTCTGTTGCAATGCCCTAACAGGGTTCATGTTGTACTTACTAACTTAAGAAGTGACTGTGTAGTGTAATCTAATACATGTATAATGTGAAAAGCAATAAATAATTTTAATTGAATTGAATTGAAAAGTTGTTCAATATCATAGACTGAATTCACCATTAAAATAGTTACAGTAAATTTTGCTAGATCTTGTATATTTTTATATTATATTTATACAACACATTGCAAATACTGGTCTGGGAGAAATTAAAAAAAACTTAGAATGTACCAGCTGCTTCTCTTCCCACGCAGATCGTAAAAGCCGATCGAGGGAGTGGGCAAAAATGCAAATCATGTTAACAGGCGATGCGACTAGCAACCCGTCACTGAATTGATTGCTTTTCCATCTTCTCGCCCACCATGACGCTAAAAGTGGCTTTTGGTTCTTGCGGCCCTGGGCTCTGCATAGAACCGCAAGACCCAAAATGCTCTGTCTGCCCCATTAGGGATAAAGACGTGATAGTATGTATGTATATTTATACAACACATTGCAAATATAGCGTACCTATCACTGTAAGTGCGCAATATGGATTTCGGAAGCTGTAAATCAGGAGTGTTTTCAGATTGCCGATCGAGAATCGAGATGTTTACCCTTGTTTATCCTGTGTCTTTTCATCAAGTTTTATAGAGCTTATAGACGTGCTTCTGCCATTGTCTTTTTCTTTATATCGCTTAATGCTTCTACTTCCTAATATATTAGGAATACTAATCTTCTTTGGATAAACGCATGCTTGCTTTTTCATTTATTGTCAAAAGCTTCTTAATGCTTAATAGAAATAATTTGGTCCAGACAGTGGTGAAGAATAGAATCGAAGTTATGTATTTGATTCTCTTATAAGTCTTTATTGTGGTGGAAGGTAAACAGGTTTGGGTAACAATTTATGGCGAAATCAACAACACATGAACAAAATCAACAACTTCTGTCCTTTGGTTTTGGGTTGACTGGAAGAGATCCCTTAAAGAGATAAGTCCGCCTTTGTATTGTTTTCTTTTGTATTTTTATTGTGTCCTTTTTGCACAATAAAGAATTTACAAACATAAATAAAAGCAAAATGGAACGAATATCGAGAATTCATAGCCTTTAAAATATCTACGTATTCTTTTTCAAAGAAAAATCTTTTCAGCATGAGACCGTTCAATAATACGATTCAGCAGGTTTGTAGGCTAAAGTAACTCCGATATAAATTGAGTTTATTTACTTATTTCCAACTTTATTCTAATGGCATAAAGTTCAATGTTTTGAACTTTATGCCATTGAATAAAGTAGTAAGTTTTCGCTTCTATATTCTTGAATGTTGAAATCGGGTTTTGCGTGGGATTCCCTAATGGAATATAATATAATTTCAAGACCTGGCGCTTTTATGACGCTATCTTTCAACATTTTCACGATATGGCGCTATTTTTTACACATTCTGCTGCTAAAAATGCATACTTAGGTGTTTCTTTGATGGAATGGCAATTAAAATAGTGATAAGTTGGTAACTGCATCACCTACTCAGACCAATTTTACCCATTCTCTCGATCGGTTTATCTTTTCTGCGAGTCCAACATGGAATATTGCTTTTTTATATAAATATTTATTTATTTAAACATCAATCTTCTGCGATTCTGAAGAAGTCAAAGAAATGGGTAATTTGCTGGTACTGGTTATGAAAATAAATCATCAAAAAATAATGTCACTTGTCATGATCATATCTATTTTTTACGTGATTTTTGATTTATTATTGCAGAAAAACTGATAATCGATTACGTCATTTCACTATATTTCATACAAATCCCACTAAAATTTTTGTTTTGACATTTCTTAAAAAAATATTTTAAGTTGTTGGAAAGCAGCGAAATGGCGTTCGAGAATGTCCTATTCTATCTAACCTTGCACGCGACTATTTCTGGGCGAGAACTGACAATACGAACAACGTATTCTCGTTTATTTGTATTCTGTCATTCAGTTACGTAACTCCTGCAGTTTAGTGCCCCGAGAGTCCGACATTCTGAGACACACAGAGAGCACAGATGTGGCGCTTTACACTAAGTTGGGCTCGGTAGCGGCACGAAACTCTAGCGCTGACCTTGCTTGCGCAGAAGTCAACCCGCCCCCCCCCTCTACACTTCACTCAGTGCTAAACTTACGTGCCGCTATTTGTACTCTAGTCATTACTACAGCGAAGGCTATCGCTGGACGTATGACTCCCCAAGAATTTTCAAAATGGCCGATTGAAAGCGGCCTTTCTTCAACGTTTTCTAGAAATATTTTCATTTTGAGCCGTTTTGTCCCATCAGATCATTGTCGCCAGTATTCACATATTTACTTGGCAAAGTTATAAAACGATTGTTAATTATATCTAATGAAAAATAGGGTAACACCCTAATCTCCTTATTATATTGCTAAGTGGAATACTATAGTATTCCACTTAGCAAAGACATTAAGTACTACTATTTAATGTAAGCTGTTAGCTACTTACTATTTTATGTATTAAAAATTCTTCGAGCCTAATATCCTTCAAAAGTTATTGGTACTAATAATAAGTATATTTACCAAGCTTATAATGACTTAAGAAGGCATAGTTATGTTTTTAAACCGAGTCCAAACAAAATATCATAATTGCATTACGTACAAAAAACTCACACACTCCCGCGTAGTTAATGTCAGCGAATATTAGCTTCTTTTGTGTGCCATCGGTGTTTTGTGGCTAAGATCGAGAAGTATGGGTTTCTGGCACTGGCAACATGTAACGCGGTCAGGGTCGGTTGACGCTCTCTACTGACGTGGTTATGATTAGATGATAAGAGTATGCTCATGACCATAGCTTTGATTAAAAAGAATGGATCACTAAAAGAAGTCGCTTAGCGTATACTGAAAACTTGAATCAACACAGCACCAATTTTGTTTTGGTCTAACTTTAAAACGCATTAATATAACGCCAGTTAATGACTACAACAAAAATATCTCCCTTTTGAGTCTCATAAGAGCAAATGCAGTGGTAACATGCTGTTGTCATGAAATGTTTTGGTACATGAAATGAAATAAGGTCACAATCAAACTAAGGTGTACACCAACTATCTTTAAGGCCAATTTAAAACTACAGTACTTTCCATAAAATTAAAAAAAGAATTTTGACAATTTATTAATTTAATATCAAGCACAGCTCATGTTTCCAAAAATCAGAAGTATTCAATCAGATCAGCGCTAGAACGCCGTTCGTCAATAAAATAATATCATCATCATCATATCAGCCACAGGAAGTCCACTGCTGGACATAGGCCTAAAATAATATATTAGTCCTTAATTTCCTTAAATGCCTGGGTAAAAATATCTGGAATTGTCAAATAGTTCCGGACACAGTCTTATTAGTAATCTGTGACTGTGACACAGTCCAGCAGTGGATGTTTACAGCTGAAATGATGATGATGATGATTTTCGAAACAAAGCCAAATCATTGTAATGATTGACCGAGCGAGCGAAGCGAGCGAAGCGTCTCAGTTTCGAGATTGGCCAAAAATTATTTTGTCCGTCTGTCTGTTCTCGCCTACAGGTCGCATTTCTTAACCAATTCTCATAAAATTTTGTAAGCAGATTCAGCAACAACATAGAATTTTTTTGTCGAGCCAGTTTTTCAAAATTTTTCAAAATGGCGGAAATATGGGGGTTTAAAATTTTAAAACTGTCATATATCCGCTATTTCAAAATATTTTCAAAAATTTCATTAGACTTTTTTGTTGCCATTATAAAAACGATTTTTTTTTATTTGAACAACTTTTTTATACGTTATGCTTAAATGGATTTAGGGTGACTCGCGAAGTCTAGC
The DNA here is from genome assembly GCA_963555685.1 of Acrobasis consociella. Classification (NCBI taxonomy): domain Eukaryota; kingdom Metazoa; phylum Arthropoda; class Insecta; order Lepidoptera; family Pyralidae; genus Acrobasis; species Acrobasis consociella. Next base: position 4,102,255 of record OY743111.1, on the reverse strand, counting down.
TGACTGAGCCGTGCGTGACGGATATACAATACAAATCTTCTTACAAATTATACTAAAACTATTTAAGGGTGAATTCAGTCCGGGTTACTGAACAACTTTTTTAAAAATACATACACCCTGGGGTCCACGAAGTAATTTCTCTGAATAACTATTATGGTTATTATTTTGAGTTTCATAAGTAGTTCTTAAAAAAAAGGGTTTTGCTTATTTTACGATTAGTTTTTTTTTCAGTCTTTGCTTATTTAGATTGATTGTTGGCTTGTTTATTAAATTTAGCAATATTGTTAAGCGAATTTTCGTTCAATCGCTATCGCTGCTTGTCTGTGCTTCTGTAGTAGTATTAGTAATTATGCTACGAACTAATAAGAGATCAACAGCAACCAAAGCACGCGAAGTAGCTTTACGAAAAGAGTAAGGAACCAATTAGCAGCGGTATAGAACCATGGCAATACAAATAAACATATAAACGGAAACCCATTAATAGTTTTCTGGTTTTTCCAACAATGAACTGACTTTGTCATTTGAAAAATGGTGGGTAATTTTTCGGTAAAAGACTACTGGTATAGAACTGAATTTCAGCATCACGGTAGACCTCTTATCCATGGCATTGTATGGTTGGAAGGTGCTCCTGACATTTCAGAGCTAGATCGAAAGTCGTTTAAAGAAAGGGCTGTGATTGCCAACTATTTTGGAAATTTGGTCACAACCATGAATCCGCCTATTGGTAAACCTGCACCAATAGTTCATCCAAATCAGGTACATTATTCTGAAATAATAATCGCGAGGTCTAAGTTCGTGGCGAACTACTAGTTTTAGGCTAAAAAAAAATACATCTAACAATAAAATAAGAATGAAATTTCATCAATTTTCTTCCTCTCGTACATTTTGTGCAACATTGTCATGGCGTGGTGTGGCTTTTTGGCAAAAAGATCCATTCAGCATGTGCCGCGGTCACGAAGTGACTGCGACGCTGGTTTTCAAATTCTCTATCTGGCCCACGAAAATGTGATAGGATAGTATTGCATAACGCAAATAAGCAAGTTTCCTGGGTCAAAAATAAATTAATTGGCACTGTTAAAAGAATAAAATGTCACAAAATAATGTCACTTGTCATTGATCATATCCATTTTCAACGTGATATAAGATTTCATAATACGGAAAAACTTATATTAAGAGCGCTATTTGACTCTAAGAAACTATGACGTCATTCGTTTTTATTTTATACCAATCCCATAGAAAATGCTTGTTTTGACGTTTAGAAAAAAGTGTCTGATTTGATTTGTTGGAAACTTCTTTATTGTGCAGTTTTGTGATTGCCATAAAACATCTAGTAGCTATGGGTATGGACAGGCCATGGGTCGGTGGTCTGCAAGGCGGTCATGGCCGGTTGTCGCCCTGCTGGTGGAAACGATAACAAGTTAACAACATGAGCGATAAATTGATGATGGACGCTATGGAGCGTGCTGATAAAATCTCTTCTATTGCATGATTGGAAATTGCTGCGAATGTTCAGTTTGGACGGATGATAAATGAAGAAACTTGTTGAACTCTCTTTGATGGTAAACGAATCATTAAATACTACTTGAAATATTATTGTCACTGCATTGACTTCCAAGCGGAGCAGGAAAACGAAGAATATAGCTGCTTCTGAAAAATATCTTTTTTCTGTTTTAATATCTGCGATCAGTCCCTGATAAGCAGAAGTGTGTCAGTGTGGTTTTTACAGAGGTTGCTCCCCAGCGGCAGCAATCCTTTTTTTATTTTCTGGAACTATGTCCTGGAATGTCGTGTCTTTTTAGACGCTTTTTGTAGCTAATATTGACCAGCTTGGACACCACCTCATTAGGGTGGTTTGCGAGTCGCGTCTCACTCATATCGCTGAAAAAGAAATGGGCGCCAACTTCGCACTTCAAGACAATGATGCAATGGCAACCCGTTTTCGAAACTAATACCTCATCAAAACTAATACAGCATAGGCAAACCAAAAACGAATGAAGCATTAATTAAAATATATTTTTACTGAATAAGTAGGTACATCTGTAAGTTGTGTTATTCTTAAATAATCGGCTAAGTACTAGTCGGAATTACGCACGAGGAGTTCCGTATCATTATATATAAAAATCACGTTTGTTGTATGCAAAAATACATCTTCTGTGAAAATTTCGACTGTCTAGCATCACAGTTCATGAGATACAGCATGGTGACAGAAAGACATACAGTTTTACCCTTTGGGTACGGAACCCAGAAACATGTTCTGAAATTCATGAAATTCTTTTAATAGAAGCATGGGTATCTAATCATAATTTTTATTGCTTTGTTTAGGAGAAAGATAATAAAATAATCATAGATAAGATAATACCATTTATATTCGCTGATATAAGCATATACTTAAAATTATTTATAACACCTAAGTAACTGACAAAGAAATCCACTTTTCTAATAGCGATAAGATAGCGTGGCATGACTTCAAAAGTTAATATCCAAAGTGATGTACGAGTATGTTTTCGCAGTTAGGCAAAAAAATTGGCAGCAGTAGATTTTTTCTTGGAAAACCTATTGCCAGATTTTACGTTTGAAATGTATCTTCAAAGTCGTGTTACTAGTTTGTCATAGGTACTTCGTGTTCTTTATGTAAACAATAGAGAAATGAAATGAAATAAATTTATTTGCAAGCAAACACGGTAAGAATACTGTACGATAGAATTAGGTATGAAATGATCATTCATACCTAATTCTATCGTACAGTAGTACTAGAGTAGTAAGTAGTAGTAGAGAGCAGGTACGTATTTTTTTTCTTATTAAAATGCTTATTAACCACAGTAAAAAATATTAAAGAATTTATAAAATATCTTAATCAGCGACGAACTGGTGATCTTCTTCTTATCGTGTGTGTTAGTGACTAACACTAGTGTCAGAGTTTTTAAACCGCCTTAAAGGCCTCTGACATGGTTTTAGGTAACGACCAATGTCAAAGATAGTGACTGGTGATACTTTGAAGTTTTAATTAGAAAGAGATGTCCGATATGGACTGGTGACGTCATCTAAACATTTTCCATTAAAAAAGCAGTTTTGCGAGAGACATAGACATATTTTTGTAAAATCTTATTCTGATTTCACTGTTAGTACTTTACTCTTGAATATTTATGGATAAACTGTTTGATACGTACTAAAACGCATAGATTGGATCGCACTGCTAATAAACGCATAGATTCATAAAGACCTCCATATTTATTTCAATGTTGTAATTCCATTTGATGAATGATGAGTGATGTTATTATATATTATACTATTCAATTATCAGGAAGTACTTGTCAGACAAACAGACAGATAGATATACAAACGCATAACAATATCTACCTACTTGAAATAGTAAGTAAGGATTGACGAATCGCTACTCGTCTTCTCCTATAACAAAGCTTAAGCTACCTACCACATTTTATTTTTCTTCTCTTTAGCGCGGCCGCATACCATCAGAATTTTCTAACAGAAAAATTCTAACGTTCGCCGGAAGGCACTCCGTGCATATATTTTGTATTAGCTCCCGCACACTGTCAGAAAAATTCTAACGGCCCGTCCGTTTCTGATGTCCGCCGGATCGCACCGTTGCCGGACGTAAGAATTTTTCTGACAGAAATTGCGGAAGGCGTGTTTACCATACATTTTGCACACTATCAGTTTCGCGTCAGGTCAGGCACGCCGCCGCACGGAGCACACGTGTTAGTCATAGGCATGAGGAATGGAAAAATATTTTTGGTGAATCGGTTAGATTATTAAAAAATATTGTACACGATTTTTTCTTTTCTTTGAGAAACCAAAAATGACAAAGATACAGCGCATATAAATTTCACGTGACGTCACGGCTGGGTACGATTTTTAATTAAGTGTGACGTCGCAAACCCCCACTCCGGAACTTTGACGCTCCGTATCTTTGTGAATTTTTACTTTTTTGGTAAACTGAAAAATACGAGTCCATTATTTGGGTAATCTAAAAGACGGACTAATTAAAATCATACTTTTCGGACCCTTTCGTCACCCCTATTGTTTTATGTTTGTTATTGTTTAGGTTCCTACCTTCTCGACGCAAAATGAGTACGATTCAAGATTTGATCGCCGAAGTTGAGAAATATCCCTTTTTGTAGAATCTCTACAACGAAAATGATCAAAATAAAATACAGAGGGATTTAGCGTGGGAGCAAATATGCCAAATAATTATATTCATAATTGCTATCTTGTAATCTTGTCGTATTAAGAGGGTGAACCCAATATCGACGGTTTAGCTTTCTTTTTAGGGTTTCGTAGTAAACAAGGAACCCTTATAGTTTCGCCATGTCTGTCTGTCTGTCTGTCTGTGTCTGTCCGTCCGCGGTCCTACTCAGAAACTATAAGGACTAGAAAGCTGTAATTTGGCACGAATTTGTATATCAATCATGGCGAAATAGTCGTAAAATAAAATATGGAAATATTTTTTTTAGGGTAGCTGCCATACAAGTAAAGAGGAAGTCAATATTTTTTTACTGTACAGACACATTGTGTTGGGTATCGTTGAATAGGTCTTTCAAAAATATTGTGAGCTTGGGAACACCATTTTTCAATTTAGGTATCCGTGTCTGAAATATTTAGGTTCAAATTATTTTTTTTTGTTAAAATCACATGTCCCCCCCATCTATCTGCTAAACGGTTATATATGGACACGTGAAAAAAATCACAGCTATAGTAAATTTAATGTAGTTTAAAGGAAAACTATTAGAGCTAAGTAGGGTTAACAAATTAAAAAGTTATAGGCGATTAACTTATAAAATTTACTCGAAAAGGAAAATTTCATAATAATTCAATAGATACGTATGTTTATACGCTTTAGACGTTTTTAGTGGCATGAATTCAAAGTTGGCATTACAACTACGGAACTCTACACTATGCGTGGCCCGACACGCACTTGGCCAATTTATTTTATTAAAACAAAAAAAGACGTGCTAAGAACAATAACGTATCTTCATCCATATTGGTAATATAATTAATGTACGTATAGAAGTACAGATGAAACACGACTGGGCTAGGTCGCGTCTCCGCAAACGCAACACGACTGGGCTAAAAAGCTGCCGGATCGAAATTTCTGACAGTATGCGTGGTGCGTCCGGCATGCGTCCGGCGAGCGTTAGAATTTTTCTGTTAGAAAATTCTGAAGGTATGCGGCCGCGCTTAATGCCTAATATGCCATCTCTCAATTTGATTGTCTGTCAGTTTAAGGTCACGATGTGACAAATGGATATTTATTTTTAAAAGACGCGAGGAACATACGAAACTAACAAAAACATTACGCCGCCATGATGTAATCGTGAGATGCATAGTAAAGGAGTTTCGTTCGCATATGAATGTGGTGTTAAATGTACGGTCATTGGTATATTGTCTTGTCCATATCCTTTATTGCCTTGCCAATAATGCCTGTGTGAAACTTGTTGAAAAACAAGTCGAAAGAAATTTTAAGGTGATACGAGTAAAAAAAATAACCTTATTTGGGCTGTATAAATTCCTGGTTGATGTAAGTCTGATAGTAAATATATAAATTTTTTAATGTACCTATTTTACAAGATGAGTATAAGGAAGCGTGATCTACCCTCTGAGGCTAAAATTATGCAGAACGTAAAAGTATAAAAAAATTGACATCTTTCAGTGCGATGACCTTCACTGATATCCAAGAGTCTATGTACGAAAAGCCATTAGCATCTGTAAAAATAATTTTGGCAAGCATTCCTCACTTCCTCGAAATATCAGATTTTCGCCATGACGTTGTTTCAGAGGTTTCCCCGAATAGACCGATTCGTCTGCAACTTATAGGCGTAACATGTTTCTTGAAAGTTATTCCTCTGATTTTCCTAGCTCGTAAATAAATTTCGCTTAGGGATATACGAGTTGCCATCCGCTGAAATGCGTAAAGTCATAAAATATGAAGACAAATTGCAGAGCACTAAAACAAGGGATATTTGACTTCAAAAGCTCTTATGTTGATTGTTAAAGGATGCCATCGACCGAGCGGCGAAAATCAGTATTACATTGGTTAGTTACGTTTATTAATGAACAAAAGTTATGTACAATGACAAATTTGTATCTCAAAGTCTTAGACAATAGAATTCTGAAGCCTTTACAAATTATTCACAAGAATGAGTTACCTGTAACAATGCAATCGTTATATACGACGAATTCCATTTTGTCCACCGACCTCAAAGTGGACATTACTCCTCAATAATTTATACAGGTGTTATAAAATGAGGGCATTTTATGCGCATTTTGCCTGACAATTAGGCACACCTAGATACGAATTATTGTTATCGGATTCGAAATATCTTGATTGCATATTGTATATTCATCCGCTCGCTCGAAGCTGTGGAACAGGTCCTGATCTCCGGAGTTACAAAGTAATTGGCAGATAATTCAAAACGATATCCGTTGTCTGTATGAATGTGAGTTGCAGGGCGGGCGCACTTAAGATAGCTGCAGGCTTGCCATCTTGTCCATAAATTTCTGCCTTATCGACATAGGTACATATTTTGAAATGCGTGTGTATGACTGTAAATTCATATTTTTCATCATCATCTTCAGTAACTAAGTTTGCATCGAAGGATGTAGTTCTTAAACTAACTACAAGTATGTTCAAATTTTTATCAGGGTTTTATTAAGTCTTTAGGTCCTGACTAGCCCATCAGTCCATCATCGCAGAAGTGGCTGCTTTTTCAATGTTTTTCACTTGGTGGTCTTTTTCAGATTGATCTGGGTTTTGGATGTTTATCTATAGGTATATGAATTTGTTATAAAATATAGTATCCCAATAACTCAAGTCTCTAACTTACTTTGAAGCTTGCTTAATCTGTGAGATTTGTCCATATATATTTGAAAAAAAACATTGATTTCCTTTGAATACTTAAAAAAAAAATTTGTTTGCTCTGTATGTTTAGACCGATTTGAACTTTTTATATCCCTTAGCTCACGCAAACCCTTATGTATCAACCTATACCGTAAACGTTATAGTTCAAAGATGAGATCGGTTATCAGGAGACACATAAAACCGATAAGAAGTGGGTAATCGTGCTAACCACAACAATTATGACCTACATGATATCAGTTTTACTTTGTTGGTTTCGGGCGTTGTATGAATTCTTCATGTAAATTAACTCACGGAACACATCTAATAAAAATCTTTTTTGCAAATTTCGGCTTTTGTAAACGCTGCACTGCAATGTTTTTCTGCTGTTCATTTTAGCAGCTAACCGAGACACCTATTCTTAATTTAATTTTTCTTAATTTCTCTCTGACAAATGTTTTGGATGGATGAAGTTGGTTGTTTGTTTCATGTTTTGGATCCGATCTGATTAGATTGTCCATCAGAACTTCGATAGGTTTAAGATCTATTTTCGTTTAAACAACTGCGGGTACTAAACCTGCACGAATTATATCTATTCCTTATTTCCGTTACTGTATCAATCCATTATCCGATTGTCATTGTCAACCGAACATTCATTGGATTATTTGGTTGTAAGACCTATTTTCGCTTGAACATTTGCGGGCACTAAACCTACACGAACTAAATCTATTCCTAATTCACCGTAACTGGATCGATCATTATCCGAGCCGGTCTATACAAGTTACAGTTATTGTCCTCGCAGGGCATCAGGGCTGTCACGTTTCACATCTGTGCAGTCGGGTAGCGGTGCAGTGCCCTCCTTTCACCTTCGGAGGCGCGGCGGGTGACAACCCTGAACTCGCGACCTGCACGACGTATTGTTTGGCAGCATGGGCTGCGTCGCACCCAAAGCTTCTATCATACTAACGCGTATCTGTGCTGCACACACCACAGCGTCTGCTAGGCCACCGAGCCTTTGGGCAGTATATGATTGAAATTTGAACTCGTTTCCCCGTAACATACACTAGTAAATTCCCGTATATCCAAAATTTTGGGAAGACTACGGAATATGAACCAGCCTAATAACAGCTTGTGCTTGTTGAAATATTTATATAAACGGGTGAAAAGGGCAAAATATATTTGTCTAAATTCCTAGTTCTCTAGTTTTTGCAAATATTCAACGTAGCAGGTCACCACTGCGACCAACTGCAGATCACGTCGCGTCGGAATGACCGAGGCTTTACTTCAATAACTTATTGCTACGTCACGACCTGATGCCATGACATGCCGTCAGGAATCGACATGATACGGAACAAGTCTACATAGGAAATTAGATTGTTCATTTCAATTATTTAGGTTTCTAGGCTTGTGATCTACTCCCTCAATAGCGGCCGTTTACTAGGGTATTATACTTAATATAATCTTGTTAATGGTATTATAATTGTGGAACTTGACTACTCTAACTCGGCATACGTTACTCGGTCATGCAGAACAGTTGTATTAAAAGTCTACTAATCCATTCAACTGAAACTGGACAACTATTACTACTACATTAATGATTCAGCGAAAGGTACACTACATAGCATAAGTTCGGTTAGGCATACAAAACATATTAGGTACATATATTCGAAACATAAGAGCTAATAAAATCAGTTCAATTTATGTGTAAAGTAATTTACTGTTTGTACCTCTATTTTGCCTTTGTATGTCCCCAAGCATATAAGGACTAAGTATAAGCATAAAGTTTAGAAAGAAATAAAAAATATCAATGCCCGTAAGATTGATAGACATGACCAAAGTTTGAATCTAGTGCTTAGTTCTACTTTACTGGACGTTTCCGTGTGATTGAAGAAAGGCATGGCCCCATCTGGAGTTCCACTATTCCACTTCAACTCAGTCGACAATTACCTAGAAGTATTAGCTATAAAGATATTAGTATTTTCAATCTTGTAGACAGTTTGAGAATTGCGAAGAGACTGCTGAGAATTTCGCTCTAGAGTAAATGCTGTGTTATTTTAATTAGGGGTTTTTTGGTTAGGGAATTACAATTTTGGTAGGTTGTTTGTTTATGACTATTTCGTAATACAAATTATTAAGAAATACAAATTTGTAGACATGATCATATTTTTTTGGATCATACCTATGGAATCAGTTAAGTGACTAAAAGTAGTAGGTAGCCGTATCCTATGTTCCTTGAAATTATGTAATGCCATCCGGGCTAAATTTATGTGTTGCTAAGTACATTTTCAAACTATTCATACATAGCTTTCCTATATTTGTTGAATGTTAAATTGTGATACTTCCCACCTGCAACGACCATCAAACGCTATAGTTGTGTACCCACCAGATTGGTAATAAGTAATAGTGTTTTTACTCATTAGAATCTGAATAATTAAAATGATTATCAAAATTATTATATTATATTTAAAATTATTATATATTATAATTATTAAAATGATTATGAAAGTATTGCGCTAGTATAGTTAGCATTCGCATGGCTGAATTAGTAATCCTATTGGAGTACGAGGCACCCTTTTAGCATCAGATCAGCAGAGATGCAGTGGCTTGCTAAAGTTATATGAATATGCCTTATTCTGATTTTTGCTCGCTAACAACGTAATTTTACCTGTACATGCCGTGCCGTGCCAATGCAGCTGTGTCGAGTAATGATGTCATTATTGATTTAGATTTTTTAATACTCCAAACGTAAAATGTTTAATTGTTTACGGAGGATAAACCGGATATATCTAGATCTGTGCCGATAATATTGAATAGAATAAAATTAGAGAACATTCCACTTAACTGAAATATTTTTTCAAAGCATTGTATCTCCCTCTGATTTCTATGCGTTACAATAATTAATAGAAGGACAAAAATACCAGTATTAAATCACCTGTGTAATTATTGAACATTTAACGGGAGAACAAAACAATAGTACCGTCAAAGAAAACCAGTTTAATTTGCTTTTAGCAAGGACAAGTGACTAAAGGCACAGTTATTCGTAATATAAATTGGATCACGTGGCTTGATAAAATTAACATTCTATTATTTCTGAGCACCGATGGTTTCTTATTTACCTTCGAGCAATAGTACGCTATGGCCTTTAAATCTAGGGCAGTAACCCTAGTCCCTTGGTTAAAATTCAATCGGCTTCAGTCACATGCAAACATGGAAATTTATTGTGTGTTAAACTGTTTTATGTTGACTTCTGATTGAATATGGGAATAATAGGTATCTCATACATAGGCATCTCCATCAGTATGTACCCTTTGAATATATTTTGTTCTGTCTGTCACGTGTCTTATACCTATATTTTTATTTATCTTACTGGCCCAATATCTCACTGATATGACAATGACGCAAAAATGGCTATAAATATAAGTGCTATAGCAACACATCTGTATGACCTATCCTGGAGGCGACTTAAGCAATTTATGACGCAATTCAGAATGAAAATTTCAATATTTGCGACGCCGATCACGACACGTAGGTCTTAAATTTTACTTTTAAAGCCCGTGTTGCTTCATTGTTAAAACCTTCAATGTCACGTTTTGGCAAACCTTGACTTGGATCCTTATTATACCATCTACGAAGAAAAATCTCTCCAATGTGTTTAAAAATTTCAAGGCTAATGTCTATCTATATTGATTAGGCCATATGTGTATTGTCTGTTCTTTCGACTAGCCGAATGTTCGGGATGCGCTGGATAGTTTTATAGTTTTTTAAACAAACCTTTTTTATATTATTTTATAGAGTTGCCCGAAATGGGAATGAGATTATTAGTTGTTATTTAGATTAGACTTTTCGCGATTCAACTGTTATCAGGGGCACTTTAAGTAGAACAAGTAGATTCAGTATTTATGATTCGCATCCGAAATTGATAGTCTGACATTGACCCAGTATGATTGAAATCAAAAAGGCAGTGTGCTTAAACCAAATATTTGCTCTGGTTTTAAGGCCCTTTTCTCAAATATTACTTACGCTGTTTTCCTTATACTAAACGGTTTCGTGACCGATCTCTTGGGTTCTTCGTCCTTTAAAACTTTCATCATAATTTAAATTTGTTATTTCGGTCTCATAAATGTATTATAGATTCTTAGGGTGCAGTGTAGCGGTATTCGAATGTGTTGTGGTACGTACATCTCTTCAATAGGTCGTTATCTGGGGGAACGAGAGTGATTTCTATTTTTACAGTAGAACGTTAGCTGAAGTCTTTCGATAAAAGATTAAGGTTGATCGTGTGTTTAAATCCTACGCCATCCTTGACACAATAGTGTGAAATATTGACGTGATATCCAACACTGTTTATCTTAAATTAAATAGATTTTGAAATTACAAAATTTACCGTTTTCTAAAACTGTGAAAACATTGTGTCGTCTAATGGCTTTAATTTCCTCATTCTTGCTGAATTTTGCAACTATTTTTGCGTTGTTCCTTGAGCTAAGACAGAAAAGATTTTATTTACAAAACCATTTCCTGTCTTTGAGCAATCAAAGTTTTATTTTCTTAAAATTATTTTCTAATTTCTTTTATTATTCTAGGCAGCAATTCATAATTGCCAACTTTTTGTATCAAATTTGAATATGCAATAGGGACGGAATATCTAAATAGGCGTATTGACACGTTGTCAGTAATCTTTACATGGATGGACTCCTAAACTATTGAACCGATTTTAAATTTGCTTTGTACACCGTGTGCAATTTGATCCAACTTGAACGATAGTATAGCTTGCTTACCCACGCTAGTCAATAAATAAATTGTACAACCTATAATAAGATTTTATATAAATGGAGAGAAAATAAATTACATAAGAAATCGATCTGTTAACAACAAGAAAGTAATTATGGTGCATTTATTAAATACTTAACAAAAATAAACTAGTAATACTAGTAACAAGTAATAAAAAATATTTATTTACAGAACTTTTTATCTATAACATTGACCTAAAAAGGTTGGAGTCAAGACGAATCTATCGAGCTCCGTCGGGTTAGGTACGTTGTTTTATCACAGAGATGTCATGACCACCTTCCAGCTCCATAATCAGATCAGCTCCATGTCCATGTCACCATATAATATTACATTGTCAGGTAATATATGTATATGTCTGCTGCGTGCAAAATTTCAGCTCAATCGGAAACCGGGAAAAGCTTGTAGAAATATAGGTAGGTACGTCATTAGACGTGTTTACATTTTCTGAGATCTCTAAAACGCAAAAGTAATTCGCGAAAACCGGTTTAACAGATCGTCCGACGGAACTGTTTACAAAAATAATTTTGTTTTCGCAACTTACTTAATATTCTAAAAGTATTATGTGCGAGACGAACCACGTTTCCGGCACGCCTCCGTTTTTATTATAACTTCAGCCACGTCATAGTTTATGCCTTATCTATTGTCCTACATTATATTTTACTATGTTGAGCTATTGATACTTTGTCGAACAAAATAATAAGTTAACAATATGTAAATCTGACGTGTCCTGGCGATTTAAATGTCGAGCAAGATATGATGAAATAACATTTGAACATTTGCAATTCTGCGTCATCGCGTACTTGTAGAAGAAACTGGAATAAAGTAATTAAGTGCAATGAAATAAATAGCCGTAGCGTTGCATATTCAAATGGTAAAACCACCGTGAAAATAGGAATAACATGCATGAGCTGTTTTATTGCGGGGAAAGTTATCTGAAATCTGATCCTATAAAGATCAGGAAAATACAAACGCAGTTTTTCCATGTGATTCCGGCCGCGATATCATCGCAATCAACATTTGGTCTGGGAATGCTTCCAACTTTTGTGACATAATTTCCTAGTTATTTTTTCGGTATAGAATTAGGGTTAACTGAAGTGAAATAAATTTCAAAAAATTAAATTTATATCACCGCGAAAATTTTAATATATTCTTACAAACACGCTGTCGTATTTCGTGTATCTGTCGATTCCATTCGGGTCAGGTCATTGGCAACAAATTTAGCAATTTTTATTTGTGCCTAAAGTAATGCTCACTTAGTATCCTTACAAAATCATCGTAGCTTTGATTTGAAAGGAGGACCCACTTAGAAAACCCTTTCAAAGGCTTTAGATGTATCTTCGGTGGAGAGACTCTTAGACACATCAGAAATCGCGCAATTCAAATAATGAATATCGCTTCATCAAAAGTTGAAGGCTGGCCCTGTTTACAGACAAGGAAGTTCTTAATTTACCGGACTATTTGATAAATCAAGCATTACATAGTCTCAACTATTATTATCCATTACTATCGTTAGTTTGCGCTGATCCCATGTACTTGATATACTGAAATCCTTCGCTAGTTAAGTTATTATCAGGATGTAAGGCACCAACTGACCAAGTCATCAAGGATATGAAATATTGAAGAATATGCCTCAACTCCCAAGTATATTTTTCTTTTGTCAATGTCAGCAGCACATGACTAGTAATCGCACCAGGTGACAACGTGGGCTGGTTATCTAACCAGTTTTTCAGAAGTTTCATGAGTCACGGAAGTAGTTATGTTTCGTTTTGTCAGCTAGAACGCGGAAAGTGTTGCGAACTCGCAAATTTACGAATCTACGCCGCATGAGCCCATGAATTTATTGCTAATGCTCGCTACTACTTACATATATACGTGCCCAAGGTTAAATCAATATCGCAAAATGAACACAGCGAAGTCGCAAATCGCTTTTTTTTAGGGTCACGCGCGAAAATAGACCGGACTAGTTTACGTTTTACTCGAAATTGAGTAAAATTGTGCAGATGTTCAATTGTATACTGGTAGCTCAGGCAGATTGTTGTAAACATTCGTTCCATCGGCATGATTTTTATCAAGTTTTTCAAGGGGACCATTAAATTGATAATTGAATTAAGTATTATAAAAATTTAAATTCTAAAAATTAATTGCGTTATATTAATTAATAGCTGGGATTAGGCTTGCCATTGCGGTTGAAATAATCGCAGTACTTATTTAATAGTCCATAATATTAATTTTAACTTTTGAAGATGTTGCCATGGTTTGTTGTAACCCTAGGCTGGTTATGTGACTGACATTGATGAGATGACGCTGGTATTTTATTGTAACTTGTGACTAGACCACCGTAGCTTCCGTTGCGGTCATGTGAGTGCTGAGAATAACAAGAGTACCACTTTAGACCATATTCGTAACTATGTTTATAGACTACATCCTTTTTAGACCTTTGGATTCATTGCGTTTATTGATATCTCCAAGGGCGTTATATTTAGTTTATTGGTGTAGCCAATAGAAGTATTGATACAAGATTATTTATTTCTAGCGGCTCGCCCGGCTTCACACGGGAATAAAATAAAATATACTTGTAAATTTTCCCAGAGAAATGCCCCTCATGGAAGTGTAAACCGCAAAAAATAGTTTTTTTTCAGAGTCAATTTGTATTGAATCGACAGACATACGTGATGAAAGACTTCAATTTGAAATAAGTATGGATCATTCCAAGTCTTCAATTGCACATGTAATGCATTCTGTTCATTTCTTTAATAGGTCGTCTCATATCAATACGAAAAGAATAAATCTTGATTTATCTGTCTCGAGTCTCGACCTAACCAAGCCACGTGATTCGGTGCTCCCAGAAGAGAATACCTGACCTAAGAGATAACCTGAGAATGATATCAACATATTATAGTAAAATGGAAATAGGATGGTGCAGATTTATTTACAGACTAGCTGAAACCCGCGACTTCGTTCGCGTGCACTTTATGTCTCTGGAAAATGCTCATCAGGCTAAACAACTTTTACTTAGGCGACATTTTTATATCTCTTATAGTTAAGCTGGACCATTATGGTTCTGCATCAAGCGTTTCATTTTCCAAAATCATTTATACCCTATATGTTGCCCAGGCTTAATAGCTATATAACAAAAAAAGTTGCATTCGAATCCATCCAGTATTTCCGGAGATTAGCGTGTACAAACAGACAAACAGACAAACAGACATACAGACAAACAGACATACAGACAAACAGACAGACATTTTTTTTTAAATTCTTACTCTATTACTATGTCTCCATCGCCCGCAATATTTTTTTTGGAAATATATTTAATGTACAGACACACTTTTTTTACTGTTTTATTATATGTATAGATATAGATAAATTAAAATAATGTCTTCTTAAATTCATTCCGTGTCTTCCATCAACTACTTTCTCGGTAATGCGGAACAACAGACGCCACTTCAAGGACTTTATAGCTTCCTGGACAAAATATAGACACAAGAAAAAACTGAATGATCACTTTAGTGTTCTTCTTTCCTTCTATGGACACTGTCTTCTTGATTTATTGTTATGACGCAGGAAGTTAACACGTGGTATTCCACGTGTCCTTATAGGATGTTTTAGTAGCACGTCTGTGTAGCATACTTTTTTTACGGAATCGCAATACTTTTAAACATTGTTTTGCTTTCAGGAAATAATGAATCATGTTGTCAGTTTTTACCTTTGATTTTTCAGGAGATGGGGCGAAATGGTTCGCATTTTTGACACAGTAAACAGATAGCCGACCTACTTTCCAGCATTGTTCGCTTCGCAGCATCGGCGCACGCGGCGCCTGGCCAAATCTATTTTAGATTTTTATCTACGTGGTCGCGCGCGCGCTGTCTACTAGATTTTTGCAATGTTTACAATTAGCATACGTGCCGCTCGGCTCGAAGTGCATCAGGCTGTTGCTCGAATCTAGCAGGTCACCGCTGTGAAATCAAAACAATTCTTTCTCACTCTGGCTACTCAAAGAAAAGTTATTTTCTAATTAGTGCGGCTGATCAGTCAGTGGCGGATTTACACACAGAATCATAATATGTAGAGCGCACTTTTGTCAGAGTGCAGCAGTACACGCGGTGGGAGTAGAGAGTGCAAACTAATTGGTCTACAATTTGACGCCTTCTAAGCCTGCTGGTTAATTTGTCAATGTGATTAGCACTATCTTGCTTTCGCAGTTAAGGTCTTTTGTTCTAAAGTTGCAGTCTATAATTATATCCAGACTTAGACGTTACCTATCTATTTACAGCTGGCACTGATGTATCGTAAGTTCACATCACATGTTTGCCCTGTAAATCTTGCCATTTCTCATTAATTCTTCTTATGAAGTTAATCGATGACTGATTGGAAGCAGAGTATCTTGATCGAGGGCTAATCTGATTCTAATCTCGATAGCTATAAACTGGATATTACGCAAGTAATAGAGTTCTCAAGCAAATTGATGAGAAGTTGTACGCCGGTCAATATCTGTCTTCCGGACTCCGTTCCGCATTGGATTTCCGCAGAAAATTAACGATTTGTATAACAAGATTGATGTGGCTTACAACTAGGCTAATGCTTGTTGTGACAACTCTCCAATTCTGTTGCAATTTTATAAAAATACTGATATCGTAGCTTGTGACTTCATTTTAAAGTACCTAATTGAGGTCGATTACAGGCCTGGATCGATTACGAAGGCGACCAGATTATTTAAACTTATTAATTGTTCTATTTTGGTAGTTATCATTTTTCATTTTTATTTTCCTAAATCTATTAATTAAACATACTTAAATCCCAGTTCAAATAGCTACTTCGACTAATACTTTTATTACGTAGCATGTTCAGTCTGGTGGAAAATTACAATACAAAACCAATTTCGATTAAATTCTGAAGAAAGTTTTATTGAACACACCTTGTAGTTTCACCGTGCTTGATGATTTGAATCCATACATTCTCATTTCTGAATCGGCACACAAAAGCACCCCCTTTAACATGTTGTTTGTTTTATCAGCTATAATTTAATATAGAATATCGCGTGATAGTGTCGGTTTCCGGTCGTTTGGACTGCTGCCCATTTCATTTAAAATTTGCGTCAAATCCATTTGCGTAAGGGGCTCCTTTAAGTCATCAAAATAAAGTCGACATATGGCTGTTGTAAACACCTGCTTGGATATTTATTAAA
Source organism: Acrobasis consociella (assembly GCA_963555685.1). Classification (NCBI taxonomy): domain Eukaryota; kingdom Metazoa; phylum Arthropoda; class Insecta; order Lepidoptera; family Pyralidae; genus Acrobasis; species Acrobasis consociella. The sequence goes on along the minus strand of OY743111.1, from coordinate 4,085,429 downwards.
CATTTACGTAAACATGAATTGGGGCTTTGTTAATTTCATTTTGACTCAGTGAACCTGCTCCTCATCCTGTAGTATCTAGAATATCTTGTATTGATGAAGTTGACAGTCGCTGAGATGGGATCGTAATGGGATAATCCATCAGCAAATTATTCCCTTATGATCAGTATTTACCAGATTTATATTTCATGTTATTTTTTTCTTATTGAATCTACATCCAACTCTATATTTCCGAACGTCATTTATTGCGTTCTTTTTTTGAAAATAAAAGTAATATATATTTTTCCTTTTTTACAGAATCTCAGAAGTTCCTCAATATATGACACTATTCCAACGGTAGCCCGAAGAGTTTGCTCGTAATATTGCAGGTACATCTTTATATAACTATAATTACTTATAAGGATTAGGATCACGATGTTTTACTCCACTTGCAAGGAAAGAGGTAAAGGGTGGCCAAGCCAGCATTAGTTAGTTCGATAGCAAAAACATCTATATCAATATGCATAAAATAAAATTTTGTAATAAATGCAATTTAATGACTACATTATTACGTATAATAAAACCCCCCCGGCCGCTTTGATAACTATTTTTCGCAAGCAGTTGTAAAAAAAGAAGTAATCATCTTGCTACGCACACATACTTCAACTATTATTGCTCTCATACTGTTATCGGAGAGGGCATTCCAAAGACGTATGGCCGTGATAGCAAAAGAATTAGAGAGAAATCCAGTACGGTAAGAAATAAGGGATAGATAAGTTAAATTTTCAGAAGAGTGCAGAACCCTGTCACTAGAAGACTTTCAGTTGTTACCATGCAAGTAGAATATAAATGACGCAAATTGACATCAGCGATAGATTTAGACAATTCTCTCACTCGAACAAAGGATTCGGAATTAGGAGCGTGTCTCCTGCTGAGGAAGCCGCTGCCAAAGATTCATAGATCGCGCTATTTTCGTGCAAACAAAACGCTGACGCACATACGGTCAAAGCTCGGGCTGACGGCCGTCTGTCAAGAGCCTAATAGTATTAATTCTAGGCTAATATTTCCGCTATAAGCATTTTTATGTTTTCATTTAAACCGCTAACCGGCACGATGACTTCGATGTGAGAATTGGGAGTAATAATGAATTAGAATTTATTTGTGTCAAGATATTATTGGATTATACGTCATACTTGGTTTCGATCTTCCTTCAAAAATGTGACTGGGAAGCATATTGTTTCTGCACCACGTGGCATGACGAAACTAGTGGATTTTTCAGCTTGAGAATTTTTCTTAAACCCTTTTGACTAAATGTTACCTTTTCATCTGGGAGAAAAGAAAAAACCAGCAAAACATAAAGAATGTGCCACCTGCTTCTTTTCGTAGATCGTTAAAACCGATCGTGGTAATGGGCGAAAATGCAAATCACGATAATAGCGGTGCGGCTAGCAACCCATCACTTCCACCTTCTCGCTAATTTTTGATTCCAATTTCCACCTTCTTGCGACGCTTTAAAAGTGGCATTTGAGTCCCGCGGCCCTAGGCTTTATCTGTTTAGAACTCAGGTTTAGTTTAGAGCTATAGGGCATAATAAGACCCTCTGTCTCCGCCATTAGATGTAATAGAGTGTATTTATAGTGAACTAAACAATAAGTATATTATGTTTGAAATTTTTTTTTGGAACGCAACTTTTTATCTTTTTATTCCTATGGTGACTGGGAGTGAACTTAGAGAACGCTTTAAGCGTTAAGTCCGCCAATTGTAGACAATTGTTACCTGTGAAAAAAAAGGTTTAATAAATAAATAGGCCAAGTTCATAACCGGTTGAATACATCAAAGGTGGATGTTTTAATTACATGTTACTTTCAACGGTTGAACTGGCCTTTTTATTATGCACCCTTTGCCCTTCCCTTTATCTGATACAGTGTTGGGAATGAGACATAAAAAGTAGGCCATTGTATTGGTCTCATAAATATTCAATATCCAGTAACTAAGGCACCATCATTTTACGCCTTCATCAGGTTTTGTATGCTGGTCTGGGAGGAAACAAATAACTGGCCAAGTGCGAGTCGGACTCGAGAACTAAGGGTTCCGTACTATCCTTAAAAAAAAAACGACGAGTTGCACTCTGGGAGTGCCGGCAGAAGTGAAAACTTGAATATTAACGTTGTGCATTTTTGCTATTTTGGAATGGTTAGGGAATAATTTTGCACGAATTGCTTTAATTATCAGTATAAAATATTTCAAATCTTTTCTGAACCACAGTCTGTCACAAATGTCACAAGCATGACCAAATTCATTTTCAACAAAATCATTTTCAAATACACAGCAGTATGGCCACTACACAGACGGTCGAGCCATCAGCTGTCACCATCCATGGATGCGCGTAGCACGCTCTGTAACATAAACACACACGAACATTCGCGCAAGCGCCCTGCGCCGTCTTACGAATTTTCGATCAGGCCACGTGTTCTGACGCGAGTTTGATATTTTTTACCCATTCCAAAAAAAGTGCACAACGCCGCTAAAGAAGTTTTCACTTCAAAAATTACGGTTGTTGTATGGGAGCCCCACTTTAATATTTATTTTATTCTGTTTTTATAGTATTTGTTGCTATAGCGGTACCAAGAATACATCATCTGTGATAATTTCAACTCTCTAGCTATCACGGTTCATGAGATACAGCCTGGTGACAGACAGATCGACGGAAGAACAGCAAGAGTCTTAGTAATAGGGGTCCCGTTTTTACCCTTTGGGCAAGAAACCCTAAAAATGTACCCATCTGTATTTATTTTCTCGAAGATCGTAAAACAACTTTAAATCCCTTTTTGCACCTTTGCATACATAATACATACAGTACCTGGGCGACCGAGCTTTGCTCGGTTACATCTCAAACATTAACTATTTTTTTTAAACTTGTCTAAAAACAATGCAAAATAAAAAAAATATATAAACTTAAACATAAAAAAAACAAAAGTAAGTCACCGAGTGGGATTCGAACCCGTAACACTCTTTCTAGCGCTCTCGCTATCCTTAACCACTGAGCTAAATCAAGGCGGTCGCGGCGCGACGAAATTAGCGACCATATTCTGCGTGGAAAGAAAAACGCACGAAAACTCGAAAACACGCGTTTTCCCAAACATAAAACTAATCTAGATAGATTGTTTACCCCCGAAAACCCCCATATACAAATTTTAAGCGAAATCGTTAGAGCCGTTTTCGAGATCACAGAAATTTATAAATAAATATATATATATACATACATACATACAAGAATTGCTCGTTTAAAGGTATAAGATACATACATACTATCACTCCTCTATCCCTAACGGAGCAGATAAACCAGATTCAGATTTTTATTGCAAGTTACATGTTCGAAGTTGCCCTGCAAGCACAGCAAACATGAGGGCAGCTAGTTGCCACTATGGGTCTTGCGGTCTCTACCTTCATCATCAGCTTTCCAACGCCCCCTGGTGGTCATAAGCCCCTTTGTCTGCGCTATTACGTTCTGTTCCCAGTTGCTGCGACCCAGTTCTTTTGTCCACTTCTGTCTACCTTTTTTCCACTTTAAAACACTGAACATGAAAATGTAGTTTCAATTTCAATTATTTATTGCTTTTACATTATACATATATTAGATTACACTACACAGTCACTTCTTAGGTTAGTAGGTACGACATGAACCCTGTCAGGGCATTGCAACAGAAAATAACGGAACGGAACGGCATGCGGATTATTTCTTAGTATGTATCAAATTCAATGTTAAAATTATTATGAATAAAAATGTAATTTCTTTTTATTGATGTCTTAAAATTTAATTTAATTTTGGTCAAATTTTTTATTCTATTTAATGAGTCGATACTATACTATAATATTTAATAACATCCAAATGTTGTTTTAATTTAAATGTCAATTATATTAAATGTCAATGCAGATTATGTTATTCGTCATTATCATTTATTGTATATTTTGTCAAATCTTTATCATTAAAAAACTCGTCCAATGTATAATAATTTTTATCTATAAGCAGGGCTTTTAATCTTTTAATAAAGATCGAATTCTTCTCCTCTGCTCTGAGCAGTTCTGGGAGGGCATTATAGACTTTAATTGTCATTGCAAGCGGCCCAGAATTAAACATTTCTAAATTACGAGTGTTATTCGGCCTCGCTAACATATTCTTCTTCCTTGTGGGATAGCGTCGCGGTAAATCGTCTTTTTTCGTGTAATATTGGGGATATTTTCTCATAAATTTACTAGTTTCTATTTTAGAATTTTAGAATATGCATGGCAATGTCAGTATTTTTAAATTTTTAAAATATGGCCTACAGCTTTCTCTGTCTTTAATATTTTCTATGATACGTATGCATTTCTTTTGAAGAATTAGCAATCTATTCGCGTCGGTACTATTTCCCCAGAGTATAACCCCATATGTAAGCCACGAATATGCATATGCATAGTAAGCTGTTATCGCCGTTTTGTTATTCGTGGATTTTTTGAGTTCCCGAAGTGCGTATGTAAATGTTTGTAATTTGTTTACTATTTTGTCAACGTGATCTTTCCAATTCATATTTGTGTCTAGCACCATTCCCAGTAATTGAAAGGATTTGACAGTCTCGATATCTTTTCCATTATAGCTAAATTTTATATTTAAAGATTCTTTTTGATGTGGTCTAAATTCAATTATTTTCGTTTTATTAAAATTTATTTCTAGATTATGATCAGTTAACCACGATGTTACTTTGTCCATATTTTCGGTAAGCATATTGTTTAAATTATAAGGTTTTGAGTAAGGTGTCAGTAGTGATACGTCGTCCGCGAACAGTACACATGTTTGAGTCATTGTTTTAGGTAAGTCATTGATGTTGATGAGGAATAATAAACATCCGATAACGCTCCCTTGGGGAATCGAACATTTCACACATTCTACATCTGATCTTACTGTTGTAATCGTCCTATTGTCGTAGTCAAAGTGTTCGATTTCTACAATTTGTTCCCGATTTTTTAGGTACGATGCATACCAATTGTGAGCTACTCCTCTAATACCTACTCCGTACAGCTTGTTTAGCAGTATTTTATGTAAAACTTTGTCGTACGCTTTCGTCATGTCCAGCATCGTACCTACAGCATTTTTTTATTATTAATTGTAGTTAGTATTTCTTGGGCGTAATTATATGTCGCGAGGGTAGTTGACCGATTTTTTCGGAACCCGTACTGGGAGTCATCAAAAATACCGTATTTTTCACAAAAGTCGTACGTCTGCGTCTAGTAAGTACGTAGTATTATTACGAGTTTCTTTAGGCGTTTCTTCTAAGCTGTGGTCGTTGTGAAGCACTGGTATAGTAACCGTAGCTTTTGTTTAAAAATAAATTAAAATTTAATATACACTACACTTAATGACGTAATATAAGCTATTGAGGCTATCGACGTATAAAAGTGCATGTAAGAGCCTTTTTTTAAAATTAAAACTTAGAATGTTTGAATTTCACGACCTTTGGGTTTTACGGCCTAAGTCTCTGTCTACCCTGTTAGGGCCTTAGACGCGACAGTGTATCTGTATCCATTAGGGTGTTAATTATGCGCTCATGTTTATCCTACACAATGGTTATTTGAATAACACTCTCGCTTTCATTGATAGCACAATTGTCGTGTAAAGTCGACGTCGTCGTGAAAATTGAGGTTTTGATCGTGTTTTGTCAAAACATTTATCTACATGAGGCAGTAATTTTCGATCACGCAAAAGTTAACTAAACAGAAGATTAAAAATCTTACTTTATCCTACAGTTTTTCCTTGATTTGTTATTGCGTTAGCAACATTACAAAAACAGTAGTTTAAAATCTTACTTTATCCTACAGTTTTTCCTTGGTTTGTCGAAAGTTTCTTCATCTACCATAAGGTAGATCATTTTCGATCTTGCAGAAGTTGCACAACATTAATTCTACTTACATAAGGTTGATAATTTTCGAACTTGGAGAAGTTAGCAACATTACAAAAACAGAAGATTAAAAATCTTACGATAGCCTACAGTTTTTCCTTGATTTGTTATTGCGTTAGCAACATTACAAAAACAGTAGTTTAAAAATCTTACTTTATCCTACAGTATTTCCTTGGTTTGTCGAAAGTTTCTTCATCTACCACAAGGCAGATCATTTTCGATCTTGCAGAAGTTGCACAACATTAATTCTACTTACATTAGGTTGATAATTTCTGAACTTGAAGAAGTTAGCAACATTACAAAAACAGAAGATTAAAAATCTTACTTTATCCTACAGTTTTTCTTTGATTTGTTATTGCGTTAGCAACATTACAAAAACAGTAGTTTAAAAATCTTACTTTATCCTACAGTTTTTCCTTGGTTTGTCGAAAGTTTCTTCATCTACCATAAGGTAGATCATTTTCGATCTTGCAGAAGTTGCACAACATTATTTCTACTTACATTACAAAAACCAGCTAATCCTACCAAGTTTGTTCTACCAGTAGGACTACTGGGAATTTTTGTCCCAACAGACCTACCAGTAGTAATACTGAGAATTAAATTCCCAGCTGTCCTACTGGTAGTTCTGATGGGACAAAAATTCCCAGTAGTCCTACCAACTTCTTTTATGTTCCCAGGGTTAATATTTACAATTTTTATTTAAGAGTTAATTTTTATTTAAGTATTGTTTGGGAGAGGCCTATGTCCAGCAGTGGACGCTATGCGGCTGAAATGATGATGATGATGATGATGATTGTTTGTTAGAGGATACACATCCAACACGTAAGCCTGGCTGGCCCTTTGGAGAAGTTGATGTTATATGGCGTGCCCGCTAAAACCCATTCTTGGTACCTGTACAATGAAAGGTGTACCCTTAAATAGATTCCGTTAGAAGAAAAATCTATTGCAAGAAAAACGAAAGGTTAATGGGTTATAGAATGAGTTTGGGATGGACTGATATGCTGGGCTATTGCAATATAAACAGTAATTGCATAGTATTATTGTTAGTTAAAAAACCCAGGCAAGTGCGATTTAAAATCGTGTGGAGAGGGTTCCGTACTTTAATTACCTGAATTGATTGCGTGTTGTGTTCTGTTTTAAACAGATAATAATATTTTAAAATTGTATTTTTTTTTAAATTTAGATACGGGTAACTCCATGGGCTACTTGCAGCTAGTTTCAAATACATATGTATCATAAAAATTCATTACAATACTTTACATTATAATTCTTTAAGAACAAAACGTAAATCACAATACATATATATTTGTTGCAACATCTTTTTTTGTCATATTGCTGCAAGATTGAAAAGTATATCTACTTCGTGCTTTACAACCAAGGATTATAAAGCTGAAATACAATAAGAATGCATATAATTGCTTTCAAAATATCACGTGAATCAGTCTATATTAAATGTATTATTAAAATATTTTTTTATTCGACATTTAATTGATTCATAATTGACCAGAGCAGCTAGTGGATAATAAAATATTACAATATACCTACTAAGTTTAATTTCCCTTAATAACAAAAATGAGAAGAAGGCATTGGTTGCTCCACAGACAAGAGCTATTTAAGAATGAGAGCATTCTTGGTTAACTATAGATTTCCATTGCTATTATCAAAGACATCAGAGATACTTATCGTATTATACGAGTACATGTTCCACATTAGTAATTGTGTCGAGGGTCCGGTGGGTGGGACAGGTTGGGACAGGTGTGCCTCCCACTCGCCCTTTATCTGTACTCCCGTAACGGAAGGCTTGACCCACTCACTGGAAATTGCCAATTATTCTGCTGGTTGCCATGGCCTCAAATTTCAACGACCTGCAGTATCAATGTTTTTATACAAACAGGTATAGAAACTATTAGAGACCCTCCGTACATCAAATATGATCTTGATATAGCGCGCCTGATATAATAAAGATAAAGATAAAGATAAAAATAGGTGCCACACGCATATTGCTTTGAAAATATCACGTTGTTTTTAAGGACCTCATAGAGGAAAAAAATCATTTGAGCTCGTTCACAAAGGATTAAATACAAATATTGTTTAATGAATTAACTATCGATGGCATGATAGAAGGTGGCCGTCATTCTCGTCAAACAATTTCAAGATTCACGTAACCTATTGTGCAAAGTACTACAAATGTAACAACACAAAGGGAAACATTTGAGGATCTAGCTGATATTTTAAAATTCAGACTAAAATTCTTACAATGCTTTACACAATGTTCGGTTTGAAAGAGTTGAATGCTATCGATCATGCATGTCATACTAATCAACCAAGCCCTAAAGATTATAGTTTTAAAGATAAGATCCGAGTATTTTGATTTATGTTGTTAAATATGAATAATAATGCACATTGTGGGTGCAAAGTGGTCGCAATTTTTGATTAAAGTTTGTATCAAATATCAGATCAATGTTCTTATAAGATTGATAAGAATTATAAATTATATCTTCGTTTTGGGAGAAATTCGCTGTTACTGTAACTTAACTTTCAAGCAATTCTTGAACAGTAATTAGACCTAAGTCAAGCAAACTTACTAATTATCGGCAAAATTCCGTGAGCCGTAAAATTTTTGAGGTTGACATTATTTTCACGACAAACGTTCTAAATTTCTCGCTCATAGGTACATTTCTTATCAGCTTTTCGCTCGCAACCATAGGCACTCAAATATTTGAATTAGGCAGATTGCACGTTCATCGCTTAGCGACAGCTATAAAAAGTGCTAATTTTAAACGAATGCAAACGTTTACTGATTGGCAACCACAGGGCATTACACAGATGAATTCTAGGGAGACGTTCCTTGCATCAGTCCGTAGACCCATATTAGGAGCTGTGAACTCATTAGCCATTCGTTTTTGTGAAAGGAAACGAGATTTTTCTACCAAAGGTGACGCATGACCAATCGGATGCTTCGTGTAAGCTAGCATTTCATTAGAAGCCACTTGATATTCTGCGGCAACACAAATTATGCGACCATAAAATAAATAATGGACGGAAGTTTAAATTTTCGATACACTCTAGGTACTTCTCTAATTATTTTCATATAATTTGCATTATTTTATTATTTGCAGTCACGCTGGTGGTGTTGGATCGAAGAAGTGGCCAGTGCGGAGACCGCCCAAGGTTGAGCCGGCTATGCTAATGTCTAGAAATGGTGTTGGATACAAGCTTATGTAAGTAAGTCTACCATAAATTATAGTTATGATCAATTCCGAGGCTGTCCTGATCTAGCAGGGCTGGCAGGGCCGGTTCCACCGCATAGGTAAGCGGGGCGGGGTTAGATAACTATCTTACGGTTAGCTGCACTCCCTAGATCTAGAATTAAATTTATTTCATCGTAATATATTGCGCTAAGATTGTAAGTTGTAAAGGAAAGCAGTAAGTAAATTAGAAGTTTCTATACAGCATAACATGTTTAGAAGTAAGGTGTGGCTTGATAATGAATGACTTGGACAGTTACGGTGGGTCTAACAGCGTTTACTCGACGTACCAGGCAATTGAACGCTTTGGCTTAGCTCCAAGTTTGCCGTAAAAAAGTCTTTGACTGCTAATTGCTTGGATTTGCACTCGCAACTTCCTTTACATGTCATTGTGTAAGTGAATGACATAACAAAGTCAAGATTTGTAACTAAGCCGTTTGTATTATCCGCAGTCACGAAAGTCGTGTCTCTGTACGTGTATGACGGAGACATAAATGTTTGCATTTTATTGATAGCAGACACACCTACGAGCCCATTCTACCTGTTTTACCGCCCGTCTGCACGCCTACATAGTTGTTTTGAAGCCAGCGCTATTAGATTATGGAATTTATTTATGGTGCTTTAGGAATTTACTGAGATTTCATATTGTTTCCTCATATTGTCGGTCGATTCAAGGTTTATAAATAATGTTGTCATAGCTGATTGTCAACAAAAGTTAGGTATATTAGATGGTCCTACTTGGTAGATAATGTTGTGAACCATCCTCAGCTTTACTATCATTGACCTCAAGAATGTCAAGATTGTCTTTTTCCCCCACATTTTATTGTATCTAAAAATATGCGCACGTTTTTCATATGACCCTTATTTTTATAGCAATATTGTTTAACAGGGAGATTAGTCACAGCTATGTAACGTGACCGCACAAAGACACGCTTTTAGTATTAAAAACCGAGCTTAGACTAACATGATTAAAAACGGTACACGTAGCAATTGTAGTCAAACCCACGTCAGCTGCGGTCGTGGTTATTCTCGATTAAACATTTCGATGGCTGCTTTACTGACAAAGGGTTAGAGATCTGCTGACTCATGTATGACTCACAATTAGAGTTTATTATGTAAATCACACTACTGATACTATTATGATTATGAATAATTGTATTTTTTGTTGTTGTTATGAAAGCCAAATTGATTTACTGATATGATAGGTAATGCTTTAAATTTAAGTGGCTACTTACTCATAACGTGCAAGAGTTAGCGAAGTACATATGTAAAAACAAACAAACGACATTTGTATCTATCGGAGTGCATAATAGTTATTGTAATCAAATACTTTGCCATAACGCTACAAATTTCCCGGAGGAATGCCACTCGGACTACTCTATTACCACCTTAGTTCGCTATTTAGTCTCCTAGTTTTGCCGTTCTTATTGCTTTCTATTAAACCATAAAAGTACTGGCAGCTTAGATCTCTTTAAGGCACATAAATGAAAAGCACCAGACGAAATAGGACTCGGTTCAAAAATTCAGGCTCCTCATTTAGGTGCGATCTCTGTAGAAGCTGCCCTGATTTTCTTTCTGCTAAACAAAAATTCAATCCATTTTATTGGTTCCTGAAAGTACGCAGGCTGTATGTTGTTTTGAAATTGTTTAAAATGTATAAAAAATTAAAAAAGAACAAGCGTGTTATGGTTACGAAAGATAATCGATACCACAACAACATTGAATGCAAGAAAAAGTGATGAAATGTCCTAAAATATCATGAAAATGATATGCGGTATTTGACGTTAACAGGAAATTTCTGTTTTCAATCACCATTGTCTTTAGTGCTACCTATACTTCTCAAAAATGCAAGTCATTTTCATAAATATTTTAAAAGCATGTGACGTGATTAGAAAAAATATACTTAATTTCTTTGTCTCTAAAAGAATATAGTTCTCATGCTGATTTAGGATGAATATAGAAATTTTCTCCATACCAAACATCGTCTTATGACGTCGTTGGTCAAGGCGAAGTCAAACATGTGTAAGATACTGGAAGTTCCACAGTCAATAAATGTATAAAAACAAACATAAAACTAAGAAGCGAAGAAAAAAATGTTCTCGGTTTCAGGCCATGTGGCGGTGCGGCGAGCGTGATCTATGTTGCCATGTGTCAGCTGTTTCCACAGCCAAAATAACAAACTGCGCAGCGGATGGATTCGAAACGGCAACGTCTAAATATACCTCTATAAGTGTTCACTTTTCATGAGATTCTGCAAAGTTTCATCGACAGAGTTTTTGCAAATTTTTAAACGAATACGTGACGGTCAAACTTCTTGCCAAGCTGTTTGTCGTCTTGGCTTTAGAACTATTTTGTGCATCCTTTAAAACCATCTCAATTAAAATAATGCTTATAGAACTGATGTTTCGTTTCGTACCATACAAATTTTTCAACTGAACTTGTTTTGATGTAAATTACGGCTATGGTTTTTGTGGTCCCGATTCTCCGATCTCCAAATGAACGTAAATGTTTCCTGCCGCGCATTGCTAGCGGCCGTGTAAAACCAATTAGGACTGAATAGTTAATGACTCGTGATCTCCGGAAAGTCTTTAGATTTATCCGTCTTCAAATTAGTTTTAATGGTTGACATGTATCCAGTTTCAGTAACTGAGACATTTTCAATTAATAAAAGGGCAAAATCGTAAAAGCATTTAATTATAGTTGTACAATTTCCAATTTGTTGTTTATGTAACTGATTCGTTTGCGAATAATGTTAATTTACAATTAAATTCAAGATTTGTTACTGAACTAGCATTATGGGTTACGCTAATTAACGTAAGTAGAATGTTTTACCCTAAACAATGCAAATGTTATTTTCCTTCAACTTGTAACTGCGCAATAGTTAAATCGTTAATTACGGTATTAGTGATATGGCTAATCCATAAAATTGATTAATTATAACCATTTACTTGAAGGTCATTACCCTTTGGAGCCCAGTATTAAGATTATGATGTTTGCAGTAAATATCATACTCATCTAAATTTAAGCTGCTTTAGTGCCCGGCGGCGTGTTCTTTCTTATTTACTATCTGCGGCTTATGATCGACGTCTTTGTGCGTGCCTCGTCTTGATCAAATGATTCTCTTGCATCTCCTCCACTATTTAAAATTATTCTTGCTTGCAGGCTTTGCATTTGATTGAGAACTCAATGTCGCTTTTTGTAATTTCTAATGAGCTATAATTCTTGATTCGTACTGACGTATACATATTGTCTCTTCTACGTCCTTGAAATGATTTTGGTATTTGCAATATGATATTTTTTTAACTGACGCCTATGCTACAAACTAAAAGTATTTGTCGATTCATGTTCGCATTAATCGTCACGTTATGCATCAGTAAGTATTACCCACTTTTATTTTTACATGATGAGAATCATGGTTGTACAACATTTTAGCATGTTCTTTCAGTCGTGATTCACCTTGCTAGGGTTAATTCTCAGTACGGACCACGCGGTTACCGAACGGTTGGCCACATCCGCAGACTGAATAAAAAATAAAGTCGCCGTCGCTATCTACGTATTAGTTTACTTTACACGAGTACATTGGTCTGTATCTTCTGTAAGAGCATCTTTTTCGTAATACTAACTTGTCATTTTATTCGTCTACTAAGATAATAAACATTTTTATACTCCTAGATCGGAATTGATTGGAATTTGTTACTTCACGCTACTTGTCATTCAATCCGATACCACATCAAGAAGTGTTCATATCAGGAACGGACATATCGGAAGGTGGTCATAACCGAAAGAGTTGGATATACCTATAAAAGTATATTAACACCATGTATACCTTGGATAGGTTTCGGCAGAAGTATTATTATCGTTTCAGAGGCAGGATCCAACCAAGCTGATCGCCAACCTTCACTTGGAGAGACACGTTTGGAATCCAAACGTGCCTCTCCAATCTCTTTGTTCGTTGTTGTGTAGTCCTCTTTGTTCGTAATGTTTTGTAGCTATATATATATATATAGTAATTTATTCCTCTTCCTACATTTTTCTTTTTACCTACCACTTTGCCCATCGTTATACGCTGATGTCGTAAAACATTATCCAGGTATACTACTATATTACGCTCACTTTTAAGTACTTACATATTAAAATTGTAAAATTTCTCATGTTAAGTGTATGTAATTCTTTATGAGAAATAAACTTCTTAAACCAGAGGTATAAAACTCACTGCTAAACATTGGCCTTCCCTGAGGTATTTCAAACTGACCGACTGGAACTGTATTTCTTTCTATGCACTTACTAAAAAGTACAACTAGAACCGTATTAAAACATATTCCGTCTGAATCTTTTTGTTTTACCAGGTCACCATACTAGTCTGCCACCCAGAGGTCCCGGGTTCGATCCCCGGTCAGGGCAAGTTGGAAAATGGCCTTTTTCAAATTGTCCTGGGTCTTGGATGTTTCTATATATGTATTTTTTATAAAAATATAGTATCGTTGAGTTAGTATCCCATAACACAAGTCTCGAACTTATTTTGGGGCTAGCTCAGTCAGTGTAATTTGTCCCTATATGTATATTCATTTATGTATATTTAATCCTCAATGTTATTCGCTCGGTTCACTGTGATTTTCGCTCAGCTTCTCTCGTTCGCTCAGCCTCAACTTTTTCTCCGATCAGTTAAATTGCGTCAGTTCCAGCACACTTTCTTGCGAGAATGACCTGGCGAAAGGTGCTGGCTCGCTTCCAACTCTACTGCGTTCTACACTAGTCCAATTGCCCTATCTCCAATTGCAACGGCGTTTATAATTATGTTATTTACTTACATATTTTGTTACGACTATTTTGGGAGGTGCTTCTCATGTGCGCATGCGTTTTAGGAATGTTTTATAATATGGCGTTGCCTGATTTGTGTTTTATTTTAAACCAGATCATACGTCTAGGTTAATATATGATAATCTGATTCAAAATAATTCAACACATAATATAAAACAACATTTCCGCCGCCGCTGTCTGTCCCTCCGTATCTAGTACTCTTAACTATTATATCTTTTAAATTTCTAAAAAAAAAACCGAGGCGTGCCGCTAGTGGTTCAAAACATAATAACGCAGTTTCAAAATTAATAATGATTGCTTAATTGATTTTACTGTAAAAGTTTTAACAACTGTCACCGTTATTAATAAAGTATCTACTGCTTTTACTGAGGCATAGGCCTATTTTTCAGTCACCGGACATAGATTTTTATTTTCATCATTTACATATGTAAATGATGAAAATAAAAATCTATGTCCGGTAACATAGTAACATAGTAGTTTGGCGTTGGCACAACGTTTATCCCGACAATAAATCAAATTCCATGTGGTTGAAGCTGCGCGAACGGAAAACTAGGTTGTAAAAATTCTAAATGTGATAAATTTTTGGAGCTGGTAAATCCGGGGAGATTGATCTAATGTACCTTTTTCTTATTTCCTTTTTTGTATGAAGCGTACAAAATTCCTGAGACAGACATTCTGAAATCACAACAACGATCGGTACTAAAATACTAACTTAGCAAATATATCTAAATGAATAAAAATAAAATATAATAATTATATCGTCGTCTCTAGAGCTTCACGCCCCAATTCTTTAATAATTTGAATTTTTAACCAAAATAACTGGAAAAATATGTCATCTAAATAAATTGTTGCGTATTAAGCTTTTATGTGATTGTCTCTGGCATTGAAGTCGGTGTTAGTGAAATCGGAATTGACCATACACCATCTTTTGGATATACTACTTTATTAGAGTACGTCAAAATTCCAATTGCACGGAATCAAACCCGGAAAGCAAAACGTTCACGTGAATCCACTACAGTCGCGACTCACACGCAGGATTTGGATCTATTTATGAAATGTAAAATCGTCACCACAATAAAGTTTTACGTAACCAGGTCGCAGTGGACGTCACGCGGAATCCATCGGGAACACTTACTGCTGGTATAGCTGACGTCAAATCGACCGGCTATGTTATTATTTCTTATTAGCTAGTTCCTGAATCTAATAAATATATTGTTTTTAGTTTTGTGGATGGGAACAAATTTAAACCAAGAAAATATTCCATTCGAACCAACCAAAAAGTTGTAGAGAATTAAAAATAGTTGATCCGTTTCAGTTGGTCGGTTTAGTTGGTCGGAGTGGAAGTCCAGATTATGGAGGGAGTTGACATTCAGAGCTGACCAGAAATTAGGAAGAGGCGGGGATAGAAGAATATGGGTATCATTTCAGCCGCATAGCGGATATACGCCTCTCCCAAAGATTTTAAAAATGACCAATCAAGAGCGGCCTGCATCCAGCGCTTTCCAGCGACCTTGTTACATGGAGATGTTATGGAATAGGTTGATCAAATATAGATACTTACTAAACTTACTTTTCAAAATGTGATCTCTTACAAGATAACTGTTGTATACGGATTACCTGAGAAAAGTAAATAAAACATAGATGTATCAGCAATATCTTTTAATCTTAGGAAATTGCACATCTCGAATGCGATAAACACAGACGGTCTTCAAAGAAACTGCTGCAATTATCGCTATTTCTGTCGATATCGTTAATTACACTTTACAATCTTGAGCTGTTGAGTATCTTATTGAAATATCTAGTGACTATAATTATTGATAACGTTAAATTAAATAACACACTCGTAACAACATCGATATATATTCAATGTATTAGGTAGGTAAATTACATCTAATCTATCGTTGATGAAAAGTTGCAACGTGGAACTGAGCAGTACATGTTTGCCGCATTAAGAAGGGGATGGAAATATTGAAACGCTTCAATATTTTTTTTGCAGTTATACATTTTTGATTTTTAACAGTTCAACAATCAAGTAAAATGAACTTCACTACAGGTGTCATTGAAATTTATTTTGCCATGACCGTCTGACGTATGAAAAATTTGAAATATGTTACGTTTAGTTCTGTCACTGTAAACTTCATTTAGGTGAATAATAATTTGAACCTATAAAGTTAGTCTATAAGACGGTACAATGTGGGCCTTGCCTATTGAAGATCCTTCCTTGCGTGATTGACAAGTGGACGACAGTGATCAACCCACGGAGCAAGAACAAAGTTTGTTTTTGCTCCGTGGATCAACCAGTCGACAAGTAATAAAAATGTTCTTACCTTCTATGCACAGGAAGTTGCGTCAAAAAGCCGGCGCTAAGGCCATTTTTTCATTCGACGTAGTTGTTAACTTGGTTTGACTGTATATTGTAATAGTTTATGCGAAACAAAAAGTCAATCCGCATTTTACAATAAGGCTTATTTCCTTCTCTATAAGTAATAACCTCTAGTAAGTGTACTAAATACGCTACTAAAATTCAATATCAGAATTCAAAAGTCTTATTGACTTTCTTATGCGATCGACAATGTTTGCTCGTTGGTTATGTAGAATACTTAGTGTTTAGATCAACCAGTCGACTAGTCGGTACACGAGTAGTAAGTACTATGTAAGTACAGGAAGTTGCGTCAACAAGCCGGCGCTAGGGCTATCATTTCGCTCGGCAGTGGATAGGCGAGGGCGATGGCTTTCCGCGAAGCCGCTGCGACTGGTGCAATTATAGCTGGAGGAAGCTTGCAATTTGAAGTGTTAGCAGATGAAACGACTTCGTTAAAGATGCAAATTTCAGGGTAATGCAACTATCTATTACTGATCTATGGTGGGTATGTCTTTTAAAATGGTGACTTATTAAGGGTAAGTAAGCGCAGCGAGGGTCGTCTGTTAGCAAGATGGGTCGACGACATTGTAAAGTTCACGGTCGAACTTGGATGAGAGTAGCTCAGGACCGTGGTAAATGGCATTAGTTCAAAAAGGCTTTTTCCAGCAGAGGGAGGTTAATCGGAAAAAATATATTTAAAATTTTCGTAATTTAACTTGCAAACCTGATAAATTGATAGGAAACTGTATGTTTCCTAATTATCAAGGTAAATAATTGTTTGTAAGTGAGTCGAATTGAATTCATTATACAACAATGGCTTTGGCTTTTTTGGTTATTAGGTCCTATCTATTCCCTCATTGATATGTTGTAAAATTGTGTCTAGTTTTTGATTTGTGTCCTTGAATACTTTTTCCAAACCCTTCGAATTTCAAACAGGGCAGTCTTACGTGAAACAAGTTCTCGTCGACAATGTTATTGCAAAGTAGGGACTAAAACCCGGATGATCAGTCAAAAAGAAAGACGCCGTTGTCCCATTTAAATCTAGGTCATCTTTGTCCAGTTGTCCTTCATACATAACTGGTTTTGCCGTCTTTCGTGGCGAGTGCCGTAAAAAGTTGTCCTTTGTTATAATGTAATGTCAGTTTGTCGGTCTTTTTTCTTCCTCTAGGCATAGAGACTTTGGTCGAGGTAAATTATGGTAAAGGCACAATATTAGTAGTCACGTACAGTAGTCTTACTCAGCAACGAAATTCAAAGAAATATCTACTCAATGTGGTTAGGGATATGGTTTAATATAGCTCGCCTCAGAACTCAGCACCAGCACGTTTAGATACCTAAAAATCCATTGAAAGCCAGTTTCATTCTTATTACTCTGGATAAACGATTCATGCTACTGAATTTCCCACTCCGGAGTGCGCATATTAATAATGTAGGTATATTTTCGATACCTAAACGGGAAGTGACACAGGCCAGGTAGAGGTTAAATTTCTGTCTTGGAGGCTAAGCGACCCAAGTTGACCCACCTAGCGTCTTTCCGTTCACACAGTGGGCCTATGCTTCGATGTCACCCTTTCATAGAATACAACCGTACATTAGACATTAGAATTACAAACTCAAAATTACTAGTAACTCACCACACCAGGATCTAACCTACGACTTTTCTCATCCGTCTCCATGGTTGTAAGTACTTCTTCTTTTTATAGACTCAGTAGGTAGGTTAGGGAGTGCAAGTTGCTTTACCTACTGAGTCTATAAATTACACAATAATTACATCAAATTCCATTCATTTTAACCGATATTCAAATAAAGAAGGGGTTATCAACTTATCAATTTGTCGAAATCTTTTTTTTTTAATATATGTTTTCAAAGGAGCCTATAGCGATGTAAAAAAATATTTTTATTTTGTTTAAAAGGGCATCCTTGTCAGGTGCCATAGAAATTTTATCAAAATCAGTTGTGTAGGAAGTCGGTTTATTCCATTCATTTACGTACTTGCCTCGAATACGTAACATATCTCGGCAAACTCTTCATCGATTGAGCTCATTTTCAAACATATTTCTTTTTATTTTGTTTTTTATCTATTACCGATTTCGTAAGTTTTGATCATAGACACCAAGCTATCTCTGTAAAACATTTCAGCCGTACAGTCTAAGCAGACTTAACTCGACTTATTATAAAAGGCAGACTAACTTTGTTACTAGGTTCAAACTATTATCCGGCCAAATCGAGTTGAAATTTTCAGATAAGACAATGGCATTTTACTAGATGTCCTTGATTGACTAGAACTTGATTTGGTTTAAAGCTAGTAACAAAGTTCATCTGCGTTTTATAATAAGACTCAACTTGTTCGCTTTGCACGCTCGTTTGAAATTGGATCAACGTACCATACTGTCTAGTGAAAATGACTCACACGAGCCTACAGACTGCTAGATTTCAGATTGTCCCCTATGGCGTGACTCATGCTACATTTTTGCCTATGACTCGTGAATTCTTGGTGACTTCATGTGTTACTTTATTTAATCAGCTGTACGGAATTTCTATAACAAAATTCCCATTTCATCACCATTTGATAGCGTTCAGAATTTTGTTATTGTTATCGGACTATATGTATTAATATTTTCACAAAATCATTTATTTTTGGTATATCATTTTAAGTGTACTTGCGTGTAATTGCAAGTAACTTGCAATTACATGCAAGAACAGGAGGGTTACTCCAAAAGCGGTACGCAAGACGGACTTAGTTGCGTATCCGCGTCTCAGTGTCAAACAACGTTGAGCATATAACGTGTGTTGCGTGTGATGATAAAGTTTAATTTTGTTTGACGAAGAAATAGAACGTCACTATCCAGCAACCAGTCGCAAGACCTTAACTTAATGTGGGCAAGGTACATTTCGCGAGGCCCTCTGTTCAGTTTAAATAAAATAAACCTTGTTTGCAAATGGAACTCAGTAATAAAACGACGCAACTCCATTGAGTTTGGGCTTTTTTCATCAGTCTTAATAAGTACTTTGGCGTCACAATTAAAGCTTGTCCAAAAATGTATGTTATGTAGTGCTTATTCAAATTTATTTTCGTCTGTGAGGCGCAAGGCTCTTTGTACTGCGAGGCCGTGGGCGGTGGCCCACACCGCCCACGCCTTACGCCGCCTTTGCGTAAAAATAGGGATGATGGGTGAGGAAAAGGTAGTTTTCAGTTAATTCTACTGTAATTTTTCTTTTTATATTAAAATATTCCTTTGGATCAGTTTTTGGGTAACATTGGAAAATAGAAATAATAATAAATATATAGGGACAAATTACACTGATTGAGCTAGCCCCAAAGTAAGTTCGAAACTTGTGTTATGGGATACTAACTCAACGATACTACATTTTATAACAAATACATATATAGATAAACATCCGTTATATAACATCCATTATTAAACATCAATAATATTAAGCCCTTTTTAAATAAGATCACTTTATCGATCGATATGTACACTAAGCTAACGGATTTATGGTATGTAAAACTAAAATATAAAATGTATAGGTACTTAAATTTATATTATAAGGCGATAATAAATTATCTTATCCGGATAAATGCGGATTCTAGGTACACCTGCATTTTACATACATATATTTATAAATAATGACATGACAGATGATCAAACAGCAAATCTAACAGATAATAGAATTAGCATTACAGTAAACTATTGTGGCAGGGCTTTATGGAAACATGGGTAAAGCAGTCGAGTTGGACGTGAGAATGGCAGTCTAAACAATAGTCAAGTCTGGGTCATAGTCATAACTATAGCGAATGGAAATAACTCACGGCGTGTCACTTGGAATTGGATCACTGTGGGTTACTGTTAAAATTATATATCATTCATTACGATGATACCTATTATGACCTAATTGTATAAACACTGGATCATTATTATCAGAAGTCTAGAAAAAAGTAGGGCCGCACCAGCGCTATCTGTGCCAAAAAAATTTTGTTTAGTATCAAGATTTATTAGCCAACTTTGTATAGATAGTCGTACTACTAACTTTCTTAGTGTTTAACAAAAGAACTGACAACTATATTAATTTATAATGGTTTATGTATACGAAATACAAAGCAAGTCAAAGGGGAAAATTAATTAATTACGCATAGATTGTTGTTTTTTAGACTTTTCTTCTACACATAAATCTATTTGATGTGCATTTGGGAATGCAAAATCACAATCCACAGAAACCTTTATTGATGACCATGATCGAATCCAACCCGTTGTCATTTCAGCTTCATTTTGTAAATCTTTCTTATCCAAGTCTCCTTATTCTAAAGACCACGCACAGTAGACGCAGCAGACGCTTGCACCTGCTCCAGAAATTCTACGTAGGTTTTTTCGAAATGTTTGTCCTTTTGTTTCTAGGTGTCAAGAAGACATATCTGATCTTTAACTCGCGTGTTCAATGAGTGAAAGATCAGCAAAGTTACTTATTAGCTGAACCTGTGACCTCTCAGTATCATTCGTGTTGATCACTGCAGCTATAAACGTTTTACTACCTAGGAAGTCCTAATTGACTTTCCCGTATTTATTTACGAGCATAAGGAAGTCAACAACGTGAATTATGTTTATAGTATAGTAGTATTTGTGTATGGACACAAAACGTATGTTATCTATCAGCGGCCGATTTATTCGAGTCCAGTTGATTGAATGTTATAATAATGGAATATTTTATGAGCTATTTATAATTGGCCTTGCTTGTGTTATGTTTTTCGTGTCTGGAGATATGGATTTAATTAGCTGTAAATGATCAGAGGCCGGCAATTCAACAAATCACGCGAGTGATAAATATTTTTAATCAGCAGTTGGGTTTCTAGGACTCTTGGCTACTCTAAAGCTACTCGTATTTCAAAAGTCTTTGTAGATGTAGATTGTTTTCGTAGATCTTTTTAGTAAGTAAAATTTAACGATAGATCTTTGGAAAGAGAATATCTCCTTCACAGCACATTCACACTAGTGGCGGCGTCATAACCAGATGTTAATAGATTGTCCGATAATATTGAGAGCTCCATTGTCAAGAATTTATCTCTAATACTCTGTAACTTTTAAATTACTTACATCTATGATATGACGTCACAAATGCTTATTAGGCTTACTCCCGATATGTTCTAGGATATCATCATCCATAATCATCTATTTACCACTGTGCTTTACTTCTTAATTTTTAGCAGTTTAAAAATGTTGATATTTGTCCGCAGCTTTCCAGTTTTTTATCTAGCAAAACGAGCCAGACCAGATCATGGAATACGGTGTAGATTATCATTTTATCGAATAGTAATCTCGCTTGGTTAAATTACTGTGGCACGTGCGTTTAATTATTGCCAATTTGTATTCATTGGAATTAATAAGCAATGAGCACTGTTTAGCCTGCAAATCATAGTTGCAAAGATAATGTTTTATTTTATATACGTCATTCAAAATTGTTATAACCAGTAAATACATATTCTGCCTAACGTTCTTTGCTACTGCTGTAGGAGATGCTCTTTCAATAGGAATGGGTGTGTCTCTCCTCTATTAATAGACTTACGTACAATTAAACTCCATGTAGTGAAACAGATGTAAATAAAAGATATTTTTCAAAACACAATTGAAAACAATAATAATAATACAAGCTCACAAAATGGAAATGTTGTCAAGTAGAGAGAAAAATATATAATTGAATTTGTTCCTTTTTACAATGTGGCTATGTGGCCATGGCCAGTGCTTTTTATATTAAGAACAAGTTGCGAGAAATCTATATAAACTAGGCAAATCCTGAACAGGATACTAGCCTGGAAATTCTAAACTATCACAATTTTTTATTCTCGTTTTCGATCTAAGAGCCACAATCCGTCTTAAGCTGCATGCGGACTCTCCCACCTTATTTAAATTGAAACAAATCTTTTCGGCTTATGTGTTCGTAGATACTCTGCCTTATTGCCGGGTCAAGAGAAGACGTCATGTCAATGTGATCATACTAATTTAGTCCACGCACAGAGCACACATGCGTCAGTCAGCCGACTGATACGGTAACGTATGCAAGTTATCGTTGTAAACCTCGAGTTGAACTGCATTGACACATACAGATGTCTGGAGCAGTGGCTGCATTTAGGTCGTTGATAACACGTATTATATATTTTGTAGTGTTGATATAGGTAACTTTAACGTATTTTATTTTTGTAATATCTAATGCTATTTATATTATACAATATTTAACATATTAAAGATGCGAAAGTTTGTATGGATGTAAAAGGCTGAACGAACAGATTGATATGACATTCGGTATGGAGATAGCTTAACACCTAGTAAAAGAAAACAATAAGGATACTTTTAATTTTGGAAAAATGATAGGATCCCGTAGAGTTGTCATATGCCTTTTGGACACGCAGGCATTCTTCTATACTATGTACCTATAAGCTGTTGATATAGTACCTATAAGTACAAGTATGGCCAAAGCTATTTACCTGCCAAAACAAGCTGGAATATTTATCGAACGAACACAACTAGATATAATTAATATCTCTATACTCTAACGTACTCGACGCAAAGTGCAAGAAAGAAGAAACAATAACTTATATGATGATTGATGGATGCCACTAGACGTGTTATTAGAAGCACATTGATTTTGTAAAGAAGAACATAAACGATGATATATTAACAGAAGAAGAGAACCAATGCATAACAAGCTAATACTTCTTGATATTTTTCAATGATTATACATATTCTAATCATTATAATAAATTAACATATTATAAATAAACAAGAATATGGTAAGCAAAAGTAAAACATAAAGGAAGGATGTGACTCATTTGTAATAAAAGATGTAAGTATGAACATGTTTCATATCTGCTTAACAATACCCTTGTCTTCTAAACTTTAGGCGGTTAAACACAACTCCATATTTCAAATTTTACTCAAAAGGGTACGTTAATGAGGTGCAATTTGTTATAAAAGGAAAGAAAGAAACTGCGATCGTTTATGTTCTAAAAATAAAGCTTACCTTTGCCGGTGTTATTTTTAATACGAGTTTAACATCGGAGGTAGTAAATATCTCGATCCCGAGTGGAATCTGGAGTGTTTATGTTTAGTTGTACGAATCTGGATCCATTGATGAACATTCTTTGGATAGACTACTTGAATGCTGTTAAAAAGATTGATAGAAAATGCTAGTCCCAAATTGAATTATGTTCCAATTCAACTACTCGTAAATCTCTTAATTCGTAATCTCGTAATTCTTCACTGCGATTATCTAATAAGTTAAGTAAAATACAATCAAACACGGCGGTGACGGCGGATATTAATACTGAAATAAAAGGTATTAAAGAATAGGTAGATGAAGGCACCCATTGCCACAGTACGTGAGGTTGTGTGAAGATTATTATTAAATCTTCGCCAAAGAAGGTTTTACAATTTAAGGAAGCCAAGGAAGGTGTTAAATTTCATGGATAAAGAATATGGGAACAATTAAATGATCATTGTATTGAATGGGGATTGTGTTAAAAAAAAGAAACAGTTTCATAAATATTTTTGAATTTAAACTAAAATCAATAAGAAGCGCAGATATCCATAAAAAAATATTATGTTACAATTGCTCTGATACAATGCTTCTGAAAGAATTTCGTAGATGTTTAACATGGCAGAGAAACAAAGCCGTTAACCAAAATTTAACGATACTGAAGAATAACAAATAAAATTATACACATTATACATTATTTTATTTACTTACATTAGCATACTCAATCTTAATTTAGGTATTACAAGCAGACTTGTTTTTGCCAAGACGCCAGAGAAAGTTTTGACTAAATTTAGACTCTGTTGTTTGTGCTTTATTTAAAGGCAAGGACAATCGGATAAAAGAAAAAGAAAAATTCAATATATGTAGTGCTTGTTGGTATAATGAAATTGTTTTGCTCGCCTCGATAAATTTTGCAGTATTTATTATAAAAGCTTTTGTATAAAAACTGGTGCACAGGTGTATCCTACTTGCCGAAGATAATTGTCGGATTCTACAAAAGAATAATCGTTAATGCTTTTCTATAACCCACATATTGATTGGTGGGACAAACAGAACGAAGGTCGACCCAGGTGACAACAGACATCGAGGATTCGTGGCCCGTATATCAATATTTGCTGGCACGTGTCTCAGCAAGCGGCGAGTGGAAAAATAAATTGTTTATCACTCCTGCCTCGCTAATGCTGTTTGCTGACACATTTCTATTTGCTGTACATTTTAGGATCATTAGAACCTTCTGGTGTAGGGTGCGCACAGGTACATATATTTTTCAGTAAGCTACAACTACCTACTGTGTCAGTAACTTGCGTGAATTTCGAAAGATTGGTGCCGATTGATGATTGTTTATAAAGTAATGGGGAAAAGGGTTCTTTACTGGGATCGGGGTTAGGTCTTTGGTTAGGTACCATGTGGTACTGTTTGTTATATGAATATTATTGGCATCGTCGTCTTCGGCATTATATTGAACGTACTCTTTCTATTGGTCGTTTTCTGAGCGCTAGTGATGCAGCTATTAGTTTTTTCTGGTTCAATCCGGATTTCAACCCACACGCTATAAGTGGTTCGTTCCGAGACAGAGTCTGATAAAAAACGACTAGTCAAGCTAGTTGTCCATACGATTATGATAATATTACGTATTATTAAATTTAAATTCAATTATGTAAAGAAGTGGCTACAATCTTGCTACAATTTAATTGAAATGCCCTTGAATTGGTTTTTCTAAAAAGGCTGGATTTTCGTACTTCTTTCATCCCTTATAAAGGTTTAGACTGCGAGCTATAGGTATTATGAACATAATCAAGCGCACAAGATGACCCCATCAAAAGTACATTAACAAAACCGTTTTTGGCGTTATTGCTGGGCCAATCAGCGGGTGCTTTATACTTGACGCTGCGTCA
The DNA here is from genome assembly GCA_963555685.1 of Acrobasis consociella. NCBI lineage: Eukaryota > Metazoa > Arthropoda > Insecta > Lepidoptera > Pyralidae > Acrobasis > Acrobasis consociella. The sequence goes on along the minus strand of OY743111.1, from coordinate 4,060,174 downwards.
TAGCAGCAGACATTGGCTTACAGTTGACGCTGTGTTAAGCGACAGTCGTTTTGTATAAATTTCCTGGGGCTTTTTGTTCGATGATAATTTTCACTTACATCGCTTTCATAGTGTGAGGCACCATCGTCATCACCAGGTCTTTATAGTGTCCACTGCAAGAGTACGACCATCTTTGTACTACTCTAGTAGTGTTCAGTGTACTACTCTACTGGCTGCTCGGGCCTAGAATGGCTCTAGCCATACTTAGCCCGGGCAGCCAGAGGACTACACTCCTTGCTGGCTAGACGAGTTGGAGAGGTCATTTAGCTTGTATTTTCTAAGTCGCCTTCTACGACATCCACGGGAAAACTTGGAGTGGTCCTATTCTACTCTGCCGGAAACCACACGGCGAAGAGAGAGGCACCATGTAAACATAATTTTTACTTATGTAAACTTCAAATGTCACGAAATACACATACCTATTCAATTATTACCTAGTTTACAAGTAAGGGTCGCAAACAAAGTAGAAGTTGACGTCCTTAGAGAAAATGCTGCACTGCACTGCAGCATTTTTGCTAAGGACGTCAACTTTGTTACCGCTTCTTCTGCACTAGCGCTTAGGAAGCGGTAGTAAACTTAGCTGTAAGTAACCATTTTACGTCAACAAGTGTGCAACAAAACAATGGCGTCTATTAAGAGATATTATAAATATCCTATGATAACTAAAGATATATTTGAATTGGATTAAATTGAATTTGTTCTAGGAAAAATATGACCGGTAGGAAATAAAACAATTTGATATTATAATAAAGGAAGGAACATGTCCGAATGTCGAAGAAATGAGAAATTACTGGGATATTTATTATCCATTTATCCACCCCATCATTTCCTTGTGGTATTTACGTTCAATGTCTCTTAATTTCGGAAGTAAACATGTAGGAACGGATATAAATTAAGTAATGAATTGCAGTCCCCTTTATGCAGCAAGCAGTTATTCTTTTTGCTTTGACCGCTAACACGTCGACCTTTAATCGGGACACAGTTCTTAAAATAGCTGCAAAACTGCTTTTGTGATGTCATTTCTAGATTTAATCCAAAGATCGTGCATGTGTCCGTACTAAGTAGGTAACTACACAAAAAGCAACTACATTATGGTGTTTTAGTCATGCAATGTAATGTTAATTCATTGTATTTTTAAGCTAGTTAACTTGTACTAGTCCTCATAAAAATGTGTTATTTTGAGTGTTTCGAGAGGTTTTTCTATCCAAGCAATATTGATCTCGTTTATTTCAATAAAACCAATCTCGATATCGTTTTTCATTGTCAGACTTCCGTTAACTTCAGTAAATTACCTTCAAGGGCTGACAAATATTCCCCCGCAAGGTTAGCTGGCCTACGTGCCTCACCGTACGCAGGCCTTGTTTACGACGCGACGCCATATCTTCGTGCCCGATTTTTAAGACGATACCACAAAAATTATGTACCTCATTTGTGGGCGGAGCTAGACGTATCGTGTCGATGGCGCGAGGGGGCGCTTTCCTTGATATTATTTTTACGCGCACTCCCGAGAACATGTTCATGAACTCGGGAGCTTAGAACGTATGGAGATAGCAGACAGATATGTTTACAATAATATTTTTAATTCAGTAGATACAAATATGTTAAAAGAGGTGATTCGGTCCATCAATTTGAACAACTTATAGCAGTACATGTATATTGAAATACGAAAAAAAATAACGTTCTCAAACAAATCGAAGTAGTCACGTCATCTAGTTACTATGGTCTTTATATATGGTATTTTTTTCATACAATAAAGTTAACAACTTTTATGTTGCTTTCGCCAAGAAATCAAAAGACAAAATATATAAATATAGTTACAAATTGACCGGTCGGCTGATCAGAAAATATTGTTCTTTTCTTTATATATATATTTCTATACAATAATAAGGTCTTTGGGGAAAATTACACACATTAAAACATAGGTATGGAATATGTAAAAGAAAAATATTCAGTATATTTCGTAAAATAGTTTCAATGTATTTATATATATAGGTGTACAAAATAAAAATATAAAACAATTTTTCATAGATTTATTGCTAAACATATACAATAAAAATAGCATAATAACAATAATAATTGATATCTTTTGATTATACGATGAGACTGATGTATTAAACATAAAAATAAAAAGCATCCTAAGTAATATAATAATCTTGATAAAGTTTGAACTGGACAATCAACTGCTAATAAGATTACATTATGTTCAAAGAATCAGAAAAATATTTATTGCCCAATACAGCAGTATTTATTTTTCACACACATAAAGAGCACTTGTGTAAATCGCCTCCCTATTAAAGTTGCAGCACCAGACAGAACGGAGTAATTTCTCTCAAAAGTCTCTTTCACTAGCAACCATCCAGTATAACATCAATTATGGCATTGCCATTTTTATCTATTTTACCCTCTTCAATCGCAGCAGCTTTTTCTCTTTGTCCAGCTTTTTTCATTTCGTCCTAAGCTGTGGTCCCCCAGTTTTCGCATATTTTGTCATGTGCACGGTTGTAAATGCGCTCAGACATAATTGGTATATCTAAGGAGGCAGGCACTAATTTGTTTGAGTTGGGGGTGACCACAACCTGCTACCATAGCTCCTGCTACTCAATCTTTATTAACATCCTCCAATGTATTCTTTATTGTAAATTGTTCGTTGCAAATGGAGCATGATAAAAAGCAATTTGATGTTATTCCCGTACATTTTTCTGATACAATATTGATGGTATTTAACCCACAATCACAAAGCGACTGGTGGCTATTTTCTTTAATTCTTTAAAGAAGTACTTGATGTTCACTATACGATGTCCAGAAATATTTTCATTAAATTCATCCTGAAACAAATACCACATTGAAAATTTTATTTCATGCTATTAGGTATACATATGCAAAACTATATAGATAAAGGTAATTTCAGACCGCAATACTGAAAGAACTTCGATGTCACAGACAAACAGACATCGGCATCAAACTTATAACACCCCTCTTACTGTCTGTCTGTCCGTCCGTCCGTCTATCTGCGACCAGGCGAAATGCCCGTTTACGAGATTAAAAAATAACTTAAAATATTGTCATATTTGAAAGTATGTATTCTATTAAGTTCTATTTAAAATACACACCTTTCCATTCCACCTGTTGTGATCCTGACGAAATATTTTGATTGTCCAGATCCATAATTTGTAAATCCGACTCCATATCAATTACACCTCCTTGTTCTTCTTGCGGCGACGTAGACGATCGACGCGGACAAAGAGTCATCAAACTCTGATAAAAGAGGATTTTTTTTTGGCCTTAAAACAGTAGTACTCTTTTATATTGGCGGATTTACTTCGAAGTTATTCGGTAGGTGCATATTATCCAAAATGTTAGTTGGGTAGAATAAGTTGTAACTTGTAACAGTAGAATAAGACAAAAAGGTAGATACGTATGAAAATAACATAAGTACTCGTAGGTAATTATGGTTTGAAAGTAGGACAGTACGGTGCCATCTCAGTATGATACAACTTATACCTAGTAGGTACCTATATTTTAACTAGTCAGTAAGATTGGTAGGCACTTATTGACATACCTACTCCCTTTCTTACAAACTTTACATATTTTATCAATATAAGCCACTTATTTAGAAACATTGAGGTAGGTAAGTACTTACCATCTATTAAATTTTTGTCTCATCAGGCTTGCTTTTTCCTTGAGAAATCAGGAATGTTCCCGTTTTCTATTTTACCTATTATTATTATACTTATGTACACAATCACAATGTAAAACAGTAAGTGAAAATAGGGTTCTATTTTCACAGACCAAAAAGTGCGGCTCGGATTAGTCTGTCGTCTGCGTTGGGCCTAAAACTTAATTTTTACAAATAAAAGATCGATCATTCGAAACGTTGGGATGTGCGGACGACTGGCACAGGTCTTACGTCCAAGGAATCCATACGCAGACTGAGCAAGAGATAGCGCTCGGCGAGTTAACCCGCGTGGGGCCGAGAAAGGTATACGGTGGGTGTGGTCAATTGGGGTTCCAATCCACATGAACGAATAGGTCGTAACCGCCAAAACCTTTATTAATAATTTACAGCAAAATTAAATGATCAATCAAAATTTCATCTTGTTATTATTAAAAATGTCTGAAAATCTTACTTATAGTTCAAACGGTTTCTTTTAAGTCGTCCTATTCGAGCGATAATATTGACAAGTTTGCTAAGTAAGACCATATTTCGAAAAATATTTCTATCGAGATTTTTCTTTTCAATCATGTTTTCATCTTATCAATAAACTAAGAAAAGAGTAAAAAATCATATCCTTAAATTTCAAATTTATATTTCAAATACTTTGCGAGATAAATTAGACTCAACACAACCTTTTTAGCGGAGGTATCGTCTTAACAGCTACCACGTTATACTAATCGCTTTGGTTATTTGCGAGGTAATTAGTGGTTCTGTAGAATCTTCCATTGTATAAATGCATAGATTTGACACGTCATAATGCTCTCATTTGTGCGTGCCTAATTTAAGTTACGTAAATTCAAAATTTCTTTTCCTTCGCAGAATAAACGATGATTAAGCATAAAAATACTAGGTTGATACTTTACTTGGGTACTTTACTTTATCATCATCATCAGGTCTTTTTGTCTTCATTGCAGGAGCACGATCCTTTCTGTACCAGAGCCATACTTGGCCAGAGCAGCTAGAGGAATTGGCCTACACTCTCCTCGCTGGCCAGACAGTTTGGAGAGGTCTCACTGATGTTTATAAGCTTTGTTCAGCTTGCATTTCCTAAGTCGCCTTGTACGACATCCACGGGAGGACGTGGAGTATTCTACTCTGCCGGAAACCACACGGCAAAGAGTTATAACATAACCTATTTTGTTTGTATTTTTACAATTAAAGAGGTTAAAAATTGTAAATCTAAGTATTAAAATGTCGAATAATAATTAATAATTCAATTTGTAAATATAATTAATATAAACAATAATTAATACGTATTATTTGCATTTTATAAGTGATCGAATATTTATAAGTTGTGATAATGTTTTGTCGGTAGAAAATCGTAAGAGAGCTGTCATTCTTGTTTTGTCATTTTGGACTGTGAACACGCATATAAAATAAATCATTGATTATTGAGGTGATCGTCGTTTATTTTTCGGAGAATCTGAGCGGAGCTAACACCATAAATTGGTTACAAAAGAAATCATTTCTGCTGAGAGAATTACACGTGCCGCCTTAGTTTCAGGCCGTCGCCAGTCGCCACCCGTCGCTTTTGGCCGATTTGAATAATTCTCCATACACGTCAATTCCTACTTGAAAATGCAAGGAGATGTAAACATCCCCGGATTCATTCATAGGGGGTAGCTGGGGATCGTCGTCCTCGTTCGACGCGGGGCAATGACCCCGCTCGGCTTCGTCAGCTGTTGCACACATTTGTCTAGGTACGTATCTCGCGTTTGACCCACATTCACACATCGACACTCGTTATAAGTTGACAACTAACTACACTAAACAAAATTTTCCACTCGGTCGGCCCTTTGCTGGATTCATTAGAAGAATTAACTATCTCTGATCTATATAATGGAGAAATTGGCTTAAACGAATAAAAACAAATCTTAATTGGTCTAGTATTTCTTTTTCATTTGAATGAAGAAGGTAAAATATGATAAACAATATAGAACAGTAAAATGTACTTCAAAATAATAGTCTATCCTCCTCCTCGCTCCAGTATGGTAAGGCCTATATGTCACGCAGATGAAATACTTTTGATAATTGCTAAATGGAACAGTAAAATGTACTTCAAAATTAATACTCTCTACTCTATCCTCCTTGCTCCGGTAAGGTAAGGTAAAGTATGTCACGCAGATGAAATGATGTTGATGATTGCTCGGACTGGTAATTTCATCAGATACTTGGTTGGCTAGAAGAGATCCCATTGTCTCCACTGCAGGTGCACGACCCTCTCTGTACTACCAGAACCTGAGCAGCCAGAGGACTTGACCTACACTCTCCTCGCTGGCCAGACGGGTAAGAGAGGTTTTATTGATGTTTATAAGCTTTGTTTAGCTTGCATTTCCTAAGTCGCCTCCTACGACATCCACGGGAGGACGTGGAGTATTCTACTCTGCCGGAAACCACACGGCAAAGAGTTATAACATAACCTATTTTGTTTGTATTTTTACAATTAAAGAGGTTAAAAATTGGATAAGTAATTAAAGAATACTTCTTTTGCATGCTAAAAACGTGAAAATCAACCTTTGCTATTCTAAAATTGTAACACACATCAAACAGCCTGAAGCGAAGGATTACGATTAGATGTGGCAGGTATCGCATTTTATGATTCGATAAGATTTTAGTAGGTATAAATTGAATTCAGGATTGTAGGATAAACGTATAGCCACGTGATCTATTTATAGCACGTTTTAATTAACCGTAACAAATGTTATATAATCCGTTTATTAACGGTTACATTTTAATAATTAAGTTATATTTATGTAGCATTACATTGCTCAGAATAAAAGATATTTAAATTAAAAATATAGTACCTGGGCGACCGAGATTTGCTCGGTTACATCTCAAACATTAACTACATTTTTTTAAACTTGTCTAATATATAATAAAAATAATATATAAACTTGAACATAAAAAAAAACAAAAGTAAGTAACCGAGTGAGATTCGTACCCGTAACACTCTTTCTAGCGGTCCGCATCCTAAACAGCTGAACCAAACGGATAGCGGCCGGTGCGACGAAATTAGCGACCATGTTCTGCGTGGAAAGAAAAACGCATGAAAACTCGAAAACACGCGTTTTCCCAAACATAAGACTGATCTAGATCGATTGTTTACCCCCGAAAACCCCAATCCAAGTATCAGCGAAATCGTTAGAGCCGTTTTCGAGATCACAGAAATTTATAAATAAATAAATATACAAGAATTGCTCGTTTAAAGGTATAAGATAATGAAATAATCACCACTATTTTGAGAGATTGGAACGTACCACTTCCAACTCTAACATTTGTACCGTAATTGAACATGTCTTTTCAATTTAGATCTTAAAATATACGTCTTATCTTATGTTAAAAACATCAAACTCATGATTATTCGCAATTATTTCTTATTCATCGGTTTGTTCTTTAGGATTTTTTTAAATTGCGTCGTTCTGTCATTGGGAGAGGGATGTGTCCAGCAGTGGACGTTATGCGGCTGAAATGACGAGAACTTTCTTTTAAGTACTGATGTCTTCATTGTAGCGACTCAGTAAGTACAGTAGTCGACTCGCGAAGACAAAGATGTGGGCCCGTGGAGCACCACGGATTCACTAATAATAATGATGATAAATGAATGATGATAATGATGCTCTATCATTGATTCATCATCCTGAGTACCTCAGCTGTAACTTAAATACTGTTCATCATAAATTCGCTACATTCCGACAACTCGGATCAGATACTTTTTTCAAAACGTCAAAACAAAGAAATTCTATAGGACTTCTATGAAATACAGGCTGATGACGTCAAATAGCGCTCTTAATATCAGTTTTTCTGCAATAATCATTTTGAAAATTAATATGATCAATGACAAGTCACTTAATATTTATATAACAGCGCCAAATAATTTACGTTTAACTCAGAAAAAATACCCAATTATATGCTTACTAGGTCGTAGTTACTAGGTACAATTCATGACATTTCAGCTTTCCTAACAAACGCAAATGCACAGAAACATTTTTGTCCCTGTATATTTAAAAAAAAAAGTATATTTGGTTAGACGTTATATAAGATTCATCCTAAAGGTAGGCTGCGTAGGCATACTGGGGTATCGATCGTGTAATCCCCTCAGGGGTGAGGTCTACTGCGTAGTTCGAATTAGGAACCTTTTTACTTGCAGATTCAACAATAAAATCAAACTTTTCTGGGGTAAAATGTGCGTATTTATTAAAAAATTCAGCATGTTTTCATGCGTTTTGGCAGTTGGCAGTTATAGGTTTTAAAATTGCAATATTAGCAAGTAAATTGTTTTAATTTGTTTCTAGAATTTTTACAATTTTGCAAAAAACTAGATATTTACTTATACAAACAGCGTTTACATGTTTTAAACAGATACAGCTACAAAATAGATCTTATCTGTGTTGGCAAAATGTTTGCCAAAGTCGAGTATTACGTAACATATTTTTTACGTGTTATCGTGTTTCATAATGGACTGTTTGGGTTGTGTTAACAAGAGGTACCATTTCCATGTATGCAGTGTACAAAGTTCTTGTAATTTATTCCGCACGTAGCTATAATAAGGCTAGTTTCACAGCTATGCAGAAAACCTGTGCCTTTCGGCTGTAATAAGGGCCCCGAACGAGAAGCACCCGCAGTAAAAACAAAAAAAAATCGACATTCTCATTATAAATTGTCCGGGCGACTGCACATTTTTGTAAAGAAATGCAGATTTTTTTAGTCTTTGACTGTTATTTCATTTTTAGGGTTCCTTAGTAAACAAGGAACGCTTATAGTTTAATTTAACTATAGTGGTCTAGTATAGCTCGTGGTTTGATTTATTACGGATATGTCCCTTCCACGTTGTATAATGTATTTGTTATACAATATAGTATCGTTTAGTATCTTATATCAGAAGTTTCAAATTTTCTTGAGGGTTAGCCAAATCTGTGTTTACTGCAGTCTGTTCAAATTATGTAAAAAAGGGGATTGCGATCGCCTTCTTCATTTTTCGAACAGGATATTTTTTGTAGTTCCACTGCTGCAAAATGTACGCTAGTTTGTGAAGTCGCGGACCAGCGCTAGTACGAAAAATATTAATAGCCACACTGTCTCCGCATGTTTGTTGTGTATATTACTTACTGCGGAATAAGTTTTATCTCGTTATCTTCGTGCAATCAGCAGACTGTTTTTGGCGAATGTGTCATATACATATATGCCAATCTCCATTTGCTAGTTACATAATGAGTTTACTTATCAGTTGTAAACATAACCTGCCCAAGGTCGTGAGTTGTGGTTAGTGCCGGTTGGTATGAATGTAGTGATACATCTTCATTTCAGCCGCATAACGTCCACTGTTGGACATAGGCCTCTCCCAAGGATTTCCAAAATGACCGATCTAGAGCGGATTGCATCCAGGGCAAAAAGGTTCTCGAATGGCGCCCACATTTTTAGGGTTCCGTAGCCAAATGGCAAAAACGGAACCCTTATAGATTCGTCATGTCTGTCTGTCTGTCCGTCCGTATGTCACAGCCACTTTTTTCAGAAACTATTAGACCTATACTGTTGAAACTTGGTAAGTAGATGTATTATGTGAACCGCATTAAGGTTTTGACACAAAAATAGAAAAAAAAACAATAAATTTTGGGGGTTCCCCATACTTAGAACTGAAACTCAAAAATTTATTTTTCATCAAACCCATACGTGTGGGGTATCTATGGATAGGTCTTCAAAAATGATATTGAGGTTTCTAATATCATTTTTTTCTAAACCGAATACTTTGCGCGGGAGACACTTCCAAAGTGGAAAAAAGTGTGTCCCCCCCCCCCGTAACTTCTAAAATAAGGGAATTATAAAACTAAAAAAAATACATGATGTTCATTACCATAAAAACTACCAGCGAAAATTGGTTTGAACGATATCTAGTAAGTAGTTTTTTTTAATACGTCATAAATCATAAACGGCAATTTACCTTTCATTTAATCAACTCAAAAAGAAACATACTACAAGACTTTTATATTATGTTATTTGCTACTACGGAACCCTTGATGGGCGAGTCCGACTCGCACTTGGCCGCTTATTGTTATTGTATTATTAAGCCCTCTTGCTGGACTGTGATTCCAGCGTGTCTTGAGACACAGGCCTCTTCCAACGTTTTCCAACTGTTTCTGTCTCTGGCTTTTCTTCTCCAGAGTTTTCCTCCAATCTTCTTAAATCATCGTCCCATCTTTTGAACTGCCCTCCTCTCTTTCTTTTGCCATCTCGGGGGAGCCATTCAGTTACGATTTTTGTCCATTTTTCTCTACTTTCACGTGTCATGTGACCAGTCCATCGCCACTTCAGCTGTTTTATTTTCTTAATTATATCCTCTACCTTTGTTTGCTGTCTCACTTCCTCTGCTCTTTTGCGATCCCTTAGCTTGTATCCCAGCATGCTCCTCTCCATGCTTCTTTGACATGTCCTCAGCTTGGTGACCACATACTGGCAAGCGGAGCGTAGTGTGATACGTCGCTAGCAGGAAACTCCGAAAGAGAATTATTACCTGCAATAAAAAAAATACATATCTGCGGAATGTCGGACTAATCACACAGATTGAGCTAGCCCCAAAGTAAGTTCGAGACTTTGTGTTATGGTATACTAACTCAACGATATTATATTTCATAACAAAACATACACTTACAGATAAGCATCCAATAGATAGCAATGTATTTTTTGTTTCTTCGTTGTTGTCAGGTAAGGTTAGACCCATGATCCAAAACTTCTTAATCAGCTATTGATGTCTCACTGCTGGAAAGAGGCCTCCTCTCTTTCTTTACATTCCGTAAATACTTTAAAAACCTTGCTTTCTTATGGCATTCTACTTCCCCAGGAATTCCAAGGGATGGATAAGAATGTCACTAATGAACTAGAGCTTAACTCTCTTATATTCTTTTTCTAATCACAGACTTGGCCGGTTTTTTTTTCTCTGTTTTAAGTACAGGTTTTAAGCCTGCTAACTTGCTATCTATAATTTAATCCTGTCAGTGCGAACATTCATTTGGTCTGTAATGTGATTCAAAAATCCTTAATTATTCTCTCGATCTTTCTTTGCCTCATCTGACCTACATTTACCTTTTCATTTCTCATCCGATATAAGTACATAAATACTTAATATACACGATATTTTTTCTAATAATGACCAAATCCTTGACCTGAACTGGACTAGTTCTACAATCAAGTGACATTTTATTTTTACTTATTACGTTATCTAGAGAAACACGGGTGTTTATTTTAAAAAAATTGATTTGTTTAAAATCATCCGACCTTTCTGATGTAATTCAGTCAGCAAATTACTCAGTAGTCAGTTTGTTAATTATGGAGATAACGGATTCATCACTGTCCTTAGTCACGACACGGATCACGTGTCAAACTAGATAGATAAAAGAGATTAACGTACTGTTTATATTTTTATGACAAAAACTTAATTCGCAGTGTTAGGGAGAAAAACTAAATGGTTAAGCTCGAATCTATTGCCACCAGAATAATCGAACATATTGTAATTAAATCCTTAGATCGCGTGCTGTCTATGTAGCAGATAATAATTTAATGTAGCAGAAAATGTATCGCATACTGAATCTGCTAGATGACAAGTCAAATCGGACACTTTTTTCTAAACGTAAAAAAATGTATGTGATTTGTATGAAATACAAAAGAGCGAGGACATGCTTTTTCGGAGTCAGTGTTCTTAATATATATCATTCAGTTCTTGATATATATCAGCTTTTCCGCATTAATAAATCCAAAATCATGATGGAAATGGATATGCTAAGTGAAAAGTGACGTTTTATGTTATGAACTGTAACGAAAAATTTATTTTTGACCCATAGTCATCTCACCCAATTGCAAAGTTATATATGTACTTCATAAACACTTGATCAAAAAATTTAATGAAGAATTTAGATAAGTAAATTGTTCCTTAGATAGCTTTTAATGTTTGGCCGTAAGTACCCAACAACAAGTCCAATTCCGGGGATTTTTGAAAAAAAAAAGATTATATAAAATGTAAAAACAAGAATCCAACTGTAATTGTTTGTATATTAATAAAAGGATAAAAGGATATTGCACGTTACACAAGAAAAGAAAAGTAAGCTATCGTTATAAGAAAGCAATACGCATATACAGTAAATCCTCTGGTTGACTGAGTGTGGTGGGTACCAATTCTCAAAAATTAACACAAATAGTTTTCACATAAAGAGTATGAGAGAACAAGATTGGAAAAATTGACGTGTAAACACGTGACTACTTAAAACGAACTAACTATAAAATGGAAATTCCAGCATCAAATTAATTAATTTTTTAATCTTGTATCCCACGCGAAAATCTAGAGAGCAAAAAGAGAACAACTCTGCAAGTAAACAAAATTAAAAAGTTGCAAAAAAATGTACATGTCTCCACGGAGCATGACGATCACATTCGGCGCAAAAAAGTACGATATAAAAAAGTGCTGTAATGAGAGGTAAGGTGAAGTTACATAACAAAGTTCACCTTGACTTAGAGATGTTGTGCGCAAATAGCAAATGGTCCATAATCGAATGGTTAAACATTTGTACTGAGTGCTCTGTAAATCTCACTCACTGCCCGTAATGCAAGCTTTTAAGACCTTGGTGTTTGTTTTGAATCTTGGCTTGGATTTTAATTTACGTATGATGAAACCACAGATTTTCGGGTCGAAACCTCGATCAGGACAGGATCTTTATAGAATTGTTGAGGTATTATAATAATATAACAAAAGGCTTCAGCTTACTTTGAAGCTAGCTCAGTACTCGTATGTGTAATATGTCCAAATATAATGTATAAACTGTTCACACATATTTTTTGTTATTGGCTTGCTTCTTACGGACATTTATCAAATAATCAATCAAAATACTCATGTTTATTTTACGACCCTTCCGCCTCCAGCTTATGAGGGATCTGTTTACGTTTTGTCCTCTCTTCTTCACTTTATTTACTCAAAACTTGTTCAGGTGTGTGTACTTCATCAACATTTTAATTTCTTTCAATTTCACTAACGCTCCCGTTACTCCAAATCCCAATCACATTGCGAGCCCTATCACTTTCGGTCAAATTCTCTCTAAACGAAAACTTAGTACACCTGTAGTTAAAAGAATTCCAAAGGAGCGCGTATACAAGTTGCTCAAACACTTCCCAACGTTGGAATAGCTGCATCAAAATCAAATGTTTTACGAATTTCCAAAAAACTATTTTAAGTCAAGTTTACTATATTAGCATAAACATCTTTGTGTTTCTATTTTTCTAATTCTTAGATTCTGTCGCGGGATTAATTTGCACATAAAGATGTTCTTTATTTTACTAGTTACTAAAATGTGACAGACAGTTTGGAGCCAACCAGCGTTAGCCGGTGACTGATGATTTTCACAATGTCAACGTTTGAAGTGACACGAAACACACAATTTAGAGCAAAGGTTGACGAACGTGCCAGCCAATCTGCTGGGTAATTATGTTGTTGACTGCTGAGATAATCAGACGCAGCCTCGAGTCTTCAATAACATCCAATAGAATTGTGAAGGAGTTTCTGATTGTGACTAACTAGTTACCTATCAATGATGTTGATTTAGAAGGCAAAATGTTTTAACGAGGTTTAATCCATCTTCTTTATGGTACTGACTAAAAATGATTAAAAAATTAACATTTCATATAATTTTCATAAATTCCCTAGCAGGAAATTTATATTTAGTAAATATAATTCTTTAATCATTTTTTACAGTGGGACTGTGCCCAAAAATCGTAAATTTAGATAGGTCCTACGATTTTTGGAGATATTACGTTTTCTATCAAATTAGTTTCACTCATCCTATGCAAGTTTTGCATCTAATTATTTATCTGTAAAGACAAACTACAAACATTTATATAAATTTATGTGGTTAAATGCGGATTTTTTTTTTGGTTTTACTTACGCAGCCTCTCTTGCTGACGTCCTCTGCTTTCCTGTTGTCGCTGTGCTGTTTTTGGTCGTCAAATTGTCCTTTGGCAAAGGCCTCCCTCCTCTTCCTTTGGTTTTATGAATAGCTGAATAAAGTTTTTACTGTTAGATTTGCAACCCAGGCGCTAATTTAGGTAAAAAACACAGCCAGTGTCGTTTGTCTTCATAAACTGACACCTTGTACCTTTTATGGGCCGAACTCACATACCATTAGGTGCATGAACTGCTCGTGCTTATATTACATTAAAAATAGTTGCCCTTTTATATGCGTGGTTAATATAGACTGTGTTAGGATCGAATCGATTGTTTTGCATAAATTATTGGAAAAGCAGCAACTCGATAAAGCAGGTCATGGATGGTAAACAAACGTGCAATTGCGTTTGCCTGTAACAAAGTTGACTGCAACAAAGTTAACTGTTATTTTGCTGATTAGTTATATTAATTACTCCAACTAGATTAGGACGGACAGAGGTCTGTCCTAATCGATTAGAAATTTATTTATTTATAAAAACTTTATTGATCCACAATATACAATTGTTTACAATTGGCGGACTTAATTAACGCTAAAAGCGTTCTCTCCCAGTCAACCATAAGGATAAACAGAGATATGATATATATATATATATATATATATATATATATATAATTGCTTTTATTGTACACATCTCAGAATGAATGAAATTAATGACAAACTCTTTATTGCACCATTGCAAAAAGCATTAAAAATAGTTTTACAAAATATACATTAGCCAATGTGCGGTCTTATCTTAGAGCGATCTCATCTTAATTTATATCTGTGATCTTATATCAGTTTCTCTCACACAACACAAGCAACTGCACTTTATTATTGAAACTCGAGACCTACCAAGTTGCCATTCGTCACTGCTGCCATTTAATGATTAAATGTGGAAAAGACGATCTCAAGGTTGATGCACAAACTTGATATCGTATTTTAGTTAGTACTTTTGTACAAAATTTTTACTGTGATATTTGACTATTTGTAATATCAAAAGTTTATTATATCCTGAGTTTCACACTTATTAGTATTCTATACAATATGTAGGCGAATCTATTGAATAGTTTTTGTTTCTCGTGTGTGTAAGTGGTCAACACTGGTGTCAGAATTTTAAGGCCGCCTAAAGGTATCTGTCATAGCTCTACAACCGCCATGCAATGATGGCAGCCCAGACCAGCACAGCTTATACGTGCTTTCCGAAGCACGGAGGAGCTAGCTCGATAAATTTTTATGCCACTTGTGGTCACACCGGTCACCCATCCAAGTGTCGCTTTACTTGCGAAAGCGCTAACTTAATATTAATTAGGTACTGCTTATCTAAAACTCGACAATAGTTTGAATAGGAGTTCAAGAATCAAACGTTACGCTCCAAGAACTTTTGTCAAATTCTCCGGTTATAACTTCAAGTAACAAAGCTGGCAGGCTGGCACGGAACAATTATATCGGTCTTTTGACAAAGTTTTGAAGGTTCCAAACCCGACAGTATAGCCTTCAGATCAATAGCACTACGATCGAACGCCCCAATTACAAGACCAAGTATGGATTTTGCATAGGCGTTGATAATTGCTTAAATCAGCAACATAAGGTCGGTATGGTTTTTAGGGTTCCGTAGTAAATAAGGAACCTTTATAGTTATAGGCGATAAACTTATAAAATGTACTTGAAAAAGGAAAATTTCATACAAATTCACAAGCTAATTCGTTTTAAGTGGCATGAACTCAAAGTTGGCAATCGCAACTACGGAACCCTACACTGCGCGTGGACACGCACTTTGCCAATAATCACCTTTAACCTTTATATGTTTTATTTTTGGTTTATGCTAGTAAAATATACCTAAATTTAAATGCTCAGCACTGAAAATGTGTAACATGTTGTTAAACGAAATCATCCAATTTAAAGTTTATCTCTGTTATTATAAACTATATTTCTCTTAGCTTCTTTGTTTTACATATCTTAATGTTATTTATCAAATACGTAATGCGGACGTGAGTTTTGTTAATTTTTTATATTTTTGTAGGCTTATTGTAATCTCGTGCTGTTGTCAATTTAATGTTCTTGTTATTTATTCCTCGATGTTGTATAACTTTGTTATTGTTTTGGATACCGTACTATCTACTTCAATATCGACATAGTACGTAAGCCCCAGGTTATCTGTAATCTGTATATAGTCTTATGATAGTACGTGAAAACGGACGTAATCTTTATTGCGCGTTTGTCTGTTATAAGTTCTCGCCTAATAAAGTACTTATTATAAAGTTATTGTTATAACCATACTTGATAGTGCTGACATTGCCACGAGTTATTTCAATACTATTAGGCTATACTCACCTACATCATTAAATGCGCCTTTTTAGGGTTCCGTAGCCAAATGGCAAAAACGGAACCCTTATAGATTCGTCATGTCTGTCTGTCTGTCTGTCCGACCGTATGTCACAGCCACTTTTTTCAGAGACTTTAAGACCTATACTGTTGAAACTTGGTAAGTAGAAGTATTATGTGAACCGCATTAAGGTTTTGACACAAAAATAGAAAAAAAAAACAATAAATTTAGGGGGTTCCCCATACTTAGAACTGAAACTCAAAAATTTATTTTTTATCAAACCCATACGTGTGGGGTATATGGATAGGTCTTCAAAAATGATATTAAGATTTCTAATATCATTTTTTTCTAAACCGAATACTTTGCGCGGGAGACACTTCCAAAGTGGAAAAAAGTGTGTCCCCCCCCCCCCCCCGTAACTTCTAAAATAAGGGAATTATAAAACTAAAAGAAATACATGATGTTCATTACCATAAAAACTACCAGCGAAAATTGGTTTATAACGATATCTAGTAAGTAGTTTTTTTTTCAATACGTCATAAATCATAAACGGCAATTTACCTTTCATTCAATCAACTCAAATATAAAATTTTTAAAAAAACATACTACAAGACTTTTATATTATGTTATTTGTTACTACGGAACCCTTCATGGGCGAGTCCGACTCGCACTTGGCCGCTTATTTAAAAGCTATGAGCTTTATTAATTCTAGGTTAATTATTTATTTGTTTATTTATTGGGTTATAGACGAGCAGCTTAAAGCTTTTTCAGGCACTATTAAATTATTTTCTAGGAATTCGTCACCTAACGTAGTCACTCATATTAATGGCATTATCTGGTCTTATCTATTGGGTTCCTACATGTCCGTAGATCCAGCGGGACCCAAATCAACGAAAATACAGTCAGCGGGGCCCTTTTGCCGATTATAGGGTTAATCGGCAAAAGGGCCCCGCTGTTTTTTTTATTTTGACAGTGAATCCACCGAGGTAGAAATTTAAATATATACAAATCGATAGGTAGAAATGGATATTAATTAGACTAAATAGGTTTTAATTCAATCAGGCATAGGGTCCCGCTGGATCTACGGACATGGTTCCTACGACTACCTATAAGATTTTGTTTAGTTGTCATTTTGTAAAGAATTTTTTGCAGTACAGCAAATGTTATATTTTAACATTACTTAGCAGTAAGTATGACTAAATGACCAGTAATAATATAAAATTATACATATTATTATTCTTAATACATTCAACAGTATACTGCTTGCCAACAACCATTCAAGCCAACTAACTTCGCGCACAATAACGCGTAATTTGCTTTACTTCATCTAAACGAGCGCTCATCCTTGACCGAAATCGAAACGTGATCATTCGGAGACGGAACGATAGGCTCCGTTTTTTATGTAATCAACAGCTACCACAAAAACTTGTTTACAACTCAAAACTATCGATGTTTTCTGCGCATAACTGGATTGTTGCCCGATGCGATTTTATTTCCTTTTATAATAGGATTGATCTATTCAAAAGTCAGTAAGGATGGTAAATCAAGGACCGATTTGAATTTTAAAAGCAAACATCGCTCTGGAACTTTCCACTCGGCTATGGATTATAACGTACTCGTTTTAAACATCAAAACGCGTTATGTATTGGGCTTAAGTGTACTGTTGATGACATCATCATAGCTTTGGAGCTGGCCAAACTTGTTAGGTTTGAAATTAATACGGCGATAAAAGTGATCGTGCTTCCTACTCGATAAGTTGTAGCGGTATCTTACTCTGAACTAACCAGTAGCGTGCACTTCATACAGACACATACCGTCTTATTATAAAGCGCAGACTAACTTTGTTACTAGGTTTAAACCATTATCCGACCAAATCAACTTGACATTTTGAGATGAGACCAGTGCCAGTTACTTAGACGTCAACTTGATTTGGTCGGTTATTGGTTTAAACCTAGTAACAAAGATAGTCTGCCTTTTATAATAAAACGGGAATTTGTCTACCCTGTTCCGCCCAAAAATATTGTATAGTCTATAGTAATAAGGATAGTACCAAGAAATATGCTTTGGTCGATATATCATAATATATTTGTGTTATATAAGCAATCTTTATGTTTATAAATAAATGGTTTTAGTCGTTCTCGTGATTTTGGAAAGATTTATGTCTTCCCTGTAAAAAGTAGCTGTGCATATCACTGGAACTAACCAAGACATGGCCCCCTGTTACTCGACTTACATTTACGGAACTCTAGTCCGAATCGCAATATTTTTTGTGGTGTCAATCATTATTTATCAAGTCGCCGGTATCTCATCACCTTCGGCCGGGTACAGTGACCCCGAAGATAACAAACTGCGCTTGCGCAAAGCCTTAGAATTGGAAATTTTGGTTTATCTGAATTTCTGATCGACCTGACCTTGACCATTCGCCCGTGGATCCGCAGATTTGGGACCGTGCAGGTGTGAACTGGTTTTATTTAGACACTGTTTCATAAAAAAATATCTATACATACTTATATATAGATAATATACGGCCTCTGTGGCCTGGTCATCCGTCATCATGCCACGCTATCACACCGGAGGTCCCGGGTTCGATCCTCAGTCAGGACAAGATAGGAAATGATCTTTTTAGATTGACCTGGCTCTTGGTTGTTTATCTATTATATATACTACCTATACATATTATTATATGTATTTGCTATTAAATATAGTATCGTTGAGTTAGTATCCCTTAACAGAAGTTTCGTACTTACTTTGGGGCCAGCATTTTGCAAAGATTTATCTATGGACAACGAAACGAACGGTAATCTGAAAACTGTTCTTTCTAATACAAGTAAACAAATGCGGGCTAAAAACATTTTAATTACAAATGTCACTCCAGTCGATCTATAAAACATACTTCAATTATTGTATCTTACATGTATACACCTATCGAACATTTTCAACTGATACATGCGACATATTTTCTATCGATGGATTCAATAAGAAACCCGTTTGCTCACAATCTTCGGGACCTGTTTCTAACGCTGCAGGAGTTTAAGCATCTTGTATAACCATGTTTGTTTAAAAACAAGTTTTATCTTGTTTTATCAAAAAATATTTTAAATTTAATGAATAGAAATCTAAGGCGACGTACTTGCAAGCGAAGCGTAGGACGCCTACCCACAAGGTGGTCTGACGATCTGACCAAGGTCGCTGGAAGGCGCTAGATGCAAGCCGCTCTAGATTGGTCATTTTGGAAATCCTTAGGAGAGGCCTATGTTCAGCAGTGTTCGTTATGCAGCTGAAACGATGATCATGAAGATGACTTGATGAAACCAACTGCCTAAATCAGTAGATACATCTACTAAGTTTTTCTTTTATGGTGTACCATGAAAGAAATGAGAATACTTACAGACTTTTATTAGACAACGTTTTAGAAAGATATTATTCCTCTAATTTTAGAATGACAAATGGCAAATAGAATTTGGAAATAGTTTATCTAATAATATCAGAAATTTATGCAGAGGCCAAAGAGCTAAATGCGTCAGTGATGAATATATCTATATATAATAAGAAGCTCATAGTAGATGATAGATAACCCATGCTTATCGTATGTGTCAATGTTGATGATTACAATACAGAAAGCCATAACTGTCGCAAGGTTGTGACGCACACACTCATTTAAAGTAAACAACGCCTTAGGATTTACTAGTATTTACAATCTATAATATTTGTATATCACAAGCTTCGATCATGTGAACAGTTTGAGAATTCAACATATAAGATTTGATACATCATAAAATAAGAGTGCGAAATTCGTATTGCGAATTTCAATTTAAGAAATTCAATATTATGGTCCCAAAGGGTTTTCTTCATTATATTCAAATTGAAATCAACTGCTCTTTTCCAAATGATCATATTATACAAGGTCTAACAAAATATACTGAAACTATTTTAATTGTGCATTCAGTCCATGATACTAAACAAGTTTCCCCAAGGAACACATATCGAAATATGAAAAGTAATTTTTGGCCTCCCGTTCAAGTTGACCAATCAGCTGATCCGAGTTTGGGAGGGTCCAATGGGAGAATCTGATTAATAGAACCTACACAAGCTACCCAAAATTACCTTAACAGACGGGACAGGGTTTTCTTTACATATTGTATAATAGTTAAAAGACGTAAATAACTAAAGCCGTAAATTATTAGGTGTTTTATTTATATTGTGAGCCTGTTGGCCTTTTTTCAAGGCGTGCCAGTGAACTCCATTATGTACTTGTAATGTGACTAACGATGACACAACGAGTACGGGTATTGGTATAACCTTGTACTGTACATCATATATAATCGCATTGTTATAATAATCATTAAAAGGTGTAATGGATGGAAAAAGATCAATATCACCGAATTCTAATTTAGCATTTAGAAAAATGTGCTTTCAATGAATATTTTAGGGCCTCCGCTAAGTGAAGCGGGCGCACGCTGCGTGTTTAGTCTATCTCTGTCACAAACGCTACGTTCGACAGAGACAGGTGACCCGCGACGGATCCTGCTATCTCTTTCGCATTTAGAGTTTGTGACAGAGATATACTGAAAGCCGCCGCGTGCGCCCGCGTCATATAGCGGAGGCCCTTAGGAGTTGACGGGATAACATATTTTTATTAAGTACAATCCGCCGAAGGAAATCCAAAAAATGTTTCTTTTACATACAAACATTATCACATCAGATAAATAAAGGGATTTGGATAGATGACTGGATCAAAAATATTTTTTTTGGTACAGTTCATAAAATAAAATGTCAAAAAATAGTGTCACTTTTCATTGATCATATCCATTTTCAACATGATTTTAAATTTATTAATAAAGAAAAACTGATATTAAGAGAGTTATTTAAGAGTTATTTGACTTCAAAAAACGATGACATCACGCTTTCGTATTTCATACAAATTCCATAAAAAATGTTTGTTTTGACGTTTAGAAAAAAGTATCTGATTAGACTTGTTGTAATCTAGCATCAAGCGGATTGTCCGCGCTAACCTTATCCCACTTCATAAGGGATAAATATATCAAATTGACCAGAAGAATTACAATGTGCCTTTAGTAAATAAAACAAACAAAAAAATACTAAAAACTACGCGAATCTAAAACGATTTCTGTGTTTAAAAGACGAGTAAAAGATCATTATTCATTTGCACACAGATTAACAGTTTACATGAACCAAAGCATCCGCATGTTAAACAGTCAAATAATTAATTATCATTAACTTACAATTAAATGTCAAATATTAGTAAAACGTTACATAAATATTAAAAAATAAAACAAATTCAAGTTAGTCAATTTAAAATGTCAAATGATTAAATTAAATAATAAAATTTATAGAATTTAAATACAATATTAACTTATTTATAAAATTATTAATAGAATCATTAAATATGTCTACGTCCAATTGTTGAACGAGCATGTCCATGTTGGAATCATCTTAATTGTAACCTATATTTTTAATGTTAAAGTATATATTTAATTTATTTCTAGATATACATATGTATTTATTTAAGTATATGTAATATATGTATAAGTATGTTGTATTGTAGTTTGTGTAGTTTTATGTAATTTTAATTTTCTTCTTTCTCAATCCTATGTATGAACACGCCTGTATGCCTCTCTTACATAAACATCTCCTCTCACAGGCCTACTGGAAGAGATCTCTTTTGAGATAAGTAGTGCCTTTGTACAACTTATATTTTATGAATTCTCTGTATACTTTTTCCGTGTGCATAAATTAGTAAATAAATAAATAAAAAAACAAAATAAGCTACTTAAGTATTATTGTACCTATCAAATCAAACAGTCATTTTCATAAATAATCGTCACGTAACGGATGTTAGGTAATTTATAAGTTTATAACACCTTTCTTTATTATGACTTTTATATTCCAGTTGATAAGTAGACGTGCCCTCTAATTACTATCACAAGTTGAACGTTCCAAGGTGTTCTTAGGTGACAGCAGTAGCGGTGTTAAGGGTTGTGTAAGGGGCGCCAGACATAAAGGGGCGGGTGTAGTATGCAGTATCCTCGGGATACGGACAACAAATCACACAGATTGAGCTAACCCCAAAGTAAGTTCGAGACTTGTGTTATGGGATACTAACTCAACGATACTATATTTGATAACAAATACCCAGGACCCACCTGTGTCAAACTCAATCCACAGAGGTCGTCACGTCCAGATGATTAGACAAATTAGCCTGGTTAAAATTTGTTACACTTAACTACTTAAATTCTTTCTTAGACTTACAAGTTGTCTATGAATTCTAGAAACGTTATCAGCAGCAGCAAAAGTTCACGTTTTGAACGTCAAAATAAGATTGCTACTCGCAGTTAAAGCTTAAACATTGTTAGCGACGATATAATTTTCAAATCTGCAACCATGTATTCGTTTATGTAATTCTTTGTTATTTTTACTTAAGAATTTTCAGCAATGTTCTTTTTATGGATTGGACAGAATATGGGAAGTGGGGCCGCTAGAATGTTGCCCAGGGTACCCTCAACTGCTAAAGCCGGCACTGCCTAGGTGTAAATTATTGTGGCTGCAGTAGATAAATGCAGTTGATCAGGCGTCGAATGTCCGACGCATTGTGGTCGGGCTGACCTGCTTGCCATAATTGATTGTGCCCGTTGAAACCGCAATGTGGGCTGAGGCGTGTACTGGACTAATATTGTAGTAGATAATCCTGTCTGGGCTGCGACAGAACGCAAATAAATGTATTTACGATTACAGTAACTGCGACGCATATTGCGGAGTTAGCTGTGTCTACCGATGGACATTTTTCGTTTTTAACAACGAAATATGTGCTGGCTACTATGAAACTAATTCTTATTCGTTTCGTAACATTGCTTCCAGCTATACTTTTTTTATTTAAAATTAGTCTCTTTGTTTCATTGTCCATGTAAGATCAGATGTGATCATTTATTTTGCATATAAATCACCAAAAAGGGCATTTACTGGGTGGGAAAAGAATTCATTTTACTCTAAATTACCAAGGGCCAAAAATTATAGCATTAAATTTAAGAATACAATGACAATTTATTCTTTTCACAACATTGAAGTTAACATGCAAAACACATTCAAAAGACGTATTTAATTGTACAACGGAATTATTTTCAGAGAAGGAGAAAAACAAGAAAATATGCGTGCCGGTCACAGCAATTATTAAAACAAAAATATTTTAATTATAATCAAGAAATAGCATTGTTTTTGTATTGCGTCATTCACATCAATATAGCTTTTATAACAAATTGAGTGTGACAGTGTGAGGATCCTATTAAATAAATCTAAAATCTAGTCTAGTCTAGATGATTTCTACAATCTCTTTAGAATAATTTTACAAGGAAAGAAAGAGAGGATACAAGGAAGGGCAAAGCTAAGGATATTTTTTTTTCAACAAATTAAAGAAAAGAGGTTAGTCCTACCAAAACATTAAAAGAATGGCAGAGAGAAGAGAGGAATGGAGGCGCTTAACTCCACTGACAAAAGCAAACTCTTTAAGTTACAAGGAGAAGTCTAGATGATATTTTCCTACCTCTTTGACTTCCTTATCCATGACATGACTTGAGTTAAAATTGAAAACCTTTCAGCTGTTCTAATGTAACGCCCTACTTTCCTTTCGTTTAAGTTTCAAAGGGCATCTGAAATCAAAAGAACAGACTTTCTTTTACTAGCATTTTGTATTGGCGATAAACTACTGAAATATGAAGTAAAAATATGGCATAGACCCAATGAGGTAGAAGATGGTGACAATTTATTAGATTGATCATCATGACCACATTAAAATAAAAAACATTTTTAACGACGTTAAAAAAAATGCGTATTAGAAAGAATCCTGTAGGTAGGTATATTTTAGAGTAAACAGCACTACGCATGGCATTTGAAATTTTATTTCTAAACTCAGGATTTCATGCGATGATCATATAGCCGATACCTAAAAGATGAAAGGTGAGATAGATGATGATCGTTTACGGGAGGTTGTCGACACAACCCACCATCCCGAGCCTCACATGTTTAATACATCAGTCAAGAAAACAGCGCAAAAAGTCCACATCAGCATTGCAAATAGCTTGTAACCTTGGATTGGGTGACCGCATAATACATACACTGGCAGGCGGTAAAATCAGCTCACTTTATATCCATCAGCCGATTTAGAGTTCCGCAACTCGATTGGAAATTTTCCTTTTTTATCCCATTTCGTACTTTTGTGCGTCAAAAAAATGATACAAAAATGAAAACATATCGTTTAAAGCTTGAAGACAGAAAGAGAATCCCTATACCATACCACGAAGTTGGTGACGGACGTGACGGTTACCAGGTGTAAGTAAATGGACAAATAAATAAAAGATTCAATAGTCTACAGTTCCGTTAAGCTCTAAGCTTCAATATATGAAACAAGATCATCTTGTAAAAATGAGCATATGCTTGGAATTAAAATGGACCTCCAAAAGCACGAGCTTAGTAACATTGCTAAGAAATACGTCACAGAGGTGGTCCTTATGTAAAGTAATGTGAACATCACATAATTATAGCTCGCTAAACTCTTTATGAGAAAAGCTGTCTTACTTTAAAACTTTAAAGAAATCTAAGTTACGTAGATTCTTATAAAGTTCGTCCTGAAGATTCTCAAAGGGAAAGAGGTAGGCGCCGAAAGCTTTGGTGTGACGATTTAGACAGTTTTAGAGGAAATTATTGAAAGTGGCACACAATCGAGATGTTTCGAAGGAGGTGGCCCATCAATGAGTGGGACAGTTATAGGTAATAAAAAAACATTATAATGTAGAAGATAGACTTAAAAATTTACATTAATTGCGCATATTTAGAAGTATTAGAAGTTGCCTACAAGAATCGAGTGCTACTAAAATATTAAGAAGGCTCTGCTCTCGTGTCCGAGACACGGGAGTGTAAATTAAGAAATACGTTGTTTTTCTTTCCAAACTTCATTTACATTAGGAAAGAGGCACTTAATACCTAAAAATTAAGAACAATTGTGGATCTGTGCATCACTTATAACAACAGTAAAGTTTCCAACTGAACTTTGAACACGTTTATGGACAGGTGACAGTGACAAGTTATTTTTGCTTATATGGATGATTGTTGCATAATTCATATTACTAACTCTAAACTTTTTATGAACTTTTACGGGGAAGCTATATGATACGATATGTGGACCGAGAAATAGACGTAACAATCGCTAGGAGGATGTTGGAATAGGAATAATAATAATGACTGCATGTGTAAGTTCCTATGCGCTTAGATTTACGATAAACTACTTTCCATATTATGCTAAGACATTTAATGGTATAGTAATGATAAGCAAATTGTTTATTTTACTTAGTTTCTTTTAATGTGACCTATCTGAAACATATACGAACACATTTGTGGACGCAATAATTGTCTTGTACAAATAATGTAAGTGTAAACTTCACCGTAGAAGAGAACTTAGGCAAACATTTGACTGACCTGTTATTTGTTCTGGTTTTAGTGTTCGCTCGCTAAGAATTTACAAATTTTGCATTACGTCATAGATTTGTTTACTGAAACTGGTATTTCTTAGAAACTCGCTCCAATTTCTGACAATTTAATTTACAAGTAAGTATAATAAAATAACTTTCGTATTAATACGGTCGGTAGCTTCGCAAAATTTATCTTGGCATCGTTATTTTATTCCGTTTGTTAATATAATTGAGGGAACCGTGTATTGAATGTCCCAATGTTAACAGGGTTAATTCCTATCCTACCATATTATTTTGTTATATGTATATGTAGTACTTTCATTCTTATTCCTGACTTCCGTTAGGAGAAAATCTTTATTAATTATTAGACAACACCATTGTCTGTCTCCACGCGCATGTATCGACAAGTTTATTCGCGACCAAAAAAATATCTATCAAAAACCTCTTCGATCTTCCAAAGTCCTTTGTCAGAGCGTCAGGTGCAGGCGGTGCAGCCGTTGAATTGGCGTACGTGATCCGATTGAAGCTGTGGCCCAGCCCAAAATATTCCTTTCCCATGAACACAAAGAGGTCACAAAAAATTTGAGCGTCGGGATTACCCCGATGCAGTTCTAGCCTTTATATCTATGCGTGCTTCTAATACGCGTTTTTGGAAATGTTTCGTCCCGTCTTTGAAAATCCTACCCTATGTCTCTGGAGTTTTGTGTCAAATTTATTTGATAACGGTCTAGAGGGCCCTACTAATAAATTTTCAATGAATAAGTTTACTGGCTATAAAAGACCCCGAGGGAGAAGTGGTGAGAGTGACAATTCGGTTGCATAATTGCTTTGTGTATGATGGCAAAAAATATACGTATAAGCGTTTTAACTTGTACTGTTTGTAATTTTAAAATTAAGCGTAGTAAAATAATTGAAACGTAAATCTTTTTCTATTGTGTTTTTTACTGTTCAGGAATAATTCCAAGACATTTATTGCGTTTTTGTCACTAATAACAACATTGTTTTCATTGAGTTCTAAGTTATCTGCAAACGTTGATAGGGTACTAAGTAATAAAACATAACATTTTATTTCTTCCTTTGACTCCACAAAGCAGTTGTAATGAGCATTAAGTATTGTAACGGTCGAAATAATGGCGTTTCACAAAAGGACCGTAAGTACAGTAGGGCGGGTGGATGCCTTTGTGCCTGTTTTGAGACAAAGAATACATTCCATTTTGAACCTTATAGCAGTTCTTACCACTACGTCGTTAAAGCTCAGTAGGGTGATAATCCTAACGCACAAAGCTAGCGTTCTACCTGTTTTATGTATAACTGTACTAGTAGTACGAGAAATATTGATTTTGAGAGGAATACGCAACAATTCTCAGAAACTACGCAAGGGCTTACTTACAGCTGAGTGAAGCTTTTTTTGTTCAGACGAAAATGAAAGTGCTAAAAATAGAAATGCATTTTAATTAACAGAGTGTAGGATGTGGATTGGGGTTTCAGCTGATGAGCTTTGGGTTAAATATGACAGGGTCTTTAGAATTTAAGTTTTTAATAGTTTCTAATGATTTGTTGTCGCACTGTAGCCCTTTAAAGGTTTTAACAATGCAAGAAACAATGTAACTCATGTTTTTTTAATTTAATGGTTAGTAATATAGGTCTACAAATAGATCTAGACACGCGGCCGCAGGTCAGAACTAAGTTTAAAAAAAAGGAACTGGCGACGCAGCAAATGTGTGTATATTTACACGAACTAAGTATTTCGAGTTACTTTTGATTCCTTCAAAACTCGAAACAATTTAGCACATGATTTTTATCAACTAACTCATCTTGAATCCAAATTTCAATTAAGTAGCTTAAACAGTTATTGATATAAAAACCTGAATGTAAGTAAGCAAAAAGCAATGATACCCCATCATAAAAACATAAATTTAAAAATCCGAGCCATGTTCAATATCTGACAAAGATAGACCTTTCTTAGATTAATTCATCATCTCCATCTATCTTCTCAGTATCTTGAAAGTTCGGCGTAGAATGTAGCCCAACTTAGCTTGAGATCATCTGACATGTTTTTTTTTGGAGATAAGCATGATTACATTGCTGTGACACAGGCAGCGGCTGTGATATCAACTCGAGTCACATTTTATCTAGGTTCATACTTTAGAAGAGTGTGTGCATAGACTAGATATATTTTTTAAGTTTATACAGCTGACTAAAATTATTTGAGATTGCTATACCACTTGTTATGCTAATAGAGAAATTAAAATGCAACTATGTATCCAAGCTTGGATTACAACGAAACAAA
This sequence comes from Acrobasis consociella, assembly GCA_963555685.1. Lineage (NCBI taxonomy): Eukaryota > Metazoa > Arthropoda > Insecta > Lepidoptera > Pyralidae > Acrobasis > Acrobasis consociella. The sequence continues at coordinate 4,032,375 of OY743111.1, read as the reverse complement.
ATTGAGTGAGACTATCGCCTGCCTACGCGTTTATTATTTGGTAGAGTTGTGCTTCAATTTGTGAGGGTTATGTTATTGTTATTGTCAGTCACGTAGGCCCACAAGCGAGAGGATTGGAGAGTGAGTGAGACAGGACATAGTGGATAAGGAGAGAACAGTGCTAGAAAGAGAGGGGAACATGGCGTGACAACAAAGATGGCGGCGCCGGCTGCTGGTTGGACCGGTTTGCCCATACCACGTGCGTTTTGCGTCGTGCAGTCGCTCCCGTATTCTGTTTGTCAACAAACGCCCTGTGAAGGTCATTCATAGGGGGTTTGGAAGACAAAGGAATCCCTATTGCATAACATCGTACACATATAAAAGAATTTTGTAAGAACTCAACTGGAGACCGGTTTTGGTCATCATTACAATTAATTTAGAGGATATGATGTAATACTGCGCAGATCATTTCATTCAAATACTTGAAATCGCCTCTTTCTCTGTTCTCATTTACGATCCCTTTAATTTCCTTTGTATATGATAATAACTCGTTGCCTTTAAGGTTTCTTATTAGAATGTCATAGGTTGTAACAGTTACTGTTCCTTTGTTTCGTTAAATTAATTTAGTATCTATACTTAACTTTTTATAAAAAAAAAATGTTATTATTATGTAGGTATTTCTTTTAAATTTTGCATCTTATCTTAATTTTAAGCCTTTAATATTTAATGTTAATGACTTCCAAAGCTATTTTGGTTATGCTTATCAAAATGCACTAAGATATGTGCAAAAAGCTAACCTTAATATGGAAAAAATTATTAATCGCATCATAATAACCGAAGGCATCTAAGTAATGTAATGTTATGTTCGCTTCGATGATGCAATAGATTTATTTTGGACTGTGGTTTGCGTTGGATGGTTAAGTTTTAGGACGACACAGATGTTTTTTGATAAACAGCAAATATGTTGATACATAAGTCCATAAACCAACTGCCGGTATTATATTAAACCACCGAAGGCTTAAAGACGAAGAGAAAAAATAGACGACAAAAAACATAAACACGTCAGCGGTGCGAGTGAGTACGCATGCGCTGATGTGAGAGGCCACAACGACGCACTAGCTACAGCCGGCGGGGGGTGCTGCGGGGCGCGAGGAGGGACGCCGGGTCGAGCCGGCTCAGCGAGCGGCCCCAACTCCTCAGTTGGATTCTAGAACATCAGACGGGCGGGCGTGTGTAGGATGGATCGTTAATAACATCAGCAGTTTTTCATTCCGCCTTCTATCAGTGTTTGTTTATTACCTTCCGGCACATTTTCCGTGAATCCTTCTCGACGGTGGTGCTTCATATTTTTGTTAAATTTTAATTTCGGCGTTTATTTTCAACCTTACCTTTGAACGCCGTTCCGATTTCACGTCGAGAAGGCGGCCGCACAAGTTTGAAAGCGGCTTTTCAAGAGTAGAACACCTACTCATTTCAATATCGCTATATCAACGCATCAAGCAATTATCAAGATGGTGAAGAAGGTCTCAGAAGAGAGTGTAGATAGCGGTAAGTTTTAAGCTCATCTTTTCTTTTTATTTGCGACGTGTTGAATGAATTACACGAAGCATGATATATACTACCCCACTTTGTAGACATGTATCATCCATTTGATTTATTTGACCGGCCTTTTCATCTCCCGCACAGTTGATAACTTAGTTGAATACCTATGCTCCCTCGCTGAATATCATATTCTCAAAAGTCCACATACATTCTGTTTGATATCTATACTGACTGATAAGCAAAGCAACCCGTCACCTATCTAGATTATTTGTTAGGATTAGATCCTTAGCTTTTTTCTGTATAACTTGTTATTATGTGTTCTTTGCATGAGAATGTATATCTTCATCGTCTTCCGTATGTAGTATACTTAATTTTGTTGAATCTTCATTAAATTGTATAAATTATTTACTATATATTTGTATATTCGTAATTTCTTACTAGATAAATTGTGATACAGCATCCCTGCAAAATTTCATTTACTCTTTAAGAGTCAACAAATTTATAATTATTTTTATGAATGAGGGTAGAAATGTTACTACTTTCATCGTTTTGAGGTTTCATAATTTCGAATACCGAATTTTGCACTAAATTTACTAGAATATCTTGCAATATTTTTCTAACTTTATAACCTATTCCTACATACAGCAATAAGACAGCCACTGATTATAGTATTTCTAGTGTAATTAAAGTAACTAAATTAACTTTATTGCCACGTGGTTTAACGTCATCATCTTTTCTTGGATTGTTCTCGTTGATTTTATGTTCTGTCGTGTAAATAGAATCATTACCTATGTTTATTTTATTGGCTCTTGAAACAGTACTCGGAAAAACTGACCACACTCAACATGCAGCAGTTGTATGCAGTTTTACGACTTGAGGATGACGTGAGAATATTGTTATTGTTCCTCAGTATACAAGTTCATTAGAATTTATTGTTGCATGTTGAAAATCATTACCCGCTCAAGGATGATAGTGTTAATAGTATAATCATAAAATTACTTGAATTACGTCGTTCCCAGGCCGTATCCGAACAAAATATCAAAACTCCTAGTGGAACTTAACCTGCTCGCAACAATAACAAAGACTCGAACAGACAGATTAGAACAAAGAGTCTCAGTTTTGTTTTCATTGCAGTTTCGAATGTCTGAAATGTCAGAGTTCACATAACTGGTAGGAGTTAGGACGTTGACCGCCGGGTAACTGAAGGCACCAGGTTTCGTAACTTGCAATTTCGCAATGTACTTTATTCAGAGAAAATTTGAGCGCTGCTATAATAGGGCTTGAATTCGTAAACAGTAAAACTTACTTATTCATGCTATTTTTTGTTTGATTCTGATGTGAATCTGATATGGTTTCTGTTCTTACAAATTTGACAATATTTGTGTCAATTCACAAAATTTTACCTGCAAAAGCAAATAATAACCCATATTGAGAAATCTTTGGCATACGCAAAATTGATGATAACAGAAAAGTTGTTGATTATTTTTAACGCAATTCATTCAAAGAATTCAAGGTTTCTGATTCGAATGAAAATGAGTTTTTAAACACCTATGGCGAAACACGTAGACCGACACAAATTGATTTAAGTGGTTGATTCTGTTTGCAATGGATTAATTGAACAAAACAACTGCAAACAGTATTAGATAATTATGCCAGTAATTTTAAAGCACGTTCACAAAAGATTAATGCTACAGTTACACTCATTTTGTATGAGAAATTCACTTAGTGACGCGTTTATCTTAATGATATGCTACTGCCCACTGCGGAGGAAATTATTCAGTCGAGCCTAAATCCTCTCTGTTCTGTAATGTTTGCCCACTGTATACATATTCGTATATGAACACTTCCAGCATGATGTAAGCCCATTGTGTTCTCGGCTCATTTGCCGTGAAATACGCATGGACTATGTTTGGCTACTTTCTTTCTGTATTGGTATGTATTCTGTGGTATTGGGAACCACGAAACTATCTATCAAATTGCTAGGATTTGTGTGAATTGGTGAAGTTGTAGAATACATACATAATAATTCTAACAGGAAAGTTGAAAAGCTATAAAATTGAGAAGCTAAGCATTTGATGTTAGTAAAGAACATACAAGATGTCAGATATTAAAAGAAGTTAAGAATCCTCAAATTGAATGCAAGTTGCGTTCTCAAAATTAAATAAATCTGGTTGTCATGGTGTCTGATTTGCAACAGTAATAAAGTCACGTGTGTCATTCGTTTTGGGTGTCGAACTAATTGTAGCCAATTCATTCTTTCCAGTCGTGTTCCTATGCATATAAGCATGTGAATGATATGGAATGCGTACATAATTCAATGAAATTTCATTACTCTCGACATCGTCGATTCGTTGTGGTCTCTGAAGCGCGTCGCCCCACAGCGTTCATTGCCAAGGTCACCGACTAAAACAAAACAGTCCCAAGTTACTGCGTTCTATGTAAGGCCTTGGGAAATTATACTACGTATCTTTTTTGTATGCCAACGTGGAATTAATTAAACGTTTCCTGTTAAAAGTAACAAAATTATACATGTTGTTTATTTAATTACAAATTAGTCATTTCGACAAACTACGCTTTTGGCGGTTTGTTTTAGATTCTTTTTAAATTAGTCAGTAACTTAATCAGAATTATTTAAACGTGAAATGCAAATATGTTTTTATTGTGATGTAGATTTAAAAATATAAGTACTTGATGTCTTTAGAAAAGGTTTAGATTTATTTGTATAATCCATAAATATAGAAAGGCAGATTCTTTATGAATATGACGGATCATATTCATAAAAAAATCTGCCATCCTAAATTAGTTGTATAGCGAGTATGCTACCAATTTAAAGAGTGCAGGTTTTAAATGAATTTGACAGAAAAATAAGCACTCCTAAATTTGGTACCCTTTAGTGCTATAGCTGATATAACGAGTGCAGATTTTTTAATGAATATGGCAGTAAGAAAGCATGCAATTTTCTTTGGGTAGGTATAAAGACTTTTCGTAATAACCGTTCGGCATGCAATTTACTCGGCGTTGATTGAAAATCAGTCAATCGCGTCTATCGGCTGAGTAATACTGAGTAACCTTGACCGTGACGGACTTCCATGCCCTGTTCGCAACAAGCCCCCCTCCCCGTAACCTCTATTGCGCTTTACTCTCCGAATCGATTTCCGACGGCGACGGCTGCATGCGGGACCCTCCATACGTGAGTAAGGTGGAACTACCTTTTAATTCATTGCTCCTACTAACGTCATAACTAGCACCCCTATCTCAATTTCACAATCTGTGTATTTCTGAACTATTATGGATCAATTTGCATCGCGATGAATCGAGTTTCTTTGGTTTATTTCCACCTGTATGTTTTCATCTATGTATGCACAATACAACGCGTGTTCGTTCATATTCGTGTTATCTTCATTAACTCGAGGGTTTGATCAGTGAACGGTGAAAGTGGTTTTGTATGCACCATAGTCTATTATAGTTTGAAGTGCTCTCGTCGGAGTTTCACCCAGATGTTATCTATGTAGTTTAGTTCAGTAGCCGTGCCAGGCCGCCTTGACAATTATTTAACACTCGGTTCTACTTCTAGCCACCTCGACTTTGCTCTCAGTACAATTATTAAATGATTAGATTCAGAAATGACAGCATCGCTGTGCGCCGGAGAGTAGGCGAAACTCGTCGCGATCATTCCACGAGCAATAGTCTCTTGAAGTTAATAGGCTAGATACAATCGTACGCCATTGTGATTGAGAGATATTAGAGAGCAATTGACTGTAAAGTTTAGGGCACTTGCATGCAATTAGAAAGTCGTTCGTTTCGCTCAAGGGTAAAGACAAAAGTATAATGGGCTTATGATCAATAGATTAGAGAGCGTATTCGTGGCCAAGCGTTAATGCCAACCGGGCAGATTAGAAAGTAGACACTAATTCCAGGCTAGGGCATGCTGAGGTGACAATTTCAGAAACAAGTTAGACTTTTGAGCCTTACTTAATCAATATTCCAACTGTCACTGTGATTGAGCAAAATGCTTTCGGTCAACATATTAATTCAACTGTGTCTGATGATTTGCATGTTGACTGGATTAATTTGCGTAACGATGACTCAATGTTTATTAAGTCACATTATAGATGCATTAAGAAATTAAATAATACTGTACACGGCATTCTTTTCTTTCTCGACATGCTTTTTAGAGCCTGAAATTTACATATTTTGGGGTCTCGTATTATTTTGGGCAAGGCCTCGGGCGTGTGCCAAACTTGAGTGAGATCTTGAAACATTTAGAGAATCATACGATACTTGTACGGATGCGTCGCGCCAGTTGCCGAGAGTTTTTACATAACAGTGCCACGTTGGCGATGGCGTGCGAATGTTCTGCCACGTGGAGCCTTACGCTGCCACATTCACGCTACTATGTATGCGATACTCCAACTGAGTGTTCGGTTTCCTACTGCGGAGATTCAGATGCTCACAATGTTCGTTTCCTATCAAATCTCTACTAAGCGAGTGCACCCGTCTCGGTAGCGGTTTTCGTGCGTAGCCAATCTCTTAATCCGTTATTTATTATCTTTCATCCGAATCAAATGAAAAAAGACCATTTCTAAAATCTCTATTCACTGATCTTAGCGGCGCAGTTAGATCATGAATCAAACAAGATTCTTTGATGTTAACTAAAGCCATTGAATTTATGGGATACCTAATTAAAGTAGAAACGATTCACGCATTCAATGTAGCAATAGCAACTAATGTTTATAAACAAAGTCACAATAACAAATCATTGTACGTGTACGGGTGCAAATGTTAATTTCTATAAACATTTAACACAATTTAGTACGTAAACAGGAAGTTTCTGTGTTTGAATCGGGTGATTGTATGCGTGGGTGTGCCTCGAACCCGATTGTTACAATAGCTCGCTTATTGCGCATTTGCTTATTGCTATACTTTGTAAGTACCTACACAAACGTACTCAGTAAGTAGGTATACAGATACACACCCGCGCTGAGGTCATCGCGTGTTATTAATTGTTAAGTTTCGCCTGTTTTTATCACTGCATTTGACGAATAAGGCGCATGATTACACGCATTGTTTGTTCATCGAACATCTATAATTTCGTGCACGTCACTTTGTTACATGTTCTGTATGATTATACGTTTGCTTGCCCGTATGTATGCGTAACTTTGTCAAAGAACAAAGCACGAGGAAGACATCGACGTGACTTTGTTTCAAGTTTTATGTTACCAGCAGATTCTCGGCGGCTTCCTGCACGAGTTTCAAAGGAAGTTTTAAAATATGCGTCAAGTCACGATATGTCGATAAGATGTTGTTGCTATCTTGTTACCATTTATCAGAATTGTGGGACAAGTTTGCTCGTTAGTTGTTCAGAAGATCTTAACGAAATTTCGCCCCTGATGATGACATTTCGCTGTTGATAAGTATGCGATGTGTTCGGTAGCCGGTAGCTGGCTGGCTCTTACGAGACCCGGTGATCGCGTAACGTGTGGGCGCGTACGCAGCTATGGGTGCGGCCGCGTAGGTCGTTGAACCGGCTTTGTTTGCCAACTCAGCCTGCACAGTCACGTCTCACGCCAGAACAACGATATTATCGATGACAAGCGCCACGCTCCTACTCTCCCTTACAGTAGGATTCTCTTATGTGTTCCGGGAGCATTGAATTATTTCAAGACGCTCGTATTTATGATTCACCTCAGTCAGACACTCTGTCTCTTCCGCGTTTTCGGTTCAAAACGCCTACAAAAAACAACAGTTCATTAGCATCTTTACCGATGAAGTCAGTATTATCGCCGATCGCATTAGAAACTATACAAAAAGTACTTACAATAATATCCACTTGCATATTCCGATGTGTTCGTTCGGTTGGATATGCACCGAGGCATAATTTCAAAACCAAACATGGTGAAAACGTTTTAACAATGGGCTGGCACCAAAAGCGAGGAGAGAGCTGTCGACATGGGCTGCGTTATTGTACTTACGTGGCATATGCAATGTTCTGTGATATTTATGTGCTCGAGCCAGCCAAGGGTCGATTGCTTTCAACCTAAAAACGCCTTTTTAGTCATTTGGTTTATTTCTGTCTTATTTTCTACGCTCTCGACATTCCTGCATCTTTTATAACGTTCAACCTTTAGCTTCACGTGTGCCCTTTATTTCATTCATGGACAAGTGTTTTGTTCATTCATCATTATTTACTTGCTATCTATGAATCACTTGTTTCTCCTTCAGACGACCACTTTGTGACGGTATTAGCACATGTGAGGAAAATTACTTCAGTTTTTAGTTAGACATGAACATGATTATCACTTCTCATAGAAGCCGGTAGCCTCAAGTTATCTGTTGGAAGGTGATGATGGTAAAAGTTGCCAAACCCAATTAATCAGACTCTTAAATCATCTCTTTACCTGTTGACTGGCAAAAGACATACTAAATTGAGATACAGTGGCAAAACTACTTAGTGTTTTTGAATTCCCAACATTAAAATTCACCAAAGTTCAACAGAACATGTTACACTATAAGTTTGAAGTCTGTCTTTTGATCTGTCTGTCTGTGGCATCGTGGCTCTCGAACGGATAGACCAATTTCGATGCGGCTTTTTTTTACGTAAAAACCAGTTTCCTTAAGGTAGTTCTTAGTTATGTTTGACGGAATGAGAGGTGAACGCTTAAAAATCGGGGATTTAAAATTACCTAGCAAATAAACTTTTTAACTGTTCAGCTGTTCAAATTTTATCATCTTATCAGCCGGTACCTCGCCTTCATTTACTATGCTATATGCATGAAGCATATGCAGTGGTAGTCTTTGATATTCACTGTGACATCTGTTTGTCCTCAGGCGTCGGCCGTTGCAGCAGTCAGTCAGGCAGCGAGCGGGAGATAGAGGAGGGCACCCGTGGCTCCGAGGCCTCGGCGCCGGTCCCCATCCCCGACAGTGAGGACCTGCAGCGACGCAAGGAAGAGGCGCGCAGGAAGCGCCGAAGGAAGAAGCGCTCAGGCAGCTCCGTTGTTACGTCGTGTTTCCAAGGTTGGTTTATCTTTTTTCTGAAACTTCCCATTTCAATTCGGTTTGGTTTTTTATGCACGCCTCATAACGGAGCTTTGAGGATATGCATTACTCTCAACATGTCAAGGTTCAGCATTTTTCTGGACTTAAACCGTCTTATTATAAAACGCAGACTAACTTAGTTACTAGGTTGAATCTCATCTGAAAATGTAAACTTGATTTAGTTGGACAATGGTTTCCACAGTTTTTAGTTGGACATGAAACTATTATCTAACTAAATCAAGTTGACATTTTCAGATGAGACAATAGTATACAACTAGATGTCAACTTGATTTGGTTTGTTATTGGTTTAAACCTAGGAAACTGTCTTTATTTTTTGAATTTTATGGAATTCCTGTCCTACATTAGATATTGAAGCAGCATAGAACCTAATCCAAAGCTGACAGTCCAGTCATCCACGCTGACGATGTTTGAGACAGCGTGTCGTGTTTTTATGGTTGATTTCTTCTTTCTCTTTTTGAAACTAATATTTATGATGTCTATGGTGATCTTCTGCTTAAGTAAATAAGTGCAAGTCCCTTTAACCTAACGAGTAGAAAATTTGTCAACTACAATTTTATCAAATTCCGGAATCTCATTAATATTGAACTAGATTCCTTTGGGAATTGTAATTAATTAAAAACGCCAAGTCGGATTATATTTTAGAATTGAGGATCCCACAAGAACGTTTCTTGTAAGGTTTACGTTCCAATAAGGAATCCAATAAAGAGTCCCATTTAGAGTAAAATTACATCCGCCCACACTTAGCTGATTAAATGGTATTCTCGGTAAAGCCGATTAAGTTTACTTGATTGGTACACTCGCAGGGCCTCTATGAGTAGGTCAAACATATTAGAAGGAAATAGACTCTGGTTCCTTAAATTAGAATAGATTGGTAGATACAAGTTTAAATAGTATTTAGATTACTATTCTACGAATTTATATTATATCAAGGAACTCCTTTAATTCAATAAACCACTTCATTTGGGCTTTCAAAGAGCGCTACAAAGGAATGAAAATCAATTTGAGTTTCAACCATAAAACTAAGAGCTTCTTTAAGGCGAACTGAGTGCGGAAGTGGCGCCATTATTTTAAATAAATTGTTTAATGGTAAATATGGTGATAATTAACCATTTGATTTGCAACAATCACTACAAAGACCTTTAAATTATTTCATGAATAACCTTTGAAAGTTTTATTGGTAGCCCATCTAGTTATAAAATGTGTTTTTGCCAAAAGTGGCCGCTTTGGAAATAAAATTGTTAATTATCACATATTTACTTAAATATCTTATTTTAAATAAAGGCGACACTTCTGCGCTCATTTTGCCTTAATGTAATTTGACTAATATAGTAAAATTACATTGAAGCTTCTGGTCTTATTTCTTCCATAAAAGCTTTTGTGCCCATTCCTACATATTTCAGTTACATTGTTTTTGCGTTCTACTTGGCAAGATTTCAGGTGCTTGTTAAGGCTACAGTACCCAGACAATTGTTTTAAAAGGTGTCAACGTATGCTCTGCCAATTCGAAGTGGTACTTACTTATCTAGTTTAGTGGTATCGTTCGATGGCGCTGTGAATTTAAATATTTACTTATTACTGTGCCAACATAGCAATCACTTTAGTATTTTAAATATCACCGACATGAGTCTGATTTTTATATGAAAAAATTGCCTTACTTGATGAGTGTCTTCTTCCAACAAACTAATCCAAAAAGACTGTATCTCATACTAGCGTCCGGTTTCAGTTTCCCTTTGCATCTTTAGTTATCTTCCTTGATCCCTTTCAGCTATTAAAATTTGTTCTCCAAAGGTTGTGATGCAATAGTCAGAAAAGCAGGCCATTTAAGACCGTGAGAAGCGGAAAAGAAAAAGCCAGGATTGACCTTTTGGTTGCGGTTTTACGACCGGCCCCGCTTGCTATGAACTCTCCAAAGAGTCATTATTATCATCATCAGGTCTTTTAGTCTCCACTGCGGGAGTATCCTATCTGAACTACCAGAGCCATACTTGGCCACAGCAGACAGATGACTTGGCCTACACTCCCCACGCTGGCCAGACAGGTTGGAGAGGTCTCATTGATTGTTTATAAGCTTTGTTTAGCTTGTATTTTCTAAGTCGCCTTCTACTACATCCACGGGAGGACTTGGAGTGGTCCTATTCTACTCTGTCGAAAACCACACGGCACACCATTCTACTCTCCAAAAAGTATACAGTCTAAATTTACGAATTGTTCACAGACCTGTACAAGTTGACGGGCGAGGTACTAGGCGAGGGGGCGTATGCTTCGGTACAGACGTGCGTGAATATCTACACTAACCAAGAGTTTGCGGTCAAGGTCATCGACAAAGTGCCGGGGCACGCCCGCGCCCGAGTCTTCAGGGAGGTGGAAACCTTCCACTATTGCCAGGGACACCCGAACATAATCCAGCTCATTGAATTCTTTGAAGACACAGACAAGTTTTACCTTGTCTTTGAGAAGGTGAGTTCCCATCAGCTTTGCATGTTTTTCAGCACTTTTTACTGCCACAGAATAAATACCACGTATACACGTAGGTAGTCTTACAACGGAGCTGGGTTTATCAGACTCCCTGACCCGTTTGGTACTTGTTGTAGATTAGAAGATGACACAAAATTTCTATTTTTACTGTTTATTTAAGTAATATAGAATGACTTCTAAACTTTTTTACCCTTTTTGCTTTATCAAACAGCATGATGGTGCCTTGCTGCCTTAAAGCGCATACAATAGTTCTCTCCTTAAATGACACGAGTAATTTAAATGAATAGTCATTCTGCGTGGTCTAGTATGATTAGTATAAGTGTAGTTGTTACTGCATCAATTATTAGAAATCTCAGGTAATTAAAAGCATTTATTATGACTTGAGCTAGTAGATATATTCTTTTTAATATTTAAAGCAGAGATACACAGATAATCGTAGTATCATGCTAACATATTCAAACGATCTGAATGAGCAATTTTATAATCTGCATAACCATTATGTCCAGTCTAGTCCTAACTCAAACATTCTCATAATTTTTCTCAATCTAAACATCTTCAGAATAACCTAGTCAAGGTTATTCTGGTTTTATCTTAAAATACGTAGCGCCATTTTGCTTTTTGCATGAATAGCAGTAGAACGAATAAGTCTATAACCTCGTTTATAACCTTCGACGCAAAATAAGCACAGTTAAGATTTTTAGACTATTTGCCTGTCTAACTGTCTATCTGTTTAAGGCATCGTTCCTAAACAGATGAACCTATTATTATTTCTTTAAATTGAGCAAGAGTACCTACCTATTTAAAGGTATGATTTAAAAAGAAAAACAAAACGTTTGTGTTAAGGGTTTTATTTTAATTTTGAACCTAGTACCTATTGAATATTATTCGATTGGATCGCTAGTGCTTCTTCACGTGCGTACTTGCGTCACGCTCGCGGCGCGGGCGCACAGCAGCAGCTGGCTCATGTCAAAGGCATTCTAATTTATTAACACTACTTAGGTTTCAGGGCATTAGTCATAAACTCATAATAACAGAAGAAACAAGATATAGGTACTTTTGTATTATTAATTAATTGTGATTTTTTTAATGTAATAAATTTAACTTTGGTAATATTTGTTTGTTTGTAATAGTATTATTCTTAGCTTTTAAGAAACAAGTATATATTTTTACGTTGACGTGCACTTTGAACTTTTTATTTATATATTACAAACGCACTTAAATTTCATATTTAATATTTTTAAAAATAAACATACATACATATTTTCACGCCTGTTTCCCATGGAAGTAGGCAGAGACTATGTTAAAAAATATATTAAGAATATTTTTCGTAATTTAAACAAATTATCTTATTTGCTAACATTGGGTGCCTATACTGACTCATTATAGTGTAAACAAAACACATGTTAATTGCAATTGAACAATGCAATACTTATTAAGTATTTTGTGCCTGGTAAACATGTTCATTTATTTGTATAACATAAATTTTTCTTTACAATTCAATATTACATACGATATTACTGAATAAAACAATAGGTAGAAGGAAATCTTGTGGACAAATATACCTAAAACCTCCATATTAATTAATTAATCTCAATAAAACAAGGAATATATTTACATGTTATTTTAAATGTAGGTCGTAGGTAATGACATTAATATATAATTAATTTTTGTTTGATATGAATTTATTACAATAGAATGACTTATATGACAAATACATATATTTACCTACGTGTATCGAATTACGTACCTAAAATTTAGAAATACATAGTAATATATTGGTGTTTATATTTAGTTTATGAGTTTTTATCACTTAGTCCGTACTTTTACTTTATGTTTTGTTTACTGCTGTACTATATGGCCTTTAATTTTTAATGGTGTCTTATCTTAGATTACTTTTTTTTCTTTATTGTCAGTCGATTATTTCTTAACAGGAAGGTTATTGGAGTTACGAGGTTGTATACATTATCGCATAATGGATGAAAGTCCAAACAGATTAGTTGACTTATTGCATTTTTATCTGGTTTTCCCTGTGACCTAGCGCTTATCACAGAAATATGCAGACAGAATTCCCCTCCTACCTACGACTTATAACTACAACTACTTATCACAATAAAAATAAAGCCCATCAATAAAAATTTTAACATAGGATTTGATGAATCATTTATGATCAGGCATGATCATTGCTGGTGGCAAAATCGTAATGAAATATACTTACCTAAGTACTTAGTGTAAGCAAAGAACTGAGACTTCTATAATGACAACAATCAACAACTTTGTAACGTCTCCTGTCATTATTATTATCTTTTAAGTTAGGACATTTTGTACCAAATGCTGAATTGGGTATTTTCCTAAGCCAAAAATAAATTATTTTGTACTGATAACAAAATAAAACGTCGCAAAATTATGTCAATTGTTTTTGGACATATCAATTTTAACGTGATTTCAAATTTATTATTGCAGTAAAACTGATAAGAGCGCTATTTGATTCCAAAAAGCTATGACGTCATCTGCCTGTATTTCATACAAAATCTCATAGAAACTGTTTGTCTTGACGTTCAGAAAAAAGTATCTGATTTGACTTGTTGGAAAATATCGTAAAACCATGTTTACCATTTTTGTGAGCTAAAGTAAAATGAACTGAATTACGAGTATTGTTCTGAAATCAAAACTGTTCATTGTTCCAGATCAACGGTGGTCAGCTCCTCTCCCGCATTCAGGAGCACCACTACTTCTCGGAGCCGCAAGCGGCGGAGATCGTGCGCGAGATCGCCAACGCCCTCCACTTCCTCCACGGCAAGGGCGTGGCGCACCGCGACCTGAAGCCCGAGAACATCCTGTGCGTGTACAGGGACCGCCTGTGCCCGGTCAAGATCTGCGACTTCGATCTTGGCAGCGGCATCAGCTTCACGTCGAGCCTCGCCAGCCCGCTGGCTACGCCGCAGCTCATGACACCGGTGAGTTAAACATACTTATTTTTCTACTCCTCTACTGTTGTGTCTCAAGGGTCCCCCGACCCTAGACCAAAATACAACTTTCCATACAAACGTAGTCTACGTTTTATTTCAAAACGACTTGTCCGATTTGGGCAAAATTTTGTAATTTCAAAGATATTGCAATTATCTAGGTTTATAACTAGTTTCCTACAGTAAAAATATGAACTTGAAATAGGATATAGTGTTTTATATCATTTTTATGTATGTATGTATTTTATGTATGGAGAAGTCTAGGGTCGGGGGACTCTTAAGAGTCCCCCGACCCTAGACTTCTCCATACAAACGTAGTCTACGTTTAATTTTGAAACCACATGTCAGATTCCGGTTAAAATTGGTAATTGTAAAGAAATTGCAATTATCTAGGGTTATAACTGGTTTCTATAGTAAAATTATGAACTGGAAAGAAAATATAACGATTTAGAAGTTTCCCATACTAATGGTCAAAAATGATATAAAACACTATATCCTATTTCAAGTTCATATTTTTACCGTCGGAAACTAAATATAAACCTAGATAATTGCAATATCTTTGAAATTACAAAATTTTGCCCAAATCGGACTTGTCGTTTTGAAATAAAACGTAGACTACGTTTGTATGGAAAGTTGTATTTTGGTCTAGGGTCGGGGGACCCTTAATAGTCACGATTACTACTATAAGAACATAGATAATGTACGATGTCAAAAAAGTCTATAGTCTATTCCAAATAACAGCACATGTGTCGGTATTTCGCTAAAAAGATACTCCTAGCCATAGACCTAGATTTTTTTTCTTTAGATCTGCCATACTGCCAATATAAGAAAAACGTTTTGATTGCGATAGGTGCTCAATAGATGTACCTAAACTATTAAAATAAACTTTACTGCCAAGATTCTTTAAGCACTGATCGGTCGGCGAGTGGTTTATGCCTTCATCAAGGTGGGCTCTATAATCTAGAAATTGATTTTTATAATTTAGAAATTGATTGAGTTTTTTATAAGCTTCAATACGATGGGCGATGCACTCTAATATATGATAGAGGTAGGTTCTCCCATACCCGCGGCCTTAGGTCATCAATAGCATCATCATCATCATCATAGTCAGCTATCAGGGATCCACTACTGAGCATAAACCGCCTTCTGTCACTATCATAGCCAAAAGGTAATTTGCACCTTGCTCCATATCCTTGTGTGTCGACATACTTACCGTGTTATCCATCTCACTTTAGACAGTTTTGATAAGATAACAATCGAATGCAAACAAGAACACCACAAGCATAGCGTTATTTAGGTATTTTTTACTAATTATATTAGTAGGTAGGCTTACCAGTTATTGCCTGCCGCTTCATCCGGCTGCATTCTGGAAGAATTTCAAATAACTTTGGATCATAATCATAAGTTCCATCTGAATAGGCATGAAAAATATATCTTCGACCCATCGGGTAGATTATTAAAAAATATTGTTCATGTATTTTTTTTCTCTGAGAAACAAAAATTTACAAGATAGGTAGGTACATATCATTTAAATTTTGCTTGACGTCACGGCACTCACGGCTAGATTTTTACTTAGTGGTTAAGTCGCAAGCCCACACTCTGAATCATAAAATTTATTTCTTGATAAACTGAAAAATGTGGGTCCCTTATTTTTAGATAATCTAAAAGACGGGCTAATTAGAATAATACTTTTCTGACCCTATCGTAACTATTAGCAATTCGTCAGGAAACTATAAAATTCATATCAAGAATTTGACCTCAATGTAGTGACAGACACTGTAGCTTTGTATGAAAAACATAATTTATTTCCTATTCTTATCACCCGCGTATCGAATTAACACAGATGTCCATTATCTTTCAAAAACAAGCGGCATGTAGGTATAAATATTAATCAGTTAAGTATTGTTGCTATTTTCATAGCTAATGGTGATGTGGCTTCTGATTATATTTCCATCTGGGTACTTGATTTAATTTCAATTATTGTATTATATTACAATATATTGTATATTATTGGCAATTATTGTGAAACAAAGTTCAGGCTCAGCCCAAGCTGATTGTAAATGTTTTGAATAAAATTATAAATAAACATAAAATTTGGTACATTATACTTATTTATAATTTTAATTAACTATTATAGTTGCTTATCTTTTACATAGTTAGGTACCTATAACTGAGAGATAAAAGAAACATCTCAGTAGGTAGGCACAAATTATTAAAAAAAAGGTTTATGTAAAGGAAATCAAAGAATTGACAAAAACATGAAAGAATTGTAGGCTCTTCGACAAAATTATAAGAGAAAAAAGTAAACAGGTAAGTATTTTATGTAAATTCTTTCTATCGGCCGCACGGTTTACACTAACCTATACATTACATAACGTTAACTTAATTAGTTCCGTTATATCAGTGTCCGGAACACAAGTTAACATCACGTGACTGCGGTATATTATAATAAATCATTGTTGTTTACCTACTATTACATTTACAATATGCTAAACATAAACATTATAGTTAAACCTTCTAAATACGCAGTCAGATCGTCCGCCCCTCGTGTTCAAGGGCAATTTCTTTTTCGACGCCATTCCGTGATTAAAAAACCCCGTAGAAGTTGTTTTGACGTTTATAAAAAATGTATCTCATTTGGTGGTTGGAAAGTAACGAATTGGTGCGGAGATAACTGTGCGTGGCCAGGAAAAGAAACAAATATTATTTTTCAAAACTAAAAACCGACTTCACGCCCAATCTACACAACTGATTTTGATAAAATTTATATGAGACCACAAGTATGCTGATTTTAATTTCTGACACTCACCTGACTAGTATAGGTACCGTTTCAAAGAAATTTTCAATTTGAAAAAAAAATAATATAAAAATCTTTATTTTTAAGCCAGTATAAGTAATACAAATTTCTGGGACCCACCTAGTAAGCTTTGAAAAAGCCTGAATTTGAAAACCTTTTTGAAAGTCGGTTAACAAGCGTAGGTAGTATATAGTAGGTTAGTACGTATAGTTTCGGTGGCGGTCGCCTGTCGCGTCACCCATTAGCTGGACAATAGGATTACAGTGCGTTACATAGTGGTCCCACCCAATCCTCTTAATCTGTAAGTTACGCTGTAATTGGGTATGGGCAGCTAGGGCGATAATGATAAGCTTGTTATGACACTATGGCGTAATATTTAAGGTAAAAGTAGGATTTAGATAAGTCTTGGGTAATGTTTTTGTACCTAGATTCTTTAGTACAGTTAAGAAGTTTGTAGATGACAAAGAAATAGCAGTGAATCCTAAAAGTTACACTGTTTACACATTTTTTTAGTTTATATGTAAGCATAAGAAAAAGGTAAACTTTTCAGACGTCTTCTAACTTCAGTAACCATACAAACAACAAGACGCCAAATTTTTCTTTTCTAAAAATGATGCCTATTAATCAATAGTTACCCAAAGCCACTCTTCGAAAACTTAAGATATGAAAAATTTCCCTAGCCAGGTTGGCATTGGCTGCGTTTTTGTTCCTGAAGCTACTCTTTGAAAACTTATTATCGCCCCAGGTCGGCATTGACAGGTTTTGTTGCCTAAAGCCACTCTTCGAAACCTTAAGCTCATGAAACATTTCCGTTGCCCCCAGGTCGGCAGCGCGGAGTTCATGGCTCCTGAGGTGGTGTCCCTGTTCGCCGGCTCGGCCGCCACGCACTACGACAAGCGCTGCGACCTGTGGTCGCTGGGCGTCATCGCGTACATCCTGCTGTGCGGGTACCCGCCCTTCCGCGCCGACTGCGGCACCGACTGCGGCTGGGAGCGCGGCGAGAACTGCCGCGCTTGCCAGGACCTGCTCTTCAGGTCCATTCAGGTGAGAACAGTTACACGACATTTTGGGACGCCCACTCAGAGTATATAAGCTTTGCTTTTCATATTTCTTCAAAGTTGAGGTTTTCTTACCGAATGCTGTTTCTTTAGTTGCCTTACGTGCAGCTTCGGCTATGTAGTTATCATCATGATCAGGTCTTTTAGTCTCCACTGCAGAAGCACAACTCTCTTTGTGCAACTAGAATCATACTTGGTCAGAGCGGCCAGAGGATTTGGCTTACATTCTCCACGCTGGTCAAACGGGTTCGAGAGGTCTCATTGATGTTTATGAGCTTTGTTTTGCTTGTATTTCCTAAGTCGCTTTCTACGACATCCACGGAAGATTTGGAGTGGTCCTATTCTACTCTGCCGGAAACCACACGCAAAATGTTTGTTTTGACGTTTAGAAAATAGTATCTGATTTGGGTTGTTGGAAACCTTATTGCGCTGTTGGCAGTGGCGGATTTACACATTGCCGCCAGAAGGCTATTTTTATTTTGCTGCCCCTAAGCTGCACTGAAATATAATTACAAAAGCGTCCTTGTACCTTCTCGATTGTAATGCACGAAAAAAGAGCAATTGGCCTTAAATTTGCTGCCTCCAAAATGAACCGCCCTAGGTTTTAACCGACTCAGCCTATTGGTAAATCTGCCACTGGCCGTCGGGAACATGTATTTGAGCGTTTGTATGTGTTGTTGCAGGAGGGCCGCTACTCGTTCCCGGAGCAGGAGTGGGCGCACATCTCGGCGGAGGCCAAGGAGCTGATCCGGCAGCTGCTGGTGCGCGAGGCGTCGCACCGCCTCAGCGCCGAGCGCGTGCTGCAGCACCCCTGGCTGCGCCGCGCCGACCCGCTGGCGCGCTTCCCGCAGCTGCAGACGCCCATCAACATCAAGCGGTCAGTTCATTCTTACGACCTGTAACCTGCTTCGTCTGTAATAAAGTCTACTTTGCATAGAAAAATAGCTGAAAAATATCCACTTGTCGCACTTAAGTAGGTTTCCTTCGCTTAGGTTCTCTTCGAAGTGATCGCTTTCGTAGCTCGCCTTTAGTATGCGACGATGTGAAGGTCTACATTATTCTCGAATATTCTTCTTACTCGACTAATGTATTTCGATTGATTTGGATTGCGAAACATCAAGGCGCCGATGTGTGGGTGTGAGTGTTGATAACCCATCAAACAACTCTACCCTTTATGCGGTAAAGAAATAAAGCCTAGTTTCGCTTGCACTCTGACGAAAATCCACGGATTTCTTGCCCGCGAACATACTGAGATTATCTCGTTCTCGGCAACGGATTTCTTGTTGGCGAAAATTCTGCGTTTATCTCGTTCGCAACAATATTAGTGTTAGTAGGTAGACATAAATCTACACTTACGATTTCTATTCCTATCACACGTATTAAATTTACCCTTTTCTCCAACAGAAACATGTCAGCGCGCAACCTGTCCAACTTCGCGGAGTCGGCCATGGCGGTGAACCGGGTGATCCAGCAGCACTTCTCCATGAACTACTCGTACATGGAGCGGCCGCCGGCCGCGCTGCGCTGCAGCAAGTCGTGCTACCCGAGCCCCGACGTGGGCTCGGCGCCCGACTCGCCCGAGCTGCTGGAGGCGGACGAGCGCGCTGCTCCGTGCGCTCAGCGCTCGCGGTGCGCGGAGGACTACTGCGCGCCGCTGGGGCTGTCCCCGCCCACCGAGTCCGAGCTGCTGCGCCGGCGCCTGCAGGACAAGCCGCCGCTGCCCGTGCACTAGCCCCGCCCCCGGATACAGCCAGCCAGGGACTCATGCGCAGAACGACTCTTTCGTAAAATATTTTCTAGTCGTACAACGTCTCTCTCTCATAATTTCTCTTTCGCAGAATATCTCTTGCAGAAGGTCACATTCGTAAAATGTCTCCTTCGCACAATGTCACTTTCGCAAAATGTCGCGATAGGGACTTAGAATAAAATTCTGATTTTCAAAGCAAAACCAAACAATACTGTCATAAATCCGATCGTCGGACTAAATCATCGAACTACTGATAGTAGAGGTAGTTTAGAACTTAAAATAAAATAAATAGTATTTAAACTTAGTGAAAAATTAGATTAAAAAAAGTCAATACTGTCGGTTGTTTACTATATAACTTTAATAAATGATTTTACTTTGACTGCCGCGATATTTTGCGAGAGACATTCTGAGAAAGATACCTTTTGCGAAAGAAGCATTATGAGAAAGAGACGTTTTGCGACTAGAGGACATCTAGCGCATGAGCCCATCCAGGGTGTGCTCTCGTTTGCGCCGCGCCGGCCCCGAGTGCCGCCGCCGCCGGACACCCTCGCCGGGCCACCGCCGGGCCACCGCCGGGCCACCGCCGGGCCACCGCCGGCCTCAGTGCCAACAAATATTCCACCAGTGATAGAGCCGACCGCCGCAGCGGACGGCGCGTACAGCGCTGATACAGTTTTATTTGAGCCTTTTAAAGATATATTTTTATGAATAAATAAAAACGACTGAATAGTTTTTATCGATATGTAGAGTATTTGTGAGTTTATGTTGAGGCGGCCCCGGCCGCCGCGGACCGACGACGGTCGATAAAAATCGTATTATATTGAGATAGTTGTGCCGATCTACTTTATTATCTTTATATGGACTACAGATTATTATTTTTGGATTTATGAAATCCGCGATTCAATTTGAGCTTACTTATTTGTGTAAATCGCCTTTCGTTTGTGGCCTATCCTTTGCAATAAATAGAAATTATGTAACTTTTCGATGGCGTTTTCGGATACTAGTCTGTTTATGTGATTGTTTTTTTTTGCATTTTACCAACGATGGAAAAACCACATCTCATTAATTAAGATTGAATCAACAATATTTTTCGTGTAAGGGAGTAATGGGTGGTATATGACATTTTGTTGAGGGTGCAAGTGTACAGTTCTGCATAATTACTTGATGGAAGAGTACAATAAGAGTTAGCTTACATTGTCCAGTTAGGTAAGGCACTGGCTCGGGAAATGTCATGTATGGACTCGAGCTGTTGGTACGTTAAGTGTTGCATGGAGTTCCATGGAACTGCCATAACAATGTGATCCGTTTGAATACTTTTATATTGCTGAAAGAGTGAAGTTGAAATAATGTTAAGTGTAGACCTGCTAGACTGTAATCTGCGTACAAAGTTGATTGGAGAAAGACTCGCGAAGCGCGCACCGTTGAGCATACATATTGTTTATATTTCACAAATTTTATTATCCCGATAGATCGTATATAAGTAATTCGTTTTTATTTTTGTCCGCTGGCTTTATCCAATCAATACAATGAATTAGAATCTACGCAGCATTTGTTAAAATTTTGTTTTCGACTAAATCATTGATTTAAACTGTCATTGAAATACAGATGTTTGAATTTTTATATTGGTTTTATATTTTGACCCCAATCTATTGAGGTAAGTAGAAACACGTGAATTTCGGATATTTTACCATGTCTACTCGTAAAAACGCGGGTTACATGTTTGTCAGTCTATTTATTTGTTGTAATGTATGTTACTGAAGGCGTAAGGAATCCAGTTTTAGTGAGCTCTGCTGAATAAGTCGAGATGACTTTAACGTTCTTCCATTACATCAACTATACTCGCTCGACAGTAGCTTTGTGATGTTTTAATGTCAATTTTAAGATTAGATTTATAAAGAAAGTTCATGTCGGCTTCAGTTGCTATAATGCGTGAGGGCCTTCATCAACCAAGAACAAAGCCGGCTACTGGTACTCGGATTACCGGAGTTGCCATTTTATAGTATACTGAAACATTGATGAGTGATCAGAGTGATTGGAAGTAAAGTAAAATAATACTACCCCTCTTTTTTGTCGGAGGTTAAAAAATGTGTACAAGTATATCGTAAGAAAAATATGTTGTGTTGTGTATTATGGAATGAAATAAATAATTACTAATCTGCTGCAGTCAGTTTTCGAATAAGAAGTTTTATTGCTTTGGTGGTGAAATCGTCATCATCATTTCAGAATCTAAATACACTGCTGCCAGAGGACATGCTCAAGGATTTCCAAAATGACGAAACTGAAGAATAAGAACCTACCATCCATTTGAGTTTTAATGTAACGCCGTAGAGTAGATTTTTGACTGCAAAAATGTCAAGTGCATATGCGCCGATTGTCGATTATCGCCTTGTCTCTTTGTGCAGCAAAGGCGAGAGGTGCATTTTATCTTACCTAAATGCCTGATTTTGCAGATTTTGTATAGGTACATTGGCCTGCCTTGTAAGAGTAAATTGTAGCGGACCTATTTAGACTATCTTTCAGGCGGGTGCAAAACCTGGATATTCTCATTATAGACTTTATTCTCATAATTCTAATAATCTTAATGTATAAAAATTACGTGTCACGTTGTTTGTCCGCGATGGACTAACTACTGAACCGATTTTAAATTTGATTTGCACATCGTGTGCAATTTGATCCATCTTGAAAGATAGGACAGCTTACCCACGCGAACGAAGTCGCGGTCATCAGCTAGTAACTAAATAAAATTCAATCATAACTAAAAAATAACTACCTATACATTATGTAAAAATTGAGGCCAAATCACTGCCGTCATTGGGTAAAGTACCCAAGAGGCTGGCGGCATTTCCGCGTTGGATAGTTAAGCGCAATACTTAAACGTCGTCCGAAATGCGCGCCAGCCCTTGGGTCCCCGTGGTGTGCGTTACTCTACCTAGAAAGTAGCTCCTAGAGAGATATGAGTGGAATATATAATTAGTACCCAATATGCTGTAAATGTGCCCGGCATAAATAATTTGTGGGGGTTGTCGTTTTGGAAAAAAATGGAAAAAACGGTTCCTGCTAGGGTAACGTTGTTCCAGCAGGAAAATTCTAAACTACTGATCGAAAGGAGAAACAATGTGCATGGTCAGATAGCTTATATTTGTGGAAGTATGTGCGGCGAATATGGAATATGTGACGGTTCAGGTTTTTAAGATATCGAGTTTCCTGCTGGAGTAACGTTTAGCGAAATCGTTGTGCTCTAAAACTGTTACATGTGCGCATGTAGAATAATTTCACATGAGTAGCTCTTGATTTGTGCTAATGGCACACATAATTATGTTTAAGAAAATATTTTTAATTTTCGAGTAATCGCGCTTTTTTTGAAATACAAAAAAAATATCGCAGCGCCGTTAAGAGAAAACGTATAAGCTCACTAAAAACTGTATTCGGTTCATCTCGACTCCTATTAAATCCATAAAAAAATTGGAAAGTGTAGGAACATCAGTTATCAAATAATATTACAAAAATCAAAATTATCCTATCATAATTTTGACGGTCAACATACAAGAAAACGGATCAACGCAAGACGTGCGGGTATGAACTAAAAATTAGTACCTATAGTCGAATAACGCATTGCGAATTTTCAGATAGAAATGTTTCGTATGTAAAAAGTTATAAACAAAAAACAAAACCGGGAAACAAGGGCCGATAACCCGACCAAATTCGAATGACTACAAAAAAGCGGCGGTTTCATACATATCGATGACCTTCTTTATTGGACGTCTTATACCTAAAACGTTGTCATACAGTCGCGTTCAAAGGTATTTTGGCATTTCTTTTTTTTTACCCGAGCGTTTTTTGTTGGCAATTTTATAACCTTATTTCTAAGAATAAAAACTATGTAAAAACCAGTATCATCGTCAAAATGACATAGATTAGGCAGCGCACCCCGGTTTAGGAAGCGTTACGGCTAAGGATGCAACAGGGAACACGCTCGGATGATGATGAATCTTAATATTATTATAATTATAATAATAATTAATGGTAATTTAAATATTTCATCAATCGAAAAATGGTATTCACAAACTCACATTATTTTTAAAAGACCTATTCAACGACATGTCACAAAATGTGTTGACTTTTTTGAGCAAGTGGTACGAAAATAATATTTATATAGAATTACTATGCATATAATTTACACACTTGTAAATAAAAACTACATTAAAACATAAATACTTACCACTTGGCACCTCACCGTAAATCGTCGAGCGTAAACTATGCTGGCAAGTATCTACCTACGGGCGCCCAGCTGGCCGCCCGCTGCTGAATGAACCGCTGGCAAGCAAACTCGCGTGCGCCCGGCCGGCCGCCTACTGCTGAATGAAGTGAACCGCTGACAAGCAAACTCGAGTGCGCCCGGTCGGACGCGCTGAATGAACGTTCATGACATGTCATGTCCGAACATGACATGACATGACAACTCGCCCGATGATGATTCAATGCATCGATACCGCTAACGCCCCCGGCACCGGGCGGCAAAAGGTATTACTTAAATAAATAAACGCGAAGTGCATCTACTTTTGCGTGATTTACATCTCTATTTGTGGATTTTAAGTACTTTTAGGATTCCGTACCCAAAGGATAAAAACGGGACCCTATTACCATGCCCACCCATCGCCATATAAACGTAATTATTACCCTTCCGTCCTCACAAGATGGCGCAGTAGGTTTCGATTAAAACCACGGAAAACATTAAAATCTTTCATTACTATTATTTGAACAAAGTAGTACTCTAACTAATTAAATATGATTTTTATCAGCTGCAATAAATATTTTTTTAGCACTTTCTTTGTCTATTTCACAAAATTCTGAAATATTTGTCTTAAAGCACAATTTGTGGTTTTAAATTATGTCACTAGATGGCATTTTGTTTGCTTTGAATGTTTTCTGTGGGATTACTTACTAATGATGGCAGCACCGTCTTTACTTTCTAAGCTTACTAAACTAACTCAAGAATAGATAATACAAATGATACGTGTAAGTAGATTATAATATATTGTAATAATGTTTTAATATTCAATCAACATTTATTTCTATGTACCACATGGTACCACAGAATAAAATATACTACGTACACTGTGTTCAAACAAAATCGTATTCGTGTCCTTCCGTGCTGCACATTTTTTATACATACAAGACAAATGTTTAGGCATAAATGAACTTTGTATGTCATAGGCCTCCGAACCCGAAGTTATTCAAAATTCTGCTGGGGAAATGTTTGGACTTTTTCTGGATCCCATAAACGGTTTTTGGAATATAGTCTTGATTTTTTACACACATGGCTATTAATTTGTGTTGTCAAAACAGAATCCAAAAAACATAACCACTTACATCTTATCTTATACCTTTATACGAGCAATTCTTGTATATTTATTTAAGTATATGTATTAAATTTATTTCTGTGATCTCTGAAACGGCTCTAACGATTTCGCTGAAATTTAGTATATGGGAGTTTTCTGAATGTCGTCGCTAATTTCGTCCCACCAGCCAATTAGCTGTCTAGTCTAGTTGTTTTAAGATGCGAACGGCATATATGATTGTTACGGGTTCAAATCCCGCTCGGTGGCCGACTTTTGTTTTTTATTATATGTTAGTTTATATATAATTTTTTAATTTTTATTGTTTTTAGACAATTTTAAAAAAGTTTATGTAGATTATCACCTAAACACCACCATATCACAATAAATAGTAATAACCGAGCAAAGCTCGGTCGCCCAGGTACTATATAATAATAATAAATATAAACATAAAAGTAGGTATTTTGGTTCTAATAGTAGCAAGCCCACAGACATAGATATAGATAGACGACTTAAATGCACCTACTTCGCGTGTAAGTTCTCAGACAAAGCGTCGAGGTTGGCCGCCGCTACTGACAGTCCGCGCGCGTCTGTGATTGCAGCCGGACGGCAGCGAAAAATAAAAAAATGCCTCGTAGCGTGATAATAAACTGCAACAGCCCAAAAATTGCAAGCGCCCAAAGTCAAGGACATATTTCCTATCACAGCTAAGTTATTTAAAAAGAAAAATATGCGTAAATTCATTTTAAAACAATTTTTTAAGCATTCCGAGCGGTGATTCCAAGATTATACCTAAATAAGTATAGATTAAGGTTTAAAAACTACATTCACATTACATTGCCGCGTTTGCTTTGAGCGTTTAATCCGACGTTGTGTGTTAAGAAGCAATGTATATCGAAACAAGCGATACTGTCGCGCATCGCTACGACGTCGTGGTACCGGCAATTTCTCATTCGTCAGTAAAATTTAGCGACTAGTGTTGTTCGTTCTACAACATATACCAATAATCGATTTTAATCGATATCGGACTGACGAATGATATAAACTATTATTAAAGAGCTAATTTAATAGATTATAAACAAGCTAATTTCCTAATTTACACTTTAGAAAACGAGGGTAATATTTTCAGAGTTCATGTATATAATATGGTCGCTCTTTGAACTACTGGTCACACGTTGGTGAACAAAACCGCGCGTGCGTCACTGCTCATTGCTCGTTAGTGAGTCGTCCATACTGCATTTCCCCCATTGAAGCGTTATGTGAGACAAGCCTGACATGGCTAAGAACGACCGCAAGGGAAGTTGCTTCAACATTTAAAAAACGCATTGAAATCGGTAAAAACGTGTTTTTTTATAGATAATTAAATTAGAGATTAGAAAATTAGAGAATTCGACTCGCACTTGGCCGGTTATTTAAGAATAATAATAGTTTTATTTTTAAAGTTTAATTAAAATATTTACATTATTTGTAATTTTTAGTTTTAATTTAAATTTTAATAAGTTGGTATAGTTTAAATTTTAGTTAAATTGAAATAATTTGAGTACAAATATTTATTCTTTATTATCAAACAATTTTCCGTTTAGAATCATTTGTTTATCCAATTTCATATCATTCGTCAATCAGAAAATCGATTGTGATTTTTATCACAAATCGATTAACTTAAATGTTAATCGATCGTATGGTTAGCGAGCGCGGAGTGAGCGAGCGAGACCACAGATATAAAATCGATGAGTATGAGCAAGACGATCATGGCGGCGGCGTGCGTCTTCAATAAATCGTTTAAATCGTAGTGAGCGGTTTCTTTGAATCGGTTTGAATTTCCCATCACTAAAATTGCGTCTGACGTCACAGTAGGCATTAAAAAAGTTGGCACGCTTGGTTTCCATACAAATCTTGATACATGCGTTATCTATTACATCTATATCTGTGAGCAAGCCTGTGTTACTCCCCGTTTAGGTATCGAAAATATACCTACATTATTACTATGCGCGCGTGCGGATCAACACGTACCTACCCCGTGTACCTACCAAAGCGAACGTCGCGCTGGTCGCGCGGGCCTAACGACCAGCGGACCGGCGGGGCGGCGTCGCCCTGTGCCGACGGCCACCACATCCATAGGTACCTATAGCAGGTAAGTCAGTCGCATCGTACGACTCGTATGTAGGTACCTTCGAACTTTAGCAAATTCCCAAGAGCTATGAATATGATTGGGAAATATGGTAGGTAATTTTAGTTGTATTATGTTCTACAACGTGGAAGGGACATACCCGTAATTAATCGAACCACAGGCTTTACTAGATCACTATATATACATATATATACAATGACCTTTTTTAATTAAGTACAAATATTTTAAGGAGTTATTCAGTCCATCATTTCGAACAACTATTCCCAATAAACGTATATCGAAAGACTAAAAAAAAAATTTTTTTTATAGTAATGATATCACGTGACAACTTCGATTTGTATGAGAACCTAAAATATTTTTTTAACCTATTTCGAAATACATTCATTGGGAAAAGTTGTTCAAAATTATGGACTGAATCACCCCTTAAATTATTTGTACTTAATTAAAAAGGACATTGTATATATATTTAAATTAACCTTTGCTGTATTGCTGTCCCACTGCTGAGCAAAGGTCTATCCCATTTTTATGTTATAATGATATTAAACATATGTAAGTAAAATAAAATTTTACATTCCCATACCATTGTATGGAAATGTCGATTTTTTTTCAGCTATTGACTTAGGTATAGTATATAATTTAATTTAATTTTACTGTGATAGTCTAGTACCTATTGCCCATGGTTCGATTTGTTAAGGGTATGTCCCTTCCACGTTGTATACACATTCCGTCACATTACGTTACCTACATTACGTTAGTAATTAAAAAATATTATTATCTTTGCACATACCTACCTACCTATTTTGCTTAAGTAGAATAGACACACACAGCACACAGTTCTTTGAAGATTACATGCATCGAACTAAAAATATTCATATAATCAAGTAAAGCTGATCTTCAATACATAAATAAGTAGGTACTAAGTGCCTAACTATTAGATTTCCATACACTTATTCACTTTCCCCGACAAAAAAAAGATAAACCGCCTGGCAAATAAATTAGTAATACTTATTACAGGCGATTATCACACTGCACTGACCGTGGTCTGTGCCCCGCTGCGTAGTGCGGTGCCACCATACAAAAACGACGCGCGGGGACGCGGTGTCAGTGTGTTGTCCTATGCGTGTTTTCTGTACAAATGGACTTTGCATACAGTGCGAGCCCGCAATACGTAGCGGGGCGCGTTGCAGTGTAA
Organism: Acrobasis consociella; assembly: GCA_963555685.1. Lineage (NCBI taxonomy): Eukaryota > Metazoa > Arthropoda > Insecta > Lepidoptera > Pyralidae > Acrobasis > Acrobasis consociella. The sequence continues at coordinate 4,004,099 of OY743111.1, read as the reverse complement.
TCGCCATACTCAGATTTGGTCTGAGTACCAACATACCCTATCACATTGCAAGAGGTACAACTACGTCTGTGGGTGCAAGGCACGAAACTCTAGCGCTGACCGTTATTGCGCAGAAGTCAAAATAATAACCGGCCGCTCGCAATCGCGCACTGTGTGTTCCGTACCATTATCTATAAAAAATCGCGTTTGTTGTATGGGAGCCCCCTTAAATATTTATTTTATTTTGTTTTTAGTATTGCAACAAAAATACATAATTTGTTAAAATTTCAACTGTCTAGTTATCGCGGTTCTTGAGATAAAGCCTGGTGCAAGACAGACGGACAGACAGACGGACAGACAGACGGACAGACGGACGGACAGACAGCGAAGTCTTAGTAATAGGGTCCCGTTTTTACCGTTTGGGTACGTAATCCTAAAAATATTGTACCCGTGCGCACTTCACTCAGCGCTAATATTACGTGCCGTACGAAGCTGTGAGTCACAGACACGGATCCCTGAATCGGAAAATTGTGTTCACAAGCTCACAATATTTTTGGAAGACCACACAATGAGTTTGTAGAGAAAAAAAAATGACTTCCTCTTTACTTGTATGGCAGATCGCCATGATTGATAATTGATATACACATACATGCCAAATTTACAGCTTTCTAGTACTTATAGTAACTGAGTAGGACCGCGGACGGACAGACAGACAGACAGACATGGTGAAACTATAAGGGTTCCTTGTGTGCTACGGAACAGTGTCAGTGTGTTGGATTGTGCGTGTTTTCTATACAAACGGAGATACTTACATTACAAGCAACGCGCATTCACGCGCTACGCTGCGTAGTGCGGGGCAATGTGAGAATCGCCTAACAAATACGTCCAAAGTGCGTATTATCATATAATAGAGTACCTACCTGGGCGACCGAGCATTGCACGGTTATATCTCCAACATTAACTACATTTTTTTAAACTTGTCTAAAAACAATAAAAATTAAAAAATTAGATATAATCTTAAAATTATAAAAAACAACTATAGTAAGTCATCAAGCGGGATTCGAACCCGTAATATTCTTTTTTACCGTCCGCATTTTAAACCGCTGGACTAAACGGATATTAACAGATGGTACGAAATTAGCGACCATATTCTGCGTGGAAAAAAAAAACGCATGAAAACTCGAAAACACGCGGTTTCCCAAACAAAAAACTAATCTAGATAGATTGTTTACCCCCGAAAACACCCTATACCAAATTTCAGCGAAATCGTTAGAGCTGTTTCCGAGATCAGAGAGACACACAACACAACACCCTCGAACGCGGAGTTACTAAACGAACAATTTTTTGTATAGAAAAATCATTCGTTTAGGTGACTAGGCGTTTCAAAAATAGCACTTCAGGATCTTTTGCCTAAACATACGTTTTCTCACTAACGCCATCTAGTGACGAATTCTGAAACACTTACAATATGCTTTCGCGGCTTTGGCTAGTCCTGTGTGCTGCCATCTCTGCGAGACACTGGAACTAGAAACGCCTACTCAATTTGCCTACTTACGGCCGGTCCAAAAGTTTCTATGGCGTTGGGTATCTGTTACGTTAGTAATTATATTATCTTTGCTATTACTAAGACTCCATTGTCCGTTTGTCCGTCTGTCTGTCCGTCTGTCTTTCTGTGACCAGGCTGTATCTCATGAACCGTGATAGAACAGTTAAAAAGCCAATGCAACCTCTTGGCGTTGTTTTGTTTTTTTTTTTCGCCAGAAATGAAATCTGGGTCATATATTAGAGAACCAAAAGTAGTCAATGTAAAAAAAAAAACCCAAAAAGTGGGGCTAGCCATTCATCACTATTTTGATTACATTTTCCACCTATACGCCCACCAGTATGCTAAACGTGGTCCTGTCTACCCCGTAAGGGATAAAGACGTGATAATATGTATATATGTAAGTATGTATGATAGATGAAAGATTCTAATAAAAATAACCCCTGTAAAAAATAGCAATTATTACCTAACGGATCGTACAGGTTTTTTTTTACATATTGTATAGTATACATACAAGTTTATTTATTGTTGACTTGTCTATTTTCTACTTGAGTGTACTTCGGCTCAACACGTTTCGACCGGTTCGTGACTAAGTTAAGAAGGTCATCGATATGTATGAAACCGCCGCTTTTTTGTAGTCATTCGAAGTTGGTCGGGTTATCGGCCCTTGTTTCCAGGTTTTGTTTTTTGTTTATATCTTTTTACATACGAAACATTTCTAGCTGAAAATTCGCAATGCGTTATTCGACTATAGGTACTAATTTTTAGTTCATACCCGCACGTCTTGCGTTGATCCGTTTTCTTGTATGTTGACCGTCAAAATTATGATAGGATAATTTTGATTTTTGTAATATTATTTGATAACTGATGTTCCTACACTTCCCAATTTTTTTATGGATTTAATAGGAGTCGAGATGAACCGAATACAGTTTTTAGTGAGCTTATACGTTTTCTCTTAACGGCGCTGCGATATTTTTTTTGTATTTCAAAAAAAGCGCGATTACTCGAAAATTATAAATATTTTCTTAAATATAATTATGTGTACCATTAGCACAAATCAAGAGCTACTCATGTGAAATTATTCTACATGCGCACATGTAACAGTTTTAGAGCACAACGATTTCGCTAAACGTTACTCCAGCAGGAAACTCGATATCTTAAAAACCTGAACCGTCACATATTCCATATTCGCCGCACATACTTCCACAAATATAAGCTATCTGACCATGCACATTGTTTCTCCTTTCGATCAGTAGTTTAGAATTTTCCAGCTGGAACAACGTTACCCTAGCAGGAACCGTTTTTTCCATTTTTTTCCAAAACGACAACCCCCACAAATTATTTATGCCGGGCACATTTACAGCATATTGGGTACTAATTATATATTCTACTCATATCTCTCTAGGAGCTACTTTCTAGGTAGAGTAACGCACACGTCCCCGTGACATCGATTAGGCGTGCGATTTATTTAAACATTTGCCGAGCTTCCGAACCCCAGGGCCCTAAGGTTTCCACAGCATAAGGCACAAATATATACGGCTCTCCCAGAGCCGCATATGTGCGCCTCTTGATGGATTCTGCTGTCGTCACTGCCGCGCCTCCTTTTTGGGCAGTCGCTTGTACACTGACTAACTTCGTTAGTTTGAAGTCTCGTACTATGTAATTCGTTGGACTGCCTCGTTGACGACATAAGTACAAAATGTTTCCTCTTGTCGAGGTAAGTAGTATTTGTTGTAGAGGGTTGATGCCTGGCAAAGAGTATTTCACTCTGTCTAGGGCAATCTAGGTACACGTGTCCGGACGTTTGGACTAATTCAAGCCATGCTATGCATTTCTAAGATACTTAAATATACAGGTGAACATGTTTTCCAATGAAACTTCTCTTCCCTTCGCTTCTCTTCCAAAAAATCGTGTGTATGTCCCCAACGAAAAAGTGTAATTAAAGGTTGACTATAATAGATCTTTAGTTTAAAGCTGCCTTCAAATGTTTATCGATAAATCAAATTTGTGTATTCAGTAATTTTTGAGAAATTCGCTAAAAACATATTCTGCCAGGGAAACGTTTCTCTGGCCGAATTTTGTCAGGGATCCAGAATTCAATTAGCTGAGCAATTAATGTATCATAAGAGACAAATGTTAATGTACAAATGGACTTTGTATGTCATAGGCCTACGAAGTTTTGAAACTAGTTATAAACCTAGATAATTGCAATATCTTTGAAATTACAAAATGTTGCCCAAATCGGACATGTCGTTTTGAAATAAAACGTAGACTACGTTTGTATGGAAAGTTGTATTTCGGTCTAGGGTCGGGGGACCCTTAACTAAAGGACATAGAGAAAAGGTTTGAATGTCGATTTATGTATTAAAACTGCCTATTATTAAATCATGTCCTTAATATTCAAAGTTTCCAGGATGCAGGTGCCGCCTGCAAGTGCAACTGCAACGCATGCAGATGAGTGTGCGTTTACACATACGTGCGAATCGCGAGGCGAATGACGAGGCGAATAACGAACACGCATATCATTTTGCCGCATTAACATATTCGCGCGAATCGCGATGCCGCATTTACACATTCGCGCGAATCGCGAGGCGAATGACGAGGCGAATAACGAACTAGCATGTGTAAACAGTCAGTTCCTTATTCGCCTCGTGATTCGCCTCGCGATTCGCGAGTTCGCGTTGAGGGCGGTTTTTCGGACGCGAATCAAAGGACACGAATAGCGAACACGAACTGGCTGTTTACACTTTCTCCTGCCGGCAGTTGGCAGCTAGCGCCCGACCCAACAGGACGTATATGTACCCGTTGTATGACTTGTATGGAAACATACGAATTGAAAGGTCTAAGTTAACATTTTTTGTGGGCAAATGTGTGTAGACCTAATTATATGTTAAAATAGGCAATCAGACATCAAATAAGATGATATCTCAATATTTAATAAGTACTTATAGCATCAGTCATTTTAATCTTTGTTATTTTTTCTTTTAGATATATTCATTGTTTTATTATACATTAAATGACCTTTTGATACATTTCTAGATATAATTAGAGGACTCTCACTAAATTTGTATCCTACTAATATTATAAATGCGAAAGTGTGTTTGTATATTTATTTGTTACCTCTTCACGCTTAAACTACTGAACCGATATAGAACAAATTTGGTATAGATATAATTTGAGACTCGGGGAAGGACATAGTGTACTCTTTATCACAAAATTCCCACGGGGAGCGAAGCCCGCGGGTACAGCTAGTCTGCGTTTTATAATAACACGGATAAAGTCTACTAGTCTATACAGTATACACTACGAATAATAATTCTCATTATATAATAAAAAAATTATTATTCGTAGAGTATACATATAAAACCGGCCAAGTGCGAATCGAATTTGCGCACTAAGGGTTCCGTACCATTATCTATAAAAAATCGCGTTGTATGGGAGCCCCAAATAAGCTAAAAGCTTAAATATTTATTTTATTTTGTTTTTAGTATTTGTTGTTATAGCGGCAACAGAAATACATAATTTGTGAAAATTTCAACTGTCTAGCTATCGCGGTTCTTGAGATACAGCCTGATGACAGACAGACGGACAGACAGCGAAGTCTTCGTAAAAGAGTCCCTTTTTTACCCTTTGGGTACGGAACCCTAAAAATGACATCTTAGCAAAAGTTATTCAGACTGATGAGCATTTTCCGAAGTCATAAAGTTTTAAATAAACATCCCAATCTACCCACCACATACAGGTATATACCTAAGCGTAGGTAAATACCCGGGTAGAAGCCATAATTGTAAATGTAGCGTGCATGCCGCCATTATGTCCACGTCCTCCATATTCGTGTGCGAATCTCATAATGAATCAAGACACGAATGTGTAAACAGCAGTTCGCGTCGGCATTCGTACACGAATAGTTCGTGGAATGTTTCGTCGAATGACGAGGCGAATAGCGAACACGCATGTGTAAATCCGGTACGAGGCGAATGACGAGGCGAATAACGAACTAGCATATGTAAACAGTCAGTTCGTTTATCTCCTCGTGATTCTACTCGCGATTCGCGAGTTCGCGTTGAGGGCGGTTTTTTGGACGCGAATCAAAGGACACGAATAGCGAACACGAACTTGCTGTTTACACTTTCGCCTGCCGTCAGTTGGCAGATAGAGCCCGACCCAACAGGACGTATATGCCGCCCGTTGTATGACTTGTATGGAAACATACGAATTGAAAGGTCTAAGTTAACATTTTTTGTGGGCAAATGTGTGTACACCTAATTATATGTTAAAATAGGCAATCAGACATCAAATAAGATGATATCTCAATATTTAATAAGTACTTATAGCATCAGTGATTTTAATCTTTGTTATTTTGTCTTTTAGATATATTCATTGTTTTATACATTAAATTACCTTTTGATACATTTCTACATATAAATAGAGGACTCTCACTAAATTTATATCCTACTTATATTATAAATGCGAAAGTGAATTTGTGTATTTGTTTGTTACCTCTTCACGCTTAAACTACTGAACCGATATAGAACAAATTTGGTATAGTTATAATTTGAGACTCGGGGAATGACATAGTACTCTTTATTACGAAATTCCCACGGGGAGCGAAGCCCGCGGGTACAGCTAGTCTGCGTTTTATAATAACACGGATAAAGTCCACTAGTCTATACAGTATACATATAAAACCGGCCAAGTGCGAATCAGATTTGCGCACTAAGGGTTCCGTACCATTATCTATAAAAAATCGCGTTTGTTATATGGAAGCCCTAAATAAGCTAAAAGCTTAAATATTTATTTAATTTTGTTTTTATAATATTGTTGTTATAGCGGCAACAGAAATACATAATTTGTGAAAATTTCAAATGTCTAGCTATCGCGGTTCTTGAGATACAGCCTGATGCCAGACAGACGTACAGACAGACAGACAGTGAAGTCTTAGTAATATAGGTATAAAGTCTTAGTAAAGCACGAGAGTAATAATATACATACTACCACAGAGTAATAATATACTATGGTAATAGAGCCCCTTTTTACCCTTTGGGTACGGAACCGAACATAACATACTGAAAATAACATCTTAGCAAAAGTTATTCAGACTGATGAGCATTTTCCGAAGTCATAAAGTCTACGCGAACGAAGTCGCGGGCTTCGGCTGGTTTTAAATAAACATCCCAATCTACCCACCACATACAGGTATATACCTAAGCGTGGGTAAATACCCGGGTAGAAGACATAATTGTAAATGTAGCGTGCATGCCGCCATTATGTCCACGTCCTCCATATTCGTGTGCGAATCTCATAATGAATCAACATACGAATGTGTAAACAGCAGTTCGCGTCGGCATTCGTACACGAATATTTCGTGGAATGTTTCGTCGAATGACGAGGCGAATAGCGAACACGCAAGTGTAAATCCAGTATAATACCGTAATTTACACTTTCGTGCAGCATTTACACATTCGCGCGAATCGCGAGGCGAATGACGAGGCGAATAACGAACTCGCATATGTAAACAGTGAGTTCGCTACTCGCCTCGTGGTTCGCCTCGCGATTCGCGTCTTCGTACCGCGTTTACACATTCATGCGAATGACGAGGTGAATAACGAACACGAATGTGTGAATGCGGTGTTAGTATTTATTCTGTGGGCCTACCCACACCCTTGATACCGCATTCGTCGTCGTCGATTTGCCTCGCGATTCGCGCGAGGCGAATAACGTACTCGCATATGTAAACAGAGTTCGCTATTCGCCTAGCGATCCGCGTCTTCGTACCGCGAATAACGAACACGCACGAATGCGCCATAATGCTCAATTTTTTTGTTCTTTGACTATCTCCGTAAACAGTGGCTGTTTGACGTTTTGACGTGCCATGTCAAAATTGTCAAAAAATCAATCTGTAGAGGGCGCTGTCTATTGCTCAGCCACGTAAGTCAGGGTCGTATTTTTATTCTCGAAATTATTTTAATTACGTTTTTGCGCTATTTTCCTGAATATGTTAGAATGGTATAACAGCCCCATAGTGTGTGTACAGTTTTCTTGTGTATAAACTTCATCCCGACTGCGGTAAGTGATTCTCTGGCCAATCGCCCTTCCGTCGTACTAACAGTGAATTAGCATGTTTTAATGAAATCTTTGTCGATATCAGCCTCTTTATCACATTGCAAACACGCGGAATTGGGCCTCAAACAGTAGCAGACACATCGTATTTGTTTGTTGTGCAGTAGTTTATTGGAAAGCCAATTTTATCATTCCAGATTGTCAAGACATGTCCAACTTGCCACCAAACCCATATAATGTCCCGGGGGCGCCTCCCACGAACGCGAACCCCGGGCCGCCGATGTTCAGTACCCATCCTGTGCCATTGAGCCAACTGCCGCCGAGCTACACTGGGGTAAAGCAGGACGCGAATTCCAATAGCCCTGTACATGGTGTTGTAAACAGTGGGATACATAGTGTGAATAATATGAATCAAAGTGCCAGTAGTTCTCCTGCATTTAATCACCCTGGGATGGTGCCACCACCACAACCTAACCAGTCCTCTCCACTAAGACCACCATTCAAACCAACTTCCATGTTGCCAGGTTCTATTCCACAACAACCTTTCAGTTCAGCGAGCCCTCAACCTGTTTCCAATGCTAATCCATCACCTATACCTTACCCCAATAACTTCCCTCCCCAGCAGCGTCACATTAATGATAATGCACCACCTCTAGTTCCTTCTAGTCAGTTCAACCAACCTTTTATGAATGGACCTCCTATTTCCGCTTCTTTGGGACCGCCTATGTCTCAGGCTCCCGCTCAATATCCTGTATCATCTAACTCCTTTAGTCCTGTTCCTCCAGTAGGTATGAGGCCACCGTCAAGCTCTGCTGGAATGCCGCTGAATAGTGCAGCATATGGTCCACCAGTAGCTAAAGCCCCAGGATTACAAGGACAAATGAGTAATCATCCAAGTGTGTCAATGCCGGGACCCCAGTTTTCAGGACCAACAAGAAATAGTCCAGTAATGTCTGGTCATCCTGTCAACGGGCCTTCAAGTATTAGTGACCCTCATAAACCTCCAGTGTCTGGGCCACCCGTGGGCCCTCAAAGAGTTGCAGGAATCAACGGATCACAATTTGGATCACAACAAGGACCACCAATGCCTGGAGCTAAAATTGGAGCTGGCCCAGGAAGCAATTTCCAGCCTGGGCCTATGACTTCAGTGAATCCCCCAATGGGGCCTCCCGTGAGTGGTGCACCAATTCAATCATACCCAGGCCCTCAGAGAAATGGCCCATCAGGGCCAGGACAGCCTGTAAATGCTCCAGGACCTATTTCACCACCCAACAGTTTTGGAGGTCAACAGAATCTTCCTCATAGATCGCCAGCAATAGGTCCACAAAGTTTACCTCCAATGGGACATCAGATGGGTCCACCAGGACCATTAGGGCCACCCAGTGGGCCTATGGGGCCTGCTAAACCAACAATGGGCCCCCCAAGTAGTACAATGAATCCTCCAAGTGCTCATATGGGTCTTCCTAGTGGTCCTACAGGTCTCCCAAGTGGTCCTATGGGCCCTCCAAGTGGTCCTATAGGCCCTCCAAGTGGTCCTATTGGCCCTCCAAGTGGACCTACAAGTCTTTCAAGTGGACCAATGGGTGCTATGCCACCTTCGAACAGACCTATGGCACCTCAAACTGGATTCATGGGGCCTGGTGCCCCTCAAGGGCTCGCCAGTGGACCACAATTGCCACCTGGATCTTCAGGACATCTCAATGGACCTCCTGGACCAAGCAGCCTTCCACCCGGCCCTCCTGGCAGCTTACCACCTGGATCTTCCAAGAGTAACATGCAGAATCGTTATCCACAAATGCCAACGGGTAACTTTGTGAACCAGCAACCAATGCCACAGAACATTGGCAAACAGTATGCGCATTACCCTAACCAGGCGTTAACACAGCAGATGGGACAGTTGAGTGTTACAAAGCAAGGTTTTGATCAACTGTGGGGTCATCATATGGTGGACCTGCTTACGTGCCGGCACATTCTGCCTGAGTACCCTGAAGATCCACCAGAAATAAGACTTGGACATCAGTTTGCAGAATCGCCTAACTGCAGCCCTGAGTGAGTATTCTATTTTAATTGCCTTTGTAGTAGCTTTAAGGTAATCTACCCTAAATTTTAGCTTGAAAGACATTTATTTAATTCAAATACAATTTAGTTATATTAGGTGTGCAACAGTAACATGTTTAATACATACATGCTATCACGTCTTTATCCCTAATGGGGCAGACAGAGTATATTGTATCTTGAGGCTCTAAGCAGACAGAGCCCAGGGCCACAACATTCAAAAGCCACTTTTAGTGTGATTGTGGGCGAGCAGGTGGAACAGCTATAACTATAGTGATGGGTTGCTAGCCGCATTGGTTGTTAATATGATATGCATTTTCAACCATTCCCTTGACTAGCTTTTACTATTTGGGTGGAAAGAGAAGCAGTTGCTACATTCTAAGTTTTGTCTTTTCTCCCAGACCAGCATGGCAGATAACGTGATAAATGTAACTGTTCTATAGTAAAATCATTTCACTTGACATTGTAATAGAGAAGAAAAAAATATTTTTTTAAATAAAAGTCACAAAGGAATTGCAGTAGCACCATTGATTGAAAAAGGTCAAAGTCCAAACAATACAATGACCTCATTGTTGCACCAGCAACAAAGGCTTTATAAATATAAATTAGACTTTTACGGAACCTTTAATCAGTAAATTCATATCACTGACTTCTCTGATTCTCTGAGAGGCCTATGGGGTATAGAAGGCTGATGATAACGATGAATTCTCTTTAAGTCTAGTACCTGGGCGACCGAGCTTTGCTCGGTTACATCTCAAACATTAACTATTTTTTTTAAACTTGTTTAAAAACAATGCAAAATAAAAAATTATATATAAACTTAAACATAAAATAAAAAAAAGTAAGTCACCGAGTGGGATTCGGACCCGTAACACTTTTTCTAGCGGTCGGTATCCTTAACCACTGAGCTAAAATCAAGGCGGTCGGCGCGACGACATTAGCGACCATATTTTGCGTGGAAAGAAAAACGCATGAAAACTTGAAAACACGCGTTTTCCCAAACATAAAACTAATCTAGATCGATTATTTACCCCCGAAAACCCCCATATACAAATTTTCTGCGAAATTGTTAGAGCCGTTTTCGAGATCACAGAAATTTATAAATATATATATATACATACATACAAGAATTGCTCGTTTAAAGGTATAGGATTTAGTTGCCTAAAAAGAAAACTTTTACATTTAACATTTGGTTTGTCATTAAATATCATTGAATTTGGCTCCAAAATCTATGAGGAAACAAGTCATGATAAAAAGATGCGTTGACCTTAATGACGCGACCTTCCCTCAATGTTGACTCATGATCTCAATTAAGTATTCAAAACCTGTTCCACTGTGCTATTTCTACACTTCGGTTTGATAAACAATGATTTCTCATATTGTTAGGCTTTGAAAATTAATAAACACATTAGTGGAAAATTTTTGTAACGAAGTATGTGTGAGCAGACTTGCACAAAGCTGGACATTTAATATAATATGTATTTTAATTTTATTAATCAACTTAGAAATTAGTTTGTTATGTAATTATTTTACTTACTTTAAAAGGAATATTAGTTACATATGTTATCTATTCTTTATTTCCAATAGCATAGACTAATAATATACTATGTCCAACCATGAAGTTATAGCGTACAACTAATAGTAACTAACAGCAGAACTGACAACTGACAGTATCCGCTAGTATCCAACCAGTCAAATCAAATACATATAATGATTCTTTATTCAAAATTCAAATGTAACTTAGTAATTAGACCTTTACAGGCACTTTTGCACGTCAATGAGTATAATTTACATTACGTGACAAACATTTTCTACTTAATTATATGGTTTGTATGAAATACCAAATCGTGACGTCATAGTTTCTTGGAGTCAAATAGCGCTCAGCGCCTAAATACATAACTGCGCTGCGTGAGTTGCATCACCGCACCTCTGATTCTAAATCTAAGATATAATTTATTGCAAGGAAAAAGATATATAAAGGTATATTAATATAACTATTATATATAAGTTCCAAGCATGTTGCTGGACATGTTGTTCATCAAGCAAACAATGGCAGTATTAGTCTTATCAGTAGTAATGATAAAGGTAAACGCATACATGTCCGAATAGGACGCATCGAACGAGCCGAACGAAACGAATTATTGAACCGACCGCGTCGAATCGTCTAAAGAGCTATGGCAGATTTTTAGTTAAGTGCACTAAAAGCGTCTTAAAAACTCATTGCAACCAAAATTCATAAAATATTTTTATGTGATTTTCTATATTTTAGTCGAATTTAGATAAAGCCAGGTAAAAATGTGTAAAATTGAAAATAGCTATTAAGTTGATCGGTTTTCTGTAATGGCCATTTCCTTGGTTTGACAGAAAGCCACAAGGTTGCCAGACTAAATAATTATTTTTTCCAAGATAAAATCATGAATGTTTTTTATATATCAAGAGATTTAAATTGTTTAATAATATAAATAATACTATTTTTGCTTGTATTAAATAACGTACAGCATTAAAAACTCCTTTCGACATTTAAAATGGGACACCTGGCGTTGCTTAACTTGCGTAATTGTTGATAATGTTTACTAGTGGACATAAAAAGCATTATGCCATCGAGCTCTTTCAGTTTTATTTATTAATAAATGAATATTTGATGCAGAAATGTACTAAATAAATGGTCAATAATTACATAACCTATAAAACTTCTAAACATAATAACTCAAAAACCTGGCCTCCTATAATTACGTAATTTTTACCTTTAGAATCAGCAAAATGTGTTCTATTAAACAAGGTATATTTCATTCATAGACGCTAACTTTGGTTATTAACTAAAATGATGTATGGGAAGCTGCCATAGCTCTTTGGAAGAATTCGGATGACGGCATCAAATTCGGCGCGGGTGATGCGATCGAATCGATTGAAGCGCCTGCATTCCGACGATGACAAGTGTGTGCGTAAGAGCAACGAGGGTTATGCGATCGAGTAACTACTTCGATTTATTTTAAATGTTACAAAATAAAATAAAAATCTCGTCAAGATCCATCACAATTTACATGTAATTAAAATGCGATAGGCGTAAATGGAATCGATTCGACGCGGCCGATTCTTTCGTTGCTGTCGTTTCTTTCGGTGCGGATAGATATGCGAGGCCTTAATGGCTTCGATTGGTTCGACGCGTTCGGCTCGGATAGGTGTGCGTTCACCTTAAATCTACTCTGCTCTATCAAAATACACAATTTATTGCACTTACTCTGTGTACTCGTAAATCATACTACTTTAATATGTCCATTAATTATTGTATGATTTAACACCTTGTTCTTGATAAGTTTTTTTTATTAACCGGTTTTGTCCCATTGTTCGGCTAAGTTAACTTCCATGCTGGTCTGGGAGAAAAGAAAAAACTTAGAATGTACCAGCTGCTTCTCTTCCCGCTTAGATCGTAAGAGCCGATCGAGGGAATGGGCGAAATTGCGAATCATGTTAACAGGCGATGCGGCTAGCAACCCACCACTGTATTGATTGCTTTTCCATCTTCTTGCCCACCATGACGCTAAAAGTGGCTGGGCTCTGCATAGAGCCGCAAGACCCAAAACGCTCTGTCTGCCCCATTAGGGATAAAGAATAAAGACGTGATAGTATGTATGTATGTATGTTTGTCTAAGGTCTCTCCCAACTTCTTCCACTTATCTCTTTCCCGTGTTAGTCCTTGTTGATCTCGTTCTTGATAGATAAGTGTAACACAAATCTTCCTATGTCTATTTATATATATTTTTTGTAATTAAAAACAATACGCTATTTTCCAACAAGTCAAATCAGATCCTTTTATTTAAACGTCAAAACAAGCAGTTTCTATGGAATTTTGTATGAAATACATGCAGATGACGTCATCGTTTCTTTGAGTCAAACAGCGCTCCTATTATCAGTTTTTCTGCAATAATAAATTTAAAATCACGTTAAAATGGATATGTTGAAAGACAAGTGACAGTATTTTGCCACGTGTTATTTTGTTATTAATATAAAATAATTTATTTTTGGCTAAGGAAAGTACCCAATCATTTTTCATGTACATGTACGACTATCTATTTTTTTGTGACAAAGTTTACATTTTTTGTTACATTTTGAAACACACAAAAATTTTTATGAACTATAATAAAATAAGTACGTACTTATCTTTCGCTTTGCATTAAATTAAACTGTTGTTATTTTCAAAATATTGTTTTGTGATTTTGTTCCAAAAATATACCTACTCAGTTTTTCGAGTTAAACAATCCGGCGTTTGTATGTATGTTTGTTCACGATAACTTAAGCTTCAATTCAACAGTAAATAGGTACTAATTTCCCGGCTTATACGGATTTATTATAATCTGATTAATAATTAAAAGCGTTATTGACATGTTTTGTTCTGTACATTCTGGAGCTGAAGTTAAGATTTCTATTTATGTTTCAGCATATTCCGATGTACAATCAACAAGATTCCCGACACAAACAGTCTTCTACAGAAGTCGAGACTGCCTCTTGGGATCCTTATACACCCTTTTAAGGATTTGAATGTAAGTATGTTGTGTTACTTATTTTATGTGTTTTTATTTTATTATTATTGCCGTGTGGTTTTCGGCAGAGTCGAATAGGGCCACTCCAAGACCTCCCTTGGATGTCGTAGAAGGACTTAGGGAATACAAGCTAAACAAAGCTTATAAACATCAATGAGACCTTTCCAACCCGTCTGGCCAGCGTGGAGAGTGTAGGCCAAGACCTCTGGCAGCTCTGGCCAAGTTTGGCTCGGGTAGTACAGAGAGGGTCGTCCTCCTGCAGTGGAGACAAAAATACCTGATGATGATGATGATGATGTTGAGTTACTGCACAGGTCTGAAGTTCAATACCTTTTGAGCAATAATGTCATACAACCATAGATACTATGTTCGTTTACACGCGTTCGTGTGAAAAAAAAACGTGCTAGCCCACGTTTTATTTACACGAACGTAGATCGACACGATTCACCGGACTGTCTTTTGCAAACAATAACTTATATTGTTATTAAATTCAATAAACGGGTAACTCACGTATAGAGTCAGCTACTGCCGACATGTTTCGACCTCATCCGGAGGTCTTCATCAGGACGAATGTGACGAGAGGCCCGTACATCGCACCAGCTCGCGACACACAGAGTCGCGGAGTGGGGTCGAAACATGTCGGCAGTAGCCGACTCTCGTGAGTTACCCGTTTATTAAATTTAATAATGATTGCATCTCACGTTTGTTTTAATCAAAAAACCTTATATTGTCTAAAGTGTCTAATGGTCAACCATATAAATCATATATTGCATAAAACCTGCACTATGTAAATAGGTATTATGCTGTGTCATTCCTCTAGTTTCAGTAGTTCGATGATTTAGTCCGAACATCATCATCGGACTGAAAAGACTTTTTAGTCTCTTCAGTCCGATGATGCTTATCAATACAGATCATCGGACTACTGAGCGTTATAGTCCGATTTTTTGTACAAAAAATAATAAACTCCTTTTTTTTTTCCACCAATCAAGTACATCTATGCAAGCTATATCAGATTCATAAAAAAAAATAACCAGCGACAAAAAAAGGTGTATAAGTTTGACGCTAATGTCTGTTTGTCTGCGTGTCTGTCTGTGGCATCGTAGCTCTCGAATGGAAGAACAAGAAACCGCATCGAAATCGGACCGATTTCGATGCGGTTTCTTGTACGTAAAAGCAAGTTCCCTTGCGATGGTTCTTAGCTATGTTTGATGAAAATCGGTTCAGCCGTTTAAAAGCTATTCCTTGGACTTTACAACGTGTAACGGAAAAGGGTACATTAATATCGAGTGCATCATTATGGACAACCGTAAGGAACTGCATGTTGCATTGTTTGTAAGTTTAATTTTTTACTTGATCATTTATTTCCGACCAAAGACACACACCTCAAAAGCCTCTTTTTGGACGTAAACAATCTGCTGCCTTTGTTATACTAACCTTACATCTCTCCTCTCTTAAAACTTAAAATAAAGTTATCTCGTTCTTTTTGTCCAAACATCCCAGACCTTTGTGTAGTTCTCAATCCTGTTTCATGGTCGCCCTCGTATCAGTCGGCCCTCTTTGTTCCAATTTGCGACTTTATTGGTTATCTTTGTGATAGATTCATAATTCTTAGTCAGATGGCAAGGATGACTCATGAGTAATATGTGGGAACAAAGGTGAAATCAGATACAGTTGTCGAGATATGTTTGATATAGTTTGCTACTTGTTTTGCATTCTTTTTAACTGATACACGATTTGTTTTCTTTAGTTCATCTTGCATCTTATCATATGACATTGTATAACTGATGATTATACAATGTCCTTTTTTATTAAGTACAAATATTTTAAGGGGTGATTCGGTCCATCATTTCGAACAACTTTTCCCAATAAATGTATATCGAAATACGAAAAAAAATTTTTATGTTTTCATAGAAATCGAAGTAGTCACGTGATATCATTACTATGAAAAATAAAAAATATTTTTTCGTATTTTGATATACATTTATTAGGAAAAGTTGTTCGAAATGATGGACTAAATCACCCCTTAAAATATTTGTACTTAATAAAAAAGGACATTGTATACATTTATCTATATTACACAACGTGGAAGGGACATACGCATTATAAATCGAACCAAAGGCTATAATAGATCACTACAGTAATAACGATAATAAAATAAATGACAGTCAGAAATGAAAAATCGACATCTGCACACTGTCGTATAGCCATTTAAAAAAAAAACTGTTTTCTAGTTTCACCAGATCCACGTTGTACAGTATCATGTAAAACATGTATACCCATTAGGGGAACCAGCAAATACTTTCGCAGCCCTCAAAGCGCTTCAGACTTTTTCAGACTACACTACATGACTACATCATATGTTATTTATAATGATTTTATCACACGTTAGTCTTAATAAGATTTTGTAATGCTGTCACAGAATTATTATTATGCGTATTACATACAGAACGGAATTTCCTAAGGTCCCGCGCAATACGTGTCCCTGTTCCTCGTCTCTGCATCTCTCCCCCGTTCTCGCCTTGTTAACTCTTTCACCGCAACTGTCTCCGTGGTGTAGTGGTTAGAGCGTTCGGCTCATACCCGGAGGCCGCGGGTTCGATTCCCGGCGGGGGCAACGACTATGCGTTGTTGTCCTAGTTTGGTTAGGACATTGCAGGCTGATCACCTGATTGTCTGATAAGTAAGATGATCCGTGCTTCGGAGGGCACGTTAAGTCAGTCCCGGTCAATGTCTTTGACATTGGTCGTTACCTAAAAAAACCATGTCAGAGGCCTTTAAGGCGGTTTTAAAAACTCTGACACTAGTGTTAGTCACTAACACACACGATAAGAAGAATAACTCTTTCACCGCGAGATTTTTATATCAGTTGTCGTGCCCCCAGCGCGAGACATGATAAATCTAACATACCTATCTACAACCAAAAACGGATATGGATACGTAAGTTATGTGCCATACGAGCATTTTTTTTGTCGCAAATATGCGACCTTTGCTCAATAGGCCCGACAATGTTTGTCGCATATATGCGACGCTCGCGGTTAAAGGGTTTGATCTAGTGCCAGCCAGACTAGAGTGGCCGGCGAGCGGTAAGCGCGGCGTCGTCCAGCCGTAGTCGAGTCGACGTACCGAAGCTGAGCCTGTTTGGTTACGTGCCTACGTCAGGTTGACGCCTGGTTGACCGTGCGGCGAAAGGCGATACGTTGTCGATCCCTTTCCGAGTTGATAAGTGTGCTGTGAGTGCTGTGACCTTAAGGCGGCCAGGCGACCGCAGCCGACCACTCAACACCCTCCACAAGGCGAGAACAGGGGAGAGGTGCGAAGACGGCGGATGGAGACGCATATTGCGCGTGACCTTAGGAGATTCCGTCCTGTATGTAATTCTTATATTAATTCTGTGATGCTGTGCTGACCCCACATAATAGTGGGATAAAGAAAAGAAGTTTGCCGTGTGGTATCCGGCAGAGTAGAATAGGACTCCAAGTCTTCCCGTGGATGTCGTAGAAGGCGACTTAGGAAATACAAGCTAAATAAAGCTTACAAACATCAATGAGAACTCTCCAACGCGTCTGGCCAGCGTGGAGAGTGTATGCCAAATCTACTGGCTGCCTTGGCCAAGTATGGCTCTGGTAGTTCAGAGAGGGACGTGCTCCTGCAGTGGAGCCTAAAAAATATCTGATGATGAAGGAAAAGAAAATGTCCCAACCTCACATTCTCCAACCGGCCTAAGGTTGAGGTTCATCTGCCTCGACTGGACCTATGGGGTCCAGTCGAGGCAGATGAACCTCAACCTTATTGCATTGACATAAAGTTTCAGTTTATAACGCAATTTTTGACCTTAAGAATTGACTGGTGGTTTTTACTCCCTTGCAGCACTTGCCGGTGATCCAGTGCTCGACTATCGTGCGCTGCCGCGCGTGCCGCACCTACATCAACCCGTTCGTGTACTTCGTGGACTCCAAGCGGTGGAAGTGCAACCTCTGCTACAGGGTCAATGACTGTGAGTGACATTGCCAACTCCTGTAAATTTGCGCCAAATAATGTATTTTTGTTTCTTTCTTTCAACATACATACTATCACGTCTTTAACTCTAATGGGGCAGACGGAGCATTTTTGGGTCTTGCGGCTCTATGCAGAGCCCAGGACCGCATGACTTAAAAGCCACTTTTAGCGTCATGGTGGGCGAGAAGATGGAAATCAATACAGTGACGGATTGCTAGCCGCATCGCCTGTTGACATGATTTGCATTTTCTTTCAAAATTTATGTACAAGCGAGCGAAGTTCTTCTAATCTTCTACTTGACTTACAATTTTACTACTTAACTTACAATCCTGCGTTTGTATGTATGTTTGTTCGACGATAAACTGAGTATCTGTGATTGGAACTTCATAAAATTAGGTAGTCTTGTAGATATGGCCAATAGAATTTTTAAGATCGAACATGAGCCAACTTGGTTAAGGGGTTGCCGAGATATGGGTTAGGCGAGATCACTAGTCTTTCTGGGGCCACGGTAGTGCCTTCGTCAAGTCAAGCAAAAGCAAAACACCATCACTTAGCATACTTTCGAAGCAATTCGTGGCACTTTTAACAGTCCTGTATTGTGGAAGAAGTTAGAAGTTTAAAAGGCCATTTTCAAATTGTCCAGGGTCTTAGATGATTATGTATGTGTGATTTAACTTTTTATTAAAATATATATCAAATCTAGTTGAGTGATACGAGATTTAAAAAAGTTTGCCCCGTTATGTGCCAGTTTTTTTAATTTGGTCTGAGGGTGCCATCTATAAACTACGTCACACGAATTTCATGACCTTTTGATTCCCATCTATTCCCAGTTGGTCACAATTGTGAGTTAACGTGTGCTGTAATTGATAGAGGCCCCTTATCTATTTATTAAGTTAAAGTAGTCTATGTGGTAATGGGTTAGTAGGATATCGACTATAACGCAAAATATCACGATCCAGGGTGTCAGCTACATACCAAATTTTATAAAAATTTATCCATCCGTATGCGCTTGAAGAAGTTACAAACACACACACACACACACACACACACACACACACACACACACACACACACACACACGCACACTTTCGCCTTTATAATAAAAGTGTGATTGGTTTAATTTCCAGTGCCAGAGGAGTTTCAGTACGACCCGGTGAGCAAGTCATACGGCGACCCGTCCCGCCGGCCGGAGATAAAATCCGCTACCATAGAGTTCATAGCACCTGGAGAGTACATGCTGAGGCCGCCGCAACCTGCCGTTTACCTGTTCTTGTTCGACGTGTCGCAGATAGCGAGGGAGTCTGGATACTTGCAGGTGAATATAGTGTTTATTTACAGCTGCATAGAGTTCATAGCACCTGGAGAGTACATGCTGAGGCCGCCGCAACCTGCCGTCTACCTGTTCTTGTTTGACGTGTCGCAGATAGCGAGGGAGTCTGGGTACTTGCAGGTGAATATAGTCTTTATTTACAACCACATAGAGTCAGAAAATTAACGTCAAAAGTTCCCACTCCCAAACATCGCATCGTATCTCTCAGATTTTTTTTATCTTTGGATGAATCGTAAAAGTGTTCATTGTTTTTTGATAATTTAATTGACGTACTAATAGTAGATTGTTTAACAAGAGTTATGTGTGATCAATTACACCCGAGATATTTAGGCGCACGAGAGTGCGAAGTGACGGAGGGCGCTTATAGTTCGAGGGTGGTACTTTAGTTGAACACTGTACTTTATATCATAAAAGCGAGAAAATATTAAAAAAATTGTTAATTAACAGATTTGGTTATTTAAGAAGTACCTATCTTCTCACAATTTTCCGAAAAAAAATCAGGTTTTGGCGCATTCAGCTATTAGAGGTGGCCAGTGCACTTGTTTTAAAAATAAAACTAAATTCATATGATATACCTATATAGGAGCCGGGCGCCGCCTGGCCGCCTTCGATTTTCAAATTAACTTACCTCTCTAAGGTTGTAAATCGAACTTAGAACCCGGATTTTGAGTTAAATACGTAACTTCCTTTCAGAGCTTGAATGATAAAAAATAATATTTTCCGACCCAGTTATCATCCTTATTATAGTATTTTATGCAACAGTTGTATAAGAACGGTAAAAAAATGCGAGTGGCGCAGGTTACGATGCGAGCCTTGGCGAGCATCGTAAGGAGACGCCATCGAGCATTTTTTGACGTACTTATACAACGTTGCATACAATACTTTTTCTTCGACTATATTTACTAAATAAAATACAAAAACAAACAAAGAAAATATGAAAATGTTTGACGTATGTTTGGTAAATCATATTACAGAATCATATTTAGAATATACAAGTACTGATCTATATGGTATCTATGGTCAACATTTTTTTTAATTGATGTCTTTTAGTGACTATGTTAAAAAAACATTTTTTCTTGTATTAGCAGTATGGTAAATCTATAGCAAAAAAAAGTTCTAGGTCTATGGCTAGGCGTATCTTTTTAGCGAAATAACGACATGTGCTATTATGAGGAATAGAGTATAGACTTTTTTCTGCAATCATATTATCAATGTTCTTATATTCGTGTTCAGACCCATTTAAAAGACAGATAACAGTACAGGAGTAGAAAAAGTAATAAATGATAACCAAATGTTACTTTGCATATTCCAGGTGGTGTGCGACACTCTGAAGTCGTACCTGGACGAGCTGCCCGGCGATGCGCGCACGCAGATCGGCTTTATCTGCTTCGACGCGCACATACACTACTATCTCATGGGCGAGGGATTGACTAGGCCTAAGGAGATGACCGTGCTCGATATCGATGGTAATTTTTTTTATAAATTGATAACATTTCAAATTTTTAACATATCATTTTTATATTTTAAATAAAACTTTAGCCTTTTATAGGGTACCCGTATTTTTAATTTTTTTATACGAGGTCGTTTTCTTACAAAATATCGACATTGAAATTTAGCTTTTTCTTATTCGAGTACGAGTATCTGATTGTCCGAAAAGAAACATATTCCGTATTTCAGAAGGCATCTATAGACTGTGGGTCTCGAACGCCATCTAGTGTTTTCTCAAATCTATCTAACGTTATGGTCGGCCCTTTGGGTTGCAGAGTTACACGGCAGTCGCTTTGTCTAAAAACCAGTTACCTCGTCAAACCACCTGAGGTCAGGATCAAAATGGTTGATTTCTTTATAATAAAACATTGATACTTTTGGCGTTTTCTCACACGAATGCAAAGTTGAGCTCATGCCTCGAAGACTGTATATTTTAGGTGGTTCCATAGAAATGTAATCCAAAAATGGTTGTGTAAGTTAGGTGTGGTCTGTGTTTGGTTTGAAAAATAAAAAAAAAATCAAAAATTAAAAAAACTTTTTTCATTTTATTTTTTCACGTCCCCAGACGTCTTCCTGCCGTCACCGGAGTCACTGGTGGTGAATGTGGGCGAGCGGCGCGAGCTGGTGCGCGAGCTGCTGGGCGTGCTGCCGACGCGGCACGCCGCGCCCGCCGCGCACGCCGCGCCCGCCAGCTCGGCGTGTGCGCTCGGCGCGGCGCTGCAGGCCGCCTACAAGCTGATGGTGAGTGTGTGAGTGTGCTGCCGCGCCCGCCAGCTCGGCGTGCGCGCTCGGCGCGGCGCTGCAGGCCGCCTACAAGCTGATGGTGAGTGTGTGAGTGTGCTGCCGCGCCCGCCAGCTCGGCGTGCGCGCTCGGCGCGGCGCTGCAGGCCGCCTACAAGCTGATGGTGAGTGTGTGAGTGTGCTGCCGCGCCCGCCAGCTCGGCGTGCGCGCTCGGCGCGGCGCTGCAGGCCGCCTACAAGCTGATGGTGAGTGTGTGAGTGTGCTGCCGCGCCCGCCAGCTCGGCGTGCGCGCTCGGCGCGGCGCTGCAGGCCGCCTACAAGCTGATGGTGAGTGTGTGAGTGTGCTGCCGCGCCCGCCAGCTCGGCGTGCGCGCTCGGCGCGGCGCTGCAGGCCGCCTACAAGCTGATGGTGAGTGTGTGAGTGTGCTGCCGCGCCCGCCAGCTCGGCGTGCGCGCTCGGCGCGGCGCTGCAGGCCGCCTACAAGCTGATGGTGAGTGTGTGAGTGTGCTGCCGCGCCCGCCAGCTCGGCGTGCGCGCTCGGCGCGGCGCTGCAGGCCGCCTACAAGCTGATGGTGAGTGTGTGAGTGTGCTGCCGCGCCCGCCAGCTCGGCGTGCGCGCTCGGCGCGGCGCTGCAGGCCGCCTACAAGCTGATGGTGAGTGTGTGAGTGTGCTGCCGCGCCCGCCAGCTCGGCGTGCGCGCTCGGCGCGGCGCTGCAGGCCGCCTACAAGCTGATGGTGAGTGTGTGAGTGTGCTGCCGCGCCCGCCAGCTCGGCGTGCGCGCTCGGCGCGGCGCTGCAGGCCGCCTACAAGCTGATGGTGAGTGTGTGAGTGTGCTGCCGCGCCCGCCAGCTCGGCGTGCGCGCTCGGCGCGGCGCTGCAGGCCGCCTACAAGCTGATGGTGAGTGTGTGAGTGTGCTGCCGCGCCCGCCAGCTCGGCGTGCGCGCTCGGCGCGGCGCTGCAGGCCGCCTACAAGCTGATGGTGAGTGTGTGAGTGTGCTGCCGCGCCCGCCAGCTCGGCGTGCGCGCTCGGCGCGGCGCTGCAGGCCGCCTACAAGCTGATGGTGAGTGCGTGTGAGTGTGCTGCCGCGGCCGCAGTCGCGGGCTGATCCACGAGTTGAAGTGCCGCACGCCGCCACAAGCTCTTCATAGAAGGGGTGTATCATTTATAAACACTTGACAAGGCCAGAACGGGGGGAAGGTGCGGGGCGGGAAACGGGGACGCATATTGCGCCTCTTCATATCTTATCTCCTAGGGTCCCTAGATTCCGTTCCGCATGTAATACTGATTCTATGACGATCAACGCCACGCTCAAAGCCACGCCTAACGCCACGCCGCTCAGCCCGGCGTGCGCGCTCGGCGCAGGACTACAGGCCGCTTACAAACTGATGGTTAGTGTTTTTCTTGTGTGGAAGTGGCCAACACTGCTATCAGATTTTAACAACAACTAAGGCTGTATGCACACGGCGTATTTTTTTTCGCACCGACGAAGTACTTTAATATTAATAACTCCGCCCTCAATTTCAAGTCAAATATGAACTTGTCTTACGCCACGCTCGGACGAGTTCACATGGAGGTTTTAATTATTTTATGTGTGCCAAGTTTCGTTCAAATCAATTTACTGGTCAAGACATGATTATGTGACAAACACAAGACTCTTTAGCCCTTTTACCGCGAGACTTTAATATCAGTTGACTTGCCTTTAAATCTAAAATGAATACCTACACTACAACAAAAAAGTGATGTGGATACTTAAGTTATGTATGATACGAGCAGTAGTTTTTTGTCAAAAACATCTAACGCTCGCGAAATGGACACGACAATGTTTGTCGGATAAATCTGACGTTCGCGTTGAAAGGGTTGAACATTCAAAATTTTCCATGTTGTTTTTAAAACAGTACATTAAACGTAGATATTTATTTACAGGCGCCCACTGGAGGAAGAATATCTGTCTTCCAAACATGTTTGCCAAATGTTGGTCCTGGAGCGTTACAGCCAAGGTAAGTTTATCTTAAGGGTCCCCCGACCCTAGACTAAAATACAACTTTCCATATAAACGTAGTCTACGTTTTATTTCAAAACGACATGTCCGATTTGGGCAAAATTTTGTAATTTCAAAGATATTGCAATTATCTAGGTTTATAACTAGTTTCCGACAATAAAAATATGAACTTGAAATAGAATATAGTGTTTTATATCATTTTTGACCATTAGTATGGGAAACTTCTAAATCGTTATATTTTCTTTCCAGTTCATAATTTTACTATAGGAAACCAGTTATAACCCTAGATAATTGCAATTTCTTTACAATTACCAATTTTTACCGGAATCTGACTTGTGGTTTCAAAATTAAACGTAGACTACGTTTGTATGGAGAAGTCTAGGGTCGGGGGACCCTTAAGTACCTAATACGGTATTTTTATTATTCACATCAATAAGTTACATAATCTGAAACCGAAAACAAAATGATTATTTTTTATCTTCCCGAAAATAAGTAAGTTGTAAGCTTTAAAATCCGATGGAAGGGGAAACTGTGAAGTAAAAGAAAAATTATCGCTCTTGACGTCACTGTCATTAAGTTTCGCGCGTACGAAAGATAGTGAGATGTCTCCGCCACGCTTCTCTTCTATTGAAATGCTTGTTACTATTTCATGAATTAACCGATTTGAATTAACCAAGCCCCAACTTTACATTTCCATAATTTCCTTACAGAGAAGACCCCAACGCCCGGTCGTCCAAAGAAGTGGCGCATCTGAACCCCGCCACAGACTTCTACAAGCGACTCGCGCTTGACTGTAGCGGCGCGCAAGTGGCTGTCGACCTGTTCTTACTCAACTCACAGTACTCCGATCTCGCTACCTTGAGTAAGTACTTATTTGCAAAATTAAATAAAGTACTAACGTCTAACAGAACACACTAAAACTATTTAAACGACTTCTCAAAAAGGAGGAGGTTATCAATTCGACGCATTTCGACGACAATATCATAATTAAGTTGTGCATTATGATCGGTATCGGTACGTCTGAGAATATGGCAAGGTTACAGATTTACATCTTATATAAGTAGTATACATTAGTAAAATAAACCACACTTAAGTATGTATGGTTTATGTTGAAACTAATGTGAGACAGACAGACATTAATAATGTCTGTCTCACGTTAGTTTCAACCAAAAAAATATTATTTTAGTGTAAGTTTATCCACGTTATAAGAGTACTTACTTAATAATAACAAGTTTACTCCTCTTTTTGTTAGTTTCTGTTGTACTTACGCTGCGGTCGCCGAAGCGCAGGTGTGGCATGAAATGCATTGATGCAATGCGTTGTAACGACGCAACGCAACGCACTAATGAGGCACCACCCATGGTCAATATTAAAAATCTTTTAATTTGCAGGTGGCATAAGCAAATTCAGCGCCGGCACGGTGTACCACATACCGCTGTTCCGAGCGGCGAGATCGTGGCAGGCGGAGCAGCTGACGAGGATGCTGACGCGGTACCTCACCAGGAAGATAGGGTTCGAGGCTGTCATGAGGGTGCGCTGTACCAGGTATAAATATGTATTATTTATTTTATTTTATGAACGTGAGATAAATTAGTTATGAACATTGTTAAACGGTCACGCAGGCCCGGATCTAGGAATTGGAGGTAGACCCGGGCGCCAGGTTCAGGGGGCGCTAAAACACATGGGGCGGCGGATGGTTATAGAAACCCCTCTTAACACAAAGTATGGATCTGGTACTAAACTTAGGTACCCCAATGTAGTTTTAAAAGGCCAAGGAAGTTTCGATCGATTTCGATAACCAACATGCGGATGAGTATTAGGAGCTGTGACCCGACGATTTAGCGCGATGATTTTACGCTGCACTCTCGTTCATTTTATACTACCCAAAATCTGTTCACCGCGGCCGGAATGAGCGAGCGGACGCAGCGTCCATATAATGCCATTCCGTTCTGAAATGCGTTTCAAATGAGGCGTTTTGTGTTTCCGTGTTGTTTTCTGTATTACAGTAATAATTAATAAATTATAAACTCTATGCCAACAGACTTTAAAATCATTATAAATTCATAAACGTTCGTTTGTTGCAGAGGCATTTCGATCCACACGTTCCACGGCAACTTCTTCGTCCGCTCCACCGACCTGCTGTCGCTGCCCAACGTGTCCCCCGACGCCGGCTTCGGCATGCAGCTCAGCATCGACGAGTCGCTGTCGGACCTGCAGCAGGTCTGCTTCCAGGCGGCGCTGCTGTACACCAGCAGTAAAGGTGAGCGTGGATGCAAACTTGGATCCCCACGGTCCAAGGCAACCTCTCCTTCTCGTTCGCTCCATCATGCCTACCCAACACCATATAAACTATTGGAGGACCCGTAACCCGTAAGTTGGCATAACTGGAGTCGCGAGTAGGCACACAGAGATGGCAGCACACGACTAGCAAAAGCGACAAGTTACGTTACTGTTACGTTAGTAATTATATTATCTTTGGTTTATTAGGCAATACTATCGATAGTATCGGTACTATGGATACGGAAGGTTTTATTTAAAATATCGGTAGACTATCGATCGGCAACACTATATTCTGAAGTTTTATCTTCTTAAAGGCACGACGTATTTTTTTACGCGGTAACGACGCGCGTATTTAATGCGCGCGTCCTCTTCGCGTTTTGGCAGATATTACACGGTTTCTGTCGCAAATAAAACGCGCTGTAGGCGCGCGTTTATGACAGTGCCAGTAATAATTTATTTTCGACCCAGAAAAGTATTTAATTTCTTATCTCATGATTTATCCCCCTCCCCAGGCGAGCGCCGGATCCGCGTGCACACGCTGGCGCTGCCCATCGCGAGCAACCTCACTGACGTGCTGCACTCCGCCGACCAGCAGTGCATCATCGGACTGCTCAGCAAGATGGGTATGTGATATAAATGTTAATAGACATTCACATGAGTTGTTCGATGCTAATTTATTACTGCAAAAACGCAACAAAGTGAGGCGACTTCTACACCACTACGAGGAACTAAAAACCACAAACAACAATGAACCATAGTTCACAAGAATCATACGAGATGGCGCCAGTAGAATCTACATCTCGATCTCAGAGTTCTGGTTGCAACTGACTATATATACAACCTTATTATTTGTAGTCGTATTTATAAGTTGTTTATTTTTTACAGCCGTCGACAGATGTGCATCAGCATCGATGTCAGAAGCAAAGGAAGCGTTGATGAACGTAGCAGTAGACGCGCTATCAGCTCACCGACTTGCCCAGAATCTGCCCGTGGGCAACGTGAGCTCCGCCTTACACGCGCCCGCTTCGTTACGACTACTTCCACTTTACCTCCTGGCGCTACTGAAGAGGGTAAGTCTATTGTAGAAATTTCATTAGTGAGGTATGTGCTCTTGACACACAGCTGTGCCCAAAATCTGCCCACGGGCAGAATAATCATTCCCATATGTAAATATAGAAACATTATTATATTCTGATCTAAATTATTTTTTATCATCCGTTTGCATCTTAACCATCTTAAGATTGAGTTTATTTGAAATCAAAAAATTCAGTTTACTAGGTATTTTTCCTCGCAAGTGTGTTGAAAAATGTCGCACGATATAAGTGCGTCATGGTAGCGGCGTAGTACACGAGGCGGAATTTACCAGCCCAACCCGAGGGCGAGGGCGTAATATAGCCGAGCATATTTAACCAATATACGCACGTATATCGTAAGTCGTTAATGCACTATTTCCCCGCAAGTGTGTTGACAAACGTCGTACGATATACGTGCTTTTATTGGTTAAACGCACTTGCTCTATTACGCTCTCGCCTTAGCAACATAACGCACTTGTATCGTAATGAAGTATTATTAAATTTGTGTATCCAGAAAGCATTCCGCACGGGCACGTCGACGCGGCTGGACGACCGCGTGGCGGACATGTGCGCCATGAAGTCGCTGCCGCTGCCCGCGCTGCTGCGCGCCGTGTACCCCGACCTGTACCCCGTGCACGAGCTGGCGGCACACGTGCCCAAGCCGGAGGCCGAGGACGACGACTGCTCGCCAGACCCGCCGCGGCTGCATCTCTCCGCTGAAAGGTGGGCACTGTTCCCTGTGTAGGCTAGAGTTAGAGGAAAATGTCTACACGATGCGGGCAAAGATACGGCATCTATTACGTTAGTAATTATATTCCCTCAAATTCATATTTTGCAAACAAAACAAATTTACCAAATATAACATGCAATAAATATTTTTAAAACATATGTCACTTTGTGTTAGTCGGGTGTGCTGCCATCTCTTTGTGCCTACCCGCAACTTACTGCCTACTTACGGGCCCTGCAACTAGTGTATATTGCGTTGGGTATCTGTTACGTTAGTAATTATAGTGCCTCAAATTCATAAAATTTTACCACCGTATGCTAAACTTATTTTCCGTTCTATATGTTATAGTTATATCAACTCTGTGACTATATATTTATTTGACGACCTCCGTGGCGTAGTGGTCGCCATGCTAGTCCGCCACCCAGAGGTCCCGGGTTTGATCCCCTTGGCCTTTTTCAAATTGTTCTGGGTCTTGGATGTTTATCTATATATGTATTTGTTATAAAATATAGAATCGTTGAGTTAGTATCCCATAACACAAGTCTCGAACTTTCTTTGGGCCTAGCTCAATCTCTGTGATTTGTCCCTATATATTTATATTTTTATATTTTATATCTTCTGTGATTCCCGTTTGCTAAATTAAGGATTTATGTGTATTTGTCATCATCATCATGTCAGCCGCATAACGTCCACTGCTGGACATGGCCCCAAAAATTGGCAAAATGACCGATCAAGAGCGTGTGTATTGATGTATATTTATATTAGGATAAACCAAACGGGCGCTTACATGCTGGACGACGGCGAAAATATTTCCAATATGACTGATCAAGAGCGTGTGTATGTGTACCCTTTCACCGCGAATGTCGGATTTATCCGACAGTGAATTTTCTTACTGAAATTACTAAAAGATCCCCAAATGGGCACGATTTTTTTTGTCGGATAAATCCATTCGCGGTTAAAGAATAGGCAATTATCCTACGATGAAAATATAAATCAAAATGTTGTTAGCTTATCAGAAAATTCAAAAATCAGAAATTTCTCTGGTGGCGTCACACTTGAGGTAATTAAGTACTTGGTCTACATATTGTATGTATATTTAGTATATATATATATATTTGTATGTGTATGTAAGTTTATGAGTATAAAGTATAATATGTGTATTTGTATGTATGTTTATGTGTATAAAGTATATGTGTTTGCATATGTGTATGTAATGTAGTTATATATGTTTAATCTTTTAAGGTATATAGTACGTATTTACTTCTACCTTTTAATTGAGTAAATGTCCTCTCAATCTATCGCAGGTTGACTGGAAGAGATCCCTACATGGGATAAGTCCGCCTTTGTATATTTGCTCTTTCGAATTTTTGTATTTTATTTTGTTTTTTGGTACAATAAAGTTATTACAAACAAACAAACAAACAAAACATTTTTTTAAACCAATTTAACCAACTTCTTATTTAAAAATATGTATGATTTTTATAATAAATCATAAATAAAATAATTATATTTTCACGTTTGACCACGTGACTGAAAACGCACGGGATTGGCTGAAGCAAACGTGACGTCACCTGCTTGTAAACCGTAAAGTCAGTCGAAGATTTGTACGGAGTTTTAACAGTTTTATTAGTTTCTAACAGTGTTCCTACCTATTAGAGACTAAAATAAAGAAATTACCTTAAATAATATAAGATGGAGACCAACTTCGTCAAAGCTGATAGTGGAAACCTCCCTAGAATAGACGCGATCATGGTCGGATTATTTTTTTAAAACAATCCTGATTTTTACGCTGCCGAATTAAAAAACGTTAGAACAGCAAATTATGTATTACACTAAATGTTACAAAATATCCTTTTTAATTAATTAAATGGATAAGAATATGTATAAGAAGGTTGTTCTGTATTGTAAACATTTTAGGTTATGTTGACAAATTGACCATTTGATTCTGTAAGTTATTAGTTTTAGTTACAATCTAAAGCTATAACAAAAATGAAAAAGGGAGATGTCTTGGTCGATCAAGTTGGGACTGTGTAAGGAGAAAGGGAAATTGCTCTTGTAGTTGTTTTTGTATGTTTTGCTTTACTTCTATAAAACACCTTAAAAGTAGCTTGGACTTGTTTTTCCACACTAACAATAGGTTCGGTTGACATTCGTATCTCAGAGTATGTTTGTAATGGTTCTGAAAAGACAAAATATTTATTACTTTTTACACAATCAACCAACTTACACAAATCAGATACTATAAGATTTGTTTTGCAAAAATGGTACTTTCTAAGTATATAAGTACATTATGTGTGTGTAAATTAATCCCTAATCTACTTTACATACCTATGATATCCACAGCGGTTTCAGGCATAACATTTTCATCTTTTAATGTGCTGGTTCTGGGCATTTCTGCTCCAGCTTGACTTTCTTGAGCAATTTTTAAACGTTTTATATAGACTGTTCGGGACAAGGTAGTGTTTGACGGCCTGTTTCTTCGATCTTCCTGGCAAAAAAACTTAGATAGTAAAGCTCCTTTAACCATGAGAATAGTCTGGCTCATCCCATTTTATATTGTATATAGTTTGCCATGTCTTGTTCCATCTCCAAAAACATATTTGTCTTATCAAAATATAGTACCTATGCGACCGAGCTTTGCTCGGTTACATCTGTAAACTTATCTAAAAACAACACAAAATAAAAAATTATATATAAACTTGAACATAAAAAAAACAAAAGTAAGTCACCGAATGGGATTTGAACCCGTTACACACTTTTTAGCGGTCCGAATCCTAAACTGCTGAGCCAAAACGGATAGCGGCCGGCGCGACAAAATTAGCGACCATATTCTGCGTGGAAAGAAAAACGCATGAAAACTCGAAAACAGGTGTTTTCCCAAACATAAGACTAATCTAGATCGATTATTTACCCCCAAAAACCCCTATATACCAATTTTCAGCGATATCGTTAAAGCCGTTTTTAAGATCACAAAAATTTATAAATATACAAGAATTGCTCGTTTAAAGGTATTAGATAGGTACCTAACTCACATGGATTAAAACATTACAGATTTATTCTTTTAAGTTTTATTTTATTATAACAAAGTACTTTTAAAAATTACAAAGACAATACATACAATCCAATTTATTTCATATAAAATCAACCACTATGTAAGTACCTACTATGGCAGCATCCATAAAGTCGTACGTGATGTCAACTAGGATATATATTTAATTAATAAGCAAATTATATATTTTGTTAATTTAGCGCATCACGTACTAACTGGACGTGTAGATTCAATATAACACTGTACAATGTTTTAGTATAAATACTCTGCAATAATCAAATAAATTATCCATTATCCCGTTGCCACTCCTGGCCTGTAGACGGTGATGGATCGAACCAGATCCAATGGGTTTCATTAGTACCTTCGTGGACGCTATATACCCCGACTCACTGTGGACTGCGAGCACACTCACACAGTCTCATGAAAGACTACGAGCAGAAGATTTCTCCCGACTCACTGGGATTGAAGGAACTGGCAATTAAAAGATAACTAGAGAGAGACGCAAAGACTGCATATCAAGACCATATTTGAGTACCAAGAGAAACTTATAGATTATAATATCAATGATGATAACGGAATTTATGGAGAAATTATTTAAGTATATGTGTGACTCACAATATCAATAGATACTCCAAAATGCAAAGACGCACAATTTTGCCGCGCAGAAATTATTTGCCTACACAGCGTTTTTCAGCACGTGCAATGTGAATATCGTCAACAAAGGAGAAACTGAGAGATTATAACTCAATGAAGATAGCATTGGCAACGAGTAAAATCAACAAATTAGGATTCTACAAGGAAATTGCTCCAGTTATCGACAAGGTATTGGTTGCTGCGCCGCCGAACTCCTTTATGGATTAAAATATCAAGATTCAAGCAATGAAGAAATCAATATTTTTATTTCAAGAAAGGAAGAAGACATTTTGCTAGCGTTTTTAGCACGTACTAATTTATAGTTTGAAATAGGTAGGTAGATTGCCTTCGTAATATTTTTTTCACATGTTTAGGATTTATTATGATTTTGTTATGTTTTTTTTTTTTTAAAAAGGGGGAGTATTATGGCAGCATCCATAAAGTCGTACGTGATGTCAACTAGGATATATATTTAATTAATAAGCAAATTATATATTTTGTTAATTTAGCGCATCACGTACTAACTGGACGTGTAGATTCAATATAACACTGTACAATGTTTTAGTATAAATACTCTGCAATAATCAAATAAATTATCCATTATCCCGTTGCCACTCCTGGCCTGTAGACGGTGATGGATCGAACCAGATCCAATGGGTTTCATTAGTACCTTCGTGGACGCTATACCTACCATAGGACATTATCTAACCTCAAAATGTAATGCAAGGAAAGAATTACGAAAATACGAAATCGTAAATTGTGTAAGAAATATATGTAGGGTAGGATAATATAATTTTATACTTACGTTAAAGTGATCTTCATACATGAAAACATTAGTAGTTGCTGCTATGCGCCAGTATTAATGAGTGTTAACCATTTTTTCCGCATCTTAGCGTCCTTTGGAATGCTCACAAACATTTTCTCCGGTGTTTTGATAGATGTATTAAAACATTGTGGCACTATACACCATATAAAAGCCATTTTGAAATAGTAAAATCTCAAAAGTTTATAACCAAGCGTAGCAACTACAACGTTTTTACAGGCAGGTGACGTCATGACAACAAGTGACATTCATTTATAGAGTCTATAGCGTTTTGGCGGCTGTATTATTTTTTCAAACTTTTATGCTGATTTGCAAAGAAAGGAAAGAAAATCAAAAATAAATATTCGGATTGTAAATGTATTATGTTATTATGAACAATTTGACATATTTTTCAAAAACTTGGAAAATTGCCTATTAGATCATTACTCCATTTATTTGTTAGGTATTTATTAGGTAATTAAAAAGTACGTAATACAGATACACCGCTGTATTAAGTACTTCTTAATTACCTATCTGTGTATCTGTATTGAAGGATAAACCAAACGGGCGCCTACCTCCTGGACGACGGCGAGACGATGACGATATTCGTGTGCCACGGCGTAAGCGCCGCTTTCCTGTCCGACACGTTCGGCGTGGCTGCTTTCAGCCAGCTGCCCGACGAGGCGCGCAGCCTGCCCAGGATAGACTCGGAGGGCAACGCCCTGCTGCACCAGTTCGTCGACAAGCTGAACGACGACCGGCCGTACGCGGCCAGTTTACTTGTGTTGAAGTAAGTGTCTCTATAAGGTTGAGGGCAACGCCCTGCTGCACCAGTTCGACGACAAGCTGAACGACGACCGGCCGTACGCGGCCAGTTTACTTGTGTTGAAGTAAGTGTCTCTATAAGGTTGAGGGCAACGCCCTGCTGCACCAGTTCGACGACAAGCTGAACGACGACCGGCCGTACGCGGCCAGTTTACTTGTGTTGAAGTAAGTGTCTCTATAAGGTTGAGGGCAACGCCCTGCTGCACCAGTTCGACGACAAGCTGAACGACGACCGGCCGTACGCGGCCAGTTTACTTGTGTTGAAGTAAGTGTCTCTATAAGGTTGAGGGCAACGCCCTGCTGCACCAGTCCGTCGACAAGCTGAACGACGACCGGCCGTACGCGGCCAGTTTACTTGTGTTGAAGTAAGTGTCTCTATAAGGTTGAGGGCAACGCCCTGCTGCACCAGTTCGTCGACAAGCTGAACGACGACCGGCCGTACGCGGCCAGTTTACTTGTGTTGAAGTAAGTGTCTCTATAAGGTTGAGGGCAACGCCCTGCTGCACCAGTTCGTCGACAAGCTGAACGACGACCGGCCGTACGCGGCCAGTTTACTTGTGTTGAAGTAAGTGTCTCTATAAGGTTGAGGGCAACGCCCTGCTGCACCAGTTCGTCGACAAGCTGAACGACGACCGGCCGTACGCGGCCAGTTTACTTGTGTTGAAGTAAGTGTCTCTATAAGGTTGAGGGCAACGCCCTGCTGCACCAGTTCGTCGACAAGCTGAACGACGACCGGCCGTACGCGGCCAGTTTACTTGTATTGAAGTAAGTGTCTATATAAGGTTGAGGGCAACGCCCTGCTGCACCAGTTCGTCGACAAGCTGAACGACGACCGGCCGTACGCGGCCAGTTTACTTGTGTTGAAGTAAGTGTCTATATCATCATCATCAGGTCTTTTTGTCTCCACTGCATTAGCACGACCCTCTCTGTACTACCACCTACCGTGTTTCAGTGAGTCCCTTAATGAAAAATAGCACTCCTGTTTAGATATGAGCGCCGATGGCTAATACCACGGCGGCGGCGTGGTCTAAAAATTTACGAGGCGGCGGCGGCGCGCCGGCGCGATATATATTTTTATGGAGGGGGATCATTTTTAAGAATAACTAAGAAAAGAAAACCATTTTGTTTATACTAAAGAAAACGACAAATTTTAATAAAAGAACAGAAGGTATATTCGTGAAAATTGCTTATTCATATCACATGAATCACATTTTTAATGATAAAACTAACTAGCATCAGTCTCTTTAATGAGATAGACCGACAAAATCGCTTGTTTTTTTTATAAGAATATAAATCACATTTCTAAGGCCAAAAACTAGCATCAGTCATTTTTAATCGACTTCTAAAAAGGAGGCGGTTATCAGTTCCTTGCAATCTTTTATTTTATGGTTATGGTCGTGTAGTTCAGGGGTAAAGTCGGGCCCTGGGCCGATTCGGAAAATTATTTTTTGTTTGAAAGGATATATTTGTTACGTGGCCCCATAGAAATTATATCAAAATCGGTCGTGTAGTTTAGGGGTAAAGTCGGTTTTTGGTTAAAAAATATAACATAATATGATCGACCGACATTAACTCCTACACATTGCTTGTTTTTAAATTTTGTTTATTTTTAACAGAAGTAAAATAAATAAATCACATTTCAAGACATAAACTAGCATCAGTCAACTCGACTAAGCTTGCGCAGCGCAGACCGGGTTCGGTCAGTTGATTGGCGATAGATTGCAATGGGGGGCTATAGTGACGTCCTATTTTTATGTCAAACCAAATTAGACTTTATCATCATACGTCAGTGCTTAATATTGCTTGACACAAAAACGCCGATACGCAGTAACGTCCGTCTTGCGTACCGCTTTTGGAGTGACCCCCTGGTCAGTACGCGCCGCGACGGCGCGCCGCTAGTTGCGCTCGGCGGCGGCGCGCTGACGCTAAGTCACGGCGACGACGGCGCGCCGGCGCGGCGCTCATATCTACTCCTGTTCTGTGTAGGCAAAACTGGAGGAAAATGTCAGGTTCCGGTATAGGACGCGCCGCGGGCAAATCATCATCATCAGGTCTTTTTGTCTCCACTACAGAAGCACGACCCTCTCTGTACTTCCAGAGCTATACTTGGCCAGAGCAGCCGGAGGACTTTGACCTACACTCTCCTCGCTGGCCAGATGAGTTGGAGAGGTCTAATTGATGTTTATAAGCTTTGTTTAACTTGTACTTTCTAAGTCGCCTTATACGGATTGGCTCTATTCTACTCTGCCGTTAACAGCACAGCACAATATCAATACATAGTATAAAAAGACTGTAATAAACGCCCTGTTGCACCTGTTCATCGATAAGTTGAACAACAACCGGCCTTACGCGGCCAAGTTACTTGTGTTGAAGTAAGTGTACTTACTACGGGTCTTGTAAGAAAGTTAAGGATCGTGCAACGCGCTATACAAAGGGCTATGCTCGGGGTTTCTCTACGTGATCGAATCGAAAATTAGGAAATTCGTTGGAGAACTAAAGTCACTAACTAGCCCAGCGGATTAGCTCGTTGAAATTGCAGTGGGCTGGACACATAGCGACACGAATCGATGGCCGATGGGGTAAAAAGGTCCTCGAATGGCGACCACGTACTAGCAAGCGAAGCATAGGACACCCACCCACAAGGTGGTCTGACGACCTACCCAAGAATTTGTTTGTTTTATATATACTCGTAACTAACTATCCTGAAATAGATGTTTTAATGTCTATAATAATTAATCTTTTCTCCCCTAGGGACAACTCTCCATCGCGACAATTATTCACGGAGCGGCTAGTCGACGACCGAGTGGAATCGGCGTTCTCCTACTACGAGTTCTTGCAGCACGTGAAATCCCAAGTGAAATGAGTGTGAGACTGGCGAGTGAGCGGACTGGCGCCGGGGCCGGCCGCCGTGACTGTTAGGTAATGACTGAAGTGACTATCGTGCGCTCGACACTGCCCTAGAGTTGATAATTCGAAACCAATAGTAGGGGTGTTGAAAAGAGTTGAAATATGACGTAAACACAGGGTTGCACTATCTTGGTAATCTCTCGTATTTTCAAATTTTGGTTTTGAATGCATTTTTAACTGCCTTCAAAACGGAGGAGTTTTTCAATTCGTCAAAACCTTTTTGCTATATATGATCAGCGATTATTTTAGGACTGGACAGATTTCAAATTTTTTTTTTAAAAGCGCTCTTTTCAAATGTTCCCATAGAAATTTTATCAAAATCGATTGTGTAATTTGGGTGTGAAGTCGGTTGATAGTTTTAAAAAGTTATTGTTTATCTATTATTTATTTACGACAGCTCAAGCACAGTGCTGTACGGTCCAATAAAATGCTGTTGTTGGATACAATGGATACATTTGATGGACCAAAAGAACCTGTCAACTGATAGTCCAATGACAACAGTCCAGATTGGACCTGACGTCAC
This sequence comes from Acrobasis consociella, assembly GCA_963555685.1. Classification (NCBI taxonomy): domain Eukaryota; kingdom Metazoa; phylum Arthropoda; class Insecta; order Lepidoptera; family Pyralidae; genus Acrobasis; species Acrobasis consociella. Next base: position 3,967,545 of record OY743111.1, on the reverse strand, counting down.
TGTGCTGCCACTGAGTGTCCTATATTTTTAAACCATCAGTAATAATTTCATTATAGAAGGTTTATATTTTTGATTTGAAATTAATTTGATATTATTTCGCTGGTATCTGGATCACGTGGTGATACAGAAGTCTTTCCTAGGTTAACTGTCACGGACTGAGTATGTATTAAAGATAATTTTGCTTTTTAGATACACTTTGTATCATCATCATCAGGTCTTTTTAGTCTCCACTCCAAGACCATGACCTCTCTGTACTACCAGAGCCCTACTTGGCCAGAGCAGCCAGAGGATTACACTCGTCACACTGGTCAGACAGGTTGAAGAGGTCTCTTTGTTTAGCTTGTATTTCCTAAGTCGCCTTCTACGACATCCACTGGAAGACTTGAAATGGTCTTATTCTACTCTGCCGGAAACCAAACGGCGGACACTTTGAATATTTGCCAATAATATGATGTCGTAGAGTGACCCGTTAGCTATTTGTTGAAATAATTTGTTGTTGTTAAGTGATAGTATGTTTGCATGTATGTCCCTACATATATATGAACTCTTGAACGACATATTTTCAACTCTTCTCATAACCTGTTTTAAAAGCTAAATGTTACACGTTTAGAGTTTAAAAAAATCTTAAGCAATAGTGAGCTATACTTTGTTGTTTTTACACGTTTCAATCCGAATGCTCGTGACGATTTTAGAAATAACGTTATATAGTGTTATCTCGCTCACATAATTCGAAAAATGTTATGTGCGACCAAGATAGACATATAATAATATGAATGGGCGATACATATAATATAGTATATTAACGAGTTAATACAATATACATGGACTGAGTGTTTGTACACAATAATTGAATAAAAATATAACTTTAATGTATATAATTTATTACTTATATTTTTTTGTTTATCTTTTATTTATGTTTGTAATTGCAACGTATTGAAATAGTTGCAAACAATAATGATATCCAGCTTTTTCGGAAAGTTCACCAGAATCTGATTGACAGTGAATGAGGCTAATGATTTGACTGTATCTCCAAAGATTTTCCATTTATATATTTTTTTGTAATAAATTATCGTCACATTGTGTTTATAAAACTTTGCCCATTGATTGTAGTTATGTAAAAACATTAAAAAATTGTTGCTGGCTGTCGAAACGCAGTTTTTAGTGCTTGATGAAACAAGACTTGTTCAGGAGTAATGTGTTTTCGTTATGATAGATCACGGAATGGCTGTGCGGACGAATTGACTAGATGAACACAGCGCCTTGTCAAATGCCACTTTCTATCGCGTTTGTATGACAAAGATGGATGTTTGACATTCTCTGTGACAATGCGCCGTGTTTTCTCGGTCGAGTAGTATTACAATAAACTAAGATTCACATTTAAATCACATTCATTCTAAGGTGCCGTCTCCATTATCCTCTCATATGTTCAGAGATCGTAATCGGGTTGACATGCATTGTTTTACTACTGTGTCTGGTGTTTTGTACTGACAGCAGATTAGGCGGGGGTATGCCGATGAGTGGACGTTTTTCCAAAATAGGGCGTTTAGATACAACGCCGCCGCGGCAGCGGTTCTCGTTAGGTTTTATTTATTTATTTAAAAACTTTATTGAGCCAAAAGATGCAATAGGTGGACTTAATGTTAAAACATCCCCTCCCTGTCAACCTTCAGCAAAAGAAAACAGATAATAAAGTTGGCGTCTAAATAGCAGAAAAAAAATATAATGTCCAGATAAAATAATAGTGAAATGATTTTATCTCTTTATTATATATTGTATTTGTTACTCCGTAACCTTACAGATGATGTTGTTAACTTTCTATAAATTTTAACTTCGCGAATATAACTTTTACAAGTCGGTCCTTCATGGGAGCGGTACCCAAGCTACAAGTTAAGCACGTCTTAAGGTCGTATACATGCTTAATTCGAAATAGTTTTAACTTTTACTCTTGTTAAAGTAAAAACTATTAAACATTTACGAGTAGAAAACCATCTTAATCGAATTCTGATGTAATTGACATTGCTGGTGGGGTGTCGGACCAGTGGCGTAGCTTGAACCTGTATTATAATATGTTTAAATGCACCTGAGCTCGAACTAATGGTTAAAGGCACGCATTTAGGGTGTACGCTGCGTTAGGCGGGACGCGACGTGTTCAGTCTCTGTCTTAAACTTTACGTGCGAAAGAGATAGCAGAATACGTCGCGCAAAGATATAGTATCCTTTTTGTCTTCTACTACAAACGAAACACACACAAGAGAACGGGTGAGGGACGGCGGAACATTAGGAGTTTCCGATAAGTATGTAATTCTTATATTAATTCTGTGACTCGTGGCTAGTATATTACAGCTGCTACGGCGAAAGCTACGCATCTGTGTCGGACCTAATCCGTCTCATAAAATACGGACTAACTTCACGACTCTGTTTAAACCATGCGCTAAAAACAACCTCCCGCAATATGTATTTATATTGACAATGGCAAGAAGCTGTGTCTGTCAACTCAAATTGTGTAAAATGAAAGTAATAAACTTAGTCCGCGTTTTATACTAAGACGGAATGTTTCCCGAAAACGTCATAATATTAAATCCTAGCTTTATTTATCATAAATTCATAACAGTTCACTCCATCAAATGTATGATTATTTTTATATTATAGTGAACCTATTATGTTAATAATGAACAACGTTGCGTGTTGAATCTTGTAAATAAATCAATTGTTTCAAATAGCGTTTTAATTATATTGCATCACGTTAAATAAAATCCGGCTACTTCCTGCGGGGTGACTGTGTCATACTTAAGGCGTTAGCGGGGAGCGGGTGTGAAGCGGGTTAGGGAACGAATTAATATTATAAGGAAGTTTCCAACAACTCAAATCAGACGTCAATCAAAAACCAACTTTTTCTATGGAATTTGTATGAAATAAAGACTAATGATGCCATAGTTTGTTGGATTCAAATAGAGCTCTTAACATCAATAATAAATTTCCGCAATAATACATTTAAAATAACAATCACAAGTGTCATTATTTTGTGATATTTTATTCTATCAACAGTATCAAATAATTTATTTTTGACCTAGAAAACTGTCTAATTACCTATTATATACAGAAGGGAAACTTTTAGGCTGCGTTTCCACTGAAACGGAGCAGAGCGGAGAGGAGCTTAGCGGTGCATGTATGCACCGCTAGCTCTTCTCATCTGCATCCTCTCAGTTGCTTAATGGTACATCCGCTGTTTCCATTGAAGCGGAGCGGAGATCATTGTTAATTTACCAATCACAATGCTCGAAATCGCCGCTCCGCTGTTTTCATTGAAGCGGAGATTTCGAGCATTGTGATCAGTCAATTCATGCACCGCTAAGCTCCTCTCCGCTCTGCTCCGCTTCAGTGGAAACGCAGCCTTAAGGTCCCGCGCAATATGCTCGCTCTCCGTCCTCGCACCCCTCCCCCGTTCTCGCCTTGTCAAGGGTATTGAGCTGTACTGAGCGAGCGGCAGCAGTAGGCACCTGCAGCCGCCTCTACAAGGCGAGAACGGGGGAGGAGTGCGGGGAACGGGGACGTATATTGCGCAGGACCTTAGGAGAAGTCCATTCTGTATGTAATACTTATATTAATTCTATGTTAGTCCCCTCTCGCCAACGTCTGTACCCGGCAGGAAGGTCGTATGCGAAATAGCCGGACTATTGCAAGGTAACCAATGCGTTAGTATGTCTGTCTGTTTTTCCATAAATTACACATAGATCGCTACAGATTTAAATACGGTTTTACTACTGCGTGGAGAATCTCCAAAGCAGGAGTTTCATAGACTTGTTAAAAGTGTAACAAAGTATTGAAGAAAGTAAAGTTTATGTTGTCATTTGTTATAATATACCTACAAATGTATATTCACAGCTTATATCTAGGTTATTTCAAATAAAGTTTAAATATTTTAAGAGCAATGTTAATATCTTCTGGACAACTTTCCTTTAATTAGAATGTGTCAGATTTGATAAACATTTTGCGATTTCAGGCTTTATTACCACCCTTGGTGTGTAAAGCACTTTAAATCTGGTCAGTTACAATTCTTACTTCCTTATAAGTAATAAATAAGTTTACAATAAATTACTGCAGATAACTTATTTCGGAATGTAGCTACCGATGGTCAAAATATTTGAGTTAGTACTTTACAAACATAGTATCTACAGTCGACAGAAAATGTTATCATTATACAGGGTTACTTTTTAAACACCGGCAACCCTTTTAAAGCATGTTCATCAAGCTGTGATACTGAGCTACTTTCCATAAAAACAATTATCGAAAAACGAAAAAAAAAACGGCTTCCCATATATCTATAAATCAGCGTTTAACCTAATGGAAATTGTATGGGGAGACGTAATTTTTTTTAGAGATTGTTAACATATTTTTCATAGAAAATAGCTTAGCATTAGCATTATGTATTGAAATTGCTCCAAAAATGTTTTATTTATTTATTATGACTTCGTGTTGCCGGTTTTTAAAAGGTTACCTTGTAAATTACTATAGCCTTTGCCGGCGACAATACGTTAAAAATACTCTATTGGACCATAAACAAAAGGAAAACCAAAAAGAAAAAAGACAAAAATATGATACGACGGATTTATAGCAATATTTTCCAGTCTCCGTCCACATGCGTTATTCAGGAAAGAAACTTCTATGAATCTGAGACAAGAATGTAATAATTCTTTAAAGGTTTTATCGTATTTTAAGTAAATAAACAGAGTATGTATAAAATATTATATTTCACTAACACTGAGGTTGCAAACTGTTCTTTAATCTTCATAATTAGTTACAATAAAAACACAGTGTCGTTAGATAGAAATTGTGTTTTAACGAGCTACCTATTGTAAAATCTGCAATTTATTTCGCGTTTATTATTTGCTACTAGCACTTTAAATAAATAATCATCACAGAAACGGTTATTATCCCATAACATGAGTAATAACTGCGTACATGGCAGTCTAATGGGCAAAAATGCAAATCATGTTAACAGGCGATGCGGCTAGCAACCCATCACTGTATTGATTGCTTTTCCATCTTCTCGCCCACCATGATGCTAAATGTGACTTTTGGGTCTTGCGGCCCCGGGCTCTGCATAGAACCGCAAAACCCAAAATGCTCTGTCTGCCCCATTAGGGATAAAGACGTGATAGTATGTATGTATAACTGCGTACATGGCAGTCTAACGATATCATCATTTTCGTAAGTGTCTTGTCTGGTTTCCTATCTCGTTATCTTTTCTATTGACTGAACAATATTTACTGTTTGTTACTCGTATATTGCCTTGTCTGTGCAAGATAATTTTTATTTATGGTTTAATAACAAGTCTTGGGCTAGTCGCAACGACAAATAGGAGTACCTAGATAGAGAAGCAGATTGTTTCCAAGTGACGCAATAAAATATTTATTTTTTGTTGTAATTCGGTATTAGATGTATTATAGCTTCCAAATTATTGTGTTTATCATTACTTGATATTAATTGTAAATTGTTAGAATATTGTGAAATTATAGTTAAATGTTTTATACCGTGACGAGCTAAGATCATATCGGTGTAGGATTTTAACACCGACAGTATTCAATAACTACCTACTAATACATCTCTATGATGCTAAATGAGACAGAACATGTAAGGGAAAAAAATCTGTTCTCAGTTATTTGTAGAGGATTGTTGCACACTGCTGTAGAGAGGAACGGAATATATTGCGGCAGGCACCTAACTAACATTAAAGTATGAGATTTAAATCATGGCCAAATTTGTTTAGTATTTCATTAAAAGGAGACGTTTGTGTATTTTTCGTGTGTAAAGTAACACTGGTGTCAGATTTTTTAGGCTGCCTAAATGTATCTAACATAACTTGACGCCTGATATATAATTATGACAGACGGGACCAACGGCTTATACGTGCCTTCCGAAGCATGAAGTAAGGCGACGGTACATGCATTGCGGTACAATAATAGACCGTGTTTTCTACTCAATAGGGTACATATCCCCCGGCAGTGCGACGTTTCTGCCTAATTTAAGGATGCGCAATGAAAATGTGTACCATATAGTAAAAAATGTTCTTCATTATGTTATAACTTCTCTGAATATTCTGTTACAACGCACCACTTGAACCGTCGTGATATTTTGTATGTAAACAGAAACTGCAGACGACGCGACGATCTTGTTTGTACGTCTGCTACTGAAAAATGTATCTTATTTGCATGATTTAAGTCCCATATTTGAATGTGAGTCTTGCTGTTTGACAACATGATAACAGTGTTATTAGATTGAGCTATATTTGAATTGGATTGTATGGTGTATGTACACCTTATAGCCATTACTTCGTGAGCTTTTTTACGCAACTATAAATATGTGTTTACAATTTCTTATGAAAAAAATTGGTAGCTAAATTGTATGACATTGATAAGAAATTTAAGGCCAATATTAGTTGTAACGAGTCGTAGGCGTGTAAATTACGAAACGAATAAATTGTAAAATGTTGAGAAATTATTTATTTCCAAAAATAAATGAAGTAGAAAGGAGGCAGTCGGAAATTTTGTGTTTTACTCATTATAATTAACATTTTGTTCCTACATTTTATTACAAATCTTGTACGTTCAATAACAAAATCATTTTAACTGTAAAAAAAATCATATTTGCGTAGAGCTGACGTATCCACACTGGAATTCAGGACATGAGTTGTACCAAAGGCGTTTGAGATACTAATTACTTTTTACTTTCCTTATTATTTATTAAAAAAAAGTATAATTTCAGTCTAATAACGAATTTTTTGAATAGTTCATTTTATTTTTATTTATTTTTTTATTTTATTTTATTTTGGCAACATACAGTCATGTACTTATGTTAATACTTAATTTTACCTTATATAATAGACCTTGAGTGCCTAATATGGGTACATTATATTACCTTTCATTAAATCAGAGGGAGTGCGTATCAAAAGCGAAAGAATTCATGAACTATATCTTTTGGGAGTAGATAGAGCTTAGGGTCCCAATATCCAGTCTTTATCTGTTTGATGGGCTTATTGACTATGGGTAAATACCTATCGGAAAGTGACAGAGGTCGCCTTTACACTGCCTAGATGGAATGAGAGTCTTGCGAACCGGGCTCTGTAGGTATGCATAGACGCGCAACGCGCAAGACCTAATGCTCGGTCTGTAATAAAGACTGGAAAGTGTAAGTATGTACGTACATCTAATATTGCGATGATTGAGTAAATATTAAGGTATACTTAGTTGCTGGCACTGTCGCAATGCATAGAGTACGTGATCAATGACGTGCACAAAATTAAAAATATTTTTTTTAAGGGCACTAACCTTACCTAAACCACAGGTATGGCACTTCATAGAAATAGAGCAGCATATACACCTAGTACTACTACAAACGAAACAATCCGTCCGTGCACTCGTCAAATGTGTAAGTTAAACAATCAGGAGACGTATTTTTGAAATCACTTGTCACATTACGAAGGGTTTGCGCGCGCGTTTCTAAACGGGCGCATTTTTGAATCGGTAGTTTGCGAAGGATTTGCAACGAGTAGTCTTGAACACTCGTAATTTTGACATTTGTAGCGTAGATATGTCATCGAAACCAATAATGGGAAATCCGTTCCATTTCACGTTCCTTTTTTATTCATGTTCGAATTTTTAGAAAAGCATTGACAAATTATCGATGTTTTCTGCATAAAACAAATTGTTTTTCGCTGACACGATGATTTCAAAAATACGATCAATTTGTATTTTACGCGAGCGGTGAGTTGGAAAACTACACGTTTTGTGTTTCGCTGAGTCCCTCAATGAAAAATAGCACTCCAGGGTCGCTACCACAGAATTTTTTGCTTTGCTTACCTGTTTTCATCACTCAGAAATCTATAATTTTTTTGTTATTTATTGTTTTTCGTGGATAAACAATGATAATGTGCGCAGTTTCTCACCATTAAAATTCAAAAATCCTAAGTGACTCGCGTAATGTCAACGTGCGACTACCAATAACCCTGTTTTACTGGCGCTTACACGTCCCAATAACGGGGGAAGGGTTGCGGGGGACGGAGCAAGTTTCCGTTCTGTATGTAATACTATTATTAATTCTGTGCCTAAACTACGAGACTGGCTGCATAACAAGTAAAATACATTTTGCGTTGGTATCTGATATTATATTAGGGCAAAGATAATAAATACTTACTAACGTAACAAATACCCAACGCCATAAAAACTATTAGAGGGTTCGTAAGTAGGCAAAACTGGAGTTACGAGGTAGCCTCACCGAGATGGCAGCACACACGACTAGCAAAAAAGTGACAAGGGAAGTGTTGAATATACTTTTAAAACATTTATTGAATTTCATATAAGTCATATTTAATTAATTCGAGCACTACTTTATTTAAATAAAAGTAATAAAAGATTTTAAAGTTTAAATTATTACCTTATGGCGCCATCTAGATAAGGCGTGGGTAGACATGATTAGGGTAACACAGGGTAGACAAATTCGATGTGTCTCTATGAAATGCATGCTATTGACTGTAAATATGGCCCAATGAATCGAGAGAATCATATAGAACGTTATGCGACTAAAATGATAGCTAACGATGAGAAAAAAGGAAAAAAATAAAAATAAAATAAAGCATGCTATTTATTAGCCTTAGTGAGAATGCCGCAACACTCCTGCGCACACGTACTAATCGGGGCGTAAGACTTCAGCTCGTCAGGGTTGTACTTCTCCGGCCAATGGTCCAAGATCTCAAAGTCCCCGAGCTGGAAGACCCGGGATTCCAGCACTGTCCAGAACCAGAGGCAGCTGCGCGCGCGCAGGAACTTGATCGAAGATTCTACGACGGCGTTCACCGCGCGCATGCACACCGGATCCCGGTAGTATGGCGTGTTGAACATGAGATTCTTGATGTTGCAGCGGAAAACCTGGTTTAATACATATATTTTCGTCACATACAGATATATTTTCACGTCTATATCCCTAACGGGGCAGACAGAGCCCGGCGCCGTTAGACCGGCGTTAAGATGAAAAAAAGGAATCAAAATAGTGATGGGTTGCTAGACGCATCGCCTATTACCATGATTCAAATCTCGTTCATCACATCGTTATTATAATCCCATTACTCGTATGTGTAAGCTAGGGGGTTACTTCAGAAGTGATACGTAAGACGGACGTTACTGCGTATCCGTGTTTCGGTGTCAAGCAACATTGAGCACTAACGTATGTAGATAAAGTTTAATTTGGTTTAACACAGAAAAATGACGTCGCTATCGTACGACTAACGTATTATTTTATGGAGTAACCCCCCTGTATAATGACCTTGCTGAGAATGATTAACTCGACAACTTAGGCTCAAGCTTTAGCAGTTTCAGACTAAGACGGTTGTCAGACTGGTTTTAGTCTCAAAACCTTCATTAACACATACACATGTGTTGGTCTACATTATTCTAGAATATTCTCCTTATTTGACGAATGCTTTTCGGAAAACATCGAGGCGCCAGTATGTGTGTGCGTGAAAAACTAGCCAAACAATTTTAGCCCTTAAGCTAGGAAGATATAAGGCCTAGTTTCGCTTGCACTATTGTTGTTTTTCATTGCTCTTGCTCGTGAATATTCTGCGTCTATTTTTATCGTGAGAATATCATTGGTGTAGATAAAGGTGCAACAATATATCATTAGGTATTATATACTCATGTGATACTAAGTATTATCATCATCAGGGGTATAAACCCAAATTTTTGTTTTAATGCCCCTTATTATGCTATACAACATTTGCATAAATAAGTAGGTAGATATTATTACGTTAGGTGTATTTTTAATCTGGCTGTGTGTATATGTTTTGAGCTACAGTCTAGTCTTAATATTCTATCTTTTTTGTGTAAATGATTGTAACCTGCTTTACGGACCCAAATAAATAAACTAAGAATAAAAAAACATATATTAAATGAATAAATATATTATTATTTATGTCAGATAGGTAGGTACGAAGAAACGAGGGGCTAGTGCAAATATGGTGAATGACAGAAAGAAGTTGAAACAGTTGACTACAGAGCCGACCCCAAATATAGAAATAACGAGGAGAATGATGATGACGATAATTTTATTAATATTTTTTTTTATTAATGTTAATAATTTTACAGGAAGTACAATATAATAATAATATTCATTTATTTCGGCCAATTGTCAACCATATTTTTGTTAGTAAAAATAACTTAATCTAATGTTAGTAGTGCGTTCATACATTTATTCAAAATTAAGTCAGATTCAAATATATTAATTTATAAAAATTACAAAAATGCACATTTAATTACCTAATTTAAATATCTGGTGTGCACACCCCCGGGCACACCCACCACGTCACAGTGCATACGCGTCCAGTGCCACTGGATTGGACAATCCGGCTTATCAGTGATGACTTTCAGAATGCTGTTACGGCTCCCACGTATTCTGCGCCTCAAGGAAGCAGTTCTTTTGCGTAATATGGCATAGAAATCATCAGTACGGGCCTGAGCAAACATCGCTGATGCGCTACAGAATCGCGGGAGCCCCATCAGCATCCTGAAAGCATTATTGTATTGTACACGAAGTATGTTGTAGGCCCTCTGCGTATATCTAACCCACAGGCTACAGGTGTAAAAAGACTGGCAATATGCCTTAAAAAGCGTAATTTTTACCTCTTTTGTACATTTTGAAAACCTGCGGGCCAACATATTACTTCGGACCGACAACGCTCTTCTTTCCCTCTCAATATCCTCATCATCGGATAAATCATCGGTAAGCATATGCCCTAGGTACTTGAATTTGGATACCAAATTCAGGCGTTTTCCATTGAGGTACAAGGGCGGAATTACACGAGGTTTTTTCGACCCCACCCTGAAAACCATAACTTCGCTTTTGCGTACATTATATACCAGCCCATGTGACCTCGCGTACCTTTCACATACACCCAGCAATTCCTGTAAAGCGTCTGCGGAAGGAGCCAATAAAATCATGTCATCAGCGTAGCTGATGCTGTATATACAATATGCATATACAATACCAGAGACAAATTTATTTACCAGACAAGAAAAACCGCCGACTTTTAAGCGTTCACCCCCATAACTTTTGAACTGCTGAACGGATTTCCATCAAACATAGTTAAGAACCACCATCGTCCACGGTCACGCTAAAAATAGCCAGATCTTATGACTCCTAAGCCAGATCCAGTAGCCAGATACGTAGGAACCTATTTTGTAAAATGACTTGTGTTTCAGAAACCTATTTTGTAAAATTACCTCGTGGCCACAAACTTCGAGAACACAGTGGTTTCTATACTTTTCTGCAACTAGATCCACCCTGTATCCGAGTTTCTGCAGTCGATCTGTGATAAATGTACATAGGTTAAGAATGTACCTAGGTAAAAAGGATTTTAAATTGTGATGTGATTAAATGTGAAATGGACTCAGTTCCCTGTTGCAAAATAAAATAAAAAGTTATAGATAAAGGTATTTACTGAAAAACATTGAAGTTATTTAGATATGTACCTACCTAAGTAGTCAATTACTAAATGCAAAATTTATTTTTAACCTACTTCCAAAGAGGAGGTGGTTATAAAATCGACGCTCCCTTTTTAGGGTTCCGTAGTAAACAAGGAACCCTTATAGTTTCGCCATGTCTGTCTGTCTGTCTGTCTGTCTGTCGGCGGTCCCACTCAGAAACTATAAGTACTAGAAGGCTGTAATTTGGCATGAATATGTAAATTAATCACGGCAAAAAAGTCGTAAAGAAAAATTTGGAAAAATATTTTTTTTACGTTAGCTGCCATACAAGTAAAGAGGTAGTCAATATTTTTTTTCTCGACAAATACATTGTGTGGGGTGTCGTTGAATAGGTCTTTCAAAAAAATTGTGAGCTTCTTAACACCATTTTTCGATTTAGGGATTCGTTTCTGAAATATTTGGGTTTAAGTGCAAATTTTTGTTGGAGGCAAGTGTCCCCCCCTCTATCTGCAAAACGGTTACATATGGCCACGTGAAAAAATTCACAGCTATAGTATATATAATGTAATTTAAAGGAAAACTATCAAAGCTAAGTAGGGTATACAAATTAAAAAGTTATAGACGATCAACTTATAAAATGTACTCGAAAAACATAATTTCATACAAATTCAATAGATAATTAGTTTTAAAACGTTTTAGTGGCATAAACTCAAAGTTAGCATTCGGAACTACGGAACCCTACACTGCGCGTGGCCCGACACGCACTTGGCCAATTATTTATGTATGTTTACCGATAATTCGAAGACGCCTGGACTGATTTGGATTTTTTTTTGTTTGAACGGGCGGCGTACTTCTGCTGTCCCATATAAATTGTATCAAAATCGGTTATTTTGTTTGGAAGTGAAGTCAGTTTTAAGTTTTTAGAGCCGGGACCAAAGGCTTTACGTGCCTTCTAAAGCAAGGAGGAGCTATAGAAATTATTATGCCACTTGTGGTCACACATTCAAATGCGGACTACGCCCGATATCGCTTATCTTGCTAAAGCGCTAGTACTTCGTGCTTTGGAAGGCACGTATAAGCAGCTGGTCCCGGCTATCATTCATTTATGGCAGTCGTCAAGCTATGTCAGATGCCTTTAGGCAGCGTCAAAAATCTGATACCAACGTTGGCCACTTACACCCACACGAAAAAAAAAACAAATCAGCGCTAGTACTCAATGCGTACTCACGCTGGGCCACTGAGCTCTCAATATTTTTTTTATAGGGACAAATCACACAGATTGACCTAGCCCCAAAGTAGGTTCGAGACTGTGTTATGGGATACTCACTCAACGATACCATATTTTATAACAATGATCTTTATTTCCTAGTCGTAGTAGACGGCTTAGAAAATAAAAGCTAAACAAAGCTTACAAACATCCATGAGACCTCTCCAACCCGTCTGGCCAGCGTGGATAGTGTAGGTCAAGTCCTCTGGCTGCTCTGGCCACGTATTGCTCTGGTGATGCAGAGAGGGTCGTGCTCCTGCAGTGTAGAGTAGACAAAAGACCTGATGATGATCTTTATTTCCTTGGTCAAGCGGAATATGGAAATGAGATAAGAAAATCACCTTTCAAGCCGGTCAGCCTCTGTGGCTTGTAAGTAACATTGTTGAAGGTGTCGGTGGGTCCATAGTGGATGGTTACATAATGTAGAGACATACTTCAACCTAACGACAGTAAATCTTCGTTCAAATTACAATTTACAAAATAAATTAAACGTGTAAATTGTAAATCTTAAAAAAATAATTAAAAATATATTTTGCACCTATAAAATTAAAAGCCTTTAAAAGACACGCTGGAAACCTGGAAATCACAGTCGTACAATGCCAGAAAATGACATTTGGCACTAGATACACCCATAGATTTAGATTTCCAGGTCTATGGTCAGCCTATGTCCATAATAAAAAAAGAAAAAGTAAATGCGAAACCTTTTCTTTCCATAGAATCCTACGAGTATTTTTATTCTGAGCAGATATAAAGGAAGATAGTACATACATACATAGGTACAAGCAAGCATGGTACAAGGTACAAGTCATGAAGTAAGAGTTTATGTCATGGTACAAGTAGTATGCACAACTATCCTTTTTTTTACGTATAACTTATTTTTTCATTTCTTTTGATATATCCATGCCACATTTTTTAAGATAAGCAAAAAAACGTTAAAATATGTTCTTTTTAATAACCGGCCAAGTACGTGTCGGGCCAGGGAGTGTAGAGTTCCGTAGTTACGAATGCCGACTATGTGTTAAAAACGACAAAAATACTAGTTTTCTAGTGAATTTGTATGAAAATTTTCCTTTTCTGGGTACATTTTATAATTTTTATATTTAGCTCTGATAGATTTTATTAAAACTTCATTATAATTACTACTGCCGTGTTTTTTTTACAGTTGTAGCTACATTTTCACGTCTATATCCCTGACGGGGCAGACAGAGCCCAGGGCCGTAAGACCCAAAGGCCACGCTTAGCGTGATAGTGGGCATTAAGATGGAAAAGAAGTTAAAACAATGATGGGTTGCTAGCCGCATCGCCTTTTACCATGATTCAAATCCCGCCCATTCCCTCGATCGGCTTTTACGATCTGCGCGGGAAGAGAAGCAGCTGGAACATTCTAAGTTTTTTCTTTTCTCCCAGACCAGCATGCGAGGAATGTTTTTTTTCATTTGTCTATATTCAATCGTTTCACTTTTTGCACTATAAAAAACCAAATATTTCGGAAATGGGTTCTTTAATCAAAAATTAGTATAAACTAGCTTACAATATTTTTGAAATACCTATTCAACGATATCGCACACGATGATGGGTAAGTGGAGAAAAAGAATATTGAGTCCCAGTTTACATGTTTGTAGGTATGTCAAAAAAAATCTAGATTTTATTTTACCATATTTTTGGCATAGTTAATATATACCCATGCCAACTTACAGAATTTCTAGAGTTATAATCTCTGAGAATCGCGGACGGATAGACATACAGACATGGCGAAACTATAAGTTTACTAAGGAATCCTAAAAACAACAATTATTGACATTAAAAACCAAAAAAATATCTATGAACATATTACTATATTTTTTGTAAAAATATTTATTTTTATAAGTTTTTACATTTGTTTATCATGGCAGGTTTATGCCAGGTGACTATTCATTACGGACCTTGTTCATTATTTCACACTTTGTCACACAAACCTCAAAAATTGGTAGGATTGAGAGGTAATAAGATTTTTGGAAAGTTACATTTTGTGTACAAGCTTTTATTGTGAGGCCTAAAATAAGCTCAAATAACTTGATGGAGTTACGTCGTTTTATTACTGAGTTCCATCGACCACCTAACGTCTCCGTGATCAGACCCTAGGCATCATCTGCCATATAGTGCTCTTCAAGATAAATCAGACGAGTCCTTCTCAATGAGGTTGTTGTTTTATAACAGTTCCGTTGAATATCTCCTGGCTCCATCATCAGAACAGCTCATTGACTTCATAATATTGTAATGTCATTCAACTTACACAAGTCTGCAAAATTTTAGATAAATCGGTTAAGGATAACTAGTTGAAAATTGAGTTGTAAGATTTGACCTAAACAAACATTGATTCATACATACAAGATACATTGCAAGATTTTTAAAAAAAGCAAAAAAGCTTGTAAAAAGCTATTTCACTGTTGTTGGTATTTCTATTTTCAGCTTCTCTTCTTCATTCCAGAAAAAATCCAAGTCTACGCTTCCACTCTCTCTCGATCGAGGGTTTACTAATTTATTTGTAAAGCTCTATGCTCTATACAATGCTAGCTGTGCCCGTGGGCTTCGCTCTTCTTGGGAATTTCGGAATATAAACTATACTATGTTGGGTATCAAACTATACCCATATCAAATTTCATCTTAATAGGTTCAGTGGTTGAACGTGATAACAAATATACAAACTAACTTTCGAAAAAAATTTATATAGTAGTTGGATAGGAAGAAGGATAGGAAGTTCGGGATAGAGCTACCGATGTATGTAACATGTCAATATTAATAAGAACAACTTTTACTTTTTCCACTCCGAAATCGTGAAATTATCTGCTGGTAGGTACGTACCTACCGCATCAACTGCATTCACACAGGGTTGACGTCGCCATCGTAAAACTTTTGCCAATGCATTCCCAAGGCACATAATTGATCCCCCCGATCTTTCGTTCTCGCCACGTAGAGGCGGCTGAAGGCGCCTGCTACTTGCGGCTTAACACCCTCCACAAAGCAAGAATGGGGGAGAGACCCTAGCTGTCTTATTATAAAATGCAGACCATCTTTGTTAAGGTTTAAACCATTATCCGACCAAATCATGTTGACATTTTCAGATGCGACTAATAGCATATTACTAGATGTCAACTTGATTTGGTCGGATAATGTTTTAAACCTAGTAACAAAGTCCTGTTTTTATAATAAGTCGGTAGGAGTTTCCGGTCTGTATTTAGAGGTAAATACTAATATTAATTTTGCGCTTAAGGTATGATGTCAGTCAGGCGGATAGTCGAGAAACCTCATCAAAATCGTTTCCGGCTTTTTCTAGTTTACATTGCAGGGTCTTTGGCACCATTGACAATGCACATCTATGGAGAAGGAAGAGCCAGAAAGTGTACCCAGGACTTCACAACGGCACAGCCAAGGATGCGACCGGGAATGTGCTAAGAATATATCAAGAATTTAGCTACTTTCCAATTTCCAACATCTCCAATCAGATATTTTTATATGAACGTCAAAAAAAAAAATACTTTCAATGGAATTTCTATGAAATATAGACTAATGACGTCATAGTTTCTTGGAGTCAAAATAAAGTTAAAATCGCGTTGAAAATAGATGTGGTCATGAAAGTATCATTCTTTGTGACTTTTTTTTTATTAACAGTACCCGTGACAGTACCAAATACCTAATTTATTTTTGACCCAATTGTAGCCTTTGCCTGGGACATGAAAAAAAATCAGATTGGCTAACAAAATTGTTTTTTCGTAGACCGGCTTCAAAAATTGGGTTACACAGTGCACTTGGCTCCTGTAAACTTTGAGAACTACTGCATAATCGTAATGTGTGGCTATGAGGTTAGTGAATAAACACTAGAAACAGAAAAGTTTATTTGGCGGTTGAAAATTTGAAAATGACCATACCTGTTCACTTCTGTTATGAATTCTCTACTTTCCAAGAACTCAAAAAAGGATAATTAGATTCTATAAATATATTTTTATAATTTT
Source organism: Acrobasis consociella (assembly GCA_963555685.1). Classification (NCBI taxonomy): domain Eukaryota; kingdom Metazoa; phylum Arthropoda; class Insecta; order Lepidoptera; family Pyralidae; genus Acrobasis; species Acrobasis consociella. The sequence continues at coordinate 3,950,815 of OY743111.1, read as the reverse complement.
ATATTTAAATTTTGAAAACGCTTTATTACTTGTTAGCTGTTTTTTGTTGCATTCTTTACTCTAAAAATATCATATTTTTCTGTTAAGTCAATTCAATGTAAAGAAAAAATATTTTAAATCACGTAAAATTGACTCATCCCAGAGGTGCTATTTTTCAAACGCGGAGTCACTAAACGAACGGTTTTTTGTATGGAAAAACCATTCGTTTAGGCGACTTCGCGTTTCAAAAATAGCACTTCAGCATGTCGTCTCCATTTCTTTTGATTGAACTGTCTGACGTATTAAAAAAAAGTCATATGACAGTTGACCAATTTTTTGTCATTTAACTGTCATAGTTGTATAAATTATGTTAAGTTATTGTCAGCTGTCATATGACATTTTTCCACCAAATCAGATATTTTTTTCTTAACGACAAAACAAACATTTTCTATGGGATTTGTATGAAATAACTACTTGTGCATTTTCTAAATCTTTGTATGAAATATAGACTAATGACGTGATAGTTTCTTGGAGTCAATAGCGCTCTTAATATCAGTTTTTCTGCAATCATCATTTCAGCCGCACAACGTCCACCGCTGGACAAAGGCCTCTTCCAAGGATATCTAAAATGACAATTAAATTCATTTTCTGCAATAAATCTTATATCACGTTGAAAATGGATATGACAAGTTACATTATATTGTGACGTATTATTTTCATAACAGTAGGTACCAAATAATTTATTTTTGACACCGGAACGTACCCTACTGTCGCCGATAGTCGACGACCAGAAGTGCCATTTTTGAAACGCGGTGTTACCTAAACTAAACTAGTTTTTCCATACATAAAACTGTCCGTTTAATCACTCCGCGTGTGAAAAATGGCACCACAGGCACAGAATTAATATGAGTATTACTATATACGCAATTTCGTAAGGTCTCAAACAATATGCGTCTCTGTTCCTGCACCTCTCCCCCAGCCCGTTCGCGGACGGCGCGGGTGGACGGGTACACATATTGCGCAGGACCTTAGAAGATTCCGTTCTGTATGTAATACTCAAATTAATTCTATGCCTGGTTACAGGCATACTCATGGTATAATAAAATGATGTATTCTCTTCCCGTAACAGCTGATGACGTAGGTGGAACTTGACTACGTCATCAGTTTGATATGTTGCCACTGTGTGAAATTGAATTACCCGAGCGTAATGCATTTTTGAACTTTATATACCAATTTCGAATTAATAATCCATTAAATTAATTTATAAAATATTAAATTGATGAATCACGCGAGAATCGCGAGATACTAAATAGCTAAATTACTTAATATTTTATTTTATATTCATTGAGAAAGTCCTTAAATTTACTGAAAAGAATAATCAGTGGCAACACTTTGTGACGTAGTCAAGTTCCATCTCGGGAAGAGAATACCTGTTTTATTATACCATGGGCATACTGTCGTCGGTCGTCTAAGAACCCTACGTGAGTTTTATGATTATTTGTACCCAGGTTTTCCGCTGCAATATTAAAAACCTGATGTCCAACTCTCCGTACTACAGAGACAAAATATGTCAGCGTGCTGTCGACGCCGTGTTGGAGGCTTCCAGGAAGTTCCAGAGGGCGCGCGACTACCTTTGGTTCTGGGGGCTTCTGCATGGAGAGGTATTTTTACTTTAATTGCTATTTTCTGTCTTATTTCTAACATTCAGTCTTGCTTGAGTAATTTGCTTCACTTTAGGCAAAGATAGTTAATATAATTGATAACATAACAGATACCCAACGCCATTTATACAATGATAAGTAGGCAAAACTGGGAGTTGTGGGTAGGCACAAGAGATGGCAGCACACACGACTAGCAAAAAAGTGAGAAAGTGGTAAATATGCTTTAGAAATATAACATTTATTGCATTTCTAAAAGTCATATTTAATTAATTAAAGTACTGCGTTATTTAAAGAATAGTAATAAAAGATTTTAATGTTTTAATTATTACCATAAAGCGCCATCTAGCGACAATAAAGAGAAATAAATTATGTTTAATGGGTAGGCATGCTTTAGGCCAAGACATTCCGAGTTTCCTTATTGGGCATTGGGTTTACTTGGCTCGGCTACGCTTTCTCTCTCATTGAGGAGTCATTGCTGCTTTTTATTATGAGTATAGGCGTCATATTGAGCGTGTGCCGGATTCATGACCATTTACGACGCGCTATTTGGTAATGAAGCGGTGTCCCGGCGCAGAGTTGCCACAGTCTTATCTTTTTAGGTCGACAGTTCACCAACGTTTCGCGCCCTTATAGGTCTAGAATCGATCAACTATTTTTTTTAATGTGGATGTCGTAAGAGGCGACTAAAGACTAGGTAAACATGTCGTGTGACAACTGCATATTGCGAAGGAGTGTTAACGTTTTGATGCCTTTGGTAGAAAAAGCTGGAAAGAGGTGGGGGCACTTGCCGCTTCGAGACACTACACTGCTACGGAGGTTTTAAACTTTTTGAGACCTTCCAAAAAGGTCTCATTTTTTTAAATTGAATCTCGTGGTCTGGCAGAAACAGGTTATCAACTCGACTATATGTTTGCTATATCAGAATTCCGTCTATTATTAACTGATTCGAAAAAACCTTTCAGAGATTTTTTTCCGATCGGTCCCATAATTTTTTTATCAAAATCGGTACAGTAGTTTGAGTTTAAACCGAAAATTTATGTCTAAGCTGTTTTGTAATTATTACAGGAATCGAAGTCGGTTTTTGTGTTGAAAAAATAATTGATGTTGTGTTTTTTGTACAGATTTTCAAGCCCAGCAAACTCGGGCTGAAAGACCATTACATCTCCGAAATAAAAGAAATAGAGGGAGATGTGGGAAAAGTAGACGTTTGTGCGGCGTGCTGCGGCATTGTCACCAAAAAGAGTTCTCTACCTCTAGTTTAATTTAATAGAGTATCCCTTCACCTCTCAGTTAAAATATAACAATAGTCAATACCTAATTGGTAATCGACAGGTGCATTTTCTCCATTGATAGTTGAAGGGAGACAAAATTCTATACCGGTTCCTGACTAAAATTGCTTTAAAATTTGGTGCTCCGAAAAGTCTTCTCTTTTGTAGTAAGAGTAAAAAGACGAAGATAATATATAAGTGCAAAGCACTTTCATATTTAACTAATATAGCCTACGATAGCTATATAAGGTCTAACAAAATATACTGAAACTATTTTAAGAGTGAATTCAGTCTGTGATACTGACCAACTTTCCCCAAGGTACATATGTCGAAATATGAAAATATTTTTTTTCCCATATAACCTCGGATCAGCTGATTGGTCAACTTGTATGGGAAGCCAAAAATTACTTTTAATAGGTATTTCGATACATGTTCCTTGGGGAAAGTTGTTCAGTATCATGGACTGAATTCACCTTTAAAATAGTTTCAGTATATTTTGTTAGACCTTATATATAGCCTACGGTGTCAAAATATATATAAATGTGGGACTAACCCCGAAATCACGAAAAATATATCATCAGCTTTATGTAAAATATTATTTGACTACCTTAGAACGTCGAAATGGATGACATGAATCTAACGAGTTTATTTCGTGAATTGGGTTTGACCCCATATTTAAAGTTATTATTATTTGTGATATCGATTCGGCTCGATATATATATATCGCAGTTGGATTGTATAATCCGCTGTTATTAAAAAACTCTAGCTGTTTGGCATTACAGCTCGGTTTTGTAATACAGCTGAAAATCATTCAGCTAGATCGTCCAATTTGTTAGGTTTAACAAACTAGCTAACGTAACATTGTGGATCGATTAGTTCGGAATTCTGCCACTTGTGGCTTGTGAAGTGTCAATGTCATACAACAAATATGACCTCCCATAAATTAATTTTGTTCGCCGCATTCCGGGGCTAAGCTGTTTTCATCAAGAGACATCGGGGGCATCGTTTGCGATTTCGGACTGCAAAAGATTGAAAAGAATAAAGCAGACCCTTAGTTTGGTTCCCATATTGTTATTTCGGCGCCCGCCTTTCGGCACGATGGAATATTCAAGTGGATCAATTGACCGTAAGAAATCGCTACGCCATTGAGTTGTCGGGTTTACATAATTTCAATATCCAATTACATCGAGCTTATTATCATTCTTCATTGGTGTTTTATGATGTTGGAGACTGAATTATTTAGTAAGGAGTTGAATTGAGGTTTTATTTCCATCCCACGAGTAATATAAAATAATAAAGAACAACTATTGTCTCTTCATATATTATTTTGTTTGGTAACACAGTTTTATTCAATAATGGTAACCCTATATGTCATCTCAACGCTAGCTGTTTTGTAAAACGTAATTACGTAACTCATTGACAATCGAGCTGAACTATTTTCAGCTGTTTTAAAAAACCGAGCTGTAATGCCAAACAGCTAGAGTTTATAAATAGCAACGGATTATACAATTCAACTGCGACATATATATATCGATATCTATAGAGCAATTTCAGTCGAAGTAACTGGCATTAAAAAAATTCTACTCCTCAAAAACATAAGCCGAGATACAAGAAGTACCTATGTATACACTTATTCAGTATCATTATGGTTTGAACTGATTGTTAACTTAAAAAATTTTGTTTACAAGGTCATTTTTAGTCAAGTACCAATATTTGAAGGGCACGCTCAGGCAATGATACTGAACAACTTTCGCAAATAAACATGTTTCGAAATACGAAAAAAAAATCACTTCCCATAGTAAGTAAGTTTTTTATTTTGCATTCACAGGGAAAAGTTATACAAAATTATAGGTAGACTGAATTGCCCTTTATAATATGTGTACTTATTTAAACAGATTTTGTTTATATTGATTAACGTTGTATTTAGACGTTATTATTTATAGTTCTTTTTTAATTGTTTACTATGTTTACTTATATGATGTTTACAAAGTTTTGGTTTTGTAACCACGTGGTGGTAGTTTTCTATACTAACTTGTTTATGAACTTTATCTTTTTATTATAATTTTTTAACTATGAGCATGTATTTTTTTTTCACGAACATATCACACAGATACAGTTTGATTTATAGTTTACCAGGGAATTACGATTTTACCGAAAGGAGGCATAAACATACAGAAGTATATAAAGCAATATCAAGCGAAAGAGTAGAGCAATATGTTTTATCTCTAGCAAATATGTTTTGTTAGTAATATATATCTATACATATAATAAAACAGTAAAAGAAATGTGTCTGTATATTGAACATATTTCCAAAAAAATAAAAAATTTAAGGTATAATTTCCCATTAGTCCGCCATTTGTAAAAAGTATATTTGTATTTTGGAACAATAAAGTTTGATAAAATAAATAAGGTAATAAGATAATACCTTATAGGTATAAGGTATAATTGCTCCATTTTAGCAATAATACCATATAGAATGACGCCTTACAAAAAAAAGTTCAGCCTGATGAGCATTTTTTTATTGAGATATAAAAATAGAAGATCTGGTGCACCTAATGCAGATACGCCGGAGTCAAAGTCCACGCGAACGAAGTTGCGGGTATCAGCTAGGGTAACCAAGGTCGTACATTTCAGCTGCACGTGACCACATACGATGTAGGTCGCGTATCAACTGTTTTTACTTTACATTTTACAACAATCCAACGAGATACTATCGACCCTACACACTCGGCTCTACACATCAACAATAAACAGTTTCTACGTGACGTAGTCTTGTGCCTCCATAACATCATCATCAAGCAAGCAATGGCATCATCTCTTCATGTTTATCGTGGGCCTAAGCGACAATAGTAGACGTCTCTACTTTCGTGAGTAGATCGTGAGTAGAACAATAGAAGCCTGCCCTAATAATACGCTTCATGACAACAATTCAAATCAGGCACTTTTTTCTAAACGTCAAAACAATAATATTCTATGGGATTTGTATGAAATATAAAAGCGTGACGTCACGCTTTTTGACGTCATATAGCACTATGCATACTCAGTTTTTAGGCATTAATAAATCAAAAATCATATTACAAATGGATATGATAGATAAAAAGAGACACTATTAGGTGAATTTTTATTTTATGAACTGTACTAAATAATTTATTTTTAAACCAGTCATCTACCCTATTCTACCATCTAAGGTGACTTTTTACCTACCAGCCAAATTTGAGTAAGTTTAGTAAATGATAACTACTATCAAAAAGAAGTTATTAAACACCGACCAAAAAATTTCGTCCTCCCATACAATATCCAAATACCTTTTTTTGGAGATTTCGTTATTTGTTTTTATGGAAAGTAGTTCAGTATCGTGCAGGACTTGCTCCAAAAATGTGACTGGTGTTAAAGTCACCTATTAGTTGAATAGAGCACTCCTCTTACGTGTCTACAATCTACGAAACAAGTCAGCCGATACCAAAGTAGGTACTTATTGTTTTATTGTTACTATGCGGATATTTAGCGTAGTATATGGCGATTTTATTATTGGAACGAAGTTCCTCATCGCGCGTTGCGAAAGGGGGCTAGACGGAAAATTATTAAGACCAAAAGTTGTAACGACACTTTTTGCTATAGTTGTTGTTGTCTCTCTCTCTCTCGAACTTCGTTCCATCCGTAAGTCCCTTGTCACCTCTCAAGTTTTTATATAATGTGAAAGGGTCATACCCTTAATAAATCAAACAACTTTCCCCAAGTAACATATGTCGAACAATGAAAAATAATTTTTGGCTTTCCATACAAACTCGGATCAGCTGATCGGTCAACTTGTATGGGAGGCCAAAAATTACTTTTCATATTTCGATACGATTTTCGTGGGAAAATGAATTCCTTTTCCCATCTTTCCATATCGTAAGGAAATATAATAATATCCATGTTACTGAACTCAGTAACATGGATATTATTGTAAAGCTATGCATGCAACATGCTATATTATTGTAAAGTTTCATTAAAATCCATTCAGTAGTTTTTACGTGAAAGAGTAACATTATTTTAGTAGGATATAGTAATCAGTTTAAAATAATAGATATTTCCATATATTTTAACTGTTAATACTTATATAAATATTAACCTAACTTTTAAAGAGTTTTGCTTTTCCTCAATTTGAGCTTCAGCGGCAGACCACCCAAGATGCCCTGGACGACGTTGGACCTCGGGTTGACCTGCGGCTTCCGTCGCGTGCTGCTGGTGGGTTCCACCGTGAACCGCTGCAAGACCGCGGCCAGGCCCGCCAGCGACTGCATCTGACCCAGCCGGGCTCCTGCCAACAACAATAAACACTTTAGCAGGTCTTTTTAAACAATTTCCAAAAAGGAAAATTATTTTTCATATTTTAATATACAGTATGTCGACCTCCGTAGCGTAATGGTCACCATGCTTGTCCTCCACCCAGATTGTTACGGGTTCGATCCCCGGACGATTTTTCAAATTGTCCTGGGTCTTGGATGATTGTCTATTATATATGTATTTGTTATAAAATTATAGTATCGTCAAGTTAGTATTCCATAACACAAGTCTCGAACTTACTTTGGAGCTAGCTCAATCTGTGTAATATGTACCCATAAATTTGTTTATTATTTAGTATGTTAAAAAAACCCTGTCCGATCCGTTAAGGTAGTGTTAGGTAGTGTGTAGGTCTATTTATAGGTTTCTCCCAACCCTGAAATCGCAAAAAATCTACAGCTTCATACATTTTGAAACGGTGGGTATTAAATTTTGCAAGGAGCCGCAGTTTTTTTGCGATTTCAGGTATAGGAGAAACCGATAAATAGAACCTACCTACACGATATAGAACATACAGAAACCGATAAGCTTCCTATCCAAGTGTGCTTATTATGTACTTTAGTAATATTAAGTATATATTTTGTGGTACTATCTACGTCTAATGCATAGCACAAACGCACGTATCTATCAAAATACAAACTGTTCATAAAATTGTTAACGATTCTGAAATTATCTTTGATGCTTTTTTGATTCTAAAATATAAATTTCACAATATTATGACTCAGGCTCATTGCGAAACACATTTACAAAATAAGTAATTACTTTTTGATAAAATTAAAATAAACACAATACTACAAAATTACCATCTAATATACCTATATCGACCTACAATAGAAATTATTAAGAAAATCCAAGAAATTATTTAAAAACTGATTTATGTATTTACCTATGCACATTCTAGGTCCTTCTCCAAATGGAAAATAAGTACAAGGACGCCTGTTCTTGATTTCTTCGAGAGTGAATCTTTCTAATCGAAATTCTTTTGGATTTTCAAAATACTTTTCATCGTTTTGTACGGCTTGTATAGGAATGACAATTTTAACTCCGGGGTCGAGGGTGATGTTCAGTTCAGGAATAGTGTAAGTTCTAGTGCACTCCCTGGTAACCACTCCAAGGGATGGAAACATTCTCATCGCCTCTTTGAACGCCATATCCAAGAGGGACATTTCTGCCACAGCATCGTAACACAACTTGTTGTTGTATTTAGATAATACTTCATCTATTTCTTCTTGAACTCTTTCCTGTATATCAGGGTTATAAGCTAGCTCATGTAAGGTGTAACTGGTGGCTGAGGAAGAGGTCTCAAACCCAGCTGCAAAAAATATAAATACTTGTGCTGCCATGCACTCCACCGTCATCTCCATCTCGACTTCGATTGGTGATCCATCCGGGTTCCGCTTTTCAATTGATTCAGCCTTTATTTTACCTTTCATCTCCAATTCTAATAAGAGGTCTATGAAATCGTTTCGGCCGGACGGCTTGCCATTTCTTTGTTCACGAACATTTTTAACAATTTCTCTAGCAATTTTTTCAATTCTAGGATTTACAATTGGTAGAAAACCTCTAACTAAAGGCACAGATTCCCAAAGAGCCATTCTTAATACATCATAAATGTTCCGAACGAAAATAAGGTTTCCAAACTCTCTAAACAATGATTTTTCATTGTTGATAGTATCCATCTCGATGCCGAAGCCGCAGGCTCCAATGAATTCAGTAGTGAATCTAGCCATCAGCTCCCGGACGTCACAATCGCCCCCGTGAGAGACGATGTCGTCGCCCACAGCACGCAGTTTTTCTGCGCATTTGACTACTAGTGGGAACATGTTCTTCAGTTTGGCAGTGGTGAACGCCGGCGTCAGCCTCTGCCGCAACAGTCTCCAGTTGTCTCCGTCTGCGTGGAAGGGATTCAGCAAAACAGTATCAACTTTCGGATTCCGTGCCATGCCTCGAAAGTAAAAATGGGCAAAATCTGTAATGAGAATACGTCTCAGTAAATCTGGGTCCCTGATGATCAGTTCCGGCGTGCTAAATCTGTAATAGCCGACAACTTTTTCGTTCGGATATTTATTGTACAATTCTTGTGATATCTCGGTGATGCTTTTGAAACCAAATGCATTTTTAAAATGCGTTCCAAAGGGTGGCACCGGCGGCTCGTGTTTGACATTTCTCTTGGCCCAGTAGTCATAGTTTCTTGTCACATATAAGTAGAATGCGATTGCCGCAAAAATAATTAGGATAACAATCATTTTTCGTTTTGTCCACGGTAAAAAACTCGGAAGCAACGGGACACGCACACAGCTTATGCGCAAAACGTACGACTCGGTACGACCGGTCGCGGAGTACTAAATGGTTCTATTTACAGTTAATTCAACCCACGCATAACAAACTGGTTTTATCATTCACTTATGGACAAAGAAACATTAGTATAGTGATATCAAACGGTGACGAATTTCGTATCAAATTTGTATAAGTAGATAGAATAAGTAACTTGCTGTAAAACTATAGCATTATCATTACTGCTTCGGTTATTTCTTCTCCATTTCACAAAGTTGTTGGCATCTTAGGCCATTGAAATGCTATATTTGGAGAAGAAAAAGCGGAAAAGCATACCCAGGGCTCCGAAGCAGCACAGCTGAGGATAAAATCGCAAAAGTGCTAAGGTGCAGTAGAGAATATGTAGGTATTTACCTAATTTTGAAGATTATAAAAGCTATTAGTTAGTTTTTTAACACCATAAAAATGGTGAGCTCCGTCTATTAGCAAAAATAATTGACGATGGTAATCAAATTTTAATGCCCCTCATTACACGACAGTTTTAGCAACGCGAAGCAGGCGCAGGAGCTTCTTTTTGGCTTCGAGATGACATAAGTTTTGACAGTGTTTTTTTTAAAGGTCGTAGACTTAAGTTCTAGGATGTCCATGTCGATTTCGGTCGAGAACCTAATTATAATTATTGCCATGAAGGAAAATATTCTGACGAAATTCTTTGCAGTTAGGAAAGAATTTGGTCGATTACTCGTCGATTAAAAGTAATGACATTCGTAGAGAATATTTGAACAATTTTAGACGTAACTTATGTTTTAAATGTTTAAGAAGCTAATTAATAAAAATATTATTTTGTTCCCCTACCACTGCAATGAACTGTAATCACACTATCACACTTATATTATAAAGGCGAAAGTTTGTGAGTGTGTGTGTATGTTTGGTACTTCTTCTACTAATGGCTGGACCAATTTTTATAAAATTTGGTATGCAGGAAATTGACACTTTGGATTAACTGAGAGATAACTTTATCTTCCAAAAAACAAAAACCAGCCCCATACAACATAAATACTTACCGTGCCAAAAAGTATAAAGCTGCAGATTGTTTTTGCGATTTCAGGAATGGTCCCATAGTAAAAGTAGTTCAAATTTGTTAGCACGTTTACTCCTTTTCGGGTTGATACCCCTTACACGTTGTATATACATATACCGCGAGTAACACCGCTGGGTGCAGCTAGTGCAAGATAAAGTTATCTCTTCATTATGCAAACTGTCAACAAAGTCGGAAAACCTGCCGGGCGTTGATACTTCTCTGTTATCGAGTAGTGTAAAAGTATCGCCCGCTTTACCCAGTCATTATGATGTTACTTTGGTTAATTGTTGTTCTTATCGTACTTCTTTACTTTTGTGGAACCAGAAATTTCAGCTACTGGACCAAGCGACACGTCAAACATGACACACCCATACCCTTCTTTGGTAACCATTATTACAATTTCTTCGGAAAGCAAAGTATGGTTCAGATAGCAACAAAATTATACAACAAGTACGATACGGAGAAAGTCGTCGGGTACTTCAGGTGGACTGATCCGACGCTCATCATCAGGGATCCGGAGATAGTGAAGCACGTTCTCAACACTGATTTCATATACTTTCACCTTCGGGGGCTTGGAAGACTTCCAGAAGTGGAACCGCTGATGTCTATAAATCTGTTTCACAGTGATGGGGACCGATGGAAGCTGATGAGGAAGCGGCTCACCCCGGCATTCACCACAGCCAAGCTAAAAAATATGTTTCCGCTGGTGGTGAGATGTGCTGAGAAGTTACAAGTTGTGGCTGGGGACATAGTGTCACGAGGCGGTGAAGTGGACGCCAGAGACTTGATGGCCAGGTTCACCACAGAGTTCATAGGTGCGTGTGGTTTCGGCATTGAAATGGATACTATAAATAATGAACATTCAATGTTTAGAGATCTAGGCCGCAGAATGTTTAACCCTTCATTCAAAACCTTTGTGTTATTTACTTTGTGGGAACTTTTTCCTTTTTTGAGAAATCACATATACGTTCTCGATCGAGATATAGAAGATATCATGCGTAATATTGTAAAGAACATATTAGAACAAAGGAATATGAAACCATCTGGCCGCAACGACTTTATAGATCTACTGTTAGAACTAAAACAAAAGGGTAAAATAAAGGGAGAATCAGTCGATAAAATGAATCCAGATGGTACTCCGGCTATGGTGGAAATGGAAATGGATTTTACGATCATAGTCGCACAGGTTTTTATATTTTTTGCGGCTGGATTTGAGACATCATCTTCATCTACAAGTTATTTGCTACATGAACTTGCTTTTAATCCTGATGTTCAGCTTAGAATACAAGAAGAAATTGACGAAGTGCTATCTAAATATAACAATAAGCTTAGCTATGATGCCATTGCAGAAATGAATTTGTTGGATATGGCGTTTAAGGAAGCTATGAGATTATTTCCATCACTCGGTACGATTAACAGAGTGTGTGCTAAAACTTATACAGTACCAGGTATGGGTATAACAATTGATCCAGGGGTCAAAATTATTATTCCAGTACAAGGCATTCAAATGGATGAAAAATATTTCGAAAATCCTGAACAGTTTCGTCCGGAAAGATTTATGCCAGAGGAAGAAAAAAATCGAGAGCACTACAGTTATTTACCTTTTGGAGAAGGTCCTAGAATGTGTATCGGTGAGTATGTGTTAAATTTTTTTTAAACTAGCCGAAGCCCGCGACTTTATGACTCCGGAAAATGTCGTCATTTTTATATTCCTTAAAGTTTAGCTAGACCATTCTGGTTCTTTGTCAGGTGTTTCATTTTCCAAAATCAATCACAACCTTTATGTTGCCCAGGCTTAGCAGCTATATAACAAAAAAAAAGATCATTTGAATCTGTCCAGTATTTCCGGAGATTAACGTGTACAAACAGACAAACAAATATTTTTCTTTAATTCTTACTCTGTTACTAGTCTCTATCGGCCCAAATATTTTTTTTGGAAATATATTCAATGTACAGACACATTTTTTTACTGTTTTAGGAGATAAATCATGGGGCCTAATATACATAATAATATACCTATATGTATGTAATAATCCTGTTTAAGGTTTATGGGCCTGTGCGTAACCTAGGCGCGTAAATGCCTTTTCGATTGTATTTTTTTTTCATTTTAAAACAAGACTTAAAATAAATAATTTCATACGATGTTATTTATACTCTCGAGTTATAAGCCATTAACCTGATAATTTGTCTGACCTTTGCCCAGCAGTGGGACAATAAAGGTTAATAAAAAAAAAACCTGATAATAGAAGATATTTCCATGATCTTATCTTATCTCTATGCAGTTTTTTTTTTGCGAAAATATTTAATCGTTGATTAAGTATAATTTTTATTCTGACAAAATACTTATATATATATATATAAAATGCAAAAGTGATTGTCTGATGCATCAACACACAGGCTAAGCCGCTGTTTCTAGAGACTCCCAATTTGGCACATTGCCATTGACACTCATGACATAATGCCGTGCGGTTTCCGGCAGAGTAGAATACGGCCACTCCAAGTCCTCCCGTGGATGTCGTAGAAGACGACTTAGGCAATACAAAGCTAAACAAAGGTTATAAACATCAATGAGACCTCTCCAACCTGTTTGGCCAGCGAGGAGAGTGCAGGCCAAAGTCCTCTGGCTTTTCTAGCCAAGTATGGCTCTAGTAGTACAGAGAGGGTCGTGCTCCTGTAGTGGAGACAAAAAGACCTAATGATGATGATTTTAGTCGAAACTTCGCAGGAGTACTACTGGCGGTAAGTGAGTAAGTACGTGAAACACGTACATACGGGTTGATCCTGTTAGAATTATATTCGACTTCTTCGCGGGTTGAAGCTAGTACGAACTCACATCTTTATCCGTAATGGGCTAGACACCGTAGTGAACGGTAGGTGGAAAAAGGACTCAAAGTGTGGAAAGGTGGCACCGCTCAGACTATTTATAAAATTTGGTAGGGATCTACCTACTTTTCGGCCACCGGGACGCAGACTAAGGCTAAGGGTTGGAACTTATTTGTCAGCATGGAACGGAACTTTCGTATGCTGCCATGCATCGTTTTCTGTCGCTCGGAACCGTCATTTGCTACAGCGAGAGACAGCGACACAAGCTGATGACGCATCCCCGTGGTGTTCCGTCGCCCTTTCTCGCTCTAGCAAGAGACGCTTCTGAGTGACGGAAAAGGATAGCAGCGCAGAAAAGTGCTGTTCCTTACTGACCGATGAATCCAAACCCTAAGTGTTCTACGGTTAAAGTCTCAGATTACAGAAAAACACTTTTGTCAGGGAAAGCACACTTTCTACGTATTTAGATAGCAGAAAATTACAGAATCATTATTACAACCTCTTTCAGGTGCTCGACTGGGTCACATGCAGTCACTGGCAGGGCTGGCGGCGCTTCTGCAGCAGTTCTCGGTGGAGCCTTCTAGCAGGACCACCCGCCAACTCAGGCGCAACCCTAGAAGCAACGTGGTTCAGTCGATCCTGGGAGGCTTGCCGCTTAAACTGACTGTCAGGAAGAACAAGACTGTGTGATAAGAACATACCTATTCTTTACATTATTACGGCGAAGCCTAAAGGAGGGTTGAATGTTTCGCCGCCAGATATGCATGTATGTATGTATATATACTCGCTGATCTTTCCTTGATATTGGGAAAAAAAAATTACAACTGCAGGTGGGCACGGGCCTAGTCAAGTATTTTCTTTCAGATAGTTTTATTTTGAGCTTTTGATGCCGACATCTTTTAGATCCTGTTCCACTTTATCCAGCCTGAAGATCAGCCTCAGCTTCTACGGCTCCCGGATTGAGTCTCCAGTAAGCGTTTTATTACTCTGGCCTCGTCCAATCTTTAGGTGTTCATCTAAATAAAGTTTACAATGTTTAAACGAGCAATTCTTGTATAAATAATTATTGTTTATAATATAATGAAGATCTCGGGAACGGCTCTTTGGTGAAACTCAGTATATAGGGAGTGAGGACGCTAAAAATTGATCTAGGAACCTCGCTTTTTCGAGCAAAGCTCGGTCACCCAGCTAGTTATGTATTACATTAGCATTATGTATTTCTTCATGCATTAAATTTAACAGGTATATTAATAAAACTTCTCAGGACTGATGTTTGAAGGACTTGGGATTTATGACTCGCGATATATGATTTATGAATCGCGCCGTTAAAAAACCATCTATCCATTCGAGTATCTAAAAATTGCTCACGTTATTTCAGCAGTATAAATGTAGATTAATAAAAAAAGCACATAGTTATTAGTTATACTTATGAGAATGTATTTTGATCGTAACATAGTAAAAAATAAACACTTAAACAATTGGGTACTTTCTTAAGTAGAAAATAAATTATTTTGTACTAATAAAAAAATAAAGTGTCGCAAAATAATGTCACTTGTATTTAAACATATCTATTTTAACGTTATTTGAAATTTATTATTTTAGAAAAACTGATAATAAGAGCGCTATTTGACTCCAAAAATCTATGACGTCATCTGCCTGTATTTCATACAAAATCCCATAGACACTGTTTGTTTTGACGTTAAGAAAAAAGCTGCTGATTTGACTTGTTGGAAAATAGCGTATTGATATTGCACTCATTGTACAGACTGAGACTTCGAATCCCACTTGTAGCGAAAAGTTTTAAAAAAAATATTTTCAACAAGTCGAAGCCCGCGACTTAGTTCGCGTTGACTTTATGACTTCAGAAAATGTTCATCAGGCTAAACAACTTTTGATATGGCGTCATTTTTATATTTCTTATCTTATACCTTTAAACGAGCAATTCTTGTATGTATGTATGTATATATATATATTTATTTATAAATTTTTGTGATCTCGAAAACGGCTCTAACGATTTCGCTGAAAATTTGTATATGGGGGTTTTCGGGGGTAAACAATCGATCTAGATTAGTTTTATGTTTGGGAAAACGCGTGTTTTTGAGTTTTCGTGCGTTTTTCTTTCCACGCAGAATATGGTCGCTAATTTCGTCGCGCCGCGACCGCCTTGATTTAGCTCAGTGGTTAAGGATATCGAGAGCGCTAGAAAGAGTGTTACGGGTTCGAATCCCACTCGGTGACTTACTTTTGTTTTTTTTTTTATGTTTAAGTTTATATATTTTTTTTAATTTTGCATTGTTTTTAGACAAGTTTAAAAAAATAGTTAATGTTTGAGATGTAACCGAGTAAAGCTCGGTCGCCCAGGTACTAACTATCTATAAGAATGCATCAGGTGTTCACCGTGTTCTATTTACCGAAATAAATCTTTTACTGTATGATGTCCAGGCTTAACAGTTACATAGCATTTGAATCCGTCCAGTATTTCCGGAGATTAGCGTGTATGTACAAACGGACAAGCAGACATTTTTTAAAATTCTTACTCTATTACTAAGTCTTCATCACGCCAAATATTTTTTTGGAAATATTTTTAATGTACATATTTTTTTTTACTATTTTATTATATGTATAGATTTATTTTCAATTGGAACTATTTTTAATGTACATATTTTTTTTTACTATTTTATTATATGTTTAGATTTATTTTCAATTGGAAACATTTTTAATGTACATACATTTTTTTTACTATTTTATTATATGTACAGATTTATTTTCAATTGAGATAGACTATGGTAAGAAAATGTTACAAAAAATTGATACAAAGTATTAGTTCTTAACTTTATACAGCTTACCTAACTGCCAATTTTTTTTCTCCTTTTCCTCATATTTGCCATGCTGACACATAAAACTTGACCTGTAAAAAAATTGAACCTTGATGCGGAGTAATTAGAATTTGAAACTACTGACGATTTTCCTGAGATATCCGAATAAACACACAAATACAATTTGTTTGTTAGTTATCAACACATGTCAGTCAAACAATTAGCATGGCTCAGGAGCGCTCGTGAGTTGAAGTATTAAGTGACCATACCAGGCCTTGGCCATAGTAAAGACAGTATTGTATCTTCATACAAACGGTCGAAACGCAAGTTTTACCTACGCGCCTTGAAGGTCAGCATACACTTGTTCCGTGACTCGGCATACAAACAGTCGGGAATGCGCCGCAGTGGCGAACGGTGTTTTGTTGTAAGCAGCGTGCTATTTGTGAACACTTAATAAGAAGGTATATTATTCTTTTTCTTGTGGGATAATAATATGGCAAAACACATACAATATTGTGCTGTTTTTGGTTGTTTGAACTCGTCAGTAAAGTAGTTTTTATATAGGTACCTACTAGTTAGTACGTTGTTTATTAATTTTTTAATAGGTAAGTATTTCACTTTTTCCACTGAGTAAATTACCTGGATTAAAAAATAAATAAGTGATAAGGTTGAATTGAAGACAGACTTAACCCACGACCACGAGTGAGCTATTTTACCTACGCTCGCGATAAAAAATACTAGTAGGTAAGTAGGTAGTGGTTTCCTAGGCTACAATATCTACTTACTAATGTGGGTACTTAGCTACTTACATATACCTCTTATTGAAATTTGCAATTTATATTTATTAAATATGCTTATAATCAAAAACATAACACGCATCCTTTTTCATTCACCTTACAATCACAAAACTAGTCACTCAAGTAGGTAGATGAAATTAAAATACGGGCAGCCCTAGCGCACGCATGGCGTATGTTTTTCAAGGACAGTGCCGAGTTGCTCTACTGTATGATATCTTTACCGTGCCTTGGCAGACCATGCCTTGTGTCACTTTCCGTTTAGGTATCGAAAATATACCTACATTATTACTATGCGTGCGGCGACCACTTCGACTGGAGTGAGAAATTCAGTGACGTAAATCGTTTGACCAGTTAATAACAATAAAATTGGCATGCAATAGATTTCTAGGTATCTAAACGAACAGATGCTGGGTTCTGAGGTTCTGACGCGTGCTAAATTAAACCATATCGCTAACCACATTGAGTAGATATTTCTTTGAATTTCTGTCGTGAGTAAGACATCTGTACCTGAGTATTAATACTTATTCTGTGACCATTCATACACACACATCACGTTTTTATTTGCTACCGGGCAAAGACTAGATTTTTTAAATCCAAAGGCCACGCTTAGTAAGCTAGTGAAAAATAACGTGTCAAATCATGTCTCATTCTTTAAAACAGAAGCGATGTTTTCTCGAAGATCAGCTTGCACAAAATAGATGCACCAACAGAAAATAGAGCTTGCAAGAATGCTAACACACAAGCTTGCCAATTTGCACACATTACATCGATTCACCTTGAAAATTAAGAAATTGGAATAATAGGTTAAATTATGCATAACGTACATTGATATGTAAGAACTCAGTCCCGGTTTATACTATATTAAGTAGGTATAATATATATTAAAAGTATTTTAAATTTAACCTTTTCGGTCACGGAGTTTGTCTCATCATTATAAGTCACCTTTGTTATTCGCAAATTAATTTATTAAAATGCAAATTATAATGTGATCACAGATCTTTATGTGACGACCATAACTAAACAATTTTCGATCAATAATCGCAACCAAAGTACAATAACTTTAATCGCTACAGAACAAAACCAAAACGACAGCAGCTTCGCTATTCTTTCTTTTTTCTCTTGACACCCAGTACTGCAAGTCAGAATAGAGTGTGGTAAAAGGAGTAATGAGGCGCTTTAAAAAAAAAAATTCAGATTATTAAAAATCCACATTGACAGACTTATAACTAATAAATTTAATACCTTAAGTATTAATTAATTATATAACAAAATTCGATTTAATTTATAAATTCACGTTCATTAATTGATTTAGATTTAATTGAATACAAGATAACATATATCAATTACTTATATAACTCTTCTCACTAGACACTTCCATAGTGGAGAGGTCAGACTATCAGCCACTGTCTTTAGGATGCTGTTCTGACTACCCCTAACTCTGTTGATCAGTGATGCTGTTTTGTGCGTATTATAGGGTTGAACCTTAGTTCCCTGACAAGCAGGGAGGACCCTGATTGACAGGGAACGAAGCTAGTCTTGGAACTTCATCAAATCTTTTGAAGCCTTACGCTTCGTTCCATCGCTCTTTGGCAAATTTTGAGTTTGGACTTCTGATCCTCAGTCAGTGACGTGGTCACTGACTGGGGACCGTAGGTTAGGACGGGCAAGATGCACATGTCGATGAGTTTGCGGTTTAGAGTCATCAGAAGAGGGCCCTTCATGGACCTTTTTCCTGCCGGTTCTTGAAGGAAACTAGCTGGTCCAGATAAACATACTCATCGACATAGTGAATTCTGGCCCATCTACCTCGATTCTAAGTTTTGTACTGTTGATCATGATTTGTTTTTGATAGATCCTTCAAAAGTCCAATTTCCAAGCTTGCCTTGCTCAATTCTTGAAGCACTTACTGCAATTTTGCCGATGTGGAAGCAAAAAGAACATCATCATCATCATCAAGTCTGTTTACGATAGATAGATAAGATAAAAAGAACAAATTTTTAGTAAATTATAAAATTGCACAACTGATTATTAATAACTCGGTAGCAATAAAAATATAAGTACTTATCTGAAACTTACGATTGATAGTGTATTTAGAAAGGACTCATCTTCGTATCTATCTATCGTAAACAATAAATCGAAAAACAAACACTTGTAGTTGGAAAGGACTCATCTTCGTTATTTAATCTAAATAACTAAAACATACAATTGTAGATAGTAAGGACTCTATGTGTCTTAAAAAAATCAAACAATTTCTGCCAATTCGTTCCTGTATTAGCCATTTTTACATGTACATTCAAAATGTTATGATAGTATACATTCCTAGGTTGCGAAGTGTGGCATGGATGGATCTCCCCATCATCATCCGAGTGTATTTTCCCGGTTGCATCCTCAGCAGTAATTCTTCAGAGCCCGGGGTCCGCTACCTAACCAAGGAGATTTGACGGGGTGACTGGTTTTTACACAGAGCGAATGCCGTCTGACTTCCGCAATCCAAAGGGTAAACCAGAACCTCGGGTAATTTGATGATTAAACGCTAGATGGCGTTCGGGACCCACAGTTTATACAGCCTTTCGAAACACAGAATCATCTTTCTTTTCGGATAATCAGGTGATTCAAGCCTGCAATATCCTAACCAGACTGGAAACCACTTTTAACCCTTTCACCGCGAGACTTTATATCAGTTGTTGTGCCCCCAGCGCGAGACATGGTAAATCTAACATACATATCTACAACCAAAAACGGATATGGATACGTAAGTTATGTGCCATACGAGCATTTTTTTTTTGTCGCAAATATGCGACCTTCGCGGAATGGGCCCGACAATGTTTGTCACATATATGCGACGCTCGCGGTTAAAGGGCTAAGTATGCTTCCCAGTGGGATTCAAAATCATGAATGACATTCGGATCACAAGGCGAACGCCTTGACCACTTGACCAGGGAGGATCGATTACATATAGAAAAACCGATCACAGATTATATTGCCATACTCGCCCCGCTCGGCAGGCGGGTTGGCGAGCGCAGTGTATATCACTATCGCACTTTCGACGCTGCGGCCCATCGGAAGTCTGTTCATGTTCAGTGACAGAAATATCCTTTAGTCGCCTTTTACGACATTCACAGGAGGAAATGGAGTGGTTCTATTCTAGGTCGAAACCACACAGCACTGCACAACTGCATACATACATACATACATACTATCACGTCTTTGTCCCTAATGGGGCAGACAGAGCATTTTGGGTCTTGCGGCTCTATGCAGAGCCTAGGGCCGCAAGACCCAAAAGCCACTTTTAGCGTCATGGTGGGCGAGAAGATGGAAAAGCAATCAATACAGTGACGGGTTGCTAGCCGCATCGCCTGTTAAAATGATTCGCATTTTTGCCCATTCCCTCGATCGGCTTTTACGATCTGCGCGGGAAAAGAAGCAGCTGGTACATTCTAAGTTTTTTCGTTTCTCCCAGACCAGCATGGGAGCACAACTGCATAACTGCATGAAAAACCGCGGGCTGCTTACAGCCCGTGCAACTCCCGAATATCTAGTGATTTATTAATTTCCCGAATGTTGTTTATTTTTCAGTTTTAATTTCTCGTCGGAATGTGTCGTTTTGTTTATTGTATTACTTAATAAAGAATTGTTACAATAGTATACATATCAATATATCATTTTCTCTGCTTTATGCAATACGATATAATAAGTCGTGCACTTGCACGGTAAACAGAAATTTCCCGTGGACCCACTGGTGGATTAAGCTGATGGGTGAATGGGTCGCGGTTCAATTATGAGTTTTTAATTAGCTTTTGTTTCCTGGCTGTCAATTTGAGTGGCAGGCCTCCTAACACTGACTGCACCAAGTAGCTTCTAGGGTTGAGCCTGAGTTGGCGGGTGGTCTTGCTGCAAGGCTCCACCGAAAACCGCTGCAGCAGCGCCGCCAGCCCTGCCAGCGACTGCATGTGACCCAGTCGAGCACCTGGAATACATAATAATAAAGTTAATATAGCCTCAATAGTTTGGTAGCTATGGAGGACGGTCCGTTGGTGCATCTCAGTGGTACAGTCAGCATCAAAGATACCTGACCGAGGGGTCAGGTATCTCTGATGCTGACTTTACTACATGATAATATTCGAAATATAGAAAGAGGAGGCTCTATCTATTTTTTGAATTTTCTCTTAGATTGAAAATAAGAATGAAAATGAAAATGTATATCATTAAAATCTCTCTGAATACACATTTTCATGTTAATATTATTTTCAGTTTATAAGAAAATTGAAGATGTAGGTGGAGGAGGGGTCATGTATCTCTGATGCCGACTGTACATCAAGGGACAGACCTCCATAGATGCAGCCATCTTACTTTTTTAGAAAAAAAGGTACTAAAAGGCCTCTTCATGTTAGCTTTGGCCCCATGAACGCCTTGCAAGGACCGGGTCCCCATGGACCCGTGGCTGAAAAACGTACCAATATAATAATAATAAATCTTTATTTATCTTCTGACATTCTTGTTTTTACAATTTTGTAAAAATAAAAATGAATAAAGTTCCTACTTGATTTTATAACCATATTTTATAGCAAGACCGTTTGCAATGGTGTTAATGGTTGATTTGCACTTCCTAGCTATAATGAAATCCTGGAATCAGAATCCTATCCATACGTCCATGTTAATATTCTATATGAGAAAGTAACTCTGTCTGTCTGTTATACTCTTCACGCTTCAACCATTGAACCGATTTAGATGAAATTTGTTAAGTACATAGTTTGAGACCCGGGGAAGGATATATGATGTTTTATAATAATTTACAGATTATGTATTTCTGTTATCTCTTATAACAAAAAATACTAAAATATTTAAGGCTCCCATACAACAAACGTGATTTTTGCCGTTTTTTTACTCGATATTAACAACGGGTACAGGTACACGCTTCAATATTCACAGAATTTTAACACCAAATTTAATGAAAATAAAATAATAAGGGCGCTCCCAAAAACCAACGTGATTTTTTATAGATAATTTCAGCTGTCTAGCTATCACGGTTCATGAGATACAGCATGATGACATACAGATGGACAGACAGACACATAGACGAGTCTTAGTAATAGGGTCCTATTTTTTTTTCTGAACTCTAAAAATCTTTGTGTTGTGCCACGCATTGGTTTCTATCGTGCAAAAGAGATTATTATTATTTAAAAAAAAACGCAGTTTGCAAATATTGCTGTGTGTATTGTGTGTGTAACACGAGTGAGTGAGAATCAGAGAGAGATGGTTGCAAACGGAAACCGTCTTATTGTGTGAAATAAGGTGAAGTAACTTTAGTGTAATACCCGGCACATAAAGTTGAACCAATATGGCGGTGGTTGATGTACGTTATTTGTACGTTGTCTGTAAGTTCTTTGTTCGTTTAGAATCACATTTTTCTCTGAACTTTATGATTTATGATTTCGTCTCTGAAGAAAGGCCAAAAAATCTCTTTTAACAATTTTATCTCCAATTAAACACGCACCGACTACCGCCATTTTGGTTTAAACCATTATTCTCCCAAAACACAATGACTTCCCGCAATATATACAATGGTTTAAACCAAGCCGTAAAGGTAGTTCTCTTTTTATATAAGACGGAAATGGTCTATGTTAGAAACTAGTCTCGATCACTCTTCTCATACCACAAAAAAGATAAACATCTGTCGAGCCACAATCTTATACCTTTAAACGAGCAATTCTTGTATATATATATATATATTTATAAATTTCTGTGATATCGAAAACGGCTCTAACGATTTCGCTGAAAATTTGTATGTCGCTTTCGGGGGTAAACAATCGATCTAGATTACTTTTATGTTTGGAAAAACGCGTGTTTTCGAGTTTTCATGCGTTTTTCTTTCCACGCAGAATATGGTCGCTAATTTCGTCGCGCCGACCGCCTTGTTTTTAGCTCAGCGGTTAAGGATACCCACCGCTAGAAAAAGTGTTACGGGTTCGAATCCCACTCGGTGACTTACTTTTGTTTTTTTTATGTTTAAGTTTATATATAATTTTTGATTTTGCATTGTTTTTAGACAAGTTTAAAAAAATTTAGTTAATGTTTGAGATGTAACCGAGCAAAGCCCGGTCGCCCAGGTACTGATACCACACACAAGTCCACAAGTTTATCCGTGGTTAGACGGTCATCGTTTAAATCTCATGTGAGTGGGCTAAAAATTAAAAACTTACAATAATGAGGTGGTCTGAGCTCATGTGATAACGAGATTAAAATCAATCTATAACAATTACATAATTGTAAAGATAAATTTCAGCCCTGTCAACGTTCTGATTATTTTACAATCTGATAATGGAGTCGTAAACCGTTGCCCAGTGTGTGAATAAGGAATGTATCAAACCCGAGATTTTGTTTAGGTCTGTCTGGAATAAGTAGGATAGGAGTATTTACACACCCGCAGCGGTATCTTACAGCATTCTGAATGAAATTTAACCCGGAGTTACAGTGGTAGTATAGTATGAAAAACATTAGTAGAATATTTTGTTGTAGATAAGTAGTTTCATATGATGACTAGTATGCTTTCCGTGCATTTTCTATTTTTTATGATAATAACGTTTAGTTTTAACACATCTTTCTACCTAATTCTACCTGTTCAATTGGTTTCTCTGAAAATGGTTCCGAAAAGCCTCGACACAAATGCTGAGAGACACCATCTTGGTGGCATATTTTGTTAATTATAAGTGATGTTCTGTACTTTTTGTTGTTTTATATATGCTCCAAATAAACATTTTTCTATTTCTATTTTTTCTATAATTAGTAAAAAATCATTGACTTGCTCTGCCTAAGCTCTTTGGTATCGTAGTACACATGCCGAATTGTGCTGTTTTTTTGTTGTTGTTTGTATTTAGACAATGTAAATATATTTAAATAATGTAAAAAGAATAGCCATTGCTATCCAGCTCGGTAACGCGGCCAGTGTTCTGGGCACCTTTGCACCGGAAACGCTAAGTTTGTAAACCTTTTTTTTGTAATTATTTGTATTATTTTGACCATCAATTGTAATTTGTTCTGATTGTAATGACTTGTATGATTAATAAATACTATGTAAAAAGTATATCTAGACAATACCAATAAAATGTACCTGTCTATCAACAAAAAACTCACCAATACACATTCTGGGGCCCTCTCCAAATGGCAAATAGCTGTAGGGCACTTGCATTTTTTCTTGTTCAGGTGCAAATCTTTCAGGTCGAAATTGTTTTGGATTTTCGAAATATTTCTCATCGGTTTGGATGGCTTGAATTGGTATAATGACTTTGACGCCTGGATCAATTGTAATATTAAGACCTGGTATAGTGTAGGTTTTAGCACACTCTCTGTTCAAGACGCCTAGTGATGGTAACAATCTCATAGCTTCTTTAAATGCCATGTCCAGAAGAGTCATTTCCGCGATGGCATCATAGCTTAGCTTATTGTTATATTTAGATAACACTAAGTCAATTTCTTCCTGGATTTTGAATTGGATTTCGGAATTATAGGCAAGTTCGTGTAATAAATAACTTGTGGACGAAGATGACGTCTCAAACCCTGCTGCAAAGAATACGTATACCTGCGCAACCATCATTTTAAAATCCATTTCCATTTCTACTTCCACTGGAGTACCATCTGCGTTAAATTTCTCAACAGATTCTCCTTTTATTTTGCCCTTTTCCTTTAGTTCCAAAAGCAGATCTACAAAGTCATTACGACCAGAAGGCTTCATGTTTCTTTGTTCTAATATGTGTTTTACAATATCGTTCATGAGATTTTCTATGTTTTTTTCCTGAACATGAATGTAATCTCTCAAAAAGGGAAACGCCTCCCACATTGTTAATAATAGGAAGCTTTTAAAACTTGGATTAAACACTCTCCTGCCTAGTTCTCTAAAGAGCGATTTTTCATTGTTTATGGTATTCATATCAATACCGAAACCACACGCACCGATAAACTCTGTAGTAAACCTGGCCATCAATTCTCTGACATCTATTTCACCACCTCGTGACACTATGTCTTCAGCCAAAACTTGTAACTTCTCAGCACATTTAATTATCAACGGAAACATATTTTTCAGCTTAGCCGTGGTAAATGCAGGAGTGAGTCGTTTTCTTATAAGTTTCCATCTATCACCTTCAGCGCTAAATACATTGAGACCTACTAGAGGTTCTACATCAGGATGTCTTCCAAGTCCTCGAATATGAAAGTGCAAAAAATCCGTATTAAGAATATGTTTCACTATTTCCGGATCTCTGATTATGAGTGTTGGGTGGTTCCACTTGAAGTAGCCAACGACTTTCTCAGTTTTATACTTGTTGTACAATTCCGTTGAGATCTGAACCAGACAGCGCTTGCCGAAAAAGTTGTGATGGTGGTTGCCAAAGAAGGGTATCGGAGCGTCATGTTTGACGTTTCTCTTGGACCAGTAACTGAAGTTCCTGGTCCCGTAAATGTAAAGAAATGTAATAAATGATAAAATTAATAAAATAAATATCATATCGACCAGCAAGTCATACGGCCTTAGACAAACTGCTAATTAATAAGTTATCGATAGATAAATTTATGTGTAAGCGAATTTTTCCGTATCTACTAAGATAAATTCACGTACGTATGTATGTTAGACGATAACTTGAGTTCGTGTTTCTAATCCAACTTGAAACAATTTGGTACTTGATTATTCTAGATGAAGTAAAAACATTTTTTAAATTAGAACTTGAGCCAAAGCAGAGATAAAATTGTGTGAATATGAGATGGCGTCGGGCGTTCACAGTTTCTGGCAAACTACTAGTTTTATTTATATATTAGTTATCTTGTTATTCGGTATGTTGTTGATAACCTTTGATTTATACTTACTACGTAAAAATGATTGACAATTAGGGCATTTAGTATCTAGGAATCTTTGCCTTTTAGGCATTTTGCTAGATATAGACGTAGGCGATTTATAGCTAAGGCAATTTGTCTTTTTGACATGAATTACAGGCATTTTGCTTCGTAGACGAACTACAACTAGTAAAAGTTAGACACTCAAATTCGAAAGCATCTACTAGTATTTCATAATTTAATCTGCTTTATTTAAACTGGTTTTCATAGCTGATTGAGTGGCGGACGGCGCCTAAAGATGTCCACCGCAATCCGCAAAGCAAATATCACTACAGCCGCACTATGACTATCCACTTTAACCGCTTGTATGCCAGAATATCAGACAAAATAGTTAATGCATTCTCGCGTAGATCTATGCAAGGGCATACGAGAGGTTAAACATTTCACATATTGTCCGTCCATGAGAATAAGCATTTATAACACCAAACTAAACTAATTTCATATTATAATGTCCAGTAGAATCAATTTGCAATATGAAGCAAACTCCAACTGATCGCTTTGATTGACTTCCCGCCAAAAACCCGTCTGTGTAAACTAAAAATGTCAACTGTCAAAATGCATACATGGCCGTGATACATGGCGCATTCGTTTCCGATGGTTTACGGTTTACGTTACATAACTGACGTCATGACCATAGAGCAATATGGCGTCCACTGCTCCAACGTTTTCGGTAATGTAAGCACGTGAAAAATGTTAATTTTAAATGCATTTTTATTGCATACATTTACCGATTAAATAAAAATGTTGTGCATTTTTATGTGGTTTATTAGCACTATGAAACTCAGATTTGAGAAAACTGCAATAAACGACACCGGCACTAGACCACTAAACCTTACAAGTAACTTTTTTGGGTCAATTTTCACTTGGGACAGGATTTGGCTGGCTTGCCAGGGTCCAGCTATTGCGATGAGCAATGATGATTATCGTAGAGAATCCACTTTTCATAGGTAATAACTCGATAAAGAAACCCTTAATTTGTGCCGGTCAAGTAATGTAACGCAGCAGTCGACGTGCGTTTGCCTGTTTGCTTCACTCAATTCGTGAGGAACCCACCTTTCAAGCTTTTTAGTCTTCCCACTTTGCTTCAAGTGGATTGAAACAGTTTTATCACTAACACCGCACCCTGCAGCTAATTTGGACGTGGTTTGCGATGGATCCGTTTCCACAATAGCCTTTTTTTTAAATTATCAACTTGGGTCTCCGGCCGTCCACGGGGCTTGTTCGAATTTTTCAGAATTAAAACGTTGAAATCCAAACCGCACTATGTTTTCTATTGTGACACGACCGCCATACATATAATTAACTCTTCGAGCCGTTTACGCAGCACTGGTACCACGGTGGAATTATAATACGAGTAGTACTCGTAAATAACGCGATATTTCAAGTTATCCATTTTGTAAACTGAGCGTCGCAAGCAGAAAAAAAAACCGGAACAAAAAACAAATGAATAACGGTTTACGAAACATTTGAACGGAAATTGTATAAATTTGAATTTGGAATTCCTAACCAAAGAGGAGTTTGTGATTAAAGTGGCCAGTACAACAAAACGCCAATTTTAATATGTAAGGACCTAATTAAAAAGTAATTTACAAATATTGACTTGAAATCTCATTTTGTCGATTGTCTGTCGACACGAGTAAAACAAGAGAGTTACAAGTAGGACTAAATGATCGGAAACGAAAATAGTCTATGTAGAAACTCGTCTATAATGCTCACTGCCTTACTAAATATAATCTTTTTGTAGCATTGAGCAAGAATGATACCAAAAATACACTCTTGTCTATAAGTTGTAAGTAAGACGGTCATTGTCTAAATCGCATGTTGCCATAATAGGAAGTGGTCTGAATAATCTCGTCAAAAAGTGAGGTAGTCGAGCTCGTGTGATAGTGAGATTAAAATGTTCCTCTCTGTGTCAGAAGTAATTCTGTTTTCAGTCAATCTATAACAATAAAATAATTCTGACGGTACAGCTCAGTCCTCTAATCTTTTAAGTCTCACAATATAATACTTTATTTTACAATCTGATAATGGAGTCGTAAACCTTTGCCCAGTGCGTGGATAGAGAATGTATCAAATTCGAGTTTTTGTTTAGGGATTTTGTCGGGAAAAGGAAAATGCTAGTCTAAATCTAAAATAAAAGGAGTGTTAACACACCCGCAGTGGTATTTTACAGCATTTTGATTGAACTTTTAACCGAAATTATAGTTTTAAAGATTTTATGGTGACAAGTATGCTTTTTGTACAATTCTTAATTTTTACGATAATAATGTTTAGTGTTAACACATCTTTCAAATTAGAAGAAAATCGTAAAAATCATTGTCTTATATTACTCTGCCTGATCCCTTTACTATCTTATTTACTGTCTTATTGTTTGTATTTTGTCAATGTAAATATAATATCAAATATGTATATCTCTACAATACCAATAAATTTTACCTATCTATCATCAAAAAACTCACCAATACACATTCTGGGACCCTCTCCAAATGGCAAATAGCTGTAGGGCACTTGCATTTTTTCTTGCTCAGGTGTAAATCTATCAGGTCGAAATTGTTTCGGATTTTCAAAATATTTCTCATCGGTTTGGATGGCTTGAATTGGTATAATAACTTTGACGCCTGGATCAATTGTAATATTAAGACCTGGTATAGTGTACGTTTTAGAACACTCTCTGTTTAAGACGCCTAGTGATGGTAATAATCTCATAGCTTCTTTAAATGCCATGTCTAGAAAAGTCATTTCGGCGATGGCATCATAGCTTAGCTGATTGTTATATTTAGATAACACTACGTCAATTTCTTCCTGGACTCTAACTTGGACTTCGGGATTATAGGCAAGTTCATGTAATAAATAACTTGTTGACGAAGATGACGTCTCAAACCCTGCTGCAAAGAATACGAATACCTGCGCAACCATCGTTTTGAAATCCATTTCCATTTCTACTTCCACTGGAGTACCATCTGCGTTAAATTTCTCAACAGATTCTCCTTTTATTTTGCCTTTTTCCTTTAGTTCCAAAAGCAAATCTACAAAGTCATTGCGACCAGAAGGTTTCATGTTTCTTTGTTCTAATATGTTTTTCACAATATCGTTCATGAGGCTTTCCACGTTTTTCTCGAGAACGTAAATGTAATCTCTTAAAAAGGGAAACACTTCCCACATTGTTAATAATAAGAAGGTTTTTAACTTTGGATTAAACAAACTCCTGCCTAGTTCTCTGAACAGCGATTGTTCATTGTTTATTGTATTCATATCAATACCGAAGCCACACGCACCGATAAACTCTGTGGTGAATCTTGCCATCAAGTCCCTGACATCTATTTCACCGCCTTGCGACACATATATCTTCAGCCACATCTTGTAACTTCTCAGCACATTTAATTACCAGGGGAAACATATTTTTTAGCTTAGCCGTGGTAAATGCAGGAGTGAGTTGTTTTCTTACAAGTTTCCATCTATCACCATCAGCGCCGAAGACATTGAGACCTACTAGAGGTTCCACATCGGGATGTCTTCCAAGTCCTCGAACATGAAAGTGCATAAAATCCGTATTAAGAATATGTTTCACTATTTCCGGATCTCTGATTATGAGTGTTGGCTGGTTCCACTTGAAGTAGCCCACGACTTTCTCAGTTTTATACTTGTTATACAATTCCGTTGAGATCTGAACCAGACTGCGCTTGCCGAAAAAGTTGTGATAATGGTTGCCAAAGAAGGGTATTGGAGCGTCATGTTTGACGTTTCTCTTGGACCAGTAGCTAAAGTTCCTGGTCCCGTAAGTGTAAAGAAATGTTATACTTATTAAAATTAATAAAAGTAGTATCATATCGACCAGCAAGACATACAGTCTTAGACAAACTGCTTACTTACGAGATATCAATAGATAATTTTTGTGTGAGTGAATTTTTCCACGTCTACTAAGATAATCGGACGTTTGTTTGTATTATTAATGTATATATGGCTTACACGAACGGGGCTTAGCACGAACATTTTTTGTTACGTCTAACGTATATATAAATTAATAATTTGTTTAAATCGCGATAGTTGAAAAACCAAGTTTGTATGTATGTTTAACGATAATACGAGTTCGTGTTTCTGATCTGAACTCCATGAAATTTGGTAGGTGATTAACTAGATAATACAAAAATATTTTTTAAATTAGAATATGAGCGTAATCATAATCAGAGATAGAGTTGTGTGAATATGAGATGGCGTCGGTCATTCACAGTTCGGGGCAAACTACTAGTTTTATTTATATATCTGTTATCTGCAGGTATCTGTTTATGTATATTATTGATAACCTTTGAATTTTGAAGAAGCGATTTACAGACTTATTTAGTTAATCGACTTTTAAAAACGAAGTTTCCAAGTGAAATGTACATGTTTTTTATTCTCCAAATGCACAAAGACGCCTGAACCAATTTTTAAAATTCTTTTTTTGTTTGAAACGGCGTATTTGTCAGGTGGTCCCGAAATAAATAGAAATTTTATTAAAATCGGTAGTGTAGTTTGATGTTGAAGCCGGTTTTTAGTTTTGAAAAAATATTTATAGGCGTTTTGCTTCATAGACGAATTAAAACTGGACACAGAAAGTAGGATAAAATTCAAAATTCAATGGTTTATTTAGTAACCAATAGATATATTTTACATGATATGTAGTGTATACTAAAATTAAATTGATTTCTAAAGGACAGCTACCGGGGACCAGCGCTTCGCAACAACCACTGCTAAGATGAAACGCCGAAATTCATTAGTCAACTCAACCACAACACACACAGAAGGGCTTTATCATATTATTAAGTCTTTTTCAATTAATCAATATTTCTAATAAAATTCAATGTTGATAACTACTATTTCGAAAGGTGCTCGATCTTATACTGGCTAGAAAGTGTTCCATTCCCCAGGGAAGCGTTATTGGGTGCTTGCTATTTTTAATCTATATAAACGACCTACCAAAAACCCTGAACCAGACCTGCGTACTTTTTGCGGATGATATTTCACTACTAACCCCTTACACAAATCATGACAATTAAAATCAACTACTAACCCAAACTATTGACTCTGACGTATCGTGGCTATCTGACCATAATCTTGAAGTAAACTTTGCAAAAACAAAATTGATACAATTCAGACCATACCAAAAAAAGGCCCTTGACATAAACCTTAACTACGGTGGAATCAAACTTGAAAGTGTTAATACATTTCAACTACTCGGAATAGTTTTAGATACACATACGGACTGGAAAGCCCACGTTGATAAGATAGCTATAAAATTGTCCAAATTTACCTACGCACTTCGAGAACTGAAAAAAACGACTAACGAAAAAACATCAATAGCGGCATACTACGCGTATGCATTCTCATGGCTAACCTATGGCATCATTCTCTGGGGAAACAGCACTGACTCAAATAGACTACTCCTCCTACAAAAGAAATGTATAAGAATAATAACTAATATTAAAAGTAGAGAGAGCTGCAAGCCATATTTTAGGAACCTCGAAATATTAACTGTACCTTCGATTTATATTTTGGAGGCCTGCAAGTTTGTACGCAAATATCCCCAGTTTTATACAAAGAAAGAAGAACTACCGCGACGTTATCCATTAAGAAAAAAAAATCAATTAATATTACCTTCTTCAAAAATGGAAATCTTCAAATCTGGACCATTAGCAATGACTACTAAAATATATAACGCCTTACCTGACAGCCTAAGGGCTGAGAAAAAGGATTCTTTATTTGTAAAAAGATTAAAACAGATACTTACAGAAAAGTCCTATTATACGGTAGACGAGTTTTTAAACGATAAAGAAATACCCAACTGACAATACAAAACCTCTAAACATAATTAAATACAAACATAATTATAAAAATAAATTACTTGTAGACAGAATCTTGACATTAACTTTCTAAAATAAAATTAATCTGATAAAATTGACGTAATAAAATCAAATTAATAACAAAAAGTGCATGGTAAATAAAATTGCATGGAATAAAATAATTACAATATGATATAAAAAGCATTTGTTTATGATGCAAATAATAATTAATATTGAATAGTATTTTTTAATTTCATATAATATATTTTTTCTTGGACTAGAACACCCGCTTGCCGTTCCATTTTATTTTTGCAATACCCAACAGGGTTCATGTTGTACTTAAGAACAGTGGTAATATTAGTAAGACTAAGAACTGATGTATAATATGAATGCAATAAATGAATTGAATTGAATTGAATTGAGAAACCCGAAACAAAGCCGATCCAAAGAAGAAAAAATCGGTAAAAATGAAAAAAAAAAAATGGTAGGTAGTTATGTATCGACATATAATTGGGGTTTTAGTCACATAATGTGCCTTAAGTACTTGATACAAAGAGCCTGTTACAAAGTAGCATACCGGCTCATCAAGAGGCTCCACCCATCAACACGTGGCAAATCACATGTATACTTTTCTATGACGCAATTACGGATCTTTCTGGAAACTCCTATTGTTAATCTTAATTAAAGATTTTATTTTATGAGTCATAAATAAGTCATACTTTGACAGTTGATCTGATAGGAATACCGGCGGCCCTTTGAAATACAAAGTAATCCTTAGAAAATTATAAAGTTTATTAGTTTTCGTGACATATATTAAAACAAGGGATTTGACACGGTGGTAAGTTTATGGCTATTTTACGACTTTGTTTTTCAAATGAAACCTTGAAAGATTTTCCATAGGAGGCATCCCTTCTTTAGCAAACGTATATAAACCTGACAATGAGTACTTGAAACTCATTCTATTCCCAAGCCGACATTAGGCGCGTTGTTCTTAAACTGTATATTTTATATTTAAATTGTGTAAAAATTTATAAAGTAAAAAACTAACATCTTAACTAAAAAGTTAGTTTTCATTTCTAAACTATTAAGACTCCCTTCGGTCCACCTACAGTCTACACGAACTGCAAATTATTTTGATCGAATCGTCTTACAAGCGTCGAGTATCTGAGTTCGGCAAGAAGCATCTTCGACGAGCCAACTTCGAGCTCCACATCTTCACATCGCAGCCCCACTTGGGTCAAGAGTACAGCTGGTACAGCACCCCACTTCGGTCGAGAGTATAACTAGGTACCATAAAAATCTGCACTTATCTGTTTGCTTGGCAGTCACATTGTTTTAATTTGTTTACACACGCAGATAATAATAAAAACTCGGCAGGAAATAAACTTTGCAAGAATGATAACACAAGGCGCTTGCCAATTTTCTCACATTGCTGTCACCTTGGCTGCACGTGGAAGAGTAAACAGATTTTATCGAACGAAAAGAGAGTGTTTACATAGCTAAGAAGAGTTTGCATCTTACGGAAAAGCAGATAATGAAATCATTAATTTGCGTCGACTGAAACGACTTTGGTGAGATTCTATTTTACTACCGATCATGAAAAAGATTGACATTCGACAGAAAAAAAAACTAAAGACCCATAGATTGCATCTGGAAGTATTTAGAGGCGGACGACGGACACGTCCAACTGCTTACAGTTTGCGGGATCTAGAACAAAATGCAAGAAAAAAACGACGGGTTGCACTCTGGGAGTGCCGGCAGAAGTGAAAACTTGAATATTAACGTTGTGCATTTTTGATATTTTGGAATGGTTAGGGAATAATTTTGTACGAATTGCTTTAATTATCAGTATAAAATATTTCAAATCTTTTCTGAACCACAGTCTGTCACAAATGTCACAAGCATGACCAAATTCATTTTCAACAAAATCATTTTCAAATACACAGCAGTATGGCCACTACACAGACGGTCGAGCCATCAGCTGTCACCATCCATGAATGCGCGTAGCACGCTGTAACATAAACACACACGAACATTCACGCAAGCGCCCTGCGCCGTCTTACGAATTTTCGATCAGGTCACGTGTCCTGACGCGAGTTTAACATTTTTTACCCATTCCAAAAAAAGTGCACAACGCCGCTAAAGAAGTTTTCACTTCAAAAAGGCAGAGTGCTAGGCCGGCGTCCGCAATTATCTAACAGAAAATTTCATTATCCAGCCTAACAGCTAAATCGTTGTTTGACCATCGAAATGTTTTTTTTTGTTTTTTATGTGTGTAAGTAGCTAACACTGATATCAGATTTTTCTAGCTGCATTATGGTATCTGACATAGCTTGATAAATGTGAGGCACAGAGCCGGCTCCAACGGCTCAACGTGCCTTCGCGCCAAATTTGGAAGAGCTCAAGACATTTTTGAGTTACTTGTGACCCATTGACTGCTTCCGTGGTCTAGTGGTGAAGGCGTTCCCCTTGTGATTCGGAGGTTATGGGTGTGAATTCCACTGCGAAGAATACTTTTTGAAAAGTTGTCAGTTGATTACGATAAATCAGGTGATTGAACCATGCAAAAGCAATAGCAGGCAATAGCATGCTTAAATCATATGATAATCTGAAAAAATAAATGATTCCGTGTTTCGGAAGGCACGTATAAACTGTGAGTCCCGAACGCCATCTAGCGTTTGATCATCAAACTACCCGAGGATTGGTTCCGACGGCGATTGCTCTGTTTAAAAAAGGAACCTCGTCTTTCCTTAGTAGCGGACCTGTGAAGCATTATTGCTGAGGATGCAACCGGGAAATTACTCTCGGACGATGATGATGATTTGTGGCTACTCAACCTAATGCGGACCACGCCTGGTGTTGTTTAACTTGCGATAGCGTTTGTTTCTTTTTTGTGGTATATTTTTCTTGCTATTGTTGAGAAATACAGTACAAAACAAAAGGAAAGGTGATTATGAGACCGGCGCGTGAAGAATGTGGCATTCAATGTCAACGCATAAACTAACTGCAGAAGTTGTTTTTTCTATTTTTATTTTTTAATTTCGGTGTAAGTTGGAATGACTCATGCACGTTGCAACGCGAGGTATTTGCCAATTTTCTTGAAGACGTTATAAATTTGTTATCAAACGACGCGTAAGATTTTTAAGAACATTGAAGTTAGGTTCGTTTATTTATTAAAAAGCTGAAATTATTTACTTAAATTTCTTCTTGGCCCTATATACGCTATAAATGATAAAGACGTGAATACGTAAGTATGTATCGCACAACCAGAGGCTGTAATCATACAGATATTTCTTAACTCCCACATATAATTGTGGAGTTAAACAGGCAAGGATAAATTTGGAGAAAAGCTCGGGTATTTTGTTTTGCTTTTCGTGTGTGTAAGTGGCCAACACAGGTGTGACATTATTGTAAGCTGCCTAAAGGCAGCCATACAATGATGACAGCCAGAACCAACGGCTGATACGTGGCTTCCGAAGCACGAAGGACCTTAGCCCTAGATATGCGCACTCCCGCTGGGCCACCGAGCTCCTAAAAAAGAGGTCGGAGAATATAGCTAAATAATACTATATATATATTTAATAAAACATAAGATAGGAAGATAGATGTCTGTACAGAGTGATAGGAGGACCGAGAAAGACGTGGAAAGAATGTGTAATGACAGATATAAAGGAACTTATAGTTCATATATGGTGAATGACAGAAAGAAGTGGAAGCAGTTGACACACACAACCGACTCCAAATAGGGAAGTGGCGAGGAGAATGATAATGATGATAACCCTTCAAACGTCGTCATAGCAGACACAATAGTAAAACAATACATCAGACGCCCGCTCCGGGCGTCCGACATTTGAAGGGAAATTATAAATAAAATAGAACTTTATTGAAGTTTTATACATGATTTATGAATGCATATTGAACATTAGAATTCCAATAACATCTAACCAATCACAATACTCCAAATATCCACTCCGATAAACTAGACTCCAAAAAACTAGACTTTGTCATTTCTTTAAACTTAAAATAATTAAATTTTAAACAAGCAAACACATAACTCAACATAAAGATTAGATCGGGCATGTGATAAATTTCTCAATTAACCAGACCACCAGCGCCGAAGAATTTGGCACGAAGAATCTTTGATTCACGAGATTGTACAAACGTAGTGAGGTAGAAATAATATTGTACCGAGGGAAGTAATGTCTCAAGGAGAGACTGCGGAAGTCTCATCACCTGAGTTATGAGCCGCTATTGTAGGACTGCTTTGAACTCGACAAAATATGAAATCCCGGTTTGCAAGTCACTATTTATTTTGATTTATTTATACTCGTAGTGCGCATTTAGCCGAAAGTAAGGAGACCTGGAGAATACTACTCTTACAAGAACCTTGTTCTAAAATTTTGTGATGAAGATAATCGGATTCTTTGTTTTAGATGGTCCGGTGCGTGGTCGGCAATAAATGGGTTACCCATTAACAAATAATTTGAAAGTCGATAAATGAAATTTTTAGATATATAAGAGTGAAATTGTGGTCATTTGATTAGGTAAACAACATAGAAGACAACCAAACAAGATTGCAATTATAAATAAGCTCATATTCTTTTGGCCTATACTTATTTTAAGCCATATGAGTTTAGATTCACCATTGTACAGTTTTACTTATTGTGTTAAAATAAACAAATCTTTACAAGATCGTAACCAGATAAAGATAGTGAGATTAAATAATAAATTGACATAACACGTTAATAAAGCAGAATGTTTTTTTAAATCTTAAAACTATGATTCACGAAAATATTTCTGTAGAAGATACTCAAAACATCTTTGTATTTATCCACAAAAACACCAATAATACTAACCGAAAACAGTTTCGTTCGTATTGTAAACAAAATAATCGTCACCGTTTGACAAAAATAACCGTGGAATGCCGGATACTGCAATCCTGGTTCGTATTGGCGGCGCAGGTGCTGAAAATTTTCAGTACGAGGTAGCTCTCCGAACTGCGCGCACGCATATAACGAAGCTATAAGAATAGCCTCCATCGATATTATACACGATACACTTCATACCCACGATACTGAAAAAGTTAATTCGATTTTTAAAAGTGGATTCTTTGTGTGGACAGTGACAAGTGAAGATAATTCAAAAAAGTTCTTGAAGACATAGCGGTGGAAGTGAGAACTATGAAGGTTTTAACAGTTCAAGACAAAGTGACAAGTGTAGGGAATGAGAATGAGCCGACAGTTGAGGTGGAAGTTCCCAAGCTTACGAAAGAGGAATTGAACAGGTAAGTGATGAGTCATGTTTAGGAAGCAATGATTTTTCTAATCTAATTGGCATTGTGATTTTATTTTACGAGTAGGTATTACGAATGGAAGATAACGTATCTCAAGGGTTATTCATAAATAAAATGCCTTCTTTTGGGATGAAGTTTAGAAGGCTACAAGTGATTATTTTGCTTTGATAATGGTGATTCATGTCTATTGAATTGGAAATAAAGATAAGGTTAATAAATAAGGTAAATTAGAATGAGTTAACGGGTTATAAACGTATAGAAATTTTGCATTTATAATAATTTTTTTATACAAAATAAAAAATAAATCGATTGTGTTTACTTTATATGAAGATTAGATTACCCTTAAAGTAAGAATTTAATATACAGAAAATGGTGTAGCTAATGGCCATTCTCGAAGAAATAACAATGATAAAGTTAGCATGCTTTGTTATACAAACGCTGCATCATCTGATTGTACCACAGAAGATTTTTTGACGACGTTTTTGATATACAGATTGAACCCAGTATTGACAACAACAAAGTTCAAGTAGAATAACTAGATGAAGTAGACGTGGATGAAGCAAGTTCGCTAGGTCAGACGCTTGGCACCTTGCCAGATGACACAACCGCGTGGTATGCGGTGTTTACGTGTGGCACGCGTGTCGCGCTTCTGCTGAGGAATGCGATCTTGTTTTCTACTGCTTCAGTTTTCCGATACGCACTTTTTGCGCTCCATCAAAAATAAAAGAGACACAGTTAAATTTTTTTCGCAGAGAAAGTTCTAGTTTAATTGAAAATAACACAAATGTGCGGGAGTTCATTGCATTAGCTCAAGATAGAGTACTTATTCTGCAAAGTAAAGATTCGGACTATGACAAATATTACTCTGAGGTATTTTACTTGGAATAATAAAAAGAATTAACTTAACCGATTTTGATTGCCAAAAGTCTTAAATTCATATTTTCTAAACAAAATCCATGTGTTTTCTACATTTTTATATTTGTACTTTGGGCATTCTAATTATTTTCCTTTTCCGTTGTTACAGAGGATGTCCTCTTGGTGTTTCCCGAGTCACAGACTCCGTCTACGTCTGTGGGGCGCACGCTCTCCCCGGAGCAGTGAAGGCACTCCGCCCTGGCCTCATCGTCAGTGCGGCTCCTGAACTTCCTCCACCCCCCGAAGACTATGTCCCAAGACACTTCGTACCACTGCTGGACACGCCCAGTTCTGATATGCACCCTTATATGGACCGAGTTGCCAACCTGATCAATGAGGTTAGTGTCGTAGTTTAAAACTGTTTTGTAAATATCACTGAAAATGATATAACACCATTGGAAATAATATTATTGAATTTAAATTGAAATTTGTAAATGTTTATCTGTTGTTAGGTAGTCATAAAAAAGTAATGTTTGGCTAGGCAAATCCAGTCATCCGAAACTGATTAACCACGTCGAAGATGCCATGCTTTATTGTGCCATTAAAATTATACGTAGTAATAACTCAAAGAAACTCGAGAAAATATTCAGAACAGTGGACCCAGTTTATATTTTGGAATAGTTATTAGTGTCTCAATAAGTAAGGGCTATATACGTCGAGCTATACTAGACCACTATAGTATTATGAATTATGATATCGACATTCCCATACAAAATAGCCCAGGCGGCTGCGCACTTTTACGTGTTATTTTAATTTTATTATACTAAAGGGATCTTGTATAGGCCGTCGTTCCCCTTACACACTGTATGTCAAATATATTTATTGAGAATAATTAAATAAATAATGGTATTTTTAATGCATAGGTTGTGGAGAACGGTGAAGTGGTGCTGGTGCATTGCGTGGCTGGAGTCTCTAGATCCGTGACGCTGTGCCTCGCGTACCTCGTCAAATGGCAGAAAATGTCTCTGAGGGACGCTTACCATCACATGAAGCAGAGAAGGTATAATTTTAACACTTGCTTAATAGGCTTTACTTCGCAGAAAAGGTTTTACTTTGTAGATAAGGCATTATTTTGTAGAAAAGTTAATTTGACTACTAAAGTTTTTTAATGGCCTTACCAGTATTAGACAAGTTCCATAATAACGAAACATCTACAATGTATAGTGATTTGCATTGGGATTTACGTAATAAAATATATGATGTTCTTAGTATTGAACTCTCTTGACGCCTTTGTAGTAAAAGAAAATAATTTTAACGTAATTTTTGTTGTCCTTAGGCCACAAATACGACCCAACACTGGATTTTTCAAGCAACTCATCAAATTCGAAGAGAGACTTTTCGGAGAAGCATCCGTCAAGATGGTCTACTGCGAAGCCATTGACAAGGAGATCCCTGACGTCTACGAGCCCGACTACAGGGGTATGATGTGGTTCAGGCAGCGATACGGACCCATTGAGAAGTGCTGAGGAGGAAGAAGAAATGAATGATGGAGTGTGAATGCGGAAGGAATAAAAGACGACTGTAAATAATAAGACTGAGTGGATGAATGGATATACTGAGAGGAGGAATGATGATAAGTTATCTAATAGAGACAGAATTGTTTTGTTTGTTGATTGATGTATTGAATTAAATGTTATCGTTTTTGATAAGAGGAATCTAAGCATTGTCTCTACTGTATATTGAAAGCGTGGAAACGTTTTAAAATCAGTTCCAGTTAAATGGATTCATACGCAAATTTCTCTGACCATAGTATTTAAATTATTTAAGAATTGAAAATGAATACTTTTATTTTTGACTACTAGGAGCTACGCTCTACTCGTTCGACGTTTTCAATATAAACGGAGGAGTATTGTATATCTTTAATTTGTGTTGTCAATCATTAGTTTACGAAATGTATTCTTCAGATTTGTGAAAAACATTCTCATTGAGGCTATTGTAGAATAGATATTTGCGTGTTAGCATCATATGTATAAGAAATGTGATAATTTATTGTTAAAATAATTTATTTTAAAGATAAGGGACCAAAATAAATGCTTAATGTAATTTAAAATGTCTTTTCTTTAACTTAATGCTGTCATTAGAATGATTAAATCTCTGACAACGTCTCAGGAAATTATTATCAAAACAGAATAATTAGTAATTAAATAACAGTCAAATAAAAAAAACGAAAAATTGCCAAAGATGCGATCTACAAATGAAATGTACGTAGAAAGACACTAACAAAATTGTATATCTTGTATTAGAGCAGGGACTTAAAAGGGGCAATCGCAAGATCGTTCTTCTCAAAAGTTCAATAAAGGAAAATGGTTGGTCTGTAGTTGGCAAAAGGGCGAACATCATGATTGTTGATAATAAATGTGAACTAGCTACATTTTTTCCCTGGATAAGCAATATTGAATCCACTGAAATATGCGGACAAAAGCTAGTAAGATTCAACTGATTCCAACTGGTAAAATAAATGGAGCAAAAACGTATTCGTAAAAATATTTGCATCAGCTCCGATGCCTAATTACATCAGTAGTGTAATGAGTAATCCCATTGAGGCGAGTTGATGGCCGCGTGGCATTGAGCGGTAAAAATACATCGAACCCCGCCTGCGGGGAGAGGAATGGGAGGGGAGACCTGAACAATTCGATGTATATCTTCCGTGTGTTGCATCACAGGTTTGTTGAACATCAACACTGTAACTGTTTGTTTAACTGTCTGAACGGATAAATAGTAAAATGCTGATGAGCCGAAAATGTCAGAATACCAACTTGCTAATAACTTTAGGAGCTTGATAGCTCAGGCAGCCATTGGCCATTCCGAAACGTATCGGTAGCTTTTCTTTAAAGTAAAGTCCAATTACTAACTTAGATAGAAAACATCACTCGCAATGTACTTATTTGTACCATACTTATTGACGTGTAAAATTGCCTGCAAAGGTTGACCTTATTGAAAAAACTGTTGATTCTTAATTGATTCTCTATTAGTGTAGGTACGCATTGTTACAACTTAATCAATTTAAAAACATCTACTACAACTATTTTCTGCAACAGAACAAAAATCGCATCCTACCATGCACAGCACATACTTACTCACTGAAGAAATAAATATTTAACGCCCCTTTTGAAAAACTTTTAGAGGAAAGTTTTAGAGGAGGATTTTGTCTAAGGACAAGCTGTAAATGAATAACCGGTTACCAATACAACTATCTTCGATTCAAAATAATATTCTTCAAAATTTGTAAATTATAAAAATGCATGTGATTACAGTAATGAAGGCTTATTTTATTTATTATTGAAAAACTTTGTTCTGTAGTCTCTCGAGAAAACCAAGACACCTCATGAAGTTCCTCATGAATCATTTTGATTTAAAGTTATTTATGCCTTTGTTGGATTGCGATACATCAAGCAAATTATTGGCAGTTGTTAGTTCACCTGCCGTAGAGGCTATACGGTTGTTACTATTGGTATAATGCCAAAATTCTGTGCGTCGTTTCAAAGTCTGCCTTTAGACGGATCGTTTGCGAAAAATATTGTTTACTTCCACAGTTGCCTTAATAGCTAAGAGCATAAGATCCATAATGGTTTGAATAATGAGCGTCTTTTTTTTTGTTGTTTTCGACAGTGAACACCTGATCTGCGGTATTTTGGCA
Organism: Acrobasis consociella; assembly: GCA_963555685.1. Lineage (NCBI taxonomy): Eukaryota > Metazoa > Arthropoda > Insecta > Lepidoptera > Pyralidae > Acrobasis > Acrobasis consociella. Next base: position 3,909,252 of record OY743111.1, on the reverse strand, counting down.
GTCTCATGATTCAAGTTCAGTGTCTTTGCTAATTACTACGCCAACACACGAGTCATTACGCGGTTTTTGTGCGTACTTTTTACGCAAATTACCAAAATAGCCTGTTATTTAAAGTTGACAAGTCATTAGGGAAAATATGCGACAGCAGGATCGTCAAAGAAAGCTTTTTTCGACATGGTGAATCACAAAATTCAAAATGACGGAATGACATTTGCAATTTCATTTTGACAGCTTGATTTCTTTTGTTTCGCTCCAAAAATACATAAAATTCAAGTGTAACATTTTACTCTTTTTTAAATGGGTATTCATAATGATCGATATCATTGCGGATATTACTTTGTTTATAATCAATAAAATCAATCTTAAATTCATACAGTTGATTATATGTTTTGTTTTTTTTTTTCTTTATCTCAAAGTCTACGATATTTTACGATAGCTGATGGAATAGCACTTTATCCGTTGTCAAATAATATTAAAATAATATAGTCTGTTGTATGAGGTAGAAACTAGGAACGTTCTGGCTGTCTCCAAAATTTACACCTTTTTCAACATGTACGTTTTCAAATTCGGCTTTTACATGACTTGGCAGTAATTTCAATTTTCTTGGCATAAGTTAGGACTTGTGCATTAAAATGTCATTTGGATTGTTCCCAACCGGCTATTTTGGCGTTTGTACATGTACCAACCTAACCCATTTCGGTTTTCCGAGTTATGAAAATGTCACACTGTGTGAGGAAAGGTTTACGGGACAACTTGTGATTGCCAGTGAATTTATGTCCTCTCAACTGTTTTATGTACAGTGGAGACCATAACGGCGGTATAAACCTAGTTTGCTGATGTGGATTTAGGTACTTTTCTGCTCATTAGTGTATAATGTTGAAACTGCAACTCTTTAAAAACAAGTTTATTAAATTTCACAAATGTCGTAAATTGTTTGTCCTATCTATTTTACTTGACTCTGTATTTTAAATACCCTTCACAAACTCTCATTTCTTTTTAAACAACAATGAGAGTTCCCGGGTTCAATCCCTTAGGATTAGGTCAAGATGGAAAATGATCTTTTTCAGATAGACCTGGGTCTTAGATGTTTATCTCTACCTATACATGCATTTGTTGTAAAATATAGTATCGTTTAGTTCATCATCATTATCATTATATCAGCCACAGGAAGTCCACTGATGGACATAGGCCTCCCCCAAGGATTTCCAAAACGACCGATCGGAAGAGGCCTGCATCCAGCGCCTTCCTGCAACATTGCGCAGGTCGTCTGACCATCTAGCAGGTGGGTGTCCTATCGTTTAGTTAGTATAACACAAGTCTCGAACTTACTTTTGGGGCTAGCATTGATCCGTATATATTTATTTATTTAACAAAGTATGTCGTCTACTTCACCATCTGCATACCGTTCTATTTTCATCGCTCAGGTTTGACAGCGACCTTTGAATGTTACATTTTAGCGTTACGATTTGGCACTTAGTCTTATTATTTTGTTTACAGAAATAAATTGGACGCTGATGGACAGCCAGACAGTAATGATCTTTATATTAAGTACAGTTATAGTATGCGTTGTTGAAAGCGTAGAGGGTGGACACTATATTTTAAAATAAATACATATGTAAATAAACACCCAAGATCCAGGTCAATTTGAAAAAAGCCATTTTCTTACTTGCCCTGGTTGGGGATAGAATACAGAACATCCAGGTTGGCGGACTAGCGTGTTCTAAGTAAACGCTCTTAGTAGATATACAATGAATTTAAGCGGCTTATTCATCACCATGTCACATCACTTATTATGCACCATCTTTGGGGATTCGGCAAGGACTGAAAATTAAATTGAAAAGATGTCAAGTTTAATACTTGACATTACATTTGAATGACACCATTTGTATAATACGGGTCCCCCCTTAATTGCAGATTTTTTTTATTGAATAGAAAATTGTTTGGCATCTACTCATTTATCATAATTTCCGCTCGCTCGCTTTGCTCGCTTGTTCATGTTCTGGTTACAGGAAACCTAACAAACCTAACCTACATTCCACGGCAAAGTTGTTTTTGTGTCTGTGTTACTTTCGCCCTAAGCTTGAGTCGCTCGCTCGCTTCGATCGCTCGTTCATGTTTTGGTCACAGGAAACCTAACAAACCTAACCTACACTCCACGGCAAAGGTTTTTATTTTGTGTCTGTGTTACTTTCGCCCTAAGATTGAGATCTTAAAGTATGCTATTTTACATTCGGACATAAAAATTCAGCCAAACAATCATTATTCATATAAAACATTTTTTTAAGCATTTGAAGTGTTCCTCATGATAAGATTCTGCCAAGCGTGTTATGCCAAATGAAATTCGGAGCATCAAGATTTTGCCAGATAGAGGGTACCCATATAATACGTGTTAAATTAAGACGTCTGTAAAAAAGGAAAAAAAATACATCAGGAAGAAAAAATCCTCTATTAGGTGTTTAGTTAACTTTGGAAAGTTGATTTCTAAAATTCTCAGTTCTTTCAAAAGTTTCTAATTGAAGAGTAGTCTACTTACGGCTGATACAGGAAAATAATGCATAAAAGTATTACTAAAAACCACGACTGGTGCAATTAGATCTAACTTGTGAATTAGAGGTAAGTGGCTGAGTCAATCAGCATAACTAGACTAATTGTCTGCTCGTTCTTTTTGGCAATGAGTACATTTAGAGTCATTACATTTTTTGTATGTGTGGTAGAGCAGCTAAAAAATGAGTTTATGTATCTATCTAACTTTTATGAATCATGAAATACTTTTAACGGATCACAAATAATTTAACAGCAATTATTTCAATTACAATAAGGTCCCCAGATTTAAATTTTTTTCTTTACACTTTACATTCTTAGTAAATATATCAATTTATCCGTTCAGCTAGATAAGCCAAGTTTTTGTTTTTAAAATCCTCTGAGACATAGAAAATAGTGTTAAAAATTGAAAAGATGTTTTAGTTAAGGATCTAGTCTAGTCAAATTCGTATTTAGTTACATGATCTAACAAACTTTACTCCATAAAAAATCCCAAAGCTCCCCTTTTTGGAATACTTTTTCAACACTGTGACTAATAATATCAGTAGTTTACTACTGATATTATTTACAAATAATACTTATGCTCACTATAAACTATAACTAAATAATACTCATGCCGTATGGTTTCCGGCCTAGAATGGAACCACTCCCTTTCCTCCTGTGGATGTCGTAAGAGGCGACTAAAGGATATATTCGTCACGAACACCAAAACAGGCTTCCGACGGGCAGCAGCGTCGGAAGCTTGATAGTGACACAACACTGCGCTCGCCAACCCGCCTGCCAAGCGTGGCGAGTATGGCAAAACCCCCTGATGGAGGAACAAAAAAAGACCAGGCCCCCAGTACCCGGCGGCCCCGCTATTCCTGGCTCCGGTAGCGGTCATGGTAACGGCGGGGCAGGGGGTGCTAAGAATCTCCGGATGAGATCGGGCTACCACCCACGGCGAAAACTGGCCCTGGTAACGCACAACGTCCGCACTTTAAGGCTGGACGAAAAACTGGCTGAGGTAGAAGAGGAAATGAGTAGGTTACGTTGGGATATTGTAGGGTTGTCTGAAGTCCGAAGAGAGGGCGAGGGCACGACGACCCTGGAGTCCGGTAACCTACTCTATCACCGGGAAGGAGACGAAATAAAGTCTCAGCATGGTGTCGGGTTTCTCGTCCACAGGTCCCTCGTAAATAACTTAGTTACTATCGATAGTGTTTCCAGCAGGGTAATATACCTGATACTCAGACTATCGAAAAGGTACTCGCTGAAGGTTATACAGGTGTATATGCCAACCGGAAAACACTCAGATGCAGAGGTTGAGGTCGTGTATGAGGACATTAGTAGGGCCATACATGCCTCCAAAACCCAGTTTACGGTTATTATGGGGGACTTTAACGCAAAATTAGGCAAGGGACGCGATGGAGAGACCAGGGTGGGGCAATTTGGATATGGCGAGCGTAACGACAGGGGACATAGGCTGGCTGATTTTCTGGAGGAAGAGGGACTCTTTGCGATGAACTCTTTCTTCAAAAAGCCGCCACAGAGGAAGTGGACCTGGATAGGTCCTAGTAAAAACGACCAGCCCCCTGTCAAGAACGAGATAGACTTCTTCCTGACGACCAAAAGGCAGATATTCAATGATGTCTCCGTGATCAACAGGATTAAAACCGGCAGCGATCACCGAATTTTGAGAGGCATCATGAATATCAGTCTCCGACTCGAAAGGTCCAAGTTGATGAAGTCTGCGCTACGACCATCACAGAGTCAGATCCAAAACCCCGAGAGCTTTCAAATAGAACTCTCCAATCGCTTCGAAGGTCTCCAGGATTGCGTTTCAGTGGACGAGTTAAACAACGGGCTTGTTGAAACTGTCCAAGCAGCGGGATCTAAGTTTTTTAAAACCCGCCCTAAAAGGAAACCTCAAAAAATCTCTGCTCAGACCCTTAACTTGATGGCAGAACGACGATCCATGACGCTGCAAACCTCCGAAGATGCTGAGTCGTATCGGCGGCTCAATAGACGAATACAAAGGTCCTTGCGACACGACATTCGCTCCTTTAATACTAAATGTATTGAGGAGACAATAGAACGAAACAAAGGTTCCAAAGTGTTTGCAAGGATCATGTCTACTGGGCAAAGCAGGCTGACTAAGCTGAAGACGGAGGGCGGTAACATGGTTTCGACAAAGGATGGGGTGCTGGCAGAGATCGAGAGGTTTTATGGGCAGTTATATACATCCGTTGCAAAACCTGTGAATATGGCTACAGATCCAAGAGCCAAGCTCACCCGACACTATACCGAGGATATCCCGGACATCAGTCTGTACGAGATTAGAATGGCCCTCAAACAGTTAAAAAACAACAAGGCGCCGGGCGAGGACGGGATCACAGCAGAGCTTCTGAAAGCGGGCGGAACGCCGGTACTGAAAGTCCTTCAGAGGCTCTTTAATTCCGTTCTGCTCGAGGGCGTAACGCCAGAAGCGTGGAACAGGGGCGTGGTGGTCCTTTTCTTCAAAAAGGGTGACAATACTCTCTTGAAGAACTATAGGCCCATCACGCTTCTTAGTCATGTCTATAAGTTGTTTTCGAGGGTTATCACGAACCGTCTCACTAACAGATTTGATGCCTTCCAACCTCCCGAACAAGCCGGATTCCGAAAAGGCTATAGTACCATGGACCACATCCATACATTGCGGCAGGTTATAGAGAAGACGAGGGAGTATAATCGGCCGTTGTGTTTAGGGTTCGTGGACTACGAAAAAGCCTTCGATTCGATCGAAACGTGGGCCGTGCTTCAGTCTCTCCAGCGGTGCCGAATTGACTGTAGGTATATCGGGGTGTTGAAGTGCTTATACAATAAAGCCACTATGTCGGTCCGAGTACAGGAGCACAGTACGAAGGATATTCCATTGCAAAGAGGCGTAAGACAGGGAGATGTCATATCTCCAAAACTGTTTACCGCCGCTCTGGAAGATGCCTTTAAGCTCCTGGAATGGGAAGGACTGGGCATTAACATTAATGGCGAATATATCACTCACCTTCGGTTTGCCGACGATATCGTTGTCATGGCAGAATCGATGGAGGACTTAAGTACGATGCTTGAAGACCTAAATCGAGTTTCCCAACAGGTAGGCCTAAAAATGAATATTGACAAGACGAAGGTCATGTCAAATAGGCACGTTACGCCTTCACTTGTTTCTGTTGGGAGCTCCACCCTAGAAGTTGTAGACCAGTATATCTACCTGGGTCAATTGATCCAGGCAGAAAGTTCCAGCTTCGAGGAAGAGGTCTTTCGACGAATTCGACTAGGCTGGGCAGCGTTCGGAAAATTGCGCAGTGTTTTATCGTCTAGAATACCCCAGTGCCTCAAGACGAAAGTGTTTAATCAATGTGTGTTACCAGTGATGACTTGTGGCTCTGAAACGTGGTCCCTTACTATGGGTCTCATAAGAAAGCTCAAGGTCGCTCAACGGGCTATGGAGAGGACTATGCTCGGTGTTTCCCTACGTGATCGAATCAGAAATGAGGAGATTCGTAGAAGAACGAAGGTCACTGACATAGCCAAGCGGATTAGCTCATTAAAGTGGCAGTGGGCGGGGCACATAGCGCGAAGATCCGATGGCCGATGGGGCAGAAAGGTTCTCGAATGGCGGCCACGTACCGGCAAGCGCAGTGTAGGACACCCACCTGCTAGATGGTCAGACGACCTACGTAATGTTGCAGGAAGGCGCTGGATGCAGGCCGCTTCCGATCGGTCGTTTTGGAAATCCTTGGGGGAGGCCTATGTCCAGCTGTGGACTTCCTGTGGCTGATATGATGATGATGATGATGACTTATGCTCAATTAAAACCACTAGAATTCTCTTTCATCCCTTAAAAAAACTCAATAATATCTACATTCCACGTCATCCTGCGTTCATTCCCCGCCTCCCGTTCCCGAGTCAGCCGAACGAAATATGAAAAAGTCCGCGGGGTGCCTCGCACATCGCCTCAAACCTCATCCGTTAGTGTCTTTGGAATTAATACAATTCCTTAAAAAAAAATGTATTATGCATATAAATAAATTCTCGCAGTCAAGTCTCACTACTGGCCCTGTAAATAAATAAACTTCGGTTTATGAGATATTACCCACATTATAAGCAAGATTCATTCCAGCTCAGGTAGCAATAAACCACTCATTATACTTACAGGTATAATAAACAAATTAGATTTACGCGTGATTTAAATAGTTAATGGAGATGAGAAGTAGCAGGCGGTATTAGAGATAGTAAAGGAAAGGTAAATTTAAGAAATGAAATTAAATGCTTTTCTTCATACACTGATCGTAATAGTCGTTCAAGGGAAAGGACGAAAATCTCTTTTTTGATTCACGCCTGCCTTTGATTGTTGCGGACACTTTGTATACCAAGTGGCGCCTCAATTTTTTAGGTAGATTTAACTAGGTAATACTAGTTACATTAATATCAGTTCACTATTGGATTTTCCTGTCACAAGCATATCTTTGCTTAAAAGGAGGCTCCAGCAACAAAAACATCGTAACCTAAAAAGACTCTTGATAAACAATTATTTTTAAATTAAAATTTCATTTTATATTGTGGTCTTTACTTTGACCCTTATTTCATTTTCTTAACTACAACTTAACTACAACACTAACATAAATTCACGAACTCCTACGAAAACGGAAGCCCTGTTTCATTAGTTGTACTAAATAAATAAATACATATAAACCTATTTGAACAAATTACACACTAGCCCCCAAGTAAGTTCGAGACTTGTGTTATGGGATACTAACTTTACGATAATATATTTTATAACAACTACGTATATAGATAAACATCCAAGACCCAGATCAATTTGAAAAAGGTCATTTTCCATCTTGATCTGACCGGGGATCAAACCCGGAGCCTCCGGTGTGACTAGCCTGGCATGATAACCACAAGGCCACAGAGGTCATCAATACTAAACAAGAGGGAGTAACTATTCTTCATAACTTCATAACTCCTAAGAAAAGGATGTTTTTCCACTGTTTCCTTGATACTAAACAAGAGGGATTAGAGTCACTATAGTTTCTTTGCAAGACGAACTTTGGTTCCTTAGTCTTTTTCTTCTTGTTATCGTGTGTGTTAGTGACTAACACTAGTGCCAGAATTTAAACCGCCTTAAAGGCCTCTGACATGGTTTTAGGTAACGACCAATGTCAAAGACAGTGACCGGGACCGACGGCTTAACGTGCCCTCCGAAGCACGGATCATCTTACTTATCAGACAATCAGGTGATCAGCCTGCAATGTCCTAACCAAACTAGGACAACAACACAAAGTCGTTGCCCCCGCTGGGAATCGAACCCGCGACCTCCGGGTATGAGCCAAACGCTCTAACCATTACACCACGGAGGCAGTTCCTTAGTAGAGCCGCTGGATTCCGATCTATTTATACTGTCACAGCACTTTAGCCGAGAAGCGCCGGCTGCCGTGGCATTCCTGAGACTATTCGTGTCCACAATTACAAAGTATAAGCTGGTATAGAAGGACATTGTGCCATGTACAATTAAGTTAATTGAATTGACAATGTCTCTCTAAGTAAGTACCGGTGGCGTCGGATGAGGGTTTCGGCTAGTACAGCTATAAAACCAATTAAAAACTATGTAACTAAACTATATATACTATATAAACCAATTAATATTTTTTTTTAACTGTTGGCTTTATAAAATTAAAATTCTTCAATGTTCGGCTTCTAATTTTTATTGATTTAACGCATATTTTTATTGACTTAGTGTGAGTAATATACGTCTCTTGAGTATGTTAATTCAAAATATCACTGTGAGTTTAACCCACCGAAAATTTTCGTATTTTGAAGTGTGTGCAATCCAGTCATACTGATAGTTTACGACTTATGATAATAACATCCGTGTGTACGTATATCAAGTGACACAAATATTCAAAGATTATTGTTCAAAACTAAAAACCATCTTCATTTCCAAACTACATAACCGATTTTGACAAAATTCTATCACTGGGACTACTTGACCATTATACTCTTTCAAACAAAAGAAATAATTTTTTAAATAGAAATTATATTAATTATATTATTATTTCTAGCTCCAGGTGTCTTTGAATAATCGTTAAACATTCATAACAAAAATAAAAGATTGCGACAAATTGATAACCTCCTCTTTTTTAGAAGTCGGTTAAGAAATGAATGACTTTTGACTTTGAATTTTGAGCTTCATCTGTTCCTCTCTAGTTTGAGCCGCATTCCTCAGACACGATGGTTTGAAGCACAGCCGATAAGGCGAGGCGGTGCGAATTTTTGGATGACAGATTTAAGCGGCAGAAAAAATGGGGTACGTTCCTGGGTCAGAAATAAATTATTTTGTACTGACAAGAAAATAAAACGTCACAAGATAATGTCACTTGTATTGATCATATCCATTTTCAATGTGATTTTAGATTAATTATTGCAGAATAATTAATAATAAGAGCACTACTTCACTCAAGAAACTATGACGTCATAAGTCTGTATTCTATTATATCCTACTAATATTATAAATGCGAAAGTGAGTTTGTATATTTGTTTGTTTGTTACCACTTCACGCTTTAACCACTGAACCTATTCAGATGAAATTTGATATGGATATAGTTTGATACCCAGGGAAGCACATAAGATAGTTTTATCCCGAAATTCCTACGGGGAGCGAAGTCCACGAGCACAGCTAGTTTCATATAAATCCCATAAAAAAATGATTTTTTGACACCCACCCACAAGGTGGTATGACGACCTGACTAAGACCAAGGTCGCTGGAAAGCTGCAAGCCGCTCTAGATCGGTCATTTTGGAAATCCTTGGGAGAGGCCTATGTCCAGCACTGGACGTTATGCGGCTGAAATCCTGGTCTTGATACTCAAAATTAGTTTATACTAGTAAATTGCATTTTCCAAGTAATAAATCAAAGATTCCAATATATGCTGCTCCCGTTGGAGCTATGAGTCATGACTCATGAGGAAGCTTGGCTCGCACCTGCAGCAAAGGTCGCCATCAAAGAGAAGTGCCTGTGATTGATGACTTCACATTCACAAGCGGAATGTAAATGACGTGCCCAACTACATTTCGAAATTTCTTATTGAGTATCCGCTATTTTCCAACAAGTCAAATCAGATACTTTTTTCTAAACGTCAAAACAAACAGTTTCTGTGGACTTGTATGAAATACAGGCAGATGACGTCATAGTTTTTTGGACCAGTGGAATTATTTTGTGACATTTTATTTAATTAACAATACAAAATAATTTATTTTTGACCCAGGAAAATACCTAATTTTGTGACTAGTTTTAACTTGACAAGGTTCAAATCGGGTCGCAGTGTTTAGAGTTTTAGTAGTAAAGTAAGTAGTTAAAACTTCTATTAGTGCGACAAAAAAACTTTGTGTGTAATTCTTCGTATACATACAGTAATAACGAAAGATCATACATTCTAGAAGAATTGTGGAGAACAATTTGTTATCTTACGTGTAACAAAGTGGCCATGCAGCCTAATGCTAAAAATAATATCTGACATTTAAACTCTTTGAAACGTGAAAACATATAAAGAGGTTAAGAACTTAGCGGAAGGAAGAGAGACATGGAAAGCACTCCACCGACAAGAGCCCAGCTCTTAAATATAAGAAGAAGAAGAAACTCTTTGATCATTAAGTCAAACTTTACGCCATAGCTACTACATCAGAAATAAGTGAGACTCAAATGATTCACCCTTGTATTTTCTAAATCTTCGGATTCAGACGACCAGAGTAAACGTGGCGACTAACATCCATCTTGCGGTCTTTTTAAAAACAAAAAAAGAACCATTCATTTTGAGAACAAATGCGCTGTGACATAATAAAGCTCGGTTCACACCTGAATTCTATTAGTTGCTAGCGCAGCCCTAACACGAGGTATGTTGGCGTGCTGCCAGAATGACACTAGCCGTTGGAATGTGGCTCATATCTCGACACAACACGTGCATAAATACTGAGAGGTGGAAGGGTATCTTTGTATTCAGCTCGGGAACAAGACTTGGAGCTCCTGAATCTACAATATACATAATTATAAAATTTTACCATTCTAAAAATTAAATTTAAATTATAATATGACATAACAAACAATGTATTCTCTGTCCAAATTAACTTTAAAACACTAATTCAATTGTGAGTTGACGTCCTTGGAGAAAATGCTGCATTGCAGTTTGTTACCGCTTCTTCTGCACTAGCGCTTAAGAAGCGGCAGTAAACTTAGCTGTAAGTAACCATTTGACGTCAACGCAACAAAACAAAGACAATTATTAAGAGATATTATAAATATCCTATGATAATAAAGACATACTTAAATGGAATTGTATTGGAGCTCTGTAAAACGAAATAAGATTCCCACAACCCCTTTTCCCTGACTTATGTAATTTAAATGAGATATATTCACAATTTACTTACATAGCTATCTATCATCAAACTACACTATATTTATTTGGAAAGATTGCTTTCTGGTAGTAACTATATTTTTTCGTGAAATGTAATGGCCATTTTGCATTTTGAAACGGCGATGTTTATTGAAGGGTCAATTCGCAAGACTGCTAATGGATTCCAAGATTTTCACAATTTTCATCGAATTATTTTGTTTGGGTCATTTGATGTGGTAGGTTATTGAGTATACCTATAGCTTCATTCTTTATCTTTATTTAAAGAACATGGAACGTACTTTTAGGCAGGCCTTTATACGTTCCTGTTACCGAATTTCATGACAAATGTGCTGTAAAACATATTCCTACTTAAAGTATTTTTATTAAGTAGTAATTTCGTTAAGTAGTAAGAAATTAAATTGAATGTCCTCGTATGGCCAAGTCACTTAAAAATTAAGCTGGCCACTAAAACAATCAAAAAAGAACTTATCATATATCCAGTCACTTATTTCTGAAATTTTATACATATAAATAATATTCAAAACATAAACATTAAAAAAAATACGTCAATCAGTATGCCACTAATCCAAAATACCACTTCGAGTTGTGTCTGGCTCAAAGGTGCCCATTATACTGGCTGCGTTTCCTCTTTGCACACCGATGAATATCCTTTGAACCAAATACCAACCAAAACGGTGGTTTCTGAAACTTATTTTGTCAACAAAGTCATACAACCATAGACTTCTAAAATAACATCATAAATTTATTTTTGTACATGTTATAATTTTAATGCTTTAGTCTACAAACGAATGGACAAAACATTTTTCTCGACTGACTCACCGAAGACATTGCGTAGATTTTGACCGTCTATACCTATAGTTAAAAGTGTTAAAACCCGTCATTGTTACAATTATAGCGTCGAGTCAATGAACTTACTATAAATTATCCTAGAATAAGATAGGGTGACCATCAAAGGTTCGGTAGAGATAAACAAAAATAAACAAATAAAAAAAAATTAAATATATAGGGACAAATCACACAGATTGAGCTAGGCCCAAAGTAAGTTCGAGACTTGTTGTATGGGATACTAACTAAACGATACTATATTTTATAATAAAATATTTTTTCTATATACTGAATATGTATATAGATAAACATCCAAAACCCAGGTAAATCTGAAAAAATAATTTTCCATCTTGAACAGAGCAGAGATCGTACCCGCGACTTACGGTGTGATAGCGTGACCACTAGGCCACAAAGGTCGCAAATATGAAGGTAAGATAGTGCCAGAAATTGTAATTGAAAAATGTCTTAGACCATGTTAAAAGAAAAGAAGAAAAAAAACCCCTGGTAGTGAAGCTAAGGATGTCTTGCACGTTCCCGGATTAGATTTAAGACATCTGCTTGAAATAAATATAGTAAACTAGCTGTACCCGCGGGCTTTGCTCCCCGTGGGAATTTCGGGATAAAGACCCTATGTCCTTCCCCGAGTCTCAAACTATATCCATACCAAATTTCATCCAAATCGGTTCAGTAGTTTAAGCGTGAAGAGGTAACAAACAAACAAACAAATATACAAACTCATTTTCGCATTTATAGTATTAGTAGGAAGTAGGATAGGATTATGTATATAGTATACAACTTATATATATATATATCACTATAAGCACATATATTATATAACGCTCGGAGTTACGGTGGTTTCGGTATCAAACAAATGTATAGCGGGAAGCGTAGGCGGGAAGGCAATCCTTTTGATCTTCGTTTCCCAAAGTTTTTCAGTTTTATGTCCATAAACTGGGTAACCTAACCCTAAAAGCAATTAGTGCCTAGTTGGCTTAGTGTCAAATTTCGACCGAAAATGTAAAATTTTCATAACGTAACATTTGTAACGTAAGTAACATTTGCGAAACCAAACTACAATGGTTTAGTTTTGTGGAAAGTTAACCTAGAAAAAAGTAACTGGATAATTTAATTAATGCTGTAATTCAGTTGATGACTGAGCCAGAGAACGGCAAACCCTGAAAGTTCCGTCCAGAGTTCAGCAACCTTGATTATGACCGGTGATTCACTGGATGAAGCAAATTAGATCATAAAATTGTGATCAGTTTTAAAGATAAAGATAAATTTACTTGCAAAATATGTGTTCCAATTAAGTACAACTGTTACAAGGAAGATATTCGTTAGGAAGGGTTGTAAACCAAACATTTTATTGGTTTGGGTTCATTCTAAAGTAGTCTTTGTTTGATAAATAAAGTCATGATTTCATGACCGTGTACTTCCTTTGTGTACAAATTTGCTTTCAAACTGTTATGGTTATGATAATTATTATTTCTTTATTATTAATAAAAATTACACGTGAGTCAATAACTTAAATACATAATGCTAAAAGGAAAAATAACAATTGCAAATATTAACACATTTTTTAAAATTGTAAAATATGTCAACATTCGGCATTCGAGCAATCAAGGCAAATAATGTGAATCTTCTTCTCCTTATTCCTCATCTTATCCCGCTACGTGGAATCGGGACAGCAAGCGAATATTTTCCATATACCTCTAGCTTTTGTCATTGCATTTGTTCTTATCCTCTGTTCATATAAAAATTCAAATGTTTATTCAGTAATTAGACCTTCACAGGCAATTTTAACGTCAATAAGCGTCAATATAGTTTACATTACGTGTAATCTATTAAATCTGAATTTATCTTTAAAGAAAATCTACCGATACCAGCGCTTCGCAACGACCACTGCTCAAAAGAAACGCCGAAATAAACTCTTTCACAGTATTGGTCACCCAAGCAACGGCGACGAAAGGACTTAGTCATATTTTTAATAATACTTATAATATAATTTTATAACATGTAATACGAACGAGTTCAACAAACATAAATTACGTAATAGGAAAAAACTATTTAATCAAAAAAGCGTAGCCGAGCTTATTAGTCCCTCCAGGAAGCACCAGTTCATCATTTATAAGTGAAATCTGTTTACACGAATCCCTAAAATACTGAAGCCCTGGAATCCGGCCTGGCTAATTTAGGTGCTCCTGCGCACCACTCGTTATTCGTTTATTTGCTCCTCGGCTTCGCACAAACAACCTCGGTTTGAAATCACCTGTCGGGACGAGTGGTCGTTTCTGGTACGCATAAATTGGATATAAATACAGTACAGGCATATTCAGATTATTTGAAACATCTTATGTTGTTGAAGGAATTTTTGTTTGAGAGATGTGTGCGACAACCTAAGTACTTATACAGGATTACTGGTAACTAACGCTAAACCTTTTAAACCGCAAACCTTTCGATGTTAAGATCGGAATCAGACTCATAAACAGATTATAGATCTGCTAGAATAAGACAAAAATTGCAGAAAAAAATGGGTATCCCATACAAATTTACTGATCACCTGGTCACCTTTCTGTAGAGAGTCCAAGTATTTTTCTTAGATTTTTATTTTATACCTTTCAGATCTATAATCTGTTGAGGAGTCTGATTCCGATGTTAAGAGGTTTTGCGAGTTACCAGTAACCCTGTATACTAAAAACTTAATAACAAAGTCAAAAGGTTGACTCAAGTTTCAATTGCAGGTGGTAGGTACGTACGACGCATCACAATAGCGCTTCCCTATGCGATATAGAACGTGGAAAGACATACCCGTAATAAATCGAACCACAGTATAGCCACTAAAATGACAGTCAAAAAACAAAAATCATCACCATACAAATTGCCCGGGCGGCTGCTGCGAAAATGCCGAATTTTTATGGAAATGCTCAAACTTTTGTATGGAAATGCCGAAATGGTACATACAAACCTAGTGTCATAGCTTTGTCTCACAGGCCATTTTAGAATTTGCTCTCAAATTCTTTTATCGGAATGTCCCGCGCGTGCGTTGTATCAGCCACAGAGTAAATATAAACAGTTTATTGGGTTGCATACCTCTGGATCGAGATCTGACCCACTTGTACTGTCCACCTCGCTATGCGCCGGGTGCTTCGCATTCCGACGTCTTTCCGAAGACTTGCGGTCTTTCGTTGATAAGACTAAGGTAGGTATAGAAAAGACTGATTTGCAATAAGCTGCTCACATACTTTGTAAATATTTCCAAAATGTCGTATTTTCATACGAACATATCACACCGATTGAGCTAGCCCCAAAGTAAGTCCGAGACTTGTGTTATGGGGTACTAAATAACAATACTAAATTTTATGACAAATAAATTAATACACAATCCAAGACCGAGGTCACTCTGAAAAACATAATTTTCTATCCTCAGACCAAGTTTTTATCTTAAACTGACTGAGGATCCAACCAGGGATCTCCAGAGTCCATTAACAATTATAAAATTAATAACATTATTAGAGATCGTCCAAAGGAAAATAATGTTTGATACAGTTTTTTTTTGCAGGACGGAAATTCATCAATACACTTTGGAAACAACATACATAGGTACATACATATTTTCACGCCTGTTTTCCATGGGGGTAGGCAGAGACTATGGATTTATGAAATTATTTATTTATTATGAAAAAACATTTTTAGAGGATTTTTGCGTACGCTAAAGTTATATAAAGGGCAACCTTCTATGATTTTCCCGAGAGAATTTCTTGACTTCGTAACTCTAAAAGGGTCGTCAGGGTCTGCACAATAAAGCGCATTCAGACATTTTGCGATTTGTAAAAACAAATCGGACGTTTTGCGAATCACCTTGCCTTTGGTAAATCACGTAAACAAGGAAGGTTAAATTATTATTATTATTATTGTGTTAGTACGCTTTTCAGCCACGGATCCATTGGGACCCGGTCCTTTGAGGCGTTCATGGGGCCAAAGCCAACATGAAGAGGCCTTTTAGTACCGTTTTATCTAAAATGTGAGGTGGCTGCATCTACGGAGGTCTATCCCTTAATGTACCATTGAGATACACTAACGGACAGTCCTCCATAGCTGCCGAATATTATTATTATATTACTTACTTCGCTGGCTCAGCGACTCGAAGTGGATCTTGGCCTCCGACATAATATTTAATTGTATACTTATATTCTTCATACTTTAACTGCACCCCTACACCTTTTATAGTCTTCTTTACCCAAAGGTTGGCTGGAAGAATTCGCTTTACTGATAAGCCTGCCTTTGTACCTACTTATTTTAAATGTAATTTTGTTTATTGTCATTCTTAGTTAGTTCAATATTTATTTTATCTTATCTTATACTAGAGGCAGCGCGCGGCTTCGCCAGCGTTTACCACGCGAGTGAAGTCGCGGGCGTGATGCAAAATAGCCTATAGCCTTTCTCGATAAACGACCTATCTAATACCGAAAGAATTTTTCAAATCAGACCAGTGGTTCCTGAAGTTAGCGCGTTCAAACAAACAAACAAACTCTTCAGCTTATATAAGTATGGATTTGAAAGCCAATTGAAATTACATTTGTAAAATCAAATCGGACGTTTTGCAAACAAGTAACAAGAAAGATTAGACAGCTAATAACATTTCGTTGGCTGGTATTTGAAGGTTACCAGGAAGGAAGTATGGTATCCATCATAACAATGTTATGGTCTTGCTTTATAGTTGTTTACATGTTTCAGGCCTTTGAGAAATGTGGTTTTCGGCGGTAGGTGAAGATTGGCATGAATTGATACCTCTATTTTTCATCGTTTTACGGGGCCTGCTAACTACGTAGATAAGTTGAATGTTATGGGTTGTTATTTTAATAAAATGTACTTCCAGTTATACCGCCAAATTTAAATACTAGCTGGTGCCCGTGACTTCGTCTGCGCAGGATTATCACACAATATCTTTATAAATTGTAGCCTATGTGTTATTCTGACGTATAAACTATATTATTGTTAAGTTTCATTAAAATCCATTCAGTAGTTTTTACGTGAAAGAGTAACAAACATCCATCCATCCATCCATACTTAAAAACTTTCGCGTTTATTATATTAGTAGGAAGAATTTCATTTTGAGAAAATCTACTTCGCTTATTAGTCATCTGTGGTAGTAGTAGGATCACAGAGCTAGGCTATTCATCAAATGCGCAGTTATATCTAAATGACAAACTATTCTTCTTTCTTATCGTGTGTGTTAGTGACTAACACTCGTGTCAGAGTTTTTAAACCGCCTTAAAGGCCTCTGACATGGTTTTTAGGTAACGACCAATGTCAAAGACAGTGACCGGGACCGACGGCTTAACGTGCCCTCCGAAGCACGGATCATCTCACTTATCGGACAATCAGGTGATCAGCCTGCAATGTCCTAACCAAACTAGGACAACAACACAAAGTCGTTGCCCCCGCCGGGAATCGAACCCGCGACCTCCGGGTATGCACAATGTATGACAAACTATTAACATTCAATAATTTGAGAAGTAGGTATCTAATCTATTAGCTAAAACGTACAACATTAGTTTTTAACTATCGTGCTAATCGTAACAAAAAAGTTCGTGCTAAGTCCCGTTTATATACAACGTGGAAGGGACATACCCGTAATAAATCAAACCACGGGATTACTAGATCACTATAGTATAATAGAAGTAAAATAACAGTAAAAGAACACAAAAAATGGCATTTCCATACTAAAGAGTGCAGTCTCCCGGGCAATTTGTATGGAAATATCTATCAATTTTTTTTCTGTTATTTTAATTTAATTATGCCGCAGTGATCTGGTATAGCCCGTGGTTTTATTTATTACGGGTTGTATACATCAATAAAACGTACAATATTAATAAATTAACAAAAACCTCTAGCGACGAGTATTGTGTCTACGTCATTCGTTAACTTAACAATTCAATGACCTACGTAGTATCTACTTATGTACTTTGACAACGTATCTAGGTATTGTCTGGCAAAAAGCCGAGACGTAGGTATGTCTTTACGAACGACTACATAAGATCGAAGTCCAATACTTCGGTTACTTATTTCTTCACAAACCCGAAAATACACAGGAATGCCAAAATTTCATGGAATGTCCTCTGACCGGTCACATTTTAGAACCAGATACGTCCTTTCGGCGTCGCGAGAGTCTGCGGCGGCGCCACACGAAGTAAACAAAGTATGCATTATAAATAAACACATCCATCGGTGAGGGAAACCATTCCTAGTCTGAGATCTTGGCGTACTTAATGCTTGTATTCATTCTGTGATTTCCACGTTCATTTGTATTTTGATGACTAGTGATACCGATCATAAAAAACCATAAAAAAATAAAAAAGAAGGGAATACTAATAGTTGGTTTAAAATTAAAAATGCATTTTAGACCATGATCCTATCTCAGATTCAGATTTGCAGATCTCTGTAATTGATGGAATTCTTTTCTTGGGCTTCCAGTTTATATAATATTGCCAATGTCAAGAAGTTTATGTAAAAATTAAAATTGAACCTTTGTATTATTTGATTATCCACAAAAATTGATTTTATTAAATGTATTTTAGTTCATAATGTCTTATATTAGCAGGTATATTTATTAAGGTCGTGAGATCAAACGTGTATTAAATAGTTATGTTCTTATAGTTATTGTGAGTGTAAATATTTTTTTGCAAGTTGGATGTACTTTTTGTGTTGAATAGTTTTTGCACATCCCAATTCGATATAACATTTTTTTTGTAAATAAATAATGAAAAGTCATAAAAAAGTATTCCTAAAAAAATAATTCGGATCAAATAATATCATTCATACCTTTTCCGCATTTATTGTGATTTGCGGTTTGACATGGAAAATACTCGACGAACAAGAACCTAGTTCTTAAATTTTAATGTATTGATGATGATGGTTTGACCTAATAATATGTGAACACATAAATCGTGCGTTGGAATCTTGCACTAAATTCATTGAGTCATTGGTTAAAATGATCACGAGCTCTCCGATGTGTCAGATGCGCCCGCGCATTCTATTTCAGAGCCGAGTGCATCTTTATTAAAGCATGCAATTTTTAAAGTTTGAAAAAATTTTGTGTAAAGATTTTTGCTTTATTTTCTAGTTGTATGTTTTAATTTAAAAAATTGAAATTAAAAGTCTCTGCCTACCCCTGTGGGAAACAGGCGTGATATAATGTACTCGTATGTATGTAAAAAATTAAAACAGGACTGCATTTTTTTAGTTTCATTTGAAAAAAAAATGGTTTTTTATATTATGTAAACACAAAGATCTTAAATATGAAGAAGAATAAATATGTAAACACACCCAAATCTGTTCAGGCAATTTTAAGTTATGGCGGAATAAAATACTCAAATACATACATTGACCTTGAAAACGTTTCACTCCTTTTTGAGGCAGTCGTGTAAAAATATAACAAAAAGAAAAAAACATATTTTGAGATGTGATTCGCATTTACTTTCAGGCACAGAGTTTGAAAAAAAATTGGCATTCATTTTCGATTCTATATTTAAACAAAAGTTTGGCTGGAAGACACAGTAAAAAAATATTCTAGATGTAAGTTAGAAGTAATAGCTATATTTATAATGCTGTGTTTGTACAACAAGATTTAAACACTTATGCTCTTTTTATTGCAAGTGAACTTATTTCTGAATAGTGAAAGGCTATTTTTTTGTACATTGGGGGGCCTTGCCCTTTTCGGTGTCAAGTACAAAAAAAAGGATGGACACAACGATAATGTTTTCAGAAATTTTAAAATAGTACCTACCATCCACAGTAAACCACTAAGCAGTAGTGAGAACACATTTTTCGTAGTAATTAGCATAGTAAATAAATCGATGTATTTATATAAGCACCTACATCAATCTCTTAACCAGTATAAGCGCATTTTATTTTTCAGAACCTTGAAAATTCAGCAGGCTGTTTGTCAAAAAGGTAAATGAGTTATATAAATCTTAGTCACATAGTAATGCATTCATGAAGACATAAAGAATCGCTGTGATTGCGAACCTTGGTCTTCCATACATTTTGTTTTACAGCAATTCTCTTAATGTGGATAGTGTTTCTCATATTACAATCGATTTTCCAATTTTCATGAAGTTGTAGTGCTCGCCTTTACAATCTTTCACAATAATTTACAGTACTTTACAAGAAAAACGATATTTAAAACCAGACAAAAATTAACATTTCTATCAATGTGTGTGTAATAAATAGAATTCATTTTGGAGTGACATCTGGCAGATTTATTACAAACTACTGAATTTGTCTACTTTGACAGCTCAATGCTTGCAACGACATACTCGTACTTAGACATCATCTAGATGGCGCTGTAATAAAAAGGATAGCCACTAACCACCACTAGGCTAAGTGTATTCTTCTCAAATTAAAAATAATTGTTTTCTTAGTTTGATACCATACTCAAATACTATTATTTAATAAGACATAGTTCTTATCTATTTGGGTAAATAGGTATATATTATATGTTTTACATAAAATAAGCTTAGAAAATAAGTCAGAAGACTCAGCGTGAAAAGTATGCAACGTTGCCGTTCCAGCAGCAGCAGGCAACGCGCAAAGTCTAGTAGGTACATAGCGGCACGAGACGGCAACGCAGTTTGCTTTTGAAACCGAATGCATTTCTCTCCAAGTCTCCACAATATTTCTCATTTCTACGATACCAAAGAGTGCGTTCTGAAACTGAAACAAATATTTTTTTCAAAACATATAATAATTCAAAGAAATAATAATAGGTATATACTTAGTAGGTAAACATGTACTTATTCATAAACAAAAAATAAATACTTACTAATGTATGTATTGATTACCTACAATGAATACTACCGAAAAATTATTCTTTACTTTTTATTTAGAATTTCACAATAAACCTACGAACTTCTGAACGTGACTTATCTAATCTACTACTATGAACAATCAAATTAGCAATACCTGGACCACCTGGACATAGTTCATAAATTCGTTGTTTAAATTATTTTATGGGATATTTATATTAAATATCAAATATTCATTGGATATATTATATAAAAATCTGCGATCGTACCTATCTTCTCGGTATTTATGTTCACGCCAAAGAAGTATTACTTCTAACTAACGCGTGTAGATTGTACATTAGTACACGCCATCGAGTACACACACTCTTTTCTTAGGGTTCCGTACCCAAAGGATAAAAACGGGTCCCTATTACTAAGACTTCGCTGTCTGTCCGTCTGTCTGTCACCAGGCTGTATCGCAAGAACCGCGATAGCTAGATAGTTGAAATTTTATAATAACAACAAATACTAAAAACAAAACAAAATAAAATAAATATTTAAGGGACGCTCCCATACAACAAACGCGATTTTTTAGTGCGTGAATCCGATTCGCACTTGGCCGGTTTTTTTGTTTGTTCATGTGTGTAAATGGCCTACACTGGTGTTAGTTTTTTAAGCTACCTAAAGGAATCTCACAAAGCTAAACGACTTTCATATAATATGGCTTATAACTGCCTTCCAAAGAACCGAGGAGCTTTAGACATTTTTGTGCCACTTCTGGTCACCCATCTAAGTGCGGACCACTCCCGGTGTGGCTTTACTTGCGAAATCACTAGTAATGTGCACTTGTTTGTTTTGATTCCTAAGCGCACGGTAGTGTGCAGGCCAAGTTCCAGCAACAGGCCGCGCCTATGCCGTGCACTATTTACACGAACCGTTTCGACCCCCCTGTAGCTCAGTGCCTATTGCAGGGAGAGAGATAAAATTGTACCTACGTAATCATATACTAGTACAATTTCTAATTTTCTGAAATACGGTTCACAAGATTCCTGATGGTGCATACGCGCCATTGTCCTTATTGCCCTTTTTTTGAGATCTGAACGCATTTTGAATGTTGTAGAGATAACTACCTCCCCAAAAAAGTACGCTATAGCGTATTTTAGACTCGACTAGAGTATAATAATCCATTTTAAGGTGAGTTACATCAATTTCATCTCGGAGGCTTCTTAGCACATAACAAGCAGAACTAACATTTTTTTTAATGTTAATAAGTTCCAGTTTCCAATGAGAATAGGATGAGGAGGGTGGAGGAGGATCGGGGTATAAAATATTGTCATGTATTCATAATGCACACTGTATAGCAGGCGTGGCAAAAAAAGAAAAAAAGGTAAGATTTCTTGAAAAAAGTATTGAAATCCCACCCAATCCCAGGTTAAATAAATTTAATTTTAATCAAGTGTTACGTACAGCACGAAAATCTACTAAGTTCAAATTTTGAATTATTATTCTTCGATACTTGGCATTGGACTGGATTTCAACTCTTTTTTAGGCGAACAATTAGCCAATAGGAACTTGGCCCCCTTTTTAACAGGTATGTTTTTGGTGGGATTTATATCTACCAGATGTTGCCGGTAACGGCACATCTCTAGATGTGCTATATTATAATTTCGGAATAATGGCTACCAGATCGGATAGGAAGAAATATCAACGGCGCGTATATTCGGGACCGTTAAAGTCGAGGGAGCGAGTGCTTGCAGGTTTGAAACGATACCGATAACGATTTGACATAAGTTGAAATCATTTGAATATTGAATATAATTTATTATAGTCAAGTTGTATCTAGTTGAGATTCGTTTACGTCGCCTGGGTGTCTGATAGTAGTGGTGACACGCTACATGTAAGTATACACATTTCAGTGGTCGCCGCAGTATAAAACCGGCTGTTTAGTCAAAATTACATAAGGCGGCGAGCAAAAATACCTTCATCCACGGCGGTGCAAGAAAAGTACGGATGTCACGGATGACGTTTTTGCCAGGACTTCTTGTCTGCGTGGTTGAACGGACTCGCGATATTTTGTAATATTGTTATTTGTACGATAATATACGTGATTCAACATTTCATATTAGAATCTGTTTCAAAATGTTTTCCTAAGTTGCAACTTGCCGCCATGTTTGACACTTATTTTTGAAACACAAGTCTCGAACTTGTTTTGGGTTTGATTGATTTAAAAATCTGTGTGATTTGTCCGTATATATTTTTGTATAGATACTTATATTTATATTTAAAATCTATTTCAGGTCCATGGGAAAATACGTATCAGGAAAATGCAGAAGTGTTTCTTATTATGTTTCACTTCTATTACATAAACTCTAACAGAGGTTTGCTGTCTCCATCATCCAACATTTCAAGTTCAAACATGCAATAAACTACTTATAAAGTTTATTTTTAGTCATCGTGCACAGAATAATGACTACAATATTTAGCAATTTATCTCGGCAAGAAATCACTATCATTATGTACTTATCATTATTTCTGTATGAATTGTTTTTTATTTCAGTAATAAAAATTAAACTTCAATAAAAAGAAAATTCAACAATGTGTACGATTTAGTTTTATTTAAAAAAATAAAAATCTACAATGCATGTACATTATGACGACGTTTGTTGCGCGCTGGGTTTTCCTTCCACCAAAGAGTGCCCCGGCCCGATACAAAGCTTGATTAGCTATACGAGTCAAAGCTGTGGTTGATAAATATGCAATCTGAGATCATTTTTTGATCGCCGGCCGTGTTTAAAATGATTTTCGGCTGTTTGAAAAAATAACTGAAAATAAGCGCTATCCAGTTGTTTTTTCTAAAAAGTGCCATCTAGTGGCGATACTCAAATCTATAACAACGCCATACGCCATCTTCATGCTTTTTGAAGCTCCTGTCGTAGTGTGAGTGAGTGTAGAGATACGAGACAAAATGACAGATTTTATTTTGGAGCATTTTTCTGAATACATTGACTGAAAAATAATAGCATGCCATAAAATAAATAAAAGAGTATGTTACAGGCTCGCCGATCAAAAATGTTTGCCTACTAGTAATCCATTACGCTAGAATTTTAGAAAAACCTGAAAATATTGAAATCAACGCCATCTAGCGGAAAAAGTTTAATGAAGAGCCCTTTGCATTCACCTTAAAGCCCGCGGGGCGGGGACATCCATATATCTAAATATCTAGAGTATAGAAGATCAACAGCATTGTAACGTGTATTATCGTACACAAACACGCATTTCACATTTAGAAACTCTTTTAAATAAACGTTAGTCGTACGATAGTGACGGCCTATTTCTATGTCAAACTAAATTAGACTTTATCATCATACGTTAGTAATCAATGTTGCTTGACACTGAAAAGCAGATACGCAGTAACGGCAGTCTTGCGTTCCGCTTTTGGAGTAACCCCACCGATTATGATAGGGAATACTCTTCTTTCAATTTTTGAATTCAAAATAAGAAAAAAACAATACGTTTTTTAATGTATTTTCTTTTTGTGGCAAAAGCTTACCCTGTAGATAACAAAGTGGCTAAATAACAGATAAAACATACAGTCCCTAAATACAGTCCCTAAGAGAGTGCAATCTGCCTCACATTGCTTGGATTGTTTATTAACCTATGTATATAACCTATGTACTTACATATTACATATGATGTGTCGTGTTGCTGAAACCGCATCATATGATGCAGTGAGATACATTTGTACTCTATATAATTTGTAACATTACGCAATAGTCGCTTAGCGTCCAACGAAACGCAATTCGGGAAAACATCACATGAGTAATGTTTGTGAGAGCCAGCTCTATTGGAAATCTTTATTCTGAGTCTAGTCATTCACAGCAGTTGGTGGACTGGGTCAAAAATAAATTATTTTGTACAGTTCATAAAAACGTCACTTTTGATTAATCATATCCATTTTTAACATGATTTTAAATTTATTGATGCAGGAGCGCTATGTGACTCCCAAGGAGCATGACATCATACTTTTGTATTTCATACAAATCCCACAGAAAATGTTTATGTATTGTGAAGTTTAGAAAAAAGTCTCTGATTTGTAGATAGATGTTTATTTTTATTTGACCTCTGATAAAAGGCACATAAAAAACGCATTAAAATTAAGTAAAAAAGAGTAGAAAAAAAGCAAAAAAAGCTCTCTTCTTGAAATCCTTATTTTCTTAATTAAAAACTGATTTCACTCCCAAACTACACAATCGATTTTGATACAATTTCTATGGGACTACCCTTTTAAACAAAAAAAAAAGAATTTTACAAATCGGTTCAAGCGTCTTCAAATAAACGGTGAAACATGAAAAAAGATTGCGACGAATAGGTCCTCCTCCTCTTTTGGAATTCGGTTTAAAAGTATGTACAATTGTACATAAACCAGTAAGTATATGGACCACTGATGACTCAACTATTTCCGTCTTATTATAAAACGCAGACTAACTTTGATACTAGGTTTAAACCATTATCTGACCAAATCAAGTTGACATCTCATAATATGCCACTGTCTCATCTGAAAATGTCAACTTGATTTGGTCGGATAATGGTTTAAACCTAGTAACAAAGTTAGTCTGCGTTTTATAATAAGACGATTTAAGTTTGTGACCATTCGATACTCGAATCTCGATACTCGAAAATCTCGTAGAATTGACTTGTCTGTTAATGAAGAATTAAGGAGAATGCTATGGACACTCGGACAGGGTTATAAATTGAATAACTATCATGACATGAATCAAGGCAGACGCAAGTGTACAGTTATTTATTTAGTTGGAAATCGTAAAATTTTACAGTTAAATGGGTTAAATGGGTCATAGCCCAGAATCCCAGGGCCACCATAGAATGCGCAGAACGCGGCGGAAATTCGCATTTTTACAATTTTATTTAGCTCAGTCCGTGACATACAAATCCTGACTTTTATTTATTGTGTCAATTATCCCCGAAATAATACGTCACTTAGCTCGTTCACAATTAAATGAATGTAGTTTTGAAAAAATGTTTGTATAGGTTGTATGAGTTTCGACGCTATAGCGTCGATATGTATGTATATGTTTTCCCTCGTATCTTGTGATATAAGTCTACCACCAATGTGTGTTACCAGTGATGACTAATTGCTCTAAAATGTGGTCCCTTACTATGGGTCTCATAAGAAGGATCTAAGTCGTGCAACGCGATATGGAAAGGGCTATGCTCGGTGTTTCCCTTCGTGATCGAATCAGAAATTAGGAAATTCGTAGGAGAACTGAAGTCACTGACATAGCCCAGCGGATTAGTTCGTTGAAATGGCAGTGGGCGGGACACATAGCGCGACGAACCGATAGCCGAATGGGCAAACATTTTTTGGATCCCGACAACGTACTGGCGAGTGAAGCGTAGGACACCCACCCACAAGGTGGTCTGACGACCAGACCAAGGTCTCTGGAAAGCGCTGGATGCAAGCCACTCATTTTGGAAATCCTTAGGAGAAGTCTATGTCCAGCAGTGGACGTTATGGGGCTGAAATGATGATGAATGATAATGATGATTGTGATATCCATCATCTTGGTACTTCGTTTTGAGCTTTCAAATTCTCAGAATCTATTTCTATGTTTTTTTTTTGTTTTTCTCCGAAAATATAGTCATTTCTAGCAGTTCTTCAGTTTTTAGCAGTCTCTAGAAAATTACAAATTTATTACGTTTTATGGTCGTCAAATTTGGCTACAAACTGTCCTAAAATATACCTATAACAATGAGTTCACGTATCTACAATTTTTGCAATAACCATCCATGACATACAAATCTTGACATTGATTTATAGAAACAATAGTCTCAAAAAATAGCACTTTACATTTTCTCTCCATTAATAACTCAACTACGCAATCTTATGAATTAATGTCGTTCTAGAATCCCGCCTAATAGATTTAGGACTATTGAGTCCAACACCATTAAACATTCGCGGTAAAGTCCTTCACCCATTACAAATACTCAGCGCCAACGTCACTCCGACTCTGTCAGCGAAAGAAATTCCAAATTATTTTCCCAAATTATTAGAGTAAGGGCAGGCCTGTGTTACTTCCCGTTTAGGTATCGAAAATATACCTACATTATTACTAAGGGCGTAACGACCACTCCGGAGTGGCAAATTCAATTATATGAACCGTTTGTTTAGAGTAATAAGAATGAAATTGCCTTGCAATGGATAGCTAGGTATCAAAACGAAAAGTTGCTATGGTATGTGTAAAGCTCAGATGTAAGAATGAGACTCATAGTAACGTAGAATTGGTGTAATGGGCGAAGGCCATAATTCGACCTATTTTTTATTTGCGCAATAGAGGAGGCGAAAATAATTCTGATCAAAAACATAGGCACATGACGCCTGTAAATATGTTGCAAAACAATTGGGTAACAGCATGAAATAGATTCGCGGAAAGTGTGCTATTTGTGTTTACATAAGACAAGTGCCTGATTTAAAACGATGGAAGATCGAATCGTCTACTCTATTCAATAGAATTAAGGCTAGTGATATAAATTTATAAAGAAAAAGACGTCTTTTTAGGGTTCCGTACAAAAAGAAAAAAACTGTCTGTCTGTCCTTCCGTCTGTCACAGCCAATTCGCTCCGAACCCACTGGACCAAATCAGATGAAATTTGGTATGATGGTGTAATCCTATAACCCAAACACAAATGTGTAAACTAAGGTTACAAATATTGAAGTGAAAACTTCTTTAGCGGCGTTGTGCACTTTTTTTGGAATGGGTAAAAAATGTTAGACTCGCGTCAGGACACGTGGCCTGATCGAAAATTCGTTAGACGGCGCAGGGCGCTTGCGCGAATGTTCGTGTGCGTTTATGTTACAGCGTGCTACGCGCATCCATGGATGGTGACAGCTGATGGCTCGACCGTCTGTGTAGTGGCCATACTGCTGTGTATTTGAAAATGAATTTGGTCATGCTTGTGACATTTGTGACAAACTGTGGTTCAGAAAAGATTTGAAATATTTTATACTGATAATTAAAGCAATTCGTGCAAAATTATTTCCTAACCATTCCAAAATATCAAAAATGCACAACGTTAATATTCAAGTTTTCACTTCTGCCGGCACTCCCAGAGTGCAACCCGTCGTTTTTTTTTTTTTTTTTTTTTTAAATAATCGGGGGACAAATTGGAAAATAACAAAAAGATCTGTAAACCTTACCGTGTCATAATATATCCAATAAAAGGGCTTGTTATGAGGATCCCAAATAGATTTTTGTTATTATGGTAAAATAAAAAGTTTTGATTTTATTCACGAAAGAAGACGAAAATGGATGATTCCGTCCTGAACTCCGAAACTACTGAGTCTAAAATAAAAATACTAGGTATAAAGTTCATTGCTTGTAGATTACAGGAAAACCTATACAATTCTATCATTTGAAAATAAAGTGCCAAACTTAATAAAATACATTCACTTTTGGAAAACAGTTCAATAAAATGTTAGTATTAGTTAACTCGCGTCTAACTGTAAGGGTTTAAAATGTGACTGACTGGCATTGAACGGAACCCTCACTACGCTAATTGAACGAACTTCGCTGGTTATTTTCTTTTCTTAATATCCTTTACTTGAAAGTTCTTACACCAGTGAAGCCGAGTTACACTGATAAGGGAAAGCTTTGCAGAATCGTTTAAATTCAAAGTTACCAAATAAATCATTCTAGCCATAAGTCAACACAGGAAAACATCCAAGAAGGATGTTCATTGATAAAGAAAAGACAGAAGTCGTTAGGGAAGTCAAGTATTTGGCTGAAGGTCAAGAGACATGGAAAATACTCCACCGACAAGAACAAGTTCTTAAATACTTTGTTGATGATGATGACCCCAAGAATTGTTTTCCATAGTAGTCATTTTAGTTCATACCCAATAAAAAAAAATTAACAAAAAAAAAACTACCTACTTCAATTTTTTTCAGGAGTTTCTTCCATATCTCCAAAGTTCTTTATCGAGTCTTTACCAAATTAATATGGGACCAACTTGGAAGCAAGGGCTTTTAAATAAAAATATAAAATAAAAACATACAATCGAATTGATAACCTCCTTCTTTTTTTAAGTTGGTTAAAAAATCAACAAACTTTTTAAATAAAACATTATGCGAGTGAAGAGTGGATTTCATAATCGTAATACGTCTAGGAACGTGTTTACCGATCGATACATCATACATAAAAATAATTTAGATTGGGCTGATTCACGGACTATGGGTGCGGAATACCAGTGATGTTACAAAACTTACAAATATACATTTCCAAGAACATAACTTCAATAAATCAATTGTAACTATGCCTTTGCAAGCACATTTTCATGTCAGAAGTACCTTCCTATCAGTAAATATGTCAGAAGAAGTAAATACTTTTTATTTCCCTGGCGAAAGGATCACCCAATCTGTGTTACCGATTTATTATTCATTATCATCATCATCATCATCATCAGGTTTCTTTTTGTCTCCACTGCAGGAGCAAGACCCTCTCTGTACTACCAGAGCCATACTTGGTCAGAACAGTCAGAGGACTTGGCCTACACTCTCCACGCTGGCCAGACGGGTTGGAGAGGTCTCATTGAATTGCATTGTGAATGATTTATTATTTTTTCTTTTTAATAAAAATTTATTAGTTGGATGGATAGACTAAATTTCCTTCATTTTCCTCTTGCAGTGAATATTTTTTTATACAGACTTAATTTAGAGTGTCAGAAATGATTAGGTTGCTACATAATAAATTCATCTCTGGAAATGATCTCAGTGTTCCAGACTATTACAGTATCAATTTAATTTTAACACCAAGAGCTTTGAGTGGTTTCGTTTGGCCATTGATCCTATTGGAATCCTGAGTACTGGCGCCAAGATAGCCGGACTGAATTGTGCTTTATCTATAGGTTTGCTTTCATACAAAGTTTGAGTGTTGTTAGTCATCATGACTAACAAACCTTTACAGGCACTTAGACACGCCGATAACTATAATTTACATATCATATTTAAAAAAATATTTTTTAAGAAAAGCCACCTTACACCAGCGCTTCGCAATGACCACTGCTGAGAAGAAACGCCTAAAGAAACTCATTTGTACAGTATTGGTCCTATTATTATTGTCTTTTTAATCAATAATTACTATACAATATGATACATGTTCATGTTGATATATTAACATGTAATGCTTGCACGAGTTAACAAACATACTGTCGTATTATAAAACGCAGACTATCTTTGTTACTAGGTTTAAACCATTATCCAACCAAATCAAGTTAACATCTAGTAATACGTCATTGTCTCATCTGAAAATGTCAACTTGATTTGGTCGGATAATGGTTTAAGGCTCCTACCCGCGCTAGCGACCTTGAAAACACAAAAAAATTAATTTCTCTTTCTGTAAGTGAGATTATCAGAAACCCTCGTACAACTTTTTAGCTAGTATCCTTAAGTTTCATTAGAACCTCGAAAGTCATTGAAATACTATCCGCTTAAGAAACCTTTACAAAAAGAGTCAAAAGTGGCCGTTTTTAGTATTTTTTGCAAAGGAAACTACAGCGTATTGTATTTCAATGTCTTTCAAAGTTCTAATGAAACTTAAGGATACTAGCTAAAAAGTTGTACGAGGGTTTCTGACAATCTCACTTACAGAAAGAGAAATTATTTTTTTTGTGTTTTCAAGGTCGCTAGCGCGGGTAGGACCCTTAAACCTAGTAACAAAGATAGTCTGCATTTTATAATAAGACGGATAACAAACAATAAGATATAATACTTAAGTAGTCAAAAAGCCACGCTTTGCACCAAGAACCTTCTTCCTGGCGAAAAGAAACGTCTTTGATCACATAAGGCGATTAACACACTGCACCGCGCCCCGTTGCGTAGTGCGGGGCCGCCATACAAAAACGACGCGCGTGGACGCGGTGTCAGTGTGTTGGACTGTGCGTGTTTTCTATACAAACGAGAGAAACTTACAAGCAAAGTTAGAACACGCATTCACGCGCTACGCTTCGTAGTGCGGGGCAATGTGAGAATCGCCTTAGAGCTTAATTGCGTTGTAAAATTGAAGTTATTTTGTTGATTCCTGGCCACGCAAATCACGTGCTGGAATGTGTAAACAAGCGCCGGATTCTCAAACGTGTCTGAAAATACACGAAGATATTAACGTCTACTTACGAGCGAAAGGTGAATGTCTACTGACTGAAATTTGTTGTTTTCATTTTAATTTATTATTAATATCGTTTATTCAGTGACTCAGCTAATGAGATACATACATTTTCAAGTCTCTATCCCTGACGGGGCAGACAGAGCCCGGGGCCGTAAGACTCAAAGGCCACGCTTAGCGTGATGGTGGGCGTTAAGATGGAAAAGGAATCAAAATAGTGATGGGTTGCTAGCCGCATCGCCTATTATCATGATTCAAATCTCGCCCATTCCCTCGATCGGCTTATACGATCTGCCCGGAAAGAGAAGCAGCTGGTACATTCTAGTTTTTTCTTTTCTCCCTGACCAGCATGGAAGATTAAGCTAATGAGAAGTATCATCATCATCATGATAGAAACTTCAAGATTTTAGTTATTATATTTATTTTATATTTGATTACAACGTTGTATATAAGTATATTTAATTGCTTAGATTTCAAAAGCAAATGGTAACTTATATATATCTGAGTTTTAAGAAAATAACAATAAGAATAGGTATTGTTAATAATACTGTTAATAACAGTACATTAGGATATTAAAAAATTGCCGTGTGGTTTCCGGCAGAGAAGAATAGGGCCACTCCATTCTTGTCGTGAGAGGCGACTTAGGAAATACAAACTAAACAAAGCTTATAAACATCAATGAGACCTCTCCAACCCGGTCTGGACAGCGTGGCTAGTGTAGGCCAAAGTCCTCTGGCTACTGTGGCCAACGTATGTCTCTGGTAGTACAGAGAGGGTTGTGCTCCTGCAGTGGAGACAAGAAGACCTGGTGATGATGATGATAAATAGAAATTATCACGAAACTGAATAAAAGTAAGTACGTATGTTCTAAATTTTTAATCTAGATCACATATTACGTAATATCACATTGATGTCCAAACTTACTCACTCATAAATTCAACGACTTGTACTGTACAGCCAATAGGCAGTTTTATTGCTTCAATTATCTTTATGCAGTGGTAATACTGTCTAAATTGCAAAGAATATGTGACACTTGATTTTCTGTTCACTGTAAAACAGATTCAGATAACTGCGTGAAACGATCACATAAACGTCTGTTTAATTAATAACAGTCGGATTTGGTGCAATTATGTATGATTTATATCTGGTGGCCGTGACGGTGACCTGTTTCCCGGTCTTTGATGCTTGTTCCGGACTATTCGTCATATTTCGCTAATTAGGGCTGTAACAGACGAGCGACATAGTCGCCGACTGTCGCCGACCAAGGCGTCGTTGGCTCACTGTTGCTCGTTTGTCTCGGCCCTTATACTGCGTATCTGTATTGTATTTTATGCTTTAATTTTATTGTCCCGAAAAGGCCGTATTGTGTTTTCAGTTCTTGTATATGTTTTTAAGATTCTTTATTGTTTCGTAACTCCAAAATGACTTAAACAATATATTTTTTGAAAATTTATAGGCCCTGCGCTTAATGTCTTTTGAAACAGAACTTGTTAAATAAAAATCCATTTCTAGAATCCGCCATAATATCCGAATCGTTCTAAAATACGTCTGTCATTCAGCCTAAAACATTGTTTTTTAAACAATGAACAAGAGATTTTAAACAACCTTGAGTAATTGATGTTTCCTGTAAAATCTCATTATTGTCTTAAGTTTCCGACAGCGTATATACGTAATTTTATACAGACATTATTTTGCCTGTCTGTCTTGTAGTTTATTTCGTTTTATTTCTCTATTTAAAAAGAGGTATTATTTATTTCGGAATTCTTTCATTGGACGTTGCTATGCTATTTATAAGATCTAATTCGTTCGGAATTTGATAGTTGGACTGGTTAAACGGTAAAAAAATGATTACTTAGTTATTTCTTGACTTATTCAGCCGCGTAACGTCCACTGCTGGACATAGCGGCCTCTCCCAAAGATATCCAAAATAACCGATTTATAGCGACCTGTATCCTGTGCTTTCGGCAACCTAGGTCAGGCCGTCTGACCACCTTGTGGGTGGATTTGAAAACTTTTTTGCCCCATCGGCTATTGGTTAATCGTGCTATATGTCCTTCTCACTGCCACTTCCTAACCAAAAAACACTTAAATATCTTTTTTTGTAGCATCAATTAACATAGAAACCGAATGGTGGCATTTAAAAGCAGAAACAACAGATGTATTATTCATCTTCTATAAAATAGATTCCACCATATCTCGCTAACCCACAAACCAGATTAGCTTACAGACATGAACAATAAGTGGTTGATCTTGATCTAGATCTATCAGAAATAGATTGGCAATGAATACCATGTTTATTTTTGGGACGTAAATACCGGGTATAAATGTACCGTCGACATATAATTGAGGGGGTGACTCATCCTGTTAATATGAACAACGTTTGCCTAGATTCCGAAAAACAATTGCCATGTCTATCTTTTAAAGCAAAATTGTACAGTTGTACATTTGTATCCCAAGTATGTTTGTACACTATTTAGTCGCCTTTTACGACATCCAGAGGGAAATATGGAGTGGAAGTGGTTTAAATGTTGTGTTCTAGTAATTACCGTTGCTACGTTGGCCTACGAGATCTATAAGAAGGTTTACGAAACGAGTACGAAGTATCTACACCACAGACCTAGAATATTTTTATTTATTTCTATAAACCAAACAAAAGTCACGTCATTATTAAGAATCAAAATTTTATTATAAGTCAAAACAAGCCATTATTTAAAAAAAAACATTATCAACAGGTATTTTTGTCTCCACTGCAGGAGCACGACCCCCTTTGTACTACCAGAGCCATACTTGGCCATTGCAGCTAGAGAACTTGGCCTACACTCTACATACTGGCCAGACGGGTTGGAGAGATCTCATTGATGTTTATAAGCTTTCAACAAAATGTGTGAAAATAATCTAAAAAAATCATTTTCATGGTCAAACAGTCTAATCAATTTTAAAATTGCTTTAATAAATGGCAAGAATGCTTATGGAATATCGCGACCCTCTCAGAGTAAGTAAAATTCACTTAAGGTCACAAAAATGTCTAAACACAATCTAAAAAAATCGTTTTCATGGTCAAATAGTCCAATTAAATTTAGTTTCTTCAGTAAATGGCATGAATTGCAAGAAATGCTGATGAACGCTCCGCTTATGAGGATAAAATAATGTAATTCCTGTACCAAATAAAGTGCTGTTCCCTCTTTCTTTCTAAAAAAATGTTCCACGCATCACAAATTTATTTTTAACATATGGTATGTAGGGTGGCATTCGCACGTGGCTATGTGGCCTTACAGAAGAATGTACAGCAAACCTATGAGAACAACCCGTAAACAAAATGTGCGAAAATAGCCTACGTTTTAACCATGGCATTCTTTACATTCTTTTGCGGCGCGACGTCTGAAAATATTAAATTTGCACAGCGAGATCTTGGGGATTAATAGTACCTGTTGATATATCAATGTAAAGAAAACTTAGTAGGAAAGAGTGTTTTAGTATGTTTTCAGATATTTTTGGGAGAACCGGACCGGGTCGACCGCGACGAACATTCTGCTACCAAATAGCAGATGTTCTGAAGAAAGGTAATGTAAGGAGTACCCATAACCGGAGAGCAAGCGTAATAAGAGTTATGAGTGTTGACGAAACAAAAGAGGTTTGCAAGGATCGTAGTAAGGGGAAATCCATAGTCTCTGCCTACCTCCACGGGAAACGGGGGTGAAAATATGTATGTATTTTTGCATACACGTTTCAGTATTTTTTGACTGGTGGTAACGTCAAACATTTACTTGTAAAGTTATGCCTTAAAGCTTCAAGTTTACTCTCACTATTACCAGCCTGTTTTTAACAATCTTCCAAAAAGGGGGTTATCAATTCGTCTCGATTTTTTTAAATGTACGTTCACCGATTATTTGAAGACGCCTGGAACGATTTGAAAAACCTTGTTGTTGAAAGGGCATACTTGTCAAGACTAAGTGGATCCAAAATTTTTTTTATCTAAAACTGTTGTGTAGTTTGGTTTTTAGTTTTGAAAAATTATTACCTATAATTACCTATAAGTATACTTAAACTTAAATGTAAATTTTATCACTCTGTACATGCATACCTACAATTGCAAAATGCCTCAAATTCATGTCAACAAGGCAAATTGCCTGCGCTGTAAATCATTTAGAAAACAAATCGTCTATTTAGCAAAATGCCTAAAATGCAATGATTCCTAAATATAAATGGTCTAAAGAAGAACAAATTGTGTATCAAGCAAATGCCTGAAATGCAATAATTTCAAGATCAAAATGCCTAGACATCAAAATATCTGCTAAGCAAAATGTTTAAAAATTCATTCTATTTTTTAATCTATGCAGTTAAGAGTTATGTCAAGATCATCTTGCGATGAAATATGATAAACACGTTCCAGATTACACAATGCAGAGGAAATACTTTGTAAATGACTTCCCGGCTTGTCTCATTTAAATCGTGATGACTAATATGCTAATAAATAATAGCTATATGTCTCACTGTACGGAGTTTCCTGTTTTACAAAAAGTTCGGGCAATTGATTAATTTTTTTTTATAAAATTAGACGTTGGTTCTTCTTACAAATCATCATTATCATCAGGTCTTTTAGTCTCCGCTGCAGAAGCTCGATCCTCTCTGTACTAGTGCCATACTTGGCCAGAGTCTTCAGAAGAGTTAGCCTACGCTCTCCATGCTGGCCAGACGTGTTGGAGAGGTCCTATTGAAGTTTATAAGCTTTGTTAAGCTTGTATTTCCTAAGTCGCCTTCTACAACATCCACGGAAAGACTTGGAGTGGACCTCTTCTACTCTGCAAGGAAACCACACTTCTTACAAATGAAGTATACAATTTTATGGACTCTTTGTACCACGTTCGGGGTGAAGATGTGATAGTGTATCTCTATCTCGAATCTTGTTTATTTTTACACTACCTAATTGAAATTATAAATAAGAGGCCGATTGTTAAGGCCTATTTAGACGGTGCAAGTTTCTTGTCTGTTGCTACAATTTAATTTAAGCATTTAGTGTATTGCTGACGTTTCGTTTAGACCATGGAAATTATCGTCGTTGGATTTCTTGTACATTTTTGGGATGATACATAATAATATGTACAAAAATGTACAAGAATTGTATCCCAAAAATGATATTATCATAAACTAGATATATCATGCTTAAAAAATGCTCCGGCTTAAACGAAACCATAAACATTAGACATTAAATGTGTAAACAATTTAAATACGCGTGAGAAATAATGTATTTTCTATTCAGTCTAATAATACTCTGCAAGATACCCTTGGAACGTCTGTTTTGCTGAACACGTTAAAAATAGGTTCTTTATGAATTGGGAGTTGATGTTTACATAGAAGTTGTTTAGTTAACCACCCACTGCTTTGGAACAACCGTAGAGAAGTGAAACAATGCTTGGTATTGCGTCGAAACGTCAAAACGTTGATGTTGAATTTAGCAAAAGATGAATTGCTTCCATTTTACATCGTACAACCTATTCATAACAAGTGACAAATGGTGGAAAACCTTTTCCCAGTAGTGGGCTTGAAATAAGTAAACAATAAAAATGTAAATGTTGGTACATTGATGCTCTCTGCCCGTGCAGATCGTAAAAAGCGATTGAGTGAATGAGCAAAAATGAGATGGATCATGTCAGTAGACATTACCATGAAGTTGAACGTAGTCCTTGGGTCTAATGAGACCCTATCTGCTTATCCCATAAGCTATATACAACGTATAAGCGACATATCCGTAATAAATCCAACCACAGGCTATACTAGATCACTTAACTATAATGAAAAGAAAATAACAGTCAAAAAACAAAAACAAAATTCGACATTCCCATATTAATTTCCCGGGTGGCTGCATACATTTTTATATGGAAATGCCGATTTTTTAAAGTTTTTGACTGTTATTTTAATTTATTACTTTTATACTATCATCTGGCGGTTCTGGCCAAGTATGGATCTAATAGTACAGAGAGGGTCGTACTCCTGCAGTGGAGGCTAAAAAAACCTGATGATGATGATGATACTATAGTGGTCTAACGGTAGATTTAATGTACGTACCTTGTACGTAGTACATAAACGTGATGTTTTACCTACCTACCAAAAATAATGAAAAAAAGGGACAGCTGAACCAGCTTTGTTACTTGCAATTTGTTTATTAGATACCAAACTTTTGTTTAATTTAGCAGAACAATGTAGTTTTAATTAAAACACATTTTAACTACTAGTAGCCCAGAGTTCAGTAGTCACTCGATTTTGCTAACGTGTAGCAAAAATGTTTGCTACTAGCAACCATTCTTTATTTTTCAGTGAGGGAGTTGGTATTTTCCGTATGCGGTATTGTCTATCCAAAGAACACAAATTGCAAAGGAATCTTTTCAAAAAATAAATGAAAGCATTGAATAATCCGCGGTATGCTCAAAAATAACGTCTCTATATTTCAATTGAGTTATTTTCAGAGTCAATCTGTTAAAACGTAAAACGACACATTGGAGCACTTATTAAATAATAGAAAAATGTTATTCTGGCTGCTTTGGAGGACAGCGCATCGGAGAAATATTTGGCAGGGGTGCAAGGACGCAGTTTACAAAAACTCGTGTGTTTTGCGACTTTAGGGACACTAAAATACTTTTATGGTACAGTTGCATGCATAAATAAATGTACTTTATCGCTTTGATGACACGGCGCATTTGTCACTGACAGTTTGTTTTGTTTTGTTTGTCCCCGGTGGGAGTGCGCATTACTAGCGCTTTCGCAAGTAAAGGGACACTGGACGTGGTCCGCACTTGGATGGGTGATCACATTTGGCATAAAAAAATCTCATGCTCCTTTGTGCTTTAGAAGGCACGTATGAGCGATTTTGAAAGTTACACCCGCAAAACTCGTAGCCGATCGCCGTATCTTCCTCAATATTTGCCAATCAGAGAAAAGAAAAATACTTATACGTATATCATCCTTTTTAATAATCTATCTAATGATTTAAAAATATACATTAAATTCACCTCCGTATTACTACTATATCTTTAGATTGGAAAGGTCAACACTCAGCCTTGTTGGTCTGATCTTGAATCGGTGTTTACGTTGCCAAATTAAAGATGGCCATGCGTATTTCACTCACGCCAAACTAAAAGAGACTATGATGTTTATGTTCTCTTTTACAGGTAAATGGGACATAACTTTATAAGAAAACTTTTTTATTGAAGTGAAAACTTCTTTAGCGGCGACGTGCACTTTTTTTGGAATGGGTAAAAAATGTTAAACTCGCGTCAGGACACGTGACCTGATAGAAAATTCGTAAGACGGCGCAGGGCGCTTGCGCGAATGTTCGTGTGTGTTTATGTTACAGCGTGCTACGCGCATCCATGGATGGTGACAGCTGATGGCTCGACCGTCTGTGTAGTGGCCATACTGCTGTGTATTTGAAAATGATTTTGTTGAAAATGAATTTGGTCATGCTTGTGACATTTGTGACAGACTGTGGTTCAGAAAAGATTTGAAATATTTTATACTGATAATTAAAGCAATTCGTGCAAAATTATTCCCTAACCATTCCAAAATATCAAAAATGCACAACGTTAATATTCAAGTTTTCACTTCTGCCGGCACTCCCAGAGTGCAACCCGTCGTTTTTTTTTTATTTTAGCTTTGTAATGCTTGTATTTCTTAAGTCGCCATGCATGACATCAAAGTCCTTCTGTTGATGTCGTGCAGAGCAACTTAGGAAATCGCGAGGGAGTATTCTACTCTGCCGGAAACCACACGGCATATTTTAGAATGTATACAGTATGTAAACAACCCCTGTCCGATCCGTTAAGGTAATGTCGGGTAGCTTGTGTCGGTTCTATTTATCAGTTTCTCCCAACCCTGAAATCGCAAAAAAATCTGCAGCTTGTGACGAAGTCCGCACTGGTGCTTCCCTCCTTACCCCGCTCTCCACCCCGCGCGGCCCATATAAATACGAAGGCGTGAGGAGTCTCGTCCTCTTTCGACCACCACTGGACGCCGGGCTGCTTCAAAGCTGAGTACTTTTGGAAATCTCTTCTTACCCTTACCTGTGACTATTTCCGGCACTCAGTGAATAAATTGTTAAAAATTAAATTAAAGAATTTGGTCTTTTTAAATATTGTTTCTCTCAAAATAATCTTATCGTCACAAGCTTCATACATTTTGAAACGGTAGGTAATTATAAATAATTATATATATATGGTATGGAGCCGCAGATATTTTTTGCAATTTCAGGGATGGGAGAAACAAACATATACAAGCTACCCAACATTACCTTAACGGATCGGACAGGGTTTTTTAACATACTGTATAGACGTTAAGGTGAGAATCTATTTTTCACGGAATATGATCTAAAGAATGTCATTTGATCAATATTGACTAGTATTCTAATAAATGGTTTTTGCAGTGTAAATATATCATTTCTTTCACAAAATTTTCCCTACAGGACTATGCCATATGATAATCTTAAATGTGCACATTGCACATGCATTGTAGGCTGCAAGGCATGCTATAAGAATCCATTACATCTAGTCACGAAACGTGCTAATCGCTGGCATTCAGCAACACTGTTCGTCGAAGATCTAAAAGGGGATTTTATTGCTGCGCAGAAGTTTTGAGGTACCTCCATAATCCTCGGATCGCCGATACGAATTGGCACTCGCTTGAAAACAATAAAACCGTGGTTGAATTGTTACAGCCATTGTTCTGCCAAAACGTTACGTTTGATTTCTAGGCAGCGTGATCATAAAGGGTTTCAAACTCATTCGATGTGGTAGGTACTTAATTTTCATTTATTTATTAGCATAAAAACAGATTACAATCATAGTTTTGTAAGTACATAAGATTTAGTATTGATGAAGATTGTTATCCAGTAGTGCCTAAAAAGCCGACCTTTATATACAAACCACACGGTAATGCGTATGAGTTTGACACATCTATCCATATAAAAAAAATGAATGATGCTAAGCGCAAAACTCGGGAACGGTAAAAAGCCTACCTACCATACCACACGGTAATACGAGGGCCACACCGAAAAGATCGGGAATAGAATACTTAGGAATAAATTAGAGTACAACCTTTTTGGTGTTTGAAATGTAGTATTATTTCGAACACAACTCCATTTTTTAATTTTAAATAAAGTAAAAAAGAAAAGAGTATTGACCATTTGAATTTGACAAGTCGGTAAAAAAAATGGAGCTTACGCGGGAACATTTTCGTGCAATAATTTTTCATAACTTTCGTCGAGGTTTATCTCAAGAACAATGTCTCGCCGAGCTTGTTTCTATTTATGAACTTGAAGCACCTAGTAAAACGACTATATATCGTTGGTATTCTGAGTTTCGTCGTGGACGTTCCTCTCTTACCACAGTCCCTTCTACTGGTCGGCCAAAAACAGCGGTAACACAAGATAACATCGATGCTGTACACCAATGAATAAAAGAAGATAGACATGTGACATACGAGCAGATTCGGGTTTCTCTCAGCATTGGTATGACAGCCATTCAGACCATTTTACATGATGAACTGGGTGTCAAGAAGTTAGTTTCACGCTGGGTGCCCCACCGTTTTACCGAGGAACAAAAGTCGGCTCGTGTTAATTGGTGCCGGTCTGCTCTGCAACGGTTCAATGGAGGGAGCTCAAATGCAGTTTACAATATCGTCTCTGGGGATGAATCGTGGATTTATTCATATGAGCCCGAAAGAAAACATCAATCGGCAGTTTGGGTCTTCGAGGGTGAGGACAAGCCAACAAAAGTTATTCGCTCACGCAGCGTGTCGAAAAAAATGGTCGCTTCGTTTGTATCGAAAACTGGTCATGTGGCTACGATTCCTTTACAAGAACGAAGGACGGTTACTGCTGATTGGTACACAACAGTTTGTTTGCCGGAAGTCATAAGAGAACTTCGTAAAATTAATCCGAATCGTCGTATAATCCTTCACCACGATAATGCGAGCTCACATACCGCACGCAAAACAAGCGCGTTTTTAAATCTGGAAAACGTGGAGTTGATGGACCATCCTCCGTATAGCCCTGACCTGAGCCCCAATTATTATTTTACATTCCCAAGAATTAAAGATATGCTACGTGGTCAACGGTTTCACGGCCCAGAAGAGGCGGTCGAAGCTTACAAATCAGCTGTTTTGACTGTATCCACTTCAGACTGGAATTAGTGTTTCAATAATTGGTTTGATCGAATGCAAAAGTGCATTGACTGTCACGGAGAATACTTTGAAAAACAATAAAAGTAAACAATATTATATTATCTTTGTACTTTTATCTTTTCGGTGTGGCCCTCGTATGTACGAGTTTGACACATCTCTCTCTCTCTCATCTGAGCGTTTTCACAGTTGCAATGCTGCAAAGCCCGGGGTCCGCTTTCCGACGTTTTCTTTTCCACTTCGCACGGTCTTGAGCATCCTTGGTTGTAAGACGATTGGCACGCATATCATCCTTGACGACGTCAAGTCACGAGTTTGACACATCTATCTATATAAAAAAATGAAGCGCAAAACTCGGTTTGAACTTAACCGATTTGGCAGTTTTTTTAGTATGTTTGGGAACGGGCAAAACAAAGTTCGTCTATTCAGCTAGTTTTTGAGATTTTGGTTGCAAGAGTACAGATTTTTCTCAACAACGACTAAAGCGAACAAAATAAAATATAATGCCACTACTCATTATGCCTTTGACTTTATGTGGTCCTTTGCATAACACGACAAAACAATTAATCAAAAAAAGTCCGACTCTCAATTGGCCAGTCATTTATTGATGGAGAACTACCTACGCATGGTTTATTATCAACAACACGTGCGTCGTGAACTAGTGATGGTGCAAGCTGGGCGGGGCGCCTGGGCGGAAGCTGCCTACGTCGCCCTCCCACCTCGTCACATGACTATGACGACTTTAGTGATACTGTACACTTGTTTAACCTATTGTCAATGCAAAACACCAGACACAATAGTAAAACAATGCATGTCGACCGGATTCCGATCTGCTCACAGACGAGACGTTAATCTAATTGTTTTTCTTAATTAAAACTAACGTGAGACAACGTTATTAGCATGAGTTAACTGGTTACTCACGTATAGAGTCAGCTACTGCCGACATGTTTCGACCTTATCCGGAAGTCTTCATTAGGGCGAATGTGACTAGGCCCGTGGGTGTTTCAAATTGATAAAAAATTGTGTTATCAGTCTTTAAAAAATGTGTTTATTAATATATTAAGGGATAAACCCAGTTCCCAGTAACCCAGGTTTCATAACCAGTAACATAAAGTCATTACCATCGCAAACAAATTCTTCAAACTTGTTTTTTTCAATTGGTGTTGGAGGAATTTTAATGCCTTATTCACACATCCTCAAAATGTCCATTATAGATTGATATTCTAATATGCTAGTTGAGAATTGACACCAAATTATTAAATTACAGAAAAAAGTGCAAAAAAAAAATAGAATTTTGAAGAAACACCCCCGTACACCGACTCGCGACACACTCTACGGTCCTTTAGCCACATTCACTCTGATGAAAACTTCATTACTTTTGAAATGCACTTTAAATGCCTTGCTTCTGAATAGTTTTATATGCAGTTAAGGTCGACCTTGTGAATTTGCAACCTTAAATACGGCCCACAAAAAAATTAACACTTCAGATGAACAATCATAAGAGTTTAATTAACGCAGGAAGACATAAATTACTACTCTACAATTTCACTGAGAAAAGTAAACAACTTACAATCTCATTCAAGTGAGGCCAGTGCGTAAGCCCACCAAGTTGCCCACGCCTGCTCAAAAGATCTGGCAAGTGGTACGCACCGGACAATGT
The DNA here is from genome assembly GCA_963555685.1 of Acrobasis consociella. Classification (NCBI taxonomy): domain Eukaryota; kingdom Metazoa; phylum Arthropoda; class Insecta; order Lepidoptera; family Pyralidae; genus Acrobasis; species Acrobasis consociella. Next base: position 3,866,673 of record OY743111.1, on the reverse strand, counting down.
ATTAATAGAGGCTATTGCCGCAAAAACAGCTGCTTGCGTATGCTGAACCCTGAATAGTGGACACTGTTTCCATTCTCATACGCATTCGTAATTATATCTTACTATGTCCTAGCACTTATTTTTCTACCCTTAATGACAACCAACGACCAGTTGACACGGACCGTTTCAAGAATTTATTTTTAAATTTTATTCATTTTACACATGAAAGCATTTACCATTAAAGTAGAATCATTAAATCTACAAATGTATATTCACTTTAAAAATATAGAATTAATTTTTTTGATATTAAAAAACAATAGTAATATTCAGCAACATGCTACGTCAAAAAAAAGGGTACAAAAGTATATCCGCAACATGCTTCGTCAAAAAGGTTTACAGAAATAAATCCGCAACATACTTCGTAAAATAAGTAGGTATAGGTATTTCACATTAGTCAAGAAGACCCCCACGGTCCGTACCCGGCCCAAAAGTCCCCATAATGCTCGCGGCATTTCCTCTTTGAATGGCTATAGAAAGCCTTTGGGCCAAATACAATGCCGAGCGAGTATCGTTTGACCTTTGCGAAATACGATTGCCCATGAATTAATTTAAAATAAAATAAATATTTAAGGATATATATTTAGGGATAGGCTTATGATCACTCGAGTGTCCGTCTGTCCTTCGTGCGCGAGTCCGACTCGAACTTGACCGGTTATTTTCAGAATGAGAAGAGCTAGCAGCGGACAGAGGTCAATGGAGAAATAAGAAGGTCGCTCAACAATGGGACATAACTCCTTTTAGTTTAACATAAGAAGGTCGCTTAACAGAAGGGCATGACTCCCACTGGTTTATCCAATAATCGTGTTGTATATAACAATGCACACAGCCTACGCTACATTCCTCCCATTGAAGTGTGACGTAATACTTTATTCAAAATGCTAAACCGACGATGAATGAAAACATTTTGCATCATCGCTCGCTACACCATCAGTGTTTTACGTCACACTATTAGTACATCAACTAATATGACGATTTCCACTGAGTTATTAAGAATTAAAATAATTCTGAGCCCACGCATTAATCTGCGTAAAAATATGCTGTTTAAATATATCCGGAATAACTACATACTCAGTTTACGAATCAGCTAGATAAACGCGCATCATATTATTTATATTACATACTTTAATGGAAATTTCAAACCAAACCCGCTTTCTTTTTTAGGGTTCCGTACCCAAAGGATAAAAACGGGACCCTTTTACTAAGACTTCGCTGTCTGTCCGTCTGTCTGTCACCAAGCTGTATCTCAAGAACCACGATAGCTAGACAGTTGAAATTTTCACAAATTATTTATGTCTGTTGCCGCTATAACAACAAATACTAAAAACAAAACAAAATAAATATTTAAGAGGGGCTCCCATGTAACAAACGCGATTTTTTAAAGATAATGGTACGGAACCCTTAGTCCGATTCGCACTTGGCCGGTTATTTATGTATGTTCACCGATTGTTCGAAGACGCCTGGACGGATTTGGAAAATTCTTCTTTTGTTTGAAATGGCATACTGTCAGATAGTCCCATTGTAATTTTATCAAAATCGGTTGTTTACCTTAGGTGCAAAGTCGGGTTTTAGTTTAGAAAAAAAAAAACCATTTATATCAGTTTGTCGCCATCATTATGAGTAAGGATTTGTCAAAGATATTTAATGAATTCTTTACGGACGTCCTCTGGAGATTTTAATAGACATGCATTGTAGATATGGTAGAGAGATATGCATGCACCGTAAAACTTACATGTAAGTGCTACGAAGCAGAATTTCTCAGAGGAGTACCTCATACGCTACGAAATAGTGGTAGGCTACGCTACGAATACGATAATATCGTATATTATACTGCTACGAACGAAGTGTTTTCTCGTATTTTTAGCGTCATCTATTCTGAACTGCATAAACTACGCATACTTTGAGGAGCATCGAATGAAAAGTGTAGAATAAGCGAACCTTTTAAGTTTGGTTGACGCCGGCTTTCAATAGATGGCGCTGATATGTAACAGAGATTTTTTTGCTGTTACATGCACACTTATAATCAGTATCATTCTTCCAATTTCGTAAAATAATTGTTCGACTACTTCGACAGAACCAATCTGTGGGCAACTGGGCTCACGGAAAAATCGTCCCGCGGGCTTATTCACCCCACACGGTTTTTTTTGTGGGTGAGTCATCCCACCTGTCTGAGCAACTCAGCCCACGGGTTCAGTTGACTACTCGCTATCGCCACAGGGTCTAGTCAGCCCACGGGTTCAGTTGAACACTCACTTTCGCTACAGGGTCTAGTCAGCCCAAGGGTTTAGTCTACCAATCTACTGCTTAAGAGTTAACTCAGTCAATGGAACCGACATTGATTGATTGATTGTGTTGGAACAATATATTTATGTATAGCCCCCTGGGACTTAATACCTACTTTTTACTATCTAGATTATTCTTGTAGTTTATTTATCTTGTGAACCTTATGACGTAAATAATAAGGTGTTCCGTTTACAGTCAATGCCCTAGATAATATTAACCTACGCCTATCTAGAAAGAGGTTACGTGATATTCGCAGTCACTGGCTGGCATATAACATAATTCAAATAGCATTAGTCTGAAAGAATGTATTTCGACAACACACCTTCGCACCTTCGAAAAAATACTTATAGAATCTCTCTCTATAAATAGAATAAAAAGTCTTCTCCCCTTACTGCTCAAACATTTCATAAAAAAACAAAAACAATATACATACATACAAACTATCACGTCTTTATTCCTAATGGCGCAGACAGAGTATTTTGTATCTTGCGGCTGTAAGCAGACAGACGACCGCAAGATTTAAAAGCTAGTTTTAGCATGATAGTGGGCAAAAAGATGGAAAAGCAATCAATAGAGTGAAGGATTGCTAGCCTATTAACATAATTTACATTTTTGCCCATTGCCTCTAACGGTTTTTACAATATGCGCGGGAAGAGAATCAGCTGGTACATTCTAAGTTTTTTGTGACCAGCATGGAAGAGAACAGAAACAAATCTACTGAAAACCTATTCATTCCTCACAAAGTAATTACTCTATTAATCACCTCCGCAACCACGAATTTGCATTAAAAAAACCTCGCGAGAATCTAAATAATAAATTGTCCATTGTTGGTGGCCCGCCTCATCCGAATATATATTTATTTATGCAGACAACATAATGAATTCCCTAGGGATTCGCGATTATGCAGATTTTTTCGCTCTCTCTTCTCTGTGTCCTTATTACTGAATACTCTGTGTGATTGTACTCGTAACTCATACAATATTAGGTTACAGGAGGCTAGGCGAAAAATATTAAGACCAAAAGTTGTAACGACACTTTTTGCTATAGTTGTAAGCCGTGCGGCATGCGCGTGTTTTTCTGTCTGTCTCTCTCTCTCCTAATTAATCGAAAGGAACTTCGTTCCATCCGGGTGTCCCTTGACACCTCGCAAGTTTATTTATTAGTCTTTTTCCTACCTTGTACTCCCATGCTGGTCTGGGAGAAATGAAAAACTTAGAATGTACCAGCTGCTTCTCTTCTCGCGCAGATCGTAAAAGCCGATCGAGGGAATGGGCAAAAATGCGAATCATGTTAACAGGCGATGCGGCTAGCAACCCATCACTGTATTGATTGCTTTTCCATCTTCTCGCCCCCCATGACGCTAAAAGTGGCTTTTGAGTCTTGCGGCCCTGGGTTCTGCATAGAGCTGCAAGACCCAAAATGCTCTGTCTGCCCCATTAGGGATAAAGACGTGATAGTATGTATTCCTACCTTGTTGTACAAAGCTGTATAATTTCGTAGTTAAAAACAGGTATGGCACTCCAAAGAAGCATAGTATCATCAATGCCTACTACTACAAACGAATCTATACATCCGTGCACACATCAATGTGTGTGTTCGCTCGCCAACAAGCCAGCTGTTTAGGGCTGCTATCAATAGGGGTGACAGGCTCCGAAAAGTATGATTGTAATTAGTCCGTCTTTTAGATTATCCAAAAAGAATGGACCCGTATTATCAGATTAGATTACCAAAAAAATTAAAAATTCGCAAAGATACGGAGCGTCATAGTTTCGGAGTGGGGGCTTGCGAAGTCACCTGAGTCAAATTTAAATGCCCTGTATCTTTGTCATTTTGGGTTTTTCAGAAAAAAGAAAAAATACAGATACAGATACATTTTCACGTCTATATCCCTGACGGGGTAGACAGAGCCCAGAGCCGTTAGGCCCAAATGCCTCGTTTAGCGTTGTGGTGGGCGTTAAGATGGAAAAGGAATCAAAATAGTGATGGGTTGCTAGCCGCATCGCCTATTACCATGATTCAAATATCGCCTATTACCTCGATCGGCTCTTACGATACTTAATGAAAAATAAAAAGAGAAGCAGCTGGTACATTCTACGTTTTAAAAAAAACGTATAATGTAAGAAAAAATACTTGTACATTTTTTTTAATAATCTTACCGATGAACCTATAATATTTTTTCACTGTCATGCCTATTTTATTCATGAATAGATAACGTTCGAAAACAGCTAGAACAAAAAGAGGCTACCCAACAAAAAGTCGAGTCAGCAGGCGCAAAACTTTCCGATTTTGAAAACGATGACGAGCAAACAGATTACAGAATAGCGCCGCGTCGTAATTCAATAATGAAACTCGGAGAAATGGCGCCAAACGAGGGCCAAGAGGAGTTTAATGCTAAATTTGCAGTTTGCAGGCATTTTGTTGTGAATTTAACTCGTTACAAAGTTAAATATCAACTTTTGGTACCTTTAGTTAACTTACATTTTCACTTTTGTATTTAGGTGTGTAAGATATTTTATTATAAAAGACCTAACAAAAATATATTGAAACTGAAACAACTTTCCCCAAAGAACACGTATCGTAATATGAAAACTAATTTAATAAATATCTCGACATAATGTTTCTTGGGGAAAGTTGTTTACTATCCTATAAAAAATAAATGGTTTAATTATTTATTAAATCATTTAAATCATTACATATTGTCACTATTACTACACATAATGTCAACTTATAAATACAATTAAAACCCGCCCTGAATCGTTTCTGGTGCAAAAGTGCCCAAAACGCTAGCTGGCTCGCTAGCTAATAAATGAATTAAATACTACCCCTAAAATAAATTAAATGATGACTGTCTATATAACCACCAGCCAAATATTGTAGCAACTTCAGTCCATGATATTAAACAACTTTCTATTAACATAATTAACAAAAAAAAAAACTCCTTCCCATACAAATCAGCGTTCATCTAAGCGGGTTGTGTATGGGAGGCCGATTTTTTTATCGGTTTTTTTACCAAGCTTTTATTTAGTTTCATATGTCCCACTGTCCGTCTGTTTGTCTGTCTGTAATAAAATCTTGTAAGTTACGTATATTGCGGAAAAATGCAATATTATGATGTCACGGGACTGATAATGGAGCCGAAAGGTGGCTATAGGAACTTTATAATGATGCAACTCCATTGAGTTTGGGCTCTTTTGATTCGTCTTGAGGAGCACTTCTTCTTCTTATCGTGTGTGTTAGTGACTAACACTAGTGACAGAGTTTTTAAACCGCCTTAAAGGCCTCTGACATGGTTTTAGGTAACGACCAATGTCGAAGACAGTGACCGGGACCGACGGCTTAACGTGCCGTCCGAAGCACGGATCATCTTACTTATCAGACAATCAGGTGATCAGAACCAAACTAGGACAACAACACAAAGTTATTGCCCCCCTGGGAATCGAACCCGCGACCTCCGGGTATAAGCTAAACGCTCTAACCACTACACCACGGAGGAGCACTTGAGGATTTAAAGTTCATTGTTTTAAAAAAATATATTTTTAAACGGTAATTACTTGTTTTACTTACTAATAGTTGATAATAGCTTGTTCTAATAAGTTGAGTGTAATGGATTGGATTTACTAATAAAATTTTACTTGTCGTTAAAAAATCACCCTGTATATTTCTCCTATGCTAGCCCGGGAGAAATTTTCCTTTAAAATGATACTAAAAAGCTTATCATTTTCGAAAATGCTGCAACTATTTTCACTCAGCTTAACTATTTTCAACTTACGAAATGTAAGCAAAGTTTCAAAGATTAGTTTAACTTCAAAGCTGGAAGATGTTAAAAGGAAAATGTTTAATTAGAGGAGCGGGTAGTTAAGTCGTTTTATTGCATGCAAACTAGCTTCCTGAGGATTTGCCCGTCATTGCTTTCGTGTCCTCGGTTTTGAGGTGCGTTTACATGCTAAGATTCGTGGGAAAAGGAATGAAGAGACTTTGTTTGCACCTTTTTTAAAAAAATATACATCTTCTCTACATACATACATACTTTTTTCCATTTGCTGATAAAGAATACTTGATTGCTTTTTTGGTTAAAACTAACGTGAGACATAGTCATTATGAATATTCTAAGTATATAGGGTTTATGTACGTTGTTATTATAAATAAATAATTTTGTCATGAAACTCTATAAAAAATACATAGACCAAAAAAAAATACGTTCATTTTCTGACAATAGTATATGATTTTAGAGTTTCGCGTTCACAATGGCTTTTATTATACCTTGTTCCTCAGTCCGCCAGTGGCCATGATGACAGAAGGGTCGTCGAAATATCTTGCAAAAAACTATATTAATCGCGGTAAGTCTAATATACATGCTGTAATACTAATAATTTTAAGACAAATTAATCGAGACGTATCAACCGGCCTCCATTTTGATTGCCTGAACTATTTGTTTTAATTTCGCGCCGTTTTTTTATTGGCTCAAGACAAACGACTTTTGTCTTCCTTCGCCGTAATTGGACGTGTGATGACTTTGTTTATTGGAAGCTTTGTTGTTTATTGCAGCTCAAACTAATTATTTTGTTATTTTGTTTCTGACTAGCGGCCCGCCCCGGCTTTGTACAGGTGGGTATGTATTATAAAATTGCCTAAAAAAAATCTACATGTATGTGAAAACCGCACTAAAATCGACCCAGTAGCTTCAGAGTTTATTGAGACAGTCGAATAAACGCCTAGGGGACTTTCTGTGTTACCCAAAGGTCGTCCGCGCTTTGAAATGTGTTGCATATAAGAGTTATTGTTGAGTCCTATCACACATCAATATAATTCAAATTGCAACAAATGCTTACCGAAGTCCAGTCGGGGCGAGCGTCGGGCGGGCGCGAGGCAGGCGCAAGGCGGAAGCAAGGCGAAAGCAAGGCGAAAGCAAGGCGAGCGCGTGGCGTAGGCGAGGCGTGCGCGTGTTATGTGGACTTCGGTAAATGCAATTTGAGTTGTATTGATGTGTGATAGGACTCAAATTATATGCAACCAATTTTAAAGCGCGCTACGCCTGGTCTCTTGCAACAAAGCGTTCCTTTTGTTCTGTACAAATAATTATACGAGTAGGTATGAATAAATACATGCATATTAATCAATTCTTTATCCCTTACAGTCTTACACGTGATTTAGTCCTAGTGATTTGGCTAGGTATACAGATGTGTGGATCGATATACCTAGCCTAAGCATAGACGTAAGACCGGTAACACCGACATGTAAAAGAATGAAATCAAAATAATGACGGGTTACTGTCTCCATCGCTAAAGATATGTGTCAGATGCGCGCCCATTCCCTTGACCAGCTTTTACGAGAGACCGGTAAGAGAAGTTATTTGGTACAGTTTTACCAAAAATCATCTCGGTTTTCCCAACAAAGTATTTCCAACTGTTGAGGAAAAGTCTGGTGGAATTTGTGAAAATTGGAAACGTACGAGTGTTGGAGCTAAAGTACCGCCGTGTTGGCCCACCTGTGTGTGTTGTCTGTTCCCAAGTAACTCGTTAACTGAAGGGTCCGCCTTGAGGTAAACGCAGAAGTCTTAAGAATCTACTAGAGCGCTCTTATGTTTTTTTTATTTACATAAGTCCACGGCCGCAAGATGTCTCTGTCTGCCTAGATATTGAGTAAGTGCTAAAATATATTTAAAAAAATCACATAATTTAAACAGCGAATATAATCATGAGTAGGAGAATATCTGTTTACACTTTCATTTTGCTATTCTTTCAGCAAATTGATTGAAAATATGACTAATATGGTTGTTTTTGCATTAACAAATAACTATAAGTATAATAAATTTGCAAAAAGATAACAAATAGGAATTAAATATAAAAAAATCTCTAACATTTAAGAACATACTGCTTGTAGCCATATATTTATTTATTATTAATCCTGGTTTTCTCTTCTTCCTGAACTTTAAAGTGAACATGGCAATAATTTACAACGCTTGATTTAATTTACATTTGCAATGCACTGAGATTGTGTCCCGATGATACATGACCCCTTTGTCCATTCCCGAGAGGAAATTTCCTATCACTGTTGCTCTATTACAATGTTGATTTAGTGATGTCGAGATTGCAATAGGATTATTACATTGCAATTGTTGTAATGTGTTACAGTACTGTTTTGAAAGCACGTGTTATATCAGGAATTAAAGAATGCGTTTTGTTTAATACTTTGCGTAGGAATTAAAGAATGCGTTTTGTTAAGAATGCGTTTTGTTATACAGAACTCGACTTGCTAACTGAAAACATTTATCACATTTGTCTTACTCTTAGCTTGGTCTTATAATAGTAGTACTAAATGTACGTACGTTGAGTTTGCTTCATTGCCTTCTTTCCGATGATCGAATACATTATATTAATTTTTTTAATTATTTGCCTAAAAGATTAGGTATAAATCTAATAATAAATACATAGGTACATTTCAATACCTCGGCTCCATAGACAAACGCGCGAGCTTCGCCTTCTTTGTTAACTCGCCTCTGTAATGAACAATTTACCACACTTGTATCAAAAACTACTATGGTTTGCCTCTTTCCCACTTTCACGCCCAACATCTTGTTTCTGGCATTTGGATCTTGCGGTCCTAGGGTCTGTCTCCTTGTTAGCAATACATTTATAAACGTGACAGTTCAAAGTATGAAGAAACCAAATAAGTGACATTTTGCAAAAAAAAAATATATTGTCATGTCTGTCCCTTTAAGAGTCTACTTGGCGTTTTCGTGGGATGTTATTTGTCTACGAAGATTAGTATAAGTGTTCGCCGTGTGTGACGCACCTGGTGCTACCCAGCCTTAAACAAGGCCGTGGACTTAAATTGGGTAGATACGTATAGCTTTACTTGTATGATATGTAGTGTATACTATTGAGGGTCTAACAAAATGTAGGCGATAGTATCATTGGAGTACAGATCTGCGGCAAACCAATATTTGTAGGAAAGGAACGTTAGGAGACGAAGGGATTTTTGGCCAAACAGTTGGTCGGTGAAGTAAATTTTGTGTAGCCCATCTAGGCGTTTCTTTATCACTCGGTGAAGAAAAATTTGTGCGGCCGTTAAACGAAAACCAGTGCCCTCGGCAAACCGTTACTCATTGAAATGTAATTATTTGAAAGGAGCAGTGAAGAACTGTCCAAGGAATGGTTCTGGTCTACCCTTTGGGTTGCGGAGGTCAAACGGCAGTCTCTCAGTGTAAAAACCAGAAACCTTGTCAAATCACCTGTAAAAACACGGATTACGCTCGGATGATAATGAAAATATAGGCAAGTACAATATTTTAATAGTGAATCCAGTGTTTGGTAATAAACAACATTTCTAAAACGCAACAAAAAATTGATTAGTAGCTGTCCGATCACCTGATCTGAGTTTCTGTGAGAAATATATTCTTCGGCATTTTTTATTATTTGCTTGGGAAAATTTGAATGAATCTATAATAAGTACATGTACCTATAGACCTTATCCACATGTATTTATCCCTTACAAAGTAGATATATATTTTTGGTAATAACGCCCAAAGGCCTTCCCAAGTGGCCATCCCAAGCAGATGTGGTGACGCACTGTTGCGGCAGAGATGAAGAAAACCGGGCTAACTTGGCCACCTTGTCTTTGACCTTAGGGCTTTAGGACCATAGATCAAGTACCAGTCTAGTCCTTGTTCTGGGTTGAAAGAGAAGCATCTGATAAATTCTTCGTTTTTGGGGTTCCGTACCCAAAAAATAAAAACGGGACCTACGAAGACTACGCTGTATCTCATGAACCTTAATAGCTAGACGGTTGAAATGATGTTTATCTGTTGCCGCTATAACCACAAATATTAAAAATAGAATTAAATAAATATTCAAGGGGGCTCCCTTACAACAAACTCGATTTTTCTTGCCGTTTTCTTTTTCATTTTCATTGCACAAAAATGTCATTCTACTTGAAATATTTATCAAATATTCAGTTGTACCCATATTCAATTTAAAAATAAATAATTAAATTTAAATAATATAAATAAATTTAATACAAAAAACTTATTTTTTACAGATAATGATTATATAATATGATTAGATAAATCGTGGGCCAGTCCGACTCTTCCTGATCAGACGAAGAATTACTCACGACGACATTTTGTAGTTAAAATCCCATTCATGTAACTTCTTATATACACACGTCCCAGTAACAGCACTGGTTCAAACCTCCATGGCCGCCCGTGTATGTAAGTTGCTAATTACTGTTACTTACGACGACATATTGTAGTTAAAATCCCATTCATGTACTTTCTTATACAAACACGTCCCAGTAACAGCACTGGTTCAAACCTCCATGGTCGCTACCCGTTTATGTAAGTTGCTAATTACTGTTACTTACAACGACATATTGTAGTCAAAATCCCATTCATGTACCTATATACACACCCCATATATATATACACGCCCCAGTAACAGCACTGGTTCAAACCTCCATGGCCGCTACCCGTTTATATAATGTTGCTAATTACTGTTACTTACGACGACATATTGTAGTCAAAATCCCATTCATGTACCTTCTTATACACACACGTCCCAGTAACAGCACTGGTTCAAACCTCCACGGCCGCCCGTTTATGTAAGTTGCTAATTACTGTCTTGATTAACATTCCTCAAAGACGTCCCTTTGTCCCGCCCCCAGCCTTTGTCCCTGATTATTGTAATTAAGCATGTTATGTTGGTCTTGTGTGATGTAAAATATTGCTAATAAATAGTAGGTACTGATTTTATTTTGAGCCTTCGACAAGAGAAGAAGAAGAAGCGATAAGACCGCCCATTGTACATTTTAATACTTGTTCTGTGTTTATATTTGAATTGTTATTTTTTTTGGTGTACTATGATGTATTACTTAACTTACGTATAGATCTGTGGTATGTATCATTCCTTGTGAAACTATGAAGGACAATAAACATACATACTATCACGTCTTTATCCCTATTGGGGCAAGCAGAGCATTGGGTCCTAAAGCTTTAAGCGAATAGAACGCAGGGCAGCAAGAGTCAAGACCAGCATGAAAGGATACAATAAAATGCATTTGAAATCCTCAATTTTCCACGAAGGAGAGTAATAAATCTGCAACTGAAAGTTTTCAATGACGTTTGAAACTTGGCTAATGGGAGCACTCCTTCATCTATGGGTGATATACGACGGGTTTCCTGCGACGTGGAAACTTGTTCGTGTATGAAGTATTAATACGAAATTTAATGGTGACATGGAAATGCGTGGGAAATCACTATCTCCTCACACTGCTTTGAATTATCGTCTGTAATATCAATATTATAGTACAGTATGAAAAACATTAGTAGAACATTTTGTTGAAAAAGCATTATTAATGATATATCAAGTTGAAATAAAAATGTAGCAAAGCTTCAGAGCGATGTTTCACCTGCACTATATGTGTGCACTCACATAGAGCTAAACGCAAAGCTAAGCTTACGTCTCAAGAGCTGTATAACACGAGTACTTTTGATCAGAGCTTCATGAAATTTAGTTGAACATGACCCAAACCCGTTCATGGGTTGCCGAGATATGGGGTTCGCGGGTTCACAGTTCGGGGCGAACTACTAGTTTAATTAACCATCTTATTATGAAACGCAGACTAACTTTGCCACACATACATCCAGTAATATGCCTTTGTCTCGTCTGAAAATATCGGCTTGATTTGGTTGGATTATGGTTGAAACGTAGTAACAAACTTAGTCTGTTTTATAGACAGTAAGTAAGTATACACGTGAGGTCTACATAACAGCTTACAAAGCCTCTAGTGTGTATGTAGGTACATTGTCTCCGCTCGTTAGCAACAACAAGGCATATCCTTTCAAGCATGTGCATTACCACTAATGACCACAACTTCAAGTCTAGCTTTCAGCTCCTCATACACTGCACTTATACTTTAGGCTTACTGCATACGAGCGACACTGTGTAAGACGATCGCAGTCGACTGTTGTTGCCAGCAGAGAGATTTCACCGAATACTTAGAATTCAGAATAGTGATGTGGATTGGGTTTTATAAAAATATTTTATTTAGTCCGTCAACTAGGGTCGCGACTCTTCGCGAGATGTAAATATTAAACATAGCAACACTTTATAGTTTATGGTAAGTTTGCTATCGCTATCTGTTGTCTATGCCTTTATGTGAAAAGATTATTTTAAACGTAACGCGGCAATGCGTCTTACGCACTAAGTAAAATTATTTTTCTGTGTTGGATCGGAGCCTGGTTTGGCGGTCTTCTGTAATAGCTAAGTGTCTAGGATTAGTTCTTGTTTTAAAGTAGTTATCAATAATATATGAAGACGTTCCGTGTTCCTCGACGAGGAATCGGACCGAACCATGCAAGAGAATTATAGGCGTCCATACCCCAGAGGTGGTATGGTTTAGTCCCCGGGGAATGTAGCTGGTCATGCGGCGTTGCGCTGACCCGGGCGGACACTCGGGTCTGTCGTGGCGTTAGCCAAGCTAGGGCACGTATCAACTAGTGTTGGTTTATGCTGGTTAGATTTGGGATGCGTCCCTCTTAGCCCAGTCTATAGACATAAAGGATCCATAAAAGATGAAGACGCTATTCTCCATGGTTAAAGTTAATTTTATGATAATATTGATTTAATTAAGTTTAACATGATCTCAGACACTGGTGATTCCATTCAGTTGGAATCATAATTATATTTATTTCTACAGGTAGCGATAGCAGATGTTCTACTAGCGAAGTAGACCATTATTTGTATGCGTTGGACACAGATGGATGGCAAAGTAATGCATACATAATCTAAAGGTATGAGTCACAATGTAACATGTTTGCAGTTGGCAATTGTTTCTCAATGCATATATTGTCTTTCGCCGCCTTTGGGTTTCTTTTAGAGTTTTAGTTATTCCCCATAGTTATAATAAAATCTGAAGGCGGCGATAACTAGACTATCCAAAAATAAAGAACCCATATTTTTTCTTTTAGTAAAGCAGATAAAATTCACGAAGATACAGCGCTTCTAAGTTTCGGATTAGGATTTAGGTCGCCGTTGGTTAAAAATCTTAGCCAATAATGACGTCTCGCGAACGTGTCCGTCCACGGTCCTACAGAGAAACTATAAGTACTAGAAAACTGTAATTTGGCATGGATATGTATATTAATTATGGCAAAAAAGTCGTAAAATAAAACATGGAAAAAAATTTTTTTTCAGGGTAGCTGCCATACAAGTAAAGACGTAGTCAATATTTTTTACTCGACAAACACATTGAGTAGGGTATCGTTGAATAGGCCTTTAAAAAATATTTTAGCTTGTGAACACCATTTTTCGATTTAGTGATTCGTTTCTGAAATATTTGGGTTTAAAGTTCAAATTTTTGTTCGAGTCAAGTGTCCCGCCCTTCTATCTGGTAAACGGTTATATATGGCCACGTGAAAAAATCACAATTATAGTATATATAATTTATTTTGAAGGAAAACTATCAGAGCCAAGTAGGGTATACAAATTAAAAAGTTATAGGCGATCAACTTACAAAATGTACTTTAAAAAATATTTTTTTATACAAATTCAATAGATATTAGTTTTTAGACTTTTTTAGTGGCAAGAATTCAAAGTTGGCATTCGCAACTACGGAACCCTACACTGCGCGTGGCCTGACACGCACTTGGCCAATCATTAGTAATCTATCTAATGAGCCAAAAATATTTTTTTAGTCCTCATCCCTGTTATAGTTTTCTATTTAATATGAAAACATTGTGCATGCCTACATCTCGAGATACGATATGCACGTATAATACAAAACAGCATAGGTAGTTATTATTTCCCCAGATCCTACTACCTAAGCAGCTTATGGGAAAAATCAATTTCGTTTTGTCGCTGCCTGTAGGGTGACCAATTTTAATATTTTTATGGGAGGCAACGTTGACAGCCAGCATTCTTTATATTTTTTAACTCCCGTATGGAAATATAGGAAAAAAATATTCTATTTTATTTATGTGATATTTTGCAAATTATTGATGCGTCTTCCTGTTCACGAGAAGGAAAACCTAAGTAAAAAAAAAACCTTGGACAGATAGCATATTGAGGTACTAATCAATTATCTGTAATAAATTATCCTAATATCGGATTAGATTACAAAAACCATGATGACGATGATGAAGTCTTGACTTAATTGTATAAATAAATATATACGGACAATGTGACGTTGAGATTATTTTGAAAGAAACAATATTTAAAAAGACCAAACTCTTTAATTTAATTTTTAACAATTATACAATGAGTGCCGAAAGTAGTCACAGGTAAGGGTCGTAGGTTCACAGCCACGAGATTCGTTGTTCCAGAAGAGATTTCCAAAAGTACTCAGCTTTGAAGCAGCCCGGCGTCCAGTCGTGGTCGAAAGAGGACGAGGCTCCTCACGCCTCCGTATTTATATGGGCCGCGCGGGGTGGAGAGCGGGGTAAGGAGGGAAGCACAGGTGCGGACCTCGTTACAACAAATTACACAGATTGAGTGTATCACCGTGTGGTTTTCGGCAGAGTAGAATAGGATCACTCCAAGTCCTCCCGTGGATGTCGTCGATGGCGACTTAAGAAATACAAGCTAAACAGAACTTATAAACATCAATAGGACCTCTGCAACACGTCTGGCCAGCGTGGAGAGTGTAGGTCAAATCCTCTAGCCGCTCTGCCCAGTAGTACAGAGAGGTCGTGCGTTTGCAGTGGAGACAATAAGACCTGATGATGAAGATTGAGTTAGTCCCAAAGTAAGTTCGAGACTTGTGTTAGGTATGTCGCTCTGTGTAAAAACCAGTAACCTTGTCAACACCGCGGATGATGCAAGCGGGAATACTCTCAGACGATATACGTATTTTTTTAAATTGTCCCTCTAACCACGTGAAATATGCTTACAGCATCACCTCGCGTAACCCTACTTGCGCCGACAGAATTAATTTCCTGGCCTATAACTCTCCTATATTGGAGCTTCGACGACAGTAGCGAGTGGCTGGATTTATGGTGCTAGTGTCGCGGGCAGGTAGGGTTGCATTGCGTCTATATTTTATACAGTATGTCTTTGAGGATTTTCTGGTTAATCTGAATTATACAACGTAAGAGACATAAGCGTAATATATCAAATCAAAGTTTCTTTACTGTGGAACACAGGTTACAAAAGATCTTAAAATATTTTTACAAGGTACCTAATTAAATTAGATCAAATTTTCAGCAAAAATATACAGTCATAATCTATATCTATACATATAATAAAACAGTAAAAAAAGTGTGTCTGTACATTAAATATATTTCCAAAAAAAATATTGGGGGCGATGGAGACATAGTAATAGAGTAAGAATTTAAAAAAAAAAATGTTTGTCTGTTTGTCTGTTTGTCTGTTTGTCTGTTTGTCTGTTTGTCTGTTTGTCTGTTTGTCTGTTTGTCTGTTTGTCTGTTTGTCTGTTTGTCTGTTTGTACACGCTAATCTCCGGAAATACTGGACGGATTCGAATTTAACTTTTTTTGTTATATAGCTATTAAGCCTGGGCAACATATAGGGTATAAATGATTTTGGAAAATGGAACGCCTGATGCAGAACCATAATGGTCCAGCTAAACTATAAGAGATATAAAAATGTCGCCTTAGTAAAAGTTGTTCAGCCTGATGAGCATTTTCCGGAGACATAAAGTCCACGCGAACGAAGTCGCGGGCTTCAGCTAGTTATAAATAAAATCTAGTACGTAATATTATACGATTCAATAACTATATCTACCAAAATAAAAATGGTGATAATAATAATCATCATCATTTCAGCCGCACAACGTCCACTGCTGGACATAGGCCTCTCCCAAACATTTCCAAGGTGGTCTGACGACCTAACCAAGGTCGCTGGAAGGCCGCTCTAGATCGGTCATTTTGGAAATCTTTGGTGATAATAATATTCAAGTCAAATTAACTTTACAAACATAAATCAAACTATACTCCTTACTAGGCTATACTAGAACACTATAGTATACTAGCTGCGGAAAAAGCCTATGCGTTAATCCAGGGTGTCAGCTTCCTGCATACCAAATTTTATCAAAATTGGAAAATTTCTCACAAATCACTCACAAAATTTCGCTTTTATAATATTTGTGTGATATCATATAAAGATGTTAACCGTCCCTTTACCGCCAATACCAGACACAATAGTAAGACAATGAACGTGGACATTTATTAATGTCGTGCGGGTCTTGACCGGTTAAAATAACGGTCAAAAACTGGTGGGATTCACCCACTGGGAAGTATAATTTGTGAAATTTGTTTCCAGTTTGGTTAGGATATTGTAGGCTTGAATCACCCGATTATCTGTAAAAGATAGATATTTCCGTGTTTCGGAACGTAAAAACTGTGGGTCCCAAACACCATATAGAGTTTGCTCAAACCAATCCAAGGATTGGTTCTGGTCTACCTTTCGGGTTGCAGAGGTCAGACGGCAGTCGCTCTGTGTAAAAAAGAGTAAACTTATCAAATCACCTAGGTTGGGTAGCGGATCCCGGGTTCGGAAGCATTACCACTGAGGATGCAACCGGGAATACGTTCAGATGATGATGATGATGAATGATAGTACAACTACACAATCTTATTCATGAAGGAGGCAATGAAAATATTAAAAACTGAAATGACGGTTACGTCTATTTGAAATTGGCATTGTAAATTTTTCAGGGGTTGAATAATAGCCCATTCCGTACGAGATGAATGCGCCTGCAGTGCCATGCAGGATATTCAATTTGTATCAATCGCCGGCGATGGAGTCTTGCCAAGTAGGATCAAATTCTTGTTTGAGATTAGACTAGGAAAGACGGGTATGTTTCTTTCACGTTGTATATTGACCTACTGGTAGATAGACTACTGGTCACTCACTCTAATACTACCAGTAGTCTATCTACTAGTAGGTCAATATACGACGTGGAAGTAACATACTCGTAATAAATCGAAACACGGGCTATACTAGACCACTTTAGTATAATGGAATAAAATGAGCACTTAAAAACACGGGAAACAGGCGTGATATTATGTATGTATGTATGTTAAAAACCAAAAAAACTTTAAAAAAATAATTGGCAATTGGCAGTCGCCCGGGCTCTTATGTAGTGTGGGAATGCTGATTTTTTGACTTTCATTTTATTATCATTATATTATAACGATCTAGTATAGCCCTTGATTCGATTTATTACGGGTATATTCCTTCTACGTTGTATACCCAGCTTTATGCTTATGTAACTTGTTTGTTTTTTGTGTGTGTAAGTGACCAACATTGATGTCAGATATTTCAAGCTACTTAAGGGTACCTAAAGGTATCTGACGAAGATGGACGACTGCACAGGACGACTGTTATAAAACGATTTCAGCTGCAACTAAAGTTTTGACGTGCCCTCCGAAGCACTTTGCTCAACTTTTGAAAACGCAGCAATGCATTCTCTCACTGGGTCACCGAGCTCTTCAATATGCAGGTAACTAAACTCCTATAGTGTAACTAGAATAGATAGATGCGTCTGTAGGTTTACCGCATTTGTGTCCATGCATAGCAGTAGCTGAGCGTGAACATCCGAGTTCGATGCGGGACACCGAATTATTTGCATTTCGACTCGGTTGTACGGATTTACATACTGGAAATGCTTTTATGGTAGGTGCTACTATGTACTCTGTCCGTTTGGTAAAGTGCCTAGACATAGGCTGCTGAATAAAATAGGTGACGAGTTAATTGAATGAGTGAGCGAAGCGAGCAAAATTCTCAGAGTCTACTTGAACAATGCGGCGTTTGTATGCATGTATATGTTCATGTGTATGTTTATATATACAATGTCCTTTTTTATTAAGTACAAATATTTTAAGGGGTAAATCAGACCATCATTTTGAACAACTTTTCCCAATAAATGTATATCAAAATAGGAAAAAAAAAATTGGGTTTTCATAGAAATCGAAGTAGTCACGTGATATCATTACTATGGAAAATGAAAATTATTTTTTCGTATTTCGATAAAAAATTTCTGGGAAAAGTTGTTCAAAATTATGGACTGAATCACCCCTTAAAATATTTGTACTTAATAAAAAAGGACATTGTATATATACACATCCTTTCTTGCCCATCGTGCTCCACCAGCTGCACTAAAAGTGACCTTTATGAGGCCTCGGACAAAGCTGTAAGAGTGCATCTTTCTGGAGGGAAAAAAATTAATTGTTTGAGCCATCGACACGAAAAGAAGAAGGGGCTTAGCACAAACCTTTTTTGTTTTGTCCATTTAAACATTAAAATAATGTGTTCAAAGCGCGATAGTTTAAAAATCAATATATGTATGTTTGTCAGATAGCTCGAGTTAATTTAACACCACACCGTCAAATTGGGCCGTTGGGTTTTAAAAATCGCAAAAAGTTAACAATTGTGCCTCCAAGGAAAATTTTAAATGATTTTCCAAATGATGGTAGACGTACAGTTCGCTTATTTATTCTTGTAAGAAATAACCTTAAGCAGAAAGTGCGACTTGTCATATTTATTTATTGAACTTTATTACAATACATGTAAATGGCGGACTTAAGGCCTGAGGCCTTTTCTACCAGTCAACCGATATTTTTATATGTAGTATGTAAATTTGTATTTGTAAAACTTAGTTTCTATTTCCGTTCTTAGCAAACCAAATGGAATCAATATAACTCGCTATAACAAGAACTTTGACCGAGAACATTGACCTGATTGATGAGAGGGTTCGTTATGCGGAATTTATGCCATCTGCGAAACCCTAACTAAAAGCCTATTTGTATTCCTGTAAGTAGTTTACTCTGGGTCGTCTGGTTGAGTCAATTTCTTTGAGAGTATATGTAATAAGTAGAATTACTAAGATTGAGCTAAAGTAAGTTTTAAACTTGTGATATGGGATACCAATTTCACGATAGGTACTATATTTTAAAATAAATACATATACTGGTTGACTGGTAAATATTTATTCACATAAACTTTATTGATCTACAATATACAATTGTTTACAACTATAAACATGTTACATATAAAAAGGGGGCGCTCAGTAAATTAAAAAAATAGGTGCTTAGTTCTAGTTGATCACTTTATCCAATAAAAATAAAAAGTGTGGACACTCGTGCTGCGGGCGATGATATGTGGAGCCTAGTATGTAGATTGCATAGTGAGCGCGCGGTTTCCAAACATTCTGATAAAGTATTGGAATGTTTGAAAACCGCGCACTAATTTGATTAAATTTTGCTTTATCTATACATAATAATAAAACAGTAAAAAGTGTGTATTTACATTAAATATATATCCAAAAAAATATTGGGGGCGATGAAAACTATAGTAATATAGTAAGAATTAAAAAAAAAACTGTCTTTTAGTCTGTGTGTCTGTTTGTCTATTTGTGCACGCTAATCTCCGTAAATACTGGACGGATTCGAATGAAACTTTTTTTGTTATATTGATGTTAAGCCTGGGCATCATATAGGGTATAAATGATTTTGGAAAATAGAACTGATGCAGAACTATAATGGTCCAGCTAAACCATAAGACGTATAAAATTACGCTTTAGCAAAATTTGTTCAGCCTGATGAGCATTTTCCAGAGACAAAGTCCCCGCGAACGAGGTCGCGGGCTTCGGCTAGTAATTAATAAAAATTATGTTGGTTATATATTTTTTGACATTAAGTCAGGCGCGGCGTCGTTAAGGTGCAAGTAATAAAATAATTTCACCTAGTAGTAAACTAAGTTTTGAATTCGTGTAACCGTAGACGTAGATAGGTACCATTAAGTAGCAATCGGGAACTAGCCCGTTACTGCAGTCCATTAGCTGCTTGCTACTACGGCAGTGCAATAAACATTATAGTAGAAGAGTCCACTGAAAGATTATTATCCAGTAATTATTCGTGTGAAACATACAGTGACTTTTTATCAACAGCTAAAGTTTTGGAGCAAGTTCAGTCTGATATGATAATGATACTGAACTACTTTCTATAAAATAGGTTATTAAAAATTGATAAAATATTTACGTCTACAAATGATCATAATTCGTTTGGCACGTCTGTCTGTCTGTGGAATCATCAAACGGATGGACCAATTTCGGTGCGGTTTTTTTTACGTGAAAGCAAGTTCCCTTGCGGTTGTTCCTCAGTTTGATGAAAATTAGTTCGGCTGTTTAAAAGTTATCGCTTGATTGTCGGGGTCAAATAAAAGATGGCACTACGGATACGTTACATTGGCGTATACGGATAAATTCTACTATTTAGTACCTGCGTCCATCGCTAGATGACGTTCACATATGAAATTATGCAAGAAATCGCATACAATGTAATTTCTTTGGAAACTGTTTAAAAGTCGGGAGCTTTTTTTTAATTTTCCTGGCAATAATTCAAGAAATTATGTTGCAGTGTGCTCTGTGCTATTATCTAGATATCTGGGCGTGGATCTCGCGAATGAAGTCTTGATGCACGGCAGCCGGTTTCTCCAAGGGGAAGTATGTAAAGGGAACTATAGCTCCTCGTAATATATGACGTCTAACAATATATAAGGTCTTACAAAGTATACTGAAACTTTTTTAATTGTGAATTCAGTCCATGATTCTGAACAACTTATTCCAAGGAACATATATTAAAATATGAAATATTTTTTTTTGGATTTAAATACATACTCTGATCAGCTGAAACTCTGATCGGTCAACTTGTATTTCAATATATGTTCCTTGGGAAAAGTTGTTCAGTATCATCATGGACTGAACTCACTCTTTAAATAGTTTCAGTATATTTTGTTAGACGTTATATAATGAAACTGTTTTAATGTTGGATTCAGTACATGCTACTGAACAACTTTACCTAAGAAAGGAATATAATAGGTATCGAAATATGAAAATAATTCCGTCTTTTAGAGGTATACATGTTGACCGATCAGCTAATGACGAATTCGTATGAAAAATCAAAAAATATTTTTCATATTTCGATATAGGTATGTTCCTTGGGGAATTTTGTTCAGTACCTTGAACTAATTCCACCCTTAAATAGTTTCAGTATGTTTTGTTTGAAGGTTATGTATATTGATACAGTCATACTTATGGGGGCGACCCAGCATAATGTAGGAACTTAGAAAAGATAACTTTCTTGAAAAATGAAGAAGAATTATTAATGGTTTCTAAATAATTTATGAACTTCAATCTAGATAAAAAATAAAGACACATTAGAATTAGGTTCAGAATAAGCCATGCTTATCATATTTGCAATGTTATGTATGCACTTATAGATACATAACATTGCATTCCACATTAAATATACATATCTCTCAACTCAACGATACTATACTTTATAACGAATTCATATATGGAAATAATGTCAACGACTCAGACATGAACTCAAATGTCGTTCCACCAGACCCTACACCCATAGGTCTTGACATTTGAAGATACACGCACTTGCTTTTGACAACATCAGCAACCTTTATTCAAAATTAAACTTTATTCCAACCACACTTGGTTCTAAATAGAATGTAATACATGAACTATTGAGTTATATAGAAAAGCAGTGAATCAGAGTAATGCATCATTAGGCAAGTTGTGTTTGGCATTCAAGGTCCCTGAGGGGCGCGATCACAAAAAGAGAGTACGGAAGTATAACATTATAGGCGTACATTGAAAAATTTACATATATTAAAACAAATATTTTAGCATGGAAATAGATAAAAAATGTATGTTTACAAATTGCTTTTCAAATACCACACTAATTTAAAAATAACTACAGGATTTGACCTGAACGGATAGGTTTGAAAGATTAATTGGAAGAAATCGCTTAGCGGTAAGGCCGTCTTTTGCGCATTTCCTGGTTTTTAAGATAGTTGTGTCTTGTATTTATTTATTTTGTGTCATCACCATCAGGTCTTTTTGTCTCCACTGCAGGAGCATGACCCTCTCTGTACTACTAGAGCAATCTCGGCCAGAGCAGCCAGAGGACTTGGCCTACACTCTCCTCGCTGGCCGGACGGGTTGGGGAGGTTTCATTGATGTTTATAAGCTTTGTTCAGCTTGTATTTCCTAAGTTACCTTCTCAACATTAATGGAAGAACTTGAAGTGACCACATTTTACTCTGCCGGAAACAAAACGGTAAATTTTGTGTAATAAATATTATTTTGTGTATCCTTCTTCTTCTTATATTTAAGAGCTGAGCTCTTGCCGGTGGAGTGCTTTCCATGTCTCTCTTCCTTCCGCTAAGTTCTTAACCTCTTTATATGTTTTCACGTTTAATTTTTCTTTTATTTTGTGTATTAAAGGGACTGTATTCATCATTATCATCGTCGGTAGCCTTCCATATCCTGTATCATTAGACTGTATTGCATTGTAAAATTGGTATAGTCTTTGTATAGAGGATGCCGCTGCCATTTCTCTGTAACCAATTTTTTCTCGTTCTCCCTACTAATATTCGTATTAATTTTGTATTACACTTCTTATGTAGTGAGATCTTTAGCTCAGGGTATTTCACATGAGATACCACGTTCAGTTTATTTATTAAAGGGATTTACACAAGAAATATAGTCATGGTGCTGGCATATCTTTCTTTACTTATATACTGAGACTGAGAGATTGCGTTGGGTCATCTCTGTACTTTTATTTATTTCGTCCCACAATCTACAGCGATTGATATTTCGCATTGAGTGTCACCCTCAGTTTGCTGTTTACTGCAGGGTTTGCGGTAATGGATAACACAATAGATACGGCAGTCTGCGGCTGAATGACTTGATAATTATAGTAAACATGATGGCTGAGTAGATAAGACCTTATGCTTTAAGTCCGCCATTACACTTGTATTTGTGTAAAAAGTTAAACAAATATAAACAAATCATCTTATCGCGTAG
This sequence comes from Acrobasis consociella, assembly GCA_963555685.1. Classification (NCBI taxonomy): domain Eukaryota; kingdom Metazoa; phylum Arthropoda; class Insecta; order Lepidoptera; family Pyralidae; genus Acrobasis; species Acrobasis consociella. Next base: position 3,843,516 of record OY743111.1, on the reverse strand, counting down.
CGGTTTCAATCGAAAAATGTCAATCCATCGATAGGCCTAGCGATAGCTGTTTTAACCAATACTATAGATGATATCGACTTTTATTAGACCGCCTCCGTGGTGTAGTGGTTAGAGCTTTCGGTTCATACCCGGAGGTCGCGGGTTCGATTCCCGGCGGGGGCAACGACTTTGTGTTGTTGTCCTAGTTTGGTTAGGACATTGCAGGCTGATCACCTGATTGTCCGATAAGTAAGATGATCCGTGCTTCGGAGGGCACGTTAAGCCGTCGGTCCCGGTCACTGTCTTTGACATTGGTCGTTACCTAAAACCATGTCAGAGGCCTTTAAGGCGGTTTAAAAACTCTGACACTAGTGTTAGTCACTAACACACACGATAAGAAAGAAAGAAAGACTATTGACAGTATCGATAGTATTGCACTATCGATAGTCTAATATAGTTCATCAAGCGGCAAAACTTGTTCTGGAGATAATTTTTTTTTAAATTTCAATATATGTTCCTTGGGGAATGTTGTACGGTATTATGGTCTGAAACTTCCTCTAAAATAGTTTAGCACTTATAAATTTTATTACACCTTATATATTTATTAAACGAAGGTGTTTTGACAAACTTGCATGAAGAATATATGTTATTCTGTTAATCATGGACCGTGATCCCTTAGTACTTAGTAAATGTATTCACAGTGGTAGGGAACGGCCCGCCCAAGCCATGTCGCAGGTGCTGTATGGTATGTGTACCTACTTGTTACGGGAAGTGGGTTAATTGTAAATGGGTATGTTATAATAATAATAATAATTCCTTTATTTCAGGCAATAGCATTGTACTTACAAATTTTGTACAATGCCAGAGACCCATATTATAAATACCTACCTTATAACTAACATATATACTATATATAATTACTATCCTAATTTACACGTAGTGTCGGTGACGTGTGACGCACGGTATCGTCGGGCAGCCGACCTCGGAACCTCCGAAATACGACACCCTGCGGCCAGAAGTCCTCCTTCATGAAGGTTGGCAGATGATGCGTCGGCACTCTCACCACATATGAATTAATATTCGCTTTGTGGCGAGACTGCAGCCGTTCAACCCTCAAGGTGAAGTTAGACTTCTTTCGGACGTAGTCCACGACCTCCTCTACCCTCGTAGACCAGTGCAGACGGGACACAGCGTTATACATGGGTCTATTATGTGTAGGGTCAAAAAGAAATTATTTGGTACTGTTAAGATAATAAAACTTCACAAAATAATGTCACTTGCCTTGCCTTGCGTTCTTGGCGCATTTAGCGATTTGCGGTGGACAGTGCGCTTACTTTAAAAATAAAACTAAATTCATGCATATTATAGGAGTCTTGGTGGCCGCCTTCGATTTTCAAATTATTTGTCTCCCTAAGGTTGCAAAATAAGTAAAAATATAGGACAAATTACACTGATTGAGCTAGCCCCAAAGTAAGTTTTAGACTTTTGTTATGGAATACTAACTCAACAATACTATATTTTGTAACAAATACAATAGATAAACATCCAAGACCCAGGACTATTTTAAAAAGGCAATTTTTCAAAATGCTCTGGTTGGAATCGAACCCGGTTCCTCTTTGTGGCGGATTAGCATGGTGACCACTATGCCGCGGAGGTCGTAAATACAACTTACAAGCCGGAGTTAAATACAACCACCTTTTGATATGAAAAAAATAATACCGGTCCAGTAACCTAGTCAGATTGCGATTTTTTAAACTCTTTGTTCTTTTACAAACCCCAGATCATGAAAAATTCCGGTGACCGTGCTGCATCCATGCGAATTCTCCGTTATTTTTTATTCCCACTCCGATCCCAAATCTCACGTATCCGGAATAGCAAACGAGCTGTAAAATGATGCAGGAGGTTAACAATTCAGTATCTACAAGATTACAGCTTTGTTTTTTTAGTAGGTATGAGTTTAAAATAAACCGGCCAAGTGCGAGTTGAACTCCCGTGGAGAGGGTTCCGTATAAAGCCAAAGTCAATTAAATTTGAATTCCTAACAGTAAGACGCGAGTTAACTACTACTAGCACTACTTATAGTGGTGTTTTAGTAAACTATTTTTCGTAACTAAAAAATATTTCCGCTTCATGTAACTGTGTTCCCGGTTACGTCCTTATGAAAGTTACTCTGTCTGTTACCTCTTCACGCTTAAATCACTGAATCGATTTAGATAAAATTTGGTTTGGATGTAGATGGAGATCCTGGAAAGGACCGATTTTGATAAAATTTCTATGGGACCACCAAAAAAACATGGCCTTTTAAACAAAAACGAATTTTCTAAATCGGTAAAGGCATCTTTGAATAGGTAATCGGTGAACATACATATATATAAATAAAGCGGCCAAGTGCGAGTCGGACTCGCCCATGAAGGGTTCCGTAGCAGCAAATAACAAATATAAAAGTATTGTAGTATGTTTTTTAAAATTTTTATATTTGAGTTGATTGAATGAAAGTTAAATTGCCGTTTATGATTTATGACGTATTAAAAAAAAACTACCAACTAGATCTCGTTCAAACCAATTTTCGCTGGTAGTTTTCATGGTAAAGAACATCATAATTTTTTTTTAGTTTTATCATTCTCTTATTTTAGAAGTTACGGGGGGGGGGGACACACACTTTTTTCCACTTTGGAAGTGTCTCTCGCGCAAAGTATTCGGTTTAGAAAAAAATGATGTTAGAAACCACAATATCATTTTTGAAGACCTATCCATAGATACCCCACACGTATGGGTTTGATGAAAAATAAATTTTTGAGTTTCAGTTCTAAGTATGGGGAACCCCAAAAATTTATTGTATTTTTCTATTTTTGTGTAAAAACCTTAATGCGGTTTACATAATACATCTACTAACCCAGTTTCAACAGTATAGGTCTTAAAGTTTCGGAAAAAAGTGGCTGTGACATACGGACGGACAGACAGACAGACAGACATGACGAATCTATAAGGGTTCAGTTTTTGCCATTTGGCTACGGAACCCTAATAAAAGATCGCGACGAATTGATAACCTACTTCTTTTTTGCAAGTCGGTTAAAAAGAGTAAATGTGAGCGTTTCAGGTTTCTTTTTACACAATGACACTGGAAAGAGCTGGTTGAATGTAGACAGATATACAAAATCTAGAATCTAGGTATTAAACACTAGATTCTAGTGCCTACATTATGTGTATTTTCACCTGCTCCCACATTTAACCCCTATACATCGGAATCCATACAGAACCTTGCCGTTACATTCCGATGGGCAAACGTCATCAAAGGGCTATGTCTAACAATTTGTCGTCCCTTGATTGGGCGAGCGAGGCAAACGCACCTGTGTCACCCCTGGCTAAGTGCAGGGCCCTAAACAAAGGAGGGTGATAGGGCAAGTTAGAAGATTAAGCGACTTTGTTCAACGTGTCCATGATTTTTTCCTTTCATGTTGGTCTGGGAAAAAAGAAAAGAATTGTAAAGTTGTACCAGCTGCTTCTCTTAGCGCAGATCGTAGAATCCGCTCGACCGAAAACTCGAATAATGTTATTAATAGGTGACGCGACTAAGCTACCCTGAATATTTTGATTCCTATTTACAACTTCTCACCCACGCTTCTTCTTATCGTGTGTGTTAGTGACTAACACTAGCGTCAGATTTTTTAAACCGCCTTAAAGGCCTCTGACATGGTTTTAGGTAACGACCAATGTCAAAGACAGTGACCGGGACCGACGGCTTAACGTGCCCTCCGAAGCATGGATCATCTTACTTATCAGACAATCAGGTGATCAGCCTACAATGTCCTAACCAAATTAGGACAACAACACAAAGTCATTGCCCCCGCCGGGAATCGAACCCTCGACCTCCGGGTATGAGCTGAACGCTCTAACCACTACACCACGGAGGCAGTCACCCACGCTAAAAGTGTCCCTCCCTTGCGACCCTTTTTGCTTTTTTCATATTCTGATACATGTTCCTTAGGGATAGTTGTTCATTATCATGAATTCACCCTTATAGTTTCAGTATATTTTGTTAGTATGTATGTATAAATTGTATGGGGCGAAATGTGGAGCGACTAAGAAGAGAGAGGAGCATGAGATGTATGTGGTGGAGATGAGAATGCTATGGTGGATTTGCGGTGTAAGGAAAATAGAAAAGATCCGAAACAAATACATAAGAGGAAGTTTAAAGATTGTCCAATAGTGGACAAGTTTAAAGCCATCGTTTCACATAGTTCGGCTACGTCATGAGGAGAGAGCCGAACATCTGGCTAAGAGGATGATCCATTTGGAGGTGAAGGGCTGCAGAGGGAAAGGAAGCCCGAGAAAGACGTGAATAGAATGTGTAAGGACAGATATGAAGGAACGAGGGCCTAGTGCAAATTTGGTGAATGATAGAAAGAATTGGAAACAGTTGGCATAAAGAGCCGACCCCAAATTGGGAAATGGCAAGGAGAATGATGAAGATAAATGTAGGTATATATTAATCAAAGTATTATTTTACGATTCATATAATTTCAATTAACGACCATCTGCGTATAAAATATTTAATACTGTCGCCCGCAAATTGACTGAAATCACGCGTGACCAGAGAGCAGGCCTTTATCTGGCTCGAAAGATAAGCATAGCCATACAACGTGGTAATGCTGCCAGCCTTCTGGGCGTTACTACGGGGCAGCGATTTGCCAGGGCTTTTCTATTTATAAGTAGTTTAAACTATTAGTTTATTTTTGTTAATTTCCTTATTTCTTTTTTAGTTTCAAATAAATAGTTTTCGTTTAAATTTCAATTTCACAAAAAAAAAAGTGATAGATGAACCAGTTTTGCTACTTATAATTTGTTTAGTTGATATAAAACTTTTGTTCAAATTAGCAGAACAATGTAGTTTTAATTTAAACACAAATTAACTGCTAGTAGCCCTGAGTTCAGCAGTTGCTCGATCGAAAAATTTTTTGCTACTAGCATTACTACCATTTTTTTTTCTCATTGTTGGTTTCAGCGTGAACCTTGCACCAGACCCCAAGACGTCAGGTGTGTGCTATTGTCGCTGCTGCCACTTGAATGCCTGATGCAAGGGATTGAGTTTTGAGCTTTTAGCGTCGAGGGTGCTTCGGATTAATCGAAAGTCTGTAAACTTTTACACCCGCCCGTCAAGATTATGGCGTGTCAACAAGAATTGTAGAATACTTGCTTGCACAGTAATACAAAATCAGAAAGCTTCGTTCGTGTACATTTCAACAAGTTTAAATTGGTCCAATATATTGTTGCCCTTATAAGTAAATTTGTTCAAAGATTAAAAGGGAATTGTAGCACGCACTCAGTGCAATAAATTGTTTTTTCCACTTCTAAATTTTATCTGGTCTCAATAAAAGATAAGGCTTACAGGTTCTTATTTTTTTTAAATTGCAATTTTTTTTACAGCAAATTATAAAAGAAGAAACCTATAAACCTAGTCTTTAATTAGGTAAATAAAATACATAAAAATCGTAGAGATCAGATAACATTTAAAAGTGGAAATACATTTCTCTTTTTGTATGGACGGGTGCGTGATATACTTCCCTCTTAAGTAGGCGAGAAAACTTACAGCTTTTAGTTAGGTTTTATATAATAAGTAAAAAAAAACAAGTTTTGAGTAGTTACAATAAACTTATATATAATAATTTATCAAGAAAATAGAAGTACCTCCATATTTGAGAATTTACTTTTCTAAATAACGTAAACTGTAAATAATATTCTTGAAAGAAACAAAATCTAAGTAATAATTTTAACACAAACCAGCAAAAAGAAAATGTTTCTATTACAAAAGCGTGAATTTCAATTTACAAATATAATAATTTAATCCCGTCGTACACAAAGCGGAAAAACCTTCATCGTGAACATTTTTCTTCAGAAAAATCCCGTACACTTGTCACAAAAACGCGCACCGTTTGTTAGGGTTCCGTACCTAAAATGTGCCTACGGGACCCTGTTACTGAGATTTCGCTGTCTGTCCGTCCGTCTGTCACAGGGCTCTATCGAGATAGTTACTTGAAATTTTCACCGATTATGTTTTCCTGTGACCAATAAAAAATAAATTATCTAAAAATTTAAGAAGATTCATACAAGAAACGTGTTTTTTCAGCGGCATTCATAATATATGTTCCGTACCGAAATATATAAAAGGTACAACACAAGTAAGGAACAGAACCCTGCTTGTACGAGTCCGACTCGCACTTGACCGTTTTTATTCTCATTTATCAGCTCTCGTGGCCTATTTATTATGCGAATAATTCGCAACGTTATTTGTGTTCGGGATCGCGGGGATAAATCAGAAATATTAGCGCCTATTTTGTGGTCCGAGCAGGTATGTTACAGAGAATAGAGGATTAGAGGCGTAAAGGTGAATTATTGTATCTCCGTATCATCATAGATTGTTGTCGATCGACGGCCCTTCTTGAAAATCATTCCTTCCTACTTGAAAGAAGGGTCCTACTTGAAAGAAACCAGTGTTTACCACTTACATGAAAAACAAACAAATAGGGCCCTTCTTCCGTCCACTGCTACACATAGGCCTTCTCTGGTCGGTACCAACAACTGCTACGATGCCAAGATCCGCGACTTTTATTATGTCATCATTCCATCGCATTCTGTTCAGTAATTACAAGCATTTGACTCAAATATCTATTTATTTTTAAAGAAGATTGACAATATAATTCGAGATGACTAGTAGAGTGTAGAAGCAAGAGAGATCTGTGAGGATTGTAGCAAGTAGAGATCCATAGTCTCTGCCTACCTCTATCAAAAACAGGCGTGATAATAAGTATGTATGATGATGAGCATAATGATCTCTGGCCAAAATAAGTATATGTATTGATTAGTAAGTATATGTATGAAAGAATTCCTATTTCTAGCGTAGAAAAATAATGACCTTATTTCGTCTCTTTGCGCTTTGTAACTCTATGCGAGAAAAATACCAAAGCAGAGAGCACTATTCCAACGTTATGGTGGCAATTGTTTGTACACAGTTCTAGCTTGGTTTACATTTTTTATTTAAATAAAAGGCTTTGTGTGGCGTGGACGTATTGTGGGGAAGACAAAAGGCTTACTAAGGATTAATCATAGATAGCTTTTATTACTGTACTTTGTTATTTTTTAAGTTATAATTAGCACCAAATCTTACGTATTTACGATTGAGTTGAGCTATCTGATAACTCTGTAAGTAGGTACTTTCCTGGGTCAAAAATAAATTATTTGGAACGGTAAAAAAAAAACGTTACAATATAATGTCACTTGTGATGATCATATTCATTTTCAACGTGATTTTAGATTAATTATTGTGGAAAAACTGATATTAAAAGCGCTATTTAACCCAAGATATACTATGGCGCCATCTGCCAGTATTTCGTACAAATACCATAGAAAATATTCAACCAACTTCTTGTTTTGACTAGTTAATATAACAATAGTTGTTTACCAAGAACTTACAAATAAAAACTTAAATCTTATTAAAGGTAAACCCAGCATGCTTTGGGTAACAATCATTTTTTTTATACATTTTGCAAATGAAGTAAAGTAAGCCGAGAAAACAACACTTTCACTCCGGATTAAAAGATAGAATAGAAAATCTATTGTTTGGGTACCCCAGCGCCCATTTTACGTTTAGAAAAAAGTATCTAATTTTAGTTGTTGGGATATAGGATTATGTTTTAAAATATACAATTGAATGCACTTACATGACAGTTCTACAATATATACCGTTGAGTTCACGTGCTTATGTATTTACTTTCATAAGTCCAAAAATCCCTAACTCAATTAAAGTGACGACGTCCTAATCCTATCAAGACAATTTTCTCCTTCGATGGCAGTGAAAATCCATCACATGACGTGTCTCACCCATGTATCTAAGGAACAGTTCAGTGTTTAACTTTAAAATTTTCCCATTTAGAATTTTAAGGGCTGGGCTACATCGACGGAACGCTTCAGGAGGCCGGTGCTGACGCCTTCGGTCCGGTCGCCTTCTCTCGCTCTATAGGAAATGATGGTTAGAGTGACAGAAAAGGATAGTAGAATGCTAAAGTGCTGTTCCGTACTGACAGATGTACTTCAACCTTTATATATCAAATCGCAGGATTTAGTGATCATCATCATCATCAGCTGGCCTAGCATGGTTAGGGCGGCAATCGCAGATAATGGTTTTAACCTAAATTTTTCCCGCATCGCGCGCGATAGTTACCGTTGCGAGCATGGTCACGTTAGAGTGGTTTAAATTTTGCTATCGACCTGTCACTTTATCGTAGGCTGCCGACGTTATCTACAGCCTCGATAAGTTTGTCTTCTGTTCGAGCATGGTTACAAGATGGCGGTCGTGTTTTGTGGATAAATTAGCAACTTTGACAGTTTGATGGTGTAAATCTATAGGCGATTTCGAAGACCCAGTTAAGTAGTATATAAAATTTGTAAGTCAACCATTGTTGCCGAATTAGGTGATTTGCTACCATTGAGGCTACCTTCGAGTTACTTTTGCTCAAAGTAAGTACTTATTGCCTAGTTACCTACCTACTGAATTTAATTTGCTTCATGAATTATCAGTGTTGTATTGTTCGATATGTAGATGTCCAGAGGCTATGTGAGACATTAACTGTCCTTTTGGGAAGAAAAGTATTCAGTACTAGCAGTCCATCCCGGCTTCGCCCGTGGTACATACATACATAGCCTATGTCACTCAGGGATAACATACCTATCCAACAGTGAAAGAATTTTTAAAATCGGTCCAGTAGTTTCGGAGCCTATTCAATACAATCAAACAAACAAATCTTTCCTCTTTATAATATTAGTGTAGATTAGTTTGGTATTTCACAAACTTAAAAAGTTTTTGAAGTAGGTAATTTGAAGACAAACGTCCACAAATTACACAGATAAGTCCTAACACAAACGTCAAAAACCATATACTCTATGGTTTTTGACGTTTGCGTCTGATTTTGTTTGCGACTGATGAAAATGTCAAAAATTGGACGAATGTAACTAATGATTTTCAGCAACACTATTTACCAATTCAGTGTTGTCATATAAAAATTTAAAGGAAAGTTGTGTTTTTGTTTGAAATGGCAATGCCATTTTATCCTGTGGATAAGAGCGTGGTAAAATTTATCTGACGTAGAAAATATACAGCGCTGTCAAACCATGCTCGCGAGTTAGATAGAAATAACTATGACTTAAAATTTAAGTCTACCGCGTCGCCTCGCTGCCGCTCTAACCATACTAGCCCCGCAGGTCTTTTTGTCACCACTGCAGGAGCACGATCCTCTCTGTATTACCAGAGCCATTCTTGGCCAGAGCAGCCAGAGGAATTGGCCCCTCGCTGGCCAAAAGGGTTGAAGATATCTCATTGACGTTTATAAGCTTTGTTCAGCTTGTATTTCCTAAGTCGCCTTCTACGACATCCACGGGAGGACTTGGAGTGGCCCTATTCTACTCTGTCAAAAACCACACGCTAAATTTACTCTCTCGAATCGTTTATATTTAGGTCCTCTCCATTTCCTAACAATTTTTGTTACAAAATCGGGAGTTTAGAAAAATATTACTTACTTATCCAATATTCTCAGTATGTGGTAAGAACGTACACGCAAAGGCTGCCAAAAAGCTCTTGTTTAGCACCATAAAGTCGTAACTACATGAGTGGCAGACGCATAAATCAGTATGCGTCGAACATTAAATCTAACCTAACTTCACGGTGCCAACTTGGTGCCAACACTGCGATCTATGAAAATATTGGGGAGAACTTTCCAAGCCTGTGTCAGAATTTACTTCACAATAATACATCGATTTATTCCCAAGGGATTTGAGATGCGCGTGTTAAGCAATACTTACGTACCAGTCTTTATAGTCCACGAGTTTTATCTTATACCTTTACACGAGCAATTCTTGTATGTATGTATGTATATATATATATTTATTTATAAATTTCTGTGATCTCGAAAACGGCTCTAACGATTTCGCTGAAAATTTGTATATAGGGGTTTTTGGGGGTAAACAATCGATCTAGATTAGTTTTATGTTTGGGAAAACGCGTGTTTTCGAGTTTTCATGTGTTTTTCTTTCCACGCAGAATATGGCACGCTAATTTCGTCGCGCCGCGACCGCCTTGATTTAGCTCAGTGGTCAAGGATAGCGACCGCTAGAAAGAGTGTTACGGGTTCAGTATTTTGCATTGTTTTTAGACAAGTTTAAAAAAAATAGTTAATGTTTGAGATGTTACCGAGCAAAGCTCGGTCGCCCAGGTACTTTTAAACTTAAATACCTACTTATATACGGACAAATCACACAGATTGAGCTAGCCCTAAAGGTAAGTTCGAGACTTGTGTTATGAGATTACTCAAGGATTATTATTTTATAACAAAAACATATATACATAAACATCCAAGACCCAGGTAAATCTTAAAAGATCATTTTTCATCTTGACCTGACCGGGGTCGAACCCGGGACCTTCGGTCTGACAGCGTGGGATGATATCCTCAAGGCTCAATAGGTCGTCGATACGGACTTTTTTAAACGGATATTATTTCTTCTTCATCTTCGAATTCTCGGTTGCATCCTCAGCTATAGTGCTTCGAAGCCCAAAGAGCGCTTTTCTGTTTTTTTTTTTTCTCTCACTTATGTTATTATGAATGTCAGTGACATATGACATAACAAACAATGTATTCTCTGTCCACATTAACTTTAAGTATTAATTTAATTGTGAGTTGACATCCTTGGAGAAAATGCTGCAGTGCAGTTTGTTACCGCTTCTTCTGCACTAGCGCTTTGGAAGCGGTAGTAAACTTAGCTGTAAGTAATCATTTGACGTCAACAATTGTGCAACAAAATAATGACGATTATTAAGAGATATTATAAATATCCTATGATAATAAAGATATATTTGAATTTGAATTGAGTGGTGACCAATGCTAGGCTGCAGAAGACCACGTGAAATCTAGAAGAAATAACCCGAACTTTTTAAACAAATTGCCTATAGGTGTAATTTCAACCTAATGCTTTTTTGCCGACTTCCGACGAAGGAGTTTATCAATTCTCTCCGATCTTTTTTTATGCATGTTCATCGATTATTCGCAGCTAATTGAACCAATTTAGAAAATATTATTATATATATCTTTCATCTTCATCACTGTTTCATTTATTTTCTTCTGCGCAAAGAATCTATAACGACCCAAAAAGTGTTCTGATGTAAACAGTAAAATTCAATGTGCTAATACTTTCAGTAAATACCGCGACGTCTACGAGACAAGCCGCAAACCTAAGGGTGGATTACACCGGGGTGACTTAAGACTGCTTGCGGGTCCCCTACGTAACAAACCAAATCTAACTTACACTCAAGACAGATTTATTTCACTCCTATTGCTTACGTTTTAAGGGCGATTAAGATGTTTTTGGCGCGAAAATGTAAGTTTGCTTGTGTGTGAAATATGATAATCGTCTCGTCTGATGATGGTATTCATAGTTGTAAAAGAAGCCTTACATATTGTTGGGGAAAATTAGTGTCCGTTTCATAATATTGTGTGTTGTGTCTACACATAGGTTGCTGTGTTCAAGGCTTGTATTTAAAACAACTGGCTAAGTGCGTGTCGGGTTATGCGCAGTGTAGGGTTCTGTAGTTGCGAATGTCTACGTTGAGTTCATGCCACTAAAGACGTCTTTAAACTAATCTTTTATTGAATTTATATAAAAATTTTAAGTTGGTCACTTATTACTTTTTTATTTGTAAAGCCCAATATATAGCTCTGATAATTTTCCTCCAAACTTCGTTATATAAACTATTATATAGCTATGAATTGTTCACGTGTATTTTCACTATAAAACAAAATATTTCAGAAACGGATCCCCAAATCGAAAACGAGTGTTCACGAGCTTGCAATATATTTAAAAGACCTATTCAATGATATCCCGTACGAGGGGATAGTCGGACGGGTGGATGGATGGACGGACGGACAGATATGATGGTTCCTTGTTTATTATGAAACCCTAAACTTTTTATTGTCTCTACTTTTTGCTGTTTCAACTTTTTACTATTTATTTTTAATATTAAGTTTATACGTAAACTCTTCCGTACTTACGTGCTATATTAAGTTCAACCTTGCCGTGATTCTTCAGAAGTTTATAGTTGGTGTATTTAGCAGTTACAGAAGTTATAGCCAAGTCCTCGTAATTTGCAGTGCAGATAAACAATAAGACACACGTCCTCAGCTGGGTAGCTGAAAACATACCAGGCACCAGCCGCCAGACTATCTGGCGTGTGGCACAGTGCCACCTCCCAAACTAACAGCTCCTGTCAGAATGTGTACAGTTTAGATCTACAAATAGGCATTGTTTGGTTCTACATGCTACTAAGTGGCAGAACATTAATTTTCCCAGTAAGAAAATAAAAGTTAGTTTCGTTTTTGGCGATGTCTATGCCATTATAATAATACAAGAACTAATTTACCGCAGGTTGATTGGAAGAGATCTCTCTATATTATTATTTAAACAAAGTTGTACCTAATTAACAGGGTTGCCGACAAAAAAATGTTCGGCTCATTAGATAGATTATTAAAACGTATGGTATACGTATTTATTCTTTTCTTTCATAAGCAAATAATGACGAAGATACATGGTAAACGAAAAATATGGGTCCTTCATTTTTGGGTAATCTAATTGACGGACTAAATAAAATAATACATTTTCGACCCAGTCCACATCTCTTTTAAATATGACTTATATGAAATGCAATATTTTTTTTAAACATATTCAATACTGCTTTTGTCACTTGTTTGCTAGTCGTGTGTGCTGCCATCTCTGTGTGCATACCCCGCACACTCCAGTTTTGCCTACTTACGGGCGGTCCTCCAATAGTTTCCATGGCAATGGGTATCTGTTACGTTAGTAATTATATTATCTTTGCCTAAAGGTTGACTGGTAGTCTGGGCAACGATAAAGCGTAAATAAAAATAAAATAAATACCCATGCGTAATACTTAGTTAGAAAACTTGCCTTTTTTAAAAATAAAAAATATTTTTTTTCGACCAACCTTTGGTTAGAAAGTGGACGGTTTATTTCCGTAATTATTTCTTTCTTTGTAAACGTTATAATGTTAAATATCAGAATTGTACTCCCAGTGACTGTTTAAGGTATTGTCTGCAACATGCAATCAGTAAGCAAGCTCGTTTTTTTCAAGTATTTTCATTCAACAATAACGCAATCTCCAAAACATAGACAATTTAATCAACAGAGCTAAAACCAGTTTAGTAAATGAATATTTGTTTTGCAGCAAATTGGGCAAGTCAATGTAATCGGCAAAACAAAACAAAGCAAGCGATTGGTGCTGTAAAAGCAAACAAGCGCCGGTAACCGTGCAGCCTATAAAACAATAAAACTATAAAATTATAAATCCCGACGAGGAATGTTTTTGCGTGACAATAAGGGATTGGTTCGTTTTGGAACCCTTATAACAAACACAGAGTGAGTAGAAAAAACATTTTAAGAGTATATAAACGTTAAGAGGAGAAAAAGTCTTTAGCTAATACTAACAAAGAGAGAAAATATATATTTCGAGGATAAATGGTACATACATCTTCGTTTTAAATAAGATTTTCGATAAATTTCAATTTTTGTACAAGCTTTTATTGTGAGGCAAAAGTACTTATTGAGAATTTTAAAAAATTTTAAGAGAAAAAATTAGAACACACTCGATGGAGTTGAGTCCTTTTATTACTGAGTTTCATCGATCACCTTCAGTCTCCCTCCGTGATCAGATCTCAGTAAAAATCAATTCAAAAATAAACTGAAATCAATATTATTGCAGAAGTGTTATTACAGCATTGAAGAATATTTAACAGATAAAATAAAAATGTAATATGTAATGTAACTTGCTTATAGTATCGTAATATTTCTATTTTCTATGTTATATTTTATTGAATTTGAACTATTAATTTTGACCTTTTTTATTTAATATTATTGACATGTATAGCAATTAATAACCATTGATTTTATTATTTGACATTGAATAGAATAATGATACCTACATTTTGTGATTGCATGATAATTGTCGAATTGTAATTGTAATAATTGAAAACCAATTTTGCACACCTTTCCAAGGTAAAATGTATTGGGTATATATACTTTTTCTTAATAACATCCTATGTATTTACCTACATTTATGCAAATAAAGAATCATTATGATTATGATTAGGTATCGTCTACCAAAAAGTGCTTGTCAAGACAAACCATACGAGTCCTACTCAATAAGGTTATGTTGTTTTATTACTAAGTTCCGTCGAATGTCTCCTGGCTCCATCATTAGAACAGCTTATTGACTTCATAATATTGTATTGTCATCCGACACACTAGTAACTGTAGGTTTGCAAAATTTCAGCTGAATTGGATTAGGATAACTGGTTGAAAATTAAGTTGCAAGATTTGACCTACACAAACATTCATACATACAAACGAGTACATACAAGATACATTGCAAGTAAAATAAAAGCTTGTAAAAGATAATGTCGCGCCATACTTCAGTCTCTGCAATTCTTATATTATTTCTGTGACTCTGCTTAGGCTGTTTTTGAAACGAAGGCCTAAGTGGAGTATATCTTTGGCTGCATGCACGCGATCGCAAACAACAGGTTGCTTTGTTAGCAGCATTTTATGTGCACTGTATTTATTTACGAACCAAAATTAAAAGGGCTATAGAATAACACTTCTGTCTGTAGCCCCCTTGATACATCATATACAGATGATACATCATAGGACAGAGGTATTATTAATATAAAGAGGTGTTAACATCTGGATGAGATCAGGAGCAGCTTTTTTTTTTATTCTATTCGTTATGATCTGATAAGTTTATTTATTAATAAAAACTGTATTGACCCACAAATTATAATTGTTTATTGGCGGATGTAACGCTAAGAGCGTTCTCACCCAGTCAACCATAGTGATAAACAGATAAATTGTTGCGGCGTAAAAACTTAGCTATTTCTAACAAATATTCTACCAATTTGATTATTTAGCTTTCTTAAAAGTTTGTAGGTTCTGCGACCCATAATTCTGTCAATTCTGTGTTGATATATATTAAGTGTGTGTTGACTTATATTGTTGTCAGATTTTTCAAGCTAACATGACAAAATAATTCATAAAATTATGATAGCCAGGACCAACTGCTTTCCAAATCATGGAGGATTTGATTATCTGATCTGTCTGATGACGATGGCGGTCCGATGACCTGAGGTGGTGAAGATATCGCAAATTGGGTATATAGCATGAATACATTATATTCCAGTGTTCGAAATGCTCTACTCACTCGCAGCCAGGACATAAGTCACAAAGAGTCGCATCTGTACATTACTTTAATATTTACAACGCAGCCCGACGCAATTTCATTGAATAAATAAGTTTATTAAGTTGTTTGCATAATATTTTTCACTTTGTAAGCAAACTAGGCTAACTGCTAACCATTTAAATTGACCTGTCGTTAAGTTTTGCAAAATTGTTGTTTTAAAATTTTAACAAATGCCATCACGCACAAACTAATTGCTTGATTGGACTAAATGGTATTTTTAAATTACTTAATATTCTAATTACAAAAGGTGTATAAGTAATCAATTTGTTGAAAATGTTTTGCTAAGTTTGGTTAAAAAATGTATTGTTGGTATTTGTTACTTATTGGGCTCACAAGTAAAGCACATATGAGATGGCTATGAATCTGGATGGGCTCGCCTACTCCGGCACTATTTGGAAGCTTCTCCCTGCTTTATTTAAAAGGCACATTAAGCCGTTAGTACTTTTTGTTGGGTAGAAGAGCAGTCCTCAATTGTCCTCAAAAAAAAAAAAAAATTTTAAATATAAATAAAATGGGAATCTTTTCAATAAAAATATTTTTTGCTTCTATGTTTTAAACCTTACCTAATCATAAATTATAATCATTGTTTTGTCAATCACAGGTACAATGGATGGGCATTAGGTTAACAAGCGTTTTCGCCGTTAGGCATACAAAGTCATAAATTGTTTGGTAATACATAGAAGGAAGAAAATTAAATTCTTTAAAAATATTGCGTCAATAAACTTCAAATGAAATAGGAAGCCGCAGCACTCCAATACATCGCCTCAATATGTTATAAGCCTTCGATATGAAGCCTTTTAGTTCGGTATTTGTACTGCTGTTAGCTTCCTTGGCGCTTGTAATTGAATTACTTGGGAACACAGGTTTCTAAGGACTCTCTACTCGTACTGGTCAAGGATAAAAAGTAAATAGGAAAGTTTTTATTTTTCTTCATACGTCTTATTATCGCCGGGCACCAGCAGACGTGGTAGATCCAAGAAAAGATGGCTTGACGTCGTCAAGGCAAAGATATCTTATCCGTTTTAGTAAAACCATTGTGACGCATACCTACCTCACATGGGTCATGGATGTTTATCTATTTAAGTATTTATTATAAAATATAGTATCGTTGAGTTAGTATCTCATAGCACAAGTCTCGAACTTACTTTGGGGCTAGCTCAATCTGTGTAATTTGTCCCTATAAATTTATTTATTTATTTTATTTAATGGTTCTACTGCAAAAGATGCCCGAGACAGTGCGAAGTAGAAAAGAAAAAGCCGCATAGGAGACCACAGGCTTCGCAGCATAACAGCTGCGAATGTAATTGGGAATATGCTGAGAAATGCATGAGAAAGAGATATACCTATACATACTAATCACGTCTTTATTCCTGACGTGGCGGAAAGCCTAGACAAAGCTTCATAATCTCAGGTCAAAGGCCATGTTAAAACATAATCAAAATATGTAGGTTTCTAGTCACCAGATTTTTTGTCAAGATTCAGTGTTCCATTTTCGTCCATTTCTTCGATTATTTTACAAAAAGAGATGCCGCTGCTGGTAAAATTTACTTATTTTCGGACCAGCATGGATGAATCATTTTATAGCGAGATACAAGCTATGGAGCAAATCCTAAAAATTTTGACATCTCTAAAACACATAGACATCTCCCTATCATTTGTAGAAGTAGGTTTCTCCAATCCACTCGTGTTCCCCGATCCTAAGTATCGGCAAATTTTCTACTCATGCCTTAGAAGCTATGCGGTAAGCTACGTCGGCAACTCATTCGAGGAATATTCCTACGGATTCCTGTTCAAGTTTCCTGGCATTCCTTTAGCGATACAACTGGGAAATGCTGTAGTTTAGATGTTTGGAACAAGATATGATATTCTTGATATTGGAAAATTCTCAGAAAGAACAGCTAGAGTCTGAAACTGAAGGACGAGTCAATCTAGCTAATTAATTTGGAACATAAGATTGTGCTACTGACTTACTGTTGTCATTTTTAATCATTTTTACTATGATTTTTTACCCATTGCTACAACCATAATTTCTAGGTCTATTGTCACTTTGATATAGTTCTGCTGCTCTTGTCGGGTGACAGTTATCTTATTATTCAATTTGTCGCATTTGGCTATGGTGGTCTTTTCCACATTAGAAACAAGTCTAGGTCTCTTGGTGAATCCATATTTATAAAGCCAAAGAAGTATAGCTAGTAATATGTAGAATAAGGGGTAAATTAAGTAATTTAAGTAAACTTAAACATATAGTCACCAACTGGACTCCGGACTGTTGAAGAAACAGAGGAAGACCAAGAAAAAGATGGGCGGACGACCTTACACAGTTTGAAAAAGAATGGCAAATTACGTCTTGAGCTCTTGAGCCCGCGATAGATGGAAACAAGGAGGGGTGGCTTTTGCCTAATGATGGGACCTATTATAGCTAACCACTAAGTAAATGATCTGACGCGATGTCAATAGAAATTTAAAAAAAAACAAGTGATACAAATATCCAAAGATAAAAAATGGTTTTTGACTTTTGACTTTAGCTTCATGGTAGTATAAGTACTATTGTGTGACATAAACACAGAATTAATAAAAGTATTACACGAAGATCAACATGTAATTAACATACTTTTGGCACCCCAAGAATCCTTAAGCCGTAATCCTTACGTAATCCGCCTGTGACCGTAACGAGGCCATGTTTTGCTAAGACTTGCTGTTTTAACTAAGCTCCAGAATTGACCGATAAAGCTGACAAAGTGACCATTAAGTCTTCAAAATCAAAATAGTTTTACCGCCCAGGGCCGTAAGTCCCAAAGGCCATTCATATTTTTCTGATAAATTAGCAATGTCCCCTGAATCAGTTTGATGGAAATCTTGGAAGCCTGGACTCTTTTATTCATTTTTATTGTTCAATTTAGTTTTATTTTTAGACATTGGATTTTTTAGAAACAAAGAAAATTCTTGCCTAGTTAAGGTTCAAGGGTGAATTCAGTCTATGATAGTGAACAACTTTCCCCAAGAAACATATCTCAAAATATAAAAATTAGTTTAACAATTTTTTGACGTGATAACGTCTTTAAAATCGTTTTAGTCGGGTGACATGTTCAGAAACTTGTGTCACACCAAAACCTCACGAGCGCGATCGCAGGTATAACGAGAGAGAGACGGACCGATCTCCCGTCTCATCTCGAGCGCTGCCAGTCATTCCGTGAAACGACGTTATCACGTAAACATCTCGATCGTAAACCTACTTTACAAACAACCAATTTTTTTCCAAAAAAATTCGGATCAGCTGATCGATCAACTTGTTTGGGAGGCCAAAAACTATTTTTCATATTTCGATATATGTTCCTTGGGAAAAGTTGTTCAGTATATTTTGTTAGACGTCGTTTTGTTTTATACCAAAAAAAAATTGGTTGTTTGTAAAGTAGGTTTACGATCGAGATGTTTACGTGATAACGTCGTTTCACGGAATGACTGGCAGCGCTCGAGATGAGACGGGAGATCGGTCCGTCTCTCTCTCGTTATACCTGCGATCGCGCTCGTGAGGTTTTGGTGTGACACAAGTTTCTGAACATGTCACCCGACTAAAACGATTTTAAAGACGTTATCACGTCAAAAAAATTGTTTTTATTTGTTTTTAGCATGACATTCAGGGCCGGATTTAGGGGGGGGCAACCGGGGCTACAGCCCCGGGGCCTCCACGAAAGAGGGGCCCCCACAATGGAGACTTAAAAAAAAAAAACGCTAAAATTTAATTTCAGATATTTCTCGTTTCCGATTATATTTATATGTTTGTTAAATAATAAAATAATCTATACTTGGTTCCACAATAAATTATTTATTGAAAAACTCAACTGAAAAAAATTGTCCACTTTATTTGGAAAATAATTTGGGGCCAGGGGGCCTCCACTCCTTTGTTGCCCCGAAGCCTCTCGACCTCTAAATCCGGCCCTGATGACATTGCCCGTATCAAATAGTATAGAGGTATATACAATATACATATACAGTACTTAGGGTTTTAATATCCAAATTTGCTATGGTCGACGGACAGGGGCTGTCTTCAAAGGAAATAATTAAGCTTAGTTCACAGACGCCACGCAGCGAAGTAATTTTACGCTATCAAGTCTTTTTATTGACATGTTTGTCTGGTAATTTTGTTATTACTTTTTGTATACTTTCAATGATTTCTGATGATGAGGCAAATAAGGGTATATATTAGAATAAGAGAACAAATTGGTATTTTTTTGTGTGCAGGTGGTTTAAATAATACTTATGTCATATTTCCATAACATAACAATCCAACTCGACATTAGGACCAACCCAGAGATAT
The DNA here is from genome assembly GCA_963555685.1 of Acrobasis consociella. Classification (NCBI taxonomy): domain Eukaryota; kingdom Metazoa; phylum Arthropoda; class Insecta; order Lepidoptera; family Pyralidae; genus Acrobasis; species Acrobasis consociella. The sequence goes on along the minus strand of OY743111.1, from coordinate 3,823,876 downwards.
GGGACTCCCCATATCTCTGGACCAACCATAGACCATTGACTCCGCAATTCCGCATAAAGGCAGCCCATAGACTACCTTTATCAAAACAGAGTTATACCAAAAGACTATTAAATAATTACAATAGTTTGTTAAATGTGGTAATTGAATAATTTATATTGTAAGTTCGTATGTTCGTATATTCGCAGGTCTGTCTTATCGTAATTGGTCCTGTTTTATTTATTGTTTGTTTTGTTTGTAATAACTTTAATGTACTATGAAAAAACACAATTACATATAATAACAACAGAGTAAATTGACAACGGTTTTTAGGTTACCAGTAATAAAATTATATTTTTTTATGTTTTTCGCAAAAATGGAACAGTAGCTCATAAATAGTTTGGAGAGTTATTTAGGGCCGTATGAGACAAAAATTTAAATGGTTCCGTTTTCTTGCAAATAATTTATTCGAAACCTGGGCAGCACTGGACCCCGAAAAATTCACGTAAGCCACGGAGTTTAGAATTTATTTATTCGAAGATTCGAATGTTTATCTTATCTTATACCTTTAAACGAGCAATTCTTGTATATTTATTTATTTATATATTTATAAATATCTGTGATCTCGAAAACGGCTCTAACGATTTTGCTGAAAATTGGTATATGGAGGTTTTTGGGGGGTAAATAAAAAAGCTATCTAGATTAGTCTTATGTTTGGGAAAACGCGTGTTTTTGAGTTTTCATGCGTTTTTCTTTCCACGCAGAATATGGTCGCTAATTTCTTCGCGCTGGCCGCCATCCGGTTTAGCTCAGCGGTTAAGGATGCGGACTATCGCGGACCGCTAGAAAGAGTGTTACGGGTTCGAATCCCACTTGGTGACTTACTTTTGTTTTTTTATGTTCAAGTTTATATATATATTTTTATTTTGTATTGTTTTTAGACAAGTTTAAAAAAATGTAGTTAATGTTTGAGATGTAACCGAGCAAAGCTCGGTCGCCCAGGTACTTCAGTATTAAGACCTTTACAGGCACTTTTACACATCAATAAGTATAGTTTACATTACGTGTAGTGTATACAACGTGAAAGGGACACACCCGTAATAAATCAAAGCACGGTCTATACTAGACCACTTAATGAAATTCAAATAACAGTCAAATACAAAAAAAAAATCGACATTTCCGTACCTAAGTGTGCGTTGCCCGGGCAATTTGTATTGGAATGTCGTTTTTTTTGTTTTAGACTGTTATTTTATTATCATTATACTATAGTGATCTAGTATAGCTCGTGGTACGATTTATTACGAATATGTCCCTTCCACGTTATATAATTTTTTTTTAGAGAAAATCTACCGGTACCATCGCTTCGCAACGACCTCTGCTAAGAAGCTATTAGTAAGTCAGTTCAGTACCCAGCGAATACTTACTACTCATCAAAAGCAACTCTACTATCCACATTCATTTATGCAGACCTCATAAAACGCTCCCTGGGGCTACCGAGCGGAATTATGCAAATATCGCTCTTCGGCACTCGAATTAAGAGCAATTATCGCGTGCGATCGAGTTGAGAGCGGCTGATTTAATTTGCTACACTTGTTCGGGATGTCGATAAAGTGATGTTAAATTTTTTATGGCCTATTTGTTGTTACTTTATTGCCAAAGTGTTCGAAAGCGAAAAGGGACAAACATAACAGTCATGTCAATCGTACTTTTTTAATAACAGGGTTTTTACCCAAAAAATAAAACGGGAACCTATTACTAAGATTCCGCTGTCCGCGTCTGTCTTTCTGTCTGTCTATCTGTCCGTCTGTCTGTTGGTCGGACTGTCCCTCATCAAGCTGTATCTTATGATCCCTGACAGCTAGACAGTATTTTTTTTACAGATGATGTATTTTTTTGCTGCTATAAAAACAAAAACTAAACACAGAATAAAATAAATATTGAAGAGGGACTCCTTCCCATACAACAAACATGATTTTTTAATAGTACGGAACCCTTAGTGCGCGAGTCCGACTCACACTTGGCTGGTTTTTTTATTAAATAAGCTTAGGTATGTTTCTATGTGTCTTTTAAAGCACTATCCAAGTATCCACTAGGCAACATTTAACGCTTGACATGTATATGTATAGATAATAGTACGGAACCCTTCGTGCGCGAGTCCGTCTCACACTTAGCTGTTTTTTTTGTGACATGTTGCTCAACATGTTGAAAGCTATCGAGGAACTTTTTGTGGTGGAGGTGACGAAAGGACTATGCCATACTCCAGGCTCCGAACCAACCAAGAATCCATTGAAACATGTAAAACTATTTCCATTCAGAACAAGATGGCGAAGATTCATTTTTATAAAACGGAAAAAGGCCTTAGCTTAAAGTCTGCAGACCAAAAAGTATATATTTATTAATTAGAGGATAAACGAAAGTCAGATCTGAGTAAGGAGTATAAAGTGGAGACATTGATAATCTCCTAATATTTATTAAATACACATCAATGAAGACACCACAAAAAAAATCATGAACATTTCGAAATCAATTTGCATAATATTTAATAATGAGTATGAACAAAAGACGCTCTGCGTGAGTATAATGTCCGCGCTGGACATCACAAATTTCCTATTTGTTAAATAGGTACTCACCAAGAAGACACTACTGAAAAATCAGAAAACTCTCAGCAATAATAAAACCCACAGAAAAACCCCGCTTGTGGCTTCCGAAGACTTGAAATAATACATTGTATCGTTCTAATTTGTATAATATTTATTAATGAGAGACCGAACAAAAGACGCTCTGATCTGAGTGAGTACAAAGCGGAGACATCGCAAATCTTATTTGTTAAATACTCACCAAGAAGACACCACTGAAGAAAAAAAACCGTCAGCAATATCAAAACCACAGAAAAACCCCGCTTGCGGCTTCCGAAGACACACAATAATACATTGTGTCGTTCTAATTTGTATAATATTTATTAATGAGAGCGCGAACAAAAGACGCTCTGATCTGAGTGAGTACAAAGCGGAGACATCGCAAATCTCCTAGTATTTGCTAAGCAAGGAGGGATTACGCCCTCGGCCCTGCCGGCAAATATTGACATTTCGCTGTTTTAATGCCGACGTCAAACAATCGACGATCTCTGATGGCTGCCCGTTTAAGCCAGTATATTCTACCCTGTAGTTTTAGGTAACGACTTACAAGTAAGGATGCTCAAGACCGATTTTTTTATAATAATTAAATTAATTTTGTCACCTTCCAATGCCCACTAATGCCCTGCGTCTGTTTGCACTGTCACGAAAGTAAAAATACGTATTATACAAGCTTTTCGTTATTGTATGTATAAATGTTTGTTTAGGTCAAATCTTGCAAATCGATTATTAACCCGTTTATCCTCATCCTAATCTATCCTAAAATGTTGCATACTTATGTAAGTCAGATGGCAATAAATATTATGAAGTCAATGACCTGTTCGAGTCTACTACTCAATGGCGGCAGACGAAATTCCGGTGAACGCTCTACCGACAGTTCATTAGCTTTTCGTGCATTAGACCGACAGAAGACGAAATCAAAACAGTTAATCAGTCAGATGATGGAGTCGGGATATATTTTACAGAACTCAGTTATAAAATAAATTAATTGAGTAGGACTCGCTTGATTTGTCTTGACTACTTGTAAACTTTAAAGACGATGTCTAGGGTTTCGTATCAGAGACCGAAGATGGTTGATAGAACTCAGTAATAAAACAACGTAACTCCATCGAGGCTGGGCTTATGTGATTTGCCTTAATAAGTACTTTCGCCTCACAATAAAAGCTTGTATAAAAAATTTAACTTAAACATACTTATTTTATATCAGGCAGTGCAAATTCGTCTTGCGTTTACGAGAGCGACCTTTGTAGACCGACATCACACCACAAATAAGGGCCACCCCACTTTTGCAATGCAGCCTTTTCACTTTTTACTTATTGCGTGGGTACATCTTGTCGCCTCACAATGCCCGCTAATGCCTGCGCCTGTTTGCTCTGTCGCCACCAGATCAATGGGGGATGGAAAATGTATCTGTGTATTTCTGATTTCTGTATACTTAGTAATTTTTATATTGATGTGTTTATGTTGAATGCATAATATTTTTTTATTTTTTTTTATTTCGTCATTTTCATCAGGATTTTTAGTCTCTATTGCAAGAACACGACCCTCTCTGTACAACTAGAAACATAGCAGCCAGAGGATTTGGCCTACACCCTCCACGCTGGCCAGACGTGTTGGAGAGGTCCTATTGATTTTTATATGCTTTGTTTAGCTTTTATTTTCTAAGACGTTTTCTACGATATCCACAGGTGACTTGGAATGGCCCTATTCTACTCTGCCGGAAACCACACGGTGATTTTTTATTTAATTAACTTCATTAAAATATAGGCGGACTTAAAGCTATACCGTCTTATTACAAAACGCAGACTAACTTTGTTACTAGGTTTAAACCATTATTCGACCAAATGAAGTTGACACTTTCAGATGAGACGATGGCATATTACTAGATGTCAACTTGATTTGGTCGGATAATGGTTTAAACCTAGTAACAAAGTTAGTCTGCGTTTTATAATAAGCTTAAGTTTATCTACCAGTCAACCCACTTGTGATGCCGAGAATAAGAGGTGCAAAACGGGGAATTTAGAAGGATAATAATGTTGTATTTGTTTACACATATGCTGCTATTATGTGTGTCGACATTGCCCTCTTTCAACATTCAGCGGCCAAACTGCAAAGAATGCTACTAAGAATTAAACTTGGAAATTATATGCATTATATAATAATTTCATGCTATGTCCTCGTTTTTATTTTATTTTAACCACTAAGCCACTGGTTGTTGTATGCAGTGTGGCTTTGAAAACATAGATTTTACGAGTGAGTTTCATATGCGGTTTGGTGGAAGTTATTTCATATCCTGAACGGCGCGCATCAAATATGTACGGACTGAACGATATTCTAGATAGTCAATATTTAATGTAACCAACCCTAGCCAGTTGCACAAAATACCGAGACAGAGATGAAGATAATTCACGCGTTTGAGTAAATTTTTGTATGGTTCTAGTAGTTAGCCCTTAATAGCCCATAATAGCCCTATTATTAGCCTATTCCGCCCGTCGTTGAAGCGATGTGAACATCGCTTTACCGACCTCACCCTTGGTTCTGGCAGAATTATCAGCGTCGCAGTTCGACCAGCGCGTCTGTGACATCATGCTGAGTCAGGACTTTTGCGCTATATAGATCTCATCTCATAGTACCGCCGCAATAAACCACAATTAATAAGATTTCGTTAATTATCATATGCTTTACTTAGTATTTACCATGTATTATATTGTGTCCTTTTAGTAAATAAAGATTTTATCTATCTATCGGTCTAGTAGATTTAAGATAATTGATATGCCTGAGACCTGTGGGACTTATTACTACCACCACCTGTTAGAAATATTAACGTTGCGCCATCATAAATGGTCATTGTCACCACCCTACGTAAAGTATGTATGGTGTTCGCAAAAGCGCAGCCCAACGGCAGCTTTCCACGTTCACGACTGGTGGGCTAGTGTACGAGATGCCTTACAGTCTCGGATAATGTGTAAATTTTGTACTCTCGTTATTTTGTAAAGGCGGGTTGTGGCAAATAGCTCCTTAAAGGTTCCTTGGGCGCTATGGCTCATTAAACTTGAATTTGGTCAGCGATGAAATCTATCGGTCAGTTTTTATTTGAAAGTAGATTAGTAACGTGATGTTTGAATATACTTACTTGTTCTGAAAAGATTTTTTGCGGGCATGAGTTAAAGTTTTAATAAAATGAGACGAAGTTTTGTTACCTTTATTTTTTGTTCTTACGTTTTTATAGTTTTTCGATTTAGTCATTATCATCATTTCAGCCGCATAACGTCCACTGCTGGACATAGGCCTCTCCCAAGGATTTCCAAAATGACCGACCTAGATAGGCTTGAATTCATTAGTTTTATTCTCTTTATTTATTTTTAGTTGAACTGTAAATATTTATGTTATTAAATAAAATTCTATTTTTAGTTAGTTACTTCCATGCTGGTCTGAAAGAAAAAATATGGAATGTACCAGCTGCCTCACTTCTCGCACAGATCATCAAAGCCTATCGAGGAAATGAGTGAGATTTGAATCATTGTAAAAGGCGATGCGGCTAGCAATCCATTACTATTTTGATTCCTATTTCCATCTTAACGCCCACCATCATGCGAATGTCCTTTAGGTCTTACAGCCCTGGGCTCTGTCTAATTAGTCAGAGAAAAAGACGTGAAAATGCATCTATTTTTATTTTATTTTTTATTTAACCTTTATTGTACAAAATACAAATTGTATGGCACAATAGGCGGACTTAATGCAAAAGGATTATCTAACAGTCAACCTTTGGGTTGTTAGAGAAGTTTAGGTTTTGTTAGTAAATCTTTATAAATAAAAGATAAATTTAAGCCGGTGATTAATTAAAATTTATTTCAAAGGCCTCCGTGGTGTAGTGGTTAGAGCGTTCGGCTCATACCCGGAGGTCGCGGGTTCGATTCCCGGCGGGGGCAACGACTTTGTGTTGTTGTCCTAGTTTGGTTAGGACATTGTAGGCTAAGGCTGATGAGGGCACGTTAAGCCGTCGGTCCCGGTCACTGTCTTTGACATTGGTCGTTACCTAAAACCATGTCAGAGGCCTTTAAGGTGGTTTAAAAACTCTGTCACTAGTGATAGTCACTAACACACACGAGAAGAAGAAGAAGATTTCAAAGGTATTAAAACTTGAGTCTTATATCCTTCAAGAGAAAAAATATTTATTTTTATACGCTGATATTTCGTTAAAAAAGTCTACTAACGTATGCTCTGTCTGCCCCGTTAGGATTAAAAACGTGATAGTATGTATGTATGCTTTTCGTACCTAAAAATTTCAGAATATTGCGTCACGTATTTCATTCTTCATAATGTAGCTGCAATCCTGTGCATGTCTACGAAGCGCTACGAGACCGCTACGAGCGCTACGAATAGCTACGAACACTTGGTATTCAGGGCAGTGTACCGTACTAATAAACTCTTGGCGTTCGAAAAGCTATTATGTACTAAAGTACTAGAGAGGACACCCCATAGTTTTATCCCATCCCAGATGCCGTGTGGTTTCCGGCAGAGTAAAATAGGGCCACTCCAAATCCTCCCGTGAATGTCGTAGAAGGCAACTTAGGAAATACAATCTAAACAAAGTTTATAAACATCAATGAGACCTCTCCAACCCATCTGGCCAGCGAGGAGAGTTACAGGTTAAGGCCTCCAGCTGCTCTGGCCAAGTATGGCTCTGGTAATACAGAGAGGGTCGTGCTCCTGCAGTGGAGACAAAAAGACCTGATGATGATAATGATCCCATTCAGTTGCAGCTACCTCCATAACTTTACTTAGACGCTCTTATGCGCCTAATACTTTCAACAGTTTATAAGCAAAAGGCTTTTAGTTTTTTTACTGTTATTTATTATTTTCATTATACTATAGTGATCTAGTATAGCCTGTGGTTTGATTTATTACAGGTATGAAATAACCCTTCCACGTTGTATATGGTTTTACTAAGGGTCGAATTTAAAACCTATATCTTTTTTTAAAGTCGGTAAAAAAAAACAATGAAAAACATCTATAGCTCCAGTTATAATATGTCTCCAACCCTACCCAAAATTGGGTTAAACACGACCCTACAAAGGACACCTTTGAACAAAAATGTATGATTGGTGACCGCCATCAATTTTGTCGAAACCGCGCGGGTCACATTATTTATGAGTTTTGGCCCATTTCTCACACTTCAACACCAGTGTTTACGATATACGAAGGTGTGCGCTAAATCATGTAAGTTTGGGAGCTGAAGGGTGTTTAAAATATCTGATCGTGGGTTTGATGCATGGCTTGGACGGAGTAGCCAGTGTAGTAAAAGTATTTAATTCATATAGGTAGGAAAACAATATTAGTTTTTATTAAGAATAAAGACGTGATAGTATGTATGCATGTATGTATGTTAGTATAAGAACATAACAGACTACATATATTACTTTTTAATGTATAATTAGGTTATATCAATTCTGTGACATCGGCCGTAGATAAATGCTTCGGCTTTTGATTCTTTCAAGAATTGTTTTTGAAAAAATGCTTCAAACAATATTAGTTTATTATTACAACAAGGTGAGGCCTTCGCCCAAATATGGGACATAAATGGCTATTTGAAAAATAAAATTAAGTGGTTGTTGAAAATTTTCACATCTTCAGTTCTAACTACTAAAAGTCGCTGTCTTATACTAGGTACACAATGAACCCTGTCGGGTATCGCAATCAAAAAGTGGCGAGCGAGTTTTATGAAATGCATATAAATGTGAAGAGGTATCAAGAGCTTGGTCAAGACATAATTTTAAATGTTATCTCCGTTTCCTTTCAAATGATTTATTTCTAATAGGGGCAGCACTTTACCCGGGAAAATTCGGTATGGCCCTAAAAAAAGATGTTGGCCCGAGTTATCGTGACCACTTAAACTGTTAAAAAACTACTAAAACATGAGAGAATACTATAGAAGATAAAGTGTATGCTACACTGCAGCCGTCGCAAGCGATGTCGACGCAATATTTCACATTCCTTCTGGTTCAGTGGGTTTCGATCGTCGCCTTGTCTCGTCTGCATACATTAACGCTGTGGTTTAACCAAAGATAAGACTAGTGGATCTGTAAACTGTAGACCTCTCGAGTCTGTCTGGGATTTGTCGAATGAAGAATTCGGTCAAATTATTTCATTTTTGAAGTGAAAACTTCTTTAGCGGCGTTGTACACTTTTTTTGGAATGGGTAAAAAATGTTAAACTCGCGTCAGGACACGTGGCCTGAACGAAAATTCGTAAGACGGCGCAGGGCGCTTGCGCGAATGTTCGTGTGTGTTTATGTTACAGCGTGCTACGCGCATCCATGGATGGTGACAGCTGATGGCTCGACCGTCTGTGTAGTGGCCATACTGCTGTGTATTTGAAAATGATTTTGTTGAAAATGAATTTGGTCATGCTTGTGACACTTGTGACAGACTGTGGTTCAGAAAAGATTTGAAATATTTTATACTGATAATTAAAGCAATTCGTGCAAAATTATTCCCTAACCATTCCAAAATATTAAAAATGCACAACGTTAATATTCAAGTTTTCACTTCTGCCGGCACTCCCAGAGTGCAACCCGTCGTTTTTTTATGCAAGCCGCTCTAGATCGGTCATTTTGGAAATCTTTGGGAGAGGCCTATGCCCAGCAGTGGACGTTGTGCGGCTGAAATGGATGGATGGATTACATTTTTAACAAAAAGCAACCGACTTCATTTTCTTTTAGGAGTTTCTGTCATATCTCCAAAATTGATAAACGTGGTCCCATATCAATTTGGTAAAGTTATTTGGTACACAAGGCTTTCAAACAAAAAAGAGTCATCAAAATAGGTTCACAAGTGGCGAAGATATTGCGTAACATATGTACAAAAAAATTAATAACTTCCTAAGATAACTTCCTTATTTTTCCATTTCCATCCATTTTTTGTGGGCTGTATGAGCTATGTTTTTTTGCAATAAAAACCAAGGAAAGATATTTTTTTTAAGTAAACTATACGTAGAAATTGTATAGGTACTTTGCAGTAAACATTAATTGCTTTCGGTAAATACTTGGTTGTTGGTTATTCTTTTGATTATTTCTTCATTTTCTTATTAGAAAAGCACTATACACACTTCGGCGAGAATGGGATTGCCGGACTCTTAATTATTGAAAAATAGTCGTCCGGCAGAGCCAAACTTCCCGGCCTCTGCAGTAAAACTATTATGAATAGTCCGTAAATACAAAAAGCAATATCATTACATAAATAAGAGCTATTTTGTACTAAATATAAATATCAAAGTGACCATCTAATATTCACGGCACCTAGTAATTTCGCCTACTTTACTATGCGCTAAAGACTTGCATACTGTATGCAGCAAGTATTCAATTCTGACGTTTGACACAAGAAAGGATGGAACGGTAATTAGTAGGTATGAGGATTTATCAATCATAAGTAGTGTAAATGATAGGGAATTAGTTTATTTTCAGCTAAATTGTCGGTTGGATGGCCAGGTAAGTGTTTTCCAGAAATTGAAATTTTGAAGCGTCAAATTATGTAATTGCGCGTCACTTTATGCATCACATTTTAGAGTTATAGAACTTTGTTGTGGAAAAGAAACCAATTTGATGTTGTTCAAAATTGTGAGATTATTAATCTAATTTAACAAAACGAAGAAGAATCGAATTCTTAGTATAGTAACGTAAATTAATATAAACTTTTAGGAGAAATACTACATTTTATGTATGTAAAATCCTGTTCGTAGCAAAATTGGTAATAATTTTTATTATTATTTGCAGCTTCATCATCATCATCAAGTCTTTTTAGCCTCTACTGCTGGTGCAAGACCTACTGATCACCATTTTCATCAGGTCTTTGTGTCTCAACTGCAGGAGCACGACCCTCTATGTACTACCAGAGCCATACTTGGCCCGAGCAGCCAGAAGACTTTGGCCTACACTCTCCTCGCTGGCCAAACGGGTTGGAGAGGTCTTATTGATGTTTACAAGCTTTGTTAATTCACCTTATAGGACATCCACGGGAGGACTTGAAATAGTCCTATTCTGCTCTGCTGGAAACCACACCGCTTAACTGAACACCATTCTTTAGAAAAATAGCAAAAATCCAGGCTCAAAAGAAACACAACTAACCAGAATACAACAAAAGATCCAACTTTAGCAACATAAATAAGCAAGTTTATTGCCGCCGAAAAGACCTATCATTTCAGGATATCGTTTGCATAGGAAAAGTACTTGCATGTCCAAAAACCTCGCATTGTTTCCCAAAAATTAAATCAACGTCCTGCCCACACCTTGTATGCACTTGAGGCACAAAAAGCATCCTAAAACCACGCCGCCACTGGAAAAGCACAAAGCATAGAATTTATCGTCGACCACTGTGTGTAGCATATGTAGACATAAAATCTGTTTCTAGAAGCGCTGCGTTATGGGATTTCGAAGTTTTTGGAGAATGAAACCCTAATAACATCACGCTTAATATCAGTATTTATCTCTCACTTTTACAATCCGTTTTCATTTGTGGATGTAGAAAATTTAATTTTTTTGCGGAATGCAGGAAGTTTGCGGAATAAGTAGTAAAATTTTAAAGACAAATAAAGAAGATTTCGAATTTCATTTACTTTGAACAAGTGTAATTGTTTATCCTCAAACAACGTCACAACTCCCCACAATACCGCACAACTTTCCCTTTGCGCGATAAAATTCAGGTATTGCGTAAGCGTGGAATTGTTCTCAATATGTCTCACCCAGTGACTCGCTGTCTGGCGTCAAATGTCCACAAACAATGCCACAACTCCCCACAACACCGCACAACTTTCCCTTTGCGCGATAATGTTCAGGTGTTGCGTAAGCGTGGAATAGTTCTCAATATGTCTCATTTAGTGACTCGCTGTCTGTAGTCAAATGTCCACAAACAATGCCACAACTCCCCACAACACCGCACAACTTTCCCTTTGCGCGATAATATTCAGGTAATTCGTCGCAGCGTCCAATTGTTCTCAATATGTCTCATTCAGTGACTCGCTGTCTGTCGTCAAATTTCCATAAACAATGCCACAACTCCCTACAACACCGCACAACTTTCCCTTTGCGCGATAATGTTCAGGTGCTGCGTAAGCGTGAAATTGTTCTCAATATGTCTCATCCAGTGACTCGCTGTCTGGCGTCAAATGTCCACAAACAATGCCACAACTCCCCACAACACCGCACAACTTTCCCTTTGCGCGATAATGTTTAGGTGTTGCGTAAGCGTGGAATAGTTCTCAATATGTCTCATTCAGTGACTCGCTGTCTGTAGTCAAATGTCCACAAACAATGCCACAACTCCCCACAACACCGCACAACTTTCCCTTTGCGCGATATTATTCAGGTAATTCGTCGCAGCGTCCAATTGTTCTCAATATGTCTCATTCAGTGACTCGCTGTCTGTCGTCAAATTTCCATAAACAATGCCACAACTCCCTACAACACCGCACAACTTTCCCTTTGCGCGATAATGTTCAGGTGCTGCGTAAGCGTGACATTGTTCTCAATATGTCTCATCCAGTGACTCGCTGTCTGTCGTCAAATGTCCACAAACAATGCCACAACTCCCCACAACATCGTACAACATTCTCTTTGCGCGATAATGTTCAGGTGTTGCGTAAGCGTGCAAATGCTCTCATCCAATGATTCGCTGTCTGTTATCCAATGTCCACAACTCCCCACAACACCGCACAACTTTTCCTTTGCGCGATATTATTCAGGTTATTCGTCGCAGCTTGCAATTTTTCTCAATATGTCTCATCCAGTAATTCGCTGTCTGTCGTCAAATCTCCACAAACAATGCCACAACTTTCCCTTTGCGCGATAATGTTCAGGTGACTCATTGCAGCATGCAATTGTTCTCAATATGTCTCATCTAGTAACTCGTTGTCTGTTTTCAAATGTCCACAAACAATGCCACAACTCCCCACAACACCGCACAACTTTCCCTTTGCGCGATAATGTTCAGGTGGCTCGCCGCAGCGTTCAATTGTTTTGAATACCACCGGATTAGGTTTAAACCTGCTACGTTGTGTATGGTTATTCATGGGTGCCATCAAGAATGGTGGATTTAGAATTTTCATCTGCTTTGCTGGTGAGCTAAGTTTCGTACTTTTTGCGCTAGTGTCTTGAATTAAAATAGAAAATTCGAATGCAAATATTAATTTGACGGAGCAAGAGATTGCCTTATGCGGACCTAAATAATTTTTTTACTGTAAGAGCGTAAATCAGCGCCCCACCTCGCGGTAATCATAAAAATAAAATGGAATTTGTATTGAACTCTTCGATGAATATATATGTATATTCTTTATAGTATGACTCTAACGTAAGAGTACTAGTTAAGTTATAAGTATAAGTTGGTATCATAATTTGAGTTTCCTAGTTTTTAAAAGCTTTTAAGGTGTCTATATTTGGATAGGGTTTTTAGGTATTCAAGATGCAGTCCTAAAGTACTAAAACTAAACAATGAACTATGAAATGGTTAATTCCCCGTGAGTATTTTTTATCGGGTACGATAAGGGTTATTGTGACGTCTTCTTCTCAAGGAGTGGCAATGGCGTCAGAGGCAATGTTGCCAGCACAATTGTTCAGAATTTACCCAAAGTTACAGGTGCAGAAAGACATACGCAGGCATGGCGCGGAGTAATCCGTTAAAGTGCTTAAAGTGAGAAAATAAGGGTTAAGTTTTAAAAGCCGCCTGTCTCGCGTACGTTACGATGCAAGTGATAAACTTATAGCAATAAGCGTGTTTTCAAAAATTACACTAAGCTTTATTGTAAGTACGTTTCTGAGTATACTATTTCTCAAATTTTACTATTTCTTAAGTAGACTCAGCGGGAGCAATCATTACATGGCAGTCGTCAAAGTTTGTATGTCAGATGCCTTTATTCAGTTTGGATAATTATATTAGTAAAAAAATACAAAAAAACAGAATAACGAAAATAAATTATTGTAGAAATAGTTAGTTTTAGATAAATTTGAACAGGCAATTTCGGTCTCGCTTTGGGCTTTGTCTGTCCTGAAAAAGATGAAGATGTGATAACTATATATATATGTCGCAGTTGGATTGTATAATCCGCTGTTATTCAAAAACTCTAGCTGTTTGGCATTACAGCTCCGTTTTGTAATACAGCTGAAAATTGTTCAGATAGATCGTCCAATGTGTTACGTTTAACAAACTAGCTACGTGAGATTGTAGATAGATTAGTTCGGAATTCTGCCACTTGTGGCTTGTGAAGTGTCAGTGTCATAACAACAAATATGGCCTCCCATAAAGTAAATTCTTTGCCGCGTTCCGGTACTAAGCTGTTTTTATCGAGAGACATCGGGGGCATCGTTTGTGATATCGGACTGCAAAAGATTAAAAAGAATAAAGCAGACCTTTAGCTTGGTTCCTATATTGTTATTTCGACGCCCGCCTTCCGGCGAGATTGAAAATTCACGGTGATCAATTGGCCTTAAGAAATCGCTCCGTCATTGACGGGTTTATACAAAATTTCAATATCCAATTGCATCGAGCTGATTATCATTTTTAATTGGTGTTTTATGATGTTGGAGACTTAATTATTTAGTAAGGAGTTGAATCGAGGTTTTATTTCCATCCCACGAATAATATAAAAATAATAAAGAACAACTATTGTCCCCTCATATATTATTTTGTTTGGTAACACAGTTTTATTTAATAATGGTAACCCTATATGTCATGTCAACGCTAACTGTTTTGTCAAACGTAATTACGTAACTTATTGACAATCTAGCTGAACTATTTTCAGCTGTTTTACAAAACCGAGCTGTAATGCCAAACAGCTAGAGTTTTTGAATAACAACGGATTTTACAATTCAACTGCGACATATATATACTTACTAGCTGCTTGTTTTCTCACGCAGATCCTAGAAGCTGATCGAGGGACTTGGCGAAAATGTTAATCATTTTAATAGGCGATGCGGCTAGCAACCCGTCATTTTTTTGATTTATTTTTCCCCTTCTTCTTCCACTTCAGTCTTGCGGCCTTGGGCTCTGTTTGCTTAGAGCCATAAGTCCCAAGGTGCTCTGTCTGTCCTGTTAGGGATAAAGGCGTGATATGTATGTTAATCATCACTATCATCAAGTCTTTTTGTCTCCACTGCAGGAGGAAGGAGAACCTCTCTGTATTACCAGAGCCATACTTGCCCAAAACAGTCAGTGTACTTTGGCCTACATTCTCCTCGCTGACCAAGCTTTGTTTAACTTGTATTGTTCGATTTTCCTTCGAATTCTACGACATTCACAGAAGAACTTTGAGTGGCCCTATCTACGTTCGGAAACCACAAAGCAAATGTATGTTTGTATGTTATCGCTGATGAATTGGACCACCGACGACAGCGTACATACGACAATCGGATCGAGCTCTAAATAAATAATGAGGGAACGTTCGCACCGGCGGGAAGGCCGGGACACTTTTAACTTTTTTAATAACACCCAGATGTGGACGTACCTTTACTTACAGGCCTCATATTACATATTTTAAAATACACGGTACGACAGTTGTCTATTTGTTTATGCATGATGTGGAATAGCTCAGTTTAAAATATTGACAATTTGGAATGTAAATAATTACAAACTGGCAACTTTGAAATTATCGATTTGAAATGTTTTTGTACTCGAATGAAACTCATTATTTTATAATAAAATATTTATTCACGACTACCATTTGATTACAGAGAGATATCCTGTAATCAAATGCGTTCGGCAAAATATTTTTCGTCAAATTTTATCGCCAGAAAAGTATAGCCAGATGAGTATGTTATGCCAAATTATACACTTCACTAAATAATACTGGGTAAAATGAAACACTATGATGTTAATATTTGCTAAACAATAATTTATAAGAAATTGTTGACAAATGTTTTTCCAAATGAAAATTTAGAAAAGTATTTTGGGATGCGATCATTTGGGAACCGTTTTGTGTCGATACATTAGAAATCCCGTTCTAAACTATACCTTATTTCGCGCTGATTTTCCTCGACAGAAGACAGAATCTCAGCGGAATTTCCGTGTAAAATGCGCCGTCACGCCGCTTCACATTAGATATTCAGGCTTCATGTTAGGTATTCAAGGTGCACTTGCGCTATAAGTATCCGCTTGTCTCCGCTTGCGTTACTAAATTTTAAACGTTTTGAATATTATATGGGACTCTGTCTAGAACGGTGCTAGCTCGGGCTGCGGTTTCACTTGGACGTAGACGTAGATTATAGATGGTTTACTTGCTTTAACTGACTTCAAAAAGGAGGAGGTTCTATGTTCGACAGTATTTTTTTTGTGTATGTTTACCGATTTCTCCGTAAATTGTGGACCGATTATCAAAATTAATTTTTTTTATCGAAAGAGTGCACTTTCAAGGTCCCATAGAAGTTTTATCAAAATCGATTGTGTAGTTTGGGGGTGAAGTCGGTTTTTAGTTTGGAAAAATTATTTATATTGTACTTCACCACGGCCTTCTGTTACCGACGGAAACCACTATGGTATTTTCTCCGAGTTCCTTTGCTCAGCTGGTAGCACGGTGGACTGCAGGTCGTGCACAATGAAAACACTTTTCTCTCTTCGCTTGTTTATTCCACTAGGCTCCAGGGACGTGCATCACCGATTATTGCAGGGTAGACTAATTGTGGGGCCTTTGCCCAGCAGTGGGACAAAAATAAAGCTCTCTGACTAAACTGACCCTATTAGTGTGTTTACATCCTGAGAGCCACTTATACGCGTCATATTGTTTAATATTAATAAATGTTCCTTTTAGCTTACCGCTTGTTTGAACTTAATCCAAAATAGGCTGGCATCGGCCATTTATGATTATTGCACTTTTTTCCTCAAAAGTTAAATGGTTAAACGCGTAACTTCTCAGTTTTAGCAAAAAAAAAACACCTGGCGCACAACTTTCACATGGAAACCTTTCCATTGCAAACTGTTTTGAAGAGGTAATAATAGAAAAGAAAAATAAGAAACTTCTCCTAATTTCATCTGTTATCGCAAACAAAACAAAGTTCAGAGCAGAGCGCAACACGTAATCATTTGTAATGCGACAATGCAAATAATTATCATTGGACAAGAAAAAATATCAAATATATACGACTAACACAAAAATCTTCGTGTTCCGTTTTATCCTCGAACATCTTCCGCGTATTTAAATTGGTAGCATAACACAAGCGAGAACCAATAACATTCTAGATTTCATCTCGGTACGCATCACTGAACAAATGAATAGGCCTAAAATCGATATCATTCCTTATTGGTCAAAAGTGAAAAGAGATAAAAAACGTTGATTATTGAGATAGAACTAGCTTAAAGATAAGGACCATTTTTGAAATCAGCGTTTCACTAACCTAATGCTTTTTTCCATACAAAAATTTGCTTTGTTTGTTACTAATGCGTTTCAAAAATGGCATTCATCAGCCAAAGTCTAAAATATTAGTTGTGTGCGCGTATACTTCATGTTTGTGTGCGTGGGTGATGTACGTTGACGATCGATACTACAGACGCAAATCCTTATCCATGCGTTGTGAATGTGTGCAAATCGAGTCACGATGAACAATTGTCTTTTAGGTAGGTAGCCCCTAGAGTACATGAGCGTATATACGTATAACCTAAGTAAGGTAGTACGTGGCGGTGGCCTGCATATGGCGCGATGGGAAACGACGGGGAAGCGCGCGTTTATTTGAAAATAGGGCCTATTTATAATTTATTATAATATAAAAAAATGCGGATATATTAGGGAAGCTCCGGGTAGACAATGTCTTTGCGTCTCTATGGACAGCACGTCCCTGCTAGGCTCACAATGACACTGAAAAAGAGAACTTTTAAAATTTTTACAGTTGATTTAGTGCGGAACTTTACCATCAGTCGAGAAGCTAATGAAATACAATATACCTGACCAATTAATAACCCTCGGTCATTGCTTCATACAGGTCTTGCATTGTGTATTTTGGGCAGGGCAAATGTAAGTTTTCGCCAGACGCCAGAACGCAGTGTGGTTTCCGGAAGAATAGGACCACTCCAAGACTTTCCGTGGATGTCGTAGAAGGCAACTTAGAAAATACAAGTTAAACAAAGCTTATTAACATTATGAAACCAACTCATCCGGCCGTGGAGATTGTAGGCCATATCCTCTGGCTGCTCTGGCCAAGTATGTCTCTAGTAGTACAGAGAGGGCCGTGTTCTTGCAGTGGCGACTTAAAAGACCTAAAGATTAGATGAAATATAAGTTTTATCATTCTGGTGTCTAGTTTTGCATTATGCGTTGAATGAGAAAAAGAATTGCAATCTAAAACGAGGAAAATTCAGAAAGTGATAAAAGAAATGGTCAATTTAATTCGGATTGAAGATAAAGTAGCACACCTCGATATTCCAAGCTAATCATGTTTCGGAAGAAATATGGAGGACGTTATCAATTCGAATTTATGTTTTTTATTGTAAACAATTGTAGATAATAGAGAATATGCACGCATTTTTTTTATTTGCTTAATAAAATCCTTATTAACCATAGTAAACAAATATGAAAGAATTTATCAAATATCATAATCAGCGACGAACCTATGATACTTTAAAGTTTCAATTAGAGAGAGAAGTCCAATATGGACTGGTGACGTCATAATTACATGTCATAATACATAATTTGCTATAGAAAATAGCGTTTTTGCGAGCGAGATAGACATAATTTCGTAAAATCGCTTTTTTTACCAATTTTTATTCTGTTTTCATTGTTGGTACTTTACTTTTGAATATTTAGAAATAAACTGGTTAGATAACACACATTTTTTTTTATGCATATTCTCTATTGGATAAATAAAGTTTTTATAAATAAATAAATACTTGTCTAGTGGTCCCATAGGAATTTTATCAAAATTGATTGTGTAGTTTAGAGTTGAAGTCGGTATTTAGTTTTTAAAACTCTGCTTAAAAATATCCGTCTTTTTATTCTATTTCAATAAAACGTCTTTACAAACCCATGCAATATTTTCAAAGAATGGATTCTATGCACAGACTCAATCTTTTCCATGACAAAGCGTCTCTCCTTTGGGACTTATCATAAACTGCATGAGCGGTGTTCACTGCGATTCTCCGTTCAATGCACTCAATATGAGGAATCTGTAATGGGGAATACGTTTATACCTACGTTTTACTCTTTATAAGAATATGCTAGATGTGTCCGTGGGCTTCGCTCCCCGTAGGAACTTCGGGATAAAAATTATCCCATGTCCTTCCCTGGGTATCAAACTATATCCATGTTAAATTTCATCTAAATAGGTTC
This sequence comes from Acrobasis consociella, assembly GCA_963555685.1. Lineage (NCBI taxonomy): Eukaryota > Metazoa > Arthropoda > Insecta > Lepidoptera > Pyralidae > Acrobasis > Acrobasis consociella. Next base: position 3,804,971 of record OY743111.1, on the reverse strand, counting down.
AGAAGTTGAAGCGTGAAGTGGAAACAAATACACAAACTCACTTTCGCATTTATAATATTAGTAAGGAAGTAAGGATGTCTCTTATATTTGTCGTCATATAGAAAGAAATCACAAAAGTATATGTTTCATCCAAATTCCATGAATAGGTACTTCCCCTAAGACATCGGTCACCAATTCTGTCGAATTGTTAAAGCTACTACGCAGCCAGCGTTTTTGGCACTAGGCAAGTCACACGTACCAAAACTTTTAGTTTAACTTCGAGTATGTAATGGTCTAGACGAAAAACAATTTGTGGCAACTTATACAACATGAAAGGGAAAAGAAGGGAAGAAAAATCCTAAATCGAACCACGGTCTATAGTAGATCACTATAGTATAAATCAATTAAAATAATAGAAAAAATTGGCCTTTCCATACGAAAGTGTGTAGCCGCCCGCGCAATTTGTATGGTAATGTCGATTTTTGTTTTGTTTTTTGACTGTTATTTTTCTATCATTGTACTACAGTGATCTAGTTTTGCCTATGGTTTGATTTATAACGGGTATGTCCCTTCCACGTATACTTCACATGTATTTTTCGCAAAGTCGCATCCGCACTGTATTCATAAAGTTATGTTGTAGCTATACGTATTTTTTTTCCTTTTTTCATTTTATCAATGGCTTATACATATACATAACACGTATTCTTCACAAGTGTCGCATTCGCACTGCTTTCAAAAAGTGATGTGTATAACCTATACGTATTTTTTCCTTTTTTCATATTTTCAATGGCAGCAGCAAAACAATATTGATGACAAATATGTAAGGAGATGACGTGTTTACGCGTGACGATAAAACACGTCGACATGCAGAGCGACGCAAGCTTTAATGAAAATAAATTGTACCTACGACTGAAAATAAACGAGTGGATGGTTAAGGGGAAGACAGTATATTCACCTAATCTATATCTATCTATACATATAATAAAACATATATCCAAAAAATATTGGGTGCGGTGGAGACATAGAAATAGAGTAAGAATTTAAAATAAAATGTCTGTTTGTTTGTCTGTGTGTCTGTTTGTAGACGCTAATCTCCGGAAATACAAACTTTTTGTTATATAGCTGTTAAGCCTGGGCAACATATAGGGTAGGGTATAAAGGATTTTAGCTGGGTAGGGACCAATACTGAACTGGGTTTCTTTCGGCGTAATCTTCCCAGCAGTGGTCGTTCCAAAACGCTAGTAGTTTTTAGCTTTTACACTAAAAATATATTAAAAAATGACCTTATGCCTACCTAAACACCTGATGCAGAACCATAATGGTTCTGCTAAACTATAAGAAATATAAAAATGACGCCTTAGCAAAAGTTATTTAGCCTGATGAGCATTTTCCGGAGACATAGGGCCCACGCAAACGAAGTCGCGGGCTAGTCACTCATATTTTATGATGCTAAATTGTGCGGAAGCAGAAAAATATACCGTAAGGTAACTCAAAAGTGTCGTTATAATGTAGATCGATTTATTTTTACTTTACAGTGAATGGGTAGCAGCGCCCTTATCTATATATAAGTAGGTATGTGTTTATTATAAAAAATGTAATAAAAAAACCACTTACATCAGTGTGTGTCGAGGAGACTCCGTGTATACGTGTTCTCGAGTCACACTCACCCTGATGAAGACCTCCGGATGAGGTCGAAACATGTCGACCTATATACATATAGGTAACTAATTCAAAACTTTACGTTACATTAACAATTTATTTTAAATTGAACACTGTCCCTTAACAGCATCACCGCTCGCCCCGACACCTCTCCGCTTTGACTCTCGACAAATTAAATCAATTAGGGTTCAGCTTTTGTCCACCAAACGTCCTCCATTTGTTCGTATTACGGCCTCCTTTATTCCACTGCGTTCTTTGTGATTTTAACTGCACTGTTGTTTATTACCTGGATATAACTCGCGCTCGCTTTAATTGAGGCTAATGACGCTTTTAGAAGGACCTATTTAAGTGAATTGGGAAGTTGAAGAGTGTATTAGTGGTTTTTGTTACAGGTTAGGGTGATTTTTGTTGATATTAAATAATATATACGGATAAATCACACAGATTGAGCTAGCTCCGTAGTAAGTTCGAGACTTGTGTTATGGGATAGTGCCTCGACGATACTATATTTAATAACAAATACATATAAAGATAAACATCCAACACCCAGATCAATCTGGAAAAAGAACATTTTTCATCTTCACTTCACCTGGGATCGGACCTCCAGTGTGACAGTGTGGCCACAAGGCTACAGATTTCAACGTATCGGTCGGTTAAATAGGTATTTTGTGTGTGGATTAAAAAAATACGTTTAATTGATCAAATAGTGCGTACATAACAACTTATAGGTGTGGCATATGCAGATGCCAGCAGATGCCTGCAGCCGCACTACAAGGCGAGAACGGGGAAGAGGTGCGGCGTCGGGGAACGGGATCGCATATTGCGCGGGACCTTAGAAGATTCCGTTATGTAATATAATACTTATATTCATTCTGTGCTCATGTACAATCATTTTTAACTTCAACCACCTGCTTTCGGTGAAGGAAAACATGGTGAGTAAACCTGCACATTCATTCACAAGTGCGTATAATAACTGTTTTGACTAGATTAAAGTCAATAAGCTACGTCACATGCCTTGAGACAGCTTTAAAAATATAATACCAGTGTGTAAGTATGCCGTGTGGTTTCCGGCAGAGTAAAATAGGACTACTCCAAGTCTTCCCGTGGATATCGTAGAAGGCGACTAAGGAAATACAAGCTAAACAAAGCTTATAAACATCAATTATAACCTCTCCGACCCGTCTAGTCAGCAGGAGAGTGTAGGTCAATTCCTCTGGCTGCTCTGACCAAATATGGCTCTAGTAGTGCAGATAGGGTCGTGCTCCTTCTGATGATGATGTTTAAGGAAGATAGAATGATTCACGCATTCTTTTACAAACCTAATTAGTGGATATATATTTGAGAGGAATAACATGGATCTTTCTGACTTTTGGATGCGGAACCCTAAAGAAAATTTAATATAACTGCGTAATGAAAACAAGAGTTCACTCGCTCAAGCTCTATAAAAGAATCAATGGGAACAATTTACTTCGAAAACAAAAACAAGTGACTGTCGAAATAATAGGTATTCCCATTTATATTAAGGCCTTCTCCGCGAATAGGTCAACTCACACGATACCGCGAAATATAAATATTTATCTAAAATATATAAATAATTAAAAAATACATAAATAGTTTATATACTGGTGATTAGTTTTGCTCCAATGTTTAAAAGATTACTTTGTGATAACTCCCATTTTACACTTTGTCTACCTATGAGTAGAAGCTGGGTAGTGCAAGGGTATCACGTAAACGTTCAAAAGAAGACATTTTCATTTCAATAAATTGACGTGAAAAATCCTTTTTTAGGATTCAGCGTTGTAAACAAGGAAAAGGAACCCCTATAGTTCCACTATGTCAGTCTGTCTGTCCGTCCGCGATTTTACTCAGAGACAATAAGTACTAGAAAGCTGTAAACTAGTAGCTGCAGTCTGTGGGGCAAAGTGTGCGCATCGCCTTTAAAACCTTCTTCAAATAAATTATAGCTCCCTGCTCTTTCTGAGTTCCACTCAACAAATGTTACAAATGAAATCGACGGATTCTAAAACAAAAAAGCAGAAATAAAAACATCAATTGTGAAACGTGACAGACGCCATTTTCCGGAGAGGTTCAAAGAAAGCGAGGGACGGTGTTTACTTGATTTTGTCTGTAATTTGCGTGGGAGATTGCTTTGAGTGTTGCTAGAGTTCCAATTCCAGTTGTTAAATTATGTAAATTGTTTGTTTTGTTAGAGTTTATATTCCATTTGATTGGGTATTTAAATAAAAGTGAACAATCTTGACTTTATAAATCGATACAATTCCAAATTACAAAACATTTTTTTAAAATTACTACCCGCAACTACGTATGCCTAAAATTTTAAAATGGTGTCAATTTTTCTTGACATTAGATTACATACCATAAAACAAAGCCTGTATGCTGCTCCGAATTGAGCTTAAACTATCATTGAAAACCTCGTAAATATCATGTTTTGAAGATTAGCGTGATCATACATGAATAATTTTTTTTCTCCTATTTTTCATGTGATAGGTTAGTTACGCACTTTTTTATCGCCCACAAAAAAAATTCATAAATGTATTAAATGTACAGAAACGCAATTTTGACTATTTTATTATATGCATTAATATTGCTAAATTACATACTTAGTTTGTTTAGTAATAATATTTTTTGTAAAGGTATCAATTCCTGACGGAACGCTTTAACGCTGGCCATGCTGATTAATATATTTTATAGGTCCTTTCATATTTCTTTACTGTGGTATATAAGGATTTTATTAAGCAAAAATACGTGGATATTCTCTATTAAAAGTCAATAACTTGAGTTTGTTAGATATTCAAGTTTTAATTAATAAAACTTGGATGTAACGTACGTGTTTCACTCACCTGGTAGTGTTTTTGTTACGAGTTTGCATATTCAAATGGCCGAGCCGGTAGTGGAACTTTGCCCGTAAAACATTCACTGTGACGTAGTAGATCGTGGATGAGCAGAAAGTAAACTATAACTAATGTAAGAGAGATAGGTATGGTACTTCATAGGAACGGGGTATCATTTATGTATACTACTACAAACGAAACTATACATCCACACTTCAATGTATGTGCGCTCGCCTCTCAACGCACTCGACACGGCGAGAAAGGGGGAGAGGTGCGGGGACGGGGAACGTGAAAAACACTCCATTATTTCTGCAAAAAATAGTCATTGTTTTCTGTGAGTTCTTTTTCAGGGTAGCTTCCATATATACATGTAAAGCCGAAATCAATTTTTTTCTCGACTAACCCATGTTGAAGTTTGTTGTTGAGTAGGTCTTTCAAAAATATTGTGATTTTTTAAGTATAGACCATGTTGAGGGTTCCGTACGCAAAGGGTAAAAACGGGACTCTGTTACTAAGACTCCGCTGTCCCTCTGTCTGCCACCAGGTTGTATCTCATGATCCGTGATAGCTAGACAGTTGAAATTTTCACAGATGATGTATTTAACCTCTTGGTGGCGGACTAGCATGGTGACCTCTACGCCAAGAAGGTTGACAAAATTATGTTACCGCTATAACAACAAATAGGTACTTGAAACAGAATAATGAAGCGTTGTGCGTGAAGGGCTAAATGAGCAACACAAAACTCAGTAAAAAAAAAAAACAATTTATTTAAAAAAATAACTCAGGGTGGAGTAAGATGGCCCTACTATGTCGGTAGTTCTGTTTGCTTGGTAAAGAGGTACTGTCCTGGAATCCGGTGCTGGGGAGTGGAGTCGCCGGTGGCCAGATGTTGAGGGCTGTCCAGGACACGAGCAGGTGGATGCCTGGTGGTCTGGTGACAAGGTCGTATGAACCCGTACGGGTATTCTGAAGTCCGGAATATTTAAGTCCAAGTCTGGAAATCCTAGTCCGGAAGCTCAAATGTGGTAGTCCTAGTCTGGAAGTCCTAGTCTGGAACCCTGGAAGTGAGTGATGTCCAAGGTAAGAGATATGTCTGATAAATGATGACCAGCCATTGCCACGTGAGGTGAAGATGATGTGAGGTGATGATGATGGACGTACCTACTTTTACCTGAGTGCAATGACTGTGGCTGCTGGGCATCATTAACAACAGAGTTCACTATATTATAAGATACTACAATAAAATACTATATTGAAAAAACACAAATCTAAAAAAATATTTCTAGAATAATTTTTATTTTTAATACCGGGCGGTAGTTTAAGACTGCCACGCCCGAACAAAAAATCTACGAGACTAGAAGTAATATTGCTATTAAAAACATTACTAAAACACTACTACAAGTTAGACACCTGATTTAAAATGTATCTAGATCCTAGATAGTGAGGTTACCTATACTTAAAAGCTAAATTAAATGAATAGTTCGCCACTTACCGAATTTCGGGTTTGAATAGCACTTGATAACTACTTTCTTTAAGATAGGTATAGGTACTTGTTTTGATTTAAATTAATAATCTTATATTAGAAACTCCTTTAACAAAATCACAAGAAGAAGAACGGTCTGAGATGAGACCGTATATACGTGTATCTCGCAACAAGGAAATGATACCAATGGTGACCGACTGACCGGTCGCCGGCGCATCGAAACAAAGGCGAACTCAACTACCTACACAAAAAACGCTGCATGTCGCAGTCACTATTACGAATTCAGACATTCTTGAGTTGACCAACTTCTGCCGTAAGTAGCGTTAAAGGTTAATTTGTTTTTCTGTAAATTTATGTTTATTATTATTTTAATTGTAAATAAGTTTAGTTTAGGTTATTTAAAATAACTCATTATATATTTCTTCTATTTAATTTTAGTTTTAAGTTTAGTTTTTAAGTAAATATGTTTTAAATTGTATATAATTTATATTTTGATTATTTAAAATACCTAAGAATGTGTACTACGTTACAATAAAATAAATATTAAAGTGGGACTCCCATACGTGATTTTTATAGATAACTAGTAGTATATTAGATGGATAGTACGAAACATTTCATGCGTAAGTCCGACTCGAATTTAACCGGTTTTCAATGTAATAATCTTTAAATAAAAGTACGTGGCAAACAGTCTTCTTTCTTAGCAAGTCGGAATGGCGTTGTGGATACCAATATCAATATGGTTGTGGACCAGTGTCTGACCACACTTACTCCCTTGGCATTAATAGAGTTTAAGTCGTGTATTGTACAAGGTGTTAAGCTGTTCGAGCATGAGAGTATGTAGGCCATGGTTTGCTCCACGGTCACAATTGTCGTTTGAGAAACTCCACCTGACTCGCATAACGCAGATTGGCTGATCCTTTCGCCCCGGAATGGCACAGTGCGACAAAAGGATGCCCGTTACAATGACCTACTGAGTTAATTTTGCTATATGTAAATAAAAAGCACGGGAGTGCAGACAGTGCCGCGGGCAAAAAGTTGTGTAAAACAAAACGACGCGTTTTATCTCCGCTTCTTTGTGACGAATGCAAAGAATTTTACATAACGTCCCGTATGGTTCCCGCTTGTGTTTCAGTTTGGGAAGTAATGGTTTTTACTACTGTTCTATGCTGGTCTGGGAGAGCAGAAATAACTCTCCCAGGTAGATCGTAAAAAGCGGTCAAAATTCCGAAGCCGCGAAAAGTTATTTCACGTATTATATACATCATATTTTTATACCTATAATTAATCCTCATTCTTAATATCCACTTCTCGTTTTTACTCATTTATGGTCATTATTAAACCCCAATAAAAAAGAAGGGTGTTATAAGTTTGACGTTAATGCGGTTTTTAAGTGAAATTAAGCTGTTAGTGGGCTATGATTAATAAAAATCTGTTTATAAGTTATTGGGGGAGACTAATACACACATTTTTTAAAATCCTTACTCTATTATTATGTTCCCGTCTCCCGAAATATTTCTTTAGAAGTATATTCAATGTACAGTTACATTTTGTAACTGCTTTAATATATATTTAGAATCTTTATAGGCTAATACCACTGAAGGTAGTATCAAACGGCATTACAGTTCACTTTGAGGGACTTTGCGGTTAAGTAGCGAACTGACTGAGTCAATCGAACAAAGAGCTCAGTTGACATCTATATTAGCAAATTCAAATTCAAATACATCTTTATTGTCATTCGATATTTATATCTTCATTATTTTGTTGCACAATTGTTGACGTCAAATTGTTGCTTGCAGCTAAGTTTACTACCGCTTTCATAGCGCTAGTGCAAAAGAAGCAGTAACAAATTACACTGCAGCATTTTTTTAGCTTTTACCTCCGGCATTGTGCGGGATTTCATGCAAGCATGATAGATTTTCTGATTAAAGGCCTCGATTGAATAATGTGGAAAATCTAAATAATGGTCTCGATTAAATAATATGGAAAAAACTAAATATGGGATCTTATAATCTTTCAAATGGTCCTGGGTCTTGGATGTTTATCTATATATGTATTTGATATAAAATATAGTATCGTTAAGTTAGTATCCCATAATTATGATGTTTACAATTAGTGTATTTTGTCCCTATATATTTATTTATAAAGGAAACACAAAAACGACCAAAAAATATTTTACACATTTATTTGTTATGTTTTATTATATTATTTTTTCTACTCCTATATTGTTGTGTGTCTTTTAAGTAGTCACGAACACTAATATAAGAACATAAATTATTTATGATTTCAGAAAAGTCTATAGTCTATTCCCCATAACAGCACATGTATTGTTATTTCGCCAAAAAGATACTCCTAACCATAGACCTAGAACCTTTTTTTTCTTTAGATCTACTATTCTGCCAACATAAGAAAAACGTTTTATTAATGTAATAACTAGGAAGAAGTCAATTAAAAAAAAATAAGTTTACCATAGACACCTATTATTATCTACCAAACATAAATGAACTCAAACATTTTTATATTTTTCTTTGTTTATTAGTGTATTTTATTTAGTAAATATAGTCGTAGAAAAAGTATTGTATGCAACGTTGTATAAGTACATCAAAAAATGCTCGATGGCGTCTTCTTACGATGCTCGCTAAAGCTCGCATCGTAACCTGCGCCACTCGCATTTTTTGACCTTCCTTATACAACTGTTGCACAAAATACTATTATGACTCTGGAAAATGCTCACCAGGCTGAACAACTTTTGCTCAGGCGTCATTTTTATATATATTTCTAATAGTTTAGCTGGACAGACGTTTTTTTAAATCCTTACTTTATTGTTATGTCTTTATCGTCCCAAAAATTTATTTTTGAAAATACATTCAATGTACTGATGCATTGTTTTACTGTTTTATTATGTGTATAGATAAAGAAAGATTTAAACTAGCTATGAATTACTTGAAATAAAAAACTATCTATCTACAATTAAATTGAAGCTTAAATAAAATAGAAGAAGTTAAGTAAGTTATCTAGTACAGGCAATGAAATACTCTAAGGTTACTAAGTCAAACGGATAGATCAAAGCTTCAGGTAAACTAAAAGTATTTAATTATAAAAAGGTACATATTTAATAAAGAAAATAAAAGATAGCAGTAGCCTTAGCTAATTATAGTAAAGTCTAGATATTAAAGGATTTACCGCTCTAAATCGGTTATTTTGGAAATCCTTGGGAGAGGCCTATGTCCAGCAGTGGACGTTGTGGGGCTGAAATGATGATGATGATTGAAAGGATTTAAAGTAACAAAAAAAGACACTTAGTCACATTTATTTTTAATTATGTTCTTAAGACAACTTGAAACATTTAGTTTAATTAAATATTTTGTATAACATTTCAAAGCTTATATTTAGTAATAGATTTCTTAAGAATAAACAGCAGCGATTATAAAATAAAGATTTAGACATATAAATATTTCTCAATACTACTAGACTTTCTTCTTAAAATTAAAACACTAAAACTGGTGTTTCAACTAAAAAGAGACGTGGCAAACAAAAAAGTTTAAATTAAACTTTTATTAACACGTTAATGGACAGTAGGACTTCTATAGACGTCATCAATTGTTTTTACTATTGTTTCTGGCTTAGTCTGAATGAGTTAGTAACAATTTTAACATAATCACTAGAGGTGTAATAAAAAAAAATTACTCATATTTCTAAAATCGTGAACTCGATGCACTTTCACTTACACTTTCTTTTTGTGGTAATGATTCGAGCTCACATGTCTATTCCATTTTAGCAATAACAATTTCCATATAAGTTTAACAAATGCTAAAATTGAAACCGTGTTAATTATATTTGTAAAAATGATTAAGTAGTTTGCCAATTCAACAACGAATATAAGATTTCTTTACGAAAATAGCATTTAAATGTGTAGTAAGAAATTTAACAATGCCGGCGAAGGCCTAGTTTCAGAATAAACACTTAATAAACATTTTATTCCAAGTAATGAAAAAAGAACAATTTTCAACATTGAACACAAAAGTATTTTCTATAAAAAATCTATTTATCATCAAACGAGGATTTTTCTCCCAATTCTTTACATTTCGGAGGCGTGACAAAGAATATTGGTGAAATTAAAAATGGCCGCTTCGGAAATTCTCCCGACATCTGTACATAATCTCATTAATCTCGGCCTGACAAGATAATTCAATGGCCCGACTTCGGATGTAGCGATAAGAGAGAAAAATAGGAAAATCGGGGACGGAGCAAACTCACGGCGCCAACTTGGCGATAGGTGTTAGTTCATGAGAGATTTAATTCTAAGAGAAAACCTAAAGAAATTACTCATTTTGGCTGTAAATTATGATTTTATGGCCACCCATATGATGTCATTACATATAATTCGACAAAAAGTTTTAGAAGAGCCACCGCTGATCTTAGGCATACTCATAAATAGCGCTATTACAATCAAAAACTATATTTAAACTAAGTTTTTCTACATATATATATAATTTGATACAATTTATGATAAATACCCGGAACTCCATGCAAAGAAATGATTGTCATCACCTTCTTCTGTGTAGTTTACTGCTTCTTCCGTGCCTTCATCATCATTCCTTTGTAATACAACATTATTATATTTAATTTTTACAAAATGTTTCAACTTTTCTTCTTCTAAAATTTTTATTCGTTCTTTTAGATGTTTGTTTTCGTCTTTGTAATAATCCAACTCATTGGTAAAATACAGTTCTTTTAAATTGGAAATTTCCTTAAGTAAATCGTTGTGTTGATCATTTCCATGTGATAATGATTTCTGGAGGTCTGTACACTGATTTTTTATGCAAACGAGTTGTCTCGACAACGTTTGAATATTGCTCTGAAGAATATTGTTTGTTTGTTTTGTTTCTTCTCTAACAGCTTTTAATATTTCGTCGAACCTTACTTTAGAGCTAAGTTTGAGTATATCAATTTCTTTTAGTACATCTTCTTGCTGTTGACTTACGTTCGCCAATGAGTCTTTGTACTGATTTTGTATAATAACTAGTTGCTTTGATAACGTATCTATACTCGTTTGAAGAAGTTGTATTGTTTCTTGAGTAACTGGCTTGAGAATTTCTGTCATTTCTTTATTTTCGATACAGGTAGACGTATTCGAATTAGCTTTCTGGTTGTTTATATCGTTGTTCTCTAACAAACTATTATTATAAGAGTCTAATTCAGATAATTTTGTTGTTGTATCTGCTGGGTCCATTTTAGTATTTCACCAATAACTAGCCTATTTGATTTTTATTTTTATATTGCGCAAAACTCGACAGTATGATTATAAATATTGATGGCGTTTAAACATGTATGATATATAAAGGTTCCTACATTGTTAGATAAATCGAAGCGTCTGGATTCAGATAACGTTAAAAGAAATACAGATTAGATTGAAAACGTTTCATATGTCGTCGTGTTACCAATCAGACGAGTTTTGCAAAGGATTTTATTAGGCAATACGGCGTTTATTTCACGTTAATTTGAGTAGTATGCCACCGTCATTAAAACTAGACAAATAGAAGAGACCAATTTATATCTACTGAATATAATAGGTTGGGGAAAAAGTTTTTTCGCATTTTATATGAAAATCCAAAACATTTTTTAATATAGTTTATTTACATTTAACTAAAGTAAGCAGGTACCATTTTTCAAAAGGTTCGATAACTTTTTGCCATCTTATAGGTAGGGATATGATCCCATTGCTATAGAAATTTTGGGGCTTCTGATCAAAAAACTGCGTCAAGTAGTTTTGGCAGTCCTCTCGTGATGTTAACCTGACACTGCCTAAAGAATTCTGAAGAGACCGAAACAGGTGGAAATCTGAAGGTGCCAGGTTAGGACTATACGGCGGATGCATTAACACCTCCCAGCCAAACTCTCTTAATTTTTGCTGAGTGGTTAAAGATGTGTGAGGTCTAGCGTTATCATGATGAAAAACCACACCCCTTCTGTTGATTAATTCCGGCTGCTTTCTCTCAACTCCTTGCTTATCTTATCAGTTGTTCGCAGTAGAGTTCTGAATCGATGGTCCTGCCTGGTGGTAACAGCTCATAATGAATAATGCCCTTCCAATCCCACCACACACATAGCATCACCTTGTTGCGAGTTAACCCGGGTTTCGCCACAGTCTGTGAAGCCTGACCGGCCTTTGACCATGACCTTTTTCGCACGTTCTTGTCGTACGTGATCCACTTTTCATCACCAGTTATTAATTTCTTCAAAAATGGTTTTGTCTCATTACGTCGTAATAAAGAATCACAAATGAGTACACGGTTCATTAGGTTTCTTTCAGAGAGCTCGTGATGTACCCAAATATCGAGCTTTTTTGTGTACCCATTTTTTTTTCAAATGCGCCAAATCTGTTTTGTGGTCAATTCCCAGTTCTTCAGCTACGTCGTAACTACTGATATGCCGATCTTGCTCCACTTTATCAAAAATAGCATCCATTTTATCCGTAACAGGGCGACCAGAGCGACGTACATCTTTGACATCAACATTTCCGGATTGAAAACGCTTAAACCAAATTTGTGCTACTCTCACAGACACTGCACTAGGTCCATAAAAATCGCAAATTTTTTTCGCGGCTTGTGTAGCATTTTTACCTTTTTGATATTAAAATTTTGAAATTTATATCTAATTTCTTCATTAGATTCACTCATCTTGACGGTAAGAAAAACAAATGAAAATCACGCATTTTCCTAATTTGAAATTGAAATCTTCTTTCAAATTTAAACTTTTAAATGATACCAAAACCAGCCAGGTACAAATAGTATAGCCAAAGTGGTTTTGTTACAAGTTCATACATACTATATGCGAAAAGACATTTTCCCCAACCTAATATTTTCAAAAAAAAAATATTTTTGGTGATGGAGACATAGTAATAGAGTAAGAATTTAAAAAAATGTTTGTTTGTCTGTATGTCTGTTTATACACGCTAATATCCGAAAATACTGGATGGATTCAAATAAAACTTTTTTGTTATATAGCTATATAACAAGAAAGCCGTTAAGCCTGGGCAAAATATAATGTGTTTCGGCTGGGCCGGGCTAAATATGGCTAGTTTGAACACAAGATAAATCGTCGAGGTATACTATCGTATCCAGGTATTAACTTTTGAATCGCTCCACGCTCATGACAAAGACTGCGGTTATACGAACGTTCTCTTTTCATTCTTGATTGGAATGGCTTTGACGACAGTTATTGGTTCATTGTGACTCGATAAACAACCATTCCCATTCTATCTTCACGTTCTTTAGTATTTCCTGCATTTCATTAGTCTACTATTGAAACTTGAGACACTCTATACAAATGACATCCATGGAGAGAATGTGCCAATAATGAGATACTTTTCCTGTTTACTTATCAAAATTAAGTGGTTTTATTTTATTTGTAGGTTATCATATTATGTTTTGTTATTAGATTGTTTTATATCTCTTATGCTGGTCTGGGAGAAATAAAAAAACTTAGAATGTACCAGCTGCTTCTCTTCCCACGCAGATCGTAAAAGTCGATCGAGGGAATGGGCAAAAATGCAAATCATGTTAACAGGCGATGCAGCTAGCAACCCATCACTGCATTGATTGCTTTTCCATCTTCTCGCCCACCATGACGCTAAAAGTGGCTTTTGGGTCTTGCGGCCCTGGGCTCTGCATAGAGCCGCAAGACCCAAAATGCTTTGTCTGCCCCATTAGGGATAAAGACGTGATAGTATGTATGTAGGTATGTATTAGATTGTTTACTTAGTATTTTCAACATTTTGATGTTTTTACACTGGTTCTGCCTATTTTTAGATGACTGAAAAATACATCATCATCATACTACCAGCCACAGGAAATCTACTGATTGACATAGGGCATGATATCCTACTAAAATTATAAATGTGAAACTGAGTTTGTATATTTGTTTGTTGTTTGTTTATGTTTGTTACCTCTTCACACTTAAACTACTGAACCGATTTGGATGAAATTTGGTATGGATATAGTTTGAGACTTGTAGAAGGGTACTCTATCCCGAAATTCCCACGGGGAGCAAAGCCTATGGATACAGCTAGTATCAAAATAAAATTCATAAAAATTACGCAATTTAAGAAATTTTTATAGTTTTATTATTTGAGAATTGAACATTATAGATGCAAAGACTTATGCTTTTGATAGTTTTGATAAATTAAGAAAGAAAGTATACATTTCTACATGTAATCTTGCAAATACATACCTATACGTCTTATTTTCAGCATATTAAAGAATTTTCACCTGCAGGGGACTAAACCTAAAATATCTTTCATTAGAGATATTTCAGATATTTTCTCTCCCCAAACTTTTGATCCCGATTCGTCAGCTGCCACACTTTAAGATATTATCCTCGGAGCATAAAAAGCTATATCTTCCGTTGATTAAGAAAGCCCCTCTCATTCTGAGGGCCAGCAATGCACCTTATTGGATTAGCCAAGGCTTTGAAGTTCGCCCGTCGCAACGAAGACGTTTAGATCGCGTTAACGTAATAAAAAGTAGGTAATTCTTTAAAGGGACTTGTTACGGGGAAGGAAATTTTGTATTAACTAAGTGGAGGCCCAAGTGAAGCGTATTTTAATTAAGTTTGTGTATTTGTGTATTTGAGAGAATTTCAGGCAATGTCTGCTTTGTGTCATGTTTGTTTGTTAGCTTTCCTTTGTTTCATTGAGCAGATTAGATATTATCTATTTATTGTTTACTTGGTTCTGTGGGCATTTTCCTCGTTTGTCCGCGCTGTTGCGTTTTTAATTTTTACGAAAGAAAGACTGTTTTAGTGTTTCATTTTATTTTTAAAAATCTTTGCAAAAGGTGTGATTTACAAAAAAACCAAACCAACCTGTGGTTTTTTTTTTGTAATTTATAAGTGAATAATTTTTTCTCAATTATGATTCAAAGCAATCCTGGGTATTGAGATTTATATCGAGGATATGAGCATTTTCTCAAATCGAAATCTCAGCGTTAAAAAGTATTAATAATACAAGATTTGTATTAATTATCTCACTATGTATTTTTTGCTTATCTACTCTATTGGGATCCAGTCGTTTCTTATTGGTTCTTAGTTTTTTCTTTAAACATTAGTACGTTTCCTGTACTGTTTTTTGTTTAAATCACATGAGTGGTCCCAGTTGCCGGCAGAAAATGTTTCAATCCGGCATCTGGGACCGTTAAAAGTTAATTGCAGTCCCAAATACGGTAACTTACATTATGTTATATCTCGTTCCAATTGACACTCAATCGGATGTGCATGAGCACATCCGATTGCGTAAACAGCAATAAACAAACAGACCAGCTCAATATCAAGTACTCCAATCACTCACAATCACAATCCGAAACACAATGAGATTGGACACGGCAAACATCAGTCGGTGATGCAATTCTGGTTGCAATCGCGCGGCGATTGGCATTTCCGCACGATCCCTGCATAAACAGGGTTGCGAAGAGCTAATGAAAACATGCTGCTTTGAAAATTTACTTAATCACGCTATTTAAGTGTAAAACCTCATTTAAGTTACAAGTTTATTTTCTTCATATAGAAAAAGGATTTTTATGTTGTCAGTCGGTAAAGTGTCAAGAAAATAAACATGAAAAATAAGCTATAAAGAATATTTTATTTAAACAATAGATTTCAGCAGAAATAAGTAAATAATTCCTACAGTCCACAAGATCCCAAGCATCAAGCTTGTACACACGCTACGGATAAAAAAATATTCTATCGTATCACGGTTGCAACCTGAGCAGTGCTGCTTCGAAATACTGAGTGCGCTGTTCGGTTTTAACTCCGAAAATAATGCTTGTTAATAATTAAAAAGGGATGCTGAGGACGTTCAAAAAAAGCCGGTATAGCACACGGCTGAAAAAGTATCCCATATTGGAAAAAACTACACAAATGTCTTTTTTTGCAAGCCTTATCGTGAGGCCTGTCTTCTAGCTTGTCATACTTATTTTATTTCATACTAGCCGAAGCCCGCGACTTCGTTTGCGTGGAATTTATGACTCGAAAAATGCTCATTACGCTGAGCAACTTTTGCTAAGGCATAATTTATATATTTCTTATAGTTCAGCTGGACCATAATGGTTCTGCACCAGATGTTCCATTTCCCAAAATCAATTATTCAAATCCATCCACTGTTTCCGGAGATTAGAGTGTACAGACAGACAAACAGACAGACTTTTTTGAAGCATCAATGTACAGACACAAATTTTTTAATGTGTTTTTATATGTATATATCATCATTTATTAAACGGTAAAACAATTTCCCAAATAGTCGCTTAAATGCTACTGAAATTATTAATCACACACCATTGTTTGAATTGTTTTGTCGCAATCCATTGTGCGATTAATTTGCCGTGGATCGTTGCATTTACAATCCTCGAAATCTCTATTCAATGCTCGCATTCAGTAGACTTATAATGATGATGGACTAGTCATTATAGGAGAAAATAAAATGTGAAGTGTGTGTTCAAATTCTTTTCCGCATCATCATGTCTAATTTAATTATTTGGAGTTACTTTAGGGTACAACTACATTGACATGTTTATATCTTTAAAAAGTAAAAAGATTAGAGAGCCTATGGCCGTTAGACCCGAAATCCATATTTAGCGTTTTTACGTAATGCCCGTAGTACTAGCAGACATATCAGTAGTATCAATGGCAAAAAGAACTCCCATTGTACTACTAGTCCATCTTCACAAGTCTACGCAGCAGCATCCGGATATATGTAATTTGTTAAAACGGCGAGTTTTGCTTTGAGCGTGACACTCGCATTGTCACGCTATAGTTTAACTAGTCCATCTTCACAAGTCTACGCAGCAGCATCTGGATATATGTAATTTGTTTAAACTCAAACTCAAAATTATTTATTGCGAAACTGTGTTTTAGGATGGTACATAATATGGTAATGTATCAACGCCTACAAGTTGCCTACAAGTCTACGCATCAGCATCCGGATATATATAATTTGTTTAAACGGCGTGTTTTGCTTTGAGCGTGACACTCGCATTGTCACGCTATTGTTTAACTAGTCCATCTTCACAAGTCTACGCACCAGCATCTGGATATATGTAATTTGTTTAAACTCAAACTCAAAATTATTTATTGCGAAACTGTGTTTTAGGATGGTACATAATATGGTAATGTATCAACAGTTTGCCCTTTCAGGCATGCAATAGTGACAAATTATACACAAAATAAGCTTAAGTAGCTTCACAGTGTAACAAGTACTTATTAGTTTCAAAGAAGTTACTAACAAATGTGTGTTATGCTTTGAGCGTGACACTCGCATTGTCACGCTATTGTTTAACTAGTCCATAGCCTGCAAGTCTACGCATCAGCATCCGGATATATGTAATTTGTTTAAATGGCGAGTTATGCTTTGAGCGTGACACTCGCATTGACACGCTATTGTTTAACTAGTCCATAGCCTGCAAGTCTACGCATCAGCATCCGGATATATGTAATTTGTTTAAATGGCGAGTTTTGCTTTGAGCGTGACACTCGCATTGACACGCTATTGTTTAACTAGTCCATAGCCTGCAAGTCTACGCATCAGCATCCGGATATATGTAATTTGTTTAAACGGCGTGTTATGCTTTGAGCGTGACACTCGCATTGTCACGCTATTTTTTAACTAGTCCATCTTCTCAAGTCTACGCAGCAGCATCTGGATATATGTAATTTGTTTAAACTCAAAATTATTCATTGCGAAACTGTGTTTTAGGATGGTACATAATATGGTAATGTATCAATAGTTTGCCCTTTCAGGCATGCAATAGTGACAAATTATACACAAAAGAAGCTTAAGTAGCTTCACAGTGTAACAAGTACTTATTAGTTTCAAAGAAGTAACTAACAAACGGCGTGTTATGCTTTGAGCGTGACACTCGCATTGTCACGCTATTGTTTAACTAGTCCATAGCCTGCAAGTCTACGCATCAGCATCCGGATATATGTAATTTGTTTAAATGGCGAGTTATGCTTTGAGCGTGACACTCGCATTGTCACGCGATGATTAAATTGCCGATGATAGTGAATAGATTTTCCGTTTTCAATTACTGATACTAATGGATTTTGAATTTTGATGGCTGATTATAGAATTTGCGTTACTCTAATTGTGTTTTGTTGATTTTCGAACTAATAATTAACTAAATTTTCATTAAACAATTCAATTAAATATTTTTGCCAATAGATTCTAAAGATAAAACTACAGTCGAAGCTCCTAAACCCTTAAAAAAGTACAATCTAACTTTGTTTGAATCTAAAAGGGATGTGGACTGGGTAAAAAAGGGATAATTTTAGTTAGTCAAAATATATTAATTGATTTAGTCCGTCAACCAAATTATCCAAAACAAAAGGACCTGTATTTTTCCGTAATGCTAAATAGTAAAAATCCACAAAGAAACAGCGCTGCGAAGTATTGGAGTGGGGGTGATTTAGGTCACCTTTGGTTAAAAATCGTAGCTGATCGTGACTAGTGATGTGCCGTTCTTGAAAATTACGAGAAATGTACGGAACGACCTGGAAATTTTCGAGAAATTTCTCGCAAAAATTTAGGGAAATTTTCAACGAAAATTCTCGAAATATGTTGAAAGTTTCCGGAAAATTTCAAGAAAAGAAATTTCTGATTTCGTGGCAGCACATCACTAATTCGTGACATTTATTTTGATATATGACCACAGATCGGATATTCTAGTTCATATAAAATATAAATAAAGAGTGTACCTATTACGTAAACTCGAAACACGCCAGTTCGAATCAAGTTATCCCGACAGATCTCGACTCACATAAACCCGATGCACGGAATCTCGACACACGTTATCACGGCTCACGTTATCGCGATTTACGTTATCGTGACTCACGTTATCGTGACTCATGTAATCTGGGTGGCGGACCAGCATGGTAACTACTACGCCACGGAGGTCGTCAAATATTTACCTAAACTTTAAGTAAGTAGATATATGACATAGTAAGGTTCGCAGAACCTTTTTTAATTCCTAATTTGTCCCCCGAAAATAATTAGAAATATATATTTATTTGCTTTGCACATCTGTGTTTGGGTCGTAGGATTACACCATCCTACCAAATTTCACCTGATTTGGTCCAGTAGATTCGGAGCAAATTGGTTGTGACAGACGGATGGACAGACAGACGCACGAGTGATAAGGGTTGCGTTTTTTAATTTTTTGTACGGAACTCTAAAAATCAACAAAGTAAACATGTTCCTTTTTGGCTTTCTAATATCACCCAGTTTCCCAGAACATAAAGGTTTTACGAGGAATAAAACATCAGTTTATATGCTCATAGCGGTGCCACTAAAGTATACGGGCGGTGAGGCGACCGCTGAAAATATATCATAGACATGTTAAGGTACAATATATTTTCATATGATAAATGAGTAGGTGTGGGGGGTTTTCTAATATACCAGAAACACTTTTTTCAAGTGTGAATATCTCTACAGACAGTATACCTATACCATACTATATGTAGAAAAAAAAATTTTTGCAAACACAGCACGGTTCTTACAACTAGGAATAAAAGGGTTCCCAGATGAGGCAACAGCCTGTGTTTTGGGAACCAAATCAATTTATTAATTACTAGCTGATGCCCGCGACTTCGTTCGCGTGGACTTTAGGATTCCGGCATATAAATATGGTCATCAGGCTGAAAAACTTTTGCTAATGCGTCATTAATGTCTATTTCTAACAGTTTAGCTGGACCATTATATTTTTGCATCAGCGTCCTTTTTATATTTCTTATAAATTGGCCGGACCATTATGGTCCTACATCATGTGTTCCAGATCTTCGATTTTTATATCTCAACAAAAAATGCTCATCAGGCTGAATTACTTTGGCTAAGGCGTCATTTTATATTTCTTATAGCTTTGCTGGACCATTATGTTTCTGCATCAGGTGTTCCAGATCTTTGATTTTTATAACTCAACAAAAAATGCTCAGCGGAATAAACAACTTTTGCTAAGGCGTCATTTTCATTTCAACTCTAGTACTTATGGTGTCTGAGTAAAATGGCGTCTCGACCTCGTCAGACAGACATGGCGAAACTATAAAAGGGTTCCTTGTTTACTACGGAACCCTAAAAACCGGACAAGTGCGTACCATTATCCATGGGTTCCGTATCAATATCTATAAAAGTCATGTTTCTTTTTTTAGTATTTTATAGCGGCAAAAGAAATAGGTACATCACCTGTTAAAATTTCAAGTATCAGGCTATTACGGTTCACGAGATCAGAGATACAGCCTGGTGACAGACAGACAGACGGACAGACGAACAAACAGATAGTGGAGTCTTAGTTCAGGGTACCGTTTTTATCCTTTGGTTACGGAACTCTAAAAAGATATCCTATACGGATTTAACAACCAGATTAGCAGACATAACAATATATCGAAATGATTGAATTTATTTGGGCCGACCCAAACCAAATATTCAAATATGATTTGAACAACAGGGGGTTTACAATTCAATTTGAGATTATAATGAGAGTATAATCATCTCACTGATGGGATAAAAAACGCATTTCACCATGTCGTACAAACTGTTGAGGACACAGAAAAACAGCACTGGGGAACATATTATATAATCAAATTTGTTTATTTGTTTGTAATAACTTTATTGTACCAAAAAAAAGTACAAAAAATAAACTGTACAAATTCAATAGAAAATTAGTTTTCAGACGTTTTTAGTGGCATGAGTTCATGCCCTTAAAAACGTCTGAAAACTAATTTTCTAAATTTCGGAACCCTGCATTCCGCGTGGCCCGACACGCACTTGGCCAGTTATTAAAAACTGTTCGCGAAACATAGTTGCCAAAGCGGCCGGAAGGGTTTGGTATTACTATGTGAGCAAGAAATGCGCTTTCACGCTTTGTAGGATGCTTTACATTTCTACTGTCACTAATTTGCAGCAATATTACGCGCCCTTGCCGCAAATGATTTGCAATTATCGCTCAATAGAGTTATTACATCTACACGAGGGGTCAGCAACAATTGAATTTTAACAACCTCTAATATTTGGGACACACTGTAGTTTAGTAGTTCTATAAAATAATGATTTGTATTGCATACTTCATCATCTTCATCAGGTTTTTTTGTCTTCACTATAGGAGCACGACCCTCCCTGTACTACCAGAGCAAAACTTGGCCAGCGCAGCCAGAGCACTTAACTTACACTCTCCTCGCTCTGGCCAGACGGGTTGCAAAGGTCACTTATGTTTAAAAGCTTTGTTCAGCTTGTATTTCCTAAGTCGCCTTCTACGACATCCAAGGTTGGAGTGGCCCTATTCCACTCTGCCGGAAACCACACGGATTATTTCGCATTGTATATTTATTTATTTATTAAAACTTCACATATTATTAACCAAATTCAAAAAATGAGTAATTCAGTAATTCGTCCCATGTACCTACGGCCCATTTGGGACGAAACGCAGAAAATCAAAATTAATTAAAATTTCATTCTGCAATTCGTCCCATGTTTAACACATTCACGGACACTAAGCCAGACACAATAGAAATAACAATTGAATTACGTCCACAGCCGTAAGTGTCCGTGAATGTGTTAAAAATGTAACAACTCTAACGAAATATACATTTATCTTAATTCTTGTCTCACTGACTGTACCAAGCGTTAATAAGGTTTAAATTTCCATATAAAAAAAGAATGGGACGAATTGCAGAATGAAATTTTGATTAATTTTGATTTCCTGCGTTTCGTCCCAAATGGGCCGTAGGTACATGGGACGAATTACTGAATTACTCCATGGGACGAATTACTGAATTACTCCAAAAAATGGGAGGTCACCAATTCGTCGGAATGTTTTTTTTTATGTTCACTGATTTCTCGAAGACGCCTGGACCAATTTGGGAAAAATTTACCAAAAACATACACAGTAAAATAGTCTATTGAATTTTAAGAAATTATATTTCAGCCACCCTTGAATGGCGTTTAACAAAATTTGATTTAGTTACTTGCTTATGAAATTCAATTTTTCCAGACCTTTGGGTTACATTCGTTTTAGGTCTCAAGCTAATTTAGTTCATTTTCCTAAAAAGACGATACAAATAATTTTCGGAACCCACAGAGCCGTGTGTCAGGAGTTCAAGACAGTGTCGTAAGCAATAGTATATAATATCGATAGTCTAACGATACTATCGTGATTTCGAAAAACAGTAACAATATCGATAGGACCATAGATAGTATCGATAGTTTCGATACTATATATTATCGATATATAGTATTATTATATAATATAGTATCGATGGTGTCGATGGTTTTTAATTAATACTATCGTAAAGGTATTATTTATATAAAGAACTATCGATAGTATTATCTAATATCGATATTATTGTAATATCTATAGTTAATGTAGCTGTCTATAGTTTTTCTTACAAATGGCAGTTACAGTACCAATAATATCGATAGTATCTCAATTTAATAGTGTAGATACTATCGACAGTTTTTCTTTTCATTAATACTATTGCAACTATTGCCAATCAATACTATTGATAGTCCTATTTATATTGTGACTGTTTTTCTAGGCCAACTATCGATAGTTTCACTGTCGATAGTTAAACAACCCTAGTTCAGGACAGAGACATCCGCGCACAGATGGCTGACCAGATTTGTGTCGAAATCCCATCTGCTTGAAAGAAATGCTGTGGTCGCCGAGGCCGACTTACTGAGTCGATAAATAATTTATATCAGCCGTTTATAGCCTTTGAAGTAGGATAGAGCCGTTCGAGGTTTTATTATGACTATTCTTTTGTGTTTGTTACATGTTTTACTCTAGAAATATTTTTGGTAAATAAACTATTTATTCGAGAGGGAATGGTTGGAAGTGGCAGTTGATATAGATATATGGAAGGAGATGGGGAGAACTTGCCCAATTAATAAAAAGAACTATTTATGTTACTAGGTATAAGTGCTTTAAACACTGTGGAAGGGACATACCCGTAATAAATCGAACCACTGGCTATATTAGATCACTATAGTGTAATGGTAAAAATAACTAAAAGAACAAAAAATAATTTTGTAATACTAAAGTGTGCAGCCCGGGCAATTTTTAGGGGATTGTCTATTTTTTGTTGTGTTTTTTGACTGTTATTTTAAATTTGATTAAGCTATAATGGGTGGATCCTACAAATTGATTTAATTTGATGCGTTTTTTATCTTCCGCAGGAATTTCTCTCTAATATCAAGCTTTTGGCATACATTCTATAGTATAACTTACTAACAACTTTTTACAATTAGTTGGACCTTGTTATCCGTTATAGATTTTGAGTAATAAAAAAATGTATGTAAATTGTCGTGAACGTAATGAAGTCTAAAGGAGCGTAATGACATTTATACGTGTTGGTCTTATTTTCTTCATAAGAATTAGTTATACTAAATAAAAGACAAAGTAACATCAGTACTTGGTTTATTACTTAATATTACAATTAAGATTGAGTAATCAGAATAACATTTTTTATTGTATTAGTCTTATCAGGAGATCACCAAGTTAAATGAAAAATAAACAAATAAAGTTCTAAATCACATTTAAGATCACTACTGCTCTCTAAGGCCTATTATTCTGTAGATGAATTCTTAAACGACAAGTTTAGAACATAGATTAGCGTGTTGTTGCTCGTACTAGTACTCCATCTCACGTCCACGGAAAAATAAACTTGGTATGCGTAAATAAATCAAGACGTGTAAACATTTATCTAAATAAAAATATTAATATCATTTTGCTACACCCAAACTGGGTACATGTTGATCTGCACAATGTATTACTACCTTTATGCTTACATGTATGCGAATAAATGACTTATGACTTATGACTTATAAATTTCAACCCTGACTTATTTTTTTACCCAATCAAGAATAATTCAAACTTACAATATACAGTACAAATATACTAAATAACCTTTGTTTGTACCATTAAATATATTTAATATCTTTTTTACATTTTGTCTGTCTATATGTATGTTTTTTCACCCATCACGCAAAAACTACATTTATGGCAGATTTTTATGATATTTGGGATGTTGGTAGCTAAATGATGAGGTCTACATTTAATATGCAATTTATTGAAGAGAATTATCTGATTACTAAGGAAATATACGAAATACGTCACACGAACGAAGTCGCGGGCGCAGCTAGTATATACAGTACACATGAGTATGAAAAAATCTTGTTTGTTTAATAGTAAATAGTCTACGATTAACAAGAATTTGTCATTACGTTCACGATAATGTCATTACAAAATATCTAATTTTAACGTAATAAGATTATATTGTGTGTGTAAAGAGTAAAACTACACACAATTATCGTTGACCACCAGGGTCTACCATATGCATAAATTCGAATTTATTTACGGTTGATCCTTTTGAAATTACACGCACTTTGCTGAATGACGCAAAGGTGTGACAAAACACTGCGAACGAAACTTGGTCGACGAAATAGCAAAAAGACACGTCTTTCTCCCACTGACTACGGGCGGCAAATGATCGCCGGCCGGTGGGCGGGTGTTCCATGGGGTTTCGACGCGTCTCGACACGATCAAACATAAATTGGAGACGTTCAAATGTCGAATTGTCATCGTGAACTGAATGACGGGTTTACAGTGACAAAACTTTAAAATCATTTATTTTCTTAAATATTAATTTTTATATAGTATCATGTTAAAAAAATGAATGAGACATTCATCTATTTAAAGTATTTTTTATTATTATTTTCTCTTTCTTATAGTTTTTTTTTTGTTATTTTATGTTGCCAAGGAGACCGCTTGGCTTCAAACGTCTGAATGACGTTTTGGGTAGTTTTTTTAATTAATTTTTTTAAATGCAAATAAAACACAAGTAAGACTTTTTTACCTTGATAATATAAACCAATTCACACAATATGCAATAAAAATTAATTTAGAAAAACAAAAATTTCATATGAAAATCAACGGTAGATTGGTGAGAACCAATTTTGTAGGATCCACCCTAGTGATCTAGTATAGCCCGTGGTTTGACTTATTACGGGTATATCCCTTCCACATTTTATAAGTATATGCTGACATAAGCGAGTTTGTGTAGGTACATATTATATTATAAAAAAGCTAGTTATATTATATATAGCTACACTTACCACTGACTGACTGACTGATTGACATAGTTGTTTGACCGGTTGCCAAATAGTAGGGGTGATGTTTTATAGTGGAACATATAGGGGTGAGCGGGTCGAGTACCAGAAAAATCTGACATTTGAGGATTTGCAGAAACCTGATGTGGAAGGGGTACGGCCTGGCTAAACGGTTGGACCTGGAGATTTGACCCCATAGACAAAATGAAAGGGGTACCTGATCAATTACCAGAGCCAGTATTTTTTTTTTAATTTTCATAAAAAAAAATTCCCCCCATACAAATTTCATACAAACGGCCCCCCCAAGTAACTTGGCGCAGCCCGAGGCCGAAGGCCGAGGGCGAAGCCGGCTCGCGAGCCCGAAGGGCGAACTCCGTAGCGAGGCCGAAGGCCGAGCCCCCCTTCACCCCCCCCTCCCCCTTCCCCAAGTAATTTCCCCCCATCACGAGGCCGCAGGCCGAGTGACGCGAGCCCGAAGGGCGAGCTACGGGCGAGGGCGAAGCCCGAGCCACTCCAGTAAGCGCCGGGTTTTTTTTAATTTTTGGAAATCCAAGATGGCCGCCGAAAGTCAACTGCCTCTGATTTGGCTGAAAATCAATATTTATATGTGTTTTGACCCCAAAAATCCAAATTCAACTTTTTTTTTGGAATCCAAGATGGCGTCTGAATTTTAGAAAATGAAATTTATTTCGTTCATAACGTCTCACTGGGACTTCGTAGTGGTCTGAAATTTTGCACGTGGGGGTAAAGCTTCTCAAGGAACTCGAAACTGCATTCAGATTTTGGATCCAAGATGGCCGCCCACACATGTTATTATGTTTTCTCAACTGACTGCAGTTTTCACCCATTTTTTGAACTGGAAACATTTCTTAGCCAACAACCGCCGCACGAAAAACCGCGTGCTGCTTGCAGCACGCGCAGCACCCGAAACACTAGTTATTATTATATTATAATATATAAACCTACATTACCACTCACTCACTGACTGACTCATTGACATAGTTGTTTGCCCTGTTGCGAGGGTGGTGGGGTTTAGGTTGATGTGCGGTTGTATAGAGGGTGCTAAATGGAGTACCAGAAAAATCTGACATTTGAGGATTTGCGGAAACCTGATGTGGAAGGGGAACGGCCTGCGAAAACGGTTGAGGTTAGGGGTGTGATTTTTTTTCCATAATGTAGAAGATTATAAGCAATTTGACGACGGTCATTTGTTTTTTGTTTTTTTTCGAAATTCAAGATGGCCGCCATACAAGGACAATTTTCCTCCATACAAAATTACCCAATTTCTGAACTGGAAACATATCTTAGCCTACCTCAACAGCTCCTCGATGAACCGCGGGCTGCTTGCAGCCCGCGCAGCGCCCGAAAAGCTAGTTATAATATATAAACCTACATTACCACTGACTGACTCACTCACTGACAGAGTTGTTTGCCCTGTTGCGGGGTGGGTGGGGTTTAGGTTGATGTGTGGTCGTATAAAGGGTGCTCCAGTGAGTACCAGAAAAATCTGACATTTGAGGATCTGCAGAAACCTGATGTGGAAGGGGTACGGCCTGCTAAAACGGTTGGGGTTAGGGGTGTAATTTTTTTTCCATAATGTAGAAGATTATAAGCAATTTGACGACCGTCATTTGTTTTTTGTTTTTTTTCAAAATTTAAGATGCCCGCCATACATGGTCAATTTCCCTCTATACAAATTTCATACAAACGGCCACCTCAAGTAACTAGGCGCAGCCAGAGGCCAAAGGCCAAAATCAAAGGCCACCTCCGCGAGGCCGCAGGCCGAGCTGCGGAGCGAGGGCGAAGCCCGAGCTCCCCCCCCCACCTATGACCACCCCTCCCCCCTAAGTAATTTTCACGAGGCCGCAGGCCGAGTGATGCGAGCCCGAAGGGCGAGCTGCGGGCGAGGGCGAAGCCCGAGCCACCATCACTAAGCGTTGCGTCGTGAATGGTTTTTTTTTTTTAAATCAAAGATGGCCGCCGAAAGTCAACTGCCTCTGATTTGGCTGAAAATCGATATTTATATGTGTTTTGACCCCAAAAATCCAAATTAAACTTTTTTGTTGGAAGTCAAGATGGCGTCTGGGTTTCAGAAAATATAACGTATTTCGTTCATAACGTCTTACTGGGACTTCGTAAGGGTCTGAAATTTTGTACATGGGGGTAAAGCACCCCGCGGAACTCTGAACTGGAATCAGATTTTGGATCCAAGATGGCCGCCCCCACACATTTTATGATGTTTCCTATACTGACTTCAGATTTTAACCATTTTCTCAACTGGACATGTTATTTAGCCCACTTCAACAGCCGCATGAAAAACCGCGGGCTGCTTGCAGCCCGCGCAGCGCCCGAAAAGCTAGTTATATATAATATATAAACCTACATTACCACTCACTGACTGACTGACTCATTGACATAGTTGTTTACCCTGTTGCGGGGTTGGTGGGGTTTAGGTTGATGTGCGGTTGTATAGAGGGTGCTAAATGGAGTACCAGAAAAATCTGACATTTGAGGATCTGCTGAAACCTGATGTGGAAGGGGTACGGCCTGCGAAAACGGTTGGGATTAGGGGCGTAATTTTTTTTTCCAAAATGTAGGGGATTGCAAGCAATTTGACGACCGTCATTTGTTTTTTTATTTTTTTAAAAATCCAAGATGGCCGCCATACAAGGAAAATTTTCCTCCGTACAAACTTACTCATTTTCTGAACTGGAAACATATTTTAGCCTACCTCAACAGCTGCACGATAAACCGCGGGCTGCTTGCAGCCCGCGCAGCGCCCGAAAAGCTAGTTATTTATAATATATAAACCTACAATACCACTCACTGACTGATTGACATAGTTGTTTGCCCTGTTGCGGGGTTGGTGGGGTTTAGGTTGATGTACGGTCGTATAGAGGGTGCTCCAGTGAGTACCAGAAAAATCTGACATTTGAGAATTTGCAGAAACCTGATGTGGAAGGGGTACGGCCTGCGAAGACGGTTGGGGTTAGGGGTGTGATTTTTTTTCCATAATGTAGAAGATTATAAGCAATTTGACGACCGTCATTTGTTTTTTGAATTTTTTCAAAATCCAAGATGGCCGCTATACAAGGACAATTTTCCTCCATACAAATTTCATACAAACGGCCACCCCAAGTAACTAGGCGCAGCCAGAGGCCAAAAGCCAAAAGCAAAGGCCACCCCCGCGAGGCCGCAGGCCGAGCTGCGGGCGAGGGCGAAGCCCGAGCCACTCCCCCCTCCCCCTTGGATCCCCCCTAAGTAATCTTCACGAGGCCGGAGGCCGAGCGATGCGAGCCCGAAGGGCGAGCTGCGGGCGAGGGCGAAGCCCGAGCCACTCCCATAGCCCCCCCCCCCTTCCCCCCCCTCCCCGAAGCCCGAGCTCCCCCCCTCCCCTTTGACCCCCCACCCCTCAAGCAATTTTCACGAGGCCGGAGGCCGAGTGTCGCGAGCCCGAAGGGCGAGCTGCGGGCGAGGGCGAAGCCCGAGCCACTATCACAAAGCGCAGCGTCTTTTTTTTTTTTTTGGAAATCCAAGTTGGCCGCCGAAAGTCAACTGCTTGCGATTTGGCTGAAAATCGATATCTATATGTTATTTGACCCCAAAAACCTAAATTCAATATTTTTTTTGGAATCCAAGAATGCGTCTGGATTTTAGAAAATTAAACTTATTTCGTTTATAACGTCTCACTGGGACTTCGTAGGGGTCTGAAATTTTGCATGTGGGGGTAAAGCACCCCGCGGTACTCGGAACTGGAATGAAATTTTAGATCCAAGATGGCCCCCACACATATTTTGATGTTTCCCATACTGACTGCAGTTTTTACCCATTTTCTGAACTGGAAACATGTCTTACCCTACCTCAACAGCCGCACGAAAGACCGCGGTCTGCTTGCAGCCCGCGCAGCGCCCGAAAAGCTAGTTATATTAATTAATATATAAACCTACATTACCACTGACTGACTCACTCACTGATTGACATAGTTGTTTGCCCTGTTGCGGGGTTGGTGGGGTTTAGGTTGATGTGTGGTCGTATAGAGGGTGCTCCAGTGAGTACCAGAAAAATCTGACATTTGAAGATCTGCAGAAAACTGATGTTGAAGGGGTATGGCCTGCGAAAACGGTTAGGGTTAGGGGTGTGATTTTTTTTCCAAAATGTAGGGGGTTGCAAGCAATTTGACGACCGTCATTTGTTTTTAGGTTTTTTTCAAAATCCAAGATGGCCGCCATACATGGACAATTTCCCTCCATACAACCTTACCCATTTTCTGAACTGGAAACATATTTTAGCCTACCTCAACAGCCGCACGAAAGACCGCGGGCTGCTTGCAGCCCGCGCAGCGCCCGAAAAGCTAGTTATAATATATAAACCTACAATACCACTGACTGACTGACTGACTCATTGACATAGTTGTTTGCCCTGTTGCGGGGTTGGTGGGGTTTAGGTTGATGTGTGGTCGTATAGAGGGTGCTAAATGGAGTACCAGAAAAATCTGACATTTGAGGATCTGCTGAAACTTGATGTGGAAGGGGTATGGCCTGCAAAAATGGTTAGGGTTAGGGGCGTGATTTTTTTTCCAAAATGTAGGGGGTTGTAAGCAATTTGACGAGCGTCATTTGTTTTTTTACTTTTTTCAAAATTCAAGATGGCCGCCATACAAGGACAATTTTCCTCCATACAAACTTACACATTTTCTCAACTGGACATGTTATTTAGCCCACCTCAACAGCCGCACGAAAAACCGCGGGCTGCTTGCAGCCCGCGCAGCGCCCGAAAAGCTAGTTATAATATATAAACCTACATTACCACTCACTCACTCACTCACTCACTGACAGAGTTGTTTGCCCTGTTGCGGGGTTGGTGGGGTTTAGGTTGATGTGCGGTCGTATAGAGGGTGCTCCAGTGAGTACCAGAAAAATCTGACATTTGAGGATTTGCGGAAACCTGATGTGGAAGGGGTACGGCCTGCGAAAACGGTTAGGGTTAGGGGTGTGATTTTTTTTCCATAATGTAGAAGATTATAAGCAATTTGACGAGCGTTATTTGTTTTTTGATTTTTTTCAAAATCCAAGATGGCCGCCATACAAGGACAATTATCCTCCATACAAACTTACCCATTTTCTGAACTGGAAACATATTTTTGCCCACCTCAACAGCGGCACGAAAGACCGCGGGCTGCTTGCAGCCCGCGCAGCGCCCGAAAAGCTAGTTATAATATATAAACCTACATTACCACTGACTGACTCACTCACTGACAGAGTTGTTTGCCCTGTTGCCGGGTGGAAGGGGTTTAGGTTGATGTGTGGTCGTATAGAGGGTGCTCCAGTGAGTACCAGAAAAATCTGACATTTGAGGATTTGCAGAAACCTGATGTGGAAGGGGTACGGCCTGCAAAAACGGTTGGGGTTAGGGGCGTCATTTTTTTTTCAGAATATAGTGGGTTCTGAGCAATTTGACGAGTGTCATTTGTTTTTTGATTTTTTTCAAAATCCAAGATGGCCGCCATACATGGACAATTCCCCGCCATACAAAATTCATACAAACGGCCCCCCATGTAACTTGGCGCAGCCAGAGGCCAAAGACCAAAAGCAAAGCGCTCCACCGCGAGGCCGTAGGCCGAGCTGCGGGCGAGGGCGAAGCCCGAGCCACTTCCCCCCCCCCCCCCCCCTCCAAGTAATTTTCACGAGGCTGCAGGCCGAGTGATGCGAGCCCGTAGGGCGAGCTGCGGGCGAGGGCGAAGCCCGAGCCACTCCCCCCCCCCCTTGACCCCCCCCTCCCCTTCAAGTAATTTTCACGAGGCCGCAGGCCGAGTGATGCGAGCCCGTAGGGCAAAATGCGGGCGAGGGCGAAGCCCGAGCCACTCCAACAAGCGCCGCTTTTTTTTTTAATTTTGGAAATCCAAGATGGCCGCCGAAAGTCAACTGCTTGCGATTGGGCTGAAAATCGATATTTATATGTATTTTGAGCCAAAAAATCCAAATTTGACAGTTTTTTTGGAATCCAAGATGGCGTCTTGATTTTAGAAAATTAAACTTATTTCGTTTATAACGTCTCACTGGGACTTCGTAGGGGTCTGAAATTTTGCATGTGGGGGTAAAGCACCCCGCGGAACTCGGAACTGGAATCAGATTTTCGATCCAAGATGGCCGCCCTCACACATATTTTGATATTTCCTTTACTGACTGCAGTTTTTAACCATTTTCTCAACTGGACATGTTCTTTAGCCCACCTCAACAGCCGCACGAAAAACCGCGGGCTGCTTGCAGCCCGCGCAGCGCCCGAAAAGCTAGTGTATCTTATACCTTTAAACGAGCAATTCTTGTATATACATTGTCCTTTTTTATTAAGTACAAATATTTTAAGGGGTGATTCAGTCCATCATATGAAACAACTTTTCCCAATAAATGTATATCGAAATACGAAAAGAAAATTTTCATTTTTCATTGTAATGATATCACGTGACTACTTCGATTTGTATGAAAACCGAAAAAATATTTTTCGTATTTCGATATACATTTATTGGGAAAAGTTGTTCAAAATGATGGACTGAATCACCCCTTAAAATATTTGTACTTAATAAAAAAGGATATTGTATATATAGTACCTGGGCGACCGAGCTTTGCTCGGTTGACGGTTACATATCAAACATTAACTATTTTTTTTTAAACTTGTCTAAAAACAATGCAAAATAAAATAAAAAATATAAACTTAAACATAAAAAAAACAAAAGTAAGTCACCGAGTGGGATTTGAACCTGTAACACTCTTTCTAGCGGTCGCTATCCTTAACCACTGAGCTAAATCAAGGCGGTCGCGGCGCGACGAAATTAGCGACCATATTCTGCGTGGAAAGAAAAACGCATGAAAACTCGAAAACACGCGTTTTCCCAAACATAAAACTAATCTAGATCGATTGTTTACCCCCGAAAACCCCCATATACAAATTTTCAGCGAAATCGTTAGAGCCGTTTTCGAGATCACAGAAATTTATAAATAAATATATATATATACAAGAATTGCTCGTTTAAAGGTATATAATTTATAAATTTCTGTGATCTCGAAAACGGCTCTAACGATTTCGCTGAAATTTTTTATATGAGGGTTTTCGGGGGTAAACAATCGATCTAGATTAGTTTTATGTTTGGGAAAACGCGTGTTTTCGAATTTTCATGCGTTTTTCTTTCCACGCAGAATATGGTCGCTAATTTCGTCGCGCCGACCGCCTTGTTTTTAGCTCAGCGGTTAAGGATACCGACCGCTAGAAAGAGTGTTACGGGTTCGAATCCCACTCGGTGACTTACTTTTTTTTTTTATGTTTAAGTTTATATATAACTTTTATTTTGCATTGTTTTTAGACAAGTTTTAAAAAAATTAGTTAATGTTTGACATGTAACCGAGCAAAGCTCGGTCACCCAGGAACTTTTGTTTATAGAAGAAGATATATTATCTGAAAATATATAACTCGATATTTATATACTTGTCGAAAATAAAATCTGTAATTTGCTTCATTTTGGTAAACGGTCCGCTATCATGGGTAGTTAAAATAAAACTAGTTTTTTACATACTTTCAATTTTTGATTAATATAACAATTTTTTCACAAAACCAGTAGCTTTTTTTAATCTGAACAAGACTACTATATCGTGTAAATATAAGTTTCTAATTAGTTTTTATGTGGGTATATGTTATGAACCAAGTAATAAATTGGGCATTTTTCACAATGTCCGAGCATTATGGATAATGACGAGCTACTTAGGGCGAAGAAAATAATTATAATTCGAACTTCCTCATTTATCATAAAATATCAATGGCCAGCCAATGAGTTATATAGGATACATACATATGTATATCAATCTAACTGTTGACTCTCGTATTACCAACACTACCTATTGTTCCATTCGGACGCTGTTTGCCAATTAGTGACGTATTAATAATACAAAAGCAATGGGAGCTCCAATTAGGGAATAATTTGCACCCCTTACTCATAAAAATAGGGATGTGCTGGAGCTAAATATGAGGGCATAGCCAGGATTAGTTTTAGGGTGGGTGAATTAAGTGCAGTGGCTTTACACTTAAGGCGTATTAGCAACAATTATTTTGACGAGACTAAAATGTGTTAGTTTGGAAGATTTGAGAAAAAGAAGATGCGACAAGTTTTATTCTATTCTCGTGCGTCTTATACTAATTGTGGCCAATAACGTTGTTTATTGCAAAGCTTTGGAGAATTTAAAAATATAAATGTTGGAAGAGACCTATGTTCACAATTCAAATGCTAATTCAGTAACCAGATCTCTACACGCCCTCTTACACGTCAATAAGTTTAATTTACATGTAATAAATATTAAAATTTAATTTATGTTTTAAAGAAAAGCTAACGATACTAGCTAGATGCTTTGCAACGACCACTGCTGAGAAAAAACGCCAAAAAAAACTCATTTTTACAGTATGTGTTACAAGATACACTGGGCATCAATCAAGGTCTTAATTTAAAGAGATGATTCTAAGACGTAAGTTACATCAAAAATTACACATAAGAACCATGGAAATATACTTAGTTCCTTGGTTCTTATGCAAAATGAAGTCAATTTATACACACTGAATAATTAAAAAGAAAAAATATACATTTTTGCAAATTTTGTTTGGACAGCGGCGTACTCCCTCTTTTTGAAAAATACCTTACTAAATGATAATACTATCTGCGAATTTAAGCGCATTCAACTCATACACTGAACTAAGTTCTCAAGTTTTATCTCATTGTCTGATCCCGGGTGATTCTCACTGAATATGTATGTTGGTTTTGTCTTGGGCGAACCGTACTATAGCGACACTAAATTGTGATGATGAATCTGTTTGACCCATTGTCTCGTTGCCACACCAGATCTGACCTATAGACGGAGATGGATCAAACAGATCCATTGGGCTTTTATAGCTCATTAACTATTATTATATACGTGCCTTACCATTTAGTATGTTTACCGATGACACCATCTAGGGTGGGTTGCCGACCTTGGTTACGCCCTTTACTAAATATATCAATTAGTTCATTTTGCCATAAGCACGCGCGAGACACGTGTCACCCTAACAACTATGATCAGATCGTGTGATGAAGAGATTGTAGTTATCAGAAATTAAAGAGTGGTGTTCTAAGCCCTGTTCTTAGAAGAGTTGTACAAAAATCGAGCCCTCATTTTAAATGACAGGGGATACTTAAATAAACAATACCTATTTACACTACATAAATACACTATGCTCTATCTGACAGATTTTGAACAAAATGTGCCTTCACTTGTTTCTTACAATGAACTATATCTCTCTAGGAAGGACTAAAGATTGTAAGGGATGCGCTCTCGGAGTCTAAATTTCAAATTTTAGAATCAAACTTTTAATTTTAAAAAATCAGCGGCTAAGTGCGTGTCGGACTCGCCCATGAAGGGTTCCGTAGCAGCAAGTAACATAATATAAGTCTTGTAGTATGTTTTATTTTTATTTTTCTATTTGAGTTGATTGAATGAAAGGTATTTTGCGGTTTATGATTTATGACATATTAAAAAAAAACCTACTCACTAGATCTCGTTCAAACCAATTTTCGCTGGTAGTTTGCATGGTAATGAACATCATATATTTCTTTTACTTTTATCATTCTCTTATTTTAGAAGTTACAGGGGGGGGGGACACACATTTTTCCACTTTGGAAGTGTCTCCCGCGCGAACTATTCAGTTTAAAAAAAATGATACTAGAAATCTCAATATCATTTTAAAAGACCTATCCATATATCAGTATGGGTTTGATGAAAAATAATTTTTTAAATTTCAGTTTTAAGAGGAATCCCCAAAAATTATGATTTTTTATACATTTTTGTGTGAAAATCTTAATGCGGTTTACAGAATACATTTACTTACCAAGTTTCAACAGTATAGTTCTTATAGTTTCGGAAAAGAGTGTGACATACGGACGGACAGACAGACAGAGAGACAGACATGACAAATCTATAAGGGTTCCGTTTTTGCCATTTGGCTACGGAACCCTACAAAAGACTCGAATCTTAAAACTAAGACTAGAGGACTCGAGTTTAATATAATTTTAGTGCTAGGTGTCTCGCGTTAAGGACGGTAATTTAACACCAAATAGCTTAATTGAGTCAGCAAGTTCAGGTTAACTATCAAGCATATTAGTTACAGTGAGGGATCATACGCCATATAATGTAGATCAAAGGACGGTTTAATATTACCTGATTCGGTAAATGTAATTACTACTATAGAGCTAAATTACCTTTATGTAAATTATCTTTCGATTTTTGTATCCTAAAAAACAGTAAAATTACATGAAAAATTGCTGTAAAATGACATGAGCTTTCTGGGACATCGATAATTTTTGCACTGTTATATAAATTACAACTAATCCTTAAAGACTTAATAAGCCAAATCAAGCGTCTTTTGAAGTCAGCCAGAAAGTGTCTGGTAGCGTCTTTTGAAGTCTATATCGTACTATAATCTTTTCATCCATAATGGGGCAGACAGAGCTAGACACTTCTACGATGATGTTCTTAAAATAAATTCAAAAATAACTCAAAACATATTCATTTTGTACCAGTTCTCAGAATGAACCAAAATATCTGGTTTTTGGGCTCATGATTTTCAAACGCAATATCATTAAAAATCATTCACTCAATTCACAAAGAACTCAAAGACGTGCAATTATAAAGCAAAAATATAAAATTCCCATCATTGAATATCTGCATCATTAGAATCACAAATCGCGTACGAAGCACGTTTCTGAACGACAAAAGTTCTTTTTGAATGGAACAAGCGAAGCGGCAAGCACGCGGCTGTAGCGACGTTAGGGGTGAGCGTAGTTGGGCAACTGCCCAGGGGCACCCAACATTGTAGTGAGCAGGGGCACCCGACTATGTAAGGCGCATTATGGAATTAGAGACAATGCGCTGAATGATGTCACTAGGCCATGAGGTTAGCAAATCATCACTTTTTGATTCGCTTATCCTATCTTAATGCTGAACGTGGCCGGCAGGAACAGCTCGGAATAATGATAGTGAATTTGAATGCAGGGTTTATCGTACATCATTGCTACGTTCTCAAGAAACTGGAGCTTGCTTTTTGGGTTCAGAATAATTTAGCAATTACTTAAGTAGTAATTTTCTATGAGGCACTTCTCATCGGAACAGTGTTAACTCTTCTTTTCGAGTTGAATATAATTTAATTATAATAAAGACCAGACCTTGGCTACTATAACTTCTCGGTCATTTGTTTCAATAAGGTCTTGCAATATACAGAAAGAAGTGTAAGGTCAAGGTGGATGTGGGTGAAGAGAATCGGTGGTTAAGGATATGGATAAAAAGAATGTGACAATTACCATGACAAAATATAGAAGAAAAAAAGACAAGACTCACACTGCCCCTGGTGAGGAAGAAGAACAAGAGAGGTTCTCTACAAATTGTAGAAACTTTTTGTATAGAGAACAAGCGACAACATTTTGTTTTTGTGCGTCTAAATAGAATATCTATATCAGTTTAACATAATTACTAGACAAATGTAAAGGCTTTTTTCCACACACTGCATCTAATATATTCATGTTTAAATGAAAATTGTTGGAACGAAGTTCCTTATCGCGCGTTGCTAAAGGGGGCTAGACGGAAAAAATTAAGACCAAAAGTTGTAACGACACTTTTTGCTATAGTTGTAAGCCGTGCGGCGTGCGCGAGTTTCTCTGTCTGTCTCTCTCTCTTTCGAACTTCGTTTTTACCTCTCAAGTTTTCTTTTAAAGTGTTATAATCTTTATATCGGTTTTGTGTGCACTTGGGGGGTAGCGAATACAAACTTGCCTTAGGACGCCGCTTTTGCTAGAACCGGCACTGCGATTCAGTGAGTGAGTCAGTCAGTCATTCATAATGAGTGAACTAGTGAACCGTTGAGTGATGTCGCGTGACGCGCGCCGGGACACCAATTTGTAAATGTCTGAACTTTAGCGTTCGAATTTTGAATTTTAGTTTGCTGTAGCGGAGTTGCCTCGTTCTTTTATTGAATGGAAATCTTTTCGGTCACTTTGTGTTCGCTATTTTGTACTTTTTACATACTTTTCAACCGACTTCAAAAAAAGGAGGATGTATGTTTTGTGTATTATGTAATAAAATTTTGCAAGCTAAATCCATAAGTTGAGTGACAATGCAATATTATGGTACTAATGACCTGATCTCATGATGAAGCCAGAAGGTGGCCTTGACATCTTTGTGAGAAAATAACCTAACCCCAATTAGTTTGGACTCGATTGATTCATCGTGAGGAGCACTTTAAACTTTTTAGTTCATTGTTTTATATTAGCTTGGTTTTAAAAACATTTTTTACGATGTTTTATGTCTGTTTGTCGAGTTTGTCTTTTCTGGAGTTACTTAATAAAGTCTTAGCTATAACATTGCCTTTGCCAACTTCGAACTTGATAATTCAACCACAATCTGTACCCGCGGCCTCGCTACTCGTCAATTTATAAGCCCTTTGAACTGAAGCCAGCGGATTCATATTTTCCCGGTCAATGGTCCTGATAATTACTGGAATTAAGCGTGTGAACTGCTTATTTGCTTTAGTGTTGATGTTTTAAACTCAGACCACAAGACAGTACTGGTACCTATTTGTGAGTTCATAGTTCTATGATTGAAGTTTTATAGGTTGATCTACAGTTTGATGTTGGTATGTTATTATTCTTCTCATCAATACTTATTATATTTTAAGGTAGTCCTTCCTAAGCTAAATGTTATAGCAGTAGGTTCCTACTTCGTTAATAAAATTAATAATAATATTCACTTTCGATTCATCCCAAAGCGCTTTTATGTGAATGTTTTTGTCGATGGCCCGTTATTAATCGGGAAATATATCCTTTTCAATAAAGCTTGAAAAATGTTTGGCGAAAAAGTAAGATAATGACTACTTTCGCTTTGTATTCGAAAAATAATTTAGTACTTATATTGTATATATATATATATATACACGCTGACTTTTCATTGGTTGTGGAAAAAGAAATGTCGTATAGTAAATAAATTCCTCTATCCATATACGTAATCCAAATTTCTGTATGTCTTATGATAACAAAATTGCGTAAATGATTTCCGATCGAGATCACGT
The DNA here is from genome assembly GCA_963555685.1 of Acrobasis consociella. Taxonomy (NCBI): domain Eukaryota; kingdom Metazoa; phylum Arthropoda; class Insecta; order Lepidoptera; family Pyralidae; genus Acrobasis; species Acrobasis consociella. Next base: position 3,766,729 of record OY743111.1, on the reverse strand, counting down.
AGTTATACGCCGGCCAAACAGCTGCGTAATGTCGATGACCCCGGCCGGCCGGCGGGCGATGTATGGCGGCGGTACTACTAATTGATCTCACAATTTTACTTTCGAGTTTTAGACAACATTTTTTGTTTCTGAATTTTTATTTTGACTAGCTAATTAGGTCTTACTAACGATGCCTATGGAGTGGCCTTCGGCTTCAAAACCGATGAAAAATCACCGTGTATAAGTCAGCAGTGCGATTCTGAGCTGTTAGTTCTATAAACGTTGGCACAAAAGCAGCTTGTTAGCTGTAAATTGGTATTCTGAGTTTTTGTCACACAAATAGACTTGATTTTGGATATCTACCAAAATTAGTTCATTTCAAGTCTTGCTTAATGCATTTATCTTTAAATCATTAGCTAAAACTTATGACCAATAGGAACAATTCGATGCTTTTTTTACTGTAACTGTTACGCGAGTTACGTCTGATAATAAGGAAGTTTCCTACAACTCCAATCAGATACTTTTTTCTAAACGTCAAACCAAACATTTTTTATGGGATTTGTATGAAATAAAGACTAATGTCATAGTTTCTTGGAGTCAAAAATCGCTCTTAATATAAGTTTTTCCGCACTAATAAATCTCAAATCACAATAAAAATGGATATGGTCAATGACAAGTGACATTATTTTATGACGTTCATCCTATTAACTTACCAAATAATTTCTTTTTGACCTGGAAACTTCCTTATTGAAATTCAAAGGCCTCAGAATAAACGAATCAAATTAATTCCTACTCGTACTTGTACTATAAATTAAATCGTTGAGACACAAACAATACCCATTTCACTTGACAAATAACAAACAATACAAGGCAACCGTCGACTGTCTTCATCTACCCTCATTTCCTTGAAAGAATGACTCATTCTATCCCCACGACGGGTCAATGTCACACAATACTTATATTTCGAATGTTACTACCAAAACCAACGTATTCATTCACCTACCCTCAAATGAATATACCTTATTGTGTAAGTATTAAAGTTGAAATTTGCGAAAAGGGAGTTAGAAGATAAGTTTGTGAAGATTTTGTAAGTATACCTAATGGGGTGAGTGAAACTAGTAAGAGTAGGGTTCGGGTAGACAGTGACGAGTAGTGATAGAGCGATAATTGTGCGCGAATTGCCTGTCTTTCTGTGTGACTTCACATTTTCTGCGTTATTTGTACCGCAATGTAAGGTAACATATAAGGTAATGTAGGTATGGTCATTTAAAAAATTTGGTAAAGATTAAAGATTTAAAGATTTAAATTTTTCATTCAGTAATCAGACCTTTACAGGCACAGTTTTACACGTCAAAAAGTATAATTTATATTAAGTGCACTGTATATTAAAATTTAATTTATTTTTTTAAGAAAAGCTGACCGATCGACCACTGCTGAGAAGAAATGCCGAAAGAAACTCATTTTCTCAGTATTCGTCGCCTACTTACTAGAAGGGCTTTATCACATTATTTTAATGTAATTTTCTCCGTGTGTAGTGGTTAGAGCGTTCGGCTCATACCCGGAGGTCGCGGGTTCGATTCCCGGCGGGGGCAACGACTTTGTGTTGTTGTCCTAGTTTGGTTAGGACAATGCAGGCTGATCACCTGATTGTCTGATAAGTAAGATGATCCGTGCTTCGGAGGGCACGTTAAGCCGTCGGTCCCGGTCACTGTCTTTGACATTGGTCGTTACCTAAAAACGATGTCAGAGGCCTTTAAGGCGGTTTAAAAACTCTGACACTAGTGTTAGTCACTAACACACACGATAAGAAGAATACATTCTATCTTTAAGGTCATCCGCCTAGAGGCAGAATTCGACGGCAACCCCAACATATAACTAGTTTTAAAAAGATATGCGATCAGTTATGACCTATGTGAAAGAAGGGCCAGTGAATAAAGTTCGCTTATGACTTGCGCCAAAATATCACGATATCTATATCTTATTCAGCTACATCGATAAGAAGAAGAAGAATGTCATTTTTAGAGTTCCGTACCCAAAGGGTAAAAACGGGACCCTATTACTAAGGCTTCGCTGTCTGTCCGTCTGTCCGTCTGTCTGTCACCAGGCTGTATCTCAAGAACCGCGATAGCTAGACAATTGAAATTTTCACAAATTATGTTGCCGCTATAACAACAAATACTAAAAACAAAATAAATTAAATATTTAAGGAGGGCTCCCATACAAAAAACTTGATTATCATAGATAATGGTACGGAACCCTTCGTGCGCGAGTCCGACTCGCACTTGGCCGGTTGTTAAATAATAAATACTTATAATATAAAGAAAAGAGAGATTAAAAGTCTCAGTCAATGATGCTGAATAACTTTTTCCAGTGATCCGCGTATACTTTTTTAATTCCTTTAAATTGCCAGTACATATATAATATATAATATGTAAAGATAGATATAAGTTTGTGGAATAAATAAATAAATAAATAAAAGATATATTTTATTCAAATTTTATTAAAAAGTTAATAGAGTTTTTGGCGGGAAGTCAAGGGGTCCAGTTGGAGTTTGCTTTAAATTGTTTTGCAAATTGATTCTAGTGGACTTTATAATATGAAATTGGTGTAGTTTGGAGTTATAAATGCTCATTCTCATGGACAATATGTGAAATGTTTAAAGTGGACAGTCATAGTGCGGTTGTAGTGATATTTATTTGCGGACTGCGGTGGGCGTCTTTGGGCGCCGTCCGCCACTCAATCGGCTATGAAAACCAGTGGACTCGTATAGATTTGTCGCCAGAAGCTCCCGTGAAGCAATCAAAGGACCTATACCAACCTTTGATTGTATAGTTAAGGATTTAGGATTAGGAATATAAAAGAGATATTACTAGACACTGGCAAAATAAGCTTCAACGAAGTTTGATCGCCATAATCAAGAAAAGAAAAAAAAAAGTTAATAAATATGATTACACCATAGAAACAATACTTATAAGAAACTAGCTGATGCTTCGTCCGCGTGCACTTTATAACTCCGGCGTATTGCATAAGTCCAGTGCAATAAAATAATATTGCGACTTTAAATTGAGATGTCAGCTATCCTATCTTTTAAGTTGGATCAAATTGCACACAATGTGCATATCAAATTTAAAATCTTTTAATTTTAATATATAAAGATTATTACAATGAATGATGACACAAAAACGTAGATTTGCAGCCTTATAGGTATTTATTAGAAAAATCTAAAAGTGCATGTTTTCAATTTTATCACAAAGATTTATAAAAAATCTTTTCAAATGTTAAACAGTAGAGATTACTGCGGTCTGAGTTTAAATAGATTTTTTTCTATCACGCATTTCCGAATAAAGTATTAAAGGAAAACCCTTCTATAAAAGAGAATACTTATCTACAAAGCTACGAACCCCGACCTATCATATAGGTATACGTTAGTGCTAACCCCTAACCCCTATACTTTAGTTACAAACCCCAGGCTATCAATAAGGGCTGTAAAAAAGCAGCGTAATTGCTACAGAACTGCATTCGCACCCTTCAAGGGCCCAGCGCTGGCTCTAGTACCACTGGTGCCCTTGGGCTGGAAAAGGCAAGATGACTGGAAAAATATATTTGGTCCATTGTTTACATTATTAAAAAATATTGTACACTTTTTTATTTTTATTTATTTATATTTTTCTTTGAGAAACAAAAAATGACAAAGATACAGCGCATTTAAATTTATTATGACGTCACGGTCAGGTGCGATTTTTACTTAGAGGTGACGTCGCAAGCCGACTTTAAAGCTCCGTAACCTTTGAATTTTTACTTTTTTTGTGAAGTGAAAAATATGAGTCCATTATTTTTAAATAATCTTAAAGACGGACTTATAATAATCATAATTATCTGACGACGTCACCCTCACTGCACTTATTGCAACGACATGTAGCAACAAATAGATGTCATCTCGCCATCTTTTTCGTGGTCTTGAGTAGAAGTCATAGAAACGGATTTGGACTTTAAGCCATTCTCTCTGTTCCAATGTGCGTTGGTAGGCCACCAAAGCCTCTGTTGGTGTACAGAGGCCTTTGACTTTTTTTCTCAACCTGTTAAAGCTTTCCAGTCAGAGATATGAGAACCCAAGTAGGCCGATGTGAAGATAATCTGGTCCGCAATATTTGCGGCTGTGATGCATCTCCTCAGACTATGGCACACTTGCTGAGATGCCTAGCGTGTCCCGACACCTGCACGCTGGAGGACCTGTACCATGCAACCCCTAAAGCAGTACACGTCGCTCATTAGTGGGCCCAGAGAAATACTTAATCATGCCATCACATGAACATCGACATGTTAATGAGACCTCTTCAACCCGTCTGGCCAGCGAGGGGAGCGTAGGCAAAGTCCTCTGACTGCTCTGGCCAAGTATGGCTCTGGTAGTATAGAGAGGGTCGGGCTCCTGCAGTGGAGACTAAAATACCTGATTATGATGATGATGATGATAAGAAGAAGAAGACCAGAGCCTCGTTGGTTAATAGCAGTGGCACCGCGTGCACAGGTAAATAAAGTAAATGAAAAATGCCCCTTTATATCTATAGGCCGTGGTCACCTGGCCAACTGCCACCACCCAAGCACAGGGGCTGCAATTAGATGGGGTTTCGCTAATTCGCGCTTAGCGACATTTGTCCGGCTTATTCGGAACCACGGTAAACTGGCCCTTACCAACTAACAATGGTAAGCACGGTAATTATGAGCAATTACCAGAAATAATGGTAGGTAAATAGAGCACGCTTGTAGGCTGTTAATACAACACGTTTCTAGATTGTAAATGTAGGTACTTATCCCAAAGACAGACAGACGTGCGTGAATTGGGTACTTTCCTAAGTCCAAAATAAATTATTTGTACTAATAAAAAAATAAAGCGTAGCAAAATAATGTCACTTGTCTTTAAACATATCCATTTTAACGTTATTTTAAATTTATTATTGTAGAAAAACTGATAATAAGAGCGCTGTTTGACTGCTAAAATCTATGATGTCATCTGCCTGTATTTCATACAAAATCCCATAGAAACTGTTTGTTTTGACGTTTAGAAAAAAGTTGCTGATTTGACTTGTTGGAAAATAGCGTATTGGGTACTTTCCCGGTCAAATTATTTGGTATACTGTTAAGAAAATAAAACAAGAAAATGTCACTTGTCATTGATTACATCCATTTTTAAGTGATATTAAGAGTGCTTTTGACTGAACTATGATGTCATTAGCCTATATTTCATACAGATACCATAGAAAATGTTTGTGTTGATGTTTAGAAAAAAGTATCTGATTTGACATGTTGGAAAGTAGCGAATTATGTACTTATAGATGTTTGTTCCGCTTGATTGTTTTATCATCTGACTTAACTTGACGGCTGTCATACAATGGTGACAGTCAGGGTCAACAGTTTAACATGCCTTTCTGAGGCCGAGAAAATTCACATTTTTCTACCAAGACCACATTTGGTGTCGCTTAACTTGCTAAAGCGCTCTTTATGCGTCTTGAGTAACGAGTTTCTTGTAACCACCCGTCGATATTGTAGCTAGACGACCTCCGGTGTCCCTCTAGGTTCAATTCCATCTAGAACTAGAAAACCAGATTTAGTTTGGGGCTGGCTTAGTCTGTGTAATTTGTTTTCTTGACTTTATTAGTAACTGGGTGCGCCCCGCGGTGTTACCAGCACCTAGCCTATGTGTTAATCCAGGGTGTCAGCTTCCTGCATACCAAATTTTATCAAAATTTGTCCTGCCGTTTGCGCGTGAAGAAGTTACAAACATACCTACACACACTCACAAACTTAAGCCTTTATAATATTAGTGTGAAGCGTTATAGTGTGATGATTAAATTTCTATCTGCATTTGAAAATATAATAAATAGTACACTTTAAGGCCCAGCGCAGACGACAGACTAATACGCGCCGCACTTTTTAGTCTGTGAAAATAGAACCCATGGAATCATATGCAGTAACCTACACGACGCGCAAAAAGTCCGGCGCACATCGTGTGCGTTACTGCGTATGATTCCATAGGTTCTATTTTTACAGACTATCACAGACTAAAAAGTGCGTCACGGATAGTCTGTCGTCTGCGTTGGGCCTAAGTTGTATTTATTTATGACTCAAATAAAACTGCGTCTTCTTTTAATTTGCTAGACTAAACTCCACTTGAAAAGGAAAACCTGCGTAACTAGAAACCTAGACACTTTTAGCTCTTATTCGAAGGGCCTCAAATTAACCATTCGCATTTTGTGGCTTCACAACCAATGAAAGGGTTCAAAGGGGTTGCGGAGCGAGCTAAGACAGTAATTAACAGTTATGTAAGTACCTCCATAGATACTTTCAATCACGGCTTGGCATCAAACATTTTGCTTACCGTAATGACGTCACGATGACAGGGATAGGGTTGCCACTCTGTAATTACCGGAATCAGGGTAATTCGGGACGCTGAGTACTGCGGGCTTTTTGCTCGTTAGCGGTGAGGTGGGGTCGACTGTCAGCGATTAGTCAGTATCTCTCTTTACCGCTCTTTTTACCGCATTCCCGTTTTCTAGGCAGAGTTGTAATATTCCGGAGATCTAAAATCCTTAAAATAAATTTACAGCAGATCGATCCTCTTGGGTGTAAAAGGGTTCGGCCTGTTAAGGGAACGTGTTACTAGAGCTTTCAAAGCAACCGCTGGCGTAGTCGGCTCTTGGATGAGCGACCAAAGCAAACAAAGTACTCCAAATCTAGTTGGAAAATTCTGCGGTTTTATGTATGTTTATTTTATTTAAACTTTATTTTGCAGTTAAAAAATGTACTAGTGGCGGACCTAATGCCTGGTAATAATCCTTTCCCCGCCAACCATTGGACCAAGCGGAAAATATGTGTGGCTGTCGTGATAGAATTCCTGAACAAGTAAACTAAATACAAATATCTACATGTTTACTTTTGTTTTAATGTGACATGTTTAATGAAGACTCAATTTTTTTAATCGGAATTTATTGGTAGAAGACGAGATAAGACTAAAAAATATTGATACCGGCGTGAGCCATATCAATCAGGGGATTGATGAGATTGTATGAGATAATATATCCTTTTTTTTTGGAATCACGAGTCTTTTCACCCCGGTTCTTTGGGAAGCTTGGGTGGGGGGGTATCGGTCCAACACATAGAGGCCCTTTGGAGAAGTTGTTTTATGTGGCCCTCCCGCCAAAATATTATTAATATTATTTTGAGAGAAGTATTACCGCTGACAAAGGCACCCGACCTTCACGCTCCATTGAACACGGATCGCCGCGTCATCTCTCGGATTACCTTCCTTACAGGGATGGCTTCACCGTGAAAACTACTGGACGAGATCCTAAAGCAGAAGGAATACAGCCTGCGAGAGGAACTTTGTAAATCCCATACCACAAACACTATTACGTCTTCATTACTAATGGGGCAGACAGAAAATTTTGGGTCTTGTTGCTCTAAGAAAACAAATTCTGGAGCCGCAAGATTCGAAGGCTGCTTTTGATCAGTCATTTAGGAAGCCCGGCTCTCTCACTCACCAAACGAAGCATAGAAGCGATGAAGCTACTACTCAGACGTCGATTTTCTGTGAGAGTGTGGTACTTCCCCGGACGAGCCAGCCCGTATATGCTACAAGCAAAACAGTACTAGCAAAAGTTTTGCTAGTAGCGTGGCTCTACCACAAATATATCTTCAATTGTATCCAATCAATAAGCATCCAACCACCGCCGGTACCGTGCTGGCAATCTGGCATCGCATTTACAAAGGGCTGTCCATGATACCATCTGCAGGTTAATAAGGGGCATGGTTGGCATTGAATTTATGCACATGGGTTTAAATTTAAATTATTAATTTACCAAATCATGCACACGGAAAATGTAAACAGAGAATTCATAAGACAAAAGTTGTACAAAGGCACTACTTACCACAACAGAGATCTCTTCCAGTAGGCCTTTATTATCTTTATTTATTTTTTTGGTTTAGCGGCTAACACTGGCGACATAAAGGCAAATACATACGTGTATGTATAAAAAACTAGCAGCATTGTTTGTGTCTGTGACGCGTGACCAGAATCTGCAGCTCTTCGAATGCATCCAATCAATAAGCGTCCAGCCACCGCCGCTATCGCTCTGGTATCGCAATTACGAAAGACTGTCCGAGATACTATCTGCAGGATAAATGTTTGTTTTTCGCCAACACTGGTGTCAGATTTTTCAAGCTACCTAAAGGCATAGACATAGCTTGACGACTGCCATATAATAATGACAGCCGGGACCAACGGCTTTTACGTACCTTTCAAAGCACGGAGGAGCTCGGGAATTTTTTGCAGGATAATAATTTGCATGGGCGTGAATTTAAATATCTTTATTTTCATGTTTAGCGGCTAACACTGGCAACATAAAGGCAAATACAGAGAAATCATAAAACAAAAGTTGTACAAAGGCAGTACTTATCTCAACAGAGATCTCTTTCAGTAGGCCTGTATTTTCTTCATTAATTTGTGTTTAGCGGCTAACACTGACAACATAAAAGCAAAATACATACATGTCTGTATAAAAACAAGAAGCATTGTTTGGGTATGTGACGCGTGACCAGAATCTGCAGCTCTTCGAATGCATCCAATCAATAAGCGTCCAGCCACCGCCGCTATCGCTCTGGCATCGCAATTACGAAAGGCTGTCCGAGATACTATCTGCAGGATAAATGTTTGTTTTTCGTGTGTGTAAGTGGCCAACACTGGTGTCAGATTTTTCAAGCTACCTAAAGGCATCTGACATAGCTTGACGACTGCCATATAATGATGACAGCCGGGACCAACGGCTTTTACGTGCCTTTCAAAGCACGGAGGAGCTCGGGAAATTTTTGCAGGATAATAATTTGCATGGGCGTGAATTTAAATATCTTTATTTTCATGTTTTGCTGCTAACACTGGCAACATAAAGGCAAATACATACATGTCTGTATTAAAACAAGAAGCATTGTTTGGGTATGTGACGCGTGACCAGAATCTGCAGCTCTTCGAATGCATCCAATCAATAAGCGTCCAGTCACCGCCGCTATCGCGCTGGCATATCGCAATTACGTAGGGCTGTCCGAGATACCATCTGCAGGATAATAAGGGGCATGGCTGGCATTGAATTATGGAATACAAAATCAACTGATCTTTCATTTTCGTACGGGTTATAGTGGATTTTACTTATAATTTCTTCTCTTATACTCCTTGCACATAGCTTAATAAATAAATATAATTACACAGATTGAGCTAGCCCCGAAGTTTTAGAAATTTGTTACGGGATACTAACTCAAGGATACTATATTTATAACAAATACATATATAGATAAGACCCAGGACAATTAAAATTTGAAAAATACCATTGTCCTACTGGAGGACTAGCATGGTGACCACTATGCCATGGAGGTGAATGATTCGGTGGACAAATTAACGTCGAGAAACGGCACTTCCATCATAGAGAAGATATCGCGAAGCACCGCCAAATCACTAGTAGCAACAGTCACTAAAGAATGAATGAAAAATAAACAAGTTCATAATTTTTTAGACAAAATTGAAAGACTTGGAAACCTCAAATTACGATTTAGATTATAATTACTCAACTAATTAAAGCGCGCACCTGTCCGATTAAGAATTAAGTCATTAGTACGCTGAATAGCCGTCACCACGGTTCCATTGTCTGAATTTCATTTTTCACTGTGAGGTGCAACTGACGGCAAGATTTGAGAAGGTTGGGACAATGAAGAGGGTGGCATTATGTTGTTTCGTTCGTGATGGAATTGTGGAATAATGGAGAGCGGAATTTTACTTTCTTGGATCACTTACGCTAAGAAAACAATCTCGAAGTTGTCACTGTAATACCAGACGTGAATTAAAAACAAAATGAATTTTTAAATGGAGATTTAAATTCTTCTTCTTATCGTGTGTGTTAGTGACTAGCACTAGTGTCAGAGTTTATAAACCGCCTTTAAGGCCTCTGACATGGTTTTAGGTAACGACCAATGTCAAAGACAGTGACCGGGACCGACGGCTTAATGTGCCCTCCGAAGCACGGATCATCTTACTTATCAGACAGTCAGGTGATCAGCCTACACTGTCCTAACCAAACTAGGACAACAACACAAAGTCGTTGTCTCCGCCGGAAATCGAACCCGCGACCTCCGGGTATGAGCCAAACGCTCTAAGTGCTTTAACCACTACACCACGGAGGCAGTTTAAATTAAATATTAGTAATAATAAGAGATTTAATCTCTACTGCAGAAGCACGACCCTCTCTGTACTACCAGAGCCATACTTGATCAGAGCAGCAAGAGGACTTCAGCCCGCACTCTCCTCGGTGGCCAGACGTGTTAATATAATAAATTAACAAAATATTTAATTTATATATGGGTACCTTGTGACTCTGTTAAGGGTTTACCAGAGTGACTGTGTTAGTATTGGTTCATTATTCCAAAAAAATGATACTGTAGGAAATAAGTTAAAAAACAGTAAATAAAACTATATATTTTTCCGCCAGTACGTTTATTCCTTACAAGACTGTTGTGTAAGTTAAAAAAACAGTAGGTAAAACTAGATAGTTTTTACTCTTTTTATACTCTACTGTATATATACAAGACAAGACAAGCGATAAAGGTTTAAAACGTTAGACCTAGTCAAACGAAAACGTCAGACAGACAAGCGAGTTGTTCTTTAAGGGTTTCTTTCTTTCCTGAGGTACGGAATCCTAAAAAAATATGCTCGTTTAACTGGACCATTTAAGCGTTTAAGATTTATATTCGTTAAAAATCTTATATTCTAAGGTTTAGAATAACTTTATTTCTCATAAGAATTACATAATTCACTTACTGAGAAAACACAATATTAACACATTTAGTACATTGAGCATGCTTACAAACAATAAAAATAAAAACTAACAGCTTATACAAAGTCCGATAAAATATAAATATTAGGTGGGTAGGACTATAAGAGTTAAGAGCGGCCAACCCGCCTTACTTTTCATACAAACGCTCGTACGTGATTATGGCGTTGTAACAGATCTTTCTTGGAAAGTTATGAACTAACAGGAATCTTGTGCACTATATCTAGGTTTCTATCAAAATTAAAAATTAAAATTTGGAAAAACAAATTCAGTATAAGTCTCCAAAAATCTGCTTTTTTGTACAAATTTTACCTGAACTTCGGCCGATCATATATGTACTCATGAATTGTAAAAGTAAAGAAAATATTTGCATACAAACCTTGCAAATATAATGAAAATTCTAAATAAAAAACATTTATTGCACACACTCGTAAGGCTTTCTGAAAAACACGTATCACCTGGAACAAGTTTTATGAAATTTCCGCATCCTATGAAAAGTTAATATTCGTTAAATGAATAGTTAATAATAATACTAATTTCGTACAATAGAATGCAAACTGAGCGCTCAGCTGCTATCTCTCTCTTTTCACTTTGCTTTTTTTTCTATCATTGCGCTGGATAAAACAACAAGCATTTTCAACCATGCTCGCGTTGACGATAGACGGACCGGGAAGGGCCGCCTTAAGTGACGACGTCGCCGTCATCGGCTGTGCAGTACGACATCGCCCGGCAACACTCGGATTATGAATGTTTATTCTAGATGTGTCAGAGATGCAATTTAAAGTTTGAATTTTTAAGATAGTATATATTTATGATTTTTTTAAACATTATGGTTTTTTTAATTTATTTATACATTAACAATTTATATATGTATTTGTTTTTCTTTTTAATTTTTTAAATAAATTTTGAAAATGTATGTAACTATTATTGTTGTCCTTATTATTATTATTTTTTTAAAACCACACAACGTGATTTGTCAGGGGTTTTATAATAATTTAAATTTATGAAAATAGTTAATTCCAGCAGGTTTATAGTTTTATCATATTGTCATGTCTGTCTGTCCATCTGATTAAATTAATTATAGAAATCATGTATGTATGTTTTTAGTTTCTTTTTGAAAATAGGTACTGATTTAATTAATTAATTTAATTAATTTACTCAATCAGTGAATTTGTCCCTATTTATTTATTATTTATTATTTATTTAGCATCTTTTATATCTGTTGGTAGTATATTATACATTTTTGCACCTTCGTATTGAATGTTTATTCTACCAGCTGAATTAATAAATATTCACAAGTTTAACGTCTCTCGAATGATAAATAGCCGCTCCTAAAGATTATTCTTTGCCAAAACTTCACCAAACACCCTATTCGGATCTTCCACTCCATTGAGATACTAGTTTAAGAATGAAATCGAAGGAAACTTTACTCTTTCTACTATTTTTCTTGAGTTTTATACAAAGTGTGCATTTCATTTAAATATATCGTGATACCAAGTATTGAAACTAAATTTGTGGGGTCAAAGCGTATATCCTTACTTCCTTACTAATATACAACGTGAAGGGGACATATTCATAATAAATCGAACCACCGGCTATACTAGATCACTGTAGTATAATGGAATTAAAATAACTTCAAAAAAAGAAAAAGAAAAATTGGCTTTTCCATACTAAAGTGTGGAGACGTCCGGGCAATTTGTATAGGAAAGTCGAATTTTTTGTTTGTTTTTTTGACTGTTATTTTAATTTTTTTATGCTATAATGGTCTAGTATAGCCCGCAGTATTACGAGTATGTCCTTTCCACGTTGTATAATATAGTAGTAGTATAATCTATCTTGCAATATTTCTGGAGATGAAACGGAGGGTTTGCTCACGGTTCATGCTCTTGGCAAAAAGGTTCTCGAACGGTGACCACGCACTGGCAAGCAAAGCGTAGGACATCCACCCACAAGGTGGTCTGACGACATGACCAAGGTCGCTGGAAAGAGCTAAATGCAGGCCGCTGTAACTCGGTGATTTTGGAAACCTGTGGGAGAGGCATATGTCCAGCAGTCGACGTTATGCGGCTGAAATGATGATGATACACACAGACAGACAGACATTGGCGTCAAACTAATAACACCCCCTTTTTTGTCGGAGGTAAAAAACTGACTTTTATCTTTTCTCAAAGACAAACGGAAGATGCACCATTTTATTTTTGCATCAACGACTACATTAGCAATTGACAGATAGGGGAGCTAAAAGCGTAGTCATGTCCGCCTTGGATCCCCAGTACCTATCGGTGTCAGTGAAGCGTCCTAACTCCTAAACTAAAGGGAAGAAAGAATTAGTTTCGCTCATCAATCATTTTAAGTTGCAAGTTTCGTAAGTTTCGCTTTGCGGATGAATAATGCATGTTTTGCGGACTTTTGCAAGTTTTTTTGCTTTTTGTTTCACTTATCTGTTAGTAAATGAAGATGTTAGTGTTAAAAATCGTTTGGTTGGTCGCCTGCGTTCCTGAGAAGGGTCAATGTCTGGCTTCAGCTGGTAGTAAAACTTTTCGATCAAGTGCGTTCCCGGCAGAGTATAATAGAACCACTCCAAGTCTTCCCGTGGATGTCGCAGAAGGCGACTTAGAAAAAATAAGCTAAACAAAGCGTATAAACATCAATAACCTGGCCAAGTATGGCTAAAGTAGTACAGAGAGGGGCGTACTCCAGCAGTGAATATTAAAAAGACCTAAGAGATGAGAGATTAGAAAAAATATTTTAGGCTGTGTTTTTATTAGGTATTTAAAATTGTAAAAAGCAATGTGTACATAAATTCAAACTACACAAACTTAATAAAATTTAAATTAAAACTAAATAAAAACTAAAACTAAAAAAATACAAATTATGTTGTCTCACTTAAATATTACCCTCGGCAAATAAATAACAATAAAAACAATAAATATTAATTTATATAAGAAATGAAACTACGGATAGGTTCAAATAGAAACCTATGTAATGTATATGGCACTTTTATGGACGCTAAATCAGACGCAGCAGACGCCGAGATCGCAGATAAGAGGAGATAAGCCTTCTGCTTCATTTGGCGGGAACTGCGAACAACGGCAGGACTAATTTAATGGCTCTGCAGGATTTCCGGATGTGACTTTTACCATAGTTATCTATCTGTAATTAGGTAAAAGCTGAGCAAGTGAATTAAATCTTTAATTACATAAGATTAAATATAACAATTTACAAAGATATCTTGTCACACAAATAAACGCTGACAGCCAGGTTCGATCCATGGTTAGGTCAAGATGAAAAATGATCTTTTTCCATTGCCCTGGGTCTTGGATCTATATAATATGTCATTGTATTCGTTATAAAATATAGTATCATTGAGTAAGAATTACCCCATAACCCATAACCCAAGTCTCCAATTAGGGCACAGAATTAATAATAGTATCTTTGGGGCTAGCTTAATCTGTGTGATTTGTCCGTACTTATATTGTATATCTGTATTAATTATAATTTTAAACAAAAAAAAAAAATGGCCAAGTGCAAGTCTGACTGTGTGAGACTTCGACCTATAACCGTGTATATTAGAATTTATTCTGTGCTGTAACCTAAAGTTAATCAAAAACTAAATGTTGATAGTTAGATTGAAGTAAAATGCCACAGAAACTTGTGTAGGCAGAAGAGATACTGTTTCTCCTGTGTTTAGTCTAGGTAGTTTTCGAAGATCTAAGTTATTAGACATTCAGCGGTCTGCGTTCTGCATAAATTGTAGTTTCGCGCCATTGCCCATTATTAATGTTCAAATGCCTAGACACATAAATACGAGAGACTTCGAAATAGTATACATGTAACTTGGATAGAAAACCTGTATACAGCTACTTATAATAAATGTCTTAGAATTATAAAATGTGTAGTTTTACGAAATTTTTCAAAATGGCGAAAATATAGGGCTTGAAGTCTTAAAAATATCACATTTCACATATCGATTTTTTTAAATGTCATAAATCTTTTTTCTAACCCTTATTAAGACGCAACTTTTCTCTCTGAACCAACATTTTTATCCGATAAACTTCAACGGGTCGGGTGACTCGTGAGGTTTACTCGAGGAGACTACAGCTCACAGACCCACTATAGTCCGTCGGAAATAGACAATAAATTCGCAAAGCGTGATTTAATTTTGCATTTTTGGTATATTTTATGGGTGTGTTAGGGTAGTTTAAATTAAAAAATTCAACTTCGAAACCCTTGTGAAAATTGAGAAAATCGAGAAAATTTTCGAAATTTTCGGTCTTTTTATAGTATTCGCCCTTTTTATAGTATTCGCCCTGCATGGCCAAAACTATGCATTTTTTGAACGATGTTATCTACAAGTATAAACTGTATTCAATTACCTGCAATTTGGATCCTATTTTAGCTCTATTGACCTTATAGGAGCTGAGCTAGAGCATTTCAAAGATGATCAATTTTTCTCGAAAATAGCCTTTTTCGATTTTATTGTCATATTTCGTAAAATATTCGCAAAACTGCTTGTTCTACAAAAAACAATTACCAAAAATATTTTAAAGTACATATTTAGCTACCATTTCTACCTAAAACGAGGTCTGTGAGATCTCAATCTTAATAAAACGCGAAAAGCTAAATAATTTACCGAGTCAAAATAATCTAAGAATACAGGTTTATTGCAAATTAGACAGAAATTTTATTAATAGCTTGGAAGGTCTTTTACATTCATACCCAAAATTCGGTTACTGCTGACCAGCCAAGTAGGAGTCAGACTCACGCACGAAGGGTTCCATATCATTTTCTTAAAAAAATGGCAAAATGATACGTTTTTTGAATGGAAGCGTTTAGTATTTTTTTTACAGTGGTAACAGAAGTATATTATGATTGATGGTTTATGAAATACAGCCTGGTAACATACAGACAAACAGTGGAGTATCCAGTTTTGGGTACGGAACCGTAAAAAAGGCCATTGACTAGAACTGTTCATTGTCAATCTTCGTGTTTTCCGGGGTTGGGATTCCCGTTCCTCGTGATGATGGGGAAGATCAAAAAGAACGCGTTCATGGTCTTCCTCTTGTTCGTGTTCCTCTTCATTATTCTGAGGAAGAAGTTCTTTTTCGTCTTTCTCTGAGTCATCCCCAATGGATGCTATGTTGTTGCACGACTTCCCTCCACAATTCAAACAAAGAGCTGAGCATTTCAGCCCAGCTTTTAAACATCATCCCTTTTTGCATTTGCAGGCTATCATTTTTAGAAGCTGGGCTATTTTTTTTTTTCCTTAATTTTTTTTTTGCGAATATCTTACGAAATATGTCATAAAAATCGAGAAAAAGCTATTTTCGAGAAAAATTGGTCATCTTTCAAGTGCTCTAGCTCAGCTTCTTTAGGGTCAATAGAGCCAAAATAGGATTCAAATTGTAGGTTATTGAATACAGTTTATACTTGTAGACAACATTGTACGCAAAAAATGCATAGTTTTGGTCATGCAGGGCAAATACCATAAAAACACCGCAAATTTCGAAAATTTTCTCGATTTTCTCATTTTCCACAATGTTTTCGGAGTTGCATTTTTTTATTTAAACTACCCTAACACACCCGTACAACATACCAAAAATGCAAAACTAAATCACGCTTTGCGAATTTAGAATGATTTTCTGTCTATGTTTATCACGAAAACCAAACAGTTGCTATAAAAAAGTGAATAAAAAGTAAATATACATTAATTATACTTATTGACCTGTTAAATTGCCTGTAAAGTTCTAGTTACTGAATAAACATTCGTTTGAATATTAAAGATACAGTATTATCAATTGGTACAATCACTTAGTACAATTTTAGATCTTCCAATTTTATTCAGATCTCCAATTCCACCTTATAGAAAAACACCAAACGCAGCATCTTTCAAAAACTCTTTTCAAAGCACAGTTTAGAAAATTCTCTGAAAGTGAAAATAGGCCTCGATTTAATTGAATTCCCAATATAATCCTGTAAAGCACAAGTTTTTCCGTTTTCATTCAATTAAGCCATAATCAATTAACAATTTAAGCGGCCTCAGTAAGGATTGTTCACGATCCGCTGCCTCCAAGTTATAAGACGGAGTTTCCGATTCAATTTATGAGTTACTGCCAATGATTTTTAAAATTCACAAGATGCCTCTTTTACCATTTTCCATTGGTCCATTATAAGTTCTATTGGATTTTATTTTTATTTTAACCCATAAAAAGACTTCATAATCATAATCATTTATTTCATGTCAATCACAGGTACAATGGGTGTTAGGTACATAAATTCAAGTATCACTGGTAATTCAATCGGTCACAAAGATTTCCGGTAATAATTTCTTTCAATTGCAATAAAATTGACTAATTATTAATTTGAAGTAACCTTATCCGACGTTTTTATTATCTGGCTATCTGTACTTGATTATTTCTGAAACTATAGGGCAGACTTTGATGTGATTTTCTTTGATGCGACTTTGATGTGATTGTGTATAAATTAGGTATCCGCTTTTTGTTAACCTGTAACTAATACGCCAAACAGCTATTCAAATGCTTTTATTTTTCCACACGTTCTATTTGTATATATTTCCTACTAATCTGATGTTTTGTCTTGGTCATCCTGCCGTCTGGATTTTGGCAGTTTCGCTATTACTCGCTACTTGGTCAAAATATAGTAAGTACATATTAAGAAAATTTATTATGTGTAGTGCAATATCTAACAAGCGCTCTGCAGGTGGTAACAGAATGCTTGTAACAACACTTGTTTATTATAGTGTTGCTGATGCGACATCTACAGATTTCTGTATCTTTGACATATAAATCTATAGACATATCTGTCGCAGTTAAAATTTGATGAGTTAGAGACGAATTTAATTACAATATTATTATCATTTTATTGTTGGTCCATTAAGTGAAGAAGTGGCTGTGTAGGAATGTATTCCTTACTTTCTTTAGTGAACTCACCTTTACTTTTATATAGAACGTGGAAGGGACATACCCGTAATAAATCGAACCAAGGGCTGTACTCACTATAGTATAATGGAATTAAAAAAAATTGTATAAAATAGTATAAATAAATAAAATTAAAACAAAAAAATGGCATTTCCATTCTAAAGTGCCACCCGGGCCATTTGTATGGGAATGTAGTTTTTTTTGGGTTTTTGACTGTTATATTAATTTTGTTATGCTATATTGATCTAGTAGCCCGTGGTTTGGTTTATTACGGGTATATCCCTTCCACGTTGTATACATTATTACGTCTTATCCCTGACGGGGCAGACAGAGCCCAGGGCTGCAAGACCCAAAGACCACGCTTAGCGTGATGGTAGGCATTAAGATTAAAAAAGAAAAAATTGGTTGCCTGTAAAGTCGGTATACGGGCGAAAGTTTTACGTGACAACGCGATCATAGTTGAGTGGGAGAGAGACGCAAGGCATTCGGCGGGCCTCTCTCTCGTTCGGTGACTCATCGTAACGTTACCGAGCGTTACACTTTTTCATAAGTGACTCCCAGCCGCAACCTAATTTAAGACGTTGTCACGTCAAAAGGAATCAAAATAGTGGTAAGTTGCTAGATGCGTGAGTCACATCGCCTATTGCCATGATTCAAATCGCGCCTATTTCCGCGATCAGCATCTACGATCTGCATGGGAAGTGAAGTAGCTGGTACATTCTAAGTTTTTTTCTTGTAAACCATCATGGAAGTGATATTACTTGAATGTATATATCGACAGAGGCTTTTTCTTCCCATTCCCAAAGTAGGTTGTAGCGATAAGTCCGCCTATATTGTTTCTTGTTGTTGTTGTTGTTGTAATTTTTTATGTTTATCATGGTGCAATAATGTTAATTTGTATTGTATTGTATTGTAGGTTTATAACCCACTTACCGGGGTCAAAAAAATATTAAAGGGTAATGTTACAAAATAAAACGTAACAAAATAATGAGGCGTTTTCCAGTGAAAAAAAAAAGGTTAAAAACATTGTCAATAGATGGCGCTTAATCGTAAAATCTTTCTGTCAAAAAAGAAAGGGGCTGTTTGGTTCAATATTTTAAATAAATTCGTAATTTATTGACCAATCTTGTATTTTACTATAATTTAATTAAAAAATACATATTTACAAACAATAATATATTTTAAACTAAATATAATAAAATAAAATAATTAAATATTCCAAAGACAAACTCTCACCATGAAAATTTTATATGATTGATTGACATCAGTATATATAATTTACTCTGTGATTGACATTGACAGATCAGTTAATGTGATTGCTGCGGCATCTATGCCACGTGAAGAAACTTATTTTTTACATAATCGCCTATCGCCTCACTAGTTTTTTTTTATAATGTCACTTGTCATGATCACATCCATTTAAAAGACTTCCAAAAAGGAGGAGGTTGTCCATTCGTCGGAATCTTTTTTTTATGTTTGTCCACCAATTATTAACAGACACCCAGATCGATTTGGAAAATTCTTTTTTATTATAAAGGATAGATATTAAATAAATTAATTTTAATAATTATTAATGTGATTTTAGATTTATTATTGCAGAAAAACTGAGTTTCCAAGAAACAAAAATAAATTATTTGGTACTATTAAGAAAATAACATGTTCCAAAACAATGTCACTTCAGTTTTTCGAGTAAAACACAGGAAGCACATTTGTTTTGCTCAAAAAATATAGTTTGATTTGGGTACAAAACTACTGTTATACAAACATACAGTTTTTCCAAAATTGCAGTTTTACATAACGTTTTATTTTTATAAATCTCAAATAATACAAGATTTAAGATTCGACTGAGCTATAAGCAGAACTAGGTCAGAAGTGTTTTGTTAAAAATATCCCGAAAGTCGCGAAAGAAGTTTGGCGGTCCCGCCGCGCTCCATTGAAAAGAGAATCACCCTATACATGTACATATATAATGTATATTTTATATACAGGACCTCAACGTCTGGTGATTGATATTAATGGTAGTGGTCTTATCTCGGGTGTCGCGCCTTTGTGTCGTGGTAGGGTTACCAACCGTCACGTATCTTGTGTCTATGAAAACTATGTTCAAAGCTTTTAGGATTCTTTTTAGGGTAACGTCTAAAAAATAAAAATAAAACGGATTTCTTAAAGGATCACTCGTGCATTTGTCTGTCACAGCCAATTTGAATCTACTGGACTAAATCAGGTGAAATTTGGTTGGACTGTGTAATTAAAAAAAACAAGATGTATTTTATTGCTTGTAGGTTACAGGAAAACCTTTAAAAATTCTATCAATTGGAAATAAAGTGGTAAACACAATATAATACGTACATTTAGGGACGACGTTCACTTTACTAAAACTGATGAAAGAATTGGGGTTCGGATGCTCGGTGAAACAGAAATAAATACCCACATATATACATACATACATACAAGGTGGTCTGACGACCTAACCAAGGTCGCTGGAAGGCGCTGGATGCAAGCCGCTCTAGGTCGGTCATTTTAGAAATCTTTGGGAGAGGCCTATGTCCAGCAGTGGACGTTGTGCGGCTGAAATGATAATGATGATGTTACAAAGACTGCTAAAATCATGACTCTTCCTTTTGGCGTTGCCGCAGTTGTGAAATAAAAGAATTTATTTCAGTACCAGTTCAAACTTCTGGCCCGTGGTGTCCGGAAGCGAAAAGCTTCATGAGATAGGTCGTCGCTTGGCAGACAAAGGATTCGAACCCCGCTCCGGATGGGATCAAGTTCAAAGAATTGCCATCACTATACATAGAGGAAACGCGGCCAGTGTGATGATGGGCACCTTTGAACCAGTCGAGGCGTATTGTATTCTTTTGATTTACCTACGTAGTCTGGCAATTAAGTTCTGGGAATAAGGATATAGCTCGGAAACTGGCAACACTGCGTCGTTCATTAGTATATGGCTGGAAAAAAGAGACCTTCCTTTCGTTCCATTTGAAATTTAAAATTATTGGCGTGCTTTTTTGTTTTTTATGCGTGGTTTTCTAAAGTAACTTTGTGGCGTCGTGAAAATGAATAAATCCTATTATAAACAACGAATTGTGACCCCATTTTGTATAAAGAAATATTAAAAACTAAACAATAATTGATTTATTCTTTATTTAAAACAATCTAATTATTTATGACAATTTCAATTAACAACTAAATTAAAATCAAAATTAAACTAAACAAATAATAATAATAAAAAAGAAAAACCTTACAAATAGAAAACGTCTTCCAGATCATTGCCCTGCGGTAGAGTGCCCAAAAGGCTGGCAGCATTGCCACGTTGGATGGCAATGCTTATTCGTTGGGCGAAATAATTGCCAGCCCTTTGGTCACCCGACATTGATTTATTTAACAAACACTTTAATTATTTTCAGCAACATCATCAACAGCTTTCAAATACCCAATGTTGGTCATAAATAGCCCCCATTTTGTCTTCGTCATCCTACTCTGTTATTGGCCATCGCAATCCAAAAATATCTATATTTATTTATTTACCAATTTATATACAAGGAAAAAGTATACAAGAATTCATAACATAAAAGTTGTACAAAGGCATCGTTTATCTCAATAGAGATCTCTTCCAGTAGGCTAATAAGAGGAGATGTTTATGTTAGAGAGGCATGTGTTCATACATAGGACTAAGAGAGAAGAAAATAAAAATTACATAAAACTAGCTGTACCCGTGGGCTTCGCTCCCCGTAGGAATTTCGGGATAAAGAGTACTCTATGTCCTTCCCCGAGTCTCAAACTATATCCATACCAAATTTCATCTAAATCGGTTCCGTAGGTTAAGCTTGAAGAGGTAACAAAAAAACAAATATAAAAACTCTCACTTTCGCATTTATAATATTGTAGGATAGGATACGATTAGTAGGATAGGATTAAATATCATTAAACTGAATTAAATTAAAAGATAAAAAAATTCCAAACTGAATACAGACTTCACCCCTGAACTAGTCAACCGATTTTGATAAAATTTATATGCGACCACCTGATAAAGTATACCCTTCCAAACAACATTTTCCAAATCGGTTCAGGCATCTTTGAATCCCTTTATAAAATAAAAGGATTCGTCGCTTTTCGTCAGTAACGCAACTGGTCAGATAAGCATCTTGTCATCTCTCATGATAGACTTGCAACTTGCCAGATACGCAACTAGCCAGATACGCAACTTGTCAGAAACGCAACTCGACAGAAACGCAACTCGACAGAAACGCAGCTCGCTCGACGGATACGCAACTCAACAGATACGTATTTGATAAGAAATAGTAAATAACTTCATTTTACTAGTAAACAGTAAACATATATAAAAAAAGAACGAATTGATAACCTCCTCCATTATGAAAGTCGGTTAAAAACATTACTTCTTTGTTTAATTAGAGTATGTAGTTACAATAAAATT
The DNA here is from genome assembly GCA_963555685.1 of Acrobasis consociella. Taxonomy (NCBI): domain Eukaryota; kingdom Metazoa; phylum Arthropoda; class Insecta; order Lepidoptera; family Pyralidae; genus Acrobasis; species Acrobasis consociella. The sequence continues at coordinate 3,744,512 of OY743111.1, read as the reverse complement.
GCGAGAACAGTTTAAAGAATGATTTTGCATCAGTGCTCATATAAAAGGGTAAAACGGGACCCGAGTAATAACTTAAGCTTCGCTATCTGTCTGTCATCAGGCTGTGTCTCATGAACCGTGATAACAAGACAGTTGAAATTTTAACAGATTAACAACAAATATGTTCTAAGAACATAATAAAATAAATATTGAAGTGGGGTTAACGAAACGTGATTTTATATATTTTATATATAGATAGTGGTACGGAACCCTTAGTACGCAAGTCTGACTTAAACTGTATTTATCCTATCCAGTTATTTATCCTATTATAAACCTTTAAACCTTTCTTTCAAAAGTCAAATTAGTGTGTCAATTAATTTTTAAATTTACTGAGTATTTAAAAGCTAAAACTGAAAAAAAAAACATCCATTTATCAGTTACGATGCCTAACCAATCTACTCTTATTTAATATACCTTCTTCTTCGTTATAAATAAAAAAAAACAACTTAAGTTCACGATTTCAACATAATTGGCGATATAAATATGACACATACTATGTACCCTAAAAGGGTTCAAAAAATTTCCTTAATAGTAGCTCCCTTAAACTAAAGAAACTGCAGCCTTACTTGTCTCAATGTTACAAACGTTACATAGTCTGTAATAAACCAAACCATATCCTGTTTCAGAATAGGACAACGCCATCTAGTTGATACGGCCGAAAATGCTGAGATCGTGAAAAATATGTAGGCACAACGTAATATAAATAGCAATTTCTATGATCATAATCATTTTCAACGTGATTTTAGATTTATGCAGAAATTATTGCAGAAAAACTGATATGACTCCAAGAAACTATGACGTTATAAGCATGCAGTTAGAGGGTAAAAGGTTTTAAGTCTCTATTTCATACAAAATCCATAGAAATGTTTGTTTTTACTTTTAGAAAAAAGTATCTGATTTAAGTTGTTGGAAAGTAGTATCAAAAATAAACAGAATAGGGGAATTCAACTGCGACATATATATATATCCGTATGACTTACGGAGTATTATATACATATTTATTTACCCTAAAAGGGTTCCAAAAAATTCGTCTTTTTGTATGCCGCCTTCTGGAAAATTGAACGATATTGTTGGGATGGTACAAACACAGTCTGTAATAAACCAAACCATACCCTGTTTCAGAATTGAACAGCGCCATCTAGTTGCGACTTGGGACGATACTGAGATCTTGAACAGAGATTTGGGAAAAATTATACAAATTAAATGATATGATAATGAAAAATTAGACAGACACTGTCTACCCTGTAAGGGCCAGAGACGCGAATGATAAAACTGGCTTATATCATAAGCTAGATTTATAAAACAGTAGCTGATGGCGGCATTGCTCGCTTTGTCTTCCACAATCCCACGGGTGCCTTATGTGATAATTCAGGTAATAAACTATCTCCATGCCAAATTTCATTCCAATCTGTTCAGCCGTTTTTGCGTGAAAGCAGAACGAACATCCATAGGTCCTTTCTGTTTTTGCATTTATAACTTCTTCCTATTTATGTTGGTAATTTTTTAACATTATTACCAATGACAATCTTAATTTATGAAATATAAAAATTACAACTATAAAATGCAGTCGCTTATCTATATACATATAATAAAACAGAAAAATATTTTGTCTGTACATTTAGTATTAATGAAATGGATAGAGGGACACTTAAAAAGAGTAACAGAAAGCAAACATATATTTTTTTAATTTTTTGTCTGTCTTTCTGAATGTATAATCACGCTTATCTCTAGAAATACTGGACAAATTCGAATGAAACCTTTTTTGTTATATATCTGTTAAGCCTGGGCAACATACAGGGTATAATTGATGGTGGTAAGTGGAACACCTGATGCAGAACCATGATGGTCCAGCTAAACTATAAGAAATATAAAATTACTCCTTAGCAAAAGTTGTTCAGCCTGATGAGCATTTTCAGTAGTCATAAAGTAACACGCAAACGAAGTCGTAGGCTTCGGCTAGTAAAATCTATATCTATACATATAATAAAACAGTAAAAAAAGTGTGTCTGTACATTAAATATATTTCCAAAAAAAATATTGGGGGCGATGGAGACGTAGTAATAGAGTAAGAATTTTAAAAAAAAAGGCTGTCTGTTTGTCTGTTTGTCTGTTTGTCTGTTTGTCTGTTTGTCTGTTTGTCTGTTTGTCTGTTTGTACACGCTAATCTCCGGAAATACTGGACGGATTCGAATGAAACTTTTTTTGTTATATGGCTATTAAGCCTGGGCAACATATAGGGTATAAATGATTTTGGAAAATGGAACGCCTGATGCAGAACCATGACGGTCCAGCTAAACTATAAGAAATATAAAATTACTCCTTAGCAAAAGTTGTTCAGCCTGATGAGCATTTTCAGTAGTCATAAAGTCCACGCAAATTAAGTCGTAGGCTTCGGCTAGTAAAATATAAAATATTTCTTCTAACGCACCACATCGAAGCAACGTATCCAATATGATGGCAGCATTATTATATAAATTATAATAACATGTCATTAAGAAATAGAATGGCCTTTTCTGTAACGTAAAGTTGGTGGGCCTTTGAAAAGTAATAAGGCATGTATGGAAATAGTTGTAAGTTCGGATACTTTGAAAAGTGGGTCGGGATGGGCCGGGGTGTTCGCGAAAAGTTATCGAAATTTGAAGTACTTTTAACTAACCAAAAATAGGAGAATGTTATCAATTCGCCGCGACATTTTTTTTATGTATATTCACGGAGTAAGTATTCAAAGACGCCTGGACCGATTTGGGAAATTCTTTTGTTTGAAAGGGTATACTTATTAAGTTGGTCCCATATATATTGTATCAAAATCGGTTGTATAGTATAAGGGGTGAAATCGGTTTTTAGTTCTGAAAAATTACGTTTAGTTAGAATCATGGACAGAACTTGTCTATCTATTGGTTGTCTGGAAAAAATCGCCTTTAGCGATATTACATTTTAATAAGTTTTGTATATTTTAATTACTGTAATTTTTTTAGGATGTACAATAGACTGAGACAGGGAGTATCTCGCAGACGTTAAATAGGACCAGTAAAATATCAACCGAGTAAAACATCGAACCAACGAGTTATAGGTGTAGGGTTTATCAAAATAGGGAGTATCGCATAAACGTTACAATATGTATTGTATTGTACATTTTGACGATTGCTTAATTACAATTAGACTTCTACTTATTGATGATCCGGGGCAACTTGAATTGACTTGAACTTGAATTGAGGGCAACTTGAACCGGGGAAACTTTTATCGTTACAGCGGTAACAGAAATAAATCATCTATGATAATTTCAACTGTCTAGCTAACACGGTTCATGAGATACAGCCTGGTGAGCGACAGAACAGACGGAGGAACGGACAATGGAGTCTTAGTCTTAGTAACAGGGTCCCGTTATACTGCAAGTGTGTAAGTTTTATGGATTATTGGGCCCACTGTTTTTGGTTTGTGAATGTAACCTCAAATGAACGTAAAATTATTTGTTTGTTACAAAATGTAAGTAAATGGCTGATTTAAAGGCACCCTTGGCCTTTAAATCAGCCAGTACCTGGGCGACCGAGCTTTGCTCGGTTACATCTCAAACATTAACTACATTTTTTTAAACTTGTCTAAAAACAATACAAAATAAAAAATATATAAACTTGAACATAAAAAAAAAAACAAAAGTAAGTCACCGAGTGGGATTCGAACCCGTAACACTCTTTCTAGCGGTCCGCATTCTAAACTGCTGAGCCAAAACTGATAGCGGCCGGCGCGACGAAATTAGCGACCATATTCTGCGTGGAAAGAAAAACGCATGAATACTCGAAAACACGCGTTTTCACAAATATAAGACTAATTTAGATAGATTGTTTACCCCCGAAAACCCCCATATACCAATTTTCAGCGAAATTGTTAAAGCCGTTTTCGAGATCACAGAAATTTATAAATATATATATATAAATATACACGAATTGCTCGTTTAAAGGTATAAGATTTACTTACTAATTATTTCCTTCTTTATCGAGTTTAATTCTTTTTTATTCGATGCATTCAGCATGTTTTTCAAAATACCTAATTAAAACTGGTAACATTTAAAAAATTATTGTGACCATACACAATTTGCATAAGACCGACAGGAATAACTTCAATATGTGGTTATTAAATTTTTGCGCGGAGCGAAGCCAAACATTTTGAATTTTTCCTTTGACATGAGCAGTGACAACATTGCCGGTAACTTTTTAAAACGACAGGATGCCCCGAATAACGAAGTTATAACATGGTAGGATTTGTAGCTGTTTTTCACGTTTTTACATTGTACACTGGCTTGACCAACCCGTCTGGCCAGCGTGGAGAGTGTAGGCCAAATCCTCTGGCTGCTCTGGCCAAGTATGGCTCTGGTAGTACAGAGAGGGTCGTGCTACTGCAGTGGAGACTAAAAGACCTGATGATGATGATGAGTTGCCTCAATGATATGCTATTATATTCCTTCGTGCTTTAGAAGCACGCTAAGCCCTTGTTCTCAGTGTCCGATAAACCATGTCGGTCGCTTTTAGGCAATTTTAGGAATTTAAAACCAGTGTTGGTCGTAAATGCAGGAAAACGAAACCACAATTGGGTATTTTCCTAAGCCAAAAATAAAATATTTTGTTATGATAACAAAATAAATCGTCGCAAAATTATGTCACTTTTGTCTTTGAACATATCCATTTTAACGTGATTTTTAATTTAATATTGCAGAAAAACTGATAATAAAGCAATATTTGACTCCAAAAAACTATGACGTCATCCGCCTGTATTTAATACAAAATCCCATAGAAACTGTTTGTTTTGACGTTTTGAAAAAAGTATCTGATTTGACTTGTTGGAAAAGAGCGTATTATAACAAGTTTATTTACCACGCAAATGAAAAATAACCGACTTTTAAACCCCCCTTAACCTTTGATCCTCTGAACCGATGATTTTCATAAAAATAGATAAGAAGCAAAGAATAAACTAACGCAAGAAGACTTGTTTTCACATTAAAAAAACATATCGAAATCGGCCCATCCTTTCGAGAGTTACGATGTCACAGACAGACAAACATTATCGTTAAATTTACACCCATCTTTTTATCGAGAATTAAAGAGCAATTCAAATATGATTCTTCATACCAAAACTTTACTATTTTCGGGCAACATTTTGATACAACCTCGCAATTTTCGCACAAAATAAATAAAACAAGAGGTTTTCGTATGGAAAATAATAAAACGGCGCCTTTGCCGTCAAAGAAGGAATTCTCTTTAGGCAGCCGAGTGAAAATCATGGCGGAAGGCTGCTCCGAAATATTTACATGAAATCAACGGGTTTTTACCTACATCCCGGTTTACGACCTACGCATATTATTGGGAGGTTAGTTGGGTTTTTGCATTGTAATATAAAAGTAATATGTGTAGAACTTTGCGCTTTTCCAGTTTGATAAAATAGTATTTTGTAAACGAGTATTGTGCAATATCTTATTGACGATGTTATATGTTTATTTTGCTAAGAACCTAAAAAACGAAATACGTCAATAACCCATTTAGTAATAAGTAGCGGTACTACTGATACGAATAATATCGGTAGTAATATCTATTCTTGCTAGGGAAAGCCTTTTAAGCGATAACTCCCAATAACTTTTGAACGGCTGATCCGATTTTCACCAAACATTGCTAGAATTAAAACATAGTATTTTTTTAAGCTTAATTGAGCTCAAGATATTTGCTACAGTTCTCACTTAAAACTATAAAACCTCTCCTTTTCGGCATACTTTTGGCCTTTTATCAATGCATTATTTTTATTTTTATAAATGCATAGAATATAGATGATTACACTTTTTAATGTCATACAGTAGTAATTTTTAATTAGGACATTAAAGCACCCTTATCTACTTAAGCTTAATCTCTGGGGGCGTTAAATCACGCCCTAATCAACCCCTCATCTGCGACCATCTATACTACTATTCACATAGTGCAGGACTAGCAAAAATTGCTTATCACACAGAGCAGTACTTAGTTTATCAACGAAGATATCTTCCTAGCGTACTTGGTTTGTTCTTCTTGTCCCCTTCGGTTTAGAACTAGTTATAAGTCCCCTAACCCTAGGCCAACGTAGAATTTCCAAAATAAAAAAGCCCTAGCAAATCGCTGCCCCGTGGTAACGCCCACAAGGCTGGCAGCATTGTCACATTGTATGGCAATGTTTATCTTTTGAGCTAGTTTGTGTAGCCTTGCTTATGTTATTAATTGAATTTAAAAAAACATGTCAGATTTGTAATTTTTGGTAACCCAAAGGGTCCGGGGATGCGCCCAGTTCGTGCGACCCGAGAGCGATTCCAAGAACCTCTTCCAGTTTGCCGACAGATCTCTTATACGATTAACAAGCTCGCGTCTGTGCCGCTCCCGCTAAAATCCCGTGCCGCGTATATTGCCCAATATAGTAGTTTAGGCAAACCTACTGTTTGTTAACTTGTTTAGAATTACGCCGAATAAATATTAGTTACGTACCTACCTTTTGTAGTACACCACCATTTTTAAAAATACATTTATTGAGCTAGCCCCAAAGTGACAAGACTTGTGCTATGAATTACTATAAACAAATACATAGTATTGATAAACACCAAAGACCCACGGCAATTTAAAAGCACCATTTTACAACTGCTCTGTCCGGGGATCAAACCCGGAACCTTTGAGTAGCGGACTATCATAATGATCACTACGATACGAGATTTGAATCATGGTAATAGGCGATGCGGCTAGCAACCCATCACTATTTTGATTCCTTTTCCATCTTAACGCCCACCACCACGCTAAGCGTGGCCTTTGAGTTTAACGGCCGTGGGCTCTGTCTACCCCGTCAGGGATATATAGACGTGAAAATGTATCAGTATCACTACGCTACGAAGGTCGTCAATATTATGCTTACAGTAAAAAATTTAGTCTTTATTCTTTTACAAAAATAAAAAACAGTGGCAGTTCGGGAGTGCGGACAGATGTGAAAACTTTGTGTCAGTAACAGTGTCGCAAGTTAAATGGTTTTTTTCCCATGCTTTACGTGTATGCCCAACGCACAATAAGACTAAACCGGGTCCGAGATAACCTCAAATCTAATTGAAATAGGTACTGCGACTGTGGTCTGAGGTGGACGCTGTGTGGTACCGGCTCTTTATTTAATTTGGATTGAATTTGCAAAATCATTTTACTTGGGGAGCGATTTTTGTAGTTCTCTTTTATGAGAGGTAGCGGGGGACAGCGCAAGTTTATGAAACGAATAAAAGGCATGCCTTTCAACCGTTACATGTAACGGTATTTGAAAGCTGTTGAAAAATTTTGACATTCTAAAAACGCGCCTGAAGAAGTTTTCACTTCAAAATGTCGAGTGGAAATATTATAAAGGCGACAATAGGACTAAACCGGGTCCAGTCGTCCCAGGAAGGGACGACGCAAGATGCTCGGCCGAGATAACCTCAAATCTAATTGAAATACTGCGACTGTGGTCTGGGGTGGACGCTGTGTGGTACCGGCTCTTTATTTAATTTGGATTGAATTTGCAAAATCATTTTACTTGGGGAGCGATTTTTGTAGTTCCCTTTTACGAGAGGTAGCGGGGGATAGAGTTAGTTTATGATAGGAGTAAAAGGCATGCCTTTCAACCCTTACATGCAACGGTATCTGAAAGCTGTTGACATTGTAAAAAATACATTTAAAATATGACAAACAATGTATTCTCTGTCCACAGACTATGTTAAAATTTAATTGTGAGTTAACGTCCTTGGGGAAAATGCTGGAGTGCAGTTTGTTGCCACTTCTTCTGCACTAGCCCTTTACAAAGCAGCAGTAAACTTTCAGTAAGTAACAATTTATTAAGAGATATTAGAAATATCCTATAATAATAAAGATATTTGAATTTGATATAAAGCTTACCATTCGTAAGCTCCTAAGATAAGAGAAGATATAATTTATTTATTGCACCAAATAACTAAGTATGACAATAATCAAAAGCACATTCAAAATATAGTAGGTACAAAGGCGAGCTTATCACTAAAGCGATTTCTTCCAGCCAACTTTTGGGCAAAGAAGACTCTAAAAGATGTGGGGCTTGGCGCAGTTAGAGCAGTGCAGAACTTATCCGCCGCTACACCACTGATTCCCGTCCATCTTTTAATCCAACGTGTTTTTGTTGTTGAGGAGTTGGTGGCACTGAAAGTAACTCGTAAGCGACAAAAAAAGTTAAACCCCAATCCATAAGGCTAGCTTGTACCTAACCTCCCGGTCAGTAATTAGAACAGTACAGTACTTCCAAGTCATTAGTTCTTCACTGCTACAACACTAATTGCGGCCCAGGTTCTAATCCGACGTATTTTTGCTATGAAATGTATCGATGTTATTAATTTGACTTGTAAAAGATAATATAAGATGGTAATACCCTACTTTATGAGTCTGTTGCTTGCACCAAACCTCCCGGTCAGTAATTAGAACAGTGCAGAACTTCCAAGTCATTAGTTCTCCTCTGCTACACCACTAATTGCGGTACCATGTTCTGATCCAACGTATTTTTGCTATTGCGTGTATCGATGACAGTAATTTGTCTCATAATAGATGATACAAGATGGTAATACCCTAGTCTATGAGTCTGTAGCTTGCACCAAACCTCCCGGTCAGTAATTAGAACGGTGCAGAACTTCCAAGTCATTAGTTCTCCGCTGCTACACCACTAATTGCGGTCCAGGTTCTAATCCGACGTGTTTTTGCACGATTACTCTGAACGCTCAACGGTTTTCACTCGGGAGTTATGAAATCAAAAGGCTAACTCAGCTATTATGCTCTTGAAGGTATAATTTGTCCAAATGATATCAATTAAAACCTTCATTTGTCGAAGGTTCCAGACGAGTTTGTTTTTGATGTTTGCTAGTTGACAGGAGTATGCATTTAAAAGCGCTGTTGACGCAGTTAAAAACCATGACTTGGTTTGCTCTTGAATAGGTGGTCATCATCATTTTAACGTCCACTGCTGGATATTCCGCTCCAAAAGAATTTGAAAATGACCGATCAAGAGCTGCCTGCATCCAGCGGATGTCCCTACGCTTCGCTTGCCAGTACGTGGTCGCCATTCAAGAACTTTTTTGCCCCATTGGCCATGGCCATTGGTTCGTCGCGCTATGTGTCCCGTCCAATGCTACAAATTTCCTCATTTCTGATTCGATCACGTAGCCCTTCAAATGTCGGCATAGCAGACACAATAGTAAAACAATACATCAGACGCCCGCTCCGGGCGTCCGACATTTAAAGGGGTAGAGAAACACCAATAGTCCTCTCCATAGCGCGTTGAGCGACCAGTCCAGTATATGGCGAAAAATCTTATTCTTTATGTAGTAGGTTATGATATTATTAGCCTTCTCGTGAAAGTAACGTAAATATAGGTATCGAACAACACAGTGCTTTTTCAGCAGATTGTTCTGGCTGACATCAGATTGCAGTCGTCAAGTCAAGCTAAGTAAACTTTAAGATGCAAAAAAACAACATTTACACTGATGTCTTTTGCATTTTATCTTTCTAAAACAAAAAAACTAGTAGCCTTCCTGGTATCGAAAATACGTAACAAAAGTTACAAAGGAATAAAGTACCGGCCTTCTAATAAAAGAATTCGCGTTATCAGAAACGCCACTGCAATATAAATTACAACAAAACTAGGGTTCAAAGTCCAGCCATTCATTGCGCTCCGCTCTTTGTCTAATAAGATTTGTAGTTGGTGCTGTATTTGCTCTGCGGTGCGTATCTCGAGTGTGAATAGCCCTTACGGGAGAAAAGGAAAGAAATTACAGGCGCCCGACATCGAGACGCTGTCTTATAAGGGTGTGTAGTCACCTAGTAAAAGAAACAGGTACAACCAGTACAACTAAAGTAGTCAATTTTAGGTATATTTAACACTAGGTGTACCCGCGGGCTCCGCGGGCTTCGTTTCCCGAGGGAATATCGGGATAAAAACTATCCTATGTCCTTACCCGGATTTCAAACTATATTCATACCAAATTTCATCTAAATCGTCCAGCCGTTCCTGGGTTATAAATAGTGTAACTAACACGACTTTGTTTAATAGATAATATAACCAAACTTTGCCTATTAGATTCTGTAGGTGTATTGTTTCTAGAAAGAATATGTATTTGCAAATGGTGCAGAAATAGGGAACAGGTTTTAGTTTTGAAAAATTATTAATAACATATATGTTTGTAGCTTAGTAGTCAAAGAATATGATCCGAGATGGGTTATTTTTTTACTCTCATCATAACTAGACCTCGTCGTTAAAAATTAATAATAAAAAGCAGAAAGTGACCGGTAACTGCGCACCACAAAGGTATGCCAAGACTTTGTGAATACATATACGGGATATCCTGAGTTGTAAGTACTTTTGGCTCCATTCACAACTCTAGTAACTGTTCTCTAGCTTCTAAGCGAGCATTTGGGGTTTTTATTTGGAGTGAATGACTTGAAGATGTTTGTACGTGGTTGATCGCTTTCTAAAGTGCATGAGGATTTTCAAAGAAAACCTACACAACAAATTTTACAGCCGTTAAAAGAAAAACGGTGCTCTCGGCCAACCGTTACTCGTCGAAGTGTAATTTTTTAACAGAACAGTGGAGAACTGTTTTTGAAACAGTTATTCGGCCAAGTTTATTTCGGTTTATTGTGGTGAGCTCCATTTTGACAAAAAATACTGGAAGGATTTGTCTTATCATCTTAAACTATAGCACATAATTAATATTAGTATTATCTCTTAGAGCCCTCCTAGCGCAATATTGGTCCCCGTACCCCGTCCTCGCGCCTCTCTCCCGTTCTCTCAAGGCTGCAGGCGCCTGCAGCTGCCTCTACAAAGCAAGAACGAGGGAGAGGTACAAGGACGGCGAACGGCGGCGAAATTCCGTTCTGTATGTAATATTCATATTAATTCTGTGACTATACTGTTATTGATACAAACACATTTGTGTGTGTGTCCACAAGACCAAAAAGAGTTTCACACTAAGTAACAAACAAACAAGTGCCTGACAAGTCTCCTCAAGGATGCCGGCAGTAATATCTGGAGCACTTAGCCCGCGCCCTGTCCACTAATTACTTCGACAAATATTTACATCGCCGAGATTCTCCGCAGTTGAGAAGGTAGCGGCCACAGCCATGAGCGGAGCGGTTTTCATTTCATAGATTATTTTACTGTTTGGGTTGTCCGTTTTCGAACATGCGCGTCGAGACTTTTTTGCTCCATCAGCAGAACAACTGCTGGGTCCTGAGGGCTGAGGAAGCACATCACATGGGCCGTCCTAGCAGCCGACCTGACTTTTGCCATTGAAAGGACCAGCGCGGACGTGGATGCATTGATATTGTATAACAACGTATTAAACCCAACCTTAAGTTACAGTTCACATTTCATTTATCATTCTTTAGGATTATTCAAATAATGAACTTTCTCAATATTTTATTACAACTTCTTGTCTCTAGCCTCTAATCAGTTGTACAAGTAGCGGCACGTAAGTTTAGCGCTGAGTGAAATGTAGACGGGATACTGCGCATGGGTACAGTGTTAATTTTTTACTTCTGCGCAATATTAACGGTCAGCGCTAGAGTTTCGTGCCGTTACCTGTACCTTATTGGCCCTAACCTCTCATGGAAAATATCTTCCTCTCATTTTCTCTCTGGGTCACATCACCATTATTTCGCCATCGCTTAGTATGGATTGATGACTGCAAGGAGCATAAATATCTTGAGCGTAATTGGCAAAGTACTTAAGTTGTGACTGTTTTTAAGCTATGTCCAGATAAATGAATAATTTTAATGTCAGGCAGCTTGAAAATCTTACGAGTACATCAATGTTTTCTGCTTACAAAAAAATCAATTAAACAGTATAATTTACATAAATATGTCTGGAGGTATCATGACTATTTAGGAAAAAGGCCATTTTATTAATTTCTGAAAGCAAACCGCGTCCACACATCAATATAAATGTGGCCTTAGGCGTAGACGGAGCGTCTCGCCAAGTTAGGACATTCTTGACAGTTGCGAGCTTAACAAGACGAGATGAATGTCAGACATGCCGCTGAAATGGAATAAGTAATGCACTGTCGAAAGACGTTGGCATTGCACTTGCAGTAGATCGGGATATCGAAAAGTACTACATTATTTAAGTGGGATTTGTAGGAAGTAAAAGAATTGACATAAGTATAAGATACTGAACGGAGATTCCTAAGGTCTAGCTACGTCACTCTAGTATGGTTGATAGGAAGTTAGAAGTCCCCGTTCCCCATCCAGGCACCTCTCCCCCGTTCTCGCCTTGTAGAGGGTGTTGAGCGGGCGGTTATAAACCTGCAACGTCTCGGCAAGGCGTGAAGAGATTCTGTTCTGTATGTAATACTTATATTCATTCTGTGGCACTGTCAGAGCCTTTGCGTACGGAACCCTAAATAGGAATATAAATAAATAAATAAATATATATATATATGGACAAATTACACTGATTGAGCTAGCCCCAAAGTAAGTTCGAGACTTGTGTTATGGGATACTAACTCAACGATACTATATTTTATAACAAATACATATATAGAAAAACATCCAAGACCCAGAGCAATTTGAAAAAGGCCAGTTTCCAACTTGCCCAGACCGGGGATCGAACCCGGGACCTCTGGGTGGCGGACAAGCATTGTGACCACTACGCCACGGAGGTCGTCAAACTAAATTAAAATAATCAAAATAAAGATGGTTTGCAAGCAGCGACGTCTATTAACAAGATTCGCATTTATATCACCTTTTATGATCGGTACATTCGTAGGATTTTCTTTCCTATCTTTTCTACCAGACCGACATGGAAGAATACAATACTACCTATAATAATACCTACTACCTATATAAATATTGGATCATCGCGTCTATTTTTGCCAAATCAAACTGTACTGATCTCAATCACTTAGTTTAATTTAGATTTTTCCAAAATTGTTATTTGCATAAGTTCATATTTACAAAAGTTCCTATTTATAAATCTAAACTTTTATTTACATTATTTAATTTACAACTTTTCTTTATATCTTCTATAAATCAAAACTGTCTCCAAAAAAAACACAAACAGCCAATAAAAAAAACAACAATAGGTAGGTACTTGTGACAGTGAGTAGGTAGCTACCGCCATCGATCACAACTAATTGACTAATGGCCGAGCGACACCGCCTGATTGATCGGGACTAAATATGACGTATCGCACAAACTTTGCCTGCAAATCATACGCACATACAAATCGAGGGTTGTGGGATGGAGTCATTTGTTTATCTATACCTATCCGTACATGTATAGAAATCTCTTGATGTCACGGTCAAAGTCATAAAAAATATTAAATGTAGGATAAATTTATCTCTGATTGAAGGTCATTTTTAGGGTTCCGTAGTAAACAAGGAAACCTTATAGTTTCACCATGTCTGTCTGTCTGTCCGTTCGCGGTTTTACGCAGTGGCTATGATTACTAGGGGATTACTTAAATGTTTGTCTGTCTGTTTGTTCGGCAAATTTTCGGGATAAGAATGCGGAGTGCTCCGAGTCTTCACAAAGACAATATTCTAAATGTAAAAGTAATATGTCGATTTGTGCTCGGTAGCCTACAGGAGTGCGCATTACTAGCGCTTTCGCAAGTAAAGCGGCACCGGACGTTGTCCCCACTTGGATGGGTGACCACAAGTGGCTTAAAAAATCTTAGCTGCTACTCAGTGATTTGGAAGGCACATATTAGCCGTTGGCCCTGGCTGTCATTATTGCATGGCAGTCGTCAAGCTATGTTAGCTATGCCTTTAGACAGCCTGAAAAATCTGACACGAGTGTTGGCTATTTAAACACACATAAAAAAAAGACGTGTGGCACTCGGGGACTGCCGCGGTAAAGCTATTGCATTAAGGTGGTTCGATACAAGGAAGGACGGCAACGTCGCAAACGGACGACGGAGACGAAGCGGCAACCTACATGGTAGGCGGAGTGGGGAGCGTGAGGTTTTTTCGTTACGGAATTTCTGGATTCGGTCCCCGCGCTCAAGGCCCGCGATAGAAGCTATGCAATAGCTTAAAAACATGATCATTTGTTTTCAATATATTTATTTTATTGATTCATGTACACTTAAAAAGTTACAAATAAGACCTTATAAAAGTAAACATAGTACAGAGGTGCTACTTATTTCTAAATAAATTTCTTCAAGCAGACCCGAGAGAGGAAAAGGAAATTTTTAATCAATTCTCAACAATAGTAGACAATATTTTAAATGGAGAAAGAACTAAGTATACAATTTGATAACATTGTCCCTTATTAGTCTTTACATTACATTGTGGAGCTTCCTACCAACTTTCATTCTATAGTCGTAAAGAAGATCATTCAAGTGCTTATATCTGAAGTTTCGAAAGCTATCGACCGTCATCGAAAGCTGCACAAGTTTGCTCGTTATAGCTAAGGTGCGGTCACGAAAGTAACTTTTAATAACGACGGAGCAATAAGTCTTATAAATACGCTTATTATTATTAGAATGCGATTTTTCCAAGTATTTTTTTTTAAAGGAGGTGGTTAAAGGATTTGTTTGAAATCAATCTCTTAAGAAACCTAGGGACAATCAAACGTAATTAAAACCCATGTAATAAAAATATTAACAAAAATAAGCCTATGTGTGATATGTTGCAGTGCAATGAGTTTCTTTCGGTGTTTCTTCTCGGTCGTTACAAAACGCTGGTATCGGTAGAATTTATAAAACAAAAAAAAATTATATACAGTGCAGGTAATGTAATAAATACTTATGGACGTGTTAAGTGCCTGAGATCTAGTTGATAAATAAACATTTGCTTTTGAATTTTTTTCCTGCAAAAATATATAAATAATTAATTAATTCTATCGCATTGGATAAAATTCGCTAGAATGCGTACAGTTGACCAATTGTACTATTCGTAGTACAATACTAGATATGTTCAGGAGCAGTCCCAAGAGATTACCTGATGTATATTCCACCACTTATCCTTAGCTTTCTACAATATACTTATCAAGTAAGAGAAACTCTAATTATATGAAAGAGTATTCAATTAGTTGTGATACACTACTGAATAAAATTTAACTAAACTGAATAAAACTAACTTAAAAGAATTAAAACTTAAACTTAAAAAAACTACACATTATGTAGTCCCACTAAAATATCACCCCTCGACAGCGTGGCTAAAACGCTGGCAGCATTGCCACGTTGTATGGTAATGGTTTTTTTTAGCTATAAAGTTACCAGCCCTTAAATTAGTTGTATAATTTTTTTAAAGTAATGTTCATCTTCATTATCATCCATTATTCTGTTGAAGTAGTCAGAACCAGACCTTATCCAAATCGTGGTATAACTTAGTGCTGAAACTGCAAATATTAAATGAACATTGCACTATCAAAAGGTATCACTTTGCCGGCTACTCAACCAGATGAGTCCGATCGTCGAACTAAATCATCGAACTACTGATACTAGAGGGGTTTGTCCGGATTGGTTTGCACTGATGGATCACCACAAGTGTTGAATAATTTACTGGAGCTCCTCTGTGCTTTGGAAGGCACGTAAAGCCGTTAGTAACGACAATCGTCGTTATATGGCAATTCTCATGCTATGTCAGTCGCTTGAAAATTTTTGTGTCAGAGTTGAACGTACGGGTTCAACACACACACATAAATTAAACGTAGTCATTACCTAAATTATTATATATGTGATGAAAAATATTCGCCACGAGAGAAATGTAGTTATTAAATAAATTTATTTTATTTTATCAAACTTTAGGTATTTGTTCCAAAGTACGAATATATTTTTAGCAAAATTCTTTCAGTCGACCATAGAGATAAACAGAGAGAATTTTGCGGCATAATAAGCAAGTACCTGGGCGACCGAGTTTTGCTCGGTTACATCTCAAACAATAACTAAATTTTTTTAAACTTGTAAAAAAACAATACAAAATAAAAAATTATATATAAACTTGAACATAAAAAAAAACAAAAGTAAGTCACCGAGTGGGATTCGAACCCGTAACACTCTTTCTAGCGGTCCGCATCCTAAACTGCAGAGCCAAAACGGATAGCGGCCGATGCGACAAAATTAGCGACCATATTCTGCGTGGAAAGAAAAACGCATGAAAACTCGAAAACACGCGTTTTCCCAAACATAAGACTAATGTAGATCGATTGTTTACCCCCGAAAACCCCCATATACCAATTTTCAGCGAAATCGTTAGAGCCGTTTTCGAGATCACAGAAATATATAAATAAATTTAAAAGAATTGCTCGTTTAAAGGTATAAGATATACTTACATTATAGAATAACACAAGATAGGTCCTATGGCTGCTCTGGCACTTGAATGGCTCTGGTAGTACAGAGGGTCGTGTTCCTGCAGTGGAGACAAAAAAACCTGATGATGAACTATATAGGTATAAAATACAATTAAGTACATTATATACCTATGAGCCATGTGGTTTCCGATAGAGTAGAATAGGGCCACTCCAATTCAAGTCTTTCTATGGATGTCGTAGAAGGCGACTTAGGAAATACAAGCGAAACAAAGCTTATAAACATCATGACATCTCTCCAATCTGTCTGGCCAGCCTGGAGAGTGTAGGCCAAATCCTCAGGCTGCTCTGACCAAAGGCTCTAGTAGTACAGAGAGGGTCTTGCTCCTGCAGTGGAGACTAAAAAGACCTGATGATGATGATGAAAAATATCTTCTTCTTCTTTTCGTGTGTGTTAGTGACAAACACTAGTGTCAGAGTTTTTAAACCGCCTTAAAGGCCTCTGACATGGTTTTAGGTAACGACCAATGCCAAAGACAGTGACCGGGACCGACGGCTTAACGTGCCCTCCGAAGCACGGATCATCTTACTTATTAGACAATCAGGTGATCAGCCTACAATGTCCTAACCAAACTAGGACAACAACACAAAGTCGTTGCCCCGCCGGGAATCGAACCCGCGACCTCCAGGTATGAGCCGAACGCTCTAACCACTACACCACGGAGGCAGTCCAATGTAATAAAAATTATAATGTCACAAAATACGAGTAGCCAAACAATTCTAGCCATACAGTAACCAAACGTGGCATAACTTTGTACTGAAGCTGCAAATATTTGAGAAGTTTTGCACAAAAGGTGTGCCGATTAGCACAATTTGTTTGGAGCACGTTCCTTGAGATAAACCGGAGATAAACTGACGCTATTACTGTTATGGATGTGGAAATTGAAAACACAATACACGAGGAACTGCGTTTAATTATGAGGGACTGGTATATTTTTGTTGATAGTTTTATCGAGTGTTTACTAGCAATTTGTTGTTACATATCGTTTAATTAGAAAGAAATAAAGGTTTTTTATGAATAAAAAACATACACGATTTATTAATAATTTATTTTATTATATAACTTATTACTAAAGTTAGTTTATTTCACTAATAATTCAAACAGTACAACACTGGGACGTCAAGCTGCTAGCGGTACAAAAGGTGAAGGGAGATAGCGCGCGAGGGTCGTGCCGTTTCTCAGGCGGAGTTTCAAAAACTGGCGGGCTGTACCGAGCCTCAGACCGGTGTTTCACCTACACTATCCGTATGCACTCACATAAATGCAGAGCTGAGCTTACGTCTCGAGAACTGTACATAACTTAACTACATAATAACAGTCGGTCCTGTTCTTAAATAAATAATAATAACTTGATAGTAGTTCTCCGACATCATAAACATAAAACAAGACGCAGAGCAGAAAAATAATTTCCTACATGACAATGACGTCATAAAACATGAATTTTCAAGCGCAGTTAAAATTTTATAGCTTGCGGTGGTAAAGTAGTAGTAGATTCTTTTCAGGCCGACTTTATCGTCACTTAAAATCCAATAACAATTTTATTAGACTCTCTGATTTGAAATTTAATGGTCTCGTTGGTAAAGCAAAGAGTGAATATAAAATTTTTGATAACTGTAAATTCCAACTTCAAGTCACCGTCAGTTATTTATCTTCGGATGTTTGTATCACCAGAAAGAGCGATTCACCTATCTACTTACTTAGCGTTTTTACAGGCCCGCGACGATCACCGATAATCGGCGATGATGGCCGACCAGTGTTGCGCTACGTCGCGCGACGGTCACCGACCGTGCGACCAGACTCGCGGGCATACTACCGCTCATCTGTAAGGGCCCTTAAGTTTTTACCGCCTTTGTGATAACTATACAAGTTAAACAAAGCTTATAAACATCAACGAGTTTTCTCCAACCCATTTGGCCAGCAAGGAGAGTGTAGGCCAAAGTCGTCTGGCCGCTCTGGGCAATTTAAGTATGGCTCTAGTAGTAGAGGGAGGTTCGTGCTCCTACAATGGAAACTTGCGATGGCTAATGTACTATTGTGTATTGCGGCTTTTCTTTCTCAAGGAATTAATCTATTCTTCTTTCTACTGATTATATGAAAAGCTTAACTTTATATAAAAATGTGCCTTCTGGAAAAATCTTCCATTATAAAGCCTGAAGAGAAAGATAAACCGTCTAAATTAAATATCACTAAAATCCACAACGCAGATCTTACACAGTTTGTCTAGCCGTCTCAGCCGTATTAAAGCCCATAACTCAATTATATCAGAGAAATAAAAGAATCTTGGCTTTCACGGTCCGTTTCACTTGGCGACAAACTTACAAGATTTAATTGTGTTTTAAGAACAAAGGACTTGGCTTAACTGTAATTCGTTTCTTTTATTCCGCTGAAATTTAGTTCGTTTTAGGATTTGAATTACGATGGTGGGGAGTAAATTATACAAGCGGAAGTTTATAGAATTCAGTCAAGGAAAGAAAAAAATAAAGATTAAAACTCCCTTCGCGTAATTAAGGAAAAAAAAGTTACCGGAAGATAAGAAGAATTGGGTACCTATTTTTATGAGATCAGGGTTCTATGAACTATACATTATCGTTACTATTAGATGTCTAAGTTCATAAAAATACTTAAATTTAAAATGTTGTAATACTTTTTTGTTATTGTGTATGTTTATGTATATGTTTAACTTTTGTGTTAAAATTTTAATTCAAATCAATTAAGCTCACTTTGTGACACACCACATGACTCGTAAAGTGATGGATATGCAGGAGGGAACGAGAGAAAGAGGATGATCTTCCACTAGCTGGAATCGAACCATCTCCAACGCAAAACCGCCAAAAATAGCGCAGAAATATTAGGGAGTCCGTCCCCGTATATGTATATGAGAAAAAAATCTCACTACGTTTATCCTTGTCATCCTTGTCCTACACAACACTGTTCGTTAAGAGCAGTAAAATCTGACCGAAATTTCGGAATCAAATTATTCAGCGTAGTAAAAAGTTCGGTTGGTATAGCAAGACCTCTTTCATCGCATGCAACCCTGAATGCCAGCAAAAGTTTTGGAGTTGTTGCTATTTGTCATTCTTGTCCTGTCTTGTATTGTATTGTGGATATAACTTTAAACTTATAACAATGGTTGAACTATCCGGCATAGTCTTTGGAAATGTTTAAAACTAATAAGCGAGTACATTTCCAAGGTTATTTTTCCTAAGTGCATCCTTAGCTGATTTGCTTTATATATTTGAACAAATCACACAGAATAGCCCCATAGCTAGCTAGATAAGAGATAGACATCCAATACCCACGTCAATCTAAAAAAGATCATTTTTCATATGGACCTGACCCGGGGATCGAACCCGTGACCTTGGTTTGACAGTCTGGCATGATAACCACTAGGGCACAGAGGGCGTTAGGAGCCCGAGATGCGCTTATGGTCTCTTTAAATCGACTTCAAAAAAGGATGTTTTTTATGTATGTTTCCCAATTACTCAAATATGCCTGGACCAATTTAAGAAATTTTGTTTGAAAGGGCGTACTTGTCAGGTGGTCTCATAGAAATGATATCTGATATCAATTATATAGGGACAAATTACACTGATTGAGCTAGCCCCAAAGTAAGTTCGAGACTTGCGTTATGGGATACTAACTCAACTATACTATATTTTATAACAAATACATATATAGATAAACATCCAAGACCCAGGACAATTTGAAAAAGGCTATTTTCCAACTTGCCCTGACCGGGAATCGAACCCGGGACCTCTGGGTGGCGGGCTAGCATGGTGACCACTACGCCACGGAGGTCGCCAAATGTTATCACCAAACATGGTGTTTGTCAATGGTCACCGTTGGATATTCTCGTAGGTATAATTAGTATAAATTTTATGACCGATTGTATTTGTGTTTTAGGGGGGAAGGTTTGTTGTAGCGTTATTTATCAAAGGATTTCAATCAATTATTATTTAGTGCACGGGTTACTCACGTATAGAGTCAGCTACTGCCGACATGTTTCGACCTCATCCGGAGGACTTCATCAGGGCGAATGTGACAACAGGCCCGAACACCGCACCGGCTCGCGACATAAAAGATTTCAATCAAATTTGAAAAGAACACTGTGGACTTCATTCCATAAAAGAAATAAAAAGGTGGGAGTAGAGGCGGGAAGGGGGGATAGATAGGCTCGCGAGGTCTAATTTTTTTAGAGAACCACTAGTCTTATGTACCTATAAAAAGTATATGCTTCGAAATTTGCACGATGTATACTTGAATGCTTCTAGCTTTCAAATAGTATAAATAAGCTGTAATAATCGTAAGTAGGTACTACAAATGTTTAAAAATTCAAACATTCAAACGTTCAAAGGTGAATTAAATTAATTTAAATCAGTAAATCGAGCTGTTTAAGTACAAAATTCGTAAAACGAGTCAAGTAAGCACCAATTTGGCAGTTTAAAAGTCATTGTCTTGGGGAATTTCATTATTTGGGGATGGAAAAAGTTTGAGTGGACTTCAAGAGGCTTGCTTGAGATGATCAGAGGGACTGTTTTTGGTCTTTTATTAGAGTAATGAGTTTTTAATCAATCGAAATTTAGTTCTAACTGCACCGGATTGGAAAGTCAGTCTAAAGAATCATCGAGACGACTGGAGGCCCAAGAGCTGGCAGACTTTTCGCCAAGCGTAAATTAGCTAACCAGCGGGGATATGCTGCCAGCATTTTGAGCACGTTGCCTGAATGTAGGTAGCGCTTTAGGTTCAATATTATATATATAAGTTTTTAACATCTAGATTAGTTCTAAGTTTTAGATATAGTAATAGTTACTAAGTACCAAATATTTTTTTATTAATTAATCTATTAATAATCAAATGATGGCCCCGTGAGTAATATTTAGCACATTGTTTGCCGAAATGAAAAAATGTAGTTAGCTTAGTGTGTTATTATTGACCCGTTTTTTTTTTATTATTTTAGTGTAAAGAAAGGGCGTTAATCTGGGAATTCTTTAAATTAGATATAGACTAACTGACTGAACCTATCTCTATATCTATAAATAAATAAATATAAATAAATAATAAATTATTTATTTATATTTATTTATCTCTATATCTAAATCCCATTTTCTGGTTTGATTATGTGGCTCTTCATTCTATCTTCCCTGTAAACTATAGAGGCGTGATAATAGATTAAAATTAAGTAACCTGTTTTAATAGAATAATCAAACGGATTTTTGACTAAAACATATCTATTTCAGTTAAAAAACACCAAAACTAACATAAATAACTGGTAGAGAATGCATTAGTAATAAGTTCACCTTGTTAACCGACTTCCAAAAACGTAGGAGGTTATCAATTCGTCATGATCTTTTATTTTTTTATGTTTTTGTTAGAAAGGGTATACTTTTGAGGTGGTCCCATTGAAATTTTATTAAATTCGGTTGTTTAGTTTGGGGGAGAAGTTGGTTTAAGTTAAGAAAAAATATGTACTATTATCGTTCCTAAAGATTAAATGAATAAACTATATAATAATTGTGTAATACTTGTTTAGTATATTATAACATCAAATGCTTACAGAATGCTACATTAATGAAATAGGGTACGGTTCCTACCCCAAACTGCGTACGGGTTTTCTCAGACGGTTCTAGTCAAAATTGCTTGCAAATTGATACCTACCCTCTCGGAAACAATTAGAGTTTCGAAAGGCCGTAATGATGTCGTAATATCACAATTTAGCACCGCGACTGAGCCCGTGTGCAGAAATAGATACCTTTTGATGTGCTTTGATGCGGGAATAAATAGGTAAGAATAAAACGATATCCGTCGGTAATGTAAAGAAGAGAAACAGAGAGGTTTTGTTGTTTTTTAGGGTTCCGTACCTCAAAAGGAAAAAACGGAACCCTTATAGGATCACTTTGTAGTCCGTCTGTCCGTCCGTCCGTCCGTCTGTCAAGACCCTTTTTCTCAGGAACGCGTAGAGGTATGAAGCTGAAATTTATATCAATTACTCAGGTCTACTGTCCCTTGAAGCTGTGAAAAAATCAAACTTCTAAGCCAACGCAATCAAAAGATACAGCCGTTTATGCCGCAAATTTTCGACACTTGCAAGGGAATCAAAACCTACAGGGTGCTTCCCGTGAACTCAGAATCTTGAAATTTGGTACGAAGCAACGTCTTATAGCATAGATAAAGGAAAAATTACGAAAACCATAAATTTTTAGTTACATCACATAATATATTTTTTTTTAATAATTTTAAACTTACTACCCATTTCCTCATAAACGCGTAGAGGTATTAAATTGAAATTCATACCAAATACTCAGGTCTATAATACCTTTAAGCTGTAACAAAATCAAACTTCTATGTCAACGCAATCAAAAGAAACAATAAATAAAAAATCTAAAATAAAATTAACATTTAATCATACTACATACATACTATAAAAAACTAGATTTTTACATATAATGGTACGGAACCCTTCGTGCGCGAGTCTAACTCGCACTTGGCCGGTTATTGTTTAGTTGAAGGTAAAATCTACCTACCTAACTTTATACGGCAAATATATCTTTTTTTTAGACATATAGATACCTTATTTAAAGAACACACGTTTATATTTTTTTTCTAATTATCATAAGGTATTGGATGTTTATATAAATATGTATTTGTTATAAAAAAGGGGTATAGTATGGTTGAGTTATTATCCCTTAACACAAGTCTCGAACTTACTTTGGGGCTAGCTCAATCTGTGTAATTTGTTATTTATTTATTCCTATATATTTATTTCTATATAAGGATTTTTTGAAATGTCTTCCTGTTGTAAATTTTTGATACTGAAATGGTTCTATGCCTAAAAACAAAAAAATGGAATCTTCACAAAATCTTTTTGTTGCATGTTTGTTTTTTCGTGTGTGTAGGTGTGTATGTGGGTGGACTACACTGTTGTCAAGTTTTTCAATCTGACATAGCTAGTTGTCTTTGATAAAGGTATATAGTTCAATTTCTGAAACCAACTGAACTGACAGTCGGGACCAAAAGCTTAGCATGCCTTTCGAAGTACGGAGAAGCTCGTAAATTTTTTATGCCACTTGTGGTCGCCCATCTAAGTGCGGACTATGACCAGTGTCAGCATAAATACTTAACCGTGAGTGAAATCCTTAAACAAAATGGTTTTCATTACGTATGTGATTCGTTCTAGTTTTGTTTTTTCACTAACTTCAAAAAAAGAAGGAGGTTATCAATTCGTCGCGATCGATTTTCTTAATGTATGTTCACTGATTACTCAAAGACGCAACCTGACTCAAGTCAGGATCTGAAGATGGGATCTTGGAGAAATCGAGGGAACTCTTTTAATTTTATAGCGATTTAGGTATTTTTATTGTGACTATAGCATTTGCTTTCAGAGAGCACAATTTCATGGTGCATCAACATTAGTTTGAGGTTTAAGTCAATTTTAAGTTTTGAAAAAATATTTTATCATTTCGGTAGATACTGTTACTAAACACTTAACCCTTAAATACAAAAACAAATTCAGCATGCAATAATTTAGTAAAGGGAATACTTTTTTAAAGAAAATTATGAAAACAATATCAAAATAAAGCGGTAGAAAAAATCTTAAAAAGTCTAGAGACCACTTTCAGTAAAATTTTGCAATGAGTTTGTTCACAACTCCATGGGGTCTTTTTACAGGTTCTTGAAAGAATATGAAAATAAGTGAAAAATGAAAACATCAGAAGCAGCCCTCTTTACCCCGCACCCCGCTGATGCATTGTCGCACTACCCTCCTGCTGAGCGGAAAAATGACAGTCAGCATAGAGTAAGCAACCTTTTGTAGAGTTGATAAAGACTCGTAAAGATTAACAAGAAATAATTTATTTCCTTTTTTCAAACAAGAGTTTCTTTAAAGTGCAAATCAAAAGAGTCCAAACTCGATGAGGTCGATGAGTTTCATTACAGAGTTCCTATGACCACTTTCCGACTCCTTCATCAGATCGGGTTGTGACGCGATACGTATGCACATAATATTTCATTGTTTTGACAGATGAATATTTTAAGTTAGTACCGAATGGAAGAAAATATAAGCAACGCGCCAGTTGCTCCTTCTTCTTCTTCTTAAGGTGGCTCTCCAACTAGTGAAGGTTGGCAATCAGCTTGGCGTAGTCCTCTTTGTTCTTAGCTCGACGGAATAGCTCAGCAGTGCTCGCTATCCCGGTCCACTCTCGGATGTTTCGTAGCCAGGATTTCTTTCTCTTTCCAACCTTTATTTTTCCTGCGACTTTGCCCATCATTATAAGCTGAAGGAGATCGTATCGATGATGTCGCAGAACATGACCCAGATATGAAATATTACGCCTTTTTACCGTAAGCATAAGAGTGCGATTTTGGCCAATTCGTTGCAGAACTTTCACGTTCGATACCTTCTGCGTCCAGCTAATGGACAGCATACGTCTATAAGTCCACAGTTGCTCCTCGGTAGATTGTACAAGCCCATTCAAGGAATTTGAGGAATTTTTGGTTTTTAATATTATTCTCAGTTTTCTTATTCGTCAATTTTACTGATGCGCCAGTTTACTCATTAGACAGTGGCTTAATTCGCCATTGTTCTGGTCAGCCAATGGTGAATCAGTGAAATTGACGTATTGAATTGATGAATAAGGAATTTATCAATTTCACTGATTCACCAGTTTGCTCATTAGAAAGTGTAATTCGCCATTTACCTTATTTTCCAATTTCATAACTTGTCGGTTCCTCTATCACATTTTTTTAATAATGTCAGCAGCAAATCATTCGCATTTGCCTACATTGATAACTTCTCCGTAAAATAAAAACGACATTCAAATTACCTACTTTCCCATACCATCATAACAATGTCAGTTCTGAACAATCTACTCTGTGTCGCTCACAAAGGGCGGATATGTCGGAAATTTTTCAAAAGTTGTGCTTCCTCCGCGCTGATTGTATGCAACCGAGTGAAAGAGCCAGTTTTTGTAGGACCCCGTCTCCAAATGACACTGCCATAAATATATTCCTGCTATTGTGACTAGTTTTTATATTGCTTTTGTTCTAGGAAGATTGTAGCGAGTTTTACTATTCGTTTGCCAAACAAAATGTTCGTTTTGTCAAAAGTTACAACAATTTGAATGAAATACAAGGGAATACAAGATCTTAGGTGCTAGGGTGAAGGCAAGATTTACTAGACATATATATCTTTATTGCTGTATCAAATAACTAATCTTATTGGTCGTTATTAGTCCACACATCACCACTCGGGAGACCTATTTTTAAACACACGCTTTTCCGCGAGCTATTCCAAAGTGACACATTTTTTTAATCACTCGCTCGCGAAGGAGCCTGACTTTAAGTATTTTAAATAAGTATTATTTATTATCTTATTACAAGCTTTTATTTAGTTTCACCTGTCCTGTTGTTTGTCTGTCCGGTCTGTAATCAGATCTTGCAAGTGAGATTTGAGCTTCCCGGTTTCCGATTAAGCTAAAACTTTAACACGCAGACGATTATCATGTGACAATGCGATATTATGATAATTTGGAGCCGATCTAATGACGGAGCTGGAAGGTGTTGATGGCATCTATGTGATAAAACGACATAACCCCACCGAGTTTGGGCTCAGTTGATTCTTGAGAAACACTTTAACCTTTTTAAGTAAGTAATTGTTATAGATATAAGCTTGTGGTATTTTTTTAAAATTGCTTATTTTCAATCGTTTTTATGAATATTTCACGTAATTTTATGTCTATCAAATGTATAACTGACGAGATACAAAAAATGTTTAAATTCGAACTTGATATACGTAGGTCATAAATTAGTTGGGTTGTACTTAAAACAACCCAACTAATTTATGAAGTATGAAGCAAAAATGAAATATATGTAGAATCATGAGTTCAGGGCGAACTTTTTAATGAAACAGCAATATAAGAAAAGTTTATGACGTGAGTATTTAGCTATCACGTGGCGAACCATGAAGGCAGACGAGGCCACAAAAGGCCACTTTATGGATTCGTATACGAGCCATAAAAACCGCTGACAGTAGCCACAGTTACAGATGTAAGTTTGACCCTAGATGTGGCATAAAAAAGGCCAGAAAACCTGACGGTCATGAATTATAAAAACTATACCGTTTTTGGTGTAAAAATCACAAACCAACTCCTTATAAAAGGTTTTATCATCATTTTTATTTTTTCTGTATACCTTAATTTAACAAAATAAGAAATTTTAGAGATATCAACTAACATATTTCAGAGATATGGGAGGGGTAGATTTTATTTTAAAAATATTGATTGCTTTTCATATAAGTCATATTTAATTTGAAGAGTAGGTACTACTTAATTAAATAATATAAATTAAAAGATTTTAATGTTTTAATTATTATCTATATATATAGCGCCATCTAGTGACAAGGAAGAGAAATAATTATGTTCATATGGCGATGAGTAGGCATGGCCGTACAGAGTGATTACATCCGTGTTCAGTTTTTTTTTTTAATCCCGTAGGCTTTTCTTTTTCACTTTTGAATCCCGAGAGAATCACCAGTAACTTTAGCTCTAAATGTTTTGGGATGAAAACATTTAGAGCTTTTGGATTTTTTGATTTCGATTTCTTTTGGAGAGATGTTTTGGATTTTTCGAGTAGATGTGATGAAAAACCTAGAAAAATGAACAAGTTATTTAGTATGCCGCGTCCAGTAGCGCTAACCATAGATTTAAGCAGCTGTTGAAGAGCGCGGATGTTTTCCCTCGTAAATTGCTTCCGCTGCAGGGAAGGGTTACACAGACTAGACAAGACATATATCTATTGAGCTCTCTTTGACTCTATTGTTTGTTACTTTCTCACTTTTGACGATCTCCGTGGCGTAGTGGTCACCATGCTAGTTCGCCACCCAGAGGTCCCGGGTTAAATCCCGGTCGGAGCAAGTTGGAAAATGGATTTTTTCAAATTGTCGTGGCTCTTGCAAGTTTATCTATATATGTATTTGTTATAAAAAATAGTACCGTTGAGTTAGTATCCCATAACACACGTCACGAACTTACTTTGAGGCTAGCTCAATCAGTAATTTGTCCCTATATAGTTATTTATATTTATTTATTTAGTCTCAATCCGAAAATCAGCGAAGTACGAGTTGGAGTATGAAATCGATCAATCATAACTAGTTAGTGCAAAGGTAAAAGTCAAAGATTATTTAATTGTCTTAGATTACATATTTTTATCACTTGGTTTTGCTTTCGATTATAATATAATAATTGTTAGATATACTATCCCATCTGGTCTGGGAGAAATAAAAAAAAAAACTTAGAATGTACCAGCTGCTTCTCTTCCCACGCAGATCGTAAAAGCCGATCGAGGGAATGGGCAAAAATGCAAGTCATGTTAACAGGCGATGCGGCTAGCAACCCATCACTGTATTGATTGCTTTTCCATCTTCTCGCCCACCATGACGCTAAAAGTGGCTTTTGGGTCTTGCGGCCCTGGGCTCTGCATAGAGCCGCAAGACCCAAAATGCTCTGTCTGCCCCATTAGGGATAAAGACGTGATAGTATGTTAGATATACTGACGTCAGATATTCACGCTTATAGCTAAGTTTATTGCTGCTTCTAAAGCGCAAGTGCATTCCAGGAGATGTTTAGAAGATTAATTACTCCCTAAGATTTTGTATAGTTAATAGGTAGTTTTACGTAGGCCACAGATAAAATATAACCCTAATTCGTAGGCTAAATATTCAAAATAGTTGTCGTTAGTAAAAAATGCGTCTATATTAGAAACTCCTAAGAGAACCCGATGGCAATCTGCTTCTAAGGAGGCTCCGTGCCTGATGCATGGTCTGACTGAATATAAAAACCTTTAAAACTTCATTCCTAAACAGACACGTGTTGTTACACGTAAGGAAATACAAGCATTTAAATGTCTCTTTGAAATGTAATGAAGAAAACTCTTACTGAACTCAATCTCCATAACATAAGACAAGATCAAGAAGCGGCGATGCACTCTTGAAACTCGATACTGATCTTGTTAAATCAATCTTGCTGACAACTTAATGGATCATATCAACGTCTTCGAGGGGAGCTAAAAAGCCTTGTCAGAAAAAACGACCTCTTCTATAGTTATATTGAGTACGTTTATATATGAATATGTCTTTCCCTAGCTATAGTTAAATATGTCTTCCCCTGGTGGCTATTTGACCGCTTGTCAACATTTAAAGATACAGTTATCATCGTTAAACATAATTTAATCGAAGTGGCAGTTTATACAAACCAGCGCGATTTGCCAACTTACTCTTTTTGCTATCCGGCGCCATTTTACCAAAGAATCTGACTATAAATAAACATAGATATTAAAACTAAAAAAGATAACTTAAATAGTAGTCATGACGAATGGAAAAATACGTTTGGCTCATTGGTTAGATTATGAAAAAATATTGTACACATATATTCTTTTCTCTGAGAAACAAAAAATGACAAACATACAGCGCATTTAAATTTAGCATTATGTCACGGCTAGGTACAATTTTTACTTAGCGGTGATGTTGCAAGCCCCTCTCTGGAACTTTGATGCTCCATATCTTAAGGTAAATTATTACTTTTTTTGTGAACTGAAAAATATGGTTTCTTTATTTTGGGATAATCTAAAAGACGGATTAATTATACTTTTCTGAACAAGTCGTCATCTCTATTACATTATAGTGTACGTACAGAGTAGTACAGACATTGAAATAATCACTAACAGCATGCTTAGACTTTGATATGAAACTTGAACATAAAGGAAATCTCTATTCAAAGTGTGAATAAATGAGATTACTGAATGCTTAAGAGTCCCCTTACCCTAGACCAAAATACAACTTTCCATACAAACGTAGTCTACGTTTTATTTCAAAACGACATGTCCGATTTGGGCAAAATTTTGTAATTTCAAAGATATTGCAATTATCTAGGTTAATAACTAGTTTCCGACAGTAAAAATATGAACTTGAAATAGAATATAGTGTTTTATATCATTTTTGACCATTAGTATGGGATTCTTCTAAATCGTTATATTTTCTTTCCAGTTCATAATTTTATATAGGAAACCAGTTATAACCCTAGATAATTGCAATTTCATTACAATTACCAATTTTTACCGGAATCTGACATGTGGTTTCAAAATTAAACGTAGACTACGTTTGTATGGAGAAGTCTAGGGTAAGGGGACTCTTAAGTACTCAAACTAAATAATGAAATATATATCTCAACATATAGGTCAAATAAATTATTTGAAAGAAAGAAGGGAAAATACTTTATTTAGAGCATTTAACAATTAGTTCCTTAAGTAACTCATCGTCATCATCACCATCAGGTCTTTATGTCTCCACTGCAGGTGCATAACCCACTCTGTACTACTTAAGTAACTAATAACATAAATAAGCAAAACTTACCTTAAAAAGGGACCACTCAGCAATGATGCATTTCAAGCTGCCGAATCAAATAGAACGTGTAATTCCAAAATTGACGTGATTTCGGTATCCATCGCAGAGAGCAGTGTATGACACATTATGCGTCATTTGCATGCATCATTATCCATTCCCACCCCCGAATTATGCGATTCCCGGGGGACGGCGGCCTCTGGGGTCGAATGGATCGGTCGCCGCAGGCCGGTGGAACGGCATGGGCTGACTTGTAATGATTCTAATACTACATTTACACATTCGTGTTCGTTATTCGTATCGCGATTCGCACAAATGTTTAAACGCGTCACGAAGACGCGAATGGCGAGGCGAACTGTAAGGTGAATAGCGAACTCACTGTTTACATATGCGTGTTCGTTATTCGCCTCGCGAATGTGTAAATGCGGCATAATGAGTAATGCTTACTTGCATAGTGGATGTCAGTTCTTTACTCGGATTCGTTTTTTTTTTATATAACTAAGTATTTCTTATTACGTAATTTATGTTTGTTTACTCGTTTGTAAGCATCACATGTTATAATTCATCAACTTTGTTATGCAATGTATTAAGGGTTATTTATTTTTAAAAGACATGATTATACGTTAGATGACAAAGATTCCGGCGAGGAGGCAACCAATACTGTGAAAATGAGTTTCTTTCGGCGTTTCTTCTTAGCAGTGGTCGTTGCGAAGCGCTGGTTTCTACTATTATTAAGACTCCACTATCCGTCTGTCTAACCGTCTGTCTGACCGTCAGTCTGTCACCAAGCTGTATCTCATGAACCGTGATAGCTAGACAGTTGAAATTTGCACAGATAATGTATTTTTATTGCCGCTATAACAAACAATACTAAAAACAGAATAAAATAAATATGTAAGTGGGGCTCCCATACAACAAACGCGATTTTTTATGAATAATGGTACGGAACCCTTAGCGCGCACATCAGACTAGCACTTGGCCGATTATTTCTTACAGCTAAGTACCTATATAACGTATAATAAGAAATCCTTAGGACATCTCAATTCTTCAAATAGCGGTCACACGGTAAAGTAGCGTTCCGAAGCACGCATTTAGGGTAACATCAAACGCATAAAAAATTATTTGAGCTCATTTGAATTTCATCGCGCCGGCGTTCATACGTTTATTATGTATGAGCCCTGACTTCCCTTGTCCCTTTGATGCTCGTTACTTGCAGTTTTATTGCACGGTACCTATATTAATGTCTTAAACTATCCGTCTTAGTATAAAATGCAGACTAACTTTGTTACTAGGTTTTTTTTATTACAATTACAGTGCACATTAACCGGCCAAATTAAGTAATATGCCACTGTCTCATCTAAAAATGTATTAACAAAGTTAGTCTGCGTTTTATAATAAGATATAAGTACGTCGTTTCTGTAATATGATTTAAATAGATAAACAATTGTAATATGTTCTTAAATAATGTCAAAAATTAAAATACAAATTACAAAACCATTTATATCAATCAATCAATATTGAATATAATAATGACGAGTCACAATATTTATGAAATTTTAAATCAATTCAAATTTACCTTCTTATATGTGATACATAATTGCCCTTTGTGTATAAATAAAGTATGTACGTACGCCAGAGAATTTCGATCGTTTCACATTCTCTTAATACCTCCCCAACCTTACAGAATATAATAACATTATTTTTGAGTGCAGGTACTGAGTCTTCCCGAGTGACGATCATTCGAAGTCCGGCGCACCTGGATAAAGCAGAGTACTAGTGAACCAATACATACCACGATGGCTCTAAATAAAAAAAAATGGAATAATCAGAACATAATATTTGCAGCCTTTTTGCACAAATCGGAACTTCGATCGTTTCACTTGTCTAAATACCTCCCCCACCTTACAGAATATAACAATTTTTTTTGGGTACAGGCTCAGTGTCTCCCCGAGTGACGAGCAGTCGACGTCTGCCGTCCCTGGATAACACAGAGTAAGAGTGAATTAGTACCCAAACCACAACGGCTCAAAATAAAAAAAACGACGGGTTGCACTCTGGGAGTGCCGGCAGAAGTGAAAACTTGAATATTAACGTTGTGCATTTTTGATATTTTGGAATAGTTAGGGAATAATTTTGCACGAATTGCTTTAATTATCAGTATAAAATATTTCAAATCTTTTCTGAACCACAGTCTGTCACAAATGTCACAAGCATGACCAAATTCATTTTCAACAAAATCATTTTCAAATACACAGCAGTATGGCCACTACACAGACGGTCGAGCCATCAGCTGTCACCATCCATGGATGCGCGTAGCACGCTGTAACATAAACACACACGAACATTCGCGCAAGCGCCCTGCGCCGTCTTACGAATTTTCGATCAGGTCACGTGTCCTGACGCGAGTTTAACATTTTTTACCCATTCCAAAAAAAGTGCACAACGCCGCTAAAGAAGTTTTCACTTCAAAAATTGGAATGAACAGAACATATAAGCAGCCGTTTTGCATAAATCCGTGACGGCGCCGCGTCGTCGCCGCTCGCATGCCGTGCGTTCCCGCGATTTATGGCCACGTTCTCGGCTGCTGGCTCCCGGACTAAAAGCGTGGGCGTGACGGTGCTCCGATACAAGAATTACGTGCTCGTAAATCTGGGATCTCACTGTCGGATAGATACTATTGTAATGTAACTAAAGAAAGTCCACCTACAAAAGGTACCTAACAAAAGGTACCTGTCAATAAATATATACGCACAAATCACACAGATTGAGCTAGCCCCAAATTAAGTTCGAGACTTTTGTTATGGGATCATCATTAAATTTAAGAACTAGGTTCTTGTTGGTGGAGTATTTTCCATGTCTCCCTATTTTCCGCTAAATGCTTGACTTCCCTTTTTGAGTTGTTGGAAAGTAGCGGTTGGCTTAGTTGGACTAATAGGCCGTAAGTTTGACTTCAGAAAATTACTAAATAAGCATACATCGAGATACTAACTCTCCAATACCTATAATCATAATCATTCTTAATATTATTGTATTATACATTAAAGAGGAAAAAAAAAAGTAGTATTGTAGATATTGAGTAAGAATTCCTTTAAAACACTCTCGCTAATGTTTAAATAGGTTATATCTAACAAAAAATCAATATACATTATTTAATACATGCCCAAAACTTGAATAGAAAAATATAGTAAGAATATAAATAAAGCAATAAGGTATTTATGAATATAAACAAGAATACTTATAATATTTTTTTCTAACAAACATAAAATTGCAAAATGAACACCCTTTTTAATTCATAAAAATTAGCTCATCTAAATATTAAAATTTCACAAATCAGAATCCAATTCAGAAAGTTGGGGTGAATTAAAAAAAAAATTAACGACATAAAACTTTTCTAAATTCCCTAAAAGCGAGTCCATCCTATCCTAAATTGTCTTCTGTGAGTCGCTAACGACCGCTCGATTCAATTTCCATTGCGAAGTTTGCGATATTATCATAAAACATCAGAACTCGCATTAAAGTGTCCGATTCGCGGCGACCCTAAAATATTCCCCTTGCCCTGCCTCCGTGCTCATTGAGGCAGAGACTGTCCTTTGGTACAAAGTATACACTTTTAGATCTTCTATAGCAAATAGCTTTTTTAGCCTATGTAGTTTTCCATTGTGGGGCAAACGCCTCTCCTCCTTGCTTCTTGATTTACCCTTTCTTAATCTTAAATTAATACCTACAACCAAAAAGGGGTATGGATACGTAAGTTATGTGCCAAACGAGCATTTTTTTGTCGGAAATATAGACGTACGCGGAATGGGCCCGACAATGTTAGTCGGATAAATCCGGCGTTCGCGGCTAAAGGTTCCTTTAAAATAGTCCCCTTGCCCTGTCAAAGTTTAATCCAAATACAACCAGTGTATTACACAATTATCTATCATCGCCTAATAAGGGTTGAATCTCACTTGCCAACACGGAACAGCACTTTTCTATTCTGCTATCCTTTTCTGTCGCAAAGTACCGACATTTGTCAGAGCGAGAGAGAGCGTCGGAACGCTATAGTACGGACCGGTCGAATAGCACACACGCTTTCTAAAACGCTACGCATAGCTGCTACATTCTACAGCATCTCGTAGCCAAATGCGTCGCAAGCGCAGAGTCGTAGCATTTCGTAGTAGGCTACGACACGATACTCGTAGGTGGACTGACGTCATCTCGCTTTACGCAATTACAAAATAAGGTTAGTATTAGTCCGTAGCTCGAGGGAACGTTCCTGTGTCAAACAAAATTACTTGTACTGTTATGATAATATAACGTCACATAATATTGTCAGTTGTCATTGATCATATCTATTTTTAACGTGATTTTAGATTTATTATTGCAAAATTGATATTAAGAGCACTATTTGACTCCAAGAAGCTATGACGTCATAATTCTATATTTCATACCAATCCCTTGTAGAATTAGAATGATTGTTTTGACGTTATTAAAAAGTATAATATTTGATTTGTTAAAAAGTGGTGTATTGGCTTAAGGGGTAGTTGGACTTTAAAAAATCACTACCTACATAAACTACATGGAGATATAAAATGTATTTATTTTATAAAATTTGCATTATTTATATTTTTCGCCATATTTTTAGACAAACGCTAAGTAAGTACGTTACGCTAGTAATAAAGTTCGCTTATGACTTGCGCCAAAATATCACGATATCTATATCTTATTCAGCTACATCGAAACACTTGAACAATAAAATAATTATCGTTTATCGTCACAGGTTTATGTTGTGGAAGAGATTGTGTCCGCGACTCGGGACTGTCTGGCAAACTGGCAACAATTATAATTGTAGTGGATATAATAGATGGCGCTGCAAATTGTGTGTTGATTAGGTTACATTTGAATCATGTAAACAGACAATGCGGCTAGCAGCATGGCACTACTGAAGTTTGAAAGAAGCAAAAAGACAGCAATTGTGGGCTTAAACAGATTTTATAAATTCCACGAAGCGCAATACTACGCCGGAATCCTGGTGTCAGAATGAACGGTCACCCTTAGATCTTTTATTTCTTCTTAACTACGATGGACGCAATTCTCTACTGATTAGAAGCAATAGGGAAGCAATGTTTAGGCATAATGACGACCTCCGTGGCGTAGTGGTCACCATGCTAGTCTGCCATCCAGAGGTCATAAGTTCGAATGGGGCTAGCTCAATCTATATTTATTTATTTGATTTATTGCGCAGCATATCATGTGAACAGACAATGGGGCTAGTAACCCGTCACTACTATTAATCCACGTTTAATATCACGTCAATCGTACGATGGTGACGTCCTAATTCTGTAACAAACCAAATTAAACTTTATCATCATACGTTAGTGCTCAATGTTGCTTGACACTGAAAAGCGGATACGCAGTATATTATCTTGCGTAACGCTTTTAGAGTAAGTCCTGGTCATAAAATGGAATGTGTCACAAAACAGTGACACATTTCATTAATCACATCCATTTTTAACATGATTTTAGATTTATTAATGAAGAAAAACTGATATTAAGAGCGCTATTTGACTTCAAAAAAGTAGGACGTCACGCTTTCGTATTTCATACAAATCCCATATAATTTTTTGTTTTAACGTTTACAAAAAAGTGTCTGATTTAACTTTTTGTCGTCAAGCGGATTCATACTAGGATACAATGGTAAAAACTAATGTGACTGTCATTTACTGGTGGCCCCACACTAGGCAACAATGCCTGTCCTGTGGTAGCCTTTCTTATGTTAACAGAAACTGATTTTATTATATAAACTAACTTAAACCGACAAAGACCAATTCACATTCCTACTGCTTCTGAAGAGGCTTCACATTTCACCGACAAGAGCCACTTTAGACCCAACCGCGCGGTGCATCTGATACATGTGGAGGGTTTGCCGTCAAATGGCTTCTAATGAACCGTTTCAACAAGATTGTACGTAATTTTCTTAGTCATTTTCATACAGTTAATTGGCTAGTCCGCCATTCGAAGGTTTCGAGTCCGATTCCCGGCTAAAGAAAGTTGGAAAATTCCCTTTTTGAAATTGTCCTGGGTATTGGGTGTTAATCTATAATATGTTTGTTATGATTTTATGAAACTACTGGCCAAAGCCCGTGACTTCTTTCGCGTTGACTTTATGTCTCCGAAAATAATATAAATTATTTGGTATTGTTAAGAAAATAAAACGTCACATGTCATTGATCATATCCATTTTAAACATGATTTTAGATTTATGATTCAAGAAAAACTTATATTACGGGCGCTATTTGACATCATATATTAAACATCGCAGCACATTGCCCTGGCCATTCAGCGCGGCAACGCTGCTGGCATTATGGGCAGTTTTTTTAAGCACGACGATCCGGGGCGGGCTCTTCGATTAGTTCTATTTATTCTTTTTATTTATGTTCTTTTTACTTAATTTATTTTAATCTTATTTACTTGTTTGGTTAAGTTGGTTTAATTTTGGGCTATATTTTATTTAATTCAAATTTTCGATTTTGTTTCATTAAAAGCTTAACAAATAAAAAGTGTGAAGTTAGACATGCACTTTTATTTAAAACTTAAAGAAAATGTTTGTTTTGACGATCAGAAAAATGTTTCTCATTTAAGTTATCGGAAAGTAGCGAAATTATCCAAGCTATATCCAAAGTTATCAGTCGACCCAGCCTTCCCTACGACGTTCCACGGATGCACAATAATGCACATACGTCAAGGGCCCCATGAATCCCGTGATGCGTCCTTTGTGTTGCTAGTCGAGATCCCCAATTCGGTGCCCTTTTCAGCCCTTGTAACAAAAAATACTAGAAATGCTTTTTTTTCTCTTCTATATAAATTCTATAATAATTGTCTCTTCTTATCATTGTGAAAGTTTTATATACGAGAACAATAATGAACAAACGATATTCTAGAACTAAAATCGAACAAAATGGACAAATATCTATCTATCTTTACATATAATAAAACAGTGAAAAAATATTTAAAAAAAAATTCATAAGTACAAATTAAACTAATTGAGCTAGCTTCTTCTGCTAGTGCACAATAATTTATACACGTGAATTTCTAGCGGCCTGCGATAACTTTGCTCTGGCCTGTCCAATCTGTCTGGCTAGCGTGGAGAGTGTAGGCCAAATACTCTGAAAAAGTATTGCCTTGGTAGTACATAGAGGGTCGTGCTCCTGCAGTGGAGAGTAAAACAGTACTGATGATGATGATGATGATGGTTCCATTTCAAAGACCATATAATTTAAATGTATATTATTATATAATACCTAAATATAGATATCTCTCAAGCAACCCCCTAGGAAGTGTGCGCGAGATGTCATGTCACGTCCTTTGTCTCAGACGGGGGACGCAGCTTCCCTTGCTTTTGTCGACTTTTTGACTGATTACTTAGTCGGTACTGTATATACCAATTGTTTTTTATATATCATGAATATCCCTATTTGTATGGATCAGTTAAGAAATACTCATTATGAATCTGATAACAGTCCGCTCCTAACTGTGAACTAGTACAAAAAACATACATTACCTATGTATATTTGTTTGACGATAACTCTAGTATCACATACAAAAGCCGGATTGTTCATGTCTCTCTTTGCGCCTGATTGTTCGGACTCGGAGACCGAAAAAAGCGTTTTCTCAAGTAAGTAAAAAACCCAGGTAGACATTTGAATAAATTTTAAAAATATAAAACACTGGTAGTTAGCTTTGAGAGAGATAGAACACATTGGTTGCTTTACAGACAAGAGCTTAACTCAAAAAGAGTACTTTGCTGGGATTTGTGAACCAAGATTCACAAATCCCAGCGAAGTACTCTTTTCTTATTCTTACTCTCTCTCTCTCATTCTTACTTTTAGATTATTTTGACTTGTAAATTTAACTGGGTATACTTTTTTTCTCTCTCTAGTATGACACAAAGATTCATTACAGCAAATATCCTAATAACTAAAAATTAATACAGACATTAAGTGTCGAAACTTAACTATTTATAGAACATTTTTTTAATTGATATAGCTTCAAATAGGTTTAAGATGATCGCTAATAATATTACTACAAAAAAAGGAGATATTTTAAATTGTAAAACTGATCTAGGTAGTGTCTGCGTAGTGAAAGTATTTTACGTAGTTCCGAAGAAAGATTCATTTATACGAACCGTCGAATTGTACAGTACATACATGTATACACATACACTATAGTTACTTAAGCCCTGAAGAGGTAGAAAAACAATCAAAATAATGATGGGTCACGCAAGAGAAAGAACATCCTAAGTATTTTCATTTTTTTAACCAACTTCAAAAAAGGAGGAGGTTATCAATTCGATTGTATGTTTTTTTTTTTTTGTATATATGTTACGCGATATTTTCGTCAACCGTGGACCGATTTTGATGATTCTTTTTTTATTTGAAAGCCCTTACTCCCAAGTTGGTCCCATATCAATTTGGTGAAGAAGTGATGAAGAACTTCGGAGATATGGAGAAAACTCCTGAAATAAATTGAAGTCGGTTGTTTTTTTTTTCTTAAAAATTTAATTATTTTCTTTAAACTCAAATAAGTTTGCTAGCTCTATCACACCAAAATAGGTAACGTTATTCGGTAATCCTTTTAGCCATAACAGAAAACATCCCCAATTCCCCATTCGACGAAACGATGACTGACGCGAGCTTTCGTCATTTCCTGTTGACAAACTGACAGATTCATATCGTGAATTGTGATATTCCAACGCATTCCCTTTATCGGCATTTTCTGGTGAACTGGCTAATGCTATCTGAACCACGTCAATCAGGAGGGGAGAATTTAAAGTGCAGGGTCGTGTTGAGACGGCTGTCGCTTCGGCGCATCTCATGTGGCATGGAGTGTACATTTACGTTTGACTGTGTCGCCTACAACTTCGTTATTCTAATTTATAGATATAGATCTAGTTGCCATTTTGTTTTTTTTTTATTAATATTTACCTATACTGTCTCACTGCTGGGCAAAGGTCTCCTCTATCTCCTTCCAAATATCTCGATCGTGTGCCACTCCCAACCATTCATCAATTTCCGTGGGAATTTCAGTATAAAAACTATCCTATTTCCTTCCCTGGGTCTCAAATTATATCCGAACCAAATGCGTGAAGTGAACAAACAAACAAATATACAAACTCACTTTCATTTATGATATCAGTTAGGAGTTAGGATACATATTAGATGAACACCCAACACCCAGAGCAATTTGAAAACGGCCATTTCCCAACTTGCCCTGG
Source organism: Acrobasis consociella (assembly GCA_963555685.1). Classification (NCBI taxonomy): domain Eukaryota; kingdom Metazoa; phylum Arthropoda; class Insecta; order Lepidoptera; family Pyralidae; genus Acrobasis; species Acrobasis consociella. The sequence goes on along the minus strand of OY743111.1, from coordinate 3,705,486 downwards.
CTGGGGCTCTAACCTAGGCTCTCGAAGTTGCTGACTAGCGTGTTAATCAATACGCCATTGAGATCACAAAAACGGACAATGTAACAATTGTCAATGTTTAAATTTTGTTTTTTTTATACTGTAGCTTTTTAGCAATTCTTTAAATACGTTAAAGCACTCTGATAGATTAGGAAAAAACACATTAAACCGAAGTGTAAGTACTGGCGAACTTTCCGCACCCACTGAGCACGTTGTTAAGAGGTTTTCAAATTTATTCACCCTTCGATTCCCGGCTCCTGGAGACTGGAAATTTCAGCGATTAAATCGACCAGGCGGGAAGTTAAGGGTTAAATTTACATAAAGATCGAAGAAATGTATTGTTATTACAAGTTTGTACCTATCACTATATCTGTTTTCGGTACAATTTTGAAGATTAAATTAGGATGTGCCGTGTTGTCCAAAATCAGCTTTTTTTCTGCACTACCTTTGGTTAAAAAGACCTTGGGTCTTTAGTCCGTCTGTTACAATTTTTTTGATAAAGCTAAATAAATAAAATGAATAAAAAATAATATAAATATTAGCAAACTACTTCTATGCAATTTATTATGAGGAGTTAAAAAAAAATAACTTAAACACACACGTTCGTTTAGTCTATGATAAATACAAACTAGTAGTTCGCCACAAACTCAGACCTCGCGATTATTATTTCATAATAATGTACATGATTTGGATGAATTTTACTATCGGTGCAGGTTTACCGATATGCGAATTCATGGTTGTGACCAAAGTTCCAAAATAGTTGCCAATCACAGCTTTCTTCAAATGACTTTGGATCTAGCTCTGAAATGTCAGGAGCACCTTTCAACGATATCGGTTAAATATGATTAAATTTATAGAACTACTTATGAAACTCAAAATAATAACCATAATAGCTATTCAGAGAAATTACTTCGTGGATCCCAGGGAAGATATGTATTTTTAAGAAAGTTGTTCAGTAGCCCGGACTGAATTCACCGTTAAATAGTTTGAGTATATTTTGTAAGAGGATTTGTATTGTATATTCGCAAGGGTTAGTCAGCTAGACTTCGCGAGTCACCCTAAACTCGTTTAAGCATAACGTATAAAAAAGTTGTTCAGACAAAAAAGTTGTTCAGATAAAAAAATATCGTTTTCATAATGGCAACAAAAAAGTCTAGTGACATTTTGGAAAATATTTTCAAATGGCGGATATATGACAGTTTTAAAATTTTAAACCCCCATATTTCCGCCGCCGAAAAACTGGCTCGACAAAAAAATTCTATTTAGTTGCTGAACTTGCTTACAAAATTTCATAAGAATCGGTTAATAAATGCGACCTGTAGGCGAGAACAGACAGACAGACAGACGGACAAAAGAATTTTTGGCTAGTCTCGAAACTGAGACGCTTCGCTCGCTTCACTCGCTCGGTCAATAAAAAAATGTGGTAAATTATGTGATAAATCAGAAAAAGTTGCCTTCTGTACAAATGGAAATCCTCCTTCATTCTTCAAACTTCCAGGTCATGTATCGGACGTAATCCGACATTTGCGGCCCAGAACGTAATGCAGTTAGTAAATTCTTAACCTTTTCAAAGCTCCGTACCCAAAAAGTAAAATCGGGACCCTATACTAAGACTCCGCTGTCCGTCTGTTCATCCGTCCGTCTGTCTGTCTGTCACCAGGCTGTATCTCATGTCGACGGCTAGACAATTTAAATTTTTACAGATGATGTATTTCTATTGCCGCTATGACAACAACAAACCTGATTTTTTAAAGATAATGGTACGGAACCCTTTCTGCGCCAGTCAGACTCGTACTTGGCAGGTTTTATTTCCGTTATCTTTAGTTGTTCTTTGTTTATCGTGTGTGTAAGTTTCCAATACTGGCGTAATTTTATCAAACTGCCTAAAAGCATCAGACATAGCTTAACGACTGTCATACAATAAGCTGAGACAATCTGCCTTCCGAAGCACGGAATTTTCTAATGATTTTTCCAGTATAACGAGCACTGACCCAGAAACTAAAATTTGAAGTAACTCCCAAAGAGCAGACTCATTCGAAACCCATTTTTCTCAAGAACATAGTTTCCTACAAAATACCCCTTTTGGAAACATGTCGCCCAAGTTTCCAGGGGCGAACTTTGAACATCATTCATTAGTAAAGGCCGCACTCCACCGACAGCGACGGAAAATTGATTTTGATTCGAGCTCTGTTCAACTTTGTTGAAAGTTATTTCGCAGTTGAGAAAGGTAAAGTTGCTTGTGCCGTTAACAAGATGAATGTTACTTTAATTGTCAAACACTTATGTGTATTTGTAATGAATTTTAGAAACTTTTTGGTAGTTTTAGAAATTAATAATCGAAATATTTGTAGCTACGACTCCAGAATTTAAAAGAAAGTAATCTAAAAATGAGATAGAATTTTGTGAAAAGAGCAGGTTTGATAATTATTATATACTAGCCAAAACCCGCGACTTCGTTTGGACTTTACGAGACCGGGAAATGCTCATCAGGCTGAACAACTTTTGATAAGACTTCTTTTTGATATTTCTTATAGATAAGCTGGACCATTATAGTTCTGCATCAGGTGTTCCATTGTCCAAAATCAATTATATCCCATATGTTGCCCAGGCTTAACAAATATATAACAAAAAAGATTCGAATCCGTCCAGTATTTCCGGAGATAAGCGTGTACAAATAGGCATACGGACGGACATTCTTTTTTTTAAATTCTTACTTTATTACTCCAAATGCCTCCAAATGTTTTTTAAAAATATATTTAATTTACATACATATTTTTTTTACTGTTTTATTATACCTATGTAAAGATATATAGAATTTTCTTGTTGATTCGGTTTCTTTTCTTAAAATGGCGGAGCTATGATATGTGGTGGTAAACTATGGTTAAAGTGGGCAGTGAATATTAATTCAGCTATATAAAGACAAACTTTTAAGGTCAACAGCTCACAGAGCCTAGTATTAACACTGAAAAAAATAATGGTTACTAGTAGCAAAAATGTTTTCTACACGTTACCAAAATCGTGTGACTTACTCAGGGCTGCTAGTAGTCAAAATGTGTTTTAATTTTTAATTGTAATATGAGACACGCAACTAAATGGTTCTGCTAATTAGAACAAAAGTTGGTATCTACTAAAACAAATCGCAGGTAGTAAAACTGGTTCAGCTATTTCTTTTTCTGAGTGAAGGTTGTGTTAATATTTCCCAGTGGTTGCAACCCTAACTTCCATCACCTTGAATCATTTTCGCTCCAGCAACTTGATGAGCCGATATAAATCAGAGGCGTACTTAGGAACAATGCGGAACGAGTGTGTTAAAAGCGCGATTTGTTATCTTTTGTGAGACTGAGTCCGCGCCCGCTCTTGAGTGCTGCGGATGTCTTGAGTAGTTTTGGCTATCGTTCTTTTGTTTACATTATGGGTGTGAATAACTCAAGTTGGGGGTTTTCTTCGCTACAAATTGCGTGTACGTATATTTGATCGCTGGTCTTAGGGCTCTTATAGACTAGCGACAGTGTAAACCTAAAAATGTCAGACAAACTGTCAAAATAACCCATTATCTGTCATATGCAGATCATACAATGATGCTAAACTCGATGGTTTTGATATCTTTAGACTAAATTATAGACAATTCCGCAATTACGTTCTTAAATTATACCCATAAGATTGTTTCAATACTATGTTTTAGATTTCATTATTATATATATATGATTAAGAGTATGATAGGTAAGAGGAATCTATATATAAATAAATAGATTTCCCTTACTTATTAACCACACTGTTTTGAATATTCTGGTAAATTATAAACTTAAAAATTTGAGTACTGCTTTTTCGCTGTTAATTAGACTCATATAAGTATTTAGATCATGCTGTGTACACATATTTTTTGGACAATTTTACTAAATCATAAATATATAGAAGTATCTATTAAGATAATGTTAGTTATAATGCAACTTTGTAAAATGTCTGTTTTGTGTGCCTATTAAATTAAAATAAATAAAATCTGCCGTGCGACCGTCGGCGATGGTCGGCGATAATCGCGCGGTAGTTTTTGACAGGTTGACATCAGTCACGCACGAGATCGTTTGCGACAGTCTTCGAAAGTCGCGCTAAGTCACGTGGCTTAGAACTTAGCGGTGAAATTTTGTTTGTCAAAAAAGTACAGGATGACTAAGTCCCATATCTCTGGGATGACTACTTACTGACGTCAAAAATGCCTGCTCTATTTATTTAAAAGCAAGGTAAGGAGAAACGAAAAAACTTAGAATTAAACAATTGCTTTCTTCCCGTGGAGATCATAAAAGCCGATCGAAGGTATGGACGGTCGTGGGCTCTGTCTACTCCTGTAGGAAGAGTCATCAGTATAAATATTTTTCCTTGCTGGTCTGGGAGAAAAAATCTTAGAATGTACCAGCTCCTCCCGCGCAGATTGTAGAAGCCGATCGAGGGACTGGGCAAAAATCTGAATCATATTAATAGGCGATGCAGCTAGCAACCCATCACTACATGTTTTGATACCTTTTCCACCTTCTCGCCCACCATATGACGCTAAAAGTGGCCAGTCTAGCGGCCCTGGGCTCTTTCTGCTTCGAACCGCAAGACCCAAAGTGCTCTTTTTGCCCCGATAAGGATAAAGACGTGATATAATGTATGTATGTCTAATGTATGTAAGTATAAATATTTTGAAAGGGCAATCTCGGCAAATTATTGAAATACGATTTTTTATGAAGGGTTTAAATCAAAAAAAAAGTTATTGCATCTTATTTTTTTTATTATAACTCAATAAGTGACAACAATTCAAAAAGTTTTGGAGTTACGATTCAATATTTAAAGTACGGCAATGATCTGCAAGACGTTGTTTATATTTTAGGTTTTTGTATTATTATTTGTTTAGTTTAATATAGATTTTAATGCAAGTTATTGTAAACTTAATATTAAAATTACAAATTACAACAAAAAGACTATAGGTATATCTAATAAGTTATATTTCTTCAAAACAAAAAGAAGATAGGTAGCTGACCTCCCAGTTCGACTAAAAACTGAACACAGATATACAGGCTGGAGTTAAAAACCTGAACTTGAAGTCACACGCAAAGGGTGTTCTCAAAGCGGAGGGCTCGCGAAATAAGGGCACTCCAATTAGGGCCGCCTCTCAAGAGAGGAGTTTTTAGTGGCTGCTGCTTCACGGCTTTTACGTTTGGGCCGTTTAGGATTCAATTGATAGAGTGGCACAAGAGTTTGTCTGTAAAGCTTATTCTTAGATGTATTTGTGTGGTTTACATTTACACTCTCTGACATTTCATTGGAAAATAAATTCCTCTATCCATATACATAATCCAAATTTGTGTATAATATAAGGTAAAAAAGTTTCGAAAATGATTTTCGATCGAGACCACGTAGTTATGCCCGTCCAAAACTGTCGCGTTAATTCGCGTGACCCCATGAACTAAGGGCGGCCGGCCGGCGGCGCCTGGCGGTGATGCTACTTATTAATCTCACGATTTTACTTTAAAGTTTTAGTATTTTTTTATTTGTTTCTGATTTTTTATATTGACTACTTATTTAGCTAATTAGGTCTTACTAACGATCCCTATACGTGGCCTTCAACTCCAAAACCAAAAAATATATATATTTACTAATACAGTATCTTTTTATAAATGTATATTGTACAACTTCTGCCCCAAACGCATAATAATTAAACATCCTTTCAATTACTGCCCGTTTGACTGAAAGATAAGTCCGCCGTTATGTAGGTAAGTACCTATGTCTACTTTCTGATTTGTATCAGTGTCCTTTCTGATGTACAATAAGCTTTAATAAACGAACAAAATTAAGGGTCCTCCCCGCGCTAACGACCTTGAAAACACAAAAAAAATTATTTCTCTTTCTGTAAGTGAGATTATCAAAAACCCTCGTACAACTTTATAGCTAGTATCCTTAAGTTTCATTAGAACCTCGAAAATCATTGAAATAAAATACCCTGAATTTTCCTTTGCAAAAAATACTAAAAACGGCCATTTTTGACTCTTTTTGTAAAGGTTTCTAAACCGGATAGTATTTCAATGACTTTCGAGGTTCTAATGAAACTTCAGGATACTAGCTAAAAAGTTGTACGAGGGTTTCTAATAATCTCACTTACAGAAAGAGAAATTAATTTTTTTGTGTTTTCAAGGTCGCTAGCGCAGGGAGGAGCCTTAAGATTTCGTGACAAGGAAGAGCGCGTTTAACCCACGTCTAACCCACGCCTAGCCCACGCCTAGCGTGCAAATTTGTTGCATATAAATTTGAGTCCTGTCACACATCAATACAACTTAAATTACATTTACCGAAGTCTAGTCGGAGCGAGCGCCGAGCGATCACTTTTTCTTATATATCCTTCAATAGGTACTTGCTGATACAGCTTAATTATAATCGAACCTTGTGGTCTAAAAGCGTGGGCATTTGCAACAACATCAAAGAAGTTTAAACTAATTGAAACCGGTCAAATGAGGTATGGACAGAGCTTTTTCTTTTTTTAGGGTTCTGTATCTAAAAGTTAAGGCCGAAGTCCTCTGACCATTCTCTGACCAAGTATGGCTCTGGTAGTACAGAAAGGGTCGTGCTCCTGCAGTGGAGACAAAAAGACCTGATGATGGTGATGATGATGACTCAAATGTTGCCAACGGGACCCTATTACTGAGACACCGCTGTCTGTCCATCTGTCAGTCTGTCACAGGGCACTATCTCTTGAACCGTTACAGCTAGACACTTAAATTTTCACCGATTATGTAATACTGTGGCCGCTCTAACAACAAACAGCTGCTTAAAGTAATATAAAGTCTAAAATTAAAAGGAGTCGTCATACAAGAAACCTGTTTTTTAGCGTTTTGAACTCGTTTTTAGGGTTCCGTAGTAAACAAGGAACCCTTATAGTTTCGCCATGTCTGTCTGTCTGTCTGTCCACGGTCCTACAGAGAAACTATAAGTACTAGAAAGCTGTAATTTGGCATGGATATGTATATTAATTATGGCGAAAAAGTCGTAAAATAAAATATGGAAAAAATATTTTTTTAGGGTAACTGCCATAAAGTAAAGACGTAGTCAATATTTTTTTTCTCGAAAAACACATTGAGAAGGTTATCGTTGAATAGGTCTCGCAAAAATATTGTTAGCTCGGGAACACCATTCTTCGATTTAGGGATCCGTTTCTGAAATATTTGGGTTTAAAGTTCAAATTTTTGTTCGAGTCAAGTGTCTCCCCCCTCTATCTGCTAAACGGTTATATATGGCCACGTGAAAAAAAACATAATTATAGTATATATAATGTAGTTTGAAGGAAAACTATCAGAGCCAAGTAGGGTCTACAAATTAAAAAGTTATAGGCGATCAACTTATAAAATGTACTTGAAAAAAGACATTTTCATACAAATTCAATAGATATTAGTTACATTTTTGTAATAAAGTTTGATAAATAAATAAATAAATAAATAAATTAGTTTTAAGACGTTTTTAGTGGCAAGAACTCAAAGTTGGCATTCGCAACTACGGAACCCTACACTGCGCGTGGCCCGACACGCACTTGGCCAATTATTTATAATGGTATTAACGATATACTAAAAAACATTGTAGGTACGGAACCCTCAATGAACAAGCGACTCGCAATTAACTGATTTTATTTCGGCGAGTTGAGATCTGAGACAAATTCACCAAATGGCAATTTTTAATTGATATTTTAATTACGAATGAAAAATGCTATTGATGTTTGAATTGCTTTCAAGTAGGCATTTTGCGATTTAATTAAATATATATAAATTGAAATCTTTATTTTTTTTACAGGATGGAGTAATTCTTCTAAGCTTTCGTTTTGAATTGGGAAAAAGGAATCAAATCATTTGTTGGATTTGTTTTTAAACCATCAATTTGGATTTTTTCCATATTTTGTCTGTAAAACTGATATTTGCCTGTAATTTCTTTGAAATTACAAAAATTATAACCGAAATCTGACTCGTCGTTTAAAAATAAAAGCTAGACTACGTTTGTACGAAAAAGTCTGATTCTGTCTAAGGTAAGGGAACTCTTACTCTGTCCTATTAACAACACATTGAATGTCTTCAAAAAAATTCAAAAACTCTAACCGGCCGTAGGGACCAATACGAAACTGGGTTTTCTTCGGCGTAATCCTCATAACAGTGGTCGTTCCGAAACGCTTGTAGTTTTCAGCTTTTGCACTAAAATAATATTTAAAAAAAATACCTTCAATAAGAGACAAATTTATCCTACATTGAATTTTTTTTTTGGTTTTGACTAAAACCTACAACGTTAATAAGGATATTTACAAAGCGATCTCAGATGTCTTCCCCGACGTGACTCAACCTTCCAAGCCTCACCAGGCCACAATGCTATTGAGCCCTCGTCCCATGAATATTGTACCTTTTCAATTCGGCTTTCAGCGCCGCCGTCGGATGGCCGCAAAATTTCAAACGCCCACATAACACCTTCATCTTTATTAAGGGGTTTCTTTAATAGAACGAATGGAAACTCTGGAAATTGTTGCGTGTGGTTCAAGTTGTAAGCTGAAGCATTTATTTTGGACCATTTGGACCAAAATAAACCATGTCTGGACCAATTTGAAAAATTCTTTTTTTGTTTTATAGGGTATGCTTGTCCTATAGAAATTTCATCAAAAGTTTGGTGTAGAAGACGGTTTTTAGGTTTGAAAAATTATGTGACATCAAATATTGTGGTGACATTTCATGAATTTGCTATATCTTTTTATTCTCTCGATTTATTCATCTTCACGCTCACCATCAAACCTTGATGTTTAAAATGACACGTCCACATCAACAAATTGTTGACCTTTGTGATCTAGTGGTCACCATGCCAGGCTCCTAAGTTCCGGGTTCGATCCCCGCTCGGATCCAGATGTAATTATCAGATTGACCTGGGTCTTGGATGTTTATCTATATATGTATTTGTTATAAAATATAGTATCGTTGAGTTAGTAACACATAAGACAAGAGTCGAACTTACTTTAGTTCAATCTGTGTGATTTGTTCGTATATCATTACCTATTTAATATTTAAGTATATATGTCAAATAGTGACTTTACAAAAAGTTATGTGTGACTTCCTAATTGTTGCCCTCAGTACAGAAGAAAGAAAAATTTCCACCTGAGATTTCCGCTATCGCTTAACACTAGCGCCTGAATTCAATATGGAGTCCGCAGCCGCGTAGGAACGCAATGTCAATTATTAAACAATGCAATCGTGCGCCGCCCTAGTAAATACTTCAATACCTACATGTAGGTCAGAGCATGGGAACGCAACAAATTATTTAGGAGACATCTGCGTTGAATACTTTATGGCTTTATGATTTGTGACAACCCTGAGAGTTACACGCAGCGCCGTTATTATAAACCGACCGAAAAAGGAGGAGGTTATATATTCGAATGTATATTTTTTTAATGTATGGACTTAAAAAAAAGGAGGTTGTGTTTTTTTATTTATTATTTATTTATTTAAAAACTTTATTGCACTTAAAATAACACACATTAAACACATATAATTATAACGTATATGTAAATATATTATTATATATAAATATATAATATAATGTATATTCAACTGTATATTTTTTGTGTATGTTCACCGATGTTTTCGTCAATTTTGGACCGATTTTCAAAATTCTTTTTTGATTCAAAAGAGTCCACTTCCGAGGTGGTCGCGTCGGTTGTGTAGTTTGGGGGGGAATTCGGTTTTTAGTTTAGAAAAATTACTATTTTTTGACCCCTGACAAAAAAGAGATGTTATATGTTTGACGTGTTTTTGTCTGTGCGCCTAAACGAATGGGTTCGATGCGGTTTTTTATTGTTTGAAAGCAGACTTGATCGATATGATTCTTAGTTGTTTGATGAAAATCGGTTCAGCGGTTCATTGGGGATGAACGCAAAAAAGTCGGGTTTTATTTTTATTAGCTTGGCAAACAAAATTGCTGACCGAGCGAGAGTTAAGCGTCGCCCTCAATCCACAGGTCGCATTTCTCAAAACTGATTTTCGTTAACTTTTCTAAGCAGGTTCGATTAGGACTCAATCATGGAATGTTTTCGTCCATTCAGTTTCTAAATTAGGGAGACATAGGGGATTCATTTAAATTAAGGTAGCGCGGCGAATATTTATTCAGTTTTAAGCTATGCATAAAGACTGACGCCGTGTGGTATCCGGCAGAGTAGGATAGGTCCACTCCAAGTCCTCCCGTATGGATGTCGTAGAAGGCGACTTAGGAAATACAAGCTAAACAAAGCTTATAAACATCAATAAGACCTCTGCAACCCGTCTGGCCAGCGTGGAGAGTATAGGCCAAGTTCTCTGGCTGCTCTAGCAAAATATGGCTCTAGTAGTAGGTACAGAGAGGGTCGTGCTCCTGTAGTGGAGACAAAAAGACCTGATGATGAAAGACTAACTCACGAGGTCCACGGCTCACAGAGTCAATATAATTGTTGATAGAAAGAGGCATTATAATATACAAGTGTCTCTTTTTCTCTCTCATCTCGGCGTTTTTTTCTTCACTACACACCGTCTTGAGCATTATTGAGACCATTGGTACTGATATCTATGACAAAGTCGAGCCAGCATTTCTTAGGTCTACCACGTCTGCCGGGGCCCGGTGGAAGCGAGATGGTTACACATTTCTTTTCCACATAACTTACCGGTTTTTGCAAGACTGGAATGTACTATTGTATGCAACTCTCTTGCAGTTGGTTTGCTATTTCACGGACATAAAGGCTGCCGTGAATGCGGACGTTGATCAGGCCCTGATTGCGCGCTTTGATATTTGTTGCATATAATTTGGTTCCTATCATACATCAATACAACTCAAATTGCATTTGCCGAAGTCTACATAACACGCGCACGCTTCGGCTACGCCTCGCGCTCGCCTTGCTTCCACCTCGCGCCCGCCTTGCGCCTGCCTCGCGCCCGCCTGGCGTCCGCCCGGAGTTCGCCCCGACTGAACTTCGGTGTATGCATTTGAGTTGTATTGATGTATAATAAAACGCAAATTTTATGCAACAAATTTCAAAGCGTGCCAGGCGTGGGCTAAGCTTGCCCTTGGCGTGCGAGTGTCGTCTAAACGCGCACGGTATCTCCGCTTGCCAGTCTTTTCCGTCATTTTAATTGAGGTCTCAGACTATTTTTTTTATTGACCGAGCGAGCGAAGCGAGCGAAGCGAGCGAAGCGTCTCAGTTTCGAGACTAGCCAAAAATTCTTTTGTCCGTCTGTCTGTCTGTCTGTCTGTCTGTCTGTCTGTCTGTCTGTCTGTTCTCGCCTACAGGTCGCATTTCTTAACCGATTCTCATGAAATTTTGTAAGCAGGTTCAGCAACTAAATATATTTTTTTTGTCGAGCCAGTTTTTCGAAATTTTTCAAAATGGCGGAAATATGGGGGTTTAAAATTTTAAAACTGTCATATATCCGCCATTTCAAAATATTTTCAAAAATGTCACTAGACTTTTTTGTTGCCATTATGAAAACGATATTTTTTTATTTGAACAACTTTTTTGTCTGAACAACTTTTTTGTACGTTATACTTAAACGGGTTTAGGGTGACTCGCGAAGTCTAGCTGACTAAGCCGTGACGAATATACAATAAAAATCCTCTTACAAAATATACTTAAACTATTTAACGATGAATTCAGTCCGGGCTACTAAACAACTTTCTTAAAAATACATATCTCCTGGGGTCCACGAAGTAATTTCTCTGAATACCTAACTATTATGGTTATTATTTTGAGTTTCAGTATATAGTCAATATAAGTAGTTCTATAAATTTTATCATATTTAACTGACTTAAAATAAAAGGGTTTTGCTTATTTTACAATTAGTTTTTTTTTTCAGTTTTTGCTTATTTTGATTGATTGTTGGCTTGTTTATTAAATTTAGCAATTTTGTTGAGCGAACTTTCGTTCAATCGCTATCGCTGCTTGTCTGTGCTTCTGTAGTAGTATTAGTAATTATGCTACGAACTAACAAGAGATCAACAGCAATCAAAGCCCGCGAAGTAGCTTTACGAAGAAAGTAAGAAACCAATGAGCAGCGGCATAGAGCCATGGCAATACAAATAAACATTTAAACCTGGTTTTTCCAACAACGAGCTGACTTTGTCATTTGAAAAATGATGGGTCATTTTTCGGTGAAAGACTACTGGTACAGAACTGAATTTCAGCATCACGGTAGACCTCATATCCATGGGATTGTATGTTTGAAAGGTGCTCCTGACATTTCAGAGCTAGATCGAAAGTCATTTGAAGAAAGGGCTGTGATTGGCAACTATTTTGGAAATTTGGTCACAACCATGAATTCGCATATCGGTAAACCTGCACCGATGATAAAATTCATCCAAATCAGGTACATTATTCTGAAATAATAATCGCGAGGTCTAAGTTCGTGGCGAACTACTAGTTTGGTATGAGATTCATAAAAAAAAACAAACGTTAGCTCCAAATGATTACTTTAATCAAAAAGTTAGAATTGCTACCTTACAATATTACTTTCTTATCTAAACAATAGTACATATAATTCTGGTGTAATTACCTATATACATCAATGTTTTTAAAACTTGCTCTATAAAATTTAAGCACTTCGTTAAACATACTAAAACTAACGTAGAAAATGTCAAGAAACGTGTTAAGTTTTCTTTTTGTGAATCTGTTACATTAGGTCGTTGCTTCATTTATTCTGAGTAGAGAAAAGGGAAACAAAGACAATTTTTATTATAAAATCAGCCAAGTGTGAGTCGGACTCGCGGACTAAGGGTTCCGTACCATATCTATCAAAAAATCACGTTCCTTCTATGGGAGTTTGTTGTATGGGACCCTTACATATTTATTTTATTATGTTTTAGTGTTTGTTGATATACCGGCAATAGTATATCTATAAATATATCATGTGTGAAAATTTCAACTATCTAGCTATCACGGTTTATGAGAAAAAGACGGACGGACGGACAGCGGAGTTTTAGTAATAGGGTCCCGTTTTTACCCTTTGGGTACGATGTCCTAAAAACCGACAATTAGTACTTGGGAGATTTAAGAGGATGTGTTAATAAAAGCATGTTGCAAGGATGCATTGTTAAATAGTTACTGTAAAAATTCACCACATCAGGAATTCAACAGTGTCGTTTGGAATTGATAAATTTAGTAATAAACTCTTATTTTATCTCCGCTCTTCTCTGCTCAGTAAAGCTTAAACCCTACTTAAAACTACACTAAACTCGAAACATAGTGAAACTAAACACGAATTCAGTTTGGGAAACACCTTCTCTCCACTACCGTGGCGCAGTCTATCCTAGCCATCTCTCGGAATATTCTAGACAACTGCACCAACATACTAACATCGTTGTTCCTACACAACCACAAGTTCAATATATTCTCAGTCGGAGAACACGTGTTCGAGAAGTAATAGTAATAAGACGTTAGTTTCAACTTCTCCGCCAACAATCGCCAGTCGTTCCCCTTCGACGTCTGCGAATCCAACAACTTACACAATATCACCCTATCTGATTTAGTCAACGCGTTCGTCCTATAATTATTGTCTGTGCTAAAATTACTTCTATATATACCCTCGTTCTTAAAAACGAAGTTGTAACTGTCTTTTTTCGACAGCGACGAATAATTGAAAGGGTTTTCTAAAATCGTAACAGTGCCCACAACGCCTACGCCGGAATAGCTGAATCGTTTGTTAAAATTTAGATTGGAATTCAAATCATTCGTTTTAAAGTTGAAATTGACCGAGTTAGATTGTTTCTGTTTTTGATACACGGACAAGTTCAGTTCCAAACAATTTATGGAATCGGTTTGTTGGAGAACGAAAATACAATGCACGGACCTGACGCCCATATTCCACACTTGGGAATAAGGCAGCTCTTGATATTTCCCCCCCGACTGAATGCGCCAGCCTTCCCCCACTTCTCGAATATTTAAGCACAAATCGGAGCAGCTCTCTTGGAAATAAACTATTTTCGGTTCGCAAAGCAAGGTGCCGCCGACACGCCTTTCGTTCTCGAGACATTCGTGGAAAGCATAAGGGGTGTCGTTAAGCACATGAACTTTCAAGCTAAAGTAATTATCGTCCATTCTGTTTGATATAAACATGGCTATTTTCAATAACTTGGCGTCGAGACCGCTGAAACTTCGCCCAACTAGAACAAAGTCGCTTAGGAATTCGCATACGAGGAAAACTTTGGAGGGATCGACTTGGGCAAAGATTGGGGTCCCGGGCGTTTCTTGGCCGAGAGTTAGGACTTTTCTCCATTCTTTTGAATTGATTTCTTCGGGTTTCTGAAGGATGGACAGAAGCCAGCTGGTGTTCTTGAGAGCAGCGCAGTGAGGGAATGATACGATGACGCCTTTGCAAAAGTGGAAATTCTTAGGGCCGCAGCGAACGATAGGGCTGAGTTGAGTTTCACCTGTCAACAAAGTTATGCATAAGTATACCTACATATAGGGTGTCCCATAAGTAAGGAGACAATTTTCTAAATCAAACTGGCCAAATAAAAAGTTTTCATAAATAAAAAAAACTGCTTGTTATGGTTACTATAGATAACATATCTTTCAAAATATGCGGGTTTTATTGCCGTCTTGCATTTTTTTCAAATGAAACGAGCTGAAAAGGATTTGTTATCAAAGAGAGTTTTTCAATATTATTTGTTTCATGGGAAATCAGAGACATTATGCTATTTTACTCAAGAGGGAGGAAGAAAAACTAGTCGGTACAGAATAATAAAACGTTACGAAGAAACAGAAGACACTGATTTTACAAAAAGATTCCGGGAAGACCACGTACAGTATCTACATGTGGAATTATAAACGGAGTAAAAAAGGTTTTTGAACAGGCATGTTCAACAACGGTGAGAGTTGCGGCAGATAAACTAAACATTTCTAAATCCAGCGTATCTAGGATTAAATGTAAAGATATAGGCTTGAAAGCTGATGTAAAATTAGCCTCCCCCAAAAATGTCACAGACCAGGAGGCGCGTGCGAAGCGAGGGTGCAGTAAAGTTTATGAACAAACTTTGAATTTTTTTTTTCATAATCGATGACGAGACATACGTATCAGTTGACCCGAGTGATGTATCTGGGAAACAATATTTCCATGCAACCTGTCGTAAGATGTTGATTATAACAAAAAAAATAAATCAAAGGCTTAGTTTTAAAAAAAAAACCTTGTTTGGCAAGGTATGGATGAAAACGGTAATGTTTCCAAACCCTGTCATCATACAGGGTCTTTTCTATGAACTCCCAGATTTATCTGAAAAAGTGCATTATTACGAATAATACCTTTAATAGACAAGCATTATATGAGAGAAGAAGTTTTGTTTTGATTTGGCTTCATGCCATTACGAGTTAAAAGTTACTCAGTATTTACAGACTGCAGGTGTTGAGTTTATAACTAGACAAGACAATGTCCCAAAGGCCCAAATGTTCCTCAAGCTCGAGGTATTGGAATGTTTTGGGCCCTATGTAAAAAAGAGTATAAAAAGTACACATATAAACCACAAACGATGATATCTTTCAAAAACTGATGTACTAGATTGGCCGAATGAGTAGCAGCTATAGCTGGAAATGCGGACATGAAACGTGCTGCTATAAATTTAAGAAAAATTGAATACAAAGGTATCGCTGGAGCAAATTTGATGTAGATATTAAAAAAACATTAGATCTACTTGCATTTGCATTCCAAATGCATGTACTATCGGATTATTTTTAATTAAATATTATTATAATAATTTTGTCTCTTTACTTCTGGGACACCCCAGTAACTATGCCTAATGGCGCGGGGTTGATTTCTTAATGTCTTTGACTCGCTGTACGTATTTAGTTGGATAAACGACTAACTAAGGTAAACAAGCAAATGGAAACGCAAAATAGTGTTGTTCTTCCTGGCACGACCATGGAGGAATTCCATAATTTAATTGTGTTACATGTTTATGAAAAAAGGTGTACTCGCACTTGGCGGCTTTTTTATATTATAAAGAAGTAAGAAATTATTTATCTTTTCGAGACGAAGGCGAGTGTCAACGAATAATTGTGGATGGAAAAGTCGAAAGCAAAAATTTTGACTCGGCAAATAAAAAAGTTTATACGGGGCACGACCACTTTAGGTATGCCGGAACGCCGAAAATAGAAGCGTACAACTTTTTTGTTCAAAAGTACATTAAAGTACACCTTTTTTCATGAACATGTACCACAATTAAATTATAGAATTCCTCCATGGTCGTGCCAGGAAGAACAACACGCAAAATAGAACTCCGAATATTAGTTATTTCAAATAATCCATGTTCGAAATCTGCCATCATCTTACTTTGTCGGGTCAGCTATATTCAATACATCCGCTAACTTAATCCAAGAATAAATTGTAACTTTGTCGGCAAATATAGCAAGTTCCAGGTCAGGCCGCGTTTGAGATTTAGGTCGGCGGCGAGTTAATCCTGTTTTAGTCGGCTTGGCTTACAATGTCAGGTCTCCGCAACTTTCTGAGGTGACCCTCTTTTGTTATTGCTACTTTATGTGGCAACCTTTGTCTTTTGAAGGTTTATAGGGCGATAAAAGGTCACATGCGAAATTTTGTTAATACATAATCATTTTGTAAAAAAATTGATGGTGAAATAAATTAGAACGTTTATTTCTTAGGATAAGGATCTATTTCTTGAAATTTAGATACTGATTATATTTGATAAGGTTGACAGTTTCCGTGTGATACTAATTGATCAATCGTTGTAAACCAAATTTGGAAATCCTTGGAAAAGGCCTAGGTCCAGCAGTGGACGTCCTGTGGCTGATATAATAGGTAATGAAGATGTTACAAAGCTAGCAATGCACAAAAATCAGTAACAATATTTGTAATACCTAGAAAGTAGAACACACAGCGAAGACTGTCTGTCAAAAAAATCAATGTCTATGGTCTCTCAAACGCGGTTTAACAGTGCCTCATACAAAAGTTTCGCTTAAAACTCTTCAATGAAGAGTAAACAGCTGTTTTGCCTTTCTGCGTTGTCACCGTACCTAAATCACATCTTGAGTTACGGAGAATCATAGCTGAGGATGCAACAGGAAATGCTTTTAGATGAGGTCTTACCTTCCTGCAAAACCGGCCTGTTCCACTCCTCATCCGTGACCTCAATAGAAAACAGCTCTTCCTTATCGACCACCCCATCTGGCACAAATAGACTGACACCACACTTCTCCAGATTTAGCCAGCCGCCGTCGCTTGACACGATTTTGGACACCGCCGTCTCCAAGTGCTGGGTGTTCAGGTATTTTGAGTCGACGGAAGCATGGTTGCGAAGAGACGGGGACATTTCTACACTTTCATTGCCGTACGACGACCCCGCTGTATAAAAAAATGAAATTCATTAAAAACATTGTCAAGGAAAAGGAAAGAACATTTCAGCTTTTTTTATAATTTAGCAGTGATAAGCTGCACACACATGGTTATTGAATATTCTACTCGTATTGGTTAGATAAGAAAACAAAGGAGCTACGGATACTGACAAATAAGTAAGTTTTTCTTTGGTTTTATTAAATTGACCATTTCAATAGCAAATATTTAATTAATACAACCCTTAAACTTAGCAGTAGCAAGCAATGTCTATAGTTTCGCTTTATATGCAGTAATGAGGACCTCTCGCGCGTTTTATATCAAAATCGTCAATCAATACTCTACTCATCCTCATCACCAGGTCTTTTTCTCTCCACTGCAGAAGCACGACCCTCTCTGTACTACCCAGAGCCATACTTGGCCAAAGTAGCCTTGGCTCAAATATGTAATCCTACTTCCTACTATCCTACTTCCTACTAATATTATAAATGCGAGAGTGAGTTTGTATATTTGTTTGTTTGTTTGTTTGTTACCTCTTCACGCTTGAACTTCTGTACCAATTTGGATGAAATTTGGTATGGATATAGTTTAATACCCAAGAAAGGACATAGTATAGTTTTTATCCCGAAATTCCTACGGGGAGCGAAGCCCACGGGTACAGCTTGTATATAATCCTATCCTACTAATATTATAAATGCGAAAGTGAGTTTGTATATTTGTTTGTTTGTTATCACTTCACGCTTCAACCACTGAACCTATTTAAATGAAATTTGATATGTATATAGTTTGATACCCAGGGAAAGACATAGGATAGTTTTTATCCCCGTGCTAACACGGGGAGCGCAACCCACGGGCACAGCTAGTAGGTATATAAAATTAAATATATCTAATGATTTCTTTAGCTCCTTTGTTTTCTGTTCTGTTTTAAGGCAAGCAGTGTAGTGACAATGGGACTCACAGCTCAAAAAGCAGCTGGAGTCAGATCGGTCTGACTCCACGCTATCCTTGCAAGCGAGATGCCTGTCGCCGAGCTCGGTTCTTACCTCGTGGTCGATTGGGGACATGTAACTGTGAAAGGTAAATCATGTTTAGCAAATGATCTTCTTTATTTAAGTATTTTAGTTATTTAATTAACGTTATTACAAATGTAATAGGCGGATTTAAAATCATAAGCTTTATCTACCACTCAAGTTACTGGTGACACCGAAAGTGGATTTTGGGTCTTACTGCCATGGGCTCTGCATGGAACCGCAAGACCCAAAATGCTCTGTCTGCCCCATTAGGGATAAAGACGTGATAGTATGTATGTATGTGTATGTAAGGAGGTGCAAAATTTATGTCATTTTTTTAAAAGTTTATCTAATAATAGGGTGTGGCCTAAAATTTTTTTTACGGTAACGTAAACCACCCCCACTCCGAAACTTCAAAGCGCTGTATCTTCGTCAATTTTGACTTCTTCTCTAAACGAAAAAATAGGGGTTTTTTTCTTGTTGGATAATCTCGTTGACGATATAAATAAAGTAGTTTATTTTGGACCAAGTCTACATCCCTATTCACATTTTATAATTTGGGAGGTCATGAGATTTTTTTCTTTTAGTCTTTTAAATTTTTAAATTAAAATTAAAAGTCAAGGTATAAAAATAACAGCAAGACGATAAATATGAGTTGTGAACCTCATTACCTGTTAGCCAACTGCGGTACTTCATACAAATGCTCATTCCTGGCGTTAGTAGACGTGCTCATGTGTCTGTGTGTTCTCCTAGAGTCTATCGTGTGGAACTCTTCGTGTATGGTCAGATCGGGCTGGTTCGTCAGCGTCCTCTTTATCACATTTCCGAAATAATTTGTACCTGTAGGAAATAGTTGTTTAAATCATTTTGATCAAAGCAATATAAGTAACTATTTGGGATGAGAAAGGAAAGTTTGTGTCTAAATAAATATTTTTAGATGATTTTATAAAATACCTATAAGAACATCGCAGTTTGAAACACCAAGCCAGATTTTTATTAAACCTTTTGTACAAAATACCTAATGAATGTTACAAACTAGGTCTTATTTTATAACGCGGTTTAACTGTAGTACTTGGTTTAAAACATTATCCGCCCAAAGCAAGAAGCACACCCGAAATGTAATTTTCTCTTTCGTAATTGTCGGCTTCATGTGGGTAAGTAATGGTTTAAATCCGTACTTAAACTTATTCTGCGCTTTATAATAAGAAAGTGTAGGTCTTTTAACCTGTTGTCTGTGCAAAACACCAGGCACAATAGTAAAACAATGCATGTCGACCGGATTCCGGTCTGCTCACAGATGACAGGTTAATTATGCACGCGTAATCTGGGTTTTTACTATACTTCAGTCATATAAGTATCTATATGTTTTATAAAACAATGTTGGGATTAAATAAATATATAGGGACAAATTACACTGATTGAGCTAGCCCCAAAGTAAGTTCGAGACTTGTGTTTTGGGATACTAACTCAACGATACTATATTTTATAACAAATACGTATATGGATAGACATCCAAGACCCAAGACAATTTGAAAAAGACCATTTTCCAAATTGCCCTGACCGGGAATCGAACCCAGGACCTCTGGGAGGCGGACTAACATGGTGACCACTATGCCACGGAGGTCGTCAGGGGGTCGTGAAATATGTCTAAAAATGTAACAGGAATTAATATTCTAAATACAAATATGTAGTAATAGATTTTGTTACCTGAAGGCGGTTTAACATAGGGTGAATTTTCAGTCATTTTAAATTTCATATACTTTATTCCCAATATAACAACAACAATTAATATAAGAAATGCAATTGACAATGCTATCAGTAGAGGCCAATACGATGATCCTGAAAACATACAAACACAGTCAGATGTTGTTCTAACAAAACATAATAATAAGTCATTATAGTAAGTAAATGAAGTACGGGTAGATAAAAAAAAAAAAAAAAAAAGTTAAGCCACATAGTTGTGTATTAATACGCTATTTTCCAACAAGTCAAATCAGCAACTTTTTTCTAAACGTCAACAAAAACAGTTTCTATGGGATATTGTATGAAATACAGGCAGATGACGTCATAGATTTTAGGAGTCAAATAGCGCTCTTATTGTCAGTTTTTCTACAATAATAAATTTAAAATCACGTTAAAATGGATATGTTTAAAGACAAGTGACATTATTTTGCGACGCTTTATTTTTTTATTCGTACAAAATAATTTATTTTTGACTTAGGAAAGTACCCAATTGTCACAAATCCGAAATATTTTGCCTAACTTTTCGATTCTACCAAAATTTCTTTTTAAAAACGTTATGTCGCACTTACCATCATGGATAAGCGCAGACTTCGAAGTCCTAACACATAAAGGGCATTGGGCCACCTGGTGGTCGATGCCTGTGCAAGGCTTCCTGCTACTGCTGAGACATCGACGTCTCCTGAACTGGAGGCAGTCGGAGTCGCAAGCTGACCACTCAGACCATTGGGACCACCGATCTGGTGAGAAAAATCTATTTGAACAAAAAAACTAAATACTTATATACTACAACCCATCTCCCATGCTGGTCTGGGAGAAATAAAAAAACTTAGAATGTACCAGCTGCTTCTCTTCCCACGCAGATCGTAAAAGCCAATCGAGGGAATGGGCAAAAATGCAAATCATGTTAACAGGCGTTGCGGCTAGCAACCCATCACTGTATTGATTGCTTTTCCATCTTCTCGCCCACCATGACGCTAAAAGTGGCTTTTGGGTCTTGCGGCCCTGGGCTCTGCATAGAACCGCAAGACCCAAAATGCTCTGTCTGCCCCATTAGGGATAAAGACGTGATAGTATGTCTGTATATATGTACAACCCAATGCACAAGATGTGATTTGTGACTAGTCCGTAATATGGAACGGATAACCCTAAAAAAATTGATTGCCCATAAAATTGGAACATTCAACCAATCGAGATTTAAAATTTTAAAAAGCAAAAAAAATATCTTTCATTATACAATATCCTTTTTTATTAAGTACAAATATTTTAAGGGGTGATTCAGTCCATCATTTTGAACAACTTTTCCCAATAAATGTATATCGAAATACGAAAAATATTTTTTCGGTTTTCATACAAATTGAAGTAGTCACGTGATATCATTACTATGAAAAATGAAAATTTTCTTTTCGTATTTCGATATACATTTATTGGGAAAAGTTGTTCCTTATGATGGACTGAATCACCCCTTAAAATATTTGTACTTAATAAAAAAGGACAATGTATATCTTCCAATTGTTATTCGTAGGCAAGCTATCCCATTTCACGGTCATAAATATTATTATGCTATTACTATAAAAAACACCCCATGTTCTTTAAAAATTTCTAAATTAAAAGAATAATTGTGTAAAGATAGAATCATAACACCGTATGACCGATGCCGTTTTTAACTGTTTTTTGTGAAGTGTCGCTAAATGATCTGTTTCATTAGTAAGTACTTACCTAATAATACGCCAGATGACTGATCTGCTAATCCATCCATACCATCAACATACAAATCTGGAACAAACAAGTTGATCAATACAGGTAGCGGCACGAAACTCTAGCGCTGACTGTTATTGCGCAGAAGTCAAAAATAAGTAATCTACCCGTGCGGAGATCCCCTTTACACTTCACTCATCGCTAAACTTACGTGTCAATCGATACTTGTACTTTCAGTTTTAAGGCCCATTTACACGGCGCAAGTTTCTTGCCCATTGCATACAATAAAATTGAAGCAATAGATAACTTGCATGGTCAGCCATACAAATCATCAATTGGCTTCAATAATATGGTATGCAACAAGCACGAAACTTGCACCGTCTAACTTGACCTTTATCATCCAACTATCATTTGTGTTTGTCATTCTGTTTCGTTCATTAAATGTACTTTGTCTACAACTTTTGATTATTTTCGTTATTTCAGGATTGCTACCATAAGTAGTAAAAGTAGTTTGTTTTCATTGTCTTTTATGATACTCTATAGACTTCTTTTAATGTAATTTTTTTTTAACCTTTATAATCTCCTTTTATAAAAATAGAGAGGTTACCGTCGTCGCATATGATGATGTTACATGATGTTACACCATCATTATTGCTCAAACCAATAGCGGGCGCTCCCTCACCTTTCTGCTACACAATTCTGTCGCATTTCACAAAATCTCTCCCACAGATTGCAACGAAGTGAGAGGAAAGATGTAACACATCGAAAATCTAACACCAGCTATAAATTTCCATATAGTTTACTACCTATATCACAATCTAAGCAGTCCTGTGTCTTTTGCTCCTCTGGCCCCACGCACGGTTGACCACCATGGAGTGGGGGCGGGGCGGTACAGGACCTCTGCCTTCTCCTCCCTGACCCCTCCCGTCCTGGACCGCAGTAACAGTCGCTCCAGGCCGACCATGTCGTCCAGCCACCATTCACTAAAACAATGCGAGGTACAAATGTGAATACGATGGTTGCGAGAGAACATACAGCACAGTTGGAAATCTTCGGACACACATGAATAGGATAGATAGAACAATAGGATACGATACGATACCATACGCTATCTTTATCCCTAATGGGGTAGGAAGAGTATTTTTGAACCTGCGGGTCTAAGTAGACAAGACTCAAAACTTTTAACGTGATGATGAAAAAAAAAGGATCTAAATAGTGATGGGTTAGGTTCGGCCTACTAACTGCATCGCCAATTAACATGATTCGCATTTTCGCACATTTTCTCGATCGGATTTTACGATCTGCGCATAGTAGGAAAAGCTTTTTTCTTTTCTCTCAGACCAATAAGTTTGTAGCCGTAATAAGGTTCGCCGTTTGGCATATATGGGAGCCTAAACGACACTTCTAATGGTGTCATCCACAAGATGCCTAAGGACCTACTTAGTTGTGAACATATACTGAGACATGGGAATCGAGATATACTTAGGAGTTAATAAAAACAATGTCCACTTACCAACAACTTTCAACTGAGCGGAATCAGATAACCTTTTTCCCGCTAAATTTTCTGCCACGCAAGTATAATTCGCCATGTCCTAAAAAGCAACAAATTTTTAAACATTAAAAGAAACGAAAATATTAGATACTTGCACAAGTACCTAGTTATAAAATTTTCTTTGAAAGACAAATTTTTCAACATTAAAAGACCACAAGTACGTACCTAGTTATAAAATAAATAAATATGAAAGCAGACTTAGAACAGTTAAACTCTTCTTACCAACAATGACACCTTCTTGATAAATAAATCTCCATCTTTGGAAACCTGAACATTGTCGTCCGTCACAAGAGGAGCCCCGTTTTTGAGCCAGTACACCCGTGCGTACGGCGCAGCCGGCGGCGGCTCACACCTAAACGTTGCTGGGGTGTACTGCTTGACTAACTGAGTTTCAGGAGCTACTGAGAATTGCTTCTTTATGACTGAAAAGGAAGACGCAGTTTATTTCTGATGTCAGCAGGTAAACCTAATACTTTGTTTAAAAAATGAGAAGAGAATCTACAGTGAGCGAAGAAAGATAGATCCATAGCATTATGTTTTGTTTTTCTAATTTACTAAAAATATTCTGGATTTCCATTGTGATCTAAGGATACATTAGAGAACATGTAGTAAGATCAAAAGAATATTTTTGGTTGACCACTAGCAAATGCAAGCTTATTAATTTTTTGATAGTTTCCTGAGTCAGAATCAGTCCTCTTTTCACAGCCAGTGACTTGTGGAACGCCTAAGGGACTTACAATTGCATACCTCTAATCGGATGAACCTTTAAATGACCATGGTGAATGACCATATAAGTGTAAATCCAGTAGTTGAACTTCTTGAAATTAGGATGAGTGTAATGATTACCGTTATTAGTCTCAAACTTACAAGCAAGTTCAATAGTAGCTGGCTGACTCCTGATATGGCCTCCACTAGTCCAGGCAAAACAGGAGCATTGGTACTTCTCATCCCCGAAGTACTCGTCGAAATTCTCTCTGGTCACCTTGTACTCTCCTTCTATAATCCTGACCCCAGATTGGGGATCTACAAACTCAAAGTTTAGGGCTTGGGTTTTAATGCCGTTACATTTGAAGTATACCTAAAAATTTTAATTAGTGTAGTGATTTGAATATGAAATTAAAATGTGGATGCATCTAACTGAGGAACAATTAATTATTTAAGAAGATAGACAAGATAAATAGGCATTTATAACAATCAAGAAAAAAATGTAACGAAACATTTGTAGCAAAGATCAAGAACCACAAAAGATTCACTTTTGGATATAAAATACGAAAAATCAAACTATTGGGGAAAATAATCTGTTTTCAATACAATCTAAGTCATACCAGTTGTAATATACTTGACGCTACTTTATTAGATCTTGAACGTTGACCAGGTGTTATTTTAAAATAATTTCAAATATTACAAAACTTACTTCTAAAGCGTTTGCAGCCCGACATTTTAAAGTAGCTGGTTTATTCTTAACAACATAAGTATTCTCTGGCTCCAACAAAAACACAGGCAGATTATCCTTGGTCGTGTGCAACGGTATCTTATCATCTAAAGGCAGCATATCTTGCACGTCACTCCTAGGGGTTCCTTCTGGAGAATCTTTGTAATTGATTTCTTTAGTGTCATAGTTATAGTCTAAGTATGCACTCTCATCTTCTTCGTCTTCTTCGCGTTCTTCATTAGGGTTGAAGACAGGAGGTAAGAAATAATCGTTGGTTGGATTTTTGTGATGATTGATGAGAAAATCTAAAGGTTTGTGGTCGTAATCCTTTGTTTCCGCTTTACTAGTACTGTCATCTGGCCGTTGATGATGTGTACCTAAAATAGGAAAAGGTCTACTTTGTCGAAAGGTTGAATGTTCGATTAAAACTGTTAAGTTATTTAAAAAAAAAATGTTATCTAATAATATGCTGATGTAACGAAAACTTACAGTTTTATTAAATTTATAGATTTTAAGATTTAGAAATCTATAGTTGCAGTTACCAATATTATAAAATGATTTTCCATGATACTGATAATTTATCCCAAAAGAAATAATTTGAAATACAAATACTGACTGACGAGGGACGAAATGTACAATCAGCTGAATAAATGTAAACAGTGATTGATCTTGCTGTAAACAACAAGACACAAAAAAGTAATGCTGTAGGTACATCGAAATGTTTTTTTTTTGTTTTTGAACTCTAAAGACTGTGATATTTTTATTTGTCATCATTACTATGTAAGTATATATTTCACTAAAGTATATCTATGACTAGATAGTGATACTTGTACAGTAAGGTACTTCCAACAAAACAAAAAAAAACACTGCTTTAGACCTAATTTTTGGTCTCTATCAGCAGCGGTATATTTAAGTACTTACAAAATATCATTTAATCAGATGGTAACTTGTGTCAAAAATAGACCATGAATTAACTAAAAGTGGTAAAAAATACTGTTTTCTGTAAAAACTGTAAAAAATAATTACTGTATTTTTTTTTTGTATAAATTTTATGTGCAAAACAAAATAAAGGTCAATTGTAACTCGTGTCAAAATTAGACCGTGAGTAAAATTTTCTAAAAGTAATTAAAAATACTGGTTTCTATAAATAATGGCTGTCAAAAATTTTACTGTTCTAAAGCAATGCTACTTGCGATTATAAACAAAAAAATTAATCGCGATTTATTAAATTAATTCATTTCAATTCATAGATATAATCATTTGTGGTACAAATATGCTAGTAATAATTTTATTTCATAGAATAGCTTTTAGTTTAATCTATTTTCATTCTACTCCATGATAATATTAAAACGTTATTTATGCTTAGTTAACAAGTTAACCAATGGTCAGCCTAATCATAATTCTGAGGTAAATAATTAGACAAAATAACAATTTCGTGTTTTTTTTTGTGAGTTTTACGAAACTTGAATACTTACTTTTTCCAGCGTTCTGTCCTCTCACTTGAATCACCAACTGTATCTGGACCAAAAACACGCAAGTCCAAAACTTCACTTCCATTTATACACGCAAATTTTTCCAAAGCAACTAGAAAACCAGCCAAGGAGGCATCTTCATCCATAACTATTTCACCCAGCTTATTTGTCTTAATTCAACCTCATTTAAAACGAAAAGTTTCATAAACACTTCTTTTTATCACTAAAAGACACTTTATTAAAACTTCACAGTATTTTTCTACCGCAATTTTTTTATTCGTAAAAGTTCTGGAATTTCCGACGTCCTTCGAACAGGTGTGGTTGTCGCGAGGGTTAGGGTAACACTGCGATCTAAGGGATGAATGAAAACATTCACGGTTTAGGGGTTGGTGCTGCGCATGCGTGAAAGTTTTACCTACTTTGTAATTTGTTAACACAAGTTTGTAATGTTTGTATTTGTTACGAGTTTATCTTTACGACTATTTTATCTTACTTTAAGTAAGATTTTTATAGCTAAGCGTTCTGGTAGGCATAAAATGTGACTGACGTTATGTGATAATAATTTTCTACAATTTTAAATCTTTTCCTTTGCCTTCGACCGCCTTTTGTACCATTTATTATCTATATACATATAATAAAACAGTAAAAAAGTGTGTCTGTACATTAAATATAATTCCAAAAAAAAATATTGGCGGCGATGGAGACGTAGTAATAGAGTAAGAATTAAAAAAAAATGTCTGTCTGTTTGTCTGTATGTCTGTTTGTCTGTTTGTACACGCTAATCTCCGGAAATACTGGACGGATTCAAATGCAACTTTTTTTGTTATATAGCTATTAAGCCTGGGCAACATATAGGGTATAAATGATTTTGGAAAATGAAACGCCTGATGCAGAACCATAATGGTCCAGCTAAACTATAAGAGATATAAAAATGTCGCCTTAGTAAAAATTGTTCAGCCTGATGAGCATTTATTTTCCATAGACATAAAGTGCACGCGAACGAAGTCGCGGGCTTAAGCTAGTTAGTAAATAAAGTTTAAAATAAATAATACACTTATAGTAAAACAAGTTACATTGCATCACCATGGGAGACCCAGTAGAATGTGCGTAATTTTTGAATTCGTATAAATTAGTTGCGTAAATTTTTGCTGAATTTACTTTACCGGTAGATGCGATGAATTCAAAACTATTTTATAAGTCAATGGGTAATCGAGGTATCCCGTGACCAAAGGGCTAATAACTGGCTCAAAGAATCAGCTTTGCCATACAACGTGGCAATGCTGCCAGCCTTTTGGTTACGCTGCCAAGGGGTGATATTTTAGTTGGACTACATAATTTGTATTTTTAGTTTAGTGTTAGTTCTTACTTAGTTTTAATTTAATTTAAATTTTATGTTCATTACCGTATTTATTAATCAAAAGACATAATAGTAATATGACAAAACCCTTCCGGCGAATTGGCGACCAATACTGTGAATAAAAATGATTTTTTTTCGGCTTTTAGGCAGTGGTCGTTGCAAAGCACTGGTATCGGAGCTTTTTTAAAACTACACAAAATGTAAACTAACTATACTTATTAACTTTTAAAAGGGTCTGTAAAGTTCTAATTACTGAAAAAACATTTGAATTTTAATATTTTTTTAGGTAATAAATTAATTGTTTTTTATATATTTTTTTTTTTTTTTAAATTTTGAACCATTTTTATTTCACCACTTCGTTGGCGTAATTGATATAATATATACCTATACTAAATCACAGCTTTAAAACCGCGGACAGACAGACATTGCAATAAGGATTCCTTGTTTACTTATCCACAGAGAGGTACCTAGTTGACAGAAATAAAACACAAATAGTTCAAAAATAACTTTTTTACACATTGTCCAATTAACATATTTATAACTTGCGGACCTCTTACGGAGTAGACAGGGCTTCTTTTTATTTATTATCATTATAAATTATTTCCGGTGTAAGTACCAGCAAACACCTGTTCTTGGGCTGCCAGTACGAGGAAAAAAAATGGCCGATTGGCTAGAAAGTGCGGTCGGTTGTGTTGATCTTTGTGTTTCTCGGCTACGTCTAAAGCCACCCCTATATTAGCAGCTGAAATTATTTCATCATCATCATCATCATCTCCACTGCAGAAGCACGACCCTCTCTGTACTACCAGAGCCATACTTGGCCAGAGCAGCCAGAGGACTTGGCCTTCCCTGTCCTCACTGACCAGACTGGAGAGATCTCATTGTTTATAAGCTTTGTTTTGCTTGTATTCCCTAAGTCACATTTAACGACATCCATGGGAGGACTTGGAAATTAATTTAATATTAAATAATTTTGCAGAACTAAAAACTGACTTCACCCCAAATTACACAATTGATTTTGATATAATTAACCACTTGGCATACCATACGTATGCCTTTGGCCAAGTATGGCTCTGGTAGTACAGAGAGGGCCGAGTTCTTGCAGTGGAGACAAAAAGACTTGGTGATGACGATGATATGATTCGGTGTATTTTATTTTTCAGTTACTTATTTTTTGGCCTATAGCGCGGCGCCCTCTATTGAATTTATTGTGACGTCATATAGCTTATAACCAGCGTACAGTCAAGACACTTCCAACGATGTATACTGTATATAACTATTTTAAGGTACCACGTATACATTAGAAGATGAGGAGTGCGCATTACTAGCGCTTTCACAAGTAAAGCGACTCCGGGCGTGGTCCGCGCTTGGATGAGTGATCATCCATCCAAGTGCGGACCACGCCCATGGCATACAAATTTCTCGAGATCCTACGTGCTTTGGAAGGCACGTATAAGCCGTTGGTCCCGGCTGTCACTATCGCAAGGCAGTCGTTAAGCTTTGCCAGATGCCTTTAGGCAGCTTGAAAAATCTGACACCAGTGTTGGCCTTACAGAAGAAAAACAAAAAACAAACATAGAAGATACGAGGGAATAGATGAACATGTATCGGCGAAACTCATAACTGTCCTTTGAGGTTCGCCGTGGTCGGATAATAATTAGGTTTATGGGAATTAGCCGTGTGGTTTCCAGCAGAGTAGAATAGGGCCACTCCAAATCCTTTCGTGGATTTCGTACAAGGCGACTTAGGAAATACAAGCTAAACAAAGCTTATAATCATCAATGCGACCTCTCTAACTCGTCTGGCCAGCGTGGAGAGTTTAGGCCAAGTCCTCTTGCTGCTCTGATAGAACAGAGAGGGTCGTGCTCCTGCAGTGGAGACGGTATGATCTGATGATGATGGTGATGGGAATAAGGTACTTACTGTCTACTATCCCGCCATCGCTGCCGTGCCTGTCTACCTCAAAGACGGCGGTTTGATAAGTTCTTGTTAAGTGCACTCTTTGGCCTCTCACTATTTTAGTCAACAGCTTGTTGTTAGTTTTGAAAACCTCTCTCAGACCAATCTTAAATGCAGGAAAGCACACCAAAAATCAATACAAGCGAATATTTGTCGAAAAGCGAAGTTTTCTCTAAATCGAGTTGGGGGCAAAATCACAACACATTGTATGTATGTATGTGTGTATGTATGTATGTTTTTACCGGGATAACTGCCGAACCGATGGTTCGATTTAAATGAAATTTGGTAGGCATGTAGAAATAGAATTTTCGAGTTCGTTGGGCATCAAAATAGGTCTTTAAAATATTAATAGAAATGTCTTGAAAATAATAATCGCGGGGTCTAAGTTCGCCGCGAACTACTAGTTTTAACATTAAGTACACTGTATGCTAGTGCCGTGTAGTTTTCGGCAGAGTATAAATATATAGGGACAAATTACACTGATTGAGCTAGCCCCAAAGTAAGTTCGAGACTTGTGTTATGGGATACTAACTCAACGATACTATATTTTATAACAAATACATATATAGATAAACATCCAAGACCCAGTAGAGTAGAGTAGATTATGACCAGTCTTCCCGAGAATGTCGTAGAAGGCGACTTAGGAAATACAAGCGAAACAAAGTTTACAAACAACGTCTGGTCAGCGTGCAGAGTGTAGGCCAAATCCTCTGGCTGCTCTGACCAAATATGGCTCTAGTAGTACAGAGGGTCGTGCTCCTGCAGTGGAGACTATAAAGACCTGATGATGATGATGATGATGACACAGTATGCTCGTGTGAAGTAATTATTAAAAAAACAAAAACCCGACGGCCTTTTTAGGGTTACGTACCCAAAGGTTAGAAATAGGCATGGAAATAGGACACTATTACTAAGACTTCAAAGTCGGTCTGTCACCAGTCTATAACCTCATGAATTGTGATAGCTATCTGATTTGAGTTAACAGTTGTTTTTTTTTACAAATGTACTATTTCTGTTGCCGTTATAGCAACACATACTAAAACGTTATAAGTAACTATATACTATCCATGTTCTCTTAAATGCTGATCTGGGAGAAAAGAAAAAAGAATGTACCAGCTGCTTCTCTTTCTGCGCAGATCGTAGAAGCCGATCGAGTGACTGCGAATCATATTAATTGGCGAGAGGCTGCTAACAACCCATCACTATTTGATTCCTTTTTTAGTTTCTCGCCCACCATCACTCTAAATGTAGCCTTTGAGATTATATATATATCTTTACTTATAGTCTTAGAGTGCTAGTAAGTATATAAGTATTTATACTTTTTTTATGTTATAGGGCGCGGCAAACGAACAAGCTTGGTCCTAAATTATCTCCATTCTTTGCCCGTAGCACGGTTGGGTTGCCAGGTCAACTGGACTAAGGAAAAAAATTATTTTCCATGGTGCAGTTGACCGGACTTCTGCAGATTTATTTACTTCCATAGTCCGGTTGACCGGACCATCGAAACTCAGGTCTCAAAGTTTGAGCACCAAAATAACTTTGAACATCAAAGTATCGTTGGGTTAGTATGCCTTAACACAAGTCTCGAACTTACTTTGGGGCTTGCTCAATAATTGTAATTTGTCCCATCAAAGAAAACTAGAGAAAATTTACCAGGGTAAAATTTTGCCTACCTTATGATAAATGTTATCCATGGGTAAGTCGGTGTAAACCCTGAACTTGGGTATGGACACTTTGAGCTTGGTCTTGGTCATCTGGTTCATCACGTCGTTCAAGGCAGCCGGAAGTCTCGCCAGCTTGTGCAGTAGCTCAGACAACCCCTGCACTTCAAAAGGCAGCACGACTACGAATCGGACGTCGTTAGCTTCGTACGGGATCTCTAATATCTACATTATAATACAGACTTTACCAACCAGCCAAATTTTTTGGAGCAGTTTAAGTCATCACTAAACTTAGTTAACTGGTCACTCACGTATAGAGTCAGCTACTGCCGATATGTTTCGACCTCATCCGGAGGTCTTCATTAGGGCGGCTTACGACACACTAAGTTCGTCGCAAGCCGGTGCGATGTACGGGCCTGTAGTCACATTCACCCTGATGAATACCTCCGGATGAGGTCGAAACATATCGGCAGTAGCTGACTCTATACGTGAGTGACCCGTTAACTAAATCTAGTGATGTCTGTGACTCACGTTAGTTTTAATATCCATGATACCAAAGATAATATAATTACTAAAGCAGATACCCAACGCCATAAAAGCTATTGGAGACCTGGTAGTTGCAGGCATACAGAGATGGCAGCATACATGATTAGCCAAAAAAAGGGTTTAATATTCCTTAATTAATTGGGATCTAACTGGCTCTAAATAATAATAATAATAATTAGAGGACTACTTTATTTAAATAATAATTATAAAATATTTTAATATTTGAATTATTACCTATAGCGCCATCTAGTGACAAGGAAGAGAAACAACTATGCCTATAAGGTGATGGGTAGGCATGATGATAATGAACTACTTTCCATAAAAAGATTTAACAATAAGCTAAAAAATATTCAGCTTCCTATACATATCAGCAAACGGATTTTGTATGGGAGGACGATCTTTTACACTTTTTTTGTATCATGGACTGAAATTGCTTCGAATTTTTGAATAAAAAAAACACAAAAATAAAGATGCATCATTTGAAATAATTTATATACGCGTACTTTGGTAATAATTAAAATTTTGCCTTCAATTTAATTAGGGGTGACGACATGGTCCGAAAAGTATGATTGTACTTAGTCCGTCGAAATTTATATGCGCTGTAAATTTGTCATTTTTTGTTTCTCATAGAAAAGAAAAATACTTGAACAATATTTTTTTATAATCTAACCGATGGACCTAAAATATTTTTCCATTCGACATGCCTAATTTTTTTTCGAATATCTTATTTTAAGCTAATTTTAATGCTAGATTAGTATATACCTGGGCTTTTAAATAGTTACTCTTTACATAATTATAGTAACCATATGTTGTCATCATAGTTACTTGCTTGGTTCTGCCTGCTGCATAAAAGGATTCTTTTTTACTTGAATCGAACGAATATTTCCAATTTCCCTGGAAAATGAGACAAATTACGAAAAATATTAAATCTTGAATACAACACACTAATATTAGGCTAATAAAGGCAAAAGTTTGTGAGTGGTGTGTGTGTGTGTGTGTGTGTGTGTGTGTGTGTGTGTGTGTTTGTGTGTATGTGTGTAATTTTATGTTTGTTACTTCTTTAACACATTCACGGACACTAAGCCAGACACAATAGAAATAACAATTGAATTACGTCCACAGCCGTAAGTGTCCGTGAATGTGTTAAGCGCAAACGGCTGGACCAATTTTGTTAAAATTTGGTACGCAGGAAGCTGACACCCTGGATTAACACAAATTCTACTTTTTCCGCGGGTAACACCGCAGGGCGCGGCTAGTTGTCTATAATAATATTATACTAAAACTATTTTGAGACTGAATTCAATCATGATACTGAACAACTTTCCCCACGGAACTTAAATTGAAAAATAATTTTTGGCTAAATTATACTTATGGGTTTTTTTTTTCAAGTTGGACGACGGATCTAGATCCCAATTTCTATGAAAAGCGTAATATTTTATTTTTATATTTTGAAAAGTACATGTAAAGCTGGGTGAATAAATAAGTTAGTGGACCTTGCGATACTGCGGGAAATATTGAAAATTAATTTAACACATTCACGGACACTAAGCCAGACACAATAGAAATAACAATTGAATTACGTCCACAGCCGTAAGTGTCCGTGAATGTGTTAACATGGCACATGACACACATTAACAAGTTTATTTTCCAGGTAAATTTTAAAACCCGACTATCAAGCTTTTACCCCGAAAACCTGTTAAAATGCTGAACAGATTATCAATCCAAATCCACGAAACTTGCTTTCGTGTAAAAAAACCGCATCGAAATCGGTCCATCCGTTCGAGAGCTACGATGCCACAAAAAAAACAGAGGAACAAACCGACAGACAGACATTAGCGACAAACTTATAACACATCTCTTTTTTGTCGGAGGTTAAAAAACAGTCAGTCGGTGGGGCCATCATTACAGATCCACTAAATAAAAACTTGCCGTGTGGTTTCCGGCAGAGTAGAATAGGACCATTACAAGTCCTCCCGTGGATGTTGTAGAAGGCGACTTAGGAAATACTAGCTAAACAAAGCTTACAAACATCAATGAGACCTCTCCAACCCGTCTGCCCAGCGAGGAGAGTGTAGGTTAAGTCCTCTAGCTGCTCTGGCCAAGTGTGGCTCTGTTAGTACAGAGAGGGTCGTGTTCCTGCAGTGAAGACCAAAATCCTGATGATAATAACTAAGATTGTTGACATCTACCTTGGGCAAAGTATTTCAATATTATGGATTGAATCTACTCTTAAAAGAGTTTTATATTTTGTTCTTCTTCTTCTTCTTCTTATATTTAAGAGCTGGGCTCTTGTCGGTGGAGTGCTTTCCATGTTTCTCTTCCTTCCGCTAAGTTCTTAACCTCTTTATATGTTTTCACGTTTAATTTTTCTTTTATTAGGTCTATAGAAAATAGAAGAGGGAAAATGTTCGGTCATCTACTACGCCACGAAGCGTTCTTTAAAACAATCATGGAAGGAAAAATAGAAGGAAAGAGAGGAGTAGGAAAACCCAGAAGAAAATTAATATTTTGTTACGTATGGTAAATACTTACTCTAAAATAAATAGCGCTTAACATGAGAAGCGAACACGTTGGTTTTATTTCATTTGGACTCACTAGATTTTTTATTATTCCATCTGTTTCACGATACAACTGTAAAACAACCATATTATTTATGTAGAGATTGGAAAAGGGCGTTTGTGAAACAGAAGGCTTACAGGCTAGTTAACCGTTGCCACCAATTGGATGGGTGACCAATGACCATGGCTATTAAATATAAATAAATAAATATATAGGGACAAATTACACTGATTGAGCTAGCCCCAAAGTAAGTTCGAGACTTGTGTTATGGGATACTAACTCAACGATATTATATTTTATAACAAATACATATATAGATAAACATCCAAAACCCAGGACAATTTGAAAAAGGCCATTTTCCAACTTGCCCTGACCGGGGATCGAACCCGGGACCTCTGGGTGGCGGACAAGCATGGTGACCACTACGCCACGGAGGTCGTCTATGTCTAAATACGTCTAGATCCTGTGTGCATAGGACGGCAGGTTAAGCCGTTGTCACCGTTATGGCACTTAATAGAAGCGGAGTATCATTATATCTACTACTATTATAAACGAACATCCTGTAAGCAAAAACTTTTCCGACTACTGCGATGATAAAACCGCCTGTCCAACCTCGTGACTAGGTAAAGGGAAATTTTGCTTATATTGTGAAAAGCATTCAGTCCAGCTGTAGATTAATCTTCTTCTGTCTCACCTTAACATAGGCTGGTAAATGTAAAAACGGATACATACATACATACATACTATCACGTCTTTATCCGTAATGGGGCAGACAGAGCATTTTGGGTCTTGCGGTTCTATACAGAGCCCAGGGCCGCAAGACCCAAAAGCCACTTTTAGCGTCATGGTGGGCGAGAAGATGGAAAAGCAATCAATACATGATGGGTTGCTGGCCGCATCGCCTGTTAACATGGTTCGCATTTTTGCCCATTCCCTCGATCGGCTTTACGATCTGCGCGGGAAGAGAAGCAGCTGGTACATTCTAAGTTTTTTCATTTCTCCCAGACCAGCATGGGAGTCATGTAATGTATGTATGTGTAATGTAGTCATGTAAAAACGGATGGTACCACAGATTTGAAAGAACCAGGCGGCGGCTAAACGAGTCGAGTATAAAGTCACTGTACAGAACTTGCCATGGTCAGAGACAGTTGGGTTGGGTCATAAAATAATAAGTTAGTCGTACGCTAGTGACGTCCTATTTCTGTGTCAAACCAAATTAAACTTCATCATCATACGTTAGGGCTCAATGTTGCTTGACACTAAAACATGGATACGCAGTAACGTCCATCTTGCGTACCGCTTTTTGAGTAACCCCCAGAACAAGATGGCGCAAGAAAGATGACAATCTTCTTCTTCTTTTCGTGTGTGTTAGTGACTAACACTAGTGTCAGAGTTTTTAAACCGCCTTGAAGGCCTCTGACATGGTTTTAGGTAACGACCAATGTCAAAGACAGTGACCGGGACCGACGGCTTAACGTGCCCTCCGAAGCACGGATCATCTTACTTATCAGACAATCAGGTGATCAGCCTACAATGTCCTAACCAAACTAGGACAACAACACAAAGTCGTTGCCCCCGCCGGGAATCGAACCCGCGACCTCCGGGTTTGAGCCAAACGCTCTAACCACTACACCACGGAGGCAGTCTATGTCAAACCAAATTAAACTTTATCATCATACGTTAGGGCTCAATGTTGCTTGACACTAAAACATGGATACGTAGCGACGTCCATCTTGCGTACCGCTTTTTGAGTATTATAATGATGATGATGAAAAGTAAAGAGTAAAAATCTTCTCACCAAATCATTAATCCTTTTAGCAGTCCCTTTAGCATCATCAAAGTTCACCCTTTCGCAGCTGGACTTGAAAATTGACCTTACTGCGGTGTCAAATTTACTTCTGAGAGAATGCTTGTGGGATACGTACATCCTGCTGAACATGAGCAGTTTTACGCGGCTTTTCAGTTTCGCCAAATGTGATAAGATATTCTTGAACCTGATAGTAACCTGGCACAAAACATTTAAAAGTTAAACGTATTGCTTTTTGCGTCAACAATTAATCTTATACCTTTATACGGGAAATTCTTTATTTATATGTATATAAATTTATTTCTGTGATCTCGGAAACGGCTATAACGATTTCGCTGAAATTTGGTATATAGGGGTTTCGGGGGTAAAAAGTAGTCTTATGTTTAGGAAAACGCGTGTTTTCGAGTTTTCATGCGTTTTTCTTTCCACGCAGCATCTTCTTCTGCCTTATCCTTGTCCCACTTTTTATGTGGGGTCGGCACAGCATGTGAGTTCCTTCCACTTTGATCTATCTCCAGTCAACCCGTCCGTCACTCCCTTCCTACTCATATCCACCCTTACACAGTCCATCCAACGTTTTTTTGGTCTCCCTCTGTTTCGATGTCCTATGACATGTATTTTCAAAACCTGCCTGGTTATATGGCTTTCCTCTCTTCTCTTAACATGTTCTTTCCACGCAGAATATGGTCGCTAATTTTGTCCTGCCGGCCACTGTCCGTCTGGTCCAGCGGGTTAAGATGCGGACGGCAAGAAACGAGTATGAACGAGTGTTCAAATCCCACTCGGTGACTTACTTTTGTTTTTTTTATATGTTCAAGTTTACATATATTTTTTTAATTTATATTGTTTTTAGACAAGTTTAAAAAAAGATAGTTAATGTTTAAGATATAACCGAGCAAAGTTCGGTCGCTCAGGTACTTATTTAAAATAAACGTTATAGGTAGCTTGGTATTTTTTATAACCTGTGTAAATCTCGCAATTAAATCAATCTAACGACACCTTACAAGCTAAAATTCCTAATCTTGATTCTTAATCTAAATTCATGAAGAATACATGTCTGTGTTACCTTATGGCGCTTATACCCTATAACATTCTTCAACTCTGTGTAGCGCCGGCTACTGGATCCTAAGGCCAGCTTTGCCAGGGCCAGGAGTGATGACAGTGGAGAGCATACCATACTTATCCTTGTGTCCGCTAGTAACACGGTCTGGGGAAAAAGAAAGGTTAATCTTTACCAGCGACATGTCTTCATATCATCATCATCATCATCAGGTCCTTCTGTCTCCACTGCAGGAGCACGACCCTCTCTGCTCTACCAGAGCAGCCAGAGGACTTGGCCTACACTCTACACGCTGTCCAAACGGGTTGGAGAGGTCTCATTGATATTGTTAGCTTTGTTTAGCTTGTATTTCCTAAGTCGTCTTCTACGACATCCACGGGAGGACTTGGAGTGGTCCTATTCTACTCTGCCGGAAACCACACGGCTTTGTCTTCTTATAAGATTTGGCAAACATTACAATACATTACAATACAAAAAACTCTATTGCAAGAAATTTACAATTTTGAAAACTTCTTTTGTTCATCCGGCTGTTCTCTTGTCTCAACCGAAAATGGTAAAATGGTGTCAGGTCCGATAATGATGTGGTTATTTTTTTAGGGTTCTATACTTAAAGGTAAAAAAGGGACCCTATTACTAAGACTCCACTGTCTGTATGTCTACCTATCTGTCACTAGGCTGTATCTCATGAACCGTGATAGCCAGACAGTTGAAATTTTCACACATATTGTAGGTACTTGTAAAACCATATAAAATAAATATCATTCAACCCATACAACTTCGTGAGCAAATCCGACTCACACTTGGCCGGTTATTTATACACCCTCTCTTATTTATACACCCTTTATGTCTCTTTGTCAACTCAGATTTTGAACAATTTCTAAATGACATAATATTCTAGGCTCGCGGTAAATCGCAAGGTCACAAAACTAATAGTATAGTCAGATAAAGATTTTTTTTCCACCAGTAACTGAGCACTGTGCATATCTAGAAATACATATGAATTTAGTTTGAAAGTGAAAATGCGCTGCCTCTCGCAGCCAACTCAGTATGAATCAATTCTAACTATTCGAATGTACTTACATATGCCATTGATTTCCTCACAGTGCCCTTGAGGTTCAAATATAACTCGTAATTCTTGTACTTTGAATCCTCGATTGTATCTTCACCGCTATCAAGGCTTAAGCTCTCGTATGTATCGTATAAAGAGTTAGTCTTCAAGGTGATAGTCAATAGAAGACAAGCCTTTATCAAAATGTCTGTGGAGATAGAAAATCAAGTTATTTAGGAAATATCCCCGTGACAAGTGGGCTGGCTGCTTTTTAGTTTAGGGTCGCATGAGGTCGCATGAGGGCTCGAGGGGCCCCCTTCCCTCGCGCCCTCATGCGACCTGACGTGTTACTATGTTCCATTTTGATAGATTTACTGGGTATATCCCATTTGCCACGACTGGGGATGGCCACCACTGGTATTGATATACCCGATTTACTGAGGTGAGCGCCATTACCCATTGAGCGTCATTCCCCCTCCTTACCCTACCTAACGGATCGGCATTGCTATCCAACAAGGAAACGCGGCCAGCGTTCTGGCTTCCATGACATATGGGCAAGACATTTTTTATTAATTTAATTTACCTAGACTTATTCCAGAGCTTAGTGACTCTTATCGGTAAACAGATCTATTTGGATGAAATACCCAATATTCTCCTACTGATACATCGTCTTAGAGTTTCACAGTCACAATTACTGTTATCAGTATTACAGGACTTAACGATAAAAAAGAACTTAAAGCGATATTAATCGCGGTAAATCCCGTGATACTAATACCAATTCTCTTAGTGGTATGTAAGACTAACTTGGTAGTTTTACAGAGAAAAACTCAATAGAGATAGTTAAAATCCAGAAAAAAATCTTGTCTCTCACATGTTTAGACTAATGCACTACCTCAAACGCTCCGCTTATGAGGCGTGCCATTGGCTTCTTGTTCTCTCTCTTACTATTCAAACTGTCCTGGGTCGTATGTTTATCTATATATGTATTTGTTATAACATAACACAAGTCTCGAACTTACTTTGGGGCTAGCTCAATCTGGAAATAACATTGCAGGCATGCTTTGGCTGAACTTCAGCGGCTGAACTTCGGCAAAGTGTGCTGAGACACTAAGTTACACTGATTCAACCGTATATACCTGTTTATTAATTAATTAATTTTACTACATTGCATGTTTCTGGTAATATGATCGATTTGGTTCAGTTTTCAGACCGGCTGCCTGCCTGACGTAAACTGTTTGTTGTTAATAATAAAAATCAAAATCATTACCAGCCACAGAAAGGATGTAGACCTCATAGAGTGCAATACTTTGTAACTATTAGGTTTAACCATACCATAAAGCCCATTAATCATCAGATTTCTAGTTTCCATACGATATACGAGTATACATGTAGATACATTTAGGGAGATTGCTAATCTATGGACATCGTAAAGAAACCTCCATCTATCCTTTATCAGCGTTTTGTTAATACTTACTATTTGATTTTGGTCCCATGGTAAGATTTCGATGACCTTGTCTTGAAAAGAAAAAGCATTTAAAAATCAAGGTTTATGAGAAAAAGCAAGTGCTTGTTACATGCGTGTCGCTTGCCAATAAACGCAGCAACTGAATTAAGAACAATTTAAGTCTCACCCATCCGTGTAATAGGAGACAAAATTGATTTTACGTTTCCATATTCTGAAAAATAGGTCTCCATATCAAAATGATATGGATTGGATCATTGGAGATTTCAAAACACTTGTATAGTTTCATGAGATTTATAGTTCGGTGAGAGTACGTAGTGCTATCTCTTTTGTTATAATTTTGAGGTATTTCGGAAGGTAACTCAGATCGTTGCTCCCATAGATTTAGAAGGTACAAAATAGCACTAATTTAATGTAAAATGTGACAGAAATGAAGGGATTTAACGCATGGCTTATTGGTGGCCACGGATATAGATGATGAGAGTGATAGTGAGAAAGACTTGCGTATGCGTGAAAAAGTGAAGACTTGTAGAGGAAAACTGTACTGCTCTATGTACTTATCTACCACTTGTATGCTACTGGCCATAAGAAAAATACCACGATGAATCCTATTGCACAAAGTATCGTTAGCTTCTAAAACTAGTTTTCATCCAAATAGAACAATTTTATGATTTTAGCATTTGAGTTTTATGCTACAAAGTTACGGGAAGATTTGTAATTCCAGTCAGTGATAGTGTTTATATTTCGATCGCTCGTTAAAGTAGTAAATAATTATGGAAAAGAACTTAGAGGCCATTTGGAAAATTCTTTTTTGTTGGCATGGTATATTTGCGAGGTGGTCCCATATAATTTTTATGAAAATCGGTTGTGTAATTTAGGAGTGAAGTTGGTTTTTAGTTCTGGAAAATTAAAACTAACGCATTTCGCAAGTTATACAGGCATTCTGCATTTACATAGGAAACCATAAGTGGCTTTGGACTATTGGCCCCGGAGGTTCATTGTAGGTCTAATGTTCATTTAAGCTCGTCGAGATATCAGCTCAAAGTGTTATAAAATCTAACACCAGCCTTGGTCTTAAACACACGAAAATCAACCAACTTATTGGAAGTCAAGGCAATGTAATGTTACCACATTTTAATTTCTAAATCAATAATTTAGACAAGGTCTTATTTTTAGGTTTAGTTTCTATTTTTGATAATTTCAATTGTATATCAATTTTATTTTTCCTTAACAATTTAAATTTACCAGGTGTCAATAAAAGAGGCAAAGCAAAAGAAGTCGTGTAAAAAAGTACTTTATGCAGTGTACAACTTGTTTGTTATATTATATTTCTAACTAACACAGCACAGATCTTGATACAAGTGGTCGAATTTACAAATGATAATTCTATATTGAATATTACGGTCTGGTGTATATCCCAGCAAACAATATCTGTCGATTCACTTTCACGAAGTAGAAAAACGGATGGTTGGCGTTGAATACTTTTTGACTCATAACCGCTGCGTAGGCCATAAGCGACGCTGAAAAAGAAAGAGTTGTTTTATAAAACGTAGTAAACATATAGGCATATTTGAAGTGGTGGTAGCCGAGCGCTTTAGGAACTACGTGCATCTCATATGAGGCAAGAGTTCGGATCTCACCAGGCGTTATTTGTACCTCAGCTTTGACTTTGTACTATGTGAGATCATTTTTATCAACCACTTCTTGCTTTAACTGAGGGTAATCATCATGATGAAATCTAAAAACAAGTTCACTTGTGTGTAAAAATTACTGTTGTCACTATTGATATGACTTTTAGGTCAGGGGTCTTTGAGCTGATGGAAGAATCTAACACCAGTGTTAGTTTACACAGTTGATTAGAATAAAAATATATAAACGCCAAATGATTTCACAAAAAGGAATCATGCGAAGTAGAGAGAAAGAATCAAGAAAGATACACTCGAATACAGGCCGAAAACGTGCTGAAGACTTAGTAAAGTACTGGCCTGACAGAAAAGCGAAAAACATATTGTTATAAAGCAGTTGTTTTACTAAAATTTAAAGTTTCTTTACAATAAAATAAGCCGACTAGGCACAAAGGATCAATACATCGCACTGTGCTCTAAACACCCGGCAATGTTGTCTGTGTCTTTGTCTCTGAGAAACGTGACGAACCTTTGGCTTTAGTCCAATGTTGCATCGAAATATATAACAAGAACTACTTAGGATATTTTCTTTTTATGCAGATTCCACAACCAAGACAACAGGAAAGAAACTGAAGATTTAGTGGTTCTATCATAATATCTTTGCAAATGTGCCCATTCTTGCTCTGTGTACAACGCAAATATAATAATTAGACAGAAATTATCTTATTGTTATAATAATAGGGCCAGATAAAATAAAAATATATATTATATATCGATACGAATAGAGCCAATACTTATTAACCGAGTGAGGACGAAGTCTCAAGCGAACAAAGCGTCTGTTTCCGTATGTATGACCCACTGGTTAGTGTCCCAAAATTCAACCTAAAACGTTCCAAAAATGTATTACGTAGTACCTAGTGTTATTAGTTTATTATTAAGTATAGTGTATCTCCTCCGTATTCACGGATCTTTTCACCCAGGTCCTTTGAGAGGCTTGCGTAGGGATACAGATCCAACACCTAGAAGCCTTTAGGTACCTATGAAAGGTAAACTCATAAATAGGTTTCGGCAGGCGCAAAATCTATTGCAAAAAAGAAAGGCTTATGGGCTACGGAACGAGATTTGGATGGAATGAATAAATAGTGATCTATCAATATGTGTGTGGGATATTACAAGTGTAGGGACACATTATGCAAGAGTAACCACTTTCATGTACGTGCAGGTGACTCGCGTTGTAAGTCGTCAGTCAGTTTACTAGTAGATATAGAATATTCATTAGTTACTTTAGCGTAGTTTGATCATCTGCTCGATCTAGTAAGATGAAATAGAGAAAACAATTCACACAAGAGGATAAAATACTTTATTTTCCAAAATAAATTAAATATTCATTCGCTTGTGTATATCCCAGAAAATAATTGCTGTTGCTCCGTCGATACAATGAAGAGGAATGGATGATCAGCGGCGAACACTGTTTGTTGCGTGAGAGCCGAGAGCTGCACCTGCATTACTGCAAAATGAATAAATGTTAATCTATGACTCGGTACATTGCGCATTTGAGTCAGAAGGGTTTAAGGAAAAAGCCACAAAAGTGATCAATTCTAGAAAGGAGTACAATTTAAAAAACACATGAAAAGAACTCAACCAGCTTTTAAATTATAAAGAAAAAGATTTGTCGAGCAACTTTAACAAAAATGATGGGATCATCCAGAGTTGCAACAGCACGGGGCGCTGTCTTTTATAACTGTCAAAATTGGACCTCCTGAATTCGACGGAACTGTTTCCAGGAAGAGGTACTTTTTATTTTAATAAGGACTCACAGTGATAAAGAAATAGATAACAGTGACAAACAGTATCTTTGCAGTGCGTGGAAAAACTACAGGGTAAGAGAACTTGCAGAGAGTTTCCCGTCAACACCAGCTAAATGTGCTTAAAAAGTTTAACAACTAACAGAAAGATACGGCAAAGACATATTCAAAATTAGGTAAGTAAGAGACATGTTGAAATTGGTGGCTTGTAAAGGAAATGCATTAAGTATAAAATATGACATAACTAATGATTTACCCAAAGTCATCCAAAGTTCCAACTGTCTTTTGTACGCAGACGACCTAAAGTTGTCTCTGAAGATTGATACACCTGCAGATTGTGAGCGGATGCAGGCAGATATTAACAGAGTTGTTGAGTGGGCCCAAAAAAATGGACTCCAATTTAATAAGTCGAAATGTCTTACAATGTCGTTCACAAAAAAACAAAAGCCGGTGCAATACGAATATAAAGTAGAAGATGTGGCCATGAAGAGAGTTATGGAAGTAAAAGATTTAGGTGTAAATTTTACAGTGGACATTTCCTTTAAAAACATACAATTGAGGTAATAAAAAAGGCATTCAGAAACTTAGGGTTTATACTTCGTAGGGTACATGGGTTCACAAGAATAAAAGCCATTATGACGTTGTATAACGCCCTCGTACGTAGCCACCTAGAATGTAACGCAATCATTTGGGCTCCACATGAAGCTAAATACAGGCTCATGCTGGAGCGGATCCAGAATAAATTTACCAGATACTTATATATGAGGCTTTATGGTGTCTACCCGTGATACCCTTTGATGTATCCGGGCTTATTTGTTCTCGGAATGGTCGGATACACCGAATTGGGTGTACGGAGGAACCTGGCATTGGCCTCACATATTTTAAGCTGATTCGTGGAAAGATTAATAATCCCGATTATTAAGGTTGGTAAGTTTGTGAGTTCTAAACGGATACGCAGGGCGTCACCTCCGCCCGCCATTATTTGTGGTGCCCAGCTCTCGCACCGAGCTACTGAAAAAAGCGCCGCTAACGCGGACGCTGCGCACGCTCAACCTACTGGCAAAAAAAAATTATATTTTTATCTGTTCTCTGAACGAATTCACAAGAGTTGCATTATGT
Source organism: Acrobasis consociella (assembly GCA_963555685.1). Lineage (NCBI taxonomy): Eukaryota > Metazoa > Arthropoda > Insecta > Lepidoptera > Pyralidae > Acrobasis > Acrobasis consociella. The sequence continues at coordinate 3,661,211 of OY743111.1, read as the reverse complement.
GTTTTGTGTTATGATTAAATATATTATTGCTTGTCTATCACATTGGTGAAAACTGTAACGATAGATTTAAGTTATTTTACAAATAAATAAATAAATGACAAATATGAAACATGTTTACTTTAAAGTACTAATGTTGTGCCTATATAGACCTGGAGAAATATACGCAGTCTTTTTGTTGCCAATAGTAGAATCTGCCTTACTGAAAGAATTCTCAAGAGCAAGGAATATAACCACTAGATAATCTAAAGCAAAACTGTCAAAGAATAAAGAAGTACACCAAATATTTACGATTCTTAAGGATTTTATTTATTTCGGCTCTAAACGGAGCTTACAAACGTTTACTAAGGAACACAGGTACGCGGAGTGTATTTTACAGGCTGCTTCTTTAAAAATGTTTTTTGTGATAAAAGACAGTAAGTTCTGGTGATAAGGATATGGATATTTAGATTATTAACAAATAGGGTTTTGATAAAAAACGATTTCAGAATAAACGAATAGGCTTTATTCTATATCATTGCTGGTATATACCCCAGCGAACAACGCTTGTCTATTTGTCTGTACGAAGAAGAATAATTGGCCAAGTGCGCGTCGGGCCACGCGCAGTGAAGGGTTCCGTAGTTCCAAATGCCAACTTTGAGTTTATGCCACTAAAAACGTTTAAAAACGAATTATCTATTGAATTTGTATGAAATTTCTTTTTCCGAGTACATTTTATAAGTTGATCGCCTATAACTTTTTAATTTGTATACCCTACTTAGCTCTGATAGTTTTTCTTTAAACTACATTATATATACTATAGCTGTGAATTTTTTCACGTGGCCATATATAACCGTTTAGCAGATAGAGGGAGGGGGCCACTTGCCTCCAACAAAAATTTTCACTTTAAACCCAAATATTTCAGAAACGGATCCCTAAATCCAAAAATGGTGTTAACAAGCTCAGAATGTTTTTGAAAGACCTATTCAACGACACCCCACACAATGTGCTTGTCGAGAAAAAAAATATTGACTAACTCTTGCTTGTATGGCAGCTAACCTAAAAAAAAATATTCTTCCAGATTTTATTTTACGACTTTTTTGCCATGATTAATATACATTTCCATGCCAAATTACAGCTTTCTAGTACTTGTAGTTTCTGAGTAGGACCGCGGACAGACAGATAGACAGACGTGGCGAAACTATAAGAGTTCCTTGTTTACTACGGAACCCTAAAAATGGGTGATTTGCGACGAATTGCAAAATGGATGCGTATTTCCCGAAAAGTGCTGAAAAATAACAGACATTTTTATATAAAGTCAGCTTAAGTATGCATGCCAAATGGTATCAAAATGGACTAGATAAAACTGAAAATCAGACCCCGAGTCTCGAATTCACAACCAAAAATACAAAGGAAAAAAATTATAGATTTATTCTTTTACTTGATACTTTACGAATTTGAGTCTGAAGTGTTAAAAGGCTACAAATACACTAAAAAACGACGTCTAGAGTTTAAGGGTGGTTTGAATATATACTACTTAAAATGGATGAAAAGGGATGATGATAAAAGCAATTGATTGAATGAACGACGAAGCTTTATTATATCAGTTGCTAGTGTATATTCCAGCAAATAATACTTCTCCATTCGTCTGGACGAAAAAGAAAAACGGATGATTTGCGACGAATTTCATAATCAATGATTGCATCATGCCCATGCCGGCCCCACCATGAAAGCCTGAAAAATAACGGTAATTTAATAAAACGTTGAAAAATGTGCATGCCAAATGGATTCACAAAATAAGATCATGCGTAATCTAATTACCTAGACAAAGATTACCTAGATAAAGACCGAAAAGCGGACCCCTATCTCCAAAGTATGACACACAGCTAAGAATGTAGCAGGTAAAATTAAAACATCTTATACTATCACCGATAAAGAAGAATAAAGGAAAAAAAATTACCACTTGTAACTTCACGTATTGAAGTCTGAAGAGTTAAAGAAAAGGTAACAAATAAAATGGAAGGATGACGTCAAAAATAGACTATGGCGCTTAAATTCATACTGCTGAAATGGATCAGAAGAAATCTGCAAGAAGCCAACTGCAATTTCCAAATCTATGTTCAAACAAAGTTGAATATTGAAAGGAATGAAGACTTGAACAGAGTACTACATAGGTTTATCACAAAACTTAGTTTGAGTATGGGTAGAAAAATTATTTGTGAGTCAGAGAAGATTCGGAGAACAAACTGATATTCCTACTGCTAACGTTCGTGAGGAAAGGCGTACCTTTCCACAGGTAGCATGATTCTTTAATGACCATTTAGCTAAACCCAAGGTACCGGAGAGGATATATCTAAAATTCTCATTTGCTGTCTAGCTATGGAAACGTATAATATAACGTTGTGGTGGATTGTTTAACGATACACGTATTGCTCTTAGACAATAAATATGTATTTTTACAATTCAGGGCTAACTAGGAGAGGTTTATAACGACATTTATCTACATAAAATATAGGTACTGACTTGTTTAAAACTTCAAATTTTAAAATGACATAACTATTTTATCTAAAAATAACTATTCCTGTTTTTTGCGTGTGTATTTCTAAAATCAAAGCTTAAAGACAAATTACTACATATATTGGATTTTTAATTGTTAAGGTATATGTTTAATAGGATCAGATGTCATAACTATAAATTCCAGCAAACAGAGGATGTTCTCGCACCAATACATAGAAGAGAAACGGATGGTCAGCTTTGAATGTTATACGATCTTGCCACGACCCGGCCATTTTGACAACCCCCATTGCTGAAAAAGAGTAGGTACGACCATTATTTATCTTCGGGAATTAGAAACATTGTTCGAAGTTTTAATCTTATAACCCAATGCCAAAATACCGACTTTATAACACCGGCATCTATAAACCGATGTACGTCCATTACTTAACTTCGAGAATTTTAAACATTATTCGAAATTTCACTCTTTTGACCCAATGCCAAAATACCGACCTTATAACTCCGACATCTATAAACTGATGTACGTCCATTACCTACTTATCTTCGGGAATTAGAATCATCATTTAAACTTTTATTTATTCTTTACCCAATTCCAAAATACTGACTCACATAATTCCGTCATCTATAAATCGATGTACGTTCATTACTTTCTTCAGGAATTAGAAACATTGTTCGAACTTTTACTCTTTTAACCCATTGCCAAAATACCGACCTCATAACTCCGTCATCTATAAACCGACGTACGTCCATTAATTTTCTTCGGGAATTAGAAACATTGTTCGAACTTTTACTCTTTTAACCCAATGCCAAAATACCGACCTCATAACTCCGTCATCTATAAACCGACGTACGTCCATTAATTTTCTTCGGGAATTAGAAACATTGTTCGAACTTTTACTCTTTTAACCCATTGCCAAAATACCGACCTCATAACTCCGTCATCTATAAACCGACGTACGTCCATTAATTTTCTTCGGGAATTGGAAACATTGTTCGAACTTTTACTCTTTTAACCCAATGGCAAAATAACGACCTCATAACTCCGTCATCTATAAACTGATGTATGTCCATTAATTTTCTTCAGGAATTAGAAACATTATTCGAACTTTTACTCTTTTAACCCAATGTCAAAATACCGCCCTCATAATTCCGTAATCTATAAACCGATGTCCAATTACTGTCGTCCAGAATAAGAAACATAGTTTGAACATTTTTTTTATTAGAAGAATATCGCCTCATAAGTCGGTCATCTTATAAACTTATTTCAAAATTAGATTTTCTTGAAAGAAATGTATGTACTTCATCCAAAAGATTTTTTAAAATAGGTTCTGTGTTTAATTTTTAAACCAAAACATTTTGAAAAATATGTCATATTTTAGTCAACAATTGTTGCGGATTTACCTTTTCTGTGACTGTTAGTGAATCTTTTAAAATAATATATTTATTGTTTATTTTTATTTCATTTTACACACAGTTGTTTTACAGAGTTGCGTAATATCTTACATTATCTATGTTATAGCTACACACATTCAAAACTTTGTCCACACTGCATGATCTACTTATGTAAGTAGGTAAGTCTAATTTACAATGAATAAGAGTACTCAAGTCATAAGATGGTTGTTTTAAATATCCTCAAACACATATTCAGTTATACCTATAGTGGGTAACTTGACTTTTGGCGTATGTATGGTCTCTCGTATGCAAAGCGGATAAAGAGCAAGAAAAAATCGTTTACATTCGAGTCGGACTCGTACATGAAGGGTTCCATACCTCTGTACGAAACTCCTCCATGTACTTCGGTATGAAACATTTTCAAGTATTTAGTTAATGCCATTAAGATCGAGTTAAGATCCTCAAAAGAACCACGTTTCTTGTTTGAAGACCCCCTTTAATATTTAAATTTATTTTATTTTTAGTATTTGTAGTGGCCACACGTTACGTCATCTGAGAAAATTTCAACTGTCTAGCTATCACGGTACATGAGATACAGCGTGATGATAGAAAGGGAGTTCTAGTAATAGGGTCCGATTTTACTCTTTGGGTACGGATCTTAATGAATAACTGTGCAGCATGTGAAACAAAATGTTTTTTATTTATTTTTCCCTTTATTTCGACTAAGTACAAAGGAAAAATAATTATGCTAATCCAGTCCAATTCAATATTCGTGGTTTGTGCTAACAAGTTCAGGGTGTCCACTTCTTTACACCATTTACTCGTAAATAGTACATTTGTAAATGCGATTTGATTGTTAATTGGCACTAGTATACTTTATAATAAACGCTTAGATTTACAAATATATTTTTAAGTAAGTGAGTTATATTTAGAACTAAAGTCACATCAGAATATTATACTGGTAACATTTTTTTGGCAAAAACTAAATATATACGCTAAAGAACTCGGACTCGAGAGCTAAATACTGGCAACATTTTTTAATATTTTGACGTTTCCTACTGTCAACGCAAACACGAATTTCGAATTGGTATTAAAACTTGATTTTAAGTCAGATCGCTGTATTGGCCGGCGTATAACCCACTAAACAACTGATTTTGTTGCACCAACACGAAGAACATGAACGGGCGGTTTGCCTTGAAGAGTACCACCCGAGGAGCTCCGGGTGCACTTGCAACTATCATAGTGGCTAGAATTCAAAAAAGTAAATAAATACTGTATTATATAAAACTATCTTCTTATAATTATTATGGTAATTGACATGATTTTATTCATCGAATTTTTTTGTTAATTTAATTGATAAAATTTATTGGATTTTTATCATGACTAGATTAAGTTATGCTCTGGCCCCAGCAGTCGAGTAATAAAGACTTAACTATATCACTTGTCAGGGTGGAAATCCCTATGAATACCTCATGAGATGCGTATTCCATCAAAGAAACAAAGCAGCGTCCCAGCCAACTTTGAACAGCCCCCAGGTTTTGAAGCCACATGGCGACTTTAGACCTCTTAACCTATAGCTGGTTACTCAGCCAAACACAATAGAAATAACAATTGGTGTACGTCTTTTAGACGTAGTGTGTCCAACAATGTGTTAATTATGATCAGTTGATTACATACGATATCCAGCCACATACACATAATAATATGAGGGGAGATCTAGGGCTTCAAACCCCGAAATACAGAACTTGAAATACATTACTCACAACAGAATAATACTGGCAACATTATTTTAAGTTTTGCCATTTTAAACTGTCAAAGCAAACCACCAATTTAATAAGTCGAAATGTTCAATCTCGTTCACAAAAAAAACAAAAGCCGGTGCAATACGAATGTAAAGTAGAAGACGTAGCCATTAGGAGAGTTATGGAAGTAAAAGATTTAGGTGTAAATTTTGCAGTGGACATTTCCTTTAAAAACATACAATTGAGGTAGTAAAAAAGGCATTCAGAAACTTAGGGTTTATACTTCGTAGGGTACATGGGTTCACAAGTATAAAAGCCATTATGACGTTGTTTAACGCCCTCGTACGTAGCCACCTAGAATGTAACGCAATCATTTGGGCTCCACATGAAGCTAAATAATCATGCTGGAGCGGATCCAGAATTAATTTAACAGATACTTATATATGAGGCTTTATGGTGTCTACCCGTGCTACCCTTCGATGTATCCGGGCTTATTTGTTCTCGGTATGGTCGAATACACCGGATTGGGTGTACGGAGGAACCTGGCATTGGCCTCATATATATTTAAGCTGATTCGTGGAAAGATTAATAATCCGGATTTACTAAGGTTGGTAAGTTTGTGTTCCAAACGGATACGCAGGGCGTCGCCTCCGCCCGCCATTATTTGTGGTGCCCAGCTCTCGCACCGAGCTACTGAAAAAAGCGCCGCTAACGCGGACGCTGCGCACGCTCAACCAACTGGCAGAAAAAAATTATATTTTTACCTGTTCTCTGAACGAATTCACAAGAGTTGCATTATGTGTTTTGTGTTATGATTAAATATATTATTGCTTGTCTATCACATTGGTGAAAACTGTAACGATAGATTTAAATTATTTTACAAATAAATAAATAAAAATAAATAAATGACAAATATGATACATGTTTACTTTAAAGTGCTAATGTTGTGCCTATATAGACCTGGAGCATTATACGCAGTCTTTTTGTTTTCAATAGTAGAATCTGCCTTACTAAAAGAATTCTCAAGAGCAAGAAATAGAACCACTAGATAATCTACAGCAAAACTGTCAAAGAATAAAGAAGTACACCAAATATTTACGATTCTTAAGGATTTTATTATATCGGCTCTAAACGGAGCTCACTAACGTTTACTAAGGAACACAGGTACGCGGAGTGTATTTTACAGGCTGCTTCTTTACAAATAGGTTGTCATCGCAGATTCTTGTTTGTGATAAAAGACAGTAAGTTCTGGTGATAAGGATATGGATATTCAGATTATTAACAAATAGGGATCCTGATAAAAAAAGATTTCAGAATAAACGAATAGGCTTTATTCTATATCATTGCTGGTATATATACCAGCGAACAACGCAGGTCTATTTGTCTGTACAAAGAAGAAAAATGGGTGATTTGCGACGAATTGCAAAATGGATGCGTATTTCGCGAAAAGTGCTGAAAAATAACAGACATTTTTATATAAAGTCAGCTTAAGTATGCACGCCAAATGGTATCAAAATGGACTAGTTAAAACTGAAAATCAGACCCCGAGTCTCGAATTCACAACCAAAAATACAAAGGAAAAAAATTATAGATTTATTCTTTGACTTGATACTTTACGAATTTGAGACTGAAGTGTAAAAAAGGCTACAAATACAATTAAAAAACGACGTCTAGAGTTTAAGGGTGGTTTGAATATATACTACTTAAAATGGATGAAAAGGGATGATGATAAAAGCAATTGATTGAATGAATGACGAGGCTTTATTATATCAGTTGCTAGTGTATATTCCAGCAAATAATACTTCTCCATTCGTCTGGACGAAAAAGAAAAACGGATGATTTGCGACGAATTTCATAATCAATGATTGCATCATGCCCATGCCGGCCCCACCCTGAAAGCCTGAAAAATAACGATAATTTAATAAAATGTCGAAAAATGTGCATGCCAAATGGATTCACAAAATAAGATCATGCGTAATTACCAAGACAAAACCGAAAAGCGGACCCCTATCTCCAAAGTATGACACACAGCTAAGAATGCAGCAGGTAAAATTAAAACATCTTATACTACCACCGATAAAGAAGAATAAAGAAATAAAAATTACCACTTGTAACTTCACGTATTGAAGTCTGAAGAGTTAAAGAAAAGGTAACAAATAAAATGGAAGGATGACGTCAAAAATAGACTATGGCGCTTAAATTCATACTGCTGAAATGGATCAGAAGACATCTAAAAGAAGCCAACTGCAATTTCCAAATCTATGTTCAAACAAGGTTGAATATTGAAAGGACAGAAGACTTGAACAGCTAAGTACTACATAGGTTTATCACAAAACTTAGTTTGAGTATGGGTAGAAAAAATATTTGTGAGTCAGAGAAGATTCGGAGAACAAACTGATATTCATACTGCTAACGTTCGTGAGGAAAGGCGTACCTTTCCACAAGTAGCATGATTCTCTATTGACCATTTAGCTAAACCCAAGGTACCGGAGAGGATATATCTAAAATTCTCATTTGCTGTCTAGCTATGGAAACGTATACATGTAATTTAACGTTGTGGTGGATTGTTTAACGATACACGTATTGCTCTTAGACAATAAATATGTATTTTTACAATTCAGGCTAACTAGGAGAGGTTTATAATGACATTTATCTACATAAAATATAGGTACTGACGTGTTTAAAACTTCAAATTTTAAAATGACATAACTATTTTATCTAAAAATTTCTAATTAAAATACTGACTCACATCATTCCGTCATCTATAAATCGATGTACGTTCATTACTTTCTTCAGGAATTAGAAACATTGTTCGAACTTTTACTCTTTTAACCCAATGGCAAAATAACGACCTCATAACTCCGTCATCTATAAACCGATGAACGTCCATTAATTTTCTTCGGGAATTAGAAACATTGTTCGAACTTTTACTCTTTTAACCCAATGCCAAAATACCGCCCTCATAATTCCGTCATCTATAAACCGATGTCCCATTACTGTCGTCCGGAATTAGAAACATAGTTTGAACATTTTTTTTATTAGAAGAATATCGCCTCATAAGTCGGTCATCTTATTTCTTATAAACTTATTTCAAAATTAGATTTTCTTGAAAGAAATGTGTGTACTTCATCCAAAAGATTTTTTTAAATAGGTTCTGTGTTTAATTTTTAAACCAAAACATTTTGAAAAATATGTCATATTTTAGTCAACAATTGTTGCGGATTTACCTTTTCTGTGACTGTTAGTGAATCTTTTAAAATAATATATTTATTGTTTATTTTTATTTCATTTTACACACAGTTGTTTTACAGAGTTGCGTAATATCTTACATTATCTATGTTATAGCTACACACATTTAAAACTTTGTGCACACTGCATGATCTACTTATGTAAGTAGGTAAGTCTAATTAACAATGAATAAGAGTACTCAAGTCATAAGATGGTTGTTTTAAATATCCTCAAACACATATTCAGTTATACCTATAGTGGGTAACTTGACTTTTGGCGTATGTATGGTCTCTCGTATGCAAAGCCGATAAAGAGCAAGAAAAAATCGTTTACATTCGAGTCGGACTCGTACATGAAGGGTTCCATACCTCTGTACGAAACTCCTCCATGTACTTCGGTATGAAACATTTTCAAGTATTTAGTTAATGCCATTAAGATCGAGTTAAGATCCTCAAAAGAACCACGTTTCTTGTTTGAAGACCCCCTTTAATATTTAAATTTATTTTATTTTTAGTATTTGTAGTGGCCACACGTTACGTCATCTGAGAAAATTTCAACTGTCTAGCTATCACGGTACAATACAGCGTGATGATAGACAGGGGGTCCTAGTATTAGGATCCGATTTTACTCTTTGGGTACGGATCTTAATGAATAACTGTGCAGCATGTGAAACAAAATGTTTTTTATTTATTTTTCCCTTTATTTCTACTAAGTACAAAGGAAAAATAATTATGCTAATCCAATCCAATTCAATATTCGTGGTTTGTGCTAACAAGTTCAGGGTGCCCACTTCTTTACACCATTTACTCGTAAATAGTGCATTTGTAAATGCGATTTGATTGTTAATTGGCACTAGTATACTTTATAATAAACGTTTAGATTTACAAATATATTTTTAAGTAAGTGAGTTATATTTAGAACTAAAGTCACATCAGAATAATATACTGGTAACATTTTTTTGGCAAAAACTAAATATAATCTCTAAATAACTCGGACTCGAGAGCTAAATACTGGCAACATTTTTCAATATTTTGACGTTTTCTACTGTCAACGCAAACACGAATTTCGAATTGGTATTAAAACTTGATTTTAAGTCAGGTCGCTGTATTGACCGGCGTATAACCCACTGAACAACTGATTTTGTTGCACCAACACGAAGAACATGAACGGGCGGTCTGCCTTGAAGAGTACCACCCGAGGGGCTCCGAGTGCACTTGTATATATGATAGTGGCTAGAATTCAAAAAAGTAAATAAATACTGTATTATATAAAACTATCTTATTACTAGTAGTTCGCCACGAACTTAGACCTCGCGATTATTATTTATATATTGCTTTTTAGTGCATTTCGATTTGAAGTTGGATATTATTTTTTTCAAAAAGTTTTTTTCTTAAAAATAGTGGTCAAGACATTGGCCTTGTAACTCAGAAGTCGTGGGTATGATTACCACGGGAGACATGCATTTTTAAGAAAGTTGTTCAGCAACCCGGACTGAAGTCACCCTTAAATAGATTCAGTATATTTTGTAAGAAGATTTGTATTGTATATCTGTCACGGCTCAGTCAGCTACTTCTAAACCCGTTCAAGTATAACGTATAAAAAAGTTGTTCAAACAAAAAAGTTGTTCAAATAAAAAAAGTGCACTTTTATAATGGCAACAAAAAAGTCTAGTGACATTTTTGAAAATATTTTGAAATGGCGGATGTGTGACAGTTTTAAAATTTTAAACCCCCATATTTCCGCCATTTTGAAAAATTTCGAAAAAATGGCTCGACGAAAAAATTCTATTTAGTTGCTGAACCTGCTTACAAAATTTCATGAGAATCGGTTAAGAAATGCGACCTGTAGGCGAGAACAGACAGACAGACAGACAGACAGACAGACAGACAGACAGACGGACAAAAGAATTTTTGGCTAATCTCGAAACTTAGACGCTTCGCTCGCTTCGCTCGCTCGGTCAATAATTATTATGGTAATTGACATGATTTTAATTCATCGATTATTTGTGTATTTAATTGATAAAATTTATTGGATTTACATGACTAGATTAAGTTATGCTCTGGCCCTAGCAGTCGAGTAATAAAGACTTAACTATATCACTTGTAAGGGTAGAAATCCCTATGAATAGATACCTCATGAGATGCGTATTCTATCAAAGAAACAAAGCAGCATCCCAGCCAACTGTGAACAGCCCCCAGGTTTTAAGCCACATAATGACTTCAGACCTCTTAACCTATTGCTGGTTACTCAGCCATACACAATAGAAATAACAATTGGTGTACGTCTATTAGACGTAGTGGGTCCAACAATGTGTTGATTATGATCAGTTGATTGCATACGATATCCAGCCACCTACACATAATAATATGAGGGGAGATCTAGAGCTTCAAACCCCGAAATACAGAACTTGAAATACATTACTCACTACAGAATAATACTGGCAACATTATTTTAAGTATTGCCATTTTAAACTGTCAAAGCAAACCACGAATATTAAATTGAAAAAACGCTGTCCTAGATTCCTAGCCGGTGTATACTCCACCGAACAACTGGTGTTGTTGCACCAACACGAAGAACATGAACGGGTGGTCTGCCTTGAAGTCCACCCGAGTGAACCCGGGTGGGGAAGGCGCGTTTCCAAGTATCATAACGACTAGAATAAAAAAAAATAGAATTAGGTACCTTGCCTTAATACTATTTCCACTTAACATCAACTTCTCCAAACGCGTGTTGGATCTGCATCCCCACGCAAGCCTCCCAACGAACCCGGGTGACAATAATGCGAAATTTTGTATGGATATATAGATGTTTGTTCCTCTTTCAGGCCAAAGCGGCTGAACGGATTCGAATAAAATTTGGCATGTAGATAGCTTATTACCTGGATTAACACATAAGATACTTTTCTACCCTGGCAAATGTGAAGTTCTCGTGTGGTTGTCAAATTTTTTACCACGCGGGCAAGCTGCGGGCATCAGCTAAGTATATTTATTTAATTATTATACCTATTATCAGGTTGTGATAAGTCTCGCTTTGAAAAACCAAAGCCCTAAATAAATAAAGATTCATATGAACTGTTGAGTAGGTAGTGTAGTAATTTGTTCTGATTAAATCTTGCCTTTTTTTAATTCAGGTGAAACTTTTCACTTTTCTCTTCCATTTTTAGGGTTTCGTACCTAAAAAGGTAAAAACGGAACCCTTAAATAAGATCACTCACTTGTCTATCTGACCGTCCGTCCGTCTGTCACAGACAATTTGCTACTTTTTTTTTGCTTATTTTCACAAGTTATTTAATCAAGTGTGTAAGTAATTAAAAGTCTTTTTTCTTTTTAAACTTTATTACCAATAATTATTACATTACTGTTAAATGTACCTATATTTATGTACGTTTAGGTACTACGTGAAGCGTTAATTGCAAAGGGGGTCAACACTACATGCAAACGAACCACTATACCCGCCGTGTCTGCGACATATCTTATTAAAAATGCATAATAATAATTTATAAGTCTGTTTGTACCTATTATACACATATAGGTAGATATGTTATATGTGCAATAGTGATATTACAAACGGATTGATCCCTAGTAAAAGTTGTTCATATCACCGAGTACATTGACCCCTTTCCAACTAACGTTGAGTGATTTAAACAGAATTACGATTCTTGGAATAAGTTTATCTTAATTATTAATATGTAAAGAAAATTTTGTTAGGGTGATTGGAAATCACGGCAGGAGGAGCGTGAACAAATCTCACTCAAGGCAAAAAATGTTTCTTCACATATTTATTAATTTAGATAAAGTTGTAGTGTTAATAAGGGCCGCTGTATATCCCTCCAAACAGCTGTTGGGCGTTCGCCGATATGAAGAACAAGAAAGGATGGTTGGCTTTGAATAGCACGTCATGGATTATAAGCGACACAGGAACAATTTGCATCCCTAAAACATAAACTTGATTAAACATCTTGTGAAAATATTCATTATATGACATGACAGCTGTTTAGGACTCCGTGGCATATTGGGAATCACACTACTCGGAGGTTCTGGATTTTACTAGAGTAGGGTAAATTGGGAAATGGCCTTCAATTTTTTCCTGGGTCTTGGGTGTTCGTTTGTTTGTTGTTTTCGTGTGAGTTAGCGAACATTAGTGTCAGATATTTCAAACTGACATCTACAGGCTATATCACTATAGTTGAAATTAAAATAACAGTGAAAAAATTCGGCATACGATAGTGTGCAGCTGTTTGAAGTTTGTATGGGGATGTCGTTTTATTTTTGTTTTTTGACTGTTGTTTTATTTTCATTATACTATAGTGATCTAGTATAGCCCGCAGCTCGATGTACTGGTATCTCCCTTCCTCTTTGTATATTTATTATTAAATTGTTTATTTATATTTATTTATCTCTAGTATCTTTGAGCTAGACAGGTGCCTCACAATACTATCACAACTTTAACCCATAAATGGGGCAGACAGAGTCCTATGGGTCTTGCATCCTTGGGCAGACAAAACCCAGAGCCACAAGACTCAAAGGCCACTTTTAGCATCCCCAGTCATGGACTGGGTCAAAGATAAATTATTCGGCAATAAAGTAGTGTCACTTGATGATGATTATATCCATTTTCAACGTGTTTTTAGATTTATCAATGTAAAAAAACATGACATCTCACTTTTGAATTTTTATACAAATCTCGTAGAACATGTTGGTTTTGACGTTTAGAAAAAGGCTCTAATTTGACTAGTTGTCATCAAGCGAATACTTGTTACGGTTGTTGCGTAGACTGAACCTGCACTTAATTTAAATGGACCTTGTTTTGGTAGGTTATCCACCTACCTAAACATGAACCCATCATCTTGTCATTACTATAAATTCGGTAGTTTGTTTATTTTTCACAGTACAATAAAGTTTTATTGTACTATGAAAAAACACAATTTAAGTCGGTAGTGTGTGAAGTCGAGGGCAAACTACTCAATAGCTCTGCCAACAACATGATTGTGTGCGTCAATTTCCATACAATGACACCGACAAAAACTCGGCCTTTAAATATGAGCATCAGATCTGTTTGTCTCCACTGCAGGAGCACGACCCTCTCTATACTACCCGAGCCATACTTGGTAGAGCCATACTTACTCAGAGCAGCCAAAGGACTTAGTCTACACTCTCCACGCTGCCCAGACGGGTTGGAGAAGTCTCATTAATGTTTATAAGGTTTGTTTAGCTTGTATTTCCTAAGTCGCCTATGACATCCACGGGCCATATTTTATTCTGCCGGAAATCATACGGCAAGTTGAAAATATAGACGAAGAAAAATTTATCAAATGATACAATATAGAAATAGATTAAAAATGCGAAAAACTATTATTGTCCTAGCAATACTCAAAGTTTAGTTCTATGATTCAAAGCACACAGATACCAACTAATAATGTCTTACTCCTATACAATGTCCTTTTTTATTAAGTACAAATATTTTAAGGGGTGATTCAGTCCATAATTTTGAACAACTTTTCCCAGTAAATTTTTATCGAAGCCACAGCGGATTCAGCAGCATGTGAGGAAGCATTCGTCGGCTGTTGGTGGCGGATGCACACGGGCTGCTGGTGGCAGGTATGCTGGGACTAACACTAGTGGGTGGGCGTCGGCCGGCAATAGTTTGCATGAACTAACTGGTGGCGGAATCGCAAAAAGTAATTCGAATCACATAGTATATAACTTTGTCTTCCGCAAAGTAACACCTGAATCTAATTTTGACACTTGTGTCGTGATCATATTTCGATATAGTTACCTAATAATTTGTTTACTTGTTTATTTAATTTGGTTCTGTGTTTGTTACATTTGCACATACTTGGAGCACTACAGCTTGGAGCTGATATTTCTTACAGCGCTGAGATTCCATAGAGTCTATTCACAGTTCATTTTATATGTTCTTATTCACTCGTTGAGCCTTCATTAATCTTTCTGAGATACCTGCTATTTCTATAATTAACTTCTCAGTTACAAAAAAAGTGAGGATGTGCAGCTTTATGGTTTTAGTCACTCCACAAGTTAACTGTATCAAGGTCCTCATGATGGTTTGATGCCTTGCCTCATGTAAATGGTAGTCAGGTAAGTCACAGCTGAGAGTCAGGATCTTAAATATCTCAATTAGATCATCGCAAAGACATTTCTCGAGTTCTCATTTCTTGGGGAAAGTGTTCTGTGACTGAACTCTTTAAGTCGATATAATAGTTAGACTTTATTTCAGATGGCTTTAAATAATTAACGTAGTTCTATATGATATCATACTACTTCTTACACCTAAAACACTCCTGACTACGAGTAACAATGAAGGATTTTCACGCCACAATCATATACATAATGGGTTATTTCCTTGGTCGAAATTAAAATATTGGATACTGTTAATAAAATAAAACGCCACAAAATAATGTCACTTGTCATTAATCATATCCATTTTCAAAGTGATACTAGATTAATTATTGCAGAAAAACTAATATTAAGTTCGCTTTTGGACTCTAAGAAACTATGACGTCATTCGCCTGTATTTTATAGCAATCCAAAGGAAATGTTTGTTTGCGACGTTTAAGGATAAGTATCTGAGTTGTTTAAAAGTAACGAGTTAATGATCTACAATATGCTCCAGGTTAGGCCCAGGCAACCCTGTACATTAAGACATATCTTTTTAATATGCGACACCCTACATATGTCACATTTTGCTACTCGATAAGGTAGGGTTGCATACAGCTCCCTCTTAGTCTACAATTACGTCAGAACAATATTAGCCTAGTGGTCTTAGAGTTGGGCTATGAGTACTTCACGTGAAGTGACATTTCCGCGCGAGACAGTGAAGTGACGTTTCCACACGTAAGACAGTGCAGTGACGTTTCCGCGCTCGTGATAATGAAGTGACATTTCCGCGTATGTATCAGTGCAGTGGTACCCACTTAAGTTGTGAATAAAGGCACTATTCCATAGGATTGTCGTTTTTTTCCTATCCCCAACCCACTCTCGTGACATTTTATTGGGGAAGAAAAGCGGAAAAGAAAAAACCAGGTACTTGGAGAATAAGAAGGTTGGCAAAGCATCTATAATCTCCGTGATTACTTGCAAAGCAGTATCGTTAGCGTTGAGACTCATTTGGCAGTATGAAACCGCACTTTTCTATGCTTTATAGCATTCCGTCGCTCTTTATCTTGTTCTAGCGAATAGCGAACGGTTGTGAGAGACAGAAAAGGATAACAGTATAGAAAAGATTATGCTGGCAAATGAGATCCAAACCTTAGTTTAACAAGCGACCAAAAACAAGAGTCTCACCAGTAGCAGCAGCGGCTTCAGTCCCGGTCTCGCTGACCTCGATCACAGCTTGCTGGATCGCAGAAGACACGTACACAGATCTCTTTTGGACTATCTTGTCCAGTTCGTTATGGTCCTCGAATATCCTGCTCACGCCGACCTAAAAAGTAGATATGATTGGGTCAGTCAGAACAATACTCGCAGTTGAGCCCTTTTTCAAATTTAAGAAATTTCTGTCATACCAGTGAGGGAAGGGCCGAAAATCAGTGTGATATAAGGTCAAATGCAGCTCCGATAAATAAAATCCTATGCATAAAAAACTCAAAAATCGAGGTTTTGTTTTCAATCGTTTCCTCCTCTAAATCTTGATGACTTCTTCTAAATTTTGGAAACCAAATGGAAAGAAAATGTTCCGTGCCGAATCGTTTCGATTTTATGCTGTTCTGGGAATAGTATACCAGGCATCTGTTTGCAACAAATATACAAGTCTACAAACGCCGGCTCGTTTAAGTAAAAGGGTTCAAAAATTATTGATCTAGGGCCATTCATAAACCAGGGAGAAAATAGTCGACGAGGACATTATATTCAAACATGTTTTTGACCTCCAAGCTAACCCGCACTCACCTGAGTTTCATACGGTTTTTATGCGATAAAACTTCGTATAACCTTACCTTTCTAAAAAGATCCTTAAGGTCCAACTTCGTGGTCACTTTAAACTTAGGAAGGTGCACTTTGACGGTCGTGTCCTTCATTCTCTTCATGGCTTTGTTCAGCAAATTGGGCGCTAACTTCAGAGCACTCAGTAGCATGGGAAGCCCATCTTTATCATCAGGAAGAAGTACCACGAATGATGCGTTCTGATTCACGTAGGGCAATTCTAAGATCTGAAAAATATTTTTTAAGCCAACAGGATATAGGTATAAAAATAACGGTTTATGAGATACAGCCTGGTGATAGACAAAAGGACAAACGGACGGACGGACAGACTGACTTCGGAGTCTTAGTAATAGGGTCCCGTTTTTACCCTTTGGGTACGGAACCTCAAAAATTGGTATGTACCAAGCCTAGCTAAAAAGGACAGAGAGAGAGAATAGAGAGAACATAAGTTAGATGGATACAGTAAGCAATGAAAAGGTACAAGAAAGAGTTGGAGAGATACGAAATATATTAAAAACAATTGAAAATAGAAGAGGGGATAATTGGACATCTAATAAGACATGACAATCTGTTTAGAATAATAGTAGAAAGTAAGATAGAAGGCCAAAGAGGAAAAGGAAGACCTTACCTTAGCAGTAAGTAACCATTTGACGTCAACAATTGTCCCAACAAAACAAAGTGACGATTATTAAGAGATATTATAAATACGCTATGACTATAAAGAAACATTTGACTTTGAATTTGTTTTCCAACAAAATAAAGAAAAGTTAGTAAGATCCTACCAGGACGTTAAAAGGATGGCAGAGAGATAAGAGGAATGGAGGTAGCGCCACATAACTCCACCGAGAAGAACAAGCTCTTGAATCACAAGAAGACTAACCTGTACACCTAGGGCATCGTCTCGCATATACTTAAAAGAACCGATGACCTCCATCATCGGGACAGTCCGGGAACCGCTCGGGGCAAAGAATGTAGACGGCACCGCCTTGTCGAAATGCTTTTTCCAGTCTCCCTAAAATTATAAATCCATACACAATCGTTGCCTTGTGGTTTTCGGCAGAGTTGAATAGGACCACTCCAAGCCCCCCGTGGATGTTGTAGAAGGTGAATTAGTAAATACAAGCTAAACAAAGCTTATAAACATCAATGAGACCTCTCCAACCCATCTAGCCAGCGTAGAGCCAAAGTCCTCTGGCTGCTCTAGCTAAGTATGGCTCTGGTAGTACAGGGAGGGTCGTGCTCCTGCAGTGGAGACAAAAAGACCTGATGATGATAATGATGACACAATCGAATCACGTCTTAATCTTTAATGAGGCAGACAGAGCATATTGAGTTTTTCGGCTCTAAGCAGACAGAGGCTAAGGCCGCTAGACCTAAAGCTTATTTTAGCGTAATGGTGATCGAAAAGGTGAAATTATTTAAAATGTATGAGTTGCGAGCCGCATCACCGTTGTTATCATGATGATTATCCCCTTGATCGGCTTTTTGTTAATAATGTGTCCTTGTTTTATTTGGTGTGACATGGTCGACAGATGATCGGTCATTTTGGAAATCTTTAGGAGAGTCCTATGTCCAGCAGTGGACGTTGTGCGGCTGAAATGATGATGATGATGATGATGGTCAACAGATCATTTATCATTACGAGATCAGATCATTACGAGAAGTGGGTAAGGTCAACGTAATTTCGACTGCAGAAAATGAGTTTCAAGTTTGATTATATTTTATCTTCTTCTTATCAGCCTTTAACAGTCCACTGCTTCTTCTTCTTATCGTGTGTGTTAGTTTCTAACACTAGTGTCAGAGTTTTTAAACCGCCTTAAAGGAAACCACTGAAAAAGTCCACTGCTGAACTAAGGGATGGCCTACATATTCTGTCAGTTCGGAACAGCACTTCTCTACGCTGCCATCCATTTCAGTCGGTCCGATCCGTCATTTGCTAGAGCGAGAGAGGGCGGACAGCATGGCCGATGCTAAAACGTTCCATCGCTCTCTCTCGCGGTTCTGAGCGACTGAAAAGGATAGCAGCATATAAAAGAGCTCTTCCGTGCTGACAGTTGTAGAACAACCCTGAAAGTTTCTTCCGATAAAGGGAGGATTTGCCCATAATACAAAATAAGTACTAATACTGCTGAGCAGACGAGTTGGTGACCGCCGTAGTTGCATAAAGTATTTGCACAGACGACATTGCTATCCGTAACTCCCTTAGTCGCCTCTTACGACATCTGTGGGAGAGGAAAGAAGAAACCGTACTTACTTGAAAATATATAGCATTGACTAATACAACGGAAGCTTGAGGTGCTATGTCTTCAGGTGACAACAGCTGGGGTATCATGTTACGTGTCTCTCGTTTTACCTGTGGATGGGAGAAAATAATACCTAAGTATGTTATTGTGAATGTGAGTATTGATTTTCCATTTTTTCATATTGTATTTTGTTTTCCTCCATACTTCCGTGGTCCAGCAATCAAGGCGTTCGCCTTATGATCTGGAAGTCGTGGATTCGAATCTCACTGGATAGCATTTTGTAAAAAGTTGTTAGCAGTCTGTGTCAATCTCTTTTCATCCATCCTTTCTACATGCCCAAACTATCCTGATATCCCTTTCTCTATTTTTGTCACAACGTCCTCTTTTACTCCACACCGCAATAGTTGATGAGTGATGAATAAAAAAGAACTCACAAAAGCATTAATAGTATCGGCAGCTTCGATCCGATTTGCGAAGTTGACCTTCTCCACGGTGGAGTCGAACAGTTCCTTAGCGGTCTTGGCGAATTCAGGGTGTAGGTGAGACGACTCAGACAGGTAGAGCTTGCTGACCACGTCCAGGGTACCCCCGCCAATGGTACGCAGCGATTTGATGAGTTGACGAATACAATTCTTGAACTGTTGGCAAAAAATCATGGTAACAAGTTTTATTTTGAATTGAGTGCCGTGGAACACTCGATTGGAACGAACTTACAAAGATTAAAGCCTATAAGGAAACCGCTAAGAAATTCCAGCCCCTAGAAAAGTGACGGCAAAACCGACTTCACCCCTAAACTACAACAATACTACAATAACCGACATAACCGATTTTATCAATATCGGTATTAGTTTGAAAAGTTTTTTTTTTTAATGAAGTCCTTGGACGGTACGGATTTGGCGGATGGTGTGCTCAACGTCACTTTTTTACTGACCGGTATTTCTTTACAATTAATGTTATTTTATATGTTTATACCACAAATAATTTAAGTCTAATCTGCCCACTGATTATAGTTGACTGGAAAATTGTGTTTAGCACTTTAAGGCTCTTTTCATTGGTCGTTCTGATGCGGTGCGAGAGATTCTGAAACGCATGGCATAGGGCACGAATGCGGGTAACCGTTTCACTAGTTGTGACTCAAATTAGGGGTGCTCACTAGCCGATAGAGTAATGTACAGTCGATATACGGCGTGTGGGGTATAACCGCAGTTGGCGTAACGACCACTGTATAGAAAGAAAGAAAGATAAGCTTTATTCGGCAAACTTAACCATTACAGCTTACATATAGGTAAATACAATAAAACATACAAATACGAATTGCCGAAAGGGCGACCAGCTCAGCTATGTGCTGGCTGATGGCGGCGCAGGCGGTTTGCCACAGCGCTGATTATCAGCTGGTGCCAAAATAAGTGGGTTTAGATGACTTACGTGTATCGACTTATGGCTTTCATTGGTCGTTATCCCACGTACCGGGAGTCCCCGTATGCATACTGTATATCCAACCAATGAAAATGAGCCATTGTTTTGTATCATTTGACAACAGTATATTTTTTCTTTAGAACAATAAAGTGTGATAAAGACGAAACATATAGAGAGGGGTCTGAGGGGTGGAGTTACGTCTGATCGTACCTTATTCGCAGGGTACCCTATGGCCTTCAGGAGCTCCTTTTTCGTTTCTGCTCTGGCCCCAAGCACCAACTTGCCCAGAGGAAGCAGGGCGGAAACCGGCGAACACACAGCATTTCTGTTTGGATCGGTTAAGGCCATTTGCTAAAACAAAGTGAATTTAAGATGTTAATTTAATTCAATATAGGTACTTAAGTCTAGTATAGCTCATGGTTTGATTTATTACGCCTATGTCACATGTATAGTGTGCAGGTTTCTTTATTTTCTCTTTTTAGAATGGATGGACATTTTTTTTGGCAAGTGGCAAAGTTTCGCATCCATGTCAACTTAGGCTCAACTCAATGGCGCAGAGTCGAAGCGACGCGACGCGTATTGTTTTTCACCTATAGCAAAATCTATTTTTTCATTATTAAGGTACACGTTACGCTATGTCACTCCCGAGACGCGACGACGCGCGAATGCGCGCGTCCACGCGCGTCTTCCCGCGACGTCGTGCGCTTTTATATTTCCGTAATACAAATTTGTACCTTAATAATGGGAAAATAGAAATGAATTTGCTTTTTAGGTGAAAAGCATGAGGCGTTCGGTTCTTCGACTCTGAGCCCGTGTGAGGTGACCCTTAGGCTTCATTGGTCAAACATGTCTTACTTTTCCTGCCCTATCAATGTGTAAGAGACATAAAGCATAATGAATAGAACCACGGGGTATAATAGATGACTATAGTATACTGATATAAAAAAAACGCCGCAAAATGAATGAGCAGCCGCCCAGAAAATTTATACGGGAATTTCAATTATTCTTTTTTTTTTTGGTACCTGTGACCATGATGTACCTGTATTATTAGTTTAGGGATCTAGTACAGCCGGTGGTTCGATTTATTATGCATACCTATGGCCCGTACACATTGTAAGTATATTTATTTAATTTATAAGAAGGTAAAACCCAAAACACACGAATAAAAACACAATAAAAACTATCGGAGGGCCCGTAAGTAGGCAAAACTGGTAGTTGCCGGTAGGCACACAGAGATGGCAGCACACAAAGCTAAGAAAAAAGTGAGAAAGAAAGTGTTGAATAATGCTTTAAATATATTTATCGCATTTCATATAAGTCATACTTAATTAATTAGAGTACTACTTTATTTAAATAATAGGAATAAAAGATTTTAATGTTTTAATTATTACTTTTAGCGCCATCTAGTGACAAGTTTATAAGGCGATGGGTAGGCATGGTAAAACTTACCAGAGCCATACCGGCTCGCAAAGTACCACGCAAGTCAATCTGAGGTTTTCGCAGTTCGTCAAATGCTTCTGACACAATCTCCTCGATTTCCTTGGAAGTGGGTAGGGCATCGTGATCCCGCCTTTTCCTTCCTCCCGCTAATTTTGTGTTTAAAGCGATAACCACGAAACATGCTTTGAAGAAGAATTCTGTGAAAGATAATTTAGTATAATGGCGGACATAAGTGACTTCGTTCGCGTGAATTAAGAAATAATGATAACTTTCCCTGACATTAAACAATGGAACAAAGCCTATATATTGCCCGAGCTGAGCCTATCGTTGAAAACTATGTAAAATTCATGCAGTAAGTAGTTTCGGATATTATTAAGCGTGAACATAGAGACAGTTAAAAGACAGACAAAAAAATAAAAAATCTTTTCTTTAACACTTAAACTTTTTTTTATAAATTAATGAAATGATATATCCTACCTTCAGAATAGGTAAGTTAATGCTTCATTTGACTTTTCACACAAAAATGTATTCCCAAAGAATGCAGCTAGCCACCTACACTATTTTGATTCCTTTTCCACCTTTTCATCCACCATAATATCACCCTAAGAATGGTTTTGCGGCCCTGGGCTCTGTTTGCTTAGAGTCGCAACACCCAAAATGCTCTGTCTGTCCAATTAGAAATAAAAACGTGATATATTTATGTATACCTATAAATTTATACTCACTAGTTAATTTAAATTCCATCTTAGATTTAGCTGCTTGATCCAAAGTGATTATAACCGTGAAGAAGGCATCAAAAAAATCATTTTCGTCTGATGTCGTTAGTTTGTACTTCACGGTTTTCTAATCAAGAACTCAAATCAATTTAATGGCTCATACTATTGCATTTGAGGAGGGCAATCTGTCCAGTGAATGCACCATAGGAATAAAAAGTAATTTTTTATTCTACGAGATTGAGAATATGGTATAGTAGGTACCTATTATATATACGCGGCAATTCGTAAAATATAGAAAATATTTTACGAATTGCCGTGTGATTTCCGGCAGAGTAGAATAGGGCCACTCCAAGTCCTCCCGTGGATGTCGTAGAAGGCGACTTAGGAATACAAGCTAAAAAAAACTTATAAACATCAATGAGACCTCTCCAACCCGTCTAGCCAGCGAGGAGAGTGACAGGCCAAAGTCCTCTGGCTGTTTTAGCTAAGTATGGCTCTGGTAGAACAGAAAGGGTCGTGTTCCTGCAGTGGAGACAAAAAGACCTGATAATGATTTTACGAATATAAATATTTACAATAATAAGTACATACCTATTATAGGTACATATTTCGGAGATACCTATCTCTCTCCGAATTACAGTCAATATACAGAATACTAAATAGGTATTAGATTTGTAGGAACAGAATTACAGATGTAATTTAATTTCTTTTTTTTCTAAATATTGTGGAAAATACCCTCAGACGGCGCGCGGCGACGCTTCGACTATTGTATCATATCAACCTCAGTTATCAATATGTAATAAGTACTATTGTTAATTCTGTGGTTTCAATCATAGTTAATTGAGGAGCCCGGTGGCCCCGCGGGAGTGCCCATTGCTATCGCTTTCGCAAGTAAAGCGACGCCGAGCGTGGTCCGCACTTGGATGGGTGACCACAAGCGGCAAAAATATTTCTCGAGCTCCTTCGTGCTTCGGAAGGCACGTATAAGCCGTTGGTCCCGGCTGTCATCATTGTATGGCAGTCGTCAAGCTATGTCAGATGCCTTTAGGCAGCCTGAAAATTCTGACACCAGTGCTGGTCACTTACACACACGAAAAACGAATCAAATTTTCAAATGAAATTATAAGAATGCCACTGGACCTACCTATATAACTAAGTTAGTGTACCTACCTATGCATATGAACGTATGTCTAATTGTCTAGTCATGAGGTTACAATAGTTTTGACGACAGGTTCCGAAAAATATGATTGTAGGTAATTAGTCCGTCTTTTAGATTATCCAAAAATAATAGACCCTTATTTTTCAGTTTACCAAAAAAGTAAAAATTAACAAAGATACGAAGCGTTAAAGTTTCGGAGTGGGGGCTTGCGACGTCTCACTTAAGGTTGAACTAGTCAATACTTTTTCTATACAAATTGCGGACGGGATTTCCTTCACTGTTTGACATAGTAAATCCAAAGTTTAGCATGATATCGTTTTGTCTCATTATAAATGTTGTCGGTATGGATACAGAATAGTAAAATAAAAAGCCATTTAAAAGTCATGAGCCATCAAAGATTCGTTTTTCTTGCAAATTTTTACGCAACTTTCGGCTTAAATAAGTAATATAAGAAGTGTAAAATCTCAAAACAAAGACCGCACCGACACAGCTTGACTATCGAAGATTATAATAAACTTTATTTGTAATTAATTAAGGCAGTAGTTGTTGCTTAAAACTCCTTTTCCCAAATGAGTTTACGTATTTTTTTACGCGCTCGATTTACCTACTTTGTCGCTCCGTTTCACCACACTGCTTTCGCCCGCCACAATGTTAGATGAAACAACATGCTTTAGGCCACGCCCACCCGTGAGTTCGAGTCAGCGACTAGTTCAACCTTAAGTAAAAATAGTACCCAGCCGTGACTTCACGCGAAATTTATATGCGTTGTATCTTTGTCATTTTTGGTTTCTCAGAGAAAAGAAAAAATACGTGTACAATATTTTTAATTATCTAACCGATGGACCAAAATTATTTTTCCATTGTCATGCCTATTTTAACTTTAAAAACTAACAAGTACAAATACCCATCTCAGTTCATTCACTGGACGGACTACCTTACTGAGTAACCCATGTGATTATGTAGTTTTACTTTCTGATTAGTCTTGAACCTCAGTTAATTAAGATCTAACTTACAATTTTTTTGTAATTCTATCTCAGAGCTACTTCGTTGAGTCGATAGAGACTTATGATGTGGCTTACAATATTATGACAACCATTTTTAGGGTTCCGTACCCAAAAGGTACTAACGGGATCCTAATAATACAAGTCTCAAACTTACTTTGGGGCTAGCTCAATCAGTGTAATTTGTCCCTTCTTCTTCTTATCGAGTCGAAATGGCTTAAATTAAATGTTATTATGACCAAAACCTAGCCACGGCGACCGCCCTGTCATTGGCCACATTCAGATTTGTCCCTATATAAGTATTTCATCATCATCATCTTCCTCTCCTTATCCCACATTATGTGGGGTCAGGACAACATGTAAGTTTCTTCCATTTTCCCCTATCCTGAGCCAGCTCCGATGTTATATTCCGTTTTCCCATATCCTCCCTCACACATTCCAACCACCTTTTCTTTGGCCTCCCTCTATTTATTTTCCCATTAACTTTCATATTCAACACTCTTTTAGTAACATGACTTTCTACTCTCCTCAATACATGCCCATACCATCCTAACCTAGTACTTCGCAACTTCTCTGTAATTGGGGCTACTTTCACACTTCCTCTTACGTACTCATTTCTTATCTTATCCATTTTAGTCACACCACTCATCCACCTCAACATTTGTTTATTGTCCTTATATATTTATTTATTTATTTATTACAAGGCACCGCTTTCTGTTCGTCTATCCGTCCGTCTGTCAGGGCTCATCTCTTAAGGCGAATAGTTCCGAACAAAAGTTATCCTTGAAGAAATTGGTCTATATCCGTTAGAGCGTTCGATGTCACAGACAGACGACCTCCGTGGCGTAGTGGTCACCATGCTAGTCCGCGACCCAGAGGCTCCGGGTTCGATCCTTGGCCAGGGCAAGTTGGCAAATTGCCTTTTTCAAATTGTCGTAGGTCTTGGATGTATATCTATACACGCTGACTTTTCATTGGTTTTGGAAAAAAAAATGTCGTATAGTAAATAAATTCCTCTATCCATATACGTAATCCAAATTTCTGTATGTCATAAGATAAAAAAGGTGCGTAAATGATTTTCGATCGAGACCACGTAGTTATACGCCGGCCGCCTACTGCGTAATGTCGATGACCCCGGCCGGCCGGCGGGCGGTGTATGGCGGCGGTACTACTAATTGACCTCACAATTTTACTTTCGAGTTTTAGTCAACATTTTTTGTTTCTGAATTTTTATTTTGACCAGCTAATTAGGTCTTACTAACGATGCCTATGAAGTGGCCTTCAGCTTCAGAACCAATAAAAAATCACCGTGTATAATTTGATATATAAAATGTAATATCTTTAAGTCAGTATCCCATAATATAAGTCTCGGACTTATTTTAAGGATAGCTCAATCTGCTATATGTTCCTATAATACTTTTACATTTATACAATGTCCTTTTTTTACATTAAAGTCAAATTTATGACATATCATTTTTGTCGGCGGTTAAAAATATCATTTTTAAACATTGAACGGAACCCTTGATCTACGCGTTTAAGTCCTGTACTTGACCGGTTTTTATTTAAGTCAAATAATATTACCAGATTACTGTTTAATACTGGTAGTCACGTAGTAATTAAATTAATATTATCTTTGCTTGTAGGTACCCATCTCCAAGATTTTAAATCTACCTAAAGGCATCTGACATGCTCGGTGGCCCGATGGGAGTACCTATGCATTATTTGCGCTTCCGCAAGTTAAGTAACGCTGGACGTAGTTCGCAATTGGATGGGTGACCACAAGTGGCATAACAGTTTTGAGCTTTTCCGAGCTTTGGAAAGCACTTCAAGTTAGTCCCGAATATAATCATTGAATGATAGTCGTCAAGCTGTCAGATGCCTTTAGGCAGCTTGAATCTGACACCAGTGTTGGCCACTTAGTATAAAACAAAAACAAACAAAACACCCCACCACTAAAAACTCCGCGGTGTCACCTCTCAGCTGCTCTCGGCCGGGACCGTGTGCTTCTTCATGCTCCACAGCCCCGGCGCGGCCGGCCGCTACTTAAGCGGCCCCGGCTCGCCAACGGCCTCACGGCACCCTCTGCTGAATCAGAGGGGCCGGAGCAACCGCCGCCTTGGCCTCTTGGCCCAAGGACAGGCGCGCTGACACGCACACGCGCCTGCCTTCCACTCCGGAGGGCTGTCCGTTGGACGATGGAATCCCGTTTCCACCGTCCAACCAGCCCTCATAATTTGAGGCCTGCGAAAGCAGACCCTGCCCCAGTCAACCTGACGGCGACCGGGGCGCGTATATCCAAAATCTGTGATGGTTCAACACCGCCCGGTGTTGACAGTTCACAGATATTGTGCATAACTGCGCGCTGAAATCCCATACAAAATCTGTTTCGGAACAACACTGCCACTTAATTTAGCCGACTTGCAAGAAAATTGGCTTTATTATTCATTCCATTACATATTCTTCCACCTACACGCATTCAGTATAGAAATAACCAAAGGTTTGTAGACTGATATATAAGTAATGTTTTTAATAAGTATTTAAGTAGATACATCGTTAGTCAAAATTTGTCAAGTTGTAGTGGAGTTTATACGCATACATATTAATAGGTACAAAAATATTACTATACAAACTACTCCGAAAGATATCAGTTATGTAAGCTATTTAATTGTGTCCATTTTAATTTTCGGAAAAGAGTCATTACGTGACATGTTTTGTTGAATCTTCCAAGCAATCGTAAATGCAAAATATGTGCGCATTCAACGCGATTTAGGTATTACGAGCTGAGCCGCAACATACTTTGTAGGTGAAAATCAAAAAACTAGGAATAAATGACCTGTGCTGAATTTTGCTCGCGTTAGAATGAGATAGACGTATTGCGCAGTACTAATGCTTTTTCATCTTTGTGCTGCGAGTGCGGGGTGACAAATTGCTTGCATAGTGAACTGTGACCTTGACGCGTGCTATTGTTTACAAATTAAAACTCGTACTAGTTAATTAATTATCTTATATCTTCTATAGCGGCGAACCACAATACCCCCTTGAGATGACGTTTCTACATTTTACATTAGTACTAGATATCTTTTTCACACCTAATTACCTATACAATATACTTTTTATTAAGTACAAATAATTTAAAGGTTTAAGTACAAATATTTAATCCTTTCAGTCCATCATTTCGAAAAACTTTTCCCAATAAATGCATTTCAAAATACGAAATAATTGCATTTTCGTAGTAACGATATCACGTGACTAGGTATACTTCGATTTGTATGTGAACCCAGAGAATTTTTGGTATTGCGATATATTAGGAAAAATTGTTCAAAACGATGGACTGAATCACTCCTTAAAATATTTGTACGTAATAAAAAAGGAACATTGTAATAAACGATAAGGAATAGATACTGGAGTTTGGCTGAAGTTAAACCGTAACAGATATTGTACGCTCAAAATAAATAAATGCTCATACAATGAGTCTAGAACATGTTGCGGCTCAACTCGTACAGCGTTGGCTCGTAACAGATTCTGGATATACGCGACCGGGGCCCACCCAGCCGGCCGCAGGGGATAGGGAGAGCGGCAACGTAACACCGACACTCCTCTTCCCCTGCGGCCCCACCGATGCCGTGCCAAGCGCCACGGCCGCGCTTGGTCGCGGAAGATAGGGCGAGCGGCAACGACACACCGACACACCTCTTCCCCCGCGACCCCTACTACGGCTGTGATGGAAGGGGGGTCGTAGTCACCCCCTTCCCTAACAGCCAGGCCATTCCAGCCAGGAATGGCCTCCGCCGGGCCCGGGGAGGCCTAAGCCTCAACCCGGGCAATGGGTTCCTCTTAGCTTCCCTGCGGCCGAGGAAACCGCAGGTACTGAGCCCCCCCCATCGCGACAAGATGGGAACCACATCGGGGGGGAGACACACCCTTCCTGATTCAACCCGGTCAATCTATCTATGTATGCACCTATAAACAAATCAAAAAAGTGTGCGAGTCAAACCCGCTTATCGAGGGTTCTGTATCATCCTATTACGTATCATAAAATCAGTTTGTATGACAAAATCAATAAAATCAGTTATCATTTCAGCCGCATAACGTCCACTGCTGCTGGACATAGGCCTCTCCCAAAGATTTCCAAAATTACCGATTTAGAGCGTGCATCCAGCGCCTTCCAGCGACCTTGGTTAGGTCGTCAGACTTCTTTAAAATCAGTCTAATTATAACTTTGATTGTGAGTTTACGTCCCTGGAGAAAATGCAGAGCAGTTTGTTGCCGCTTCTTCTGCACTAGCGCTTAGGAAGCAGTAAACTTGACGTCAACAAAACAAAGTGACGATTTTTATCAGAAAAAAATCGTAGATTCTAGATATCATTCAAAGTCAAAGTCAAAGTCAAAGTCAAAATTTTTTATTCAATGTAGGATAAATTTATCTCTTATTGAAGGTCATTTTTTTTAAATATATTTTTTTTTTAGTGCAGAAGCTAAAAACTACTAGCGTTTCGGAACGACCACTGCTGGGAAGATTACGCCGAAAGAAACCCAGTTCAGTATTGGTCCCTACCCAGCCTGATGGGCTATGTTACAATTACAATACAGATTTACACTTAAGCTATACATTTAAATTATACAATTACAATTTGCAGACGACTATTTCCAAGAATTTTTCTCAGATGATGATAAGTAGTCATTTACATGATAATACGCATTTTGTAATAAATGATTTTTAACGGCTGTCTTAAACTTAGATAATGGTAATGCTACTATATCATCTGGAATTTTATTATAGAGGCGCAAGCCGAGACCCACAAAAGATTTTTTTGTTTTCTCTAACCGCAAAGCTGTGATGGCTAATTTATTTTTATTTCTCGTGTTAATACTATGAATATCACAATTTCTCTTAAATGAGTGTATATTCTGACGCACGTACATAATGTTCGCATAGATGAATTGCGAAGGGAGGGTCAAAATATTTATGTCTTTAAATAGTTCCCTCAAAGACTCTCTAGCACCTAATTTATATATAAATCTGATAGCGCGTTTTTGTAAAACAAATATGGTATTTATATCTGCAGCGTTACCCCATAGCAATATTCCATAGGACATAACACTGTGGAAGTACCCAAAATATACCAAACGCGCTGTATCAACGTCAGTCATTTGCCTAATTCTTCTAACCGCATAGGCCGCAGAGCTAAGTTTTCCAGCTAATTTTTGAATATGGGCACCCCATTGCAACCCTGAATCAAGCGTTATTCCCAAAAATGTTGTGTTATCAACCATATCTACTGCTTCCTTATCAATAAATAATCGTGTTGGAACTTTTGTAACATTTGGTAAGCAGAACTTTACACATTTCGTTTTTTTTGCATTTAATACTAAATTATTTGCTGTAAACCAATCCAACACTTGCGACAATATATTATTCATCTCATCAGAGGTGTCAGTTTTCCTATCTACGCTGAAAACAAGGGAAGTGTCATCAGCAAAAAGTACAGCATTACAATCTTTAACATAATATGGTAAATCATTAATATAGATCAGGAACAACAAAGGACCCAAGATAGAACCCTGGGGCACACCCATCACTACGGTTGATCCTTCAGATTTTACTTGATTTACACTAACTTTTTGAATTCGGCTACTCAAATAAGATTCAATCAATTCAAGAGCCTTCCCTTTTATTCCGTAGTGCTCAAGTTTGGATAGAAGGGTTTTGTGGTCTACACAATCAAAGGCTTTGGAGAGGTCACAAAAGACACCAATTGCATTCTGACAACACTCCCAAGCATCATAGATGTTTTGTAATAGTGCAACACCTGCATCCGTTGTTGATCGACCCTTAGTAAATCCATACTGATCACCATGGAACAGACTATTTTTGTTGAAAAAATCTAATAATTGGTTAAAAATTATCTTTTCGAATATTTTGCTCAGTGCTGGCAGAATAGAAATGGGACGGTAATTTGTTGGATCATTTCTGTCACCAGTCTTAAATAGAGGGATAACTTTACTTAACTTCATCATGTCAGGGAAAGATCCCGCGTCTACACATTTATTAAATATGGAAGCTAAGTAAGGCGCAATTACATCTATAATATTACTTATAACGGATACAGAAATGTCCCACAAATCACCAGTTTTTTTATTATTCAAGCTTTTAAAAGTATCAATGATATTTTTAGGTGTGACGTATTTGAATATTAGCCTATCTTTACATTTAGGTACGCAATTGGTTAATAGCTTTTTTGATTTCCTAGATTGTGGTAAGATATTATTATGTGGAATAATTTGTTTTGGTACTTTTAATTCTACAGTGTCTACACTCGAGTCCTTGTTAGCTTTCAAGAACAGCTCACGTTCATTATAAGACTTGAGCTCTTTTAAAGGTTCGAGTCGTTGCTCAGAGAATATACTACAGAACCCTAAAAATATATCTAAATACAGGTAATTCATAGATGTTATGATATCGACATGCGCTTTTCGCGCAGGCGTTTCATCTCAAACATCCGCCCCCCCTCGTGCAGAGTGCATCGAATCACTACCTGTAATAAATAGGTTGTTTGCATCCTCATGATTTGCATTTTAATACTAAAATTTATTAGGCATTCAATATGTCCAGTTTTTTATTATAAAAAATGCGGTCCGTGGTCGGAGAGTCGGGGTTCACCCGTTAGAAGCCCGTTCCTCTCGCCTTCAAAAAAATCAGTTCGGTCGGTTAGTTCCTTCTAGTAGGTTACATTAGCTCTTTGATTTCTTCAAGTGTTAATGTACGCCGGAAAGAATATAACGTCTCGTACGTAAAGTACGTAGAATCCTACTGAACTATCTATTTGTACACCCTCGAATAAGTTATTTTCAATAAAATTCGTTTGTCATCACTAACAGCAATAAATGCCTTAGATTTCCCTCGCCTCCTAACCTTGTCTGTGTTAGTTTGTGGGCAGGGCAGCTCAGACAAGGTCAAGGTCAAAGTATGGCGCATGGTTATTTAGCTAGACGTCGCCTGGCTGTATACTAACTTATACTTCAGCCAACCCTTTGTTTTTAAAGATTATGTCATTAGTGACAATACTGACATTGACATTTTTATTTGACACTATTTGACAGTCTACTTATTTTGTTTTGTTGCTTGCTTGCTTTTGTCATGTTTGTTTGTTGTCTTTTCCAAATTATTAGGAAATTTATTTCAAAATGAAGCAAATAATAAATTAAACTCCCAGTTTCACAACTTTATTACCCTTTATCTGTCCATCACGCAGGTAAAGCAATTAATCGAAGCGTGTCCGCCCGCCCTTATCGGCACTGCGCATACTCGCGCCCACACTATTTTTAGCAGCAATATTGATTCGCGATGATTCCCAGCGAGATCTACGCAGAGGACTTGATGAGCACTGTGATCCGGTACGGGCTGTACATCGGGGCGGCGTTCCAGCTTGTTTGTCTGCTTGCCTGCGTGACTCTCACTGACGAATCGAGCGAATCCCATCCGTACGAGAAGGTAAGCCAATCGTGGACATATTCTTTGTTAGATACGCTCCGTTGCATAATTTTCGTTAGAACTTATCTATAGGTACCTACTTTGTTCTTACTAGGTAGGTACCTAGTTGCTTTGTATGTTGTCTTTATACTTATGCCAGCATAATACTGTGGATATTTAATAATAAAGTGCTTCGAGATCGGGAAAAGAAATTGATTGAAATACCGTATTATAAAAGCTCTTTGTTAAAATTATAAAAGCTGTATGTATTATAAAGTTGGCAAAAGACATTTCTTTTAATGTCTCCAATAGCTAGAAACTGTCAAGCAGTAATGTACAGAGCTCTTGACGTTACTGCTATGAAGTCTCGGGAGTACCAAAGAGATAGTGAGATGTCCCCACTATGCTCCCACTTCTTCAAAGCGATATTTCAAATGCTAATTGCTGCATTTCATAACCCTTTAACTGTCGGACGCCCGGAGCGGGCGTCTGATGTATTGTTATTCTATTGTGTCTGCTATGTCGACATTTGAAGGGATAACTAATTTTTATTTTTATTGTTATCTTGTATTTTAATATAAAAAAATATATGTCAAAAACCTACAAAGTAAAATAACCTATCTTTCTTGTATCCGCAGTGGACTTTTGGTCCCCTAGACGTAATGATGAAAGTGCTAAGTATATGTTTATTATTTATTGGGTTATAGACAAACCTATACTGTCCCACTGCTGGACAAAGGCTAATAAAAAAAAACAAAAATAGACAAGCAGCTAACATGTACAGCACCACATTGAGTGCCTTAGTCTTAAACATGTATAAGCTGATGGAATTAAATTTCAATGATAATTTTTATGACTGCCTCTGTGGTCTTGCGGTCAAGGCATTCACCTGTTGATCCGGAGGTTTTGGGTTCGAATCCCACTGGAAAGCATACTTTGTAAACAATTATTTCCAGTCTGGTTAGGATATTGCTGGCTTGAATAACCTGATTATCCGGAATGCTAGATAATTTGGTGTTTCATTAGGCACGGCACATATAAACTGCGGGTCCCGGACACCATCAAGTGTTTGCTCAAAGCTATCCAAGGATTGGTTCTAGACTGCCCTTTGGTTTGCAGAGGTCTGGCGGCAGTCGCTCTATGCAAAAAACCAGTAACTTTGTCAAATCACCTAAATTTGGTAGCGGACTCCGAGCTCTGAAGCATTTACCGCTGAGGATGCAACTGGGAATCCTCGGATGATGATGATAATATTTCTTCAATTTGCAGGCCTACACAGACAGCGATGAGTGCAGTTCTGAGCAATCGTCGCCCGGGCATCGCCCCTCAATGCCCAGAGTACTGGCCAGGCGCCACGACAAAAAGAAGAGGCGTTAGCTGAGATGGCGGCCCCTGCGGTGATCTCTCGCGGCTTCCATCTCACGTGTTGGATTTAGAGCCGTTCTTCGATGAGTAATCAAGTAATTTTTTTTTACATCCGACTGCATTCTTTGTTCTCGAACATGTTACATCACTTCAACATCAAAGTTTATTAAAGAACTGTACCTCAGTCACCTAACAGAATGGAAACCATGGCAACAAGAGAATGCAAACATCTTGAACGAAACTTGGATTCCATGATGATAATCATCAAAATTTCAAGCCTTTGTATTTTGCTCTTTGGTACAGACCTAGCTTCTAGAAACAGGTGTATTACTTAGGCTGTAGACATGTCAGCACTTGTTAAACTTAAACCAGGCCAGTTTAAAGCAGCAAAGAGCGAGCTTCATCAATGGTCTACCCAGGAATCTTGAACAGAACATCATGGCACACCAGCAGTTACCCTGCAGTTCCTGCAAACATACTCTACGTAGGAGCCTAACCTGGATCCCAATATATGCTGATGCTGCTGTTTCATCACCCAAAGCCATGTGTGCAGTTGGATTATCAGAACCACAGTGTTGCTGTTATCACTATCAACCGATCTCAGATAGGTATGTACCAAGGGGCCATCCAATATTACGGCACAGCGATGCGGGGCGGAAAAGAGGTATCCTGCTAAATGTGACTGAGTTATTTAAGGGTTTGAAAAAGCGTGACAAGTTGGGGGGAGGGGCGTTAGAAAAGTTAAAATTCTCTGTGCGTAATGTGCGGACGGCCCTAAACATATTATAAAATTATAGGAGTAAAAACAGAAAATCCTTATTACATAATAAAAAAACTTGTTCTCAGAGCTTGAATGTCACACAATTACACACATGTCACACAATTGTCATAGGGGCGTGGGGGTGTGGTGACTATAAGGGGTCTGAGAGGGGTGTGAGCGCCATTCACGCCCACCCCCACTCCCTTTAGCCCCCTTCGTCGCCATACCCCCGCGCTATACACCTTTATGTGACATGCAGTCGGGTGGATATTCAATTTTAGTTATTCATTCCCCGGCTACTAAGTGGCTAAATTTGAGACTGTCCCTAAATAAGATTTAGATAAATACTAGCTTTGGATATCCCCAGATATATTTTTTACACTTAGAAATTCACAGCCAAAAAAACATATTTCTTAGTTGTTTTTTGTAATAATTTCCTTGTTTTAAATTCTGTTTACTGTTTTTTTAAAGACGATTGAAAGATGTCTCTTCTCATAGCTCTTAATAATTACGTACATACTAGAAAATCCCATCGTTGTAATCATTTTAAAATCAATTTTTGTCTTTACAGTAAATAAATATTATATTCTTTTTATTTATTTATATATTTTAATAATATCAAATAAAATATACAACAATGGGATTATCACAACATTGATGTTTCAATTGTAGGGGAAATAGTCATTTTGATGTAGCATTTAATATTGATGTGAAGAAATTAATTGATATTCTTATAATCGTCTAATTATTGTCATTACTACAAAACTATATACTTACATTAAAAATTATTGGATTGATAATACGCACAAAAGGGCCATACTTACTGATATGTTAACCTGTCTTATGCACCTCTTATTTCCATATTCTGTTATTTGATCAAAGAAATATAGATCATGGGTAATGGTAAAAAGGTTTAGATTCGTCTGTGCTAGAGCGGCCAGATAAGCCCGCTTCTGAGGTGAAAGGTCTTCCGAATTAGATATGTGCATTGCGAAATCAAAATGAGCAACTAGTGAAACATTGTTATTGCTATGCCTTTCAACTATACCATAGCTCCAAAAAACATTCGCAAAATAGAAAATCTTTGTCTTCAAAATAAGTTAACAACAAAATCGCTTTAAATTATTAAAAAAAAAACAAAATATGCAATAAAAATTTTTTTTTGGAAAATATGTGGAAATAGTTTTTTTTTAGGCCAACATGCTGGCTTATGCAGTTTACAGTACAAGTACAATTTGTATTTATATCAAAGAAAACTTTTACATTGCCGACATTTTTTAAAAGATGGCCCGTATATATTATATCCATATTATTATTAAGTAAATCTAGACTTTGTGTGCAAACTGTAGTAGACATAAAAAAAATAAGTTTATAACAAATTTATTGTCACTAATCAATGTCTAGGCTTCGTTTATGACAAAAATAGCTAATATACCTATCCAGTCAGGTATCATACCTGGCCAGGCCAGCTATACCTATATCTTAAACTTTATCAAACAACTAATAGCATAAAAATATATATTCAAAAATATTTTTGTTTAATTTATCCAAATATATTTTTATCCTAATTATGTATTCGGAGTTGAAGACGAAATTCAAGATATATATTGTAGAGGGCCTAATCAGGAAGCTTAGTATTCAACTGTTAGTACATATAATTTTATCCACTGACTATAGACTGTAGCAGTAAATTACCTAATAAACTACACAAAGTACCTACTTATAGTTTTTAATAGCCGACATGTCCACGTCTACAACTAATACTGAATTTTCTAGACATGTTGAAAAAAAAGCTAAAATACGTCCTCCCAAAGTCTGAAACTGTTGCAGCTGAGCGAAACGCCTGAGCTCAAACGCATTAAAACGTAGATATTATGTCAGGAACGATCAGGCGACCATTTTTTTAAAATTAGCCTTTAATGTCCCACTGCTGAGCAAAGGCCTCTTCTCTTTCCTTCCTTAACTCTCTGTCCTTGGTCTTAACTTTCGAATTCTTTCAAGTCGTCTGCCCATCTCGTCTTCGGTCAACCCACCAACTTGCATTTGACCAGGGCGGTGGGATTAAGGTCTAAAGGTCTCCATGATGCGACCAATACTAACACATTTTTTTTATAAGAAGAAAATAGTTTCTATTAGAGACAACAATTTTAATTATTGTTTTTCTTTTGTATTAAAGTTACGTTATTCAAAAAAGTATGTTATTAACCACCCTACTTGATATTTTGTATAAAAGATGAATA
Source organism: Acrobasis consociella (assembly GCA_963555685.1). Lineage (NCBI taxonomy): Eukaryota > Metazoa > Arthropoda > Insecta > Lepidoptera > Pyralidae > Acrobasis > Acrobasis consociella. The sequence goes on along the minus strand of OY743111.1, from coordinate 3,624,611 downwards.
GTGTTTGTAAGAGACAACAATTTTAATTATTACTTTTCTTTCGTATTAAGAGTTAAGTTATGTAAAAAACTATGTTGTGCCCTACTTGATATCTACAAATGCTATTGCCATCTTAAAAATCATAAACGAAGCCTATTTAAAGTAGGTATAGCATACTGATTAAGTAAATACTTAGCGTGTGTGTTTTTATGCCAACTTTCTGCTAAATTGTAATAAGTCATCCAAAATTAACCTAAATAAGCAAGCTTGTACCAAGTGAAAAATGATAGAGTCAAAGTTGAAGAAGGTGTTTATCAACGTTTATGTTTTTTTTAGTATTGGTCTTATTTAAAAAAGACTGTTTATATATTTTATCGTGTAAATGTCAAAAGAATCGCGGGAAATTTTTAAATAATACTCATACTTTTAGCTAGCCTAAGTCAAAGTCAAAGGAAGGTGAAAATACAGTTGAATAAATTATAAGGATATGAATAAAGATATATACTTTAGGTCTAAAGTTAGACTTAATTAAGTATATTCTAAGTTTTATTTACACCGCCATATTCATGAAAATTTTCCATTATAGTCATCCAGTAAGAAATCTAAGAATTTAAGAAATGCAAACGTATAATAACAAATTAGACAGAAAAGAGATCCTAAAGCAGTATAGTTTATTTGCTGAATTGGTGTGCAAGCCATCGGTGCGCTACAAACTCTGCGCCTTTAAAAAGATGATGCCGGTTCGTCGGCCTGCCAGCTGCGGAAGAAAAAAGCCAGCCAATTTAACGAATAGAGTATATAGCATTCAGGGGCGTGCATAGAGATTTTTGTTTGGGTAGACTACAATACAACTTACGCGATTTTACGTCCTCCAAAATCAGTGGCCATTTGTGAATACTTATTGGTTTTGATAATAAATAATCACTATTCAGTTTGAACAAGCAATCACTTTGTTATACAACATTCACAAGTAAAACTTTGCACCAATTTATTAAGTTTTAAATAAAACTTTTATACCTATGCATTGGAAACAAACTCAGTAACCAAACCCGAACGAAATATAATCCGGCAAAAAAATGTGTAACACATATCAATACAATCTTCGATATGAATTACGCGTTTCTAATTTGGAAGCGTAGCACGATAAAAAAACCCTATTGGTTAATACTACAATTAGCCAATAGGGTTTGTTGTCGTGACCTTCGTGACATCACAGGAACAAATAAAAATATTGATACATTCTAATTGGCCACAGCCTCGGTCTCAGCTCTAGCTTTATGTGTGCATTTGTTACGTGTGTGGTGTGTCCATGAAGGACGTTCATGCACACAAACGCAGATCCAAAAGCCTATTCATACACATTAGCTACCTATGCATGTGTGTAAATTAAGCCATCTAGATATTTGTCTTCGGCGCATACCTACTTACGTTTAGTGCGCCGCGCCGCCGCCGCGCCGGTAGCGACACAGCGACTTTGGAGTTGAACGGCCGGAAAGAGCGCGCAATTCAAAAGACGTGTAGCGCGTAATCGTTTTTATATAATAATTTAAAAAATGCGCATATACTAGCGATCGACCGGGTAGACAACGTCTACATGTCTCTATGGAATGCACGGCCCTGATAGCATTGCGCTTCATAACATTTTTTTATATTAATGAATATGGTGGTTAGTAGTCTAGTTTACTCTAACTTAGGATTACTTAAGAATCCCCTTATTCTAGTAGACTTTTACATACAAACGTAGTCTACGTTTAATTTTGAAACCACATGTCACATTTCGGTAAAAAAAATTTTTTTTAAGAAATTGCAAATATGTAGGGTAATAGCTGGTTTCCTACATTAAAAATATTTTTAACCTGGAAAGAAAATATAAAAAAATGATATAACACACTATATACTATTTACACGAGCATGTTTTGACTGTGAATAACATTTTTGAAATTACAAAATTTTACCGGAATAGGACATGTCGTTTCGAAATCAAACGAAAGTAGTCTATACTTTTGTATGGAAAACTATACTTTGGTTTAGGGTAAGGGGACTCTTAATGTAATTTTTAGTCACTTATAGAATAGAAAAGTTGTAAATTGCGTCATGATCCGTATTCGATCGACATCAATGTGAAGTGCCAGTTCTCATAAAGTATTAGTGATAATCCTTGGTTATGTAATAACATAACCTCGTGACATGTGAAGCGTAAAATAGTAGTATAGAAATAAGTACTATATAAGACATATACAGGTTATTTTAGCAGAATGAAAGAGGGAAGAGGAGCAACTAGAGATAATAAATAACAAAACAAAATCTCGAGACTAATGTGTATAAAAATAATCTAAATTGATTGACCAAGATTCGTATTTAAAAATGTACAATTACATACAGTTGCTTACTTTACACTTCATCGTCATCTTCAGGTCTTTTTGTCTCCACTGCAGGAGCACAACCCTTTCTATACTACTAGAGCCATACTAGGCCAGAGCAGCCAGAGAACTTAGCCTACACTCGCCACGTTGGCCAGACGGGTGTGACGATAATATTATTTTGAAAGAAACAATATTTAAAAAGACCAAACTTTTTAATTCAATTTTTAACAAATTATACATTAAATGCCGAAACTAGTCACAGGTAAGGGTCGTAGGATCCATCCACGAGATTCGTTGTTCCAGAAGAGATTTCCAAATTTACTCAGCTTTTGAAGACGCACCGGCCCGGCGTCCAGTCGTAGCCAAAAGAGGACGGGATCCCTCACGCCGTCTTTTTATATGGGCCGCGCGGGGTAAAGTGCGGAGGGGAGGGAAACACTAGTGCGGTCCAACGTCACACGGGTTGGAGAGGTCTCATTGATCTTTATATGCTTTATTTATCTTGTATTTCCTAAGTCCCCTTCTACGACATCCACGGGAGGGATTGGTCCTATTCTACTTTGCCGAAAACCACACGGCATACTTTACACTTTGTAATAATGAATAAACCACACTAAAAGAAATAACTTTGACAGGTGAAAAACACTGTTCAATAAAAATTAAAAAAAAAAAAGAAAAAGAGTGTTAAGTTGTTAACTCATCTGCTAAAATACCCTGTAAATAAAATAAGATTTTTATAAGTTAGTTTAGTATATTTTGCTCTGTGATTCAATGTTTTAAGTTTAAATGCTTGTTTAATAGTTCTAAGCAGGTCTGTTCATCTGTTCTATGCTAGATGGCGCTAGTTATTTCGAAAAAAAAGGTATTTTTATTTAAAAAAAAAAATTTTTGGCTTGAATATTTTGTTTAGCTTGAAAATATAATTACATATGAAAAATAAAACGGAAATAGCAAGGATCGCGAGTCGCGACCTTAGACTGTATTCTGGCTTCATTCATTCATAAGGTGCTGGGTGGCTCGTCGCGCGTCGGTAGTACATTACTGCCGTCCTTGCAACCTGGGCGTGGTCGCCAATTGGATTAGTGACCACAAGTGGCATAAAATATCTCGAGCTCTTCCGTGATTCGTAAGACACCTAAAGCCGGTAGTCACGTCTTTTAAGGCTCCTAGACAAAACGCTGGCGGCATGGATCACCGACTTGTGCCGTCGCCTTTTTTGAGACTCTATTAACGCGCCTCGTGCCAGCGGCTTTACAAAGCCGCCGGGCGCACTGCCGCCGGCCTGTGTGTAGGAGACTTTATTCGTCAAATGACTTAGCGATTACATATTATCCCGCCGCGGTAGCTTGGAGTTGGTATGCATTTGTTTTAAGCGTTAATCACGAGCGACGCTGCTGCCGTACTAAGGTACAGGTATTTAGCGGCTTTATACAGGCGGAGTAAGGTACAGGTATCATACAAGCGGAGTAACATGTCTACAACTACTACAAATGAAAGCATTATCCGTGCACATGTCAATGTGTGAGTTTCAGTGTTCAAAGCCTTTGGTAGATTCCGTTCTGTACGTAGAACCTGCTATATTAATTCCGTGGTTTCGGTAAATACTGCCGTCGCAAAGGCTTGACAAATACTAACAAAAATCCACAATCGCGGCTTCGTAATATGTAAAAAACAACATCAGACAATTATAACTTGCTAAAATCGGACTGAAATAAAATTGTTGACGCAAACAATCAAATTCAAATATATAATTATTATCATAGGATATTTATAATATCTCTCAATAATAATAGTCACTTAGATTTGTTGAACTATGGTTGACGTCGGATGCTTACATTACCTGGGGGTTACTCCAAAAGTGGTACGCAAGGCGGACGTTACTGCGTATACGCATATGATGATAAAGTCTAATTTGGTTCGACATAGACATAGGACGTCACTTTCGTACGACTAACGACTATCGACTATTTAATGGAGTAACTCTGCACTTAACATAAACCAAAATGGCGGCGGTTGGTGCATGTTTAATCCTTCAAAATCCGCCAATACCAGACTCAATAGTAAAACAACGGAAGTAGCATCGTAAGATGCCATTCGAGGCTTGAGGGGTAAATTGGAGATATCTGAAATCATAGCCTTCAAAGCTGAAATCATTTCTATCTGAAGTTCAGATAGAAATGTGATTCTAAACGTACAAACAACGTACAACAAAGACCGCCATTTTGGTTCAACTTATGTGCCGGGTATTGTACTTACAGCGAAGTAGTATGTACCTAGAACTCAATGGAGTAAAATGATTCCTACTTTAACCAGCGCCATTTGCACAGAACTTTTGAGATTATCTGTTGGCACCATAGATCATTTGATACAGGATAAGCATTAGCTGCACGTTTCCCTCTGCCGAGGTATAAGATCAACAATCTAAAACGTCATAAAAACGATTATGATCATTTCGTAAATCGGAGCATCAAAAGGACGGCTACAAGTGCTCTGTTAAAAATGCCACGTCGTTCATTTTCCTCGTGTAAAAAGAGGTCAATACATCTAATCTTCTAAAAGATGGCATAACCTTTCATATGTAAGCATTTTTGATTTTATTAACGTTAGATTTAAACTTAATTTCTGACAAATCGGTGAAATAACTTTTTGTATCGTAAGGAGAAAAAAATCAAGTCAAATTTGAACTTCCATCTCAAACGATTTTCTTCCTGATTAACTGGCGGCATGAGACCAGTACAATAAACCCCGTGCCAATTACTTCCTTAAGGTTCGGTAATTAGATTCAAGTTTGAAAAACAATTAGTTGATGACGTATGCGCACTTCCCATGAGACTAGCGAACTTCCCGGGAGACTAGTGAATCTTATGAAGATTAGCCAATCCCTATGCCTTCTCTCTCTCTCTTTCTTGTCAAATTTGTACAGATTTGTTTTAATGTGAGTTTTGCTGATGTGCTGAAAGTAAGCTTGTGTTGCAATTTAGTGTGCGTTTATAGCGACACAATTTATTTTTGTGAATATGTGATTTTTTTGATGTAGTAGTACCCTACCCCCGCACCAAAAACGGCAGAATTTTTCGTAAGAAGATTTGTCTCCGTAACTTATCCTGTATTAAATGATCTAAGGTTGTCAATAATTTTTTTTCTTACGTAGTTTTAAATTAGATTTATAATGTAAATATAAATTGTCGGCCATAAATCATTGAATTAAAATTAGTAGCCATATAGGACATATGCGTGCGAGTCATGCTGGTAGATAGATATACAACTTTAATAATAATGTAACATAGTTTTTAGCATATTAAAATATAACCTTAGAATACACAATAGTTTGTACGACAATATGTAATGTAAAAATATTAAAGTCCCGACTTCTGATACGAACATACATAAAATAGTTAGTCAGTTAAGGATAAGCTAAGGTTAAAGTAGGTGAACGTATGTATACAGGCTGACTGGTAATATTTCGTATTCCCTTTAAAGGGTTGTAGATCGGGTCGTAAGCAACCGATTTTGTCATGCCATATCCAAAAGTCAACGGTTATCGAATTATTTTGGATTTAATAACATTAAAAAACTCCAATAATTAAACTCAATTTATAAAATTAAAAAAGTGGGAAACCTTTCGAGGAAATACGATATATTACCAGTCACTCGTATATAAAATATTTTAGTCATAGGTAAAGTGGGAACCTAACAGTCTAATATACTTTTAATAAGATTGCACGTGCAATAGAAACGGTGTAGCAAAATATATTGAAACTTTTTTTAAGGGTGGATTCAGTCAAGTACTAAACAATTTTCCCCAAGGAACATATGTCGAAATATGAAAAATATTTTTTGGCGTACAAGCTGACGGATCGGTTGATCCAAGTTTTTATGGAAAGTCAAAAAAATATTTTTCTTGTTTTGATATGTGTTCCTTGGGAAAGTTGTTCAGTATCATGGACTGAATGTATCCTCAAAATAGTTTCAGTGTATTTTGTTAGACGTTATAGGTATTAGGGTACAGTATAAGTGTAGCGTAATAATAAGCATAATTCTAGTACTTTTGTTTTCTCTTGTTTTTTTTTACAAATTGTTTGATTTGTTTAACTATTTTTATTACTTAAGTATAATTCTAATTGGTCCCATTAAGAACTATTGATTTTTGTTGAAAACAGTAAAGAAAATTTCTTGTGTTTTCTTTTCATATGTTTACTGATTCTAAGGTACAACCGAAAAGGAGTAATGTTTTTCATACAAGTGACGTGCTTCATACAAATCAAAATTCAAAAAAAAGTTTGTTTTGACATTTAAAAAAAGTATCTGTTATGACTTATTGAAAACTAGAGGATCTGGTCAGGTGGAAGATGATAGTTCTCAAAACATTTGCCAGTGTGGTTTCTCTCCATTAACTATAAAGCACGTCTTTACTTTTCCCAGGTGCCCTTACACCTGCACATGGGTAGATCTGATGGCCCGACATAGCTATCGAAGTGGCCCGATACTGGAAAGACCTTTGTGAAATTTTGTGGGCACTATCGACACAAAACGAAGTATTTGTACTTCTGTAATAAATTACTTATTTGAAAATAATAACATGAAATCTGTTAATAAGGTCTAAAAAAATATACTGAAACTAGTCCGTGATACTGGACAACTTTCCGAAAGGAACATAATATCGAAATCTGAGAAGTTATTTTTGACCTTCTATACCAAATAAAAGAAAAATTAAACGTGAAAACATATAAAGAGGTAAAGAACTTAGCGGAAGGAAGAGAGACATGGAAAGCACTCCACCGACAAAAGCCCGGCTCTTAAATATAAGAAGAAGAAGATACAAGTTGACTGATCAGCTCATTCGGGTTTGTATGGAAAGCCAAAAATTATTGTTTATATTTCGACATATATTCCTTGGGGATTTTTTTTATTATAAACTTGTTCATTGCTATGGACTGAGTATAGTTTCAGTATATTTTGTTAGACCTTATATCAAGTAAGTATTTGACTGTACATTTTTTCCCTGACAGAACATGCCATTTTTTTGTTTATTTTAAGTTTTTAATAGATTATAGGTAGTTCATAAGTTGCACATAGTAAAAACATAGTATAAAATATGTAAATATGACGATGGATAACTGACGAACTACTGTAGATAGCCCCCGCAGTTGCAGAATATGCCACGGGCGGCATAAGTTAGTTTTAAGTAGATAATTAATCAATTAATTATTAAGTTAGTAATTAATTAATCTTTATTCTATTGAATCTATTTTGAATATATTGTAAATTTAAGTACCTTGACCGGATACTACTAATCGAACATTTTGAAAACCGTACAAAAATAAATGTTTGAATTATTTTATTTACAAATCATAAATAATATCATAGACCTAAATTTTATTTAACGGCTTAAAAAGACCATACTGCCAAGTGGGAAAATAATACGATAACTGTCATCCTCACAAGAGCAAAAGAGATAGCGATCAATTTGACACTGGGACAAGTTTTTATGCAAAGCCATTATCATTTTGGCTCAAAAATCGTTACACGAAAATCAGATTTTTGAAATTGTTAACTGTGTTAATTTGTAAGTACTCTTACCTTGCGAAGATAGTGTCGTAGTGCTTTATCGATAGTTTGTAGTAGGTACAATTACAACCCGTTAAGGTCCACAGATAAAACAATTACCTAGTCTTAGTAGTTTTCGGTCAGGGAATAGTTATTATACAGGCCGACTGGTAAATCACGTGTACAAGGTATACTTCAGGGCATAGTAAATTATGATCACACGTAACGTCAAAAAATATAAAACCAAGAATTTATTAATTAATTATAAAGAAAAATTCTTAAAAATATTTCGCAGTCTCGGAATATTTGTGAACTGCAAGCTCATTACGCGCTCTGTATCTACCTACCTAACAGTTTATCATAAAGCGCAGCGCGAGTATCCACATTGGCTTTTATTGGAACATTTTAAAGTACTTTTTTATATATTTATGAGTGATTTACTAGTCAGCCTGTGTAATAATATAATAGTATTTAGTAAGTAATTAGTGTAGTACGGATAGCTCACCTATTAAGTATCCGGGGCTTCAGTTACAGGTAGATATAGTTTTTTTTTTCTGATACAGATATCACGTCTTTCTCCCTAACGCGATAAACTTTCGGCCGCGAAACTCGAAGGCGATCGTCCTTCCAACCGTCCACGATCCGTGTGAAGGTTGCCATGTACTTACATAGGTGAAAAAGGGAATCGTGAAAAGTAACAGCTTGCTAGTCGCATCGCTAATGGACACGAGTCAGATTCTCGCCCTTTCTCTCCATCAGCGTTTACAATCTGCGCTGAAAGAGAAGCAGCTGATACATTGTGCGATTCTTCTTTTCTCCCAGACCAGCGTGGTTAACTTATGCTGTAGCTTGAACTTTTATCTGTACCTATTTAAATAAAAAGGGTTTTACAAAGTTACAATTAACAATATATTTACAATTTCTAATTATACAAGATAAACATACTGTCTGGCTAGTAGTTCTAGAAATAGAATCAATTTATTAGTAACGGAAATAAGTGGTCTTAGCATTGTCGCCAATCGTTTTATAGAACATCAATAAACGTCAAAGTCGAGTTGCAATTATCACTTTGGCCACAGACAGTGCTTTTTAGTAAATGTTTTTTTATTCTATTTATTTGTTTTTTTCAGGCAACAAAAGATGATCATGATAGGTCCACATTAAGAATATAAAGGCAGTGCGGGTAAAAGTTTCTTATTAAACATAACTATCATTTGTGACCCTAGGTACTTAATAGATGATTTAACTGTAGTTAAGTATGTACATATACAACGCGATCAATTCAGGCAAGGAACAATTTTTTACCGCCCGTTGCAATAATATTGGCACGGGTGGCAGTAGTTAAGTAAATTAATTAAAATAAAAATATATTTTTCAAAAATATATAATATTTATATCCTATAGCTAATAAGTATGTACATAATACGGTCACATTGTCAAGAAAATCTATAACGTAGCCGGCCGCAGTTGCAAACATTGCCACGGTCGGCATAAGCTAATATAAGAATTATAGAATAGTTATATAGTATATGCTAGAAGTCCAATTTTTACGTGGTTTTCATTGACAGTTCAAAATGTTAAAATATAAAATAATGTTGCCAGAATTTATTCTCTCCAAATACAAATTACTCACTCAAAAATATGTTAAATCGCACATTATTTTTTTAAATAAAAATAAAATATAATGGCAGTTCCAATAAAAATCGAATTGCATATACTTATATATTAACAAAAGATATTGTCGCAAGGAATTAATAAAAACATTTATCTAAATATTAGTCTCTTTTTAAAAAAATACAGTACATCAATATCAGGACAATCACTTTGTTAAACTACTACTTACTAAATAAAATAGATTTATAACTCGGTTCATTACAAGTGAGTAAACTAAAGCTTATCTTTTTGGTTACAACTAGAGATGTGCCGTTGCCGGCAACATTGGCAACATTGGGAATATTGCCGGCAACGCTGCCGGCAAGATTGCCCGAAGTGGCAATTTTGGGGAATATTGCCTAAATATTGAGAATATTAGATATATTGATTTAAAAAACTCATTTAATAAATGTATCTAAGCGTATTATATGAGACATCTTAAAAAAATATAGATCCTACATATAAACTGCCAATGTTCCCGGCAATTTACTGGTAATATTGCCGGCAAAATTCCCTGTAAATTGCCGGTACATACAGATTTGTCAATATTACTTGTCTTAGGCGAGAAATAATTACTATTTTAAGTAGGTAATCTGAAAATTAAACCGGCCAAGTGTGAGTCGGTCGCCCATTGAGGGTTCCGTTCCATAAAAAACTTGCAAACTTATATTTGCAGACAAGTTCATATACTTAGTATGAACTTGACTACATGTACCTTTGCTTTATGTTGTGTTGTGACTGCCGTACAATGTTGGCAGTCGGGACTAACGGCTTAACGTGCCTTCCGAAGCACGGAGGGGCTCAAGAAATTTTATGCTACTTGTGGTGACCCATCCAAGTGCAGACCAGTGTTGTTGTATCCGCAACAACTCTGCGACATCCGCGGATGCGGATTAATAAAGGTTCACATCCGCGAATGCGGATGCGAATACGAAGTTTTTTTTACATATTTCAATTAGTACCTACATAAATAACGGTGACTTAAGTTTCTTTGACTGGAAATTTTTTAAAAATATTAGGCGTGTAGACTTGGCTAATAGAAATACGAACATGGGGTTAGAGAGTTCACAGTTCAAGGCGAAATACTAGTATTAATATGTTTGAAAATGTATATCATTCTAGTAGTTTGCCCCGATGTATATTATTCTAGTAGTTTGACCTAAACTGTAAACTAGCAAATCCCATATCTTGGCAACCCCTTGACTGATTTAGTTCATGTTCAAAACATACATGTATTTTATTCATGTATGTTTGTTCGATAACTCGTACAAACGCCAGATTATTTATACAGACTCGGAGAACAGCTTCGCTCCCTTCACTCACTTCACTCGCTCGTTCTATCTTGGTCTTCACAACAGTATAGTACATAACTTTTAGCCGCTACAGGATCAGCTCTCTTCGCAGCGTTAAACCATTTTTTTCACATTTTTGAATCTCGAGGAACTTGAAAAAACAGCTTTTTGGTGTTTTTACCGTAGTACTAGTGCAGGTAATCACAACACATGACTTTCTTGTGAGCAGATTAGCCATTTTATATCTAATGTGTGTGAAATATTCGTCCAAACGCAGAAATACGCACTAACCGGCCAGCCGGTACGAAACGAACGCAAGTTGTTTAATGGCGTCATCAAAGCGTCACGTAGTAATAGGCCGTTTTTTGGTCAGTCAGTTTTAAAGATAAAAAAATAAAAAACACAGTATTATTCTAGATGTTTAACACAATTTTTAGAGATTAACCAAAAAGGAAGTGCTTTTCTTGCGAGCAAGGCTAGCAAAGGGTCTACTTGAACAATCTAACGTTTGTATGTATTTACATATGTTTATTTGACGATAACTTGAGCATCTTTTATCGGATCTTCAGGAAATTTGGTAGGCGCGTGTCAAAATAAGTTTTTTTTCTTTCGGACATAAGCAGCAAATCAGTCAAGGGGTTGCCGAAATATGGGGTTCGCGAGTTTACAGTTTTAATTAAACAAGCAAGTGAAGCGAGCCAAGTTCTCCGAGTCTACTTGAACAATCTGGCGTTTGTATTTATGTATGTATGTTTGTTCAACTATAACTCGATTAATTGTTAAGTTATAAAACATGAGCCGAATCTGTCAAGGGATTACTGAGATATGAGGTTCGCGGGTTCACAATTCGGGCAAACTAATAGTTGACTATACACTTATTAAGTAGATTTTCATTGAAATCCAGCGGCTTTTATTCTCTTAATACGCATCCGCATTCGCATCCGCATCAATCTATGCGAAGCTTTTGCGGATGCAGATGTATAAAGGAATGCAAATGTTCCGCATTTGCGGATGCGGATACGGCGAGTTCTTTAGGGTTCTATATCCAAAGGGTAAAACCGGGATCCTTACTTCCCTCGACGACAAATTTTCCGCAACTAGGCCCGAATTTGCCGGTCCCGTTTTGCCGGGATCCTAATACTAAGACTCTGCTGTCCGTCGGTCTGTCTTTCCATGCGCCTGTCTGTCCGTCTGTCTGTAACCAGGTTGTATCTCATTATGCGTGATAGCTAGACAGCTGACATTTTTACAAATGATGTATTTCTTTTGCCGCTATAACAACAAATACTAAAAACAGAATAAAATAAATATTTATGGGGGGCTCACACAAAAAACGTGATATTTTTAACGTTTTTAGCTCAATATTAATAACAGCAAGAGTTAGAGGCATGAAATATTCACAGAATATTTAGTTGTATATGCACTATAAAAATACATAGTTAATTTAAAATAAAATAAATTTTAAAGGGGGGCTCTCATACAACAAATGTGATTTTTTATAGATAATGGTACGGAACCCTGCGTGCGCGAGTCCGACTTACACCTAGGCGGTTATTTCTTAATAAATTTCAAGTTTATTAACAAAATAATCAGAATTTTGACATAACAAAGCAATTTAAGTGGATCGGCAATATTGCCAATGTTCCCGGCAAAATGGAAATTTACCGGCAATGGCAAGATTGGGAATATTGCCGGCAACGGGGAATTTGCCGCTCGGCACATCTCTAGTTACAACACTATGTAAATTGTGTTAAAAACATGGACACTGGAATTATCAACGCAATACCACAAAAAATTGGACTTTAGCAGTTATAAGATGATATTGAACTATCCCCAAGAAGTGACTGAAAAAATATATATTGTAATTAATTTCTGTTTGGAAAATCCGAGGTTGATGAACAAAAATCTGCAGTCAAATAAAAAAAATAGGCATTGTTTTAGATAAACTAGTTCAAAAATAAATTCAAGGACATCCTGACAAAAAAATCTGGTGTGAATACCTGTTGTATTACAATTACTATACCTAAATACAATTTTTTTATCCACCGAACAAATTTTGGAAGTATTTATCGATACCCACTTTATATAAAAATAATATTCAGTAAAAATAATACTTACATTAATTTAATACCATATTATTTATAATATTTTATAGCAAATAAAAAGTTACAGTTTTAAAAATCAAATGCTTATTAAAATTTAAAAAAAAAAACCGTTCGTCACCTATATTTCATATGAGATGGTTTCTTTTTTTTGTTTTACAAATAATTTTTGTAGAAAGTAGTTCAAAAATAAAGAGTCACCCGGTACATATTAGATATATTGTAGCTTTTTTTAATATAAAAAATATATATCTAGTTTTAATATTTTAGCTTATAAGTATGTACATAAATGCAATCAAATCTAACACGTGGAAACCATTAAAAGTAGTCCCCGCCCGTAGTTGCGGTACTCGGTATAGCCTCGGGCGGTTTAGATAAGTTATATTTAAGTAATTAAACTAAAAGTGATGTTATTCATAAGTTAAGTAAAATAAGTAAATATAGTTTAATTAAGTATATGATAAAGACAAGAGAAATAGTGTTCATATGACGTAAGTGCTTAGTTTGTAATTAGTTTAGTAAACTTGACTTTAGCCTCTGAGCTAAGTTGGGGTAATTCAACTAGAAATGGATCAAAACCTAACCGTCCGGCTGATGCTGTATTAAATACGCCGCGGACGGTATAAGTTAGTTTATAAGTTGTAAATATATATAAGGAGATACTTAATTTAATGAATAGATAGTTATGCAATGTAATATATAAAAAGAAAAGTAAATATGTAAAAGAGTGCCAATTAAAATAAATGCTTAGGGCTTTAGGCCAATCAGATTAGAACTTAGGTGCTAACGCGCAAATTTTAGAGCACACAATTTTGGACACTACTCAACATTATTCAGGTAATAAGGTTAATACAGGATTACTTTTTATTTAATACAAACCTATTAAAATGAGTTAACGGGTTACTCACGTATAGTCAGCTACTGCCGTCTACTAGTGTGTCGCGAGCCGGTGTGGTGTGCGGGCCTTTAGTCACATTCGCCCTGATGAAGACCTCCGGATGAGGTCGAAAAATGACGGCAGGAGCTGACTCTTTACGTGAGTAACCCGTTAACTCATTTTAATAATGTCTGTGTTATAATAATGTCTCACGTTAATTTTAATCAAAAAATACTACTATTTTCTATATAAAAAATCTATTGAAAATCGATAAAAAAAATTCGTCTTCCAAATACAATTTCTGCTGAACGCAAAATTTGTAAGGGAAGCTGAATATTTTTTCGTTTTCAATTATTGTTTTTATGGAAAGTTCAGTATCACAGACTGCACTTGCTACATAGTTGCCGGAGTTTAAAAAGTAACCCTGTAGAGTGATTGTTGTATGTTTGAAATAATAGTTATAGTAATTCTTTTGTGTCGCCGACCTTTTAAAAATATTGAAGTCCTTTCGAAATGCATTATATTTAAAATGTAAGGGGCCCAACCCAGTATAATAGATAACAACAACAAGACATTCAATGTTACCTAAGTTATAAGTATCTTGTAAATTAAAAAAAACATTCACACTGCGTTATTAAAAATAAATTCTTATCAATTAACAGGTAGCATTGGTATTCAACAGCCTACCTAGTTACCACATTTGAACCTTATGCCTTTGGCATAAAGTTCATAGCTCCGATGCCCTGTTAAGGCTTGTAATTGAAGGTTTATTTTCAAAGACAGATTCATTTAAATTCGTATGTTATGATTATGATAGGTGAATGTTAAATAAAAGTAAATGATACCACCACAGGGTAAAGGGCAAGACAACAGCCAGGTAGATTTTAAGTAACGACGTAATGTTATCAATGCAAAAAAAAGTAGAATAAGCGGAAGCTAGGCTGTCAATTGCTTGAGTATTTTAGATAATTAAAAAAATAGACAGAAATAGCTCAGGAGATTAAAGAGTTCATGTTGTGTAAAGTTTCCTACTGAGCTTGACTGGTGAAAAAAGAATTCAAAGTTATAACATTACCCTCAAACTATGGACGAAATTGACATAAAGAGCCGATCCCAAATAGAGAGAAGGCAAGAAAGATGATGATGAGATAACAATACCCTCCATCTTGGTCAGTCGGGTAAACTCTGGTGAAAAGTAAAAATCTTAATTGCTCTGAATTGATCAAGCCGAACATCTCATTATGAAATTCGTAATATCATCATCATTCCAGACGTCCACTGCTGGACATAGGCCTCTCGAAATTCGTAATATACTCGTAATCCAATCATGGCACAATACAAACTAAATACTTAAGTACATTTCGGCGAAAAAATACCATTGTTAAAACGACTTGAATGCATTTTAATACTTAGAATTTTTCGTAAAGCTAAGTAAAAACATACGGACGGACAGACAGACAGACAGACAGACATGACGAATCTATAAGGGTTCCGTTTTTGCCATTTGGCTACGGAACCCTAAAAAGGAGCTAAAACACCGTTTATAACCTAAAAAACTGGAACGTAAAGCTAATATATTCAATAAAAAATATTGAGCATTTTATAGCCCTGCCTTCGCTGTCTTATATATAAATATATAATTAATAGCGTTTAGTTTATATAATCTGGCTGTATATCTACTTATAAGTATAATATAATAAAACAAAACCGAAATGATGATAAAACTAGCAAAAACGTAACCGCTCCGCAGATGTCGTATGAATACGCCTCGGACGGTATAAGGTAGATTTAAGCTATAATTAGGTTCTATAGGCTATGCGACTAAGTTTGTTTTTGACACCACAAATAACAATGAAGTGTTTTTTTCGAAAACAGCAAGAACATTGGTTAAAAGAGACATCAAAAGACAAATGACTTCATTTGCAACTGCCCCTAATCTTGGAAAAAAATTATCGCAGTATTATCTGTTTATCAAATTTAGTAAGTAAATTTCCAAACGTTATTTTGAATTGGTTCGTGGATATGTCCGATGAAGAACATGACAGTTTTATGAAGTTCACTTAGTACAAGCTGCTTATTTACCTTTGAAAAATCTTGGAATAAAACATTGATGTTACCATTTTAAAGTTAACAAATGAGTTAGTGGACCTTACTGGAGAAAACCAAAACTGAGTTTAGCATGGCAATGCCTATATCACAAATAAAAAAAAGTTAAGCAGCTCCTTTAAATCCACTGACTCAGTTGTTGATCTATTATGTATCTTAATGTCTCCCATATGGGTTGTGCTACATCTGTCAGCACGGCCGGTGCTGAAGCGTTCCGTCGCTCTGTCTCGCTTTAGTGAATGACGGTTCCGAGCGACAGAAAAGTATAGCAGCATAGAAAAGTGCTGTTCCATGCCAACATCTGTAGACCAACCCTAATCCATTAACTATAGTGATTCATTAATGTAACATGCATTTATATTTAAGAAATAAAAACATCAGAATATTTAAAAAGCTTTTTATTTGTGACGTGGACTAGAACGTTACTTACGGATTATTTTAAATATAATAAAATCTCGTATAAATTACTTAACGTTTGTACATTTTAAGCACGATATAAGTACATAACAACATTTAAGGCACTGTTATCACTAGATACTTTGTACGCCAATAATCAATAGCACCAATTTTTAAGAATATAAATTTCAAACTCATTGTTTCAAAAATATGGGACAACAGATAGCAGCACAGTGAAGTCCAATAAGCTGTTGTTATTGGATAGGTCACAGACATAGAAAAGGGAAGCAGACCAAACATTATATACTTAGAAAGCGTGGCAATTTTTCATTCGGTAGCGTATAAAAATACGCCTAAATAATATATTTACAAACCATAATTGCGGGTGTTTGTATACTAAGCACTCTTTTACATTCATAAGTTTTCTTACTTGACTATTTTTATTCCAAATATTGCCAATTAAGTTAAAGAGAAACAACAAAACTCATGTGCTTCCATCTAGTGTTCCATATTTTTGAAAACTCATTCTAATGCTGATTTCAAAAACCTAATTGCCAGTTTTACAATCGAGCAAAATTAACGGGCAATGTTCATAAAATCAGCAACTGAATTTAAGGCATTCCAGCTTAAAACATGAATATATTTCATCATTATTATGGCACTATAGTTATACATTTTGGCTTCGTTAAAAACTAATTTTCTGAATTATATAACAATTATACCACAGACTTACAACAACAATATGTATAAACGATAATATTAAAATGAGATACTATCGTAAATTATATGTATGGTAAATAAATGTTCTATGTGGTGAATGTATAATATAAATAAATATCTAATAATATTGCACATATTTTCGTTTATTAAAACAGGTATTTGTTTTTATACTAAAACTAAGAATTACCTTGATAAATGAAAAAAAAAATTGATTAGAATACTAAAATCGATAAAGTGCTTAAAACGAGGACTAATTTCTAAAAGCAAACGTAAGATGCAGGAACAATGCTTTGTACATATTAAATGCAGGTTTACGAAGCAACTAGTAAGCTTAAACAAAAAAAAATGCCCCACTTCTGGGCAAAGGAATTTACATTTACGTAAAAAAAGTTAAGCAAAAATTTGTGATTTTTTTTAAAATTCCTATAGGCAAGACTTTGTTACTGGCATGAAACCTATAAATATTTTAAAATACAAATCTTATCTATGGCGTCTTCATATTTTAGGTAATTATACTTATCGAATTAAAATCAACATCTTCATCTTTCTTTCTCGCCTTTAGCGTAGGGTAAACTTCCAGTCATTGGACAGAACACAATAATGTCTTTTTTATTAAGGTTATATTGTGCTCTACCCCATTATACCCCACAGGCCACCACCACAAGGTGATTAGACGACCTGACCCAAGTCGCTGGAAAGCGCTGGATGCAGGCCGCTCTTGATCGGTAATTTTGGAAATCTTTATAAGAGGCCTATAGCAGTGAACGTAATGCGGCTGAAATGATGATGATAATGATATTGTGTTCTGTATACTAACATCTTTTTATAATTTGTAGCTACAGCATTCCAATTTTACAAATTTAATTAAGTACTTACTTAGTTAAAATGTTTGCTTATAACCGTATTCCGAATTTGGGCGTAAACAACTGCAACACAGTTTTATACTATAGAGGTTGTTTACGATCATTATGTGTTAAATGTACCTATGCTTAAATGTTGAAATAAATTCTTTAATTCTTTAATTTTGAAAGCAACGTTAATAAACAAGGAATATTGTGTTCTGTCCAATGACTGTTAGCGTCCAATAATTGGAAGTTTACCCTATATATAAAAATGTTATAAAAAGATAAAAAAATCCGATCTGTGGCACATTTATAACACTTTTTCCATTTATAGAAAAGCTTAACAAATAAGTTAGTGGCCTTTATGATATTGAGGAAAAATACAAGAGCGTATGTATAAACGTTCTAACACAGGTTTAAAAACATTCGGTTGGGCTATCATTTTAAATCCACTAACTTAGTAGTTATGTGCATGCGACAACGGAGGAAATAGATATGGTAACTCTCAAACTAGCGTCGAGTATACCAGTATCACAGAATTAATATTACATACAGAAGGGAATCTCCTACGGTCCCGCGCAATATGCGTTCCCGTTCCCCGCCCCCGCACCTCTCCTCCGTTCTCGCCTTGTCGATGGTGTTGAGTGGGCGGCTGATTAAAAGGAAAATATACTAATCAATGTGAACAACTTTTAGTAAGGGACCATCCCTTGCTAATGGTAGTTAAAATTGATAAGTACATACCTACTCCTTTTTAAAGTAATCAGCCGCCCACTCAACAACTTTCATATGGCGAGGACGGGGAACAGGGACACATATTGCGCGGGACTCTTAGAGTTTTCGTACTGTATTTAATACTTATATTCATTCTGTGTAAGCATCATCATTCCTAATCCAAACATGACAGATAAAGTAATTAGTGAAGAGTTCCCATACCATCCGAGAGATCCAATACTGTTATAAACTTGTTGCCAAGTTAAAATTATGCATTTTCAAGGCGTCGACTAGATTATTCTCCGACAAGAACTGTTTAAATGCGTTGACTTTCTTGAAGCATATCGTCACGCAACACGACTTCGAATCGCTCTTGCAACAATTTTCTTTCAAATTCGTGTCGACATTTGGGTTATAACTATTGCACGAACATTTCAGACTATTCAATATCTCCGAAGACCCTGTAGGTATTGAAGGCTTGTCTTCGTCACATTCGTGAAGAGTGAATACTCCTAAATCTTCTAGATTAGAATTGTTATGCCGTCGATGATAGTGCAAAAATGTGTTGTGGTTCGTGTCAGTGGCCCGGCCACAGCCGACCGCGCATTTCATTTCTGCATGGTTACATTTGCAATCGACGCAAGAACACCTGTCATCACAACCCGGGGCTTCCGATGCACAATTCCTGCATTCCCCATGAGACGGATCACATTTACAATCCGAACAAGAACATATCCCTGCATCGGCAGCTAATTGTTCCAAAGCGTTTCTCTTAGCTATTTCTTTGCCAAATATATTCTCCGTCCTGACTACATACATATCGGAAGCAGGTTCATTGTCAAACAACAGAGTATCTTCTAACGCTAAATCTGTATTAAAAAGCACAGAGTTTGCAGGATTTATTTCGAAATTCTGCTGCACTTTCACCGGAGGTGGAGTATTAAGAGATCTTTCGTCTTCGTCTTTTAAAAAGTCATCGATATTTGAATCCAGATTTTGTACTAATTCAGTGTCGTCGAAAACTTTAACGCCTGAATCGATAATACTAGCGGTACCATCTAAATCGAAAGAAGTTTGTGACATTAAATTAGCTGCTGGAGCGATTTCTTGATTTAGATCTATGTAACTTTGCATATGAGTCGGGACGAATGTGGCAAGAGTGAAAATGCTTTCTGGCGTTTTCTCTTTAATACTAACTGGGGTTTCAGATATGGATGCGGCCAAGGCACTGACATCAACCCACGGCGCTTGCACTTCTATTTCATTGGCTAAAGCCAATTGTATAGCTTTTGGTTTCAATTTATCATTAACGTCTACGATCGGTTCGAAATTGCAAATATTGACCCAAGTTTCCGTTTTCTTCCCATTATCATCAATGTTATCGAAAGTTGTTAGATCATATTCTACGGGTATCGTTTGCTCGATAGGTTTAGTAGTGTTAGTGGCGTTATCGAATAGTAGCTCAGTTATGTCCACGTGATTAGTGATGTTAACCCTTGCGATGTCTTCGAGACTACCGTCGGTAGAGTTGGACTCAGTGGTGATTTTGTTGAAGGATTCTAGGAGACCATCCCAGACGGTCCACTCGTGGACTTTAGGGGGGCTGGGTTGCTTGGCGAGTGTCACGATGGAGTCGTTCACTTTGACGATCTCTGCATTGACAGGGTTCAACTGCAAAAGGACAAAAGACATCAATACGTTATGCCAGTGAGTTTGGCCATATGTCATAAGAGGTGACTAAAGCTCAGATATCTCGTGCTACAACTGTATTCCCAAGGAGGTTTGACAGTGGGCGGCGGCCGGTTGTTCGGATCCCGGGGTACAGAATTGAGTATTACATACAGAACGGAATCTCCTTAAGTCCCGCGCAATGCGTCCCCGTCCCCCGTCCTCGCGCCTCTTCCCCCGTCCTCGCCTTGTGGAGGGGTTTAGCAGGCGGCTGCTGGCGCCTGACCACCTCGACAAGGCGCAAGGCGAGAACAGGAAACGGGGACGCATATAGCGAAATACCAATTAATTCTTTAACACTTCAAACTAGAATCACTGGATTGCGTAATTTAACATACCTACCTAGATATATCCTACCTTCATTGAACAATGTTCACGGCAAAAGAATGTGGCAGTATTTCCTGCCATCTACTTTAAATGAATATCCTAACAATATTATTGAGAAAATAAGTAATTGACCGAGCGAGCGAAGCGAGTGAGGTCTCTAAATCGAGTTGGGGGCGAAAACACATTGTATGTATGTATGTATGTATGTATGTATGTATGTATGTATGTTTGTACCGCAATAGCAGCCGAACCGATGGTTTGATTTTGATGAAACTTGGTAGGCATGTAGGAAACATCAATAGAATTTTCAAGTTCGTTGGGCATCAAAATCGGTTCAGTAGTTTTTGAAATATTAATAAAAATGTCCACGATTATGTAGCAAACGAAACCATAGCGCGTTCTAACTTTGGATACCGCCATCTAGGGGTTATTTAGGAAACTGAATTGCAAAAAATAATCGCGAGGTCTAAGTTCGCGGCGAACTACTAGTTTAGAAAATAGTACCAAATGTAAATTAATGCTTAAAGACTTCATATTAACTGTATAAAATTGTAACGAGTAGTGACTCGCCGTACCACGTATTTTTGTCAGTATTGCTTTACGTTAATCATGTAAAAATATTGTAACTTAACATACATACATACTATCACGTCTTTATCCCTAATGGGGCAGACAGAGCATTTTGGGTCATGCGGTTCTATGCAGAGCCCAGGGCCGCAAGACCCAAAAGCCACTTTTAGCGTCATGGTGGGCGAGAAGATGGAAAAGCAATCAATACAGTGATTGGTTGCTAGCCGCATCGCCTGTTAACATGATTTGCATTTTTGCCCATTCCCTCGATCGGCTTTTACGATCTGCGTGGGAAGAGAAGCAGCTGGTACATTCTAAGTTTTTTTTTATTTCTCCCAGACCAGCATTGTAACTTAAATAAATAAATAAATAAATAAAAAACCTTAGAAGATTCCGTTCTGTATGTAATGCTTACATTCATTCTGTGCCCGGGATGAGACACACGCTAACATGAAGAAAACATTATGCCAGTAGGTTCATATAACTCTAAAAATAACATAGTTCCAAGCAATACTGCACCAAAGAGTATTGCTTGGTACAAGAACATAGTTTTTCCGTCTTATTATAAAACGCAGACTACCTTTGTTACTAGGTTTAAACCATTATCCGACCAAATCAAGTTGACATCTCGTAATACATCATTGTTTCATCTGAAAATGTCAACTTGATTTGGTCGGATAATGGTTTAAACCTAGTAACAAAGATAGTCTGCGTTTTATAATAAGACAGTTTAAGTTTATTGATTGAAAGCGATATACTAATCATATTAATTCTTTATCAATTTGGTTAGGGGCCATCCATATATTACGTCACAACAATGAGAAGTGTGGGGGAGGTCATGCGAAATGTGACAATACGTGTTGAGTACCCTAGACTTTTCCATACAAACATACTACGTTTTATTTTGCGTTTAGGAAAATGTCCAAATCCCAAAAGGTCCAGAGGGTGCAAAACGTCCATATTTTAGAATGTCCAAATCCATGGAGAGCATGCATGAAGAGAGTTATGAGTGTTGACGAAGCAAAAGAGGTTTGCAAGGATCGTAGTAAGTTAAATCCATGGTCTCTGCCTACCCCCATGGGAAACAGGCGTGAAAATATGTATGTATGTCCAAATCCCAAAATTTCCAGATTCCAGAATGTCCACATATATACTAGTGTATGTATTTTACTTATTATCAAGTATTAGGGATTCGTTGCTTTTCGTCAGAAACGCAACTGGTCCGATAAGCATCTCGTCATCTCTCATGATAGACTCGCAAGTTGTCAGAAGCCCAACTCGAAAGATGCGTATTAAATAAGAAACAGTAAATTATTTCATTTTACTAGTTGCATATGCATAATGACTACATGGTTTTAAATTCTATTTATTAATTTACTGTCGAGTTGAGAAGCATGTTTGATGAGACGCGTATCTGTCGAGTTGCGTTTTTGACGTGTTTCAAATCTGACGAAATACGTTTCTGTCAACATGCGTTTTCTGGCGAAATGAGTATCTGGCCAGTTGCGTTTCTGACGAAAAGCGACGAATTCAGTATTAGTAATGGAGTACCATTACTAATACTTGATAATAAGATAAAATATACATAATAATATATATAATAAGATAGTGTATATTTTATCTTATACCTTTAAACGAGCAATTCTTGTATATTTATATGTATGTATGTATATAAATTTATTTCTGTGATCTCGGAAACGGCTATAACGATTTCGATGAAATTTTGTATATGGAGGTTTTCGGGGGTAAACATCAATCTAGATCTAGTCTTATGTTTGGGATAACGCGTGCTTTAGAGTTTACATGCGTTTTTAATATGGTCGCTAATTACGTCCTGCCTACCACTGGCCGTCTGGTTCAGCGGGTTAAGACGCGGACGGCAAGAAACGAGTGTTACGGGTTCGAATCCCGCTCGGTGACTTACTTTTTAGTTAGTAGTTCAGTTCAGTTCAGTTTTTATTGCAAGTCACAAGTTCGAAGATGTTACAAAGAAAAAAAGTACAAGTGACGCCCTGCAAGGGCACAGCAAACATGAGGGCAACTAGTTGCCACTTTCCTTACATATAAAATTTTACAATTTATTGTTTAAGTAATATTTATATAATAGAGAAATCAAAGCAAATTTGCAGCAAAGTTATCATCGAAAAATTCAGATATTTTGTAATAACATTTATTAATGAGCATCTTTTTTAGATTTTTAGCGAATAGTAAAGATTTTTCTGTATTCTTTAAATAGTTAGGGATGTGGTTGTATATTTTTATAGCCATATGATGGGGGCTGGATGAGACAAGTTTCATTTTGGTGTTTGGTCTTTCTATTACGTTTAGGTCTCTATTATTTCTTTTGTTTCTATTTTTCCTTTGTGTGTAAAGAGCTTCGTGTTTCCTAACAAATTTGCATGATTCTAAAATGTATATAGACGTTAAGGTGAGGATTTGATTTTTCACGAAATATGATTTACAGGATGTCATTTGATCAATATTAACTAGTATTCTTATAAGTTGCTTTTGCAATGTAAATATATCATTTACTTCGCAAGAATTACCCCATAGGACTATGCCATATGATAATCTGGAATGTGCATATGCATAATACGCTGCAAGGCACGTTTTAAAATCAGATACCCTTTTTAGTTGATTTAATGCGTAGGCAAAAAAAAGAAGATAACTTATTTTTTAATTTTTGAATGTGTGGTTTCCAAGTCATATTAGTGTCTAGATCAATTCCTAGTAGAGTTGCAGTGTCGACTGATTTTAATTTTGTATTTTTAAAGTTATAGGATAATTGTAATGGACGTTTTTGTGATGGTTTGAATTGTAACATTTTTGTTATCTTTAAATTAAGTTGTAAATTTTGACTACTTAACCAATTTGTTATTTTATATAGAGCATTATTTAGTTTATTTTCTAATTCAATTGTATCAGAACAAGATAATAAAACCGATACATCGTCTGCGAAAAGTATGCAATCTTCTTTAATTAGTAGTAAGATATATTTTTTTAATTTTTATTGTTTTGAGACAAGTTTAAAAAATTCAGTTAATGTTTGAGATATAAGCTCGGTCGCCCAGGTACTTATATAAAAAGGATCAAAATGAAAAAAGAAACAATTTTTAACTATTTATTAAAATCAAAATAAGAAAAAAATTATGATATCTATTTTTAATAATCAGTGTTATTAGGTAATTCCAGATTTTTGAAACTGTTTATTAATATGGATATATATCTTACAAGATGTAAGTATACATTACTTATTCATAGATACTTAGTATAGTCATTTATTTTACATAGTACTAGGTTTCTTCTTATCGAATATAACAATTTTCATAATCGACCTAGTTAACCATCAAATCAAATAAAAATCAATCAAAGTCAAAAATAAAACAACAATAATGACATGTTTAAATAAAATAAAATATCTTCTGAAACAAGAAAAGACGTAAGTAAATATTTTATAAAAAAAAATTATACTGTTATCTTATTGATTTCTAGTTACATTACAAATTTAGAATATCGTTTGTCGAATTCAATATCTCGCAATGTTCTAGTATTTCTCGAATTCTGAAACAGTTCATTTGTCTTGTCATCTGATTATCCCAATGTTTGCTTCCCTTCCTTAGCTCATATAAAAATAAATATAGATTCGCCTTCCTTGGAATGCGGCAATAGGCATGACGAATATAAAAATATTCTTGGTCCATAGGTTAGGTTATTAAAAAATATTGTACACGATTTTTTCTTTTCTCTGAGCAACCAAAAATGACAAAGATACAGCGCATATAAATTTCGCGTGACCTCACGGCTGGGTACAATTTTTACATAAGTGTCCCACTCTGTAACTTTGACGCTCCGTATCTTTGTGAATTTTTACTTTTTTGCTAAACTGAAAAATACGGGTCCATTATTTTTGGATAATCTAAAAGACAGGACTAATTACAATCATACTTTTCGGACCCTGTCGTCACCCTATTAACACGATGACGCCATCCTTCTAAAGCATTCGTCATTCTATGACGTTACCCTGCAGTGCTCAATAATTTAGGTGACTTTTTTGGGTACCTTTGATTTTCAAAATTCAGACGAAAACGCCTCATTTCTTCGGATTTCAGAGCCTCATCCAGAATAAATCTCCACGCTGCAGGTATGTATTTTTCTGGTAATAATGGAATCATCGAACATCTACTCGTTTTTCGTTCTTCCCTTGTTTGGTCTTAGCCAATTTTTTTGATATTTTCCAAACAGCCTCATTAAAATGATGATAACAACCAGTCACTTTGGCTCCTGGAAATACCGACGAAACGGCATCAATAATGGCTTCATAGTCGCATTTAAAATGTACACTTTTAACTTTAAGTTTTCTTTGATGAGTGAAAACAGACAAAAATATGTTTGCTCAGATTTGTCGGGTAAGAGCACTTATATAACTGGAATCACATTTGTACTTCTATCATTCGAACCAAAATCCATGTGAATAACAATATCTGATAGAACACTCGAGGCGCCGATTTAAGTCCCATCCGCAAAATATCTTCCAAGCTTTCAGAAAATTTTCAGCAACTTTAGTAGCAAAAACAAATATTTTTACGACAAAAACTAAAAAATTTTTTGCTAGCATTTTCGGTATTCAAATAGTCCCTGTTCTGGTATATTTTAATATATCTGTGTTCCAATATCTTTTCCGAGCACCGTATAAACTACTGTTAATAGATTTATATGAAGGTATTAAGTCTTGATCTCTTGGAAAATCCTTTTTTCAGTTTTTAGTAAAACTTTTTATTTATCTTTTGGATCGGTCCTAAGTCTTTACACTTTTTTTTAATTACGCTATTCGTTTTTTAATTTCTGTATTGGAAATATTTTTCTCGCAAGAATGTGGTGATGTTTGTAAAATTCTTTCTTTTTTCTTATCTATAGTGATCGTAGCAGTACAAATCTGTCTATTTATGCTCTTCCTTAGTGTTGATCTGCTTGAATTACTAAAATTTTTACATTTTTTTATTATTGGTGGCAGTCATAAATTAAACTTGCAGTTCCTTTTTGATTAGTAACAGGGGTTGTTCCATAATCGGCCAGGTCATTGTACACCAGTGCAAAAAATATGTTAAAATAGTAGGAACGTAATGAGGCTAACATTGTATTTGTATTCGTCGTAATCTGAGTGTAACTTAAACTTAAAAATCGAGTGTAATATTACTTAATGGCGACACTGTCATGGCGGCTACCCATAAGGTGCATTCAAAACATTGTGGCACCATTTATAACACACTCTATGAAGTGCCATTTTTGAAACGCGGGAGTCACCTATACGAATGGTTTTTCTATACAAAGAACCGTTTCATTAGTGACACCGCGTTTCAAAAATGGCACCTCTGAACGTCAATGTGTAACATAACGTCATATTTAGTAACTGTCAAAGTCAAACAACGATTGACTGACAAACACCATCTTGAACGATTGTGACATTTGTGACTATAAACGTTAAATGTCACTCAAACGTCAAAGTCACTTTGACAAGCGCGAAGTTGATAGTAATAAAAAGATAACCTTAATTACGGCATTTCAAACTAAAACTACATTAAAAATAAAATGAATTTTTGGAAATTATTGATAACATATTGCTTACCATATATAACTACTAATTTTAGGTAGGTGTACAATGACCTGGCCCCGCTCCCATACATCTCTGGAACGACCCCTTTAAAGACTTGATTCATATTATTTACTTTTCACTGCGATTGCGAATTGTTTATCACTATAGATCGAGTTGGAATTAAAAACCATTTAATACCGCATTTACACATTTGTGTTCGTTATTCGCCTCGCGATTAGCACGAATGTGTAAACGCGGTACGAAGACGCGAATCGCGAGGCGAATAGCGAACTCACTGTTTACATATGCGTGTTCGTTATTCGCCTCGTCATTCGCCTCGCGATTCGCACGAATGTGTAACTGCGGCATAATAAAGAACGACGATCATAGAACAGGTATTCTCTTATCTGTTTTCCCGAGATGGAACTTGCTACGTCACAAAGTGTTGCCACTGATTGTTTTTTTCAGTAAATTTAAGGACTTTCTCAATTAGTTCATGAATATTAAATAAAATATTAAGAGGACCCTTCCCGGTCCGTCTATCGTCAACGCGAGCATGGTTGGAAATGCTTGTTGTTTCATCCAGCGCAATGCTAGAAAAAAAAGCAAAGTGAAAAGAGAGAGATAGCACCTGAGCGCTCAGTTTGCATTCTATTGTACCGTACGAAATCAGTATTATTATTAAGGCCATACCCAAATTTTCCGGGGTCCAGTAGCGCCGCCATTTGAAATAAATCATTTAAAAGGAAACGGAGATATCATTCAAAATTGTGTCTTGGTCAAGCCCTAGATAACCTTTAAAACTATTTTATGAACTACTGTTTATAATTTAAAGTGCGAACGTGAAGCTTTTCTACGCACATAAGCTAAAAGTGGCCGTTTTTCGCAAATGTGCGTAGAAAAGCTTCACGTTCTCACTTTAAACTACAAAAAGTAGTTTAAAAAATACTTTGAATGGGTATCTAGGACTTGACCAAGACACAATTTTAAATGATATCTCCGTTTCCTTTCAAATGATTTATTTTAAATGGCGGCGCCACTGGACCCCGGAAAATTTGGGTATGGCCTTAACTATTCATTGAACGAATATTAACTTTTCATAGGGTGCGGAAATTTCATAAAACTTGTTCCAGGTGATACGTGTTTTTCAGAAAGCCTTACGAGAGTGTGAAATAAATGTTTTTAATTTAGAATCTTCATTTTTACAATTCATGAGTACTATATGATCGACGGAAGTTCAGGTAAAATTTGTACAAAAAAGCAGATTTTTGGAGAATTATATTGAATTTGTTTTTCCAAATTTTAATTTTTAATTTCGATAGAAACTTAGAAATAGCGCCCAAGATTCATGTTAGTTCAAAAGTTTCTAAGAAAGTTCTGTTACAACGCCATAATCACGTACGAGCGTTTGTATGAAAAGTAAGGCGGGTTGGGCGCTCTTAAGTAACTTAGCTATTTAGGATCTCGCGATTGTCGCGTGATTCATCAATTCAATATTTTATAAATTGATATAATGGATTATTAATTCGGAATTGGTATATAAAGTTCAAAAATACATTACGCTCGGGTTATTCAATTTCATAAGTGCCAACATATCAAACTGATGACGTAGTAAAGTTCCACCTATGTCATCAGCTGTCACGGGAAGAGAATACCTTATTTTATTATACCATAATAGAACCTATCTATTACTTCCCGTACGTGTCGGTAGAACAGATATTATTATTGTAAAAAATACCCTATTAATAATCTTTTACGAATGCGTTTAGTTATATCAAATTGCAGAATAATAGTATCCCATAATAACGGGATTTTCGTATGTAATTAAATATGTGATTAGATTAGACAAGTATTTTACAAGGTTTTATTCAACTTGCAATGTATGTATGGATGAATGTAACTTTATGTTTGGTATCTTGCCATCCAATTGTTAAGCAGATATCTTCAAATGATTCAGTTGAAATTTTATATGCTTATGTATCTCGCGTGACAATGCTCTATTATGAAGTTCCATACCATTATCTATAAAAAATCACGTTTGTTGTATGGGAGTCTTACTTAAATATTTACTTTATTCTATTTTTATATAGCGGCAATAGAAATACATCATTTGTGAAAATTTTAAATGTCTATCACGGTTCATGAAATACAGCCTGATGACAGACAGACAGACAGTGGAGTCTTAGTAAAACCTAAGTACGGAAACCTAAAACGGTATGTTTTGCGTTAATTCCTGTATGCAATTATTTAATAATGTTTAACTTGGATGTTCATCTATATATGTATTTGTTATAAAACAGTATCGTTGAGTTAGTATCCCATAACACAAGTCTCGAACTTACTTTGGGGCTAGCTCAATCAGTGTAATCTGTCCCTATATATTTATTTTTATTTAGTAATCATGCGATAGTAAGGACTGCCTTCGTGATGTAGTGGTTAGAGCGTTTGGCTAATACCCGGAGGTCGCGGGTTCGATTCCCGGCGGGGGCAACGACTTTGTGTTGTTGTCCTAATTTGGTTAGGACATTGTAGGCTGATCACCTGATTGTCTGATAAGTAACATGATCCGTGCTTCGGAGGGCACGTTAAGCCGTCGGTCCCGGTCACTCTCTTTGACATTGGTCGTTACCTAAAACCATGTCAGAGGCCTTTAAGGCGGTTTAAAAACTTTGACACTAGTGTTAGTTACTAACACACACGATAAGAAGAAGAGTTATAAACAGACCTGCTTAATATTGACCGTGACAGCTGGACTGAATTCAGCTCGCGACGCTGAATGCGTTCTAGAATGTGCTTTGAGATGGTGTGACGCCGTGAACGACTTCCCGCAGCCCTCCGTCCTGCATCTGTAATGGACAGCAAAATGATCCGTAACCAATTTAGTTGAATGCAGATTTATAGAGCTAAAAAAACCCATATATAAAATGCAATAAGTTATTTTCTAAGATAAAAATATAAAAATTTATGACCAAACTAGCTATGCCAGTGGACTTCTCTCCCGTGGGAATTTCAGGATAAAAACTATCCTATGTCCTTCTCTGGTATCAAACTTATCAAATTTAATTTAAATAGGTTCAGCGTGGTTGAAGCGTGAAGTGGTAACAAACAAACAAACGAATATACTAACTCACTTTCGCATTTATAATATTACTAAGGATAAGGATTACTAGCGACTCGACGGCGCGGTTGCTGTGACGTCACCCGGCTGGTCATAGCGGTAAGCGGGCGCAGCGCGGTTTGAAGTAGATCGGGCGGTGTGACGTCATTTGGCGCGGCCTAAGGGTTGGGCTACTTTATGCAGCACAGAAAAGCACTTTTCTATTTATCATCATTATCATCATATCAGCCACAGGAACGCTGGACATAGGCCTCCCCCAAGGATTTCCAAAACGACCGATCGGATTATCATCAGGTCTTTTTTTAGTCTCCACTGCAGGAGCACGACCCTCTCTGTACTACCAGAGCAGCCAGAGGACTTGGCCTACACTCCTCGCTGGCCAACCGGTTTGAAGAGGTCTAATTGATGTATATAAGCGTTGTTACGCTTGTATTTCCTAAGTCGCCTTCTACGACATCCACGGGAGGACTTGGAGTGACCGTATTCTACTCTGCCGGAAATCGCACGCTATCTTTTTCTGTCGCTCAGAACAGTCTCTCTAGAGCGAGAGAAAGCAACGGAACGCTATAGCACGGCCGGTGCTAAAGATGGCATTTACAATGACTATAAATTAATAGAAATAATACTAAAGTATAGGTAATATGCGTAATAACATGGAGCGGGGCATGCTCGTCATCAAATTGCAAGACCGAGTTCGCAACGTGGAGATCCGACGTCGAACGAAAGTTCAAGATGTACTTTCTAGGGTTGCGACTCTAAAATGGAACTAAGCGGGACACCTGGCTCGAAGGAACGATGGTAGGTGGAGTAAGGCCGTCACCGAGTGGTATCCTAGAAATGGGAAACGTAGTGTGGGACGTCCGTCGGCTAGGTGGGTTTGCGATGTCAGACAGGTTGCTGGAAAGAACTGGATCGCGATTGCAAGGGATAGAACAAGATGGGGCAGACAGAGGGAGGCTTATGCCCAGCAGTACCGTCCCTGATAGCTGACGATGATGATGATGATGATAGGTAATAATCTCGAAGAGGCCTATGCTCAGCAGTGGGCAAAAGAATTGCTGGAATAATGATGATGATCATCATCATCAGGTCTTTATATTCTCCACTGCAGGAGCACGACCCTCTGTACTACTAGGGCCATATTTGGTCAGAGCAACCAAAGGGTTTGGCCTACACTCTCCACGCTGACTAGACGGGTTGGAGAGGTCTCATGATGTTTTAAGATTTGTTTTACATCCATGGAAAGACTTGGATCACGACGATGATGATGGTAGGTAATAATTAGATCTTTTTTTACAAAAAAACAAGTAGATACTAACTTGTATGGCCGCTCTTGAGTATGTGTTCGTATATGTTTCTTCAAATCGCTAAGTGTTGTGAAAAATTTTGTACATCCGTCCGCTTTGCAGTTGAACGTGTCGCCACTGTGAAGTCTTTGATGAGCTCGTAATCTGGAAACAAAGTAAATGATAATTAGTTCCACGTTTCTACGAAATAGTCATAAATATATAGGGGCAAATCACACTGACTGAGCTAGCCCCAAAATAGACCTCTGCTAGCCCCGGTCAGAATATATACGATATATCGAAAATATACCAGGAAATTCAGTGACATGAATCGTTTGTCTATATAATAAGAATAAAATCGGCATGCAATGGATTTCTAGGTATCTAAATAGAAGGCGCCTAGTTCTAACGCGAGCTAAATTAAACCGTATCGCTAACCACATTGAGTAGATATTTCCTTGAATTTCTTTGCTGAGTAAGACATGAGTACTAGTGCATATTCTGTGCCCAAACTAAGTTTAAACTTGTGTTATGGGATACTAACTCAACGATACTATATTTTATGATAAATAAACACTCAAGACCCAGGACAATTTGAAAAAGGCCATTTTCCAACTTGCCCTGGCTGGGGATTGCACCTAGAACCTCCGAATTGGCGGATTAGCGTGTTGACCATTACGCCACGGAATAAACCTGGTGCTAGTAACTAAATACAAAGGTTTTCACCTATAAGGAGTTTCCAACAATTCAAATCAGAAACTTTTTTCTAAACGTCAATTGAAATTTTTTAAGGGATTTGCATGAAATATCGACTAATGACGTCATTCGCTTGGAGTCACATAGCGCTCTTACTAATATATAATGTAGTTTGAATTAATTTAACACTACGTAGCGTTTTTCACGATAAAAATCAGCCGCGCAATATCGGAACAGTGTGTTTAGATTTTACTAAACTGATATTTTTTACTGCGTAAGGATTCTACCATCTTGTTAGAACGCGGACTAACATCAAAAATCATTATCCGCCAAAAACATGATGACCTTTCGCAATATGTCACCTCTTTTGCCCCTGTGACCTTCATTTGGGTGAATAATAGAAGTTCTAAAATTAGTTTCCGTTGAATAATAAGACAGTGTGTTTAGACACTAAGAGATTTACGATAGTGTCCCAAAAGGTTTATGCGATGACAACATGAGTAATTACATTAAGGGGTTACATTTCAGCGAAGCATTAACGTTTTTCGCAAAAATACTACGAAAAGCTTCACTTTAGGGATATATTTCTGCGAAAAATGAACGTTTTTCGCAAAATGCTAAGAAAAGCTTTTTCACTTCTTATCGTGTGTGTTAGTGACTTACACTAGTGTTAGAGTTTTTAAACCGCCTTAAAGGCCTCTGACATGGTTTTAGGTAACGACCAATGTCAAAGACAGTGACCGGGACCGACGGCTTAACGTGCCCTCCGAAGCACGGATCATCTTACTAATTAGACAATCAGATGATCAGCCTGCAATGTCCTAACTAAACTAGGACAACAACACAAAGTCGTTGCCGGGAATCGAACCCGCGACCTCCAGGTATAAGCCGAACGCTCTAACCATTACACCATGGAGGAAGTTACTTTTTCACTTTAAACTGTAAACAGTTGTTCATAAAATAGTTTGAAGGGTTATCTAGAGCCGCATGAGACAATTTTAAATGATATCTCCGTTTCCTTTTAAAATAATTTATTTCAAATGGGAGCAGCACTGAACATAGAAAAATTCATGTACCCCTAGTTTTATTATTAAGGTGTAGACAGGTATAAGTGGCGCCCTCATTTCAAAATAATTGTTTAATCGTATATGTGGAAATAATTAATATGTTGCTAACCTTCAGGCGTTAGATAGACTTTTAAATTACATATCAAGAACAACTGTTGAAATTATCATTGGTATCTATCTAACTTTAAAACGCGTTTTAACTAAAAGTGGCCACATTCGACAAAAACTCGTTTGACTAACGCAATTACTTATGGTTGTTCATAAAACAATTATTATTTTAAGGTATATTAAATTCTTGACGGCTATCAACACGTTATCACCATAAATACATATACCTAACCATTTTCCTTTTTACTCATCCCATTATTTTACACTTGCTTAAATTTCTCAAACAACCCAAATGTTCACTGTTAAATAATGTTTTTAGCCTTAAGTCCGCCTATTGTGCCATAATTTTTTTTTGTATAATAAAGGTTAAAAAATATATAAATATCATTTAACAATTTATTTCAAATAAGGGCGGCACTTCTATCCCGTATTCGCCTTAAGAGATATTTTAATACGCATCTATCACTGCACAATGCTATAAAGAACCATTTCCCAACAGTTAAGCTATTACACCCGTCATTGTCTAATGTCAGTTTATACATTGCGTGTTTCACATAGAGGACTTTCAGATTGTTCTTTACAAAACAGGCAGTGTACAGAAATCGCACGCAGAATCAGCCTACGTGTAACAGCTAATTTATCACAATAGACCGTGCCAAAGATATCCATCTTGTTTCTCGACATTAACATATAGCAGCGAGCACGGCAGCAGGTGGTTTCTGGCCATGGCACTTGCCAATTTTTTTTATGAAAATAAAAAACTGCCAAGTGCCAGAGAGACTCGCGCACGAAGGGTTCCGTACCCATTATCTATAAAAAAATTACGTTTGGCGTATGGGAGCCCCCAGTACAATATTTATTTTAATCAGTTTTTACAGCGGCAACAGAAATACATCACCTGTGAAATTTTCAACCGTCTAGCTATCACGGTTCATGTCATACAGCCTGTTGAAAGATAGACAGACCAGCCGACAGGGAGTTAGTATGGGGTCCCGTTTTTACAGTTTCGGTACGAAACCCTATTGGAAGACATACAGACGCACTGTGAAGCTTAGTAACAGAGTCCCGTTTTTAACGGACTTGGAAAAAGGAGGAGGTTATCAATTCGACTGTATGTTTTTTTATTTTTATTTTTTGTATGTTACGCGATATCTTCGTCAGCTGTGGACCGATTTTGATGATTCTTTTTTTATTTGAAATCCTTTACTCCCAAGTTGGTCCCATGTTAATTTCGTGAAGACATGATGAAGAACTTTGGAGATATGAAAGAAACTACTGAAAGAAATAGAAGTCGGTTGTTTTTTGATAAAAATTTAATTATTACCTTTTCAGTACGAAACCCTAAACAGAGAACTAATCTATTTGTTCATGACATAAAAAAGTTGTTTATTACAGATATGAACTAGACAGGAACAGAACAAAAAAATTTAACCTTTTCACCGCGAGACTTTATATCAGTTGTCGTGCCCCCAGCGCGAGACATGGTAAATTTAACATACCTATCTACAACCAAAAACGGATATGGATACGTAAGTTATGTGCCATACGAGCATTTTTTGTTTGTCACAAATATGTGACCTTCGCGGAATGGGCCCGACAATGTTTGTCACATATATGCGACGCTCGCGGTTAAAGGGTTAAGTTATAATATGTTTTTTGTGAATGTGCTAAACGGCAACTGTCACGCGACCGTGAGCGACTGTCGCTGGCACAATGTCACTCGTCTGTTTGAGCCCTAAACACGTATGAGTTGACCTTCATAGTTCCAAGTTTCGTGGCTACAACAAACCGCAAATAAAAAATTTTCAGTTATCAGTACTTTATTTGTATTTACGGTTTGTTTATATCACAGAATCGGTCAGACATTTCATAAAGTTTTCGTTGGGCGGCGCGATGATAATGTTTGAACGTTTAACACACTCTATATATTTAAGGTAGTCCCATAACATACTATAAGCATTGGTAAAACAGTGACGTAGTAGCCGTAATAAATCGTACGCGCTATACAAGATCACTATAGTGTAATGAAGTTTAAAAAAAGTCAAATACGAAAAAAAAAATTGACATTTCCTTACGAAAGAGTGCAGCCGCCCAGGCAATTTGTATGGGAACGTTGATGTTTTTTTTTGATTGCTTTTTGACTGTTATTTTATTATCAAAACAAATACTAAAATGTTTGTTTCAGTAAGCAGCATAGTTACAATAGATAGTAGATGGAGTCTACTTTTAAGTAAAAAATACTTGTGCCAGTAGGCTCCGCTCCTTATACATACATACATACATACTATCACGTCTTTATCCCTAATGGGGCAGACAGAGCATTTTGGGTCTTGCGGTTCTATGCAGAGCCCAGGGCCGCAAGACCCAAAAGCCACTTTTAGCGTCATGGTGGGCGAGAAGATGGAAAAGCAATCAATACAGTGATGGGTTGCTAGCCGCATCGCCTGTTAACATGATTTGCATTTTTGCCCATTCCCTCGATCGGCTTTTACGATTTGCGTGGGAAGAGAAGCAGCTGGTACATTCAAAGTTTTTTTTTATTTCTCCCAGACCAGCATGGGAGCAGCATCCGCTCCTTATAGTGATCCATTATAGCCCGTGGCATGATTTATTACGAATATGTCACAATTTTACCAATGCTTATAGCCTGTTATAGGACTTTTTATGTCCCACGTTTCATAAACTATATTCTCCTTCAAGTCAAGTTTTGACTAAAGAAACCAGTTACATACTTACATTATGTGCTATTTTTAACATTACACACTTTTACTGACACATACATACATACATACATACATACTATCACATCTTTATCCCTAATGGGGCAGACAGAGCAATTTGGGTCTTGCGGCTCTAAGCAGATAGAGCCCAGGGCTGCAAGACTCAAAGGCCACTTTTAGCTTGATGTGGGCAAGAAGGTGTATGAAGAAATCAAAATAGTGATGGGTTGCTAGCCTCATCGCCTATTAACACGATTCTAATTTTCGCCCATTCCCTTGATCGGCTCTTACGATCTGCGCGGGAAGAGAAGCAGCTGGTACATTCTAAGTTTTTCCTTTTCTCCCAGACCAGCATGGAAGAGACGAGTTTAATGACACGTCGTTTTAAAATAAAGGCTAGTCTACGTTTGCATGAAAAACTCTGATACTGTCTAGAGTAAGGGAACTCTTAAGTGATTATATATTAACGTAAATACACGCGACATAGTTTTGGCAAGTTACCAGACAAATGGTAAATGACTACGAGTTTACCACTACGAGATTTTGTTTGAAAAATTGAAATGTATTGCTTACAATAATTAACGGCCCTTACTATAGGTACTCAAATACTCATTTGTTAAACTAGCAGGCAGTGTTGCACATGTAGTATTAATAAAGTAATAATTATAATTAATTGAGAATTAATTATTATGAATGAATAGGAATTATGAGGTAACTAGGGGAACACCTGTAAATTATGTCACACATTAAGGGGGAGGGAGGGGTCAATGAAGTGTGACATTTTGTGACAATAGGTGGGAGAGGCCATAAGGTCGCAATACAAAATCTATGTACATCTATGCAATAAAACACAAAGTACTAACTAATAATAAATAAACGTTAAAATATTTTTTCAGTTAAATATTTAGTAGCTTCGCTCGATTTTTTATATAAACAAAAAATCAGTATCTGTGACGTCACACTAGGGGATGGGGGTCTCAAAATTTTGACCAAATGTGACAAGGTGGAGGGGCGAGTTAAAAAAATCATTAAATTCGTATGACGTAATTTATGGATGGTCCCTACTATATCTTATCTCTTTAATATAAATGCTTAATGCATAAATAAGTCTTCTAGTACTAGTTATTCTTTTAAGAGAGAAAGAACTAAAGCCGATCAAGGAAAGGGGCGAAAATATAAATGATTCTGACTTTTTTTTCTCCATTTCACACATTCTTCTGCATCATTGGATAAGCCAGATTGACATGCATACGACCTTCGTAGATAAAATCAGAAAGCTCTCATTGAGCTTTTTAAGAT
This sequence comes from Acrobasis consociella, assembly GCA_963555685.1. Classification (NCBI taxonomy): domain Eukaryota; kingdom Metazoa; phylum Arthropoda; class Insecta; order Lepidoptera; family Pyralidae; genus Acrobasis; species Acrobasis consociella. The sequence continues at coordinate 3,587,511 of OY743111.1, read as the reverse complement.
ACCATCACCAAGAGATAAATAAAATAAATATTTAGGGACTGATTACACTGATTAAACTAGCTCCAAAATAAGCAAACTTGTGTTATAGGATAGGATAGTAACTTATCTAGACTATATTTTATTTATTATTAAAAAAAAAAAACATTCCAACTTACTCTGACCGAGGATCGAACTTTGTAATTGGGAACCGAAGAGGGTTTATAATAATTATAATATTTTTAGAAACAACAACTACATTACTAACCTGTATAAGGTATTGAAAGCTTTCCTGCAGTTTCCGATGGTGCATGCGAAGGGTTTCGCTTTGGTGTGGGCTCGGAGGTGTATCTTAAGGCTGTAGGACGTTAGGAAGGCTTTGTTGCATGTCTGTATGTTGCATTTGAACCTGTATTCACCTGTAATTCAATATGTATATTTTTTTGAAAAAATTGCATTTTTTGTACAAGCTTTTATTGTGTGGCCAAAATACTTATGAAGACAAATGAAATAAGCCCAAACTCGATTGTATTTCGTTTTATAACTGAGTTCTATCGACCACCATCCGTCTGATCAGACCCTAAGCATCGTCTTCCGTAAAGTACTCGTCAAGACAAATGAAACGAGACCTACTCCATGAGATTATGTTGTTTTATAACTGAATTCCGTCGAATACCCCCCGGCTCTATTGTACTCATCCGTCTTACACAAGTACACAAAATTTCAGCTAAACCGGTTGAGGATAACTGGTTGAAAATCGAGTTCAAAGCTACGAATAATAATTCTCTAGAAATGTAACGCTCGTACATTTACCGCTTCGATTCTGATTTCATTTACGCAAACAAACAAACAGTAATGACAACGAAACACTCAAACACACGCAGAGACAAAAATGCATGCGATTGGTTGCGACAAGGTCACGTCGTCGTCGTTGGTGGGGGGCGGTACAACGCGTGGATGGTATTACGCTACAATAAATTAGCTTGTTTAAGCATTAATTTTTTTATTGAATAACTTAAATACTACAGTGAAAGTAAGTAATTATTTGAAGTATAATATTTATTGATATACCATACATACAAGTTTTAATTTAGGTTATATTGAACTAAAAAATTAAACATAATTTAAAGTATGTATAAGTAGTAAGGTACACTGGTACAGTGCGGCAAAAAGAAAATGAAAACGCCCAATTGCCCTGTCGACTATCTTATAGTTCTCACTGCAAAAGTGTACGTTGTATATTTTACAATTTTTACGAGGCATCCGATCAAATTTATTTCTCTTCAGGCGAACCGCGTTTATCCACTTATCACGCAGAATTTCATTTGTTGGGAATCTGTGTCAAAAACATTTGTACTAATGCATCAAACCATTCATACTAGAAACAAACATCTTTTTTCCGAGCACGCCACGTGAGAGGTACATGCTGCAGGAAAAAATCTTAGGTACATTTTGCATAACACTTTCCACAGACGTCAAGTATGGATTATTACAATGTTTATTTTCTTGTATATGAAAGGTGTCCTGTGTTTTTTATGTCTTGTATGGCTTCTACACCACTTCACGGCACAAGACGGCATTTTAAATGAATTGATTATAGCTAAAATATAGCAATATTCTCAAAGGAAACTTCTTGCGACGCAGCCGCACGGCTCGAGTGTCACTGCGAACTGTCGCGCCGCGCGGCTCTTATTTTAAGCCCCGCCCGCCGCGGTACATATCGCGTGGAATTATTTTTCGGGATTAGTTACGCTTCTAGAGAATTATTATTCGTAGGTTCAAAGATTCCACCCGAACAAACATACTTACATACATAGATTGCAAGTTAAATAAAAGCTTGTAAAATAGACAAAAATAGAACCAACAAATTACTTTGGCTAGGGTTGAGCTATTCCATCAGCTTCTCTCACTATAGCAAATGACGGAGCAATCAGCGACAGAAAAGGATAGCAGCATGCGAAAATGCTGTTCCGTGCTGACAGATGTAGCCCAACCCTGCGATGAACGGATTATTCATAGAGTCAGCTACTGGCCGACAGTGCGCCTCACTGCGATGAGCGGATTATTCATAAAGAAAGTCAGCTAATGGCCGACAGTGCGGCTCAGGACGACATCGTGCACACGTATCAAGTCGCATTGCCCAGAAGTAGACCTAGAGATAACGACCAAACATGTGGGCCAGTAGCTAACCCTCTTAGTAACCCGTTTAGGGACTATTCATAAATGCCGTCACACGAATTTCATGACTTTTTGACTCCCCTTTCACTTTGATTTTTATTCAATTGAAATAAAACAAGCGAGCGAAACTACTTAATATTTTATTTGTTATTAGTTAAAATTGTATGTTTTATTGCTTAGATAAAAAAATTGTATTGTGTTGTCACACAATGTCACACTTTATTGACCTCTACCTCCCTTAATGTGTCACGTAATTTATGGATGGTCTCTTATCGCACAAATGATTGAGCCTCAAGTTAGTTTTAGGCATAAAAAAATGTAAGAATGTAAATCAATTGAAGAAAAAAGCAGGGGTCATGTCTTATCGAGCACTAAAAATAAGGCTGAAGACCGAGAAGTTAGACGCATACTCCATCGACAAGAGGCACTAATATAACTAAGAAGAAGACTTGCGCGTTATTTGGCAGGTGACGTGTTCATTCACAATTTTTAACCCACACATTACGTTACACTTATGAGGATCATTGCGTCACATTTATGTTAAAGAGATATTTATTTTTGGAAAATATTCCGCCAGCAAGAATCTAGTTCTTAAATTATTTGATGATAAATTTATTTCAAAAATAAAAAAGTACTTAACTACATTTGTTAACCTTTAATAAATAAAGTACCTGGGTGACCGAGCTTTGCTCGGTCGGTTACATCTCAAACATTAACTACATTTTTTTAAACTTGTCTAAAAACAGTACAAAATAAAAAATTATATATAAACTTGAACATTAAAAAAAAACAAAAGTAAATCACCGAGTGGGATTCGAACCCGTAACACTCTTTCTAGCGGTCAGCATCCTTAACCACTGAGCTAAGCGGATGGCGGCCGGCGCGGTGAAATTAGCGACCATATTCTGCGTGGAAAGAAAAACTAATGAAAACTCAAAAACATGCGTTTTCCCAAAGATAAGACTGATCTAGATCGAATCTAGTTCTTAAATTATTTGATGATAAATTTATTTCAAAAATAAATAAGTACTTAACTACCTTTGTTAACCTTTAATAAATAAATAAATAGATAAAAAAAATCACACTAAAGTTTAATTGAACTAGATTCAAGGTATGTTTAAACTTGTATTTAAAACTTTTCTTGTTTGAAAGAGCATACAACAGTTGGTCCCATAGAAACGTTATCCAAATCGGTAGTATAGTTTTAGTGTGAAGTGAGTTTTTAGTTTTGAAAAATATTATTAGAAAAGCAAGATAAAAGTGTTGGCAAATAAAAGCAAATAATAAAAGTACCTTTGTGTGTTTTCATGTGTGTCCGAAGATTTCCAACTGTGCTGTATGTCCTCTCGCAACCATCGTATTCACATTTGTACCTCGCATTGTTGTCTTCCGGTTTTCGCTTGTTTGTGTCCATGTTTGTTTCGTCAAATGTAGACTTTGACATGTCTGGTTGGTCATTGTGACTGCAACATTAAAAATAGGTACTTAAATATAGATACACTATAAAGAATTTATCCCTCTGGGGCAGACAGGGCATTAGGGTCTTGCAACTCTAAGCAGACAGAGCCTAAGGCTGCAAGACACAAAGGTCACTTTTAGGGTGAGGGTGGCGAGAAGGTGGAAAACGGTATCAGATTAGTTAGTGATAGGTTGCTAGCCGTAGCGCCTATTAGGGACCACCAATAAATTACATCGCTCATCAAGGGAGAGGTAGGGTCAATAAAGTGTGACATTTTGTGACAAGGGGCGGGAGGGGGCCATTAGGTTCGTGACGTCACAATACAAATTCTATTTTGACTAATAATAAATAAACTTATAAACATTTCTAATGCTAAATAAATAAATATATAGGGACAAATTACACTGATTGAGCTAGCCCCAAAGTAAGTTCGAGACTTGTGTTGTGGGATACTAACTCAACGATACTATAAATTTAATAGGACACCCACCTGCTAGGTGACCATGTGGTCAGACGACCCGAGCAAGGTTGCAGGAAGTCCCTGAATGCAGGCCGCTTCACATTGGTCGTTTTGGAAATCTTTAGGGGGCCTATGTCCAGCCTTGGACTTCCTGTGACTGATATGATAATGATGATGAAAATATTTCCAGCCTTATCAGTTAAATATTTAGTAGCATCGCTCGCTTGTTTTTTGATTAATAAAAAATAGGTCTCTTTGATGTCTCACTAGTGGTGGGGGTCTCAAAATTGTGACTGGCAATAAGGTCAAAAAGTCATGAAATTCATGTGACGTAATTTATGGATGGCCCCTTAACAAGATTCGTATTTTCACCCTCGACTGGCTTTTACAATCTGCGCGAGTAGAGAAGCTGGTACATTCTAAGTATTTTCTATTGTCCCAGACTAGCATAGAAGGGTATCTGCCTATGTAATTATTCACTATAAACTAACGCTCCCGGCGAACTTTGTAGCACCCATACCCATACCTATTAAGTCTTTCAAATTTTCCCATCCCATAAGCCCTCTCTGGACTTTTAAAAATATTTCAAAATTAGCTAAAACAATCCAGCCTTTCTCGAGTTTTAGCAAGACTAACCAACAGCAATTTATTTTTATAATATAGAAGATAAAAATTTTTTTTTTTGCAGTAACATTAAGCATTGGTTAATTGAAAGATTGACTAGATATCAGGTTCAAGATTTGAAATTACTTTGGACATTAGAACTTTGGATAGTTAGGTCTTAAAACTGCTATTAATCATGTTACAAAACAGACACAGCTTAAGGTTACATGATCCAAAGGCGACTTTTAGCAAGATACTGGGATTTTGTAGGTTTGAAAGGCCTATTAATAAGAATCTTATTGTAATCGTCATGAGATAAAAATAGATATTAAAAGTGATAATAAAATAGGAGTCAGTGTTTTTATTCTTTAAAATAAACAAATACTTAACTACAATTTGTTTGTATAAAATGTAGAAAACAGAAAGTTTACTGAAACTAGTGTAGAGTAGCTGTGGTAAATAGCGATAATTAACCTGCTGAGATCTGCCAATACTACACACAATAGTAAAACAATGGAAATTGCATCATATGATGCCATGCAGGTCTTGGCCAACACAACAAGTGACCAACATAAAAGAAAGATCTGTTTGTGAAGAAATATAGTTTGGGAATAAAGTCCTTCTCCCACTGAAACCTATTTAAGGGTAAACTATTCAATGGTTTATCTAAGTATGGGTTTTGGCGGGCCGCAGGAGGACCATATAACATTATATTCTCCAAAGCTTGGATTTGTAAACGCAAGCTCCCAAAGGACCAGGGTGAAAAGCAAATGATTTAAAACAAAAGATTGTAGGTATGTATCATATTACACATTTGGTGGAAATAGAATAGGATGCAATGACAACACAAAAACAAACTTTTTTATACTCAACCACAACTGTAAGGTTCGATTTTAATCTGTCATGAATTTAATAAGAATATCAAAGCAGTGTGATTCTACTGAGTAAGTGGGCGAAATGATACAAAAACATGTGAGGTAATACCTTAGGCATCTTCCAGAGGACACCACAGTACAAAATGTTAAAAGTATGGGATGTTATTTGTGTAGATATAATATTTTAAGTATCAGTTACCTCCTGCCACTCTAGCGTATTCCTTACAGAACACAAAATTAGGATATTCGCAACACATCATGATGGTAATGTACCAAAATAGAATGCCCAAAAATGAAACATCACGAAAAAGACCACTATATAAAACTTCATATTGAGAGAGCGAGATAGACGTATATTGACAAACAGCTGATTGAATAATTCGTAGGATACGAAAAACCGCGGAAAAAACATACAATTTCATGGTTTTATTACGTATTAAGGAAAAAAAATCTAAACATATTTTAAGTGAATTTAAATATACAAACCCCGAGAAAGTATCAGACTGTGATATCTGCGTTATTTCTTGATTTTCAGACTTATTTATTTCTGTACACAGATTATCGTCGTAACTTGTGATATCATTTTTAAAATAAAAGTTATACACTTTATCATTTGAATTATCGTTTGTATTTGAATTAAATGTACTAATTTCACTAATAAAACATGTATTTGCTTTGTTTTGTTTCAGGTTATCGGAAGAACTGCTGTCACTTTTCCTTGCGGCCATATTTGTTTTTACGATAGTGATGTTACACTACCGTTACAAAATACCGATATAAGAAAAATCGGTAAGAATAAAATGTTACCATTGGCTACGTATATGGCGCCAAATTTAAAAGCAGTAGAGAGAATGTCGTGAATTCGTGATCTTGGAGAGGTAAGTAGGCGCCCGCAGTGAGGACTCCCGGCTGAACTCCCGTTATAATGAACACCACTTGTTGTCTGTGCGGGCAGTGCGTCGACCGCACGCCCTTCCAATCACGCGAATGTGTCATCTTCACATTCGGACGAAATTTCGCATATAAATCTGTGCCACAAAATAAAGTTATATTTATTTAGTTTACATCAGTTTTATCAAAATGCTTTTGAGGAATTTATCGATAAGCATCTATTTGGTAAGTTACAGCATTTTTTAAAATAATTTAAGCTTAAGACATATGATAATAAATTGGTGACAATGTTTTTATGATAAATTGAAATAATTGTAGCAACTGTTGAGTAAATAGCTGCACTATAAAATAAAATAAAAGGCTTACACAAAAGATACCTAGTAAAATTAAAAACAAATGGAAAGTTTTTACTATCAACAATTCTTAAATTAGACTATTAACGTAGGTATGTATATTAGTGAATTCTTATGTTTTTAGGTAATAGTTAATTAGTTTAAAAAAATTACTGCGCAACAAAAAAAAGACCAAATTGAATAACTTTCTGTGTATATTTTTAATACATTATTTTTTCGATATAAGTTGGGTAAAATACTAGTTGTATTTTCTGGTCTTTCTTGTTAACTACATTATTACCTACCTATAGTCTGTTTGTTTAAGCATCTTACTCTATTGTATTTTATTTTTATTATTGTTGTTGACAGGTATAAATTTTACAACTAATGGATAACATGTTTAACGAAGGCTAATCATACATATTACTACCTAAAATAAATAGCTTGATTGTTTTTCTTAAAAAGCAATTGTTATATTTACTCAACGTACGCGTTTACCACTATGAATTCCATCACGATTCTCTTTATTGGTCAAATTCCTACTGCTTTAAGTTAAGGACCTTCTTCTTCTTAGTAGGTATAATACTGATAAGTCATGATCACTATGTAAAATTATGTTTATTATAATATTAATGACAACAACACATGATGATAAAGTTTAAAAAATAATTGAATTAGAAGTTTTTATATTATAATGCCCTGGCCTTGGGCTCTGCATAGAGCCGCAAGGCCCAAAATGCTCTGTCTGCCCCATTAGGGATAAAGACGTGATAGTATGTATGTATGTATGTATATTATAATGAATATATCTGTCTGACCCTCTATCAGAAGCAGAAGTAATCAAAACTGACTACTTAGCTTCAAAGGCATGGTTGACTGACTCATTGCCTATGCATTCAGAGCGAGTAGACCGTTGAAAGAGATAGGTAAAAAAGGCATGAAACAGTGGGTGAAGTTTATCTTCCAGTTTACTGTTAGTGCCGGCAGGCCGGCACCCATTCGCTCTAAACGCATTAACGTGTCATTAGTTTAAGGTTGCTGACCGCCAACTTGCTCCATATTCACGCGACAAGCCTTCGAGGATATGGCAAGACAATACAAAATACTTAGAAATTTCATATAATCTATTTACACCTCCTAATTACTGAGTTGAATCGGAATTTTTGCGAGAATTATCGTTTTATTTTTTAATACCGTGCATTGTTATATCGCTAGCACGGAAACTATCTTAACATTATTTCTCAACCAACAGAAACAGGTTTCGTAGCTGTCTATTAATTTGTATAGTTATGTTTATTGATATAAAGTAGGTTAGGCATCCCAGTACAAAGTGTATCTACTTACAACATGTTAATTAACAAACATCTAGCCACGATTTTTTTTAGTTTTTTTCGAAATTTAAAATTTCTCTATACCTACTTAATTGAAAACAATTTAACACAAAATAACTAATGTTGCTAACCTCATAATCCTCGTATACTCTCAAGTCTTAACAATATTTATGTACATGTTGTGGCTAACAAAGTAGCGTATTAGATATCTAGAAAGTTAGTGTAAGTAGGTATATTACTGACCAATGACTCAACGCTAAAGAAGTAGTGAAACTTGGTAAAATGAAGTAACCTGAGCTTTCGCTACACACTGCTTTGAATAATTATCGATTTAATGATAAGATCTAAGTACACGGAAATCAAGTAAATGTCGTTCAAGAACGTGCTATCCATACAATCGCCTCTAGAGACCGCTAAGCACTTTCGCTACTTTTTCTTTGTATAAATTTCACTTTTGTATTTATTCCTTTGGTCCACAGAGACTCTCAATGGTCGACATAATAATAAGTAAGACGTCCCTAATGATTAACATTGCAATAACTATTGCATAGCTAAAGGGAATACGGAAATGAAGGCATTGACATAATAAGCGATACAAATGCATTAAAAATGATTGATTACCTCATGAACTTTATAAAAGTTTTAATGAAATCTCTTATAACCGTTACTATAGAGGAACTTAAGAGACAGACAAAGAGGTTTATATTTTATTTTTATGAAAATGTAGTTGTTGTAAATATTGCAAATTTTGTTGTGAATAATGCGATTTGTTAGGATAAAGTTATACTTGAAAACCTGTAATAAAATTATTTTGTATCAAACAAGTCAATCTACACCTGACACCGACACCTGTGTACAGTTCAATGACATGTATACTTAAATGACCTAGAAATCCGCCACATGCACTTTCTTCTTGAGGGTCTTTTGGATTCGCAACACATCCACAAGTTTCCCTATTGCTTCCGGTCAAACGGGAAATTTATACAGAAGCAAACGAATGCAATGATACATAAGAAATTTAAAAGTTACACTTAAAATTAGAACGCAGCTAGGTACTTTTAAATTTAATCAATGTTCTCAACAAAATTATTAGGCTTTGCTATAGAGCTATGTAATATGAATCAAATGATCATTATACCTTGAAATTTGATATGGTTTACAGAAATTACATTTATATTACGGGCAGGTAATTAAAAGAAACCTCTGTGGTTACTAGTTTCGGTATTTTTAACATCAATAGTGTCAACAATGACTTAGTAACCAATACAATTTCGTATTTTACCTACTTAATTATCAGAAAAATGTTTATTAGATATTAAATGTTAGTTTTGACTTTTGAGATGAGTTCATAAAAAATATATACATATAAACTAATAGGGCCGGTCTATTATCTGTACACAGTACTATCTAGTGTTCTTAGAATGAACCGAATATTTGGACATCAAAGGGGACGGGTTCTTGTTGTCAAAGATGGTCCGAGTTGTTACGGGAACTGTGTCATTCGGCCACGGCATACATACCGCCCTCGTGGCCACTCACGCGCCATCGTGAACTTCATAAAACAAACATCGATTTATGATTATGAATAATACAGCATTACTAAATAAAACCATAACACAAAAAGTTGTAGTTTAAAAATTTTACAAAATAAAATTGAGACATATTTTAATACACCGAATAATATGACTTAGATTTGCACACATCAAGATTCATTTAGTTTATTATCTAGATATGTTGTCAATGTTAGGAAATTTTAATTCAGAAGTTTCCTACTAGCATTAATTATGGTTCTCGATCAGGTGTTTCATTTTTCAAAATCAATTATACCCAATATGTTGCCGAGAGTTAGCTATAAAACAAAACAAAAAATATTCATTTTAATCCGTCTAGTATTTCTGGAGATTAGCGTGTACGACCAGATATAATTTTTTTTAAGTTCTTATTTTATTAATATTATGACTACATCGTCACAATTTTTTTTTTTGGAAATAAATTCTATGTGCACACATTTTTTTTTTACTGTTTTATTATTTGTATAGAAGATTTATGGGTATTCAATAGAAAATGAGACATCAAGCATAAAACAAATTATATTAACAGGTTTTATTTAAGTAATTGTTGCCAAACACAACGAATACTCTTGGCAAAGGATTGTACTTCAAGGACATGTATCATTATTTCATTTAATTCTTTTAAAATTCTCGCAGCGCATATAAAGTATATTTTTGTTCATTCCAGGCAATGATAGCATGCTGCGTTGCCGATTGCGGTCCGCGGTTAAAATATGCGTGGGGCGATGCACTTCAAGGCACAGATTGTCCAGGTCCAGATGGAACCCCATATCCTAGGTATTTACCGATTTAATTACCGATAATTATTCGATTTCTTACGACAGTTTTTGCCAGCGCTAATGTTCTGTCAAACTTACACCGATTTGCGGATATCCGGACACAAGCACAAGCAATTTAAGACAAATTAAATACTACTTCTTACTTCATATTGGAGGATTCGGCGGGAAAACTAATAAAATTGAATTTTTATTTGAATAGAGTAAGAATAATTTAGTATTTAGGTTTGGATTTTTTGTAATACAGGTGGAGTTTTTTATTTGGTCTGAGAGGATTAATTGTTTTCACTGTGAAAAATTATAAATAATTATGATTCGGTGGTGATGACATCAAATCAAAACTTCATACCAAACATACCAACAAAAAAACTATCGTTAAAAGTACATAGATACTAATTGTATCTACTAAACAGAGGTTAATGTAATAAGTAACGAAACTTAACATTTATGCTACATAAATAGGTAATAAACCTACCTACTTATTTTAAACGACCCAACAAAGCCTTTTTCAACTAGTGCCTATCGAAGAAAAGCGATAGAAATGGCGTGTTCTTGTTCAGCGTCATTATCACGAATAGTTTACCATACAATGTAACTTGGTACCTTCCCGGCGAAGCTCGGCTCTGGGTCACCCTGATTCTCGTGAGAACTTTCCTTTTTTTCCAATAAAGTCTTAGTTCCAATAAAGCTTTATTTTAATTTAATGTACTTATTACATTAGATTTTGTATATACCTTCTATGTTAGTCTGGGAGAAAATCAAGAACAAAGTAGGTATGTACCAGCTGCTTCTCTTCATGCGCGGATTTGTAGAACCCGATCGAGGGAAAAGACGAAAATGCTAATCATGTTGATGCTACTCAACCCATTTATTTTTATTCATTTTTCACATTCTTGCCAAGCACATCAAGAAAAATTTTTTTTTGGGTTAGCCTCGACCATCTCATCGTGTGTGGTAACTCTATGTGTGGCATCTTATGTGGTTAGTTAATAATAAAGTACCTCTTAATATAAGGACCATTGTAAAGAATAGCACGTTCCTCAGTACCTACATTAAAAAAATATTTGATTAGAAAATGTTATTATACAATTAACGAATACTTTGACGATAAGGAAAATTTATAAATATATAAATATTTTTAGCAAGCGTGCCTGTAATAAGAAAAAATAGCTTAAAGATTTTTTCAGTTAGTTCAAATTGTTAGAGATATAATAATTTGTATGTGCATGAAAACATGAAATAAATGAATTATGAATTATCTTTAATAAGATTTTAACCGTACTTCTAAGAGTTTATGAACTCCATTTTCGATTCAGCGATCCGTTTGTGAAATATTTGGTTTGCTGCTTTTTGTTTTAGAGTCAAGTGACCTTATAGGGTTTACAAATTTAAAATTTATAGACGAGCAACTAATAAAATGTACTCGTAAAATGAAAATGACGTTTTTGTCACGTCATCTCAAAGTCGGTATTCGTAACGTTTCGTAACTACGAAATCATCACTGCGATGCCCGACACGCACTTGGCAGGTTATTCTTGTATTTATTTTCAAAGGAAGTATTATTATTGAATTAAATAAAGCAAGCCCTAACCAAAATCTAAAGGTTCCTTCCTACTTAGAGCGTAAACACTTCAATTAAGTAATGAAATTATAGAGCAACTTCTTAATATTAGTCCGCTGGCCGATAAATTAATCATTTAACACCGGACACTGACCTCAGCCAAGCTATCGAATCTAACCGGTAATGTATAATAGTAATCGGATAAAGCCAGAAACGTCCCATCCCAACCCCACAAAATGCGCAGTGGTTACTGGTTAAAGTTAATACCGCGCGTAGACAAGGACACCTTTATTCAGTTTACCGGGTCGTGAGAGAGATAGCGCGCTACAAACCAAAGCGCTTCTAGTAAATGTTCGGTATTGTCCGGATACTCTCGGAAGAATTCGGTTCGGGCAATGACGTTTTACCCGGTGCTGGTTGGTTAGTTGGTCTGACTGATATCCTGAGTGAGTAAAGTGAAATGATCGCCATGTTACCTATCATTGTCGTGTAGTTTGTTAGTAAAATGTGATTTACATACAAATTAAAACGGAACTGTGTTGGAATTGGAAAATATTTTGCTATTTAAGGACTTATACTTAACCCAAATACTAAACTGTGTATGTTATTGTGAACAATAGCTGATTCGTGGACGTAAACATGTCGTCGAACGGTGACCTTGATGTGGACAAAGAAGAGTTTTACCGGCGATTATACGAAATGTACAATCGTAAGCATAGCAATACATTTTTAATGACTCCAGAAAGATATCAAAAAATGATAGAAGAAGTGAAGAGAGCAAAAAGTACAGCGAAAAAAATGCCGGAAGATTATCGTCGAGTGAAACGTTTTGATATTGTTCAAACACCAAGTGGAGAGAGACTTTATTCTCCTTTGCAGCCTGGAAGGAAAATTCAGCAAATGTTTGTCAATACTGAAGAAATGTACAACATTATCCGTGATTACCATCTCAAATTAAACCATGGTGGCAGATCTCGAATGATGGTGGCTCTAAAACAGAAATATAGAAATATTACTGCTGAAATAGTTATCGTTTATTTAGCGCTATGTGGACCGTGTAAGAATAAACAAGTAAAACGATTTGGTTTGAGAGCTAATAAAAACTTTATTGATACAAGTAACGATGACAGTATGGACTTTAATGATGATCCGCTAGGTGATCCTCATAGTGAAACTAATGAAACTGGTAATATTAGCATTACGCTAGAAAAAGAAGAACACGTCGAATCATGGTCTCACAGTGAACTTTATTCAAGAGGACAAGTCGATATTTTGAATGTTACAAACGATTCTAACGAAGAATATCAGTATATGATGGTCTACAGGGAGTTTATGAACAAGTTTATTCACTTGAAGCCTTTAAAAGCTATTAGCGTACAGGAAATAGTTGATGCGCTTTTGGATATATTTTTAGTATTTGGTGCTCCGAATATTTTACAATCTAAAAATGGTATGCCCATTGTAAAAAAGATATGTAGAAAAATATCTGCATCTTTTCCCGATATAAAAGTCGTAGCTGGTGAAGGTGAATTTTCTAAAAGCGCTTTTAAAGGCAAAGGCAATGAAGATATTTTGAAGAAATTGAATGATTGGCTCTCAGAAAGCCACAGTACTCGCTGGCATCTCGGCCTAAAGTATGTTCAACATTCTCTGAATACCACATTTAGTGAAGTTTTTTGCCGAACGCCCAACGAAATAGTTTTCGGCAAGAACCCGCATAGAGGATTAGCTTCTTTTATGTCCAAAGTAATTTGCGATGACTTAGTGACTGAAAGCGACCTAAAAGAATTTTTAGAGGAGAATGAATGTCAGGAAAACACTGCACCTAAGCAACTGAAAGTAGAAGAGTCGTTGGTACTGCCCACTGAATTTATTAAACAGGAACCAGATATGGACAAATCACAAAATTGTGATGATTCTGACGAAGATACTTTGTAATTAAGTAATAAATGTTAGTCTTTTTTAACGTTTTTTTATTGAAGTGTGATGTGGTAGGTATGATTTTAAATAAGTATAAAATAATACTACCACCTACCTACTTACATCACATCACACAACTGATAATACTAGGTACGTAATTATACCTACTCCGTTGGTTAGGTATTTTAATAAATGTAAACAGTCTTGACATGTCCTTTTATTGAAATACCTATACATTTTATAAATCAATACCTTTGCAAATTGCAAAGAAATTAAGTAATTTATAACATAATTAATTTGTAATTTGAAAAGGATTGTAATTAGGTAAGTAATTATGTAATTTATAACATAATAGTTTGTAATTTGGAATGGTTTTGATTCATAAAGTGTATATTTCAATAAAAATACATGACAAGATTGTTAACATTTATTAAAATATCTAATCAAACGGAGTATATAGTTATAGAATTCATATTAACTAGGTACCTAGTCCAACAACTCCTAAAACATAATGAGGATAATACATAAATTTCTATTTTATGTACGAGTAGGTACCTAGTAGACATAGGTACTTTATTTCTGGCTAGCACTACATACTTGTATGAGACTTGTATATAAGTACTATAAATTTTTGCTGGTTAGTCAATTATTTTGAAATATCTAGTCTATTCCTAAATTTTGACATAAAACTTGTATTTTCTTATTAACAAAATCTGACCAGCCAGTATTCGTCAGTTTTACCTATTATATGTGTAATAGGTAAAATACTAAAACGCAAAATGACCAATCATGTCCCGCTATTCATGATTAGATATCATTTATTTTCTTCATGTGAAAATTCCCACAAGACAGCTAGTTGATTCAAAGTGCTGGCATTCAAGCAATTTTCTTTTTACAATTATGAACATCATAATTATTGTGAAATAAATCGTTATTGCGCGTAGCGGCGTGCAATCTCAAGCCAATTTCGTGGTGTGGAACGAAACTTGGAGAATTATCTTCAGAAATCTACGTTTGTACTAAGGTAGGTAAGTTCCTACTAAGTATAACTGCCTCCGTGGTGTAGTGGTTAGATAGAGCGTTCGGCTCATACCCGGAGGTCGCGGGTTCGATTCCCGGCGGGGGCAACGACTTAGTGTTGTTGTCCTAGTTTGGATAGGACATTGCAGGCTGATCACCTGATTGTCCGATAGGTAAGATTCTCCGTGCTTCGGAGGGCACGTTAAGCCGTCGGTCGCGGTCACTGTCTTTGACATTGGTCGTTACCTAAAACCATGTCAGAGGCCTTTAAGGCGGTTTAAAAACTCTGACACTAGTGTTAGTGACTAAATAACACGATAAGAAGAAGACTTAGTATAAAATGAAGAATAATTTATTAAGTTTATTGTATTAGTAAGTACATAATAATGGTATTCATTCTAGAAGGCATGGCATGGGCCGGTGTAGCGGTATTCTTGAAAAACCGATACTTACATACTTTTTGGTACTTAAATACCGATATTGTTATTGACTGATAAGTCGATTAAAAGTACCGCTTGAGTACATACTCCTGACAAATTGATAGTAGATGATATTACCTACCATGAGTACTTACTATACTTCTATTGCTACTGTTCAATATTTTTTTGCCTACATTCTCGAGAAGACAGTTGGCAAATGTGGCCAACTGTCTTCTCGAGAATAGTACATGTTTGTGGCATTATCGCTTGTTCTGGAAAAAATTATAGATGGCGTTATTTTCAAAAGGTATATTTAACTATGGAGTGTTAGGTATACGTGTAACGTTAATGTTGTCGGATGGACCGATTTCAGTGCGGTTTTTTTTACGTGAAATCAACTTCTCTTACGGCGGTCCTTAGCCATGTCTGATGAAAATCGGTTCAGTCGTTTAATAATTATGGAGTGTTAACGCTTCAAAGTTGGGTAAATTACCAGGCAAATAAAAGATGGCGCTACGGACTTCAATTCCACTCAACATCGGTTAGAATATTATGTAATTCCGCCACTTATCACCAGATGGTGTCTTCAAGGTTGGGTTTTTTATTTGCAAAGCAAATAAAAAGGGTACTCTGCGTGTTTACCTATATATTCACGTCAGTGAATCTGACAACTGCCTCCGTGGTGTAGTGGTTAGAGCGTTCGGCTCATGCTCGGAGGTGGCGGGTTCGATTCCCGGCGGGGGCAACGACTTTGTGTTGTTATCCTAGTTTGGTTATGACATTGCAGGCTGATCACCTGATGATTGTCTGATAAGTAAGATGATCCGTGCTTCGGAGGGCACGTTAAGCCGTCGGTCCCGGTCACTGTCTTTGACATTGGTCGTTACCTAAAACCATGTCAGAGGCCTTTAAGGCGGTTTAAAAACTTTGACACTAGTGTTAGTCACTAACACACACGATAAGAAGAAGAATGAATCTGATTGAGACCAGGTAGTCAGATGAACACTGTAATAAAACAAACAAATCTTATGTTTGAGCTTTATTGGTCTTTTCAATAGGTACAAATAGGGGATAATTTGGTTTCATACAAAAAGTTTGTAATGAATACTTTTCTCTTGCAGGCACCTAGTTAACCGGGCTTTGAAGACTGGTCCGTGGGGCTCCAGTGCGAGGCAGGGTCGCGGCGTGCGGACCCTGGATCCGGCTCTCATGAGACGAGCACTCTTGGACGCACACGAGGGCTACTCTGAAGGGAAGGCCAAGGTTCAGAATGGCAATAGAACAGGTAAGGAAATTTAATATTAAGTATATGTAGATCGATCGATTTATTATAGATCGTAGTCATTCAAAGTCAAAGTCAATCTCGTTCAACTAATTACTTATTCAGAAATTTTAAGAATTTGTAGTGTTATACGTATAGTAGTTTACGGAAAATTTATGACAACGAATATTTTTTCAAAACTTAAAACCTAATTGTACGCCAAACTACACAATTGATTTTGATGAAATTTCTATGAGCCAAGCTGACAAGTTCCCTTTCAAACAAAAAAAAATCCGAATTGATCGAGGCATCGAGTAATCTGAGAATATATACATACATACATACTATCACGTCGTTATCCCTAATGGGGCAGACAGAGCATTTTGGGTCTTGCGGCTCTATGCAGAGCCTAGGGCCGCAAGACTCAAAAGCCACTTTTAGCGTCATGGTGGGCGAGAAGATGGAAAAGCAATCAATACAGTGACGGGTTGCTAGCCGCATCTGAGGATATATACTTACATATTAATATACATTCGAATTTGATAACCTTCTTTTTTTAAGTAGGTTAAAAAGTATGGTTTTGCTAATTGTCCGTCACTTTAATCCCGACTGTTCCCAAAACTGAAGACGAAAGTCAATCTTTTTTCTAGATGCCTTTCGTACCTATTCGTAAAAGACTGTAAAATAGCAAAAAAGCCACTTCTATAAAAATAAAATATGAAAGTTCTTAATTTCTGATTTTCTCAAAAGTTTCGGCGCTCATATTCTCAGTTTCTAGGAAAAACTATTTTTCATAATATTTTAATAGTAGGCATACCTAACCATTTGACTTTATTCAATGATTCTTGTGAAAATGTATAGATATCAAAGTCTCCAGGCTTTGATATTACATTTTTCGGCTACAGTGATTATACTGTAACATTTCCATGAATATTAAAAGAACGAGGTGAACACACGTGAATCACCACACTTAGCCGACCGCAACGAAGACATTTCCGTCCGAAAGGTTTTTTGTTTTTTTTTCTAAATTTTTAAAATTTTTACACGTAGCATTAAAAGATTCACTTGTTTGTTTTTCATGTGTGTAAGTGGTCAACACTGGTGTCAGATTTAAGCTGCCTAAAGGCGTCTGGCATAGCTTGAATACTCAATTCAGATACTTTTTTCTAAAAGTCAAATCAAGAATTTTCTGTGGGATTTGTATGAAATATAGACCAGTAACGTCAGTTTCTTGGAGTTAAATATCACTTTTTCTGCAATAGTAGTAAGTTGTTAATTGTGGTCACCCATACAAGTTCGGACCCGACCCGTGATTGCTTAACTTGCCAAAGTGCTATTTTGCAAATAGTACCTATCGTGCCATCACAGTAGTGTTTGCAACAAGTGTGCAAAATTCCTCACTATAATTTCCTTCACCAGAAGCAAGTAGTGATTAGTAATTTCAGATGAAAACGATTAAACATGACTCAGAAGATTTTACAAATTTAGTATGCAAATTGGGCTTTGCAGGGATTGAACTTGGGACTTCGTATGCAATCTAATAATATATGTAAATGTACATTTTCAGGTCGTGCCACGAATCTTCCAGGCCTGTCTCCCTCAACAACCAACTCCTGCGGTGGCTCCAGGCTATGTAGAACCCGGTATAACACCACAGCGCCTATGTACGGGGTGTCTCTAACTTCTGGACAGCCCGTTACTATAGTCCAGAAGTTCCCTGACCTGCTTCAGCAGGTCGTGTTTGAGGTTTGCGAGTAAGTACCTACACTTGGCCTGTGTGTAATGCTAGAGTTACTCTATAAAATAACACGATATTCATCCTGATTTGACAGTAAGGGTGAAGAGAGGGTCAGAAAAGTATTATTCTATACTTTCTCGTACCTAATGCTCCATTGATGTCATTATTTTATTAAAACACTTTTTTGATGTTTTTTTTTGTGTTTTTACATTTAGTCCGTCTCTTAGATTATCCAAAAATAATGGACCCCTATATTTCTGTTTATCAAAGAAGTAGAAATTCACTAAGATACGGACCAAAATGGGGGCTTGCGATGTCACCGCTTATTTAAATCGTACTTAGCCGTAACATCATGCGAAATTTAAATGCGCTGTACCTTCGTAAATTTTTGTTTCTCAAAGAAAAGAAAAATACGTGTACACTATTTTGTATGATGGGCCAAAGATATTTTTCTATTCATCATGTCTTTAACGTAGGAAGTCTTTACACCATGTAAATCTATCACCTTGCCAAAACTTTTCTCATAAAAAATGGGTTCCAAAACAAAACTGCTAAACAACTGATCGATTTAGTATGAGAAGCCCATTTTTTTTTCATATTACTTGGGGAAAGTGGTTCAGTATGATCAATAGTATATTCAAGGTTACAGATTTACACGGTCTATAATATTCTTCTTTACTCTAACAAGTAATTATTTTAAAAGAACAAAAATACTTACTGCTTGATACAATAGCAGAGCAGTCGGATGAACGAGGTCATATATTGCTTTTTAGTATTTCTCATTCCAAATTATAACATTAAAAGTAATTGTAACATTTAAGTTGTACTTATTTTTATTTTCGATATCTCACGTAATAGGTTTTCAATAAAAAAAATACAGTCCATGATACCGAACCGCTCAGCCAGACAAATTTTGTATGGGGAGACGAATAATTTATATCGATTTAAAAAAAATGTTTGTATCATAGACAGAACTCCATAAATTTAGCTGGTGGTAAAAATGCAACATGTATTGGCAATAATCCCCTTTCACCGCGAGACTTTATATCAGTTGTCGTGCCCCCAGCGCAAGACATGGTAAATCTAACATACCTATCTACAACCAAAAACGGATATGGATACGTAAGTTATGTGCCATAAGAGCATTTTTTTTTGTCGCAAATATGCGACCTTCGCGGAATGGGCCCGACAATGTTAGTCGCATATATGCGACGCTCGCTGTGAAAGGGTTAATAGTATGGCTCTGGTAGTACAGAAAGGGTCGTGCTCCTGTCCTGCAGTGGAGACAAAAAGACCTGATGATCATGATGATTAGCAATAATTTATTACTTTTATCGATTTTTCCAGATCCAGCGAGTGCTCACTCGTCCGTGGTTCTTGCACCCAAACCTACGTGCCTTACCTGTTCCTGGTCCTTCCCCTCGGCCCCGTGACCCTTACGGGTCAGGACTACGTGCTGGTGGAGTCCGGGTGCGTCTGTCGGCCAGACCCCATGCCATAGGCTAGGTAATGTTTTAGGAAAATTATTTAGGGCTATGTTTTTGAAACGTGGAGTCATGCATAGATTTTTAACTGACTTCAAAAAAGGAGTTTATTAATTTGACCCTTAAGTTTTTTTGTATCTATAAATGCTAGTGATATCTTTGCCACTTGTGAACCGATTTTACTGTAATATGGAAGAAACTTCTGAAAAAAAATAAAGTCGGTAATTTTTTTTGTTCAAAATTTAATTATTTCGTACCTACATTCATAGGACGGAGATAACGTGAAAGTAGAGCTTGACTTTAAGACGAGCAAGTATTTTGTTTCGCTGACTCCATATTTCAAAAGTAAGGCCCCTGTACTTATCACCATGTCAGGTACTCCAAGATTTAGTCGAATTTCTAACATGATCGAGCTGTTTTAACTATTAAACAATTTAATGCATTTATTTTTCGTAGAGCTAGAATTTTAACATAATTGAGCTTGGATGTTTTTTGAATATATATTTTTTCGTTGCTCAAAATCAGTAGTAAGTACTTAAAAAAAACACGGTCATGTATGCTCAATTTATAGGTTATACATTACAAAAGGCGAAATTCATATTTTTTAAGTTATGTGTAAATGAAAATCAGTATTTATGGGCAAAAATAAAGTGGAAAAGTCTAAATTATCTAAGGTAAAAGGAATCTATTGGTAGAACTAAGGGTCCAAAATGTTTTTGTTACTGTAAAATCGCCGAAAAATTATTCTACTCATAATTTGACGGCCATTTTGTGGCGTTTTAACCTTTATAGACTGAATTTATTTTGTTAATTTATTTTATAGATATTTATTCTTACATTGCTGTTGTACTTTCAAGTATTTATCGAATGAAATAAGTTATGAGAGGATATATTGTGAATTATATAATTACTTTGGATGCTTGATTTTTAGGTTACTTTAAAACAACGAATGTATCAAAGAAAATAAAAATAGTTATACTTACAAGCGTGTTTTAATTTCTAACTGCTATAATTATAAGGAAAATCTGCAGAAATTAACTTTATAAAACTTTAAAGGGACATACCTGTAATAATTAAAATCACGGGCTATACTAGATGACTATAGTATAATGATAATAAAGTAATGGTCAAAAACAAACAAAAATTCGAAGTTCCCATAAATTGCCCGGGCGGCTTCATACTTTGGTATGGAAATACCGATAGGTATTTTAAAAATTTTTGAGTATTATTTTAGTTTTATTAAGTACTAGCGGTACCCGCGGGCTTCGCTTTCCGTGGGAATTTCGGGATAAATTGTACCCTATGTCCTTCCCCGAGTCTCAAACTATATCCATACCAAATTTCATCCAAATCGGTTCAAAAGTTTAAGCGTGAAGAGGTAATAAAGAAACAAATAAATATACAAACTCACTTTCGCATTCATAATATTATTATAGAAGGATAGTAGGATACTGTTCTAGTAAAGGCCGTGGTTCGATTTATAACGGGCAAGTCCCTTCCACGTTGCATATGAAAAATCCTTTTTAAGAAGCACTCATTTTTCTGACAAATTCATTAAAAGTCTGCACTTCCTAAACTGGTACACCTCGGAACTAGATTTTTTAAAGTATGGATGTAAAATGAAACAAGTGTTTATTTGTATTTTTATTGTTTAAGTATCAAAACTTTCTATCTATTTACAATCACATTTCATAATAAAATTAATACAACTATAATTGTTTGCTTAGTCATATCGTCTATACCTACCTATCTTAAACATTTTTCTCTATAAGTACCTAGTTAAAGGATTATTTGATTTATGTATTTTAAGCTTCTATGAAGCATTGTAAGACCAATTGAATGGTATTTAGTGAGTAAATAAGTTTTTTCAGCATTCTTAAATTTTATAACTATTTAGGAAAGTTTCGAGGAACGAAATAAAATATTTTAAGCATCGACTAAACACAAATCAGTCCACACTTACTACGTATAATTTTAATACCATAACCATTATTTTACCTCTATTCTAAGGACTTGTTTATTTAGAGATCCTTAAACCTGATAAAACGCAGTAGCAAAATTAAATTATAGCTATTATACCATTTTTAAATATTTCTTGCCGATATTAACTTTTGTCATCTTTAGAAATTGTGACAAAATGTAACATTTCCACAAATATTTAAAAAGTTATTAATTTGGAAATGTTACTTAATGATAAACAGTTTTGTTATTTGAGACGTTAGTAAACTAGCGACATCTATTAATCGTTCCCAAAACAACATTCAAATTCCTCAATTTAAATTTAGAATGGCTCTTTTTTAGACATAAGAAGTTATTTGCAGACAGTACTATGGTGATGTTACTGTTCGTAACGGTAGTACTGGGGTGGGGCCTGTTGAGCGTGCTGTTGGGGTTGCGGCCTGGGTTGGACGTGCGCGATTTGGGGTTGCTGGTGTTGCTGGTGTTGTTGGTGTTGCTGCTGTTGCAGCAGCTGGGGCTTCGGCGTCGGGATTTTCACTACAATGTCGGTGGGTTGTCGTGAAACCTGGAAATTTTATTGCATAACATTGTAAAATAATTACAATTAGTTTTTTTACGCAGATACTATCTAATGAAAGTGAAGAAAAAAAGATTTTATGAATAGAACGATGGTCTACAGCATACGCTACCCTAATGCTCTGTTTATAGTAGAAAATAAATTAATCTATTTAATTACTTTCACATCCATACAAACGGTGTGTTTTGTTTTGATAAAAAAAAGAAAATTAGAAACGAATATTCTTGCTGTTTTGTATTCGATTAGTTTCTCTCATTACTTCATTATAGCTTGGGGACCCAAAATAATAATCATCAGGTCTTTTTAGTCTCCACTGCAGAAG
This sequence comes from Acrobasis consociella, assembly GCA_963555685.1. Lineage (NCBI taxonomy): Eukaryota > Metazoa > Arthropoda > Insecta > Lepidoptera > Pyralidae > Acrobasis > Acrobasis consociella. Next base: position 3,564,798 of record OY743111.1, on the reverse strand, counting down.
CACGACCCTCTCTGTACTACTAGAGGCTGTGGCCTACACTCTCCTCGCTGGTCTGACTGATTGGAGAGGTCTCACTGATGTTTATAAGCTTTGTTTAGCTTGTATTTCCTAAGTCGCCTTCTACGACATCCACAGAAAGCCTTGGAGTGTTCCTATTCTGCTCTGTTGGAGACCAAATCAACCAGTATAAAATATTATCGTACCTCAGCCTTGAATCCCTCCTTAGGGTCAGCAGTGTACGTCACAGTTCTGACGAAGCCGTCGCTGTCAACCACGGAGTAAGAGCCCTTGATGACGTCACCGTCTCTCTGCTCCTTGCGGTTCTGGTAGTTGGTGTATTGGTCATCGTTCACGTCAAAACCGAACTGGTAGGATGGATGAGGCTGAAAAAGAAAGAAACAACACCTTGTAGACCTTTTTAGGGTTCTGTAACCAAAGGGGATAATTTTTCAAAACTAAAAACCGACTTCACCCTCAATGTACACAATTTGATACCATTTCCGTACCTAAGGGGTATATTTTTCTGATGACGTCTGACTTCACGCCCAAATTACAAAGTATACCTTTGCAAACAAAAAAAGAATTTTCTAAAACGGTGGTAAAGTGTGAACTTGTGAACATCATTTCTCGATTTAGGGATTCGTTTCTAAAATAGGCTTTAAAGCTAAAAGTTTGCAAAATGTTTGTTAGAGTCAAGTGTCCCCCCTCCCCTCTAGTTAATTGCTATACCGTTATGGATATACAATGTCCTTTTTTATTAAGTACAAATATTTTAAGGGGTGAATCAGACCATCATTTTGAACAACTTTTCCCAATAAATGTATATCAAAATAGGAAAAAAAAATATTTAGATTTTCATAGAAACCGAAGTAGTCACCTGATATCATTACTATGGAAAATGAAAATTATTTTTTCGTATTTCGATAAAAAACTACTGGGAAAAGTTGTTCAAAATTATGGACTGAATTACCCCTTAAAATATTTGTACTTAATAAAAAAGGACATTGTATATATGGATACGTGAAAAAATTTACAGTTATAGTACTTATATATAACTAAGTTCCAAGGAAAACCATCAGAGCTAACTAATAAAAAAAAGTTATAGGCGATTAACTTATAAAATGTGCTCGGAAAAGGAAAATTCATTCAAATTGAATAGTTTTTTAGATGTTTTTAGTGGCAAGACCTCAAAGTGTGCGCATTTGCAACTACGGAACCATACTTACATTGCGCGTGGTCCGACTCGCACTTGGCCAATTATTTCTTTTCTCCTAGACTAGCAAGGAAGGCTATTATAACAAAGGCTGGACTAACTCCGTTTTATTATAAAACGCAGACTATCTTTGTTACTAGGTTTTTTTTTTATTACATACATACATACATACTATCACGTCTTTATCCCTAATGGGGCAGACAGAGCATTTTGGGTCCTGCGGTTCTATGCAGAGCCCAGGGCCGCAAGGCCCAAAAGCCACCCTTAGCGTCATGGTGGGCGAGAAGATGGAAAAGCAATCAATACAGTGATGGGTTGCTAGCCGCATCGCCTGTTAACATGATTTGCATTTTTGCCCATTCCCTCGATCGGCTTTTACGATCTGCGTGGGAAGAGAAGCAGCTGGTACATTCTAAGTTTTTTTATTTCTCCCAGACCAGCATGGGAGTTTTTTTTTATTCTCTTTTTTTAAGGGCTTTTATCTTAACAGACATGCCAGCCCACAGTTACTAGGTTTAAACCATTATCCGACCAAATCAAGTTGACATTTTCAGATGAGACAATGACGTGTCACTTGATGTCAATTTGATTTGGTCGTATAATGGTTTAAACCTAGTAACAAAGATAGTCTACGTTTTTAATAAGACGGACTATGTCTATTAAATTATTAAGATGCTGATTTTCATTAATGGCTTGAGGTCGGAGTATAATCTTATTTATGGACATTATTTTATATATTTTATTATAATAAGTAGGTTTCTAATAATCAATTACATAATGAGTAATAAACGCAAAAGTTTAACACTTAATGAGTTGTTGCAAACACTTGCAACGCAACCTTTCTTAGTTTCTTCTTAGTTTTACCTGTAAGATGTATTAAAGTATCTATTTATTAATTACAGGCATTAAGTTAATATTAAAATTACAGTGACATGTCAGTTGATGTCTTGCTTGGGACAGCTTGTGACAAAAACAAAGAAATTCCAAGTAATATGTTTTTTTTTGATACTGGCTTATTTTTTTTCATGCAAGTACAACAGAATCGAAATTTTTAATTTTTAGTTTCGATTATTTGGCAATTTTTTATATAAGTATAAATATTTATTATTTTAGGAATCTTTGGGTGAGGTCTATGTCCAGCATTGGACGTTATACGGCTGAATTTATGATAATATATTTTTGATTATAATTATAGGTTCAAATATTTTTTCTGTGTTAAGGGTCCCCCGACCCTAGACCAAAATACAACTTTCCATACAAACGTAGTCTACGTTTTATTTCAAAACGACATGTCCGATTTGGGCAAAATTTTGTAATTTCAAAGATATTGCAATTATCTAGGTTTATATTTAGTTTCCGACACTAAAAATATGAACTTGAAATAGAATATAGTGTTTTATATCATTTTTGACCATTAGTATGGGAAACTTCTAAATCGTTATATTTTCTTTCCAGTTCATAATTTTAGTATAGGAAACCCAATATAACCCTAGATAATTGCAATTTCTTTACAATTACCAATTTTTACCGGAATCTGACATGTGGTTTCAAAATTAAACGTGTACTACGTTTGTATGGAGAAGTCTAGGGTCGCCGGACTCTTAAAAGAAAAAATACTAAGTAAACCATCTAATATGTTTTAGAAAGTAGGACTTTACTCTCTTTTAACATTATTTACTGTATTTATGTAACCGAACCATATTTGCGCTGTATCAGGTTTCCACTATCCCTTTTACAGATATGTAGATCAGGGGATACATTTTTGAAATCACTTGTCACATCTTGAATGGTTTGCGCGAGCGTTTCCAAACAGGCATTTTTGAATCGGTCGTATCGTAACTCGTACGCGAAGGCTTTGCAACAAGTGGTCTTGCTTGATCACTCGTATTGTGTTTTAATTTTATTTGATTGATATTTGCAGCGATCAAATGTCACAGAAACCTTTTATGGAGAATCCGTTCCAATTAACGCTGCTTTTTATTCATGTTAAAATTTTTTACAAAACCAAAGACAATTTTTCGAAACTGCGTAATTAACAATATTATTTTTCGCTGGCGGCTCAATGGTATTTTACACAAGCAGTGAGTTGGATACTACACGTTTCGTATTTCGGAGAGTCCCTCAATTAAAAATAACACTCCAGGCCTCTGTTAAAATGCAGTGCCCTAGAAACGCAACGTAACGATATTATGCAGTATGCACTATACAGAGCGGCAACGGATTGCAGTGAAAGTCGAGACTTGAGTTGATTTTGAGGAGCTCATTGGCTCGGTGGGAATACACATTCCTAGCCGGGGTTACTTAAGAAAGCTTAAGTAACCCTGTGGGTGGTCCATTGACCTGGAACTTGGATAAATTTCTTCCGATTTGCTTTTTTATTGGAATGCGAGTTGGGACGTAAATGCTATAAGCACTTACACCGCGCAAAACGTAGGTATCTTACTATTTTATCTCGTCGTAGAGTATGATACAGATACCTTTTAAGCCCCCGACAAAAAGAGGGATGTTACAAGTTTTAAGTTACGCTGATGTTTGTATGTCGGTCTATCTGTCTATGTGCTTGTCTGTGGCATCGTAGATCTTGAACGATTTGACCAATTTCAATGCGGTTTTTGTTTTATTCACATGAAAGCAAGTTCCTTTGCGCTGGTTCTTAGCTATATTTGATGAATATCAGTTCAAGCGTTTAAAAGTTATTGGGGATTAACAATTAAAATTCGGCAATAAAATTTGCCTGGCAATAAACTTGCTGTAATCTACACTATACATTTTCCTGTCAAAAACAAGGTTGATTTAGCTTGCATTCTTATCTATGCAACTTCTGAATCCCCTTTAATCATACCCTTTAATACAAAAATCAGAGCAAAAGCCTGTAAAACGCAATGTGCCCCAGAAACTCATGCGCAGCAACGTTGCAGTGAAAGTCACGTGTTACGTCGCTCGATTCAATGTTCAGTGCTAGTGCATCGAAAGGCTATTGTTTTATTTTTTGATACAATGATAGATAAGATAAGATGAGATAAAATTTCTTTATTGCACCAACTATGATATAAATAATCAAAAGTACATTTGTAATAGGTATAGTAAGTACAAAAGCGGGCTTATCACTAAAGTGATTTCTTCCAGCCAGCCTTTGGGTAAAGTAGACAATAGATGGGGAGATGACGCATACATAGATTGTTACAACTTAGGCAAAAAGGCATAAAGCCGACTCGATGGTGAGTGGTTACCGAAGTGTATGGATGAATAGTGTCCACACACGTTTTGCCTATATAGGTACTGAATAGAATTTTAATCTTGGATCTACCAAAGTCTGCCGGGACCCGGCGGAGGCGGATGGCTTGCGATTGCATTGCATAGCTTTCTCAAATACTTTATTACATATTATATCATAACATCAAATTCCTTTTTTTTAATTAAAAACATGTTTATTAAATTGACTGTCCAAATGTCCACCCAGCATGATCTAATTTCCCATCACTTTTTTTCATGTATAGCAAAGTTGCCTGGGACAAATCGCGCTTAGCGGTTAGGCCGCATTTCCTAGTTTTTAAGATAATTGAGTCCAGTATTTATTCATTTGGTGCACTTAAGGATATTGTATTTTATTAAAATAATTATGCATCGGAAAACTAAATACTTCTATTGCATTGCTTCCGTTATGTGTCTATAACTTGGCATAACTTAGGATTATAAATACAAGATCTAAGTTATTCAATAGAGAAAGTTCTACTTTTGCTTCAACGCTTGAAGGTATTGCATCCGGCATAGGACTAGACTGAGATAAGTATTTCAGACTGGAATCTGGTTCTAGCATAAAATGAATTTATAGGAATATAATTTATGAATACATTAAGTATTTCTTCTCTCTATACTAGATATGTTTTTTTTTCTTTTTCCTCTTATGGAAAATGTTAAGTAATATTACAAAAATAGAGTGTGGATTTTTACCCTAAAAGTATGATTTAATTTATTAAATTGAAGCAATTTTTGCAAGCTTGCCAATTATGGAGATACGTACGATACGATAAATTATATATGAAAGGCAACGGAGGTATCATTTTAAATTTTGTCTTCATCAAGCCCTAGATAACCCTTTAAGGGTCCCCCGACCCTAGACCAAAATACAACTTTCCATACAAACGTAGTCTACGTTTTATTTCAAAACGACATGTCCGATTTGGGCTAAATTTTGTAATTTCAAAGATATTGCAATTATCTAGGTTTATAACTGGTTTCCGACGGTAAAAATATGAACTTGAAATAGAATATAGTGTTTTATATCATTTTTGACCATTAGTATGGGAAACTTCTAAATCGTTATATTTTCTTTCCAGTTCATAATTTTAGTATAGGAAACCAGTTATAACCCTAGATAATTGCAATTTCTTTACAATTACCAATTTTTACCGGAATCTGACATGTGGTTTCAAAATCAAACGTAGACTACGTTTGTATGGAGAAGTCTAGGGTCGGGGGACTCTTAAACCATTTTATGAACTGTTTATAGTTTAAAGTAAGAAAATGAAGCTTTTCTATGCACATTTGCAAAAAACGGCCACTATTGGCTAATGTACGTAAAAATATATTAAAATTACGTAGTTATTTTATATGTATTATTAGTAATATTTTAGAATGTACATATGTACCTATATTGTATTGCTTTTTTGTGCCGCATAGTTTTCTCTGTTTATCCCTATGGTTGACTCGAGAAAACGCTTTTAGCACTAAGTCCGCCATTTGTTAAAAGTATATTTGTACTTTGAAACAATAAAGTTTGATAAAATAAAATAAAAGTTTCAAGTTCTCACTTTAAACTAAAAGTAGAAGTTTATAAAATAGTTTGAAGGGTTATCTAGGGCTTGGTCAAGACAAATTTTTAAAATAATATCTCCGTTTCCTTTCAAATGATTTATTTCGAATGGAGGCAGTACTGGACCCCGGAAAACTCCCTGTCTCTGACTTATTTTTAATAGGTTGCACATAAAATAAAAAACAATTTGCCAAATATTATAAAACTGCTAATCATGTAGACCTTAGATTCTAGTACCTAGACGCCTTTATCTTGGCTGATTGCCACATCTTGGCCGCAGCATTCGAAACGGGACATTTGGCCGTTATCTGCATGGCATTCAGTGTTGCAACGTGACTAATGTGGAACTGAGCTTAGCATTGACATTTCAGAAGGATTCGAGCTGGCATACCAATGAGCCAGAGTTTGAGTAGGTAACACTTTGACAATATTACTAATTTATTTTTTTAAGAATCACTGGTCTTTTCTCCCCATTCCTTTGAGCGGCTTGCGTGGGGATAAAAAACCAACACGTAGAGGCCCTTTGGAGAAGTTGTTGTAATGTGGCGCTCCCGGGTTGCACATAAAATAGAAAACAATTTACCAAATATTATTAAACTGCTAGTCATGTAGACCTTAGATTCTAGAATCCAGACGCCTTTATCTTGGCTGATTGCCACATCTTGGCCGCAGCATTCGAAACGGGACGTTTGGCCGTTATCTGCATGGCATTCAGTGTTGCAACGTGACTAATGTGGAACTGAGCTTAGCATTGACATTTCAGAAGGATTTGAGCTGGCATACCAATGAGCCAGTTTGTGTAGGTAACACTTTCACAATATTACTAATTTATTTTTTTAAGAATCACTGGTCTTTTCACCCTTTTCCTTTGAGAGACTTGCGTGATGATACTGAACTCAACACGTAGTAAGTTGTAGTAACGTGGCGCTCCCGCCAAAACCCATTCCTGGATATTAAAAATGAATATCTATTTTATATTTAATGATTAGACGCGTCAGATCGGCTCGCCTAATCGATGACGAGCAATATGATTAGTTATTAGATTCGTTTTTAGTTTATCTTTTTGTGTTCATGTTATGTTTTGTGTATAATGCATTATGTTCCCTTCTATCGCTTTAGGTATGATCCTGTAAAGTTAGTTGCATGTAGGAAAAATATAAATAAATAAATAAAATCCTTGGGAATGCTCATGTAGAACCAAAGAAATTACAAACAATTTAGAATGCGCTTGCGACGCTCCCGACAAATATACCTAGAGTTCCCTCCATTATATGGTTTGCTAACTTACGTCATAGTCTTCCTGGGGTTCCTGGGTGGCCTGCTGTCTTTGAGGTTGGTACTGCGGCCTGTACTGAGGCTGGGGCTGCGGTTGCGGCTGTGGCTGCGGTTGGTACTGCTGCTGGTATTGTGGTTGGTAGTCCTCGCTTTGTGCTGAGTACGGCTGCAAAAGTTAGGAAACATTAGCTTCATCGTGTTCGTGTTGACGTCGATGTTGGCGATCAGACAACCTTTTCATATTTTCTATAATATTATTATTTTTTATTAAAATTTGAATTATTAAAAAAAAAAAACAAAAAACAAGTAAGTCATCATAATTTTATCCACGAAAGAGATGTTTGATTTTCTACAGTCGTCAAGGATGATATGCGTGCCAATAGTCTTACAACTATGAATGCTCAAGACCGTGCGAATGGAAATGGACGATAGAAGATAGCACTTCATAAAAGCGGAGTATCATTTATGCATACTACAAACGAAACTATACATCCGTACAGAAGTAAATGTGTGTGTGTTCGCCACTCAACGCACTCGACAAAGGGGAGAGGTGCGGAGACGGGAACGCGTAGGAGATTCTGGTCTGTATGTGTGTGTGATATTTTTTAATCCCCGACAGCGAAGAGGAATATTATAAGTTTAAAGCCAATGCCTGTCTGTCTGTGACATCGTAGCTCTCAAACGGATAGACCGATTTACATGCAGTCTTTTACGTGAAAGCAAGTTTGCGGTGGTTCTTAGCTATGTTTGATAGAAATCGGCAGTGGCGTAGCTAGGGGGACAGGGGCCCTGGTGCATAGGGAGATAATCAGGCCCTCCTCCCTTTCTTCTTTCCGCGTAGTTTGAACTTATACTGGCCTTCAAAATTATTGATTGGGAATAAGAATAGGAAACAGTGAGTTGAATCATCCCTAGTAGGCTAAATCCATACTCGTCTCTATCAAAATCTTCATGTGTTCAATGGAAGAAAAAGGGAGCACTGGATCACACGATTTGGATGTCCTATCACCGTCACCACCGATCAAGGCCGTCAATTCGAAAGTGAATTTTTCACCAAACTTATGAACCTCATGGGCAGTCATGGGCTGCCAACGCAATCGAACCTCCAGCTACCATACTTAGTCAAATGGGAACCTGGAGCGTTTCCATCGTTGCCTGAAGGCTGCGCTCCGTGCCAAACTCATCAGCTCAAGTACCAATTGGGTCAACGAACTCGGAACAGTACTACTGGGACTACGAACCGCCCTACGTGAAAATGGAGTTACGCCCGCTCAATTGACTTATGGCTGCAATCTACGACTTCCTGGAGACTTCTTCACCACTTCGCCATCACCAGAAAACAATATCGACTACAACGTCGTCGAAAAACTACGCAAAATAATAGATGACAACAAGCCGCGAACCGCAACTTGAACCTTCAACCGACTTGAAAACATGTAGCCACGTCTTCATCAGGACAAATGCTGTACAAAAACCACTCCAAACTCCATACGAAGGCCCATACAAAGTACTTTCACGAACCAACAAGCTATTCAAACTGCAACTACCGAACCGGCAATCAACTATTTCGATCGACCGACTGAACCCCGCCTACATTTTAGAAGACTTTCAAGATAGTTCACTTCAAGACACTGCACTCCCGGATTCATCATCACAAGTCATAATCACACAGTACTGCAATCCAGCCGCGATCGCCCACATGCGCACTGATGAGCAGCGCCGCCGCCCGCGCGATCCTGTTTACGCATCCCGGCCGCACCTCCTGCAGCGCCACTTCCCGCTGCGATTCAAACTCGCTCCGGAAGGGTCATCATCATCAAGCCACCGGTACGCTTTCGCTAAGGAGGGAGTCCTGTAGCCACACTACAGCATGCATACATCGAGTAGCTACAAAACATCTCCATTTTAGGCCATACAACACTAGCATTTGCACGCGCCGTCAGCTATAACCAAATATGGGAATAATATCGGGAATTCGGGACACAGGAGCAGTCGCGCGACTCGCCAGCCAAACACAACACAGGAACGCGAACACGACCGTATTTGGCTATCTGTTGTCTATAACGAACGAGTGTATATAAACCCGAATTTTGTAAATAAATTATTCATTCACGAACACGCCTTATCATTTATCTCTGTAGGTACCTATAAGCACCATATGTTAGCCGCATAAGCTACAGAACAGTGGTAGTTAAAATTAATCTTTTTTTTTCAAAGCTGAGGCTAGAGGGCCCCCTGAGCTCCGGGGCCCTGGTGCACTGCACCACCTGGCCCTATGATAGCTACGCCACTGGAAATCGGTTCAAAAGTAAAGGGAGTGAACGCTTGAAAGTCGGGGATTTTTTTTACCCTTTCATCGCAAACGTTGGATTAATCAGAAAAAAAATGTTGTGACTATTTCCCGAGCGTCGAATATCCGACAAAAAAACCACTTCTTATATTGCCACTCCTTTTTAGTGGTAGGTATTTATTTTAGATTTACTAAGCCTCGCGCTGCGGGCGGGCACGGAATCTGCCTGATATAAAGTTTCGCGGTAAAAGAATTAATTTGGCTGACAAATAAACTTGTATAGTTAAATAAGTTACTCCAATAAAAAAACTTACAAGGCGGGCTGGAGCTGCTGCGACCGGCCTGGCGACGACGTGCGCCTGCGCTTGCTGTTGTCCGATGTACTGTCTTAGAAGATGTGGTGGAATGCCCTCGACCTGAAAAAGAAGAAGATGTCATTAAATTGTGTACTGAAATAAATACGGGGCCTTACAGCATTTATGATACTGTATTTTTTGAATTTTCTGAATTAGGATTAACTATGTAGGAGAAAAGTTATTTCGAAAAGTGTACCTCAGAATTTAGAACGCATTCACATGTGTTGCTTTTCAATCATATTTAAGAACTTATATTTAGAGACATTTTAGGTAGGCACTGAGGTATTTATTATTAGTAACTGCAACGTTGCCGAAATATCAGCCCCAATGTGATAGCGAAAGCCTAAAATCATACATATATAGGAAGTAGGTAAGTAAGCAACAATCATCATCATTTAATCTGCAGGAGCACTACCTTCTCTGTACTACTAGAGCCATACTTGGCCAGGGCAGCAAAAGGATTTGGCCTACACTCTCCCATATTGAAGTTCATATGCTTTGTTTAGCTTGTATTTTCTAAGTCCCTTCTACGAAATCCACGGGAAGATTTCGAGTGGTTCTATTTTACTCTGCCGAAAACCACACGGCGTTATATAAGCAACAATAAAAGCTTGTTTGTGTAGTATTTTGAAAAACGCTTCTTTTTATCATGGAAAGATGTATGTTCAATACAAAACTCAGTGAAATGGCAAACTCAGCCACGACTAACGCGACAGTATTCATCTAAATAGAAACATCACATTGTTACCCAATGATTACATAAATACAGTTTTTATTCTAACGATCCGTAAGAAGCCATACCGTGTAATGGGCGAGACAAATTGTTTTACGTCCTGCTCGTAATTGTAAGCTTGGATGGCTTTAGAAAGGCATGACTGTCAAATGGTCTCATATTTTATTTATTGTGCATGCAGATTGAAATAAATGTTGAAGACGTTTTTGGCCCCCTGCCTTCTTTAAATTTGTATTCAAAATTAAATTTGTAATACGTTTCTCGCTGTTTCCAGTTGCATTTTTAGTTGAGGTGTTTAGGAATCAGACTTTTTTCATGTTACACTGTCTTAGATATTTGATATGGTCTTTAGTATATACTGCAAGTTATGTAAATAAAAAAAACCATTATAATTTCATAAAAAAATCATTATAGTTAATTTCAGATATTAATTAATTAATGTATTCATTTTATTGGTTCGAGTACCTACACTTGAAAAATTTATAAATAAAACCTTATAAAAGTAAACATAGTACATAAATTAATTTGCTTTTCCTTCATATTTTTACTAGGTTTTCCGAGATTGTGTAAAAAATTATGTACACCATTATTGGGTTTGAGATTGACTGGCCAAGTTTTACGTAAGCACATTACTTTGATCAAACAAATGTAGGAATAAAAAAAATTGGATGCAAAGAAATATAACATAATTTTCTTTATTTCTTTATTTTCGCTTACATGCACTCATACATTACATGGTTAGTAGGTTAATAAGTACATGAACCCTGACAGGGTGTTGCGAACTAAAAGTATGTTGAGTTGAGTTTATATAATAATAGTGGTTTTAGATTCATTTTTCAAATCTTAAAACCGACTTCACCCCCAAACTATACAACCTTGATAAAATTTCCACCAATTTTGATAAAATTTCTATGGGACCACCTCGAAAGTATCGAGTTTCAAACAAAAATCAAGAATATTCAGATCGGTCGAGGCGTCTTCAAATAACCGGTGAACATACATAAAAAAAGATAAAAACCTGTTTTAGAAGTCGGTTATAAAGACAATCGCATAACGAGTCGATACGCAGAACGTCACGGTATTAACCTTAAATTGCTAATTAACAAAATAATAGAGCCAGCAAACAAGAAATAATTAACTATACAATAGGGTCAACAGTTCTGTAATGCGACGACAGGCTTAATGGACCGATCTGATTACAGGTTACATCACCGAGATCTAGTTTAGGTAACCAGTACTACAAAATATGGATGGAGGAGAAAAGACACTTCATGGAGGTAAAGCACGTAAATAGGTGTATGTTATGGTCCGAGAGGAAGTTTTATGCTGAACTAGCAGTGCTCGCGGGCTTTGCTCGCCATGGGAATTTTGGGATAAAATACATCCTATGTCTTTCCCTGAGTCTCAAATTATGTATGGATATCGTTTGGTATGGACCGAATCTCATCTAAATAGGTTCAGAGATTGAAGCGTGAAGAGATAACAAACAAACAAATATACAAACTCACTTTCGCATTTATAATATTAGTTGGGATTGGGACACACTGGCTGAAAATCAGGCACGAAAATAATAAATTCACATGTGATGTGAGTATTATTTGTCTCATTTAGAATTTATCAGATTACTTTCTATTGATAGAAATGTTTAGTATCAATGGTATCAATAGTATCAATAAAATTAGTTTGAGTTTTAATATGTTTGATTTCCTAAGTTAAAAGAGACTGTCTGGCAATACTGTTCTCTTGTATTGTTTCTATTGCATGTAGTGACACTTGTGTCAGATTTTAAAAGCTGCCGAAACGCTTTGACTTATTACCGTTCGTAACCCCCTGGGGGTAAGACAACGCATGTCTACGTTAGAGTTTGACATACAAAATTGTAATTTTTTTTTATATACACGGAAATGCCGCCTGCCTGTTGGGTACTTTGCCCTGTGACAGAAGCGATTTGGCCTAATTTTTTAATGCAATTTAATATTAGTTACTTTTAATTAATTTTAGTCCGTTTTAAATTTAGGTTGTTTTTTATTTTCTTACTTAATATTACTTATATTGTTATTAAATTGATAGAATTTCAGCTTAGTACTTCCCTACTTATTTTTCTATATAAAAAATTGTGAAATTAATGTTAAATGGACTGGTACTTCTGTACTCTTAATATTTTATGTTTCAAGTAACCAAATAAACTGCTAAAGCTTCTCGCATACAGCTACTGTAAGCATTTTGCATTTTTGTATAAAACTAAGTAAGGATGGAAACTGTCATAATATATGATACGACGCAAGCAGGTGCAATGACGTCGGTCTTAAAATTTTTACTAGGTTTATGCAGCAGTTTTTTGTGAAAGTCGTGGTAGAGGTTTGTATTAGAAAAATAATTTACTCTGAAATTGTAGGTTAATAATATTGTTAAAACATGGCCTTGAAATAGCGATGTAAACTAGGTAAAAAATATATTATTTTATGTAGTCCGTCAACTAGAATATCTAAAAATAAAGGACTTATGCTTTTTCATTCAGCAAAGTAGTAAAATTCGCGTCACCTTTGGTTACGATCAAGTTGGTATACGGCTGCCACTCCAAAAATCTTACCAAGATGATCGCAACGTCACGCGAAATTTAAAAATGTACTGTACTTCGTTATTTTATTATTAATCTATCTAATGAGCTAAAAAAAATATCTTTATCCACATATGTATTAGACGACGCGGCCGTTTTTGGATCTGTGAACCCCGAATACTAAGGATACTATAAGGTAGTCGGACGACTTTAGCAAGGTAGCAGGAAGACGCTGTATGTAGTCAGTTCTAATCGGTTGTTTTGGAAAAGCTTAGGGGAGACCTATGTGGACTTCCGGAACTGATAAAGTGACATCGTGATCATAACTACGATGTAGGTACCAGTCTTAATCAGCTTTCAATAATCGTGCGTCACTTTTTTAAACCATTATTTTAGCATCATCAGGTTTTTTAATCTCCACTGTAGGAGCACGACCCTCTCTGTACTACTAGAGCCATACTTGGCCAGAGCAGCCACAGATTTTGGCCTACATTCTCCACGCTGGCCAGACGGGTTGGAGATGTCTCATTGACGTTTCCAAATTTTGTATAGTTTGTAATTCCTAAGTCGCCCTCTACAACATCCACGAAAAGACTTGAAGTAGTTCTATTCTACTCTGCCGGAAACCATACGGCAACAATGTACAATTTTAGTATCGGCTGAACCAAATATGTAGCCAGCCTAAGTTGTGAAACCTCTGAAACGAGTTACGTTCGAGCGTTTACCACACATTTTGGGAGCGTGTGTAATATACCTACGTAAGTTACGTTATGCAAATCTTTGTGCGAAGATTTTCCGCTCCATTTCTCGTTAATTCGAGTAATATGTGGTCATTAACACAGATACTGTTTTGGAGAGGTTACATGAGAATAACACTCACGTACGTGCTTATTACTTCTAGCCAAAGCCCGCGATGTTGTTTGCGTGGAATTTATGACACCGGAAAATGCTTATTAAGCTGAAAAACTTTTTATAAGGTGTCATTTTTACCTTACCTATATATACCTATACATACATACATACATACTATCACGTCTTTATCCCTAATGGGGCAGACAGAGCATTTTGGGTCTTGCGGTTCTATGCAGAGCCCAGGGCCGCAAGACCCAAAAGACACTTTTAGCGTCATGGTGGGCGAGAAGATGGAAAAGCAATCAATACAGTGATAGGTTGCTAGCCGCATCGCCTGTTAACATGATTTGCATTTTTGCCCATTCCCTCGATAGGCTTTTACGATCTGCGTGGGAAGAGAAGCAGCTGGTACATTCTAAGTTTTTTTTATTTCTCCCAGACCAGTATGGGAGATTATTATTATACCTATAGATTACACTTATTTCGAGGAGCTCGATGGCCCAGCGGGAATGCGCATAATTAGCGCTTTCGCAAGTTAAGCGGCACCGGGCGTGGTCCGCACTTGAATGGGTGACCACAGGTGTCAAACAAATTTCTCGAGCTCCTCCTCGCTTCGGGAGGCAAGTATAGGCCGTTGATCCCGGCTTTCATGATTGCATAACAGACGTTAAGCTACGTTAGATGCCTTTAGGCAGCCTGAAAGTTCTGACACCAGTTTTGGCCACTTACACGCACCAGAATGTTAGTAGTTTAGTTTACCAATAATTCCATTTCTTTTTGACAATGTCATTTCATCATAATTAAAGATATGTATCAAACATGTGTATCAAAGTTACATAATAACCAACAAAAGATTCAAGGTGAAAATAATTACAATTAAGTACTTACATAAGTTTAATTCATTTGACCTACTGTTACGGTTAGTCGTGACTTGCCAATGATCTGAATGGTATTAAATGTCCGACTGACATTATCCAGAGATCAACGACGCTGACTTTGGAAATGTCAGATATTTTAATGGTTGTTTTTTTTATTTTTCTGTGGCATCGTAGCGCTCGAACGGAGGGACTGATTTCGATGCGATTTTTTTTACGTGAAAGCCAGTTCCCTTGCGGTGGTTCTTAGCTATGTTTAATGAAAATCGGTTCAGCTGTTCAAAAGATATTTGGGATAAAAGGCAGGGCTTTCCTTAGCAAAAAAATTATGGCGTATGGATATTAAGTCGTGTCGGAATTTCCGCTACTCATCACAAGATGGCGTTCTTGACATAGGGTTTTTTTTAATTTGCTTAGCAAATAAACTTTTTCATACTATCTCTATTAATTTATTTAAGTTTATTGCACACAATCTTTTGATTGACTACAATGGGTCAAACTTAATGCTAATGCTTTAATATATTATTTAAAAATATTTGTAAATGCATTATCATTTCTCTTATTAGCAAGATAATAGAGGGAAATGTCAATTTCAAGCAAATTGACTATCGTTTGCGCGAAAGCATATTCTAATTAGAATCTAATTACAGTCCGTTTTTGTATTGGAAAGGTGGTAGCCATACTTCCGTCACTTTCCTTACAAAAACAGTAAACGGTACAGGAAAATAAACGACGTAGTCACTGAAGATATTGAATTTAAAAAAAAGAATTGTTATGATTTTTTTCTCATTTAAAATGTTTTAACAACATGTAAGTAGTATTACTTATACGTGGATAATTGGATATTTATCACTTAATTATCACACACATTGCCGTGTGGTTTCCGACAGAGTAGAATAGGACCACTCCAAGTCCTCCCGTGGATGTCGTCGTACTCGTAGAAGGCGACTTAGGAAATACAAGTTAAACAAAGCGTATAAACATATTATCAATGAGACCTCTCCACCCCGTCTGGCCAGCGAGGAGAGTGTAGGGCAAGTCCTGTGGCTGCTCTGGCCAAGTTTGGCTCTGGTAGTACAGAGAGGGTCGTGCTCCTGCAGTGGAGACAAAAATACCTGATGATGATGATGTTATCACACACACAAACACACATTCTATCACGCTTTATCTCTAAAAGAGTAAGATCATTTTGTGTTCTGCGTCTCATAACAGAGAGCGTAGGGCTACAAAACTCTAAGACGACTCTTAGCGTGATAAAAGGTGGAAAATTTAATCAAAATAGGTGGGGAACGTTATCGCCTTTTTACAAGATCGTCTTTTATGATGATGGTATCGGTAGCTTTTCTCTAAAAAAAAGTATAATTTATAAAGTTGTAAATGGTCATGCAATGTAAATTATACTTACTGACGTTTAAAAGTGCCTGTAAAGGTCTAGTCACAAAATAAACATTTTAATTTTGTTTTTTTGCACGCCTCATAAGCGAAGCGTTGAGGTGGGTACTACTGTCACTTCGCGCAAAACATCTGATTTTTCAAATTAAAATGTATTTATGTATCATACATTGCACTTGTAAGATAATATATACACACACATATTAAGAAAAAAACACTATTTTTAACACTCATGATATTTTTGATGTCATTTTTGTTATTTAAACTAGTTAAAAAACAGTTTAAAAAAGTTCTGTCTTGGACGTCCGTGTGTCTGTATGTGCGGAGGCTTTTCTTGTTAACACGATAACGACCGAAATACTTTACTAATCGAGTCTTTTTTTTTCTCTTACGCTTGAGTATGCTCAGGAATAGAACTCTTTCATTTTTCAGGGTCTGATTCGATGTGGTTTAATTGTTATTAAATGAACAAAAAAAAACCACTGTTCTTCATAGTTTTAGTATATCTATATATATCTTTATTTTTCTATATGCGTAAGAATTAAAAAAAAATTATGGACCCTTTGAGGCGTGCTCTTTTGGATTTTCCAAACTTATTTTTTATTTATTTGCATGATCTGCACGGGAAGGTTCCTACTATTTCCTACCTAAATTAGCTGGAGGTATCTATATTCTAATTAATTTTCTAGACCTGCATGAAAGTGAATGTAGATATCAAGCTCTATATTTAGGTAAGTCAGTAAGTACTAACATATAGGTAATAGTAAGACTACTGCCATTTATAGATATAAGACATTGACTTGGCATAAATTACAGCACTGCACGCCACTGCTGTAATACGTGTAATCGGCAAAGCAATTGCGATTACAGTCACGCCAATTACACATGCGGACCATTTCACTGTAATACTGTTGTAATATTCAACACATCACTAATAATGGGGTAGCTGAATATCGTATTTCGCTTGTTTATTTTTCAGGAAGTTTATGTAGTTAGTAATAAATTATTAGATTGATTTTACATATAATATATAGCTAAATATACTGAAATTCTTTAAAGGGTAGATTCTGTCCTTAATGTTAAACAAATTTCCCCAAAGAACATTCCACAACCGAAACCCAGTTAAACCCTTCGAGGTTTTCGTGGTTCAGTTTCATTTCCATGTACCTATATTATCTTATCTTAAAGCCGATCGGACTGGGTAGGGACCAATACTGAACTAGGTTTCTTTCGGCGTAATTTTCCGAGCAGTGGTCGTTCCAAAACGCTAGTAGTTTTTAGCTTTTGCAGAAAAATAATATTTTATAAAAAAATTACCTTCAAAGGAGATAAATTTATCCTTACTACATACATTGAATAAAACAAAATTGACTTTGACTTTGACTTATGAATTTTGAATAAATAATTAAAAAAACATGTCTACTATATTAAAATATGAAAAAAATAACGGTATATAATATAATTGACTTTTTTATAAAATCATAATTAAGAATTTATTGCGAACATGATACCTATTAGGGCTCTCATTATATGAATTTAAATAAAAGTGAACTAAATATTTAGGTAAAGCATAAGTTATTTAAAGACCTATAATTCAAAACATTGTTTGATTTGTTCATACACACAAATTTAAAAAGTACAATAGGTATACAAAATCAAATCAAATCAAATCAATTTATTTGCAAATATAATAATAAATATATAATATCAAGTTTCTCTACAAAACAATATATGAATATGTAAAGCTCTACTTGTATAATATTTAAATCACTTCTTATTTTTTGGTTCATAAAAACTTAGCAAAGCTGTTCCTTCATTAAAAATTTTGTGATTTCTTGAAATAACAGGTCAAAAATAAATTATTCGGTATCAAAAAATAAAACGTCACAAAATAGTGTCATTTTTCAAAAAAGCTTGACGTCACTCTTTTGTATTTCATACAAATCATAAGGAATTGACGTTTAGAAAAAAGTGTCTGATTTGACTAGTTGTCATCTAGCGGATTCACTCAATAAAAAAAAAGAAACTGACTTGTTGTTGAGTCTGGTACTGGTGCTGATGCCTCGGCACAGGACCCGCCAATACACAACCCAGGACCGCCAACGTGACACACTGACGCAACATTTTGCACACAAATTAAAAAAATAATCTAAAAAACAAGGGCCACCACACACGCGCGTCTGTTATTACGTATGCGTTGCGTGGAACAACTCTCTCTTTATATAGAGGCACCCCTTCTAGGCCGATCTGGAGGGAGGGACTGCGTGTGGGTGAGGATTTTGGAGTGTGACAAGTGTTTTAAAAGGACTGGCTGAAAATAAAGTCCTTAAAAAAAAGAAAGTTTGCGGAAAAAACTAATGAATATTTTTCAGGAAAATATTTGCAGGAATAGGCATTCAGAAAAAAAAGTCTGAAAAGGATGACATTCATTTTTAAATGACTGTCTGAAAATAAAATCCTAAAAAAAATAAAAAGTTGCGTCAAAATAGTTACGATAAAAAAGAATCGACTATTTTTAAGAGGTTGAAAGTATGTTTTTACAGGAATATTCTCACAAAAGTTTCTATATATTTAAGAAGGACTGGCTAAAAAGTAAATATGCTGAAAAATAAATACAAAGTTTTACAATGAAAAAAGGATTGGAAATGGATTGGTAAAGGAAAGGAATGAAAAAAGGAAGGAAAGGAGGAGAAGGAAGAATTTTTCACGGGAGAATATGATTAACATGAATTTTCACTCTCTGGTTGGGAGTTAAAGTCTGCAGCTTATTTTAAAAGAGATATCTGTAAATGGAGTAACTAATGGCTCTGTGAGCTGTAGACCTCTCAATCGCTCCCAAGCCGTTGACGTTTGTCGCTTTAAAAAAGCTTTTCAGACAAAAAAGTTATTTTTGAAAATTTAAAAATAATTTAAATGTGGAGGCCCATAGTCTCTGCCTACCCCTGCGGGAAACAGGCGTGATATTATGTATGTATGTATGTATTAAAAATATGGCTAAATTTATGATATAAATTTTCAAACCCCCTATTTCCACCACTGCGATGAATTTCATAAAACTGAATGAACAAAATATTCTATATAATTATCGAAATTTACGAAAATTCACGAGAATCGGTTCAAAAATGCGGCCTGTAGACGAGGATAGACAGACTAACTGACAGACGGACAAAAGCATTTTTAGCTAATCTCGAAGCTAAGATGATTCGCTTGGTCGGTCAGTTAAAAAAGAAAAAGAACATTGTGACTCACGAATTTGAGAAAAAAGTAACCAACATTTTTCATCTCAGGAATATTCACGGAAAAAGGTTGATATATTGTTAGCACATGATTTCAAATCACAGATAAATAAAATTTGTGTGTATTCGTCTATTTAATTGGGTAATCGATTGACAAAACGTAATGTATTTACGTAGATAATCTTTATTGACCCCAGTGGTGTACACACAAAAGATAGACTTAATGGCTACCAAAATTTTGGGAGTGCTGCCCTTATTTGAAAGTAAACTGACATTTTTTTTTAGCCGTTTAGATCCCATAAACTGACATTTTATTAAAATATTGTCTCGATCATAATCAAGCTCAAGATAACCTTTAGAAGGTAGTTTCTATCTCTGCTTCCTTTCAAACAATTTGCTTCTTCTGCTTCCTTTCCAACAATATGCTTCTTCTGCTTCCTTTCAAACAATTTATTTTAAATGGGGGCAGCATTGGGCGTTACTCCATAAAATAATACGTTAGTCGTACGATAGTGACGTCCTAATGCTATGTCAAATCAAATTAAACTTTATCATCATACGTTAGTGCTCAATTTTGCTTGACACTGATACGCAGATATGCAGTAACGTCCGCCTTGCGTACTGCTTTTTGAGTAACCCCCCTGGACCCTGAAAAATTCATGTATGGTTCTCAACTAGTCAAAATTATGTAATTAACGCAGCGTTTATTTTCAAAGTAATAATATCGATTTATTAATGTTAGTTATAAACTTTGATAACGTTTGAAGTATTTTCATTACAATGTTTTGAAATTGTGTTTAAGTACTTACCTACAAATTAGTACCTACATTAAATAAGTATAAAAATAAACGAGTGTTTTTCGCTACATTGATTTCACATTTCGCTATCAAATTGTATGGGTCAATCAAGTTAATCTTTCAACACTTTCCGTAATTAATGTTACTCAAAGTAAGTCTGTCTTGTAATATTTGGAGCATTTTTTTTCACGTCCACGAAAATGTTTTGGTTAAGATACTTTTTTGGATCAAACAGTTATTTGATCCGTGATTGTCCGACAGATTATTTCGTTTCGAAATGTACTTAGTAAGTACGTGATCATTATCGATATTTTGAAATATCTTGATAAATCCTACTATGAAAGCAAAGTCAGCTTAAATATTAGGACATGTATTAAATCCCAGGATCTTCTTCTGAATTAAAACAGCAATGGATACTGCTATATTTAATGCGGTTGCTTTGCTAGCCTACTGATACCGATATTTTTGTTCGAAGTGTACAAATAAGTTCTGATTTTGTGCAACACCATCTATTTCAATATAGAGCAACTAATGCCGTTTATACAAGACCTGTTTTCCATACCAGGTGTCACGGTTTTCCCGTTTCCCGGGAAAACCCTCAATGATTCGTGTTGGCAACACAAGGCACATTATAATTGTCGGTGTACGGTTGTAATATGCCGTGTAGATTCCAGCAGAGTAGACCACTCCAAGTCTTTCCGTGGATTTCGTAGAAGGCGGCTTAGGAAATACAAGCTAAACAAAGCTTATAAACATCAAAGAGACCTCTCCAACCCGTCTGGCCAGCGAGGAGAGGTGTAGGCTAAATCCTCTGGTTGCTCTGGCCAATTATGGATCTAGTAGTACAGGGGTCGTGCTCCTGCAGTGAAGACTAAAAGACCTGATGATGAATCTGTCGGTTCTCGCTTCTCACATTTTCAAAGAAAGAACTTACCTATACCTAGTTGCTTAAACACAAAGTTTCAAAACGTTTTTAATAAGGCAAACAATTATAAACAAAACACAATAATGGGTAATAAAGTCTGGTATTTCGTCTGGGTTTATCTCGGGTGATCAGTGGACCCATTTTAGAAACGCAAAGTCGCTAAACAAACGGTTTTTTTGTATGGAAAAACCGTTCGTTTAGCGACTCAACGATTCAAAAGTAGCACTCCAATTATAATGTTTGCTTCACGACATGAGAGAATCTTCATATTGTACTCATAAAAGAGAACTCATATTTGTACATGTTTCATGGGTCAATGTCATGTTAGAAAACCTAGTGCAAATATGGTGAATGACAGAGAGAAGTGGAAACAATTGACTTACAGAGCCGACCCCAATTAGAGAAATGGCGAGGAGAATGATTTCATGGGTCAAAAATAAATTATTTGGAAACGTAAAAAAAACACGTCACGAAACAATGTCACTTGTCATCGATCATTTATTATTGCGGAATATCTGTTATTTTAGAGCGCTATTCGACTGCAAGAAACTACGACGTTAGGTATTATAATTAAAGGTAATATTTCATACAAATTTCTTAGATTTTTGGTTTTGACGTTTAGAAAATGTATTTCATTTGAGTTGTTGACTAGCGAATTTTAGGAGAAAAGAAAAATCTTAGAATCAGCCGTTTCTCTTTTTGAACAGATCATTAAAGCCGATCGAGGGAAAAGCTGAAATGCGAATCCTGTTAATAAAGGCGTTGCGGCTCGTAAACCATCACTATTTTGATTCTTTTGTCCATTTTTACACCCACCTAAAAGTGGCCTTTTTAGACCTATTTTTTCTGTCCTTTGCAAAGACATCAACGCGTTACGAAAATTCCACATCTTACAAAAATTCCAGATCGTTGGAAATATGGAACATTAGTACTGCTTCTAGGCGTAAAAATATTAATAGAAGAGAAGCAGCTGATACGTTCAAGTTTTTTTTTCTTTAAATCCAGCATGGAAGTTAAATAAAAGCTTTAAAAAATATGAGTATGTAATACATTTCATCTTATACATCATATGTCCGTTTTTATTATGTACACATATTTTAAGGGGTAATTCAGTTTATCATTTTAAACAACTTTGCGCTTTAAATGTTTATCTAAAAACGAAATAAAAATTGGTTTTACCATAGTAGTTCGTGACTACTTCGATTTGTATGAGAACTCAATTTTTTTAAAGTTGTTCAAAATAATGAATAACGTAATTATATATTTTTTAAAGCCTTTATTTAAAACTAGCTGATGCCCGCGACTTCGTCTGCGCAGGATTATCGCACAATATGATGATGAGATAAATATCCAAAATTCAGGAAAATTTGAAATATTCCATTTTTCATCTTGCTCTGGTTGGGGATCGATCCCAGAACCTAACTGAAATCCACCGTGCAACCTCTGCAAAACCCCCATCCTAGTAGAAGTAGTCACACACATCCCAGTAGGGTTAAAGTCGGTCGAAACAGTGGTATATTAACATACATACATACATACATACTATCACGTCTTTATCCCTAATGGGGCAGACAGAGCATTTTGGGTCTTGCGGTTCTATGCAGAGCCCAGGGCCGCAAGACCCAAAAGCCACTTTTAGCGTCATGGTGGGCGAGAAGATGGAAAAGCAATCAATACAGTGATGGGTTGCTAGCTGCATCGCCTGTTAACATGATTTGCATTTTTGCCCATTCCCTCGATCGGCTTTTACGATCTGCGTGGGAAGAGAAGCAGCTGGTACATTCTAAGTTTTTTTATTTCTCCCAGACCAGCATGGGAGTGGTATATTAACTCTTTTTTAAAATGATCTTAAATACTGTGCCCACTTTAACTAAGCCTTGAGTCATGTCTACAAGATAACTAGAGGGTAGTAATAGTTTTAACCAAGACAACTGCTAGAATTAGTCTAATTGCCTTCAAGATATCTCCAATCCCTTTTTAAGATATTTAATTGCTACTTGGGGATCTAGCGTGGTAGCCATTACTCCACGGAGGTCGTCTAAATAAGTGAGAAAGCAGGTAATTGCAGATCAAGATATGATTTACCTTGTTGCTATGTGCCTCGACCGACTTTTCGACCGGTCACTCGCGTATCACTCACTCGCTGACCACGTGTCCATATCTATATTTGTAAGGCCGCTCTAGTTTTGCGAAACCTAATGAATGCACATGCAATAATCATGGGAAAGTCAGATTGTGTCAATTTTTTTAGCTTCCAGCATTTAATTTGTTTCAGTGTTGAGCCCGCCTTTGTATACCTATTTGTCTATAAGCGAGCGAAGCGTATCTCCGATTCAGCTTTGGAAACAATCCGTCGTGAGGTATCCGGCAGAGTAGAATAGGATCACTTTAAGTCTTCCCATAGATGTCGTAGAAGGCGACTTAGAAAATACTAGCTAAATAAATCCAAACATCAGTAGGACCTCTCCAGCACGCCTGGCCGGCGTGGAGAGTGTAGGCCAAATTCTCTGGCTGCTTTGTATGGCTCTAATAAGTACAGAGAGGGTCATGCTCCTGCAGTGGAGAAAAAAAAGTCCTGATGATAATGATGATGGGATTTGTATGAAAATCACAACCGTGACATACTTTTTTTGAGTCAAATAGCTCTCGTATTAGTTTTCCTGCATTAATAAATCTAAAATCATAATATGTTGAAAATGGGCATGAACAATAAAAAGTGACACTATTTAACGATTTATTTTATTAACTGTGTCTACCGAATAATTTATAACTCAGTCATCTATCCAATTCTTTGGTGTCCAGATGACCTGATATTATAGTCAAGAACAGTCGAAAATCTTAGGTCGCATTTCTCAACCGGTTCTCGTAAATTTACTATTTATTGCTAGGCTTAGGTACCGCTCATAGAGCCACTAGTTTAAGTTCATTTGAAGGTTGTTATTTACGGTTAGTTTTATCTTATCTTATAACTTTTTCTTCTTTTTAACTGACTTTCTAAAATAGGTCTGTTTTTTATATATGTTCCGATTTTTCAAAGACACCTTCACGGATTTGAAAAAGTCTTTTTTAGTTGAAAGTGAATACTAAAAAAGTTGAAAGTGTAAAAAATATGATAACATCTACTTTAAGTACCTATGTAAGTACTTTTTGACATCATTTATAGATAAATGTAAATGATGACTGTCTCTAATATTGTTTTTTTTTAACTAAATAAAAAATATGATAAAATTTTAAGTATACTTCATAACTCAATTTAAAGAGAAATGTAAATTATACTACTACACAGCGGCACTAACTTTGTAAATTACGAGAATATGCAGAAGTGAAGGTGCAGAACTTGTATGGCTTGTATGATATCGAATTCGTATGCACTCTGTCGCAACGTCGGGCGTGGTGCTCTGGTACTAGTTCACTGGAGCAAGTAACCACACCACACCCTGGTCAATCAATGTAGGCCAAAGAATGCCTACCCATCACCTTATAAACATAATTATTCTTCTTCCTTGTCATTAGATGACGCTATATGGTAATAATCAAAACATTAAAATCTTTTATTACTAAATTTTTTATAAAGTAGCACTCTATTAACCCGTCACACGTCCGCGGCCCATAACCGTTGCATATGCGAAATGTCCCATACATTGCAATTTCTCCCGATTTTTCGTGGAAAAACCAAATTTGTACTTAAACTGTATAATTATATTTGATGAATTGTATACGTAAAAAAAGGTTAGGAAACGCGCAAAAAGATGAAAGTAAATTCATATACTGTAAAATACCTGATTGATCCTTTTAGACACCAATCTTTTGAAGATGAGGATTTTTTTGGCGCCATTCACAACTTACACATTTATTTGTACTAAATTCACACACACTTCATTTAAATCTTTTTCAATAACATGAAGTCCAATAAATTACACGACGAATGAGTATAATTTCATTACTATAGCACAAAAAATCACCTATCAAATTATTTAAATATTTCATTAAGCACCCTAATTCAAACAACAAGCAGTAATGGCGCGGATTTGTTTCGTGTCGCACTTCACTCATGAATATGTTCTCGTTATACAAATATTTCTTGAATGTCATTGGCTAAAAAAATTCAAATCGATAGAAGGAGAGTTCCTATTCGTAGTAATATTATTTTTGAGTGCACCAATCAAATTAGAGTGATGGAAAAAAATACCAAAGAGAACGGACTGCGTTATGGCCTAGGTCAGG
The DNA here is from genome assembly GCA_963555685.1 of Acrobasis consociella. Classification (NCBI taxonomy): domain Eukaryota; kingdom Metazoa; phylum Arthropoda; class Insecta; order Lepidoptera; family Pyralidae; genus Acrobasis; species Acrobasis consociella. The sequence goes on along the minus strand of OY743111.1, from coordinate 3,539,260 downwards.
CTATGGGACGTTTCGCTCGGATTTACGTTAGCGCCTACGTTAGGACATGGGACGCGTCACGGGTATTACGACTTATACGAAATGCAAATAAATATATTAAAAGTATTTTTAAATTTAACACTTTGTAACTTTTTTTGCTATCCATGTGTGCTGGCATCTCTGTCAGCCTCCCGCATCTCCAGCTTTGCCTACTTACGGGACTTCCAATATTTCAAATTGCTCCAGGCATCTTCAAGTAATTGGGGAACACACATAAAATCATTCGAATTGATAACCTCCTCCTTTATTGTAGTCTGTTTAAAATGTAAAGCGACCCCTGAATCCGGCTCGAGTTAATTATGAACTGATTACATGAAGCATAAAGAAATGTAATTAACCTGTTATGTCAAGCAAAGAAGATTGTATCAAGATCGGTATCTTCATGGCATGTTCTTATGAATCCTTAAATATAATTAACAATAAGAAAGTGAGTACGAGAAATACCGGATGTAGGTTATATTCAAAACACATATCTTGGTGACGTGTGGAGAAACCCACAATATCAACTACTCCAGACCATAATGATGGGTAAAATTGTCGGAAAGCGCTAGTTGGAAGGTATGTGGAAGAAAAAACACTGTAGAATTTCTACAGTGTTTTTTCTTACTTAATTATTAAGGAATAATTAAGTACGTTACATAAACTAAAATAACGACCACATGTTCTTACCTGTTTTCACGAAGGTGTGGACAGGGCCTGTGATGAAGCTGGTGCTTCTATGATAATTGTAGTTGTTACTAGAGATACCCCCATTTGTTTATCATTTTTGTGTTTTTCCAAGCTACCTAAACAATAGCTTAACGAGCTATTCAAAGTACAAGCTCTAGATAATTTATGTCACTTGTAGTCACTAATCCAATTAGCAACCACGCTCAACGTTGCCTAACATGCGAAAGCGTTTGGTAATTTATAGGTATTAAAAAAAAACACATTAAAATCTTAAAATTACGTTTAATAAACTAAAATAACGACCACATTAAAAATAACAGCTAAATAAATTACATAACAATAGTCTTTGACGGCTTGAACACTACGAGGCATATTTGTTTCCAACATGGTGTCTGACCCCCCACTTGTAGTTGGCGTTCTTGTCTGTTTTCACGAAGGTGTGGACAGGGCCTGTGACCCCGCTGGTGCCGTGGCGATCGTCATCATGGTGGTGATCGTAGTCGTGTTGACGTTTGGGACGCTCCCATTTGGGTTCGTCCTGTTGTGTTGGGTCTGGTCGAACTGTAATAAGAGAGAAATAAGTTAACTAGTGTCCAGTGCCGGTTCTAGACCTTTTTTCAGCAGGAGTAAAAAGGGGTGGGGTTTCCAGATAGTAGAGTTTTGACCTATAGACTCTTAACGAGAGATAAAATATAAATATGTCTTTCCCAAGTCCAGTTAATCTTAAATACAGGAGGAAGGGGCACATCTTCCATCCATAATTGACGATTTGGTGCCCCCTGAAACGCGCCCGGGGCGTGTGCCTCGGTTTGCCCAGTGCGGTTTGCCTCTAGATCCGGACCACAGAATACATAGTCCGGACCTGTCAGTACTTCAAGGCTGAAGTCACAATCACTGTGTGCTACCAGTGATGTTGACTTATGGCTCTGAAACGTAGTCCTTTACTATATGGGTCTCTTATGAAGGTCTACGTGATCGAATTGCAGACATGAATAAATTCATAAGAGAACACTGACAAAGCCCAGCGGATTTACCCGTTGGGTGGGTCACATTGACAAACCTGAGAGCCGATAGGGCAAAAAGGTTCTCGAATGGCGACCAAGTACATGAAAGCAAAGTGTAGGACTTCCATCTAAAAGGCAGTCAGACGACCTTACTAAGGTTGCTGGAAAACGTTGAATGCAGGCCGCTTTATATCATTTTGGAAATCCGTGGGAAAGGAACATTTCGTTAACCAGCAGTGGACTTTATGCAGCTAAAAATATGCTGATAAGATATCTGGTTTTAGCATCATTTCAGCCTTGTAAATTATTCCATCTTTATCCCTAACCGGGTAAAAAGAGCTCGGATCTTAATATCCGGGTTCTGCACCAAGCTTAAGCCAGATATTTTTGTCGTTAAGGTGGTCATCAAATCCTACATAACCCATAATCATCAGGTCTTTTTAGTTTCCCCTGTAGAAGCACGACCCTAGACAGAGTAGCGAGAGGATTTGGCCTACTCTCTCCTTGCTGGCCAAATGGTTTGAAGAGATCTCGTATTTATAAGCTTTGTTCAGGTTTTATTTCCTAAGTCGCCTTCTACGATATCCATGGGAAGACTTGGAGCGGTCCTATTCTACTCTGCCTGAAACCACACAGCCGATCAATTCTACAAATAAGCCTCAACTCTCACAAAAGTAGGTGGCATTTGTATCTTACCTGGAATCCGATAGTGTGGTGGTGACGGCGCATATCTCGTTACCCTGAGCGGCCTCGGTACATGATGGTAGGGGATTGACCAAGCTGACGTAGTCACCACGACGCAAGCAAAAAATAACTGGAGAAAAAATAAAAGGTGACGATTAGACGATTTTCATAGAAAAGAATCTGAGAGTCGTGGAAGGATTGCATCGCCTATTGAAATGATTCGCATTTTCGCCCAGTACCTCGATCGGCTTCTACGATCTGCGTGGGTAGAGAAGCAGCTAGAATTCCAAGGTTTTCCTTTACAGCATGTAAGAAGAGTATATTATGTATGTGATGTAAGTAAAATACAGGTACAGTTATATTTTCACGTTTATATTCCTGACGGGGCAGACAGAGCCCGGGGCCGTAAGACCCAAAGGCCATGCTTAGCGTGATGGTGGGCGTTAAGGGTCCCCCGACCCTAGACCAAAATACAACTTTCCATACAAACGTAGTCTACGTTTTATTTCAAAACGACATGTCCGATTTGATCAAAATTTTGTAATTTCAAAGATATTGCAATTATCTAGGTTTATATTTAGTTTCCGACAGTAAAAATATGAACTTGAAATAGAATATAGTGTTTTGTATCATTTTTGACCATTAGTATGGGAAACTTCTAAATCGTTATATTTTCTTTCCAGTTCATAATTTTACCATAGGAAACCCAATATAACCCTAGATAATTGCAATTTCTTTACAATTACCAATTTTTACCGGAATCTGACATGTGGTTTCAAAATTAAACGTGTACTACGTTTGTATGGAGAAGTCTAGGGTCGCCGGACTCTTAAGATGGAAAAGGAATAAAAATAGTGATGGGTTGCTAGCCGCATTGCCTATTACCATGATTCAAATCTCGCCCATTCCCTCGATTGGCTTTTACGATCTGCGCGGGAAGAGAAGCAGCTGGTACATTCTAAGTTTTTTCTTTTCTCCCAGACCAGCATGGAAGAATAATGAATTTTCAAAATAAGTTACATGAGTTTTTGCTAAGTATGTTAACGAATTAATTATTATCTGAAAGCAATGATCTTTCTATTTGGTAATAAATTTATAATCCACTTAGCAGTACAATGTATTATATAAACTAGATCAGTAGGTGTAGATATACTAGATTGTATATTTTACTGATATGTCAGGCAATTGGGAAACATCAATTAAAAATGTCAACTCGTGATATAGAGCCTAATCTTTCGACATCTGATTTAGTAACATTTTAAAGAGATCGAATGATAAAAAACCATTTTGTAATAATAGCAGGTTTTCTTGCAGGCTGTAGGGTTGTAGGTACCTAAGTAAGTACATCTAACATACGATAAAAGTAATACATTCCGGAACACCTATGGCTGTGAACGTAATTCAAGCTGAGTGCGCCGGTATGTGTTAAAAAAAACCTGACGAGTATGTTTTTCCAAACAATAACTTTTTAAAACTAAAAACCGACTTAACCCTTAAACTACACAGCCGATTTCGATAAAATTTATATGAGACTTCGAATAATCGGTGAACATACAAAAAAAAAAGATTCTGATGAATTGATAACCGTCTCTTTTTGGAAGTCAGTTAAAATGTTTAGAAGTCTTCATTTAATCGAAGAACAAAATAATAACCCCTCAGCTTGTCGACGCCGCTGGTGACAAAAGGGCTGGCTCAAATCTAGCGCAGAGGATTGCAGTAGCTATTCAGCGCGGGAATGCAGCCAGTGTTCTTGGCACCATGCCACATGATCAAGATTTAGATTTTTAATTTAGTTTTATAATTTAAATTGTAATTTAGATTTCTACAAATTGATCGATTTAAAATGTTTAAGTATCACTATGTTCAGTAAATATTTATTTAAATATAAAGAACAAATATATATTTAAAAAAATTAAAAACATTCGAAATGTATACTTCCTCCTTTCGAAGTTGGTTAAAAAGAGATAAACTTACCAAAGCACGTGTCTCCATCTCTAAGCCAATAAAATATCAATGTCGTCAATCTGCCTTCTACTCAGCAAGTCATGGCATCGATATCAATCGGTCTTTTATAAACATAGAAAACGAGTGAACACTTTCTCGGTTTTTACGGTCCGACGCGTTCTGATCCGCTCCGGTTCGTGTCTATGGATAGCTCAACGAAAGGGTTTGGGTGATAGCGTGAAGAGTGTTGAACTATTCGTGGACATAGAGCCGAGGTGGCATTTGGCAGCCGAGCCCCAATCTGCGCACTCCTGCTGTTAGTACTATACTATATCAAGTTGTACATAATTAAGTATATAATAATACATATCAAGTATATAATAATAATACATACATACATACTATCACGTCTTTATCCCTAATGGGGCAGACAGAGCATTTTGGGTCTTGCGGTTCTATGCAGAGCCCAGGGCCGCAAGACCCAAAAGCCACTTTTAGCGTCATGGTGGGCGAGAAGATGGAAAAGCAATCAATACAGTGATGGGTTGCTAGCCGCATCGCCTGTTAACATGATTTGCATTTTTGCCCAATCCCTCGATCGGCTTTTACGATCTGCGTGGGAAGAGAAGCAGCTGGTACATTCTAAGTTTTTTTATTTCTCCCAGACCAGCATGGGACTATCTAATATTAAGTTGTACATACAATTTAGAAGGGACACACCCCTAATGGCCGTAATTAATCAACCACGGGCTATACTTGATCACTTTATTATGATGAAATTTAAAAAAAACAGTCAAAAAATTTAATAAAATCGTCATTTCATACGAAAGTCTGCAGCTGTCCGGTCAATCTGTATGGGAATAGTGTTTTTTTGTCATTTTTTGAATTTTGTTATCATTATTATACTATAATAGGTTTAAATGTCTGTCTGTGGCATCGTAGCTCTCGAACGAATGGACTGATTTCGATGCGGTATTTAACGTGAAAGCCAGTTTCCTTGCGGTGGTTTTGGTCCGTGTTTGATGGAAATCAGTTCAGCGGTTTAAATTTTATTGGGGTAAATTCTAGAAAGTCAGAGTTTTATTTTATTTTGCCTGGAAAATAAACTTGTTTGGGTGTTGCAAGCTGCAAATGCAAGCATGAATGTTTAATTACTTCTTATAAAATTACTTAATTATTACTTCATTAACGTTACCTCATAAATCAATCAACAGAAAGTCAGAGAGTAGCCTCAAATATTTAGCTTTATGTAATCTAAATAGAAAGAGTAACAAAAGACCATGCTGTAACAACTGAAAGTTGTTAATTACATCAGTAAAATGTCCAAGAGTGACAAAAATTAGATCTTTCGGAGTATTGACTGACCAATTTTTTTTTATCAGCATTTCTATCCTTGTAGGATTTAAATAATACTTTTCCATATAAGTCAATTTGTTATTCATTAAACCTACCTGACCTGCCGACGAAAGTATAACTCGATGGAAGGCGGATGATATCTTCGACCATGGTATAATAAAACAAGGTATTCTCTTCCCGTGACAGCTGATGACGTAGGTGGAACTTGACTACGTCATCAGTCTGATGTGTTGCCACTGTGTGAATTTGATTTACCCGAGCGTAATGCATTTTTGAACTTCATATACTAATTTCGAATTAATAATCCATTAAATCAATTTCTAAAATATTGAATTGATGAATCACGCGAGAATCGCTAGATACTAAATAGCTAAGTTACTTAATTTTGTATTTAATATTCATGAACTAATTGAGAAAGTCCTTAAATTTACTGCAAAGAACAATCAGTGGCAACAATTTCGTGACGTAGTCAAGTTCCATCTCGGGAAGAGAATACCTTGTTTTATTATACCATGTCTTCGACTATCTTTAGTGACATAAAATACAATATCGTTATTCGAGAAGAAAAAGGAGATAAACCTACCCTTTGTTTAACGTAACACAGCTACTTAAAAATAAGGTAAATGTCCCGGTTATATCCAGATGTGCGTTGAAGCTTATATCACAAGAACAAGATTAGTTTCGTAGCTTTTATCTAGAATGGTTTTTTCTTTGGGCAAATTGTATTCCTTCAAAGCTCAAAATGTTGTTAGTTTACTTCCTTGTTATTCAGATGCTAGTCTGCAATAAGTGCATTACATTTTAATGCACTTTTAGTGTTTGAAGCGCACCTATTTAGGACTCCGGTTACAGTCACTGGTTCTAGTTGCATTTACAATGCGACCTAAATTTATTTAAATTCAAGTAAATTCAAAATGAATATACATAACAACGATGTTTTAATGTGTTAAAAAGTATGTTTTGCTCTTTGATTATATAGGTTTTGCTTCGGAAAAAATGTTTTACAAATTCACATCAAAGTTTGATTCATAACTTGAATGAGATAAGTTATTTAGGGACAATTGTCATTATTATACTAGTGAACTAGTATGCAGGGTTACTCTAAAAGCTGTAAGTAAGACGAACGTTACTGCGTATCCGCGTTACAGTGTCAAGTAACTTTGAGCACTAAAGTTTCATAATAAAGTCTTTATGACATAGAAATAGGACGTCACTGTCGTAATGGAGTACTACGTTATATGCACTTGGTCCCGGCTGTCATCTTGTATGGCAGTCGTCAAGCTATGTCAGATGCCATTAGGCAGCTTAACTGATACCTGACACCAGTGTTTGTTACTTACACACACGAAAAACATAGAGTGATCTCCCTGAAAACGAGAGACAAGGCAGCCGAGGTCGCGGTTCGTGACGATAATATTAGTTAATCTTTAAATAACAATTAAACAAACTAGACAATGACCAATCAAGTTATGAATTCATTAACAACCAAAAACACTGACCCCGAAGGATTGTAACGCGATCACGAATCGAAAGGTGAAACCTTGACCACCATCTCTGAAGATATACCTACATAAAAGAGTTATTTCCATTGTTGTTTGCATCAATTTGAGCACAGTTTCAATCACGATTGTCGGTGACACGAAATCGATACAAAATAATAATAAAAAATAACATTCACGAATGATATTTAAAAAAAACAGCCGTAATGAGGTGATTAGTTAGATTTTCGTAGAATTTGTTTATTTCTTATAATAATTATTTAGGTAGGTAACTATAGCGGTACGTAATAAATAAATAAATAAAATTAATAAATACATAGGGACAATTACACTGTTTGAGCTAGTCTAAAAGTAAGTTCGTGACTTGTGTTATGGGATACTAACTCAACGATACTATATTTGATAACAAATACATATATAGGTAAACATCCAAGACCCGGGACAGTTTAAAAATGCCCATTTTCCAACTTACCTTGACCGGGGATCGGACCCGGAACCTCTGGAGGTCGTCATCCTTGATCTATTCTCTGCCTCGGAAGGAGGCAGTGGCTATATTCTGCAAGAATAAAGTTTTAAATTTGAGCAACGATGAGAATACATCCGTATAAAAAGTAAATATGCAAGTTTTCATTGCCTGAAACCAGATTTACCAACTTTTTTTGGACAACAAAATCCGGAACTAATAGAACAATTTTGCTATATTTAATTTACTTTCAAGCTGTTTTGCTATCTACATCAACCCAATGTTATTATTACTGATGAAATGTGCTCATTTAAGAAAAGTTAAGAGTCTTATAAGAAAGTATTATTAGACTAGAAACCACACGGCACGAGGTTTTATAATTACTTTTTTTAAAAAGGAGGTAGTTATCAATTCGACCCATATGTTTTTTTTTTATTATTATTTATATTACGCGATATCTTCTTCACTTGTGAACCGATTTTGACGATTCTTTTTTATTTAAAAGCCTTTTGTACCAAGTTGGTCCTAAGTATATTAATTTAGTTGATGCGAGCGTATCTTACTATAAAATTGCTTAAAATGAAAAAATTAAAACTTACAAAGCACAGTTCTTACAATCATACTTACTATCATTATAAGGCATACATTCAATAACAATTAAATGTGCAGTGCATCATAAAATCTCTCCGACTTTAAAGAGCACGAGGTCATAGAAAAGAATGTCACCTAGGTATTGTCTATTTCAACATTTTCTACAAAATTCGTGAAGACGAAAACTTTCATCGAAGCAAAACAACTTGGAGTCACCGTCCCTTCGTGATCGCCATGTATCCGATTCCGATCAGACTGACATACTTTCTCACTAGGTACATTTCACAATGACTATTGTTAGTGCAGTAGCCTAATTTGTACTTTCAAAAGCTAAGTGACCGGTTGCGTTGTATGTTATAATGTTACATATAGATTCTCGTTAATTATGATTTATGTTTTTTATGAAAAATAAAGAGTGACGATTTTAATAATTTTACAAAACTACAAAATCGATTTTGATAAAATTTCTATGGGACCACCTCGAAAATATGCCCTTTCAAACAAAAAATAATAATTTTCCAAATTAATCCAGGGGTCTTCAAATTAGTATCTACTTAAAAAATTTAAAGGTCGAAAAAAATTGATAACCTCCTTGTTTTGGAAGGCAGTTTTAAATAAGCCCAAATGAAGTTAAAAGCTATTTTGTTATTTTTTACTCATTCAAGAAAGATTTGAAATTAGGACAGATACGACCTTCACGAATTATGCATTACGAGGTTAACAGAGCTGAGGGTTCACTAGCCCCAAACGCCATGCTTAGCTTTTGGTATGAATGTTGCTGGCTACTGATTTAAACAAAATAGCATTACTTATGCCATGCATTGGTGTTTGAAGCCTTAAGGGGAAGATGATTTTTTAGGGGTCCGGTGCTGCCCCATTTTAAATTGAATAATTTGAAAGGAAACGGAGATATAATTTAAATTTATGTCTTGCCCAAGCCCTTTGTAAATAAACAAATCACAATTACAAATTATATCAAACTATTTTATGAACAATGGCCACTTTTGGCTAAAGTGCGAAGAAAAGCTTCACTTCTTCGCACATTTGCGAAAAACAGCAGACAGACTAGGTCCTATCTCCTAAGCTAAGTCCCGTACATTAATAACGAGTTCAAAAAGTTTATGTTGTTATATAAATCCGTCGGACGGATAAATCCGGGCGGACTGTTACTCAGTAGCATGCATTTCATACAGACACATAGAATTGTCGCTGTTTGGTTTCCCACTTCCAAGTCTTCCCGTGGATGTCGTAGAAGACGACTTAAAAAGTACAAATTAAACAAAGCTTATAAACATCAATGAGACCTCTCCAAAATCCACATCTGGCCAACAAGGAGAGTATAGGACAAGTCCTCTGGCTGCTCTGACCAAATAAGGCTCTGGTAGTACAGAGAGGGTGGTGCTCCTGCAGTAGAGACTAAAAATACCTGATGATGATGACATAGAATTGGTCTACCCTGTCACAGAATTAATAATAGTATTACATACAGAACGGATACTCGCACCACCCCCGCAATCTTGCGTCCCAGCAACCCCACCCCGCTTTTGTTCCTTGTAATTGCATTTGCCGTGTGTTTTCCGGCAGAGTAGAATAGGGCCTCTCTAAATTCTCCCGTGTATGTCGTAGAAGGTGACTTAGGAAATACAAGCTAAACAAAGCTTATAAACATAAAACATCACGAGACCTCTCCAACCCATCTGGCCAGCGAGGAGAGTGTAGGTCAAATCCTCTGGCTGCTTTGGCCAAGTATTGCTCTGGTAGTACAGAGAAGGTCGTGCTCCTGCAGTGGAGACTAAAAGACCTGATAATGATGATGATGAATTGCCTGTAAACAGGGTTGTTGCTAGTCGCACGTTAACTTTACGCGAGTCACTTAGGATTATTGAATCTTAGTGGTGAGAAACTGCGCATATTATCATTGTTTATCCACGGAAAACAAGTAAGAACGAAAATTTTATAGATTTCCGAGTGATGAAAACAGACAGCAAAGCAACAAATTCTGTGGTGGCGACCCTGATTGTTTATTTGAAGTGTGCACAGATATATTGTTTCATTTGTAGTAGTACTAGGTATATTTGTTACTCCGTTTCTATGAAGTGCCATACCTGTGACCCTTTGCCACTCCAATATAATATCAGATACAAGCAAAAATGTATTTTGCTTGATAGCAAAATACATTTTTTGCTAGTATCTGATATTGTATAAATTACGAGAACCGCTACATATAAATGTAGCGGTTCTCGTAATTTATGTAAGATTAGTATCTACCTTGTCGAAAACATTTGTGCACGTCACTGCTGTTACTACCATAGAGCATAGGTAACCTCGGTAACGTCACAGTTTAAAAATCAACACCTGGAAAATGTCTTCTTTCTAGCATTGCGTAATCCAAATAAAAACAGTTGTTTCTAGGAACTATTACGGCACCGTTTTTGCAGAATTTTGATAGTTCGCGTAACAGTGATGCTAAATTAGTTTTTGCTGCATCATTTCCTTACTTCGGCTTTCTTCGTTTCTAATAAGAATGAAAAGGTAAGTTTTTGTTCTTATTTCTATTATTATTTAATGAGATTCTTATAGTTGCTTATTCTTGTGAAAATTACAAAATGAGATACACTTAAATTTTGATATTTTAAACCAAATGCTGTTTCAGTATAATTTGTAAACTTGCATTTCTTTTTATCATCTGTAGAGAAAGGTAAAATATCGTTTTCAACTAAAATATAAAAATTACTACTACATTTTTATTTTATTACTAGCTGTGTTCGTGACTTCGTCCGCGTGGAATAGTTATTTTGGGAATCATATTTTTTTTTTACAAACCTACCTCAGCTTTATACCCAAGCACTGCCTCTCCTCGCCGGCCAGCGCTCATCATGCGGCGCGTTTGAATTTTATTACAGAGTTATTTTAAAATTGTATTATCTTATAAGATGTTTATTGAAATTAGGTAAGTTCAAAGAAAATTTTGTTCAAAGTTAAATACTCTTAATCAATAACATATTTATTTGGATAAAGATTAATATTATTATGTTGATACAACTCTGACAAATAATTTGTAATAATGCATTAATTTCAACCAAATTTGATTATCATAAAAACGGTTATTGTGAGTTAATATTAAAAGATAGACATATATTGTCGCGGACATTTTTTTAGATAATTTAAAGAGGAATAATTCTTTCATACATATTTTTTGGGTATCTCCAATGGTTTTCGCAGCGCACGCAACGGAAGCCCTCAAAGATGAATAATTTTTCCCGTTTTTTCCACATTTTTGACTGTTTCTTCGCTCCTTTTAGTCGCAACGTGATGTTATATAGCCTAAAGCCTTCCTCGATAAATGATCTATCCAACACAAAAAATAATTTTTCAATTCGAACCAGCAGTTCTTGAGATTAGTGCGTTTAAACAAACAAACAAACCCTTCAGCTTTATAATATTAATAATAATTTAGATATTTATTTTGTGCGGATTTCATTTTAGTAAATAAATACAGATGTAATCTTCGAATTCAATACTTTCTAACAACTCAAATCAGATACTTTTTTCTAAATGTCCAAATATTTTCTATGGTATTTGTATGAAATATAGGCCAATGACGTCATAGTTTCTTGGAATCAATTATCGCTCTTGTTAACAGATTTCAACAATAATAAATCACGTTGAAATGAAAATGGATACGATTAATGACAAGTGACATTATTTTGCGATGTTTTACTTTTTACCTACGAACTCTATATCAATGGGCAAATCCTTTTTAGGGTTCCGTAGTAAGCAAGGAACCCTTATAGTTTCGCCATGTCTGTCTGTCTGTCTGTCCGTCCACGGTCCTACTCAGAAACTATAAGTACTAGAAAGTTGTATTTTGACATGGATATGTATATCAATCATGGCAAAACACGTCGTAAAATAAAATATGGATATAATTTTTTTTTAGGGTAGCTGCCATACAAGTAAAGAGGAAGTCAATATTTTTTTAGCTACAAACACATTGTATGGGGTATCGTAGAATTATAGGTCTTTCAAAAATATTGTGAGCTTGGGAACACCATTTTACGATTTAGGGATTCGTGTCTGAAATATTTAGGTTTAAATTAATTTTTTGGTTAAAGTCCAGTGTCCCCCCCATCTATCTGCTAAACGGTTATATGTATATGGTCACGTGAAAAAAATCACAATTATAGTATATATAATGTAGTTTAAAGGAAAACTATCAGAGCTAAGTAGGAATAACAAATTAAAAAGTTATAGGCGATCAACTTATAAAATGTACTCGAAAAGGAAAATTTCATACAAATTCAATAGATACTTAGACGTTTTAGACGTTATTAGTGGCATTAACTCAAAGTTGGCATTTACAACTACGGAACCCTACACTGCGCGTGGCCTGACACGCACTTGGCCAATTATTTTATTATAAGAGTGGATTGGGTCCTGTGAGGACTGATTTAGCCTGCACAGGATAATATATAAATAAATGAAAGTATATTTTTAGGCGACTTCAAAGGAGGCTCTGATCATTCTTTTTAGGGTTCCGTAGCCAAATGGCAAAAACGGAACCCTTATAGATTCGTCATGTCTGTCTGTCTGTCTGTCCGTCCGTATGTCACAGCCACTTTTTTCAGAAACTATAAGACCTATACTGTTGAAACTTGGTAAGTAGATGTATTATGTGAACCGCATTAAGGTTTTGATACAAAAATAAATAAAAAACAATAAATTTTGGGGGTTCCCCATACTTAGAACTGAAACTCAAAAAAATATTTTTCATCAAACCCATACGTGTGGGGTATCTATGGATAGGTCTTCAAAAATTGTCCCCCCCCCCCGTAACTTCTAAAATAAGGGAATTATAAAACTAAAAAAAATACATGATGTTCATTACCATAAAAACTACCAGCGAAAATTGGTTTGAACGATATCTAGTAAGTAGTTTTTTTTTAATACGTCATAAATCATAAACGGCAATTTACCTTTCATTCAATCAACTCAAATATAAAAATTTTAAAAAAACATACTACATACATGACTTTTATATTATGTTATTTGCTACTACGGAACTCTTCATGGGCGAGTCCGACTCGCACTTGGCCGCTTTTTTCTTAAGTATGGTCTCCAATTATTTAAAGACACCAGGACGAATTTGTTTTTTTTTTTTTGTTTAATAAAGCACACTTGTCAAGTTTATCAAAATCAGTTGTGTAGTTTAGGAAAAAAGCCGTATTTTAGTTTTGAAAAAATATTGTGCGTACAAGAGACTTCCTGGAGCCATTTTTGAGTGCATTTTCAGAATGCGGGTAGTGAGTTTGTGACTCTCCGAGCCGAGATGCAATAATTAAGAACATGACGCAACTGTCATTACACGGCCTCTGATCTTGATTGGTCCGGTTTGTTTTCTCTCGCCAGGGTTGCCTCTTTGATAGCTACTTATAGACATGCAGACTTTCTATCGGTTAGGTGTTTATATGCACTCTCAGGGGAAAGATCCACCGAAGCTAACAGGTATTTTAACAACCAATAGGTCTGTTGCAATCCTAGCAATACAATATGAATATTTTTTTAACTGACATTCAAAAAGGAGGATGTTATTTAGTCGTTGGTCTACGCTAAAAATACGGTTGTTAGTGATCGAGAGATTTCCTTTAGCAGGGTGAACCATGTGAACCCTTAGATCATTTTAAGAAGGGAAGGGAAGGGACGTGGGAAGTGGACGGCGGGCGGGGAGTTATGTCATCAAATTTTTGTATGAAATTTGAAAAAATCATAAACCACTTCTGAAACCTGGGTTCTTTCAGCAAAAAACTAGCCAATTTTTTATATAAGACAAGTTCCGTTCAAAAGTTTCCAAATAATCTAGGTAAGTATAATAACTCTTCTTTAAGGCTTTGCACCTATGTTCCAAACACCCTAAATTTTAGTTGTTTTATTATTAGTAATTATTATGTACTTGTTAACAATTTAAACAAGCTTAATAATTTTCGGAATGTCAAAAACAAACTCAAACTTTCTTTATTTTCTAAAAAAACGCCCAAAAAAAAATCTATCACGAAAAAACGGTACCAAGTTGGTACCGTTCGAAAAATAACGTCGTTTTAAAAAAACTAATTACAATAATATTACAATCAAGCTACAATTTTTTATAAGAAACTGCTAACCCTGTCCCACTGGCTGTAAATTAATGCGTGTCGCTCTACTTATCGGAAATTGCGTACAGAGTATTATTTCAACGAAAGTGCAGGTCAGACATACTGACGATTTAATGGGCCGTGGAATGTCCAGAGGTCACACAGGGCAGCCGATTAGGTTAGGGTACGACACAATATTATTTTCGTAACTGGGTGCAAGAATAGCCAAGTTTAAGTAGAATTGTCTGTCGGATGCGTTCGGAACTTAGATGTTATCATAGGTACTATTTGCTTTGGGTTGGGTGGGATACATCCAATGATGTGCCGTTTCCGGGAATTTAGCAAACTTTCTTATTTCAAGGTTGAATGGAAGAGATCTCTATCTGGGATAAGTCCGCCTTTTTCTACTTCTAACTTGTATTTTTGCGTCTTGTGTTTATGTAAAAAGATTCAACAAACAAACTTTGGGCAATGTTCTCGTAAACATGAATGGAAATTTAGGGAAATATATACAGAAATATTGGGAATATTCCCGTAAATTTGAAATATTTCTAACGGCACATCACTAGCTACATCTGTCAGCAAGGAACAGCACTCTTCTACGCTGCTATGCTTTTCTGTCGCTCAGAACCGTCATTGGCTAGAGCGAGAGAAGGCGACGGAACGCTTCAGCATCGGCCGGTGCTAAAGCATTCCGTCGCCTTCTCTTATGATAAACAAAAGACAAAAGAATAGCAGCTACGAAGGTGCTATTCCGTGCTGACAGATATAGCCCAATATTTTGCTCAATGGATTAGCATTGCTATTCAGCGAAGGAAGGCAGCCAGCAATCTTGGGGTTTGACCCCTAGATCCCTCACTCGGTACGCCTATACGTGTGTCATATCATCATCGCAGTTCTTCTTCCGCCCACAGGCCTTTCTTCGTCAACGCCATCCATCTCGATCCTGTGCTCTCATCCAGGTTCGATCTGCATGTGCATCATATACAGCATGGCTTTTTATCCATCATCCTTTTTGGAACAAGTTCAGTCCATGATACTGTACTTGTTTCTGCAAAAAAGTTAGTGGTAAGTTATTAAAAAAATTTCGTCCTTCCATACAAAATCGGTTTGGCCAAACGTTGATTTGTATGGGAAGCCGAAAATTTTCGTTTTATTTTTCGTTTTTCAAGAACTGTTTTTTCATTTTTTATGCAAAGTTGTAGTTATGTATAGTAAGAAAGTTCAGTATCATTGACAGTATTGCTCCAAAAATTAGGCTAATGGGCAAAAAGTAACCTCGTATGTGTCAGAGACATTATCAGTTGCAGATTCTAGCTTGCTATTATTTAATAATCAATGTAAACTAGAGATTACTTTATATTCTTTCAAAAGTATCCCTCAGAAAGGTGTAGACACATACTGGTTTTATAAAAGAGATGTGATACAAACCACATCTTCTCGACGATATTCCCTCACGTACAATATCCATAGAAGTTTAGTTCATGTTTTCTTTGTTGTCGTTTAGTTGTGCTTTTTAGTTGTTTTGTTTGTTGTCGCGTCCGATTTTCCAGTTCAATTCGTCGATAAGATTCGATCAGTATCATCAACACTTTCTCAGAAATCGTCAACATTGGAAAATTTAGATTTATATTTATTAAAAGCAGCTAAGTACTTATTTGTACTATTTCAGTTACTTAAGTTAAATAATTATTAACATTAAGAATTTAGTCTTTTAAACAATTTTTTGATCAAAAAGATTTTTTTGCATCCGTTTAAATTTCTCAATAACCTAGTGGTCATTGGATAATGCTTTTAGCATTAAGGCCGTCTATTATGCTATACTTTGTATTGTAATATAAAAAAAATATACTGGTAATTTCGCGTAGAAGTTAATTTTTTCTCATGAAATTTAAAATTCAAATGTTTATTCAGCAATTAGACCTGAACATTTATTTTTAATTATACTTAATTGATGAAATTTGCTAACGGGTAGGTAAAATAAAAGAAATTTCTAAATAAAGCATTTGTTTTGATACGAGGACAATAAAATGTGCAATTACCTTGTGACAAGTGTTTCCGGCCCTGTCCTTAACACTCTCTCCTGTCACACCAGAGGATGTACCCGAGTGTAAAAACAACAGGCTAACTTACGCGAAACAATGACCCGATCAGAGCTTTCTACTTTCCCTTTTACAATTTACAGCGTTACTGCAGTGCCTATAATAATGATAGTCGGCATAGGTGAATTTTCTTATTTGAGAAACCTGAATACACCTGGTATTCAGGTCTAACAAAATATGCTTTTCTCCCCGCGCAGATCGTAAAAGCTGATCGAGGTAATAGGCGAAAATACGAATTTTGTTAAAAGGCGACCCGTGTCTTCATCATCATCACCATCAGATCTTGTTAGACGCCACTGCAGGAGCTACTACCAGAGCCATACTTGGCTAGAGCAGCCGGAGGATTTGGCCTACACTCTCCACGCTGGCTAGATGGGTTGGCGAGGTCTCATTGATGTTTATAAGCTTTGTTCAGCTTGTATTTCCTAAGTCGCCTTCCGACATCCACGGGAGGACTTGGAGTGGTCTTAAAGCTAGTGTATGAGAGATTGAGAACGCTGAAAGAAAGGCCGTTCAATAGGTTTGGATTCCCTGTTCCAAAATGTTGACAAGCCCTGATAGTGTAAATAGTTATAGTAACCGCTATAAATGACCTGTCGACCACCGCCGCCGCACAACACAATCAATCAACCAAGATGTCGCTACGTCTAACAACGGTACTGTCTCAAATATTAGTAGAACTCGGAAGTGTCCGGTGACGAAGTGAAGTGATTTGTGAGATTATTCTTATTTTCGAATGACATTTTCATACTGGCTGATTATTCATTTTTTATCAAAATAGGAGTAAACTCTTTAGTGCCTTACAGCTAAGGATTAAAGTATTTCCGCATGAGGTTTTCATACTGGCTGATAAGATTATTTATTTTTTATTCAGATGCGAGTAATTTTTTAGTTCGTTCTCATTTTGGTGCGTTACAGCTAAGGTTCTTCAAAAAGGGCGTGAAAAGTTTTGTTCAAAGTTTGCAACAGAGTGTTATTCTTAGTGAACAAGCTTCTAAAGACTAGGAGAAATAAATATAAGTAACTAGATTCTATCTACGGCAACCAATCAAAAACCCGGGCAAGTGCGAGTCGGACACGCGCGCGAAGTGTTCCGTAAAAAAACACATTTGTTGTATAGGAGACTTACAATTTTTTTTTATTTTATTCTGTTTTTAGTATTTTTTGTAATAGCGGCAACAGAGATACATCATTTGTAAAAATTTCAACTGTCTAGCTATCACAGTTCATGAGATACAGCTCGTACAGCTTGGTGACAAACAGACAGATAAACAGCGGAGTCTTAGTAATAGGGTCCCGTTTTCACCCTTTAGGTACGAAACCCTAAAAATATAGAGACTCGCTGATAGTAATATGCAAAGAATATACTTAAATTCGCAAGCAAAAGTTCCGTGACACTGACGAAAGGAATAATAATTCATGCTCATCTAACTTTAGAGGAAAAAAAACAATCCTACTAAAGAATATTATGACGCTCTTAAAAAAAGCATCTGTAAAAACCGCTTAAAAATATCACATATTTTATTTTACTTTTTAAGTGGATAATATACACACGGACGAAAATAATGAATACAAATCAAAATACCTAAAATGACATAACACCTATTTTTGTTTCACAGAAATGGCTCTGTTACATCGTAGCAATGTCTGTGGGCCCATTCTGGCACCCAGTTAGAGCCGTCACAGTTAAAACTCCACCGAGCAACCCCACCACAGTCCAAGCACAAGCAAAATTCTTCCAGTAAGTCCACATAAACAGATTCCATCTAATAAAATGTGTTTAGGTCCCACAAGCACTTCTTTACCAACTGATTTGTTGATTTGTTTATTAATTATTCCCATCCACAAGCAATTTTTTACTCAGCAGTTTGACACGCGACCGTTTGCGACAGTCAGTACTGTCGCTCGTCTGTAAGAGCCCTAATCTCTACCAATCAGCCTTTATAGAAAAAACAAGAATAAATATATTACTCACGTCTTTTCCTATTCGGGAAATGTCTATTTACTATAATTATTTTGAGGCATAAATACTTTAGTTTACTTAATAAATAAAAGTAATCATTTAGTTTTTACAATTTTCAAATTTAGGTTTTATAGACATTGTGTCATTTAATATTCTCCAGAGATTGAAAAAAAGATATGACAAAATATTAAAAATAAAGTATTATTTTGAGTATTTAGATGGAGAAAAATTGCTTTACTATAATATATCATAATACATAATACTGTTGTTTTCCGTATAAACAATGGGTCTTTCTTATCAAATAGCATTATATTGCGATTTTCGACGAACGAAAGTTAAAACGTACCTTCCTATCTACATACAGATACAGATACATTTTCACGTCTTAGCCCTGACGAGGTAGACAGACCCCAGGGCCGCAAGAGCCAAAGCCACGCTTAGCGTGATAGTGGGCGTTAAGGTGGAAAAGGAATTTAAATAGTAATGTGATGCTAGCCGCATAGCCTATAATTCAAATCTCGTCCATTCCTTCAATCGACTTTTACGATCTACGCGGAAAGAGAAGCAGCTGGTACATTCTAAGTTTTTTCCTTTCTCCCAGACCAGCATGGATGGAACCTACCTAAATATTGCCAAATAATAATACAGTCATAAATTGGTTCTATATTGAAATATTGCAGCAACAGAAAATGCTAGTACCCATTGTTACAGTTGATTTAAATATCAACCTTCGTAAAATTAACTCTATTGTCAACACATGTTTCATAACTCATAATATTACAACAGATATACTGGGAGGCCACGACAACACGGATCTAGCGGTAGAGACAAGCGTCTCTGCTCGTTGTTTACTTTCTTTATAAATAGTAAACAAATCCCTTGCATTGAGGTTATTAAGACTTAACTTACGCTTTTCCATTATTAATTAAAATCAAAATAAATAAGAAGATAAGTAGGTAAGTCCATATTTCTTGCCCTAGTTTCTTTGTAAAACAAAACATCAAATGCCATAATATTCTTGAAACATATATAATCAAACCTGAAAATGTTAGTAATTAAAATTAGGGCAAATTAACATTATGACAAGTCATTGTTATGCCAAATGTAATTAAGCCTAATTAACGTAATGGCAACTAAGTCACACACTCGGTGCCTAACGCTAAAATAAAATAAATCGGCCTATAGAGCGTGTCGAGCCACAGTAAAGTTCCAAAGTAACACGTCATAAACATAAAAACTTTATTTTTCATGACTTAAAAAATAAAATAAAATGCTAGTCGCGTCGCGTCCGTCAGATCGATGATGTCGTGGCCTGATCAAGTTACTGGGTAAAATTTGCTTTATAGGGATTTTTTCTCAGTACAGTTGAGTCCGTACAAGATAGAATTCGGGCATGTTTGCGAAGACCCGCACAATTGGGAGCAGCGCTATGAGAAGAAAGACTTTAAGAACCACAGAGACATGGGAAAAGTAAACCTATTTTGTATCTCGCTCTAACATCTATTAACATCTGTCTTTCTCTGTCCCGCTTCGCTTTGGCTGAAGGTATAGGCATTTACCTACGTCGGAGGACTTCGACCAGGGTCATCGGCTGGGGAGTGAACGCCACTTCACTGAAAGACATGAGAGGTCTCGACCTTCTGCTGGACTGTTCTCTGCTAAAGTATGCTTCTTGTGCTTTCTGGTTTTGGGATTTTGTTTCTCTGTAGACTCACTTAGAATATTATAAAAGTTCAGTGGTAAAAGTTCTTTTTTTATAGACTGGATTCATCAATTATTCTCAATAGATCCATTGAATAAAAATCTCACTAGTTCCATAATGGATCTGCCATTATGGAACTAGTGTGATTTTTATTTCTCTAAAAATTATGTCAAAATATGAAAAGTATAATTAGTAGACTGATTAAAATTATTGTTTCTATGAAGAATATATTTTTATAAATATTTTAAGAAACAAGATCCCAAAGCTTTTATCTATAAACCTATCTATGCGTAAAATTTATCTTATTCGTTTAATATATTTCTATAGTATATTCTCTGGTCATTCTTTATAACATACTTCAAAAAATAATTAACGATAAGGTCTGTTTAACTCCTAATATGTCTATTAAATTCTAACAATGTCATTACTACTTCTTATTTAATACTTTATCTGCTTTTGCAATGTTTTCATCGTTCTTAAACCAAAGATAATTTAATTACTAACGTAACCTAAACGTTACCTAACTTTTCTTATTTCTGCACTAATTGTTTCATTTAATCAGTTAAATTTTTTTAAAGAAATGTTTTGCAGTTTTTAACGTCCATTTGTAATTCAGGTAAGATGGGGAGACAAAAAAGGAGGTTACGGTGAACATTACTGGGACTTAAACCACGCTGGTAACGCTGGGAACCAGGGTGACCATGGATACGAAGGAGACTCTGACGATGGCTCCTACCATGTCAATGAAAGTCCCAATGAACACTACGATGACGGCCCTAGTGACCACACATCCTACTCAAATGATGACTACAACCCAGAATCGTCCAGTTACGAAGAAAATGGAAGAACCAAACGGGCCCACCAAAGAGCAAAAGCTGAGAGAAAACCTCAAAAAGAATACAACGATGAAGATACAGACCAAAGACATACATTAAGGAAGCATAAAGGAAAGAAAGCTGAACAGTTAGAAGCAGCCCCGTCTCACAAAGTAGAAGAAGAATATCCGGAAGAAGACGAAGAACCTGAAGTGTACAAAAAGGTCCCAAAAAGACGGCAACAACAACAACAACAACAACAACAACAAAGGTATAAAGAAGATTACCAACCTAAAGAAGAGAAAAATCAAGTTGTGTTAGTAGTGAAAGAGAAAGATGATGCGCCAGAGCAGAACCAGCATCAGCCCCAACAGCCTGAGTACCAACCAAGCCAATACGTGAATTACGAAGGTGGTGCGGGAGTGAGACAGCATCAGCAACCCGAAGCCAGTGCGTCGGTTCCAAGATTGTTCTTGGAGCACTCGACGGGACGAGTCGTGGACAGAACTACGGGCCAAGCTTACATACTGCAGCCGATCCTGAATAACTATTAAGTTTAGTGTAGTTAGTTTTGTTAGTTGTTATTTATTTTAATTAAAGGACTGTTACATTGTTTTGTGGCTTTATTATTGAACTAGCTGTGCCCATGGGTTTCGTTCCGTGTGGGAATTTCGGGATAAGAACTATCTCATGTTCTTTCCTAGGTATCAAACTATATCCATATCAAAGTTCATCTAAATAGGTTCAGTGGCTGAAGCGTGAAGTGGTAACAAACAAACAAATATACAAAATTAGTTTCGCATTTATAATATTAGTAGGAAGAAGGATTGTTCACAGGCTAGAATCAAGAACGCTGACACCAAAGTAAGCCACTTACAAAAAACAAAACATCTAGGCACAATTCATAGTTATATAAACTTTCACTATCAAATCAATAGGTATTTAAAATGTGGACCAACAAAGTATAAAAGAAAAACAATACCTAGAAAAATGTAGAGCAGACCACAGAACGTGTTAAGCACGCTTCTACCGAAAAAAACATCATTACTTTAAGTCACGTGCGGCTTCAGAAAAAGGCAGGAAGAAAGTTTATAAACGCTGCCCGTCTAGCGAGAGTGGTATTAGAAGGGTCTGGTACCTTGCTCTAATCATTGCAGTGACGGATTTACACATTTGCCACCAATAGGATACATGATTTTAGAGTTTCACGGTCAAAATTACTGTTATTAGTATTACGGGACTTACCGCGATTAATATCATTTTTTGCCAGATATTTCGACTGCCCGTCTGCCATCATGGTCGATTAATAGCATAATTATAAGTATATTTAGCCACTCCCACCCACAGTTTTATAGATCCCTTAGGACTTGGAGGAGGAGGGTGGAAAGGAAGGTATTAGTTTTTATTATTATAGGTATTATTTAGTTAACAGCGCTTTTGCATGTTAGACGACACCGCCCTAGGTAGGCTACATCCTTTTCAGCTTACTGGCTAATCCACCAATGGTTATTATTTAGATTATTCTGTAATTATTTAAACTTTACTATTAGCTTCAGGCGGACTTTCACTCAAGTAAGATACGTACCATTTCCATGATCATACTCTACCATCTATGAAGCTCAGGCCTAAGTGGGGCTGAAAGAGTGAATGTTTTCAGAGGGCTGCCGTCGAAGTAGTTAGGCTACTAGTAAGGTAATTTTATAATCAGTCAATGCAATTGTTTTTTGGCGTCACCTGTGGCTTAGTGGTCATTCCAGGCTGTCACACCGGAGGTCCTGGATTCGATCTCCGAGCAGGTCAAGATGGAAAATGAATTCAAAAAAATTATAAAAATCGGTTGTTTAGTTTAGTGTTAAAGCCATAGTTTTGAAAAATATCATTCATGTACTAGTATCGGAAAGTATTGAATATGCATGTTCGAACACCGTTACACCACATTCAGACAAACATACTTACTAAACTTTATCCGTCTTATGATAAAACTAGCTGTAACCCGCGACTTCGTCCGCGTAGAAGACGAAAATGGTTTCTTATAGGATTGTTAATTGTTGACCCCGTGGTTTGGGGTTTTAACAGTATCCGCCTAAAACAAGAAGACCTTCCGCAATATGTCACAGACCTCCTCTTACGTTACTGTTAACTTCTTATGGGTCAACAATGGTTTAAACCAGTTCATAAAGTTAGTCCTCGTTTTATAATAAGACGGTATGTATCTAAGACGCGCTCTTGTAGGTACCTTACTAGCATCCGGTAAATGCCATTCGAGATCAAGAGGGCTGGTGGCAATGCACTTGGCCAGTTCGTTGGACTTGCAGATTTCTCTTCGGCAGAAACAGAGCTTTTATATAAACAAGTTATTTACATAAATGTTTGCTTGGTTTGTTTTGTCATTTATCTTTTTTTAGTTGCTACTATGGGAGTATAAAGTGGAAGTGGTTATAACTGAAAAAAACTGATTTTCAAAGTATTGGTCGCCTATTTGCGTGAAAGTATAAAAAAATATCCCATTTTGTTTGTTTGGGAGACAGATACATTGCGTCTTTTTTTCTGACGGGGTCTGCAAAGGTAACACTTAGCGTAATGGTGGGCGTTAAGATGGTAAAAAATATCAATTTGTGACGAGATGCCATATAGCCGCATCGCCTATCATAACATGATTTATACAGATATTGTTTGTCATAAATTAATATAGTTCTTAAGTATGATATATACTGAGTAAGTGTTTTAAGGGTGAATTCAGTTCATCATACAGAATAATGTATCCCAGGGAATATTTGTCGATATATGAAAAATAATTTTTTGCTTTCCATACAAACTGTGATCAGCTGATCGGTCAACTTGTATGGGAAGCCAAAAATTAATTTTTATTTTCTATACGCAGTTTCAGTATATTTTGTTAGACCTTATAATCATTATTAATTACTCACAAACAATATTAATTTATTACTAACAATATGTGTACATATAAATCTAACTAGCTAATCAATTGCAAAACATTATCAGTATAAATGCTATGGGCCTATTACTCATTAATTTATACCAGACAATTAATTACAAAAGTTACACCGACTTACTTAACAGGTCACCTACGACATCTCGCATTATGTTTTAGTACCTGGGCGACCGAGCTTTGCTCGGTTACATCTCAAACATTAACTAATTTTTTTTAAACTTGTCTAAAAACAATGCAAAATAAAAAATTAAACATAAAAAAGTAAGTCACCGAGTGGGATTCGAACCCGTAACACTCTATCTAGCGGTCGGTATACTTAACCACTGAGCTAAAAACAAGGCGGTCGGCGCGACGAAATTAGCGACCATATTCTGCGTGAAAAGAAAAACGCATGAAAACTCGAAAACACGCGTTTTCCCAAACATAAAACTAATCTAGATCGATTGTTTATCCCCGAAAACCCCCATATACAAATTTTCAGCGAAATCGTTAGAGCCGTTTTCGAGATCACAGAAATTTATAAATAAATAAATATATAGTACCTGGGCGACCGAGCTTTGCTCGGTTACATCTCAAACATTAACTAATTTTTTTAAACTTGTCTAAAAACAATGCAAAATAAAAATAAAAATATAAACTTAAACATAAAAAAAAAACAAAAGTAAGTCACCGAGTGGGATTCGACCCCGTAACACTCTTTCTAGCGGTCGCTATCCTTAACCACTGAGCTAAATCAAGGCGGTCGCGGTGCGACGAAATTAGCGACCATATTCTGCGTGGAAAGAAAAACGCATGAAAACTCGAAAACACGCGTTTTCCCAAACATAAAACTAATCTAGATCGATTGTTTACCCCCGAAAACCCCCATATACAAATTTTCAGCGAAATCGTTAAAACCGTTTTCGAGATCACAGAAATATATAAATATATATACAAGAATTGCTCGTTTAAAGGTATAAGATATATATACAAGAATTGCTTGTTTAAAGGTATAAGATTTTTAATAAGGCGAATAAGTACCATTTTATCCAGAAATAAGTACACAAGAAAACTCCACTACCTACCTACATCTACCCCACTATCTACAAGTAAGTTTGTACTGAACAAAGCCACAGAATTAGCACTAGTGCTGACAGGGACGGATTTAGAGGAGGGCTACAGTCCCGGGGCAATAGAGACTTCAAGAAAAAATCTTTTAAATTTCAAGCCAAGTGTGAATCGGAATTACGCACTAAGTTCCGTATTACCTATAAAAAATCACGTTTGTTGTATAGGGTCCACTTAAATATTTATGTTATTCTATTTTTAGTATTTGTTGTTATAGCGACAGAAATAGGTATATCATCTGTGGAATTTCAACTGCCTAGCTATCACTGTTCATGAAATACAGCCTGGTGATAGACAAACGGACAAACGGGCCGTGGAGTCCGCCTAGTAAACTCTATTAACAACTTTTCCTTTGATTCTTTTTCGCTTAAACTTTCACAATAAATTATTTATTGAAAAGCTCAACAATAAAAAATATGATTATTTTATTTGGAAAATAATTTGGTTCCTCCACTCCTTTGTTGCCCCTAGGCCTCCAGCCCTCAAGCACAGATTAGTAATAAGTTACTACGCCTCAAGTCCGACCCTGAGTACTGACAAAGCATCGTTTCGAACGTTGCAAACGCACGATGCAAATCAAGGGTCAACCCTTTGCTCTTTCCCACGATTTCAATGGCCAAACAGGTTCTAAGGATATAAAGGTGATTTTACTTCGTTAGATCCGGGCTGTCTTATCAGATAGGGCCCCTATAGTAGAAACAAAAGAGAAACAATGACGTTACCGCGCGCTAAAATGCAAGTTTGGTGCGGGTTCCAAGTATTTTTATGACTTCTAAAAAGGAGGTCTTTGTACTTTGTTAAATAAAGTCCCTGCTCTATGGAAAAGGTGAGCTTTAGAGGTATTTTTTGAAAAGAAGGGAGGAAAGTTACTTTACTCGCAAGTTGCGGACACTGAAATAGAGAGAGAACTTAAATACCCGACCAAGTGTGAGTCCGACTCGCGCACGAATAATTCCGTCCCATTATCTAAAAATGCTGGTCTCGGAATGGGCAAAAATGCAAATCATGTTAACAGGCAATGCGGCTAGCAACCCATCACTGTATTGATTGCTTTTCCATCTTCTCGCCCACCATAACGCTAAAAGTGGCTTTTGGGTCTTGCGGCCCTGGGCTCTTCATAGAACCGCAAGACCCAAAATGCTCTGTCTGCCCCATTAGGGATAAAGACGTGATAGTATGTATGTATGTATGTATGTATTATCTAAAAAAAAATACATTTGTTTTATGCGAGCCCCGCTTTTTTCTTTTTGTTTTATTCTATTTTTAGTATTTGTTGTTACAGCGGCAACAGAAACACACATCACCTGTGAAAATTTCAGCTGTCTATCGATCACGATTTATTAGATGCAGCTATTGGTTCCACCTACTCGCGTCCTTCCAGACCTCCAGGTAGCCGAAATAAATTATACATACCTACATACATAACAAGCCACTCGCTTCGATTCGATTCTATAAAAAACATGACTTAGCCAAGCAACTATTAATATCATAATTTTGCATAAATCTAAACGTTTATAAACCACTAAAGAAAGTATTGTTCTCTCCCAACAGGTAGCGTAATTCCTTAGCCATGGACCATTGGACCATAGGGGCGCTACCCTCATCCCTTTTAGAGAGCACGCGACTGAGATAAAAAAAAGATGAAGGGCTGCTGCGAAGGGTGGTGCTGTGATGTTTACCTTACAATTCATCACCTTTGATGAATAAAGGAAAAGATTGTGAAGCGAAGAGATACGTGAAATTTTACAATAAGAAAAATAAAAGAGATATTATGATGTTGAAAATCATATCAATAAAACAGTTAAAATCTTGTACACGAACTTTATGAAAAACTAGCTATACCCGTGGGCTTCGCTCCCCGTAGGAATTTCGGAATAAAAACTATCCTAGGTCCGTCTATAGGGCCCTGGGTAATAAACTATATCCATATGAAATTTCATCCAAATAGGTTCAGTGGTTGAAGCGTAAAGTGGTAACAAACAAACAAATATACAAACACACTTTCGCATTTATAATATTAGTAGGATAGGATTACGTCAGTACATATTCTTATCTATAGACAGAATAAGCGTGGGATATAAAAAAAGTTAAAGAACTCAAAACAGACAAAAAAAACCTGTCTACGTGTATGTTCATGCTAATCTTCCATTCGAACATGAAGAGACCATTTTATCTAAAAGTGAGATGACTGCATCTACAGAGTTCTTTCCCTTAATCTTATACCTTTAAACGAGCAATTCTTGTATATTTATTTATTTATTTCTGTGATCTCGAAAACGGCTCTAACGATTTCGCTAAAAATTGGTATATGGGGGTTTTCGGGGGTAAACAATCGATCTAGATTAGTCTTGTTTGGGAAAACGCGTGTTTTCGAGTTTTCATGCGTTTTTCTTTCCACGGAGAATATGGTTGCTAATTTCGTCCCGCCGAGCACTATCTGTCTGGCTCAGCGGTTAAAGACGCGGACTGCTAGAAAGAATGTTACGGGTTCGAATTCCACTTGGTGCCTTACTTTTGTTTTTTTATGTTCAAGTTTATATTTTTAGACAAGTTTAAAAAAATGTAGTTAATGTTGAGATGTAACCGAGCAAAGTTCGGTCGCCCAGGTACTGAGGTTTTATTACTCGTAGCTACCTACAAAAATCATTGTACCATATATTTATACACAAAGACAACACGGAAGTCCGCAATCCTCAAAAGTTCCCACACAAGACAAATCCTTGCAAAATAACTGCCGTCACGTACCTACCATAAAATCGCAAGGCGGTCAAAGGGTGTCCATTCCACCCTTTACGAAAACCAGTTTGACCAGTTGCACTATGGGAATTTTGCCCAGTGTCCCTTGGATTTGCATAGACCATAGACAATGTCTTGTCTATCAATGGTGCACTTGTTCGGGAGGGGTACGGTACAATGGATCGTAATGGCTTGTCTTTGGTTGAGACACACGGTAAAATAAGAATGTAAATAATTTTGTTTTACAAAATTAACTTGGTGTCTAGAATATTACGCTTACGAATGCAGCTACATATTAGTATTATTTGTTTAGATATATATTCATTGGATAAAATTACGTATTTAGTTACTTTACGGATTCACTCACTGTCCATAGATAGGTATATATACTAGATAAGTCATGATTAATATAAAACCACGAGGAGCTCGGTGGCCTGGCGGGAGTGCGCATTACTAGCTCTCTGCATGTAAAGCGACATCAGGCGTGGCCCGCCCTTGGATGGGTGACCACAAGTGGCATAAAAAATTCTTGAGCTCCTCCATGCTTCAGAAGGCACGTATAAGCTGTTGGTCCCGGCTGTCATCATTGTATGGCAGTCGTCAAGCTATGTCAAATGCCTTTAGGGAACTTGAAAAATCTGACACCAGTGTTGGCCACTTGCACACACGAAAAATAAAAACAAACAATATAAATCCACATAAAAATACTAGGTTTACTACTTTGTTGCACATCCTACTAGCCCGTATGTCAGTCACACATCCAGATCGCTGACATCGTCACATCACTGCAAAAAACGCATGCAAATAAAGGGTCATTCATACTGCCCGTTCCCACATCAGGAAGTGGTCAAACTGGTTCCAGCGACCCCATCCTAGAGGAAGGACATTGGTGTCTTCTATCCATTGTCCAAAAGTAGTTGAACAGGTTTTGAAATGTTGAGAAAATATCTTGCGTTTATTGTTTCAAGGATATTTGTAACCCTATGGCTTCCTTCTACCTAATGCTTTTATGTAGGTCGTCGGCGAAATTTTTTTTTTAATGTAACGGCTGTAAACTCTGATATTCTTCTAGGTAAGTACTAAGTAACTACATAAACCTATAAGTAATTTTATAGGTACCTATTTACCTACTCACTAAAGGAGGAAAGATTTTAAAAATCGTGATATTTATAGTTTTAGGTATCTAACCTAACATTCTTCAACTGGTCCCATGGACACAGAATAAATACAAGTACTTACGTACCATGGGTCCAGTCCAGACGAATCAGACGATGGCCTGTACTATTTATTGTACTTAGCCGTTTCTGAACCCTATGTCCACAAGCTAACACAAAAATTACTAGTCGCTTGGAATTCTGTTACTCGAGAATCTGCTTCCCCGTAAATAAGATTAAAATACCTGAATATGTAAAGCGCAATGTCTTCACCCGTCCTTATTTTGCTTTGGGGTCCATATTAAAATTTAGTACCTAGGACGTCGAACCTTTGGGTTATATTGTATTTACAATACAATACAAATTAACTTTATTGCATCATGATAAACATTTATGTATTTACCTTTACTCACTGGCATCGGGATTTCTGAAGATGGACTGCATGCATACGCTTCAGAATATCACCTGGTGCATAATGCCTGTTATGTAGTGCCCCTGCCAAAAATTATTTTTAAACTGATCGCCACTTAAATTCTTTTGTTAAATAAGTTGAATTTTAGTTTAACTTCTTGGCGCGCAAATATTAAAAAAATAAGGAACAGGAAATGAATTTCTTTTTAAATCAGTGACCTCGATTGTGATTTTCGGCTAGCACTAGTCGAGAAAATAATGTAATCAAGATTATTTTGTACAATCTAAAAATCGATTGATCTAATCGATTTCACATTTCTATTGTTTGTGGCGTTGGATAAATGCTCTAGTAAATGTAGTAATTTCAATCACCATGTTTAAATTTCACGTATAATTTCTTAAGCTTTTTACTTTTGACGAGTTATGCTTTTTAGTTGAAAAAATCCAAAAAATTAAATTGAACGACTTATTGACAAAAACAAGATATTCTTGTAATGTTTTATGTCAAGTTATGTTGCAGTTATTCATGTGTCAATTTTAATATTACACTGTCAAGTTGTCAACCGGGCAAAGTTAGGGTAGGTACTTACAATTAAATTGGGCGTGGACAACCCCCGGCCGGCCCGGCCCCAATTTGAAAGGACAGTAATCTATGCAAAAGGTTTGTTACATCGCTGACTTCTAGATAGAGATTGTCAGTGATGCACAGGTCGTTCTAGGGGTAAGATCCAAATTTGCATAGGAAAGTGAATAAAAAAATTGATCTGGTGAAGTTTATTATAATAAAAATTGGAGTACATGAGCAGGTGAGATTCAAATCATGTGTTTTTTTTACAAAAAATTAGCTGAGATTATTATATGACGTAAAACATAAGGTTACTTTAGGTATTTGATTTTCCTAAATTTAGCTGAAATAATTAAATAATACACGGTTAAAATATGAGTAATGGCATAGAATAAATAGATATACACATATAACAGTGTCAATAAAAGTTTAAAAGAATTAAAGCACAATAAATTAAATTGCATATTCATTTTCAAAAGTTACTTAATTGCCTTTAATTTTTTTTGTGTAATTATTTTTTATTTTTTCATATTTTTATATAATTTTTGATATTTTACTTTATTTTTTTGGTCCTTCTCGACTTGATTTTTATTCAGGCTCGTTCATCCTCAGACGAGCAAAGTCTTCAAACACGATGTTATCCTCTTCTTCGTTAGCATACAAAGAGTTTTCATAGCGGTGTCTCTCAATGGACTGCATTTTCTTCATCGCATTGAAACGCTGACGCTCAACCGTACCTGTTATCCAAAATACAAGTTTAATATGAAACAATAATGACTACTTAAAACGTTATGATTTATTAGTAAGTACTTAATTCATATCTAAACCATACCTTCAGCTGGATGAAGCAGTTTGAATGGCACATCAGTAACCAATTCTCCACCAAGGGTACCGCAGTTCAACTTCACACGTACAGAGTAAGATACCACGATACCAATAGCGTCGGCAGGACATTTGCCTTCCGATACAAGCGTGGAGCTAGCCAGATTGACATCATCCTCCTTCAGGTGGCCATCCAAGGCCACACCTATTTAATAACAAGATATAATTTCAGTTTATGTATAGATAGATAGTTTTACAGACTATTTTAATGATTTTGACTAGATGTAGAAACATAATTATTTGTAATTGTATAACTTTTTTTTCTTTTAAAGATTTTTTTTATTATAGAACAACCTAATCAACTTTGATCTAAGCCAACGTAATTGGTAGTTTGATGTATACCATATACGCACCACGAATGTCCTTGTTGCTGCGTGCAAGAGGCACCAAGTAGAAGGTCTTGGATAAACTAGCTCCAGGTGTGATTGGGCAACCTTCACGGCTCTCCAAGGAAGCCACATGGCGACTGAATTGAGAGTTGATCATTGTAATTTCCACATGCTGCACAACCATGCAGCGAATGTTGCGAACAGATTTACGTGAATTGTTTGATACAATTACGTTAGCAGCAAGCTTTTCGCCATGGTAATAGATCTCTCTGTCCAGGGTAACTTCCAGATTAATTTTTCCATTACTGAACGTAAATCCTTTGCTCACAAGTGAGCTAGGAAGACGACGTCCACGTGTAGCAGGAGCATGTTGTAACTACAAAAATTAAAAATTAGCAATAAATTCTAACTTTGTGAAAGTACTTGATATCAGAGTTTAAAAGTACCTTCTTGATAGCAAGAGTTACTGAACTTCTCTTATGGCTCTTCTGATCTTCATTCTCAGCCACGTATGTGCGAACACAATAATCCACACCCATTGGCTTGCCTTGATCTTCTTCAGCAGGTTGAAGAGTTACCTATCGATGGATTTAGAATGTAAAATATTTTATGACAACTCCTATTGTCCATCTGAATAATATAAATATTTGTGTATAACTCTCATAATTTTTTTATAGATAAGGGCAAGGAACCCTTCATGCGCGAGTTCAACTCGCACTTGGCCGGCTATTTGATAAAGTTGTTAACATGGGAAACAGGCGCGAAAATTTGTATGTATGTTTATAAACGAGATTAAATTGAACACAGTTTACCGAGCTTGGTGCCATCTCGGGGAAGTTGAAAGTAAATGGAAAAGCATTAGGACCGAGTTTCTTCAGTAGCTTCTCCTGCACTGGGGTCAACTCCATCTTGGAATTGATCATAGGCACAACTTGTTCTTGACCAATGACCATCTCCTTAGAAAATTTCACTCCCATCACTTCATCTTCCTCCCTACCATAGCGGTACGTTGTCACGAGCTAAACAGAAGAAAATGAATATGATGATAAATACACTGTCACACACTGCATTCCAATATTCACTGTTTCACTAGGGTATTTCACTGTAGATGTACCTGGCTGTAAACTTTTCTTCCTTTCAGGTATTCGGTGTCAACCACTACAACTCCATCCACAGGGTCACAGTAATCCACATGATCAATGAAGTCGCGCTTGCCAAGGTAAACGGTGACTTTCCCATTAGGGGTAGTCTTTTTGAATACTTTAACAGCAACCACCATTTTTATTTCTTGTGAAGATAGTATGTAAAAGAAAAAAGGAGAAAAGCACTAGGCTAATTTAAATTTTGTTGGTACTGGAGGCTTAAAGTGTTTTGTTTGGTAGAGGCGGTCACCAGAATTGACTTGCTTCAGGAAATATCACTTATATATGTAGGCAACATGTGAGGTTTCCGGCAAAATAGAATAACAGTCTAATAGGATTAAAACTGTAGGCGGGCGGGGCTAATAGGATTTCAATCGTATGACGGCGTGACGCATCGGTGAGGTACGTTTGAATCGATTTCACGTCCCATCACTAAAGTCAGAATCTGAATTTGACGTTTGTTTTGATGGTTTGCCATTGAGGTTATTTTTCACTTTTATGACTTGAAAAACCTGAATTAATTTAATTATATCTAATTAGATTAACTAGTAATAGTCTTGTAAGGATTATATTCATCTGTTGCGGTTCTTGTTACATCAATTCTAAGTGGAAGCCCTATGGGAAATGTAACCGAATAGCAATTCTTGTAAGTCAGTTTGTATATTTTGTACTTAATAAAAACGAGGATTAAAGTTCAGTTGCGATTGCACTTAATGTTACAAAGTCTTAGAGCACAATGCCCTTATACTATCGTTTCTGAAACTCATAGATTTTTTCACGATTTTACACCCATCTCTTTGTTGCATGTTTTGATCTTGTTAGGTCTTATTACTCTAATAATCCTAATGCAATCTAACAACAACTTATTTAACTGCCAGCTAGTCGACTAAAAATATGTGAGTAATCCGTTAACTTGTTTTAATACTGTCTGTCTCACATTAGTTTTCATCAAGAAACCCTCCTTTTTTAAAGCCTGTTAGAAACTAAGAATTTTTGGTAATTTATAATTTTCTACATTTGTAACTCATCGTTTGTAGCTACACCATCAGCATGCCAACATTCCTGACCCCTGGCCGACATGGGTACAGTGTTCGGTTCTCCCGGACGAGGCCAGATGCCCTTGCAGTTGCCACCAGCCAATACTACGGCCTCGCCGGGGGAGGAACCCTGTTCTTTTTAGAGCTGGCTCCAGATGGAAGCACAATATTGGAGCTGCAGAAGTTGGAGTGGACTGACGGGCTCTTTGATGTGGTAAGCTTAATTTTTAGTTTTATAATACAATACAAATAGTCTGTTCTTTACTATTAAAGAAAAGGAATTACAATAAATGGAGAAAATAATGTGAAACATATACAATGACAGACTTTAGTGACCTTTGGGTAGAAACAGAAGTTTAAATTAAAGAAAGATAATGCATGTTGATTTATTTAAAGTTAAAAAAGATTTTATGAAAATCTTACTTCATAGTTCCTAAAACAACCTTCAACACATTCTTATTAAACATATGTTCATATGTAACCAACTACTCTATCTAATCAGAAAATGGTCAGAAACAACCAATTAAACATACATAGTATGTACTTACTTTCTTTTAAATAAATAAATAACCTATAAGTTCATAGTATTTCTTGTGTTCAAATCCATCCAGTTTGCAGTAATAATGACAGATAGATATATAAATATATAGGGACAAGTCACACAGTTTGAGCTAGCCCCAAAGTTAGTTTGAGACTTTGTGTTATGGATTACTTACTCAATGATACAAAATTTATTCATAAACATCCAAGACCCAGGTTAATCTGAAAAAGATCATATTCCATCTTGACCTGACTAGAGATCGAACCCGGGACCTCCAGTGTGATGGCCTGGCATAATAACTATTAGGCCACAGAGGTCATTAAATTTTATTTACTATATAATAGCCAATCTTCTGTAAGAACAGAATGGCTGATATTTGGGCAGGACCAAAAAAGAAATTAATTGTGATCTAGTAAGACCCAGCTTAATTTTCAGACTTTATACAATCATATAGCCCATTTGAATGAGAACATAATTGGAAAAAGGATTATAATTAAAATTGTGCTTATATGAACATTTGATTATAGTTTATTAGTAGATTAGATAGTAGATAGTTTTGGCAGAAAATCATAATAACTTGATAAGGACAAATAACACTGATTGAGTTAAGATAAGATTTCTTTATTGCACCAACTAAACAAGTATGACAATAATCCAATTTAGATTTAAAATACAAAGGCTTATCCTAAAGTGATTTCTTCCAGCCAACCTTTGGGTAAGGTAGACTATAAAAGATGTAGAGGAGTTGGGTACGATGAATTAGGACACAAAATTTTATGATAAATACATATACATAGGTATCAGAAGGCGTTGGATGCAGACGCTTCTGATCGGTGATTTGTAAATCCTTGGGTGACGCCTATGTCCAACTGTGGACTTCCTGTGGCCGATGTGATGATGATGATATATATGTAGATAAATACCCAATAAAGACTATAGATCATCCAATTTAAAACCGATCACCTCAGTGCTCTATAAAATGGTTATTTTCAAAGTTAATGTCTTAGCTGATATGATGATCGTGATATACAATGTTCTTTTTTATTAAGTACAAATATTTTAAGGGGTGAATCAGACCATCATTTTGAACAACTTTTCCTAATAAATGTATATCAAAATAGGAAAAAAAAAATTTAGGTTTTCATAGAAATCAAAGTAGTCACGTGATATCATTACTATGGAAAATGAAAATTATTTTTTCGTATTTCGATAAAAATTTACTGGGAAAAGTTGTTCAAAATTATGGACTGAATCACCCCTTAAAATATTTGTACTTAATAAAAAAGGACATTGTATACATATACAGATAAACACCCAGTAAAGACTATAGATCGTCTAATTTAAAACTGTTCATCTCAGCCCTCTATATAATGATCATTTTTATAATTAATTTCTTTTAACCAATCAACATATTCCCACAGAACAAAATCAAAACATACAAAATTGCTATCAACTTAAGTCAATCGTCTATAAATAAGGCAGGCGTATCCTGTTAGGTGCTGATGTAAGCAAGTTACTGCGGGGCTTCACCGCAAATATCGTGTTCAGGCTGATTAAAATGGATTATATTACCTTGGGCCACCGATGGCCGTATTAGCATAACAAATTCATGTTGCTTCTGATGAATAAAGTTTTTTATAATATTAATAAGCCCTATTTTTAATATTAGGGCATTTATTTAAAGTTTAAATTTATTGTTATACATAGTTTTTAGGGATCCGTACCCAAAGGATAAAAGAACAGAAGAAAACTAATTATAGGGACTCTATTGCTAAGACACTGCTGTTCGTCCATCTGTCTCTCTAACTGTCTTTCACCTGATAGCTAAACAGTTGAAATTTTTACAGATTTATTATTGTATTTTTGTTGCCGCTATAACAACAATTACTAGAAACAGAATAAAATAAATATTTAAGTAGGGCTCCTATACCTACAAACGTGATTTTTTTTGCCGTTTTTTGCTTGATATGATGATATAATGGAAACAGGAAAACGTTATATATATTCCCAGAATATTTAAATGTATATTCTTATAAATGTATGTATATTATTATAAATTAAAATGAAATAGATATTTAAGGTGGGCTCCAAAACAACAAACATGATTTTTTATAGATAATGGTACCTATAAGGAATATTTGTTTGCCCTTTCACAGACATGGTCGGGTACAACAGACGGAGCAGCCGCCTGCGGCGCCGGCGATGGCGCTGTGATAGTATGGAGGGCAGGGTGTGCGGCTCCGCTGAGGGTGCTCCGAGCCCACACCAGCGAGGTCTGCTCAGTAGATTGGCCTAGATCACATTTGCTGAGCGCCAGCTGGGATACTACGGTGAAATTGGTAAGAAAAGATATACAGAGATACAAAGATATACACGCTGACCTTACATTGGTTGGAAAAAAAATGTCGTATAGTAACTAAATTTCTCTATCCATACATGGATTACTTATCCAAATTTCTGTATGACATAAGACAGTAGGATTCAAACCCACGACCACCGGATCACAAGGTGAACCCCTTGACCACTAGGCAAGGACCTTGACAGGTGATAGACTATTTATAATCTCTACTATAGACTGACCGCCTTTAATTAGGTCTACGGGGTACAGGGGCGCGGGGATACGATGTCCAAGGCTGAGGGAGGTGCGAAGTGCGGTCGTGAATAGCGTGATAACCTTGCACCCCTGTACCCCGCAGGTTAAGACTCATTAACGCGGTCGGTCCATAGACCTAGATTTTTTTCATTGCGTAAGGGTCAGTCAGATGCGCAGCGGCAACCTCTAAACTATTGGTGTAAAACGTGGAAGGGACATACCTACTCGTCATAAATATAAATACAAGCTATACTAGATCACTATATATTATAATGATAATAAAATAACAGTCAAATAACAAAAAATATTTAACATTCCCATACAAATTACCCAGGCGGCTGCACACTTGGAAATGCCATTTTTGTTCTTTGCTGTTATTTTAATTCCATTATAGTGATCTAATATAGTTTACGGGTATGTTACTTCCACATTGTACAAATACAATTAAAAAATATAACCCTGCTTCTGACGCAATCAACTAACTTGTTTGTCCATTCCTGTGGGACCCCGAATCCGAGACCTGTCTCAACACGTTCGCGGGTCATTCTCAAGTGCTCTATACAGCAGCCTTCTCCCATAGAAATAAACATAACAAAAACACAATCCTGCTTCTAACGCAATCAACTAACTAGTTTGTCCATTCCAGTGGGACCCCGAATCCGAGACCTGTCTGAACACGTTCGCGGGTCATTCTCAGCTGGTGTACACGGCCGCCTTCTCCCCGCACTCGCCCGCTACGTTCGCGTCGGTGTCCGGGGACGGCCACCTGAAGCTGTGGACGTGTACGGAGGCGGCGAGACCTGCGGCGGCGGTCAAAGCGCATGATGCTGAGGTATGTACGGGGATCACTGACCTCCACATATACAAGTACGCTGGACCTATGATTAGCCGGGCCATAGTGAGGCGATTTGATTTTCGCCATTTTGGCGCTGATCGTAGGCATTCGTAGCAGTGGGTGGGAACGGAACTAAAAGTTACGTCAGATTTAGTTCTCTTCCCACGCATTGGGGGCGCTTCAAATAGGCACAATAAAGAGCTGTCATTTCTAAGGGTATCATAGGTCCAGCGTACTTGTTTATATGGAGGTCAGTGACGGGGATGCACTAAGATTTTTTTTTTTAATTTAATTTACGGCTCTGGATACTAGTCCTTTAGAGCCCATCTTTATTTATCTCTTCTTTATTCCTAATCCTAATCTTAACTATACAATCAAAGGTTGGTATAGGTCCTTTGTTTGCTTTAAGGGAGCTTCTGGCGACGAATCTATACGAGTCCACTGGTTTTCATAGCCTGACACTAGGATAGAACGAACTAGTGTTGCAATTTGTAATAAGTTCATTGAAGATGTTTGATTATCACGCTTGTAAATTAAC
The DNA here is from genome assembly GCA_963555685.1 of Acrobasis consociella. Lineage (NCBI taxonomy): Eukaryota > Metazoa > Arthropoda > Insecta > Lepidoptera > Pyralidae > Acrobasis > Acrobasis consociella. The sequence goes on along the minus strand of OY743111.1, from coordinate 3,501,478 downwards.
ATAAGTTATATGATTGATGGGTAGATATAGTTTATGGCAATTCCAACGTTTAGAAAATCTCTAGTGAGATTATATATCGTTGTTTGTGCATACATTTGATTGTAAATTATTGTTTGAAATAAATAAATAAATAAAAAAAAGCAATAGTATAAAATATCGGTAGTTTCACGATACTATCGTGACCTCGGAAAACAATAACAATATCGATAGTTTTTAATGAATAAAATCCATATATTACGTTAAGTGGTAGAGTCAATGAAGTGTGACATTGGGTGATAAGGGATGGGAGAGGTCCAAAGGTGTGTTTTCGCTCGTTTATTTTTCTGAATTAAGTAAAAGATCGATACCTGTGTCGTCACGTTCAGGGATGGGGGTTTCAAAATAGTGACCAACCGTGGCATATTTGTGTGACGTTATATATGTATGGTCCCTTTCCTTCTTTATTAATGTTAGTTAAAATATAAAACTAAATAATTTATTTGCGTTTTACAGGTGCTATCCTGTGATTGGAGTAGAACAGAGACGCACGCCATCGCGACCGCGGGCTCCGACGGACTGGTCAGAGGCTGGGACTTGAGAAGGCTTACGTCACCCATGTTCACACTAAAAGGTAGGTAAAACATATGTTACCAAAAAGATATAAGTTATAAGTGAGATGCAAGTTTCTCAACATTTCCTACATGTTTATTATGTGAGAAATCTTGAGAAACTTACATCTTTTACGCTCTAGATCGGTATTGGCAAAGACAATATAACTAGTAACCTAACAGATACCTATCGCCCTAGAAACTAGTGAAGGGCCCGGAAGTAGGAAAAACTGAAGTTGCGAGGTAGTCTCATAGAGATGGCAGCACACACGACTAGCAAAATGTGACAAGGTGGTGAATATACTTTCAAAATATTTATGGCCGATGAAAAAAAGACCTGATGATGATGATGATGATTATAGACAACTAGCAGTCCATGCCGGCTTCGCCCGTGGTACATACATAGCCTATGTCACTCAGGGATAACATACCTATCCAACAGTGAAAGAATTTTTAAAATCGATCCAGTAGTTTCGGAGCCTATTCAATACAATCAAACAAACAAATCTTTCCTCTTTATAATATTAGTGTAGATAAGAGGCCGCGCCGCTCGACGGGATATAAGACATATTTAATTAATTAGAGTACATAAGTACTACTTAATTTAAATAACAGTAATAAACGATGTTTAATAGCGTCATCTAGTGACAAGGAAGAGAAATAATTATGTTTACAAGGCGATGGCATAGGCATAGTATTGGAAATCCTTAGGGGAGGCCTATGTTCAGCATTCAGAGGTTGAAATGACGATAATTATTCTTATTGATGTAGAATTTCAATGAAAATAATTACAGACGTGATTTTGTTAAATGTTTTCAGGTTGCGAGTGTGCGGTGAGAAGAGTTCAATTCTCGCCGCACGCGCCGTCGGTCATAGCGGCTGTTTCGTATGATTTTACTACCAGGTGAGTTTCATTATACAGTTAGCCCACGGGACGTTGCGCGGGCTGCAAGCAGCCTGCGGTTTTACGTGCAGCTGTTGAGGGGCTTAGGTATGTTTCCAGTTGAGAAAATGGGTAAAAACAGCAGTCAGTTGAGGAAACGTAAAAAATGTGTGGGCGGCAACCTTGTAATTGCAGTTTCAAGTTCCGTGGGGAGTTTTACCTCGGCATACAATATTTCAATTCCAAAAAGTTTACATTTGGATTCCGCGACCCAGAAAGTTCAAGAATATTGAATTTCAGCAAAATTGCAAGCAGTTGAATATTGGCGGCCATCTTGGAAAATTAAAATAAAACTTCTTAGCGATTGTGGTTCCGCCTACGGCCTTGCGGGGTCTTCCCTTAGAGATTTGGGGAAAGGGGTCAGTGGCGTAGCTAGGTAACCAAGGGCCCTGGGGCAAATCAAACAATGGGCTTCACTGCTGCCTAAACTGGTTAGGTTTTATCAAGTAAAAATTTTAAATACTCAAATAGTTTAAAAATGCTATGCTAGGTGCTTTATCATCAGCTCCTTTTCGTGTACTGCAGGACATAAATTACAATTAATACTTGGTGTAGGTAGGTGTTCGGCAATAAAAAATGAAAATACATACGTAATTATTTTCACGCCTGATTCCCATGGGGGTAGGCAAAGACTATAGATTTCCACTTACTACGATCCTTGCAAACCTCTTTTGCTTCGGCAACACTCATAACTCTTCTCATGCAATATTTACAAAAGTTCAGTTTGATCGAGATTTTTTGGTTTTCTGAGAAGGATTCGAGGGCCCCCTGAGCTTGAGGGCCCCGGGGCACTGCCCCGCCAAGCCCCTAGGTAGCTACGCCACCACCCTCTTTACCCCTTTGAGGGGTAAAGAGGGTGGGGGGGAGTATGCTTCTAGACATATGCGCCTAAAGACATATGACATAGGTATATTGACGGCTGCCGTACAATGATGACGACCGGGTTTTCTGTGCCTTCCGAATCTCAGAGAAGTTCGAGAAATTTTAATGCCACTTGTGGTCTCCCGAAAGCGCTAGCAATGTATCCTACCAAGTCCCCAAACTCAACCTACTTATTAAATTTGTTTACTTTCTAGAATATGGGACCTAAAGCGAGGCTGCGATCCCCTAGAAACCATCCGGCACCACTCGGAATTTACGTACGGCCTCGACTGGAGCTCGCTGCGGCCGCACCAGATCGCGGACTGCGGCTGGGACTCCCTCGTGCATGTGTTCACGCCAAGATGTCTCGCTTGAAACAGTAGGTGAGTCTTTATCAGTGACGTGCACAACTATTTTTTACTGCCTTAATCACAAAATTATTAATAGTATTACATACAGAACGGAAACTCGCACCGTCCCCCGCAATCTGGCGTCCCCCCAATCCCTCCCCCGCTTTTGGGCCTTGTAAGAGCCTGTAAAATAGGGTTGTTACTAGTCGTACGTTGACGTTATGCGAGTCACTTAGGATTATTGAATCATAATGGTGAGAAACTGCGCACATAGATAGATAGATAAAACGTTTATTTGTAAAAATTGATTTGATTACACATTATCATTGTTTATCCACGGAAAACAATAGAGAACGAAAATTTTATAGATTTCCGAGTGATTTAAACAGGTAAGCAAAGCAACAAATTCTGTGGTTGCGACCCTGATTGTTTAACTCTCACATTTGACGAGTGCACAGATATATTGTTTCGTTTGTAGTAGTACTAGGTATATATGATACTCCGTTTCTATATATTAATTTTACCTAAATAACGAGAACGGTCTCATTGGTGTTTATAAGCTTTGTTTAGCTTGTATTTTCTTAATCGCCTTCTACGACATCCACGGGAGGACTTAGAGTGGCCCTATTCTACTCTGCCAGAAACCGCACGGCGGCTCTAACTCGTATGGCCAGCGAGGAGAGTGTAGGTTAAAGTCCTCTGGCTGCTCTATCCAAGTATGGCTCTGGTAGCACAGAGAGGGTCGTGCTTCTGCAGTGGAAACAAAATTACTTGATGATGAACGAGAACGGCTCCAAACTAACGTATCCGATATTATATTAGGGTGGACAGAGTTGACAAATTATGTACAGATACAGATACATTTTCACGTCTATATCCCTGACGGGGTAGACAGAGCCCAGGGCTGTTAGGCCCAAAGGCCGAATTTAACGCCCACCACCACAAATTATGTGTCTGAATGAAATGCACACTACTGTTGTTTATACTATGGGCGGTTACAAACATACGTTTTCCGGATTTGATTTCAAATTCGTTTTTCGATTCCGGTCCTTCGAACGCTTCAAATCTACACAATCTCTGCTCTGGCATACTCACACGTTCGTAGATTCTCCGTAGGTACGGCAACAAATCCTGACGTTCGTTTCGACAGCCAACTCGTGTGATCGGAATCCCCGACAAAAAAAAACATGGAAGCTAAGTTTTGGAAAATGGAACACCTGATGTAGAACCATAATGGTCCAGCTTAACTATAAGAAATGTAAAAATGACCCCTTAGCAAAAGTTGTTCTGCCTGATGAGCATTTTTCAAGTCAACGCGAACGAAGTCGCAGACTTCGGCTAGTTAATGAATAAACATTTGAATCGTTGAATCATACTTAGTATTACTACCTAGTACTTAGTGATTGCACATCATTTATTAGATTTTTTATTTTTTTACAGATGACCACGGAGTGTTCAAAAAGGAATATAGTGACTGATTATGGCTGTGCGAGAGTGACGTGCCAAATGCACTCGAAGTGCCAACTTATTGTTAGCGCGTAAGGTTCAAATTCGCTTGCTAGGCGATGGTGCGCTCGATTGGTTTGAAACAGGGATACGAAGATAGTGAGTTTAGATTTTATTGTTCTGTCTTCTTTTGATATTGATAGAAATGTATATGGAAATATATTATAAGGTGTAACAAAATATACTGAAACTATTTTAAGGGTGATTTCAGTTCATGATACTGAACAACTTTCCCTAAGGAATACGTATCGAAATGTGGAAAGTAATTTTTGGCTTCCCATACAGTTGATCAATCTTCTGATCCGAGTTGTAATAGAAAGCCAAAAATATTTTTTCATAATTGACATAAGTTCCTTGGGGAAAGTTCTAAAGTATCATGGACTTACTTAAAATAGTTTCAGTATATTTTGTTAGACCTTATATATTTATTAACAAATGGCCAGGCTTAACGTAGTATTTATTGAAAAGTGCAAACCTTTACAGTGAAATGTATTAAAATCGGTTGGCATTAATTCAAGTTTCACGTTCTTCTATCAATCTTTCATGCTGGTCTTGAATATAGCAATATAGAATCAGCCTAGGTATTTTCCAATATAATTGTATCAATACCAAGAATTTGACAATTGTATATTTGCTTTCACATGTTTATTATCGGCAAAGAAGTGGTTGTAGTCTATGGTTATAAAATATACATTTCCTGGTCTCATCAAATATAGGTAGGGCTTAGAATAATTGTTAATAATGTTTAATGTTACATTCCACATCAGTTTTATTCAATACTTACCCTAGATTTACGTTCCTACTTCGCATGGGTATGCTTTTAGTTCGTTTAATTGATTCATCTTTAACTCGGCCTACTATAATATCTATAGTTTATTGAGAGGAAATATAAACTAATTTTAAAAACCCAAACCTCAAATAAAACTTAGTCTAAATATTTTTTCAAAATTAAAAACTAACTTATACTTGTATATTCTAAATCTTTGTTCTTGATGCAGGTTTCAGTATTATTTAGAATTATAATAGTAACTAGCTGTGCGAAGCTGGGGTAAAGCATTGTATGTTTATGTCGCAGTTGGATTGTATAATCCGCTGTTATTCAAAAACTAGCTGTTTGGCATAACAGCTGTGTTTTGTAATACAGCTGAAAATTTATCAGCTAGATTGTCCAATGTGTTACGTTTAACAAACTAGCTAACGTAAGATTGTAGATCGATTACTTCGGAATTCTGCCACTTGTGGCTTGTGAAGTGTCAGTATCCTATCAACAAATATGGCCTCCCATAAAGTAAATTCTTCCCCGCGTTCCGGGACTAAGCTGTTTTCATCGAGAGACATCGGGGGCAACGTTTGTGATTTCGGACTGCAAAAGATTGAAAAGAATAAAGCAGATCTTTAACTTGGTTCCCATATTGTTATTTCGACGCCCGCCTTGCGGCAAGATGGAAAGTTCACGTGGATCAATTGCCCGGAAAAAATCGCTACGCCATTGAGTTGTCGGGTTTACAAAATTTTTATATCTAATTGCATCGAGCTGATTATCATTCTTCATTGGTGTTTTATGATATTGGAGACTGAATTATTTAGTAAGGAGTTGAATTGAGGTTTTATTTCCATCCCACGATTAATATATAAATAATAAAGAACAACTATTGTCCCTTCATATATTATTTTGTTTGGTAACACAGTTTTATTCAATAATGGTAACCATATATGTCATCTCAACGCTAGCTGTTTTGTTAAACGTAATTACGTAACTCATTGACAATCGAGCTGAACTATTTTCAGCTGTTTTACAAAACCGAGCTGTAATGCCAATGAGTCGACCTCCGTGGCGTAGTGGTCACCATGCTAGTCCGCCACCCAGAGGTCCCGGGTTCGATTCTCGGTCAGGGCAAGTTGGAAAATGGCCTTTTTCAAATTGTCCTGGGTCTTGGATGTTTATGTATTTGTTGCTTGTGTATTTGTTATAAAATATAGTATCGTTGAGTTAGTAATAACACAAGCTTCGAACTTACTTTGGGGCTAGCTCAATTAGTGTAATTTGTCCCTATATATTTAAAAAAATATTTAAAAAAAAAAAAGCCAAACAGCTAGAGTTTTTGCATAACAACGGATTATATAATTCAACTGCGACATTTATATTTAAAGTTATACAATTATTTATTTTAAGAGTTACTTCAGTAACTTACAACACAGTACTTTTAAGCATTTGACTGGAATATTCGGATTTATTATTTTTTATAATATCACTGTAAATAGAAAGTTATATCATTGTTTTAAGTTTAAGTATGTTTAAAGAACTATATTGACTTTGTACGAATGTACTACTTGACCGAGATAACAAGGTGCATGTATACAGGAAGTAGAATAAAAATATTTTAGGGGTGAATTTAATAAAATTCTCTAAGGAACATACATCTCAGTATGGAAAAAGTTATCTCCCATACAAGTTCATCGATTATTTGGTCCATGTTTGTATGGAAAGCAAACAAAATCTAATTTTGATATATGTTCGTTGGAGAAGGTTGTTCTGCATCATGGCCTGAATTCACCTTTAAAATATTTTCAGTATATTTTGTTAGACCCTATATAGGGTACAAAAATAGTCGTACTAACATGCCCCTTGTTTACTCAGTCGCAGATTTTTTTTACATTGTTAATTTGTAACCAGATCGTGTACCTATACACGGTGATTTTTCATTGGTTTTGAAGCCGAAGGCCACTTCATAGGCATCTAAGACCTAATAAGCTAGTCAAAATAAAAATTCAGAAACAAAAAATGTTGTCTAAAACTCGAAAGTAAAATTGTGAGATCAATTAGTAGTACCGCCGCCATACACCGCCCGCCGGCCGGCCGAGGTCATCGACATTATGCAGCGTATAACTACGTGGTCTCGATCGAAAATCATTTACTAAACTTTTTTATCTTATACCATACAGAAATTTGGATTACGTGTATGAATAGAGGAATTTATTTACTATACTATACTATAATATTTTTTTTCCAAAATCAATGATAAGTCAGCGTGTATATTATTTTTACAATAAATAACGGAAAGAGGGTATCAACCCGAAAGGGAGTTAACATACTAATCAATGTGAACAACTTTTGGTATAGGACCATCCCTGAAATCGCAGAAAATCCACACTTGTACTCCCTTAAGGGTTGATACCTCCTTTCCGTTACACATTGTATATTGCCATATTCATAAAAAACTGCCTTCCTTTAAATCAGTCATATAGTGGTTACTACGAATTTTAGGAGTGTAGGATTTAACAAACTTTACAGAGAAATTGTTGCTCCTAAAATCGGTAGAATAAGTGGGCTATTTATCATGTAGGCTAAATATTTTGGGCTTATTAGATACACTGTTAAAAAGTATGGTATATGTATTTTTTTCTCATTACCAAATAATGACGAGATACAGCGCATTTAAATTTCACCTGACGTCAAGATCTGATACGATTTTTACCAGAACGTGACGTGAATCTCCCCCAGTCCGAAACTTCGATGCGTTGTATCTTTATCAATTTTTACTACTTTGCTAAACGAAAAAAATATGGGTCTAAACACTAACAAAAAATAGGTGTTCCAAATTGGAAAACAGCGTTTGTCAGTCTGTGGCATCGTAGTACTCGAACGGATGGACCGATTTCGATGCGTTTTTTCAATTGAAAGCAAGTTGCTTTGCGGTGGCTCTTAGCCACGTTTGATAAAAGTCGGTTTAGCCGTTTAAAAGTTTTTGGGGTTTACGCTAAAAAGTCAAGGTTTTCCCTAGCTAATAATAGATGGCGCTAAGAATATCAAGTAGCATATGTATCTATTCATCACAAGATGGCGTTCGTCGGTGGTTTTGGGGTTTACGCTAAAAAGTCAAGGTTTTCCCTAGCTAATAATAGATGGCGCTAAGAATATCAAGTAGCATATGTATCTATTCATCACAAGATGGCGTTCGTCGGTGGTTTTGGGGTTTACGCTAAAAAGTCAAGGTTTTCCCTAGCTAATAATAGATGGCGCTAAGGATATCAAATAGCATATGTATCTATTCATCACAAGATGGCGTTCGTCGGTGGTTTTTTAATTTGCCTAGCAAATAAACTTGTGGATAATCTAGTTTACGGACTAAATAAAATAATATTTTTTACCCAGTCCATGTCCCTATTCTGATTTAAAGAATGCGCAGTTTTCATGAATATGGCGGTAGGTAATCAACTAATAGTACCTTTGAATAGTATTTTTTCTCGTTTTAAATGTTATACATTTATCATAAAAACAATAAGCGAGCGTTTATTCGATGTAAATTATCTTCTAGATTGCTGATACAGTCAATAGTATTTCAGAATCTGTAATAAATTGCAATGAAGTATTATTTATTTCGTCGTTTCACTTTATATCATGTAAAGCAACCTTGGAAGCGGTTAAAATTTGATTGACTTCGGCTGCCATTATAGTAGTGATACTATATATAAGGGGTATTAAAATACAAGTGTTAGTTTAAAACAGAAGTAGTTTAATAACACGAGTATTTTAATTACCAGTTATGTGAAGTATCATACATTACTTTATATACTTAAATCTCTTAAATTGAGATCATCATCATCGTCATCATTTCAGCCGCACAACGTCCACTGCTGGACATAGGCCTCTCCCAAAGATTTCCAAAATGACCGATCTAGAGCGGCTTGCATCCAGCGCCTATAAATTGGGATATTATCTACTAAATTCGTAATGCCGTGTGGTTTCCGGCAGAGTAGAATAGGGCCACTCCAAGTCCTCCCGTGGATGTCGTAGAAGGCGACTTAAGGTTGGATCTTATTTATCAGCACGGAACAGTACTTTTCTATGCTGCTATCCTTTTCTGTCGCTCATTGCCGTCATTAGCCAGAGCGAGAGGCGGCCGGGGTGCTATAGCGCGCGCCGGAAGGCGATCGCACACCGTGGGAGCGCGTACGCGCGCGTCGGTACGCTGCCGCGCGCTACAGCACGCGAAAGGATGCTATAGCATGCTACAGCAGCCTTCGAAAGGATGCTATAGCATGCTACAGCAGCCTTCGAAAGGATGCTATAGCATGCTACAGCAGCCTTCGAAAGGATGCTATAGCATGCTACAGCAGCCTTCGAAAGGATGCTATAGCATGCTACAGCAGCCTTCGAAAGGATGCTATAGCATGCTACAGCAGCCTTCGAAAGGATGCTATAGCATGCTACAGCAGCCTTCGAAAGGATGCTATAGCATGCTACAGCAGCCTTCGAAAGGATGCTATAGCATGCTACAGCAGCCTTCGAAAGGATGCTAAAGCATGCTACAGCAGCCTTTCGCGTGCGAAGGTACGCTGCAGCACGCCGAGCGCGAGCGGTCGTCCGATTCGTACTTAGGAAAACACCTTGTCACAGAATAAATACCTACAGTTAATTAGACTTTTTTTATAATTCAACAAATAAATGATTATATTTAACTTTACTGTCTTTAAAATCAAAACTATTCTGTTTAGTAGGATGTTCACTCTCAAGGCGAAATATAAAAAAAAAAAACCCAAATTAGACGCACAACTAATTTATTACCACTGAACTATACAGGACATTTTACAGACTTCGAACAAATCATACCTTTAATATAATTGTAACAGCTAAACAGTGAGACAAGAATTACAAATATGGAAAAAAGGAGAAGCAACCAGAAACAATTCAAAAACAAAAACTCCCAACATTAACAAACGCAAACTTTGTAAACCTCAACAACTAAGTTAGTACACGATACACTGTCACGTCTTTATCCCTGAAGGAGCAGTCAGAGCCCTACTGTCTTGCGGCAATGCAATTTACAGAAAAGCAGTGCTCCTTAACTTAGTAGAGTTATCCTATATCACTAGTTCAATGCAGGTTTTATAAAGCGGTAAGTAGACCACGAAATATCGCACTTGGTCCAACAAGGCGTTTGATGCTGTCTAACCCTAAAGTGATAAAAACGTGATAATAATCTTTAAATTTACCGTGGCATCAAACATAATATAATAAAACATACACAATACTAACTTAGTTATCAAAGTTTATAGTTTCCCTATAGCCTGCACATTTATACCAAATTAAAACATGTAATGAACAATTTCTAGCTGTGAGTGGTAAGGAAATCATCACATGTTTTAATTCAATGTAAATTGTAATGCTTTTAAAAATCAATAACTTTTTTTACACGTTTTTTTAGCACAACGCCATCTAACGGCACAAAGCCGAATCAATTCTGTATATTGTGCCTCAACCGCCGTATCCTACCTTCGATGGCTGTAAGCATGTAGTAGATAGATTTGAGATATTTCTTGTCCGGTCCGTCGCCAATGTTGGTGGCGCTAGGTGCCATCAAGCACCGGGATAGTGGCGCGACGGATTTCTTTTTCTTGATTGTTTGGCAGCAGAGTTCTACGCGTCCTGATGGGATCATAGTGCAGGCCGCCTTGCATCGTTGGGGCGCGACTTGGTACACGCACTCGTCGGTCGTTCGGAGGTGTTTTACTGAAATTTAAAATAAAAACAAAGTTAATACAAACACATCCTACTGAAATTTAAAAAAAAAATAAGTTAAAAACAAATACATTCTACTGTATGCTGACTGTTAAATCACGCGTCACGTTAGGTCAATATCATGATCACACGTAGTGTCAAAATATAAAAAATATTTATTGGGCGTAAATAAAGAGTTGAGTTAAGAGTATTTAAAGTTGTTATTTTCCCAATAATTAATTTGTTATGATGTATAGGCCCAACGCAGATGACAGACTATCCGTGACGCACTTTTTAGTCTGTGATAGACGCACTTATTTGTATGTGATAGACGCACACGACGCGCGTCATGTGCGTTACTGCATATGATACCATGGGTTATATTTTCACAGACTAAAAAGTGCTGCACGGATTAGTCTGTCGTCTGGGTTGGGCCTTACGATGACCCTGTTAAACATTTTTTTTAAATGGCATTGATGGTTCGCCATCCCTAGCGCAGGGTTACCAAATTGGGTGGTAATCTCGGAAACTTACAATTTTCTTTGACTCGCACGAACTGCTTCGACAGCAAGTTGCTGTAATACCGACATGAACCGGGCCCACCCTTCTTCATATGTTCGTCGTTCGGGTCTGGAACCAAAAAACAGCCTAATAAGGAAAAAATAATCACTCATGTATTGAAACTGCCGCTCTAGACCGGTCATTTTGGAAATCCTTGGGAGAGGCCTATGTTCAACAGTGAAAGTTATTTATGCGGCTGAAATGATGATGAAGATATTGAAACTACTTTGTGAATTCAGTTCATGATACTGAACAACTTATGAAAAATATGAAAAACATTATTTTTCATATTTTTCATAAGTTGTTCAGTATACTTGGCCTCTGAATACATTGACCGATAAGCTGATCCGAGTTTGTGTGGAAATTACAATATGTTATGTGAAATGAACAGTATGATACTGAACAACTTTCTCCAAGGAACATAGACATATCGAATTAAGTATATAAAATTTATGCTTGTTATATGAGACAGACAAATCCCAGAATTCGAATTTTGGGATTCCTGTTTCGAATTCGAATTTCGAATTTCGATTCAAATTCGAATTCCAGACACTAAAAGAAGATCGCCAAAGCCCAAGTAAAGAGACGCCACACCACAAGTGGCATTTAAATAAAAAAATCTCGAGCCCCTCCGTGCTTCGGAAGGCTCGTATAAGCCATTGGTCCCGGCTGTCATCATTGTATGGCAGTCGACAAGCTATGTGAGATGCCTTTAGGCAGCCTTAAAAATCTGACACCAGTGCTGGCCACTTCATCATTATCAGCCACAAGAAGTTCACTGCGGGACATAGGCTTCTCAAGGATTTCCAAAACGACCGATCGGAAGCGGATCATGAATGTTAGCCACTTACATAAAAACAAACAAACAATAATGTAAAAGAAATTTTTGCTTTCCATTGAAACTGTTCAGATAATCGGTCAATAGTAGGCAGTAGTATGCAAAAATATTTTTTTTCATATTTCGAATGAAGGTAAAGGTTTGTCAAATTGTTAGTAAATTAAATAAAGGCTTTACCTTGATCATAAAAGGGTGGCACATACAGCAACCTGGCATGGTACGTGTTGGAACAGGTCCGGGTGACGTCAGCAGGGAAAGGTGTTGCCCCTATCGTTGACGAATACTTTTGGGCGCCTGAAAAAAACAAATGTATTCGTTAGGAAAAGTTAAAGATAAGATAAATCCGGACTTTCAAGCGTTCACCAGTCACCATCAATATTTTGAACCGCTAAACCTATTTACATCAAACATACCATCTCGATTATCAGTAAAGTTTTTAGACAAAAACCTTTACTTTAGGCGATGCAATGCCACAGACTACCACACAGACACACATACACGTCAAACTTACGTTCGAATGTTGTTTTATACATAAGGTCAAGTGAAAGCGTAAGCGCCTTAACTTGAAATATATTTTTTACTCGTACATAAATGTTGTGATTTTGAGGCTTTACCTATATATTGGTTCCTTTTAATAACTTTATGAATAAAAATATTGTATAAAAAATATAGTAAGTAATAAAATTATAATATCTATTGCGTGTAAAGGCACGCACTCTTTCTTGGAACTAAAAGAGAAAAATTCCGGAAAACGACGCCTGCATCGCTATATATGACAAATATCATGTTCAAGTGATGTCTTGTACATACATACACACATAATATCACGCCTGTTGCCTACATGGGAAGGCAGAGACTATGGACCTCCTGATATCTTGTATCTTTTTTGAAAATAATCCTAAAACCTAAATGTCGCCATAAGTATTTATGTATAGCGAATTTGCGGCCGCCAGTCGCATCGCGTCGTATTTACACACGTTTGCCAAACATGGGATATTTTCAGCTGTCCCAGCTTAGGGCGGACACACATCACACACATTTGAGGATTTTTCACGCATACATCAAACAGACGGCGTTTCATCATCATCATCATCTTCATTGTCTACATTGCAGGAGCACGACTCTCTCTGTACTACCATAGTCATACTTGGCCAGAGCAGCCATAGGACTTTGCCTACACTCTCCACGCTGGCCAGACGGTTTGGAGAGGTCTAAAAGACGAGCGTTTAAAAGAAAAACATGTATGTTTCAAAATTTCACTGTGCTAGGCCTAGCGTCCTATAAATTAAAGGGATACCTATAGGTTTTTTTTTGGGGTCAGTGCTGCCTGCCCTTATTTAAAATAAATTATTTGAAAGGAAACGGAGTTATCATTTAAAATTTTGTCTTTACCAAGCCCTATAGCCTAGGTAACCCTTCAAACTATTTTATAAACATAACTTAGGTTCTTTTGCACATTTGCCAAAAGTGTCCGTTTTTCGCGGAAAAACTTTGTAAATCCTACTATCCTACTAATTGACCGAGCGAGCGAAGCGAGTGAGGTCTCTAAATCGAGTTGGGGGCGAAAACACATTGTATGTATGTATGTATGTATGTATGTATGTATGTATGTATGTATGTATGTATGTATGTATGTATGTATGTTTGTACCGCGATAGCAGCCGAACCGATGGTTTGATTTTAATGAAACTAGATAGGCATGCAGGAAACATCAATAGAATTTTCAAGTTCGTTGGGCATCAAAATCGGTTCAGTAGTTTTTGAAATATTAATAAAAATGTCCGCGATTATGTAGCAAACGAAACCATAGCGCGTTCTAACTTTGGATACCGCCATCTAGGGGTTATTTAGGAAACTGAATTGCGAAAAATAATCGCGAGGTCTAAGTTCGCGGCGAACTACTAGTATTATAAATGCGAAAGTGAGTTTGTATATTTGTTTGTTTGTTACCTCTTCACGCTTAAACTACTGAACCGATTTGGATGAAATTTTGTATGGATATAGTTTAAGACTCGGGGAAGGACATAGGGTCTCCTTTATCCCGAAATTCCCAAGAGGAGCGAAGCCCGCAGGTACGGCTAGTAATAATATATATGTATAAAACTGTAAAACTTTACGTTCTCACTTTAAACTTTAAATAAACAGTAGTTCATAAAATAGCTAGGGCTTGATCAGGACAAAATTTTAAATGCTATCTCCGTTTCCTTTCAAATAATTTTTATTAAAAGGGCAATGATATTCAAGTATCCCTTATTGAATTACTTGACGTAATCTTTAGAATGTCCCAATACCTAACTGAGGCATTGAAGCAAAAGTAGTTAGGCATTGTGACATTAGACGGGTAGGTCCTAAACCTGCTTACTGCATATTTGTGCGTGGTCTGTTCTCACCATTACTAGTAGGTACTTACCATATCCAGCAGCGGTCACTGTTGACTCTGACCGGTCATCTAGACCGGTCAGGATGACGTCATCCCCTAAAGCAAATAACGTTGGCAAATAAAAAGGAAAATGGTGGCATTTAGAGGTTTCTGGATTTATTATGATAAGTATTAAGGGGATATATATGAATTTTCCGGGGTTCAGTGATGCCCCCGATTGAAATAAATCATTTGAAAGGAAACGGAGATATCATATAAAATGACGTATTGACCAAACCCTAGATAACCCTTCAAAATATTTTATGAACTACTGTTTACAATTTAAAGTGAGAACGTGAAGCTTTTCTACGCACATTAGCAAAAAGTGGCCTTTTTTGCAAATGTGCGTAGAAAAGCTTCACGTTCTCACTTTAAATTGTAAACAGTAGTTTATGAAATAGTTTGAAGGATTATCTAGGGCTTGGTCAAGACAAAATTTAAATAAAATATCTTCGTTTTCTTTCAAATCGGGCAACACCCCGGAAAATTTAAGTAGCCCCTTGAATGAGCAAATTGTTGAAAGTTACGTATTAACTATAGCTCCTCCTTCGTCTTACGGTTGCATTGCATACTCAGCTGTGCTACTTCGGAGCCCGGGTTAATACATAAATACATACTATCACGTCTTTATCCCTAATGGGGCAGACATAGCATTTTGGGTCTTGCGGTTCTATGCAGAGCCCAGGGCCACAAGATCCAAAAGCCACTTTTAGCGTCATGGTGGGCGAGAAGATGGAAAAGCAATCAATAGTGATGGGTTGCTAGCTGCATCGCCTGTTATTTATTTCTCCCAGACCAGCATGGGATTCATCTTTCCCCTTTTCTCCAAATATAATATTCATGTCAATGGTCACCCAAGGATGCCGAAGATCATGCGAAATCGAGTTGAAATACCCGGAAGGGATATATTATTGAATATACTTAAGAGGGATGTATAGCACGCACTTCATCCATACAACAAAGCAGAATAAGAAAACGTTTTTCCACCCCTATTAAATGTTTGATCTCAACGATTTTATAAGGATGCTATTCAAACAAAAGATATTAGGTTTATATTTAAAAAAGGGATGGATGGACACGTATGAAACTAATATTTTGTTGTGTAAATAGCATATACTATAGATGCCTTTAAGCAGTTTGACAAATCTGGCACTAGTGTTGCCAAGTGCAAAAAACAAAGTTGTACAAACAGGGCCGGATTTAGAGGTTTGGAAGCCTCGGGGGAGCAAAGGAGGCCTCCTGGCCTCAAATTATTTTCCAAACAAAAGGAACAATTTTTTGCAGTCGAGTTTTTCAATACCTAAATATTTTTTTGTGAAACCGAAAATAAAACTGCGAAAAAAATCAAAGGAAAAGTTGTTTACTAGTATTTACTAGTAGGTTTTTTTCCAAGTCTCTATTGTGGGGGCCCCGGGGCTATAGCCCCGGTTGCCCCTTTCCTAAATCTGGCCCTGTTTACAAATGTAAGTACAGTTTATTCCAACAAATACTCGTGTTCCATATGTTTTTTACCTGTGTTAACAAACCCAAAAGCATCCGTTCCGGCATCACTTATGAAATTTGATTTTTTCTCGATCATTTTCGCAGACTTATACAAAGATTTGTACACTGCAAAAAAATATGTAAGTTGTTTATTCAGTAATTCAATTTTACAAGTCAAACGCTCATTTAAAAAATGATTAAATAAAAAACCAGCCAAGTGCGAACCGAATAGCGCACTAAGGGTCTATTAAAAATCGCGTTTGTTGTATGAGAGTCTCCCATAAATAATTATTTTGTTTGTAGTATTTGTTGTTATAGCGGCAACAGAAATACATAATTTGTGAAAATTTCATCTGTCTAGCTATCGCGGTTCTTGAGATACAGCCTGGTGATGGTGACAGACAGACGGACGGACCGACAGCGAAGTCTTAGTAATAGGGTCCCATTTTTACCCTTTGGGTACGGAACCCAAAAAAAGATGTTTTATTAATTACAATTAAACAACACTGAAATTCATAATTATGTAGTCATTTTCAATAGGAAACGATCACATAACGCCATGAATCTATTGAAAAAAAATTGTTACAAAATATGTTAAGTATTTCGAGCGTAATCGTGCCACATACGTTCATACAAACAACCGGACATCCACGATTTTTTTTAAATCAAAATTTAATACGTTATGCTCGACATATATTTTCTGCAAAAATTAGATGTATTAATAAAAGGAAACTCAAATATTGTCCTTATTGCCTGTAAATATAGAAAATTTACTGCCCTTAAGCCTGTAATGGCTTAAACTTCAACTTATGAACCATCAGACCGGAATCTGACTTATCACGATTGACCTTCATCAATGTGAAGACGGTCTTGCAATGGTCTTGACCTAACGTCTCTTCGATTTGCTTACGAAAATGTGATGCGTAGCAGTTTGTAGCAATTTCGTAGCAGTGCTACAAAGTGCTACGAGAATGAAATAGATTGACTGTTGCAGCAAAATAAATAAACGGCCAAGTGCGTGTCAGGCAACGCGCAATGGAGGATTCCGTAGTTGCGAATCCCGACTTTGAATTCATGCCTCACGGTTTAAAGACTAAAATTTATACATTAATTCCCGTGCTATTTGAAAGGAAAACGAGATATCTTTACCCTAGTGCCTACTTTTATCTTTTTCCTTCCAAATATATACGTAAAGTTTTTGTACGCACATTTGGCAAAAGTGGCAGTTTTTCGCAAAGTGCTTAAAAAGTTTTATAAAATAATAATGACTTTTTCCTAAACCCTACCTATTTCTAAAAGTTTTCCTTCTAATTTTCTAATATCAATGGCGTGGCATGGCATCGGAAGCTACGCGTCATTTCAAAACAAGCTTTATGTCAAGTGATATTATTAATTATTAATTAATTATTCTGCTCCCACGAAAAGAAAAGTTTTTATGTTTAGATGGAAACCTACTGGATTTTTAAGCTATTGCATAGCTTCTATCGCGGGCCTTGAGCGCGGGGATCGAATCCAGAAATTCCGTAACGAAAAAACCTCACGCTCTCCCCACTCCGCCTACCATGTAGGTTGCTGCTTCGTCTCCGTCGTCCGTTTGCGACGTTGCCGTCCTTCCTTGTTTGCAATAGCTTTACCGCGGCAGTCCCCGAGTGCCACACGTCTTGTGTTTGTCAATGTTTTAGACTCTTTCTATTTTAAAAGTGAGGAGATAAATAAAGATTTATTATTATTATGTATCTCCTTTGAGAATCACGGGTCTTTTCACCCCGGTCCTTTGAGAGGCTTGCGTGGGGATACAGATCCAACACGTAGAGGCCCTTTGGAGAAGTTGTTGTCATGTGGCGCTCCCGCCAAAACCTATTCCTGGATATACCTATGAAAGGTGTACCCTTGAATAGGTTTTGGCAGAAGAAAAAACTATTGCATGAAAAAGGGAAAGGTTTAAGGATTATGGAATGAATTTGGGATGGATTGATGCTGGGATATTGCAATAGAAACGTTACCTGCCATAATCATGATTACTGACTATTGTAGGCAGGTGGTGGCTTGCCGCCCACTAGATGGGCCCCTCAAACGCGCCGACAATAGTTGCCGGCAAAGGAGCAACACCGGTGCGGGCGACTCAGGGGTGTCGAGAGGTGTGCTGCGCTTTCTCCGAAGTTACTCGCGTCGTTATGCCCTTTAACACTTCCACCCCTGGAGCAACAGCTCTAACGACTCCTCTCTGCACAGCCAATTAAGGCAATGCAGAGCTGAGAGCCCTGCGAGCTCTCTTGGGTCTCAACCCCGACCGATGAAGAAGCGTCGGGGACGAGGGTCTGACCGGCTCTCTGGAGCACTCGGGTCCGTGGTGTCGTTACTCACCAACAGCTCGCCACAAGCTGCCCTGCGGTTATTATTATTATTATTATATAAGATGCATAACCGCTTGAACGCGAAGAGCCGGCCGGCGGCCAGCCGCGGCCTGCCGCGCACTCCCGCGGAAAGACGCCCTCGGTCGGTTATGCATCTTATATCACTTGACATAAAGCTTGTTTTGAAATGACGCGTAGCTTCCGATGCCATGCCACGCCAATCCAGTGTAGCGCGGCCCTTTTTTCCCCTTAAATACGGTTTTGTACCGTGCCTCAAAATGTTCCAAACTCAAATCACTAATTTTCTATCGCCTTCCATCTCACTCATTTTCTATCCCGTATTTTATTTTCCATTTAGTCTAGATTTATCTAGAAAAACTTCAAAAACACTAATACGGGATCGTGATTTGAACCTGGAGTCTCTCGATTTACAGCCCAACGTCAAGACCATTAGGCCAATCTTGTTCTGACGGAATTGGTGAAATTTCCCTTTATATGAATTCTTTTTAGTTTGAATTTGTGACGTTGACATTGTCATTTATCGTCATGAGCGACAATAGTAATTTTTGCCATGGATTATTAAAATATTTCGAAATTTCTCAGCATTTGTATATTATGATAGTTATATGCATGAAATGACATTTACAGAATAATAATTACAGGAATTGCGCCATCTAGTGACATGTGTGGTACTGTTTCGTGGTCATGCGAGGTTTGCTTTGATGGTTCTAATTTTTACGATAAATATTGACAAAATAATTGAGATTAATACCGGTAGCGACATCTAGTTAGTTAAGGAAAAACTATCCTTTTTGGTACACTTTGACATATGGAGGATGTCCATCTATACGTAGTAATCTTTGATCTATGCTTTTTACCCACCAGCCACGACCGACGATATGATCACGCTTATCTCCAGAAATACTGGACGGATTCGAATGAAACTTTTTTTTGTTATATAGCTGTTAAGCCTGGTATGATTGATTGTGGAAAGTGGAACACCTGATGCAGAACCTAAACTATAAGAAATATCTATAATAAAGGCTAAGTGCGAGTCGTACTCGCCCATGAAGGGTTTCGTGGCAGCAAGTAAATAATAAATAAATAAATATATAGATAGGGACAAATTACACTGATTGAGCTAGCCCCAAAGTAAGTTCGAGACTTGTGTTATGGGATACTAACTCAACGATACTATATTTTATAACAAATACATATATAGATAAACATCCAAGACCCAGGACAATTTGAAAAAGGCCACTTTCCAACTTGCCCTGACCGGGAATCGAACCAGGGACCTCTGGGTGGCGGACTAGCATGGTGACCACTACGCCAAGGAGGTCGTCATAAGTTCAGTTTTGTGCCATTTGGCTACGGAACCTTAAAAATGTCTCCTTAGCAAAAGTTGTTCAGCCTGATGAGCATTTTCAGGAGTCAAAGTCAACGCAAACGAAGTCGCGGGCTTCGGCTAGTTGACCGAGCGAGCGAAGCGAGCGAAGGTCTCTAAATCGAGTTGGGGCGAAAACACATTGTTGACCGAGCGAGCGAAGCGAGTGAGGTCTCTAAATCGAGTTGGGGGCGAAAACACATTGTATGTATGTATGTATGTTTGTACCGCGATAGCAGCCGAATCGATGGTTTGATTTTGATGAAACTTGGTAGGCATGTAGGAAACATTAATAGAATTTTCAAGTTCGCTGGGCATCAAAATCGGTTCAGTAGTTTTTGAAATATTAATAAAAATGTCCGCAATTATGTAGCAAACGAAACCATAGCGCGTTCTAACTTTGGATACCGCCATCTAGGAGTTATATAAGAAACTGAATTGCGAAAAATAATCGCGAGGTCTAAGTTCGCGGCGAACTACTAGTATTAAATAAATATACTTAACAGAATTTATAATCTATCCCGAACTCTTTCGTGTTTCGATAAGCACTTTGTGACGAGTATTGTATTGTTATCGTCAAACTACGTAAGATGCCTCTAGACAGCTTTATAAATCTGACACCAGTGTTGGCCTCTTGACACATACGAAAAACAAAAGACGTGTGGCACTCGGGGACTGCCGCGGTAAAGCTATTGCAAACAAGGAAGGACGGCAACGTCGCAAACGGACGACGGAGACGAAGCGGCAACCTACATGGTAGGCGGAGTGGGGAGAGCGTGAGGTTTTTTCGTTACGGAATTTTTGGATTCGGTTCCCGCGCTCAAGGCCCGCGATAGAAGCTATGCAATAGCTTAAAAACAAATTCTTACCTTTCGGTGACAAAATTTCTCCAATAAGTTCATTGTTGTGTGCCTGGGTCTCGTGGCGACATTGGGGAAATCCGAAACATGACGTAAGCAATCCAACTGAATGTGCTGACACCTCTTTTTTTCTTTTTTTAATAACTGAAAAGACCAAGAAAGATGAGTTATTATGACAATTGCCGTGCGGTTTCTGTCAGAGTAGAATACTGCCACTCCAAGTCCTACCGTATAAATCTCGTAGAAGGCGATTTAAAAAATACAAGCTTAACAAAGCTTATAAACATCAATGAGACCTGTTCAACTCGTCTGACCAGCGAGGGGAGTGTAGGCCATGTTCTCTGGCTGATGAAATATATATATAAGTAGGGCTGTAGTAATACAGAGAGGGTTGTGTCGTGCTCCTGCAGTGGAGACAAAAAGACCTGATTGGAAAGTTGTTCAATATCATTGACTGAATGCACTCTTATAGTTTCAGTATATTTAGTTTTTTTTTATCTTTTTTTTTTTAAATTTTGGCTCGACGCCGTTGCGTATTTAGCCATGCTCAAGTGATTAGAAAGTGGAAAACAACAATTGATGTGAAGTAAATATATATATATATGCAATCAAAGGTTGTATAGGTCCTTTGATTGCTTCACGGAAGCTTCTGGCGACAAATCTATACGAGTCCACTGGTTTTCATAGCCGATTGAGTGTCGGACGGCGCCCAAAGACGCCCACCGCAGTCCGCAAATAAATATCACTACAACCGCACTAAGACTGTCCACTTTAAACATTTTACATATTGTCTATGAGAATGAGCATTTATAACACCAAACTACACCAATTTCATATTATAAAGTCCACTAGAATCAATTTGCAAAACAATTTAAAGCAAACTCCAACTGGACCCCTTGACTTCCCGCCAAAAACTCTATATTTTGTTAAACCTTATATAGATCCATCCTACCCTCTTTTTGCTAAGTGATGCATTTTCGTATTTGGGTGAAGCTAAGACGAGAGAGTTTATAAGCTTTCTTTTACGTACCTCTGTCGGCCATACAACATTTATGTATGGAAGAGTCGTGCCTTATAGTATGCACAGTACAACGTGGTGGATCATAAACGAGTACACAATCTGAAATAAGTATAAAAATCTGTAAACTATAATACTATGAAAGAGTAACTTTATAAAATGTTCCAAAATTTCTCTAAAACGACGCAGTATCAAACTGTTGGCCAATGTCCAATATATGCAATTTTATTTATTTACGGATTGGCTTTGACATGAAGTACCATAGGTACTTCATGATTCACACATGATTCACACATGATTCAACAATAGGTATTGGTGGAAAACGAGATAAATTTGAATGTAGGTAGGACAAACTTCCAGTCCTTGGACGCTAGCAACGCTAAGTGGGCGTTTATGAGAATTTTTCGACATTAAACCACGTAACTTTTTTCTTTCGAAAAATTATCAAATAATTATTATGGCCCCTCATCACCTCAAGTAAAAAAAAAACCCCTTTCTGCTTCTACAATTCATCTTCAGAATCAATAGCGTTAAATGGCCTTCACCACACATAGCATACTACATAGAAGAGATTAACATAAATCTGACAAAAAAACATACCCATTGGATCTATCTGATTACACAGGCACTCGTAACAAATCTGGGGCTTCGGCATCAGAGAGCGAGATGTCAGTATGCCGACAGACCTTCGATTACATATCGGAGAAGTTTCTAAAACAAACGTCGTCTGCTGAATTGTGCTTTAAAAATCTTATTACATACCCAGGACCAGTTTTATCACTTGCCGATAAATGATAAATGGCCGCGCATTGGGCAGATTTTTTTTGTATTTTATAGTAATAGTCTAGAGAATTTGCAGTTCGAAGTTACCTTCTACAACAATTACCTACATTTAATTTTGATATTAAATGATTATACTTCCGAGCTGCCTGAGAAAAAAAAGGTTATCTACAAAAATTTTATTTATAGGCAAGTGACAAAATTGATCCAAAAGATGACAAGCACAACCTACCTATGTTTTCTCGGTCTAGTAATTGTAATGTAGACGTCATATTTAGGTTTACGGGGGCCGCTCATTTTCAACGAAACTCTATATTTGGAGAGGAGACTTTTCCGGCTTGATTCTAAAGCAAAAATCAAGGGAATTCGATAAATTGACGGGCAAATATGCAAAAGACTTGATCGAGCAATTCTGTTTGAACAAAAGAAAGGGATCTGCGTAAAGTAAACACTTATATACTCATAATAGCTTTTTAGCTGACTTTCCAAAAAATGTTAGGAGGTTATAAATTCGCCGAGTTTTTTTTTAAATGTACCTATGTTCACCGATAATTCGTACAAATTATAACATAGAAAATGTTTGTTTTGACGTTTAGTAAGAGGTATCAGATTTGATTTGTTGTAGCGAATCTTGGACATGTATAAAAATGGAGAGTCACAAATAAAACTGTGTCAGAAAAATATACTTCAAACATATTCGAGGGCTATCTAAGTGGCATAAGAATCTACGACATCGGTCGAAATAAATATTTGGTCATAGATTACGTCGTTTTGATTCAGAATTGCTAAATCAACCTTGCTCGAACTAATTTATACCTGCGTCCCTGAATTCTGGCTGAGTTTGAAGAATTGATTCCGTTACATGCTTTACGACTTTCGTATCTGAAATTTAAAAATTTGATTAACATCTATTAGACGATGGTATGTCTTAGATAGGTGGGATTTGGTGGCCAAAGCCTTAAACGAGGTTTATAATGAGGAGTTTTCAGTGAAATCGTTCTGTCAAAAAAGAAAGAGGCCGTTTGATTCTTTGTAATTTAAGTATATAGTGAACATTATAATATAATATTAGCTTATGATATGATGAATAGAACAAAAAAAAATGGTTGCCTGTAAAGTCGGTTTTACGGGCGAAGATTTTACGTGACAACGTAGATAACATAGTTGAGTGGGAGAGAGACGCAAGGCATTCGGCGGGCCTCTCTCTCGTTCGGTGACTCATCGTAACGTTACCGAGCGTTACACTTTTTCATAAGTGACTCCCAGCCGCAACCTAATTTAAGACGTTGTCACGTCAAAATATGATTTGTGGCGTCTACATAGTATTTAAGTACATAATAACTCGTTGTAGGTATAGTATACATACATACATACATACTATCACGTCTCTATCCCTAATGGGGCAGACAGAGCATTTTGGGTCTTGCGGTTCTATGGTATAGGTATAGTATATATGTATATTTTTTATATAAGTACCTGATTTATTTGCGTTCATATACGAGTAAACTGACATTTCGTTGAAGTCTGTCTTTCTGCGGTTCTTCACCACTGTTGGCACTTCAACGAGGCTGTCTTTAGAAAGGTGCTCGAAAGGAAGAATATTATCTGCAAATGACAATGTAAAGTTTTTTTTTTGGTTCATGTCAGTGAGGACTGGGGGATATTACATTGCCAAATATCTCTGATCATTTAAATGATCATATATTTGATCCAATATAATATCAAGCAGGAAATGAATCATGTCTATATTACATTATCCAATATCAATGATATGATCTATGATCCAAGATAAATGATAGTGTAATATGCCCCTAAAAAAAGTAATACTAGGTGGCAACACAGTGATAGTCCAATCGACTGTTGTCATTGGACCATCAGTTGACAAATTCTATAGCGCCGTCAAGTATACCCAATAACAGCAGGTCATCGGACCTAAATACACAGTGCTGCCATCTGGTGTCCAAACCATATCTTTTTGAAAAATCTCATTCTAAAGTCAATCCATATATAACTTTTTCACTCTACATACTTGTACATATATATCCAACGATAATGTGGGTATAGTTAATCGTATTTAAAATTTAATTGGATTATAAGTTCCTTTGAAAATTCTTCGGAAAGGTGAAAAAGGTGAAAAAGGATATATTTATATTGGTGTAGCAAGGTTCACTATCAAGTTCGGAAAAAAATTCTTCATTAAATTTGATAAGCATGTAGATATAGCCTATTGAATTTTCGATTTCAAATGAGCCCTAGTAGTCATAAAGGGCTTGTCGAAAAATATCTAATATTCACAGCTGTTTGCGCTGTTGACGCCATATTTGTTTTGGAGACTACTAGCGCTGCAGTGAAAAGAATCTGAACTAAATTTGAATCACTGCTGAGTCTTGATCAGTCATCTTCAAAGGGCTGACTTTCAATACGCCAAGTTTTTAAACATTGAGTAATTCTAGTCCAATGATTAATCGGTTAGAGTATCTAACTGCATCTTACGCTAGTTTGAAATATCGCCTTTGTGAGCAAAATACATTGGAAATCCATAGTCTTTACCTACCCCCATGGGAAACTGACGTGAAGATATGTATATGTCGCAGTTGAATTGTATACTCCGTTGTTATTCAAAAACTCTAGCTGTTTGGCAATACAGCTCGGTTTTGTAAAACAGCTGAAAATATTTCAGCTCGATTGTCAATGAGTTACGTAATTACGTCCTAGCGTTGAGATAGCATACAGGGTTACCATTATTAAATAAAACTGTGTTACCAAACGAAATAATATATGACGAGACAATAGTTATTCTTTATTATTTTTATATTACTCGTGGGATTGAAATAAAACCTCAATTCAACTCCTTACTAAATAATTCAGTCTACAACATCATAAAACACCAATGAAGAATGATAATCAGAAGTGCTATTTTTGAAACGCGGAGTCACCTAAACGTGTGGTTTTCCTTACAAAAAATCGTTCGTTTAGTGACTCCGCGTTTCAAAAATAGCACCTGTGCTCGATGCAATTGGAATAAAAATATAGAAATTTTGTAAACCCGACAACTCAATGGCGCAGCGATTTCTTACGGCCAATTGATCCACGTGAAATTTCCATCTTGCCGGTAGGCGGGCGTCGAAATAACAATATGGGATCCAAGCTAAAGGTCTGCTTTATTTTTTTCAATTTTTTGCACTCCGAAATCACAAACGATGCCCCCGATGTCTCTCGATAAAAACAGCTTAGTCCCGGAACGCGGTGAAGAATTTACTTTATGGGAGGCCATATTTGTTGTTATGACACTGACACTTCACAAGCCACAAGTGGCAGAATTCCGAACGAATCGTTCTACAATCTTACGTTAGCTAGTTTGTTAAACGTAACACATTGGACGATCTAGCTGACCGATTTTCAGCTATATTACAAAACCGAGCTGTAATGCTAAATAGCTAGAGTTTTTTAATAACAGCGGATTATACAATCCAACTGCGACATATATAAATATGTAAGCAAAATAAATGTATTTAAAAAATCACATAACCAACCACATGGCATAGGGTTCGCGCGAGACTTGGCCGAAGCTGATTTGGATCTTTGGGTTGTTATACGAGAGATCAACTTCAAGGTTTCCAGAGGGTCATTCTTTGATACCATCGCAGGATTATTACAACTGCAACCTGCAACACAAGCAGAAAAGCCATTTTTGAAAGGCGGAGAACTAAACGAATGGTTTTTCCCATAAAAAATTGTTCGGACTCCACGTTTCAAAAAAGGTACCACGTTGTATTTGATTTTCGTGTGTGTACGTGGCCAACACTAGTGTCAGACTTTTCAAAATAGCTAAAGGTATCTGGCGTAGCCTCGGGACCATAACTACCACAAGTGGCGTAAAAAATTCTTGAGCTCCTTCGTGCTTCGAAAGGCACGTAAAAAAGGCTGACTGCATTTTTTATGCTTACAAGCTTTATAAGATGCCTTTTGCCAGCTCAAATAAATAAACTCCAGTGATAGCTATCGCTGTCACACTGGATAAGATGATGATGAATACAGACTAAAAGAAAAAGGGGAAGTTACGTTTTTTCTCTTAAAATATAAAGTTGTTTTCTTTTTTATATCTTTAAAATAACTAGCCAAGTGCATGTCGAGACACGCGCAGTGTAGGGTTCTATAGTTACGAATGCCAATATTACTACAACGTCAAAAGACGAATTATGTATTGAATTTGTTTGAAATTTTAGGGTTCCGAGTAAATTTTATAAGTTGTAGGCGACAACTTATAAAATTTACTCGGAACACTATAAACCAAATATTTCGGAAACGAATCCCTGATACAAAAGTTATGGGGGTGAACGCTTGAGAGTCGGGTTTTTTTTTATTTGCATTGCAAATAAACTTATAACAGTATTTTCTCTGCGAAATGAACTAGTTATTTAAAAACCAAACTGATAGAAAGTGACGAAGACCTCTACCTAGTTTAAAAAATAAACTTTTGTTTTTTAATTAAAATATGCACAGGATTTAAATACATATTGGATAAGTTTCTTAATTTACAGTCTAAGGAGGTCGGGCGTGAGAGGTATTGTTCAGTCTAGCAAGTTTAGCATTCCGTTACCCAAGTTTGAGGCTAGATCTAGGGCAACAGATATTCTAGAGCTTTGCACGTGCAGGTCATGAAAGTCTATCTGAAAATATGTGAAAGAATTTTTTTTATGACAGTGATAATTTTTTACCCCCTACAAAAAAGAGGAAGTGTTATAAATTTGACGTTAATTTTATGAATTATGAAAAAAATTTGGATTTTCCATACTAAATCGATCAAGCTGATAAGCAATTTTGTAAAGAGGAACTAAATGTTTTTTTACAATTCGACCTGTGCTCTTTGCGAAAGTTGTTCAGTATGAACGGTATCGGTACGCCTGAGAACATGGCAAGGTTACAGATTTACAACATGTATTCATTGAGGACCAGAAAGTTGAATTCTTAAAATGTTGAGGTTGCAAAACGTTGAACTTTCAGAATGTTGTATCCCAATATAAACCCTTTTTCTGCCACTGTCAGGTAAAACGCAAAGAAAGGAGACTTTTTCTAAGCAGTAGGACATAGATAATAAAAAAGTTCTTACTGTTCTCAGTAGCACGGTATCGCCTGGCCCATCTGCTATCGCTGTCCACGCTAGACAAGACTGGCATCGATACGTGGTCCCTCTCTGACGAGTGTGCTTTCTGTTTGGTGATCAGGCGCGCGAGGGATGAGAGCTGATCTTTGCGGGGACCTGGATAATTCAAATTTCAAAATTATGGCACTTTTACACATCAATAACTACATAATGTGTGCGTGCAGTGCATATTACTACAGTACAGAGGTAATAATATACAATATTTATATACATATTACGCATTTAAGCACTATTACACACTAGGGACAGTAGGTATGCCCGCGAAGCCCGCGCCATCGCCGACAAACAACGATTATAAGTAACAATGTTCAAACAGAAGAAAAAGATTATGATTTTGTATTGATAACTTTTACCTATATCTATGCACATAATAAAACAGTAAAAAAGTGTGTATGTACATTAAATATATTTCCAAAAAAACATTGGGGGCGATGGGGACATAGTAATAGAGTAAGAATTAAAAAAAATGACTGTCTGTTTGTACACGCTAATCTCCGGAAATACTGGACGGATTCGAATGAAACTTTTTTGTTATATAGCTGTTAAGCCTGGGCAACATATAAGATAAAATTGATTTTGGAAAATGGAACACCTGATGAAGTACTATAATGGTCTATTAAACTATAAGAAATATAAAAATGATGGCTTAGCAAAAGTTGTTCAGCCTGATGAGCATTTTCCAGAGACATAAAGTCAACGCGCACGAAGTCGCGGCTTCGGCTAGTTCATAATAAAAAGTAAAAAATATAAATCCCAGCACTAGCTGCTAAATAATAGGTGATGTTCGTGGGCAAAAAATAAAAAACACATTTTAAGTCCACGAAGAGCACCTGCGAATATTAGGCGCTCTTCAGAATAGGCCAGGTGCCATTCAGACTAGTCGCTAGTCTGTAAAAGCCCTAAGAAATATTCTGCCTACTGCGTTTGTTCTTCTTCTTATCGTGTGTTAGTGACTTACACTAGTGTCATGTCAGAGTTTTTAAACCGCCTTAAAGGCCTCTGACATAGTTTTAGGTAACGACCAATGTCAAAGACAATGACCGGGACCGACGGCTTAACGTGCCCTCCGAAGCACGGATCATCTTACTTATCAGACAATCAGGTGATCAGCCTGCAATGTCCTAACCAAACTAGGACAACAACACAAAGTCGTTGGGAATCGAACCCGCGACCTCCGGATGTGACCGAACGCTCTAACCACTACACCACGGAGGCAGTTAGGCAATGCGTTTGTATTAACTAGCTACGTTAAACATTTAATTACATACATGTAACGATTCTAGTGCCGGAAGCACACTTTCTGATATCAATGTTAGGGTTTGAAGCACATTGTACGGCGATCGCTGCGGTGTGGTGCTGTGACGTTTGGGTAACAATCTCTGAGGCTGCTGACAAACAAAATATAACGTTAATATGTTTTCCTTTACACTTGTGATGTCTGGAGTAAAATTTATAACGTGAAAGGAACATACGCGTAATAAACAAAACCACGAGCAATACATCACTTAAGGGTCCCCCGACCCTAGACCAAAATACAACTTTCCATACAAACGTAGTCTACGTTTTATTTCAAAACGACATGTCCGATTTGGGCAAAATTTTGTAATTTCAAAGATATTGCAATTATCTAGGTTTATAACTAGTTTCCGACGGAAAAATATGAACGACGGTTGAAATAGAATATAGTGTTTTATATCATTTTTGACCATTAGTATGGGAAACTTCTAAATCGTTATATTTTCTTTCCAGTTCATAATTTTACCATAGGAAACCAGTTATAACCCTAGATAATTGCAATTTCTTTACAATTACCAATTTTTACCGGAATCTGACATGTGGTTTCAAAATTAAACGTAGACTACGTTTGTATGGAGAAGTGTAGGGTAAGGGGACTCTTAATTCTATCATGATTCTATCTTTCTCTTTCATTTCCTTATTTCTACTTTCATATTCAATATGTGCTCAAATTCATGCTTCTTTTTCATACTTTTTCATCACAACACGTCGGCACCTTGTTTTTAAATTTCAATTATTTTCTTTATTATTATTTTTCTTTTATGAAGTCAATCTGATAATCCGGTAAATAATATATCCAAAACAGACTTATCCTATAACTAATCTTTATTTATCGCTCTTCCGACACTCTTCACTTGACGGTATTGACTGAAAATCAGTGTTTGCTCCCTGAGCAGTTCAACGCTGAGTTATTGCCTTTTTGTGTCACTGCGGTTCACCTTATTTCTACGACTGATTGTCATTGTTTTTGTGTTGATTTGTTTGTATGTACATTTATATGTGTGTGCCTCAGTGAGACAAATAAAGTGTTTATCTATCTATCTATCTATTATGATGAAATTAGTAAAAAATTGGCATTTACATACCAAAGTGTGTAGCCGCCTGGGCAATTTGAATGTCGAATTTTTTATTTGTTGTTTGACTGTTCTTTTATTATCATTATACTATAGAGATGTAGTATAGCCCGTGGTTCGATTTTTACAGGTATGTCCCTTCCACGTTGTATAAATAAATAGAAAATTAAGGCTGCAATTTGATTATCAGAGCTGGGTCAGGCTTGTGTCACTTCCCGTTTAAGGGTCCTAACCGCGCTAGCGAGCTAGAAAATACAAAAAAAATATCTCTTTCTGTAAGTGAGATTTACAGAAACCCTCGTACAACTTTTTAGCTAGTATTCTTAAGTTACATTAGAACCTCGAAAGTCATTGAAATACAATACGCTGTAGTTTCCTTTGCAAAAAATACTAAAAAACGGCCACTTTTGACTCTTTTTGTAAAGGTTTATAAAGCGGATAGTATTTCAATGACTTTCGAGGTTCTAATGAAACTTAAGGATACTAGCTAAAAAGTTGTACGAGGGTTTCTGATAATCTCACTTACAGAAAGAGAATTTTTTTTTTGTGTTTTCAAGGTCGCTAGCGCGTGTAGGAGCCTTAAGTAACGAAAATATATCTACGCGCGGCGACCTCTCCGGAGTGGAAAATTCAGTACTATCGCGCTATATTAAGAACTGAGTGACCAGAGTAATAAGAAAGATATTGGCTTGCAATGGAATTCCAGATCTACAAGCGGAAAGGTGATGAGTTCTGACACAAGCTAAATTAAACCATATCGCTAACCACATTGAGTAGATATTTCTTTGAATTTATTTGCTGCGTGAGACTTCTGTACGTACTATAATATTCTGTGGCTGGGTAGAGTAGGCGCGTGGATTAACTAGAGTGTAACTATATTTTAAATGTACTTTTGATTATTGTCTTAGTT
The DNA here is from genome assembly GCA_963555685.1 of Acrobasis consociella. NCBI lineage: Eukaryota > Metazoa > Arthropoda > Insecta > Lepidoptera > Pyralidae > Acrobasis > Acrobasis consociella. The sequence continues at coordinate 3,470,590 of OY743111.1, read as the reverse complement.
TGTGCAATAAAGAATTTTTATCTTAAATCTTATTCTTATAGTGTCCTATAGACAGAGTTCTTTAATGAGTCCTGTGGGTTTATAATATAGACCGACACAGAGTCAAAGAATTACACCATACAAATTTCACCTGATTTGGTCCAGTACATTCGGACAGACAGACAGACAGACAGACAGACGCACGAGTGATCCTACAAGGGTTTAGTTTTTCATTTTTTGTAGAAAACCCTAAAAACATCGCGATGAATTGATAAACTTCTCCTTTTTTGGAAGATGTAAAGCAGAGCCAATATTACTAGGTTCATATTTTTAAAAGTTCCAGAATAGAGGTACCAGCAAAAACTAGGTATCTAGTTCGTACTTACTCCTACCTTTAAATTGAGTAAATGTTCTCTCAATCTATCGCAGGTTGACTGGAAGCGATCCCTACATGGGATAAGTCCGCCTTTATATATTTGCTCTTTCGAATTTTTTGTACTTTATTTAGTTTTTGGTACAATAAAGTTATTAGAAACAAACAAACAAAAAAACTATTTATAAAAACGACTTACCGATTGTACTGCAGTTGATTTGTTTACGACAACAGGAGCATGTAGTGCATTGATCTGTAATTTAAATAGTTAAACTGAATAGGTATATGTATCAAAACTTGGGTAGATGTCTGAGTCAAAAATCAATTGATCAATGTATCAAATCCATTCTCAACATGATTTTAGATTTATTAATAGAGAAAACCTGATGCTAAGAGCGCTATTTGACTTTGTATCTCATAGTAAATCTCATAGAATTTTTTTTAATTTTTTTTTTATTTTAAATATATGGGGACAAATTACACTAGCCAGCCCTAAGGTAAGTTTGAGACTTGTGTTATAGGATACTAACTCAACGATACTATATTTTATAACAAATACATGTATAGATAAACATCCAAGACCCAGGAAAAATTGAAAAAGGCCATTTTCCAACTTGCCCTGGCTGGGGATCGAACCCAGGACCTCCGGGTTGGCGGTCTAGCGTGTTGACCATTACGCCATGGAGGACGTCAAATGTTTGTTTTGACGTTTTAAGGGTTTCGTACCCAAAGGGTAAAAATTATTAAGACTTCGCTGTCTGTCCGTCTGTCTGTCACCAGGCTGTATCTCAAGAAACGCGATAGCTAGACAGTTGAAATTTTCACAAATTATGTATTTCCGTTGCCGCTATAACAAATACTAAAAAAAACAATATTTAATTGGGGCTCCCCTACAACAAACGCGATTTTTTATAGATACACTTGGCCGGTTATTAATTATGTCTATGGATATGTCGCAGTGTTATAAAGCACCCATTTACAAGCTTTTGTATAATTTGCAATCTTGCCTTAGCTTATTTAGTATAGTTCGTTGCTTAGTAGGCAGTTGAGTCCATTAATTTGTTTTTTTTTTTAAGTTTGGCTCGACTCCGTTGCGTATTTAGCCATGCTCAAGTTAATAGAAAGTGGGAAATAACAATTGATGTGAATTTAATATATATATGCAATCAAAGGTTGGTATAGGTCCTTTGATTGCTTTAAGGGAGCTTCTGGCAACAAATCTATTATACGAGTCCACTGGTTTTCATAGCAGATTGAGTGGCGGACGGGGCGCCTAAAGACCGCAGTCCGCAAATAAATATCACTACAGCCGCACTATGATTGTCCACATTAAACATTTCACATATTGTTCATCAGAATGAGCATTTATAACACCAAACCACACCAATTTCATATTATAAAGTCCACTAGAATCAATTTGCAAAACAATTTAAAGCAAACTAAAACTGAACCCCTTGACTTCCCGCCAAAAACTCATTCATTTTTTTATGGGTTGTGCTAAGCAAACGCATAGACAAACGCAGAAAGTGACTTTAATACACGGTGACTTTCGCACAAGCCAAATTTTTTGGAGCAAGTTCAGTCTGTTATTAGTTCAATTGTTTTTATGGAAAGCAGTATCACTGACAGAACTTGCTAAAAAAAAATTGTCTGGTAGTTAAAAGTCACCAGAAACTTAAGTCGTTTTCTTTTTTAAATTATCATTGGATACATATGTTAAAAAAAACCCTGTCCGATCCGATAAGGTAATGTTGGGTAGCTTGTGCAGGTTCTATCTATCAGTTTACTAGCTGTACCCGCAAGCTTCGCTCCCCGTGGGAATTTCGGGATAAAGAGTACCCTAAGTCCTTCCCCGAGTCTTAAACTATATCCATACCAAATTTCATACTAATCGGTTCAGTCGTTTAAGCATGAAGAGGTAACAAACAAACATACAAACTCAAGGGTTGGGAGAAATCGATAAATAGAACCTGCACAAGCTACCCAACATTACCTTATCGGATCGGACAGGGTTTTTTTTAACATTTGTATACAATGATAATTTAAAACAGAAAACGACTAAAGTTTCTGGTCGAACTTAGAGTCGTTTAAACATCGCTCCTTTTTTGTAAATACCTTCAAATTTCTCAGGTTCCGTAGCTTTATCGACAGCAATACTGGAAGTAACGACTGCAGCAGACTTGATTTCTCGGTCTGTTTGTATCTCTCTGGAACTTCCTTGTCCAACTAAAACAATGACCATAGAGTTGTGTGACCAAATATCTTCTTTTTCTCTTTTTTGTCTTTTTGTCTGTCTATGGCATCATATTTTTTTTAAATGTAAAAGCAAGTTCCCTTGCGGTGGTTCGCCTTTTAGCTATACTTAATCAAATGAAATTCAGTTTCAAAGTTATTGGGGGTTAATGCTACAAAGTCGGGGTTTTTTAATTAACAATTATATTATTTACAGTTATTCGTTGTTCCGTCACTCATCACTAGATGGCGTCTTCGGGGGTTTTTAATTTGCCTGGCAAATAAGCTTGCTAACTTTTAAATTCGGCGTCATTGACTACCTATATAAGCTGTATCAGACGATTTCATTAAGGTATTCTGTATAATGAAGTGTAAAAGCGTCTGTAAATGTCTAATGAATAACGAGAATAAATACTTTAAAAAAAAAACATATCTTTATGCGTTATAATCTAAACAAAGTCGTGTTAGTTACACTATTTATATCTCAAGAACAGCTGGACTGATTTAGATGAAACTTGGTATGGATATACCTCTAGTTTGAGACTGTGTTAAGGATATAGGATAGCTTTTATCCCGAAATTATTACGGGGAGCGGGGCCCGCGGGCTCAGCTAGTACCTTTTTATGTTTAAGAGCTGGGCTCTTGTCGGTGGTGTGCTTTCCATGTCTCTCTTTCTTTCGCTAAGTTCTTAACCTTCTTATATGTTTTCACGTTTAATTTTTCTTTTATTTGGTCGATAAATTAAGCTAGTATATCGTAATTGAACTTAGAGAACTTAGATCATTCTTTAAACTAAAGGTATGTTGAACAATATAGCATAGAGGTTCACTACCCTAAAAGACAAGGAAAAAACTAAATAAAATAAATAGCGACGAATATGCACATAATCTGACATAAATTCCCACGTTGTAGCATAACATTACCCACACGGCAGCGGCATCCCGGTGGAATTTATCAAAGGGGATAACAAATCGTACATCTACCATCAGATCCTCCCATCATTACTCACCATTGCGCACAATTTAACGAAAAATTCGCGTAAACACGCAAAAAATAAATAACAAGGCATGTTGATCTATGTGTCATGAAGTTTATTTGCCAGGCAAATTAAAAAAAATTTACTGATACTATATATAGGCCAAAAAATAATTATAACTATAAATAAATCGAATCATACCGTGTTTGGTATCAAATTGAAAAATAGATACATTACTAGCTGTTTCTTCATGATGTGCTTGCATTTACTGGGGTTTTAGTTTTAAAAACTATCTTGTAGCTCATCAGGTAGATTATTAAAAAAATGTGTGTATACGTATTTTTTCTTTTTTGATAAGCAAACGATACTACACAGTGCATTTAAATTCACATGACGTCACGATCAAGTACAATTTTAAAAATTCGATGACGTAAATCACTTAAACTCTGAAACATGCGCTGTATCTTTGCAATTATTACTACTTCGCTAAACGAAAAAATATGGGTTTATTATTTTTGGATAATCTAATTGCCGTGTGGTTTCCGGCAGAGTAGAATAGGGTCTCTCCAAGTCCTCCTGTGGATGTCGTAGAAGGCGACTTAGGAAATACGAGCTAAACAAAGCTTATAAACATCAATGAGGCCTCTCCAACCCGTCTGGCCAGCGAGGAGAGTGCAGGCCAAGTCATTTGGCTGCTCTGGCCAAGTATGGCTCTGGTAGTACAGAGAGGGTCGTGCTTTTGCAGTAGAGACTAAAAGACATGATGATGATGATGATGAATCTAATGGCGGACTAATCTTATACCTTTAAGAGCAATTCTTGTATATTTATATATATATATTTATAAATTTCTGTGATCTCGAAAACGGCTCTAACGATTTGGCAGAAAATTGGTATATGGGGGTTTTCGGGGGTAAACAATCGATCTAGATTAGTTTTATGTTTGAGAAAACGCGTGTTGTCGAGTTTTCATGCGTTTTTCTTGCCACGCAGAATATGTTCGCTATTTTTCGCGCTGGCCGCCATCCTTTTAGCTCAGCGGTTAAGGATGCGGACCGCTAGAAAGAGTGTTACGGGTTCGAATCCCACTCGGTGACTTACTTTTTTTATGTTCAAATTTATATATATATATATATATATATTATTTTGTATTGTTTTAGACAAGTTTAAAAAATGTAGTTAATGTTTGAGATGTAACCAAGCAAAGCTCGGTCACCCAGGTACTTAAAATATTATTTGGGGATGTATCCTTTTTGATAAAATATAAACTTACCACGTTCATAGTGAGAGTGTTGAACGTAGACGTCCAAAGTGTAGTTCTTTAAGTTCATCTTTGAGGATGCCGCAGACTTAGTGTTGGTGCGCATAGCACTTGTGGTTGTAGACACTATTATGGGGTGTGATGCTGTGACAAATAAAAAAATTATTAAATAAATATATACGGACCAACCACACAGATTGAGCTAGCCCCAAAGTAAGTTTGAGACTGTGTTATGGACTACTAACTCAACGATACAATGTTTTTTTTAACAAATGCATAGGTATACTATAAATAAACAAGCAAAACCCAGGTATTCTTTTTTTCATATAGACTTGACCGGGGATCGGACCCAGGACCTCTGTGGCATGATGACCAATAGACCACAAAGGTCGTCAAAGAAAATAAAAAATCATATTTTTATTACAAGCTTTTATTTAACTTGCAACGTATGTTTGTTCGGGTGGGATCTTTAAACACAATTTTCAACCAGTTATCCTCAACGGATTTAGCTGAAATTTTGTATACTTGTGTAAGTCGGATGACAATACAATATTATGAAGTCAATGAGTTGTTCTGATGATGGAGCCCAGAGATATTCGACGGAACTCAGTTATAAAACAACATAACCTCATCGAGTAGGTCTCGTCTGTGTTGTCGTGACGTATTTTATGGGAAACGATGCTTAGGGTCTATCACGCGGACGAGCTGGCGCGTCGGGGATCGAGTATGTTACCGGAGGGTCCCCTTCCGATGGCTTCCGATGGAAACAGGCTCAATCATGGCAATCCCTCCAGACGTGCTGACAGGCTAGGGAGGCGCTGCCCCAATGGGACAGACGCTTATTCCGACGTCTGTTAGCACTGCCAAGGAGGAACCTACGCCGTATGATTGACATCATTACTGGTCATTGTGCACTAAACAAACACCTCTTCACCCTAGGTTTAACTAACAGTCCTCTGTGCAGAGCATGCATGGAGGCTGAAGAAACTGCGAGCCATCTCCTCCTGGAGTGTGATGGCGTCGCACACATAAGAAGAAGGTTCTTAGAACACCCGGGAACCATGGCGGAAGCGTGCAGGGCGCCAACAGGCGTTCTAGGCTTCCTGCAGGAGCTGGGCTGGTTCGAGAACTGAGGCCGGTGGCAGCTCACCACGCAAAACGGGACCGGCAATTTCGGGCCTAATTGCGGAAAAAATTGTCCTCGACGGAAGTAAGTAAGTAAGTAAGGGTCTATCACGCAGACGGATGGTGGTCGATAGAACTCAGTTATAAAACGACTTAACACAATCGAGTTTGGGCTTATTTCATTTGTCTTGATAAGTACTTTGGCCACACAATAAAAGCTTGTACAAAAAATGTAATTTAAAAAAAAAACTTATTTATTTACACTTTCATAACTCTATCATCATCATCATCCGAGCGTATTCCCGGTTGCATCCTCAACGGTCCCATGCTGGTCCCATGCTGGTCTGGGAGAAATGAAAAAACTTAGAATGTACCAGCTGCTTCTCTTCCCGCGCAGATTGTAAAAGCCGATCGAGGGAATGGGCAAAAATGCAAATCATGTTAACAAGCGATGCGGCTAGCAACCCATCACTGTATTAATTGCTTTTCCATCTTCTCGCCCACCATGACGCTAAAAGTGGCTTTTGGGTCTTGCGGCCCTGGCCTCTGCATAGAGACGCAAGACCCAAAATGCTCTGTCTGCCCCATTAGGGATAAAGACGTGATAGTATGTATGTATGTATCCTCAACGGTAACGCTTTGGAGCACGGTCCGCTACTTAACCTACGTGATTTTACGATTTTACTGTTTTTTACATAGAGCGACTGTCGTCTGACCTCCACAACCCAAAGGATAGCCCAGAACCAATCCGTGGATAGGTTTAGCAAACGCTAGATGGCTTTTGGGATCATCAGTTTAAACGTGTTTTTTAAAACAAGGAATTATCTTTCTTTTCAGATAATCATTTGAGTCAAACAATATCGTGATCCTAACCAGACTGGAAACAACTTTTCACAAAGTATGCTTCTCAGTGGGATTCGAACCCACGACCTGCGGACCTGGGTGCTGAGGGTTAGAGCTAAAGATACCCTTTTTCAGATTTTCGCTCAAATCTGGATTACCATTATGATAACTTCTGACAAACGTTTCTACAAAGGTCATATTTATGTTGAAACTTTAGCCAGAAAGGGCATATACGTTGTTGTTTGAAAGCGCATACTTGTCAGGTGAAATAGAAAAAATAGTTTTTTTTTCAAAATCGATTGTGTTGTTTGGTGGTAAAGACGGTTTTAAGTTTTAAAACATTATTGTCACATAACATTGTTGTATCAAATAAACTAGACTTAAGTTACCTAAATTCGCGACAGATTTGTCTGAAGTCTCATCTTTTACTGTGAGGACCCCAATGGACTTTTGTTCGTGAATTGATGACATTGTACCTGTAAAAACAATGATTTTCATTCAGTTATTTTAACCTAAACAAATGAATTCTAATTTCTGTCAGCCACGCCTACTCATTAACGTAGAGAAGAATAAAAGCTCTTCTTTATTCCATCTTTAAAAAAAATTGAGATTGTGCGATAAGAGGTAAAGGTTATATTTTTAAGGTGAGGGCGCTTCTTCCCTGTATATCGCCCAAAGTAAAATATTACCGTACTCGAGTAGCACACTCTACTTTTCATCTCCAACTATAAGAAAAATAGCAAATACAAAACAGAATACAAGAACGACGTCTGTGCCAATTTTTTTTAAATTAATTTCTTCTTTATTTTGCCGGACTGCCGACTTTATTTTTGATTCTAAATAGGTTACACTCGTGTCATTTTTCAAATTATTTTTGGTCCCTAGAGATTTTCTTTTTCACTTTTCAGTCCAGAGTCTCCAAATGTTTCAGGATGAAAACGTCATTTTTCGAATAGATGAGATGATTTTTTTTAACGTAATTTTTCTGCTTCTATGCAATATATTATTATCATACATGTATGAAAAGAACATACTCCCCTTCATGTTTTAAAAAGGGAAACCAAAAACATACTCCTTTTCATGTTTTAAAAAGTGAAACAAACTTGAAATATATTTAAAACACACAAGTACTTTTAAGTAAAACATTTCGTTTTATGACATAAAATAAACAATATTTTAGACAATCCTGTAACTGTTTAACTTACCGACTTCAAAGACAAATGGCTTGTAAATGCTCTCAACAAGTGACGACTGGGATTGTTCTAGTATCGCGGTGTTTTTAGGTATGCCTGTAATAAATAAAACTAGTCATTTCTAAGTTTGAAATGGTGGCTTTTTAGGGTCCCGTAATAAACAAGGCACACTTATACTTTTGCCATATCTGTCTGTCTAATGGAGATTCTACCCAGAGACTAGACTGGAAAGCTATAATTTGGCACAGGTGTGTATACTAAGCAACTAACAGCTATAAATACAACTAAATATAATAATAAACTTAACGTAATGAATAGTGCCTATATGTATACATATATTTATATTATGTATTTATAATATATATACCTGGGCGACCGAGCTTTGCTCGGTTACATCTCAAACATTAACTAATTTTTTTTAAACTTGTCTAAAAACAATGCAAAATAAAAAATAAAAAAAAACTTAAACATAAAAAAAAACAAAAGTAAGTCACCGAGTGGGATTCGAACCCGTAACACTCTTTCTAGCGGTCGCTATCCTTAACTACTGAGCTAAATCAAGGCGGTCGCGGCGCGACGAAATTAGCGACCATATTCTGCGTGGAAAGAAAAACGCATGAAAACTCGAAAACACGCGTTTTCCCAAACATAAAACTAATCTAGATCGATTATTTACCCCCGAAAACCCCCATATACAAATTTTCAGCGAAATCGTTAGAGCCGTTTTCGAGATCACAGAAATTTATAAATAAATATATATACATACAAGAATTGCTCGTTTAAAGGTATAAGATTTTTAGTTGCGTATATATTAGTCTATGTATATACATTACGTATTGTATAATAATATATGTGTGTATATGTTTAATTTTGTTTTAAATAAGTACCCACATGTATTTGTATTTAACTTTAGTTTATTTTGTACACGCCTACTACTACCTTTTTTCTTCTCTTTTCCTCTGTTGGGTCTGCTCAAAAGTCAAAAATCAAAAATTTTTATTCAATGTAGGATAAATTTATCTCTTATTGAAGGTCATTTTTTGCTGGAAGAGATTTCTTATGAAATAAGCAGTACCTATGTACTCAATGTTCTTACTTTGTTTTTTTCTGTGTTTGTATTTTGTGTACATGAATTTTGTAAATAAATAAATAAAATAACAGCTATAACGTACAGATGCAGAAGCAGATGTATGTCAGGCTTCAAAAATGGAGTCATAATCTCTCATACAATTAATATATGATATTATGACTCAATTTTTTATGCGTACTGTACATTATAGCTGTCGTATATGGTCTCCTGACGATTTATGTGGAAAGATGTAATGAGATGTATCTTGCTATAATGTATATAGTAGTCCCATACATGTGTGAGTAAAGTGGGAGTCAAAAAGACGAACATCATAAATTTAGCCACAAGAATTTTTTTGGCGTACTAATTAAACGTTGTATACAGTACTTATTCCACGACAGACATGATGCAGTCGCGATGCTGTAGCGCGTTAGCATCATTACTGTATCGCGTTGCAAATGCGACTATCGCGCGTTAGTAGTCGCGATGCAGTCGCACGTTTACGAAACGCGCGACTGCATCGCGACTAAAAGTCGCAGTGGGCGAGGGGCCTAACAGAAGTGGGTAGTACTACTGTTTGTTTTGTTTTTTGTGTGTGTAAGTGGCCAACACTGGTGACAAATTTTTCAGGCTGTTTACAGGAATCTGACATAGCTTGACGACTGTCATACAATGATGACAGCCGGGACCAACGGCTCACACGTGCCTTCCGAAGCACGCTCAAGAATTTTTTTATGTCTCTTGTGGCCTATCCAAGTGCGGATCATCCCCGGTATTGCTTTACTTGCCAAAGCGCCGGGCCAATCTACAAAATAAGGTAGGTATTATAAAATTCTTTACGTGTAAGTTCCAAGCTGGTAACTGAGGCTTTTTGGAATTCTTCTGATTTTCCCACTGACATGTTTTTCACTAAGACTGGTTCTATAAATATTTGAGAATCTGCAAAAACATAGGGTTTAAATCGTGAAGATGAGAAAATTATTTTGATATTTTTAAAATGATTTGAAAGTCAAAAAATCACGACGTCAATTATGATAAGTTTATGATCCAGTAACTTTAAACCTCACTGCATGCGTCAAATCTGTTTTTTTTTTGCAGACTTGTGTATGATGTTAGTGGCCCAATGCATAATCCAAGTTTGTGAACTCGAGCGCCGAACAAACCTTTGTCAAAGATCGAAAAAATCGCAAAAAAGATTTTTTAAATTTTAGCGATTATATCCTAAAGGACTAGTAATTGAAAAACTTTCTAAGGCATATTTAAAGTAGACTAAATTTACTATAATATTACACTAAAATTGTCTCTGTACACTCAAAAGTTTCCGAGATTAAGCCTTTCAAAGTTAAACATTTTTTTCGAAATTCGCAATTTTTTGCAATTCTGTCGTTAATTCGTTATGAATGAATTTTGACCCTGATTATACTATGTGCTTTTATGTAGGGATGTTAAAAAAAGAAAATGAGACGTGTGAATGATGATGTTTAAACTAAGCTATAATTAATTAAGTTAAAAAGATAAGTCTTTCAAATGAAAAGAAAAAAAAAGGATTTCAAATAAATAAAAAATATACGTACCTTTCAAATCTATTTGGCAGGATTGGCCTGTGTCGACGGTAGGCGATAATATTTCGCAGAATTGGCCTGTGTCGACGGTGGGCAATTGTATTTCGCAGGACTGCCCTGTGTCAGCGGTAGGCGATTGTATTTGGCAGAGTTGCCCTGTGTCGACGGTAGGCAATAACATTTGACAGGATTGCCCTGTGTCCACGGTAGGCAATACTATGTGGCAGGATTGCGCTGTCTCGAAGGTAGGCAATAAAATTTGATGGTTTTGAGAATTTCCGGAATTTTCGGAAATATTTATCGAATATGTTTCAGTTGATACAATTTTCAATGGATCTTTGGCATCTGTAAGTAGCACAATATAAAAATATTAAGAATAACTAAAACTCAAATGCGAATAATGTAGGTATACCTATACTGTGATGAAGATAAAAATGTGTACATCTACATGACACACACACACTATAATCTATTTTAAGGTCCAATTCAGTTCATAAATTTTAGATTAAATATTTATGAACTGAATTGTGCGTGTTACCGGTCAATACTGCGGTATCAGATTTTTAATTTTTTTTTGTATTTTATTTTATTTTATTATTTTATTTTATTTAAAAGGTACGCTTACAGTGATTACGTATTTGTATATATATGTGTCCACCGATTATATACGAAGACACCTGGATTAATTTAAAAAAAAACTTTTTTGTTGGAAAAGGTATACTTGTCAAGTGGTTCCGTTGAAATTTTAAAATCGGTTGTGTAGTGGGGGGGGGGGGGGGTGAAGTCGGTTTTTAGTTTAGAAAAATTATGTTAGTATGTACTTTCCCTTACACAGGGACCACGTCGGCGTAATGTGTAAACGCTCTTAGTTGTTTGTTTTTGTCTTCCTGTATGTAAGTGGCCAGCACTGGGTTCATATTTTTAATCTGCCTAATGGTTTCTGACACAGCTTGACGACTGTCCTACAATGATCATAGCCGGGACCAACAGCTATGCCTGCTTTCCGAGAAATTTGTACGCCATTTGTAGTCTCTTATCCAAGTGCTTTAGCCGTATCCGGCAGAGTAGAAAGGACCACTCCGAGTCCTTCCGTGGATGTCGTATAAGGTGACTTAGGAATACAAGCTAAACAAATCTTATAAACATCAATGAGACCTCTTTAACCCGTCTGGCCAGCGAGGAGAGCGTAGGCCAAATCTTGTGGCTGATCTCAAGTAAGGTTTTGGTAGTACAGAGAGGTTCGATTCCCGGCGGGGGCAACGACTTTGTGTTGTTGTCCTAGTATGGTAAGGACATTGTACGCTGTTCACCTAATTGTCTTATAAGTAAGATGATCCGTGCTTCGCAGGGCACGTTAAGCCGTCGGTCCCGGTCACTGTCTTTGACATTGGTCGTTACCTCAAACCATGTCAGAGGCCTTTAAGGCGGTTTTAAAACTCTGACACTAGTGTTAGTCACTAACACACACGATAAGAAGAAGAAGAAGAAGTACAGAGAGGGTCGTGCTCATGCAGTGGAGACTGATGATGATGATGATGAACCAAATGCAGATAACGCGTACTCCCTCAAGGCCGCGTACTATGCAGCTTAGCTCTTAATTGTAAAGGTCGATAAATACTTGCCATCAAAATGAGCAAAGTTGCTGGAAAACTTTTTCAAATTGAAAACTTGGGAAATTGCAGGCGGCACTATAGTTGTTGGGAACACTTGAATTCCTGAAAAAGTATATAGATTTTTATATATAAATAATACTTAATACTTTTATAATAAATAGTATATATAGATTCTTTTTGGATTAAAATTTACGTGACACTAATTTTACGGGTTACTCAAGTAGTTGACTTGACGACCTCTGTAGCTTAGTGATCATGCCAAATTCCAAATATGAACTTGAAAAAAATATAAGTGTTTTCTATATTGATGGTCAAAAATTATATATACAAACTATATTCTCCTTCAAGTCCATAGTATGAATATAAAGACCAGGTATATGCCATTTGTGCCACGTCTTTGAAATTACATTATTTCACCGAAATTCAACACGTTTAAAAATAAAAGCTAGACTACGTTTGTATGGAAAATTCTGATTCTGCAACACGAAACATCCAAATGACTCACTCGAAGTGCATTAGAACGGAATGACAATATATGCCCCGCGTCCGTCCGCTCGCCCGTTCGGGCCGCAGTTAACAACAACTACGTACCTCGTACCACGTAAACGGCCAAAAGGAAGGCAAGCGACGGCCGCCATACAGTTTGCGACAGCTAAGAGGTGAAAGTCACTAGTTGGAGACATACATACATACATACTATCACGTCTTTATCCCTAATGGGGCAGACAGAGCATTTTGGGTCTTGCGGCTCTATGCAGAACCCAGGGCCGCAAGACCCAAAAGCCACTTTTAGCGTCATGGTGGGCGAGAAGATGGAAAATCAATCAATACAGTGATGGGTTGCTAGCCGCATCGCCTGTTAACATGATTCGCATTTTTGCCCGTTCCCTCGATCGGCTTTTACGATCTGCGCGAGAAGAGAAGCAGCTGGTACATTCTAAGTTTTTTAATTTCTCCCAGACCAGCATGGGAGACGAGTTGGAGACGAATAATATTTATCAACTCAAGGCGAACAGACTTTAGTAAAGGTTACATTACTTAACGTGGCCTTTGATCCTTGTGGCTTTGGGTTAACAGACCTTTGATTTTGTCATAACCAACAATTACTTACCATCATTCAGGGACGTTTGTTCGGATGTCCCCACAGATTGCTTTATAGCCCAAGGGGTTTCAGACACGGAAGTATCTAGAAAAAAAAGTAATGATAGGTACATGAAGTACATCTATATGTCTTTTTCTTTGTGTTTTACTTCTCCCATTTTAGGTGGAGTCAGCCATGAAAGAGAAAAACTAGTATAAGTGCCACATAGGTGTTGAGCACGTGTTATAATAGGCTATTATGTATGACTGTGTATATTTTTGGTTAATATTTTATATAAAATAAGAAATACCACTGAAAAGAAATATTTATTTGAAAACAGCAAAAAAAGGTAAATTAATGAAGTAGTAAAAAAGTTTGTAACCTACTTATTTCTGGGCAGATTAAAAAAGAGTGTGTGTACTTATGTACACGCCATAGACATAGAATTTTTTTTACTACTTAAGAAGACGGAACATGCCGAATGCGACAAAAAATACTTTAATGTCGCTAACACAAGAGCAAAAGAGATAGCGATCACACTGACATGAGCCAACTTTTGGATGAGAGTCAACCGCGGTAATCCTAGCTGATAAAGTGTCAAACGAAAATTGGATTTTTCTTATAGTAAACTGTGTTTTTCCATAAGTTTCCTTACCTTGGAAAGATGGTATCTTGCAGCTTTACCGACTGTTATACAACAACCAACAATAATCCCAGTAAATACACATTTCACGGGTAATTTTGCCGGACACGTATTTCTCCAGTTAGTCACTATTTCCTTCGCAACTTCACCAAAAAACCACTCAAAATCAGGCATTTTATATTTTTATTGAAAGATAACACAATATTTATTAGTTATTTATGGAATTCAGTAATATATTGCAAAAAATATAAAGTTATCTGATTTCGCTAGGGCTTGACTAATTATTGACGTCATTTTATGTCATGAATACATATATCGATAAAAAGTCAATAGTTTTTGTTATCAGTACAAACTTTTTTTGAATAAAATTACAATCGGAATATTTCATAATGAGTTTCGATTTTCGTTGGTAAGATTTATTTCCTAACATTTGTCCCTATATATATTATTATGTATTTTTTTTGTTACAGTTAATTTTATCAGTCTAGCGCTTATTCTTTTTTCTTATTTTTATAAAAACAAAATATATATATTATTTCAGTAAAAGTAATTGATTACTTTTTATTTTGAAAGATTCCCAACAAATGTCAATTTTAAAGAAAATTTTAAAAATGGATAACCTTTGTGAATAGATCGAGTCGGGCTCCCAAAAGGTGTTCTATTATTTGCAGTAAACATTTCGAGCCAACGCTTTTTATACAAAGAATGCAGAAGAACATTTTAATCAAGGATTCTTAGCCAACTTTATTTGTTCCTGTAAGTGTACATAATTCGTCAATTGGGTGCTGGACTATTTTTCGATGCTGGTTTGTCAACATTTATTGGCATCATAATGTATTTCACCTTTTCACCCAAGAGAAAATAAGATTGAATATTTTATTTTCAGTTATTATTTTATGTTTATTTGCAATGTTTAACAATAATATCGTTCATTAAGGATGAAGGAGATTAGGAGAGACCTTAGTTCCGCTTTGTATATTAATAAATTCGGTGGATTGCAATTAGTATTTGTTTAATAAAATATTAATTCTTAGTACTTACTGGTACATTATTTTTCTTATATATTACTTAAGTATTGTAAGGCAATTGATAGCGACAAATATATTTATATACAATGTAATATTACTCTTCTCTTCTCGCAGATTGTACAAGTCGATTGTCGGCAAAGGAAAAAACACTTCAATCATTTTAATATATCACATAATATACTGCAACAGTTTTAAGGGTTTAGATTCGATCCATGATAATGAACAATTGAACATCTATGTCCTAAAGGCGGGTTTCCTGCTACTGTTTTTACGAAACATTACACAAAAACTAGTTCAAAACAGAAATTATTCGCTGGAGACGGTTTGTGTATAAAAAATAATATTTTTGTTTCGTGTTTTTTGTGTAAACTCTGATCTGCTGATAAGTCAACTTGTATGGGAGGTCAATGTTTTTTCTTTTTCACATATGTTCCTTGAGAAAGTTGTTTGCTATCATGACCTGAATTGAGCCTGATAACATATTTTTATCCGTTTATTCCATTTTCCACCCACGCATCTACTAAAGTAAAATAGCTACTGAACTGACTTTTGGACTTGGGCGACATCTACACCGCTAGGGACAAAGAGATTAAAATGTTTTAAGTATATATTTCTTGTCATAACATTACCAAGAATATCAATTCATAATCACAATAAATTATTTTATCGATATCGACGAAGTACGTGGCGTGTAGTAGGTACAACCATTTTAAAGTCAGAATTGACATTTCGTTTCTGGTCTCATTTTACAATAAGGTAGTTATATCTTGTAGTATGATAGATCTATGGTACACGCGTTAAAAGGTTTACTTCTTTGGCGTGAACATAGATACAGTACAACGTAGGCTAACTTCGTACTGTTGCTTTTGTCGGTCGGTGTGCGCGCGCATCACAAAAATTCACTCTCATCATTTTTCCCAATCGCGCCAAAAGAAGTATAACTTCAAAAAAAATCGGTTTTGGATTAGGTATGTTATTTATTGATATGAATTATAAAAAAATTGATTTAAAACCTTATTAAGCACAACTGTACTCTACTCAATCCCAAAAATATATTATGACGTTGACAAACAGACCTGAAAACCAAATTAACCAAATATGACTTACCATCATTCAGGGAAGTTTGCTTAGATACTCCCACAGATCGCTTTATAACCCAAGGGACCGCAGACACCGAAATATCTAGAAAAAAAAATAATTTGAGGTACTTAATGTCTTCTTCTTCGTCTTTTACTTCTCCCATTTTAAATGGGATCGGTTCTCCTAATTTTTCTATGCCAGTGTTTTTATTCCGAATTGAATGGTTTTAAATATTTTTTTAATCCCCGATAAAAAAAAAACAGTTGTTAAGTTTAAAGCTAATGTCTGTCTATCTGCCTGTGTCGTAACTCTCAAAGGAATGGACCGATTTCGATGTCAAAGTCAAAGTCAAAGTCAAATTTTTTTATTCAATGTAGGATAAATTTATCTCTTATTGAAGGTCATTTTTTTTAAATATTATTTTAGTGCATAAGCTAAAAACTACTAGCGTTTCGGAACGACCACTGCTGGGAAGATTACGCCGAAAGAAACCCAGTTCAGTATGAGATGCGGTTTTTTATGTAAAAGAACATTTCCTTGCGGTGGTTCTTAAATATGTTTCATGATAATCGGATCAGCCGTTCAAAAATTATGGGGGTAAACACTCAAACGTCGGGGGTTTTTAATTTTCCTGGCAAATAAACTAGTTCATTGCTCAGGTCATGCCTGTCCACCACTTGGCAGGCATACAACGTGGAAGGGCCATACCCGAAATAAATCGAACCACGGGTATACTAAATCACTATATAGTCTTAGTAGTAGTTATCTATACATATATTAAAACAGTAAAAAAGTGAGTCTACATTAAATATATTTCCAAAATAAATTTTGTGAGCGAAGGAGACATAGTAAATTAAAAAAAAATGTCTGTATGTTTGTCTGTTTGTACACGCTATCTCCGGAAATACTGGACGGATTCGAATGAAACTTTTTTTGTTATATAGCTGTTAAGTCTGGGCAACATAAAGGGTATAAACGATTTTAGAAAATGAAACACCTGATGCAGAACTATAATGGTCCAGCTAAACTGTAAGAAATATAAACATGGCGCCTTAGCAAAAGTCGTTCAGCCTGATGAGCATTTTCCAGACATGATGTCCACGCGAACAAAGTCGCGGGCTTCGGCTTGTTTATAATAATTACAAAAATATATTTGAGATACGCATTAAAAAAAAAAATAAACTTACCAGCTACGTTTACAGCTAAGACATTACATGATTGTCCCATATCAATAAAATTTGTTAGAGCCTCGTTTGAAATACCAACAGATACTTTTTCAACTGGTCGCTCTACTTGTTCTAATAAATCTGTAAGATGTTTTCACTTTTAGTATGAATATCGACATGAAGCTATTATTGAAGCATGTACTAAATGAAGATTATGACGCTGATACGCCGAATATGAACGATTATTGAACATATCGATGATATTATTATTGAATATATCACTTTTAGAATAAATCTATAGAAATTCTGGGGTAAACTATTTGTACGAGGCACGTACACTTAGGTATTCTTCTCGGTTTACATAATGACTTCTTACTTCCTTTGAGGACAATTTTCCGCAATTAGGCCCGAATTTGCCGGTCCCGTTTTGCGTGGGGAGCTGACGTCAGCTTCAGTTATGTCAGAGTTACATACTTATTACTTATATTTCATACTTTTTACTCAGTCAGCTTTCAACATCCATTTATATTACCCGTATAAGAATCCCCTTACCCTAGAATTTTACATACAAATGTAGTCTTACGTTCTATTTTCAAACCACATGACAGATTTCGGTAAAAATTTGTAATTTTAAAGATATTGAAATTACGTAAGGTTATAATTTATTTCCGATGGTAAAATTAGGAACTGGGAAATATAAGGATTAGAAGTTTCCCATACTGATGGTCAAAATTAATATAAACCACTATATTCTTTTTATGTTCATATGTATATTGACAACCAGTGAAAACCAGTTATATGCCTAGCAATCTCTTTGAAATTACAAAATTTGCCGAAATCGGGCATGTCGTTTCGAAATAAAACGTAGACTACGTTTGTATGGAAAAGTGTATTTTATTCTAGGGTAAGGGGACTTGTAACATTTTTATATCTATAAATAAATAATAATAAATAATAAATATACAGGGACAAATTACACTGATTGAGTTAGCCCCAAAGTAAGTTCGAGACTTGTGTTATGGAATACTAACTCAACGATACTATATTTTATAACAAATACATACATAGATAAACATCCAAGACCCAGGACAATTTGAAAAAGGCCATTTTCCAACTTGCCCCGACCGGGAATCGAACCCGGGACCTCTGGGTGGCGGACTAGCATGGTGACCACTACGCCACGGAGGTCGTCAAATCTATACATCTATACATATAATAAAACAGTAAAAAAAGTGTGTCTGTACATTAAATATATTTCCAAAAAAAATACTGGGGGCTATGGAGACATAATAATACAGTAAGAATTTAAAAAAAAATGTCTGTCTGTTTGTCTGTTTGTATGTTTGTCTGTTTGTCTGTATGTCTGTTTGTCTGTTTGTACACGCTAATCTCCGGAAATACTAGACGGATTCGAATAAAAACTTTTTTTGTTATATAGTTATTAAGCCTGGGCAACATATAGGGTATAAATGATTTTGGTAAATGAAACGCCTGATGCAGAACCATAATAGTCCAGCTAAACTATAAGAGATATAAAAATGTCGCCTTAGTAAAAGTTGTTCAGCCTGATGAACATTTTCCAGAGACATAAAGTCCACGCGAACGAAGTCGCGGGTTTCAGCTAGTCAAAAATAAATCAAATCAGTGAAACGTTTAAATTATCTATTATTTTACAGCTTAACTTTTTTTAATGACTATGGAATAAGGATCTGTGTTCGTATACTTTAATGTAATTTTATATATGGTGTCCGCGGAAGACCAGCGTCGTAGCTCACGCTGCGTCATATGCTGAGTGGAGACCATTTTGGTGAAATTTGATGATCTCATAGTTGAGTCTAATATGTTTTATTATTTTTATATCACCAAATAAACATATTTTCTTTCTTTCTTTCTTTCTATATTAATTTGACATGGTCAAAGAGCTATGGATGGAGTGCAACATTTTAGGTCTGCGACTTATAAACAACGTGGAACACCGATAGCAGCAAGCAAGAGTTCTGGGGAGTTACTCCATTATATAATACGTTAGTCGTATAAAAGTGACCTATATCTATCTATATCCTATTTTATGTCAAACCAAGTTAAACTTTATCATTACAATTTAGTGCTCAAAGTTGCTTGACACAGAAACCAGTTGAAAAGCGGTCTTGCTCACCGCTTTTAGAGTAACCATCCAGTTTTGTGCTGACAGATGAGGTCAAATCCTTATAAATAAATAAATATATGGAGACAAATTACCAGATTGAGCTAACCCCAAAGTAGGTTTGAAACTTGTGTTATAGGAAACAAACTCACCGGTACTATATATTTTATAACAAATACATATACAGATAAACATCCAAGACCCAGGGCAATTTGAAACATCGGGCATCGAACCCGGAACGTCTAGGTGGCGGGCTAGCATGGTAACCACTAGGGCACGGAGGTCGTCATCACAACGCGTCTCATCGAGGCAACTGACCCGAGGGGTGGTAGTAGCTGTTTTGAATAAGTCTTGCTATCCAGCGAGGGAATACTACCAGCATATTGGGTACGTGGCCTCGATGTGATGCGTTGGAAGAAATATTTTATTTAGAACTGATAAATCAAGCTCCCATGCTGGTCTGGGAGAAATAAAAAAACTTAGAATGTACCAGCTGCTTCTCTTCCCACGCAGATCGTAAAAGCCGATCGAGGGAATGGGCAAAAATGCAAATCATGTTAACAGGCGATGCGGCTAGCAACCCATCACTGTATTGATTGCTTTTCCATCTTCTCGCCCACCATGACGCTAAAAGTGGCTTTTGGGTCTTGCGGCCCTGGGCTCTGCATAGAACCGCAAGACCCAAAATGCTCTGTCTGCCCCATTAGGGATAAAGACGTGTTAGTATGTATGTATGATAAATCATGAGGACCCAGGTATGTATCTTTTAAAGTTACCTGATAATTTTTCAGTAATCGGTTCTGTGAACGTGTCTTGAAATATCTTCGAAGGCAATTTGGGTAAACTTGACTGTATCGAGATAGAGCTTGTTGTTTTTGCCTTTGACGAGAACAGAGAAATGGAGTCTAAAATATAATAATAATATTTGAAAAATATTAAAAATATAGTTTTGAATAGAGTCACTAAAACAAGCAGACTGTGTCCATGACGTAACCACATAATACGTTAACAGTACTAAAAGTACAAAAGTATTACTCCTGGATAGAAAGTTTGCTAAATTAAACCTAGTTACAGCGTAATAAAGTTCCATTTAGTTTGCACGCTGCTCATGACTTTCGACTTATTAGCCTCGCGTGCGCCGAGCAAGTTAAAATGTACCTTAAGTTTAAGAAGCGACGGTCTATATTCCTTTATCGCTAGCCTTAAGATTTCAAGAATTTCAAACTTATGTCGATGAATAAGCCACGTTAGAGGTGCCGCTTAGCTTTATAATCAATCCTACTAAAATATTATTATAAACGCGAAAGTTTGTAAGTATGGATGGATGGATGTTTGTTACTCTTTCACGTAAAAACTACTGAATGGATTTTAATGAAACTTTACAATAATATAGTTTATACATTAGAATAACACATAGGCTACAATTTATAAGAGACGAAGTCGCTGGCACCAGGCGGGCTAGTCATAACTAAACTTTGAAGTGCCCCTGGCCTGTCACAACGGACAAACTGCAAGGCGGCAAACAGCTACGCGAAGTCCTTCCATTTTTATTTTTATTTAAACCAGCCAACATATTTAAAATGAAGGTAACCTGTACAAATAGCGGTCTCCACAATTTCCTTTTCAAACGCTATGGGGCTCAAAGATCGACTGACTTTCACTGAAACAAAAGAAAATCAAGATTGTAGTTATTTTTAAACGTGTTTGTAAGGAGTTAACAATCTTTCATGCAGCTTCTCTTACCGTAGAACTTTAAAAAGCCTATCGATGGAACGGTCTAACGATTATGTCAATAGTGATGTGACTAGCAACCTGTCACTGTTTACCCGACTATGGAAAAGCCAAAAGGTATGGGATTTTTGGGATGGGACTTATTTTTGGGACTCTTTCGCGACTCTTTTGGGACTAAACGCGTTTCCACTTTCTTTCTTCTTCAAATAGGATCATTCCTATTTGAAGATAGGATAGGAGGATAAACAAATAATAGATACGGACAAATCACACAGATTAAGTCAGCCCTAAAGCATATTTTTTTTTGTTCTGAGCAGGGGTGAGCGTAAAAAATCTTTTCCAGACACCGGCCCAGGTCGTGTCGGGTTTGCACCGGCTAAAAAACACCACTCACTACGTAGCCTTACAGACTGTTTTAAATCCTGCGATTTGATACAGGATTATACCAAAGTAAAAAAAGTGTGTTTGAGACTTTTGTTATGGATGCTAACTCATCAATATTCTATTTTTTATCACAAATAAACATAAAGATAACATGCAAGACCCAGGTCAATCTGAAAAAGTTCAATACCCATCTTGACCTGTCCGAGGATCGAACCCGGGACCTCCAGAGTCCTGGCATGACGGCCACAGAGGTTGTCTAAAGAAAATAAAAAATGCATAATTTTTGAAAACTAAAAACCGGCTTTTCCCCACAATTATCCAACTAATTTCGACAAAATTTCTTTGGAACCACCAGACAAACAAAAAAAGAATTTTCCAAATCGGTTCAGGTGTCTTCAAATAATCGGCGAACATACATAAAAAAAGATCGCGGCGAATTGATAACCTCCTCCTTTTTTGATTGTCGGTTAAAAAGAGAGCCTGAGAGAAAGGAAAATTTAGTATCGTTCTATTTCGAGGTGACTGCTTATAGATAAAGCGCGTTAAAACAGAGTACGGAAATTCCACAAATTCGTTTAAATAGTGTGTGTACAATATATAGTGGCGACTAATCGAATCATTTATTGAAAGGGATGCATTCAGTTTGACAGTAGTACCTAGTAATATCATACTTATCATATTGTCTTACTTATCATACTTATGTTGTCAACAGTAAGTTATGGTCAGCAAAAACGGTAGAATGTTTATATCAAGCAACCTAAATAGTTAGGTGTTTTTTCTATATAAGGTTTGGGACACAAAGGATTTTCTGAGACAAAATTATGTTAATACTACGTCAGTCCCGAATATTTTCATGTAGATTACAGCCTAGGCCGACGTTATTTTTCTTGCTTGACTGATAAACAACAGGCTTCGGTGTTGGCTATTTTTTCTTTTAAATTCTAAGCAATTTTTTTGTGATGCCATAGCCAGCCAGCGTAGGACAATAATACAAGGTGGTCAGACGGCCTGATCAAGGTTTCTATAAAGCACCTGGGGGGTTACTATATAAAATAATACGTTAGTCGTACGATAATGACGTCCCATTACTATGTCAAACCAAATTAGACTTTATCATTATATGTTTATGCTCAAAGTTGCTTGACACTGAAACGCGGATACGAGTAACGTCCGTCTTGCGTACTTCTTTTAGAGTAACCCCCTTTATCTCAGTTCGATACATGCCGGTCTAGATCGGTCATTTTGTTTTTTTTTTATATGTAGGGACAAATAACACTGATTGAGATAGCCCCAAAGTTAGTTCGAGACTTGTGTTATGGGACTTATGGGATACTAACTCAACTATACTTTATTTTATAGCAAATACATACATAGATAAACATCCAAGACCCAGCACAATTTGAAAAAGGCCATTTTCCAACTTGCCCTGACCGGGGATCGATCCCGGGACCTCTGGGTGGCCAACCAGCATGGTGATCACTACGCCACGGAGGTCGTCTTTATTTAGAAATGGGAGAGAGCTATGTCCAGCAGTGGATGTTATGTGACTGACTTTTTTTTGATGATGGATACAAGTTACGTGCCGTGTGGTTTTCGGCAGAGTAGAATAGGGCCACTCCAAGTCCTCCCGTGGATGTCGTAGAAGGCGACTTAGGAAATACAAGCTAAACAAAGCTTATAAACATCAATCAATGAGACCTCTCCAACCGTCTGGCCAGCGTGGAGAGTGCAGGCCATGTCCTCCGGCTGCTCTGGCCAAGTATGGCTCTGGTAGTACAGACGGTCGTGCTCCTGCAGTGGAGACCAAAAGACCTGATGATGATGATGATGATTATGATGACAAGTTACGTACCGTTTGTTTCTTGGAAGCAGTATTTGTAGTTTAACTTGGCATGTGTGTCGAAAAATGCTTTATTTGTGTATGTGTCCGCTGACAAAGATATATTCTCCTTTCGGCCGTAGTTTCGTGATGATTTGTTTGTTAGCGATGTAGCCTTGAATTCTGCAATATTCATGAGTGAATAATTAGGGAAAAATAAATTATTTTGTAATGATAAGAGAATAAATCGTGAGAGAAGAGAAATAATTGACTAAGTGCGTGTCTGGCCACTCGCAGCTTAGGGCTCTGTAATTGCAAATGCTGAGTTCATGCCACTAAAAACTAATTTAGTATGAAATTTTCCTTTTCTGAGTAAATTTTATAAGTTGGTCGTCTATAACTTTTAAATTTCTAAACCGCGGACGGACATACAGACAAACACGGCGAAACTATAAGGGTTAATCTTTGTTCATTACAAAACCTTAAAAAGTAAAATAAGTCAGAATAAAACTAAATGATCATTGTATATTAGTAGTAATTGGTTCATGATTTGTAGGTACAAGTAAGTGCTTTTATTTATTTCGTCAAAGGTTGCTACATATTTATTCGGGCCAGCATTATTCGTTTCGGTAGTCACAAAGATGAACATTCTGCCATTTTTCAAACACGGACTAAAAAACGAACGGTTTTTTGTATGGAAAAACCATTTGTGTAGGTGATTCCGCATTTCAAAAGTGGCACTGCCGCTCTGCCAACTGCCAAATTATGCCGATCGGTTTTTGGCAATGAATTTTTAATTTATTATGTAAACGGGGCTTAGCACGAACCTTTATTTTGTTTCGTCTAACGTTTCGAATACGAGTTACATACTTTCTCTTATTGTAAAACGCAGACTAACTTTGTTACTAGGTTTAAACCACTATCCGACCAAATTAAGTTGACATTTTCAAACAAGACACTGGCATATTACTAGATGTAGTTGTTATGTATGCAAGCGGTAGCTATACATTTGTGCGTATATAGGACGAGGCGCGGTACTCGCAGTCTCGCAATAAACGTGTTTCATACCAGACGTTGTTTTATTCCGTGCCAATATCTAAAAATTTCAGACAAGATACTGGCATATTACTAGATGTCAATTTAGTTTGGTCGGATAAGGGTTTAAACCTAGTAACAAAGTTAGTCTGCGTTTTATAATAAGACGGTTCGTGTTAAGACGAAACAAAATAAAGGTTTCTGCCAAGCCCCATATTATCATCATCATCATCATCATTTCAGCCGCACAACGTCCACTGCTGGACATAGGCCATATTATATAATAATGTAATTAATGTGTTCAAAGCGCGATAGTTTAAAAACCAATTTTGTATGTATTAAAAAGAGAACAATAACCCGATCGACACAACTGTCTATATCCATGTCACATTTAAGCCGAACGTAATACAGTGGTTTCTTCAGGTTGGCTTTATTGTTCGACAAATACTGTCGAACGGACAGTGCCGACCTGCTTATCGTAATGTAGTAGTTTTTTCAGGTTGGCTTTATTGTTTGACAAATACTGCCGAACGGACAGTGCCGACCTGCTTATCGTAATGTAGTAGTTTTTTCAGGTTGGCTTTATTGTTCGACAAATACTGCCGAACGGACAGTGCCGACCCGTTTAACTGTGACGCAAGCCTAATACTTAATGTATTTATGAATTAGGATCTGAAGAGAAGGTCTAAGTAAAACAATATACTTACTCGAATTTGGTTCACGGGCAAAAGGAAACCTAGACGGACCCATTTTTATATATTTGAATGGAGATTTGTATCGGAACGATGACTTATTCTTAGCTGAAAATTAAATAAATAAAATAAATACACCTCATTAAAATTAGGTAGATAACGGATTACTCACGTATAGAGTCTGCTACCGCCGACATTTTTCGACCTCATCCGGAGGTCTTCATCAGGGCGAATGTGACTAAAAGCCCGTACACCACACCGGCTCGCGACACACTGCGGTGGCTGTATCTGACTCTATACATGACTAACCCGTTAACTAATTTTAATAATGTCTGTGTCTCACGTTAGTTTTAATCAATAAATACACCTCTTACATAAACTATTATGTTTTTGGTATGTGTTATTACAGCGGCAACAGAAATACATCATCTGTGAAAAGTTCAACTGTCTAGTTGTCACAGTTTATGACATATAGCCTGGTAAAAGACACGCGGACAGCAAAGTCTTAGTAATAGGGTCCTGTTTTTTTCTTTTGGATACGGAACCCTAAAAATAACAATGGTCTGGCAGTTCTGTTGCCTTTTGTATAAAGAAGCTCTTGAAAATACTTGAGTTATCCTCAAACAAACATATCCACATACACATATATACAAATACAATACGAAATTGTTAAAATTACTCTGCAAATTTCGTTCGATTAGATTGCTTCTTCAATAGATACCTAACTATAGTTCTCCTTGAACTGTAAATTAGGGGACCCCATACCTCGGCCACTTCTTTATTGATTTGGTTCATGTTCGAACTGAGATGAAACAGAAGGATTACTCCAAAAGCGGTACGCAAAAACGACGTTACTGTGTATCCCCGTTTCAGTGTCAAGCAACGTTGTGCTCTTACGTATGATGATAAAGTCTAATTTGGTTTGACATAAAAAGGACGTTACTATCGTACGACTTACTTAGTATTATTTGAGGAGCCCGGTGGCCTAGTAGGAGTGCGGATCACTAGCGCTTTTGCAAGTTAGGCGACACTGGACGAGGTAAGCACTTGGATGGATGACCACAAGAGGCATAATAATTTCGAGCTCCTCCATCCTTTGGAAGGTACGTATAAGCCGTTGGTCCCGGCTGTCATCATTGTATGGCAGTCGTTAAGCTATGTCAGATGCCTTTAGGCAGCCTGAGAAATCTTACACCAGAGTTGGCCACTTATACACGTGAAAAACAAACAGTTTTTTATGCAGTCACGCCCCTGAGACGAAATTATGTTTATGTATTCACCATTATAAACCGAACTCTTGAGGAAACCAAAATTGACTGACGGGGTAATGCCTGCAGACCTCAGTTGCAGAAGAGGTGTAGTCGTGCCTGAAAAAATATATCTACGTTAAAAAATACGGCGACCTCGCACAAAGGGTTTATTTATTTATATAAACTTTAATGATCCACAATATACAATTGTTTACAATTGGCGGACTTAACGCTAAAAGCGTTTTCTCCCAGTCGACCATAAGGATAAACAGAAAACTGGTAGCGGGTTCCGTAGCTTTAAAAATCACGTTTGTTGCCACTTCAATTATTTTATCCTGTTTTTAGTATTCGCTGTTATAGCGGCAACAGAAGTACATCATCTATGAAAATTTGAAATGTCTAGCTATCATTGTTCATGAAATACAGCCTGGTGACAGACAGATGGATTGTCAGCGGAGTCTTAGAATAGAGTCCTGTTTTTACCCTTTAGGCACGGAGCCCTAAAGAGTAATACCCGACTACGGAAGCCATATACGGCTAAATATGTATATATTTTTAAATTTGCTGATCAAGACCTTTCATTTGATACCCCACTCGAAATAGAAAAAAAATGTTGTCTCACTTTTTTGTATGTAACATTTCTTATATACCTACATTTTTTGCATACAAATTGTAGCCAATGTCACCCGGAAAATAATGAAGAATCGATTAACATAATATAATTTGTGAAAATTGGATAAAATGAAATAAATAAAAAAAACATTCAAAAACAAAAATTAAAATCGACATTCCCATACAAATTGTCCGGGCGACACACACTTTTGTAGGAAAGTGCCTAATTTATTTTTTATTTTTTGACTTTTAGTTGACCGAGCTAGCGAAGCGAGAGAGGTCTCTGTTTTAGCTTGGCCAAAAATGTTTTCGTATGTCTGTGTGTTCTCCTCTAGAGGTCGCATTTCTCAACCGATTCCCGTAAAATTTTGGGAGCAGGTTCGATAAACTTATGAAAATCGATAGTCGAACCATTTTATAGAAATTTTTGAAAATGGCGGAGTTGGCTTAAAGGGCCTAAGCGCCTTTGGATTATATGGCTCTTACGACCATTTTGTATTTGTAGTGACGACGAAATAACAAAGGAATTTTATTTTCTATTATGACACACAATAGACAGATTTTTTTACCAGCATTGTCAAAGGATAAATAGTCAAATTTGTTTAAATAGAGATCTGATTGACTTGTGCGTCTAGAGTTCGAATCCCACTAAAAGGTGTTCTCTTTATAGTACTATGTATTTATTTTTAATTTACGACCCGTATTTTGAAGTTTATTTTACAAGTTCTTTTTTTAAACTGTAGGTACCTACTTAATTCTATTCTTGGGAATTACGTAACTACACGAAACATTCGTTTAGGTGCTTACAGTAGTTATAGTCTACTTAAATAAAATTATCACTTTATCAAAATTTTATAAGAATTAATTTCCTAAGTAACTAAACTAAAAATCAATATTTTATGAAAAACATATTGTGTAAAAAGTTTCTTCGCTCTGCGATCTCATTAAGCTTGCGAGGTCTACAGCTCATAGACCCACTAGTTATACTGTTTAACCCTTTGTTTGATTTATTACGGGTATGTCCCTTCCACGTTCTATATAATTGATTTTCATCAAATAAAATATGAAATCGAAGAAAAAATAAGTGAGAACAAGTTTTGCATATAGATGGACAAAAAAAAAATTACGACCTTTATTGTGAACGGTAGAGGGAACAAATGTTTACCAAATTTTGGGAACAAAAGTATATGTCATTTGCGTGGGCCCTCAAGCCTCAAAAACTCATGGTAGGTGCGCCATGGTAGGCCACCTACCTAATGAGTTTTCTCTATTTATTTATTATTTAAGCCTGAAAGAAACAAAGGAAAATATAGTTTTTTTTGAAGGCATTGCCTATATAATGTATATTAAAAAGAAATAAGATTTTAATTTTATATAGAAATATTTTTTTTTTAAATTACGTCGAGGTTTTTTGATTGACACAAATTTGGTTCAATTTTTCTATTTTTTGTTATTATCGTTGTAAAACGTTTACAGTCTGGAGTATAAATGAGAAGGGTGAAATTAATTATTCTATTTTTTTTCTGAGAACGGGAATGCCGTAATAGAGTACTGTCGAAGTACAGCATTTCTGAGTATAATAATTTGAAGTGGACTCATTTCGGAGTAGCATTATTGTCGGAGAAGAACGTCGTCGTAGTGGCATCTTTTCCTTGTTAAGTCACGTCGAAGAAACTGCTTGTCGTAGTACAGTAATGTCAGAGCTAAAGTATTTCGACGTAGCCTATTGTCGCAATGAAGTCGTGTCGCAGTTGCATACTGTCGAAATAAAAACCTTTCGTAGTATAGGTTGTCGGAGTTCAGTTTTCGAGTCCATTTCCTTGGATTTGGAATGGGTTTTTGCGAATCTCGACCATTGTATCCACAGCATCCAAAGCGGTCATTTGTAACCACTAATGGTTTTCTCTGATTAAACGTGGATAACCACAGAAAATGTACGGCTAGAATAAGTTTGTGGCAGACCGAGCTGGTCCCCGAAATAAACGTAGCTGCTTTTATAATTTAAATTGTTACTTTAAACAAGCAATTTTAATTGATGTAATTATTATCAGTACAGAGATGGCAAAGGATAGAAGGTTATGGAGGGAGTTGACATACAGAGCCGACCCCAAATAGGGAAAAGGCAAGGAATAAAAAGAAGAAGAAGAAGTAGTTATTAACATGTTGGTTAGAAAACTATGTACATATATTATAAGCCTATACAGTTTGAAATTATTAGTTTTTTTTCTGTCTTTACAGGCCTATATATTCTACTGCTGGACTTAAGGTAGAATAAGCCCATGACGCGCAAATGGTTCATTGCACAAAAGTTTCTGCTTCCTGCTCTCTGATATATATATATCTCCCTTAGCCACCTTTTGCGTCATCCGTAAGAGAGAAACAACTAACCAAGTACATTGGACGCACGCACTAAGGGTTCCGTACCATTATCGATGGAGAATCACGTTATTATATTTATTTTATTATGTTTTTAGTATTTTTTGTTATAGCGGCAACAGAAATACATTATATGTAAAATTTTCAACTGTCCAGCTATAAGGTTTATGAGATATAGGCTGCTGACAGACAAATAGACAGACAGACAGACGATCCGACAGCGGAGTCTTAGTAATAGGGCTCTGTTTTTACCCTTTGGGTAGGTACGGAAGGCTAAAAAAAGGTGCTGACCTAGATTTTTTTTAGTATTGTATGACAGCTTGTCAGAGATATCACACTTCATGGACCACTTTATGTAATGTTTAAACTGCCCGACTCCCTGGACAAAGGCAGATGGCTTATGACAAAATTATTTTTGAAGCCTAATTTTAGTCTAAACATCTAATTTCAGTAATTATTGACTCGATACATCGAACGACATCGAACAGCTTCTAGCTAAGTACATTTTCTGTGTGGATAACTAATGCTGTAGTTATTTAGAAAAAGTATCGGAAAACAACATACGTCATGGTTTAGAGCACTTTGCGACTTTCCAGTGATATATTCTTTGAGTTGTTGGTCAATGGTGAAACTACGATAAAGTATGGGTTGACTTACGTAGGTTTCGGACTAGATTTTGGGTAACAAACAACAGAAAAACCAGATTTATTTGTCTCATTTGAATATGTGTAGGATGTATGACAAAAGTTTTAACGTGGAAGGGACGTACCCGTAACAAATCGAACCAGCAGCTATACCTACATACATACATACATACTATCACGTCTTTATCCCTAATGGGGCAGACAGAGCATTTTGGGTCTTACGGTTCTATGCAGAGCCCAGGGCCGCAAGACCCAAAAGCCACTTTTAGCGTCATGGTGGGCGAGAAGATGGAAAAGCAATCAATACAGTAATGGGTTGCTAGCCGCATCGCCTGTTAACATGATTTGCATTTTTGCCCATTCCCTCGATCGGCTTTTACGATCTGCGTGGGAAGAGAAGCAGCTGGTACATTCTAAGTTTTTTTTATTTCTCCCAGACCAGCATGGGAGAGCTATACCTACTAGACTACTATAGTATACTGAAATTGAAGTTACAGTAAAAGCTAAAAAATAATTTGGCATTTCCATACAAAAGTTTGTAGCCGCTCAGGCAATTTGTATGGGAATGTTGAATTTTGTTTTTGTTTTTTGTCCGTTATTTTATTATCGTTATAAAATACTAGAGGCAGCGCGCGGCTTCGCCCGCGTTAACCACGCGAGTGAAGTCGCGGGCGTGATGCAATATAGCCTTATAGCCTTTCTCGATAAACGACCTATCTAATACCGAAAGAATTTTTCAAATCGGACCAGTGGTTCCTGAGATTAGCGCGTTCAAACAAACAAACAAACAAACTCTTCAGCTTTATATATAAGTATGGAAGTATGGATAGTGATGTAAAGCCCTTGGTTTGATTTATTACGGGTATGTCCCTTCCACGTTGTATTAGAAGAAAATGTTTTATAACAAACTATTAGTCTTATCAGCTGTTACTGGAAGGTATGTAAGGTCAATTTGTCATGACACTAACATACATACATACATACATACTATCACGTCTTTATCCCTAATGGGGCAGACAGAGCATTTTGGGTCTTGCGGTTCTATGCAGAGCCCAGGGCCGCAAGACCCAAAAGCCACTTTTAGCGTCATGGTGGGCGAGAAGATGGAAAAGCAATCAATACAGTAATGGGTTGCTAGCCGCATCGCCTGTTAACATGATTTGCATTTTTGCCCATTCCCTCGATCGGCTTTTACGATCTGCGTGGGAAGAGAAGCAGCTGGTACATTCTAAGTTTTTTTATTTCTCCCAGACCAGCATGACACTAACAAATGAATAAATGTATATGCGGACAAATGTTACAGATTGAGCTAGCCCCAAAGTAAGTTCGAGAGTTGTATTATACTTACGATATAAATACGTAAGTACTTATATAAAAGTAGAGGGAGAGGAAGATCTAGTTGGAGAAAAGATTTTATAGGAAACGTACGAAAAAATGAATAAGATTCACTGAAGTCAAAAACATAAGAAAATGGTTTCATTTACCTATTTCACGAAATACGAGGATGTTTGTCTGCACGTTTGCATCTTCCCACAAAACAGAGCGCTGCAAAGTATGTAGCATGCGGACTGAAAAATCATTAATATAATTATTACTACAAGTAATCATTAATATTATAATCTTTAATCTTAATCAAAATGGCACTTCATAAAAGCAGAGATATCATAAATGCCTACTTCTATAAACGAATCTTAACATCCGTAAACACGAGAATGTGAGTGTGTTCGCCTGCTCAACTCACTCGACAAGGCGAGAACTGGGGAGAGGTGTGAGGACGGGGAACGGGGGCGCATATTGCGTGGGATATTAAGAATCCCCTTACCCTAGACACTTATATACAAACGTAATCTACGTTTTATTTTGAAATCATATGTCTGATTTCAATTATTAGGATTATAAATGGTTTCCAACAGTATAATTGCAAACTGAAAAAAAAATAAGGATGTAAAAGTTTCCCACACTGTTGGTCAAAAATGAAATAACACAATATATTACATTTCAAGTCCATATTTTGACTGTGAAAACTAGTTATACGAGTATGCCTAGATATGTGCAATATCTTTGAAATCACAAAATTTTGCCAAAATGGCTAATTGGCAATGTCGTTTCTAAATAAAACGTAGATTACGTTTGTATGTTAAAGTGAAATTTGGTCTATGACAAGAGGCTAAGAATCCCCTTATCCTAGATTTTCCATACCTACAAACGTAGACTACGTTTTATACTGAAACCACATGTCAGGTTCGGTAAAAAAATTGCAATTTTGAAGAAATTGCAATTAACTAGGGTTATAATTGGTTTTCAACGGTAAAATTATGAATTGGAAAGAAAATATAAGTATGTAGAAGTTTCCCATACTATAGCTATCACGGTTCATGAGATACAGCATGCATGGTGACAGACAGGCAGACAGCGAAGTCTGAGCAATTGGGTCCTAGGATCTTGATTTTATCCTTTGGGTACGAAACCTTACAAATTTTGACGACCCCTGTGGTGTAGTGGTCACCGGTTTGTGGTTCCGGGTTCGATTCCCGGTCAGGGCAAGATGGAAAATGGCATTTTTCAAATTTTCCTGAGTCTTGGATGTTTATCTATATATGTATTTGCTATAAAATATAGTATCGTTGTTAGTATCCCATAACACAAGTCTCGGACTTACTTTGGGGCTAGCTCAATCAGTGTAATTTCTTCCTATACAATGTCCCTTTTTATCAAGTACAAATATTTTAAGGGGTGATTCAGACCATCATTTAGAACAATTTTTCCCAATAAATGTATATCGAAATACGAAAATTTTTTTTTAGGTTTCCATTGAAATCGAAGTAGTCACGTGTTATCATTACTATGGAAAATGAAAATTATTTTTTCGTATTTCGATATACATTTAAGTATTGGGAAAAGTTGTTCGAAATGATGGACTCAATCACCCCTTAAAATATTTGTACTTAATAAAAAAGGACATTGTATATAATAATATATAATTCCTTTATTTCAGGCAATAGCATTATACTTACAAATTTTGTACAATGCCAGAGACCCATATTATAAATACCTTATAACTAACATACATAATATGTATAATTTCTATCCTAATTTACACGTAGGTATATACTTATTTACATACATACATACATACAATCACGTCTTTATCCCTACTGGGGCAGACAGAGCATTTTGGGTCTTGCGGCTCTATGCAGAGCCCAGGGCCGCAAGATTCAAAAGCCACTTTTAGCGTCATGGTGGGCGAGAAGATGGAAAAGCAATTAATACAGTGACGGGTTGCTAGCCGCATCGCCTGTTAAAATGATTCGCATTTTTGCCCATTCCCTCTATCGGCTTTTACGATCTGCGCGGGAAGAGAAGCAGCTGGTACATTCTAAGTTATTTCGTTTCTCCCAGACCAGCATGGGATACTTATTTATTTCTAAATAAACAAAGGTCTATGATACTAACACTTCCTAAACTTGAACGGTGCCCTGGACCAGTTGTACCACTTGTTATTGTTCTTCCATACGTGGATCCACCGCCGCTGGTGCAGATGTTGGGACTGCGAGCGACGCTTCCTGAAGTACTTGAAGTGACGACCTGGCCAAGGAAGAAAACAAAAACCCTTTCTCTTTAAGGTAGACTTTCGAAGCGAGCGTCTATGGCGTCAGTGACGCCGCGTCAGTTTCGCTGCGCTCGAATGATGTTCCCATAAATTTCATACCTTTGCACAGAATATCTATCTGTCGCTCTGTCGCGGCGTCACAGACGCGGCGCCACTGACGCCATAGACGCTCGCTTCGAAAGTCTACCTTTAAAAATGAAGAATTTGTAATCGGTCTAGGCAGGGATGTGGAGTGGGTCAAAATATATACTATTTTAGTCCGTTAACTAGATAATCCAAAAATAAAGGACCCATATTTTTTCGTTTAGAAAAGTAGTCATAATTCCCGAAGATACAGCGCTTCGAAGTTTCGAAGTGGGGGTGATTTACGTCACCCAATCGTGACGTCACACGAAATTTAAATGCGATATATCTTTGTCATTATTTGCTAATTAGAGAAAAGAAAAAATACATATACCATACTTTTCAATAAACTATGAAATGTGCAAAAAAATTTTTTGATAAATATCCCTATATATTAATAACCTTTAACTTAAAAGAAATGGTATGCAACAGGCTAGAAACTTGCACTTGCACTTTAATCTAGGCCGAATACCACGTAGTAAATACTGTAGTGTGTCAGTGTCACTCTCCGATTAGGTATCGAAAAAATACCTACATTATTACTATGCGCGCGGCGACCACTCCGGAGTTGTAAATTCAGTGACATGAATCGTATGTCTAGAGCAATGAGAATGAAATTGGCTTGCAATGCACTTTTAGGTATCTAAACCAAAAGGTGCAAAGTTCTGATGCGAGCTAAATTAAACCATATCGACAATCACATTGAGTATATATTTCGTTGAATTCCTTTGTTGAGTAAGACTTCTGTACGTAACTACTACTTATTCTGTGGTGAAGCATGTCAAATTAATTCACTTACGATCATATTTTTTACTTGGAAAACAGCCTTTTTTAACATTTTCTTCTGCGATTACAGCATTATCGTCACACGTATGATAATGAAACGAATGTGGAGTAGATTGTTCTGAAAAATATTAAACAAAGTTGGAAGGTAGAAATTTTTATCTAATTTTTAATAAAGCAAAAGCAAAGTAATGTCATACTCAACAACAATGTCATACAAACTTCGTTTAATTTGTGCCAAAATACCGACAGCCATGGAAAGCCATGGTCACACGCTTGCGTTTGTCAATGCTTGCCGAGGCTTGGAAAATGTCAGCATTAAATTTAAACACGGATTTTTTGGAAACTAAATGCTTTCAAGACGAGAGACAGTATGCCGCAGCCCTGTCGTCAACTGTCGCCAACTGTTACTGATGACGTTAATTGTCGCGCAACGGTCGCCAACCTACGCTGACCAGAGTCATGTGCTGTCACTTAAGCCCTATGGTACACCGCCATTATTGACGGCCAAGACCTCGACCTTTGGCTGCAATGACCATATTAAAAGAAACTCGTTGCGGCCAAGTGCGCGATGTTTATAATGGTTTCTTTAGTTAATCTGCTTCTTCCTAGTGCGGGAGATGCCTGAAGGGTTGGCAAGCGTACCTGAATCCTTGGTAGTATCATCGCTACATCCATCATTATGATCCCTACAAGACCACGGGCCAGTTTTGTCTGAACATTTGGTACACTTCATATAGCTGAGGTAGCTACGGGACATGCAAGAGTGTGGACACCAAGTTTCGAGGATGTTGTACTCATCGGGACGCTCCATCGTGAACTGGCTGGAGAAGTTGTCGGGGACTCGGTCGGTATGGGTACTGTTTGTAAGGGAATCATAACCTGGAAGTCATATTTGAGATTAAGAAAAGTAAAGGGATGAAAATTTTGAAAACGCTTGAATATATCTCTGCTTTTAGGAATAACGTTTCTCTTTACTATACAAAAATATCAGAGTTTTAGTTTAGTCAATTCAATGTAAAAATATCTTTATCTTGAATCACATAGACTTCAGACATCATATCGTTTCTATTTGTTTTGCCTGGTCCGTTAGACGTATTAAAAAAGATAATGTCATGGGACAGTTGACAACTTAACTGTCATTGTGGTAAAATAGAAACACTATTTTGATCACTATGACAGCAAAATTACAGAAAAGCTGTCGTAAACTATGGCAGTTAAGTTGCCAACTATCAGACTTTTTTTAATACGTCAGACGGTCTGGGCAAAAGAGCTGGCGACGAAATTTTGTGTGAAGTCCTTTTTTACGGGATTAAAAATGATTTTTGTTTAGATTTAATCGACTGATAATAAAATATGATATTTTTATAAGATTTATTTAGTTTGGCCTGTCTCGTGGTCTGTAAGTTAAATTTGACCCACTTCCTGGTTTCTGATCGAGCTGGAATTTTGAACATATATCGCGTGATAATGCAATATTATGACATGGAGCTGATATGATGATGGAGTTGGAAGGTGGCCAGAGGAACTCTGTAATGAAACGACGCAACCCCATTAAGTTTGGGCTTGTTTGATTCTTCGTGATTAGGACTAAGTGTTTTATTTAATTGTTTTGGATAAAAGTTTTTTTTTAATAAGTACTTGTTGTTAACAGGAATGTTATTCCTTACAGCAGAAATATATTCAAGCGTTTTCAAAATGTTCATCTCCTCCTTTTTAATAAACTAAAATTATATTTAAAAGTTTTACAAAATAGTAATAGGTTACTAGCCGCTAAGAGATTGCTAATGATTTCCAACGTTACTTCGTGAAGATTTTAAATCACTCACATTCAAAATTCGTGGTTTTCTGTAAGACCTCTGACGGGCAGACAGTGTAAGACGGGACGTGGCCATGTCGACGTATGGTGCCAGATGAAGGGTACTGGAAGTCTTTGTTCACCCCTAAAATAAGGTAACGGTTCACAGTCATCATCCTTTCAAATAAGACGACCATAAGTTTAACTAATTGTAACCACTACAATTAAAAAGAATATAAATTATGTGTATAGTAAGGTGTTTGTCCGAAGCAACGGCAGAATTAGGAATTTTTCATTGTCCTGATTAACGATTAACGTCTCTATTTCGCGGTGCGGCGCGCGGGCAGATTCCATAGGCAGGGTCGCCATGTAAGGCGTTACGTTTTAGGTAAATGAAACTAGTACATGCTCGAATGATATTGTCTATATTTGATGGAATTACACATTATGTAAATGGTACAAACAGTAATAATATAGCAGTTTCAAAAGGTACTTAATCTAACCCTCACAGTATAATTGACATTTTGAATAGACCAAGCAAGTCATCTACTGCTTCAATTTAACTCATCATCATATCAGCCACAGGAAGGCACATGCACTGGATATATTAAAAGCATCCATCAAGCATAACGACAATTTCCAAAATTGTCATCCCTTTCCCATGAAAGGGATGTCAATTTTAGAAACGCTTGAATATTTTTCTTCTATCAGTAATAACATTTCTCTTTACCATCAAAATATGTCAGTTTTATCTGTGCAGTCGATACCATGTGAAAATACGAGTAATATTTTAAATCACGTAAAATGGACTCATTCAGCGCATTATCTCTATTTCATTTGCCGGGACAGTCTTGACGAATAAAAAAATATCACAATATGACAGACATTGTCATGTGACAGTTGATATATTTTCTGTCATTTAACTGTCATAGTTGTCAAATAATGAAAGATGGGCGCACATAGCCACATGCTGGCTTCCAACGGATGGACGTAGAAAGAGAGGTAGACCGAAGACGACATGGGAAGACGACTTGAAAGCATTCGAACAGGATTGGAAAGTTAAATCCATAGAGAGTTATGAAGGAAAGAGGAGAGGCCTTTGCCCAGCAGTGGGACATGAACGGCTAATTTAAAAAAAAGTTGTCAAATAGTGTCTATTTTACCACAATGACAGTTAAGTTGTCAACTGTCATTTTTAAATACTACATGCGGTTCGCGCAAAAGAGATGGCGATGACACGCTGTGTTGAATCCATTTTACGTGAAATGAATATTTTTTAGACTAAATTGACTGAATAGAAAACGCTGATATTTTTAAGGTAAAGAGGAATGTTATTCCTAGTAGCAAAAAGTATTTAAGCGTTTTCAAAATCTCCATCCTTTCCCTATGGCTCAGGTCGTTTGAATATTTACAGTTTTCTTGCACGTGGCCATTCCATTCGAGAAACTTTTCCGTCCCATTGGCCATCGGTCGTGAAATTCTCTCCATCTACTACCACAATACCACTATAGTACAATCCGCTCTTAAATCACTTAGGATTTACCAGATGAGAGACATTACGCACTGGACTCTGGTCGCGACAGTCGCCGACCGTCGCGCGACACAGACACAGGTGCCAACCGATGTCACAGGTTGGTTTGCGGGCAAACAGTAGCTCTTAAATCACTTAGGATTTTACCAGATGAGAGACATTACGCACTGGACTCTGGTCGCGACAGTCGCCGACCATCGCTCGACACAGACACAGATGCCAACCGATGTCACAGGTTGGTTTGCGGGCAAACGGTAGCTCTTAAATCACTTAGGATTTTACCAGATGAGAGATATTACGCACTGGACTCTGGTCGCGACAGTCGCCGACCGTCGCGCGACACAGACACAGATGCCAACCGATGTCACAGGTTGGTTTGCGGGCAAACGGTAGCTCTTAAATCACTTAGGATTTTACCAGATGAGAGACATTACGCACTGGACTCTGGTCGCGACAGTCGCCGACCGTCGCGCGACACAGACACAGGTGCCAACCGATGTCACAGGTTGGTTTGCGGGCGAACTGTACAGTAGCTCGTCTATTAGAGCCAAAAATAAACGCCCTACCTCTTTGTTTACGCTCACAAGGAAAATAGTTGTTTGTTCTAACCCCGTAATTTTTTGAAGTGAAAACTTCTTTAGCGGCGTTTGTGCACTTTTTTTGGAATGGGTAAAAAATTTTAAACTCGCGTCAGGACACGTGACCTGATCGAAAATTCGTAAGACGGCGCAGGGCGCTTGCGCGAATGTTCGTGTGTGTTTATGTTACAGCGTGCTACGCGCATCCATGGATGGTGACAGCTGATGGCTCGACCGTCTGTGTAGTGGCCATACTGCTGTGTTTTCACTTCTGCCGGCACTCCCAGAGTGTAACCCGTCGTTTTTTTTACAGTTACTTGTTGTCAATGACATAAAATATAACTTATATAGCTTATCACAATTTAAAACATTACACATTTTGATAATCGCTAAATTAAAAGTTTCAATTCATACGAGAAAATAATGTCAAGCAACAAGATAATGTCTCGTCTAGTCACATGGCCCATTTGGTGGCTTGTCGAAATCTCGAATGGACAAATTTATTGAACAACTAGTGCATAAATCATATATGTATCATCCAGTATAATTTGGTAGCAGACGAGTCTAATATTCTATACAAAATTCCATAAAGTTCCAATCCGATTTTCGAGTTACAGTCGAACAAACATACAATCAAAAGCAGGAGATGAAGTCTTCTTAGCATTGGTCATTGCGAAGCACTGGTATCGGTAGCTTTTCTTTACAAAATAAATTACATTGTAATATACACTACACGTAATGTAAACTATATTTATTGAGGTGTAAAAGTGCCTGTAAAGGTATCTATATCTTTTATATCTATACATATCTATACATATAATATACATATAATATACATATAATAAAACAGTAAAAAAAGTGTGTCTGTACATTAAATATATTTCCAAAAAAAATATTGGGGGCGATGGAGACATAGTAATGGAGTAAGAATTAAAAAAAAAATGTCTGTCTGTTTGTCTGTTTGTACACGCTAATCTCCGGAAATACTGGACGGATTCGAATGAAACTTTTTTTGTTATATAGCTATTAAGCCTGGGAAACATATAGGGTAAAAATGATTTTGGAAAATAGAACGCCTGATGCAGAACCGTAATGGTCCAGCTAAACTATAAGAGATATAAAAATGTCGCCTTAGTAAAAGTTGTTTAACCTGATGAGCATTTTCCAGAGACATAAAGTCCACGCGAACGAAGTTGCGGGCTTCGGCTAGTACTGAATAAACATTCGAATCTTTGAAGTGAACTTTGGGAAACGCATTCCCTTTGCTTGCTCGATGTTTTTTTTATTTACCTTTTGGTCGTGATGAATTCTTGGTCATTTCCAAAGTGACAAAGGTGGTGTAATTTGCATCTAATTTCAGAGGTTCGGGCTTTTTGCACGTTTGGGATTTACTTTTCTGTTTCACTATCGGAATATCTGTAAATAATTTCAAGACGGTTTTTATTATACTATCTACAACGTGGAAGGGATATATACCCGTAATAAATCAAACCACTGGCTATATATAGGTAACTAAAAGTATAAACATAATTTTTCAAAATTAAAAAAGGACTTCACCCCAACCTACACAATCAATTTCGAACAATTTTCTAAATCGGTGAATATACATAAAAAAGGATCGCGACGAATTAATAACCTCCTCCTTTTTGAAAGTCGGTTAAAAATAACATTCAAAAACAAAAAAAGAATAATAAACATTCCTAAACAAATTTCCCGGGCGGCTACACAGTACAGTATGGATATCAAAAAAGGGATATATTTTCAAATATTTCACTTTTTTTAAATTTTATTATAGGTACTAGTGATCTAGAGCCCGTGGGTCTATTTACTATAGGTATGTCCCTTCCATTTTGATATACACTTTCACGTCTTTATCCCCAATGGGGAAGACAGCAGTTTGGGTCTAAAAAATTAATGGGGTTTAATTTTTTTTTATCAAAATAGTGATGGGTTGCTATCCGCATCGCCTATTCATATTATTCCAAACTTACATTTACATTTTTTTTATTCCCTATACGAGTAGAGCTCATAAAGACATAGGTATACTCTTTATAAAGACAATAAATTATAATGAAATCAAATATAGTAAAAAAGTACCATGTGCTATGGCTCCAGAAATTTTAAATTGATTTTCGACGTTACTAAAGAGGTTTGAAGTAAATACTTTACTTGTGATGGTTGGTATCTATTGTTAAGTAGTGTAAGGTAGCGCACGGTTACTACTAGCTGTTAGTACCTGGGCGACCGAGCTTTGCTCGGTTACATCTCAAACATTAACTAATTTTTTTTAAACTTGTCTAAAAACAATGCAAAATAAAAAATTATATATAAACTTAAACATAAAAAAAACAAAAGTAAGTCACCGAGTGGGATTCGAACCCGTAACACTCTTTCTAGCGGTCGGTATCCTTAACCACTGAGCTAAAAACAAGGCGGTCGGCGCGACGAAATTAGCGACCAAATTTTGCGTGAAAAGAAAAACGCATGAAAACTCGAAAACACGCGTATTCCCAAACATAAAACTAATCTAGATCGATTGTTTACCCCCGAAAACCCCTATATACAAATTTTCAGCGAAATCGTTAGAGCCGTTTTCGATATCACAGAAATTCATAAATAAATATATATATATATATATATATACAAGAATTGCTCGTTTAAAGGTATAAGATTCGAATCTTATTTAGCAAAAATTAATCAAGTAAAATGTACGTAAGTGCCTATCCAGGTA
Organism: Acrobasis consociella; assembly: GCA_963555685.1. Lineage (NCBI taxonomy): Eukaryota > Metazoa > Arthropoda > Insecta > Lepidoptera > Pyralidae > Acrobasis > Acrobasis consociella. Next base: position 3,429,526 of record OY743111.1, on the reverse strand, counting down.
TTATACAATTTCAAACAAAACACAAGTGGAAATGAGATCTTCAAAAATGAAGATAGCCCAAAAATCTTTGTTTTAACAATATAATTACAAAGGAAAATGACAAAATAATTAAATTGGCAAAAGAATTGTTGAAGCAATTACACAGGTATGGCACTTCATACAAACGGAGCAGCATATATACCTAGTACTACTACAAACGAAACAATCCGTCCGTGCCCACGTCAAATGTGTGAGTTAAACAATCAGGGTCGCCACCACAGAATTTGTTGCTTTGCTTACCTGTTTTTATCACTCGGAAATCTATAAAATTTTCGTTATTTATTGTTTTCCGTGGATAAACAATGATAATGTGCGCAGTTTCTCATCATTATAATTCAATAATCCTAAGTAACTCGCGTAATGTCAACGTGCGACTACCAATAACCCTGTTTTACTGCCGCTTACACCTCACAATAACGGGGGAAGGGTTGCGGGGACGCCAGATTGCGGGGGACAGTGCGAGTTTCCGTTCTGTATGTAATACTATTATTAATTCTGTGGCAACTATAAAGTCTCTCGTAGCATTCATAGATGGGCCTCTTCGAAAAGCAATATTCTAATCATATCTTCGTTTGAATAAAATCGCAGGAATTTCATAATTTCGTTTAATTGTCATTAATAACATTTTATACTTAAATATTGATCTAAAACTTCGATCAACAAAAAATTTACACACCACAAGCATTTTTTTAAATGACTCATTATTACAAACATTTTTGTAAAGATATACCTGGTGAGGCGGACCCTTTACACCTACAGCATTAATTTTCTGATAAACACATAAGTCTTCCAAAATAATTTTGTTTTTGTTAAAATTATTTGTGAAGACAGAAAAACTAAGGGCGTTCAGGTAGTTATCTTGATGTCTAAATGTAGAATTAGTCTATGCAATTTTTAGGGTTCCGTAGCCAAATGGCAAAAAAATGGAACCCTTATGGATTCGTCATGTCTATCCGTCTGTCTGTCTGTCCGTCCGTATGTCACGGCCACTTTTTTTCGAAACTATAAGAATTTTTAGGGTTCCCCATACTAGAACTGAAACTCAAAAATTTATTTTTCATCGAACCCATACGTGTGGGGTATCTATGGATAGGTTTTCAAAAATGATATTAAGGTTTCTTATATCATTTTTTATTATTACCATATAAACTACCAGCGAAAATTGGTTTGAACGAGATCTAGCAACTAGTTTTTTTTTTAATACGTCTTAAATCGGAAATCGCAATTTACCTTTCATTCAATCAACTCAAATTAAAAAATTAAAAAAACATACTACAAGACTTTTATGTTAAGTTACTTGCTGCTACGGAACCCACCATGGACGAGTCCGACTCCTGAAATGATGGCATTACCGAACTTTTTCTTATATGTGTCTTATATGGATGGTCCAATGTTAAATTTAGTTTATATTTTTTCCGCAGTATGGTGAATTCCACTCGCATGTTTTTTAACCTCTACATTCCTTGTTACAAGCTATCTATTTATTAAATTTAATTAGTTTAAAAGATAGGTTAGTACCTAAACCAGAAGTGCGATTTTTGAAACGCAGAGTCACTAAGCGAATGGTTTTTCCATACAAAAAACCGTTCGTTTAGTGACTCCGCGTTTGAAAAATCGCACCACAGGTCGACTGGCCCGCCGTTGACGAACGGTGAAGATTCTAGATGCGCGCACGCAGGCATCGCATGATTGTGAGATGCGGTTTGACCTAGCATAAGTGGAGCAGATATGATCACAGATAACTCGCCCCAAGAGTATAAACCACGGCCTATCTATAAACATTTCGAAATCTCACCATTGAAGTTCCTCTTCGGGAAATCGTAGAATCGTTGCCGCTGGTGGAATCTTGCCCCAATTCCCTTTTGTGGTTCTACAGTTGCCACACATACTGGTCTCTCTTGGTCAAAATACATTGGATTCTCTGAGTGTGTGGATTTTTGAGCCAGATTACAGTACCGGCAGTTACTGGATGTTCCTGAAAAAGAAGAGTTTGTTATTATTATAATGGGACTAACTGCGAATAACCCGTTAACTGCGAACGTTACATTTATCTTATACCTTGAAACGAGTAATTCTTGTATATTTATTTATAAATTTCTGTAATCTCGAAAACGGCTTCAACGATTTTGCTGAAAATTAGTATATAGGGGTTTTTGGGGGTAAAAAATCGATCTAGATTAATCTTATGTTTGAGAAAACGCGTGTTTTCGAGTTTTCATTCGTTTTACTTCCCACGCAGAATATGGTCGCTAATTTCGTCGCGCCGGCCGCCATCCGCTTAGCTCAGCGGTTAAGGATGCTGACCGCTGCAAAGAGTGTTACGGGTTCGAATCCCGTTCGGTGCCTTACTTTTGTTTTTTTTTTATATTCAAGTTTATATATAATTTTTTATTTTGTACTGTTTTTAGACAAGTTAAATAAAATGTAGGTTCATGTTTGAGATGTAACCGACCGAGCAAAGCTCGGTCACCCAGGTACTTAGGATTTATCCGACAAAAATGTTTGTGCCCATTTCGGGATTGGCTCAGAGAATCAAAGGTCTTTCTGTAATTTGATTCACTGTCGGATAAATCCGACATTCGCAGTGAAAGGGTTAATATCATTTTTAGCCATATCATCATTTCTGATCATTCTGTCAGAATTTCTGATTATTCATCATCCCAACGTAGTCCTGGTTGCATCCACAGCGGTAAACGCTTCAGAGCGCGGGGTCCACTACCCAACCTAGGTGATTTGACAAGGTTACTGGTTTTTACACGGAGCGACAGCCATTTTACCTCCGCAACCCAAAGCGTAGACCAGAACCAATCCTTGGGTAGGTTTGTGAAAACTCTAGTTGGCGTTCGAGACCCACAGTTTATACGTGCCTTCTGAAATACGGAATCATATTTCTTTTTGGATGATCAGGTGATTCAAGCCTGTAATATCCTAACCAAACTAGAAATAACATTTCAGTATGCATCCCAATGGGATTTGAACCTACGAGCTTCGGGTAATAAGGCGGACGCCTTGACCACAAGACCAGGGAGGCAGTCGTTTGGTAAAACTGGTAATAAAATAAAATGAAGATTAAATCAAGATAAATACTAACTGGGCTCCTTAAAAGCGTCTATATTAAACTCGTCATTCAACCACTTGCTGACGCTCTCGTTGACAGCCTTGATCTTGTTTGTTGCTATGATGATGGAGTCGTATACCGCGGTCATTTCGCAGTTCGGGAGGTAGTTTATGGGTTCTGCATTAACTGTAAGAGTAAGAACACTATAGTTAGTCATCTCGGAGACTGCTTTAACGATATCGATATTATTAATTGTGTTGGCTGTTTCGGGGATAAAAAATGATCCAAGTATGTTTATATTTCGAGAATATTTTATTCTTGGTGATTTCGTCGAGCGAAGCTCGGTCATCCAGGTAATTCAGGTTTGTCATCTCATTTTAGCTGCAATAAAGTACATTCGTGTGTAATTGTTTATTGTCATTCTCATTACAGCTGCAAAAAATCGACTGGTACTAAGACTTCTAAAATTATCAAAGTGAAGCGAAGTGCAACATTTTTATGGATGTTTTCTCAATACTCAATACTCAATCATTTATTGCTTCCTTAATGTACAAACATTTCTCAAGAAGCTTGCCGGTATATGGTCTTTATTCGAGAACCTGCCCATTGTTATAAGTCAGGCACAAAAGTCAAAATAAAAGGAGAGGTGTGGTTTTCGACCTACAATAGGATCACTCCATACACCTACTTATACTCAGCGGGAACACCGTGTCTTTTGTAAAAGATTTTTCCACTCCGTCTCTTTCTGTAGAAGTTGTAAGAGACGAATTTGTTTAATTGCTTCATACTTAATTCTTTACTGTGCACGTATTAATATACGTAGTAGGGGATAACTTACTATTATTAATCTGAATGTTGTTTCCACTAGTGCCATCGGTCTCCATAGAAAATCTGGTTGTTTGACTCCTCGAATATGATCGAACAGAACTTGCAGGACTTACTACTTTACCTGAAAAAAGGTTCTTGCCTAAATTGTCAAGGGTCAGGTGACTTCTGCTTACAAACATCACGCCTATTTCACACAGGGGTAGGCAGAGACTATGGACCACTGGAGACTATGGATCCTGACAGACCTCTTTCGCTTCATCTACACTCAACACTCTCTACATGCATGCCCCCCGTCGGTTACGGGTACTTCTGACCTCTCCTTTTTTAACTTCTGCGTATATTTAACTATTTCCAGTCCACAAATAAAATAATTGGCCAAGTGCGTGTCGGGCCACGCGCAGTATAGGGTCCCGTAGTTGTAAATGCCAACTTGCAGTCTAAAACGGCTAAGTATTGAATTTCTATGAAATTTTCCTTTTCGAGTGCATTTTATAAGTTGATCACCTATAACTTTTTAATTTTTTAACCCTACTTAGCTTTGATAGTTTTCCTTAAAACTACATTATATATACTATAGCTGTGATTGTTTTCACGTGACCATATATAACCGTTTAGCAGATAGATGGGGGGACACTTGACTTTAACAAAAAAAAATTCCAAATCGAAAAATGGTGTTCCCAAGCTCATAATATTTTTGAAAAACATATTCAACGATACCCCACACAATATGTTTGTAGAGAAGAAAAATATTGACTTCCTTTTTACTTGCATGGCAGATACCCTAAAAAAAATTTTTTTCCATATTTTATTTTACGACTTTTTCGCCATGATTGATATACATATCCATGCTAAATTACAGCTTTCTAGTACTTATAGTTTCTGAGTAGGATCGCGGACGGACAGAGAGACAGATAGACATGGCGAAACTATAAGGGTTCCTTGTTTACTACGGAACCCTAAAAATAATAGATTTGTTTATACCTATAATGGCTGAGCATAGGCCGAAGAAGGCCTGGGATGATGATGATGATGATATGATCAATGGGTTAAAGAATCTGTTAAAAACGCATTGTACAACACGTACCTACGTAGGTACGTATTGTACAATAGTCCGTACAATAAGTACAATACGTAGGTACATATTGTACGATAAAATACCCTTTATAGCACAAAATAAATAAATACAATACATAATTATTTTAAAAATTGAATTGTATTTAGTTCTTTATGTGTCAGTGCGCATTACTGTTTATAAGTCGAAAGTGCACGACCGCATTCACTATAATTTCCTTTGCCAACACAATTTTTATGCCTTTTACCTGTCAGAATTTACCAAACAGAATGTCGTGCTAAATCTAGAGGAGTTCTATGCATACCTATGGCGTTAGAGCATTATTATCATTATTGTTACCTGGAGCATATTTCAAAATGTGCAATTGGTGAAGACTTTCGTCAGGGGCTGGAGTGGCATCTGAATGATCTTCCAATTTAGTTTCACAGGTACTGACTCTGTCAACAGTACTGTCTCCAAATTTACGAAGAGGTATTAGACTTGGCTTTGATGCTTCTTTTTTTTTAATTCTTTCCATTGGACTAACTGTAAGAAGAAATTCGTAGAACTAAAAAATGATTATAAAAAATATATATTTTAGAAAAGTTTATTAAAAATTTTATTTGCTCGATATTTGGCCAAGTTAGTAGTACTTATCTAAATTTATCAAATTATTTCTGTTTTGTATGGAAAAAGATTTCCTGTATCATGATTTATGTATGTTTCTTAGATAAATGTTGGCATTTATTACACTTTATGGTATGTAATCGTGCATATAATAAAAATCGTCTTTAGTCATTTATTTACCTGGTTTTCTAGTTAATCCATATTTCCGTGTAGTTCTTGTTGATGAATCATTTTGCTTGCTTGTGCCGAGTCCACTGTCACCTATGGTAACGCCAAAGTGGAGATTTGGAGATTATTAATGTCTATCAGAAACTGTATACAATAACTATATGTTCAGTGATTGCGACAAAGCAATGAAAGCAAGCAATGAATGAAACTCTTTAAGCTAACAGTAATAGCAGCATTGGAACATGGAATCAGATTACAAAAAAAAACCTTTTTCTTCCTACCAATCAAAATAAACCAATAAATGTATCTCCAATTAACGGAAGGTAATGGCGTGATGATTTTGATGTTTACTAAAGAGGGTGGCAATATTTTGCCCTCAATATAAACGAGACGTGTCAGAAAGGCCTTTGCCAAAAAACAAACAGGCTTAATAAGAAGATGATAATGTTGTAGCCTCACCAGAATAATTTACTGGACTCCGAGATGAAGAATCTCTGTTGTACTTAACAGGTATTCGCGTCCTTTTCGCTGACTTGCCACATTTATTTTTTTCTTCGGCATTGTTTTTGGCTTTCACTGAATATGTGACCATTAAAAAGTTTGTTATTTTCTTAAAAAATACCATGGTCAGCTAGACTTGTTTATATTTTAATAAAAGTATACTGAAATGAATTTCTTAATTTTCAATTTGGGATGAGCATCCCTCGTAATCTGTGAATTTTAGTGTTAGATTAAATAGTATAAGTATTGTGGTTAAAAATTAACCACCAGAAATAACAATTTTACAGGATTAGTTTGAAATGGAGGAAAATTTTAAATGTATAAACATTAAAATTTTATCTTTCGATTATACTTATTTATAAAAATACCTAATGAATATAAACATAAACCATACCGTCTGTTTCATTATCCTTACAACAGTTACTTTGACCACTATTCCTATGACTCACATTGACTGCTGGTTTGATTACTGGGGACTCCATCTAGTATCTGTCCCCCTGTATATTTTTAAGAAGAAAGAGTTTTGAGTTATGTTAGGGTCAATCAGGTAAAAAGATTGTAAAATAAGAGCTTGTAAAAAGGATCAGATTTCACAAAGTGCAAATAAATTGGCAGACTTACTTCATCAAACCAACGATTTAGTTGCTACTCTAAAGCATGTTTATCCCAAACAATATTTTAAGTTAATTAGAGAGAAACACACATAAATTTAGAATTTTATTAAAATATTTTGCCGTTAGCAAATGGTATCAAATATTCATCAAATATGAAATGTCATGAGATATTCTGTCAGCGTTCTGTCATCTCTTCTCTACTTCTCTTCGAAGAGGTTTTATACTAGATTGTTTGCTGACACCGATGGCAAAACTTGAGCCATCAACGCTTGTCTTTCCGAGTTTATTTCTTCTAATTTCTTTATCAAATCTTCTTGCACACTGTCTACGATTTCTTTGAGGTTTTTAGCTGAAACAACCATAATAATTATCAGTCGTTGCCTTTTCCAACAAGGACTAACCGTTCAATTGCTAGGTATTTATCTAGGGCTTTGTAAGTGTTGTGCAATTTTGTGTCCATCAAATTTCATAGGAACAACAACACAATCTTAGTTTAGTCTACTAGTTTGCATTTGATGTTAATGAGATGATACGATCACGGTGAAGCACATATACTAACCTGTCTTTTGATTAAATTCTTCAGCTATGAGTGAAATTTTTCTCAAAGTGCCAACATGTTTTGTTAATTCTGCAGCTATGTCATGATCAGTGCCAGTATTCACGGCCACATCTTCCATTTGCGTGCTCCTTCTCCTCTTCTCTATAGCTTTTTTTACATCATCGCCGCTTATTAATGGCATTTTAGGCATTTTGAATGATGGTTGCTTAAGTAACTCAAATGCGTCTGTGGGATCTTCATCATTTGGTATGATTTCTAGTCCAGGTATGTCTAATAGTGTATTTGGCAATAGCTCTGGTGCCAAAGATTGGAGTTCTTCCATTTTAACTGGTGATTCTTTCTTTTCGACCGACGGTCTTCTTGAAAATTTTATTGGTAAGGCATGTGCAATACTTCCTATTATGGTTTCTGAAATTAACATTTTGATTTCAAGGTGGTTACATGTGATATCTAGTGATTTAAAGTTACTGAAGACATTGTAAATAGTTGTTTTGAATTGTGAATTCGTTTTCAATAATTTTAATACATATTTAGGTACTCGTTTACATTGTCATATCAGCTTTACCCGCGACTTCATCTGCGTTAATTTAGTACTTTGTGATAAATTCTACTTTTGTATGGCAGAATAGGATTCCCCATATAAAACTCCACACCCCTTTTCATTTCCTTGTTGGATTTGTTTTGGGATGTAAGCTATTCTATGTTATTTCCCGGGTCTCAAACGATATTCATACGAAACTTCATCTAAATCGGTTCAGAGGTAACAGACAGATAGTTACTTCATATTTATAATATTAGTGTATGGCTATTTTAGACTGAAGTAAATATCGCAGACTTCTAAAGTCCAAATTGCGACGTAAGAGTAATACATATTACATATTTTGTTCTGGTATTAAAGAAAGTTTACGTAAAAGATTAATCAAAACATTTATATGGAGCACTGCTTTGTATGGATGTGAAACGTGGACGATGACTATGATGATAAAAAGGATAGAAATAGATTTAAAGCGTTTGAAATGTGGTGCTGGAGGAGAATTAAAAAAATCTTACAGAAAAAATTACAAATGAAAAGGTATTAAAGAATGTGAGAAAGAAAACACAAATACTACAAATCGAAAATGGAAGAGGGAAAATGTTCAATTGAATAAATGATTGATTGATTGATCAGTGTCATGAAATGTACTTGCTCTAAAAATGTGTCTAGTGGGTCCTGAATAGTTTATAAAATAATATTTAGGAACAATCAATACATATAAGAAAACAGAAGAAACCGCGTGTCTGTACATTGGATAAAAATTACAAAAAATGGATGTGGGCGATAAGAAAAGAGTAACAGAACACAAAAAAGATTTTTTGGATTTTTTTGTCTGTCTGTCTGTTTTTCTGTCTGTCTGTATGTACTCGCTAATCTTTAAAAATACTCAACAGATTTTTACGCGGTTTTCACTAAAAGATTAAGCTCTTCCCTGAGCAACATAAAGGCTTTGTTTCATCGAAATCTGTTGTCAGTTTAAAAAGTTATCATCATTTAAAGTTTAAAGATAATTTTTCTATGGGCGATTGTTTGTGTGTTAGTACACGCCAATCTCAGGAAATACGGAAGGTTTCGAATGAAACTTTTTTTGTTATGTAGCTGTTAAGCCTGAGCAACATATAGGCATTGATTTTGGAAAAAGGAACACTTGATGCAGAGCTTTAATGGTCCAGTTAAACTATAAGAAATATATAAATGACGCCTTAGCAGAAGTAGTTCAGCCTGATGAACGTTTTTTGTTGAGATATAAAAATCGAAGATCTAGAACACCTGATGCAAAAACTTAATGGTCCAGCTTAACGATAAGAAATATAATAAGCGGCCAAGTGCGAGTCGGACTCGCCCATGAAGGGTTCCGTAGTAGCAAATAATATAATATAAAAGGCTTGTAGTATGTTTTTTTAAAATTTTTATATTTGAGTTGATTGAATGAAAGGTAAATTGCCGTTTATGATTTATGACGTATTAAAAAAAACTACTTACTAGATATCGTTCAAACCAATTTTCGCTGGTAGTTTTTATGATAATGAACATGATGTATTTTTTTTAGTTTTATTATTCCCTTATTTTAGAAGTTACGGGGGGGGGGGACACACTTTTTTCCACTTTGGAAGTGTCTCCCGCGCAAAGTATTCGGTTTAGAAAAAAATGATATTAGAAACCTCAATATCATTTTTGAAGACCTATCCATAAATACCCCACACGTATGGGTTCGATGAAAAATATTTTTTTGAGTTTCAGTTCTATGTATGGGGAACCCCCAAAATTTATTGTTTTTTTTCTATTTTTGTGTCAAAACCTTAATGCGGTTCACATAATACATCTACTTACCAAGTTTCAACAGTATAAGTCTTATAGTTTCTGAAAAAAGTGGCTGTGACATACGGACGGACAGACAGACAGACAGACATGACGAATCTATAAGGGTTCCGTTTTTGCCATTTGGCTACGGAACCCTAAAAATGACGCCTAAGCAAAAGTTGTTTAGCCCGCTGAGAATTTTAGTTGAGTTATAAAAATCAAAGATCTGGAACACATGATGAAGGACCATAATGGTCCAGCTAAATTTTAAGAAATATAAAAAGGACGCCTTAGCAAAAGTAGTAGAGCCTGATGATTTTTTTTGTTGAGATATAAAAATCGAAGATTTGGAACACCTGATGCAAAAACTTAATGGTTCAGCTTAACTTCAAGAAATATAAAAATGACGCCTTAGCAAAAGTTGTTTAGCCTGCTGAGCATTTTTGTTGAATTATAAAAATCGAAGAACTGGATCACCTGATGCAGAACCATAATGGTCCAGCTAAACTATAAGAAATATAAAATGACGCCTTAGCCAAAGTAGTTAGGCCTGATGAGCATTTTTTGTTGAGGTATAAAAATCGAAGACTGGAACACTTGATTCAGGAACTTAATGGTCTCTACGTATAATAAAACAGTAAAAAAATGTACATTGAATATATTTAAGAAAATTGGGGCGATGAAGACTGTAATATAGTAAAAAATAAAATAAAAAATCTGACTGTTTGTACACGCTAATCTCCGAAAATATTGGATGGATTTGAATGAAACTTTTTTATCATCATATAGGCTATAATTGATTTTGGAAAATGGTACACATGATACATAACCATAATGGTCCAGCTAAACTATAATAAGAAATATAAAAAATGACGTCTTAGCAAAAGTTGTTTAACCTGATGAACTTTTATTGTTGAGGTATCAAACTCGAAGCTCTGGAACACCTGATGCAAAAACATAATGGTCCAGCTAAACTGTTAGAAATATACATTATTGACGCATTAGCAAAAGTTTTTCAACCTGATGACCATATTTATATGCCGGAGTCCTAAAGTCCACGCGAACAAAGTCGCGGGCATCAGCTAGTTTATAAATAAACAAAAGAAAAAAATCATTGACTCACGCACGATATTCTTACTTTCCTCCTCTTGTTTTTTCTTAAGAGCTAGTTTTCTAGATAGTTCTGATAAAAACATTGAGCAAGTTGGTCCTGAAATAGGTTTTATATATTTTATTTTATTCTAGCCTGTCGGTGTTGTGTCCCACTGCTGGGAAAAGGCCTCCCCCTTCTTCTTCCACTCATCTCTGTCCTCTACTATCTCTTGCCACCTTGCCTAAGTCTTCTTCTACTTCGACGGCCATTCGGCAGCAAGAACGTGGCTAGTTTCGCTCAATAGAGATGTGGACTGGGTAAATAAAATAATTATTTTATTTAGACCGTCAACTAGTTAATTCATTGTTTGTCAAAATACGTATTCCATGTTTTTTAATAATCTGAATGATGAGTCAAAAAAGATTTTTTTTTTAAATCCTTTAATGTTTTGCGTTCTTAAAATACTAAAACTGTTTTAAGAGTAAATTTAGTTGATAATATTAAATAACTTTTTCACTATATCAAAATATGAAATCTTCTCCTGGACACTTTAATCAGCTGATCGGTCAATGGGAGGCCATTTTTTTTTCTTTTTTCTATATGGATTCCTTGGGGAAAGTTGTCCTACATCACGGACTGAATAGTCCTTTAAAATTGTTTCAGTATATTTTATTTGATCTTATATTTCTGTAGTATAAAACAGTGGAATAAAAATCGTGGCCATTGTCTTACCATCGCCAAACATTGAACACACAAAGATTTCTTTTACTCACCAACGATGGGACAGGCCTTTGACCAATAATGGGACTTACAGGCCAAAAAATTACTCACCATCGCATTTACGCTTCTTTGGAGTTTTGGCTTTTGGGGTCTGTTTTTTGTTTTTGGCTTTATATCGCGCTGGTTTCTCCATAGCTATAAATGGAAAATTATATTTTTTTACTCAAGCTGATTTCGGCAGAGTAGAATAGGACTACTCCAAGTATTCCCGTGGATGTCGTAGAAGGCGACTTAGGAAATACAAGCTCAACAAATCTTATAAACATCAATGAGACCTCTCCAATCCATCTGGCCAGCGTGGAGAGTGTAGGCCAATCCCTCTGTACCTATAAAGTGGCCAAGTATGGCTATAGTAGTACAGAGAGGGTCGAGCTCCTGCAGTGAAGGCAAAAAGACCTGATGATGATGATGATGATGATGATTATGATAATGATAATGATGAAGCTGATTTCACAGTTGTCCGGGAGACCCGTACGGTTCAGCCGTAATTAATGCGACCCGTATTACTGTCTAGTGATAACCATCTACAATTTTAGTGAACTATAGTGTGTGTGTTCCTCACTATGCTGTGCTGGTGATTGGAAATGACTGTACATGAGTACAAACTCAGAAGTCGCGCCTAGTTAGAACCGAACTTGTGCATAACAGAAGCAACTCAGTGCCTCAACCACTTGGCTATCACGTACCGCTTCATATGAGAACTGAAAACTTCATGGGTCAAAGATTAATAGTATTAATCTTATGTAATATTAATTAATAATATTTACAAAAGTATAATATACTTTTGTTGACTAATGAGATTTTTAACAGTAGATTTTATGACCTCTATAAAAATAAATATACTTACTCTCCGGGTTCTTGGGGAAGTCCCGAAAGACGGGACCTCCAATAAATAAAAAGAGGTACTTCGGAACCTACCGATCCACTAAAATTTCGCTACAAATAATAAACTGACAATGTAATGTGCTAATGACACTAGGCTGTCATTTAGATTAAGGAGATGAGTTTCTATTTCATTTAGGGAGTGTTTAAAAAAATGATTTGTTTATGAATAATAAATAAATATATACTAGAATAGAATAGAATAGAAAAATCTTTATACTTACACTGATTGAGCTAGCATGGAGCTAGCCCTAAAGTAAGTGTTATTGGATACTAACTCAACGATACTAATTTTCTGTATCAAACACACATATACACATATAGATAGATAAACTATCTAAGACCCAAGATAATTTGAAAAAGGCCATTTTGTAACTTCACCTGACCGTGGATCGAACCCAGAACCTCTGGTTGGCGGACTAGCATGGTGACCAATGCGCCACGGAGGTCGCGTAATGTCGGTAAACTCGGTAAACTTATGAGCGTAAAAAAAGTAAATACAAGATGAGCAAAGAGCGTATGCGCGGTAGTTAGCCTTTCGACGTCGAATTTTGTTTGCTCACGTAATATATGTACCTATTTACGTGAGCAAACAAAATAAACTAAGGCCTACCTTTTATCTCCTTTTAACTCAAGACAGAAGAAAAGGCCAAAATATATTCAGTAAACAACCATAAACAAAATCTTAACATTCGTTCAATCAAAAATTCTAGGTCTATGGTTTAATCATTCATATGGTCATGATATGGACCATATACCATATCATAATGGTTTAACTTCATGGGTAGTATAGTACCTACCTATACAACGTAGTTTCCGTGTGGTTTCCGGCAGAGTAGAATAGGACTACTCGAAGTCTTCCCGTGGATGTCGTAAAAGGCGACTTTGGAAATACAAGCTAAACAAAGCATATAAATATCAATGAGATCTCTCCAACCCGTCTAACCAGCGAGGAGAGTGAAGGCAAACCTCTTGCTGCTCTGCCCAAGTATACACTGGCTCTGGTAGTACAGAGAGGGTCGTGCTCCTGCAGTAAAGACTACTTGTAAAAGGACCTGATGGTGATACAACGTAGACGGGACATACCTAAGGTAAACGCAGCTATTACCGAGGTAATTTCAGGACCTTAAGCTTTGACCTCTCGAAATATGAATTTCTGATAGTAAAAACATTTATAAGTATATATTTTCTGATACATTCGGATATGGACTATTAAATCTATTAAGATATAGGTAAGTATTGAGTAAATAAAAAGAAAAAAATTATTAAATATACAAATACGAATGTTGCTATTACCGAGGTATGCCAAAGTGATTGTAGCTAAAACTTAGCTCTGCGGCCTACGCGGTTAGAAGAATTAGGCAAATGACTGACATTGATACAGCGCGTTTGGTATATTTTTGGTACTTCCACAGTGTTATGTGCTATGGAATATTATTGCTATGGGGTAACGCTGCAGATATAAATACCATATTTGTTTTACAAAAATATAACTTAGGTGCTAGAGAGTCTTTAAGGGAACTATTTAAAGACATAAATATTTTGACCCTCCCTTCGCAATTCATCTATGCGAACATTATGTACGTGCGTCAGAATATACACTCATATAAGAAAAATTGTGATATTCATAGTATTAACACAAGAAATAAAAATAAATTAGCCATCACAGCTTTGCGGTTAGAGAAAACAAAAAAATCTTTTGTGGGTCTCGGCTTGCGCCTCTATAGTAAAATTCTAGATGATATAGTAACATTACCATTATCTAAGTTTAAGACAGCCGTTAAAAGTCATTTATTACAAAAAGCGTATTATCATGTAAATAACTACTTATCATCATCTGAGAAAAAAATCTTGAAAACAGTTGACTGCCAATTGTAATTGTATAATTTAAATGTATAGCTTAAGTATAAATCTGTATTGTAATTGTAACATAGCCCATCAGGCTGGCCTACCCAGCCTGATGGGCTATGTTACAATTACTGAACTGGGTTTCTTTCGGCCAATACTGAACTGGGTTTCTTTCGGTGTAATCTTCCTAGCGGTGGTCGTTCCGAAACGCTAGTAGTTTTTAGCTTTTGCACTAAAACAATATAAAAAAATGACCTTCAATAAGAGATAAATTTATCCTACATTGAATAAAAAATTTTGACGTTGACACTGACTTTGATACAAAGTTAATTTTTAAGAGTCAATTAAGGACGAAAAAATAAGAGTTCTAGTGCACTTTTCATACCGTGGAAATAGTTTTTAACCATAAATACCTAATGACTTAAACGAATTGTCACATCATTTGGGTTATTGCTATATAAAATATTCTTAAAAAGTGAATAAAACGATTAGTACTGATTTATGCTATTACCGAGTTAACCGCGGTTAATACATTCAAGACGAGAATTGTGAAGCCATTACCGCGGTGTTTTATTTTTGTTAATTGTCAAAAAACTGTCAAAATAAACGAAAATTAGATAGCTACAATCATGGCTAAAACTATAATCCACCTTTTGACCTACTTAGAATCTGTATAAATGGTTTTTTAACGACACAATAACCTTAACAAAATATTGAGCGTACTTACAGTTCGCGACTATCGTTTTTATGGACGTCGTGCTCCGGCGCCGGCTTGCAGCAAACTAATCGTTGTTCTGTTTTTCTGCGTTGTTGTGCACAGTGCGCCACGGATCCATTCAAACGGATATAAAATAGTGTTTCATAAACATTCAACTTTTTGAGTAACATACGCTTGTAATTGCTTAAAATTACAAATATATTACATACCTCGGGAATACCTGCAGGTTTTTGACTACCGCGGTAATAGCTGCGTTTGCCTTATATAATTTTTTCTAGTTTTAACCTACCCATAACCATGTTAGGATAGTTATACTATATCTTATGCCTATGCATATAACATGATTCACTTTCGTTCATTCTTTTGACTGACTTTTACGATATGCGAGGGAAAAGATACAGCTGGTAGGCTAAGCTGGTACCTAGTTATATTATTTCAATATTATGAATGCGAAAGTTTGTATGGATGATTTCGCTTACACGCAGTGGGGCCACAAGTCCGTCGGGGCCAAAACGGATGAATGGATTATCGGTACATAAAAGTCCTCGTGACCCCACTGGTGTGGATGAGCAGTGGGGACCACAAGTCCGTAGGGGATTTTGCAATAAAATTTGCCATGTATAACATAGGTTATTCCTCCGGAAGGCTTGGAAATCTCCGACGAACGCCGTGGGCTTAACCTAGTATATAAATAAAACAATAAAATAATCGGAGATGCTGTTTATTTTGTTTAATATGAATTGATGGTTATCCTTCTGCAACGACAGTAATCAGTCTCAAATGAAAGCAATACGTACATCTCGTTTGGTTTGATGGGGTATCTGAAAAGAAAACAAACCAATTTAATCATTTTCAACATAATTTTTCAAAACTAAAAACCGACTTCATCCCCGAACCGATTTTGATAAAATGTCTATAGGACTACTCAAGTTAGCCCTTTTAAACAAATAAGATTTTTCCAAATTGGTCTTCTTCTTCTCCTTATATTAAAAATTAAACGTGAAAACATATAAAGAGGTTAAGAACTTAGCGGAAGGAAGAGAGACATGGAAAGCACTCCAAATTGGTCTAGACGTCTTAAAATAATCGGTGAACATACATAAAAGTTGTACCTTTTGTACTCTTAGATTTTAAGTGCAATAAATTAAATTAAAAAAAATAGATCGCGATGGGTTGATAACTTTCTCCTTTTGGAAGTCGGTTGAAAACATCTAAATAACAATCAGTCTACTTTCCGTATTGATTTGCTCCAAACTCACGGGACAAGACAGTTACTTAGTTAAATTGTACCTGCCTCCGTGGTGTAGTGGTTAGAGCGTTCGGCTCATGCCCGGAGGTCCCGGGTTCGATTCCCGACGGGGGCAACGACTTTATGTTGTTGTTCTAGTTTGGTCAGGACATTGCAGGCTGATCACCTGATTGTCTGATAACTAAGATGATCCGTGCTTCGGAGGGCACGTTAAGCCGTCGGTCCCGGTCACTTTGACATTGGTCGTTACCCAAAACCATGTCAGAGGCCTTTATTTATTGTTATAGAGGCAGCAGAAATACTCTGTAAACATTTCAACTGTCTACCTATCACAGTTCATGAGATACAGCCTGGTGACAGACAGACTCTTTGGGTACGAAGCCCTGGAAATTTATCTTAAATACTTTTCAGTTAAACTCTATAAGTAAATGTCTGAGTTTGGACAAGTAGTAGAAAGAAAATTTTAACTATTGTATAAAAAATAATTTATTTCAAGTGAGGAAGCCACTAGGCAGGCCTAAATGTTAAGCTGCTGTAAATATTTCTAAAATTAAGTGTATGTAAAAATTAGTAAGTATAAAACACAAAATATAAAATAAGTATAAAATACCTCAAGAAACATATAATCATTTCGAAGATTTCATTCTGGGCGAGGAATTTGTTTCTGAAAAGACAAAAATAAATGCTATTTTTAGGTTTAAATGTAACTCTATAATATTATCATAAAATAAAGTCATATTGTTTTCTGTTTGTAATTGCCAATTGTATTCTGTTACTTAATGATGTGAATCCGAAAAATGTTGGTTTGAGTCATCAAAGCTGATATGCGTGCAAAGTGCCAAGGTCTTAAAACCAAGGATCTGGGAAGTGGACACCAGAATTCACAGTATTACAGCTGAGGATTCACCTAGGAGTAAGCTGAGAGATAGTAAGTGAAGAGAGAGAGAGAGAGAGAGAGAGAGAGAGAGAGAGAGAGGTAGAGAGATTTCACCAGATGTCTGTAATGTTAAAGTTTAACACAGTCTTACAACCAAAGATGCTAGAAATCGTGCGAATTGGAGAAGTAAAAACTGGAAAGCAGACACCAGACTTACAACTGGATTATAGCTGGGAATAAGCTGAGAGAGAGAGAGAGAGAGAGAGAGAGAGAGAGAGAGAGAGAGAGAGAAAGAGAGAGGGAGAGAGATTTCACCAGATGTCTGTAATGTTAAAGTTTAACACAGTCTTACAACCAAAGATGCTAGAAATCGTGCGAATTGGAGAAGTAAAAACTGGAAAGCAGACACCAGACTTACAACTGGATTATAGCTGGGAATAAGCTGAGAGAGAGAGAGAGTCTATCTCCCGCTAGATGCTAGAGATCGTGCAAATTGGAGAAGTAAAAACTGGAAAGCGGACATCAGAGTTACAGCTGGGAATTAGCTGAGAGAGAGAGAGAGAAAGAGATCTGACTAGATGTCTTAAATGTCAATCAGGTTTAACACACTCCAAGATCCTACAACCAAGGACGCTCGAAATCGTACGAATTAAAGAAGTAAAAACTGGAAAGCAGGCACCAGACAACAGAATTACAGCTTGGAAAAAACTAAGAGAGAGATAGTGGGAGAGAAAGAGATCTCACTTGGTGTCTGTAATGTCAATCGATAAGGAAACTTACCGAAATAGCGCTTGACGGTTGGGTTGAAGAAGGTGGCGGCAGAGCATCCATGATTTTAGGGGAAGGCGAGTGGTCCGAGAGTGTCAGGCCGAGGGTTGTAGCTGCTGTAGGTTTGGTTTCTGCAAATAAGGTAAATTATTAGTAATTCACAAAACTAGAAACTACACTTAAGGGGCTACCTGAATTTGCCGGGGTCTAGTGGCGCCAACATTTAAAATAAATCATTTGAAAGGAAACGGTGATATAATTTAAAATTTTGTATTGATCAAACCTTAGATAACCCTTTTAACTATTTTATGAATTGCTGTAGTTTAAACTGAGAAAGTGAAGCTTTTCTACGCACATTGGCGAAAAACGGCCACTTTTAGCTAATGTCGTGTTCTGGTTTGGCGTGTAGGGACAAAAACAAAACAAATTAACAATTTAACACTTTAATATAAATATATCTACAAGAGTCTACATTACCGTTAGGAAAGGGGTTATTATTTAGACCGAAATTCGCACTTCCTAATGTCTTTCACTTTGCACTGGTCTGAAGAACGGAGAACGAATGCGGTCGTTTCCGATCGTTGTAGTCGGTGGTCTGCCTACGATGGAGTTGGCGGTAGTGGGTTAAGGTGGACGACAACCGTACGGTCAAGCGTCGATCCGTAGCCCTAGCCTAGGCCTAGGGCAGTGATGTTTTCAGTTGCAGAATCCCGGTGATAAAACTCGGGAATTAAGTAGGCTCTTAACCTCGACGGAGTTCCTGGAAAGCGATGAACGAAAGCGTTAGGGAATAGACTCAGCATTTTAGGTGCCTCTTGTGACCAACCGTCGTTGCTTTACAATGGTTTAGGGGCTATGCAGTGCTCAATTTTACAAGCGGTGATGGTAGTGTCACAAAAGGGCAGAAGCGGAGGAATTATTATGAAAATTAGCATAAGGCAGTAATTTAAATCCATGATAGTCATTATGTAAGTTAACTAAGTAGATATGTAAGTACATAGGTGGTAAATTTAATTTTTAATAACCTAAATATTTATTTCTGAGATTATAGCATTACAAATGAGGCAGGAATAAATATGATTAACATGATTTTGTGAAATGATCGACGAAATAATTTGGAATTGTGTTTTTGCAACCACATGGCAAATTAGAACAAAGGCTGAACAAAGAAATCACATCAAAATGGCGGTTACCAAATGCAATGACAAAATAACAAGAATACGCTATAATAATGATTAATCATTCTGTTCTCACTTACCCAAAAGTGGGAGATAAAATCACTTGATTTAATATACTGTAATTTACGGCTCTTATTAGGAAAACTAGCGGCGTTTTTAGAGGCGGCTATCAGAGTAGAGGATAACACACCTCTATCAAAATTCAGAGAGTGGCTCGAAACGTGTCATCGTTCACGTCTCAAGCCACATTCGTCCTGAGAAAGACCTCCGGACGAGGTCGAAACATGTCGGCCAGTAGCTGATTCGGTGCGTGAGTTGATCCATTTTTCAAGTATTAATTATGCTTGTAACAGAATTGCCGTTTGCTTTCAAATGATTTATTCCAAACGGGGACGGCGACTGGACCCCAGAAAATTCAGGTATGGCCTTAAAAAGAATTTGCCCTGTTGTTTTTTTTATTTATTAAGTTAGGTAGTTAGGCAGTAAAACAGGTTACAATCGTTTACACAAATATAAATACATACAATATTGAAAGACTGGACTGAAACCCAAAACATACGCACTCAGCAAGATTACAAATGAACCTAACGTAAACATAAAAAAGATTATTAAAAATTTAAATCCAATTACAATAATATTTACAATTAAAATGGAAATACTTGTGGAACAGTATAGACTGAAAATAGAAATAGAAAAGAGAATTATTCGACAGAGGTTTTACCACAAAACATTAAATCTTATTTATCAATTCCTATTCACAAAACTAGAAAACCTTTTCTCTAATATCTTTTTCACATCGTTAATATTCAATAGGTGATACCGTACACAATACACATGAGTTAGTGATTTCTCATCAATGGCTAACAAGATTATTTCCCAAAGACTTGCCAGAAGCAAATGTACTCCAAAAATAAATCCGGTCCATATTCTCAAGCCGTTGAGTCTTTATATCTCTACAAATGTTCCCAATATTTCTTTATAACGGAATCTCTTTTCCAGTTCATTGGTTTCACTGATTCCTTTATGTGAATGGGAGACAAGCACGTGAACTTGAGAGCGAAAAAGTAATTTTGGATTTTATTTCGTGACAAATAGACATAATAGTGAAGATTTATATGGAATTGGTTATTTTTGTCATATTCCTTTCAAGTGAGTTCAACTAGAATGGAATATGTCAAAAATAAGCAGTAAAAGTATTGGCAAGGTATCGTCCAATTTTCACGTTCAATATTTACGACACACGAACCTCAAAAACGTTGAGATGAAAATCCTTTTAACTCTAGTAATAAGTTATCTACGTATATTTCATTCTGTTCAGCAGTTATTGCGTGGTTGAGTAACAAACGTCCAAACTCATGACTCTCATCATCAACATCATCAGCTATCATAAACCTACTGATGGCTGTTCTGTCCCTTGTTATCGTGATCGAATTCCTCCCAGCAACTTGCTTAATGTCTTCGACCCATTTAGCTGCTAGACGTTCTACCACAGAATAATATATAAGTATGGGAATGGGGAACAGGGACGCATATTTCGCGGGACCATAGAAGATTCCGTTCCGTATGTAATACTTAACTCTGTGGTCCTACACAACAACTTAGTGACAGCCTTACTCAACCTACTAGCCCAGTTCCATTTAGCAGTTAATACAAATACATACATACAAACAGTATCAGGTCTTTACCTGTAATGGCACAGGCAGAGCGTTTTGGGCTTAACAGTTCTGAGTCGATAGCGCCAAAGTTTTAACGTGACCATAGACAAGAAGGAGAAAAAGAAACACATTTATTTTGCTAGTAGACAAACCTGTTAATCCATGAAAGCTTTCATGAGCATCATAAAATTGTTCCTTCCCTACAGCATCAGCTACAGTTGGTGGAATAGAACTGTCTGAGGCACTGCTAGATGAGCCACTCGTTGTACTTCTATTGGTCGGCATTTTAGTCTTTTTCTTCTTCTTTTTCTTTTTTTCGGCTTCTGTCTGAGGGTTTGCTGGATCATCTTTTTTCAGCTCATGTAGTTCTAGTACGAAAGGTCGGTGACTTTCAAATACTTGATGGCTGGAAGATGATGAGTCTTCTGTGTCTGTTAGATCTAGCAGATCTTCTATTTCGATATCTGGAAGAAATTAGACTGCTATGGAGAATTGCTTTTGTATTAAAAATTATTGATGCTCTACTGGTCGTGTAGGTACGTACACTATTTTTATCCCAATAATGTCGTAAGAGGCGATTAAGAGAGAGATAAGCACGATAAGAATGGGTAGCAGCGAACTCTGTGCAAAGACTTTATACTGTTGCTATCACTAGCCCGCCTGCTCATCGTGGTAATTATAGATAAATGCTCTCGTTATAGGGATTAGTCCCGTTACAGGGGGCCATTCGTCAGCTAGCTGTGGACTTAGACTGTAAAAAAGACAGGATTAGACTACCTATGTTTTGTAGCTTGTTTATGTTCGGCGAAGTCCCTGACTTCCAGAGTTTCATGAGGAAATGTAGTATAATTTTCGCGAGAACAAAGAAGACGAACAGTCGCACCGAGCATTTCAGTGTTTGTTTGTTCAGAATCTTTTCAAGCGAGCCGAATCCTTTGCTGCATTTTTCTGTAGTTATTATACACGGTTTATCTAAAAGGCATCAATATTTATACTACCTCGCATCTTAATGTATGTGTTCGATAAAACAACAGTAAATTTTCTAATATGGTATTTATTTCTTCTTGTACCTAATTTAAGAGCTTCCTCTTGTCGGTATTGTATAACAAATGATACAAACCATGTACTTATGTCGATGATATCATGTTTTATGATATATAATGAAAGATTTTAAAGGAAAATAAAAAATCTTGATTTGATTTGATTTGAAAAAACATACACAGATAAACAAAGACCTGGGTCAATCAAAAATAATAATTTCATATCTTGACTTGACTAGGTAACGAACCCGGGACCTCCAGTGTGATAGCCTGGCATAATGACCACTAGACCACAGCAGTCGTCATAGGCAGGACGAAATGTAGTGTCATTCGAGCCAATCGACACGAAAATAAACAAATAAATAATAGGGACAAATTACACTGATTAAGCTAGTCCCAAAGTAAGTTTGAGACTTGTGTTATGGGATACTAACTAAACGAAACCATATTTTATAACAAATAGGTACATATTTTATAAATAAATATCCGAGACCCATAACAATTTGAAAAATATCATTTTCCAACTTGCTCTGACCGGGGATCGAACCCGGAACCTCTGGGTAGCGGTCTAGTACGGTGAACATTCTACATGGAGGTCGTCATAGTAAAAGAAGATGATAAAAACAAAAAATGCCAATGAAAAATCTCTGCCACTTACTTGTATTGTCATCCATTACGGTAGGTCTTTTTGAATGTGATGATAGAAATAAGCCCAGAATGTTATTATATTTTTATAATCATATTTTCTTGAACTGTCTTATGGGATTTATGGATTTTTAAAATTTACACATTTTGGTGTTTTCGTGACACGTGTTTTATGTGCTTTTTGATGGCTTGATGATTGATGGAGAAAGGTTTTTTCTGATTTACTTGTCAGAACGTTTGATTTTAGAACTTATTTGGGCACGATATTTAATCCTTATAACCTCCTTGCAAAAGAATGCTCATTGATAGAAGTAAGCGTTGGCGTGCGTCTTGCTCTTTGGATACCTACTAAAACCAGACTAAAACGCAGTAAAAAAATCTGGGCCTTCGCTAAATTAAGCGGGCGCACGCTGCGGATTCAGTCTATCTCTGTCACAAACGCTATGTTTGACAGAGACAGGTGACCTGCGACGGATTCTGCTATCTCTTTCGCATTTAGAGTTTGTGACAGAGAAAGACCAAAACCCGCAGTAACGTAGCTAAGGCCCTTTAGGTCTATGGTACAAATTACCCGAGCACCCAAGCAAGAATTAGAGCAATTAACCAATGCTACTCGTATAAGACCAAAATAGTATTTCCTAAGTTTTTGTCTTGTTGAAGTGGTGGTGCTCAAGCGGTGTAGGAACTGGCCGTGCGTCTGTGAGGTACGAATTCGATCAACACTAAGTACACCTTGTACCTTCGAGTTTATGCTTTCAATTAACACTTCTTTTTGTAAACGAAAATGTCGTGAGGAAATCTACACACTAATTCATTAGTATGTATTAACACAAAATAAAAAAAAGACGTGTGGCACTCGGGGACTGCCGCGGTAAAGCTATTGCAAACAAGGAAGGACGGCAACGTCGCAAACGGACGACGGAGACGAAGCGGCAACCTACATGGTAGGCGGAGTGGGGAGAGCGTGAGGTTTTTTCGTTACGGAATTTGTGGATTCGGTCCCTGCGCTCAAGGCCCGCGATAGAAGCTATGCAATAGCTTAACAAAATAGTGATAGGTTGCTAGCCGCATCCCCTATTTTTGCCCACTCCCTAGATTATAAGTATTCCATTATTTCTCACTTACTAGAAAACGAAAGGTCAGTGCCAATCACGCTATAAAACTGTAACACGGTTCGCACATCGTTTGATTTTTATGTAATCCATAAAAAATGACCGCAAAGTACGCATTGATATAGAAATCTGAAGATACGGTACCATTCAAACTATCCGGAGCTTGCTTGTTAATAATGACTGAATAGATAATACAGAAAAGAGATTATGCGCGTATTTTTTTAAATTGTTTAATAAAATCTTTACCCGAATTTATAAAATATCTTGATCATACGACGAACTTGTGATAGGTACTTTAAAGTTTCAATTAGAAAGAGTAGTCTTATATCGACTGGTGTCGTCAACGTCCATGTCATCTGTACATTAACCGTAGAAAATAGCGTTTTAGCGAATGAAATGGACATATTTTCGTAAAATTGTCATATCTCGTTAGTTATTATTCTGTTTTCACTGTAAGCACTTTACTTTTGAATATGTATGGATTAATACATTATTTTTTTCATACATATTCCCGAATATCTTCAGGTATAATTATGGTACAGTTTCAGACTATGAAAATGAGGAATCGTTAATCTGCACCTATGAGACTGGTGTAATACACGTGTGATAATTTATCACTGTTAGTCTGTTACTTTCAGGCCGCCGTTAAACAATTTATCTCAAACAAAAGTTTATTGTCCAACATGTGATAAAAAATTCGCCACAAGAGAGATTCGACCCTCGACCCTCACGTTAACGCCGTAAGTGCACTACTAATTGTGCTACCGTGACTTCAAATCATCATATATCAATTGATGGCAATACGTCCAGAGATTTCTACATCGATGGTCGCACTAGCCCTATACCGCTGATACAGTCTATCCGATCATATCCGCCCCTATCTAGAAGTCAGTCACCTCCGTTTTATAGGCTATCCGTGGTTTATGGAAGCCTTGTACATTACGTCAATTATCACAATAAACTAGTTCACGCGAAAAAAAAAGGAATTAGACTTTTTTACATGTATTGAATTATTTGAACGCTCATTTGTCTGATTGGGTAATAAGTTTTTTGTAAGCCAAACAAATCACACAGATTGAGCGAGCAAAACCGAGGTCAATTTTAAAAAGGCCATTTTCCATCTTGCCCTGACCGGGGATCGAACCCGGAGCCTCTGGGTGGCGGACTAGTATGGTGACGACTACGCCACGGAGGTCTTAAAAATCACCTCTTGAAATATTTGTACTTTAATCAAAAAGGACATAGTAGTAACATGTATTTATTAGTTCCCAGAACAGTCTGGAAGATGCATTTTCAAAAAATAAATAAATAAGACAAGTACATCATGAAGCCTTGAGTCTTCAAGGCTCATAATCAGTAAGCCCTTTGAGATGTAAGTAATAAACCCTCCTGGCTGGTCTATAATTTGTAATTTTCTTCATATTCGTCCCTATAATCCACATTAACTTATTTGGGACTAAGTAATTCTATAAATCATAGATGGTTGACTTATCTCCGATATCGGAAAATTGCTTTCTTCATATTGCTACAACTGTAATATAAATGTCTTACACAGGAACGGTCTTATTCAGAAAATATGTGTTCATATAGAACGTGAAAGGGACTTAGACGTTATAAATCGAACCACGGGCTATTCTAGATCACTATAGCACAGGTATGGCACTGCATAGAAACGGAGCAGCATGTTTACCTAGTACTACTACAAACGAAACAATACATCCGTGCACACGTCAAATGTGTGAGTGAAACAATCAGGGTCGCCACCACAGAATTTGTTGCTTTGCTTACTTGTTTTTATCACTCGGAAATCTACAATATTTTCGTTCTTTATTGTTTTCCGTGGATAAACAATGATAATATGCGCAGTTTCTCACCATTATGATTCAATAATCCTAAATAACTCGCGTAACGTC
Source organism: Acrobasis consociella (assembly GCA_963555685.1). Taxonomy (NCBI): domain Eukaryota; kingdom Metazoa; phylum Arthropoda; class Insecta; order Lepidoptera; family Pyralidae; genus Acrobasis; species Acrobasis consociella. The sequence continues at coordinate 3,403,988 of OY743111.1, read as the reverse complement.
AACGTGCGACTACCAAGAACCCCGTTTTACAGGCTCTTACACGGCTCAATAACGGGGGAGGGGTTGCGGGGATTGCGGGGGACGGTGCGAGTTTTCGTTCTGTATGTACTACTATTATTAATTCTGTGACTATAGTATAATGGAATTAAAATACCAGTCAAGAATTTTTTAAAAATTGGCATAAGAATGTCTCCGGCTGCTCGGGCAATTAGTATGGGAATGTCGGTGTGTTTTTTGTTTTATGACTGTTATTTTATCACCAATATACTTTACTGGTCTAGTATATCCTGTGGTTCGATTTATTATGGGTATGTCCCTTCCACGTTGTATATATTATACCTACATTGATTTTTTTGAAGTCCTTTTTAAGGACCGCCTACCAATAAACATATTTTTAACCCCCGACATAAAATAGGGGTCATTTTTCTATGGCATCGTAGCGCTCGATCAGATGGAACAATTCAAATACGTTTTTTTTTCAAAGAAACCAAGATTCGTCATCCATCGGATTAGCTTTTTTTAAATTTTTTGGTCGGTTAAGGTTTGAACGTCAGGGTTTTCCGTAACAAATAATAGATGGCGCTACATATATCAAGTCATATCGGTACTCATCACTAGATGGCGTTCTGAACTGTCGGGCACTTTTTCTTAATTTGCCTAGCAAATGAACTTGTTACTACTGATTTTGCGAACCGGTAAAGCACCTCGCGAGTCTAGTTTAAATGTTCAGCGCATAGGATACGTGAAAACTCCCATAGCTCCGCCATTTTTAAATATGTTAGTTGACAAAAAAAAATATTCTTTTAATTTTGGAACGAGAATCGGTCGAAAATGCCACATTTAGAGATGAACAAACGAACCGCCCCGACTCACAGTGACAAAAATTATCTAGCTGGCTTAATTTGATTGTAATACTCAACAATATACAATACCCTGCATTGTGCAGGAAAGAAATACAATATATTATTTATTATTCTAGTATTTTACATATAAAAAGAGGAAAACGTTTTTCCAGCCCTAAATTAACATTTATTTCTGATCTCAATGTTTTTTTGTATTAACGCAATAAAAGACTAGGTTTATAGGTTTACCTCTTTTCAAAAAAAGTTGCAAATAAAAAAAGAAAAGCGACAGACCTAGTTTTTTATTGTATAAATAAAATCATTAATATCAGATAACATTCAGGAGTGGAAACATGTTTTCTTCATTTGCTTTTTTGTATGGACGATGCGCATGCTTTACTTCCCTCGTAAAACTCGGAAAAGCGCTGAAAGGCAGCCTTCTTCTTCTTATTCTAAAATGCTACTTGAATAAATAAGCCTTATGTTCTATACCTACTTATTCAAAATTAATTAAAACATTAATTAGGATAAACTAATTCTGAAACCATTGTTAATGAACCAAACATAATTATAAAAGTAATTACGTGTGCGGACGAAGTTGCTTTGATATTTAAAACGATAAACTTGCTTTTGCACATTAGTTTTAAAAAGGGATATATACTTGAAAAAGCCAGTAAGTATTAGATAGTGTCAAATAAATTTTAAGTTAAAATTGTTAGCTTTGCAAAACAATGGACGAGTAAGATCTATTAACTGAGATAAGAAAAACTCTTAAATAAATAAACCTATCATTAATTTTAGAGATAAGAAACACCACAGTCATGAGTTTTTCAAACTTATCTTCAATGAAAATAAGCTTAAATTTTTAAATATTTTTCTTAAAGTTTTAGTCCGTGGGGTCCTTCAGCCCATAATTTAAATTTATTTCTAAACGTATTGAGGTATCTCGTGACCAAAGGGCTGGTAACTATCTGGCTTAAAGAATCAGCATTGTCAAACAACGTGGCAATGCTGCCAGCCTTTTGACAAAATAATTTGTATTTTTTTTTAGTTTTAGTTCTTATTTAGTTTTAATTTGTTTAGCTTGAAGTTTATTTAATTTTTTTTTTTTTATAATAAAGATTGGTATATCTTTTGCATAAAATAGTGAGACGATAAGGCTAAAAGGTGGCATCGACGATGTCATACAAGATATTTATCCCCAAAGAAAAGATCTGTTCTCTTAGATAGCAGTTTTACAATTTCAGTTGAGATTTACGCGCTTGCTTACGAAGCTTGTAAAAACTGTCTACATGGTATGTCAGACAAGGGACACATGGTTGACCATGGTTTTAAAGTTTTAAGAATTTTATGAATACCTTAAAATTTAAAAACCATATTGACCAAAAACCTTATTGCAAGTATATGTTTATTTATTTAAACATGAAGATAAAAAATACAAATACATTAGACTAAGATTTAACTAAATAATTTAAATATAATTATTGCAAGTACTTACAAATATTATTACAAATTTTTTGAAACTCAATATCGGTTAACGTGGCATTAATGTCTTAAGCCCCAAGGCTCTTTTCACACCGTTGTCTATAAAGACGTGACAATGTTTCTGTACCTTTATTTTCATAACTTGTTTTGGATTTGTCCCATTATCATTGAAGTATAAAGAACTTTAATCGAAAGAAACATCAAATACAGAGTATTTTATGTCCAGTCTATAATAACCATTATATTTCTGGTTGTTATCATGCAATAAAGGTAATTTGTATCGTATCGTATTGTACTATGGTACGAGTCGCGTGTATTTGTGGATAATATTATTGATATCAATTACTAAAATTAAGTACTTACTGTAAATATTGAAGTCGATAAAAAATCTTCATGTAGAGGCCAGACTTAATTGAATTATTCTGTGTAAAAAGTATGAGAAAGTGTTCCAATCTAGGATATCTTTATTAAAAATAGGCTGTATGAAACTTTAAAAGGAATGAATAAATTAACTTAAAATTATCATATCATCAATAAGGTATAACAACAATAATTACTTTAAATAAATTAAAACGAAAACTGAACTTTACTAAAATATATTACATTATTCGTTTATTTATAAGAAATAATGAATAATACGAGTAAACAAAATATACATTTACCTTCTGTCCCTAAACTAATAACAAGTTTACTTGAAATCCGTAATCCACAGACTTCAATTAACTTTATGCAAAGTGTTTTTCAACTTTCTAAAACTAAAATCGCATCATCTGCATTCTTATCTCGCCATTACAGGCGATGTCCAAAGTTTGCAGTATCTGAACCGTTTTTTCAAGAAACGATGCTCACCCTACAGAATAGTTGGGAATTTGAATAGAAAGTGCTGCCAATAACGGTTGTCGCTTTGTTAGAGAGGTCGGCGGCGTGCTTTGACAACGTGGACATTCAGATGGATATAATCATTTAAGTAAGATAAAATAAAAAAACATTAGGAAAAAATCATCATCAAATAAATACAAATTGTAATGTAACACTGATTGAGCTAGCCCTAAAGTAAGTTTAAGACTTGTGTTATGGGATACTAACTCAACGTTACTATATTTTATAACAAATACACATATATCTTATACCTTTAAATGAGCAATTCTTGTATGTTTATTTATATATTTCTGTGATCTCGAAAAACGGCTCTAACGATTTCGCTGAAAATTTGTATATGGGGGTTTTCAGGGGTAAACAATCGATCTAGATTAGTTTTATGTTTGGGAAAACGCGTATTTTCGAGTTTTCATGCGTTTTTCTTTCCACGCAGAATATGGTCGCTAATTTCGTCGCGCCGCGACCGCCTTGATTTAGCTCAGTGGTTAAGGATAGCGACCGCTAGAAAGAGTGTTACGGGTTCAAATCCCACTCGGTGACTTACTTTTGTTTTTATTTAATGTTTAAGTTTATATATTATTTTTATTTTGCATTGTTTTTAGACAAGTTTAAAAAAAATTAGTTAATGTTTGAGATGTAACCGATCAAAGCTCGGTCGCCCAGGTACTATATAGTTATACATCAAAGACCAAGGACAATTTAAAAAAGGCCATTTTCCAACTTGCCCTGACCGGGGAACAAACCCGGAACCTGTAGGTGGCGGACTAGCACGAAGACCACTACTACTAACCACTACGATTTTTTTATTCATGAACGACCTTCTTGGTCTTCTTTTTACTCTTCTGACTTCCACTTGTTCTTCCAAGATGTTTTTTATAAAGTTGTCATGCTGCATAAGGGGGCCAAACATCTTTCCTCGTCTTATCTCTATTGTATATCCACATTGACAAAGTCCAGCACTTCCTTGTTGATTTTTCTCTCTGTCCAGCTTATCCTTACCATGCTGGAGGGCAACATAACATTCTAAAGACTTCCAGACGTATAGAAAACGTAAAAATTATTAAAATAAATAAATGAAATCTTCTATGCTGGTCTGGGAGAAAAGAAAAAACTTAGACCGTACGAGCTTATTCTCTTTCTGCGCACATCGTAAAAGCTGATCTTAAAAAAAAGAGTGGGATTTGAATTACTAGCAACCTATCACTATTTTGGGTTGATATCCCACTTAACAAAACGTAATAAATTACCTCCCATGCTGGTCTGGGAGAAATAAAAAAAAACTTAGAATGTACCAGCTGCTTCTCTTCCCACGCAGATCGTAAAAGCCGATCGAGAGAATGGGCAAAAATGCAAATCATGTTAACAGGCGATGCGGCTAGCAACCCATCACTGTATTGATTGCTTTTTCATCTTCTCGCCCACCATGACGCTAAAAGTGGCTTTTGGGTCTTGCGGCCCTGGGCTCTGCATAGAACCGCAAGAAACAAAATGCTTTGTCTGCCCCATTAGGGATAAAGACGTGATAGTATGTATGTATGTATGTAATAAATTACCTCGAAATTTTTCTGTCTCGATGTAGGTACATTTTTGTATATAAATTGTAGACTATGTCACCCAAACCAATAATGTCAAATCGAATGAACGGTGGAACACTCATACGTACTTACATACAATGCCTGTTAAAATCATTACTCTTCCTTTTGACTTTGATCAAAGACAATATGATTACCAACTTTGACGTAGTCGGGTAAAAACAACAGTGCACGGAACGAGTTGGAAATTTCCAAATGAAATTTCCTTTGATTTTCCGCTAAAATGATTTTGGAAAGGCGCAACTTAGTAGGTCACTGCAGAGTTATCAGAGCATTCTTGTTGAGAGAAAAAATATATTTACTTATAAAAAAACTTGTTAATGCTTTCTTCTTTCAATGCAATAAATGTGTGTTTTCGGTATCTATTATAGCCAATTTCTGTTGTCTATTGGTTCACTTTCTCATTGGTCAATAACTCAGTCGATATACAGCATGTGGAAATAAAGCGGCAACTGGCGTGGTTTCCCAAATAGATGGGTGACCACAAGCAGCATAAAATTTTCTTGACCTGTATGCTTTGGAAGGCACGTTAAGTCGTTGGTCCCGGCTGTCATAATTGTATTGAAAAATCTTACACCAATAGGTATTGGCCACTTACACACACGTAAAAAAAACCTGTCGTTGTTATGTCCCACTGGATGCTCCCCTTTTCCATTTTTATCCACGCAGAAAATTGACAGGACTATCCACCAAGTATAGTCTGTTCGTTCAAATGGCGTGTAGACTGTCAATGCTCCGACAAAGTCACCGCCGTCGGTGCGACAGTCGAATATTTGAACGAATCGACTGCATTCAAACTGACTAAATCTTTACGTAAATAAACTCCGGTGCCGTGTGGTTTCCGGCAGAGTAGAATAGGACCGCTCCAAGTACTCCCGTGGATGTCGCACAAGGCGACTTAGGAAATACAGCTAAACAAAGCTTATATATAACATCTATGAGACCTCTCCAACCCGTCTGGCTAGCGTGGAGAGTGTAGGCCAAGTCCTCTGTCTGCTCTGGCCAGTATGGCTTTGGCAGCACAGAGAGGGTCGTGCTCCTGCAGTGAAGACAAATAGACCTGATGATGATGATGATGAAATAAACTCCTGGAATGAGGTATAAATTTAACTTAATTCGTGTGATAAGTTATTAATACCCTATTGCAACAATATTGACAATCAGTGGACACAATAGAATGAATTCGAGATAATTTGATCACAAACATGCCGCTTTCATACGGAAATACCATAAAATTATGTCAGTATAGAAGTTAATCCGTGTGAAATATAGAAAGAAACTGCGAACCGAAAAAAAAAAACGACAGGTTGCACTCTGGGAGTGCCGGCAGAAGTGAAAACACAGCAGTATGGCCACTACACAGACGGTCGAGCCATCAGCTGTCACCATCCGCGCATCCATATGCGCGTAGCACGCTGTAACATAAACACACACGAACATTCGCGCAAGCGCCCTGCGCCGCCTAAACGAAACAGCAGGCGCAGGCATACATTTTCGCCGCGCCGTAGAAAGAGAGGGGGATACTCCCTCTCCTACGCCGCGCCAGCTGTCTACTCTCCATCCGTCTTACGAATTTTCGATCAGGTCACGTGTCCTGACGCGAGTTTAACATTTTTTACCCATTCCAAAAAAGTGCACAACGCCGCTAAAGAAGTTTTCACTTCAAAAATGGTCACGTCATCTTGATAATTACCACATCACTTAAATGAAAGCTTCTAAAAAGACTTTGGATAATTGTATCTTGATAATTGTCATTTTTTTATAATAGTTGATGACGTCATTTACTTACAGCTAAGTTTATTGTCGTTTTCTAAACGCAAGTACAAAAGAAGCAGCAACAAATTGTACAGCAGCATTTTCTCCAAAAAAGTCAACTTACAATTAAACTGATACTGAGGCAGAGTAGTATAGGGCCACTCCATGTCCTGCCGTGGATGTCGTAGAAGGCGACTTAGGAAACACAAGCTAAAAGAAGCTTATAAACATCAATGAGACCTCTTAAATTTGTCTGGCTAGTGAGGGGTGTGTAGGCCAATTCCAAGTATGGCTCTAGTAGTACAGAGAGGGTCGTGCTCCTGCAATGGTGACAAAAAGACCCGATGATGATAATTAATGTGTTAGTCCATCTTATAGCCGATCATCCAACGCTTCTCCTACCTGTTCCAGGCAACCATAGGGTCAATGCCTGTTACAATTGCCTGCCTACATCAAGTCTACTCCTTTTAACACATTGTTAGACACACTTCGTCTATAGACGTACATCCGGCTGAGTGTCCAGCAATGTGTTAAGGTTATTAACAAAATAATTGATTTTACAATTCACTAACCCCAAAGCCACTTTAGCGTTACGCTGGGCAAGAGGATGAAAAATTAATCAAAATAGTGATGGTTAAGGAACTCATCGCTATTTTGATGATGCCTTAATATAACAGTATCTTTGAGGAAGAAAGAAACTTTTTCACAGAACAATAGTTATCAATTTCAATACAAAGTTGAGTATCTGTACGTTGAATGAATTTATGAAAAAATGAGTGTGGGCGATAACGAGTAACAGAACACAAAAAAAAACAAAAATTGTCTGTATGTATGTGCAAACTACTGAACAGATATTTACGCGGTTTTTAGCTTAGCTGAGAGCAACATATAGGTTTTGTTTCATTGAAATCTGATACCAGAACTATTTTTAAATTTCACGCGAACAAAGTTATGAGCACCTCCTGCTGGTACACATTTACAATAAATTCAGTAGACATACGAAATTAAGTAGAAATGGAGATATGAGGTAATAACGCCGCATCTGTACCGTCTTTATTTTGTAATGTGAAAATATGCTAACACAATCATGTTCAATTTGATTTTCATTGCGTTTCAATTCAAATTATGCTGGGGAAAATATTTCGGTTTAACAGCTTGATATTTTGGTTTTTGTATAAGACACATTTTTTCCTGTGAAAAAGCTATTTTTTACACGTATACACGTGTTTACAAAAGGGTTGTTCTTACATTTCTGTATTAGTTCAGTATGAATATTATAGAGACTTATTATGATTTAAGTCCAAAAAATGCTTAACAGGGTTTTAAGCATTTTTTTGGACTTAAATAATAAAAAGTGTTACTTACTTAAATAATAATAAGTCATAATTAGACTTTAATAATAAAGCAGAAAAAGCTATTTTCTACACGTATTAACACGTGTTTACAAAAGGGCTGTTCTTACATTTTTGTATTAGTTCAGTATGAATATTATAGAGACTTATTATGATTTAAGTCCAAAAAATGCTTAACAGGGTTTTAAGCATTTTTTTTGGACTCAAATAATAATCTACCTACGTTAGTAAATATTATCTTTGACGTGGATAAAAGCTCTTCACAGCGACCTACTTGGGTACGTAGCCTATTTAGCGATTTCCAATCAGGCCAGGGCAAATCATATGCAATGGCAGTTCCTCTATTGGTGTAATAAAATTAAGTACAGTGTGGCCCTTTTCCCAGAGTTTTAGCTACAGAGTATAAAAACATATCAGCTGCAATGACTGCTAGTGTCATATGGCTGCAAGTTGAACCTAAAAGCTGTCCAAAATCCATTTCTCTATAAAACATTAAACCTTTGGCAATATTCTAGTTATTCCTTTATATTAGGGCGCTTGGGCCTTCCGCACAACTCTCTAATAAAAACGGGATGAGCCCTGATATCCCTCTATATTGAATAATTCAGTACAACAGGGGTACTACTACTGAAAATATACTAAATCGATAAACCTTCGTATTGTTTCGAAACGTTGGTCTTTTATTCGTTAAATAAATATATAGGGACAAATTACACTGATTGAGCTAGCCTGAAAGTAATTTCGAGACTTGTGTTATGGGATACTAACTCAACGATACTATATTCTATAACAAATACATATATAGATACACATCCAAGACAGAGGACAATTTGAAAAAGGGCATTTTCCAACTTGCCCTGACCGGGGATCGAACCCGGGACCTCTGGTTGGCGGACTAGCATGTTGACCACGGAGGTCGTCACGTAAAAATTTGACTGTATATAATAAAAAAGTTACACGTATTTATCACTACAAAAGGGAGTAAAATATAAGAAGGGGAAAAATATTCGAATGGTCTATGTAATAAGTACCTCATCATCATCCGAGCGTATTTTCCCGGTTGCATCCTCAGCAGTAGTGCTTCAGAGCCCTCTACAGATATGATCTCTGTCTAACAGATATGTATTGAGTAACTGTTAGATACTTATTTGGTAAAATAAAAATGTACCTATAAGTGTATAAAAGTACCCGTAACCGAAGGGCATGTATGAAGAGATTGATGAGTTTAGATGAAGCAAAAGAGGTTTGTCAGGATCGTAGCAAGTGGAGGTACATAGTCTCTGCCTACCCCTGCGGGAAACAGGCGTAATAATAGGTATGTACGTAAGTGTATAAATGTTGTGGTACAAAAATTTTTTATACTCTAGCCTTCTTTTTTGCTATGGAATCTAGTCAATTTTAAAAGTTGGCAGTGATTACGACAGATTTTTTATTTGATGTTAAAAATATTTATAATAGTAGGTTATTTATAATAGTTTTAAGTAGGCAGCAAACGAAGTCCAGTAGTGGGCTGCTTCTACAGGCGAAAGAATAAAAAAGAAAATAGGTGTGATAAGGTGTTGTGATAGATATACGAAAGTTACATATTTGTGTTTCGGAGTAACACCCTTGTATTTTCACTTACTTTATCTTTATTCATAAGTAGTACCTGCCAACTTTATTGTGACATTTACATTTTATTTTGCCGACAATGTTGATGTCAGACAGACAACAAGCTTTGTTGATATATGTGAGCATAGACCTCGTTTTATTACTGAGTTCCATCGACCACCTTACGTCTCCGTGATGCCCTAAACATCGTCTACCATTAAGTGTTCATCAAGACAAATCGAAGAAATCATACTGACCAGAAAAACGCATGAAAACTCAAAAACACGCGTTTTTCCAAACATAAGACTAATCTCCTATATTATTATTATTAAATTTGATGACCTCCATGGCGTTGTGGTCCCATGCTAGTCCACCACCCAGAGGTCCCGGGTTCGATCCCCGGTTAGAGCAAGTTAGAAAATGGCCTTATTCGAATTTTCCTGGGTCTTGGATACTTTCTATATATGTATTTGTTATAAAATATGGTATCGTCGAATAAGTGTCCCATAACACAAGCCCTAAACTTACTTTGGGGCTAGCTCAATCTGTGTAATTTATCCCTGTATCTTACATCACCTTTGAAAATTTCAACTGTCTAGTTATCACGGTTCATGAGATGCAACCTGGCGACAGACAGACGGACAGCAGAGTTTTAGTAATAGGGTCCCGTTTTTACCCTTGGTGTACGGAACACTAACACCAATAATAAACACATAAATGAAAAAACTTAGAATGTACCAGCTGCTTCTCTTCCCGCGCAGATCGTAAAAGCCGATCGAGGGAATGGGCAAAAATGCGAATCATGTTAACAGGCGATGCGGCTAGCAACCCATCACTGTATTGCTGCTTTTCCATCTTCTCGCCCACCATGACGCTAAAACTTGCTTTTGGGTCTTGCGGCCCTGGGCTCTGCATAGAGCCGCAAGGCCCAAAACGCTCTCAAACGCCATTAGGGATAAAGACGTGATAGTATGTATGTATGTATGTATAAATAAAAAATAAAAAATCAAATATATTTTATCCATAATATACTTATAGGGTGTTTAATGAGTTTAAAACTACTTATTCTGAAAACATGGAAGCCTTGGTAATATCACGACATTAATACGAAAAGTTGTTATATCGTTAGATCCCATATTTCCTTTATCGTATTTTGATTAATTTGTGGTTTTATCCTAATTTTATTCATGAATTTCGTATTGCATAATTTGCAAAGTTTGTTGTGGACTTCATGAAACGCCGAATTAGAGCCGAAAGTTTATATAATGCAATAACTTGTACCCGCGACTTCGTTCACGACTTTCTTGAACCTAATTATGGGACAAAATGTGTCTAAAAAAGCAACTAGTTTATTTGCGTAGCAAATTTAAAAAAAAAAACGACTTTCTATAGTTTTATATGTAAACCCATCTAGTGATAAGCGGAGAAACTAAATAGTCGAACTAATATATCCGTAACGCCATCTATTATTTGTCACACAAACTACAAAACTGACTTTCAAGCGTTAACTCTCAATAACTTTAAACGGATTTTTATCAAACTTATATTTGTTTTGTAAGGTTTGCATGTACATCAAATAACCCTTTTCTTGAGTATTTATTGTATCTCCATGTTGGTAAAATAGTATCGAATCGCCGCAGTACTATCTAAGTTTCTACACAGTAGTGTTACTTAAATTAGATTTTATATTCTATGTGATAAGAATAGAGATGGGTTTACGCCACTGACCTCCATATATACAAGTACGCTGGACCTATGATACCCTTAGAAATGACAGCTCTTTATTGTGCCTATTTGAAGCGCCCCCAATGCGTGGGAAGAGAACTAAATCTGACATAACTAATTCGGAAATGACTTTTATCGATGTCATTGTCCCATCTGTCATATTAGTTCCGTTCCCTCCCACTGCTACGAATGCCTACGATCAGCGCCAAAATGGCGAAAATCAAATCGCCTCACTATGGCCCGGCTAATCATAGGTCCAGCGTACTTGTATATATGGAGGTCAGTGGTTTACGCCCGGGCATATTGGGCACATTGCATAAATGCCGAATATCCCGGATAAATGTCCATTGTCAGGGCAAAAACATTAACATAGTTTTTATTCACTTTTTCATTCAAATAACTACATTTGAGTATGCACAAAACTTAATTAGATTACGACTAATAAATTACAATGAAAAACTAGAAATTGATATTATGGTTAATGACTTAGTCAAAGCAGGCAAAATATCACTCTTTCGGCTCTCTAGTAGCGTCGATGCAGTGCAAGCGTAAAATGAAAATTTATTTGAAGAAAGCTAGAATTTAATGTGATTTAACGTGATTATGGTTATTTTATGACAAAATTATTTTATTACAGTTATGATTTACAAAATACAGATAAGTTCCTGCTTCTTTACACTAAAATTAAATTGTTTGTTTCTGCCCAGCGATTAGGCATTTATTTGGGCGTAAACTCTTTTTTGACCAATACGCCCGTTTATGCCTATTTATGCCAAATTTGTTTATGCCCTCGACCCATCACTAGATAAGAAGGTATGAATCGATCGCTTGATGAGATCGCAGATATTTACGTGAGCATTATTCCGTTCCCCCATAGTTTCCTATTTCGCATGGCCATCAAAAATAGCAATTAAAAGCATGCGTCTGCGAATTATAGCGTGGCTTTGACCTAGTTCCGGGGTCGCGATACAATGAACTATGGAAACAACCCATTTGCCGGCATCGGTACCGAGATTCCAGATTTGAGGAGCGTTTATACGTTACGATTTGGTAAAGGCTACGAGTATATATCCCATCCAATTGCCCCAATTGTCGTGTAGTTTCCGGTAGAGTAGAATAGGGTTACTACAAGTCCTCCCGTAAATGTCGTAGAAGGCGACTTAGGAAATACAAACTAAACAAAGCTTAAAAACATCTGGCCAGCGAGGAGAGTGTAGGCCAAGTCCACTGGCTGCTCTGGCAAAATATAGCCCTGGTAGTGCAGAGAAGGTCGTGCTCCTGCAGTGGAGATACTGCAGTCTGTCTTTTGTCATGGAAAGACGATTTATGATATACTAGCTGGTGCCCGCGACTTCGTCTGCGCAGCATCACACAATATCTTTATAAATTGTAGCCTATGTGTTATTCTGATGTATAAGCTATATTATTGTAAAGTTTCGTTAAAATACATTCAGTAGTTTTTACGTGAAAGAGTAACAAACATCCATCCATCCATAGTAGGATTAGTTGTAGTGTAGTTGGATTATGTACATCTGGATCTCTAACAAATCATTTCGAGTTTTAAATTCTTTGGAAAAAAAGCCGGTAAACACTCCCAGAGCTCTAAAGTAAGAGCTAAAATGTAACTTTAACACGCTATGATGATAGATAGACTTAATTACAAATCGGACCATGTAAAGCGACCTTAAGGCGCACCCTCGCAAGCTATCTGCGCGATAAATTTTAGCCGCACGCATTACCCTCTGATGGCGGATCGTTTTTGTACGACAAAATGTAAACGTACGTACGAGTCAATGTACGGCACGCATTGTTTTCCTTGGTTGTATGTTTTATACCACGAGATTTTTTACCATACAGTTTTTCTCTCAGCTTTGTAGTCAGATTCAAAAATCAATTATATATCTTTGGCTATTAGTATCACTTGATTTTCCTTTCAATTTCATAATAAGTAGTTGTTGACGTCAGATCATTTAGGTACATCTATGTTTATTACCGCTTCCTAAGCGCAAGTACAGAAGAAGCGGTAACAAACTGTAATGCAGCATTTTCTCCAAAAACGTAAACTTACAATTATACTGATACTAGCAGTGCCCGCGGGCTTTGCTTAAATTTCGAGATAGAGTCTATCCTATGTCCGTGGGAATTTGGGGATGGAAACTATCCCATGTCCTTACCCGGATTTTAAACTATATTCATACCTAATTTCATCTAAATCGGTCCAGTCGTTCTTAAGTTAACTAAACTTTGTTTTATACTTAAAGATTAAAATAAGACTGGCCTGAGAACATTTGACACCATTGTTGACTATTTACAAACACAAAAATACAAATTGTTTCTTAAGGAATAAAATTAGTATATGTGTTTCACATTACGTAAGTATTCTATTCATACGTAACACTTTGTCACATGTTACACCCTGGAGATATTGTAATAGAAACGGTGACATAACCTTTTCAAACAAGAATACTGTATTCACGATGTCAGCCCGTCTGTTGTCATTTGAAGACACTGAAAATACGTCTGAGACGTTATTAGTTTCTGCTCCCGTAGAGATTTCATAGCCATTGTTTGAATATCAAACCCTATGTCTCAGATTGTGTTGCTCAAAATACATTTAGTCGAAAATGTGACACATCATTCACTGTTTTAGCAACATAATAGGGAATATGCATAAAAAACAATTATAAGTATGTGTTATCAAAAATAAAGTACTAACAGTAAAAACAAAATAAAAATTGGTTGAAAAACGAACGAGATAAAATGATTTTACGAAAATATGTCTATCTCACTCGCCAAAACGCCATTTTCTATGAGAAATGTATAGATGACATGGACTTTGACGTCACCAGTCCATATCGGACTTCTCTTTCTAATTGAAACTTTAAAGTATCACAAGTTCGTCGCTGATTAATATATTATTAATTCTTTCATATTTGTTTAATGTAGTTAATAAGGATTTTAATAAGCAAATAAAAAAAATATGTGATTCCTTTCAATAAAATCACGTTTATTCTGCCCTGATAGTATACTCGTGTACCACATTATAATCGAACCGTTTTCTGGCTAAAGGTGTATTCTGAAATTTCCCACAATTCCATATTACGAGTAAGGGTAGTAACCCCTTCAGGGATTTTGCTCAAGCTCTAAATTGTGATAAACATGTTGGGGCTTTGGAACTTGTTATGGGAAATAATGTTTTTTATGCTAGTTTATAGGAGAATAAAGACATTTTTTTTTAGAAAATATATATGTTTGAGTGGATACAGATTATAAAAATTGCCAGTTCCGGCAGAGCTCAATAGGGCCACTCCAAGTCCTCCCGTGGATGTCGTAGAAGGCGACTAAGGAAATACAAGCTAAACAATGCTTATAAACATCAATGAGAACTCTCCAACCCGTCTGGCCAGCGAGGAGAGTGTAGGCCAAATCCTCTGGCTGCTCTAGCTAAGTATGGCTCTAGCAGTACAGAGAGAGTCGTGCTTCTGCAGTGGAGATAAAAAGACCTAAGTCGCCGTCTACGACATCCACGGGAGGTATTGGAGTGGTCCTATTCTACTCTGCCGGAAACCACACGGCAAGTGACCAATGAAAGCTAATACAGTGGTAACGATATAGTGATATTTCGATACAGTGGTCGTTACACCGACTGCGGTTATACCCCACATACTGTATACCTACTGTACAATTGTACATTACTCTATCAACTAGTGAAAACGGTTACCCGCATGCGTGCTTTATGTCACGCGTTTTCGGCTAAATATCCGCACCTCAAATACGTGCCATCGATCAACGAAAATGAGCTTTAAGTATTATGGCGACGTAGTATGATGTGTTGCTCGCATCGCTAACACTGTCTTTTTTCCCTCAATCGGCATTTACAAATTGCCCAGAAAAAGAAGCAGCTGGTACACTGTACTTTTTTCTACCAGTATTCAAAAGATTACAATGTTATGAGTAAATTCTTGATATCGAGCTTTGCCCAAGAGTACTTGTTTATAAAAGCTTATTAAATGGGTTGTATAAATTCTATTAAAAATGTATGCTCCGTTAAATCACTCTTCGAGCGATGGTATCTATTAATAATGTTTTCGGCGAAACGTGCTGTCTAGAAATAGACATTGTTACCTACGCATCTGTATGTATCAAGCATGTTTGTATATATTACGTTCTACTCTGAAATTTTATACGTAGTTATATGTTTCTCCACCGCCTACGCGAACAAACTGAAGCGTCCGTAACTCAGCCTTGTCGTTTGTCACCCTCTCCACAAAAGTGGTCACTTAACTACCCATAATTTATCGGGTTATTACTTCATTTGTAATTTGAGAACCTCTTATAAGGAGAGATCTTAGCTAGGCAAGCAGTTTATGTAAAGGGTTAGTGCGAAGGCAAAAATATACCTATTTTATTATGAACTAGCTGCGCCTCGTGATGTTACCCGTGGTTGCAGTAACCTATGTGTTAATCCAGGTTCCAAAATTGGTCCAGCCGTTTGCGCGTAAAGAAGTAACATACATACATACTATCACGTCTTTATCCCTAATGGGGCAGACAGAGCATTTTGGGTCTTGCGGTTCTATGCAGAGCCCAGGGCCGCAAGACCCAAAAGCCACTTTTAGCGTCATGGTGTGTGAGAAGATGGAACAGCAATCAATACAGTGATGGGTTGCTAGCCGCATCGCCTGTTAACATGATTTGCATTTTTGCCCATTCCCTCGATCGGCTTTTACGATCTGCGTGGGAAGAGAAGCAGCTGGTACATTCTAAGTTTTTTTATTTCTCCCAGACCAGCATGGGAGCGCGTAAAGAAGTAACAAACGCTATAAATAATAATAATAAATATATAGGGGCAAATTACAGTGATTGAGTTAGCCCCAAAGTAAGTTCGAGACTTGGGTATGGGATACCAACTCAATGATACTATATTTTATAACAAATACATATATAGATAAACATCCAAGACCCAGGACAATTTGAAAAAGGCCATTTTCCAACTTGCCTTGGCCGGAGATAGAACCCGGGACCTCTGGGTGGCGGACTAGCATGGTGACCACTACGCCACGGAGGTCGTCTCGTTTGCACAGCACACATACCCCCACACTCACATTTACTCTCACACTCACTATTAGTGTGATGAATTAAGTATTACAATTTTTTAACAGCCGCACTAAGCAGTGTATTCATTCCCTCATCATGATATTTTCCTTTACTGGAAGTAAGACGTGGTAGTCGAAGATAGCCCGGCGGGAATGCACATTGCTAGTCCTTTAGCTTAGTAAAGCAACATTGGGCGTAGCCCGCTATCTTACGTCCTTCCCTGGGTATCAAACTATATCCATATCAAAATTCATCTAAATAGGTTCAGTGGTAACAAACAAAAAATATACAAACTCACTTATTATATTAGTCTTCTTCTTATTGTGTGTGTGTTAGTGACTAACACTAGTGTCAGAGTTTTTAAACCGCCTTAAAGGCCTCTGACATGGTTTTAGGTAATGACCAATGTCAAAGACAGTGACCGGGACCGACGGCTTAACGTGCCCTCCGAAGCACGGATCATCTTACTTATCAGACAATCAGGTGATCAACCTGCAATGTCTTTACCAAACTAGGACAACTACACAAAGTCGTTGCCCCCGCCGGGAATCAAACCCGCGACCTCTGGGTATAGGCCAAACGCTCTAACCACTACACCACGGAGGCATTATATTAGTAGGATTTTGATCCAAGCTTTGGCTTTCAAAGTGGTACCTATATTACTTCAGATAATATTATAGCGTAACTACATGTCAAAAACGAACACGTGTGACGAAAAGAGGAATTGATTAGGGTCGCGGTATTACAAATCGGCAACAGACCCCGGTCTGACCTCGTATGTTTTCTTTGACTTGAAATAAATGGTTCTTTTGAAAACATCGCCTCAATGTCATTTAATAAATTTACTTGTATAACTTTGCCGTTAGGGTTTTACGACTTGATCAGGCCGTTGGTTTTATAAGGTTGGGGTAATTTTATTATTTATTTATTTATAGACAGTAAGGGCTCCGTAAACTAATAGCATATACCTGATATAAGACAGTTATATTTTGGTATCTTCACCGCCTGTTATATTTATGTTTATATCTTGTTTACATTTATGTTTATGACATATAAAAATGCAATTCATATTAATAGGCGATGCGGCTAGTAACCCGTCACTATATTGATTTCTTATCCATCTTCTCTTCTTCTTGCCCGACTAGCTACCCGCAAGTGGCTTTTAAGTCTTGCGGCCCTGGGCTCTATCTGCTTATAGAGCTACAAGATACAAAAAGCTCTGTCTGATTCATTAGGGATAAAGACGTGATAGTAAGAATGTTCGTATGTTTATGAATATATAGTAAGTATATAAATAAATTTATAGTTAAATTTGTTTTCGATACAATTTCGAAGAATAAATTAGAATATGGTAAGTCATCCAAAATTATGTTTTTCGGCATTACCTTAAGGTTGACTTAAGCCTTAAGTCCACCTTCACAATTTTTGTAATAAAATTAAATGAATAAATAAATATAAAGAGAAATACAAGTAGACATTTGTTTAGGTCTCATTTTGAATTTGCACTTTATGAGTAAAAGAAAAATATTAAAAATCATATTTGGTATATTTGCCCTTGTTTTTAACCCCCGATAAAAAAGGAGTGTTAAATGTTATAAGTTTGACGCCAATGTGTGTCTGTTTGGATGGACGAATTTTTGATGCAGTATTTTTACGTGAAAGCTAGTCTTATCACGTTTGATGAAAATCGGTTCAGCTGTTCAAAAGTTGTTAGAGGTAAATGCTTGAAAGTCGGTTTTATAATTATTTACTTGGCAAATAAACTTGTCTACGTAATAACTTACTTTACCAATATCTACTACATTGGAATCGATTTGTCATTTTCTTATTGAACGGTAAAATATTATTATGTCCTGTAGTCCACAGAGACCTTTAACGAGTCAAGCTTAATGTAGTTTTCATAGAAATATACTTATAGATTAGGAGGTTACGACGAATTTGGTAACGATAAGGTAAATGGCTGATTCTCGTTTCACAGAAAGGAGAGCACCTCTCTGATGCCAAATATGTGGGTCTGCTTGCGTGAAGTTGTTACGTTACTTAGATATGACGCGTGAAAAATTAGTTATCGTGCCAAAAAAGAAATTTTAAGGTACCTAAATGGCTGATTCTGGTTTTACAGAAAGGAAAGCACCTCTCAGATGCCAAATATGTTGGTCTGCCTGCGTGAAGTGGTTGCGTTACATAAATATGACTCCTGAAAAGTTGGTTATCTTGACAAGTTTCTAGTAGATAAGCCGTGGATGTGATATTAAGTGTAAAAAAAATCAGGTGTACGGGTTAGAGAGCACTGGAGTACTGTGACACAGGCTCTGCCTTCTTCAGGCTCCAGTCTCCTTTAGTCTATAGCATAATATGTATAAATCAATGTGTATTCTACTACTCTTTATTTCTGTTTAATATTAATGGAGAAAAATAAATATACTTTTTACTTTACTTTACTTTACCAACCACAACGCAACAACTTAACACAACCAGACCGACATATTTAGCATCAGAGAGTGCTATTTATTCTATGAAATCAGAGTTATATAAATGCCTCTGTAGTGTAGTGGTCAGAGCGTTCGACTCATACCCGGATGTCACGGGTTCGATTCCTGGCGGGTGCCACGACTTTGTGTTGTTGTCCTAGTTTGGTTAGGATATTGACACCTGATTTTCCGAAAAGTAAAAAGATCCGTGCTTCGGAGGGCACGTTAAGCCGTCGGTATCGGTCACTGTCTTTGACATTGGTCGTTACATAAAACCATGTCAGAGGGCTTTAAGGCGGTTTAAAAACTCTGACACTAGTGTTAGTCACTAACACACACGATAAGAAAAATATCAGAGTTATTAACGTTATCGTTACCAAATTTGTCGTGACCTCCCGTTCTATTAGTTACGAGACATTTGGTTTCTTCGGCGTAGGCCGGGTATTATCGGGCTGAACAAGAAACCCAAAGTTAGGTAACTTTATTTTATATTACATTTTCTTAACTATGTTATTATATAATGCCGAATAACTTTAAAAAATCATAAAACGCCCAAAAGATGTTGCCCTTACCAAAAGATAGGGTGACAATTGCAGATCTTCTTGTTTTTGGTGGTTGTGTTAGAACTTGTAAAGTTAGTCCACGTTTATAATCCTATCCTACTAATATTATAAATACGAAAGTGAGTTTGTATATTTGTTTGTTTGTTACCACTTCACGCTTCAACCACTGAACCTATTTAAATGAAATTTGATATGGATATAGTTTGATACCCAGGGAAGGACACAGGAGAGTTTTTATCCCAAAATTGCCACGGTGAGCGAAGCCCACGGGCACAGCTAGTTAGTCAATAATTGCGATTGGACTTAAAACACTTTTTTGGCTCATTAGGTAGAAGTATATTTAAAAAAAAGTATGATATACGTATTTTTTACTCGACTATGGCAAAGCTAAAAGGAAGAGTAATGATTCTAGCAGTCTCTGTATGTGAGTATATTTTGTAAGTATGTATGTTTCTATAGGTATGGATATTTATGTGTCTTCCACCGCAGCATCCAAACCGCATCACCAATTTTCACAAATGAGATGTCAATGGATCGTTGTTATCCATGTGACATAGGCTACAATTTGTGTGCAACAAATATAAGTCAATGTGACATGCAAAAAAGTTAGAGTACATTACAATACATTTTTGTTTTTTGTTTCCATATCGAGTGGAGTATTAAATAAAAGGTTTTAGTAGCACATTTCAAAAAGAAATACTTTATTAGGCGTACACGTTTTTACGTAGGTGGATGTTATTTTTTAAACGTATATCTTGTTCTTTTTTTAGTAATTTTGAATATTTCAAAGATATACTTAGTGCATTTAATTTTTACGTGACACCACGATCAGGTACAATTTTCGCCGGAAGGTGACGTAACTTTTAGTACTTTGCTAAACGAAAAATATGGGTCTATTATTTTTGGATAATCAATTTGACAGACTTAATAAAATAAATAGGCCAAGAAAGCGCTGGCGAGACGATATCGACGCATTTCAGAAGGGATGGACGAGCCTAGCACAGGAAAGAGATAAGTGGAAGACGATGGGAGAGACCTTTGCTCAACAATGGGACAAAACAGGTTAATAAAAAAAATAAAAAAAAAATAAAAAAAAAATAGTGACAGAAAGAAAAATAAGTCCTTTTATATTTAGGTAAGTACTTCTTCTCTATCAAAAGCTGTAGCAAAACCTGCTTAAGATGACTCAGTAAGCAGAAAATATGTAAAACGAAAGCATTGCTTTTCTCAAATTATCGCGAAGTCAGGCCGACCTCTAATACGGGTTTAATCGTGCAACCCGCTTTTTCGACTTGGAATTCATAGCTTCCAAAATCTGAAGCCAAAGTTAACCACAAAATTCGTGCGCGTTAATATTTCAAGTTTGGGCGGAAATGAATTGTTGGAAACGTAATTTACTTAGAATAAAACACGTTTGAGGAGGAAAGGAAAATATTGTGAAGGGTTACACGGTTTACGGATTTTTATTTATTTTATGTTATTAATTAATTATATACACGGGGCTACTTGAATACTAAAGTTTTTCGTGGTTTTGATATTTTTATCATACTTCGTATCTTGTACTAGTTGAGAAACTATTATTATTTTTTCTCTTCGACTATTATTTTTTTCTCTACGAATAAACGGACAAGTGACATGTGTCCTAATGTTGACGGATACGATTTATCACTTCCCTTTCTCTCTCACACGAGTGCCGTAAAAGGTTACTTAGGGTGGTATTTAAGATATAAGATAACACAGAACAGGCTAAATGACTTTATGGCTCATTTTTATTGGTCGATAACTCAGGCGATATACAGCATGCGGGGACTATCCGTACGCGGGCTAGCGACCAATGAAAGCCATAAGTTGATGCAGTGGTCGTTACGGCTGCTGCGGTTATACCCCACATGCTAAATATTGTTTGTACCTTACTCTTTCGACTAGTGAAAACAGCTCCCCACATGCTTTATGGAATCTTTCGCACCCCGAATTCAAGCTACATCAACTAGTGAAAACGCTTCTCCGCATGCGTGCCCTATGACATTTGTTTCAGGAATCTCCCGCACCCCGAATGCGTGCGTCAGAACAACCAATGACAATGAACCTTTATGCTATCTACTGCGACTAACTCGCCTGCCCAGCGTGGTGACTATAGACAAAGACTCTCTTTGTTAGCAGTTTGACTGCCTCCATGGTCCAGTGGTCAAGGCGTTTCTCTTATGATCCGGAGATCGTGGGTTCGAATCCCACTGGAAAGCACACTTAATGAACAGTTGTTTTCAGTCTCGTTAGGATATTGTAGGCTTGAATCACCTGATTATCTGAAAAGAAAGATGATTCCGTGTTTCGGAAGGCACGTATAAACTGTGGGTAGCGATCGCCTGTGGGCCCACGTGCATATAAATCATCAAACTATCCAAGGATTGGTTCTGGTTTCCCCTTTGGGTTGCAGAGGTCGGACGGCAGTTGCTCTGTGTAAAGACCTCAAATCACCTAGATTAGGTAGCGTACACCGAGCTCTGAAGCGTTACCGCTGAATATGCAAATGGGAATACGCTTGGATGATGTCAATTATGATGACTCACTTTGTTAGAATAGGCCTTTAGTTCAAAATAAACCTAAAAATTTATACATAAATTGGCTAGTTTTCGTTTATTTTGGGTACTAATAAATGGATATTGGTTCCTTATCATGCAAATCTAAGCAAATCAATTTTGTGAAAACTTGTTTATCTTATTAATTGGGTCGACAAAGGGATGCCCTTTACCAATTTCAATTCACCGATACTACAATTGAACCTCGGAAACCCTTCAATGGTTCTAATTTTACGGTGCACTGCTCATCAAAGCCCGAATAACTAATCTAATAAAGGTTTAATATGACATATTTGGAGTGTGCGCAATGCAATAGACTTCATGACTTTAAACATATGTATTTTTGAAACGTTGGGTCCGTGGGGCCTTCTGCAGATAGCTTATTTCAATTTACAGGCAAAAGGCTGGGTGAGTAATCATGTGATCAGAGAGCTGGTAATGTTTTATGGTAAATTTTTATTTAATTAGTTTGTTTAAATGTTATTTCTTTTTAGTATTTAAGTTTATGTTATATTACAGTTAGTTAGTTAGCTTCAAAAGTACCCCCGACTCGCAATCACTTTAAACTCTTCCAATAACTATTTAACCGCTGAACCGATTTCTATCAAACAGCTAAGAATCATCTCGATCAAGTCAGGTTGAAACAAAAAAAACGCATTTCACACAACGGCCCTTTCGTTTAGACAGACAGACAGACACATAGATACACATACACGTCAAACTGAAAACATCCCTCTTTAAAAAATATTTATCAACCTAAGTACGGACATAAGGAAAACTAAGTTTTTGCTTTTCGTCGCCGGAATTCTAGAAAGCCAAACGAACCTCTTTATTTACTCTTTACAATATCTCCCAAGAGCTTTAGCATTAGCCTCGAAGAGATTTATTAGCTTTCGCGGGAACCGCTTTATAAAACGTACTTTTTAATTTATTTTGTTTGTAGCTCATAAATTGCTGTCAATCGTTTATCTATTTTATCGACGTTATATATTATCACCACAATATTCAGACTTAAGAATCTGTGGCTTTTTTGTTGTAAAAGCTTCTTAGCACATCAAAGTCTATACAATGGATTTTGAGAAAAAAAACTTTTTCGTAGCATCTCGTAGCCAATGCTTTGGTTAAGAGATGCTACGAATGTCTACGAATAAGTCTATCTTTCCTTGTATGATTGATTTTATGTTTTTTTTTTATACAACTATCCAAGCGGAAGAAAAGGCATAAAGCTTTTAATCTGATAGGAACTTATTCATCATTTCAGCCACATAACGTCCACTGCTGGACTGGACATAGGCCTCTACCAAAGATTTTCAAAATGACCGATCTAGAGCTGCTTGTATCCAGCGATTTCCAGCAATATTGGTCAGGTCGCCTGACCACCTTATAAATGGGTGTCTTACGCTTCACTTGCCAGTACAGTACGGTCACCATTCGAGAATCTTTCATTCTCATCAACCATCGGTTTGTCGCGTTATTTGTCTCGCCCACTGCCACTGCAACGAGTTGATCCCCTGAGCTATGTCAGTAACTTTAGTAATCATTGCTGGGAAACAATACACCTAGTACACCTATTTTTTTCTGTCTACCAATGACGAATTTAATTAGATAATATGACCCACACCCTTCCATCATTCATTCATACCCATTTTAAAGATACAGAGAAAATGAAACAACAGATTAAATACTCCATTCATTTATTTCCTATTATAACATACTTACAATAAGTACTTTACCAAACCTAAAATACTGTATTACATTTAAGACTATGACTAGAGTTTGACTCTTTCTTTCTTTGGCACTTCCTAAACTAATTATTTTTCAACACACTTGCTCATAAAGTGGCTCTATGGTCACCGCAATTAGGCACATAATGACACCTATAATCAAACTGTGACTTTTCATTGCTATAACTCACTACTGAGTTATAGATTTTTATTTTATTTTATTGGTTGAGTTCATGGAATTGTATGTACTTGCGTTGAGTTGCTTTGTTCTTATTAAAAAAGTTTTAATTCAAAAAAAGATCGTGTTCAATAGAACAAACAAATTAATGTTCATATTGCTTGCTCATTTCATGCAACTTCTTATTTAAATAGATAATTATAACTCGTACGTATTTAATAAATAAAACTTTCACTCAAATATAACTTTTGTTTTCGCTGTGGTAAAAGAAAACAAAAGTCTGTGGCCGATAAATAAACTTTTTATCTACTAGACAAAATGAGTTTTTATTGTTATTTTATTCACAAGTGTGTTGAAAAACGTCGTATGATACACGTTTGTATTGATGATTACCATCCTTGGCTCTCTTAAGACCCTCGCCTACGGCTTGGGACTCAATGGCGCCTCGGCGGTAATCACCAATGTTACACACTAGTGCCATAATGTACTATTATACGTCCTTTATTTTCAAAATGATTACAGAAGATTGTTCAAATTGAATAAAAATAATTTCTAGATATCACAATAATCTTTCTTTTTGACTAAGCAATAAAGTAAACTGTGTATGCTATTAATTATATATATTTTATAAGCAATGATATCCTGAATTTCATTCAAATTTTCAGAGATTACAAATGTTATATAGACCCTGTATAATTTTATGTTACTTATTTTCTAACATCTTTACAATAATCTTACGTAAATTTATTTTTAGTTCTACAATATTATTTAACTATAAGAATACAAGTTGCGATTGGACCTTTACAAAATCGGTCAGTTGCGAGTCGAACTCGTGCAAGCAAGTTTCCATACCATTATCTATAAAACAATCACGTTTGTTGTATTGGAGTCTCACTTAAATATTTATTTAGTTCTATTTTTAGTATTTTTTACTACAGACATACATCGTCTGTGAAAATTTCAACTGTCTAGCTATCACGGTTCATGAGATAGTCTGCGATGACAGACGGACAGTGGAGTCTTAGATATAGCCAGGTCTCGTTTTTACCCCTTTGGGTACGGAACTCTAAAAACAAATACTGTTTTTGTAATTAAATGGATGAGTGAGTGTACATAAACAACATTAGAAGCAATTAGGTACGATTCCAGATACCAAAACATTACGAAAGTCTTCTATTTCAGGGAGAAATTATGCTTACTATATCTTAATAAATATAATATGTTAACTTTATATACTTGAAGAAACGACATTGGAGAAGGAGAGATATAACGTGCCCGTAGGCTTTGCTTCCCATAGGAATTTCGGGATAAAAATTAACCTATGTCTTTCCCTGGATATCAAAGTTATATCCAATCAAATTTCATCTAAATAAGTTCAGTGGTTGAAGCGTGAAGTGGTAACAAACAAACAAACAAATATATAAACTTACTTTTGCGTTTATAATATTAGTGAGGATAAGGACTAGTAAGGATAAGAATTTTTGTGACTTAAGAATCCCCTTACCCTAGACTTCTCCATAAAAACGTAGTCTACGTTTAATTTTGAAACCACATGTCAGATTCCGGTAAAAATGGGTAATTGTAAAGAAATTGCAATTATCTAGGGTAATAACTGGTTTACTCAGTAAAATTATGTACAGGATAGAAAATATAACGATTTAGAAGTTTTCCATACTGATCGCCAAAAATGATATGAAACACTATATATTCTATTTCAAGTTCATATTTTTGATGTAGGAAACCAGTTGTTTCCCTAGATAATTGCAATATCTTTATTACAAAATTTTGCCGAAATCGGACAAGTCGTTTTGAAGTAAAACGTAGACTACGTTTGTATGGAAAGTTTTATTTTGGTCTTGGGTAAGGGGACTCTTAAACAATGATTCCATTAAAAAAGGTTTTCGTATTGATGGGTTAAGTAGCCCCGTTAGGAATGTCTTTACCTTAAACTTTTACAAACACACATTACATTAAGTATGTTTTTAAAATCTATAGCTTTTTGTAGCGTCATTTTAGATTTCAATATTTATTTTTTGTAATTTTGTAGAGAAAAAAATAAAGCGTTAATAAATTTTTGATGAATAAAAACAAATATGGTCAGATTTTGTAGATTCACTGTATTTTTTTTTAAATTCATATATATATTTTCTGTGAAAAATGCAATTAAACATTGCCGAAATCTGACATGTCATTTCGAAATAAAAACTAGCTTACTTTTGCATTCATTTGACGACCTTCGTGGCGTAGTGGTCACCATGCTAGTCCGCCAGCCAGAGGTCCTGGGTTCGATTCCCGGTCAGGGCAAGTTCGAAAATGGCCTTTTTCAAATTGTCCTGGGTCTTGGATGTTTATCTATATATGTATTTGTTATAAAACATAGTATCGTTGAGTTAGTATGCCATAACACAAGTCTCGGAACTTACTTTGGGGCAAGCTCAATCAGTGTGATTTGTCCCTATATATTTATTTATTTATTCATAAATGAACAGTAACCATACAATCCGTTATGAAATAGAATACAATTCGAGTTCCTTTTCACAGGCAAAATCCGTCTCATTATAAAACACTTAGTACTTGGTTTAAACCATTATCCGCCCAAAACAAGATGACCTCCTCCAATATCTCATCTTCTCTTATGTCACTGTCAACTTCATATGGGTGAATAATGTTTTATACCAAGTCACAAATTTAGCCCTCATTTTATATGTCTTTAGCACGAATCTCAAGTCGAGAAATGTCTTGTATCAACAATAATTAAATTTAATTAAAGTGATTACACGCTACCAGCAAACTTGTATCCCGACGTACATTATGACACATTAATTACTTGAAAATTTAACCCTTTCAAGTGGGTATCGTTAACTAACAGCAAATTAATATTAATAGCACACTTATGCCTCAGCAGTTCTCGTAATTAGTTTGTTTGATGTGTTGCGTTAGTCACAATTAATTTGATGTGACAACTTGTTAATATTTTGCTTTCAATCACTATAACAACTAGAAGATCTTATAACTGGGGGAAGTTGATAACAAAACAAAAACCTTTATACCGACTTTCAAAAAGTAGACTGATTCGTTAACCGATTAAAAAATTCGTCGCAATCTTTTAAGCTATTGCATAGCTTCTATCACGGGCCTTGAGCGCGGGGACCGAATCCAGAAATTTCGTAACGAAAAACCTCACGCTCTCCCCACTCCGCCTACCATGTAGGTTGCTGCTTCGTCTCCGTCGTCCGTTTGCGATGTTGCCGTCCTTCCTTGTTTGCAATAGCTTTACCGCGGCAGTCCCCGAGTGCCACACGTCTTTTTTTTATGTATGGTCACCGATTTCGAATTCTTTAAAAGGGCATACTGGTTAGATGGTCCCATAGAAATTTTATCAAACTCGGTTGTGTAGTTCAGGGGTGAAGTCGGTTTTTAGTTTTGAAACATTAATCTGCTTAATATGTACTTCACTAGACGCTTTTCTACCTATACTGTTGATAGTTTTATTTTTTTCATCACTCTTCTTAGAATAGTACAGAATTTTTCTATTGATGAGGTAATACCTCTGTGATTTTTGGTTATACTTAAGTAAAGATAAAAATACGAATCTTCAACTAAATGCTGTTTTTTTTTCTAAATTACAAAAATACACGCAATTTGTGAAATTGAAAATTATACTCTTATTTAATATAATGAAACTACTTTAAGGGAGATTTTAGTCCATGATACTAAACAAATTTCCTCAAAATAATGGTTTGAGGACTGTATGGAAAGCAAAAATATATATTTCGAATTTCCATATATAGTTATTTCATGGAAAAAGTAAACATCATGGTTTGAAAACACCCTTACAGTAAAAAATTTCTCTTACACGTAATAGTTTCAGCTTATTCTGGTAGAGTTATACAACGTGAAAGGGACATACCCATAATAAATCGAATCTTGGGCTATACTAGATCACTATAGTACATACATACATACATACTATCACGTCATTATCCCTAATGAGGCAGACAGAGCATTTTGGGTCTTGCGGTTCTATGCAGAGCCCAGGGCCGCAAGACCCAAAAGCCACTTTTAGCGTCATGGTGGGCGAGAAGATGGAAAAGCAATCAATACAGTGATGGGTTGCTAGCCACATCGCCTGTTAACATGATTTGCATTTTTGCCCATTCCCTCGATCGGCTTTTACGATCTGCGTGGGAAGAGAAGCAGCTGGTACATTCTAAGTTTTTTTATTTCTCCCAGACCAGCATGGGAGTATAAAGTACATCACTATAGTATAAAGGAATAAAAATAACAATCAAAAATTGTATATGAAAGTGTGCAGCCACCCGGGCAATTTGTATAGGAATGTCATTTTTTTATGTCCCTTTCATGTTATATAATATGCACACAGACAACGGAATTTATAGGGACAACGGAATTTCATTTACTAGAAACATTTTTTTGCTTACTTATCAATTCGTACAAACAGCTTAGCTATTACAAAATATTAATGTATACTTATACCTACTCAGTATACTACAAGAACGTATCTTCTCTTCTCCTTTGGACTGTATGGCAGTTGTTATTGAGCTGACCTTCTGGAAGGTGGAGACGGACTTTCCGGGAATTGGTGCTGTTGGTTTGGTGGACTCGCTGCTTGGGGTACTTTAGGCTGTCTTCGTTTAGCTAGGGTTAAAGTAAAATAAATTATAATGTTATAGTTATGTTATAAGGCGAAAGTTCGTTATATTTATATTATAATAATAATAATAATTAGCATTTATTTCAGAATTAAATTCCATATTTTGTTAGTATATACATATATCTTATAACTACTGTTAGTAACAAATACACAAAAATTTATATCATAAGCTTGGTCCACTGCTTCATCATATGGCTATCCTGACATGATGAAACAGTGGCCAGTAAACTGTTGTTACAGCCATGTCTTATTCGGCGCACCATTGAGGCCGCTCGCTTTCGCATGATAGCTTGAAAGCCATCCATGCGTCTCGATACAAACATTTCAGATGCACTGCAGTGTCTCGGCAAGTGCATCAAAAATCTAAGTCCATTATTATATTGGACTCGTAGGGCGCTGTATGCCTTTTTCGTATAATTAGCCCAAAGTGCGCATGTGTAAAATGACGTGCAATATGTCTTATATAATGTGATCTTAACAGATTCTGCACACTTTGCGAATCTTCGAGCCAACATATTACTTCGAACCGACAGCGCCCTACGCTCCCTTTCTATATCTAAGTCATCTTTGAGTGATTCGTCAAGCCAGTGCCCTAGGTATTTAAACTGAGTGACCTGTTCTAACGCATTCCCATTGAGTAATATCGGCGAAAAAGTTTTATATGTTTTATTTCCCGCTTTGAACACCATTATCTTACTCTTACCTGTATTGAACCTGAGGCCGTGTGTCTCAGCGTACCCCTCACAGATGGCGAGCAGTTTGCGAAGGGCACTGGCAGAGGGCGCCAACAGCACTACGTCATCAGCGTACCAGATGTTATTTACGAAAGTACCATGTACTGAGCAACCGACTCCTGCACTGTTGAGTTCCTCTACCAGTCCATTCATGTACAGATTGAAGAGCCCGGGAGATGTTATACCACCCTGTCTTACCCCACACTCCAACCTGTACACCTCCGATAGCGAGCCTGCCCATCTTACATAATTATCTTGATTATTGTACCAAAATTTAAACAAGCTTATTAACTCCCTTGGCATGTCCGTATCTTCAGCCAAACCCTGCCACAGCACATCATAAGATACCATATCGAAGGCCTGTGAGTAGTCTAAGAAACACCCACATACTGGAGTTTTCCTAGTAGTATAGTACTGTACCGTATTCTTCAAGCATAGGATAGCAGTTTCTGTTGAGAGCCCAGGCCTGAAACCGAACTGGGCGTCGTGTAATTTTATATGTTTTTTCAATTGCCTGTCAAGAATACCGTCCAGCACCTTGGCTATTATGGTAGCCAACGATATAGGCCTATAGTTTTTTAAGCTAGATACATCGCCAGTTTTATTCTTTACAATGGGAACCACTATAGTTTATATGTTTGATCCGCTTTTAAGCTCAAACGGTTGAATATATTGAAATGAAATTTGGCTTGCAGATAGCTTATTACCTGAATTATCACATAATGTATATATAGTTACATTATAAATACACTAGTTGGTCAACAGATATAGCGGTTCAAAAGGCATTCTTCCAAGAATCAATAACCGGCCAAGTGCGTATTTTTATCTACAAAAAATCACACTTGTTGTATGGGAGCCCCCTTAAATATTTATTTTATTTTGTTTTTATTATTTGCCGTTATTGCCTGTTAAAGCTGCAACAGTAATACATCATTTCAACTGTCTAGCTATCACGGTTAATGAAATACAGCCTGGTGACAGACAAACGGACGGATGTACATTAGAGTCATAGTAATAGGTTCCCGTTTTTACTATTTGGGTATGGAATTAACCGGTGGGTACGGAGTAAACCGAAAAGTAGGGCAAATATTTTTAAATTAGGCGATCAATAATGAACTTGAAAGTTTAAACTAGTTTCAGTTACTAAAGTCGACTTCTTTACAAAATTTTATAGTTATTTAACTTGGTTACAAAAACACGTGACTTATAGAACTTTTTGTATTAGTTACAATAAATAGATCTAATTATATAGATATAATTACATTATCAGAAAAACATACCTACAACCGATACTTTCATGTCCGATATGATTGACAAAGATTCTTAGCTAATCATGCTAGGTACAGAATTGAGGGGCGTGAGTTCGAATCTCACTTGTGGCATATAAATAATCTGCCGAACATTTTTTCATCACATTATACTCAGATTTTAGTTAGAAAGGAAGTACAAGAAAATAAAAATAATAAAGAAATACGCACCCTTACTGTCAAGTCATGCCTGGTTCTTCGATGTGACGACGTCAGTAGCTCGGTGTGGGCCCTGGATTCGTTACCTGTTGGACTATCGCTGGCTCGCATCCAGCACCACAGCCACTTGTATGGAGGTATATTCCTGGTGGACATTTTTTCAAATATACTAAACATACATATAATTATCTTCAGATGTTTCATTCCATTCTTTGTCAAAAGCGGATAACTTGTCCCTCCATCTCATTCTAGGCCTTCTTCTGGACCCTCTACCCTGTCTTCCTCTGAAGATAGAAGCAATTGGAAACAAAAAGGAGAGACTTTTGCCCAACTATGTGACCTAGATGGCTAAAAAAAACCAATAAATATAATAATAAAGACTTTATTGCACTAAATAAATATTTACATAGGTCTACAATAATTATATAACTAAAAACTAAATAACCTACCTAAATTATAAAACTATAAACTAAATTTTTAATTTAATACTAGCCAAAGCCCGCGACTTCGTTCGCGTGGACTTTATGTCTCTGGAAAATGCTCATCCGGCTGAACAACTTTTACTAAGGCGGCATTTTTATATCTCTTATAGTTTAGCTGGACCATTATGGTTCTGCATCAGGCGTTCCATTTTTCAATATCATTTATACACTATATGTTGCCCAGGCTTAAGAGCAATATAACAAAAAAAGTTTCATTCGAATCCGTCCAGTATTTCCGGAGATTAGCGTGTACAAACAGACAAACAGACAGACATTTTTTTTTTATTCTTACTCTATTACTACGTCTCCATCGCCCCCAATATTTTTTTTGGAAATATATTTAAAGTACAGACACACTTTTTTTACTGTTTTATTATATGTATAGATAACGTTTTATTTTTAATTAGATTATTTTAATAATAAATAAACAAATATACGGACACATATTGAGCTAGTATTATCCTCGGTATAAACTAGCTAGTATCCGCGGTTTTGCCCTCCTGGTCATTAGCACTTAGTTTATACAACGTGGAAGGGACCGTAATAAATCGAGCCTTAAGCTGTACAAAATCACTTAACTTTGAAGAAATTTAAATAACAGTAAAAAATATTGCATTTCCATACCAAAGTGTGCGGGCTATTTGTATCAGAATGTTGAATTTTTTTCATCATACTATAGTGATCAGGTAAGGCTGGTTCGATTTATTACTATAATAGTATATTATTGTTGGTGTTCAACCCTGCACGTCGAATTTCTCCACCACATCCTATTCCTATAACGCATTAGAGTCATCTAACACTACTACCTACTATTACAAGTAAGGTATCTGATTAAACCCATGTCATAACGAAGTCGAAAATCAATGTGTACGAAGCCATACAATATTTAATACCATATAGTTCAAGTATCAAGACCATAGCAAAAATATAGTTCGTTAATTAACAAAATTTTTAGTTTTTATTTAAACAAGTAATTAAAAACTTATAACAGGATTATTATTTTTATTCGAATCCGCTGTTTTAGCGAGATTGAGCGTTTTTACATTAGAATAGTATCGGCCCGATATCGGCAAACGACAATTAGCGATTAAAAACTTTTTTTTAAAATTGTTTGTACAAAAAAAAGGTGTCATACACGGTACACAAGTAGGTAGGTACTGAAATATCTACAGGTATATCTATAATATCATCTTCTGCCTTTATCTGAGAGAAGAAATATCGCTGATATTGTACAACTTGTAAAAATTGCCCAGTCCAAAGTTGATTCCCCCTATCTCCTCACAAAGATCAATCTCAGAGTGCCTAACAGGAATTTTAGACATCCCGTTACATTATTTATTTCGAATTGTGTTACTAATTATAGGAAAAACTCGTTCCTTAACCGTGCTGCTGATGCTCTCAATAAGATAGTCGACGTTCCCGAGTTAGATCTATTTAACTGCACTAGTAACAAATTTAAGAACTTTTTAATTAAAAAGTGGTTCAATCAGGTTCCTTAAAACTTACCCAGATAGTATTGTGTGTTATTACTTTTATTATTGTTGAAATATTTAGTATGATATAGTAAACAAGTTTTGTTATTATTATGCGAAAACCTGTTAATTGTGTTCCTAGATAGTTAAATAGTTATTAATTAGATATTAGAACTGTATGGTTTTCCAAATAAAATAAAATAAAAAATACTATGTCTATACTTATGTCTTCTTCTTCTTATCGTGTGTGTTAGTGACTGAAACTAGTGTCAGAGTTTTTAAACCAGAGATATGGAACCGCCTTAAAGGCCTATATATGTATTCTATATGTCTGACTGCTATCAATCGATCTCCGAGTTTAGCTTTGTTTTTTTTTACCATAGATCAACATGACAGCAATTTTAATTAAACCCTTGTTAAAAGTTGTACCGTTTTGCGATGTCTAGCCCACTTATTAACACCTGCTTGAACGGAAATTTCGACAAAGGACATAGAATTTACCAATTAACCACAACTTGGGGAAACTTTGGAGAACGAATGAAATGAATGAAACTTCGGAAATTAGTGCTGAACGAGTCTCAACAACGTGCGCTTGTCAAATAAGCGAAGTTAATGAATTTAATTAATCATTTCCAATTGACTATATGGCATTATTAATTTTAACCCCGAGTTATTTACAGCCAAATTGACTTATATTTATTTTGTTCATAAGATTATTCCTTTTTATCGTTTCGGTAATAGTGAGGATACACTTGACTCTAGCAATAATTTTAACTTTTAAACCAAATATTTCACAAACAGATTTCTAAATAGAAAAATGGTGTTCGCAAACTCCCGATACGCCCACACCATTGGGTATGTTGATGAAAAATATATAATCTTTAATGTACGGGAGCTTCGCAAAAAAAATGCTTACGGTTTTATTTTACTATTATTTTGGTGTAAACAGTATACATAACAAATTACAGCTTTCTAATATTAACGTACAGACAGACAGACATGGCGAAACTATAAGTGTTCCTTGTTTACCACAGAATCCTCAGATGGAGAATAATCTTCACAGTGAAACAAAATTAAATTTTAATTTCCATTCAAATAGTATAACAACTGATTTACTGGCTCGCGTAAGTTATGAAAAAGAATTTCCTCCAATAAAAGTTTAATACACTACTGAAAAGTAAAATGGAAATATTGTAGGTATGTCTTAAATGGTGTCCTATTAAAGTAGACTCAGTTCCAACTTGCCTAGAACCAGGTAATACAGGCACGGGCATATTTGAGTGGCCTCAAACGAGCCGAACAAGCCACAAACATTCCAAATATCCCACACTAATGTAGAAAAATAGGGACACTATTTTGACTAAACTGTACCTGAATAGGGGGGTACTAAAGTACAGATGAATCACTCTTGGTTAAGAAATTTGCTAAATAAGTAGTAAGCTGCTAAGCTTCGTACCTGATCTGTGGAGTTTTTGTTATATATATTTTTTAAAACATCAGACGAGACTGTCATAAGAAATGGCAGCTTAAATGCGAATGGTGTTCAAAATTGCGGTATATTTTATAGTTAAATTTATAGACTTGACCGAAAAATCTGTTATTTATTTACTAAGATAAATAAGAATGTCACTCCTAACACTGGAAAAAAGTCCAAAACTTTTTTTAAATTTTCATCCCTTGCCCATTACACCGCCTGCCCAAATATGCCCACTTCTTCAAATAACAAGGATTTTTCTTATTGTACTACTCAAATATTGACTAAAAGAAAATTTAACCAAAGCTCGCTGTTACAACGACTCATAAGTGAATTGCTCTTGAACTGGAAGTCCCAAGAGTGTTGTTCAAATTAAATCTAAATTGGATTAAGTTAACTCGAAAAATATTGTACGGGTTATGTACGTGAGTACAAGTAAGAAGGTTAATGGAAGAAATGTAGAGGGAATTGGTAAATATAAATGATTTTAGAGGAGTAACAAAAAGGAAAAAGTGAAAACATATAAAGAGGTTAAGAACTTAGCGGAAGGAAGAGAGACATGGAAAGCACTCCACCGACAAGAGCCCAGCTCTAAAATATAAGAAGAAGAAGAACAAAAAGGAAGTTAATTGCGTTAAACACAAATAAACAACAAAAAACAAACACAAATAAACAACAAGAAATTATACAAATGTTTGATAATGGTTTATAAGAACTCAGGAATATAAAGAAAGCTGGTGGCGTATTGACTGAATCAAAATTAACTAAAATTGGTCTGTCAAGTCAAAATATCTGATTTGTAATCCGTTTCGAGGAATAGCCTCTAGGAAAAGCTTTCTCTAATCAGATTTTAAAATGAGTTACATAATTAGATATTTGCAAAAATCCCAATGACCTTTATTTTCAAGCAAGGTCAACCTGTTTGAGGAAGTGACGTAACTATAAACATGTTTTTTAGAGTAAAGTTGGCAATTTCCACTTATAGTACTGTACTGAAGTGCCATTTTTGAAACGCGGTGTCATATAAACAAATGGTTTTTCCATACAAAAAACTAAATGTTACCTGAGACTAACGAATATCCGATTGGAGAATATGAAGTAGATGACGGGGTTGGCTGCGGAGTTGAGGGGGGCTAGGCTCTGGATCAGCGACGCTATAGCCATGTTCACTTGCGTCTCTGGCACGTAGTCGTACACTTGGAGAAGGTCGAAGATCATGTACGGAGACCAGCAGAGGACGAACACTGTGAAAACAAGATTGGTGTTAGATGATAGATTCTTTCATCATCATCATCATCAGGTCTTTTTAGTCTCCACTGCAGGAGCATGACCCTTTCTGTGCTACCAGAGCCATACTTGGCCACAGAACTTGGCCTACACTCTCCACGCTGGCCAGACGGATTGGAGAGGTTCCATTGATGTTTTTAAGCTTTGTTTAGCTTGTATTCCCTAAGTCGCTTTCTACGACATCCACAGGAGGACTTAGAGTGGCTATTCTACTCTGCTGAAAACGACATGGCTTATAGATTTTTTAATGTGATGCAATGTATTTGATGGCCACTTAACATTGTAATTTCGTACATTCTTACAGGTTTATTTGCCAGGCAAATTAAAAAGCCAACGACCTTTAAATAGTTTGTTTTTATTTTCATTTATTTTTTTATGTGTTTTATATCGCAATCTAGTGATGGGCGGAAGAACTAAATAGTGGAATTATGTTCCGTAATATATTCCTTAATGCCAACGTAAAGTATCCGAAAGGCAAACTATCCCGACTCCAAGCGATTATTTAATCACTTTTAAATGGCGGTATCGATTTTCATCCAACATAGCTAAGAACCAATGAAAGAGAACTTTTTTTCCCTTAAAAAAAACCGCATCGAAATTGGTCCATTGGTCCACACACAGCAAACAGACAGACAGACGTCTTTATAAAACCCCTCTTTTTTGTCGGGGCTTAAAAGAAAATGTTATAATTGAGATAAAATATTTGAATTAAGTAGTATTTAATGATTTATATCTACTACGCGTAGGGTTAATCCACATAACTTAATGCTTTACAAAGATATTTCTCATTCTCAAATACAAATTGCAGGGTTAATGTACTTAAGCCCCAGATTAAGACGTTCATAGAATATGAAATAGGCACTTATCGCTTTAGACTGAAATCTCTCAGCGCTGTACAGATTTAAAAGAAGTTAGACTTTTATTGGGCACGAAGTATGGATTCTATTTGTAAGTGATAAAAAGCTTTTAGTGGAAAATAAAATTAAAATAATCACAGGTTACTAGATTTGGACCTATTCCGTCTTATCATAAAAATCCATTCTCCATTCAAATCAATGTTGACATTGACAGTTAGTTTCACTTTATTAAATGTCACCTTTATAAGGACGGACGAAAAACGGTGCTCTCGGCCAACCGTTAATGGTCGAAGTGTAATTTTTTGATGAACAGAACAGTGAAGAACGGTTTTGTGTTAAACAGTTGTTCGTCCCAGGTTATTTCGGTCTAATGTTGTGAGCTCGGATAATGGTTAAAACCTAGAAGCAAAGTTAATCCTTGTTATATAATCCGCCGTGCTTCGGAAGGCGCGTAGAAGCCGTTGGTCTCTGCAGTCGTCAAGCTATGTCAGATGCCTTGAGGCAGCTTGAAAAAATCTGACACCAGTGATAGGATAAGATAAGGTAAGATAATTTTTTATTTGCAATAAATAGGGTGTACAATAAAGGTATTAGAATATACAAAAATAGTAGCTTGAACCTATAAGCCTTTAATAGCATGCAAAAATCATTATTCAGAATTGTAACATTACAATATGTATGTAAAACTTTCTCCTCTCCTTTTCTTTCGAATGGCTTTCAAAATCTGCGTAGGAAGAGAAGCAGCTAGTCCATTCTCTCAAACCAACATGGGAGAAATTTGCGAAAAATTGCAATAATTTCTCACAATACATACATACTATCACGTCTTTATCCCTAATGGGGCAGACAGAGCATTTTGGGTCTTGCGGTTCTATGCAGAGCCCAGGGCCGCAAGACCCAAAAGCCACTTTTAGCGTCATGGTGGGCGAGAAGATGGAAAAGCAATCAATACAGTGATGGGTTGCTAGCCGCATCGCCTGTTAACATGATTTGCATTTTTGCCCATTCCCTCGATCGGCTTTTACGATCTGCGTGGGAAGAGAAGCAGCTGGTACATTCTAAGTTTTTTTTATTTCTCCCAGACCAGCATGGGAGTTATTTCTCACAATATGAAAGGTTAATGCCAAAATTGACTCATTGATCGTTGACTGTTGATAAAAATGCTAATGCGTAATAAACAAGGCTTGGAAAAGATTGGCTGCATCGATTTCAGCAAGGGAGCTGACAATGACATTCTGTGTAGCGTTTCTTCTACTAAATCATATTTACTACAGCAATCTTTTTCTTAAAAATGTGACATTGCCGGTGCGGATTCTATAAGATTCATTTGTCGTACAAGCTGTGCGGCTTTGGAACT
Organism: Acrobasis consociella; assembly: GCA_963555685.1. Lineage (NCBI taxonomy): Eukaryota > Metazoa > Arthropoda > Insecta > Lepidoptera > Pyralidae > Acrobasis > Acrobasis consociella. The sequence goes on along the minus strand of OY743111.1, from coordinate 3,366,355 downwards.
CTCTCTCTCTGTCAATATTCGGAAAGCTCAAACAAAAAGGCAGTGCGTGCATACTATCTTCGAAAATCTGTTAGTGGTTAAATAAAAAGTATTCATTTATGTGGTTAATTAGGAAATAATTTATATATGTATATTTTTTTATAGGTTGATTATATTTGATATGTATGTATGTACATATTTTGATATAACAATTGTCCGCCATTTACATGAATTGTAATAAAGTTAAATAAATAAATAATAGTACATTACTGAAGAGAGCGGGAAGTTAGGCATTGCTGGAGGAGTCGTTTTAAATTTTCACTTGACAACAATTACTAGTCCAGCAATCCCATTATCCGCCGAGGTATGTACCTGTAGTGCTTTTCTCAACAAACGTGATGAATATTTAAAAAAAAAAACATACAAAAAAAAATTACCTACATTGCAAATATTTACAGAAAGTAATTAATGTTCCAGCAAAGAGTATATATTCACTACGTGGTTTACTAAAAGAATGTGTTTTCCCGCGTTTTTTAGTGCAAAGAAAACATAGCCCCCAAGAAATTTTGATTAAGATTTTAAACCAACATGTTAATAATAATATATTGAGACTATTTTAAGGGTGAGTTCAGTCCATGATACTGAACAGCTTTCCCCAAGAAACATACGTCGAAATATGAAAAATAATTTTTGGCTGCCATACAAACTCGGTCAATTTGTATGGGTGTATATTTTGTTAGACCTTATATTAATAGGAACGCCTCAAGAATAATCAAATTACCTTGAATTCTTTCAGAACACGTGTTCGCAGACACAGCGTACCTCGAACAGATAATGCATACGAATAATGTCCCATGAACGGAATACTGAGTGCTCAGTAGGTTTAGTAGTGTAGTTTTATAACGTATTTTAATTTAATTATACTATAGTAATCTAGAAGAGCCCGTGGATCCATTTATAACGGGTATCTTATACCTTTAAACGAGCAATTCTTGTATATATATATATATATTTATAAATTTCTGTGATCTCGAAAACGGCTCTAACGATTTCGCTGAAAATTTGTATATGGGGGTTTTCGGGGGTAAACAATCGATCTAGATTAGTTTTATGTTTGGGAAAACGCGTGTTTTGGAGTTTTCATGCGTTTTTCTTTCCACGCAGAATATGGTCGCTAATTTCGTCGCGCCGACCGCCTTGTTTTTAGCTCAGCGATTATGGATACCGACCGCTAGAAAGAGTGTTACGGGTTCGAATCCCACGAGGTGACTTATTTTTGTTTTTTTTTATGGTTAAGTTTATATATAATTTTTTATTTTGCATTGTTTTTAGACAAGTTTAAAAAAAAATTAGTTAATGTTTGAGATGTAACCGAGCAAAGCTCGGTCGCCCAGGTACTGTTCCTTACACGTTGTAGGTATGGGTATGCTTTATTTTGACTGTTATTTTATTTTAATATATTAAATTATAGATATAGATATACATAAACAAATCACACTGATTGAGCTAGCCAAGTGAGTTTAAACTTGTATTAAGGGATACTAAGTCAACGATGCTATATTTTGCAATATATATAAATAAACACCCAAGATCCAGGATACTTACTAAAGGCCAATTTACAACTGGTTCTGGCTGGGGATCGAACCCAGATCCCCCGGATTGGTGGACTAGCGTATTGATTATGAGTGTCATTCTGAATTTCGACAATTAATTATTCCGACAGAGTCTCAATTTCGAAACACAGTAGTTTGTCTACTCATTGCTTCGACAGAACATATATTCGACTAGCATTAGTCCGACGAAACCTACTTCGACAACACACACCTTCGAAAAACACTACTTCGCAGAAACCTTCTTCGAAATGCATTTGTTCGGCGGATCTCTATTTCAAAGGAACATACCTTCGTCATAATACTGCTGTGAAATATGTCAATAATTCGAAATAAAACTATAAATAAAAATCAGTTATGTTTCTAATTAACCAGTAACAAGTCATTGTAAAGTTTTATTATTTATCGGTTTTTACGAGGTTCGATTTTAACGGATACCCTTCCACGTTGTATATACAAACGTTAGGACATATACGACAAAAGTAGAATCATAACAAATTGGTACTCGTACGTGATAGACGTGATCGTAAAGTTGTTTTATTTGTTCGAGCAGTTTGGCTTCCGTGTTCTTAACTACTTTTCGAGTGTTGACCTCCTAACTCTTCAACTTTGTTGTCAAGTAATCGTGTGGAAAAACGATTCAGCTTTCCTTATATATAAAGCATTAATATTCAACATATCCCAAGGGAAAACTGGTAGATATTAATGCATTAGCATTAAGAGTACCCTTACCGTAGACCAAACTACACTTTACTATACAAACGTAGTCTACGTTTTATTTCAAAACGACATGTCAGATTTTGGCAAGATTTTGTAATTATAAAGATATTGCACATATCTAGGCATATAACTGGGTTTCACAGTAAAATATGAACTTGAAATAGAATATAGTGTGTTATAACATTTTTGATCATCAGTACGGGAAACTTCTACATCCTTATATTTTCTTTCTAGTTCATAATTTGATCGTCGGAAACCAATTATAAAAAATATACACATAGATGATTGCAATATCTTTAAAATTACAATTTTTTACCGATATCTGACATGTGGTTTCAAAATATGAAAAAGTCCAGGGTAAGGGGTTTCTTGAGTTTGATACAATTTAATCAATTCATCATAATATTGTGTGCAATAAAATTAAATAAATAAAATACATGCAAGCTCTTACATTAAAAAGTAAAAACTAAGGGCACTTTGACCAAAGGCTGAGCTTAGCCATTCAACGTGGCAATGGTGCCAGCCCCTTGGGCACCCTACTTTTTTTCCCTTATGTTGGTGCAAAAAAGAGTATTTATATTGTATTGTAAGTAACTTACGTGAATAATGTAGGTATTGTTACGTAATTACATTTATAACTTTCTATTTGTAAGAATATCCCAAATCGAAAATCAGGTTAGTTCACTATAAATACGTCCAAAATCACAACTGAGCTCCAAAGAAACCCGTCAATTACGAACCCCTGAATAACTTCCGTATAACATGGTTAGGCATCGACAAACACACGCGGTGTCAGCTTGTCTTTAAGACAACACAAACATACAAATATTTATGTTGACAGTCACGCCCAACACTTAGCAGCAATGGATTTCTTTACATGTGAATTTTAGGGTTTCGTACCCAAAGGGTAAAAACGGGACGCTATTACTAAGACTCATCTATCTGACTGTCTGTCCCTCATGAACTGTGAAAGCTAAACATTTAAAATTTCACAGGTGATGTATTTCTGTGGTCGCTATAACACGAATACAAAATTATTTAAGGTCTAAATATAAGAAACGTGTTTCTTTCAGCGTTTTTTACTCGATCTTAACAATGCTATTAACGTGATACTCGAAAGTGTTTCGCACCAAAGTTTGAGTCCGACTCGAACTGAACTAGTTTTTTAGTATTTTTTTAATAATAATAAGTGTAGTAAGGTACATAGCGACAAAAAAATCCATAAAGATTGCTTAAGCTAGTATTATAAACATCCTTCTAACATGTTTGGTCAATGAAGAACGTGACACGAAAGTCTAAAAAAATCCATATAGATTTCTGAATCTGATATTATACCTAAACATCCTACTAACATGTTTGTTCAGTGAACAGCGTGATACGAGAGTCTAAAAAATCCATTAAAGATTTCTTAAACTGGTATTACAAACATCCTACTAACATGTTTGTTCAGTGAAGAGTTTGATACGAAAGTCTAAAATATCCATATTGATTTCTTAAACTGGTATTATTTATAAACATTCCACTAACATGTGTGTGTGTTCAATGACGAGCGTGACACGAAAGTTTCAGAGTTACACAACATTGTCAACATATTCGGAATACGCTATCCCGCTCGCGTGATGACATGTCATATGGGAAATTATTCCGATAATGACAACATCGCGTCTGTATTCCTTTCTAGAGCTTTTACTGTCTGAGGTAATCACTGACCTCCATATATACAAGTACGCTGAACCTATGATACCCTAAGAAATGACAGCTCTTTATTGTGCCTATTTAAAGCGCCCCCAATGCGTGGGAAGAGAACTAAATCTGACGTAACTAATTCGGAAATGACTTTTGTCGATGTCATTGTCCCTGTCTAATATTAGTTCCGTTCCCACCCCACCCACTTCTACTTTGCTTCTACGATCAGCGCTAAAATGGCGAAAATCAAATCACCTCACTATGGCCCGGGTAATCATAGGTCCAGCGTACTTGTATGTATGGAGGTCAGTGGAGGTAATACATATGAATGGATTTAGCTACAATGTACTGAAGTAACTACTTAACTTGAACTGGTCTGAAACTTTGTCCTGAGTGTGGATTTAAAGTGCTATACGACTTATACGACGCGCTAGGTTTTTTTTTTAATTTAATTTATTGCTCTTAAAATCTTAAGATTACAGTACAAAAGGTACAACTTAATGCTAAGCATTGTCTACCAGTTCACCTTTGGGACGTAGCAGAAAAGATATAGGTAGTACCTGGGTGACCGAGCTTTGCTCGGTTACATCTCAAACATTAACTACATTTTTTTAAACTTGTCTAAATACAATACAAAATAAAAAATTATATATAAACTCAAACATAAAAAAAAACAAAAGTAAGTCACCGAGTGGGATTCGAACCCGTAAAACTCTTTCTAGCGGTCCGCAATAGTCCACATCCTTAAGGGTCCTCCCCGCGCTAACGACCTTGAAAACACAAAAAAATTAATTTCTCTTTCTGTAAGTGAGATTATTAGAAACCCTCCTACAACTTTTTAGCTAGTATCCTGAAGTTTCATTAGAACCTCGAAAATCATTGAAATAAAATACACTGAACTTTCCTTTGCAAAAAATATTAAAAACGGCCATTTTTGACTTTTTTTGTAAAGGTTTCTAAACCGGATAGTATTTCAATGACTTTCGAGGTTCTAATGAAACTTCAGGATACTAGCTAAAAAGTTGTAGGAGGGTTTCTAATAATCTCACTTACAGAAAGAGAAATTAATTTTTTTGTGTTTTCAAGGTCGTTAGCGCAGGGAGGAGCCTTAACCGCTGAGCTAAACGGATGGCGGCCGGCGCGAAGAAATTAGCGACAATATTCTGCGTGAAAAGAAAAACGCATGAAAACTCAAAAACACGCGCTTTTTCAAACATAAGACTAATCTAGATCGATTATTAACCCCCGAAAACCACCATATACCAATTTTCAGCAACATCGTTAGAGCCGTTTTCGAAATCACAGAAATTTAAAAATATGTAAATAAATAAATATACAAGAATTGCTCGTTTAAAACATATAAGAACAACATTAAGAACTTAGCGAAAGAAAGAGAGACATGGAAAGCACTCCACCGACAAGAGTCCAGCTCTTAAATGTAGGAAGAAATAGACATCTTATTATTATAATTTCACACTTTCATCATCATCATCATCATTTCAGCCGCATAACGTCCACTGCTGGGCATAGGCCTCTCCTAAAGATTCCCAAAATGAATGATCTATCTATTTAATTTCACACTTTAGAACAAACTAATATAAAAAGTCTACTTACCAAAAACAACACACTTATATAAAAAGTTCAAACTAATATAAAAAGTCTACTTACCAAAAACAATGACGAACGTCATCTTCACGGTCTTGATCTTCGCCTTGGGGATGATTCCCCTGCTGCTGGCCCTCCGGCTGTCCAAATCGTCACTGTCTGGAAGATAAGGCTATATTGATCTAATCTAGCATAGCATGAAAGGACACATTAAGAGCGCCCAACCCGCTTTACTTTTCATACAAACGCTCGTACGTGATTATGGCGTTGTAACAGAACTTTCTTAGAAACTTTTGAACTAACATGAATCTTGTGCGCTATTTCTAAGTTTCCATCGAAATTAAAAATTAAAATTTGGAAATACAAATTCAGTATAAGTCTCCAAAAGTTTGCTTTTTTGTACAAATTTTACCTGAACTTCGGCCGATCTAGATATAGTACTCATGAATTGTAAAAGTAAAGAAAATATTTGCATATAAACCTTTCAAATGTAGTGAAGATTCTAAATATAACATTTATTTTACACATTCGTATGGCTTACTGAAAAACACGTATTACCTGGAACAAGTTTTATGAAATTTCCGCACTCTATGAAAAGATAATATTCGTTCAATGAATAGTTAATAACAATACTAATTTCGTACAATAGAATGCAAACTGAGCGCTCAGGTGCTATCTCTCTCTTTTCACTATGCTTTTTTTCTATCATTGCGCTGGATGAAACAACAAGCATTTCCAACCATGCTCGCGTTGACGATAGACGGACCGGGAAGGGCCCTCTTAATGATTAAAGGAGCTTCCCAATGAAGTTCTATCATAGTACTGATGTACGAGCTACAGTTTGAAATCTGTACTGGTAGCAGAAGTGGCCCCCTCATTTGAAATAAATTATATAAAAGTATATAATTTGACTTCCAACAATCTGTAGAAAGACCTTTAAATGATTTATAACCTGTGTAGTAAGTTAAAAGTTTTTAAAATTTGATGGACAGAGAAACTGTCAAATAACTGAAAAAGGATGCATTTACAGTGCACTTGATGTGAAATAGATAGTAGGATTTCCCCACCATGCTCACACTCTTATATTTGAAACTTAAAGTACCTACTACCGACAACTGAATTTGAATTCTGAATCACATTGTTTACTAGACACAAAAACTGATTGCCAATTCAGCCCCTATCGCGTAAATAATGCAATGATGCTACTAAAATATAAGTAGATGACAAATGACCCGGAGACTCGGCGTCTTGAGCCTATCCACATAAAATCTCAGCTTCTGTCATCATATTTCACTCGACCCGAACCCAGCGCCGATTTAGCAATATCCATTGCGAGCCCCTGGGCAGGATGAGATATCTAGTTAGCGCCCAATAATTTATTTTGCTTTATTACCGTTAATTTAAGTACTTTATCTAACCTGCAAAATACCAGACACAATAGTAACACAATGCATATCGACTGGATTTCGGTCTGTGAACAGACGCAGGTTAAGTAAATATAATGATAATTCTATAGTCCTCACAGAATTTTATTAAGATATCAAGACTCATTTGGGATGGGTGGCATTTGGCAAGCTAGCGGACGTTTTTAACAACCGGAAAATGCCACAATGCCTAAAGACACACCTCTTCAATCAATGTGTTCTGCCCACAATAACTTGAGGTGCCGAGACATGGACTCTTACAAAAGATATTAAAGTTACCATGTATTGTATTAGGTTGCGGTTGCACAGAGAGCCATGGAGCAGGGCATGCTCCTGTGAGCCTTAAACCGTTACTACTGCCCGACACGTCTCTCTTAAATTTGGCTGGATTTCACGGCTCTAAAACTTTTGAGCGCCATTTAGTTACAATTACAAATCAGTCGCATAACTGAGACACCGTTGTACTATTTTTACTAGGCTTGGCGTCGTTGGTAACGTAACGTAAATAAGCGCTGTATATTTCACGCCCCTTTATGTCTGACGCCCCTGAGTGATCATCAACAAAGCCCCAAACTAACGCCGCGACTGCCCAAACCATCGCCACTCGAGTCACGTGCCTCCTAATTTGGCTGGATTTCTCAGTTTTTACGCTCATCCATTCACCATCCGTTGACGGGTTCTTTTCTTGGAGAATATTGAAAAAGGAACGCTAAATTTTTCGTAATACTTTCGTCTGACTTGCCAGTCTTTTTAGAAGCAAAGTCATGTTGGCGGCCAGTATCTATTTGAATAAATTCTATTTCTATTCCAATCGGTATAGTGCTGGTTTGTCACCTTTGTTAAAACCTATGGCTGGATATATTTGTAAAAGATTTTATTTGACTTGCAATGTATTTTGTATGTATGATGTTTAGGTCAAATCTTGCAACTCAACTGTATTGTCATCCGATTTACACAAGTATGCTAAATTTAAGCTAAATAGATTAAGTATAACTGGTTAAAAATCGAGTTGCAAGATTTGACCTAAATAAACATACATACATACAAGATACATTGCATTAAGTTAAATAAAAGCTTGTAAAAAGGGAAAGGTCTGTGGATTATAGAATGAGATTACTGTATGGACTATAAGATATTGCAATAAAAACGTCACCTAGCACGTTAAAAGTCTAATATTGAAAAGCAATAAAGTTACTGAACACAAACTTCAATTCTTTAATTAAACTTCCTCTATATATAGTCTCTATAATAGTACCGTAGTCACGTCATTGATTTAACACAGAAATACAATTCAATTAATTAGTTTTTCATTCATTACGGTCTTCCTACAGTTCTTAGTTTAGTGGTTTTTGTTGTTCTTGTTAAAAATAGTTAATATTGTGGTTTGCACAAATAAAATATGTTAATTTAATTATCACTTTGTTTTATTGAAAAATACGTGCGTACAACCATTTTCTAATTTTTTGGAGGGAAGGGAATACCATAGACAAACATAGAATAAAAATATAACTTAACCAGAGATTAGAGACAGTTTATACCTTCTCAGATTAATGCTAGATGTCGCTACGTGTATCGTTTTGATAATTAAGATTATAAAATTTACTCTAAATTACAACACGCCTCCTTAAATTTATAATCTTAATTTTTACTATTTATTATTTTAAGCTTTTGCAGAAACAATATTTTAATTAAACAAATACTACCTAAATTAATCTTAACTCTAATCTATTTTTCATAAATTTTGTTTTATCTAAACTTTTAGTTAACATGTCTGCCAAGTTAAATTTTGTATCTATTTTTACAATATCAATTATTTTCTTTTCATAGTTCTCATTTATATAATGATATTGCACTTCAATGTGCTTAGAATTTTTAGTGAAATTGCCATATTTAGCAATCGCAACTGCACCTGAATTATCCTCATACAATTTTATTGGATCACAAAATGTTACATCAAATGCTTCACTGAGTAAGTTTTTAATAAAAAGTACTTCTGTCACTGCCTCTGACATAGCAATATACTCTGCAAAAGTTGAGCATTTAGTTACAGTATTTTGTTTACGTGTTTTCCAAAAAATTAAGTTTCCAAACAGTCTAATTATAAAACCTGAAGTAGATTTTCTATCCACATTATCTCCTGCATAGTCAGAATCTACCATACAATCTAATATTTCAGTTTCTACATTACTATAGTATGTTAATTTCAGATCCTTAGTCTTATACAGATATTTCAAAACCCTCATAGCATATTTGTAATGTGTTCGGTTGTAACACGCTTGATATCTACTTAAATAATTAACGCTATAAGCTACATCTGGACGTGTGCCTGTACTAATATATAATAATTCACCTATTAAATTTCTATACTTTATACTTTCATCTACATCTTTAGCTTGCTCTAACTTTAAATTTGTTTCCATTGGAGTATCATATAACTTAGTGTCTTCCAAACGATATTTCGCAGCCAAAGATTCAATATATTTTGTTTGACTTAGAGTCATTACATTTTTATCATCGCTATAATCGATATCTATGCCAATATAACTTTTTATTTTTCCTAAATCTTTCATTGCAAATCTTCTCATTAAACTAGTTTTTACCTCTTTTATTTTATTTTTATCTTTACAAGAAATTAATAAGTCATCAACAAATATTAATATGTATATTGGATCTTTGTTTGCTCTATTTACATATAAGCAGTAATCATATTTGCTTCTAACAAAATTCAACTTTTTAATAAATTTATCAAAACACTCATACCATACTCTTGGGCTTTCTTTGAGACCATATAGAGCCTTTTGCAATTTATAAACTTTGTTATCTCCTGTATTATAACCTTCCGGCTGATTTATATAAACTTCTGACTTTACATTACCGTTTAAAAAAGCTGTCTCAACATCCATTTGTTCTAAAAATAAACTATATTTACAACTGTATGACAATAAAATTTTCAGTGTTTGCATTTTCCCTACTGGTGAGTAAACATTTTCAATGTGTTCCTTTTGTTGAAATCCTCTCGCAACTAATCTTGCTTTATAAACATTATTGCTTTTCTTTCTAAAAACCCATTTAACATCAATAACCTTTTTATTATTTGGCCTATCAACAATTTGCCAAGTATTATTTTTATTTAAACTATTTATTTCAGAATCCATTGCTATTTGCCATTGTTTATGATCATCGGAGTTTATCGCCTCCTCAAATGTATTAGGTACATTTGCATCAATATGATTTACATATATAAAATGTGAAACGGGATTTCCATATCTAACAACTGGAGTTCTCTTTCTTTTTGTTGATTCTACTTCTACATCATTTTGCCTATCATCATCTACCGGATCTTTAATAGCATTAGAATTAGACTCATCTGTATCAACAAATTCTTCATCACTTTCATTATCAGTTTTAACAATTTCTTTTGACATTTCATCACTTTCTGAATCGCTATCCCTTTGATCATCAAGTTTTTCTAAACAAATTAATTTAGTATTTTCTTCAACTACCTGAACATGCCTAGCATTAATTATTCTATTATTTAAGAGGACTCTATAACCGTTTTCATTATAACCTACTAATACACCTTGTTGTGCTTTATCATCCCATTTACTTTTTCTTAATACTTCAGGAACTCTGACAAAGACCCTACTCCCATAAATTTTTAAATGTTCTACATTGGGTTTAATTCCAAAAAATATTTCGTATGGAGTTTTATTTTCTACCGTATTTGCAATTGTTCGATTTTTTAAATAAGCTGCTGTTTTTATTGCTTCAGGCCAATACTTTCTATGAATTCTAGCTTCTCTCATTAAACACCTACCTATGTCCATTGCAGATCTGTTATATCTTTCTGCGACTCCGTTCAATTCATGGACATATGGTGGACACGGTAGTAACTCAATACCCTTTTGCCTTATAAAATTATAAATTTCCTTATTTAAATATTCTTTGCCATTATCACACTGTATTTTCTTAATTCTTTTATTAAATTTATTTTCAACTAAGTTTACAAATTCTATAAAACAACTAGCAGTATCGGCTTTACTTTTAATGCAAAATATCCTAGTACATTTACTATAATCATCGATAAATGTCAAGAAGTATTTTTCTCCACCATAACCAGTTGTGCTATGTGGACCATTTAAATCAGTATGAATCAATTCTAAAGTTTCAGTAGTCTTTGTTCTATTATTTTCAAAAGGTACATTAGTCATTTTACTTTGAATACAATTCGAACATTTCATTTCTGTGCTCTCAATCTTATCTGGCAAACCATCTACTAATTTATCATTTATTAACTTATTTAAATATTGAAAATTTACATGTCCAAGTGCCCTATGCCATTTTTCCTTTTGGGTTAATTTTACTGAATGCACACACATTTCCTTTTTCAATACAAAACTTCTTATACAATACAAATTGTTTATTTTATCAGCGACAGCAATTAATTGTCTAGAAAGATTATAAATTTTTGCATTTTCATGTTTTGCTACTATTGTACAACTTTTAGTTATCTTTGAAAAACTTAACAAATTTTGCTTAATACCTTCTACAAAATACACATTTTTTAAATCTACATGCTTTTCATTATAATAGTTTTTAAAATAAATTTTGACAGTACCTACTTTGGTTGCTTTTAACATTTTTCCATCTGGTAATTTAACATCTACAGGTATTTTTAAATCTATGAAATTATGAAAGTATGTATCGTTATTTATTATATGATCAGTACACCCACTGTCTAAAAGCCAATTAATTTCATTGCTATTTTTACATTCTTCATTTTCAATACAACCCGATACCTGATTTATTTCCGGATTACATACTTGTGCTGTCCATGACTCGGATGAAAAATTGTTAGAAGACTCACCCCTGGAGCTGGAACCCCTACCTCGGCTACGACCTCTGTAAAATCCACCTCTGTTGTACCCTCTCTGTAGTCCTCGCTGACCTTGTCCGGAGTGATATCTTCCTTGATAGCTTTGTTGTCCTTGATTGTTTCTCTGACCGTGCCAGCAGTCCTTCTTTAGATGACCAGTCTTTCCACATATAAAGCACTGGGCTTTTGTTTTGGTTGCAAATGTACTCACATTGTTTTTCTTCTCCGAGTCGCTACTAGTCATATTTTTCTCTTTTATTTTAGACCGTACATAATCAACTGTTTTTTGTTCTTCTGGAATTACATCAAGAAAATCTCCAATATAACTATATGCTGGTGGAAGAGCTCTAAGCAGGTATCTCAACTTCTCGGATTCATCTATTTTTCCTCCAGCCACTTTGAACTCATTTATTGTTTTCTCGAAGTCAACAAAGAAATCTTCTACTGTACTGTAATTGTTTAGTTTAATCTCTTCAATTTTTCCTCTACATATTATTTGCATGGCTGTAGACTGTGTTAAATACATTTTGTCAAACTTTTCTATCATTTCATACGCTGTTTTGCATTCACTGATATATTCAAGCTGTTTATCAGATATTGTACTCATTATTATAGTCCTTGCTTTTAAATCCTTCTTCTTCCATTCCGCCTCTACTTTTATTTCTTCAGGCATCATGCCAGTGACGGGCTCGTTGCATTCTTTGTACTCCAACAAAGTCATCAACCTTAATTTCCAACTTGAATAGTTAGCCCCATCAAAAATAGGTATCATTATGTCTTCAATCTTAGCCTGTTTAGCCATATTGATGGTTATAACGTCGTAACGTGTCGTAAATCGATGTATTTTCACTTTTAATTTTCGTAGCACATGAATCTTATATGACTATAACCTGAATCGTATTTCTTCTTTTCACTTGTTATTTTTAATGTTCGTTCTATCACTGTTTTTACTTGAACTACGCTCTGCTACCATGTTAAAAATAGTTAATATTGTGGTTTGCACAAATAAAATATGTTAATTTAATTATCACTTTGTTTTATTGAAAAATACGTGCGTACAACCATTTTCTAATTTTTTGGAGGGAAGGGAATACCATAGACAAACATAGAATAAAAATATAACTTAACCAGAGATTAGAGACAGTTTATACCTTCTCAGATTAATGCTAGATGTCGCTACGTGTATCGTTTTGATAATTAAGATTATAAAATTTACTCTAAATTACAACAGTTCTATTCAATTCAATTCGATTTATTTATCGCGTCTAAAATTTGTTTAATTTACGAAATTCTCTGAAAGATGGTGTCTGTTTTTCAATTTCCAAATTTATGAGTATATAGATTGCAATATAAGATGGAAAAAATATACTTACAAAAATATTTAGAAATATTGTCAAACCTTTCCAAACAAATCCCATGCTGGTCTGGGAGAAATAAAAAACTTAGAATGTACCAGCTGCTTCTCTTCCCACGCAGATTGTAAAAGCCGATCGAGGGATTGGGCAAAAATGCAAATCATGTTAACAGGCAATGCGGCTAGCAACCCATCACTGTATTGATTGCTTTTCCATCTTCTCGCCCACCATGACGCTAAAAGTGGCTTTTGGGTCTTGCGGCCCTGGGCTCTGCATAGAACCGCAAGACCCAAAATGATCTGTCTGCCCCATTAGGGATAAAGACGTGATAGTATGTATGTATGTTAAACCTTTGTAGATTTCCTGAACTTAATCGTAATATCAACCTAGGTAAGTAAAAAAAAATGCCAATTTTCTGTCCACAAATTAAAAACAGACGTTTAACAATGCCTATGAATCAAATATGATTCATGAGACAGTAATGGCAAGTCAGTTTTTCTGCTCAATTCCATGAAAAAAGGAGTTTGATAGCTATTACATAAAGAATTGATGCTATAAATAAAATACTTTACTTATATCTTTGTAAATGATGAACATTCAAAAATGTTACATGTTTTCCTTTGTGCCTTTAAAAGTTCCAAATTATTTCAGGTAGGTCGTTACGAAAGTTAAAGAGTTATCATATAACTTCACCCTGCTCACTTTTCCACCTAAACGTCAGTCGGATCGGTTTCAGTCCATTTTGTGAACATGAAATTTTGCGTAAGACTTTTTCTTTGATATTTGTTTAATTGGAACCAAATTTTTCTTTGTTTTTTCCTCTGTATACCTAAGTAATTATAAAATAGTTTTAGATTTAACTTCTTACTTTATAAGTTTTAAATTTTTGTGCTACTTGTGGTCATCCATACAAGTTCGGCCTACAACCGGAGTTGCTTAACATATGAAAGCGATAGCCATGCATTTCCCCACCGACTCACAAGCTTCTCTCGTTATACAACGTGGAAGGGACATACCCGTAACAAATTGAACCACGGGCTAAACTAGATCACTATAGCAACAGTAATAACAGTCATAATATTCAAAACTAAAAACCGGCTTTACTATATAAACCACACAACCGTTTATGATAATATTCCTTTAGGGCCTCGCAAGTATACCCTTTCAAACAAAAAGAAGAAATTTTTCGAATCGGTGCAGGCGTCTTCAATTAAGATTCCCCCGACCCTAGACTTCTCCATACAAACGTAGTCTACGTTTAATTTTGAAACCACATGTCAGATTCCGGTAAAAATTGGTAATTGTAAAGAAATTGCAATTATCTAGGGTTATAACTGGTTTCCTATCGTAAAATTATGAACTGGAAAGAAAATATAACGATTTAGAAGTTTCCCATACTAATGGTCAAAAATGATATAAAACACTATATTCTATTTCAAGTTAATATTTTTACCGTCGGAAATTAGTTATAAACCTAGATAATTGCAATATCCTTGAAATTACAAAATTTTGCCCAAATCGGACATGTCGTTTTGAAATAAAACGTAGATTACGTTTGTATGGAAAGTTGTATTTTGGTCTAGGGTCGGGGGACCCTTAATCTGTGAACATGCATAAATATTATTGCAATAAAAAAGTCCGGGACGAATTGATAAGCTCCTCTTTATTTGGAAGTGGGTTATAACCAATCGACACTCTCATACCAATTGCGCGGGCGGCTCCTGGTGCCCGCGACTTCGTCTGCGCAAGATTATCACACAATATTATCTTATTAATTGTAGCCTATGTGTAATTTTGATGTATAAGCTATATTATTATAACATACATACAAACTATCACGTCTTTATCCCTAATGGGGCAGACAGAGCATTTTGGGTCTTGCGGTTCTATGCAGAGCCCAGGGCCGCAAGACCCAAAAGCCACTTTTAGCGTCATGGTGGGCGAGAAGATGGAAAAGCAATCAATACAGTGATGGGTTGCTAGCCGCATCGCCTGTTAACATGATTTGCATTTTTGCCCATTCCCTCGATCGGCTTTTACGATCTGCGTGGGAAGAGAAGCAGCTGGTACATTCTAAGTTTTTTTATTTCTCCCAGACCAGCATGGGAGCATATTTATAAAGTTTCATTAAAATCCATTCAGTAGTTTTTACGTGAAAAAGTAACAAACATCCATCCATCTCTATTTACAAACTTTCGCGTTTATAATATTAGTAGGATAGTAATCTAGTACAGCCCGTAGTTCTTTTTATTACAAGTAAATCCCTTCCACGTTGCATAAAAAAAAGACGTGTGGCACTCGGGGACTGCCGCGGTAAAGCTATTGCAAACAAGGAAGGACGGCAACGTCGCAAACGGACGACGGAGACGAAGCGGCAACCTACATGGTAGGCGGAGTGGGGAGAGCGTGAGGTTTTTTCGTTACGGAATTTCTGGATTCGATCCCCGCGCTCAAGGCCCGCGATAGAAGTTATGCAATAGCTTAAAATAAGAGAAAAGAAACAACTTACATTGTCGGGTCGCCGTTGCTCTCCTTCCGAGCACCCTCTGGCTCTTCTGCCTAATGGTGACAACGATCACCCCGTAGCAGGCGGCAATGGTTAGTGCGGGTGCCACAAACAGAGACACGAACACGCTTGTCATCCATATCCGCCATTGTAACTTGCTAATGCCTGACCAGCATTGGACTATACCTGCAATAGGCATGATGCTGAACAATCTTATAGGGATGTGGAGGGGTAAAAAAAGGGGTGCGTAACGTCATCTTTTTTTCGCTAGCGAAAGCCCTCACTTTCAAGCGTTTAGCCCCAATAACTTTTAAACGGCTGAACTAATTTACATTAAACATAGCTATGAAACACAGCAAGGGAACTTGCTGTCACATAAAAAAAACGCAAATTCGTCCGTCTGTACGCTGTCCCGTGCTACGATGCCACAGAGAGACAGATACAGATGTAAGACTCAAACAAACTTATAACACCCTTCTTTTTAGTCGAGGGTTAAAAAAGATCTGATCTTCTTCTTCTTCTTATCGTGTGTGTTAGTGACTAACACTAGTGTCTGAGTTTTTAAACCGCCTTAAAGGCCTCTGACATGGTTTTAGGTAAAGACCAATGTCAAAGAGAGTGACGGGGACCGACGGCTTAACGTGCCCTCCGAAGCACGGATCATCTTACTTATCAGACAATCAGGTGATCAGCCTACAATGTCTTAACCAAACTAGGACAACAACACAAAGTCGTTGCCCCCGCCGGGAATCGAACCCGCGACCTCCGGGTATGAGCCGAACGCTCTAACCACTACACCAAGGAGGCAGAAAGATCTGATGATAAACATCTAAAAAAGTAAATGTGTTTTACATACCTACATCTGCTTCGTCGAACAGAAATAACATAGGAACACAAAACAGGAAACTGACGAACCATGCGCCCAAAACTAGCGCTCGTGCTCTTCGCCCTGAAACAAACATATTATTTAACTAGAGGCAGCGCGCGGCTTCGCCCGCGTTAACCATACGAGTGAAGTCGCGGGCGTTATTCAATATAGCCTATAGCCTTCCTCGATAAACGACCTATCTAATACCGAAATTTTTCAAATCGGACCAGTGGTTCTTGAGATTAGCGCGTTCAAACAAACAAACAAACAAACAAACTCTTCAGCTTTGTATACAAGAATGGATAGAGGTTCTGTGAGAACATTAGACCTCGCGAGCCCTTTTTTACAAGCTGTTATTTAACTTGCAATGTATCTTGTATGTATGTACTAGCCGAAGCCCGCGACTTCTTTCGGGTGGAATTTGTCTCCGGAAAATGCTCATCAGGCTAAACAACTTTTTCTAAGGCGTCATTTTTATATTTTTATAGTATAACTGGACCATTACAGTTCTGCATCAGGTATTCAATTTTCCAAAATCAATTTACCCTATTTGTTGCCTAGGCTTAACAGCTATATAACAAAAAAATATTTATTTCCAATCCGTCCAGTATTTCCGGAGATTAGCGTATACAAACAGACAAACAGACAGACATTTAAAAAAATCTTACTCTATTTCGTTGTCTGTCTGCATCGCCCCCACAATTTTGAATAATTACTTTGGCCTCACAATAAAAGCTTGTAATTCTTTTTTACAAAAGCTTATATTTTTTGTAACTTTAATATATATGTTATAGGCAGACTTAAAATCTTACCCTCATATTCATAAAAAATTACTATCGTTTGCAAAATCTATTTTAGTTTAAACATGTTTTGTCCCTTTCCCTCTTTTAAATATTAGACATTCAAAGAATAAGACAAAACATATTTTAACTAAAATAGGTTTAGCAACGTTTGTGATTTCTTATGAATAATAGGATAAGGCTTTATCTACCAGTCAAGCCACTGGTGTGATGATGTCGAGAAAAAGAAGAGTTTAGAAGGAGGTGCAAATTAAATATTTTTTAAAGATTTAAACTTTTGAGTTCATTGTTTTAGATAAAAGCCTGTTTTAATAAATATATATTTTTAATGATACTTGTTTCATCGTCTTTTATTTAGATGAAACAATAGCATATTACTGGATGTCAACTTGATTTAGTCAGAGACGCGCGCGAAGAGAAAAATAAGAGATGAAATAAAAAATTGGTTTGACGCGAATAAGTGCGAATAAGTAATAAGTCTAATTCGTATATAATTCATTTTCTATATTTACTATTCACGGCGATAACACCGTTCGAGTGTAAAAATGAATGAATTACTTGTCTTAAAAAATATAATCATACTTACAGCTTCCCGTAAAGTTCATGGGATGTGTGATCGCGTCACACCGGTCCACGCTGAGCGCTACTAGTACGTACGTAGAGGAATATGTCACTACACCCTGCAAAAGGAAACTATATTTAGTTGCTTGAATTATTCATAAATAGAGTACTAGTGACTCTAAAAACCGAGTCTTTGCATAGCTTAGAACTGGAGAAATGTTCATAGATCCAACAAAATTCAAAAAATGAATTGACAAATAATCTCTTTTGCTAACAAAATTTCACGAGAACTGGTTGAGAACAAATTAAAATGAAGGAACTAAGTTGTTTAAAATAATTAATTTGTTAGGTATATGAATGCAAATTACAATTCGTTACTTTCTCACAACTCAAATCAGATAGTTTTTACTAAACGTCAAAACAAACATTTTCTATGAAATCTGTATGAAATACTGATTAATGATATCATAGTTTATAGCGCTCTTAATATCAGTTTTTCTGCAATAATAAATAATTAAAATCACGTTGAAAATGGATATGATCAATGACAAGTGACATTTTATTTTCTTAATAGTAATAAATAATTTATTAATGATTCAGAAAATTACCGAATTGGGTAGGTTATTGTATATTTTTATAGTTAAAACATACACTAATACGTTATGAAAATACTCATAGTATTAAGTACCTACTATTTGATAACAAGGAAAGTGTTCGTTAAATAGCTTTTGGAATTTAACTTATTCATGGACACTAAGCCAGACACAATAGAAAAAACAATTGATGACTTCTATAGAAGTCCTACTGTCCATTAACGTGTTAAACAGATTTGGACGTTCAGTATTTTGCAAATAATAAGTTTCCGTGATTATTTTTTTCTTCGCACAGGAACATAAATTTTATTAAACATAATTTAGAAAATTGGAGTCCATTTTTAACTAAATGAAATTTCCTAAGTTAATTTCGAGATCTAACTACATTTGAATATTTACTTGCCTGTAAATATTTCATCATTTTGCAGGCCAGCGAGCCGGCCAGCCAAGTGATGGTAATTCGTTGTATTAGATCTGGCAACACACTAATGAGGCCCACCAGCAAATCTGGAAATAAAATGTTTTATTACAACATATACTGCCAGCTTTTTGGTCATGTAGAAACTACAGAATTTGTCAATTTTTTTGTTGCTCCTTTATCTACTTAGTTTTAATTCAAATTTTACTGTCTCGTTTGAATTTTATTAAAATTTATTATGTTTCTACTTAAATAAAATAAAATAAATATTTATTTACAAAATGATCGATTTTGATTCCATTGCAGTAGAAATTATTATAGGAAGAAAAAGCAAAAGTAAGGCAATATCATAAGGTTTATAGATGAAGCCTCATTGGTATAATAAGCAGATTTTTCTAGCCGTTTAGGTTCTATAGTTGGGCTGAGGCCTCCTCTTGTTTCTTCCAGTTATTTCAATCTTTAGCTATACTTCTTTACAATTTTTGTCCAATTTTTTTGAATACAATTAGATTAAAATTTTTGAGTTCAATTGGAACCAACTTAACAAAAATTTCTACGGACATAATAATATGTATTAGGTAATTAGCGACCATGTTAAATCGTTAATCAAAAACATTAGACATCTGACTTTAATAGATTTGTAACAAAAAAATTACAACTATTTTTTGTTATTTGGTACTTGCCTGATATAGCTAGTTGCATGATAAAGAAGTTCATCCGGCTCTTCCTGGATTTAGTGAGCAGCAGCGCAAGGACCACCGTTGCATTGCCAGCCACGATAGCCACCAGTAGAACCCATAGCACTGCCACTTGGGCCGTCTAGAACAAGAGGACTTGATAGAGTTTGTTTATTTATTCCTTCATCTGTCAATGGTATTATATTCTTCGAGTCAATTGTATATAAGGGGTACAAAAATACGACAAACATTTCAAGAAAAGGTATATATTTTTTACGCATACGTCTTCTTGTCTTGGCGGGGATACTACAGTGCGTCCTGACCTGATGGGTTAGTAGATTTACATGTTAAAGCCGATCGAGAAAATGGACGAATTTGCAAATCATGTTAAAAGGCAATGACATTTAAGTTTAACCGATAAGTTTGACACCAAAGATAAGACATCAGCGAAAATGTAGACATCTAAAAGCTACAACAAATAACTATCAGAAGCAAACGCTGAATGCGCACAAATAAATTATCGTTATCGCTTAGTAGACGAGAACAAAAACTTTTTGAATTGTAAGCATTAATCGTAAACAAAACAACCTAAATCTGAGCAAGTTATTTCCTACAACGATAATCTAGAATTAGGTCGTCGGAAACGCGACGTTATCTGAAGGAAGTAGTGGCGTAGCCAAGGTGGGGCGGGTTGTGGGTGCGCACATCTCTCAAGGTGTGTGTATGAAGCATATAGTGACTGATTATTTGCCTCCAGTTTGCCTATATACAACTTGTATAGTAATTAAGAGAAAGAAAGAAAATTTGTAGTTTTGTGTACATTAATTTTACAAGTACACACTAGACACAAATCAAATTAATCGTAAATCTACTGAAATGGTCTCCGGTAACAATAAAAATGATAAGTGTTATATACCTACACACAAAAAGAGCATAACTTGATTTCTCGTAACCCATTTGTCGAAATAACTTTATCCAATACAGCTCTTGTTTAATAAGTTCCCATGACCTTCTCATATATTATGCTAAGATTCATGTCAATTTATTATTGTCTTTTATTTCTGAACAGCGGATTTTTCTACTTCTGAATCAGAATCAGAAATCATTGATTGCACAACTGTGTTTATAAAGATGTTACATATTATTACTTGCTTACCATAATATCATAAAGTACCTAATGAGATCTTTGGTAAGTTTATAAGTGTTATGCACTCTGCCGGTTTGTATTTGGACGGCTTTCTACCAGCTATTTTTTTATTAAAGAAGGTACTCAGGTAATCATTATCTAACAAACAAAAAACTCAAATACTTAAATTATTTAAATCCTTACTTGACCCCCTGTCCCCCTAAGAACAATAACCTGGCTACGCTATTACAAAAAGTAATGTTATTTTCCACTCTCCATAATGTGGACAATACCACGATATTATCCTGAAGTGGAACAACGTGGATTAAAAAATAAGTGAAGGTTTTGTAGAATGTATTACGACTCACGTTTTAGGTACCGATAGCTATAACTGGACCAATTTGGAAAATCACATTTGTTTGAATTTTGTTTGTTTCAGAAATTTTTTATCTACTTGTCATAGACTAAGAGGGGGCCGTATGCAACCCTACCTCATCGAGTAGCAAAATGTGACATATGTAGGGTGTTGCATATTAAAAAGATATGTCTTAATGTACAGGGTTGCCTGGGCCTAAGCTGGAGCATTTTGTACAGTCAGCAAAAAAGTGATATTTTTTTTTCTGCGTACGGCCCCCTCTTAGACTATCAGATGGTCCCATAGAAATTTTATCAAAATCGGTTGTGTATTTTGGACGTGAAGTCGGTTTTTAATTTTGAATAATTATTTAATTGTGTTAGCATGAAATAGTCAGTAAAGGTGATTAAAGTAGATTAGTTTAATGTAATATATTCGATAAAGGAAAGAAGCCTCTGTAAAATCGATAATCCTTGAGTCACAAGATCAGTTTATCATACTGAACCACTTTCGAATGCAAAAAAAATCAAACATATTTTTTCAATGTAGTTTTTTAATAGTCAGTACTTATATTTTATACTTGAAAAAGTTATTCAGAATTTATCGTGAATTGTTTCGTTTGTCACCCTGTTGTACATAAAAAATTTAAGTCCTCGTGCCACAAGTGTAATTTTACGCCCGTTACGCACGCGATAAAATACATTTCCTGACCCGGAAAAAAGCAAAATTGTTAACTCACTTCGGAATGATAAATACATATTTTATTTTACCACGTTATAATATGAGACATAACCAATTTATGTTATGGCTCTTGGTGTATCATTTACAAATTCTTGCCAAGTACGAGTCACACTCGCGCATTAAGGGTTCCGTACCATTATCTATAAAAAAATAAGTTTGTCGTACGGGAGCCCCACTTACATATTTATTTTATCCTATTTTGAAATATTTCAACTGACTTGCTATCACGATTAATGAGATATATTTCATTAACCGTGGTAATGAGATATATCTCATTAACCGTGATAGCAAGTCAGTTGAAATATTTAAATATACCTAATATTATATATATATATATATATATATATATATAATAAACTTCTTCTCCTTGAGGGTCTCTCAGGGCGGGAGTTCAGCTTAATACCGACCATAAAGGGTCGAGAACCTAAGAAATTTATATTTATATGTATATATATTACCAGGCTATAGCCTGGTGAACGATAGACGGTCGGACGGACGGACAGACACACGAGTAGTCTTAGTAACAGGGTCCCGTTTTTACCCTTTGGGTACAGAACCCAAAAAAGCGGGAAAAGAACTTTATTTTGAATAGAATTTTCCCTTTTCCAACTTCATCGTGCAAAGCATCTTGTAAAACATTTTATGCAGTAAATTGCACAGCAAATATCACGCACTACCCTTCTAAAGAGATTCATAAATGCTTTTCTGCAAGAGTACACAGAATTTAAATAACCAAATGGCACTAATGGTTTTAAAGCACCAAAGACGGGAGGTAGCGATTAAGTAAACACTTTTCTCAACTACGGAACCTTACATTGTGCGTGGCTTGACTGGCACTTGGCCTATTATTATTTTAAAGAATGATATACAGAGCCAACCCCAAATAGGAAAAAGTCAAGAAAGAAGATGATAAAGATTATGATTTATTTGAAAGCCTAAACTATTTAATTTGTTTCGAATTATTTGGTGAAGGTATGAAGAAAACTCCGCAAAAAAAAAGTCGGTTTTTTGTAAAAAAAAATGAAATTATTTTATACTAATTATTGTGATCAATGAAACAGAGGGCACAATTATCACTAAACTAAATTAACAGCGTTGAGAGTCAAGTCATTAGATTCTGTTATAAGTAACCTCGATTTTATGGATACCTAATTAGGATTACCCTAATAAATGTGGCCTTCGGGTCTTACAGCCTCAGGCTCTGTCTACCTCGTCAGGGATATAGACGTGATAATGTATCTATATATTTTTCCTAATTAGGATTTAAGGATACCCTATGAGGAGGTAGTTTTTCGAAAAAACTGAAAAATGTGCCAAAATTGCAGTTTTTCGAGCACTGTGGGGGCAGCACAGGGTTTTCAGGGTTGCAAACTTGGGTGTTAACTACTCTCAAGGGACCTAACAACATATAAAAAAATCGTAGTTACATGCGCGTTCGATGTCGATTTTAACTGGCCTAAGTAAAGAAGGAATGTCTTCAAATTCTTATCGCTTATTCTCACAACTTAGACCAGACGCAAAAACGAGATTAGAATACAGGAGCGTCTAGACCCATACTTTAGGGGACGACTCTCTCTCACACAATTAACTCGGGCGTATTTCGTATAATCACACCATCCGTAAGTGAAACAATATCATTAAGAGCATTTTTACACTCATTGGCTTTTGTTAGGATTAAATTGTTTTTCGTTACGTGTGTTTTGTGGCCGTGTGGTTGCCGGCAGAGACCACTCCAAGTCTTCCGTGGATGTCGTAGAGGGCTACTTAAGAAATACAAGCCAAACAAAGCTTATAATCATTAGTGCGACATCTCTAACCCATCTGGCCAGCATGGAGAGTGTAGGCCAAAGACCTCTGGTTGCTCTGGCCAAGTATGGCTCTGGTAGTACAGAGAGGGTCGTGCTCCTGCAGTGAAAACAAAAAGTCCTGTTGATGATGTATATACAAATACATACACAGATAAAAATCCAAGACCCAGGACAATTTGAAAAAGGCTATTTTCCAACTTACCCTGACTGAGGATCGAACAAGGAACCTCTGGGTGGCGGACTAGCATGGTGACCACTACGCCACGGAGGTCGTCAAACTGACATGCACTCTAAAATTATAAATGTTACCTGTTTAAGATACATACCTGATAGAAATAGAATTTATTGATGTGCGTATCATTGGCGGTGTGGTTGACAAACGAGTCATTGTAACCATCGAACAGGCTGCAGTTCTGGCACTCCCACTCTGCCATGACCCTGGGCTTCACATTTTGGGGAGTTTACCTGAGGAAAAGAAAGCATGTGTGAGTATACTGGGTGTTAATGTACTGTCGACATATTTAACCAGTGGCTCTGAGGGCTGTACCTCGCAAGTCAAGCCTTTGAAGTTTATCGTATAAAATAAATTGTATTTTGAGGAAAGGAAACATATTTTTTTTTATGTTGACATTACCCAAATAACCGCCATTTTGATAAATTTCGAAAAACTAAATCGACAAAAATTCTATATAATTTATCGACCCCACTCATAAAACAATAAAATTGAAATAAAAAAAATTATTTTAGTTAATTAGATTGATTTTTGTTAAAAAGTATGGTTAGTATAGGTACGTATTTTTTCTCTTCTCTGATTAGCAAATAACGAAGATACAGCGGATTTAGATTTCGCGTGACGTCATGATCAGCAAAGATTTTTGACCAAAGGTGACGTAATTCACCCCCTTCACTGAAACTTCGAAGTGTTGTATCTTTGTAAATATATACTACTTTGCCAAACTTTATTTTTGTATAATCTAGTTGACGTACTAAATAAAATATATAACAAAATATTTTTTACCCAGTCCACACACCTACCTATTGGTTGTAAAATGCTACTTGTAGGACAGAACAGACAAAAGTATTTTTGGCCTATCTTAAAACTGTCGTCGCTCGTTTTGACCAAACTCGTTGATACGACAAAAACTTTTATTCAAAGTCAAAGTCAAAATTATTAAAAATATATTTATCTTTGGATATTTGTATCACTTGATAATTGTCATTTTTTTTTTATTTCGATTTCTTATAAGGTACATGTTGACGTCAAATCATTTACTTATAGCTAAGTTTACTGCCGCTTACTAAGCGCAAGTACAGAAGAAACGGTAACAAACTGTACTGCAGCAT
Organism: Acrobasis consociella; assembly: GCA_963555685.1. NCBI lineage: Eukaryota > Metazoa > Arthropoda > Insecta > Lepidoptera > Pyralidae > Acrobasis > Acrobasis consociella. Next base: position 3,341,303 of record OY743111.1, on the reverse strand, counting down.
TCTCTCCAAAAACGTCAACTTACTGATATTAAAATTAGATATGTGGATTTGTATTAAAAAATCAATGACCGGATTTCCAAAAAAATGTAAATAAATCAAAACTAGTGCGAACCAAAACCGATTGCTATGGAATTTGTTACTATACTTTCCGATAATATTACACTACCAACCTAATGACTATAAATTTCTAATTCCTCTGACATAGAAACAAGATTCAACTATATCACTAAGCATATAATATTACCTCTTCAAAATCCGCCAATACCAGACACAGTAGTAAAACAATGGAAGTAGGATTATATCATGCCATGCTGATCTTGAGGAGTTAATAGAATCAAATATCTCCTTCAAATTAAAATTACCGTGGTGCCATCTTTGCTGAAATTAAATTCTGTACTTGAAATATTCTCAAATGAACTTGGAAATTCGTTATCTCGAATATGGCAACCCTTCGAAGGAGCCAGGGTTCTCAATTACAAGTGAATACTTTTGTCACCTCAATATAGACCATTCCAATGTCTGACAACCCTCGAGGGAAGGGCACGGTCTGTTGGGAGACGTTTTGAAATTGTTTCAAAAGACAATCTTGAATTGTTGTGATTTTTTTTTCATTTAGAGTGTTTTCATCGGTTTTATATTTTTTACTTGTAGCATTGAAATTCTCTAGCGTGTTATAAACTGTATCAGCTTGGAAAGAGGGATGTAAAGGGTCAAATACATACTATCACGTCTTTATCCCTAATGGGGAAGACAGAGCATTTTGTATCTTGCCGATCTAAGCAGGTAGAGCCCAGGACCGCAAGACTCAAAAGCCACTTTTAGCGTCATGGTGGGGGAGAAGATGGTGATCAATCCATTTAGCGATGGGTTGCTAGCCGCATTGCCTATTAACATGATTCGCATTTTTACTTATTCCCTTGATCGACTTTTACGATCTGTGCGGGAAGATCAGCATCACCTGTTGGTTGACTGGTCTCAGGCCTTAAGTCCACCATTTACATGTATTGTAATAAAGTTAAATAAAATAAAATAAAAAAAATAAGCAGCTGTCTCATTATAAACTTTTTCTTTTCTACCACTAATAGGGATTAGGGAAGTGAAAAGAGTCAAATGAATTCATTATCATCAGGTCTTTTTAGAGTCTACTGCAGGATCACGACCCATTCTGTACTTCCAGAGCCATACTTGGCCAGATCACCCTGAGGACTTGGCCTACACTCTCATCGCTGGCCAGACGGGTTGGACAGGTCGCATTGATGTTAATAAGCTTTGTTTAGCTTGTATTTCCTAAGTCGCCTTCTACGGCATTCTCGGGAAGACTTGGAGTGGTCCTATTCTACTTTGCCGGAAACCACACGGCGTCTAAGGAAAATGCCCAGCAAAGCCCTTTTCATAGCTCGTTGTACCACTTTTATCTGATTCACAGTTTCCACCGTGAGTGTCTAGGTCTCACATCCAACACTGGTAGAACGCATTGGTCGAACACTCGTACGAGTGACTCGTCGTTTGAGACACATGGGTAGCTTCTGAGTGAAAATTTACACCACCATAAATACGGCGCGAGACACAACTATGTAGCAATTAACTCTGAAATGTGACTCGATCACGTTTACAAATACATAAAATACAGTTAGCTGGTGCCTCCACACATTAATTATTACATAGACAGTAAATATAACTTATATAACTTTTATTCCTTTTTAATCTAGTTTTAACTTTGAAAACTATTTTCCAAATAAGAGTCTGTTTATTATGATAATAGAAATTTTATACATATAAAATAATAAACAGTAAAAATTGCGTGTCAGTACATTCAATAAATAAACTGAATGCAAATATGAGAGAAAACATTGACTATTTGTATGTATCTTCACGGTAATCTTCAAAACTACTGGACGGATATTTACGCAGTTTTTAATTTTAGATTAAGCTCAGCTCAGAGCAACTAAGCAAATGAGCTTTGTTTCATTGAAATCTGAGATAGGGAAAAAAGGTTTTGTCATTTTAAAATTTCACGAGATCGAAGGTGCGAGCACCAGCTAGTAAACAATGTTGTAATCCAAAGTAAAACATGTGATGATTTTTTTTTACCACGAGTGGGATTCGAACTCAAATGATTTAATTTCGATAATAATCCGAGCATGGTGATGCTGTCAAAAATCAATAATAAGTTGTAAGTCATATTATTATGACCGAAATAAAAATAATTAGGCAGAATAATTTTAAATTTTAAAGGCCAGATTAATGGTTCCCCGTCGTACAATGTAAAAGAGCGAAGTAATTTGTCTTAAGGTCGAGAATTATTCTCAAGATGCGAGGGTTCCGCCGCACATTACTATGCGGAACCACAATGGGTGACTCTATTGTTAGAGTCACCCATTGTGGTTCCGCATAGTACTGTGCGGAACCACAATGGGTGGTTCCGCACCCATTGTGGTTCCGCACAATGTAAGTGATTCTTAGTCAAACCCAAAAAAAATGTTTGACGTTAATTAAAGGGTTTGTGGCATCTAACTTGTGTTAGATGCCACAAACCCTCACATCCCTAGCTCCAATCCCTTTAATTAACGTCAAACATTTTTTTTGGGTTTGACTAAGAATCACTTACTCATTATTCTGTTTAGCTATTAAAATGATAGATTTTTATAAATAACTATAAAAAACTTAAGTCAAAATAGTGAAAGTTATAAATGTGTCGAATGAGTACTTTTTTGAAGTTCATAAAACGTAATTTTACAGTGCCTACACACTTGTGTCCATACATTTTTTAAATACATATTTAAAGAAAAATCTAACTACCTAATGTCAGGGTGTCGTAATGCTTAAAATCAGAAAAACAATTTTTACCATTCATTTTCCATATTGACCTGACCGGGAATCGAACTCGGGACCTCCGGTGTGACAGCGTAGCATGATGGGTCACTAGGCTACAGAAATCGTTAAAAAAGTAGCTTTTCATAGAAGTTTAGTCTCCGAGCAATGCGTAAAAGCTGCAGAGAGAGTTTGAACAAAAGTAAGTTGGCCAACTTTTCACTAAACGACAAACTCCGTATCAAAAGAGCAAATCACATTTTGGCCCAACGCAGACGACAGACTAATCCGTGACGCACTTTTTAGTCTGTGAAAATAAACTTATAGAATCATACAAAGTAACGCACACGATGCGCACCGGACTTTTTGCGCGTCGTATGCGTTACTACTACGCACACGACTCGCAAAAAGTCCGGCGTCCGGCCACAGACTAAAAAGTGCGTCACGGATAGTCTGTCGTCTGCGTTGGGCCTTGTCGCAAAAAAATTAAAGTTATTACTTATAGAGTGTATAAGTATAGTATTGTATACAACGTGGAAGGGACATACCGGTAATAAATCGAACCATGGGCTATACTAAAACACTGTAGTATATGAAATTAAAATAACAGTCATAAAACCAAAAATAAAATTGACATTTCCATTCAAATTGTCCGGGTGGCTGGAAACTTTTGTATGGAGTTGCCGAATTTTTCGTTTGGTTTTTCACTTTTATTCTAATTTTATTATAAGCTCGAGGTTTCATTTATTACGAGTCCCTTCTACGTTGTATAAAGTGTATAAGCTGCTTTTAATAACGGTTCTTTGTATTGAATATTAAAAATCTATTTCTAACGGCACCAGATGGGGCGATCTAATGTATTCTGAATTTACAGTCGCTGGGAGAACAGTCTGCTTCGAAATGGTAATAGCTATAATTATCCTTTTTCATTTAACTTTTTCATAATTTGAAAAGTTTCTAAATTTAATTTTCAAATAGTTCGATCCTAGTTTGTAAAAGAAGTGGAAAAATGAGCCAGATGTTTAAATTATATTGCTGAGCATTCCGTAAATGATTTGAAATGAAAAGAAAATCCAATTAACATTCGTTTTTTTTAAACGTCACAAATTTTTTTCTACTTAGAAATTATTCTAATCTAAACATATTTTTATCTACATACATACATACATACATACATAATATCACGCCTGTTTCCCGCAGGGGTAGGCAGAGACTATGGACCTCCACTTGCTACGATCCTGACAAACCTCTTTTGCTTCATCTAAACTCATCAATCTCTTCATACATGCCCTTCGGTTACGGGTACTTTTTACCTCTTCCTTTTTTAGAACGTCTGCAATTTGGTCGCAGAAAGTTCGCCGAGGCCGACCTTATCCCACTGTTCCCCTCACATTTGTCATATAAATATTTTTCGTTAATCTCTTTTCATCCATCCTTTCTATATGCCCAAACCATCTTAACATCCCTTTCTCTATTTTTGTCACAACATTCTCTTTTACTCCACACCGCTCCCTTATGGCATCATTCCGTATTCGATCTTTCAAAGTAACACCACACATACTCCTCAGCGCTCGCATTTCAACTGCATTTATTCTACTTTCATGCTTTCTCTGCCATACCCAACTCTCACTACCGTACATTAAAGTACGAGTAGGTATCAGTACTCCTTTATGAACAGCGAGACGTGCCTTGTCTGATACCTTCCTACTGCTCATAAAGGAATGCAAAGCTCCATTCACTTGGTATTTTTATCTAATACCTACAAACTTACAACTGCAGAACATGAAATATTATTGTAATATAATTTTTTGCAGCAAAACAATCTTTGTTTTTTTGATGAGGGGAGGGTAGGCCAAATCCTGTGGCTTCTTTGAACAACTTAGCTCTGGTAATACAGAGAGGGTGTTCGTACGTGCTCCAGCAGTGAAGACAAAAAGACCTGATGATGATGATGATGAATCTTTGCTTAAACTTATTTTTTTTTGATGCTTTAAAGCCCATTTATACAGTGCAAATTTCTTCCCTGTTGTAGAAACTGGAATGGGTTTGAAATTGTTTAACCGACATTCAATAATTTATCAAAACTAAAAACCGACTTTACGTGAGGTAACCAATTTGTCGCGGTAATTTTTTTAAATGTATTTTCACCAATTATTCGAAGACGCCTGGACCGATTTGGAAACCTATTTTTTGTTTGAAAGAGTAGGTACTTCTACTTGTGAGGTGGTCTCATATAAATTTTATCAAAATCGGCCGTGTAGTTTGGAGGTGAAGTCGGATTTTAGTTTTGAAAAATTGTAATAGCAAACATTTTGATGCATAAATAATGCGTTTTCTGGCAAATGAACTAGGTGCTATTGTATTTTTTTCGTAGAAATTATAATTGTGTCAAAAATTTGCTTATATATTGTGTAAACAAAATAAAAGACTTTTCATTTCAGTCCATTTGTAACAGTAATAATCGGCTCACAAACACATTAGCAGCGTTTATCAGGGGTCTATAAAACTCGAAACCTTAATATATTCAATAAATCAGCGACCTTAGTCACACCTGCGCCCACGATTTGGGTATTTTTGATGAATTAGAATAATTTTCTCGAGCCCACTCGATCCCTAGGCCTGATTGATGGGTGAATATATCAAGTATTTAAGGCCATCATTTAAATGTATGAGCGGATAAAGAACCGATTTTATAGCGGACACCCTGCACTGCACATCCCTACGTACAGTAAACAGAAAAATACGTTACCTAATAAGAAGAATTAGCTCGTTTACGGTTATACGGATTAGCTCGTTGAAGTGGCAGTGGGTGCGATACAAAGCGTGAAGAACCGATAGCCGATGGGGCAAAAAGGTTCTTAAATGGCGACCGTGTACTGGCAAGCGAAGCGTAGGGCTGGGGCACCCCCCTACAAGGTGGTTGTATAATCTGACCAGGGTCGCTGAAAAGCGCTGCTCTTGATCAGTCATTTTCGAAATCTTTGGGTGAGGCCTATGTCCAGCAGTGGACGTTATGCGGCTGAAATGATGATGAATGAGAAGTATAAAATAAAACCTTTGTATTTTATACTTATCATCTAAGCGCGAATGAATCCATGCTGGCCTGAGACAAGAACTGCAAGAAAAATAAAACTAGAATATACCAGCTGTTTCTCTTCCCACGAAGATCGTAAAATCCGATCAAGGGAATGGGCGACACGTATTTGTCTATTTATTTAGGATACTTTTGTGGACAATACAAAAGTTATAAGGCATCATAAAGCCCGCTGTCAGACTAACCTACCTCCGAAGTCACGGGTATTAGTATTCTCGCTACGTCCGTGCGGATGAAATGGGTAAAGAATGGGTGTTATGTGTTCGTGCGGAACACATAGTCTGCACGGGAAATTTGGCTCCAAATGCTGTATTATAGGAAATACCAAATTTATAAAATATATACCACATGGAAAGTAAATAAAACTTTTTTGTTTTCATACATTGAAACAGTCTGTAGACCGCATTCTTGAAGCAACCTTTTCTATCTTAGGAACAGCTAGAATCTACAGCTGAACCTGCCTTCTGAAGTCTGGAGAAATCAAGATAAAGTAACCCATAAGACTGCTAAGAAGTCTGATGAACGAGCAGCCATCACATTATCAGTGCTTATCTCTTGATAAGCGCTTATAAGCGCTAATAATGCAACTCCTGCATGCTCCTATCCAGTAGTCTTATTATTTAGTATGGTATAAAAGTTATAAGGTATCATAAAGCCCGCTGTCAGACTTAGCTACCTCCGCAGTCGCAGGTATCAGTACTCTCGCAACGTTCGTGCGGATGAAATGGGTAAAGAATGGGTGTTATGTGTTCCGCACTTCCGCACGGGAATTTGGTTCCAAGTTATACATACTACATGGTTAGTAAATTTTTTTTTGTATTCATGCATTAAAAAAGTATGGAGTTCTCGCGCATCTTTGAAGCACTCTTTCCTATCTTAAGAAACTGAAATCTACTTCTGGAAGTGCCTTCTTAAGCCCGGAGAAATCTAGATATTTGGAGTCTCTTGTAGTTACCTAAAAGACTGCTAAGACGTCTGACGGACGAACAGTCATCACATTATTAGTGCTTATCTCGTAATAAGCGCTAATAACGCGACTTTTGCTGACGCTCCAGGACATTTGGCTCCAAGTTCTGTTTTACAGGAAATATCAAATGTATAAATTACACATACCACATGGAAGGTAAATATAACTTTTTAGTTTTCATATATTGAAAAAGTCTGTAGATCTCGCGCAATCTTGAAGCAACCTTTTCTATATTAGGAACACCTACAATCTACAGCTGAACCTGACTTCTGAAGCCTGGAGAAATCAAGATATAGTAACCCATAAGACAGCTAAGAAGTCTGATGAACGAGCAGCCATCACATTATTAGTGTTTATCTCTTGATAAGCGCTTACAAGCGCTAATGATGCGACTCCTGCATGCTCCTATCCAGTAGTCTTACTATTTAGTACATTTCTGGACAATATAAAAGTTATAAGGTATCATAAAGTCCGCTGTCAGACTAAGCTACCTCCGAAGTCGTATTGGCGGGTATTAGTATTCTCGCAACGTTCGTGCGGATGAAATGGGTAAAGAATGGGTGTTATGTTTTCCGCACGTCTGCACGGAAAATTTGGCTCCAAATGCTGTATTATAGGAGATACCAAATGTTTTAAATAAACATCATATTGTAGGATGACCAAGGTTCTCCAACGGCGACCACGTACTGGCAAGCGAAGCGTACACCCAAGGTGTACAAGGTGGTTTGACGACCTGACCAAGGTCACTGGAAAGCGATGGATGCGGGCCGCTCTAGATCGGTCTACTTGGAAATCCATGGGAGAGGTCTATGTCCAGCAGTAGACGTTATGCGCCTAAATGATGATGATGATGATAATATGATAGGTAACTAAAACCAATTAAATGTTGTATAACAATTTCACGCGTAGAATATGTTAAAATGCGTTGATCAAAGTAATAAGACAGAACTGAAGAAATACCTTGTGTATTAATTGACACAAAATAATAAACCAAAGTACTTAATCTCTATCCGTTGCGGAACAGAAAGAGCCTCAACACATGCGTTGAAAATTGCGAAAGATACATTTTGTTTCTTTCGAAACTTTGTATCTTTCCCGTAAAATACATGTAATTTTCGAAAATAACAAATTTGAAGTTCGTCTGAAAAATACAATCTTACATGTAATACTTGTTTAATACGGTGTACTTTTCGTATTTAACAATCAAAAGGGAAAATTTCTTGCTTATCAACATTATAATGATTGAATATTATTGATTTTGAGTAGGCGAGTAGATTTAAATAATTGGAAAAAATCAAACTGTTTACAATTCAGTGTCACTATCACTGGCTTCGTCGTAAATGTCATCCGTTTCATGTAATGATGGTTCGTTTTCGTTAGGAAAGACAATTTTCAGATTTCAGTTTACAAATATTTATTTGTTTAATCGATCTAAGTAAATTAAACTGACTAACAAAATTACTAAGAAAATAACTACTAGAACTAGAGAACTATAACTAGAGATCTAAGTAAATTAGAACTATCCAAAGAAATAACCGACGACCTATGTGAGTGCTTTGTATCTTATGCCAATATTGAAATGGTATTTCGCAAATATTATATGTGAATATTTTTTAAATCTTTAATGTAAAACTTACTTACTTTTTCTTTCCTTATCATTTAACTATATTCGACCAATATTTTTCATACTTCAGAATTCATCTGTAACGCACATACTATTTATACAAATAAAGTCAGACACGTCAGGTATTAAGTTAATTAAACTTTTCTAAGACAGGCAGATAAGTTTTTAAAGGCGAATATTAAATTAAACGCTAAAAATAAAAGCCTTCAGAAAAATTCGAAAAATACACTGTAAAATACATATAAAAAGCATAAACTTGCGAAAGATTCACCGAAGATCGGAAAAGGAAAGTTTCAGTATTTTATTGAAAAATACAGAGGTCGTTTGAAAGATACTGTATTTTACATGTCATTTTCAACGCTACTCAACACACTACCACGTTCCGGCGCCGCGCTACAACGGAACGCGCATAGTGTTGCCACGAAATTATAATCTTTACACCCTACACCTATCGATATCGAATATTTGTACAAGTATAAATAATCTTCACGTCACTACACGTATACGTATTTTTTCTTTTCTCTAAGAAACAAAAATTGTCGAAGATACAGCGCATTTAAATTTCGCATTACGTCCGCTAAGTACGATTTTTACATAGCGGTAGCGTTGCAAGGGCCCTCTCTGGAATTTAGATACTCTTCATCTTTGTGAAGTTCTACTTTATTGATAAACTAAAAAATAAAAGTCCAATTCATACACCACATCACGCCTCTTTCCCACAGCGGTAGGCAGACTATGGACCTCCACTTGCTACGATTCTGACAGACCTCTTTCGCATCATCTTTACTCATAACTCTCTTTGTGCATGCCCGCCGGTTACGGGTAATTCTGGCCTCTCCTTTTTAAGAACGTCCATATACCTTGGTCCATAATTGTTTAAATAATTTGAAAGAGAAATTAATTAGAATAATACTTTTCTGACACCTGCTGCGGTGCCGCAACGAGGTTATCTATTCAGTTCAAAGAGTTTAGTAGGCCTGCAGCAAGGCTCATACTTTTAGTGTAATAGTAAGCGATACCTACGTATTTTTTGACAACTTCCAAAAAAAGGTCAATTCGTAGCGATATTTTTTTATGTATGTTCAAATATTATTGGAATATGTCTGGACTGATCTAGAAAATTCTTTTTTTTTTTGATTGAAGTGACTTCCGAGGTGGTCCTATAGAAATTTTATCAAAATCGCTTGTATGCAGTTTGGGGGTGTCGTCGGTTTTTAGTTTTGAAAATTATTTAAAACCGGCATCAAAAAATCGTAAAAAATACAAGAAAATCTAATATACGTCCCCGTTCCCCGTCCTCCCACCTATCCAGTGTTCTAGCCTTGTACATGGTAGAATAAAATAAGGTATTCTCTTCCCGTGACAGCTGATGACGTAGGTGGAACTTGACAACGTCATCAGTTTGATGTGCTGCCACTGTGTGATATTGAATTACCCGAGCGTAATTCATTTTTGAACTTTATACACCAATTTCGAGTTAATAATCCATTATATCAATTTATAAAATATTGAATTGATGAATCACGCGAGAATCGCGAGACAATAAATAGCTAAGTTACTTAATATTGAAAATAACAATCAGTGGCAACACTTTCGTGACGTAGTCTAGTTCCATCTCGGGAAGAGAATACCTTATTTTATTATACCATGGCCTTGTAGAGGGTATTGAGCGGGCGCCTGATCGTCTGACCGAACGTATATTTCGTAAGGTCCTGGCCTTAGGAAATTCCATTCTGTATGTAATACTATATCAATTCTGTGCCCTAACAACGATAATCACACACGTTTAATTCCAAATAACATTGACGCTCTTAGCCACCATATGCATATTTGATTAACCAAACCACAAACGATGCGTATTCATTACCTAAACCAAATATTAAATAAACATAAGCTGCAATCACGCTAAGAGTATCGATATTCGGGATTCCGAGGAATTAGGTCGTGCCGGGATTGAATAATTTGCGAGATCCTGTTTACTTGATAGCTTTTGCTGTTTATTTGTGACAATTAACAAAGTTTTTAGGAGCTAGGTGGGCGGGCGTATACATTATCAACTTTCCGTTGTTTGTTTATTTGTAAATCGCAGATCCTTGAAGCCGATCGAGGGAGTGGGCGAAAATGCGTATTATGATAAAAGGCGATGCTTTTAATTTTTCCAACTTCTCTTTACACTTTTTCCAAACATGTCTTTATTATTCCTTATCTATATGTAAACAGTAAAAAAGAGTGTGTGTACATTGAATATTTATATCCAAAAAAAAAAATGGGGCGATGGAGAAATTGTAATAGAGTAAGAATTCAAACAAAATGTCTGTGTGTCTGTTTGTACACGCTAATCTCATATAGGGTATAAATGATTTTGTCAAATGGAGCACCTGATGCAGAACTATATTGGTCCAGCTAAACTAGTAGTTCGCCGCGAACTTAGACCTCGCAATTATTATTCGCTTTTCAGTTCCCTAAGTAACACCTAGATGGCGCTATCCAAAGTTAGAACTCGCAATGGTTTTATCGCGGACCTTTTAATTAATATTTCAAAAACTATTGAACCGATTTCGATGCCCAACACACTTGAAAATTCCATTGATATTTCCTACATGCCTGCCAAATTTCATCATAATCGGACCATGGGTTCGGCAGTTATCGCGGTACAAACATACATACATACATACATACAATGTGTTTACGCCCCAACTCGATTTAGAGACCTTGCTCGCTTCGCACGCTCGGTCAACTATAAGAAGTATAAAAATGACACCTTAGCAAAAGTTGTTCAGCCTGATGAGCATTTTCCAGACATAAAGTCCACGCGAACGAAGTCGCGGGCTTCGGCTAGTTTCTACATAAGAGCATTCCGTTTAACTTTAGAAATAATCCATACACATATCTAATTTTAATATCAGTATAATTGAAATTTGCCTTTTTTGAAGAAAATGCTGCAGTACAGTTTGTTACCGCTTCTTGTGTACTTGCGCTTAGGAAGCGGCAGTAAACTTAGCTGTTAGTAAATGATCTCACGTCAACATTTACCTTTAAAAATCAAAAGAAATAGAAAAAATTACAATTATGGGATACAAATATCCAAAGATAAATAAATGATTTTTGACTTTGAACTTTTGTTTTTTTATTTATTTATTTTCATTTGTAATAAACCGTTACCTAGTTATCTAATGATTCAAAGTCTCTGAAGCAATTCGATTCTGGCAAGGAAGCTGTATCCCTATTTATCAATCAAGATAACAGCGTTAGGACTGAAACGGGATCTTTCTATGGTACTAGTTGATGCCTTACTTTGATTGCGTGGACATTAATGCTCATCAGGCTGAACAACTTTTGCCAAAGCGTCATTTTTATATTTCTTACAGTTTAGCTGGACCATTACGATTCTGCTGATTTTGCATCAGGTATTCCATTTTCTAATACCTATCATATGTTGCCCAGACCAAGTTTCTTCTGTAATATAATATAATATATAGATAGATAACTTCTGTTTCTAGGTTTTATTTTCATCAAGTGAAAGTTAGAAAATGGCATTTTTGAAATTATACATTACTACTTTATGTTGATATAAGAAGTTACTTACGTATTTTAGAATGTTAAAATAAGTACTTCAGAATACACTAATATGTTTAACATCATCCTGGGACATGCTATTTGCGACCAGCGCGTCCCATTTGACCCCTCCACATCACAAGTAAATAGCGTTAGCCCATTTATAGCAGGGCTGCGAGTGCATTTTCAAAACGTTTCATTTCAGTTTGTACTTGATAATGTTAACTAATCCAAATTAGCCTATATTTTATAATATAAATTATATATAATGCTTACTGGATGTCAAAGTTTCTTTTGATACAGCTAGCAAGCATTTATATATTTTATTTAAAAACTTTATTCAGACGAAAGCTATAATATAATAGGTGGATTGAATGGTTAATAAAGCATTCTCTCCCCGTCAACTGTTAGGAAAAGAAAACAGATGATAAAGTTAGCGTCTAATACAAATAAAAAAATACAATATACTAATAACAAAGGAACTTTAAAATTATCAGTACCTGGGTGACTGAGCTTTGCTCGGTTATATCTCAAACATAGCGACCATATTCTGCGTGGAAAGAAAAAGCATGAAAACTCGAAAACACGCGTTTTCCTAAACAAAAGACTAATCTAGATCGATTGTTTACCCTCATATACCAAATTTCAGCGAAATCGTTAGAGCCGTTTCCGAGATCACAGAAATAAATTTATCTTATACCTTTAAACGAGCAATTCTTGTATATTTATATATTTATAAATTTCTGTGATCTCGAAAACGGCTCCAACGATTTCGCAGAAAATTGGTATATGGGGGTTTTAGGGGGTAAACAATCATTTAGATTAGTATTATGTTTAGGAAAACGCGTGTTTTCGAGTTTTCATGCGTTTTTCTTTCACGCAGAATATGGTCGCTAATTTCGTCGCGCCGGCCGCTATCCGTTTTGGCTAAGCAGTTTAGGATGCGAACCGCTAGAAAGAGTGTTACGGGTAAGAATCCCACTCGGTGACTTACTTTTGTTTTTTTATGTTCAAGTTTATATATAATTTTTTATTTTGTATTGTTTTTAGACAAGTTTAAAAAAATGTGGTTAATGTTGTAACCGAGTAAAGCTCGGTCGCCCAGGTACTATACATTAATTTAAGAATTGCTCGTTTAAAGGTATAAAATAAAATTAATATGTACAAAAAGTTCATGTTATTTCAAAATAGTTGTATGTGTAAGTGTAGAAATAGTATGAAAACCAAAGAAAACCTTTCTATAAATCAAGATGGGTCTAGTAATAAAGCATTCTGTTTGTCACCTCAGGGCATACTTGCGGTCAACACATCTCGGTTGACCCCGAGAAAATGGCGCTGCGCCCCATCCATGGTCAGGGTTGGTACAAACAAATTGAAAACTACTAATATTATAAACGCGAAAGTTTGTAAGTATGGATGGATGGATGTATGTTTGTTACTCTTTCACGCGCAAACGGCTGGACCAATATTGATAAAATTTAGTACGCAGGAAACTCATACCTTGGATTAACACATAGGCTACTTTAGGCGTGGGTTACACCGCGGGACGCAGCTAGTTTATAATAATTTGGTATTAGTAAAATTAAAATAGGTACTTACATTTTAAGAGGATTGCATAGTGCAGATACGCGTCGCGAGTAGGTATTTGCAAATTTATATCTGTTTCACGTTGTCTGCCTCCCAACCTGTATTGTGCGATAGGTGAGAAGAGGTAACTGACGAGTTGCAATTACTAGAGGCGATTACCTATTTTTTCCTTCTGAATGATTGTTTCGGGCGATAACGTTTCCACCCTCCTAAACTTTAACGAAAAGAGGCAATTTTGGTATCATTCGATTTGGTACACCTTTAAGGCTGTACGTTCTCTTTTAGTAATTTGGTTTAGTTTAACTTAAATAAATTAACGCTTGATGTATTTTTTGTTTTAAATATGGATATTGAGATGCTAATAACTTTTGTCGTTAGCAATATTTATTTAAAATAAAGACGTATGGCCATATATATCTAATATATCAACAACATATAAAAAAATATCAAAGTTTAAGGACACAATCCTCATAATTAAGTACTTATATTATTCATCGTGTACGCTTTATAAGAACGTGAAGCTTCACTACGCACATTAGCCAAAAGAGGCCGTTTCTCGCAAATGTGTCTAGAAACCTTGACTTTGTCTCTTTAAACTTTAAACAGTAGGTCATAAAATACTTTGAAGGGTTATCTAGGGCTTGGTCAAGACACAATTTTAAATGATATCTCCGTTTCTTTTCAAATGATTTTTTTCAAATGGGGGCAGCAGTTGACCCCGGAAAATTCGGGAAGCCCCTTAATAAGGCAAACGATCCGAGTCGTTGTGGCCAAATTTATTATAATAAAATTATACTTAGTCTTTTGACTCGAGAAGAAGAAAACGAAAAAAAGGGAATTAAAATAAATGTTAGTTTCTTTCAACCCTATTCACATTGCGATGGCGCTGTATTCATGACTACAGAATATGTAGAGGACGTTCCTTTAGAATAAGAAATCCAATTTGTGAAACTGGATTTCTGTGTTATAATATGTCCAGATACAATGAGGAGCTCGGTTGCCCGGCGGGAGTGCGCATTACTAGCGCTTTCGCAAGTTAAGCGACACCGGGCGTGGTCAGCACTTGGATGGGTGACTACTACAAGTGGCATAAAAAAATCTCGAGCTCCTCCGTGCTTAGGATGTCACGTACGATCCATTGGTGGCTGTAGTCATAATATGGCAGTCCTCAAGTTATGTCAAATGCCTTTAGGCAGTCTGAAAAATCTGACACCAATGTAGGCCACTTACACTCACGAGAAACAAATAAGATACAAATATTATTTATTTTAATCAAAACGGTGTTGGTCTTCGTGTTTGTATTTGGCCAACACTGGTGTCACATTTTTTAAAGCTGCAATAGGCTAATGACATGGATTGATGGAGTTTGCCGGGACCATATCCATTTGACGACCTCCGTAGAGTAGTGGTTAACACGGTAGTACGCCTCTGGAGGTTCACGATTCGATCCCCAGCTAGTGCAAGATGAAAAATGGCCGTTTTAAATTTGTCCTAGATCGGACACAATATGAAAAACTAGGTGAAATAAAATAAAAACTGATGGAACTTTTAATTTTCGCTAGCTCCCATATTCCTTTATCAACCAACACGTTAAGACCTTATTTTACAAAAACATGCAAACGAGGTCCATCCATTGGCGCCTAAATTAAAATTCTCGACCACCCCTAAAAGACATGAAAAATGTGATTTAATGCAATAATGTGAACCACTTTATTCGTGTTTAAGTTGCCAAGTCTTTTGATTAATGGATTTGAATTTTTTGTTGGCAACAAATGTGCATAATTTTATCGCATAGGTCTATTTAAAAAAATTATGGCTTGAGATAAAAAGGCCAACTTTTTAATAGGTGCATTAAATGCCATAAATATGTAGGTATTCATAGCAACAAACATTATTTAAAAAGGTATAAAAATAAATCAAAAAGGTATGAATAATGAAATAACCGGCCAAGTGCGAGTACCATTATCTATAAAAAATTATGTTTGTTGTAGGGGATTAAATATTTGTTTCATTCTGTTTTTAATATTTGTTTTATTCTGTTTTTAGGGTTCCGTAGTAAACAAGGAACCCATAAAGTTTCGCCATGTCTGTCTGTCTGCCTGTCCGTCCGCGGTCCTACTCAGAAACTATAAGTACTAGAAAGCTGTAATTTGGCATGGATTTGTATATCAATCATGGCGAAAAAGTCGTAAAATAAAATATGGAAATATTTTTTTTAGCGTAGCGTACAAATAAAGAAAAAGTTTTGAAATTTCTTTCAGAGCGCGTCGCGTGGTTAAATTTTAGGTTTCGGCCATCTAGACAAAGAGCAGAGAGAAGAAGAATAGAGACGTAGAGGGGCGGGGAATTAATTGATTCGTAGTTGGTTAATTTGTAAAAGAGAGTATACCTAAATGCGTGTGTTGAATGAGTGGTATGTATATGAAATGAGCGGGTGTTTTTTTTAAATAAACTAATAAAATAAATAAATAAAATGTTTGGCGAAGACAGCCCTAAAAATAACAATGTAGGATTTTTTCATAAAATGGTTTTATTTACAATCTAAATGAGTATTTACTTAAGGTTAAAATTAAAACTTAATAAAAATTATAAATGAGTAGTTCTTTTTTATCATAATCACCATGAACTGCCTCCGTGGTGTAATAAGTTGGAGCGTTTGGCTCATACCCGGAGGTCGTGGGTTTGATTCCCGGCGGGGGCAACGACTTTTTGTTGTTGTTTTAGTTTGGTTAGGACATTGCAGGCTGATCACCTGATTGTTTGATAAGTAAGATGATCCGTGCTTCGGAGGGCACGTTAAGCCGTCGGTCCCGGTCACTGTCTTTGACATTGGTCGTTACCTAAAACCATGTCAGAGGCCTTTAAGGCGGTTTAAAAACTCTGACGCTAGTGTTAGTCACTAACACACACGATAAGAAGAAGACCATGATTTCAACCGCATTTCGTTTACTGCTGGTCATACGCTTCGAATTTACAGAATTAACAATCTAGACTGCCTGCATTTAGCGCTTTCTAGCAACCTTGGTCAGGTCGTCTGACCACCTTGTGGGTGGGGTGTCCTACGCTTGGTAAATAATAAAGAAAAAAGAATTAAGTCGGGTAGTGAGTTAGTGGGTAATAAGTAGAATTAAAGTTAAATATTAGGATTGATTAATGAAATAAGTTTTTGGACGCCTGATTGTCTTTCAGGTACTCCCAAAATGGGAATATAATTACATTGTTCCTTTGTTATGACGACTGAAAAAGCGAGAGGAAAATGAGGACATTTTCTTTAAGTTTTATAGGTCTTTTCAAACAGAAATAAGTGTATTCTACCATTAGCGGGTTTTGAAGGATACTGATTAAAAAGATTAATAGAATTTTATAATTGAAATGAACTCTTTGTAAGATGATCTCAATATTATAGACTTTGTTCACGTTACTTAGTTCAATATAAGGAAGTTCAACGGAGAATGTTAAGTACGAACAAAAGTTTTTTCAGTTTATACTTACAGTTTATTATCGGCATTGTTAACTAATTAAAATCACATTATTATATTATAAGACCAATACCTCCAAAAAATTATAGTAGACTTGACAAAGTTAGTTATAAAGAAACCTGGTAAAAATGGTTTTTCTTTAAAACAAACGGCTTTTCCGTCTATGATGGCATAGCGACAAAGATT
Organism: Acrobasis consociella; assembly: GCA_963555685.1. Classification (NCBI taxonomy): domain Eukaryota; kingdom Metazoa; phylum Arthropoda; class Insecta; order Lepidoptera; family Pyralidae; genus Acrobasis; species Acrobasis consociella. The sequence continues at coordinate 3,324,000 of OY743111.1, read as the reverse complement.
TATAGTTTTTCAAAATGAAAAACCGACTTCAACACCAAACTGACCTTATCAACCAAAAAAGCATTTTTTTTAAATGATTCAAATCAAATCATTTATTTGCATTCATGAAGTATGTTCAGGCGTCTCCGAGCAACCCGGGAACATAATTCCATTAAAAAAATCATATTTTCAACATTCAAACACATTTCAAATTGATAGCCTCCTCCTTTTTTGAAGTCGGTTAAAATGTGTCCGGTACCAACAATATGTCGGGTATTTTTAACTTAGTCCGTATAGATTATCCTTAAAGACCTTGATAAATTGCTAGTATTTTTTATAGCATTCTTGATGATATCAACATACATACATATTTTCACGCCTAAGCTGTTTCCCATACGAGTAGTCAGAGACTATGGATCTCCTTTACTTCGTCAACACTCATTACTCTTTTCATGCATGCTCTCTGGTAATGGGATTGATGATAACAAAGATAAAGAATTATAATCTGTTATATTTAGTATCGTCATATAAAGCAAACGGCTACTTTTATTCAATTCAGTTAACCAAAAACACTAAAACAAAACTCGAGATTGAAAGCAATTTTGCATAAAACCCCAGCCACATAAACCAGATACAGATCGTAGGTCTAGACAAGATGTAGACCCTTGAAATTAAGAAGAGTCATTCTATTATTCGCCTGCTATTTCTGAGAACACGACAATGACTAGTATATAAACACGCTAGACGGATTATTCTTTATTTCTTCTTTACAGTCTATATAAAAATGGTATGCAGTACTGTAGTCCATATGCCACGTGGCTAAACAGACTGAAATCATTTTATATAGCTCAGTTATGGTACATTTTTAAAACAATTGTTTTAAAATATTTATACGTATGTTATATTTATTATACTTATATGAGTAGTAGTGAAAAAATCTACGTATATACAGTACAATGTGTAAATATATGTAGGTATTTTGTGTAAGTGTTTAATGGAATATACGTGTAGCGTAATATGTAACTTAAAAGTAACATTACCTACCTATTTAATAATTTTTTGCTTTCAGATGTGCCTCCATTCCTCTCCGCTCCATCCAATGACGTACGTGAACGAAGCTGATCGTGACGTCACGCGAAATTTATTGCGGTGTATCTTCGACAATATTTTCTTATTAGAGAAAAGAAAAAAGATGTATATCATACTTTTCAAAAAAATATAATAGCGAAAAATATATATTTTGTCCCCATCCGTATTAAATAAATTTAATCTATGCTTCTGCATTTCACGTCATGGAAGTCATGGAACTCGAAGTTTTTCCACCGTTACTCTTAATTCAATTTGTGTAAGCCCCTTTATGGAGAGCCTGACGTCGTAAGCCTGCTCAAGGGCCCCGAAGGCCACAGTTTGGTTTCTTAATTGAGAAATATTTGCCTGATATTGCGTAAAGCAGCGGTAAATGTTATTGAGACAGACGGGATGGGAAAGAAAATATATAACGTCTAACAAAATATACTGATACTATTTTAGGGTGAATTCAGTGCATGATACTGAATTAGTTTCCCCAAGAAACATATATCGAAATATGAAAAATATAATTTGCTTTCCATACAATCTCGGATGAGCTGACCGAATAAATTGTATGAAACGGATTTTTTTTCATATTTTGGAATATGTTTCTTGGGGAAAGTTGTTCAGTACCATAGACTAAATTCACCCTGAAAATAGTTTCAGTATATTTTATTAGAGCCTACGTAAGGTTTTCGGAACGATTTGAATTCATAGGAATTTTCCACTATTTGATGTTTTGTTTGTTTTTCGAGTGTGTAATTGACCAACAGTGGTGTCAGATTTTTCAAGCTACCTAAAAGCATCGGATATAGCTTGACGACTGCCATGCAATAATGACAGCCGGGATCAACGGATTTTACGTGCCTTCCGAAGCACGGAGGATCTCGAGAATTTTTATGCCATTCGTCATCACCCATCCAAGTGCGGATAAGCGGTCGTTTAACTTGTGAAAGCACTCTCGTTGTATCGAGCTACCAAGCTCTTCAGTATATGGTGACGGGACTGTCGGAAGATGTCATAGGAAAATCGGGTTAGATGACATTATTCAAAACAGGGTCATTGAATAGACAGACTGCGGTGCTGACCAATCAATGATTCTATTGTCATGCCCAAATGCCTATACATCTGCACAATGAAGGACCTCAACTAAGCAAGATCGGGCAGTCGCCGTAGCCAAATTCTGGTCAAACTTGTATAGTAAAATATTTAAATGTTTACTAGGAGAAATTATATGGTACTCATAGGTTTATTCAATGATGCGGATTATATAAGGTCTAAAAAAATATTGCTTAATATTTTAAGGGTAAATTCAGTCCGTGATAGTGAACAACTTTCCCCAAGGACATCATGTGTCGAAATAAGAAAAATATTTTTTGCTTTCCATATAAACTTGGATCAGATGATCGGTCAAGTTTTAGGAGGCCAAAAATTACTTTTTATAACTTGATATAACATGTTTCTTGGGAAAAGTTGTTTGGTATCATCGGCTGAATTCACCCTTAAAATAGTTTCAGTATATTTTGTCAGACCTTATATATTCGTTGAAACGAAAAAAATACGTTTAAACATAAAATATACCGGATAAGTATAAAAAACGTTGTATAAATATTGTAGCTGAACATTGTTGTATTTTTGTATAATATCTTTCTTTAAATGTAATCATGAAAAATTATATTCGATTTGTGACCATTGTGGTAAGTCCGCCGTTGTATGTTTACTTTTATTTGTATCTGTTTTCTTGCGCTTTATAAACAAACTAACAAATGAACATTATATTGACCATTCACAGGTAATAACTAATAAGTTACAATAAAAACTAACCAACTACAAACGTTTTACGTCACAACTAACAACAAGATTAATATAGTCACAAAGACACCACAATAAAAAAAATCTAGAACGGAATAATTAAACAGCCATATCTGATCTCATAACCCTTTATTCACACCTATACACATTGTACACTTTAATAAGAATAATTACGCTCTATTTCATAATGAAGTCAAAGACCAAGGTGCTTGTAACAATTATAAATTTGCATAATGCTACACCCATTTACATCTGGATTAATCTGAGGTCGTTTCCAGTTATTATCATCGAATAAGGTGATAATTTTGGACTGCCCTTTGGTCTTAATGTGGGCCTTGGGTAATTAAGGCAACACTAGCAATATAAATGGATTTGCTTCCTAATAATTTAATGGTTTAACTATAGTTTCATTTCAGCAGTTTACTGCTGGATTTCTCCAGAGGTTGAAAGAGAAATGCATAAAATTTTTGTGTGTCAAAAGTAAATGTCAGTTATATTTGTATTGTATTTATAATGAGCTCAATAGTGCCATTTTTGAAATGCGGAGTCAACTAAACGAATAGTTTCTCATATAAAACCCGTTCGGCAAAGGGAATACAAATTACTTAAAGCTTTCTCTGTACCGGTTTTCATAGTCTTAATACCATACTTCAATTACTTTTATAAAAATAGATTTTGCGGTTTAATTATTGAATTTTTTCATTTCTATCGGTATTTATCAGTATACTGAACTTTATAAGTTTTAATGTCAATAACCAAACTTTACAAGCATGTTTATCTATATGTCGGCGAGTTCAAGGTAATGCCATTTATTATTGTTTTCGATGTGCAAAAAACATAACTGCTACATATCAAATGTTTCAACAAGTATAAAAGCGGTCGCCCTAGCGACGAGCGGCTCAGTCTTGTGCGGACCGCCGTACTGTGAACATCTCCTTTGTGTAGTGTGCTGTGGGCTTGGCCATAACTTCTTTAATTGTGATTGTTGTAATAGATGAGGATTTGGTAAACCGATTTATTACAATGATAGTTGTTTCAGCTAGACGATAAGCCCAGGTGGACACAGATTCAATAACTGTGTGGGCCAGGTAGACCAATCAAAATAGCACAACCTGGACATAAATAATAAACTCATTGTTTTCAATATTTTATCGGATATCAATATTGAGTATCAAATATTAATTAGATATATTATGTAATTTATCCGCGGTCGCAACCGTATTATATAAAAATCGTGAGATTTTGTACACTACTCGACTTTTCCCTAAAAGCATAATAGGTAACCAAAGACCTTGTTAGTTTAACTTTTAGGTGCATTCAAATGCGATCACTTAATAGCAAAATTAAACTGACCCCATTTTTGTTTATACCTTTTTTTTTACAGTTTTCACCTGATCTCGATATCTAGTTAAGCCAAAATGATAACCATAATGTTTATATCTTTATAAGCTATATTGTGTCTTTTTAGACATTAAAGACCAAAATTAAACATCATTTTTTAATGTTTTAAAATTAATGTTTTTCTCAGTAGCCAGAAATAGTAACTGTGTTATTTTTGTTTAATTATAGCTTTTTGTGTACTATAATCACATTTTCATCAAAATTAAACACATTAACGTCTTACTTAAAACAAAAAATATTTGATTGAAAATACGCGAGAGCATGTCGTGAAGCGGGATGCTTGCGGTGATTGCGGTGCGGTGCGGGGAGAGAGAGCGAGGCACCAGCCGGGTGAGCGCGCGGCTGTGAACGAGTTTATACGTGTTTTCAACCGATCGCGCCGTGTGCTTACAAAACATATAACTCGTAAATATGGAATTTTGCTAATTGTAGGATTGTTTTGATTGTGCTTTGAACTTTAACCCATTCGCAACCGCCAATACCAGACACAATAGAAAGACGATGAACGTGGGCATTTTAATGCCGTCCGGGTCTTTACGGGTTAACGTGGTGACACAATGAACAATTTAAAACTCTAAAAACAATATAAGTCTTGTAACACTCTTGTTGTCACGGCAAACCCGTACAACATGACAGCCCCTGGATTAATACCGTTCCAAAAATGGGCCCCTGCTGAAATATTCCATTTCCCATGACATTGCATATTAATGGGATGTAACATGAGAAAAAATTAAATACACAAATATATAACGAAGTTTTTATGCTGTCGTACTAAAATGTAGTTGGGTATTTACAGAGTGCAAGTTGCGCCGTGCAACTTAAGTTTCATTATGTTATGCGCTTACATAGTGTCGCGAACGAGATAAATGTAGAATATTAACGAGCAAGAACTCTGCTGGCGAGATAGACTCGGAATGTTCGCGAGCGGAATGGTATAAAAAAGACGTCAGGATAATGCAAGCGAAACTAGGCCTTATATTCTTATAGCATAAATGCTAGAGTTCTTTGAATGGTCGTCGGCTTAGTCGCACTCACACACACATACCGGCGTCTCGAAGTTTCCCGTCAATCAAAATACATTCGTCAAGATATGAGAATATTCGAGAACAATTTAGACCGCTGTATCGGCGCTTATAAAAAGGCGATCGAGTGCACGTCCCGCCAGTTCAGTATGTGCTACGAAAGCGATAACTTCGAAGCAAACCGAAGCGAAGGAAACCTACCTCAGTGCGACAAGTGGAAGTACCTGCGACTAATTTGGCGAGATACCTGGACCTCAGATGCTACGCGACTTGGTCTTGGACATCAGGAAGACCATCCTCACGTGTCAACCTTTGGGTTCCGTAGTGAATAAAAACCCTCATACGAACTTTGGCGTTTTTCTCCAAATCTCGAACCCAGTTTCGTAACAATAGCATTTTACACAATTTCTACCCACCGTTCACACGATGCGACGCCCAAGTTACGTCTCAACGCAATTCGCACTGCACACTTGCTCGCAAGTGCCCGCACAGAGGCCGTGTAGTGTTAGAGAGCAGGACTAAAATGTTTGACATAGATAGACTTATTTTTAACATAGACCTTGTCTATCAGACTTCTATGGGAAATGGCAGCATTTCACTTCTCTACATCAGCTGTCTGAAAGAAATTATCGCTATTAGCTATAAAACCACCCACGCCCATTGGACATTTTAATGTCTTTTTCTGTGTGCTATGTACATTTTAAATAATATACTTTTTTGTATTTAATAAAGTATTATTACTATTTATTATGTCGTATTATAATAAGCGCTATGGAAGTTTAACTCAATTGCTTTTTAATGCATATATATAATCAGTAAAAACCAAAACGAAAACCACACTTTAATTTTTATGTGTATAAGATACTATTTTCAAACCACTACACGACACTAGTCACTAAGTATCGACTGGCCAGCTTGTTCAGTATGACTTCATCACATGGCCAATTAATTCCTAGCATGGTTCATCTAGGTATCATGTAATGAGGTTCAATGAGTTTTTTAGTTAAAAAAAGTAGAATTACAGTCACATAAAAATTAATTATTTCAGTAAAATAATTATTGGGTTTAGACCAAAAATGACGAGAGCGATTGGACACATTTAAGGCTAGGTATTCCCGCAGAGGCCGTGCTTTAGAGTTTTTGAAAACCATTTGAGAAAAAGTGTTTTTTTCATCCCATCTGCTCAAAAAGCGATGGTTTCATCCCAAAACATTTGAAGCTAAAGTTACTGCTAGTTTTCTCGTGATTAAAAAGTGAAAAAGTAAATCTAACGGGACTAAAACACAATTTGAAAATTGAACACGATGTTATCTATGTAAAATCAGCTAAAAACAAAAGAATTAAGTTTTAATATAATAAATAACTGGAACAGACTTCGTATTTTTTTAAATTTGGAATACATATCATCGTGAATGTAGGTAAAAATGTTTATGGTCTTTGCTTCGAAAAAGGAAAAAAAGAATAATTAGCGCAAAATTTGTCTTCGATTCAAAGTAATTACAGATGTTTTAGGTTATATTGTGTTAAAATTAATTATTTTGTGTAAATTTAAATCCTTTTTCGTAAGTTTAAGCCGATAGTGCACATTAAATTTATTGTTATTATAAAAATCTTAAAATATGTAGGTCCACGCAAACAAAGTTACGAGTTTATGCGTGAACAAACATTTTTTTTAGAAGTTTGTTCTTAAAAATTATTTCTTAGTATTTATTGAATGAAAACGACACTAAATAAAGGTTAGTTCTTGTCGGAGCTTTGATTAGGTATTGTAGTTGTTCTACTTTCTCCATATTCTGTTTTGTATCTTTTTGCTAGTTTTTCTCATGGATGGCGATGTAATGTGTGCTACTTGCGTACGGTAATATTTTTGTCTCGGGCGTTATACACGAATCGCTCGCTTCACTCAAGATTCCATCGTAGAATCACTCGCTACGCTCGTGATTCAACTAAGGAATCCTTCGTTTTGCTCTAAATTCAAAGTAGCGCACTCGACTTAAAAGTACTACCTTTACGCCTTGTAGCACAATCTACTATTAAACTCTTAAAAAAAGGTATGTATAAGTTAAGTATCCAGGCTCGTCAAATTCGCATTCAGTTACAAGATCCTATAAACTTCATTCGGTTGGAAAAAATCCCAAAGTAACCCTTTTTTGTGATATTTTTTCAAAACTACGAGTAAAATACTGATATTTTACATAAAAAAATTGTACTTAATTAAAGTAAGTGGCTTTAATTAAGTACAATTTTTTATTTACAGATAAATTCGCTGAGTTTGACTTGATATAATTATTTTCTTAATATTTATATGAAATTCGCGAGCGCGACGACTTGAACTCGGCAGGTCCGATTAGACGCGCTTACTAACATTGGACCAATAAAACAACTAAAGATCGCTACATGTTTTTACAAGCTTTTATTTAACTTGCAATGTATGTATAAATGTAAGTATGTTTGTTCGGGTGGAATCTTCGAACTCAATTTTTAACCAGCTATCCTCAACCAATTCAGCTGAAATTTTGTATACTTTTGTAAGTCGGATGATAATACAATATTATGATGTCAATGGGCTGTTCTGATGATGGAACCGGGAGCTATTCGACGGAACTCAGTTATAACCTCATCGAGTAGGTCTCGTTTGATTTGTCTTGACGAGTACTTTTTGGAAGACGATGCTTATCTAGGATCTGATTACGCAGACGGATGGTGGTCAATAGAACTCAGTTATAAAACAACTTAACACAATCGAGTTTGGGCTAATTTCTAACCTTTAGGTACGAAACAATAAAAAAGACTTTTTAACTCATGTCACTTTGAAATGTAAGGATTCTAATGAAACGCCATTCCACAGGTATGGCACTTCATAGATACGAAGTAACAAATATACCTAGTACTACTACAAACGAAATAATATATCTGTGCATACGTCAAATGTGTGAGTTAAACAATCAGGGTCGCCACCACAGAATTTGTTGCTTTGCTTACCTGTTTTCATCACTCGGAAATCTATAAAATTTTCGTTCTTTGTTGTTTTTTGTGGATAAGCAATAATAATATGTGCAGTTTCTCACCAATATTATTTCAATTACCCTAAATGACTCGGGGAACGTCAACGTGCGACTAGCAACAACCCTATTTTACAGGCGCTTACAAGGTCCAAAAACGTGCGAGTTTCCGTTCTGTATGTATAACTATTATCTGCTCTGTGGCCATACATTCAAATCCGTGGCGACACTAAGGAATAAAGAAAATCAAATACATTCAACATACATACATGCATATACAGGGTGGAATTGAATTCGTTGGCAATATTTTAAGTATCTACTATACCCATGATACAAAGTAATTTAAGACTAATAAAACTTCAATCAAAAGTCGTCATTTTCATATTCAAGAAAACCTCTAAACATGCGTCAGACTCTTTGATACATACCTCTACTGCAATTATAAAAAAAAAACTAATACGAAAAATAAATTAATTATAATAGTATCAATTTCGTTGCGTCTTGGTACCCTAACATTCGTTCCTACTTCAAACGTACCTATTGACCTCAAGCTTTCGTGTGACACGACCCGTCCCCATTCGACTTCAAACCTTATTCACGTAAATTAAGGTCTACTTTTGTATGCCGGTCGGTCGCACCGTTTGGCTGTATCCGTCCAAGGTCTTTGACCTTGCGACACGTAGGTATCAGTACGCGCGCACGACTCGAAGTGTTTTGATACTTTATTCATTTTTCTTACTTTTTGATACTTTTTAACTACTGCATTAATTGCAGTATTGTTACCATACAAAATATCCTTTAGGTGAGTATGATGATAAGTTAAATCAATGCTAATGATTTCAATTGCACTCTATAGACTATATATTCGTAATCTCCTTCTTTGCAAGTCGTGTGAAAAATACTGGGATCTAAGTGAGACCCATGTTTTAAGGTTCAGTGTTGTATCATAGATAGTAAATAACAAAACAACATAATACCCATAAGTTTATATTCAAGAAAAATAATAAAAACCGACTTTAAGGTGTTTACTTCTAATAAATTTTGAACGGCTGAACCAATCTATATATATCTATATCTATATCTATCTATACATATAATAAAACAGTAAAAAATGTGTGTCTGTACATTATATTTCCAAAAAAATATTGGGGGCGATGGAGACTTAGTAATAGAATAAGAATTAAAAAAAAAATGTCTGTCTGTTTGTCTGTATGTCTGTTTGTCTGTTTGTACACTCTAATCTCCGGAAATACTGGACGGATTCGGATGAAACTTTTTTTGTTATATAGCTATTAAGCCTGGGCAACATATAGGGTATAAATGATTTTGGAAAATAGAACGCCTGATGCAGAACCATAATGGTCCAGCTAAACTATAACAGATATAAAAATGCCGCCTTAGTAAAAATTGTTCAGCCTGATGAGCATTTTCCAGAGACATAAAGTCCACGCGAACGAAGTCGCGGGCTTCGGCTAGTTTCTAATAAATATAGCTAAGAACTATGAAGAAAAGTCAGTTTTCAAACAAAAAAATTAAATCTTCGTTCAGGCCTTACGATGCCATTAACAGACACCTAGATACACAGACATACCGACACGTCAACCTTATAACACTCCTCTTTTTGTCGGGGGTTGAAAATAAACAAAGACACTAAATAACGACTTTGCAGGGTTATTTGTTTCTATTAATTGTTTATTAATAAATCGCTACTGTCAAATTATGTTAATAGGCGATGCGGCTAGCAACCCATCACTATTGATTTATTTTTTGATCACGCTAAGCCTTTGGGTCTTACAGCCCTGGACTCTGTCTACCCCGTCAGCATTAATATAAGATAATATAGCTGTATCGAACACTACTTTAAACAAAGTTTAATCGAAATAAAACTATTCTACTGCTTATTTCTATACTGTGTCGCTGGTGGGGTCACATGTGAGCTCACCGACGCAGCGTCCACGCGATGCAAATTGGCCGGGGCAGCATTAAATACCTACATTTGTAGGAATACCCGGCTTTAACGATTGTTTCGTGAACTTTCATGAGAAAACCCATTAATTAATTGAATGGGTCAGAATCAGAAGACCCGGATCGACTACTCACAACAGTTCAGTATTGGTTTAGACCTTAAATATTAAAGGAACAACACATCTCTAACCCTTAGCCAGGTAGTGATCACATAGCGAACCACCTCAGAAATATTTTTTTTCTGACGAGCAGATGCTAGCTAGATACCGCTAAATGTCATCCGTCTATTGTCTATGATACAGTTGATTTCTGAACGAAAAACAAATACGCCTCTAGAAAAAAAAACTTGACATTTCGCTTGTCAAAGTCAAAATATTGGTCGAACAGCGAATTTTTGTGCAAATTGAAAGTGTTTTTTAGTATTATGGCGGAAAAAATCCCGGTAAGTGATATTATTTGTGTTTTTATAATAGCAGATAGGTTGAATTATATGTAATATGTTTCGGTTTTATATGATATTTGTTTTTCTTTGAAACATTTACGCCGAAAGTTTGTGGTCAACATGTGACCTCTGCCTATCTGGAAAAACTTATTGTGGTTATTATGTAACCACTGTCCTACAAGCGTTTATCCATATAAATAAAGGCAAAACCATATTTACACATCAAATAGTTTGTATGGTAGATAGATAGGTTATTGGATCGAAGAATAACAGATACCCTAGTGTCAGAATCTTTTAACCACTACATCACAGAGACAATAATATTTATTAATATTATTATACAAAGAAACACACAAATCTTTCCTCTTTTTAATATTAGGCTTATATGTAGATTCACCTTTATTTTTTCAATACTTACATGTTGTGACCTAACTGGGCAGTGGTCAGATCTAATCCACATCATGTATATTTAAATGGGCAGTGGTCATATCCAGACCAGAGGGTTTTTTTATAGGAAATTGTAGGAATAAAAAAAATTAAGAAATTAGTTTTTTTATTATCATCCAATCTACCATTTTCTGTATACAAAGATAAAATAATCGCCAGGCCTGGCTAAGGGCTAATAGCCAACAATACTATCGATAGTTTGTGTACTATTGATAGTAATTCCTGTTTTAGGGCAACAATATGGATAACCAACAAAACTATCGATAGTATCGATCCTGATGACGAATAAACTAACTATAGTATTGCGTTTCATAAACTATCCATAGTATCGATTATTTATTTATTAGAAAAGCAATACTATCGATAGTTTGTTCGTCGTCAGAATCAATACTATCGATAATATTGGTTTTATTCAAAATACAGATAGTCTATCGATAGACTAGCGATAGTGTATGAATCGAGAGGCAACAATGGTCATCGCAGTGTTGTGCGTCGCGATCGCGACTCGGTAGGTACGGGAATGTGGCTCTTTGCAGTCGAGTTTCATGCGGAACGGTAACAACGCGTAGGTACGTACCGGTAAAATTACATTTAAATGTTAACAATACCTATAACGTTACTATTACTACATAAACGATACCAGTACCATACGAGTATTACCCTTAAAATTTTAACATAATGAAAATTCTGTTACTGGAACTTAAAATGTGAATTTGGTACCAGTAACAAACCCTGGGGATAAGTCCGCAGTTGTACGTTTACTTTTCTGATTTGTGTATGTGTTCTTTATTATGTACCATAAAAAGCTTTATAAACAAACCAATAAAAGCTCAACAATGTAGTTATTATCGATCTAATAAACACAATATTTCAATAAATCTCCACCCTAGCCGATCCATGGTTAGTAAAAGTTCCCACGTGCTTATAAAAGTTTGACAATGATTAACTACAAATAAATGCATAAGACGACGCGACGAAACTACTGTAAGTACACGAGAATCACTCGCGACTCGCTACAGCACGGTCGGGAGTTGAGGCACAAACCAATGACGACCTTATTGTGCAAGAAATAACGTTCATATTAAAACGTAAGTAAGAAAAAAATAGAAAAAAAATATAATCATAAATATTTTTTGTTTGATTTGTTCCTTATAGTATCAAAAATATGTTGACGGCATAAGTTAAACACTTTCAAAATAGTTATGTATTTTGGCTTTACAAAAAATACAAAAATTTGTAAATGTAGAAATGCATAAAATGAATTTGTTTAATTTTTAATAATTTATCAACACACATAATATAATATTTAGAATAAATTGTTGAAAGACAGTAATCTATAATTTCTGGTGAGATAAGCCTGAAAATTTGTAACATACCGAACCTTCTTTATTAACGATAGTGCTAATTGATTAATTTGTTTAATTTAGATTTATTCAACTGGAATGCACACGTTATAATATGGTAGAGGTAGTTTTCCAAAGTTATTAATTATGCTGTACTTATGAAATCAAAATTTGTTCAATTTTCAGTTTTTTGGTTTTTTTACACTGACGCAGAGCCCTGAATTGTTTAATTCGGTTTATTTTAACTATAACTAACATTACTTTATATCATACAAAAAGAAACTTACGGTTATAGCATTATGTCCAGGTTACGCTATTTTTACTGGTCTAAGGGGTATTCAGACACATATGGTTGGAATCCATGATACAGCGCGAGGCGGAGCGCTGTATTTATCGTCACACTTGTAGTGAGTTCCGCGTAGGTTATCTCCTGCTTCGTCATCAGAAGTTGGATCTGAATCTTTTGCCCACTTGAGTAAATCCATCGGAGAATAGGGGTGAAGAGTCCGACAGGGTCCGAAGAGTGTGATTATAATTGGTCCGTCTTTTGAATTGTCAGGAGCTGATGGATCCGTATTTTCAGTTAGCCAGAGGGGTTAAAATTCACAAGGATACGGAGCGTCAAGGTTCCGGAGTGGGGGCTTGCGGAGTCACACTTAAGGTGAACCAGTCTTTCGGCAGTCTCGAATAATGTGATCCATGTCCTATTAAGGAGCGCCACATCCGCAAGCTGGGGAGTCAATCCAGTCGCACCGGAATTCAAACGATCTAGTTCGTCCCCATCCAGTTCTCAGTCTGTGGAGCTGGCACAATTCTCTGCGTGGGAGAGAGAACCCTGAAAGTTTTTCAGTGGGGTTGATGGTTGTATCCACATAGGTCAAATTCTATCCTTTTTCATTGTCAAAGTGGTTTTTCAACAGTCAATCTTATAGAGCTGGTGTCGTGACTTCAGTCTTAGCCTTTTTAATAGTTTGTGGATGGAGTTTAGCAGTGCAATGTGTCGATAACTTTTGGGGTCATTGACAGGCTCTGGTTTTAGTATCGCAACTCATCCTGTGTTGCATATAGTCTGTGTGACAAATGGTCTGTGTGACCACCGTCTGTGTGACAACCGTCTGTTCTACAAGCGTCTGTGTGACAAGCGTCTGTGTGACAAACGTCTGTGTGACAAACGTCTGTGTGACAAACGTCTGTGTGACAAACGTCTGTGTGACAAACGTCTGCGTGACAAACGTCTGTGTGACAAACGTCTGTGTAACAAAGCGTCTGTGTGACAAGCGTCTGTGTGACAAACGTCTGTGTGACAAACGTCTGTGTGACAAGCGTCTGTGTGACAAGCGTCTGTCTGTCAACCTTCTGTCTGCCAACCGTCTGTCTATCAACCGTCTGTGTGACAAGTCTGTCTAAATGGCAGCCGGCCTGTGTGACAACCTTTAGCGCCAGTAATGGTGCTATTGAGAGTGAAGCGATCAGTGCAAAGATACTTAACGTGTGTTTAGTTTCAGCTACTTCTGCAAAGGTGCTTAAGTGCTAACAAGTAAACCATAACTGCTGGCCACGTATTGCGGCCGAGTTGGAGTCAGCGGCAGTGCCGCAGGCGCTGGAGATTCCTGGTGAAGTGAGGTGAAGTGAAAAAGCGAGTTGATATCGTGTGTATTTCTGTGTCGTAACCTTATCTGCTGAATCGCAAAGATAACCTGGTGAGTTTTTATATTTTTTTCGATTTAAGAGTAGAGCAGAGAGAAGTAGAATTTCGAAACCCTTAGTTTTAAAACATAAAGTAGAATAATGTCTAGTATTTTGACCACTATGCAAGCAGAAAATAATTATGATTTCGCTATTTTAAATAAAAACGTGTATTATCTGCTAAGCTTAGTGAGTTAATTTTATCGTCATGAGTTGATAGATGAGCTTAACATCGCTGGAGGTGGCATAAGTCACTGTTAGTCGGAGCTGGCAGAAGCGCCAGTTAGTATCCTAGCAAATAGTCTAGTTTGAGTATTTTAAATTATAATTTTTAGCGTTTTATAAGCTTACGTGTGAATACTGGTGTATAATGATAGTTATTAGGTACTTTACGTACTTCATTATTCGTAAAGTTGGAGAGATAAGTTCTCCTAGCCTTTGCCTCATATTGGACTTAAGATAGCTAAATATGATAATGACTTTTATAAAGATTATAATGAGATAATGACCAGGGTGATGATGATGATATTGATAATGAAGAGACAGTGATGACGATGAAGATATTATTGATGAAGGCGTAGTGATGATGAAGAGGTGATTAATAGGACGGCGAGCCTACCATGATGATGATGATCATGGTGATGACTTTATTTAAAAGGACCCTTCACCGTTTACTATGTGAGTAATAATATTTTACCATTAATTTATTATTAACTGTGTTTTAGGTTAACTGAAATAAAGTCCCGTTACTTGAGTAAATTTTAATCTGGATAGTTAAAGTCGAGTAAATATTGTGATATTATAGCCAAATTCAAGAATATCGTACTGATAAGCAATGTTATTTTTATTGTTAGGAAGTCCGTAGAAAAAAGATTAAGTTGCAAACGCTTTAACTGTATTCTAGCCACGCTTTAGTGTAACAAAAGTACTGTAAACGTTTGTTTTTGTTGACAGTTGGGTGTTTTCCTGAGCCATGGATGAATTATTTTGAGCTGTTGGCGGGGTTAAGCGTCGCAAAGTGGTGTCGTTTGTTTTTGAACTTATCCATTTTAGCGTAGTTTTGGATTTATTATTGCGGAACGGCTGATGGTGAAAGCGTTGTTTGGCTCCGGGGATCTGTGTCGTCATCTGTCTGTATTTCATACAAAGTCCCAGTGCATTCGAAGTGCAAACAGTGGAAACTGTTTATTTTGACGTTTGGAGGAAGGTGTCTTATTTGACTTGTTGGAAAATAGCGTATATTATCTACCCAGTTGACATTTATTTTCACTTCTTCTTCTTATCGTGTCGTTGGCTTGAATTTTAAATTTTGTTCTTCGAGAACGTTGCCACTTTTACGCTTCCCTCCGAGGCATAGTATAGGTCAAGCACGGTACATCTGGTAGGGCATAGAGGTGATCTAATGATCTAATCGTCATGACCACAATCGCCCTGTGCTTCTGCTTGGTCTATATGTTACCAGCGCGCCAGATTATGTTTACATCGGCCTACTTCAGTTCGGAGGCAATTCAAGCACCTCCAAGTAGCCCATGGCAGTTTATGACCTGGCGGTAGCGCCTCTGATGGTTGGATGTAATCGGGGGGTGGAGCATACTGTTCGCACCACATTCTAAACCTAGATGATTCCGGTTGTTCTTACGTATAACTACTTGAATCATTATGACGATTTTTCACCTGTCCAATTATTTGAAAAATCGAGATGCTTTCCGGGCATGAAACTCAAACCAAATACACAAGTGTTTTCATGATAAGTTGACAAGTATGTAAGAGCCAGAGAAGCTCATTAGGAAGACCGATAGCATAGCCGAAGGCTTTATTGCCATAGGTAAAGTGATGAATTGCTTTGTTTATTTTGTTGTGACCGTACTAGAGTTGACCCGTAGTCCGTGAGTGGGCAGTATGCGGTCGGCTCTTGTGGAGGTCGAGTTTCTGGAGGAAATCATAAGGTCAAGTGGACCTGGTGATAACAGGTGGTAATACGCGTATTAGTGTGAGGCTAACGATGACAATTTTGTTACTGATATGTCTTGGTGATCTCTTCTAACTGAATTAATAATTCGTTAAAATTTAGAAGTTCTATGCGTTTTGATTCAATTTAACTTTTA
The DNA here is from genome assembly GCA_963555685.1 of Acrobasis consociella. Lineage (NCBI taxonomy): Eukaryota > Metazoa > Arthropoda > Insecta > Lepidoptera > Pyralidae > Acrobasis > Acrobasis consociella. Next base: position 3,307,728 of record OY743111.1, on the reverse strand, counting down.
ATATAACAACTTTGAACTAGCAGGAAGGCTGGCTGCGTTCCTTAACATGTGGTCGCTGCACATAGACATGAAGTTATTACTGTCCAATTCGATTTTAAAGATTTATCGATGTTCATTTTTTGTTTTGAGTTTATTATATTTTAGATCGTTTAATCCAATTAAGTAAGTCATCTAATAAAAATGGTTATTTATAGCAAAAAATAAATAAATATAAAGAGTACACAATAATTAATTTAACTAAAAACGAAATAACCTACCTAAATTTAAATGTTAAAAGTATGAACTGAAATATAACTAACTAAAATCATTTAAAAATAAAACATATACCTAAGAGACTGACGGCATTTCCTCGTCGTACAGCAAGACTTCTAAAAAAAAATTTACTAAAGCTTTGTTTTGATCAGGTTTGGCCGAACGGTGTACCGTTTGTGCTTTGTGAGATCTTAAATATGAAACCCGAGGACGGGTGTTACTGTCAATATGGCAGTGTCGGCGAGTTGAAAATTGATTCCTTTAAATTGATCCATGAATTTTGTTGATTCGAATGATTGAATACGTAAGCATTGTGCGAAAATCCCTTAGTCATGATTTCTTTATAATTATTCCTGTATAGATCTTGGCTGAAGGACAAATAAAAGATCAGTTCAGAAAAGTAGTTTTGCAAGGCACTCTTCTGGAGTAGAATTTATGCGAGTTGAAATTTTGTTATAGTTTTGTAGGACGCTTATTGCCGAGCTAGATCAAAATCATTTTATGGTTATTTCTAACCATGCTACCATAGAATACATAATAGTTCAAGTACAGAAGATTCACTCTGAAAAATCAATTGGAGGAGTAGAGACTCTCGCTGCGATACAATTGGGTTCAGTTCAGATCGCACAACGCTGGTAACTTACAGTTATATTCACCTAGACAATCCATCTCTTTCTATCGCGTAACGCTTGCCTTTTCTGGCGCACTGATTAGCCACGCAGGTATGGCCGCCGTACGTACTTGCGTTTTTGATACCTACCGCGGAGTGAGACACGCCTGATGCTACTTACTATTTTAAATTACTATTGAGAGCGCGTACGAGGGCGTACGCATGTCAGGTTGGCCGTGTCGGCGAGTTCAAGATAATGCCATTTATTATTGTTTTCGATGTGCAAAAAACATAACTGCTACATATCAAATGTTTCAACAAGTATAAAAGCGGTCGCCCTAGCGACGAGCGGCTCAGTCTTGTGCGGACCGCCGTACTGTGAACATCTCCTTTGTGTAGTGTGCTGTGGGCTTGGCCATAACTTCTTTAATTGTGATTGTTGTAATAGATGAGGACTTGGTAAACCGATTTATTACAATGATAGTTGTTTCAGCTAGACGATAAGCCCAGGTGGACACAGATTCAATAACTGTGTGGGCCAGGGGTATTCAGACACATATGGTTGGAATCCATGATACAGCGCGAGGCGGAGCGCTGTATTTATCGTCACACTTGTAGTGAGTTCCGCGTAGGTTATCTCCTGCTTCGTCATATATATGTATTTGTTATAAAATATAGTATCGTTGAGTTAGTATCCCATAACACAAGTCTCGAACTTACTTTGGGGCTAGCTCAATCAGTGTAATTTGTCCCTATATATTTATATATTTATTTATTTACTAGCTGAAGCCCGCGACTTCGTTCGCGTGCACTTTATGTCTCTGGAAAATGCTCATCAGGCTGAACAACTTTTACTAAGGCGACATTTTTATATCTCTTATAGTTTAGCTGGACCATTATGGTTCTGCATCAGGCATTTCATTTTCCAAAATCATTTATACCCTATATGTTGCCCAGGCTTAATAGCTATGTAACAAAAAAAGGTGCATTCGAATCCGTCCAGTATTTCCGGAGATTAGCGTGTACAAACAGACAAACAGACAAACAGACAGACTTTTTTTTTAAATTCTTACTTTATTACTATGTCTCCATCGCCCCCAATATTTTTTTTGGAAATATATTTAATGTACTGACACACTTTTTTTACTGTTTTATTATATGTATAGATTTACTAAAGTCAAAGACTATTTGGTACCGCCAGAAACTATAAATACGGTAGGATGTAAGTTACAGATCTTTTTTCTAGCGGGACTAGTTCCTGTTTGTTACCTTTGTTCAGATTCAGATTCAGATTATTTATTTCCATACAAAATACATTGTGTTGAAATGTTGTTACTTATATACTAAGTTAAGACTATTGGTTTTTACAATATTATCTGCTTGTGTCAAATTACATAACAATAATAATTACGTCAAATATACATTATTTCAAATACTCCTCTACTGAATAATAACATTTTTGTAATAAGAATGATTTTAATTTAATTTTAAATTCTGATTTATATAACAGGCCTTTTAATTCTAATGGCAAATTGTTAAATAATTTAATCGATTGATAGTGTGGGTTCTGTTTCACAATGTTTAACCCAGGTTTATTTCCTGTTGGCAGATCCCTCCGTCTTGTTGCTTCTCTTTGTTTCCTTTGCTCATCATTTTCAATTTTTTTTATATGTTTGGCTAAGTGTGTCAGTAACACCAGTATGTATAAGCTAGGTACTGTAAGGATGTTTAGTTCCTTAAAATATTTTCTGCACGATGTCCGTTGCGAAATACGTACCATAGTCCTTATTGCACATTTCTGGGAAACAAACGCTTTGTGTATGTTGTATTCATAACTCCTGCCCCAGAACAGAATACTATACCGAAGTTTGGACTCTACTAAGGCAAAGTAAACTAATTTTAATTGTTTGATGCCCACTTCTTCCCGCAGACTTCTAAGAACATAACAAGCCGTACTTATTTTTTTTTCTATCTCATCCAATTCTTGTTTCCAATTTAAAAGGCTGTCAATATATATTCCTAAGAATTGTACTACTTTGACCACTTGTAATTTTTCTCCTTGCAAAGTACTCTCCACTATATCATCTTGATTGGCATTTGTCTGAAACAACATAACACTTGTTTTTTTTGTGTTGATCTTAAGGCTATTAGCGTGAAACCAGTCATGAAATAAATTTAATGTCAGATTAATTTTATTGGTGAGAGTAGATATATTGTCTGCCGATATTATGGCATTAGTGTCATCAGCAAAAATTGTTAATTTTACATCGGGGATTTTACTCATCATGTAATTAATAAGGTCATTTATAAATATAACAAAAAGTATTGGTCCTAGGATTGATCCCTGCGGTACGCCTACTTTGATAGTTCTCATATTTGATCTTGTTGTTGTTGTTTTTCCATTGTTTTCAATTTTTTTTATTTCTACATACATTTTTCGGTTTTGTAAATATGATTTGAAAAGCTGCAATGATTTGCCTCTTACTCCATAATGTTTTAATTTGTCTGTAACCACTTCTTGATTAAGTGTATCAAAAGCAGATCTGAGGTCTAAAAAGCAACCAGCAACTTTCTTTTTCTCATTCATTAGGATAACTGCGTCGTGAATGAGTGTGTCAATTGCATCTTGCGTGCTTACATTTGTCTGATATCCAAATTGTCTCATGTTGAGTACTTTGTTTCTGCTCAGATGTTTTACAAGGCGACTTTTAAGAAGTTTTTCAAAAATTTTTGATATAATTGTGAGTAACGATATTTGTCGATACATATTTGGATCTTGCTTAGGGCCTTTTTTATGTATAGGTACGATTTTTGCTATTTTCAGTTGCTCGGGAAATATTCCCTCTTCCAAACATTTATTGAAGAAGGTACTTAAGGGTTCTGCCAAAATGTCTATATTATCTTTTATTACTGTTATTGGTATTTCGTCATAACCACAAGATGTTTTAGGAGGCATTTTTCTTACTATTTTTAATATTTCCTCTGGTGTTGTAGGTTCTAGGGGCATGTTATTTGTAACTTCTTCTGTGTGTTGTTTTAAATAATTTAAAGCTGTATTGGAATCCCCAGGGATAGTGCTTTGGTTAAATAAATCTGCAAATATTTCCACTACTCTTTTTGGGTCTTCTACAATATTCTTTTCTATTTTTAGGGAAAAATTTTGGTGAACCCTGGACTTTCTATTTCGGTGTTCATTTATAATGTTCCATACCTCCTTAGCAATGTTACTGGATTTCTCAATTTTTTCCTGTACTGCGATTTTTTTTGCCTTTCTTATTAACTTTCTGTATAATGTTAAATATTTATGTTTATAATGCAAAATTGAGGAGTTGATGTTTTTGTTACCATTTACAGTTGTTAGGAATCGTTTCATTTTACTGGATACAGCTAAGCCTTTAGTTATCCACCTTATCTTTTTCTCCTTATTGTCTCTTACGCTGACTGTTTTCATGGGAAAACTGTTTTTAAATACATTTTCGAAAGATTTGATAAAAACATTTATACCCATTTCTGTCCAATTATGCGTTAACAAGTTTTCTCTGAATGTTTCTTTATTCTTCTGATTGAATATGCGTTTTTCAAGTGTCCTGAGACTGTTTCTATTTACAACTTTGTTAGGAGTCATAATACTGCACATTAACCCTGCATGTCCATCAGAGAGTCCATTGTGATCAACTGAGCAGTCCAGTATTAAGTCATCAGATAGGTTGGTAATAATATTATCTGGACAGGACTGTTGATTATTTCTTATAAACGTAGGAGTATGTACTAAGTGTCTGAAGTTATATTGTCGTAAAAGGTTAAGAAAGGCATCTTTTTTATTACTTTCTATCAAAATATTAACATTAAAATCACCACAGACAATACATTTTTTATGAAAAAAGTGTTCCAGGAGTAGTTTCAGTTGAATAATAAATTCATCAAAATTACTGTGATAAGGAGATCTATAGCAGCAACATATGCAGATACCCGTCGAAGTGTCCCGGACACAACATATCTCAAAACTATCCCTTCTGTACAGTTCTTTACCAATAATAAGTTCTTCGCAAGCTCGGTTTGTCTTTGTAAGAATCATAGAGCCTCCTCGTCTTTTCTTTTTTTTCCCTTCATTTTTCCTTACATTATAGGTCAATACTTTATAGTTTCGGAGATTTAATAGGGTTGCTAATTCGTCATTTAAGAAATGTTCCGTAAAACATAAGAATTCGATGTTCTTCTTTAAACTGGCTATATATAACTCAAAATCGTTTATCTTCTTATCCAGTCCGTTAACATTTTGATGAAAGATGTTAAGTTTACAATTAGTCAATTTATTTTTCCTGTCCTTGTACCTGGATGGAGCTTGTGTCACGAAAAAATGTTTCGTCTAAGAAAGTTTCTGTTTGAGTCCCCGTACATTGTGTAAGGCATTCATTACAGGAGTAATTACGTTGTTTATAATCTTGTAACAAGTTTGAAATGTTGCCGAGTATATTTTGGATGCCATTGTTTTTTATTTTGCCGGACGTTGCCGAAAACATGTCATAGGTCAGATCTAGATTGGAATCGAAAAAAGTGGCATATTGATGTGCATACATATCTTTACATAGGTGTTCAATGAATAGTTCAATTCTGTAGTTGTAGAGGGGTTTGCCACATATATATGTGGGGGCTGCTACTATTACGTTAGTTTTTGTAATTTTTTCCAGCTTTTCTCGTATATTTTGAACTATTGCCCTGTAGTCTTGAAATATATGGAAGTCTGTCTCTCCAATCATTATAATACAAAAGTCATCTTTTGTATAACCTTGTAATTTAGTTTCGATGTTTTTGAGAATGATTTCTAGTCCAGCATTTGTGCTAATGTAATTAATTAATTGATAGTCATCTAAAATGTCACTTCTTTTAATATTCTGTAATAATCTAAATTTTTTACTATTTGTGATAAAGCATAATTTCTTTTTTCTTTGTTCTTTTTGCTTGCTTTGATTGTTGAAATGTTTTGCTGTATTTTCGTCAATAAAATCAATTTCCTCCTGTTGGTTTGGTTCAAGTTGCTGCTGTACCATCACATCTTGGCTTGCACTTTGAAAAGCTATTCTGTTAGTATCAGAGCTTTTCCTTTTCTTGTTACTGTTTGGTGTTGACTTGGGTAATGATTTGGGTGCTGTGCGACATATGCTCTGCAGTTGTTTGACTTGAAAGGAATATTCTGAATTCTTTTCTTTGAGCTTATTATTTTCAGAAATTAGGTTTTCAATTTCTTTATTTGCACTTTGTAGCTGTATTTGTAGGTCACGATGTTTTTTTCTCATTTCCTCCAGTTCTTCTTTATTAATAGTATTTGTCTCCGGACAGCTTCTGTTTAGTGTATCGCACCGAAGATCGGAGCAATCAAGATCGCTTTCATCAGTCAACGAATCAAACGAATTATGTGTCTCGATGCCATAGTCACTTTCCGAATGAGTGTTTACCACCGAACTAATGAATTTTTCAGGGTCTTGTTGCACTGGTGTTGTGTTGGATATTTTTTCTCGATCTTGTTGTACTGGAATGGGTGGCGTATGCTTTTTAGGCTGTATTACAGTGCTTGGACCTGGTGTTATACCTGACACTTCTTTCTTCTGTGGAGGAGTGTGCCTTTTCCCCATTTTACTTCGAACACAAGTAACACAAACCCATGCTTCTCTCTTCTCTTTGTCCATTACATAGAAAAGTTTTTCTTTGTTTGTGCATGTAAGATCATACGTTAGTTTACAGCGGGAGCATGTTAAGTAATGTTTGTCTTTAATAATTTTATGACAGTGTGCACAAAATTGCTTTGGTGCCATTTTGAAAAACATAAGAAAAAAAAAAAAAAAAAACTGATGATAAAAAGAAAAAATAAATGTCAATTCAGAAAAAAAAAAATATCTATGTCAAGAATTGAACTCTCGTCCTAAAGTGCGGAAGTGCGGAACACGCCACTAGACCACTAATCACTTGCTGCACTGTGTGAATTTCTGTTGCGCTTGGGTCAACGTTGGCGGTCGGAATAGTTCGTCATTCATCACTCGGAAGCGTTCGTATCATCATACAGCTGAGTCACAGCTGATTGCTCGCGGCACGTAATCACTGCACACTCATAGTCATATTAACTCAACGAATTATTTCAAAAATGTTTTTATGTTTACACCACTGTACTAATATTTAGGCTGCCAAGTTTTAGTAAAGTTCAACGCACTATTAAATGTCTTTGTCCTGGTATAAGTTTTACTACTCAAAACGTACTTTTATCACTTAATAGGAAATAATTTTTACGGAGCATAAGTAAACACAGCCAAGCGCGGCGCGGGGCCTTTGTTTGTATGTTTGTCTATTTAAAAGGTAACAAAGACTTTTAAATAGACAAACATACAATCTAACCTTTAACAAATACTTAATTGACAACAAATGTAGCGGGCCATTAGCAACTGCCTTGCCCTATCGTTTGTTATGGAGCTTAAAGTAATTTCCTTCGCAATAAGTTTGTTCTGTTTATTTGCAAAGTATTTCTTTATGTAGTCCATGCCTATTAAGAAATTCAGAACTTTTTCTAAGAAAAAGTTTATTATTTGTAGCTTTTCGACATTTGGGGAATTTTACAAAGAAAAAAAAAACATAGGTTACATTGAATTTACTTCGTAAACAAAACATCCAAGACCCAGGTCAATCTGAAAAAGATCATTTACCATCTTGACCTAACCGGGGATCGAACCCGGACCTCCAATGATGGGTAATCTTCCGAAACTTTTCAAATAATGGAAATTTTCCAAGTTACTTTTCGGAAAAATAAAAAGTTTAAATAAAAAAGGTATACGAAATTTTAAAACTATCAGATTTTTTAAACTTCCGAACGCATTTTTCTATTACCCATCTATACTCCTTTGTGCCTGCCCTAGCATGATTACCACTAGACCACTAGGCATGATGACCACAAGAAAAGAAATTTGAATTCACCAAACGACCTTTTCAATTTATCTGCAAATAAATCAATGGCGACGAATATGACAGTGATAAATTAATATCCTCGACGACGACGGTGTAATCAACTGGGCCCTGGGGGAGGAGATTAATGTGCCTTTATGAGGTTACTAGCTGTTGCCCGAGAGTTTGTCCGCGAGCTTACACTGGAGCGAACAAAAAGACATTTCTAATGTCAAGCCAAAAGCCTTGACGTAGTGAGTTGAGTGAAGGCTCCAATGTCACGAAGAAGTGCGATCCGCTTATCTCTTTGAGATGCGCCAATACCGAGACACAATAGTAAAACAATGACGGGAGGAATTCCTCCCAGTGACAGCTTAGGAGTTATATCGCGGAGAGTTGTGAAGATACTCGTATGATATTCAAGAAAGACCTAAACATGCGTATCTATGAGAGCTGTATGGTTCAAAAAGAATTATTCGAGAAAGTTAGAAACGAAAAAAGTATGTGCGAAATAGCGAAAAAGAAAATATTTTTATACCGAGTTTTTGATTTTGTCGCTCGATATTTTGGAAACGAATAATAAAATAAATATTCTAGACAATTTAGTCAGCTGCAAGAAGACGATCGGGTCAAGGATTTGCCCTGTATCCTAACTTTTTGAAAAAGTAAGAACGACGAACTTCATATTTAACGTTGTAGTTTTATTGTGTAACCTTTTCCTTATCACCATTCTCGTCACTCAACGACAATATTTTTTTGAATTAAGTAGATTCATTTCCAATGTGCTCGATGGTCGTGTGAGCCATGTAAAAATCTTATCTGAATATTTACATTAATTTTCGCCGTTTATATAAAAACTGGTTAAAATTAATTGAGTTTTGATAAATAATAGCATTAAAATAATCCGATTATTATCCAAATTAAAACATGTGACGAAAAAATTGTGGCAAATTTTTTTCATCAGAGGTTTCAATTTGGTCAAAACCAGGTCACGGTTCACCATCATTATCCTCAGTCCTATGAGCCCATGTGACAGTCTTTCCCATTATGTATGATGTCAGGGGTCAAACATAACCAACGTTTAAGTCATGAGGATAACAGGATTGCATCTGCCTTTTCATCCTTCAGCTCCCATCCTCTCGTTGGGAATGCAGACATCTGCATTAGCAAAAGACTAGGCACAAACATCACCTGCTATATATATGCATTTTTCGACAATATGAAAGAGATGGAGTTGATAGTTAAGTCATGTAATACTTTATTGTATACCAAAAATAACAATACAAACAAAATAGGTATATCTTTTTAAATTCTTATGCATAAACTAACGCAATATTAGGAACATAACATAAATTTTAAAAAATAAACTAAATTCTTGTACTGTGTGTTCTTTCCCGCTTTAAAAAAATGCGCTTAAGGCCATACCCAAATTTTCCGGGGTCCAGTGGCGCCGCCATTTAAAATAAATCATTTAAAAGAAAATGGAGATATAATTTAAAATTGTGTCTTGGTCAAGTTCTAGATACCCATTCAAAGTATTTTTTAAACTACTTTTTGTAGTTTTAAGTGAGAACGTGAAGCTTTTCTACGCACATTTGCGAAAAACGGCCACTGTTAGCTAATGTGCGTAGAAAAGCTTCACGTTCGCACTTTAAATTATAAACAGTAGTTCATAAAATAGTTTTAAGGGTTATCTAGGGCTTGACCAAGACACAATTTTGAATGATATCTCCGTTTCCTTTTAAATGATTTATTTCAAATGGCGGCGCTACTGGACCCCGGAAAATTTGGGTATGGCCTTAACATGTATATTTTTTATTTTGTTTTTTTATTAATGAAATAAACAAATGTGGATTTTGACTCTATGGTTCCTTGTCGCGAGAAAATAGACTAGGCATAAACTAAAAACATTTTTTTTTAATATCTAGTAAACGTTTCCATTTTTTGTATTATATACCAAAAGGACAAATCATTTATAATCATTAAAGTAAACAAAACTATTATTGAAAAAACTGTGCCTAAAACGGCACAGGATGTGTATATAAAGGTATAATCATAAGTATGTTGCTGTGGAATTTCCAAATAATCATCATCACTTTAGGCGCATAACGTCCACTGCTGGACATAGGCGTCTCTCAAGGATTTCCGAAACGACCGGTCTATAGCGGCCTGCATCTAGTGCTTTCTAGCGATGGCTCTTTTCAAATAAATATATTTACTTTGTACAATAGAATAGAGAAACTTTAGTATAAAATTCCTACAATTTTCTCTGAAACTTCAGCCAACTTAATGAAGCATACTTACGTAATATAATTTGCTTCTTATTTTGAGGTCTCAAAATATTGGAACGTACAAATATTTGATCTGATTTCTCGTTAATTAAATTTATATTTACACTGTTGGCTGAGATTCTTGTGTGTTTGGCAAATTGTGGCTTAGATGTAATGTTGGCATATAGCTTTGTTTTAATTAATTGGCAGTTGAGGGTTTTGGTTACTTGAGTTTGATTTTGGGAGTACTCTTGAGGTTAGAAAGTTTAATAATAAGGCAATGAGAAGCAAGCACTTTTGAACAAGACTAGTATCTCATAGTTATAATTCGGTAGGTATAAAATTTTTAAATGCTTATCTGGCTGTCAGTTAGGTCGCATTTCTCAACCTGTTCTCGTAAAAATTTGTAAGAAGCTTCGAAAATTATATACAATTATTATGACAATTCACTTTTTTGAAATTTTTCAAGATGGCGGATAGATGGGGCTGAAATTTTTTTGTACGTTAGAGAAATAAATACGTGATCTTTTATTATAATATATATGACGAACTCCGTAGCGTAGTGGTCACCATGCTAGTAAGCTACCCAGAGGTTTCGGGTTCAATCCCCGGTCAGAGCAAGATGGGAAATGGCCTTTTTCAAATGGTCCTGGGTCTTGCATGTTTACCTATATATGTACTTGTTTTAAAATATAGTATCGTTGAGTTTGTATCTTACTTTGGGGCTAGCTCAATCAGTTTAATTTGTCCCTATATATTTATTTATTTTTTGAAATATTTTTATATACAAATAGTAGAATCTACTCCTATTTACGAGTACATTCGGATGACGACTATATATTTGTTCATCTAAGATCCGGTTCACAGTAATTTGAACGCCCGTTGAAGCGGCGGGAACATTGTTAGCCCTTACTGTGTTCTGATTGTCAGTCCTTGCGGTTGTTCGGTTAAATAAGTCTATTTAATTGAACTTGCTTTATGAAATTCACATATAAAACCCGTAGACGACGCGCTCATCGACATCTAGTTGTCCTTCATATTTTATAATTTTTTACTTTTGCTCAAAATGTAAGGTAGTGTGATATCACTGACCAACCGTCGCGCGAGTTCCATTGGCCGCGCCTAACTAGTCTGCTTATAACCTCGAAAGTGACACCACACTGCGTTGCACACTGATTTTATTATTTATTTAAATATGTGTGTAATAATTTCTAAGAATCAAGAATCATTTATTTGCATTATACAATAGATATCAGTGATGTTAGTAAATGTTAGTATGTACATTGTATAAACCTGCAGGCAGGTATGCAAACATTGTCAACATAAAATTATTTTAAAATGGAATTAAATTTTTCTTTTTGACATACAGTAGGTTTTAAATTCGTTAATTGAGTAAAAACATTTTTCCATTAACCATTTCGTCAGTGTTGTCTTAAAAACTTTACCTTTTACAGATTTAATATTTTCCGGTAACATATTATACAAATATATACACATATTAAAAACATTCTTTTTGTATATGTCTTTGTGACACACAGGTTGAAATAATCTGTTCATGATAATAGCTCGTGTTTCTCTTGTGCTTATTTCACTTCTTTTTTGCCAGAATTGTGGGTGAGTGACTACGAATATACAGATGTCCCTAATGTATTGGCTTGGCAAAGGTAAAATGTTTAATTTTTTAAAGAGTGGTATACAGCTATCATCAATCCAGGCATTAAAAATGGCACGTATAAATTTTTTTTGGACTTTGAATGCTTTTTCAATGTGGACTGAGTTTCCCCATATAATTAATCCGTAGCTGAGCACCGACGAAACATAGCCATGATAAGCGGTAATTGCTGCCTCCTTAGAAACGGTTTGTCTCAGTCTTCTTAAAGCAAACGTGAATTTGTTTAGTTTGTTGCACACCTGTTCCACGTGAGCCTTCCAGTTTAAATGTTCATCAATTGTGATGCCAAGAAATTTGGTGCTTTTGACTTTTTTAACCTTATTATTATCATAGTTAACTAAAATTGACGGATGTTTAGCGTTATAACTAGAGAATTGAATAAAGTTAGTTTTATTTATGTTTATGCATAGGTTGTTTGCGTCCATCCATTCCATAACATCGTGAAGTGCTTTGTTTATCTTATGTTCATATGTTTCTTTGTCATCGCATTTAATAGTTAATGTTGTATCGTCAGCAAATAATATAGTTTTATGTCGGAAGAATCTGGAAGATCGTTAATATATATCAAAAATAGGAGTGGACCTAAAATACTCCCTTGTGGGATACCTGTTTTACATATTTTAAATTGAGATCTGTAAGTGGTTTTGATTACTGATTTTTGTGAGTGATGGAATTTTACAATTTCAGTGCATTGTTGCTTATTTGTCAAATAACTCTTAATCCATTCATATGCATTACCTCTGATACCATAGTAGTAAAGCTTATTCAGAAGTTTTTCGTGATCAACAAAGTCAAATGCTTTGCTCATGTCTAGAAAGGTTCTAACCGTGTTTCATAGGACAATATACGTGTTAATACCATTCAAAGCGGACTTTTCATCGAATACGTACAAAACCTATAGTTTGGAGGTGCAGCTAGCAACCGTCAATATTTTGATTCCCTACACCATCTTCACGCTGACCAATGCGCTAAACGTGGCCTTTGAGTTTTACAGCCCTGGACTTTGTCTACCCATAAGCAACAAGGACGTGATAGTTGACCAAGCGAGCGGAACGCCTTAGATTCGCGATTGGCCATTTCAATTTTTTTTTTCAAAAATGTTTTTGGTCTGTTTTCTTACACTTATGAGCAATTTTTCAAACAGTCTTCTAAACAGGAGTAGGTCATTAATTTGGCGGAATCTGTTATGGTTTTTAAGTGAAAACTTCATTAGGCGCATTAGTCAAGATGAAAAAAAAAACCATTGAACTCGCGACACTGTTTCCGAAACCGACACCAAGTTTTCACTCTGTCAGCACTCCCGAAGTGTTACTTTTTTTATATATGTTCACCAATTACTAGAAAACGCCCAAACCAATAAAGAAAATTCTTTTTTTATTTGAAAGGGCATACTTGTTAGATGATCCCATAGAAATATAATCAAAATATCTCGCGTCAAGGTGTCTCGCGAGCTCACAGAGTCACAAGTATATCTGTATTAAGGACGTTGTGACAGAGTCACATTACATTATACTTGGACACACAAATGTCACGTACATAAGAAGTTTGCAAAGTTGGTCTCTAATTTGAAACACAAAATAACATTTCCCAGTATTCAAGTCAGATAACTAAACTGAAGTCAAATAATATCAAAATATCATATACTGCCGACGATAAAAGCGATTTAGACTTATTTTTTATATAATTAATGATGTTTTTTCAGAGTTACCTAAACTGAAGTCAAATAATATGAAAATATCATAAACTGTCGACGACAAAAGCGATTTAGACTTATTTTTATATAATTAATGATGTTTTTTCAGAGTTACCTAAACTGAAGTCAAATAATATCAAAATATCATATACTGCCGACGACAAAAGCGATTTAGACTTATTTTTTATATAATTAATGATGTTTTTTCAGAGTTACCTAAACTGAAGTCAAATAATATCAAAATATCATATACTGCCGACGACAAAAGCGATTTAGACTTATTTTTTATATAATTAATGATGTTTTTTCAGAGTTACCTAAACTGAAGTCAAATAATATGAAAATATCATAAACTGTCGACGACAAAAGCGATTTAGACTTATTTTTATATAATTAATGATGTTTTTTCAGAGTTACCTAAACTGAAGTCAAATAATATGAAAATATCATAAACTGTCGACGACAAAAGCGATTTATACTTAATTTTTTATATAATTAGGTAATGATGTTTTTTCAGAGTTACCTAAACTGAAGTCAAAAAATATCAAAATATCATATACAGTCAACGACAAAAGCGATTTAGGCTCAATTTCTTATGTATATAATTTGATGTTTTTAATTGTATTTATTATCAAAGTTATCTTTATGTTTATAATATAATTGAATAAAGCAAAGTATCCAAATATAGTTTCAAGTAATTTTAAAATGACATGATAGACGGCGCAATCTCAGAAAACAAACCTTAAAATATTTTAATACTTCTAAAAAGTTTTTACGATCCTAGTCTATTGATTATCAGCTTTTCTTTTAAATAAAAGGGTGATCTTTGTACTTTTTTTAACATACAAACACAAAGGCGAAGGTTTTGGAATAAAGTTTCCTTTGATCGTACGAACTTTTATAGGGACTGGAATTTTTAGGGGCTTCAATTATTGTTACTTCGTTCCAACAGAGTGTTGCAGACACTCAGCTTTTTACATTCATATTTTTTCAAAAATAAAATCCGGCTTTACTCCTAAACTACCCAACCGATTTTGATAAAACTTCTTTAGAACCACCTGACAAGTATGCCCTTTCATACAAAAGAATTTTCCAAATCGGTCCATGCGTCTTCGAATAAATCGGTGAACATACATAAAAAAAAGATTCCGGCGAATTGCTAACCTTCTCCTTTGAAGAAGTCAGTTAAAAAAAAAACTCTACTCGATCCAACTTTTGTCGTGAACTGTACACAGAGAGTTGTCTATTTCATATTGTGATTCCACTGCGTCTGTATTTATTCATGTGTAAAATCCTTTGAGTAGATCCTACAAAATTACTCAGCATAAGTACGTCTAAACGTACGCTGCGTAAATTGTACGTATTTTGAGTTATGTTAACTAGTTCACCCAACTAGAGTTTCTTGCTCCAGGGAATCTATTGTGGTAGAGCCACGATGAAGTTTCTTGGATTTTCAGTCATAAATGCACTGTTCTGTATTCTAAAATAGAAAATCTACTACAATATTAGTTTTATTATAGCTGAAACTACCCTTTACCAGGCCTGTGTCACTCCCCGTTTACATACATACATACATAATATCACGCCTGTTTCCCGCAGGGGTAGGCAGAGACTAAAAAGACACTCCCCGTTCAGGTATCGAAAATATACCTACATTATTACTATGCGCGGTGCGACCACTCCGGTGTGGTTAATTCAGTCACGACGTTGACGAGAATCGTATGTCTATAGTAATAAGAATGAAATTGGCTTGCAATGCACTTCTAGGTATCGAAACGAAAAGGTGTGGTGTTCTGATGCGAGCCAAAATAAACCATATCGCTAACGACATTGAGTAGATATTTCTTTGAATTCCTTTGCTAAGTAAGACTTCTGTACGTGAATACTTGTACTTATTCTGTGCCTATAAGATAGGTGGTTTATCTCTAGAGTCTAGTCTACGATTATTAACATCTTTAACCCCCGACAAAAAAAGGGCTGTTATAAGTTGATGCTGAAACTCGCTTGCCGTTCCACTTTTTGGTTGCGATACCCGACAGGGTTCATAGTGTACCTAATTTAAGACAGTGACTTTTAGTAGTTAGAACTGATGTACATTATGAAATGCAATAAATAATTTGAATCGAATTGAATTGATGCTAATGTCTGTTTGTCTGTCTGCCTTAGCATCGTAGCGCTCGTACGGATGGACCAATTACGTTGCGATTTTTACGTGAAAGCAAATTCCCTTGCGGTGATTCTTATCTAAGTTTGATGGTAATCAGTGCAGTCGTTTAAAAGTTAGTTACAAGGAGTGAGGTGCGGAGATTGAGGATATACAAATATAAAAATAACGGACTATTTGGAAATGTGTACTTAAGAGGGCCCTTCCCGGTCCGTCTATCGTCAACGCGAGCATGGTTGGAAATGCTTGTTGTTTCATCCAGCGCAATGATAGAAAAAAAAGCAAAGTGAAAAGAGAGAGAAATAGCACCTGAGCGCTCAGTTTGCATTCTATTGTACGAAATTAGTATTATTATTAACTATTCATTTAACAAATATTAACTTTTCATAGGGTGCGGAAATTTCATAAAACTTGTTTCAGGTGATATGTGTTTTTCAGAAAGCCTTACGGGTGTGTGAAATAAATGATTTTCATTAAGAATCTTCATTACATTTGCAAGGTTTATATGCAAATATTTTCTTTACTTTTACAATTCATGAGTACTATATGATCGACCGAAGTTCAGGTAAAATTTGTACAAAAAAGCAGATTTTTGGAGGCTTATACTGAATTTGGTTTTCCAAATTTTAATTTTTAATATCGATGGAAACTTAGAAATAGCGCACAAAATTCATGTTAGTTCAAAAGAAAGTTCTGTTACAACGCCATAATCACGTACGAGCGTTTGTTTGAAAAGTAAGGCGGGTTGGGCGCTCTTAAATGCAATTTGATAATAATCCCCATTTACTTGTTCTATTAAAAATATTTTTTATAAACTACAGTTCTGCAAGACTATGAGAACAGAACAATATGAGTTTAAATTTAAATAGTAATTGTATGCATATAAATATCCGTTTTGTAGGTCAAGAGGTTGCGAAGGGATAAAAATGGATGCGTCGAGCATATGAAGTAGGAGTTATCTTCTGAGATATGAAGGACTGTCTTATTATAAAATCCAATGTGATTTATGATGTGAATTCTTATGAAACTTGTAGATGCTATATAAAATATAGGAATGTACCTACACTTTTTATCAGGTTATATGATCAAATAAATAATTAAATATATGTATAGGGACGATTCACACTGATTGAGCTAGCCCAAAGTAAGCTTGTTTAACGATACATTATTGATGTAATTCTACTATATCCTACTTATATTATGAATGCTAAAGTATAAATGCAACTAAATTGCAACATGTGAACATTCTACATAACTAACCAAGTCAAAGAGATTCTAATAAATAAATTTCAAGTTTCTCTTCAAAAGTTTGTAGCCATTTATATCTCAATTATTTTGTATGATTTCCAACTTGGCTTCCATTTTCACACTTATTTTTTTGCTGGAATATCATTACTTTTTGCACAGCAGTATTAGTAAGTATCAGAAAGCAAAGTAAAAGTTGTTCAGCCTCACGAGCGTTTTCTATCGAGGTATAAAAATTGAAGATCTGAAATACTTTAAATTAAAATTTATTTGCATTGTTGAGATTTGTAGAAGTGATTTAGTTTTAAAAAGCGCAAGTATATTTTTAAATTAAGTAACATAATCCGATACCGAAAACAAATAATATTTTTATTCTGCCCATGTAAGTTACAAGCTTTCAAAAAGGATGCCCGACCATCCGTCCGTTCGCCCGTCCGTCTGTCACCAGGCTTTCTCATGAACTGAGAAAGCAAACATTTTCACAGAGATGTATTTTTGATGCCGCTATAACAACAAAAAAAAAAACCAAAATAAAATAAACATTCAAGTGGGGCTCATATACAACAAACGTGTTAATTTTTCAGATTCAATGGTATTATAGTAAGGAACTAGTGTTGTTAACAGACGGTCATTTATAATAAATGACCGGTCTCATTAGACATTTATTGTCATATTGGTCAGGCCAACCGGCCAACTGTTCCGTAACGGAACAGTTGGCCGGTTTTTTTTAAATTCTTTAATCTTATTTTACACAAGTACCCTAGCTCAAATATTTGTTTTGAATTACTGAATCAACAAGACCGTCGACCCCGCGTCTGGTCAAAAGCTTTCTGTCCACTATTTACGTCGAGATAAGGAATCGGTTTGATCGATGGCTAAATTCACCAGCTTTTATCAATCACTCAGCTTTTTACCACTCCAACCTCAAAGCTTTTAAAAGGTGCACTCAATAGCTTTCATTATTTTATTTTTTGGGTAAAAATACGAATTCTTTTGGCTTTAAACCTGCTGAATATTTGTTAAATATTATTTTCGTATATACTCGTATTTCGTATATATTCGTGTTTTCTTATCATATTTAATTAATTAGACTTTATTTAAATAATTGGGAGAAATAAAAAAACTTAGAATGTACCAGCTGCTTCTCTTCCCACGCAGATCGTAAGAGCCGATCGAGGGAATGGGCAAAAATGCAAATCATGTTAACAGGCGATGCGGCTAGCAACCCATCACTGTATTGATTGCTTTCCCATCTTCTCGCCCACCATGACGCTAAAGGTGGCTTTTGGGTCTTGCGGCCCTGGGCTCTGCATAGAGCCGCAAGACCCAAAATGCTCTGTCTGCCCTATTAGGGATAAAGACGTGATAGTATGTATATATGTATGTATGTATTTAAATAATAGAAATAAAAGATTTTAATGTCTTAACTATTACTTATGGCGCCATCTAGTGACAAGAAAGAGAAATAATTATGGATAAAGCGATGGGTATGCATGATACTACTGAACTACTGTGCAAGTTTCCTCACAATTTTTTTCTTTATCGATACTAATTTGATTTCAAATCTATTTATTTTCTGAGGTTTAAACTATTTTCGATACCTCACAGATTTTTTTGCCGTTTTAATAAATAAAATTTAAAAAAATCGCCTGTTTCCTTTTGCCCGTTACAATTTCTGCTACAAATTCAGGCCATAAATTGTTTAGAAATAAAAATCTACTCAGGATATAGAAAGATTCAATTTCAACCCCTTTCGCCATCAGATCGACTCAACACTTAATTCTGGCCTTGGCTCAGTTAAATTGAATTCGACTTTATTACATTTTACAACCTTTTACGCGTGAGGTGAGACCCAAGTTGTTTAAAAGATTTTTATTTTATTTTTAAGTCTGTTTTTATTTTTTTAAAAGCTTTTATGTAACTTGCAATGTATCTTGTATGTGAAACCGGAAAGTTACGTAGAAAACAAATGTATGGCCATGCTGTCTTCACCGGAGCCCGGCAGGCGTGGTAGACCGAAGAAGTGCTGGCTTGACGTCGTCAAGGATGATATGCGTCACAACGTCAATCGCCTTACAACCAAGGATGCTCAAGACCATGCGAAGTGGAGAAGAAAAAGCCGGAAAGTGGACCCCGGGCTTTGCAGCTTTACAGCTGAGGATGCAACTGGGGATACGCTGAGATAGAGAGAGAGTATCTTGTATTTTTAGGTCAAATCTTGCAAATCAATTTTCAACCAGTTATCCTCACCCGATTTAGCTGAAATGTTGCATACTTGTAATACAGTATTATGAAGTCAATGAGCTGTTCTGACGATGGAGCCGGGAGATGTTCAACGGAACTTAGTTATAAAACAACATTAACCTCATTAAGTAGGACTTGTATGATTTGTCTTGACGAGCACTTTATGGTAGGTGCCTATAGGGTCTTATCACGGAGACGGAAGGTGGTCAAAGGAACTCAATAATCAAATGATGCAACTCCATAATCCCTCCATCATTTGTCATAATAAGTTTGGCCTCACAATAATAGCTTATTGCATATATAAGCAAAAAAAAAATTATTTTCAAAAAACTTATTCTGTTTTATTAACACCTAAGGAAAAATTACACTGATTAAGATAGATCAGACCCAAAATCAGATTAAATTCTATCATTTTGAAAATCCTTGGAAGAGGCCTCTATATGTCTAGCAGTGGACGTTAGACGGCTGAAATGATGATTATGAAGCATCCAATTCCTCAACGTCCATTAAAAGTACCAAACACCTGTAAGTTACATTACAAGCTTAAGCTGGTTTATGATACATCCATTTACACGAGCCACCGGATGGCTACCCTACCCATTTGCGGAGGTGGAAATCTCGGCAATTTATCTAACCAGTTTATGATGTTAAAAATATCCAAGGTTTATTCCGTAACAGCTTTTATCTCGCTTCTAGCGGTTTGTTGCAGCAGATTTGATGGAAACTTTCATTAAAAAGAAAATGAAATTTCATGTCGTCTGGGAATCTGTTGTAGTTTTATTTGTAGTTATGTATTTGTATTAGGTGGAGCTGGATGGCCCGGCGAGCTCGCTGGCTCGTTCAATGATTTGGCTGTAGTTTTTCCGTCTTATTTTAAAACGCAGACTAACTTTTTTACTAGGTTTAAACCATTATTCGGCCAAATCAAGTTGACATTTATTAATATACCATTGTCTCATCTGAAACTGTCAACTGTGATTTGGTCGGATAATGGCTTAAACCTAGTAACAAAGTTAGTCTGCGTTTTATAATAAGACGGTTTAAGTTTTACGATCGGCCGCCTATCAGACGTCTAACCTCTTTGGAAAACACCCATAAAATAGGCTTGATAATTTCTTAACACGCTAAAAAAACTATAAAAATACACATAATAAATGCTATATTTTATAATTAAATTATAATATTATCTAATTTTGAAGTAGTTTTAAATCAAGTTGTCAAATAGTGAAATAACCGGCTAAGTGCGAGTTGGACTCGCGCACGAATGGTTTCGTACCATTATCTATAAAAATCGCGTTTGTTGTATGGGAGCCCCCCTTAAATATTTATTTTATTTGGTTTTTAGTATTTGTTGTTATAGCGGCAATAGATATAGACATAATTTATGAAAATTTCAACTGTCTAGCTATCGCGGTTCTTGAGATACAACCTGGTGACAGACAGACGGGCAGACGGACAGACAGCGAAGTCTTAGTAATAGGGTCCCGTTTTTACCCTTTGAATACGGTACCCTAAAAAGTAAGTTGGCGAATCGCGCCGGTTTTCTAAACGACCAAGTTGGTATGCGATGCGACTGATACTCCAATAAATTTGACAATTAAATACATAAGCAGTAACCTATAATATTTTCTTTGTTCAACGTTTTACTCTTCGAACGACCTCCGTGGCGTACTTAGTGGTCACCATGCTAGTCCGCCACCCAGAGGTCCCGGGTTCGAACCCCGGTCAGGGCAAGTTGGAAAATGGCCTTTTTCAAATTGTCCTGGTTCTTGGATGTTTATCTATATATGTATTTGTTGTAAAATATAGTATCGTTGAGTTAGTATCCCATAACACAAGTCTTGAACTTACTTTAGGGCTAGCTCAATCAGTGTAATTTGTTCCTATATATTTATTTATAACGAATGAAAATGCCAATCGAAAAGAAAACATACTTAGGGCAAAAAACGTAATATAAGTAAATTACTTCCTGTATTTATTTTGAGAAACATGATTAAGTAAATAAAAATTGAATTCCTTCAATTAGGTTGTTGGAATTGCTTTTTGGTAGTTAGTATTTTTAAATTTATTTATATTATAAATATTAACTAGTTTTTCTTAAAAGCTTTTATTGTTAGGCATAAATACTGATCATGATGAATTTAAACGAGTCCAAACTCGATGGGATTGTGTCATTTTATTACGGAGTTCCTATGGCCACCTTCTCGCTTTTATCAGATCAGCTCCAAGTCATAATAATATTGTATTGTCCATGTGGTTAAAAGGTCTAAGCTACGATGACACAGAAACACTTATTAATTAATGTTATAGTGTTAAATTAAATTACTCTGTTATTAAAAAAAAAAGGTTGCACTCTGGGAGTGCCGGCAGAAGTGAAAACTTGAATATTAACGTTGTGCATTTTTGATATACGAAACAGCAGGCGCAGGCATACATTTTCGCCGCGCCGTAGAAAGAGAGGGGGATACTCCCTCTCCTACGCCGCGCCAGCTGTCTACTCTCCATCCGTCTTACGAATTTTCGATCAGGTCACGTGTCCTGACGCGAGTTTAACATTTTTTACCCATTCCAAAAAAAGTGCACAACGCCGCTAAAGAAGTTTTCACTTCAAAAATCTTTGTGTAAGTGAAACTATTCTATTTTCAAATGTGTTTTTAGTTTAATGTAAGATAAGAAAGAGCAGGTCTGTCTGGCACAAGCATTATTTGCTTAATAGGCAGTCCTCACAATTATGTTTGTAAACACAATTTTCTGTTAACGAAATAAACATTTATTATTTTTTATTTTTTTTTTATTGTCACGCGTGCAAAATTTTAGCCCAATCAGAACCTACTTTTTCATTATACTATAGCGATTTAGTATAGCCCGTGGTTTGATTTAGTATGGGTATGTCCCTTCCACGTTGTGTATTTATATATTTATGATGAACTTGAGTACATACCATATGAAGTTGATAAATGTAATAATAAAGTCTCCAATACTTAAAAATCTTGGATTATGATAAAACCGAAAACCTCCTAAAAGTCCCTGAATAACCAATAAAAAGTATAATTAATTAATTAATTATACTTAACTAATTAATTACTAAAAAATAGTTATCAAGCATAAAAATTTAAGTATAATTTAAAAAAACCAAACTCTTACCTCTCGTGAACACCCTTCTAATTTTATTATTCACTTATCCAGTACTATTTTTTTACCGTACACTGAAAAGTGCCCATGAGCTTTATATAATACACACATATATATATGGTCATCATGCTAGTCCGCCACCCAGAGGTCCCGGTTTCGATTCCCGGTCAGGGCAAGTTGGAAAATGGCCTTTTTCAAATTGTCCTTGAATGTTTATCTATAATGTATTTGTTATAAACTGTATCGTTGAGTTAGTATCCCATAACACAAGTCTCGAACTTACTTTGGGGCTAGCTCAATCAGTGTAATTTCTCCCTATATATTTATTTATTATTTATTTATTTATTAAATAAGTAGTTCCTGTATCTATTGTAAACATTAAGAGCCGAATAAAAGTTATTATTGCCGTGTGGTTTCCGACAGAGTAGAATAGGACCATTCCAAGTTTTCCCGTCGATGTCGTAAAAGGCGACTTAGGAAATACAAGCTAAAGAACGCTTATAAACATCCATGAGACCTCTCCAACCCGTCTGGCCAGCGAGGAGAGTGTAGGCCAAATCCTCTGGCTGCTTTGGCCAATTGTGGCTCTGGTAGTACAGAGAGGGTCGTGCTCCTGCAGTGGAGACTAAAAAGACATGATGATGATGATGAAACGTTATAGTTAGCAAATGTAGAGCATAAATGATAAACTTTATGCGGCAACTCAAACGCAGTTAACCCTCACCAACTTTATACGTTTCCCATCCGCATTGTATCTATTTCTAACTTTGTTTGTGCACGGGAAACTGTCACATGAGTTCTCTAGATGATATACAATTTAATTTGAGATACTTTATCATACAGGTTTTAAATCGATAATATAAAGAAAACGTGGAAACGAAAAGAGTTAATTGCTGAAAAAAAAACAAGGCACTTATTTAAAAAAAAAACATTATTAAAAAAACTTATTTTTAAGGTTCCGTAGCCAAATGGCAAAAAACATGCCCTTATGGATTCGTCATATCTGTCTGTCTGTCTGTCTGTCTGTCACAGCCACTTTTTTTCGAAACTTTAATACTTTATTTTAGTATTTAAGAAAATTTAATGTGTATATATAATTATTTTTCGTAATAAAAATCATTTATTTATAATACTTATACTGTTGAAACTTGGTAAGTAGATGTATTCTGTGAACCGCATTAAGGTTTTGACACAAAAATAGAAAAAAAAAAAAAATTTTGGGGTTCCAAATATTTAGAAATAAAACTCAATTTTTTTTCATTAAACCTGCACGTGTGGTATATCTATGGATAGGTCTTCAAAAATGATATTGCGGTTTTTTATATATTTTTTTTCTAAACTGAATAGTTTGCGCGAGAGACACTTTCAAAGTGGAAAAATGTGTGTTCGCAAATAAGAGAATGATAAAACAAAAAAAAAATATATGATGTTCATTAGCATGGAAATTGGTTTGAACGAGATTTAGTTAGTCGTTTTTGAAGGTATACTTCTTTTGGCGCGATTGGGAAAATTATGAGAGTAAATTTTTACAATGCGCGTGCACACCGACAGAAAAAAGCAACAGTATGAAGTTAGCTCACGATCTGGCTGTACTGTATCTATGTTCAAGTTATTTATTTTTATACGCCAAGGAAGTATTACTTCTAACGCGAGTACATAAGTACACACACTCATTTTTTTAATATTTCTTACTAGATCTCGTTTAAACCAATTTTCGGTTAAAACTAAATTTAGAAAGAATCGGTCAAAACGTTACAACGTACTACAAGAACTTTTATATTATGTTACTTGCTGCTACAGAAACCTTCATGGGCGAGTCCGACTCGCACTTGGCTGCTTTATTATAGAAAACATAACCCTCCTGACGCAATCGGGTAAAATATTGTGCAAATTGTTCATTGTTTATCGTTCCAAGTTTAAACTGTTAAAATGCTTTTACTTTTTTAACGGAAAATATCGTCAGCCCAAAATAATTAAGTAAAAGTGATATGATAAGAATACAGAATATCTTATTATTTTAAAGTGTTCAATTTGTGTTTGAGATTGTGATACAAAAGGATAAAAATAATATTATAAGGCGAGAGCGCTACTTTGAATTCTGAGTGAAGCGAGGGATTCGTGAATATGATGTATATCGAACGAACTGAAAATATTACCTACCCGCCTATCGTACCCGAGTAGCACACCTTTCATCTCCACCTATGAGAAAAACTAACAAGTACAAAACAGAATATTTAAAAAAACTTGGGAGGTGTCAAGGGACACCCGGATGGAACGAAGTTCCTTTCGATTAATTAGGAGAGAGAGACAGACAGAGAAACACGCGCACGCCGCACGACTTACAACTATAGCAAAAAGTGTCGTTACAACTTTTGGTCTTAATTTTTTCTGTCTAGCCCCCTTTCGCAACGCGCGATAAGGAACTTCGTTCCAAAAAGATAAGATACCTACAATACTTACCTAATCAGAATTCAACCGACAGATACGAACCTTTATTTGGTATCGTCTTCATTCATTTTTATATCATCTTTATTTTTGTAAACTTGATATTTACTATCGGCAATTCAAAACATATATGATTTCATGCTATTACTTATAACCTAAAACTTCATTACTTAATTACTTTGAATCTAAGACTAAAAATAAGACAAAAAGTAATATTTTTTTTGGTAACTAATTATTTTTCCGTACCGAAGAACATAAAAGTTTACCTTCAACCATGTTAACGACGATATGTATCCCAAATTAAAAAAAAAATTGGTTGCCTGTAAAGTCGGTATACGGGCGAAAGTTTTACGTGACAACGACTTTTTATGTCTGTCTCTCTCGCTCTTAGGCGGGCTAACCATGCCCGAGTGGAAGGGACGCGTGCCTCTCACTCGCTCTCATTGTGAGCGCATAACGTGAGCGGAGCGTAACGCAGTTTCTTGAAGTGTCACCCGGCAAACCAACTTATAAGACGTTGTCACGTCAAAAAAATATGACGCCTGTGCCATTATTTGTTGTTTTAAAACTAAATTTTTCTTTGTTACAGGACTAACCAAACTAGGATAACAACACAAAGTCGTTGCCCCCGCCGGGAATCGAACCCGCGACCTTCGGGTATGAGCCGAACGCTCTAACCACTACACCACGGAGGCAGTTGGTGTTGGCAGAGATTACACGAGATATATTTCTGAGAGACACCGTACAAAGCAATCGTGGTGGAACAGAACAGTAGACAAGACAGAGGTTAGCCAAGCGAGAGTTGGCATTTGTTTTTGACATATGTCACACTGACAGATGACATCTTTTATTTTAGGTTGCGTTCATACACACTAAATTCCAACAGTAATGTTTTGGAATGAAAACATCGTTTTCAGGGTTCCGTACCCAAAGGGTAAAAACGGGACCCTATTACTAATACTTCGCCGTCTGTCCGTCTGTACGTCTGTCCGTCTGTCCATCTGTCTGTCCCCAGGCTTTATTTCAAAAACCGCGATAGCTAGACAGTTAAAAATTTCACAAATTATGTATTTCTGTTGCCGCTATAACAACAATTAGTAAAAGCAAAATAAAATAAATATTTAGAGGGGCTCCCATGCAAAAAAACTCGATTTTTATAGATAATGGTACGGAACCCTTCGTCCGTGAGTCCGACTCGCACTTGGCCGGTTATTCGAATAGATAAGATAAAAAATGCTTTTAGTCTAAACAATTTTTACCTTTTTGAAAATATTATCGTCAGCTAAAAAGGTAATATGATAACAAAATAAAGTATATTTCCCGTAGAGTCACACACATCTCCCTAGAGTGTTGAGATTTGCATGTCAAAGTATCCGTGTGTTATATCTCCACACCAATACGATCCAAACATTCGTTTGAGAAATTGTTATTTCTTAGGCTGGTTGTTGAACTCTTCGATGGAGGATCTATGTAAAGAATTTGTTTTTTCCTATTTGTTTTTAGAACGAAGTTTTGTTTCAGACGGTACGGACGTGGCAGATAGACAAGAAAAAGTGTAAGATTCAGTAATCTTTTAGGTGCTGGAATTTTTTGGGTATTTTTTTTGTGTCTTCCATTTTTGTAACATCGTTCCAAAAGAGTATTACACGATACTCCGTCTTTTATTATTGTATGTCACAGGTGTTATTATATAATAAACTGGTCAAGTGCGAATCGGACTCATAGATTAAGGGTTCCGTACCTCCGAAATGTCTTAAAAAATAATTTTAAGTTGTCGTTGTTATAGCGGCAAAGTAATACAAAATGAGTTTTTATTTAGACTAAAAATAAATTATATGTACACTTTAGATTTTCTTAAAAACTAAAATAAAGATTAAAAAACTACTCACTACAAATACACTACAAATTAAAACAAATTTACAAATAAAAAAGGCCCGGTAATTGTTTACCCTGCGGTAACGTGCCATACATAATGGTAAAAATTTCAAATGTCTAACTATTACGTTTACTGCCTTTCGGGTTGATACCTCCTTTTTGTTACACATTGGAAAATTCCCAAGGGATAAGGTTTTGCATGTCAAAGAATCAGAAAGTCCGCGTGTTTCGTATTTGGTTACATATATTGCTTTTATCTTGGCACCAATAGCCGAACGTTTGTCTGAGATATGCTGGTTATTTCTCAAGTTTGTTTTGTTCAAGACATGGGCTATAAGTTCATGATAAGTGATTGCTGAAGTGTTTTCGGGTTTTTCTATCGTAATACAACGTGGAAGGAGTACGACCTAGAGGCAAACCCCCAACAAGATGGACTGATCCTCTTTTAAGTGCACTGAAGTGCAACACCCAAGCCGCTATACACATGGCCCAAAATAGAGCAGCCTGGAAAGACCGCGTACTCAGAACCAATGATGTTGGTCACGACCCTCAGTCATGAGGAATACGACAAGAAAGAAGAAAGAAGGACAACGTGGAAAGAACATACCCAAAATAAATCGAACCATGGGGTATACTAGATCACTATACTATAATGAAATTAAAATAACAATTAAAAACTAAAACAAATCGACATTCCCGAATACAAATTGCCGCCCGGGCAATTCGATTTTTTTTGTTTCTTGACTATTATTTTATTATCATTACTATAGTGATCTAGCAGTAGCAAGGCCT
This sequence comes from Acrobasis consociella, assembly GCA_963555685.1. Classification (NCBI taxonomy): domain Eukaryota; kingdom Metazoa; phylum Arthropoda; class Insecta; order Lepidoptera; family Pyralidae; genus Acrobasis; species Acrobasis consociella. Next base: position 3,280,410 of record OY743111.1, on the reverse strand, counting down.
CCTTAGAAGTCGATTCCCATCGAGTTACCTTAAGGGTTTCTAATATGTATGCATTTACTACTAAAAACTATTATAACCTAAATGGCCATACTATTTTCATGAGCCGTAAACTAGCAGCATGACTGGTACGGAACCAATTATTTTTATTTACACTTAGCGCCCCCTGAAAATGTATTGACCAAACGCCGCGTTTCTTTATATAAGGTCTAACAAAATATACTTCTTTCTTATCGTGTGTGTTAGTGACTAACACTAGTGTCAGAGTTTCAAAACCGCCTTAAAGGCCTCTGACATGGTTTTAGGTAACGACCAATGTCAAAGACAGTGACCGTGACCGACGGCTTAACGTGCCCTCCGAAGCACGGATCATCTTACTTATCAGACAATCAGGTGATCAGCCTGCAATGTCCTAACCAAACTAGGACAACAACACAAAGTCGTTGCCCCCGCCGGGAATCGAACCCGCGACCTCCGGGCATGAGCCGAACGCTCTAACTATTACTCCACGGAGGTAGTTGATGATATACTAAAACTATTTTATGGTTGAATTCAATCCATGATACTAAAAATGTCGTCGTTAAAAAATCAATTATTTTTATTATTCATATCAATAAGTAATAACTCGGGGTTCGATTTGTTAAGGGTATGTCCCTTCCACGTTGTATACTTATACCAAGCCAAGATGGGAAATGGCCTTTTGATCGATGCCTCATGTATCTTTGTTTGAAGTTCTGTAAGGCACTTCGCACACTAGACGGTTACGATCACGCTATTTTGTGGCCGTGACCACAACTTTGGCCGCAGAAACTAGTTGGGCTGCAGCTAAATTTGCGGCAACAATACAAACTATAAATATTTCAAATCCAAATACCTTTATCTTTATTATCATAGGATATTTATAATATATCTTAATAATCGACACTTAGTTTTGTTGCACAATTGTTGACGTCAAATGGTTATTTACAGCTTAGTTTACTGCCCTTCGCTTGGAGAAGTAGAGGAAGACAACTAAAGCGATGGGAAGATGATTTTAAGAAAGTAGCTGGTCCTGAATGGTTAAGAATAGCCAAGAATAGAGACAAGTGGAAAGCCTTAGAGGAGGCCTTTGTCGAAGGACAAGCTGTTATGAGGGAAGATCAACCGAATGCCGAGAACATTATGTAATAATTAGCTTAATTACCAATGTAATAAAATTTATATATTATGTCAAACAAGTTTATAAAGCAACAATAAAGGTTTATTTTATTTTATTTATTTTATTTTACTGCCGCTTCGCAACAAACTGCACAGCAGCATTTTTTTCAAGGACGTTAATTCACAATTATATTATGTGGACAGAGAATACATTGCTTGTTATGTCATAGTTTGTACAGATTCTACAACTTGAAATTATTTTAAATTTCGATTATGTACCAACACATTTGTGGGTGTACAAACCTTTAAGCCCAACGCAGGCGACAGAATAGACCGCGCCGCACTTTTTAGTCTGTGAAAATAGAACCCATGGAATCACATGCAGTAACCTACACGACGCGCAAAAAGTCCGGCGCGAGTCGTGTGCGTTACTGCGTATGATTCTATAGGTTCTATTTTCACAGACTATCACAGACTAAAGAGTGCGTCACGGAACGGATAGTCTGTCGTCTGCGTTGGGCCTTAAGAGAAACCTGCGTCAAGCTCAAGCCGTTAACATTTAAAGCGTGAACGTAAAGCTTTTTTTCGCACATTTGTTAAAAGTAGCTGTTTTGCTCAAATTTGCGAAGTAAAGCTTCACGTCCTCACTTTAAACTGGAAACAGCTTGAGCTTGGCGCAGGTTCTTAGCGTTCTAAAATCATCGCTGATGATAGATAGATGCTGATAAGAAAATTGGTTCGTAGCGTATTTAGCATTGGCTTTAAAAAAAATGCATTATCGCTGATGATAGATAGATGCTGATAAGAAAATAAATGAAAGTCACTGAAATCAGTTTAGCATGTCAACATAATTATTATACATAATAATGTGAGTGCGTAACTGAACTTCAAACGCATTGGCAAACGAGAGGTTTAACCTAAAATAATAAATTTCTCTAACAACTCAAAGGTTGGCTGTTAGATAACGCTTTTAGCATTTAGTCCGCCTAATTTGCCAGACAAATTGTATTGTGTACAATAAAGTTTAAATAAATAAAGTGATAAAGTAAAATATTAACATCTCTAGCTATTTATCTACCTTTGTGCCTGGTGAAGTTTACAGATTTCTTTATCCGCATCAATACCATCTTTTACTACACGTACAAAACGAAACAACGTAACCCCAATTTTCAATAAAACTGTGTTGGGCTTACGTTAGCGATATCTCTAGACTTTCTCGTAAAATGCAAGATCGCGTGCAGAATCCATTGAGCTCGATGTTTATATGTTGTATCGAATTCTTTCGAGGAGTTGGTTGGGTAGAGCTTTCGTATTTTCAAAACATTGATTTTCATAATTTTGTTTAATATTTTTTCAAATTCATGACGTCTTTATTTCTTACAGGGTAAATAGTTTTCTAAACAAGTGAATATCAGGGAAAAAATTGTAAACGCTTTATAAAAGTCAGGTACATAAGTAAATAGCTGTATTACACGTCTTTATAAGTGTTATAAAATATCCACACTCAAAAATTACTTTGTAAAGGCACGCCAATCCTTCAGTAATTTGGTTTGTTTTCCACCACGCACCAACTAGGCTATATCTACATCAATACATTTAATAGAACAGTAATAAAAGTGTGTCCGTACATTAAATATATTTCCAAAAAAAAAAATTGGTGGCGATTGAGACATAGTAATAGAGTAAAAATTAAAAAAGAAATAATTGTCTGTTTGTACACGCTTATCTCTGGAAATACTGGACGAATTCGAATGAAACCTTTTTGTTATATTGCTGTTAAGCCCGGGCAACATACAGGGTATAAATGATTTTGGAAAATGGAACATCTGATGCAGAACTATAATAGTCCAGCTAAACTATAAGAAATATAAAAAAGACGCCTTTGCAAAAGTTGTTCAGCCTGATGAGCATTTTCCAGAGACATAAAGTCCACGCGAACGAAGTCGCGGGCTTCGGCTAGTTTACAATATTACCCCAAATTACTAAGCAAAACCACGGAAATATAAGTATCACTCTCAAAAATGCTTAAAATTCACGACTCTTACATAATATGATTAGTTTACTTCGTACTTTGTGTTAATTCAAAAGCAAAATCAATCTCATTTAACAGTCTCGGATCCAGATATGCCAATGACGTATTTATATTCATGGACAAAGTTTTTATGGATATCCCTCGTTTGACTTGCGTCTTGCGATAGCAATCGCAAATTTTTCATTTATTTCACTCAGGGTTTTAAATATTACGATCCTTTAAATCTGCATTTTTTTAAGATTGGTGACTTTGCCATTAGTCGGCGTCTTTATGTCCTATACTCCATTTGGTTAAGTATTTAAACTATACTCCATTTGGTTAAGTATTTAAATAAATGTAAAAAATCTAAACATGTCTTTTTATTGAAATATACACTTTATAAATCAATAATTTTGCTAATTACAAAGTAATTGTGTTATAAATTATAAATTACATAATTAGTTTGTTATTTGCAAAGGTATTGATTTATAAAGTGTATATATATTTGAATAAAAAGACATATCAAGATTGTTTACATTTATTTAAATACCTAACCTAATGGAGGTGTTTAATCAAAGCGTTTAAGTAAATCGTTAAAACAACTAGATTTTATTGAAATATTTAAATCCAAAAATAAATAAAAATGATGCCTATATTTTTTAAGTTAAATAAATCAGTTAGTATTAAATTAAGAACTAAATTCACAACCGCAATAATATTTTTTAAAGTTTGGGTGCGCACTACTTACTCGTAATTTTTAAAACTTTTCAGTTTTCCATAAAAATATTGTTAATATCTTCAGTTAAAGTTATGTTTTGTGAATAAGCCGACACTGTTAAGAACAAAAATGCTTTTACTGAATTTAAAATTTACAAAATGTTCCCGAAATAATTATGGAAAAGTCGTAAAACAAATAATAAAAACTTCTTTAATACTTACAACAATCAAAAAGTTCTTATCCTCTTCTATATTAAAAAGATAAAACACACACACACTGGCACAACACTACAGTTTTATTTTTCAGTTCATATTGATAGTTTTTGACTTTGAATTTCGAACGCAAAATTCCTAATTCGACCGCGAGGGAGGAACGGGATGAACGACCGTGCGTCTCGCCTTATCGCTCGCTTCTGAATCCTGAATCGGGCTCTGAATTGAATGAACGTAGATGCCGCTTCAAATCAGTCTATATTTTAAACATAAGACTATTTTTTCGGACTTCTTGTTTTGGAGTAAGGTCAGTGCAAGTGTAATACAAAAGAAAAAAAATACTAATAAACGCACGAATCACATTTTAGTAAAAGCTGGTAAACCCTAGGATTGAAATGCGGCTTAGTGTGTGTGTGAGGGAATTACGGTAAAAAAAAATGTAATGCAGCTTTGAGCACTTACAATTAGCGGACGTAAAAGCTCTAGAGAGATTTTAGATGTATGAAGAGGAAGTAGCTGATATGTTCTATGTTTATTGCATTCTAAGTAAGTACTCTTGTTTTGATGATGTACTCCTAACAATATTATACAACGCTTCAACCACTGAACCGATTTAGATGAAATTTTACCTGAATATAGTTTAATACCCAGGGAAAGACATACGATAGTTTTTATCCCAAAATCCCCACTCGGAGCAAAGCCCACGAGTTTAGCTAGTCATTCTATATCTTGAACTTAAAGTTTTCTAACTATCTATGAGACAATTTTTTTTGGATTATTTATTTTTTTGCAAGGTCAGTGCAATATTTAATACAAAAGAAAAAAAACTTATAAACGCCTGGATATTTGGTCACATTTTAGTAAAAGCTCTGGCCCTGGGTTTGAAAGGCTTTGTGGGTTTAAAGCACGGACAATTAGTGGTCGTGATAGCTCTAGAGAGTTTTTATATGTATAAAGAGGAGAAACAGTTGATATATTCTATGTTTATTGCATTCTCATTATATGTTTCTTGCATTCTTAATAAGTACCTACTCTTGTTTTGATGACGTAATACTTAAATAAATCAAAGTTAGGTGACATTTTAAAACTGCGTAATTTATTTATTTGCCAACTAGCCAAAGCCCGCGACTTCGTTTGCGTAGACTTTATGACTCCGGAAAATGCTCATCAGGCTGAATAACTTTTGCTAAGGCGTCATTTTTAGGGTTCCGTACCGAAAGGGTAAAAACGGAACCCTATTACTAAGACTTCTCTGTCTGTCCGTCTGTCTGTCACCAGGCTATATCGCAAAAACCGCGATAGCTAGATAGTTGAAATTTTTACAAATTATATATTTCTGTTACCGCTATAACAACAAATACTAAAAACAAAATAAAATAAATATTTGGGGGCTCCCATACAAGAAACGCGATTTTTTATTGATACCCATGGTACAATAAAATAAGGTATTCTCTTCCCGAGATGGAACTTGACTACGTCACAAAGTGTTGCCACTGATTGTTCTTCTCGGTAAATTTAAGGACTTTCTCAATTAGTTCATGAATATTTAAAAAAATATAAAGTAACTTAGCTATTTAGTATCTCGCGATTCTCGCGTGATTTATCAATTCAATATTTTATAAATTGATATAATGGATTACTAATTCGAAATTGTTATATAAAATTCAAAAATGCATTACGCTCAGGTAATTCAATTTCACACATTGGCAACATATCAAACTGATGACGTAGTCAAGTTCCACCTACGTCATCAGCTGTCACGGGAAGAGAATACCTTATTTTATTGTACCATGATTTACCCTAATGGTACGGAACCCTTAGTGCGCGAATCCTTCATTCTTATAGTTTAGTTGGACCATTAAGATTCTGCCTCAGGTATTCCATTTTTCAAAATCAACTAACCCTATATGCTGCCCAGACTTAACAGCTATATAAAAAAAATGATTATTTGAATCTGTCCAGTATTTCCGGAGATTAGAGTGTACAAACAGAAAAACATTTTTTTAAAATTCTTACTATATTACTATGCCTCTAACGCCCCAAATTTTTTTTTGGACGTATATTCAATGTACAGACACATTTTTTTTTAAATTTTTTATATGAATAGATATAGATTTATGTACACGGAAAATGTATACAGAGAATACTTTAAATTTGTACAAAGGCACTTCTTATCTCAAAACAGGTCTCTTCCAGTGGTCAGTTTTTTATTTAAATTATTTGCATCTACGTCGAAAGCTAGAGTTTGTAGTTAAAGTTACAGGGCCGTATTCAAATTATTCAAGTGGTGATTTATACTAACAATTTAGAGCTAAATGCGCACTGGCGACTGAATTCCAGTACCTACCATTAAATTACAGGGACGTATTTGGGTTTAGTGATGTATTGAGCAATTCTTCACGTTTTAACTTTGGTTACGTTACCATTTATTATTTCTGTGCCTTGTCTTCCAAATTATATTTGTTTAGAAACTATATAACCTTAATTTAATGGTTTTGATATAAGTATTTATTAATCATACAATTCATTACAATCAGAACAAATTACAATTGATGGTCAAAATAATACAAATAATTACAAAAAAAAGGTTTACAAACTTAGCGTTTCCGGTGCAAAGATGCCCAGAACACTGGCCGCGTTACCGCGCTGGATAGCATATTTAATGGTTTGGAAGAAGATATTTTTTTTTATATTTATACGGACAAATTACACAGTTTGAGTAAGCCGCAAAGTAAATTCAGACTTATGTTATGGGATGCCAACTCAACGATACTATATTTTATAAATAGCCTAAGCCCACGACTTCGTTCGCGTGGACTTCATGACTCCTGAAAATGCTCATCAGGCTGAACAACTTTCTCTAAAGAGACATTTTATATTTCTTTTAGTTTAGCTGGACTATTATGGTTCTGCATCAGGTGTTCCACTTTCCACAATCAATTATACCCTATATGTTGCCCGGGCCCACATACCAAAAAAAGTTTCATTGGAATCCGTCCAGTATTTCTGGAGATTAGCGTGATCATACATACACAGACAAAAAATTTAAAAAATGTTTTTTTGCTTTCTATTATTCTTTTTAAGTGTCCCTCTATCCATTTCAGTCAAAAATACTAAATGTACAGACAAAATATTTTTTCTGTTTTATTATATGTTTATGTACATTTATAGATAAACATCCAAGGCCCAGGACTCATCTAAAACTCCAAGACGGCACACGCACTTAGCAAATTATTTTATATAATTTTAGTTCAAAAGCTAAAAACTGCTACAAGGAAGAAACTATTACCGCCACATAATTTTCATTGATCCCATAAACCATTGGCCGAAGTAAGTAGCCCTGCAGTAAAGTAGATACTGCCGCCAAAGCGTCACGCGATATGCCCTTGTCCTTAGGGCGTCCAAACTCTAGGCGACTGATGTGCTCGTACAAGTGTGCGATTTTTGGAGGGTTAACAAACATGCATACAAAATAACACGACTGTTTTCCACAGGGGTAAGCATAGACTATGAACCTCCACTTGCTACATACATACATACATACTATCACGTCTTTATCCCTAATGAGGCAGACAGAGCATTTTGGGTCTTGCGGTTCTATGCAGAGCCCAGGGCCGCAAGACCCAAAAGCCACTTTTAGCTTCATGGTGGGCGAGAAGATGGAAAAGCAATCAATACAGTGATGGGTTTCTAGCCGCATCGCCTGTTAACATGGTTTGCATTTTTGCCCATTCCCTCGATCGGCTTTTACGATCTGCGTGGGAAGAGAAGCTGGTACATTCTAAGTTTTTTTATTCCTCCCAGACCAGCATGGGAGCTCCACTTGCTACGATCCTGACAAACCTCTTTCGCTTCATCTACACTCATCAGTTTCTGCATACATGTTATTGTACTCTTTACCTTACCTTTTTATAGAACGTCTGCAGTTTGGTCGTAAACATCTTTTCATCCATTTTTTCTACGCATCCTTTCATCTATTTTTGTCACAATGTCCTCTTTTACGTATAACGTATCTTCTTATTTCCTTTCCTTATATGGAGTCGGCCCGGGGTCGATACTTTCACGCCAACGCCTCTCCTAAGATATTTTAATGGTTTTGCGTCATTTTTGGGATTACACGCCGTTGAGTCATCCTTTTTTCACTCGTAGGAGTCCCTCTTTACGTGGACCGAATACAATGAATTATTGTTTATAATAAAAATAAATTGTTTATTTTGGATAAAGAAATACATAATTATATATAGGGACAAACTACACTGATTGAGCTAGCCCCAAAGTAAGTTCGAAAATTGTGTTATGGGATACTAACTCAACGATACTTTATTTTATAACAAATACATATATAGATAACATCCAAAACCCAGGACAATTTGAAAAAGGCCATTTTCCAACTTGCCCTGGCCGGGGATCGAACCCGGGACCTCTAGGTGGTAGACTAGCATGGTGACCACTATGCCACGGAGTTCGTCAAACATACACATAAAGTGTTAACATTGTTCTTAACTTACTATGTTAGTATGTGAACACGCGGTTTAGACTCATAATAATCCTAAGTGACTCGCGTAACGTCGAAGTGCGACCAGCAACAATCCTGTTTTACAGGCGCTTACAAGGCCGAAAAGCGGGGGAGGTGTTGCGGGGGACGCCAGATTGCGGGGGACAGTGCGAGTTTCTGTTCTGTATGTAATACTACTAGTGGCTCTGTGAGCTGTAGACCTCGCAAGCTTAAAAAGATTGCAGAAACTTTCTACACCATATGTTTTTCAAAACTCGATAACGTTCGTTTTGCCAATGTTTTCAGCCTTTTTTCCTCCTCTGTTCTGCATATATGTATATGCAGTTAAGTCCAATGTTTTAAAATGGGCAGATGTAACCTACGGGCATTGATGGTGAGAAGGCGGTTGGAACAGCAGTATACTTTACCCTGTGCAAGAGGCCAGCCACCCTCTTTCGCACTATGGCTTCTAAAATATCTACCATATCATAAATATCCATATATCATCTTCATCAGGTCTTTTTATCTCCACTGCAGGAGCACGACCCTCTCTGTACTACCTTGCAAGACGGGTTGGAGAGGTCTCATTGATGATTATAAGCTTTGTTTAGCTTGTATTTCCTAAGTCGCCTTCTACGACATCCACGGGAGGACTTGGAGTGGCCCTATTCTACTCTACCGGAAACCCCACGTCATACATCTACCTGAGCATCTGCAAACATACCTGATGCGGAGCAGTATCTCGGCCGGCAGTTCCAATAGCCCATTATTATTATTAAACACGTAGGGTATACTTGATCCATAGACAATTCTGAAAAAAAATGAATTAAAAAAAATAGTGCATCATAATATGACCTTATACGCTGCAAATTGCAGATGCTGCAATCCATAGTCTCGCGTTTGTGAATAACCTACCCATGGTATAATAAAACAGGTATTCTCTTCCCGAGATGGAACTTGACTACGTCACAAAGTGTTGCCACTGATTGTTCTTTTCAGTAAATTTAAGGACTTTCTCAATTACTTCATGAATATTAAATAAAATATTAAGTAACTTAGCTATTTAGTATCTCGCGATTCTCGCGTGATTCATCAATTCAATATTTTATAAATTGATATAATGGATTTTTAATTCGGAATTGGTATATAAAGTTCAAAAACGCATAACGCTCAGGTAATTCTATTTCACGCAGTGGCAACACATCAAACTGATGACGTAGTCAAGTTCCACCTACGTCATCAGCTGTCACGGGAAGAGAATACCTTATTTTATTATACCATGAACCTACCTATCGGCCCCTTTTTTGACATCTTATAAGGCAGTCAGAAATTGTATGTCAACCATGTTCTTCTTTGTCCTGGAGATCAAAAGCAGTCACAGATATGTTTGCATCACATAGCGCATTGCAAATGTTACAAAAGTCGTGTGTTTGTAAATAACCTTCCTATCGGCCCTTCTAGGGCGACATTTAAGGCAGTTATAAATTGTCTGTCTGGTGCTCCATCCATTTTTCCTTGTCAAACAGGTGGTTTTTTTCTCGTCCTAAGATTTCGCACCAAGACACTATCTTAACCTTATATTTAACGTTCCAGAGAAGAAATGTATAAAAAAATACTTTCCTAATTTTATTACTTACTTCCATAAATAGCTATGAAATAGGTCTAAAAAGGATTGGCTTTTCAAACCATCAGGTAGATTTTCTATATTAATCGGTGCGTCAAATAAGTAAACATTCACGAAGATACATGGTTCATCGCAGTTCTGGAATCAGACTTGTGACTTCAACGCGTTGTTAAAATCGTACAAAGCCGTCACGCATGAGAAATTTAAATTTATTAAATGATTATACGAAATTATTTGACAGTAAGAGAAAATAAAAATTACGTGTACAATGTTTTATAAAAATCTACCTGGTGGGCTTAATATATGCCTCATGTCATGCCCCAGTACTGTCTCGAGCAACATAGTGTGCGCGCGTCCTCTAGTCATATTCGTCTTGATGAAGACTTCTGGATGAGGTCGAAACATGTCGGCCAGTAGGATTCTCTACGTATGGTCCATTTAGTTCACGCTAATAATGATTTCATTTGATTTATTCAATTATTTTTAGCAAAAATAACGTTATAAAGTTTTATACAAAAACACCACATTTGTCTGTCTACCGTAAGTTAATTTTTATGTAAATATAATAAGATTACATGTCAATAAAATTGGACTCGAAAATATATTCGAAATTTTTATTTAAAGAACTTTACTTTTGAAACAAACTACAACAAAATTGGCTAGAATTAAATTCAATGAAACTGAAATAGTCTTTTAAAAAGCGGCCAAGTGCGAGTCGAATTCGCCCATGAAGGGTTCCGTAGTAGCAAATAACATAAAAAAGCCTTGTAGTATGTTATTTTTAATTTTTATATTCGAGTTGATTGAATGAAAGGTAAATTGCAGTTTATGACATATTAAAAAAAAACTACTTACTAGATATTGTTCAAACCAATTTTCGCTGGTAGTTTTTATGGTAATGAACATCATATATTTTTTTTAGTTTTATCATTCTCTTATTTCAGAAGTTACGGCGGGGGGGACACACTTTTTTCCACTTTGGAAGTGTCTCTCGCGCAAAGTATTCGGTTTAGAATAAAATGATACTAGAAACCTCAATATCATTTCTGAAGACCTATCCATAGATACCCCACACGTATGGGTTTGATGAAAAATATTTTTTTGAGTTTCAGTTCTAAGTATGGGGAACCCCCAAAATTTATTGTTTTTTTCCTATTTTTGTGTCAAAACCTTAATGCGGTTCACATAATACATCTACTTACCAAGTTTCAACAGTATAGGTCTTATAGTTTCGGAAAAAAGTGGCTGTGACATACGGACGGACAGACAGACAGACAGACATGACGAATCTATAAGGGTTCCATTTTTGCCATTTGGCTACGGAACCCTAAAAAGTAGATGCCCCAGAGTCTGGAATTCCCAACTGAATTCAGAAACGAACGCCGTAACGCAATTAGGACTGGGAACGGACAGACCACAATTTAAAAGTAAATTCAGAAGGTTGCAGAAAGTTTTCGGAAAAAGGGTTTTTGGGTACAACTTGATTATGTATCTAGGAAACGTTTCAAGAGGTTTTCTATTGCTAAAGTTTTAACATTGGTTATCTGGGAGCACGGTAGTGCAGGCCAAGTTGGCCAAAAAAGGGCTCAGCCGTTGTAAGTGTCACTAAAGGGGATTTATTTTTAAATTAATATAAAATTTTAATTGTCATTTATTACTTTATGGACCTTACGATTGTTTAATATATGAAAGAATAAGGGCAAATGTTGCTACAGTAAAAAGTGCATAAAAATTATGCTTCCAACGGCCGTATCACACTTTTGTCGCAGCCTTTCCGAAAGTGGCTTCATTGCGAAAGAAGATACATTGTTCAGAGACTAAAAAAATAACTTAAAGCACGTTGGACCTATATAGGTATATTCCAAAATGACACGTTATTTTTTCTCAAAGTTTCCTTTTTCGAAAAGTTTCACTCACTAACCTACCGATCATTAAATATAGGTACTTCTCGCGGGTTCCCTATTTCATTTCGAAAAACTGACATGCGATTTTCACTGTACTTAACACGATGTATCACTAAATTATTAGTACGATGTATACTTGGTCCATATTTTATTCGTAGCAGACCTATTAACTTGAAGTTAGGAAATATAACTAGTATAAGTTCGCTTATAAATAAATAAAAAAATAGAAATCGATAATTTTTAGGGTTCTGTAGTGATCAATGTCTGTTTGTCTGTCTATCTTTAAAAAATTATTTAAGTATCGGTTCAAACGAATTCTTAAAACGAAAAATATTGTTCACAGATTCAAAGATAATGAAAGACATTTTAAAGACACCCCTCACGATGGGTAGTTAAGAAAAAACAAAAGACTCCCACGTTTTAAACCACCTGCTTTCAAGGTTTATGTTAAGGGCCCATTCACACACTGCAAGTTTCATGCCTGCTGCAGACAATTAAATTGATGCAAGAGATGACTTGCAAGATGTAAACAAAACGTCAAGTATACAAATTAGTTTTAGTCTCTGAGTTCATCCGCGGACGCACAGACAGACAGACAGACATGGCGAAACTATTAGGCTTCCTCGTTTACTACGGAACCCTAAAAACGGAGTAACTCAGCAACAGGCAGTAAGCCACCAATAAAGCAACCTTTAATTTTAAAGCCCATGAAATGTTCATCAGCGTTCAACAGAAAGTTTATAGCGACTTTACACGGACGTTGACCTAACAATGTTTTAACGACACAGTCTACTACATTTTATAAACCACCTGCTTTCAAGGTTTATGTTAAGGGCCCATTCACACACCGCATGTTTCTTGCCTGTTGCAGACAATTAAATTGATGCAAGAGATGACTTGCATGATCTAAACAAAACGTGAAGTAAACAAATCATTTTTAGTCCCTGAGTTCAACCGCGGACGGACAGACAGACAAACAGACATAGCGAAACTATAACGGTTCCTTGTTTACTACGGAACCCTAAAAACATAGTAACTCAGCAACAGGCAGTAAGCCACCAATAAAGCAACATTTAATTTTAAAGCCCATGAAATGTTCATCAGCGTTCAACAGAAAGTTTATGGCGACTTTGCACGGACGTTGACCTAACAATGTTTTAACGACACAGTCTACTACATTTTATAAACCACCTGCTTTCAAGGTTTATGTTAAGGGCCCATTTACACACTGAAAATTTCTTACCTGTTGCAGACAATTAAATTGATGCAAGAGATGACTTGCATAATCTAAACAAAACGTCGAGTATACAAATTATTTCTAGTCTCTGAGTCCGCGGACGCACCGACAGACCGACAGACTGGCGAAACTATAAGAGTTCCTTGTTTACTACGGAACCCTAAAACAGAGTAACTCAGCAACAGGCATCAATAAGTAATATAATCCAAAATAGACAACTTTTTTTAATTGCCTAAAAATAAATAAGTTAAAAGCTTTTAAAATCTGATGGAAGGGAAAACTGTCAACTAACAGAAAAAGGATGCACGTACAGCACTCTTGACGTCACTGCGTAAGAAAGAGATAGTGAGATGTCCTCACCGCATCACGCTTCCACTCTTATATTTGAAATGTTATTACTACTTCATCAATTAACCAATTTTCTTGCTGTTTTTGGAAATATTTTTTTTTTTCAGTGTTTTTTCATTATTTTTTTTATATAAAATCTAATTGAAGCAAGAGATGACTTGCATGATCAAAACAAAGCGTCAAGTATACAAATCATTTTTTGCTTCAAATTGTTTGCAACAGGCAAGAAACTTGCCCTATGTAAATGGGCCTTAATATTCTGGGGTTCGTGTTAACTTTATTTAAAAAAAAACTTAATCCTACTAATCCTAGTAATATTACTATAAATACGAAAGTGAATTTGTATATTTGTTTGTTTGTTAACTTTTCACACTTAACTTCTGAACCGATTTGGATGAAATTTGGTATGGATATGGTTTGAGACTCTGGGAAGGACATAAGGTACTTTTTATTCCGAAATTCCTACGGGGAGCGAAGCCCGCGGGCACAGCCAGTTCTTACTATTAGAAGTGTATAATACTCGTAAATGCGAATTTTTTCAAGCTGCAATTAATGATGATATGGAGATGATTTGATGATGGAGCCGGAAGATAGACAAATTACACAGATTGAGCTAGCCCCAAAGTAAGTTCGAGACTTGTGTTTTGAGATACTAACTCAACGATAATATATTTTATAACAAATACATATATAGATAAACATCCAAGACCCAGGACAATTTGAAAAAGGCCATTTTCCAACTTGCCCTGGCCGGGAATCGAACCCGGGACCTCTGGGTGGCGGACTAGCATGGTGACCACTACGCTATCATGATGTCTTCATGATGGCTATAGGAACTCTGTAACGACACGAGTCACGACGCAACTCCATCGAGTTTGGGCTCATTTGATTCATCTTGAGGAGCACTTTAAACTTTTACGTTCATTGTTGTAGACAATAAATAAATAAATGTATAGGGACACATTACACTGATTGAGCTAGTCCCAAAGTAAGTTCGAGACTTGTGTTATGGGATACTAACTCAACGATAATATATTTTATAACAAATACATATATAGATAAACATCCAAGACCCAGGAAAATTTGAAAAAGGCCATTTTCCAACTTGCCCTGGCCGGGAATCGAACCCGGGACCTCTGGGTGGCGGACTAGCATGGTGACCACTACGCCACGGAGGTCGTCATGATGTCGTCATGATGGCTATAGGAACTCTGTAACGACAAGAGTCACGACGCAACTCCATCGAGTTTGGGCTCGTTTGATTCATATTGAGGAGCACTTCATTGTTTTAGATAATAGTTTGTTACAAAAAACATTTTTTGATTTTACTTCTTTGACATTTGACATTACTCCTGTTAAAAATAAATTGAATTACCTAGCCTAAACTTAACCAGGTAAGCATAATTTTCATACATTTTCCTTTAACAGCGATTATATTATTAGGTATTTATAATACGGATGCGGACAATTTTTGTCTGGCATATTTAATAGATTGTTAAAAAGTATGGTATGCGTGTTTTCTTTTCTCTGATTAGCAAATTAATGATGAGGCGCAGCGCATTTAAATTTCGCGTGACGTCACGATCAACCACGATTTTTAACTAAAGGTTACGTAAATTACCCCTACCCGAAACTTTGAGGCAGTCTATCTTTGTGAATTTTAACTACTTTGCAAAACGAAAACATATGGGTCCATTATTTTAATACATCTTTAAGCACCTATCGCATTTAGATTAAAATTTTCTGTTTTCCTAACAGGTTGACTGGTAGAGAATACATTGGCATTAAGTTCGCCTTATGTACTATTGTGGTCAATAAAGATTTTAATAAATAAATATTTTTGGATAATATAGTTGACAGACTAAATGTGTAATATATTTTTTTACCCAATCCACCCCCTATAATAAAAATTCTTAGATAGGACAAATACAACAATAATATCAAAACGGCCATGCTAAAATTAGCAAACTTGCTGAGCTAGTACTTTTATACCTGTTATCATTTTCTGGCATCGCTTGATGGCTACAATTCTAGCGTTAGCAGCCGCTGATGTTGCTAAATGAGCACCTTGGAGTTTTTATGACTTTAAGGGTATAATCACAGGGGGTAAAACTATTTTAACTGCCTTCGTGGCGTACTGCTGTTAGAACAAATAAACAGGAGAGGTTCTCCGTAAGTTTTTATATAGAAATAAGTATATTTTTATGAAAAAAAAAATATATGAAGAAATATGGTTTTTTTTTATTCATTTTTTTGTACAAGGTTTTATTGTGTGGCCAAAGACCTTATCAAGACAAATGAAATAAGCTCAAACTCGATTGTATTGGGTCGTTTTATAACTGAGTTCTATCGACCACCATGCAGACCTAAGCATCGTCTCCCATAAAGTACTCGTCAAGACAAAGAAGGTTCTGTTGTTTTATAACTGAGTTACGTCAAATATCTCCCAAATCTATTATCGGAACAGCTCATTCATAATATTGTATTGTCATCCGACTTACACAAGTACACAAAATTTCAGCTAAATTGGTTGAGGAAAACTGGTTGAAAATTGAGGTTAAAGATTCCACCCGAACAAACATACTTACAAACATACATAGCAAGTTAAATAAAAGCTTGTAAAAATAAATAGAATTTATTTGAACATTTAAACATAGGTACATTTAACACATAAGTGTCTCGGCAGACTATGCCGAAGTTTAGCGGCTGAAGTTTAGCGGCTAAAGTTCAGCGGCTAAAGTTCGTTGGGGATGACATTAGTGTGTCATCCCCAACGAACTTTAGCCGCTGAACTTCAGCTTGTATAGTTACAAGCTGAAGTTCAGCCGCTAAAATGCATGCTCGCGTTGACGATAGACGGACCGGGAAGGGCCCTGATGTATATCTATGTATGTTTATTGTTTATGTATGTATATACAAAACGCCTAATAGTCAATAAAGATATAATAGACAAATAAATATTTGATTTAGGTTTTAAATATATATCTAGGTGTCTCTGATACGAAACTGAATCACGGGGTCAGCTCCACCACAAGATACCTATACCAATTGTGATTTGTGACAGTATGAGAAGTATTACTGGTCCTCAAACAAATTGTACGGTTCCCATTCCACGCGGTCGTGGAAGACTAGCCAAGTGTTTACGAATGCGCACGAATGCAATTTTCACTGTCACTTCCCTGGATAAGGTGGACATTGTCGTAAAAAGTTGGCGACCGGATGTAGAGACGTTGCGCTGTCAATATTTGATCCAGGTTTCGATGTTACCCGCGTGGAAATAAATGGAACTGTTGCAGCTCAGAATAGAAGGTTGGAAAATCTGTTTACTGCAACGGTATCGAACGGCGCAATTAATAAATACCACTTTTTCGATTGACATTAAAACTGGTTCAGTAAATTTATATAATCGTATTTTTGACTTCCCACAAAAAAGAGGGATGTTATAAGTTTAACATAAATGTTTCTCGGTGGTATCGTAGCTCTTGAATGGATGGACCGATTTCGATGAGGTTTTTTTAATTTGCCTGGCAAATAAACTTGTGGAATATCGCGAGGCTTAGTTCGCGGCGAACCACTAGTATAATCTTAATACAACCGTTTTTAAGTTTGTATTTGGCTTATGCCCAGCTCAAAGCCGTCGACAGCAGAAGATAATGATTATGATCCCAAACCAAACATTAGGTATTATTATTTTAAAAAATATCAAATAAAAATAAATACATACGTCACGCCGGTACTGAAAAAACGCTTTTCAGTTTTATGACTCGCGTGTTAAAAATGGGTTCCCCGTTCAGCTCGACAGCGTCAAGCTGAACTTCAGCCGCAGCATAGTGTGTCGCGGTATATGTAAAATACATTGAACGCGTTCTGGCTGAACTTCAGCCGGTCCTAAGTTCCGATTCAGCCAAAACGCATCGGAAGTTCGGCATAGTGTGTCGCTGGATATGCAAATAACATTGCAGGCAGGCTTTGGCTTAACTTCAGCGGCTGAACTTCGGCATAGTGTGCCGAGACACTAATGATCGTAAACAACCACTATTGTATAAAACTGTGTTGCAGTTGTTTACGCCCAAATTAGAAACACGGTTATTAACAAACATTTTAACAAAGTACTTAATTAAATTTGTAAGTGGAAGGTAAGCAAAATACAATTTTTTATAAGTTTATAATACTTAATCTATTTTAAGGTGAAGGGCTTTGAGTGGGAGATGGGGATTATATAATATGTGTAGCTGTAAGTGTGAGTATTGTGTATGTGTGTGAGTGACAATGTGTATTTGTCTTAGTGAAATTTCTGAAAGAGTAAAAGTAAACTATAGGTATCGCGAATATTCCATGAGTAAATAAAAACAGAAACAGATAAATATAACTTAATTCAACTATAAAATAAACTTATACTAAATTATGCTCAAAGGCATCTTGACCAAGAGGCGTCGTAAGTAATAAAAAAATTTTACTTAATTACACACATTTGATTCAGCACGCCCCAAAGTAAGTTCGAGACTTGTGTTATGGGATACTAACTCAATGATACTTTATTTTAAAACAAATAGGTACATGTATAGATAAAAAAATAATAAAATCCCCGACTTTATAACCTAGTATAACTAGTATAACCCGTGATTCAATTTATTACGGATATGTCGTTTCCACGTTAGGTTTTTATTTTTTATTTTAGGTGTGTGTAAGTGGCCAAAACTTGAGTCAGATTTTTCAGGCTGCCTCTGACATAGCTTGACGACTGTCTTCCGAAGCACGGAGGAGCTCAAGTAATTTTTAAACCACTTGTGGTAAGCTTTGCATGACTATCAATAGTTTGACTATCGATAGTTGACCTTGAAAAACAGTTACAATATCGATAGGACTATCGATAGTATCGATAGGACTATCGATAGTATCGATAGTCCTATCGATACTATCGATAGTCCTATCGATATTGTTACTGTTTTCCGAGGTCACGATAGTATTCGATAGACTATCGACATTTTATACTATTGCTTGCAATAGTATACACCCATCCAAGTGCGGACTACGCCCGGTGTCGCTTTGCTTGCGAAAGCGCTAGCAACGCGCACTCCCGCCGAGCCACCGAGCTTCGTTGTATGTTATTGTAATATCTGCTTATAAATGCCACAATGTGTCACAAAGTGCTTATCCAATAAGTCTCGTCTTGTCTCGCAGTAATTTTGTGTCAAACAGTCAAGTAATTTGTCTCAAGTCTTTAATCATACCGTGTTCTTCAAAGCGGCACGTTGTTTTGTCAGGACAATTATTTATCTTCGTAGACAGATCCAAAAACAGATTACCAACCGCTGTATTCTTGAAAATATATGTGTAGGTAGTATAACGCTACTGATTTAAGGAGCAATGTTTTTCTGTCAATTCCATAAAAAGGCTGCACTTCCTAATTTAGTACTTTACTATATGACTAATTTAGTAAGGTTTTCATGGATATAAAAAACAACTTATGACATTCAAATAAGTACTGATAAAATAAAATACATTAAGTTTTTTAAAACCTACGTGCCATACCTATGAATTTTTCCCTAAATGTCAAAACTTTATTTTTCTGTAGATGCGTTTAAAAACTAAGCACATCTCGTGCTACAAGGGATGAGAATTTTAATACTTTTTTTAACTACCTATATTTAAAATTCTTATGTCTAGGTAATTGAGTAATTTAAAAAGAAATACATTAAATCAGTCTAAATTATAACATTTAAACCTAATTTTTAAAACTTTTTATTGTATACCTAACAAAATCCAAGTAGGCTTAGTATGTTTTATATCATTTTATTTTATTTTATGGGAACAACAAACACCAACATTATATGTATAGATACTATATAGGTACAATTTTACATCAAAAGACATTAATAACTTAGCCCACAATGTTAATTACAAAATAACAATTTCTTGTCTTACTAATGTTAAGCGCATAAGACAACCTTTAAGATTTAGATACGGTTTTTCAAACAAAATTCTAAAAGCTATCGCTTCCAGTACGACATGTATGATAAATATCACGGAACATGCATGATAAATATCTACTATAATATTCTCAAAACAAAGAGTTATAAAAACATACATCATAACTTTATACGCACTCAACAAAGCATTACTATAAGTAAAAAGAATGCAAATAAATCACAAGCCCACACAAACACACGATAAATCAAATAGTTGTCAAAAAGTTTCGCACATAGGCGACGATAACTTTTTATCTTTATCGTAAGCTGGTGTAATGTGCGTTTTTACGAGTATTCACGCGATAATACAAGAATTAACCTTTATTTTCGGAACGAAGTTCCTTCTCGCATCTCGCAGTTTGCGGAAGAGGGTCTAATTCTACAAATTTCGTACGTAACGCACTATAGACCGTGCCTATAGTCCCGTGTGGTTTCCGGCAGAGGAGAATAGGGCCACTACAAGTCCTCCCGTGGATGTCGTAGAAGGCGACTTAGGAAATACAAGCTAAACAAAGTTATAACATCAATGAGACCTCTCCAACCGTCTGGCCAGCGAGGAGAGTGTAGGCCAAGTCCTATGGCTGCTCTGGCCAAGTATGGCTCTGGTAGTACAGAGAGAGTCGTGCTCCTGCAGTGGAGAATAAAAAACCTGATGATGATGACGTACCATAGACTAGAATTGTACGTTGCACGCTTCCAAATAGAACCGACCATGAGTATCGAGTTTCTACCTAATAATTACATTTTTAACAATAAAAAAAACCTCCTTCATTTTTTCAGGAGTGCCTTCCATATTTCCAAAATTCTTTATCATATCTTCACTAAATAAAAAAATAAAAATAAAAATAATTAATTAATTTCTTAAATTATATTGGACCAACTCGATACTAAAGGCTTTCGAATAAAATAAAACAAATAAAAATAATCATCAAAATCTGTTTACAAGTGGCGAATATCGCAGAACATACTTACAAAAACCAAAAAAAAAAAACATACGGGTCGACTTGATAACCTCGGCTCCCCCTATTTGAAATCGGTAAAAAAGCGCTAGAATATTATCAACTAAACTCTTTGCGGCCAGACTGAAATATTCGCGTGTAATTCGTTCCACCCTAAGGTTTTGCCATTTGGTCCTCAGTACGAAAGCCGTAAAATGAGTGGTTCCCTTGACCGACCTTGACTGTCACACGAGATTCGTAACGGCCTTGCGTAGACTTGCTATTTTTATTTGTATATAAAGTATTATTAATCGTGATTGTTTTGTGAAAACTGTGTTTAGCCTTGACAAACATAGTTTTTGGGTTTTGTACCAAAAGTGTAAAAAATGCGGGACTAAGACTCCGCTGTCCGTCTGTCTGTCACCGGGCTTGTCTGTTATATATTTGGTATATATATTATTGCTTCTATAATGGATTTATTTGATCAATTGACATGCGTCACATTTACTCATTCGACAACCGACCACAGAGGTAGGTATACATACTCAACACTCATGATACCGTGATATAGAAACCGTGATACAGTTGAAATTTTCACAGATGATGTATTGCTTTTTGCCGTTATAACAAATATCTCATTGCAGAGCACGACTCTCTTTGTACTACCAGAGCCATACTTGGCCAGAGCAGCTAGAGGATTTGAGGTTGAAGAGTTCTCATTGATGTTTATAAGCTTGGTTTAGCTAGTATTCTCTAAGTCGCTTTCTACGACATCCACGGAAAGACTTGGAGTGATCCTTTTCTACTCTGCCGGTTACCACACGACGGATACTGGACATATAGACTTTTCCCAAAGATTTCCAAATTTATCGATTAAGAGCGGCCTGCATCCACCGCATTCGAGCGACCCTGGTAAGGTCGTCTGACCATCTTGTGGGTGTCCCACGCTTCGCTTGCCAGTAGGCGATCGCCATTTGATAATCTTTTTGCTCTAGATCGGCCATCGAAAATCTTGGTGTTTAGGAATTATTTTTGACCACCTTATCCTTATCCACCCTATCATTCTAATATTATAAACGCGAAAGTTTGTAAGTATGGATGGATGTTTGTTATTCTTTCACGTAATGAAACTTTACAATTATATAGCTTATACATCAGAATAACACATAGGCTACAATTTATAAAGATACTGAGCAGAAAAAGGAAATATAAAGAAAGAAAATTGGTCGTAACTAAAAGTAGCTGGTCTGCTCGATTCTCAAGGCAAAGGGCAGGGACAAAGGGGGCCGGGACGCCTCGCCGGAAGCCTGAACCGACCAAATTGAGTATGAGGTCGTTTGACTTTTTATTTGGGAGCGATCAGAGGGCTTTATGATATTATTTAGATGATATCCCTTTGACGATGTTTACTTACTCTAGTTTTGTTGAATAAAATATTTTGTTTACAACATTTGTGGTTGCAGAAAAAAAATCATCATTTAATACTTAAAATAGGTAGGTATCTAACGAGTATTTTACATTGTCATTATTAAAATAAAATAAAAAAAACAGTCAACAATTTAGACAAATAATTTAATTTATCTTACTAACTTATTTCTTGTCATCATCATCATCATCGGCAGCCTTCCATGTCCTACTGCTGAGAATAGGTCTTATTTATTATTTAATATATTTAAATCAAATTTATGTAAAAGAAGCTAAAAAAAAAAAACATGATCTTCGGTCTGAATTGACTACTAACTTTTAACGCGCTAATGCAATAAGAAGTCACCTAGAAATTATTAAAAAAAAAAAAAATCTTGGAATCTAAATAAAATTTACTTGATCATTTTGCCTACTGTGAAAGTTATTAAGTTACTATTAATTTAAGTTAAGTATTTATTAATGCATAGGTAATCAGGAATATACTGGTGACTCACGTTGTGACCCTGTCTCGTGTTAGACTCGCATTATCACAAATGTCGATCTTGAACCTTCAGCTTCTATTTGCTGACGTTTCTCCATAATTAATTTAATCAATTTTATTGCTACTATTTCAATAGAAATCGACTGTAAGGTTCTCTTTGATCAGATGACATATGACGTCATACAGGTTTGAACAGTAGAATTTTTTTGATTTGGGCTAGTTTTTACAGCTATGCAGATGCAGTACGGGTCACCCGTACGAGCTCCCTGGGCTGGGAGATAAACAAAGGCGCTAGAACATCGTTTCACAGCGATGCGGATCGTTTCATATGAAACACGCTCCGGGTAGAGCCCGTACGCTGAACTTTCATTTCATAGAACTGCGGACACTTCCCTTACGGCTCGCCTGTATTACGGCCAAACTGTTCAGGGGACGTATTTTTGAAATCACTTGTCACATTACGAATGGTTTGCGCGAGCGTTTCCAAACGGGCGCATTTTTAAATCGGTAGTTTGCGAAGGATTTGCAACGTGTGGTCTTGACCACTCGTAATTTTGACATCTGTAGCGTAGATAAGTCATCGAAACCAATCATGGGAAATCCGTTCCATTTCACGTTGCTTTTTTATTCATGTTCGAATTTTTAGAAAAGTATAGGCAAATTATTGATGTTTTCTGCGTAAAACAATATTGTTTTTCGCTGACACGACGCGACGGTTTCAAAAATACGATCAATTTTTATTTTACGCTAGCGGTGAGTTGGAAAACTACACGTTTTGTGTTTCGCTGAGTCCCTCAATGAAAAATAGCACTCCAGGTCTGCCGCACCTGCAAAACCAACCTAATGCTAATGCATTATCTTCTAAACATACCAGTAAATTTAATTTTAATAGTACCATAAAGAAACTCGTTAAAAATGTATTTACTGCGTAGAAGTAAATAACGTTTTGGACAATTTCCCAGTAGGTGCCTGAATCTGCTTCCATGCAAAACAATAGGTCATTGAACTCGCGTGACGTAGCTCGCTATAAAACTGGTCATGTGTGTAATAGAGCACGGTTAAGTGCCATTTTATGTTTCACTACATGCGCCCCTTGCATCCCTAATGCAAAGGACAGTGTTTTATATCGTGGAAAATCATGTACAGCTTTAAAGATTTTTAACCCTTGGTGCAAAAAGATGGGTTTTAAATTTAGGCATTTAAGATGCAGTACTTCTTCTTTGAAAGTCTTCTTCTTGTCTTTAAGAGCTGGGTTCTGGTCAGTGGAGAGCTATCCATGTCTCTGTTTCTTTCGCTAAGATGTTAACCTCCTTATATGTTTTTACGTTTAGTTTTTCTTTAATAATTGAAAGAAAAATAGAAGGAAAAAGAGGAGTAGGAAAACTCAAAAGAAAATGTATCCTAAAACCCTCCAAAGACACCATCAACTGATGAGTGGCGGATCTACGTACTTTTTTTGTCAGTGGTTAAAAATGTTATATAACAGTATAACCATGAACATTATAGCAAAGTTGTACAGGGTTTTTGAGGAGGACTGGTGCCTGAACTAGTGCTAAGAACCTGTTTTACAGTTCACCTAAACAATTGTTTACCTCAATAAATATATGTATTCTGAGTCCACATTAGATAGTGACGTCACAAAGTCACGGAGCGCTCAAAAGATAGATTGAATCGGGTTAGAAATCGTTATCAAATTACTCTATCGAGTATTGACGTCTTGCGCTGGCATGACAAAGTGGCTTTCAAGTTTTCAGCTCCGAATGGAAAACTAGTTTTCCTTTATTTGATTTATCTTATCTCTCGTATTTCTGGAGTCCGTTGCAGGTATTCCTAGATGAATCCTAGTTTTCAGTAAGGGCTTTTTAGACAAGTGACTGTATGCCAGCGACATTCCGTGACCCACGTCAGTGACCATTGCTTATTGTCACCTACCATTGCTTACTGTTGCTGACCATTGCTTACTATCGCGGACCATTGCTTACTATCGCTGACCATTGCTTACTATTGCTGACCATTGCTTACTATCGCTGACCATTGCTTACTATTGCTGACCATTGCTTACTGTCGCTGACCATTGCTTACTGTCACCGCGACCATTGCTTACTGTCACCGCGACCATTGCTTACTGTCACCGCAACCATTGCTTACTGTCGCCGACCATTGCTTACTGATGCCGACCATTTCTTACTGTATCTGACCAATGCTTACTATCACCGACTAATGCTTACTGTCGCTCACCATTGCTTACTGTCACCGCGACCATTGCTCACTGTCCTGGCGACCATTGCTTACTGTCACCGCAACCATTGCTTACTGTCGCCGACCATTGCTTACTGATGCCGACCATTTCTTACTGTATCTGACCAATGCTTACTATCACCGACTAATGCTTACTGTCGCTCACCATTGCTTACTGTCACCGCGACCATTGCTCACTGTCCTGGCGACCATTGCTTACTGTCACCGCAACCATTGCTTACTGTCGCCGACCATTGCTTACTGATGCCGACCATTTCTTACTGTATCTGACCAATGCTTACTATCACCGACTAATGTTTACTGTCGCTCACCATTGCTTACTGTCACCGCGACCATTGCTCACTGTCACCGCGCCGATTGCTTACTATCGCTGACCATTGCTTACTATCAGCGCAACCGTAGCTTACTATTACCATAGCTGATTGTCACCGACTATCGCTTATTAACGCCGACCGTTGTCGAGTAGGGTCGTGAGCTGGTAGGTGGCACACTGTCACTTGTCTGTCTGAGTCCTAAATCACCATATGAGTATCTTATGTGGCATAAAAATATCTCAATCTTCCGCATGATTCTATTGACTCGGCTTTAGTAGGCATTTGTTAATTGGTACTTTCCTAGGTTAAAAATAAATTATTTGGTAATGCTAATGAATAAACGTCCCAAAATATTGTATTGTGGTGCTCTTTTGTCATATTATTGCAGAAAAAGAGGATGTTGTGACAAAAATAGAGAAAGGGATATTAAGATGGTTTGGGCATGTAGAAAGGATGGATGAAAAGAAGTTGACAAAAATTTTTTATATGATAAATGTGAAAGGAAAAGCAGGAAAGGGTCGGCGTCGGCGAACATTCTGCGACTAAGTTCTAAAAAAAGGAGCGGTAAAAAGTACCCGTAACCAAAGGGCATGTATGAAGACATTGATGAGTTTAGATGAAGCAAAAGAGGTTTGTCAGGATCGTAGCAAGTGAAGGTCCATAGTCTCTGCCCCTGTGGGAAACAGGCGTGATATTATGTATGTAGTATGTATCTGATGTTAAGAGCGTTATTTTACTCCAAGAAACATCATTACCTATTCTACATTCATACAAATCCCATAGGAAATGTTTGTTTTGGCGTTTAGAAAAAAGTTTCTTATTAAAAAGTAGCGAATTGTATGAAAGAAGACATTAAAATCCATATTATTATTACTGCCATTATATAGCTTACTAAACTAAAGTTCCAACCGCGTAGAGGTATTTTCTTGTTATTTTCAATGTTAAAACTTTTATGTCGTCATTTAATTTAAATTTCAAATAAAACGATTTACAAACAATTTTAATATAACAATTTAGAGCAGGTTCACTCATTCATTGAAGTGATCCGAGAAGTTAAACATCATACTCTCTAACGGCAAAACTTTATTAATTTCATCTCGTATATAATAAAATTAAATATAAGCTCACGATACACACGAACTACAAAAAAGCAGCCAAGTGCGAGTCGGACTCGCGCACGCAGGGTTTTGTATCATTATCTATAAAAACTCACGTTTGTTGTATGGGAGTCCCAATTAAATATATACCTATTGTATTCTGTTTTTCATATACATCGTATGTGAACATTTCAATTGTCTAAATTTCACAGTTCATGAGATACAGCTTGGTGATAGATACACAGACATAAATACAGAAAGACAGACAGACAGACAGATGGAAAGATCTGAAGTCTTAGTATTAGGGTCCCGTTTTTACTCTTTGAGTACAAAACCCTAAGAACTCTCTTTTTCCCCTCTTTTTGAGTGTTCTTTAATAGAAGATTGTGCTACAAGGCGTAAAGGTAATAGTTTTAAGTCGAGGGCGCTACTTTGA
This sequence comes from Acrobasis consociella, assembly GCA_963555685.1. Lineage (NCBI taxonomy): Eukaryota > Metazoa > Arthropoda > Insecta > Lepidoptera > Pyralidae > Acrobasis > Acrobasis consociella. The sequence continues at coordinate 3,253,808 of OY743111.1, read as the reverse complement.
ATCCAGAGCGAAACGAAGAAACCACAGTTGAATCACGAGCGTAGCGAGTGATTCTACGGCGGAATCCTAAGTGAAGGAGTATACTATATAAATGGCTGAAAATATTTACATATAGCAGCCCCATCAAGTCATCATACATTGCATTTTTATCCCAATCTAGTAAATTTTAATTTTAAATTTTTACTTTTTCAGCATTTACTTACGTAGCTGTTATACCCGTGTGTATCATATTATTTTGTCTGGAAGAAAAGAAAAAACTTAGAATCTACCAGCTGCTTCTTCCCGCGCAGATCGTAAGAGCCGATCGAGGGAATGGACGAGATTTGAATCATGTTAATAGGCGATGCGGCTAACAACCCATCACTATTTTGATTCCTTTTCCATCTTAACGCCCACCACCAACCTAAGCGTGGTCTTTGGGCCTAACGGCCCTGGGCTCTGTCTACCCCGTCAGGGATATAGACGTAAAAATGTATCTGTATATCTGTATGTATCATTGTTATTAGTATTACGGGACTTACCGCGATTAATATCGTTTTTTGCCAAATATTTCGACGGCCCTTCTGCCATCATGGTCGCTGGCCGACTGAGGAACTGCGATATATATGGCAAAAAAACGATATTTATCGCGGTAAGTCCCGTAATACTAATAACAGTAATTGTGACCGTGAAACTCTAAAATTATATATTGTATGTATCATATTACATAGAGATATAAACACGCTTTAACTCCGCCATAAAAGCGGTCCTCCATCACCGAGGCTCAGTACTTTCGCACCCAACACACGTGTGATATTAATTGCATATAATCACAGTGGTACCTTGTCACGTAATAAACTTACTCGTAGTAAAGATACGTAGGGTATCTACTGTTATAATATAAAACTTTATTTAACTGACTGCCTCCGTGGTGTAATGGTTAGAGCCTTCGGATCATACCCAGAGGTCGCGGGTTCGATTCCCGGCGGGGGCAACGACTTTGGGTTGTTGTCCTAGTTTGGTTAGGACATTGTAGGTTGATCACCTGATTGTCTGATAAGTAAGATGATCCGTGCTTCGTAGGGCACGTTAAGCCGTCGGTCCCGGTCACTGTCTTTGACATTGGTCGTTCCCTAAAACCATGTCAGAGGCCTTTAAGGCGGTTTAAAAACTCTGACACTAGTGTTAGTCACTAACACACACGATAAGAAGAAGAAGACTGACTCCCAAAAAAGGAGGAGATTATCAATTATTCGCGATCTTTTATGTTTTATCTTTATTCACCGATTATTTGAAAACGCCTTGACCGATTTGGAATCCAATCCTTTGGAAAAATCTTTTTTGTTAAAAATGATGCACTTGCGAGGTGTTCCCATATATATTTTTTCAGTAGTTTGGAAGCAAAGTCGGTTTTTAGTTATGAAAAATGATTATACAAATTAATAACAACAATAGAAATTTAATTACAAATAACGATAAACTAAGTACCTATTAAGTAACTAAACTAAATCCTAACATATAATAGATAGATAACTAGAAACTCTTTATTGTCACCAAAAGAAAAATAACAAAAAAATAATTTACATTAAATAAATACAATAGGCGGTCTTATCGCTCAAAGCGATCTCTTCCAGACAACCAGTATAATCTTAATGAAAAGAAAACTATAGACTAAAATCTTATACCTTTAAACGAGCAATTCTTGTATATTTATTTATAAATTTCTGTGATCTCGAAAACGGCTCTAACGATTTCGCTGAAAATTGGTATATGGGGGTAAACAATCGATCTAGATTAGTCTTATGTTTGGGAAAACGCGTTTTTTTGTTTTCATTCGTTTTTCTTTCCACGCAGAATATGGTCGCTAATTTCGTCGCGCCGGCTGCCATCCGCTTAGCTCAGCGGTTAAGGATGCTGACCACTAGAAAGAGTGTTACGGGTTCGAATCCCACTCGGTGACTTACTTTTGTTTTTTTTTTATGTTTAAGTTTTATATAATTTTCTATTTTGTACTGTGTTTAGACAAGTTTAAAAAAATGTAGTTAATGTTTGAGATGTAACCGACCGAGCAAAACTCGGTCAACCAGGTACTATATCTGAATATGTATTTATTTCCATGCCGGTTTGGTATTTACGTAAAGTATAAAGGCTTTTTCATTTTGTATAAAAACTTGTCCCATTGTAAAATCGTTCACTATCTCTATTGCTCTTGTGAGTATGCCAGGTCTCGTATTATCTATCGCACTCGGCTAATGTGTTATTTTTAAGGATTAAAAAAATTCTAGGTCTATACTGGGTAGAGTGGTGACAAATACTCTACTTTCCAACAAATTAACTCAGATACTTTTTTCTAAACATCAAAACAAACATTTTCTGGGTTTGTATAAAATATAGACCAATGACGTCGTAATCCCTCCCGTGCTGGTCTGGGAAAATAAAAAAAGCTTAGAATGTACCAGCTGCTTCTCTTCCCACGCAGATCCTAAAAGGCGATCGAGGGAATACGCAAAAATGCAAATCATGTTAACAGGCGATGCGGCTAGCAACCCATCACTGTATTGATTGCTTTTCCATCTTCTCGCCCACCATGACGCTAAAAGTGGTTTTTGGGTCTTGCGGCCCTGGGCTCTGCATAGAACCGCAAGACCCAAAATGCTCTATCTGCCCCATTAGGGATAAAGACGTGATAGTATGTATGTATGTATGACGTCGTAAGTAGTTTCTTGGAGTCAAATAGCATTTTACATATCAATTGTTCTGCTATAATAAATCTTCAATCACGTTGAAAATGGAAATGATCATGACAAGAAACATTATTTCGTGACTTTTTATTATCTTAATACCATTAAATTGCATACATACATACATGCATACTATCACGTCTTTATCCCTAATGGGGCAGACAGAGCATTTTATTATTTTATTACCATTAAATTATTTATTTTAACCCAGTAAAGAACCCAATTATATTCTACTCTGCTGTCAAAAAACCGTTTTTTAACATTATTAAAAAGTATCTGCTTAGCTTGTTGAACTCTAGCGGATTAGCTTGCAATAAACTTACTGAATTCTTTGTCAAATTAATCCATATATTCGTAAAGCTCTGTATAAAGAAATTTAGCTACTGAATGCAGTGATTCTTCACCGTCATTTGACATAACGAGGTTTGGTTCCACTGACAACGGTACTAGTTTTAAACTTGAATGTTTAAGTAATAAGTGCTTGCCGAAAAAGGTTATCATGGTAGATGCCAACCATTATTTAAAAGAAATTAACCTAAAGAGAAAAAAAAAACGATAAAAACATCAACTGGACTCTACTTAAGAAAGCACAGTTCGACATAAATTTCACCTTTCTTTAAAATTCGATGGATATTGTTGATGTTGAAGTTCTAAAACTTTCTGTTGTCAGTGTTCAATACCTATGTTCTTTCTTCTCTATAATACAATATATTGATAAAGAAGAGATCTTCCGTTCAGCTCAGTCCAGGACATCAATCCAATGCTGCACTAAAGGTCTCCCAGCAAAATGAGGATTTTTCTCTGTTAAATACAAGCGTCATCTGTATGGCTTGCGTTGCATTATGAACCTAGTACTATCGTACTATAAGCATTTCTTTTAATAATTGATTTAATTAGCCGCCACCAGATGTCATATTGTGCGAACACTATTTAAACGAATTTGCTGGAATTTCCGTTATCTGTTTCAACGCGCTGTTGCTATAAGCAGTCACTTCGAAATAAATCTCTATATACCAAATTTCCCTTTTTTGCTTAGGCACATACTTTACATTCTCATAATAACCACGCCTGGCAGTCTGGTTGGTGATTACAGCAGATGGTATAAAATAATTTCTTACTGGATGCTGTTATTCCATATCCGCTGCTGTTGCCTATTGTGGAAACCATGGGAGGAAACCGTATTCTACTGCTATCACCCCATGGTCAAGTAGTCAGTATCATGGATTAATCAAAGAATATTAAATAGCAAAACATCGTGATTCTCCGCTAGCCAACACTGGAACCCCTCAAAACGCAACTCCATAAATTTTTCATCTGACGGAAAGTCCATTGTGCTAGGGTACTTTGCAAAATGTTTTGTTTTGCCACAATGAGAGAGCATACATCGAGATTAACTGAATCTGGCGAGATCAACGTCCTTTTTAAATGAGGGAGTTTTGAAAAATTGCTCTCAGCGTTTGTGTTGACTTAATTCATGTTTTAATTGATGACTAAGTGGCCCTGCAGACTATTAATTGATTATATTATAGAGAACTTAAGGCGATTAACTTACACCACGCCCCGTGCGTGGTGCGGTGCTGCACTGTATGCAAATATCTCAATTAGTATAGAAAACACGCATAGGACAACACACTGACACCGTGTCCCAACGCTTTCTTTTTGTATGACGGCCCCGCACTATGCAGCGGGGTGCATAGCAGTATGTTAATCGCCTAAGGCGCTTCTTTTTATCAAAATGGCTTAAATGCTTAAATTAAATGTTTTTATTATTGTCTTGCTAATGACTAACTACACTACTGGCACATACAAACGAACGGCACTTTGTTGCCGGCAGTCGTCGCCAACTGTCAACGGCTGCCGTGGACAGGTGGCTACGACTGTCGACAAAATTCTGTTTGTCTGTATTAATACATTGCTGTAAGTAAGTCACTTAGACAGGTGATATTTTTTACAGGCATTTTTTTGTAGCAAGAACTACTTTCAATGAAAACAATTAACTAAAAACGAATAATAAATTCGCCTTCATATACGAAATGGCGCTCAGATAATGGATTTTGAAGTAAATACGAAAATACTCCTCCGAAACTGTTCACCGTTGCACTGGAAGATGCCTGCAAGCTTCTGGAATGGGAAGGATTTGGCATCAACATCAATGGCGAGTATATCACTCACCTTCGATTTGCCGACGATATCGTTGTCATGGCAGAATCGATGGAAGACCTAAGTACTATGCTCGGAGACCTAAATCGAGTTTCCCAACAAGTGGGCCTTGAAATGAACATGGACAAAACGAAAGTAATGTCGAATGTCCATGTTGCGCCCCTACCTGTTTGTGTTGGCAGCTCCAACCTCGAAGTTGTAGACCAGTATATCTACCTGGGTCAATTGATCCAGGCAGGAAGTTCCAGCTTCGAGGAAGAGGTCTTTCGACGAATCCGACTCGGCTGGGCAGCGTTCGGGAAGCTACGCAATGTCTTCTCGTTCAAAATACCTCTGTGCCTCAAGACTAAGGTCTACAACCAATGTGTGTTACCAGTGATGACTTATGGCTCTGAAACGTGGTCCCTTACTATGGGTCTCATAAGAAAGCTCAAGGTTGCTCAACGCGCTATGGAGAGGGCTATGCTCAGTGTTTCCCTACGTGATCGAATCAGAAATGAGGAAATCCGTAGGAGAACAAAAGTCACTGACATAGCCAAGCGGATTAGCTCTTTGAAGTAGCAGTGGGCGGGACACATAGCGCGACGAACCGATGGCCGATGGGGCAAAAAGGTTCTTGAATGGCGACCGCGTACTGGCAAGCGAAGCGTAGGGCACCCACCTACAAGGTGGTCCGATGACCTGACCAGGGTCGCTGGAAAGCGCTGGATGCAGGCCGCTCTTGATCGGTCATTTTGGAAATCTTTGGGAGAGGCCTATGTCCAGCAGTAGACGTTATGCGGCTGAAATGATGATGACGAAAATACATTTTTTTATTTTATTTATTGCACTTAAAGTCTTAAGATTATAGTACAAAGGTACAACGGTACAAAAGGATTTTTTTTTATTTCCAACAAGAAAGGAGATGTCTTTGCTCAACAGTGGAACACATCGAGAGGCAAAAGAAAACATAATCATATTTATTTACTTTCATTTCAACTAACAATACTTAGCTGCATTTTGTATGACACACCATATTTAGAGAATTCTCAAAGCTCGCTTTGTCATACTCCACTTCATTTCCAGAATGTAATTGTTATTTCACAAAACCAGTCAAACAAGACCTCTATATTTACTTACACATCCCCTTTCAACCTTCAGATTCCAATTGCTAAGGGAGCACGGGCAGGTCAAGATATAAAAGTCATTTTATTATGAACTTGAGGCTACATTTTGGCTACTGCCCAACAAAACAGTGTGTTGTTCACAACACAATTTATTATGATGTATAGTGACGTAACGTAATTTATCTAATAATTTGCCATGATCATCTCAAGTTAGCGTAAGGAAGATATTTCCAAGGATGTACGAATTATAAAAATAGATTTTTCAGGGTTGCGTACCTAAAATGTAAAAACGGGACCCTAAACTCTACTGTCCGTCTATCCGTGATAGCTAGACAGTTGATTTTCATAGATGATGTATTTCTATTGCCGCTATAACAACAAATTTATTTTACGCGGATTTTAACAAATTACTCGGATGTGTGTTACTCGGGGTTGAATTGTGATCTCCTCAATAAACTTGATCGCATACAGAACAACTGTATTCGCTACATATTCGGATTACGGAAGTACGACCATGTGTCGGCTTACCGATCTCAGTTAAAATGGTTACCTATCCGACAGCGGCGTAGTCTGCATATCCTAACTACTTTGTTCTCTGTACTTTTTGATACTAAGACTCCGGCTTATCCCAAGACCAAATTTACCTTTCTTGGTGATACTCACGTCAGAAATCTTCGCCCTTCTAGCCACATTATCGGAGCGGATTCTATAAAGATTCATTTGTCGTACAGGCTGTGCGGCTTTGGAACTCTCTCCCACTCAGTATTCGGAAAGCTCAAACTCGTTTCGCGTTCAAAAAGGCAGTGCGTGCACACTATCTCCGAAAACTGTCAGTAGTTATATAAAAAGTTTTTATATAGTTTATGTATGTGGTTTATTAGGGATTAATGTATATATGTATATTTTTGTGTAGGTTTATTATATTTGATATATATTTATGTGTATATTTTGATATAACAATATATTCTCTTTATGCTGTACTTACCCCCAAAAGATTGCTTGCTCAGCATCACCTGTTGGTTGACTGGTAGAAAAGGCCTCAGGCCTTAAGTCCGCCATTTACATGTATTGTAATAAAGTTAAATAAATAAAATAAATAAAAATAAATATAAAAAACAGAATATAATAAATATTTAAGTGGGACTCCCATACAACAAACGTGTTTTTTTAAAGATTGGTACGCGGATCCCTTCGTGCACGAAGCACGAAAGCTCACATTTGGCTGATTTAATTGTTTTCCAAATATAATGTGCAAGCCACTATCAAAATAAGTGCTTTCATAAAACATTGATTTCTTTATCTACCTACCTATAGCAGGCCTGTGTCACTCCACTCCCCGTTTAGGTATCTAAAATATACCAACATTATTACCAACGCTGCGACCACTCCGTGTGAGTGAGTGAAGTGAGTGTATCCAGAGTAATAAGAAGGAAATTTTCTTATGCACTTCTAGGTATCTAAACGAAAAGGTGCCCAGTTCTGACGCGAGCTAAATTAAACCATATCGTAACGACATTGAGTAGACATTTCTTTAAATTCTTTTGCTGAGTAAGACTTCTGTGCTAGTACTAATTTGTGTGCTATTAGGCCTTGTGGGCTACAAGGCCTACAAGGCCTTTGGGTTTCATCTGCAGCCACAAAACCCAAAATACTGCGTGTGCTTCAAAACAATGATTATCGTACACATATCGATACTACGAACTAAGATAATATATTCAGAACTATTTGCCTAAAAATTTCAATATGTAAATAACATCAGCTACCAAAATAAACCCCACAAAAGCGTAAACATTGCGTCGTTACCCAATGTTAAAATCTAGTTCAAGCGGTATAAACATATAACAACAAACACTTTCGTTTCACACTGATAGATCCATCAACAAGATAATAATGTGTTTCAATTTCAAACTCAAACTTGACATAGTTTTGAATTTTGATTTATTTTAGGAATATCGATTACTATACAGTTCTTACTAGATATGTTGTTGTTATTTAATTCTACACTATTTTATTTCATTTTAATAGGAAGACCAACCACTATTCTAATTAACTAAGCGGACCCCGGGTTTGAAGCATAACTGCTGAGGATGCAACCAGGAAAATAAGTTCGGATGATGATGATAAAGACACATGGAAGGAAATAGGAGAGACTTTTGCCCAGCAGTGGGATCATATAGGTTAGTAACATAATATGCTTGTCAATGGTCACTCAAAGATGCCAAAGACCTTGTGAAGTGGAGAAGTAATAGCCGAAAAAGTATTATTTTGCCATAGTTTTTTACCCGACGTCATGTAATGAAATTTTGTACCTACTAATGAAAAAAAGATACAAATAACTTTTTTTGTTTGGCGTAGAGGTACTTAACAGTCCGTGTGATTTTCGGCAGAGCAGAATAGGGCCATTCCAAATCATCCCGTGGATTTTGAAGAAGGCGACTTAGGTGATACAAAAGAAACAAAGCTTATAAACATCAATGAGACCTCTCTAATCCGTCTGGCCACTCTGGAGAGTGTAGGCTAAGTCCTGTGGAGTCAGGGGTCATCTCGTCCCACAAGGAACTCGTCCCAGGGACCATTTGCACCTTTGCATTTTGCTTAATAGGCAACTGGGACCACTGCATTAAAGAAATGGGACGAGTTTACCACTCCTTAATATAATTCCGTGGTTTACTGGGACCATATTATAAAATCAATCAAACTTTATATTAAAGTTCTTAAATATTTATACACAACAAAAAATGTGTGTGGCTGCTCTGGTCAAGTATGGCTCTGGAAGTACACAGAGTGTCGTGCTCCTGCAGTGGAGATAAAAAGACCTGATGACGATGGTGATAGGTACAGCAAAAATATTAAAGGCTACTTAAATATAATATAACGATGTCGTCACATGGAACTTACGTCCCTTCAGAATGAGGGAAAGTTCAAAAGTATTTTTAGTATGAAAACGAGCACGAAGCAAAAAATATAAAAAAATTATACGTATACTTATCTTTTTTAAGCGTTGGCGTAGCGACCTCGACGCTTTTCAGCGTAGGTGGTCTGAAACGGCTCCGGATAGGGACAAGTGTATTGTTTATTGGTGCAAATAACTTTTTTGTATAGCACAGGCTGAGATTGCAACCGATTGCGCTAAAATAATGAAGACTTATTTTGATATTGGCTCTCTCAGTAACTTTATTAGTATTTTTGAGGGTTTTTAATGTATAAAGTCATTATTTTTTTAAGACTGAATTTTTCACTTTTGCCGAATAATGAAACCTTCATAGCTACATATAGGTATATTCTATGTGATTTGAACTAGCTGCAGCTTACTGCATCCGCTGTGGCTGCGGCAAAATCAGACGTTGTGTACGCGACACGTGTGTCGCCTCTCCACGAGGCATCCTCAGGCACCAAATTAATTCATCACCGTAATCATTGCAGCCGCATAACGTTCTCGGCTGGAAAGTCTCTCCGAAAGGTTTTTCAAAATGGCTGATCAAGAGAGGCCAAATTCAAATTCATCTTCATCATCAGGCCGCCAGACGAGTTGGAGAGGTCTCATTGATGTTTTAAAAGCTTTGTTTCTTGTATTTCCTAAGTCGACGACATCCATGGGATGACTTAGAGTGTTCCTATTCTACTCTGCCGGAAACCACATGACATAAATCAGATAAAAGTAATTCAAATCATATAGTAACTTTGACTTTCTTAAAGTATGAAATCAAATCAAATCAAATCATTTATTGCTTCCTTAATGTATCGTATAATACAGGTATCAGCTGAATCTATAGTGTTTGAACACTCTCCTATTTATTCACTTACAGTTAGTCGACACAAAAAGGAAATCACACGTTCTGTTAATACCCTGTAACCAATAGGTTTGGTTTGGGCAGTATTTTTGTAGGGCTTAATGCGACCCATTTGACGGCCATTTTTCGTCTCAATGGCCTCGCTAATCCACGGTAGGGATAGGCAATATTTGCGCTACGAATGCCCAAATTGTTTTAACACAGAAATGTTTTATTTCAAACAATTCATCCCGCAAGGCATCTTAAGATGCATTTTTCGTCTCAATGGCCTCGCTAATCCACGGTAGGGATAGGCAATATTTGCGCTACGAATGCCCAAATTGTTTTAACACAGAAATGTTTTATTTCAAATAATTCATCCCGCAAGGCATCTTAAGATGCTACTTCCATTGTTTTATTATTGTGTTTGCGGGTTGTGATTGGAATCAAATATATGAAAAGAAATAAATTAATCACAAGGGCATACATTTTAGGTGGTCCCGTAGAAATTTTATCAAAATTGGGTGTGTAGTTTGGGCGAAGGCGAAGTGGGGCGAAGTCGGTCATTATTTATTTTTAAATTGTGTAAATACAGAAAAATATGTGCTTTCTATTACATTCTCAAAATAATATCCATTTCTGAGAATATTATATTCAACTCGAAATAAAACAATGTTTATACCAGTTTTACTAGCGAACTCCCGAATCTGAGCTCAGCCAAGCGAGGCAAGTATCTTATTTATTGAAAAAACTTGTTTTTGGTGCGGAAGCGTGGGGATTCGTGGACGCAATAAAATCTGCCGTAAAACCTGTTGGTTGTCCGCTGAATTGATTGCCAAGGGCGGGCAAGGTCATAAGTCTGCGCTGAAGATGTTTTACAGTTTTTCCCGACTGCGCCACAAGGAGGGTTATGTTTTTCGAGATGTAGAAATGTGTGCACCGTGTAGAGCCAAAAAAAAACAATAAGTGTTAACTAAAACTGGCATAAATACAGGAGGTATACAACGTTGAAGTGACATACTCGTAATAAATCGAACCGCAGGCTATACTAGATTACTATAGTATAATATAATGATAATAAAATAACAAAACAAACATTCGACATTCCCATACAAATTGCCCGGGCGGCTGCTCACTTTAGTATGGAAAAGCGATTTTTTTCCCTTTTTTAAATTTTATTATACTGTCGTGATCTAGTAAAGCCCGTGATTCGATTTATCACGGATGTGTGACACGTTGTATAATAACAATTAATTATTTATATAAAATTTTATTTACCAATAACAAATAGTACAAAAGGCGAACTTAAAGCAAATAGCAATATCTACCATTCAACCTTCGGGACGAATAAAAATCTATCGGTCATTTTAGAAATCCTTGGGGTGATTTTATGCAGCTGAAATGATGATGATGATGATTTATTAGGTGCAGTTTGAGTCAATACTTAATATTTTTGATGCTAATATTTGTCTTAATTCTAAAGGTTGCTTATTGAATAATTGAAATATTACATATTTTAAGCATTTTTTACGGTACAGGTTGTTAAAATATAATTTTTAAGTTTGATCATGAGCCAAACCAGTTAGGGGATGCTCAGATATTGGGTTCGCGAGTTCATTTTATGGTGAACTACTAGTTAGATATAAGTTTATCCTAAAAGCCTCCTCAAAACCATTAAAGTTTATATCCTGACTGCTCTTGATCTATAACTCATTTATAGCTATTAAATGACCTTTTGTACCTACTAGCTCGTTCGTAACTGCAGTAGTTCAAGTATTAGTTTCCACTTCAACAACTTACTGCCAAGTAATAAAGCGTTATGGATCGTACTAAAGTAGTGTATTAATTGAAATACCAAACAGAGGGTTATTCTAGGACTAGACAGTCTCCCCCCCGATGTGGTTCCCATCTTGTCGCGATGGGGGGGCTCAGTACCTGCGGTTGCCTCGGCCGCAGGGAAGCTAAGAGGAACCCATTGCCCGGGTTGAAGCTTAGGCCTCCCCGGGCCCGGCGGAGGCCATTCCTGGCGGGAATGGCCTGGCTGTGAGGGAAGGGGGTGACGACGACCTCCCTACCATCACAGCCGTGGTAGGGGTCGCGGGGGAAGAGGAGTGTCGGTGTTTCGTTGCCGCTCGCCCTATCCTCCGCGACCAAGCGCGGCCGTGGCGCTTGGCACGGCATCGGTGGGGCCGCAGGGGAAGAGGAGTGTCGGTGTTACGTTGCCGCTCTCCCTATCCCCTGCGGCCGGCTGTGTGGGCCCCGGTCGCCGTCAGGTGGACTGGGGCAGGGCCTGCTTCCGCAGGCCCCAAATTATGAGGGCTGGTTGGACGGTGGAAACGGGATTCCATCGTCCAACGGACAGCCCTCCGGAGTGGAAGGCAGGCGCGTGTGCGTGTCAGCGCGCCTGTCCTTGGGCCAAGAGGCCAAGGCGGCGGTTACTCCGGCCCCTCTGATTCAGCAGAGGGTGCCGTGAGGCCGTTGGCGAGCCGGGGCCGCTTAAGTAGCGGCCGGCCGCGCCGGGGCTGTGGAGCATGAAGAAGCACACGGTCCCGGCCGATAGCGGCTGAGAGGTGACACCGCGGAGTTTTTAGTGGTAACACCACATAACCTTACCGGTGTCCCGTAACCGGTAAGGTATCCGAAGGGATTTTCTCCGCGTCAAAAAAAAAAAAAAAAAAAAAAAGGACTAGACAGTCTAAGTTAAGAATTTGTGTCCAGTCTAATAGACATAATAAATGAAAAAAATTTTTTTAGCCCATCGGTTAGATTAGATATTAAAAAATATTGTACATGTATTTTTTTTCGTTTCTCTGAGAAACAAAGAATGACAAAGGTATAGCGAATCGAAATTTCGCGTGTCGTCTATATTAAATAGGAATCTAAACATTTAGGGGAACAAATATAGACCCCGTCACGAGCTCACGGCTAGGTACGATATTTACTTAGCGGTAACGACGCAAGCCCCCGTGAAATGAAGCTTTTCTTCGCACATTAGCCAAAAGTGGCCGGTTTTCGCAAATGTATGTAGAAAAGCTTCACGTCCTCACTTTTAATTATAAACAGTAGTTTATAAAATAGTTTGAAAGGTTTTCTAAGGCTTGGTCATGACAAAATTTTAAATGCTATCTCCGTTTTCTTTCAAATAAATTATTTAAAATGGGGCAGCACTAGACCCCCAAAAAGATATAACATTTTATTTGAAGCCATTTTTCACCACTTTTTATTGTTTATTAAAGAAGTAGTGAAAAATTATAGGCTATTATTACCAGCGTCACTGGAATAAATAGGCTTCTTATTTATTTATTATTATCAACGATATAATTCTCATGTATCCAGAGTCAAATGTCCAGTTTGAGAATAACCCTCCGATCGTTCGTGCTAAAGTATTGTCTTAATTTGCTACAATAAATATCGACAAAAGATTTTTCTTCCTCGAGCAGAATGTTGACTAAAGTAATGACTTTTCCCCACCGTCGTAAAACTAATGAATATCGATGGTAATTAATTTGGAGATACGACTTTCGGGGCGTGAAGATCGATATTGGTTTTTTCTCTAAAAAAAACAAGGTAACAATTTAAGAGAATAAACTGCTTGAGGGAAGCGCCAAGGTCACATTCTCCAAGATAATAGGGGTGACGACAGAGTCAGAAAAGTATGATTGCAATTTGTCCGTCTTATAGATTATCCAAAAATAATGAACCAATATTTTTCAGTTTACCAAAAAACTGGTCTCCCATGCTGGTCTGGGAGAAATAAAAAAAAACTTAGAATGTACCAGCTGCTTCTCTTCCCACGCAGATCGTAAAAGCCGATCGAGGGAATGGGCAAAAATGCAAATCATGTTAACAGGCGATGCGGCTAGCAACCCATCACTGTATTGATTGCTTTTCCATCTTATCGCCCACCTTGACGCTAAAAGTGGCTTTTGGGTCTTGCGGCCCTGGGCTCTGCATAGAGCCGCAAGACCCAAAATGCTCTGTCTGCCCCATTAGGGATAAAGACGTGATAGTATGTATGTATGTACCAAAAAACTGAAAATTCGCAAAGATATGGAGCAACAAAGTTTCGGAGTAAGGGCTTGCGACGAAGTCACCACTGAGTATTAATCGTATATAGACGTGACGTCATTCAAAATTTAATGCGCAGTATTTTTGTATTTTTTAATGGTTGTCAGAGAAAAGAAAAAATACGTATACAATATTTTTTAGTAATCTAACCGGTGGGCTTAAAATATTTTTCTATTTGTCATGCCTAATAAATCATGGTAATTATCTAGGCTAATAATGAAACACTTTTCTAAAAATGAGACATATATTCTATTAATTTTAAAAAAATTAATTGTGTGAGCGAGGTAGCCAATCAAATGTGAAACGCCTCTATATCATCATTCTTATCAGGTCGTTTTATCTCCACTGCAGGAGCACGACCCACTCTGTACCAGAGCCAGAGGACTTGGCCTAAACTCTCTACGCTGGCCAGACGGGTTGGCGAGGTCTCATTGATGTTTATAAGCTTTTGGCTTGCATTCCCTAAGTCGCCTTCTACGACATCCACGGGAGGACTTGGAGTGGCCCTATTCTAATCTACCGGAAACTACACGGCTAAGAAAAATAATAACGGCTAGAAAAATATAATCAAATCAGATTACAGCTGAGATTTTAAGCTGTGAATTCGAGCAATTACTTTTGTTGCAAAGTGTACATTATACTGAAACATTCTTTATTGTCTGCACAAGTTATTGTAGATTTCTGAAAGCGCGAAGTTTAAAAGTTTCAACATTCTTGTTATATTAATCAAGCCAAAAGCCCTGAGAGGAAAATTCATAAAAATGTACACAAATTACGCGGGTACAGTGAACTTTGACGATTTATTACGACCGACACTTTTACGGCTCAATAAAAATTTTCTCTCATTTCCCGACAATTAGGCGGGAACATACGGCCTGCATTTCGCACACACCCGTTTCAGCATTTTTTTATTGCTCACGCCATATCGCTCTTTTTGGGTTAGGTGGCGACTCGTCCCATATAAAACTCGGCCCAGGGACCAGTTATACATTTTCAATTTGAATAGGGGTTAACTCGGACCACATTTTCTTAGACATGGGACGAGTTTACCACCAAATAATAACTAAGGGGTTTACTGGGACCAGGGCAAGCTTACAGCTTAACCCTCATATTCATAAAAATTAACAACTGTTTGCTAAACCTATTTTAGTTGAAACATGTTTCGTTATTCTGTCTCTTTTCAATATTTGACATTGCAGAAACGAGACAAAACGTCGGTGTGTCAAAACGGAGTGGGGGCTTGCTACGTCACACTTAGTAAAAATCATGCTTAAGTGTGACGTCACACGAAATTCCAATGCGCTGTATCTTTGTCATTTTTGGTTTCTCAGTTCTCTTTTTTAATAATCTAACCGATGGACTAAAAATATTTTTCCATTCGTCATGCCTTATTTTTATTAGGTACTTAAATTACAGTTTTACTTTATTACTTAAATCATCAAAAAAAACTTTTTTCGTTGTTTATGTATCTTGAATTATTAACTAAAGTTTAACCCCCTTATTCATAAAAAAATTACAAACGATTTCTAAACCATGATGACTTCTTTATTTAGTTGTTTAAACTTCTTTATATATTTATCCTGCTCATAAGTTTAGACCGAATTAATTTTTTCTAAATTAAAAACTAAATTAAAATCTAAATTATACTCTAAATTAAACTAAACAAATAATAAAAATAAAAAATAAAAACCTTACAAATAGAAAACGTCTTCCAGATCATTGCCCTGCGGTAGAACTATTTCTAAACCTATTTTAGTTCTAATATGTTTTGTCTCGTTTCTGCAATGTCAAATATTGAAAAGAGACAGAATGACGAAACATGTTTTTTACTAAAATAGGTTTAGCAATCAGTTGTTAATTTTTATGAATATGAGGGTTAAGCTGTAAGCTGGGCCTGGTCCCAGTAAACCCCTTAGTTATTATTTAGTGGTAAACTCGTCCCATGTCTAAGAAAATGTGGTCCGAGTTAACCCCTATTCAAATTGAAAATGGATAACTGGTCCCTAGGCCGAGTTTCATATGGGACGAGTCGCCACCTAACCCCTCTTTTTATATCAATGTGCCTACACCCAGCGGGATCACCTGTCTGGCAGACTGATGACTGATGCAGATAATTAGATCTGGATATGTTCTACTAAATTATGCTGAAAATAGAATTTGTTAAGTATTAAAAAAGGAAATATTAACTTTTCTAACTTACTTCCAGCCAGCGGGATATTTACCAATGTTACGTCCGATGAAATTTAAATTGGTAATAACTTTTAGATCTGTAGTTGTTATGTTCACTAAAACAAAAACCATTCTTCTAACGTCCTTATTTCAGCCACAATCAAGCTGCAAAAAAACCTCCAGCTAGCGGACTTTTCCTCATAATCACATTATTTTTGTAACTTTTACACTAAATTAATAAATATAAACTATTTAAAACTATAATTTTACTTAAATTACCTATTCGCAAATCTTCCCTTAAAATTATTAAATTAAAAATACCTATACAATTTGTAATCTATTATGTGGGTAGGCTACAAAAAAGTCTACAAATTCAAGATGTTTACAAGAAGGGTAGTTTATTATCAATGCAAATCCCGGTTAGTGATATTGTGTTAATCAAATTTGCGTAAAGAATATTTGCATTTCCGATACTGACAAGAATAAATATGCATTTACTAAATTTATTCTTACAAGAACAAAAAGTTTTGTTGCAAAGATACCACTACCACTTTGAAGATGCAGGTAGGTAATTTAAATGCTATTTGTTTTAATAAAACATAATTTTATATTGATATGCTCATTTATTTTTATCAATTCAATAAACGCTCTAATAATTTAGTTAAAAGTCTAGGGCTGCAGCTTGAACAGTGTTTTTGTAAGATGTTTCTATAAGATTGTTTTTGTCTCAGATAAGCAAGCCTACTTTTTAATCTCTTTATAATTTCCTACTAGCTGTTCCCAGTGGGCTTCGCTACCCGTGGGAATTTCGGGATAAAAACTGTCATATGTCTTTCACTGGGTATTAAACTATATCCATATCAAATGTTATCTAAATATTTTCAGTGGTTGAAGCGTGAAGTGGTAACAAATAAACAAACGAAAAAACAAATATCAAACTCACTTTCGCATTTATAATATGAGTAGGAAGTAGGATTTAGTCCACAACGAGCTAAACAAACGACCTCCATACATAGTAGGCCAGTGCTGCCCCCTTAGCAATAAATTATCTGAAAGGAAACAGAGATATAATTCAAATTTATATCTTGATGCTTGATCAAGATAAAATTTTAGATAACTCTTACTAAAAAGAACCACTTTTGGCTAATGTTATATTAATCAAGCCATTATCATCATTAGCCACAAGTGGCCGTTTTTCGCTGATGTGCTTTGTAAAGCTTCACGTTCTTCTTACTTTAATACATAAAACTGGTTTTGTTGTGGGTAGGTTTATATCATGTATCAAAGGAATTTAAAAACAATAACAATACTAAGAAATAAGAAACATGATCCATATCAAATTAAATAATATGATATTACCTCGGTAGATACAGATCGATGAGATTGTTCCTAGAATAGGACAATATAAACAACAGAGTCTAGTTACAAATGTAAATATTGTCATACGATACTTGTGTTATGACCACCCATGATTATCATCATCATCATCAGGTCTCGTTAGTCTCCACTGTAGGAGCACGAACTTCTTTGTACTACCAGAGCCATACTTGATTAGAGCAGCCAGAAGATTTGGCTTTCACTCCCCACGCTGGCCAGACGCGTTGAAGAGGTCATTGATAATAAATAATAAATAAATATATAGGGACAAATTACACTGATTGAGCTAGCCCCAAAGTAAGTTCGAGACTTGTGTTATGGGATACTAACTCAACGACACTATATTTTATAACAAATACATATATAGATAAACATCCAAGACCCAGGACAATTTGAAAAAGGCCATTTTCCAACTTGCCCTGACCGGGAATCGAACCCGGGACCTCTGGGTGGCGGACTAGCATGGTGACCACTACGCCACGGAGGTCGTCATTTTTTCGAATTGATGTTTATATGCTTTGTTTAGCTTATATTTCCTAAGTCGCCTTCTACGACATCCATGGGAAGACATGGAGTGGTCCTATTCTACTCTGCCGAAAACAACACGGCAAACCACCCACTAAGAATGTAAATAAGTATATTTTATTATTTAAGGAAATGTTTTATCCAAATAAATTCAGTATTACCTCGTCCGTCATTTGTTTCATTTCACTCCAAGTTAGTTACAACATCACAAAACAGTAAGGCTTGATCAAGATAACATTTTAAATTATATTATCTCCGTTTCCTTTCAAATAATTTGTTTGGAATGGGGGACCCCCAAAATTTCTGGTAACATGCTAGTCCGTCATTCGGAGGCTCTGGGTTTGATGTGAAGCACTCGGGCTTCACATCAAACCCAAATTATAAAATGGCATTTTACCAATTTTTCTGGGTCTTGCATATTTATCTAATTATTTCAAATTACAACGTGGAAGGCACATACCCGTAATAAATAGGACAACGTATGGCTTTACTAGATGTATATTTGTTGTGTTCATTTTAACATCAGCACTTACCAAATCACCGATTCCTATCGTAATACAGCCACGTATGTTTCACAAGTCAAGCGAATGCTTCGGTTTGGTGTAGGTGTAGCTTAACGTTACGACTCGCCAGCAAATATGCTACATTTAATTAATTCCACGTGTTTACTGCCACTTTCATGTGCTTTCCTTGCATCGAAGCGAACTTAAATCCAATTTCATCTGCAGTTAAATTGTAGTTTATATTACAAATGGTTTAGGTGAATTTAAATGCAAATTTTAACTGTAATTTAAATTTAATGTTTGACTTGATAATGACTTTGGAATCTTTTGTTATAATAACATTGCTAACGCAACATTTAATGGCGTTGGCGAACAAAGTTGCATCGCTTACTCCATTATTGAAAAAAATCTTCTGGCTTTCACTCTCCACTCTGGCCAGACAGGTTGAAGAGGCCTCATTGAATAATGATTCCCAAATCGCCTTTTACGGCATCCATGGGAACAACAACTGGTTTGAAACGTGGTGTAAAGCGGCAACAAAAATACATCATCTATGTAAATTTCAACTATTGTTCATATAGATACAGCCTGGACTGACAGACAGACGAACGGACGGACAGCGGAGTCTTAGAAATAGGGTCCCTTTTTTACCCTATGGGTAAGAAACCCTACAAAAGTACATAAGGTAATACTTAATCAGCAAGATAAATATAGAAAAATAACTCAATATTTTTCCGTAAAGTATTCCAAAAATGAACGACTTATATTGAGACGCTTAAAATAATAATAGACTGAAGAAACGACGACTTTATATAAACCATTCAAATGCAGGACACATCAAAAGACTTCCGTAAATAAAGCATTTCTCTGATGAATGCTATTAAGCCTATTTATGCAGATGACAGGACCCGGGTATGGTAAACCTGCGAGGGAATATTGTTCACTGACATAATGATGAATAGAAAGAAAGTGGCACCTTGCTTGCTTTTATATCTTTAAAGCCGGAAGTTAAAATAAAGAAGGCTGAGGCTGGTATGTACATGTTAAGAAAAAAAAGGAAAGCCATGTAACCAGGCAGGTTCAGAAAAAGCAAGTTAAGGTATATAGAAACAGAGAAAGACTAAAGAAACGTTGGATGAAATGTAAAAAAGAGGATATGAGACCTAGGAAGGGCGTCTCTCGGTAAGGATCGATTCTCTCTAGACCCGAGTCCGATCCATCTTTAGGAAATCTAATATTTAATTTTCCGTCCAGTCAATCAATGTGAAAAATAATGCATTTTAAATCAAATAATTTTAAAGTATGGCTAAATGTTTCCTTATAACAAAAAACTAGTCAAGTATTTTAAAGTTATCATGCCTTCCCTGTTTATTTATTTTATTTTATCCAACTTTATTTTTCCAATGTACAATCATAGGCACATTCAAAGTGATGTATTTTTTTTTTAATATGTGGAGTTAGGATAAGTATTTTAATTTTTAAGATTCGATATCTATTATTATTCGTTATCTATGAAAGGTTCCATTGTTTGCATATTTTCGTACAAATATATCTTGATGACGCAATTTTACCATTTTACCGAAAAAAATGTTTTGGAGAAAATCATATACCAGTCCCACAGTAAAATTTCATGTTGAGGGGCTGACTCACACTTAGGGCGTATTCGAACGACACACGCTGCCGTTTGACGTTTGGCGTTCTGACTGCGACCACGAAGAATGTAACTCCTATTCGAAACGTTAGACAAACCATTTGTGCTAAGCCCCATTTGGTTATGTGGTTTCCGGCAGTTTAGAATAGGGCACTCAGTCAGTCTTCCCGTGGATGTCGTAGACGCGACTTAGGAAATACACGCTAAACTTCGCTTATAAACTTTGTTTAGCTTGTATTTCAAATCAATAGGTCCTCTCCAACCCGTCTGACCAGCGAGGAGAGTGTAGGCCAAATCCTCTGGCTGCTCTGGCTAAATATGGCTCTAGTAGTACAGAGAGGGTCGTGCTCCTGCAGTGGAGACTAAAAAGACCTGTTAATGATGATGATTGACAAAGCTCCGTTTATATAATAAATTAATAATGTGGTCAAAGCGCAATAGTTTAAAAACCAATAAAGAAAGTTCATGAATACATGTACGTTAGGTAAGTACCTAATAATATATTACTTCCTTACAAAAGTGCCGAGTGATTTGCCACTCGAAATCATTCCCGATCCCGTAATTACAAAATGAAAAAGTAACAGAAAAATCCTTCATTATACAATATGCTCTATGCTGTCAGTCTTTAACTTACTTGCAATCTTCCTACAAATTATAAAATTAAAAGCTTTAATTTTTAATTATTTTATAAGAAAACTTTTTTACTACCTACTCGGATTGTCAAAATTTCGTTCAAAATAAAAAAAAGGTTTAACATGAGGCTAATTTTGCGCTGTGTCAAAATATGCACACACAGTCAGACAGACTAACAGACATTAACATCAAACTTTTAACATCTGTCTTTTTTTGTCGGGGGTTGAAAAGAGATATAGTTATCTGTTTTTGTAACGCCGTGTGGTTTCCGGCAGAGTAGTATAGATTGTAGGCTGATCACCTGATTGTCCGATAAGTAAGATGATCCGTGCTTCGGAGGGCACGTTCACATTGGTCGTTACCTAAAACCATGTCAGAGGCCTTTAAGGCGGTTTAAAAACTCTGACACTAGTACACAAGATAAGAAGAATAAGGATAGAAGCACTCCAAGTCTTTCCGTGAATGTCGTAGAAGGCGACTTAGGATAATACAAGCTAAATAAAGCTTACAAACATGAATGAGACTTCTTCAATCCGTCTGACCAGCGAGGAAAGCTGCTCTAGCCAACTATGGTAGTACAGAGAGGGTCGTGCTCCTGCAGTGGCGACAAAAAGACCTGACGACGATGACGATGAGGATGATAGTTATCTGTGTTATGGTTGTTTTGTATCCCATGACCGTAATGTCCACGCCATTCTTTTGCACAACTTTTCCAATAAACCGGCCAAGTTGGAAACTCCTCAGACTTAGCTCCGCGGTTATTTCCATCGAATGGTATTTGTGTACCTCCTGATTATTAGGATATCCTATCCTGTAGGTACATGCATAGTACATAGATACACTATCATATCTTCATCTTATAAGTTTAGAAAAAACCTACAGAAGTCAGATCCAAAGCATTAAAATAGTTGGTCAAATTAGCGGCATTGCCTATTAATAATTTATTTGTTTGTGTACATTCCCTTAATCTTAGATTTGCTTTTAGGGTCTGCACGGGAAGCGAAGCAGCTAGTTTTTTTTTTTTGTTTTTTTAGTGTATACTACATATTTTTTTCTCTCAAAAAATAATATCTCAAATATACTAACTTGTATATTCTTAATCTTTCTCCAGTAGTATTGTTTCAAATGAGAAAAAAATCGTCTTTCTCTTGATACAGATTTTTAAGCGATAAGTATGTAGATATTGGCGTAATCTTTAGAAATTAAAAAAACGCGGTTAGTCTGCGTTTTCAAACTACTTCCAAACAAGGATGAGCATAGCAATGCGTCGTGACCTTTTTTGATGTACTCGTATATTAATCTATTATTCAAAGACGCCTGGATCGATTTGAAAATTTTAAAGGATGTACTTACCTAGTGGTCTCATAGAAATTTTATCAAAATCGATTGTGTAGAATGGGCGGGCGTGGGCGTTTACAGTTCTGAAAAATTATTCTAAAAAACGGATTAAGTCTGATCATCGACATTTTTCATAGTGTAGTTATTTTACAAACAAAAACAAAACGAACATTATATTCTATGTGTCCCAAGTAACACGGTTGTAAAACGTTACTCAAAACAACGCGTCGGCATCAACAGAAAAACTCATAAAATGATTACGTGACAATTAGCAGATTGCACAAACAAACGTATAAAATAGACTCAATTAGGCACCACCCCCATAGAGAGACGAGACAGCTTACATTGTTTTTAAGACGTTTTCCTCTCGTAAAAACTTCAGTGACTTTGTTTTAACCGATTCCAAAAAAGGAGGAGTTATCAATTCGTCGCGGTCTTTTATTTTTTACGTACTTACATTTTTTTTTGAAAGTTTTCTTTTCTCAACTGATAAGCTGGTGTTCTAAAACTTCTATCACGGGCGTGAGTCAAGTGATAAAACTGTGGATTGGTGTACTATTGCTGAATTTCTACAATAGGTATCGGAGGTTTCATCACATTGCAGAAATATTATTATTATTTTTAATTAATAATAATAATGCAGCTGGCTATGTATCTTGTATATATACCTATGTATGTATGAATGTTTGTTTAGGTCAAATCTTGCAACTCAATTTTCAACCAGTTATTCTCTACCGATTTAGCTGAAATTTTGCATACTTGTGTAAGTCGGATGACAATACAATATTATGATGAGCTGTTCTTTCTGATGATAGAGCCGGGAGATTTCAACGGGACTCAGTTATAAACAACATAACCTCATTGAGTAGGACTCGTTTGATTTGTTTTGACGAGCACTTTATGATAGACGATGCCTAGGGTCTGATCACGGAGACGGAAAATGGTCGATGGAACTCAGTAATAAAAATACGCAACTCCATCGAGTTTGTGCTTATTTCATTTGTCTTACTAAGTATTTCGGGCATACAATAAAAGCTTGTACAGAAAATGTATTTTAATCAAAAAACTTATATGCATGTAATACGATTTAAGAATTACATGCGAGACGAAGATTATTAACATCAATGAGGCCTCTCCAATGCATCTGGCCAGCGAAGAGAGTGTAGGCCAGATCATCTGGCTGCAGTGGCCAGGTATGGCTCTGTAGTACAGAGAGGGTCGTGCTCCTGCAGTGGAAACTAAAAAAGACCTGATGATAATGTATGTTCACCGATTATTTGAAGACGCCTAGACTGATTTGGAAAATTCTAATCTTTTTTGTTCGAAAGAAAGAAACTTGTTAGGTGGTTCCATAAAGTTTGAAAAAATCGGTTGGGTAGTTTGTTGGTGAAGTCGGATTATAGTTTCCAGAATATGTAGGGTACAATAGGGGTAACGACAGAGTCCGAAAAGTATGATTGTAATTAGTCCGTCTTTTAGATTATCCAAAAATAATAGACCCGTATTTTTCAGTTTACCAAAAAAGTAAAAGTTCACAAAGATACGGAGCGTTAAAGTTCCGGAGTGGGGGCATGCGACGTCACACTTAAGTAAAAATCGTGCTAAAGTGTGACGTCACTTACTCACACGCGAAATTTCAATGCGCTGTATTTTTGTCAGTTTTGGTTTCTCAGAGAAAAGAAAAAATACATGTACAATATTTTTTAATAATCTAACCGATGGACCAAAAATACTTTTCCATTCGTCATGCCTATTTAGAACAACTGGCTCGCACCACGAATGCGGTAAAAGAAATTAAAATGTACAATCAGAAATAAATTAATTTTACTTTGGGTTCAGAACAAGTAATTTATTTTCTAAGCAATGCGTGAGCAAATTTTAACTTTTTGTTACTTATTTCCTTTTTATTGGTTCCGTACCCAAAGGATAAAAACGGGATACTTTTATTAAGACTCCGTTGTCAGCAAGACAGTTGAAATTTTCAAAATGATTTGTTTCTACTGCCGCTATAGCAATACATATAATAAAACAGTAGGAACCGCGTGTCTGTACATTTGATAAAAATTACAAAAAATGGATGTGGGCGATAAGAAAAGAGTAACAGAACACAAAAAAGATTTTTTGGATTTTTTTGTCTGTCTATCTGTCTGTCTGTCTGTCTGTCTGTACTCGCTAATCTTTAAAACTACTGAACAGATTTTTACGCGGTTCACTAAAAGATTAAGCTCATCCCTGAGCAACATATAGGCTTTGTTTCATCGAAATCTGTTGTCAGATAAAAAAGTTATTATCATTTAAAATTTAAAGATAATTTTTCTATTGTTTATTGTTTGTCTGTTGTACTTAACACGCCAATCTGAGGAAATACTGGACGGTTCGAATGAAACTTTTTCTGTTATGTAGCTGTTAAAGCCTGAGCAACATATAGGCTTTAATTGATTTTGGAAAATGGAACACCTGATGCAGAGCCTTAATGGTCCAGTTAAACTATGAGAAATATATAAATGACGCCTTAGCAAAAGTAGTTTAGCCTGATGAACATTTTTTGTTGAGATATAAAAATCGAAAATCTAGAACACCTGATGCAAAAACTTAATGGTCCAGCTTAACGACAAGAAATATGAAAATGACGCCTTAGCAAAAGTTGTTTAGCCCGCTGAGCATTTTTTATTGAGTTATAATTATAAAAATCAAAGATCTGGAATACCTGATGCAAAAACATAATGGTCCAGCAAAACTATAAGAAATATAAAATGACGCCTTAGCCAAAGTAGTTCAGCCTGATGAGCATTTTTTGTTGAGATATAAAAATCGAAGATCTGGAACACATGATGTAGGACCATAATGGTCCAGCTAAATTATAAGAAATATAAAAAGGACGCCTTAGCAAAAGTAGTTCAGCCTGATGAGCATTTTTTGTTGAGATATAAAAATCGAAGATCTGGAACACATGATGTAGGACCATAATGGTCCAGCTAAATTATAAGAAATATAAAAAGGACGCCTTAGCAAAAGTTTTTCAGCCTGATGACCATATTTATATGCCGGAGTCTTAAATTCCACGCGAACGAAGTCGCGGGCATCAGCTAGTCAAAAAATACTAGAAACAAAATAAAATAACTATTTAAGGAGGGCTCCTATATGAAAAACGTGATTTCTTATAGATGATGGTACGGAACCCTTCGTGCGCGAATTCGACTCGCACTTGGTCGGTTATCTCACTATTTTTAAACACATGAAATCATCTAGTGGAAAATATTGTGCAGTAGATAAAAAGTTTTAATTAAAAACTTTAATAACTTTGCTTGCATTTTAATTTAGTTCAAATATTTGTATTACACTAGCCGAAGCCATTTAGGGAGTACCCATAACCGGAGAGCATGCATGAAAAGAGTTATGAGTGTTGACGAAGCAAAAGAGGTTTGCAAGGATCGTAGTAAGTGGAAATCCATGGAAAACAGGCGTGAAAATATGTATGTATGTATGTATGTAAGCGAAGCCTGCGACTTAGTCCGCGTGGACAAAAATGCTCATCAGGCTAAACAACTTTTGCTAAGGCATTATTCAAATATTTGCCAAAACTTGACTTTTCGGATTCTAAAACACATTAAACGAAGACACTTATATTGTTAAGATTGATTTTCTGTTATAGTTCGAAGACATATTCCTATTTATCTGTAATATATCCACACCATATAAATATAGATATATCCAGAGTTACCAAATCTTTTCATAAACAATACTTAGCAAGAAAATAGGGAACCATTTACTCAAACTTACCCAATATTCCTTCAAGCAAATATACCCGAAGTAGTCATAAAATTAACTTACACCTCCATTCTAGAGGATGGCTTCACGCAACGAGTATTTTCACATTGGACGACAACGATATCGGCACGATATCGGCACGATATATTTCCTAAATATATCGGCACGATATCGTGCCGATATACGAGTATTATATACACCTCCTTAGGAAATTCCGTTCTGTATGTAGTACCTACAATAATTCTGCGGTATAGTGTCAAAGCCAGATTATTGTTTAGGCGTTGGACACACTGAAAAGACGTTAGACGCGGACGGGGACATATGTCTCTTCCGCGACGGCAAGCGACGGTTTCATACAAAACGTCAAGTCGCAGAACACACAGTAAGAACGGGCGCCCCGTCCTTGCCCTTTGCCTTGGACGTTTCTATACATTTTGTATGAAACCGTCGCTTGCCGTCGCGGAAGAGACATATGTCTACGCCCCGTCTACCTCTTACGTCATTTCTATGTGTCCAGCGCTAAACATCGGCCAATGTCGTCCCGATCTTCTTTTAGTCAGAGCCGACTATATTCAGTGTCGTGTAGCTATCGTTTTCGTACCAGTGTGAAAGCTCTCAACGCAGGCAACTTAATAAGCTTTTCGATAGCTTGTCGGTGAAAGCATTTTATTACCGGATTTTGGTTGAGAACGTAGGAAATTACTTTTCTGGGAAATCTATCGAAATGAAGCA
Source organism: Acrobasis consociella (assembly GCA_963555685.1). Classification (NCBI taxonomy): domain Eukaryota; kingdom Metazoa; phylum Arthropoda; class Insecta; order Lepidoptera; family Pyralidae; genus Acrobasis; species Acrobasis consociella. The sequence goes on along the minus strand of OY743111.1, from coordinate 3,227,288 downwards.
TAATTGCGGACATCAAAGGATTAGAAATATAATCAATTTATTTGCGTTTTTTGGCAGGAAAAAATGTCAAAGGAAATATTATCAATCGAAAATTAATAAGCCTACTTAGAGTGAGTCCATAAAGGCGTGGTAACGCGAAAATTATGACTTTTGCTTGATATACTCAAAAGACTTACAATTCTGATAAACAAATTAGCAAAAAGGTGCGTGTAGGCTGTTTTTCTTGAATAGGTACCCGAAGACATTAAAAGTATCTCAAATAGGTATTTGTGATACTTTTGATGTCTTTGGGTAAGGCATTCCAAAGTCAACATATATATTTATTACTCCCGTCTTCGCTTGGCTATAAAATATATTTAAAACATATGTATTAGGTTAGTAAATCATGTAAAAGAAACAAAACATGTTATCTCATATAGTATCCAAAAAGACCTAGCAACATAATTTAGCAGCAACAAATTTTCATGGATCATTGATTCAAACCCAAGAACAATATCATAAATATTAACAGGCCTTATAACCTCCATTTTGTGAAATACGTTAACAAATGGGCTGGGTTATTTTTGTTCGAGTTAAAATTATAGTCAGAGAGTAAATACATACAGACTGCGGAATTCCTTGGGTGACTATTAACGGCATTTGAGTTAGTACCGAATGGTCGCAAACGCAAATAGCCTAATGTAGAAACTCGTCTAAAATGCTACTTTGAACCCGTTTCAAAAGCAACGTTGCAAGTATAGTCTCAAAAGACGAAAGCGCTATGGGGGTCCGAAGTAGAAATAGGTAGTTCAGGATTCCAGGGTGTATATAGTAGACGAAACTCGGATCTCGTTAAAATAGCAACCCATATAAGTTGCAAGTATAGTCTTAAAAGACGGAAGCGCAACCAGGGTCCGAAGCAGCACAGGTAGCTCAAGATTCCTGGTACATAGTAGAGGAAACGTAAAGGGGGTAATAGCCACTTTCACCCCTGTGCTTGACTAGGCTGCCATACATTGATGACAGTAGAACGACAAACTGCCTCCGTGGTGTAGTGGTTAGAGCGTTTAGCTCATACCCGGAGGTCGCGGGTTCGATTCCCGGCGGGGGCAACGACTTTGTGTTGTTGTCCTAGTTTGGTTAGGACCTTGCAGGCTGATCATCTGATTGTCTGATAAGTAAGATGATCCGTGCTTCGGAGGGCACGTTAAGCCGTCGGTCCCGGTCACTGTCTTTGACATTGGTCGTTACCTAAAACCATGACAGAGGCCTTTACGGCGGTTTAAAAACTCTGACACTAGTGTTAGTCACTAACACACACGATAAGAAGAAGTAGAACGAGACCAAAGGCTTATTGTGCTTTTCGGAGCACAGAGGAAGAACAAAATGAACTTCTTTTTATTACACATTAGGTGCTGGACACACAGAAAAGACAGGCACCCTGTCCTTATCCTGCCCTTGCTGTGTATTTTGCGTCGCGACGATTCTATATAATTTGTATGAATCTGACGCGGAGGAGACATATGTCTGCGCCCCGTCCGCGTCTTATGTATTGTCTGTATGTTCAGCGCTTTGGCAGACATGTGTTTTAGGGCTCTAACAGACGAGCGACAAAATATTCCCACGACCCTGGTCCCACCACCCGCAACACTTGAGTCACACAAGTCACTCGTCTATTAGCGCCCTTACATAAAGTTTCGAAGATAGTGCCTGAAATAGGGGGCAGCAATACAGCCACGACGTCATATCAGGCGATCGCGGATTTCGTGACCTTGACACACAAGGTCAAGATCCTTGGCTCACACATCGGAAGTTTGGTCGTCCAACATTTGAGCTCTTCTATGCTGTTCTGAGATAAAGAATACTTACAATATACCAGCTGCTTTTCTTACCTATTTATTTAACTTCATTACAATATATATGTAAATGGCGAACTTAAGGCCAGGGGCCTTTTCTACCAGTCAACTAACAGGTGATGCTGAGAAAGTAATCATGTCATTAGGTGATGCGGTTAAAAACCAATTACTATTTGATAACTTTTTCGACTTTCTCGCCCTTTAGGTCATGCAGCCCTTAGCTTTGCTTAGAGACGCAAGACCCTAAATGCTCTGTCTACCACAGTAGGATAAAGACGTGATGTGTATATATATGTGCATCTAGTAAGGATCAAACTCGTGCCTTATAAATGCACGGTCGCTGAATAAACCACTTGGCCACCTGTGCTTCTACAGGCGTATAGCAGGAGTCAGCACAGGCATATAGTATATCTTCATAAACCTGCATACATAATAATCTGTCACTGGACAAACCCGTATATCTCCGAATCCTGTGCACATAGGATGCTGCTGCCCGCTGTCTAATTATTAGACAGTGAGCGTTTTAGACGAGTTTCTACATAGACCATTTGCGTTCATGACAATTCGATTCTTACTCAAAATAGAGAACTTTCTTGGGTCAAAAATATATTAATTGGTACTGTTATAAAAACTAAACGACACAGAAAATTAAACGTCACTTGTTATTGATCATAAAATATGCAATTTTAAAGTGATTTTTAGATTTATTATTGCAGAAAAAAATATATAAAGCTTGAATTTCATACAAATCCCATAGAGAATGTTTGTGTGTGAAAATCATTTAGAAAAAAGTGTGATGTAAAATATTTAGTCTTTGGAAAGTAGCGGATTCCATCTACTGCGATTGTTATCTGCCTGAGTGGTGACTGGGGCCAACTCCGTCCTTTGTTAGGATAGTCAAATTCCAGCAGTAGATATTAGTCTACTACTACATACTACATTAGTCTACTATCATCATCAGGTTTTTTGGTCTCCACTGCAGGAGCACGACCCTCTCTGTATTATCAGAGCCAAACTTGGCCAGAGCAGTCAGAGGACTTGGCCTACACTCTCCAAGCTGGCCAGACGGGTTGGAGAGGTGTCATTGAAGTTTATAAGCTTTGTTTGGCTTGTATTTCCTAAGTCGCCTTCTACGACATCCACGGGAGGACTTGGAGTGGCCCTATTCTACTCTGTCGGAAATCACACGGCACCTAATTAGTCTACTATATTAATAGTGTAACTAAGTCCTGGCCGGGAATTAAAGAAAAAGGTGATTTTCAACTTCTTAGAACGTTTATTCCTATTTTGAACTACTTTCACACTGGTTAATTAGATATCAAAAGTTTAGACAAGTTTTTGTGACGCGCAAGCAGTCCCCGCGAGAAAATCCAAAAAGACAAGAGAAAAAAACATGGCGAACTTGGGCCGCGCTGTCATTGGTCGAGCGCGGACTTGTGTCGGATACACACACTGCACATTATCACGGCGACATACATTGCGTTCGGTTACAAAACAAGGTAAATAACATATAAGTCAGTCACTAGACAAACCCGTATGTCTCGGAACCCAGCAATTTGTCTGCGGCTCCCGGGGCTCGTCCAAAGTTATCAAAAACGTTAATCTCTCCCGACATCCCCAAAATTGTTTGTATTTTTCCGAGAGCAAAAATAAATTCGCCCCGCCGTCTTGCTAAGAAAGTGAAATTACTTAGTTACTTAAAAATGTTAGGAATGTTCGGGAAGCTCTGCCTTTTTTGCTTTTTAATTTATTATTCTTGCGGTTTAAGGTAAATACCGTGCAGTGGACTACCATTTTTTTTTTCACGTTAAAAGTCTTTTATTTTTATTCTTCCCCGGGCTTTATCTGCTTAGAGCCTCAAAATACAAAGCTCTGCCCCATTAAGGATAAAGACCAGATTGTACATGTTCGTATGTTTGTATGTACAGTGAAACCAAAAGGACCGTAACCTTGTATGTTATTACAAAATTTTCAAATCGTCCTGGGTCTTGGATGTTTATCAATATATGTATTTGTTATAAAATATAGTATCGTTGAGTTAGTATCCCATAACAAGTCTCGAACTTACTTTAGTACTAGCTCAATCAGTGTATTTTTTCCCTATATATTTATTTATTTACGTGTTTTTCACCCATTGACGTAGATTTTTAAAGTCGAGCATCAGAAAGGCTCATCAATCTCATCATTTATTTGACATCATTTGTTTATTCGAATTAGTATAACATGGGTACCATGATACTAATGTTACAATTTATTTATTTTGTTTAATTTAGCTTTAAATTTAATTTTTAACTTAGTCATTCATTTTGTTGAGCAATATTTTTGATTGTTTTATTCTAGTTAAAACAAATCTAACAATGTCCAAAATTATATATAATATCACATAATTAATAGATTCTTAATCTATAATATAACTTGTCATCTATTAAAAATTATTTCACAGAATAGAAGCATTTATCCATAAGTACTTACCCAGAAAAAAAATTCAAAATTTTTGAAATTAAAACTTTTTAAACCATTTTAAAATTTAAATCTTTTAAGTCATTAGGACAGTTTATTTTAAAAAATTATAGACATACCTAAAATGAATAAAGCATCCCCATAATAAAGCGATTCGATTTTAACTAATGAGATGTCAGTCAATTCTTAGTTATGGTCCAGATGACATGACGATGGAACCAAAATAGTGCTGGGATACATCGCCTATTAACCTTGGTTTTGCCGTAGCCGGTAAAAAACAACACACAAGTCTTTCAGCTTTAGATATAAAATAAACGATATTTATGAAGCACTGAATTGATAAATACGACCAAGCTCTCCACAAACCTTATTTATGATATTATCGAAGCCACAAAACAATAAAACGGTGTTGTATTCTTTCATCGCCTGTGTTTTTATTCGCGATTACGATCCGAAAGCACTGACCTTTCTCATAAAACAATATTAAACATTGTTTTGTGTTTTGAAATATTTTTATTGGCTCCGACGAAACGAGCTAAACAGCTCAAACAAAAGATTTAACTGTTTTATCGCTGCAATAAACTATGAAATACACGTTTATCGAGATCTGAGTTGTCACAATTCAAAGGATTATTTCTATAAATTTATTGTAAGAGGTAGTCATAGAATGAACAAAGTCAACTTTCAAAGCTATGTATACACGTATAATATGTCTGTCATTTATGCTGATGGGAAAAGAATTTATTTTTTCGTTAGTTTTCAAATTTCGTGTTTCAACTTATTTTTCCGAAAAATAACTTGAAAAAATTCCATTATTTGAAAAGTTTTGGAAAATTGCCTGTCACTAGTCATTAATAATGGTATTTTCCGTCGCCGTGTTGTAGTTTACCTGATCATTCCGCTGCGGCAACAGTTTTCGCCGCTGCGGTGTGGCCCGCTTGCATTTTTTATCCTCTACAATAAAGAGAATTGTTCTAAGTTTGAAGCTAATGTCTGTCTGTCTGTCTGTCTGTGGCATCGTAGTGCTCGAATAAGTACACTAACTTCTATGCGGGTTTTTTTACTTAAAAGCAAGTTTCCTTGTAGTACTTAGCTATACTATGTTTGATGAAAATCATTCATGCTGTTTATAAGTTATGGATGGTTAACGTTTCAAAATATATATGTTTTTAATTTGCCTGGCAAGTAAACTTGACGGCTAAATGCTTTACCTCCCTATAAGTGTACGATACGAGTTTTGCCTTTTCTTTTCTTTTTTAAATTATTATGTTAGTACTTTTGTACCATAACTTATGATTATAAGTGCAATAAATTAAATAAATAAATACAATTATGTCGCTGTATAGTCACACTGTGCCGCCACGGCTGGCGTCGTAACGGTTATAAACAAAATCCACGCGCGGAACCGCAGCGGTTTTTGCTGCTGTACGTTGTGACGAAGTGGGTGAAAAATAAAAAGACATATAATTATATCTCCATAGATTTATTAGATGAGAGACTTACACTTGGCATACACAGTTTAACTTCGGCTATATTTTAAATAGTGAAAACAACGCCATTGTGAAAAGTTTAAATCGATTTATATTTCAGTATGTCTCGACTAAAGTTAGAGGTAGTTTCAACGATATTTCTCTGGAGTTGTTGACAGGCGTGAAGAAAGTTTGAATGCGTTTTCAAAGAGAAGCTGCAGTAGGCAGCCTACTTTACTGTCAAACCATAGTCACCTTTATTTCTATCTTAGAAATGCATAGAATGGCTTGAAAACACTCAAGCGAGAAGTCGCGGGACCTTTGTGTTGCTCAAGCTATACTATGCATTGCGCAAATAGAAATAAAGAAGAATATGGTTAGACTATGAAAGTGCGCTTCTTGCCGCTTTTCTTTCGGTGTGAGCCAAGCCTTATATCTAGACTAGTGGCCCGTCCCGGTTTTGCACGGGTATGTATTATATACAGTACCTGGGCGACCGAGCTTTGCTCGGATACATCTCAAACATTAACAATTTTTTTTAAACTTGTCTAAAAACAAAGCAAAATAAAAAAAAATATAAACTTAAACATAAAAAAAACAAAAGTAAGTCACCAAGTGGGATTCGAACCCGTAACACTCTTTATAGCGCTCGCTATCCTTAACCACTGAGCTAAATCAAGGCGGTCGCGGCGCGACGAAATTAGCGACCATATTCTGCGTGGAAAGAAAAACGCATGAAAACTCGAAAACACGCGTTTTCCCAAACATAAGACTAATCTAGATCGATTGTTTACCCCCGAAAACCCCCATATACAAATTTTCAGCGAAATCGTTAGAGCCGTTTTCGAGATCACAGAAATGTATAAATAAATATATATATATATACATACATACATACAAGAATTGCTCGTTTAAAGGTATAAGATAAAAAACTCAGGAATCACTATATCTATGGATAAAACTGCATTAAAAGCCGTTGAGTAGTCTGTTGCTTTTCATCATTCATTTGAATTTGTAAAATATAATTAATTTCTCAATTCTTCTAAGCAAGAAATTATAAAAAAAGAAATGATAAAACCAGTAAATGATGTGAGAAACATATATTTTTAGGGGCCAATATGATAAATCCTAGTTAAGTGGCTGTTAAGATAAAAATTATAAAAATCCGGCCAAGTTCGAGTTGGACTCGCGCACGAAGTGTTCCGTACCATTATGAATAAAAAAATTACGTCTGTATTATTTTTTTCTGTTTTAAGCATTTGTTGTTATAGCGGCAATAGAAATGTATCAGATACAGCCTGGTGACAGACAGACGGACGGACGGACAGCAGAGTCCTACTAATAGGGTAGCGTTTTTATTCTTTGGGTACGGAACCCTAAAAAGGGCAAAAAAGTTTACAGATTGTCGCAAAACGGTTACATAAAGTTGTTTGATGTTCGAAATTTACTTCCTTCGTGATCGTATTTAGTTTATCCTTATCTTAGTCCATAATATACATTAACATATATCTATATCTATATCTGGCTTTCCTATATCAAGATTACAGGCCCCAAGTGATAGATTTTAATGCGTCCACATAAACTGCGCCGTTATGTCGTTGGTTATATCAGAAGCATATTGGTATCATACAGTTTATGGATATTGTGATAAATTGGTTTTAAAGATAACGGTGTGATAACTAAATACAATGTCCTTTTTAATTAAGTACAAATATTTTAAGGGGTGATTCAGTCCATCATTCCTAACAACTATTCCCAATAAATGTATATCGAAACACAAAAAAATATATTTCATTTACCATAGTAATGATATCACGCGACTACATCGATTTGTATGAAAATCTAAAATATTTGTTTCGTATTTCGAAATACATTCATTGGGAAAAGTTGTTCAAAATGATGGACTGAATCACCTCTTAAAATATTTGTTATTAAAAAGGTCATTGTATAAGATAAGTTACCTGACATGTGTTCTGCTTAGGGTAACAAAATTTATACTGAATTACATGGTACAATAAAATAAGGTATTCTCTTCCCGTGACAGCTGATGACGTAGGTGGAACTTGACTACGTCATCAGTTTGATATGTTGCCACTGTGTGAAATTGAATTACCTGAGCGTAATGCATTTTTGAACTTTATATACCAATTTCGAATTAATAATCCATTATATCAATTTATAAAATATTGAATTGATAAATCACGCGAGAATCGCGAGATACTAAATAGCTAAGTTACTTCATATTTTTTAAAATATTCATGAACTAATTGAGAAAGTCCTTAAATTTACCGAAAAGTACAATCAGTGGCAACACTTTGTGACGTAGTCAAGTTCCATCTCGGGAAGAGAATACCTGTTTTATTATACCATGCTGAATTACTTTCCCAAACGATCCTCTTCTAGTGAAACTATGGCATCATATAACATGGATATACAACATGGAAGGGACTAAAAAAATTCTATGTCTATGAAAGGGACATACTCATAATAAATCGAACCACGGGCTATACGAGATCATTATAACCTAATGAAATTAAAAAAAACAGTTAATAAAAATAAAAAAATAGCATTTTTAATACTAAAGTGTGCAGCTGGCAATTTGTAAGGCAATGGCAAGTTTCATTCGAATCCGTCCAGTATTTCCGTAGATGAGCGTGTACAAAGAGACAGAATTTTTCAATTCTTATTCTATTAAGATATCTCTATTACTTCAATTTTAAATAGAAATATATTCAATGTACATACCCGTTTTTTAAGGGTATTTATTATTTACGAACGTGATTCTCTTTTATACGAAGAAACGTAAATAACTCAAAAATAATTCCATGAAAGTTACTAACTTTACATAGATTATTCTCTTACATTTAAGCAAGTAGATTTTTATCACTTTTAATAAAATTCAATTTCTTTTCTCTTTTAAAATTAACTACTTCAAATTTCAACACACAAAATTATTATAATTCATAATACAATTTACTAAATTCACATTATTTCAATGAAACTTCAAAGAATGGAGTCACGACTTTATAATTGACTCATAACCTTTTTGAGCGATTTACGACTGAGATAATGTATGTTTTACAGCTTAGAAAAGCTTTTAAGGCTCCCTAAATCCTTGCTTAAATCTGAGTCTAGACGAGACACAATTAGGTACTTTCCTGGCTCAGAAATAAATTATTTGATACTGTTATGAAAAAAAAAACATCACAAAATAATATCACTTGTCATGATTCCTCCACTGCCTCCGTGGTGTAGTGGATAGAGCGTTCGGCTCATGCCCGGAGGTCGCGGGTTCGATTCCTGGTGAGGGGCAATGACTTTGTGTTGTTGTCCTAGTTTGGTTAGGACATTGCAGGCTGATCACCTGATTGTCTGATAACTAAGATGATCCGTGCTTCGGAGGGCACGTTAAGCCGTCGGTCCCGGTCACTGTCTTTGACATTGATCGTTACCTAAAACCATGTCAGAGGCCTTTAAGGCGGTTTAAAAACTTTGACACTAGTGTTAGTCACTAACACACACGATAAGAAGAAAGAAGACTTGTCATGACCATAATTCCATTTTAAATGTGATTTTAGGTTTATTGTTGCAGAAAAACTGATTTGACTCCAGAAAACCATGACGTCATTAGTCTATATTTCATGCAAATTCCTAAAATGTTTGTTTTGACGATTAGAAAAAGCATTATATTTGAGTATTTGGAAAGTAGCGAATTTTTGTATATTCTAAATATACACTACTATTCCACTATACTTTGTAAGACCATTGTAAAGTGTGGGAAGTCACTTTATCCCGAAATAGATTTTATTCGTAGTAAACAGGGTTGTTTACCAGGTATCAGTAAGTAAATACGTAGAGGCCGGTAGGAAAGTTTTGAGATTAAAATAGTATAGTACGAAAAACATTAGTAGAAAATTATGTCGAAAACGCGTTTCTTCGCCTAAATATTTTTCAAAATAATTTCTAGCGTTGGCATAACTGCCTTCATGGTGTAGTGGTTAGAGTGTTCGGCTCATACCCGGAGGTCGTGGGTTCGATTCCCGGCGGGGGCAACGACTATATGTTGTTGTTCTAGTTTGGTAAGGACATTGTAGGCTCACCTGATTGTCTGATAAGTAAGATGATCCGTGCTTCGGAGGGCACGTTAAGCCATCGGTGCCGGTCACTGTCTTTGACATTAGTCGTTATCTTAAACCATGTCAGAGGCCTTTAAGGCGGTTTAAAAACTCTAACACTAGTGATTAGTCACTAACACACACGATAAGAAGAAGAAGCGTTGGCAATACATTTCTCCATACGCTGATATCAGTCATTAAAAATATACTTCAATATTTTATTTTGGATTTCTGCACGAGCCTTCTTCCAAGCTAATTAAGGGATTCCTAGTAAGGGATACATGAATTTCCTAGTTCCAGTGCTGTCCCCTTTGAAATACATTATTTGAAAGGAAATGGTGATATATTTAAAATTTTGTCTTCAGTATGCTCTAGATAACCCTTCAAACTATTTTATGAACTACAGTTTACAGTTTACACATTTGCCAAAAGTGGCCGCTTTTTGCAAATTTGCGGAGAGAAGCTTTACTGTCTCACTTTAAACTATACCTAGTTTAGTTTTTGACTAAACGTTCTCTGCCAATAAAGGAGGGATTTGCCTATAAACACTACGCTAGGCAGATGGGTTGGTGAACACAACCTTTTTTTGCCAGTTCACCGGAGTGGGTTCTTTACACATTCTTTTATCGTCCAAGCTATAAAACTATGGAACGAATTACCAGTTGATGTCCGGAAGGCTAAAACCCGTTTTTCATTTAAGAAACAGGTGAAGGCACATTTTCTTCAAAAACTGTCAGATGTGTATTTAATTAGTATATGTAGGTATTGTTTATTTTAGCATATACTTTATAGTGTGTATTATTTGCATGTAGTTTATTGTTTTGATTATTATTATTTTCCACCATATAATTTTCAAGTTGTGCACTACCCCTATCAATCTTTACATCACCCGTTTGGTTGACTGGTAGATAAGGCCTTAGGCTTTAAGTCCGCCATTACGATTGAATTTGTGTATACAGATAAATAAAATGAATAAATAAACACAGTCTCCATGATTTAAAGTTGCAAGTACATTTAGATCTCCCATGCTGGTCTGGGAGAAATAAAAAAAACATAGAATGTACCAGCTGCTTCTCTTCCCACGCTGATCGTAAAAGCCGATCGAGGGAATGTGCAAAAATGCAAATCATGTTAACAGGCGATGCGGCTAGCAACCCATCACTGTATTAGTTGCTTTTCCATCTTCTCGCCCACCATGACGCTAAAAGTGGCTTTTGGGTCTTGCGGCCCTGGGCTCTGCATAGAACCGCAAGACCCAAAATGCTCTGTCTGCCCCATTAGGGATAAAGACGTGATAGTATGTATGTATGTATGTAAGTACATTTAGAAGAAACCCTTATTTCTTCAGAAATATTCTGAAAATAAATACTCCGTATCGTTTTACCTCATTCCCTACAACTAACCTAGGGCTAAGCTACCCACAGAGCAATATTAATGGCGTTGGGATTTGTAAGACTAGGCGAATAAATGAGGTTTCATGTTAAACACTATTTGTCAGTGTTATGTAAGGTTTATTTTTTAGGCTCTGTTTGTGGAGGTATCAAGTGCTTCTATATTTCTGAATTTATGTACGTAGAGTTATGCAATTTATTTCTTGTTTATACTAAATGATTTTTTATTATTTTTTTCTATGAAAACTGTGTATGAGTTTTCATGGTTTTTAAGTTTCAGGTGCGAAGTTTAGAAAAACTTTTTTGAATTAGAATTTTTATAAGTTTATCAACTGCAGTGGAGAGTACATAAAATGATAAAATTAACGCTAATATGAAATAAATAAGTAATATGACAAAACTCACTGATTGAGCTAGCCCAAAGTAGATAAGTTTAAAATTTGTATTATGAGATACTAACTCAAAGATACATGTTTTATAATAAATACTTATATAAATACCCAAGACCCCGGACAATTTGAAGAAGGCCATTCTCCACCCTGGCTGGGGTTGGAACCCGGAACCACCGAACGGCGGTCTAGCTACGCAATGGAGATCGCAATCTTCATCATCTCAAGGTGAACTTACATAGATATGCCAAAAAAAAAAACAGCAATCAGATATCAGCATGTGAATGAAAACTGCAAAATTCCGCTGTGTCAAATTATCTTTCAGAATCTTTATGTTTTTTCACCCAAGGTTTTGAAACCCTTTCTTCCGATTTTAAGCCCTCGTCATTAATTAGCAGACTTCGCTGTCACTCACACAATAGCCTGTCGCTTGTTAAATCGTCCGGTAGTGATAAATACTCCCGGCGTCATTATAGGATGTAAGTTTGACTAGAAGATTTTTATCCCTCGATAAAAAAAGGGATATTATAAGCTAATGTCTGAACGGATGGTTTCTGATTCAATGCGTTTTTTTATGTGAAAGCAACGGGTCTTAGCCATTAGCCATGTTTGATGAAAATCGGTTTAATCGTTTAATATTTATTGGGTGTTAACGCTTCAAAGTCAGGGTTTTGTAATTTACCTAGCCAATCATAGATGGCGTACGGATATTAATTCCACTTAACATCGGTGAGTATATATGTAGTTCCGCCAGTTATCATTAGATGGTGTCGTCGGGGGTTTTTTAAATTTGCCTAACAAATATACTTGTTTTCACGAAATTTATGAGTAAGTATCTATGCCAGGCATATTTTAGGTAAGTTTAATTTTTAAAGCAAATTCAAATACTTTTTCCATATTAAATATCGTATGCAGATTTTTTAAAAATAATTCCATACAAACTCACTATCAGCTTAATTTATTATATTTCTAGATTTTCTATACGGTTAATAGAGAATGTACGAGTATTATAAACCTATCCTTTTTGCCTAACTTGGTGTTTTAATACACAGTACCTGGGCGACCGAGCTTTGCTCGGTTACATCTCAAACATTAACTAATTTTTTTAAACTTGTCTAAAAACAATGCAAAATAAAAAAAAAATATACAAACTTAAACATAAAAAAAAACAAAAGTAAGTCACCGAGTGGGATTCAAACCCGTAACACTCTTTCTAGCGGTCGCTATCCTTAACCACTGAACTAAATCAAGGCGGTCGCGGCGCGACGAAATTAGCGACCATATTCTGCGTGGAAAGAAAAACGCATGAAAACTCAAAAACACGCGTTTTCACAAACATAAAACTAATCTAGATCGATTGTTTACCCCTGAAAACCCCCATATACAAATTTTCAGCGAAATCGTTAGAGCCGTTTTCGAGATCACAGAAATTTATAAATAAATATATATATATACATACAAGAATTGCTCGTTTAAAGGTATAAGATTTTATTTGCAATCTCTTTCATGCTTGTCTGGAAGAAAAGAAATAAGCGGCCAAGTGCGAGTCGGACTCGCCCATAAAGGGTTCCGTAGTAGCAAATAACATAATATAAAAGTCTTGTAGTATGTTTTTTTTAATTATTATATTTGAGTTGATTGAATAAATGGTATGGTAATTGCCGTTTATGATTTATGACGTATTAAAAAAAACTACTTACTAGATCTCGTTCAAACCAATTTTCGCTGGTAGTTTTCATGGTAATGAACAACATATATTTCATTTAGTTTTATCATTCTCTTATTTTAGAAGTTACGGGGGACACTTTTTTTCACTTTGGAAGTGTCTCTCGCGCAAAGTATTTAGTTTAGAAAAAAATGCTATTAGAAACCACAAAATCATTTTTGAAGACCTATCCATAGATATCCCACACGTATGGGTTTGATGAAAAATAAATTTTTGAGTTTTAGTTCTGAGTATGGGGAACCCCCAAAATTTACTGTTTTTTTCTTTTTTTGTGTCAAAACCTTAATGCGGTTTACATAATACATCTACTTACCAAGTTTCAACAGTATAGTTCAACAGTATCAGTCTTATAGTTTCGGAAAAAAGTGGCTGTGACATACGGACAGACAGACAGACAGACAGACATGACGAATCTATAAGGGTTCCGTTTTTACCATTTGGCTACGGAACCCTAAAAATCTTCAGCTGCAACATTCTTCTAGCGCAGATCGTGAAATCTGATCAAGGGAAATGCAAATGTAAAAAAATAATAATAATAAATGTAATGTGGCTAACAACCTATCATTATTTCTATTCCTATTTCTATCTTCATCATCATCAATCGACCTCCGTGGCGTAGTGGTCACTAAGCTAGTCCTCCACCCAGAGGTTCCGGGTTAGATCCCCGGTCACGGCAAGTTGCAAAATGGCTTTTTGCAATTTGTCCTGGGTCTTGGATGTTTATGTATATAAGTATTTGTTATAAAATATAGTATCGTTGAGTTAGTATCCCATGACACAACATTTTATTAATTTTGACCGTTCCCCACAATGTGTTGAGCATTTAACTGAATATTAATAACAGTGTCACTTCTAGGGACAAATATGGATAAATTAGTGATTTATCAACAAAAACTTGGGTTTATCTTTACAGCCAAAAGGGTTCCTATTCAAAAGAGGCTTTTTTCTTTAATAAACTCTTTGCATTTAAAAAATGATATTTAGTACCATCCCAAACCGCGACTTTGCGTGCTTTCCATACAGCATTTATGTTTATATTTTGAAAGCCAATTTTTTTTTATTTACACCGTTGAGGAACTTTAAGACCTTGGCCGTGCCTTGGCACCTTGGTGTCGCGGTACACATTATTTAGTGCTCTCGCGAGCTAAGTGGCACTAGGCGTGGTTCGCACCTCGATGGGTGACCACAAGACAGTGGCATTAAAATATCTCGACATCCTTCGTGCTCCGGCAAGCACGTTAAGCCTTTAGTCCCAGCGGTGATCGTCAACCTATGTCAGATGCCTTTCGGCAGCGTGACCAATCTGACGCCAGTTTTCGCCACTTACACTCACGAAAACAAAAATTGCAAAAAATAATGTTTAGAATCTTCTTTACCCTTTTACAAACGAGGTATTCCACGTAGAGCACCCGTTCGAATAGCACCTGATGAATAGCACCTTGCCTATTCCACGAAGAGCACCTAATATTCGCAGGTGCTCTTCGTAGACTTAAATTTATTTTTACATTTTTGTTCACGAAGAACACCTATGATTTAGCAGCTAGTGCTGAGATTTATGGGTCCATATTGGCTCTCATAAAATTCTAAATTATATTTTTTATCTTACTACCGATTTGTGTTCATAATCATCACTCTTCATAATTTTATTCTTCATACTTTTTTTATTCATACATTTTTATTACTATTATCGGAGCTCATAACATTTAGTGATCATAATTTTTTTATTAATACTGTTGCTACCAAGAACAAGTTTAAATTCATAATTTCTTTTTTCAGAACTTTTTTCTTCATAACATTCAATTATCATATTGTTTTTATTAATAATGTTGTTACTAATAACATACTAAAAGTCATAACGTCGTTGTTCAGAATAGTTTACTTCATAAAGGACAAGTATCATAATTTTTGTATTAATAAAAGCAATACTAAAAAAATATTAACAAATACGTAGATTTGTCTTTTATTAAATATTTTAACGTAGTTCGTAGTAGGACCAAAAATAAGATGGGTATTATAAGTTTGACGTATTTGTCAGTGTGTCTGTCTATTTTTCAAACAAAAATTAGTTTCTGGCGCTTCGCCGGCCGCTACCGCGGCACGCTCGCTTCGCTCGCTCGGCTCGCGCGCTGTTGGGGTCACAGTTCTAACCTAACCTAACCTACTTTTCTGGCAGCAATTTGTTTTATTAAACAATAGTAGTTAATCCATTACTTTTAACCCTCGACCAAATATGATAGGGGTTTTATAAGTTTGACTTATCTGTCAGTGCGTCTATCTACTTTCATTTAATGAATGATTGTTACCTATTCCATTTCATTTACACTTACGATTATTTTAATTTAGATTACTGTAAGAAGGTGAATATATTAGTATAAAACAAATGTTTGATTATAGATATTATCATTTTCAATAATATGGGTAAAACAGTTATGATTAAGAAATTTATAAAAAAATTTAGAAAAAACAAATGTATGAATATAATAGTTATTAATTCGAATGATTAGGAGTTTAGATCATTAGTATAAACAAATATATGAAAACAAATATTATTAAAAACGAAGTGTATGATTAGTGATATTATGAATTCCAATGATTATAGTTTAAAATCATTAGTATTTTAATTTTTTATGAAGAATGATCATTATGATTTAAAATGGTATGAGAAATATCTTCGGACTTCCGATGATATGAGTTAAAAAGTTATGTAAGACAATGCGCACCCGATTAAAAGATAGGAATAAAAAATCACTAAAACGTTTATTAATTGCGCCATATGCATATTTAAACGTTTGTAAATAATTAGCATAGCAAGAACAAGACAAAATATTTTAACAAAAATAGGTTTTACAAAGGTTTGTAATTTTTTTTGTCAATAAGGAAGTAAGATTCATTTTTTGGCAACTATTTAACCTAAAGGATTATTCTTATATATGAAAAATAAAACGTCAATATTTAACTGATACACACATTTAATAATCTCTGAATATATATTTAACATATTTTATTTACAATATCCGCAGTACAAAAATAATTGTACATTGTTTTATGCAAATTTAATTAACTTAGCCTCATATTACTTATTCTTATCTAATAAATACATTTTTATACAATCCTCTACTTTCCAATAATTTAAATTAGATACTTTTTTCTAAGCGTAAAAACAAACATTCTCTATAAAATTTGTATGAAATACAGACTTATGACGTCATAGTTTCTTGGAGTCAAATAGCGCTTTTTATATCGTTATTTTATATAGTCTTTGCGAAGCGCTTGTATCGGTAGCTTTTCTTTAAAAATAAATAAAATAAAATTTTAATACATACACAACACGTAATGTAAATTTTACATTATTGACGTATTAAAGTGGCTGTTTTAATCCAATTATTGAATAAACTATTGAATATTTGAGTGTAGTGTGTAGTGTAAACCAAGTGAGTAATTGGACCAATTTTTAAAATGCCCGGGCATTATGAATACCAAGCTACTTTTACTTAAGCACATTGCCTAGACATTATAATAGGGGTGACGACAGGGTTCGAAAAGTATGATTGTAATTAGTCCGTCTTTTAGATAATGCAAAACTAATGGACCCGTATTTTTCAGTTTACCAATAAAGTAAAAATTCACAAAGATACGGAGCGTCAAAGTTCCAGAGTGGGGGCTTGCGACGTCACACTTAATTAAAAATAGTGCTTAAGTGTGACGTCACGTGATATTCCAATGCGCTGTATCTTTGTCATTTTTGGTTTCTCAGAGGAAAGAAAAAATACGTGTACAATATCCTACTTCCTACTATAATAATAATAATATTATAAATGGGAAAGTGAGTTTGTATATTTGTTTGTTTGTTTGTTTGTTACCTCTTCACGCTTAAACTACTGAACCGATTTGAATGAAATTTGGTAGGGATATAGTTTGAGACTCGGGGAAGGACATAGGGTACCCTTTATCCCGAAATTCCCACGGGAAGCGAAGCCCGCGGGTACAGCTAGTTTTTTAATAATCTACCCAATGGATCAAAAATATTTTTCCATTCGTCACGCCTATTATTGTCACGTGGTTTTAGGGCAATCTGATAATACATAGGTACATTGCATGGGGAAGGATTCACCTCCAGTTGATTTATCTGAGATAGACTGGAAGAACACTCTTGGCGGCTTGGGGTGTGCCTAAAGTACCACCGTACCATACCGAACTTTGTGATCTGGGTGGTCTATATGACTCTGCAAGAACGAGTCAGCTGTAAGCGGCTATTCTACCCCATAGATGATAAGCTTTATAATAATGCCCGCACAATTTGATTACTTTAATAGCTTTTATCACACTGCCCTCTCATTTTGAGCATTTTTCAAAATGCGCGGACATTTTGTATAATGTCTTATTAATCACTTGGTCCATAACACACAATGACACTGACGAGAGCCTGGCTCTTAATGTGGATATAATTGAGCCCTTTCACGGCAAGATTTATTCACTTGTCATGCTCAAAGCGCGAGGCATAGTGAATCAAAAATAAATACCTAGTGCAAATAGGGATGTGAATACAGTTATGTGCATAGACATAGATTTATTTTTACTATATAGTATACTTTTTTTCAATACGAGCCGTGGTTTTTGGTCGGAAATATACGACGCTAGCGAAATGAGCTAGAAAATGTTTATGGGATTAATTCGACATCCGCGGGTAAAGGGGATAAGTTTAATTTAGAGATAACATTTCATCACCATTGTAAAATTCTATAACATTTTTGTAACATAATATTTTTATTTTTTATAAATGACGTATTCTCTTATGGAATACACGCTAAACAAAGCTTATAAACATTAATGAGACCTCTCCAAACCGTCTGGCCAGCGTGGAGACCTTTGGCCAAGTTGTAGGCCAAGACCTTTGGCAGCTCTGGCCAAGTAGTACCGAGAGGTTTGTGCTCCTGCAGTGGAGACAAAAAGACCTGATGATGATGATGATAAATGACGTATTTATATCTTTTTTTTACATTTTATTTTTATGAATTTAATAAAATTATGATTAAGTAGTTATATTCTTAAAATCATGCTATAAATAATTTACGATATTTAAACTTAATATTTACATAAATACAATTCGTATTATAGCTGTAATCCTACTTACCACTTATCATAACTTATAAAAAGTTTTTTTTAGATACACAAAGTAAGTAACTATCTTAATAGATAGGTTTAATAATTAGGTACCTACTAATAGTTGTGTGACTTGACTTTAGATCAGACTTATCTACTGAAACACAACACCAGACTTAAACCGTCATATTATAAAACGCAGACTAACTTTGTTGCTAGGTTTAAACCATTATCCGACCAAATCAAATTGTCAGTTTCAGATGAGACAGTGGCATAATTACTATATGTCAACCTGATTTGGTTGGATAATGGTTTAAACCTAGTAACAAAGATAGTCTGCGTTTTATAATAAGATGGAAAAAGACAAAACTTACTAAAGCGCTTTACGCTTTTAATTTTTACTGCTTGTATTTTATTTCAACGAAAATAGCGCTTTACGCTTTTAATTTTTACTGCTAGTATTTTATTTCAACGAAAATTATTACTTTTCTTAAATTTGTCGCGTGTTTATTTTCTCTTTTGTTGCTTCAAATCATAAATTATGTGAACATTAAGATATTATTAAAGTTTATCTATGTTGATTGTTCAAAAGCAGCTCTGGATATAAATAAATGTAGAAAAATGGAAAAGGCCTTTGCCCAGCAGTGGAAAGATAAAGGTAATTTAAAAAAATCTGTGTTATATTATTATATTCGAGGCATGATAGTATCTTTAACCCACACTTAATGCTGTACTTATAAATAAAGCGTATTTCTTAAATCAATTTATAGTATAACGCTACTGATTTAAAAAGCACTTTTTTCTGACAATTGCATAAAAAATTGCGCTTCTGAATTCGATAATATCAGATAGTTAGAGAGACGAAGAGACTATTGGTATAAAGTCCGTACATTTACATTTGTCTTTGGTATTTCATAAATGCATTTCGTTGAATAATAAACATTTATTGACCTATATGTATACAATTAGAACAATAAATTCAAGTAAAAACTAAATTAAAACTATTCGAAATTAAACTAAAAAGAACAGCAACAAATTAAATAGAACACAATCTAATATTATAAAATGTTGTATGTAATTTAATTCTTTATTTAAAATGACTTCCATATTATGATAACAGCGGCTTAGAAGTTGGAAGGCACGTAGCCTTCCGAAGTACGGAAGAGCTCAAGAAATTTTTGTCATTTGTGGTCACCCATCCAAGTGCAGACCACGCCCAGTGTCGCTTAACTTGCGAAAACGCTAGTAAGTCATACTCCCGCCGGAAAACCGATCTCCTCGATTGTACATGAAAAGATCCTAGCGATCTATTAATAAAGTAGGCAAACTTAGTCTACTATACACAAAGATATCAGCTAATAAATAAATAACGTAAATACTCTTTATAATTACATCGTAAGACATACAGAATATATTTTTTATTTGTATGGCACTTGTAAATTAACTAAGTACTAATAAATGCATCGATTGACCGAAATATGTGATGTTAGAAAACTTTTTATATACCTAAATACCAGCCCAATTCTAGACTTTCATTATTATATGTAATTTAACAGTACTGCTCCAATTCCCGTGGATGTCGTCAAAGGTGACTTAGGAAATACAAGCTAAACAAAGCTTATAAACATCAACGAGACCTCTCCAACACGTCTGGCCAGCGTGGAGAGTGTAGGCCACGTCCTCTGGCTGCTCTGGTCAAGTATGGCTCGGGTAGTACAGAGAGGGCCGTGCTCCTGCAGTGGAGACTAAAATTATGTTGATGTTTATAAGCTTTGTTTAGCTTGTATTTCCTAAGTCGCATACAACGACATCCACGGGAGGACTTGGGGTGGCCTTATTCTACTCTGCCGAAAACCACACATCAAGAAAAGTCCCCACACACCTAAATTATATATTTTCAAGCAAATCATACTAGTGTGCGCTCGCTCGTGTTCACACGAGCACGTTGCTGGTCGCTCAAGCATCACGCCGGGTGTCGGCTCGCTTTTATTTTGTTGCTTTCTGTCACAGCATCACCATAATAAATATATCCTCTTATTCTGTATGAAAAGTCAAGCAAAACATATGATATAACGCGCATGTTCACACTGTAGTAAGTAATACCTGACATGCTGGGAGCACGTTGCTCGGGGGTCCATAAAAAAAAAGATAGTCGTCCGATATTGACGTCCTATTTCTATGACAAACCAAATAAGACTTTATCGTCATACGTTAATGCTCAATATTGGTTAACACTTAAATGCGGATACGCAGTAGCGTCCGTCTTGCGTACCGCTTTTGGAGTAACCCCCCTTAGAGCTTAACGTTGGGCGCCGATTTTATTTTAATTTATTGTTATTCTTGTTTTGATATTGGCCCTACTTATAATAATTTTCTATTGAATATGAAAAAGCAAGCAAGCACACTTGACTGCGCTCTCACATGTTACACTGTAGTAACTCTAAACGTCCTGTGCGCACATCTCTGGCCGCTAGAGCATCACATCGGGCGCCGGGTAAATTTTGTTTGGCTGCTTTGTTTTCAGAATTGCTGGCACAGTGTCACTCCTTATAATTTTTTATTATTATGTATCTCCTTTGAATCACGGGTCTTTTCACCCCGGTCCTTTGAGAGGCATGCGTGGGGATACAGATCCAACACGTATCCAATATTATTATTATTATAATATTTTACATTAATTATGAAAAGCTGCCAGGTAAGTTTTGTTTAGCTGCTTTGTTTTCAGAATTGCTGACACAATGTCACTCCTTAAAATAGTTTATTTAATTATGAAAAGTCAAGCGAAGCACACTTGCGTGCGCTCGCGCGTGTTCACACTGTAGTAACACCGGACGTGCTGCGCGCACGTCGCTGGTCGCTAGAGCATCACGTCGGGCGCCGGCTCCCGCACGGCTCGCTGTCAGTCCCGGACGGACACCAACACTAGCTGGGTGCGGCGAGGGTCTGTGTGAATGCGGGATACGCTGCTGCTTCGCGTTCGGTTTAGGATCTGAAAATTGACGATAGGATCGTAAGAATTTATATATTTACATCTACACGTCCTGAGACGTCGGTCGATGGATACTATCCCGAAGTCTAAAAAACAGGATATTTTAATCAATTATTTTTATTATTCATATCAATGAGTAACATGTTTAAAAACTGAAAACAAAATAATATGTCCCAGAAATAATCAAAATCTGATTGACGGATGCATGGCTCTCTTGACGACATTGAAAGAGATAGTGAGATGTCTCCGCCACGCTCCCACTTTAATACCGTTGAAGTGGCACATAACGCTGGATGCAGGTTCTCTTCTCCTGATCGTCATTTTAAGAAATCTTTGGGAGAGGCCTATGTCCAACAATGGACGTGATGCGGCTGAAATGGTGATGATGATGATATCTAGATATTTATCATATTGTCATAGTTACGTATAGTATCTAGTAAAATGTGAAAATATTTCGTTACCGTTGCAACTTCTTATTTCTTACTGGACCGGCCACCTAGGTTCAACTCTCTTTGAGAATGCAGTTGTTACATGAAATATTTATGCAACGTCGTTCACAGTAAAAGATGAAGTTAATATAATTTATAATCTGATTACCGTTGCAACAGAATGCGATCTCCTCGCGTGTGTTGAGCTGAGAAGGTCCGAGTTTGCAGTGGAGTCAGACCTCGATCTGAGGGTGCCCCGACCATGCCTCTTGCGACCTCTACCCCACCATAACCATCTGTACGGTGGTACTCTCCTGAAATTGAAAGAAAACATAATTAGTTAAAAGATAGAGTGAGAAGAGAGCTAACCCTCTTAGACTCAAAGTCTAAGAGGAAAATGCGGCCTGGTTTGTACGATTGATTTTCATAGCAGGTTGGCATAATTAGAAACTTCTTCCTTTAGGATCACCTCTAGTAAATTCCAAGTTCTTTCTTTTTACCCAGACTAGCCTAATACCTTGATACCACAAGTTGTGCCAGTTGTACGATAAGCCTAACGTCATTAAAATCATTAAGATTGGATGCAGACGAGTGCCGTGTGGTTCCCGGCTGAGTAAAATAGGACTTAGGAAATACGCTAAACAAAGCCTAGGTCAGAGGATTAGGCCAAAGTTTAGGCCTAATCCTCTGACCAAATATGCCTTTAGTCGTACAAAGTGGGTCGTACTCCTGCAGTGAAGACTAAAAAGACCTGATGATGATGGACGCCGACGATGGGCAGAGCATGTAGCTAGAATGGACGAGGCCGGAGTACCAAAACGCTTAACCTGTCGTGTGTGCAAAATACCAGACACAATAGTAAAACAATGCATGTCGACCGGATTCCGGTCTGCTCACAGATGACAGGATAAAAGACACACTCGACCCGAGGGTCGTAGAAGCTGAATCACAGATCACAGATGGCTGGATGACGTCGAACATTCTTAAAATGATGGCGTCAAAAGCTGAAGACAGAGCCTAAAGCAGAACTATCTCGACAGAAAATACTTGACGGGCCCACCCATGGCTGTAGAGTTTTAGATGATAATGATGATGAGCTTGATACCATTTATTCACCTGACCTCCTGAAACAACTTTCCCCTTAAACTGGAGTAGATGTGAGGAGAAAACTCACGAGTGAGCGTGTATATACGACCTTGCTCTGCGTGTGAGGTATGTGGTCGTACACTTGGAGGATGTTTTACATGACTATAAAGATTAACCTATTGACGGAATTCTTCTTCTTTGCGTGTCGATGGATTTTTTATATTTGATCAGCCCAGTAGTAGGCCACTTAAACGGCTTTATCGTAAGTATTGACGGAATTTAAAATGGTTGATGATGTGATCATCGCCTCCAGGTCTTTTTTCAGTCTCTACTCTAGGAACACGACCCTCCTGTACTACCAGAGCCATAAGACATGGTCAGAGCAGCCAGAGGACTGGATCTGCGCTCACTATGCGCTGATTGGAGAGGACGTTTATACGCTTTGTTAAGCTTTTATTTTCTAAGTCGCCATCTACATCCACGGGAAGAATTTGAGTGATAGGAACAACTTTTACCTCAAACTGGAGTAGATGTGAGGAGAAAACATGCAGCATATCAGCGGGTTGGCTGCCGAGTTGAGTGGAGCCAGACTCTGGATGAGCGTGGCTATGGCGAAGTTGCTCTGCGTGTGAGGTATGTGGTCGTACACTTGGAGGATGTAGAACACTATTACATGACTATAAGGATTATCCTATTGATGGAATTAAAAGCTGTTGATGATGTGATCATCATCAATAGATCTTTTTTCAGTCTCTACTCCAAGAGTACGACCCTCCTGTACTATCAGAGCCATTAGACATGGTCATAGCAACCAGAGGACTGGACCTACGGTCACCATGCGCTAATTGGAGAGGTCCTATTGACGTTTATACGCTTTGTTAAGCTTTTATTTTCTAAGTCGCCATCTACATCCACGGGAAGAATTTGAGTGATAGGAACAACTTTTACCTCAAACTGGAGTAGATGTGAGGAGAAAACATGCAGCATATCAGCGGGTTGGCTGCCGAGTTGAGTGGAGCCAGACTCTGGATGAGCGTGGCTATGGCGAAGTTGCTCTGCGTGTGAGGTATGTGGTCGTACACTTGGAGGAGGTCGAACACGATGTACGGAGACCAGCACAGAACGAACACTGAAATTTTAGACATTAATGTTATTTTAAGTAATCAACAAGCGAGATACATACATACATACTATCACGTCTTTATCCCTAATGGGGCAGACAGAGCATTTTGGGTCTTGCGGTTCTATGCAAAGCCCAGGGCCGCAAGACCCAAAAGCCACTTTTAGCGTCATGGTGGGCGAGAAGATGGAAAAGCAATCAATACAGTGATGGGTTGCTAGCCGCATCGCCTGTTAACATGTTTTGCATTTTTGCCCATTCCCTCGATCGGCTTTAACGATCTGCATGGGAAGAGAAGCAGCTGGTACATTCTATTTTTTTTTTCTCCCAGACCAGCTTGGGAGATAGTCATTTAAAATTCGTTTTAAGGTTTTCGTACCCAAAGGGTAAAACCGGGACCCTATTACTAAGACTCGGCTATCCGTCGTCTGTCCGTCTGCCTGTCACCAGGCTATAACCTAGTTACAGCGATTCATGAGATACATCTCATGAACCGTGATATCTAAACAGTTGAAATTTCCCCAGATGATATGTTTATATTGCCGCTATAACAAGAAATACTAGAAACCGAATAAAATATATGTTTAAGTGGGGCTCCCATACAACAAACATGATTTTGTATAGATAATGGTACGGAGCTTGGCCGTTCATTAAACCTAAATAATGTTTTCAAACGAGGCGAGGGAGCCATTGTAGTGGGAGATTAATGATTTCAAATAGTTACATAACAAAGCCATAAAAAAAAACATGTTATTCTTGGATACATGATAATATCAAAGAGTCCGCACTGGGAATGACAATATCAAAGAGGCAAAAAAAATCTTGAGCTCTTTCATGCTTCCGTTGGTCTCAGCCAGGCTTCATTACTGTACGGCAGCCGTCAAGCTCTTAAAAATCTGACACTAATGTTAGGCACATAATCCAAATTTAAAAAAAAATACATAAAAAAATTTAAACTCACCGAATACAATAACAAAGGTCATTTTAACACTTTTAATCTTAGCTCTCGGTATCAGCCCACGCGAACTGGCCCTCCTGGAGTCCGGATCCTCCACCTGCCCTGGAATATTGGAAAACTTTGCTTCAATATAATTTTCCTTATCAAATTGATTCGCTAGGTACTAAAACTTTCGGTGCTCGAGTTATTAACTCTGAAACTCAAAAGACTTAAAGTTAAGTTTCTTGCTATTTATATTCTTGCTATAGATTTAAATTAAAAGTATGAAAGGAATAGGGTACGTAGGGTCCCATGTATAAGGGTCCCTACGTCTATTCAAATCTAAGGGTGACTAAAATAGTGACCTGCGGCGGAGCAATGCTATAGTAGAAATAAATGGTAAATTTTTTGAATTTATACTATAGGCAATGTATTCATAAATAGGGCAACATTATATTACTAGTGTCCGTTAAAAATAAAATCAGAAAGGTTAGTACCTATTATCAAAATTAAGATAAAATTGATAACAGACCAACCACATTCCTGATTCATTTGTCAATGACAAAAGTGAAGTGAGCACCTAACCTAAGTAATAATATAAGGTACGCCAAAAAAAAACAATAATTAAAATAAACACATACAAAAAGACATTAAAATGTACAATGAGTGTCTTATTGCTAACACATAATAACTGAGATAATAACAGACTTAGATATTTTTGAAAGTAAATAGCAGTGACGTGCTTAAATATTTTTGACGGGGCAAACACTAATCTTACCTAAATTACCACCTACTTGACGACCTCCGTGGCGTAATGGTCAAAACGCTAGACCGCCAATCCGGAGGTCCTGGGTTCGATCCCCAGCCAGGGCAAGTTGGAAAATAGCCTTTTTCAAATTTTCCTGGGTCTTGGATGTTTATCTATATATGTATTTGTTATAAAATATAGTATCGTTGAGTTAGTATCCCATAACACAAGTCTCGAACTTACTTTGGGGCTAGCTCAATCTGTGTCATTTGTCCCTATATATTTATTTATTTTATACCAGAACGGCCGCATAAGCAAAATATTTTTTCGCTAGTATCCGGTATTATATTTAGGTGGCACAGGGGATGTAGGCAAAAAAAATCAGCTAATTAAATAAATTATTAAAAAGTATGGTATACGTACGTATTTTGTTGTTATCTGCGTGAATTTTGACTACTTATCTAAACAAAAAAATATGGGTCCTTTATTTTTGTCCTTAACCTCTTGATTAACTTAGCGGAAGGAAGAGAGACATGGAAAGCACTCCACCGACAAGAGCCCAGCTCTTAAATATAAGAAGAAGAAGATTTTTGTCCATTATTCTATGTGTCTATACAAAATGCACGCAACTGAATCCCACTCAAGACAGCGTAAAGGAAGCGTAAAACACTCACCATTCCTCATAGTCTTTGTTCTCCTCGAGTTGATAGGTGGGCTCATTACCACAGCTTTGCTTTTCGTCCATATGGTCAGCACTATGACGGCGTAGCAGGCGGCGATGGTCAACGCTGGCAGCACGAAGATCATAGTGGACACGAGTGTCATCCAGATCTGCCAGCGCTGTGGTGTGCCAAGGTCGATCCAGCATTGGAGCTGGCCTGGAATTTATTGAAGTTTTTATTAGTTTATTTGTATATTCCATCCGGGCATTTATGAAAGTTTTCTTAATTATTTGTGTACCTCATCCCACTACGCCATTGGGTTACGAGCAACACAGCTTATGAAACGTTTTAAAAAAATGGATATTTAAAGATTCGAAACGTTTATTCAGTAATTAGACCTTTACAGGCAATTCACACGTATGTAGTGTTAATTAAAATTTAATTTATTTTAAAGAAAAGCTATACCACTGCTAAGAGCAAACGCTAAAAAAACTCATTTTTACAGTATTTTAGAGAGAATGTTGAAATAAGATATATAGATAGATAGATCGATAAACACTTTGTCTCACTGAGGCACACACACGTTAATATACATATATACAAATCAACACATAAACATTGACAATCAGTGGGTGGAAATAAGGTGAACCGCAGTGACACAAAAAGGCTCTTAAAATTGCTAAACTCAGCGTCAAAATTGCTCAGGGAGCAAACACTGATTTTCAGTCATTACCGTCGAGTGAGAGAACGTGAAGAAATAAAGATTAGTTTAGTATTGAACTGTTTTGGATATATTATTTACCGGATTATCAGATTGACTTATAAAAGGAAAATTATAATAAAGAAAATAAATTGAAATATAAAAATAAAGTGCTGACGTGTTGGGATGAAAAAGAAGCATGAATTTGAGTATGGAATTTCAAGGTAGAAATAAGTCAGTGAGAGAGAAAGAAAGCCGCAAATAAAGACAGAAAGAAAGTGATGATTATTAAGAATGGAATATTGAAGTAGAAATAAGGAAGTGAGAGAGAAAAAGAGAAAGAAACAAACAAAGAGAGTGATGATTACAATTACATAAGATTTATAGTAGTCCTAGAATGGAGGAGGCTTTTTCTCACACTGGGACCACATAACAATAATGTTATTAAAATAAATAAATTTATATAAGGTGTATATTTAATGTAAAGTATTAAGTGGAAAATAAAGCTGTAATAATAATAATAGTAGTCCTAAGGGTAAATAAGTACCTTGTACTTCCTTGACTTCGTACAGGATGAGGAGAGGAATGGAGAATACTATGCTGATGATCCATGCTGATACAATGAGCCCTCTTGCGCGATTCCCTGGAAAAAAATATTTTATATGTTTATTGTTTAGAAGATGTATAAAGAAAATTTCGTGTAGTTACAGTCTGTACCATAGATTTAGAAGGTATAAGATGGATATAGAGTATTGTAAAATGTGACCAGAAACGAAATATTACTGTGTAACTTTTTATGGGTTGTATTTGTACCTACTACACAAACTATGGGTAAAGCAGTACGATACCATCTTTCCAGAATAAGATAACCTATAAATTAACACAGTTTACAATTTGGAAAATCAAATTTTTGTGTAACGATGTTCGAGCCAGGGTGACAATGGGTGACAAGTTTTGTATGAAAACTTGTCTCATTGTCAAATTGATGCTATCTCTTTTGCTCTTATGAAGATGACACTTATCATATTATCTGTCACACTCGGCTAGTGTGGCCTTTTACGTAGTAAAAAAAATTATATGTCTATGGTCTGTACGGTAACTTTTGATCAAGATCCAATTGCAATAAAATTTATTAACTATTCTATACAATCAAGGGCCGGCAAAGAATCAATTGTAAAATAAAATTAAAAGCGATTGGCACTAAAATTATACTGGCATGGAATTAAGGTCAGGTATTAAAATTTTATTCTTTACGCTTTACGAGGATTGCATTTAATATTACATTTGTTTTGTAAAAATATTGTTAATTACAGTTTACTTTCAATAAGTTCATGTAATTTCGCAATTAAGGTACGTATACTACCTACTAATGGCCATAAAAAGTATTATATAACGCAGAACAAAATTATGACGTTTGTGTCATAAATACAGACTGCTATACATTTTTGAATAATCTTTGCATGAAACGATAAGTAGGCATACATATCTATGACAATAATAGGGATGTGAACAAAAACATTTTTTTATTTTATTATTAATGCGTATAAGTATTTTTTTCTTTTATTTGATTAGAAAATGATGACGAAGAATGCGCTGTCATTCATGATCAACTACGATTATCAACCAAAGGTAAATCACCCCGACTCCGAAACTTCGAAGCGATTGTACCTTTGTGATATTTTTACTACTTAACCATCGAAAAAATATGGGTCCATTTTGGATAACCTAGAAGTCGGACTAAATAAATTCATATATTTTTTACCCAGTTCACATCCCTATTCTAATGAATGGAAAATTTAATTGATGAATTGGTACTCGGCGAAAATATTCTTGTGCCCAGCATTGACACACTGAAGGCTAATAAAAATTTGTATTTATTAATAAAAAGCGACCAATAAAGATGAATAACTGCATGTTAAACTCTGATTAGCTATAGGTATGTAGGTACTCAACGTTTCTTATATACATTTTCATATTTTTGACATAGATAAAGATGATAAACAAAATGTGCTATTCTGAGTACGGTAATATTTTTACTCAATGCGATATCGATGAATCCCTAGTTTTACTCAGGATTCTACCGTAGAATCCCACGCCATGCTCGGGATTCTACTGCTGAATCCGCTCTGAATTCAAATATTCAACTCTTTCATAGAAATAAGCTCTCTTCTTCTGTGGGAAACAGGCGTGATATTATGTATGTATGTGTGTATAGAAATAAGAAGTCTATATAATCTGAAAAAGGTAAATACTTATAACTTCAAAATCTAGTACAAATACTTACAGCTTCCTGAGAAGTTCATGGGGTTGGTGATAGCATCGCACCGGTCTATACTGAGCGCTACCAGCACGTATGTTGAAGCATACATCACCACGGCCTAAAATACATTAAAATTAATTAAATTGATTGATGAATTAAATTAATTAAAATTGATTAAATAAATTGATTTAAGTACTAGAGTCCCCTTACCCCAGACAAAACTAAATTTTTCCATACAAACGTAACCTACGTTTCATTTCGAAACGACATGCCCGATTTCGGCAAAGTTTTGTAATTTCAAAGATATCGCACATATCTTGGCATATAACTGGTTTTCACAGACAAAATATAAACTTCAAATAGAATATAGTGTGTTATGACATTTTTGATATTTAAAACTACTACAACCATTTTTTCATTCCAGTTCATAATGTTAAGTCGGAAACCAATTATAACCTTAGATAATTGCAATTTCATTAAAAAATAATCGAAATCTTACATGTAGTTTCAAAATAAAACGTAGACTACGTTTGTATGCAAAAGTCTAGGGTAAGGGATTCTTAAGGGCTCGCACTATCTCATAGTGCTTTGAATTATCGTCTGTAATATCAATTTTATTTATATAGTCAAGTTGAAATAAAAATATAGCAAATTATACTATGTTACTCAAAAATACGAGTGCAAAAATTTTCTTATTTAACTTTCTATTACGGGTGCCTATGTCCCTTCCAGGTTGTATAGAAT
The DNA here is from genome assembly GCA_963555685.1 of Acrobasis consociella. NCBI lineage: Eukaryota > Metazoa > Arthropoda > Insecta > Lepidoptera > Pyralidae > Acrobasis > Acrobasis consociella. The sequence goes on along the minus strand of OY743111.1, from coordinate 3,197,129 downwards.
AAGATCCATATGGACTCCAGAAGAGCATCCGAGACAAGGAAGGCCAAGGAGATGGCGAGAAAACGTCGTAGCAAGCCCTAGATCGAGCAAAGGAAGCAAAGGCCAAAAATTGAAGCATTTAGCAGGCTACAAAATGAAATCATCAGGTAGCTCGGACTTCAGCCTAGCTTTCATTTACACACTCAGAAATTGCCCTTATATGGCGGCAATTATGTATTATTAAAAAAATTACGTAAAATACGCACCTGTAGGAACTTGACCATTTTGCACATGAACTCGCCAGCCAGCCATGCTATGGTGATCTTCTGCAGGATGTCCACGAACACGTAAATCAGACCCACGAATAGATCTGAAACAATACACGTGAACACAGCTATAACACATTTTCTCTTTTGAAACACAAAAAAAATCGGACAAGTGCGAATAAAACTCGTTCTCCGAGGCTTTCTTTATTAATTTGATGAAAACTGAAATTTCATAGATACAGATACATTTTTACGTCTATATCCCTGACGGGGTAGACAGAGCCCAGGGCCGTAAGACCCAAAGGCCTCGCGTAGCGTTATGGTGGGCGTTAAGATGGAAAAGGAATCAAAATAGTGATGGTTACTAACCACATCGCCTATTACCATGATTCAAATCTCGCCCATACCCTAGATCGGCTCTTACAATCTGCGCGGAAAGAGAAGCAGTTGGTACATTCTACGTTTTTTTCTTTTCTCTCAGACCAGCATGGAAGTTTCGTTACTATAGGTATAAATATTTCATATTTATTAAGACTTCTCGTAGATAACTCTGTAATTTATGGATAAATAACTATTTTTCGTATCTTTTTTAAAAAGTTTTGGATCTTATGACGTCGAAACTCTAAAAATGAAGTCGTTGATCGCTGATTTAAGTGCCGATAAGTCAAGTTTCAATTCAATAAAAGGACAATATTCCCATAGACGATGGGCCGGTGGTATGATTGCAGATGATAAAACATCGTCGTTGCTGAGAAGACGTTTTTCCCCGTACTCTAATTCTATTAGTAGTACTATAACTCCCGTGAGTAGGAAAGTGACAAATTGTATTGTAATATGTCGTCAACACACAGAATTTTATTTAAAACTTTAATCCGACTTAATTTTAAAATTTATTTTTTTGTAATAAATTTATTGTACTATGAAAAACACAATTACATACAATAGCAACAGAATAAATTGACGACGGCGGACTTATCACATAATGTAATTTGTATTTATTTTTAATTTATCACATTTGTAATAAAATTTAGATGGGTAGTATGAACTTTTGAAAAAAATAGGTCCAGGCGTCTTCAAGTAATCGATGAAAAAAAAAAAACAAAATATTCCAATGAATTGATAACGTTCTCATTTTTCGAAGTCAGAAAATACATCTAGTATTGTTAATGTTCTGTAATACATCAAATAATGTTATACACACATTATACAGGGATAGATATAAGCAATAACATTCAGTAAGTATAGGTACCTACAGTGATATACGGCGCAACGTTTCAGCACCGTCATATGAGCGAAACCAGCATTCCCTTGTTTGAAAATGAACAGTTATTACAGTTTCAACTTGCTGCCACAGAATTAATACATACATAAATACATACTGTCACGTCTTTATCCCTAATGGGGCAGACAGAGCATTTTGGGTCTTGCGGTGCTATGCAGAGCCCAGGGCCGCAAGACCCAAAAGCCACTTTTAGCGTCATGGTGGGCGAGAAGATGGAAAGGCAATCAATACAGTGATGGGTTGCTAGCCGCATCGCCTCTTAACATGATTTGCATTTTTGCCCATTCCCTCGATCGGCTTTTACGATCTGCGTGGGAAGAGAAGCAGCTGGTACATTCTTAGTTTTTTATTTTATTTTTCCCAGCCCAGCATGGGAGAATAACTGAAATAACTAATATAATATTATAATATAAATAACATTGCTGTAAACTGTAATGATAATGTAAATTGTAGTAATAATAAATAAACAAATAATAAAAAATAAATAAAATAATACCAATCCATATTATACCGATTTCTGGGGGACACTCGAGAACATCCTCGCGAGACGATGAGCTTTCATTCTATACGTTAGTACTTCTGTAACTAGGAGTCAAACCAATAAGGCAAAGAAGAACAGAGCAATCTATATCGCAACAGATGAAGTAACCGTAAACGTGTAAACATAAATACCAACGTTTCTTACAACAGCCGCATACAAAATTATTACGCGCAAATGTTATAGCAATACCCAACCTTAGCCCCTTGTAATAAGGAAGTGTTAGTAACAACTAGTCGATACTGATTTATGGGGGAAAAGCTTTTGTTTGATAATAAATAAAGAAGGATTTATGAGATTATCTCTACTGGGTAAACGTTTATTATGAACATTGTAACAATGTTAGAGTAATTACTGATTTTTTTTGTTACAAGTTTTTATTTAGTTTCATCTGACCCGTTGTCTGTCGGTCTGTCTGTAATTAAATCCTTTGAGTAAAATTTGACCATACTTACCCACAAGGTTTCCGATTAAGCTGAATGTAATAAAACGACATAACTCCATCTAGTTTGAGCTCATATTAGCCGCCATATGGACCATATGGTACACACACTATTTAAACATTTTTTTTTTATATTTCCAATTTTTCCCCTTTCTCTATTAGGCATCTATTATACAAGGTCATTATAAGTATATTTTTCCTTGCTGGTCTGGTGGAAAATAGAAAAAAGGTGCTTGTCTTCCCGCGCAGGTCGTAAAAGCCTATCGAGGAAATGGGTGAAAATACTCATTATGGGAATTAATCTCAGGTGTGGTCCGAACTTCAATGGATGATTGCTAGTGGCATAAATATTTATCGAGCTTTTCCGTGCTTTGGAAGCCGTTAGTCCCGGTTTTGAATAAAGCTGCTGTCACAAGCCTTTCGGCAGCTTGAAAATTCTGTCACTGTTGGCCACTTACACACATGAAAAACAAAACAAATAGACAGAAATGTGCTAACATTTTCTTCATAATTATTGTTGTAGTATTTTTTTTCCGCAAGAGCCAAAAGGAATCCACCCGCAGTTTTATAAAAAGTTAGAAATAGATTCAAGAACACGCGGAAACATTCATATTGTTTGTGTTAGTTGATGAGGAAAAAATGTTACGCTCTGAACTCGGATCTTGTTAGTGGGTGAAGTTTTTAAGACGTAAAACCGAGAATTTTAGACATCTGTAGTTTATATATGTACATATATGTATGTAAACATGATGTAAACGGAGCATATGGTGCTTCATTCATGCATCCTCTTTGGTTCTAGTTTTGGTTTTGCTTTGATTTTAGTTTATTATAAAAGAAGACATTAAACAATATAAGTTGTCAATCAAATGTACTTAAAATATATGAGAAATGTTAATATTGTGTTTAAATGTAATACTTGTGAAATAAATAGCACTTAATGTTGTAAACTTTTATTTCATAAACCCTTGAAAAATAAGAAAGGTATACAAGACCACATTATATGTCACCGTATGGTCTCCGGCAGAGTAGTATAAAACCACTTCAAGACTTCCCGTAGATGTAGAATACGACTTAGGAAATACGAGCTAACCAAAGCTTATAAACATCCATGAGACCTCTCTAACACGTCAAGCCAGCGTGGAGAGTGTAGACTAAGTCTTCTAGCTGCTCTGGCCAAGTGTGGCTCTAGTAGTACAGAGAGGGCCGTGCTCCTGGAGTGGAGACAAAAAGACCTGATGATGATGATGAATATGTTTTACCAAAAATAAAATATAGTATAAAAGAGTGTAGATGAAGCGAAAGAGGTCTGTCCTGTCATGGTCGTAGCAAATGGAGGTCCTTAGTCCTCCCTGTGGGAAAGAGACGTGATATTATGTATGCATGAATCGTTATGTTAATACTACGACACAATATTAAATTTACTTAGCTCAATCTTGTCCCTTTAATATTATTTTTTATATATTTTTATTCACGGTGTGTCAGAAAGTTACAGTGAATTTAGCAAAGATCAAAATATATTTTACATAACACCACACATCACATAAATGTAGAGAGATAGTGTATAGGCCAAAACCTCTGGCTGCTCTAGACAAGAATGGCTCTGTTAGTACATAGGGTCTTACTCCTGCAGTGGAGACTAAAAAGACCTGATAATAATAATGATGATGTTGACATAAATATACATTGTGTACCTAAAAAAACTAATTTCGTGAGATATGGCTTTTTCATTTCAGAGAAACTTTGCTAATAAAGAAGAATTAAAACTATTTTACTAACAAGGGATTAGTAAAATAGTTTATATTCTTTATACGCTGGGTGAATAGCCTTGTAGAAGCTTTTCAAATTATGTGTAAAATAAATTAAACTGCAGAGCGCTGTTCGGACAAAAGAATCTATTCATTTCGCAAACTGCGGGCCGGAAATTTAAACTCGTTGTTCGGTCGCATTCTTTGAACAAAACCTTAGCGAGTTTTAATATGACGCTCGTATGTATTTTGTATGCATTTTTCTTAACTACTCGTATGGTGCCGCCGCGACGGCATAAGTGCACTTTTACGCTGTTTTTGTGATGTTATTCCTCGTTTGGTACTCTTACATGCTGGGTTACACTTCCACAAAGTGATTGCGAGGCAAAGTTTTTTTGGCAATTCAAGATGGCCACCGAAAGTCAACTGCTTGCGATTTGCCTGAAAATCGATACCAATATATATTTTGAGACGAAAAATCCATTTTTTTCTTTGGAACCCATGATGGCGTCTTTATTTAAAAAAATAATGTACCAACTGCTTCTTTTTCTGCGCAGATCGTAGAACTCCGATTGAGGGACTGGGCGAAAAAGCGTATCAATAAGCGACGCGGCTAGCAACCCATCACGATTTGATTCCTTTTTCCATCTTTTCGCCTACCATCACGCTTCTTCTTCTTCTTCTTATCGTGTGTGTTAGTGACTAACACTAGTGTCAGAGTTTTTAAATCGCCTTAAAGGCCTCTGACATGGTTTTAGGTAACGACCAATGTCAAAGACAGTTGCCGGGACCGACGACGGCTTAACGTGCCCTCCGAAGCACGAATCATCTTACTTATCAGACAATCAGGTGATCAGCCTGCAATGTCCTAACCAAACTAGGACAACAACACAAAGTCGTTGCCCCCGCTGGGAATCGAACCCGCGACCTCCGGGTGTGAGCCGAACGTTCTAACCACTACACCACGGAGGCAGTACCATCACGCTAAAAGTGGCCCTTGAGTCTTGCCAACCTGGGCAGTGGGCACTGTCTGCTGAGAGCCGCAAGACCCAAAATACTTTGTGTGCCCTATTAGGGATAAAGATGTGATAGTATGTTCGCCTCGTTTCCACCTTCACGCCCACTATCACGCTAATCGTGACCTTCGAGTCTTATGACCCTAGGATCTATATACCACGTTAGAAAATGAAATAGGTAAATAATCTACAGTAGTACCCTCGCCTCGTTATAAAACATAAGATGAAAATAGGTCAAGTGTACCATTATCTATAAAAAATCAGGTTTGTAGTATGGAAGCCCCACTTAAATATTTATTTTATTCTGTTTTTTGTATTTGTTCCGTCAATAGAAATACATCATCTGTGAAAATGTCATATGTCTAGCTATCACGGTTCATCAGATACAGTCTGGTGACATAGAGATGGACAAACGGACGGACGGACAGAGAAGTCTTAGTAATAAGGTCCTTTTTTATCCTTTGGGTTAGGAACCCTAAAAAGTAACTGACTCTAAACATTTTAATAATGTTTTTCAGGCTCTCTGTATTCCACTTACTAAGAAGGTTTATTGATAAAAATGTTTAATATTATAGATATAATAATTTAAAAAAAACGGAATGGCAAATATCACAAATAAATTGGACACTCAACAAAATTACACTTCTAAATATTTAGCTTTCTAAATATAAAGTTAGTTAAAACAATGAAACCTTTTAAAAATTAACTAATATTTGGTACTTTGTAATTACTTAGCCTCTGTACATTTTTAACTCAGTTATAATTACTTCGCGACTCAATTTCATAACAAGTTTGTAAAAAAGACAACGGTTAGAGGTCTTATTATAAATGTATGAACTTTTTCCTTTATTACTTTTTACCGGGTGAGCACAAAATTAGTTCATTTTTTATTTATTCACAGTTCATCCCACGCTGACCTCACATAAATAGTGGGATAAGGATAAGACTGAAGAAGAATGTGTTTGTTTGTTTATAAAGCTTTATTGTACATAATAATGGACACAGATAGAAATTAGAAATGTGAACATACATCGACGGACTTATCCCGTAAAGAAATCTCTTTCAGTTAACCGGCCAGCAATTATTAAAAGGAATTTTTAGTTTTTATGCGTTTGTGACAGAAGTGGTATCTATCATTATTTCAGTATTTACCAGTTTTGCTAAAGTTATTATGCGTTTCATAAGATGAAAGTGGTTTGAATAGAATTTTTAAATGTATTTTTTTTGATACAAAATATTGTAGCGCTCTCTTTTCTCAAAGATCAAGATCCTCTTTGGATCAGTGAACCAGCTAAGTAAGATCAAAACTGAATACTGACCTACAATAATTAATTATATAGTTTCAACCAAATGGGTCCCAATGAACCCCAAACTCGACTAAATCACTGTTTCGGTAATAACCAAAGTTTGCAACCTTTCAACACTACTCCAAGATCGCTTAATTGTTAAGTTTATTGTTAAGACCCTAATTCCTGAAGATTCTTACTACGTAAAGATGCGTCTCGACCAAACGCGTTTTGAATGTTTACTTATTATATTATACTTATGTACCTTATAACCTTAAAACGATCTATTTTTTGTTTACTGCAATAGTCAACTAATGTAAATTATTGCTAGGAGATATTTGTATTATTAAACTAAAGCCGAGTATAACAAAGCCCTTTAAGCCAGTAGGCGACCAATACTGCGAAAATGAGTTTCTTTCGGCGTTTTTTCTCAGCAGTGGTCGTTACAAAGAGCAAGTATCGGTAGCTTTACTTTTAAAAACAATATCTGAATATTTACTACTCGTAATGTAAATAATACTTATTGACGTGTTAAAGTGCCTATATAAAGGTCTAGGTACTGAATAAACATTTGAATTTTGAAGAAAAAATGAAATCAGGTTATTACGCACTTTCTGTGGCTATACATACTTATTTTCATCTAAAAGCTCCTACATACGAGATACAGTGTGCCAGCCATAGCTCACGACATGAGTCGCTAATTGTCGCTGACCTACTTATGTTATTAAAATACCTTCGACCTTAACTTAAAGGCCTTAAATAGCTAAGCTTATTCATTGTTAGTTTATTTAAAAGTAGGTAAATTTATATACATCGTGGAAGGAACATATCCGTAATAAATAGAACCACGGGCTATACTAGGTCACTATAGGTATAATGAAATTAAAGTAACAGTCAAAAAAACAAATTCAACATTCTCTTACAAATGGCGCGGGCGGCTGGACATTTTTCTATAGAAATGCCGATTTTTTTTTACTTTTATTCTAATTTCATTATACTATAGGGATCTAGTATAGCTCGTGGTTGGATTTATTACAGGTATGCTTCCACGTTGAATAACATTAAAACTATAATGATTACAGTCTCGAATGCTATTGGTATCTACGCACCCTAAAAGCGAAATAGGGCGGTAAGTATCTCCAGTGACCTACTAAACATTAATTTCTCGTCAAATGGTGTGTTTAGAGTTAGTTACTTCGTAATTGAGAACAAAGGAAATAATTAGTCGCCTTAAATGCTTTGTTTTTGTTTAATTACGCTTTTTGGTAACTTTCACGAAAAGATGAACGTTTGAGTAAACATTTACTTAAAGATAAAAAAGTTATAAGGACTCACTTTTAATTATCAAGTTTGTTTTGACCAAAAAGAAATACACAGTATGTCCACTTTTAAACAAAGGCCTCTAGCAAAGATATAATTTGTTTTACCCGACTATGGTAAAGCCAAAAGGAAAGGTAATGATTTTGCCAGTGTACGTATGTAAGTTATATGTACACGTATGTTTGTGGATATCTATGTATGTAAGTGTGGTTCACGGTAGCATCCGAACCGCTTATCCAATTTTGACAAATGAGATGTCGATCGATTCGTCATTATAGTCCAGGTGACATTAGCTTTTGAATTGACAATTGACAATTTGTATGCAATAAAGGTATTATAACAAATGTTTCAAGAAATTGCGTGTCAGAAAAAAAAATATTTTTTCTTTATACTCTTAGAGTTGGGTATCAAATGAAAGGTCTTGCAAAGTGCTGGTAGAGCGCATACCCGCGGCCAGAGATGTCTTTGAGAGCAGAAGATACCTGGATAGACGTACCTGCTATAGCCAGTTGCATGATGAAGAAGTTCATCCGACTCTTCCTGGCGTTTGTGCATAGCAGCGCAGCTATCACCGACGCGTTCAGCACCACGATGGCCACAAACAGGATCCACATCACAGTGAATTGGATGGTCTGGAACAAATGTACAAAATGTAAGAACACTATGTTTTAAAGTCTGTTCATTATTTTTGTGTTTGTGATCTAGTTATAGAACATGGTTCGACTTATTACGGTTAGTCCCTTCCACGTTGTACAAACGGGGCTTAGCACGAACCTTTATTTTGTTTCGTCTAACTTCGTTCATTCACCGCCAATAAAGAATCACCGCTGCACTCCAGCCAGTCTGTCTGCGACCACGAAGGATGTAACTCCTATTTGAAACTTTAGACGTTCGTTCTAAGCCCCGTTTATACACTAAATTGATCTGTACTTATTTCTATAGTGTACAATGAAGTTATCAAACAAACAAGAACATGTGGAGAACAGACTTTTAGAGTAGAATAGGGTAAAAAAAGTTTTTATGTCGGGATTAAAGTTCCTACCCGCCCTAGCGACCTTGAAAATACACAAAAAATAATTTCTCTTTCTGTAAGTGAGATTATCAGAAACACTCGTACAACTTTTTAGCTAGTATCCTTAAGTTACATTAGAACCTCGAAAGTCATTGAAATACTATCCGCTTTAGAAACCATTACAAAAAGAGTCAAAAGTGGCCGTTTTTAGTATTTTTTGCAAAGGAAACTACAGCGTATTGTATTTCAATGACTTTCGAGGTTCTAATGTAACTTAAGGATACTAGCTAGAAAGTTGTACGAGGGTTTCTGATAATCTGACTCACAAAAAGATTTTTTTTTTTTGTATTATCAGGGTCGCTGGCGCGGGTAGGAGCCTTAAATAATTTTTACATATTTTATATCAAACTAGCGGCCCATCCCTGCTAAGCACCGGTGTATAGTAAACATGAACCATCCTAGACAAACATCCTCTTCGTTTTCTTATTCTTGTAGTTTAAACTTGCTCTTATCGGTAGGATTAAGTCCTCTTTGTGATACTTTTCTATGAGGCGCGACCTTATTTAAGGGGATACATGAATTTTTCGGGGTCAAGTGCTGCCCCCATTTAAAATAAGATGCCTATTTAAACGAAAACGGAAATGTAATTTATAAATTTTAGTCTTATAAAGCTCTAGATAACCCTTGAAACTATTTTTGTCTTATAAAGCTCTAGATAAAGCTTGAAACTATTTTTGTCTTATACAGCTCTAGATAATCCTATGAAACTATTTTTGTCTTATAAAGCTCTAGATAACCCTTGAAACTATTTTTGTCGTATAAAGCTCTAGATAACCCTTGAAACTATTTTTGTCTTATAAAGCTCTAGATAACCCTTGAAACTATTTTTGTCGTATAAAGCTCTAGATAACCCTTGAAACTATTTTTGTCTTATAAGCTCTAGATAATCCTTGAAACTATTTTTGTCTTATTAAGCTCTAGATAACCCCTGAAACTATTTTTGTTTTATAAAGCTCTAGATAACGCTTGAAACTATTTTTGACTGACTTCAAAAAAGGAGGAGACTATCAATTCATCGTGATCTTTTATGCATGTTCACCTATTATTCGAAGATGCCTGGATTTTAAGGTTTTTTCTTATATAATATATGCAACGAATATTCGAAGACGCCTGGAACAATTTCAAAAATATTTATTGTTTGTAAGGGTATACTTCCAAGATAGTCCCATAGAAATTTTATCAAAATCAGTTCAGTAGTTTGGGGGTAGAGTCAGTTTTTAGTTTTGAAAAATTATAATAATGCTGCTGTTTACAGTTAAAAGTGAGAAGCTTTTCTTCGCACTTGCCAAAAGTGGCCGTTATTCGCAAATAAATGCGATCGAAAAAATAAATTTTAAAGTAAGAACAAATAAATAAATTTTAAAGTTCACTTTAAAATTCGCTACTTCGCATACTTTATAGGTATGCGAAGAAGCTTTACGTTCTCACTTTAAACATAAAATAGTTTGAATGCTTATCTAGGGCTTGGTCAAGACAAAATTTTAAATGATATCCCTGTTTCCTTTTAAATAATTTATTTCAAAAGGGGGCAGCACTGGATTATGGAAAATTCAGGTAGCTCCTTAAGTCCTCTATGAAATGAAAACTTCTCTATGAATCGCGGCGCTATTTAAAGATAAACTGCTTCGAATAATATCATTGCCAATGTCACAGCAGTAAAATTTGATGGCTTAATAGTATTAGTCTCAAACTCGATAAGTCTCGGTAAGTTCGTCTCAGACCTTGGCTTCCAGCCACGAACTACACTTGAACAATTAAGCTTATGTATAATGTATAAGAGCTATTTTAGCATCTACTCGTGTAGGTACGTTATCATCATACATACTTATATATATTTCGCATTCCTTCTCCTTTTGGTTGCCTGTAAGAGATTGCTTCGGCGATAAGGCCGCCTCTTATAAAATTATAAATTTCTTCTGGTGCAATAAAGTTTTTTGCATTGTATTGTAATCCTATACCTTTAAAAGAGCAATTCTTTTATATTTATATGTATATTTCTGTGATCTCGAAAACGGCTCTAACGATTTCGCTGAAAATTCGTATATTTTTATTTTCGGGCATAAACAATGGATCTAGATTAGTTTTATGTTTGGAAAAACGGGTGTTTTCGAGTTATCGTGCGTTTTTCTTTACGTGGAAAATATGGTCGCTAATTTCGTTTCGGTGGGCGCTATCCGTCTGGCTCAGCGGTTAAAGACGCGGTCTGCTAGAAAGAGTGTTACGGGTTTGAATACCACTCGGTGACTTACTATATATAATAATATATATTATATATAATTTTTATTGTTTTAAGACAAGTTAAAAAATGTCGCCCAGGTACTATATACTAAATAAAGCAATGTCAAATAAGTTCAAAAAAAAATTATAACCTCTATAAGAGGAGACTAACAAATCGTCGCGTTTTTTTTTCTGTATGTTCACTGATTATTCGGAGACTATGGAACGATTTAAAAGAAAAAATATTTTTTTGTTTGAAAGCGTATTGTTGTCAGGTAGTCCCAAAGAAGTTTTATCAAAATCGATTGTGAAATAAGGGCATGAAGTCTGTTTTTAGTTTTGAAAAATTATAGTTCGTACGCTTTACGGACTAACCCTAATAGATGGAGCCTACAAATGTAATCCGGCTAAAACGTTCCATTACACAGGCGTAGTTGATAATGTCTCATTCCATCCAGTAATTACTGTCGACGGAATTCGACGGAATTCGACAGAATCCGACTTAATATCATGTCTTAGATTAGATCTCATTAAAGTGAAATACGAGAATGTTCTTGGTAGTTACTCGATGTTATGTTAACATCCCTGTATAGTTTAGGTAGGAACATAAACTTATTTTTGGTCACTAACACAAAAGTACTCTTTCATGCTGGTAGGATGTATCAGCTGCTTCTCTTCCCGAGTAGATCATAAGAATGGGCGAAAATCTGATTCAATAGGCGATGCTGTAAACTATTACTTTTTTGATCCTCTATTGGTACCTTCATTAAAAACAATCACGCTAAGAGTGGCCTTTAGATCTTGTAGCCCAAGATTCTGTCTACCACGTTAGAGTTTATCCCTAACGAGGTAGACATAACCTAGGTCTGATACGTAATAGTGTATCAGCATAGTGTGTATACAAATAATTGGCCAAGTGCGTGTCGGGCCACGCGCAGTGTAGGGTTCCGTAGTTGCAAATGCCAACTTTGAGTTCATGCCACTAAAACGTCTAAGTATCTATTGAATTTGTACGAAATTTTCCTTTTCGAGTACATGTTGTAAGTTGATCGCCTATAATTTGTTAACCCTACTTAGCTCTGATAGTTTTCCTATAAACTACATTATATATACTATAGCTGTGATTTTTTTCACGTGTCCATATATAACCGTTTAGCAGATAGATGGGGGGGACACGTGACTTTAACAAAAATTTCACTTTAAACCTAAATATTTCAGACACGGATCCCTAAATCGAAAAATGGTGTTCCCAAGCTCACAATATTTTTGAAAGACCTATTTAACGATACCCCACACAATGTGTTTGTAAAGAAAAAAAATATTGACTTCCTCTTTACTTGTATGGCAGATACCCTAAAAAATTGTTTCCATATTTTATTTTACGACTTTTTCGCCATGATTGATAGACATATCCATGCCAAATTACAGCTTTCTAGTACTTATAGTTTCTGAGTAGGACCGCGGACGGACAGATAGACAGACAGACATGGCGAAACTATAAGGGTTCCTTGTTTACTACGGAACCCTAAAAACAGAGTTTGGTCAGATACCACAAATTAAAAGTTAGTTTCAGTTATCCTGCGAGTAACTGTCCTACGTTCTTATTCGCCGGTTGACTGGAAGAGTTCCATTATGGGATAAGTCCGCCGTTGTCAATTAATTCTATTGTTTTTGTATTTTCATAGTACAATAAAGTTATATAAGTACTCCCATGCTGGTTTGGGAGAAATAAAAAAAACTTAGAATGTACCAGCTGCTTCTCTTCCCACGCAGATCGTAAAAGCCGATCGAGGGAATGGGCAAAAATGCAAATCATGTTAACAAGCGATGCGGCTAGCATCTGTAGTATGTGTATACCCATCACTGTATTGATTGCTTTTCCATCTTCTCGCCCACCATGACGCTAAAAGTGGCTTTTGGGTCTTGCGGCCCTGGGCTCTGCATAGAACCGCAAGACCCAAAATGCTCTGTCTGCCCCATTAGGGATAAAGACGTGATATTATGTATGTATGTATGTAATAAAGTTATTACAAAGTTAGTGTTCTTATTTCAAATCCGACCGACGAAATGGACCGCTATAAATAATTTAGTCTTTTCATAAGTTATCATTATATACCTAAGTTATATATAAGCCCTAACTATATTTAGCGATGTCGAGTCCTGGTGACCTGTAATACAGGTTCTTCGGAAACCTAGCACAGGCACCAGCTCTCCACTCTTTACACACATTCTAATCTTTTAACGCATGCCTTTTTTACCTTTCATGTTTGTATTAGTTCGTAGCTTAGTTTTAAGTTAAATTGTGGAGGAAATAAATAAACATTTATTATTTATTTATTTATTATTATTATTACAAACAAACACACGTAAAATTTATCAAAAAGGGAATATTTTTTGATTTACACAAAATATTAACCAAAACAAATACAGTAAAATAACCTATTTCAAATACTATAAACACCTTTATATTTGTACTCCTTCTTTCGCTAAGAGCACCTGGCACACGTTTTAAATAATACATTTGCGATTTTCCGAGATATGTGATACAACGAACAAAGGTGTTACAAAAACATGACAAATTCAACCATTACGTCATATCCTCCTTGACATGTCAGTCAACGGCAAACCTCGCTTTTAAATTCGTCGTTTGAATCCTACGAATATATAAATGCGAAAGTGAGTTTGTATATTTGTTTGTTTGTTTGTTTGTTACCTCTTCACACTTAAACAACTGTACCTGTATGAATATACATAACTAGCTGTACCCGCGGGCTTCGCTCCCCTTGGGAATTTCGGAATAAAAAGGTACCCATGTCCTTCCCCGAGTCTCAAACTATATCCATACCAAACTTCATCCAAACCAATTTGGATGAAGTAGTTTAAGCGTGAAAAGGTAACAAATATACAAACTCACTTTCGCAATTATAATATTAGTAGGACTAGCTGTACCCGCGAGCTTCGCTCCCCGTGTGAATTTCGGGATAAAGAGTACCCTATGTCCTTCCCCGAGTCTCAAACTATATCCATACCAAATTTCATCCAAATTGGTTCAGTAGTTTAAGCGTGAAGAGGTAACAAACAAATATACAAACTCACTTTCGCATTTATAATATTAGTAGGATTGAATGATGCAAGTATATTAAGTAAAATATTATGCATCATTTAAATATTTTTGGTTTTTTAACTTCGATCAAAAAATAGCTATGTTATAAATTTGACGCTAATGTCTGTCTGTCTGTCTGTATCATTGTAGCGCTGCAATGGATAAACCGATTTTATTGAATACGGTTTTTTTAACGCGATGCAACTTCCCTTTCGGTATTTCTTTGCCACATTTGATGAAAATCGTTTAAAAGTTATTGGGTGTCCACGCTTCGAAGTTGGGGTTTTGTAAGTTACCTGGCAAATAATTAATGGCGCTACGGATATTAAATCGTATCGATACTTCTGCTACTCATCACTAGATGGCGTTTTTACAAACGGGGATTTATTTTAATTTGCTTAGAAAATAAACTTGTTATAGGTATTTATCATCCTGAATGCACCTATTTATCCTACTTCCTACTAATATTATAAACGCGGAAGTTTGTGAGTATGGATGGAAGGATGTTAATTACTTTTTCACGTAAAAACTACTGAATGGATTTTAATGAAACTTTACAATAATAAGCTTATACATCAGAATAACACATAGGCTACAATTCATAAAAATATTGTGTGATAAAGCGCAGACGAAGTCGCAGGCACCAACTAGTTACAATAGTTCTTAGGCAATTCACGTCGCACCGCGGTGCAAATGGTCTAATTCAATAAGAGCTGTTTGGTGATTCGCAAAGCGGTTCAAATCTAAAGAAAGACCTAAAGGCTTTTAGTGCCTTTCCAGACACGTTAGAGAATATTACTAAGCGTAAATAACCGGCAAAGTTTCGCAATAACGCCATGCATTTTGTACCAAGTTCTTGCGACATGTGTCAGCCTGTCTTGGCTTAACACGTTGAAGCGAAAGTTTTGTCGCTTTCTGCGATGCAGTTTTGTAATATGTGTCACATCTGTAGGTAGAAAATTCTAGTAGGTAGTAAATAGTAGTAATGAGAAGCTAAGTGGCGCATCGCTATCGAATTTTGCAGCTTCGAAAGCCACGTCAACTTTGTGTGCGAACACAAAGTTGACGTGGCTTCCGAAGCTTCTAATTCTAATGACGATAGCTGCGAAGCATATCGTCATTAGAAGGTCTCTCTCTTTCAAGACTAAGCTATGTAAGATACCTTTAGGTAGCTTAACAAAAACTGAATCGATAAAAAAATCTATATCATTTTCGAATCTTTTCAGAAAACTTTACAAGATGCGACCTGTAGGCGAGAACAGACAGACTGAAAACCGGGCAAAAGCATTTTTGGCCAATCTCGAAACGAAGACGCTTCACTCGCTTCGCTGGCTCGGTAAAAGCAGATTGTTTCGTTCTGTGATCCAAATCAACCCATTTGAAAAAACCTTGGGCAATTTACACAACTACAACCCCCACGATGCGAATTTTTTTATTGGAAACAATACGAGGGCGATTTGTAACATGGTTGGAAACGACTAAAGACTTAGAGGTTTTACGTGACTTTCCAGACACGTTACAGTAATATTACTAAGCATAAATAACCCGGGTTGGAGTTTGGCAAAGTTTCGCAATAACGCCATGCATTTTGAAGCCAAGTTTCTTGCGACATGTGTCAGCCTGTCTTGGCTAAACACGTTGAAGCGAAAGTTTTGTCGCTTTCTGCGATGCAGTTTTGCAATATGTGTCACATCTATGTAGAACGTTCTAGTAGGTAGTGATAGTAACGATAGCCCAGCGGATTAGCTCGTTGAAATGGCAGTAGGCGGGACTCATAGCGTGACGAACCGATGGCCGATGGGGCAAAAAGGTTCTCGAATGGCGACCGCGTACTGGCAAGCGAAGCGTAGGACACCCACCTACAAGGAGGTCAGATGACCTGATTAGGGTCGCTGGAAATCGCTGGATACAGGCCGCTCTTGATTGATCATTTGGAAATCTTTGGGAGATGCCAGCCAGAGATGCCTAAAAATGTCCAGCAGTGGATATTTTTAGGCTGAAATGATGATGATGATAATGAAAAAGAATTAGAACTTTGCATGCTTTTCTCGTTTTTTAAAAAACTCCAAATATATCTTTATTACATATACAGATATACAGATACATTTTCACGTCTATATCCCTGACGGGGTAGACAGAGCCCAGGGCCGTTAGGCCCAAAGGCCACGCTTAGCGTGATGGTGGGCGTTAAGATGGAAAAGGGATCAAAATAGTGATGGGTTGCTAGCCGCATCGCCTATTACCATGATTCAAATCTCGCCCATTCCCTCGATCGGCTCTTACGATCTGCGCGGGAAGAGAAGCAGCTGGTACATTCTACGTTTTTTCTTTTCTCCCAGACCAGCATGGAAGTATCTTTATTGTCATGAGATATTTATAATCGTCATTATTTGGTTGCACAATTGTTACTTACAGCTGAGTAAGGCGCTAGTGCAAAAGAAGCGGTAGTGGGCAGAAGCGGTAACAAACTGCACTGCAGCATTTTCTCCAAGGACGTCAACTCACAATTAAATGACTATTTACAGTTAATGTGGACAGAGTATACATGTTTGTTCATTTCGTCGGTCGTTCAATAACCTCTTGATTCTTCCTTCCTAATACATCCATTAATTAACTCTTGGCAGTTCAGCTGTACATAACCTAATTAATATAGATTGTCAATAATATCCGTGGCATGAAACTTAATGCGATCACTTTGATTTATCGAGGAAGATGTTAATATACATAGAATACGCATACGTAGCTGAATAATTAAAAATTAGTTGGTTTATAGAAAAACCAAGGTCACTGACATTACCCAGTGGGTTAGCTTATTATATTAGCAGTGGGTGGGACACAGCACGAAGAACCGTTCAAAAAGTTCGCGATTGGCGAATTGGCATTTCATAAAAATGGCACAGCTTCATCATATTTTGAGTCATCGGTTCACTCGATGACCCAAGTACAAGCTTTTATTTTAAGGCCTTATACTCATCAAGACAAACGTAAAAGTAAAATATCAAGACAAATTACCACTACGGGGATCTACAAATAGTGAAGCGACAACGTAGTTCAAAAGAAACATACAAGATAGCGCCAGGAGTATCCTGCATCTCGATCTCAGAGTTTTGGTTGCGACTGACTTATACCCATCTATATCTATACATATAATAAAACAGTAAAAAAAGTGTATCTGTACATTAAATATATTTCCAAAAAAAATATTGGGGGCGATGGAGACATAGTAATAGAGTAAGAATTAAAACAAAAAATGTCTGTCTGTTTGTCTGTTTGTACACGCTAATCTCCGGAAATACTGGACGGATTCGAATGCAACTTTTTTTGTTATATAGCTATTAAGCCTGGGCAACATATAGGGTATAAATGATTTTGGAAAATGAAACGCCTGATGCAGAACCATAATGGTCCAGCTAAACTTTATGAGATATAAAAATGTCGCCTTAGTAAAAGTTGTTCAGCCTGATGAGCATTTTCCAGAGACATAAAGTGCACGTGAACGAAGTCGCGGGCTTCAGCTAGTATTATATAAATTTCCGATGTTACACCGTTAAAGCCGCGGTTTCCCAGGCGCACCATCATCATTATCATCAATTCAGCCACAGGAAGCCACGAGTCCACTGCTGGACTTAGGTCTCTCCCAAAGATTTCCAAAACGATCAATCGGAAGCTATAGTATAATGATAATAAAAACGGAAATAAAAAAATACAAATTGCCCGGGCGACTGCACACTTTTGTATGAAAAGGGTGATTTAGTTCTGTTATTTTAATTTTACTATAGGTACATACTGTAGTGATCTAGTATAGCCTGTGGTTAGCTTTTTTACGGATATGTCCCTTCCATGTTTTATATGTACCTCTATACAAGATAAACAGTAATGTAATGCTTTACGAGGTAGATTTGGCACAACACCTGCGATGTTATTTTGGTTACGCTTGATAAACTCGCATAAACACCTGTTTCACTTTATACACGCCGTTTATCAATACTGCATACTGGTCATTGTTTTGGTATCTATGCACTATACATATTATACTTCCATGCTGGTCTGGGAGAAATGAAAAACTTAGAATGTACCAGCTGCTCTTATTCCCGCGCGAGTCGAGGGAATGAGTAAAAAATTCATACAGTGTTCATAAGCAATGCGGCTAGCAACCTATTTGGATTTCTTTTTCCACCTTCTTGCCCACCATGATGCTAAAAGTGGCATTTGAGTCTTGCGACCTTGAGGTCTGCTCAGAGCCGCAAGATGTAATATGCTCTGTCTGCCCCATTATGGGTAAAGACGAGATAGTATGTAAACATATTTTTCCAGCGAGTAAATGTTTTTAACCCATGACTTAAAAAGAGGAGTGTTATAAGTTTGACGGTAATGTCAGTCTGCCTGGCTGTGTGACTGTCTGTGGCGTAGATACTATGCCGCAGACTCTCGAACGGATGAACCGACTCTCGAACGATGAACCGACGATGTGGTTTTTTTACGTGAGTTTTCTTGCGTCAAACTTATTAAACCCCTATTCTTGCGTCAGGGGTTAAAAATGGCAAATTACTTAGGTACTATAGGACAAAAACGAAATGTGAAGGGAATAGTAGGAAAAGGTCGGCCTCGGCGAACTTTCTGCGACCAAATTGCAGACGTTCTAAAAAAGGAGAGGTAAAAAGTACTCGTAACCGAAGGGCATGTATGAAGAGATTGATGAGTTTAGATGAAGCAAAAGAGGTTTGTCAGGATCCTAGCAAGTGGAGGTCCATAGTCTCTGCCTACCCCTGCGGGAAACAGGCGTGATATTATTTATGTATGTACTATAGGACAGAAATGGGTTATATATACTACGTACCACGTAAATCATGCCCGCCCACGGAGTCTCCGTGAAAGGTTTAATCATATAATGGACGTTTTGGCGTCGGTACGAGTGGCTGTCGCGATAGCGTATCGATGTCACTGATACGGGCGCTTTCAATTTTCCTTTTAAACGAACAGTTCATTAGTGACGTAGTGATAATATTTGGGGTTTTGGAGCTGCACCACAGAATTAATATAAGGTCTAAGAAAATGTACTGAAACTATTTTAAAGGCGGTTTCAGTCCGTGATGGTGAACAACTTTCCCTAAGAAACGTATGTCGAAATATGAAAAGTAACTTTTAGCTTACGTACAAACTCGGATCAGCCGATCGGACAACTTGTATGGGAGGCCAAAAATTACTTTTCATATTTCGATACGTGTACTTTAGGGAAAGTTGTTCAGTATTATGGACTGAATTCACCGATAAAATAGTTTCAGTATATTTTGTTAGACCTTATATAAGTATTCATACATCACGGAATCTCCTAAATTCCAAGCAATATGCGTCCCCGTTTTCCGCGTTTCCGCACTTCTCTCGGTTCTCGCCTAGTGGAGGGTGTTGAGCGGGCGGCTGCAGGCACCTGCAGCTGCCTCTACCAGACGAGAGCGGGGGGGAGTTGCGAGGACGGAGAACGAGTACCATAGGAGATTCCGTTCTGTATGTAAACTTAGTAAATCAATTCTGTGTTAGCACATAAATTATTATTCCATGTTGGTCTAGGAAAAAATATATAATGTAGGTACCCACTGTTCCCGCGCAGATCATTAAAGCCAATCAAAGCAATGGGCGAAAATGTATAAATATTAAAGCCAATGTGTCTTAACATTTTCGTATTTTAATATATTTTAGATTTTTCGAATAAATTAAGTATACTTTGTTGACACAGCAACAGTATTAAATAAGTAAGTTTAGTTTAAATTAGCTCTGACATTTTCAAAACATTGCCTTTAGTTTGCGTTGTAAAATTCAGTCCTAATGTGTACCTCCAATGTCAGTAGTTTTAGGAGTTTGGAGTTTTTATTTCTACCGAATTTGATTTCATAAAAACTAAGCTAAAATAGTAAGATTTTTATTCTTAAAAGAAAAAAATTAGCATATACCAGCTGCTTCTATTTCCGCGCAAATCGTAAAAGCTGATCGAGGGAATGGGCAACCATGTGAATCATGTTAAGAGGCGATGCGGCAAGCAACCTATCACTATTATGATTCCCTTTACACCTTCTCTCATACTATCACGCTAAAAGTGGCCTTTGGGTCTTGTGGCCCGCTCTGTCTGCGGACCCGAAATGCTCTGTCTGCCCCATTAGAGACTAATACGTATGTACTATAATTTTGCCCGTTTAGTTTGACTACTATCACGCTATATAGTTCACTACTCCGAATGTTCTTACACTCCCCGACCAAATGGTATTTCGAAGTATGCTAACGTCTTTTGTACTTACAAAATAACTTTTTGTGTTCTTGGTTGCATCTTCTTCTTCTTTTTTGTTATGCTTAGACTCGATTTCACCAAACAAGAATAAATTTTATTCCAGAGAATAACAGCATTTATTCTAAGGTTAAACTATTTTTACGTTTCACCATAGACTTATACTAGGATTATACTGCTATTCTCGAGTAAATCACTACTCCGCCAACAACAACACGCTATTTACCAACAAGTCAAATCAGGTACTTTTTCAAAACGTCAAACAAACAGTTTCTATGGGATTTTGTATGAAATACAGGCAGACATCATAGTTTTTTGGAATCAAATAGCGCTCTTATTATCAGTTTTTCTGCAATAATAATTTTAAAATCACGTTAAAATGGATATGTTCAAAGACAATTGACATTATTTTGCAACGTTTTATTTTGTTATCAGTACAAAATAATTTTTTTTTGGCTTAGGAAAGTACCCAATACAAGTACTCACGTCATAGAAGTAGTAAATGTTCAACGCTGTTGTGTTGGTGAGACTGTGTAAGACCGCCTGCGTTGAGTTGTCACTGAACGTTGAGGTGAAGTATGAAGTGGGAGTGGTCCGCGCTTCCATCTCTTCTACCAGATTTGGCTCCATTTTTCTGCAACAAAACAAAATTTCCTATATTATCTCCTCTGCTTGTAGGGTTGACTGGAAGAGATCTCTGACAGGGATAAGTCCGCCTTTGTACTATTTTGCTTCATATTACTATAAAGAACAACAAAATTTAAGGTACAAAAACGACTTCGGTGTCCTTATGTCCGTCTGTCTGTCACCAGGCTGTATATCATGAACCGTGATAGCTAGACAGTTGAAATTTTCACACATGATATAGTTCTGTTGCCGCTATAACAACAAATACTAAAAACATAATAACAAACATTCAAGTAAGGCTCTTATACAACAAACGAAACCTTACTGCGCGAGCCCGACTCGCACTTGGCCGGTTATTTATAATTTTATATTAATGTAGAGATCCTTTTCTTGTTGTTGTTACGCTTATGTCTTTTCCACATTGTAAGTACAAAAGCTTCTTATTCTACCAACTGATCCTTATAACAAACAGCTTTTAAATCTTACTTCCAAGAACAAGTCTGCCAGTGGCGGATTTACCAGCAGGATGAGTAAGCTGGAGCCTAGGGCGGTACATTTTAGGGGGCAGCAATATCGAATATTTCCCATTTACGCGGGGCATACCTAAGACGCAAAATAACAACCGCGTTATGACTAATCAAATCGCGAGCTAGGCATAAAGATAGTTAGACCTACTATGATATATATATGAGTAGCGAGAAAGATTAGTCGCTACCTAGACCTACTGAATTTTAGTTTTAAAGCCAATAGACAAAGTCAAAGTCAAAGTCAAATTCATTTATTTATCTTTGGATATTTGTATCACTTGATAATTGTCACTTTTTTTCCTTTCGATTTCTTATAAGGTAAATGTTGACGTCAGATCATTTACTTATAGCTAAGTTTACTGCCGCTTCCAAAGCGCAAGTACAGAAGAAACGGTAACAAACTGTACTGCAGCATTTTCTCCAATAACGTCAACTTACAATTATACTGGTATTAAAATTAGATATGTGGACTGAGAATACATTGATTGTTATGTCATAATTATAAATAAAGCATGATGTCAAGTTTAAAATTAATGTCAATTTGTAAATTTTGTACTAAAACATGTACAGAATGATCTTAAATTATGACATTTCTGAATGTACAAATACAAACCTTTAAGAGGGACCCGCGCCAAGCTCAAGCCAGACATTTTTGTCTCTAAGGTAATCATCGGTTCCGTAATAAGCTTTATCACAGAGTACTTTCTTAAAATAAACTTTAAATTTTCTATCTGGCATACTAAGAACCGATTCTGGCAATTTATTATAAAACTTTATACAGTTTCCCATAAACGACTTACTAACTGTTTTCAGCCTATAGGACGGAGTAAATAAATCATTTATATTACGTAAGTTTCTATCCGTAAAATCACCCACTTTATTAAACAAGGCAATATTTTTCCTTACATACATTATATTTTCAAATATGTACTGGGATGGTACAGTAAGTATATCAATTTTCTTAAAAAAATCTCTTAGGGAGTCTCTTGATCCTAAACCGTAAATAAAACGAATTGCCCTTTTTTGCAAAATAAAAATAGTCTGTATATCAGCTGCACTCCCCCATAGAAGAATCCCATAAGACATCAGACTATGAAAGTAACTAAAGTAAACTAGTCTAGCAGTTGCCACATCTGTCAATTGTCTGATTCTCCTAATAGCGTAAGCCGCTGAGCTAAGCCTATTAGCGAGTTTAGAGATATGTGCACCCCATTGAAGTTTTGAATCTATTGTGATTCCCAAGAAAGTAGTATTTTCAACGAGATCTAATTTTTGACCGTTCAGTAGCACATCAACATTGGCTTGCCTCACGTTAGGAAGACTAAATCTAATGCATTGGGTCTTGTTTGCATTCAACATAAGGTTATTGGCTGAAAACCAGTTAGAAATGGCCGTCAAGGTGTTATTCACCGAAGTAGCATCTTCGCTATGACGGTCTATTTCAAAAATAAGAGACGTGTCATCGGCGAACAACACAATGCCAGCTTGTTTCTCAACCGCGTAAGGCAAATCATTGACGTACACTAAGAAGAGGAACGGTCCCAGGATAGAACCTTGAGGTACTCCCATTTTAACGAGAGATCCGTTTGACTTTATGCCATTTATGTCAACAGTCTGAAGCCTATCCGTTAAATATGATTGAATGAGGTTTATTGATTTATCGTCAAAACCGTACTGACGGAATTTGAGCAAAAGTGTTGGATGATCTACGCAGTCAAACGCTTTTGAGAGATCGCAAAAAGAACCGATTGCATCGTTCTTGTTTTCCCATGCGTTGTAAATTTGAGTAACGAGCGCTACCCCCGCATCAGTGGTCGATTTCCCTCCAGTAAAACCAAACTGCTGGCTATGAAAAAGGTTATGGGTGATAAAGTGATGTTGCATTTGATTAAGCATTATCTTTTCAAACACTTTGCTCAAAACTGGCAGAATCGATATTGGTCTATAATTGCCAGGATCTGTTCTTACCCCCTTTTTAAATAAAGGAATCAATTTACTGCATTTCATTAAATTTGGAAAAATACCTTCATCAATGCATTCATTAAAAATAAAAGCTAGGTCTGCAGCAATGATATTTATAATGTGGCTTACTACACTAACGGACATACCCCAGTGGTCTTCCGATTTTTTTAAATTTAACTGTTTAAATGCATCAACTATATCTTTGGGGGTAATATGTTTAAATTGAAACTTATGATTACATTGAGCTACATTATCTTTAAGTAAGGCTTCAGCATGTTGAGGACTTGAATTGGTATTTTCAGTAAGTTCCAAGGGAATATTAGTGAAAAAATTATCGAATACATTTACTATATCATTAGGGTTGGTAATATTTTTACCGGCACATTTGATTTCACGAATATTTTCTCTCGGTCTAGTTTTACCGGTTTCTTTATTAATAACATTCCATGTCTCTTTAATTTTATTTGGAGCATTATTTATTTTTCTACTAATGTAGATAGCTTTAGCATTTTTGCAAACTTTTTTAAATAATTTAGAATATTTTTTAACATACTCAACAAAGTTAGGGTTGAAATTAAATTGTTTTTGGGCATATAAATCAAATAATTTTCTTCTACTTATATAAATACCTTTAGTTGCCCATTCATTAAACTTTAACCTACCATTAACATTAACTTTTTTCTGTTCCAATGTTTCTGAATATTCTTTAGACACTGTACTAAATAATTTATTGTAGTGATCATCAGGATTACTTCCTGTGTATATGACTGAACATAACTTATTTTCTAAATTCTTTTTGAGCTTATGAATTTTTTTTGAAGTAATAGGCCTACACATGATTTTATCTTCTTTCAAGCAGCGGGTGGACTCCTTGACAAAAGAAACAAATACACCCATATGGTCAGATGGCAACTTGTTAATTACAGATTTCTTAAAATAATTTATATTGGTAAAGAAATTGTCCAGGCACGTGGCCGATGTAGCAGAGATTCTAGTAGGTTCAAAAAAAACGTTTTCTAGGTCATAACATTTAAAGAGGTTTAAAAATTGTGTACTCCTTGGATTCTGCACTAGAATATCAACATTGAAGTCACCACAAATAATTAATTTTTTTTTACTAGTTGAAGCTAACTTTAGCACCTGATCCATTACTTTCAAAAATCCCCTAAAATCGCTATCTGGTGGACTGTATACGCATACAATTAAATGTTGGTCTAGCTCGGCACAGGCCACCTCACAACAGCGGTCAACAGAAAGTCTAACTATGTCTTTCCGCTCCTTGCCACGGAATCCATTTTTTGTAACTATTATAGAACCGCCTCGAGTAGTAGACTTTCTGTTAAAGCAGCTAACAATGTCGTAGTTGTTTAGGCTGAACATCATCTCACTCTCACATAGCCAATGCTCAGTCAAACACAAGATATCTACATCTAATTCTTCTAATACTAGTTCAACTAGTAGTTCTTTGCTGGAAAGGCCTTGTATGTTTTGATGAATTATTCTTAGTTCTTGTGACCTTTCCGTTGTCTGGATGTGCAGTTTAAATCTGCCGTCAAATCTACAGAATTACTATTACAATTTTCTGGTAACTCGGTAGATATTTTACAACTAGTAGTTTGTTTACAATGTAAACTCGTCCAAAACTTAATAGTATAAGCTACCAATGTAGCAATTTTTAATTTATAGTATTTAGATAGGTATATATTACCCTTTGTCACAAAACATTCACTTATAAAATTGTTAGTGTCAAAAAACACTAATTTGTCATCATGACGACATGTCAAGTTATGTAATAAAGTATTAAGGCAGTGAATGTTTTTATTGATTGATGGAGGCTGGCAACTCAAATATGGAAACGCACATATTATTATTTTACATACATTAAGTTTGCTTAAAGTCTCTACACATTGAATTATATCTTTCTTTCTTAATTTACTACTGTTACCTACGAGCAACACAATGGTGGAATTACAGTTAAAATTTGATAATTTTATTTTCTGTATCAACTGGGGAAAGCTTGTATTAGGTAAGCAATAATTAATACAAGAATGTTCAATGTTTTCATAAAACATTGAACCCATATTGCAACCTACACTGTCAGAAAACACCATTGTATTAGCTGGGGGGTCAATGGAGTCCACAACATCAGACACGGACAAACTACTGCCACAAGGAGAGAGCTCTGGTGAGGAAATATTGACTATAGGCTGGTTGAACTGCCTGCAGGCACATTGTTGGACTAATGAGTCAAGAGTATCTTGATTGTACCTGCTGTCAGTAATCAATTTCTCCACAGTCAGCATGTGCTCAGTATTTTGTTTCCGTTGGAGGTCATACTTGCTAAATAATTTTGAATAATCCTCCTGTAACTTACTTATATACGATTCAAGTCTGATTTTGTTGACCTCATATGACTCTTGATTTTCCGCCAATTGTTTATTACATAATTCTAACTCTGATTGCAATTTACAATTCAAGGAACTAGATTTGATTAAACATGATTTTCTAAGATTAGTTTTTAGTTTTAAGTTGGTTTTCTTTATTCTTTTTGAAATCCTCAAGTGTTTTTTAATTTTATTGTGACTAATTTTACATTTTGATGTATCTGAGTCAATATTAAAGGATGAAGTCTCACTAGTGAGATCAATCACTGAGGAATTAGTTGAAAGAGGCACAGGGACACTATCAATAAGCTGGTCGTAAAGGCTGGACACCTCCGCTGACTGACGCAACTGGGCGTCCTGCTCGTAACTACTTATAAGTCTATATGCCTCTCCCAGCTCTTTTTCTAATTCAGTGGTACGTCTGAGCGTTTGCTCATACGTATCACCACATTGGCGGAAGGAATCTACTTCTATTTGCGATCGGTTTAATTGCTCACCCAATTCATCACATAACTGGAGACTGTCTGAAAGCTTTTGTTCAAGTCTAATGTTTTTATTACGCATTAATTGATATTCTCGTTCATTGTCTTCCCTTTCCAGTAATAGTTTTTCGTTGTCTTCCTTTTCTGCCTTGAGCTCGAGTAAGGCATTCTTCAGCTGACTTTCCAGTTGCCGGGCAGTCACAGCACGGGTTGTGGAGGACATTTTTACAGATAGGGGCTGATTTAATGTATAAGGAAGACAATAAACGCTAGGATAAGGCAGCAAAACCGATCACCTAACTAAGAAAATAACAATAACATAACCTAACCTACTTTGTGAACGAGTGATATGTTTATGTACGTAAATTTACGGAAATATGAAATATAGTGCACAAAGGACCTAATACGAAAGAGGTAAGTAACGAGAGAGATTAACCGCTACCTAGAACCACGGAGTAATAATATACTACCTAGAACTAAATTTTACTTTTAGAGCCAATAAGTAACTTTCCCTAACTCTTATGATTTGACGTATTCAAAAAACCTACTTACTAAATCTCTTTCAAACCAATTTTAGGTGGAAGCCATCACCCCACCTCTTCCGCGCACCACCGCAACCCTGAAGCCTGGCCCAGAGCCGGCATAATCAAGCGCTCCCATGTTTCTTTTTAAGTAATCAGGGTGGCGGACTAGTACGTAGGTAACTATTTCTATTTCTTCGCTACAGAAAAAGCTGCACATGAAGGATCCGCAAAAGGATGGGTGGCGGTCGGTTCCGGTCACTGTCTTTGACATTGGTCGTTAGGTACCTAAAATCATGTCAGAGGCCTTTAAGGTGGTTTAAAAACTCTGACACTAGTGTTAGTCACTAACACACACGATAAGAGGGGCGGTAAAATATCATTGGCCTACTGGCGGCAAATGTGTAATTCCGCCACTGAAGTCTGCATTAACAACAAACGAAAACAAAAACAAAAGAGCATTAAAACGTAACGAATGGAACGTCGCTCACAATCGAACGTTCGAAAATTCGAAATTGCGAAATGCGACCAATTTTCGAAGTTTTATGTTGAAATGAGTTCAAAGTTCAGGACTTTGGACATTCCATTCTGAGTGATAAAGGAAGCCTTACGTGTTTCTTGATTGTTTGCTTTTTCTCTTTTGATTATTTTTTTCCATTGGTCTTGAATTTACTTTGGTTTTTTACCAACTTCTAAAAAGGAGGAGCTTTTCAATTTGTCGTGATCCTTTTTTTTATGTATTTTGGCAGAATTGTGAGATGCCTAGACTGATTTGAATTTTTTTTTTGTTTTAAGGGGCATTCTTGTCAGGTGGTCTTATAGAACTTTTACCATAATCAGTTTTATCCCATAACACAAGTCTCGAACTTACTTTGGGGCCAGCTTAATCAGTGTAATTTTTCCATAATTTTTTTTTTTAAATAAAGTTGGGTAGTTCGAGGGTGAAGCCAAAAAAAATGTGTGTGATAAAATTAATATTGGACTAAGTAGTTAGTAATTTAAGCAGCTGACTCAAATGAGAGTCAGCTGCTCCAATCATTTTTCAAAAATCTTCTGTATTCGTTAAAACTAATCTGTCATTCAAACATGTTATAGTTTGATACATAAAGTTTGTTTGTTTTTTCGTGTGTGGAAGTAACTCGAAATTTTTCAAAACTAAAATCAGACTTTGACTTTAAGGGGTTCAAACTACACTAGGACTACCTGACAAGTAAACACTTTCAAAAAAAAAATCTTCCAAATCGGTCCAGGCGTCTTCAAATAATCGGTAAACATAATTAAAAATACAAAAAAATCGCAACGAATTGATAACCTCCTCCTTTTTTGGAAGTCTGTTAAAAATTAAGAAGGAAATAAAAAAATATAATATAAGTGCTCAACAGACCATACCAAATTTTTTTTGACAAAAATGTATAAACAAATATAAAATAAATAAATATATCTAGGGATGAAATTACACTGATTGAGCTAGCCCCAAAGTAATTTCGAGACTTGTGTTATGGGATACTAACTCAACGATATATATTTTATAACAAATACATGTAAAGATAAACATCCAAGCAAGACCCAGGACCATTTGAAAAAGGCCATTTTCCAATTTGCCCTGACCGGGGATCGAACCCGGGACCTCTGGATGGCGGACTGGCATGGTGACCACTACGCCACGGAGGTCGTCAAATACATACTATACAAATTCATTAATACGCATGGAACTGTCTTTAGTTATGTCAGTGACCTTCGTTCTTCTACGAATCTCCTCATTTCTGATTCGATCACGTAGGGAAACACCGAGCATAGTCCTCTCCATAGCCCGTTGAGCGACCTTGAGCTTTCTTATGAGACCCATAGTAAGGGACCACGGTTCAGAGCCATAAGTCATCACTGGTAACACACATTGATTAAATACTTTCGTCTTGAGGCACTGAGGTATTCTAGACGATAAAACACTGCGCAATTTTCCGAACGCTGCCCAGCCTAGTCGAATTCGTCGAAAGACCTCTTCCTCGAAGCTGGAACTTTCTGCCTGGATCAATTGACCCAGGTAGATATACTGGTCTACAACTTCTAGGGTGGAGCTCCCAACAGAAACAAGTAAAGGCGTAACGTGCCTATTTGACATGACCTTCGTCTTGTCAATATTCATTTTTAGGCCTACCTGTTGGGAAACTCGATTTAGGTCTTTAAGCATCGTACTTAAGTCCTCCATCGATTCTGCCATGACAACGATATCGTCGGCAAATCGAAGGTGAGTGATATATTCGCCATTAATGTTAATGCCCAGTCCTTCCCATTCCAGGAGCTTAAAGGCAAAGCTTAAAGCGGATTAGCTCATTAAAGTGGCAGTGGGCGGGGCACATAGCGCGAAGATCCGATGGCCGATGGGGCAGAAAGGTTCTCGAATGGCGGCCACGTACCGGCAAGCGCAGTGTAGGACACCCACCTGCTAGATGGTCAGACGACCTACGTAATGTTGCAGGAAGGCGCTGGATGCAGGCCGCTTCCGATCGGTCGTTTTGGAAATCCTTGGGGGAGGCCTATGTCCAGCAGTGGACTTCCTGTGGCTGATATGATGATGATGATGATGATGATGTCTTTAGTTAATTATTATATTTAAACAATCTTCTATTATCCCAAACATGGACATCAATTCAATTTGTCACATAAAATAAACCTCTATTTTTATTTCTTTTGCAGAGTAAAGTCAAACATTCGCCAGTTTTAATTTCCTTTGGTTAGGTAAAGTCAAACAGTCGCCAAAAATATCTAATCACTTACACACATCGGCGTCCCGCAAATAAATCTGTGTTAGCCAAGAGTTGGATCGTAATTTATCTTTACAGCCACAATCGCACTTTAATTAAGAGTAATCTCCAAAAATGTTGGGCGAGGGAATGTTCATTACGGGACTTTTCATATCTACAGTAACAGAGGTGCCATTTTTCAAACACAAAGTCACTAATCGAACGGTTTTCTGTATGGAAAAACCATTCGTTTAGGTGACTCCGCCTTTCAGAAATTACATTTTCAATTTTTATTATAACCCTCAATGCAAAAATAGGATTGTTACCGGACATTATATGTCTATTTGTGTGTCTGTCTGATGACCAATTTTGATGCGGTATTTTATGTGAAAGCAAATTTCCTTGGAGTGGTTAGTAACTACGTTTAATGAAAATCGATTTAGCCATTCTTAAGTTATTAGGGGTGACCACTTGAAAGTCGGGCGATTTTAATTATTCCTGGCAAATAATAGTTAGGGAGGCGAAGAGGGGAATTTTCGGCAATACTTGAGCGTGGCAGTTTAAGATATGAGAGATACCTTAGACCTAATAGAACAACCTTGTAAAGTATTTAGCTCTATATGTAGTGACGCGCGCCTAGGATAGACGATAAGATTAGTAAAAAAAAATCGATAGTCTGAAATACTCGAGCGCGTCAGATTAAGATATTGGGGGTTGATTTTAGTGTTTAAAGACTAAATTTAACTAATCTGACGATAAGTCCTTGACGCCGCCGAGTTATAGGTTCGCGAACTTGTAAAAAAAAACGTTAATCCGGCATTCTCGAGCGCGATTTTTTTTTTTATTTTATTTTGAAGAATATAATCTAAAACTTACTAAAAATACAAAATCTGCCGGTTTCCGCATGACCGGAAGTGTGGAGGAGCCATTTTATCTTCGTAAGAACGCGTTGCGGCATATATAAGTCGCGAACGATACATTTTACAAAAAAAAAGTTTAAATAAACAAAAAAGGTAATTTTATTTTACACAAAAAAGGTCTCTTTACATTTTTGTCCAAAATTAAAACTTTTTGACAAAAAAAGAAACCAAAAACCTTTTTCGGTCAGATTAAGAGAACCCACCAACATTTTTGTCAGATTAAAAAAATATGCTTTCAGGATACCGAGATAAACCTCCCCTATGAAAATCTGACGCGCTCGAGGATTTCAAAAAAACTTTTTTTTTTTGCATTTTCAAAAATTCATTGTAACTTATCGTCACGCCGAAATCGTCAGTTTTTTTAAAGGAAGCTTCCTTGGGGCCTACTTAACACCCCTTCCGAAAATCTGACGCGCTCGAGTAAATTTTCTTTTTTGCATTTTTGACTACTTTATATGCCTACCCCCACCACGCAAACCGGCAGATTAGTATACAGTTGTTATCAGAGGCACTTGGGGCATACGTAGTATGAATATCTGACGCGCTCGAGAATGCCCAAGTAACTGTTTATTTTAACATTTTTGAAAAACCGTACACGCCAAACCCACCGCTAAAATGGTTTTTACCATACGAGCTTTTCTTTTCGAAATTATTTTATCTTTCGATTTTGATAGGTCTCGACGGCGCCGTTGAATTACGCCATTTAGCTACCTCGCCTCCCTAACTATAAACTCGTGTTTTAAATTTTTTATCCAAACCCATATCTGTTCATATTGAGGGGCCGACTTACCTGTTAAGTAAGTGTTGCCCATAGAATAACGTGTTAATCACTATGATCAACTAATTATCTACAAAAGCTCCTTACGCCATTTACAGAAAATTAATCCTGACACTTTGGAATAAAAGTCTCTTACGCTCCCTGCCGGTACAGCATGGTACCGTGAAAAAACATTAGATAAAGTTAATGTCGCGTGACAGACCAGAGCCATCCTGCTTGATTTTAGATAAATAGATAGATACATTGTTTTATCATGGTCACTACCGACACTCACAGAGAAAATAAAACTATACATACCTACATTAATTACACTTGAACACAGACAATATTGTAAGGCAGGTCCGTTGGAAAGAGTGCAAAAAAATAAAACCAGCAGTAGGTTGATGTGGGCTGAATATGAAGAAGATAATTGAGGACATTATAAATACACGGGCTTAAAAATAAAGATACAAACAATAAATCAATTGCATGTGTGTGCTGCAGCAAGACAAATGGGTCAAAGCTCAGTGATAATGTTGCCGCGAAAGCAATGCATTACGTAGAGCAAGAGAACAATAGATAACAGCGCTCGATAAACGCTGTCGCCGGTGCTATGCTTTGGGGATCACTGTTTTCTCTAGAAACTATAAAACAAGAATGACGTGAAATGATCCTCAAGGTATTGCAGGTGTCTATTCGGTAATCTTAGGCTGGTTTAACAGTGAGGCTCACAGTCCGCGTGGGTGGTAAGATCTGTTTACTATGTAATAAATGTGTGATGTAGGAGGCAACTATATTCAAACACGGTTGGACTGGATTCAAATCCTTGAAGGATCGCCGTGTGGTGTAGGAGGCGACTGTATTAAAACACGGTTGGACTTGATTCAAATCCTCGCAGGGTCGCCATGTGGTGTAGGAGGCGTCTGTATTCAAATCCTCGCAGGGTCGCCATGTAATGTAGGAGGTGCCTGTATTCAAACATTTTTGGACTGTATTCAAATCCTCGCAGGGTTGCCATATGGTGTAGGAGGCGACTGTATTCAAACACGGTTGGATTAGGACTCTCTTCATTAATAAGTTTCTCTTCATATACATACTCACAACTAGAATACATACGGTACTACACTATAAATGGATCCATGACACAAAGCTCGTGGTCGTATGCCTACCCAATAGTATAAAACAAACAACATTGTAAATGTGAATAGCCCTTCAGCCAATGCAGTCAATCCTGGCCGATTATTACTGTGCAATCAGCAGGAAACATCGACACGGAGAGAATTCAGGCCAAATTCCTCGCTTTGTTCGTCTCGTTCTCTATTTATTCGCATAAAATAATTTGTCATAATGTGGATTCAAATAACGTTTTTAACCTAATTTTATTTCTCATATTTTTTATCATAATTA
This sequence comes from Acrobasis consociella, assembly GCA_963555685.1. Classification (NCBI taxonomy): domain Eukaryota; kingdom Metazoa; phylum Arthropoda; class Insecta; order Lepidoptera; family Pyralidae; genus Acrobasis; species Acrobasis consociella. The sequence goes on along the minus strand of OY743111.1, from coordinate 3,164,261 downwards.
CTTTTATAATAATTTTGTTAAACATAAATATTGACACATAAATCATAATTTTATTCAAATACAAAAAAAAAACAATTCTTAATACTCATGAACTAATTGAAAAGTCCTTAAACTTACTGAAAAGAACAATTAGTGGCAACACTTTCGTGACGTAGTCAAGTTCCATCTCGGGAAGAATACTTTATTTTATTATACCATGATTTTGAGAATCAAAGTCATGTCAAAAATATAAAGGTCAATAAAGATTATGAGTACAAGAACACGCTATAGCGCTGACCGTTATTGCGCAGAAGTCAAAAATTAGTTCTGCACCCATGCACAGTATCTCCTCTACATTTCACTGAGCACTAAACATACGTGCCGCTACTTGTAAATAATATTATGAAAAACAAAATTATGAATTTAAAAATAGGATAATCCCCGTTCGTCCTTCCAAACAAATCCTCCCATTTCTCACCAACTCCCCCGTCATGATGTTTCGTGATGAATTGTGTTTTTGTTGAGATTTGAATAGAAATTGCATCTGTCTTTTGAAAACTTCCCCTCCGAGTGTTTACATTTTTATTATACATTTAGATGAAGATGTGTCCGGAATGTTTGAAGTGTTTTTACCGACATTAATAAATAAGGTGTATATTGTCAAAGCGGCGGGAAGGCTCAATTCAAGCCGTTTTTGCTAACTTTTTCCGTGATTTGTTGGCAAAATACGAAAAAAGGCATAAATTTTAATGCTTGAGGTGGACCTAGATACAAAAAAGGCATAAAATTTTAATGCTTTAGGGATAATAAAATATGAACTATTAGTGCAAACTTAAAATATTATGTCTGTTAGTACATAAAGGCCCCTGGCTTTAAGTCCGCCTTACCTTAGTAACTTTTACCCTGTAACTTCATGGTAATGATGAAGTTAAATAAGAAATAAGTACTCATATTATCAAACAATGTGGTGCTACTAAAATTATTTCAAAGGGCGGCCACACACATTAACTATCACTATCATAACATCGCAATAGGGCTTACAAAGCATTGCTCTACACATTATAGAGCCGAGCAGCTAGACCCGAAGGCCACTTTTAGCGTAACTTAGTAAGCTTTCGTACCACTTTTCGGACAAAGAATAGAAATAGTGATGGGTTGCTAGCTATCTCTAACTTTATCTTGCTAGCTGCATCGCCTATCATATGATTCGCATTTTCCCTCACACACATCTATCGTACAAAAGCTACTTAATATTAAACTTATTTTAATTTTTTATGATATAAAACAGTGTTTAGCATTTAAAACATTTTTGGCTAAAAACAAATTAACTTTCGGGTGTCCGAAACGATGTAATCAAATAACAGGCAGTCTAGCTAGATACCAAAATATTCCATTTTAGTCACGTGGGCGTTTTAGAAATGAGATTGTTATATTCATGAATTTATAATTTTTCCACAAATATTTGTTTTATTTTACAAATTATTACTAATGACAGAGGGCAGAGCCATGACGACCTCCGTGGCGTAGTGGTCACCATGCTAGTCCGCCACCCAGAGGTCCCGGGTTCGATCCCCGGTCAGGGCAAGTTGGAAAACGGCCGTATTCAAATTGTCCTGGGTCTTGGATGTTTATCTATATATGTATTTGTTATAAAATATAGTATCGTTGAGTTAGTATCCCATAACACAAGTCTCGAACTTACTTTGGGGCTAGCTCAATCAGTGTAATTTGTCCCTATATATTTATTTATTTTATTTATTTAAAAGACCCAAAGGATGATGATAATAAGTGATGAAATAAATAAATGATTTGAAGTCTGGAGACAGGTACATTTTTCTTCCATTCGCAGTGCAGACGAAGGGTCCTTGGGGCCCTGAAGATAAGTTGTTTTTTAGGGCCATCACAACGCGTCTCATCGAGGCAACTGGTGACCCGAGGGCTGGTAGCTTTTTTGTTCAACGAATTAGTCTCGCTATCCAGCGAGGGAACGCTGCCAGCATATTGGGTACGTTGCCTCGATGTGGGGCGTTGGAAGAGTTTATTTATAAGCAAAAGTATTTTATAATTGTAATTTTACATACATAATATCACGCATGTTTCCCGTAAGGGTAGGCAGAGACTATGGACCTCCACTTGCTACGATCCTTACAAACCTCTTTTGCGTCATCTAAACTCATCAATCTCTTCATAAATGCCCTTTGTAATTGTAATTTTTGTTTTAAATAAACGTTTCTAAGCAAAATTTGTACTGCTGACGTTTCGTTTAGACCTTGCAAGTTATCTATTGCTTCCATTAAATGGTATGCAACAGGCAAGAAACTTGCACCGTCTGAATGGGCCTTTAGTATGATGAACGCCAGTATCCAAACCCAACTTCATATATCGTGAAAGATTTTTACTTCAGTAAAGCATAATTTATTTGAATTTAAAATCAATAAATCAAATATTTCGGCATGCGGTGTGGTTTCCGGCAGAGTAGAATAGGATCACTCCAAGTCCTCCCGTGGATGTCGTAGCAGACGACTTAGAAATTACAGGCAAAACAAATCTTATAAACTTCATGAGACCTCTCCAACCCGTCTGGCCAGCGTGGAAAGTGTGGGACAAGTGCTCTGCCTGCTCTAGCCAAGTACGGTTCTAGTAGTACAGGGTCGTGCTCCTGAAGTGGAGACTAAAAACAACCTGATGATGATGATTTCATCAAGATCCTGGGGCCAGTAAGAGAAGATAGTGTATGGAGGATAAGAACCAATGCCAAAATAGAAGACCTAGTGGGCGAGCCTAACATCTTGGGCGAAGTTATAGCGCACCGTCTTCGCTGGCTCAGAAACGTCGAAAGAATGGACAAGGTTTGGGGGGTGAAGGGACCATACCAGGGCCGGCCGATAGGTTGGAGGCCGTCTCAGGTATCGCTGGAGCGACAGAGTGATGGCAGACCTTCGTGAGCTTCAAGTTGGCGACAACTGGCGAGAGCTAGCACAGGACCGAGAGCGCTGGTGTGCACAAACTTTGGGTCGCTGAGTCAGGATAGTATGTAGTAAATTGACGACCTCCGTAACGTAGTGGTCACCATGCTAGTCCGCCACTCAGAGGTTGCGGGTTCGATCCCCGGTTAGAGCAATTTAGGAAATAGCATTTTTATATTTGTCCTGGGTCTTGGATGTTTATGTATTTGTTATAAATATAGTATCGTTGAGTTCTATTGTTTTTATTGAAATAAGAAAGAAAAAAAAATCGTTGAGTTAGTATTCATCATAACACAAGTCTCGAACTTCTTATATTACAGTAGGTATATTTTGTCCCCATAATCTATCTATTTAAAAAAAAATCTGCATGAATATCTTTTTCATGCCGCGAAGAACAACGTCATAACATAGGTAATTTGACTACTATCATAGGAATCGACCTTGTCGGTGCTATGTATGTTCGGCTATCTGTTTGTACATACGCAGAGCTTTTTACATGACGTCAATGAGGCTAAAACAGACACTTTATTGTTGGAGTGGTGATGTGAAAAGTTTTGAGCGAAGATATTTTTACCCGACTGCCCCAGAAGAAGGGTTAAGTGTACTATGTATATTTATTTGGCACGCTCTGCAGCCTATACTGCTTGATTAGATTAGATTGTTCTTAATTGTAAAAATGACACTGGGTAGATCAAAAATAAAAATAAAATATTATATTAAAACGGCACATTTTTGGCCTCAATTCCTTTCCTTTACACAGTACGACAAATCAACTACAATTTACCACTCAGTATAGTCCTAAGCATAAGCTCAGCTTTAAAATAGTGTAAAAAAGCGCCAAAAGTAGTCTTCAAAAAATTACATAACAATAAAATCAATGTTTTATTAGAAAGGTATGAATTTTTGATTAAAAAAAACACGATATTATGAAAATATATTCTACCTATTATATTATTTATTATTAGTTTATTTCACTAATAATTAAAGTGACCCGCGAGGGTCGTGACATGTCTCAGGCCGAGTTTCAAAAAACAGTATAATATAAAACGGCTCAAACTATGCGCAAGCCGTGCCTTGCCTCAGGCCAGCGTTTCACCTGCGCTATCTATGTGAGTGCTCTCACACAAATACAAAACTGAGCTTACGTCTCGAGATCTGTACCAGCTAAAATTAAATACCTACCTATATCAATGTTCTTTTTTTACGCCAATATTGTTACATTGAAAAAGGCCGTCACTTGGCTTTAAGAAATTAAAGTATGAAAACAGTCACAATAAGGAAAAAAGACATCTTAAATTTTCCCCTAAGTAAAAAAGTTTTGTATAATCCTCACTTCATTCTTGGGCCTTTGTCTGTAATGATGTAAATGACAAGAACTGATATTTGTTTCATAAACCGTTTATGGTTCTTTTATTATAAATTTAAAGAAAGAAATTAATTCTTTTAAAGAAATTAAGTACGTACTTAACTACTAATAGGTATTTAAAGTATATTTGAAAATTTTGTCACATCCCAAATAAAATGGATCAAAACCGTCATGATTTTTTAAAATTATGTCTTCATAAAAGTCATAAGCAAGCTCATAAAAGTTATAGGTCGTAAATATGAACGCCGAAGCTTTAAAATTGATGACATGTTTATAAACCTACTGTTACTTGGAGTATACTGGGTGTAAATGTACTGCCGGCATATACTTGAGGGAGTGACTCAGCCTGGCTAATTCAATAACTTATTCCAAAAAAAAATTATATATATATCCTTTAAAAACTTTCTCTTTCTTATCTCAGCATTTTTCCGTCGTTGCATCATCACCTGTAATGCCGTGAAGCCTAGGGTTCGCTTTAGGGCTTTTTTTTTACTTCGCACTTCGAATCCTAGTTTGTAAGAAAATTAACCAACAATGATGACGTCAATCCAGCATTTCTTGGGTCTACCAACTCTTCCAGGGCTTAGCAGCATCTGTAAACTACCCTATTGCAGTAAATACTTATTATATTTATAGTCTCTGATCATCATGTTTCCTAGAAAGCAAGAAATTTATGAAAATTTGTCCTATACACGTTAGGAAGGAGGAAGCAAAATGCCTACCTTGCAATATGACCACACAGTATTTGAACTACACGTTATATAGGCTAGGAATCGAAATGCCTCCTTGCAATATGACTATGCAGCAATTTGAACTACGAGTATTGCTTGTTATTCTGTAACTAGCAAAATACTAAGCAAATACATACCTTGCACAATGACTATGCTTTGCAGCATTTTAATAAAACTAAAGTGCCTACCTTCTGCTTCTGTGAGATGTCTGCTCTCAAAGTAAAAATCAATGTTCCCAAATTACTATTTATACGGTCAACGAGCTTTCACATATAATGGTGCAAAAAGTATCCCCTGCCCGAGCCCCATTTGTTTAATTAATCTTTAGCTTGGGCTTCCCTGGAGGTCATTAATTCTTAGCGTAAAAGTCACTCTTATCAAGTACAATCTACATATATGGAGTTTTATTTATGTTTTATATACAACGAGGACGAGACATATCCGTAATAAACATAGTATAATAAAATTAAAATAATAGTCGAAAAACCAAAAAAAAATCGGCATTCCCATACAAATTACCTGGGTGGCTGTATTACACTTATAAATAAATGGGACCAATTTCATATAGAATTACATAACAGCTTCAGTATGCTTGATCATGATTCAACTACTCCAGACTCAAAATACAAAAACATTTTGACTTCTATCAAACAGGCATCCCAAAAAATAACACCAGTAAAAAATAAAAGTAATAAATTTACTCAACACACAATAGACCTTATAAATGCTCGAGAAAATAGTAAAACTAATGACAGAAATAATTACCGGATTCTAGATAGACAGGTTAAACGTAGTATTCGTCGCGATATAAGAAATTTTAACACTGAATTATATAAACGCGCTCTTACAAAGTCTACCTCACTTAGAATTGCCAAAGAGGGAATAAGTAGACAAAAACACTGGATCACAGGTTTGAGAGATGCAAATGGTAATACTCAGTCTAGTCAGCATCAAATATCCCAAATTTCTACAGACTTTTTTAGCGGCCTCTATTCAGATCCCTCTCGACCAAACATCTCCGAAGATTACCACTGCCCTGATTCTATTCCTTTATTTACAATAGGTGAAGTACGTGATGCACTAAAGACCATGAAGTACGATAAAAGTCCGGGACATGACGAGGTTACTACAGAAGCCCTTAAAATCGGAGAGCCAGTTTTATTACCATATCTTACAGATCTTTTTAACGCTATACTTCTTTCAGGTAAACTTCCCGATCATTTTTGTCATTCAAATATCATACTTTTATTCAAAAAGGGAGACAAATCGGATATCAACAATTACAGACCTATAAGCCTAACTTCCCACATATACAAACTATTTATAAAATTAATTCAAAATCGCATTGCCTCGAATCTTAATAATTGTCAACCACCAGAACAAGCAGGATTTCGTCCTAATTTCTCAACCACAGACCATCTTCACACATTAAATCAGGTTATAGAAAAATATAATGAATACCGCAAACCTTTATACATAGCCTTCGTGGACTACACTAAAGCTTTCGACAGTTTGAGACACACCTCAATATTTACTGCATTAGAACAACAAAACATAGAAAATACATACAGCTACTACAAACGATTTACTACAATAGCACAGCCTCGGTTAAAACTCAGCAACCAGGACTTGTATTTAACATAGAGAGAGGGGTCAAGCAGGGGGATCCGCTGTCCCCTCAACTCTTCACAAGCTGCCTGGAAGAAGTATTTAAAAAGCTCGCAGAATCATGGGAGACAGTTGGCATTGACATTGGCGGCGTAAAATTATCAAATCTACGCTACGCCGATGACATTGTCCTCTTCTCCCACTCCGCCTCCGAACTTCAATCAATGCTCGAAGACCTGAGCTCGGCGAGCCTTGAAGTTGGACTGGAGATGAATCGGTCAAAGACGAAACTAATGACGAACAGCACAAAACAAAAAATCGAGGTCAGTGGGCAAGAATTGCAGTTTGTAGAGGAGTACATTTACTTAGGCCAGATAGCATCCTTCGATAACAGGCAAGATAAGGAAATCGATCGTCGCATCGATAACGCCTGGAAGAGCTTCTGGTCTATGAAGGCGCAAATGAAGGGTAACCTTCCACTGTCTCTTAAGCGCAAACTCCTGGACATGTGCATCCTGCCCATTTTGACCTACGGTGCACAAACCTGGTCTTTAACCGAAACTCAAAAGTACAAACTCAAGGTTTGCCAACGTTCCATGGAGCGCAGTGTACTTGGCGTACGCCGAATCGATAGAGTAAGAAACACTGAACTGCGCTCCAGTACCAAAATTATCGATGTAGGTGTCAAAACGGCAAAACTGAAGTGGGAGTGGGCCGGACATGTTTGTCGTATGAGACCGGAAAGATGGGCAAGAAGAGCCACGTTATGGGTTCCAGAAGGACGCCGGCGTAGGGGAAGGCCGAGGAAAAGATGGAGGGACGATATTGAAAGCTACATAAGTGGATGGCAGCAAGCTGCCTTGGATCGTGAATCGTGGAAGCAAGAAGGGGAGGCCTTTGCCCAACAATGGGACACTATATAGGCTACTATAAAAAAAAAAAAATGAAAATGCCAATTTTTTTTTGTTCCGTTACTATTATTTAAAAAATCAACATACCCTTTGAAAATGTCACATTATCAATGTGGTGGTGGTAAAAGCTGTAAAAAAACGGTTGCGCGACCGTTGGCGACAGTCGCCGATAATCTCCAACCGTCGCCGATCTGTGTCACGGACAAACTGTCGCTGGTCTTTAAAAGCTCTAAATCAGAATTAGGTAAGTATGTTAATAAGTTTCTTTACAAATATCATGTTTTCCCAGTTCAAATTCTACGTCGTTCCTTTCTATTTATACTAACTAATTTAGTATTCAGTTTTATCTTATTTATTTAAATTTTCCTTTGAATTTAACGTTTCTAAGAAGAAGTACAAGGGTTTAAGCGGATCGGCGAAGTCAAAGTCAAAGTTATTACTTTTAAAAGGCAAATGTGGATCAAAAACAAGACTATATTTTCATTCACAAATACATATCTCCGTTTAAGTTTTCTTCAAATGGGTAGAGTGATCTTGATTAGGCGATACTGTACCATCGTATTACGTCGTTATACCTAATGCGGCAGAAGGCCGAAGATGCGGAATTTGGAAGGGAAACCCTGTCGAATCAAATACTGCGGTACGGAATGGGGAAACCACCGTACTATATCCCTAAAATGGAGTAAAAATAGACATGGAAAGCACTCCACCGACAAGAGCCCAGCTCTTAAATATAAGAAGAAGACCTAATGCGACAGACAGAGCATTTATTTGTCATCTTAATATTTCAGCTTATATAACTAGATGCATGTTTCTAGAGTAATGTAAAAAAATTATATCAAAAAATGCATAGCAACGGTACAACGTAAATGTTTCCGCATTTCATCTGTTTTTTGGCCAACATTATCTACTTGTAAATTAATCGTTATTAAGTTTACGTCCCTTTGCTTGTAAAAACATATATTTATAACAAATATATAGGATGGGACAAAACCAGAACAATAAATAAATTTAGGGATAACCCTAAAATCGGGAGAATCGAAAAATCGGTAAGTATTTATAAAATCTTTTTCTGTCGCGAATAGTCGCGATGTGCCCGAACCATCTGTGCCTGAACCACCAGTCGCGATGTGTGATAGAAACAACTGCAGTTTGGACCGAAAATACCTATAAATATTACACAAAATTAACGTTTCGTAGCGCAGTCCCACGACTTTTTCTCCAAATCTTAACCGATTTTTTTTTTATAAAATATGTAGGTAAGCTGTTGCGCCATGTTCCTATGTTTTCTTTTTATTATATAATCTCGTCAAATTTGTTTGGAAGATGTTACAACACAGTGTAAAATCTTACCAATTTTTCAGGTTTACGGAGGTTGGTATCGTTCTTGTAATAAAAAAAAAAAAACATATGGATTGAAATATTATTTTGTTGGTATTATCATTGCTCTACTAACTCTATCCGAGAAGGAATCAGGGAACTACGTTTTTGTGAAAGTATGGCAAACGATTTCCTCTTAAACCACGTCATTCACTCGCTTATCTGCTCGCCGATCACTGGCTCACTGTAAACCAATCTTACTGCCAACAGCACAAACATCAAACGGCTTCCGGTGAACTTATTTTCATTAATGCCAACACTTTGTTGTTCGAAATTTAATTAAGAAAGTCCCGTTTAAATTATGTTTAGTTCTTAATACCTTATTAAAAATGGCCGCTGGATAATTGTTTATTACTATAATTATTAGCTTAGAAATATAATCAAAATTGGTGGATTTACATCTAATCATTAAAAGGTCTAATAATTTGTGTTCCAATCCAAATAAATAATTAAAAGAAGACTTGAATTTTTCTGGGTTCAGTGCCCCCATTTGAAACTAATTATTTAAAGGTAATGTGAAGCTTTTCTTCGCACGTTAGACAAAAGGGGTAGCCGTTTTTCGCAAATGTAAGTAGAAAACCTTCACGTTCTCACTTTAAAATGTAAACAGTAGGTAGTTCCAACTGCCTTCGTGGTGTAGTGGTTAGAGCGTTTGGCTCATACCCGGAGGTCGCGTGTTCGATTTCCAGCGGGGGCAACGACTTTGTGTTGTTGTTCTAGTTTGGTTAGGACATTGCAGGCTGATCACCTGATTGTCTGATAAGTAAGATGATCCGTGCTTCGGAGGGCACGTTAAGCCGTCGGTCCCGGTCACTGTCTTTGACATTGGTCGTTACCTAAAACCATGTCAGAGGCCTTTAAGGCGGTTTAAAAACTCTGACACTAGTGTTAGTCACTAACACACACGATAAGAAGAAGAAGAAGTAGGTAGTTCATAAAGTAGTTTGATTGAAAGGTTATCTCGGGCTTTATAAAACAAAATTTCAATTTGTATCTGCGTTTCCTTTCAAATAAACCACTGGATCCCGAAGAATTCAGGTTTTCTATTAGAAATATTCATGAAATTTATAAATTACATTAACTTTGTTCCAACATCAAATTTCAATGAAATACTTATCCATGCCGGTCTGAGAGAAAAAGAAAAATAAAGAATGTATTCCCTGCTTCTCTTAGTGAATAAGTTCCACAGTAAAAGCCATAATATACAGTATATAAAAAAGTTTTTATGCGCCGCCCCCTGTATAAGAAAAAAAAATGCAATATTAATGGGACAACTTTGCTCTGGTGGCCAGTGTTGATCAATGACGTCCTGATACACATAATAACTTCCCATGAGAAGGGGATTGTGTTTCTTTAACAAAAATAATATTACATGTCAGCCTGTACTGACCTCGTTTTTGACGTGTTTCCGATACATGAAACATTTATATCCTTATTTTTGGATAGCCTTATTTTGTTATTTATTGCGTAGTGTTTTACTGCCTAAAGACATTTGACGTAGCTCAAAGACTGTCACATAAGACACCTAGTGAACTCAGGGTTTCCTCGTGATTTTTTTCTACGCCTTGGTTGGTAGTTTAGTTGGTATATGAGTATAAACTCTAAGGTTCAATTACTAGTGAGGATCAAACTTATGCCTTACAGATGCATGAAAACAGTGTCTAAACCGCTTGGCCACAACCGTCTTCACGTCACAAAGGCTAGTAAAAACCCACATCGAAATTGGTCCATCCGTTCGAGCGCTACGATGCCACAGACTGACACATAGACAGACAGACACATAGACAGACATAGACACACAGACACATAGACAGACATAGACACACATAGACAGACATAGACACACAGACGGACAGACAGATGCCAAACATTGGCGTCAGACATAACACCCCTTTTTCTTTCTCGGGGGTTAATTATATACAAAACAAAAAGTCCTAGGATCAATAATATTCGACTCCGTTTCCCGTCCCCGCGACACTTTGTCGTTCTCGCCTTGTTGAGTGTGCTGAAGGGCTAACGAACACACACATTACCATGTGCACGGATGTAATAGTTTCGTTTGTAGAAGTAGACGACATAAATAATACTCCGCTTCTATGAAGTGCTATACCTATGCTAATGGTAATGGCTAACGAGTAAAAACCAAAACCTTTTTATTTCTTTTCATCGTTGCAGTTTCTCCTAATAAGTACTTCAGCAATATAAGTTCAAGAGTTAAGTAAATCTCAAAAGAAAATCTTGTTTTAAATTTCCAAGAACTCATGTTTTCAAGCACCAATTATCGAGGAACGAAACTAATGCAAAGAGCTCGTGAACAACCCTTATTATAGTCAACTTATCGGTTGCTTTGCTGCAATTATTATATATGCAACTGTTGTATAAAAAGGGGTATTAAAACACGAATAAGTGTGATATTAGCTAATTATGTACAGTTGCATACAAGCCTTTATCTACACCCATGATATGAATCCTCTATACAGTGTTATAAGAACGCTATGTAAATTCATGGTAAGTTAAATTGCTGAGTATCTAATGCAAACAATCTTTGTATAGGTAGTATTATTTAATTTAACAACTATTATTTTCATATTATTTAACTTAACAATTATTTGTTCTCTGTGTAATAGATTTATACAACGTGAAAGAGGCATACCCGTAATAAATCCAACCACAGGCTACACTAGAACACTATATTATAATAATTATAAAAAAACAGTCAATCTACAAAAAAAATCGACATCCCCATCTTTTTCTTATCGTGTGTTTTAGTGACTAACACTAGTGTCAAAGTTTTTAAACCGCCTTAAAGTCCTCTGACATGGTTTTAGGTACCGACCAATGTCAAAGACAGTGACCGGGACCGACGGCTTAACGTGTTCTCCGAAGCACGAATCCTCTTATTTATCGGACAATCAGGTGATCAGCCTACAATATCCTAACTAAACTAGGACATCAACACAAAGTCGTTGCCCCCGTCGGGAATCGAACCCGCGACCTCCGAGTATGAGCCGAGAGCTCTAACCACTACACCACGGAGGCAGTTCCCCATTCAAAATGCCAACGAAATAGCCGACATATTTTTAGTTTTTAACTGTTATTTCAATTTCATTCTATTACAGTGGCCCGTAGTTCAATTTATTATACGGGTACATTCGTCCCTTCCAAGTTGTGTATTCAAAATAAATATTTTTTACCATTTTATTGACTGAACAGAAAATTTAATATTTTTGTATGGTAAAGAGAAATGTTATTCCTAACAGCAGAAAAACCTAAGCGTTTTCAAAATTCTCATCCTCTATTTATTACATACAAAACAAAAAGTCCTAGTCCTCACCCGCGCAAATTTTATAAAACGATTTTAATAAAATTAGATTTTTGTTTTTCAAAAATCTTGTACAATGGCAATGCACTCGCTTCGCTGGTTCGTTAAATGGTTTTGCTTTCCGTTACTTTATACATAGCGTGACCTGTGACATATTCCTGAGTATAAAGTTTCTCTCAGTAACATATAAATGTCACGAAACAATAGTTTTGGCATCTACCAATCGTTGCCAAGTCCACGGTCCAGTGATTCAGATAACTTGGGAACTGCATTGACTTGAAAACAGATATCGTTGTAGAATATTTTACATTAAATACCTGGTAAGATGGAAATATGGAGAATACAATAACGTATACTATCTAGGCTTTGTAGACTACAATAAAGCATTCGATTCTTTAGAACACCACTATATATGGGAAGCATTAGAGCGACAAGGGGTCCATAGAAAGTACATACGCATTCTGAAAAACATCTACGGGAAAAGCACAGCACAAATAAAACTGGAAACAACAGGCGACGAATTCCGAATCGAGAGAGGCGTCCGTCAAGGTGACCCTATTTCACCTAAGGTATTTTCAGCTGTTCTGGAGATGATTTTTATGAAAATGGATTGGAATGACTGTGAACTTAACGTGAATGGAGAGAAATTGAGTCATTTGAGATTCGCAGATGACTTAATACTTTTTTCTGAATGCCCGAAGACCTTAGAAATAATGTTACAACAATTATCAGACGAAAGTGCAAAAGCAGGTCTCTCTATGAATCTATTAAAAACAAAAATAATGACCAATTCTCCACAAAAAGTGGCTATCAAGATTAATAATCATCAATTGGAATACGTTGATGAGTATATCTATTTAGGGCAATTGGTTTCGCCGTCAGAGAACATGCAGAGAGAAGTGGAAAGAAGAGTAGCTAACACGTGGAAAAGATTTTGGTTTTTAAGCGAAATAATGAAAAATAAAGAGATGCCAATGTCAGAGAAACGAAAAGTTTTCAATACCTGTATACTACCGTGTCTAACATATGCATGTCAAACTTGGGCCCTAACTGATCAACAACAAAATAAAATCAACATATGCCAAAATGGAATAGAGAGAAGCGTATTGGGCGTAAGGAGAAGAGATAGAATTCATTTAAAAAGAATTAAAGGTAAGACTAAGTTCAAAAAAGTTCAAACAGTATGCAGGAAATTGAAATGGCGCTGGGCGGGACACATGCTGAGAGAAAAAAAAGATAAATGGACTAAAACAATAACCGAATGGTACCCTAGAGAAGGCAAGAGAAGTAGAGGAAGACAACTAAAGCGATGGGAAGATGATTTTAAGAAAGTGGCTGGTCCTGAATGGTTAAGAATAGCCAAGAATAGAGACAAGTGGAAAGCCTTAGAGGAGGCCTTTGTCGAAAGACAAGCTGTTAGAAGGGAAGATCAACCGAATGCCGAGAACATTATGTAATAATTAGCTTAATTACCTTCATACCCATGTAATAATAATTAAATATATATATATATATATATATATATATATATTATGTCAAACAAGTTTATAAAGCAGCATAAAGGCTTTTTTTTTTAAAGATGCATACACATTTTCCATGACTCATTTTGATGTTCAAACATGTTAGTCTGAGGAAAAAGAACTGAAATAACCGGCAAAGGCGAGTCGCACTCCCGCACTAAGGATTCCGTACCGTTTTCTATAAAAATCATGTTTGTAGTATGGACCACTTGTATATTACTTTTATTCTGTTTTTAATGTTTGTTGTTCTAGGGACAACAGATTTCGTCTATTTAGATTTACAAGACTCAAAATTAATGCTTTATGCCCTGTTAGGGATAGGGTAGAGGTAGAGGTAGGGTTTGCCGTGTGGTTTCCGGCAGAGTAGAATAGTACCACTCCAAGACTTCCAGCGGATGGCAGAAGGTGACTTAGAAAATACAAGCAAAATAAAGCCTAAAAACATCAGTAGGACCTCTCCGACTCGTCTGGCCAGCGTGAAGAGTGTAGGCCAAATCCTCTGGCTGCTCTGGCCAAGTATAGTACATAGAGGGTCGTGCTCTTGCAGTGGAGACTAAAAAGATGTGAAAGTATGTGGTGTATGTAGGGGTAAAACTTCTACACTTGCCTTTATACATTCCTACATTATAATAAATGTATTACTAGCTGTGCCCGTGGGCTTCGCTCCCCGTGGGAATTTCGGGATAAAAACTATCCTATGTCCTTCCCTGGGTATCAAATTTCTAAAAAATCTAAATAGGGTTCAGTGGTTGAAGCGTGAAGTGGCAAACAAATATACAAACTCACTTTCGCATTTATAATATTAGTAGGATTACAATATAAGTATGAAAGAATAAACGTTTGTCGAATCAAATAAAAGCAAAGCCATGACATGAGTACAATCTACCCACGCACTTTGACAAATTCCCCTTTTTGTGGCGAACGCATTTTTTTCAACTGCGTAGATCTATTTTAGAGGATTTCCTTGAGCAGCGACATCGTTAGTATAAAATGTACGTAAAAAGGGATGTTTTTTATAATGCAGGAAAATCTTATGATGTAACGTTAGCGAAAATATAAGTAGACTCAGAGTTCTACTTATTTTTTGTAAAGGTATAGAAATTGTCGTTTTAAAAAAGTAATGTTGAAACGATAACGTTTGAATATATTGGTTAAAGGTAACCTAATAACACCTAAACCTAAATAAAGGTTTACCCTTATATTGCTTTCTCAGAAAAACTAGAAATATTAAACCAATCCTTATTGTTTCCTATTTAGAGATACATAGAACTAGAACATTTTTTATTTTTAGATCTACCATACTGCCAACATAAGAAAAACGTTTTTATAACATAGTCACTACGAAAACGTCAATTAATAAAATAAAGTTTACTATAGATACCTAATATCTACCAAACATACTCGTATATTATGTCAAACATTATATATATATTTTTTTTGTTTATTTTTGTATTTTATTAAGTAAATATAGACGTAGAAAAAGTATTGTATGCAACGTTGTATAAGTGTCTCAAAAAGGCTCGATGGCGTCTTGTAACGACGTAATTATATAATATTCTATAGAAGGCGACTAAGGGAATACAAGCTAAACAAAGCCTATAAACATCAATAGTAAAAATAATAAATATAGTATCGTTAAGTAAGTATCCCATAACACAAGTCTCGAACTTACTTTAGGGCTAGCTCAATCAGTGTAATTTGTCCCTATATATTTATTTATTTTGGAGCCCTCCAAATCGTCTGCCAATTAAAAACTCTGACACTAGTTAGTCACTAACACACACGATAAGAAGATTATCTTTATATAACATGAAA
This sequence comes from Acrobasis consociella, assembly GCA_963555685.1. NCBI lineage: Eukaryota > Metazoa > Arthropoda > Insecta > Lepidoptera > Pyralidae > Acrobasis > Acrobasis consociella. The sequence continues at coordinate 3,148,663 of OY743111.1, read as the reverse complement.
GGAAAAACTATGTAAGGCCCCAATTTTCATTTTATTGAAAAGCACTGCCTGTTTATTTGTGTGAGAACCCAGGTACTTAGAGAATATCATCATTATCATCATCATCATCAGGTCTTTTTTAGTCTCCACTGCAGGAGCACGACCCTCTCTGTACTACTAGGGCTATACTTAGTCAGAGTAGCCAGAGGATTTGGTTTATACTCTCAATGCTGGTGGTGTATTGGTTAGAGCGTTCGGCTCATACTAGGAGGTCGCGGGTTCGATTTCCGGCGGGGGCAACGACTTTGAATTGTTGTCCTAGTTTGGTTAGGACATTGTAGGCTGATCACCTGATTGTCTGATAAGTAAGATGATCCGTGCTTCAGAGGGCACGTTAAGCCGTCGGTCCCGGTCACTGTTTTTGACATTGGTCGTTACCTAAAACCATCTCAGAGGCCTTTAAGGCGGTTTAAAAACTCTGACACTAGTGTTAGTCACTAACACACACGATAAGAAGAAGAAGATAAAATTAATGATGGAAATCCATCTGCGAGTTGGAATTTTTAAATATAAAATTGATTACCTGCTACGTACCTATGTGTATGTCTGCATGTCTATAATAATCTATTTTAAACCTGCCACGGTTTATGTCTAAGTCTATTGAATTTTATACCAAATGTTGAAAAAGAGGAGAATATATATCTACTTAACTCAATGCATTAGTTGTCGGTTTTTTGTTTAGTAGAAAGACGTCAGCCATAGCGAAAAGAGTAAGTTGGCGAATCGCCCCGATTTGTAAAACAATCAAATCGGTACTGCCACTCCAAAGAGACAGGCGTCATTCCAGTGAACTTCTTCTTCTTATCGTGTGTGTTAGTGACTAACACTAGTGTCAGAGTTTTTAAACCGCCTTAAAGGCCTCTGGCATGGTTTTAGGTAACGACCAATGTTTAAGACAGTGACCGGGACCGACGGCTTAACGTGCCCTCCGAAGAATGGATCATCTTACTTGTCAGACAATCAGGTGATCAGCCTACAATGTCCTAACCAAACTAGGACAACAACACAAAGTCGTTGCCCCCGCCGGGAATCGAATTCGCGACCTGTCGTCTGGTTCCGTGGTAATTTTAATAAAATGCTGGAAGCGAGTTTAAGTAACACGTTTATTTGCGGTGCGGAGGGAGAGAGAGCCTTAACAATATATTGCCATATCTGTCATTTTATTTTGTCTAGAAATAGTGCTAGTCGCAACACTATCTACGTAATTTTATTTGCCCGTACCATCGTCTGGCATTTGCAGTTTTACAAACTTTGTTGAAAGAGTATTTGTAAAATACACATAGGTTGGTAATTTCTATGCGATAATTTTAGTAAATTATCTTTATTATTTATATCAAAATGTAACATAATCCGAAACCGAAAACAAAATGATTCTTTAATGTCCCCAAAAATAAGCTATTTATAAGCTTTTAAAATCTGATGGATAGGGAAACTATCAAGTAACAGAAAAATGATGCACGCACATGCTCTTTATTTCACTTCTATTAGATCTCATGCGCATTCGGAATAGCAAGATCTCTCCACCACGCGCGACCACGCCCCCACTTCTTGCAGTTTAAAAAAAAAACTTTTGACGACCTCCGTGGCGTAATGGTCAACACGCTAGACCGCCAATCCGGAGGTCCTGGGTTCGATCCCCAGCCAGGGCAAGTTGGAAAAATGGCCTTTTTTAAATTGTCCTGGATCTTGGATGTTTATCTATATATGTATTTGTTATAAAATATAGTATCGTTGAGTTAGTATCCCATAACACAAGTCTCGAACTTACTTTGGGGCTAACTCAATCAGTGTAATTTGTCTCTATATATTTATTTATTTATTTATTTTAAGTAGTGTTATTTCTTTATATAAAATATTAACCAACATACACAATAAAATTGCCTATTATGATTACTGACTATGGTAGCAGGTGGTGGCTTGCCGCGTACAATATTTAATTTCGATGTTGGTATACGTGAGTTAGTATCATACCTTTTATTATTAAACTTTCTTGCTATACAAAAAAAAGCAATACACTCGGTAATTTACGAGTGTAATATCGTGTATTTGGGGGAGCAATTTATATTACATACTATATTTTATTAACAGTAGTCAGATACCAAACAGGAATTTCTGTATTCGGCTTCATATTAAAGCTTTATGTAACGCGTGTCGTGGTAAGGTTGTACAAAAATATTTTATCTTTCAGAACATATGAATATAAGGGAGTTCTTGATCTGAAGGATACTGGGCACAAGAACACATGAAGGCCGAGGAAAAGATGGATGGAGTACGTAAAGAAGGGTGTGGATCGAAATAATGTTACAGATGCAATGACATAGAGGTAAATGGAAAAGACTCACATTATGCTGTCTCACACAAACGTAGAGTGGGATAAGGCGAGGAAGAAGAAGATGAAAATACGAGTATTATCATTATCATCATTTTAGCCGCATAACGTCCTCTGCTGGACATAGGCCTCTCCCAAGGATTTCCAAAATAACTGATCTAAAGCGGCCTGCATACAGTTTACAAGTATACTATGTTTATATTGCTTTCTCAACTATTTTACGAGAAGATTATAAAAGATAAAAATCTTAAGTACATACCTATATTATTTACATACTTATGTATGTATGATTTATACCTGTTAAGTCTTAAATTATTAAGTCTTGAGCAAGTAAATGTTAAAGAAAAATAAAGAGATGTTGCTGTCAAGAATGTTTTTATTGAAGTAACTACGCAAACAATAATAAAGTATTGAATAAGGAATATTTACGTCAAAAAGAATATGTCTAACATGAAGTTAGATGTAAAATGATGTATGATGTACTAACACAAGAAAAATAACTTATGAAGAGCCTACACAACAGAGGTTAGACTATCTACAACAATACCTATATCTCTCGCTGTCTACATTTAGCCTATTTTATGTTAATCAATTATTTTTATGAATAATAAATCCCATGCTGGTCTGGGAGAAATAAAAAAAAACTTAGAATGTACCAGCTGCTTCTCTTCCTACGCAGATCGTAAAAGCCGGTCGAGGGAATGGGCAAAAATGCAAATCATGTTAACAGGCGATGCGGCTAGCAACCCATCACTGTATTGATTGCTTTATCATCTTCTCGCCCGCCATGACACTAAAAGTGGCTTTTGGGTCTTGCGGCCCTGGGCTCTGCATAGAACCGCAAGAGCCAAAATGCTCTGTCTGCCCCATTAGGGATAAAGACGTGATAGTATGTATGTATGTATGTGTTACCGACGGAAATCAGTGCGGTATTTTCTCCGAGTTCCTTTGCTCAGCTGGTAGCACGGTGGACTGCAGGTCGTGCACAATGAAAACACTTTTCTCTCTTCACTTGTTTATTCCACTAGGCTCACAATGACACTGAAGTACCAATCACAATGATCCCGCCTTATATTTATACATTCGAGCCTCAAAAAATCTCAAACTAAAAGAGGGTAGGTGTGCCTAGATATATCCCCTCCACTTTACAATGTCGGTTACCTCACAAGGGGCGTGGCCATGGAAATCCCCAAAATTACCAAGACCTATACAAATTCGTAAGGAAATTCCATGGCCAACCACCTTAGAATACCTATTTACCTCACGTTTAGCACTATATACCTGTGCTAGACGCTACAATTTGTACCAGGGAAATAAATGTTACACCCAGTTCATAACTCATTTACTCAATATAAGTACATATACAACAGTTAGATATATCTAGGCACCCTATATTTACATCTATTTATCCTATATATACTAGGTATATATAGGATAAATAGTATAATACTAGGTACGCTAAAAAGCCCTAACTTTACCATATGGGAAAAAATATCTTTATTTAATTTGCTTATCTATTTACAATATTCATATAGCTAGCTATTCTGTCCGCAACAGTATGTATTAATTATAATACTGTATCATGTATTCTGTTGAATGAGTGCATAAAATCGGCAATTCATTAGCTCCAGCCTATAGATTTAACTTCCTACTGTACCGGCAGAGTTATATCTAATCAAATCTGTATCAAAACTTGAGAAGCCAGTGTGAGGTAGTAACAAACTTGACATCTCTTTGAGTCACTACGTAGTTTCGGAATAATTGTCGGTGTCACCACTAAGCCACTGCGAAGTGACGAAGTTCATCTCTTTATTTTTTTTCAACATTTACTTGCTCAAGACTTAATAATTTAACACTTAATGTTAAATTATTAAGTCTTGAGCAAGTAAATGTTGAAAAAAAATAAAGAGATGTTGCTGTCAAGAATGTTTTTATAAAAGAAACTACGTAAACAATAATAAAGTATTGAATAAGGAATATTTACGTCAAAAGAATATGTCTAACATAAAGTTAAGAGCTAAAATGATGTCTAATGTACTAACACAAGAAAAATAACTTATGAAGAGCCTACACAACAGAGGTTAGACTATCTACAACAAAACCTATATGTCTCGCTGTCTACATTTAGCCTATTTTATGTTAATCAATTATTTTTATGAATAATAAAAATTATTAATTATAATACTGTATAATGTATTCTGTTAAATGAGTGCATAAAATCGGCAATTCATTAGCTCCAGCCTATAGATTTAACTTCCAACTGTACACGACAGATTTATATCTAATCAAATCTGTATCAAAACTTGAGAAGCCAGTGTGAGGTAGTAACAAACTTGACATCTCTTTGAGTCACTACGTAGTTTCGGAATAATTGTCGGTGTCACCACTAAGCCACTGCGAAGTGACGAAGTTTTGATTTGATGTGGTCGGGAGTGTACCTACATTTACGAAATTGATCCTCAAGTAGCGAGTTGGTAATTAATTTGCCATAATACATTTCTAGTTGTTAATTTTGCGTGAAAAATAAGATTATTCAATTAAATAGCTTTGCTTTATGAATTATTGGGAACAGTTTTCATTGAAGACAACATAAATTAGGTTATTGGTTAATATTTTATATACTTACAAAACAATACCACTGAAAATAAATGTATTTCTGAAAACAACAAGTTTTCAACAAAAATTGGTTTATTAATGAAGCATTTAAAATATAAAAGTTAGCGTGGTGGGAACGTCTCACTATCTTTTTCGTACGCGCGAGACCTAATAACAGTGACGTCAAGAGCGCCTCCAGATTTTAAAGCTATTTTTATGCAGTTAAAAAAAAATTGGTAGATTTCCTTATTGATATTATAAAAAATAAAATATTCATTAAAATACCGTATTGTTATAAGATAGACGCCAAGGCACCAAGGCCCTTGCGGTCGCATGAGACTGCGACCCTGTTGTTAAACGAAGTAATTTTTTATCAAACAATCAACTATGACACTTGACGGGACAACTTGCATCTGGTAGTAACGTATGTTATATTCCACGTACATCATCATCACGAGGTGTTTTTGTCTCCACTGCTGAAGCTCGACCCCAGAAAACTCTCTCCGCGCTGGCCAGACGGGTTGGAGAGATCTCTTTGATATTTATAGCTTTGTTTAGCTTGTATTTCTTAAATCTTATTTCACGATACGTTTATCCATTTACCAAAAACATTGTAAACCCTTAAATTATAGTTCCTTAATGCGTTTCAGACGATTTACGTCTGAAATAGACTCCTAAAGTCAATTATGATGAAACTCGCGAGGGTAAACCTTTCATGTGGTCGGGCGTGTTTGCACTGTTACGGAATCGATCCCGTTTTAAACGATATTATTAAATTGAAGTTGCTAATTAATTGGTTGATCGTTTCAATACGTATTAAGATCAAAATCGTGTTTACGCAGTGTGGTTTACAGCAGTGTAGAATATGGTATAGGGCCACTCCAAGTCCTCCCGTGGATGTCGTAGAAGACGACTTAGAAATACAAGCTAAACAAAGCTTATAAAAATCAATGAGACCTCTCCCACACGTCTGGCCAGCAAGGAGAGTGTAGGCCAAGTCCTCTGGCTGCTCTGGCCAAGTATGGCTCTGGTAGTACAGATAGGGTAGTGCTCCTGCAGTGAAGACAAAAAGACCTGATGATGATTTCAAAATCATGAGGGTTAACTTACGTCAAGTTAAGATATCATCATCATCAGGTATTTTTGTCTCCACTGCAGGAGCACGACCCTCTCTGTACAACCCGAACCAAACTTGGCCAGAGCTGCCAGAGGTTTTGGCCCACACACTCCACGCTGGCCAGATGGGTTGGAGAGGTCTCATTGATGTTTATAAGCTTTGTTTAGCTTGTATTCCCTAAGTCGCCTTCTAATCCACGGGAGGTCTTGGAGTGGCCCTATTCTACTCTGCCGGAAACCACACGGCAAAGTTAAGATATAAAGGGTTACTTTTTAAACACCAGCACTTTTTTGGAGGAAGTTCAGTGCATATGCAATACTAAACTATTTTCTTTAAAAATATATTGAAAATTGATAAAAAAAAACATGTCGTCTTCTAAAGCAATTTACATTTGGCGGAACGTTGATTTGTAAGAGCCCAATTTTTATTTTCGATTTTCGATAATTGTTTTTAAAAAAAGTAATTTAGTATCACTGACGGACTCAACTAACTCCAAAAGTAGTACCTGTGGTTTAAAAAGTAACCCTTTATTCACTCTGTCCCTATTTTACTAGTCTGATGGTTAAAAAAAGATATTCGTAAGTAAAAAAGGCAACCTATCATTGTTACTAAACTTTACTGTTCGAATTTCAGATGATCGACAACGGTATATTGAACTTTCAAATACCAAACTGATTATTTAAAATAATTTTGCTTATTCATAAACTATTTTTATCTGTTTCATCTTCTAAATCTTACTATTTTAGCTTAGTTCAGATAAAATAAAATTCAGTAGACAAATAAAAACTCCACACTCCTAATTCGACTGACTTTGTAAACTTTACGACTGAATGTTAATAGGCAAACTAAAGGCTATGTTTTGAAAATGTCAGAGTTTAATTTAAACTATTTAAGCTGTGTACTTACTTATTTAATACTGTTTCAGAAAACATTGTGGTGTCAACAAAGTAAATATAGTTAATTTAGGCGAAAGATCTAAAATATAGTAAAAAAATATATCTATTATACATTGTATATGTAGTCTACTGAGTTCCTTTTTAGGTGAAAAAAACTGAAAATTCATGTATTTATTTTTGAAAAAATAATTTAATTAAAAAAACTGAATTAATTTTTTTCAGGTGTCTCTTTCATATCTCAAAAGTTCTTCATCATGTCTTCACCAAATTAATATGGTACCAATTTGGTAAAAAGAATCATCAAAAATCGGTCCACGGTTGACGAACATATCGCGTAACATACATACAAAAAAACATACAATCGAATTGATAACCTCCTTCTTTTTTGAAGTCAGTTCAAAAGTAATAAAAAAACTTGAGAGGCGTCAAGGGACACCTGGATGGAACAAAATTCGAGAGAGAGAGAGAGAGAGAGACAAACAGAGAAACACGCGCACGCCGCACGGCTTACAACTATAGCAAAAAGTGTCGTTACAACTTTTGGTCTTAATTTTTTTCCGTTTAGCCCCCTTTCGCAACGCGCGATAAGGAACTCTTTCCAAAAATTCGTCAATATATGAAAGAAATTAGTCCAAAATACCATTCCGAATTGTACCCGGTTCAAAGGTACCCATTATGCTTGACGCATTACCTTTTTGATTTGCTATGGACAGCCTTTGGACCAGGTATCACTGGATTTTAATCACCGTCCAATATCACCAACAAAGTGCTTCGCTTCTGAACACCATGGTCCAGCTGTTGCTATGGCAACTGGAACGAATGTGTACTGGTTGTGTTTTGAATAAAAGTTCTTATTGTTAGAAGACTAGCGCCATCTGCGTGTGATCTCCACAAACACGGGCAAGATTGATCGATTTAGCGAAAGTCGCATCACTCGGCGCTGCGTCACATCCCTAGACCCACGCCATTACAGTCCCGTTTCGAAAGATAGCCGATGGCCGGCATCATTTTGTCCTTTGGTATAAAGCGTGTATTTCGTGGAAGAATTATCGCTAATTAACTAATTATTGTTTGTCGGATGTGCCCAAGTCGTTTGTTTATTGTTTGAAAGGCGTGGAAATAGCCTAAGTGTCAAGTGTAAAAAACGTGTTCTTGCGTAATTGTAAATTTATTGGTTTTTGCCTATCGCCCGTGTGGTACAGAAGTTTATGTAAATTGACTTTAAAATGTACTAATTTTGGTGTTGTGGATACCACTAAATGTATAAATAGTGATAAACGTTTGAATCGGAACGAAAGACGTCACCCGCGTTATGTCATAATCCGCTGGTTAGGTTATGTACTTAATATTGAAATTACGGTGAAAACAGTGAAACTAAAATAAAGACGTTGTTGTGTGGTGGTAAAGTGGTGATATACCTATTCGACTTATTCGTCTGGGGCGACATTTGAGCTCAGGGTGGGCATAGGGACCCAATTTTCTTCACTACTTACTTGGGACCCGTGGAGGGAACCAAAACCGTCGCCAATCCCCGAAGAGGACTTCGGGATCGACAAGGAAGCCTGGCAAGGTCGTCCGAAGGCCGTTATAACAATATATAGATACAGTAAGTCTTAGAATAATTTGTTTCTCATTATTAATTAAATTTAATTAGTTTTTTTTAATATTTTAAACACGTACACAAGATATATAATTAAATTTAAAAACATAGCTTCATAAACGTTTGTAAGGAGATAATATTTAAATTTAGGTTATAATTAGGTTAGAAGGTTCCCTAGACCTTATCTGGGGTGGTAGCAGACTGCGTAGGTTTGTTTGTGTGTTTGTTTGTTGCCGGTGGGATTGCCGGACTCGTACAACATACCGTAATCTCAGCTCTCTGCGCTACAATCTTGATCAAAAGTAAAAAAATGATTTAAGCTATGACTCTGATATTCGTAAAAAAACCCACTCTACTTAAACGTCTTTTATCACTAACTGGGTAGACAGAGCCAAGGTCCAAACTATAAGACCTAAAAGCCAAAATTATCATGAAACTAGAGAGACTAAAGTAATTCAACAAAGTGATCTTATAAAGACGAAATGGTTTCAGGGTACCTTCAATTTCAAATCATTTTTGACCAGTATTTGGCCATATGACGCACCAAAGAATAATAGTGATAAAAATAAGACAAAGTGATGCGTTGCTAACCACATTGCCATTATTTCGTGATTCAAACTCTCGGTCAGTTGTTGACCTTCGTGACATGCTAGTCTGCCACCCAGAGGTTTCAGGTTCGATCCCCGGACAGGGCAAGTTATAATGGCCTTTTTCAAATTAGCCTGGGTCTTGGATGTTTATTTATATATGTATTTGTTATAAAATTAGTATCGTTTAAATAAGTATCCATAACACAAGTTAAAACTTGTCAGAACGCAGTTTGTAAGTAAACCGGATGGTTATGGCCGTCCGTGGTTATGGTTTTCCGAACATTTTCGATGACCTAACATATTGTAACGATCACAATACGAAATTGCGAGTCACCAGGAATTCCCAACTTCCTTGGATGACTTGTGATATTTATAACGACGAGCCGTGATAAGACAGTTTTGATCTTTAAACCTCGATAATTATTACGGTCATCGTGTGATAGATTTACTTTTTACTTGTCCACTTGTCGATTTCTACATTTTACTTATTTAAAATAGGGTAGCATTCAGGGAGCAAAATAAAAAAAATCGTGTGGCACTCGGGGACTTCTTCTTATCGTGTGTGTTAGTGACTAACACTAGTGCCAGAGTTTTTAAACCGCCTTAAAGGCCCCTGACATGGTTTTAGGTAACGACCAATGTCAAAGACAGTGACCGGGACCGACGGCTTAACGTGCCCTCCGAAGCACGGATCAACTTACTTATCAGACAATCAGGTGATCAGCCTGCAATGTCCTAACCAAACTAGAACAACACAAAGTCGTTGTCCCCGCCGGGAATCGAACCCGCGACCTCCGGGTATGAGCCGAACGCTCTAACCACTACACCACGGAGGCAGTTACTCGGGGACTGCGGTAAAGCAATTGCATAGCATTTCTCGGCCTTCGGCTTCGCCAAGAAGCTCGCCCTACGGGCTCTCCTGGCGGCTTCGCCTTCGGTTTTCGACCTCAGGCTGCGCCAAGTGGCTTGGTTACCGTTTGTATGAAATTTGAATGGGGGGAATTGTCCTTGTATGACGGTCATTTTGGATTTTGAAAACAATAAAAAAACTAGTCACGGGCTCGAACTCACTCGTGGACGCGCGCGGCCAAAAAGCACGCTGTCTCACCTAGCATCGTGTTGGGAGGCAGAGTGGGAGGTGTTAGGTTTTTTCGTTACGGAATTTCTTGATTCGGTGGCCGCTCAAAGCCCGCGATAAAAGCTATGCAATAGCTTAAAACTTTAATAACAGAATACGTCACAAAATCACATCACCTGTCATTGATCATATCCATTTTCAACGTGATTTTCAATTTAATTCAATTCATTTACGCTTTTCACATTGTACATATATTGCACTTTACTACATAGTCACTTTTTTAATTAGCAGGTACAACATGAACCCTGATATGACAAGGTTTGTTTAGACGTTTAGAAATAACCGGCCAAGTGCGAGTCGGACGCGCACGAAGGGTTCCGTACCAAATCTGTATAAAATCATGTTTTGTATGGCAGCCCCACTTAAATATTTATTTTATTATGTTTTTATTATAGCGTTCAGCGGCAAGAGAAATACATCAACTGTGAACATTTCAAATGTCTACCACGGTTCATGTGATACAGCCTGGTGACAGACAGACGGACAGCGGAGTCTTAGTAATAGGGTCCCGTTTTTACCCTTTGGGTACGAAACCCTTAAAAGTATCTGATTTGACTAGTGGAAAACTAGCGGATTCACCTAAACAATGACCTCTCCAGCATTGCAAATATTAAAATTCAGAGCAAGTACAGCCATTAATATAAAACGAAAGCCGTTCTGCAAAATATTTGTTAATGCAAATGATATTATAATGAAGGAATCGAGGGAATTACCATTGTTTGTAGATCGTAAACGAATTTAGCGACAAATTGGCTCAGTTATCGGAAGGGTTAAGCCTTAAACATTGGAACGTTAAGTTGTATTGGCTTTCTTGCCTTGATTTTTGAGGGTTGACGTTGTTTTATATCTAGCCGTCTTATTATAAAACACAGACTATCTTTGTTTCTAGGTTTTAACCATTATCCGACCAAATCAAGTTGTTATCTAGTAATATGCCGCTGTCTCATCTGGAAATGTCAACTTGATTTGGTCGGTTAATGGTTTAAACCTAGTAACAAAGATAGTCTGTGTTTTATAATAAGACGGCTAGAGTTTAAGTATTCAAGATCAGTAATAAAATACTGACTAAATGATGAAGCCTTGACTGCACTTTGAATGCCTTAGGCCCAACGCAGACAGACTGTCCTTGACGCACTTTTTAGTCTGTGATAGTCTGTGAAAATAGAACCCATGCAATCATATGCAGTAACGCACTCGACCCGCGCCGGTCTTTCCGGACTAAAAAGTGCGTCACGGATTAGTCTGTCGCCTGCGTTGGGCCTAAAAAGCTATGAAAATATTGTATGGCTGCCTACACTTTAAATTTATTACACTCCTCAAAAATTGGTTTATTTATTCAAATGTGATATATTATTTCAAAGTTGAACCAAATTAGAATAAGTTTATTTTCTAGGCAAATTAAAAAACCTCTTTCAAGCGTTCAATCCTGATAACTTAAGAACGGGTGAACCGATTTTTATCTAACGTAGCTGAGAACCACCAACCAAACCTGCTTTTACGATATTAGCCCTATTGAAATCGGTCCATCTCTACGAGAGCTACTGTGAAACAGAAAGACACACAAATTCACAGACAGACAAACATTGGCGTCAAACTTTTAACACCCTTCTTTTTGTGTTGGGGGATAAAAATAAGAAAGTCATCGTCATCATCATCAGGTCTTTTTGTCTCCACTGCAGGAGCACGACCCTCTCTGTACTACCAGAGCCATACTTGGCCAGAGCAGCCAGAGGACTTTGACCTACACTCTCCACGCTCGCTGGCCAGACGGGTTGTAGAGGTCTTATTGATGTTTATATATAAGCTTTGTTTAGCTTGTATTCCATAAATCGCCTTCTAAGACATCCACAGGAAGACTTGGAGTGTTCCTATTCTACTCTGCCGGAAAGTAATCATCCTTAATTACATTAAAGTCGGGTTTACAGTATTCTGTATCCCTTCGCCCAAGTTTCGAGCTTTGCAAAAGTTCTTTACCCATCCTTTTCAAACAGTCTTTCAATTCGTAGGATACATAAGTCGTTAGGAATAAACTTGAGTCCTTTTTGAGTATTTAAGTGTACAAGTTCATTAGTCTATACATAATAATAAAACAGTTAAAATATTTTATGTTTACATTTAGTATTTTTGACTGAAATGGATAGAGGGGACACTTAAAAAGAATAATAAAAAAAATTTTTTTTGTTCATGCCTACACATAATAGAAAGCTTTTTTTTTTAATGTTTTGTCTGTCTGTCTGTATGTATGATCACGTTTATCTTCAGAAATACAGGACGGATTCGAATGAATTTTTTTTTGTTATATAGCTGAGCCTGGGAAAATAGGGTATAATTGGAATGTGGAAAATGGAACACATGATGTAGAACCATAATCATGGTCCAGCTAAACTATAAGAATTATAAAAAATGACTCCTTAGCAAAAGTTGATCAGCCTGATGAACATTTTCAGGAAAAAAATTGTCATAAAGTCCACGCGAACGAAGTCGCGAGCTTCGGCTAGTAAGTAATATTTTTAATTCTCATGAACAGGTTGTGGATCAGGTCGGAAGCAACCGAGGAGATGCTTTGGCAATAGTACCTGGGCGACCGAACTTTGCTCGGTTACATCTCAAACATTAACTACATTTTTTTAAATTTGTCTAAAAACAATGCAATATAATATAAACATATAAAACAAAAGTAAGTCACCGAGTGGGATTCAAACCCGTAACACTCTTTCTAGCCGTCGGTATCCTTAACCGCTAAGCTAAAAACAAGGCGGTCGGCGCGACGAAATTAGCGACCATATTCTGCGTGAAAAGAAAAACGCATGAAAACTCGGAAAACACGCGTTTTCCCAAACATAAGACTAATCTAGATCGATTGTTTACCCCCGAAAACCCCCATATACCAAATTTCAGCGAAATCGTTAGAGCCGTTTTCGAGATCACAGAAATTTATAAATATATAAATAAATAGAAGTCTGTGCGGAAAGAGAACCGTCGTGGCGTAAAATCAAACTAACAAAATCTTTTTTATATGACAACCCAATACCCATCTGTCAAATGACAAACTCTACGTCATCTTTGTTTACCGCGTTGTTTTAACGTGATTTTTATTTTAAATCATTTCAAAAAGGGGAAATCCTTTACCCAGTCCTACAAGGGAAATAATATTTAATATTATTATAGGTTTTGCCAAAAAGAAAAAGCGGCTAAACACAATTATCGACTTAAACAAAGTCATGGAACGTGTGGCGGCGATGTGCGGTATGTAGAGAGTTATTTTAAATGTTTTAGATTTCCTAGGTAACCCCCAGACACCTACATTTTATATTATGTATAAATTAAAGAGAATTCGCATAAATATATAAAAATATTTGTTTATTTTGTTTCAGTCAAAGTTTTTGATAGCAGGTATAAAGAGTGTTGATACTTTTAATTTATTATGCGTTCAGATAAACTTGCCCTATTTTTTTCAGGTTTAAGTAAAGATACAGTATCTAAAATAAAAAAGAAGGTTCCTTAAATAACGGCGTGTGGTGCAAGAATTTATTATAAATAACTGTAACAGATTCGAGCAAATCAAGTTTAGAAGAAGAAAATTCTTTGGATCTCTATAGTCTATCCGATGATAGTTCAAACATGTCCGGCATTGAATATTTAGAATAAGACTGTGATTATGGTTCTGACCAATAAATTAATAAATATATTATTGTTTTAAATTTATGTTAAATTTATTTTTTATGCCTACCTAACCTAAAGGCTAACGATGAAGATAGCATCTGAAAACATATAAAAATATATTTTCATTTACAGCCATTACATGTAATGTAAATAATATATGAAAATGTAATTTATCCATTAGCATCCAATAGCCGTCATAGTTTCAAAATATCAAGAACTTTATAGTCGCATTATAATGACACAACAGTGTTGTCAACATAACAAATACGGATATTAAACACAACCGCGCCCTCAAATCCTACGACGGTTCTCTTTCCGTACACTCTTATACAAGAATTGCTCGTTTAAAGGTATAAGATAAGATTAGGTCGAAACAAATTAAGAGATGTAGGTAATACTTATTGCTTTTTTTGACGAATAGTGCCAAAGACCCTAAATGAAGAAGAAAAAACCGGAACAGTTTAAACGATTGGACTATAGCTTACGTAGGAAAGATTAGAATATTTGCTATATAGATTTTGTTAGGTTGTGGTCTCTTACAAAGTCTATGTAGCATTAACCTTCCGTAATCCTCACCCGAGGCGGTAAACTCTCAAAGTTCAGTGTTCATTAGTAAAATCCGCACATCTCTGACCTACAGTTGGGTTCCCACGTAATTTCTTTGCGTGACACGAGTCTAGTTTAACCAAGTTGTTGATTGATGTTGTGGCCTAATTTATAAGACATAGCGATATGTAAAATTGTAGAAATGGTGCAGTTTGTAACTTGTATTCTTTACCAACTTGCAACTATATGTAATTTAAAAATGTAACATTAATTTGTTCTTTCAATTATTTTACCGGCTATCAATAACATTACATTTAAAGATAGATTCCTAAATGCATCTGAATTAAAGTACCTTCTTACACGCCGCGCCACATTTATCTCGCAAACTCTCCACGCTGGCCAGACGGGTTGAAGAGGTCTCACTGATGTTTATAAGCTTTGTTTAGCTTGTATTTCCTAAGTCGCTTTCTACGATATCCACGGGAGGTCTTGGAGTGACCCTATTTTACTCTGCCGGAAACCACACGGCATGTAATTAGATGGTTGATTCCAAATCGCTTATTTTAAAGTCTTAAACCACAACCTGATTAGGTAAAGCGAGCAAACGTGGCAAACACAAAAAATACTCATTGTCTACGTTCCTCATGTAGAAAAGGTGTTATTTACTCTCGTTTTGCCTAATAGAGGGTGTTGAGAGCATACTAATTCACCAGGCAGTGTTGTTAACTTACTTTTTAGTGTATTAACCTCGCCGGACTCATTTACAATGGTAATTTGGATTGCCGTGGCATACTGTTGCTAGTTTATAGGGGCTACCTTTTTCGGGATCCAGTACTGCCTTCATTTCAAATAAGTCATTTGAAAAGAAACGGAGATATCATTTAAATTTTTTGTCACGATCGAGGATACCTAACCTAACCCTTTTTTAGTTAAAAGTGAAGCTTTTCTTCGCACACTGGTAAACGGTAGTTCATTAAATAGTTTGAAGAGTTATCTAGGGCTTGATCAAGACAAAATTTTAATTGATGTCCGTTTCATTTCAAATAATTTACTTCAAATGGACTGGATACCGAAAACTTCAAATATCCACTTAAGAAGTCTTTATTTATTCAACTATCGTTTAGGCTCTTAGTGAAATAGAAATAATTGTTACCTTCAACTCGGATCGACTTATAAATCTTTTGTAAGTTATAATTTCAATATGAATCAAAAATAGGGATTCTATTATTAAAAAGCTACTAATTATGTGTGATGTTGTTAGTGATTTTAACTTTCTTGGCACTATGCCACATGAACTCGAGATTTTTTTTTCTAAACACCATAATTAGGTACTTTATCTTTCTTATTTAAAATATAACTCTTTTTATTCTCACTAGTATATGTTTTGCCTTATCTTGAAACCGAGATGTAAAAGGGTAGGCTATGGGACTGGTTTATAAAGTAAATGACTTACATTTGATAGTGAAATTTTAAAGAATTAATTTGAAAAATATATACATAGTTTCAAATTGTTTTTTGTTTATTCTCTTTTGGAACCCTTCTACTTGCGTATTGATTGGCAGATGTCTAAACTAACCCATTTTTCAAAAAAAGGAGATGGACGTTCAAATGTATCGATAAAAAATTTGGTATGCAAATACAGGGGCATCCCATAGGCCTGTTTACTTAATAACCCCGGGAGGAGGGTTTGACATATCTTATTGGTCTTGCAAATTGATATTGGCCTTTTTAAATTTGCTATTCAGACTTCGTAGAGTTACTTTCGTTTTTCACTCGCTTTTTCATATTTTATAAGTAATGTTTTGCGTGAGAGCTTTTTCGTGTTGTTTGATATACGATGACAAAATAATTACTTTATTAAATATTTGGTTCCATTATAACCAATGTTTTTTGATATTACAAGTTTCAGTTTTAAAAATATTTTATAGAACTTTTCCCCTGATAAATCTGTGTCGTAATACAGTAGCGATTTTAGGGTATGCCGTCGATGAGGAATCGCCCAGGGTGCCAAATAAAATCGGGTGCAGTCCTGTAATGATGGCAACACTACAATGGAACGCAGTGCAGCTTTATAGTTTGATTGGTTGTTTGGTATTATATGTCAGACTTCCTCAAATTAAAATCATCTATAACCTAATAAGAAAGGCTAGAAAAATAAAATTAGTTTTTTTCTATAATTGGTTATTTTAGTTATTAATTAAAAAAAGGATTTAATGCAGTTAAGGCACCGTAGAGATCTCGTCTCGTCTCGTTAACTGCTGCAATAATTTAAATGACAAATGATTTTATGAGAATATACAGAGAATCGTAAGTATATTTATCAACGTCGAGTAGCTTTAACGCCTTTTTCCTGCGATTTCACATTTTGATATCATTGGCTGTTACCATTTGCACATTCTGCAAGCAAAGTATATTTCGCATCAAAACGGAAGATTTAAAAAGTAATAAAGATGCTACAATCTGTTTATTAAGTGACATACGACAGCACTTAGCGGCGAGCACAAAGTCTGAAAACGAGTTAAGATATGCAGAATGCAGGTCATGTACGTTTTTATTGGCCGCATACTGTAATGACGCCTCGACGTATTTATTCTTATTTATTCGCGTAATTCCATGCTGGTCTGGGAGAAATAAAAAACTTAGAATGTACCAGCTGCTTCTCTTCCCACGCAGATCGTAAAAGCCGATCGAGGGAATGGGCAAAAATGCAAATCATGTTAACAGGCGATGCGGCTAGCAACCCATCACTGTATTGATTGCTTTTCCATCTTCTCGCCCACCATGACGCTAAAAGTGGCTTTTGAGTCTTGCGGCCCTGGGCTCTGCATAGAACCGCAAGACCCAAAATGCTCTGTCTGCCCCATTAGGGATAAAGACGTGATAGTGTGTGTGTGTATTCGCGTAATCTCGTTTGCGTGAGTGTGAGGAGAACAGTGAGGAGAGGGTTACTCCAAAAGCGGTACGCAGACGGACGTTACTGCGTATATGCGTTTCAGTGTCAAACAACATTGCGCGCTAACGTATGATAAAAAAGTGTAATTTGGTTTGACATAGAAATAGGTCACTATCGTACGACTAGCGTTTTATTTAATGGAGTAAGCCCCCTGAGAAGACGGGTGCTAACTATTACTAGCACTTTCCTATTTCTACTACAAAAACTTTCGTCATCATCTTCATCTGTAGGTCTTTTTTAGTCTCTAGAACAGGAGCACGACCCTCTCTGTGCTAGTAGAGCCATACTTGGCCAAAGTATCTAGATGATTTGGCCAAGTATGGCTCTAGTAGGTCTCATTGATGTTAATAAGCTTTGTTTAACTTGTATTTCCTAAGTCTCCATTTAAGACATCCACGGAAAGACTTGAAGTGGTCCTTTTCTACTCTGACGGAAACCACACGGCGAGCTCTTTGGTAAGTTAAGCATAGCCGGGTGTGGTCCTCACCACCAAACACAAAGAAGAAGAAGCAACTTAAAAATTTATTGAGGAACTCAATAAATTTTTGCGAGTTTCGGAAAGCACGACAAGCCGTTGACCCCGGCTGTCGTCATTGTATGGCAGTCGTAAAACTATATTAAGTATGGATTAGATGGTTAAGATGGTTTGAAATCTGACACTATTGGTTTAGCTTCCTCCTTTAGTTGTTTGCTCACTACCAACCGTCGTACATACATACATATTTTCACGCCTGTTTCCCATGGGCAGAGACTATGGATTTCCACTTACTACGATCCTTGCAAACCTCTTTTGCTTCGTCAACACTAATAACTCTTTTCATGCGTGCTCTCCGATTATGGGTACTCCTTACATCACCCTTTTTCAGAACATCTACAATTTAGTCACTCGTTCGTCGAGGTCGACCCGGTCTGATTATCCCATCCACATCCTCAGAATAAATATTATTTGTTAGACTTCTTTCATCCATCCTCTCAACATGTCCAAACAGCTTAACCGTCGTGATGTGCCCAAATTTTCCCTCCATTTGTTAGATCTTTTGCTTGTTCCAGCACAGTTTCCAGGTGCAGAATGCGTTAGAAATTTCATTTTGCGATGTTATTTTATTTGGTTAAACCATCGTATTGGGATAAGGCTAGCAACCCATCACTGTATTGATTGCTTTTCTATCTTCTCGCCCACCATGACGCTAAAAGTGGCTTTTGGGTTTTGCGGCCCTGGGCTCTGCATAGAACCGCAAGACCCAAAATGCTCTGTCTGCCCCATTAGGGATAAAGACGTGATAGTATGTATTTATGTATGTATTGGGATAAGGCTACTTAAATACACAAAAACACAAACAACAGAAACATTGGCCGCATAACGACGAGTTGACGTATTTATTGTTATTTATTCGCGCAATCTCGTTTGCATGTGAACAAGTACTGGTAACGAATTGCTGTTTATGCGGTCTTGATGCTAAATTGGTTTCGCGGAAAAATATATGAATTGACTAACAACTTTTCAAGCTTATGATAATCTTAGCGCGTTTCTGGTTGCATCCTCAACTGTATAAAAGACGTGATAGTATAATACATACATACTATCACGTCTTTATCTTTAATGGGGCAGACAGAGCATTTTGAGTCTTTCGGCTCTAAGCCGTAAGCTCTAAGCCGATGGGTTGCTAGTCGCATCGCCTATTAACATGATTAGATTTTTCGCCCATTTCCTTGATCGGCTCTTACGATTTTCCCGGGCAGAGAAGCAGCTGGTACATTTTAAGTTTTTTCTTTTCTCCCAGACCAGCGTGGGAGATAATGTAACATCTTGTAAAACAGTGATATGCAATAAATTCTGATTCTAAGCCCGGGGTGCGTAAATTTAATGCATGTCAATGGTTACCCAAGGATTCCAAAGACCTTGCGAAGTGGAGAAGAAATAGCCAAAACTGTAAAAACGATTTGGGCTTAGTTTTACTTCAATCCTCTTCAGGAATGAACTCTTGCGAAAAGTTTTACAACCCGCCGTCCGATAACAACTCTCCTTTGGAATGCAGTTGTTGCACAGAATATTTCTGCGGCTCTTCCGATATCAATAGAATGGGATTGAATAGGAGTGGACCTATTATTCTAGGCCGGAAACCGCACTGTCCAGTATAGAGGAACGACAGGGTCAGAAAAGTACCTATTTATTATTCTAATTTATTCAGTCTTTTATATTATCCAAAAATAATAGACCCATAATTTTCAGATTATTAAAAAAAGTAGAATTTACAAAGATACGGAGCATCTAAGATCCAGTGTGGGGGCTTGCGACGCTGTATAAAAATCATACTTAGCCGTGACGTAATGTATCTTCGTCAATTTTTGTTTCTCAGAGAAAAGAAAAAACACGTGTACAATATTTTTTTATAGTCTAACCGATGGGCCAAGAATATTTTTCCAGTTTTATTTAGCACCAACACAAAATGAATAACTGTAACACACCGCCGAAACATCCTCACTCGTGAAACACAAACAACCGACATCATTCAGACGTCGAAACGGAGATTTATTGGTGTTTTCAGTTAAATTTCCTCTTTGTAATCTTTAAAGAAAACACGCACTTGTAAACCGTGAAGAATGTTAAGGACTTGCATGTGATGAGATGGGTGAAACAGCGCGGCTATTAATAACGCGTCTATTTTATTAAACTCTTTGGTATTGGATAACGTTCTGCTATAATAATATTCGTAGTTCCGTAAACTTTCTTACAGTAGGTAGACTTATAAGTTTTTTGAAAAATTACATTTTTTGTACAAGCTTTTATTGTATGGCCAAAGTACTTATCAAGACAAATGAAATAAGCCCAAACTCGATGGTGTTGGGTCGTTTTATAACTGAGTTCTATCGACCACCATCCGTCTGCGTGATCAGTTCCAAACGAGACCTACTCGATGAGGTTATGTCGTTTTATAGCTGAGTTCCATCAAATATCTCCCGGGTCCATCATCAGAACAGCTCATTGACTTCATAATATTGTATTGTCATCCGACTTACACAAGTATACGAAATTTTAGCTAAATCGGTTGAGGATAACTGGTTGAAAATTGAGTTGAAAGATTCCACTCGAACAAACATACATTGCAAGTTAAATAAAAGCTTGTAATAAAGACTCATCATCATTTTAGCATAACGTCTACTGCTGGACACAGGCCTCACCCAAGGATTCCAAAATGACCGATCAAGAGCGGCCTGCATCCAGCGCTTTCCAGCGACCTGACCAATTTGTAGGTGAGTGCCCTACACTTTGCTTGCCAGAACCTACCTGTGAGAACTAAAAAAATAATTCGTTTGGTAGATTATTTATAAAAACATGGTTTAGAATATACTAAATACAAATTAACTTCATTGCAGTATAAAACACATAAATATAACAAATAGTGATGAAGATACAGCATTTAAATAAATGACGTCACGGACCCGTAATTTTTACAGGGCGTCACAAGAATCTTCGATGCGCTGTAGTTTTGTATTTATTTTTTACGTATTTTTTTTCATTTACGTTTTTGTGAAAACGAATATTTTTTTACACACTGTTCGACACGCTCACCAGGAATGCAGCCTTCCCCTGCAAATTGGTCCCTTCAGAGCTCAAGGAATTTTCATTGAGGCCATATATTTCGGCTCAAAACGACACGATGTTGAACCAAACATATAAATCTTTGAGGGAATTAAATGCGTGCTTTGAACGCGCAAACCCTCATCGATTACGAGCTAACAATACAGTCAGTGAGAGCTCGATGGCCCAGGGGTTATCTCATTATTAGCATTTACGGATTTTTAACATAATATAAATAAAAATATATAGGGACAAATTACACTAATTGAGCCAGCCCCAAAGTTCGAGACTTGTGAGTTTTTGAGGTTACTAACTCAACGATACTATATTTTATAACAAATACATACCTCTATATAATCATCCAAAATGATACAGCTACAAATACATTATCACGTCTTCATCCTTAACGGGGTGGACAGTGCCGAGGGCCGTAAGACCCAAAAACCACACTTAGCGTTATGGTAGGCTTTAAGATGGAAAAGGAATTAAAATAGTGATGCATTGCTGACCTCAAAAATCTGCTGCCTTACATTAGTCACGGTCACCGACGCATACGAAAGATCAAGTCTTTTTGTCAAAGCACTCAACCGATTTTCATAAAATTTCTCTTTTTTTCGACATTAAAAAAAAACTATTTTTAAATGAACTGAAACTTTTTTTACATTGGTCTAGACGTCTACTAGTAATTGGTGAACATACATAAAAAATAAACAAAGCATTCCGACGAATTGCAAACCTTCTTTTTTTGTAGTCGGTTAATGAACCCAAAACAACTCCAGTTCAATGTTGTCAATAAGGTTATCAACCTTAACGCTTTAAGGCAAAATTATACATCACACATACACACACGCACAAATGAATTAACCGTGAAGATTCATCTAAACGAAGTCTACGTGCGTCACGTGATTTAATTAAAAAGTTGAAAAAGGCAATGTAAAAATAATTTGCATGTATACTTCATATATAATCACATGTTTACCCCTTAAAGGGACATATGGTGTACCTAAATAAGATAAATAAATATAGAGGTACAAATCACACAGATTGAGCAAGCCCCAAGGTAAGTTCTTGTGTTATGAGATGCTAACTCAACGATACTATAATTTCGGGATAAAAAGTACCCTATGTCCTTCCTAGCGTCTCAAACTATATCCATACAAAATTACGTCTAAATCGGTTCAGTAGTTAAAGCGTGAAGAGGTAACAAACAAACAAATATACTAACTCACCTTTGCATTAATAATATTTGTAGGGTACGTATACAGATAATCATCCTAAACACCAACTTAACATTATATGAGGTCCAGGCATCAACTCGTGAATGCCGCCAGGAAGTCAGGTCAGCTCTTTTTCTTCTTCTTCTTATTGTGTGTGTTAGTGACTAACAGTAGTGTCAGAGTTTTTAAACCGCCTTAAAGGCCTCTGACATGGTTTTAGGTAACGACCAATGTCAAAGACAGTGACCGGGACCGACGGCTTAACATGCCCTCCAAAGCACGGATCATCTTACTTATCAGACAATCAGATGATTAGCCTACAATGTCCTAACTAAACTAGGACAAACAACACAAAGTCGTTGCCCCCGCCGGGAATCGAACCCGCGACCTCCGGGTATGAGCCGAACGCTTTAACCACTAGGTACACCACGGAGGCAGTAGGTCAGTTAGACTCCGTTTTTTAATCGATTTCCAAAAAAGGAAGAGGTTATCAATTCGTCGTGATCTTTTTTTTTTATGTATGTTCACTGATTATTCGAAGACGCCTGGACGGATTTGGAAAGTTATTTTTGTTTGAAAGTTTGAATATAAATAAACATTACAAGTACTTAATGGTATAATGACTGACGCAAACGTATCTTCAAAGTCCTAATTGAGTACTTTCCGGGACAAATATAAATTGTTTGATACTAAAATGTCGCAAAATAATGTCACTTGTCGTAATCATATAAATTTTCGATGTGATTTTAGATTGATTATTGCAGAAAAACTGATATTAAGAGCGCTATTTGTCTCCAAGAAACTCAAATGTATAGAATGTTTGTTTTGTTTGATGTTTATCTAGATAAAAAAAAATCTGATTTCAGTAGTTGAAATAAGCGAATTACTAAATAAATATTAAATTTCTCGATTGATTCTTTGATGGTAGGCATAAAGGGAAGAAAATAAATAAATGAAACCTGCTTTCAGAGCGTTTATCTCAAAAAAGGATCGAGCAAATTGAATACGACGGTCGCAACCCATCAGCGATAGGTAGCAGCCATTTTGCACCTTTTGAATTAAAAAGTCCCCTTTTCAACTCTTAAGAACACAAAAGGTCTCAACATTTTACAATCTATTTTATATTTATACTGTTACATTTTTATATTTATAATTGCTGATGCCGGCGGCGTCGCCTGCGTCATATTTCAGGCAACCCCACGGAAACCTGACATTTTTTAGGCTAAAAAGTATTTTATATGTTAATAATTATGAGAAAACTTAAAATTTACCAGCTGCTTCACTTCATGCGTAATATAGGTGTACTGCTAATATTTTTTCTCTTTTTACTTATACTTGCCATGCTGACGTTACAGTAGTTTCAATATAGAATTGACAAATTAACTTGACCTTGAACTGCAGAATAATTTGAATTTGACACTGGTGAAGATTTCTCAATTGACACACAAAGACAATTTTATTTATATACACATACAATCATGGCTCAGGAGCGCTCGTGAGATGAAACATCTGTATCAAAAAACAAAATTTCCCAATTTATCTCTCATGGACGATCAGAAGTGCTATTTTTGAGACGCGGAGTCACCTAAACGAATGGTTTTTTCATACAAAAAAATCGTTCGTTTAGTGACTCCGCGTTTGAAAAATAGCACCTCAAGAGTAGTCGCTCGTTAGTCATAACGCTCAAACCACTTCCCGTCATTATATCAATGACAAAAAGAGAAAATCAACATTATTTCAAGCTTTATTACAGCCCAGACAAAATAAAACATAACTGGAAGTGCCAGTTGGTCTCCAACTAGTACTTTATTTGTCAGGCAAATTAAAAAACCTCCGATTTAAAAAACGGCATATAGTAATAAGTAGTGTGACGACTTAATTATTCCAATTGACATATGTAGCGCCATCTCTTACTTGCTAGGCAGACTACTTTCAAGCGTAAACCCTCATTAACCTTTAAGCGATTTTTACAAACATTTTAAATGATATTTCCGTCTCCTTTTAAAATAATTTATTTCAAATGGGGCAGCACTGGACCCCGTTTAATTTATGTATCTATAATTAAGGCGAAATTGTAGCAGATGTGGCGCCCTCATTTGAAATAAATTGTTTAAAAGTAAATATGGTTATAATTTCAATTTTTACATCCAACAATTTGTAGAAAAATCTTTATATTATTTTATGAATAACCTGTGAAAGTATTATTTATAATCCGTCTAGTTTTAAAACGAGTTTTCGAGGAAAATGACCGCTTTTGGCGAAAACTCGTTTTAAAATTAGACGGACTAACGCAATTACTTTCAAAGGTTATTCATAAAATAATTTAAAGCCTTTGTACAAATTGTTAGATGTCAAATTTTTAATTATCACCATATTTCCTTTTAACATTTCTGCTACCATTTCGTCTTAAGATGAGTAAGGGAGACAAAAAACGTGTGAATCAGCATCCTTCCAAGTTTTATTGCGATTCAGACAAATAAACAAGTCGGATCAACCGAATCATTGGCTTGTTAACCCAAATACGATCCGGCGAAGTCGTTTTAGTTAATTCATTTGGCATTTTGCAAAAGAAATGTTTCTTTTAAATCTGCACCTGTATTTTTGCGTGCAGTAAACTACATTTAAACTTTGTTACATTCATACATACATATTTTCACGCCTGTTTCCCATGGGGGTAGGCAGAGTCTATGGATTTCCACTTACTACGATCCTTGCAAACCTCTGCTTTGTCAACACTCATAACTCTTTTCATGCATGCTCTCTGTTATGGGTAAACTTTGTTTGAGTTGGAAATTAAAGCTAAAATCATTGCACAGTCTATCTAGAGAGAGATAGAGGGAGAGAACATTGACATTGCCGTCGACGACCTCCGTGGCGTAGTGGTCACCATGCTAGTCCGCCACCCTGTAAATGGCCTTTTTCAAATTGTCCTGGGTCTTGGATGTTTATCTATATATGTATTTATTATAAAATATAGTGTCGTTAAGTAAGTATCCCATAACACAAGTCTCGAACTTACTTTGGGGCTAGCTCAATATGTGTAATTTGTCCTTATATTTACTTAATATGTATTTATCCGCGTTTGGGTAACCACGAGTTGCATAAAAAAAATCTAGCTCCACCGTGCTTCGAAAGGCACGTTAAGCCGTTGGACTCGGCTGTCATCGGTGTATACCGATGACAGCCAAATCTAACCAGTCATCAAACAAATAAAAATAACATTTTAAATTTTCCATACAAATTTATTCATAACTGAGAGTTCGCGACAAAAGGACTACAAAAAGACAGTTTTTCTTAGCGTGCTGTAGAATAAGGAATAGTAGTAAGTATATTATGCAATTAGTAAATGAAGGACGAATTTACAGCGAGGGCTATAAATGAATCACGAGCAAGTGAAAGAATTAATAACTGAATCACGCACGACCAACACACCAAAATAGTGATTATAAGCGTTCACTGTTTTCAGTAAATAAAAATAATTATGATTTCTTGATATACTAAAAAACAAGTAGATCACAGAAAACAGATATCATAAGGCAGCCTTTTACAGCGACAATACTTGAAGTTGACGAAAACAAGAGAGGCCCAAAGTTTTAGGCAAGACAAAAATAAATGAGAATTAATATTAGCTTTCGCAAACAGACGTCTACAAAAAACGTATCAGGGTTGCATTTCAAGGTTACAGTATCACAAACTACCTTAAAGGAGCCAATAAAGTGGTCCAAATACCAAAAAAAAAAAAACGAAGAACATACAGTGTATTTACCACTAATGATGAGATTCAAAACAAAACGCTTATAAGTTAACAAAGACTATTAGAAAAATCCGAAGAGCATACAGTGTTTTACCACGGATGAGATTCAAAAGACGCTTATAAGTTGACAAAGACGACCAGAAAAATCCGAAGAACATACAGTGTATTTACCACGAATGAGATTCAAAACAAAACGCTTATAAGTTAATAAAGACTATTAGAAAAATCCGAAGAGCATACAGTGTTTTACCACGAATGAGATTCAAAACAAAACGCTTATAAGTTAACAAAGACAACTAGAAAAATCCGAAGAACATACAGTGTATTTCCTATCATCGATATTGCAGCCCTGGCCTTTCATTAGCGATCAATTCCAGCGAGCTATAACCTAAAAAGGTGAAAAGCGGCAACCCGCGGCGTCCTCGTAAACCTTTCAATAAAGCTAAATAGAGACGTGAGGAATCAGAGCATAAGCGACTGCCGGAATTCATAATATTAGAGATATCACCAGGGTTACTGGACAGTGTATGGATACAGGCCGCTCTTGATAGGTCATTTTGAAAATTTAATAGAGGCATAGGCCTCTCCCAAAAATTTTCAAAATACAATACAGTATGTACGTTATGCGGCTGTAATGATGATGATGATTTGACAATCATCCACTGCCTCCGTGTTCAAGGCGTTCGTCTTATATTTCGGAGGCCGTGGGTTCGGTTCTTCTGATCTACTACACAAAGTTGTTTCCAGTCTGGTTAGGATATAGCAGGCTTGAATCACCTAATTATCCAAAAAGAAAGACGGAAGGCATGTTTAAACTCGATATTGGCCGTTGGCTTCCCAAACTCTTCACTATCTATTGCCAAGCGGAACAATTTCTTGACTTTGGTAATTCCGGTCTATTCTCTTATTTATTTTTATTTATTTATTTAACTTTATTACAAATGTAATAGGCGGACTTAAAGCCATAGGCTTTATCTACCAGTCAACCCACTGGTGGTGCCGAGAATAATAAGTCTTTAGAAGGAGGTGCAAAATACGTAATTTTGAAAGATTTACTAATATTTAGTAATATGAATAAAAAAAAACATATATTTAATAAATAAAATAATATATATCAATAAACTTACATTCAAAATATACATAGATAGATATAATAACCAATACATATACTACATATATATTTTTTGTATTCTATCTGACAGTTCCTGAAGATAATGTGCACGCACTGCACTTTTAAACGCTACACGAGTGCGAGCCTTCTGGATCTTGATTGGAAGGGCGTTCCAAAGCTTTACCGCTTGAATAGCAAACGAACGTTCAAAGAACCCACTCCGGTGAAATGGTATATCAAGACGGAGATTGCTAGAAGAGCGAAGATTTTTTGAATGAGTATCACCAAGAAAAATGAATTTTGATTTGAGATATGACGGAGTTTTTGGGTCAAAAAGAATGGAAAAGAGGGTTGTGAGAATATGCAGCCGGCGACGCTGACGAATAGGCAACCATTTTAGTTGAGTGCGATAAGCAGACACATGGTCGTACTTACGAAGGCTATATATGAATCGAAGACAGTTATTTTGAAGTCTATCGAGTTTATTTAGGAGGTCACAATTCAAATCCGAGTAACACACATCACCATAGTCCAGAATAGGTAAGTCTATCTAGTAGGTAGGTCTATTCTCTTATGTTCCTCAGCTAAGATTTTTTGCGCCTTCCTACGCGTCTTTTGCCAACATCCAGTAATGGAAAGGTACTACAAGAAGAAAATTGTATAAAATTGAAAGCCATCTACCGTTTGCTCACACCTATCCAAAGACTGTTTCTGGTCCACCCTTTGGGTTGCGGTGGTCAGACGGCAGTCGCTCTATGTAAAAACTCGTAACCTTGTCAAATCACCTAAGTTAGGTAGGGGACCTTGGGCTCTGAAGCGTTACCGCTAAGGATGCAAAAAGGAATTCACTCGAATGATGATTTAACCTCCTTTAACTTGGGTCCGTGCTTATCTTTATTTTATATCCCATTTATTACACGAAGGTGTGAACCTTACTTTTATTCCCAATCAAATCTTCTGGACTAGCTGTATTACTTATCGTAAAACACATAATTAAGTTGCCAAGCTCATTAATTTCAGTGCTATGCTATCAGTTATGTTCATAACATATAGTGTGACGTGACATTCAGATGACGAATGGGTCCCATATGAAGGTTCAAGGTTGCTAATATGTATATTGATATGCTCGATATTTCTCTTCGAAATCGAATCAGAATTGAGGTGATGCTCGAACAGACTCATTTTGTCTAGGTAATGGGATAAATAAAGAAGTTCAAATGATAAGGCCAAAGTAGCTTGTCAGTAGGCATTGTGAAAAATGACCCAATTTATCACTTGGTCTACAATCTATCTAATATATAGTTAAATGCGAAGCATATTTCGAAGTTTTGACGGGCATTTCACATGAAAAAACCGCATTGAAGTAGGTCCATCCGTTCAAGAGCTACGATGCTACAGATAAACACTCAAACAGTCAGAAAGACAGACATTCGCGTCAAACTAATAATATACTTCTCTTTTTGACGGAGGCTAAAAACTAGGTGTGTCATTCAAGTCCATTTCATAGCCACTATAAGTACGGAGAAGCAATAAAATTCCATTGACGTAATTTCATATAGATTATCCCTGGGGTGGTCGTTGCTCAATTAAACGTTTACTTGATATTATATGTATTAAGTAACATATTTAACTCATAGAGACTTTATTTACACAGTAATAATATTATCAAGGACCCCCTTTCCTTAGAATTTTCCTACAAAGGTAATTTGGCATTTATTTTAAAAAGGCATGACAGATTTCGTCAATTTGTAATTTTAAAGGGCTACCAGAATTTTACGGGGTCCAGTGCCCCCATTTGAAAGGAAACGGTGATATAATTAAAAATTGTGTCTTAACCCAGCCCTAGTTAACCTTTTAAACTATTTAATGAACTACCGTTTATAGTTTAAAAAGAGAACATAAAGCTTTTCGACGCGCATTTGCGAAAAACGGCTACTTTTATCTTATGTGCATGGAAAATCTTCACGATTTCACTTTAAACTATAAACAGTAGTTCAAAAAATAGTTTATAGGTTTATCTAGGCCTTGGCCAAGACTCAATTTCAAATGATATCTTCATTTTCTTTCAAATGATTTATTTAAAATGGAGCAGACATAACAAAGCAGACAGTATTTTGGGCCTTTCGGTTCTAGGCAGCAGACAGAGCCCAAATTGCAGACATCTAGGATTTTAACTTGATTTCCATAATAAATGAAGAAATAAAATGTAGATTGTTTAATATTAATTTTTCAATTTTTAACTCTTGATGATAAAAGGGGTGTTATCAGTTTGACGTATTTGTGTATCTGTCTCTAGCATCGTAGCACATTATACTTTTTTTTTAAAGATGACTTGATAGAGATCGTTCTTACTTATGAAAAAAAAGATTCAGTAGTAAAAAAGTTATAGACGCGCATAAATTCAGGGGTTTTTTTTTATTTACATTTTTTTTGTAGACATATCGCTTTGAAATAAATGCTACAAGTAGAGTACGTTTGTCTGAAAAACTAAAAAAAAATATTGTTTGTTTTCAAACTTTAAGGTTTTATTATTTTTCGCAATTATATCTAAAATAATGCGTAGTTTCGAATTTATTCCAGACGAATTCATCCGTTAATGGACAGAATGTCCACTTGATGATACAACATACAGAATTCATACGAGACCTAATGATCTCTAGGACACTCTTAAAGTCCATTAGGACAGAGTTTAGAGTTTAGGGGATTAATTTAGAATAGTGAAAGTGCTTATTTAATTTTTGAACTGTTTAAAATTGTTTAGAATTATAATTGCTGCCTTGTTTAATTACAAACTAAACTAGTTTAAATAGAAATAGAAATTAATCGTAGAATTTTAGTAAAATTTACTAAATACAATATACAACGTGAAAGGGGCATACCCTTAATAAATTGAACCACGGGCTATACTAGATCACTATGATATAATGATGATAAAATAAAAATAAAAAATAAAAATAAAAAAAAAACAAAAAAATCTTTTATTAAAAAAACTCTTAAAATTCAAATCTTTTATTACTATTATTTAAATAAAACTTTAATTCGTTAAATATGACATATGAAATGCAATAAATATTTTAAATCATATTCAACACTTTGTTTGTCACTTTTTTGCTAGTCGTGTGTGCTGCCATCTCTATGTGCCTACTCACAACTACCAGTTTTGCCTACTTACTCCAATAGTTTCTTAAGCGTTGGGTATTGGTTACGTTAGTAATTATACTATCTTTGACCCTGCTAATGCTGCCAGTTTTTATTTACCTATTAGGTAAATATTTGCTCTTATAAATAAATGGTGATATTTATCCCAGAAATCGTGACAAAGTACGACCAATAAAAGCAAAGGGCTTGCACACTTCAAAAATAAAAATTTAGTGGCAATAAAATTATTTCCTCACGGCTCCAGCTCTGATATAAATACTTTAATCAGCCTACAGTCTTAATGGGCGACAATATAATGTTTTATGCTCATAAATCCGCTTAATTGCAACGTCCATAACTCTTACATACAGCCGTTAGGTAATATAACCCATTTGCATAAAATGTTGAGCTGTGGTCTTAATATAAGCGGAAAATTGTAAGTTGTTAGTTTCTTGTTTTCTTATATTCTCAGCATTTCTCATAAAGGTGCTTAGTATATTTATAATGCGTATACTGAACTGGGTTTCTTTCGGCGTAATCTTTCCAGCAGTGTTAGTTCCAAAACGCTAGTAGTTTTTAGCTTTTGCACTTAAATAATATTTAAAAAGAAATAGGTTTCAATAAGAGATAAATGTATCCTACATTGATTTTTTTTTACTTTCACTTTAACTTTGGCTTTATATAGTGCGCTGAATGATTGGTTATGGTTTACCCTTTGGGTTGCGGAGATCAGACGTTATTCGCTTTGTGTAAAAAAACAGTAACCGCGTCAAATCTCCTTGGTTAGATAGCGGACCCCGGGCTCTGAAGCGTTACTGCTGAGGATGCAACCGGGAAAATTCTCTCGGATGATGATGAGTGCGCTTAGTGACTTTCAACTTACTAACAATATACATACATGTATATTTTGTGTACAACTTCTTTTTATATAAAGTACAAATATTTCAAGTGGTGATTCAGTCCATCATATTAAACAAATTGTTCCAGTAAATATAAATATCGAAATCCAAAAAAAATCATTTAACTTAGTCATGATATTACGTGTCTACTTCGATTTGTATGTGAACCTAATTCTTTTTTCGTATTTTTGCACACCTTTGCTGGGCGAAGTTATTCAAACTGATAGACTGAAACTGAATCACGCCTTAAAATATTTGTACTTAATAAGAAGAACATTGTATACTCGAATAACTATTTTGTTTTGTTTGAATAATTTATTTTTCACCCAGTCATCTATCCAATGGTAAAATTGCTTTAAAAAAAAACATTTTCTTAAATGTCGCTCTCATTCAAGCCCCAGCCTAATAAATATCTCGGAGTTGACACTTTCAGTTTCTTTCACAAATTCGTACTAACAAGAAGGCAATTATCTCGAAATAATGATATTATTAAAGCCATTAGTGAATAATTGGTTTACGAGTATTTCACTTCACTAATCAGGCCAGAAAGCTCAAGTTAGAGTATCTTTATGACAATATTTAAGGTATTTGTACCTTTGTATGTTTTATTACAATATTTTAAGTTTTTACCTTTGGATGTTCATTTATTTATATGAATGACGTTTTTGCAGTAAATTTTATTTTTAGAATTCCGTATCCGACGGGTAAAAACAGGACCCTTTAACTAAGACTTCGTTGTCATGTGTCTGTCTGTCTGTCTATCTGCTTAGAGCCGCAAGACCCAGAATGTTCTGACTGCACCATTAGGGATAAATACGTGATGGTATTGTAAGAGGACCAGTAAGACCCAGACATAGCAACATGAAGCAGATGAACAAGAAAGTAAACATGTGTCGTACAGCGAAGTAAAACGGTTGGTAGACGAGAGAGACAAGTAGAAGAAAATTCATACTTCACCGACGGATACATGAATTTTCCAGGGACAAGTGGCGCTCCCATTTGAAATAAATCATACGAAAGAAAACGGTGATATCATTTAAAATGTCTTGGTTAAGCTCTAGATAGCCCTTCAAAATATTTTAAGAACTACTGTTTATAGTTTAAAGTGATAACATGACGCTTTTCTATGCATATTAGCTAAAAGTGGCCATTTTTCGCAAATGTGCGTAGAAAAACTTCACGTTCTCACTTTAAACTATAAACGAGCAGTTCATAAAATAGTTTAAAGGGTTATCTAAGGCTTGATCAAGACAAAATTTTAAATGATATCTCCGTTTCCTTGCAAATAATTTATTGCAAATGGGCAGCACTGGACCCCGGATTCAGGTAGGCCATATATGAATATTCCCGGTCTAAATGATTTAGTATAGCCTGTGGTTCGATTTATTACAGGTATGGCCCTTCTACGATGTATAGTATGTATAGTACCTGGGTGGTGAGCTTTGCTCGGTCGGTTACATCTCAAACATTAACTACATTTTTTAAAACTTGTCTAAAAACAGTACAAAATAAAAAAAAAATAAATAAACTTAAACATAAAAAAAACAAAAGTAAGTCACCGAGTGGGATTCGACCCCGTAACACTCTTTCTAGCGGTCAGCATCCATAACCGCTGAGCTAAGCGGATGGCGGCCGGCGCGACGAAATTAGCGACCATATTCTGCGTGGAAAGAAAAACGAATGAAAACTCGAAAACACGCGTTTTCCTAAACATAAGACTAATCTAGATTGATTGTGTTTACCCCCAAAAACCCCCATTTACCAATTTTCAGCGAAATCGTTAGAGCCGTTTTGGAGATCACAGAAATTTATAAATAAATAAATATACAAGAATTGCTCGTTTAAAGGTGTAAGATATGTTTTAACTAACGTATTTGTTTAACCTTTATTTACCACACGATTGACCCAATAACGACCTATAAATAGATTGGAGTAATTCATTTCCGATTCTTGGAACAAACAAACGAGACAAAATTAAATACATTTCATTGTGCTCGTGTGTATTGAACCGAAAAGACTTGTCAGTCAATCGAGCGTGCTTTTTCGAAAAGCCTTGTCAGTCAGTCAAGCGTGCATTTTGAAGTGGACGATACGAGTTTTACCTAACGATATTGACGATCTCTGTGGCGTACTGGTTAATATGCTAGTCTGCAAATCCGGAGGTTCTGGGTTCGATCCCCAGCCGGGGCAAGTTGGAAAATAACCTTTTTCAATTTTTCTTGGGTGTTTATCTGTGATGATTATTTATCTGTAAGTGTATTTATTTATTAGGCCCAACGCAGACTACACACGTGTGACATCATGCTTTTTTGGAATCAAGTAGGGCCCTCAATATCTGCAATTGGCATTAACAAATCTAAAATCAAGTTGAAAACGGATATGATCAATGGAAAGTGGCACTATTTGGTGATTTTTTATTTCATGAACTGAATAATTCATTTTTGACTTAGTAATCTACCCAATTGAAGTAACCACAGGCTTAAACTTACTTTGGGGCTATCTCAATCAGTGCTATTTAACTCTATATATTATTTATTTATTGACTTTTTTAAAATGTTCTTAATAAGATTGGAAAATACTACAAGTCTTATTTCCTCATATCTAAAACAAATTGCTTTTATATTTCATTTGCTGAATTGATGTGCAAGCCGTTGCGTCACAAAGGCCGTCTTTGTAAAAGCCGATGCCGTCTTTGAAGCGCGTTGATCAAAGAAATTGAACTAGAGTTATCTCAGGCGCCGACGAACGAATCCTACTAATATTATAAACGCGAAAGTTTATAAGTATGGATGGATGCTTGTTACTCTTTCACGTAAAAACTACTGAATGGATTTTAATGAAACTTTACAATAATATAGCTTATACATCAGAATAACAAATACATACATACATACATACATACTATCACGTCTTTATCCCTAACGGGGCAGACAGAGCATTTTGGGTCTTGCGGCTCTATGCAGAGCCCAGGGCCGCAAGACTCAAAAGCCACTTTTAGCGTTATGGTGGGCGAGAAGATGGAAAAGCAATCAATACAGTGATGGGTTGCTAGCCGCATCGCCTGTTAACATGATTCGCATTTTGCCCATTCCCTCGATCGGCTTTTACGATCTGCGCGGGAAGAGAAGCAGCTGGTACATTCTAAGTTTTTTCGTTTCTCCCAGACCAGCATGGGATACACATAACACATAGGCTAAAATTTATAGATACTGCGCAGACGAAGTCGCGGGCACCAGCCAGTAGACTATAATAAGAATGGAAAATCCTATTCTTCTATCCTACTATCCTACTACCAATCCTACTAATATTATAAATTCCAAAGTGAGTTTGTATATTCGTTTGTTTGTTACCACTTCACATTCACACTTAAACCACTCAACCTGATATGGATATAGTTTGATACCCAGGGAATGACATAGGATAGTTTTTATCCCGAAATTCCCACGGCGAGCGAAGCCTAGGGGCACGGCTAGTATTATCTAAAATAGGACCAGAAAGGTAAGTTAAAAACGTACTAGATCTCAGGAATGAGATTATCAAGAAATTTGGTTCACATCACACATCCTGAGGCACGTAGCGGCAAACGCAGCGTAGGACATTCACCTGCTAGATGGTCAGACGACCTGCGCAATGTTGCAGGAAGGCGCTGGATGTAGGCCGCTTCCGATAGGTCGTTTTGGAAATCCTTGGGGGAGGCCTATGTCCAGCAGTGGACTTCCTGTGGCTGATATGATGATGATATATTGACCCTGAGGTATTCCATTACCAAAGAGCATCAAGGTATCTTCCATGCTGGTCTGGGAGCAAAGAAAAAACTTAGAATGTAACAGCTGCTTCTCTGCCCGGGCAGATCGTAAGAGTCGATCGAGGGAGTGGGTAAAAAGTCAAATGCGGCTAGCAACCCATCACCGTTTTTATTCCTTCATCCACCTTCTTGCCTACATCAAGCTAAAAGTGGCCTTTGACCCTTTGAGTCTTGCAGCCCTGAGCTTCTATCTGCTTAGAGCCGCAAGACTCAAAATGCTCTGTCTGCCCCATAAGGGATAAAGACGTGATAGTATGTATATTGTATGTATGTGTATCAAGGTAGAGGTGCACGTAGTGTGGTCCGCAACTTAGCCCACATTTTTAAAGTTTTGTCTTCTTACATGGACGATTTTATGCGGGTAATATCATATTTGTCTATTTATATTAACCCCGCCCTTAAGGTATGTCTTTATTTGTCTTACCACAACATAAAAAAAAAACAGAAACCTTAATTTTAAGATTTTCGTGATTTGAAATTTAGTTCAGAAAAAAAGAAATCGTTCGTTTCTTACGAACGAAAAGTTTGTATATGACACTGACTGTAGTCAGTGTCATATACAATGTGGAAGGGACATACCCGAAATAAATCAAACCACGGGCTAAACTTAGATTACTTTAGCATATTAAAAAAATAACAGACAAAAACAAAACAAAAACAGCCCGGGCGGCTGCACACTTTAGTGTGGAAATGCCATTTTTTTAAATATTTTGATTCCATTATACAAAAGTGATGTAGGATAGCCCGTGGTTCGATTTATTACAGGTATGTCCCTTCCACGTTGTAATAGGTATACACTATGGGCAAACGGATTTCATGACACTGAATTGCTAACTTTTTAGCCTTTTTGGAAAAAGATCAAATTGTTAGTATACTGCCTTTTGTGTACTGTGACCTCATTTATATTACACAGACGTCACTGTCAAAGTTATCATGGTGAAAAACAGAAACTCACCCGACAAGACAGGTGAGACAGAAGATAGACATGTTACTTATTAATTATACAAATGCATATTTACTCTCTACCACAAGGGATTCTAAATATTATTCAACATCGAAATATAAAATATGATAATGTTTAATACATTGCGATATACAAGCGGCCATAGTAATAGTAGATTCTTAAACAAGGGTTGTATTTATCAAAGTTTCCCGAGATGTTTAGGTGCGTGAGCGAGTGAAGCGAGCGAGAGTGCTTATAAGTTCAAGGGTATAATTGATCACTTACACTCGAGTTAAACTCTACTTTTCATCATCCGACGCGTACCTCCGTGGCCTTGTGGTCACAATGCTAGTCCGCCACCTAGAGGTTCCGGGTTCGATCCCCGGTCAGGGCAAGTTGAAAAATAGCCTTTTTCAAATTGTCTTGGGTCTTGAATGTTTATGTATTTGTTATAAAATATAATATCTTTGAGTTAGTATTCCATAACATAAGTGTCGAACTTACTTCGGGGCTAACTCAATAAGTGTAATTGGTCCCTAAAAGTATGTTTATTTATTTATAAAAGCAAGTAAATAATGAAAAACTGCTATAACAGATTTGGTTATTTGAGAAGCATCTACTTACAATTCAATAAAAAATCCATTGAAATCGGAGACTTTGCCTCCATTTTTACGGATTGAGCCGTCAAATCCAAACCTTCACTTGAACTCGTAATTTTTAGAAGAAAAAAAAAGGTATTTTGACAGTACACAAGAAAATTTAGAAAGCCAAGATGTATTTTTTTACGGCCTTGCAGTCTTGGCACATTCAGCCATTCGTGGTTTCCAGTTCATTTATTTTAAAAATTAAATTAAATTCGTATATATTAAAGCCTTCTATTTTTTAATTTACTTACCTCTCTAATCGATCTACAACCCGGATTTTGAGTTAAATACAACCTCCTTTCAGAGCTTGAATGATGAAAAAATAAAAAGTGCTGTACATCTATACAGTTTGTATTTAATGTATTTCTATAGTTTAAGATTAGAAAACATAGTCTCATAGTTATAATCTTGTAAAAAATTAGATTAAGAAAAAGTATCTATAAAGGAAAATTTAAGTCGATAAAGCGATTAAAGTTTTCCTAGATTATTCAATATAAGTACTGAGACAGCTTATGAAATAAACTTAAAACTTAAGTACAAGGTCTTGTTACCAGAAGTTAGTAATCGATAGCTAAGTTTAAGAAAGTTAGAGTTACGAGGTAGGATGTCTTGTACTTGATAGACAATGTACTTAAGTTATTACGGCCTAAAGCACTGGACACATAGAAAAGACGTAGGACGCGGACGGGGCGCAGACATTTGTCTTTTCCGCGACGGTAAGCGACGGTTTCATACAAAATGTATAGAAACGTCGCGGAGTAGAACACACAGAAAGAACGGGGCAAGGACGGGGCGCGCGTCTTTTCTGTGTGTTCTGCTTTACGACCAGGGACCGGATTAGCAGCTAATTTTTAAAACCTCTTTAAGTGGTCATCCTTACGATAGGCTTACCCTCACGTTTATGTTAGCCTGTAAAAAGCTTATCCAGCGAAAGGCTTACCGTATCCCCTATAGGGTAACCCTATCCTTATGATATGGTAAGCGTTTACCAAATAGTTGGAAGGGGTATTTTTTTCCGCTATTTTAAAAGGGTTTTTCCCCCCACGTATCCCCCCCGCCCCGAGGCCGCCAGGGAAAGCGCTTCTTAAAGGGTTACCCTATGAGAAATGGTTTTTGTAAGGATAACGTAACGTGCACGTTTTAACGACTTATTTAAACGGAAACCCTTTTAAAGGCTTTTCATATGATACGGTTAGTTGATCGAAAGAGTTACCCAGCGATAGGGGTTTTTGATCTAATAAAAATATTTAAGCCTATCAATTAGCCGCTAAAAACCCACGTTAGGGAAAGCGCTTCCTGTCCCTGTTTGCGACGTTTCTATACATTTTGTATGAAACCGTCGCTTGCCGTCGCGGAACAGACATATGTCTGCGCCCCGTCCGCGACGCACGTCTTTTCTATATGTCCTGCTAGGCACAACCTAACTTTCCTCGGAGCGTTTCGTCGTATGTACCCTGTATAGATTCGACAAATGGTGCGAATTTTTGAGCCCAGAGTCACTAAATGAATGTTTTTTGTATGGAAAAACTACTTATTCGTTTAGCTGATGGTTTGCCTTCAACATCATGATCATAATTATGATCATATTTGTGGAGATAACAGATTAATCTAATAAAGTTATTATTTATGTTGATTGCTGTGTGGTTTCTGGCAGAGTAGAAAAGGACCACTCCAAGTAAGTCGCCTTCTACGACCTCCACGGGTCTCCCCGTGGAGGTCGTAGTAGGTGGAAATATCAAACACTAAACAAAACTTATTAACATGAATGATTTCAATTAATGAATGATGAATCAATGAAGGGTTCGATTCCCGGCGGGGGCAACGACTTTGTGTTGTTGTCCTAGTTTGGTTAGGACATTGTAGGCTGATCACATGATTGTCTGATAAGTAAGATGATCCGTGCTTCGGAGGGCACGTTAAGCCGTCGGTCCCGGTCACTGTCTTTGACATTGGTCGTTACCTAAAACCATGTCGGAGGCCTTTAAGGCGGTTTAAAAACTCTGACACTAGTGTAAGTCACTAACACACACGATAAGAAGAAGAACATCAATGAGACTACTCCAACCCGTCTCTAACGTGGAGAGCATAGGCCATATCCTCTGGCTGCTCTGGCTATGTATGGCTTTAGTAATATAGAGGGAGTCGTGCTCCTGCAGTAAAAAGACCTGATGATGATGATGATAAGTCGATCAAGCTCATTGAGAAGTCAAAAGAGAAGGAATCAATATTGAGATCAGCCATGGAAGAAATCTTCGATATAGGCAACATCAAGAATAGTAGATTGAAGAGAAAAAGAAGTAGAAAAGTAATAAATTAAATCATTTGATGAAAAAGTATAAGTTGTTTCTTGACTTTTTTGCCTATTTTCAATAAGAATTTGAAGCGCAGAAGAATCTGTAAGAAAGTATTTCGCAGAGTCGCATCTCCAATTACATGATTTGCCTTTACACTGAACTTATAAACAAATTAAGAATATCATGTCTCCTTAACCTGTAGGTGTATCATTATTTTGTTTACTTGGATCCTCTTACATTGAAACATAAAAATAGAAACATATTTTTAGCGAGGCCAAAATTTCGTTATAAAAATTCAATTATCGGTTCTGCATTCAGTAACCCTGATATCTATTTTGAAATTGGAACAGTCTTTTTCTAGATGGCACGTGGATCATCGATTGGCTGTCTGGTCGTATGCAGTTTCTTACAAAATATACTGAATCTATTTAAAAGGTGAGTCTATGATATTGACTAATATTCCTCAAGAAGCATTTAGCCAAAGACGAAAAACTATTCAGCTTCATAGAGTGGACTTACCCATAATTCTAAAAATATAAATATCGATAGAAGTCGGTTTTACAAAACGGATACCGCAGAATAAGTATAAGCACTCACGTACAGACCTCTTACTCAGCAAAGAAATTCAAATAAATATCTACTGAATGTCGTTATCGATATAGTTTAATATAAGTAGCTCGCGTCAGAACTCTGCACCTTTTCGTTTAGATACCTAGAAGCGCATTTCAAGCCAAATCGATTGTAAAATTATCGATTTTTTGGCCGCACTAATCTGCATACATACATACTATCACGTCTTTATCCCTAACGGGGCCGACAGAGCATTTTGGGTCTTGCGGTTCTATGCAGAGCCCAGGGCCGCAAGACCCAAAAGCCACTTTTAGCGTCATGGTGGGCGAGAAGATGGAAAAGCAATCAATACAGTGATGGGTTGCTAGCCGCATAATCTGCATAGGTATCAAAATTTTACTTTTGTTGAAATCTCTTTCATGCTGATCTAGGAGAAAAGAAAAAAGTTAAAATGCTCTAGCTACTTTTTTTTTGATTGATTAAGAATAAAGACGTCATAAAAATACCAAGATATTATTAGAGTGTCGATATTTTAATATCAAAATTAGTATTTCTGAGATCCTTATTTTCTCTTGAAAGTTTCGTTTTGGGATGTAAATTAAAAAGGTACCAGATAACATAATTGGCATTTAAATGTCCACGAACATTCAGCAGAGCCGTAGCAATGTTAATCTTATCGCACGTCAGGGAGTTACAAAATAAAAATAGTATAGAAAAGCCATGACCTGTACTTAAGCGGTACGACATACGTACGTTCATGTTCGTGTTGCAGAGTTATGCAACATTAAGCTCTATGAAGTAATAATAAAACAGATAAATATTGAAATTGCAAAACGAAGTTGATATGATGATGGAGCCAGAAAATAGCCATAGGAATTCTGTAATAAGACAACTGTGGAACTTTGATGCTCTGTAGCTTTGTGAATGTTAATTTTTGGATAATCTAAAAGACAGTCTAATAACTAACTTGAAAACGATATTTAATAAAGATATTTCCATAATAACTTGTAGTTCTTCTGTACGTTCTCTATTTCTATTTTGAGCAGCGGTGCAAGACCGTACTTACACGAGACATTTCAAATTGTGGCACTGTCAGCAAAATAATAATCCTTGCTAGTGACAAAAAAAACAGCCTTAGTAAAAGGATCCCACTGGCACTCTTAGGCTACGGAATCTAAAAGTGTCTGTGTGAACGTTTATTTGATGACCTTTGTGGCCTACTGGCCACTAGTGGCATTATGCCACGCTGTAACACTGGAGGTTCCAGGTTCGAACCCCGGTCAGGTCATGATGAAAAATGATCATTTTCAGATTCACCTAGGGTCTTTGTTGTTTATATACTTATTTATAATAAAATATAGTATCGTATACGTAAGTAATTACACTATCTTTGGTATCGTTGAGTTAGTATCCCATAACACATGTCTAAAACTAACGTTGGGTTGAGCTCCATTTGTATAATTTGTCCGTACATAACAAAAATATATGTTTATTAGAATTAGCTGCAATTGTCTCATTGGCTATTTACGTTTTTGATGTTGGCGGATCCCATGGATACTATATTTTATGATCAATTTTACAGAGAAACACCCAAGATCCAGGACTATTTGAAAAAGGTTATTTTCCAACTTGCCCTTGCTAGGGATCAAACCCAGAACCTCCTCCAGTGACGCATTACCGTGTGCCACTAAGCCA
The DNA here is from genome assembly GCA_963555685.1 of Acrobasis consociella. Classification (NCBI taxonomy): domain Eukaryota; kingdom Metazoa; phylum Arthropoda; class Insecta; order Lepidoptera; family Pyralidae; genus Acrobasis; species Acrobasis consociella. Next base: position 3,107,547 of record OY743111.1, on the reverse strand, counting down.
CTAAGGTCGTGAATGGCAATTGCTATTTCAATATCAGCTAAAGCAGATAAAGCCTAAAAAAATATTTTTTTAAGAAAATAGATAAAATAAATGTTTATATTTAACTTGATTCTAAAAACGTGCTAAATAAAATTAGACAGTCCTAGAAACTAAATCTATGTTAAATAAATATAACCGTTTAAAAAAGCCTCGAATTTTCCAGACCATTTTCCGAAAACAACATAATAAAGTATCGTTCCTCGCTAAGCTAGATTTGATTTACAAGTTGTTAAATGTCCCATGAATGAATTATAAACTGTGTGCTGGCTTATGTTGGGCAATGTGGGAAAGACGAATATCTAAATACATACATACTATCACGTCTTTATCCCTAATGGGGCAGACAGAGCATTTTGGGTCTTGCGGTTCTATGCAGAGCCCAGGGCCGCAAGACCCAAAAGCCACTTTTAGCGTCATGGTGGGCGAGAAGATGGAAAAGCAATCAAAACAGTGATGGGTTGCTAGCCGCATCGCCTGTTAACATGATTTGCATTTTTGCCCATTCCCTCGATCGGCTTTTACGATCTGCGTGGGAAGAGAAGCAGCTGGTACATTCTAAGTTTTTTATTTCTCCCAGACCAGCATGGGATGAAGATATCTAAATGCCTATAAATATTATCCAGTTTGGTTCTATTTCATTTGATATTTTGCCGTTTGCAAGCAGATAGATGGGCTCACAGGATCACCTTGTGGGTACCAGATAGAAGAAGACGTAGGGGTAGACCAAGGAAGAGATGGCGGGATGACATCGAGAATTTCTTAATTGAATGGCAGCAAATTGCTCGGGATAAAGATAGATGGAGAGGAGAACGGGAGGCCTTTGCCCAGCAGTGGGACACAACATCAGGCAATAAAAAAAATTTTTTTTTTACATTTATTGGTTATTTTCACGCCCCTTTCTGGGCCACAAAGTCATAAAATTATTGGGCCACCGTACCATAACCTATACTACCTTTGTAAAGCGAAATGCATATACTGTATTACCAATTTCCAATGGCTTTTTACTGAAACTGCCCAGAATAAACTTGAAGTAGCACTTATTTATAAAAACGTCGGCATAAATCACAAACAAAGTGCCAGCGAGCACATTCTATCAGATTTGGCAGCAGAAATATTTCAAATCGTAATATCAAATGCGAAAGAGATAATATGTATCGAGCGGAAACTAAACATTTAAAGGCGAATCACATTTCTGTCTTTATGTCTGTATATTTGCTCTTTATGGGTTCTGTACCTTTTTAAATATCATTGAATTCTGGTGTCAGATATAAAAAAAGAAATAAGAACAAGAATATTAATAAAACTAAACTAAACTTATACTAAATTATGCCAAAATAATATTAAGTCCTTTTAATTAAATTTTAACTAAAATACCACAAAAACCGTTGAAATTTTACCTAACTTATATTACTCTAAAATCAACTTAATCCGTTAAGTTTTCTATAAGCCCAACAGATTGAGAGTAGGGTAGCGGTGTCATGTAGAAGACATGCTGGTAACATAGTTGAGCCTGATTTTGAAACAAAGGGCGTGCTTTTGACAGTTTTCATTCGATACGTGACTTTGTTAGTAAATGTAGCATCAAGATTGGGTGTAGGTTGTTACTAAGTAAAAGAAACTGTATTTATTATACAAAGGACCGCAGACTATATGTAACACTTTTTTATAATAACTTTACATACATACATACATACTATTACATCTTTATCCCTAATGGGGCAGACAGAGCATTTTGGGTCTTGCGGCTCTATGCAGAGCCTAGGGCCGCAAGACTCAAAAGCCACTTTTACCGTCATGGTGGGCGAGAAGATGGAAAAGCAATCAATACAGTGACGGGTCGCCTGTTTAAATGATTCGCATTTTTGCCCATTCCCTTGATCGGCTTTTACGATCTGCGCGGGAAGAGAAGCAGCTGGTACATTCTTTCGTTTCTCCCAGACCAGCATGGGAGTAAACATAATAACTTTTATTTTGTATATACTGGTCCCAAACGCCGTCTAGCTTTCGGTCAGCGGAGGTCAGACGACAGTCTGTGTAAAAACCAATAACCACGTTAAATCATGTAGGTTAGGTAGCAGACTCTGAAGCGTTGCAGTACTGAGGGTTCAACCGGGAGTATGCTCGGATAATGATGAACTTTTCTTTCACTAGATAAAATCTCCGGCATCATCTATATATATAAAAGAAAGTCGTGTTTGTTACAACACTTATAACTCGAGAACGGCTGGACCGATTGCCATGGTTTTTGATTTGTTGGATTTGTTTCCGTCCCGAATAGCAGAATACATCTTAAAAACAATGAAAACTCGATATGTGTAATGAATACTTAATCATTTCAATAGATGCTGATTTGTTTATTACATGTCAAACATTTGTTGTCCAATCCTGTCAAACTGTTAGGCGGTACGAAGTTCGCCGGGTCAGCTAGTTAAAAATTAAATGTTGATTTTTTTACTTGACTTATGGTCCTATGTCCTATCCTATCTGAGGCAGAGAGCGTCCACGAAGACTCTTTATCTTAATCTGTCTTGGGTTACGCGCTTAATTTCACTCGCGTCTTGCTGCAAAACCGCTGTAAAGATTGTTATTAAAGGCTTTCTCGCAAACAACATCGCGTGTAACATCTAGTGAAATTCATAAGAATAAACCTCACGTCACCCTGATTTTCTCATAAGAAGAATACGAGTATTTGCTATTACTTATATTCCCTCTCGGCCCCCGAGTGCATTAAAGCAAATGCACGCACAGACGTTACGAGCTTCTTCGCACTTTGTCCAGTAATTGAGCCGGTACGTGACCGACTATCGGCACACTGACCTTACGTTCTAATATTTCCCTTTATGTAGTGTTATGAAATCAACTGACATTTTTCTAGAATTAAATTCCATAATGCCGTGTGGTTTGCGGCAGAGTAGAATAGGATCACTCCAAGTCCTCCCGTGGATGTCGGAGAAGACGCCTTAGGAAATACAAACTAAACGAAACTTATAAACATCAATGAGACCTCTCCAACCCATCTGGCCAGCGAGGAGCGTGTTGGCCGAATCTTCAGGCTGCTCTGGCCAATTATGGCTTTGGTAGTACAGAGAGGGTCGTGCTCCTGCCGTGGAGATAAAAAGACCTGATGATGATGATGACGAAATTCCATCATATTTTGATCCCATATAAAAACCTGCTGTTATGGCCTGCGAGCGTAGTGATTTAGGGTTCATTTTTTATATATATTTTTTTAATTAAGTTTTTACTTTGGTTGTAATTTTATTAATTTTAAATATTTTGTTTTATTAAAGGTTATGCGTTAATGTTATTAAGGTTGATTATATGTTTCCCATAATGAGTTTCTTTCGGCGTTTCTTCTCAGCAGTTGTCGTTTTAAAGCGCTGGTAGCGGTAGCTTTTCTTTAAAAAGTAAATTATATTTATAATATTTACTTCACGTAATATAAATTATACATATTGAGATGTAAAAGTGCCTGTAAAGATATTATATATGTAATTACTGAACAAACATTTTAAATTTTGAATAAATAATTAGAGTAACTTTGAAATTTATTTTACTATTCATTTGAATTAATGATATTCGCATATTTTTAATTGTCTAATCACATATCTTTGTACCTACCTACCTTCCAAAAAATAGATTTCTTGTAGTGTTTGATTGCGAAATGTTTCGTATTGATGGTCATGGCACATCAAATCTTAAGATTCAATTATAGAAAATTGGAAAATTCTATAAATTATAGAAAAAAAGATGAAATGAAACAGAAATATTTTTAATTTATAAATCAAAACCTGGTAGCCGGCCTTTTAAAGATTATTACAAAAATATTATCGCCATGTTTTTCTTAAATCTCTTATTTTCCTATCGAGCTTTCTTGATTGAATTTAGAGAAAATAATTTACGAAAAATAAATTTTATAGGAGAGTAAAAATAAATTGACATTGTGAGAGAAATTGAATCGGCTAAGAATGTTGAAGACGTGATGTTAAAGAAAATGTGACCTTTGAGCTTTGTAATGACCTCTAGCATTAAACAAAGTTACCAATAAAGTGAGAAAAGATTACTGCCTACTCATTTAATTTAAATAACTTTATTGCACAAAAAAATATCTACATGGCACAATAATTATTTACCTAAAGACTAAATTAATTTAAAAAATAAAAGGTAAACGCTTAGGTATGCTTAACTACGTAATTTGTCTCTAGACTTGACTTAAATCACTCATATAACGATATCCAAAATGGCTGATTTAAAGTGAGTGACTTGCATCTAGAATTTCCTTTCCGTGCTATTTCGATTACGTAGATAAAAAAACCGTGCACTGAAAAATAATGAAAAAGTTAAAAAATTACATAGAGGGTGATTTTTCAACCACCTGCAAGTACTGAAGTACTTTTCATCAAAAATAATAAATAAAATACTAAACAAATTGGTCTCAGCCGAAAACATTTTATAAAAAAAAAATATTTTTCGTATTCCATGAATTATTTTTAACTTGTTAGACACAAGTACAAGCTTCAAATTTATAACTGCCTACGTGGTGTAGTGGTTAGAGTGGTTGGCTCATACCCGGAGGTCGCGGGTTTGATTCCCAGCGGGGGCAACGACTTTTGTGTTATTGTCCTAGTTTAATCACTATAGTACCTGGGCGACCGAGCTTTGCTCGGTTACATCTCAAACATTAACTACATTTTTTTTAAACTTGTCTAAAAACAATGCAAAATAAAAAAAATATATAAACTTAAACATAAAAAAAACAAAAGTAAGTCACCGAGTGGGATTCGAACCCGTAACACTCTTTCTAGCGGTCGGTATCCTTAACCGCTGAGCTAAAAACAAGGCGGTCGGCGCGACTAAATTAACGACCATATTCTGCGTTGAAAGAAAAATTTATGAAAACTCGAAAACACGCGTTTTCCCAAACATAAAAGTAATCTAGATCGATTGTTTACCCCCGAAAACCCCCATATACAAATTTTCAGCGAAATCGTTAGAGCCGTTTTCGAGATCACAGAAATTTATAAATATATATATATATATATATATATATATATATATATACAAGAATTGCTCGTTTAAAGGTATAAGATTATAAACGTCGGTCCCGGTCACTGTCTTTGACATTGGTCTTTACCTAAAACCATATCAGAGGCCTTTAAGGCGGTTTAAAAACTCTGACACTAGTGTTAGTCACTAACACACACGATAAGAAGAAGAAGAAATTTATAATGAATCCTTAAAACGCTATCTCGGGGTCCTAATCTAAATGGACTATCCCTTGAGCTCTCATCCGTACAGGATTGTGCCCTGTCTAACGCTTGGCTAAATCTAGTTAAACCTAGTGCTTTTCCCGTATAACGGTAATGTTAAAGAAGAACAACTGCGATTCGTTGGCCTTATGGTACTCCACGTTGGTACACTTTATAAAATGTTTACAAACGTTAGTAAACATTTTGTTAAAAAACATTTGATCACATAGGCTCGACACGTACTTGGCCAATAAAATAATTGGCTAACTGCGTTTCGGACCACAATGCAGAGGCTAACTTTGACAACTTTAAGTTCTTGCCCCTAAAAACATCTAAAAACTAATTTTCTATTGAATTTGTATGAAATTTTCGTTTTTCAAGTGCATTTTATAAGTTGGTCGCCTCTTTTTAATTTGTTAACCCTGTCCTGTATAGCCCTGATAGTTTTTCTTTAAACTTTACTCCTGTGATTTTTTTAGCATGAATAATATACATAACCATGCTAAATAACATTTTTCTAGTCTTTTAGTATAAGTGTAAGACCGCAGACAGACAGACATGGCGAATGTATAAGGGTTCCTTGTTTATTACGGAACCCTAAATACATACATAACATCACGCCTGTTTCCCAAAGGGGTAGGCAGGGACTAAACGGAACACAAAAAAAAATTATATGTTAGGTAACATTTGTAAACATTTTTTAACACAAGCTTCTTTTTTCGACAGATTTTGACCGATCGACATGTCTCACGAGACCTTTTGCGACAGACGGCGACTGTCGCGCGACACAGCTCGCTGACAAGAGTAGCGGACTGTCGCTCGTTTTGACAAAACTGACAACACATCATGACGTGACCACATGAAATTAAGAAGACCAAATGAAGACTTTAATGAGGGTCGCATAATTAATGAGAATCAACCGTACCCTTACAGAAATGACGGTAAAATATAAAGAGAACAGAAATGCCATTCCGACGATGTATCGTTCTTCGAAAAAAATCATCTTTGGCGGAGCGAGCGGAGCGAGCGAAGCGTCCGAGTTTAGAGATTGGCTTTAAATGCTTTTGTCCGGCTGCCCGGCTGTTCTCGCCTACAGGTCGCATTTCTTAACCGATTTTTGTGAAAATTTGTAAGATTGTTCAAAAATGATAAAGAATTTTATTCATTTTTCAAAATTTTTCAAAATGGCGAAATGATAGCGTTTGAAAACTTAAAAATATCATATTTCAGGCATTTCAAACATTTTTTTAATGTAATAAACCTTTTTTTTACCCTTATTAAGTCACAACTTTTTTGTCTAAACAACTTTTTGATCAGATGAACTTCAACGGTGGGAACTCACAAGGTCTACAGCTCACAGAGCCACTAGTGTTACAAGATTTAACTTGCAATGTATTTTGTATGTAAGAATATTTGTTTGTTTCGAATCTTGGAACTCAATTTTAAGCCAGTTATTCTCAAATGATTTTGCAAAAATTTTGCATACTTTTAATAATAATAAATCGTTATTTCCACAACAGCAGTCATACCATACACACTACACACTAGCTTACAGATCTTAGACATTCCAACACACATAATACATACCTTGCAAAAAGCTGTCGTCTTGAACACTTGCCGTATCGTTCGCAAATTTCTCCAGTAGTTACAGTTAGTTTATAACGTAATTTGTGCACTTGGCCATGGCCCGTGCTGTGATTCACCTCTTTCACTTAAGAAAGAGAGAAAAGTATATTTATACGAAAGAAATAATAATAATAATAATAATCAAGAGCTAGCAATAGAACTGAAGCGACAATGGAGAGTAGAATTAGTCCATATCATCCCAATTGTAATATCAGCCACAGGAATCATACCTAAAAGTCTACAAAAAAATTTGGAAATACTAGATATTAATAAGAACGCCTTATATACTTTACAAAAAGCTGTCATCTTGAATACCTGTAGACTCACCCGCAAGTTCCTCACAACATCTTATATCTCATCCACCTCTAATACTGTCACGTAATCCCCTTCTACTCACGCTTGGTTACGGCCCGCGTGTCTAGATACACCCCTTTTTAAAAGGGAGAATAAAAATGATTTCAGTAAATAATAATAATAATAAAATACTTTATTGACACAAAATCATTCGACACATTACATATATGAAGCCTCTGGTTTCCGAGATAGTTTTCACTGTGTTTCGAAAACCAGCGTCTTCTCCCATAACAAGCTAGTATGTCACCTGTGTGTATTTAGCATAGTTAGGTACATAAAAAAATTAAGTAAAGACTAAAGAGAACAAACGTGCTAGCACTTTTAAGTCGGGTGACAATACAATGTTATGGAGTCATAAGCTGTTCTGGTAATAGAGCCCGAATATCTCCCATTCGACGGATCTCAATTATAAAACAACATAAACTCATTGAGTAGGATTCGTTTGATTTGTCTTGACGAGCACTTTATGGTAAACGATGTCTAGGGTCTGATAACGGAGACGAAGGTGGTCGATGGAACTTGTAATAAAACGAGACAACTCTATCGAGTTTGGGCTTATTTTATTTGTCTTAATAAGTAAGTACTTTTGCCTCACCATAAAAAGCAAGGGCAAAGTTTTAAAAATCTTATTTTAATTGGCCTCTACCTTCACCGAATAAATACTTCATAAATAAGGAAAATGCCAGCAAGTGTATAAGGATTTGTAATATTTTTATTTTGAGGTGGTACTCTAAAAGAAATGGATGTCCCGTGGTGCTCCCTTTGTTGTGACGGGATTGAGCCTTTGCTAGGTACCTATTTACATATTTGCGTCCCACTTTTAAAATAGACACCGGAAGAGGTAGTGACCTAGCGTTTAAGGCACTGGTTGTGCGTCTGTAAGGCATAAGTTTAATACATATTATTATACCCTTTCAAAACAACAAAAAACAAGTAAATTCCACATCAGTCCGGGCTCCTCCAATAATCGGAAAGATACAAAAAAAAAGATTGCGACGAATTGATAATCTCCTTCTTTTATTAAAAGTCAGCATAAAAGAAAGATTAAGGCAAAAATACACATAAATGAGGGTTAAATTATGTATTGGTGTGTTCTGAATTCAAATACCAAAATAGAGATTTTATTCACTGTTTTTGTCACTGTCAACATTTTTATTCACTGTTTTCAGTTAGTAATATAAGCTTTTTCGAGGGGGAATGGTATAAAATAGATTGATCCACAGAAACTAGTTTATTTATTTTACGTAACCCGTCATAAAACATAAATAGCAGCGGAAATAGTTTTATATTCCGTTATTCTTGCGTAAAAAGATCAAGACAGATGAAAGATGGGACATTTTATTACTTTAACTACAATCTTTATTATATCACCATTGCTCTAGACTGTTGCGTGGAAGTGTGTATGATTTATTTATTGATGGCTTTGCATATGACTTACTCGCGAACTCTTACATAAACCTTTATAAATTTAATATTTTTGGTTTTACTTACATAGTACATTTCATAGTTACATAGTGTAGTTGGAAAAAGCTGACTAATTCGATCGGTTTAGACGATCATCCTCAGGGCGAGTGTTAGGAAGAGCAGCGACCGACGTTTTCGTTATTAATACCCATTTCAAGTTAGTTTAAATAAAATTATACCTGTAATAATTCCTTCGTTTCGCACAAATTCCTAAAAAACAAACATATAATGTCACTTTGAAAATAAAAAGAACAAACTGATAAAATGTTATACAACGTGGAAGGGTACTGTACACAACAACACACAACAACACATGGAATAAATTGAACCACGGGTATACTAAATCACTATAGTATAATAAAATTAAAATTACAGTCAAAAACAAAATAAAATCGATGTTTCCATAAAAAAGCTTGCAGCCGCTCGGTCAATGTCGAAATTTTTTTGGTTGTTTTTTTACTGTTATTTTATTATTATTTAACTAAAGTGATCTAGTATAGCCCGTGGTTCAATTTATTACATGTATGTCCCTTCAATTTTGTATTATAATAATGCTTATTAATAAGGCTGTGAACAATTTTTTTTTCACCATGTCTTCTTGGGATTTTAATTTTTCAGTAAGAAATTGTTGAGTAAAAGGACTAGGGAATTCAGGGCATTCGCTGGCACTCGCTGCTCAAGAACGGCGGCATTCTTTGAACTATTCCTACAGGAATTGTGGCGTCGCTGTAGTTATGTGCCTGCAGTGGGGCATTCAATAGAATTTATTTTATATTATAATTTCATAATTAATATACATTTTAAAGTTCTATCCTACCTCATATCCTACTAATATTATGCGCCGCTACCAAATCTCTGTTTATCCTTAAGGTTGAATTGGAGATAACGCTTTTAGCGTTAAGTTCGCCAATTGAAAACAATTTTATATTGTGGTTTTATAATAAAATAAAAAATAATATTATAAATGCAAAAGTGAGTTTGTATATTTGTTTGTTTTCTACCACTTCACGCTTCAACCCCCGAACCTATTTAGATGAAATTTGATACGGATATAGATTATACCCAGGGAAGGACATAGGATAGTTTTTATCCCAAAATTCCCACGGGGAGCGAAGCCCACGGGCACAGCTAGTTTTATTCTGGGTACGTCCCTTCCAGATTGTGTTAAACTAAAAATTAACGAATATGTATGTATGCTTCTTGCTATTGGAACAACGAATGTACAATCTTAACAGCCGGACAAGTATTTAATTCCATTTTCAAAATTTATCCAAAAGAGAGTTAGATTACATAGTAAAATTATTAAAGTATAAAATATCTTTGACCATGCAGTCATACTGAAACCACGGACAAAGCAATCTGACTAAAATATCGTACGTTTCACGTTAATTCCCATATATTAAATTTAATAACACTTGATTATGCAACGCGGTAGTTTAAAAGTAATTATCTTCAATCATTAAATAATATAGTAATGTCTATCTACACTATCTACACTAATCTACACTAATATTATAAAGAGGAAAGATTTGTTTGTTTGTTTGTTTGATTGTATTGAATAGGCTCCGAAACTACTAGATCGATTTTAAAAATTCTTTCACTGTTGGATAGGTATGTTATCCCTGAGTGACATAGGCTATGTATGTACCACGGGCGAAGCCGGGATGGACTGCTAGTATCAAATAAAGAAGAAAGAAAACATAAATAATGATTTGCGTTAAATATAAATATATAGGGACAAATTACACTGATTGAGCTAGCCCCAAAGTAAGTTCAAGACTTGTGTTATGGAATACTAACTCAACGATACTATATATAAAACAAATACATATAAGATAAACATCCAAGAACCAGGACCATTTGAAAAAGACCATTTTCCAAATTGTCTTGAACGGAGATCAATTGAACCTTTGGGTAGCGGACTAGCATGGTGACCACTACGCCACGGAGGTTCTCGTATTATAAAAATATATTAATATAAAAATGTGACCTATATTTTATTGTGTCGACACGAAATACGTAGTTACTGTACCCAATATGATTTGTCGTATTTGTCTTTTCTAGGTCCTTTGGTCTGATTGTGTGGCGGATATCCTTTGTCTGGATCTCGTCATTGCCAATCAGTTTGTGCGATCTGATTTTTTGACAATCTAACAAGATTGGTTTTTATGATTGAAGCAAATCAAAAACAACGACAGATTTTTTTTACTGTTTCATTTGTTTATTGCCAGGCAAATTATAAATATCCACGAATTTTCAACCCCTTTAAATTTTGAAACGCCTAATAGAACCGGTCGACACTATAACACCCCTCTCCCCCTCTCCCAGACAAAAAGACGGATGTTATAAGTTTCACGCCAATGTCTGTTTGAATGTCTATCTGTCTGTCTGTGTGTATGTCTGACTGTGCCATCGTAGCTTTGTAGCTCTCAAACGGATGGACCGATTTCAATGCGGTACGTGAAAGCAAATTTTTCAACGGTGGTTCTTCAGAAACGTTCAGCGGTTCGAAAGTTATGGGGGAGAACGCTTGAAGTCGGGGTATTTTTTTAATTTGTCTTAATTGGTTTATAGGAAGTTCAGTGGTACATTCGCGCCTTGTGAGGGTTGACCTTGTAAGTCTTGTAACCCTCAGATGCACGGTAAGTGCTTAACTCTTAACCACCGCTTCAAATGTAGGCAGTGCAGTACTCAGGGGAAATAACATTATTTACAAAGATGTTCGAAATTCGATCGCAACCTAATACCTAATATTTTACGAAAATCACGGTTTAATATAAGATTGATTGATAACAATCCCTAGAGTAGGCGTGTTATTGATAGCGTCGTTATGTATGAGTGAGCAGTGCCAGTGGCGTAGCTAGGGGGACAAGGGCCCTGGTGCATTATCCACCAGGGCAATTATTATTATAATTATATTATTTTGTAAATAAATTATTCATTCGACATTTTACTTTGGAGCATCGAACACGCCTTATCATTTATCTCCGTAGGTACCTATAAGCACCATGTTAGCCGCATAAGCTACAGTGGTGACCCATAAACTACAATTTGAATTAAAAAAAAATAGAAATTGAAAAGAAAAAAGAAAATCTTGTGAGCAGGCTCGAGACTTGAGGCTCGAGCCTGCTCAATAGATTTTATTTTGTTTTCAATTTTTTGAATTTTTTAAGTTTTTCATTTTTTTTTCAAAGCTGAGTCTAGAGGGCCCCCTGAGCTCCGGGGCCCTGGTGCACTGCACCACCTGGCCCTATGATAGCTACGCCACTGAGCAGTGCCTATTCTGAGGTGCTATTTTTCAAACGCGGAGTCACGACACGAACGGTTTTTTGTATGGAAATACCATCTGTTTAGATTACTCCGCGTTTCAAAAATGGCACTTCTGAGCTTGCACAGCATATCTCTCTTTTTCAACCACCGACAAAAAAGAGGCATATTATAAGTTTGATGCTAATGTATGTCGGTCTGTCTACGTCACGTATTAATTGTGCGCTTTATCGCATGCAGTAATGTTTGCAGTTTGCAACAATGAATGACTCATGACTAGACTCCGTTTACTTGTCGCATACGCGTCTTTGTAGGGATTGAAACAAAAATGTATCGTCTATTGAAATATCGATATTAAGTATTGTATCTGTCTGTCTATCGTAGAGCTTGAACGGATGGACAGATTTCAATGATGTTTTTTTACGTGAAAACAACTTCCCTTGCGTTGATACTTAGCCATGCTTGATGAAAATCGATTCAGTCCTTTAAAAGTTATTATGTGTTAATGCTTCAAAGTTGATTAATTTTTAATTACCCGGCAAGTAATAGATGGCGCTATCATGGGATGGGATATCAATTTAACTTACCATCGGTTAGAATATTATGTAGTTCCGTCACTTGTCACTAGATGGTATCGTCGGGGATTTCTAATTTGCCTAGCAAATAAACTTGTTTGTATACCTAATGGTCTGGAAGAAAAGGAAAAACTTAGGAAGTGCCAGCTTTTTCACTTTCAGTGCAGACTTCAGTCAGAGAGTAATTGACTGAAGAATCAGAAGTCGTACAACTAAAATCATGAATTTGGAAAAATTACTCAAGGCTCTTTAACCGACTTCCAAAAATGCAGGTTATCAATTCGTCGCGATCTTTTTAGGGTTCTGTACCCAAAGGGTGAAAACGGCACCCTATTACTAAGACTTCGCTGTCTGTCCATCTGTCCGTCTGTTTGTCTGTCTGTCACCAGGCTGTATCTTAAGAACCGCGACAGCTAAACAGTTAAAATTTTCCCAAATTATGTATTTCTGTTGCATAGCGGCAACAGCAACAACAAATACTAAAAACAAAATAAAATAAATATTTAAGGGGGGCCCCCATACAACAAACTTGATTTTTATAGATAATGGTACGGAACCCTTCGTGCGCGGGTCCTACTCGCACTTGGCCGGTTATTATTTTAAGTTACCCGGCAAGTATAGTTGGCGCTATACGGATATCAATATCACTTAACATCGGTTAGAATATTATGTAGTTCCGTCACTTATCACTAGATGGTATCATCGGGGATTTTTAATTTGCCTAAGAAATAAACTTGTTAAATACCTAGTGGTCTGTGAGAAAAGAAAATCAAGTCTCTTTACCGGCTACCAAAAAAGGATGTTATCAATTCGTCGCAATATTTTTTTTTTCATTTTTGTTCACAGATTATTCGAAGACGCCTGGATCGAATTTGCAAATTCTTTATTTTGTTTGAAAGGGTATATTTTCATTACCTCGAAAAAACCCATAGAGATTTTATCATAATCGGTTATGTACGAGTAGCTAGTTCGGGGAGAAGTTTTGGAAAATTATTATTTTAAAAGATTCTATTGTTTTATATCTGATTCAGATATCATGGTTACTTACTTGCATATCATCATTGTTTTCGCCATTTCCCTATTTGGGGTCGGCTCTGTATGTCAACTGTTTCCACTTCTTTCTGTCATTCACCACATTTGCACTAGCCCCTCGTTCTTTCATATCTGTCCTTACACATTCTATCCACGTCTTCGGTTACTTACTTGCATATATAGTATACAAATATGTTTAAGTAAGTATATTATTGCAGATGATAAAAGTTGAGTGCGTGTTATACGACTTATAAGTATTTGCGAAATGACCATAAAAAAGTTACATAAAATATACTTACATAGTTTTTATTCCTGCATCAGCTTCCGAAAAAGTTAATTATCTGAAACAAAGAAATCCAAAAATGGTATTTTAATCATTTGTGAAAATTTCAACCATCTATCTATCACGGTTCATGAGATACAGCCTGGTTACAGACAGACGGACAGACAAACAGACGGATCTTAGAAATAGGGTCCCGTTTTTACCCTTTGGTTACGGGAACCTAAAAATTATGCATGTCACGTACAACGCTCTTGACGTTAAGGATGATAAGTGTGGTGTGATCTTGAGCATTCTTCTTGTTGTAGGACCATTGGATCCTACAACGAAGGATGCTCAAGACCGAAGTGGAGAAGAAATTACCGAAAAGCGGAGCCCAAGTGTCACAGCCAAGTATACAGCTATTAAATGAAAGAGAGCTGACTAATTGACAGAAACATGAGAAAAGCGATATTATAAAAGGAGATATCTTCTGTATTTTTTTTTCAAGGCTTTTATCTTAAGAGTCCGGCGACCCTAGACTTCTCCATACAAACGTAGTCTACGTTTAATTTTGAAACCACATGTCAGATTCCGGTAAAAATTGGTAATTGTAAAGAAATTGCAATTATCTAGGGTTATAACTGGTTTCCATAGTAAAATTATGAACTGGAAAGAAAATATAACGATTTAGAAGTTTCCCATACTAATGGTCAAAAATGATATAAAACACTATATTCTATTTTAAGTTCATATTTTTATGTCGGAAACTAGTTATAAACCTAGATAATTGCAATATCTTTTAAATTACAAAATTTTGCCCAAATCGGACATGTCGTTTTGAAATAAAACGTGGACTACGTTTGTATGGAAAGTTGTATTTTGGTCTAGGGTCGGGGGACCCTTAACATCTTTAAATAGGTAGTTTTAGTAAGTGTGAATAATTTTTTTGCGAGTTGGATGTGCGTACAAACCTTGAATGGTTTTTGCACATCCCATTTTGATGTAATAATATATTTTTTTGTAAATAAATGAATAAATAAATAAAAATAAAATAAAAAAACAGACATATCAGCTCTATCGTCCCCTCGAATAAGGCATTTACTTACATCTGAGGAAATATAAAAATGTCATAAAATATCTTGGCGATTCTGGTTTCGCCAGAATAGACTAAGCGATACCGATAACATTATGTTTTAACTAGTAAATCCCTTTGACATTTGAATTTGGCACACTCCATTATTATATGTTGGACATCTTCTACTACCCTACATAATCTAATATATAAATACATAATATCACGCCTGTTTCCCACAGGGGAAGACAGAGACTACGGACGACTCCACTTGATACGATCCTTACAAACCTCTTTTGCTTCATCTACACTCATCAATCTCTTCATACATCCCTTTGGTTACGGGTACTATTTACCTCTCCTTTTTTAGAACGTCTGCAATTTGGTCGCAGAAATTTCGCCGAGGGCAACCTTTCCTCTCTTTCACATTTGTCATTTAAATATTTTTTGTCAATCTTTTTTAATCAATCTTATCTACTTTCATAAAATATACATCGTGGAAGGGACATACCCGTAATAAATCGAACCTCGGATTATACTAGATCACTATAGTATAATTGACCTAGCGAGCGAAGCGAGTGAGGTCTCTAAATCGAGTTGGGGGCAAAAACACATTGTATGTATGTATGTATGTATGTTTGTACCGCGATAGCAGCCGAACCGATGGTTTGATTTTGATGAAACTTGGTAGGCATGTTGGAAACATCAATAGAATTTTCAAGTTCGTTGGGCATCAAAATCGGTTCAGTAGTTTTTGAAATATTAATAAAAATGTCCGCGATTATGTAGCAAACGAAACCATAGCGCGTTCTAACTTTGGATACCGCCATCTAGGGGTTATTTAGGAAACTGAATTGCGAAAAATAATCGCGAGGTCTGAGTTCGCGGCGAACTACTAGTGATAATATAGATAAAATGACAGTCATAAAACAAAAATTAAATCAACTTTCCCATACAAATTGTTCGGAGACTGCACACTATCGTATGGAAATGCCGATTTTTTTCTCGTTATTTTAATTTCATTAGGTATAGCTATCCTAAGTGATCTAGTATAGCCCAAGGTTCGATTTATTACGGGTACCTTTCCATGTAGTATATTAATCAACGCTGAATTAATAAAGCCACTAAAATACAATTTATTTATGTCGTTTATTATCACAGTTTATCATGATACGCGCGACAGGTGATTATAGAAACTAATTAATTTTGTTAAACATGTGCGTTAGTTATTTGCATTATCAAAAAATCTATCATCTTTTAGACAGTACCTAAGCGTATCATGTTTATATGACTGGATATTAGAATTTTCACAAATATGTACCCGTATGTACCTGCATCAAACACCTGTACCTACATAAGTACAAACTCAGACCGTCTTATTATAAACGAGTCCGCCCAAATCAATTTGGCATCTACGAGTACTTTTAGCTCTCCTTTTTTAGAACGTCTGCAATTTGGTCGCAGAATGTTCGCCGAGGGCAACCCTTTTCTACTGTTCTTTTCACATTTGTCATTTAAATATTTTTTGTTAATCTCTTTTTATCCGATGATACGCGCGACAGGTGATTATAGAAACGAATTAATTTTGTTATAACATGTGCGTTAGTTATTTGCATCATCAAAAAAAGTCAATAATTTGCAAAAAAACTTGGGAGGTTTTAAGGGACACCCGGATGGAACGAAGTTCGAGAGAGAGAGAGACAGACAGAGAAACACGCGAACGCCGCACGGCTTACAACTATAACAAAAAGTGTCGTTACAACTTTTGGTCTTAATTTTTTTCGTCTAGCCCCCTTTCGCAACGCGCGATAAGGAACTTCGTTCCAAAAATTGACCATACAAGTGTGCAGCCGCCAGGCCAATTACTATAGGAATGCCGTTTTTTTTTTGGTTTTGTCTGTTATTTTATTATCATTGTGCTATAGTTATCTATATAGCCCATGGTTTGATTTATTACGGGTATGTCCCTGCCACGTAGTACATACATACATAAATAATATCACGCCTGTTTCCCGCAGGGGTAGGCAGAGACTATGGACCTCCACTTGCTACGATCCAGACAAACCTCTTTTGCTTCATCTTAACTGATCAGTCTCTTCATACATGCCCACGTAGTATGTAGTTCCACGTAGTATGAATGGATATTAGAATTATTGTTATTACATGAACCTGAAGAGCACACCTGTATCGATATGAGTACATACTCAGACCATCTTACTATAAAACGAGTCCGCCCAAATCAAGTTGGCATCTAGTAAAATGGCACTATCTCATCTGCCAATGTCGACTTGATTTGGGTGGATAATGGTTTAAACCAAATAACAAATTTAGTCCCCGTTTTATAAAAAGACTGAGAGGGAGAAGTCGCACCTACCACCGCTACCCAGTCTGGTTTGAACTCGTCGCGTTGCTTACAGAGCTAGGGTGTTTGTGATTTTGATGAAGTATGATTTCAAAACGCGTCATTTTTTAAATGACACTTGAATTATCATATCGAATGGTTTGCACGAGCGTGTCCCAACGGGCGCATTTTTGAATCGGTCGTATGTGAAGGATTTGCGACGAGTGGGCTTGATCACTCGAATTTTGACATTTGTAGCGTATGTCGAAGAAATCTTTAATGGAAATTAGAAATTGTTATAAATGGTTTGCATGAGCATTTCCAAACGGGCGCATTTTTGTATCGGTGTAAGTATGCGAAGGATTTACGACGGGTTGGCTTAATCACTCCAAATTTTGACATTTGTAGCGTAGATATGTCAAAAAAATCTTTCATAAAGAATGCGTTCCGATTCACATTGAAAGTTTTTGAAAACCGAGGTCAAATTTTCTAAGTTTCCTGCGTAAAACAATATTGTTTTTCGATGACACGAGACGGTTTAAAAAATATGACGAGCGGTGAGTTGGAAAACTACACGTTTTATGTTTCGGTGAGTCCCTCAATAAAAAATAACACTCCAGTTCCTAAATTGCCTAGCCATTTCCGCTTCTGAACTCACATCTCATAAAAAAAGTAAGTACTTGCTATATTTTTTACTTTATTTTCTCTGACTGACAAATACTTAATTTCTCAAAGTAATGACTTCGTTTAATGTAACTTTAAGCTTGAATTAGGGATAAAGGTGCTTCTAAAACAAAAAGTAAAGCAGTTTATGTCTTGGCTCAAATAAATGTTTGTAACTTTTGGGAACGGCCTAAACAAGTTTACGTTATTGTCTTTCATAATTACGGCTTGAACACTGAATTCTGTAACAACAAGAATTCCGTACCTTTTTCTAAAGTATGTTAAAAAAAGCCTGTCCGATCCATTATGATAACGTTAGGTAGCTTGTGTAGATTCTATTTATCAGTTTCTCACATTCCTGAAATCGCAAAAAAAATGAAGCTTCATACATTCGGAAACGGTAGGTATTTAATTTTGTATGGAACCGCAACAAGCCCCGACTTTTAAATAGTTTCATATGTAAACGCCACCTAGTGATGGGCGGAGGAACTAAATAGTAGAATTAATCCGTATCGCCAACGCAACGTGTCCGTAGCGCCAGCAATTATTTAACTGGCAAACTACCCCCTTTCAAGCGATAACTTAATAATTTTTAAACAGCCAAACCGACTTTCATCAAACATGAACCACAACAAGAGAACTTGCTTTCGCGTAAAAAAACCACATCGAAACGGGTCCATCCGGTCAAGCGCTAGAATGCCACAGATAGACAGACAAACGTAGTAGTTTTTTTGTCGGGGGTTAAAATGATCCTAATCTACTATCCTACTATTATAAATGCGAAAGTGAGTTTGTATATTTGTTTGTAACCACTTCACGCTTCAACCACTGAACCCATTTAGATAAAATTTGATACCCAGGTAGGGATATAGGATAGATTTTATCCCGAAATTCCCTCGGGGAGCGAAGCCCACGCGCACAACTAGTATGCTATACTTGCCACTCACGGGTGTCACACATTGCCGACCCTGAAACTTTTCACGACCTTTTTGACGAACCTCATGTTGTAAAGGTCTCGGGAAAATCATGTCAAAGGTTAATTACTTACACAACTTTATCGTACCTACGTGGGAAGAGATCTAAGTTTTCATAATTTTGTTAGGTTGTTACGCGTTTAAGCTACATCTATTTTTACTCAAACATGATTGAGCTTTAATTAAATTTTCTTTGTACTGAATATAACTAGTGGCTTTGTTATATGTAGACCTCGCTAGTCACCTTCAACCTATAGAAGTTTATAGGATATAATTTTTCAAAACTAAAAACCGATCGACACCAAACTACCCAACCAATTTTGATAAAATTTCAATGGAATCACCAAGATTGCCTTCTTGCCCGGTGAAGTAGGAAATGCCGTCTGAGGCAACCTATGTCTGACAATAAAAAAAAAAAACCTGACATGATTGCCATTTAAAATAAAAAAGAATTGTCCATGTTGGTCTAGGTGTCTTCGAGTAATTGGTGAACATATATAACAAAAGGATTCCGACGAATATATAACCTCCTCTTTTTTTGTAGTCGGTAAAAAATTTGGTCGGATAAAAAAAAATCCTCTTATTAAGGATATCTATTATAGGTGCCAAACAAAGATTTAGAATATACAAAAAAGACGCCTACCGACTGGAAAGAATTCATAGTAAACTAAAAAATATTTACAAATCTCAAAGTAAAGAAAATTTAAAAATATTAAAGCACATCAAACCCGTAAAAGTTTATCGGATAAAAAAGTTGTTCAGACAAAAGTTGTTTTGACGACCTCCGTGGCGTAGTGGTCACCATGCTAGTCCGCCACCCAGAGGTCCCGGGTTCGATCCCCGGTCAGGGCAAGTTGGAAAATGGCCTTTTTCAAATTGTCCTGGGTCTTGGATGTTTATATAATATATATATGTATTTCTTATAAAATAAAGTATCGTTGAGTTAGTATCCCATAACACAAGTTTCGAACTTACTTTGGGGCTAGCTCAATCAGAGTAATTTGTCCCTATATATTTATTTATTTATTTATTTAAAAGGTAACAAAAAAGACAACACGTATGACATTTTTGAAAACTTTTTAAAATGGCCGAAATATGTTTTTTTTTTTAATTTTCAAACCTCATATCACTTCATTTCGTATGAGTTGTCTTTGTATATGTATTTGTTATGGTACAAAAAAGTTATTATAAACAAACAGACCTATAAATAAATATATGAATTTTATATAGTTTCTGACATTTCGTTCATTTATAATTCCAAAACTGTTTTATTATGCTCTTATAACAATTGATGTCTTCGACTTTTCAAGTGGGATTAAATCAAGATATTGAATTTAACCGGTGTGCACTTATCGAGATGAAGTTATCTATAAAAGCACAAGTGGAAAGCTTCGGCAGGGCTTTCTACGAGTTCAAAATAACATTAGTCGACTGAAAATGGGATGAATGACTGATGAAAAATGACTTTAGGAATTGTTATTAAATAAAGATTTGATGGCTCAGACGCGTTATCTATTTTTAATAAATAAATGCTAGTGTCTTGTTTTCCCTTTTATTTGTATGTATATAGGTATATAATTATTATATTATATTTTTAAATATACCATGTATTTATTGTATTTATGATAATTTAAAAGTAATTATGGTATCTGGCTGTTTGTATTTATGTATGTTATGTTATATAGACGCCAAATATTTTATCTGTTTTTTTTCCTAAAGGTTTACAGAGAGCTGCTTTTATGGACTTAATGCTTAAACATTAAGTCCATACATTGTAGCTTTTGTCTCAATAAATAATTTAAATAAATAAAATAAATTAATGAGCGATAACATTTCCTTCTGCTGGTGAAATATCCAAGTGGTGTACTATTTGGTTTGAGGTGGTGTAGTGAAAATCTTTTTTTTTAAACCTTATACCTTGTTCATTTGTTGCGTGCGATGTAGAGGAGAAAAAGAGAAGCCACTTGCCCCAAATTGCGTCAAATCTATTTGGAAATGCAGCTGCGACGTAGTACACGAATGGTTGTACTTAGCCCTTTCTAAAATTTACACATCACGCCAGCGGATTTCGCCGCTGCGGCATCGCCCGCTTAAGTTTTGTTATATGTAGGAGGTAGACAAATGCGAGTGACAAGTGACATCTATGCACTTGTCACTTGTCAGTGCCTTTTCAAAATTTAAAGTTTTACCGTAACCCCATATATTTTTTAGCATTTTAAAATTTCGATAAACTGTATCGATAAAACAATTCTAGTAAACTTCCGAACCGTCTCAAAAACATTCTCGAAAATCGGTTAAGAAATACGACCTGTAGGGACTGCAGGCGAGAACAGCGGGACATACAAACAGATGGACAGCCGGAAAATCTCCAATCTGAGACTTCGCTCGCTTCGCTGGCTCGGTCAATAGTAGAACATAACCATTCGACTCAACAATAAGAATGGTTGCCTTTTGTGATACGTTTGAGCAGTACAAATACATTTAGAAAGTATCAAATGCGTGGTTTCTGGATGGCTTTCAGCCGGCCGGCGCCATGCATCGGAATGTCGAGTGCCTTCTGAATAGTCTGCCAAAAAGTTTTTTCGCTCAGCCGTTTTGTTTTAAATTTGAAGTACTTATTTCTCGGAAGGATTCGTCATACTAATTGCAGCCAATTGAAATGTGTATTTATGGTAAAGAATGAGGCGTTATTTTGAAAATTTTATTAGCACGCTGTAACATAAACACACACGAACATTCGCGCAAGCGCCCTGCGCCGTCTTACGAATTTTCGATCAGGTCACGTGTCCTGACGCGAGTTTAACATTTTTTACCCATTCCAATAAAAGTGCACAACGCCGCTAAAGAAGTTTTCACTTCAATAATATCACTTGTCATTCATCATATCCAATTTCAAAGTGATTTTATAGATTTATTATTGCAGAAAAACTGATATTATAAGAGCGCTATTTCACGCTTCGCTCGTTCGGTCAATAACAACGTTTTTACTTTTTATTGTTTCCTTTTTTTTACTTTTGAATGCTCTGTCTGCCCCATTAGGGATAAAGACGTGATAGTATGTATGTATGTATTACTTTTTATCCGACTGCCAAAAGGAAGAAATTATCAATTCGAATGTTTAAATGATTTTTTTACGTATGTTCCCCGATTACTTGAAAACGGACCAATTTGAAAGCATTTTTAATGCCATACGCATCAGGTGGTCCCATAGAAAATTTATATAAAATCGGTTGTGTAATTTGTTGTTAAAGTTATTTATTAAAAAATAGTTTATGATTTAGTTATTTATCAATGATTAAAATCCTTTTCACCGTATACAACATTGGTGTATATTCTTTGATCTCTAAAGAAGATTGAGCATGCAAAATAAATGACTTTTGCATCACAACCCAGAAATAACTGTCAAGGCAGGTACTTACAGGGTGCATACCGGAGGCAAAGTAGAGCGGAAAATTCAATTCCTCCGTGTCAGAAACAAATGCGTGTCGCATACCGAGTGTCAACAGTGCCGTGACATTTCTTACACTGTCTGACACTTTGTGTAGTGTACTGTCATGAGTCATGAGTTTTTGGCGGGAAGTCAAAGGGTTCAGTTGGAGTTTGCTTTAAATGGTTTTGCAAATTTATTCTAGTTGACTTTATAATATGAAATTGTTGTAATTTAAAGTGGACAGTCATAGTGCGGCTATAGTGATATTTATTTGCGGACTGCGGTGGGCGTCTTTAGGCGTCGTCCGCCACTCAATCGGCTATGAAAACCAGTAGACTCGTATAGATTTGTCGCCAGAAGCTCCCTTGAAGCAATCAAAGGACCTACACTAACCTTTGATTGTATAGTAGGGTTAAGGTTAGGAATAAAGAAGTGAAAAAAAAAGATTGTTGCTGAAGGACTAGTATCCAAAGCCGTAAAACAATTATAAAAAAACATACTGTCACTTGACTGTCACAGGTCACAGGTGCTGATATGAGAGATACTGATGAAAAAGCAGTTATATTTATGCTAGTATGCAAGGTTATGCTTGATATTATACAAGGAATGGACATCCCCGTAATAAATTGAACCAAGGGCTATACTAGATCACTAGGTATACTTAGTATAATGACAATAAAATAACAGCAAAAAAAACAAAAATAAATTATACGACATCCACGGGAGGACTTGGAGTGGCATTCAACTCTGCCGGAATCCACACGGCAAACATTACACTTTTGTATTTCATACAAATAACACAGAAAATGTTTGTTTTAACATTGTTAAAAAAGTAAATTTGGCTTGTGGTCATTTAACGGATTGTACGTACAAAATTAAATAAAAAAGGCATACGATCATGAATAATGAAGTGTGTTGCAGACACTGATATGGAAAATTCAATCCCCAGTCAAGGGCGCGGATGTCAGCAGATGTGTCACTCTCACGTCGCTTACCGACACTTATCCCCTGTATTTTCTATTGCGTATTGAGCCCGACACAATACACCTCCGTTTTGGGAATATTATTCTGGGGATTTATGCTTATATTCAGAGTTATACATCAAGCTAAGTACATACTTATGTGTACTGTAGGGTGGTAATCAACTTAGCTAAATCAATTGTAATAAACATAGCTAAAAAACACCGCAAGGTAACTTACTTTCACATAAAAAGAGCATCGAAAGCGGTCCATCCGTTCGAGCGCTATGATGCCACAGATAGAGACACAGACAGACAGACATGTAGACATTAGCATCAAGCTTACAATACCCCCTCTTTTTAGTCCGGGGTTAAAAAGCGTGCAGGACATGCCACCCCAAGATTTAAAATATTGCTGCAATAGGTGGCTTCTGATTAGGTATTTAAAATACCTGTACTGAAAATAAAGTAATAGGTGTCGCTACTTATAAAAAAATACTGATAGATGAAGATTTCAAAAGAGGCCAGACTTTGCTGCTTAAATAGCTAGATAGATACTTAGACAGATAACTCTACTCTGTTCACCAAAACAAATGTAACAAAGAAATAATTTTACATTAAATACGTACAATGGACAGAGCAATCTCTTCCAGTCATTCAGTGGATGGAGAGGAATCATTCTGAAGCCATGGTTAGTGCAATCCGATTGAAACATCAGCAAATAAAAAGTATTTTGAAAAAATTACATTTTTTGTACAATCTTTTATTGTGAGGCCAAAGTACTAACAAAGACAAACGAAATAAGCCCAAACTCGATGAAGTTGAGTCGTTTTATTACTGAACTAGCCGAAGCCCACGACTTCGTTCGCGTGGACTTTATGTCTCTGGAAAATGCTCATCAGGCTGAACAACTTTTACTTAGGCGGCATTTTTATATCTCTTATAGTTTAGCTGGACCATTATGGTTCCGCATCAGGCGTTCCATTTACCAAAATCATTTATACCCTATATATTGCCCAGGCTTAATAGCTATATAACAAAAAAAGTTTCATTCGAATCCGTCCTGAATTTCCGGAGATTAGCGTGTACAAACAGACAAATAGACAGACATTTTTTTTTATTCTTTCTCTATTACTACGTCTCCATCGCTCCTAATATTTTTTTGGAAATATATTTAATATACAGACACACTTTTTTTACTGTTTTATTATATATAGATGTATAGATATCATCAATTACCTTTCTTCTTCGCAATCAGACCCTAGGCATCGTCTACCATGAAGTGCTCGTCAAGACAAATCGCACGAATCCAACTCAATGAGGTTATCATCATCATCATCATCATTTTAGCCGCACAACGTCCACTGCTGGACATAGCCTCACCCAAAGATTTACAAAATTACCAATCCAGGTTATGTTGTTTTAAAACTGGGTTCCGTCGAATATCTTCTAGCTCCATCATCAGAACAGCTGTTTGACTTCATAATATTGTATTGTCACCAGACTTACACAAGTATACTAAACTTCGGCGAAATCGGTTGACGATAACTGGTTAAAAATTAAGTTGCAAAATTTTACCTAAACAAACATATACAAACATACAAGATACATTGCAAGTTAAATAAAAGCTTGTAAAAACGTACCTTTACTTCTAATGTTCAAAATCTGTCTTTATCTTTATTGATGAATTTTATCAATTCTCAACTCTACCCAGCTCCTGTAAAGTTATAAATAGAAAACCAATGCTCATACCTGGCTGGTTTTATAGCAGCCAATAAAATGTTTTTATAAAATCGAACACCAGTCGCACACCCATTTGCTCCAACACTTATAGTGTGTATATTGTGTTATTTTTCTATGTTGAAATGTTACCACACCTGGCCACAGAATTTTGTTTCTTTCGCTTATGATTCTTCTTTTTCCTTCATCATCATCAGGTCGTTTTCAGTCTCAACTGCAAGAGCACGAAGGCACGAAGGGTCGTTCTCTTGCAGTTGAGACTGAGCAGTTTACAGTAGACTAAGTAGTACATACAGATAGGGATCTGTACTACCAGAGCCATACTTGGCTAGAGCAGCCAGAGGACTTGGCCTACACTCTTCACGCTGGCCACACGGGTTGGACAGGCCTCATTGATGTTTATGAGCTTTGTTTAGCTTGTAATTCCTAAGTCGCCTTCTACGACATGTACGGGTGGACTTGGAGTGGCCCTACTCTGCTCTGCCGGAATACATACATACATACATACTATCACGTCTTTATCCCTAATGGGGCAGACAGAGCATTTTGGGTCTTGCGGTTCTATGCAGAGCCCAGGGCCGCAAGACCCAAAAGCCACTTTTAGCGTCATGGTGGGCGAGAAGATGGAAAAGCAATCAATACAGTGATGGGTTGCTAGCCGCATCGCCCTTTAACATTATTCGCATTTTTGCCCATTCCCTCGATCGGCTTTTACGATCTGCGTGGGAAGAGAAGCAGCTGGTACATTCTAAGTTTTTTTTATTTCTCCCAGACCAGCATGGGAGGAAACCACAAGTTAATGAAAATAATATCGCTAACGTCGTTTGGTGGCAAATCTAGTACTACTTGTATATTCTAAATCATTGTGTATCACTGATCGTGGTCCCATGTTTCAACCTACAAAGATGTAAAGAAGTTTGCTTTGGACAGAGAGATAGAAGGGATATTATCCGAAGACCGCGACTTCATTCGCGGGCGTGAACATTAATGACTCTGGATAATGCTCATCAGTCTGAACTACTTTTGCTAAGGCGTTTAGCTGGACCATTATAACTAGGTCTGCATCAGGTGTTCTATTTTTCAAAATCAATTCTACGCTATATACCTATATGTTACCGGCCAAACCCGATTTCAGGACAAACTAGTTTTGCCTAGGCTAAACTAGTTAATCCTATACGCGATAGGAATAACTAGTATAGCCTAGTCCAAACTAATTTTTCCTAAGCCCGATAGGATAAACCAGTTTAGGCTAGGCCAAACTAGTTAATCCTGATAAAAATACGCAAACTCTAGGATAAACTAGTATGGCCTAGTCTTAACATTTTATAATATATGTAACTAAGAAAGTCAAAATAAATAAATGTACTAAATAATATACTCCGTAATTGGAAAAATAAACATTTTTATTAAAATGTTAGTGATTGGTCGTTAAAAGTTAGGGATAGGTACTCTTCTCTATTACTATTTCTGCATCGCCCCTAATTTTTTTAATATTTAATTTACAGATCTTTCTTTTTACTACATACATACATACATACTATCACGTCTTTATCCCTAATGGGGCAGACAGAGCATTTTGGGTCTTGCGGCTCTATGCAGAGCCTAGGGCCGCAAGACCCAAAAGCCACTTTTAGCGTCATTGTGGGCGAGAAGATGGAAAAGCAATCAATACAGTGATGGGTTGCTAGCCGCATCGCCTGTTAACATGATTTGCATTTTTGCCCATTCCCTCGATCGGCTTTTACGATCTGCGTGGGAAGAGAAGCAGCTGGTACATTCTAAGTTTTTTCGTTTCTCCCAGACCAGCATGGGAGTTCTTTTTACTGTTTCATTAGAATATGTATTCATGTTAAATATGACTAAGAAACAACGCTGCATTAAAAAAGTAGGTATGTTGGGATTTGTAAAGTTTGGAAAATGTTTTTCATTACGTAAAGTGCCAGCTGCCTGTTAATATGATCAAATTATCTGAGACCGCTAAATCTCGCCTAAAAGCAATCTTTAGAATGACATTATGTCCCGTTCTTAATACGATTGAAATAACTCGATCTAACTTTTTAATATTTTTTGGATGAAATGAATAAAAACTAAACTAAGTATCTCGGAAATCAGAAGCTTGCAATGAACTCTTGTCAATCAAAAATTTTACTAACATATTTTCAAAAATTTCAAAAAATCGAATTGATAAAAAAATCTACATAACTTTCGAACCTTCTTACAAAATTTCATGAGAATCAGTTGAAAACTGCGACCTGTAGGTGAGGACAGCCAGAGAGCCTCACAAACTGACTGCCGGACAAAAGCTTTTTTGGCCAATTTCGAAACTAAGTTGTTCGCACGGTAATTTCGGCCTAATGACACTGCGATCAATTTAAATTTCGATTGAATGTCACAGCGATCTATTGAATTGATCTAATGGCTAATCGATTTATACGGTTTTCAGTTAAATGTTACCGATCAAATGGCATTCGATATGGCGTAGAAAGAACCCTATCTAGATAACAATTAACAATTAACAACTAATATTACAAATGCGAAAGTGAGTTTGTATATTGTTTGTTACCTCTTCACGCTTAAACTACTGAACCGATTAAGATGAAATTTGGTATGGATATAGTTTAAGACTAGGGGAAGGACATAGGGTATAATTTATCTTGAAATTCCCACGGGGAGCGAAGCCCGCGGGTACAGCTAGTAATATATAATTCAAACATCATCATCACCATCAGGTCTTTTGGTCTCCACTGCACGACCCTCTCTGTATTAGAGCCATACTTGGCCAAAGCAGCCAGAGGACTTTGGCCTACACTCTTCTCGCTGTCCAGACGGGTTGGAGTGGTCTCAGTGATGTATATAACTAGTCGAAGCCCGCGACTCTGTTCGCGTGGACTTTATGTCTGTGGAAGATGCTCATCAGGCTGTAAAATTTTTACTAAGGCGCCATATTTATATCTCTTATAGTTTAGCTAGATCATTATAGTAGCATCAAGTGTTCCATTTTCTATATGTTGCCCAGGCTTAACAGCTATATAACAAAAAAGATTTCATGTTTTTTAAATACTTATTCCATTACTATGTCTCCATCGGCCCCACTAATTTTTTTGCAAATATATTTAATGTACAGACACACTTTTTTCCTGTTTTATTATATGTATAGATATATAGATTTAAACACATCATTGAAAATTAAAACAAAAATATCTCTCGAAGACATACATTTATAGCTCTTCGCTCGATGCTCTTGCACTTGAAACTTCACAGGAATCCTTTTGTTGTGGGCATTCACACGTGTTCATTGTATAACCAGACACCGCCATATCACTCGTATTCAATCTAGAAGGTCACATTGTTGCGAATGCTTGTACAAAAATAAAATGAACTCGAGACATGTTTGTACAGTTAGAAGGTGAAACATATTTTTCGTCTATCTTGTTTCATCATTACACAGATATATAAAGGGAAGCAGACTAAACATCATTGTATAATACAAAGAATGCCGCGTGGCACGAATTTGCACACTTAAGCTACATACACTGCGATCAATTTAAATTTCGATTAAATGTCACAGCGATCTATTGAAATTTCGATCAAATGGCTAATCGATATATCACGTTTTCGGTTAAATGTTACCGATCAACTGGAATTCTATATGGCTTAGAAAGCCCTATATAAACATGTAACAATATTATACAACGTGGAAGGACATACCCGTTATAAATCGAACCACGGGCTATATATACTAGATCACAATAGTATAATAAAATTAAAATAACAGTCACAAAACAAAAATAAAATCGACGTCCCCATACAAATTGCCTGGGCGGCTTCACACTTTAGTGGGGAAGTAACTAATATTTTTTTATTTTTTTTTTGTTTTATATTGTACTATAGTGATCTAGTATAGCCCGTGGTTTCCGGCAGAGTAGAATAGGGCCACCCCAAGTCCTCCCGTGGATATCGTAAAAAGCGACTTAGGAAATACAAGCTAAACTAAGCTTATATCATCAATGAGACCACTCCATCCCGTCTGGCCAGCGAGGAGAGTGTAGGCCAAGTCCTCTGACTGCTCTGGCCAAGTAATGGCTCTGGTTACTACCAGTGCAGTGGACGCAAAAAGACCTGATGGTGATGAAGAACTTGATTTGGTCAGATATAATTGTTTAAACCTAGTTAAAAAGTTAATCTGCGTTTAATAACAAGACGAATAATGTTTAGGTACAATAAGTGCGTAACTGCACTTCGAAATACAATTGTGCGAAGAATTGTAGTTCATCGTAGAGATAAACTGTTGGTCGAAATGCTTAAATCAGTTGTAAAAACACAGTGCATTCTCGTTTTGCTTCGTAGAAATCTCAGAAAGAAAAGACACGTCGTTTAACCTACAAAAAATCTTAAGCCGCTGTGAACCGTTATCGTCATTGTCTCGTTATTTATCCACCGGCTTGGTCGAGTTGGATTTACCCTCTTTTTGTGGCGACTGACCTGGAACCCGGGTTCACTGGACTGGATTGGATATGATCTTTGGTATGATAGCTATTATTCCAATATCCCTTGACCATGACAATAAAGGAAATACATCCAAATATCTTATACCCTTAAACGAGCAATTCTTGTATATTTATTTATTCATACATTTCTGTGATCTCAGAAACGGCTCTAACGATTTCGCTGAAATTTGGTATATGCGGGTTTTCGGGGTAAACAATCGATTTAGATTAGTCTTATGTTTGGGAAAACGCGTGTTTTCGAGTTTTCAGGCGTTTTTCTTTCCACGGAGAATATGGTCGCTAATTTCGTCCCGCCGGGCGCTATCCGTCTGGCTCAGCGGTCAACGCGGACCGCTAGAAAAAGTGTTACGGGTTCGAATCCCACTCGGTGACTTTCTTTTTTTTATGTTCAAGTTTATATATATAATTTTTGATTTTTATTGTTTTTAGACAGGTTTAAAAAAATGTAGGTAATGTTTAAGATGTAACCGAGCAAAGCTCGGTCGCCCTGGTTCTATTGATTTAAATAGCATTACAATATTTACAATGTTAGAAAAAAACTTAAACCTATTTACATACTATCATGTCTCTATTCCTAACGGGGTAGACAGAGCATTTTGTGTCTTGCGGCCCTAAGCAGATAGAGCCTAGGGCTGCAAAGGTGGATGAAGAAGTCAAAACAGTGATGGCTTGATAGCTGCATCGCTTAACATGATTCATTTTTTACTCCTCGCAATCAAAAACAAACCGACTGGATTTTGACTGCGAAGAATAAAAAAGTTCCTTTTTGAAGTCGATACAGAAACAAACATCTTTAAACATTTTAGCGTACTCTATTACATACACTCACTACTCAGTAGGTCACATTCTATTTTGGTAAAACAAATGCTACTTTACTCCACTATTTGTTCGCGCGAGTTCACTGTACTATTTTCAAAAATAACCGGCCAAGTGCGAATCGGATTCGCGCACTAAGAGTTCCGTACCATTATCTATAAAAAATCGCGTTTGTTGTATAGGAGCCCACCTTTAATATTTATTTTATTCTGTTTTTAGTATTTGTTGTTATAGCGGCAACTGAAATACATAATTTGTGAAAATTTCAAGCTATATAGTCTAGCTATCGCGGTTCTTGAGGTACAGCCTGGTGACAGACAGACGGACAGACTGACAAACAGTGAAGTCTTAGTAATAGGGTCCCGTTTTTACCCTTTGGGTACGGAACCCTAAAAAGCCAAAACGTTGCTTACGCGCATGTCTTTACGATGATAAGGTAGAAACAAACGTTTTATTACCTGCTGATAACATTAAATTCTTTATTTGTGTTTTTTAACCGACTTCAAAAAAAAGACAAGGTTATCAATTCGTCGGAATGTTTTATATATTTTTTTTAAATGTGTGTTCACAGATTACTCGAAAACGCCTAGACTTATTTTAAACTTGTTACCTGTACGTCTCTTAATCGCCTCTTACGGCACCAGTGGAAGAGATTAGAATATCACCATGCCCTCAATGGTAACAAATTGTATTATATTCTGCCGTCACCAAGCACGCATTTGGTTACTAGATTCTTGCTCAAAGTTATTAAAACCTATAGAATTATCATGATACGTTTTTAAGCCTATTTCCCATGAAGGCAGGCAGAGTCTATGGATTTCCACTTACTACGATCCTTGCAAACCTCTTTTGCGTCGTCAACACTCATAACTCTTTTCGTGCATGCTCTCCGGTTATGGGTACTCCTTACATCACCTTTCATCAGAACATCTGCAATTTGGTCGCAGAATGTTTGTCGAGGTCGACCCGGTCCGGTTCTCCAATCCACATTCACATTCACACCATAAATATTTTTGTTAGTCTTCTTTCATCCATCTTCTCAACATATCCAAACCACCTTAACATTCCTTTCGCAATAGATATACCCATGCAATATTTTGATTTGGTCATGTTATAAAAGTTTAAACATTTTGTACAAAGATAAACGCCTTAGCAAACAGCTAGAAAAAGCATTAAGTATCCATTACATTGGCTGTGAAATGAAAAAGAAATTGCAAATCGAAACCCTAACGTAAAACTCTTTATGGCAACCCTATCTGGACGGTGCTTAGGGTCGGCAGCTTTGTTTTACGAGTTTTTCATGTTATGAAGTAAAATATCGTTCACGATTTTTTTATAGTCGTATTAATAAAAAATATGTCCTCATATGTCAGATATGAAGTGGGTATACTACCAACTTGAGTGCAGACTTACAATGAATTTGACCCAAATATCATCTGATGATGATGATATTTTGGTCAAAAATCATCAGGCATTTTTTGTCTCCACTGCAAGAGCACGACCCTCTCAGTACTACCAGAGCCATACTTGGCTGAGCAGCCAGAGGACTTGGCCTGCACTCTCCTCGCTGGCCAGACTGGTTGGAGAGGTCTCACTGATGATTATAAGCTTTGTTTAGCTTGTATTTCCTAAGTCGCCTTCTACAACATCCACAGGACTTTTTTTATACAACGTGGAAGGGACATATAGTACAGTCAACGAATAATTGTGGATGGAAAAGTCGAAAACAGAAATTTTGACTCGGCAACTTTGTTAGGACTAGTTAGGACATAAACATACTTAAAGTCCTTACCCCTCCAGGGTGAGCCCGCGCCGCGGGGGGAGGGCACAAAGCAAGCGAAGTGTGCAGGCTGCACACTTTTGTATGGAAACGGCATTTTTTTTTTTTGCCTGTTATTTTTATTTTATTATACTATAGTGCTCTAGCGGGTGTCCCTTCCACGTTGTATAGAGAACATTATTCAGGAATTCACTTCGGTTATGCACTGTTTATTTTTAGCGAAGCCGGTTTTGTTTAGCTGATAAAAATATCGCACGTGGCCGACCTTCTTTTCTACCAAATATCATTGAATTTATTGGGACCGGTTTAGTGACTCACAACACAACAACAAAAAAATACATTTTGATGCAACATTTGGGTAGTAAATTGTAAATGATTATGGTTTTCGATTTTGGATACTTATTTGAAGATGTGTTTAAGGCTTTGTAAGTGATTTTAGACTTTCGCGGTCAGAAAGACTACTATTTGTTCGTCAAATAATACGATCTGAAGGCTAGTATAGTATGATATACTTCTTCTATAAAATAACCGGCCAAGTACGTGTCGGGCTACGCGCAGTGTAGGGTTCCGAAGATACAAATGCAGACTTTGAGTTCACGCCATTAAAAACGTTTAAAAACTGATTTTCTACTGAATTTCTACGAAATTGTCCTTTTCCGAGTACATTTTAAAGTCGCCTATAACTTTTTAATTTGTAAACCCTACTTAGCTCTGATAGTTTTACTTTAAATTTCGTTATAACTATTGCTGTATATTTTTTCGTGTCGATATATAAGTATAACCATTTAGGAAATAGAGGCAGGGACACATGACTCTAGCAAAAATTTGCAGTTTAAAACTAAATATTTCAGAAATAAATCCCTCAATCGAAAAATGGAGTTCAAAAAGTCATAATATTTTTTAATGACCTATTTCACGACACCGAAAATGATGGGTTAGTCGAGAAAAAAAAAATACTTCCACTTTACTTATATGGGAGCCACCAAAAAAAAAATAACTGGCCGAAAGCTTAAGTTTTTTATACACTGTGATATATTTTATACTCGCGAATACAAATAAAAAAGGATTTTGTTCCCTCAACCCTACAACGGCGTTTCGTCCTAAACTTGACGCATGGAGTGACGTCCAATTATGATTCGCACACGATAAACGTCCATGGTCAATGTCACGATACAGGACGAAGGTTGAAGGGCCATTCCGGAATTGAATTACTGGGATGAAAAGAGGTTTTATAAATATTGTTTCTAGGCAGGAATATGACGAGTTGTAGTGTTAATAAAAAAAGGTTAGAGAAATTCGATCGATTGATAAAATATTTCTTTTGTACGTAGTTTAATTCAGTTTTTAGCTGTTCATCAGCTCAAAAAGTTTGTTTATCAAATAATTAGAGAACTGCTAGATCACAATAGTTTAATGAAATTAAAATATCAGTAAAAAAAATGATATTCCCAATTTCCCATACATTGCCCGGTTGGCTGCACACTTTAGTATAGAAATGCTGATTTTTTTGACATAATACAATACACTACATACGAATGGATAGAGGTAGGGCGTTCCAGAATCGAACAGCTTAGACAATAAAGAGGATACGTTAATTTTCTGAATTTTTCAGCGTCTAGGTATCTAGTGCTGTCATTTGAAATAAATTATTTGAAAGAAAATGGAGACCAAATAAATTATTTAATAGAGAACGGACGAAAAATTGCCACTTTTGGCAAATATGCGAAGAAAAAGCTTTACGTTCTGTCTTTAAACTGTAAACAGTACTTTAAACAGTAGCTCATAAAATAGTTTGAAGGGTTATTTATGGCTTAATGAAACTAAAATTTTAATTATCTCCGTTTTCTTTCAAATAATTTATTTCAAATGGCGCCAGCACTCGACTCTGAAAAATTTATGTATTTAAACAATAGTACCTGGACGACCGAGCTTTGCTCGGTTACATCTTAAACATTAACTAATTTTTTTTAAACTTGTCTAAAAACAATGCAAAATAAAAAATATATATAAACTTCAACATAAAAAAAAAACAAAAGTAAGTCACCGAGTGGGATTCGAACCCGTAACACTCTTTCTAGCGGTAGCTATCCTTAACCACTGAGCTAAATCAAGGCGGTCGCGGCGCGACGAAATTAGCAATCATATTCTGCGTGGAAAGAAAAACGCATGAAAACTCGAAAACTCGCGTTTTCCCAAACATTAAACTAATCTAGATCTATTGTTTACCCCCGAAAACCCCCATATACAAATTTTCAGCGAAATCGTTAGAGCCGTTTTCGAGATCACAGAAATTTATAAATAAATATATATATATACATACATACAAGAATTGCTCGTTTAAAGGTATAAGATTTAATTTTGTAGAAAAAGGTCGAGTGAAATATATGAATATAGAATAGGACCTATAAGAAAATTCATATCATATCAATAGAATTTTTGTTTAAACTTGAGCTAAACATAAAAAGTTGTTTCGAAGATATAGTAGTCAGTGAAATTCGGTGCGTACTATAAAATTTAACCATTCATGATTACGATCCAGATATCCTTATAGCTTTACACGTATTCTATAAGTATCTGCGCATTGTACTTTCTCCTAAGGATGAATCTTTTCCAACCGTCGTAAAATCTCAGAAACGTATGACTCAGTTGTAATTTTATGTCCTATAAACTCGTTTGACGGTCAATGTTAAAAGTTGACCTTTAGCCTTGTCGTAAAGCGGACTTGAAAGAAAGTTAATACTTTTTTTCTACTCCTCTACTGTTATCTGCCTTTTACATAGTCACGAACACTATTATAAGAACATTGATTATTTATGACTTCAGGAAAGTCTATAGTCTATTCCCCATAACAGCACTTGTATCGTTATTTCGCCAAAACGATACTCCTAGCCATAGACTTAGAACTTTTTTTTTCTTTGAATCTATCATACTGCCAACATAAGAAAAACGTTTTATTAATATATTCGTGATATATTCACTAGGAAGACGTCAATTTAAAAAAAATAAAGTTTACCATAGATGCCTATTATCTACCAAACATAAATGATGTCATACATTTTCATATTTTTCTTTGTTCATTTTTGTATTTCATTTAGTAAATATAGTCGTAGAAAAAGTATTGTATGCAACGTTGTATAAGTACGTCAAAAAATGCTCGATGGCGTCTTCTTACGATGCTCGCTAAAGCTCGCATCGTAACCTGCGCCACTCGCATATTTTGAACCCTCTTATACAACTGTTGCATAAAATACTATTAGAGTGTGTATCTTAAATTTGTAGCGTCGAACAGTCAAATACATTAAATGTCTGTACGTAGATATCCTATAAGTTATGAGTGTTTAAAAACATGGCAGATTTTTTTAAACCAAACCTTTCGAGTAGTTTAACAAAATATAGAAAGGAGATTACAAAATCATGAATATATAAGTCATATATTAATCGTATGTACATTAACTTGGGAATTAGAAAATATTGCACGCATTCGGGTTTTTTGTTTAATAATAATTTTCTTATAAGATAATTTTATATTTATATAGGTACAATATTATGGAATTTGAATCCAGTTTTTTTTCACACAACCTTGTAGAAAAATTACTGAGTGTCGTGGAACACTCTGTTGGAACGAAGTTACATAAATTCTTCTTCTTATATTTAAGAGCTGGGCTCTTGTCGGTGGAGTGCTTTCCATGTCTCTCTTCCTTTCGCTAAGTTCTTAACCTCTTTATATGTTTTCACGTTTAATTTTTCTTTTATTTTATACATAAATTAAATACTTCCATGCTGGTCTGGGAGAAAAGAAAAAACGTAGAATGTACCAGCTGCTTCTCTTCCCGCGCAGATCGTAAGAGCCGATCGAGGGAATGGGCGAGATTTGAATCATGGTAATAGGCGATGCGGCTAGAAACCCATCACTATTGTGATTCCTTCTCCATCTTAACGCCGACCACCGCGCTAAGCGTGGCCTTTGGGCCTAACGGCCCTGGGCTCTGTCTACCCCGTCAGGGATATAGACGTGAAAATGTATCTGTATCTGTATATCATAAATTAAAGCCCCTAAAATAACCCCAAAAAATTTCAGCTGCTAAAAAGTTCATGACGGAAAAATCTTACCCTTCATTTCGCCAAACCCTCATTCGTCAAGTCAGCGTATGCTATATTTACGCCATACTTTTCTGTTACGTTATAATCCTACTTCCTATTAGCCTACTAAAATTATAAACGCGAAAGTGTGTTAGTATGGCTGGATGTTTATTAGTCTTTCACGTAAAAACTACTCAATGGATTTTAATGAAACTTTACAATAATATAGCTTATACATCCTATTGTGATCCTGCGCAGACGAAGTCACGGGCACCAGCTAGTAAGTTATAAGTCACGCAAAATAATTTATTACTTCATAATCTCATCAAATAAGATTTCATTACGCCGAA
Source organism: Acrobasis consociella (assembly GCA_963555685.1). NCBI lineage: Eukaryota > Metazoa > Arthropoda > Insecta > Lepidoptera > Pyralidae > Acrobasis > Acrobasis consociella. The sequence goes on along the minus strand of OY743111.1, from coordinate 3,070,966 downwards.
AGTATTTCCCGAGCGTCTTCGGCTTCCCGAAATAAATGATGGGGAACGTGAGTTTGATAAATGAGCAATAATGTTTTGGCTTGTGTTTCTAATACGTTGACAACTATGTCTGCTATTCACATTATAAATAATTATAAATAAAGGTCTTAATTCTCCCATGCTGGTCTGGGAGAAATAAAAAAAAACTTAGAATGTACCAGCTGCTTCTCTTCCCACGCAGATCGTAAAAGCCGATCGAGGGAATGGGCAAAAATGCAAATCATGTTAACAGGCGATGCGGCTAGCAACCCATCACTGTATTGATTGCTTTTCCATCTTCTCGCCCACCATGACGCTAAAAGTGGCTTTTGGTCTTGCGGTTCTATGCAGAGCCCTGGGCCGCAAGACCCAAAATGCTCTGTCTGCCCCATTAGGGATAAAGACGTGATAGTATGTATGTATAAATATAGGGACAAATCACACAGATTGAGCTAGCCCAAAAGTATAAGCTTGCTAACTCAGCGATACTTTATTTTACAACAAATCTATCTATAACATGTGTGTACATTGAATATTCCAAAAAAATCTTTGGGGCGATAGAGACATAGTAATAAAGTAAGAATTAAAAATTGTCTGTTTGTACACGCTAATCTCCCGAAATATTTGACGGATTCGAATGAAACTTTTTTGTTATACAATGTCCTTTTTTATTAAGTACAAATATTTTAAGCGGTGCATCAGACCATCATTTTGAACAACTTTTCCCAATAAATGTATATCAAAATTAGAAAAACATATTTAGGTTTTCATAGAAATCGAAGTAGTCACGTGATATCATTACTATGGAAAATGAAAATTATTTTTTCGGAGTAATAAAGTCCACGCGAACGAAATCGCGGGCTTCGGCTAGATATAAATAAAGACATATAAGGAAAAATCACACAGATTGAGCTAGCCCCAAAGTATAAGCTTGTGTTATGGTATATTAACATAACGAGACTTTATTTTATGATAAATACACATATAAATATACACCGAAGACCTAGGAAAATTTGAAGGCAAAAGAACCACCAAACGACGGACTAACGTGGTTTAAAAGTAGACTGTCATTTTTACATTCTTTTATTTAGTAATTTTTTGTAGATTAATGATTGGACTTACTATGTATATTTTGCACGTCTGCTGGCAGGCTTAAATATACACCGTCTTATTTTAAAACGCAGACTATCATTGTTACTAGGTTTAAACCATTATTCGACTAAATCAAGTTGACATCTAGTAATACGTCATTGTCTCATCTGAAAATGACAACTTGATTTGGTCGGATAATGGTTTAAACCTAGTAACAAAGTTAGTCCGTGTTCTATAATAAGACTGACTATGTATATTTTGCACGTCTGCTGGCAGGTTTAATACAGTGAATAGAATTGTACTGAACATCTATTTTATAATGTATTCTGAAAAATAAAGATTTCTGTGATCTGATTACCACTACTACGTGAGTACCAGTGGCGTTGGGTGAGAATTTGGGCTAGTACAGCTATAAAACTATAAAATGTATGAAATTAAATACCTACCTAATTAAGTTATATAAAAGTTAATAAGCCGTTCCATGTCCGGCTTATTTTTAGTAACTCAGTGTGAGTAATATGTATCTGAGTGCGTTTATACATTATCATTGTGAATGTATTTCAATAACCAGAGAGAATTTTTGTATTTTGAATATGTGGGTGTGTGCAATCCAGTTATGCTGCTAATTTACGGCATATGAAAATAGTAAGTGTGCCGATATACGTAGGTTATAATTGTTGTTAGTGATAAATGCATATATGTTAGAAGTCCCTAAGGGAACTCGATGGGAATCGGCTTCTAAGGAGGCTCCGCCACTGGTGAGTACTAACATTTATTCTGTGCCACTACAGAGGTCGTCAACTCAAAGCTGTTGTTATTAGATTGTTTGTGTAGATCTTAATAGAATTAAACTATGCAGACGGTTTAATAATTGATTTATATCTAGAAGCTTAGCTATTACCCGCGACTTCGTCTGCATAAATTAAGTACTATGTAAAAAAGTCTACTTTTGTATGGCGAAATAGGATTTCCCATACAAAGTTCCACTCCAATTTTTATTTCCTTGATAGATATTTTTTGAGATAAAATTATCCTATGTTCATATTATCGTTCACAGGTTTCATATCTATACCAAACATCTAAATTGGTTCAGTGGTTGAAGCGCGAAGAGTAACAGACAGACAGACAGACACAATTACGTTCAGATTTTTAATTAGATATTAAGTAAAGTAAGGAAGTAAGGATTGTACCCATATAACAATATATCTATAGTATACGGTCTAACAAAAGATACTAAAATTACTTTAAGGGTGAATTCAGTCCATTATACTGAACAGCTTTCTCCAAGGAACATATTATGTCGATATATAAAAAATAAATTCAATTTGCACTATAAAACAAAATATTTTAGATATGGATCCCTAAATCAAACAATGATGTTTCTAAACTTATAATATATTTCAAAGACGTATTAAACGATACCCCACGTGGTTAATCGAGAAAAAAATTACCGCCAGTTTACTTGCATTAGAAAAATAGTAAAATATTTCTTATTCAACATTTTATTTTACCACTTTTTCGGCATACTTAAAATACATACCCTTGCCAAATAATAGCTTTCTAGTACTTATAGTCTCTTAGTAAAACCGCAGATAGTCAGACAGACAGACATGGCGAAACTATACTACGGAACCCTAAAAAGACACGGAAAACTAAAACTAAGCATGTTTATTTTACGTGTGACACAGAAAACGGATATCTGCGCCACATTATAAATAAAAATATTTTAAACGTGTATGTTTTTTTTCATTCCGCTGACATGTTTTGGCAAAACTAACTACTCTTTGACATAATCCGCGTATCGTCTGTCGTCTGTCTACCGCGACCTTTATTTCAAAGATAAGTATTAATACCACTTAATACATGTTTATAAAAAGAAGTGCTATTTAAATCACGCAGTTTTTACATTACGCGTGGTGTAAATTCGTCGACATAAAACGAAGATTGCGTGATTTACTTAAATTGCGCCTACGTCGAATTGAATATCGATTATCGAAGTCACAGAATTAATATAAGTATATATTACAAACAGAGCCTCCCATGCTGGTCTGGGAGAAATAAAAAAACTTAGAATGTACCAGCTGCTTCTCTTCCCACGCAGATCGTAAAAGCCGATCGAGGGATTGGGCAAAAATGCAAATCATGTTAACAGGCGATGCGGCTAGCAACCCATCACTTTATTGATTGCTTTTCCATCTTCTCGCCCACCATGACGCTAAAAGTGGGTCTTGCGGCCCTGGGCTCTGCATAGAACCGCAAGACCCAAAATGCTCTGTCTGCCCCATTAGGGATAAAGACGTGATAGTATGTATGTATGTACAAACAGAGCGGAATCTGCAACCGCGCAATATGCGTCCCCGTCCCCCGTCCACGCACCTCTCCCCCGTTCTCTTCATAAAGTAATCATCATTTAGTTGTCTTCTTAGAATAAATGGACTTTATTCGCTATAATTACCTTTTTTGGTATCACCTGTAGATTGACTGGTAGAAAAGGCCTTAAGTCCACCTGTTACAATTTTTGTAATAAAGTTAAATAAATAAAAGAGAGATGTTAGTATGAGGTTAGTATCATCATATCAGCCACAGGAAGTCCACTGCTGGACACAGGCCTCCCCCAAGGATTTCCAAAACGACCGATCGGAAGCGGCCTGCATCCAGCGCCAGCGCCTTCCTGCAACCTTGCACTGCACAGGTAAGTTGGCCCAACGCAGACGACAGACTATCCGTGTCAAGTGCATCACGGATAGTCCGTCGTCTGCGTTTGGTCTAAGTGTGTATTATATAAGTAGATATTAATTCTGATATTTATATAGTATGTATTGTAATTAAAATATGTATATTATAATTAAATAATAATATTTTATAATGTAAGTATATTGTAATGCTTTTTTGTGCCGCACAATTTTTATCTCTGGGCATTAAGTTCGCCATTTGTTAAAAGTATATTTGTACTTTGGAACAATAAATTTCGATAAAATACAATAAAAAAAGATGAAAAAAGGGAATCATAATATAGGTTGCTAGCGGCATCGCCTATTATCATTCCCTCGATCGGCATTAACGATCAGCGCTGAAGAGAAGCAGCGTTCTGATGAAATATTATTCATATTTATAAGTACATAACCTTGCTCTTGAATCAGTCTATCTTTAAAGAAAAGTTCTATTTCTGACTTGATACGCAGTTGCGTCGAGCCATACTTTAAAAATAAATCAGATTTCACAACAAAATAACAAATATTTTCTTATACATTACTATAACTTTACACATATTTTGCTTATTAGGACTGTTTGAATGACAGTGGGCGGGACATAGCGCGAGGAACCGATGGCCGATGGGGCAGAAAGGTTTTCGAACAACGTACCGGCAAGTGCAGCGTAGGACACCTACTAGGTGGTCAGACGACCTGAGCTAGGTTCCAGGAAGGCGCTGGATGCTGGCCGCTTCTTGGAAATCCGAAAGAGGCCTATTTTTAGCAGTAGATTACCTGTGGCTGGGACACATAGCGCTACGAACCGATGGCCGATGGGGCAAAAACGTGCTCAAATGACGACCGCGTACTGGCAAGCGAAGCGTAGGGCACCCGCCTACAAGGTGGTCAGATGACCTGACCAGAGTCACTAGAAAGCGCTAGATGCAGGCCGCTCTTGATCGGTCATATTGGAAATCTTTGAGTGAGGCCTATGTCCAGCAGTGGACGTTATGCGGCTGAAATGATGATGATTTCCTGTGGCTGATATGCTGATGATTATGAACTTTACTGTGTACATAGATTGCTTCAGCATAATATTCACGTCAACCCATTCAATTTACTTTATGAAAGAGAAATTTCATTTTACGCGGTAAATTTTGTATCAAGAATTTAAAGTTTAGGGAAAATATTTTAATATCAGACCGACATAACTCTTATTTATGAATAAATATATCACAGATAAGAGGGAATATGGATACTTTGGGGTCTTTTGCAAGCTTTGAGAAAGGTTTGTTAATACTAGATACACTTTTACGGCTGACTTTTTATCTTTTTTATAGCTTGTTAGTTCTTGTGAAGAAAATAAAAAAAATGCCATCAAAAACATATTTATTTAATTTTTTTAAATATTTTTGACGCATTGTTGAATATTATGTGTTTTATATCTCTGATATCTGGTTTATTATGTGGTACTCGTATGTAATTAAGCTTACAGTTTGACTTTTAAATCGCCAAATAAAGTCTTATAAACAGGGCCATTACTCCGAAAGTGACACGACATACGTACGTAACGGATAAGTAGCCCGCGTTACAAAATGATGTTATAGTTTAGTTTGGTTTCATATTGAAAAAGAATGACACTATGGGAAGGCTATTGTGTAATTTTTTAGAGCAAAGGTCCAGTGTTTTTATTCGGCTATATGTTTGCTAATATTGGTGCTTCAGTCCGAATAACACAAATACCGAACATTGACGAATATATTAGCTATATCCGCAAACATGGATGCCAGCAGCGGCAATTTTTTATTAGGTAATTATGTCGTGTCCCATATGCAGAGATTCATTTGATAAGATTCTTAACTCGCATCACAAGATAATTTTTCCAGTCCATCTTATCGCGAACTGTAAGTGTCAACAAAATAAACCTAAACAAATACCTCCTACACTGTCGCAACCTAAATTATAATGAATGAGCGATGTGTGAACGGTAAACCAACATATTCGGTATACTATTCGCAATTCTTAATTAAAAAACCGACCAACGGCAGATTCGGATATTTGCGTATTCGCGTATTCGTCGTATTCGTGAAAATAGGCGAATATAGAAGAACAGAGCCACTTCACATCGTCATATTTAGGCGAATACGACGAATAGCGATGTGAAGTGCCAGCATTAGATACAACGTCCGAATGAATGAACCAAAGCTGTCGCAGATACTCATTCGGAGATATTACCCAACTGTCTTTCTGTTTGTTACAGAAATGATCTTAGCATGGCGGGCAGTTTTCAAGCTATGTCAAATTCATAGACAAACCCTTTTACCCTCTAATTTCATGGACAATTCCATACGAGTTGCAGGGACACTCAGAAACGTCATTTTGAAGAAGGAAGTGACGTCCCATTCTATACCTTAGTAGTATTCAGTATATTATTCGTGTTCTACTGCTTTTTAGGGTTCCGTAGTATAGTTTCTCCATGTCTGTCTGTCTGTCTGTCTGTCTGTCCGTCCACGGTCCTACTCAGATACTATAAGTACTAGAAAGCTGTAATTTGACATGGATATGTATATCAATCATGGCAAAAAAGTCGTAAAATAAAATATGGAAAAAATTTTTTTTTAGTGTAGCTGCCATACAAGTATACAGGAAGACAATATTTTTTTTCTCTACAAACACATTGTGTAGGGTATCGTTGAATAGGTCTTCCAAAAATATTGTGAGCTTGCAAACACAATTTTTCGATTTATTGTGTCTGTCCGTGTCTGAAATATTTAGGTTTAAACTGAAAATGTTTGTTAAAGTCACGTGTCGTCGTCGTCGTCGCCAAATCACAGCTACAGTAAATATAATGTAAATTAAAGGAAAACTATCAGACCTAAGTACGGTTAACAAATTAAAAAGTTATAGGCGATCAACTTAGAAAATGTACTCGAAAAATAAAATTTCATACAAATTTAATAGATACTTACACGTTTTAGACGTTTTTAGTGGCATGAACTTAAAGTTGGCATTTACAACTACGGAACCCTACACTTCGCGTGGCCCGACACGCACTTGGCCAATTATTATTCTAAAAAAATATTTTAACATGTAACACGAATACACATCGTCTTACCTTCGTAAAGTTTATTTTTCAGTGTCTAAATTGGCATATAAAATTAAACTTTTTTTTTCGGTGCTTAAATTAGCATATAAAATTGCATTTAAATACTACCACCTGGCGAATACATTGTAAGTATTTAAACAGATACATTACTATAAATTAATTTCGCACCGCCTTGCACAAATAGACTTTTTCAGCCTGTACTTCTCTTAATTCTTATTTGCTGAATTCTTGGCGAACATTTTACTTTTTCGCAGAAAATTAAAACCTTTTGCTGGTGAAATTTAAAAATGCTGACGCCAACACAGCATTTCTTTGTAAGATTTATTCTTGCTACTAATTTTAAAATGTTTTATTAATTTTAGTAATGTCCTCAGTCTTTTCAAAACATGCTGCTAAGTTTAGAGCAAACTAGAATCGCGTTGTTTTGGGTTTAACAAGAGTGCACTCTGTCTAGACAAGAAGTAAAAAAGTAAAAACTCTTTATTGTCATTTTAGGTACAAATCCTATTAATATATGCGAAAGTTTGTATGGATTTGCAGATGTATGGATGTTCCGCTAAAGCACTTAAGCGCATTAAAATACAGAGGACGGAAATTCCAAAAATTTGTTTAAATAGTGTGCGTACAATATTTTATGACATCTAGTGGCGGCTAATAGAATTACTTATTAAAAGGGATGCTTATAGCATCAAGTACATAATGCAATGCAAGTTTGGCGTTTGTGTTTACGTATAACAGCTTGTGTCATTACGGTCCAGGACCGAGCGTAACGCTGCTTTTAGGCACCCCTTCTTCCTGGGATAAAATGCAAGAGATTATTTGTATGTATTAACGAGCTAAAGAAAATTAAAAAGGCAAAATCTGTTTACAAGTAATTATTTAAAAAAATATGAACAAAAAACCGCCTTATGTGCCTGTGACAATTACAAAAAGTAAATTTTTCTAGTTATTTTCGAATAAAAATAAAACTACGAAACCGATTTTGATAAAATTTTAATAGGACCACCCGGAAAGGATAAGTACCCATTCAAACAAATCCCAAATCGATCCAGGTATGTACTTACATTAAAAGACTCTTCCTTCCTTCTTTTTTTGAAATCTGTTAAAAATAAAGCTATGCGTTTCACATCACATCATTTAGTTTTTTAACCCGGTTTCGGCCAGGCATGGTTTCCAAACGCACAGAAAACTTGTGCAATGTCTATTTGCCGCTACATTTCATAAATAACAATGGATTCTGTATGTGTTGTCGGACATTAACATTATGAGGTAAAGGAGAATGTTAAACAAAATGTTTTTGTTATGAATTCCTAGGTTTATATAACTTCAAAGGATTGCGAGGCGTCTCTTGCATCCATTTTATACATACACATCTTCATCACCAGGTCTTTCTGTCTCCACTGCAGGACCCTCTCTGTACTACCAGAGCCATGCTTGGCGAGAGCAGAGCAGCAAAAGGACTTACCCTACACACTCCTCGCTTGCCAGACAGGTTGGAGAGGTTTCGCTGATGTTTATAAGCTTTGTTTTGCTTGTATTTCCTAAGTCGTCTTCTACGATATCCACGGGAGGAGTTGGAGTGGCCCTATTCTACTCTGCCGGAAACCACATGGCAAATACATACATACAATCACGTCTATATCCCCAATGGGGTAGATAGAGCATTTTGTGTTCTGCCGCTCTAAGCAAACAGAGGTCAGAGCCGCAAAACTCAAGGGCCACTTTTACCAGGATGGTAGGCGAGAAATTATAAAACGAATCAAAACAGTGACGGGTTGCTAGCCGCCGGAAGAGAAGTAGCATGTTAATTCTAAGTTTTTTCTTTTCTCCCAGACCAGCATAGAAGGAATCCTATACTTAAGATACATTATAAAATGTCTAACAAAATATACTTACTGAAACCATTTTCAGGATGAATTCAGGCCGTAAGTTCAGATTAGCTGATCGGTCAACTTGTATGGGAGACCAAAAATTACAATACAATACACAATACAATACCCTTTATTGCACATAATAAAATACAGTATATAATTATCTTAAAAACTAGGAAATGCGCAAAAGGCGGCCTTATCGCTAAGCAATTTCTTCCAGGCAACATATATAGAAAAAAACAGTGATTCAAAAAAAAAAATTACTTCTCATAATTCGATACGTGTTTCTTTGGGAAAGTTGTTCAGTATCACGGACTGAATTAACCCTTAAAATAGTTTCAGTATATTTTGTTAGGCCATATATAAACAGACGAATTGCGTATTCCCGGTGTCAGGTGTGTGACGGACAACGTTGCGTTTATAAATGTCAGTATTATACAACTGAGGGTAAAAAGGAAAAAAGGTATTGCAGGAAGACTGTCACGACTCACGAAAAATGGTTTCGTAGTGTAAATTTATCTTTTTTTGTGGTTGTTTTATTTTTCGAGTTTTTAAATGACCCACACTGGTGTCAGATTTTTCAAGCAGCCTAACGGCATCTGACATAGCTTGGCGACTGCTATACAATAATGACAGCTGGGACAATCGGCTTATACGTGCCTTCATGCTTGTGGTCACCCATCCAAGTGCGGACCATGCCCGGTGTCGCTTTACTTGCGAAAGTACTAGTTATGCGAACTGCCGCCGGACCACCGAGCTCCTCTTTTTCTGTTGTTTCGTCCACATTAATTTAGTGTAGACCAGAATTAATTTAGGATAAGTCTATCTAGGCACTGATTGAGAATGTATTTTACTTGCAAAATTAAGCACATCTTGCCCAATCTTGCTAATATTCTTGAAACTATGACAGGTAGCTATAATATTAATCAGTCAACTTCTATAAACTTCTTCTAGAAACTTCTATCATACAGTTACGTATGATAGAAGTTTCTAGATATATTGCTGATCAATTATTTCTGTGTGACTCCCGGATAATCTTACAAACAAATTATTTTTTTAACTGGAAACCGACTTCATAGTCAAATTACACAACCGATTTTGATAAAAATTTTATGCGACTTCGCACTTAGCACCGTTACAAACTATAAAGATTTTTCCAAATCGGAGCAGGCATCTTCGAGTAATCGGAGAATTTAAATAAAAAAACATACACATTCGTTCGAATTGATATCTTCCTTTTTTTGAATTCAGTTAAAAATGTACCTAATACGAACAAAAAAGAATATGAAACAACAATACAACTAGAAACTTCCTATTTTATAGTACATTCTACAACCTGTACAGGACGAGAAGCAGCTTGCATTCTACGTGTTTGTTTCCAGCTGTCGGGCAAAATAGAGAAAAACAGGGAAAAAAAATTCTTATCGTAAAGCTATTAAACCGATGTATACTTCGACCGGCTGTAAATGACCCTAAATAGCAATAAAATTGAGGGAAGCCACTCTCAATGGGGTCTGTTAAAAATAGATGGTGCAGTGATGACGGTGAGAGCTTGAGAGGGCTGCAAATGGCTTTTTTATTCAATCGATTGTGTTTTGCGATGACCTACATTGCAAAAGTGGAGATCTGATAAATCAGTCCGAAGAATAAAATATGTTCTACAGTTGTTAGTAAAAACTTGAATCCCTAGTTGGTTCTCTGCACATAGACAAATAGCACTTTAAGTCTTTACTAAAAGGTTGTTTAATCTTATATCTTTAATCTGTAAATTGGTAATATCTAAAGGTTGTTTATGCTACCTGTATAAGGTGATATACTGCGGGAGGTCATTTTGTTTTAGGCGGATAATGGTTTAAACAAGTACCTATTAAATTTATTACGTTTTATAATAACGGTATCTGCTTAGAGCCGCACGGCAGGACCCAAAATGCTGTATCTGCCCCATTAGGGAAAAGACGTAATAGTGTACGCAAAAGTAGAATCATGTGAAAAAAAGCATGACACCTAAAAATTTTGTAGACTGAAATGCGATGATTGTTTTATCATCATCATCATCAGCATTCCCATGCTGGTCTGGGAGAAATGAAAAAACTTAGAATGGGCAAAAATGCGAATCATTTTAACAGGCGATGCGGCTAGCAACCCGTCACTGTATTGATTGCTTTTCCATGTTCTCGCCCACCATGACGCTAAAAGTGGCTTTTGAGTCTTGCGAACCTAGGCTCTGCATAGAGCCGCAAGACCCAAAATGCTCTGTCTGCCCCATTAGAGATAAAGACGTGATAGTATGTATGTATCATCAGCATTCAAAAAACCTACTGCTGTGCATAAGCCTCCCTTTGTCTACTACATCCCGTTCTGTCCGCGGCTGCTGCTATCCAGTTCTTACCAGATATACATCGATTTATTTATTTTCAATCATTGTTCACCAAACAAAATTATCTAAATAGCGTAATAATTAAATAATATAATTAAAAAGATATATCTTTTATCTGTTATTTAGTCGCCAACTTTATTGTCTATTTTCTTTTCCTAAAGGTTGACAGGAAGAGAATACGAGTCCACCTATTGTTTGGCTCAATAAAGTTATGAAATAAATTTAAAATAAATAATTAAAACAGACCCTTTCCTTATCAAATTCGGTACTTTTGGCTTATTTAGCTTAATAATCAGGAGAAACATTTTAGCTACCAAGCAAATAGCAAGGTACGAATTAGCTACAACGGACTAAACCACTCCACTATATTTCCCGAGCGAATAATATTCTTTCCATTTAAACTGACCGCTACTTACGTACAAGTGAAAATGATCCACGCCAACTTATAAGCTAGCTCATAAGCAAGATTTTAATATCTCTCTTTAAGAGTCCCCTTACCCTAGACTTCTTCATACAAACGTAGTTTACGCTTAATTTTGAAACCACATGTCTGATTCCGCAAAAAATTGGTAATTGTAAAGAAATTGCAATTATCTAGGTTTATAACTGGTTTTGGACGATAAAATTATGAACTTGAAAGAAAATATAACGATTTAGAAGTTTCCCATACTGATGGTCAAAAATGATATAAAACACTATATTCCATCTCAAGTTCATATTTTTACTGTAGGAAACCAATTATAACCCTAGATAATTGCAATATCTTTGAAATTACAAAATTTTGCCGAAATCGGACATGTCGTTTTGAAATAAATTTTTGTTTACGTTTGTATGGAAAGTTGTATTTTGGTCTAGGGTAAGGGGACTCTTAACAACATAATACAGTCAGGTCCAGTTCAACAAAGTCAATAAATATTTTAATATCAATTTTTTCAATTTTGAGGGTTTCGTACCCAAACGCTTAAAACAGAACCCTATTATTATAAGATACAGCCTGGTGACAGACAGACAGACGGACGGACGGATAGTGGAATCATAGTAATAGGGATCCGTTTATACCCTTTGGGTACAGAAAAGTAAAACTGCGCTTTAGAAAAAATCTTCCAGATGTCAACTTTAAGTCGGATAATAGTTTAAACCTGGTAAAAATAAAAAAAGTTAGTCCGAGTTTTATAATAAGACGGTATAAGTCCTAAAGTAAGTCTATGTTTTAAAATAAGACGGTTCGTGTTAATGTATGTTAGACGCAAAATGTAAACTTTCTTCTTCTTCTTATATTTGAGAGCTGGGCTCTTGTCGGTGGAGTGCTTTCCATGTCTCTCTTCCTTCCGCTAAGTTCTTAACCTCTTTATATGTTTTCACGTTTAATTTTTCTTTTATTTGGTCTATAAATTTTCTTCTGGGTTTTCCTACTCCTCTCTTTCCTTCTATTTTTCCTTCCATTATTGTTTTAAAGAACGCAACGTGGAGTAGTAGATGGAAATATAAACTTATAGTTTATATTTCCGATATAATATATCTAATATAATATATATGTTTATATAATTGTAGTTCTTTTATTTCTCTAAGAAATTGTATAACATAACATTATCTACACGCTATGCGGCTGAAATGATGATGATGATGATGATGATGATCTACACAATAATACTAAAGTATGTAATAAAAGCAAAATAAGTATTTTGATAAAAATTAAATTTTTGGACAAGCTTTTAGTGTAAGGCCGAAGTACTTAACCCTTTAACCGCCAACGTTAGATTAATCCGACAAACATTTTCGTGCCCATTCCGTGAGCGTCGTACATTTCTAACATATTTTCATGCAAAAATCACAGCTCAAATTGTACTTATCCATCCACATGCCAATTTGTTGTAGGTATTTATTTTTAGTTCACTATGTATGCCTCGCGGTGAGAGCACGACAAGTGATATTAAGTCTGAATACCAATACAAGTGATCTAAATATAGCCCGTGGTTAGATTTATTGCGGGTGCGTCCCTTCCACATTGTATATAAAGTCTGGCGGTGAAAGAGTTAATATGATTTTTATATAGCAACACAAAAAGGAATATTGTCTATCAATCCAGCTATTCGGTAAACAACGGGACATCCAATAAAACCCGTTTGTCAATTGATTACATCCTGTCCCATCCAATTGTTGTACTCATACAAGAAAATGGGGATTTTTGTTCAGTGACACATATTGCGATGTATTTGAGTGAGGTGAAAGCTGAAGTTATGAGATTGAAGGTATTTACACTTAGATATACTCTTTTTTATTATTACAAGCTTTTATTTAAGAGCAATATTAAAAGCCGTGTGGTTTCCGGCAGAATATAATAGGACCACTCAAAGTCTTGGAAGTCGTAAAAGGCGACGAAATACAAGCTAAACAAAGCTTATACACATTAATGAGACCTCTCCAACCCGTCTAGCCAGCAAGGAGAGTGTAGGCCAAGTCCTCTTGCTGCTCTGGCCAAGTATACACTGGCTCTGGTAGTACAGAGAGGGTCGTGCTCCTGCAGTGGAGACTAAAAAGACCTGATGATGATGATATAAGAGCAATGGAGCGTAGCATTTTAGGTGTTAAAAGAGGATTGTGTAGTGCCAATACGAGTCGCGAGTGGGTATTTGCATAAATTATATATCTGTTTCACGTTTAGGATTGGAAAGTTAAGACCAGGGACAGAGTAATGGAAGGAAAGATGGGAGGCCTTTGCCCAGCAGAGCAAAAATCTTTTATATAGTTTCACCTATCCCGTGGTTTGTGTATTTAATTAAATCTTGCAAGTTTTTGACCCTTGAAGTTTTAAGATTATGAAATCTTGTGTGTACTCTAAAGTAAGTCAAAGTGTGACGAGAAGCTGATCTAGAGTCTGTAATAGAATGATGTTGATGTTACCACAATCACATCGAGTTTGGGCTTATTAAATTTGTCTTGTCAATTAATTAGGCCGCCCAATACAAGCTTGCACGAAAAAGTTACTTTTTTAAAACTTATAAATTAAAAAAAAAACTGATGTTTATTCAGTAATTAGAACTTAACAGGCACTTTACACGTCAATAAGTATAATTTATACTACGTGTAGTGTATATTAAGACTTAATTTATTTTTTAAAAGAAAAGTTACCGATATATATTATTACTCTGTGCCGATATCATCGCTTCGCAACGCAACGCAACGTGCTACGAGAAGAAACGCCAAAAGAAACTTATTTTCACGTATTGGTCTTTTGGAGTTATTGTGAAGTTGGACTTATTATTTTAGAGTTATCTGACGCTTTTAAAGATTATACAACAAAGTAACAGTCAAAAATAATCGACATTCCCATACAAATTGCCCAGGCGGCTGCGCACTTTTCTATGGAAATAACGTTTTTTTTTTTTACTGATTAGTGATCTAGTAGTGTCCATGGTTTGATTTATAATAAGTATGTCACTTCCACTATGTTTAACTATTTCCTAAGTGCGCGAAATGAAAGACATGTAAAACACATTTTTACTAATCGATGCCACGAAGGTTTTTCGTTGTGTTTGTTAATGTTACGTATTTTGTTTATTTCGCGAAGAGGTAACTTTGTGACTTATTTACTTTAACAAAGTTTATGAAGCTTTACCTTAGAATTGTCTCTGTCATCTTAATTTACACCTCCAAATTAACATAGTATAATTATGTGCTTACTTTAATTAAAACATTAACATTTAATTTTCGTTTTCACAATTCACAACACCATCTTGGGACTAGTAAGTACATAATTTGTGTTTTTTTTTTGTTTTGTTTTAATATAACTTTACACCTAAGCTCGCCTACAATCTACCTCATAGGTACGTACTCACATATATTTTAGATGAATATTGTAATATTAATTCCTTATTCAGTCTCTCCACCCAATTTTTCCACCGAAAAAAGTTATGAGATCACAATTTACATAAAAAAATAAGTCAGGTAAAATAAAATGAATAACTTACCTATTCCTAATAAATACGTGTTGTACCTGCAAAAAAACATTTATTTATTTATAAAAGCTTCATTGATCCACGATATACAATTGTTTACAATTAGCGGACTTAACTTCAAAAGCGTTCTCAGTCAACCATAAACTTTATTTCAAACGAAATTCTAAGACAACAAAAGTGTTAATTATACAATGTTAGGCACTCGTAAACACATTAATACAAAGTTGACTTAATCCCAGGTAGGTAAGGATAACAAACTGAGAAAATTGGCTGTGGGATTTTGTTAAATTAAAACTGGCCGGAAAATATTTTGTACAACATGGTCTAACTAGCAATGTAGGACAGCAATAGTTCAGTTGTCCATAAAAGCACGAAGTGTAATACATACATGCAAACATACATAATATCACACCTGTTTCCCACAGGGGTAGGCAGAGACTATGGATCTCCACTTGCTACGATTCTGACAAACCTCTTTTGCTTCATCTACACTCATCAATCTCTTCATACATGCCCTTCGGTTAAAGGTACTTTTTGCCTTTCCTTTTTTTAGAACGCCTGCAATTTGGTCGCAGAATGTTCGCCGAGGCCGACCCTGTCCTACTGTTCCTTTCACATTTGTAATACATACTTGCCTACTAATATTTCAAAGTGAAACTGTGTTTCTTATTGACACGTGAAAGATGGATCCTTCAGTACCAATAAAATAATGGAAATAAATTAAGACAAGGTCTAACAAATATACTGAAACTATTTTAAGGATGAATTTTAAAGACGACTTCCGTGGCGCAGTGATCACCGTGCTAGTCCGCCACCCAGAGGTCCCGGGTTCGATTCCCGGTCAGGGCAAGTTGGAAAATGGCCTTTTTCAAATTGTCCTGGGTCTTGGATGTTTATCTATATATGTATTTGATATAAAATATAGTATCGTTGAGTTAGTATCTCATAACACAAGTCTCGAACTTACTTTGGGGCTAGCTCAATCTGTGTGATTTGTCCCTATATATTTATTATTATTATTTATTATTATTTAGTCCGTGATAGTAAACAACTTTCCCTAAGGAACATATGTCGAAGTATGAAAATGAATTTTCGGCTTTCCCTACAGACTCGGATCAGCTGATCGGTCAACTTGTATGGGATGCCAAAAATTACTTTTCATAGTTCGATACGTGTTCCTTGGGGAAAGTTGTTCAGTATCGTGGACTGAATTCAACCTTAAAATAGTTTTTATTAGGAAAGGTGTTCAGTGTCACGGACTGGGCCTACCTTTAATAGTTTCAGTATATTTTGTTAGACCTTTTATATGCAGGTTTGCAGTTCTAAAAGTATTTAAGTACTCGTTTTTTTTAAGCTTTAATTTAACTTGCAATGTATGTAGTATGTGTTTGTTTAGTTCAAATCCTGCTACTCAATTTTCAACCAGTTATCCTCAACCGATTGAGCTGAAATTTTGCATACTGTGGGTAAGAGTAAGACGGATGAAAAAACTATATTAAGGAATCAATGAGCTGTTCTCATGATACAGCGGAGATATATTCGACAGAACTTAGTTATAAAACAACATAGCCTTATTGAATAGAACTCGTTTGATTTGTCTTGACGAGCACTTTATGGTAAACGATATTTAGGGTCTGATCACGTTGACATGGAGTCGATGAGCTGTTCTGATGATGGAGTCGAGAGATATTCGACGGAACTCAGTTATAAAACAACATAGCCTCATTAAGTAGGACTCGTTTGATTTGTCTTGACGAGCACTTTATGGTAAACGATATTTAGGGTCTGATCACGTTGACGAAACATGGTCTAAGCATTCCATCTAGTATGGTCTCAATAAGTACTTTGGCCTCACAATAAAGAGCTTGTAAGTACAAATTATGTTTTTTTTTTTTCATTTTTTTTTATTATTTTTTAAATAAATAAATTTACATATATAGACTAATTACACTGTTTGAGCTAGCCCCAAAATAAGTTGGAGACTTGTGTTATGGATACTAACTCAACCAAACGATATTTTATAACAAATACATCAAAAGATAAACATACAAGACCCAGGACAATTTAAAAATGCAATTATCTAACTTGCCCAGACCAGGGATCGAGCCCGGAATCCCTGGGTGGCGACCAGCATGGTGACCACTACTATATATTTAATGGTTAAACTAACTTACCTAACTGAAGTTCTTTCATAATTTTATGAGTTTATTAATTTGAAGATTTTAACTCCCACCCGACCCATGGAGATAGTAAATGCACAAACATGTCCTGTCTCCTCCCATTTACGAAATTCAAAGACTTTTGTGCTGTGTGTATGTTTTTTTTCAGCTCTCAACAGAATGACGATCTAGACGTGATCTAGGCAAATTACAGTAACAGCGTCTGAATGAAACCATAGAGAAGGTCAAACTTTTTTTTCTGAAGTATCCATAAAACGCAAAGCATAGAGGAATATGCCAAGATAGTAAAAATCGAGAATTAATACACGAGAATAAAAGTATAGTAATATGAGTATAAGTGTCTTATAAAAACAAAAGCCGTAGGAGCCTTTGTGTAATATCTGTTACACACAGTCTGTAGATACTTATATAATTAATACTGTTCTAACATCAGTGTCTCATTTCCGACCATAAATACGTCACAAACTTTGATAATGGCGTCCCTTCCCGTAAGAAGCTCCCGTGGGACTCAATTTATTGTTCGTTAATTGTGGATTGTCATTTATCATAGAGAACCGAAATAGGTTCAGTACATCCCTAAGGAGTTGGGGCAATTTAATTATACTTACTTAGATACCACTCATGAAGTTAAAGAATCTTTATAACAGGTATTTGTCATGGCAATATCATTTTTCATGTTGGTCAAGGAGAAAAGGAAAATCTTAATATTTATCTACTGCACGCAGATCATAAAATCCGATCAATGAAGTTGGCAAGGTTGAATCATGCTAGCAACTCATCACTATTTTGATTCCTTTTTCCATCTAAACGCCCACGCCCACCTTTTCGCTAGGCGTGGCTTTTGGTTCGTATGGTTCTGGAACTGCTGGAGGCTGTCTACCCCGTCAGGAATAAAGACGTGATGATGTATCTGTGCAATACGAATACAATAAATGTTTACATCATCAGCATCACCATCATCATCATCATCAGTTAGTCGCTTGTATTAAATCTTTCATCCATCCTTTCTACATGCCCGAACCATCTAAACATTCCTTTCTCAAATTGTTTCTACATTTTCTTTCAGTCTCCATACACCGCTCCATTATAGATTACATGAGTTTACCAAAATATATCGTAACTACCTTTCCTAAAAAATATATATTTTTGTTTTCAAAAAATATCAATACTGGATTGCACCACTAGAGCACTATTTTGCTAAAACATTCAAGCCATCTTTATTAAAACAGTATTATTAAAATCGTGTTAATAGGCGATGAGGCTAGCCACCCATCACTATTTTGATTTCTTCATACACCTTCTTGCCCACATCAAGCTAAAAGTGGCCTTTGAGTCTTGCAGCCCTGGGCTCTATCTGCTTAGAGCCGCAAGACCCAAAATGCTCTGTCTGCCCCATTAGGGATAAAGACGTGATAGTATGTATTAAAATAAGAAATTTCATTACCCAAATCTAGCAGTCCAATATGAAACCGAGTCATAGAGTATATTTAATACTACAAGAAAACAGTAGCGCTGTCCGTCCATCAAAGGCTCCCTTGTGAAATAAAACCTTCTTTCTTTGTTTCATTATCATAACGGTAAGTTTATTAAAACCGAGTCGGCAAAAGGGCCAGACTTCGGGCTTCGGCCATTTTGTCTGCAGTTACTGAAATAGCGTAGTGTTTAGTGAGTTTAATTTGCGTTAAATGCATGGTTTTAATTTGGTGTGCGCAGAAGTTGCTTCTTTCGATGTTTGAGATGCTTTGTTATTTACTTTGTTCATGTTTCATGAGGTAAGCTGAAGTCTATACTGTAGAACTGCAATAGTGTTTCGTCCTCTATTCAAGAATTTATCTCATTAATTTTCTTCTATTATGTGTGAACAATAATAGCGGAGAAGTTGATGACCTTAATAAAGGCGATCTTTAGGCCGAAGGGTGTTACGTAGGTATAGTTCCGATACCCGACACTCTGATGACGCGCAACACGTCGCAGCCTCAACGTGTGCCAGAGATGTAATCTGGGGGCACGGCAGTGCCCCCACCAAGTCGAGCAAAAAAGCGTCACGGCCGTACCATCCTTTTCTCGAAGCAATTCAGACCATTTTCGACCCCCTGTAACTTCGTTGTGGATAAAACTAGAAGACTGAAATTTTCAGTAACCATGCAGACATTGTAAAACACGGTACATTTTAAATTTCATTCAATTTGAATCAGTATTTAAATAATTATAACGGGGCAAATTTCTTAATTTTGTCACTCACTGACTCACCGATCATCAAAATTCTAAGGCACTTCTAGCAGACCTAGAAGCTTCAAATTTGGAATATAAGTAGTGTTTGGTGTATGAATCAAGGAAAAACTAAAAAATCTAGAAAAGACCGCAAAGAAAATTAAGCCCATACAGCCAAGTCTTCAGTTAAATTTTTCAATATTGGCTTTATTCGTAACGATGTTTTACGGCAGTTATTATTATTGCGTGCGAAGCCGCGGGTTTAAGCAAGTCCCATATAAATATAGGCGCATGGTAGTGCCCCTGCCAAATCGAGCAAAAAATGGGTATTCCCGTCATGAAAACACGTGTAAATTAAATTATTTAATGCAAAAAACGTACCTACGTGCGTATTCGTACTTATTACGAGTGCGTAAGGTTGTAAATTAATTATTATACCACGCGCTGCGATGCTAGCGAGTGAGCGCGGGCCGTTACTACGCGCTGCGCGGTGCTAGCGCGAGGGCGGGGACAGTGGCGGGGCGCGCGGAAAGGTGAATGTCGCCGAGCGAGCAGCAGCCGCGCTCATACGCGCGAGCGACCCAATGCTGTTCGGATGTGCCCAGAATTCTTACCTATAAGTTTGCGATTTTCATTGATAATTTCGATTGCTATATTAGTTTGACGACTAAAGGCTACTCTCATTGGTTTACTGATATTATTTGCTTACAATTTGGACGTTGTTCGGATAAATAATTTAAATTAAATATTGATACTTTAAGTACCTAAGTATTTATAAATTTCTTATTACCTAATCGTATTTCTGCATAAAAATAACTTTGCAATCTAACTTGTAGGTAGTCACAATGGATTCAGTAATACTGTATGTGAATGATCAGCCTTGTCCACACTGGGTTGTTCCTATACCTGGTGATGGTTCGTGTTTATTTCATTCTTTGTCATTCTCTATGTATGGGAATATTGAGTCGTCGTATGATATTAGACTTGCTATAATCGAGTATGTGGTAAATTTGAAATTATTAATAGAGCTTATGTTCATCGCGAACAGTTTCCCATATGTATAGCCTATGCTATAACTATACATAAAAGTCAAGGACTAAGTCTACATAATGCACTGATGGATATCGGTTCTACAGTATTCACATCCGGTCAAGCTTACGTGGCACTTTCGAGAGTTACAAGTCTGGGCGGTTTACATCTAATTAATGTCGACTTTGGAAGTGTTAAAGCGCAGGAATCCTCAATTTGTGAATACAACAGACTAAGAAGCATTTACCGTCCAGATTTGTCAAAAATTGTAATATCAAAGCCTCCCAGAAAAACGCATAGAGACAGGGAGTGGGCTCTTAGAAAAACTGTAGCTGAAGCTCAAGAAGTAGTACCGGAAAAGAGAAAACGGAAGGCTACCTACAAAAATAAGAAAAGTTCATAAGTCAGAGAGAGGGCTTTAAGAAAATTCGTTGCTGGTAGATATACATATATACAATAAGTAGAAGGTACCGAAAAGGAAAAAAGTAGAACTGTCTACAAAATACAAAAAGAAATGAGATCCCATCAAAAACAATACTTGTCAAAAAAACCAAGTCTCGCAACTCAGTTGTTCTGCAGTAAAAAGTTGTGAGATCCATGTAATACCAAGTCGGTTATTAATTTATTCAGTCTCTACTTAAGCGACTTTCTGTCTTTATACGTCCAGTCTCTAAGACCACGATCGTGGTCCATAACAATTGAAAATCAATTGTGTCTGGAATCTCCGTACTCGAAGCATTAAGTTGTTACGTAATAATTAACAGCATCTTATAGTGACGCATATCAATATTAAAATTCTTTAATGTTTTATATAAATATATTGAGACTTGGCCATCGCCTAAAAACACGTGTAAATTCAATCGCCTGAAAACACATGTAAATTCAATTATTTAGTGCGATTTAGGTATTCATTATATGGGTCTTTCATATTGTAACTAATATTGCGTTTATCCATGTGTCCATAATATACCTCAGAAGTACTTACTTCATTAATCAATTTAAAATTCTTATTTAAAAATATATAGAGTCTGAAACGTTTCTAATCCTTTGCAAAATACCTACCCAAGATGCCGAAAGCCAAACTTTATAAGCTATTGCTTTCATTAGGTATTATTTACTTATTTCTTTATAAGAGACTTAAAATTTTTGATTTGTTTATTGTAATGAACCCATTGGCCGCCATGGATTCCAGACACAATAGTAAAACAATTAAGGTGTATCAAAAATTATATACATGGCGCTGGGCGTGTTAATTAATGACATAAGGATTTTGTTGTTATATTTAAGCTTTATTAATATTAGGCTTTTTGTAATTTAACAAACTAACTACTTCTTGAAGGTCTAGTCTACTCTAGTAGGAATTATAAAACTTGCGTATCAAGTTCTTCTTCTTATCGTGTGTGTTAGTGACTAACACTGGTGTCAGAGTTTTTTTAACCGCCTTAAAGGCCTCTTACATGGTTTTAAGTAACGACCAATGTCAAAGACAATGACCGGGACCGACAGCTTAACGTGCCCTCCGAAGCACGGATCATTTTACTTATCGGATAATCAGGTGATCAGCCTACAATGTCCTAACCAAACTAGGACAACAACACAAAGTCGTTGCCCCCGCTGGGAATCGAACCCGCGACCTCCGGGTATGAGCCAAACGCTCTAACCACTACACCACGGAGGCAGTTAATTTAGGCTTTTTGTAATTTAACAAACTTCTTCTTGAAGGTCTAGTCTACTCTAGTAGGAATTATAAAACTTGCGTAGTGAGTACTGAACCTGAAGATTTTGAATATTATATAATTTTTTAAACTAAGTATAAACCGACTTCACCCCCAAACTACACAATAATTTTTTTATAAAATTTCCATAGGAGCATCTGCCATGTATGCCCTTTGAAACAAACCGACTATCTTTGAATAATCGGTAAAAATACATAAAAAAAAATCCGACTCCTTTTATTATGTCGCTTAAAAACGATCTGCGTTTCATTTACAATGCTTCAACTCTACTCAGACTCATTCATTAACAATATATCTGTCAACTACTTAAATAAAAATCCAGATGGTTAAAATTAATTGAAATGAAACAAGAAAAAAGTCGGGATTTGCAAAAAAAAACAAATTTGCTGCAGCCAGGGATTCTGTTAAGCACCTTATTATACAAAGCGCCATATTTAAAAGTGTCTTGAGAAAATATTCTAGAGTCGGTTTGTTACCCTTTTAAATTACTATTCTAAAAAAGCTACAAGTCGCGGGTTTTATTTTCAGAATAGTACTGAAAAAGTTAACAACCATAGCTGAGCTAGGTGATTTATTAACTAACTTCAAACAGGAGGAGGTCATTAATACGATTGTTTTTTTTTTGTATGTGTTATAGTTCAAAGTTAGAACTTTTCTTATACGCATGAGCCAAAAGTTAGTGACATCTTCATATGAGTGAATAATGGTTTAAACCAAGTCACAAAGTTAGTCCTCCGCAATATCCTCATATCCCGAAATATGTCACCTCAAGTCACTGTCAACTTCATATATGTAAATAATAGTTTAAACCAAGTCACAAAGTTGGTCCTCATTTTATAATAAGTCGGTATATATCCCACTTTTAATAACTCATCTTACAATCTTTATCATATGACCAACTTATGAAACTCTCGCAGAAAGAACATAATTCATCGCCCTTGAACTTCCCGACCTCCAAGGTCTCTTCAAGTAATGAAAATAAATTCTCTCCAGTATTTGGGCTCCGTAAGGACGGCCATAAGTAACATCGCCAAATGATAGCTAGGCCTCTTAAGAGGGCCCTTCCCGGTCCGTCTATTGTCAACGCGAGCATGGCTTGAAATGCTTGTTGTTTCACTTAGCGCAAGGCTAGAAAAAAAAGCAAAGAGAAAAGAGAGACATAATGCCTGAGCGCTCAGTTTGCATCCTATTGAACGAAATTAGTATTATTATTAACTATTCATTGAACAATGTTAACTATTCATAGGGTGCGGAAATTTCATAAAAATTGTTCCAGCTAATACGTGTTATTCAGTAAACCTTACGAGTGTGTGAAATAAATGTTTTTGATTTTGAATCTTCACTACATTTGCAAGGTTTATATGGAAATATTTTCTTTACTTTTACAATTCAAGAGTACTAAATGAACGGCCGAAGTTCAAGTAAAAAGGCTTATACTGAATTTGTTTCTCCAAATTTTAATTTTTAATTTCGATAGAAACCTAGATATATTGCACGAAATTCCTGTTCAAAATTTTCCAAGAAATATCTGTTGCAACGCCATAATCACGTAAGAGCGTTTGTATGAAAAGTAAGACGGGTTGGCCGCTCTTAAGTTACAGCAGAAACTACCGCTTAGTCAAGAGATACGAGTCTTAGATGGACGAGGCAATTTTCTTATACAACGTGGAAGAGACATACCTATAATACACTAGTAGTTCTGTGAGAACATTAGACCTCGCGAGCCTTTGAACTTTACAACCATAAGATCACAGTTGTACGTAAAAAAAAGTCTAATGACTTTTTTGAAAATATTTTTAAATGGCGGATATATGACAGTTTTAAAATTTTAAACCCTCATAATTCCGCCATTTTGAAAAATTTCGGAAAACTGGCTCGACAACAAAATCTATTTAGTTGCTGAACCTGCTAACAAAATTTCATGAGAATCGATTAAGAAATGCGACCTGTAGGCGAGAACAGACAGACTGACGGACAAAAGAATTTTTTGGCTAATCTCGAAACTGAGACGCTTCGCTCGCTCGGTCAATTAAACCACGGGCTATGCTAGCTAGAATTAAAATACATATATATACCTTCGACCCCGTAGACCTTTGGTATTCAGGTATTTGACGTCAAGTATCAGACGATGGAAACGGTAATCTAGACCCTTAGGTCTGTTTCGAAAATATACTTACATTATTACTACGCGCAATGACCACTCCAGAGTAAATTCAGTGATAAGAATCGTATGTATAGAGTAATAAGAATGAAATTGGCTTGCGATGCGCTTCTAGGCATCGAAACGAAAAGGTCTCGAGTTCTGACGCGAGCGAAATTAAACCATATCACTAACCACATTGAGTAGATATTTCTTTGAATTCCTTGCATAGTAAGACTTTTTACTAGCATGTGAGTACTTATACTTATTCTGTGCTTAGACACAGAATTAATAAAACTTAGGCAAAAAGATATTAAAACTAACAATAGTATATTCTAGATTAGATATAAAAAAAATGTAAAAAATACTAAATATACATTTATTGCCAACAATGAAAAAAATGGAGACCGAGCTCAAATAAAAATAAAGACATGAAATAAATTTGATTTGCCCATCAATCAAGTTTATCGTCGCCCTGGCCTGACAAAGGCAACTGAAGGGTAGGCTTTTAAAGACATTATTAATGATTAACAAACTGAGATTTAGCTACCTTAGTAGTACCACAGGTAGTACCAAAGATAATATAATTACAAACGTAACAAATATCGGACGCCAAAGAAACTATTGGAGGGCCCGACGTAGGCAATAGGTTGCGGGTAGGCACACAGAGATGGCAGCACACACGACTAGCAAAAAAGTGACAAAGAAAGTGTTATTGCATTTCGTGTAAGCCATATTTAATTAATTAGAGTACTACTTTATTGAAATAATAGGAATAAAAGATTTGAATGTTTAAATTATTACCATAAAGCGCCATCTACTGACAAGGAAGAGAAATAACTATATTTATATGGCGATGGGTAGGCATGGTAGTACCTAATGGACTTAGAATGGTCGAAAGGGAGATATGCACCCAATCCTTAATGCTATGCTACTGGTACTGGCACAGTGTAAATACCATATGTTATAAAATAGTCAAATTAGCAATCATCACTATTTTGATTTCCCTTTTGCGCCTAAAGGCTCTGCTTCCACATTAAGGACACAAATGGGATAGTGCATCTGTAAATATTAGATGCTCAAACTACAGCAATGATCCCTGCAAATATCTTAATGTTGCTTTTAATTTTTTTAACGATTTTTAACCCCCGACAAAAAAGAGGGGTGTTTAAGGTTTGACGCTAATGTCTGTCTGGCTTCGTAGAGTTCGAACGAATGGACCAATTTCGATGAAGTTCTTTTACATGAAAATTCCCTTGCGGTAGTTCCTAGCTATGTTTGATAAAAAATGGATAGGCCGTTTGAAAGCTATTAAGTTATCGCTTGATAGTCGATCGGTTATTATAGCTTACCTGTCAAATAATAGATGGCGCTACGGATACGTTACGCTGGCCAGATTAATTCTACTATTTCGTTCCTCCGCCCATCACGAGATGGCGTTTACATATGAAACTATTTAACTTCTAACTTCCATGCAAAAATACTGTGATGAAATTTTAAAGCGTAAAATAAGTTTATATATCCACAGACAATAACTAGTGCAATAGAATTTCTGCAAAATTATCTGAACCCCGCGTGTTCAATGCGGGATATTTCGATAAATTTATTTGCGAAGCTCAAATATTCGTACCTACGCGTATCGGAATTTATCGAATATTGCAAATATTTTCATAGAGTAGGTATCGAACTATAGTTTCATGTTTCATTAATTTTATGTACCTAGTGTTAATAATAGTTTAAGCCGTGTGGTTTGTGGCCCAGATTAAGACCACCTTCTTCCTATTAATATCATAATCGTAACAAGGAACTAAAGCATTATTTGTTAAACTTTTCACACAAATACAATCCAAAATCTTCTACCTTTTAATTGAGTAAATGTCCTCTCAATCTATCGCAAGTTGACTAGAAGAGATCCCTACATGGGATAAGTCCGCCTTTGTATATTTGCTCTTTCGAATTTTTGTATTTTATTTTGTTTTTTGGTACAATAAAATTATTAAAAACAAACAAACAAAGCTGTCCTATGGCAAAATAAAGTTCTTATTTCATTCTAGCGCTTACCCGGTTGTATTCGTAGCTATACTATTTCTGATTTTAGTATCCGCTTTATGATTTGTTTCAAGGATAAAGACTCGTTTTTACGAAACAATTGTTTTGCCAATTGGGTACTTTCCTAAGTCAAAAATAAATTATTTCGTACTAATAAAAAAATAAAGCGTCGCAAAATAATGTCACTTATCTTTAAACATATCCATTTTAACGTTATTTTAAATTTATTATTGTAGAAAAACTGATAATAAGAGCGCTATTTGACTCCAAAAATCTATGACGTCATCTGCCTGTATTTCATACAATATCCCATAGAAACTCTTTGTTTTGACGTTTAGAAAAAAGTTGCTGATTTGACTTGTTGGAAAATAGCGTATTGCATACAATTGAATTGAAGCATTAGATGATTTGCATGTTCTAAACAAGGCGCCAACCAAACATGTCCACCCATCAACATCATCATCAACATCATCACATCTGTTTGTCTCCACTGCAGGAGCACGACCCTCTCTATACTACCAGAGCCATACTTGGCCAGAGCAGCCAGAGGACTTATCCTACACTCTCCTCACTGGCCAGACGGGTTGAAGAGGTCTCATTGATGTTTTATAAGCTTTGTTTAGCTTGTATTCCTAAGTCGCCTTCTACGACATCCACTGAAGGACTTGGAGTGGCCCAATTCTACTCTGCCGGAAACCACACTGCAATAGGCAACAGGGTCTATAAATGACTTTAAATAGGCATGACGATGAAAGAATATTTTGAAGCCCATCAGTTAGATTGAAAAAAATATTGTACACGTATTTTTCTTTTGTCTGAGAAACAAAAAATTAAAAATTCGCGTGACGTCATGGCTAGCTACGATTGTTCTTAGCGGTGACGTTGCAAGCGTTTTGATGCTGATGATGGCACAGTACAAATTTTTGACTTCTGCGCAAGGGTCGGTGCTAGAGTTTCGTGCCGCTACCTGTATCTTCGTAAAATTTTACTTTCTTGGTAAACTGAAAAATATGGGTCTATACTTTTTGGATAGTCTAAAAGATGGACTTATTTAAATCATACTTTTTTGACCCTGCCGTCACTCTTATTATATTGTTAACATCTTATGCACTTTATGCATGGTTTGCATAAAGTGCAAACCATTTATTTATTTATTTATTTATTACATTTTAGGAAGACTTACAGCTATAATACAGATTTTATAGAAACAATAAAAAATATAAAGCCATTTAAAAGTCTCCACAAGTAGAAATAAATTAGAAAAAAAGAAGATCAAGAAAATATAAAGAAGCAAGAACACGGTAGCCAGTGATATACAATAATTACATAATTAGCAAATAACATAAGTAAGTAGAAGGAAGAAATAAAATAATAAAATTTACAAATGAAATATATTTAGGGAAAGAGAAATCTAAAATTAAACTAAAAAATACACACCGCGAAATTTTAAGCTGTATAACTCAATACGAGTACCTAAGTATATAAAATAGTAAAAAAGAATATCTCATCCATCCATGATCCATATCCATGCCTAAAGTTTATAAAATATTGAGTATCGATATTGAGAGGTGGAAGAAAATCCGGATCCGGATACAATTAACGATTTTGCAAGTTGTTATGACCAGCTGCCTACCTCATTTTAAACCTTTGAAATGTCGCAATATCGCGTATACTCGTTCTAATATAAAATAATAAAACACACCTGTATGGGGTAGGCCAATGAGGAACGGTTTGCAATTTTTACAAGTACCTAATAAAATCCGCCATATTGTGAACTAGACATGGGTAATCTCGACTCCGAGGTGCGTTTCGGCTCACCTAATCTGAATCCTCATTCGGTACCGACTCATCTTATTGATTCCTACTCCCTTACCGACTCCGGCTCCATGATCTGCTAAGTATCGCTATCGGATCTTGGATCGAAAGAATACACACGTCCGTTTTGGTACCGGTTTCAATATGATACCGGGCTCTGTCTGTAGCTGTATTGGAGCAAACAATGTAACAAATATCTGTCTTGTTCTTATTTATAGAAAAAACATTCGCATCTTATTCTATCATAATATCATTTGCCGTTGGTTGGCGGCGCACGATGAATAACCGAAGCCTCCGTCCGATTCCATCCGAGTCCCGAGTATTTCCGATCTCGACACACGTGACGCGGTTGAGCCGAAACGAATGACTAGCGGAGTAGCGGATCGCGAGCGACGCGAGCCGAAGAGCGCCGATGAGCTGGCGGGAGGCGGGACTCGACGGGGATCAAATAACTCGCGAGAGTCGGTAAGATTTGCTCGGAGCTGATTAGGTTATCGGCTCCTGTTGAGTATTCGGCTCATTTGAATCTTCTAGTCCGGAGTTACCCATGTCTATTGTGAACCCTTTCTCTGAAGTGCAGATCCGTCTAATGTAAATCAACGTTGTATTGTATTGTATTGTATTGTAAATTCTTTATTGTACATAAATTGACACAAGTTAAACATAGATGAAACACAACAGTACAAAGGCGGACTTATCCCTGTCAGGGATCTCTTCCAGTCAACCCTACAACCAGAGGAGATAATGACCAAAGGTGGGGTGGAACACTGTACAATACTTACAAACTAAGACACTAAATGCTACTCATTATGAGTAGCATTTAGTGTATTTAGTACATTACTGAAATAATATACATACACATTATCTATACATACATACATACAATGTTATGTTGTGAGTAAATACGATACACACAATTTATTGAGAGATTAAAATAATTATCGTATGTAATTTTCCAGCATCTTTTTCTATATAAGCGAGGTTGACAATAATATATTTTATATGAGATCAATTGACATTGCTTAGCAATAAGGCCGCCTTTTGAGCATTTCCTAGTTTTTAAGATTATGTCATATACTTGGGTATTTAAATAAATAAATATATATATAGGGACAAATTACACTGATTGAGCTAGCCCCAAAGTAAGTTCGAGACTTGTGTTATGGGATAATAACTCAACGATACTATATTTTATAACAAATACATATATAGATAAACATCCAAGACACAGGACAATTTGAAAAAGGCCACTTTCTAACTTGCCCTGACCGGGAATCGAACCCGGGACCTCTGGGTGGCGGACTAGCATGGTGACCACTACGCCACGGAGGTCGTCAATTATTTTTGTTTAATAAAGATATTGTATTATATAGTTTATGAATTATCGGAGTTCATAAAACGGCGACATAATCTATTACCAACTTCTAATAACTAAAATCAGAGATAAAAGACTGCTAATAAAAAACACCCCTTTCAAGAAACCAATATCTCTCGAAGTTGTGCCGACGGTATGAAGTTTCCCGCGAATTTCTTTAATATTACGACCTAAAACTTTTAGGCATAATTTTATGCCTATTCAATCCTTATTATACTTAGTGAACGGGTTACTTACGTATAGAGTCAGCTACTGCCGACTATTCAATCCGCCAATGGATTCATATAGTCTGGTTTGAGTTAGCTTAACTGCCTCCGTGGTGAGTGGTTAGAGCGTTCGGCTCACACCCGGAGGTCGCGGGTTCGAATCCCGGCGGGGGCAACGACTTTGTGCTGTTGTCCTAGTTTGGTTAGGACATTGCAGGCTGATCACCTGACTGTCTGATAAGTAAGATGATCCGTGCTTCGGAGGGCACGTTAAGCCGTCGTCGGTCCCGGTCACTGTCTTTGACATTGGTCGTTACCTTAAACCATGTCAGAGGCCTTTAAGGCGGTTTAAAAACTCTGACACTAGGTTTAGTCACTAACACACACGATAAGAAGAAGAAGAGTTACGAGTAGCATATTTTAATACAAATTCAAATGTGTATACAAAATACCTATAGCAGTGACGTACACAATTATTTTTAAAAGGGTAGACACTAATCTTATCTAAATTAAGATAACGGCGGACAAATACTATGACAGGGTAGACAAACGCAAAATAAGTAAACATTCCTCTCAATTACTGGCCGGTTGACTGGAACAGATCCCTATACGGGATAAGTCCGCCGTTGTATGTTTACTTTTCTGATTTGTATCTGTGTTCTTTCTTGTGTACAATAAAGCTTTATAAACAAACAAACAAATAAACAAACTATGTGTCTGTATGAAATGCACGCTACTGACCTATATGTATAAGGATTTGGAGAAATTTTTGAACATACATACATATATACTATCACGTCTTTATCCCTAATGGGGCAAACAGAGCATTATGGGTTTTGCGGACGATAACTCCACCATTATTACTTTTTCTCGCTTTTGCTGGTATCGTTAGTTTTTCTTTAAAAATAAACTAAACTTTAATATACACTACACGCAATGTAAATAATACTTATTAACATATAAAAGTGCCTTTAGAGGTCTAATTACTGAATAAACATTTGTATCTTTTATATCTTTGAATCATCATCATATCAGCCACAGGAAGTCCACTGCTGGACATAGGCCTCCCCCAAGGATTTTCAAAACGCAATCGGAAGCGGCCTGCATCCAGCACCTTCCTGCAACATTGCGCAGGTCGTCTGACCATCTAGCAGGTGGGTGTCCTACGCTGCGCTTGCCGGTCTTTGAATGTCTTGGAACTATTTTGTAACCATGACTTATCTTTATACACGCTGACTTTTCATTGGTTTTGGAAAAAAAATGTCGTATATTAAATAAATTCCTCTATCCATATACGTAATCCAAATTTCTGGATGTCATAAGATAAAAAAGTTGCGTAAATGATTTTCGATCGAGACCACGTAGTTATACGCCGGCCGCCTACTGCGTAAAGTCGATGACCCCGGCCGGCCGGCGGGCGGTGTATGGCGGCGGTACTACTAATTGACCTCATAATTTTACTTTCGAGTTTTAGTCAACATTTTTTGTTTCTGAATTTTTATTTTGACCAGCTAATTAGGTCTTACTAACGATGCCTATGAAGTGGCCTTCGGCTTCTGAACCAATAAAAAATCACCGTGTATATAAAAATTACGTGTCACGTTGTTTGTCCACAATGGACTCCTAAGCTACTGAACCGATTTTAAATTTGATTTGCACACCATGTGCAATTTGATCCAACTTAAAAGATAGGATAGCTTACATCTCAATTTAGAGTCGCAATATTATTTTATTGCACTGGACTGATGCAGATACGCCGGAGTCACAAAGTCCACGCGAACGAAGTCGCGGGCATCAACTAGATATACCTATATATATTTTTCGTAGTTTAACAAGGTTATTACAAACAAACAGATATAGACTGAATGAAAGGGACAATTACCCAATTTACTCCCAATCACTGACCTTACCAATTAATTTATATAAAGTTCAAATATAAATCATCATCATCATATCAGCCACAGGAAGTCCACTGCTGGACATAGGCCTCCCCCAAGGATTTTCAAAACGCAATCGGAAGCGGCCTGCATCCAGCGCCTTCCTGCAACATTGCGCAGGTCGTCTGACCATCTAGCTGGTGGGTGTCCTACGCTGCGCTTGCCATTCTTTGAATGTCTTGGCACTATTTTGTAACCATGACTTATCTTTATATATAAAAATTACGTGTCACGTTTTTTGTCCACTATGGACTCCTAAGCTACTGAACCGATTTTAAATTTGATTTGCACACGTGTGCAATTTGATCCAACTTGAAAGATAGGATAGCTTACATCTCAATTTAGAGTCGCAATATTATTTTATTGCACTGGACTGATGCAGTACGCCGGAGTCACAAAGTCTACGCGAACGAAGTCGTGGACATCAGCTTGTACCTATATATATTGTTCGTAGTTCAACAAGGTTATTACAAACAAACAGATATAGACTGAATGAAAGGGACAATTACCCAATTTACTCCCAATCACTGACCTTACCAATTAATTTATATAAAGTTCACTGGTCCTAGCCTAGCCAGTGGGTCAAGTCAAGTCAAGTAACTGTTTTACTTTCATTTATAATTGCCACTTTCGTATTTAAGTTATCCAATTTCATTATTTTTTAAGGGTTCCGTACCCATTTGATCTGCTAAAGCGCGCATAAAAAATTATGTTCGTAATTTCTTGTTGGTGTATTATGTTCTTTATTGTGAATATGTGTGTTTTTAGATCAAATAAATCTATGTCCATGTCTAAAGGGTAAAAACAGGACCATATTACTAATATTCGCTGTCTGTCTGTCTGTCACCAGGCTGTATCCCATAAACCGTGATAGCTAGATAGTTAAAATTTTTACAGGTGATGTATTTCTGTTGCCGCTATAACAACAAATACTAAAAACTGATAAAATGAATATTCAAGCTCCTATACAAAAAACATGAAGAAGCACGTATTTGATAATTCCTCTCTTGTGATTATGATCCCCTACGGTACTCTATGGAAACCTCACCATAGAGTGAACGACATGAACAAATAAATTGTTTAATTGTACCCCTTCATAAAACGGAATGCGGCGTACAAATACATACGTACTTCAGGATTGTTTACGTCGACAATAGAACAACAAAGGGGAACCGCAATTATGTTCTTTACAAAATATATAATGTACAGAATTAACTCTCAAGCGTGTACATACACATAACTGATGGACACAAATCCTAAAATGTAGATAAAACTGCAAGAGCAAATTTTATACTTAGCTCCTATCTTTAAATCACCAATGTAGTATTAAACTTTAACATTAACCGTTAAATACAACACCTGAAATGTTTAAATCTTTACTTGAACATCTGTAGAAGACTTGTCGTCTCGACAGTCATGTAGAATCCTAAATCGCGACTGCAAGCAGCAGAACACAAAAAGGTTATTCGTTAACTATCACACTTGAAAGAATATAAATTGGGAATATAACTTTCCTGGGTTAAAAATAAATTATTTGGTACTGATAAGAAAATAAAACTTCTCAAAATACCGTCACTTGTCATGATCATATTCATCTTCAACGTGATTTTAGATTTATAACTGCAGAAAAACTAATATTAAAAGAGCTATTTGACTCCAAGTAACTATGACGCCATTAGTCTATATTTCATACAAACCGGAGAGAAAAAATCAGTTTTGACGTTTGTAAAAAAGTATGATTTGAGTTGTTTGTTGTTTTAATTTCCAATTAGCGAATTGTACATCTTAAATGATCCACTCAACCACCATAATTTCCAACTAATATTTATAATATTTATTAACCTAAGTAGGTGGCTATGTAAGTTCACTGGGACACGCTGTCTTTAAGTAATGTAATTGTAATAAATGTAATTTAAGTACTAATATCACTTCCCTACCGGTAGGTAGAAAGTACAATTAACTATTGTACCGTAGTTGAGACCTTTGCCCAGCAGTAGGATGAAATAGGTAAAAAATACTAGAATGAATCCGTGCACCCACTTTTGTTTCGTCTATGTTTTTTATATCTGTCGTCAAACAGTGTAGAGGGTGAATACATCTTAATAAAACAGCACAATATACCGAAATTTCCTCATCAAAAGCTGCAATTTTCTTTATCATCGTATAATTTATCTTTTTACTATTGTAATGCAACCATAACAAACAACATAAAACATAAGAGGATAAATAAAAAATCGGCCTCTTAAATCAGTAACGTAGTGATTATCTACAAATATAAGAAGTACAGACTTTCAATGAATTTGTCAGAAAAATCAGCGCTCCTAAAATCGGTAAGATTGTGCTATAAGTATCTATATGATTTAAAAAGTGCAGATTTTTTTTAATGAATAAAGGTATAATATTTTATATAGGAAACAAAAAGGAGAGAATGTAATAAATCTTTTATTTTTTTTTAAATCTAATAATAAACACAACACGACAAATCACACAGATTGAGCTAGCCACAAAGTAATTTCGAGACTTGTTTCACGAGATTCTAACTCAACGTTACTATATTTTATAACATATACATATTAGATCCATTAACATTTAGAAAAAGATCATTTTCCATCTTGTCGAATACGAACTCGAACACAAAAAATAATAGTGGTTTTTCCTTTCAATGAAAATAAAGGCTGAAACAAATTAAATAAAAGTTTGCGCGAGAACAAGTTAAATAGAATTATTTTATTCAAGTATTTGAGAGTGCAAATACTATTTGCTTGATTTAATAAGAGTAAATTTAATGTTTAAAAAATGTCGTTGATAAAATTCAACTGACACTAAAATGAAGAAAAAAAATTCAAGTCACACACTAAGCTCCTTGTTTATTTTACCAAATTGCATTGGAAACAATTTTAAAAATATGCCTGAATATTTTATGAGAATTAAGAAAATTTCGAATTTCAAAATAATATTTTACTAAAGTTTGAGTTTTAGTTTGTTTTTTATTTTAAAAATATTATTGTAGGACTTCGAAGATTTAAAGCTGAATATTATTTAAATTTTAAGAATTATTTTTAAAACTGGCCTTTCAAGAAATAACATCACTTTAACATCTTAAGCCTATTACCGGGTAGGCAGATCAGTGTCAGTATGGATCGCAAAACCCGAAGGCCACGCTAATAAATGTGGAAGGGACATACCCGTAACAAACCACGGCCTATACTAGATCACTATAGCATATAAAAACTATAGCTTTTGAAAAGAGCTTGTAATTGCTACGATATGTTGTTTCAAGAACTGGATCTCTTCATTCTCTCACCTGCTTCATTCAGAAATGGGCTGAGAAGAATACTTTCAACAAAGGTGTAGGATTTATCGCTCTTTATTTTAGTTTAGTTTAATTCTTCTTTAACTCTTAGTGACCTTTTTATGTAGTTCCTTTACACTGCTCAAAACATTATGAGTTAGTTATTAGTGGAAACTTTACTGATGTATGTTTAAGTAGTTAAGTTATATCAGTTTGTACAAGGCTATTGTTTGTTTCCCAAATAAATAAATAAAATTTAAAAAAATAAAAAAAAAATTAGAATAACAGTCAAAAAACAAAACAAAATTCACACTTCCATACAAAAGTGTGCAGCCCGCGCAATTCGTATAGGAATGCAATTTTTTTTTTTTACTTTTTCATTTCATTATACCAAAGTGATCTAGTATAGCGCGTGGTTCGATTTATTCAGGCAAAAGAAATCAGATTCAAAAGTATAAATACATAATTTGCTTAACCCACACCTGTTCGAAATAATTCTTTTGAATGACTTTAGCCTTGTACAATCTGTACGGGAGACGAAGCAGCTACACGAATTTCTACACGTTTTTATTTTCTCCCATTAATCACATCAGACTTCTTCTTCTTATATTTAAGAGCTGGGCTCTTGTCGGTGGAGTGCTTTCCATGTCTCTCTTCCTTCCGCTAAGGTTAAGAACTTAGCGGAAGGAAGAGAGACATGGAAAGCACATCAGACTATCATACTAATATTAAAAAAGCTGTTTTCGATTTTAGTAACGTGTAGCAAATTTTTTTACTACTACCAACCTTTTCTTTTTCTTACTGAAACATAAAATCTTTCGGTCAAAAAAGCCAATCTAAAAAGATCTTTAAAAGACACGAATTAAACTAAAATGGCGGAATGAAAAGCTTCCAAACGGTGTCGTTAACTTATTAAATCTTCATTGAAAGAATCAAGGGCCCGGCCCTGAAAGGGAGGGCAATGGGAATTTATTCGGGCCCTTTGTGTTCGGTAATGAATTCGGGTATTCGGTTTTATGGACAACTGTTACTTCCGGTTTATTTCCGGACGTATTAGCTATGTATGCAACCTTGATTTCCGTTATTATATTAAGCTTATTTCGTGGGTTTTAATATGTGAATGTTTTGGTTTATTTTTAGATGTATTATTGGTTTGTTTTGGCTATGTTTGTTTTACTTTGGGGCTAACTCAATCAGTGTAATTTGTCCCTATACATGTATGTGCATGTATGTCTCTTAATATTTTTTATTTTAATTTTAATTTCATTTGATTTAATAGGGAAAACTAACAGCCATATCTTATCTATTTAAACCATAACAACAAATAGTTATAAAACTTAGCCAATAATAAGTTTTCACTTATAGAAATAATATAGCAATTAAACCAATTTGATGACACTATTTTGAGTTGAAAGACATAATAGATAGTGTAATAAAATGAGACCAAAATTGTACAATTTAGTGTTTTGAAAATGAAAGGTTATGTCCTTGTATGTCCCTATATGTCCCTATTATGACCCTGATGTATAGTAAATTTTGGTAGATTATTGAGTTTAATTTCTAAATGATTAGTTCATCATCATTGTCATCCTATCAACCACAGGAAGCCCACTACTGGACATAGGCCTCAGTCCTCGCTTTCAAAACGACCGATCGGAAGCAACCTGCATCCAATGCCATCCTGCAACCTTGCTCAGATCGTCTAACTACCTAGGGGGGTATCCTATGCTGCGAGTATCTTCCCGCCCCATCGACCATCGGTTGTGTTCTACGTTGCGAAAACCTTTTTTCCCTATTATCATCAGTACTTTGCACTATATGGCCCCGCCTACAGTCACTTCAATGAGCTTATCCAATTGTTAAATCAAATTCAGTTGTTCACGCGAAACTGTAAACACAACCCTTGAACTCAGCAACCATTCGACCGATTTGGCTCATGTTCAAACTTAAAAAAATTATAGGTTACATCTATATAAACGTTTAGCAAATTTCATCAAGCCACGATCAAAAGTTATTGTAGAACAAACAAATATACATACATACAACGCCATTATTCAAGTCGACTAGCAAAACTCCGCATGCATCGCTAGTACGATAATTTTTTTTTGGGGCTACCTGAATTTTCCGAGGTCCAGTGGCAGTGGTCATTTAAGCTACGCACATTTGCGAAAAACGGCCACTTTTAGCTAATGTGCGTAGAAAAGCTTCACGATCGCACTTTAAATTATAATCATAAAATATTTAAAAGGGTTATCTAGGGTTTGGTCAAGACGAAATTTTGAATGATATCACCGTTCCCTTCAAATGATCTATTTCAAATGGGGGCGCCAATGGACTCCGGAAAATTTGGGTATGGCCTTAAGGATTAATACCACATTACTGCAATAATAAACAAAACCATTACATACCAATAACTATTTAGTATTATTGTGGCGAGAAGTCTGCCACACTTAACCTGGCCAGAATGTAACTCTAAATAATTTATTAGGGTTCCGTAATTCCGTTCCGGAACAAAGTACCTACATTATGAGAGTTTATCCCGTTACCACCGAAGTTTATACATCAAGAAACAAGTATGAAAATTCGCTAATTTCCAACAACTCAAATCAGATACTTTTTTGTTAAATGTCAAAACAAACATTTTCTTTGCGATTTTTATGAAATATAGGCTAATGACGTCATAGTTTGTTGGAGTCAAATAGCGCACGTAATATCAGTTTTTCTGCAATAATAAATCTGGAATCTCGCTGAAATGGATATGATAATGACAAATGGCATTATTTTGTGACGTTTTATTATAGCAGTACCAATATCTTTTATTTGTGACCCAGGAACGTGATTTTTGCATTAGACACATAACACACAGATAATAAAATTTGTTTAGCCTGCCATAGTTTGCGATTTTAAAAAGAAGTAAATATAACAAGGTACTAAATTAAAGTTGTTTTAGTTGTATTCAGTATTTTCAAACACCATTTTGCGCCTCATTGTAAAATTTAATCTTCCAATCCGCTAGGTGGCAACAAGTCAAATCAGACACTTTTTTTAAAACGTCAATACAAACATTTTCTATGGGATTTTTATGA
The DNA here is from genome assembly GCA_963555685.1 of Acrobasis consociella. NCBI lineage: Eukaryota > Metazoa > Arthropoda > Insecta > Lepidoptera > Pyralidae > Acrobasis > Acrobasis consociella. The sequence continues at coordinate 3,032,800 of OY743111.1, read as the reverse complement.
AATACGAAACGTGACGTCATGCTTTTTTGTAAAATAGCGCTCTTATATCAGTTTTTCTGCGTAAATAAATCTAAAATCATGTTGAAATGGATATGATCAATGAAAAGTATAACTCTTTTCCTTGACGTAAAATTTTTTGAACTGTACCGAAAAATTTATTTTTGACCCAGTCATGTACCCAATTCTCGAAAACTGTGTAAGTATAAGTACTTATCTAATCGGAAGTACCAAATAAACCGAACTTGTTACAAACAGATTTTAATTACTATGAATTACTATGAATAATTGACTGGTACAACGCTTCTAGCGTTAAGTTCGCCTATTGTTCTGTACAATTTGTATTTGATGAACAATAAAGATAAAATAAATAAAATAAAATGAATATTAGTTAGATACTCTCTAACAATATTTTAAACGCACTATTTATTTTAGTTTGAATTAAATACGGAACCGTTAATTTCAATTACTCGTCTCGCAATTACCGCTCTATTTTTAAATGAGTACGATTAGTATCTGGAGTATTATAATAAACATTTATTTCAATAGTGTTACCAATTACCATTATAGCGCTTGATAGCAGATATTGAAATCTCTTCCTAGTCGTGACGACCCCCTTATCGTAATGGTTAACATGCTAGTTTGCCACTCTAGGGATCGGGGTTCAATTCTCAGTCAGAGCAATTTGGAAAAGAAAAAACTTTTTTAAATTAACCAAGTTATCTGTTGTACTGAGATACAGATACATTTTCACGTCTTTATCCCTGACGGGGCAGACAGAGCCCAGGGCCGTAAGACCCAAGACCACGCTAGCGTGATGGTTGGCGTTAAATTGGAAAAGGTATCAAAATAGTGATGGGTTGCTAGCCGCATCGGCTATTAACATGATTCAAGTCTCGCCCACTAAGTTATACTGAGAAATCCAGTTATACTGTGGTGTAATGAGTTTCTTTCGGCGTTTCTTCTCAGCATGGGTCGTTGCGAAGCGCTAGTATCGATAGCTATTTTTATAAAATAAATTCAATTTTAATATACACTATACGTAATGTCATCATCATCATCATTTCAGCCGCATAACGTCCACTGCTGGACATAGGCCTCTCCCAAAGATTTCCAAAATGACCGATAGAGCGGCTTGCATCCAGCGCCTTCCAGCGACCTTGGTTAGGTCGTCAGTTAGACCACCTTGTGGGTGGGTGTCCTACGCTTCGCTTGCCTGTACGTGGTCGCCTTTCGAGAACCTTTCTGCCCCATCGGCCATCGGTTCGTCGCGCTATGTGACCCGCCCACTGCCATTTCAACGAGCTAATCCGCTGGGCTATGTCAGTGACTTTAGTTCTCCTACGAATTTCCTCATTTCTGATTCGATCACGTAGAGAAACACCGAGCATAGCCCTTTCCATAGCGCGTTGCACGACCTTGAGCCTTCTTATGAGACCCATAGTAAGGGACCATGTTTCAGAGCCATAAGTCATCACATTGGTTGAAAACTTTAGTCTTAATAAGACACTGAGTGTCTGTAAAGGTCTAATTACTGATTAAACATTTCAATCTTTGAGTCTTTGTTATATTCTTGGATGTCTCCCTTTTGTTCTTTCTTCCGCGCGTAGATTGTAAAAGCTTATCGGAAATGGGCAAAAATGCGGGTCATGTTAATAGGCGTAACTAGGAGCAACCCATCATCATTTCGATTTATTATTACACCATCACGCAGCTTTTAAAAGTGGCCTTTTTATTCTTGAGTCCTGGGCTCTTTCTGTTTTTAAGGTTCTGTTGCCAAATGGCAAAAACGGAACCCTTATGGATTCGTCATGTTTGTCTGTTTGTCTGTCTGTCCGTCCGTATGTCACAGCTACTTTATTCCGAAACTATAAGACACATACTGTTGAAACTTGGTAAGTAGATGTATTATGTGAACCGCATTAAGGTTTTGCCACAAAAATAGAAAAAAAAAATTGGGGGTTCCCCATACTTAGAACTGAAACTCAAAAAATTATTTTTCATTATACCCATACGTGTGGGATATCTATGGATAGGTCTTCAAAAATTATATTGAGCTTTCTAATATAATTTTTTCTAAACCGAATACTTTGCGCGAGAGACACTTCCAAAGTGGAAAAAAATGTGTCCCCCCCCCCCCCCCGACTCTCTAAAATAAGAGAATGATAAAACTAAAAAAAAATTATGATGTTCATTACCAGGAAAACTACCAGCGAAAATTGGTTTGAACGAGATCTAGTAAGTAGTTTTGTTTTAATACGTCATAAATCATAAACGGCAATTTTACTTTCATTCAATCAACTCAGATATAAAAATTTAAAAAAAAAACATACTACAAGGCTTTTATATTATGTATTTGCTACTACGGAACCCTTCATGGGTGATTCCGACTCGCACTGTCCTTTTTCATTAAGTACAAATATTTTAAGGGGTGATTCAGTTCATCATTTCGAACAACTTTTTCCAATAAATTTATATCGAAATATGAAAAGAAAATTTTCATTTTCCATAGTAATGATATCACGTGACCACTTCGAGTTGTATAAAAACCTAAAAAAATTTTTCGTATCTCGATATACATTTATTGGGAAAAGTTGTTCAAAATGATGGACTGAATTACCCCTTAAAATATTTGTACATAATAAAAAAGAACATTGTATAAAAACATTAATTCAAAATGAACAGTCAAATTCCCTACATGATCCCTACATGGGATAAGTCCGCCTTTGTATATTTGCTCTTTCGAATTTTTTGTACTTTATTTTGTTTTTTGGTACAATAAAGTTATTACAAACAAACAAACAAACAAACAAATTATTTACAGTGTCTGGTGATTTTATATCCTCTTGAAAACATTTTCAATTCGAAATTCAAGATTGCCTTTTTTTGCTTATATTACCACTGTTCTTAATTAGGTCTCCGTTTTGTTACGGTGACATTTAAAACTTTTTGGAACTTTTGCTCATTCATCAACAAGAATCATTTTGCTCTAAGCCACTTAGAATCCGCTATTTTCCAACAAGTCAAATCAGATACTTTTTACTAAACGTCAAAACAAACAGTTTCTATGGGATTTTGTATGAAATACAGGCAGATGACGTCATAGTTTTTTGGAGTCAAATTGCGCTCTTATTATAAGTTTTTCTGCATTAATAAATTTAAAATCACGCTAAAATGGTTATGTTCAAAGGCAAATGACATTATTTTGCAACGTTTTATTTTGTTATCAGTACAAAATAATTTTTTTTTGGCTTAGGAAAATACCCAATTACAAGCAGATTACTTTTCGCTACTTTCCAACAAACTCAAAGCAAATACATTTTTCTCAAAACAATTTTGTATGAAATAGACTAATGACGTCATAATTTTTTTTGAGTCAAATAGCGCTCATAACATAAGTTTTTCTGCACTAATAAATCTAAAAACACATTGAAATGGGTATGATCATGACAAGTGACATTATTTTGTGACTTTTGATTAACCTACTTTTAAAAAAGGAGGAGGTTATCAATTCGTCGCAATCTGTTTTAAAACCCAACTAGCAAAACTTTATCTTAGAAGTGTCTCAAGACCAATATTATTTGTTCTTAGTAGGGACTTATAGGTATCTGAAAGTGTCGAATTGGGCGCACCTACTTAGTTCATTTGCACTTATGGCTGATTTACAATGGTTGTCATTAAGTATTATAAAACTTACAATAATCTTGCTACTGCTGTTGTAAGAAACAAATAACTTGTCGTGCTTAAGAGTCCGGCGACCCTAGACTTCTCCATACAAACGTAGTACACGTTTAATTTTGAAACCACATGTCAGATTCCGGTAAAAATTGGTAATTGTAAAGAAATTGCAATTATCTAGGGTTATAACTGGTTTCCTACAGTAGAATTATGAACTGGAAAGAAAATATAACGATTTAGAAGTTTCCCATACTAATGGTCAAAAATGATATAAAACACTATATTCTATTTCAAGTTCATATTTTTACCGTCGGAAACTAGTTATAAACCTAGATAGTTGCAATATCTTTAAAATTACAAAATTTTGCCCAAATCGGACATGTCATTTTGAAATAAAACGTAGACTACGTTTGTATGGAAACTTGTATTTTGGTCTAGGGTAAGGGGAACCCTTAAATAAACAATGTAAGTAAATATTAGGTACTTTAGTGACATCTTTATTTCAATGGTATAATTTAATTATTTCATAACGTATGTGTTATTAACTTATTAAACAGCTTGCGGAGTGGATTTTTTCGAGAGTTTTTCAAATTAAATGTCGATATTTTCAAGGGCCCTTTTTGTAATATATCTAGAATTCTAATAAATTGTCTAATTTATTTTTGAAAATAAAGTAAATACAAATTTTGTAAGAAATTTGTTCTAATAAATATCTTTTTGTGACTTCTTATATACATCTACAAAAGTACATATTAAATCCGAATGGTTTCTAGTGCGAAATATCTTATTGCGTGCTTTTGTAAGGTGTTTTTTACTAATCAAGACAGACATAAGCCTTTTATAATTACTTAATTCTTACAAATACTTTTTTGTAAGACAATTTTGCTAGTTGGATGTTCACCGATTATTCGAAGAAGCCTGGAACAATCTTTTTTTTTAAAGGGTATGCTTGCGAGACAGTACCATTAAAATTATTTTTCTAAATTGGTTTTGTAGTTTGAGGGTGAAGTCAATATTAAGTTTTGTAAAATTATATTCTTCAAATACCAAATAATTTAAATTTTCTCCCAGGCGATAACCCAATTTCTAACTAAGCTTGCATTTACTACTTACCTGTTATAAATGTTTTTGGCTGAGGTTAAATCTTGCTTAGACGAGAAAGTTTAATGCCCTTCTTTCATAATACATCAGAAACTATGATTAACTAAGGATTAGCCAATTAAATTTAAATTTCGCGTAGAGAATAAATTCAAGTTCACTGATTAGAAATTAATATCGTATAATAACAACACGCACATATTTAGTTTGATGACCTAATAAGTGTTACTGAAGATCAAAGGGACAAGGGTTAACATATGCACTCTCGAGTAAATGCTTTTAATACGAGTTTCGTTAAATTTTGAACCAGTTTACCTTCTTATTATAAAAAGCATACTTAGTTAATCCGACCAAATCAAGTTGACATTTTCAGATGAGACAATGGTAGCTATTTACTAGATGTCAACTTGATTTGGTCGGACAATGGTTTACCTAAACCTAGTAACAAGTTTAGTTTGCGTTTTATAATAAGACGCTTAGGGTCGAGTCAATTAGCAATTAGTAATTAGTCCGTCTTTTAGATTATCCAAAAAAATGGATCCATATTTTTCAGTTTACCAAAAAAGTAAAAATTCACAAAGATACGGAGCGTTGGAAGTTCCGGAGTTGGGGCTTGCGACGTTACCGCTAAGTAAAAATCGTACCCAACCGTGACGTTATGCGAAATTTAAATGCGTCGTATCTTTGTCATTTTTTGTTTCTCAGAGAAAAGAACAAATACGTGTACAATATTTTTTAATAATCTAACCAATGGATCAAATGTATTTTTCCGTTATTAAGTTGCAAATAAACTTTGAAAATAAACTTGTGTTTAGTGGGTAATAACGACAAACAACTAATCTATAAAGTAGACAAACGTCCCATCTCCGTAATTAATAGCATTGTTATCGGCATCAAAAACAAGGAGAAGACATTCTTAGGGCTTTTAGGGTGCCTTACGTAGCAATTTCGAGAATTTCATTAAGATCTTTTTTGTGTCTCATGCCGAAGTTCAGCTAAAGTTCTGCTCAATATATCCAGTGGGGATGACAAACTATTTATGGTGTATAGGTTTGTTTGTTTGTTAGTTTGTAATAACTTTATTGTACCAAAACAAATACATATACAAAGACAGCTTACGAAAGAGCAAATATACAAAGGCGGACTTAACCCATGTAGGGATCTCTTCCAGTTAACCTGCGACAGATTTTAAATATTTTTTTGATTTTAAAGATTTTAGATAGGTTTTTAAACTATCCCGCTTTGAATAAATATTTATGTTACGGTTTCAATGGCGGAGCTGCCTTAGAAGCCAATTCCCATCGAGTTCCCTTAGCAGTCTTTCCCAAAGTGGGCGATAACGCCCCCTTGTGGGCGCTGCAGGTCTCAATATATGTGACCTATATATGTATATTTACATAATATACATATATAGGTCACAATAATTAATTAATTTAATTTGAAGTTATGGTGGTTTTTAAATAGGTGAAAAAATGGGGGCGCTAAAAAAATATTTATTCTCAAAGTGGGCAGTAGACAAAATAAGTTTGGGAACCACTGCCTTAGGGGCTTCTAACATATATGTATTTATTACTTACAACAATTATAACCTACGTATATCGGCGCACTTACTATTTTCAAAAGCCGTAAACTAACAGCATGACTGGATTGCACGCACCTACATATTCAAAATACGAACATTCTCTCTAGTTATTGAAATACACTCACAATGATAAATGTATAAACATGCTTAGATACATATTACTCACACTAAGTTAATAAAAATAAGCCGGACACGGCTTATTATATAGCTGTACTAGCCCAAATTCTCACCCAACGCCACTGTACGGTTTACAGTTTACATTATTCATGGTCACAGACAGACTGGCAGATAGTCTGTTTGGACCACGAAGGATGTAACCCCTATTCGAAACGTTAGACGAAATAACATAAAGTTTCGTGCTAAGCCCCGTTTATATAATCTATACATCTATACATATTATAAAACAGTAAAAAAGTGTGTCTGTACATTAAATATATCTCCAAAAAAAAAATATGGGGCGATGGAGACGTAGTAATAGAGTAAGAATTTTAAAAAAAATGTCTGTCTGTTTGTCTGTTTGTCTGTTTGTACACGCTAATCTCCGGAAATACTGGACGGATTCGAATGAGACTTTTTTTGTTATATAGCTATTAAGCCTGGGCAACATATAGGGTATAAATGATTTTGGAAAATGGAACGCCTGATGCAGAACCATAATGGTCCAGCTAAACTATAAGAGATATAAAAATGCCGCCTTAGTAAAAGTTGTTCAGCCTGATGAGCATTTTCCAGAGACATAAAGTCCACGCGAACGAAGTCGCGGGCTTCGGCTAGTAAATTAATAATATTTATGGTGAAGCTAGGTGCAACAATGATACATTCGTCAATCACTTAAAAATATTTCAGCAACTATTCATATTTTATATGGATTACTCGAATCGTGTGCAGTTATTATTATTTTTCAAGATTTGAATCGCATTATAATGTATTTATAGAGATATATCATGTATATAAACACTTAATTATAAGTAACTTCGTACTTGCCAGTTATAGCGAACACTAAGGTACTAATGAAACCCATTGTATCTGGTTTGATCCATCACCGTCTATATGTCAGGAGAGGCGTCGGGATAGTGGACAATTTATTTTATTAGTGCAGAATATTTATACCAAAACATAGTAACAGTGTTATATTAAATCTACACGTCCAGTTAGTACGTGAAGTGCTAAATTAACAAAATAAATTATTTGCTTAATAATCCTATCCTACTTCCTACTAATATAATATTATAAATGCGAAAGTGAGTTTGAATATTTGTTTGTTTGTTATCACTTCACGCTTCAACTACTAAACCGATTTGGATGAAATTTGGTATAGATATAGTTTAAGACTCGGGCAAGGACATAAGTAGGGTACTATTTATAGTAGCCCGCGGGCAGTATATATTTTATCCTAGTTCACAATTCACATTAAGTACAAATATAATGATACTGTCATACCAGTAACCCTGTATATTGGAATAAAGCTGATCTAAGTCAAACAGCATAACAACAAAACAATCTCTTTATCAGAGATTACAAAAATCCCTAATAACGTTTATCAGGGAAAGTGGATCCCACGCACTTCGGCCCTTTTATTTTTAGGGCATGGCCTTAAATAAAAATAACAGTACCTACGTGTGTTTTAACAAAGCCTGATTCTACGTTTTAGCGCCTTTTTTAAATGAAAGTAAATATTTGTTTTCCTTTTAATACAGTCTACAAAAATCTCCGATGCAAAAGTCTCCGATAATCCAAATAAAAAAAAATGGCCTTACTTTGTACAGAAAAAGATTTTTTTTTAGTTTATATATTGTGGTTTATACAGATTCGTATAATATTTTATTGCTTGTGTAAACAAATATATATAGCTGTATGAAGACAAACAGAAGCTTCAAAATAACACATGTACCTAGGAGTTACGATAAAAAAATTAAATTAAATTTTAAGACATCAATAAAAAGAAATTACATTTTTATTCATAATAATTTTAACATTGAATTTGATACATACTAAGAAATAATCCGCATGCCGTTCCGTTATTTTTTGTTGCAATGCCCTAACAGGGTTTATGTTGTACCTACTAACCTAAGAAGTGACTGTGTAGTGTAATCTAATACATGTATAATGTGAAAAGCAAAATTGAAAATTAAAAAAAATGTGTGAAAAATTTACGTCACTTTTTCATTCTCTTTTCTACCTACACACCAAAAGCCACAATTAGAATACATCTGTCTTCAAAATAATTAAAAAAAAAGACGTCAATAATATGCAAATGTATTTAAAGGAAAATTTTTGTCAGTGACCGACCAATTTGCTCCCTAATCTGTTGGGCAAAAAACACAAAATGTGTCCACAAAAACACCCAATGATCGAGGGACACAAATTAATCTCGCCCCTTTTAATTAACGAGAAACCTTATCGAGCTGATTGAATAATAACAGGAGTCAAATAGATTTATTATGCCTATGTTATGTTTTGTTAGCTTTGTTTGGAGACAGATTTTTCGATAAAAGATTGCACGCCTCATAAGCGGAGCGTTGACTTATTAAAAGCGAAATGTATTTCGCTTTCGTTTTTGAATCATTGGGAATGGGGAAGGCAAGCGATCCATTACTTTTTGATTACTTTTTGTCCCACTGTTATGCCATAAATTAGGTCTTTCGGGCTCAAGGCCCTAGGCGCTACTTAGAGACGAAAAATCTTAAATTCTCCGACTGCTTCATTACGGATAAAGACGTGACAGTGTATGTACTGTGTATAAATTGTAGAATGTCAATAATTATCATATTGATTATCTAGTATACTGGATTGGAGTTAAAAAAAAAACAAGCTTATAAATATTCTTCTTCTTTTTATCGTGTGTGTTAGTGACTAACACTAGTGTCAGAGATTTTAAACCGCCTTATAGGCCTCTGACATGGTTTTAGGTAACGACCAATATCAAAGACAGTGACCGGGACCGACGGCTTAACGTGCCCTCCGAAGCACGGATCATCTTACCTGTCTGTCTGTTTGTCTGTTTGTCTGTATGTCTGTTTGTCTGTTTGTACACGCTAATCTCCGGAAATACTGGACGGATTCGAATGAGACTTTTTTTGTTATATAGCTATTAAGCCTGGGCAACATATAGGGTATAAATGATTTTGGAAAATGGAACGCCTGATGCAGAACCATAATGGTCCATCTAAACTATAAGAGATATAAAAATGCCGCCTTAGTAAAAGTTGTTCAGCCTGATGAGCATTTTCCAGAGACATAAAGTCCACGCGAACGAAGTCGCGGGCTTCGGCTAGTAAATTAATAATATTTATGGTGAAGCTAGGTGCAACAATGATACATTCGTCAATCACTTAAAAATATTTCAGCAACTATTCATATTTTATATGGATTACTCGAATCGTGTGCAGTTATTATTATTTTTCAAGATTTGAATCGCATTATAATGTATTTATAGAGATATATCATGTATATAAACACTTAATTATAAGTAACTTCGTACTTGCCAGTTATAGCGAACACTAAGGTACTAATGAAACCCATTGTATCTGGTTCGATCCATCACCGTCTATATGTCAGGAGAGGCGTCGGGATAGTGGACAATTTATTTTATTAGTGCAGAATATTTATACCAAAACATAGTAACAGTGTTATATTAAATCTACACGTCCAGTTAGTACGTGAAGTGCTAAATTAACAAAATAAATTATTTGCTTAATAATCCTATCCTACTTCCTACTAATATAATATTATAAATGCGAAAGTGAGTTTGAATATTTGTTTGTTTGTTATCACTTCACGCTTCAACTACTAAACCGATTTGGATGAAATTTGGTATAGATATAGTTTAAGACTCGGGCAAGGACATAAGTAGGGTACTATTTATAGTAGCCCGCGGGTGACTAACACTAGTGTCAGAGATTTTAAACCGCCTTATAGGCCTCTGACTTGGTTTTAGGTAACGACCAATATCAAAGACAGTGACCGGGACCGACGGCTTAACGTGCCCTCCGAAGCACGGATCATCTTACCTATCAGATAATAAATATTAATAATTATTCTATAAGTAAGGTACCCTTTTTGTTAGTCAATAAAGTAAAATAGAGTCCAACCAAAATAACCTTTTAAAAAAACTTTGTACAAGCTATTATTGTGAGACCTACGTACTTATAAAGACAAATAAGACCAAACTCAATAGAGTTGCGTCATTTTATTACTGAGTTCAATCGACCACCTTCCGTCTCCATGATCAAAACCTAGGCATCGTTTACTATAAAGTGTTCAAGACAAATCAAACAAGTCCTACTCAATAAGGTTGTTTTACAACTGAATTATGGCGAATATCTCCCGGGTCCATCATCAGAATAGCTCATGGACTCCATAATATTATATTGTTATCTAACTTACACAAGTATGCAAAATTTCAGATAAATCGGTTGAGGATAACTGGTTGAAAATTAAAGTTGCAAAATTTTACCTAAACAAACATTCATACATACGAGTATACGTACAAGATACATTGCAAGTTAAATAAAAGCTTGTAAAAACAGAACAGCGGCCAATGTTTGAGATAGCTGGTCTATAAAATCTACGTCAATGTTCAAAACAATGGTATTAAAAACTTTATAATCCCTGCAATACAGCTTGGTTAAAAAAGTGTTTTACTACCAGAAGTGCCATTTTTGAAACGCGGAGTCATCTAAACGAATGGTTTTTCCATACAAAAAACCATTCGTGTAGTGACTCCGCGTTTGAAAAATAGCACCTCAGCACATGACATCGCAACTTTGTAGAGCAATTGCCCCTGGGAACACTCGTAGTGAGTGTAACACGATGATAGCAATCTTTTTTCTGGGTTATTCAGTCTTAGGGATCGTCCATTATTCATGTGAGGTTCAGAAGGGAGAGGGGAATTAGTCGAAGACCTCACCATATACAATAAAACCAGCCAAGTGCGAGTCGGACTCACGCACGAAAGGTTCCGTACCATTATCTGTAAAAAAATCAGGTTTGTTGTGTGGGAGCCCCACTTAAACATTTATTATATTCTGTTTTTAATTTTTTGTTATAATAGCGGCTAATTAATAATTAAATTTGTTGTTATAGTGGCTACAGAAACGCACCATCTGTAAAAATTTCAACTGTCTATCACGGTTTATTATATAAGTTCTTGCTAGGTCTTGTTTATATACTCATGTATATAAACGAGACCTAGCACAAATGTATACAAACGAACCTTTTTTGCTGTGTCTAATATTTCGAATAGAAGTCTCATCTTTTGTGGTCGCAGATAAACTAGCTGAAGAACAACGGTGTCTTCTTGTTGATGGTAAACGCAGTTGTTTGATAATTTAACAACAAAAAGATCCGTGCTATGTCCCGTCCTGGTTTATACATGAACCATGGGAAGACGTAAAATTGAGTACTTTCCACAACCAAAATACATAAATAAATTAATAATAAAATAAATTATTTAGTACTTGTCACAAAATAATTTTACTTATCATGACCATATCAAATTTCTACCAGATTTTAGATTTATTATTGCAAAATATGACTAATTGATTCCAAGAAACGATGACGTCATGTATATTTTTCATATAAATCCCATAGAAAATGTTTGTTTTGACGTTTAGAAAAAAATATCTGATTGGACTTGTTGGGAAGTCGCGGATTGTATACACTCCTTGGGGGATCCCAAAGAAAACCTCAAATCCAATAAATCGAATCACATATTTATAACCCTCGCTTTCCGCTCTGTTGGATAATTCCCGTGATCTAATACGTTCTTTATTTAACCGCCAATAATAGGCTATTTAAACCGACTTCCAAAAAAAAGAAGGTGATACCTGTTATATAAAAATATCAGAATATATAAATATCTACTTTTACACTACACACATATATACTTATATGCATATCTACTTATTACCTAAAATATAAATACATGGCTGTAAAGAAAAGAATTCCCCTTCCATCGGATTTTAAAGGCTTGTCTTACTTATTTTCGGTTTCGGATTTTGTTACTTAGTGATATGAAAAATAATAATTGGCCAAGTGCATGTCGGGCCCCGCGCAGTGTAGGGTTCCGTAGTTGCGAATGCTAACTTTGAGTTCATGCCACTAAAAACGTCTAAACACGAATTATCTATTGAATTCGTACATTTTATAATTTGTAATTTTTCCGAGTACATTTTATAATTTGATCGCCTATAACTTTTTAATTTGTAAAGCCTCCGTAGCTCTGATAGTTTTACAGGTGAACTGTCACTCGTCTGTAAGAGCCCAAAGAATGAGTTAGTCTACAATGTTCTTAAGGCTGCTACCCGCGCTAGCGACCTTGAAAATACAAAAAAAAATTAATTCCTCTTTCTGTAAGTGAGATTATCAGAAACCCTCGTACAACGTTTTAGCTAGTATCCTTAAGTTAGGTACATTAGAACCTCGAAAGTCAGTCTTAAATGCAAATAGTCTGATTAGAAATTCGTCTAAACCACAACTCGGAACTCGTTTAATAGCAACTCGTCTAAGTTGCAAGTAGTTCAATTGTTACTTTTAACTAAATAAGCTATTTTCAAACAAGTCAAATCAGATACTTTTTTCTAAACGTCAAAACAAAGAGTTTCTATGGGATTTTGTATGAAATACAGGCAGATGAAATCATAGTTTTTAAGAGTCTAATAGCGCTCTTATCGAATGATAAATTTAAAATCACGTTAAAATGCATATGTTCAAAAACAAGTGACATTATTTTGTTATCAGTACAAAATAATTAATTTTTGGCTTAGAAAAATACCCAATTGCGCTTGACAAGAAGACAATTATAAACTAGGTACCTATCTCCAAAACAAACATTTTTTGTTTTCGGCCGAAAAGCGTTGGACAATGTCGAATCGTCACAATTCTGCAGCCCATTGGGCAGGATAACAACTTTGACTATATTCTATTTCTGTTTCGAACTGTGCTATATTTCATTATGCGTCCTTATTTCAGAAGCAATCATTTGGAAGTGATTCCTATATAGAAGATTATTATGTTGTGATCTGAGATTCCTTCTTTCGTCATCTTTTGCGTTTGCCCTGTGGTTTCTGGTAGTGTAGAATAGGACCAATTCAAGTCTTCCCGTGGTTGTCGCAGAAGGCGACTTAGGAAATACAAGATAAACAAAGCTTTGAAACATGAATGAGTCCTCTCCAAACCAACTGGCCAGCGTGCAGAGTGTAGGCCAAATCCTCTGGCTGCTCTGGCCAAGTATAGCTCTGCTAGTGCAGTGGAGACTAAAAAGATCTGATGATGTTGTGTAAATATCTTTTGTACAAGACATGACTACACCAAAAATGAAGTATTATGTTTTTGAGGTTCATGTAAGTTTCTTCATTTCATAATAACTTTGAAATGAATCCTTACATCATCCTGAGTGACAAAGCTATTTAGAAATTAAAGATACAGATACATTTTCACGTCTATATCCCTGACGGTGCAGACAGAGCCCGGGGCCGTAAGACCCAAAGGCCACGCTTAGCGTGATGGTGGGAGTTAAGATGGAAAAAGAATCAAAATAGTGATGGGTTGCTAGCCGCATCGCCTATTATCATGATTCAAATTTCGCCCATTCCCTCGAAAGGCTTATACGATCTGCCCGGGAAGAGAAGCAGCTGGTAAATTCTAAGTTTTTTCTTTTCACCCAGACCAGCACAGAAATTAAAGGGCAGTATATTTTTTTACATAAGTTGTATTTTTAGTATAGTTAATTTTTAATTTAGGTTATAATTTTAGTGTATATAATTTAAGTTATAAATGTAAACACAGTACATAGGTGCTACTTATTTCTAAAGATTTTTTTTCAGTAGACCCGCGAGATGACATATGAAGAAAGAGATAATTGCAGTGTACAATACAAATATAAGTACAAGATATATAAATAAATTTAAAAAAGCATACATACATAAACGTAAGTAAATAAAACTTACATAAATACATAACTAAATATATGTGTACTCATTTATACCTATATACAATACAATACCCTTTATTGCACAAAATAAAATACAGCACATAATTATCTTAAAAACTAGGAAATGCGCATACACCTAATAAATGAGGTACATAAGAATAATTTATATGATGATCAGGATGATAAGACATTTATTCTTAGTTTTATGTTTTGTTAAAAAATTTTTTTTTTTTGTTAAATATTTACCATTTCTATGATTAGGACAGCACAGACCTAAATAACGCTGGATTAACTTCGCCTATGATAATAATAGGGGTGACGACAGATTAGCAGATTAGTAGTAGTCCCAAGTTTCGTCAAAGTTCCGGAGTGGGGGCTTGCGACGTCACACTTAAGTAAAAATCGTTCTTAAGTGTGACGTCACGCGAAATTTCAATGCGCTGTATCTAAGTTATTTTTGGTTTCTCAAAGAAAAGAAAAAAATACGTGTACAATATTTTTTCATAATTTAACCGATGAACCAAAAATATTTTTCCATTCTTCATGTCTATTTTAATTCGTTTCTCGCTCAAAGGATTTACAACGTTAAAATACTGCTAGCATTTTAGGAAACTTTGGGCCAGGGACGATTCGAGCGGTTTATTATATTGATCATTATGACGAAGTAAGTTGCGCATACTTATTTTTAACTAGGTAAGTACATCTTTAGACAAAGTATGTACAGGGTTTTTTTTTTTTAGAAACACTTTTTGACGAAGCTTGTTGCTGATGTATCTTCTTAGTAAATCTGTTTATTGAGTTTACGTGATAATAATTTTTTAATATGTGTAGATTTACTAAATATTCTGAAAAACTTTTTTACAAACATTTTAATTGTCTTTTAAATTTTACAAACAAATAGTTAGTAAACTTTTATTCGATTAAATAAAATATAAAACTGCCCAGACAAATCGATTCTTAGTTAATTAAATTAGAATAAAATGCCCCTTAAACTAATTTATTATGTGTGTGTACACTATTTTAAATGACCATATAAATATCTATACGTTTAATTGCAAATCATTGAGTGATGGATGATCATGATAGCAATACGAATTAAGTACGTTTAAGTATAGTAGCCAAAAAGAAAAAAGATTATAACCATAACTTTTCAACGCATTTAAATATAAACGACATAATAGGACACCAAGGCAAAAACTCCAATTATTATGACGTTATTTATATGCAAAAACCGCGCTTGTATGCTGTTACAAGGAGTTCAAGTCATTTAATGCGCACACATTATCGTCATACTTCTAAGAAACTACTTCTAGTAACTACATAATTAATTTACTTACAATTTACGAGCGCGAACAATCTTCACTCACAAAAAAAACACTTGAAAATTAAAAACAGAACTTCGAAACAAAAACATCACTAAAAAGTTTGCAAACTCTTTCGTAAGTTTCAAACTTGAAAACTATTATTTTTAAATCAAGTCACATCGTTCGAAAACATTTTGCGAAGTTTCACTTTATTCTAGTTTCGAGTTTTTCGATCGCGTTCCGTTGTACGCTCGCGTTCTCCACGCGCGCGCTCCCGACGACGCTCTGTTCTCAAATGTAGCGGGAAAGCGTTTCGTTTCGCACTTTCGGTGCCGTTTTTGCAACACTGTCATTCAAGCTTTGATTGAAGCTTATGGTGCGTAATGTTTATCTTAGTGTTATCACTAATTATGCATAACGAGGTTTATTCAATCTTGGCTTTGAAGTGTTATCTTTCCCACTCGATTCGACAGTTTTAGTTGCCAATGTTTACATTAAATTTTAGGATTTCTAAAGGCATTAGCAGAAGATATAGAACATAGTCTACCAAAACGCAAGTCTCAAGGGCATTGATACTGAAATGTGTTATTGATAGTTCACGTTGGTTAGGAAAAAAGAAAAAACTTGTAATGTACAATTTTTTTTGTCGTTTTTACTAATATTACTCGAAGACGCGTGGACCGATTGGGAAATTATTTGTTTGAAAGGGCTTACTTGTCAGGTGTTCATTAAAATTTTATCAAAATCGGTTGTGTAGTTTGGCGTTGAAGGCGGGTTATTAGTTATGAAAAGTTATACACTCCATCATCAGATACTAATTTCGAAATTCATCATCTATTTTGTGATTTTTAGGGTTCATACCCAAAGGGTAAAAACGGGACCTTATTATTAAGACTCCGCTTTCCGTCCGTTTGTCGGCCTCTCTGGTCGTCTGTCCGTCTGTCGCTAGGTTGTATCTCATTAACCGTGATAGCTAGACAGTTAAAATTTTCAAAGATGAGTATTTCTTTTTCCGCTGTAACAACAAATACTAAAAACAGAATAAAATATATATTAAGCGGGGCTTCGATACGACACAACAAAACGCGTTTTTTTTTTCGACAAGAAAAACGCGTTTTTTTTGCCGTTTTTGCTTGATATTAATAACGGCAACAAGTAGGTGCTTGAAATATTTACAGAATATTAAGTAGTACATTCACTTTTAAAATAATTAAAATAAAATTAATATTCAAGGTGGGTTCCCATGCAACAAACGTGATTTTTTGTATATAATGCTACGAAACCCTTTGTGCGCGAGTCCGACTCGCACTTGACCGGTTATTTTCCTCGTCCTCAGTCTTCAGTGGACTTTTTCTCGCAACTTTGTTCACGTGAATTCAGTTTTCCACTTAGCGATTCAGGTAAAATAAAAGTTTAAAACCTAATTTCAGGCCATCAGGAAAAAGTTTTAGTCCAATCTATCGAGAAACTTTAGCGTTACGGCCTAACAAACAAACAATTAGACAAAACTCTACTTTAATTGCCAATTTTGAGTTCAGCCGTTTCGTACAGAAGAGAAAAGTTTTTGTTGAGTTTTAGAGAAACACTTAGATCGATAAATTCTAAAAATAGGTTTTTGTAACACCTGTTGCTGTCGCGCTGGGCCCGAATCACCTGTCGCTATGTGCGATAGAGACAAATGCGGCTCGTATAGATAATACCTATAAAAAGTACACAAAGTCGTCTTCCTGATTTCTTTTTCATTGCTTTTTTATAAAAAATTTAAGAAAATATGTGGCTCGTCAAATTTGTTTGCTAGATGTTGGAACACTTTGAAAAATCTTGCCCATTTTATAGGTTTCTGGAGGTTTGTATCGTACCTCTTTTAATAATAAAATTATGAAAAAGACTCAAACATAGAAACATAATAATTTAGGTATCGTTTTTTTTTTTGGAAAAAAACTTCTTTCTTGCCATTTTCCTCATGACTGAGGGTCGTGATAAACTTAAAGTCGATATATTATATACAATAAATATAAATACATACTATATAAAAATTGAGCCTGAGTCACTGCGCTCGCAGGGTAGGGTACCCAAGAGGTTGGCGGCATTTCCGCGTTGAATAGCCAAGCTCAGCCTCAGGCCGAAATGTTTTCCAAACTTACATCTTGTTTATCGTTCGAATCGAAATACACTAAAACTAATGTACCATTTACCCCTATTTCAATCAACCCTGTAAACTTTCCTTTATCCAGACCGTGTCGGCAATCAATCTCAACAAGGAAGCGAGCATTGTTTTCACCGCAACTGACTCAGCTTTTCCAACATCACGCATTCTTTCAGTCTGTCAAAACATCGGAATGCGTGTTTTTGTGATTTTTGTGAGTTAAATAATGGAATGAATTGAAGAAATAAAATGAACAAACATCTTTTGTAAACCCTCACAAAAAAGAGGTTTGACGCTCATATGTCTGTCTGTGTCATCATAGCGCTCGAACGGATTAAGAATTAAGAATTAAAGAATTTATTTGAACATTTAAACATAGGTACATTTAACACATAATAATCGTAAACAACCACTATAGTATAAAACTGTATTGCAGTTGTTTACACCCAAATTCGGAACACGGTTATAAGCAAACATTTCAACAAAGTACTTAATTAAATTTGTAAGTGGGAGGTAAGCAAAATACAATATTATCTATTAGTTTATAATACTTAATCTATTTTAAGGTGAAGGACTTGGGTGGGGGATGAATGGATATCATTGATGAAAATAAGTTCAGCCGATTATAAGTTATTGGGAGTTAACGCTTGGAAACTATGTCACAAACTCATAATATTTCTGAAAGATCTATTCAACGATACCTCACATGATGGGTTAGTCGAGAAAAAAAAATTACTCCCACATTACTTGTATGGCAACCTTAAAAAAATATATTTTTTCAACATTTTATTTTACCACTTTTTTCGCATAATTAACATACACATTCATGTCAAATCACAGCTTTCTAGTATTTATGTTCTCTTAGTGAAACGTGGACAGACAGATAGAAAGACATGGCGAAACTATAAGGGTTCCTTGTCTACTACGCAACCCTAAAAAGGCGTAAAAACGGCCTACCGTTTTAGTTGCTTAAAACTACTTTTTGTCCGGCGGGCCGTATGCGTGTTAGCTAACTAACTTACTATTATATTTTAATAGTACTAAGTAGCTAACAGGCAAATATAACATGAAAATTGCATCAAACCGATCCACTTCGCCCTCAACCCCTCGGGGTAAATGCAAACGACAAACACAAACTCGAATCATAACACCCGGAAGCTTTTGCGTTAAAAATAGCGCTTTTATCGAGCTTATTCCTTTCAGAACAATCCCGAGACTTGTGTAGATCGTATTTGTCGTATAGTTTGTACAATGTTTGTTCAGCCTGAACTTTTCGCAAGTGGCAATTGCCCCTTATCCATGTCGTTTATTTATTTGCCTATATAATTTTTGGACATTTTGAGATTTGAACATTTTGAGACTTGGATATTTTGAAGCCTTTGGACATTTTGATAATTGGACATTATAACCTTAAAATGTTTTGTAATTATTTTGAAATCGGAATAGTTTAGACAAATGTAAAACAACCTATTTTAACTTATTATATATCTACACTTTTTTACTGAATTTTATTTATCTTTCTAATTTATTATTTTTTTTACTGGGAGAAAATAAAAAATAATAATAAAAAAAAAGGCCAGAGCTGCTTCTCTGCTCGCGGCGAGTAGAGCAAGAATATAAATAACCACTAAGCCATAATACACCGAAAGCTATTGCGTTTGTTTGTTTTTCGTGTGTGTAGGTGACCAATACTGGTGTCAGATTCTCCAAGCTGTAAAGACATCTGACATAGATGTTAGAGCTGCGATAGCAAAAGTTGATCGAGTAAATGGGCAGTCAGGTAAATAAAGGCAAATAAAAAAATATTATTCAATATTACTAAATATAGATATACTTACAGATACATTTACACGTCTTTATCCCTCACGGGGTAGACAGAGCCCAAGGCCTTAAGACCCAAAGGCTACGCTTAGCGTAGGTAATGGTGGGTGTCTGGGAGAAAGGAAAAAAGTATGTATACCAGTTGCTTATCTTCCCGCATAGATCGAAAGAACTGATCTATATTAAATGCCAAAATAATATAATGAACTAGGTATACATACTAAAGTTTTCCGAATACCAACATAGTCGTTGGAAATACTCAGTTATGTTTACATGCTATTTTCTCGTAACCATTTGGTAAATTTCCACCGAATCGAGTATAATCCCTGGAGTAACGTATCTCACTAGAAATAACACGAAAAATTCCGATAAATGATGGAGCTGGAAACTTGGCAATCTATTTTTAATATAGGTATACTTCTTGTAAGTTTATCATTCATCATATCAGCCGCATAACATCCACTGCTGGACATAGGCCTCTCCCAAGGATTTCCAAAATGACCGATCTAGAGCGGCTTGCCTGCAACAACCTTGATCAGGTTGTCAGACCACCTTGTGGGGTGTCCTACGCTTTGGTTACCAGTACGTAGTTGCCATTCGAGAACCTTTTTGCCCCATCGGCCATCGGTTCGTCGCGCTATGTGTCCCGCCCATTACCATTTCAATGAGCTAATCTGCTGTAAGTTGTTTTTATTTAAAATTTCTCTACGTACATACATGCACTATCACGTCTATAACCCTAATGGACCAGACAGAGCATTTTGGGTCTTGCGGCTTTAAGCAGACTGAGCCCAGAGTCGCTAGTCCAAAGGCCACGTTTACCTTTATGGATAAATGGTGGAACATCGCATTTTCACTCATTCCTCTGATCGGCTTCTAATATCTGCGTGGAAAAAGAGGCAGCTGATTCACTGATTACTGAATAGAATGGGATAGGATATCGAGTAGAATAGGACCACTCCAAGTCATCCCGTGGATGTCGTAGAAAGCGTCTAAGGAGTTACATGCTAAACAAAGCAAACATCAATGAGACCTTTCCAACCCGTCTTGTCAGCAAGGAGAGTTTAGGCCAAATCCTCTGGCTGCTCTGGCCAAGTATGGCTCTAGTAGTACAGAGAGGGTCGTGCTCCTGCAGTGGAGACTAAAAAGGACCTGATGATGATGACACGCTGACAATTCTAAGTTTTTCTTTGTAACTACATATTATCATATTCGAAAAGTATTATTGGATGTCTGCCAGTTAGATTATTTTAAAAAATAGAACCAAATTTTCCAGTAGAAAACATAAAGATCGAAGTTCAGGAATTGCGTGTGACATCACCACCCTGTGAAAATTGTACAATCCCGCGTCATGCGAAATTTTTATGCGCTATATCTTTGTCAATATTTGTTAGACGGAGACAAGAAAAAAAGGCCAAGTGCGAGTCGGACTCGCCCATGAAGGGTTCCTTAGCAGCAAGTAATATAATATAAAAGTCTTGCAGTGTGTTTTTTTTATTTTTATATTTGAGTTGATTAAATGAAAGGTAAATTGCGGTGTATGATTTATGTATGACGTATTAAAAAAAAACTACTTATTAGATCTCGTTCAAACCAATTTTCGCTGGTAGTTTTCATGGTAATGAACATCATATATATTTTAGTTTTATCATTCTCTTATTTTAGGAGTTACGGGGGGGACACACACACTTTTTTCCACTTTGAAAGTGTCTCTCGCGCAAAGTTTTCAGTTTAGAAAAAATGATACGTTTTTGAAGACCTATCCGTAGATACCCAATACGTATGGGTTTGATGAAAAATAAATTTTTGAGTTTCAGTTCTAAGTACGGGGACCCCTAAAATTTATTGTTTTTTTTTTTCTATTTTTGTGTCATAACCTTAATGCGGTTCACAGATTACATCTACTTACCAAGTTTCAACAGTATAGGTCTTATAGTTTCGGAAAAAAGTGGCTGTGACATACGGACGGACAGACAGACAGACAGACAGACATGACGAATCCATAAGGGTTCCGTTTTTTGCCATTTGGCTACGGAACCCTAAAAACATGTAATATTTTTGAATAATTTACCTGATGAGCTAAAAAATATTTTCCGAACGGACCTATCATTAGAAAACATACGCCTTAGGTACGAATAATAGGGATGTGTACTGAGTAAAAATATTTTACTTAGTCCGTCAACTTATTAAAAAAAAAGACCCATATTTGTCATTTTGCAAAGAAGTACAAATTCACATACTGGCAAGCGTACTGGCAAGCGAAGCGTAGGGCACCCACCTACAAGGTGGTCAGATGACCTGACCAGGGTCTCTGGAAAGAGCTGGATGCAGGCCGCTCTTGATCGGTCATTTTGGAAATTTTTGGGAGAGGCCTATGTCCAGCTGTGGACGTTATGCGGCTGAAATGATGATGATGATGATGATGACAAATTCACAAAGATACAGCGCTTCGAAGTTTCGGAATGGGGATGATTTACGTTGATTAAATATCGTAGCCGATCGTGACGTCACACAAAATTTAAATGCTCTATCTTTATCAGTATTTGCTAATTAGAGAAAATAAAAAATACGTATATCATACTTGTTAATAATCTATCAAATGAGCCAAATAGTAGATTGTGTTACAAGTGGTTAAGGCTTTTAATTTGATGTAGTTTTTATTCAAGAAATACTAAGAAATATTTTTTGAAGGAACAACTTCTGATAAAATGTTCACTCATAACTTTGTTTGTGTGGTCCTTCATATCTTTTTATTTTAACATTAACTATATATTCACTATCAGCTTTAACTTACGAAAAAGTATTCTTTACTCCAATAATTACATATCAATACAATACTTAAAACTTCTGTTATTACTTTGAATCAAAGACAAAACTTCGCTGTTTTAATTATACTTTTTTCTTTTTTCAAAAAAACCTACTTGCTAGATCTCGTTCAAACCAATTTTCGCTAGTAGTTTGCATAGTTATGAACATCATATATTTTTTTTAGTTTCATCATTCTCTTATTTTAGAAGTTACAGGGGGGGGACACACTTTTTTCCACTTTGGAAGTGTCTCCCGCGCAAAGTATTCGGTTTAGAAAAAAATGATAAAAAAACCCTCAATTTCATTTTGAAGACCTATCCATAGATACGACACGTATGGGTTTGATGAAAAATAAATTTTTGAGTTCCTCTTATTTATTGTTTCATAACTAAAGTTTTCCTTTTTTTTGCTGGACTGCCAACATTATGTTTGATTCTACATAGATTATATTTGTGTTCAGTTTTCAAATTGTTTTTAGATTCCTAGCCTCAAGAGAATCAGCAGTAACTTTAGCTCCAAATGTTTTGGATGAAAACATCGTTTTGCGAGTTTAGATCTTCTTATCGTGTGTGTTAGTGACTAACACTAGTGTCAGAGTTTTTAAACCGCCTTAAAGGCCTCTGACATGGTTTTTGGTAACGACCAATGTCAAAGACAGTGACCGGGACCGACGGCTTAACGTGCCCTCCGAAGCACGGATCATCTTACTTATCAGACAATCAGGTGATCAGCCTGCAATGTCCTAACCAAACTAGGGCAACAACGCAAAGTCGTTGCCCCCGCCGGGAATCGAACCCGCGACCTCCGGGTATGAGCCGAACGCTCTAACCACTACACCACGGAGGCAGTTAACACCACGGAGGCAGTTAAAGTTAAGCAGCGAGTTTAGATGAAAAAAACTGTTTAGTCCGCATCCCTATTCTTCATTCTCCAGGGAGCTATAAAATGCCGGTGTAACTTTAAGGACGTGGTCTCCGAAAGGGAGGGACTATCTGTTACGTCCACATCGTCCCAGAGGATCAGGCTGATCCGATCCTATTCAACATTCAGCGAGAGCCCGCAACATTTACGTAAGATATCTACGTAATTTTATTTGCATATAACATCTGGTATTTGTAGTTTAACAAACTGCTGAAAGAGTATTTGCAAATTACACATAGGTATTTTTTAATCTTTTTAAGGCAGTTGGAGGAGGCCTTTGCCAACCTATGGCATACAGACATCACAGAGGAGGCGAAGATAGTGTATAAGTGTATAGATTTAAGTTTAAAATGTAAAAAACTGTCTGAATAAAGGCTATATTATTATATTATTATTATTTTTTAATCTGCCCAATAAGTAATAAGGTTTTAAAATAAGGTTTTAAAAATTTGATGGAAAGAGAAACTGTCAAGTAACCGAAAAAGGATGCACGGACAGAGCTCTTGAAGGTGAACACACTTTGTTGGTGACCTACGCTTAGATTAACAGTACGTGGTCGCCATTCGAGAGCCTTTTTGCCTCATCAGCCATCAGTTCCTCGCGCTGTGTCCCGCCCACTGCCATTTCAACCAGCTAATCCGCTGGGCTAGTGACTTTAGTTCTTCCATGAATTTCCTCATTACTGATTCGATCACGTAGAGAAACACCGAGCATAGCCCTTTCCATAGAGCGTTGCACGACGGATTTTTAAAATTACTGATCTAGAGCGGCCTGCATTGAGCGCTTTTTATCTTGTGGGCTACCAACACTTCGCTTGCCAGTACGTGGTCGCCATTCGAGAACCTTTTTGTCCCATCTGCCATCGGTTCCTCGTGCTGTGTCCCGCCCACTGCCAATGACAAGTCCCAGTAAGCAAATGACACATTAAAAGCAAAAATTTAATGCTATATCATTGCCTCGTATGTTCATAACGATAAAAATTGCTCAGTCAACACGTACAAAGCAAAAAAGGAGTGTAGAAAGCGTCGCTCTAAATATTTTCTGAAGGTGTAACGAATCGTAGCCAATTTCATAGAAGGTCCCATTTACAGAGCGTCGAGCGAGAGACGCGATATTTTGGTGCGAAATGAAATGGAAAGTGCTAGTTCTATTTTTACCCGACTGTGACAAAGCCAAAAGAAGGGGTTATGATTTTAACAGTTGGTTGATGTGGCAGCACGGATCATTAATTCTACGCTGCTATCATTTTCTGTCGCTCAGAACCGTCATTTGCTAGAGCGAGAGAAGGCGACGGAACCCTTCAGCAAGGTGAAGCTATGCTAAAGAATAGCAGCATGCGAAAGTATTGTTTCGTGCTGACAGATTTAGCACAACCCTAATGTACATAGGTATGTATGTGTTCCATCGTGGCATCTGAACCACTCATCCGTTTGTAATAAATGAGTCAAAGTCGATTTCTCTAAATGAAACCTTGTTTTTGTTTTATGATACACTTTGGAATTAATGTGACTTTACTGCCCTTCTGCCATCATGGTCGCTGGCCGACTCAATGATGGCAGAAGGGCCGTCGAAATATCTGGCAAAAAACGATATTAATCGCGGTAAGTCCCGTAATACTAATAACAGTAATTGTGACCGTGAAACTCTAAAATCATATCATGTAACTTTCATAGGGAAGGGAGAACAAAAAGCTCGGTCATGGATAAAATAGTGAGACCAGCTAATCAGTTACTCAGGGTTTGATCCCCAGCTGTTTAAGGTCAAGTTAGAAAATTATTGTTTTCAAATTGTTCTATGTCTTGGTTGTTTATTATAATTTTTTATTAAATATAGTACCGTTTAGTTCGTAGGTATTCCATAACACAAGTAACCTTACTTTCTAGCAAGCTTAATTAGGTAGTGGAATTTACATACATACATACTATCACGTCTTTATCCCTAATGGGGCAGACAGAGCATTTTGGGTCTTGCGGTTCTATGCAGAGCCCAGGGCCGCAAGACCCAAAAGCCACTTTTACCGTCATGGTGGGCGAGAAGATGGAAAAGTAATCAATACTGTAATGGGTTGCTAGCCGCATCGCCAGTTAACATGATTTGCATTTTTGCCTATTCCCTCGATCGGCTTTTACGATCTGCGTGGGAAGAGTAGCAGCTGGTACATTCTAAGTTTGTTTTTATTTCTCCCAGACCAGCATGGGAGGTAGTGGAATTCGTCTCTATAAATTCAAATCATAAAACTGACTTCACCTCCGAAATACACAACCGATTTCGATAACATTTCTATGGGACTACCTTACAAGTATGCCCTTCCAAAGAAAAGAATTTTCCAAATCGGTCCAGGCGTTTTCGAATAAAATCGGTGAACATACATTAAAAATACAGATTCCAACGAATTACCTCCTTCTTTTTGAATGTCGGTTAAAAACCTTACGATTAAACCACGTAACTCGACTAATAAATGTTTAAACGCACATAACATGTACGTAACATCTTAAGTTAAATATTCTTAGGTAGTCATGTCAACAAACACCAACTAGCGGGCAACCACACTATTTTAACAGGACTAAGGACCATGTAAGTACAGCTTTGCTTACACACCCACACACGTGGCTAAGAAGCTCCTTTGGTTTTGTTTTCTATCTTGCTATAACTTTTCAAAACTAAAAACCGACTTAAATCCCCAAACTACACAACATAAACAAATACAGGACATAATGATATCTAATAATAATGAAATTATGTTAAACTAAAAGCTATTTTATTTATTTGTTTACAAAATTCATGTACACAAAATACAAACGAAGTAAGAACATTGAGTACATAGGTACTGCTTATTTCATAAGAAATCTCTTTCAGCAGACCCAAGAGAGGAAAAGAGAAGAAAAAAGGTAGTAGTAGGCGTGTACAAAATAAACTAAAGTTAAATACAAATACATGTAGGTACATATTTAAAAAAAAATTAAACATATACACACATACATTATTATACAGTACATAATGTATATACATAGACTAATATATACGCAACTAAAAATATATATTTTAAATACATAATATAAATATATGTATACATATAGGTACTATTCATTACGTTAAGGTTAAGCTATTCTATAAATTAAAACTATTACTAAAAATAAAAACATCAATTTATAAAAAATCGTTCCCAGATCGCCACCGTCAACAGGCAGAGTCCCCAAGACTAATGAGTCCAACTACACAACTGATTCTGATAATATGTCTATGAAACTACCTGTATTTCAAACAATTAAAGAATTTTCCAATTCGCTGTAGGCGTCTTTGAATAATTGGTAAACCTACATAATAACCGGCCAAGTGCGAGTCGGCCTCGCGCACGAAGGGTTCCGTACCACTTTCTATAAAAATAAAGATTTTTGTATGAGAGCCCCTCTTAAATATTTTTTTTATTATTATTTAAAATAAAATTACAACTGAGTATTTTGTGTATATTTCAAGTGCCTACTCGTTGCCATTATTGATATCGAGCAAAAAAAGGGAAAAAAAAAACGCGTTTATTGTATGGGCCCCCCATAACTATTTATTTTATTTTGTTTTTAGCGTTCGTTGTTATAGCGGCAACAGAAATACATAATTTGTGAAAATTTCAACTGTCTAGCTATCGCGGTTCTTGAGATACAGCCTGTTGACAGACAGACGGACAGACGGTCAGACGGATAGACGGACAGACAGCGAAGTCTTAGTAATAGGGTCCCGTTTTTACCCTTCAGGTACGGAACCCTAAAAAAGATCGAACGAACCTCATCCTTTATGTAAGTCGGTTAAAAAAGTGGCCCAACACGCACTTAGCCAATTTTCCAAAAGTATGTTTACCAATTACTCGAAGTTACCTAACGCAATATAAAAAAATCTTTTTTGTTTTAAATGGCAAACTTGTCAGTCAGGTCAGGTGGTCCCAAAGAAATTTTATCAAAGTAAATATATATAAATAAATATATATAGGGACAAATTACACTGATTGAGCTAGCCCCAAAGTAAGTTCGAGACTTGTGTTATGGGATACCAACTCAACGATACTATATTTTATAACAAATACATATATAGATAAACATCCAAAACCCAGGACAATTTGAAAAAGGCCATTCCAACTTGCCCTGACCGGGAATCGAACCTGGGACCTCTGGGTGGCGGACTAGCATGGTGACCACTACGCCACGGAGGTCGTTAATTGTGTAGTTTAGTTTGATGTTGAAGTAGTTTTTAGTTCTGAAAAATTATATCCGATAAACTTATATAGGTCGGGGGTGACTCGGAGGTCTACATCTCTCAGAGCCACTATTATTTTATAATACTAGTACACTTTTTCGCCTTTATAGGCGAAAGTTTGTAAGTGTGTGTATGTTTTTTTTTTCTTATTCACGCGGAAACGACTTGACAAATTTTGATAAATTTAGGATGCCGCAAGCTGACATCCTAGATTAACACATAGGCTCCTTTTTGAATGACGCCGCGGAACTCAACTAGTAAATAATTCTGATCCCAATATAGGTACCTACTTAACTACTTTTATACCAAAAAATTCAAAACAGCTCTGCTGTAGTGGAAAGGACAGAAACAGTATTTTATGCAATAGTTGTATAAGAACGGTCAAAAAATGCAAGTGGCGCAGGTTACGATGCGACCCTTGGCGAGCATCGTAAGGAGACGCCATCGAGCATTTTTTGACGTACTTATACAACGTTGCATACAATATTTTTTCTACGACTATATTTACTAAATAGAATACGAAAATAAACAAAGAAAAATATGAAAATGTTTGACGTAACTTGGTAAATCAGATTTCGAATATACAATATATATTTACAAGTACTGATCTTTACGGTATCTATGGTCTTTTTAGCGAAATAACGACTGCTACTACTCTGACTATGCTATTATGAGCAATAGAGTATAGACTTTTTTCTGCATTAATGTTATCAATGTTCTTATAGTAGTGTTCAGAACTATTTAAAAGACAGATAACAGAACAGGAGTAGAAAAAGAAAATTAATATCTTCCAAAGTACATACTTATTATTGAATTCCCAACAGTCTGGGACTACAATCGGACTAAGAAATGTCATGTTCTGTCTAACCCTTTGGGTAGAGCACTCGGTGAACCCTTACACTGAATGGCAAGGGTCCCTAACCGAAAGCAAATCAATAATTGACAATACATTATCCTTCTTTAATATGCATAAACTGGAAACTAATCTGTTGGGAATATTCTAACTATAAGTACAGCTACAGGGTTAAGTAAAGAGGGTACAGGTCAATGTTCTCTGTAAAAAGACCTTTTTAACCGACTCGAAGAGCAGGAGGTTATTGATTCGTCGGAGTTTTTTGTGTATCATCATCATCATATCAACCACAGGAAGTCCACTGCTGGACATAGGCCTCCCACAAGGATTTCTAAAACGACCGATCGGAAGCGGCCTGCATCCAGCGGATTCCAGCGCCTTCCTGCAACCTTGCACGTACAGGTCGTCTGACCAGTGGGTGTCCTACGCTACCATTCGAGAACCTTTCTGCCCCAACATCGGTTCTTCGCGCTATGTGCCTCGTCCACTGCCATTTCAATGCGCTTGGCTAAGTTTTTGTGTATGTTCACCGATTATTCGAAGAAGCCTGTACTGATTTGAAACATTCTTTATTTTTTAAAAGGGCATACTTTCCATGTCGTCCCATAGATTTTTTTTTCAAAATCGGTTATGTAGTTTGGGGGTGAAGTAGGTTTTTAGTTTTGTATATTAGAGAGGATCATCATCATCATAAAGATAAAGACGTGATAGTATGTATGTATGTATGTATCATCATCATTTCAGATTCATAACGTCCACTTCTTACCTAGGTCATAAAAATAAATATACATATACGAACTAATCTCACAGATTGAGCTAGTTCCGAAGTAAGTTCGAGACTTGTGTTATGGGATACTAACTCAACGATACTATATTTTATAATATAACAAATAAAGACCCAGGTCAATCTGAAAAAGATGCGTTTTCTAGACCCCCAATGTGACAGCCTGGCATGATGACCTCTAGTCTATTCCATCCATACAAAGACACCGAAATTGAAGCATGTTCTTATTTTCTGCATTAAATCTGCTTTTTGTTTACAAATTTGTAAAATTTTATTTAGTGTAAGGTTAATGTCGTTGGTGTAGCTTTTAGTAATATTTTAGATTTTTAACTTACTTTACTTAATTACAAAATTTGTATTGTTACACTGTTTGTTAACCCTATGTACAATTAATAAAATAAAATAAAAAACCCTCGCATTTAAATATAAAAAAGACGTGGACCACTTACTTACTTGCCGATCTTTATATAGGTTAGTATATTTGTTCGTCGATAGCCGATATTTGTTCGGAACTTCGCATTCAGTGGACAGTAGAAGGGACAAAAATAAATTAAGATCGAACGTGAGACACATCGGTCACGGGGCTGTCGAGATTAGGTTGATAGAGGGGTCGCGAATTCGAGGCGACATACTGTCGTAGTATTAACTGCCTGCGTGGTGTAGTGGTTAGAGCGTTCGGCTTATACCCGGAGGTCGCGGGTTCGATTCAACGACTTTAGTGTTGTTGTCCTAGTTTGGTTAGGACATTATAGGCTGATCACCTGCTTGTCTGATAAGTAAGATGATCCGTGCTTCCGGGGGCACGTTAAGCCGTCGGTCCCGGCCACTTTTTTTGACAATGTTCGTTACCTAAAACCATGTCAGAGGCGTTTAAGGCGGTTTAAAAACTCTGTGTTAGTCACTAACATACACGGTAAGAAGAAGAAGTATTAACTACGAA
Organism: Acrobasis consociella; assembly: GCA_963555685.1. Taxonomy (NCBI): domain Eukaryota; kingdom Metazoa; phylum Arthropoda; class Insecta; order Lepidoptera; family Pyralidae; genus Acrobasis; species Acrobasis consociella. The sequence goes on along the minus strand of OY743111.1, from coordinate 3,002,693 downwards.
CAGGTAGTAGGTTTTCGGCAAAGTAGAATAGGACCACTCCAAGTCCTCCCATGGGTGTCGTAGAAGGCGACTTAGGAAATACAAGCTAAACAAAGCTTTTAAACATCAATGAGACCTCTGGCCAGCGTGGAGAGTGTGGGCCAAATGCTCTGGCTGCTCTGACCAAGTATGGCTCTAGTTGTACAGAGAGGGTCGTGCTCCTGCAGTGGAAACAAAAAGAACTGATGATGATACATACATACATACTATCACGTCTTTATCCCTAATGGGGCAGACAGAGCATTTTGGGTCTTGCGGTTCTATGCAAAGCCCAGGGCCGCAAGACCCAATAGCCGCTTTTAGCGTCATGGTGGTCGAGAAGATGGAAAAGCAATCAATACAGTGATGGGTTGCTAGCCGCATCGCCTGTTAACATGATTTGCATTTTTGCCCATTCCCTCGATTTGCTTTTACGATCTGCGTGGGAAGAGAAGCAGCTGGTACATTCTATGTTTTTTTTTCCCCAGACCAGCATGAGAGTGATGATGATGATGATGATGATTAATTACGAATAGGTAGTATCTACTCTTCCATGCTAGTCTTGGAGAAAATTTACAAACGCGGTGATCTAGTGGTCATCATGCTACGCTGTCACACCGGAGGTCCTGGGTTCGATCCCCAGTCAACAATCAAGACAGGTCAATCTGAAAGACTATTTTACATATTGACCTCATTCTTGATTGTTTATATATATGGTTATAGGTATATATTTATTATAAAATATATTATCCTTGAGTTAGTATCCCATAACACAAGTCTCGAACTTACTTTAGGGCTAGCTGAGTCTGTGTGATTGATCCATACATCTGTAATAAAAAAAAAGGAAAGGAACATACTTATAATGCACCAGCTGCTTCTCTTCTCTCGCAGATCATAACAGCCGATCAAGGGAATGAGCGAAGTTTCAGTCACGTTAATAGGGGATGCAGCTTGCAAATCAGTATTTTGATTCCTTTTTCCATCATCACGATAAGCGTGGCCTTTGGGTCTTACGGTCGTGGACTCTGTCTTTCCCGTCAGGGATAAAGACGTGATAATACAAAATATTTTTTGCCCCTCGGTTAGATTGTTAAAAATATTTTACACATATTTTTCTTATATCTGAGAAACAAATATTGACGAAGAAACAGCGTATTTAAATTTCGCATCGATTTTTATAGCCATGATCCGATGACGTCGCAAGCCCCAGCTCTGGAACTTAGATGCTCCATATCTTAGTGAATTTCTACTTTTTGATAAACTGGAATATATGGGTCCATTAGTTTTGTATAATCTAAAAGACGGACTAATCAGAATAATATTTTTCTGACCCTGTCGTCGCCCCTATTTATACAGACAGACATTTTAAAAAGTTTAGTTAACAAATAAATAAACGAGATACGTATTAGTTATTTACCTAAATGGAGCAATCAACTGACTAATTGAGTGAAGAGAAATGGGTCTTAGGTCTGAGCCAAATTTATGCGTCCGTTCGTCTTGCATTTGCTGTTAGATCCATTTGAGAAATACCTATTCTGCAACGTGCTACTGGAACGTAATTACCGCAAATACTCACCAAGAATACCCAAAAGCGGATAAATTAAATCCATTTAAGGAGCGAGAATGTGCTGTGTTTTTAACCGCCCTAAAAATGAGGAGGTTATCAATTCGTCTTATCAATTTATTTTTTATGTATGTTCACCGATCATTTGAAGACGGATGGACCGATTTGGAAAATTCTTTTTTTGTTTCAAAGGGTACTTAATGCTTCCATTTTATCAAAGTCGATTGTGTAAGTAGTCGGTTTTTAATTTTGAAAAATTATAACAACCAATCATCATTTCAACCGCACAACGTCCACTGCTGGACATAGGCCTCTCCCAAAGATTTCCAAAATGACCGATCTAGAGCGGCTTGCATCCAGCGCCTTCCAGCGACCTTGGTTCTTCTTCTTATCGTGTGTGTTAGTGACTAATACTAGTGTCAGAGTTTTTAAACCGCCTGAAAGGCCTCTGACATGGTTTTAGGTAACGACCAATGTCAAAGACAGTGACCGGGACCGACGGCTTAACTTTTCCTCCGAAGCACGGATCATCTTACTTATCAGACAATCAGGTGATCAGCCTGCAATGTCCTAACCAAACTAGAACAACACAAAGTCGTTGCCCCCGCCGGGAATCGAACCCGCGACCTCCGGGTATGAGCCGAACGCTCTAACCACTATACCATGGAGGCAGTTAATGTAAAATAAATTAAAAAAAAAAAGTATAAAAATGACACTGGGCGTGGTACGCACGATGGATGATGGATTAGATGGGTGACTATAGTATACATTATCTCGAGCTACTCCAAGTTTTGGAAGGCACGTTGGAATTCTGTTGGTTGTCAAAACACAACATACTATACAGTCACTCCAATGCAGTCTCGGCCTGAATGTGGAGACCGCTCTAGAATAAAGCCTCGTTGGAGGCTTGTATTCTAACTGAAACCTTCTCAATGTAGGTATATTTAACGAAACTAATTACTTTAATTACTTAGTACCTGGGCGACCGAGCTTTGCTCGGTTACATCTCAAACATTAACTAATTTTTTTTAAACTTGTCTAAAAACAATGCAAAATAAAAATAAAAATAAACTTAAACATAAAAAAAACAAAAGTAAGTCACCGAGTGGGATTCGAACCCGTAACACTCTTTCTAACGGTCGCTATCCTTAACCACTGAGCTAAATCAAGGCGGTCGCGGCGCGACGAAATTAGCGATCATATTCTGTGTGAAAAGAAAAACGCATGAAAACTCGAAAACACGCGTTTTTTCAAACATAAAACTAATATAGATCGATTATATACCCCCGAAAACCCCCATATACAAATTTTCAGCGAAATCGTTAGAGCCGTTTTCGAGATCACAGAAATTTATAAATAAATATATATATATACATACATACATACAAGAATTGCTCGTTTAAAGGTATAAGATGTATAAAAAGCTCTGGCAAATCGCTGCCCCATGGTAACGAACTCCGAAGCTTACCACGTTGTACGGCAATGCTAATATTTTGAGCCTGATAAACGATAGCCCTCTATTCACGTTGATTATGTATACTTCATCATCATCATCAGGTCTTTTTGTATCTACTGCAGAAGCACGACCCTCCCTGTAACACTGTATATCTATACATATAATAAAACAGTAAAAAAAAAAGTGTGTCTGTACATTAAATACATTTCCAAAAAAATATTGGGGGCGGTGGAGACGTATTATTACCCCCTGGCCACAGCCCACGGAGGCGCGGATTACGGCGCGGCAGGCGGTGAGCGGCGAAAACAAATGGTAGGGAATGTATGGAGTATGCCACAGCTGCCGGCGACGCGGATTGCGGCGCGGCGCGCGGCGCGGGGTGAGTCGCGCGGTACGCGGCCGCACGGCGGGCGGATGAAACAAATGTATGCGCGAGTATCGAGGTGGCCACAGCTCGGCGCGGCGTCAGCGGCGGCAGCGGTGGACGTAATCAGCGTCGCGCGACCGAAACAAATCATTTTGTTTTTACCGCGCGTTGAGCTCATATAAATACCGAATACGGAACAATTTATAAGTGAAATACTGAGTAGACCAGCATCATGGATGTCAAAAAATTCACATCATAAATATAGGCAAGTTAAAAAAAAATATGGATCGAAAAAAAAAACAATTTCCTTCTATTTTAATAGTTAGCTGTTCTCTAAATACGTCCACCGCTGCCGCCGCCGCTGTCGCAACATGTGAGCTGTGGCATACCACCGCGAACCGCGCCGCACGCCGCGCCTCCTGCCGCACCGCGATCCGCACCGCCAGTGGCTGTGGCCAGGCCGTTAGAGTAAGAATTTTAAAAAAATGTCTGTCTTTTTGTCTGTTTGTCTGTTTGTACACGCTAATCTCCGGAAATACTGGACGGATTCGAATGAAACTTTTTTTGTTATATAGCTATTAAGCCTGGGCAACATATAGGGTATAAATGATTTTGGAACATGGAACGCCTGATGCAGAACCATAATGGTCCAGCTAAACTATAAGAGATAGAAAAATGCCGCCTTAGTAAAAGTTGTTCAGCCTGATGAGCATTTTCTAGAGACATAAAGTCCACGCGAACGAAGTCGCGGTCTTCGGCTAGTTTATAATAATACTGTGTATTTATGTAATACTGTATATTATAGCAATACTAACTTCGATGTATACGAATCCTTCGCATGCGCTGTTCACAGGGCTCAAACAAAGCCGTAATTAAATCCACACTGCACGTCAAAGCCTCCATATTTCATTTGCGATGTGTTGTGTTCTGAATAGGACGTCGAACTGCGGTAAAGGGAGATAGATACCTATTCTGGAACGAAAGTCACTTCGTGATCATTACTCATAACAGCTTTCATGTGATATACGTACGTTATTTTTACGCCTGTTTCCTGTGAGCGTAGATGACTTCCCGTGAGCGTAGATAAGTATAGACTAGTATATAGTACTCTGTGCTATAATAGATCTCCGCTTGCTACTATTCTTTCAAACGTCTGTTTCATCTACTTAAAAAAAGAAGGTTGTCAATTTATTTATTTTTGTGTATTCACCGATAGTTCGAAGATGCCTGAACAATTTGGAAAATTATTTCTTTGTTTGAAAGGGCATGTTTGCGATCTCGTAGAAATTTTATCATAAACGGTTGAGTAGTGTAGGGGTGAAGTCAGTTTTGAGTTAAAAAAAAATAAGTACGCTTCGCAACAACTCTACACGTTGTCATCATCATCTCAAGAATTGATAAAATAAAACTGAATTCATAAAATAGTCGCAAAATAGTGTTACTTTTTATTGATCACATGCATTTTTAACATGGTTTTAGATTTATCAATCTTTCACACATGTTTTTTACGCTTTTCTTGGTTGGCTCCTTTACAACAAACTCAACTATCTATTTAAGTTACATCATCATACAACTTTTTCCTGCAAAAAGATAGTTATTGGTTTTCTACAAAATCTCTCCTATTTTGACACCGAAAACCTGTTGATACCACTACGCAAATTTTTATCAAGCCAAATGTAATACTTTCTACATCTTACCATTTGTGAGTCTGCTTAGCTCCTAGTGGGGAGAGGCTGGTGTACTGAGATACAGGCTCTGCTTAGTTCAGACACACCAGTCTCTCACAATCTTATTTAAACCTTGAAATTTTAATTTGAATTAATGCAGAAAAACTGATATTTAGAGCGCTATTTGACTTCAAAAAAGCATGACGCTCACGCTTTCGTGTTTCATACAAAAGTGTAGAAAAAAGTGTCTGATTTGACTTGTTATCATCTAGAGGATTTAAGGCGAAATGGTAGCATAAGCGGCGCCCTCATTTGAAATAGATTGTTTTAAAGTAAAGATGGTGATAATAAAAAAACGACGGGTTGCACTCTGGGAGTGCCGGCAGAAGTGAAAACTTGAATATTAACGTTGTGCTTTTTTGATATTTTGGAATGGTTAGGGAATAATTTTGCACGAATTGCTTTAATTATCAGTATAAAATATTTCAAATCTTTTCTGAACCACAGTCTGTCACAAATGTCACAAGCATGACCAAATTCATTTTCAAATACACAGCAGTATGGCCACTACACAGACGGTCGAACCATCAGCTGTCACCATCCATGGATGCGCGTAGCACGCTGTAACATAAACACACACGAACATTCGCGCAAGCGCCCTGCGCCGTCTTACGAATTTTCGATCAGGCCACGTGTCCTGACGCGAGTTTATAATTTTTTACCCATTCCAAAAAAAGTGCACAACGCCGCTAAAGAAGTTTTCACTTCAAAAATTTACTGCCAGCAATCTGTAGAAAGACCTTTGAATTATTTTATGAATAACCTTTAAAAGTAATTGCGTTAGTCCATCTAGTTTCAAAACGATTTTTCGCCGAAAGCGGCCGCTCGTTTTAAAACTAGACAGATTATCAATAATACTGTTAAAGGTTATTTATAAAATAGCTTTAAGGGTTTAACACAGATTGTTGGAAGTCAAATTGTTTATTATCATCATATTTACTTTTGGACAATTTATTTAAAATGGGGGCGCCGCTTCTGCTACCATTTCGCCTTATTAGATGTCTTATACTGTCAAGTACTCAAAGCTATTTATTGTTGCATGATAAATAAAGTTCAAATTATGACACAAACTTAACCAACCCGTTTAGTTTCGGTTTGGAATTTCATCAATTTTATTATATTCACTGGATCATACAGAATAGTCAGTTGAAAGGAATGCGTGGCTAAAATTAGTTCCGTAATCCAAGTGTAAATGGTTGATTACGTCACTATCCTATAGATACCCACCCATGTATTGTTCACCCAAGATGACTGTTCCTTATATATGAATTGTTCGAATAAGCCCTTCTAAGATGAATTACTATCTGCTTTCTTTAGAAAACTTAAGAGTCCCCTTACCCTACACCAAAATACAACTTTCCATACAAACTTAGTCTACGTTTTATTTCAAAACGACATGTCCGATTTCGACAAAATTTTGTAATTTCAAAGATATTGTAATTATCTAGGTTAATAACTGGTTTATACTTAACTAGTAAAAATATGAACTTTAAATATAATAAAGTGTTATTTATCATTTTTGACCATCAGTATGGGAAACTTCTAAATCGTTATATTTTCTTTCCAGTTCATAATTTTACAGTAGGAAACCAGTTATAAACCTAGATAATTGCAATTTCTTTACAATTATAAATTTTTAGCGGAATCTGACATGTGGTTTCAAAATTAAACGTAGACTACGTTTGTATGGAGAAGTCTACGGTAAGGGGACTCTTAACAACTTTAAATAGAGTGGAGTAAGTATACGCCAGACTATTTGATCTTCCGCCTTGTGGTTATTATAGCATTTGATACAACCTGACCACTTTCTGATGTTTGACGCCAATGTTTGTCCGTCAGTGTCATCGTAGCTCTCGAATGTACATCCATTCGAGATATTCGAGTACCAATTTTGGGAATGCAAGTTTTCTGCGGTAGTTTTTAGCTATGTTTTATGAAAATCAGTTCATTAGTTAAAAGTAATGGGGGGTAAACGCTTGAAAGTCGTTTTTTTAAAATTCGCCTGGAAAATAAACTTTTCTTTCTACGTAACTTTCTACATAATCTGGTCTACATAACTTTTCTCGGTCTCCCTTAAACTCCTGTATTGTACCAACCATTTCTTAACGTACTATGTCATAACACTCATAACGTATATTTGTGTAACATTTCCTGGCTTATTTTTTTATTTTTTTAGCCATTAAGGTCCCATAGTTAGGCAAAGCCTCCCCTTTTTGTTTCCAATTACTTCTATCTTCAGCTGTTTCACTTCATTCTTTGTCTGGCTTATATTTCTACATAAATTAATACTTGTATTTTTCAGTCAGTTAAAGTCCATAATTGACTATCAAAAAACCTTATTCATTTTACGAGAATTTAAATGAGATGAAATCTCAGGCGTAAGGTAATTTAAAACAAATAAAAACCTCATTCTTGAGCAGTGTCATGACTTTAAGAATTTCAAATTAAAGCCATATTACCTTTCGAATGTCAAAAAAAGCGAATGTAAAAAGCCTTTCGAATGTTGTTACCGGACTCAAAATTGTAAAGAACGCAGAAAATTCCCGAATTCTGCATTTAAGGCTGGTTTCATACTGAATCATGCAGCTAGCAACCCATTAAGTTCACGCCCGCTGTCATGCAGAGTGTGCTAAGAGTCTTAAAATACTGACTTTGTATAAAAACTAACTGACATTACCTATCAAAAAACTACCAGACAAATCTATCTTTATTTAAATAATTACTTACTAATTTTAGAATTGATAAATACTAACAAAAAATAAAACCGCATCTTTTTTTTGCTCTCGTCGGTGGAGTGCTTTCCATGTCTCTCTTTCTTCCGCTAAGTTCTTAACCTCTTTATATGTTTTCACGTTTAATTTTTCTTTTATTTGGTCTATAAATTTTCTTCTGGGTTTTCCTACTCCTCTCTTTCCTTCTATTTTTTCTTCCATTATTGATTTAAAGAACGCATCGTGGCGTAGTAGATGACCGAACATTTTTTCTCTTCTATTTTCTATAATTTGTTTTATTTGTCTTTTCTCTCTCACATCCTCTAGTACCTTTTCATTTGTAATTTTTTCTGTCCAACTTATTTTTTTCATTCTCCTCCAGCACCACATTTCAAATGCTTCTAATCTATCTCTATCCTTTTTGGTCATCGTCCACGTTTCACATCCATACAAAGCAGTGCTCCATATAAATGTTTTAATAAATCTTTTACGTAAACTTTCTTAATACCAGAACAAAATATATATTTTTTACTCTTAAATGTACTTTTTGCAATCCTCTTCTTAATATCTTCTGAGCATCTTGCCTCTTCGTTGATAATAGTTCCTAAATATTTAAAACTTTGAACTTGGTCTATTGTTTTATTATTAAGTTGGATATTTTTAATTACTAAATATTTTTTAAAACCGCATGCCGTTCCATTTTTTTTTCTATTGCAATGCCTTTTTCAGGGTTCATGTTGTACTTACTAATTTAAGAAGTGACTATGTAGTAAAGTGTAATATATTTACAAAGTGAAAAGCAAAACATGAATTTCATTGAATTGAAGCCCTAGACTATCTCCCTGCTCTGTGCGCCCACCAGGTGGCGAACGGTGAAAATCAAATGGGAAATGTTTTTTACGGCGAAAATACCGTCCACATCAAAATAAAAAATAAAATAAATAAATAAATACTAACAAGTCTTATACTGTATTTTAAAACAATTACATATATAGATAAACATCCAAGACCTAGGTCAAATTGAAAAAGATCATTTTCCATCTTGACCTCATGACCTGACTGGGGATCGAACCCGGGACCTCCGGTGTGACAGCTTGGTACGATGACCACTAGACCCTCAGACTAGACCACAGAGGTCGTCAAATTATGGTCACGAAGACTTTTTGAACCACTACTTCGTTATATCTACACCTTAAACATTTATCACATCTGGCATGACCTTCCCCCATCCCTGTAACGTAATATGTGGATGTCCCCTTATATCACCGCAATGAACTCGCCCGTGAAAGCAGTGCTTTAGCAGTAAATTGACTTTTAAACAGTCCACCGCAAAAAGTAGACTGACCCAAGATTCATTTAAAATGCATTCCATTTCTTGTATGAAACTGGTGCAGACAGCTGAACAATGAAAATAAGTGCGCTAAAATATGTAAATAAATGCTTTGTCACATATTTATGTAATTCCGAATGTTTAAAGGAACGTGAGAACTTTTGCATTTGCGAACGTTTTGTCGACCTCTTCGGCGTAGTGGTCACCATGCTAGTCCGTCATCCAGAGGTTCCGGGTTCTATCCCCAGTCAGGACAGACAGGAAAATTGCCCTTTTCTAATTGTCCTGGGTCTTGGATGTTTATGTATATCTGTATTTGCAGAGCGTTAACCCATAACACAAGTCTCGAACTTACTTTGGGGCTAGCTCAATCAGTGTAATTTGTCCGTACTTATATAATTTATTTAACTTATTACGAATGTTGTTTTTACGGTTATACATATATATGTATAACGTTATAATATTATAAGGTCTAACGTCATATACTAACACTATTTTAAGGGTGAATGATTAATGATTCTGAACAACTTTCCCTAAAGAATATATGTCGAAATATAAAAAATTACATTGGACCACCTGAAAAGTATACCCTTTCAAACAAAAAATAGTTTTCTAAATCACTACAGGCGTCTTCGAATAATCGGTGTACATACATACAAAAGATTGCGACGAATAAACAACCAGCTCCTTTTTGAAAGTCGGTTAAAAATAACTATACGTAAGTACAAACTCAGAGGTAGGGACAAATATGATTAGCAAGCTCACAGCTCCTATATAGTATTTTCACTTCTTCTTCTTATCGTGTGTGTTAGTGACTAACACTGGTGTCAGAGTTTTTAAACCGCCTTAAAGGCCTCTGACATGGTTTTAGGTAACGACCAATGTCAAAGACAGTGACCGGGACCGACGGCTTAACGTGCCCTCCGAAGCATGGATCATCTTACTTATCAGACAATCAGGTGATCAGCCTGCAAAGTCCTAACCTAACTAGGACAACAACACAAAGTCGTTGCCCCCGCTGGGAATCGAACCCGCGACCTCCGGGTATGAGCCAAACGCTCTAATCATTACACCACGGAGGCAGAGGAGTATTTTCACTTACTTAAGTTTTAACTTAGATGTCCCAAGCCAAGCCACACAATTTGTGTGTATGAACTTTTGAAACTTAACAGCTGTTACCTCAGCGTTCAAGAGTTGAACCATAGTTAAACTTTAACAATGCTAGTACCTTGACACTTTCAGAAAATCTTGTTACACGAATTCGAACTTAACGTAATGGTAATAAGATTCCTTTTGCAGGAGACAAGTGAAATTATTTATTTCTGAAGGACTAATGCATCTATTCTATTGTTTGTGGGTTTGTGTATCAAGGTGCTAAAGTAAAGACGGAGCTTCCAAGAACAGTAACGCGATCATCGCCATCGCCAATCCTGCTAAACGATGTTGAGCTGTTTTACAAAACCGAACTGTATTTCCGCTAAACAGCTAGTGGTTTTGTCAAACAGTGAATTATACAATGTAGAAGGAACACACCTTTAATAAATCGAAACATGGGCTAGATCACTATAGCATCTTATACCTTTAAACGAGCAAGTCTTGTATATTTATTTATATATTTCTGTGATCTCGAAAACGGCTCTAACGATTTTGCTGAAAATTGGTATATGGGAGTTTTCGAGGGTAAACAATCGATCTAGATTAGTCTTATATTTGGGTAGACGCGTGTTTTCGAGATTTCATGCGTTTTTCTTTCCAGAATTGCAGAATATGGTCACTAATTTCGTCGCGCCGGCCGCTATCCATTTGGCTCAGCGGTTAAGGATGCGGACCGCTAGAAAGAGTGTTGCGGGTTCGAATTCCACTCGGTGACTTACGTTTGTTTTTTTTTATGGTTAAGTTTATTTTTTTTAATTTGCATTGTTTTTAGACAAGTTTAAAAAAATGTAGGTAATGTTTGAAATGTAACCGAGCAAAGCTCGGTCGCCCAGGTACTAATGGAATTAAAATAACAGTAAAAGAACAAAAGTTTGCAGCTGCTCGGCCAATGTATGGGAATCAAACCAATTTGTACACATACATTTAATATAACTACAAAAAAGCAACTGCTTTAGTTTCTATAAAGTTTTCTTTTTGTACATTGGATACACGTTAAAAAGCATGTTCAAACCTTTGAGCTATTTCCTACTTACCCACAAAATTAATCAAAGGATTACATAACTTACCCGCATCGGGAATTCTGAAGAAGGGGTACATATGCTATAATATCATCAAGTGCGTTGTGATTAGATTCAACGAGAAGTGCGAGAAATTTGCGTAACGCATACGGGGAGCCATTTTCAGTACTATAGTATTAATGTACAGTCGATATACAGTATGTGGGGTATAACGGCAGGAGCGTAACGACCACTGTATCGACTTATGGCTTAAATTGGTCGTTAGCCCGCGTACGGGGAGTCCCCGCATGCTGTAAATCGATTGAGACATCATGTAAACCATAATTTATCAAGACATAACATTACTTTAAGCATAAAAATGATTAAGCATAACATTTTTATTCATTGTATATAAATTGTTTATTAATTGCTAATAAGTTGAATCTTACTTCCTTTCTGGTCTTACAGTTGTTCCAGGTGATCATAAAAAAATAAATAAACCCTTACTTCCCTTTTGCCCTCACATTTGTTCTGGGTGGTCATATTTTTTTTTGCATAATAATTAAAAATAAACAATTAAATAACTTAATTTTGTTTCTGTTATTTTTAAAAATATTATGCCTAAATACTATTAGTCTTATAGTTATCTATTACGCCTAAAGAGATTATGCGAATTAACATTATGCCGTAACAAATTAGCCTAAAATATAATTATGCCCAACTTACCAGTATGCCAAAAAACAACTTATGCCTAAAAACTATTAGGACAAAATATTTTATGCCAAACCCAGTATGCCAAAGCATATTAGGACAAAAAAATTATGCAAAAAAAAAAAAAAGGGTCCCGCATAAGACAACTTTCCAACGATGTAGCTAGAGAAAAATATACATGGATGTATGATGTTAAACTAAAATAGATACCTATTTTAGTTTAATATCAAACACCCCTTGTATTGCCGATCACGTCCGATCAAACCCCCGATGTCCCAAGCAAACATAAAAGCGATACTTTATTTTTAGAATCCATACAAAGAATTTAATAATGCGGAAGGACAAAATAAGACGTAGGTAAGTATGTAAAAGGTCCTTTTAATGAAATGCAAGTAGAAATCTAAGAAATGCTATTTTTATCTATCCCGATAGCCCGGGGCTAAAAAGTAATCTTTGTGACATATTAAGCCTCCTTCTTTTAAACCGACTACCAAAAAGGAGGAGGTTATTAATTCGTCACTTATTTTAGAACTGCATATTTATAGCGAAATTATTAAAATTATACCTTCCTAATCTTCTTATTATTTTTTATAACTTAGCAAGACAATTTAGATGACTTTTCCATGGCGTAATGGTTAACATGCCTGTCCGCTACTCAAGAGGTCCGGTCAGGTCAGGTCAAGATGGAAAATTATCTTTTTCTGATTGTATTGATAAACATCCAAGACCCAGGGTCTTGGATGTTTATCAATACAGTACCTGGGTTACCGAGCTTTGCTCGGTCGGTTACATCTCAAACATTAACTACATTTTTTTAAACTTGTCTAAAAACAATACAAAATAAAAAATTATATATAAACTTGAACATAAAAAAAAAAACAAAAGTAAGTCACCGAGTGGGATTCGAACCCGTAACACTCTTTCCCGCGGTCAGCATCCTTAACCGCTGAGCTATGCGGATGGCGGCCGATGCAACGAAATTAGCGACCATATTCTGCGTGGAAAGGAAAACGCATGAAAACTCGAAAACACGCGTTTTCCCAAACATAAGACTAATCGAGATTTGTTTACCCCCAAAAACCCCTATATACCAATTTTCTGCGAAATCGTTAGAGCCGTTTTCGAGATCACAGAAATTTATAAATATATAAATAAATAAATATACAAGAATTGCTCGTTTAAAGGTATAAAAAATATATGATATATTATGTATTTGTTATAAAATATAGTATCGTTGAGTAAGTATCCCATAACACAAGTCTCGAACTTCTTTTGGGGCTAGCTCAATCTATGTGATTTGTCCGTATATCTTATACCTTTAAACGAGCAATTCTTGTATGTATATATATTTATTTATAAATTTCTGTCATCTCGAAAACGGCTCTAACGATTTCGCTGAAAATGTGTATATGGGGGTTTTCGGGGGTAAACTATCGATCTAGATTAGTTTTATGTTTGGGAAAACGCGTGTTTTCGAATTTTTATGCGTTTTTCTTTCCACGCAGAATATGGTCGCTAATTTCGGCGCGCCGGCCGCCATCGGCTTAGCTCAGTGGTTAAGGATGCTGACCGCTAGAAAGAGTGTTACGGGTTCGAATCCCACTCGGTGACTTACTTTTGTTTTTTTTTATGTTCAAGTTTATATATAATTTTTTATTTTGTACTGTTTTTAGACAAGTTTAAAAAAAAAATAGTTAATGTTTGAGATGTAACCGACCAAGCAAAGCTCGGTCACCCAGGTACTATTTATTTATATTTAACTTATCTGCTGCAATGTTTATGACGTCAAAAAGTATCGTAATTTAATGAAAATTCACTGTCCCTAAAATAATTGAACATAATTAAAAAAGGTAGAGGAAGTTTGAAAGTAGCACCCGTGACCGGAAAATTAATGAGTACCTAATAGATTTTTGATGTTAGGTCCAGTTAAAAGCAGAACAGTCACGATTCATGTGGGTAAGGGTCATTTCAGACAGAGAGGGGCGCAGCGGTACGGACGATCTTCATCATCAGGTATTATATTAGTCTCCACTTCAGGAGCATGACCCTCTCTGTACCACAAAAGCCAGGCGTGTTGGAGAGGTCCTATTGATTTTTACTGTAACTAATAACTATGATCCAACGCTTTATAAACACAATTATTTATTTTCCTTGTCACTAGATGGTGCTATAAAGTAAATATTTAAAAACAATAAAATCTTTTATTTAAATAAAGTCGTACTCTAATTAATAAAATATGATGTTAATGAAATGCAATAAATATTTTTAAAGCATATTTAACACTTTCTTTGTCCCTTTTTGCTAATCGTGTGTGCTGCCATCTCTGTGTGCCTACCCGCAACTACAAGTTTTGCCTACTTACGTGTTTGCCTCCAATAGTTTTTACGGCGTTGGTTAGTAATTATATCATCTTTGACGGGAGCGCGAACTCGAGCATTTTATTATGTTTAAACGTTTATACAGTTTAGGTTATTGTTATACGGTCTTCTTTTCAATTGAGTTAATTAATTGCTCGAGCATTTTCCCACTCCGTCTAAACTAAATCTAGTGCAACTTTAGGGTGGCCTTCGAGCCTGGACTGGAAAAAATAATTAAAAATATACCAGCTACATCTTATCCTGTGCAGATCTAAGCTTTTGATTCATCATCATCATCAGGTCTCTTTGTCTCCACTGCAGGAGCATGATCCTCTCTGTACCACCAGAACCATACTTGGCCAGAGCAGCCAGAGGAATTTGGCCTTCACTCTACTCGCTGGCCAGATGGTTTGGAGAGGTGTCATTGATGTTTTTTAGCTTGTAATAAAACTTTGTTTAGCTTGTAATTCCTAAGTCACCTTCTACGACATCCGCGTAAGGACTTGGAGTGACCCTGTTCTAGGTACTCTGCTGGAAACCAAACGGTAAGCTTTTGATTGCGAATTGGGTATTTTCCTATGCGAAAAATAAATTAATTTGTACTGATAACAAAATAAAACGTCGCAAAATAATGTCACTTGTCTTTAGACATATCCATTTTAACGTGATTTTAAATTTATTATTGCAGATAAACTAATAATAAGCGCGATATTTGACTCCATAAATCTATGACGTCATCTGCCTGTATTTCATACAAAATCCCATAGAAACTGTTTGTTTTGACATTTAGAAAAAAGTATCATTGGAAAATAGCGTATTAGGAAATGAGGGGAAAATCTTACTCATGTCACAATATGTGATTATTTTGATTCCCTTTTTTAACCCCCGACAAAAATAGGGATGTTATAATTTTGATGCTAGTGTCCGTCTGTCTGTGTATCTGGTGATGGACCATTTTAGATGCTTTTTTTAAGTGAAAGCAACGTCCCTTGCGGTGGTTCTTAGCCATGTTTGACAACCGATTTCGATAAAACTACACAACCGATATCAATAAATTTTCTATGGGACCACCTGATAGTATAAGCAAAAAAGAATTTTCTAATCGGTCCAGTCAAGGGTATAATTCAAATACCTAATCGTGAACATACCTAAAAAAATTAAACCTCCTTCTTCTTGGAAGTCCGTTAAAAATCATTTTTGTTAGTCCCAAAGAGTCCCTAAAGCTCCAAAGTGACGTAAGAAAGTTTATTTTCCTCATAATATAAACTTCACATTCCGATTACAAAAAGGCGTTTCGTTAAAAAGAAATAAACAGAAAACATTCAGCCATGTATTTTTGTAACGTTTAATGAATGAAATAATAGGTCAAGGCGAGAGTTGAATGAATGTGAATGCGCTTTTCGTATATTTATGTGAGATCGTATTTATGGTGACTTTTTATTCACCAGTAATTTTTTTTTGAGCAAGCTCAGTCCAGAATTCGACACTATTTTTACTAAACTTCAAAAAAAAGGAGAATTTATTTTCGACTGTATATTTTTAATGTAAGTTTACCGATTTCTCCGTCAATGGGGTACTTTCCTAAGTCCAAAATAAATTATTTTGTACTAATAGAAAAATAAAGCGTCGCAAAATAATGTCACTTGTCTTTGAACATATCCATTTTAACGTTATTTTAAATTTATTATTGTAGAAAAACTAATAATAAGAGCGCTATTTGACTCCAAAAATCTATGACGTCACCTGCCTGTATTTCATACAAAATCCCATAGAAACTGTTTGTTTTGACTTTTTTTTTAAAGTTGCTGATTTGACTTGTTGGAAAATAGCGTATTGTCGCCCGATTTTCAAAATTCTGTTTTTATTCGAAGGAGTGCACATCTGAGGTGGTCCCATAGTTATTTTATTAAAATCGGTTGTGTAGTTTGGAGATGAAAGTCGGTTTTTAATTTTAAAAAATTACTTATAGGTAATGAAAGTTATTAAAAATCGATAAAAATTTTCGTCCTCCAATAAAAATTTGTTTGGCCGAGCTCTGATCTCATTTATACGAGAAGTCGAATATTATTTGGCTTTTGCCCAACTATGGGACCTAAATAGCAAAAAAAAAGTTTTTTCAAAATTTGCTCTGTAGTTACCACGGACAGAACTTGCTCTTAAAAATTTGACTGGTGGTTAAAAAGTCACCCTGTATATCCTGACTGGGCCTAATTGACGTTTATGCGACGTCCTCTTAAATTGATGTCTTTTAAAAAGCTTATTCACTTGCTTATTTTAAGTGACCCCTTCTTAATTTTGCTGATTCATGGGATTGGAGGTTATCAATTCGCCGTGATCTTTTTTATGTATGTTCACCGATTATTCGAAGCCGTCTGGACCGATTTCGAAAATTCTTTTCTGTTGAAACGGGTATAGTTCTGAGGGGGTCCTATAATTTTTTTTATTAAATTCAGTTGTGTAGTTTGGGGGTGAAGTTGGTTTTTAGGTTTGAAAAATTATATTATCTATCTCTATGTGACTTTGGAATGCTATTGAATGCATGAAGTTAGAGGGTAAAAGAACTTCATGATTGAATGTCAACAGCAAGGTACTCTTGAAAATTAATATAGGGTCAATGTTAGTTGTTGTCTCTTATCAGTGAAATTTAATTTGTTTTTGATCCTGGATACTACAAAGATTAATTATATACAAATGGTAGGATACTAATCTCCATCCTGTCAATAAGTAGGTACCTATAACATCGCTTACTGCCGAAGGTATTAACAAAAATTTGAGGGTTTGATGGCCAACCTTCAAAATGTGGATCAATTTTAACAACATTTCCGTCACCATTCAAAGGTGCTTGTAGAGTTATTTTGAAAGTGCAGTAAATGGAAGCCAGAAGGTAAACTCTGCAAAATTTGGTCCAGGATCTAGATAAGTTCCTTTCTATCACCTTGCAAGTTGGTAAACTAAAATTGACTAACATAATATAATCGCATTTATATTTTCTACGCTTCCCCGTGCTTAAATGGTACGATAATTTATGGCTAGTTAAAAATCACATGTAAATTCACCTCACACCTTTAACGAAGGCACGTTTTTTAACCGCTTTAAATATTTGATACCCATACCAACACCCTATTAAAAAGAAAAAAATATAGTAGGAAAATGAAAAGGAAATATTACAGAGTACGCTATTTGGACAATTGGGGGTTTCTATGGTAAGTATGAATGCATGGTTGATGAGAACTCGTATATTTTTGATCATCATCATATCAGTCCACTACTGGACTTAGGCCTGCCCCAAGAATTTCCAAAACAACCGATCGAAAGCCACCGGGATCCAGTGTTTATACTTAACAAGTGGCTCTGTGAGCTTGCGAGTAACTCCAAGAAAATTATGACATTTTTGAAAAAAAAAACAAAAAATCTACTAATGAAATCTATAAATTTTTAAAATCATCTCACAAAAATTCACGATAATCGCTTGAGAAATGTGAGCTATAGAACAGCCGGACAACTGGACAAAAGCAATTTTGGCCAATCTAGAAACTGAGACACTTCCCTCGTTTGGTCAGTAAGCGATTAATGAGACCCAAATCGAAAACCAAATCAGACTTGTGGCACAGAATTTAATAATAGGATTACTTGTGAGACGAGTTTACAGATCAGGGCGATGTTACATACATACATACTATCACGTCTTTATCCCTAATGGGGCAGACAGAGCATTTTGGGTCTTGCGGTTCTATGCAGAGCCCAGGGCCGCAAGACCCAAAAGCCACTTTTAGCGTCATGGTGGGCGAGAAGATGGAAAAGCAATCAATACAGTGATGGGTTGCTAGCCGCATCGCCTGTTAACATGGGCGATGTTGGTTTTGCAAAGATTACATTCTGCTCTAATATTACTTATGGCACGTAGGAAATAACTGTATGACAAGTACTTGTGCGTCAATGAAGAGGAAATTAAGAATAAAAAGCTCGTAAAGCCGAGCGGCGCCAGTTTATTGATGTCATAATTCATCATTGTGCATGAAGACGTACTTCTATACTGCGTGGGTCGAAAAAATTTATAAAAATTTCGGATGTTTTTATCAACGGGCAAAAATTTAAAAACGGGTCCCTATTTCTAAGACTCCAATGTCCGTCCGTCTGTCTGTCACCAGGCTGTATCTCATGAACCGTGCTATGCTAGCTAGATAGTTGAAATTTTAAGTGGTGCTCCGTACAATGGGGACCGGATGCCTATATTTATTGTTCAATAAATATAGTGTTGGGTGGAACACATCTGTCAGCACGGAACAAAACTTTCGTCTCCGGCTATCCTTTTCTGTCGCTGAGAACCGTCATTTGCTAGAGCGAGAAATAGCGCCGGAAAGTGGTATTCCGTCGCCCTTTGATGAGTGTAAGCAAATCCTCGAACCCAAAAATCTCATCCTGCCTAGACCCTATTTAGAACCATACGGAGCGTACATTTCCAGACAAAAGCCAAACATCATACTAAAAGCTTGTGTAAATGTAAATACAAAGTCCGAAGCTTTTAGATACCCAAACTTTTTCACGTGAATATTTTCACACGCGTGTTATTTCGAACAGACGGCTCCTGTGATATTCATTAGATTGAAAAATGCAAGCGATCAAAGTGATATTCAGATACCGATACCTTTTCGAGTCAGTGACCCTCCAATTTTGCATACAAATACGTATGAATACAGAGTGTGAACGTATGAATACAGGTGTGAGCGTTGACAATGTTCGCAAATATATTTAAACATGAATTTTTCAGAGTCCGGTGCTGCCCCCATTTGAAATAAATTATTTGGAAGGAAACGGAGATATAATTTATAATTTTGTCTTTAGTATGCCCTCGATAACACTACAGACTAATATATGAACTACTCTTTATAGTTTAAAGTTTACAGTTAAAAGTGAGAACGTGAAGCTTTTCTTCGCACATTTGCGAAAAGTGGCCACTTTTGGCTTATGTGCGTAGAAAAGCTGTAAACTGGATCCCGGAAAATTAAGGTCATATTTCCTAAGTGAAAACCCAGTTTAAATGCAAATTGTATGCAACGTCTTTTAAAATTACAAACTTTTGTTGAAATCTGACATGTTGTTTTAAAACTAAAGCTAGTTTAGACAAATGCTTATTCCGTGGTTTAGATTAACGTATAAAAGAGACTAGGGTAATGTGGTTCTGGTCGATAGTTTTATATTATCTTTGTTCTGGTGTAGGTACGTAAGTATATTTCTTTCATTTTAATCGCTTGGTCCTTCATGTGTTCTGTTGCTAGTTTCTACGAGTATTATTTGCCTTGAAGCATTCACATCTATAATTGTGTAAACGTATGTATTAAATTATACAATCATCATCATCATCAGGTCTTTTGGTGGCCACTGCAGGAGCACGATCCTCTCTGTTCTACCAAAGCCATACTTGGCCAGAGCAGCCAGAGGACTTGGCCTACACTCTCCTCGCTGGCCACACGGGCTGAAGAGGTCTCATTGATGTTTATAAGCTTTGTTAAGCTTGTATTTCCTAAGTCGCCTTCTACGACATCCACGGGAGGACTTGGGAGTGGCCCTATTATATTCTACTGGAAACCACTCGGCACAATTATACAATGATGCGTTACAATACAATAAACGTAAACATTATATTTTGTTTTGGTTGAACTAGATTCCAAACTTTACGATACAACCACTGACAATTAATTGATACTGGGATATAAAACTATAATTTACATTTCATTTTACGATCAAACTTCCACATAAAAAATGGGGCCGGAAATAAAGTACTTACTCGTATAAACATTTTCGAGAATAAATCATAAGATGACCAGGCCCATTTAGACGGTGCAAGTTTCTTGCCCGTTGCATGCCATTTTATTGCAGCAATAGACAACTTGCATGGTCTAAACGAAATGTCAGCCGTACAAATCATTTATTGCTTCAATAAAATTGTATGCAACACGCAAGAAACTTGCACCGTCTAAATGGGCCTAGACAAAATATTGCAACATAAACATATGCAACACTTCTACGATATACAATATTATGTAAAAAAAAGTGAAACTCTTAACTTTTAAATAATATAGATAATAATATAAGTTTATATATAAAAATACTTTGATTTCATTACTATTGTTTAGTAGCCGTAGCTATGCACTCCATCTCTTCTGACCATGGTAAAAAGTGACCATCTTTCAGCATTACTGTCCACGAACACTTACCCACAATCCCTTGTTTCCTTGGCAGTATTCCTCTCACGTTTTCTAGGAGCCAGATAAACTCGATGCGAGCAGGGACAAGGGACAGGACTTTACTAAAAAGAATGGCGGTGATTTTATTTTACTGGCAATACAAGCAAACATGTAAAATGTAATGTCATATATCTTATACCTTTAAACGAGCAATTCTTGTATGTATGTATATATATATATTTATAAATTTCTGTGATCTCGAAAACGTGACTTACTTTTGTTTTTTTTATGTTTAAGTTTATATTTTTTTTTTGCATTGTTTTTAGACAAGTTTAAAAAAACTGTTAATGTTTGAGATGTAACCGAGCAAAGCTCGGTCGCCCAGGTACTTTTTATAAATATGTACTGACTATAATAATATTTAAGGTTTTGACATTTGAATTTTAAATACTGAATTTAGAATTTTGACCTTTGAATTGTGAATTTTGAATTTTGAATTAGGAATGGCATAGGACCGCGATAGATTAAAAAATCTCGTTTTTAACAAAGCTTGAAAAATCTAACCATCTGTTAGTTCATCATTTCAGCCGCATAGCGTCCACTGTTGGACATAGGCCTCACCCAAAGATTTCCAAAATGACCGATCAAGAGCTGCCTGCATCCAGCGCTTTCCAGCGACCCTGGTCAGGTCATCTAACCACCTTGTAGGGGGGTGCCCTACGCTTTGCTTGCCAGTACGCGGTCGCCATACAAGATCCTTTTTGCCCCATCGGCCATCGGTTCGTCGCGCTATGTGTCTGTATGTATCTTTGAATTTTAAAAAATATTATTATAAGATTTACATAATATTGCTATCAACCTACTAGCATGGCACCGCTGATAAAGTTTATATCGCGCGACGGACTAATGCCACTCCTCTCCTTATTTTTACGTAGAATAGACGATAGCGCTGGATAAACGCCATGCTACGGAGGCTGGCCCCATATCATATCGTATAAATAACAGCAGGCCAATACGCCTAGATAACTGCGACAGGAATATCCAAAGAGAATATAATCACTACTTTTTAGGCACTATGTACAAATATCTTTGCAGGGTCAATTTTAAAACCACTCCCGTCACTATGATCTGACCATAAACTCGCATGCTATGCTACGGTAAGTGTAGACAAGGAGTACTGTCCGTGCCAGGCGAGTGGAAAATTAATGGGTAAAGCGTGTGAATCGTGCACTTGAGATGGCGATGTGAGATTACTGAATTGTGATGGGAATTACTGTTAGCACTATCAAAGGTTGAATTGCTAACATAACAGAGACTCGAAGCCATAGAAACAATTGGACGCGTAATTAGACAAAACAACAGAATAAGTACGAGTCCTAACGTAAAGAAGTCTTACTCAGCAAAGCAATAGAAAGAATTACTGTGAGTGCTATCAAAGGTTGAATTGTTAACGTAATAGATAATCAACGCCATAAAAACAATTGGACGCGTAATTAGACAAAACAACAGAATAAGTACCTACTAGTACTCACGTATAAGAAGTCTTACTCAGCAAAGCAATTCGCTATTTTCCAACAAGTCAAATCAGATACTTTTTTCTAAACGTCAAAACAAACAGTTTCTATGGGATTTTGTATGAAATACAGGCAGATGACGTCATAGATTTTTGGAGTCAAATAGCGCTCTTATTATCAGTTTTTCTGCAATAATAAATTTAAAATCACGTTAAAATGGATATGTTTAAAGACAAACATCAATATTTTGCGACGTTTTACTTTGTTATCAGTACAAAATATTTTTTTTTAATTGAGGAAAATCCCCAATTTAAAGAAATAATTACTGTGAGTACTATCAAAGGTTGAATTGCTAACGTAACAGAGACTCGACGCCATAAAAACAATTGAACGCGTAATTAGACAAAACCTCAAAATAAGTACTAGACTCACGTAGGTACAGAAGTCTTACTCAGCAAAGCAATTCAAAGAAATATCTACTCAATGTCGTTAGCGATATGGTTTAATTTAGCTCGCGTCAGAACTCGGCACCTTTTCGTTTAGATACCTAGAAGTGCATTGCAAGCCGATTTCATTCTTATTTTTCTAGACATACAATTCACGTCACTGAATTTGCCACTTCGGGGTGGTCGCCGCGCGCATGTTAATAATGTAGGTATTAGGTATTAGTATTACGGGACTAATACTAATAACAGTAATTGTGACCGTAAAACTCTAAAATCATATAATGTAGGTATATTTTCGATACCTAAACAGGGAATGACACAGGCCTGGCAAAACTGGAGTTGCGGGGTAAAAAAATGTTCTTGTTCTTGCTGTACAAAGATACAAACAATTTTGCATATTTGATTTCTTGTAATATCAGGTGCATTGCAAGTTTTACAACACACATTAAATAAATAATTAATAAATATATAGAGAAAATAAAAACACTGATATAGCTAGCCCTAAAGTAAGTTCGAGACTTGTGTTATGGGATACTAACTCAACGATACTATATTTTATAACAAATACATATAAAGACCCAGAACAATTTGAAAAAGGCCATTTTCCAACTTGCCCTGACCGGGGTCGAACCCTGAACCTCTGGGTGGCGGACTAGCATAGTGACCACTACACCACGGAGGTCATCAAAACACAAGCCACAAGCAAACAAAACCAAAAGGATATCAGATGCTATTATATCCTAACAACCAGATCGCAGTTTAAAGTAAAACCACAGTTAAATTATCTATTTGACTTAAAACGGATTCTACTCATCCTAATTAAATAATCAACGTAAATCACTCAAACCATGTCAGAAATTAACTCTTGATTAGTTCGCCGTTTTGCAGAGTTAAATAGTTGCTAAGCCTAGAGTCTAGACCACAATATAAATGGAATTAACTAGCAAGGCTGAGCATTGAGTATTTCAATTTCATTCATAAATTAGCTGCCAGCATTGTTTGAGCATTTGGAAACGACCACAAGTTTACTGAGAAGCCAAAGTATTTTTTTTTAGATATCGTTTAATGTTATGTAGTCATGAAACAAGCAATTTTGACTTCCCTTATAAAATGTTCGGCTGAGCGCTCATTTGTCCTCTAAGTCAATACGTTCTTTCCCAACAAGTCAAATCAGATACTTTTTTCTAAACGTCAAAACAAACAGTTTCCATGGGATTTTGTATTAAATACAGGCAGATGACGTCACAGTTTTTGGAGTCAAATAGCGCTCTTGTTATCAGTTTTTCTGCAATATTAAATTGAAAATCACGTTAAAATGGATATGTTCAAAGACAAGTGACATTATTTTGCGACGATTTATTTTGTTATCAGAACAAAATAATTTATTTTTGGCTTAGGAAAATATTCAATTTTTTTGGTCCTCGACGAAGAGGGGTTTTATAAGTTTTACGCCAATGTCTTTAGGTACGTCTTTCTCTCTGTGTGTATCTCTGAATGTCTGTCTGCGCATTGCTCGAATGGATGGACCATCGAATCGATGGACCAATTTCGATGCGGTTTTTTAACGTGAAAGCAAGTTCCCGTGCCGGCCGTTTAAAAGTTATAAAGTCATCGCTTGAAAGTCGGGGTTTGTCTGTCTAATAATAAATGGCGCTACGGATACGTGACGTTAAATTGGCGATATGAATTATAGTTCCTCCGCCCATCACTAGATGGCGTTTACATACATAACAAACTAGTACCTGGGCGACCGAGCTTCGCTCGGTTACATCTCACACATTAACTTCATTTTTTTAAACTTGTCTAAAAACAATACAAAATAAAAAATTATACATAAAAAAACCAAAAGTAAGTCACCGAGTGGGATTCGAACCCGTAACACTCTTTCTAGCGGTCCGCATCCTAAACTGCTGAGCCAAAACGAATAGCGGCCGGCGAAACGAAATTAGCAACCATATTCTGCGTGGAAAGAAAAAAGCATGAAAACTCTAAAACACGCGTTTTCCCAAACATATGACTAATCTAGATCGATTGTTTACCCCCGAAAACCCCCATATACTAATTTTCAGCGAAATCGTTAGAGCCGTTTTCGAGATCACAGAAATGTATAAATATATAAATAAGATAAGATAAGATTTAAAAGCAGGGATTTTTTAATTTGCCTGTCAAATAAATTTGACCTATACTGATAACTGATAACTACTTTTTTTAAAAGATACGTTTCCCGTAATTCTCATATATATGCATTAATTTAGACTTGATAACTGAAATTGCTGTAATAGTCGGTCTGATTGATATAAAAAAATGAGCCGATAAGTATACCTAACAAAACAATCAAAAACAGTTTTAGTTGGAGAAATGCAAGCTATAATCTCAAAGATGATATAGTAAAATAATGTAAATCGCATATGAATCATACAGCTGTCCGATTGAGTGCTTCGATTGCATTTCACTTTCATTATTTATTGCCATGCACTGCCATAGATATTGTAAAAGGCCAGAAGGATATGTTTTAAAAGTGCTTTGCATAGAGTAAGGTTTTAGAGAATATATCTGAAAACGTATCTCTGTGCAACCTAACTCTTTGTGCAAGGGAAGAAATCCTCCTTCGCACTTTGAAGATATGAAGTAACTCCGTGCCATGTCTTCCCGAAAGATGACTTATATTGCATGTTTCTTTGGGTCTTGTTTGTAGTCCCGTGACCGTTTATGACATACTCTAGAAAAAACATCATCATCATCAAGTCTTTTTGCCTCCACTGCAGGAGCACGACCCTCTCGGTTCTACCAGAGACATAATTGAGAGCAGCCAGAGGACTTAGCCTACACTCTCCTCGCTGGCCAGATGGTTTGGAGAGGTCTGATCGATGTTTATAAGCTTTGTTTAGCTTGTGTTTTTTAAGTCGCCTTCTACGACATCCGCGGGAGGACTTGGAGTGGCACTATTCTACTCTACCAGAAAACACACGACAAGAAAATGCATACAAGTATGTATTTCCTAAAGTACCTATACATCATTAGAAATGGTTTGTGACATGTCGCTTGCAAGCATTGCAAACAAAAAACATTTCCTCGATTCTGCGTTAGTATTGCTTCAGAATCTAGGGTAATTTCCCAGTTTTCACTTTCATATTCATAAAAAAAACATTCTAACCCCCTTATTCATAAAAAAGCAAACACGTATGCTAAACCTATTTTAGTTAAAACTTAAAATATGTTTTGTCTTGTTCTTTAATGTCAAATATTTTAAAGAGGGAAAGGGACAAAACATGTTTTAAAATAGGTTAAACAAACGGTTGTTAATTTTTATGTCTGAGAGGGTAATAATATAAATAAATAAAACGGCGTCGGGACGTGACGACCCCATCGCCCACTGGATTCCCAGTGCAGTCAGTCAACGCAGGGCAGCTTGTGGCGATCTGATGGTGAGTGGCGACACCACGTACCCTACCTCCAGGGGGACCATACACACATGCGCTTACACACACAGTTACACACCGGCCGGCCAGAGTGAAGTCGCAAGAGCAGGACATACGCTCCAGGGTAGAAGTGTATTGCACGTAATGGCGTAATAACGGGGAAACCCGCTCTCGGGAGTAAGCCCCGTGATGGTGAAACCGGAGCCGCACCTCTCGGCCCCCCTTTAGCTGCTCACATTGTGTTGCGCCCTGGCCGCATTTTCGTGGCTAGTTAGGATGCCCACAGGCAGTGTAGCCAACGAGCAGCAAGTCCACTTCTACCTGGTTAAAATTATTGTGAGAGATTTTTAGGTAGATGTCCGTATCTCACTCCATAACCCAGTTATCCAGCCCACTAACATCCCATCCACATAGCCCAAACCAAGTCAATCCCTCCCTGGCAATAGTTCGGCAGCTATGGAGGACTGTTCGTTAGTGTATCTCAATGGTACATTAAGGGA
The DNA here is from genome assembly GCA_963555685.1 of Acrobasis consociella. Classification (NCBI taxonomy): domain Eukaryota; kingdom Metazoa; phylum Arthropoda; class Insecta; order Lepidoptera; family Pyralidae; genus Acrobasis; species Acrobasis consociella. The sequence goes on along the minus strand of OY743111.1, from coordinate 2,976,235 downwards.
TAGACCTCCGTAGATGCAGCCATCTCACATTTTAGATAAAAAGGTACTAAAAGGCCTCTTCATGTTGGCTTTGGCCCCATGAACGCCTCAAAGGACCGGGTCCCTATGGACCCGTGGCTGAAAAGCGTACTAACATAAATAAATAAAATCGTTTATTTTAGGCATTATAACCCATAAAGTTCAAGTAACAGTTCTAGACAGAGCTAAAAAGTTAACCTTCTGGTTTTTGACTGCGTTAGTTTGCTCAAATAGAATTTAAGGGTGAGTGCAGTCTGGCGCATTTGCGAAATCGACTTGTCAAGTCTGTACAGATTTCCTGACTTTACGGTTACGACGAATTTATTGTTATGGTTTGTTTTGATTCCTCACTTGATTCCTGGGTTTATTTTTGGAGATGAAGTTATATTTCATCTTTTTTTACAATCTTATTCTTTCTTAGGTGCCATATAAGTACCTAATGTAATGGTCAAACCTGACTTTTTTAAAGAGAGTTTTAGTCTATCATCTTTCTTTACTGTCTTATTTCTAGGTGCCGTATATTTAACAGTCAAACCTGACTTTTTAGGGTTCCGTAGCCAAATGGCAAAAACGGAACCCTTATAGATTCGTCATGTCTGTCTGTCTGTCTGTCCGTCCGTATGTCACAGCCACTTTTTCCCGAAACTATAAGACCTATACTGTTGAAACTTGGTAAGTAGATGTATTATGTGAACCGCATTAAGGTTTTGACACAAAAATAGAAATAAAGCGGCCAAGTGCGAGTCGGACTCGCCCATGAAGGGTTCCGTAGTAGCAAATAACATAATATAAAAGTCTTGAAGTATGTTTTTATTAATTTTTATATTTAAGTTGATTGAATGAAAGGTAAATTGCCGTTTATGGTTTATGACGTATTAAAAAAAACTACTTACTAGATCTCGTTCAAACCAATTTTCGCTGGTAGTTTTCATGGCAATGAACATCATAATTTTTTTTTAGTTTTATCATTCTCTTATTTTAGAAGTTACGGGGGGGGGACACACTTTTTTCCACTTTGAAAGTGTCTCTCGCGCAAAGTATTCGGTTCAGAAGAAAATGATATTAGAAACCTCAATATCATTTTTGAAGACCTATCCATAGATACCCTACACGTATGGGTTAGATGAAAAATAAATTTTTGAGTTTTAGTTCTAAGTATGGGGAACCCCCAAAATTTATTGTTTTTTAGGGTTCCGTAGCCAAATGGCAAAAACGGAACCCTTATAGATTCGTCATGTCTGCCTGTCTGTCTGTCTGTCCGTCCGTATGTCACATACGTGACCCATACGTGTAGGGTATCTATAGATAGGTCTTCAAAAATGATATTGAGGTTTCTAATATCATTTTATTCTAAACCAAATACTTTGCGCGAGAGACACTTCCAAAGTGGAAAAAAGTGTGTGTCCCCCCCCCCCCCCCGTAACTTCTAAAATAAGAGAATGATAAAACTAAAAAAAATTATGATGTTCATTACCATGAAAACTACCAGCGAAAATTGGTTTGAACGAGATCTAGTTGGTAGTTTTTTTTAAAACGTCATAAATCATAAACGGCAATTTAACTTTCATTTAATCAACTCAAATATAAAATTAAAAAAAAAAACATACTACAATACTTTTATATTTGTTATTTGCTGCTACGGAACCCTTCATGGGCGAGTCCGACTCGCACTTGGCCGCTTTATTTAAAGAGAGTTTTAGTCCAGTTTTATTCTAACACACTGTACTGAAAACTATTAAAAATAAGGAACTCTCTCGGAACTACTTTCCTCAATTTTTTTTTTCAATGTGTTTTTAATTAAATACAAATATTTTAAGGCTTCTTTAGTCTGTAATTTTGAACAACTTTCCTTGGGACATATTGTATGTATAGAAATACGAAAAATAATTGACCTTCCTCACAAGTTTACTGAGTGGCTGATCCGAATTTCTATGGAACCCTAGTGCCCTGGGGTATGGAAGTACCTATACGTTCCTCGGAGAAAGTTGTTCAGTATCATAGATGGAATCACCCTAAAATAAGTATACAATGTGGAATAAATCGAACCACGGGCTGTACTAGATCACTATAGTTTAATGAAATTAAATTATCAGTCAAAAGCTAAAAAAAAGTTTTTAGCCACCCGGGCAATTTGTATGTTAAAGTCGATTTTGATTTTTGAGTTTTTGACTGTTATTTTATTTTCATTATACTATATTGATCTAGTACAGCCCGTGGTTCGATTTATTACAGGTATGTCTCTTCCACTTTGTATATATTTTTCTTCCCATTCACGTCTTCACATAAATGGAAAAACAGAAATATCATTTATAAATCCCATACATATCCGAGCTCCCGTACCCCATGCATAATGATAGGCCGTGACGATGCACGTGTGCCAATCTTTACCGCTCCATTTGACGTCATATCCGGGTCGTGACGTAGCGGGATTTTTAATAATAATATATTGAAAAACGAAGGAATGGGATGAATGCCGTTTGGGAGATAATAGAAAGAAAAATAAGTTATTGTTGTATATATTTAAGACCTATTTACATGGTGCAAGTTTCTTGCCTGATATATATAATTAAATTAAAGCAAAAGGTGACTCGCATGATCTTGTGGCGCCACAATCGCCACGGTAATTTTGCGCATGGCATCCCCGACCGGACGTCTGGTGGGCACGCCATCTTATTTTTCACGCACTCGTTGATTGCGCACAATACATTTTTGCTGATATGTCAAATTAATTTTATATTCCAACGTTCCAACAGGCATGAAACTCGCACTGCGTAAATGGGACCTTATTCGCCGTTTCGTCCCTACTAGCGCCACCTACGTAAAACGCTAGAGGGTTGAGAAGTGAAACTATGTGCCATGCTTGCCTATTTTAGGTCCGACGTGAATTTCAGCAAGATTTTACTAAATTGAAAATATAAATCTGTTCCGTGATGGTCTGGAAAAAAAGAAAAAGATCGTAAAAGCTGATCGAGGAAATGGGCGAAAATGTAAATCGTGTTAATATATGCGATGCGGCTGGCAACCTATAACTATCACTAGGTATTTAAATAAATGTAAACAATCTTGACTTGTCTTTTTATTGAAATATACACTTTATAAATCAATACCTTAGCAAATTACAAAGTAATTATGAAATTTATAACTTATAACATAATTACTTTGTAATTAGCAAAATTATTGATTTATAAAGTGTACCTATATTTCAATAAGACATGTCAAGATTGTTTACATTTATTTAAATACCTAACCAAATGGAGTATAGAGCCGTAAGATACAAAATGATTTGCCTGCCATGTTAAAATGTAATAATTATATCACCATAAATGCTATCTCATGCCTCATGCCATCATGTTTTTCCATGCTGGTCTGAGAGAAAAGGAAAAACTTAAACTGTACCAGCTGTATCGAATGGGCGAAAATATGCATTATCATACCAATCATTATGGGCGATACGGCTAGCAACTCATTAAGCAAAAGTGGCCTTTGGAACATGGGGCCCTAGGCTCTGCTTGCTTAAAGCGGAATTGCTATGTCTGCCCCATAAGGATAAAGTCGTGGCAGTACATACAAAGGCGACACCTAGAACACGGCTATCTGAATTTTCCAGTCCAGTGCCAGGAATTTTCCCCATTTGAAATAAATTATTTTAAAAGAAACGTAGATAAAATTTAAAAAAAAATGTTTTGATCAAGCCTCCATAGATAACCTTCCAAACTATTATATGAACTACGTGAAGCTTTTCTTTAAATATTACTTTACAATTTAAAGTGAGAACGTAAAGCTTTCTTTGCACATTTGTGTAAAAGTGCGAAAAAAAGTTTCACTTTTGTAAATAGTAGTTTATAAAATAGTTTCAAAGGTTACCTAGAATCGAATGAGACCATTTTCATTATTTAGTGCATGGGTTACTCACATATAGAGACGACTACTGCCGACATGTTTCGACCTCATCCGGAGGTCTTCATCAGGGCGAATGTGACTACAGGTCCGTACACCGCACCGGCTCGCGACATTTTTTCATAAAGATGTCACCATTTTCTTTTAAATAATTTATTTGAAATGGGGGCAGCTGTGGACCCCAAATAATTTATGTGTCCTTAAATATACCTAAGAAGAAAGGGGAAATCGCACGACGCGGCAACAAAAGTGTTCATTAGTTAACCTAACCTTCCCTATTTTTTTCATGCTACGTCCGTCGCCTTTACTTTTATAACAGGAAGGTAATGTAATGTGTAAACGTGACAACGTGTTTCAGACGACCTTAATTTTGATGTACGTGCCTTTTTGCTGTGTATACTTTTTTTAATACCTTCGGATAATATGGAGTACCTAATATGAGGTTTATGGTTTTAGAGTTTCACGGTCACAATTACTGTTATTAGTATTACGCCGCGATTAATATCGTTTTTTGCCAGATATATAATATCTGGCAAAAAACGATATTAATCGCGGTAAGTCCCGTAATACTAATAACATGAGGTTTTTAGGGCTCCGTAGTAAACAAGGAACCAAAGTTTTATTTACACCCTGAGTCTGACCCTTTAAACCCTGAAACATGAGCTGTAAAATCTCCATGGCTGTGGCCGGGAAAGCTCAAGATTGTAAACAGAACGTTACTCAGAAATTCCTCAATATTTTTAAAGTCATAAAACAAATAGTGATTCCATTCATTTACTGACATCTGATAGCTAAGATTTACACTCGTACATTCAACAGCACACCAAGCTGTGCATTCGTTGCAATTTCCCCTCTATTACTGCTGGATAAAGGTGAAAGAAGAGTTACTAACTCTGCTGTTGGCTGTACATCTATAATAGCTGTTTGTTGACTATGACGCATAGTGTAATACGCAATTTGATACAGAACTAACTGAAACAAGTTATATTTGTTTCAAATATCCATCTCTGGCTTGAAATTATGTTGGTTTTATTTATAAATAAATAGTTATATAGAGATAAGTCACACATTAACCGTGTAGTTTCTGGCAGAGTAGAATAAGGCCACTTCAAACACAATACAATACAAACAAATAATTAAAATCTAAATTAAAATCTGAATTAAACTAAATAAATAATAATGATAAAATTAAAACCTTACAAATAGAAAACGTCTTGCAGATAAAGTTCAATTTACATATTTCTACAGCTTATTGAATATATTTAACGTATGTATATAAAAAATAGACTTAAACTTTTTCAGGGGACGATTTAATCCATGATGAACAAACTACCCTTAGAAACATATTATATGGAGATTAATTTTTAAAACTAAAAACTAACTATACACCAAAAGTACGAAACCGATTTTGATAAATTTGGGCCCACCAGACAAGTATACCTCTTTTTCAACAAAAAAAGAATATTTCAAATCGGTCCAGGCGTCTTCGAATAATCGGTAAACCGACAATTGATTGTACTTATCGGTCAAATTTTCTTTTCATATCTCTCAAAAACATTTTCAAAAACTTTCAAGCAATAATAACACCCTGTACTTCATTTATATACACAGAAAAAATAACTACATCTAAACTCAGATCCCATAAAGTGTCTAAAGTGGCTGTAAATCAACTTGCAAAAGTGTGACCATTCTTATGTGTGACGCATATATCTAGGTAGCTGACAAGTACGAGTAAATCAACCCCTAGTGTGACCCCAAAACCCCAATAGGGATAGAGACCTAAAAACCAAGAGCTAATAACAAAAACATGCCATAAAACTCTTACTGCATTATAGCCAAGGTGCTTAATCCTTGTAGACATTGATGTTCTTATTTGAATAGATATGTTAGAAGCACAGATTTTTTACACGTAAAAAAAATTATGTCTGTGGTTGCAATTATCATATCAACCTCCAAAGTTCACTTCAGGACAGGCCTCCCCCAAGGATTTCTAAAACTGTTTGATCTGTAGTTTGTTTGGCCTCTATTCTAACAGGTTTTGAGTCCAGCACATTTGCACTACGTTCTTTTAAATGTATAATTCCTATTTTTCATGTTCTTTCTTGTATTAATTAGCTTCCTAGGAAACGTCTCCTTCAGCATAAGTATGTCGTTACTAAGCTTTTCTAGGAGACTATGATCTGGAGCATTATATACCCCAACACTAGAAACTGCCTTAATCCTGAAAATAAAAAAGTTGTTAGAATCAATGAACTGAATTTACAACTGAAATAATAAATCTTCTTCTAAAAAGGAGGAGGATATCAATTCGTTAGATTTTTTTATTTATGTTAACCAATTATTCAAAGACGCCTAGACCGATTTGAAAAATACTTGTAGTCTTTATTTAGGTTGGTTATTTTTCTTCTTCTTTTTACCGTGTCAATGGCAATCATTTATATTGTATTGGCCCAGAATTTCGCAACATCTATAGCCCTTTGTTTGACCTCCATTAGATCAACTCTAGAGCAAGCCTCGTTGGACGTGGGACATGATAGCGTGACTTGGTTATCTTTGTAATAGTAGTAGAAGAAGTATTTTTTTTTATTGTACACAAAAAGTGACAACCGAAATACATATGAAACACACTAGTCACACTTTGTCAGATCTTAATAATTTTACATCATTGCGTTCGAATTTTTCTCAAGCGACCGATAAAGGGGTCGACACATCGACACCAGCGGATATCCGCCCTAATAGAGGTCAATGTGTTCGACCCCGAGTCAGAACAATAACGTCATGGATTTCGTTCGTTTCGCTGCAATTGCTACTCCAATTTCCGATCGATTTTATCCTTTATACTTGAGACATCTGATGAGCTTTCATTCTTTGATAACAAAATCCGTAGGTATAGGTTTTTATTTTTTGACTTGTTTGCCTTTGACAAGGATTTTGATTTTGAGAAGGAAGTAGGTAAAGATCGAAATAGCTGGAAACAACAAGGATCCTTTGCCCAACTATGGGAACAAGTTTAAAACTAAAACCGATTCCAACACCAAACTACAGAGAATTGATTTTGATAAAATTTGTGAATTACCTGACAAGTATCGTGTGCCCTATGGGGTGCCCATATTCAAAAATTAGCTGGAAAACTTAGCTCTGCGGCCTATGCGGTTAGAAGAATTAGGCAAATGACTGACGTTGATACAGCGCGTTTGGTATATTTTGGGTACTTCCACAGTGTTATGTCCTATGGAATATTGCTATGGGGTAACGCTGCAGATATAAATACCATATTTGTTTTACAAAAACGCGCTATCAGATTTATATAAAAATTAGGTGCTAGAGAGTCTTTGAAGGAACTATTTAAAGACATAAATATTTTGACCCTCACTTCGCAATTCATCTATGCGAACATTATGTACGTGCGTCAGAATATACACTCATTTAAGAGAAATTGTGATATTCATAGTATTAACACGAGAAATAAAAATAAATTAGCCATCACAGCTTTGCGGTTAGAGAAAACAAAAAAATCTTTTGTGGGTCTCGGCTTGCGCCTCTATAATAAAATTCCAGATGATATAGTAGCATTACCATTATCTAAGTTTAAGACAGCCGTTAAATATCATTTATTAAAAAATGCGTATTATCATGTAAATGACTACTTATCATCATCTGAGAAAAATTCTTGGAAATAGTTGTCTGCAAATTGTAATTGTATAATTTAAATGTATAGCTTAATTGTAAATATGTATTGTAATTGTAACATAGCCCATCAGGCTGGATAGGGACCAATACTGAACTGGGTTTCTTTCGGCGTAATCTTCCCAGCAGTGGTCGTTCCGAAACGCTAGTAGTTTTTAGCCTTTGCACTAAAATAATATTTAAAAAAAAATGACCTTCAATAAGAGAAAAATTTATCCTACATTGAATAAAATTTTTTGACTTTGACTTTGACTTTCAAACTTAAAGAATTTTCCAATTTCGAGTAATCGGGGAACACGAGTACCTACGAGGGGGGGTCAAAAAGTTCGCGGAATGGAGGGGATAGCGGGGGGTGGGGGACCTGCCGCAGGTAGTAACTAATGAGCAACTCTTTGTGAGTATATATGCCAAGTTTGAACCTGATTGTGTCAATAACCTTTGACCTGTCGTCGATCAAACAAGTGAATCCGGAAGAAAAACTTGAACATGGAAAAAATCGAGTTTCGTGCCGTCATAAAGTTCCTCACTAAGCAAGGAAAACCACCTCAGAAAATTTTGGAAGAAATGTTATCAGTATACGGGGACTCTTGCCCTGGGAAAACCATGGTGTACAAGTGGAATAGCCTTTTCAAGCAAGGCAGAGAGTCTCTTGAAGACGACCCTCGCTCAGGACGGCCGATTGAGGCCACCACCTCAAACATCGTTGAAAAAGTGGAGAATCTTATACTGGAGGATACTCGTTTGAAGAAGAAACAACTTGCAGAAATGGTTGGAGTATCACCTACAACCATTTTAAATATTCTACACGACAATCTTGGGATGTCAAAAGTCAGCGCAAGATGGGTGCCAAGAATGCTCACACCACCACAGAAACAGCTGCGCGTCGAGTATTCAAAGGAGTTTTTAGACCTCTGTAGCGCCGACAAGGAAGGAATTTTTGCAAGACTTGTTACTGCAGATGAAACTTGGGTTCATCATTATGAGCCTGAGTCGAAGCAAGAGTCTATGCAGTGGCATAAAAAGGGTCAGCCCCCCCCTAAGAAATACAGGGTGTCACAATCGGCTGGAAAAATCATGGCAACTGTTTTTTGGGATACAGAGGGTATTTTATTAATAGATTATAAAGATAAGGGTGTTTCTATAACGGGAGAATACTACGCTAATCTACTAAGACAATTAAAAGAAGCAATCAAGGAGAAAAGGCGGGGAAAGTTGACAAAGGGTGTGCTGCTTTTGCATGACAACGCACCGGTACACAAGAGCCGCGTTGCGATGGCTGCCCTTCATCACTGTGGCTTCGAAATGTTAAACCATCCTCCCTATAGTCCAGACTTAGCCCCCTGTGATTATTTTTTATTTCCCAAATTAAAAAAAGAGCTTCGGGGGAAGAAATTTTCCGATGATGAAGAAGTCAAGTCGGCGATTTCGGCCTATTTTGAGGACAAAGACAAATCATTTTTTTTCGACGGTATTAATAAGTTAATAGAGAGATCTGAAAAATGTATTCGACTTAAGGGGGAATATATTGAAGAAGAAAAATAGTACAGTATTTTATTTCACCCCCCTTCCCCTCCGTTCCGCGAACTTTTTGACCCCCCCTCGTACATAAAAAAATCTGACGAATCCATAACCTGCCTTTTTGAAGTCGGTTAATTAAGGCCGTATGAATTTTCCGAGGTCCAGTGCCATGTGTCTACACTCAGCGGGATCACCTGTCTGGCAGACTGATGACTGATGCAGATAATTAGATCTGGATATGTTCTACTAAATTATGCTGAAAATAGAATTTGTTCCGTATTAAAAACGGAAATATTAACTTTTCTAACTTACCTCCAGCCAGCGGGATATTTACCAAAGTTACGTCCGATGAACTTTAAATTGGTATCAACTTTTAGATCTGTGATTGTTATGTTCACTAAAACAAAAACCATTCTTCGTCGTCTTTACTTCAGCCACAATCAAGCTGTAAAAAATCCTACAGCCAGCGGACTTTTCCTCATAAGGACATTATTTTTGTAACTTTTACACTAAATTTATAAAATATAAACTATTTATAACTATAATTTTACTTAAATTACCTTATCGCACATATTGTCTTAAAATTATTAAATTAAAAGTACTTATACAATTTGAAAGCTATTATGTGGGTAGAATACAAAAAAGTCTACAAACTCGTACAAATTCAAGGTGTTTACGCGTAGGGTAGTTTATTATCAATGCAAATCCCGGTTAGCCAAAAGTGGCCGTTTTTCGCAAATGTGAGTAGAGCTTAACGTTCTCACTTTAAACTGTAAACAGTAGTTCATAAAATAGTTTGAAGGGTTATCTAGGGTTTGGTTAAGACACAATTTTAAAAGATATCTCTGTTTCCTTTCAAATCCTACTAATAACAATGTGAAAATGAGTTTGTAAATTTTTTTGCTTGTTTGCTCTTCACGCTTAAACTATTGAACCAATTTGGATGAAATTTGTTGTGGATTTAGTTTGAGACTCGGGGAAGGACATAGGGTACTCTTTATCCCGAATTTGCCACAGGTACAGATAGTGATTTAATACAAATGGGGGCTGCACTAGAACCCGGAAGATTCAGGCAGCCCCTTAATGTCCTTTCCCCTTAATGACAAAGTTTTCTACGTTTTCAGCTGTGACTCTAACAAGACACCGCCCAGGGTCACCGGAGCCGAAGGCCACATTTAGCATGATGGTGGACGAGAAGATGGGAAAATGTAGAGCCACATCACCTCTCACATTAACTTAACTGCCTCCGTGGTGTAGTGGTTAGAGCGTTCGGCTCATACCTGGAGGTCGCGGGTTCGATTCCCGGAGGGGGCAAAGACTTTGTGTTGTTGTTCTAGTTTAGTTAGGATATTGTAGGATGATCACCTAATTGTCTGATAAGTAAGATGATCCGTGCTTCGGAGGGCATGTTAAGCCGTCGGTCCGGGTCACTGTCTTTGACATTGGTCGTTACCTAAAACCATGTCAGAGGCCTTTAAGGCGGTTTAAAAACTCTGACACTAGTGTTTGTCACTAACACACACGATAAGAAGATTCGCATTTTAGCCCATTCCCTCCATCGGCTTTTACGATCAGTGTGGGCAGAGAAGCAGCTGGTACATTCTAAATTTTTTCTTTTATCCGAGACCAACATTGACGAGTAACAAATTAACAAAAAGATGCGAAAGAACTTTTTGTTTTCGGCGAATAATGCTTTAAATTAAAAGACGGTTTATGTCCAATTTATACAAAAATGTCAATAAAAAGAACGTAAAAATCTCACTAGAGAGAAGAATCTCATTAGGCTGATGAGAGTGAAGCAAAATATATACTTATTTACATCTGTCCTTTGTATCCTAAGTATCCATGAGCGAAGCGAGATAAGCGTCTCAGTTTCGAGACTGGCCAAAAATGCTTTTGTCCGGCTGTTCTTGAAATTTTGTGAGACTATCCGAAGATTACTTACATAGATTTTTTGTCGAATCAGATTTTAAAAATTTTTCAAAATTGCTAAAATATCCGATTTGATGACTTTACAAATATTATATTATGGCCATTCCGAATGTTTTTCAAAAATGTCCAAAAACATTTTTTGTTACTATTCTAAAAAAGCAACTTTAAAAAAAAAGTTTCGTCTTTATAAGGATAACAAAAAATGTTCGAGACATTTTTGAAAACTTGTGACTTTTTAAACAGCCAAAATTATGGAGCAAGTTCTGTCCATGATGCTGAACTACTTTCTATAAAAACAATTCTTCTTCTGCCTTATCCTTGTCCCACTTTTTATGTGGGGTCGGCACAACATTTCTATAAAATTAATTTTTGTATGGGAGAACAAATAATATAATTAATGTTTATCTACATATTTTTAATAACCTTGCATTTGTTCACTAGCGCTTTAAACAAATTTGTTTTCTATAGGTACTAAATATGTCCTTTTTTTTTTTCAAAAAACAGTTTAGTTCATAAAACCGGTCAAACATTCAATTCGAAATTATTATTTTAAGGGTTCGTTCAGAAAGACATTGAATACGGAACAACAAATACTTAAAGCTCTTGTGCTCGTAAAACGAACAAATTGAAGCCCAATGTGACCCAACCTGAGCCAATGTCATTAATCGAAGATAAAAAGAATCAAATAAATCATAAGGAAGAAAAACTCACAAGATGGATGGTCGCAAGTTATCAAAGGGCATTGTCCCCATCGCACCCTCGATGCTGATAGATGGATGAGCTGATAATTACCAGGGAAACTCGTATCGATTACGATGGACAGAGCCTAAAGAAGGCAATTTTGTAACGTGAGAACAATTTATTACGCCTTATTATGAAACGCAGACTAACTTTGTTACTAGACTTAAACCATTATCCGACCAAATCAAGTTGACATCTTGTATTATGTCATTGTCTTATCTGTAAATGTCAATTTGATTTGGTCGGATAATGGTATAAACCTAGTAACAAAGCTTTGTAACAAAGTTAGTCGGCGATTAATAATAAGATGGATTAAGTTTATTCTTGGCTGTCATAGCCAACCGAGACGCCTGAAATGCTTTCTAAAGAAAGCAAAATTTTAGCGATCACTCGTACAGGTAGTGGCACGAAACTCTAGCGCTGACCTTTATTGCGCAGAAGTCAAAAATTAGTAAATACTGTACGGTACCCATGCGCAGTATCTTATACATTTCACTCAGCGCTAAACTTACGTGCCGCTACTCATATTGAACAAAATTTAATGTGTAAGAGTCAGTTTAAGTCCAAAAAAATGCTTGATGTGTCAATGTTGAGAGTAATCACCATCATCATTATTATCATCATCGTCATATCAGCCTCAGGAAGTCCGCTGCTGAGCATAGGCCTCCCCCAAGAATTTTCAAAACGACCGATCGGAAGGAGCCTGCTTCCAGCGCCTTCCTGCAAACTTGCACAGGTCTTCTGACCATCTTGGTGGTTGTTGAGAGTAATACGAAACCTCGTTCGCTCAACTTTTGAGGTGTGGTATAACATAACATAATACCAACATAGTGCGATTCCACACGCAGTCCGAAAAAAATTGCAAGATATCCTAATCAATGTTATTTGGCAGATAAGTAAATAGGTAGGTAATTATGTATAATGTAAATATGCTTTTTGTACTGTCTTATCCTGGTCTAATCTTTATTTCTATTCAGTCCTTGTTAGGAACGAACTAGAAAATTTAATTTAGAAAATACCCCTTCATCTGTAACTAATAAAATCACTCAAGAAGCGCCGCGCCATAACTTATTTTTCCATATTTTAACTTTTTCTATGGCGGCAAATGGATTCCATCGAGCGAGAGTCCCTACAGAGTGCACTGCCATGCTCCCCATAATAAGTTGTGTAATAACTTTGCAAAAAATTAGGTCACCCACATATGGACGGCACCTATGAGAGCCGTTGTCGATTTTACAGCATCACACTCACACACGCTTTAAATTGATTTTTTTATATGAAGGTAATCTTATTTTGTAGGAATTAAATATTTTCATTTAGAAAATATAAGGGACTGATTGTAATAGACAATCTTTACTATTTTGTAAAATAGGTATTTTATTTTCTATAGAGCCTAGTCGCGTAATTATAGCAAATGTGCGTGGCGTAGCATAACATGTTACACAAAATCTCAACCACTGAAACTAGTTTGAAGCATACCTAATTCAAGATCTAAGTTAGTAGAAGGTTAGTAGGTAGATCACGTTGAATGTTCCAAATAATATGAATGGTAAGCAAAGCAAGCAACCTTTAAAAGCATTTTTTTATTTCATTAGGCTCTTTGCTGATAGATACTTTTGGTTGGTAGCGACAGTTAACTATCAATGTCAGTGTCAGCTGCCTGTCAATGTCAAATCGTAATAAACGTCCTTCCGTCAAAACTTCCGTTCGATATGTAAATAAAAAAATAGTGCAAAAAAAATGAGAGAAAGCGGAATTTTAAAAACTTGTTTGTTTAAATTGTTCTGTGTTTATTTACCTACATGTGTTTTATAGTGTAATTTAAACAATGACAATAACCAAGCCAACATATAATTACAGTTATACTCCACTATGGACAGAAAATGGGTGAGTTTTGCATTATTTTACGACGTCAATTTTGATTCTCTAAAATCACGTTTATTTTTCTAAATTCACGCTATTTAACATTATATACGAGCTAGGAAACTCACATTTGAAGCTGTGCTTCGTTGAAAGAATATTAAAACCCCATATCAGGTAAGTATTCAGGATTTTAAAAACTTGTGATAGGTACTACCTACCTCCCCCCCGATGTGGTTCCCATCTTGTCGCGATGGGGGGGCTCAGTACCTGCGGTTGCCTCGGCCGCAGGGAAGCTTAGAGGAACCCATTGCCCGGGTTGAGGCTTAGGCCTCCCCGGGCCCGGCGGAGGCCATTCCTGGCAGGAATGGCCTGGCTGTGAGGGAAGGGGGTGACAACGACCATCACAGCCGTAGTAGGGGTCGCGGGGGAAGAGGTGTGTCGTTGCCGCTCGCCCTATCCTCCGCGACCAAGCGCGGCCGTGGCGCTTGGCACGGCATCGGTGGGGCCGCAGGGGAAGAGTAGTGTCGGTGTTACGTTGCCGCTCTCCCTATCCCCTGCGGCCGGCTGTGTGGGCACCGGTCGCCGGAAAAAAAAAAATGTACTACCTACCTACCTATCTAAAGTGCCCAGTTTACTACTTACTTTGGTATTTTAACCTGTGGCCCTCGTCCTAATGCTTCACATTTCAGTAAATACATTTTTGAATAATTGATATTGATATCTGAATCACTTCATGCCAGTATGAGGAAAATACTTGTGAAATCTATATAGTGCAATACATGCTACTCTGGTTTGGCAGAAAAAATCTTAACACTTAGACTAGCCATCATTGCAGACATATCACATTTTTATTTGTTTTCGGGCCACAGGTAACTTTTTTTATCTAGGTAGAAGCACTTAGAATTTGGGATGTCAGTCTGGAATGGGCTTACATACATACATAATATCACACCTGTTTCCCACAGGGGTAGGCAGAGACTATGGACCTCCACTTGCTACGATCCTGACAAACCTCTTTTGCTTCATCTAAACTCATCAATGGAATGGGCTTAACCCTGAGTATTCTTGTAAATACGTTATAGGTGCACACTGTATTATATTTTCGATTCCTATTTTTCACCTAGGCTGATTTATTTGCCAGTATTGTTCCAAGGATTACAGACATTGGTTCATCCCCTATAAAATTCGCTACTTTCTAACTATTCATACTATTGATTTACGTATGAAATATAAACTAATGACGTCATCATTTCTTGGAGTCAAATAGTGCTCTTACTATATTACTATATATTAATGTCTTAATGACCCTGCAATATTAAATCTAAAATCATGTTGAAGATGAATATGATCATGACAAGTACCACTATTTGATTTTCTTAACAGTACCAAAGAATCTATATTGAAAAATTAAAAAAATTAAAAATCTTTATTTAGGAACAGGAAATTCTTGAGACAATAAACATACAAGCTAACAATGACACCTGCAGTAGTTAAATATTAACTGTGTCACAGATGTCAACGCCCAAAACCCACGGAATAGCAAAAATATTTAGGCTACGGAAGTACACAATTATGTGTGATTTTTTTATCA
This sequence comes from Acrobasis consociella, assembly GCA_963555685.1. NCBI lineage: Eukaryota > Metazoa > Arthropoda > Insecta > Lepidoptera > Pyralidae > Acrobasis > Acrobasis consociella. Next base: position 2,960,988 of record OY743111.1, on the reverse strand, counting down.
AGGGGCTTAAAGGCCCAGTGGGGGTATACATTGCTAGCACTTTTTCAAGCCAAGCCAATCCAGGCGAATTATGTTTTTGATAATTTTTTATTTTTATTTATTTGGTTTGCTTACTGGCTGAACAACACACAAGTTTATACAAATACAAATTGAAGCATATAAGTTGCCAACCTACTTAGAGCGAACACAGCATTCACATTTAGATAAAATGCTTTAGTCATTTTAAACGGCAAATTAAAATTACATTTGAAATTAAATTAAATTGAAAGTAAATTGCATCATAGTTAAATTTTATATGATTATGTAATTAAATATTTTTGATAATTTTGGCTAATGTGCTGAAAATGACAATTTCATCATATAGATATTTTATTATAATTTGTACTCATGCGATTCAACGCAGTACGAAGATTATTAAGTGCAAAGAAGTGTCAAGTGTCATGCCATGTGGTTTCCGGAAGAGTAGAAAAGGTCCTCTCCAAGTCCTCCCGTGGATGTCGTAGAAGGCGACTTCGGAATACAAGCTAAACAAAGCTTACAAACATCAATGAGACCTCTCCAACCCGTCTAACCAACGAGGAGATTGTAGGCCAAGTCCTCTGGTTGCCCTGTCCAAGAATGGCTCTGGTAGTACAGAGAGGGTCTTACTCCTGAAATGGAGACAAAAAGACCTGATGATGATGATGATGAAGTGTAAACACGCAATTTTTCTTTCAAGGGCGAAACTTAGATAGATTGATTGATAGTTTATTCACAAAAACTGCATTACATACAAATAAACTTACAAACTATAACTTATCCTAAAAAGTTTTTAATTTATATGCACTATTACATTATAAATGTAAGTGCTGCAGCAGTGCAAAAAGGCCAAAACTAAGCGTGGTTAGCCTGTAAGGCGACACACTCGTTTTCAGTTTTAACCTAAGGCAAAAATACTACAACTTGTGCCATAGCACAGAAAAAATCTAGCACTTACATACTTTGTGACACTCACTTACCTGTTGACATGCACAATGTAAATGTTTACTACATAAATGGAGTTAACTGCTCATTAAATAAATATTTGCTAAGACCACTCGTTTAAAACTGAGTCATGTCATGATTAAAATAGATAAATACATTTGACAGACTTTGGTTGGGACCTTGATTTGTTTTGATGTTACATTGTATCTTTTTTGTGGCAGTAGGCTCATAGAACAAAAGTACCTGGGTGACCGAGCTTTGCTCGGTTACATGTCAAACATTAACTAATTTTTTTTAAACTTGTCTGAAAACAATGCAAAATACAAAATTATATATAAACTTAAACATAAAAAAAAACAAAAGTAAGTCACCGAGTGGGATTCGAACCCGTATCACTCTTTCTAGCGGTCGGTATCCTTAACCACTGAGCTAAAAACAAGGCGGTCGACACTACGAAATTAGCGACCATATTCTGCGTGGAAAGAAAAACGCATGAAAACTCGGAAAACATGCGTTTTCCCAAACATAAGACTAATCTAGATCGATTGTTTACCCCCGAAAACCCCCATATACCAAATTTCAGCGAAATCGTTAGAGCCGTTTTCGAGATCACAGAAATTTATAAATAAATATATATATATACATACAAGAATTGCTCGTTTAAAGGTATAAGATACAAGAATTGCTCGTTGAAAGGTATAAGATATTTATAACAATACTAGCTACGCCCCGTGGTTTTACCGCGCCTAAAGTAGGCTATGTGTTAATCTAAGGTGTCAGCTTTCTGCATACCAAATTTTATCAAAATTGGTCCAGCCGTTTGCGCGTGAAGAAGTAACAAACACACACACGCACTCACAAACTTTAGCCCTTTATAATATTAGTGTGATAATCCGCCTGACCTAGCTTGGCGTTGGTATGTATGTAACTGTAAACCCTCCTGGAAACATCCATAACATGTGTAGGTACCTATATGAAAACCGCATCTAAATCGGACCAGTACTTTCTTACATACACGCGCCGGGGCGACTTTAATCTTTAATTGTCCTAATCTATATAAAGTCTTTTTCCCTGGATTAGCAGCCCTTCACTATTTTGATTTCATATTCCATCTTCACGCCCACTATTTCGATAAACGTGGCATTTTGGCCCTCAGCTCTGTCTCCCCGTTAAGCATAGGAACGTGATAACATCTGTGTGTTATGTATACCTATTTGTATTAGGTATGTGGATTTATGTGTCCATTACAGCCACAAAAATATGTATTTACGAAAGCTTTTTCTATGACAATAGTAGTTTTTATTAAACTGTTTGGTCCCATTGTTGGGCAAAGGTCTCTTCCATTTTCTTCCACTTATCTCTTTTCTGTGTTAAGAATCCCCTTACCCTAGAATCTTTCATACAAACTTAGTCTACGTTCTATTTAGAAACCACATGTCAGATATCGTACAAAATTTTTAATTATAAAGAAATTGCAATTTTGTAGGGTAATAATTGGTGTCCAACGGTAAAATGATAAACGGAAAAGAAAATATGAGGATGTAGAAGTTTCCCATACAAATGGTCAAAAATGATATAACACACTATATTCTATTTCAAGTTCATATTTTGACTGTGAAAACCAGTTATATGCCTGATGTGTGCAATATCTTTGAAATTACAAAATTTTGCCGAAATCGGGCTTGTCGTTTCGAAATAAAACGTAAACTACGTTTGTATGGAAAAGTGTATTTTGGTGTAGGGTAAACAAACTCTTATGCTCGACGATCCATTGTGGAATTCGAGATCGTCTCGCCATCGCCAGTAACTTAGTAATTAAGTGTACTTTTATAAACTCCATTCCTGTGCCATGTTGTTATCATAGTTAGCATCAACAGAAAGTACTACCTACTCTACAACGCCACCTATGTTAGGGTATGTTTCCATTGTACTCGAAAATACCTGCTACAAATTAACCTGTCGTCTGAGCAAAACACCAGACACAATAGTAAAATAATGCATGTCGACCGGATTCCGGTCTGCTCACAGTTGACAGGTTAAGAAACTTTTTTGTCACTTAGTTGAGTTAGTATTCCATAAAACAAGTCTCGAACTTCCTTTGGGGCTGGCTCAATCAGTGTGATTTGTCCTGGTATATTTATTTATGTACATTTATCTACATAATAAAATAGAGCTTATTTTATTGCCGAAATCTGATGTTACTCATAATTTTAATTTTTTACCAGCCATTTTGGTCCCTTAGTTGGACAAAGAATGCCTTGTTGGTGTTTAGCAAATTTTTTTTGTTACTTGTTCAGTAAAACAATCCTGACATAAATAGGTATAAATTTTTGAGGCCAGGAAAAGGCCCTAAGAAATAAAGATCAGCTAAGATTTTTTACTATTTACAAAGTAACATTTTCTATGACGCTATTAATATTTAAAATCAGATTTCGAGGCATATTGGTAACTAATTATCCAAAATCATACAAGCACATCTTCTTCTTATATTTAAGAGCTGGGCTCTTGTCGGTGGAGTGCTTTTTCATAGGTACAGGAATGTATGTATAGTATATCTACTTATTTTGGAACCATCCATAAGGCAGCATTCATTTGCATTCGCAACACATTGGAAAACTCCTCACCTCACCACATGCCGTCACACTGCTGTGCAACAATCATAAAAATTAAATTTCCTCCGTAATGATACCGTGCCGTGCCGTCCGGCAATGGAACCACGAAGTTATTACGAGTGGGGGTGAGAGAGACCGCGAGAGTTAGCAATCTATTCAAGTCAGTACAGAGGCGCGGGCGTCGTGCGCGGACCTGCCGGCCTCAAACACCCTTAAAAACAAAACCATAAAGTCTACTATCCCTTGACTCGAAAGTGTCTCGAAAAATAATCCATTTCGTTTATGTCCCATAGAATTTGTGTTGTTATGTGAGTGCAAATTTGCAAAATGGTTGAAGACACCGTAGCACAGGACATGAAGCGGCAAGCAGCTATGTTCTACAATTCAACGGAAAGGTCGGTATTTGAAAGTACTGGTGGTGCCGACGGATGTCGTGTTGATAAACATCGGTGACCTTATTACGGTGGGCTATGATTGATATCTGGTTGGCATGTTTGGAGTTCTTGGTGTAATTTCATACAGGTCCCTGGAAGTAAGGTTTCTTTTTAATTTTATGTGCTTATTCTTATGTTATGACGTTTGGTGGTTTTAAGGAAGTAATTTTGTGATTTAATATATATTCACCTATATGTCTTCTTCCTTTTTCGTTTGGCTATAGGTATGTATGTACCTAATATTTACATCTTGCCTTCATCAAGCGTTCCACTTCATGTTGATTACATTTCGCTTTGCGTTTGCAGAATGTAAGAAAGTCTTGTTTTATTGAAAATACGTATTTATTTGGATCGAAAAGTCCGACTTTACCCAGACATAGAAGGTTCTTACCCGACTGCGCCAGAAGGAGGGTTATGTTTTTGAGAGGCTTGATGGAGTTTAGATTCAGAGAGGTCACGTTAGATTGATACTGCGTATATCTACCTCGTCTTAATATACCTAAATCACAGACTTCCAAAAAGGAGGTTTACCTATCAATTCGTCGGAATCTTCTCTAGGCTTCCGTATCCAAGGTAAGGCGGGGGCAGCGGAAACAAATATTTTTTGAAAAAAAAAATTGTACAAGCTTTTATTTTGAGGCCAAAGTACTTATTGAGAAAAATTAAATCGATGGAGTTTCGACATTTTATTACTGAGTTCCATCGACCACCTTCCGTCTCCGTGATCAAACCCTAGCGGTCTACGATCAAGTGCTCGTCAAGACAAATCAAACAAGTCCAACTCAATGAAGTTTTGTTGTTTAATAACTGGGCTCCATCATCAGAACAGCTCATTGACTTCACAATATCGTATTGTCATCTGACTTACACAATTTCAGCTATATCGTTTGAGGATAACTGGTTGAAAAATTGTGTTGCAAGATTTAACCTAAACCACAGAATACATAATAGCACAACCTAAACAAACATTCATACATACCTACAAGATACATTGTAAGTTAAATACAACATACATACATACTATCACGTCTTTATCCCTAATGGGGCAGACAGAGCATTTTGGGTCTTGCGGTTCTATGCAGAGCCCAGGGCCGCAAGACCCAAAAGCCACTTTTAGCGTCATGGTGGGCGAGAAGATGGAAAAGCAATCAATACAGTGATGGGTTGCTAGCCGCATCGCCTGTTAAAATGATTCGCATTTTTGCCCATTCCCTCGATCGGCTTTTACGATCTGCGCGGGAAGAGAAGCAGCTGGTACATTCTAAGTTTTTTCGTTTCTCCCAGACCAGCATGGGAGTTAAATACAAGCTTGTAATAAATAAAAACGAGTACCTAAATACCTACTTTTAGACCTGCAAATCTGCACATTTATGCCTAAATCTATGATCCATTATTTTATTTGCACGTGAGAATCCGTCTTTCACATGTCAATATGTAACACACTTTTACTTTGAAATATTAGGAATTATGTAGGTACCTACGTATAACCTATAACACTTTGTGCTTATCCAATAACTGTATCCGACTGTTTTTATTCTTATCGAGTGCGTTATTATGTGTGTTCGTTTAGCCTTTAGTTACAATCTAAACTGCAGTCCACTACGAGGTAATTACGTGGTAATTACATTTTGTACAGTGTATACTGTACACCCGACCCAATTCGGCAAAACGACCTGCAGTAATTGGATTCCGTTTCACATAATGATACTACTACCGGTTCAACTCGTTACTGCTTTTTTGTCGACTTGTTTGTTGTTTTTCGTATGTGTAAGTGACCAACACTGGGAATTTTTCAGGCTACCTAAAGGCATCTGACATGATTGACGACTGTCATATTATGATGACAGCCAGACTTACGGCCCTCCGAAGCACGGAGTAACTCTAGATTTTATTATGCCACTTAGGTTTAAAGATTTTATACTCATAAAGGCATTTTTTACATCACGTAGGTACATGAGTTGAGAACATAAATACAAGACATGAATATATACTTATTCGGTTTCACCATCAAAACCATCCCATCATTTACCATCAGTATGGGAAACCTCTAAATCGTTATATTTTCTTTCCAGTTCATAATTTTATTGTAGGATACCAGTTATTACCCTAGATAATGGCAATTTCTTTACAATTACCAATTTTTACCGAAATCTGACATGTGGTTTCAAAATTTAACTTAGACTACGTTTGTATGGAGAAGTCTAGGGTAAGGGGATTCTTAAATCCAATAAAGTGTATTAGCAAAACGTCTGAATTGCAAAATGACATAGTTACTAAATATAGTACGATTCTATCTCATAACAGTTTCTTCCAATAATATTGACTAGTTTCAAGAACCGGTCCGAGATGTAATTACAGAACTAGTCATGCAAATTTTATTGTTAAATAACAAATTCTATAATGCAGTAACAGAAATAATAACGTTGGTGAGGGGTCATCTATGTATTACGTCAGCGATAACGCTCGGGAACAAGTAACTATTATTAAAAAATAATTAAAACAAGCTTTTACTTAAAACAATGAACTTAAAAGTTTAAAGTGCTCTTTAAGACGAGCTTTAGTACAGAGTTCCTATGGCCAGCTTCCGGCTCCATCATCAGATCAGCTCCATCATCACCATCATCATCATCAGGTCTTTTTAGTCTCCACTGCAGGAGCACGGCCCTCTCTTGTACTACCAGAGGCATACTTGGCCAAAGCAGCTACAGGACTTTGGCCTACACTTTCCTCGCTGGCCAGACGGGTTGGAAAGGTCTAATTGGTGTTTATAGCTTTGTTTAGCTTGTATTTCCGAAGTCGCCTTCTACGACATCCACGGGAAGACTCAGAGTGGTCCTATTCTACTCTGCCGAAAACCACACGGCTAAGTCAGATCAACTCCACGTCATTATTATATTGCATTATGACGCGATATTCGTACATACATACATACATACATACATACATACTATCACGTCTTTATCCCTTTATCCCTAATGGGGCAGACAGAGCATTTTGGGTCTTGCGGTTCTATGCAGAGCCCAGGGCCGCAAGACCCAAAAGCCACTTTTAGCGTCATGGTGGGCGAGAAGATAGAAAAGCAATCAATACAGTGATGGGCTGCTAGCCGCATCGCCTGTTAACATGATTTGCATTTTTGCCTATTCCCTTGATCGGCTTTTACGATCTGCGTGGGAAGAGAAGCAACTGGTACATTCTAAGTTTTTTTATTTCTCCCTGACCAGCATGGGAGCAATATTCGTATGCGTGCATATTTAAGAAACCGGGACGTGGGTATGTAATACTATTATTAATTCTGTGACGTGGGTCAAATTTAACTTGCAAGTTTTGGTTACAGACATACATTTTTGTTTGAAAGGGCATATTTGCCAAGTCACAGGTGGTCTCATAGAAATTTTATAAAATCGGTTCTGTAGTTTGGTGTTAAAGTCGGTTTTTATGTTTTCAAAGTTTTTCTCGAGTTTTCTTTGTCGTTTGAATATACGTGTTCGTTATTTTTTACTTATGATGAATGCAACTAACCGCAGTAGATCAAGAACACTCCATTGTTTAACATACATACATACTATCACGTCTTTATCCCTAATGGGGCAGACAGAGCATTTTGGGTATTGCGGTTCTATGCAGAGCCCAGGGCCGCAAGACCCAATAGCCACTTTTAGCGTCATGGTGGGCGAGAAGATGGAAAAGCAATCAATACAGTGATGGGTTGCTAGCCGCATCGCCTGTTAACATGATTTGCATTTTTGCCCATTCCCTCGATCGGCTTTTACGATCTGCGTGGGAAGAGAAGCAGCTGGTACATTCTAAGTTTTTTTTTTTATTTCTCCCAGACCAGCATGGGAGGATATTTTTTAAATCTAAAAACCGACTTCAACACCGAACTACACAACCGATTTTAATAAAATTAAAATGGGAGCACCTGACAAGTATTCCGTGTTAAACAAAAAAAGAATTTTCCAAATTTATCCAGGCGTCTTCGAGTTATCAGGAAAAATACAATACATAAAAAATATACATTTGAATTTCTAACCTCCTTTTTATAGTCGGTTAAAAACGCACACAATGACAATTATTGATGGATGATGAGATGGTCAGAACATATCCCATTATCATATCTTATGTATATGTTTACACATGCCACAGAATCACAGATTCCACATACAGTGAGAAACGTGACCCGAACAGTCGGACGTCGGTCTATTGTCGCAAGTTACGTAATGTAGGAAACACGCCGTAATAAACTATTGTGGTATCAAATGACATGGATCAACTCGAATCGACCGCAGGGACAAAGTTTCGAACCACAAGGATGGATGAAAAGAGATTAACAAAAGATATTTATACCACAAATGTGAAAGGAACGGTAGGAAAGGGTCGGGTTTGGCGAAAATTCTGCGACCGAATTGCAGACGTTCTAAAACTAGTAGTTCGCCACGAACTTAGACCTCGCGATTTTTATTTCAGAATAATGTACCTGATTTGGATGAATTTTATTATCGGTGCAGGTTTACCGATATGCGAATTCATGTTTGTGACCAAATTTCCAAAATAGTTGCCAATCACAGCCCTTCTTCAAATGGCATTCGATCTAGCTCTGAAATGTCAGGAGCACCTTCCAACCATACAATTCCATGGATATGAGGTCTACCGTGATGCTGAAATTCAGTTCTGTACCAGTAGTCTTTCACCGAAAAATTACCCATCATTTTTCAAATGTCAAAGTCAGCTCGTTAGAAAAACCAGGTTTAAATGTTTATTTGTATTGCCATGGCTCTATGCCGCTGCTCATTTTGGTTTCATACTTTCTTCGTAAAGCTACTTCGCGGGCTTTGATTGCCGTTGATCTCTTGTTAGTTCGTAGCATAAAGCACAGACAAGCAGCGATAGCGATTGAACGAAAGTTCGCTCAACAAAATTGCTAAATTTAATAAACAAGCCAACAATCAATCAAAATAAGCAAAGACTGAAAAAAAAGCTAATCGTAAAATAAGCAAAACCCTTTTATTTTAAGTCGGTTAAATATGATAAAATTTATAGAACTACTTATGAAACTCAAAATATTAACTATAATAGTTATTCAGAAAAATTACTTCGTGGACCCCAGGAAAGATATGTATTTTTTAAGAAAGTTGTTCAGTAGCCCGGACTGAATTCACCGTTAAATCGACGAGTATATTTTGTAAGAGGATTTGTATTGTATATTCGTCACGGCTTAGTCAGCTAGACTTCGCGAGTCACCCTAAATCCGTTTAAGTATAACGTATAAAAAATTGTTCAGACAAAAAAGTAGTTCAAATAAAAAAATATTGTTTTCATAATGGCAACAAAAAAGTCTCATGACATTTTTGAAAATATTTTGAAATGGCGGATATATGACAGTTTTAAAATTTTAAAACCCCATATTTCCGCCATTTTGAAAAAAATCGAAAAACTGGCTCGACAAAAAAATTCTATTTAGTTGCTGAACCTGCTTACAAAATTTCATGAGAATCGGTTAAGAAATGCGACCTGTAGGCGAGAACAGACAGACAGACAGACAGACAGTAAAATTTTATTCCTCGAAGCGCACTCACGTTTAAAAATAGGGAAGAGCATGAAGCAAACGTAGGTAATTAATTGAAGAAAAATATTTTTTCGCTTTCTGCACTATAATGTGTATTCAAAGAGCATTTAGCACAATATTTTTCTGTCAATTTTGTACTTTTGGTTAAGCAACTTCAATGATGACGATGCACAAATGAGTTTTTAAAATTATCGATATAATTTATTACCTACGTTTGCTTCATGCTCTTCCCTATTTTTAAACGTGGGTGCGCTTCGAGGAATAAAATTTTAATATTTTTAATTGCTATCGGAAGCGCTCCAAAACGGTGCGCTTCGAGGAATAAAAATGGAGCGCCTCAAAATTGGAGCGCTTTGCGGAATACCTCGGTTTGTCAGGATCGTAGCAAGTGGAGGTCCATAGTCTCTGCCTATACCTGTGGGAAACAGGCGTGATATTATGTATGTATATCTGTAAAAGTAAGTCCTCCCGTGGATGTCGTAGAAGGTGACTTAGGAAATACAAGCTAAACAATGCTTATAAACATCAATAGAAGCTCTCTAATATGACTGGCCAGCGTGCAGAGTGTAGGCCAAATCCTCTGGCTGCTCTGGTTAAGCTCTAGTAGTACGGGGAAGGTCGTGCTCCTGCAGTGGAGACTAAAAAGGCCTGATGATGATGATGACTGTAGTAAAACCACGGTGGTGAAAATAATGATGAGGATTCGGTGGTCCGTTGGAAGCATTTAGATGGGTGACCATAAGGAATTTCTCATGCTCATCCGTTCTTCGAAAAATTGCTTAGAAAGTAAAATTTTGTGGTTTTGGGTTCCCTACAGAAATGGGCAGAAAACAGAACAGAATGGAGAAACTCCACCGACAAGAGCTCCGCTCTTAAATTGTGATGATGATGACCCAAAGAGTAGGAACGGGAACCTATTGTCTATCTGTCACCAGTCAAGGGAATGCAATCTCATGGTTGCGACTTGCTGCTATTACAACAAATACTAAAACAGAATGAAATAAATATTTAAGTGGGACTCCCATATAACAAACGTGATTTTTTTTATAGACAATGGTACGGAACCCTTCGTGTGCAAGTTCGACTCGCACTTGGCCGGTTATTAATTATGCCCTGTATTAATATTTTGGGCAATAAAAAGTTACAAAGTGTAACGGAAAGGGGGTATCAACCCGGAATGGAATAAAAGTACTGATCAATGTGAACAACTTTAAGTATGGGACCATCCCTCAAATCGCAAAAAAAAATCTGCAGTTCCATACTCTTTGGCACGGTAGGTCTTAATTTTGTATGGAGATGCAGATTTTTTGCAATTTCAGGGATGGTCCCATAGTAAAAGTTGTTCACATTGATGAGTACGTTTCCATTATAAAGTACGTTGTATAAGGTTTATAATCTATATCCGCACACGTCCAGAGGGACCAATTTAAGTGCCCGGGGCCTATTATAGCTTGATGGAAAAATAATTGAGGCAATCAGGGGGGTTTCACATAATTTTCTGGTCAAACTCTCTTTGATACACGGTATTTATTTATTTACTAACTGCGCCCCGCAGTGTGGCCCGTGGAAAAAGTAGCGTATTCCAGTCAGCTTCCTGCATACCAAATTTAGCCAAAATTAGTCTAGCTGTTTGCGCGTGAAGGAGTAACAAACATACACACACACAAACACTTTCGCCTATATAATATAAGTGTGCTTCAACTTTACAAGTGTAATGGCTTAAAGCTCTAAAAAAATTAAAGAAAAATGTAAAGTAAAGGTATGTACCGAAATTTTACAAAAAGATTATTTTATTATCTCTACTGATTTTATATTATTTTTTATTAGTGTTTTTTATTTTTCGATATTTTTTTTAACCGGTATAATGACGTGCGGGTCTCCGCACGACATTATAACGTCCACGTTCATTGTCTTACTATTTTGTCTGGTATTGGCGGTACAGGAAAGGTTTTTTTTTTTTTTAAATTCGTTTATCACTTGCAATGTGAACAGCTTAGTTAAAGGTAGTATTCATAAACGATAATTATTTTTATCTAACATACAGTCTAATTTTACTAAGTAGGTAAGTATATTAATAAATTAACCGGAAGACTGCTTGGTTGTATCCGTGGTTAAAAAACATTAGCTTTTTTCTTACAGACAGAATGTAAATTAATATTAGTATGTTTACGGAACATTATTTTCAAGGTCCGACAGTTAGAAACATTTTATCATATTGGATAGGAAATGTACGTGATTCTTTTGCAGGGTAAAATAGCATTAGTCAAGACTAAATTTTATAATACTGCGAGAAAATACTGGAATATCGATCTAGATTTTATTATAGAATCAATCAAAAAATTTTGCTGCAACTACAAAGAAAAAATTAAAACAAGCGCGAGTCGGACTCTCACTCGCACTAAGGGTTCCGTACCATGATCTATTAAAAATCACGTTTGTTGTATTGGAGCCCCATATAAATATTTATTTTATTCTGTTTTTAGTTTTTTGGCAATAGAAACACAGCATCAGCGAAAACTTCCACTGTCTAACTCACGGTTCCTGAGATAAAGTCTGGTGACAGACAGACAGATAGACAAACATACGGACAGTAGAGTCTGAGAATTGGGGTCCCGATTTTACCCTGGTACAGTACCTTACAAAGTAGTGTTCAAAGATGTGACGCCGCGCAAAACAAAAACTTTATAAATAAAGAAACAATGGCAATGCTTCGAGATTACTTTTTACCACATTCTTGATAATTATTCTGTCATGAAGGCGAATATTTCAAGATTCAAGGTGGCAAGTTAACTGTAACGAAATACAGACAGCTTAAGTACTTACTTCAGATTTTTAAATCATTAAGGTTGGGCTATATCTGGAAGCACAGAACAGCAATTTTTTTTACCTTAGACTTATCTTATACCTTTAAACGAGCAATTCTTGTATATTTATTTATATATGTATAAATTTCTGTGATCTCGAAAACGGCTCTAACGATTTCGCTGAAAATTGGTATATGGGGTTTTTCGGGGGTAAACAATCGATCTAGATTAGTCTTATATTTGGGAAAACGCACGTTTTCGAGTTTTCATGCGTTTTTCTTTCCACGCAGAATATGATCGCTGATTTCGTCGCGCTGGCCGCCATTCATTTTGGATCAGCGGTTTATGATGCTGACCGCTGGAAAAAGTGTTACGGGTTCGAATCCTACTCGGTGACTTACTTTTGTTTTTTTTATGTTCAAATTTATATATAATTTTTTATTTTGTATTGTTTTTAGACAAGTTTAAAAAAATGTAGTTATTGTTTGAGATGTAACCGAGCAAAGCTCGGTCGCCCAGGTACAAGGAGATAAAAGGAGGAGGTAGGTAATCGATTCGATGTATGTATGTTACGCGATATCTTCGTCGACCATGTACCGTCTTTATTGATTCTTTTTTTATTTAAAAACCTTTACCACTACACTGACTATGACACACCTCCTCTAATGCCATCGTGCCCTCCCAGAAAGGCTGCTAATCTTCTATAAAATATTGACCCACATCTCATCCGCTCATAGTCGAGGATTGATTGCAGATTTAAAGAAACATAAAAGGTTTCATAGCAGTTATTGCATTACATTGTACGTTCACTTTAAACTGTACCTGACCACGTGAAGGTTGATAAGTGGCACCCTTGTGGCACCTTCACATAACAGCGGACAATAGTTTCGAAGCACGTGTCATTGTAAACATTCTAGTAGGTAGTACCTATAACTTTGTTATGGAGACAATTTGACACAATAACCTAGAGACATAGTTAGTACATACAGGCGTAATACAATAAGGCGTACACGTACAACTCTAGCACGTCTTTATCCTTATAAACGGGTAGAAAACTTCTTCCAGTGTCATCTTCAACGAAGGTCTGCAATCATCATTGCAAGCACTTTGAAGACGGCTGCTCGGAATAGGGATCACTACTCTTAGAGTCAGTTCAGAGTTGAGACAGAGAGGAGCAGCAAAGACACTTTTGCTACGGAAAAGAAGAAGTAAGTAAAGTAAAAAATAGTTTATTGCCATTTTACGTACAAAAAAATCGTATCGGTTGATGATATTCATTGCGTGCTATTGATTATTGTCATTCTGTTTGTTGTTCTAATAACTTAGAAGGTACAAGCTGCTACTCTTCCCGCGCAGATCGTGAAAGCCAATCGAGGGAATGGGCGCTAATGCGAATAGGCGATGCGGCTAGCAACCCATCACTGTTTTGATTCCTTTTTCCATCTTCTCGCCCACTGTTACGTTAAAAGTGGCCTTTGGATCTTGCGGCTTCGGGCTCTGTCTGCTTAAAGCCGCCCACAATACTAAAACTTCACTTTACCCTTACACTTTACCCACAATACTACAACTTGTATTTGTTGTTCTAATTATGTAATCAAGTAAAATGTCAACGGTTCATATAATACAGTTGTTAGAAGTAAGAATAGTCTTATCATGAAATTGCTGTTAAATATTCCATGGAACGGGTCATGAGGAGTATTTCTAAAGGTCACTGCAACTTGAACGAACTTGAACGCTCCATTGTTATAACACGGTAACGTTATAGCACAGAGTAATAATATACTACGTACAAGTTATAGGTACTTACCTGTCTCAATGTATATGTATGTACTTGTAACATATGTGTTAATAACTGTTTAACCCGGTTACCTATCATAAACAAGAATAGGTTATGTAGGATTAGTACGAATTTTAAAAACACCAAAAACGTTTCATAATTTTTTTAATTTCTATAACTTCATTTGACCGAAAGTTCCATTGCGATATTGCTGAAATGTCAGTTTATTGTTATTTTTTAAAAGGTATATGCTTTGTATTGCAACCCAGCGTTGATATACTATTGCAATATGTTTTGTTTAACAAAATAAATATTTTCAAAATAATAAAAGACCGCATTTCAAATGATAAATAATTAAAATATTGAGTTAAGAGTCCCCTTACCCTAGACTTCTCCATACAAACGTAGTCTACGTTTAATTTTGAAACCACATGTCAGATTCCGGTAAAAATTGGTAATTGTAAAGAAATTGCATTATCATAATTGGTTATAACTGGTTTTCTATAGTAAAATTATGAACTGGAAAGAAAATATAACGATTTAGAAGTTTCCCATACTAATGGTCAAATATGATATAAAACACTATATTCTATTTCAAGTTCATATTTTTACAGTCGGAAACCAGTTATAAACCTAGATTAAACCTTGCCCAAATCGGACATGTCGTTTTGAAATAAAACGTAGACTACGTTTGTATGGAAAGTTTTATTTTGGTCTAGGGTAAGGGGACTCTTAAGCTTGAGTCGCTCGCTCGCTTCGCTCACTCGTTCATGTTTTGGTTACAGGAAACCTAACAAACATAACCTACACTCCACGGCAAAGTTGTTTTTGTGTCTGTGTAACTTTCGCCCCAAGCTTAAATCGCTCACTCGCTTGTGTTTTGGTCACAGGAAACCTAACAAACCTTACCTACCCACCGGGTCAAGATTTTTTTATGCAATGCGGAAAAGGTTATTTATAATCTTTAATACTTCAAGCAATTAAAATGATTGTTAGTAAAACATCTGTCAAAATAAAATTACATTCTTTGATAAAATCGGACAACGGTTTTTCTAGAAAACGAAACATATGTAATTAAGTTTCTAGAAAGACAAAATATTTAAGGGTCCCCCGACCCTAGACCAAAATACAACTTTCCATACAAACGTAGTCTACGTTTTATTTCAAAACGACATGTCCGATTTGGGCAAAATTTTGTAATTTCAAAGATATTGCAAATATCTAGGTTTATAACTAGTTTCCTACAGTAAAAATATGAACTTGAAAGAGAATATAGTGTTTTATATCATTTTTGACCATTAGTATGGGAAACTTCTAAATCGTTATATTTTCTTTCCAGTTCATAATTTTAATATAGGAAACCAGTTATAACCCTTGGTAATTGCAATTTCTTTACAATTACCAAATTTTTACCGGAATCTGACATGTGGTTTCAAAATTAAACGTAGACTACGTTTGTATGGAGAAGTCTAGGGTCGGGGGACTCTTAAAAGAAGCTATTTGGCATTTAAAACTTTGTCACGGTTTTCGAACAAATGAAATTCGAATGAAAAAAATTCTAGACCTATACCGTTTAACCCCGTTCAATACAGAACGGAACCGCTGGCCGGCCAGACGGGCTGAAGAGGTCCTATTGACGTATACAAGCTTTGTTTAGCTTGTAAATCGCCTTCTATCCACGGGATGACTTGGAGTCGTCCTATTCTACTACTCGGGAACCACATGGCGAAATAGTATAAACTACCAAAATGTACATTTTTAAAATATTGAGCTGAGATAGTGAAGAAGAAGGAAAATGACCATGTAAGTAGTTAAAAAGTTTAAAACTTACTAAATCCGTCGTCCTTTGTCTTTGCTAAAGACAGAGAGATAAAGGTATAGGGAAAATACGAAATAATGACGATAATCCCAAACAAATCCCTTTTAACAACATTTTCATTTATTATGAGAGCTAATACGTTTTAACCCAATTCCAAAAAGGAGGAGGTTATCAATTTGTCTGAAATTATTATTTTTTTGTAACTAAAATGGCAATAAACAATTTTTTACTTTACTTACATACTTCGTCTTAGAAGTCATTTCGAAGCAAAAGGATCAGCCAATTCTTAACAGGCTTACTCGAACAAAAGGAGAATTTTATAAATTTTTCAAGATTTTTTTTATGTATGTTTACCGATAATTATCGGAAGAGCGATCTTCTAATACGAAGACGCATTATGTACCGATTTAGAAAATTCTTTTTTTGTTTGAAAGAGTATACTTGTCAGATGGTCCTATAGAAATTTTGACAAAATCAGTGGTGTAGTTTGGGGGTAAAGTCGGTTTTCAAGTAATTTTTTTTTAAATTATATTAGTATAAGACCTTTACATGAGTATTTATGGTTGAATTAGATTAAGAGCCCGTGCCTTGGTTTCCAAAAAAATTACTTTCATTTTACTACAGCAGAAGAAACAAATTTTAGGGAATGATTTTTTGATAAAAAATGCAGTAGGTATATCATACCACTAATGGCTCCGTCACCGAAGGCGGGTCACATTGTATAATACACGTTTAAAATGTTTACCTTTTCTCCACCTCTTCCGCTATCATATCACGGTAAAAGTGGTCTTAGGGTTCTGCGGTCTTGAGCGGATCGGTACTCAAAATAAGGCGTACTTTAAATATTGATCCATCTTTCTTTTCAAAGTTGGAGCACAAAAGATTCAAAACAGTTGGACTGAAACTGATTTGGATTCAATACAGTAAGATTAATTACTGACGGACCATCCGCATTGAATAATATTGCAACAAGGGCCGAGGCCAACCGGAGACAAGTTTTCCGGGCCCTGTTGGAAAGGAAAACCTTGGAAATTCTGAATTGAAGTTTTTTTGGTACATTTACTAAAAGGGGCCATTTTTTCGCAAATGTGCGTTGAAAAGCTTCACGTTCTCACTATGAACTGTAAACAGTAGTTCATAAAATAGTTCGAAGGTTTATCAGGAAGGAAGGTTTAAGGTTTAGGTATATTATATAGGTCTTGGTCAATATAAAATTTTAATTGATATGCACTTTTCCTTTTAAATAATTTATTAAGAATGGGTGTAGCACTGTTCAAGTATCGCCTTAACAACTATGTATACAACTAAGTACATATTGATTTTCCTTGTCTACAAAAACATGCTATTAAGTTTCAGCATTTGACAATATTTTCACTTATATATTTGTGTTTAATATATTCTACATAATTGTTAACATTACTGTTTGCTTAGTGGCTTGTTTGTTCGTTTATGTAAGTAGCAACACTGGTGTCAGATTTTTCAAGCTGCCTAAAGGCATCTGACTTTGCTTTATTGCCGTCGATTCCCATTCGGCTTGTCCTGAAACTTTAATTTTATTGCGCTACATTAGACATCACATAACGCCATATGGTTTCCGGCAGAGTAAGTATATAGAATAGGACCACTTAAAGTCTTTCCGTGGATGTCGACTTAGGAAATAATAGAAACAAAGCTTATAAACATCAATGAGACCTCTCCAACACGTCTGGCCAACGTGAAGAGTGTAGGCCAATCCTCTGGCTGCTCTGGCCAAGCTTGGATCTAGTAGTACAGAGAGGGTCGTGCTTCTGCAGTGGAGACTAAATGACCTAACGATGATGATAATTAGACATGAATGCATAAAATCTTCTTGATGTAGGCATAACCTCGAAATAACTACCAAAATAACCAGATACATACTTTGTGTTTGCTTTAAACTCAGTACTCATCATAAACAAACAGACATTTTATTAAAATAACAATAGATTCGTGAGTGTAAAGTTTGTTTAAATTCTTAGAGCGAATCTTTTTAGTTATTCGTTTATTTTGGTTCGCGTCACTATGTTATATAATATAATAAGTCATAAAGTATATAGTTATGTTTTCTGTTTACATTTTCGTATATCTTTCCAGAGGCACCCCTCGATTCTCCTAAATTCTTAATTCATAATATTGTGAGTCACATTTTTTTGTCATAATTATTTATAATTTGTGTTATTATTTTTCATAATGTTTCTGTAGTCACAATCTCTGTTGACCTAAAATTTTTGACATACTTAATTTTATTTTGTTTGTTTGTAACGTCTTGCATTAGAATATAATTTTGAGAATACACACCATACCAAACACAATACTGTTTGTAAATTATGTATATTGCATTAGGTAGTACAGACGCTAGACGGTTGCAATTGCAACACCTCTAGATTGCAGTTGTAGTGTTTTGCATTTATATCGAACGGTACATTGACCCATGCAGCTGGTGCTAGGCTTGGATTGAGATACATTGCAATTCAAATTCTTAGCGCCTTAAATATATATAATACTAGCTGGTGCCCGCGACTTTATCTGCGCAGGATCACACAATCCTACTAATATTATAAATGCGAAAGTGAGTTTAAATATTTGTTTGTTTGTTTGTTATCTCTTCACGCTTAAACTACTGAACCGAAGATAATGAAATTTGGTATGGATATAGTTTAAGACTCGGGGAAGGACATAGGGTACTCTTTATCCCGAAACTCCCACGGGGAGCGAAGCCCGCGGGTACAGCTAGAATCTTTATAAATTGTAGCTTATGTGTTACTCTGATGTATAAGCTACATTATTGTAAAGTTTCATTACAATCCATTCAGTAGATTTTACGTGAAAGAGTAACAAACATCCATCCACACTTACAAACTTTTGCATTTATAATATTAGTAGGAAGAATTAGATACTAGTTTAACTTATCTATAGTAGTATAATGGCTTGCCTCAGTATGTCTTGATAGGTACTCTTGGCCACCATACAATACAATGCAATAAACTTTATTGCACCAAAAGACATTTACTACTTTGGAACACTTATTAAATAACAACATGTAATGAGGTATAATAGGTGGCCTTATCGCCGGAGCAATCTCTTACAGGCAACCAAAAAGAGAAGGAATGCGAAATATATTATAAGATTCTTTGAGATATTGCGCAATTCACATTCTTTGCACCCTAGAGTGGACTAATAATGCATGCAAAATTATTGCAGCCGGTATTATTCACCATGAAATTGTTTATTCCAACTGCATAGTTGCGACGTAAACTTTTCTAAATACGCAATAGGTATATTGAGTAACAATTTGTTAAAAAAATCCAATTATATGTGCTACTTTTGAATAATAATATTTGTAACGAAACGGATTCAGCTATTCAAAAATAACAAAGTGAACTTGAATTTGTGGGCATACTTATTGCTTTTTTAATGGCTAAATTACAGTTAGGTCCTAGACAGAATCACATCACACTAATATTACAAAGGCGGAAGTTTATGTGTGTGTGTGTGTTTGTAACTTTTTCACACGCAAACGGCAGGACCAATTTCAGTAAAATTTGGTATGCAGGAACCCTGGATTAACACATATAGACTACTTTAGACGCCGGTAACACCGCGGGACGCAGCTAGTCAGACATATTTCAAAGATGTATCCGTTTCCTCAGAACAAAGTGATAACTGTACCATATAAACGCAAAGTAGAACAAATACAAGTTAATTACAACAAGAGCTATTGAACGCCTCAGGCACCTTTATACATTGACCCGCTCAGTCTCAGTCACAATAACTAACGGACGGAACGGAAACGCTGAAGGCTGTGGACTGTGGTGCTAATAAGGTACGGTCTTACTGACGGCGATAGCAAAGCTAGGACGGATTCTTCTTAGCGCGTTCCTGGGGGTTTACCCCATGAAATAATACGTTAGTCGTACGATAGTTACGTCCTATTTTTATATCAAACCAAATTGGACATTATCATTATACGTTATGCTCAATGTTATTTAAAATTGAAACGCGGATACGCAGTAACGCCCGTCTTGCGTAACGCTTTTGGAGTAACCCCCATGGTTGCGTTCTATCTAAGCCACAAGTCTCTGCTACGATGCCTCAGACAGACATACATCTGTCTCCCTGTCTGCGGCATTGTAGCCCTTAAACGGAAGGACAGATTTCGATGCAGTTTTTTTTAAGCAGATTTCCTTGTGGTAATTCTTACCTAGCTATGTTTGCTGCAAATCGTTCAAAAGTTGTTGGGGTGAACGAATAAAAGGCGGGGGTTTATTATGTGCCTTGCAAATAAACTTGTGTGGTCCGACTACTAAATTCTACTTACTAGTAATGGCTATCTATGTGTATGCACCAGCTCGTCAAGATTTGACCTGATTAACAAGCGTACGCACAAACATTGCAAGTTTAAAATAAAAGAGTGTAAAATGTAGTCATCAAATTTTGACTTTGACCCGCTTCACAAAATTGCCTAATGTATGCCCGCTCCTCGCTAACAGTGAGACTGGATCCTAACACGGATTGCTGGTCAATGACATGGCTCTGTTTTTGCTTAATAGTCACAGCTGTGTGTGTGTTTAGGTTCAATCGAGGTTCAATAAATCTGTGCATGATTGGAAACAGGCTTCGAAGAAAACTGGCATTCTCGTGAGATGATATAATGACTGTTTCTAAAATTTGTTTTTTTTTTGACCAGCAACAAACTGAAAAAAAATTCTAGCTGAACCAGTTTTGCAATTTGTTTATTAAATACTAAACTTTTGTTCAAATTAGCAGACCAATGTAATTTTTATTATAAAACACATTTTAACTACTAGTAGCCCTAAGTTCAACAGTCACTCGATTTCAGTAAAGTGTAGCAAAAGCTTTTGCTACTAGCAACAATTCTTTTTTCTCAGTGAACAATATGTCTATAGGAAGTAACATTTAGCAAAGTCTATGCGCTTTACTGAAAAAATATCTAGTCCCAATAAATTAGTTCGTTCGTCTAACAATGCAAAGAAGATCCATCACACATAATTAAAACAAGTTTATTTCTAGGCAAATTAAAAACCTCCAACTGACAAGAAAGTCATCCAATGATGAGAATACCGATATCACTTGATATCCGTAGCGCCGTCTATTATTTGCTAGAGAAAGCCCTGACTTTCATTGAGCTTTAACCACCATAAAATCAAGGCTCAACAGCTAAGAACCATTCAAGGGAACTTGCTTTCACGTAAAAAACCGCTTCGAAATCGGTCCATCCGTTCGAGCGCTACGATTCCACAGACAGACAGCCTGACAGACATGATCGTTAAACTTATAACACAATACAATACAAATTAACTTTATTACACCATGGTAAACAAAAAATTACAACAACAAGAAACAATATAAGCACAAAGGCGGACTTATCACTATAAATGCAATCTTCCAGCCAACCTTTGGTTTGGGTGAAGGAAAAAAAAACTTATAACACGGGTCGGGTTAAACATACACTATTGAATAATAAATTGAACATGGAAAATTTATATTTATTTCTGCTTCAGCTAACAACATGAACTTCTAATAACGATGAGGCATTCACCTTGACACTGAATGCTTTTTACAATAATATGTAAACATTTCCAGTGTCAATGTAAGAAAAACTCGCTTTACATAAATTTTATGGAAAATGCTAGAAGATTATTTATTACTAGCTGCGCCCTGCGGTGTTACCCGCAGAAAAGGTAGCTCTAAAGGTAGCGCTATATGTCAATCCAGGGTATCAGCTTCCTACATACCAAAATTGGTCAAAATTGGTCCAGCCGTTTGCGCGTGTAGAAATAACAAACATACACACACACTCACAAACTTTCGCCTTTATTATTATCAGTGTGATGGTGAATACGAGAGGACTAAGAGTATTATTTTCACCGCTCAGATATCACGCAGCAAGAAATATCGTGTTTCTTTGCGGTCTGAAAGTAAGATACATTTTCTCTAACGAGCTAGACAGAACCTAGCCACCAATATTTAAAGCATAAAGTGTATGCTAATGAATCATCTATTTGGAATTGTGCGAATAAACAGAAGCTTAAATGTAAAGGATCTGTAACTATTAGTGAAGTAAGTCATTTATTTATGAAAGGCTTGTTATGAGGATCTCAAATATATTTTTGTAATTATTTTAAAACTAGCAGTAACCCGCGACTTTGTCTGCGTAGAAGTCGAAAGTGGTTGTAATAAGATTGAATTGGGTGGGTGCTAAGGGTGCAAAATAGGGGTTGAAAGTTAGTATGGAAAAATCTATAAATGTGCATTGATTTTAACAAAAAAAATAAGACTCATGTTTTTAAAACATTTTATGGCAAAATGATGATGTAGACTTTGACTTCACAGTCCATATCGGACTTTTCTTTCTAATTGAAACTTTGAAGTATCACATATTTAAGTATAAATATCGATATTTCCCCGCTATAATGCAGTGGGTGCACGGGTAAACCGAAATTCCCAGTGGACCCACTGGTGGGTTAAGCTGGTGGGTGGACGGGTCGCGGCTCGATCCATCAGACCCAACTAAAGACCACGTGCCGTGTGGTTTCCGGCAGAGTGGAATATGGCCACTCCCAAGTCCTTCCTTGGATGTCGTAGAAGGCGACTTAGAAAATACAAGCTATACAAAACTCATAAACATCAATGAGACCTCTCCAACCCTTCTGGCCAGCGAGGAGAGTGTAGGCTAAGTCCTCTGGCTGCTCTGTATGGCTCTGGTAGTACAGAGAGGGTCGTGCTCGTGCAGTGGAGACAAAAAGACCTGATGATCATGATGAAAGACCACATAGGTATGATACAGATTTTCGCCCATGTCCTCGATCGGCTTTTATGATTTGCGCGGGAAGATAATCAGCTGGTAAATTCTACGTTTTTTACTATGTTATCGCCATCCATGTTGTATTTATTATTTATAAAATTTAATAGAACCACACGTTTCGAAGTCGTGATTTAGATTTTACGCATGTAACTTATGAGTAGCCTGTTTTATTTCCGCATAACACTTTTCACAAGGACTTAACGTTCTCCGATCCATGTGAAGTTATACTTAAACAACGTCAGGCGTAGAGTTATTTATGATTGATTACCTACAGTTTTATTTTTTATCGAGTTATAAATTATTAGTTAACACTTGAGTCAGGTTTTTACGAAATTAGGTCAAACATAAGTTGGAGTTCCAATAGATTTCCAACTGCCTTTATTACTGTGCTAATTGTGGAATTGCAATGTCCATGCTAATTAGTAATAACACTATATTTTGCCAAAAGTCAAAGGTCAAAAGACCCAAAATAATAGCCTTGGGTCATGTGTCTTGTTGTGACCTTTGCCTCATCCCGTTCCAGGATAGAATGTAATTCATGAATATGTAATAGTGTGTGGCCTTTGGTCTAGCGACCTTTAGTTTCATGTACAGTACAGAATTAACTGCCTCCGTGGAGTAGTGGTTAGAGCGTTCGGCTCATACCCGGAGGTCGCGGGTTCGATTCCCGGCGGGGGCAACGACTTTGTGTTGTTGTCCTTGTTTGGTTAGGGCATTGTAGGCTGATCACCTGATTGTCCGATTTTCTATGGGATTTGTATGAAATATTGACTAATTACGTTCTTGGACATAGCGCTCTTAATTTCAGCTTCTCTGCAATAATAAATATAAAATCACATTGAAAATAGATATGATAATGAGAAGTGACGTTATTTTGTGACATTTTATTTTTTCATCAGTACCAAATAATTCATTTTTGACCCAGTTAAAATCACATACATACATACATACATACATAATATCACGCCTGTTTCCCGCAGGGGTAGGCAGAGACTATGGACCTCCACTTGCTACGATCCTGACAAACCTCTTTTGCTTCATCTAAACTCATTAATCTCTTCATACATGCCCTTCGGTTACGGGTACTTTTTACCTCTCCTTTTTTTAGAACGTCTGCAATTTGGTCGCAGAAAGTTCGCCGAAGTTAAAATCACAATCGCTATTTATTTTTATTTTTTTATTTTATTTTATTACGGAATAACATAATTTACTTAGGTGAAGTTAATGTTTTGACGTCAATAAATTACCTTTTATTAAATCGTAAGAAAAATTGACGATTATGTATGAAGTGATACAATTACAAAGATAAATAAATTATTTTTAACCGATTTCTCCTTCAATTGTGGACCGATTTTAAAAGTTCTTTTTTTATTCGAAAGAGTGTACTTCCGAGGTGGTCCCTTAGAAATTTTATCAAAATCAGTCGTGTAATTTGGGAGTGAAGTCGGTTTTTAGTTTAGATAAATTATTGACTTACTTTTGACACAACCCTAATTTATAACTGACTTGATATTTTTTACGTACAGATACTTTTTATACACAAAAAGGTCAGAGCAGGGAAAATTGACAATAATTAAAAATCTGATCACAAACGGGTTCGGCCGAAGCGTTTTCGCGCCATTTTCCTTAAAAATGTAAATATTGTACTTTTCACGCACAAAACGTTTTGACCCGACCAATGGCGGTCGCAGCTGTTAACTGTTGAATATTATTGTTTTCACGATAGCCGGGTTTTATTTGCTGAAAACTCGACTGTATTTACCACGAAGAGTGTTTTATTTTTTGCAATTTCTTTTTCGTTATTTTTTTCAGTGAAAATAGTAAAAAAAATCTACAAGATTATTTTAGTTTGTCTACTTGCTTAGCTCGTATAGCCAAATAATAAGTATGTTTATATATTATTTTTAAATACATACTATTTATGTTTTGTATGTCAGCTACATAATTAATTAGTACAAATATCTGTGTTTCGGTACAAAAATAATTTAACAGAACTGAAAAAAAAATCACTTCAACACCAAACTACACAACCGATTTTGATAAAATTATGGGTCTAACTGACATGCATGCCCTCTCAAAAAAAGAATTTTCCGAATTGGTCCAGACGACTTCAAGAAATTGGGGAATTTGGGGAACATACTTAAAAAACCATCCAATAAACAATTGAATTGATAACCTACTCCTTTTTTGAAGACGGTAAAAAAAATGGCTGATATTTTACTATGCAAGGGAAAAATGAAAATTGGCAATTTAAATGGCCCTAGATCATTACCACTAAAAGTTCCTACACCGATGACGAGACACATTGCATTGTAAAACTACGTCGCTGACGTCACTGCCTATTCATAATTATTCTACGTCCCGCCTTAACAAAGTTATGGCACTGCCAGTTAGTTCGACGCCACGAAGACTTAAATGTGTATTTTAGTTCTATCGGTAGTTAACTCAATTAAAGCCCAATCAAACTTGCAACGCAGTCTGAAGTTACACGATCGAGTATTAATCGGTTAAATTAAGTGATTTGTCGCGGCGAAGGCTTTAAAACAGCAATTGGGTCACACCGTAATTAGGTCGGCTGTCACCATTGTCGAGCATCTTATGGTTGCCATCGAATTAATAGCTCCACAGGGATTTGGTTAACGACGCATTCAGGAAGTAAGTAATCAATTCGCAAGATTTCCACTGACGAAGTCCTTGTTTACTTTGTGACTTTGTGGTATTTTTCTTTGTCAATTCCTGCTGGATATCCTCCATAGAAGATAACAACTTCTGACATAAACTTTTGTTGTAGGTGTGTTGCGAATAGGTCTGAACGCATAATTTTATTTGACATAATTTTATGTGCTTCATAAAGTGTTAGGCATAATTGATATGCACAATACTGTCAATATGTTTTTTTAAGTACCTTTATCAAAATAAAATAAAAAACAGAATACACAGGGATACAATGAGACATCATTCCATTTTTATTTAACAAGAAGAGAGTAACAGAACAAAAAAAAATATCTATATGTATGTTCACGCTAATCTTCGAAACTACTGAATGGATGTTAAAGCGGATTTCAATAATAGCTAAAGCTCAGTTCGGTTGTTTCATTGTACTGATTATCTGATATCAGGAAAAATCATTGTATTTTTCAATTTACGCGAACAAAGTCGCGGGCACCAGCTAATTATTTAATATGCGGCGGTTGTCTTATCTCTTACAAGTTTTATGATTACTACAGAGCCTTTTGTGTTTCCGATACGCATATCTATTGATTTTAGTGACGCACGCGTTTAGCATAGCAAGTTTCATTAGTTAAAAAAAGTATTATGTTTAGTTAATTCTTATTTGTGAATAATTATTTATATCGCCTAGAGGTAATTAATTAAATAAAATTTCCCAAAATCACAGATACCCTATATTCCAGTTTTGGGAAATTTCGCGCTCAATTTTTTAATTACATTTGCCAGTTTGGACCAACTTCTTTGAAATCCACTCCGGAGGCAAGTTGTTGCCGAGATACAGACCCCCGTCTAGTTCGGAAATGGCCTGGGGCTGGATGGATTTCGATTTATTCTTTGTCATTTGTAAATTATTATGTATATTGGCTAAATAAAGATTTATTTATTTATTATTATTTATAATTTGTGAATAATCATTTGTATCGCCTTTAGGCAGATAGGAAAATCGAACACTGCTGTTTTAGCATAGAATTAATATAAGTATTGCATACAGAACGGACTCCTAAGGTCCTCGCACCTTTCCCCCATTCTCGCCTTGTAGAGGTAGCTGCAGGCGCCTGCAGCCGCCATCTCTTAATGTCCTCCGGGGGGACGTTGGCCACAGACGCATATTGCGCGGGAAAGGCACGGGATCCTAGGATATTCTGTTCTGTATGTAATACTTATATTACCTAATTCTGTGATACATGATGATTTGGCATGAAAGTAACCTGAATTGCAGTTTTGTTTTCGTGTGTGTAAGTGGCCTGGTGTTGTCTAGGTTAATCTGACTTGACGAATGTCATACAATAATGACTTTATGCACCCATCAAAGTAATTGTTTATTGTTTATTAAATATAACATACAGAATGACCACGCTTGTGGGTTTGCCTGAAGTTATTGGCCGCATACTTCTGCCAGGCCACTGAGTTCCTAAAAATTCTATGCCATGAAAAACATAACTCGTAAAAAAGCCACATTTCGACCTGACTTTCAAGTTAACGCTTGAAAGTCAGGTCGAAATGTGGCTTTTTGCCCCAATAACTTTTAAACGGCTGAACCGATTTTCATAAAACATAGCTAAGAACCACCGCAGAGGAACATGTTTTCACGTAAAAGCCGCATCGAAGTCGGTCCATCCGGTCGAGAGCTGCGATGCCACAGACAGACATTAGCATCAAACTTATAATATCTACGCCTCTTTTTTGTCGGGAATTAAAAAAGTAATTAAAAATTATCTCACGGATTCACTGTACTTAACAATTAAGCAGATCAAATAAGATAATTTGAGACAAAAGGCGTATAATTTTAATCCGTTCTGCTTCTATGTCAGCCTATAAAAACTTGGGAATATCCAAATGGTATAGTTAAAACCACTTTTTGCTGTTATAACTACTTTTTTATTATGATGACGTTGCTTTCAGGATATGAGTACTTATCTACATTGGTGCAGTTATATTATAACCTAATCTACCTATTGTAGAAAGAGTCATTATAAATCTGTGAAACAGATATGCGAATGCCACATTAAATAAAATAAAAAATCTTTTATTATAAAACTAATAGGTCCATAGTTTTGTTTAAACATGGTACAAATTAATTCAAAATAAATAAATTAAATACTAAAATACTTACAAAAATATCATTTACTGATATTACTTAAATATATTGGATGGCTTTTTATTTACCAGCCAAACTTTGGAGCAAGTTCAGTCCATGATTCTAAAGGACTTTATAATTTTTTTTAAATCGATTAAAATGTTCTTCGTACAAATCGTTTTGGCCAAAGGCTGATTTGTATGGAAAGCCGATTTTTTTTAATTTTTAGTTTATTTTTTTTTTATTATAAAAAGTAATTCAGTATCTTGGACAGGAGACAGCTCCTAAAATATGGCTGGAGGTAAAAAACCTATAGCGACTTACTGCATACTGCTGCTTGATGTAATCAGCGTCGTAGCCAGGGGGTCTCAGAGCCAAACAAAGGGGGCGTCTATTATTTACGCGAGGTGATCAGGGGGGGAGGCGGTCAAGCAAAGACTCACCAAATCTCACCTGAGGGATAGGGGACATATTCGTCCTGACGTACAGGGTTATGGCTCTGTAATCAATGCTTGAAAAGATAGAGTATGAAGACTATATTTAAATATTACTTTACATTGCAAAAAAATAAGTTTTCCAATATGTACAAGTAAATGTGTTAATAGGTTTTTGAACTTTGTTTCACCTTAACGACTTTTAAATATGAGTTTATACATACATACATACATACATACTATCACGTCTTTATCCCTAATGGGGTAGACAGAGCATTTTGGGTCTTGCGGTTCTATGCAGAGCCCAGGGCCGCAAGACCCAAAAGCCACTTTTAGCGTCATGGTGGGCGAGAAGATGGAAAAGCAATCAATACAGTGATGGGTTGCTAGCCGCATCGCCTGTTAACATGATTTGCATTTTTGCCCATTCCCTCGATCGGCGTTTACGATCTGCGTGGGAAGAGAAGCAGCTGGTACATTCTAAGTTTTTTTTTATTTCTCCCAGACCAGCATGGGATGATGAGTTCATACGTACGAAATAAAAACATAAATACGAAAGGATGGACCTACTACCAACAGTACCTACCTACAACTTACCTGTAATTGTATAATTTAAATGTATAGCTTAAGTGTAAATCTGTATTGTAATTGTAACATAGCCCATCAGGCTGGGTAGGGACCAATACTGAACTGGGTTTCTTTCGGCGTAATCTTCCCAGCAGTGGTCGTTCCGAAACGCTAGTAGTTTTTAGCTTCTGCACTAAAAAAAAATATTTAAAAAAAATGACCTTCAATAAGAGATAAATTTATCCTACATTGAATAAAAAATTTTGACTTTGACTTTGACTTATAATAATGGTGTTTAAAATAAAAAATAAAATATAATATTTACTTTATTTTATTTAAACAATTTCCGTCATTTATGAAATGTACCATTTAGCGTTCTAATGTAATAGATGTACGAATTTTTTTTTCATAAAAACTGTAAATTGTAGGAAAATGGCCACTATTAGCAGCAAACATTTTTTTGTTTGCTAAGGGCTCTTAAGAGTCCCCTTACCCTAGACTTCTCCATACAAACGTAGTCTACGTTTAATTTTGAAACTACATGTCAGATTCCTGTGAAATTTGGTAATGGTAAAGAAATTGCAATTATCTAGGGTAATAACTGGTTTCCGACGGTAAAATTATGAACTGGAAAGAAAATATAGCGATTTAGAAGATTCCTATAATGATGGTCAAAAATGATATAAAACACTATATTCCATTTCAAGTTCATATTTTTAATATCGAAAACCAGTTATTACCCTAGATAATTGCAATTTCTTTGAAATCACAAAATTTTTCCGATATCGGACATGTCGTTTTGAAATAAAACCTAGACTACGTTTGTATGAAAAGTTGTATTTTGGTCTAGGGTAAGGGGACTCTTAAGACGGGTGACAGTTCGCGACAACAGTGGTAGTGGGCGACCTAAGATAAATGAGGTACACACGGGTTATACTAAATTACTACAATACAATGATAATAAAATAACCATAGACATAGTTTTTTTTTACTGAGAATAACATTCAAAAAACAGAAACAAAAACGACATTCCCATACAAAGCCCGAGTGGCTGCACACTTTGTGTCAAATGCTGTTTTTTTTTAAATTTTGACTGTTAAATTCTACTATATGTAGTTATCTAGTATAGCCCGTTGTCCAATACGTTGTATAGATTCCGCGATGAAGGCTTCTAATAATATACTGTTTTGAAACGTAGTGGATCTTTTAAAAGATCTACTTACTACGTTTTAAAATACTACCAAATAGAAAAATCGCGGGATCAGAAGTCAATGTCATTTCATTTAAATTTTGCCGTATTAAGGGTCCCCCGACCCTAGACCAAAATACAACTTTCCATACAAACGTAGTCTACGTTTTATTTCAAAACGACATGTCCGATTTGGGCAAAATTTTGTAATTTTAAAGATATGTATTGCAATTATCTAGGTTTATAACTAGTTTCCTACAGTAAAAATATTAACTTGAAATAGAATATAGTGTTTTATATCATTTTTGACCATTAGTATGGGAAACTTCTAAATCGTTATATTTTCTTTCCAGTTCATAATTCTACTGTAGGAAACCAGTTATAACCCTAGATAATTGCAATTTCTTTACAATTACCAATTTTTACCGGAATCTGACATGTGGTTTCAAAATTAAACGTGTACTACGTTTGTATGGAGAAGTCTAGGGTCGCCGGACTCTTAAACAGCTCATGTTAAAATATCGGCTAGAGGTGTTTTGTTTTTAGTAAAAAAATTTTTTGCTCTTTGTTGGCGTCTGTTGCTTGACAGTTCGTGACAGCAGTGAGTTGACATTGGCCGACGTAGGTTGCCAGCTCTGACTGGCACGCTTTCGCTCGTCTGGGACCAACACAGACGACAGACTATCCGTGACGCACTTTTTAGTCCTTGAAAATAGAACCCATGCAATCATGTGCATTATATGGTTATATGCATATGATTGCATGGGTTATATGGTTCTATTTACACCGTTTAAAAAGTACGTCACGGATTAGTCTGTCGTCTGCGTTGGGCCTTACAAAGGCAAAAAACTAGATGTTGGATCCTCAGGCATTTCGCTTTGTTAATGACTTAACAAAAGAACTCTTAATGCGGCTATGCTTAATAATATTAATAAATAACAACATTTGATAAGCTTACTAATACTAATAAACATTTAATAACAATATTTGATAAATAAAACAACTGTAAAAGGAAAAAAAGTTGATGCGTTACGGTCATGCTTATAAGATTGAGATGCTTATAAATAATAAATTATAATTATAATGAGTTGTACATAATTAGTAGCCGTATAAAACCGAAATTAATTGCATAAGATAACATGAGATTCGTGGAATGTGTTATTTAGAACCTGTAACAACAAAAAAATCTATTACGTCATTTCTGCACTTAAGCAAAATAAGTAAGACGTAAGCAAAATATGTAAGACGTATCTACATAAACAGAAAAAAAACTAACTACTTAAGTACCTAATAAATATAAAAAATATAAAATAAATAAAAAATATTCACCCTGATTCCGATTGTCAGTTTTTGTAGAAAAACTAATATTAAGAGCGCTATTTGACTTCAAGAAATTATGACGTCATTAGTCTATATTTCATACAAATCCCATGAAAAATGTTTGTTATGTAAAAAAAAAGTATCTGATTGAGTTGTTGGAAAATAGCTAAATCATCTCTCATGCAAATTAAATGTAAAATCAAAGATTGGGTAACATTGATTTCCGCTAAGTACCACCTGGATATATGTATACCTGGATATCTTTAAATCTTCCTCATATTTCGATGTCAATTCTTCGGGAAAATCACGTATCCTACATCACCACAAAATGTACAAAAAAATAGAAAAATGACTGTATTTATTATATTTGCTTTGATATTTTGCAAACAAAGGTAAATATGTCGGATCATTTTCCTGCCTCCGTTTGCAGTAATGCTCTCTGCTGTTCTAAATCCCATTGAACAAAATTTAAAAGGTTTTGTTTATTCTCTATACCTTTTGAGGAAGTCAATGGGAACCATTAGTAAATACATCATATGTCCCATCTGGTTTGTTACAAAGATTTTATTTTTAGAATACTTTTAATTAGTAAATTAGGTATCAACATCATCCCTAGTGAAAATCTGACACACAAAAAATCATTGCAGCTTGGTAGATGTGATTTGGCTGAGTTGTGGGTTTAAAAATTAACTTGTGCGTACATATATGCCATAAAAAACGTCAAAAAGTCAGCTTGTATAAACATAGGTAGAGCTCACTGATCACACATTGTGGCCAGAGATATGGGACTTAAGGGGACGCACCGTGAAAATGGGCATTATCTATTTCTTATTTCTCAGCAAATATCAGAAATTTAGAACTGATACTTGCTAATAGCATACTAGAACGCTTTTCTAGCATAATTGTGGTTGTGGATACACGATTTGTTAATTTTTGTAACACAAACTTGCTCATCAAAAACACCTCGACCAAAACATATATGGTCTAATTTCTCACAAACGAGAGGGACTTCAGCTTTGAAACTTTTTATGCAGATTAGTAATTATGTAATCTTTAAAATTGTGGTACAAATTTTTTTTTGTTGCTTTAGTTTTAATTTTAGAGCCATTTTTCTATAATTGATCAGTTTTGCGTGGCTTAAGATTTCAGTCATTTAAGCCCTTTTGCCTTCCTGAAAAATATTGTACATGCCGTCTCGCTTTTTCGCGAGTGTATTTAAATAAACTGTTCTTGTTGCACAGATTTTTGACAGTTATACATCAAATTGTCAGATGGCCGATGGGCCTCACGAAGCAAGGACGCGTCGCTCTTCACAAAAAAAATGACATTTGATTTCGTAAAATTATTGTCACAGTGTAGAATAATATCACGAATATATATGGGTCGAACAGTCTGTAAGCAAACGTGCGAGTAACTTTCTTACACTGTGTCACTTGTCATAATGTCAAAGGAAGTGTCAAAGCATAGCGTGGCATAGATTGAATACGTGACAGACATGGTCGGAATAGATTTTTTTTTATACAAGTAATGTACATACAGTATCGATTAATAATATTTTATTTGTATTTAATTACCAGTTTTGTGGCAATAAATTAATTTTAAAATAGCCAAATAAACTTATCTTTAGATAATACTCTTCGGATTTATTTACTTTTAGATTTCGAGAAATATACACGTACATATTTTACCACTGACTGACTGGCTGACTGATTGATATGGTTTTTAGGGTTCTGTAGTAAACAAGGAACCCTTATAGTTTCGCCATGTCTGTCTGTCTGTCTATCTGTCTGTCTGTCCGTCCGCGGTCCTACTCAGAAACTATAAGTACTAGAAAGCTGTAATTTGGCATGGATATGTATATTAATCATGGCAAAAAAGTCGGAAAATAAAATATATACTAATAATTTTTTTTTATGGTGGCTGCCATACTAGTAAAGAGGAAGTCAATATTTTTATTTCACTACAAACACATTGTGTGGGGTATCGTTGAATAGGTCTTTCAAAAATATTATGAGCTTGGAAACACCATTTTTCGATTTAGAGATCCGTGTCTGAAATATTTAGCTTTAAAGTGAATTTTTTTGTTAAAGTCACGTGTCCCCCCCGTCTATCTGCTAAACGGTTATATATGGACACATGAAAAAAATCACAGCTATAGCATATATAATGTAGTTTAAAGGAAAACTATCAGAGCCAAGTAGGGTAAACAAATTAAAAAGTTAAAGGCATTCAACTTATAAAATGTAGTCGAAAAGGAAAATTTCATACAAATTCAATAGATACTTAGACGTTTAAGACGTTTTTAGTGGCATGAACTTAAAGTTGGCATTTACAACTACGGAACCCAACATTGCGCGTGGCCCGACACACACTTTGCTATTTGATCTGCACTGTAGTGATAGGTGTAAGGACGGACTTGCTTGGTGGGGGAGCAGACAGGGGGGGCTTTCTACTTAACCCTCCAAACAAGCAATCAAGTGTAGGCAGAGGTTACCTACGTGACCGTAGGCCGTTTTTTGAATGTTATTTTAATATCATTATAATATAGTGATCTAGTACAGCCTGTGGTTCGATTTATTACGGGTATGTCCCTTCCATGTTGTATATTAATTATTTTTTCGACATATTGCTCGTAAAGTGGATCTCATTGAATTTCATCGACTTTAGACATATATAAAGTAGCACATAAAAAACGCTTGCGTTATAAACGCAAATAGTGAAGTTATACCGTATTACCCACTTATGTATCCGACTTTATTTGTCATGGGAATGGTAGGAAACAATGAACTTGAAGTTAGGAGGGAAATAGCGCTGGTGTCTTACGTATTTAAGATTCTCCGAGGTAAGATACATAGTGCGGGTATATTAGAACGCGTGAGCTTCTTGGTCCCAGAAGGGTATGTGTGGCGGCGGCGACAGCCGCAGTTGTTGTGTGTGCCGCACGGACGGACCAACCTCGTCAAGAAGGCGCCACTGACGCGTGCGCTGCAAACGCTCAACGTCATTGCCGGTCGTTTGAACCTATTCGGTTGTTCTCTGAATGAATTCACAAGGGTGGCATATTTTGTTGTATGTTATCGAAGCTAAGCAACTTCTATCGCATTAGGTTATCCTGTAAAGATAGATATAAGTTTGTGGAATAAATAAATAAATAAAAAATAAAAATAAATATTATGCAAAAGCAATATTTTTTTTTTCAAATTCCGAACTCGCTCACTGCCTTGTGGCACCAGCTAGTAATGGTTGGCCAGCCGCGCTGATTTTGATAAGTATTACGGTGGGAAAGCAGCCGTGTGCATCACAGTTTTATGGTTGAGTTTATTTAACCGTTCCTTTACCGCCAATACCAGACACAATAGTAAGACAATGAACGTGGACATGTATTAATATCGTGCGGGTCTTTACCGGTTAAAATAAAAATCAGTTTAGATATACGTGTGTTGAAAAACTTTGTGCGATATACGTGCGTATATTGGTTAAACACTCGGCACTATCACGCCCTCGCTTTCGGCTCGCGCAAGAAAATTCCGCCTCGTGTGTTATAACCACTATAGCGCACAAATATGGTAATATACATAACTATTTTTCAATTAAAAAAATATTACTTATTTCAATATAAAGAATTGAATGATGCAGCTCCTTTTATATAATTACGTATTTACCCCTTACTTATTTTGTACAACATGCTGACTTTTCATTGGTTTTAGAAAAAAAATCGTATTGTGAATAAATTCCTCTATCTATATCCGTAATCCAAATTTGTGTATGACATAAGATAAACAAATCGAGACTACGTAGTTATGTCCGACCAAAACTACCGCATGACCTCGATAAACTCCGGCCGGCCGGACGGAGGCGGTGCCTGGCGGTAATACTAATTGATCTCACGATTTTACTTTGTTTTTGAATTTTTATTTTGACTAGCTAATTAAATTTTACTAACGATCTTTATAAAGTGGCCCTTGGTCCAAAAAACAATGAGAAATTACCGTGTATATTTTAAAATTCAAATAAATTATTTCTGTTTTATCTAAAGGCTGACCGGTAGACAATGCGTTAGCATTAAGTCCACCTTTTGTACCATTATGGTCATTTAAGATTTAATAAATAAATTTATATGTCAGTTGCTGTAGTAAGCCATATTATAAATATCATAGCTGCTGACTTAGCTTTTATATTTAACGAATGTATTGGTAAAGGCATATTTCCTAACCTAATGAAATGTAGTAAACTAATACCCTTATTTAAAAAAGGAGAAAAAACAGACCCTAGCAACTACAGACCGATATCTATCCTGCCAGTTTTGAGTAAGGTGTTCGAAAAGATAATGCTCAATCAAATGCTGCTTCACTTCAAAACCTACAACCTGTTCCATAGCCAACAATTCGGTTTTACTGGCGGGAAATCGACCACCGATGCGGGAGTGGCACTCGTTACACATATATACGATGCATGGGAGAACAAAAATGATAGAATTGGATCATTTTGTGATCTCTCCAAAGCATTTGATTACATAGATCATCCGACACTTTTGCTTAAATTTCGTCAATACGGTTTTGATGATAATTCAATTAAAACTAATAGAATATTATTTAACAGATAGGCATCAAACTGTTGATTTAATTGGCATAAAATCTCACGGATCTAATGTTGAAATAGGTGTACCGCAAGGTTCAATTCTTGGACCTTTCCTTTCTTGGTTTATGTCAATGACTTGCCTTATATGATTGATAAACAGGCTGGCATAGTGCTATTTGCTGATGACACCTCACTTATATTTAAAATAGATCGACATAGCACAAACGCTTGCGCAGTGAACAGCACCTTGTCTTCCATTTCTGATTGGTTTTCTGCCAATGCTAAATGCGAAAAAGACCCAATGAATTCGATTTTCTCTTCCCAATGGGAGACAGGCCTGCGTTGACTATACGTATATATATATATAATGCTAGATTTTTTCTTGACTTGATTCTTAGGAATTACAATAGATTCAAAACTTCAATGTAGTGCTCATATAACTAAACTTTCTAATAGGCTTAGCTGTGCGGCTTATGCTGTTAGGAGAATAAGACAATTGACAGATGTAGTAATTGCTAGAGTAGTGTACTTTAGTTATTTTCATAATGTTATGTCTTACGGCATACTATTGTGGGGGAGTGCAGCCGGTATTCAGACTATTTTTATTTTACAAAAACGGGCAATTCGCGCTATTTATGGGTTAGGACCAAGAGACTCACTTAGAGAATTATTCAAGAAAATTGATATACTTACATTGGCATCGCAGTATATATTTGAAAACATAATGTTTGTAAGGAAAAATATTTCCTTATACAATAAAGTAAACGATATGACCGATAAAAACTTAAGTAATAAGAATGAATTATTTGCCCCGTTTTATAGGCTCAAAACAGTTAGTAAGACGTTCATGGGGAACTGTATACTTTTTTATAATAAATTGCATAATCGGTCCTTGATATGCCAGATGCTCGGTGTTTCCCTACGTGATCGAATCAGAAATGAGGAAATCCGTAGGAGAACAAAAGTCACTGACATAGTCAAGCGGATTAGCTCGTTGAAGTGGCAGTGGGCGGGACACATAGCGCGACGAACTGATGGCCGATGGGGCAAAAAGGTTCTTGAATGGCGACCGCGTACTGGCAAGCGAAGCGTAGGGCACCCACCTACAAGGTGGTCAGATGACCTGACCAGGGTCGCTGGAAAGCGGTGGATGCAGGCCGCTCTTGATCGGTCATTTTGGAAATCTTTGGGGGAGGCCTATGTCCAGCAGTGGACGTTATGCGGCTGAAATGATGATGATGATGATATGCCAGACAAAAAATTTAAAACTTATGTAAAGAAAGTACTTTGTGAGAAGGCTTATTATAGGACCGATGACTACCTTAAAGACAAAAAAGTCTGGCTTGAGCTTGGCGCGGGTCCCTCTTAAAGGTTTGTTATATAGGTACTCGCAAATGTTCATAATTTGGTACATTTTGTACAAACTAAATCTACAACTTGACATTATTTTAAAATTTTGACATACTAAAAATTTAATTTAAATTATGATATGACATAACAAACAATGTATTCTCTGTCCATATTAACTTTAAGTATTAATTTATTTGTGAGTTGACGTCCTTGAAGAAAATGCTGCAGTGCAGTTTGTTACCGCTTCTTCTGCACTAGCGCTTTGGAAGCGGTAGTAAACTTAGCTGTAAGTAACCATTTGACGTCAACAATTGTGCAACAAAACAATGACGATTATTAAGATATATTATCAATATCCTATGATAATAAAGATATATTTGAAAAAAACCTATTGCGATCTTTTTCTGCACGTGTAGTTGGCTCAAACTAATAAATATAGATCTTTCATTATGAAGTTCGAACATTTTAGACTTCCCTCCAGAATGTTAGTCATTGCTCAGATTTCTTATTGAAAGCTAATACCTCTGGTTCATTGAACTAGTAGGCTTGATAAGTCTCAGTTTCAAAAACATAACGTAAATAATAGATTACGTGACATGACCTTTTTCAATTCTTTACAAAAACATATCATGTTACACAAAAAGTTAACATACTAGAGATACTTTTCATTACGTCATGGTTTTCATACTGTAACCTCTATATATTTTTAACTCTATCTGCATTGCATTTAGACATTACTACAAACCTAGCGGAAAAGAACGGACAACTTTTGAATCAATTTTGTCAGATTTCAAAAATTAAAAACGTAGAGCCAAGCCTTAAAGGTCCCATATCTCTGATTGTGAAAATCTGACCCACAAAAAATCATTGCAGCTTGGTAGATGTGATTTGGCTGAGTAGTGGGTTTAAAAATTAACTTGTGCGTACATATATGCCATAAAAAACGTCAAAAAGTCAGCTTGTATAAACATAGTAGAGCTCACTGATCACACATTGTGGCCAGAGATATGGGACTTAAAGGTCCCATATCTCTGATTGTGGCACATTGGTTTTGACAACTTGTTCACTTCTGAAGCTTCAATGGAATCGTTCAAAAACACTTGAAAATATTTATTAAATATTATGGTGCTCCGACACTGCTGATAAAAAATGTTTACTAACGTTAGTAAACATTTGTTAGCAAACATTTAATAACAAATGTTAAAAATGTTTCATGTTAGTTAACGTTAGTAAACATTTTTAAACAAAATTGTTAGCTAACATTTTGTAACAAAATAAATCATTTGTTATGTTTTGTTTGTATTTTAAACATTTTATACAGGTGACAGCGGGGTATGCGGAGAGTCGGGGAGCCAATGTCTGTTATAAAATGTTAGTAAACATTTTCCATCAGTACACTGATGGAAAATGTTTACTACTCTCTCTAGTAAATGCTCCTACAGGAGCACTTATTACATTTAACAGATCCTAACAAAATGTAACTTTATTATCATTTGTTGGAAAACGTTTGTAAACATTTTCTAACGGCAGTGTGGGAGCACCATTATTAACGCATGTGTTACAATCACCTTTGAACACAACGTTTGTTTGTCCAGTTTTATAAAATAAGAAATACAAAAATACATTAAACTTAGAATCTGAGAACTAGATATATCGTTTTGTAAAGAAATGTCGGCAATATATCAGACATTCGACGGCTCTATTATTGCGTGCTCACGTTTCGCACGTACGCATAAAATAAATGTGTTACCTAGATGAGATCCCTTGGAAGATTTAGAAGATGTTCAAATTTCAATAAGACGATGGAAAGAATCTCTAATAATATGAGGAATATAAGTTACTTACTCAATTTTGAGAAATATATTTTTTAAGTTTAGTTGTAACAAAATATAAGTAACTCATACTTTAATTAGAACTAAGATATTTCCTTGTAAACCTTTAAAATTTCTTTGATGTCCTGGTCAATATTATATTTTTTTTCTACTCCTGTACTGTTATCTGTCTTTTAAATGGTTCTGAAAACTAATATAAGAACATTGATAATATGATTGCAGAAAAAAGTCTATACTCTATGCCTCATAATAGCACATGTGTCGTTATTTCACTAAAACGATACTGCTAGCCATAGACCAAGAACATTTTTTGACGTGACAACGTCTTATAAATTGGTTTGCCGGGTGACACTTCAAGAAACTGCGTTACGCTCCGCTCACGTTATGCGCTCACAATGAGAGCGAGTGAGAGGCACGCGTCCCTTCCACTCGGGCATGGTTAGCCCGCCTAAGAGCGAGAGAGACAGACATAAAAAGTCGTTGTCACGTAAAACTTTCGCCCGTATACCGACTTTACAGGCAACCAATTTTTTCTATAGATTTACCATACTGCCAACATAAGAAAAAAATGTTTTTTTAACATAGTCACTAAAAAGACGTCAATTAAAAAAAAAGTTTACCATAGATACCATATAGATCAGTACTTGTATATTCTAAATCTGATTTACCAAACATGTAAGTCAAACATTTTCATATTTTCTTTGTTTGGTTTTGTATTTTATTTAGTAAATATAGTCGTAGAAAAAGTATTGTATGCAACGTTGTATAAGTACGTCAAAAAATGCTCGATGGCGCCTCCTTACGATGCTCGCTAAAGCTCGCATCGTAACCTGCGCCACTCGCATATTTTGAACCCTCTTATACAACTGTTGCATAAAATACTATTAAACTATCGCGCTTTGAACACATTATTATTTTATTATATACTTAAACGGGGCTTGGCACAGTTAGGGTCAGTTCACACCGAGACGCGACGCGACGCGACGTGGCGCTCACTTTGAAGAAAAATAGAATTTGTTTACTACACAAAAAGTTACAAATTTCAATGTAACGCACAACGCCGCGCCGCGCTGCGCAGCGTGGCGCAGTGAACTCTCAATGAAATTGGTATCTTTATGTGCAGTAAACAAGTTCTATTTTTCTTCAAAGTGCGCGCCACGTCGCGTCGCGTCGCGTCTCGGTGTGAACTGACCTTTAGTGTAATGATATAAAGACTATGTAGGTAGTTTCAGTGTAAAAAGCGGGTAATGTCATTATTGAAAAAATATCAAAATCTGCGTTCACCGTCAACAAGGAAACACCGCTGCACTCCAGCCAGTCTGTCTGCGACCACGAATGATGTAACTCCTATTCGAAACGTAAAGAGTCTAAGTAATAAATTAATAAGAAGAAAAGAAGAAACTTATCTTTAAAAATCGTAATTCAACAAAAAAAAACGACGGGTTGCACTCTGGGAGTGCCGGCAGAAGTGAAAACTTGAATATTAACGTTGTGCATTTTTGATATACGAAACAGCAGGCGCAGGCATACATTTTCGCCGCGCCGTAAAAAGAGAGGGGGATACTCCCTCTCCTACGCCGCGCCAGCTGTCTACTCTCCATCCGTCTTACGAATTTTCGATCAGGTCACGTGTCCTGACGCGAGTTTAACATTTTTTACCCATTCCAAAAAAAGTGCACAACGCCGCTAAAGAAGTTTTCACTTCAAAAAAAAACAGTTAGCAGAATTAACTTTTTGTATTCCAAAGTACATATTTTAAGATTCCATCATTGTTTCAACGAGAAAGGTATTGACGAACGTCGTCCTTTTAATAATGCATAATATTATACGCAATTTGAATTTTCGAAAAATATTATACTTAAACCCGTTTGGAATGAAGGGGGAAAAAACGTTTCATATTCAACGTGGAAGGGACATACCCGTAATAAATCGAACCACAGGCTGTACTAGATCACTTCATACTAATGATAATAAAATAACAGTCAAAACACATACAAAAAAAAATCGTCATTCCCATACAAATTGCCCACTCTTGTGGATAAGCCGATTTTTTGTTAGTTTTCGAATGTTATTTTTTATACTACAGTGGTCTAGTACAGCCCGTGGTTCGATTTATTACAGGTATGTCCCTTCCACATTGTAGAGTGACGTGATATCCTTGGTCCTTCCAACAGGGAGTAAAGTGTTTATTTTTTGCAAGGTGATGTGATTTTGGGGTCGCCATTGTAATAATGGTCCATAATAGTGATCCCAAGTCTTCGATTATCGAAGGGACCTTCAGGGATTGACCTGGTTACATTATGACTTACATAAGGTAGCTTATGAAGATCTGTTGGTGTATTTATTTACTGAAGTTTATCTTTTTCGTCCCATGCTGGTCTGGGAGAAACAAAAAAAACTTAGAATGTACCAGCTGCATCTCTTCCCACGCAGATCGTAAAAGCCGATCGAGGGAATGGGCAAAAATGGAACCCATCACAGTATTGATTGCTTTTCCATCTTCTCGCCCACCATGACGCTAAAAGTGGCTTTTGGGTCTTGCGGCCCTGGGCTCTGCATAGAACCGCAAGACCCAAAATGCTCTGTCTGCCCCATTAGGGATAAAGACGTGATAGTATGTATGTATCTTTTTCGTGTGTGTAGGGGGCTAATCCTGGTCTATATTTCCAAGCTGCTTTACATTTTTCTACTTTTGTACTGTTATGTGCCTTTTAAATAGTCACGTTCACTAATATATGAATAATATAATATAATTTTCGATTTCAGGAAAGTCGTTTTTTATTGATGTCTTTCTAGTGAGTATGTTAAAAAAACTTAGCAGTATGGTAGTTCTGAAGATAAAAGTTCTAGGTCTTTGGCTAGGAGTATATTTTTGGCAAAATAACGACACGTGCTGTTATGGGGAATAGACTAAACTATATAGACTTTCATGAAATTATAATCAATGTTCTTATATTAGTGTTCGTGACTATAAAAGACGATAATATTACATGAGTAGAACAACGTACATTATAAAACCGAATGACGTATATTTTGTAAGAAGTAAACTACATATATCTGTGATTGTAAGTATAACTTACATAAACATATCTGTGTGTGTAGTAAGTGTACATTAATTAAGAAAAGTTGTGGCAAAATTATAGACTGAACTGCCCCATAAAATGATTTCATCATATTCATCAGGTCTTTTTGTCTCCACTGCAGGAGCACGACCCTCTCTTTACTACCAGAGCCATACTAGGGCAGAGCAGCCAGAGGACTTTGGCCTAAACTCTCCTCGCTGGCCAGACAGGTTGGAGAGGTCTCATTGATGTTTGTAAGCTTTTTTTAGCTAGTATTCCCTAAGTCGCCTTCTACGACATCCACGAGAGGACTTGGAGGGGCCCTATTCTACTCTGCCGGAAACCACACGGCTGTAAAATAATTTATTTGGACCTAATTAAAATAACCTTCCAAGAAACAACGTCTAGAGATTCCACGGTGCATAAACATGAAACCGAAAGCAGTTACGCTTATCGCAGTAGGTACCATGGGCTGTGGGCACCTAAACTTAATTGCGCATTTTACCGACTGCGGAGAAAATTCTGTGTGCTGATTTCTCTCGTGTAGATGCAGCGGCATCGTTTTCTTACATTGTGCGCAGAATTTTATTAGTTTAGAGATTTGATTAAAATTAATAAGTCTTTTTGGTACATATTGCTTGGTCTCCAATCCTTACTTCCGTACATAATTTTTCAAAACTGAAAAACAAAATAATCTAAATTAAACTAGTAAAAATAAAATAAGTGAATGAGATCGCTAAATAACTCACTTACTATTTTAGTAACCGAAATTATTATTTTCTTTCCACCGAACGCAACCTCAAGAAGATTAAGGTCAGCGAGCCCATAGACGAAGTTATAATATTTTTTCGATGATTTCTTTGTCAATAATTGCCACTTATATGGACGTAAACACATACGACTCTTACACATTACACAAAAGTACATCGACAGCATTATTGTGCCGTGTGGTTTCCGGCTGAGTAGAATAGAACCATCCCAAGTCTTCCTGTGGATGTCGTAAAAGGCGTCTTAGGAAATACAAGTTAAACAACGCTTATAAACATCTATAGAACCTCTCCAACACGTTTGGCCAGCGTGGAGAGTTTAGGCCAAATCCTGTGGCTGCTCTTGCCAAGTATGGCTCTGGTGGTACAGAGAGGGTCATGCTCCTTCAGTGGAGACTTAAAAGACCTGATGATGATGACATACGACTCTATGGTTTTAAATGCAACGCTTTTCTAATTGTTACAGAGAGCAAATAAAAGAAACAAACCGAACATGGTGCTTTTGGCGCCAGCGGCGGTTCGTCGTGGCTTTGCTGGCGTTCTTCGGATTCTTCAATGTATATGCTCTGAGGGTCAACCTCTCAGTCGCCGTGGTCGCCATGACAGAGCCTGTGGAGACTACACTTGACAACGGCACTGTTATAATGGTGAGTGTATCTTATCATCAGAGATCGGAATCACGGGTGCTATGGCTATCAAAAGTATTATCACTAAATTTTCCAGGATTTCTCGAGAATCGGTACCTTAGTAACTGATGTGAATACATTGCTAAGATTTCGAATGAAGATTATTCTACTGTTTGTAGTATATACAATCTTTCTCTTCTACTTTT
The DNA here is from genome assembly GCA_963555685.1 of Acrobasis consociella. Lineage (NCBI taxonomy): Eukaryota > Metazoa > Arthropoda > Insecta > Lepidoptera > Pyralidae > Acrobasis > Acrobasis consociella. The sequence goes on along the minus strand of OY743111.1, from coordinate 2,917,431 downwards.
AGTCATATCCATACTTTTGATAACAACAGCACCCGTGATTCCGATCTCTGCTTATCATCGACGACCTCTATGTGGCGTAGTGATCAGTGGTCACCATGCTAGTCCGTCACCGAGAGGTTCCCGGTTCGATCCCCGGTCAGGGCAAGTTGGAAAATGGCCTTTTGCAAATTTTCCTGGGTCTTAGATGTTTAACTATATATGTATTTGTTATAATTATAAAATATAGCATCCCATAACACAAGTCTCGAACTTTCTTCGGGGCTAGCTCAATCTGCGTTATTTGTCCCTATGTATTTTTATTTATCATTTTTTCTCATCGTGTCTGAACTGGCGCTTCTCCGTAGTCCATTGGTCAAGTGTCGCCTTGTGATCTGGAGGTCATGGGTTCTAATTAGGGATGCAACGATACGGCTATTACGATACCAATACAAATGATGAATACATCGTAATGGCCAAATACGATAACGAATTACGATACGAATGCATTACGATATTTGTTTAATACTATTTTGATGAATTTATTGAAAGCTTTGTTGTATGTTATTATTGTAATACTAAGTAAAGTAAAAGTATAAAAAAGTTATGCATTTTTAATCAATATATTTATTAATTTTATCAAATTTTATATATTTTAAATTATTACTATTTGTTACATTTACTGTCTATTAATTAATTTTAATTGTAGTCGTAATTTATAACTGGCAAATTCTTATTCAGAAAACACAACATATTTAAGATTTTTTCCTTATGTCGGTTTCTCTCATCACATCAGCGTTCAGACATTAACGCGTTATGCGTTTCGTTTCACCCGAAACAGTAAAAATTTAAAAATTTTGAAGTAAATGTATCGTAAAAATATCGTATCGTAATATTTACGATAACGAATGATCGTAAAGGTTTACGATAATCGCCGATATACGATTATCGTATCGGTATCGTTGCATCCCTAGTTCTAATTATTTCTGTTGACGCTGTAACAAAAAATAAATGTTCAAGTAGGGCTCCCATACAATAACAAACGTGATTTTTATAGATAATGGTACGGAGCTCTTCGTGCGCGAGTATGACTCGTAGTAAATAGCCGGTTATTTACTGTAGTAAATAACCGGTTAAGTGCGAGTGTAATGGTATGGATGTACCCATACCATCACATTGATGAAGACTGGATTAGGTATGTGTGGTATGCAGTCAAGAAATGGTTATTACACCTACTTATTCCAATGTAGTCAAACAAATTATATAACTACTATAACTTCTCGACATAAATCGTTTAAACGTATTGTAAAATATATCTTTGCGAACTATAAAGTTCCCGAAGCGTGTCGCAGACCAAACTGGGTGAGAAGCGATAAATTTTTATTAATATCAAACTTAATACACCGCTTTTTCTTACCCAAAATGAACCTTATGTCCGAGGATTAAAGATCACACATAACCTATTTACGACTAAGTACTGACCATGTTTTTCTTGATAGACGTACATTTCCGTTTAAGCTGTAATATACCGTATTACGTAAGAAATACGGTTGTTAATTTAATGATGGGGTCCGTGAATAGGGTTGTGAAAACGAGATTTGAGAGGCTATAACAATTTGATCCGTCCGTTATAAACGCATGTGAGTGTAAAACGGACGTATGTCAACTTATTTGTGACTGCTTGTGCCCATATTTTATACAGAGTGAAAAAATGTGTAACGTGATTTGGGTCGTGAGGAATGGGCCATTACTGGGCTTAAAAGAAAATTTGGGTCAACTTGTAGCGTGGAGTGAAATTACCAAATGGGGCCTTTGGTAAACTGTGACTATACTATACAATGCTAGGCAACTTGTAAATTTGATCTAGATTTTTTGATTCCTGACAAAAAAGAGGGATGTTATAAGTTTGATGCTTACGTGTGTCGATCTGTCTTTCTATCTGTCTGTGGCGTCGTAGCGCTCGAACGGATGATCCGTATTCCATGTGAAAGTGTGCAGCTGGCCGGGCAATTCGAATGGGCATGACCATAGTATAATAAAATAAGGTATTCTCTTCCCGTGACAGCTGATGACGTAGGTGAAACTTGACTACGTCATCAGTTTGATATGTTGCCACAGTGTGAAATTGAATTACCCGAGCGTAAAGCATTTTTGAACTTTATATACCAATTTCGAATTAATAATCCATTATATCAATTTATAAAATATTGAATTGATGAATCACGCGAGAATCGCAAGATACTAAATAACTAAGTTTCTTAATATTTTATTTAATATTCATGAACTAATTGAGAAAATCCTTTAATTTACTGAAAAGAACAATCAGTGGCAACACTTTGTGACGTAGTCAAGTTCCTTCTCGGGAAGAGAATACCTGTTTTGTTAAACCATGGGCATGACAATTTTTTTTGTTTTTTGACAGTTATTATTATAATCTATAGATCTAGTATAGCCCGTGGTTCCATTTTTTACGGGTGTATCCCTTCCAGGTTTCTATACAAGTTTACTTTGTTACATTAAATGTAAATCTTATTGAATAATTAATCCAGGCCCTTGGTACTTTGACTGTGTCCCTTGTAATCCCTTCCCATCTTTATACTACTTAGTAGGCCTAGGTCAACCTTATGGCTTTTTAAGATATAAGTACTTACTTCAATATAGACGAAGCTCCTCAAATCGAATGTACATTCGTATTGTATATTACTCGTTACTTAATTTAACTTTAAAGTAAGTTGTCAGGTAACGTAATAATATTTTTCGATTTTCTTCATATTGTACATTGAATTGTTCGTTCAATTCACTTTAAACTTTAAAGTAAGCAATTTAAGTTTTTGTATAAACCGTCACATAATGAGGTTTTTCTGACTCCAGATGGCAGCACAGTGACCTCAGGTCCAGGGTCCAATCGACTGTTGTCATTGGACCGTCAGTCGTCAGGTTCTTTAGCTCCGTCAAATATCTATACATATAATAAAACAGTAAAAAAAGTGTGTCTGTACATTAAATATATTTCCAAAAAAAATATTGGGGCGATGGAGACGTAGTAATAGAGTAAGAATTTAAGAAGAAATGTCTGTCTGTTTGTCTGTTTGTACACGCTAATCTCCGGAAATACTGGACGGATTCGAATGAAACTTTTTTTGTTATATAGCTATTAAGCCTGGGCACTGGGCAACATATAGGGTATAAATGATTTTGGAAAATGGAACGCCTGATGCAGAACCATAATGGTCCAGCTAAACTGTAAGAGATATAAAAATGCCGCCTTAGTAAAAGTTGTTCAGCCTGATGAGCATTTTCCAGAGACATAAAGTCCGCGCGAACGAAGTCGCGGGCCTTGGCTAGTATTTAATAAAATAACAGCACTGCCTTCACTGCCGCCATCTGGTGCCCCATATTTTTTGAAAACCTCACTCACTTGAGAAAATCCAACTTGGTAACTTTATTCATATATTCTGTCGCATAATTGAAATAGTTCACGGGGCGTACGTGACTCAAAGTTTTGCTGTGATTAGAATTTAACGTGGATTACTCTTGTATGAAGTTCGTTTTACCGTACCATGGTGATATAGATAAGTATACAGTACCTGGGCGACCGAGCTTTGCTCGGTTACATCTCAAATTTTTTAAAAAACTCAAACATAAAAGAAAAACAAAAGTAAGTCACCGAGTGGGATTCGAACCCTTAACACTCTTTCTAGCGGTCGGTATCCTTAACCGCTGAGCTAAAAACAAGGCGGTAGGCGCGACGAAATTAGCGACCATATTCTGCGTGGAAAGAAAAACGCATGAAAACTCGGAAAACATGCGTTTTCCCAAACATAAGACTAATCTAGATCGATTGTTTACCCCCGAAAACCCCCAAATACCAAATTTCAGCGAAATCGTTAAAGCCGTTTCCGAGATCACAGAAATATATAAATAAATATACAAGAATTGCTCGTTTAAAGGTATAAGATACATGCACTATCACTTCCTTATCCCTAATGGGGCAGACAGAGCCTATTTTTATCCTAGAGATTATTTTTAAAAGACTTCCGAAAAGGAGAAAGTTATCAATTTTTATATATTTTTTCATGTTTTTCACCTATTATTCTAAGACGCCTGGACCGATGTGGAAAGTTATTTTTGTTTGAAAAGGCGTACTTGTCAGGTGGTCCCATAGCAATTTTATCAAAATCGGTTCTGTAGCCAGGGGTGAAGACGGTTTTTAGTTTTCAAAAATTTTATCATGATACATTTGTTTTCAGGTCCCAGAATTTGACTGGAGCTCCCAGACTAAAGGGCTGGTGCTTAGTTCCTTTTTCTACGGGTACATAGTGACGCAGCTGCCGGGCGGCTGGCTTGCGGCTAAAATAGGAGGTAACAGGTTTGTTCCATTCTGTAACACTGAGAGATTAACTTTAATTGGGGAAATTTTACTAAAGAATAAATATACAATTATTTCTTTAAATGCCTGGTTGTCAACAATCAATCTTCATCAGCTTTCAAAAACCCACTGCTAGGCATAAGCCTCCCTTTGTCTGCGCCATCCCGTTCTGTCCGCTGCTATCCAGTTCTTACCAGCGACTTGCTTGATATCGTCGACATACCAAGTCTTTGGACGTACTGCGCTAACCATTTCTGGGATACCACTCTGTGTGTGCCTGGTTGTATGTTCAGTGTAAAAGTGCCTCCTAATTTCTGAATATTTTTTTTATTCTTTGTGATATTATTTATCAATTTGTTTTCTATGTTTCAGGGTATTCGCCATAGGCATCGGAGCGACGTCGCTGCTGACACTCCTGACTCCGCCTCTGGCGTACACCAGCACCGCTCTCCTGATAGCTGTCAGAGTCATCGAAGGACTGTTTGAGGTTAGGATACAATACGATACAAATTAACTTTATTGCACCATGGTAACAAATAACAACAACAACAAGAAACAATATGGGCACAAAGGCGGACTTATCACTATAAATGCAATCTCTTCCAGCCAACCTTTGGGTGGAGGAAAAACTAATTTGAAATAGCTAGGATCATCATCAACTTACCAGTTTCCTTTGCCATCAAATTTTAAAAGCATAATTATCAATTTTACGCTTCATCGTAGAAGCAGATCGAGAAACTCGAAAATGCTAATCATTTTAATAGGCGATGTGGCTAGCAACCCGTCACTATTTTGATTCGTTTTTCCACTTTCTCACCCACCATCACGCTAAATGTGGCCTTTGAGTCTTGCGGCCCTGGGGTCGGTCTGCTTAGAGCGGCAAGACCTAAAGTGCTCTGTCTGCCCCGTTAGGGATAAAGACGTGATAGTATGTATGTGTGTATTATATACATTTATCATTATCAGGTCTTTTTAGTCTCCACTGCAGGAGTCAGTACAACCCTCTCTGTACTATCAGAGCCATACTTGGCCAGAGCAGTCACAGGGTTTGGCCTACACTCTCCTCGCTGGTAAGACGGATTGGAGAGGATATTGATGTTTATATTTATTTTAATTTTTAGGGTTCCGCAGCCAAATGGCAAAAACGGAACCCTTATAGATTCGTCATGTCTGTCTGTCTGTCTGTCTGTCTGTCCGTCCGTATGTCACAGCCACTTTTTTCAGAAACTATAAGACCTATACTGTTGAAACTTGGTACGTAGATGTATTATGTGAACCGCATTAAGGTTTTGACACAAAAATAGAAAAAAAACAACAAATTTTGGGGGTTCCCCATACTTAGAACTGAAACTCAAAAATTTATTTTTCATCAAACCCATACGTGTGGGGTATCTATAGATAGGTCTTCAAAAATGATATAGAGGTTTCTAATATCATTTTTTTCTAAACCGAATACTTTGCGCGGGAGCCACTTCCAAAGTGGAAAAAAGTGTGTCCCCCCCCCGTAACTTCTAAAATAAGGGAATTATAAAACTAAAAAAAATACATGATGTTCATTACTATAAAAACTACCAGCGAAAATTGGTTTGAACGATATCTAGTAAGTAGTTTTTTTTAATACGTCATAAATCATAAACTGCAATTTACCTTTCATTCAATCAACTCTAATATAAAAATTTAAAGAAAACATACTATTTGCTACTACGGAACCCTTCATGGGCGAGTCCGACTCGCACTTGGCCGCTTATTATTTTATTTATTGTTTTATTTCAGTTTATGCTTTGTTTAGCTTGTATTTCCTAAGTCGCCTTCTACATCCACGGGAAGACTTGGAGTGGTCCTATTCTACTCTGCCTATTCTATAACTGTTATTAGTATTACAGGACTTACTTTCGTTTCTTGCCAGATATTTCGACAGCTCTTCTGTCGTCATGGTCGCTGGCCGACTGAGTGATGTCTAATAACAGTAGTTGTGACCGCAAAACTCTAAAATCATATATTATAACTTAATTATTTTTGGTCGGATTAAAAAAAATGTTTTCGGTTTTAGATTATGTTACTTATTGAATATGCCAAGTCCTCAGTCTGCTCAGGCCAAGTATGGCTCTGGTAGTACAGAGAGGGTCTCGCTCCTGCAGTGGAGAATGATTGATATGAATAATTAAAATAATCGAGGGTTAACCTTAATTTGTTAATATTCCAGGGTGTGACGTACCCATGTATCCACGCCGTGTGGTCTCGCTGGGCGCCAAGCGACGAGCGCGCAAGACTCGCCACCTTCGCCTTCAGTGGAAGCTACGCGGGCACCGTGGTATCCATGCCGATATGTTCCTTATTGGCCCAGTATACTGGCTGGCCGGGAATTTTCTATGTTTTTGGTAAGTTCTAGCTAAAGATAGGGTTTACAAAAGGTAAATTTTCTGTAAGACTTAAGTAAGTTGTCATGGCGAAAGTATTATAAATTTTCTGCAAGACTTGCCACCTTCGCCATCAGTGGAAGTTACGCGTGCACTGTGGTTTCCATGCCGATATGTTCATTGTTGGCCCAGTATACTGGGTGGCCGGGAATTTTCTATGTTTTCGGTAAGTCTTAGCTAAAAATATGGTTTACAAAAGGTAAATCTTCTGTAATACTTAAGTAAGTTGTCTTAGCAAAGGTATATAAAAGGTAAATATTCTGCAAGACTTGCCACCTTCGCCATCAGTGGCACCGTAGTGTCCATGCCGATATGTTCATTATTGGCCCAGTATACTGGGTGGCCGGGATTTCTTTTATGTTTTGGTAAGTTCTAGCTAAAGATATGTTTCATAAAAGGTAAATCTCATGCAAGATTTGCCACCTTAGCCTTCAGTGGAAGCTACGCGGGCACTGTGGTGTCCATTCCTATATCTTCATTATTGGCCAGTATACTGGATGGCCGGGTATTTTCTATGTTTTTGGTAAGTTCTAGCTAAAGATATGGTTTATAAAAAGTAAGTCCTAGCTAATGATATGGTTTATAAAAAGTAAATCTCATGCAAGATTTGCCACCTTAGCCTTCAGTGGAAGCTACGCGGGCACTGTGGTGTCCATTCCTATATGTTCATTATTGGCCCAGTATACTGGATGGCCGGGAATTTTCTATGTTTTTGGTAAGTTCTAGCTAAATATATGTGATTTTGATTTCCAGGGATCATGGGTTTAGTGTGGACGACGGTGTGGTGGCTAGTGGTGAAGGAGTCACCTGAAAAAGACCCGCACATTACGCCAGCAGAATTGAAATATATTCAGGTAGGTGCAAGTGCTTATATGTATATGTATCTATTAGGATGCACTATAGTATCTTAGTATTTTCAATATGTTTTCAAAACTAAAAGCCTACTTCATAAATAAATAAATATATAAATATATAGGGACAAATTACACTGATTGAGCTAGCCCTAAAGTAAGTTCGAGACTTGTGTTATGGGATACTTACTCAACGATACTATATTTTATAACAAATACATTTATAGATAAACATCCAAGACCCAGGAAAAATTGAAAAAGGCCATTTTCCAACTTGCCCTGGCTGGGGATCGAACCCAGGACCTCCGGGTTGGCGGTCTAGCGTGTTGACCATTACGCCACGGAGGTCGTCAAAACTATACTATATATATGTATATATGTACTTTAGCCCCAAACAGACGATTTTGATAAATTATTTAATGACAAGTTGCCCTCTCAAACACACAATTCTGCAAATCGGATCCAGGCGTCTTCGAATAATCGATTTTGTGGCCATATCAACTTTGTAATTATTTTGCTAGTCGTGTGTGCTGCCATCTCTGTAAGGCTACCCCGCAACTACAGTTTTGCCTACTTACTGGCCCTCCAATAGTTTCTATGGCATTTAGTATCTTTACGTTACAGATACAGATACATTTTCACGTCTATATCCCTGACGGGGCAGACCCAAGGCCGTAAGACCCAAAGGCCACGCTGAGCGAGATGGTGGACGTTAAGATGGGAAAGGAATCAAAATAGTGATGGATTGCTAGCCGCATCGCCTATTACCATGATTCAAATCTCGCCCATTTCCTCGATCGGCTTTTACGACCTGTGCGGGAAGAGAAGCAGCTGGTACATTCTAAGTTTTTTCTTTTCTCCAAGACCAGCACGGAAGAACTGTTACGTTAGTAATTAATATTATATTTGGCCGCGGCCAACGGCTTATACGTGCCTTCCGAAGCACGTTTGTACATTTGACAATTGTATAGTAAGATGTGTTGTCAACTATGGGACGCAAAAAAATATTTTTCATATTTCAATGTGTTGTACAGTACTCCCATGCTGGTCTGGGAGAAATAAAAAAACTTAGAATGTACCAGCTGCTTCTCTTCCCACGCAGATCGTAAAAGCCGATCGAGGGAATGGGCAAAAATGCAAATCATGTTAACAGGCGATGCGGCTAGCAACCCATCACTGTATTGATTGCTTTTCCATCTTCTCGCCCACCATGACGCTAAAAGTGGCTTTTGGGTCTTGTGGCCCTGGGCTCTGCATAGAACCTCAAGACCCAAAATGCTCTGTCTGCCCCATTAGGGATAAAGACGTGATAGTATGTATGTATGTATGTTGTACAGTACCATTAACTAAATTCAGCCTTCAAATGTTGCAGGATTCCCGAGGCACGCAAGCCGTGGAAGGCTCTAAAATCAAGCACCCCTGGAAAGCTATGTTGACGTCAGCGCCAGTGTGGGCCATAGTGATGGCGCACTTCAGTGAGAACTGGGGTTTCTACACTCTTCTCACTTTTCTGCCTACTTTTATGAAAGGTATGTTTATTGGGGCTCGCCTGCAATGTAATTGGGTAGATGGGTCAAAAATAAATTATTCGGTACAGTTAATAAATAAAACTTCACAATAGTGGCAAAGCGCAAGACAGAGAGAAATGGAGAGTCGAGAGGGAGGCCTTTGCCCAACAATGGGATCTAACGGCCTCTAAATAATAATAATAATAATAGTGGCACGTTTCATTGATCTTAAACGTTTTCAATATGACTTTCGATTTATTTATGCAGAAAAGGACGCTATGCGTTGCGACACATGTGTATTCATACAAATCCCATTGAAAAATGTTTGTTTTGACGTTTAGAAAAGTGTGTTTTGACTTGTTGTCATCTAGTGGATTCCCAGTACATAGCACTTCTTCATCCCAAGCGGGGTAGACGGGGTAGACTTCCCCGTAATATTTATGTAGGGAAAATAATATGACGGACGAGTCCAGAACGGATAATAAAGAGTTTCCAGAATTTCAGAGGGACCCTTTTTTTGCATAATTTTTTTTGTCCTAATATGCTTTGGCATAAAATATTTTGTCATAATAGTTTTTAGGCATAAGTTGTTTTTTGGCATACTGGTAGTTGGGCATAATTATATTTTAGGCTAATTTGTTACGGCATAATGTTAATTGCCATAATCTCCATAGGCATAGTAACTATAAGTTTAATAATAAGGAAATCTATTTCTACGAATAAAATGAGTAAAACGGGAGCGAGCGACTTAAGCTTAGGGCGAAAATAACACAGACACAAAAAAATCTTTGCCACAGAGTATAGGTTAGGTTAGTTAGGTTTCCTGTGACCAAAACACGAGCGAGCGAGCGAAGCGAGCGAGCGACTCTAGCTTAGGGCGAAACTAATACATACACAAAAACAACTTACATCCTACTTACATCCTTTTATGCTTTAAAATGTTAGGGCTAAATAATGATTATGCTTAGGTACATTATGCTTAAAATTATTATGCATACTCCATTATGCGAAAGTACGTTATGCTTAAAAACGATTGCGCATTAAACCAGTATGCTATGTGATATTATAGCTTAAATTTGTATGCATATAAATAGTGATCCAATTTCAGATTATCGATTACAAAATCCTTCAATAATTTGGTTGGTTTCATGAGACCGGTTTACGCCATTGCGTAAAAAACCTTATTTCCACAGTTAAGAGTCTACTTTTGAATTGCTGCAGACGCCGCTTGGTAGGGAAGGGCTGAAAAAATATTCGAATAAAAAAAAACAAAAAAAAAGATATTTTTTCTATAATTTTGTCCACTTTTAAATACCTGATTGAAAAGCTATTTTCTCGTCTACTTTTGAATATCTTCAGACGCCGCTTGGTGGTCAAGGATTGAAAAGCTATTCAAATTAAAATATATATATTTAAAATTTCAGACGTATTCAAGTTCGAGACGTCGCAAACGGGCTTCTTGTCTGCGGTACCATACTTAGCCATGGCCATAGTGCTGCAAGTGGCCGGCCACGCTGCCGACCTGCTGATGAGGAGGCAAATACTGTCGAGGACCAACATACGGAAGTTGTTCAACTGCGGAGCATTTCTCGCCCAGGTACATTTGAAATTCAACCTTATTTGCGTTGCAAAAAGGTTTAATTTAGAGCAAAAACATCCCATACAAAATCACTGTCAGTGTCGACGTCATGGTTTTCAAGGTAATGTACACTCTCGGTCATAGTGATAAGATTCACTTTGCAGTGTTATGGCCATAGTGCTGCAAGTGGCTGGGCACGCGGCAGACTTGTTGATGAGGAGGCAGATACTGTCGAGGACCAAAATTAGGAAGCTGTTCAACTGCGGAGCTTTCCTCGCATAGGTACATTTGAAATACAATTTTATTGACGTCGCTATAAGGTGTAATTTTGAGCGAACGAAATCACATACAAAATCAGTATCTTTATTGTCAACGTAAAACACACTTTCTGACGTAAGAATAAGGCGCATTTTTCATTGCCATAGTGTAAGTGGCTGGCCACGCTGCCGAAAGATACTTGGCAGCGTGTTGGACGTTATCGTTTTCTTGGTAATATGCACTCGCGGCCTTTATAATAAGGTACATTTTGCAGTGTCATGACTGTAGTGCTGCAAGTGATGAGAAGGCAGATACTGTCGAGAACTAACATACGGAAGTTGTTTAACTGTAGAGCATTTCTCGCACAGGTACATTTGAGATTCAACCTTATTACATCGCAATAATTTGTAATTTTTAGCGAAAGACATACTATCAAAATCACTGTCAGTGTCGACATCATTGTTTTCAAGCAATCTCGGCCATAGAAATAAGGTACATTTTGCAATGCCATGGGCAATGCTGTAAGTGGCTGGCCGCGTTGCCGACTTGCTGATGAGGAGGCCGATACCATCGATAACTAACATTTGGAAGCTATTTATTTTTACTGTTTACGTATGAAATTCAACCTTATTGTCGTTGCAATAGGGTTCATTACACCTAATTTAGAGGGAAAGATTTCCCAAACAAAATCAGTATCGATATCATCATTGTTAAATGTCATCGTCAGCTCTGATAGGCAGTGGGTCGTTGAAAGCTGAGGATAACGATGATATGTGTGTTTGTACCCCAACATACTAGACAAGGTGAAAACGGGGGAGAGGTGCGGGGACGGGGGACGGGGACGTATATTGCGCGGGACCTTAGGAGAGATTTCGTTCGGTATGTAATAGATATAGTTCTGCGGTTTGGGCTTATTTCATTCGTCTTAAGAAGTACTTTGGCCTGACAATATAAGCTGGTACAAAAAACGTATTTTTAGGGTTCCGTACCCAAAGGGTAAAAACGGGACCCTATTACTAAGACTTCGCTGTCTGTCCGTCTGTCCGTCTGTCCGTCTGTCCGTCTGTCCGTCTGTTCGTCTGTCCGTCTGTCCGTCTGTCCGTCTGTTCGTCTGTCTGTCACCAGGCTGTATCTCAATCCGCGATAGCTAGACAGTTGAAATTTTCACAAATTATGTATTTTTGTTGCAGCTATAACAACAAATACTAAAAACAAAATAAAATAAATATTTAAGGGGGGCTCCCATACAAAAAAACTTGATTTTTATAGATAATGGTACGGAACCGTTTGTGCGCGAGTCCGACTCGCACATGGCCTGTTATTTTGTCTTAATAAGTACTTTGGCCCGACAATATAAGTTGGTACAAAAAATGTATTTTTTTAATTTCAGACTATATTCATGGTGGCTGCCGCGTACTCGACGTCGGTGGTGGGCTGCGTGGTGTTCCTGACGATAGCCGTCGGGCTTGGAGGGTTCGCGTGGTCTGGTTTCAGGTACTTTGTTTTTTTTAAACATTACCCCTTTTTTAGCCATTTTAGGCAAAAATGATGAATGGGCAATATATGAGTGTACTTGTTTGTAAAACGTGTTTTCTTGGGAGTATTGTTTTTTGTCGCATAATAATCCATACTGAAGCACGATACCATCTTTCCAAGGTAAGAAAACTTATGAAATAACACAGTTTACATTGAGAAAAATCAAAGGAGATGGCTAAACGACTGCCCTAATAATGTATAAAGATTTTGTAGTATCCTGTAAAACCGAAATATTCATTAATGAATTCTTATGTTTTCATTTTTACTCTAGAACTTTGGTAAAATAATACGCAATTATAAGTTTTTTATTTGGGTTTCCTCATTTCCTCCATTGACATCTACCTAAGTGTTGCCAGATATGAGTTTCTATTTGTTACCTATGTAAGCCAAACAATTATTGAATTTAACTATAATCGAAATAATTAATCATAGGTACCCCTGCCAATGGGGTCCGCTGGCGGTACCCAAACAATAGATTTTCTATTGTGTCTTTTAATTTGGCAGTGAGAGTGTTAAAGGTTTACTCGTCTTACCGAACTATAATTGCAAGTTGTATTAAACATGGTAATATTATAAAAATGATTGTTTCCCAAACTGTTGGTGGACTAATAAACAAATACAAATACCTACTGCATTACCGTTAAGAAATCACTCTAAACATTGTAATTCCAGCGGTAAACGCTCGCCGAGAGGTACGGCCAAGAAGACTCTCGACGAGAGCATACCCGCCACCCGTACGAAAGCCAACGAGATTTTCTTGCACGAGACCCTTTGACCGAGAATATTGTAGATTTTAAAAATAATTAAAAAATAAAATCGATAAATAATCGATATTATGCGGGTAATCTGGCAACACTGGCTGTTCGTTGTACCGTTGCGTCTGTTGCGTTTTCAAGTTTTCAAAGTACTTTTTTTTTTTTACTTTGGCCCTTGTTTGTTTACCAGACTTTGTGTGTGATCGCCTGCCTACTGACCTTTAGCTATTCTACACGGACTTGCCTGACTATCGATTATGATTAAGAGTTAGCAAAAGCGTTTGTAACCAATCGATCGAGGAAAGGGATTTCAATGATTTTATTTTTAAAATTGTTGTCGTTTTAAAAGTTCCTGAAACTTTTTTCACATGAAATATTAATATACAGCGATGACCTTTTACCATCAGGAGGCTCGCTTGCTCGTTTGCCGACTTATAACATAAAAAAAAAAAAAAAAAAAAAATTTTGCATTACGATACACTAGGAGCCATGTTTATACATTGCTAGGGCAGTCGCCCATACTTCTATTTAGCCATCTCCTTTTCGTATGACACATTATAAGCTTGGCTGACCGCGGCTTACTCTCATCCAAAAGTTGGCTCAAGTCAATATGATCGCTATCTCTTTTGCTCTTGTGATAGCGACCCACACAAGGTGGTCTGACGACCTAACCAAGGTCGCTGGAAGGCGCTGGATGCAAGCCGCTCTAGATCTGTCATTTTGGAAATCTTTGAGAGAGACCTATGTCCAGCAGTGGACGTTATGCGGCTGAAATGATAGCGACCATTAACGTATTTTTTTGTCGCACTCGGCATGTTCAGCTTACGCAGTCAAAAAAAAATCTATGTCTGTTATTTCCAGCGTTAACCACCTGGACATTGCCCCTCCCCACGCCAGCGTGCTGATGGGGCTGTCGAACACCGTGGCCACACTGCCCGGCATCATCAGCCCACCGCTGGCCGGCTCCATCGTCACTAACAAGGTACTACAGGGTCACTTTTTAAAAGATACTTGAATATTAACTGCCTCCGTGGTGTAATGGTTGGAGCGTTTGGCTCATACCCGGAGGTCGCAGGTTCGATTCCCAGCGGGGGCAACGACTTTGTGTTGTTGTCCTAGTTTGGTTAGAACATTGCAGGCTGATCACCTGATTGTCTGATAAATAAGATGATCCGTGCTTCGGAGGGCACAATAAGCCGTCGGTCCCGGTCACTGTCTTTGACATTGGTCGTTACCTAAAACCATGTCAGAGGCCTTTAAGGCGGTTTAAAAACTCTGACAGTGTTAGGCACTAACACACGATAAGAAGAAGAAGACTTGAATATTTAGGAGTCCAGTACTGCCAACATTTGAATAAATGATTTGAAAGGAAACGGAGATACCAATTTAAATTTTGTCTTGACTATGCCATAGATAACCCTTCAATACTATTCTATAAACTAGTGTTTACATTTTAAAGTGAGAACGTATAGCTTTTTAAGCTTTCCATACCCAAAGAGTAAAAATGGGACTAAGACTCCGCTGTCCGTCTTGACTAGTTGACTTGTCTGTGGCTGTATCTTATGAACCGTGATAGCTAAACAGTTGAAATTCTTACAGATTATTTATTTCTATTGCCGCTTTAACAAACAGAATAAACTAAATATTTGAGTGAGGCTCCCATACAACGAACGTGATTTTTATTAGATAATTTTACGGAACCCTTCGTGCGCTAATCCGATTCTCACTTGGCTGTTTTTTTAATATGTGTGGGGTGAAATTTTTTCATTACTTCTCCGTTTTCAGACGGCAGAGGAATGGCGCATAGTATTCTTCATATCCAGCGCCATCTATCTCGTTGGAGCGATAGTTTACGGGTTGTTCGCGTCTGCGGAAAAACAACGCTGGGTGATAGAACCAGATTTAGACGCGAGCTTCGACACAGATGGCGCCTCTGTCACCACGGCGAGAGGATACGATAACAAGGCTTTGGACAATTCGGAGATGTAAAAGTCAAGAACTAAGCGTTTCTAGCCCCTATTTGGATCCCCTGGGGGGTTGAAGGGGACTCACTATTACATTTGGACTCTCTGAAGCCATTATTCCTCTTGATTGAGCCGGATTTTAACGCTAGTTAGACACAGATGGCGCTTCTATCGACACAAGGCTTTGTACAATTCGGAGATGTAAAACTAAGGAACGAAGCATTCTTCCCCCTATTTAATTCTCCTGGGAGGTTGAAGGGGACTCACTATTACATTTGGACTTTTGGACTAGTTTCGACACAGATGGCGCCTCTGTCGCTACGGCGAACACACAGGGCGCCACTTCTGCTACCATTTCGCCTTAACTTTCCAACAACTCAAATTAGTTTTTCTAAAGAAAAGTCACATTGAAAATAGATATTATCATGACAAGTAATATTATTTTGTGACGTTTTATTTTCTTAACAGTATCCAAATAATTTATTTTTGACAAAAGAAAGTACCCAAGTATCCGTTCCGGCCATGTTGGCGCTAGTGTCATTGTGTAATCAAATTAATA
Organism: Acrobasis consociella; assembly: GCA_963555685.1. Classification (NCBI taxonomy): domain Eukaryota; kingdom Metazoa; phylum Arthropoda; class Insecta; order Lepidoptera; family Pyralidae; genus Acrobasis; species Acrobasis consociella. The sequence goes on along the minus strand of OY743111.1, from coordinate 2,901,659 downwards.
GTATACCTACTATACGCGTTTTTAAAATTATTATAAAGCAAAGTGAAACTCATTGTATAATTTTGTGTCTTCGTATACTTATTTTTCGACTTTTGTGTTATAATTTTGTGCAAATTTTTTAAAAACAATTACCGTCAAATTTTTTTTTACCTAAATATATAGATCTCTTTTAAAAATGTCTTGCTTAAAAAATATTAGATATATATTTTTTGTTAGTCATATTTGAAGATCTGTTTTCCGAATATAAAATATTGGTACGATAAATGATTATTGTGTTCCTAGTTGTAGGCTTAAGATGTAATTGTAACGTAATTGTAAAATATATGCATTCCAATTACATATAGGGTAAACTTCCAGTCATTGGACAAAACACCATGAAACCTTATTTATTATAGAAATTATACTTCTTTTGGCGCGATTGGGAAAAATGATGAGAGTGAATTTTTACGATGCGCGAGCACACCGACAGAAAAAAGCAACAGTATGAAGTTAGCCCACGATCTGGCTGTATTGTATCTATGTTCACGCCAAAGAAGTATACCTTCTAACGCGTGTACATAAGTACACACACTCAATTTTTATGACTGTATATTGTACCCACTCTCTACCCTGTGTTGTAAATGGTCCTCTTATTTCAAGGTTGACTGGAAGAGATTCCTATCTGGGATAAGTCCGCCTTTGTTCTGTTTTCTTCTTTTAACTTGTATTATTGTGTCTTAGGTTTATGTACAATAAAGATTTAACAAACAAACAAACCTTTTTTTTACTAAGGTTGCTTTCAAAACGGGAACACTGCTGCTGCAGTGTATGAAAAGCTATCAGCTGCAGTGGACAAAACACAATAAAACTTAATAAATAAGATTCCTTTGTATTCTTCCGTATATATTATATTTTATAGTATTTGTCCAATGAATTTTAGCGTCCAATGACTGGAAGTTTACCCTATTCATATATAAGACATTATGAAACCATATTGTGATCTACATGTATGTAAATGTGTAAAATTTTATTTTAAAGCCTATTATTGTGATAAGTGTATTTATATACACGGCGATTTTTTTATTGGTTTTGGAGACGAAGGCCACTTCATAGGCATCGTTAGTAAGACCTAGTTAGCTAGTCAAAATAAAAATTCAGAAACAAAAAATGTTGACTAAAACTCGAAAGTATATTTGTGAGATCAATTAGTAGTACCGCCACCATACACCGCCCGCCGGCCGGCCGGTGGTCATCGACATTTTGACCGGCATAACTACGTAGTCTCGATCGAAAATCACTAACGCAACTTTTTTATCTTATGACATACAAAAATTTGGATTACGTATATGGATAGAGGAATTTATTTACCATACGACTTTTTTTTTTCAAAACCAATGAAAAGTCAGCGTGTATAGGTCCAACAAAATACACTGAAACTATTTTAATGGTGAAACCAGACCATGATAATAAACAATTTTCCCCAATACATAATATGGCGAAATATGAAAAATATTTTTTTGCTTTCCATACAAACACGGATCAGCTGATCGGCCAACTTGTATGGGAGGCAAAAATTACTTTTCATATTTCAATACGTGTTCCTTGGAGAAAGTTGTTCCGTATCATGGACTGAGCTCACCCTTAAGGCTATACCCAAATTTTCCGGGGTCCAGTGGCGCCGCCATTTAAAATAAATCATTTAAAAGGAAACGGAGATATCATTTAAAATTGTGTCTTGGTCAAGTTCTAGATACCCATTCAAAGTATTTTTTAAACTACTTTTTGTAATTTTAAGTAAGAACGTGAAGCTTTTCTACGCTCATTTGCGAAAAACAGCCACTTTTAGCTAATGTGCGTAGAAAAGCTTCACGTTCGCACTTTAAATTATAAACAATAGTTCATAAAATAGTTTTAAGGGTTATCTAGGGCTTGACCAAGACACAATTTTGAATGATATCTCCGTTTCCTTTTAAATGATTTATTTCAAACGGCGGCGCCACTGGACCCCGGAATATTTGGGTATGGCCTTAAATTAGTTTCAGTATATTTTGTTAGACCTTATATAATCCGTTGTGATAATATCCCGGTTGCATCCTCAGCTTTGCTGCTTCGGAGCCCGGGATGCGCCTTCCCGCGTTTTGTTGTTCCCGCGACCGTTATCGAACCCGGGACCTCTGGTGTGACAACCTGGCATAATGCCCACTAGGCCACAGAGGTCGTATCTTATGTAATCAGTCTTTGTTTACGCATCCGTCCTGCTTTTGACAAAAATACATTAAAAAAATCTTAAAATAATGTAAACAGGGAATTATTTGTAAGTGAGAAATGCAAAATGCATTTGCTATTTTGTACAAGTGATTTTATGAATATAAGCTTAATCAATGTTATGTTTTGTTTTATTAATTTGCCCCAAAGAATTAAGATGTGTTTACCCCAGACATAAAAAAGGTGCTGTATGTTTTATCTCTCTACTCCCGAAGGTAGAAGCTAATGTGACTGTTTTTGAGAAGAAATTTTTTTTTTAATTCAAAACTATTAACCGACTTCACTCCTAAACTACACAACCGATTCTGCAAAATTTCTTCCAAAAATGGTGTTAACAAGCTCACAATGTTTTTGAAAGACCTATTCAACGACATCCCACACAATGTGTTTGTCGAGAAAAAAATATTGACTACCTCTTTACTTGTATGGCAGCTAACCTAAAAAAAAATATTTTTCCAGATTTTATTTTACGACTTTTTCGCCATGATTAATATACATATCCATGCCAAATTACAGCTTTCTAGTACTTATAGTTTCTGAGTAGGACCGCGGACAGACAGACAGACAGACAGACATGGCGAAACTATAAGGGTTCCTTGTTTACTACGGAACCCTAAAAAAGATGGTGACGAATTGATAACCTCCTTTTTTCTGTAAGTCGGTTTAATAATAGATTGAACTAGCTCTTCCTCTCTCGTGGATATCGCAGAAGTCGATCAAGGGAATGGGATATTGTCAGGAGATTGTTTTAAAAAATACTGACTGCCTCCGTGGTCCAGTAGCCAAGGCGTTCACCTAGTGATCCGAAGGTCGTGGGTTCGAATCCCACTGGGAAGCATACTTTGTAAGAAGTTGTTTCCAGTCTGGTTAGGATATTGCAGGCTTGAATCACCTGATTATCCGAAAAGAAAGATTCCGTGTTTCAGAACGCACGTTTAAAGTGGGATCCCGAACGCCATCTAGCGTTTGGTCAAACCTTTCCTCGGATTGGTTCTGGTCTCTGGTTGTACGTAGTATATTATTACTCTGTGGTTCTGGTCTACCCTTTGGGTTGCGGGGAAAGACGGTATTCGTGGTAGTCGCTCTATGTAAAAACCAGTAACCTCGTCAAATCATCTATATTCAATTCAATTCAATTCAAATATATCTTTATTGTCATAGGATATTTATAATATCTCTTAATAATCGTCATTGTTTTGTTGTACAATTGTTGACGTCAAAAGTTTACTTACAGATATGCAGTACCGTAAATAGCCTTTTTTGCGCCCTGTGCGAGCTTCTATAACTGCGCCCTTGTTTTTTTAGATATTATAGGTAGGAGGTAGGCCCTAGAGCAATGCTATGTATAGGTCTACTTTATTTCATTCAGGATGATAAAATAAAGCACAAGGAACTTGGTGTTGGTGGACCAATTATCTAATATTTTGGAAGAAAAATCGTGGGCAAACAAGCATATGAGCCATCTCATGTTAAGTGGACCCTTCGCCTATTATACCACCCACTGTGTCTCACTCACTAAAACTCAATCGCAAGTTCACTAGTGCAAATGCGTTGCCCACCCTGATCTTAAACTTATGAGGAGCAAACCGAAAAAATAATAGTCCTGCCTGATCTGGCCGTTCTTGCGCCCCCCCAGAGTCTACGCCCTGTGCCTGGGCCAACATGTAATACTATTATTTATTCTGTGCCTGGGCACCGGTGGCACCGCCCTATTTACGGCATTGCAGATATGTTTACTACCGCTTCCAAAGCGCTAGTGCAGAAGAAGCTATACTCCATTTGGTTAGGTATTTTTGCTTATTACAAAGTAATTATGTTATTAATCACATAATTACTTTGTAATTTGCAAAGGTATTGATTTATAAAGTGTATTATTGCAAGAAAAAGACGTGTCAAGATCGTTTACATTTATTTAAATACCTAACCAAATGGAGTAGGTATAGATTAGGTAGCGGACCCTGGGCTCTGAAGCGTTAGCTGAGGATGCAACCGGGAATGTTCTCGGATGTTGATGAAAGTAGCTGGTGGGCCCGCAACTTACAACTATTTTGTTTTCCATCTCACCCTATACGCGCACTATTCTTTTCAGCCCTGGCTACGTCAACGCCATAAAGGATTTAGACGTGATCACAGATCACATGGATGTGGTGAAAATCAAATCTCATAAAATAAAATTATACAAAATCCGAATAGCAGTAAAAATGGCTATAGCGCCATCTGTTAGCATTAGCGAAAAATACAAAAAGTAGAACTTTGTTGCATTAGGTTTTTATTACATAACTTATTTTTCAACGAATATTAAAAATGTTTTATTATTATTTGAAAACCACATTTATTGTTTAATACGAAGTTTATTGTTAAAATATATTTAATATTCTTAAGTAGTAGTTAGTATAATTAGTTGGAAAGGTAACTTCCCTTGAAACGAAATTTCGATTAAGATAAAATTTAGATTTTTTTAAAAATATATATGTAGATAGGTATACATGAATGCATAATTACTTATAAAAGAATATTTTTTTTCTTCATATTTTAAGTGGTCAAACACTTAAAAATTACGAAAGTGCTTTTTCTTACGCAAAAATATTTGCGGCGGTTTTTGTTTTTACTATTATATAATACATTTTCAAACATTCAGTGGTTTTCATATTTAAAAAATCATAAAATGATTTATTGTTTTATATTTCTCTAAAGTTTTAATATATTTCTATCACATAAATGTAATAAGTTGCGAAATGTTTAGTAAAACGGCGCCAATTTCAAAACTTTCGTGACGTCACAACCGGCCACCGCCGCCGGCGAATCGTTTGTCGGCAAGTATAAAGAAAGCCGACACTTTGAAAAACCGCTTTTCGCCTTTTGATTTCGGAGCGAGTCGCGTGACGCAGTTTTGATTAAAAAAATGGAGAAATCACTTGTAATCGCGGAGAAGAAGGGCACAATGACCTTCAAACTCTTGGACCTGATGGAGAAGACTGGGTACTCCATCGTGCAACATAATGGACAGAGGAAATTCGGGCCCCCGCCGGAATGGTTTGGCCCGCCGCCGCCCAAAGGCTGTGAAGTCTTCGTCGGGAAGCTACCACGAGAAATCTTCGAAGACGAGCTGGTTCCGATATTCTCCAAGGTCGGGCAAATCTACGAGTTGCGTCTGATGATGGACTTTTCCGGCTCCAACAGAGGATACGCCTTCGTAACGTATACCACGAAGTCCGAAGCCTTCCGAGCAGTTAAAGAGTTGAACGGCTACGAAATAAGGCCAGGTAGACACATCGGCGTCGTGAAGTCTGTGGATAACTGCCGCCTTTTCGTTGGAAACATCCCGAAAAACAAAACCAAAGAGGAGATTCTCGAAGAGTTGTCCAGACGCGTGGCTGGTATCGTGGATGTCATTCTGTATAAGAACTGCTACGACAAGAGGCTGAATCGAGGGTTTGCGTTCGTGGAATTCACGTCTCACAGGGCAGCGGCCATGGCGAGGAGGGCCTTGGTGCCAGGGTGTGTCAAGATATGGGATCAAGACCTGATGGTGGACTGGGCGGAGCCCGAACCGGACATCGACGATGAGCAGATGAGAAGGGTAAGTCTTACTTATTTTTCTTTTGCAACTGCGAATTTTCTTATTTTTATTGCCAGTAATATTTGTTATTCAATGTGTTTTGTTCAAGTCCAGGCAGATATCCAGCCTAAAAAAAAAGTACTTCATGTTTAACTAGCCGAAGCCCGCGACTTCGTTCGCGTGGACTTTGTTTCTGGAAATTGCTCATCAGGCTGAACAACTTTTGCTAAGGCGTCATTTTTGTTTCTTTTAGTTATTATACCCTGAATGTTGCCCAGGCTTAACAGATAAATAAAAAAAAGTTTCATTAGAGCCCATCCAGTATTTCTGGATGTTACTGTGTACAGACAGATAATTAAAAAATCTAGCTGGTCTGTTTTAGACTTTTTAGTAGCCATACACAGGGGCTGATTCAGGGGGCTAAGGGGCTCAAGTCGCCCAAAAAGCATTTGAGTCCCTCTTGTGCCTGAAAAAAGCTTTTGTGTAAATATATAATATTACTCGGGATAAATATGTAGGTACCTATATATGTATAAAACTGTGTGCTTAATTAGTTTATAAACTTTATAAAACCTACCCACCCTCATTATTTTCAAGCCCCAGCCGAAACTAAAATTCTGGGTCCATCACTGGCCATACATACATACCTACTTCATTTAATCTTTCCCAGCTGGCTTTGTTTGAACATTAAACTTATTTACTGACTAGGCATAATAAGAGATATCATTGTTTATGTTAAGATCATATATTCAGATTGTTTAGTTATAAACTCTCCAGTCCATGGGATCAGAATAGGACCTCAAAACATTATACATTGCAGGTGAAGGTTCTCTACGCACGCAACTTCCTAATTCGGACTACACCTCAGACCATTCAGACCGTTTTTGAAAACACAATCGGCACAAAAATTGAGCGTGTGAAAAAAATTTATGACTATGCTTTTATACATTTCTATGAGCGAGAGCATGCTGAGGTTGCTATGGCGAAATTGCAAAATACTGAAATTGATGGTAGTAATATTGAAATCCGGTGGGCCAAGCCCGTTGACAGAGAAGTTTACCGTATTCAGAAAATGACTAGAGGCAATGCGAAGTTTAATAACAGTCTTGACTTGAATCAAACTCTCTTGCTTTACAAACAGCACCTTGACAAGAAGGAATACGCAATCTCTCCCAAAGATGACGAGGGTATCGGCTCTGGCTATGCGGGATCGACGTGTGGCTCTCCAGAACTCAAAGCATTGCCATATCCGAACTTTGCTATTACGAAGGACAATTACACAATGGCTCCAGCTAAGCTTGATGCTATGTGCAAAAGGTAAAATATATTTATATCTCCTACTTTAACTTTCCTGTTTTGTTATTTAGGGCAGAATGGATAGTTTATAATATATTTTGATTAATCAGTTGTGCAAGGTAATCTGTATATTAAAAATATTAAGTACAATGTCTTTTTCCAGTTTTTTTTAACCCACTGAAAAAGAGGTGTCACGGTTTTACTGTGTATCTGTCTGTACTTCTATCATATAGGTATGTTCAATGCTCCAGAAGTCTTGCATGACTTTTAATATTCCTTATTCATAAAAAAAGCTAAACCTATTTTATTTAAAAAATAATCAGGTCGTAGGATACGCCTATTTAACTAATACGTCCTTCTGCAGATACATGTGGGCTCCTCCAATATACGACTACCAGAAATGCCTGCACCCCAGTGGAGCCGACGTGTGGATCGGCCGCGTGGAGCTCCCGCACGTGGGCCCGCCGCTGCTGAACGCGCCGCGCCGGGTGGGGCCGCTGGTGACGCAGACTTGCTACTCGCTGCAGCAGGCGCACGTGGAGGCGGCGGAGACTGCCCTACATTACATTAAGGTAGGCAACTTAACCTATATAATAAAACAGTAAAAAAATGTGTAAATTTAGTATACCTAAATCAAAAATAATTTAAAGCCTGGGCAACATATAACTTATAATTAATGTATAAAAGCCAGTGGGACTAAGTCTTTCAAATGGTTTCGGGAAGCGCGTTTAAAAGTCACTGCAGTTATTGTCGAGGTATGTGTAGGTATCTATCAGAAAACCCAGTATCGATGAGTTGGTATCATCCCACATAACAATTTTAAACTTAGCATAATCCGTGTGATTTATTATAATTTTAAATTTTCCAAGTTTTTTGCCACTAAGTATCCATAAATTCAATTCAAAATTCCCGCAAAATATTCGTCGAATGGCGCCAAATTTAAAAAAATTTAATCCTTATTTTTTTTACAGATGCTCCGCGCAGACATCGTGCAGCGTTCCGTCACACCAATCCAGCCAGTGCAGCCGGTCTATCAGCCAGTGATCCAGCCAATGCAGCCCATGCCCAGCTGCATCTCATTGCCATACGACTATTCTTTGTATTCGCGTCCGCAATCTGCCCTCCCCGTGGTACCAACCATGTGGCGAACGGTTTGAACGAATTGACATTACTGACGTAGAAAAGCGCGCCAATAAGATACCTATTTAGTTTTTCTAAAATGTTTTATCGAAAATATGTACACGAGTTTCTTGCGTTTTCTACTATAAAATGTCAATTAGAACTAACACTAGGAAAGTGAAATTGATGCTATATTTTTCGAAAATAAAGTTCAATTTCTGTGTTTACTAGTTTTGTTACAACTTAGGATGTCTAGTTGCAATACTTAATTAGGGGCAATAAAATAGATTTTTTTATTTCTAAGCAAATAAAAAACTATTTTAGTTTTATTCTAATTGTGAGTCCAATTAGATGCCCTTGTTTAAAAATTTTACGTTTTGTTATAATATTTTCACTATACTAGATTATATATTATACTATACTAGAATTGTTAAAACATAAGATAAATATTTGACACTAATTCCTTGTTAGACGCGCAATCGCAGTTTTTCTGATTTTTCTTTGATCGTTAAATAACTGCAGTAATTTGACACTTGTTCAATTTGTGACTAATTTTTTCTTTAAAGTTGATTTATATATATTTTATTTATGTTAGTTTGACAGCATTATTTTATTAAAATAAGCTGCGACCCTATAGCGCTTGCTTGTGCTTATACTTGAGTATATTCAGAGAAAATGCGCTATATCTAGTTATTTTAGATACTTACCTATTACTTTACATTCCTTTTTTGTCTGAAGACAATATTTTTTCTAATTGATGTAAGACTGAGCATTAAAATAAAGACACGTTGAAAAATTCTTGATGTTTTTCTTTGTATTTCAACTCCAATAAAAACCATAGGGAACAAACTTGGTTAAATTATACCTATTTGCCACGTTGGTTCCCCACTAGGCATCTACTGGGGGCAAATGGGGCCAGGCAACTGGGTAATCTGGGTATGGGTAGGACTTAGGAAATTAACTTGTCATCAGTTTGATATCATAGGACCACTAGCAGTGATATTTCCAGTTCTAACTGCCTTGGGTATGTCTAGGGGAATAAAAATTAAGTAGGCACATAAAACTACATTGGTTTTTAGACGACGACAGACTAAACCGTGCCGCACTTAGTCTGTGAAAATGGAACCCACAGGTGTTGTACTTTCTAGCACAACCATGGTCGAATTTGTTAGAACTTCAGATGGAAATAAAATTCATTTAATCGTTTAGGTTATACTATTTTATGCCGTTAATTTTAAATTTATTCCCTCTGTACTTGTGGAGATATACTGGTCATGCTGGAAAGATTCCCACCCAGCACGCCCATGCTGTAATTGCTGCCAGTAAAGAAGTTCAAGATGGCAATAAAAACCTTTTTAAACTATTTTATACCAATTCGTATATACTAGGTACATGGCGTATGATTCCATAGGTTTTATTTTCACAGACTATCAAAGACTAAAAAGTGCATCACGGATTGTCTGTCGTCTGCGTTGGGCCTTATAATCTGTAATGATAATGACTCTATCAGACAACCTACACTACAGCATGTGATGCTGTAAAAAGCTAATTTTGATAATTCTAATCTTAATTATTCGCATCACATACAATTTAACCTTTAGTAGGTACTTACTTGGGGAAAAACATTACCCTTATTTTTATTCAATGGTTTATTACAAAAATTAAACTATCTTGGCAACACTCCTCTTGTAGTAAATTTTATTAGGTATAATACCATGGTTAAACAGAGGTACCAACCTAGCAATCGTAAAGCTGCGTTTACACGAACTGTGCGGTCCACCACTTTCCTTTCAATTTTTTAAGCTTTACCTATTACTAAAATTGTACGTACCAAATTTAAAAAGTTAGTAAATCATTACCTAACCTTAGGTAGGTAGGGCTTCTTGGCTCGTCTCATTGTACTTACGTTTATACTTGTTGACGGAGGTGAATGGTGAAGTAATTTAAAAAAATCTGATTCGCAAATAATTTCGAGGAATAGTACTTCTAGTAGGAGAAGATTTCTCTAAAAGGATTTTAAAGTAGTCTTACTTTAGATACTAGCTGTGCCGTAAATCTATACATATAATAAAACAGTAAAAAAGTGTGTCTGTACATTAAATATATTTCCAAAACAAATTATTGGGGGCGATGGAGGCATAGTAATAGAGTAAGAATTTAAAATAAAATGTCTTGTCTGTTTGTCTGTCTGTTTGTACACGCCAATCTCCGGAAATACTGGACGGATTCGAATGAAACTTTTTTTGTTATATAGCTATTAAGTCTGGGCAACATATAGGGTATAAATGATTTTGGAAAATGGAACGCCTGATGCAGAACCATAATTGTCCAGCTAAACTATAAGAGATATAAAAATGCCGCTTTAGTAAAAGTTGTTCAATCTGATGAGCATTTTCCAGAGACATAAAGTTCACGCGAACGAAGTCGCGGGCTTCAGCTAGTTTCAGAATAAAATATATCCTATGTCCTTCCCTGGGTATCAAACTACATCCGTATAAAATTTCATCTAAATAGGTTCAGTGGTTGAAGCTTGAAGTGGTAACAAACAAACAAATATACAAACTCACTTTCGCATTTATAATATTAGTAGTATAGTAGGATAGGATTTGCAAAAATCTCAAATGACCATTTTCAAGCAAGGTCAAGCTTATCTTAGGAAGGGATCGTCAGCGTCACTTTCGGTGTTGTGCTTAAAATTACATAAAAATAAAATTTCGAATTACTTTCGTTCGATTGACCACTGAACATAAGTTGCGCTGGATATGCAGTGTATCAAGAAGAGCGCGTGAGAAACATCCACATTGCGGCAGATGTCCATGACCCATGACATGACACAGCAGATAAACCGAAAGAGAGTCGTCTACGCTGGTACAGTCACGTCATGCGGAAACCGGCAGTTACGTGGGAAACAAATGTATGGTAATGCTGCCTCCGCTGGGGCCCAGCCGGCGTGGTAGACCCAAGAAGTGCTGGCTTGACGTCGCATGATGATAAATAAATATAAAATAGAGACTTCGCAGCATTACAGCTGAGGATGCAACTGGGAATACGCTGAGATGAGAGAGAGAGAGACATATTTATATCCCCCATAAGAACTTGTTTAAATACAGACATATTTAGACAAGTTCTTATGGGGGACATGAAACATGGATGGACGCAAACAGCTTCTTCGTTTCAACTTACGCTTGTAGCTTCGGGGTTCAAAAAATATAAAACTGCATTTGTATTGATCTAATTTATATTTGAACAATCACCTTTTGTATCATACAGTTATATATTATTATTATATACAAAAAAAAAATCGAATCACGGTGCTTGTGTTCGTACTCTTCCGAAACGGCTTAAGTCTACTCGAAATTTCCACTTTGTTCGAAATTATTTTGTATGTATAAATTTATGTTCGTCTTATTTCTAGGTTTAGTGATGAATACTTTAGTTTATCGTAGTATGTAATACCTAAGCTTGTGTCACTATGTTTAATATTTTGTGTACTTTTCTTACACCTGAAGCATTTGTTTGTTCCAAAGATCGAGCTTAGATGACAAGTGTGGTTAGCTGACAAAAGTACCTATCTTTTTAATAAGTATGGAAACGTATGGGATATTTTATGTACTTAATAATTTTAGACACTTGACTGCATGCATTTAAAAAAATACAAAATCGGTCCTTCTTCTTCGTCTTCGAGTAATCGGGGAACATGCATAAATAAAAACACATGTTAATTATAAATATTATAATGAAGATATGTTTATATATTACACATGTAATTCAAATTGATAACCTCCTCCTGTATTGAAGTCGGTTAAAAAGTAATTAAGTATTTAAAAATAAACACTTCTTTTTTTAAATATTTTTTCTTTGCTATTTATTATAGGGGGAATTTCCAAGTTGCGGGCATTGGCGTAGCGGAATGCATGTTCCTCCGTCCTTCACTCTGAGGAAACCTGGCTTGCATGTGCATCTGGGTGTACAGGGTTCATCCGCAACACATTTGTATCTCGCGACTAGCGAAAAACAGGTCTCTGGAGGACAAGTCCTTTTGCATGCCGTATATTCTTCGTTTTCACCGCATTTTGGTTCTGAAAAGAACATTCAATAATAAATCTTATACCTTTAAACGAACAATGGAGAATGTTACTGGGTATGCAAAATCGCTTGAAACTTTGTCACAGTAAATGTGAATGTAAATACGCCAGGTAGCTTTTGTTTCATTCCAAAATAATAATTAGTTTAGATTTAATAGACATTTAAAAATCCCGTTAATTTGAAATCGGTGTGACGTCACAGGTCAAACACCACCTAAAAAAAATAACTTTTCCAGTGCATTGGTGGTATTGCTTATACATTTTGGCACAACAAATGATTTTCTTGTATTTGAATTAGACATTTCGAATAATATTTGCGTTATTTCGTAGTGATCCGTACTGGAGCGCGCAACGTACTTTGTGAGTTTATGACCTATGACGTCACCGCAACGAGCGCGGGCCAGCCGACACTCGCGCCGTTTAAAATTCAATATCTCGGGAACTAAGTGACATATCGAAATAATTTTTACACAAATTTTATTTATTTCGTAAGGACTATAAGAAAAGTAAATAAGCGGCCAAGTGCGAGTCGGACTCGCCCATGAAGGGTTCCGTAGTAGCAAATAACATAATATAAAATGTGTTTTTTTTTTAAATTTTATATTTGAGTTGATTGAATGAAAGGTAAATTACCGTTTATGATTTATGACGTATTAAAAAAAAACTATTTACTAGATATCGTTCAAACCAATTTTCGCTGGTAGTTTTTATGGTAATGTACATCATATTTTTTTTTAGTTATATGATTCCCTTATTTTAGAAGTTACGGGGGGGGGGGGGGGGGGGGGGGACGACACACACTTTTTTCCACTTTGGAAGTGTCTCCCGCGCAAAGTTTTCGGTTTAGAAAAAAAAGATATTAGAAACCTCAATATCATTTTTAAAGACCTATCCATAGATACCCCACACGTATGGGTTTGATGAAAAATAAATTTTTGAGTTTCATTTCTAAGTATGGGGAACTACCAAATTTTTTTATTTTTTTTTCTATTTTTGTGTCAAAACCTTAAATGCGGTTCACATAATACATCTTCTTACCAAGTTTCAACAGTATAGGTCTTACCGTTTTTGCCATTTAGCTACGGAACCCTAAAAATCGAAACTAGTGAACATTCTTCATTCTTGTATACTTTTATATACCTAGGTAAATTTATTTCTGTGATCTCGGAAACGGCTCTAACGATTTCTCTGAAATTTGGTATATGGGGGTTTTCGGGGCTAAACAATCGATCTAGATTAGTTTTATGTTTGAGAAAACTCGTGGTTTTGAGTTTTCATGCGATTTTCTTTTCACGCAGAATATGGTTGCTAATTTTGTCCTGCCGGCTACTGTCAGTCTGGTCCAGCAGGTTAGACGGCAAGAAACGAGTGACTTACTTTTGTTTTTTTTATATGTTCAAGTTTTTCTTATAATTTTTATTGTTTTAGACATGTTTAAAAAACGTAGAATAACCGAGCAAAGCTCGGTCGCCCAGGAACTTTTAATACTATTCATAAAGATATTAGTTGTTGCAGCAAATGAGACAGAGGTTTAAGGTCAGTTAGGTATTCTTGGTTTTCAAGGATTTAGAATATATTATCCATATGAAAAATATCTATAATCAAACAATCGCAAAACCCCACTTTCAGAATTATACCAAAAAAGAAATTGATAGGTAGGTACTACTAACTGTTACCAGTATTACTACTAATTATAGGTAGGTACGTAGTAAATGAGTCGACATTCATCATTTTTCGCATTTACCAAAAAACTGTAGAACCTACTTACTTTTTCATTGCATTTACCAAAACTTACCACTTCGAACTTCCCTCTCGGATCTTGAACTGATTTGTTTGGCTGTAAAAATAAAGTAAGTAAGTGTGTTATATTCACTGACAAACTAGGATTAGTTACAATTTTATAAATGATCCTGTCGTTTCACGTTTTTTATTATTTAAAGTAAAAAAATTGGTTGCCTGTAAAGTCGGTATACGGGCGAAAGTTTTACGTGACAACGCGATCATAGTTGAGTGGGAGAGAGACGCAAGGCATTCGGCGGGCCTCTCTCTCGTTCGGTGACTCATCGTAACGTTACCGAGCGTTACACTTTTTCATAAGTGACTCCCAGCCGCAACCTAATTTAAGACGTTGTCACGTCAAAATGAAATATTGGATCAAGTAGCAAACTATGAAAATAACTTACGGCACTTTTCTACAGGCACACATTTTTTGCTATCGTCTCTTGCGAATCCGTCTTCACAGTAGCATTTTCGATTACACTGTATGTTAACCCAAGGGCAGTTAGTCCTATTTTGTTTGTGAAGTTCGGAGCACACGTTGTCACACTCCGTTCCACAGGAGAAAAATTCATTTCTGCCAGGGCACAAATCTGAAACAAATGTAATAAAAAAGACTGAATAATTATCTTGAGCTGAACCTTGCTGTTTCTGCTGAAGCAAGATTCATGTATTCATTTTCCATATATATCCATTTTCTAGATTTCTAGAAGAGATAGAGATTTTACAAGAGATTCTAGAATAGGTAACCACAACTTACCACATTCTTTTTCAGTAATACAGTCTCCCAAAACATTTCTAAAATATCCTTTTTTGCATACACATTTTTCTTCGCATTTTCCTTCAATTAAGCAGCTGAATTGAATATTTCGATTACGGCAAGTTCTTTCTGGAGGACATGGATGAACGCAAGAAACTTCTTCGTTTTGGCGGCATCGTAATGATTCTGTAGCAAAAAAAAAACCATTTTAATTTTTATTCGATTAGGTTCCGTAGCCAAATGGCAAAAACGGAACCCTTTTGGATTCGTCATGTCTGTCTGTCTGTCTGTCCTGTATGATATTGTGTTTATAGGTTTCTAATATCATTTTTCCTAAACCGAATACTTTGCGCGAGAGACACTTCCAAAGTGGAAAAAAGTGTGTGCCCCCCCCCCCGTAACTTCTAAAATAAAAGAATGATAAAACAAAAAAAATATGATGTTCATTACCATGAAAACTACCAGCGAAAATTGGTTTAAACGAGATCTAGTACCTAAGTAGTTTTTTTTACGTCATAAATTATAAACGGCAATTTACCTTTTATTCAATCAACTCAAATATAAAAATTAAAAAAAAACATACTACAAGATTTTTATAATATGTTATTTGCTACTACGGAACTCTTCATGGGCGAGTCCGACTCGCACTTGGCCGCTTATTTTGTAAATCGGATAGGTACCATCTTAGGTCTAAGCTTACCGATGATACCAATTTTTGTTAGTTGGACACGTAAATTATATATGGAACCCTAAAAAATAATAGAATATGTACAAAAATATTTCAGAATTCGACATAAATGTTATGTCTTAATATTACATACTAAATTCATGTAAACTCGCTCTAACAACACAACAAGCTTCGATTGGCAGCACTGCTTTGAATGAGAGTGAGAGCTGTCACTGTCATGCTTCCAAAGTTATTACTCACTGTCATGTCATGTCATTGTCACCAATACAAAACAAATCAAAACAAAAATCACCTGTCTGACGGATTTTGATTCGATTAATTTCGAATTATTGAAAAAAAAATTGTAAAACACAGTACATATTAAACCTTACTATCTAATTTGTGGCAAGATTTGCTTATCATTTGTCGCGAAAATAATTTATTACCTTAATATTTATGTACAGAATTCATGCTTCTGTGATAGGTATTTCAACTTAGAAGACTCGAGCGTAAACTTTCATCATGTGGAGAAGAAATATTGTTTGTTTACAAAAAAAATTAAGCTTTTTATCGGATCCAATATTAACTGTTTCAAGACCTACAACGCTATGTAAAATAATTACAGTGGGGTGCTTCCATACTTTGACGAGACTGCCGCATATAACCTCAAAATCTTTCTCAAAACATTTACATGACGTGAAATTCCAAGAAAAGACAGATTCAGACTGCAATACTTTCACGTACAGAACTCATACTTGTGGAGAACTACGACCTAAGCATGCTGGCCAGAGAGTTACGTTGTGTGGCTGGGTTCAATATCAGCGATTATCCAAGTTTTTATTGCTTAGAGATGCTTATGGCTTGACTCAGTGTATAGTAAGTAAAGACCAAGACTTCCCTGATATGCCCCTAGAAACTATAGTCAAAATCGAAGGAACAGTGGCTCTAAGACCTAAAGATATGGTCAACCCTAAAATGCCAACCGGAGAAATGGAAGTGATTATTGAAGACTGTAAAATATTGAACAACGTTGAAAAGTTGCCTTTCAATTTAAGAGACTACCAGAAGCCAAAAGAACAGTTGAGGCTACAACATCGGTATGTTGATTTGAGATTTCCAGAAATGCAAACGAATTTGAGATTTAGGTCATCTATGTTGCATTACATGAGACGGTTTTTAATAGAAAAGCATGGGTTTGTTGAAGTTGAAACTCCGACACTGTTTTGCCGGACTCCAGGAGGAGCCAGAGAGTTTGTTGTGCCGACCCATCATACGGGCTTGTTCTACTCTTTAGTTCAAAGTCCACAGCAGTTCAAGCAAATGCTCATGGCAGGAGGCATTGACAGATATTTCCAAATAGCTAGATGTTACCGAGATGAAACAACGCGGCCAGACCGACAGCCAGAATTTACACAGTTAGATATTGAGCTGTCATTTACTAATCTTGATGGAGTTTTGACGTTGATTGAGCAGTTATTATATGATACATATTTACAAGATATTCCGAAACCACCCTTCAAAAGGATGACTTATAAAGAGGCTTTAGAAAATTATGGTACGGACAAACCAAATCTGACTTATGATTTGTCATTCAAAAATCTAACAAAATTATTTGAAGAGAAGTCAATAGATTCAAATTTTGGAGCATATGCTTTGCCATATCCTAGTGAATTGGGCAAATTGACAGCGAAATATAAAGAAAAAATCAGAGAGCTAGTCAAAAAATATAATAATAAAGTGATTTTGAATGAAAATGTATCCAAAGAATTAGGTGTAGATATGGCAGACAAAATATGTAAAGAAATTGGATCAAATTCTTGCATCATTTCAATTGGTGACAATGAAAATGCTTGTTTATGTTTAGGTGAAATCCGAGAGATAATTTCTTCATTACTGAAATCAAAAGACTTGTTACATCTTAATGAAGGTATAAAGCCACTCTGGGTGATTGATTTCCCGTTGTTTGTCAAAGGAGAAACTGGCTTAGAGACATGCCATCATCCGTTTACATCTCCACATCCTGATGATATCCATTTATTACACACAGAACCTTATAAAGTGAGATCTTTAGCGTATGATTTAGTTATAAATGGAAATGAAGTTGGTGGAGGATCAGTAAGAGTACATAATGCGGAGTTACAGGAAGAATTATTAAGAATATTGAATATAGACTCAGGAAAATTATCACACTTTATTGACGCTTTAAAGTCAGGGTGTCCGCCTCATGCTGGAATTGCTTTAGGCATTGACAGACTAGTCAGTATAGCATGTAATGCTGATTCCATAAGAGATGTGATAGCATTCCCCAAATCTCACAATGGGAAGGACCCATTATCAGGAGCTCCTAATACTATTTCTGATGATGATAAGAAGTATTATCATATTGTTACTAAGTGAAAGACTAAGATTATATTAATTGTTTTAAGAACAGTTGTGTATATTTTATTTTGTTACTTTACACCTCAAATCAGCTTTTTTGTGTAGCGTTTAATTTACCTCTGTTTCTGGATCTGAATTGTTAAAGTTTGCCTGAAGTTCACAAAAATATAGTGGAAGCTTTTGCCCTACAATGGGCACACACAGTCTAGCAAAAAAATTGTAGGCAGGTGGGTATTGTTAATTATCCTATCCTACTAATATTATAAATGCGAAAGTGAGTTTACATTTATATGTTTGTTTGTTTGCCCTTTAACCGCGAGCGTCAGATATATGCGACAAACATTGTCGGGCCCATTCCGCTAAGGTCGGATATTTGCGACAAAAAAAAATGCTCGTATGGCACATAACTAACGTATAAATGTCCTTTTTTGGGGGCACGACAACTGATATATAGTCTCGCGGTGAAAGGGTTAACACTTTATACTTCGACCACTGAATATATTTAGATGAAATTTAATATGGGGTATAGTTTGATACTCAGGGAAGGATAGTTTTTATCCCGAACTTCCCACGGGGAGCGAAGCCTATGGGAACAGCTAGTTTATTATAATTTTGTTTTGGAACGAAGTTCCTTTTCACGTGGTACGGACTTGGAGGCGAAAAAAGTGTAAAAATTTTCCGTCACGAGCTTTATTTGAGGCTGGAATTTTTGGGGGCGTTTTTTTAGTGGCTTCAATTTTTGTAACTTAATTCTAAAACTTCTAACTGAGTGTTCAACAACACTCAGTGATTTTTATTTATTCTATGAAGTATAAATAAAAAATCTGAGTGAACTTATAAGTATACTATACAATTATGTACTTCATAGAACGTCATATGGAAAAAAAATCTTGAGAACGAAGATTTGAAGAAGATTTAGTATTATGAACCCAAATGTGGCCAGTGTTAACATATACTTGTTTATGTACAAAAAAGAGCTAAAGTTCAAACATAAGAGGACAAGACTCACGAGATTTACCACTGGTAAATCCCCTCCCCCAATTATATGTTTACTAACGTAATGACGTCATAATGACCGCGACGTTGTAACAATGACAAAACAACCATTTTCCTGTTTGTTTTAATTCTTTTGCAGACATTACAAAATTATACACTCAAGTTACTCATTAGGTAAGTATTTTATATTTAATTTGAAAATATTTATTAGTCACTTAATAAGAGCGGACCCCGGGCGCTGAAGCGAGTTTTTCAATAAATAATTTATTGTGAAACCAAAGGAAAAACAGCGAAAAAAGTCAAAAGTTGTTTACTAGCGTACAAACTTTTTTTTTCTAATTTTCTATTTTGGGGATCTTTAGCCCCTGTGGTAAGCCCTTCCCTAAATCCGGCCCTGAGGTGCTATTTTTCAAATGCGGAGTCACTACACGAACCGTTATTTTCATGGAAAAACCATTGGTTTAGGTGACGCGTTTCAAAAATAGCACTTCTGGCAGACGTCATTATTTCAGGTCTATTATTTCGTTGGTCTGTTACCTGTGAATACAATAAAATTGGTGAACGTCTAATAAACTTGTAAATTAACTTACCACCAGGTCCGTACGCCACGCTCAAGGAAAACGCGCAACAAATCACTAACATAAATGCCCACATGACGGCTCCAGTTCTCAACTGGTTATGCTGGTTAGATCCTCCGGACATCTTTAAATAGCTCTTTAGATTTGTGGTGTAACTTGAAAAATATTAGGAATAGGATATTAAGTTTTCATTGTTTCTTGAGTTTAGCATCTTGTAATGTAATGTACAGCTTGTGTTTCTTTGTTTTTTAACCGACTTCAAAAAAGGAGGAGGTTATCAATTCGATTGTATGTTTTTTTTTTGTATGTATGTTATGCGATATTTTCGTCAACCGTGGACCGATTTAAATGATTCTTTTTTTATTTGAAAGCCCTTACTCCCAAGTTGGTCCCATATTAATTTGGTGAAGAAGTGATGAAGAACTTCGGAGATATGGAGAAAACTCCTGAAATAAATTGAAGTCGGTTGTTTTTTTTTCTTAAAAATTTAATTATTTGTTTTCGTATTTTTTTTAATGGTCGACGTTTGGTGTTGGCAGTGCTGTTACTTAAGCCTATCCTATTATGTACCCGGAGACTTAGACATTATTTAACTTGACTACCTCCGTGGTGTAGTGGTCACCATGATAGTCCGCCATCCAAGGGGCCCGGGTTCGATCCCCGGTCAGGGCAGGTTGGAAAAATGGTCTTTTTAAATTGTCCTGGGTCTTATATGTTTATCTATATATGTATTTGTTATAAAATATACTCTTATATACTCTTCCATGCTGGTCTGGGAGAAAAGGAAAAACTTAAAATGTACCAGCTGCTTCTCTTCCCGCGCAGATCGTAAGAGCCGATCAAGGGAATGGGCTAAAATTAGAATCGTGTTAATAGGCGATGAGGCTAGCAACCCATCACTATTTTGATTTCTTCATACACCTTCTTGCCCACATCAAGCTAAAAGTGGCCTTTGAGTCTTGCAGCCCTGGGCTCTATCTGCTTAGAGCCGCAGGACCCAAATTGCTCTGTCTGCCCCATTAGGGATAAAGACGTGATAGTATGTATGTATGTATGTATAAAATATAGTATCGTTGAGTTAGTATCCCATAACACAAGTCTCGAACTTACCTACTTTGGGGCTAGCTCAATCTGTGTGATTTGTCCCTACATATTTATATCTGTTTATTTATAAATTTATATTCTATTTACTCTGGACCACGGAGGCAGCCGCTACCCACATCCCTGCTTCGGAAGGCACGTATAAGCCGTTGGTCCTGGGCTCCTGGCTGTCATCATTGTATGGCTATTTCAGATGCCTTTAGGTAGCTTAAAAAAATCTGACACTAGTGTTGACCACTTACACACACGAAAAACAAACAAACAAAATGGCCTACATTATCACGCATTCCCTCGAAGAGATCCAGCTGGTACATTCTAGGTTCTTTTCTCAGAAGAAGTAGGTAGGTAATATGAATAAATAAATAAAAACGCTAAATCACATGAAACTTTATTGTCAATTAAAATCAAAAAGGACCAAGTCTATCAATCAATGCACTTAAGAATCTTTGCAATTGATCTTCTTAACATTTGGGCTGACAATCCACGCTGCTTGCCAGTTGAGGACAGTCGCAAATCGGGACGCAGTTTTGGCCTTCCTCAGGCCTCTTGTACCCTGAGTCGCACACGCATCCGGGGGCTACAGTTGCGTTGTCGCAATTGTAACGGCTCACTAGAGACACGCAGGTGTCTGGTTGGCAGCTGGACTTTGTGGCTGTGTAGGACTCGTTGGGGCCATTGCAGCACAGTTCTGTGGAGATGAGCACATACATAAAGGCAGGTTATAGGCAAAGATACTATAATTACTAAAGTGACAGATACCTAACGCTATAGACACTATCAGAAGACCCGTAAGTAGGCAAAACTGGAGTTGCAAGGAAGCCTCACATAGATGGCAGCACACACGCACGACTAGAAAGAAAGTGTCAAATTTTTTTTGAATGATGCAAGTTGCGTCGCTCATGTGTGGTTAGACTCTAACCGTCTTATTATAAAACGCAGACTAACTTTGTTACCAGGTTTAAACCATTATCCGACCACATCAAGTTGACATCTAGTAATAGCTACTGTCTCATCTGAAAATGACAATTTTATTAGGCTGGATAATGGTTTAAATCTATATCTATCTATACATATAATAAAACAGTAAAAAAAGTGTGTCTGTACATTAAATATATTTCCAAAAAAAATATTGGGGGCGATGGAGACGTAGTATGAGAGTAAGAATTTAAAAAAAAATGTCTGTCTGTTTGTCTGTATGTCTGTTTGTCTGTTTGTACACGCTAATCTCCGGAAATACTGGACGGATTCGAATGAAACTTTTTTTGTTATATAGCTATTAAGCCTGGGCAACATATAGGGTATAAATGATTTTGGAAAATGGAACGCCTGATGCGGAACCATAATGGTCCAGCTAAACTATAAGAGATATAAAAATGCCGAATTAGTAAAAGTTGTTCAGCCTGATGAGCATTTTCCAGAGACATAAAGTCCACGCGAACGAAGTCGCGGGCTTCGGCTAGTCTAGTAATAAAGTTAGTCTGCGTTTTATAATAAGACGGTAAATCAATAATTTACTTTATTCACCGTGATTATTTGGAAAGCTTATTATTAAAGCTTTACAAAATAATTTTCAATTGTAATTGATATACGGAGATGAGCAATAATTTATTTATAATCAAATTGATATTTTATTTCGATATAAGTATGAAGGTATATGTTGTGTTAAGAAACGCATCTAACTCGTTGAATCTAACTCGAAAACTTACTTTTTTTCGCCGTTGCTTCGTTGTAGAGCAGGGAAATGGCAACAACCACACATAAAAATTTCAACATCGTGAAAATCAGTCTGAACTAACATTTTAACAGTGATACCACTTCTTTTATACATTTCATACTATTTGTATAGGTGTTACACTAGTAAAAACAGTAAGTTAGGTATACAAACAAAAACATGTTTTTGTTTATATAAGGTCTAACAAAATATACTGAAATTATTTTAAGGGTGAAATCAGTCCGTGATAGTGAACTACTTTCCCAAAGAAACACATGTCGAAATATGAAAAATAATTTTTGACTTTCCATACAAACTCGAATCAGCTGATTGGTCAACTTGTATGGGAGGCTAAAATTTACTTTTCATATTTCGATACGTGTTCTTTAGGGAAAGTGGTTCAGTATCGTGGACTGAATTCACCCTTAAAATAGTTTCAGTATATTTTGTTAGACCTTATATATTTAATTTTTATATTTTCCTTATTGTGATAATATCTACAGATACTATATTGTTTAAATATTCTTCAAAAAAAAATTCCACTCGGAGTTGAGTGGTACTTACTTTAGCACCATGGACTGGACTTGCTCCGAAAATTTGGCTTTAGTAGTAAAAAAGTTAGATTAGTATTTTTGTCGTATGGAACAAAATAAAACCTTACTTACCGACCATTATTACCCAGGTTTTATTTGGTTATCCTCAGTAAAGAGACGGCAAGTCATGTTGAAACTGTTTGTTTTTGTTGCACAGTGCGTTTGAACTGGCCACAAAGGTAGGATTTTGCAAGTGATATAAAGTTAATCGTGTAGGTAAAAATTGACATAATGGTTTTGTTTAATTGTACATCTATACTTTCAGAATCACGGGTCTTTTCACCCCGGTCCTTTGAGAGGCTTGCGTGACCATTTGGACAAGTTGTTGCTATGTGGTGACTCAGGGGTATAGGGAGGTGTGCTGCGCCTTCTCCGAAGTTACTCGCGGCATGATACCCTTTAACAGTTCCACCACATGAGCAACAGCTCTAACATCTACTTTTGAACCATGCCAAAGATAATATAATTACACCAGGCTGAGAGTCCTGCGTCGGGCCTTCCATTCCGACCGATAAAGACGCGTCGCGGACAATGGCTCTGCTCTGAACGACTTGCACTCGTGTCCATGGTTTCGTTATTCACCAAAAGCTCGCCACAAGCTGCCCTGCGGGCATTCATTTCCTTTTTATTTAATTGAGGCGCCCTTCGACTAACAATTTGTTTACTACTTAAAGTTGCAAGGCAGCCCCTGGGTCCAACCCTGCTTAAGTCAATTATGTAACCATAACATAACACACGTCGACTCGGATATTAGGTCATTTCGCCCCTCGGCCTGTTCGCCCCAAACAGTAGGGTGAACGTACCTAATACCAGCCCCGTACCTAATACCAGCCTTTCAACGTTTTATTAGATAATAAGGTTTCTGTAAAAATAAAGTGGCAAGAACTTTTTTTTTAAAATATAAACCATTTGGTCCAATATATTTGTTAAATAAGGTACCACTGGACTGAGTACTTTGACGTCAATCGTCAATTAAAGCTAGGCGAGTACGAACGGCGGCCATTTTGCTAAAAAAAATGTAAGTTCCGGAGTCACTAAAACAAGGTATTTCTCTTATTTCTTCAGCTCTACTGTTCTTGATTTGGTTTATTTTATATTATGATGAAGTCGTGAATCGATTTCTAAATAATAATTTAGGTTTTGTCTCTCATATCAGCTGATATTAATGGGGCTGTAGTAAGAAACATCAAATGTACGGAGTATGTAATTCCAGCCACTCTAAGTCACTCTAGGCTGGTATTAGGTTAGATGGAGTCCCTAATTCCAGCCACCCTAGGCTGGTATTAGGTTAGATGGAGTACCTAGTTTCAGCCACCCTATTAGGCTGGTGTTAGGTTTAACGGAGTACCTAATTTCAGCTACCTGATGCTGGTATCACACTAGGCTGATATTCGGTACGTGAAAGGGTGGTATTAGATACCGAGAGGCTGTAATTAGAGCCGAAGGGTACTTTTCTATATTTCATTGTTTTAAAAATTTGCAAAATTTGTTCGATTTATGGTCAATTCAAATGTTAATTATGATTCTCAAATACATAACCTATTACACTAAAAAAGAAACAATTAATTTCAGCCTATACTTAAAGCAGTACAATTTTTTAAAGGTGCAATTTGTACCAAAAGGCTGACATTAGGTACGTCCACCCTACCTACCTAAAATGCGTTTCTCAAATTGTCCTGGGCCATGGAACAGTATCCGGCAGAGCGCCGTGTGGTATGCGGCAGAGTAGAATAGGTTTTCTACAAGTCTACCCGTGGATGTCGTAGAAGGCGACTGAGAAAATACAAGCTCAACAAAGCAAATAGGTAAACATCAATGAATCCGTCTGGCCAGCGTGGAGTCGAGTGTTGGCTAAATCCTCTGGTTGCTCTGGCTTAGTATGCCTCTGGTAATTAGAGAGGGACGTGCAAAAAATACATGATGATGATGATGATAGAACGGCCGCGTTCATCAGTTGTCTGCCCCAATTGTAAAAGAGCCTTTTTTGACTTGGCCCTTCCTACCTACCTATATATGTACATATTTTTATACCATTGTGGCGACCTCTGCGCCACTACGAGGAACTAAACACCACAAACAACAATGAACGCAGCAATACCTAGTTCACAAGAATCATACGAGATGGCGCCAGCAGATTCTACAACTCGATCTCAGAGTTCTGGTTGCAACTGACTATATATATGTCACCGGAAAATAACAAGACTCGTAAGTTGATCAATTTTCAAGGTAGTTGATCAACTCCCGGAAAATAATAAACAGCAGTTGAAATGTATTATTTAACGTATGTATTTTAGTAAATTGATTAATTTACGGCGCCTTGTCGTAAGATCATCCGACGAAGGCGAGGTGTACGTTGATTGGTTAAAAATTAACATGTAGTAATAAATAAGTGAAATACGAATAAGTACAAATAATAGATATTCAGACTGATTAAACTAACTATAATACTTATTAGGTTAATAAGTGATAATTAATATCTGAGCTCAAGTATCTTTTGTTATTTAAAATATTTTTCCTTTTATTATACTAAGTCATAAAACGGTATGGCTAAATAAGAATAAATATAAAATATAAAAAAAATATACATGATCTTTCACATCTCATCATCGGTATTAAAATAACATATCTAAGTGTTTGTTAACTCTATGAATAAACACTAGCCAAATGCTTATAACATACCCTCGACCAATCAGAGAACAGTTTATTATGTGACGGGTAATAGTATACCGTTAAATAGTACACTGAGCAACGATTGGCCCGTTAGTGGATTATTTTACTTGTGGCACAATCGTAAATTATTAAATTACTGCCAGGTACTGTAAGTTGACCAATTAGCTAAAATGCACTGCGTTAAATAATACATTTCTACTAACGTTTGTTATTTTTCGTCAGTTAATCAACTAACTAGAAAATTGATCAACTTACGATTCTTGCTATTTATCGGTGACATATACAACCTCCGACAATACACCGTCGGAGCCGCGGTTCCCCAGGCGCAACACCATGCCTGGCGGGAAGATCTTCCCTTTGTGGCGGTCGAGCATATCACCTCGCTCCCGCTACAGTGGTGACCCCGACGTGATTGGAAGCAACAACCGTCTCCATCATCAGCTTTCAATCATCAGCAGTCAAGCAGCCTTCTTCAGCACCATCGAACTCTGTCATCATCGTTCCTCTCTCTCACTCAATCTTGGTCAGCAGCAGCATCAGCAGTCTCACAGCAAGCCAGCAACAACGGGTCAATCATCAGGTCCATCGCAGCCGACTCACCGAGCTTCCTGGTCCTGATCCCAAGCACCCACAACTCACTCGACGACTACAGCGACCGGCGCATCCCCCCAGCATCGTACCCTGGATCCGAGGCATCTACTCTCCAGCGTAGCACTCCGGCAGGACATCATTCCGGCGCCAACAAGTCGACAACGCTCAAGACAGTCTCGACTCACCGCAGACTACGAGCAAGCAATTCACTTCCGACTCACTGGAAGGCTCCCGACTCACTGGGACAAGTATCATTTGGCACTTACAAGCTACTATATAGTGTAGGAGTACTATGTGCACAGACTGCTCTTGGAAAAACTATCAGACCTCCGGTCTTGGGAGGGAGTCCTGTGGCGACCTCTGCGCCACTACGAGGAACTAAACACCACAAACAACAATGAACGCAGCAATACCTAGTTCACAAGAATCATACGAGATGGCGCCAGCAGATTCTACAACTCGATCTCAGAGTTCTGGTTGCAACTGACTATATATACAACCTCCGATAATACACCGTCGGAGCCGCGGTTCCCCAGGCGCAACACCATGCCTGGCGGGAAGATTTTCCCTTTGTGGCGGTCGAGCATATCACCTCGCTCCCGCTACACCATGATAATAATAACATTAATAAATAATAACCCAAAGTGTGGACGACGCAGAAAAACATAAAATCTGATTCTGCCTTTAATGTGGCGCGAGGGTCGCACAAATCCGGTATAGGTTTCTACCAGTAAAAATAAAACTAAAAGGTTAAAATAAAACTCGCTTGGGATTCCCACCTCGCTATAAATGCAATTTTTTCTTCATACTATCGCAGTGAAGGAGACGACGACCCACGGCGTGATCATGTTAAAATTGTTTGTTGTTGTGGCACTAAGTGCAGCGGCGATTAGCCATAAAGGTAAGATTTTGCAACTTATTATGTAAATTATGATTCATTAAAAACAATAATCCTTTTATTTCTTTTTATGTGCTGTGTTTTTATTTTTTTATAATGTCATTTTTGGCTTTTTTTGTACAATAAAGAATAAACATAACACATATTGCTCATTAGGCTACACTGTCATCATACCGCAGGGTCATCATCCCGGGTTCGATCCCCGGTCGGGTGATGGCCGGTGACGGAGATGGAAAATGATATTTTTCAGATTAACCTGGGTCTTGGATGTTTATATGTATTTGTTATTAAATATAGTATTGTTGAGTTAGAATCCCATAACACAAAGTCTCGAAATTACTTTGGGGCTAGGTCAATCTGTGCGATTTGTCCATATATATTATTTATTTTTTAACCTGAATTTTTCCGGCTCCAGTGCTTCCGTATTTGGAAGAAAACTTATGTATGTACTGTCATAAAATTTTGTCTCATACGGCTCTAGATAATCCTTCAAACTATGTTATTAACTACTGTTTACAGTTTTAAAGTGAGAATGTGAAGCTTTTCTTAGCATTTTTGCGATAAACAGCCACTTCTGGCACAGAATTAATACTACCTAATACTTAAGAGGCCCCTTACCCTAGACCAAAATACAAGTTTCCATACAAACGTAGTCTACGTTTTATTTCGAAACGACATGCCCGATTTAAGCAAAATTTTGTAATTTCAAAGATATGTATTGCAATTACATAAATAGGGTAATAACTGGTTTCCGACAGTTAAAATATGAACTTGAAATAGAATGTAGTGTATTATATCCATAGATTTAAGATATAAAAAATTATATGTCTATGATTATATCATTTTTGACTACTAGTATGGGAAACTTCTCAATCGTTATGTTTTCTTTCCAGTTCATAATTTTACGGTAGGAAACCAGTTATTACCCTAGATAATTTTAATTTCTTTACAATTACCAATTTTCACCAAAATTCGACATGTGGTTTCAAAATTAAACGTAGACTACGTTTGTATAACCACCTAATTTTAAATTATTATTTTTTCTCCACCCAAAGGTTTCTAGTTGTTGTTGTAATTTTTTATGTTTATCATGGTGCAATAAAGTTAATTTGTATTGTATTGTATGGAGAAGTCTAGGGTAAGGGGATTCCTAAGCTTATGGCAAAAATGCTAAGAAAAGTTGCAGTTCCGCGGGAACGGCATACTAACCATTGTGTTTGTAAAACATTGTATTTTTTGTATGTGTGCTGGTATCATATTTTTCAAGCTGCATCTAACTTAGCTTGACGACTGTCATACAATGTGATGACAGCCGGGACAAACGGCCTTAAATGCATTCGGAAGCACGGAGGGGTTCACGAATTTTTCACACCACTTGTGGTCACACATCTAAGTAGGGTGCGAAACTAGTCAAAGCGCTTTAAATGTAAATGTAACCCACCGGGCCTCTACAGAAATTTAACTTCGGCATATACATTGATTATGCCGTGTGGTTTCCGGCAGATTAGATAGGACCACTCCAAGTCCTAGGTGCCTAGAAGGCAACTTAGGAAATACAAGCTAAACAAAAGCTTAAACTATCAATGAGACCTCTCCAATCTGTCGGTCAGCGTGGAGAGTGTAGGCCAAGTCCTCTGTCTGCTTTGGCCAACTGCGTGCTCCTGCAGTAGAGACAAAAAGACCTGATGATAATGATGATACATTGACTCCTGTATTTTACAGTTCAAGAGATTACTACCCAGAAATGCAGTGGTCCTCATGAATACTACACCTTAACGAAGCCGGCCTGTCCACCCGAGGTGTGCTTCCAAATCGTGGCGTTCTATGACTGCTCTGATGCTGAGCCGGATTCCCCTGGCTGCAAGTGTGAAGACGGCTACCTACGACTGAATTTGACCTCGCCCTGCATTAAGACCTGTCGGTGTCCGGAAATGATTAATGCGGAAGAATGTCAAAATATAAAGGAATGAATCAGTAGATCACAGTACTTAGTGACTCTTATTTGAATCTACCTCCCTCCGAATAGGTATACCAGTGGTTTCCAAACTTATTTTGTCTACTGCCCACTTTGAGAATAAATATTTTTTTAGCGCCCCCATTTTTTCACCTATTTAAAAACCACTATAACTTCAAATTAAATTATTTAATTATTGTGACCTATATATGTATATTATGTAAATATTTATTCTCAAAGTGGAGTATGATATTTATGTGGTTGTTGTTGAGAGTCGAGAGCTCTTGCAGTCGTTGTTAAAGAGGCCTCCTAGCTAAATAAAGCTCCTAGCAAAAAAAAAAACATTTTCTTTCTGGGTCTCTTACCGCCCCCCCTGAGACCTGCAGCGCCCACACGGGGGCGTTATCGCCCACTTTGGGAAAGACTGGTATATACGCTTAGATACCTATTAATTTGTGTTATTTAATATCTTTTTGTAGTATTAGAGCGTTCTTATTTATTAAAACTATTTATTTATACTTTGTTCTGTTTTGCACAATGGGGGAGGGATGAAAATTTTAAAAACGCCTGGATCTTATTCTAGTTTATTGCTAAAAATTAAAACATAAATTTATTTTTTATTTTATTCATACGGAAAAATATATTTTATATTAATAAATATTGCGATGAAAATCACCGGCCCGAATTTTTTTAAACGGTTTATTTAGCTTGCCCCGTTTGTTTATTTATTTGTTTGGGTCAAATCTAGTAATTTAAATTACACCTCCTTCCTGTTGACAGATTGTTCTGAAATTTGGCACACACATTTCATTCTGATGACAATACAATGTTATATATTTTGTATCATTTTAAATCCAAGATGGCCGCCAGTACAAAATGGCGGATTACATTATCTTTCACAACTACCTCAATATGGGTATCAAATGAAAGGGCTTAGATAGAAGAATAAAGTTCGCTATTTAAAAAAACAAAAAATTAAATATGGCCGCCCACAAAATGGCGGAAAGTATCAATTTGGGTACCAAATGGAAGAGCTTTGATACAAGCATGAATGTCCCATGTCGAGGACTGTGTGGCGTTAGGGTGGCTAAGATCAAAGAATTAAATAGAATGAGAAGTATAATTTAAAACAAAACTTAAAAAAAAAAAAAACTAAAAACTTGAAAATAAAATAAGTAAACATTTTTTTAAAGTTAAACGGTTTTATTTCAAAGTAAGACAATAATGATGTACTTCATATATAAAATCGTTGGGCGCGTGATATTTCTATCAAGTCAATCGTTATAAGTACATATCAATGCTATTTACTTACATATTTTCTCAGGTTACATTACGCCCAACGATTTTTTTTTGTCTGATTAATGCCCTAGATTGATGACGAGAGTGGTGTGATGAGTGGTAGCTAGGACCTACCGAATTATTTTCTAGCTTTAAGTACATCATTATTGTCTTACTTTGAAATAAAACCGTTTAAATTAAATTTTTTTTTTACTTTTTTTATTTAAATTAAAATTAGATATAGGTTATACATATTGGATAATTTTATTATGTACTTACGATTAATAAAAAAAAGTAATCATGAATATCTCAAAAGGTAGTTCATTGATCTCGCTCTTTCTGTAACATTCAAGAGCCAGGCAATCTGAAAAAGATAATTTTCCATCTTGATCTGACCAGGGATCGAACCCGGTACCTCCGGTGTGACAGTGTGACATGGTGACCACTGGCCACAGAGGTCGTCTTAGATATCTACTCGGGTTAGTTTTTATCACATTGTTCATAGGGTACACAAACTCCGTTCTTCCTCCAAAAGCCGTCAACACATCTGCATGCAGGCGTGCAAGGCAACACGAAAGGGAGGAACAGCGCCCGCGGGCAGCGACCGTCTGGGGTGGCGTCCGAGCAATCGTCGGTGGGGCAAAGTGGCGGGCAGAAGTCGAAACGCTCGTTGGGGCGAGAGCAGACGAATGGAGCTGAAAGATATAAGTACTTAAATAGTATCACATTATTAAGGCGAAATACCCATAGGTACGTGGGCGGATCTATGGATAGCTCTTCGAAAATGATATTGAGGTCCCCCCCCCCGCCCTGTAACTTCTAAAATAAGAGTACTTAAAAAAAATTATATAATGTACATTATTTACCATAAAAACTTTCGTCGAAAATTAGTTTGAACAAGATAACTAGCTTATTTTAATCCTATCCTACTTATATCTAATATTATAAATGAGAAAGTGAGTTTGTATATTTGTTTGTTTGTTTGTTACCTCTTCACGCTTAAACTACTGAACTGATTTGGATGAAATTTGGTATGGATTGTAGTTTAAGACTTAGGGGAAGGACATAGGGTACTCTTTATCCCGAAATTCCCACGGGGAGCGAAGCCCACGGGTACGGTTAGTACGTCATAAATTAAAATTAACATACACTATTATTAAAACATCGATCAAAGTTACAACAAACTACAAGAACTTTTATATTATGTTACTTGTTGCTACGGAATCCTTTATGAGCGAGTCCGACTCGCACTTGACGGCTTTTTTATTATCATTATACAAAATAGAAGAGACATACCCGTATTAAATGGAACCACAGGCTTACTAGATCATTTAAGTACAAACAAATAAAACAGTCAAAACGTCGCAAAAAATCGAGCAAAATTTATTTTTGTTTTTTGACTGTTATTGCAATTGCATTAAACTATACTGGAGTGCTATTTTTCATTGAGGGACTCAGCGAAACACAAAACGTGTAGTTTTCCAACTCACCGCTCGCGTAATATACAAATTGATCGTATTTTTGAAACCGTCGTGTTAGCGAAAAAATTGTTTTACGCAGAAAACATCGATAATTTGTCTATTGCTTTTCTAAAAATTCAAATATCAATAAAAAAGCAATGGAACGGATTTCCCATGATTGGTTTCGATGACATATCTAAGCTACAAATGTCAAAATTACGAGTGGTCAAGGTCAAGACCACTCGTTGCAAATCCTTCGCAAACTACCGATTCAAAAATGCGCCCGTTTGGAAACGCTCGCGCAAACCCTTCGTTATGTGACAAGTGATTCCAAAAATACGTCTCCAGATCTAGTACAGCCCGTAGTTCGATTTATTACGAGTATGTCCCTACCACGTTGAATAATTTTGCAATAAATTTTAGATTAAAGATACTTACGACATTGCTTTATCGGTACACAAGTCCCATTGCCCACACGTCGCTGGTTGAACAGACATTGACAGGCCGGCTCTCCACACTTCTCAGCCACACACGAGCTCTCCTTCTTCGCGTCCTCTTCGCTTGTCGGACAGAACTCGGAGCAGCGGTTGGGGCAATCTGTCCACTGCTCGTCGACATTGCAGGGTGGACTTCTTTGTACTCTTCCTGAAAAAAAGAGACAATTTAATTTTTTAGGTCTTCGTTAAGTGTGACGTATATTTGAGCTATATTCAAACTATACAGCACAATATTTAGCATTTTTAAAACTTACAGTTACTTATGTGTGCAGTACGTAAAGATTTATCTTAATTTTTGATTTAAGTATATTTTTTCACTTGTAATTGGATATGATAGACGGAGCGCAAAAAGCGGACTAATATCTAGTATTTATCTCCCATGCTGGTCTGGGAGAAATGAAACAACTTAGAATGTACCAGCTGCTTCTCTTCCCGCGCAGATCGTAAAAGCCGATCGAGGGAATGGGCAAAAATGCGAATCATGTTAACAGGCGATGCGGCTAGCAACCCATCACTGTATTAATTGCTCTTCCATCTTCTCGCCCACCATGACGCTAAATGTGGCTTTTGGGTCTTGCGGCCCTGGGCTCTGTATAGAGCCGCAAGACCCAAAATGCTCTGTCTGCCCCATTAGGGATAAAGACGTGATAGTATGTATGTATGTATCTAGTATTTATACATCTGTGCTAAATGAACAAATACCTATTATTTTTTTACTTTTTTACAGCTGAGGGTCCAACTGGGTATACGCTGAGATGAGAGAGAGATTATTTTTTCCTTTTATTTCGCAATTTTCTTTGACTTTATGTCTATTATTTTAATTTCGTTATACTTTAGTGATCTAATATAGCCCGTGGTTCGATTTATTACGTGTATTCCACGTTGTGTATACTAAGATAATATAGTATATATTTTTTCTGTAATGTAAAAAAAAAACAAACCTGTTAAACGGCCATCAGAAACTGTAAATGCGACGCACAAAACAATCAGAAAAACATTCGCCATCGTCCACAGCAGACTCACGACTAATGAACTATCTCATTTACATTTTTTATAGCTTACTTCATAACAAAATGCACCTTGAAAGTGATTTGTATCATGATATCATCTTCATCGTAATAGGTACTTCATTTAAACGCAATGATAAATAATAGTTACACTGCCATCTATCATTTGGTCTGAGAACTAGATAGAATCAAAAGAATGCTGCTAGAAGCATGTTTGGTTTGTTGCTTGAATAAAAAGGTTTTATTTTTTAGTTCCAAACAGAGATGGCTCCACTGACCTAGATGTGGCCCCGAAAAAAGTTTCAAATGCTAGTTTCATAGATCCGTACGGGTCGCCCGTATGTTCCGGAGCGAAGACACATAGCTGGAACATAGTTTCATAGCGATGCCGATCGTTCCGAACGGAATGTGTCGAGCGGGTAGCGCCCGTTCAAACGTCATTCACCCACTCAATCGCACTGAACTCTCGTGTAAGAGCTCTACGGGCGCTTCCCGCACGGGTCATGTCATGTGTAACGGTCGAACCGTACGGGTCTCCTGCACAGCTTCGTAACCAGCATGACAAATTATGTGACTTTCAACAAAAAAAAAAAACAGAAGGCGAAGATTTTTTAATTTAGGTAGGTACGTTAAATTTTCACTACCAAATTGAATTGAAACTTAAGGGTTGGGACTCATTTTTCAGCACAGAACAACACTTTTCTATGCTGCGTGTCGCTCAGAACCATAATTTGTTATATCAAGAAAGCGTTCCGTCGCTCTCTCTTGCTAGATCAAGTTTAGAAAAGTGTTTCATTATCATTTATCATCGTAGATAATACGCTATTTACCAACAAGTCAAATCACATACTTTTTTCTAAACGTCAAAACAAACAGTTTCTATGGGATTTTGTATAAAATACAGGCAGATGACGTCATAGTTTTTTGAAGTCAAATAGCGCTCTTATTATCAGTTTTTCTGTAATAAAAATTTAAAATCACATTAAAATGAATATTTTTAACAGACAAGTGACATTATTTTGCGATGCTTTATTTTTTTATTAGTACAAAATAATTTATTTTTGACTTAGGAAAGTACCCAATTATATCGTGTATATTTTAGACATGTTTTTACATCGTGTAGACATTGACTACATCGAGAATTTAATTACATTAAAAAGTTTGGTTTAAAAGTTAGTCAATGTATACAATCCACATAACATAAAACATGTCTAAAATAACCACGACATGATTATATTGAATGTTAATGTAACACTTTTCAAAAAAAGAGAACCATTTTTGAATAATCTTTAACTCTTTTACTGCGAGACTTTATATCAGTTGTCGTGCCCCCAGTGCGAGGCATGGTAAATCTAGAATAAATACCTGCAACCAAAAACGGATATGGATACGTAAGTTATGTGCCAAACGAGCCTTTTTTTTGTCGGAAATATCCGACGTTCGCGGAATGAGCCATCAATATTAGTCGGATAAATACAATGTTCGCGGTTAATTGATTATGCGAGTGAGACAGCCAACTAAATGTAAAATGCTAATTTTTCAAAAGAAATGCATACGTATCATAGAAAATATTAAAGACAGAGAAAGCTGTAGGCCATATTTTAAAAATTTAAAAATACTGACATTGCCATGCATATACATTTTAGAAACTAGTAAATTTACGAGAAAATATCCCCAATATTACACGAAAAAAGACGATTTACCGCGACGCTATCCCACAAGGAAGAAGAATGTTAGCGAGGCCGAATAACACTCGTAATTTAGAAATATTTAATTCTGGGCCGCTTGCAATGACAATTAAAGTCTATAATGCCCTCCCAGACTTTCGATCTTTTTTAAAAGATAAGCCCTGCTTATAGATAAAAATTATTATACATTGGACGAGTTTTTTAATGATAAAGATTTGACAAAATATACAATAAATGATAATGACGAATAACATAATCTGCATTGACATTTAATATAATTGACATTTAAATTAAAACAACATTTGGACGTTATTAAATATTATAGTATAGTATCGACTCATTAAATAAAAGAAAAAATATGACCAAAATTAAATTATATTTTTAAACATCAGTAAAAAGAAATTACATTTTTATTCATAATAATTTTAACATTGAATTTGATACATACTAAGCAATAATCCCCATGCCGTTCCGTTATTTTCTGTTGCAATGCCCTGACAGGGTTCATGTTGTACCTACCAACCTAAGAAGTGACTGTGTAGTGTAATCTAATATATTTATAATGTGAAAAGCAATAAATAAATTGAAATGGAAATAAAAAATGCCTTTAACTTAACTGTCTTCTTTTTAATCCCCGACAAAAAAGAGAAATGTTATAAGTCTCGAACAGATGTACCAATTTTGATGCGGTTTCAAAGTGAAAACAAGTTCCCTTGCGGTGGTTCTTAGCTATGTTTGATAAAAATCGGATCAGCCGTTTATATTGGGGGTTAACGCTTGAAAGTCGGGATATTTAATTGGCAAATAAAAGATGGATTCCACTTAACATCGGTTTGAATATTTAGTTCCGCCAATCATTACTAGATGGTGTCGACGGGTTTTTTTTTAATTTGCCTGGCAAAGAGTAGCATGAGAGTTTATATGCCGTGTGATTTCCGGCATAGTAGAATAGAACCACTCCAAGTCCTCCCGTGTATGTCGTAGAAGGCGACTTAGGGAATACAAGCTAAACAAAACGTATAAACATCAATGAGACCTCTCCAACCCGTCTGACTAGCGAGGAGAGTGAAAGCCAAGTCCTCTCGCTGCTTTGGCCAAGAATGGCTCTGATAGTACAGAGAGGGTCGTGCTTCTGAAGTGGAGACAAAAAGGCCTGATGATGATGAGAGTTTATAATACTTAGCTAAACGATTCTGAATTTAATTTGACTGTGGAAGTCGTCTGAATAACAGCCAAACACAATCAAACTAGGTTATTAGGCTACACATGCAGCTAAAGTTAATAATTGCTGACCTTGACCCACTAGTGGGCAACGGCTAACAAAAATATTTATATGGTTAGACAAAGGTGAAAGAAACTATATAACAGTATGTCGTCCTCACAATAAAGTGGGATAAGGCCAAAAAGAAAAAGAACTTAGTAATAAAACTACAACACGTAGTTCTATAGTAATAACGGGTCAAGTGCGAGTAGGACTCGCGCAAGAAGATTTCGGTACCATTATCTATAAAAAATCACGCTTGTAGTATGGGAGCCCCCATATTTATTTTGGTTTAATTATTTGTTTTTAAAGTAAATATATAACTGAATATTCTGTAAATATTTTAAGAGTCCTTATCCTAGACCAAAATACAACTTTCCATACAAACGTAGTCTACGTTTTATTTCAAAACGACATGTCCGATTTCGACAAAATTTTGTAATTTCAAAGATATTGCAATTATCTGAATAATAACTGGTTTCCAACGGTAAAAAGATGAACTTGAAATAGAATATAGTGTTATTTATCATTTTGACCATCAGTATGGGAAACTTTTAAATCGTTATGTTTTCTTTCCAGTAGATAATTGCAATTTCTTTACAATTAAAAATTTTTTGCGGAATCTGACATGTGGTTTCAAAATTAAACGTAGACTACGTTTGTATGGAGAAGTCTAGGGTAAGGGGACTCTTAAGCTTCTACCTGTAGTCCCCTTGTGAGTGTGAGCCCACTTAAAATTAAATATTTGATTCTGTGTTTAGTACTTATTTGTTGTTAAAGAGCTCTTAAAAGTTTGAATAACGTATTACGTACTAAAATTGTAAAATCCAAAGACGTACCTACTGATATTTTTTTCTTTTGTCGCCACATCATGAAATGTCAGAATTATTTGCGCAACACAAATTAGAATAATAACAACGTCATTTCCATGTACTTAGCAATAACTTGGACATGGTTTTCAGGACTGCGAGTTTGCAGGCCGTTGACGTTAAGTTGATACCATTGCGTAGTAGAATGCTTTTTCTCGATACATTGCCTGTTATATTCTAAGCATTTTTTAAATCACCGTGACCAGCAAGCAGTGAAATGAGAAACCACTGCTACGTACTACACAAACTCTTGTACCTTTACAGGTAATTCATCATGTGACGTATTCATCAAAACTATTGTCTAGATTTCAAACACACGTATTGACAACGTAGGTTGGCTTACGGAGAACACAAAAGGTTCTGTTTAAACAGCTTTTAGTGTTCGTATGTTGACTTTGTATTATTTATAACGGCACGAGGCTCCCTTTTTTCAGTATTGTACGATAGTAACATCAGTGAACATGTGCTCTTTGAAATATATCGTGCTTGCTCTGTTTTTCGATGCTGTGGGTGAGTTAATTATTGTACTTTATTCCAAATAGTAAATAACATCTGATAAAACAAATATTTTCTCCGTAACATTCATCATTGATATGAGTAATATATGAAGTAATGATTATTTATGAATTGCACCACATGATGCTATAATTTTACATTTATTTTCAGCATCAAGTCCGTATTATATACCTAGATCTAACATAAATAATAAACCTGAGGCAGCTTTATATCCAAATGCTGATGAGATTGAGAGTCCAAGAAAAGATGACGAGGCATATTTACTTCGAAGTCTACCTTCGTACATGTCTCCTCTTCCAACAAAAAAAGATTCAAGATTGAATGAAGATATTATTCTACAGCCTAGAAATATAAGAGATCCTCGAAGCCCTAATTATAAAGCAAATATGAGAGAAATTTCTAGAGCCAATGATGGTGAACAATTTACTCATATTCCAAGCAATATAGAATTATCGACCAGTAATTATGCTAATCCATCTACCTTGAATGGAAACGAAGTATTGAATCATCTACTTCGCCAAAATCAACCCGTTGTAAACAATTTTGTAGAACCAGCTGCGTTACCCAATAACAGAAAACTACAAAATCAAGTGCATGTTGAAAGATACAATCAAAATTCTTTCAGTCAGTTACCACCAAATGAAAACATAACACCAGAAGTTATAAGCCATTTAAGTAACAGTAATTATCAACAACCGCTACGAATTCAAGCAGCTCCAGAACAAAGAATTGCTTTCCAAGCCCCGGTAGGACAAAATTTACCTAATTTGGATTCTTATCGGCCAGCGATTCCAGTAAGGGATTTCAATGTAGGCAGAGAATGGTCACATATAGCTAATGAACCCCCGAAGCTACCTGATTTTATTGCTAATCGTTTAAAGAATCCAGTGGAATTTAAAGGAAGAAAAACGATTAAATTTGGTGAGCAAGTACAGAGGCCATCAAACGCTGAACATGCTCGTACGCGGCGTAAGTACATATAAGACTTTAAACGATACGGTATAGACGTTATAGTACGATATATAACTATCGAGAAAACTTAAATAAAGCATTCAGCTATTTTTCATAAAGAACTTAAAATTTCTGCAGCGTACGTATCTAAATGAAAATATCACCATGTTTTATAATTTTTGTTTCAGAATACGACGTCCAGAAAATTTTATCCGAGCAAAGGATACGGGACGTATTGTCATCGACAAAACAGACAAAACGTTATTTAGTTATACATCCGAATGGTACAGTTGAACACATCGATTATTTAGAACCCATCGCAGCACGAAACCCAAATTATGTTCTTGTTAACGCTGGACACCTGGTCCCTAATGATAGTAAACCTGAAGCGAAAATAAATGAGAGTAATGTCCAACTACCAGCACCTACTTTAGAACCAATATCAGCAGCAAAAGTGCCAGTTATACCTGAACCACAAATATCTGAACCATTTGTCGAAAGTGATGAAAAAGTTGAAGTTACACAAACTATTATACCCCAAACTTCAGCTATTGTAGAAGTAACGCCATCTTCTGAATCATTAATCACTCCTGAACTTGAAGTTGTATCTTCATCAACAGTAGATGCAAATATATCACTATCCACTACTGTAAAACCTAAAACAGGTCCGAAAACTAGTGCAATCAATAAAAAACAAGATTCCATAGCTCCAGAAAATACAAAAAATAATGACAGTGTAGAAAAAAACAAGCCTGAAAGTAAAACTTTGAAAAATGAAGCTAAACATTCCGAAGCGAATGAAGAAACTCATTCAAATACAGCTAATAAAGGTGTGTCGTCATCATTTACTCCAAAAGTACAAACAACGACCGAAGAAGTAAATGGAACTCAAGAAAATGCTCCTGTTGCCTCATCTACAGCAAAAAATGAGGCTAGTGTTGCAGATGCCTTGTCTGTTTCAAATGAGAACATAACGAAAGATGAGAGTCATTTAACACCAGAGTCAACCCAGAATGTTGATAACACTGAAGATGTTCAAACTGATGACGCAAATGGTAAGTTTATTATTTTATCATTACTGTAAAAAAAAAGACGTGTGGCACTCGGGGACTGCCGCGGTAAAGCTATTGCATAGCATTTTGTATCAACTTATGCAATTATAATTATTTATTTATTTTATTTATGCAGTATTTCTTTTTCATGATATTAATTCAAGTTACACCTTTTGAGCGTGGTGACCGATAAGAAAACAAATTTTTCTTTTATTAAATAAATAAATAATTTTATTTGCATAAGTTGATACAAAATGCTATGCAATGGCTTTACGCACACAACGCCGTGTCGAAGACTGCCGAACTGAAACGACGTTAGACGATGCACACCTTCGTGCCCGTCAGAGTGGGGAGCGTGAGGTTTTTTCGTTACGGAATTTCTGGATTCGGTCCCCGCGCTCAAGGCCCGCGATAGAAGCTATGCAATAGCTTAAAAAAGATTATTTCATTACATCTATGAGTTATTGGCGGGAAGTCAAAGGGTTCAGTTGGAGTTTGCTTTAATGTTTTGCAAATTGATTTTAGTTGACTTTTATGAAATTGGTGTAGTTTGGTGTTCTATATTCTCAATCGGCTATGAAAACTGTCAACTCGTATAGATTCATCGCCAAAAGGGCCCTTTGAAGATTGGCTCTGAAGGAATCCTTATCCAGAGCCGTAAAATAATTTATAATAAAAACTCGTTTATTAATAATTTTTGGAACCTACATACATGTTATAGTACAAACTTGATGTAGGTGGCCTAGAGCAGGTGAAAGAAGTGTCGAACGTCTAGAAATGAAGAAATCAAAGTTACGGGTCGCTCATAGTGTAAGATGAAAGCAAAACAACAACCACCAAATCCTCCAAAATTAAGAAGAATCTTACGAGCATTAGTTATTTCACCAAGTCATCCCGTGGATGTCGTAGAAGATGACTTAGGAAATAGGCTATATATATATATAGCTTTGTTAAGCTTGTATTTCCTAAGTCATCTTCTATAATATGTATAATATCAATGAGACCTCTCCAACCCGTCCCGTCAGCGTAGAGAGTATAGACCAACTCCTCTGGCTGCTCTGGCCAAATATGGCTCTTGTCGTACAGAGAGGGTTGTGTTCCTGCAGTGGAGACAAAAGATCTGATGATGATGATAACGAGCATTATAAACTTGAAATAAAAACATGTTTTTATTATTTACTAGCATTGGATATTGCGGAGTCAAGGCGCGGCGGTAAGCCAACGGTATACTACACATCAGATCCAGACTTCTGGCAGAAAGTGACCGACGGCAAGCCAGATAACTTCATCTACTTCTTCCAATTTAAGCCCAGCCCTAAAGTTGAGAAGGACACCCAAAGAACCATATACCCTAATGGGACTGTATTAGAAGTGCTGACTGAGACTGTATGGGAGGAGGAAGGTAAGTAGTATCAGTACCCAGCGTATATTTATTTTTATGTATTAAATGTAACAAAAAAAGGCCCAAAAACGTTTGTTTAAAGCTGGACTATCTAGCCAGGCACCTTATATAAAGTAATAGATACTAGTACAATATGCAAAAGGAAAACAAGTTGTTTGTTTTTCGTGAGTGTAAATAAATAAATAAATATATAGGGACAAATTACACTGATTGAGCTAGCCCCAAAGTAAGTTCGAGACTTGTGTTATGGGATACTAACTCAACGATACTATATTTTATAACAAATACATAAATAGATAAACATCCAAGACCCAGGACAATTTGAAAAAGGCCATTTTCCAACTTGCCCTGACCGGGGATCGAACCCGGGACCTCTGGGTGGCGGACTAGCATGGTGACCACTACGCCACGGAGGTCGTCAAATGAGCAATACTGGTGCCAGATTTTTCAAGTTGCGTAAATAATATAGCTTGATGACTGACATAACATCCGGAACAGCAGAGAAACAAGCTGGGACCAATGGCTTTACGTGCCTTCCGATGCACGGAGGGACTTGAGAATTTTTGTGGTTAAAAACACGCCTGGTGTCGCTCAACTTGCCAAAGCGCTAGTTTTATTTTCATTACCAAATAATTTATTTTTGTCCCAGAAAAGTATATCTAAGAGCCAATTTTGAAGATCTATGAGCAGCAGGTAGTTTTGTGAGAGTCATTCCTAGGTTCTGTTTTTCTAGATAATGATCAAGTTCAAATAAGGGCTCCCAATCTACTTAAATAAACTACCAACTCTAAAGAGTTTTCTATATTTTTCCCTTGGTAATAAATTATGTATTTTTTCCCCTTGGTAATAAATAATGTATTTTCCCCCCGTAAACTCACTAACGTATTCCATAGCTGTATATCGTCTTAGATCTGATGAATATAAAACTCGCGTACTGATTATACAGGCTTGAGTGGATCGTATTGAATCACAATTAGGCAAAAAAAAAACCAGTAGAAAAGCTTATTTTAAGAGAGAAAAAAACTAAATTCCCCTGAAAATTGGCGAATTGAAATGGCGAATTATTTTTTAGATTATGACTGTTAGTTTAATTTCATTATACTACAGTGGCCCGTGGTCCGATTTATTACATTATGTCTCTTCCACGTTGTACAATAAAATCTTCATTAAAATAAGTTCATACCTAAATTACTGATAAAAATATAACCCGTTAACTTTTTAAGATCAATGTTTCCGTTTCCACTTTATTGCGAAAACTTTGAATTTATGTCCCAAGTTGAGAGTTTAATAAAACACTCGTATCTATTGGCTTACTTTTCAACTTTTGCAGCTTGCAGAAAATCAGAATTTCTAGTATTACATGTTTCAAAATTAAATCGAACACTTAGGTAAACTTTATGGAAACTCTTTTCTTGTTTTCTTAATGAAGTCTTTGGTTTTCTACCAATTTTATACGCTGTATGGCTCTGGTAGTACAGAGAGGGTCGTTCTCCTGCAGTGGAGACTAAAAGACAATGACAATGTCCCCCTTTTGGAAATAAAGGGGATTTTTTTTGCCATTATTAATTTTACGAACTTTTATTTAAATATCTAGTTATTTATTTATTATCTAGAACTGAATTTATCTTAAATTAAGAACCTAGCTAAAAAGAATTATTTTCCTGCCCCCTAAGCTTTTTTAGACCTACCCTTATTAATTATTATAATTTCTTTTACAGGTGCGGGACCCAAAATTACAAAATCATCTAAACTAATACAACCAGAAGATCTATAAAAAGTAATAACTTCCTCTCCTACGCATATATTAAATAAAATGTCGCCTATTTTAATTTTAATAAGTAATTAGTTATAGCTTTCTTATGAATTTAAGAATAAATATTTTTATTTTTGTAATAATTTTGTGTTTTATTTTAATTTTAAACATACAAGATATTTCTTCCACAGATCAGTAATTATAAAATCTTACAAGATTATATATATATATAATTACAATAAAAATATCACATTCCTATAATACATTAAAATTTGACCAGCTAATATGATTTTTTATTTATTTAACTTTATTTCAAATATAATATCAAAGATAAGACTTATTAAAGATAATATAATACTACCATAACATATACCCAACGCCATAGAAATTCTTGGAAGTAGGCAATATTGGAGTTGCCGGGTAGGCACACAGAGATGGCAGCACACATGACTAGCAAACAAGTGACAAAGGAAGTGTTGAATATGCGGCTTTATCTACCAGTCAACCCGTTGGCGATGCCAAGAATAAAAAGGTGTAATTAAAGAGTAAGAAGAAAAGTAAAACAAAATATGTAAATTTTAAAGATATTACTAATAATAATATTATCTGTTTAATGCCCGACAAAAGCTTTCTTTGCGGTGGTGGTTAGCTATGTTTGATGAAAATAGGTTCAGCCATTAAAAAGTTATTAGGGATTAACGCTTTAAAGTCAGGGTTTATAATTTACCTGCCAAATAATAATATCTATCTAAGGATACCTAAGGATATAGGTATGTAAAATAAGTAGTAGTAGAAGTAAAATAGTTTTTTAATTTGCCTTGCAAATAAACTTGTTATATTATTATTGGACGTCGAGATTTTTTAACATTAACAGGAAAAGAAAGATAAAGTAGCACCCAATTGTATTTACTTACTTTACTACATACAATAGGGGTGACATGGTCCGAAAAGTATGATTGTAATTAGTCCGTCTTTTAGATTATTGAAAAATAAATGACCCGTATTTTTCAGTTTACCAAAAAAGTAAAAATTCACAAAGATACGGAGTGTCAAATTTTTGGTGTGGGGGCTTTCAACGTCACCGCTAAGTAAAAATCATGGTATAATAAAACAGGTATTCTCTTCCTGAGATGGAACTTGACTAC
The DNA here is from genome assembly GCA_963555685.1 of Acrobasis consociella. NCBI lineage: Eukaryota > Metazoa > Arthropoda > Insecta > Lepidoptera > Pyralidae > Acrobasis > Acrobasis consociella. The sequence continues at coordinate 2,857,803 of OY743111.1, read as the reverse complement.
GTCACAAAGTGTTGCCACTGATTGTTCTTTTCAGTAAATTTAAGGACTTTCTCAATTAGTTCATGAATATTAAATAAAATATTAAGTAACTTAGCTATTTAATATCTCGCGATTCTCGCGTGATTCATCAATTCAATATTTTATAAATTGATATAATGGATTGTTAATTCGAAATTGGTATATAACGTTCAAAAATGCATTACGCTCGGGTAATTCAATTTCGCACAGTGGCAACATATCAAACTGATGACGTAGTCAAGTTTCACCTACGTCATCAGCTGTCACGGGAAGAGAATACCTTATTTTATTATACCATGGTAAAAATCGTACCCAACCGTGACGCCATGCGAAATTTATATGCGCTGTATCTTTGTGGTTTCTCAGAGAAAAGAAAAAATACGTGTACAATATTTTTTAATAATCTAACCGATGGACCAGATATATTTTCCATTCGTCATGCCTATCATACAAGTCGTCAAACGCCGCAAATATGTACTTAAATCACCATTTAGAAGGCATACTTGCTAGCTCATGTAAATCAAATTTAGACTTGACGCTTCTAACTTCAAAGGACCAATTTCGATCAAACGGAACTTTAATCACACGCTCCCTAATTCGGATCTGGCGACGACAGCTTTCTCACACGAACTTCGATTAGGTAAATACATACGCTTTCAATATATTGTTGAGTACTTTTGTACATACATACATACATACATACATACATACTATCACGTCTTTATCCCTATTGGGGCAGACAGAGCATTTTGAGTCTTGCGGTTCTATGCAGAGCCCAGGGCCGCAAGACCTAAAAGCCACCTTTAGCGTCATGGTGGGCGAGAAGATGGAAAAGCAATCAATACAGTGACGGGTTGCTAGTCGCATCGCCTGTTAACATGATTTGCATTTTTGCCCATTTCCCTCGATCGGCTTTTACGATCTGCGTGGGAAGAGAAGCAGCTGGTACATTCTAAGTTTTTTTTATTTCTCCCAGACCAGCATGGGAGGAGTACTTTTGTATTGGAAGTATTTGTACGTTTAATAAAATTACTAGCTGTGCCGGTGGGCTTCGCTCCCCGTGGGAATTTCGGGATAAAAACTATCCTATCTCCTTCCCTGGGTATCAAACTATATCCATATCAAATTTCATTCACAAATTTATAAACTCACTTTCGCTATATTAGTAGGAAGTAGGATAGTAGGATTAAGTAATTGCACGCCTCATAAGCGAAGCGTTGAGGTGGGTACTACTGTCACTTCGCGCAAAACATCTGATTTTTCAAACTTAAAATGTCTTTATGTATCATACATTGCACTTGTAAGATAATATATACACACACATATTAAGAAAAAAAAAACACTATTTTTAACACTCATGATATTTTTGATGTCATTTTTGTTATTTAAACTAGTTAAAAAACAGTTTAAAAAAGTTCTGTCTTGGACGTCCGTGTGTCTGTATGTGCGGAGGCTTTTCTTGTTAACACGATAACGACCGAAATACTTTACTAATCGAGTCTTTTTTTTTCTCTTACGCTTGAGTATGCTCAGGAATAGAACCTTTTCACTTTTAGGGTCTGATTCGATGTGGTTTAATTATTATTAAATAAACAAACAAAAAAATATCGACTGTTCTTCATAGTTTTAGTATATCTATATATATCTTTATTTTTCTATATGCGTAAGAATTAAAAGAAAAATTATGGACCCTTTGAGGCGTGCTCTTTTGGATTTTCTAAACTTATTTTAAATTTTATTCGTTAAAACAGGATGTTAGATTAACAGACTGTATTTGCTACCATGCCGCTCTGGGAGATTATTATTTGTTTTTTTTTTACGACAAAATCATCATTATCATTTCAGCCGCATAACGTCTGTCTACTGCTGGACGGACATAGGTCTCTCCTAAAGACTTTCAAAATGACCAATCAAGAGTGGCCTGCGTCAAGCGCTTTCCAGCCTACCTTGGTCGGGTCGTCTGACCACCTTGTGGGTATGTCCTTATGACTATGAAAAAATACCTACAAACTATTATCGCAAGAGTGATGTATATAAGTACCTATATTTATTACCTTTCGTAAAGAAGTTGGACAAGAATGTTCATAAACAAAAGAGAAAATACACAATTTCCTAAAACGAAAGCTTTTTAAAAGACGGTCAATTTCGTCGCTCAATGCAGCCCTATCTCGCTCGAGCCCTTTGCAGACAGTTAGCCTCTAGGCCCAACTGGCACTGAATGGGAAAAGGGTTTCCTGCACTATCGCTTAATACTTTAGTTTGAAAACTGTCTTGGATTCAGACAATCTATCTAGGTAAGATACTTTTTAGTAAGTATGCAAAATAATAAAAATATGTCTAAGTATATTTTAATAAATAAATATATACGGACAAATAATAATTTAATTCAAAGGCTCTTACAGTCGAGCAACAACATTTCCGCGAATGCTGGAAAACCCAGGGTCCGTTTTACGGCATTTTCTTCTCCACTTCGCATGGTCTTGAGCATCCTTGGTTGTAAGACGATTGGCACACATATCATCCTTGACGACGTCAAGCCAGTATTTTGTGGTCTACCACGTCTGTCTTCTTAACAGTAGGTACCCAGTAACATCCATAACGAATGAAGTTTTAAAAAGAATGTGTAGCATACTTTTAGCTTTCTTTGTGAGCGGGCAAACTAGGCAACTGTATTCTAAATTTTACCAAAGCAAATAGGCAAAATTTTCACAAATTTTGTGCTAGTTACATATTCTGTGTGACAAAGCAAATACGGCGACGAAATGTTTGAACAAACAATATTTCTCTGCGAAATTAAAGTTAACCACAAATCCGCGCCACATTTGCGTTTGCGGCTGCAAATTAAATTGTGTCGCATAATCATGCTGTTTCAATAAAATAAAGATGACATAGAACTGTACGTACTTATATCTACTATTTTACTTTAAAAGCCTCTAAATTTAACGTCCGTCTGTCGCTCCAAAAATCCTTCGCTTTGGAAACCTAGTACTCAAATAACACTTCGTTTCAGAGACGTATCACTCCAACTATAAGAAGATATAGCGACAACAATGCATAAAAAAAATCTGCTTCGAGCCATCGCACTAGAGAACTGTGGCTCTAATGACTAGTCCTAGTCGCTCTAGAGTTTTATTGCTATTGAAAAAATAGTTTATACAGTATTCGAACTGTACTTATGTAAATGGCTGACTCAGCACGTCATATTTTAACTAAACCAATATCGTATCCTACAACAAAAACCGTTCCTATACAAATTGTCCGTAAAGCTGCACTCGTTTGTATGAAAATGACGAATTCTTATAGAAATCTTTTATTACCATTGATCCCTATTTTTGCACCAACTACATGTCACCCTAGATATGTGTCTATTAACATGACTTCGTTCCACAAAGGAGTCGCACTAACGTCAGCATCATTTTATGTGCTGGATGCACTTTTGTACATATTAAATTTGTGTTATTTCCCTACAACGGAAAATAACGTCACATCGTCGCTCCTAAAAATATTTGCTGAACAAATAGTGGCGGACGAACGAAGGCTGTATTTGAATTAGATTATTATTTAGTATGTTTGTGTTAGTATATGAATATCGGACAGGTATGGACAATTCTATGTTTTTCCTCTTTTTTTGCTTCCGTGCTGGTCTGGGAGAAAATACAAAACTTAGAATGTACCAGCTGCTTCTCTTCCCGCGCAGATCGTAAGCGCCGAGCGAGGGCATGGGCGAAAATTCGGATCATGTTAATAGGCGATGCGGCTAGCAACCCATAACTATTTTACTTCCTTCATCCACCTTCTTGCCCATATCAAGCTAAAAGTGACCTTTGAGTCTTACGGCCTTAGGCTCTACCTGCTTTGAGCCGCAGACCCAAAATGATGTCTGCCATATCAGGGATAAAGACGTGATAGTATGTACTCGTATGTATTTATTGCTTCAACGACACGTCACTCGAGAGTCCACGAAGCCCTGTCCTTCCAACGAGTCGTCGGTCTAGTAAGTTGTCACTAAAATAACACACATACATACATACTATCACGTCTTTATCCCTAATGGGGCAGACAGAGCATTTTTGGTCTTGCGGTTCTATGCAGAGCCCAGGGCCGCAAGACCCAAAAGCCACTTTCAGCGTCATGGTGGGCGAGAAGATGGAAAAGCAATCAATACAGTGATGGGTTGCTAGCCGCATCGCCTGTTAACATGATTTGCATTTTTTGCCCATTCTCTCGATCGGCTTTTACGATCTGCGTGGGAAGAGAAGCAGCTGGTACATTCTAAGTTTTTTTTTATTTCTCCCAGACCAGCATGGGAGCATGCTAAAATAACATGTCGCTATCAAATCCTGTCGCTCAAATGTCCACTGATCATTTCTCTATGAAGGGCAATACTGGGTCACGCGAAAATATTTGGTTGAACAAATAGTGGGCTGTGTTTGTGTAGTTGTCGAAGATATGAGTGACGGGCAGGTGTTGGGATTTTCATATTTTCAGCTTTATTGTATTCTATTGAAAAGAGGGCGATGTGTTTCATGACTGAGTTATATTATTTATTATTGATTTGATGTCAGCGGAACCACAAGTGTTGCATTCATCATCATATTAGCCACAGGAAGTCCACTGCTGGACATAGGCCTCCCCCAAGGATGTGCATTGTTTAATACTATTTATGTATCTTCTTAATACTTTTATTATTATAAATGCAAAAGTTTGTATCGATGTGTGTATATGTAGATGTTTGTCCCGCTTTCACAGAAACTACCGGATTTCAAATTGATTGATTGACATCTTTTGTCTTGTTATTCCTTTTTCTTATCCCAGACCGCAGAATAAATATAGAGGTAAGTATTACGTACAGAACGGACAGTTCTAGGATCCCTTGCAACATGCATCCCCGTTCAAAAAAAAACAGAGGCGGCTGCAGGCGCCCGCTCATCATCCTGCACTGGGCGATAAAGAGGGATGGGCAACAGGGACGCATAATGCATTTTACGCGGTAAATGAAGTTTCCATTCTGTATGTATTTGATACTTATATTAATACGCTATTTTCCTAGAAGTCAAATCAGCAACTTTTTTCTAAACGTCAAAACCAACAGTTTCTATGGGATTTTGTATGAAATACAGGCAGATGACGTCATAGATTTTTGGAGTCAAATAGCGCTCTTATTATCAGTTTTTCTACAATAATAAATTTAAAATAACGTTAAAATGGATATGTTTAAAGACAAGTGACATTATTTTGCGACGCTTTATTTTTTTATTAGTACAAAATAATTTATTTTTGACTTAGGAAAGTACCCAATTCTGTGCCCGGACTAACCAAATTTGGTGGAATGCATCGTCGTTAGATGACGAAGTGGAATCTGGATTGGATGCTCCCACGTCTTGTTATCCACTCAGAACGTTTGCTAATACCTATCATGGATAAACATACCTACATAACATCACGTCTTACCCTTACGGGGCAGACAGAGCATTATAGATTGCGGCTCTAAGCAGACAGAGACCGGGGCCGCAAGACTCAAAGGCCACTTTTAGCTTGATGGTGGGCAAGAAAGTTGAAAAATCCTTTGTCCCTAGATCGGCTTCTACGATCTGCGCGAGAAGAGAAGCAGCTGGTACATTCTAAGTTTCTTCTTTCCTCCCAGACCAGCATGGAAGATTGCGATATACAAGATGACTTTTTAACCACCAGCCAAATTTTTAGAGCATGGTCTGACCATCATACTGAACTACTTTCTATAAAAACAAATAACGAAAACTGAAAAAAAAATTGGGCTTCCCATACATATCAGCGCTCGGCCAAACGAATTTTGTATGGGCGGACGAAAATTTTTTGTCGATTTTTAATAACTTTTTTTGTGGAAAGTAGTTAAGTATCACGGACTGAACTTGCTTCAAAAATTTGGCTGGTGGGTAAAAAGTCATCCGGTATATCATGGATGTAGACAGACAATACGGTCTTTGATTGAATTTTTGAATAATACAAAATTTATTTTTTATTCTTTTAAAACTGTGTTTCAAACAAAATCTGGCGGAATCTAAAACTGTCAATTAACAGAAAAAGGATGCGACGTCACTGCCATTAAGTTTCGCGCGTACAAAAGATATTGCCTGTGTTCCGACTAAAATGTCCCACTTTTCTCTATATTAAGATTAGAAATGCTAACTGCTCTGCTTCATTTATGATGGCGCGTTCAGACGACAAGCTTTGACATTTGTTGCATAAAATTTGAGTCCTATCACACATCAATACAACTCAAATTGCATTAATCGATGTCCAGTCGGGGCGAGCTCCAGGCGGCCGCGAGGCGGGCGCGAGGCGGGCGCAGTGCGGAAGAAAAGCGAGCGCATGACGTAGGTAAAGCGTAAGCTTGTTAACTTCGGTAAATGCAATTTGAGTTGTATTGATGTGTGATAGGACTCAAATTATATGCAACCAAACTTTAAAAATTTCAAAGCGCACTAGGTGTGGGCTAGGCCTTGGTTTGGCGAACGCAGGCGTGCGCGTGTCATTCAAACTCATCCAAAAGCAAGAAATCATGTTTGAAACAGCAAAAAGTGAATCTTTCTGTTTAAAAAATATTTATTTTTAGTGTTGTTTCATTTTTCCAACTATATTTACCTATTTTATTTTAAACTATGCAGACTTATTAAAATTAAAATTAAAACTTACTAAAACTATAGTGTTGTTTCATATATAATGCTGCCCAACAAAAAACACAGTCAAATAGTAGTCGAACAACAATTTTCAATCATCAACTGATTGATTCACTCGTACCCTCGGCGAAGCCCTTGTCCCTTACAGAACGTAGTCGTTAGGTAGATGACGCGGCGGATCTAGATTGGGTCCTCCCACATCTTGTTAGCCACTTGAACTTCTGCTGATGGCTTAGTTTAGAATAACGAAAATCACGCTGAAAGGTCATTAATTGACCGAGCGAGCGAAGCGTCTCAGTTTCTAGATTGGCCAAAAATGTATTTGTTCGGCTGTCAGTCTGTCCGGCTATTTACGACAGGACGCATTTCACAACTGTCCTGTACGCAGGTTTGAAAATTATTTAGAATATTTCTTGTTAATTCAGTTTGAACATTCCTAGTTGATTCAGTTTAAATATCTATTTAGTATCATTAATTTAAATATCATTTTCAAAATGGCGGTGATATGGGGGTTGTAATCTTAAAAATATCATATTTCAGCCATTTCGAAAAATGACAAAAATTACGTGAAACTTTTTTTTTTAACTTTATTAAGACGCTACATTTTTGTCTGAACAACTTTTTAATCTTATAAACTTCAACTGATGTTTATAAGCTTTGTTTAGCTTGTATTTCCTAAGTCGCCTTCTACGACCAGCAAGGAGAGTGTAGGCCAAGTCCTCTTGCTGCTCTGGCCAAGTATGGTTAAGTTAAGTTAAGTAATACTTTATTGTACACCAAAAAAATAACAATTATTCAAATATACACAGAAAAAAAGCATAAAAAATGTACAATTGTTCTGGTAGTACAGAGAGGGTCGTGCTCTTGCAGTGGAGACAAAACTTGAAATGGTGACTTGCGAGGTCTACAGCCACTAGTTTTAGTGTGTTCCCGATTGAAATTTCAGCTAAGCCACTTCCGAGGCCGGTGAAGTGCGGTTTCCCCCTTTTTTTTCCACATATAACCTATGTCAATGGTCACCCAAGACTGCATCCATGCGAAATAGGGACAGGGACTGGGTACATACTAAATAAAATAATTATTTTATTTAGTATGTACGTCAACTATATTATCCAAAAAGTTTAAGTTTCCCGTGACCAGAAGGCTGGCCTATATCTAGGTCAGAAAATAAGCATTGCCATACAATGTGGCAATGCAGCCAGCCTTCTGGGCACGTTACCGCAGGGTAAACAATTACCGGGCCTTTTTTATTTGTAAATTTGTTTTAATTTGTAGTGTATTTGTAGTGGGTAGTTTTCAAATCTTTATTTTAGTTTTTAAGAAAATTTAAAGTGTACATATAATTTATTTTTCGTCTAAATAAAAACCCTAGTTGTCCAAAAATAAAGGACCCATATTTTTTATTTAGCAAAGTACAAGTAAACCCTCTTTGAGAATGCTTCTGTGCGAAAAGTTTATCAGCGGGCGTCCGACGAACATGTTTGTGCCTAGTCCTGTGAGACTCCACCTGTCCCAGGCTCCCAGCTAGTAAGATTCCCACATGAAATTTATAGAAGTCAGAGAGCAAGAGACTTATAGAACCAGAGAACAAATATATTTATTACTAGCCGAAGCCCGCGACTTCGTTCGCGTGGACTTTATGTCTCTGGAAAATGCTCATCAGGCTTAACAACTTTTACTAAAGCGGCATTTTTATATCTCTTATAGTTTAGCTGGACCATTATGGTTCTGCATCAGGCGTTCCATTTTCCAAAATCATTTATACCATATATGTTGCCCAGGCTTAAAAGCAATATAACAAAAAAAGTTTCATTCGAATCCGTCCACTATTTCCGGAGATTAGCGTGTACAAACAGACAAACAGACAAACAGCCAAACAGACATACAGACATACAGACATACAGACAAACAGACAGACATTTTTTTTTAAAATTCTTACTCTATTACTACGTCTCCATCGCCACCAATATTTTTTTTGGAAATATATTTAATGTACAGACACACTTTTTTTACTGTTTTATTATATGTATATGTATATGTATATAGATATATGTATAGATTCAATATAACTGTTATAAGAAATTACAACTGAGATATGTTATTCGTAGTGAAAGTGGAATGAGTCAGAATTCAGAAATGATGAGTAAGGAATGTGCCTGGAATTGAAAAATTATATTTCGAAATGAAATTTGAAGATAATGAAATGATAGAAAGGAGGTGGGCAAGAACATGAAAAATGGTGCTTATTGCAACATCGTTACAGCTTTAGTCGCCTCTGACGACATCCACAGGAAGTGACGGAGTGGCCCTATTCCACGCCGGAAGCCACACGACCACAATAGCTGAGACGTCGTAGGTAAGCGCGTTTATTTCCTGTCATAAAGCCTCAAATCCTGCCGAACTAAAGCCTTAATTTCCGCCTTGTTTTCATAAAACGATTTCGAGTTGGTAGAAACAGGATATTAAAATTCCTACTCGTGCATGAGAGATGAATAATTATTTTTTAACCTACGACAAAAAAGAGGGTGTTATAAGTTTGACACGAAACGCCTGTCTGTCTGTCTGTGTCATTGTGAATCTTGAACGTATGGACCGATTTCGAAGCGGTTTTTTTGACGTACAAGCAAGTTCCCTTGCGGTTGTTCATGCTCAGCAATGTTTGATGAAAATCGGGGTTAACGCTTAAAAGACAGGGCTTTCCCAAGCAAAAAATCAGTCAAGACGCTTCTTTCCTCATAATATTAAGTATCATGGATGTCATTAAAGATACAAGAGAATAAATAAACATACATACATTCGTACGTACAAAGGTACATAAAAACTCGTACATACACAACGGTGAAACACATAACCCTCCTTTTAGCTTACCCAGACACGGGTTATAGAATAACAACACTACTTCCTTGCACTTATTTGGATCGTAACTCCACATTTAAGGCACTCTACACCCTCATTTTTGGGATTCCGTAACCAACTTTGGCAATCAGTCGGAAACTTTACCAATACACCAATAAACAGTTTACTACAGCCAAACTAGTTTATTATTTAGGTTTCTTTGGGTAAACTGGATGTAAGAAGGAATTCTCATTAATACTTTTGTACTGAAATGTATTATACTTTCTTATTTATATTTATTTAACGTTATTACAATACTGTAAATGGCGGTCATAAGGCCTGAGGCCTTTTCTACCAGTCAACCAACAGATAATATTAAGAAAACAATCTTTTGGGGGTAAGTAGGTACAGCAAACAAAAAATAAAGCAAATATATTGTTATATCAAAATGTACATATACATGCATATATATTAAATATAATAAACCTACACAAAAATATATATACTTATGTCTACTCATATACATTATTATATAACCTTTTGTATTCCCACAATATACACGATGATTTTTTATTGGTTTTGGAGCCGAAAGCCACTTCCTATGGATCGTTAGTAAGACCTAATTAGGTAATCAAAATAAAAACTAGTTTATTATTTAGATATCTTTGGATAAACTGGATGTAAGAAGGAAATCTCTTAATGTTTCTGTGCTAAAATGCGTTTGTGTCATACCTTCAGCCTAAACATATATGTCATGGCAGAATCGATGGAGGACTTAAGTACGATGCTTGAAGACATAAATCGAGTTTCCCAACAGGTAGGCCTAAAAATGAATATTGACAAGACGAAGGTCATGTCAAATACTACCTCCTAAAACATACTAAACTACCTCAGTGGTGTAGTGGTTAGAGCGTTCGACTCATACCCGGAGGTCGCGGGTTCGATTCCTGGCGGGGGCAACGACTTTGTGTTGTTGTCCTAGTTTGGTTAGGACATTTCAGGCTGATCACCTGATTGTCTGATAAGTAAAATGATCCGTGCTTCGGAGGGCACGTTAAGCCGTCGGTCCCGGTCACGTTCTTTGACATTGGTCGTTACACAAAACCATGTCAGAGGCCTTTAAGGCGGTTTAAAAACTCTGACACGAGTGTTAGTCACTAACACACTCGAAACAAGACAACAATGTCAAATAGACACGTAACGTCTTCCCCTGTTTGTGTTGGGAGCTCCACCCTAGAAGTTGTAGACCAGTATATCTACCTGGGTCAATTGATCCAGGCAGGAAGTTCCAGCTTCGTCCAGGAAGAGCACATTCCAGGAAGAGCTCTTTCGACGAATTCGACTAGGTTGGGCAGCGTTCGGAAAATTGCGCAATGTTTTATCGTCTAGAATACCTCAGTGCCTCAAGACGAAAGTTTTTAATCAATGTGTGTTACCAGTGATGACTTATGGCTCTGAAACGTGGTCCCTTACTATGGGTCTCATAAGAAGGTTCAAGGTCGCTCAACGGGCTATGGAGAGGACTATGCTCGGTGTTTCTCTACGTGATCGAATCAGGAATGAAGAGATCCGTAGAAGAACGAAGGTCACTGACATAGCCAAGCAGATTAGCTTATTAAAGTGGCAGTGGGCGGGGCACGTAGCGCGAAGAACCGATGGCCGATGGGGCAGAAAGGTTCTCGAATGGCGGCCACGTACCGGCAAGCGCAGCGTAGGACTATAGCTAGATGGTCAGACGACCTGCGCAATGTTGCAGGAAGGCGCTGGATGCTGGCCGCTTCCGATCGGTCGTTTTGGAAATCCTTGGGGAAGGCCTATGTCCAGCAGTGGACTTCCTGTGGCTGGTATGATGATGATGATGATGAAACATATATGTACATTATTATGTAACCTTTTGTATTCTCGCAATATACACGGTGATTTTTCAAATCAAATCAAATATCTTTATTTGATAATAAGAGATTTAGATGGCGTCTTATAATTTAAATAGAATCCGTCTTATCACCCTTTCGGGCACAGCAAATATTTCGTAGTTTATTTATACATAGTTATTATATATCTGCTACATTGAAAGTTTTAATTTTATATAGGTACTAAATGAGATCTTTTATCACAATATTTTTAGGTTCTATTTTTTTTAAATATATTGCACATTTTATCGGACTTATTTTCTATGGTAATGGTATTCACTGGTATTAGAGTCGAAGGAATATTTATAATAAATTTTATTTTATTTTATTTTATATACTGAATACACCCTTAGAATATAACAATATAATATTAACTAAATAAATACAACCTAAAATTAAAACTAACTAAAACTAATTAAAAATAATTTGCAAATAATATAAAAAATTGAGGCCAAATCGCTGCCGTCACAGGGCAAAGTACCCAAGAGGCTGGCGGCATTTCCGCGTTGGATAGCAATACTTAAACGCTGTCCGAAATGCGCGCCCGCCCTTGGGTCCCCGGAGACATCGATCAGGCGTGCGGAAATTTCCTTAAAAATTTGACGAGCTTCCGCACCCCAGGGCCCTAAGGTCTCCACAGCAAAAGGCACAAATATATACGGCTCTCCCAGAGCCGCATATTTGCGCCTCTTGATGGCTTCTGCTGTCGTCGCTACCGCGCCCGCCTGTCGGGCTGTCGCCCGTACATGGGATGCAGCTAAAGTAAAGGCCACTTCATAACATAAGGATCGTTAGTAAGACCTTATAAGCTAGCCAAAATAAAAATTCTGAAAACAAAAATTTTTGACTTGAACTCGAAAGTAAAATCGATTGCTAGTACCGCCGCCAGGCGTAATCAAAGTGACAAGTGCCGTTTCAATGTCTGTAGTTTTTAGGGTTCCGTACCCAAAGGGTAAAAACGGAACCCTAATATTAAGACTTCGCTGTCTGTCCGTCTGTCTGTTACCAGGCTGTATCTTAAGAACCGCGATAGCTAGACAGTTGAAATTTTCCGTTGGCGCTATAGCAACAAATACTAAAAACGAAATAAAATAAATATTAGGGCTAGTCTATACAACAAACGCGATTTTTTATAGATAATGTTACGGAACCCTTAGGGCGCGAATCTGATTCGCACCATTCCGATTCCATTTAAATTGAGATTTAATTGTGGTTTTTGGTACGGGTGAAATACCATTAATTTTGTTTTTGAGTAATTCACCTCTAAATTGTGGTCATTAATATGCAATATTCATACATACATAAAAAGCGATTTTGTATATTTTTCAAGATTATGACTGGACTACTGATATTTTACATTTATTTCTTGTGCTCAGTTCAAGCGTACATTCTGCGTCCATTCACGCCTTTCGTGTCCCAGTCAGTCGAAAAATGTAGAAGCGTGCAGGGTGCCTTGCGGTCGCCCCGCGCCTCATTTATTTATTTATTTTATTTTATTTTATCAAACTTTATTGTTCCAAAGTACAAATATACTTTTAACAAATGGCGAACTTAATGCTAAAAGCACTTTCTCCCAGTCAACCATAGGGATAAACAGAGAAAATACCCCTTATCTGGGATTATGTCCGGCGTCACGCTACAGGGGTAGCTTTGCATAGGTTTCAGCAAGCACAGCAGCTAGGCCTTGCCAAGTCGAGTATACAGTATACATACATACTATCACGTCTTTATCCCTAATGGGGCAGATAGAGCATTTTGGGTCTTGCGGCTCTATGCAGAGCCCAGGGCCGCAAGACCCAAAAGCCACTTCTAGCATCATGGTGGGCGAGAAGATGGAAAAGCAAACAATACAGTGATGGGTTGCTAGCCGCATCGCCTGTTAACATGATTCGCATTTTCGCCCATTCCCTCGATCGGCTCTTACGATCTGCTCGGGAAGAGAAGCAGCTGGTATATTCTGAGTTTTTTCTTTTCTCCTAGACCAGCATGGGAGTTTAAAGTATGTATGTTATAAAACCCTGTCCGATCCGTTAAGGTAATGTTGAGTAGCATGTGTAGGTTCTGCTTAACGGTATCTCCCAAACTTAAAAAGGCAAAAAAAAATCTGCAGCTTTAAATATAATCCGTCTTATTATAAAACGCAGACTAACTTTGTTACTAGTTTTAAACCATTATCTGACCAAATAAAGTAGACATTTTCAGATGAGACGGAGGCATATTACTAGATGTCAACTTGATTTGGTTGGATAATGGTTTAAACCTAGTAACAAAGATAGTCTGCGTTTTATAATAAGACGGTTTGAAACGGTAGGTATTTAATTTTACATGGAGCCGTAGATTTTTTTGCGATTTTAGGGTTGGGAGAAACCGATAAATAGAACCTACACAAGCTACCTAACATTTCCTTAACGGATTGAACAGGGTTTTTTTTTAACATACTGTATACAGTTAGTGACATACTAAACATAAGAAATACGTCTTAGTTGGTGACAGAGAGACGGACAGACGGACGTCAGACAGACAGCGAAGTCTCAGTAATAGGGTCCCGTTTTTACCCTTTGGGTATGGAATCCTAAAATTAAGTTATCGATTTAACGTTACCTTGCCATGGCCTCTAACGAGGGCTTAATTAGAATTAAAAAGTTTATTCTGCAAAAAATCCTATTTCCTGCAAGATCGTTATCCAAATCGACAATTTTAATTAATTTTCAACATTATCCCTTCTGACAGCTGTCCGTTTGTGTGTCTGTCACAATAGGCTAAACGTGATCGTTTGTAACTTCCCTAATGAAATGTCGATTGGGAATTGAAAATAAAAGTTGAATCGAATTTATTCATCTAATAAATTATCTGATGCCAAAGGAATGTACTTAGAGTGTTTTATCCTTGTTACAAAATGTCGATTTATCAGTCCTGGGACCTGTCGCACATAATCTGTCGCTCTGTTAATCTGTCGCTCTGTTAATCTGTCGCTCTGTTAATCTGTCACTCCCCAGTCGAATTTTAGATCAGACCTTTTATACACACAGAGCCATCTGTGAGGTAAGGACCCCTAGGGTCTGTCTTTGCAAAGCTTCTTTCTTTCTTTCTTATCGTGTGTGTTAGTCACTAACACCAGTGTCAGAGTTTTTAAACCGCCTTTAAGGCCTCTGACATGGTTTTAGATAACAACCAGTGTCAAAGACAGTGGCCGGGTCCGACGGCTTAACGTGCCCTCCGAAGCACGAATTATCTTAATTATCAGACAATGAGGTGATCAGCCTGAAATGTCCTAACCAAACTAGGACAACAACACGAAGTCGTTGCCCCCGCCGGGAATCGAACCCGTGACCTCCGGGTATAAGTCGAACGCTCTAACCACTACACCACTGAGGCAGTTTTTGCAAAGCTTAAAACTGAATAAAGGTTCTTCCTTACTTTTTTTTAAAAAGAAGAGTGTCCTCTTCTCACTTTAAAAGCCCATGACTCTGCTATTTGGAAAAGTTTCAAAAACTGAATCGAAAAAAAACCATGCTTAATTATTGAACCTGCTTACAACATTTCACGAGAATTGGTAGAGAAATACAACTTGTAGAGACAACCAGACAGTCGGACAGACATAGGTATAAATAAATATATAGGACAAATCACACAGACTGAGCTAGCCCCAAAGTAAGTTCGAGACTTGTGTTATGGGATACTAACTCAACGTTACCATAAAATACATATATACGTGACAGATAAACATTCAAGACCCAGGACAATTTGAAAAAGGCCATTTTCCAACTTGCCCTGACCGGCGACCAAACCCGGAACCTATGGGTGGCGGACTAGCATGGTGACCACTACGCCACGGACGTCGTCAAACTGGTTTTTTTATTGTGTATTCAAATACACGTGTAAAAATATGTCTACGAGGTATTGTTTTATTTTGTCAATCCCAGACAATCCCACTTAAGGCTTGCTCGCCTTCCCGTCAGTCTAAATAAACAGAATAGTAAATTCAATTTGTTGAGAAGTCACTTTTGCTTATTTAAAAATAACATAATTGAGTACCTTAATATACACTCAATTTATCGCAGACTGGAAGAGATTCCTATATTTTTCTTATTCCTAGATTCCTATATAAAAAAGGAATTAAATATTTAATTATCAATTATTCACACTATAACTTAGTATGTACACGGCAACCTTTGTAAATTCGCACACATTACACGCAAGTCTATCTTGCAGTGTACTCGATTTTGTTAATTTATAGGTTTAAAGTTAAAAAATTATATGGATGTTTTGTCGGTTCAGTTCTTGGACATTTTTCAAAATAGCAGATCCATGGGGGTAGCGAAGAGTATAGCTTACAGAGCCTACTTACTTACTGCATTGGCTCAGCGACCGGAAGTGAGTCTTAGCTTCTGACACCAGAAGACGCCATTGTTACCTAGCCTGCGCCATCTGCATGTCTCTTTGGAAAGCTTCGACGTCTTTGCAGGTTTCGTCTATCCAGTGGTAGACTAGGTCCTAGGCCTAAGTCCTAGGGGGCGAACCACCGGCCTTTTCCCTGTTGGTCTCCCCGTGCGCTCTTTTGACAGCTCGATCCTCCTCCATCCTCTTCACGAGGCCCAGCCAACTAACTCTTACAGAGCCACTAGTCTAAATGTTTATATCTATAAACATATAATAAAACAGTAAAAAAAATATCTGTACATTGAATACATTTCCAAAAAAAAAAATATTTCGAGCAATAGAGACATAGTAATAGAGAAATAATTTAAAAAATCTGTCTGCTAATCTCCGGAAATACTAAACAGATTCAAATGATATTTTTTGTTATTATATTTATCTATGGCCTGGGCAACATATATATAATTGATTTTGGAAAATGGAACACCTGATGCAGAACCATAATGATATAGCTAAATTATAAGAAACTAGCTGTGCCCGTGGGCTTCGCTCCCCGTGGGATTTTAGGGATAAAAACTATCCTATGTTCTTCCCTGGGTATCACACTATATCCATTTCAAATTTCATCTAAATAGGTTTAGTGGTTGAAAAGTGAAGTGGTAACAAACAAACAAATATACAAACTCAGTTGCGCATTTATTATATTAGTAGGCTTAGTAGGATATAACAATTATAAAAAATAGCCTTAGGAAAAGTTGTTCAGCCTGATGAGCATTTTTCGGAGTCATAAAGTCCACGCGAACGAAGTAGCGGGCTTCGGCTAGTAATAAATAACTTTACGATATGGTCCCAATTCGCTTTGATAACTCTCAGAATGCCTACGTATTTAACATTAACGATCCTAACAATCAATAATTTAACCAAAACCAATATTACCTTTGTAACTAAACTATGAACAGCGGTTGCCAACTTTGCAAAGTGAATAATTAATTTACTTACATTAGACCTGATATGTCGGACAAGAATGTATGGGTCTCCTTATTAAGTAAATAGTTCTACTAAGATTGTTCGATTCGCAGACATTGCGTATTCGACTGGTATTTAATTTAATATAATCCTTAATAATTAAATTGTTATTTCTGTTGTAGATTGGTAACCGAAGGGCATGTATGAATAGATTGACGAGTTTAGATGAAGCAAAAGAGGATCGTAGCAAGTGGAGGTCCATAGTCTCTGCCTACCCCTGTTAGAAACGCGTGATATTATGTATCTATGTATGTATTGGTGACCTGATTTATTACAATGATAATTTGTTTCAGCTGTACGATAAGCCCAGGTGGATACAGAGTATCTGTGTGGGTTAGAGGGTTTAAATCATGTGGTTCAAACTCATGGAATAACGCGAGGTAGGGCGCTGACTTATCGTTACATTTTTATATGGCTCGCGAAAGGCCTCTCTTGCTCTCACATGTGATATTGATAATGAACATAAGCCATAGACATGGCTTTGGCATTCAAATAGAGAATTAATTTAAATTAATACTAATTTGAATCCCGCCTCAAGCCGCTCTGAAGACGCGGACCGAATTTTAAATTCAAATTGAAATCGAATGATATTATTCGAGAGTGCAATCGAATAAATCAGCAACTGAAATGTAACGCTTCTAAAATGTGAGCCAGCATTCCGAAGTTTATTTTGGTGGTAGTTAAATAACGGAATAAGTTAGACGAAATAAGGACGTTTCGTGATATATCTGGACAGTATGAACTACGAACAATCAATAACAACTTGTTTTTGTCTAAAGATGCGTGTAGAGGTGAAACATGTGTCATGAGTACGACTGGACGAATGAAACTCGTGCCATTCGATAGTTCTATTCATCCTCTCAATAATTAATTTAGGTTGCCGGCCCTATACCTGGAGTTTTTCTTAGTCGGCCGAGTTTTGTGTTCAAACATAAAAATTTACTTATGCAAGAACAACGTGGGATTGAGTCCAGTGGATGTTGAATGAGATTGATTAGATGTTGACAACCTTGAAGAGAAGAACATACAAATTGGGCCCAAAGTCACAGTTCCAGCTATCAGGCGGCTATGATGTTTATAGGCAGTACTACTAATGGTGATAATTTGTTAGTATGGCATGAAACCTGTGGGGTTATTCCACAACTTTTTAAAATGATCACTTTTTTTGCTGACTGTACAAAATGGTCCAGGTATGCCCAGGCAACCGTGTAGGTACATTAAGACATCTTTTTAATATGCAACACCCTAGATATGTCACATTCTGCTACTCGATGAGGCAGGGTTGCATACTGACCCCTCTTAGTATATTTTTGAAGTGAAAACTTCTTTAGCGGCGTTGTGCACTTTTTTTGGAATGGGTAAAAAATCTTAAACTCGCGTCAGGACACGTGGCCTGATCGAAAATTCGTAAGACGGCGTAGGGCGCTTGCGCGAATGTTCGTGTGTGTTTATGTTACAGCGTGCTACGCGCATCCATGGATGGTGACAGCTGATGGCTCGACCGTCTGTGTAGTGGCCATACTGCTGTGTATTTGAAAATGATTTTGTTGAAAATGAATTTGGTCATGCTTGTGACATTTGTGACAGACTGTGGTTTAGAAAAGATTTGAAATATTTTATACTGATAATTAAAGCAATTCGTGCAAAATGATTCCCTAACCATTCCAAAATATCAAAAATGCACAACGTTAATATTCAAGTTTTCACTTCTGCCGGCACTCCCAGAGTGCAACCCGTCGTTTTTTTCCAATGCACCACATCGAGGCAATGTGCCCAACATGCTGGCAGCATTAACCATATTATTTGTAAGTTTACTCTTTGTTCTCAGATCAATCGCAAAATATAATACTTAATTCTCAAAGGTATCGGATTTAGCTCAGGGAGAATCGTAAAATACTCGGTATCGAAACAGTATCGTTTTCACAATACGCTCGATTTGCATATGAAAGGAAATGGATGGAAAAGTTTAATGTGCGACTTACAGATAGCGGTAATAGTCGGCGCCTTCTTCAAATGAGTTTGTATTGAAGAATCTGGAGTATATTGAGTTTGAAGTCTTTGTTTGTTATTCTTTCACTTTATTCAAAACTTACTTGCGGAAATGGATTCCTGTGGAAAATTGGCAAACTTTAAGACAGACGTGAATTGATACAAGGCTTTCTCCTAAGTGAATTACATTAAATGAGTTGTACTGAAGAAATTGGCGTATTTATACCTATTGAGTTTTAATAAGAAAAGTAATTATTTATTATTATTTTGACTTCATTCAAAACTTTACTTGCGGAAATAGATTTCTGTGGAAAACTGGCAATTTTTGAGGACAGATTCAGTTGTGAATTGTGATATAGAGTCAATTACATAATTTGATACTTTAATTGAATACTTTACTATTTTAATACTTTTATTAAAGAATATGACGTATATTGAGTTTAGCAAAAAGAAATACTTATTTTCTTTTTGTTATTGTTTCATCTAAATTCAAACTTTAGAACGAAATTGTCAAACTTGAGAGACAGTTGTGAATTGTGATACAGAGTTTTTCCCTAAGTCCATTGAAACATGAAACGTATTGAAGAATTTGGCGTAAGTGTATTGAGTTTGAGTAAGTCATTGCTTGTTATTATTTTTCTTTAATTGAAATTCTATTTGCGGAATGGATTCCTGTGGAAAATAGACAAATTTTGGGGGCAGCTTCAGTTGTGATAGAGAGGTTTTCCCTAAGTAAAATACATAAATCATTGTTGTTTACAGACAATTGGTAAATTGTATGTGACCAAATTTGTGTTAAAATGCTAAAATATGTTAAAAATATACGAAAAAAGTGTATGTTTAGCATTTTAATTTTCTTATTTTAACAGGTGTCGAAATAACGACTCAAACTCGCAGTCTCTCTGAAGATTGAATTGGCAAATGCTCAAAACTAAAGAAATTATATTTCTACCTACTTACTATGAGAAATTCATAAATATAAAATTGCTAAATCATTGAAATAGCTAAATAATAGGAACCGGAATTAGAATACGGCCAATATGATTTAATACGTTTCTGAATTCTCATGTCTTCATTGTCTTCAATTCGAGTTGTATTTACAAGCTTTTATTTTACTTGCAATGTACATATCTTGTACGTTGTTTGTTTCGGTTAAATCTTGCTACTCAATTTTTAACCAGTTATCCTCAACAGATTGCAGTGCCGTAAATAGCCTTTTTTGCGCCCTGTGCGAGGTTCTATAACTGCGCCCTTGTTTTTTTAGATATTATAGGTACCCTAGAGCAATGCTATGTATAGGTCTACTTTATTTCATTCAGGATGATAAAATAAAGCACAAGGAACTTTGTGTTGGTGGACCAATTATCTAATATTTTGGAAGAAAAATCTATATTTTTAAAGAATTGATGTGGGCAAACAAGCAGATGAGCCATCTGATGTTAAGTGGACCCTTCGCCTATTATACCACCCACTGTGTCTCACTCACTAAAACTCAATCGCAAGTTCACTAGTGCAAATGCGTTGCCCACACTGATCTTGAACTTATCAGGAGCAAACCGAAAAAAATAATAGTCCTGCCTGATCTGGCCGTTCTTGCGCCCCCCAGAGTCTACGCCCTGTGCCTGGGCACCGGTGGCACCGCCCTATTTACGGCACTGACAGATTGATCTGAAATTTTGCATACTTGTGAGTCAGATGACAATATAATATTATGGAGTTAATTAGCTGTTCCAATGATGGAGCCTGGAGATATTCAACGACTCAGTTATAAAACAACATAACATCATTGAGAAGGCCTCGTTTATCTTGACGAGCAGTTTATGTTAGACGATGCCTAGGGTTTGAAGGTGGTCGATGAAACTCAGTAAATAAACGACGCATTTACATCGAGTTTGGGCTTATTTAATTTGTTTTATAAGTATTTTGGCATCATTATAAAAGCTTGGTCGAAAAATGTTTTTTTTTTTAAATATGATAATAAAAAGACAATAAGAAAGTTCTCTTTTTGAAATGCATCCCAAAGAATGACGACGTCATGAAGGCGTCTGGTTGTAAAAGTGGCTAAATCGTTTAAATTTTTCCGGCTATTTTGCATGCTCTTACTGCGGCATATTTGGGTGACCATGGACATACATACATACATATCTTCACGTCTCTTTCCCATGGGGGTAGGCAGAGATTATGGATTTCCACTTACTACGATCCTTACAAACCTCTTTTGCTTCGTCAACACTCATAACTCTTTACATGCATGCTCTCCGGTTATGGGTACTCCATACTATGTACCATGGACATGCATGTTATATTTGGAGAAGAAAAAGCGGTCACCCCGGGCTTAAAGCCAGCACATATTTCCATATTGCCGTTCACTTAACTCTCAGGTATAGCAAACTTCGTCGATATCCCTTTAACTGTCGGACGCCCGGAGCGGGCGTCTGATGTATTGTTTTACTATTGTGTCTGCTATGCCGACATTCGAAGGGATAGATGTAAAAACATGCACATCGATACTCGCGAGTAAGTTGAAAGCAAGTTTTATAGACATTTTATATTGAAACATGAACTATCTCGTATGTATTCAGGCTTAGTGGGTTTAGCTCTACATTTGCCCTTGGGCAAGATTTAGATGGCGCTCCTTTTTCTATTTATTCCTAACTATATGTGCCCGAGGGCTTCGATACCCGTGGGAATTTTGGGGTTAAAACTATCCTATGTCCTTTTCTGGGAATCAAACTATATCCATATCAACCGATACAATTTTATTTAAATAGGTTCAATTTAAAGCGTAGAGCAGTAACAAACAAACAAATATACAAACTTACTTTCGCATATATAATATTAGTAAGGATAAGGATATTTTACCCTAAACACCAAAACCACGTAACTAGATGCATGCTGGTGCACACAACTAAAATTCTGTTGAAAGGGTAAGTGCTGCCATTCACCGAACATTAAAAAATCTGCCATTTTTAAAGGTCTGAGGTGAAAATACTTGAATGTTGATTTATTGCGGAAAGTAGTCACTTGTAGCGTCAGTCATTTATAATTTTGTTGTCATTTTTTTGAGAAAGTAAGAAGCAATCAGTTGTCGTGGTTTGTATATATGTGATGAAAAGAATGAATCAATAACGGAACAAAAAGAACATGAAGTGGAGTGAATTTTAAATATGAAGGTAAATAGAAATAGGGGAAGGGGAAGACCAAAAAATAGGTTGATAGAATGCGTAAGGCAAGATGTGGGGGTAAATAGGAGTAGATGTTAGCATAACGGGAAACAGAGGGCTGTGGAAGGGGAAGACATACTGCGCTGACTCCAGGTAATGGGATAAGGTGAGGCATATGATGATATAATTTTTATAACAACGTAGGATTTTGTTATTACTAGAAAGATATACTTTCTCTCTGTCTTGCGATGTGTCTCAAATTTTGCTGTGCTTCTGTGGAGATGCACAGTTATGTCCGTTGCCCTGGGCAGTGCGCTTAACGCTACTACCATATACAGGTTGCTCGAGTAGCGCGGAGATTGAATAGCGGGTGTATGCGAGGCTTAATATAAGACAAACTACGCTTTCGATACACGTTTATCTTATTTAAGAAAACATTGCACGCAAATTGAAAACCTATTGGATACAGCAAGCATATCAAATGAGGCTGTGTACAGTACACAACCTCATATGCGTAGCTACTTTCATGCGTATTGCCAATGGCATTACGTTAGCTATGCTCATTTCTAGCAAGTGGAAGACGTCAAATCATATGAACATGATTGCCGGTGATAGCTTTAGGTTGAAACTAACGTGAGATACAGAAATTATTAATGAGTTAACGGGTTACTTAAGTGTAGTCAGCTACTGACCGACATGTTTCGATCTCATCCGAAGGTTTTCATCAGGGCGAATGTGACTGAAGGCCCTTACACCGCACTAGCTCGCGTGCGACACACTGATGTTAGTTGTGGGTCACGCGGGTGGTGCGGGCGATCGCCCGTTGCGCCCACAGCGACAATCCGGTGGATGGTGGGGGTTACTGGTTTCTGGCGTCAATGACTCTCCTTGGATGTACTGGAAGCCTTAATTTCTTCTTCGTATCGGCAGTAGCGGATCTCTATACGCAAGTAAACCGTCAACTATTTTTTATAAAGCTTTAGGTTGCATATGTAAGTATTTTATGTATTATTTATATATAATAATTTTATGTATCGCATAGGTATGTTTTATTTATTTATGTTTATGTGTTATTAATATGTAAGTAAATTAACTATAGGTATAATTACTGCGCCCAACTTATTTCAAATTATTATTTTTTCTCCACCCAAAGGTTGGCTGGAAGAGATTGCATTTATAGCGATAAGTCCGCCTTTGTGCCTATATTGTTTCTTGTTGTTGTTGTAATTTTTTATGTATATCATGGTGCAATAAAGTTAATTTATATTGTATTGTATTTTGTATTTGTATTTTGTATTTGTATTTTGTATTTGTATTGTATGGCAATAAAAATATTACGTGATAGCTATTTTTTTAGCCAAATAAAATCTATCTACAAAAGTTGACTGGAAGAGCAACATTTAGCGAAAAGCGCCGTTGTACCCTGCGTGTTTGTGTAAGCAAGTGGTGGAGAACTGCGTGATATCTCAATTGGTAAGAGCATAGTCGTATTAAGACCAAGGTTGCTGGGTTCTGGTCCTGCTCAAGTGTATTTTTATCCGATTACGGCAAAGCCAAAAGGGGGGTTATGTGTTTCGCCGCTATGTATGTATGTTCATCTGTTTCCATGTATTTTTTAAAATATCTATAGTACCTTAACAAATGAGGTATTGTTGAAAGCGTTTTGGCTGTACGCTAGTTATAGGCTATGTGACGTCAGAATAATTTCAATATGGCGCCCTCTATAGGCCAAAAAAGAAGTAACTAAAAGATTAAATAAATCGAATCATACCGTGTTATGGTATCAAATAAAAGAGCTCAGTTAGCGGCACATACTAGCTGTTTCTCCATAATGTTTTTGCATTGACCGAATAAATGTTTTTTTAACAACAATACTATTACTACTATACTATATACTATATACGATACTGTGCGTCACACGTCGCCGACACTACGTGTAAATTAGGATAGAAATTATATATAATTATTATGTATGTTAGTTATAAGGTATTTATAATATGGGTCTCTGGCATTGTACAAAATTTGTAAGTACAATGCTATTGCCTGAAATAAAGGAATTTATTTATTTATTTATTTAATATTCCGTAGTAGAGTTTTAGGTTTTAAAACTATATCTTGTTTCACCATTTCTCTTTTCATTATTTAGTTTGAGTACTCATAACTTGTAACAACATCCTAGATAACTTCAATATAACTTGTTGGAGATAATTGGGTCTCAGTTTTGGTCACTTTGTTACGTGCCGTCCCGAACGTGACACAGTACGCTGACGTGGCTTCTGCCCAAACAATAGATTGAAAACAGACACTTTATTTATTGCTAGATTCGCAGAAGCAATTTAATGTGTAACGAAAAATATTAAAACTATTTCAAGTGTATATGTTATTCAGTTTGAGTACTTTATTACTGAGTCTTGAATGCCTAAAACCCTATAAAAATACAATGTACCTACTTAACAATTAACAACAACATAGATAACTTCAATATATATATTGCAGAATAAATTTAATGTGTAACGAAAAATATTGGAACTATTTCTCGTTTGTATATGTCATGGACCAAGTAATAAATTGGGAAATTTTTCAGAATACACATCTATATACCTAACATAGCAGGTTAACCTGGAGCTGTAAGACCCAAAACACAGAATTAATATAAGTACATACAATATAAATTGCAAGGTAAATAAAAGCTTATAAAAAAAGTTGAGAGCTGTCAAGGGACACCCGGATGAAACGAAGTTCGCGCTTGCTTTCTATGAGCGAGAGAGAGACAGACAGAGAAACACGCGCACGCCGCACGGCTTACAACTATAGCAAAAAGTGTCGTTACAGCTTTTGGTCTTAATTTCTTCCGTCTAGCCCCCTTTCGCAACGCGCGAGGAACTTCGTTCCAAAAGCGAAAATTGTGATAGGTTTGCTAAACCCATGGCCTGTTTGTTCTGTTTGTGTATTTTACACAAAACATCTGGAAAAGTTTTATTTTAGTTTTATAAGTTAGTAAGCAGACGTACATGGAAAGGCACTTTAGCAAGGTGCGAGCTAAGCGCTCGAAGTACCTGTGTGTCGAGTTTCGGACGTATCGGACATTGCGAGGTGTCGAAATCGAACTTAGGGCTCTTACAGACAGCGAAAATGTGCCCGTGACACCTGTCAGCGACGGTCGGCGACCCGTGTCGCTGATTATCGGTGATGGTCGCCAACTGACGCAAACGGTCGCATGACACATGTCAACAAACTGCCACACGACCGTCGGCGACCGTCACGTAGCTGTTTTTGACAGTTTTTAACAGATTGACATGTTTGTCGCGGGCATACTGTCTCTCGTCTGCAAGAGCCCTAAGTTCGATTTCGACAGCCATCAATGTCTGACACGTCCAACACTCGACACAATTCAGTTACAGTTCGTACGTAATAAGGAAAGGATAATATCTCTCTATGTCCAATGATGTCGTTAGGAAAGGGCTGATTTAGTTGAATTTATTTGTCTTTGTCACTAAGTGAAAATTGAATAGTTTTGTCTGTGTAAGCTATCTTACCAACTAATTTCGGTAGTAGCTGAAATTCAGACGCACTCGCCATTAGCACACAGCCGAGTTGGCTTGTTTGTATTAAAGTTATGTATACCACGGAATAAATACTAGGTAATACTTAAATCTGGATCACGTACTTATTTTAAATAGCATTTATTAATCATACAAGTCATTACAATCAGAACAAATTACAATTGATGGTCAAAATAATACAAATAATTACAAAAAAAAGGTTCACAAACTTAGCGTTTCCGGTGCAAAGGTGCCCAGAACACTGGCCGCGTTACCGCGCTGGATAGCAATGGCTATTCTTTGCACCAAAAACGAGGCAGAATGTGAGTCCCCAGTCTTTTCTGAAATTCGTTGACCTATCTCTCTTATAAGGCGCTTAGCGTCCGAACCCCAGCTGCCCATGGTCTCTACGGCTATGGTTACAAAACAATATACTTAAATTAAGTCATAATAATTTAAATTGCCGAATAACACTTTTCTTATTTTAGCGAGACAAAAAAAAAATTGAAATTGACAAAGAATTAAGATTAAGAACCCGGCACCGGACGCTCGTTGAGTTGACATCAGGCAAGTTGGAAGAAAGCATTGGATTGCGATCCAATAATAATAATCATCCTTCGGAGAGGCCTTTGTCCAGATTTATTTTAATCTATACATATATCTATACATATAATAAAACAGTAAAAAAAGTGTGTCTGTACATTAAATATATTTCCAAAAAAAATATTGGGGGCGATGGAGACATAGTAATAGAGTAAGAATTTAAAAAAAATGTCTGTCTGTTTGTCTGTTTGTCTGTATGTCTGTTTGTCTGTTTGTCTGTTTGTACACGCTAATCTCCGGAAATACTGGACGGATTCGAATGCAACTTTTTTTGTTATATAGCTATTAAGCCTGGGCAACACATAGGGTATAAATGATTTTGGAAAATGAAACGCCTGATGCAGAACCATAATGGTCCCGCTAAACTATAAGAGATATAAAAATGTCGCCTTAGTAAAAGTTGTTCAGCCTGATGAGCATTTTCCAGAGACGTAAAGTGCACGCGAACAAAGTCGCGGGCTTCAGCTAGTTACGGAATAACAGTTTAAATAAACCAAAGCATTCGCATGCTTAACAGTTCTACATAGAATATAAATGATACAAACAGTCACTGAAACAATTATTTTTATTAAAATAGGTATGTCAAATATTAGCAAAATGTAACATAAATATAAAATAAAACAAAGTCAATTAAAAATTTCAATAAACTATTTTTAGAATTATAATACATACTAACTAATTATTTATCAAATTATTAATAGAATCATTAAATATGTCATTGTCAATTTGTTGAACGAGCATGTCACCAAGTAGTGGATGTTATGCGGCTGAAATAATGATGATGATGTTTATGAGACTAGTTCTCATAAATAAATACCACTTAATTAGGTAATAAAAAAAAAACGACGGGTTGCACTCTGGGAGTGCCGGCAGAAGTGAAAACTTGAATATTAACGTTGTGCATTTTTGATATTTTGGAATGGTTAGGGAATAATTTTGCACGAATTGCTTTAATTATCAGTATAAAAGTACTCTCATTTATGTGGTAGAATACAATATTTATTTATTGGGCTATCGTACACAAACATGACACTTTATTAGCACGCTGTAAACACACACGAACATTCGCGCAAGCGCCCTGCGCCGTCTTACGAATTTTCGATCAGGTCACGTGTCCTGACGTGAGTTTAAAATTTTTTACCCATTCCAAAAAAAGTGCACAACGCCGCCAAAGAAGTTTCCACTTCAAAAAAAAATACAATTGGACTATCTGTATAACCCAAAAATAATATAAAAAAATAACCCTCTATATCATGTTTTGCTCCTATGATGATATGTACAATAAAGAGTTAACAAATAGACAAACACACCCTAAGCTCAAGACAAATTGTCGCGTTGTCGATCAGACTCTAGTAAGTAGACAATTAAGAAAAAAAACTTGAGAGGTGTCAAGGGACACCCGGCTGGAACGAAGTTCCTTTCGATTAATTAGGAGAGAGAGAGAGAGACAGACAGAGAAACACGCGCACGCCGCACGGCTTACAACTATAGCAAAAAGTGTAGTTACAACTTTTGGTGTTAATTTTTTCCGTCTAGCCCCCTTTCGCAACGCGCGATAAAGAACTTCGTTCCTATACAAATAAATCAACTCTATAAAGCTGCAATTCCCTAATCCATTGTTTATTTAGATTCATCAAAACGCAGTTCGAAATAATTGCATCCTATATTCCGAAGCATCCTAAGGGACGCATTTATCTTTGGGAACCAAAACCCTTTACTAAATTGGATAAATCCCTCATGGTTTCGAACCGATTACTCATATTTTGATATACTTAGATAATAATCTAATAGGCCCATGGCCCGAAATGTAAGAAGCGCTAAACGATTAAACGTTTGGAATAATATTTAGCATCTACAAAGCTTGAAATGAGAGTGGATCTTTTCCATAGTGTTCTCTATGGAAAAGGTTCCCTTTCCGTACTAAAGATTCACTTTCCGTACGAAAGATTCACTTTCCGTACTAAAAGATAATTCGAAACTTCGATTCGAATCTTGTACAAAAATAAATCATCGAAATAGCTTATTAAGAAAAATTTTAAGTCCAAGATCGTCAACAGCCAAACGCGATATTGCCGCAATATAAAATTTAATGATTCTTTTTACATTCCTTTAGACGATTTTGTAAGTACCTATAAAAAAATAATATTTTTCCGACATCAAATTATATTACAATTTTTACGCGATAATTTCACGACACAACATTTGTGATTTATTTACAAATCGCCATTATTTGCTTTCAAGGGAAAGCGGATAAATTAACAGTCTTGTCATAGTATTTCATGTAACAGTTGTAAGAAGGATCAAAAAATGCGTTGGTTACCATAAAATTAAATGCGATATGCGAGCCTTGGCGAGCATCGTAAGAAGACGCCATCGAGCATTTTTTGACGCTCTTATACGACGTTGCATACAATACTTTTTCTACGACTATATGTACTTAATAAAATACAAAAATTAACAATGAAAAATGTTAAATGTTTGAGACAACAATATATTTGGCAGATACTAGATAGGTGGATATGTGGTAATCTTTTTGATAGGTCAAATCACACTGATTTTATACCTGTTGTACAGTGTGGAAAGGACACAAAGAAAACCACATTAATCACCCAGCGAGAAAGGCCATTTTCTAAATTTCCGGGACTCAAACCCGGAACCTTCGAAGTGGCGGACAGGCCTCTTAACCACTACACCACGGAGGAGCAAGAGAATAGTAAAACAGTTCTGCCAGAATGTCCGACTACTATCTAACACGTCAAAACTTGTCCGTAGCTTGTATCGCTGCTAACGAACTATGTCCATCTGGGCTACATAGTTTGGTACAGTTCTGCTCAAAGTCAAAAGTAAAAAATCATTTATTTATCTTTCTATATTTATACCGCGTATACTGCCTCCGTGGTGTAGTGGTTGGAGCGTTTGGCTCATACCCGGAGGTCGCGGGTTCGATTCCCGGCGGGGGCAACGACTATGTGTTGTTGTCCTAGTTTGGTTAGGACATTGCAGGCTGATCACCTGATTGTCTGATAAGTAAGATGATCCGTGCTTTGGAGGGCACGTTAAGCCGTCGGTCCCGGTTACAGTCTTTGACATTGGTCGTTACCTAAAACCATGTCAGAGGCCTTTAAGGCGGTTTAAAAACTCTGACACTAGTGTTAGTCACTAACACACACGATAAGAAGAAGAACCGCGTGATAATTGACAATTTTCCTTTCGATTTCATAAAAGTTGTTGACATCAGATCATTTACTTACAGCTAACGTAAGCGCAAGTGCAGAAGAAGCGACAACAAACTGTACTGCAGCATTTTCTCCAAAAACGTCAACTTACAATTATACTGAATTTTAATATAATTAGATATGTGTGCTTATAATAAATTGTAGTCTGTCACCGGGCTGTATCTCATGAATTTCAAATAGACAGTTGAAATGTTCACAAAATATGATGTCAGTATTTCTGTTGTAGCTAGAACAACAAATACTAAAAACAGAATAAAATAGATATATAAGTGGGGTTCCCGTACAACAAATGTAATTTTTTATAGATAATGGAATGGACTCGCACTTGATTGGTTATTATTATATGATATTGTATAGATAGATAGTTTATAGATAGATATAGAATTTATGTTCAAACTTCATAACGATTTGTACCACAAAGTTTGCTTTTTATGTAATTACAGACATTTCCTGCCCTTTGTGAGGTACGTATCAGGTGAAAAAGTACCTACAAATCCAGCCTAATGCACATAGCTAGCATAAATTCGCTTCGAGGCATATCACTGACCGCATTCAGGAATTAACGTCATCTCTCGTCGCCTGTACACAAACTTTATGCAAAGTAGTCCGTGGTGCTGGCTAATCTGAGGAGAGAGCGGACAAATCACGTACTTACTTTAATGTTTTAGGTACGCTATACGAGGAGCTCGAAATTTGCCCTTTAAAACTAAGTATTTCACAAACGAATTGGGTAGTAGGATCCAAGGTCAAAAATAATTTTGTACTGACAAGGGAAAAAAAACGTTAGGTACAAATAATGTCACTTGCATGAAGTTAGACCCTCTAACTTCATGGTCACTTGTCATTGATTACATCCATATTCAACGTGATTTAAAATTTATTATCTATACATATAATAAAACAGTAAAAATAGTGTGTCTGTACATTAAATATATTTCCAAAAAAAATATTGGGGGCAATGGAGACGTAGTAATAGAGTAAGAATTAAAAAAAAGACGTGTGGCACTCGGGGACTGCCGCGGTAAAACTATTGCATTAAGGTGGTTCGATTCGGTCCGCTAGGAGCCTAGGAAGGACGGCAACGTCGCTAACGGACGACGGAGACGAAGCGGCAACCTACATGGTAGGCAGAGTGGGGAGCGTGAGGTTTTTTCGTTACGGAATTTCTGGATTCGGTCCCCGCGCTCAAGGCCCGCGATAGAAGCTATGCAATAGCTTAAAAAATGTCTGTCTGTTTGTCTGTTTGTACACGCTAATCTCCGGAAATACTGGACGGATTCGAATGAAACTTTTTTTGTTATATAGCTATTAAGCCTGGGCAACATATAGGGTATAAATGATTTTGGATAATAAAACGCCTGATGCAGAACCATAATGGTCCAGCTAAACTATTAGAGATATAAAAATGCCGCCTTAGTAAAAGTTGTTTAGCCTGATGAGCATTTTCCAGAGACATAAAGTCCACGCGAACGAAGTCGCGGGCTTTGGCTAGTTGTAGAAAAATATTTGTTCTTGCTGATAATAAAAAGTTGCTTATGTGTGTTGCCAAGCCATATCATGACAGGGACTAAGCCGCGGATGGATAGACAGATACCTATTTAGACCTGGCGTAAAAAGCTGAAAAGGGGTCCGTGTGTTATTTCTCAAAAACAAAAGAGTAAATGTGCGTCCCGACATTACATTCCGGCTCCCCCTTTCAACATTTATGTTACTTACAAATAGCAATCATGTCTTTCACTTTAAAATACTAGGTAAGTATACTAATTTTACTTTGAAAGCAGTACCCAAGTAATTAACATTGTTATTTCGGAGGCGGATCGGAAGACCTTCTGAGTGCTGCAGACATTTTCCGTTCCGTTTTAATTCTTATAACACACAGTTGTTTAAGAAGGTAACAGGTCACTCAGGGTAACAAGTAACAAAAAATATACAAGCTTATACAACATAGAAGGGAGATACCTGTAATAATCGAACCACAGGCTATACTAGATCACTAAAAAAAATTTCGACTTTTATTTTTTTCGGCAATTATTTTTTAGTTTTTGTCTGATATTTTATATTTTATCATACTAAAGTGGTCTAGTACAGCACGTGGTACTATTTATTACGGGTATGTCCCTTCCACGTTGTATAATCTGGTCAAATTATTAAAAAAATATAAGAAAGAAGGTACACATTCGAGACTAACTACAATAATTCAAAAAAAGCTCAAAGTTAGTAAAATTATTCAAAACATAATTGTAAATTAAATTTAAACGTCCTCATCGATTCGGTACCTAAAAAAAATTACTTGAGGTCAACGGTCAAAAAATGTGTTTTTCGCAAATTTCAACAAAACGGTAAGGTTTATCATCAAATTAGCTGAGACAAAAATTATAGGTCATGAAAACTATTGATACATTTTTATAAATCGGAATCTCCTAAGGTCTCCGTACCTCTCCCTCGTTCTCGCCTTGTATTACTTATATTCATTCTGGTACCTCATTTGTTAAGGTACCATGGATATCATAGGAGATACGAGGGAAGAGATGAACATTGAACATAGGTGCATATTTTTTTTGAAATCATATATAGATACATAGCGGTTAAACACATAATCGTCCTTTTACCTGTCCTTTACCTCGCCGTAGTCGGGTAAAAAGAATATGTAAGAGAAAGTACAAAGGTAGCTCCATTAACGGAAAAGCTAAGAAGCAATCGACTAGGATGGTATGGACATGGACATGTAATGAGGAGAGCCACGTTACAAAGAAGATGCTAGGTTTGAAGATTAAGGACGGCCAAAGAAAAGGTGGATGGATTGCGTTAAGGTTGAGCTAGTCGCGGACTCGAACTCACAAGGTGGGCGTGGCCTAAAGCATGTTGTTTCATCTAACATTGTGGCGGGCGAAAGCAGTGTGGTGAAACGGAGCGACAAATTATGGTAAATCGAGCGCGTAAAACAATACGTTAAGTCATTTGGGAAAAGGGATTTTAAGCAAAAACTACTGAATTAATCAATTACAAATAAAGTTTATTAATCTTCGATAATTAAGCTGTGTCGGTACGGTCTTTGTTTTGGAGATTTTACACTTCTTATATTACTTATTTACGCCGAAATTTGTGTAAAAATTAGCAAGAAAAACGAATCTTTGATGGCTCATAACTTTTTAATGGCTTTTTTTTTACTATTCTTTATCCATACCGACAACATTTATAATGAGACAAAACGATATCATGCTAAACTTTCGATGTACAATGTCAAACAGTGTATAAAATCCCCTCCGCAATTTGTATGGAAAAAGTATCGACTAGCTCAATCTTAAGGACGATATGGATAAAAAGAATGTGGCAAGTGCCTTGACAAAGGATAGAGGAAAATGGAAAAGAATCACATGCTGTCTCGACCCCACGTAATGTGGGATAAGGTGAGAAGAAAGAAGAGTCGGTTAAAACCAGACGTACCGACCGTGTGTCAGGCAGCTTAAAGACACGTATACTTAATGAACGTAAAGTAACAACATTTGTGTCACCTAAATAATGGTTGCTCTATTTAGGCGTAATAAATTGCCTGCGAAATTAAGGGACTGCCTTGAAGGGTGCATAGGATTCCATGAGAAGAATGCTTAGTGAATAATGTCGTTTTCTTACGTGTAAGTATCCAGTGTAATTTTGAATTGGAATTTTTAACCGACTTCAAAAAGGAGAAGGTTATCAATTAGTAGCGATTTTTTTAGGGTTCCGTAGTAAACAAGGAACCATTATATTTTCTCCATATCTGTCTGTTTTATGTATGTTCACTGATTATTCGAAGTCGCCTGAGCCGATTTGAATATTTCTTTGTTTTTTTAAAGGGCATACTTGTTAGATGGTCACATAAAATTGATATCAAAATCGGTTGTGTAGTATAGGGGTAGAAGTCGGTTTTTAGTTTTGAAAAAATATAACCTAACTTATTTTGAAATAATATTTTGTAAGTAACTGATTATAATTGATATAAATACTTAATACTTGTAATTTATTTTATTTAAATATGTAAATATTGAAACTATTTTAATGCTGAATTGACTCGATAATACTGTAGGTACTGATGTTTCTTGTGGAAATTGTTCAGCATCATGGACTGAAATCTCTTATAGTTTAAATATATTTTTTTGACTTTAGTATAATCACGCCTATGCGATACGGGGTATAAAACCTTGCCTAAATCCCTTTATATGTATTAAGAAACCATCCAAGCACTGCCTAGACGCGAGATACTGATTGTCCAAGGGGACTGGAATGCGAAAGTTGGGGATACTGGTAAACTTGGCCACCTTCGGACGGTGGTGGGCAGGTATGGCATTGGACTTCAAAACGACAGAGGAGAACGCTTTTTGGAGTTTTGCATCGACCAAAAGCTGACAATCACAAATACGTTGTTTAAACATCACATACGTCGTCTCTACACGTGGACATCTCCAGGAGGCTTGTATAGAAATCAGATTGATTTTATAACGATAGACCAGAGATGGAAATCAAGCGTAACTAATGCCAAAACATACCCAGGAGCTGATTGTGGAAGTGATCACCAATTACTTGTAGCTGACATACGAATCCGTTTTAAGACACCCAGAGTATCACAAAGAACATCGATAAGATTGTTAAAAATGGAATCTGAATATTTCAGAAACCACACAGAAACTGCATTCCAATGCAGTAAAGATCCAGAAACAAATGACTCTGACCAACAATGGTCAAGCTTTAAAACGGAAGTTACAGAAGTTCTTAACCGCATTGCCAGAGAGAGAACACCGAATGCAAAGCGAAAGGACTGGATAAGTGCCGAAACTTGGAGTGTGATTGAGGCACGAAAAAAACTTAAAAATAATGGCCTTAAAAGTACAGCAGACAAAGATGAATACAGAGACCTTAGTTGCAAGATACAAAGGCTCTGCCGACGAGACAAAAATTCCCACTTCTCAGGAATCTGTGAAGAAATAGAGCGCCATGCACAGAAGTACCAAACAGCCGACCTTTTCAAAAAAGTGAAACAAATTACCAGGCAATCTAAAAGTCAATCCTGGACTGTTGAGGACAAAGATGGCAATCTTATCCATGAATTAGATGCAGTTGCGGATCGATGGAGAGAATACTGCACAGACCTATACAGCGCAGACACTAGCTGCACCCCTGCTATGCCTTTCAACTGGAATACTGCAGAACTGGAACCAGATATTCTACAATCTGAGATAAACGCGGCCATACATAAGTTGAATTGTGACAAGGCACCAGGCCACGACCTTATTACAGCAGAGGCACTCAAGGCTCTAGGAGAGCAGGGAACCGCTAAGCTTTTGGGGCTCTGTAATACTATATGGCGAACCGCAACATGGCCCAAAGACTGGACTCACTCCACAATCTTGCCAATTCACAAAAAGGGATCAACAAAAAAATGCGCGAATTACAGAACTATCGCCCTGATATCGCATGCAAGTAAAATTTTGCTACATATTATAAACAACAGGCTGCGATACTACCTTGACTGGCAAATCCCTCAAGTTCAGGCAGGATTTGTGAAAGGTAAAGGGACAAGAGAGCAGATTCTGAATATAAAGCTAATCGTGGAAAAATGTTACGAGTTTAACATCCCAGCAGTGATTTGTTTCGTTGATTATCGAACTGCATTCGACTGTGTGGACTGGGCCCATATGTGGCAAGTTTTAACTGAAATGGGTGTGCCCTCTCATCTGATTGCACTTATCGAAAACTTATATGTTGCGGGACATGCAGACGTCAAGATAGGCTCAACGAAATCAACTGAATTTCAGCTCAAGAAAGGAGTAAGGCAGGGATGCATCATCTCACCAATTCTGTTTAATATATATGGCGAGTATATCATGCGCAAAACATTGGAGGGATGGGATGGTGGTATCACTGTAGGAGGCCTGAAAATTTCAAATCTTCGTTACGCCGATGACACGGCTTTATTGACCACCAGCGAAGCAGAGATGGTAGACCTAATGAGTCGTTTGAAACGCGTCAGTCGAGAGATGGGACTTATGATCAACCAGGCCAAAACTAAAATGATGATAGTCGACCGAGCCAACATTCTTACACATGCTCACCTACTCGGGCGCTATGACATCGTGCAGCAATTTGTGTACTTAGGCTCGAACATAAGTAACAAAGGCGGTTCTGAGGAGGAAATTAAGCGACGCATCGGTATGGCAAAATCGGCGATGACCCAACTAGAAAAAGTATGGAAAGACCGTAACATACTAAAAAAGACGAAAATATACATTGTCAGAACATTAGTTTTTCCCATTTTCTTGTATGGCGTGGAAACCTGGACCATGAAGGCAGCAGACCGGCGTCGAATTGAGGCTTTTGAAATGTGGTGCTGGAGACGCATGTTGCGAATACCCTGGACGGCGCGCAGGACAAACGTTTCCATCCTCAAGGAACTTAAAATTGGTCAGAGACTTCTCAGTACTTGTCTCCAGAGAGTACTTCAATATTTTGGTCATATAGCCAGAAAACCATCCGATAACCTGGAGAAGCTAATAGTAACCGGTGGAATGGAAGGAAAAAGATCAAGGGGTCGTAGCCCGATACGATGGTCTGACCAAATAAAAGAACATCTAAACACCAAGATCTCCAATGCACTAGCGCAGGCAAAAGATCGTAACAAGTGGAGGGAGATCGTTAAAAAGTTAGGTCGGGCACATCACGACGCTCAGCAGTGAGCAGACGACTGAAGGAGGAGGAGTATATAAAAGCATGGTTTTATACCCCGTATCGTATACCAATGTAAAATCATATGAGACCGAGCAAACGTCGCGGTCTCGCCTTAAACAAAAGACCCATTAATATAAATCAAGAAATTAACATCCCTTTAGCATTCACAGGGTATTTGCACTATACGGAGTATGTCAGAAATTAACCCCTTGCATTGTGGTTAGCCTAGGACCAGTGGTTCCCAAACTTATTTTGTCTACTGCCCACTTTGAGAATAAATATTTTTTTAGCGCCCCCATTTTTTCACCTATTTAAAAACCACTATAACTTCAAATTAAATTAATTAATTATTGTGACCTATATATGTATATTATGTAAATATTTATTCTCAAAGTGGAGGATGATATTTATGTGGTTGTTGTTGAGAGTCGAGAGCTCTTGCAGTCGTTGTTTAAGAGGCCTCCTAGCTAAATAAAGCTCCTAGCAAAAAAAAAAACATTTTCTTTCTGGGTCTCTTACCGCCCCCCTTGAGAGCTGCAGCGCCCACAAGGGGGCGTTATCGCCCACTTTGGGAAAGACTGGCCTAGGTACCTTTGGCTTTGTAGAATATGTACGATATTCCCTTTGTATGAGGGTTGTGTTCTTAACGTGTTTGTCTTACGTAATCCTGTGTTTCTCTTTACTTACTAGACAGGGCCTGGCTTTAACAGATTGACCTTTGAATTCACTTTTCGTTTCAAACTTTACTTCACTTCATACTTCAAGTTTCAAGTTCATAGTGAAAGCCGATCAGGAATTAATATTCGCTATTTTATTGACTGACTTACACAATACCCATACGTTATACAAGTTTATTTGCTGGGACTGCCCTGACTGACAAGAACGCTATCTAGAGATAAGAAGCGAAAGTACATTCCAATTGATATAAAACCTACAGCGCCATCTATTATTTACTAAGGAAAACCCTGACTTTCAAGCGTTAACCTCCAATAACTTTTAAACAGCTGAGCCAATTTTTATCAAACATATCTAAGAACTATAGTATCTAAGCTCCCATGCTGGTCTGGGAGAAATAAAAAAACTTAGAATGTACCAGCTGCTTCTCTTCCCACGCAGATCGTAAAAGCCGATCGAGGGAATGGGCAAAAATGCAAATCATGTTAACAGGCGATGCGGCTAGCAACCCATCACTGTATTGATTGCTTTTCCATCTTCTCGCCCACCATGACGCTAAAAGTGGCTTTTGGGTCTTGCGGCCCTGGGCTCTGCATAGAACCGCAAGACACAAAATGCTCTGTCTGCCCCATTAGGGATAAAGACGTAATAGTATGTATGTATGTATCTAAGAACTACCGCAAGGGAACTTGCTTTCACGTAAAAAAGCCCATCGAAATCGGTCCATTCGACCTCAACGATAACACAGACAGAGAGATAAACTGAACGACAGACATTAGCGTTAATCTTATAAAAAGAGGGGTGTTTCCGAAAACAAAAAACTTTTTATGTGACCTTTAAAGAGTTATATGTGTACCTACTACATGAACTATCTATAAAGCAGCACAATACCATATTTCCAAGGTAAGATAACTTACAAATTAACACAGTTTACAAGTTGAAACTAGCGCGACAAACCGATGGCCGATGGGGCAAAAAGGTTCTCGAATGCCGACCACGTACTAGCAAGCGAAGCGTAGCTCACCCTAAGGTGGTCTGACGAGCTGACCAAGGTCGCTGGAAGGCGCTGGAGGCAGGCTAAAGCGGCCTGCCTCCAGCGCCTTCATCGTCTTCCGCGATCAGTCATCTTGGAAATCCTTGGTAGAGGCTCCCATGCTGGTCTGGGAGAAATAAAAAAATTTAGAATGTACCAGCTGCTTCTCTTCCCACGCAGATCGAGGGAATGGGCAAAAATGCAAATCATGTTAACAGGCGATGCGGCTAGCAACCCATCACTGTATTGATTGCTTTTCCATCTTCTCGCCCACCATGACGCTAAAAGTGGCTTTTGGGTCTTGCGGCTCTGGGCTCTGCATAGAACCGCAAGACCCAAAATGCTCTGTCTGCCCCATTAGGGATAAAGACGTGATAGTATGTATGTATGTATGTTGATTCCAATCACAAACAATAAATTTACAATTCTAACCCATTATAAAAATTTTACATACAAAAAATATTAGTTATAATAGTACTGGCCAGAAACACAATAATTAAATTAAAAATAGAAGATTAGAATTAACCTCAAATATATATTCAATTAAATTATATTATTTCAATTAAATTAGATTAAGACATAGAATTGGGATCAACATTACACACTCTTTAATTTAGAATAAAAAAAAAACGTCGGGTTGCACTCTGGGAGTGCCGGCAGAAGTGAAAACTTGAATATTAACGTTGTGCATTTTTGATATTTTGGAATGGTTAGGGAATAATTTTGCACGAATTGCTTTAATTATATATCAGTATAAAATATTTCAAATCTTTTCTGAACCACAGTCTGTCACAAATGTCACAAGCATGACACATTACACACACGAGCGTAACGTAACATAAACACACACGAACATTCGCGCAAGCGCCCTGCGCCGTCTTACGAATTTTCGATCAGGACACGTGGTCCTGACGCGAGTTAAAGATTTTTTACCCATTCCAAAAAAGTGCACAACGCCGCTAAAGAAGTTTTTACTTCAAAAAATATATAACATTTGACATAAATGCATTAAACACTATTATACAAACACAAACAGGCTTATGTGGCTGAAATGATGACGATGAGAATTTGAAAAATCTAATTTTACGTGTGACTATGTTCGTCGCAGGCCGCTAATGGCTTGTACGTTTTGTATCAAAACTTGTCACATTGTCAATTTGATCGCTATGTCTTTTGCTATTGTGAGTTGTCGTTTTGTTTGTCGCAGTCGGCTATGTTATTGTTCTTAGCTGACTTCCAAAAAAGGATATGGTTATCAATCAAACATTGTACCAAACAAAACTTTGTTTTTGACTTATCATAAACTTCCTTGAAACACTATATCTATAACTAGAGGCAGCGCGCGGCTTCGCCCGCGTTAACCATGCGAGTGAAGTCGCGGGCGCGATGCAATATAGCCTATAGCCTTCCTCGATAAACGACCTATCTAATACCGAAAGAATTTTTCAAATCGGACCAGTGGTTTCTGATATTAGCGCGTTCAAACAAACAAACAAACAAACAAACAAACAAACAAACAAACTCTTCAGCTTTATATATTAGTATGGATATGAAAATTGAGATCAGATACATACATATAAATGAACCATCATTACAGTTTTGAAATTTTGAACTATATTGTAAGCAGTAAATCTTTAATTGGAAATATTGACAAGCAAACAAGAAACCAATTAATTATTTTAAGACAATGTGGCGAACTTTTATGTATGTTCACCAATTATTCAAAGACGCCTGGACCGATTTGGAATATCCTTTTTGTTTGAAAGGGTATACTTGCGAAGTGGTCCTATAGGAATTTGATTAAAATCGGTTATGTAGTTTGGGGATGAAGTCCTTGCTCTTAAGAGTCAGTAATACAAAATCCAGGGAGGTTTTTATAAGGCACCCTTATACACGGTAATTTTATATTGGTTCTGAAGCCGAAGGCCACTTCATAGGCATCGCTAGTAAGACCTAATAAGCTGGTCAAAATTAAAATTCAGAAACAAAAAATGTTGACTAAAACTCGAAAGTAAAATTGTGAGGTCAATTAGTAGTACCGCCGCCATACACCGCCCGCTGGCCGGCCGGGGTCATCGACATTACGCAGTAGGCGGCCGGCGTATAACTACGTGGTCTCGATCGAAAATCATTTACGCAACTTTTTTATCTTATGACATACAGAAATTTGGATTACATATATGGATAGAGGAATTTATTTACTATACGAAATTTTTTTTTCAAAACCAATAACAAGTCAGCGTGTATAATGATACCAAGAAAGAATTGCTCTCTACATTCCAAAGAGGATTTACCCTTGTTTTGCCATGTGGTTCCTGGCAGAGTAGAATAGGACAACTCCAAGTCCCCCCGTGGATGTCGTTAGAAGACGACTCAGGAAATACAAGCTAAACAAAGCTTATAAACATCAATGAGACCTCTCCAACTCGTCTGCCTAGTGAGGAGAGTGTATGCCAAGTCATCATCTTCAAACGGAGTCTTAGTGTCCCGTTTATAGGGTTCCGTACCCAAAGGGTAAAAACGGGACCCTACTACTAAGACTTCGCTGTCTGTCCGTCTGTCCGTCTGTCTGTCACCAGGCTGCATCTCAAGCACCGCGATAGCTAGACAGTTGAAATTTTCGCAAATTATGTATTTCTGTAGCCGCTATAAAAACAAATATTAAAAAAAAAATTTTTTGAGGGAGCTCCGATACAAAAAACTTGATTTTTATTGATAATGGTACGAAACCTTTCGTGCGCGAGTCCGACTCGCACTTGGCCGTTTATTATTCTTTAGGAACGGAATCCTAAGGTTAGCAAAATTGAACTCAAATTGGACACTGCAAAATTCCAGTTTATGGCATGATCGAGCTGAGAGGCCGGTTGGACGGGACTCCTAAATAATTCCACCCGCTCGGCCCTGATTCAATTGGGGTGCATGCTGCCGATTTTTGCGGTATTTGCAGCTTTCACACCCCTTTAATAAGCAATCGGGATTTATGGATTTTTTTTACGATATTGGACTTTATAGCATTCACTTTTGTAGTTTTTAACTAAGTCAAGTCATCATCAGGTCTTTTTGTATCAACTACAGGAGCACGACGCTTTTTCTACTAACAAATCCATACTTGGCCAGAGCAACCAGAGGACTTGGCCTACAATCTCCTCGCTGATCAGACGGGTTGGAGAGGTGTCATTGATGTTTATAAGCTTTGTTTAATTTCCTTAATCGGTTTCTACCACGGGAGGACTTGAAATGACTCTATTTACTCTGCCGAAAACCACACACGCAAACTGCGTACTGCTTTATTCTTTTCTTTTTACTGGCTTATCGGTGGTCCGGCGGTAGTGCGCATTACTAGCGCTTTCGCAAGTAAAGCGACACGGGGTGCGGCCCGCACTTGGATGGGTGGTAGAGGCACAAAAATTCTCGAGCTAACCCTTGGGAGGCACGCATAGCCATTAGTCCCAGCTGTCATCATTGCTTGGCGGTCGTCAAGCTATGTCAGATGCATTTGGACAGCTTAAAAAGTCTGACTCCAGTGTTACGACCTCCGTGGCGTAATGGTCAACACGCTAGACCGCCAATCCGGAGGTCCTGGGTTCGATCCCCAGCCAGGGCATGTTGGAAAATGGCTTTTTTCAAATTGTCCTGGGTCTTGGATGTTTTTCTATATATGTATTTGTTATAAAATATAGTATCGTTTAGTTAGTATCCCGTAACACAAGTCTCGAACTTACTTTGGGGCTAGCTCAATCTGTGTGATTTGTCCCTAACTATATAACTATATATATATAGTGTTGGTCACTTACACACACGAAAAACAACAAACATGCAACATAGTTAATTTTAGTCCGCTGGCAATATCACGCCCACGCAATACAGCTGATACAATGTTGCGTTTTGGCAAAAAACTGACTATCAACAAATTTTGGCTTCAGTACTTTATAGATTTAGACAATTCAATGTGCCAATAATCATAATAATGAGCATTTATCATGAGATACTATTTTTTTTTTAACATTGCCACAGAATTAATATGAATATTACATACAGAACGGAAACTCCTAGGGAGCCCAATATGCGTCCCTGTTCCCCGTCCCCGCACCTCTCCCCCGTTTTCGCCTTGTGGAGGGTGTTGAGCGGTGTTTCTACAAGGCGAGAACGTGGAAGAAATGCTACCCTGGGGAACGGGGACACATATTGCGCGGGACCTTATAGTTAGCTGGATATTGCATGCTAAAAATGAAACCGATAGACATTTTAGCAAGCAACGCCTATTTAATTTGTGCCTACACTGAGAAAAAAATAAGCTGGCAAAGCGTCAATAAAAGCGTTGTTAAATATTTATAATTACTGCAACTAAACACTTGACATACACTAACAAAGGGTAAATTATGCCCAAGGCAATCTTTTTATGGTCGGATATTTATTGTACCTGCGGCTTCGGAAATTTTAACCGTGTAACAATGTTGAATAACGTTGTTAAGGTAACAACCGCTACTGTTGCTCGAATATTAATATAGGTGTTTATAGTATAACAAAATAACTTCTAACAAAACTAAAGTTGCTCTCATGTTTAATGTATGCATCGCTGGGTCAACAATACTCAAAAGTAACAAAATATTAGGGTGTTAGTTTAACAAGTGAACTAGTGTATCGTGACAAAATACTAGTGCCGTTTTGCCGTGGTTTAAACTCAGGCGCTTAGTTTGTTCGCGAGTGTTCGACCGCGTGGCTGCGTTTGCTGCAGTCGTGAAACTGTTTAGATTTACATGTAGAGATTTACATTCTATGTATCTAAATTTCATCATGGAGGACAGTAATGTAATCAAATCGTTTTGTGAATTCAACGGTGTGCGGTGGCGTACCATGTTCGAGCGTGTGGTGCACTTTACGGCAAACAATATCGGTGCGGCTGGTTCGATGTGTCTATCAGTGCAGTGAACAGTAAACAATTGGGATAAACGTAACTTGTGATGAAAAATCAGACACAAAAGCATGAGGTGTAAGTACCTGTCAGTAGTGGGAGATATAAACATTTTTTATAATTATTATTGTACCTAATACTTATGCAGATACTGCAGTACAAATAAAAATAGATTGTCAAAATAATAGTGTTTCAATCAGCAGCTGTCCTAACGTTGTTTGGTAATGAGTTGCCCCAAATCAATCAATTGTAAGGTTTACAAGGATGGCGATAAAGGTAAACAAAATGCCAGTTAAAATATTTTATATAGTTATATAATTGTCTTGCGACCCTTTTTGAACATAATTACCCTTTTTTTGCTACAAAATGTAAGTTTTGAGATTTTAACTTTACCTGTTCCGGCACCCATAATTAGGCAGAGAAGATATACATAATATTAGCCTATTTTATTTTTAAGCTCTTTCTATTTTTCTTTTACTATTTTGTAAATGTGATTTACCCAACCGTTTTCATGTCCGTTCTTGAATCTGGTCACTAGTTGTAAATTATCTTTTCTTTCTTTTACATTTGTTGACATAAATAAGTACTACAAAAATATAATGTGTAATACTACCGCAATTAATATAAAAGGTGAATTGGTGCCTTTTACATTCCTTAAAAATGCTCAAAGGATTGTTAAAGGCACCAATGAAAACCCTTACCCATGATATTGATCACGGCAGAAAACACAACTTTTTTTTGTATTGCTCATGTCAACGAATTCAAAAGAAAGAAAAGATAATTTACAAATGTGGCCAGATTTAAGAACGGCCATGAAAGGGGTTGGTTAAATTGCTGAAGCAGCAAAAAGAAGACAGCTACAGGCACAAAGTTACATTTTTAGGGAGGCAAAAAGGGGAATAGATAAGGTAACAAAGTCAGATTGCTGGGGAAACAAAGCCGGAATGAGTATGGGAACAAAATGATATAGGTATTGGAACAAACGGGAATATGTATGGGAACAAAGTTCAATTGTTAGAGAAACAAATAGGAGTATTTGATATGACAAGATTACACCTTGCTTCTTCAGCGATGTATTATTGTTGCCGAATCAACCCAATTATCGATTTCATTTGGCAATAAAAACTTTTATATGGTAACAATTCACTATGGACGGCTCTCAGGGATTAAAGTTTTATTGTTAATTCAACAGTATTTTTTTCTCAGTGTATATTGTTTCTTGTTGTTGTTGTAATTTTTTTTATGTTTATCATGGTGCAATAAAGTTAATTTGTATTTGTATTTGTATTGTATTAATTTCACTATTACCATTTTTAGGGTTCCGTAACTAAAGGGTAAAAAAATGAGGACCCTTTTACTAAGGCTTCGCTATTCGTCCGTCTTTCTGTCCGTCGTGATGTATTTCTTTTACCGCTATAACAACAAATAAATATTAAAAACAAAATAAAATTTATATTTAAGGACACTCCCATACAACAAACGTGATTTTTTTATAGATAATGGTACTGTTCCCTTCGCGTGTCCGACTCGCACTTGGCAAGTTATTTCTGATAGGTGTGTACACAATCACTAGGTACTTACTTCTGAAAACTGAGTGTAGATGAATCGAAACAGGTCTGATCATTGTAAGTAAATAAAAAAAAACGACGGGTTGCACTCTGGGATTGCCGGCAGAAGTGAAAACTTGAATATTAACGTTGTGCATTTTTGATATTTTGGAATGGTTAGGGAATAATTTTGCACGAATTGCTTCAATTATCAGTATAAAATATTTTAAATCTTTTCTGAACCACAGTCTGTCACAAATGTCACAAGCATGACCAAATTCAATTTTAACAAAATCATTTTCAAATACACAGCAGTATGGCCACTACACAGACGGTCGAGCCATCAGCTGTCACCATCCATGGATGCGCGTAGCACGCTGTAACATAAACACACACGAACATTCGCGCAAGCGCCCTGCGCCGTCTTACGAATTTTCGATCAGGCCACGTGTCCTGACGCGAGTTTAACATTTTTTACCCATTCCAAAAAAAGTGCACAA
This sequence comes from Acrobasis consociella, assembly GCA_963555685.1. Lineage (NCBI taxonomy): Eukaryota > Metazoa > Arthropoda > Insecta > Lepidoptera > Pyralidae > Acrobasis > Acrobasis consociella. The sequence goes on along the minus strand of OY743111.1, from coordinate 2,813,081 downwards.
CGCCGCTAAAGAAGTTTTCACTTCAAAAATCTAAAAATCTATCTTTAATCTTTGGATGAGGCCTATATCCTGCAGTGGACGTAATGCGGCTGAAATGATGATGATGATTGTAAGTGAAATGAGAATGATTGTAAATGGTGTGTAATAAAAATAAAAATATTGCCTTATGCAATTGTACAATCGGAGTCCTGGGTTCAAATATCCCTTTTAGAAAATGTATTTGCGCTAAAATCAAGCGGCGCTGATGGAGCTAACCGCACATTGGCATAATGCACTATGCGCTTCCGCCCAATTATGTAGCCACAAGCCAGACATTTGACCGAATAATTAAGCAGTATTTCAGAATATGGAATTTATTTTTGCTTGTAAAAAAAGTTAAGGCAGATAAATTGTCAAGAGACCAAGAAGGCGATTTGTATAGATTGGATATTTTATCCAACCAAACTATCTAGAAAGTATAACCACATTAAAATAATAGAACAATAGTTGCCAGAAATACTCAAATATTATAAATTAAAAACCATTTTCAAAAGAAGACAGGGTCAGAAAAATATGATTGTAATTAGTCCGCCTTTTAGATTATCCAAAAAGAATGGAGCCAAATTTTTCTGTAAAAAATCACAAAGATACGGAGCAACAAAGTTTCGAAGTGGGGACTTGCGACGTCACCGCTAAGTAAAAATATATCTAGCCGTGATGTCATGCGAGATTTAAATGCAAATGTATCTATGTAATTTTTTGCTTTCCTAGAGAAAAGAAAAAATGTAAAATATTGTTTAATAATCTAACCGATGGGCCGAATATATTTTTACATTCGTCATTATTTTAAACTATACTTAGTTATTTAAATTTTAATTAAAACTAAATAAGCACTAAAACTGTTATATTTTATATGTACGTTTTCGTCATGCCTATTTCAATTCGTGGCTTCTTATAAAAATACACTTAACAAACAGCCCTGTTGAAAGCTGCATTTTTACTGTTTCAAACCAATTTACATCAACATTATCACATAAAAAGTAACGAACAGTCCGAGAAATAATAATTTTTCACAGAGAAATAACTTCATTTACATATTTATCTGCGTTAGTCAGTGATGCAGGGGTGTTGCCCCGAGGCGAGCACCTTTTTAGCGAAAAAAATAAGCAAAAAAAAAGGTTTCATAATTCCGGTTATGAAGTTCTCATCAATGAATTGACGAGGAGCGTGTCGTTGTCAGGGTTATTAATTAGGGTCCCGCAAAAAGGTGGCAAGGTCCAGATACGATGACGCAGACTCCTGCCGCAAAGGCAAAGGCAGTGCTCTCCTGACAGCCACACGGAGCGCGCGTCCCTTTTCGCTGAAAAGCGTTTCGCGCCGTTGTCCGATTACTAAATTTAAATATTGACATAATATTTTTTTAATGTGATGTTATTGTGTGCCAGTTTCATTTAATGTTTTAACTTTTTAGTTTGAAAGAGATGTTTGCGCTCTGCGTGTGATGGTATGTTTTAATTAATTACGTAAATGCATGTGGTTGAGGCTTCATGAGTTTTGAAGTTTTATTAAGTTTTGTGACCCTTGTCGTACCTTCTTAGTGTGACTTATGAAATAGGAGCAAATCCTGTTATGTTCTTGCGATTCAACTGTAATAGGAAATTGGTAATTCCATTGATTTTTTTACAAATTTACCAATGAAATATATTTTTGGATAATTTAGTTCTTCGATGGTTGTATTTTTTTTTCTAAAATACTCGTATTTTGGAATTTTTCTCACTTATTATCTATCTGTAACAGGAATGTGGACTAGGTAAAAAAAGATATTATTTCATTTAGTCCATCAACTAGATTATCTAAAAATAAATGAGCCATTTTTTAAGCTGTAAAAATAAAAACATTCCAGACAGCACTTCGCACAGAAAGTTTCGGAGTGGGGGTGATTTCTTCGTCGTGACCGAATAAAACCGAAGGGGTTAAAAATCATAGCTAATCATGACGTCACGCGAAATTTAAATGCTCTGTATCTTCGTTATTATTTGCTAATCAGAAAAAAGAAGAAATCCGTATACCAAACTTTTTAAGTCCTATCTCATAGACCTATAATTTTTTTACTGCGTAAGGTCTATCTCATAGGCCTAGAATGATTTTTACTGCGTTATTGTTTATATATGCGTTAATAAGTGAAATACTATTGACGAGCACATATATTTTTGTCAGGTAAGGCACTAATCTTACCTAAATTACGAAAATGGCTTCATATCAAGTAAAATACATTCATTCGTTAGTACCCAGTATTATATTAGCGTGTCGTAGAGTAGACATATTCTGTGTGTACATGAAATGCACGCTACTGCCAAATAATTGTTTCTTAGTCCACATCCTTATCCTATAAGATAAACGCAAAGCCCATGCAAAGTAAGTCCGCCGATTGTCAACAATTGATAATTGTGGATCAATACAGTTTTTAAATAAATAAAGCATGGCGTCTATCGCTACAGGTTTTTCACGATGTATGGGCATCACCAGAAGCAAAAGTTGGTAGTTAAAAATGATCGTACATGAGTACAAATTTAAAGTTACAAGTCGCGTCTAGTTAGGATCGAACTTGAGCCTTACAGACGCACAGCCAGTATCAGACAGCTACCTCCGCTTTTCCACATAATTAATACGATGTATTTACATACCGTGTGGTTTCCGGCATACTATAATAGGACCACTTCAAGTCCTCCCGTGCATGTCGTAGAAGGTGACTTAGGAAATGCAAGCTAAACAATGCTTACAAACATTATAAGACCTCTCCAACCCGACTGGCCAGCGTGGAGTAGGCCAAATCCTCTGGCTGCTCTCGCCAAAGTATGGCTCTGGTAGTACAGAGAGGAACGTGCTCCTTCAGTGAAGACTAAAAAGACCTGATATGATGATGATAATAATAGTATTACATATGACATACAGAACGAAATCTCCTAAGGTTATGTCTCCGTTCCCCTTCCCCGCACCTCTCCTCCGTTCTTGCCCTTGTGGAGGGTGTAGAGAGGCTGCAGGCGCTTGCAGTTTCTACAAGGCAAAAACGGGAGAGAGGAGCGAGAACGAAGACGCATATTGCGCAGGACCTTCAGAGATTCCGTTCTGTATTCCATACTTACATTAATTCTGTCGCTTTTCCCTAACTTAAAGAAGATTTATGGAGCTGACATGTTAATCACCACTGCCAAAATTCTGTCCCCAATAAATGTTTAATAACTGTCTGGAATTTGGGTCTACTCCATCCCAGTTATGTCATTATCTGCCAGCTTTGTGTTTTGGGGCGTGACTTTGATATTATTGCGGCAAGAATATGTTTTTGATAACTTCCATACATTCATGATAGAATCTGGGAGAAAAGAAAAACCTTAGAAAGTTCCAATTGCTTTTTGATCGCGTAGATAGTAAAATTTGATCGAGGGAACGGGCGAGGTTTTTTCAATTTTTTCGCCCGCTATCATGCTAAAAGTGGTCTAGCAACCCATCACGGTTGCTAGCCATTCCTTCGATCGATTTGTACGATCTGCACGGGAAGAGAAGCAACTGCTACTTTTCTCATAGATCTGCACGGAAGAATAAAAGATAAAAAAAAAAACTGAAATCTTGAGCTGCAAGGCGATATATCATAGTACATTTTATATCTGCGTGTGAGGCTGAAGGCCGATCGAGGCTTTAGGTTATCAAAATTTGACATTTACGAGTACTCACCTCCTTAGGGACGCGATTCGGGATCCCGGGTAATATTTAAAGCTCTTCCCGATATTTATAGCCGAGATAGGGAGAAACATCATAAATAAATTCGTTTTAGAACAGTATTCATCATTATAATTAGGTTTAAATAAGAATTACACATAATTTAATTCATTACATGTAATTTCCTTTATGCTGGTCTGGGAGAAAAGAAAAATGTAGAACGTACAAGTTGCTTCTTTTCCCGCGTAGATCATTAGAGCCAATCGGGGGAATGGGCGAAATATGAATCATGTTAAAAGGCGATGCGGCTAGCAACCCATCACTATTTTGACTCCTTCATCCACCTTCTTACCCACATCAAGCTTAAAGTGGCCTTTGAGTCTTGCAGCCCTTGGCTCGGTCTGTTTAGAGCCGCAAGACCCAAAATGCTCTGTCTGCCCCATTAGGGATAAAGACGTGATTGTATGTATGTATGGACATGTAATTTAATGTGTACTACATATATGTATGAAAGTACACAATAATTTGTTTGTTGCGTGTTGTCTACCATAACATGTTTATAAACGAATTTTTCTTATATTATTAAAACTAACGTGAAATGACATAACTAGGCGATAATAGGAATTTTCTTTCTTTCTTTCAAAGATATTATTATATCGATATCAACTTAGGTAAGATTATCGGATAAACAAGAAATAAAAAGCTTATAAAAAATCAAACACGTATCTTTAGAACTGTGGTTAAACTTAAAGCTCTCATTAAAAGTTGGATTCTACATTCTGTGGAACTACTAAACAAGGTTTAAATTAAGCTCGACTGAAAGCTCTCCGTGGTTGGAATTCTTAACGACTGCTAGCTTTTATTCTATTTTTAAACATGCCAAGATTTTCTTCTGGGAAAACTGTATTGCTCTATGAAAAAATATTTTTCGAAGTTTCTTTGATTTTATTTTACACTTTCCTTAACATATAAGCTTCATGAAGTTACTATGCTACCCTCTTTTCCCTTTGGATACGTACGGAACCCTAACAACTTTGTGGTCCCAAAAGTGAGAAAAAGATGGACAGCGGTAATTACGATAAAACAGGAGTCAGGTACAGTTACAAGAAGCGTATCGTTACATTGCACCTAAATAAAAAAAAAAAATTGGTAGTGAAGTCAAATGAAAAAAAAATATAGCGCTAACATTTCAGGTCGAACTCATTTTGCCAGTTTTGGACCAAAACATTAAAAAAAGTTTACGTTCGTAGCAATTCGTGTCCTCGTAGCCGCTCTACGGGCTACGAAAGTTATTCCAAGTATTTCATAAATGTATGGTTCGTGGAGAAAATTTATGAACTTACATACTATCACGTCTTTATTCCTAATGGGGCAGATAGAGCATTTTGGGTCTTGCGGTTCTATGCAGAGCCCAGGGCCGCAAGACCCAAAAGCCACTTTTAGCGTCATGGTGGGCGAGAAAATGGAAAAGCAATCAATACAGTGATGGGTTGCTAGCCGCATCGCCTGTTAACATGATTTGCATTTTTGCCCATTCCCTCGATCGGCTTTTACGATCTGCGTGGGAAGAGAAGCAGCTGGTACATTCTAAGTTTTTTTATTCCTCCCAGACCAGCATGGGAGATGTTTATGAACTTCAGAGTAGTTATTTATTTCAGTCGCTGGCTAGATCTAGGAACTATGGGTGTCTATTAGAATACAGATGAGAGATTCCAAGAAAACTATTCCACGATTTTAAATACATTTTTTTCATAATAAAACGAATAGTTTATCATCGCAGTTTCATATTATAAAAACAATATTAAAAACAAAATTAAAAATTAATTATTTATTTTATAGAAAAACGGTATATCGAACTAACATTTCATATAAAGTATTAAGTTATCGATAAAACTGTTCATAAAAACATGTTTCAATATGTAACGGTACACATTATAACTTTTTGTGTAATAACTTTTAATCGCAGTAACGTATCATCGAACGATGCATTCGTTTGTTGACGATAAAATGTGTCGGTTTGCCCTAACCTAGGAAAATGGATAGAAGTTTCCTAGCACTCGTTTCAACTAATTTGCAAACTGAAACTAACGTGAAAACAAAATTATAGGTAACAAAACTTTGATGTTACGTTATTTCGATAAAATACATTAAATATGAAAAGAAAGAACGGTAGACTGAGTTTGTAAATAACGAATGAAATTTCAAAGTCAGCAGATTTTAGAATTAGTTAAATATTGTATTAAAAGATTTGCGAATAGTTTTATGGGGAATGAAAATCGTTGAATTAATTGCGATAAAGTGATGGGTTCCCCGACGAACATACAAAAAAAGAGCGCGACGAATTGATAACCTCCTGCTTTTTTGGAAGTCTGTTAAAAATTAAAACTTAACATAAAGTTAACACATATAAATGTAATTTTTCATCTATCCCTTTTAAACGTTGTCAGTGCAGACACAATAGTAAAACAATACATCAGACGCCCGCTCTGGGCGTCCGACGTTTGAAGGGCGATTTATGCTTTCATTCTTATTTCCGCTTCCTTTTATAACTCGGCCCTTAGACGAACATTCGGGCAGTAGCCGAACGATTTAATTCTTCCCGATTAATTCTGTCTAATTAGGTAGGGAGTTAAAGCACGATGTCATTTGTCATTTAATTACGGAAGCCTCCATTATGATCTGTAATCTTATTATTGGGTAAGATTAATCCTATTTCCTATTTCCTACTTCCTACTAATATTATAAACGCGAAGTTTGTAAGTATGGATGGATGGATGTTTGTAACTCTTTCACGCCAAAACTACTGAATGGATTTTAATGAAACTTTACAATAATATAGCTTATACATCAAAATAACACATTGACTACAATTTAAAAATATATTGTGTAAAGCTAGAATTTAATTTGTCATCTATTTATGCTTTCATTCTTATTTCCGCTTCCTTTTATAACTCGGCCCTTAGACGAACATTCGGGCAGTAGCCGAACGATTTAATTCTTCCCGATTAATTCTGTCCAATTAGGTAGGGAGTTAAAGCACGATGTCATTTGTCATTTAATTACGGAAGCCTCCATTATGATCTGTAATCTTATTATTGGGTAAGATTAATTCCACAATATTTTAGCAGTCTTTTTTCGTATTATAACTGTCTTCTGCCTTGTCCTTATTCCACTATTAGTGGGATCGGTACCATATCAATGCTGTGTGGTTTCCGGCAGAGAAGAATAGGACCACTCTAAGTCTTTCCGTGGATTTCGTAGAAGGCGACTTAGGAAATACAAGCTAAGTGAGACGTCTCCAACCCGTCTGGCCAGCGAGAAGAGTGTAGGCCAAATCCTCTGAATGCTTTGGCCAAGTATGGCTCTATTAGTACAGAGGGTCGTGCTCCTGCAGTGGAGACTAAAAGACCTGATGATGATAAAGTTGATTTTTTATTATAAATGTCTTCCTTTTTTTCTGCTAAGTCCTTGTTTAATTCCAAGCTATCTTGCCTTCTTGTGATAAGATTCCGTAAATGCGCACTAGCACTTGACCGGCCGTAGCTGTCAAAGTCAGCTACTCTTTGAGCAGCACGAAGCACTGAGCTATGACCTTTTTGGATTGCTGTAGCACACAGATATAAAGTTATCGATATAGGTATGTTCTCAATATGTTGTTGTAACATTTTTTTTTTGTAATTTTTGTATTTTTCTTCTGTATGTGTGTGACTTTAGTTACAAATAAATGTCCTGTCTATCTATTTTGTGTCACTACATATATTCTTTTTCAAATGGTTCATTATTACCTTTTTACCTTTCATGTTTGTGGAATATCTTCCATTCCTGTCCGTCCTCAGCCTGACCTTAGACATCTTAGGATGACAAAAGTGAACTAAACCCGTAAGTAGGCAAAATTAGTGGGTTCCCCCCCCATTTTGTTTCGAAAATGGTGATGAAATTTTCACTGTACGTAATACGATGTATCGTTAAATAGGGGTGACGTCAGGGTCCAAAAAGTATGATTGTAATTAGTCCGACTTTTAGATTATCCAAAAATAATGGACCCGTATTTTTCAGTTTACCAAAAAAGTAAAAATTCACAAAGATACGGAGCGTCAAAGTGCCGGAGTGAGGCTTGCAACGTCACACTTAGTAAAAATCGTGCTTAAGTGTGACGTCACGCCAAATTTATATGCGCTGTATCTTTGCCATTTTTTTTCAGAGAAAAGAAAAAATACGTGTACAATATTTTTTAATAATGTAACCGATGGACCAAGAATATTTTTCCATTCGTCATGCCTGTCGATACTTTACACACACGAAAGAAAGGAAACAATTTTACATGAAGTCCCTAGTAAATAAACGAACAAAGTTAAGGAAAAAACACATTGTTGCGTCCCTCCTATATATTAAATATAAGGTAATCCTCACTATATCTCTGTACATTGACCGACACCCACATCCTTCCTGTCACAATAACAAGAATTTACGACACCCTTTATTCTCTCTTCGTTTATTTCTGTTAACGAAATGTACCTATGATTTTCGGACTTATATAACGGATAAATTACACAGATTGAGCTAGCCCTAAAGTAAGTTCGAGATTTGTGTTATGGGATTCTAACTCAACGATACTATATTTTATAACAAATACATATATAGATAAACATCTAAGACCCAGGACCATTTGAAAAAGGCCATTTTCCAGCTTGCCCTGACCGGCAATCGAACTCCGGACCTCTGGGTGGCGGACTAGCATGGTGACCACTACGATATACGCACACATCTTTATGGACAAAGGTAAATAAAACTAATAAACGGCCAAGTGCGAGTCGGACTCGCGCACGAAGGGTTTCCTTCCATTATCTACAAAATGTCACGTTTGTTGTATGTGAGTTTTATTTAAACATTTATTTCATTCTGTTTTTAGTATTGGTTGTTATAGCGGCTACAGAAGAACATAAGATTTTTTTTTACTGTCTAGCTATCCGGGTTCATGAGATATAGCCTGGTGACAGACAGACAGATAGACGAATGGACAGCGGAGTCTTACTAATAGGGTCCCGTTGCCGTTTGGGTAGAGAACCCTAAGAACTATGAGGTCCAAAAAGTGGGAATAAGATGGACAACGGGAATTGGAGAAAAACAGGAGTCAGGTTATGTACAAGTAGCGTTAAAATTGCCCCTAAATAATAAAAAAAAATTGGTAGTTTTATTACCACCGCCACGGATATACATTACAAATAAAATAAAAAATACAGCGCTGACATCTCAGGTCGAACTCATTTTGCCAGTTTTGGACCAAAAAATTTAAAAAAAGTTTACGTACGTAGCAATTCTTAACTTCGTAGACCTAGCTACGGCGTAGGCGCTCTACGAGCTACGAAGTTATTCCGAGTTACCAAGTATTTCATTAATGCACGGTTCGTAGAGAAAATTTATGAACTTGAGAGTAGTTGTTTATTTTAGTCTCTGGCTAGATCTAGGAACTATGCCTGAGTTAGAGAATTTCAGGCTGAAACTTTTAAAATATTCTATTTTACAACGCCTAACAAAATCTTAAAAATAAGTCGTAAAATCTTTAACACGTATCGTAAAATCGTAAAACACGCTTTAAGTTATTAGAATGATATATGAGAACAAAAGTATATAATAATGAACAACTTCTTCTTCTTCTGATCGTGTGTGTTAGTGACTAACACTAGTGTCAGAGTTTTCAAACCGCCTTAAAGGCCTCTAACATGGTTTTAGGTAACGACCAATGTCAAAAACAGTGACCGGGACCGACGGCTTAACGTTCCCTCCGAAGCACGGATCATCTTTCTTATCGGACAATCAGGTGATCAGCCTACAATGCCCTAACCAAACTAGGACAACAACACAAAGTCGTTGCCCCCGCTGGGAATCGAACCCGCGACCTCCGGGTATGAGCCAAACGCTCCAACCACTACACCTCGGAGGCAGTTGAGTAGAATGAACAACTTATTCTTGGTAATTCCAGTTGAAAAGTGAAAATAATATTAAAATATATTTATTATATATCATACTCGTATAAGTCATATTTAATTAAGTAGACTACAACTTTTTTAAATAATAATAATAAAAGATTTTAATGTTTAAATTATAACCTTTAGCGCCCTCTAGTGACAAGGAAGAAAAACAATTATGTTTAGAAGGCGATGGGTAGGCAAGGTACAGGTAGTTACGTTCGAGGATATGTTACACCTTGTCTATATGTGAGTATAGTTACGAGTATATAATGGTGAGAAAATTTTGAAATGGTCAGCTCTCAGTATACTAAACGCTGGAGGTTACAAACATACAAACATAATCACGTCTTTATCGTTTACAGGATACACAAGGTCCAAGGAAGCTACGTCAGATGCTATTAGGCAGCTAGAAAACATCTGTCACCAGTGTTGACACATACGAAAAACAAATAATTTAATCGAACTTTTCTTCAAGTTTTATGCGTTGCACTAAAATTACAGTCTGGATTACATCACAGAAAATCCAGCGACGTGGAATTTCTCATTTTCTTTTTCGTGTTGAACTGAGAGCTTACCTTAAGAAGCTTGGCTCGGCTTTTGTGAACCTGCGACCGCTTAAGGCGAAGCAGGAATAAATATTCTTTGTAAATCATGCCAGTTACACTCACACAGCAAAATAGTTTGGTTTCCAGGTCACAAAACTATTTTATTGTTTGCACCGCAATATGTGAAGAGAATTATGTTTTAGATTGTTGAGGATACAAGGTGACTTTTTAAGTGGCTACCTGAATTTTTCAGGGTCCAGTGCCGCTGCTTAAAAGGAAACGGAGATATTGTTTAAAATTTTATCTTGACCAAGCCCTAGAAAAACCTTCAAATTATTTTATGAACTACTGTTTGGAGTTTAAACTGAGAACGTCAAGCTTTTCTTCGCAGATTGGCCAAAAGTGGCAGTTTTTCGCAAAAGTGCGAGAAAAAGCTTCACGATGCCACTTAAACATATATTTAGTTTACTTTTTACAATTTTTATCACGTTTCATATTTTACATATTTTCCGCTTGGTCCAATGGTTGACCGGAAGTTATTGTTTCAATTTTAATGTGGATTTTTATTTAAATTAACCTTCCTTTTCCTTCATTAAATTTCTATTTTGCATTAATCTTTCTTTTTCTCGTAGTCATGGTATAAACGGATTTATATCGAGGGCCATTAATCATTCGCGTCGCCCAGGATTCTAACACTTGAATCCCTTGCTACGCTCGTGATTCAATAATTTTGAATCACTCCCTGCGGTCGTAATTCGATTGTTAGAATTCTTCACTTGTTTGTGTTTCATCTATGGCCCTCGATTTATAAATTCGTCTTTTATTCACTAATAGCATAATATATTATTTTTACTGTGCAATAAAGTTTAAATAAATAAATAATAAAAATAATAGATCAAAATACTGCATTTATTAAAAACTAGCGGTGCCTGTAAGCTTCGCTCCCCGTAGAATTTTCGGGATAAAAACTATTCTTTGTCCTTCCCTGGGTATCAAACTATATCCATTTTAAATTTCATCTAAATAGGTTCAGTGGTTGAAGCGTGAAGTGGTAACAAACAAATATACAAACTCACTTTCGCATTTATAATATTAGTAGGATAGTAGGATGAGTAGGCTTTCAGTATATTTTCATACATAAGTAAGCGAAGCTTATGAGTCTTTTGACGATAAATATCCCTCCCCTTAAGGCTTCTCGGCTGGATTATAACACTAAAAGAGCCGGCTTACTCAACTTATAACTGGATTGCTGTGAAATTGGGAAATTCTCGCAGCCGAAAGCAAGGAATGTGCCTCAAAATCTACTAACTTGAAGTACTAGTATTTTGTGTGCGTATTTTAATAATAAAAACACAATCAAATATTCTAAATAAAACTAAATATAACTATTAATAAAACTAAACTAAATCTAATTACTTAATTAAAAATAGAATTAAATAATATAAAAAATTGACCCCAAATCACTGCGCTCGTAGGGTAGGGTGCTCAAGAGGCTGGCGGCATTCCCCCGTTGAATGGCCAGGCTCAACCTTTGGTCAAAATGCGCGCCAGCTGTTAGATCTCCTAAGGCGTCGATGAGGCGTGCGGAAATCTCCTTGAACAGCTGTGTGCGTATAGAAAGTACAGAGAGAGGACAGACAAGGACAGCTACATATGTATAGAATATAATTAATTTTGGAAAATGGAACACGTGATGCAGAACCATAATGTTCCAGCTAAACTATAAGAAATATAAAGATGACGCCTTAGCAAAAGTTGTTCAGCCTGATGAACATTTTTCGGAGGCTTAAAATCCACGCGAACGAAGTCGCGGGCTTCGATAATCGAGTTTTGCCACCCAGATAAGCATTGTATATTTTTTTGCCTCATGTAAAATCGTGAAAACAACTTTTGCTGAAAATAGATAAACTTCTTCTAGCGAAAATTTTCTTTTGAAGAATTGTAGACAGTTTGATCTTGAACCTAAACTAGAAATAAATCTATTTTGTTTAGGGTTTTATTCAAAGCCGCTTTCACTAAAAATTTATTTATGTTCACTCAGACAGCGTATGTGTTTTGTATTATATATAGGGTTGCTCTATATATAAGTATGTTTATTATATTGACCCCCGCGCTACCTAATTTCCCATCACAATTTTTTTTTCTATATAGGTTGCATGGAAGAAATTGCTTAGCGAAAAGGTCGCCTTTTGCGCATTTCCTAGTTTTTAAGACAATTATGTGCTGTATTTTATTTTGTGCAATTAAGGATATTGTATTGTGTATTGTATTGTAATAATATGATATAATCATCCGATAATGACGTCCTGTTTTTATAAATAAATAAATAAATAAATAAAAATAAAATATCTTTATTTCGGACCTTTTTTGTCCATAGAAGAATTATACATTAGTCCTCTCCTCTCCCACATTCCCCAATTACATATATTATACATATCATATCACATATTACATGTATTTTTCCTAATAATATCATCAAAACATTTTAAATAATTTATAAACTTACAAGTCTTACTTACTTTTCAATTCTTACATTCGAGGGCCCATGGGTTTTAATCCAATGCGCCCACACCGGACCTTCAATCTTATTAGCAATAATGCTCATAATGCTATTAGGGCTGCATCGGATCCTGCGCATCAGAGATGCAGACCTTTTGCGTAAAATTGCATGAAAATCGTTAACTCCTGCATCCGCGAACATCCCTGATGCGCTGCAAAACCGAGGCAGCCGCAACAGCATCCTAAAAGCATCATTGTATTGAACTCTCAGGGTGCTGGCAGCTCGTGCGGTACAGTTAACCCACAAGCTGCAGGTATAGAAAGTTTGACAATATGCCTGAAATAAAGTTACCTTCACATCCGCCGTGCATCTCGCAAACCTGCGATCTACCATGTTACAGCGAACTGCCAGCGCCCTGCGTTCCCTTTCTACATCTAGGTCATCATTCATGTTCTCTGTGACTATATGTCCCAAATATTTAAAGTGTGTAACGCGCTTCAGGGGGACTCCTCCTAGGGTCGCTACAATCTTCGGGCAAGGTGCAAGTTTTCGTCCAACGCGAAATACCATTACTTCACTTTTTTTGGAATTGTAAATGAGCCCATAGGACTTTGCATATGACTCGCACACAGCAATCAACTCCCTCAACGCGCTGACAGATGGGGCTAGCAGCACCATATCGTCCGCATAACTGATATTATTGATGATTTTACCATCAAGAGAGCATCCTATTCCGGTACTACATAGCTCCTCAATCAGCCCGTTTATATACAAGTTAAAGAGGATAGGTGATGTCAGACCCCCCTGTCTCGTTTTATGTCAAACCATATTAGACTTTATTATCATATACATTAATGCTCAATGTTGGTCGACACTGAAACGCGGATACGCAGTAACGTCCGTCTTGCGAACCGCTTTTAGGTTTAGGTTTAAAGACTTTTATTCTCATAAAGACATATTTTACATCACTTACATGAGAACATAAATACAAGACATAAATATACTTATTCGTTGTCACACTGATAAACAGAATAAAACATACAAGTTCAGTAAATTGAGATTATGTGCTTAGCTAATTGTTTCTTAAATACATCGAACGAGTTAATATTTTTGATATCCGAGGGTATCTTGTTAAAAAGGCGCGCACCTTCGTATGTTATCGTCGATTGACCGTAATGTTTTGTCCGTGTCTTAGACAAAATGATGAAGCTCGCGCGTCGACTGCAGGTGCGCCCAACTTGTTTTTGCTTAGTAAACTTTAGGTTAGTACGAACTTTGTTGTTCATGATTTTGCGGATGAGAATGCAAGTATTATACGTATATAATTGTTTTATTGTCATTAGTTTAGTTTCGTGATAGATTTTAGTAGTTGGTGTTCGAAAATTATACTTTTGGAGTAACTTACTAGGTTTTTCTGGATTTTTCACCAAGAATGGCTGTGATGGTTCGTTTAGTATGCTTGTTACGTTACTATACTTGAACGTAGGAGCTCAGTGGTAAAGGGAATAAGCATTGTTTACGTTATTGAAGTTAAGCAACTCAGGGCGTGATTCACACTTGGATTGGTGACCACAAGTACAAACATTTGTCGAACTCTTCCGTTTTTCGGGAGGCACGTTAAGCTGTTGGTCCTGGCTGTGATCTAGTAATACGACAGTCGTTTAAATGTATAGCTTAAGTGTAAATCTGTATTGTAATTGTAACATAGCCCATCAGGCTGGGTAGGGACCAATACTGAACTGGGTTTCTTTCGGCGTAATCTTCCCAGCAGTGGTCGTTCCGAAACGCTAGTAGTTTTTAGCTTTTGCACTAAAATAATATTTAAAAAAAATGACCTTCAATAAGAGATAAATTTATCCTACATTGAATAAAAATTTTTGACTTTGACTTGACTTTGACTTCGTCAAGCTATGTCAGATATAAGGCAGCTTAAAAATCTGACACCAATGAAAAACATATCATTTACTTGTAGATTCTTACCAACTTGTTAAGTAAGTTAAGTAAATACATATTATATTTTGAGGGCAAGTTCTGTTAATGTCTCCCATGCTGGTCTGGGACTCCCATTCTGGTCAGGGAGAAATAAAAAAAACTTACAATGTACCAGCTGCTTCTCTTCCCACGCAGATCGTAAAAGCCGATCGAGGGAATGGGCAAAAATGCAAATCATGTTAACAGGCGATGCGGCTAGCAACCCATCACTGTATTGATTGCTTTTCCATCTACTCGCCCACCATGACGCTAAAAGTGGCTTTTGGGTCTTGCGGCCCTGGGCTCTGTATATAACCGCAAGACCCAAAATGCTCTGTCTGCCCCATTAGGGATAAAGACGTGATAGTATGTATGTATGTAAGTTCTGTTAAAGTATTTTTGATAAATAAAGTGAACTGTCCTCACGTTTGTTTATTTGGGAGCCCCACTTAAATATTAATTAATCCTTTTTTTAGTATTTGTTGCTACAGCGGCAACAGAAACACATCAGTTGTGAAAATTTCAAATGTCTAGCTATCACAGTTCATGAGGTACAGCCTGGTGACAGACAGACGCACGGATGGACAGGAGTCTGTTCCGTATTTACCATTTGGGTACGGAACCCTAAAAAACCATGTATTCGCCATTGTTTGATCTTAATAACAGATCTAAGTATTTGCGTTTAATTTAAAATTCTCAAGCTTATCATATTAACGAACAAAAATATTTATGCCAGTTTTCTTCCGGAATCTGATAAAATCTTCAAGACTTGTGGACAAGGAAAACAGAATGGCATTGTTCTTGACTCTTCACAATAGGAGACAGAAGTACTTCAAGATAACGCTTCAAAACTTTTTATCCAGCTTTTAGCGGTCCGTTAAACTTGGTACAAAAAGCTTTACACATATATTTATACGGCGCTAGAGCTTTATTAGCAAGCTTTTTTTGAATACGGACAAATCACTCAGATTAGCCCCAAAGTAAGTTCGAGACTTGTGTTATGGGAAACTAACTCAGCAACACTATATGTTTTAACAAAAAGATATATAGTTAAACATCCAAGACCCAGGTCAATCTAAAAATATCATTTTCCATCTTGACCTTACCGGAGATCAAACCCAGGACCTCCGGCATGACTGACTGGCATGATGACCACACTTGAAACTTTTATAGTTTATTTGTTCAATTTGTTGAATTGTTTGGAATGCCGTCGGCATTCTTTGAAGGTAGCATCAAAAAAGATGCGGCCTTTGTGTCGCTTCGACGGCATGCACACCAATTGGGTACATTCCTGTGTCAAAAATAAATTATTTGGTACTGTTCAGAAATTAAAACGTCGCAAATAATTTTTCTTGTCATTGATCATAACCATTTCCAACGTGATTTTAGATTTAGTATCGCAGAAAAACTGATATTAAAAGCACGTTTTGACTCAAAGAAACAATGACGTCTTTAGCCTACATTTCACACAAATCGCATAGAAAATGTTTGTTTTCACGTTAAGAACAAGTATCTAATTTAAGTTGTTGGAAGTACATTCAGAAAATTAACTATAAATATAATGTTAGTTTTGAATAAAACATTAACATTTTGCTTATGATTTTTATAACAGATAAGATACACCTGTAACTATATGAAATAGATAGGTACCTGCCATTTTTTTCTCAATAGGCCACCTGTCGGGCCTTTGATACACAGATAACACCAATGCCGACCTCCTACTGGTTGAGATAATTTAAGAATCCTCGTATATTTATATTATTATGGAAATAATATACATACATATATATTATCACGTCTGTTTCCCACAGGGAAATAGAATAATATAATATTACAATACCAAAGAAGCTCTTTCATGCCAGAGGAATGAAATAATATTAAGTTGGCAACATTTGGATATTCCGTGTGGTTTCCGGCAGAGTAGAATATGGCCACTCCCAAGTCCTTCCGTGGATGTCGTAGAAAGTGACTTAGGGAATACAAGCTAAACAAAGCTTATAAACATCCGTGAGACCTCTTCAACCCGTCTGGATAGCGAGGAGAGTGTAGGCCAAGTCCTCTGGCTGCTCTGGCCAAGTATGGCTCTGGTAGTACAGAGAGGGTCGCGCTCTTGCAGTGGAGACAAAAATCCTGATGCTGATGATGATGACTTTGATATTCAGAAAGATATCAAATTAAGAAACATATATAAATCAACTTATTATCCAAAACTTTATAAACCACAGATATCAAAAGTTCCAAAGCGGAAGTTTCCTCACTATCGAGTTTTCATATCATTCTTAAAGTCAAGGCAGTAAGGAACCTGCATAATGGCCTAAGTTTTCGTACGGGGTCGAAACTAAAAATTACGTCAGCCAAATTTCGTGTAAAGCGGTTATCGTAATAGTTGGTGATAGCATATTCAAGTTTTAACATATTCGTACCGGCAAGCGCAGCGTAAGATACTATACCAACTAGGTGGTCGGACGACCTTAGCAAGGTTGCAGGAAAATGGCTGGATACAGGCCGCATTCGATCGGTCGTTTTGGAAAACCTTAGGGTGCAGTGTCCAGCGGTGGACCTCCTGTGGCTGACATGATGATGATGATTCAAGTTTTACACTGCCCCTGTCATTCAAATTCAAATGTTTATTTAGTAATTTACACGTCAATAAGTATAATTTACATTAGATATAGTGTATATTTAGTAGGCTGTTCATCATATCAGCCACAGGAAGTCCACTGCTGGACATAGTCCTCCCCCAAGGATTTCCAAAACGACCGATCGGAAACGGCCTGCATCCAGCGCCTTCCTGCAACATTGCGCAGATCGTCTGACCATCTAGCAGGCGGGTGTCCTACGCTGCGCTTGCTGGTACGTGGCCGCCATTCGAGAACCTTTCTGCCCCACCGGCCATCGGTTCTTCGCGCTACGTGCCCCGCCCACTGCCACTTTAATGAGCTAATCCGCTTGGCTATGTCAGTGACCTTCGTTCTTCTACGGATCTCCTCATTCCTGATTCGATCACGTAGAGAAACACCGAGCATAGTCCTCTCCAGTAGGCTGTTAAAATTCATAATTTTTAATTTTAATCTTTGACAGTCCACTGCTGGACTATAAGTGTCGTCATGAAAAAGGAGGGTTGTCCATAATGACCACGCTAGGCAGGTAGGTTGATGAGAAAGTCGTTGCACAGACTTCTAAACAAGTCTTTTAACATATACAACATGGAATGGACATACACCCGTAATAAATCAAACCACGGACTATGCTAGGTCACTATAGTATAATAATAATAAAATAGCCTCCGCGGTGTAGTGGTTAGAGCGATCGGCTCATACCCGGAGGTCGCGGGTTCGATTCCCGGCGGGGGCAACGACTTTGTGTTGTTGTCCTAGTTTGGTTAGGACATTGTAGACTGATCACCTGATTGTCTGATAAATAAGATGATCCGTGCTTCGGAGGGCACGTTAAGCCGTCGGTCCCGGTCATTGTCTTTGACATTGGTTGTTACCTAAAACCATGTCAGAGGCCTTTAAGGTGGTTTTAAAACTCTGACACTAGTGTTAGTCACTAACACACACGATAAGAAGAAGAATTAAATAACAGTCAAATATTAGAAAAACTCTATTTCCATACGTGTGCCCGGGCAATTTGTATAGAAATATCATTTTTTTCGTCATCATTGTATTGCTGTCGTTAAGCTATGGCAGATGCCTTTCAACATCTTGAAAAATCTGACACTAGTGTTGGCCGCTTGCACATACAAAAAGCAAAGCATAAGAATATAAAAAAGTTATAATAATTATAATCCTCCTTGCCAGTCAGGTTAGGAGGACTAGGAATCCGCAAAATTTCCAGTGTCGCTTTGCCTGCCTTTTTGTCTTCCGTCCATAGTGTTCAAATACTTTTTAGCAAAATAATAAAAAATTGTACTTTGGAAATATCCTATGAGACGGAGGCCAAAACCGCTTGGTCAGAGGCATCCCAAAATTCAAAATTTCCCGAACACCCTTCCTCGCAGAGACAGTGGGACGAGCCGCTTTGCAGACTTGTACAGAGTAATCTCTTACAATCTTCTGACAACAACTCTGTAGAGCGCGCTCGTCTCATTGCAACTGCTGAGTGGGAGTCTGGCTTGTGGTTGCAGGTTCTGCCTTCCTGGAACATTGGGACTTTCCTGGATGACCACACCTTTCGTTTGGCGACATGCTTACGTTTAGGAGCAAAGACAAACGTTCCACATCTTTGCCCTTGCGGTAACACTGTCGACCAGTTCGGTCACCACGGACTCTCGTGCACGAAGAGCGCCGGCCGAATGGCACGTCATGCTAATTTAAATAATATAGTACACCGCGCTCTTGTCACCATCGGGTTGCCAGCAATTTTAGAACCAAATGGTTTGGCCCGCGATGATGGCAAGAGACCGGATGGTATGACGCTTGTGCCGTGGAGGTTGGGAAAGCCGTTGGTGTGGGACGCTACGTGTGTCGACACTCTGGCGGCCTCCCATCTTCACGGCACAAGCTCTAAGGCTGGCGCAGCTGCAGCCGCTGCGGAAACCCTAAAACGGCGCAAATATGAATGCTTAGGGAATGGCTTCATATTTGAGCCGTTTGGGGTTGAGACTTTAGGTCCGTGGGGACCATCAACTCACAAACTTTTTAAATTTTTTAACAAAAAATTAGTCGAGGTGTCGGGTGACCCAAGGGCTGGCAATTATTTCGCCCAACGAATAAGCATTGCCATCCAACGTGGCAATGCTGCCAGCCTTTTGGGCACTCTACCGCAGGGCAATGATCTGGAAGACGTTTTCTATTTGTAAGGTTTTTCTTTTTTATTATTATTATTTGTTTAGTTTAATTTAGAGTATAATTTAGATTTTAATTTAGTTTTTAATTTAGTTGTTAATTAAGAATATTAAACTGTTATTTTAATTTAAAAAAAAAAAAAAAAAAAAAAAAAAATCCTGAACAAGTATTATCGTTACCTTAAGAAGATAATGTACAAATGTGGAAAGTTTCTAGAATCCTCCAACGTCTTGCCATTAAATTTTCATATGATATTCTGAAATGACGTCAAGCGATACTTAAGAGATGAGAGCTCGAGGAGACTTGTGGAATCACTTAGCGTGTCTTGTGGTATAAAATGGAATAAGTTTTCAAAAGTTGATGTACTTTATTCTAATGATGACCCATGAAATCCTAATAAAACCGGTTAAGTGCGAGTCGGACTCGTGCATGAAGGGTTTCTTGTAAGTAAACCTCCTTTCATTTTAACTTTGTTTTAATTAAAATTTAGTTTAGTTAAAATGTAAAAAAATATGTAAAAATGTAATTTTATGTAAATGTTATACCGGCCACAGTATACATAATCGGTGAAATTTTCAAGTGTCTAGTTATTACGGTTAAAGAGATATAAACCCTGTAACAGATGGAAGGACATACAGCTGAGTCTCAGTAATAGGGTCCCGTTGGCACCCTTTGGGCACGGAACCCTAAAAATGATAGAATTTAAAGAATAAACGTCAAGATGTTTTTTTTTGGATACTTAGGTGATTTAGCCTGCAATATCCTAACCAGACTGCAAACAACTTTCACAAAAAATGCTTTCCAGTGGGATTCGAACCCATGACCTTCGGAATCACAAGGCAAACGTCTTCACTGGACCATGGAGGTCTTTCTCGTTAACTACTACAATGAAAATGTTATTAAAGTGAACTCCACACATAAGTTTTAGTATCTTAACACACTACATACGGTTTTAACTCTTAACACAATAAGGAAACATAGTTCCAGTGTCCACGACAAGCAACTTTGTAGTTTAATTTTATGGCACATAAAATGCGGGATAACATATCTATATGCAAATACTAAGGAATTCTGTTGAAAGGAATATATGGTGCGAAAAGAATTCGCAAGTTTCCTGAAAGTTCTTTCTTTCGAGGTTGTTGTTTTATTAGATAGGCATTTGTTTTTAGGGTTCTGTACATAAAGGATGAAAACGAAACCCTATTATTAAGACTCCGCAGTCCGTGAGTCCGTCAGTTTATCTCTAGGCTGTATTTCATGAACCGAGTTAACTAGACAGTTGACATTTTCACAGATTACTAACAAATACTAAAAACAGAAAAAAAAATTTAGTGGGATTCGGACCCATGACCTCCGAAATCACAAGGTAAACGCCTTGATCACCGAACCACGGAGGCGGTATCTTCCTTCTTAACTACTACAATGAAAATGTTATTAAAGTTAAATCTGTACCTAAAGGATGAAAACGAGGCCTTAAGATTCCGCTGTCCGTCGGTCTGTCACCAGGCTATATCTCATGAACCGTGTTAGCTGGACAGTTGACATTTTTACTGATTACGTATTTCTGTTGCCGATAATACAACAAATACTAAAAACAGAATAAATAAATATTTCAGTGGGGCTTCCATACAAAAAACGTGATTTTTATAGATCATGGTACGGAAACCTTCGGGCGCAAGTCCGACAGGCACTTGGCCGATTATTAAATGTATCTTATTCCTGTTTTAAATTAAATTATGTCAATGCAATATAATGATGACAGAAAGATGATCTGATGATGAAACTGAAAGGTGGCCATAGGAACTCAATAAAAAATGTAAACGTGGCAATGCTGCCAGCCTTTTGGCCACGTTGCCGAGGGGTAATATTTTAGTGGGACTACATAATTTGTAATTTTTAGTTTTAATTTTAGTTTTAATTTAAATTTTAATAAGTTTGTATAGTTTTAATTTAATAAAAAATAATATTAACAATGGTAAACTTGTCAGAAAGGTACTCAAAATCCTAAAACAACTGCTGATTTCCTATTTTTTGCAGTACTCTCTACGTAGACAATAATTTACCTTAAACCTTTTCTACTGTAGAGCCTAAATGAGCCATATATTCTATTAAGGAGCTCGGTGATTTGGCGGGAGTGTGCATTAGTAGCGCTTTCGCAAGTAAAGCGATACCGGGCATGATTCGCACTAGGATGGGTGACCACAAGTGGCATAAAAAAAATTCGAGCTATTCCGTGCTACGAAAGCCACGTATAAGCCGTTGGTCCTGGCTGTCATCATTGTATGGCAGTCTTTAGCTATGTCAGATGCATTTAGGTAGCTTAAAAATCTGACACCATTGTTGGCCACTTAAACACACGAAAAACAAACAAAACAATTCTATTCAGTAACATAAAAGACATAACATAACCTAACCAAACAGCTGAAAGCTACGGTATCTCCAAAGATAATACTCTAAATAATATGAAATAAACTATAAATCCTGGAAACAAAGTAGACCTAAACACACAACCGTAAGCCGAATATCGGGGCAAATAGAAAAAGCTAAACGTCGGTTTGCAAATGGTGCCGGGGTCGGTAGTAGTTCTATGAAAATAAAAAAAAATGGAACGAAGTTCCTTATCGCGCGTTGCGAAAGGGGGTTAGACGTAAAAAATTAAGACCAAAAGTTGTAACGACACTTTTTGCTATAGTTGTAAGCCGTGCGGCGTGCGCGTGTTTATCTGTCTGTCTCTCTCTCTCTTTCGAACTTCGTTCCATCCGGGTGTCCCTTGACACCAGCTTTCAAGATTTTTTTACCTACCACCTACCATATACCAGTAATGTTTTATTTTTTACTAGCTGTTGCCCGCGACATCGTCTGTGTAGGATATTAATTCACACAATATCTTTATAAATTGTATCCTATGTGTTATTCTGATGTATAAGCTATATTCTTGTAAAGTTTTATAAAAATCCACGTAGTAGTTTTTACGTGCAAGAGTAACAAACATCCATCCATACTTACAAACTTTTGCGTTTATAATATTAGTAGGATTTATTATGATTTGAGTTTAATTTGTATGTTCGGTATGGTTTTTTTTGCATTTATTGTTAGTCTACTTGTATTATACTTAAATGATAATAGTTTGAAAAAAAAAATTGTTAAGAAAATGGCTCTTGCTTGTTTGAAAATTCTTTATTGTACATAAAAAGACACAATATTAAAAATACAAAAACATAATATTTGATCCTGTGTCAATCACCTACCATTAGAGACTTATTCCCCTTATAGAGGTACCTACTAAAAATATATAGGTAAATAGTATGGAAATGAATAAACTATAAATTCTGGAAACAAAGCAGACCTAAACACACAACCGTAAGCCGAATATCGGAACAAATAAAAAACGCTAAATGTCGGTTTCATGGCGAATTGCGCCATCGCCCGCAGACGGCGCGAGGTGGCCGTTTTATGGAAATACTGCAGGTTCGTGCTAATAAAACGAGATTCCTTTTCCCCATGTTTGTTCAATTGATTTGATTTTAGCTCTATAGTGCCCAAAATGTATAACCATTGCTCTTATATATTTGATTCTCGTCGCAACTTGTTGTCGACCGCAATAGCATATCTGATAGTAAGTTTATTATCCAGTCTTTGGCCTTCAATGAAAAGAGATGGAAATCTCTCAGTCGTCTAGGACAATAGTAGCAGTAGTAGGTCCATAAGAAAACCATGAACTAGGTTTAAAATCATCCTCTATCCGGCTCCGAAATAACCATTATTACCATTTTATTCCTTACGTTATGTAAATAAAGTATATACAGTGACCGAATAAAGAGAAAGGTTTCCTAATGGCGTCAACCTATATTCTAAAAATACATAAAAAGTATCGAAATGAATCAACTATAAATTTTGGAAACAAAGCAGATACACAGCCGTAAGCCGAATATCGGAACAAATAAAAAACGCTAAATGTCGGTTTGATGGCGAATTGCGCCATCGCCCGCAGACGGCGCGAGGTGGCCGTTCATGGAAATACTGCAGGTTCGTGCTAATAAAACGAGATTCCTTTGCCCTGTTTGTTTTTATTTTAGTGACAAGAGGGCCGGCTGTTTTTTCGCTCAACGGGTCAGCATTGCTATCTACCGAATAACGCAGCCAGCGACATTTTTTAAATTTAGCATAATTTGGTATAGGTTTATTTTATAGCTTAATTTAGTTTAGTTTTAATAATCTGTATTCTTGTTTTTATCTCTTTCTATAAAGTCAATTAAAATTTGATTGATTAGAAGTTAGCAGACTCATTCCAGTTGGTTTGTTTTAAGGTTTTTTTTGCGCTTGTACTATCTTTTTACTAGTTATAAGACCTAAAGCCTATAAACTTATTTTTTTGTATGTCTACTACATTGCATAATATGCATACTTAATAATACTTATACTTAAAAATTACACTTATTGACGTGTTAAAGTGCCTATAAAGGTCTAGTTGCTATTTCATTATTTAGTTTGAGTACTAAATAGGCAAAATTGGAATGTTCCAACTCGCGAATTTCACTCTAGCCAGTTGACGAATAGGTACCTCACTAAAATCCCAATAAAAAAAAGAAAAATAAGTTTAGGTGCTGAATAAATTTACCTAACAAAATAGCAATGTTATATTAACGTAAAATCCGCAGGTTTCGTGAATAGTTTGGTACAAATGTAAACATCGAAAAGGTATGAATTAATTAGTTTATCCGCTAACAATATAGTTTAATTAAACTGTTTAATCCAAATTGGGGCTTCTAAAATCTGATAGTTCATTACTGGAAGCTAATACTCTGTGACTAGCTTTTGTCCATGACTTTGTTTGCGCAAATCAATCGATAATGGATCTGGCCAATGGATCTACTGAGAGTGATTAGATTAAACGTGGGCTATGGCGTCACTCTCTGGTGTCTTAAACAGCTTTTTTTTAATACATTTATAATGTAGAAGGGACATGCCCTTAATAAATCGAACTATGGGCTATACTAGATTACTATAGTGTTTTGTGTACTATAGTGATTACTAATGATGATCAAATAACAGTCAAAAAACAAGTGGTAGCAAAACAGTAGTTGGGCTTGACAGTAACAAAATTTACGCTAGTAAAATCAAATATATTTCAGAAACGAATTCCTAAATCTAAATATGGTGTTTACGCTTACAATATTAAATAGTAAGACCTATTTAAAGATACCCTACCCCACACGGGCAACGGAATGCTCCATAAAAGCCGCAGACAGAGATATGTGGAGGAAAATCGCAAGAGCAGCGGCCATGGACGAACAACCTAATCCATAATCACGACCACTCTGATAAGAGTGCACGACTAAGAAGAAGAACCCCACACGGTGGGTTAGTCGAAAAAAATGTTGACTTTCACTTTCCATTGTATGGGGGCATCAGAAAAAAAAAGATTTTATTAAATCACTTTGTCGGCGTGGTACCAATGTCAAATTGCAACTTTCTAGGACTTATGGTCACTGAGTAGAACCGCGGACAGAAAGATAGACAGACATGGCGAAACTATAATTATAACTATAAGCTAATGTCACTCGGGATAATATATAGTTTCTGACAATACAAAGATAGATTAAATAAGTTTTTTGAAAAAATTTCATTTTTTGAACAAGCTTTTATTGTGTGGCCAAAGTACTTATCAAGACAAATGAAATAAGCCCAAACTCGATTGTGTTGGATCGTTTTATAACTGAGTTCTATCGACCACCATCTATCTGCGTGATCAGACCCTAAGCATCGTCTCCCATAAAGTACTCGTCACGATAACACAAACGAGACCTACTCGATGAGGTTATGTTGTTTTATAACTGAGTTCCGTCGAATATCTCCCGGCTCCATCATCAGAACAGCTCATTGACTTCATAATATTGTATTGTCATCCGACTTACACAAGTATACAAAATTTCAGCTAAATCGGTTGAGGATAACTGGTTGGAAATTGAGTTCAAAGATTCCACCCGAACAAACATACATTGCAAGTTAAATAAAAGCTTGTAAAATTCTGATAAGTTCCGGTGTTGAATGCTAAGAACGCGTTCGAAAGACAGGTGCACGTCTAGCCCACGACGAGCGAGGTTTAAATTACAATACATTTGAGTTCCATAACATATTAATGCAACTCAAATTGCATTTGCCGAACTTCACACGCTTACGCCTCGTGCCCGCCTGTCGCTTGCCCCGACTGGTCTTCGGTAAATGCACTTTGAGTTGTATTTGTGTATGACAGGACTTAAATTATATGCAACACATTTCAAAGTGCGCTAGGCGTGCGCTTAGGGTGCGCGTGTCGTCTCAACGCGCCTAATATATTCAAAAGAGGGAAATAGAGACGACATTATATTTCATATTTTCGAGAACAATAACCAGGTGCCTAGGCAAACGGTAACTTAATTCAAATACATTAATCTAACTTTCTTTGGAAGTATAATTTCGGGTCTTTTGCATAATTGACGATTTTAGGGGAAAGTGAAATGAGTAATTCGAGTTTAGACATCTTGTAACAGGCCTTTAGAAGGTAGGCAGGTAGGGGTGGCTACTATTTACAATTTCGGTATTAAATTACACATAAATTCATTAAATGCGAATCATTATCGGGTCTTTTTAGTCTCCACTGCAGGAGCACGACCCTCCGCGACTGATTTGTGAATTGACCTTAGGGCCGGTCCGTCAAGTAAATACACTATGTTAAAAAAGACCCTTTCCGATCCGCTAAGGTAATGTTGGGTAGCTTGTGCAGGTTCTATTTATTGGTTACACTCAAGCCAGGAATAGCAAAAAAAAAAAAATTGCGGCTTCCTTAAAAATTAAATACCTACCGTTTAAAAATGTATGAAGCTGCATATTTTAGTCTCTAAAACATATAAAGGTGCACAATCTAAATCGAACCAGTAAATTTATTTATTTATACTTCATTGCACATATGAGTATACAAATGGTGAACTTAATGCCATAATATGGCTAGCGGAGAATGTCATATTATGGCATTCTCAGTAATAAATTCGTAAATGTAGGTAAACTATCTCAGACGCCACCTCAACTTGCGATGTCTGCATTTAGTCATGAAATGTGATAAACTAGAGCTTATCCGCTCACATCGTGATGTACGGGACAGATCCGCCATCTTGAAACCGAGATAACAGACGCTAGAAGCGGAGTCTCAAATGTTGTTTTGTCATAGTGTGGAAGCGAAAGCGATTTAGAATTTTATTTCTTAATTAAATTAAATCTTTATTGACCACAATGGTACAAATGGTGAACTTAACGCCATAATATGGCTAGCAAAGAATGTCATATTATGGCATTCTCAGAAATAAATTCGTATGACATTTTCAGAAATAATTCGTGAATGTAGGTAAACTATCTCAGACGCCACCTCAACTTGCGATGTCTGCATTTAATCATGAAATGTGATAAACTGGAGCTTATCCGCTCACATCGTGATGTACGGGACGGATCCGCCATCTTGGAACCGAGATATCAGGCAGATGCTAGGAGTCTCAAATGTTGTTTTGACATAGTGTGGAAGCAATAGCGATTTAGATTGTTTATTTATTATTTCTTTACTAACCACAATGGTACAAAAAGATGGACTTAATGCTAATGCATTTTCTACCAGTCAGTCTAGGAAAAACAAATAAATTTCAGTCCATGATACTAAACAACTTTCCCCTATGAACACGAAAAGTAATTGTTGGCCTCCCATACAAGTTGACCGATTAGCTGATCCAAGTTTGTATGGAAAGATAACAATTATTTTTCATGTTTCAACACATATTTCTTGGAGAAACTTGTTCACTATATATAACAGCCTGAATTAAGCCTTAAAATAGTTTCAGTATATTTTGTTAGACCTTATATTTCAGGTCGCAGGAGTAATATAATATTATAAATAACCATAGCGTTTTGTACATTTTAACGACGCATTACAAACAGAAGTACAATAAGGACTTCTACTTATTGATATTCCTGGGCTACTAGCTATGATTTCATGATCGTCCCGGTACAAATAAAGAGGAGGAAAAATAGGCCTTCTGTTATTTTATGTTCATCAGAACCGCTCCTGTTGTCACCATTCTGTTATTTTATGTTTATCAGAACCGCTCCTGTTGTCACCATGAACATAGCCCTATTCCTGTACCGCAGTTTGACAGCGTTTGCACGTGACGAGAATATTTGTCTCCCATACAAGTTTGTATGGAAATAATGACAAAATAAATGGACGAATCCTTTAGCTATATCCTGCTCTAGCTTTATTAATTTTTGTGAGTCATGGTATGAACATTTATAGTTTGGTAATTTTGCTATGATTATAAACTGTTTATGTACGATAAAGATATAGGTACAACAATAATAACATAGGGTAGGTAGAGAAATCAAGGTGAGTTATTTCCTACTATTTCCTATTCCTATTCCTACTATTCCTACTATTCCTATTCCTACTAATATTATAAATGCGAAAGTGAGTTTGTATATTTGTTTGTTTGTTTGTTTGTTACCTCTTCACGCTTAAACGACTGAACCGATTTGGATGAAATTTGCTTAGTTTGAGACTCGGGGAAGGACATAGGGTACTTTTTATCCTGAAATTCCCACGGGGAGCGAAGCCCGCGGTTACAGCTAGTAAAATTATAATGCGAAGAGTTATACCTGTGTGAATCAGTTTATGCAAATAGATAGGCTGGATGAGACCTATAGAAAAAAAATAAGTTTAGTTTTAGAAAATAATTTTGTTAGATTGACCTGGGTCTTGTTGGTTCTTGTTTATCTATATATAGTCTTGTTATAATATATAGTATTTTTAAGTTAGCTTCCCATAATACAAGTCTCGAACTTACTTCGGGGCTAGCTCAATCTTTGCAATTTGTCCGTAAATATTTATCTATTATTTATTTATAGTTAATAAACTATCATTTTAAATTTTAGTCTTGTTTTTTGTTGCCACTTCTTCTGCAAGTGTGCTTATGAAGCGGCACTAAGCTGTAATGAATGACCTGACGTCCACAATTATTATGAAATCAAAAGCAAAATTGACAATTATTAAATAAAAAAGTATCCAAAAATAATTAAATAAATGTTTGACTATAACTTGACTGTCTTTAGTTTTACAATATTTTCAGTAAATGCTAATGCTCTATACTAACTGCAGTTTATCATTTACTCTTCAGCTGACACTTCTTTGAAATGCCTTCTAGGAACTATAAAAACATTTAGGAGAACTGAAATAACAAAGATTTCATTGAAAAAGAGTCTTATTATAATTTCAAAGCGTGAGCTGCGTTTGTCACCGGGATTAGGGTTACCAAATTCAACAAAGAAAATACGGGAATTCCAGATTCCAGCCGCTGGTGGAAAATTACGCAGTCGTATACCTCTTCAGCCTATAATTATGTCTGCATAAGATTAAGTATGCGCGTAAATTAATTGTACGATAAATTTAAAGTTTATTTTAAACACTTTTGTGAAGTTAAGTAGTACATTATTTAAAACGTGAGTGGAATAGTGTGGGTCAGGTTCATCCACGACGAACGCAACGCGACCTGATGGCAGACGTTTTAAAAAAAGGAGAGGTCAAAAGTACCCGTAACGGCGGGCATGCATGAAGAGAGTGATGAATGTAGATAAAGCGAAAGAGATCTGTTAGGATCGTAGCAAACAGTAGTCTAAAGTCTCTGTCAGATACCATTGTGGAAAACATGATGATGATGATGAGTAATAGAAAAAAACAATAAGTACTTTACTTGCAGTTTTACATATTAATAATAAGATTTACAAATATACACACTGGCCTTCATTGTGTTGATAAACGGTTACTTCTTTAGTTATTAGGTATAGGTGATAATTATGTATGTATTGTATGAAATGAAATAAAGATAAAATTCCTCGTACAATAAATTTACGCGCATACTGAAACGAATGCAGGCATAATTATGAAATAACGCAAAGCCCCTAGTTGCCAAGCGTGAGTGCTGAGATAAGATAAAACGTAGTTTTTTTTCGCCAACAATTTACACAGACATGTAACTTATTACAATAAAAACATTAAATACAGTGTTTAATAGTGCAGATTGGAGGAGACTGGAGCCTGATGAAGGCAGGGCCTGTATCACAGTACTCCAGTGCTCCCCGCCTCTGGACAATTACATTTCACTAGGAATATTTTCCCGTTTGCGAGTGCTGTACGCGCATATTATCTTTACAAGTTACCATAGAGTATTATAAAAATAAATATTTAGGCAGAGCTCCCATACAATAAACATGATTTTTTGATTTTTTTATAGACAATGATACGGAATCCTTCGTGTGCGAGTTCGATTCTTACTTGGCCGGTTATTTTTCTATAAACTGCCTATCGTTTGGTGACCCTATCCCACAGAGTATATACTGTCTTTTTGCAAGCAAGGGTCTCATGTTCGTGATTTAATGGTTGTAACATAAGGGCAAATGTACCTTACAAATGTTATGTGACGTTTATTTTTTGGTCAAAATATTTAGGAGTTATGTTGCGACAACGGTTAAAATTATTTGAAAATTCAATATCTACTTGTTCAGAAACAATTTATTAAGTCTAGATATTGATTCTATGTTCCTAATATGCGACGGAGCGTTGAGGAAGTGCTCTAGTCTCAACATGTGAGGGTCAAAAATTTTTTTGAACTTTAACTCTATTTATACATATAATAATCTTTATATATAAAAATTACGTGTCACGTTGTTTGTCCACTATGGACTCCTAAACTACTGAACCGATTTTAAATTTGATTTGCACACCGTGTGCAATGTGATCCAACTTGAAAGATAGGATAGCTTACATTCCAAAAGTCCACGCGAGGGAAGTCGCGCGCATCGGCTAGTATTTTGTATAAAATTATTGATTTTTAACAGTATTACAATTCTCGGATTATCATCCAGATTAAAACATGTTGAAATTGCTTGTTAAAACGGCTTGAACGTGAGGGTCGTCTGTTCAAATCCCATTCATGGCACACGTGTTTTAATTTGAATATTCGTGTACCCTTATAGGTGCACAAAAAATGGCTTATGGATTGTTGCACTGCTCAATATTCCTTACTTAAGTATCCTGAGGTTCTCAGTGATGTGCACAAATATTTTTGACGGTACAATTATCTTACCTAAATTGCGAGAACGGGTGCATAATAATATCTAGCAGTGGCGTTGGGTGAGAATTTGGACTAGTACAGCTATAAAACTATAAAACGAATTAAATACCTACCTAATTAGGTTATATAAAACATAATAAGCCGTCCCATGTCCGGCTTATTTTTATTAACTTAGTATGAGTGGTTAATATGTATCTGAGTGTGTTTATACATTTATCATTGTGAGTTTATTTCAATAAACAGAGAGAATTTTCGTATTTTGAATATATGGGTGCGTGCAATCCAGGCATGCTGCTAGTTTACGGCTTGTGAAAATAGTAAGTGCGCCGATATACGTAGGTTAATTGTTGTTAGTAATAAATGCATATATGTTAAAAGCCCCTAAGGGAACTCGATGGGAATCGGCTTCTAAGGAGGCTCCGCCACTGATATCTAGTATCCGATACTTTTTTAGGATGGCATAGGGTAGACAAATTCTATTTGTACGAAATGTACGCTACTGGTATATTTCAAATATAAAGGCGGCATATTGACGTAGCCGTATGCCAAAAATAATCTTTGGATCCCTAAAGAAATAGACAGAAATCAGTCGAGTACCCAGACATCGTTCACAGAAGGCTGATATCGAGGCCCTTGATGCGTGGAGCTAAGTGCTGCCCTTTTCTGACCTTTCAGATATTCACAGCAATAAACCTTTTCTTTATTTGTGAGAAACTACAAATAGTACTTAGTTGTTAGATAAAAAGGAAGGAAAAAATATTATTTACTATTTTAACACTAGCTGTGCCCCTGGGCTTCGCTCCCCGTCGTAGTAGTAGTGGTTAGTAGTAGTTTCGTGATAAAAACTATCCTATGTCCTTCCCTGGGTATCAAAGTATATCCATATCAAATTTCATCTAAATAGGTTCAGTCATTGAAGCGTGAAGTGGTAATAAACAAACAAATATACAAACTCACTTTCGCATTTATAATATTAGTATAGTAAGTATAGTATTAGTAAGGAAGTGAGGATGGTTTCGCATTTTCACCCACTCCCTAGATTGGCTTTAACGATCTGCGCGGGCAGAGAAGTAGTAGATACATTACATGTTGTTTTTTTTCAGCTACGATAAGCGTGGTCAAGTATATCCGCCAGGCAAATTAATAAATACCCCCACGACACAATATTAGTCATGAGTGGCGGAACTATTCCTATTCCAGTGGAACTGACCTCCGTGGTGCCATCTATTATTTGCTTTGTAAATTAAAAACGCCCACTTTCAAGAGTAAACAATTTCTAAGATTTTTATCATGTAAAACTGCTAAGACCGTACTATCGGTCTATCCGTTTGAGAGCTACGATTCCACAGACAGACACACAATAATTATATATCACAATGTATTCTCAGTCCATCTAATTTTTATATCAGTATAATTGTAAGTTGACGTTTTTGGAGCAAATGCTGCAGTGCAGTTTGTTACCGCTTCTTCTGTACTTGGCAGTAAATATAAGTAATTTATGATCTAACGTCAACATTTACCTTTTAAGAAATCGAAAGAAATAGAAACTTACAATTATCAAGTGATATAAATATCCAAAGAGAAATTAATGATTTTTCAAAATTATAACACTCTTTTTGTCGGGGTTCAACAACATGATAAATAAGGCTACGTTTTCTAAGTATTTCACTTGATAGCTAAAACTAGAAAAGATAAAAGTAGATACATGTATACAAAAGAAATTGTTCTGAGTGTTTATTAGCTCTGGGCCCAAACAGCGTTCCTGGGACCTCTTTGATGTGAGGCGAGAAGAGGGAACAATTTATGTGGAGATTGTATTTGGTACCTATATGTTACTTAAGAATTTCTTTACCCTAGACTTTTTCATACAAAGGTACTCTACGTTTTATTTTGAAACCACATTATCAGATTTCGGTAATTTATTCGGTATTCAAATTTTAAATAAATTGCAATCTAGGGTTATGTTTGGTTACCTACATTAAAACTATGAACTGGAAAGAAAATTTATGTAGAAGTTTTCCATACTGATGGTCAAAAATATATTTATTTAAAAACTTTATTGAGCCAAAAGCTACAAAAACTTAATGCTAAAGCATTCTCTCCCTGTCAACCTTTAGGAAAAGAAAACAGACAAAAAAGTTGGCATCTAAATAACCGATAAAAATGATATATCATCACACTAAATTCTATTTCAAGTTCAAATTTTGACTGAAAACCGGTTATAGGTATGCGCAATATCTTTGAATTACAAAATTTTGCCGAAATCGGGCATGTTGTTTCGAAATAAAACGTAAAGGATCTACGTTTGAATGGAAAAATGAAGTTTAATCTAGGGTAAAGAGACTCTAAAAGGCTCATTTGTATTGGCCGTTCTGGTACGCATTCGGGGTGCGGGAGATTTCTGAAACGCATGCCATACGGCACGCATGCGGGTAACCGTTTTTACTAGTTGATGCAGCTCGAATTCGGGATGCGAAAAAATTACGTTACGTATGCGGGGAGTTAGCCACATCGGCTAGCTACCCATTACTACAGGGTGGCCAACTTGGAGGTATACAACTTTTTTTTGCCGCCATTTTGTTTTGGCGGTAAATATGACAGTTGTTGCATGAATATTACTTTGTGTAGATACGGCAAATTTATTATGGAGCGTTTTACGATGGAACAACGTCTTTTAATTATTAAAACGTTTAACGAAACATTCAAAATAATGTTTCCCGGTCGATTAATTTCGAGAAACGGTGACATTGATTGGTCCCCAAGATCGCATGATTTACCAGCTCCTGACTTTTATCTGTGGGGAAGCTGTGGGGCTATCTAAGGGGACGTGTCTATGCTAACAGGCCAATGAACCTTCAGCAATTAAATCAAAATATTCGAGACACACTCACTGAGATAACGTAGGAAATGTGTGAAAATGTGATGAAAAACGCGATGAAAAGGGTTCACATCTGTGATGCTGCTAGAGGTGGACATGTCTGACATTATTTTCCATGTTTAACTGCTGGCCCTAAATATTATATTTAACAAGGAATACTTGATATATTATATATTTCATAGAATAAAAATACAAAACTAAAGTGTATACCTGTTATTTGGCCACCCTGTATTTTGATTCCTTTTCTCACCTTCTCGGACACCATTACGTTAAAAGGGGCCTTTGGTCTTGCGGCCCGGGGCTCCGTCTGCGGGAGTTGAAAGACCCACAATGCTAAGTCTGCCCCATAAATACGTGTAACAAACATCTGTACGAGTGCTTATACTCGTAATTAGCCGTCGGGTATAGTCGCGTGTTTTATTTTTAATTAACCTTTGTTCAAAAGTCAGTTTTCCTAATTAGTTTTAGCAAAAATGCCTTTTAAACTTACTTAGGTTTTTGGCTTTATTTCTTTTCTATATTGCTAGGCAAAATTGAAAATCCCCGACTGTCAAGAACGCCATCTAGTGATGAGAAGCGGAACTATCGATACTTGATATCCGTAGCGCTCTCTATTACTTGCTAGGAAAACCCCTGACTTTCAAGCGTTAACCCCCAATAGCTGAATCGATTTTCTTCAATTGCTTGCATTCATGTAAATAAAACCGCATCAATATCGGTCCAAGCTAAACAAAGCTGATTGCTTGATGTTTATAACATCAATAAGACCTCTCCAACCCGTCTGGCCAGCGTGGAGAGTGTAGGCCAAGTTCTCTGGCTCCTCTGACCAATATGGCTCTGGTAGTACAGAGAGGGTCGTGCTTCTGCAGTGGAGACTAAAAAGACCTGTTGATGATGATGATGATACAACTGTTGCATAAAATACTACTTACGTTGTTAATTAACCCTTGCCTTTTGTAATTGTAAAAGGCATTCTAAGGTTTTTTCGGTCTATACTTTTTCTAGAAAGAAAATATCCGTCTATGTACTAAGTACACTCGCAAATAAAGAAAACCTTTTGGCGAGTTATCTAGAAGCCACTCGTACGTGTCTCAGACATGTGGAACTAAAGGGCACTTTGTTCCTCACTTCAAAGGCCCCAATAGTGTCGGCGGAGCTAATAAACACACCAGAATCTTTATTCCGTCTTACGTTATTTTTAGAAACGCTTTTCTTTTCTTACGTATTACGTCTTTGATTTTAGGATTCCTTTTCGACTTTCACTTGATATTTTTGGATAATTAAGATGCTTTGAGGGTATTTTTATTGGGAGCGTAGTATTAAAATCTTCCTTTTGACCCTTAGGTCAAAGGGAAGATTTTTAATCGGTGGCGATAAATTACAGATGCAAGGTACGGTAGCGCGAAAGACTAAGGTGCGAAAAACTTGATGTAGAAATTTTCGCGCAATCATTCTTCATATTACCACGCTTTAATACTCGTATAATGTATTATCTTTCTTTATCATTTGTCATGTTTTTCGTATCCTTGTTTTGGGAACCTCCGTCTGTCACACTTTAGTAACAAATAAATATAAAAAGAGCCTCGTATTTATGAAGAAGCCACTTGTAAGTACGTGTTTCAAACATCTGAATCGAGAGGGCACTTTGTTCCTCACTTCAAACGATGGAATATATCTGGAGAGTGAAGCTAATATACACACACGATCTGGCAAAGTCTTATTTCGCTACGAGTATACGTTCTTTTTAAAAAGACTTTCCTTTGAATGAACGAATGAAAGAATGACTATAGGAATTAATAAAAAAATATTTTTTGCGCCAATACACTAAAAGAAAAAAAAAACGCTAAAAAATAGTTATACAAAAATACATTAGTTACGATGGGCGGTCTTATCGCTTAGAGCGATCTCTTCCAGACAACCGATGGATGGAGAGGAAATGTAGGCACGTTAGAAATAACGGTGGTGCTTCCTTTGTATATTTGTATGGATTTATTTACCTATCCCACTAATATTATAAATGCGAAAGTGAGTTTGTATATTTGTTTGTTTGTTTTTTACCTCTTCACGCTTAAACTCCTGAACCGATTTGATGAAATTTGGTATGGATATAGTTTGAGACTCGGGGAAGGACATAGTCCCGAAATTCCCACGGGGAGTGAAGCACGTGGGTACAGCTAGTTTTATACATATTAGATTACTTTGACAAATTTAGATGAATAGGGGTGACGACAGGGTCCGAAAAGTATGATTGTAATTAGTCCGTCTTTTAGATTATCCAAAAATAATGGACCTATATTTTTCATTTTATCAAAAAAGTAAATATTCACAAAGATACGGAGCGTCAAAGTTCCGGAGTGGGGGCTTGCCATGTTACACTTAAGTAAAAATCGTGCTTAAGTGTGATGTCACGCGAAATTTCAATGCGGCGTATCTTTGTCATTTTAGGTTTCTCAGAGAAAAGAAAAAATACGTGTACAATACTTTTTAATAATCTAACCGATGGACCAAAATATTTTTCCATTCGTCATGCCTATTCGAGGCTCTCTTTATTAAAAGCGTATTTGCAAAGATACGAAAAACGGAGATTAAATAAACACGAAAGATTAAAATTGCAAAAAACGGTGACGCAAAAGACTAATCTGGTAACGTCAATATCCGAACCTTCGCGCCAAAGTTCTTCGGACTTTCGTACCTCTGTACTTTTATGCCACTGTTTTTGGAGATTTTAGGCAGATATAAGATAGTTTCGTATTTATGTAGAAGTTACTCGTATGAGTCTGAAACATCTGGAACTAAAAGGCACTTCGTACCTGACTTCAAAAGCTTCAATATCTTAGGAGATGAAGCTAATAAACAGACACGATATTGCAAAACCACTTATGTTATTTTCATGTATACTTAATTTTTTTTCATATCAGTAGTTATTAGGTGATAATATGTAAATACTTTTAGAGTTAGTTTTGATTATTTAGGCAGATTAAAATAATTTGAATAATTTTGAGAACGTTAATAGGCAAAAGGTGCAAAAAATGGAGGTTTTGAAAACTGATGATGTGAAAGAAAATAGGTTCAGTACGTTAGCGCAAAAGTCTAAGGTGCGAAGAACAGAATATTCGTTTTTTTGCACCTTTCGCGCTATATCTCGTCGGACCTTTGCACTTTCGCACTTATATTTTATTTTTGTTTTTCGCACATTATTATTATAATATTATTGGCAGCTAAGTTTCGTCCTCTATGTAACCATCTTTCGGAATCCAGACAGTGAAGATATGTGCCCGGAAGCTTATATTGGAAAAAAAGACAGTAAATCAAAGAAAAAGGCATAAAAATAGGGGTCGTCTTAAAAAGGCAATTGACTGGCAGTCTTTATTTTCCATTTTGACCTGACCGGGGATCAAACACGGGACCTCCGATGTAACAGAGTGGCATAATGACCACTAGGCCACCGAGGTCGTCAATCGTTGTTACTTTCCGTTTTTTTTTATAAAATATAGTATCAAAGTATCATTGCGTTGTATTCCGTAACACAAAACTTATTTATTCAATAGCCCGGACTAAATTTCGAAGTCTATGGAAAGGTTTCCCCACGTAGGTAACAACACTTTTGGCGATAAAGTGATATACGACCGACTATAAGTAGTTACGTACGGCCTTGAAGAAACTTTCGTAGTCTTACTTCGTAATTAATTTCAACATACTCTTTGTATGACTTATCACCATTCGATATTCAACCTATTGTTTCTACACGTAAGGACGAAATTCGGCTGTGATACGAAACATATATCATACAATGTTACAAATTACTGTCTCACAGAAATTATGCCTTGTGAATATGTGCATAGAGTTGATACTCCTTTGAGATAGGGTATAGGGTAAGATCACGTCCGCAGCGTGGTAAGACGTAAAATTAAATTGTCCGCTCTAGGGATTTCTAAGTCTGTCGCATTCTATTAGGAGTTCAAAAGTTTGTCTGTGGTTTAATCAGGCAAGTACTACCTAATTGGGTACATCAAATTATTATACAAGTTTTAATTGTATACTTTTTTATATACATATATATTTTCACGCCTGTTTCGCATGGTAGGCAGAGACTATGGATTTTTAAAAGGTAGGTTTTTAACCTCGGCCTCGGCGAACATTCTGCGACCAAATTGCAGACATTCTAAAAAAAGGAGAGGTAAAAAGTACCCGTAACCGAAGGGCATGTATGAAGAGATTGATGAGTTTAGATGAAGCAAAAGAGGTTTGTCAGGATCGTAGCAAGTGGAGGTCCATAGTCTCTGCCTACCCCTGCGGGAAACAGGCGTGATATTATGTATGTATGTATGTAAGTTTTTAACTTATTTTAAAAAAGAAGGAGGTTTTAATTTTGACCCGTATGTTTTTTTTGTATGTAACATAAATAAATATATAGGGACACATTATACTGATTGAGCTAGCCCCAAAGTTATTTCGAGACTTGTGTTAAGGGATACTAACTCAACGATACTATATTTTATAACAAATACATATTCATACACAAAAAACATATAGATGATATCTTTGCCGTTTGTGAACTTATAATGGTATTTTAATCGATTATTTTATTATTCATACAATTATGTATGTAACAATCTGAAACCGAAAACAAAATGAATTTCTTTAATCTACCAAAAAGCTTTAAAAATCTGATGGATGGGAAAACTGTCAAGTTACTGAAAAAGGAATCACGTATGTCTTGCCTTCGACACAAGTTTTTCTTTTTCAAATTCTTTTTTCTTACCTATCTGAAGATGGCTTTACGAGCATTATAGTTCTTGTTTATAAGAAGGTTCTAATTGGCTGACCGTTTTTAAACTTCTTAAAAACATGTTACTATATCAAATTCTACTGGTAAAATAATCAAAAGCAATATTTTATCCTTAAAATAAAACAAAATACGAGAAGAAAAGTCCGCCATGACAGTTTTGCTCATTATTTTTTGTTTTAACATAATCTTCTTTCGCATTACAATCGGAATGGAAAAGATAGTATTAAAATAATATTTGTATAAACTCGAGCCGGTTGCGCAATGAAAAGGATACAGAAGGATAACTCATCAAATTTTAAAATGTATCATTCAATAAACTCTCAATATCAGTAGCGAGCATTTTAACACATAGAATTTGTCTACCTTGTGCTACTTTAAATCGGATACTAGCCTAAAATGTATTTTGCTTGCAGCCGTTCTCGTAATTTAGGTAAGACTAGTGCCTACCCTGCCCTTTCACTGCACAATATAGGTGTTACACACCTATATTGTGCAGTGAAAGTGCAGGGTCTCTGATTTTCTTTCCAAAACAATTTATAGAAATCAGTCTACAATTTTAAATCCACGGTTTTTCAGCGACTTCGTTGGATTATGTGTTAGCTGTGCGTTGTTACAGGATATTTGTCGACCTCCGTAGCGTAGTGGTCACCATGCTAGTCCGCCAACCAGAGGTTTCGGGTTCGATCCCTGGTCTGGGCAAGTTGGAAAATGGCCTTTTCCAAATTTTCCTGGGTCTTGGATGTTTATCTGTATATGTATTTGTTTTATAATATAGTATCGTTGAGTTAGTATCTCATAACATAATACAAGTCTCGAACTTACTTTGGGGCTAGCTCAGTATGTGTAATTTGTCTCTATATATTTATTTAGTTTGGTTGAACTGTCACTTCTGTTCGCTTGTTATTCTGTGCTCCCTGTGGAAATTCAAAGGTTTTGCCGCAAAATGGGAATGTCATTTAAATAAAAAAGTTAAAAAAGATGGTGTGTTATGTATGTACCTATATAGTATATCTAGGGAAGTATTTTACACATTATAAAATATAGACGCTACTCGGTTTTATCTGTCTGTTCGTTTGACGTAGGTTTTTATGATTTGTGCAAATAAAGACTTCCATTCTACACCATTTATTGTACAAGTTTTAATGCGGCTTTCATCTTCTCGAAAATCTTTTTCGAAAGGTTTTTGTATTTTTTTAGTTAAGCACATGTTTGGTCAAAATGGGCAATCATCATCATCGTCAGGTTTTTTAGTCCCAACAGAAGGAGCTAGCCCTCTCTTTACTATTAGCCATTCTCGGCCAGAGTTGCCAGAAGAGTCAAAGTGGGCTGCTACACTGAGAAAATAGTTGAATCAGTTTTGATAATTGCGATTTGATTAGGAGGAGCTCGGTTGCCTGGTGGGAGTGCGCGTTGCTAGCGCTTTCGCAAGTAAAGCGAGCCGGGCGTGGTCCGCACTTGGATGGGTAAACACAAGTGGCACAAAAATTCCTCAAGCTCCTCCGTGCTTCGGAAGGCACGTATAAGCCGTTGGTCCCGGCTGTCATCATTGTATGGTAGTCGTCTGCCTTGGCCTTTAGGTAGCCTGAAAAATCTGACACCAGTGTTGGCCACTTACACACACACGAAAAACAACAACATTAGTAGATACCAAACTTTTGTTCTAATTAGCAGAACCATGTAGTTTCAAGTCCCAAACTACAACTATTTATTAAAACACATTTTAACTACTACTTAGTAGTCCTGAGTTCAGCAATCACTCGATTTAAGTAACGTGTAGCAAATATTTTTGCTAAAAGCAGCACTTCTTTTTTCTCAGTGTGATAATATTTTACTTTCATATTTGTTTGCCTTTGAGATGAAAATCCGATTATTTAAGTACATAAAAGACGATATTTCCCTTCTTTTTTTAAGAAGATTATATTATTTCTGGCTCCAAGAGTTTTTCATTACTTTATTGTCCGGGTAAAATATTGTCAAGAGGAAATGTCTACGTAAAAGCCGGCTCAATCCAATCTATTGAAAATAGCCTTAAAGCCTGTCTATCTTAGAAAAATACGTTCTTTTAGTTATTTTATAAACATTCTTAGAAATGTGCTAATGAACACTTTTCTCCAATGAACACACATTAAAATAAAAGGTTTATTTCTTTTTTTATGAATTGGGTTAAAAATAAATTATTCGGTACAGTTGTAAAATTGTCCTGGGTCTTGGATGTTTATCTATATATGTATTTGTTATAAAATATAGTATCGTTGAGTTAGTATCCCATAACACAAGTCTCGAACTTACTTTGGGGCTAGCTCAATCAGTGTAATTTGTCCCTATATATTTATTTATTTATTATTTATTTTAGTTCATAAAATAAAATGTCACAAAATAGTGTCACTTCATTGATCATATTCATTTTCAATATGAGTTTAGATTTATTAATGCAGAAAAGCTGATATTATGAGCATCATACAAATCCCATATAAATAAATAATAAATAAATAAATATATAGGGACAAATTACACTGATTGAGCTAGCCCCAAAGTAAGTTCGAGACTTGTGTTATGGGATACTAACTCAACGATACTATATTTTATAACAAATACATATATAGATACGTGGGGCGCACTACAAGTTTCCTGAATGAATATGAAAAAATACTATTAAAGGTACAAAATTAATTTATTGTTTTTCAAAATAATCTCCCTTGGCGTCTATGCACTTTTTCATTCGATGAAACCAGTTTTGAAAACTTTTGTGCCACTCCTCTGTGGTGACCTCTGAAACGTGTTTTTCATTCTCCTCGACAGCCTCTTCTGGTGATGAAAATCGTTGACCGCGTAATTGGTTCTTAATTTTTGGGAACAGAAAAAAGTCACAAGGTGCCAGGTCGGGACTGTATGCAGGATGACTCATGAGTTCTACATTTTTCGCCTTCAAAAAGTCGTTTGTCTGTCTGGCCGTGTGAGAACTAGCATTGTCGTGGTGCAGGATGATACGGCGTTTACGGTTATTTTTACGGAGTTCGTCAATAACTTCCGGCAAACAAATGGTCGTGTACCAGTCACTATTCACTGTACGACGATTCTCTAAAGCAACAGTAGCCACGTGTCCAGTTTTATTAAAAAAAGAAGCAATCATCCGCTTAGATGCACTTTTCACGCGCGCCACTTTGGTTGGTTTCGGCTCATCTTGAAAGACCCATACGCTCGATTGCTGCTTTGTTTTGGGATCGTAGCAATAAATCCATGTTTCGTCACCTGTTACTATGTCCCACACCAAATTTGACGCACCTTCGTTGAATCTGGTAAGCATGGCTCTATTGGCACTGCACCAAGTGACGCGGTCCGTTTTTTGAGCCTCGGTCAAGTTGTGTGGGATCCACCGCGAGCACAGCTTTCTCGCACCCAAATGTTTGTGTAGGATTTATTGTATTTGACTCATGCCTATTTCTAAGGATGCGCGAATTTCATGGTAGGTCACATGCCTGTCTGTTTGAATCATACGGCGCACAGCATCGATGTTTTTGTTGGTCACAGCGGTGGACGGCCGACCATCGCGAGATTCGTCACTGAGATTGATACGACCACGCTTGAATTCTGCAAACCAGTTATAAAAAGTTGTCTTGCATGGTGCTTCATTGCCAAAAGCTGTTTCAAGCCGAGCGATGCTCTGTTGAGCTGTCAAATTACACTTAAAATCGTAGAAAATCATACTACGAAAATTTTCCCGAGTTAAATCCATGTTGATGCAGACACACAATTTTTTAAATGGCGCCACGAGGTAAAAACAAAAGACAGTCAGATGAAACAAACTGCATTCTACAGCCAAAGAGTTCTATTTTCAAATGTTGCAAAAATTTTTTTAAATATTATTTATGTAAGTGGCCAGTTCCGGAAACTTACAGTGCGCCCTATGTACACATCCAAGACACAGGACAATTTGAAAAAGGCCATTTTCCAACTTGCCCTGACCGGGGATCAAACCCGGGACCTCTAAGATATAACATGTTTGTTTGACGTTTAGAAAAAATTTCTGATTTGACTTGTTGTCATCTATTAGTAGTGCAGAAAAGGCTGTGCTCCTGCAGTAGAGACTGAAGAGACCTACATACATACATACATACATACTATCACGTCTTTATCCCTAATGGGGCAGACAGAGCATTTTGGGTCTTGCGGTTCTATGCAGAGCCCAGGGCCGCTAGACCCAAAAGCCACTTTTAGCGTCATGGTGGGCGAGAAGATGGAAAAGCAATCAATACAGTAATGGGTTGCTAGCCGCATCGCCTGTTAACATGATTTGCATTTTTGCCCATTCCCTCGATCGGCTTACGATCTGCGTGGGAAGAGAAGCAGCTGGTACATTCTAAGTTTTTTTATTTCTCCCAGACCAGCATGGGAGTATTTGTTGTAAATGTAGAGACCTGACGATGATAATATCAAACCTTATTAAAGTTATCATCATTCTTCAGCGGTAAATGTAGCTTGACGTTGTTAAACGAACACCTACGTAGCCAAGTATATTTAGACCAATTTCAGTAGTAGACATAATGAGATAGGGGTCTAGCCGCGAACAACAAAATAACATTTGAGACTACTTGCGACTTAGACGAGTTGCTATTTAAACGAGTTCCGAGTTGCGTTTAAGACGAGTGTCCATATAGACTATTTGCATTTAAGACCATTCTTTTTAATGTTGTGAATGTAAATAAACGAACAATAGAGATAAAATAATTTTGTCATGGAAACTTGTAAAACAATAAAAATACTTTTATATCATATTCATGGCAGTTTCAACACATTTCCTTGATATAATAAGCATTTATTAATAGCTATCAGGTAAAATTATAGATTTTACTACAATTTTGACGTGATAACGTCTTTAAAATCGTTTTAGTCGGGTGACATGTTCAGAAACTTGTGTCACACCAAAACCTCACGAGCGCGATCGCAGGTATAACGAGAGAGAGACGGACCGATCTCCCGTCTCATCTCGAGCGCTGCCAGTCATTCCGTGAAACGACGTTATCACGTAAACATCTCGATCGTAAACCTACTTTACAAACAACCAATTTTTTATGTTTTGTTTTGATATAATGTCATGATTTTGAGGTTAGTCGTAGCTTAGTACCGAGCTTAGACTAGGGTGCCAGCAGGTTTATCTTTAGATCGAGGATCGTCTTCGGAGCAAGATATAAACCTTGTTTCGTAATACGATTTTCCTTGTTACTCAGTTTAGATCGACTTTAAAACTCGATCTATCTCTAAACCTTGATTCGTAATAAGACTGTTCGAGACTAACTCGTTTAATCTTGCAGCTTTCGAAGTAAAGGCCAAGTGAATCAATTCCTAAGTACATATTATGGGCGAGTAAATGGATTAACCGACTTGTAATTAATGCTATTGTAACTGAACGGATGCGGCGAGTAACTATTAGCGAGTAACTAGTGTAGATTGCATTCTCTCTGTGCCATGGATACATATAGATAAATATAGATGTCTTGGAATGCATATAGGACATATAACTTGACTATGTTCTGATCCGACTATGTTCTGTTCTGATTAATGTTGTAAAAGTTTTGTTTTTTATTTTTATACGCTTACATATAATAAAACTGTAAAAAAAGTGTCTGTACATTGAATTTAAATACGAAAATTGGGGCGATGCAGAAATAGTAATAGAGTAAGAATTTTAAAAAATGACGAATACTGGACGGATTCAAATCAAACTTTTTTTTATATAGCTGTTAAGCCGGGTTAAGGGTAAAAATGATTTTGGAAAATGGAACACCTGATGCAGTAGGGCATTTCTTCAAATTTCGTTCTCCGCGTAACCTTCGTGGCGAAATTGAAATAACCAATAATCTTTTGAAAAAAATTCTACGCTATAGATGGTTTAAAAATAAGCGGACCCCGGGCTTCTCAGCATTGCAACTGAGAATGCAACTGGGAAAACGCTCAGATGAGAGAGAGATGGTTTAAAAGTAAATAATATACTGTTTGAAACTTTCGAATTGACGAATAATTGATAAAGATATAAAATTCCGAAAAAAATCTGCCCACGAAAGTTACTATTTATACCACGAAAGTTACGCCAGTAAAGAATACAACTCAGTTACTCTGCAAGTAAATATATTTATGCATTAAATAACAATTAATTAAGACAAGCACATGCTTTGCACAAGCGTCCAATGTTTAAATGTT
Source organism: Acrobasis consociella (assembly GCA_963555685.1). Lineage (NCBI taxonomy): Eukaryota > Metazoa > Arthropoda > Insecta > Lepidoptera > Pyralidae > Acrobasis > Acrobasis consociella. The sequence goes on along the minus strand of OY743111.1, from coordinate 2,768,607 downwards.
GCGTGCATCACTTTTCTATTTTTTTTTTATAAATTAAAACTGGATAATTTGATAGTGTAAAATTAAGCAACGCAGTTTTCAGAACAACATTCTTTAATCACAAATTCAAACATTTTTATTTTTTCCCTTAAAAGCTAAAGAATATGTGCGAAACAAAATAATTGAAAAATGGTTTGACATAAAAATTATTAACTTATACGACGTTAAAAAGGCCGTGTGAGAACTAGCATTGTCGTGGTGCAGGATGATACGGCGTTTACGGTTATTTTTACGGAGTTCGTCAATAACTTCCGGCAAACAAATGGTCGTGTACCAGTGTACCAGTCACTATTCACTGTACGACGATTCTCTAAAGCAACAGTAGCCACGTGTCCAGTTTTATTAAAAAAAGAAGCAATCATCCGCTTAGATGCACTTTTCACGCGCGCCACTTTGGTTGGTTTCGGCTCATCTTGAAAGACCCATACGCTCGATTGCTGCTTTGTTTTGGGATCGTAGCAATAAATCCATGTTTCGTCACCTGTTACTATGTCCCACACCAAATTTGAGGCACCTTTGTTGAATCTGGTAAGCATGGCACTGCACCAAGTGACGCGGTCCGTTTTTTGAGCCTCGGTCAAGTTGTGTGGGATCCACCGCGAGCACAGCTTTCTCTCACCCAAATGTTTGTGTAGGATTAATTGTATTTGACTCATGCCTATTTCTAAGGATGCGCGAATTTCATGGTAGGTCACATGCCTGTCTGTTTCAATCATACGGCGCACAGCATCGATGTATTTGTTGGTCACAGCGGGGGACGGCCGACCATCGCGAGATTTGTCACTGAGATTGATACGACCATGCTTGAATTCTGCAAACCAGCTATAAACAGTTGTCTTGCATGGTGCTTCATTGCCAAAAGCTGTTTCAAGCCGAGCGATGCTCTGTTGAGCTGTCAAATTACACTTAAAATCGTAGAAAATCATACTACGAAAATTTTCCCGAGTTAAATCCATGTTGATGCAGACACACAATTTTTTAAATGGCGGCACAAGGTGAAAACAAAAGACAGTCAGATGAAACAAACTGCATTCTACAGCCAAAGAGTTCTATTTTCAAATGTTGCAATAAATTTTTAAATATTGTTTATGTAAGTGGCCAGTTCCGGAAACTTACAGTGCGCCCTATGTATATGTAATGAAATTAATATAATTGGTAATTTTGTGAGAATTAATAAAGATACGTAACTTTCGTGTCATGCTCCTTAACTTTCGTGGGGAAAGCGCCACGAAGTCCGCGCCACAAAAGTTACGAAAATTTAACATTTTTAGAAATTACGTAGGTAATTACGTACTAATTTAAAAAACAAAATACTTTAAAATAAACTCGAAGGCATATTACATTAATGAGTGAATCGTTAAATGCTTTCGTTTTTCGAAAACTAGCAAAATCGTGTGACAGAGATTAAATGCTTCATAACTTTTTTTATTTAAGAGATACAATTACCATTTTTTGTACAACTATGCATTGTTTAATCATAAATAGTTAGAAATACAAAATTTACTTATTGGGTGATAAACAAAAAAGGTATACGAGAAGACATAAGCGCGCGCGCAAGTGTGACACGCGGAGAACAGCAAATTTGCTCCCGATTTTGGCATTCAAATATTATTTAAAAAATTACTGTACATTATATGTCTAATTTAATTATGACTTTGTATAGGAGTATAACCAAAGTAACTCCTGCAATCGGTTTTAAAACCGTACATAGGTTAAGTTAGGAATAAAGACCGTTCTGGCGTGGAGTCCCACATAACCCGACAGCCTCCCCCGCAGGCTGATGGGTATCCGTAACAGGGATCTTTCCTCCGTACAAAAAAAAAAGGGATAAAGACCTTGTGACAGTAAAAAAAGGCACTATGAAGAAACACCCAGTACCATAATGGTCCAGCTAAACTATAAGAAATATAAAAATAACGCCTTAGAAAAAGTTGTTCAGCCTGATGAGCATTTTCCGGAGACATTAAGTCTACACGAAACAAAGTCGTGGGCTTCGGCTAGTAACTAACTAAATAAATAATAGTAGTTTTTACTGCAATTAATGCTATCTGCAGTATCTAACAAGTTTAAAGTGCCTCTAACTTTCTAAGTTAAGGTGAGCCAACTTTGCTAAGTTAGTTTACACTTGAGCGCATGTTAGTTTAATTTTGTTTACTGTACTTAACCTGTTAACCTTTTTCTACCTGTTTTTAGTCAGTGTAAGTGGCCAACACTGGTGTCAGATTTCCAGGCTAGCATTTTATATTGCAGTCGATGTGCACCCAAGGTCATTTAGCTTCCAAAACCTTCTGATCCGTAAAGCTAAAGGCGTACTCTCGGCTAACCGTTACTCTCGAACTGTATTTTTTTAAACAGAGCATTGAAAACCGATTTTATGTAGGAGATGCCACAAGAACCGAGTCAGGTGGGGTTCTCAAATAGCGACTGATGTGACTGTGGAAATGTTCAAACCATGGCCCACCTACGCTCATGCCCGAATTGCCCAACATTTTGTACAATATAGGACTTAAACTCTGCTAATGACAGAGAAGTAAGTGTGGCCACAACTATACAAAATCGCCATTTCGACTCGCTAAGAAGAAGAAGAAGTTACCCAGCCAAAGTTATTTGGGTCTATTCTCGTGAGCTGAATAATATATTCTATTTTACTGTGTATGTTTTTGATTAATATTTTAAATAAAGCAAAAAATACCACTGAAATTTTATTTTTAGAAAACAGCAAGAAAATTGGTTAATTAATGAAGTAGTAATTAGCATTTCAAATATAAGAGTGGGAGCGTGGTGGGGACACCTCACTGTCTTTTTCGTACGCGCTGTTACATCTAGCGCGTACGAAAAAGACAGTGAGCAGTGACGTCAAGAGCGCTGTCGCGTCGTACGCGCATCCCGTTTCTGTTACTTGACAGTTTACCCTTTCATCACATTTTTAAAGGTTACAACTTACTTATTTTTGGGCAGATTATTTAAATCATTTTGTTTTTAGATTCGGATTATGTTACTCGTTGATATAAATGAAAAAAATACTTAATTGATTAAAATACCGTATTTATTTATGTATGACTACAGTTGTATTTTTTTATATTAGTCTGAGAAAAATAAAATAGAATATCTTGATTAATATTTTGATTTTAATTTAAGCGTATGGGATGAGAAAAAGTAGTAGCACCTGCAAAAATAGAACTAAGTAATAATCATCCCTTTTAGCATAGGTACTTACATACGCTAAAAGAGATGAGTGAACTGTGTAAAACAAAATTTATTTCCGTACTTTTCCAAACAACAATAAAGTACATAAATACGTTTTGTTGCGTAAAGTTGAAATAATAAGGCTAAGTAAATACTGGTATTGTCCAACACAAACAGAATATGTATATTTTGTATATGTTTATTTGGTTGTTACCATTTGTTGACATTTGTTTTATCACACAGTGTGCCCGCGACACCTTTCGTCGATAATCGGCGAATGTAGCCGACGGTCGCGCGGCAGTTTTGGATAGATTAACATGTGTCACACGAACTTTTGCGACAGTCGCCTACCGTCGCCGATTATTGGCGATACAGGTTAGCGACGGCGTCAGGTGTCGCAGGTATTAGAGAATAAAATACCAGGGTGAGGGAGAAAAGGTCATTTATATCAATAAATAATATATACCCAGCAAACCACTATTCTCAGAACATTTCTTATAACTTTTCAAAGCAAAGCTAAAACTACCAGGGCTTCGTAATCGGCCACTAGATTTCCGAGAAGACAGACCCCAAAAAAAACACGTCAGTATAGGCAGCCTACTTGCCTGGCTTTAGCATTTCGTATTCTCACATTTCCACTACGTGACTAGTGCCTCCGTGGTGTAATGGTTGGAGCGTTTGGCTCATACCCGGAGGTCGCGGGTTCGATTCCCAGCGGGGGCAACAACTTTGTGTTGTTGTCCTAGTTTGGTTAGGACATTGCAGGCTGATCACCTGATTGTCTGATAAGTAAGATGATCCGTGCTTCGGAGGGCACGTTAAGCCGTCGGTCCCGGTCACTGTCTTTGACATTGGTCGTTACCTAAAACCATGTCAGAGGCCTTTAAGGCGGTTTAAAAACTCTGACACTAGTGTTAGTCACTAACACACACGATAAGAAGAAGAAGAACTACGTGACTAGTTCAATTACAAAATAAGTACATTAATAATATCAAAAGTATCACAACAGTATCACTCATATAATTTTTTCCCGTAAATCTGAAAAGTTTACACATTTACACATTCCAGAATACTTATAACTGAAGAAAGACATACTTAAATATATCTTTATTCCTAATGGACAGACAGATTTCAGGGCTGTAAACCACTTTTAGCGAAATGGTGGATGAAAATGGTAGAAAATAATCCAAACAGTGATACGTTGGTCGCCACAACGCCTATTAAATTAACATGGCTCGCATTTTCTAATAAATAAATAAATATATAGGGACAAATTACACTGATTGAGCTAGTAGTGCAGGAAGTAGTGTCACCCAATGTATGGAAGGTGCAAATTTTGGTATCGGAAGAATTCACTTGGCACAGATGTAATATACGTAAAGTTAAGCTAATTTAGCCCGGTAGCCATCCCCCACCCCCTGGGGGGTAGGCAGGAGGGGCATTCAAAGTTACTCGCCGCCGCGCTTCAGAAAAAAAATCATATCAGCTTCTATTTACCTAACACCTCGAGTATGGTCTCATTTTCTGATAAATCGGAGATGAGGAATTCAATTTTAAGTACAATTTTACATTTAATGTATAGGTTAATAGTAAAACAAGGAAAATATTGACGAAAATATCAAAATCGGATCGCAGTTTTTTTTATTTTAACAGATTTATTTTGCTAGAAACCCGGAATTTCGTGTTTAAAAAAATATTGACTTAAAGCATATTTATCTACCTTTAAAAAAATATATACTTTATTATATATAGCTGTCATACATCTATCTGAAAAAAATCGGACATGGCACGCGTCGGTGCCTAGAAACTTTTTCAATCGTCTCATCTCACATAATTTGTTGCAAGTATTAAGTTGTTTTTTTATGAAAAATATATAGAATACATACTTTACTTAATTATTGACTGTCGCTTATGGTCCTATATATCAATAATAGTATTTTATATTTATATTCGTAATTTTTTTCATTCAAATTTTTCACCACAGTGGTATAATTCGGTACATTTAAATAGTTTTTTTTCTTAGACAGTTGCACCTAACACTGCACCTTGACTTGCACTTGCACCGAATCAGTTCACGACAAGCGGTAGCAGCCACTGGTGCAGTTGTCCACTTTTTTTCAATCATTTGATTCCATTTCCTATCCCCAATCCCCCCGGACTGGAAGGATTTGGAATCGGCACCATCGCTTGGCCCCATACGTGCACTGCACACCATGCTAAACAGGTCTTATGCTGCCGAAAATTCTCTAACTGTCAGCCTTTTTTAGAGAAAATCTCCCTCCTGCACTCGTTTAACGATGTGCACTGACTGGATCTAAAATGAAAATGAGGTAAGTAGGTATTGCATTATTTTGATTAATATAAAATACAGCTATATATACCTGTCATTTATAACCACGTTAATACAATTTAATTTATGCTCACTTATTAAAATTATACATCGTTATGATAAATTTTTGAATAATTTGGTTACAGTTTTCTACGTGTCTGTCAGCGAGCATATTAAATACATTAGTTGCTGATGGAAAAGTATTTTATGCTTCAAAAGCAGCTGCTAAGAACAGTCATACGACTGTTCCTAGCAGCAGCGATCGTTGTAAAAATAACATCGACCCCTGTAGCTGAATGCCCATACGAGAATAATTGTGCATGTTGCTGACGAAGCATGGAATACTTTTCCATTAGCAACTAATGTATTTAATATGTTCAATGACAAAGACATAAAAACCTCTAACCAAATTATTCAAAATTTGTCAAACAATTTGTCAAAAGAAGTAATATCAAACAATGTATGATATTACTTCTTACTTCCCTCGAGGACAATTTTTCGCAATTAGGCCCGAATTTGCCAGTTCCGTTTTGCGTCATGGTTTCCGGATGTTCTAGGAACTTTTTTCTTATGTGTGCGATACCATCGCACTCCGGGAGGAGATAGCTCGCAGTTTCTTCAGCCTCCATGCATGCTCTGCAACGAGGACTGTTACTTAAACCTAGGGTGAAAAGGTGTTTGTTTAGTGCACAATGACCAGTAATAATGTTAATCATAGGGCGTAGGTTCCTCCTCGGCAGTGCTAACAGACGTCGGGATAAACGTCTGTCTCATTGGGGCAGTGCCTCCTTAGCCTGCCAAGACTGAGCCAGTTCTTCGCCAATACGACTCTTGATCAAAGAGAGATCCTGCGTGAAGGGAATCAGGGCCATCGGAAGGGGTCCCTCCGGTGTTAGCTCGTCCGCTGCATCGTTACCCAGTGAGTAACGATGTATGATAAGTAAGCATGTCAGGTATATATAGCTGTATTTTATTTTAACCAAAATAATAATGCAATACCTACTTACCGGATTTTCGTTTTAGATCCAGTCAGTGCATATCATTAAACGAATGCAGGAGGGAGATATTCTCTAAAAAAAGACTGACAGCTAGAGAATTTTCGGCATCATAAGAGCTGTTTAGCATGGTGTGCAGTGCACGTTTGGGGCCAAGCGATGGTGCCGATTCTAAATCCTCCCAGTCCGGCGGATTGGGGATAGGAAATGGAATCAAATAATTGGAAACCAAAGTGGACAACTGCACCGAGTGCAAGTCAGGGTGCAGTGTTAGGTGCAACTGTCTAAGAAAACTATTAAAATGTACCGAATTATATCATTGTGGTGGAAAATTTGAATGAAAAAAATTACAAATATAAAATACTATTATTGATATATAGGACCATAAGCGACAGTCAATAATTAAGTAAAGTATTTATTCTATATATTTTTCATAAAAAACAACTTAATACTTGCAACAAATTATGTGAGATGAGACGATTGAAAAAGTTTCTAGGCACCGCCGCCTGCCATGTCCGATTTTTTTCAGATAGATGTATGACAGCTATATATAATAAAGTATATATTTTTTTAAAGCTAGATAAATATGCTTTAAGTAAATATTTTTTTAAACACGAAATTCCGGGTTTCTAGCAAAATAAATCTGTTAAAATAAAAAAAACTGCGATCCGATTTTGATATTTTCGTCAATATTTTCCTTTTTTTACTATTAATCTATACATTAAATGTAAAATTGTACTCAAAATTGAATTCCTCATCTCCGATTTATCAGAAAATGAGACCATACTCGAGGTGTTAGGTAAATAGAATCTGATATGATTTTTTTTCTGAAGCGCGGCGGCGAGTAACTTTGAATGCCCCTCCTGCCTACCCCCCAGGGGGTGGGGGATGGCTACCGGGCTAAATTAGCTTAACTTTACGTATATTACATCTGTGTTAAGTGAATTCTTCCGATACCAAAATTTGCACCTTATGACACTACTTCCCGCACTATAGCCCCAAAGTAAGTTCGAGACTTGTGTTATGGGATACTAACTCAACGATACTATATTTTATAATAAATACATATATAGATAAACATCCAAGACCCAGGACAATTTGGAAAAGACCATTTTCCAACTTGCCCTGACCGGGGATCGAACCCGGAATAATCCCTTGATAGGCCGATAGGCTTTCACGGTCTGCGTGAGAAAAGGAGCTTCATACTTCGTTATTTCTTTCCCCCATACCGTAAACGGAACGTAAACGTATCAACTCGAGCAGCTCAGTATTCTTTGTATGAAACTTCCTACTGCAACGCACACTATTCGGATTCGTAACGTAAACGCCTCGCCTCGGGACCAGCTCACGAACCGCTTTGCTGGTCGGTCAACTAGCGGTCCCCGCGCTTGCGGCTCGTCGTCCGCGCGCTTACGCCTCTCCGTATGCGAGCTGACGTCTTTCCGTTTCCTCACACCTGCGTTTTATTTATTTGTAGAAAATCAAAAATTTATGGCTATGATTGCCAACTCGCGTATTGTGAACCGAGACATAACCGTGCGCTACACTTTACGTTTAAAATGATCTACTGCCAGCCAGACCAGAGCGGCCGGCGAGCGGTAAGCGCGGCGTCGCCCAGCCGTAGTCGAGTCGACGCACCTAAGCTGAGCCTGTTTGGTTACGAGCCTACGTCAGGTTGACGCCTGGTTGACCGCGCGGCGAAAGGCGATACGGTGTCGATCCCTTTCCGAGTTGATAAGTGTGCTGAGACCTTTATTGTACACTAAAATATGACTCACATTTCAGAAATAAAAATATTTTTCACAACACAGCGCGAACCTTGACACGCCTGCGCTGTGAAAATTTTTAATTAAGCCTGCAATTCCATATCGCTCTAAAGGGTTAAGTTCTCGTGGTTGTGAACACTCGGTGTGACCTAGAAACTGGGACCGTTTATACTTTTCAATGTGTATTTTGAAAGGGTTAATGCTGCAAAATGCAAATTGAAACGACTTTGGTTTTAGAGCATTAAGTAGCCGTGTGGTTTTCAGCTAAGAATAAGACTACTCCATCTCTTCTGGTAAATGTCGCAAGAGGCGACTAAAGTATTAAGGTTTTAAATACTTAATGCTACAGTTACATTCCAAAGAAGGGTTGATATCAGGTGGCCAAAGGAAAACTATACACCAATCGTTGTCTTTTCTTCTCCGTTTAGTAAGGTCTTCGTTATATTTAGGTGACCATTGACATTATCTTTGAGCCGGCAATTGCATCCTAGGCCCCAAAATAGCATAGCTTCTGAGCTATATTGCTAAATATATAAATATGCAAACGGCAACGCGCTAAGATTTAAAGAAAAATAAACCAACAAAGGAATATATTTTATGAATTGTATTTCGGACAAAATTAATAATATTTTTCACAACACAGCGCGAACCTTGACACACCTGCGCTGTGAATAATTTTAATTAAGTCTGCAATTCCATAACGCGCTGAAAGGTTAAGTTCTCGTGGTTGTGAACACTCGGTGTGACCTAGAAACTGGGACCTTTTATACTTTTAATGTGAAATTTGAAAGGGTTAATGCAGCAAAATTCAAATTGAATTTTTGGCTTTAGTGTTTTAAGTAGCCGTGTGGTTTTCAGCTTTAAGAATAAGACCACTTCACCTCTTGAATGTCGTTAGACTAAAGGACTAAAGATTAACAAACAGTTCTCTTCAGGACAGACGTCAGGCAGGCGGCCGATCGTAATGTCACAGCCAAATTGCTTCATCATCATCATCAGGTCTTTTGGTCTCCGCTGAAGGAGCACGACCCTCTCTGTGCTACCAGAGCCATATTTAGCCAGAGCAGCCAGAGGACTTGGCCTACACTCTCCTCGCTGGCCAGACGAGTTGGAGAGTGTAGGTACTTTAGAGTACAATAATCCTTACTGGTATAGGGGAAAGAAATAACGAAGTATGAAGCTCCTTTTCTCACGCAGACCGTGAAAGCCTATCGGCCTATCAAGGGATTATTCCGGGTTCGATCCCCGGTCAGGGCAAGTTTGAAAATGGCCTTTTCCAAATTGTCCTGGGTCTTGGATGTTTATCTATGTATGTATTTGTTATAAAATATAACACAAGTCTCGAACTTACTTTGGGGCTAGCTCAATCAGTGTAATTTGTCCCTATATATATATTTAATGCTTTATTTATTTATATTATATTTGACGACCTCCGTGGCGTAGTGGTCACCATGCTAGTCCGCCACCCAGAGATCCCGGGTTCGATTCCCGGTCAGGGCAAGTTGGAAAATGGCCTTTTTCAAATTGTCCTGGGTCTTGGATGTTTATCTATATATGTATTTGTTATAAAATATAGTACCGTTGAGTTAGTATCCCATAACACAAGTCTCGAACTTACTTTGGGGCTAGCTCAATCAGTGTAATTTGTCCCTATATATTTATTTGAATGTCGTTAGAGGCGACTAAAGGACTAAAGATTAACAAACAGTTTGTTTGTTTGTTTGTTTAAACTCTTTATTGCACATTAAATATAACAATTGACAGGTACAAAACATATTCATAAAAAATAAAATGTACAACGGCGGGCTTATCCCATTGAGGAATTTCTTCCAGCCAACCAAGCATCTGAAAAAACAGGAAGAAAGCATCTGGGTAGTCGTGCAATAAAAAACTAACAATAATAAATACCTAACACATATTTCTCTTCAGGACAGACGTCAGGCAGGCGGCCGATCGTAATGTCACAGCCAAATTGTTTCATCATCATCATCAGGTCTTTTTGTCTCCGCTGCAGGAGCACGACCCTCTCTGTGCTACCAGAGCCATATTTAGCCAGAGCAGCCAGAGGACTTGGCCTACACTCTCCTCGCTGGCCAGACGAGTTGGAGAGGTCTCATTGACGTTTGTAAGCTAAATTGTTTAATATTTAATGGTAAAATTGATTAATGGTTCCTTTCTTTTTGGCATCCTTGGGTGATACATACGTATTATATTTGGTGAAAAATAATTTTGATTAGCAATTACATATCTCGTTAAAGGGTTAAGTTCTCGTGGTTGTGAATACTCACTGCGACTTAAAAACTGAACTTTTATATTTTTTAATGTGCGCTTTGAAAAGGTTAATGCTAATGCTGAATTTGTATTGAAATTATAATGACTTTGACTTGAAAATTTTAAGTTGATATTCATTCATTATGAAATTTTAGTGTAAATCAATAGGAATATCAGTGTCAGATATAAGACTAAGAACTTAAGTGCCTATATCTTTTGGATCTGACAAAGAAAATTATATAAATATACTAGCTGGTGCTGGTGCTGGTGACTTCTTATCAGTGCCGTAAATAGTCTTTTTTGCGCCCTGTGCGAGCTTCTATAACTGCTTCCTTGTTTTTTTAGATATTATAGGTACCCTAGAGCAATGCTATGTATAGGTCTACTTTATTTCATTCAGGATGATAAAATAAAGCACAAGGAACTTGGTGTTAGTGGACCAATTATCTAATATTTTGGAAGAAAAATCTATTTTTTTAAAGAATTGATGTGGGCAAACAAGCAGATGAGCCATCTGATGTTAAGTGGACCCTTCGCCTATTATACTACCCACTGTGTCTCACTCACTAAAACTCAATCGCAAGTTCACTAGTGCAAATGCGTTGCCCACCCTGATCTTGAACTTATCAGGAGCAAACCGCAAAAATAATAGTCCTGCCTGATCTGGCCGTTCTTACGCCCCCCAGAGTCTACGCCCTGTGCCTGGGCACCGGTGGCACCGCCCTATTTACGGCACTGGTTCTTATGCGCAGGATTATCACACAATATCTTTATAAATTGTAGCCTATGATATCTGATATATAAGCGATATTATTATAAAGTTTCATTGAAATCCATTCAGGAGTTTTTAAGTAACCCTACTATCCTACTAATATTATAAATATTAGTAGGATCTTTATTGGCACATTTGTGCCTTCGCCTAAGCAAATACTTCCTTATATGTATATGTTAGAATATAAGTAAAAATCTCCTTTATTCTGACACATCATACAACTTTCCACACCCATAAAACTTCCTCGCGCGGTAAAACCTTGGCAAAACATAAATCAAAATGATCGATTGATTCTAATTCCCAGCTTGAATTACTTGCAGCTTCGCGTACTGCGAAAGGGTTATGGATTTTCTTGGTTATCTCGAATGTTTGTGCAACATTTAAATTATTATGTGACGACCTCCGTGGCGTAGTGGTCACCATGCTAGTCCGCCACCCAGAGGTCCCGGGTTCGATTTCCGGTCAGGGCAAGTTGGAAAATGGCCTTTTTCAAATTGTCCTGGGTCTTGGATGTTTATCTATGTATGTATTTGTTATAAAATATAGTATCGTTGAGTTACGAGTAGTATCCCATAACACAAGACTCGAACTTACTTTGGGGCTTGCTCAATCATTGTAATTTGTCCCTATATATATATTTATTTATTTATAGGGACAAATTACATTAATTTACTATTCCAGTGTGATTATTAGTTAATCAGAACTCTGGATAGAGATAAATAGAGTTAAAAAAATTAATTACATATTCAATTTAGTTTTGTTCAATGATTACTTGCTTTTCTCTGAATAAAATACACAAATGAAAATTTGAAAAAAAAATAAAAATTTATCGGTAGAAATTAAACTATAACTAAACAAAATAATAAATCCTACTAATATTATAAATGCGTAAGTGAGTTTGTATATTTGTTTGTTACCTCTTCACGCTTAAACTACTGAACCGATTTGGATGAAATTTGATATGAATATAGTTTTAGACTCGGGGAAGGACATAGGGTTCTCTTTATCCCGAAATTCCCACGAGGAGCGAAGCCCACGGGTACAGCTAGTAGGTAATGAAACTAAAACCTATCATTATACTTAATTTTTGAAAACTTAAAACCGACTTTACATCCAAACTGATAGATACCCTTCCAGACAAAAAATAATTTACCAAATCGGTCCAGGCCTCTTCCAATAATCTGTGAACATACAAAACAAAAGATCGCGTCGAATCGAACACCTCCGTTTTTCGGAAGTCGGTTAAAAAAAGACGTTAATTAAAACATACTTTATAGGTGCGTAAAATTATTGTGTAAATAGAGAATATGCATGCATTTTTTTATTTGCTTAATAAAATCCTTATTAACCACAGTAATCAAATATAAAAGAATTTATAAAATATCTTTATCAGCGACGAACTATGATACTTTAGTTTCAATTAGAGAGAGAAGTCCGATATGGACTGGTTACGTCATCAATACATTTGCTATAGAAAATAGCGTTTTTGCGAGTGAGATAGACATATTTTCGTAAAATCGCTATATCTCGTTAGTTTTTCCACCAATTTTTTATTCTGTTTTTACTGTTAGTACTTTAATTTTGAATGTTTACGAATAAACTGGTTAGATAACACATATTTTTTTCATGCATATTCTCTATTACTTAGTACTTCAATAAGATTTTGGTAATGAAGAGAAAATATCAGTTTTTCAGCGTGGCATTTACACACTGAACTACTGAATTAATTTAAGCGTTTAAAGTATTAAACGCTTAAATTAATTCACAGCCTTAATCACGCTTAAATTAAACAGTAGTTTATACCCCTTTTTGTCACCCAATTGAAAATAAATCTTACTAGTTCAGGACAATGAAAGTTTTCTTCTTCTTATCGTGTGTTTTAGTGACTAACACTAGCGTCAGAGTTTTTAAACCGCCTTAAAGGCCTCTGACATGGTTTTAGGTAACGACTAATGTCAAAGACAGTGAATGTGGGGAATGAAAGTAGGTGCTGAGTACGAGAGAACATGAGAGTACGTGAAAAAATTCCTCGCTCTCAGATTGCAAGTATTGGAACATAATTATTTGCTACAAAGTGCTACGTCAGTTTAGGCGTCGTAGTAGTTGTACGTCGTAGCCGCTCTACGTCGTAGCAGTTCGTCGTAGCAGTTATACTACGTGGAGGAGACATACCCGTAATTAATTGAACGGCATTTTTTTTAATCTTTATTTTTTATAAGGCTTTGGTTTTTTTTAAACATGACAGCCTTATCGTAACCTAACCTATCTTATTTGTCTACATTAAAGGGAGTTACAGTTGCGCAGCCGCTGCTAATTTATATACTGCTATAGCTCCATCCGAACGACAGGCATAAGATCACTATATTATTATTATAACAAAATAGTAGTAAAAAATTTTTTTTTTGTAGTTTTTGACTATTATTTTAATTTCATTATACTCACTTAGGTTCACTTTATTACGGGTATGTCCATTGCACGTGATATTGCGTTTATAACGGCATGTAACAGTAGCTGTTACAAATAATGTTGGAAAAAAAAAACGAAAGGTTGCACTCTGGGAGTGCCGGCAGAAGTGAAAACTTGAATATTAACGTTGTGCATTTTTGATATTTTGGAATGGTTAGGGAATAATTTTGCACGAATTGCTTTAATTATCAGTATAAAATATTTCAAATCTTTTCTGAACCACAGTCTGTCACAAATGTCACAAGCATGACCAAATTCATTTTCAACAAAATCATTTTCAAATACACAGCAGTATGGCCACTACACAGACGGTCGAGCCATCAGCTGTCACCATCCATGGACGCGCGTAGCACGCTGTAACATAAACACACACGAACATTCGCGCAAGCGCCCTGCGCCGTCTTACGAATTTTCGATCAGGTCACGTGTCCTGACGCGAGTTTAAGATTTTTTACCCATTCCAAAATAAGTGCACAACGCCGCTAAAGAAGTTTTCACTTCAAAAATCCAATAAATAATGTAAGTTTTGTCAAGACATCAAAATCAACTCTTTTTTTACTTATTTGTTTTTTTTTAAATGTATGGTCCCTGATTACTTGAACACGTTTAAACCAATCTAGAAAGTTCTTCGTTTGAAACGGTATACTTGTCTCATAGAAATTTTATCAAAATTGTTTGTGAAGTTTTGGTGTTAAAGTCGGTTTACCGGTTTTGAAAAAATATGTTAAAAGAATATCATAATATACAATCGCGTCGAGGGAAAAGAATAGTTGGTCTGTAAAAGACTATATGTATAAGAATTCCACACAAAATTGTCATTTATGTGCTATTTTATATATCCTTCATACCACTCGAACAACATTTATATTTCTAGAATTGCGACCATAACTCATCATTTTTGGTTGTCAGTCAAGACATAAGGGCTATAAGGTTTTCGAACCCTTGTCAAATATCGTATTACAAATGTCAAGTTGGACAATATTGGACACATTCATATTGTGACAAAGATTTACAATATTATTGTGATGGGATTGTCAGAAACTGATGGATTGATGGTTTTTAAACTATCGCGCTTTGAACACTTACACACGGTGATTTTTTATTGGTTTTGAAGCCGAATGCCACTTAATAAGAATCGTTAATAAGACCTAATTAGCTAGTCAAATTAAAATTCAGAACCAAATTTTTTTGACTAAAACTCGAAAGTAAAATCGTGAGATCAATAAGTAATGCCGCCGCCGTCCGGCCGCCGGGGTCACGCGAGTTCACGCGACAGTTTTGGGCAAGTGTACTACGTGGTCTCGATCGAAAATCATTTTTGTAACTTTTTTATCTTATGTCATACACAAATTTGGCTTACGTATATGGATAGAGTGATTTATTTACTATACGACATTTTCTTTCTAAAACCAATGAAAAGTTAGCGTGTATATGTACTTTAATATTGATATAATTACTAGCCGAAGACTTCGTTCGCGTCAACTTTTTGACTCCGGAAAATGCTCATCAGGCTGAACATCTTTTGCTAAGGCGTCATTTTAATATTTCTTACTAGCTGGGGCCCGCGACTTCGTCTGCGCAGTATCTTTATAAATTGTAGCCTATGTGTTATTCTGATGTATATTCTTATAGTTTAGCTAGAGACTATTATGGCTCTGTATCAGGTGTTCCATTTTTTAAAATTAATTATACCCTAATATGTTGCCCAGGCTTACAGCAGGCTAACAGTTATATAAGAACAAAGCTTCATTTCAATCCCTCCAGTATTACCGGAGATTAGCGTGTACAAAAAGACAAACAAACCAATTGACAGATTTTAAAAAAAATTCTTACTCTAATGTCTCCTCGAATTTTTGTTTTTGGAAATAATATATTCAATATACAGTGCCATTTTTTTAACTGTTTTATTATATGTATAGGTAAACGGGGCTTAGCACGATCTTCATTTTTTGTTACGTCTATCGGACGAAGTTTCGAACAGGAGTTACATCCTTCGTTCTGAATTGATTCGTCTTTGATTTGAAAATATTTTATTCATATCATGTAAATATTATATATATACTCCCATGCTGGTCTGGGAGAAATGAAAAAACTTAGAATGTACCAGCTGCTTCTCTTCCCGCGCAGATCGTAAAAGCCGATCGAGGGAATGGGCAAAAATGCGAATCATGTGAATAAGCGATGCGGCTAGCAACCCATCACTGTATTGATTCCTTTTCCATCTTCTCGCCCACCATGACGCTAAAAGTGGCTTTTGGGTCTTGCGGCCCTGGGTTCTGCATAGAGCCGCAAGACGTGATAGTTTGTCTGTGTGTATATATTATTATAAATCAAGTATTTGTTGCTTTAATTTGGGAGTCTGTATTTTCATAGCTTATGAAAACTTCCAATAACTCAATAACAAAAAATATATATGTAGAGGTTGGAACTTGCGACCTGTAAAGGAGAACAACTGGACAGCTAGACAGACATAGAACTATTAAATTTAAACTGAAATGGAGACTCTACGCGTTTACTAAAAGAATGATTTTTTGAAGTGGACTCTGTGTGAAAGAATATTAATTGTTGATGTGTGGACTGCATTAATATATGAAACGCATTCAGCGTTTTGTTTCAACAATTCATATATATTTATTGGTTTGGGAATTCATATAATAAATTTTAAAGCTTAACGGTTAGAATAGAATAGAATAGAATATCTTTATTAACACATTTGAGGAACCTACATTTTCATATATCTATTACATATTTATATATTGCATGTTGTACAAAAATGTTTCGTCTTTGATTTTACACAAATTGAAATGATGTTACTTACAGTTACTATATTAATGTTTATTTAATTGTAACTTTGTTGTTGTTAATAATTTTATTCGATGTTTGTATCGCCACAGTTTAAATGGGTACATGTTTGATGCTTCAAATAAAATAAATGAATGAATGAAAATAAAAGGTTCTCGAATGGCGGCCACGTACTGGCAAGCGCAGCGTATTGCACCCACCTGCTAGATAGTCAGACGACCTGAGCAAGGTTGCAGAAAGGCGCTGGATGTAGGCCGCTTCTGATCTGTCATTTTGGAAAGCCTTGGGGGAGACCTATGTCCAGACTTCCTGTGGCTGATATGATGATGATGATAAAAAAATATGTTCATACATGTTCCGATACGAGTAAGTAGGATTCAACTTAGATATTTTTCTTTTGATTTATGGAATCACATCCATGACATTCTTATTTACCAAATCTTAAGCACCAAAAGAAAAATCAAGCAATGTATGCAATAAAAAAGTGACTTAGAGTAGACAATAAATTGAATAATTTATATTTTAATTTACCGATTTCATTACTGGAAAAAAATAAAAATTTGAATATTTGGCAGATAAAAAACTACCCCATTTTTAAGCACTTCATTTTTATGTTTATTACTGTAACAATATTTGCGGAAGATATTTTATCATAAAGTTTGTACCACTTCATAATATATTCAGAAGTTTGGAAATGGCTCACAATGTTTTGGACCTTGACCCAGATTTTACGACGGTATTTCAAGAATCTACTCCGCGAGTTGAATTATATATTGTGAAGTTAACGTATGAACTTTTTAATTTGTTGCTCTATAAATTTGAAGGTTTCTGCATGGAGGTTTTAACGCAGTCTTAAATTTGACTATTTTGTAGTCTGTGTATTTGTTTTCATTATTGTCCGACTTACACCTTGTAACCTTTTCTAGATTACCTAGATTATTCATCCTAGATCTAGGCAGCCATACCTTACGGCATCAATGTCCCTATGTCCTATTTGTGCACTATATATAAACCATGTTCTCTACAATAAAGCATTTAGCTAACGAACGTCTTCGGTCGTGTTTCAATAATACACTCGTAGTACCTACTACAACCATAATTTTCTTACAAACAGACGAAAATTCTTTTGGTCAATGCTAATACTTGGTAAAAGTACGGTCAGTAAATAACTTTAAGGGAACTCAGTCATTTAACTAAAGGTTTCTATGGTGAGATTTTGATTTTAAATAAACAGGGACATCGAATTACTTATATTTATTAATATACAACGCGGAACAGACATACCCGTGATGAAATCGAACCACGAGTTTTACTAGATTACTATAATATTATACAATTGAAATGACAGTCAAAAATAAAAGAAAAAATCGGCATTTTCATACTAAAGTGTGCAGCTGCCCGGAAAATTTGTTTGGGAATGTCGTTTTTTGTTTGTTTTTAACTGTTATTTATTATCATTGTACTATCTATCAGGTCTTTTTGTCTTCACAGGAGTTACTTCATAGTTAGCCAGAGGAGCCAGAGGACTTGGCCTACATTTTCCTCGTTGGCCATACGGGTTGAAGAGGTCACATTGATGTTTATAAGCTTTGTTTAGCTTGTATTTCCTAAGTCGCCTTCTACGACATCCACGGGAGGACTTGGAGTGGCCCTATTCTACTCTACCGGTAACCACGCGGCATAATCATTATACTATAGTGGTTTAGTTTAGCCCATGGTTTGATTTATTACTGGTATATCCCTTCCACGTTTTAAAAGAGTTATTTTGCGTAATATGCACATAAAATTTTTGGGCTCCCATAAAAGTTGGCCGATCAACTGATCCAAGTTTCTATGGAAAGCAGTTTTTATATTTTGTTATCATATGTTTCAAGGAAAAAGTTGCTAAGTATCATGCTGAATCTACCGTTAAGGGGATACATGGATTTTTCGTGCCGGCCACTTTTCGCAGAGGGATTTTTAAATCCTTCAGTAGCGGAATTTGTCTTGCTACAATAGTATTTAATTCTCTTATTCCTTTGTTACAGAATAAACGAAAGTGAAGTGAATCCAATCAAGAATGAAACAGTGAGACCTGTGACAGTGATTTGTGATGTCAGTGCAGAAATACGTGAACGGGGCAAAAATGCAGTGGGCCGGTGGTGGGGGCGGTCAGCTGATCGACTGTCGCAGTGATGAATTGCATTCGATAACCAGCGCTAACTGAAGGCGGACTCTGCAAAATGTCGGCGGGTAAGTTGACGATACTTTTGTAATTGGACGTGTGAGCGACGTATTTTGCGACTACCTTGAACTATTCGGTAAATTTTTTTCGGCTAATCTTTTGTCGTCGAAGTATTTGTTGCACCGAACAATTACTTACGGTTTTATTAACGTCCGACAAAGAAGAGGAGTTAGTTTTAGGAGGAGTGTTATAAGTTTGTGGCATCGTAGCGCTCGAACGCATGGACCGATTTAGATGCGGTGTTTTTATGTGAAAGCACGTTCCTTTGCTGTGGCACTTAGCTATGTTACATGATAATCGGTTCAGCTATTTAAAAGAAATTCGGCATTAACACTTAAAAGTTAGGGTTTCTCTAGCACTAGTCTGATAAGTAAGATGATCCGTGCTTCGGAGGGCACGTTAGGCCGTCGGTCCCGGTCACTGTTTTTGACATTGGTCGTTACCTAAAACCATGTCAGAGGCCTTTAAGGCGGTTTAAAAACTCTGACACTAGTGTTAGTCACTAACACACACGATAAGAAGAGATTCCGTTACTGTAAGTTGATGAGCCAGATAGGACAACGTGATCAGCGACGCGAAGTCTCGCCAAATCTCATTTTGCTGTATCGAGGACGAGCCAAATCTGTTTTTGTTCGTCCCGCCTTATTAATTCAACTAATGAACAGCGAAATATCACTTGCTTCCCTGCTTCACTGCTGGTAGTTGATCGAACGACTTAGGTAACTATGTTATGTGTACTTACTTACTAGGATGGTGCAGCAACCCAAAATGAGTTTTGACCTCCGATAATATTTTTTTCCACTCCGATCTATTCTGTGCCACCTACTGCTGCCAGTCTTCGTGTTATGTGTAATAAGTTTAGTTTTATAAATGACTAGCTGTGCCCGTGGGCTTCGCTCCCCGTAAGAATTTCGGGATAAAGAGTACCCTATGTCCTTTCCCGGGTCTTAAACTATATCCATACCAAATTTCATCCACATCGGTTTAGTAGTTTAAGCGTGAAGACGTAACAAACAAATATAAAAACTCACTTTCGCATTTATAATATTAGTAGGAAGTAGGATAGCTGAACATTTTATAAATAATAGCTGAACTGATTTTCATTAAACATAGCTAAGAACCACCGCAAAGGAACTTGCTTTTACGTGAAAAAAGCCGCATCGATTACAGACATCGACAGATAGTCATTAGAGTCAAACACATAATACCCCTCTTTTTGCTATAAGTATTACGGGACTTACCGCTATTAATATTGTTTGTTGCCAGATATCTGACAAAAAACGATATTAATCGCGGTAAGTCCCGTAATACTAATAACAGTAATTATGACCGTGAAACTCTCAAACCTCTCTTTTTGTCGGGGGCTAAAAATCATTGAGAGTGATGCAGGTGCAGTAACATTCAGGCTACAAAATGATGTTATAGACTAATTTGGTTTGACATTGAAATAGAATGACAGAATATCGGACGACTGTCTTATCATTTTATACCATATGACATTTGTGAATGTACAAAGTACAAATATAAACCCGCGCCAAACTCAAGCCAGACATTTTTGTCTGGAATGTAATCATGAGTTACATTCTGATCTTTAGCAATACTTGTACAGTGTGCGAGTGAGTAAAACCTTGAGGCTGAATCACCTGACCATCCGAAAAGAAAGATGATTCCGTATCGGAAGGCAAGTATAAACTGTTGGTCCCGAACGCCATCTAGCGTTTGTTCAAACCTTACCAAGGATTGGTTTTGGTCTACCGTTTGGCTTGCGGAGGTTAGACGGCAGTCGCTCTGTGTAAAAACCAGTAAACTCGTCAAATCACCTAGGTCAGGTAGCGGACCCCGGGCTCTGAAGCGTTACCGCTGAAGATAAATAAATATACAGGGACAATTACACTGATTGGGCTAGACCCAAAGTAAGTTCGAGACTTGTGTTATGGGATACTAACTCAGCGATACTATATTTTATGACAAATACATTATAAACATAAACATCCAAGACCCAGGGCAATTTGAAAAAGGGCCATTTTCCAACTTGCCCTGACCGGATGATTTATTTATTTATACTTTATTGTACAATAAAAAAGTACAAGTGGAGGACCTAATGCCGTATGGCATTCTCTCCCGGTCAACCACTGGACCAAGCGGAAAATATGTGTGGCTAGCGTGATAAAATACGTAAAAAGTAAACTAAATGTATATAGTACATAAATATGTATATTTAAAGATTCATATACATTATTTGTGATTTGTGGGAGAGTGAAACCCACGTTCGAAAATTTCAAAATCTCCCTTAGGTGTTTACTCAAATCTTAACGATTATACTTAGTCCTACAATTTCAAGTGTATAATCACTTCATTCATTCAGGTTTATTGCCTATATAAAGCTAAGTGTTAACAAGGTTCCAATTAATCTGATTATAGGCACTTCGCAGAATTTCACTGTTAATTATAAAGGGACTATTTAATTACCTGAAGGAAAAGTTTACATTGGTAGAGTTTAGAGAGTAATATTATATTTGAAAATTAATCTTATTTAAACGACGTCTGGACCTTGTGTTCATCATGCCACGCTGTCATACCGGAGGTCCAGGGGTCTATCCCCAGTCCGGTCAAGATGGAAAATGATCTTATTCAGATTTAAATGGGTCTTTGGGAAGTTTATCTATATTACATATTTGTTATAAACTGTAGTATCGTTGAGTTAGTATCCTATAACACAAGTCTCGAACTTATCGTGTGACAAAAAAAACTTATCTATTATTAAAAATATAAAAGTTTGAAATGCAGATATTTAATTTGCTTTAAATATAAATATATACAGACACAGACTGAGCTAGCCCCAAATGTGAACCGTTGCTCATTGAAACGTTGTTTTCCAGTCAATATTGTTATTTACGACCTCATCTACGACTTTCAAACCACGACCCTGTACCCTTGCTTCATTTCGAGTTCGTTTGAGAATGGGCGCTATGTCCTCAGAATATTAGGTTATTTACTCGAATTAATTTGATTTGTAAGTATAATAAATCGAATTAATTTGATTTGTAAGTAAAATAAATAAAAGTTCTTTTATTTAGTATCTTGTCATGTTTTACAAAAATAGTCACATTATTCTGCTAAAATTTAATTGGAATGTTGAATTTTTAAAAAGTGGCGCTATCTTATTTAAAATAATTAATGTCTCAAAACTACAAACTGACTTCCCAAACTACATGGGTAACTGATTTTCATAAAATTTTTATGGAATGGGACCACCTCGTAAATATACGCTTTCAAATAAAAAAAAAAACCAAATCGGTCCAGACGTTTCGAATAGTTGGTGAACATACATAAAAAAAAGATCACGACAAATTGATAACCTCCTCTTTTTTTAAAGTCGGTAAAAAATAATAAACGAATGACATTAGAAGTGTTAACATCGCCGTATTAAAAAAAAACACAGATATCGTGCCTCAAACGACTATGGAGCTCATTGGAAATGAATCTACGGGATTCGAAAAAATATTGTCGCTGAGACGAGAAAGTCGGGATAAGAAAAAGGTTACAAAATAAAACTACGTTGAATATGAAACTCGTTCTGACTTTTAGACTTTTTTCAAAAAGGATAGGCTACATGGCCATGGAATTGTATGTACGTCTAGACTTTCGTGCTACAGGACAAACCCTTCCGTCAAACCCGACCGTCATTGTTTAGGCTAGATTCTTCGTTTCCAAAATGTAATCTCCAAAAACGTCAATTTACAATGTACTGAATATTAAAATTAGATATGCCGACTGAGAATTTTTTATGTCAATATTATTAATTAAGAATGTTTTTTAAAATTAATGTTAATTTGTGAATTTAGTACTTATATTACTTATACATCTCCCACGCTGGTCTGGGAGAAATAAAAAAAACTTAGAATGTACCAGCTGCTTCTCTTCCCACGCAGATCGTAAAAGCCGATCGAGGGAATGGGCAAAAATGCAAATCATGTTAACAGGCGATGCGGCTAGCAACCCATCACTGTATTGATTGCTTTTCCATCTTCTCGCCCACCATGACGCTAAAAGTGGCTTTTGGGTCTTGCGGCCCTGGGCTCTGCATAGAACCGCAAGACCCAAAATGCTCTGTCTGCCCCATTAGGGATAAAGACGTGATAGTATGTATGTATGTATATAACCTATACATGTACCGATTGTATTCAAATCGTGACATGTGAGTGTACAAATAATAATAATAGTACAAACCTTTAGGAGGGAAGAGAATCACCTACTAAAGATTTTTATTTTCTATCAAACCAGACTGAAAGTTTAACTTAACAAGCCTATAACAAGTGTTCAATTTAACAATTTATCCTCATTTTAAAATATCCAGACTTGTTACGAAGTTGGCAAGATAAAACCACAATTTCAAGAAATATTTCGGGATTTCAGCGTAAAGTACGTCTAAAGTTTCGCGTATAAATCAAGAAAGCTCATCCGATGTAATTGGTAAACTTTATCGGTGATGGGGATCTCTTATTAACTAACTTTGTAATTGAAATAAGTCATAACGCGTAGAATAATTAAATATATAAGGTTTTAGGGTCACGATTTAAAGTTGAATGATTTTGGTTTGATAGTCGATCGCTGGCCTAGTGGTCAGCATGCCAGGCTGTCACATCGGAAACCCGGGTTCGATCCCCGAGGTCAAGATGGAAAATAATCTTTTTCAGATTGTACTGGGTCATCGATGTTTATCTGTATACTAGCCGAAGCCCGCGACTTCGTTCGCATGGACTTTATGTCTCTGGAAAACGCTCATCAGGCTGAACATCCATTTTAAAAAATCACTTATACCCTATATGTTGCCCAGGCTTAATAGCTATATATCAAAAAAAGTTTCATTCGAATCCGTCCAGTATTTCCGGAGATTAGCGTGTACAAACAGACAAACAGACATACAGACAAACAGCCAAACAGACAGACATTTTTTTTTAAATTATTACTCTATTACTATGTCTCCATCGCGCCCAATTTTTTTTTTGGAAATATATTTAATGTACAGACACACTTTTTTTACTGTTTTATTATATGTATAGATAGATATAGATAAGGTCTAACAAATATACTGAAATCGCATAACGTAAATAAATTGTAACACTCGAAAATTAACATACTGTTTTAGCATCAAAAGAAATGATGCTACAATAAGGGATGCTGACTTGCATCTCTTTTGACCTCCGATCCCCCATGGATCAGGTTGACCCAGTTTCGTGTTCACACAAATTCTGGCTCATTAAGGAGTTGAAGTAATGCAAAAGATCATTTTTTAGCAAATTTTATTGTAATAAATTATTCATAAATATTTTCCGCATGGCAAATTGCAAATTATTTACTAAGATTTTATAAATTGACAAATTAAACAAATAATTTATTTATCTTTGGATATTTGTATCACTTAATAATTGTCACATTTTTAGAGTACCATACCCAAAGGGTAAAAACGGGGGTCTATTACTAAGACTTCGATGTCTGTCCGTCCGTCTGCCCGTCTGTCCGTCCGTCTGGAACTCGGACGGCAGACGGACAGACTGACAGACTTTGCGTTCGCATCGGATTCACGCTTGGCCGGTTATTTCTATTACTTTAGATTTTTTTTAAATGTTGACGTCAAATCTTTTACATACAGCTCAAAATTTAAACACGAAAAATGTTAAAATGATCTTTTTTACCAGCAGGCTCAGCAGTGGCTATGATCGGGGCGAACCTCCGCTTCGGAGCGAACCCCGGCGCCAGCAACGCCTCGATCCTGAACAACACGCGCTACTGTCCCCCAGGGGGCGCGGCGAGCGCTGCTGCGCTTCTGGCGCTGTCGGGCTTGGGCATGTCGGCCAACTTGGCTCTCATGACGGTCATACTCAGCAAGAAGCAGCTAAGGAGGTGAGAAACAGTCATCATTATCAGGTGGTATTACTACTCTATGTTACGTACTACCTCGAAGTTTAGGTAAATATGCATGCACTGGAATATCCGACCTGTGATCATTATCCAATGCCGCGTTCAAACGGCACACGCGTCAACCCCCATACGCCACGCGCGTCGACACCCGCATATAGCTCGCTTTGAAATTTGTTAAATAATATAATTTGAGTCCTATCCATTTACATTTACCGAAGTCCATACGCACATGCCTCGCATAAGCCATGCGTTTGTCTTGCGCACGCTTCGCCCCGCATACGCGTTGCGCCCGCGTTTTGGCTAATATCGTACTAAAATAAGCGGGCGTGGGGCGTGGGGCGTTCGCTGGGCGTGGGCGTGAGGATTTTTTTCTATTTTGTAAATGAACATTGTTGTAAATGATACCGACTCCTTATAACTTATAACCATATACTTTATTTATAATCTCATCAAGAATAAAAGAATAAGTAGAAGAGAAGCGTAGATATAAATAACGTCAAAATCCAGCAAATTATTGCGATCACATTGGAGAATTTGAATAAAGATTTCACCATCATTTTAGATTTATAATGCAGATATGACTTAAATAAGTATTTTGAAAAAAAATCATTTTTTGTACAAGCTTTTATTGTGTGGCCAAAGTACTTATCAAGACAAATGAAATAAGCCCAAACTCGATTGTGTTAAGTCGTTTTATCACTGAGTTCTATCGACCAACATCCGTCTGTGTGATCAGACCCTAAGAATCGTCTCTCATAAAGTACTCGTCACGACAACACAAACGAGACCTACTCGATGAGGTTATGTTGTTTTATAACTGAGTTCCGTCGAATATCTTCCGGCTCCATCATCAGAACAGCTCATTGACTTCATAATATTCGTATCGTATTGTCATCCGACTTACACGAGTATACAAAATTTCAGCTAAATCGGTTAAGAGTCCCCCGACCCTAGACTTCTCCATACAAACGTAGTCTACGTTTAATTTTGAAACCACATGTCAGATTCCGGTAATTGTAAAGAAGTTGCAATTATCTAGGGTTATAACTGGTTTCCTATAGTAAAATTATGAACAGGAAAGAAAATATAACGATTTAGAAGATTCCCATACTAATGGTCAAAAATGATATAAAACACTATATTCTATTTCAAGTTCATATTTTTACTGTCGGAAACTAGTTATAAACCTAGATAATTGCAATATGTTTGAAATTACAAAATTTTGCCCAAATCGGACATGTCGTTTTGAAATAAAACGTAGACTACGTTTGTATGAAAAGTTGTATTTTGGTCTAGGGTCGGGGGACCCTTAAGGATAACTGGTTGAAAATTGAGTTCAAAGATTCCACCCGAACAAACATACATTGCAAGTTAAATAATAAGCTTGTAATAAAAAAAAGCAAAATGCGTAATCTTCTTATTTCATGCAAATCCCATAAAAAATATTTTTTTACGTTTAGAAAAAAATACCTGATTTGAGTTGTTGCCGTCTAGCGAATCAGATCTTTACACGTCAAAAAGTATAATTTACAGTATCTACGTGTAATGTTTGATAAAATTGGTATAAGTTGTATACAGCTTAACACAAAAATGTTCAGTTCTAAAAGAATATTTATAACTTTCCACTCTGCCTATTCGTCAGATTACCACTCGATATAAAATAAAATTGAAAATATTTCTAGTCCCAAAATATTTTACATTTTATGAATATTCTGAAATATACGACATTGTTAATGCTGTGGAACCTGTTGTCGATACAAAACGTGTGAATAGGTTGAAATATTTCGACCCGGAACATAGCACGTAGCGATCTTGATTTTTATTGCATTTGCGTCCGTGCAGTTTATGCTATAAAGTTTATTTTTGTTTGTCGACGAACAATTTTTTATTTTATTATTTAACAGATTTATTTTATAACTGGCTACTAGATATCGATTCAACCTTTATTGAACTGATTTATCAGGTCTGGCTGGTGCATTTTATTGTAGGTATAAGAGATTTTTATATCAATAAGTTTTCGAAACCTTACTTCCAAACCGAACTTCACAACAGATTTCGATAAAATTTCTATAACACCACCTGTCAAGTATGCCCTTTTATACAAAAAGACTTTTTCAAATAGGTCTTTTTATAAAAAGATGAACTATTTGTATGCATCAATCGATATACCTAACCGAAAGCTTAAATTTATCTAAAACACTGGATCCCAAAATGTGATCGACTGGAGACGACCTTATCAGTTGGAACTGTAAATTGTAATTGCGGTCGACGTGATCGCACTGAATAACGTCACAAAATAATGAAATTACAGAAAGACAAAATGCAGCGAAGATGGAAAGGATAAGATAGATGAGTGGAGTGACAAGAAAGAATTGAATTAAATGTGAGAGAAAATTCAGCAGTGGTCCTGATAAGGGAAAAGCTGACAAAAAAACGACTAGGATGGTATGGATGGACATTTAATGAGGAGGAAGAGCAACTAGGAAAGTTAGTAAACCAAAAGTGCAAAATTTGCACGAAGTGGTTGGAGTGCATTAAGGAAGAAGTGAATCAAAATAATTTTCCAAATCAGTCGATCAGAAAAGAAGAGGTCAGAAGTACCCATAACCGGCGGGCATGCATGGAGCGAAAGAGATCTGTCAGGATCATAGCAAGTGGAAGTCCATTAGTTCTTGCCTATACCCTGTAGGAAATAATCGTGATATTTATGTATGTATGTATGTACGAAAATAACTGAATTGTTACCACTGATATAGATGAACTGACTAATATAGATAATTTTAGTATAAAACAAGCTAGTTAAAATAAATGAGAAGGTTTATATAGATGATGGTGAACCATATAGACGGACAGCCAGTCGAAACAGCTCAACTAAACCACTTACTTATTCTATAGGTATAACATACAACTATCTATTGAACGATTATCTGTTACAGCCTTCTACCTGCCTATCTGATGCATATGCCGGATTTGTGAGCAGTATTGTATTGTATTGTATTTACCCAGACTGCCACTCAAGCTGTCGCCGGGCTATTGTTGTCTAAGGTGTGATCTCGGCCTTATGAAATATGCATTTTATGGCCCCTGTAAATTATGGAGAGTTGCAAATGCGACGCTTCAAACGATTTACCATCAAGGGACGTATTACATACAGAATGGAATCTCCTAAGGTTCCGCGTAATATGCGAGACTGTTGACTGGCGGTGGGCGCCTGATCGCCTCGACAATGCGAGGACGGGGGAGGAGGACGTATATTAGGATTATTAGGAGATTCCGTTCTGTATGTAATACTCATACAGAACATAAGACAGGCGTGTGCAAGGCGGTTTAGGCTGGCACATCCGATAATCGGAGACCAATTTTTTATAGCAATAAACGCACATCCCTACCAAAAGATCAGAAACTCATACAAAAAAATATCGGCCCGACTATCGGTCCTACAAAAAGTCTGACGTGAGCGCGCGGGCTTATCGTGTCATATTTAAGGGCATCCCACACAGTGTATCTACACTGTGTGGGATGGCTAAAATATACAGATGTACAGGTAGCAGCACGAAACTCTAGCGCTGACCTTACTTGCGCAGAGCGGTAGTAAACTTAGCTGTAAGTAACCATTTGACGTCAACAATTGTGCAACAAAATAATGACGATTATTAAGAGATATTATAAATATCCTATGATAATAAAGATATATTTGAATTGAATTGAATTGCAGATGTCAAAAAATAATACTGTACCCGTGTAACAGTATCCCCTCTAGATTTCACTCAGCGCTAAACTTACGTTCCGCTACTTTTACTTATATTTCTTCTTGTGCTATCGTTTTATTACCCTCTTTATTTTCAACCCTAGTTCTCCGGATAACATGTGTAGCCTGTGACCCGGAAATTTATGGACTTCGGCTTTACGCCCCATTGTCGTGAGCATATAACCATGTTATTTATAAGGGAGAAATAACTATCGGTTATTAATAGGGCGAAAATGTGGGGTAACCAATAAAATTTGTGATATGAAGAAGGTCAAGCGATGTTTTCGTATTAACAAGAAATTACAGTGACAGTGACACTGAGTAAGTATATAAAAAGGCAGGCAGTCTCAGAATAAAGAAAAATCTAAAGATACTTCTCAAGTTATAGGTGATCAACTTTTAAAATGTTCTCGAGAAGGAAAATTTCATACAAATTCAATACTTAGCCGTTTTAGACTGCAAGTTGGCATTTACAACTACGGAACCCTATACTGCGCGTGGCCCGACACGCACTTGGCCAATTATTTTTTGCGATTTCAGGGATAGGAGAAATCGATAAATAGAACCTACACTAGCTACCCAGCATTACCTTAACGGATCGGACAAGGTTTTTTTAACATACCGTATACATAAACATACACTCGAAAAACAAAGCCCTCCTTCTGACGTACCCGGGTCAAAACAAAACAAGAAAATATTAGATCGAATGAAGTTCTCCCAAGTCCACTCGGAAAATTCAGCCGCCTGTCTGACGTCACACGGCTAATCTCACAAATGCGTTCTAAAGAGGGTTTCTTTGTCGTGAGAATAGTTTAACAACTATCGCCGCTCGATGTGATACCTTGAAATGCACGAGATGATTCTTAGTCCTTTAGTTAGCCTTTGGGCGCATTCGGACATTTCGGACGACATGCGCGATATGCGCATGCCAAGACCACGCTCGACAAGACCCACGCATACCAATAGAGCATGCATAACGTAGCTGAATATTTTTGAAATTTTATGGATATAATTTGGTCCTATCGTATCATCATTATCATCATATCAGCCACAGGAAGTCCACTGCTGGACATAGGCCTCCCCCATGGTACAATAAAATAAGGTATTCTCTTCCCGTGACAGCTGATGACGTAGGTGGAACTTGACTACGTCATCAGTTTGATATGTTGCCACTGTGTGAAATTGAATTACCTGAGCGTAATTTTTGAACTTTATATACCAATTTCGAATTAATAATCCATTATATCAATTTATAAAAGATTGAATTGATAAATCACGCGAGAATCGCGAGATACTAAATAGCTAAGTTACTTAATATTTTTTTAAATATTCATGAACTAATTGAGAAAGTCCTTAAATTTACCGAAAAGAACAATCAGTGGCAACACTTTGTGACGTAGTCAAGTTCCATCTCGGGAAGAGAATACCTTATTTTATTATACCATGGCCTCCCCCAAGGATTTCCAAAACGACCGATCGAAAGCGGCCTGCAACCATTGCCTTCCTGTAATACAACTCAGATTGCATTAATCGAAGTCAACAGGCACACGCCTCGCCTACGCCACGCGCTCGCCTTTCCTCCGTTTTGCTCCAGCCCGGGGCGCTCGCCCCGACTGGACTTCGGTAAATGCAGTTTGAGTTGTATTGATGTGTCATAGGACTCAAATTATATGAAGCAAATTCAAACCGCGCTTGTCGAGCTTGAGCACTTTGCTTGCACAGGAATTGAAGAAGATTAATCTTCTCTATTCCTGCGGATATTGTAAACGCTAACTAAAGTACAAGGTGGGTTATATCCAGAATGTGTCACAAAATTGTCTGTAGTGCATAGTACAAAGTGTAGTAAAATCTAAAACAAGCTGCACAAAATCCCAAGCAATTCAGTCGAAGTAAGCCTAGAGACAAACTTCACTCCCAGTGATTGATTGGGTAAACATTTGCTGTGAATTTATCTTTGTTTAGTTTAGAAACTGTTTTTGCAGTACCCATTAATACTAGGAAAGTCTGTTCGCAAAGAGTCGATAAAGTCAAGGCTTCTTAACTTGTGGTGTGTTGTTAGTCACTTTGTGACGCGGCCTTTGCGCCCTGACGGCGTCCTAACCATTTCAACAAATGAACTATACATATGATAAAACGTCATCCGATACCAAAATACGAATTAAATAGGGAAAAGAAAAGTTTCGGCCCCAAAATTTTGTGGTAAAGATGTCCAATTGTCAAGTCCATCCTACAAGATCATTATCGTGACGAGACGAGATTGGTCTCAAACTACCAGCGATATTCATCGTTCATTTTGTCAAGGATCTTGGAACAATCCAGAATTAATTAGAAAGGGTTTTCTCGTAGGGTATTTTTGTTTGTTTGAAGAAAACAAATGGAGTGGGAGGGAGATAAAAAAAGGTTTTTGAACATTTTTCTTTTTGTGTGGTAAGAAAATTAACCTTTATGACAGGTAAAAAAATGTTATTTTAATATTGTACAGGGTCTTTAATAAACATATGTTTGTGCACATGGTGTATCCAGCTCATAAAATCAAGTTTTTTTTAATTATTACTAACTTACAGCGATTGTATTGTAAGTAAAAACAGTTTTCAGATTATTATTCTTGAAATCGAATACAAGAGAAGAGAATAATAATTAAGAAGATATATGTGGTTTTTTTTAAAAAAAAAGAAATAAAATGAATAAATGTTTTACACAATCTCAAACCAGATCTCAAACCCATAAATACAAGCCTTGCTAGATGTCATGAAGGACGTGGTGTAATTTTTCATTCTGTCAAACATGCACCTTGAAAGAAAATGTATAAAATTTATCGACGGGTAATTTATCAATCGAAGGCTGTCGCGGTGAGTGACGAGCCTTAAGCACCTTAAGTGAACCACAAATGATTTATTAAAATTTAAAAATAAGAGTAGTTATAAAATCTGATGCTGATTAAGAGCAAAGTCACATAATTGATCGTTTAAAGATCTTATTCATAAAAATGTATAACCGTTTGCTAAACTTATTAAAGTTAAAATGTCTTGTGTTGTTCTCGCCCTGTCAAATATAAGAACGAGTGATAGGGATAAAGATATTTTAACTAAAATAGGTTTAGGAAACGTTTATTAATGTTTATGAATATGAAATACAGGTACTGAAATTACAATATATGGCGCAGTTGGATTGTATAATCCGCTGTTATTCAAATCTCTAGCTGTTTGACACGTACAGCTCAGTCTTGTAATACAGCTAGATCGTCCAATGTGTTACGTTTTATAAACTAGCTAACGTAAGATTGTAGATCGATTAGTTTGGAATTCTCTCACTTATGGCTTGTGAAGTGTCAGTGTCATAACAACAAATATGGCCTCCCATAAAGTACATTCTTCGCCGCGTTCCGAGACTAAGCTGTTATATACATTCTATCTGACGCTAAGTTATCTACTCTAAGCTGTTATATACTGCTGACATTTACATTCTATCACGACTTCCAAGAAAGAGGAGGTTATCAATTCGTCGGAATCTTTCGTATGTTCATACATTATACAAAGACGCCTGGACAGATATAAAATTTTTTTTTTTTTTTTTGTTAGAAATGGCATACTTTTCTGGAGGGCTCATATAGATTTAAAGATTCAAATGTTTATTTAGAAATTAGACCTTTACAGACCCTTTTACACATCGTCATCATCATTTCAGCCGCATAACGTCCACTGCTGGACATAGGCCTCTCCCAAAGATTTCCAAAATGACCGATCAAGAGCGGCCTGCATCCAGCGCATTCCAGGGACCCTGGTCAGGTCATCTGACCACTTTTCACACATCAATATGTATGATTTACATAACGTGTAGTGTGCTTATATTAAAATGTTATTTTTTTAAAAAGAAAGGCCGCTGCTGAGAATTCATAGAAAAAAATTTCAAAATCGGTTGGGCAGTTTGAGGGTGAAATCGGTTTTTAGTTTTGAAAAATTATAAAATTTAAGAAAAATCGTATAAGGTTCCATACATAATTTTTCAAGGTGACGGATGAAAAACGACTGCAGCGGAGATGAGAATGTTAAGATGAATGAGTGGAGTGACAAGAAAGGACAGGATTAAAAATGAATATGTGAGACAAAGTACAAAAGTAATTCCATAACGGAAACGTTGAAAATTAATAGACTAAGATAGTATGTATTATGTAAAACATATAAAGAGGTTAAGAACTTAGCGGAAGGAAGAGAGACATGAAAAGCACTCCACCGACAAGAGCCCAGCTCTTAAATATAAGAAGAAGAAGAAGATAGTATGAACATGTAATGAGGATAAGGCGAGCAATATTAGTAATCATCATTAGGTCTTTTTGTCTCCAATGCAGGAGCACCACCCTCCCTGTACTACCAGAGCCATACTTGGCCAGAGCAGCCAGAGGGCTTGGCCTACACTCTCCTCGCTGGCCAGACGGGTAATAGGATGGCAAAACAGCGATCTGTGACTTTTCTTCGTTTTCTTTCTGCACAAGCTTAGTTCTCTCTTCCTCATTGTTTTCATATCTACTTAGGAAGTTAGGTAACTGACTAAATATACAAAAATTACTTATACATTGAAACCTAAAAAACAACAACAAAATAATAATAAAAAAACAAAACCTAAAAAAAATAACAACAAAATAGTAATAAAAAAAACAACAACAACTAATTAATCGAAAATCCCACCCCGAATTGTACCCGGCTCAAAAGTACCCATCACGCTTGCTGCGTTTCCTCTTTGAATGGCTATGGATATCCTTTGAGTCAGGTACCATCTAGAGCGTTGATCGTATCCTCGATCCTGCAAGCGGCGCCCTATCTTATTAATTAAGTCCTTAGCTTCGGGACACCATGGACCAGCTGTCTCGACAGCGACTGGTACAAATTCATATTGCAAGGACAGAACAGAGTATTTAAGGCATTTTTGAGCAGCCGCCGCCCGCGCAGCCGATCCAGGTACACGTATGCTGCTACTAAGATAGGTAGCCGCGTAGGTGCTGACGCATGTCGCATCCCACATCAAACTGCGTCCTCTTTGCCATGGTATTAACGTGATCCCATCTGGTCGCTTACCATCCGTTCGTGAGAGTCCTGGTGGTTCCAGCTGGCATGGAATATTTGCTGATATTAGTGCTCTGCGTATGATATCATTGATGGCGTGATGGCGAGATAAACGACCTGCACAACGAATACAACCTAAACCATGGAGCCCATCAGCCTCCACCATTTTCCCACATATACACCGGTGTGGCTCACACACTGCACAACCCAACCTTAGTGCAACAGCCACTCTCAAGGAATCATTGTCCAAGAGTGTTCCCATGTGAGGAGATGGCACAGCGTGCAGCCAAGCTCCTGACTCCGATAGCCCTGACGCTTTAATTCTAGCTAAATTTGCTCCATCAGCCTGGCTTTCCAATTCCCCCAATTCAACTCGCGCTCTTGTTTCGTCCCAAAGCCTCTGTACCCCCAGCTTGTCAGGAGCAATCGCACCCGGACATTCCGCAGACCATGCCGTCAAGGCACCACTCACATGGGGCAATATCAGTTGGTCTCCATTAATCGATAGAATTTTAGAGACCAAATCGACAACCCCATGTGAAGATGCCAAGAACGCCGGCAACGAAACCCCCGACATACGACGAACACCTAGACCACCAAGACGCACGGGTAAAGAGGCCTGAATCCACTGCAAGTCATTGAGTTTGACATTTAATATAACTTCCAAGATAGATCTCAATGCCTCATCAAACTGACCGACCTCTTGCGGAAACAACCAAGTCGGACAGGTTCTTATTAAATATGTTATTCGAGGTACAGCTAGAGAATGTCGAAGCAGTGACAAAGCAACATGTGAGGAGAGGCTCCTTAAACGTCTATGTGAGGCTACAAAAGACGTAACTTTTTCCATAATCGATGTAGGAACCGCCTCCTCGAAAATGGGGGCACCCAATAGGTTAAAATTATCCTTATTGATTAATTTTAATCCTGGTATCATGGTCTCGAAACGCGATACAGATGTAAGAGCCTCCTCACCACACAGGAATAACTCACATTTACTTGTACCAATCTGCAACCCCATCAACTTAAAACTGTCACTCAAACACTGCACATCGGCTGCCACAACCTCTGGAGGACCTCCCAAAGTACCGTCGTCTAAATACCAAGTATTAAGAGGTGATTTTAAGGATTTTATTGATTTCTGGATGGCAAGACTAAAAATTAGAGGGCCTAGAGGGTCTCCCTGTTGAACTCCTACTTGAGACGGGATAGGTGCGCCATCAAAGAAAAGATGGCTTGAGGACGCATAACACTGGTAAGTGTATGGATAAAGCTCCGGCGTGTGTTCGAGGACTTCTTTTAAAAGAATGTCTCTTTCTACAGTATTGAAAGCATTGATTAAATCTAGTTTAAGTATTACCTTATTGGTATTTTTATTAAATGTAGCAAAATATCGCGTCGCGTGTATGGCAGCCTCACATCCTCGTGTCGTCCCGAACCCTAATTGGAGTGGCTGTAAGTAAACAGATGTGCGTTTTCTTACTGCGCCACATGCGAGCTTTGAAACCAATCGTCGGAAAGTATTACCTACCGCGATAGGTCTAATGCCACCTTCCCTTTTTTTCAAAGCGCATAGAGAACCGCCATACAAATATGGGCACACTTGGGGGTTCAGTAAACCCTTCAAAAGGAAATTGCACAAACCAGTCAGAGCCTCCATGAGACGGGTACCATTGTCTCCTGCAGACGCAGACACAAGCTCTTTTAGATGATCCGGACGCAAGCCATCCAATCCAGATGCGGATCCCGTCTGGAAAGATTTCAATGCAGCCGCCACTTCAGCTGAAGTAACCGTAAGGAAGACGTTTGTCCGGTCCGGTTCCGCTGGCATACAGAGAGGACGGGAAGGTGCTGGATGTTTGGTCATTAAAGCATTCCGAGTATAAGCGTCATTCGGAGCAACTGAACAATCAGACAAGAGAAGGCGAACGGCTCCCTTAAAATCCCCATCGTACACTTTGGACTCAATGCTCCTATTAAGTGAATGAACTTTTCTACGTTCTTCTTGATTTATGCCTACAAAACTAGTGTGGTCAATATTTTGTTTAACTTTAGATGTTAATGACGAATTACCCTCCCGAGAAGGCACCTTCAACGCAGTAAAAGAAAAGGAAAGAAGAGCAAACCACGCCTCAGTGCTATTTTCTTTTAAACAATCTTCAATAAGTGCCGTCAATTTTCCAGCAGCCAAGTGTCTTGCACCTTTTGGGATGTGCTTTAAAACCAAAACCTGTTTTTTAAGTGTGGACAGAGTCTCCAAACCCAGACGGGTTGGGAGGTAGAGGTTGAGGAATATTAATAAGATAGTACTTAATCTGGAGGTTACTGGGCACAGAAACAGAAAAAGTTAAAGAAAAGATGGTCGAAGTGCGTGAAGAAGAGTATGGATACAATGACAACTGATAGAGGTAAATGGAAAATACTTACATGCAGTCCCGACCCCACGTGGGGGAGAAAGAAGAAGTATTTCAGTAACGTGCGTAGAGATTTTTGTTTGGATAGACCAAAACTAGCGAAAGTATACTACAACTAAGTAAAATGGGCTACAACTTAAGCGATTTCACATCCTCCAACATCAGTGGCCATTTTTGAAGATTACTTATTGGTTTTTATAATAAACATACATACATACTATCACGTCTTTATCTCTAATGGGGCAGACAGAGCATTTTGAGTCTTGCGACTTTAAGCATATAGAACTCAGGGCTGCAAGACTTAAAGGCCACTTTTAGCTTAATGTAGGCAAAAAGGTGGATATCACTATTTTGATAAAGTAATCAAAATAGTGATGGGTTGCTAGCCGCATCACCTATTAATGAGATACGATTTTTTGCACATTCCCTCGATCGGCTCTTACGATCTGCCCGGGCAGAGAAGCAGCTGGTACATTCTAAGTTTTTTCTTTTCTCCCAGACCAGCATGGAAGCAATATTTATATCTTATACCTTTAAACGAGCAATTCTTGTATATTTATTTATATATTTCTGTGATCTCGAAAACGGCTCTAACTATTTCGCTGAAATTTGGTATATGGGGGTTTTTAGGTTAACAATCGATCTAGATTAGTCTTATGTTTAGGAAAACGCGTGTTTTCGAGTTTTCATGCGTTATTCTTTCCACGCAGAATATGGTCGCTAATTTTGTTCTGCCGGCCACTATCCCTCTGGTCCAGCGGTTTAAGTCGCGGACGGCAAGAAAGAGTGTTACGGGTTCGAATCCCGCTCGGTGACTTACTTTTGTTTTTTTTTATATGTTCAAGTTTATATAATTTTTAATGTTTTTAGGCAAGTTTAAAAAAATGTAGTTAATGTTTGAGATATAACCGAGCAAAGCTCGGTCACCCAGCAACTTAACATATAATAAACAATCACTATTTATTTGAATTTATTTTGAACAAGCAATCACTTTGTTACACAACATTCACAAGGAATACTTTACAGTGGTTTAGTATTTTTTTTAAATTAGGTTATTAAATCATCAGGATGTTTTTTTTTATGTAAGTATATATATGTTCGAAGACGCCTGCACCAATTTAAAAATTCTTTTTTTTTTGTTTGATGGACATACTTGCAAGGTTGTCACATATACATTTTATCAAATCTGGTTGTGTAATTAGGGGGGTAAAGTCAGTTTTAAGTTTTGAAAAATTATTAAATACATCTTTTGTACCTACGCATTTGTATTTTAACAAACTCAGCTGTGTTTGAGTCTATTAACCTAATCATAATACTGATTGACTGAAAGATTGCCTGAAAAATTCTAATTTACGAACAATATTTGATTCTTTTACACATTTTTCAGGCTGCCTAAGACAGTTACATGGTCTAAATAAAGTTACATTGATCCCCGCTCCACATTCAGGCCTATTCATATCTGATGGGCCTCGGCTTCAGTTACAGGAATAGGTGCTCCCGAATCATTCCTCACCTTTATCTTGTCAGTGTAGCGACCTTCGTCTGAAGTTTAGATTGATTTATTGCCTTGAAGAAACAAAGATGTCTTTGTTTAAGAACCTCTTAACCTTATCCTACAAGTTTTAACCGACCTACAAAAAGGAAGAGGTTCAATTCGACGCGTTCTTCTTTTTATGTATGTTTAGACCGACCTCCAA
Organism: Acrobasis consociella; assembly: GCA_963555685.1. Lineage (NCBI taxonomy): Eukaryota > Metazoa > Arthropoda > Insecta > Lepidoptera > Pyralidae > Acrobasis > Acrobasis consociella. The sequence continues at coordinate 2,730,919 of OY743111.1, read as the reverse complement.
AAAGGAGGATTTTATCCATTTGTCGCAATCTTTTTTAATGTATGTTGTGATTCTTCGAAGAAGCCTGGATTGGGAGTTTTTTTTTGAAGGACATACTTTTCAAGTGGTCTCCTAGAAAATGATTCAAATTTGGTTTTGTAGTTTGGGCGTAAAATCGGTTTTTAGTATTAATTTATTTTTTTCGAAACTAAAAGTTAAATATAATATACTTTATTGAAAAAACACATAACTGGTACATTCATATTAAAACGCCTCTTTCCCACAGGGGTAGACAGAGACTATGGACCTCCACTGGCAACGATCCTGACAGACCTTTCAAAAGAATAATGTTAAAAACTAAAAAATCAAAACCCACTTTACAAACATAAATTAAGTAACATATGAACAAACCTACATACTCTCTTCTCGTATTATTTAAGAGCTTGCTTCTGTTCCTCACATACATACATACATACATAGCGGCGGAAATCATAATACTACTTTTACCTTCGCCGTAATCGGGTAAAAAGGATCCCAATTCGTAGCCAATCAAATCACTGAGCCACCAGCGATAGTAACTCGATAAGATTGGATTTCGTCCTATCTTATACGGGTCTAACAATTCTTTAGATACTTAAATAGATTTTGTAGAAAACGGAAGCTTTAAATTAACTTTCAAAATTGACATTGACTACATAGGTAGAAAGATAAATATATTTATTTTACTCTATTGTTAAACTATACCTATACATATATATTGAGAAAAAAGAATGGTTGCTAGTAGCAAAATTTTTTGCTACACTTTAAAAAAAACTCGTGGCTGCTGAACTCATTTCTGGCTGTTTATCAGATTTCTGGCTGTTTATCAGGATCGTAGCAAGTGCGTGTCTTTGCCTACCCTTGTAGGAAACAGGCGTGATAATTTGTATGTATGTATACTAGCCGTGCCTGCGGGCTCCGCTCATCGTGGGAATTTCGGGATAAAAACTATCCTTTATCGTTACCCGGGTCTTAAACTATATCCTTACAAAATTTCATTTAAATCTTTTTGCCTACTTAAGGTCACAGCACACTTATCAACTCGGAAAGGGATCGACACCGTATCGCCTATCTTCGCGCGGTCAACCAGGCGTCAACCTGACGTAGGCACGTAACCAAACAGGCTCAGCTTCGGTACGTCGACTCGACTACGGCTGGGCGACGCCGCGCTTACCGCTCGCCGGCTGCTTTGGTCTGGCTGGCACTAGATAATTTTAAACGTAAAGTGTAGCGCACGGTTATGTCTTGGTTCACAATACGCGAGTTTGCAATCATAGCCATAAATTTTTGTTTCTCTACAAATAAATAAAACGCGGGTGTGAGGAAACGGAGAGACGTCAGCTCGCATACGGAGAGGCGTAAGCGCGCGGACGACGAGCAGCAAGCGCGGGGACCGCTAGTTGACCGACCAGCAAAGCGGTTCGTGAGCTGGTCCTGAAGTGAGGCGTTTACGTTACGAATCCGAATAGTGTGCGTTGCAGTAGGAAGTTTCATACAAAGAATACTGAGCTTCTCGAGTTGATACGTTTACGTTCCGTTTACGAGTTGATAAGTGTGCTGTGACCTTTACGGGCCTCCAATAGTGTCTTTTGCATTGAGTACCTATCTTGACGGGGGTTAACACATTGCAGGACACTTACGGCTGTGGACGTAATTAAATTGTTATTTCTATTGTGCCTGGCCGAGTGTCCTGCAATGTGTTAAAAAACCACTTATCCTTTTTGTTCACAGGTGGTCACACGGTCTGCTGTTCCACCAGGCGATAGTGGACTGCGCGCGCGCGGCCATCTTGCTGCCCCTGGGCATCGCAGTGTTCAAGTGCCAGCCGGTCTACAAGTGTTCGTTAGTGGAAACGGCTTTTCTATTATTAGTAAGTAAAGCTAACTTTACTTGTAACCTTAGAGCTCTTACAGACCAGCGACATGCCAGTGACCATGCCTTCCCATCGTAGCCGTGTGGCATTCGGCAGAGTAGAATACACCCACTCCAAGTCCTCCTGTGGATGTCGTAGAAGGCGACTTAGTAACTACAAGCTAAACAAAGCCTATAAACATCAGTGAGACGTCTCCAACCCGTCTGGCCAACGAGGAGAGTGTAGGCCAAGTTCTCTGTCTGCTCTGGCCAAGTACGGCTCTGGTAGTACAGGGAGGGTCGTGCTCCTGCAGAGGAGACAAAAAGACCTGATGATGCCTTCCCATCGCCTAATAATTATCAACTTATTGATTTTTCTTCCTTGTCACTAGATGACGCTATAAGATAATAATTAAAACATTAAAATCTCCCAGGCCAGCATGGAAGATCTCCTAAACAGAAATTCAGATAATAAATCCACATCAAGCAAACCTTTGAAGTGTCTTACTCTACAGAAAATATAGCAAAGTTTTTCTCAGACCGTTGAAAAGGAGGGATTTCACGACATGATATATCGACACTTACTCACCCCAAGCTGTATACCTATATAAGTTATGAAGAGATCATAGATATAGAGGTGCAAGATCGCCATAGCGATTAGAAATGAAATATTGTAAATATATAATAAATATATAATAATTTCGCAATACCCTGCCAGGGTTCATGTACTTACCTACTAACCATCTTCTGTATGATTGCATGTAAGCGATAAATAAAGGAATAAAGAAATAATATTTGTGGGTGACTTTAAGGCCCAACGCAGACTACAGAATATCCGTGACGCACTTTTTAGTCTGTGATAGTCCGTAAAAATAGAACCTATGGAAACATATGCAGTAACGCACAAGATGCGCGCCGGACTTTTTGCGCGTCGTGTACGTTAATGCATGTGATTCCATGGGTTCTATTTTCACAGACTAAAAAGACGGATTAGTCTGTCGTCTGCGTTGGGCCTAAAAGGATTTATACCCTCTTTCCAAGATAAGTAGGTATATATTAACACAGCTTACAATTTTAAAACCTTGTCGACCTTCGTGGCGTAGTGGTCACCATGCTAGACCGCTACCCAGAGGTTCCAGGTTCGATTCCCGGTCAGGGCAAGTTGGAAAATGGCCTTTTTTAAATTGTCCTGGATCTTGGATGTTTATCTACATACGTATTTTTTTAAAAATAAAAGTATCGTTGAGTTATTGTCCTATAACACAAGTCTCGAGCTTACTTTGGGGATAGCTCAATATAAAATATGAGTTTTTTTAAAAATCGAATTTTCGTGTGTCTCCAGGCTTCTAACGGATTTTACGTTTGTACCAAAACTTGTCACATTGTCGATTTAATCGCCATCTCTTTTGCTCTTGTGAGGAAGACAGACTCATCGTATTGTTTGTCGCACTTCGCTATGGTGGTCTTTTGTCTATGAAAGAGTTGTTAACACACTTAGCGTTGTTATTATCAAAGAATCTCATTGTAAAACAGAGACATAAAGTGAATTTACGAGTGGGCGTAATAGAATGGTAAGAAAGCAGTGTTTTATGGCCAATTAAAGTTACTTTGCTTTTAAGAGCTTGTCTGAAGGTACTTTATCGTTGAAGTTTTATTATAACTTACTAGACGCTATCTCTATTTTAAGTTTAGCTGATTAAGTATCAAAGTCAAAGTCAATCTTATTTATTCAACTAGCCGAAGCCTGCGACTTCGTTCGCGTGGACTTTATGTCTCTGGAAAATGCTCATCAGGCTGAACAACTTTTACTAAGGCGGCATTCTTATATCTCTTATAGTTTAGCTGGACTAATATGGTTCTGCATCAGGCGTTCCATTTTCCAAAATCATTTATACCCTATATGTTGCCCAGGCTTAATAGTTATGTAACAAAAGAAGTTTCATTCGAATCCGTCCAGCATTTCCGGAGATTAGCGTGTACAAACAGACAAACAGACAGACATTTTTTTTTTTAAATTCTTACTCTATTACTACGTCTCCATCGCCCCCAATATTTTTTTTGGAAATATATTTAATGTACAGACACATTTTTTTTACTGTTTTATTATATGTGTAGATATAGATGTAGGACAAATTTATCTTTTTTTAAATTATTATTTTAGTGCACATGCTAAAAACTAGCGTTTCGGAACGCCCACTGCTGGAAAGATAACGCCGAGAGTAGGGTAAGGTAGGGACCAATACTGTACTGGGTTTCAGTTCAGTATTGGTCTCTACCAGTAAAGTATAACTGCACTACCTTCTCTTTACTAATAGAGCCATACTTGGCCAGAGTAACCAGAGGATTTGACCTGCAATCTCTATGAAGGCCAGACTAGTTGGAGAAGACGCATTGATGTTTATTAGCTTTGTTTAGCTAATATTTTCTAAGTCGCTTTCAAAAACATTCACGGAAAGACTTGAAGTGGTCCTGTTATACATACATACTATCACGTCTTTATCCCTAATGGGGCAGACAGCATTTTGGGTCTTGCGGCTCTATGCAGAGCATAGGGCCGCAAGACTTAAAAGCCACTTTTAGTGTCATGGTGGGCGAGAAGATGGAAAAGCAATCAATACAGTGACGGGTTGCTAGCCGCATCGCCTGTTAAAATGATTCGCATTTTTGCCCATTCCCTCGATCGGCTTTTACGATCTGCGTGGGAGAGAAGCAGCTGGCACATTCTAAGTTTTTTCGTTTCTCCCAGACCAGCATGGGAGTTATACTCCTACTTAGTCCTAGTCCTGTTATACTCTGCCGAAAACCACACAGCGATCTTTGTTAACAACAAACAGTTTATTCTGTGAAATGCTTTATTTCCCCTATTTCCTGTAAGTTTATCTATTGTTACAGGTAACAGTATCAACAGTGAACATGCTCACGACGGTCCTTAACGACAGCCCCATTTTCCCCGAGAATGAGGAGGAGCAAGCTGATTTATCAGCGCCATTACTGATGGACAGCCCTCAGGTAATGTTGTAGTATTTTTGTTATGTACTCTGTAGGCTAGGTGTAACTTTGTTTAAAAACATAGTACCTGGGCGACCAAGCTTTTCTCGGTTACATCTCAAACATTAACTACATTTCTTATACTTGTCTAAAAAATAAAAAATAAAAAAATATATTTAAACTTGAACAAAAAAAACAAAAGAAAGTCACCGAGTGGGATTCGAACCCGTAACACTCTTTATAGCGGTCCGCGTCTTAAACTGTTGAGCCAGACGGATAGCGGCCGGCAGGACGTAATTAACAGGAGGAATTAGATGGACAGCCCTCAGGTAATGTTTTAGTGTTTTTGTTATGGGAACGTAACTTGCGCTTCGTTCATGTGGTTTTTCTAGAACAAAAAGAACATTAAATATGAAGGTAAATGGAAATAGGAGAAGGGAAAGCTAAAAAAAGAGGTGGATGGAGAGCATAAGGCAAGATATGGATGTAACAGGAGTAGATGTTAGTATGACGGGAAACAGAGGGCTGTGGAAGGAGAAAACTGCGCCGATCCCAGATAATGGGATAAACCTAAGGAGAGGCAGATGATGATGTGAATGTTTATAGGTGCTGGAGAAGGGAAGCCTGCCGAGAGCTAAATAATAGAAGTTAAGGCAGTAATGCAACAACTTGTGTTCCTTGTCCAATTTCCAAAATGAGCACTATACAATTTGTTTCCCCTAGACCGCCAAGTCCGTAACATCCGAACCAAAGGAACTTTGTTTGTTTGTTTGTTTGTTTGTTTATAAAGCTTTATTGTACACAAGAAAGAACACAGATACAAATCAGAAAAGTAAACATACAACGGCGGACTTATCCCGTATAGGGATCTCTTCCAGTCAACCGGCCAGTAATTGAGGGGAATGTTTACTTATTAAGCGTTTGGGGTAGAAGTAATACAATTTAAATTTACAGAAAGGTACTGCACAAAAAAAATATTACAGGTAAATATACTTCGTTCCAAAAATATTAAGGCCTTGAACATATAAAAGAATAGAAATCGGTTCATCTGTTTGAGAGCTACGATGTCACAGACAGACATTGGTGTCAAACTTATAACACCCTCTTTTTCAACATGGGTTTAAAAATCAGCATCTATATTAAACACTAGAGGCAGCGCGCGGCTTCGCCCGCGTCAACCACGCGAGTGAAGTCGCGGGCGTGATGCAATATAGCCTATAGCCTTCCTCGATAAACGACCTATCTAATACCGAAAGAATTTTTCAAATCGGACCAGTGGTTTCTGAGATTAGCGCGTTCAAACAAACAAACAAACCAACAAACAAACAAACTCTTCAGCTTTATATATTAGTATGGATTTACCTTCATTGTTTTGTTGCAGTGCGTCCTATTCGGTACATTCATGATATGGTTCGCGTCTATCACGATAAACCTGGGGCCCACGTTCTTATCAGGGGCCCTGGCAGCCAGCGCAGGGTCCTACAGCTCATACGGGCCAGCCCCTTCGTGCCCTCTCGTGAGGGGCCCCTTTAGGCATTATGTCCTCAACGCTCTGTGGATAGGCGTTAATGCAGTTTGCGTTGGTCTGACGCTGTTCCACTTGAAGAAGCTTCACCGGGACCTTACTAAGGTTTGTATATGCAAGTATATATATATAAAGACAGATGGCATGGAGAGGTTTATATTAATCAATAGTCCACAAATGTACAAATGTTTATAGATGGGCCCATACGTAGCAAAAACGCTTTAGTTATCTGTTAGATATGCAATATCAAACTGTTTTTAGAGAAGATAATGTTCGTTGTCATTGAACTAGGAACCAGGAAAAACTAGTAAAGTGTTAATTAGTAGGCGTTGCACATTAAATATAATAATTATGAGCAAAATGTATATCTTATACTTTTATCGCTTAGTCACTTAACACAGAATTACCATAAAAGTGAGTATCACATACAGAACAGAAGCGCCTAAGGACCCGCGTTGTGATGTACAGTTCTTGAAAATTTCGAAAATGACCGAAACGGCTTTAAAAATTTCCGATAAATTTCTCCCAAGAAATTTCTTTACAAAAATTTTCAATGAAAATTCTCGAGTAATGTTGAAAATTTCCGGAAATGTTCAACGAAAGAAATTCGAATTTCTTTCTACTCATCACTAGTTCTTACCTTGTCAAGAGTGTTAAGCGGGTAGCTGCAGGTGCCTGGAGCCGCGTCTACAAGCCCAGAACAGAGGATAGGTTCAGGGACGGGGGACAGGGACGCATATTGCGCTGGACCCTAGGAGTTTCCGTTCTGTATGTAATATTTATATTAATTCGTTCTGTGCATTAGTGCGTTCACAGATAAAATATGTCACTTTTAGAATACTCTTGGCGAGACGGCAGGGCCTATCTATAAATATATATATCTTGGTAATGCTTTCTTAACATTGACATACATTTGCTTCATCTCATTTTCATGAAGATCAAACTTCTCCATGATCATTTGCTGGATAACCGCTGTCATACCATCCACCGCTTTAAATTAGGGTAGTTTACTGTGGTAGATATTTAAATAACCAAATTGCATTAATTTTATACTTACAATAAAATGAATAAAGATTTGGAACAAAAATACAAGTTTTATTTAAAAAAATGCAATAAAATGTTCATTAGGCTGGGTAGAGCAAAATTTAAAAAAAAGTTAGGTAAAAAACATAGGATAGGTACCAATACTGAACGGGTTTCTTTTAGCGTTATCTTCCAACGCTAGTAGTTTATAGCTTTTGCACTAAAATAATATTTAAAAAAAATGGAGTAAGTCTCGATTGGTCTTAAACGCAAGTAGTATTTGTAGCAACTCGTCTAAAACGCTCATTGTCTAAATCGCATATCGTCATAACAGGAAGTGATCTAAAGATTAATATCGTCCAAAAATGAGGTGGTCTAAAGGACCTTCAACAAGAGGTAAATTTGTCCTACATTTGACTTTGTCGAAGAGACAAAGTCCTTTACGGGGCTGGCAAAGTCAAACTCAGCCAAAGCCAAAGACAAAAAACGAATTACTTATTTTTTTTCAAAATATTTGTAAAAGACAAATCTAAGTAAAGGTCTGTTTTTATAATTTTGCTTTTGTTCAAATGGATTTTTTTTTTATTTGACACAAAACTGAAAATGAGCGGTAATGTCTCAAGGAAGAGATCTCTTTTGAGATAAGTAGTGCCTTTGTACAACTTTTATTTTATATATTCTATACAATTTCCGTGTACATATATTGGTAAATAAATAAATGAAAATGTTATTTAAAATCACAGTAAAGTACCCGTTGGAACTAGTAATGAATGACAAAACGTGTAGTGCATCGCCTCCAGCCAGGACAGGCGCAATTTGTGTCCGAATGGTCGGACTCAGGTCATCCACATCCGAGGCTGTATTGGGCATTCTAGTCCAAGATCTTATAGCACGATTTTAATGATTTAATACCTGCGCCCCGCGGTTTTAGCCAATGTTTATCAGAGGTATAAAAAGTAGCCTATGTGTTAATCCAGGATGTTCAGCTTCCTGCAAACCGAATTTTATCATTTGTCCAGCCGTTTGCACGTGAGGAAGTAACAAACTACACACACACACTAACTTTCGCCTTTAGATAGTGTAATGTGATGGATTAAACCTGTCTTTAGTTGGGAACTTGGGACTTTATTCAAGCTATGCAAGGATGTTTGAGAAAGACATTGTGTTATTGAAACATCTAAAGTTGCTGTGGTGATACCAAAAATATTATAAATTTTAACACAAAAGCTAGTTGTTTATAATTAAGTTAAATATTTGTAGGAAACTAAATAAATAAAAACAGTTAAAAGACAATTTATAATTGACCGAGCGAGTGAAGCGAGCGAAGCGTCTCAGTTTCGAGATTAGCCAAATAATTCTTTTGTCCGTCTGTCTGTCTGTCTGTCTGTCTGTCTGTCTGTCTGTTCTCGCCTACAGGTCGCATTTCTTATCCGATTCTCATGAAATTTTGTAAGCAAGTTCAACAACTAAATAGAATTTTTTTGTCGAGCCAGTTTTTCGAAATTTTTCAAAATGGCGGAAATATGGGGGTTTAAAATTTTAAAACTGTCATATATCCGCCAATTCAAAATATTTTCAAAAATGTCACTAGACTTTTTTGTTGCCATTATAAAAACGCAATTTTTTTATTCGAACAACTTTTTTGTCTAGTCAACTTTTTTATTATACTTGAATGGGCTTAGGGTGACTCGCCAAGTCTAGCTGACTAAGCCGTGACGGATATACAATACAAATCTTCTTACAAAATATATGCATGTCTCCCGTGGCAATCAAACCCGCGACTTCCGAGTTATAAGGCCAATATCTTGACCACTATTTTTAAGAAAAGAAGCAAATTGACAAATATTTGTTGCGTACATTCAATACCATACAGTTCACAAAAAAACAATAAGTAGATGTCCAACAAAAATTTCAAAACTCTTAGAACTCGCTATGGTTTATTAGGGTTCCGTAGCCAAATGGCAAAAACGGGACCCTTATAGATTCATCATGTCTGTCTGTCTGTCTGTCCGTCCGTATGTCACAGCCAATTTTTTCCGAAACTTGCTCGCTTACTTTACTTGGTAGTAGAAGATATAATCGCGAGATCTAAGTTCGTAGCGAACTACTAGTTATAATAATTCATACATTTTCTTTTGGGTCGTAAAGTGATGATAAATGTTCTACTATTCACAAATCTACAAGGTGGATGTAGAAATCGTATAATCAAATAATAGTATTAGGCTTGTAGGGACGCTATGAATAACACAACAGAATAAAACGAAACGAGAGAATAAAAGAAAACTGACAGCTGTATTCATTCACCCAATTACGTTTGTGAAGCATAAGGCAGAAGAAAAAGAAGAGTGAATGTACAAATCGTGCAGTAAGATCTTGGACTAACACTAGCCACACGTCGGCCGGACTAGTCATGGTTTTGGAACATTGCCCATTTCGCGTGTTTGTATAAGATTTAAATTTTCGAAAGTCGATTTGATATTTGCGTTTGACGTCGCGTCGCCTAGTCCATATGTAACGCAAAACGTTCCGAGACTGCCAAATGGTGAATTACTGGTATTCACTATCCGCCATTTTGAAATGCAATATGTTCGGCTAGAAAATTAATTTTAGAATTTGATGTGACTGTGTTAGCGGTTTTAGAAGTTTCGAAATTTGGATAAATAAATATCAATAAGTCAGTATTTTACAGTGTAGAAAATAACAAAAGGCGTTTAGTTAATTACTATACTATGGCAGTAGAAAAAAATCACTGAAACTTTGGCATTTTCGTACCAATATAATTGAAGTACAGTATGTATGTACATTGTACTTAATATATAATAATAATAATTAATCTTTATTTGCAGGTATAGACCCATATTAATACAATATGATATGATATGATATAGTAAAATATATATATTTAATATTAATTACACTTACAGTCATTTTTCTTTTCAAAATGGCGGAAAAAATGCCAAGCTCTGAATCATTAGAACGGCTTAGGGGTGTGCGATAATTTAAATCTTACCGCATGCAGGCTAACGTAGAGGCAGTTCGAGTAGCTGGCTTAGTGACAACCCTTGTCAGCATGGCTGGTGACAACAGACGCATGGACTCTCTGCCCAACAGCGTCGGACCCAGGGTAAGTACAAATATAAGAGAAGTCTACTACGAATTCATTTCGAAGCAAATGGGCATTATTTTAATTAATAAGGGAAGAATTTGGTTTTTCGAAACACGAAATTGCAATGGTACCTATTTGTTTCGAACTGAATTTAAAGAAGACCTCCTGCTTCACCTCGATGACTTGGCACATGTCAATTAACAATTTTGTATTACCAATTTAAAATTTAAAGATGGCGATAGAATTGTTTTACTAAGATCTTTATAGACAAGCGACGACTTTTTGCTACGCTAGTCTGCGACGGTTACCAATGGTTTGCAACTAATAAAGCAAACTGCCGACCCTCGGTGACCTTAGATGTGGTGTTATGTGTACATGTACATGATGTACATCGTCTGCATACTGTCGCTGTCTTTATGAGCCCTAATGCCAAGTCATTGCAGTGGAATGACAAAATATACGTAAATAATGCTTGTTATTTGTCTCTTTGCAGTGCTCGATGAGACACATTTAGATACGGTCTAGAAATTGTATTGCATGTTACTCTACTTCATGTAACTCTAGTTATTTAGCGCATGATGGTTGTTCATTATCACGAGCCACAGTACAGGTGGTTCATCATTTGTCTCATCAATTCTATCCACTCATTCATTTATAAATAGACTTCTTAAATAAAAATTTAATAAAAGGTAGTCAAATTTAAATTAATGAACAAAATCTAACTAAATTACTTAAACCTTTTAACTCACTTTACCTTTAACTGTCCTCTCGTTTTAACTGAATACTCTTTTATTTTTAGGATATTTTTTCTTTAGCACTGGCTTTCCACCAAGCTATGCGAATAGGGATGCAATAAGCGAGACCAAATCCTTATTATCCCATAGGATTACGGTATTTTTAGACGGGAAACTCCCTCACAATCTTGGATAATCCACCAATATTTCTCCACTGATACTAAAAAACAAGAGACATTGTTTCATGAAAGGTAAATTGTAAAAAATATTGCGGATTAGTTCGTATATGTGGTAATGAACGCGATCTTCTTCTTATCGTGTGTGTTAGTGACTAACACTAGTGTCAGAGTTTTTAAACCGCCTTAAAGGCTTCTGACTTGGTTTTTTGGTAACGACCAATGTCAAAGACAGCGACCGGGACCGACGGCTTGACGTGCCCTCTGAAGCACGGATTATCTTACTTATCAGACAATCAGGTGATCAGCCTGAAATGTCCTAACCAAACTAGGACAACAACACAACGTCGTTGCCCCCGCCGGGAATCGAACCCGCGACCTCCGGGTATGAGCCGAACGCTCTAACCACTACACCACGAAGGCAGTTATGAATGCGACAACGCACTGATGTCTGATATTGGAAAAATTTCGCGAATGGTGGACAAATGACCTGACCAGGGTCCTTGAAGTTACTAAAGCAGGCCTCAACATAGGTTATTATGGAAATCCTTGGGAGAAGTCTGAAAATGAAATAGTAAACAGTTGAAGTTTTATGAAAAAAGAGAAGATACTTTTTAAATTAATAAAAGAAGTTGCATTTCCTTTGGCATAGCTTCGTGGAAATATCTGATGCTTGGAGGCTTTAACATATTTTTCTACATTTTAGACTGTAGATGGCGCATTGGCAGACAGTCATAGGCAAGGCGGTAGTGCTAATCTGCCACTAGGGGGCGGTCGCCGGCTTCGAGGCTACTTGGCCAGGGTCGAGAGGGAAGGAGTACGAAGAGTCAGGATGTTCCTGGTCATAACTGCAGCTTATGTCCTCTTCTGGGGTCCATTGTTTATCATAACGCTGCTACACCATCCGGCACTGACATCACATATAGCTTATGAGGTAAGATGTGAAGTTTTTACCATTTTACTGGACGAGGTGATAAATACAATTCAGTAGCTGTGCCTACACCAACGATTAATACATTTTTCTTAAATGAGAGCCCGTTAGGCTACTGGACCGTACTCTTTTCTTATACGTTGCTTAAAAGAAAAAAAAACAGATAAAATCCATTTTTAATAAGATAAAGATAATTCTTATAAAGATAATCGAAAGTTTCTCAATGGTCCACTTTATTACCCTAATAATTGTATGGATTTCTTTTTTGCTGTAATTTTAATAGACTATATAAAACATATTCTTTCAAAGACCTTCCAGTAATCTAGCTTATAAAATATGAATTGATTTATCTTATAGCACTCTGTGGGTGAAGCCTATGTCCAGCAGTGGACGTTATGCGGCTGAAATGATGATAATGATGATGGCAATCTGCATTTTACATATGAATATTATCAAATAAAATAATATTCTGTTAATGCACTATATTTTCAGACCGTTAATTTTTCAACAGATGTACTTCCAAATCACCCTGCATATCTCCTACGTCCATGCAGCAGTGAATCCATTGCTGTTTATGGCACTACATCGTGCGTTACGGAGGGCAGCACTGCAACTGTGCTGTGGCTGCTGTGTACATTGGAGCCAGTTTGTGTTGGCACTGACGGCAGCAGGTAAGTAGCAACATCAGCTGTATATAACAACTTGGTGAAAAATACTGATGTCCTAAAAGCTAATTCTATACGAAGCACCAGTCAAAATTTTCTGCAGGTTTTTAAAGCTTTCTTTTAAATGACAGTAACTAGTTCTCACTGAATCGTGCCTAACAGCAACTGTGTTTATTTTTAAGCTGCTAATTGTTGGGCCAAACATCGCCGTATCATCTGCGTATGTAAAATTATTAACACTTAGATTGTGTGCCATCCTACACGCATGTAGCTCAATTCTACGGTCAGACTATTGTATTGTGAAAAGCCTTGGTAAAGTTCTTTGGTTTATAAGTATTTTTTTTATTTATTTCTTTATTTATTAGTGCTATAAAAAAGTCTCCTTTTCAGCTCAATCGCCTCTTGCGCCGTCATCATTCTCTCCCGCGGCTGCGTCTCCAGAGCCTCCCCCTGCGCCGCCGCCGCCGATGGCCCCACCCTCCGTACCAGCTCCCCCTGGCCCACCAACGCCTCACACGATGATGGTAATTACTTCTTATATGTAAGTGTTGACACCGTAATACGTGATTATATCACTCGCACAGCCCCGCACGTACCCTTAGTACCTCGCGAGTAGATCAGGTATCAATTGCATGGAGATTTCAATTTCCTCTTCCGTGATAGTGGCTCTTAGCAATCCTATGGCTACCCTACTCTAAGTTAAATGATTCAAAATCTCGATCTCAGAGTTGGGAAGTTGAGGACTGTGATGCTGAGAGTATGTCGAGTGCGCGTGTGCAGGGAGACGAGGATTTGATGGCTGAGTCGTGGAGCGGCAGCGTGCGTCGTCCGCCGCGCTCGCCCAGCCCGCTGCTGCCCGCCATTTGAACGCGTGCGCCCGCGCCGGCCCAGCCGCCCGACGGGTCGCGCGACGAGTCGCAACACATATCCAACGACTGGTCACCATTATCGTCCGTACCAAAATTTTCTTGTAAATATTAAAGTAACGAATCATCGAATTGTATATAGTATTAATGTGGTGTTTTAGATTTTGGTCATTCTACGACTGTTGGCCTTATACTATTTTATATTCTAGTGGCGATTTTTAATACATCGCCTGTTTTGTAATAATTAATGAGACTTTTGAAGAATTAAACTGGCAATGTATTAGAATCACAATCTGAATTTAAATTAGTGTAAGTCTAAATTATGTGTATAGAGAGTATTATACCGAGTATTAAATTATAACACAAATATTGTGAAATGTATTAATACAGGTAAGAATTTTGAATTGTAAATGTTGTAAATTTCATAGGACTAATTTAATAAGAGATATGAAAAGCTCAATTCTAAACTTTCGAGATACTTCTTAGTGTACTGCACCTATCCTATCATGTGTCGTGTCAAATATAAATATATTTAATAATCAGAAGATATTTTTGTCGATTAAATATGTAACAAATATGAAACACCAAATAGGTAGGCGAAGATACGACTAAAATAAATGTAAACTTGAAGTAGACCAAAGATATTATAGACGTAATGAATATACTACCTACTGTTCTTGATCTTTTTTCAATTATTTCTATCATTATTTAAAAAAACTTACTTATTATCTATGAAGACTGATTTAATTTATTATTTCTTCTCTATAACTTTAGAAGCTATTATAATTACTTATCAAAACATTTTCACAGAGAATTTTTAGTAGGTTAATATAAAAATTTCAGAACTGCGGTTCCTATTGTATCCTACAAATTAGAAATGTAGAATATGTGTCAAATTATCGATAGTTGAAATAATTCGAATTAAATTCTATGTAATAAATATGCAGAAACTATCAATTAATTTTATAAAATTTTCTATGATGTTTGTTAACTCTTCATCCCCAACGGGATAGGGTCATTAAAGCCAAAGACCACTAATTTATAATTTCTGTATTCTATTTGTCTTAAATTAATTAAATTTAATATTTTCTCAATTCAAAGCTAATAATTTTTCCTGTATTTGTACAAACACTCGATGAACGAAATTTTGCATTACGAATTTAATTTGTTTGAAAACGTTTTAATTTTTTTTTTCTATATTTTCATTTAACCTAAATTTAATCTAAAAACTTATTGAGACACCGATTTTCAATTATATTTTTTTCTCTACATCTATATGTTTTGAAATCTTACTTTATTTTTGCCCGAAGATGATTTAGATGTCATAAACATATTTTCTAATCAAAAGATTTTTTTTAAATAGACATCTTAGTAAAATCTATTATCTCTTTTCAACACGTAAAACAGGTAACATAAAATTATAATAATATTTTTTTATAGTATTGAAACATTACTTTATTATACAAAAGGCCCCTACCCTGGCGTGGGTGGTCGCAGTTCTAACATAACCTATCCTATAGTTTTGCCGTAACCATGTTTTGGTGTCTTTTTTAGTTTCGCCCTAAGTTTAAGTATAAAAATACGTTGGTTGACGTCTAACATATAAAATATAGATAGTTACTAAAGGCTCTCTACTTAAAATGAAAAATAGGTAAAATGAGTTTATTGATGAGCAAAATTATGTAAAATAATCAGTTTGGTATTTAAAACTTCGATATACCGTTTTCGATCATCTGAAATTCGAACAGTAAAGTTTCGTAACAATATTTTTTTTATGAATGATGAATCTTTTTATGAGTATATGACGTCTTCTTTTGTCAGCTAAAGTCAAAAAATAAATAGGTGCCAAACATACTTTTAAATTACATTAAACAGCTAAAGTATTTGTTTTGGAAACTTAAGGCAGAATAAATAGAAATAATTTAATTCATGAGCACTAACATATATATATAATTGAACTATTGTATTGAGTTCAAGCATTCACTTAAATAAACTAATTCGTTTATTCGATATTTTGATGTATTGGATTTGTACTAGTATTTTTTTAATCTGCAAATATATTTAAATCTATTTTCACTTCACCTTATTCTTTCAGACACTACCTAATTTAAATATAAAAATAAACAAAATCTTATGATAATTGTATGAATTGAATATAAATAATATAAAAACACTAAAAAGAGTAAATAAAAACTCGTCCTGTTTACAATTTCATAACAATATACAATTTTATGTACTTGTAGTAATTTTTTTCTGTACACGGATGTAATAATAAAGGTTGTAATATAAGTAATGAATGTATAAAATTATATATTAACAAGAAAAACAAATTTCGTTCTCCAGGAATATTATTAAAAAAAGAAATATAAATAAATAATAATAAAACGATTTATTAAATGTTACATTTGTTTCATTGTTCCACTTAACATTTCCCTTTGTTATCAGCTAATTGAGATTTTTCGAGGCATCTGATTTAGTTTAACTGCCACACAATGATGACTGCCGGATCCCATCTTTTTTCGATATAGCAAGATTGCCTGGAAAAAATTCCTTTTCCGCATTTCATAGTTTTTCAAGATAATTTATTCATTTATGTCCTCTATATACAGGGTGTAATTGAATTCATTTGCAATATTTTAGGTTCCCATTATACAAAGTAATTTAAGACTTCAATCAAAAGTTGTCATTTTCATATTACAGAAAATCTCTAAACATGCGTTAGACTCTTTGAATGCTAATGATTTAAATTGCACCCTGTATAAATTGTGTGCAATAAAAGGTATAGTTTTGTATTGTATAGTTAATCTTTTATCAATCATAATAAGCAACATGCAATGGTAAACAGTGACAATTGATCCCACACTAGGCTAGGCCTGTATCTTGGGTATCAATGTTACGTGGTTACACTTGTAGTTTAACAAGTATGTGGTCACAACGACAAAGCTGTTTGAACTCTAGGCGCAGGGTCTTTCTCCCATGTTAAACAGACCCCTAATAAGCCTCCTATTAGCCCTAACGGCCATTGGCCGACCCTAACTAACCGACGCCCAAACTAATTGAATCCTTAGTTGTAGCCACGACAAAGTGTCGACATTAATTATACTCGAACACTAACCTTGATTTGAAACCAGTGTTAGACACAAGTTATACAGTGTTATACACATGGAACACAATGGGATAAGCTGTTAAGACAATCTTTACATAGCACAAACACAGATGACGCCTTGATTGCTCGAATGCCGAATGTTGACATATTTTACGATAATTTTAAAAAATTTGTTAATATTTGCAATTGTTATTTTTCCTTATGTATTTAAGTTATTGACTCACGTGTACGCTTTGGGAAACTGTAAGTGCACGGGGTAATTTTTATTAATAATAAAGAAAGAATAAAGAATGACCTATGGGGCAGAAGGGTTCTCAAATAGCGGCCACGTATTGACAAGTGCAGTGTAGGGCACCCACTAACTAGGTGGTCTGTAGACCTAAGCAAGGTTGCAAGGCAGAAGGCAGCTAAATGCAGGCCGCTTTCGATTGGTCGTTTTGGAAATCCTTAGAGGCCATGTCCAGCATTAGACGTCCTGTGGCTGATATGATGATGATGAGACAATCTTTAGAAAAAAACTTAAATATTTATACAGGATGTTCCTAAACGGCGAAATAGGGAAGCTTCGATTTCCCATATAAAAATCTAATTCCGTAATCAATTTTTTATGAAAAACAATGAATACTTCTAAATCTCAGCTCTAAATTTTGTTTTGAGTAATGGCCCCCGAAACTTGCCTTAACCAGTACTCCATCATTCATCACCACTCTTTTTGTCTCCACTGCAGAAGCACGACCCTCTCTGTACTACCAGAGATACTTGGCCAGAGCAGCCAAAAGACTTGGCCTACACTTTCCTCGCTGGCCAGAGGTCTCGTTGATGTTTATAAGCTTTGTTTAGCTTGAATTCCTAAGTCGCCTTCTATGACATCCACGGGAGGACTTGGAGTGGCCCTATTCTACTCTGCCGGAAACCACACGGCAAAATAATGCTGTCGATGTATATGTAGAAAAAAATTGTGATGAGAAATTAGTGCGGTGTATAACACATGTTATACAGTGTTATACACATAGAACACAATCGGATAAGCTGTAAAGGCAATCTTTACATAGCACGAAAAACCAATGACCTATCTATGAGGCAGAAGGGTTCTCCATTAGCGGCCACATGAGCAGGGCGAGCGCAACGACACCGACCAACTAGGTGGTCTGAAGACCTAGCAAGATTGCAGGAAGGCGCTGGATTCAGGCCGGGGTTTTGGAAATCCTTGATGGCCTATGTCCAGCAGTGGACTTCCTGTGGCTGATATGATGATGATGATGATGAAATCAGTATAGATGGCCCCCGAGGCGTACTTTAACCTGTTTTTATGCCACGGTCATCATTTGGTGATAGTGACATCGAGTGGATATTAGGTGTAGGTAACCTAATATCCATTCGCTGACCCTACCTAAACATGGTCCAAACTGATTGAATCCTTAGTTATAGCCACGACAAAGTGTCGATTAATGATTTATTTAATTCGTATTATAGGCTGAAAACAGTCGTTTATGGGAAACTGTATAAAGTTTTACAATAAATTGCCACAATCGGTTCGTGGTATGCCAGATAGAAATTTTAAAGCTTACTTATGTAAAGAAAGTACTTTGTGATAAGGCTTACTACGGAACCGATGATTACCTTATAGACAAAAATGTCTGGCTTGAGCTTGGCGCGGGTCCCTCTCAAAGGTTTGTATTTGTACATTCACAAATGTCATAATTTTAGTACATTCTGTACATGTTTTAGTACAAAATTTACAAAATGGCATTAATTTTAAACTTGACATCATGCTTAATTAATAATTATGACATAACAATGTATTCTCGGTCCACATATCTAATTTTAATATCAGTATAATTGTAAGTTGACGTTTTTGGAGAAAATGCTGCAGTACAGTTTGTTACCGTTTCTTCTGTACTTGCTTCTTCTTCTTATCGTGTGTGTTAGTGACTAACACTAGTGTCAGAGTTTTTAAACCGCCTTAAAGGCCCCGGACATGGTTTTAGGTAACGACCAATGTCAAAGACAGTGACCAGGACTGACGGCTTAACGTGCCCTCCGAAGCACGGATCATCTTACTTATCTGACAATCAGGTGATCAGCCAACAATGTCTTAACCAAACTAGGACAACAACTGTAACACAAAGTCGTTGCCCCCGCCGGGAATCGAACCCGCGACCTCCGGGTATGAGCCGAACGCTCTAACCACTACACCACGGAGGCAGTTTACATCACGTAGCCAATTGCTACGGGATAAGCCCGAGCAAAAATAAAATAAAATAAAATAAGACTATGGGAAGGGACAATAAAAAAAACAAATTGAATTAATATAAACAACTATATTGTTCCTTCCAACAATACACAATAAACAACACAAAAACTACTAAAGGGAAATACGCGGGTCCAGGTCTAGTTGAGGAATGGCGTCAGGCACTCGGAGCAATACAAAATAGCGGCCGGTTCTTAGCTCGACTCGAAGTCACGCTCGGTTGCGAATTCTCCGCAACAAACTTCAATTGCACTGTTGTGTAGATTTCCAGGTGTAACGAAGTTCTCCACTCTCCAGGTGTAACGTAGTTCTCCACTCTCCAGGTGTAACGTAGTGTTCCACTCTCCAGGTGTAACGTAGTGCTCCACTCTCCAGGTGTAACGTAGTGCTCCACTCTCCAGGTGTAACGTAGTGCTCCACTCTCCAGGTGTAACGTAGTTCTCCACTCTCCAGGTGTAACGTAGTGCTCCACTCTCCAGGTGTAACGTAGTGCTCCACTCTTCAGGTGTAACGTAGTGCTCCACTCTCCAGGTGTAACGTAGTGCTCCACTCTCCAGGTGTAACGTAGTGCTCCACTCTCCAGGTGTAACGTAGTGCTCCACTCTCCAGGTGTAACGTAGTTCTCCACTCTCCAGGTGTAACGTAGTTCTCCACTCTCCAGGTGTAACGTAGTTCTCCACTCTCCAGGTGTAACGTAGTGCTCCACTCTCCAGGTGTAACGTAGTGCTCCACTCTCCAGGTGTAACGTAGTTCTCCACTCTCCAGGTGTAACGTAGTGCTCCACTCTCCAAGTGTAACGTAGTGCTCCACTCTTCAGGTGTAACGTAGTTCTCCACTCTCCAGGTGTAACGTAGTGCTCCACTCTCCAGGTGTAACGTAGTGCTCCACTCTCCAGGTGTAACGTAGTGCTCCACTCTCCAGGTGTAACGTAGTTCTCCACTCTCCAGGTGTAACGTAGTTCTCCACTCTCCAGGTGTAACGTAGTGTTCCACTCTCCAGGTGTAACGTAGTGCTCCACTCTCCAGGTGTAACGTAGTGCTCCACTCTTCAGGTGTAACGTAGTTCTCCACTCTCCAGGTGTAACGTAGTGCTCCACTCTCCAGGTGTAACGTAGTGCTCCACTCTCCAGGTGTAACGTAGTGCTCCACTCTCCAGGTGTAACGTAGTGCTCCACTCTCCAGGTGTAACGTAGTGCTCCACTCTCCAGGTGTAACGTAGTGCTCCACTCTTCAGGTGTAACGTAGTGCTCCACTCTCCAGGTGTAACGTAGTGCTCCACTCTCCAGGTGTAACGTAGTGCTCCACTCTCCAGGTGTAACGTAGTGCTCCACTCTCCAGGTGTAACGTAGTTCTCCACTCTCCAGGTGTAACGTAGTGCTCCACTCTCCAGGTGTAACGTAGTGCTCCACTCTCCAGGTGTAACGTAGTGCTCCACTCTCCAGGTGTAACGTAGTGCTCCACTCTCCAGGTGTAACGTAGTTCTCCACTCTCCAGGTGTAACGTAGTGCTCCACTCTCCAGGTGTAACGTAGTTCTCCACTCTCCAGGTGTAACGTAGTTGTACTTGCGCTTAGGAAGCGGCAGTAAACTTTGCTATAAGTAAATGATCTGACGTCAACATTTACCATAAAAGACATCGAAAGAAAAAAAATGATTATTATCAAGGGATCAGATATATATCAGAGGGAAGAAGACGTAGAGGTAGACCAAAGAAGAGATGGCGGGATGACATCGAGAACTTCTTAAGTGGATGGCAGCAAATTGCTCGGGATAGAGATAGATGGAGAGGAAAAGGGGAGGCCTTTGCCCAGCAGTGGGACACAACATCGGGCTAAAAAACATTATCAAGGGATACAAATATCAAAAGATAAATAAATGATTTTGATGCTCGCACGCTAACCTTGATATGAACATTTAAGAGACAATCGGATGAATGCTGTTGTAAGTACAATCGTTACAATAAAAAAAAAACATTTAATATGTAGGATGTTCTTAGTTGGAAAGTTTTATATACCATTCAAATTAATGAACTTCTAAAATGAACAGTCAAAATCAGTATAGATGGCCCCTGAAGCGTACTTAAACCATTAAGTATGCCACGGGGGTCATCATTTGGTGATAGGACGTCTAGTCGATATTAGGTGTAGGAAACAACTAATATTGCTTCGCCGTCCCCAACTAACCGACGCCCAAACTAATTGAATCCTTCGTTGTAGCCACGACAAAGTGTCGACATTAATAATGCTCAAACACTAACTTTTTTTTTTTTTTAGGGACATATTACACTGATTGAGCTAGCCCCAAAGTAAGTTCAAGACTTGTGTTATGGGATACTAGCTCAACGATACTATATTTTATAACAAATACATATATAGATAAACATCCAAGACCGAGGACGATTTGAACTTGCCCTGGCTGGGATCGAACCCAGGACCTTCTGATTGGCGGTCTAGCCATTGTCACGTGACCATTACGCCACGAAGGTCGTCAAACCTTGATTTGAAACCAGTGAGACAAAAGTTGTAAAATGTTATGCACACGAAACGCAATCGGATTAATACTATTGTAAAGACAATCTTTACATAGCACGAAAAACTTCTCAAATATGGCGGCCACGTACCGGCAAGCGCAGCGTGAGATACCCACAACTACTTATCTGGTTTGAAGACCTAGCAAGGCTGCAGAAAAACGCTTAATGCCAGCCGCGTCTGATTAGTCATTTTGGAAATCCTTGGGGGAGGTCTGTGTCCAGCTGTAGACGTCCTGTGGTATGATGGTGATGATGGAATCAGTATAGATGGCCTCCGAGGCGTACTTTAATATGCCACGGGGTTCATAATTTGGTGATAGTAAAATCGAATGGATATGAGGTGTAGGTACACCTAGTTAGCTAACCGACGCCCAAACTAATTGAATCTTTAGTTGTAGCCACGACAAAGTGTCGACATTAATTATGCTCGAACGCTAACCGTGATTTGAATTGAATATTGAGAGACAATTGGTTTCCATATTTTATAAGGGCTCTTACAGACAAGCGACAGTACGCCTGCGGCATTCGCGACACCTGTCGCTGACCGTCGGTCATCGTGGCGTGGCAGTTCGTGCTAGCAGTGTCAGTCGCGGCACCTGTCAGCGACTTATGTGTGTTGCGCAACTGCAAGCGACAGACTGCGACTTCGGTAACAGTCGCGCCGCCGGTGGGCG
This sequence comes from Acrobasis consociella, assembly GCA_963555685.1. Taxonomy (NCBI): domain Eukaryota; kingdom Metazoa; phylum Arthropoda; class Insecta; order Lepidoptera; family Pyralidae; genus Acrobasis; species Acrobasis consociella. Next base: position 2,708,477 of record OY743111.1, on the reverse strand, counting down.
GCAATCAGCGGTCCTCGCGCGTTCATGACTTCGTGACAGCACTGCAGAAAGCGTCGGTCACCGACTGTCACCCACTATTGCCACTATAGCCGACGGTAAAGGCCCTTATGCGTCTCTCTTGTTTGTTGATAGGCGTCCAGGAAATAATGTCATATCCTGTAATGCAATATACCCTCAGTCTCATCCTGTCTCGCCCCCTATGTTGACATTACATCTAAGAGCCTTCACAAACAGCAGCGTGTCATGTTACTTTGTCACTTATTATTAGAAAAGGATATCAATCTGATGGTGAGTCATCAGTGCTCATGCTACATGCCTGTAAAAATATTATTCTGTATTTAGTATTTTTATAGCGGCAACAGAAAACATCATGTGTGAAATTTTAACTGTCTAGCTATCGTGGCTTATGAGATACAGCCTATGGACAGCCAGACAGGCAGACGGATGGACGGACGGACAGCGGAGTCTTAGTAATAGGGTCCCGTTTTTACCCTTTGGGTGCGGAACCTTAAAAAGATCCCACGCAGCTTATCGGCTTCCAACGTTCTATACCACCATTTACAAATAAAATTTAAAAAAATAGGTTTTATAGATATACATTATAATATAGTAAGTAAATATTATATAAATAAAATAGCTCCCAAAATAGATAGGTAGGTACTAGTTTCCAGTCTTATTTATCTTAATCCACGATTAGCATTCGCTCCGCTTTCCGCAATAATAATGACATCAATATTCATGGGTCACTGTGATTTATAGGCACTGTTTACGAAATAATACAGGCCTTGTATTTTGAATTTAAGAGCGGTTCACACTGGTTTTATAACGACACAGAATATAAGTATTACACAGAACGGAAACTCCGGAGAAAGATGCGAGAATGGGGGACAGGGACGCATATTGCGCGGGACCCTAGGAGTTTTCTTTCTGTATGCAATACTTTTATTAATTCCGTGCTTATAAATCGAGTGGAGTGTCAACTTTTTATACGTTACTTTAATCTTTTTTTTTTCATATACCTAGTTAAAGTTTACGTCAAAATGTATACATTCGAAGACCATGGGTTGGCCGGTGGTGAAGCATTCTGTCGCTTTCTCTCGCTCTTGCTAATGACGGTTCTGAGCTGATAGCAGCATAGAAATGTTCTGTTCCGTGCTGTCAGATACAGCCCAACCTTTACTATCCCAGTGTTAAGCTTGGACTTCTCTCCCTCTTACAAAACCTCTCTCATTATCTGAAACATCAAAGAAAATAGAAAAACTTTTTTAAAAACACTCGACCTCTGTACTCGCCATGAACTCGCACAGTATACAATTATCTTTAAACCGCCGGTGCCGCTTCTATGAGCTTCGTTAACCCTTGCCACCTCTTGTAATGTTAATTTGTCTTTTGAATTTTCCGGTTTTCTGAATTTGGAGTTTCGCTATGCAAATAATTGACGATCAATTTTGATTATAATAGGTACCCGATTTGGAAGGTCTTATGCATAGGCATTTACATAGATAAGTTATTACTTTTCTAATAAATATCTAGTAATTCGGTTACGTTATTCTTTTAAAAGACAATCCAATCTTGAAATTGAAAATAGTAGGTAACTTATGTTATGTAAGTACATAATTTGTGTATCTTACTTTCCTTTAAACGAGCAATTCTTGTATGTATATATATTTATTTATAAATTTCTGTGATCTCGAAAACGGCTCTAACGATTTCGCTGAAAATTTGTATATGGGGGTTTTTGGGGGTAAAAAATCGATCTAGATTAGTCTTATGTTTGGGAAAACGCGCGTTTTCGAGTTTTCATTCGTTTTTCTTTCCACGCAGAATATGGTCGCTAATTTCGTCGCCCCGGCCGCCATCCGCTTAGCTCAGCGGTTAAGGATGCTGACCGCTAGAAAGAGTGTTACGGGTTCGAATCCCACTCGGTGACTTACTTTTGTTTTTTTTTATGTTCAAGTTTATATATTATTTTTTATTTTGTACTGTTTTTAGACAAGTTTAAAAAATGTAGTTTATGTTTGAGATGAAACCGACCGAGCTAAGCTCGGTTACCCAGGTACTAAACTATCAAGTCCCTAATAGGGTAGACAGAGCATTTTGACTGCTCTAAGCAGACAGAGCCCAAAATGCCACTTTTACCGTGATTATGGGCGAGAAGGTGACAAAATGAATAAAAGTAGTGTTGGATTGGAGAAGCAGCTGGTAAAAACTATGTTATTCTTTCCTTCCAGACCACTTTTATTGATTTTAACACGATTATCATCATCATCATCAGGTCTTTTGGTATACACTGCAGGAGCACGACCCTCTCTGTACTACCAGAGCCATACTTAGCCAGAGCAGCCAGAGGACTTGGCCTACACTCTCCACGCTGGCCAGGGTTGGAGAGGTCTCATTGATGTTTATAAGCTTTGTTTAGCTTGTATTTCCTAAGTCGCCTTCTACGAAATCCATGGGAGAGTGGCCCTTTTCTACTCTGCCGAAAACCACACGGCACATTACGTGATGCTCGGATTATTATCCCAATTCAATCATGTGACGAAAAGTTTCGCCACGAGTGGGATTCCAACATTTCCAACACACGACCAAGTCAAGACGTCAAGGCTCCCGTCAGATTTTTTACAGGACCAAAAGTCAAGCTGATTTTTTTGTATGAATTTCTGACCTACTTTTTTAGGGACTTGTGCGTTGCACTATTGCAATCAGTATATGTTTTTTTCATACAAAAAATCGGTCACCGATTATCGGATATGGACGGGCAGCCTAATGCTATGAGTGCACTACCACTTGTGCTGCTGTGAATTCGAATCACCCTGGAACGCCAAATTTTTCATCACTTGATTTAATTGGCATACTAATAGCTTTGTATAAAAAGAGATAAAAGAAAGATGGAAGCTGGAAGAGGAATGAAAAGGGTGCGAGACCGAGATATGTTTTCACCGTAAATAATTTTTCAAAGTGAAAATAAAATTTTGCGAAAAAATTCAGCTGTTTTCAGCTACTCGAGTACTTGCTATAAAACGCAGATTTTCTCCTATTTTTAATTCTGTGCAGCCATGAACAGTAAACAAGACTGAATTTCAAACGTTCGCTTAGATTTTATGGTCCTATTTTGCGAGTTTCGTTTGAAGTTGATTCTTCTCCAGGTATTTAACTTTTAATCCCTCTAGGAGCAGGGTTTGTATTTTCAGAAATTTATTTTATATTCATATAAAGTATATTGTATTTATAAACTTTAAGGCTTCAAACTGAAACAATACTAATGTTATTTACATATCGAACGCAGTTTTTCAATCTGCCAGCGACCATGACGGTATATGTCGTCGAAATCTTTGGCGGAAAGATCCGCATTTAATGATAATAATATAGCAGACTAAAAATGTTTAAAGGAAATAATGCAAAGAAACTACGTACAAGGACAGTGCCTGGAAAAGGCGACCTAAGACGCGTGGTTAGCCCCGGCCGTAAGCCCGACTCCGCATTTCAAGATAACTCTCATCAAGCCTTCTAATAAAATTTGCTGCAAGCGAAGCGAAAGTTATTTTTTACTGGTGACGTTAATTTGGATCACAGCGGGATCCTGCTCAATCATCTAACTCATAAAATCTTGACGCATTTTTTTCTATAGCAAACTTAACGATCGTCTTTACTACCTAGGGAATAAAGTAGAATTTTACTCGAGATTTTCGGGTATTTTCTCGTGGAATTGAATGTGCGCATAAATTTGACAGGAGTTTCGGGATAAACTGTGAATTCCATCTTGGCGAAGTGGATACATTCTTCACATAGCGTTTGAAAGATAAGGTTAAATATCTCTCACTTCTTTCAGAGTGTGATGTTAATACAAGGGATGCCAGTAAAAATGGGAAATATTTTGGCAAGGGTGTAAAAATACTTTTACGATACAGTTTTTTGGAGTACTCGTAGAGTTGCGTATAAAAATTTGAAATTTGATTACTTGGGTACGTTCTTTTCGTCATACAGCATGTCATATCATAGAGTATTTTAGGGTTTCGTACCCACAGGGTAAAAAACGGAACCCTATCACTAAGATTCCGCTGTCCATCGGTCCGTCTATCCGTATGTCTGATACCAGGGTGTATCTCATGAAACGCGCCAGTCCGACTCGCACTTAGCCGGTTATTTTTACATTAAGGCCCATAAGGCGATTTTGTTAGTATTTTTATCACCATATATAACAACCCTTTTTTGCCTCAGTGGTTATTAAGCGATGCGAAGAAATTTTAGTTTTTAGACTGTTATTTAATGTCATTATACTATAGTGATCTAGTATAGGCCGTGGTTCGATTTATTACCGGTATGTCCCTTCCACGTTGTACAGTTGTAACTATTTCTTTGATAGTGATAAGGGTGTGAAGCAACCCCATAAACATGTCACGGTGACGGATCGCCGGAGGATAACGTGCTCAAGAGTAATTACTCGACGGCGTAAAGCTCTGGTTATTACGTCATCTACAGACATATATTATATGTTATGTATGTAGCTACACATTACTTTATAGTCTAAACTTTTATTACAGAAAAAAAATACAGTACGCATTAATTTATTTAACCAAAAACTAAATAACCTACCTTACCTTTAATTTAAATAATAAAACTATAAAATAGATCCAATCTGGGAAGATTGGATCTATCTATACATATAATAAAACTATTCTCTTTTCTATTTCCTATTGCACAGCACTACCTACGCAAAATTCACATGGATCTTTCAGACATCTCTACATAATCTGATCATCCAAAGAGCTTTACATAATCTACCTGAAATCTACTACGTTTTCGTTTAGACTCGTAAGCCTATGGATTAGGAAACAAATAGGAAACTAACAAAAGAATAAATACAATATGAACATTCTTATTTGGGAAATTGAAAAGCATGTCACATGTGGGATAAATCTGTCATGGGATAAATAAATCACAAAAAAAATCGGCAGCTCCATACAAAATTGAATACCTACTATTCCAAAATGTATGGAGCTGCAGATTTTTTTTGTGATTTCAGGAATGGGAGAAACCGATAAATGTAACACACACAAGCTACCCAACAATACCTTCACGGATCGGACAGGGTTTTTGTTACATATTGTATATATTCGTCTCCTAATATTTCATGTTGGTTCCGGGAGAAAAGAAAAATTACAATCTTCTTCTTCTTATCGTGTGTTTAGGCCTCTGACAAGGTTATTAGGTAACGAACAATGTCAAAGACAGTGACCGGGACCGACGGCTTAACGTGCCCTCCGAAGCACGGTTCATCTTATCAGACAATCAGGTGATCAGCCTACAATGTCCTAACCAAACTAGGACAAAAACAAAAAGTCGTTGCCCCCGCCAGGAATCGATCCCGCGACCTCCGGGTATGAGCCGAACGCTCTAACCACTACACCACGGAGGCAGTTTTGTAACTTACAATGTAACAGCTACTTCCTTTCTCGCTCAAATAAGTATCTATATCATTGTCATCAGGTATTTTTGGCTCCACTGCAGAAGCACGACCCTCTCTGTACTACCAGAGCCATGCTTGGCCAGAGCAGCCAGAGTACTTTTGCCTACACTCTCCTCGCTGGCCAAACGGGTTGCAAATAGGGATGTGAACGAAAAAGTTTTTTTGGATTATTATTTATTTGTAATTTTTCTTCTCTTTGATAAACAAATACAAATAGCGCATTTAAATTTCGCGTGACGTTTTCAATGAAAAAATATTTTTTTTTTAAAACACCGGGTTTTCTACAATTATACTAACATTCATTTCGTTCGCGACTGACATTAGACTATTTACTCTGAGATCCCTAGGGAAATTTATCGAGGGTTCGTCAATAAATCCATTAGTCAGTACCAGAGCACAATTAATAAATAGACCACGCATACTGTATTGCAATCACCATACCAGCCTTTTTTCCGCCCACTGCTGAGTATAGGCCTCTCTTCGTCGACGCCACCCATCTCGGTCCTGTGCCACAGAATGAATATAAGTATTACATACAGAACGGCATCTCCTTAGCAATATGCGTCCCCGTTCCCCATTGTCGCACCTCTCCTCCGTTCTCGCCCGGAAAAAGAAAAATATGAACATAATTTATTTAAGATTTTGACTTTATCATGTAAATCATTAAAAAATAGGCTTTTCCTCCTCCATACAAAAACGTGAAGAACTATAAGAAGAACAATAAACAAGTGTCGGTCACGAAAACGCTTACAGTGTCGCTAGTTCAATGGGTTTTTTTTCATCATCTTCCGTGCATGCCCAAAATGCCTAAAGAAGTTTTCACTTTAAAAAACTGGAACAATCCATTTTTTGTGGTCTCAAATGACAACAAAATGTTATAATCTACAACGGCTAGAAGACAACCAGTCAAATCAGACACTTTTTTTTAAACGTCTAAACAAACATTTCCAATGAGGACTGTATGAAGTAATCAACCGTTACGTCATACTTTTTTTTACTTTTTAAGTCAAATAACGCTCTTAATATTAGTTTTTATGCAGTAATAAATTTTAAATATTGTTAAAAATAGATATGGTCTATGAAAAGTGAGTCACGTTCTGCGACATCATCGATACGATCTCCTTCAGCTTATAATGATGGGCAAAGTCGCAGGAAAAAGAAAGGTTGAAAGGAGAAAGAAACTGGCTACGAAACATCCGAGAGTGGACCGGGATAGCGAGCGCTGCTGAGCTATTCCGTCGAGCTAAGAACAAAGAGGACTACGCCAAGCTGATTGCCAACCTTCACTAGTTGGAGAGGCACCTTAAGAAGAAGATGAAAAGTGACACTATTTCGTGATGTTTTATTTTTTTAACTGTACCGAATAATTTATTTTAAACCCAGTCCACATCCCTATAGGCGGGGGTTACCGTAACTCCAGATCAAAAGTTTGCAAAAACTATAGCGTCCCATGAGATGTATGTAATCTATTCCTATGTATATCAATGGTAATGGTAACATCAATGCCATGTAATACGGCATAAAATAAACATACAACGGCATACATTTTCTCGTGTCAAGATCAATCTTCCTATATGTTATATGTTTTCCGTCGATAAACGACGCTCTTTGTGTTGAATAAAAATGAACAACGATTTTGTCAAAGGATATTCAGATATCACATTTAGAATTTACATATAAAAGTCAGTCAAATAAATGAAAACGCCAACATAAACTTAGTCCATTTCATTTAAGATAAAATCTTCGTTTCCATTCCCGCTCCCGCTCCCGGTCTCGGTTCCGTTCTCGTTCCTGTTTCCGCTCTCCTCCCCCTCCCGTTCCCCTTCCAACGTTCCCGTTCCCGCCGCTTCTTCCGCTTCCGCTCCCGTTTCCGTTTCTCGTTTCCCGTTTCCGTTTCCCGTTCCCATTCCCGCTCCCGACAAAGATAATTTTAAAGGGTCTGTGTTTTGTTTTAATAGACGTCCAATATAAAGAATATGTACAGGATCTTGCGGGAGGAGCACAATTAAACACGTCCGTAGCTTTTGACATTTATTGCAAGAGGAAGATCTCGAGATACCCTACATACAAACATAATCAAGCTACCGACATATGTCACAAAATGTTTGATAGGACAGAGAGTTTGTATGAGAAAAGAAAATGTTTTTGGAACAAAGTTTCTTATCGCGCGTTACGAAAGGGGGCTAGACGAAAAAATTAAGACCAAAAGTTGTAACGACACTTTTTGCTATAGTTGTAAGCCGTGCGGCGTGCTTCATCAAACACAACAAAAAAGAAATCAGCCAAATCGGTTTAGCTGTTCTAGAGTTCTGCATTTATTTATGTATTATTATTATTTGAATGATCTACAACACTCAGATTTTATAAAACAATTAACAACCTCTGAGCTGAAATATAAAATGAATATGTGTCCACTGACCCAGAAAATTGGCCTCCAACTCAGCATAAGCTGGTGTTACGTAAATGAAGCACCTGCGTGATCTTCTTTGTCGTTAAAGCTAAGATAGTGCCTCCACAAACATTCACATAAAAAAATCACAGATTTCGTGCTATCGAGAACATTGGAAATATTTTTTCAAATTCCGTAGATTCATTCTACGGAATTTGAAAAAATATTTTCGCCGAGTGACGAGATTGTCGGGATAAGGAAAAGGTTACAAAATAAAACTACAACGTTGAATAATATTTTTTTTAAACTCGCAGAGCAATATACGAGTACGTTTAAGTATGCTCGACATAACGCATGTAAACAAATCATTCGGACTTTTTTACTTCTTTGTAAAAAGGTTAGGCTACAGAAAAAAAAGACCCTTGATGATCATCTTTGTTTAAGGCTCAATTTGTAGCTAACTAAATTGTCCAGAGCAAACTAAATTGTAATTTCGGCCATAACTTTTTTCATTTTTAACTTACTCAAATTATTCTTCATGCAACTTACAGCTGTTGTAAATACGTGTCTTTTGAAATCAATTTGAATATTATATTGTCATAATATATTCACACCTCTCCGAGATAAAAAAGACTACACTGAAACGAACAAAAAGACATTTCCCATGTAAAAAGTATAAAATATATAACATAATATCAGCTTCTTCAAAGGGATTCTACGTATTGGATCTGTATCCCCAAGCCTCTCAAAGAACTGGAGTGAAATGATCAGTGATTCCCAAAGGGGATACAAACATAACAATAACAGCTGACACCGTCACACACGGTTTATACATAACGAGGTAGCATGTATGCATGAAGGTGTAAAAGCAGAATCAAAATAGTGATATTATTTGGCTTCCTCTTTTCCCTTGATCTGCGTGGGAAGAGAAGCAGCTGGTATATTCAAAGTTTTTCTATTCTTCTAGACCAGCATTGAAGAATTTATTTAAATTCAATAAGAAAATCAGAACATTCTCCGTCTGCCACGCTATTTTGATGTGCTTGTAAGTAGAGAATACTAGTCGCATCGCCTATCGATATTATTTAGATTCTAATCCATTCCTTTTATCAAAATTTAGATTTTAGAAAAAAAAATCGTTTGCTATGCTATTATGATGTAGGTACTTGTAAGTAGAGAATACTAGTCACATCGCCTTATGATGTAGGTACTTGTAAGTAGAGAATACCAGTCGCATCGCCTACCGACAAGATTCAGATTCTAGTTCATTCCTTTTATCGGAATTTAGATTCTAGAAAAAAAATCGTTTGCTATGCAATTATGATGTAGGTACTTGTGAGTAGAGAATACTAGTCGCATCGCCTATCGACAAGATTCAGATTCTAGTCCATTTCTTTTATCGGAATTTAGATTCTAGAAAAAAAATCGTTTGCTATGCTATTATGATGTAGGTACTTGTAAAAAGAGAATACTAGTCGCATCGCCTATCGACAAGATTCAGATTCTAGTCCATTCCTTTTATCGGAATTTAGATTCTAGAAAAAAATCGTTTGCTATGCAATTATGATATAGGTACTTGTAAGTAGAGAATACTAGTCACATCGCCTATCGACAAGATTCAGATTCTAATCCATTCCTTTTATCGGAATTTAGATTCTAGAAAAAAATTCGTTTGCTATGCTATTATGATGTAGGTACTTGTAAGTAGAGAATACTAGTCGCATCGCCTATCGACAAGATTCAGATTCTAATCCATTCCTTTTATCGGAATTTAGATTCTAGAAAAAAATTTGTTTGCTATGCTATTATGATGTAGGTACTTGTAAGTAGAGAATACTAGTCGCATCGCCTATCGACAAGATTCAGATTTTAGTCCATTCCTTTTATCGGAATTTAGATTGTAAAAAAAAATTCGTTTGCTATGCTATTATCTCAGGCTATTATGATGTACTTGTATGTAGAGATTACTATTAGACGCATTGCCTACCGACAAGATTTAGATTTTAGTGCATACCCTTCAGACTTTATGATCTCGTGGGAATAAATCCAATCAAAATCGGAAACTGATGTATCTTTTCTCACAAGAAAAGATAAAAGTTTCTGTATCTATTTCCATCTAGAATAACATGACTAGAATAAAAAGAAAGATAATTAAAATACTGGCTCGTAATGACCTTATATAGTTTGAGGATCGCAATAACTGCCGGGTAGCATTTCCTAGCATTAAAACTGTCAACATTAAAACTCAAGCGCTGTGCCAGAACCGTTATAAGTGTTTAATGAACTTTTGAAACAATACACTTTATATTTGGCGACATTAATGTCCTCTGTTTTGCCTTTGATATACTTCTTTAGTAGGTTATACTATACATTAACTTTGACCCATCACACGTGTATTTAATAATCAAGTTTTTAATCATATGACATAAACGCCACGTTCAATGATGGCGTGCAGGTAGAAAGGATAATAAAAAATAGTGACGAATTGCTAGCCATATTTTAGCCATATTTATATTTTAGTCCAATCTCTTCATAGCAATTTAGATTGTAGACAAAAAAAGCCATTTGCCACGCTATTATGATGTAGGTACTTGTATGAAAAAATTACTAGTCGCATTGCCTATCGACAATATTTATACCCTCCAGATTTTATGGTCTGCATTGGACTAAACTCGAAAAATGATTTATCTTTTCTCACAAGAAAAGACAAAAGAGTTTCTGTATTTATTTCCATCTAGAATAACATGACTAGCATGAAAAGAAAGGAGAGATAATTAAAATACTGGCTCGTAATGACCTTATATAGTTTGAGGATCGCAATAACTGCCGGGTAGCATTTCCGAGCATTAAAACTGTCAACATTAAAACTCAAGCGCGGTGCCAGAACCGTTATAAGTGTTTAATGAACTTTTGAAACAATACACTTTATATTTGGCGACATTAATGTCCTCTGTTTTGCCTTTGATATACTTCCTTAGTAGGTTATACTATACATTAACTTTGACCCATCACACGTGTATTTAATAATCACGTTTTTAATAATATGACATAAACGCCACGTTCGATGATGGCGTGCAGGTGGAAAGGATAATAAAAATAGTAACGGGTTGCTAGCCATATTATAACTGGTACTTTCTGTGATTTCTACCCTAGTAAACATATTATGAAAAAAAAAGGCAGTAAAATGTTTGCACGTCATAACCTTATTACAGATTCTTCTTATTTGCAGTTTGAGTATCGCAATACATACTATCAAGTCTTTATCCCTAACGGGGCAGGCAGAGCATTTTGGGTCTTGCGGTTCTATGCAGAGCCCAGGGCCGCAAGACCCAAAAGCCACTTTTAGCGTCATGGTGGGCGAGAAGATGGAAAAGCAATCAATACAGTGATGGGTTGCTAGCCGCATCGCCTGTTAACATGATTTGCATTTTTGCCCATTCCCTCGATCGGCTTTTACGATCTGCGTGGGAAGAGAAGCAGCTGGTACATTCTAAGTTTTTTTTAATTCCTCCCAGACCAGCATGGGAGTATCGCAATAACGGCCGAAAAGCATTTTCGAGCATTAAGGCTTAAGGGGCTACATAATTTGACAGTAAAGAAGTCCACCGCGTCTTTTAAGGTGTTAAGAGTTAAGTTTAGTTTACATAGACAAGTGATATTTATGCTTTTGTCACTTGTCAGTGCCTGTTCACACGCTCACTTGTCAATGTGTAAACCAGGCTTCAAGCCTAAAACTGTCATCACCTCAAAAAGCTCGCGGGTGGAGTCGTATAAATGTATATTATTATATTTTATTGTATTGTATTGTATTGTATTGTATTGCATTTCATTGCATTGCATTGCATTGCATTGCATTGCATTGCATTGCATTGTATTGTATTGTATTGTATGTCCTCAGTTGTGCCTTTCTTGTACATTTTTAGTCCAACACACAAAACGTACTCGTCTTTTTACCTAAAGAGATATATAAAGCCCAGGCAAAACGTAATATCGACAGCTAAAGTATTCAGTAAAACAATGTTCAACAAAACAAGTTTATTTACCAGGCAAATTAAAAAAAACCCCAAAACCATCTAGTGATGATTGGCGGAACTACATATTCCAACCGATGTTAAGTGGAATTGATATCCGCGCCATCTATTATTTGCCAGGTAAATTAAAAAGACCCCGAAAACCCGCATACTTCAAGCATTAAACTCCAATAACTTTTAAACGTCTGAACCGATTTTCATCAAACATAGCCAAGAAACATCGCTTGGAAACCTGCTTTCACGGTAAAAAACGCATCGAAACTGGTCCATCCGTTCGAGAGCTACCATGGCACAGACAGACATTCACTAGTGTCAAACACCCCTCTTTTAGTCTTTGGTTAAAAATCTATATAGTTCTGTACAAAACATTTGAAATATTCATCCTGTAGAAGAAATGAAAAACAAATTCAAACAAGTCTTCTCCAGGAAACTACTTTTTTAAAATTTACCTGGTTTAAAATTGTTCCTGAGTTGAATCTAAAAGGCGGAACCGGAAGCTTTAACAAAAGTTTAGAATTTCTGGTGTAATGAGTAGAGTAATGAGGTTAGTTTTTAACTTCCGAGCTAGTGAATTTTAATGTATATTCCTTTATTTTTCATGTTTGTATAAACAAGTAATTATAAAAAAAAAACGACGGGTTGTACTCTGGGAGTGCCGGCAGAAGTGAAAACTTGAATATTAACGTTGTGCATTTTTGATATTTTGGAATGGTTAGGGAATAATTTTGCACGAATTGCTTTAATTATCAGTATAAAAGTACTCTCATTTATGTGGTAGAATACAATATTTATTTATTGGGCTATCGTACACAAACATGACATTTTATTAGCACGCTGTAACATAAACACACACGAACATTCGCGCAAGCGCCCTGCGCCATCTTACGAATTTTCGATCAGGGTCACGTGTCCTGACGCGAGTTTTAGATTTTTTACCTATTCCAAAAAAAGTGCACAACGCCGCTAAAGAAGTTTTCACTTCAAAAATATATTTAAAACAAGCTTTTGACTCAAACAATGAACATAAAAGTTTAAGTGCTTTATAAGACAAATCAAACGAGCCCAAATTCGATGGGCTTGTGTCGTTTCATTACAGAGATCCATCATCATAACACTTCCATCTCATCATAATATAACATTGTCACGCAATACACGTCATCATCATCATCATCATATCAGCCACAGGAAGTCCACTGCTGGACATAGGCCTCCCCCAAGGATTTCCAAAACGACCGATCGGAAGCGGCCTGCATCCAGCGCCTTCCTGCAACATTACGTACACAGAAAAAAAAGAATTTTTAATTCAAGAAAACTGTTTTTCTTGGTATATTTGCTATACTTAAGCAATTTTTACTTAAACTTAGTAATATTTATTTTAACCAAAAATTTGAAGCTGTTATAAGAAAACTGCGGTTTTACTTGAATTTAAATAATATATTTATTTAGTTTACAAAAATATTTTCAATTAAAGGAAGATCAAATTCTAAAGTCAAGAAGACAGTATTTTCTTAAACTAACTCAAAAAAATGCTAAGAATAATCAGGGACGTGCTGTCCATAGAGACGCAGAGACATTGTCTACCCGGAGCTTCCCTAATATATCCGCATTTTTTATATTAAAATAAATTAAATAAATAATAAATAGGCCCTATTTTCAAATAAACGCGCGCTTCCCCGTCCGTTTCCCATCGCGCCATATGCAGGCCACCGCCACGTATACTGTCATGTACTCTAGGGGCTACCTACCTAAAAGACAATTGTCCATCGTGTCTCGATTTGCACACATTCACAACGCATGGATAAGGATTTGCGTCTGTGGTATGATCGTCAACGTACTTCACCGACGCACACAAACATGAAGTATACGCGCACACAACTAATATTTTAGACTTTGCCTAATGAATGCCATTTTTGAAACGCATTAGTAACAAACAAAGCAAATTTTAGTATGGAAAAAACCAGTAAGTAAGTGAAACGCTGTTTTTCAAAAATGGCCCTTATCTTTAAGCTATTTCTGTCTCAATAATCAACGTTTTTTATCTCTTTTCACTTTTGACCAATAAGGAATGATATCGATTTTAGGCCTATTCATTTGTTCCTGTGATGAAAACTAGAAAGTTATTGGTTCTCGCTTGTGTTATGCTACCGATTTAAATACACGGAAGATGTTCGAGGATAAAACGGAACACGAAGATTTTTGTGTTAGTCGTATATATTTGATAATTTTTCTTGTCCAATGATAATTATTTGCATTGTCGCATTACAAATGATTACGTGTTGCGCTCTGCTCTGAACTTTGTTATGTTTGCGATAACAGATGAAATTAGAAGAAGTTTCTTATTTTTATTTTCTATTATTACCTCTTTAAAACAGTTTGCAATGTAAAGTTTTTCATGTAGGAGTTGTGCCCCAGGTGTTTGTTTGCTAAAACTGAAAAGTTACGCGTTTAACCATTTAACTTTTGAGGAAAAAAGTGCAATAATCATAAATGGCCGATGCCAGCCTATTTTGGATTTAGTTCAAACAAGCGGTAAGCTAATAGGAACATTTATGAATATTAAACAATATGACGCGTATAAGTGGCTCTCAGGATGTAAACACACTAAGTAATAGGGTCAGTTCAGTCAGAGAGCTTTATTTTTGTCCCACTGCTGGGCAAAGGCCCCAAAATTAGTCTACCCTGCAATAATCGGTGATGCACGTCCCTGAGAATAATAACTTAAGGATGTTAAATTAATGAAATATTTTCTTGACCAATCGTTTTTATTCGACAAAGAAATTATTTTCTTGAATTGAAAAATGTTGAATTACTCAAACAGTAGTTTCTTGTTTTTCAATAAAAGATATTTGTAATTTGTTTAAAGACATACATTTCCTTTTTTTAAGGTAACTTCTTTGAACTAAAAGTTAATTTACTTCAGTAGAAAAATATTTTTCTTGACTGGCAACATCGGTTTTAAATAGTTTGAGCGTGTCAAAACCTGCCTATTTGGTCTGTGAGGTCTGTCTGTGCTCCGCGCCGCGTGCGTCCCAACTCCCAACTTTCAAAGCTTTGTGTTGTTTTATAGTTAGGTAAGTGGTTGTTTTATTACGTACGTATTACTACAGTTTTATAACGAAGTTTTTATTATAATTCTCATAATAAATAACAAGAAGTTTTTATTATAATTCCGAAATAACTTGACTTAAACACTGACGCTGGGTCTTCAGCGCGTGTTTTTCTCTACACAATCAACAAAAACATGTCATTCAACAAAATTTGAATGCGATTATGTTAAACATATCAACAATTAACATAATCGCATCAGTGTTTAAGTCAAGTTATTTCGGAATTACTTATAATAAAAATTTCTTACCACTGAGAATAATGTAGGTACGTTATAAAACTGTAGTAATACGTACGTAATAAAACAACCACTTACCTAACTATAAAACAACTATAAAATAAATAAATCATAAGAGCTTGAATTAAGAATCATAAACTTAAAGGAAACAATTTTCAATTGTTTCATCCAAAATACAATATTTCTTCTAAACAACAAATCAAAAGAGCTTTCTTTTAAAATGTTGATTTTCTTAAATCTATGAAACATGTTTGTCTTGACGGAAAGCTTATTTTCTTCTTACAAGTAACACTTATCTTCTTTTAAAAAATGCATTCAAAAGAATTTCTTAGCTATATCCAAGAAAATATTAGTTTCAGTATATATGAGTAAACCATATTCTTGGCTGAATGCAATTTGCTTTCTATTAAGTATTTTTGTCTTATTTTAAGAAGGTCTTTTTTTCTGTGATAGGTCGTCTGACCATCTAGCAGGTGGGTGTCCTACACTGCGCTTGCCGGTACGTGGCCGCCATTCGAGAACCTTTCTGCCCCATCGGCCATCGGATCTTCGCGCTATGTGCCCCGCCCACTGCCACTTTAATGAGCTAATCCGCTTGGCTATGTCAGTGACCTTCGTTCTTACGTGCAATAAACGTCTTCGTGCAATACACGTATGCGTGCAAAATTGCAACTTAATCAGAAACTGAGAAGTAAGTAGGTTCAGGCAGACAGACAGACCGACAGACAACGGGATAGGTGAAACTAAATAAAAGCTTTTAGTAAAAAAGAAAAAGTCTTGGAAACCTGGGCTTCGATTAAAATAGCATAAAATGCAAGAAGATTTTATGCCATGTGGCCTTTAGCCTAGAATAGGGACCACTTCATTGTTGAACTCCGTAAAAAGGTGGGTGTTATCATGGTATAATAAAACAGGTATTCTCTTAACGAGATGAAACTTGACTACGTCACAGTGTTGCCACTAATTATTATTTTCAGTAAATTTAAGGACTTTCTCAATTAGTTCATGAATATTAAATAAAATATTAACTAACTTAGCTATTAAGTATCAATTCAATATTTTATAAATTGATATAATGGATTATTAATTCGAAGTTCAAAAATGCAGTACGCTCGGGGAATTCAATTTCACACAGTGGCAACATATCAAACTGATGACGTAGTCAAGTTTCACCTACGTCATCAGCTGTCATGGGAAGAGAATACCTTATTTTATTATACCATGGGTGTTATAAGTTAAACGCTAATGTCTGTCGATCTGTCTGTCTGTGGCATCGCAGACAGAGAAACACGCGCACGCCGCACGGCTTACAACTAAAGCAAAAAGTGTCAATGTGTGTGACAACAAAGTGAAGTCGGTCCATCCGTTCAAGCGCTACGATGCAACGAAGCATCGTAGCGCTTGAACGGATGGACCGATTTCAAAGCGGTTTTTGAGTGGAAACTACTTACTTGCGGTGGTTCTTAGCACTGTTTGATGAAAAACGATTCAGTCCTTTAAAAGTTATGAAATATTAACGCTAATAGATGGCGCTACGGATATCAATTCCACCCACGGTTAGAATATAATCTTGTTCCGCCTTCCCACTAAATAGTGTTTTCGGGGTTTTTTAATTTGCCTAGCAAATAAACTTGATCTTATAGATAACCTAAGAGGCAAATCTACTCCAACTTGCTTTAGCCGGGGATCGAACCCCGGACCTGCAAAGTGGCGGACTGGTGTGTTGACGCCACGAAGGTCGTCACGAAATAAAAATCAAAGAAATGCAACAAGACAAGAAGATAAGGTCGTTTATATCAAGTTACATACACAAATTTCATCATCATCATCATGTTTTTTTGTCTCTACTGCAGGAGCACGACCCTCGCTGTACTACCAGAGCTATACTTGGCCAGAGCAGCCCGAGGACTTTGGCCTACACTCTCCTCGCTAGCTAGACGGGTTGGAAAGGTCTCATTAATGATTTTAAGCTTTGTTTAGCTTGTATTTCCTAAGTCGCCTTCTACGACATCCACAGGAGGACTAGGAGTTGCCCTATTCTACTCTGCCAGAAACCACGGCACTAATTTAATCTCAATCATTTAATCTACATGTCTTTGAGTTAAGCCCGACTCACATGGAATTCCTAATTGAGGTGAAAGATAAGCGGAGACGAATGAGGCTCGTAATTATAAACGGATCAAGGGTGAAAGGGTTAGATATGAATAACCACACGTTATCTGACAATCTTAATTAGTTTTGTAATTAGTAAAAGCTGATTTGAATTACCTGTAATTATTAGAATATGTTTAGTTTCATAATTATTGAAAGTTGTTTTGATCAAACGTCCGATTTTAATTTTATCCGTATACATTTATAAATAAATAAATATATAGGAACAAATTACACAGATTGAGCTAGCCCCAAAGTAAGTTCCAGACTTGTGTTATGGAATACTAACTCAACGATACTATATTTGACCGAGCGAGCGAAGCGAGCGAAGCGTCTCAGTTTCGAGACTAGCCAAAAATTCTTTTGTCCGTCTGTCTGTCTGTCTGTCTGTCTGTTCTCGCCTACAGGTCGCATTTCTTAACCGATTCTCATGAAATTTTGTAAGCAGGTTTAGCGTTTAACTACATAGAATTTTTTTGTCGAGCCAGTTTTTCGACATTTTTCAAAATGGCGGAAATATGGGGGTTTAAAATTTTTAAACTGTCATATATTCGCCATTTCAAAATATTTTCAAAAATGTCATAAGACTTTTTTGTTGCCGTTATAAAAACGATGTTTTTTTATTTGAACAACTTTTTTGTTTGAACAATTTTTTTATACGTTATAGGTACTTAAACGGGTTTAGGGTGCCTCGCGAAGTCTAGCTGACTAAGCCGTGACGGATATACAATACAAATCTTCTTACAACATATACTAAAACTATTTAAGGGTAAATTCAGTCCGGGTTACTGAACAACTTTCTTACAAATACATACACCCTGGGGTCCACGAAGTAATTTCTCTGAATAACTATTATGGTTATTATTTTGAGTTTCATAAGTAGTTCTATAAATTTTGATCATATTTAACCGACTTAAAAAAAGAGTTTTGCTTATTTTACAATTAGTTTTTTTTCAGTTTTTGCTTATTTTGAATAATTGTTGGCTTGTTAATTAAATTTAGCAATTTTGTTGAGAGAACTTTCGTTCAATCGCTATCGCTGCTTATCTGTGCTTTTGTAGTAGTATTAGTAATTATGCTACGAACTAACAAGAGATCAACAGCAACCAAAGCCCGCGAAGTAGCTTTACGAAGAGAATAAGAAACCAATGAGCAGCGATAAGAGCAATACAAATAAACATTTAAACGAAAACCCATTAATAGTTATCTGGTTTTTCCAACAACGAGCTGACTTTGTCATTTGAAAAATGATGGGTCATTTTTCGGTGAAAGACTTCTGGTACAGAACTGAATTTAAGCATCACGGTAGACCTCATATCCATGGGATTGTATGGTTGGAAGGTGCTCCTGACATTTTAGAGCTAAATCGAAAGTCATTTAAAGAAAGGGCTGTGATTGGCAACTATTTTGGAAATTTGGTCACAACCATGAATCCGCATATCAGTAAACCTGCACCGATAATTCATCCAAATCAGGTACATAATTCTGAAATAATAATCGCGAGGTCTAAGTTCGTGGCGAACTACTAGTTTATAACAAATACATATATAGAAAAACATCCAAGACCCAGGACAATTTGAAAAAGGCCATTTTCCAACTTGCCCTGGCTGGGGATCGAACCCAGGACCTCCAGATTGGTGGTCTAGCGCGTTGACCATTACGCCGCGAAGGTCGTTTTGATCAAACGTTTAATAATACGACTTTCATCATTCATTTCACATCTAAGTTTTCACAGTTACGCGATAATACGAACCTTATATGGAAGCACAACACGTTTCGTAAAAATTTTCAATGGTATTTGTTTATGATTTGTGACTAGCCGAAGCTTGCGACTTAGTTCGCGTGGACTCTATGACTCTGGAAAATGCTCATCAGGCTGGGCAATATTCGGTAAGGCATCATTTTTATATTTCTTATCAATTAACCCTGTATGTTTCCTAGGCTTAACAGCTAAGTAACAAGAAAAGTTTTATTCGAATCCATCCAGTATTTCCGGAGATTTGCGAGTACAAAAGACAGAAACTTTTTTAATATTACTTTATTACTATGTCTCAATCGCACCAATTTTTTTTTGGAAACATATTCAATGTACAACCAGTACAAACACAATTTTTTTCTATTTTATTATATTTATAGTATTGTATAGATAGCTTTGGATGTTGTATCCGTTGTTTAGACGCAAAATATTCTATCTGTTTCTAAAGATTAATGTGGTTTTAATGAAATAAAGTAAAACCCAACACGAGGTACAAAAATTTAAATTTTTTACGCGATAATCTCACCTAACCCGGGCAGTAATTATTGTCAAGGGCCGTGTTGACCCACAAAGGCGTGAAATATAAAACGACGGCCGGAGGTCCTGCGTTCATAATTAGTTTGGGCTCCTGTTTTTTGCAGGGTTATAATTTTAATACAAAGTGATTTAGATGGCTTTTAGAGAGTGTGTTTCTTTATAATCCTCATCACCATAGCAGTATTCTAATGAGGATGGAACTGGGAACGCGCTGTTATGTAGGAACTTCAAATCAACATCAACTGAATGCAGCTTCTCCATAAAAATGTATATAGGTATAAGTTCCCCTGACAGGATCAAAGAAGTAATTTTTTTAAACTAAAAACCAACTTCACTGTTACCTACCCAACCGAATTCGATAAAATTTCTATGGGCCACCTGACAAGTTTGTTCTATAAAAGAAAACTAGAATTTTTCATAAATATGAGTCCTGGCGTCTTCGAATTATCGGTGAACATACTCCTCCTTTTTGAAAGTCAGTTAACAAATGTTTTTTCAGTAAATAGGTCTTTGTATTTCAGTAAATAACCTCGCTTTTCTGAGCAAAGCTCGGTAACCCAGCTAGATTATTAGTTTATAGATTTTAGGGCACCTACGCTAAGGTATATTATACATATTTTTTAGAAATGTTTTTGATGGAATAGTGTTTACATGCAAATAATTTTCTGTTGCAATGCCCTAACAGGGTTCATGTTGTACCTACTAACTTAAGAAGTGACTGTGTAGTGTAATCTAATACATGTATAATGTGAAAAGCAATAAATAAATTGAAATTGAAATCAAACGTACTAAATAAAATACTTTCTCAACTTTTATCCACACACATTTACACCCAAAAACTCCCTCCGCTAATTACAATGGGTCATAAAACAACCTGTGACGTTTTGCTTTGTTTCATTGTGCGCCACGGCCGTAATCACACCGTCACGTAACAGAATATGAAATTGCTTTATTTTCCCAAGTTCGTTTACTTTACAACGTCATGCCTACCCATCGCCATATAAACATAATTATTTCTCTTCCTTGTCACTAGATGGTGCTTTATAGTAATAATTTAAACATTAAAATGTCTTATTCCTATTATTTAAGTACACTAATGAAATAAATATGACTTATATGAAATGCAATAAATATTTTTAAAGCGTTTTTAACACTTCCTTTGTCCCTTTTTTGCTAGTCGTATGTACTGCCATTTCTGTGTGCTTACTCGCAACTTCAGTATTGCCTACTTACATTACTACTCCATAGTTTATCTGTTACGTTAGTAATTATAATTCTTTGACAACGTTTACTGAATATAAATGCACACGTAGTGGTAACTTTCAACAAAAAGAAAATGTTATCAATTCAAGTGTACACGTACCTATATATTTTTTAAATTTATTCACCGGTTACTCGAAGACACCTGGATCAATGGAAAAGTCTTTTATTGTTTTGAAATGGCAAACTTGTCTGGTGGTTACCATAAAAAATTACCTTCTTATATTTGTACGAGACCAGCCAAACTTGCAATCATTTCAATTAATTAAAAGATTAGATACATTTAAATAAGAGCTGTAGCAATATTAGTCTGTAGCTTCTTAATATTAATCTAGATAATAACACACCACGGTCACAGGTATAGCACTTCATACAAACGGAGCAGCATATATACCTAGTACTACTACAAACGAAACAATCCGTCCGTGCACACGTCAACTGTGTGAGTTAAACAATCAGGGTCGCCACCACAGAATTTGTTGCTTTGCTTACCTGTTTTCATCACTCGGAAATCTATAAAATTTTCGTTATTTATGGTTTTCCGTGGATAAACAATGATAATCTGCGCAGTTTCTCACCATTATAATTCAATAATCCTAAGGGACTCGCGTAATGTCAACGTGCGACTACCAATAACCCTGTTTTACTGCCGCTTACACCTCACAATAAAGGGGGAAGGGTTGCGGGGGACGGTGCGAGTTTCCGTTCTGTATGTAATACTATTATTAATTCTGTGCCACGGTGTAAGCGCAGGACTCTGTAAAGTGCCTTCGTGCCCGCTTTGTCCTCCCCTGTGTTCATCCACATTGTGCGAACAATAACCGTGTCGCCAAGAGACGCGACAATTAGGCCCTTTTTCACAAAATACTCTGCTCTACTGAATTTAAATGAGTCTTTGTAGCTCGTGAGAAGTAATTTCACTAATGATGGAGGCGCTAAACTACTGTTGCTGGGTGTAGATCTCAATCTGTCAGTAATAAACCGGTCAAGTGCGAGTCGAAAATACATGAAGAGTTCCTTACCTTTGTTCAATGCTTTTCAAGTATCTAATTAATGCCATTATGAAGAAAAAAACACGTCTGACGACACCCCTTAATTTTTGATTTTATCTTATTTTTAGTATCATCAACATCTGTAAAAATTTCAAGTGTCTTGCTATTACGGTTCAAGAGATAGCCCGTGACAGACGGACATACCAAGGCAGCAGGCTGCTATGCACAGGGATCCGTGGAAAAAGAAAGGGGAGGCCTTTGCCCAGCAGTGGAAAACCTTAACAGGTTGGAGAAAAATAACCGGACAAAAGCGAGTCGGACTTGCGCACGTAGAGTTCCGTACAGAAATACATCGTCTGTGAAAATTCAACTGTCTAGCTATCACGGTGCATGAGATACAGCTTGGTAACAGACAGACGGACAGCGGAGTCTTAGTAAGAGGGTCCCGTTTTTACCCTTTGGGTACGGAAGCCTTGCCTAAAAGCAAAAGAGCAAAAAAAGTTACATGCAATTTTTGCTAAAAACTTAATAAATCCCGAAGTCTAAGCATATTTCTCTGTAATAACTAGATATTAAAGTAAGTTTTGCGGTACGTACAAAGCGCCCTCTACGTGCTAACACTGCTAATTACCCTCGTGGTGTGATTTAGAACGCATCTTGAATAATTAAATTTTTTTATTGTTATGACAGGAGTTATGACTGCTATAAATTATGAGAATTGTTATTTCCAAAAGTACTGCAAAAGACCTGTCAAATGTTTCAGCACTTTGATTAATTTATTTTTACCACAAAAAAAATTAGTATGAGTACTTCAAAAGGAAGTTTACAACCAGTCAAATCAGATACTTTTTTCTAAACGTCAAAACCAACATTTTCTATGAGATTTAAATGAAATCAAGACTTATGACGTCATAGTTTGTTGGAGTCAAATACCGCTCTTATCAGTTCTTCTGCAATAATCAATCTAAAATCACGTTAAAAATGGATATGATCAATGAAAAGTGATTTATTTATAATTTATTATTGTCCCAGAAAACTTCCTAATTTGTTGTATAGGTATTTTAACATATGTTTTAGGGATACTTTAATTTATCGGGGTCCAGTGGGTGCACTGGACCCCTAAACTACCTACAGTTTAAAGTGAGAATGAGAAGCTCTTCTTTGCACATGTGCCAAAAGTGTCGCATGTCGCAAATGTACGAAAAATAGTAAATAGTAGTTCATAAAATAGTTTGAAGCGTTATTTATCGAAAGTTTGGTCAAGGCAACATTTAAAAAGATAACTCCGTTTCCTTTTAAATAATATATTATCTTTTTTGTTTAGCACTATATAATACAAAACTAGTCAGAAATATTTGATCGTCAGTCGTCAAGTAGTCAAAATTTCATGAGATTTTGTCATTTGAAGTAAAAACATCCATGGGAAGACTTGGAGTGGTCCTATTCTACTCTGCCGGAAACCACACGCCTCTACATACATAAATACATTACATACATAAAATCATCTTTATCCCTAACGGGCTCTTTGGGTAATGCTGCTCGACTCGTAGGCCACTCTTAGCCTGATGGCGGGCAAGTGGAAAAAAAATCAAAATATTGATAGGTTGCTCGCATCATAAAATGTTAATGTAAATTAAATTAGCATTTTCGCCCCGTCCCTCAATCGGCTTCTACGATCTGCGCGGCAAGAGAAGCAGCTACATCCTAAGTTTTTCTTTTCTCCCAGACCACAAAAGTTAAAACACAGACACTGACAGATAAAAGTTTGAACTAGAAATATTTTACTTATAATAATTCTTCCCATGCTCCCATGCTGGTCTGGGAGAAATAAAAAAAACTTAGAATGTACCAGCTGCTTCTCTTACCACGCAGATCGTAAAAGCCGATCGAGGGAATAGGCAAAAATGCAATTTATGTTAACAGGCGATGCGGCTAGCAACCCATCACTGTATTGATTGCTTTTCCATCTTCTCGCCCACCATGACGCTAAAAGTGGCTTTTGGGTCTTGCGGCCCTGGGTTCTGCATAGAGCCGCAAGACCTAAAACGTGATAAGGGATAAAGACGTGATAGTATGTATGTGTATGTATTATGCTTAAAATTATTATGCATACTCCATTATGCGAAAGGAAGTTATGCTTAAAAACGATTCTGCATTAAACCAGTATGCTATGTGATATTATAGCTTAAATTTGTATGCATATAGATAGTCATCCAAAACACAGACACAGACAGATATAAGTTTGAACTAGAAATATTTTACTTATAATAATTTTAGCTATAGTAACTCCCCGTGAAACTTGTGATATTTTAACACTCAACTAACTCGGAGGGGTCCTGTAATCACTAATTCATACAGAACCCAGTATCTACATATTTCATAAGTCCAGTTATTTTCCGGGATAATTTCCTCGTCCTCTCTCTGAACATACTGGATTGTTTATTGTGGCTCTAGCTTTTAACCGCGACTCTGTTTTCATTAGTATGTGCATGTAAAATGGGCCAGTAATTTAGCCAAATGATATATATGTAGGAAATTGCATCCAAATAGCTGGTAAATGGAAAAAAATCAAAAAGTAAAACATTCCATAAGTAGGACTTTTTTTTAATTTAATAATTTGTTGTTTTGAACAACAAGTATCTTCTTGATGAATCAAAAAATATATAAATACAAATTTTTGTATTTTTTTCTTTTCTTTTTTATGCATTTCATTGACTTTATTTTTTATCTTACTCGTACATAATGATTTAGTGAAAGACAGAGAGGGTTTAGACCTTACTTCTGATAAAAAAGAGTTTTTTTAAGTGTACTTCTTCCTCGTTTTACTTTTTTTTTATTATTAGTTTTTTTTTTGTTTCACTCACTGCAATTCAATGTCATGAAATTAAGCTGATATGATGATTAAGCTGGAAGGTGGTCAAATGAACTCTGTAATGAAACGACGAACCCACCGAGTTCGCAATGAGGCGTTTTCTTTTAAAAAAAAAATTAGTTCATACACGTGACATATATGCCGCAGCAATCACATAAATAGATCTGTCAATGTCAAAATCATATAAAATTTTCATGATGAGAGTTTGTCTTTGGTATATTTAGTATTTTTATTAAATTTAGTTAAAAATATATTATTGTTTGTAAATATGTATTTAATTAAATTATTATAAAATACAAGTTTGGTTAATTAATTACAAATGTATTAAAAATATTGAACCAAACGGCCTCTTTCATTTTTGACAGAACGATTTAAAACTCTTAAGGCCATCTATTGACAATGTTTTTAACCTCTTTTTCTTCACTGGAAAACGCCTTATTGGAATTTGAATTGGTTTCAAAAAAGCCTGTACAAAAACATTGTCTATTTTCCTTGTACCGTTATTTAAAATCATCATAGTCAGGTAGTTATGTCCCTACTGCAGGAGCACGAGGCTCTCTGTACCAGAGCCATATTTGGCCAGAACGGCCAGAAGACTTGGCCTACACTCCACGCTAGCCTCATTGATGTTTATAAGCTTTGTTTAGCTTGTATTCCCTAAGTCGCCTTCTTTTCAACGCCGACCACAGCCATGGGAGGAATTGTTATTTTAAATACGAGTAGTAAAACAATTTACATTCATCGATTTCTTAGTTATTGTTCGTTTTCTACAAGTAGTTGTTACCAAACGGAACTCATAGCAAAACACCAGTTATACCAACGTTTTGATTGAGTAATCGAACCAGTATCGTATCATAACACTGTATCGATTACCCAATCAAAACAAACACTGCCACGTTTGTATTGGTAATCATTAGTGCTAATTGCAGTTATGTTTAGAAGTATTCACACATGAGGTTGTGAGTACATCCGATACCATTAAGATGGATGACTAGTTAATTAACGTCTGTATCAACATCGTTATCTTGTTTATTCTTGCGAAATGGATCCTTTATGTTTTGTCTTGTTAAGATGATTGTTATTTCAGTCGCTGGGCTTAAAGATAGCTAAGGGCTTTTACACAGCAGCAGTCTTGCGGCACAGGTTGACGACGGTCGCCGATCATCGGCGACAATAATGTATTTACATAATTAAAATAAAACAGTTAAAAAAATGTGTCTATCCATTAAATATATTTCCAAAAAAGAAATATTGGGGGCCATGGAGACATAGTAATAGAGTAAGAATTAAAAATATAAGGTCTGTCTGTTTGTCTGTTTTTACACGCTAATCGCCGGAAATACTGGACGGATTCGAATGAAACTTTTTTGTTATATAGCTGTTATGCCTGGGCAACATACGGGGTTTTATTGATTTTGGAAAATAGGACATCTGATGCAGAACTATAGTGGTCCAGCTAAACTATAAGAAATATAAAATGACGCCTTTGCAAAAGTTGTTCTGCCTGATAAGCATTTTCATAATGTCTCGTGAACGAAGTCGTGGGCATCGGCTAGTTTGAAATAAATACTTATTTTTAACTTCAATTACTCAATGTGTAAAATGTTACTTAAAAGCCTACATTCATTACAAAACTAGCGAAATAAAAGCCATCCGTCTCACTTTATTTGGATGGAAGCCATTTTTGTTTCGTCGCAGCCGACCAGGCGCTTTTCACATTTTATATAAAAAGAAATTTCGTTTAGCCAATATATTATTCGATTTCGATTATTTATTAAAATAAATAAATGTACTTACGTAAAATTAAAATAAAACTGGAAATTAAATTTAAAATAAAACCAAGTCTATAAAAGAATTTGTACGTACAAAATTGAAATTTTCAATGAGTACTTAGAATTACAAAGGTATAATTTTTAATTAATTCGCGTTTATGAAATCACGTCTTCCACGCTTATCTGAATGGGATAAATTAAAAAACTTAGAATATACCAGCTGCTTCTCTTCGGTTGTAAAAACCGATTGATTGAATGGGCGAACTTAGAATTTTGTTAATAGGCGATGCGGCTAGCAACCCATCACTATTTTGATTCCTTTTCCATCTTAATGCCCCCAAGCGTAACCTTTGGGTCTTGCAGCCCTAGGCCCTGTCTACCCCGTCAGGGATAAAGACGTGAAAATCTGTCTGTATTAAGACGTTACGATTGCTCTATTGTCAAGTACTGGTGACTATACCCCATTTGGCACCCTATAGCTAAAGCTAAGTTTACACGAAATTAGTAGCATAAAACTAGTTTTACGACACTAGTTGTATTAACAATTTTACGTGTAAAAGTGAAGTTTTACAATGCATGCATCGATTTCACGACACTGAAACAGTTTCGTGTGGCTATTTTTGATAAAACTAGTGTCAAGTAACTTATGTCATCGTGTTAAGCCGGAGTGAAACTAAAGGCTCGATGTTGGCAGAGCCATAGCCACATAAACTATGTAAATATACTTTGGATTTCACGACACTATTATTTTTATGAAACTAGTTTTACAGGTACTGAAAGTCAAGAAATTGATTTCATCTTGCATGAAACTTGTTTCGTAATGTTAATTCGGCTTAAGCTACAAACTATATTCGTAGGCTACAAATAACTTAAACACAGGCAAATAGCGAGCTGAAATGATGTCGAATCAAGTTATGCTACATAAAAAATAAAACTTTGACTACATGAAAGTATTATCCTTCTAGAAACATGAACTGAAGTTATAGATACTACCTAGTCTGACTTCGTTTACGTTAAAAGATGTAAGATGAAATAAAACGGTTTTGCTACTTCTGTACATAATTACAATAAACTGACTATCCCATCTCTGATTGCATAATCCCGTAATTGTAAAATGTGATGGGATAAAAATAAACTTTTGTGAGAAAGATAACATATTGAAGGAATTTTTCCAAGTATCTAAATACAGGGGTAAGTAACTCAACCATATGGCTCCCGATAAAGTCACTTAACATAACTAAGGACTATGTTGAATGACATGGGACTATATCTCAATAATTATAGAGACTGTGTCAAAATTATATTATTTAAAAATCCTGTATTAGCGCTTTTTTATTAATTATAATTAATTTGCTGTGGACTGTAAAACTTGCTCCACACTCTCGGAAAAACTACACAAGAATAGCCGAATACGAGAATGTGGATGCAGTATTCGGCTAAACCAGTAACCTCGTCAAATCTCCTTGGTTAGGTAGCGGACTCCGGGCTCTAAAGCTTTTTTTTATTACTACTAAGGATACAGCCAGGAAAATATGCTCGGATGATAATAATGATGTTAGGTCAAAACCTTCAAGCAAACCTCTAGAACCTCAAATAACAAATCAGTCCTATTTACCTTTCTTATTCAAGACTAATGGCATAGAAAGTTCCTTTCATACCTTCGTAGGTTCTAACCTCAGTCCGACACGCATTGTTCGCAAAAACGCTACCTGATGAGATCCTGAAACCATAAATCAAACAGATGAAATATTAAGGATATATTTCCAACTTCAACATAACTATGAACTGTTTTGAACTATTGTGTAGATTTTTAACCGACTTTCGAAAAAGGACGCTATCAATTCATCGCGATTTTTTTTTATGATTAAATTTAAAATCAATACATACATACATACATACTATCACGTCTTTATCCCTAATGGGGCAGACAGAGCATTTTGGGTCTTGCGGCTCTATGCAGAGCCTAGGGCAGCTAGACTCAAAAGCCACTTTTAGCGTCATAGTGGGTGAGAAGATGGAAAAGCAATCAATACAGTGACGGGTTGCTAGCCGCATCGCCTGTTAAAATGATTCGCATTTTTGCCCATTCCCTCGATCGACTTTTACGATCTGCGCGGGCAGAGAAGCAGCTGGTACATTCTAAGTTTTTTTGTTTCTCCCAGACCAGCATGGGAATAAAATCAATGATAAAATATTATTAGCCACTATATGACTTTTATGACAGTTAAAACAATTTAGGAGGGCAAAAGCAAGAAATTATACTTTACGTTCAAAGTATGGAGAAAATATGAAAATGTAAAACTTTGAAAAACATGGAAACGGAAATAGGGCAGGCTTAGAATTGACTTGAGGCAAGTTGGACGGACGCGAGCGTCGACGACTTGTGTTGAGGAGAATGCTGAGACTTGGCTGAGTTTTGAACTATTTGGTGAACTCTGAAATGGAGTTGACGAACTCATTTAGTAAAAGAAGTAGTTAATAATTCCAACCCAAAAAAATATTTATGTTTTATTTTATGTATTTAGAAGAACTTTATTAGCACATTTAAATAGATAACCTTAATTATATTAACAAAAATCCTACAACAAAACTATGAATAAAACTATAACTAAATTAAATATAAATACTTAATTAAAAAGAAGAAGAATTAAATAATATAAACAATGGACCCCAAATCACTGTTTAGTTTTTCCTCCCGTTTACTGTATCCACTTTCTTTGTTAGGCACCATAAGTAGCAGTTGATTTTTTCGTTGGATCCCGTACTTCTATAAAGGTTGTTGGTTTTAAAATGAATTAAAAACTCAAATTATAGACTTTAAAATCATTGGTTAGCGTAACTATGATATTTCAAACCAAAAATCTTCGCAGTTTTGTATTTCGAAGATAGAAGTGGATGCACTGAAAAAGAGTGCGTAACTAGCACTCTTTTTCAGTGCAACCACTTCTATCACCTGGTGAAAGAAAAAAAAATTAATTATCACTCAAAGTAATAAGGTATAAGCAAATGTGCCATAAATAACCGGCCAAAGGCGCGTCGGACCCACGCATGAAGGGTTCCATACCATTATCTATAAAACAATCGTTTGATATATGAGAGCCCCTACTTAAAATATTTTATTCTGTTTCTAGTA
The DNA here is from genome assembly GCA_963555685.1 of Acrobasis consociella. Classification (NCBI taxonomy): domain Eukaryota; kingdom Metazoa; phylum Arthropoda; class Insecta; order Lepidoptera; family Pyralidae; genus Acrobasis; species Acrobasis consociella. The sequence goes on along the minus strand of OY743111.1, from coordinate 2,678,774 downwards.
TTTGTTGATAAAGCGGCAACAGAAATACATTATCTGTGAAAATTTCAACCTGATGAGATACAGCCTGGTGATAGACAGATGGCAACGGAGTCATAGTAATACTGTAACGTTTTTACTCTTTGAGTACGGAATCCTTCAAATAAAAACAGTCATCAGATAATATGATTTACAGATCATAGCAATCCAATCATAATTTGTAATGTCTAATCTAAATCCTGTTCAATACAAATAACTGACGACTCAACCATCTGTGGGGACATGTATAAATCAGAGTAGTAGGTATTTATTTGCTTTGATAGGAATCCAATATACGCACTACGCAGCCAATAAAATTCGTACGACGCAACGCGCCCTTATCAATATTTATCGATGTCTAACGATAGTCAGGCTTAGGCAGGCTTTTCACACGCTTTTTGGCTAAAGTACGCTAGGAAGATACTCATATATAAAAAAATACGGCTTTAGGAGACAGATATATACCATGGCATCAATCTTATAATCATTGCAGAATGGAGTCAGTAGGTATGCCTTAAAATGAACTACCATAAGATTTTAGTTTTTATGAAATTGAATAAGTACCTATATTTTTGTTGTTGTTTATTTCTAAGGTTCCGTACCCAAAGGGTAAAAACAGTACCCTATTACTAAGACTTCGCTGTCCGTCCGTCTGTGTGTCTGTCACCAGGCTGTACTCGTTTATAGCTAACAGTAAAAAAATTTAAATGATGTATTCTCTGTTGCCGCTTTGATACAAACAATTCTAAAAACAGATTAAAACTTTCATACAACAAATGTGAGTTTTTATAGATAATGGTAATAATGGTGCGCATTTGGCTGGTTATTTATAATAATTTTACGGCTCGGGATTGTTGTGAGTAAAAACTTTTTGATTCTAAGCGTCCATGAAACTGGGACCACCAATTCTCTGGAGTGGACTTTTTTAATCATTTTAAAAAACAATTTGTCGCCGATTGCATTTGAAGGGGATAAGTAATAAAATAAAATAAAAAAAGACTTTTTAAAAACAAGCTTTTATGAAGTACCCTACTTGTTATTAAAAAGAACTAAAAAGTAAAAATTATTTTAACTTTTTAGTATTTACGATTTGGAACTTCCTACAACGTAGTTCGTTGTGCGTGGTAGCAGTTTTTCGTAGCCCATAGTATCGTCAATGCGGTTCAATATACCTAGAAAGGAGCTGGGTGGCCCAGCGGTAATAAAGATACGAGCGTGTGCCGAATTGATGGGTTAGAGTGATTACTTATCGTTCCATACGAGTGGCTAATAAATATCTCGACTTCAATATATGATTTTAGAGTTTTGCGGTCACAATTACTGTTTCGGTCGCGATTGATATCGTTTTTTGCCAGATATTTCGACGGCCCTGCCATTATGGTCGCTGGCTGACTAAGGAACTGCGATGGATGCTCGGCTGTCAAGGGTTAAAATATCGGTCTACCCTCTTTCTTCGTCGTTTGTTGCATAAGTCCTTACTCACAACACTGGCAGTGTCCGTTCGGGAATGGTTTTTTATTCACACACTCTTTTAACAAAGCTCAATCACTGGATTCCACTTCCTAGATAACTTGAAGCCATCTTCTCGATTAAAATTGGAGTGCTTCTAAATTTCATCGCCTCTCTAACTATTCGTGGTATGTAATTATAATTACGTTCAGTAAGTCTTTTGGATGTAGCTCAATCGAATGATTGACTCCAGCTTGTGAAAAATGCTCCGAGATCACTGACTTGTCAGTATCCCTGTTTTTGACCGCAGTTATGTGTGCTCCTTGGCCCGTTGAGATATAGATCACTTGGTCTGTCCAACATACGAACGTCCATAAAACACCCGATCTTTCCAATTGTGATCGCATCTAGCTTACGATTTTCTTCCCCGGAGTAAACGTAGCTTTTATGGAGTAAACATTCCTAATAGTCTGCCGATTTTATATGTTACTCCTTTAACATATGGTAGGTACGCTGATTGCCTGTCTACCGCTGGCATCTCAATTTCATTCGTGCTTCGAAAGGTACGGAAAGCTCCAGGTTAGCTTTCATATTAGTTGGCAGTCGTCAAGGTAAGTTTAAGATGATTTTAGATAGCTTGAAAATTCTGCTCCTTATGTTGGTCCCTTACGATGGGTCTCATGAGAAGGCTCAATGTCACTCCACGGGCTATGGAGAGGACTATGCTCGGTGTTTCTTTACGGGTTCGAATCAGAAATGAGGCGATTCGTAGAAGAACGAAGGTCACTGACATAATTGAAGTGGCAGTGGGCGGGATACATAGCATGAAGAATCGATGGCCGATGGAGCTCGAATGGCGACCGCGTACTGGTGTCACAAGGTGGTCAGATGATCTGCGACCAAAGTCGCTGGTAAGCGCTGGATGCAAGCCGCTCTTGGTCGGTCATTTTGGAAATCTTTGGGAGGGCCTATGTCCAGCAGTGGGCGTTATGCAGCTGAAATGACGATGATGATGGTTAATGTTGGTCACTTTCACCTACTATAACTAGATATACACTAAAAACAAACAAACATTATATCGTGTGGAACCATTTTTTAAAGGTTGTTGTCAGTATTATAATAGCAATCTGCCTTTTCCTTCTTGACAAAAGAAGGGTTCAATATGCGCCAATTTTTCGTACAAGGCCGACCAGATCCGGCCTTAGCCGTAACCGGCAATCGGACCGTGTGTGTAAAGGGGCTTACCTGTCATATGTGATAGGAACGTAATCTGTATGCGGCTATCCTATTGGATCGGTAAATATATTCCCAATAAATATGTAGCAGTTTTTAAAGGAGAAGGTTACCAATTCGTATTTTTTAATAAGTATGTATGTTACACGATATCTTCAAAAATTGTGAGCCGATTTTGATTATTTTCTTGTTTGAAAGCCTTTTCTATCTAGTTTGTCCCATATTAATTTGGTGAAAATATGGTTAAGAAATTTGGAGATACGGACGAAAATCCTCAAAGAAAAATTTTCTTTGAGGATTTTCTTCAAAACTAAAAGCCCACTTCACCCCCACACTACACAGCCGATTTTGATAAAATTGTTAGACATAGCCCAGGGCGTTAAAAATTTGCCTGATAAACTGAAACTTTATGACAATGCAAAAAGATTGAGGTTCGTCTGCGTCGACTGGACCCGTGGGGCCGTTCGGAGAATTTGAGGGACTCAGAGGCCACTTTTAGAGTGATGTTGGACGAGACGTCTGCTTAGAGCCGCAAGGCCCAAAGTGCTCTGTCTGCCCCGTCAGGGATTAAGAATAGAATAGCATAGAATTTACTTTATTGCCAATAAATACCAATAAAGACGTGATAGTATGTAGGTGATGTCGTGTGGTTTCCGGCAGAGAAGAATAGGGCCACTCCAAGTCCTCCCGTGGATGTCGTAGGAGGCGACTTAGAAAATACAAGCTAAATAAAGCTTATAAACATCAGTGAGACCTATCCAACCCGTCTGGCCAGAATACTCTGTCTACTCTGGCCAAGTATGGTTCTGGTAGTATAGAGATGATCAAGCTCCTGCAGTGGAGACAAAAAGACCTGATGATGATGATGATGATGATGAGATGGTGTGTATGTGGACGAGACGGTGAAAAAAACAAATTAAAACAACAATTCATAACCATTTTCGTCCAATTCTTCGAACGGCTTCTACTATGTGCTCAGAAAAAAAAAGCTGGCACATTAAGTTTTTCTTTTACCGATACCAGACAGCGTGGAAGAACAAATTGAATAGTGCTTCACAAAGAACCCAATCTGGAATCATTTATTTCGTGAGCTAATACAAAGCGCTTTTTCTAGACGAGGCTTTTGAAGAGATCTAGCGCTAAAGCGGACGGAAGAGCACGTCATAACGATAGCGCAAAAAGAGGAGTTAAGGGTCCTACCCGCGCTAGCGACCTTGAAAATACAAAAAAAAAATCTCTTTCTGTAGGTGAGATTATCAGAAACGCTCGTACAACATTTTAGCTAGTATCCTTAAGTTTCATTAGAACCTCGAAAGTCATTGAAATACAATACGCTGTAGTTTCCTTTGCAAAAAATACTAAAAACTGCCACTTTTGACTCTTTTTGTAAAGGTTTCTAAAGCGGATAGTATTTTAATGACTTTCGAGGTTCTAATGTAACTTAAGGATACTAGCTAAAATATTGTACGAGAGTTTGTGATAATCTCACTTACAGAAAGAGATTTTTTTTTGTGTTTTCAAGGTCGCTAGCGCGCGCAATAGTTACTAGCTTAGCGAATGGACGTGAACAGTAGTTTATGATATAAGTATACCGGCTTATTATAACACAGACTATCTTTTTTACTAGGTTTAAACCACTATCCGACCAAATCAAGTTGTCATTTTCAGATGAGGCAGTGGCATATTACTAGATGTCAACTTGATTTGGTCGGATAATGGTTTAAACCTAGTAACCAAGATAGTCTGCATTTTATAATCAGTCTTATTATAAAACGCAGGTCGCATAAGGTCTAACAAAATATACTAAAACTATTTTAAGAGTAGTTCAGACCGTGACAGTGAACAACTTTCCCCAAGAAACCTTAAGCGAAATATGAATAATTATTTTTGACTTTCCATACAAACGCGGATCAGCTGATCAGTCAATTACAGTTTTATTACATAAAAAAATATATTAAAAAATGTTTTTTAAAACAAACTTTTAAATATAACAATGACCTAAAAACGTTATAACACTCTTGTCTATGGAGTGCTTTCATCGATAAAAACATGATTTTTTCTTTCAATTTAATTTACTTCCAATTTTATTGCTTCATGCAGACTTAAAAAATTTACAAATAAAACCCTATATAAAATAAACCCTTTCGGCGCGTTAGGGACATAGCACAGAGGCGCTACTTATTTCTAAAGATATTTCTTTCAGCAGCCGCAAGAGAAAATGGAAATTATTTACACTGTTTTTGACTCATTACCAACAGATTAACAGACCCACATCCCTATCGTACCGTGCGTGAGCGAAGTTTAAAAAAGTTTTAATTATGATTAAGTTCAAACCAAACGTTGTTCTCCATTATTCCCATACTGACCGGCATCAAAGTTAAGTGGCTTTGTATAAAAGGATCACCATTTGAATAATGTTCTATTGTTATTTTAACCGTGTCACTTCTATATATCTAAATAATTGCTATTGTTCAATTTAGGGCTGCCTGCTTTAACGATTTTGTTTATTGCAGATTAGGTATCTGCAATAAATAAAACCGTTAAAGATACAGATACATTTTCACGTCTATATCCCTGAAGTTAAAATGGAACTGGGCGGGGCATGTCTGCTGAATGTGCCCCGAAAGATGGGCCAGATTGTCTACATTCTGGCTTCCAGATGGACGCAAGGGTAGGGGTAGACCGAGGACCAGATGGCGGGATGACCTTGATAAATTCATAAGCGACTTTCCGAAGATCGCTGAAGATAGAGACGTGTGGAAGGATAAGTGGGAGGCCTTTGCCCAGCAGTGGGACACAAAACCTAAAGGCTAGAAAAAAAAATCCCTGACGGGGTAGACAGAGCCCGGGGCCAAACGATTTTAAAATCATAAACGATTTTATTTATTGCAGATTAGGTATCTGCAATAAATAAAATCGTTAAAACAGGTACATACTTTTATAGTTCCTTTGTTCACGTCTCTATTATAATATTGACGACCTCTATGGCTTAGTGGTCATCATGCCAGGCTGTTACAACGATAGTCCCGGGTTCGTTGCGGCGCCCCATACTGATATTGAAATCATTAGACATAATTAATTTTTATTAGTAACTTAATTTATCCTTTATTAACGTAAATCATTTGACATGCATGATATTATTCAATATGACTATTATAATAATAATACTATTAAAATACAATTAATCAGTATTGCGATCCAACGCGGAAATGCGGCCAGCGTTCTTGGCACTATGCCACATGGGCAAGATTTTTTAGACTAAATTAGTAGTTAACTTTTTTCTGTATGTATATTTGTAAATATGTATTTTTTTATCCTCTTATTTCCTTAAATAAATAGACCAAAACGTGTAGTGTATGTCACAATATGACTATTATTATTAAATTTTTGTAAATTAGAAGCAAGAAAATTAAAAAAATTGCATGCCGATTGTTGGTGCAGCACGCCTGTACAATAGAATTAGGTATGAATGACCTGTAAAATCATATTTCTTACCGTGTTTGCTTGCAAATAAATTTATTTCATTTCATTTCAATTTATTTCATTTCGATGTCATGGTCAGGTCAAAACGGAAAATGATTTTTTCAGATCAGCTAAATCCTCTGGCTGCTCTGGCCAAGTATGGTTCTGGTAGTACAGAGAAGGTCGAGCTCCTGCAGTGGTCACGGAGATGATGATAAAATGGGATTACTAATGTTTGACCAAAAATTGATTGACAAATGATCATTTGACAAACAACGTTTCACCAAATGTTCATTTGACAAACGATACATTTGACAAAAGTATCATCTTAAAAAAACTCACTTAGCAAATGATCCATTAGCAAACACTACACTTGTTAAATGTGTTAAATAATAAAATGTCAATTGTCTTTTTATCATTTTACCAAATACCTAATATGTTTCGCAAATTAAGTATTTGTCTAAATGTTATTTCATAAAAAGTACTTCATTTTTCAAACATCACGATTTAGTGGTTCTCTATTTTGTGTCATAAATTTAATATCTCATTATATTTTTTTCCATAATAATCATATGTCCGAATGATGCCTAACCCTACCCTCCACGGCAAAGTGGTTTTTGTGTCTGTGTTACTTTCGCCCTAAGCTTGAGTCGCGCGCTCGCTTCGCTCGCTCGCTCGTGTCTTGGTCACAGGAAACCTAACGAACCTAACCTATACTCCACTCCACGGCAAAGTGATTTTTGTGTCTGTGTTACTTTCGCCCTAAGCTTGAGTCGCTCGCTCGTGCTTGAGTCGCTGAACTTTTCGTTACCCTTATTAAGACGCAACTTTTTGTCTGAACAACTTTTCCATCCGATAAACTTCAACGGGTCGGGGTGACCCGCGAGGTCTACAGCTTAGAGCCACTAGTTAGCATTCGTTTAAAGCTGTTCTGTTTTCCGCCTCATCTCCCTAATGAAGTTATAAGTTATTCAGTGACTGCTGAGCGCTTGCTAGCGGCGACAGCTCAAATTGGCTATTTAAACATGCACTGCATTGTGAACAACTCGACATGCTTTTTTTAAATGTGAATTATCTTTTTTTTTTTTTTTTTTTTATGTTATAAGTCGGCAAACGAGCAAGCGAGCCTCCTGATGGTAAAAGGTCATCGCTGCCCATGGACACATACAACACCGGAGGTGCCGTCTATGCGTTGCCGGCCTTTTAGAGTCCTATTAACACACCTTTTGAAGAACCCCATGTTGTAGCGCAAAGGAAACACCTCAGCTTAGTAAGCGATGCAACTAGCAACCTATCACTATTTTGAATGCCTTTTCCGGTTACTCCTTTAAAAAATTTTTGCCCTCTTTTTGTGATCGCATGCTCAACTAGTGATTTTTTTAAACTAACAAGTTTACATGCTAGACAAATAAAAAAGACGTGTGGCACTCGGGGACTGCCGCGGTAAAGCTATTGCAAACAAGGAAGGACGGCAACGTCGCAAACCGACGACGGAGACGAAGCGGCAACCTACATGGTAGGCGGAGTGGGGAGAGCGTGAGGTTTTTTACGTTACGGAATTTTTGGATTCGGTCCCCGCGCTCAAGGCCCGCGATAGAAGCTATGCAATAACTTAAAAAACCCTCGATGACTAAATATTTTTAGCACCTTATATTTTTTGCTATAGAAACCCTAACTTTCAAGCGTTAACACCCAACGATATGTTTGATGTAAATAATACAACTGAACCGATTTACATCAAACATAGTTAAAAACCACCGCAACCGAACTTGCTTTCACGTAAATAAACCGCATCGAAATCGGTCCATCCGTTCGAGCGTTTCGATGCCACAGACAGACATTAGCGTCAAACACCCCTCTTTTTTTTCGGGGATAAAAACCGACTTCAACGCCAAAGTACACAACCGATTTTGATAAAAATTCTACAGGACCACCTAACAAGTATACGTTTTTAAACCAAACATAAATAAATATATATATATATATAGGGACAAATTACACTGATCGAGCTAGCCCCAAAGTAAGTTCGAGACTTGTGTTATGGAATACTAACTCAACGATACTATATTTTATAACAAATACATATATAGATAAACATCCAAGACCCAGGACAATTTGAAAAAGGCCATTTTTCAGCTTGCCCTGACCGGGAATCGAACCCGGGACCTCTGGGTGGCGGACTAGCATGGTGACCACTACGCCACGGAGGTCGTCAAAAAAGAATTTTCCAAATTGATCCAGGCGTGTTCCAGTAATCGGTACCTTTTTTAAGTCTGTTAAAAAAGCGACTATTCTAACTTTTCGAGCAACAAATCACAGTATCCGATACGCGTCGTCGTATTTCAACCGGCCAAAGTGACAGGTGACAAGATACGGAACACTGTGGCAGCCCTGGACAATATAAGTGGGAGACATAGCTAAACTATTATTTCAACGAGTTTATTTTTTTGCTAATTATATTATGTTCCATGCTGGTCTAAGAGAAAAGAAAAAAAATCTTTTCCCGAGCAGAGAAGAGCCGATCAAGTTGACGGGTGAAAATGATAATCATGTTAATAGGCGATGCGGCTAGCAACCCATCACTATTTTGATTACTTCATCCTTCTTTTTGCCCATATCAAGCTAAAAGTGGCCTTTAAGAGTCCCCCGAACCTAGACTTCTCCATACAAACGTAGTCTACGTTTAATTTTAAAACCACATGTCAGATTCCGCTAAAAATTGGTAATTGTAAAGAAATTGCAATTATCTAGGTTTATAACTGGTTTCCTATTGTAAAATTATGAACTGGAAAGAAAATATAACGATTTAGAAGTTTCCCATACTGATGGTCAAAAATGATAAATTACACTATATTCTATTTCAAGTTCATATTTTTACCGTTGGAAACCAGTTATAAACCTAGATAATTGCAATATCTTCGAAATTACAAATCGGACATGTCGTTTTGAAATAAAACGTAGACTACGTTTGTATGGAAAGTTGTATTTTGGTCTAGGTTCGGGGGACTCTTAAGTCTTGCAGCCCTAGGCTCTGCTTAGAGCTGCAAGATCTGAAAATATGCTGACTGTGTCTGCCCCATTAGCAAATATACATACTATCGCATGTAAGTATATTTGCTAAATAAAATCCCCCTACTGTCAAGAACGCCATCTAGCGATGAGTAGTGGTACTACATATACAAATTGATGTCCGAAGAGCCATCTATTATTTACTAGGCTAAACCGATTTTCATCAAAAGTAGCTAAAGACCACTGCAAGTGAACTTGCTTTCGCATAAAAAGCCACTCGAAATTGGTTTATCCGTTCGAATGCTACGATGCCACAGATAGATAGACAGACATACATTAGCGTCAAACTTACAGCACCCCTCTTTTTTGTTGGGGGCCACAGCTTAGTGGAGATATAGCTGTCGCAGCAGGTCATTGATTTTTATTCGTTTTTGTTAACAAGCTGAATCGGCAAAAAAGATTTACATAATTTTTGGACCTATTCAAATTTCAGTTTAAATGCGTAGGCGAGAACAGCCTGACAAGCAGCTGGATAAAAGCATTTTTGGCAAACTGAGACGCTTCGTTCGCTCGGTCAATTGACAGATTTGCAGCTGTGGTCTAAAAACTCATCTTCTACATACTTGTATCTGACGTCACGGCAACGGGTCCAGTGTCGCGTTGCGGCATTGTCACTGTCACTCAGCGTTTGTGAATCTGTATTACTAAGCTGTAAATCTAAAACGGATACTGTTTAGCAAATTATTCGTGTTTCGGTTACATATTTCAATTTTCATTTTGTTAATCTTCCATGCTAGTCTGTGAGAAAAAACATAACCTGAAATAGACCACGTTTAACTAATATTACAAAGTGGACAAACTTTATTGCCTAGCCACATTTCTGAATGCGACAACGGCTAAAAGTGCGCACACGCACGCGTTTATATAAATAGGGAGCGACATATTTTTGACGATTCTTATATTTAAGATGTGAATTACTGAATCAACCTGAAGAATCAGCCCATAAATAAAGTAATAATTAAATAAATATTAAAATAAGACAGGTTGGAGAGGTCTCATGATGATTATAAGCATTGTTTAGCTTGTATTTCCTAAGTCGCCTTCTACGACACCCACGGGAGGACTTGGAGTGGCCGTATTATAGGTACTTTGGCGGAAACTACACAGCGGTGTAAATAAAGTATTAAGTAAATATATATATATATATTTTAATTTTTAAGAAGTATATTTAAGACCTTCATGATGCAGTAGTTTCATATCAGTTGGGTACCTACACTGCTGGACTGCCTTATCAAAAAGGCAAAAAGGTAACTCATTGTCTATGACAAGTCTATACTTGTCATAGACAATGAGTTACCTTTTTGATAAGGCTATCAAACTATAGGTATTTACTTCAAATTAAAATTCAATAAAACCGAATGCTGTTTAATTAATCAAAAAATATTACACAAGTGACAGCCCTATCCCGAAATTGGGTCCCGAACCAATCCCGCGTCGTGAAGAACAATAGGAAGCGGATTGATGGCACAGTTAATTATCGTTCAAAACCTGATCGAAAACGGTCATTGTTTAATTAACCTAACTATTCTTACATGAAATTCATATTTTAGGCATTGCCTTACCGGCCGAGAAAATCGCGGCAAGTTAAGAATCTCCATACCCTAGACTTTTGAATACAAACGTAGTCTAAGTTTTATTTTAAAACCACATGTTAGATTTTGCCATTTTAAAGAAATTGCAATTAACTAGGGTTATAATTGGTTTCCGACGGTAAAATTATGAACTGGAAAGAAAATTAAGGATGTAGACTTTTCGTCTAAGAAATTTCGTCAAATCGAAAATTGGTAAATTCGAAATTTGTTGAAATGGGAATCTTTCCTGTAATGACGACAATTGAGACTTAATAGAATTGGGAATCCGCATAGTTAAGAATACGTAAGTATTGTTGGGAATACGTACATTTAAGATTCTGTAACACAGGGAATCTTTAAAATTTGAACCTTTGAATTGGTAATTTTTTTGAGACAAACCCCTAAATTAATTCGAGACTTGTGTCATAGGATACATACATAAGATAGACATTCAAGACCCAGGTCAATCTGAAAAGATCATTTTCCATCTTAATCTGACCGGAGATCAAATCTGGGACCTCCGGTATTACTGCCTGGCAAGATGTCGTAAAATTAAAATCTGTTATGAAATTCTGTAGTTGGTAGTAATCTCTATCGCCACTTCTTACTGCTCAGCAACATCACTGCTATATTACAGTGAAATTTTTAACAAACTGTCTAAGACTAGGCAGTAAAAGTTATTTTTCTATACCATTACGAACCCTATTCATATGAGTAACGCGATAAAATGGCGAAAAAATTGGCAAATACGTATACTATAAGTCTGTTTTGACACAAAAGCCATTATTTATTCTTTATCTACTGCACTATGATCGCCTAAACAGCAATTTTGCGGCATCCATCACCGGTGTAAATTAAAAAGGGTACAAATGAGGAACCTGAGAGTTTCTGCAATAATTACTTATCATACAAAATAATTACAACTTATTCATTCTACATTTAAATTGCATTTATAATGTAAAAGAACGGAATTTCCCAGGTACTGGTTAATCTTTATATATAAAAATTACGTGGCACGTTCTTTGTCCGCGATGGACTCCTAAACTACTGAACCGATTTTAAATAAGACTTGCACACCGTGTGCAATTTGATCCAACTTGAAAGATATGATAGCTTACCCACGCGAACGAAGTCGTAGACATCAGCTAGTAACTGATAAAAATAAATTGATGAGCTCCTGCTAAGTTACAACTTTTTTTTCTTTATTTTTTTTTAAATTTTATCATATTTTTATCATTTTAATTTAATTTTATCTTACTTTTGTACCTAATTGTTTTTTATCTCGCTAATTGTAAATTATTTTTGTTTAATTCTCTGTATTTCTTTACAAATGAATATTGAAGTTCATGTTATTTTGCGGCACGTAAGTAATACATAATTATGATTTATCTTTGTGATTTTCTACATAGTGGATGAATTGTAAATAAAAGTGTCTTATATTTTAGGACAATGTAACTGACAGAAAAAAAAACGACGGGTTGCACTCTGGGAGTGCCGGCAGAAGTGAAAACTTGAATATTAACGTTGTGCATTTTTGATATTTTGGAATGGTTAGGGAATAATTTTGCACGAATTGCTTTAATTATCAGTATAAAATATTTCAAATCTTTTCTGAACCACAGTCTGGCACAAATGTCACAAGCATGACCAAATTCATTTTCAACAAAATCATTTTCAAATACACAGCAGTATGGCTACTACACAGACGGTCGAGCCATCAGCTGTCACCATCCATGGATGCGCGTAGCACGCTGTAACTTAAACACACACGAATATTCGCGCAAGCGCCCTGCGCCGTCTTACGAATTTTCGATCAGGTCACGTGTCCTGACGCGAGTTTAAGATTTTTTACCCATTCCAAAAAAAGTGCACAACGCCGCTAAAGAAGTTTTCACTTCAAAAATATTTATATTTTTATACGTAAGCATCAATTATTATTAGCCAGTCAGTATCAGTACGTATGGCAGGCCTGTGTCACTTCCCGTTCAGGTTTCAAAAATATACCTACATTATTACAGTGCGGGTGGCGACCACTCCGGAGTGGCAAATTTAATTATATGAGCCGTTTGTCTAGAGTAGTAAGAATGAATGGATATCCAGGTATCTAAACGAAAAGTTGCTCACTTCTGGCACGAGCTAAATGAAATCATATCGCTAAAGACATTGAGAAGATATTTCTTGGAATTCCTTTGTCTAAGATTTCTGTACGTGAGTACTCGTACTTATTCTGTGGCAGTAGCTAAGAAATGTTACCTTTCTGCTCTTTCGATAGCTTATTGTCACCAGCCTAAACAAATAAAGGGTATTAAACTGCTAAATGGGTTTCTTGTGTAAGTTGCTGAGAGGGATATTGTTCAGAATACACAAACAAGCTGTTATCGCACGCTGCAAGCTGGAAGACGCTTTTTCACTTGAATAATTAGTGTTTGTTGTTATTTCAGCTAAGTATTACTAAGAAAACCTCTTTTAAGCTGATATGTACAGTTCTTCTCAAACAATGACTAAGTTGTGACGCAGTAAGCCGTGTGATTTCCGGCAGAGTAGAATAGGCCACTCCAAGTCTGCCTGTGGATGTCGTAGAAGCGACTTAGGAAATAGAAGCTAAACAAAGCTTAAAAACATCAGTGAGACCTCTCCAACCCGTCTGGCCAGCGAGGAGAGTGTAAGCCAAGTCATCTGCCTTCTTAGCAAAGTATGATAAAAAATAAGTATAAAAAGACCTGATGTTGATGATGATGAGTGACTAAGTTTGAAACCTACGTTAAGCAACTCTTTAACAGATCACTATGTGATTCTCTTTTTCCACTAGCACGCTTAAAGTGATGCTGGCCTGGGAGAAAAGAAAAAACTTAGAATGTAGAGCGAGATAGCCTTATTGCGATTTCTAAAAAAAGAAAAGAGTGTCGTGTTTTGTCCTTATCACTGACCGAGCATTTGTTCGTGGTCGGGTTATAGGCATACTTCAAATTGCATATCATATACTTGAAGTATGCCTACATAACTTTACCATGAACAAAATATATGAAGTATTATTAATCTTTCTCTTACGCCCGATCGCTCGGTGGCAAATCTATAACTACTTTATTAGGGTTCCATAGCCAAATGGCAAAAACGGAACCCTTATAGATTCGTCATGTCTGTCTGTCTGTCTGTCTGTCTGTCTAACCCATACGTGTGGGGTATCTATGGATAGGTCTTAAAAAATGATATTGAGGTTTCTAATATCATTTTCTTCTGAACCGAATACTTTGCGCGAGAGACATTTTCAAAGTGGAAAAAAGTGTGTCCCCCCCCCGTAACTTCTAAAATAAAAGAATGATAAAAGTAAAAAAAAAATATGATGTTCACTACCATAAAAACTACCAGCGAAAATTGGTTTGAACGAGATCTAGTAAGTAGTTTTTCTTTCATTCAATCAACTCAAATATAAAAATTTATAAAAACATACTACAAGACTTTTATATAATGTTATTTGCTACCACGGAACCCTTCATGGGCGAGTCCGACTCGCACTTGGCCACTTATTATACTCTATTTTTTGTGCTTTATATTATAGCAGAATCAGATGCAAAGAAATCTGTCATCAGAAGTTTCGTCAATTTTTTTAATCGTTCCTTTACCGCCAATACTAGACACAATAGTAAGACAATGAACGTGAAGATTTATTAATGTCGTGCGGTTCTTTACTGGTTAATCTACCTAAAGAGATACAGATACAGATACATTTTCACGTCTATGTCCCTGACGGGGTAGACAGAGCCCGGGGCCGTTAGGCCCAAAGGCCACGCATAGCGTGGTGGTGGGCGTTAAGATGGAAAAGGAATCAAAATAGTGGTGGGTTGCTAGCCGCATCGCCTATTACCATGATTTAAATCTCGCGCATTCCCTCGATCGGCTCTTACGATCTGCGCGGGTAGAGAAGCAGCTGGTACATTCTAAGTTTTTTCTTTTCTCCCAGACCAGCATGGAAGAAAACCTAAAGAGGTATCTCAAAAATTCTGACAACGCTCAATAAGAGAGAAAGGATCGTTTACTCGCTCGCATAAAGTTTAAAGCAAAGTCGGCACTGAGCGATATAAAATTGCATTTGAGATTGCAATATCTAGCTCCGCGCCCGACTGGATAGAGGTTTAAAATGCAGTTGTGTCCTGATATGACACAGCAGCATGCTAATGGCCTCTACACAAAAGTTTTTAACTTACTAACTGCGCCACGCGGTGTTATCAGCGCCTAAACTAGCTTTTGTGTTAATCCAAGGTGTCAGCTTTCTGCTTACCAAATTGTATCAAAATTGGTCCAGCAGTTTGCGCGTGAAGAAGTAACAAACACACACACACGCACACAAACTTTCGCCTTTATAATATACATACATACATACTATCACGTCTTTATCCCTAATGGGGCAGACAGAGCATTTTGGGTCTTGCGGTTCTATGCAGAGCCCAGAGCCGCAAGACCCAAAAGCCACTTTTAGCGTCATGGTGGGCGAGAAGATGGAAAAGCAATCAATACAGTGATGGGTTGCTAGCCGCATCGCCTGTTAACATGATTTGCATTTTTGCCCATTCCCTCGATCGGCTTTTACGATCTGCGTGGGAAGAGAAGCAGCTGGTACATTCTAAGTTTTTTTATTTCTCCCAGACCAGCATTTATAATATAAGTGTGATAGAACGACAAGTGGAAGTATGCGTTTACTTTGAACGAAATCTTAGAAATATGACAGAAAAAAGCAATCCTTGCGGGATCACCGTCTGGTTTTCAGCTTAATTTGACGACCTCCGTGGCGTAGTGGACACCATGCTAGTCCGCCACCCAGAGATTCCGGGTTCGATCGCCGGTTAGGGCAAGTTTGCAAAGATAGGCTACGTAAGCCATCTTCGAGCGCACGAGCGCCAAATCAATGGATAGGAGTCAAAGGGGTCGCCATGGCCGAAATCGGTTGGACAGATCATCACCATCATGGTATAATAAAATAAGGTATTCTTTTCCCGTGACAGCTGATGACGTAGGTGGAACTTGACTACGTCATCAGCTTGATATGTTGCCACTGTGTGGAATTGAATTACCCGAGCGTAATGCATTTTTGAACTTTATATACCAATTTCGAATTAATAATCCATTATATCAATTTATAAAATATTGAATTGATGAATCACGCGAGAATCGCGAGATACTAAATAGCTAAGTTACTTAATGTTTTATTTAATATTCATGAACTAATTGAGAAAGTCCTTAAATTCACTAAAAAGAACAATCAGTGGCAACACTTTGTGACGTAGTCAAGTTCCATCTCGGGAAGAGAATACCTTTTTTATTATACCATGATCACCATCATCAGGGCAAGTTGGGAAATTACCTTTTTCAAATTGTCCTGGGTCTTGGATGTTAATTATACAATACATGTGTATAAAATATAGTATCGTTGAGTTAGTATCCCATAACAAAAGCTCGAACTTACTTTGGTACTAGCGTTAGTGTTATTTGTCCCTATATATTTATTTATTTAATTGCTTGCTGACAAATATGTATAGTAATGAAACTAGCAAAACAGAGCTCTAATTGCAATCACGTCGGTGCAAATCGAATGTACCAACAGAAAGCATTTATATAGCATAATGACCACTAGGCCACGAAGGTCGTCCTATAACCTGAGCCTATATAAGTTGGCTAAAAAATCTAAATACGATTTTAGACTATAGAACCAGACCACAGCAGAACAGGGTAATAGGTCTTCTTCTTATATTTAAGAGCTGGGCTCTTGTCGGTGGAGTGCTTTCCATGTCTCTCTTCCTTCCGCTAAGTTCTTAACCTCTTTATTTTATACTTTTCTCCATTTTAACTTCATTTTAGTGGTTTCCCCATTTGCCTTCCGTACCGCAGTATTTGATTCGACAGAAACCCTTCCAAAGTCCGCATCTTCGGCCTTCTGCCAATACTGTCACTACTGCTGCCTAGTAACAGAGGAATGCCTATTTACTGGCGGCATTGAATCGCCATGACACAGAGCCGTCATTGGACCTAAGTGGCATTTTTTAGGTAAGCCCGCCCTACTGGACTTCCCACCACGTCCTGCTAACCCTGCCGCTGATTGGTCGGGGACTGGGTAATAGGTCTAATAGCCCTAAATTACAGAAGGGGCGTAGGGTTAGCACTTTCGCATGTATGCAGAACGGAACGCTTCAACAAGGCCGGTGCTGAAGCGTTCCGTCGTCTTCTCTCGCTCTAGCAAATGACGGTTCTAAACGACAGAAAAGGATAGCAACATGAGAAGGGATGTTCCGTGCTGCCAGATATAGCCCAACCCTTAAAGCAATACATAAACTGACTAGATTTACAAGCTTGTATTGTATTGCTCTCACATTCATAGAATCAAGAGGCCATGAAACGACCATAAATTGTGACTGAATACTAAAATTTAGGGTTCTTACAGACGAGCGACAGTTCACGATACTTGTCGGCGACGGTCGCTGTAGTGTGTAGTCAACATACAATGTATGTAGCCGTTCACATCACACATAACACCCATAGGAAAACGATTACAAATATTGTATACTTACTTTGACTACATACTAGAACAGTTCAACCGTAAAGGGACCAAGCAACGGTATTTTTGTCTAAGTCACTTTTCGCTAACGGTCGCTTGACACGTGTCAATCGGTCATGAAATGTCAAAAACAGCTGCGCGACCCTCCTGCGACTGCTTTCGCGCGGCAGTTTTTGACAGTTTCTGACCGATTGACTTCTGTCACAGTAAAAAATATCTAGCTCTATACATTTATCAGACCAATATTGAGCTACTTTAATGGAGTCGCCAGTATAGCACATAAGTCGTCTAGGGCACAGGGTCGACTAGGGTGGTTAGGGCATCACAATTACCCAAAAAACCTTGTCGGGTGACGAGGTTTTTTGGGTAATTGTGATGCGCTCGTCGGCAAACGTCACCCAGCAGTTCGCGACGCTAGTCACTGACCGTCGCTAAGTGCCGCCGATCGTAGCCGTCGCCGAACAGGGTCGCGAGCTGCTCGTCTGTCTAGCCCTTAGAGCCATTAACCCACATAATATTACGCATAAAACCACAGCGTGACATAAATTTATTAGTCGAAATAACTCATCTGAACCGTGGACCGAAAAGCCGATAAAAATTTAATGCGGCAGTAATATTTGACGAATAAAATTATTCAAAGCGTCAATGTTACCCTCGTTCCGGGTTCTGAAAAAGGAACATAATGTATCCGTAAATGTCGAACGATTTTGATGAAATCCCAAACCATTTGTTGTCATGTCGACGTGGGAACCGTCGTGGCATATTTTGGGATTGAGGTAAACACGTGAATTAGATTAATTATTTATTGAACCTTTATTGTGCGTAAATTTAGACAAATAAAAATACAGTACCTGGGCGACCGAGCTTTGCTCGGGTCCATCTCAAACATTAACTATTTTTTTTAAACTTGTCTAAAAACAATGCAAAATATAAACTTAAACATAAAAAAAACAAAAGTAAGTCACCGAGTGGAATTCGAACCCGTAACACTCTTTCTAGCGGTCGGTATCCTTAACCGCTGAGCTAAAAACAAGGCGGTCGGCGCGATGAAATAAGCGACCGTATTCTGCGTGGAAAGAAAACGCATGAAAACTCGAAAACACGCGTTTTCCCAAACATAAGACTAATCTAGATCGATTGTTTACCCCCAAAAACCCCCTTATACCAATTTTCAGCAAAATCGTTAGAGCCGTTTTCGAGATCACAGAAATTTAGAAATATATAAATAAATATATTCTCTCATCAGTTATTAATTGGTCGCGATCTTTTTACAAGCTTTTATTTAGCTTCACTTGTCCCGTTGTCTGTCGGTCTGTCTGTAATCAAATCTTGCGAGTTAACTTTGATCCACTTCCCGGTTTCCAATTGAGCTGAAATTTTGCTCGCTGATGTATATCGCGTCACAATGCAATATTCTAATGACATGGAGCTAATCTGATGATGGAACTGGAGGATGGCTATAGAAACTATTGAAACTTTAGATTCTTTAGATAAAAGATTCTTTTAAAAAAATTTTGTTTTGGTTCTTGTTTCATAATAATGTTCGCTGATTATTGAAAGTTCTGCTTTTGTTTGAAATACTTATTTTCCGAGTGTTCTCATAGAAATTTCATGAATATCTTTTGTATATACTTATATAGGAAGTTTAGGGGTGAAGTCGGTGTTTAGGTTTGAAAAATGATAATCCACTTTCTTTAAATGAACCATGACACTAAAAGTGGTTTTTAGATATTGCGGCATTGGGCTCTGTCTGCTTAGTTAGACCCTCAAGACCCGAAATGCTTTGTCTGTCCCGTTACGGATACAAATGAGTTAATGTTTACAACAAGAGACGGGCCTCAAAAGCATCAAAATAAAGGTGTAGCTGTACAATGTAAAACTCTGCTCCGCACAACTCAGGCTCACAATTCTACAAATGGGACATTCGTGTCGACCGCGCAACAAAATAAAGAGAACATGGAAGAGTAAAGGCGTGTTCGGGACTCGCACATGCCAAGCCCACGCCCAGAGCATGACAAGCGCAGTTTGAATTTGTTGCATATAATGTGAGTCCTATCACACATCAATACAATAATTCGCCGCGTGGTTTCCGGCAGATTAGAATACACTCAAAGTCTTTCCGTGGATGTTGTAGAAGGCGACTTAGGAAATACAAGCCAAACAAAGCTAATAAACATCAATGAGACCTCTCCAACCCGTTTGGCCAGCGTGGAGAGTGTTGGCAAAATCCTTTGGTTGCTATGGCTAAATAAATAAATAAATGCGAGAAAAAGATGATAGTATACATGTCAAAGCTCACTTAGGAGTGCGTGAGCTTGCACACGTGCATATCATCTGCGACTGAGAGGGACTTGCGTGACAACTCTTCTACCTCCTTACCTTATCCTACTTTAGGTGCACTACCTTGTTGACCGAGCGAGCGAAGCGAGCGAAGCGTCTCAGTTTCGAGATTAGCCAAAAATTCTTTTGTCCGTCTGTCTGTCTGTCTGTCTGTCTGTCTGTCTGTCTGTTCTCGCCTACAGGTCGCATTTCTTAACCGATTCTCATGAAATTTTGTAAGCAGATTCAGCAACTAAATAGAATTTCCGCCATTTCCAAATGTTTTCAAAAATGTCATTAGACTTTTTTGTTGTCGTTATATAAACACATTTTTTTTTATTTGCACAACTTTTTTGTCTGAACAACTTTTTTATACGTTATACTTGAACGGGTTTAGGGTGACTCGCGAAGTCTAGCTGACTGAGCCGTGACGGATATACAATACAAATCTTCTTACAAAATATACTGAAACTATTTAAGGGTGAATTCAGTCCGGGTTACTGAACAACTTTCTTAAAAATACATATCTCCCCTGGGGTCCACGAAGTAATTTCTCTGAATAACTATTATGGTTATTATTTTGAGTTTCATAAGTAGTTCTATAAATTGTATCATATTTAACCGACTTAACATAAAAGGGTTTTGCTTATTTTACGATTAGTTTTTTTTTCAGTTTTTGCTTATTTTGATTGATTGTTGGCTTGTTTATTAAATTTAGCAATTTTTTTGAGCTAAATTTCGTTTAATCTCTACCGCTGCTTGTTTGTACTTCTGTAGTAGCATTAGTAATTATGCCACGAACTAACAAGAGATCAGCGGCAACCAAAGCCCGTGAAGTAGCTTTACGAAGAGAGTAAGAAACCAATGAGCAGCGGCATAGAGCCATGGCAATACAAATAAACATTTGAACGAAAACCTATTAATAGTTTTCTGGTTTTTCCAACAACGAGCTGACTTTGTCATTTGAAAAATGACGGGTCATTTATTGGTGAAAGACTACTGGTACAAAACTGAATTTCAGCATCACGGTAGACCTCATATGCATGGGATTGTATGGTTGGAAGACATGACATGACCTGACATTTCAGAGCTAGATGGAAAGTCATTTGAAGAAAGGGCTGTGATTGGCAAATATTTTGGAAATTTGGTCACACAGCATATCGGTAAACCTGCACCGATAATGTTATCCAAATCAGGTACATTATTCTGAAATAATAATCGCGAGGTCTAAGTTCGTGGCGAACTACTAGTTAAGGCATTTGTCACATATTCTTTATATCCATATCTAAACGCTTTCTACGCGCTCCATCCACTTTCTTCCTCCGTTCCTATATCCAGTGATCTTCAAATTTAGCATATTTTTTGTAATTTGGCTCTCCTCTTTCCTTATTACATGTCCATACCATCCTTGTCTTTTTCTTCTTCGCATAGCTAACGTGCTCCCATGCTGGTCTGGGAGAAATAAAAAAACTTAGAATGTACCAGCTGCTTCTCTTCCCACGCAGATCGTAAAAGCCGATCGAGGGAATGAGCAAAAATGTAAATCATGTTAATAGGCGATGCGGCTAGCAACCCATCACTGTATTGATTGCTTTTCCATCTTCTCGCCCACCATGACGCTAAAAGTGGCTTTTGGGTCTTGCGGCCCTGGGCTCTGCATAGAACCGCAAGACCCAAAATGCTCTGTCTGCCCCATTAGGGATAAAGACGTGATAGTATGTATGTATGTATAGTTAACGTAGCTTAACGTGCATGCCAACTCTGCGCTTTCGATATTTTACAGCGGTGCGAAGTGGGTCGTAAAAGTTGTGTCGGCCAACTTTTACTGGTGTACGATTTTACTATTCGGCTTCTCTCATTTAGCGACGTGTCCTGGCTGAAAAGTTAATTCGTTTTTGTACGAGCATTGCACCGAAGTTTTGCAATTTAAATACGTTGTTAACACATCGCCCACCGTTTTTGATTTTCCACAGCAACCCTCCACACTATCATTCACTACAATGGAGTTTCTGAGATGAGTCATTTTGGGAAATTGCCTTTTTAAATTTCAAAATGTGGGCACTAATTCATAACAAATACTCAGTGTGCAGATTTTTTTAAAATTATAATTAATAACATGTTTGAAATACTTAATTAACAATGTTTATCCATCCATACTATCTGACAGCCGCCATTAAGTTCCCAACAAACATCTCCAGACGAAACAAAACGCCGCATTGTCCTGAATAAAACGCAGGATAGCATCAATATTTATGAGCGGCCATATTTCAAGCCTCCTAAACATGAAAATACGAAGGCATGGAAATACACATTTATTTACACGTCTTTATACTGAGCCAAGGGTAGCAAGACCCTAAGGTAACGTTTAACTAAGTATTAATAGTTTAAGACCTAGGCATATGTATAAGGTCTAATAAAATATACTGAAACTATTTCAAGAGTGAATTCTAATCCATGATTCTGAACAACTTTCCCCAAGGCCTCCCATACAAGTTGACCGATCAGCTGATCCAAGTTTGTAAGGAAAGATAAAAATAATTATTTATATTTCGTTATACGTTCCTTAGGGAAAGTTGTTCAGTTTCATGGACTGAATTCAGGCTTTAAATAGTTTCAGTATATTTTGTTTTATATAACGCATTTAAAACTCAAGCGTAAAAGCGTAGACTCTACACTTGAAAGTACAAGATCTTTATTTCAAGGTAAAGGAGATGAATTGCTTACGCTAAAAAATTTCAAATCCATATTACAAGAAAATAATAAATATATACTATCGGACCTAAAAATATCTGTTCAAGAGGAAATAAAAAAAGCGATTGTAGAATTAAAACATGATATACAAAAAGATATAGAAAAAGAAATACGAATCCAAACTCAAGTAAATATAGAATTAGTAAATAGTAAAATTACACTGTTGGAAGAGGAATGCCGGAAAATCAAAGAAGAATATAAACAATTACAACAGGACTTTGTAAACTTGAAAATAAATAAACCTGAATACTCTGTCAATAAAGAAAAAATAATTGTCCTACACGGATTACCTGCTAACTACTGGGAAACGGAAGAACAAAATATGGATAGAATTATTAATATTTTTAGAGAAGTACTGAATGTAGATTTGAATGGATACATAGAGGAAATATCTTACATAGGGAGAAAAAGCCGATCAAGACCTGTAAAAATAGAACTTATTAGCAAGAGGATGAGAAATTTTATACTGAAAAACTCTATCTATTTCAGAGGGACTGGTATAAGCGTTACAGAATTCCTAGATTCAACTGCTCTTCGAGAACACAAAGAACTGAAGCGTGCTCTACATGAGGCAAGGCGTAATGGGCACCACGCAACAATAAAAAATAACAACTTAATAATAAATGGAAAGAAAGTAGAGAAAACTAGGCAGAGTAACGGATGCGAATTGTATGATTCTTACAACGAAAAAGACTTATCGCTTGCAAGAAATACATCAGAAAAACAATCACCAAATTCATCGCAATATAACATAGCCGTCAATAGCCAAAATACCAATATTATGAATGACTCTACTTCAGGACGGGACGCTGCAAAATCCCATTTGGCTAAAAATAGTTTATTTCGCAAGTGAATTTACAATATTTCTGCAAAATATGCAAAGTATTAATAATAAAAAACACCTTCTAGAAGCTTTAATGGAGGACTATGATGCGCATGTTATATGTATAACTGAAACCTGGTTAAATGAGAAGAAGCAGAAACTTTTGAATATAAAAAACTACGATATGGGAGCATCTTATAGTCGAGAGGAGCATGGCGGCGGCGGAGTCTGCATTCTAGTTCGAAATACATTGGAATACCTGCCTCGTTTGGATATATCATCACTGTCTGTTGAAATGATATTTGAAATATGTGCAATCGAAATACCCAAACTGAACCTGTTAATCATAAATTTATACTGGCCTGATAGTAGTAGAGAAATCGAAGTATTCTATGAATGTCTCGAAAAGCTCCTAAAATTAATCGACAAGAAAGATAAACTGAAAAATATAATTCTAACTGGCGATTATAATGTAGATTTTTTGAATAAAAACGAACGCAGTAGGCTTTCTAATTTGATGCTATCATACAAATTCCACCAAAAGGTAAAAGAAGCAACTCGTATAACAAAAAATAGTGCAAGATGCATCGATTTATTCTTTACAAATTTTAATAAGCAGACTTGTAACGCGGATGTTCATGAATTTGGTTTTTCTGACCATAAGGGAGTAATTTTCTCTACTTCAATAATTACACAAAACTTAAAATATTTTTCATTGAAAAAACGAATATTTAATGCTAGTAATATAAACAAATTCAAAGAGGAAATAGCAAAAATAGATTAGGAGCAAGTATTAAGCCAAATTAAAAATATTAACGAAAACTATGGTATTTTTAATGAAATTATGTGTAATACTTTAAATAAATGCATGCCTAAAGTCACCGTTAAATATTCAACAAAATGTAAAAAAACCTATTTAACACCTGGATTAAGGACATCTTGTCGTAATAAAAGATTATTAAAACAATTAATATCACAGACCACAAATAAAATTTTACGAGAAGATTATAAAATGTACTGCAAAATACTTAAAAAAGCTGTTAAAACGGCAAAAAAGATAAAAAATAAACATAAGCTTATGGCGTCTGAAAACAAAATAAAATGTATGTGGAAAATCATAAATAAAGAAACGAATAAAAACACAAAAAATAACCAAAATATTAAACTTAAACTATTAAAAGATAAAATGATTGTAGAGCCAAAAAACGTAGCTGAAGAATTTAATAACTTCTTTTTATCATTTGGAAAATCACAAACTAACCAAACAACGACAAAAACTAATATTTCATCAAAATCAAGATTAACAAATACATTATTTTTAAGTCCTGTCGACCACAAAGAAGTAAATAGTATATTAAAAAACCTTAAAAATAAATATTCATTTGGAATTGACGAGATCCCTTTGATATTACTAAAGACTTGTGCTGATGTGTTGACAGTACCTTACACAATACTCATAAATCAATCCTTCAATGAAGGCGTATTTCCTGAGCTGCTAAAAATTTCTGTTATCAAGCCCATCCACAAAAAGGGTTCTACCACAGATATTAATAATTATCGACCCATATCTCTTTTACCCGCGTCCGCAAGAGTCTTCGAATCAGCTATGTTTAAACGCCTATACAATTTCTACGAAAAATATAACGTGCTCCACGAAAACCAAAATGGCTTTAGGAAAAATTACTCCACTACCTTAGCAATTTATAAATTTGTACAAAACATTTTTGAAAACATAGATAGAAAAAAATACGCTATAGGGCTTCTCCTAGACATGAGCAAGGCATATGATAGAGTCAGGCATGACCTCCTGCTCGACAAATTATTTAATTCAGGAATAAGAGGCATCACCCATAATTGGTTCAAATCATATCTTAAAAATCGTGTACAATGTGTAGAAATTAAAAATACTAATTTTGATTCGGGAAAAATAGAATTTACAAGATCAAATAAAGCAGTCTCTACCGGCTCTATCCCACAAGGCAGTGTTTTGGGTTGCATGTTGTTTCTCATCTACATAAATGATCTCCCTGATGTAATTAAAGAAGATTGCATACTTTTCGCAGACGATGTATCGGTTTTATTATCTTGTTCTGATACAATTGAATTAGAAAATAAACTAAATAATGCTCTAGATAAAATAACAAATTGGTTAAGTAGTCAAAATTTACAACTTAATTTAAAGAAAACAAAAATGTTACAATTCAAACCATCACAAAAACGTCCATTACAATTATCCTATAACTTTAAAAATACAAAATTAAAATCAGTCGACACTGCAACTCTACTAGGAATTGATCTAGACACTAATATGACTTGGAAACCACACATTCAAAAATTAAAAAATAAGTTATCTTCTTTTGCCTACGCATTAAATCAACTAAAAAGGGTATCTGACTTTAAAGCGTGCCTTGCAGCGTATTATGCATATGCACATTCCAGATTATCATATGGCATAGTCCTATGGGGTAATTCTTGCGAAGTAAATGATATATTTACATTGCAAAAGCAACTTATAAGAATACTAGTTAATATTGATCAAATGACATCCTGTAAATCATATTTCGTGAAAAATCAAATCCTCACCTTAACGTCTATATACATTCTAGAATCATGCAAATTTGTTAGGAAACACGAAGCTCTTTACACACAAAGGAAAAATAGAAACAAAAGAAATAATAGAGACCTAAACGTAATAGAAAGACCAAACACCAAAATGAAACTTGTCTCATCCAGCCCCCATCATATGGCTATAAAAATATACAACCACATCCCTAACTATTTAAAGAATACAGAAAAATCTTCACTATTCGCTAAAAATCTAAAAAAGATGCTCATTAATAAATGTTATTACAAAATATCTGAATTTTTCGATGATAACTTTGCTGCAAATTTGCTTTGATTTCTCTATTATATAAATATTACTTATATGAAAAACAATAAATTGTAAAATTTTATATGTAAGTAAAGTGGCAACTAGTTGCCCTCATGTTTGCTGTGCCCTTGCAGGGCGTCACTTGTGCTTTTTTTCTTTGTAACATCTTCGAACTTGTGACTTGCAATAAAAACTGAATCTGAATCTGAATCTGAAAACATGAGAAAAGTAAATTTTCATCTTGAACTCCAAAACTCCACAGCACTGTTGCTTGGCCGTTTTGCTACCATTACGAAGATTTCATAGGCATTCGTTTATCGCGTGTGAAATAAAACGGCCAAGCCACACATTTTGACTAAAATGTAGAGTATTTGTATTTAGGCCTGGTAAAGTAAGGGCGCATAGATGTAGAATCTTGGCTCTATATGAGACAAAAACAGGATAGGTTTTTGTCTCATATAGAGCCAAGATCAAACAAGAAAGAGTTTTTAAAATTGTTCCAGGCGTCTTTGAATAATCGGTGAATATACATATAAAAAAGACCGCGATGAATTGATAAACTCCTTTCTTTAAAAGTAGTTTAAAAATAAATGAGTGCGTAGGGTTCTTCAAAATATTTTCGTTAAAACATTATACTTGTGGATAACTTATATTCCCCACACTACAAGCACTACAAGTAAAAGTTGTTGGCAAGTCAAGCACACCTCGCGATCGAGAGTCCTTGACTCCAAGCGGTACTCGACTTGAACGTCCGTGTATTTCTAATGTTTTTCTTTACTACACGGTAGGGTTCCGTACGTGCGACATACGAGCTACGTGGGAAGATAACGGCCGGTACATCCTTTGTTGTTTTTTGCACCTCTAATAGCACGCAAGGCCGTTATTAGGATAAATCTCGATTAGGGTTTTTGTGTGGTTGGGTTTTAGAATTTGGTCTGATCCACTCAAAAAAGGGTTAAGGTGATAAAGAAGATTGTTTGGATAGACAAATGCCAAAAAGAAACCTGATATAATCAGCATAAACTTTGTCATTTGCGATTCGTTTGATAGAAAAAAATTACCAGCCATTAAGAAATCTATGGATAATTTACAAAATTTACTTTTAATGAGAACTTACAAATTTAATTTTAGTAGACGCATCCAAAATGTCGGTATGTAGGTAAACAATAAATATTATTCGTTCCGTACTGGCCAGTGAGAACATGTCATGCTGTACTGTCTATTGTGAAAGTAAATAATATTATTTGAAACCGTTTTACATATATTTATTAATATTTTTTTTCAATGTGCATGTTATGTAAGGTTATAAATTATATATTATTTACTTAGTTTTTACAGTTATTTTTTTTGATTACCTATCTATTATAGTAAGTATAATTTAAAAATTCATATAAGTCCTTTTTTAACGTATAATAATAAATATAGTGGTTTTAGTCGTTACAAAATATATTATTTTGTGAATAAAATATTCGAGAAAAGGTAGAGAGTGCCCTGCGCTTTAGGTGTCCCGTCCTGGCGGAGCCACTACCGTGCCCCCAGATCAATAGCTAGTTAGGTACAAGTACCTATTGCCGAACGGCCCAATTTAAATTCCGAATTTCCCCAGAGCTCGCTGTCTATTGGCCTTACTATAATCCGTATCCAATTTCTGAGCCAATCACTTCATAGATATTTACCCTGTTTTTTATACGATTTGAAATCATCATTTATTTATCTTTGGATGTTTGTCTCACTAGATTCACTATTAAAAAATAAAAGTCTAAATAAACACAACAAAGAGGCAATGCCGCTAGTCTCTTAGGTTGCGATCGTACCGATCTGGCCTCAATTTTTTTATTTTATACAATGTTTTATTTTTAAATAGATTATTTTAGTTTATAGTTTTATTATATTCATTTAGGTAGGTTTTTTAGTTTTTAGTAAGATAATTATTGTTTCCTGTTATTTTGTGCAATAAAACTTCTGAATTAAACATATTTTGGAAAAAAAATATGTATTTTACTTTTTATAGACGTATTATAAAACCCTACATAATGTATGTAATAATATAAATAAAGAGAAAATAATAATAAAAAACCTTACAAATAAAAAACTTCTTGCAGATCATTTACCGATCCATTTTTGTTTTTGGCTACTGTATTAATTTCTTTTATGTACGTACTTGTCATAATTTTTAGTGATAATAAGTGGTTACATTGAATTTGTGCCAATTTTAACGCAATCAGCTTAGCTTGGAACCAATAAAGGCAGATATTTTGTAGTTGTGCCAAGGATTCATGTTTTTTCATTAGTCTGCATCATTTACACTTCAATTCAAGTAAGATAAGCTAAAATAAAAAACGTTCATTCCAGTGATATTAATGAGGCACGGTGGGTGAGTATACGCATTTCTATAGCGCTTTCGCAAGTTCAGCATCCCCGTGTGTGTTCCACATTTGGATTGACCACAAGTGGTTTCGAAATATTTTGAGTTCCTCCGTGCTTTTGAAGGCTCAACCCTTAGCCAGGCCTGGCGATTATTTCATCTTTATATACAGATAATGGTAGATTGGATGATAATAAAGAAACTAATTTCTTAATTTTTTTTTATTCCTATGTTTTCAGATAGTTAATAGATTCAGGTGTTACTTTGCGGAAGTCAAAGTTACATACTATGTGATTTGAATTATTTTGTGTGATTCCGCCACCAGTTAGTTCATGCAAACTATTGCCGGCCGGCGCCCACCCACTACTGTTAGTCCCAGCATACCTGCCACCAGCAGCCCGTGTGCACCCGCCACCAACAGTCAATGCATGACCCCTCCCATGCTGCTGCATCCGTTGTGGCTGCAGCAACATCGGACGTCGTATACGCGACACGTGTTTCGCCTCTTCACAAGGCATCCTCAGGCACCAAACAAGTTGTTGATCTTTCGGCGGTCAAGACGAGTGACAGTACGCCCGCCATACATGTCGTCGACAGGTACTTACGATATAGGTATACGCTTGTCTGTATGAGTAAGAGCACTTAGATGTTTTAATTTTTTATGGTATAGTTACACTTTGACCCTTGTGAAAGTAAACTGGGTTTCCTTTGGCATTATCTTCGTTTCAAAACGCACTAGCAGTTTTGCTTTTGCACTAAAATAATATAAAAATATACCTTCAAGATTTTTTTCGCACAATAAATAATTTGACTTTAGCTTTTTTTTTACTTCTTTTGCTTGACTAATAAACATGCCTTAAATTTGTATTTCACTTAATTTAAATACCAGTCAGTATTTCGTAAGAGAAGTACTGTATAATGGTTCGTGTATTTTATTAAGACAATGATATATGGTATCTTAAAACATAGAAGCATAAACATACAGACATTTAAATAATCCCTGAAGGCGGTAACATATATCACTGACACTCACATCTCAGACGTCGTAAAACAAAGAGGTCTGCCACGAATTCGCTCATAAATAAATCATAAAGAAAGACAGCTCTATGTAGGGAAAAGAATCCTTGAAAATAACTCAGGACATATTTTGAAAATACGCACCCTTGGCTCCGGGCACTAGAGCTACAAAAACATAGGCGTTTTCTTGGTCTTTTAGAAAATAACTTTTTGGGCACACCGCAGGGCAATTAGCAAGAGTTTTTCTATTTGTAAAATTTTTCTTTTTTATTATTATTATTTGTTTAGTTTAATTTCGATTTTAATGTAGATTTTAATTTATTCCCATTTTTAATGTCACAAATCCTAATAAAATATATCACTTTCTGAATATTTAACTAGTAGTTTTCTGTAAGCGGGTTAGAAAAATACATAATTCATATTGATAGTTAAAGAGTTTTTCAAAATGTTTACACATTCTTTTCCCTCCAAGTAACTTATAATATGTTTAAACAAGAGATTTAACGTGTATTTTCGAAGTTGCTATTTGTCATATTACTTACGCTGAGTCAAATACACTTTCAGTAATTTTATACTGTTTTATGAAAAATTAATTTTGTTGTGTTGAGCATTTTCGTATAGATGTGTGCAAACTTGAATCATTTAAAAATACCTGATTACCTGTATAACTCAAAGGTTGACTGGTAGACAAAAGTTCTCTACAATTTGTATTTGTATTTTAATAAGCAATAAAGATTAAATTAAAAAAAAAAACAAAATAATTATTTCATTAATAATTAATTTTTATACATCTGAGGATTTCCTAATTAACTATCATTAGGTTCTTCTCTCGCCAAGACAGGACTTTATAACCACGCATGATGTAAATTATACTTTCTGACCCACTATAAGAATTTGCGGCAAGAAAAGACTTTCTTTCCGCCCGCCTGGAAATGTGCCAAGCTGTGAAGCTACCCGCTAATTTATTCCCGGAAGGGGCTTTATGCAAATTTAGAGACAGGAGCACTGAAGAGTTATCGGAGACCGCTTATTGGGATGCTTTGTGGTCATTATTGGATTAGGTATTTTATTATATCCTTAGAGAAGCAATATTATCTTAGCGGCTAGGACCAATCTGCATAAGATGACATTCACGAGGGCTATACCCACAATTAATAGTATCCATGAAAAATCTTTTCATGCCCTTTGAGTGAATTCGCAAAGGTGGCCTTACATATAATAATAATTAGTTATTAGATTAGTTTTATTTGAATTTTTTGTGTTCATGCATTATGTTCCCCTCTAATGCTTTAGGAATAATCCTGCAAAGTTAGTTGTGTGTAAGAAATATATGAATAAATAAATTAATAAAACTTTGTGCTTTTTTCAGGTAGACTTCTCTCTTTTTCATGAACTGAGATGGTCTAGCTAGAAGTTAGTTACTGTAGATATACCTAGTTAGAGTTGTGTAAAGGGTTTTTAATTATCGCATTTATGAACCTTGCCGCATTTATTAAGAAATAATCGAATTCTGATAGTATGCCGAAATGCCGGGTGTAGAACAAAACATAGATGATCATAGAGTGCGGTCACAATGAAATGGCAGAAAAGACGTCAGAATAACTAGCTGAAAATGATACTTATTACTTAATCGCTGTAAGTCTCGTGAAAGTAATAAAAACTAAAGTTAGAGGCAACGGGCGTCAGAAATATTCTGACATGTTTCTTAAGAGTCCCCCGACCCTAGACTTCTCCATACAAACGTAGTCTACGTTTAATTTTGAAACCACATGTCAGATTCCGGTAAAAATTAGTAATTGTAAAGAAATTGCAATTATCTAGGGTAATAACTGGTTTCCTACGGTAAAATTATGAACTGGAAAGAAAATATAATGATTTAGAAGTTTCCCATACTGATGGTCAAAAATGATAAATAACACTATATTCTATTTCAAGTTCATATTTTTAGTGTCGGAAACTAGTTATAAACCTAGATAATTGCAATATCTTTGAAATTACAAAATTTTGCCCAAATCGGACATGTCGTTTTGAAATAAAACGTAGACTACGTTTGTATGGAAAGTTGTATTTTGGTCTAGGGTCGGGGGACCCTTAAATGACATAAGTGTTAACTAAAAAGGGCGTTTTTCGTAAATTCATGCTCTAAGGAGTTAAAATAAGAGGCAATTCGTGAAAACGTCCAGCCAATAAACGTGAAGTGTCAATAGAAAATAATTCAAGAGGCATGCCCACACAAGTCGGTCTGGATCTAGAAATTTCCTTTCCATATGTCATTCCTCTGCATGTTCTGAAAACTTTAACTATTTGTACAATATAAAATTTATTAACGAAAACGAAAACAGACAAATAAATCTAAATAGTTTCTTGACTTTTATTTTAATTTTATTGTGATAAAGTGATCTAGTATATCCCTTTCACGTCGTATAAATAACCGGCCAAGTGCGAATCGGATTCGCGCACTAAGGGTTCCGTACCATTATCTATAAAAAATCGCGTTTGTTGTATGAGAGTACCCCTTAAATATTTATTTTATTTTGTTTTTAGTATTTGTTGTTATAGCGGCAACAGAAATACATACTTTGTAAAAATTTCATCTGCCTAGCTATAGCGGTTCTTGAGATGCAGCCTGGTGACAGACAGTAGGACAGACAGCGAAGTCTTAGTAATAGGGTCCCGTTTTTACCCTTTTTGTCGGTAAAGAAGTCGGTAAAAAACGAGAGTATCAAATTGACATTGGGATTTATTAAGGCAACTACCAATAAATTGGTCTATCTACTATTCTTCTTACTTAATAACCCAATCAGATTTTCAGAAAACCGAAATGAATCAATTTTCGTAACGGCTCTCATCTGATTCAGACGAAAATTCAAAGTTTCTTATTATTCAATCTGTCTGCATTGATGTCTTAAAGGCACAGATTAAATATCATCTTTCAAGCTTTCAAAGCATCAATACAGACGACGTCTAAATAAATGAAATTACAGATTACTTCTCTCGTTTCTAAATAATAAGAGTTAAAATGTTCAATGAGTAGGAGCTTGTTTCGCGCCGTAAAGTCTTTGCGAGCTCATCAAAGAAATTTTAGATCAAGTTTATCGTAAAGATATTTATTTTTAACTGACTTTCAAAAATGTAGGTCAGGCCTAGTCAGGTCCCATAGAAATTTTATCAAAATCCATTGTGTAGTTTGGTGCTGGAAGTAGGTTTTTAGTTTTGAGAAATTTATGATTTTAGAGTTTCGCGGTCACAATTACTGTTATTAGTATTACGGTCTGTCGGCCAGCGACCATCATGGCAGTAGGGTCGTCGAAATATTTGGCAAAAAACGATAGTAATCGCGGTAAGTCCCGTAATCGGTAAAACCAATAATTTTTAAAAAGTAAATAAAATTGGTTCAAACGATCAAAGAAAAAGATCGCCTGAACTGTTAGCTGACGAACTCCGTGGTGTAGTGGTCACCATGCTAGTCCGCCATCCAGAGGTTCCAGGCTCGATTCCCGGTCAGGGCAAGTTGGAAAATGGTCTTTTTCAATTTGTCCTGGGTCTTGGATGTTTATCTATATATGTATTTGTTATAAAATATAGTATCGTTGAGTTAGTATCCCATAACACAAGTCTCGAACTTACTTTGGGGCTAGCTCAATCTGTGTAATTTGTCCGTATATGTACTTATCTTATACCTTTAAACGCGCAATTCTTGTATATTTATTTATATATTTCTGTGATCTCGAAAACGGCTCTAACGATTTCGCAGAAAATTGGTATATGGGGGTTTTTGGGGGTAAACAATCGATCTAGATTAGTCTTATGTTTGGGAAAACGCGTATTTTCGTTTGAGATGTAACCGAGCAAAGCTCGGTCGCCCAGGTACTATTTACTTATATAGCTATCTCGATTCTTTCCATATATCGCGTACTTTTGCCGTATTTACTCATAAATGAAGTGTAAATATATTTATAGGTACTGAAAAACCTTACGATCTACTTAAGTATGAGATAGGATCGAAGGTTTTAAAGCTGGCTATAACGTTTGAGCGACGATCCAAGTTGCTGACAAGTGATAAATTATAGTGACACCGACCCTTGAGGACCGTGATGGAGCTGTTTTGATATCGGGGAGCGGATGGCAGAAATACTTATATAAATCTCTAAAGGGTTTCGTTAATAATTTGTTAGAAAATCTGATGTATTTTTTTTTTATTGACTACCTCCGTGGCGTAGTGATCACCATGCTAGTCCGCCACCCAGAAGTCCCGGGTTCGATTCCCGGTCAGGGCAAGTTGGAAAATGGCCTTTTTCAAATTGTCCTGGGTCTTGGATGTTTATCTATATATGTATTTATTATAAAATATAGTATCGTTAAGTTAGTATCCCATAACACAAGTCTCGAACTTACTTTGGGGCTAGCTCAATCTGTAGCAGAAATACTAACATAAATCTCTAAAGGGTTTCGTAAACAATTTGTTAGAAAATCTGATGTATGCTTATATTTTAAAATAAGTTAACGGGTTACTCGCGTACAGACGTATATCTACGTGTAAACTATTTTAGGGCTGAATTCAGTCCATGATACTAACAACTTTCCCCAGGAACATATATCGAAATATGAAGAATAATTTTTGGCTTTATACACGGTGATTTTTCATTGGTTTTGAAGCCGAAGGCCACTTCATAGGCATCGTTAGTAAGACTAATTAGCTAGTCAAAATAAAAATTCAGAAACAAAAAATGTTGTCTTAAACTCGAAAGTAAAATTGTGAGATCAATTAGTATTGCCGCCGCCATACATCGCCCGCCGGCCGGCCGGGGTCATCGACATTACGCAGCTGTTTGGCCGTAGTATAACTACGTGATCTCGATCGGAAATCATTTACTCAACTTTTTTATCTTATGACATACGGAAATTTAGATTACGTATATTGATAGAGGAATTAATTTAATATACGACATTTTTTTTCCAAAACCAATAAAAAGTCAGCGTGTATACAAACTCGGATCAGCTGATCGGTCAACGTCTATGGAAGATCAAAAATTACTTTTCATATTTCGACATATGAAATGTTCTTTGGAGAAAGTTTTTTCAGTATCATGTACAGAATTTACCCTTAAAATAGTTCCAGTATATTTCATTACACCTTATATAAATTCTGTCTCTATGTCGTCTTCTAAGACTTCTATTACACATTAACGACCAATACTTATTTACAGTTGCTTTACGGATTATATCTACTGTTTTAACAGTAAATGGTGTAGGTAACTTATCTGTATATATTTATAGCGTAGGGCCCGGCAATGAAACGGAACAAAAACAAATACCAATTTCATCCCTTTCACCCCGGGCATAAAATTTAATGCAAACATTAACATAAAATTTTACGTGCCAACTCATTGCTTGTTTTTACTTTTACCGGTACGTGTAAATAAATATAGACGGACCAATCACACAGGTTGAGCTAGCCTTATAGCTAGCTAGCTAAAAACTTGTGTTATGCTTTATTAACCCAATGATACTATATTTTATAACAAATACATATATGTATAGATTGTTTGTTTTTCGTGTGTGCAAGTGGCCAACATTGGTGTCAGATTTTTCAGGCTACCTGAAGGCATCTGACATAGCTGACGACTGCCATACAATGATGACAGCCGGGGCCAACGGTTTATACGTGCCTTCCGAAGCACGGAGGAGCTCGAGAAATTTTTACGCCACTTGTGGTCACCTATCTAAGTGCGGACCATACCCGGCGCCGCTTTGCCGGAGCTCCTCCATATGTATAGATAAACAACCAAGACCCAGGACAATCCAAAGAAGATCATTTTCCATCTTGACCTTACCGGGAATTGCACTTGAGATCTCCGATGTGACATAAGTATACAAGTACGATTTTTTTTAAAAATTTACATATTTATTTATTTTTATTTATTTTTATTTACAAAAGAGGTTTTTCAGGATCGTAACAAGTGGAGGACCACATAGTCTCTGCCTACCCCTGCGGGAAACAGGCGTGATATTATGTATGTATGTATGTACATATTTAAATTTGTATTTTTATTACATTTTTTTCGTATAAACTCACCTGTACTTTAGTAAGTACCTTTTTGCTAACTTTTTAACTTGCAATGTATGTATGTATGTTTTTGGGTCAAATCTCGCAAGTTAAAATTGACCTACTTTCCGGTTTTCGATTGAGCTGAAATGTTGTAAGTACGAATATGCAAATCGAATGACAATGCAGTGTTATTATGACAAAGAGCTGATCTTTTGAGGAAGCCAAAAGTTGGTCATGGAAACCCTGTAATAAAACCACGAAACCCTAACGAGTTTAGGCTTACTCGAATAGTACTTAGGTCTTTTTTTTTAGACATTTTTTAAGCGGCCAAGACTCGCGCTCGATGAGTTCAGTACCATTTCCGATCTATAAAAAATCACGTTTGTTGTCTGGAAGTCCCATTTGTATACCTTTTTAATTCTGTTTATAGTATTTAGCGGCAACAAAAATACATAATCTGTGAAACCAACTGTCTAGCTATTACGGTTCATGAGATATAGCCTGGTGATAGACAGATGAACAGCGGAGTCTTATTAATAGGGTCCGATTTTACCCTTTGGTTACGAAACTCTAATAAGATTGAAACACGAATAATAAACAACCAAAAAAGGTTGTACATTTTTTTTACTTATTCTCTTTTTTGAAAAGTTATAAGAAAATCTCTGCCGGCTTTTAACACACGAAAAATACCCAATACTTATTACCATTACCACTATATCAACGAAAAACGTGTACAATACAAATTAGGTCCCTAATTCAAAAGCGGGAGCCGCGGGCCTGCAACAATCATTTCTACCTAGGGATTATTCCTCTAGAGCGGTTCTTTCCATCTGCCGGGAGCATTTTGTCTTTTTGCTTCCTTACTAATCTTGCTTCGTGAAGTCGGGCCACGAAAGAAGATATTTATTTGTTAGACATCTTGGGGACATACCTTTGCTACGTGTTTTTGGGGGGAGGTCTTCAAAATATCACGCTTTGCCACAGACAGTGGGGGGAAGGGATTAGATATTCGTCACGTAGTTATTATCTTCTATTAAAATTTCACAATTTTTCAAGCTATTCTATATTATTATTAAGTTTATAATGTTCATTACAAAATGTATTATATGCATTTGATGAAGAGTTTTCCTTTTTCAAACATTTTTGTAATTTTTTTCATGATGTGCAACAGTATCCACGCACTCTTAGAGTTAACAGACAAGTGACATTATCTATCCCCGTGACACCACGTGCAAACGGTCATGTGACACATGTCAAGCTGTCAAAAACTGTCGGCTTTTGCCCTGCAGCGAAGCAGTATATGGCTGAAAATAGAAATTAATACAGTCCTTGTATATTACATTTCAAAATATTACTGTTTAAAGTAAACATAATAATAAGTAGTGAATACCTAAACACGATATATATAATTTCCCGCAGAATACTAAAGAAATCGCAGAGTTAATATTCTAGACTTTAAATTCTAACAATTTGCGATGCGATTAACTATCACGTCTTCTCCCTTTTTCACACCCGCCAATGCCGTAAATTTGCATCCTTTGAGGGTCTTTGGCTGCGTTTCCACTGAAGCGGAGCAGAGTGGAGAGGAGCTTAGGCTGTATCGCAGTTTTCGTGGCCCATACAAATTGTAAGAAAATTCGCTCGTTAACCTTTCGCTCGGTGTAGTATGAATTTTCAAATTACTTTTGTGGCGTTTTGTTTTTTGATTTTATTACTATGCCGTTTGTAATAATAAAGGTCATCATTGTTAATCTTAATTCAATACATTCATACATTCTTATTACATTTCTTAAGCAGAGCCTAAAGACGCAAAAGCGTACGATGGAACAGAAGGCATACCTACTTATAATTGGAACAGAAAATGATACAGATGATCTGGTAGGTATATTCTATTAAAGAATACTGCATTTATAAGCGAGTATAAAACAATAGAAAAATTACTGTCGATACAGATATGTGTCACACGCACATATACACGCTGACTTTTAATTGGTTTTGGAAAAAAAATGTCGTATAGTAAATAAATTCCTCTATCCATATACGTAATCAAAATTTCTGTATGTCATAAGATAAAAAAGTTGCGTAAATGATTTTCGATCGAGACCAAGTAGTTACGCCGGCCAAAACAGCTGCATGATATCGATGACCTCCGCCCGGCCGGCGGGCGGTGTATGGCGGCGGTACTACTAATTGATCTCACAATTTTAATTTCGAGTTTTAGTCAACAATTTTACTTTCGAGTTTTAGTCAACAATTTTTGTTTCTGATTTTTTTTATTTTGACTATCTAATTAGGTCTTATTAACGATGCCAATGAAGTGGACTTCGGCTCCAAAACCAATGACAAATCACCGTGTAGATTTAACATGTGTTACGTGACCGTTTGCGACGGTCATCAACTGTCGCCGACAGATGTCGCAGGCATGCTGTCGCTTGTCTGTAAGAGCCTTTATAGTTCACTAACTGCACCAAACAGTCAATACCTCTGTCCATTCGGCAGGCAGCGCACTTTTATCTGTCGACGATCCTCAGTTGGCCGGGTGCCACAGCCTGCGACCTACATGCGGGTCAATAAACTCTCCATAAATATTTTTTGTTTACCACCAATTATACGCTCCCTATTTTGGGGGAATCTGGGAATCAAATATGTTGAGTGACGTAACAGGATGACGAAACATGTTGTTTGTGACTTTTGTATGAGATACTATTTTGTTTTTCTCCATTCTGATTTTGAATAAAAGAAACTATGTGCCAACTGATTCTTTACTTGCGCAAATCGTAATCCGATCAAGGATATGGCCGTAAATATCAAATAAATAAAATAAATAAATAAATATATAGGGACAAATTACACTGATTGAGCTAGCCCCAAAGTAAGTTCGAGACTTGAGTCATGAGATACTAACTCAACGATACTAAGTATATTTTATAACAGATACATATATAGATAAACATCCAAGACCCAGGACAATTTGAAAAAGGCCATTTTCCAACTTGCCCTGGCTGGGGATCGAACCCAGGACCTCCGGATTAGCGGTCTAGCGTTTTGACCATTACGCCACGGAGGTCGTCAGAAACAGTGATAGCACGCAGAAGGTGGCTTTTGATGTTTATCGCCCGAGTCCATCAAGCCTGTGGGGATGAAGACCGTAATGCTAAAAACAAACAAGCAGTCTGTGTTTTTACAAGCTTTTATTTAACTTGCAATGTGTCTTGTATGTATGTATGTATGAATGTTTGTTTAGGTCAAATCTTGCAACCCAATTTTCAACCAGTTATCTTCAACCGATTAAACTGAAAATTTGCATACTTGTGTAAGATGGATGACATTACAATATTATGGAGTCAATGAGCTGTTCTGATGATGGAGCCGGGAGATATTTGACAGATTTAAGTTCAATGACAATACAATACTATGGAGTCAATAAGCTGTTCTGATGATGGAGCCGGGAGATATTTGACAGATTTAAGTTATAAAACAACATAACTTCATTGGGAAGGACTCTTTTGATTTGTCTTGACGAGCACTTTGTGTTAAACGATGTCTAAGGTCTGATCATGAGGACGGACGGTGGTCGATGGAACTCAGTCATAAAGTGACGGAACTCCATCGGGTTCGGGCTAATTAAGCTATTGCATAGCTTCTATCGCGGGCCTTGAGCGCGGGAACCGAATCCAGAAATTCCGTAACGAAAAAACCTCACGCTTCCCATTCCGCCTACCATGTAGGTTG
The DNA here is from genome assembly GCA_963555685.1 of Acrobasis consociella. Taxonomy (NCBI): domain Eukaryota; kingdom Metazoa; phylum Arthropoda; class Insecta; order Lepidoptera; family Pyralidae; genus Acrobasis; species Acrobasis consociella. Next base: position 2,639,503 of record OY743111.1, on the reverse strand, counting down.
ACGCTTCGTCTCCGTCGTCCGTTTGCGACGTTGCCATCCTTCCTTGTTTGCAATAGCTTTACCGCGGCAGTCCCCGAGTGCCACACGTCTTTTTTTTATTGTCCTAATAAGTTCTTTGGCTTCACAATAAAAACTTGTACAAAAAAATATATTTAACAAAAACTTATTTACCATTACCTTCCCTCAAGAAGAATCTCGGCTGACACTTACTTTTTGTGAATAATTTTTTCAAAACTAAAATCCTACTTACCCCCAAACCACACAACCGATTCTATTAAAAATTATATGTTACCACCTGACAAGTACCTATACCTTTTCAAACAAAAAGAACTTTCAAAATCGGTCCATGCGTCTCCGAATTATCGGTCAACGTACATAAAAATCGTGGTGAATCCATAACCTCCTCCTTTTTTGGAAGTCGGTGAAAACGATATCTATTTTTAGAATCTGTGTCAAAACGTGAGGCAAACACGGAATGAATTCTAGATAAAATATCTGATTTCCGCGCCGCAAGTGTGAAACGCATCGCGCAGTGAATTCGTATTCTGATCACACGTTTCTCAATTCACAGATGAGTCCCACAGCCGTAGGGAATATTTGCGGTAGCCTGGTAGCTGCGACTTATAATAACAATATATATTTTTAAATATTGTCACGAGAGTGGGTTGGGGATAGGAAAGGAAACACCAATCCTATGGAATAGTGCCTTTATTTACGACTCTAGGGTACTCACAGTTGTCACAGGTACGTACGCGGAATGTCACTGTACTGTCACACACACGGAAACGTCACTGCACTGTCTTGCGCGTGGAAACGTCACTGCACTGTCACGCGCGGTAATGTCACTGCACTGTCACACGCGTAAACGTCACTGCACTGTCACGCGCGGAAACGTCTCTCGCGCGTATTTACTGCACTGAACACCTCACTTCACTCACTATTACACTTTACTTTTTACTCACTACTTCCACTTTTACTTTTCTTCCTTTTTCTTCTTCCTTCTTCCTTCTTCGGATTTTACTTTCAAACTAAACTGGCGTAGGCCGCGCCTTGTTCCGCTTATATACCCCCCGGATGCGAACAATATCGCATCAAAGTTCTAAACTTAAGTCATAAATTTTCTTTTGTCTTCTTTTATTTCTGGCCCGTATTTTCATTCTAATTTAATCTAGAGTTATCTAGAAACTTCTTACAAAACTTCAAAAACACTATACGTGACTGTGATTTGAACCTGGGGTCTATGGATTCACAGTCCAACATCAAGACCGCTAGGCCAATCGTGTGCTGACGTGAGTGACGAAATTTCCCTTTAGATGAATTCTCCTAGTTTGAATTTGTGACGTTGTCATTATCACTTATCGTCCTACGCGACACTGCCCCCTCTCGAGACATGATCGTCCCGATCATTATTGCTTCCATGATAACGTGCCAATCGATCCACATGGACTATTTTGAGAGGACTGCGAGGATTACGCTGAATCCGGTAAGTCACGTCGTTAATTCTGGTGACAATTTTGTAAGGTCCTTCCCAACTTGGTTGTAGCTTTGGAGATTTTCCTTTTCTCCTCACCGGATTATGAAGCCAAACCAGTGTTCCTTCCTCGAAGCTGAGGCCATTAGCTCTTCGATCGTAACGAGTCTTCATCCGTTCACTAGCTTTAAGCCCAGCCTCTCTAATCTGCTCATAGACGTCAACCATCTTAATCCGAAGGTCATTAGCGTAGTCAGTTATTCCTTTTGGAGTATCTGGTGGACAACTTGATAACAAATCAGCTGGCAATTTCAATTCTCTTCCAAAATTGGCATATGCTGGAGTAACTGTAGTGGTCTCATGCACCGCAGTCCTATAAGATAAGAGGAATAGCGCAATATACTCGTCCCAGTTTTTCTGATGGCTTTCTACTACTTTTGCCAGATGCCGTTCCAATGTTTGGTTAAACCTCTCAACCATTCCATCTGACTGCGGGTGATACGGCGTCGTCCGAGTCTTATGGATTCCCATGATTTCACAGACTTCTCGGAATACTTGTGACTCAAAGTTTCGTCCCTGATCACTGTGCATCTCCAATGGCACACCAAATCTACAGAATACTTCGTTCACAAGCTTTGTCGCCACTGTGGTAGCCTCTTGATTAGGTAGTGCAAATGCTTCAGGCCATTTCGTAAAGTAGTCCATAACTACCAAAATGTACCGGTTGCCAGCATTCGTTATCGGAAACGGTCCGGCTATGTCAAGAGCTACTCGTTCCCAAGGAGCTCCGACATTATACAACCTCATAGCTCCTCTGCTTCTAGTCTGTGGTCCCTTAACTGCCGCACAACTCTGACATTTACGGCACCAGTCTTCTACATCATCTCGGCAGTGTAACCAGTAGAAACGTTCTTTAATTTTTGTGAGAGTTCTTCTTATCCCCAGGTGTCCGCCAGAAGTACCATCATGGAAAGTTTTTAAAATCTCCCTTATCTTCTCTCTGGGGACGACCAATTGTAGATGGCAATCTTTACCTTGAGTACTTTCCCATTTTCGGTAGAGTAATCCATCGTGTAGCACCAGGCTATCCCATTGTGCCCAAAGACTCTTTGTAGCCGTACTGTATTTGGCCACTTCTGACCATTTTGGTTTAGTTCCACTTCGTAGCCAGTTCAATAGTGGTTGAAAGTCTTTATCATCTTCCTGAGCCTTTTTCATGGCGTCGTTAGTCCAATTTTCATCTACGGAATCAGTACGGATTAGCCGGATGTTTACTTTTTCCTTCTCTTCCTGCCGATTGCAATGCTTGCAGTCCTCCAGGCAAGGTCTTCGAGACAGAGCATCCGCATTGCCATGACTCTTCCCTCCTCGATGCTCAATTTCAAACTCATACTCTTGGAGTAGCTCAATCCACCTGGCCACCTGCCCTTCAGGATTTCTGAATTCCAATAACCATCTCAATGCAGCATGATCAGTCCTTACCAGAAATTTGCGGCCAAGCAAATATTTCTTAAAATGTTGCAATGTCTTTACCACAGCCAACAACTCTCTGCGAGTTACGCAGTAATTTCTCTCTGGCCTTGAAAGAGATTTGCTGAAGTAGGCGATTACTACTTCCTGATCTCCTCTTTGCTGAGATAGAACACCTCCAATACCGGTGTTACTTGCATCAGCGTCCACAATAAACTTGCCTTCTGTCTCAGGATATCCGAGGATAGGGGTTTCACATAGACGCATTTTCAGGTCCTGAAAAGCTTGCTCACAATCTTCATCCCAAGAAAATGCTCGTTTCTCTTCTGTCAACCGATGTAATGGCTTCGCGATATCGGAAAATCCTCTTACGAATCTTCGATAGTAAGAGCATAGACCCAAGAATGCTCGCACCTGTGTCTTATCTGTTGGCGTTGGCCAATCTTTTACTGCACTTATTTTAGATGGGTCAGTTGCAATACCTTGTTCCGAAATAACGTGTCCCAAGTAGTTGACCTGACGTTGGAAAAATGAACATTTCTTTGGACTAAGCTTCAAATTTGCACTCTGTAGTCTTGAAAACACACTTTCAAGCTTTTTGAGATGATCATCGAAATCTCTCCCCATTATAATGATGTCATCTAAATAGACCAAACAGGTTTCTCCCAGCATACCTGCCAGCACATGTTCCATCAACCTTTCAAATGTTGCTGGCGCGTTACATAGTCCAAATGGCATAGTTTTGAACTGCCATAAACCCTTGCCGGTTGAAAACGCAGTCTTCTCTTTATCCTTAGGATCCAAATCTACTTGCCAATACCCACTTTTTAAATCAAGAGTAGAGAACCAAGTCATGCCACAAAGTGAATCCAAAGTGTCATTGATCTAGGAAGTGGGTAACTGTCCTTTTTAGTTACATCGTTCAATCGCCGATAGTCTACACAGAACCTAGTCGATCCATCCTTCTTCTTTACTAACACAATCGGAGAGCACCATGGGCTTGATGAAGGTTCTATCACGCCGTTCTTCTTCATCTCTTGGATCATGTCGTCAACTTCCTGCTCACGGGCAAAAGGAACAGGTCTTGGTCTCTGCCGAATAGGTGTTGTATCCCCGGTATCAATTTTATGTTTTACTAAATCGGTTCGGCCAATATCTCCATCATTTTTAGAAAATAAATTGCTATATTTCAACAAGAAATTTCTTGCTTTTATTAATTGCAATTTGGTAAGATTGCCCTTGCAACCCTCCAAAAGCTTTGCTACATTTTCTTCCCGATTCGTTATTTTTCGCTGTTGTCCCTCTTCACACTTTCTCAACCAGACTACTTCATCACAGTTCCCGATAACTGTTCCCTTTCGCAGTGTTTGCGCTACGTCATGAGGGTTGAGTACCGGTACCAACGCAACTTGGCCACTTCCCACTAAGGTTCTGGCCGGAATCCATGGTACGTCTGAGATTTCTCCATCTATAATGGCACATCTTCGTGGTGCGCTACCATTATTTGGCGGTAGTATAACAGGGACCGTCGTCTGGGATCTTGGGTTAAGGATAGTGTCCCTCAAACATAACACCTTACCAAAATTTCCTCCTTTCATCGGAATTTCATCATTGCCATGTTTTAGAACACCATTTTTCAAGTCAATATTGCACTGATGATTTTGTAGAAAGTCCAAACCTACAATGCAATCGTCGAAGATGCCTGCGACAATCACTCTTTGCCAATAAAGTGTTGCCCCGATCTTAATGGCTACAATTTTTTCTCCTTCAGATGGGATTCGTTGGCCGGTAGCAGTTGTTAACGTGATATTTTTATTTGCTTGTATATACCGACCTCCAATGTCCTTAAGTTTGCGATTACTGATGACTGTCCGTGAAGCTCCAGTGTCTAACGTCAATTGGCAAGGTTTCCCATTGATTAAACCGTCTATCACTAACGTATTTCCGTCGCTTGTCTGCTTCACAAGAATTTCAGGGGCTTTACTACTACCGGCCAGCGCCCACCCCGCAGCCCTGGCCTTCTCTAGTTTACCTGTGGCAGCTCCGACGTCGAAACTGCTGCATCCACCTGACGTCGGAAAGTTGAACGTTCACGTTTCGGGCAAGTGCTTCGAATATGGCCCCGTTCTCCACATTCATAGCACATTGGGTTGTAGGGTCGTCGTCTACTGTTTTCTGTGACTACAACCTCCCGTAGTCTCAAAGCTCGTGAGTCATGACGCACCGCTTCTACTTCCAAGGCGTGAGCCACTGCTTCTTTCAAGGTGGTGTGGTGATCCAGTCGCACAGCTGCTCTGACTTCGGGATCTCTTATTCCGTCAATGAAAACCTGCAAGAGCATTTCCTCAACGACGGATGGCGATGATTGGTATGCCTTGCGCACCAGTCTCTCTACTTCAACAGACCACTGCTGTAAGGTCTCTCTAGCCCGCTGACAACGATCTTTGAGTTGCGCCCTGTATACATGCTCCAGGTGGCTGTCACCGTATCTGGCTTCCAGAGCGCCTATGAGTTCGTCGTAGGTGACCTCTTTCTTCCCAGCACCGAGTGCTTCCAATACGGACAGAGCGTCATCTCGAAGTGCCAGGGTCAATGCAGACTGCGCCTCCTGCTCATCCCAATGGCTGGCTTTTTTAATTGTCTCCAACTGCAATTTAAAAGCAGCCCAAGAGGATTTGCCGTCGTAGGGTGGCACCTTTAAATTTTTGGTAAAAGGAGCGACCACAGAGCTAGTGACAGGGCCAGACTCTTTGAGAAGTTTAACTTCCTTACCAAGCTGTTGAAGCTTCCCTTTTACTTCAGCAACTTCCTCTTTTACTTCTGTAACTTCCTCCTTTACTTCTGCAACTTCCTTCTCGAAGTCATCCATCCGGGCTGTGTTGGCCCGAACCGCGGCCAAAACATCTTTGGAAAAGGACTGAAGTTGCTCCGCCTGACGGCGTGCTTGCTCTTCCTGCAGCGCCCGTATTTGCTCCTCCTGGCGGCGTGCTTGCTCCTCCTGCAGCGCCCGTATTTGCTCCTCCTGGCGGCGTGCTTGCTCCTCCTGCAGCGCCCGTATTTGCTCCTCCTGGCGGCGTGCTTGCTCCTCCTGGCGGCGTGCTTGCTCCTCCTGGCGGTGTGCTTGTTCCTCCTGCAGCGCCCGTATTTGTTCTTGCATCATGACAGTAATCTGCTGCAGGAACGCGTTCATTTCCAATGGAGCGGCTGGTGGGACGGCCGCTGATGTTGTCGCGGCTCCGCCAGAGTTGGTTTCCTCGAGCGATTGTTCCTCTGCCGCTGCAGCTCCCGCTCGAGTGGTTACCCCTCTCTCATTTCTAGGCACGATCGGCATCTTTCCTATCCCACTTCTGACACCAATTGTCACGAGAGTGGGTTGGGGATAGGAAAGGAAACACCAATCCTATGGAATAGTGCCTTTATTTACGACTCTAGGGTACTCACAGTTGTCACAGGTACGTACGCGGAATGTCACTGTACTGTCACACACACGGAAACGTCACTGCACTGTCTTGCGCGTGGAAACGTCACTGCACTGTCACGCGCGGTAATGTCACTGCACTGTCACACGCGTAAACGTCACTGCACTGTCACGCGCGGAAACGTCTCTCGCGCGTATTTACTGCACTGAACACCTCACTTCACTCACTATTACACTTTACTTTTTACTCACTACTTCCACTTTTACTTTTCTTCCTTTTTCTTCTTCCTTCTTCCTTCTTCGGATTTTACTTTCAAACTAAACTGGCGTAGACCGCGCCTTGTTCCGCTTATATACCCCCCGGATGCGAACAATATCGCGTCAAAGTTCTAAACTTAAGTCATAAATTTTCTTTTGTCTTCTTTTATTTCTGGCCCGTATTTTCATTCTAATTTAATCTAGAGTTATCTAGAAACTTCTTACAAAACTTTAAAAACACTATACGTGACTGTGATTTGAACCTGGGGTCTATGGATTCACAGTCCAACACCAAGACCGCTAGGCCAATCGTGTGCTGACGTGAGTGACGAAATTTCCCTTTAGATGAATTCTCCTAGTTTGAATTTGTGACGTTGACATTGTCATTATCACTTATCGTCCTACGCGACAATATCATGTTTTCTATCCATTACGTTTGACAGTTTATGTCAAATAAAAGTGATCTCGATCACCGCGTGGCAAATGTGTAACACACCGCGCAGTGAATTCGTATTCTGATCACACGTTTTACTATAAAATTCACAGATGAGCCCTGAAGCCGTAGGGAATATTTGCGGTAGCCATAGTAGCTGCGACTTTATTTTAAAAATGTCATTCGTTTGAATATTATGTTTTCTATCCATTGCGCTTGACTGTGTGTGTGTGTATGTCAAATAAAAAGGGATTACAATTAGCGCGTTCCAAGCGCGAACCGCACCGCGCAGTGAATTCATATTCTGATCACACGTTTCTCAATTCACAGATGAGTCCCACAGCCGTAAGGAATATTTGCGGTAGCCTGGTAGCTGCGACTTATAATAACAATATATATTTTTAAATATCATGTTTTCTATCTATTGCGTTTGACTGTGTATGTGTATGTCAAATAAAAGTGATTACAATTAGCGCGTTCCAAGCGCGAACCGCACCGCGCAGTGAATTTATATTCTGATCACACGTTTCTCAATTTACAGATGAGTCCCACAGTCGTAGGGAATATTTGCGGTAGCCTGGTAGCTGCGACTTATAATAACAATATATATTTTTAAATATCATGTTTTCTATCCATTACGTTTGACAGTTTATGTCAAATAAAAGTGATCTCGATCACCGCGTGGCAAATGTGAAAGGCATCGCGCAGTGAATTCGTATTCTGATCATACGTTTCACTATAAAATTCACAGATGAGTCCCACAGCCGTAGGGAATATTTGCGATAGCCATGGTAGCTGCGACTTATAATAACAATATATATTTTTAAATATATGTGTGTATATATGTAATAGTTTATGTCAAATAAAAGTGATCTCGATCACCGCGTGGCAAGTGTGAAACGCACCGTGCAGTGAAATTGAATTCTGATCACACGTTTCACTATAAAATTCACAGATGAGCCCTGAAGCCGTAGGGAATATTTGCGGTAGCCATAGTAGCTGCGACTTTATTTTAAAAATGTCATTCGTTTGAATATTATGTTTTCTATCTATTGCGTTTGACTGTGTATGTGTATGTCAAATAAAAGTGATTACAATTAGCGCGTTCCAAGCGCGAACCGCACCGCGCAGTGAATTTATATTCTGATCACACGTTTCTCAATTTACAGATGAGTCCCACAGCCGTAAGGAATATTTGCGGTAGCCTGGTAGCTGCGACTTATAATAACAATATATATTTTTAAAATATCATGTTTTCTATCCATTGCGTTTGACAGTTTATGTCAAATAAAAGTGATCTCGATCACCGCGTGGCAAGTGTGAAACGCATCGCGCAGTGAATTCATATTCTGATCACACGTTTCTCAATTCACAGATGAGTTCCACAGCCGTAGGAAATATTTGCGGTAGCCATAGTAGCTGCGACTTTATATTAAAAATGTCATTCGTTTGAATATTATGTTTTCTATCCATTGCGTTTGACTGTGTGTGTTTATGTCAAATAAAAGTGATCTTGATCACTGCGTGTGAAACGCACCGCGCAGTGAATTCGTATTCTGATCACACGTTTCACTATAAAATTCACAGATGAGTCCCACAGCCGTAAGGAATATTTGCGGTAGCCTGGTAGCTGCGACTTATAATAACAATATATATTTTTTAATATCATGTTTTCTATCCATTGCGTTTGACAGTTTATGTCAAATAAAAGTGATCTCGATCACCGCGTGGCAAGTGTGAAACGCATCGCGCAGTGAATTCATATTCTGATCACACGTTTCTCAATTCACAGATGAGTTCCACAGCCGTAGGGAATATTTGCGGTAGCCATAGTAGCTGCGACTTTATATTAAAAATGTAATTCGTTTGAATATTATGTTTTCTATCCATTGCGTTTGACAGTGTGTGTGTGTGTGTCAAATAAAAGTGATTACAATTAGCGCGTTCCAAGCGCGAACCACACCGCGCAGTGAACTCGTATTCTGATCACACGTTTCACAATTCACAGATGAGTCCCACAGCCGTAGGGAATATTTGCGGTAGCCTGGTAGCTGCGACTTATAATAACAATATATATTTTTAACTATCATGTTTACTATCCATTGCGTTTGACAGTTTATGTCAAATAAAAGTGATCTCGATCACCGCGTGGCAAATGTGAAAGGCATCGCGCAGTGAATTCGTATTCTGATCATACGTTTCACTATAAAATTCACAGATGAGTCCCACAGCCGTAGGGAATATTTGCGATAGCCATGGTAGCTGCGACTTAATATTAAAAAAGTCATTCGTTTGAATATTATATTTTCTATCCATTGCGTTTGACAGTTTATGTCAAATAAAAGTGATCTCGATCACCGCGTGGCAAGTGTGAAACGCACCGCGCAGTGAATTCGTATTCTGATCACACGTTTCACTATAAAATTCACAGATGAACCCTGAAGCCGTAGGGAATATTTGCAGGAGCCTAGTAGCTGCGACTTATAATAACAATATATATATTTTAAATATCATGTTTTCTATCCATTGCGTTTGACAGTGTGTGTGACCAATAAAAGTGATCTCGATCACCGCGTGGCAAATGTGTAGGTAACACACCGCGCAGTGAATTCGTATTCTGATTACACGTTTCACTATAAAATTCACAGATGAACCCTGAAGTCGTAGGGAATATTTGCGGTAGCCATAGTAGCTGCGACTTTATTTTAAAAATGTCATTCGTTTGAATATTATGTTTTCTATCCATTGCGTTTGACTGTGTGTGTGTGTATGTTAAATAAAAGTGATTACAATTAACGCGTTCCAAGCGCGAACCGCACCGCGCAGTGAACTCGTATTCTGATCACACGTTTCACGATTCACAGACAAGTCCCGCAGCTGTAGAAAACATTTGCGGCAGCCATGATAGCCGAGTCTTTATAATAAAAATGTTTTTTTTTTTTCAATTGTTTAAAATACTTTGCAAAGTTTTTTTTAGATTTTGAGCAGTAACCTGAACATTAAGTATTTAGATATTTAAATAATACATGTGTAGGTAAAATTGTAAAATTATATATTATGAACTTCGATAAAATACTCATTCGACATTTAGAACTTTTACTATTTTGAATTTCAGTAATTTTAGGGGTTTTGTAGTTCGTTTTTTCAAATGTTGATGTTTTAATTTTACATGTGCTAATTACGTAATTCGTTTGAATATAATGTTTTTCGGCAAGTATCTCTCTAGCATTTATGTTTTCTTAAATATTGCGGTACCGTTTTTACCCTTTGAGAACTAAACCCTAAAAGATGCCGGCGAATTTATAACCTGCTTCGTTAACTTAGCTAAAAACATGAAAACCCACGCACACACACACACACAACAAAAATGGCAGATAAAAGTCATGTCGATTTCCGCGTGGGAAATGTAAACGCAGCGCGGTGAATTTGTATTCCGATCGTGTTCCTATGACGTTTCACAATTACGAGCCCCGTGATGAAAACGTGTTTCAAAAAGAGTATTGCTACACTTTCTTGTCTTTATTATTTACAGTGTAGTCAGAATCAAAGAGCGCAGGTCCGAAAGGCCACGTCTAGCGAAATATTGAGCTATAAAGCTATACATGGTATAATAGTAAGCCAAAGGCGAGTTGGCTCTTCAAAATTTTTATTATAGAATTTAGAATAAGTAGTTTTTTTTCAAAATAACAATGTCGAAATATGAAAAAACTATTTTTCATATTTCGACATATGTTTCCTGGGGAAAGTTGTTCACTATCAGGGACTGAATTCACTCTTAAAATTAAAATGGTTTCAGTCTATTTTGTCCTATATATTGCGGGCAAAACCGCGAGGCGCAGCCAGTCTAAATAAAAAAGCAAAATTTTTATCGACAAAAATAATGCTTACCACGCATGTTCCGGTTTGATATTCGGACACGTGACATCACGCCCCTACCCCTAGCTGCCCCTGGGGAGCAGCGTACGTGAAATTTCAGCGGCAATAAAAAACTGTCGAGTTTACACGCGTTTTGAATGCAGGCTTCAAATACTGTTACACTGTTGTACATCCAGTAATTTCTTTACATTTTTGCAGTGGTTCGGTTATAAAGTCATATACTTAAACTTTAAAACACTTTAGTGAAAGAATTTGAGAATTCTATTATACAATGTAAATACCTAAGTCTTTTCTTAAAAAATTAAAGAGCATCTTTCCTTTTCGTGCAATATGCTCAGACTAACTCATACAAAGTAATCGAGTATCCTTAAAATTAAAAAAAAAACTTTTTATAAATTAATTCTTTTATTTGTTTTATAAATGTGTCTCTTTACCTAATACTAAGTTTTTACCCAGCACAGCATGCTGGGAAAAACTCAGTATGTATCAGATGCTTCTCTTCCCACTCAGACCGTAGAAGCAGACCGAGGTAATGGAAAATGCGAATCATGTAAATAGGCGATGCAGCCATCTTTATTTTGATTCCTATGTCCATCTACCAGCACGCTTAAATAGCCTGCCTTAACTACTTAAAGCCGCCCAAATGCTTTATCTGCCCAAACGGTACGGACATGATAGTGATCATCATCGTAATTTTCAGCCCACATCAACCCACTGCTGGGCATAGACCTCCCTGTTTTTGCGCCATTTGTTTGCGCAATCCATTTTAAAAAGGGAAGGTAAAGGGAAAGCTGATAAAACGCCGCGCTTGCCAGGCGACTTGAAGAGTTGAAGTGTATATTTTATTTATTTATTTTATTGGTTCATGTACACTTGTAAAATTTACAAATAAAACCTTATAAAAGTAAACATAGTACATAGGTGCTACTTATTTCTAAAGAAATTTCTTCCAGTAGACCCGCGAGAGGAAATGGGAAGAAAGAGGTAATTGGCGTGTACAATAAAAACTTACCTTACGTATACAAAATAAATACATAAATATTTTTAAAAAAACATACCTACATAAAATGAACATACGTAAAATAAACTTACATAAATACTTATATATACATATTTACATATTATACACCTAATAAATACAAGATAATATTTCTAAAAATGATGATCAGGATGATAAAGACAGAGTAATCTTTTACTCGTTTCTTGAACGTCGTTATGGTCTTATAGAATCACGAACTTTCGATGGTAGCTGATTCCATAGCCTAACTGCTTGCACGGAAAAGGACTGGGTGTATAATAGGAAGTGTATAGTATATATGTACTTATTTAAGGAGCTTGGTGGCCCGGCGGGAGTGCGCATTACTAGCGCTTTCGCAAGTAAAGCAACACCAGGCGTGGTCCGTACTTGGATGGTATACAAAAATTCACGAGCTCCTCCATGTTTCGAAAAGCTCGAATAAGCCGCTAGTTCCAACTGTCATCATTGTATGTCTTAGCAGTCGTCAAACTATGTCAGACTTTTCCTAGTGTTGATCACCACACACGAAAAACAAACAAAATCTATATAATGTGTATCAGTTTTTCTTTCTCGAGTTCCTGCATTTTTACCGATCTCTTCTTCTTATCGAGTCTAAATGGTTTCAGTGTAGCTTCAATTTCAAATTATCTTTGACCAGTGGCCACGGTGATCCCTCTAAAAAGTAATAAGAATTTTTATTAACCCTAACAGGTTTTCCAGACCGGTTCTATTGAAAGCATCTCCCGAGCAAGGATTGAATCTGACAAGATTGGAATATTACGGATTACTAGTCGGGCTCCGAATAGGAAGCCAAATCAAGCGCGAAATTTCTAATTTGCAAACTTATTGAATGTTTCTCGTCGTGATGTTGACAAACTGAAGAGGACAAGAACTGAAATTACGTATAACCTTACAGGTATCTTGTATAAATATTTTAAGATCTTTTTGTAACCTGTGTTTTCACAATAAAATAAGTTTGAGATTAAAAAATAAAGAGGATTTAATTTGATTTGATAAGACATGTTTCTTTATTTTTTTTTTCTAAAAAAAAACAAAAATTTTAGTCATGGAAGGCATAAGTACATTGTGTGTGCGAGCATACGCACAGGTAAGTCGCTGCAAAGACGATCAGATTTCCAAATATCTGCACTTTGGATAACAGTATTATGACTTATTATAATATTAGACACATACAAAACACACTGAAACTATTTTAAGGGTGAATTCTGACCGCGATAGTGAACAACTTTCCCAAGTAGAAATATTTTTGAAGGTCATTATTTTTATTTTCCTTAATTTTCTCTCTGCATGAGGCCACGATCCAAACTATTTACTATTATATTATTCACTATTGACAAGTTAATTAAATACGCTATAATCTTTTCACGAGCAACGAAAGATTTTATTTCCATAATTTCGACATAAAGTTCCAGAAACGTATAAAATTTGAGATTAAAAATTCCGCTGCTAACTGGCACCGGGAAAGCGCACTTACATATTCATGGCTGGCATAAATTCACAACTATTGTGAAGTCTTCATCCTCGTGTTGGAGGAAACTTGAGTTTAAGAGCTCGGTAGCTCAGCGGTACGCACCTATTTTATTTTTTATTTACGCATTATTAAAAATCCAACACGACTCCAGCTTATGTTTAATTTAGAGATATGTTTATATCTCCTTATTAAGCTCATGTTTAATCTTGAGATATATATATGACGGAGCAGGAGATTACCTACGCCGAACTCACTAAAAGTGTGACGATAAATACAGCGCTCCGCCTCGCGCTGTATCATGGATTCCAACCATATGTGTCTGAATACCCCTGGCCCACACAGTTATTGAATCTGTGTCCACCTGGGCTTATCGTCTAGCTGAAACAACTTATCGTTGTAATAAATCGGTTTACCAAATCATTATCTATTACAACAATCACACTTAAAGAAGTTATGGCCAAGCCCACAGCACACTACACAAAGGAGATGTTCACAGTACGGCGGTCCGCACAAGACTGAGCCGCTCGTCGCTAGGGCGACCGCTTTTATACTTGTTAAAATATTTCAAAATGTAGCAGTTATGTTTTGTAGTAAACAACTTCCTGTTTGTACATCGAAAACTATAATAAATGGGATTATCTTGAACTCGCCGACACGGCCAACCTGACATGCGTACGCCCTCGTACGCGTTCTCAATAGTAACTTAAACTAGTAAGTAGCATCAGGCCTGTCTCACTCCGCGGTAGGTATTAAAATCGTAAGTACGTACGGCGGCCACGCCAGCGTGGCTAATAGAAAGAGGTGAAACTGTAAGTTATTAGCGTTGTGCGATCTAAATTGAACTTAATTGTATCGTAGCCAGAGTCTCTATTCCTTTAATTGTTTTTTCAGAGTGAATCTTCTGTACTTGTACTATTATGTATTCTATGGTAGCATGGTTAGAAATAACCATAAAATGATTCTGATCTAGCTCGGTAATAAGCGTCTCACAAAACTATAATAAAATTTCAACTCGCAAAAATTCTACTCCAGAAGAGTTCCTTGCAAAACTACTTTTCTGAACCGGTCTTTTATTTGTCCTTCAGCCAAGATCTATACAGGAATAATTATAAAGAAATCATGACCAAGGGTCATATTCAATCCAATTTTTCGCACAATGCTTACGTATTCAATCATTTGAATCAACAAAATTCATGGATCAATTCAAAGGAATCAATTTTTAACTCGCCGACACTGCCATCTTGACAGTAACACCCGTCCTCGGGTTTCACATTTAAGATCAACACAAAGCACAAACGGTACACCGTTCGGCCAAACCTGATCAAAACAAAGCTTTAGTTATTTTTTTTTTGAAGTCTTGCTGTACGACGAGGCAATGCCGCCAGTCTCTTAGGTATATGCTTTATTTTTAATTTTTTTTAGTTAGGTAGTTATATTTTAGTTCACACTTTTAATTTTTTAATTTAGGTAGGTTATTGTGTTTTTAGTTAAATTTATTATTGTGTACTGTTTATATATTTTTTTTCGCTATAAATAACCATCTTTATTAGATGACTTACTTAATTGGATTTAACGATCTAAAATATAATAAACTCAAAACAAAAAAATGAACATCGATCAATCTTTAAAATCGAATTGGATAGTAATAACTTCATGTCTATGTGCAGCGATCACATGTTAAGGAACGCAGCCAGCCTTCCTGCTAGTTTAAAGTTGTTATTAATCATATGTTCTCTTTACCAGTAATAAAAGTTAAATTGAATCAAAACGAATAGAACTTCTAAATTTTAACGATGTTTAAAAAAAACGGTACAGTAATTATTAATTGAGTTAGGAGAGATCACCAAGATATATCAATAACAAAATTGCCATCGTTAGCCTCACACTAATACGCGTATTACCACCTGTGATCACCAGGTCCACTTGACCCTATGATTTCCGCCAGAAACTCGACCTTCACAAGAGCCGACCGCATACTGCCCACTCACGGACTACGGGTCAACTCTAGTACGGTCACAACAAAACAAACAATGCAATTCATCACTCTACCTATGGCAATAAAGCCTTCGGCTGTGCTATCGGTCTTCCCAATGAGCTTCTCTGGCTCCCGCATCCTTCTCAACCTATCATGGAAACACTTGTGTATTTGCTTTGAGTTTCATGCCTGGAAAGCATCTCGATTTTTCAAATAATTGAACAGGTGAAAAATCGTCATAATGATTCAAGTAGTTATACGTAAGAACAACCGGAATCATCTAGGTTTAGAATGTGGTGCGAACAGTATGATCCACCTCCCGATTACATCCAACGATCAGAGGCGCTACCGCCAGGTCATAAACTGCCATGGGCTACTTGGAGGTGCTTGAATTGCCTCCGAACTGAAGTAGGCCGATGTAAACATAATCTGGCGCGCTGGTGCTATATAGACCAAGCAGAAGCACAGGGAGATTGTGGTCATGACGATTAGATCATTAGATCACCTCTATACCCTACCAGCTATACCGTGCTTGACCTATACTCTGCCGCGGAGGGAAGCGTAAAAGTGGCAACGTTCTCGAAGAACAAAATTTAAAAGTCAAACCAACGACACGATAAGAAGAAGAAGTGAAGATAAACGTCAACTGGGTAGATAATATACGCTATTTTCCAACAAGTCAAATCAGACACCTTCCTCCAAACGTCAAAACAAACAGTTTCCACTGTTTGCACTTCGACTGCACTGGGACTTCGTATGAAATACAGGCAGATGACGACACAGATCCCCGGAGCCAAACAACGCTTTCACCATCAGCCCTTCCGCAATAATAAATCCAAAACTACGTTAAAATGGATACGTTCAAAGACAAGCCACACTACTTTGCGACGCTTTACCCCGCCAACAGCACAAAATAATTCATTTCTGGCTCAGGAAAATACCCAACTGTCAACAAAAACAAACGTTTACAGTACTTTTGTTACACTAAAGCGTGGCTGACTTCCTAACAATAAAAATAACATTGCTTATCACTACGATATTCTTAAATTTGACTATAATATCACAATATTTACTCGACTTTAACTACTATCTAGATTAAAATTTACTCAAGTAACGGGACTTTACTTCAGTTAACCTAAAACACAGTAAATAATAAATAATAAATTAATGGTAAAATATTATTACTCACATAGTAAACGGTGAAGGGTCTTTTTAAATGAAGTCATCACCATGATCATCATCATGGTAGGCTTGCCGTCTTATTAATCACCTCTTCATCATCACTACCTCTTCATCAATAATATCTTCATCGTCATCACTGTCTCTTCATTACCAATATCATCATCATCACCCTGGTCATTATCTCATTATAATCTTTATAAAAGTTATTATCATATTTAGCTATCTTAAGTCCAATATTAGGCAAAGGCTAGGAGAACTTATCTTTCCAACTTTACGAATAATGAAGTACGTTACGTACCTCATAAATATCATTTTACACCAGTATTCACACCACACGTAAGCTTATAAGACGCTAAAAATTATAATTTAAAATACTCACACTAGACTATTTGCTAGGATACTAACTGGCGCCACTGCCAGCTCCGACTAATAGTGACTTATGCCAGCTCCAGTAATGTTAAGCTCATTTATCAACTCATGACGATAAGATTAACTCACTAAGCTTAGCAAATAATACACGTTCTTATTTAAAATAGCAAAATCATAATTATTTTCTGCTTGCATAGTGGTCAAAAGACTAGACATTATTCTATTTTATGTTTTAAAACTAAAGATTTCGAATTAAATTGCTCTCTGCTCTATTCTTAAATCGAAAAAAATATAAAAACTCACCAGGTTATCTTTGCGATTCAGCAGATAAGGTTACGACACAGAAATACACACGATATCAACTCGCTTTTTCACTTCACCTCACTTCACCAGGAATTTCCAGCGCCTGCGGCACTGCCGCTGACTCCAACTCGGCCGCAATACGTGGCCAGCACTTTAGCACCTTTGCAGAAGTAGCTGAAACTAAACACACGTTTAGTATCTTTGCACTGATCGCTTCACTCTCGTTAGCACCATTACTGGCGCTAAAGGTTGTTACACAGGCCGGCTGCCATTCAGACAGACTTGTCACACAGACGGTTGACAGACAGACGGTTGGCAGACAGACGGTTGACAGACAGACGCTTGTCACACAGACGCTTGTCACACAGACGTTTGTCGCACAGACGCTTGTCACACAGACGCTTGTCACACAGACGCTTTGTCACACAGACGTTTGTCACACAGACGTTTGTCACACAGACGTTTGTCACACAGACGTTTGTCACACAGACGCTTGTCACACAGACGCTTGTCACACAGACGGTTGTCACACAGACGGTTGTCACACAGACCATTTGTCACACAGACGCTTGTCACACAGACGCTTGTCACACAGACGCTTGTCACACAGACGCTTGTCACACAGACGCTTGTCACACAGACGCTTGTCACACAGACGCTTGTCACACAGACCATTTGTCACACAGACCATATGCAACGCAGGATGGGTTGCGATACTAAAACCAGAGCCTGTCAATGACCCCAAAAGTTATCGACACATTGCACTGCTAAACTCCATCCACAAACTATTAAAAAGGCTAAGAGTAAAGTCACAACACCAGCTCTATAGAAATGACTGTCGAAAAACGACTTTACCATCAAAACGAATAGAATTTGAATCCACCTATGTGGATACAACCATCAACCCCACTGAAAAACTATCAGGGTTCTCTCTCTCACGTAGAGAAGTCTGTGCCAGCTCCACAGACTGAGAACTGGATGGGGACGAACTAGATCGTTTGAATTCCGGTGCGACTGGATTGACTCCCCAGCTTGCGGATGTGGCGCGCCTGAATAGGACATGGACCACATTATTCGAGACTGCTAGAAGACTGGTTCACCCTGCAAAAAGACGCAATACAATAGATACAGAATAACGACTGTAATAATAGCCATACGATTTTTAAATAAATAGACAGGTTCCTGTTTTTCAGAATAGGCATGACGAATGGAAAAACACTTTTGGGCCATCGGTTAGACCATCAAACAACATTGTAGTTTGTATACACACTCTTTGGACCCTGTCTCTTCACCCCTATTCTCCCATGGATTCACTCAAGTGGGCAAAAGATTCAGATCCAACTTCTGATGACGGAGCAGGAGATTACCTACGCCGAACTCACTAAAAGTGTGACGATAAATACAGCGCTCCGCCTCGCGCTGTATCATGGATTCCAACCATATGTGTCTGAATACCCCTGGCCCACACAGTTATTGAATCTGTGTCCACCTGGGCTTATCGTCTAGCTGAAACAACTTATCGTTGTAATAAATCGGTTTACCAAATCATCATCTATTACAACAATCACACTTAAAGAAGTTATGGCCAAGCCCACAGCACACTACACAAAGGAGATGTTCACAGTACGGCGGTCCGCAAGACTGAGCCGCTCGTCGCTAGGGCGACCGCTTTTATACTTGTTAAAACATTTCAAAATGTAGCAGTTATGTTTTGTAGTAAACAACTTCCTGTTTGTACATCGAAAACTATAATAAATGGGATTATCTTGAACTCGCCGACATATATATATATATATATAAACAGACGTTTGGGCACTACGTAGATCCAGCAGTGGGCCTGAACTTAGTTGATTCCACCTTTAGCGGCGAATAACTTGGCTCCCTTCGCATATTCTTCGAGCGGTGTGGCAACGTCGCATTCTAGTAATGGATTCTGTCCAACATATTCGTAGAAATAAAGTTCTACTCGTCATTTTTTGTATTCAACCTCCGAGAAAACTTGGATCCGTAACGGTTATTTTTTTGCGAACTAATTCGCACTTGCTGCGTCCACATTTTATTCAAAACCCATGCTTGTGTTGTTCCGTTTTATATATATATCATATGTTTTTGTATGAACTCTTTGGTACTTTCTGCCTCCGATTTTACTCAAAACCAATACGTATGTTGTTCCATTTTATATATATATAGTGATTGACGGTGAGTTAAGCCATAGCTGAAATTTGAATGCTTGGTTTGATCCAGCAGATTTTATATTCACTAAACTTGTGCGTTTTAAGCTCCTATATACTTTTATGAACTCATCAATACTTTATAGCTCCGAATTTTATTTAAAACCAATGCTTGTGTGGTTCCATTTCGTATATATTTAATATAACGGTTAGCTTAGGCATGGCAATATATATTTTTAAATCTTATGCCTTCTAAGCTCCAAAAGTGTTGCCAACTTTGAAACCTATTGGGTGATTGTTAAAAAACTATAGTAATTTTTTTCTAAAAAATTTTTATGAAATATTTTAGAATTACCTTGCTTTTTAATGCAAGTAATAAGTCTAAAAAGTCAACAATAATAAAAACTCATATTTTTATGCTGAATATGATAACCTTTGTCAGGATCGTAGCAAGTGGAAGTCCATAGTCTCTGCCTACCCCTGCGGGAAACAGGCGTGATATTATGTATGTATGTATGTATGTATATGATAACCTTATTGTTTCGCATTATTTATACATCTAAACATGTTTATGACTTAATGCACACAAAGAAACTTGCTATCTTGCCTTACGTTCTTGCGTAATGGTACTAATGTATGTACTAATGTACTTTTCAACAAAAGCAATTATGCAAATAATTTTGAACACAACATACAAGCCTACCAATTTCTTTAGAGTCAGTAAATTCAAAATTCAGAAGTCCAGACGCTCCGTTTACGAAATATAATTGCATTTCGAGTTTAGCGGAGTGATTCACCTCCTCATACAAAATTTCAGATCTCTACGAAGTGCCAGCGAGACGTAATGATTGACTATGATTTTTTTTTCATCCAGATGCCAGATCCAGATTTTGGACATTAAAAAAATCAAATTCGGATTACGCCCAAAAACCCCTGGATATAGATTTGCAGCCAAATCGCAAGCAGTTAGTAACTTTCGGCAGCAATCTTTGATTTCTAAAAATTAAAAAGAAACACTTGGTGTGGATGACTTGGGGTTTGCCCTCGCCACGCAGTTCGCCCTGTGGGCTTACATCACTTGACCTGTCATGTGGCCTCGTGAAAATTGCTTAGGGGGAGCGGTAACAAACAGTAGAAGAAGGGGAATGGCTTGGCCTTCAGTACGACATGGCTACGTCGAGTTGCTTGGTGGTGGCATTTGTATGGAGGATGAATATTTTTTCGAAACTTGAAAAGAAAATACCGGCTCTGATGAGATTGACATCGTTTAGATATGGAGCCCTAATTCTATTATGAATATGAAAAACAAACGCACACAACGATATTTAAATTATGCAATACATATAATAGTAAAAAAATTGTCTGTATATTGACTAAATTTCCAAAAAGAAACAACGAGCAGATAGATACACAGTGAAAGAGTAAAATTTTAAAGAGAATGTCTCTGTTTGTTTGTCATTTTGTACACACTGATCTCCGGAAATTCTGGATATATTTGAATGAAAATTTATTAATATAAATCTGGGCAACATACACGGTAAAATTGATTTCGGTAAATGGAACACCTGATGCAGAACTATAAATTTTCAGCTAAACTATGAGAAATAATAAAATGACGCCACAGCAAAAGTTGTTTAGTCTGATAAGCATATTTGTGCACGCGAACGAAGTCAGGCATTAGTTATCATCATCATCATCATTTCAGCCGCATAACGTCCACTGCTGGACATAGGCCTCTCCCAAAGATTTCCAAAATGACCGATCAAGAGCGGCCTGCATCCAGCGCTTTCCAGCGACCCTGGTCAGGTCATCTGACCACCTTGTAGGTGGGTGCCCTACGCTTCGCTTGCCAGTACGCGGTCGCCATTCAAGAACCTTTTTGCCCCATCGGCCATCGGTTCGTCGCGCTATGTGTCCCGCCCACTGCCACTTCAACGAGCTAATCCGCTGGGCTAAGTCAGTGACTTTTGTTCTCCTACGGATTTCCTCATTTCTGATTCGATCACGTAGAGAAACACCGAGCATAGTCCTCTCCATAGTCCGTTGAGCGACCTTGAGCCTTCTTATGAGACCCATAGTAAGGGACCACGTTTCAGAGCCATAAGTCATCACTGGTAACACACATTGATTAAACACTTTCGTCTTGAGGCACTGAGGTATTCTAGACGATAAAACACTGCGCAATTTTCCGAACGCTGCCCAGCCTAGTCGAATTCGTCGAAAGACCTCTTCCTCGAAGCTGGAACTTCCTGCCTGGA
The DNA here is from genome assembly GCA_963555685.1 of Acrobasis consociella. Taxonomy (NCBI): domain Eukaryota; kingdom Metazoa; phylum Arthropoda; class Insecta; order Lepidoptera; family Pyralidae; genus Acrobasis; species Acrobasis consociella. The sequence goes on along the minus strand of OY743111.1, from coordinate 2,617,809 downwards.
TCAATTGACCCAGGTAGATATACTGGTCTACAACTTCGAGGGTGGAGCTCCCAACACAAACAGGTAGGGGCGCAACATGGACATTCGACATTACTTTCGTTTTGTCCATGTTCATTTTAAGGCCCACTTGTTGGGAAACTCGATTTAGGTCTCCGAGCATAGTACTTAGGTCTTCCATCGATTCTGCCATGACAACGATATCGTCGGAAAATCGAAGGTGAGTGATATACTCGCCATTGATGTTGATGCCAAATCCTTCCCATTCCAGAAGCTTGAAGGCATCTTCCAGTGCAACGGTGAACAGTTTCGGAGATATAACGTCTCCCTGTCTCACACCTCTATGCAGTGGAATTGCCCTCGTGCACTGCTCCTGTACTCGGACTGACATAGTGGCGTTACTGTATAAGCACTTCAACACTTCGATATACCGATAGTCAATACGGCATCGCTGGAGAGACTGAAGCACGGCCCATGTTTCGATCGAATCGAAGGCTTTTTCATAGTCCACGAATCCCAAGCATAACGGCCGGTTATACTCCCTCGTCTTCTCTATAACCTGCCGCAGCGTATGAATGTGGTCTATGGTGCTAAAGCCTTTACGGAAACCAGCTTGTTCGGGAGGCTGGAAGGCATTAAACCTGTTCGCGAGACGATTCGTGATGACCCTCGAAAACCACTTATATTCATGACTCAGAAGCGTGATAGGCCTATAGTTCTTCAATAGGGTGTTATCTCCCTTTTTGAAGAACAAGACCACCACGCCCCTGTTCCACGCTTCTGGCGTTACGCCCTCGAGCAGAACGGAATTAAAGAGCCTCTGAAGGACTTTCAGTACCGGCGTTCCGCCCGCTTTCAGAAGCTCTGCTGTGATTCCATCCTCGCCCGGCGCCTTGTTGTTTTTAAGCTGTTTGAGGGCCATCCTAATCTCGTACAGGCTGATGTCCGGGATATCTTCGGTATAGTGTCGGGTTAGCTTGCCTCTTGGGTCTTTAGCCATTTGTTTACTGGGTTGTGAAACTGAGGTATACAGCTGTCCATAAAACCTTTCAATCTCCGCCAAAACCCCTTCCTTTGTCGACACCACGCTGCCGTCCTCCGTCTTCAGCTTCATCAATCGGCTTTGCCCAACCGACATAGCTCTTGCGAACACTTTGGAGCCTTTATTCTGCTCTATCGTCTCCTTAATACACTCAGTATTAAAGGAGCGGATGTCGTGTCGCAAGGACTTTTGTATACGTCTGTTGAGCTGCCGATATGATTCAGCATCTTCGGAGGTCTGCAGCGGCCTTGATCCATTAGTTAGTATAAATACAAATAAATACATCATTATAAAAATTAAAAATTCCTAGGACAGTTGAATTAGGACGAAGGTTGTAAATCATAAAATGGTAGTCTTGTGGGAAGTGTGCATAGTTTGGGTGTGCATTCTTTTACAGACAAAAGTTTTATAGATTTTCGTTATACGGAATATTTATTTCATACTCACAATATTTATTATGAAGAATTTTATAGTAACAAAACAAATTTTCTTACAAATAACATTATTTTTTTCGATGTTAATAATATCAAATCAAATTTTTTCAATTCTCAAATTGTTTAGTCTTCTTTTATACTTATATTGTTATATAACTTCGCTCTAGATCGGTCATTTTGAAAATCTTTGGGAGAGGCCTATGTCCAGCAGTAGACGTTGTGCGGCTGAAATGGATGGATGGATGGGTGGATGTTATATAACTTAACCTACACTCCACGACAAAGTTGATTTTGTGTCTGTGTTAATTTCGTCTTAAGCTTGAGTCGTTCGCTCGCTCGTGTGTTAGTCACAGGAAACCTAACAAACTTAACCCACAACCCACGACAAAGTTGTTTGTTTTTGTGTTACTTTCGCCCTAAGCTTCAGTCGCTCGCTCGTGTGTTGGTCACAGGAAACCTAATGAACCTAACCTACAATCCACAACAAAGTTGTTTTTGTGTCTGTGTTACTTTCGGCTTAAGCTTAAATTGTTCGCTTTTAATACATAAATATAAAACAATTTAAAATATAAATAGCTTATTCGAAGTGGTTTCCATTGGCTGCAATACAGCCCTTTACATGTTGAGGTCAGTTATCAATAGAAGCATTCACTCTTTCCATGGGAAAATTCTTCACTGCCAATCGTATGGATTGTTTTAGGGACTCCAAATTATCATGGCGTTTAGAGTAAGCCGTACTCTCTAAAACTGACCATAAAACATAATCCAGCGAATTAAGATTGGGATTAGACGACGGCCAGTTTCCAGCTCTGATGAAGTCGGAAACGTTTGATTCCAACTAAGACTGCGTTGACCGAGCTTTGTGACCCGGTGCCGAGTCTTGCTGGAAGAACCATTCTTGGTTATTGAACATAGTGTTGTTAAGGTGCTTAAATACCTTCTCAAGAATGGTATCTTGATACACTTATGCCGATGTTTCGATACTTTTTTCACAAAAGCATGGCTCAGTCACTCCTTCATAGCTAACACCCCACCAAACCATCACTAAAGTCGGCTAATGCCACGCTGCACTCTGTCAACTTATTGGGAAGCTTTCTTAGAGCTTGGGGCATAAATACCTACAGTCATTTTATTTGTTAAAATGTTGCTCAATGGTAAAAAAATGGTCATCCGTAAACAATTTTTTTCTGCGACCACCCATTGCGTACCGCTTCAGTAGATTTTTCGATTTTACTACTCTATTCTATTCTCTTCTAGTCTTTTATAGGCAGCAAGTCCTAAGTCATGTTTTAAAATAAGCGACATGGTTCTAGGTGCTATCTTCATCTCCTGTGTTAAAATCTTTTGCTTTCGGACAGGATTTCTTCGAATTCTTTCCCTTACTGCTTTGACCACCTTTTTCATATGAACACTACGTGGACGGCCAGATCTTTTACTGTCACAAAGAGGAGGTCTCATTGTACCTATTATAGTCCGGTACCACAGAATTAATAATAGTGTTACATACAGAACGGAAACTCGCACCGTCCCCCGCAATCTGGTGTCCCCGCAACCTTTCCCCTGTTATTGGGACGTGACGAGTCACTTAGGATTATTGAATTATAATGGTGAGAAACTGCGCACATTATCGTTGTTTATCCACGGATAACAATAAAAAACGTAAATTTTAAAATCATAATCATAATCATATTTATTCATAAAAAGTATTTACACGTCATACAAAAATAAAATTGAATAATAAAATAAAATAAATTAAACATACAAATAAATATATTACGCATACACATACATAACTAATAATAATCATATAATTACAGAATAATCGAATGAAAACTAACATATCAAATTGGAATTATAAGCGACATTCATAAAATTCTTCTATACTGTAGAATGTACGCTCAAGAAGCCACTTTTTTAGCTTGACTTTAAAGCTTGTCAATGTAGTCGCCTGTTTTATATCAGGTGGCAACTTATTAAAGACAGACGGCTCCATTACATGAGTCAGTCTGTCAGTCTTAGCTAGTCTGTGTGGTATCAGGTGCAGTCGGTCAACATCGCGGAGCGCAATGTCGTGCACATCTCTCGGTCTTTGGTACACGTGTTGGTTACTAAAGACATATGTGGCTACCTGTAAGATGAAAAGGGATGGCAGCGTGAGGATTCCAAGGGTTTTAAAGTATGGTCTGACGGTTGTTCGCCCTGATACGTGGACTATCGCGCGGACTGCTCACTTTTGCATACGAAACGCTCGTTGCCATTCCGCGGCGCACCCCCAGACCTCTAGGCCATACTACAGACTAGACTGCACTATCGCAAAGTAGGTAGACCTCACCACCTCTCTAGGTACCACATCCGATAGTTGTCTGAGCGCGAAGCTAGTGCTTGCCAATTTACCGCACACTTTATCAACCTGTGTTTCCCAGGTAAGGGCACTATCCAGTTGTATTCCCAAGAAGGTAATGTCATCCACCTGTTCAATAGTTGTTCCTTGTATAGCAACAGATAATCGTATAGATTTCCGAGTGGTGAAAGCAACAAATTCTGTGGTAGCGACCCTGATTGTTCAACTCACACATTTGACGTGTGCACGGACGGATTGTTTCGTTTGTAGTAGTACTAGGTATTTATGCTGCTCCGTTTCTATGAAGTGTCATACCTGTATCGGTACACAAACATTTGACTAATACCAAGCGTATGGAGAATTTTAAAAACTGCATTTGGCTCAAACCTACTTTGTGTAATGCAATCACAGCGATTCGGTTCTCTATATCACGCAAAATATTGTTCAATATATTAGCGCCAAAAGAAGAAAAGACAATGAAAAATCATATAAAAGTAACGGATTCCAAATTCAAATGTAATATTTTTTTTATTTTTAATGGTAACGAGCTTTTTTGTCCACGAAAACGAGGTCAAAGGCATCAGATAGTCACAAATTAACACGTCTTTCAAAAAATGTAAACACTTCTTAGGACAGTTGAGTGGCTAATCTATATTCAAATCTAAAGCACAGGAATTAAATAGGAAGGTTGTAAATCATAAAATGGTAGTCTCGCGGGAAGTGCGCAGTTTTGTAGCGTGTGCGCCTTCGTCATCGACTAATTGTATTTCAAATTTGAACTTAATTATCGAACCTTGCTAATGTAATTGATACATTTAGTCTCGGCTCAAAGGATAGTGAAAAAATAATATCGAAAAATGAAATTGGTTTGGCAAGTTTGTGTCATGCCATTATTAATATTTTTACTGTAGTTTGGCAGTAAACAAGCGAGAAAATCGTTTGGCATGGAAATTAGTCGCAAACTAGACTGTATTCTTTTTACGTAATCGATACTAGAAGATAAACTCATTGATACCATTTTTCAGAATTACTTCTTAATACAAAACAACGTTAATAAAATAAAAAACATTGCCCGTGAAAGGTTATGCAATCTTTAAGAAGGTTATATGTATTTTTTTGTTTATAGTTACTAACTTGCAATGTATCAGATATCTACGTACGAATATTGGTTTGGGTCAAATCTTGTAGCTCAATTTCCAACCAGCTATTCTCAATCGATTTCGCTCAAATTTTGCATACTTGTCAATACAATATTATGAAGTTAATGAGCTGTTCTGATGATGGAACCGGGAGGTATTCACTAGGACTGAGTTATAAAACAATATAACCTCATGGAGCAGGACTCGTTTGAATTGTCTTAATGAGCACATTAGTGCAGACGATGCCAAGGGTCTGATCTCGGAGGACGGAAGGTGGTCGATGCAATTCAGTAATTAAACGACGCAACTCCATCGAGTTTCGGCTTATTTCATTCGTTTCAATAAGTAGTTTGGCCTCAGAATAAAAAACTTATCACACAAGGAAACTGTTTAACATAGCAATTCTAACGGAGCACTTGCACCGTCCTTTCTATACTTTACAGATTTACGTAATGATCATAATCGATTACGCAACTTACATTATAAATGTATTAGATTAGTTGATTTTATACCTTGGCAGAGGGAAACACGCAGGTAAGGCTAATCTGTAATAAATGATCTAAGGGCTATGTTATTTTATTTACTGAGGGTTGTTGAATTCGTTCCGGTTCCATCATCAGAACGGCTCATTTACTCCATAAGCATTGGATAAGTGTTGCCGCTCGATAGTCCACTATTGACAGTCAATTGACTCACTATCGGTATTTTTAATAAAACCGACAGTGAGTCTTGAGATACTTTTGATTGTTTATCGATACTGCTGATAGTATCGATACTATCGATTCTGATGACGAACAAACTATCGATAGTATTGCTTTTAATAATACATAAACTATCGATACTATCGATATTACAAAAAATATCGATAGTGTCGATATTTTATGAAACGCATACTATCGATACTCATGATAGTTTGATTTTCGTCGGATCGATACTATAAATACCAATCATGGTATTGTTGGTTATCAATAGTGTTGCTCTAAAACAGATATCCATACTGATAAACCACTGTCGATAGTTTGTCATTTTTCAATTGAAAAATGATATCTATTGTTTGGCAACACTACATTGATTGCATAAACATTGCAAGTTGAACAGAAGCTTGTAATAATATTATTACTAGCAGATTGTAGCCAATGAGGTCAACGGTGCTCTCTGATTGGTTGATTTGAATCGGAAGTAACAGTGTTGAATGCCAAAAAGGTGGATTTGTATAAAATTGACGTAATTATTATTATTACTCTCGTTGACACTTTTGGCTCCAGTCGGAACAACATGCGCATGGCTGACTAGCATTGGATCTAGAAAAGGCACCCGGAGCCAACTATGTAAACGGAACCAACAAATACTAGTCGTACGGCACGATGCATCTGCAAAGTGCCCACGGGTATATCTATATATATATATATATATATATATATCTCAAGATTAAACATGGTCCAAATTTTTTATATACATAAATATAGACCAGACTGACAGATGAACATCAAAAGCTTAGTAACTGGACCCCGTTGTCACACTTTGGGCGCGGAAACTACAAATATACTTAAATTTCATCTTTTTCACTTTAAACAGTGTACGAACTTCACAAAATGACAATCTCTATTGGATCATAAACTTCATGAAAAGTAGAAATAATAAATTTTTTGAAACAAACAAATTTTGTACAAGCTTTGAATGTGAGGCCAAAAACGTATTAAGACCAATAAAATAAGCCCGATTTCGATGAAGTTGCGTCGTTTTATTACTGAGTTGCATCGACCACCTTCTGTCTTCGTGATCAGACCCTAAGCAACGTCTCCTATAAAGTGCTCGCCAAGACAATTCAAACAAGTCTTATTCAATGAGGTTACGTTTTTTTATAGCTAAGTTCCCTGGAATATCTCCCGGCTCCATCATATAAACAGCTCATTGACAACTATACCTAGTATAATATTGTCATCCAACTTACACAAGTAAGCAAATTTCAGCGAAATCTGCAGAGGATAACTAGTTGACAATTGAGTTGCAAGATTTGACCTAATCAAACATTCATACGATGATGATCTGTCCGACCGATTTCGGCCATGGCGACTAACATACATACAAGATACATTGCAAGTAATAATAAAGTAATAATAAAATGTAAAATTGATAATTCCGCGGGCATTAATTCACAATATTAAGTCCTGCATCTTGGTGCATGGAAATGCAGAAACTTTTGCAACTCTGGGTAGTTTACGTTACGGTCTCCTTTATAAAGTGCGAATAAAGCCAAGATAAAACACAAAATTTTAGGTTTATGCCTCTAAACAATGTCAGGCGTGTCTATCAATTAATTTGGAGATTTCCCATCGTGTCGATTAGAAGGGGATTTGTTTGTACTGAATTTCTAGTTATTTTTTATACAGACAAAATTTTCATGTTTATTTTATTTTTTGCTTTACGTTCTTGCCTATTTTTATAGTATATTCTGGCGAACATATCACAATCAAAACAAATTACAATTCATAGTCAAAATAAAATAAATATATACAAGATAAAGTTACAACCTTAGCGTATTCGGTGCAAAAGTGCCCAGAACACTGACCGCGTTACCGCGCTGGATAGCTATGATCATTCTTTGCACCAAAAACGACCAAGTGATATGCCGGTCTTTTCTAAATCTTAGCATTAGCTGCGCCCCGAGATGTTAGCCGCAGAAAGGTTGTCTATGTGGTCTAGAAGAATTTTTGAATTTTACGACTTTGAACGGCATGGAATGTAACAGTTTGACACCGGGGTTTTTTAGACTAATTCGACCCTGCTGAGTTCGATTTTGCCCGGTGTCAGACCAATTTCCCCCCCCTTCCCCCCCTTTTCATTGAAAATATGTCCCTCACCACGGTTTTCTCCGTTTTGTACAAAAACTGTTAGATTTAGAAAAAAACTGTCAATAACAAAATTAATCTACATTAAATTACCTACTACACGGTAATAATTTTATTTTTATAGGTATTATAGTTTTTGAGTTACGTCTACCCAAATTACAAAGATTTTAAGTTTTTTAAATTTGAACTGTATTTTCGCTATTTTATATGGAAACCGCTGAATTTGGAACAAAGTGATGTATGCACTAATCAATCTTGATGTATTAACCTACAAAACAGTAATAACTTCCTTACATGCGGCTGTAAGGCAGGGTGTAAAACGGCAGCTTGCATTTGTCGCAGAGACGTAAAACGACCTTACACATCTAGCTGTTTTTGTCGGGAAGTATGCCGTTATAATATTACTGCAAATTTGTAATAATAATATTAAGTCAGACATTTTGTCATAATCAAACGATAAACACAATCTATGACGATTAAAAAATACACTTTTGTCTAAATTGAGGCCTCTTTTCTTAACAGATCCCTATACCTGTAGCAATACTTAATATTTTTATTTCCTTGAGACCATATTTACTGAACAACTTTCTCAAACTACTTTAGGGAACTAGCACGTGCGTTACTTAGTACATATATATCATTGATTAGCACCATGTAAAAGATTTGCTACAAAATATAAATAAAGTAGGTAGTTTTTATGAGGGTTAATTGTTGTTCAATATTCGCAAGTTCGGCGCTGTAAGTTGTCAAAAGTACACAAAAGCTCGTACGACTGTTAATGGGGTCTTGTTTTGTAGGTTAATACATCAAGATTGATTAGTGCATATATCACTTTGTTCCAAATTCAGCGGTTTCCGTATAAAATAGCGAAAATACAGTTAAAATTAAAAAATCTTAAAATGTTTGTAATTTGGGTAGACGTAACTCAAAAACTATAATACTTATAAAAATAAAATTTATACCATGTAGTAGGTAATTTAATGTAGATTAATTTTGTTATTGACAGTTTTTTTCTAAATCTAACAGTTTTTGTACAAAACGGAGAAAACCGTGGCGAGGGACATATTTTCAATGAAAAGGGGGGGGAAGGGGGGGGGGGGAAATTGGTTTGACACCGGGCAAAATCGAACTCAGCAGGGTCGAATTAGTCTAAAAAACCCCGGTGTCAAACTGTTACATTCCATGCCGTTCAACATGAAAAGGAGAAGGCTTTTCAGATTTTTCTTCTAGACTAATGTGTTAATCCAGGGTGTCAGCATCCTGCATACCAAATTTTTGAAATCCTTTAGAAACCCTTTCTAATAAAAAAAAGAGTGATTCCGTGGGAAATACTGATGCATTTTAAGTACCAAGGTACCTACCTAGGTAGCTACAGATATTGATGCATTTTAATCTATCAAACCCCGACGGTTCACATGTGAACCCGTTAACAATAGAAATCTATTGTGTCTGCGATTCCGGTCGTTGACGGGTTAAGTACCTACCTGAGACCTACCTGTAGTGGAACTGTTTTCAGTTTAATTTCAAGTTGGCTGCCTGCTTCGGAATATAAAAAGGTGCAAATGCAAACTGGTGTATTTATTTACATAATTTGCCGTCGCTCGCAGGTCCCCCTTGACCCGGCAGCTAATGAGCGCTACACTAGTGTTATGCTACACTTTACACTCTGTCGCTGTGATGTGACTCTGTGAAATCATTATAACACTTTTTAGAAACCTATCTAGCACAGAGTATAAAAAGAAAGAGTAATTTCTTTTGAGATATTAATGCATATTAAGTACCTCATCATCATCATCATCATATTGGTCTTTTTGTCTCCACTGCAGAAGCACGACCCTCTCTTTACTACCAGAGCCGTACTTGACATGGGACCTACCTGGAGTGTTAACTGTTTTTAGTTCAATTTCAAGTTGGTTGCCTGCTTCGGAATATAAAAAGGTGCAAAATGCAAAGTGGTGTATTTACATAATTCGCCGTCGCTCGCAGGTCCCCCTTGACCCCGCAGCTAATGAGCGCTACACTAGTGTTATGCTACACTTTACACTCTGTCGCTGTGACTCTGTGGTCACATATTATACAACGTGGAAGGGACATACCCGCAATTAATCAAACCATACTATACTAGACTATAGTATAATGAAATGATAATAACAGTAAAAAAAAACTGTATTTCCATAAAAAATTGTGCAGCCCCCCGGGCAATTTGTATGGGAATGTCGGGGTTTTCTTGTTTGTATGTAGCTGGAGATATTGATGTAATTTAAGTACCAAGGTATCTTCCTACGAGTAAGTAGCTGGAGATATTAGTGCATTTTAAGTACCTTCCTGAGACCTACCTGGAGTGGTACCAAAGTACATACCTAGGCAGCTGGAGATATTGCTGCATTTTAACACATTCACGGACACTAAGCCAGACACAATAGAAAAAACAATTGATGAATGTTATAGAAGTCCTACTGTCCGTTAGCGTGTTAAGTACCAAGGTATATTTCTAAGTAGCTGGAGATATTAGTGCATTTTAAGAACCTACCTGAGACCTACCTGGAGTGGTAACTGTTTCGAGTTGGCTGCCTGCTTTGGAATATAAAAAGGTGCAAAATGCAAAGTGGTGTATTTCATAATTCGCCGTCGCTCGCAGGTCCCCCTTGACCCGGCAGCTAATGAGCGCTACACTAGTGTTATGCTACACTTTACACTCTGTCGCTGTGACTCTGTGGTCACATATTATACAACGAGGAAGAGACATACCCGTCAATCAAACCATACTATACTAGACTATAGTATAATGAAATGATAATAACAGTAAAAAAAAACTGTATTTCCATAAAAAATTGTGCAGCCCCCCGGGCAATTTGTATGGGAATGTCGGGGTTTTCTTGTTTGTATGTAGCTGGAGATATTGATGTAATTTAAGTACCAAGGTATCTTCCTAGGTAGCTGGAGATATTAGTTCATTTTAAGTACCTACCTGGAGTGGAACTGTTTTCAGTATAATTTTAAGTTGGCTACCTGCTTCGGAATATAAAAAGGTGCAAAATGCAAACTGGTGTATTTACATAATTCACCGTCGCTCGCAGGTCCCCCTTGACCCGGCAGCTAATGAGCGCTACACTACTGTTATGTTATGCTACACTTTACACTCTGTCGCTGTGACTCTGTGGTCACATATCATACAACGTGGAAGGGACATACCCGTAATAAACCGAACCGTACTATTCTAGACTACTATAGAATAATGAAATGATAATAACAGTAAAAAAAAACTGTATTTCCATAAAAAATTGTGCAGCCCCCCGGGCAATTTGTATGGGAATGTCGGGGTTTTCTTGTTTGTATGTAGCTGGAGATATTGATGTAATTTAAGTACCAAGGTATCTTCCTAATAAGCTGGAGACATTAGAGCATTTTAAGAACCTACCTGGGACCTACCTTGAGTGAAGTTACTTAAAGCTAATTTTGTTTATAATTTGTCACTATTTCATGCCTGAAAGGGCAAACTGTTGATACATTACCATATTATGTACCATCCTAAAACACAGTTTTGCAATAAATACTTTTGAGTTTGAGTGTTAACTGTTTTTCAGTTTAATTTCGAGTTGGCTACCTGCTTCGCAATATAAAAAGGTGTAAAATGCAAAGTGGTGTGCTTGCATTATTCGCCGTCGCTCGCAGGTCCCCCTTGACCCGGCAGCTAATGAGCGCTACACTAGTGTTATGCTACTCTTTACACTTTGTCACTGTGACTCTGTGGTCACATATTATATACAACGAGGAAGGGACATACCCGTATTTATTACGGGTCACTCCACGTTGTATTAAGGTAAATATTTTTTGCTTTTAAAATCTAAACAAAAGATAACCTGTCGTCTGCGCAAAATACCAGACACAATAGTAAAACAATGCATGTCAGACAGATTCTGCTCTGTTGCCAGATGAGAGGATAAAAAACACTACTCACTACGATACACTACACAGTATGTAGTGCCCAGAAGGCTGGTTGCCTTGTCACGTTGTGTGGCAATGCTTATTTTATGACCTAGATATAGGCCAGACTTCTAGTTACGGGAAACTTCATTAAGTTTTATTGAGATAGCGCCGTACCTATAATTTGTGTGCTATACATGTAATGGCCCCCACGGTCTCAAAGTTTCAACCCCATTTTGCTATGTATTACAGACCTAGATTTTTTTACAGTGAAAACAGAATACCATTGTCAAGTGCGACAAACAATACGATAACAGTAAACCTCACAAGAGCAAAAGAAATAGCAATCAAAGTGACATGTGACAATTCTTGTCCTACTAATATTATTATATCTCTAAATGCGGAAGTGAGTTTGTATATATGTGTTTGTTTGTTGTTGTATGTGAAATTTGATACGGATATAGTTTGATACCCAGGAAAGGACATAGGATAGTTTTTATCCCGGAATTCCCGCGGGGAGCAAAGCCCACGGTACAGCTAGTAGTACAATAACTCGGGGAAATATAGAGAAATGTGGAAGGAGAAGACATACTGCGCCGACCCCAGATTGGATTTTTCAAATTGTAAATTGTAAACTGATTGAACATGATAATAAAATCAAAGGTGTATGTCGCGTTGCGCCTACTGACGACGATCTGTTAGTTCGAGCTACTTGGTAAATACAAAAAAAAAGGGAAGAACTTCTTCCTTCCTCGCCTTATCCCTATTTGGGGTCGGCTCTGTATGTCAACTCCCTCCACAGTTTTCTATCATTAACCATATTTGTACTAACCCCCCTCTCCTCCATGTCCCGCCTTACAGATTTCCCCCACGTCTTTTTAGGTCGTCCTCTATCTTTGTGGCCATCTACCTTTAAGCTAACCATTTTATTTGCCAGATGTTCGGCTCTTGACATGGCCGTACCAAGTTAAACGGTGGCTTTTTAACTTTTCTACAATCGGTGCTACCTTCAAACTCCCTCATATATTCATTCCTGATCTTATCCATCTTTGTCACCCCACACATCCACCTAAGCATTCGCATCTCTGCTACATGTAACCTATGTTCTCCTCTCTTCTTCGTAGCCCAATATTCGCCTCCATATAACAAAGCAGGTCAAATCAGGCAAGAACTACCACTGTTTATTTAAATTTTCACCTTATCACTATTTTACGCACTATTGATGACACTACACTTAGGGAATTCTTAAAAACTTTGAGCATCGCTGTGGACCCGTGGATACAATAGCTCTTCGGTAATAGTTACCGCGAAATCCCTATGCGAGGGAGTTGGCCAGGTTCTAAGTTGAGCAGATTGACGACTGACTAATTCTGGGATATGTTGTCATTTTTAAAGCAATATATTGCTGACTTTTCTTACAATTTTGGCAATACTGCAGATCAGCAATATTTTGTCATAGAATAAGTATGTAACAGACCGTACTTATTCCTCAGTTGCACAGCAGGGCGTTACTCCATAAAATAACACGTTAGTCGTACGATAGTTACGTCCTATTTCTATGTCAAACCAAATTAGACTTTATCATCATACGTTAGTGCTCAATGTTGCTTGCCACTAAAACGCGGATACGTAGCAACGTCCGTCTGGCGTACCGCTTTTAGATTAGCCCCCCAGGCTACCACCAGGTCACCACCTTTTTAATAATAAATAATAGGGGTGACTCTTTTTAAATTGAATGGATCTCAATTTTTTTGTAAATCTTATTATTTGACGGCTGAAGTCATTTGAAATTTACTGAGAAAGACGTTAATTGAATCCCATAAGAAAAAATCAAAATATGGACGAACTGAGTTCTCGAGAACACTGTCTATAGATCTACCGAAATTTCCGGCCCCGTAAAAAAACCTTTTAAAATCTCGGTTTTATACATTTAGCGATTTTCACCTCAAAAATATCTAGTGACCTTTTCACAGTTTTCTAGCGACATTCCCAATACTCGTAGTAAGACAGCAACACCGACTGAGTTTCCCCTCCTTTATACCCCGTAGAATTACGTAAGTACTATTATTTATTTTGTGGCAGAAGTACGCAACTTCCTTCTCACAAATAAACCTTACTCATTGGACAAACAAACATCAATAGAAGTAAGTAACCATTCACATCTGCTACTTGACTTTGAATTGAACAATATTGCTTCCAGTGTTGTTTGTGTAGGTTTTTTGTGTGTGTAAGTGGCCAACACTGGTGTGACGTAGTGATTATTTTGAAAGAAACAATATTTGAAAAGACCAAACTCTTTAATTAATTTTTAACAATTATACAATGAGAAAGAAGTCACAGGTAAGGGTCGTAGGTTCACAGCCACGAGATTCGTTGTTCCAGAAGAGATTTCCAAAAGTACTCAGCTTTGAAGCAGCCCGGCGCCCAGTCGTGGTCGAAAGAGGACGAGGGTCCTCACGCCTCCGTATTTATATGGGCGCGCGGGGTGGAGAGCGGGGTAAGGAGGGAAGCACCAGAGGACTTCATCACACACCCCCCTCGTTGGGACAGAATTTTCCTGCCGGAAAATTCGGCTTCGTCTGCTCGCTGGCTGAAGCTGGCAGGATACGACGGGGCTGCGGACTCTGGAGACCCAGGAGGAGCAGGACAGCTGAAATTTATAGAAAAAGGAATGAGTAACATTCTAGGTATCGCAGTTAGGTTACCTGAAAAGTTAGAAATACATTATACGAGCCGAGCCGAGTCACCTCACAGAGCAATTTTATTTTTTTATTTTATTTTTAGCTCCAGAAACAATAATTAAAATATAGCGCGAAACGTTAGATGCGATGCGATATGAAATAACAATGTGAAGCGATCATTATAGTTATCTATTAACAAGTGTGCGTGAACAGCTGTGGTATGCACAACCGGTAAGCCAAGGTCAAGAACCGGTCGTAGCTTGCAAGTGTCAATGCGTTCGATAGCGAATAGGTGAACACAATGTTATAAAGACAATTCGAACCTGTATACTTGATTCAAGCGAGAGACTTTTTTACCACTAAACCATAGGGTACAAGAAAAAAAAATGTTATACATTGGTTATAGAAGATAGTATTTAATTTTTTTAAATTTTGATTATATTTTGATAATTATTCTTTATAATTTATTTGTTTTATATCTTTAATATGCCATTCGCCCAGTGGCTTACCAGACATGTCTGAAAGTTTATACACCAAAGGAGATTTTTTTGATACTATTTTGCATTTTATAAATTTAGGGGCCAATTTTTTTGAAAAATATTTGTCTTTATCACTTAAATAAAATGTTCGCTTCCAAACAATAACGCCCCACGTTGGGCGCCACTGTGACGTAGTGATTATTTTGAAAGAAACAATATTTGAAAAGACCAAACTCTTTAATTAATTTTTAACAATTATACAATGAGAAAGAAGTCACAGGTAAGGGTCGTAGGTTCACAGCCACGAGATTCGTTGTTCCAGAAGAGATTTCCAAAAGTACTCAGCTTTGAAGCAGCCCGGCGCCCAGTCGTGGTCGAAAGAGGACGAGGGTCCTCACGCCTCCGTATTTATATGGGCGCGCGGGGTGGAGAGCGGGGTAAGGAGGGAAGCACCAGAGGACTTCATCACACTGGTGTCAGATTTTTTAATCCGACTTAGCTTGACAACTGCCATACAATGAAGCCAGCCGGGACCAACGGCTTATACATGCCTTCCGAAGCAAGGAGAAGGTTGAGAAGATTTTATGCACCTTATTTATGGTCACCCATCCAACTACGCACTCCGCTTGGTGTTGCTTTACTTGCGAAAGAGCTCTTAATGCTCACTCGGGAGTGAGCATTAAGAGCTCTTTCGGGCTTCCGTATCTTCTTAGCCAAATTTTTTCAATAACGTAACAAAAGCTTCATAAGAACTTTATTATAGTCGGGGCAAATTCTCCCTATATTGGGCAAATCCCTTTAGTACAAACATATATATGTGGGATGAGGTTGCTCAGAGTGAAAAGACTCGATGAACACTTAAACTTTTATGATCTATATAAAAAACCAGAGATCACTACAACTTGCTTGCATGTACTTATTCGCCATCTTTTTTTAAGAAACTACTCTCTCTTTCTCTCAATCATTCCTCCCGCTCGCACACTAACTTCCGTTTCCCACATATATAACGTCCAAAAAATATACAGAAACTATTTAGAGTGAATCCTGTCCGTGATACTAAACAACTTTCCTCAAGGAACGTATAATGAAATATGAAAAATATTTTTTTTTATTTCCATACAAACACACACACAGGTACAGCTGATCGGTCAAAAGTTATTGGTCGGGAGGCCAAAAATTATTTTTCTTATTTCGATAATGTTCCTTGGGGAAAGTTGGTCAGTGTCGTAGACTGAATCCCCCCTTAAAATATGTTCAGGATATTTTGTTAGACTCCGTATATATAAGGCTGTAAAAAAGATTGTTGGGAATTAGAATAATCAATCAAATACCTAAAACCCACACTTCAAAAGATGATAGACGTCAGATGGAAAACGGTTTTACAAATACGCAAATATGACAAGTTACTAGCACATTACGATTATTTAGAAGTGTTCACAAGTTGTTATTCCCCTGATTGACTTCACAATTAGCATAGAAGAACCAGAATCCACTTTTTCTTTGTTACACATTTTCACAGAGATATACTAGACATTATACAGTCGTCAAGGCGTAAGCTCGACTTTGCATTTGTGTAAGTGATCGCCAAAAGTATAGTCAGCAAAAAAATTTAATCAAAAGTTTTATTAAAAAGAAATGAACCATTTTGGTAATTGAAACCACTTTACATCATGCGACGTGCACTATCTATATACACCGACACAAATTCAATTCTAAGCTTACGCCTCGAAAAATGAACCAATGACCTACATACATTTCGCTATATGGATCTACTTACATATGTTTCGCTGCAAAATCACAAAGGTCGTTTCTTCATCCTATAAAGTCACTCAACATTCGATCCGCAGGTTCCCCCAAAACAGTGTTATATAATTGGGGGTAAACAAAAATATTCGTGAAGAGTTTATTGACCCGCATGTAGGTCGCAGGCTGTGGCACCCGGCCAACTGAGGACCGTCGACAGATAAAATTAGTGTGCTGCCTGCTCTGGAATGTACAGAGGTATTGACTGCTTGGTGCAATATTACGTAATCCAAATCTATATAGGTACTCAATCCAAACATATTGTGACTTTTTCAAAACTAAGAACCGACTTCACCCGCAAACTACACAACCGATTTTCTAGATCTAACAAATACGCCCTTTATTTATTTATTTATTTTAATAGCCTATATAGTGTCCCATTGTTGGGCAAAGGTCTCCCCTTCTCGCTTCCACGATTCACGATCCAAGGCAGCTTGCTGCCATCCACTTATGTAGCTTTCAATATCGTCCCTCCATCTTTTCCTCGGCCTTCCCCTAGGCCTGGCCCTTTCAAATAGATAGAGAATTTTAGAATTTGGTCCAAGCGTGTTCAAATAATCGGTGAACATACATAAAAAAACTTTTTAGCGGATTGATAGTCCCTTCAAAAGACAGACTTTAGACCTGTTTAAGACCATTAGTATCCTATCAAGTTTGTACTTGATAAACTTAATTTGGGGCTAACTTAATCAGTATGACTTTGCCTCATACTTTTCCATCTGACCTCCAAAAAAGAAGGTTATCAATTGTAAACTTATTTATTTATTATATGTATTGATTATTCACTCAAATGAAGTTGACAGTGACAAAAGAGAAGATACTCGTAGTTGGGGGAAGTTAGTGCACGTTTTTTAATTGATTATAATAATAATTCGCCCCGAATTGTGAACCTAATTTGACTCATATTTAAACAGAAAACATCAATAGGTCTTACACACACAAAAATTTATAAAGCTCCGATCATTGAAACTAACAAAGAAACATACATACAAACCAAGTAAACTCAGAGAACTTCGCTTAGGAACAAACTATAAAAAATAGATTTCCAATAACACTGCATTTCTATCAAAGCAGAAATCCGGAACAAAACAAGAAGTAGAAATGAAATAGAGAAGCGACCGATTCGATTCATTTCAAAACATTTCCTTTGAATCGAAGATAAAGTGGGGACGCCAAGTGAAAATAATAACTTTATCAAAACAAACCACTTTCTTTATGAAATACCAAATATATCTATCTAATGTGGAAACGTATTGCATAAAATAATATTATTATACATAAGTAGTTTTAGGGAAATGTTTGGTTTAACGGTTCTATAATTATTGTCATAATATAATCTGGTTGTACATTTAATGTTTTTTTTTCTAATTATGATTTAAATTTTTGTAATTTAATTATAATTTCTAACGCAATGTACATTGTTCAAGAAATAAAGAAATCCCAACTACTACTTGGTCGTAATGTTTTTGACCTACATTATTTTTTGTAATTATTGTTAAACATAAAACTTAAGAGTCCTCCTACCATAGACCAAACTACACTTTTGTATACAAACGTAGTCTTTCGTTTTATTTCGAAAGGACATGCCCGATTTCGGCAAAATTTTGTAATTTCAAAGATATTGCACATATTTAGGCATATATAAATGGTTTTTTTACTGTCAAAATATGAACTAGAAATAATATAATGTTTAATATTATTTTTTACTATGAGTATGGGAAACTTCTACATCCTTTTATTTTCTTTCCAGTTCATAATTTTAACATCGAAAACCAATTATAAACCTATATAATTTAAAATTACAATTATTTACCGAAAAAGACATGTGGTTTCTAAATAAAACGTAGACAACGTTTGTATAGAAAAGTCTAGGAAATTCTTAAATCATAATTATTACATATTTACACAATTTTGTAAAACGTAACTATTAATACACACTAATCATAATTTCATACAAATACAATAAATGAATATGTATGTTAAGGGGTGGGCGAAGGTCAATGACGATAATGACAAGCATATTCTTATTCTAAATTAATTAATTTATACTAATATAAAAAACTTACCTCTGTCAATCAACTTTTTAATTACTCCGACGTTTTACATCTCATAATATCTCAACAACTTAAATTTCTTGATTGATTGCTTCGGAAACAACGAGCTGATGAAGGTCCGTCGATATTGATAAATAAGGGGAGGGAAGTTATAGCGAACTAATTTACAAAGCCTTGATTGCTAACCAAACTAAGCTTCAGTTAGTTTACCTTATAAGATCATTTATTAACCACCAGCCAAATGTTTGAGCAAATTCAGTCCTGAACGTTATTCTAAATTTTAACGACCGCCTTGGTGTAGTGGTCACCATGCTAGTCTGCCACTTAGAAGTTCCGGGTTCGATCCCCGGTTAGAGCAAGTTGGAAAATGGCTTTTTTCAAATTGTCCTGGGTGTTGAATGTTTATCTATATATGTTTTTGTTATAAAATATAGTGTCGTTGAGTTAGTATCCCGTAACACAAGTCTCGAACCTACTTTGGGTCTAACTCAATCAGTGTAATTTGTCCCTATACATTTATTTGTGTACATACATACACTACACGTCTTTATCTAAGCAAACAGAGCCCCAGGTTCGCAATTTTCAGCTTCCTGCCCACTCTCTTGTTAAAATTGGCCTTTAAATTTTTTGCGGCCCTGAGCTCTGTCTGCTTAGAGTCGCAACACCTAAAATGCTTTGACTGGCCCATTAGGGATTAAGACTTTAGGTATTTTAAGTATGAAAGGGGGAAATAGGATTCAAAATAGTGATGTCTCGCATCGCCTATTAGGTAACATGACTCGCATTTTCGCCCAATTATTTATTAGTCTAAGCAATATATAATTCTTTTCCGTCCGTATTAGCTCTGAAGACTAATAAACTCTAGTCCATCGGCTGAACGTATGCCGCGGTTGTATCCAATGGAAGCGCTTTTACATCAAGTGTCGACGTAAGTTAGAAGAGAGTGAATAGCTCTATGAATTGTATTAGGTTTTTCAGGGTTACTTATTATTTCAGTCTCGGTTTTTTCATACAACTTGAAAGGGACATACCCGTAATAAATCGAACCAGGGGCTATACTAGACAATTACAGTATAATGAAGAAATTAAAATTACAGTCAAAAACGAAAAATCGACATTTCCATACAAAAGTGTGATGTCGATTTTTTGTTTTTTTGACTGTTATTTTATTATCATTGTAATATAGTGATCTAGTATAGCATGTAGTTCGATTTATTACTCGTATGTCGCTTCCACGTTGTATAAATATGTTAATTAGGTCTTTTATAAACTAAAGGCATGAGTGCATGTAAGCATATAATAAAGGAATAAAGACCTCCCGTTCCTAAACTGCACACACACGAGCTTTATTTACAAAAAAAAGAGTGCCACTCCGGGATTGTCGGCCGACAGAAGTGAAAACTTGGTGTCGGTAACGGTGTCGCGAGTTCAGTGGTTTGTTCCCATCTCAAAAATACTATCCGTGCATGTCCAATGCGCATAAACAAATTTTCACTTCAAAAATCGGCACTCCTTAAATCAGTTTTTTTTTTTATTTTGTTATTATTATATGCCTGTGTAAATACTTTATGTGATTAAATACACCCTAATTTATTTCTTTCAATATTCTTATGTAATTCAATTAGGACCCCATTAATCATCTTTTCTACTACGTCCCAAAGATGAACTGGTAGACAATGCTTAGCATTAAGTTGTATCTTTTGTAATAGGTATAATCTTAAGATTTTAAGTGCAATTTATATTTTAAAAATACGTAGATAGTAATGCTCACTAATGATTTCAGTGAATGTAGCATAATTTTTTTCTGGCTGTATACCCAAGTGCATACACTTCAAGTGTCAATCTCTAGTAACTTGCACCACGGTCACAACCGCTTCGGAAGCATTTATTTGTTTTCTATCCGCCTGAGGAGGATGGATCGCGCGGCTGCTTGAGTGAGATGTCTACTCTACTCTCATGTATACCACTCCCAGATATTCTCTCAGAATAGTTTCATCCTTTTGGCTATTTCTATTTCGGATATTTCTATGATGAAGCAAAGAAGATAAGTTTACTAAGCAAAAAAAAAACCCTGTCAGGAATGTCATCTAGTGATGAATTTCGGAACTACCGATGCGATGTGATGTGAGGGAAACCCTGACTTTCAAGCGTTAACCCCCAATATTTTTAAGCACCACAAGGGAATTAGCTTTCATGTAAACAACCGCATCGATCTCGGTTCATTCGTTCAAGCGCTACAATGCTAAAGACAGACAAACAGACGTTAGCGTCAAACAATACCTCCAAATGACGACCTCCGTGGCGTAGTGGTTACCATGCTAGTTCGCCACCCAGAGGCCCCAGGTTCGATCCCCGGTAGAGACAAGTTAGAAAATGGCCTTTTTCAAATTGTCCTGGGTCTTGTTGTATTTATGTATTTGTTATAATATATAGTATCGTTGAGTTAGTATCTCATAACACAAGTCTCAAACTTACTTTGGGGCTAGCTCAATCAGTGTAATTTGTCCCTATATATTTTATTTATTTATTTAATAGGTTAGTTAATAATTTTTAACACTAGACAACGACTTTACAATTTAAAGCAAACTCCAACAGCTGACTCCTGACTTCCCGCCATTTTTATACATTGGTAAACAATCTGCAGGTCAGGTGTTGATTTAGTCACGATGTTTCCCTTCACTGCAAATAACTAGTAAACAGAAGCTGCTGGTAAACTCATATTAATCCTGATATAATTCTTAAACATTCTTTGGTATACTTACCAAAATACTTAAGTATGATAAAACTGAAATATTACTTGGAAGCTTCCTTAATACCGCCTGTCAGCTAGCCACGGGCGTAGCTATAGCTCTCACATAGGGGTCCGATGGTAGAAAAACAGATAACAAAAAAACATCCGACTGCATTTTCTTCCATATCTCCAAAGTTCATCATATCTTCACCAAAATAATATGGAATAACTTGGCACTAATTTTAAAATAATAATCTACCAGTCAGTCTTTAATTTTAAATCAAATATGTCAGTTATGTCGATACATAATTTATTTATGACAAAATGTATAAAATAGTACACATATATAAGATATTTTTACTCTCCATAGCAATTTATAGTGTACATCTTCAATTTAATTTATTTTAGAAACAATCGTTTGATGTCAGCGACGCGAGATCATTTCATTTTGTCAAACATTCTTCCAATTGATAATCCAGTTTTTTTTGTCTATGATATCCGAGCAGAGGGGAGGGGGCTTAGACCCTATCAACCCCCTTATATACGATACGCCATGGTATAATAAAATAAGGTATTCTCTTCCCGTGACAGCTGATGACGTGGGTGGAACTTGACTACGACATCAGTTTGATATGTTGCCACTGTGTGAAATTGAATTACACGAGCGTAATGCATTTTTGAACTTTATATACCAATTTCGAATTAATATTCATTTAATTGATGAATCACGCGAGAATCGCGAGATACTAAATAGTTAAGTTGCTTAATATTTTATTTAATATTCATGAACTAATTGAGAAAGTCCTTAAATTTACTGAAAAGAACAATCAGTGGCAACACTTTGTGACGTAGTCAAGTTCCATCTCGGGAAGAGAATGCCTGTTTTAATATACCATGCGATACGCCTAAGCGCTAGATATCTCAAAATATGTAAAACAACGGTCTCTGGATTTCCTACGTAAACCCTCGACACCTCTCACCTGCCCAGTCGTAATAAATTCTTCACGACTCACAGTGTTACAAGTTGGGATAAGCCGCGTTCTGCAAGGTTTGTTTTGTTTTCGAGCTTACGTCTACTCATGTCTGTTAAAACCTTTAATTTTCAGAATCCTGACGTAATTTGCAATAATAATAGGTATTTTATGATTACGATACTAGGTAGGTATTTTTTTTAGAAACAAATAAGATCAACTTTAACTACACTCTAGGTCTTAGACGTTTATCTATATATCATCTTCATCATCTCATCTTCAGGTTTTTTAAGTCTCCACTGCAGAAGTACGACCCTTTCTGTACTACTAGAGCCATACATGGCCTGAGTATACTTAGGTACAGAGGATTTGTCCTACACTCTCCACAGAATTGAATTTATGTAGTATCATTGAGTTAGTAACCCATAACACAAGTCTCGAACTTACTTTGGGACTAGCTCATCTGTTGTGATTTGTCCATATATATTTATTTATTTACACGACAAACCCAAAAAACACGTTAACTTTCATTTCCATTCTACAAAAACAATATAAGAAATAAATAAGCTATTACACGAAAAACCCAGAACTAAATTGTGCCTTAATGTTTTTGAGTTTTGTTTTCCTTATGAATATCCCAAAACTAATGCACTTTTAAGATTTCTATCAGCCATTTCTTCCGCAAGTGGAACGCACCCCCGGAATAACAATCACGCCGCGCGTTATATGAAATGTCGAATATTTCTGTCGAGACGCGATTTATGGCTGCCGCAAGTTTTGCTGATTTATGAAACATTCCCAGAAATTCTATAATTCCTTTGTGTAACATTTTTCCGTATCAAATCGGCTACAAAAAAGAGACAATACGATAATGTTCTTTGATCGTAATCGAAGCCAGCTAAAGAGCCAGCGGTGTTGCGTCGAAGTAGTAATTAAGTACGCTTTCTCGTTTTTATATCTAACTGTAGACAGAGCTTTTAGCCGTATCACCCAAAGGCTACATTTATTGTCTCGTGAACTCTCGTGTACTTACATCTCTACTAAACTGCACATATCTCCGCACAACTATCGTATGCATATTATTTATCGCCGCTTGATGCCCTTAGGGCCTCCGCTAAGTTAGGCGGGCGCACGCGGCGGGTTCGGTCTGTCTCTGTCAAAAACGCTACGTGCGACAGAGACAGGTGACCCGCGACGGATTCTGCTATCTCTTTCGCACGTAGCGTTTATGACAGAGACAGACCGAACTCGCCGCGTGCGCCAGCCTAACTTTAGCGGAGGCCCTGAATGTCTAACGCACACTTGTCTATACTAAAAGAAAAAACTTTTTCCACAGCGAGCGGCGATACAGCAAAGCTGAGAACAACGACAGAGGTCAAAAGAAGTCGTCGGTTAGATAATGCATCTTATCTTCTCTCGTATCTTAGGGGTCTGCCGATAAATTAGATCAAGAGGGGAAAGGACGAGAGAGTGCACCTGTAAATGTGCAATCACTTGAGCACTAAACTATGTCACGCGCACTTGATAGTTTATGTTTATACTTAGTTCAGCCACTAGTCTATCGCGATGTTCTGCTAAACATGTACCTATGTCGATGATATCATTATGTTATGTAATATAATTTAAGATTGTAGAGACAAATGAAAAACTTTTAAATTTGAATTTGAATAAATCATTGTTAAGAAAAACATTTATACTTTTTCTTAATCAAGGATTTGACATACATTTATGAAAGTAGTCAACTTTCATAATCTAAACTCCGCATTTCTCCGCTAATCTCCAATCGTCTCCGGTATCTCCGCCTATCTCTGCTTTTGTGAAATTCAGACCTTAAGCGAGTATTTCGTAAAAATATTCACTCTGGGTACATTAGCAATCAGGCCGTTCTTTTGAGCCTGTTTTCACTACACTTACCCCGCTCATTGTAACGGCCGGCCTGATGAAGGATCGCTCCCAAGGGTTTACAATTTTGCTGAAAAAGAAATTTATGAAAGAGAGTAATCAACAAATATAAAAGAAAGCTTCCAGTACTTAATGATAATGAGCTTTATATCTTAGAAATATGAGATATATATTTTTATTGCTTTTAACTGGCTTCTAAAAAGGAGGAAATTATCAATTTAGTTGTATGTTTTTTTAGGGTCGTAGCAAATGGAAGTCAATAAACTCTGCCTAACCCTGTGGCAAAATGTATGTGTTTTTAATGTTTGTGAAATACTCAGCACAACACCAGGACTCAAGATGACATGCCGAAACTCTACACACACACAAAGCGTATGATACGCGACCAGTACGACGCATCTTGCGTCGTTCATAGCATTTTTACGCGATTTCATAGTTCCCAAATGTACAGACTAAACATTTTTGACTTTTACTTTTTTTGTGCCAGATACATTAAACTTGGCGCTCTTTTGTTTGCGCTTATTGAAAAAACTTTTTTTTATTTTTTATTTATTTAACTTTATTACAAAAATTGTAACCGGCGGACTTAAGGCCCAGGGCCTTTTCTACCAGTCAACCTACAGGTGATGCCGAATAAAGCTAATTTTGGACGACAAGACACATTCTAATCAACTCTTTTAAAACTTAGTGTTACCGTTGTAATTTTTAAGATTCGGTCGTTGACCATAATACTAAAAGATTTTATTTTTATAAATTTTATCCACAAGTATTATATCTATCTGATTTTAACCTCATCAACAAATTTCAAAGTACAGCAATATTTCAAAGTCTAACGTATCATACGCATTAAAAACATTTGCGCACGTGTTTAAATTGGCTATGCAAGAGTTTTATTTGTCACCGATTACTCGAAGATGCCTAAACCGATTTGGAAAATGATTTTTTTTAAAGGACACAATTGTCAGGTCCTTTAGAAATTTTATTAAATTCGGTTGAGTTGTTTGAGGGTGACGTCAAGTTTTAGTTTTGAAAAAAAAAAGCACTTAATAGCAACATAATGAGTTATAGTGCACAAATGTCATAAATGGAAGGAATTAAGTTTATAGGATATATAGGGGATATTTATAGGAACTACTACTTTAAGAATGAGAGTTAATTAACTGAAAGCGTGCGCGTGAGATGTGTGTTGAGTTTGCGGCGCAGCGACAACTGCAGACGAACAGGAAAACATATTACAATACACATAGATAGGTACACGATTGAGTACATATAGGTAAAGTGTGTCCTTACAAGTTTATGCGTCACTCATTGTACGCTGACTGTGGTTCGACACTAAGTTGGCGTAACCGTAACGCAGTAAGACCACTGTTACACGTGTATCTTTTAAAAGAGTAAATAAATATATGTTTCTAATTAAAAAATGTTTAAAGATTTACTCACACCGATAAAAGTTCGTTAGATTCATCTGAAATAATTTGATAACGCGGAACGAGACCACTCAGCTTAAAGCTCCGAGTAAACTTCCTGAAGCTCCCCAAAGTTGTTTTAATAATTACACTTTATAACTTATTAATTAGAAATCGCGGCGGAACTTGGCAAAAACAGCGATACTTTTCAACAAATTTAATTATTGGGCAGGTGTTCGACCGATGCTGAATTATAAGATTTAATTGTAGCTATGAATTAGCAGTGGTATAACACCAATAGCAGTGATAGTGATGATAATGAATAAGCGACATTATAAGTACGGACGGACGGATATGTATTTTGTTTGACATTAACTAATTGTACGTTTTATTATATCTTTTTAACATAAATTTATTTTTATATAGATTTGTTTGTAGAAAATAATAATAGACCATTTTGCATGTACCTATTTCTAATTGTAATGTGTGATAAATGTAATTGGTGTAAATCGTTTTTATCACAATAAACAAATAAACAAATAAACAAATGAATTTAAACAATAAAATCTGATTTTATAGTAAAACATTTAGGAAATTTTATTAAATAAACAAGAAACTTTAATTTCAGCGATGAATGACAAACAAGGATCATATTACTACATGTCAGTACTTCAATGAAAGGCTTACGACCTTAAATCCGCCGATTACACTTACATGTCTTATAGTAAAAAAAAATGTGTTAGTATACCTATACTTAATACTCATATACAATGTGGAAGGAAATAATATCTATACATATAATAAAACAGTAAAAAAGTTTTCTGTACATAAAATAAATATTTCCAAAAAAATATAGGCGATAGAGACAGTAATAGAGTATGAATTTAATAAAAAAAAGGTCTGTCTGTTTGTCTCTTTGTCTATTTTACACGCTAATCTCCGGAAATACTGGACGGATTTAAATGAACTTCTTTTATTATGAAGCTGTTAAGCCTGGGCAACATATAGGATACTAGCTGTTCCCGCGGGCTTCGCTCCCGTGGTAATTTCGGGATAAATAGTACCCTATGTCCTAGCCTGAGTCTCAAACTATGAGAAATATAAAAATGACGCTTTAGGAAAAGTTGTTTAGCCTGATGAGCATTTCCTGAGACATAAAGTCCACGCGAACGAAGTCGCGGGTTTCGGCTAGTCCGCAATTAATCGCACCATGGTCTTTACTACTACATTGTAGAGCTTTATTTTCAGTACAAGGATCACAAACTTCTAAAAAAAATGATATAGATCTATGGCCTGCCTGTTTATAATTTACCTTCATATTAAAAAAAAGTTTGCTAATGTTATTTAAGTAATTATTAAATATTTTACTAGATTATTAGTTATTTTTGTCTCGTTCTTTCTATATTAAATATTAAAAAGAAGAAAAAGGAAGAAACCTTTTACAACTAGAATATTTTCCACAAACAATAGTTTATTTTTGTGAATACGAGTCTATTCAGTGAGTCAGCAAAATAAACTTTCAGCATCTGAATTAGAACTTTCAAAAACTGTCGTCCATTGCTCGTCCACTGAACAGAAAACAGTTGACCCCAATCCCCCGGATTCCGGAATGAACAGCAATATTTGGCCGTGGACAAACATCAAAAGGGTAAGCCCGGAATACCCGAACATCCAACCGAATCTTTGTAAACTCACGACCAACTTTCCCCGACATCCCCATGTGTTTTCTTGAACCTTATTATGATGGAATACAGTTTAGAATTGAATGGTTTTAAGTTGCTATACGGTTTTAACATATGTGGTGTTTTATTTTTTCTGTAGGAATCCGTGGTAGGTATTTCATGTAATTCCTTGGAGGCACATAAGGTGATTGTTGGGATGAAGAAGAGTGTCTGTTGTTACTTATAAACGAGCTGGATAGCCAAGTCGGCGTACACATTTAAGAGGAAATCATTTTGCCGTATTTCCATACGAAGGTAGTCCTCTGATTCCTCGCCGGATAGTGCCAATAGAGCTCTATATTTTTGTTCCTATCCATATATATCGAAGTTTTCTTTTTATAATTTTTAACCGACATCTAAATAAAAGAAGGAGGTTATCAATGCGTCGCGATCTTTTTTTTATGTATGTTCATCGATTATTCGAAGACGCCTAGTCAACGCCTTAGAACAACAATCCTATCCTACTAATATTATAAATGCGAAAGTGAGTTTGTTTATTTGTTTGTTTGTTACCATTTGAGTTTATAAAACTTGGTATGAATATAGTTTGAGACTCGGGGAAGGACATAGGGTACCCTTTATCCCGAAATTCCCACGAAGAGCGAAGCCCGCGGGTACAGCTAGTATTTAATATAATAGCGCACATAGTAAGTAGCAAAAACATTTTAAGTTTCATAGCCAAGAAGCAGCACTTTAACTGTCTCATTGCATTTAGTGACAGCTCGTTGCAACTCGAGGAAAGTGCTGCATTTAAGAATAACTCCTAATTGTATAAAGTTGGACTGAGCTGTAAGGTAAGGTGTTTTATTGACGACCTCTTTGGCCTAGTGGATATCATGCTACGCTGTCCCACCGGAGGTCCCGGGTTCGATCTCCGGTCATGTCAATCTTTTTCATATTGACTTATGGGTCTTGGATGTTTATCTATATTATATTTGTTATCAGATATTGTATCCAATAACACAAATCTCAAACTTACTTTGGGGCTCAATGGTTGTCCGTATTTATTTATAACTTCTCTCTTTACATTTTAACTACTTAGTGGCTCGCACAAAATTGTTAACTAGTGATCCTTCTATACGCTGCTTAGCTTAGCTTCTGCTTAGCTCCTAAACTAAGGAGAGGTCTGGTATACTAAGATACAGGCTCTGCTTAGTTCAAACATACCATTCTTTCACAATCTTACAACATGGTACAAAAGGCGGACTTAATGCTAATAGCATTCTCTAGCAGTCAACCTTCGGAATAAATAGAGAAAAAACTCGTGGTTATACTCAATGCGTAAAAAAGATATTTATGCCTTTTGCTATTAGATATTAGATAAATAAGTAGAAAGTAGGATAGTTTTAGTCGACCGAACGAAGCAACTCAGTTTCGAGATTGGCCAAAAATGCTTTGGTTCGGCTGTCAAAAATTTTGTTTTGACGTTTAATAGTTTATGATTTAAAGAAAGTACCTAGCGAATTGTAAAAGTATTATAATTAGCTTGTGTCATTTCTCTGTTCATCCGAAATAAGTCTGAAATATGTAGGTACAACTAAAACTGATTAATATTCCGAACGCTTCTGAAATTAATTAATAGTTCTCTAAAATTCTACTGTTTGTTGTTTTGTGAGCACACACACTCGTTAGAACGGACGGGTGGTGTTGTAGTGTGTTTGTTTGTACGACATACCTACAAGTATTTGTTACGTGGGGTAGGGACTGTGTTGAAATTTCATTTGGGACAGAAGCCGACCGTATTTACTGTGAAAACATCCGATGCGGCTAGCAACCCATCACTGTATTGATTGCTTTTCCATCTTCTCGCCCAGCATGACGCTAAAAGTGGCTTTTGGGTCTTGCGACCCTGGGCTCTGCATAGAACCGCAAGACCCAAAATGCTCTGTCTGCCCCATTAGGGATAAAGACGTGATAGTATGTATGTATGTAAAACATCCGATACCAATACGGATATATCGGCAACATCTCGTGTGAACAAAAAACACCTTATTAAAATGATACTATCTCAGTACTTAATTTATGTGTCACTAAAGTTGGAGGGCAAGAACTAATTTAAACTCTGATACCAAAATATAAAAAACCATATATTTATCGAAATTCTACACAGAAAGTTAAAAATGACTAAATAACCTAAATTAATTTTAACTAATCACTTTAAGGGAAAATAATTTACGCAACAAGTAAAATTAACAAAAATCACCAAATGAATTATTTGAACTTAATGACGCGTATTTTGTCCGTTCACGCCGAATGATGCAAGCGAAAAGAGGGCCGGCGACCGTAGCACGTTGTTTTTATCCTCTCACGCCGGCGCCCGCCCCTTCCGTTACAAACCGCCGATGACCGTTGCGATATTTTTTTCTTGTCGGCAATCGGGTGTTGCCAACACGGCCATGCTGCAAGGCGTTCGCCCCGAACGCTTCTATGAGCCAGTGGAGAACTGTAAGCAGAGACAAGTAATGGTATAATACATGAAAAGGAAAATTTTACTTTTTTTTTTTGGCAATATACACTATTATTAGTCTGCTTTAGGGTAAACGATTTAGCATTTTTATGCAATGATGTTTCTACAATGCTTTAAACGCACTGTTTTACACCACGCTCTGAGTGCCGTTTAATTTACCATAAAACGGAACATACAGTGTCTATGCAGGCAGTGTGTAGCTGGCTCTAAGATAAATTATAGTTATATTCTTATATGGTCCTATGAATTACACTTAACAACCAATTTATTTATTGTTGTTTTACTTCATGTGACAAGAGGTAAAATCACATAAAAAAAGTTAAAATCTAGAAAAATGGAATGTGCATCAACATATGAAAATTACTGACCTTGCCAACACGATAACTTAAATTCGTGCATTACCTCTAGGCATCACTGGCGTAATCATCAATGGCAATCCATGGCTTCATATTTTCAGCTGCGGCTACTCCTGTGTATGGTTTGTTGCTTCGCTCGCTGCCTTTTATATCGATTACTTCATATCGATCGTTATCAAGTACTTTGTCAACTCGAAAAGGCCCTTTAAATACCGGGAGCAGTTTGCGGCTTCTACCATCATTACTCTGACTCTGTATCTTGATGAGTACAAGATCCCCAACGTTATAAACTTTTGCCTTGCAACGAGTGCTGTCAAACTTCTGCTTTTGATAAGCGGCACTTGTTTTGATATTCTCGTCAACTTTTTGGCGTAAACGTGTCACATCTATTATTTCATTTTCGTGGTCCGGAGCTATGTTATCGCTATCCAAGCGTAGTCTGTATCCGAACAGCACTTCACTTGGTACAGCTTTTATTGTTTTGTGGTAGGTACTATTTAGACCCAGTTGTAAGGTTTTAACGCATTCATCCCATTTGTCGTCTGATAAGTTTGCGCCTAAAGTTTTTAACGCGTCCAGATTGGTTTTATTAAAACGTTCGACTTGTCCGTTCGCTCTGGGCATGCCAGTTGCTATTATATGTAAACGTATGTTTCTATCCGTGCAATATTGACCAAAAAGTTTTGCTGTAAAACATGCTCCTGAATCTGCTATTATCCGTTTCGGATTGCCAAAAATTTTTGAAATATTGTCCAGTTCGGTTTTTACGGATTCGTAATTATTTGTTGGGACTGCGGCAATGAACACAAACTTAGTGAAAGCGTCCACAGTCACTAATAAATATTTATTGCCATTTTTAGTTTTGACAAATGGACCCAAATGGTCCATATGCAATGTATGGAATGGTCTTGCATACTTTGGAATGGGATATAAAAATCCTTCTTTTGGGCCGCCTTTGCTTTTAAAGTATATACAATTTATGCAATTTTTAATGTACTTTTTAACGATATGCCTCATGCCTGGAAACCAGTAACAAGATTGTATTCGTTCTATTGTCTTGTCCAAAGCGAAATGCCCTACGTCATCGTGGTTCGCTTTTATGATTTGCCAGATACATTGCTTTGGTACTACCCAGCGGCGACCAACATCTGTCAGTCTGTACACTTTACTACCTAATAAATCATAATGATCGAAAATGTGTTTATTATTATCCCTATCGCCGGATTCTAATATGGATTTAACATTAGCGATTTCAGGGTCTTGTAATTGCACAGAGAGCAACCAATCTGCTTCTGTTATGGACATTATAATTTCCGACTCTGATTTTTCGCCTATTTGCACGGGGTTCCTACTGAGAGCATCAACATGTGCCATACGTGTTCCCTCTCTATGAACGATTTCATAATCAAAATCTTGGGTAAATAATACCCATCGTGCTATACGAGGAATGATTTCCTTTTTTGTCAATGCGTATCTTACCGCGTTGCAGTCGGTTATTATTTTAAAACGAGTACCTAACAGGTATATCCTAAATTTTTCAAGTGAACTCACGATAGCTAACAGTTCAAGCTCGAACGAGTGGTATTTCTTTTCGTCCTCGTTAGTCTGTCTGCTATAGAAATGAACAGGTTTTTCACCTTGATCTGTTACCTGCATGAGCACGCCAGCTATACCGTCCCTACTCGCATCTGTATACAATACACTAGTTTTTAAAAGATCGTAAATTACCAACACATTATCTGAAGTCAAAGCATTCCTGAGAGTCTGAAACGCTTGCTCATGTAAGTCTTGCCAAATCCATTTGCTATCTTTTTTTAACAATTTTGTAAGTGGACTAGACAGTTGAGCACAGTTAGGAATAAATTTCCGGAAGTAACTAATTAGGCCCAAGAACTGACGTAATTGATGGACAGATTTCGGTTTGGGGAAATTTTTAACAGCCACTAATTTATTTTCACTCGGTTTGATAGTACCAGCTTTTATTTTGTAACCTAAAAACTCTATTTCAGTCATTAGAAAGTTACATTTTTTCATATTTAACGTAAGTCCATTATCTTTAAAAAATTTCAACACAGACTCTAATAATTTCAAATTTTCTTCTATGGTTTTACTCACAATCAACACATCGTCTAAATAAATAATAACGTTATTAAATCTTAGATTTCCGAGAACTTTATGTATCATCTGCTGAAAGCACGACGGCGCATTTACTAAACCAAATGGCAATCGCAAAAACTCGAAATGCCCGTCCTCTGTGATAAATCCAGATTTAGCTACAGAATTTTTTTCCATTAAAATCTGGTAATATCCACTTTTCAAATCCAAATTTGTGTAATAATAGCAGCCTTGAAGCCTATCAATAAGGTCCTCTATTCGAGGCATCGGATATTTATCCTTAACTGTGATTTTATTGAGCGCTCGGTAATCGATACACAGTCTTTTTTCTCCATTTTTCTTATTCACTAATAACGCGGGACTAGCATAAGCTGACCTACTCTCACGAATGATCTGATTTTCTAAAAGTTCCTTAATGATGTCACGTATAATTTGTCGATCTGCAATAGATGTTCTGTAAGGCCTATATTGAATTGGGCGTGACTCTGTCAACTCTATAACCATCTCATGATTATTTACTTTACCTAGTTGGCTAATAGTATCAGCAAAACAAGATTTGTATTTTTCAAAAAGTAAAATAAGATCATTATGATTAGACTGTGCATTAAACTTAAACTCATTGACATTATTACAAAAATTCATAAATTTATCTGCGTAATCAAATGTAAAGGATTCTCCTACTCTTGAATACATGAGATCAGAATTTTCCGTTACATTACGACCTATCAGGATATCACAATCTGCTAAATCATTTAAAATATAAAAATCAACTTTATTAAGACGCACTGAATCTATTTCCAAACTCACTGTTATTTTACTCGATACTGTTGTCAAACTACCTTTTAGAAATCCTTGCAAAATCACTGGTTTATCCAAAATTATTTGAGTAATTGAATGTTTCTCTACAAAAACTTTAGATACTAATGAGCAGCTACTACCAGTATCGATAAAAGATGGGTAAGAAATTCCATTTATTTTTATAGATTTAATAAATTTATTCCTTGCATTGAGGGTAGTTATACTTTTAGTCTCTTGTTTTTCCGGCTTAGGTGTAACAAGCTCTTTTTTGAAACAGGACGATTCGGTATGACCTCTTTTATTACAAAAGTCACATTTTAGTACATCGCACTGGAACCTTCTATGATTACCACCACACCCATTGCAACGTAATAATTTACTTCGAAACTGATTTTTATTTGTATTTACATCTCCAGACGTAGTATTTGTACTAGGAGGGATCTGATGACTACTTAGATCATTACTCGATGATTGACTATTTAAATTATCTGCGAGAGCAATGAAAGAAGATTTAGATTCTCGTACGAGGGTACCGCTCTTTTGTGTCCTACCTTTGTAAGTTTTTCCATGCAAAAAACTGGAAAAACTATCGCATGACTCGAAATTACTAGCCTCGATTGCCGTACTTATGGTATTGTCGCAAATATTTCCTAATATTATTGAAATAATATCGTGTTCGAAAAAAGTTAATCCTA
Organism: Acrobasis consociella; assembly: GCA_963555685.1. Classification (NCBI taxonomy): domain Eukaryota; kingdom Metazoa; phylum Arthropoda; class Insecta; order Lepidoptera; family Pyralidae; genus Acrobasis; species Acrobasis consociella. Next base: position 2,583,904 of record OY743111.1, on the reverse strand, counting down.
AACGGTCAATTTTGCCTTTTTGTTCGAAATAAAATTCATACAAGGATTGTCCGTCTATCGGCTTTTTATCTACTATTTCTTTAAGCAAATCGAACATGTTACGTTTTATTTTGAAAGTTGTTGAAATACGTTTTACCCAATCTGCCCATTTCCACTTTGGCCATAGGTCATTAGTACGCAATAAAGCATCGTACCAAGTTTTGGCAGAACCTTTCAACTTGTTCAAAGCTTGGAAGCGAATAACGTCGTCAGACCACGAAAAAGTTGTCGAATAACACTCGATGATATTTAGCCAGGCGTTAACGTTATCTTTGATAGGATCAAATTCTGGGATCATGCTATTTAAAGTATGTCTACTCACAGAGTCAGCTTTTCGGGCTACCTTGCTTCTCCTTCGTCGCGGAGTGGCAGGCCTGCTCCCGGTGCTCGAGGTATCAGGAGGTAGCAACAATAAAATTAACAAAAATCACCAAATGAATTATTTGAACTTAATGACGCGTATTTTGTCCGTTCACGCCGAATGATGCAAGCGAAAAGAGGGCCGGCGACCGTAGCACGTTGTTTTTATCCTCTCACGCCGGCGCCCGCCCCTTCCGTTACAAACCGCCGATGACCGTTGCGATATTTTTTTCTTGTCGGCAATCGGGTGTTGCCAACACTCGGTATTATTATATCATTGTTCAAAACTAAAAACCGACTTCAACATCACGTTACACATCCTACTACGCTTTACATTTTGATAAAATTTATTTAAGACAAGTATACTCTTTTCAGTATACCCACCTGCAAGGTGGTCACATGACCTGACCAGGGTCGCTGGAAAGCGCTGGATGCAGGCCGCTCTTGATCGGTCATTTTGGAAATCTTTGGGAGAGGCCTATGTCCAGCAGTGGACGTTGTGTGGCTGAAATGATGATGATGATGATGATGATAATCTCCCAAACAAAAAAAGAATTTTCCAAAGCGGTCCAGGCTTCTTCGAATATTCAGTGAACTGAACGGGTGCGTATTACTTGATATAATTACATTTTATATATTTACATTTTAATAACGGTCATAAGATATAATGTCAATTTGACATAATCATTATGGTATATATTTTTAATAGCTATAATATTCATTAATTTTTTATTATAAAAAGCATAAAATCATTATTATAACGTTTATGTACAATAAATATCACCTGTTATACAACTTGTGCGGTATACAGGCCAAAAAGTATATCATTCAAAAACTGTATTGTTGCAAAGAGATATCATTCAAAACATATACCTATCAAAATCATATTGTTTAGAAGATATATGACTTAAAAACCATACCATCTAAAAAGTATAGACAGGCAGACAGAAAAAAAATTTGGTTACACGTACAAAATGCACGCATTTTGAACGTTTAACCAAACCATTTACTCGATGATTCGTTATTGACAAACTCAGTCTATCGTTATTTCTTTTCATATTTTATGTATTTTATCGAAATAACGTAACATCAAAGTTTTGTTACCCATTATTTTGTTTCCACGTAAGTTTCAGTTTGCAAAATAGTTGAAACATTTAAAACGAGTGCTAAGACATTTCTATGCATTTTCCTAGGTTAGGGCAATCCTATAGGTTAGGTTATGTTAGAACTGCGACCAACACACGCACGAGCCGAGCGAGCGAAGCGAGCGTGCCGCGGCAGCGGCCGGCGAGTGCTAAGACACTTCTATCCATTTTCCTAGGTTAGGGCAATCCTATAGGTTAGGTTATGTTAGAACTGCGACCAACACACGCACGAGCCGAGCGAGCGAAGCGGGCGTGCCGCGGCAGCGGCCGGCGAGTGCTAAGACACTTCTATCCATTTTCCTAGGTTACGGCAATCCTATAGGTTAGGTTATGTTAGAACTGCGACCAACACACGCACGAGCCGAGCGAGCGAAGCGAGCGTGCCGCGGTAGCGGCCGGCGAGTGCTAAGACACCACTATCCATTTTCCTAGGTTAGGGCAATCCTATAGGTTAGATTATGTTAGAACTGCGACCAACACATGCACGAGCCGAGCGAGCGAAGCGAGTTATTATGTGTACCGTTACATATTGAAACATGTTTTTATGAACAGTTTTATCGATAACTTAATATTTTATATGAAATGTTAGTTCGATATAAGTACCGTTTTTCTTTATAAGAAAACCATTTTAAAATATAAATTTTTTTATATGTTGTTATTATAATATGAAACTGCGATGATAAACTATTCGTTTTATTAAGATAAAAATGTATTCAAAATCGTGGAATAGTTTTCTGGGAAATGAAATTCGATGTCAAAAAAATCTGTATTCTAATAGACACCCATTTTTTATATATTAGCCATATATACAAAATAAGTGCGTATAACAAACGAAAATTTGAGGAACGAAATCGTCTATCAATGTTAATACGTACATTATGTGATTGCGACATATTAATGTATTATTTTCAGCCCACCTGCATTGGCTTATTGTAATAAAATTATCCGCAACATACTGCCAGGCGCTATATCAAAAGTTTGTTATATCTAATGATAATAATATATAAAGAATCTTCTATTAATCGATTCATATACGTAATAATTATTATGTTTAATAATATATCTATAGAAAGTTTATTCTACGTAACGACCAATAGATTTCGAGAACTTTATACGACTTTAAATGTATACGAAAGGTTTGTTAGATGGAATAATTATTATTTAAACGATTTTATGGGTTTCAAAAGTATGATTTACGATTTTTATCTTAATTCAAAGTCAAAGTCAAAGTCAAAAGTCAAAGTCAAAATTTTTTATTCAATGTAGGATAAATTTATCTCTTATTGAAGGTCATTTTTTTTAAATATTTTTTTTTTAGTGCAGAAGCTAAAAACTACTAGCGTTTCGGAACGACCACTGCTGGGAAGATTACGCCGAAAGAAACCCAGTTCAGTATTGGTCCCTACCCAGCCTGATGGGCTATGTTACAATTACAATACAGATTTACACTTAAGCTATACATTTAAATTATACAATTACAATTTGCAGACAACTATTTCCAAGAATTTTTCTCAGATGATGATAAGTAGTCATTTACATGATAATACGCATTTTGTAATAAATGATTTTTAACGGCTGTCTTAAACTTAGATAATGGTAATGCTACTATATCATCTGGAATTTTATTATAGAGGCGCAAGCCGAGACCCACAAAAGATTTTTTTGTTTTCTCTAACCGCAAAGCTGTGATGGCTAATTTATTTTTATTTCTCGTGTTAATACTATGAATATCACAATTTCTCTTAAATGAGTGTATATTCTGACGCACGTACATAATGTTCGCATAGATGAATTGCGAAGGGAGGGTCAAAATATTTATGTTTTTAAATAGTTCCCTCAAAGACTCTCTAGCACCTAATTTATATATAAATCTGATAGCGCGTTTTTGTAAAACAAATATGGTATTTATATCTGCAGCGTTACCCCATAGCAATATTCCATAGGACATAACACTGTGGAAGTACCCAAAATATACCAAACGCGCTGTATCAACGTCAGTCATTTGCCTAATTCTTCTAACCGCATAGGCCGCAGAGCTAAGTTTTCCAGCTAATTTTTGAATATGGGCACCCCATTGCAACCCTGAATCAAGCGTTATTCCCAAAAATGTTGTGTTATCAACCATATCTACTGCTTCCTTATCAATAAATAATCGTGTTGGAACTTTTTCGTTTTTTTTGCATTTAATACTAAATTATTTGCTGTAAACCAATCCAACACTTGCGACAATATATTATTCATCTCATCAGAGGTGTCAGTTTTCCTATCTACGCTGAAAACAAGGGAAGTGTCATCAGCAAAAAGTACAGCCTTACAATCTTTTACATAATATGGTAAATCATTAATATAGATCAGGAACAACAAAGGACCCAAGATAGAACCCTGGGGCACACCCATCACTACGCTTGATCCTTCAGATTTTACCTGATTTACACTAACTTTTTGAATTCGGCTACTCAAATAAGATTCAATCAATTCAAGAGCCTTCCCTTTTATTCCGTAGTGCTCAAGTTTGGATAGAAGGGTTTTGTGGTCTACACAATCAAAGGCTTTGGAGAGGTCACAAAAGACACCAATTGCATTCTGACAACACTCCCAAGCATCATAGATGTTTTGTAATGGTGCAACACCTGCATCCGTTGTTGATCGACCCTTAGTAAATCCATACTGATCACCATGGAACAGACTATTTTTGTTGAAAAAATCTAATAATTGGTTAAAAATTATCTTTTCGAATATTTTGCTCAGTGCTGGCAGAATAGAAATGGGACGGTAATTTGTTGGATCATTTCTGTCACCAGTCTTAAATAGAGGGATAACTTTACTTAACTTCATCATGTCAGGGAAAGATCCCGCGTCTACACATTTATTAAATATGGAAGCTAAGTAAGGCGCAATTACATCTATAATATTACTTATAACGGATACAGAAATGTCCCACAAATCACCAGTTTTTTTATTATTCAAGCTTTTAAAAGTATCAATGATATTTTTAGGTGTGACGTATTTGAATATTAGCCTATCTTTACATTTAGGTACGCAATTGGTTAATAGCTTTTTTGATTTCCTAGATGAGGACATTAGTGGGGCGGTTGTATTTAGGGGAATGTTTGTGAAAAAGTTCTCAAAGTATTGTGCGACATATTCACTAGTGTCTAGAACCTTATTGTTAATGTTTAACTCAATTTTATTTACTCGTTGCTTGTTTTTCCCGGTTTCAGTGTTAATAATATTTCAGGTTGTCTTTATTTTATCTTTAGAATCTAGAATAGCTTTCCTGGTGTATAACGACTTCGCGCATAAACATACTTTTTTAAAAAGCTTTGAGTAAGTTCTAACGTAACTAATGAAATTAGGTGTTTGGTTATAAGCTTTCATAGCTAATAATTCATATAGCCTATTCCTACTAATATGAATCCCTGTGGTAGCCCATTCGCTAAACTTTTTCCGATTACGTTTCTTTCCCTTTTTAAGTGGAAAATTATCATTAAATTCTGATTCAATCACACCGAACATTTTATTATACAAAATATCCGGATCATCCCGAGTTTCTTCAATTAACGGTAATTTTTTCGAAACTGTATCCCTAAATTTTTTAATTTTATCTTTAGTAATAGCTCTGTAGGTTATTTCAGGTAATTCTACTTCTACTGCGTTGTTGGCAAATTTCACGAACTGACCAAAATGATCAGATGTTATATTTTTAATTATAGCTTTATCAACAGCAGTGCAATCACAGAAAACATTATCTATACATGTTTTAGAGTCGCCTTGTATTCTAGTTGGTTCTAAAAATAAATTGAACAAATTGAATGACTTAAATAAATTCAAAAATCTAATACATTCGGTGCTATCAGACGCTAATAAATCTACGTTAAAGTCGCCACACAATATTATATTTTTGCGACATGAACTTAATTTTCTCAAAACATCTTCAATTACAGTTTCTAAAGTATTAAAGTCAGCTTTTGGGGGTCTGTACGCGCATACTATAATACAATTTTCTAGTTCAACGCAGGATAATTCAATAATACTTTCAACCGATAGGCTCACAATATCCTTGCGTTCTTACATTTTACATCATTACGTGTTAAAATTAAACTGCCTCCTTTTTCATTAATCTTTCTAATAAATAAACTAGAGACTAAATAATTATCAATATTAAATTGTACTTGATGTGACTGCAAAAAGTGTTCAGTTAAACATACTACATGTAAATCCCTATCGTTTGCATATAATTCTAATTGCAATAATTTGCTAGTCAGGCCCTGAATATTTTGGTGAATAATATTTAACTCTTTGGCCTTGACTGTTGTCTTTTTCATTAGTTTAAATCAGACTGAGTATCTCCAGCTATGGTACATTCAGCACTACAATGTACTGTGTTTAATTTAGAGTTACTAGTTGTACTATTTACAACACTACTTTGTATATTATAAGCTACTAATGTAGCTAAGAGTCGCTTATATCTAGGAGGCAGATACATAGTATCTAGAGTCAACTTAAAATTACAAATAAATTTATTTATATCTAAATAAAAAATAAAGTCACCGTGACAATAAGTCATATTGTACAGATGTACATTTAAATCATGTATGTGCCTGTTACTTTTACTGTCTAAATTGTCTGAATATGGAAAGGCACTTATGATAAATCTACAATCCTTTTTTTGTTTTAAATCTTTGATTTTGTCTATACCTTTTTTTAAGTTCCTTCCTGTAATAGAGGAACTGTCACCACACATTATTAAAATTGTGGTATGTTGGTCTATGTCGTTATAATTTATGTTATTTATTAGGTTTAAAAATGTGACCCCGGGTGTGCATACATTGAATACTGAACATTCACTGTTCAGGTTATTATAAATCATACTACTAAGATCTTGACCTAACTTATCAGAATATTGATAATTATACCAACCAAAATTATATATTTAGTTGGTATTTATTCAAAATAATATATATTTTGTTGTTCTATCTTATATTACTTACCCGAACTGAACATACACAAAAAAAGATGGCGACGTATTGAAAACATCCTCCTTTTTGAAATTCAGTCAAAAACAGCTAAACGGAATTAGAATAATCCGTATTATGTCGCCGCTCCCGCCCAAGTCCCAATACGCTATTTTGCAACAAGTCAAATCAGAGGTGCTATTTTTCAAACGCGGAGTCACTAAACGAACAATTTTTGTATGGTAAAACCATTCGATTAGGTGACTCTGCATTTCAAAAATAGCACTTCAGATACTTTTTTCTAAACGTCAAAACAAACAGTTTCTATGGGATTTTGTATGAAATACAAGCAGATGACGTCATAGATTTTTGGAGTCAAATAGCGCTCTTATTATGAGTATTTCTGCAATAATAAATTTAAAATCACGTTAAAATGGATATGTTCAAGGACAAGTCACATTATTTTGCGACGTTTTACCTTAAAATAATTTATTTTTGACTTAGGAAAATACCCAATTGCGTGGTATTTTTTCACCATTTATTATTGCACTATTTAGTGTAAGTAAGTTTAGTACTGCGTTTTAAATATCTAAAACTCTACAACGTTTAAGCAAAAGGCATTATTGACCCGAAAGGATGTAAACTTACTTATCAGTTTGAACAACTTTTGCTATTATGGCAAAAAAAAGCATCTACAGCTCCATACTTTTTTGGCACGGTAGGTATTGAATATTTTTTTGGAATTTCAGTTATGGTCCCATAATAAAAGTGGTTCACATTGTATAGTACGTTTACTCCCTTTCGGATTGATACCCCCCTTTCCGTTACACGTTGTATAAAATACACCACTCATACAAATCATGGTGGCACGCGCCTCAATTCAATTCAATTCATTTATTGTTTTTTACATGGTACATATATTACACTTTACTATATAGTCACTTCTTAAACTAGTAGGTACAACAAGAACCCTGATAGGGCATTGCAATAGAAAAAAATGGAACGGCATGCGGTTTTTAGTAATGCGCTAGTTATTAGTAATTAGTAAGTAATTATCCAAATAAAGATAGATTTATCTGGTACTTTTTTATAGAAGTAAAGGTAATGTCAGCCAGTCAATAACAGAATAAATATTAAATTAATATGTAAGCGCCAAAACCACTCATTCCATTTTCATTCCCTAATTGATGTTTGCTCTATACTTCACTTTCACGGTTTATGGAGCCGGTAATTGTTCTGTACTCATTGAATATACTTTTAAGCGTATTTTTAGCATTAAATATTTTTCAAAGTTTAAATATTATGCCTCTTTTCTTTTTTTTATAAATAAATAATATAAAGAGACAAATTACACTAATTGAGCTTTCTACGATACTATATTTTACAAATCAATATATTAATAAACATCCAAGACCCAGACAGTTTGAAAAAGGCCATTTTCCAACTTGCTCTGACAATTGTACCACCGATTATTATGCTTCATCAAACCACACCGATCTGAAAGAAAAGAAAAGTTGCTACTAAATATTGTTACTGGATGTTGACCACAGTCTACCCCGTGTAAGGCGCAGGTTTCCGTTGTTAAATACTGATGATGATGTTATGAAGACAAAGAAAAAACAAAATAGATCCGGCTCGAAGGATTATTATATTTTATAATGTACGGCGCAGGCTTCGGTTGTCACTGGGGCTAAGTGACAACCACACATGAATAGATGATATATTATGAATTGATGATGATACATATTTTGGTTACATAATGGTGTTGGTATGGTTTTTGTTGAATTCGTTTGCAAAGTCCGGAATTTACATATGGTGTAAGTAAATTAGGGTGAAGCCAACTCAGCCATCGACAACAGATCCTCGCATTAAATTAATACGCGAGCGCCGAAACCACTCATATCGCTTTCATTCCGCTTTTATTGATGTTGGCCTAATACTTCACTTTTAACGTTTATGGCACCGCATATGGTATTTCACTTTATGCGATCTACTTTCAGCAAAGGTGCGAGTTTTTTCACCGTATTAATTAACTTTTTTCATATGTATAATCTTTCAAACAATTGTAAGAAAAACTGAGCACAAAAAAAATAATAAGAAAATGAGAATAGTAGCAAGTGAAGAAAAGAATCTACATAATTATAGAATACAATCGAAAACCCTTTATTGCATAAAAAATAGATACAGGACATATTTTCGCCGTGTGGTTTCCGGCGGAGTAGAATAGGACCACTCACGCAATCAACCACGCAAAACAAATTATAAACATCATAGGACCTCTCCACGCGAAGGCCAAATCTAGAGAGGGTCATGCTTCTGCAGTGCAGACAAAAAGACTTGATGATAATGGTATTTTTTAAAACTAGAATTTGCGCAATAAGCGCCCTTGTCGCTAATCAATTTCTTCCAGGCAACCTCGGTTAAATAGAAAAAAGATTATAGCCTAGACCCATGACCTAGACCGCATATAAAAGAATCGTTGGTTATCCAGCGATAAATTAGATTGATGACATAGATAATGTCGAGGACGACATGAGTGACGTCAAGAAATCGATCAATCAACGTCGAGACGGTTTTTGGCGGGAAGTCAAGGGGTTCAGTTGGAGTTTGCTTTAAATTGTTTTGCAAAGTGATTCTTGTGGACTTTATAATGTAAGATTGGTGTAGTTTGGTATTTTAATGTATACTCATGTACCGTACGTACATTGTGGACAGTCATAGTGCGGCTGTAGTGATATTTATTTGCGGACTGTAGTAAGCGTCTTTAGGCGCCGTCCGCCACTCTAATCGGCTATGAAATCCAATGGACTCGTAATTTGTAGCCAGAAGCTCCGCTGAAGCAAGTAAAGGACCTGCACCAACCTGACTTCGGTCTGTCTGTTTCTAATCAAAACTTATAAGTTGAAAGTGACCCATTTCCCGGTTTCCGATTGAACTGAAATTTCAAACGCATATGAATATCTCGTGTCAATGCACTACATAATGACACTGAAGCTGATCTAATGATGGAGCTGGAAGATGGCCATATGAACCTTGTAATGAACCGTCGCAACCCCATTAATTTTGAGCTTATTTAAATATATTTTGATAAGTACTAAGGCCTTACAATAAAAGCTTGTAATGTAGGCCTAATAATGTCTGTATCTCACGTGAGTTTTAATCCAAAAAAGTCTTCTTTATCAAATTTGTAAGTAGCATTCAAGTCACAGTAGACTAGGCATCGAAGGAATAATTTACAGGCCGGAACAACTTCTGATGCAGTCTATTATCAGCACCAAGTTAAATGGAGCGCCAATTCTAAAGTTTGGTGCAAAATTTAAGCGAAAGCGTAGCTTAGTGACGGCAGAGTAGAATATAATGTCTAACCAAATGTTTACTGGAAGAAATAGCTATGCGAGTCCGCCTTTGTATTCTGTCTTATTTTTTCTGTTTTTATTTGTATTTCCTTTTGTTTATAGCGAAATAAAAGAGTATTTGTAATGTGTCACCGCACCGCCGCGCCGCTCTCCCCTTTCCCTCAGATGTTGTAAGAGAACAAACGAAGGTTTGTTTCTTGATAGTTTGTTAACTCTTTATTGTAAATAATAACATAGAAACAAACAATTATAAATTACTTGTACCAGGGCTGGCTTATCCCAATAATAATATAATAATAATAATAATAATTCCTTTATTTCAGGCAATAGCATTGTACTTACAAATTTTGTTTAATGCCAGAGACCCATATTATAAATACCTTATAACTAACATACATACTATATATAATTACTATGCTAATTTACACGTAGTGTCGGCGACGTGTGACGCACGGTGTCGTCGAACAGCCGACCTCGGAACTTCCGAAATACGACACCCTGCGGCCAGAAGTCCTCCTTCATGAAGGTTGGCAGATGATGACGCATCGGCACTCTCACCACATATGAATTAAAATTCGCTTTGTGGCGAGACTGCAGCCGTTCAACCCTCAAGGTGAAGTTAGACTTCTTTCGGACGTAGTCCACGACCTCCTATACCCTCGTAGACCAGTGCAGACGGGACACGTACAGCTGCGTCGATGGTACGGCAGGACGCAGCGGAGAGTCCGGTCCGGGCGGCGAGGTTCCGCAGTTGTTGCGGCTCACGGGCTTCCTTCTCTTCCTTTCATTCTAATTCCAATCCAATTCCTTCCAATAATGTATGGTAACGGAGAACGGGTAATGTACAAAGACAATGTTGCTCAAAAGGTCTATTGTTATGTACTAAACAAAGCAACATCGATATCGTTGCTGGATTTTTCCTAACGCTAAGAAATGAGCACCTACACCGGGAACTTACACGAACTGACCCTACACGATGAATGACCAATAAGTTAACCGCTTACAGCTAATATGTTGTACCACACCAGTGACATTTCTGTTGTCTCTCATTGAGAGTTGTTCTTCGGCTGTTGTATCGTTGAACATTTTAGTCACGTCTTTAGATAGGCAAATGTATTTGCCTCCGAAATGTGCTCGCGAGATAAAGACTTGAAAAACTCGCTTTTTCGAGTAATAGCAACAGTTAAGGATGATCGTGGCTGATTTTGCCAGTTCATGTGTATTTCTTTCTTATTTTCTGGAGTACCGATATACTGTGTTATCTTGTCAGGGTTCCGTGGTAAACAAGGAGCCATTGCAGTTTCGTCATGTCTATCTGTAACACCACGGGTTTACTCAGATATTAGTATTTACTTGAAAGCTGTAATTTGGCATGGTTATGTCAGGGTTATGTATATTAATCACGCCCATAAAGTGGTGGTTTTTTTTTGGTGATGCCCATAGATTTACATTTGGAATCAATTTTTTTAGACTAACGTGTTGTTGAATAAATCATTCAAATATTGTTAGTTTGTCACCAATATTTTTCAATTTAGGGATCTATTTGTGAAATATTCAATATTTACTTTATTGATTCACAATGTTCAATCGCTTATATAATGATATATAAAATTACTTACAGGTAATTCAAAATAAAAATTTGGTTTGCTAATTTTTGTTAGAGTTCAGTATCCCCCAAACTCTATCAGCTTAACTGATTGGACACGTGAAAAAACGCCTATAGTATAACGTAAAGAAATTGGAATGAAAACCAGCAGAGCTAAGTAGGGTTTACAAATTAAAGAATTATAGTCAACAGACGAATAAAATTTAATCGGGAAATGAAAATTTCATACAGATTAAATAACATTAGTTTTTTCGTGGTCGAGAAAATCAGAACCCTCCATTTGGCTTCGCTGCAATCGGTTAAAAACGTATGGGCGCAGCGTAATATCAGTATCACACCAATCTAAAGGCATTTTCTCGTAAACAATATCGCGTTACAGCATGTGTTTATTTTCTGTAACAAACCGCTACGAATATTATCGTACACATTGTTTTTACAGAGCAACTATACACATAGACAAAAGAACGGGAGTTGAAATCTGTTAGACATATCATCATCATTTCAGCCGCATAACGTCCACTGCTGGACTTGGAGATTTGGAGCAGCCTGCATTCAGCGCTTTTCAGCGACCTTGGTCAGGTCCTTTAACCACCTTGTGGGTGTGCCCTTCGCTTCTCTTGCCAGTACGCGGTCGCCACTCGAAAATTATTTAGCCTGATTGACCATTCGTTCGTCACTACATCCCGCTGAACACTCGCTCAACACCCTCCAAGGCGAGAATGAAAGAGAATATATGAAGACATGTATATGACTAAGAAAAAATAACCAAATATTTTTTTACGATATTCAAAAAGTTGCGATCGGACAGATGGTAAGCAACAGATATTGTTCTATGATTTTTTTATTCATAAAACTTTAGCCTCTAAACATGCAGTGTCTATTTCAATAAATATCTTTGTTTGGTGTATAATACTCGAGCAATTTACTTAGCTGAGTGGTTTGGCGATTCGTAGTGTATCATGTTACCGCAGAATCTAATATCACTAGCGCTCTATTTGCCTAGCATCCCTTGTAAACTAGATTTATTAATGGAAGACAAATGTTTAAGAAGTTATTAGCATAAATTCACGTAGTATCTTACGTAGAGAGTTTCGACCTCATCTGGAGCAAATGTCACTAGAGGACGCGCGTACATGGAGACGTCTCGAAACACACTAATGTTAGCAGTGTGTACGGTCTCGCACATTATTTAAAAGTGGCCGTTTTTCGCAAATGTGCGTGGAAATGTTTCACGTTCTTAATTTAACCTATAAACAGTAGTTTATAAAATAGTTTAAAGGGTTATCTGGCTTGAATGGGGTGAGGCCGCAATGAAAAAATTTATGAAGGTATTTTTTTTTTGCTTTTTAGAAATGTTGTGTTTTGACGTTTAGAAGAAAAGTATCTGATTTGAGCTGTCGTAAAGTAGCGAATTATCAAATAATAAAAACTTTTAAGATCTTTGATAAAAACAAACATAAATAAATATTTTTGACTTGACTTAAAAAGAGTTTTTACGTTCCACATTTCACACACTCACATTATCTACCAAACCTGTTGCTGCCGACCCTACCGAATCACCTAAGTAAGAGCCAATCCCTTGAACGACCTTGAATAATAAAAGAGAGCTGAACCTGATCCGTCGACTTTCGATCTTTACAGCTGTGATAAAACAGCCGATGGATTTCTGCGGATTTTACGAGATCGCTTGTAGTTATTTAAAAAAATAAAGTACCTGGGCGACCGAGCTTTGCTCGGTTACATTTCAAACATTACCTAAATTTTTTTGAACTTGTCTGAAAACAATAAAAAATATATATAAACTTGCACATAAAAAAACGGAAGTAAGTCATCGAGTGGGATTCGAACCCGTAACAGTCTTTCTAACGGTCCGAGTAACCGCTGGGCCAGACGGATAGCACCCGATAGGACAAAATTAGCGACATATTCTGCGTGGAAAGAAAAATGCATGACAACTCGAAAACACGCGTTTTCCCAAACATAAGACTAATCTAGATCGATTGTTTACCCCCGAAAAGCCCCGTATACCAAATTACATTGAAATCATTAGAGCCGTTTCCGAGATCACAGAAATTTATATACATATAAATAAATAAATATATAAAAATTGCTCGTTTAAAGATATGTTGAAATAGAATGCTATTTGGCTCCAAGAAACTATGACGCCATGAGAAAATGTATGAAGCTACTTCTTTTGCTCTTTGGAAAATGATTGTTTTGACGTTTAGAAAAAAGTACCTGATAATATGAGTTGTTGAAAAGTAGCGAATTATCAAGGATCTTTGATAAAAACAAACATAAATAAATAATTTTGACTTGACTCAAAAAGAGTTTTTACGTTCCACATTTCACACACTCACATTATCTACCAAACCTGTTGCTGCCGACCCTACCGAATCACCTAAGTAAGAGCCAATCCCTTGAACGACCTTGAATAATAAAAGAGAGCTGAACCTGATCCGTCGACTTTCGATCTTTACAGCTGTGATAAAACAGCTTAAGCAGTGATAAAGCAGCAGGATTTCTGCGGATTTTACGAGATCGCTTGTAGTTATTTAAAAATAAACTACCTTGGCGACCGAGCTTTGTTCGGTTACATTTCAAACATTACCTACATTTTTTTAAACTTGTCTTAAAACAATACAAACGAAAAAATTATATATAAACTTGAACATAAAAAAGAAAACAAAAGTAAGTCACCGAGTGGAATTCGAACCCGCATTACTCTTTCTAGCCGTCCGCATCCTTAACCGCTGAGCCAAATGGATAGCGGCTGGCGCGACGAAATTAGCGACTATATTCTGCAATTCTGGAAAAACTGAAAACACTTCGTGAACAAGTTTATTTTCCAAATTAAATAATTGGCCAAGTGCGTGTCGGGCCACGCGCAGTGTAGGGTTCCGTAGTTCCGAATGCCAACTTTGAGTTCTTGCCACTAAAAACGTCTTAAAACTAAGATCTATTGAATTTGTATGAAAATGTCGTTTTTCAAGTACATTTTATAAGTTGATCGCCTATAACTTTTTAATTTGTATACTCTACTCGGCTCTGATAGTTTTCCTTCAAACTATATTATATATGTATTATAATTGTGATTTTTTCACGTGGCCATATATAACCGTTTAGCAGATAGAGCCCCCTCTATCTTCTAAACGCTGGGACACTTGACTCGAACAAAAATTTGAACTTTAAACCCAAATATTTCAGGAATGGATCCCTAAATCGAAAAATGGTGTTCACAAGCTAACAATATTTTTGAAAGACCTATTCAACGATACCCCACTCAATGTGTTTGTCGAGAAAAAAAAATATTGACTACGTCTTTACTTGTATGGCAGCTATACTGTAAATTTTTTTTTTTCCATTTTTTGTTTTACGACTTTTTCGCCATAATTAATATACATATCCATGCCAAATTACAGCTTTCTAATACTTATAGTTTCTCTGTAGGACCGTGGACAGACAGACAGACAGACAGACAGACATGGCGAAACTATAAGGGTTCCTTGTTTACTACGGAACCCTAAAAACCTCCGATGACACCTTCTAGTGATGAGTGGCGGAACTACATAGTATTCTAAGTGGAATTGATATCATGCCGTCTATTATTTGCCCGGTAAATTACAAAAGCCAACTTTGTAGCGTTAACACCCAATAACTTTTAAACGACTGAACCAATTTTCATAAAACATGGCTAAGAACCACGTGGTGCTTTCACGTAAAAAAAACCGTATTGAAATCGGTCCATTCGTTCGAGCGTTACGATGCCACAGACAGACAGATAGACCGATAGGCATTCGCGTCAAACTCATAACGTTGTCGGGGGTTGAAAACACTTGTTTTTATATTTCACTTATTGTTTATACGACGACCTCCGTGGCGTAGTGGTCACCATGCTAGTCCGCCACCCAGAGGTCCGGGGTTCGATTCCCGGTCAGGGCAAGTTGGAGAATGGCCTTTTTCAAATTGTCCTGGGTCTTGGATGTGTATCTATATATGTATTTGTTATAAAATATAGTATCGTTGAGTTAGTATCCCATAACACAAGTCTCGAACTTACTTTGGGGCTCAACCAGTGTAATTTGTCCCAAAAAAAAACTCCGTGGCGTAGTGCTCTACGCTAGTCCGCCATTAAACGTTTCTTTATACGATGCTCGTGCAGGGCAAGTTGGTAAAGGAACTTGCCCTGACCGAGGATCGAACCCAGAACCTCCAAGTGGCAGCTCTACGCCACACAGTACGTCGTACAAGTTAAAATTAAATCCTAAAAAATGTTTTTCACAAAAAGGTAACTAAACACATAAGTGTTTTTATCCAGAAATATGTCTGGATAAAAATATCCCACCTGGGTGCACACGGCTATTACAACTCGAGCAACAAGAAAACTTTAACGCTATTCTGGCTAAAACCTGCCGTCCGACAGCCGTAAAATGAAAGCCAGGTCGAGTATAACACGCACATAAGGGTTCCGTACTAACTAGTTCTAACTAGGCTATTTTTACGACTTCAAAAAAGGAAGGGGAAATTCTATGTTTGACTGTATATTTTTTATGCATGTTTACCGATTTCTCCGTCATTTGTGGACCGATTTTCAAAATTCTTTTTTTATTTTTTTATTCAAAAGAGTGCACTTCCCATGTGGTCCTATACAATTTTTCATCAAAATCGGTTGTGTAGTTTGGGGGTGAAGTTGGTTTTTAGTTAGGGAAAATTATACTGTTATGTTTTTGGTTAATATTTTATATAAAACTAAAAATAACACCGAAAAGAAACATATTTTTTAAAACAGCTAAAAACTGGTTAATCAATGAAGTAGTAATTAGCTTTTCAAACATAACATGGGAGCGTCTCTCTATCTCTTTCGTACTCGCGAGACCTAATCGCAGTTACGTCAAGAGCTCTGTGCATGCATCCTTTTTCAGTTACTTAACTTTCAAAAATTTGTTTGTGGAATCAGTTTTTCGAAATTTTTCAAAATATCGGAAATATGTGAGTTGGAAACTATAAAAATATTATAATTCAGCCAGTTCAAAAAATTTTAAAAAATGTCACAGTCCTTCTTAGGGTTCCGTACCCAAAGGGTAAAAACGGGACCCTATAACTAAGACTTTGCTGTCTGTCCGTCTGTCCGTCTGTCTGTCACCAGGCTGTATCACAAGAACCGTGATAGCTAGACAGTTAAAATTTCGCAAATTATCTATTTCTGTTCCCGCTTTAACAACAAATACTAAAAATACTTTTGCTCGATATCAATAATTGCAACTTGAAATATTCTCAACATACTCAGTTGTATTTTTAATTTAATAATAAATAATAAAATATATATAATTAAAGGGGGCTCCCATACAAAAAACTTGATTTTAATATATAATGGCACGGAACTCTACGTGCGCGAGTCCGACTCGCACTTGGCCGGTTTTTCATAACCCTTGTTAAGACTTACCTTTTTTGTCCGATAAACTTTAACGGATCGGAGTGATTCGCGAGGTCTACATCTCACACAGCCACTAGTATAGTTTGAATAGGTAATGCATTTTCAATGCTGGTCCCATGCTGGTCTGGGAGAAATAAAAAAAAACTTAGAATGTACCAGCTGCTTCTCTTCCCACGCAGATAGTAAAAGCCGATCGAGAGAATGGGCAAAAATGCAAATCATGTTAACAGGCGATGCGGCTAGCAACCCATCACTGTATTGATTGCTTTTCCATCTTCTCGCCCACCATGACGCTAAAAGTGGCTTTTGGGTCTTGCGGCCCTGGGCTCTGCATAGAACCGCAAGACCCAAAATGCTCTGTCTGCCCCATTAGGGATAAAGACGTGATAGTATGTATGTATATATGTATGCATTTTCAATGTCTAAAAACCCTATAAAAATATTCTATCAACTATCAATCAGATTGGTTGACCTTTACTAACTTTATTAGGTCTAGTCAACGTTTAGACACGGAACCCTACAAAAAAAACCATGACTGCAAGTTCTAGGTGAAACGTTGCGAAAATTATGAAAAGTTGCTCGCAATTTTTCGTTCCATAAAAAATGTAATTTATATTCGTTTGAGTTTATGAATTTTCAAGTGGCCTGATAGACAGCCTTGTTGGATAGGAACTATTTAACAAAGGTAATTTTTACCTGGCATATTATTATAATGTTTAAATAGTGTTCGATATAAAACAGGGGCCGCCCTAACTACGTAGAGTATTTTTGAGAATTTTTCTCCTTCACACTCATTTTAGGCTTTTAATATATAAAAAGAATGTGTCCGATTTCGCCATATTTTTGTCTAGAAACATGTTTACATTAAATTCGAACTGATTCTCTGACATTATATTTCATATTTTTTTGAAAAAAAAACTATTACTTTATTTTTTAGACCCCTACCCCCAGGGGAGATTTGGTGAGACTTTGCTTGACCCCCTCCCCACCTAATCACCTCAAGTAATTAATGGACGCCCTACACTGGTTTTGTTATGACAACTTTGTATGTACCATCTGAAAAATATAATTCTAACCCGTTTAGGATATTTTAATTGCCTTGTTTCCACAGCAACCTACGCTACGCTCACACGAAACTTTTGATTTCTTATTTCATTAACCGACTTCCAGAAAACATGAGGTGCTACACCGCAAATCCAGCTCAACATTTGCATCTCCGTGACACGCAGTTCCTGCTTAGTTTGTCTCCAAAACTATGATGTGATGAGTATATATTTTATACAAACCCAATAGAAGATGTTTGCTTTGAGGTTAAGAAAAAAAAATTATTTATCTCGTTGGAATCGGATTATGGCCGTAAATAAACAAGTAAACATTGTCGCAAACTTATAGTCAGTGGTCCGACAAAAAAGTCCTTGTGAAGCTTGCTGATGGAAAAACTTTCACGTGCAATAGAAAGTCTTATTCAGAGGTATGAATGAATGAATGAACGTTACGGACAAAGAAAGGTGCGCGATATTTGTGTTTATTTTCAGAAAACGCAGAGGTTTATCGTTCAAGCCATATTTTTATTTAAATATGATTTATTCGGCCTTTTTTGTTAGCAATACAAGCGTTGCAACTCAATGCGCTAGATGACCACAAGTTAATAAATAATAATGTATAATTATGGACAAATTACACTGATTGAGTTACTTTTTAGTAGCCCCAAAGTAAGTTCGAGACTTGTGTTTTGGGATACTAACTTAACGATACTATTTACGATAAACATCCGAGACCAAGGACAATTTGAAAAAGGCCATTTTCCAACTTGCTCTAACCAGGGATCGAACCCGAAACTGAATATACTGTATACCCGTAATAGTATATACTTACTGTATTTTTTTTACATTATTAATCTAAAATCGTGTTGAAAATGAATATGATCTAAAGTGACATCATTTTGTGACGTTGTATCTTACGAAGTGTAAAGAATAATTTTATTTTGACCCAGTTATCTACCCCATTATGACAGCATCTTTATAAGCGTACGTAACGAACACAAGGATATCATCATCATCATCATCATCATCATCAAATTGTCAGCCCTTCTTCCGCCCACTGCTGAGCATAGGCCTCTCTTCGTCTACGCCACTAATCTCGGTCCTGTGCAATGATGAGAGCAGCACAAAGATATATTATATTTAATTAATTAGCAAATAATTTATTTTGTTAACTAAGCACATCACGTACTAACTGGACGTATAGATTCAATATAAAATATAATACAATGTTATATTGAATCATCTACACATCCTTAATTTAATATTCTTGTGCTCATTACGAACGCTTATAAAGATACTGTCATATGTGGACACTAATTGGATGGAAATAGGTTTCTCGAGTACTTCAGTGTTTCAAACAACACGTCAGATAGTCCTGTCATCACTAGATAGCAGTTGTCGTAAACCTATGTGACAAACCTATCATCATCAGGTCTTTTTAGTCTCCACTGCAGGAACACGACCCTCTCTATACTACTCTGCTACTGCAAGCCATATTCACATAGCTATAACAGCTTGAAAAATCTGGCCATTGGCCACACACTCATATAAAACTAGCTCTGCCCGTGGGTTTCGCTCCCCGTGGGAATTTCGGGATAAAAACTATCCTATGTCCTTCCCTGGGTATCAAACTATATCCATATCAAATTTCATCTAAATAGGTTCAGTGGTTGAAGTGTGAAGTGGTAACAAACAAACAAACGGACAAAGAAACAAATGTATAAACTCACTTTCGCATTTATAATATTAGTAGGATTAGTAGGATAGGATCGGAAAAAGGGTTTTACAACGTAGATAAAAACTATTAAACTCAGTAAGGGCTTAGTTAGTCCAACACCAAAAGTCCTTGTAAAGCTTTGTGATGGAAAAACTTTCACGTGCAGTACAAAGTTTCATTCAGCCGTCTATGTGAATAAATGAATGAACTTACGGACAAAGAAAGCAGTGTGGTTGATATTCAAAAGATTTCCAGGTAACAAAGGTTTTCAAATTCAGGCCAAGTGTTTTTATTTTACTTTATACACAAATACAGTGTAATGGCTTAAATCCTAAGGCTTTATCTTCCAGTGAAATAACCAGGTGATGTGGAGATTGACCGAGTGTGTGGGTAGTGCTAAACTCGAATATACATATATACCTTTTAAACAATGCAACGGATTTTAATGCGGTTTTCATCAATCGATAGATTGATCCTAGAGAAAGGTTTTGTATTTATAATGCATGCCCGTGCAATGCCGCCGGAGAGCCGCAAGTGCTATGTTTGTATACACGCCGACTTTTCAATGGTTTTGAAAAAAAAAATGTCGTATAGTAAATATTTTTTTTTAAGTAATTAAATTCCTCTATCCATATACGTAATCCAAATTTCTGTATGTCATAAGATAAAAAAGTTGCGTAAATTATTTTCGATCGAGACCACATAGTTAAGCAGGCCAAAACAGCTGCGTGAATGTCGATGACCTACTCCGGCCGGCGGGCGGTGTAAAGCGGCGGTACTACTACTAATTGATCTCACAATTTTGCTTTCGAGTTTTAGTCAACATTTTTTGTTTCAGAATTTTTATTTTGACTAGCTAATTAGGTCTTACTAACGATGCCTATGAAGTGGCCTTCGGCTCCAAAACCAATAAAATTTCACCGTGTATAAATGTATTCGTTAAAATAAATCCCTTCGATTTTTCAACATCAACATTACTTCAATTACCTACTTTCCAACAGATCAAATCGAATACTTTTTTCTAAACGTCATAACAAACATTTTATATGGGATTTACCTATATGAAATGTACACTTGTGACGTCATAGTTTCTCGGAGTCAATAGGGGTGACGACAGGGTCCGAAAAGTATGATTGTAATTAGTCCGTCTTTTAGATTATCCAAAAATAATGGACCCGTATTTTACAGTTTACCAAAAAAGTAAAAACTCACAAAGATACGGAGCGTCAAAGTTCCGGAGTGGGGGCTTGCGACGTCACACTTAAGTAAAAATCGTGCTTAAGTGTGACGTCACGAGAAATTTCAATGCGCTGTATCTTTGTCATTTTTGGTTTCTCAGAGAAAAGAAAAAATACATGTACAATATTTTTTAGTAATCTAACCGATGGACGTGATTTTAGATTTATTATTGCAGAAAAACTAATATTCTTAAGAGCGATAATAGGTATGACGAATGGAAAAATATTTTTGGTAAAAAATAATCTTAACAAGTGACATAATTTTGTGACGGTTTATTTTCTTAACAGTACCAAATAGTTACTTAGTCCAAATTATTTATAGCCTAATTAGAACACAATGCTACCTTAATAACGCCATAAGCCATAACAATACATATCATCTTAATTAGGCCTATTAACGCCGAGAAGCCTCTGTTGCCATTATATGCCTGGCGAAGATAGGTACGTGAGGAACGACTAATGTGCCTTTAAGTGGTGGTAGCAGACACGCTACTTAGCCTGCGATTGCTTGATCTAGCTGCGATTTGCGATTTAGTCGCGTTTCTGAACATTGAACAAGTGAAAGTAAATAGCAAAACTTTTGCAGAGTCAATTTACTGGTGCAGGAACAGATTTTTGGCCTATCCGATTATATATCTTGTTGCAAAATTCTGGCTTTATATTTCTATCTTGCTTTTATTATATTTTATATTTTATTATATATGGTTATAGGTACCTATTTAAGGTCGGAGCAAAGCACTGGATGCAGGCTCTACATCTAGAGCTCTCAGATCTAGATCGATCATTTCGGAAATCGTTGGGAGAGGTCTATGTCCAGCAGTGGATGTAATGCGGCTGAAATAATAATATGAAGGCGAAAGTTTGTTACTTCTAGACGGGCAAACAGCTGGACCAATTTTAATAAATTTAGGTATGCAGGAAGTTGACACCCTGGATATATACATAGGCTTTTTATGGATTAACTTTAGGCGCGGGTAACACCGCGCGGCTGCGTAAGAAATATTAAGAAATACTTATGTTAGGCAGACTTATAGTTTTGTTCATAAGGCAAAACAGCAAAATCGTTAGTCGCAGCTTTTAAGTATCAAGTCTACAACGGCCTTTAAAGTGGCTATTTAGACAAAGCCGTCGCGGTAATAGAGCCAAGTTTCGGCTTGATGTCTCTTGAATCTACAATGTTTCCTTTAATTACAAACTTCAAACTGGAGCACAGCTAATTATAATACTACATAATACCTATTTTCTATTACAAAGAAAAAAGACGTGTGGCACTCGGGGACTGCCGCGGTAAAGCTATTGCAAACAAGGAAGGACGGCAACGTCGCAAACGGACGACGGAGACGAAGCGGCAACCTACATGGTAGGCGGAGTGGGGAGAGCGTGAGGTTTTTTCGTTACGGAATTTCTGGATTCGATCCCCGCGCTCAAGGCCCGCGATAGAATTTATTTCAATTTATTTCAATTTATTTATTGCTTTTCACATTATACATATATTAGATTACACTACACAGTCACTTCTTAGGTTAGTAGGTACAACATGAACCCTGTTAGGGCATTGCAACAGAAAATAACGGAACGGCATGCGGATTTTTTCTTAGTATATATCAAATTCAATGTTAAATTATTATGATTAAAAATGTAATTTCTTTTTATTGATGTCTTTAAATTTAATTTAATTTTGGTCATATTTTTTATTTTATTTAATGTGTCGATACTATACTATAATATTTAATAACGTCCAAATGTTGTTTTAATTTAAATGTCAAATATATTAAATGTCAATGCAGATTATGTTATTCGTCATTATCATTTATTGTATATTTTGTCAAATCTTTATCATTAAAAAACTCGTCCAATGTATAATAATTTTTATCTATAAGCAGGGCTTTTAATCTTTTAATAAAAATCGAATTCTTCTCCTCTGCTCTAAGCAGGTCTGGGAGGGCATTATAGACTTTAATTGTCATTGCAAGCGGCCCAGAATTAAATATTTCTAAATTACGAGTGTTATTCGGCCTCGCTAACATATTCTTCTTCCTTGTGGGATAGCGTCGCGGTAAATCGTCTTTTTTCGTGTAATATTGGGGATATTTTCTCATAAATTTACTAGTTTCTAAAATGTATATGCATGGCAATGTCAGTATTTTTAAATTTTTAAAATATGGCCTACAGCTTTCTCTGTCTTTAATATTTTCTATGATACGTATGCATTTCTTTTGAAGAATTAGCAATCTATTCGCGTCGGTACTATTTCCCCAGAGTATAACCCCATATGTAAGCCACGAATATGCATATGCATAGTAAGCTGTTATCGCCGTTTTGTTATTCGTGGATTTTTTGAGTTCCCGAAGTGCGTATGTAAATGTTTGTAATTTGTTTACTATTTTGTCAACGTGATCTTTCCAATTCATATTTGTGTCTAGTACCATTCCCAGTAATTGAAAGGATTTGACAGTCTCGATATCTTTTCCATTATAGCTAAATTTTATATTTAAAGATTCTTTTTGATGTGGTCTAAATTCAATTATTTTCGTTTTATTAAAATTTATTTCTAGATTATGATCAGTTAACCACGATGTTACTTTGTCCATATTTTCGGTAAGCATATTGTTTAAATTATAAGGTTTTGAGTAAGGTATCAGTAGTGATACGTCGTCCGCGAACAGTACACATGTCTGAGTCATTGTTTTAGGTAAGTCATTGATGTAGATGAGGAATAATAAACATCCGATAACGCTCCCTTGGGGAATCGAACATTTCACACATTCTACATCTGATCTTACTGTTGTAATCGTCCTATTGTCGTAGTCATAGTGCTCGATTTCTACAATTTGTTCCCGATTTTTTAGGTACGATGCATACCAATTGTGAGCTACTCCTCTAATACCTACTCCGTACAGCTTGTTTAGCAGTATTTTATGTAAAACTTTGTCGTACGCTTTCGTCATGTCCAGCATCGTACCTACAGCATATTTTTTATTATTAATTGTAGTTAGTATTTCTTGGGCGTAATTATATGTCGCGAGGGTAGTTGACCGATTTTTTCGGAACCCGTTCTGGGAGTCATCAAAAATACCGTATTTTTCACAAAAGTCGTACGTCTGCGTTCCAATTGCTTTTTCAAAAATTTTTGACGCAGTGCAAGGTATCGCTACTGGACGGAAGTTTTCTCTTTCGGTTTTCTTTCCTTTTTTGTGTATGGGCTTTATTAATGATGTTTTAAGCCTATCTGGGAAAGTGCCTTCCACGAAGGATTGGTTAATAAGTAAAGTGAAAGGAAAGGTAAGTTCATCCGCACACATTTTAAATAAAATTGGTGGAAACTCATCAACGCCGCAACTATATTTACTTTTTAATTCTCGCAGAATGGTGTTTATTTCAGCCATTTCTACCGGACGCAAGTACATCGTGTTGTCAGGCGAGTGCATCACCGGGCGACCTTGAGGCAGCTGCTTTCCGCTCGGTATGCCCACTGATGCAAAGTATTTATTGAATGTATTTGCAACTATTTTTGGGTCGGAAGTAATTTTATTCTGGACGTTCAATTTTACATTTTGTTTGTGTTTTTTTGAGGTTTTGTTTGTATGTTCTTTTATTACATTCCACATTGTTTTGACTATGTTCTTTGACTTTTTTACTTGTCTAATGTAATCGAGTCTTTTTGATTTTATGACGGTTTTCTTTAATGTTTTTAGGGTTCCGTAGCCAAATGGCAAAAACGGAACCCTTATAGATTCGTCATGTCTGTCTGTCTGTCCGTCCGTATGTCACAGCCACTTTTTTCCGAAACTATAAGACCTATACTGTTGAAACTTGGTAAGTAGATGTATTATGTGAACCGCATTAAGGTTTTGACACAAAAATAGAAAAAAAACAATAAATTTTGGGGGTTCCCCATACTTAGAACTGAAACTCAAAAAAATATTTTTCATCAAACCCATACGTGTGGGGTATCTATGGATAGGTCTTCAGAAATGATATTGAGGTTTCTAATATCATTTTATTCTAAACCGAATACTTTGCGCGAGAGACACTTCCAAAGTGGAAAAAAGTGTGTCCCCCCCCCCGTAACTTCTAAAATAAGAGAATGATAAAACTAAAAAAAAATATATGATGTTCATTACCATAAAAACTACCAGCGAAAATTGGTTTGAACAAGATCTAGTAAGAAGTTTTTTTTTAATATGTCATAAACTGCAATTTACCTTTCATTCAATCAAATCAAATATAAAAATTAAAAAAAAAAATACTACTACGGAACCCTTCATGGGCGAGTCCGACTCGCACTTGGCCGCTTATTTCATATTTTTTGTAGTAATTTTTAAGAGTGTCACTTTTTGTAGTATTAGTCAATATTTTTAATAGTCTTTTATTTTTACACGAAATTTTTATTCCTTTGGTAAGCCACTGTTTTTTTGTATTTGGTTTTATTATTATTGTTTTTTTGGGAATGCATTTATCTAAGATTTTTTTCAAAATATCGTCAAAAGCGTTGTAGTTTTCATTAATAAATAGAAGCTATGCAATAGCTTAAAAAAAATATTGTGTGTTTGTTTGTAATGTATAATGTAATGCCGTGTGGTTTCCGGCAGTAAAATAGGACCACTCCAAGTCTTCCGTGGATGTCGTAGCAGGCGACTTAGGAATAAATGCTAAACAAAGCTTATAAACATCAATGAGACCTCTCCAACCCGTCTGGTCAGCGTTTAGAGTGTAGGCCAAAGCCTCTGGCTGCTCTGGCCAAGTATAACTATAGAAGTACAGAGAGAGTCGTGCTCCTGCAGTGGAGACAAAAAAGACCTGATGATTATGATGATTTGTTTGTAATGCATAAACTCAAAAAGTACTGGTCCGATTCTAAAAAATTTACTCCTATAAAAAGCTAGATTATCAACCAGTGACATAGATTAGGTGAATATCCACACTAATATATAAAGCTGAAGAGTTTGTTTGTTTGTTTGTTTGAACGCGCTAATCTCAGGAACCACTGGTCCGATTAAAAAAATTCTTTCGGTATTAGATAGGTCGTTTATCGAGGAGGGCTATAGACTATATTGCATCACGCCCGCGACTTCACACGTGTGGTTAACGCGGGCGAAGCCGCGCGCTGCCTCTAGTGAAATATAAATTCTAAAATGTAAGCTAAATAAATAAAATAGATAGATATATACGGACAAATCACACAGATTGAGCTAGCTTCAAAGTAAGTTTGAGACTTGTGTTATGGGAAACTAACTCAACGATACTATATATATATTATATCAAATACGTATATAGATAAATGTTAACGCTGCACATCACTATGCATGCGGCACATCACTACGCGGGGTCGCGCGGGACGCGCGGAGGGCGGATCATCGAGCGTCGTCGACGATCGCACTCCACCCCACTTCCGTCCAAACGCAGAGAGGAGCAAGACGTGCGCGCGTCGTGTCAATTACGAAGTGTTTTGATCGCGCGTGCATAGCGTATTCAATAATCTGTTTTGCATTGTCATACTGTCTTGAAGCAAGTCAATAGCGAACCATTCAAAGTAATACCTATCTATTTATTTCGCTATCATCACATCAAACACAATCATCCTGGACGTCTCAGCCTACGAGCCTGCACAAGTTCGAGCCGGATCCTGCTTTGGAAGCAAGCCGAGCAGCCGCCATTTTGTGGACACGGCGTTGGTGCCCAGTTACCAGTTACCAAAGGAGGAAAAGTGAGAATCCATCTCTACGTGTCAGCACGGGTGACGTCACAGCCCGCGACACTGGTGGCCATCGCGGCTGGCGTGCTTGGGTTTGACTGCTCGCTTGGGTGTGTGCCTTGCTTGTTGCACTGGATGTTTCCTTCAAGAGCTTAAAATTTACGTAACATTTTTAATTTCTTTTTTTTTGAGTCACTTGCTATTTTACCTAACCTAAAGTGCACATTTTTTCCAGCTGGTCAGAATTTTAGTTTATGTTGTGTTGACTGCATCTTTGCACTAATTAGCTTCAGTTTCATACTTTCACCATGTCATCCGTGGATATAAAGTCACTTTTAAAGTCACGAGCTTCGATAAAGGCAAAGCTTACAATTTTCAAAAAATATTTAGATTCATTATTGCCTAGTAAGGAATTAAATAAATTACAAACTAACGAATTACAATTGAGATTGAATAGGATAAAGGATTTATACTGTGTATTTGACACAACTCAGTGTGAAATAGAAAATTTATCTGAAATTCCAGGTGACGAGGAATTTAAGGAGCGAGAAAACTTTGAAAATTTGTACTACGGGACTCTTGCATCAGCGGAGGCACTACTTGATCGAGCCATTGCACCTGACGATGGCTGCTCGGGGACAGGTTCTAGTGGTAACACCGCACTACCAGGTTTGGCAAACATAAAGTTACCTATAATACATTTGCCTTCCTTTTCGGGACGCAGTCAGGATTGGCTTGAGTACCGAGATACTTATTGTTCCCTTATACACAATAATGCATCTGTTCCTAAAATCCATAAATTCCATTACTTGAGAGCGTCATTAAAGGGTGATGCTGCAACTATTATACAGTCATTAGATTTTTCTGTTGAAAATTATGATATTGCTTGGGGATTAATTTGTGATAGGTATAATAACAAAAGAATTTTAATTCATAACCACATTAAGGCTTTGTTCAATGCAGAACCAATACCTAAGGAATCCTCCAAGTCAATACGTGATATTATGGACATAGTAAACAAAAATTTGCGTGCTTTAAAGTCATTAAACTTACCTGTCGATCACTGGGACACTTTGATAATATATATGATTTCAAGTAAATTAGATACAGCTACTTTGCGTGATTGGGAGATTTTTTGTAATAAGTTAGACGATACACCCACACTAGAACAATTCAATCAGTTTATGAAAAATAGGTCAAATTTACTTCAGACAATGGAAGAATCACACACAAATAAATCACACAAACAAAGTGACATCTCATCCTCTCGTCCTAAAACATTTGTAGCAACACCAACAGCTAAGTATATTTGTCCTGTATGTAAAAACAACCATTCTATTTATCAGTGTTTTAAATTTAAGGCCATGCCAATCGAGGCTCGCATTGAATTAGTGAATAAACTAAAACTTTGTAAAAATTGTTTGCGTCATGAACACAAAAACAGTGTATGTAAGCTAGGGAATTGCAAGTTGTGTTCTCAACGTCACAATAGTCTCTTGCATCTTGATAAGAACCAAAACACTGTAAATTCTTCGGATTGTGTTGTTCTTCCTACATCACAAACTTCTAACTCACCGCAGGCATCCAACCAAAGGGCTGAGGTTTCACAGCAAATTGCACTCTCATCTACACATAACCACACTCAAGTTCTACTATCTACTGCAATAATTAATATTGTTGATGAACAGGGTTGCTTGCATCCTATCCGAGCATTGCTTGACAACGGAAGCACTTCAAGTTTTCTTACAGAATCCGTAGTACAAAAATTGAATATTCCATGTCATTCTACATTTGTCTCTGTACAAGGCATAAATAAACAGTTGTCAAAAATAACAAAGGGATGTGATGTAACTATATCTTCTCGCACAAAGGGTTACACAGCCAATGTTAATTGTTTTGTAGTAAAACATATCACTCAGTGCATCCCAGCCAATGAAGTCAATTGCAATTATTTTGCTATTCCCCAGCACATCCACCTCGCAGACCCTACATACAATATTCCGTCCGAGGTGCAGATGCTGCTTGGTGCAGATCTTTTTTGGGAGGTATTGATGAATAATCAGATATATTTAGGTCGAGGCAAACCAACTCTTGTTGAAACTACACTTGGGTGGCTGGTGTCAGGTTCCATACAAGTCACACATTTACATGGTCACTACAAGGCTGGCCATACTGCTAATCATACAGTCCACTGCAACTTCTCAAATAATATTGAGCTTCAATTAAACAAATTTTTTGAATTAGATTCACTTTCTACCACTCAACAAATCTCGTCAAAGATTGAGAGTGAATGTGAAAGGATCTTTCAACAGACAACTTTTCGCCAATCAGATGGTAGGTTTGTGGTGACTATTCCCTTTAAGGAACCACCCGAGTGCTTAGGTGATTCAAAATCTCAAGCTTTACAGCGGTTCAATTCATTAGAAAATAAATTCAAACGGAATCCTGAATTTAAACAAAAATATATTGAATTCATGTCAGAGTATGAAAGATTAGGACATATGTCAGAAAACAAGGATAAACAGGATAATGAGGTTCAATATTTCTTGCCACATCATGGTGTATTGAGGGAAGATAGTTTGACAACCAAACTTCGTTCTGTTTTCGATGCTTCAAGTGTCACCTCATCAGGTAAATCATTAAATCAGATTCAATATATAGGTCCGCCTGTCCAAGATGATTTGATAAGCATATTGCTTCGATTTCGTCAGCACAAATTTGTAGTTACGTCTGACATTGAGAAAATGTACAGACAAATCTTAGTAGTAGAAAGTCAGCGTAACTTACAACAAATATTTTGGAGATCAGATCTCAACCAAGAAATAAAGCAATACAAACTTAACACAGTTACATATGGGACAGCGTCAGCACCCTTTTTAGCAACTAGATGTTTGGTAGAGTTAGGCAATACATGTAAGGATAATGATGTAAGTGAAACAATCTTGCATGATTTTTTTGTTGATGACCTAGTAACAGGTAATGAAAGCAGGGACACTCTCGTGCATACATGCAAGGGAGTGATTCAGCAGCTAAATACAGCTCAATTTCATCTTAGAAAATGGAGATCAAATTGTCCAGAGTTACTTAAGCAAATAGTTGGCATTGAAAATAATGATAATGATGACTTAATAACATTAAGCAACCATGAAATGTCGAAAACCCTAGGATTACTATGGGATTGTAAAAAGGACACACTATTATTTTCATCAATTGACACACATTCACACAACCATTCACACATCATAAGTAAACGTCTTATTTTATCATTAATTGCACAAATATTCGATCCATTGGGATTGATCAATCCGTGTCTGCTACAAGCTAAACTTATTTTGCAGTCCTTATGGGCTAATAACATTCCATGGGATGATCAAGTTCCAATGGACATCGAATTACAATGGAAGTCATTTATTCAGTCAATATCAGCTATAAATAATTTGGAAATTCCTCGAAGAGTACTGTGTGACGCCTTTGTTAGGATAGAGCTTCATATATTTAGTGATGCTAGTCTAAAGGCATACTCAGCCTGTGCTTATTTAAGATCTATTTCAAAAAATGGCGATGTCAATGTTCATTTGCTAACTGCTAAGAGTAGGGTGGCTCCATTAAAACAAAAATTAACGACACCGAGGCTTGAGTTGTGCGGAGCTCTGTTAGCAACGCAGCTTGCAAAAAAGGTCATAGAATCATCTAGACTCACTATTAATTCACAATATTTTTGGTGTGATTCCACCATAGTCTTAGGCTGGATAAAAACTTGCAAAAGGGATCTAAAACTGTTTGTGTGTAACAGGATTAGTGCAATCACACAATTTTCTGAACCCAACACATGGCATTATGTTCCTACAGACCTAAATCCAGCTGACATAGGTTCTCGAGGTATGACTGCTGAACGCCTTCAACAGTCACAACTATGGTGGGAAGGTCCCCATTTTTTACACCAAACTGAAATACAATGGCCAATCCAACCTCAGGAAATAGGCATTCAAGCTCTACCTGAAATTAAAGCATCATGTCATTTGTCTGTCAAGGATTTTCAAGTGTATGATTTTACGGAACGGTTTTCTAATTTTTGCAAACTTCAGCGAGTCGTAGCATACTTACATAGATTTATCTATAACTGTCGCAACCCATCTAATCGTAAAGTCAATTCACTTACTTTACCAGAATTAAATCTGGCTAGTGAAACTTTGTGTAAATTTGTACAAAGAAGTGTGTTTCAAGACCAATACATGGCTTTAAAAACAAAAGGTAGTTTACCAGTTAGAGACAAATTGCTAAATCTAAACCCCTTTATTGATAAGGCAGGCCTCTTACGAGTTGGAGGTAGGTTATCTAACTCAAACTATGATTTTAACACAAAACATCCAATCTTATTACATGCTTCACATCATATAACTAAGTTGCTAGTTGAACACAATCATAAGATACTCTTACATGCAGGGCCGCAACTTTTACTAGCAACGCTTCGTCATAGGTATTGGATCATAAATGGTCGTAGACTCACGCGAAAAATCACACATGATTGTATAGTATGTTGCAGATATTCAGGTAGGTCTTTTCAACCCCTAATGGGTAATTTGCCTAAACAAAGATTGGAAGCAGAATATCCATTTTGTAGCTCGGCTGTAGATTACGCCGGGCCTATTTTGATTGCCGATCGGAAAGGTAGGGGATGTAAACTGAGAAAAGCCTATATTTGCATATTTGTATGCTTGGCAATACGAGCGGTCCACATCGAGCTTGTCACCGAGCTAACGTCACAGGGTTTTCTCGCTGCCTTAGATAGATTTATCGCTAGGAGAGGTAAACCTAGTACAATTATGTCTGACAACGGCACCAATTTTGTAGGAGCTTGTAACGAATTATCACAGTTTTTAAAAAGGTCTAGTGATAGCATTACTTCATTGGCAAGTAAACGCAACATAAATTTCAAATTTTGCCCTGCTTATAGTCCGCATTTTAATGGGTTAGCAGAAGGCTCAGTGAAATCGGTAAAGCATCACCTCAAGCGAGTATTAGGATTAGCACATTTAGATTACGAGGAAATGCACACTGTGTTAACACAAATAGAGGCAATATTAAACTCAAGGCCTATTACGCCTCTTTCGTCAGATCCGAATGATCTAATTCCCTTAACGCCTGCACATTTCTTGATTGGACGACCACTGACGATGCTACCTGCACCTCAGGTGGAAACAAGGAACATCTGCACACTCAGCAGATATCAACGTGTCCAAGCACTGAAGGCCCATTTCTGGAATCGGTACTACATTGAATATATTTCAGAACTACAAAAAAGAAATAAATGGATGACGACCAAGATCGAACCTCAGATCAATGACATGGTGCTGGTGAAGGACGACCGCATGCCACCCAGCAGCTGGCCACTGGGCCGCGTCGTGGCGGTGTTCCCCGGCACAGACGGCGTCAACCGAGTAGCAGACATTCGCACGAGAGCTGGAACCCCGAGGAGGGCGTTCAATCGACTGTGTCCTCTGCCAAGATTGGAACCGTCCACTGTTCCAAGGGGGGCAGCCTGTTAACGCTGCACATCACTATGCATGCGGCACATCACTACGCGGGGTCGCGCGGGACGCGCGGAGGGCGGATCATCGAGCGGCGTCCACGATCGCACTCCACCCCACTTCCGTCCAAACGCAGAGAGGAGCAAGACGTGCGCGCGTCGTGTCAATTACGAAGTGTTTTGATCGCGCGTGCATAGCGTATTCAATAATCTGTTTTGCATTGTCATACTGTCTTGAAGCAAGTCAATAGCGAACCATTCAAAGTAATACCTATCGATTTATTTCGCTATCATCACATCAAACACAATCATCCTGGACGTCTCAGCCTACGAGCCTGCACAATAAACATCCAAGACCATATAATATATCTTTCATAACACGGGCAAGTTTCAGAAAGGCAAAATAATATTTAAGGGTATGCTTAATCAGTTATATTGGACAGGTTTGCAATTCTTATGGTACTTCCTGGAGTCGAGAGAAATTTGGTAGGCATGTAAGCTAATAGCTAATACTGCAAAGGCAACAAAAAAATTAAAAAACTAATCCTAACCTAACCTATCCCCTCGGAATAGGACGTGGAAGTTTGTATGAGACTTGCACTAGATTCGCACTAACTACATAATCATGCAGTAAAAACTATTGAAAATATATAAACAACTTACAAAAATAAATGAACGAGATTATTATGTAGAGACATGCATTATTATTTCATTACCAGTTGTCTCCGGTTATATCCCTTTAATTAGACATTGTCTTCCTTCCTTCCTTGTACCTTTAATTAGTATAACATTTCTTAGAAAATGTTGTTAGAAATATACCACATTATTTCCAAGACAACTGTCAAAGTAAGGATCCTTAAATATAATGACTCAAAAATATTTTGTTTGCGATGAAACAAAACAGAAGCGAGGCAGCACTCACACTCCTTGGCTCATGAAATATTAAACTATGCTCATTTGAATTTAAGAACTCGCGCTGTCTGTGTTAATATACCCTTGGGTACACTGAAAAGCTGCTTTAGAAGTGTTTACCTCACAGTACCTTTTATGAAATTGCTTTTTATTTGAGAACGAGAAATTAAAAAGCTGATAATTAATGGATCTCGTCTCAATAGTTATATAAGAATCAAATTAATACAACAACAAAAACAGTAATTCGAACTTTGCACGCACTTTTAGATATATATTATCACCTATTCTGCAGTATACAGTATACATTACAATATCACCTATTATGCAGTATAAAATACAAGCTTTTATTTAATTTCACCTGTCCCGTTGTCTGTCTGTCTGTGTGTAATTAAATCTTGCAAGTTTTTGACCTACATCCTGGTTTCTGATTGAGCTGAAATTTGGCACGCATACGTATATCGCGTGACAATGCAATATTATAATAGCATGGAGCTAATCTGATTTTTTAAAGATCATTAAAACCTCCGTGACGTAGTGGTCACAATGCTAGTCCGCCACCCAGAGGTTCTGGGTTCGATCCCCGGTCAGGGCAAGTTGAAAAATGGCCTTTTTTAAATTGTCCTGGGTCTTGGATGTTTATATGTATATGCAATTTTTATAAAATATAGTATTGTTGAGTTAGTATCCCATAACACAAGTCTCGAACTTACTTTGGCTAGCTTAATCAGTGTAATTTGTATCTATATATTTATTCATTCATTTATTCATTAGGATTTGCAAGGATCATAGTAAGTGGAGATCCATAATCTCTATCTATCCCCATGGAAAACAGGCGTGAAAATATGTATGTATGTTATCCTTACTAATCCTTACTATTTAATCCTTATCCTTATCTACTAATATTATAAATGCGAAAGTGAGTTTGTAAATTTGTTTATTTGTTTGTTTGTTACCTCTTCACGCTTAAACTACTAAAACTTATAGTTTGATACCCAGATAAGGACATAGGATAACTTTTATTCCGAATTACACGGGGAGCGAAGCCCGCAGGCACAGCTAGTTAGGATATAATTCTATGAATGATACCTAATGGAGGTATCATTTGTAGGTTTATATCCTTGAACAACCTCATAAATGGTCATTAAATGTTTCGGGTTCATTTATGTTAGCAAAAATGGCGCAAACGCCACATAAACCCCTTTTTATGATGGCAAGGAGCATTTTTGGCATCTTAACCCTCTCGGAAACACTAGGCGTCACAATAAAACATTTATGACGCTTCAATGCCCTTCTTGGCGATTTGGAAACGGAGTGACCTGATACATTCGTCGTGCGAAATTTTCTTTTGTAAAAATATATGTAAGTATGTAATTTCATACTGGTATAGGAAAAAAGAGCTTAGAATGTACTGCTGTTCTTGCCACGCTATTCATAAAAGCCGATCGAGGAAGCCGGGTTCGATGCCCGGTCAACTCAAGGTGATAAATGACCATTTTTACATTGACCTGGGTCTTGGACGTTTATCTGTACCTATATGTATTTGTTATAAAAAAATCGTACGGTTGAGTTAGTATTTCAGTGTTCTCGGCCAACCGTTACTTGTCGAAGAATTTGAACAGAGCAGTAAAAAGGTTATTTCGATCTAATGTTGTAAGCTCAGCTGCAACGCCTATTTTTATGATTCGGATTTTCGGCCATTCCCTTGAAGTAAATATAAATAAATAAATACTGACAAATTGCATAGATTGAGCTAGCCCCAAAGTAAATTCGAGACTTGTGTTAGCAGTGAAGGACGGTTTTGTGTTAAATAGTTACTCAGCCAAGGTTATTTTGGTCTTTTGTTACTAGCTTGATGCAGGCACCTATGGTGCGGCTTCATTGTTGTTTATTTTAATATAGTGTCAGTGTTTTAATATTGTGTCTGGTATTGGCGAATCTCAAAGACTTCACTATTTTGATTACCTTGCGTTTTGTCTTACGCAGTATGTACATTATTCAAATATCCAATAGATAGCTTAAATAAGTACAGTCTTAATTTAATTTCTCAGAATGTTTCAAGTCAGTTCTCTCCTTTACTACGCTACGTAGAATCTCGTGCTCAGCGGCTATACACAGAGGCTAATGTGAATTTAAAGCTCCATTGAGCCCCATTTTCACTGAATGTAATGTTTCCTATAAAAGTATAAACCGTTCAAGAACCGCTTTTAAAAGAAACGGTCTTTTTTGTTCGGTTAGATAGTAGCTTTATATAATAGGACTATATATGTGTAGGTTTATTGTATTATTTCCTTTTTTTGGGAGATTCGCGGAACGTTCTTTTTGAAATTTTGAGTCCGGTGGTCCGAACGCGCCCTAACTTATTAGGATAAAATTATAATCCTATCCTACTTCTTCTTCTTATCGTGTGTGTTAGTGACTAACACTACTGTAAGAGTTTTTAAACCGCCTTAAAGGCCTCTTACATGGTTTTAGGTAACGACCAATGTCAAAGGCAGTGACCGGGACCGACGGCTTAACGTGTCCTCCGAAGCACGGATCGTCTTACTTATCAGACAATCAGGTGATCAGCCTACAATGTCCTTACCAAACTAGGATAACAACACAAAGTAGTTGCCCCGCCGGAAATCGAACCCGCGACCTCCGGGTATGAGCCGAACACTTATATTGTTTATTTGTTTGTTACCACTTCACGCTTCAACCACTGAACCTATTTAGATAAAATTTGGTATGGATATAGTTTGAGACCCATGATAGGACATAGGATAGTTTTTATCCCGAAATTCCCACGGGGAATGACGCCCACGGGCACATTTAGTATTATAATATTATTGACATACCATATTGTCTGTGTGTATGCACTTTTCACAAATACACGATTTATCTACCTATCTTTACTTAATGAAATGTATTATAAAGCAAAACATAGCTATTACAATTTTAACTCTTGACGGAAAAAATTACAGGACCTTCGCACTTATCTTACCAAAACTAAGAAGAAACTTCAGCCACACCTGGCTCCTTCAACAGTAATTTGATTTGTAATATCAACAAGAGGGTCCACAAGATACAATGTTGTCTCAGCGGCTGACTGTCTACAGCTCAGCAAATATTGTCCTGTCACTGACGAATTCCGCGTTTTTCTTAGTTTTTATAACAGGCACGACGAATGGAATAATATTTTTTGTCCATCGGTTACATTAATTAAAAATATTGTACACGTATTATTTCTTTTCTCTGAGAAACCAAAATAGACAAAGATACAGCGCATATAAATTTCGCGTGACGTCACGACTGGGTATGATTTTTACTTAAGTGTGACGTCGCAAGCCCCCACTCCGGAACTTTGGCGCTCCGTATCTTTGTGAATTTTTACTTTTTTGGTAAACTGAAAAATACGATTCCATTATTTTTGGATAATATAAAAGACGGACTAATTACAATCATACTTTTCGGACCCTGCCGTCACCCCTATTATCCCCCACCCCCTCCAGGAGGCAATTTGTCATGGTACAGTGGGGTGCTTATAATAATAAAAATATATTATTTGTTTAACATTTTTTTTTACTTCAATTGTATTTTATTTACTTTTTCATAATAACATTTTCTCTGACTAACCAAATTTTACAGCAACTTGTGTATTTTCTTGTGTATGTGTATGTGGTATCCGATGGTATATATAGGATGGGTTGGTATGGTAGGACCACTCCAAGTCTTTCCGTGGATATCGTAGACGACTTAGGAATTACAAGCTAAACAAAACTTATAAACATCAATGATACGTCTCCAACTCGTCTGGCCAGGGTGGAGAGTGTATGCCAAATTCTCTGGCTGCTCTGGCAGTACAGAGAGGGTTGTGCCCCTGCAGTGGAGACTAAAAGACCTGATGATGATAATGCTAAACCAAATTTTGCAAGTAAAGCAATAATGCAATGTAACCTTTGTATCCTACTAATATTAAAAATGCGAAAGTGAGTTTGCATATTTGTTTGTTTGTAACTTCACAACCACTGATCTTATTTAGATGATAATTAATATGGATATAGCTTGATACCCAGGAAAGGACATAAGATAGTTTTTATACCGAAATTCCCACGGGGAGCGTAGCCTACGAGCACAGTTAGTTTTAATATATGATTGAGAAGAAACTTCAAACACACCTGGACCTGATATTTGATTTGATGTTTCATAAGAGTCCTCAAGACACAATGTTGTCTCAGCGGCTGCGTGTCTACAGCTCAGAAAATATTGTTGTCACCGACAATTCCGCTCTTTCGGTCTTGACAAGATTATTTTTGTATTTTTTTTTTATTATTTACTTACTATTAGGGAGACCTTTGCCCAATAATGGGATCTAGCGAGCTCTAAATAATAATAGGACATATTTCGTCTAAGATAAAAAATACGTGCTAATTCGCACGTCTGGCCGGGACCAACGCGTCGTCAATTCACGCGCAATCGTGCGACTTCGCTTAAATTGTTAAAAATTTTACGTTTCGATGCGTTTTGACTCCCCGCTAGTATGAATAGGCCGAAGATGGAGAAAGGAATCAAAATAATGAAAGATTGACGACCTCCGTGTCGTAATGGTCAACACGCTAGACCGCCAATCCGGAGGTCCTGGGTTCGATCCCCAGCCAGGGCAAGTTGGAAAATGGCCTTTTTCAAATTGTCCTGGGTCTTGGATGTTTATCTATATATGTATTTGTTATAAAATATAGTATCGTTGAGTTAGTATCCCATAACACAAGTCTTGAACTTACTTTGGGGCTAGCTCAATCAGTGTAATTTGTCCCTATATATTTATTTATTTATTATTATTTATTGCTAGCCACATCGTCTATAAACATGAGTTCGCATAAAAATGCGAACTCATGTTTATTTCCTCCCTCGATCAGCTTCTATGATCTGCGCAGGAAAAGAAGCAGTGTATACATCCTATGCTTTTTTTTTCTTCATTCTTTTGTTTTAATGTTCTTCATGTAAGTTTGCAACCGCATTAAAGTCTCCTTACTCGTTTCGTCATAATCTCATCTCATGCTTAGATGTCTCCACTGCAGGAGCACGACCCTCTTTGAACTACCAGAGCCATACTTGGCCAAAGCAGCTAAAGAATTTGGCCTACACTCTCCACCCTGGCCAGACGGGTTGGAGAGGACTCATTGATGTTTGTAATCTTTGTTTACGTTGTATTACCTAAGTCGCCTTCTACGACATCCACGGAAAGACTTCGAGTGGTAGTATTCTACTCTGCCGGAAACCAGACGGCGAGAAACGTTTCTTAGTTTATCCTATGAATATAATAGGTAATATTTAATGAAGTATGATATATATGCATAAGTGTTTTATAATCCATTTGCTTTTAAAGTAGACAAGTTGAACATCAGCTTAGGACGGAATCAAGTAGCTAACGCCTGAATACACGCACAATGGATAAACTAAAAGCTTCTTAAAGCTCTACTATCCCTAAAGCTTCTATTTGTATTTAAGGGTACTAAAAAATAAAGGGAATGGTTTCTCAAGTTCTGTCAATTTTTTGTCGTTAATGACTGTGCCATCAAGGGATGGATTTGGGCTTCACTAAGGAGTACATAAGCATAGATACCAAGCTTAATTACCTATGCTGCGTAAAAAAGCGACGGCGTTCGTGGCAGGCATTTTAATTATTTTGAAACTACTAAGATGAAGCTGTAAAACATTTTAATCTATGTCATTGGTTAATAGATTCAGGTGTTACTTTGCGGAAGTTTAAATTACATACTATGTGATTTGAATTACTTTGTGTGATTCCGCCATGACTGGTGGCGGAATCAAATCACATAAGTACCTATATCAAGTGTAAGTAATCTTAATGTATGAAAATTCTTATTGTAGAAATATGTATATAAATTGTGTAATATATATTTAGTATTTAATTATAGTAGTTAATATAGTAATAAATAGGGCAACACTATTTCCTGTAAACTAGTTTCCGTTAGGAAAGAGTAGTTGTATTGATCTTGTCTATAAAAGCAAAATGAGCAATAGTCTGAGCCCTCTCCTCATTCGGTCGTTGAAGAATACAGATATTTGAAGTGATTCCAGCTGTCTTATTTTCATCACCCCACACAAGGTTATTTATAAGTAATAAAGTACTCAAAATAAATTCATTATGATTGTTTTTTTGAAAGATTTCCAGCGTTTTCCATTACATAGTTTTTCTATTTTGTGAAATCAAAATTTACTTTAATTTTACTTAGTCAATACTCTAAGACAAATGGAAGTAAACACAAAATATACCATCATCTGACCAAGGATTTTAATTTTAAAGATAATATGGGTGACGCTGATGTCTGATATTTGGTTTGAGTCTTAAATAAATAAATATAATGTATATATAGGCCAAATTACACTGGTTGAGCTAGCTCCAAAGTAAGTTCGAGACTTGTGTTATGGGATACTAACTAAACGATACTATATTTTATAGCTAATACATATATAGATAAACTTCCAAGACCCAGGACAATTTGATAAAGACCATTTCCCAACTGGTCTTAACGGGGGATCGAACCCGGGACCTCTTGGTGGCGGACTAGCATGGTGACCACTATGCCACAGA
This sequence comes from Acrobasis consociella, assembly GCA_963555685.1. Lineage (NCBI taxonomy): Eukaryota > Metazoa > Arthropoda > Insecta > Lepidoptera > Pyralidae > Acrobasis > Acrobasis consociella. The sequence goes on along the minus strand of OY743111.1, from coordinate 2,544,282 downwards.
GTCGTCATAAGTCTTCAAGTCTTAAGAATTTAACATGCTGCGTAATTTTAAATTATGACTTACTTGTCCATAAGTGGCATAAAGATGTCTAAAGCTCCTCTGTGCCTTAGAAAGCATGTTAAACCACTGCTACCTTTGCCTTAATATGGCATTCATGAAGCTAGGTCAGATGACTTTAGGCAGCTTGAACAATCTGACACCAGTGTGTTTAATACACGAAAAACTACAAATAAATAAATAAATAAGGGTGAGTCCAGCCAGAACATAAATGGCATCAATGGAGCGACGTCACATGCTATTAGGCAGCTTAAAAATCTAACACCAGTGTTGACCGCTTGCATACGAAAAACAACAAATAAGGGTCCAGAACATAACTTGTCTTTACAAAATATCTACTCTGTGTTTCGGGCTTTGGGTGAGCGAAGTCCGTCCGTATTTTTTGCGGGCAGGAAGCACTCATTATCCTGCAGGAGATTAGGCTTCTGTATGTAATGGCCAATGATGAGGCGATTCAATAATTTGGAGTCATCTAGCTTGCGCCTGTGACGTCACCGTGATATTCCATTTGAATGAGAGAATTTTAGCAATGTTTTCATTATTTTATTTATTTATAATTTTAATAAAACGAATCTTACATTTTATTTAATAATGTATGAGTTACATTTTATACAATTTTTGGTTCTACATAAGCTAAAAAGATTTTTAATGTTGTGCGAAATTTCATGTAGGTATGTAGGTTTTAGGTTTTCAGTTGTAAAGAGATCACATGTAGCTAGAAATGGGTAGTGTAAATAACACATAGCTGCTGCATCGGCAATATGGTATTGTACTCAATTATTTTTATTATTCATATCAATATGTAACATAATCCGAAATAGAAAAAAAAGGGAAACTGACAAGAAACAGCACTCTTGACGTCATAATGTGTCACGGGTAAGAAAGAGATAGTGAGATGTCACCACCTACGCTCCCACTATTTATTTAGATTTTATCTGCTTCTCTTCCCACGCAGATCGCAAAAGCCGATCGGGAGAATGGGCAAAAATGCAAATCATGTTAACAGGCGATGCGGCTAGCAACCCATCACTGTATTGATTACTTTTCCATCTTCTCGCCCACCATGACGCTAAAAGTGGCTTTTGGGTCTTGCGGCCCTGGGCTCTGCATAGAACCGCAAGACCCAAAATGCTCTGTCTGCCCCATTAGGGATAAAGACGTGATAGTATGTATCATGCTATTTTCAAAAAAAAATCACTTCAATGGTATTTATTGTTTTATATAATATAAAATAATAACCAAAAACATACACAGTAAAATAGCGTATTCCTTTTTCTTTGAACTTGACTGGACGCTGCGTGTCTAGATTAAATACCAACTTTAGCTACTAAACTTCTTTCAACATTATACTATGAGTATATAGGGTTATTCATTATCCATTGCCGCTTCGTAATAGGTGGCAATTTGTTGCAGTTTACAAATGGCCGCCGACAACTTGCGCGAACTTGCAGCCTGCAACTACTGCAGTTAATTTTAGCTGGAGACATTTTTAAAGTGTCCTCGCTGTTTCGCTCTATGTTTCATTATTTACAGCGTAGTCTCATAATAAGTATGTAAAATAAACTTAAGACCAATGAAGAAATTTCATACTATTCAAATCAGATACTTTTTACGTCAAAACAAACATTTTGTAAAATATTCTATGAGATTTGTGTAAAATATGGACTAATGATGTCATAGTTTCTTGTAGTCAAATATCGCTCTTAATATCAGTTTTTCCGCAATAATATATCTATTATCACGATTAAAATGTATATGATCAATACAATACAATACAAATTAACTTAATTGCACCATGATAAACATAAAAAATTACAACAATCAATGATAAGTGACATTACTTTGTAACGTTTTACGACCAAATAATTTATTTTGGACCCAGGAAACTTCCTTATTCTTGTGTCAATTTTTGCTAGTTGCCTAAATTAAGTTATGATAAACTATCGATAACCTCCGAGAATATTACGTGCCTTTTACGTTATGCATACAAATTCAACCACTGCTGAGCAATTGAGGTCGACATGCTCTTATACCCAACAAAACTTGCCTCTTTTTATTTTGTAAGCATAAAGTATATATCTAGGCCGAATCTACAAGGGTACAAAATACGAAGAAACTTCGAGAAAAGTGCCCTGTGCTTGTCTTGGCGGCTCACATGTTGAAAGCATTTTACCTTTTTTGTTGTAAAATAAAGAACGGCTAATGATAATTTATAGTTATGTGAAGTTGTCAATTAAATAGTAATACTGAAAAAAATCAAGAATTATTTTACTGAATATCTAAATTTTAATAAAAATGACATCTACTATGAAATCGAATATGCCTGTTGGTTTCCGGCAAAGTAGAATAAAGCCACTCCAAGACCTCCTGTGGATCTCGTAGAAGGTGGCTTAGGAAATACAAGTTAAACAGAGCTTATAAACATCAATAAGACCTCCAACCCGTCTTGCCAGCTTAGAGAGTTTAGGCCAAAGTACTCTGGCTACTCTGGCCAAGTATGGCTCTGGTAGTACAGAGAGGGTTATGCTCCTGCAGCGGAGACAAAAAGACCTGATGATGATAATGGAATCAAACATGGTCCTCGATTAAAGAACGTTCTTTAATCTGATTTATACTATGGAGGTTATTTACAGTTCACAAATTGCCGCTGGCAATTTGCGACAACTAGTGTCCTCGCTGTTTTACTGTTTCATCATTTTACAGCATAATAACAAAGGTTGATAAAAATGTTTAATTACTTTTTCTTTTGGGTGTTTTTCTGGCCAATTTTTTTGACAGAATTTTTAAAATCTAGCGTTTACAACCTATATTAATCTTTATTTAAGTAATTTTAATTACATAATCAAACTGTATTGTTCTGAGTACAAATATACTTAAACAAATGGCGGACTTAATACTAGAGCATTTTCTCCATAGGGATAAACAGAGAAAATTATGCGGCACACAAGCTTATGTAACTTCTAGTCACCCATTAACACGTTGAACGCCATGTCGGACACCATGTGGTCGACAGCATACTTTCCCCTGGGGCCGTACCAAAAAATAAAGAACGTCCAAAAACTGATAGGGGTTTTTTTTTGAAAATATCGATAAGAAATAACCTAAAAATAATGGGCAACTTATAGAACAAAGACGTTATGCATTATTTTCTGAGATGTTAAATGGCAGACACCAGTGTCCGTCACGGCCTGCTAGAACGTCCAACCGTATTTCCTTGCGCGGGCGCCGCGCGGGTCCTACTGTCGGCTCCCCCTGCACTGTGCCGCGCCGCCCTCACCTGCGAGCCCCAGCGAGCAAGACGCGCTTCACTCCTTCATTTGCCTTTGCGTTTGCATAGGAGAAGGTCGTGTTGTTAATGAAAATTAGGGTTCCTTTGAAGTTACTCCGCCATGACAACAATATCGTCGGCAAATCGAAGGTGAGTGATATACTCGCCATTGATGTTGATGCCAAATCCTTCCCGTTCCAGAAGCTTAAAGGCTTCTTCCCGGTGCAACGGTGAACAGCTTCGGAGATATAACGTCTCCCTGTCTTACACCCCTATGCAATGGAATTGCCCTCGTGCACTGCTCCTGTACTCGGGCTGACATAGTGGCATTACTGTATAAGCATTTCAACACTTCGATATACCGATAGTCAATACGACTTCGCTGAAGGGACTGAAGCACGGCCCATATTTCGATCTAATCGAAGGCTTTTTCATAGTCCATGAACCCCAAGCATAACGGCCGGTTATACTCCCTCGTCTTCTCTATAACCTGCCGCAGCGTATGAATGTGGTCCAAGGTACTAAAACCTTTACGGAAACCGGCTTATTCGGTAGACTGAAAGGCATCGAACCTGTTTGCGAGATGATTCGTGATGACCTTCGAAAACAAATTATATACATGACTCAGAAGCGTGATAGGCCTATAGTTCTTCAATAGGGTGTTATCTCCCTTTTTGAAGAACAGGACCACCACGCCCCTGCTCCAAGCTTCCGGCGTTACGCCCTCGAGCAGAACGGAATTAAAGAGCCTCAGAAGGACTTTCAGTACCGCCGTTCCGCCCGCTTTCAGAAGCTCTGCTGTAATTCCATCCTCGCCCGGCGCCAGGGCCAACCTAATCTCGTACAGGCTGATGTCCGGGATATCTTCGGTATAGTGTCGGGTTAGCTTGGCTCTTGGGTCTTTAGCCATTTGTTTACTGGGTTGTGAAACTGAGGTATACAGCTGACGGAGGACGTCGCGCCGCGCCGTCCTCCGTCTTCAGCTTCATCAATCGACTTTGCCCAACCGACATAGCTCTTGCAAATATTTTGGAGCCTTTGTTCTGCTTTATCGTCTCCTTAATACATTTAGTATTAAAAGGAGCGGATGTCGTGTCGCAAGGACTTTTGCTCTTGCTCCCTTTGTAAGTACTTACATACATACATACACATTCATTCGAAAAACATAACCCTCCGTCTGTCGCAGTAGGATAAAAAAGTAATGTTTCATATTTACTTTTACAAAATAAGTCGAAATATTGGTAAACCGTAGAATTATTCACGAAAAGATAACTTCTTACGTTAATTATTACCTACGGAACCCGGATTACTTATTGGATACGTGCTTGACTGATAACTATTATAATTCTTATGACTTTCTAGTGCAATATAAAGGCAAAAAATATGTTAAACTAACTGTAACCTCACTAAATTAAAAATCAAAACACCTAATGTAATGCGCTCAAAACAGTTTTTGGACACATCTTGTTGAAAAGCCCATAAATTCTAAGTCCTTTAATTTTTTTTTGTGCCAAGCGACCAGATTGTACTATGGGGCCGCGCGGATCACTTCCCCTTGTAAAAAGAATCGAAACGCTGTCTGCCGGCCGTGTAAAGGCATTTAAAGTCATCGAGGGTACGCGGACACACGGTGTTCGCCGCGGCGCCCTGGACCCGATATGATGCGGTCACATGATGTCTGCCGCGGCCCACTGGGCTAAACATGGTTTTAAGTCTGGCGTTCTACGTGTTAAGGTTCATTGTTTACTCAACGTTGCTTTACCCGCTAACATGCTGAGCTTCACTAGCTTTTGTATCAAGGAAACTCTATCCTTTAATATTTTCTAAGGGTATATGCCCGATAATTATAGTTGGAGCTAAGTGTCCACGCTGTTTCACTGTATCATCATTATAACAGCGGAGTCTCATTAAAAGTATGAAAACTAGACTTGGAAAAGCAAACATTCTGAATTAAAACATTCCAATGTTTGAAATCTTATTTCTTCTTCTGGTTTTTTCAAACTGCGCAATTTTGAAAAATTATAGTGTAGTGACTAAAAGTATGGCAACAAATGATATTTTTTATTGAGGTATAAACAATTGAGTAGATACTTTACTAAATAAAGTTTTACAGCGAAAAGGTCGACAAGCATAACAAGCTTTAAAAAAGTATTTCTCAAACAAAACGACAGATATATTATTAAAATCGAAAGCTCTCAAGTAAAATTTCTTAAATAGTACTTAAAGTGAAACTCCTATTTTTTTGCCATTTAGATCCCATAGCTGGGCATATACTCAATGAGAAAAGCCTCCCCTTTTTGTTTCCATTTACTTCTATCTCCAGCTGTTTCGCTCCATTCTTTGTAAAAAGCGGACAACTCGTCCCGCCATCTCAACGAGGAGAATGCGAGGAGAGTGTAGACCGAGTCCTCTGGGTACTCTAAAAACGACCTGATGCTGATGATGCGTCAAACATGTCCCGCTCAGTCCCACTTTGATCTAGCTTTCTTCTTCTTTGTCCTAGCCCTTGATATGGGGTCAGCTCTCTTAGGTCGGCGCCAGGTCAATCTGTCCTGGGTTGCCAAATTAGATAGGTTCTCCACTTTCAATAGCTTCGACAATCTGGTTCACCACTTTAATCCATCCAGCTTATATAAACGTACATAACAATTAAAACATTTGCACGAAATTCAAGTTAAAATGTTACATCCTAAAACCAACAAAACGAATTACCCCTCGAAGCGTTTCGACACAAATAAACACTGGCAAAAACAACATTGGAAGGCATCTTTTGTCCCCCTCCTCTTCTCATTAATCTTTCACTCAGGGCTGTCTCCACAAACGTAGTATCAAGGAGCAAGCGCTAAAATGTGGCCTGGATTAATTAATTTAACTTCCTCTGGTATTATTTTTCTTTATTTTTAACTAATTATAAAAAAGAAGAAGTTCTTATTTCGTCAGAATCTTTTTTATTTATGAATCGATTTGTATAATTCCTTTTTTTGATAAGGGTACTTACTGTCTGGGTGGTCCTGTGGCCATTAGGTCAGGATCTGATGACGGGATCCTAGAGAAATCGAGGGAACTCTTTAAATTTATAGGCACAGATTGGCATTTTGGTATTTAAACCAAAATAACTGGAAAAATAAGTCGTCTAAGTAAACAATAGTTTCGTATTTAGCTTTTCTGCGACTGTCACTAATATGGAAATCGATTTTGTACTTAAAAAAATAATCCTCCCTTATCAGGCTATGATTTCACTACTACACTAAAGGCATTTACCAATAAAAGAAGGATTTGCCCACAATCCCAATAGGGTTGGCGATCGCATGGTATAAATTTGTTACACTGAGTACGCTGCCTGTCCATTACTTAGATCTCCTATAATTACTCCTTAGAACTCCAAAAGTGAAGAATGGGATGGTGACAAAATTTATTCTACTTATTTTTATTACTTTAATTTATTTTTCGTGTGTGTAAGTGGCCAACACTGTTGTCAGATTTTTCAAGCTGCCTCAAGACATCTGACACAGCTTAACGACTGCCATACAATAATGACAGCCGGTAGCAACAGCTTATAAGTATCCGAAGCACGGAGCAGATCAAGGATTTTTATGCCACTTGTGGTCACCCATCCAACTGCGGACCGCGCCTGATGTAGCATTACTTCTGAAAGCGCTAGTAATGCGCACTCCCGCCACCGAGCTCCTCCATTCTATCTATTCTGCTCTGCACTCAACGCGCAAAGGCGGAAAATATATATTCTTGTAATCTAAAAATAAAACTTTACCTCCAAACGATGTCAGCACATAAACACCGGCAAGAAAAACTTCTGTTGTCATCTTTCGTCCAACTCCACACCTCATTATTCTCATTCAGGGTGACTCCGCGAAAGTTGTACGAATATCAAAGCGTGGTCGTTTAAATGAGGCTCGGTTTAATGAATTTTACTACTTTTGAAATGTAGTCTCTGCCTACCATTGTGGGAAACAGGCGTGATATTATGTATGTATATATGTATGTTGAAATGGTTTTTGTTTTAATTTTTTGACGACCTCCGTGGCGTACTGGTCACCATGCTAGTCCGCCACCCAGAGGTCCCGGGTTCGATTCCCAGTCAGGGCAAGTTGGAAAATGGCCTTTTCAAATGGTCCTGGGTCTTGGATGTTCATCTTTATATGTATTTGTTATAAAATATAGTATCGTTGAGTTAGTATCCCATAACACAAGTCTCGAACTTACTTTGGGGCTAGCTCAATCAGTGTAATTTGTCCCTACATATTTATTTATTTATTTATTCTCCTGTCGATTAAAAAGAAAGATTTTCACCCTAGAAAAAAATGAGAGGTGTTTTAAGTTTAACGCTATTGTCTGTCTGTCATATCCAGGCAGGTTTTGAAAATACATGTCATAGGACATCGAAACAGAGGGAGACCTAAAAAACGTTGGATGGACTGTGTAAAGGAGGATATGAGTAGGAAGGGGGTGACGGACGGGTTGACTGGAGACAGATCAAAGTGGAAGGAACTCACATGCTGTGCCCACCCCACATAAAAAGTGGGACAAGGATAAGGCAGAAGAAGCTAAGGTCTGTCTGTCTGAGACGAGCGTGGTCGTTAAAATGAGGTTTGGATTAATGAATTTCACTTCTTTTGGCCTGTTTTTAGGGTTCCGTAGCCAAATGGCAAAAACGGAACCCTTATACATTCGTCATGTCTGTCTGTCTGTCTGTCCGTCCGTATGTCACAGCCACTTTTTTCCGAAACTATAAGACCTATACTGTTGAAACTTGGTAAGTAGATGTATTGTGTGAACCGCATTAAGGTTTTGACACAAAAATAGAAAAAAAACAGTAAATTTTGGGGGTTCCCCATACTTGGAACTGAAACTCAAAAAAATATTTTTCATCAAACCCATACGTGTGGGGTATCTATGGATAGGTCTTCAAAAATGATATTGAGGTTTCTAATAGCATTTTTTTCTAAACCGAATACTTTGCGCGAGAGACACTTTCAAAGTGGAAAAAAGTGTGTCCCCCCCCCCCGTAACTTCTAAAATAAGAGAATGATAAAACTAAATAAAATATATGTTGTTCATTACCATGAAAACTACCAGCGAAAATTGGTTTGAACGAGATCTAGAAAGTATTTTTTTTTTAATACGTCATAAATCGTAAACAGCAATTTACCTTTCATTCAATCAACTCAAATATAAAAATTAAAAAAACATACTACAAGACTTTTATATTATGTTATTTGCTACTACGGAACCCTTCATGGGCGAGTCCGACTCGCACTTGGCCGCTTATTTATTTTTCTCCTGATTTTAGTGTAATCTATTAATGACAACAATTTTTACCGTATTAAAGGTTTCGTATTGAGGGCAAAGTAAAAAGAAACAATTCTGTCGTCATCTTTCCTCCCCCTTCACTCCTCATTTATCTTTCATTTAGATTGTCTCCGCAAACGTTGTACGAATATCAAGGCGCGGTCGCTAAAATGTGGCTCGAATTAATGAATTTCACGTCTTTCGGCCTGTTTTTTATTTTCCTCCTGAATTTTAGTGTAATCGATTAATGAGAAAGATTTTTACCGTATTTAAGGTTTCGTATTAAGAGCATGCTGGTCTGGGAGAAATAAAAAAACTTAGAATGTACCAGCTGCTTCTCTTCCCACGCAGATCGTAAAAGCCGATCGAGGGAATGGGCAAAAATGCAAATCATGTTAACAGGCGATGCGGCTAGCAACCCATCACTGTATTGATTGCTTTTCCATCTTCTCGCCCACCATGACGCTAAAAGTGGCTTTTGGGTCTTGCGGCCCTGGGCTCTGCATAGAACCGCAAGACCCAAAATGCTCTGTCTGCCCCATTAGGGATAAAGACATGATAGTATGTATGTATGTATGTATTAAGAGCAAAGTAAAAGAAAAAAATCTGTCGTCATCTTCCCTCCCCCTTCACTCCTCATTAATTTTTCATTTAGATTGTCTCCGCAAACGTTGTACGAGTATCAAGGCGTGGTCGCTAATATGTGGCTCGAGTTAGTGAATTTCACTTCTTTTGGCCTGTTTTTTATTTTTCTTCTGATTTTTAGTGTAATCTATTAAAGAGAAAGATTTTATCCTATTAAAGGCAAAATAAAAGCAAAAACACTTCTGTCGTCATCTTTCGTCCCCCTTCACTCCTCATTAATCTTTCATTTAGATTGTCTCCGCAAACGTTGTACGAGTTGGAATGCGCAGTCGCTAAAATGAGGCTCGAATTAATGAATTTCACTTCTTTTGGCCTGTTTTTTATTTTCTTCCTGAATTTTAGTGTAATCGATTAAAGAGAAAGATTTTTACCGTATTTAAGGTTTCGTATTAAGGGCAAAGTAAAAGAAAAAAATCTGTAGTCATCTTTCGCCCCCCTTCAGTCCTCATTAATCTTTCATTAAGATTGTCTCCGCAAACGTTGTACAAGTTGCCAGGCGCGGTCGCTAAAATGAGGCTTGGATTAATGAATTTCACTTCTTTTCGCCTGCTTTTTTCTTTTTCACTGTTTTTAACCGTCTTCCCAAAAAAAAGATTAGGTATTTTTGCATGTTCACCAAATATTTTAAGACCTGCACTGATTTAGAAATTTCTTTTTCCGGATTGTGTCAATAGGAGATGGGGGCTGATGATGATAGGTTGCTGGAAAAAACATACTGAGTGTACCAGCTGCCTGGCTCAGAGATTGTCGCAACGCCATACCCAGCGGGAAGATCTTCCCTAGCGCTTAGTAAGCAGTAAACTTAGCTGTAAGTAACCATTTGACGTCATTATGCAACAAAACCAAGTGACGCGACGATTATTAAGAGTTACTGTTTATAGATATCCTATGATAAAAAAGGTATATTTGAATTTGATTTTGCTTTTGTGGCAATCGAGCACACGGCACACCTTCTTCTTCTTCTTTTCGTGTGTGTTAGTGACTAACACTAGTGTCAGAGTTTTTAAACCGCCTTAAAGGCCTCTGACATGGTTTTTAGGTAACGACCAATGTCAAAGACAGTGACCGGGACCGACGGCTTAACGTGCCCTCCGAAGCACGGATCATCTTACTTATCAGACAATCAGGTGATCAGCCTGCAATGTCCTAACTAAACTAGGACAACAACACAAAGTCGTTGCCCCCGCTGGGAATCGAACCCGCGGACTCCGGATATGAGCCAAACGCTCTAACCATTACACCACCTCGCCGCTACAAGTCTTTTTAATAGAAATTATTCTCAAAATAAAATATTGCATTGTTTTGACCGTAACAGCAAAGATGTTGTTTTTAAAGAAATCGTATAGTAAGAAATACGTACTCTCACCTTGACACAGATTTCTTTAAAAACAGCATTTTACCGTCCAGCGTAATTCGAAGGAAAATAAAAAGGCTCTCACCTTAAGTGGCTGCATCGCCGTAAATCGGACATAAATGACAGCTTACTTGCTATGGGGTTGCTTGCTATGGATGCCATCCGTATTTGACGATATCACGCAAAAGTTTACTTCTTCCTAGCGTTATCACGTTTTTTTCCTTAATCCCCTTAAAATTTACTTCTCAAACTTTCTCCGCTTGTCACGTTTTTTTCGATCCTTTTAAAAGCGTGACACGTTTTCTCCCTTCCCCATTGCAGTAACGTAACACTCGCATGTGGATCATTATCATCATCAGGTCATTTTTGACTTCACTGCAGGAGCACGACCCTCTCTGTGCTACTAGAGACATATTTGGTCAGAGCAGCCAGAGGATTTGGCTTGGCCTACACTCTCCACGCTGGCCAGATGGGTTGGAGAGGTCTCATGATATTTATAAGCTTTGTTTAGCGTATGTGGATAGCACATAGATATGGTGAAGTTAATCTTATTACGATATAATATTCCATACTGGGTCAAAAATAGAATTTACCAGCTGCTTCTCTTCTTATAGGCCGACTAAGAAGATCGATAAAAAGAAACTGTCTAAATGAATTATCTTTTTCCACCCCTACGACGAAAAGATAATTCATTTCATTTAGACAGATTCTTTTTATCGAATTTTTCGGTCGGACACAGACACAGACAACACCAAGCTACACTACCGATTTAGATAAAAAAATTATGGGACCATTTGACATGTATGCCTTTTCCAAATCGATCCAATCGTCTTCGAGTAATCGGTGAAAATACAAAAAAAACATAAAAGATTCCGACAATTTGATACTCCTCCTTTTTTAAGGTCTTAATCAGAATAGATTTTTGTTTACTTCTTAACAGTAACAAATAATTTATCCAAAAAAGTGCACAATTATGATTATCGACTATACAATAGATCTGCTTAAAATCAGCGCAGGACAGAAGCAGCTGGTATATTCAGAGACCAGCGCGGAAGTAATACATAATCACATACCTAGCAAAGATAATAACAACAACTATCAACAGACATCGCAGTAATAAACTTGATAGCGGGGATAACCGAGGTATGTGTAACTTCGTAGCGGATTACAAGAGATTAAACTGCGGTCATTCCGCAGTTTATAAGCCTTTGAAACTACGCGAACTACGCTAATTCGGGCCATCTTGTGTGTACAGGGTGAAGCTTCCTACTAGCTTGTTATTTACCGCAATCTGTAAGGGCTCTTGTCCACGTATCCGGTTTGCGCCGTGACGGCGTCCGGTCGATCAGTCATGTCCACGTTAGTGACGGCGCGTTTTGTAGCCGTGCTGCACTGGCTGTACAAGAGAGAGCCCTAAGGATCGGATCTCATTTGTCCACGCAGACCAGCACATTTCTATGCTGCCATCTTTTTGTGTTGCTCAGAACCGCCATTTGTTAAAGCGAGAAAGCGTTCCGTCGCTCTCTCTTGCTAGAGCGAGAGAGACCGACGTAACGCTGTTTCAAAGGACAGCAGCATAGAAAAGTTCTTTACCGTGCTGACAAATGAGTCCCAACCCTAAACTAGCATGTACAGTCAGCACCAAAAATATTTCACATATTATTGCTGCTTACTGTACTTTATATGCACAGCCTTAAATTTCTGCAACTCTCTTAATCGATTTTGCTAATTACAGTGTGAAGTTTCGCCAAACAATTTGAGAACTCCGGTTACTCGCTTACTTATCATCATCATCATGTGTTTTTAGTCTTCACTGCAGGACCTCGACCCTCTCTGTACTACTAGAGCCTTTCTTGGCCAGAGCAGCCAGAGAAAATCCTCTGGCCAAATGGCCTACGCCCTCCACGGCAGCCATAAGAGTTGGAGTGGACTCAATGATGTTAATAAGCTTTGTTTAGCTTATTTTTTAAGTCGTCTTCTACGACATCCATTAGAAGACTTAGAGTAGTCTTTGTTCTATCTAGTTAATTAGGCAAAAGCTCATGGTTTCGTGAACCGTTGCCTCCGCCAGATTCTCGGCCATTTTCGCTGACTAGTGACTTTTTGGAATGACCATTTGCCACAGCTATGTCACGAAACCCCAAAAGCTGTAGATGTATTGGTCACCAAAAGATCTGATCACATATCAATAGTCAAATCAACATAATTAAACCAAATGGCATTTATTTCTGACCGAGCCAAAAAAAAATTTATCTTATGTGTATTTCTATGCTCGGCATCAAACTGCAAGACCGAATTCCTAAAATCTTGATCCGACAAAGAACCTGATGATCCTGAACTTTAGTTCAAGATACCGGAAAACGTGTTTTGGATCTTAAATGGAGTTGGGCAGGACATCTGGCAAGACGAGGAGATGATAGGTGGAGGTGGTGGCCTCTAGATATTAAACGTAGTGTGGATCGTTCGAGAGCTAGATGGGATGATGACATAAAAAGAGTCGCTGGTAAAAACTGGTTTCGTTAGGCACAGTACAGAAGATTTTGGCGTGCATTGAGAGAGGCCTATTCCTAACAGTGGGATATAGAAAGGTGCCGATGGTGATGGTGATGATACGTATATTGAAGTCATGTGACATGACATTTCTTTTTAACAAATTTTTATAATCGGAAAAGGAAAGATTCTATTTGTTCTGCGAAATACAATCTACGAAAGCCGTTGCCTAAATTGAACAGTCTTATATGAAGGCAGTCTTTTCCTCGCCCTGTATAGTACATAATCTTCACACACTAGAATGGCGCGTCTTCAATTTACTGTTATAGCTTCTCCCACGGTTCCCTGGGGAGATTGCCGTAATTTCTGTGGTGCATCCAGCTTTTACGTAAATGTTCAATACATCTTGTACTAGCTACAATTTAGAAGTTGCTATTTTGGCTAATGACTGTATGATTACGATTATACAGGTATTTTTAGTCTTCACTGCAGGCAGAGGTATATGGCACTACATGGAAACGGAGCAGCATATATACCTAGTACTACTACAATAGATCCGTTCACACGTCAAATGTGTGAGTTAAACAATCGGGGTCACCACCACAGAATTCGATGCTTTGCTTACTTGTTTTCATCACTTGGAAATCTTTAAAATTTTCGTTCTTTATTGTTTTCCGTGGACAAACAATGATAATATGCGCAGTTTCTCACCATTATGATTCAATAATCCTAAGTAACTCGCGTCACGTCAACGTGCGACTAGCAAGAACCCTATTTTATATGCGCTTACAAGGCCCAATAACGGGGGAGGGGTTGCGGGGACGCCAGATTACGGGGGATGATGCGAGTTTCCGTTCTGTATGTAATAGTATTATTAATTCTGTGCTGCAGGAGCACTCTCTGTAACTTTAAGCCTCTCTGTACTATTAGAGCCATACTTGCCCAGAGCAGCCAGAGGATTTGGCCTTTACACTCTTTTTGCTGGCCAGACGGGTTGGAGAGGTCTCATTGATGTTTATATGCTTTGTTTAGCTTGTAATTCCTAAGTTGCCTTCTACGACATCCACGGGAGGACTTGGAGTGGTCCTATTCTACTTTGCCGGAAACCACACGGTGACACTACTCGCTATTTATCATTGAAATATAATTTAGATATTTTTCAAAACTAAAAACCGACTTCACACCAAAACCGATTTTAATAAGACTTCCATGAGACTACTTGACAAGCATGCTTTTGAACAAAAAAATACATTTCCAAATCGATCTAGGCGTCTTCCAATGATCGGTGAACACATAAAAAAAGATTCCGAAGAAATGATAACTTCCTTCTTTTTGAAAAGAGATATACTTAGAAGGTCCCTTAAAGGTATTGTCATACCGCAGACCTAAAAATGGTTTTCTATGTCAATTTCTCACCCTGCTCCCATGCTGGTCTGGGAGAAATAAAAAAAACTTAGAATGTACCAGCTGCTTCTCTTCCCACGCAAATCGTAAAAGCCGATCGAGGGAATGGGCAAAAATGCAAATCATGTTAACAGGCGATGCGGCTAGCAACCCATCACTGTATTGATTGCTTTTCCATCTTCTTGCCCACCATGACGCTAAAAGTGGCTTTTGGGTCTTGCGGCCCTGGGCTCTGCATAGAACCGCAAGACCCAAAATGCTCTGTCTGCCCCATTAGGGATAAAGACGTGATAGTATATATGTATGTTTCTCACCCTGTATTGTAGGATAAGGTAATCTCCACAAGGTCTTTAATTAACAACCAGCTGGAATGGCGCGTCTTCAATTTACTGTTATAGCTTCTCCCACGGTTTTCCTCGGGGGATTGCCGGATTTTTGTGGTACATTCAGCTTTTACGGCAGGAGAAACAACGTCGTATTCTTTTAATATTTAATAGAACTTAGACTCCCAAATTTTTTATTGTTTTTGTCTTGGATCAATAGGCTATTTTACTATGTATGTCTCAGTTATGGGGTTACCTGAATTTTCCACAATTTCAATGATATCTGCGTTTCCTTCCAAATAATTTATTTCACATGGGACAGCACTGGACCTAGGAAAATTCAAAAGTAATATTTTTTTAAACACAAAGACAATCGATTAATTAGTGATGCAGCAAGTAACATTTTAAATATAAGAGTGGGGGCGTGGTGGAGACATCTCACTATCTCTTTTTTACGCGCGAGACCTAATAGCAATGACGTCAAGAGCGCATTACGTGCATCCTTTTTCTGTTACTGTTCAGTTTCCCTTTTCATCACATTTTAATAGCTTACAACTTATATTTGGACAGATTAAAATAAATCGTTTTGTTTTCAGTTTCGGATTAATAATCAGATAGATAAAAAACCGTATTTTCAATACTAACGTAAAGATTCTTCTTGCCAGTATTGTTATGTGAAGTTTTCATCGAACATTATTTAGAACTAAAATTAAGTTCAAGAATATTTGGCATTCAGGCAGTAATCTAACTTTTGTACGAGAAAGTTTATCATTCAGAAGTTCAAGCGGGCACGATTTCGATCGTACATGAAACTCTACCTTATAAATAAAACAGAATGGTAGAAAAATTCTCTCACTACAATAAAACGATAAAAAAATACAAGTAAGTAAATAAATTGCCCCAAAAACATTAATATCTTTTTGGGTTCCTATTTATTGTTGAAATCGGAAAATATTCCTCTGAAAAATCGATACACATTTTTTCTGAGTTGGTTTCTTGTTTTAATTAAGGTATGGCCTCCATCGACAAGATTCGTATTAATCTGTAGGCAAAAACAGGCCGAGGTCCCCTGATGGATGACGTCATCCGTCTTGCTTGAGCACACGGCCGAGTGCTCGCTTTCCCGTGGTGACATCGGCACACGAAAAAATGTGATATATCGTGTTCTCTGATATTTTTTCTTGTAAGATATCGGGTACGGAGGCAAGGATGTCAAATGTTAATTAATACGGTATTTTACGCAATAATTTTATATATACTTAAGAATTCCCTTACCCTAGACCAAAATACAAACGTAGTCTACGTTTTATTTCGAAACGACATGTCCGATTTCGGCAACATTTTGTAATTTCAAAGATATAGCAATTTTTTTTTAACCTTTATTGTCCCACTGCTGGGCAAAGGTCTCCCCCATATCCTTCCACTTATCCCGATTTTGTGCGACCTGCGACCAATTCTTCTCAAAACATCTGATGTCATCACTCCAACGCTTTCTAGGCCTGCCCGGTTTCCTATAGCAATTATCTAGGGTAATAACTGGTTTCCTACAGTAAAAATATGAACTTGAAATAGAATATAGTGTTTTATATCATTTTTGACCATCAGTATGGGAAACTTCTAAATCATTATATTTTTTTACCAGTTCATAATTTTACTGTTGGAAACCAATTATTACCCTAGATAATTGCAATTTCTTTACAATTACCAATTTTTACCGGAATCTGACATGTGGTTTCAAAATTAAACGTAGACTACGTTTGTATGGAGAACTCGAGGGTAAGGGGACTCTTAAGTAACATAATCCGAAACCGAAAGCAATAGATTTTTAAAATCTGCCAAAAAAAATTAAGTTATTTGCTTTTAAAATCTAATGAAAAGGTAAAATGTCAAGTAACAGAAAAAGGATGCACTTACAGCACTCTTTACGTCACTGCTATTATGTCTCGCGCGTATGAAAGAGATAGTGAGATATCCCCACCACGCTCCCACTTTTATATTTAAAATACTAATTGCTGCTTCATTATTTGAACAATTTGCTTCCTGTTTTAAAAAACAAATCTTCTTAGTAGTATTTATTGTTTTACATAAAATATTACTTCCATGCTGGTCTGGGAGAAACGAAAAAACTTAGAATGTACCAGCTGCTTCTCTTCCCGCGCAGATCGTAAAAGCCGATCGAGGGAATGGGCAAAAATGCGAATCATTTTAACAGGCGATGCGGCTAGCAACCCGTCACTATATTGATTGCTTTTCCATCTTCTCGCCCACCATGACGCTAAAAGTGGCTTTTGAGTCTTGCGGCCCTAGGCTCTGCATAGAGCCGCAAGACCCAAAATGCTCTGTCTGCCCCATTAGGGATAAAGACGTGATAGTAGGTATGTATGTATGTATGTATAAAATATTAACCAAAAACATAGACAGCAAAATACCCTTTTAAGTATTGCAATATTATGTAAAATTCTAACATAATTCTAAAATGTCTAACCTGTTTTGCAGATGACGAAGTCAAACGTCTATAGACAATGTTCACCATGTCGTGACTATAACTGTTGATGCCAAACTCAAGCTAAGTTGCCAATAACCGTAAGGTCCTTAAAGACGAAATTCCTTTACTAGGCCGTGGTAGACTGCAAACTGAATTTGGTCCGCGGCTTTGCCTGCTAAAGCGAAGTCGGGTTTAACTGCGAGTGACCGGATGTTTATTAGTGCACGGAGTAGGGAGGAGGTACACTGGCGATGCAGGGAAACCGGAATCTGACAAGTGGTTGCAAAATTAAACGTAGACTACGTTTGTATGGAGAAGTCTAGGGTAAGGGGATTCTTAGACGCACGCGTTCAGTTCTGCCCCCATTTGAAAGGAAACAGAGATATCATGTTAAAGTTTGGCTTCGGCGTGCCCTAGATAACCTTTCAAACTAGCTTTCAAAGTGGCCGTTTTTTCACAAATGTGCTTAGAAAAGATTAACTTTCTTACTTTATACTGTAAACAGTAGCTGTAGATAATAGTTTGAAGAGTTTATAATCAGACCAAAATTTTAAATGATATCTTCGTTTCCTTATAAATAATTTATTTCAAATGGGGGCAGAATCGGACCCAAAAAATTCATGTATCCCCTTAAATAAATATCACACTTCTCACAAACATACGTAAATACCTATCTATCTATTACATAGATAAAGACTTAACTCACTGCAACTGAGATTTCTCTTCTCAAGAAGTAATTTCGTAGAAAACGTTCAGCGTTGAACCATGTTCGACTGTATCATTACCAAACCGCTCAGGACTCAGACTTGGCAAAAAGCTAAGGCAGCGTTTTAAAGAACCACCGGGACAGGGCGAAGAATGTGGAAGAGGAATAGCTAACCAACAATAGTCAGTATTTGTTTCGAAGATTTAAAAATTGATCTAGCTATTTATTGTTCGTCTAGGTTTAGGGATGTACAAGACTCGAGTTCTTCGAGTCCTCTCACTTAGGAGTTGCAGTCATTTACAGGGCTCGACTCCTTTAATAAAAGGTTGGAAGACTGCAAGTTAAAGTGAGCCTCGGAGCGTGAGTTTAGAGCTTTAGTGTCTTTCTGTAACCGCACCTTTTTCTGCGCCCGCATCTTTATTAAAAGTGCAGCTGCACTCAATAATCACAGATACTTTTGTTTATATTCATAGTCTTAGAAAATGAGTCACATAAATTAATCTGCCACATGCTTCGTCAAAATTCTTAATGTAATCCGCATCATTTCCGATTCAATAGTTCTCACTAGCTGCATTTCATCATCATCAGGTCTTTTTGTCTCCACTGCAGGAGCACGACCCTCTCTGTACTACTAGAGCTATACTTGGCCTCTCCTACTCTCTCCTCGCTGGGCAGACGGGTTGGAGAGATCTCATTGATTGTTTGTAAGCTTTGTTTTACCTTGTATATCCTAAGTCGCCTTCTACGACATCCACGGAAGGACTTGGATTATTCTACTCTGCCGGAAACCAGACGAAAGTACTAGTATTTAACTATAATCTAGTAGGTTAGGTAGTATACGATTTCGTAAAGAAAGTTGCCCTTCTGACGCGGCGTCTTAGTTTCTCGGTCGGTCCTCCAAAATAACCCGGTTATCAGCTGTCGAGGAAATAGTCTCAGGCAGCAGGAAGGACTGTTCTGCACCCTGGGTTCCAATTTAGTACGTGCAGTAGCTACATCTAGCTCCGTTTACCACGTTGACATGTATTTAAATTAACATTTGCACTTAGGATCCTACTTTAGGATGGATTTTATTTGCCAAAATTAGAATTATAGTTTTACAATTCGTTATACATAATTTTAAAAATCTAAATTACAGATAGGATTAAATTATCAATTACTTTAGGATTGGATATTACTTACGTTAGTAATTAATTATACAACTTGGAATGGACATACCCGTAATAAATCGAACCACGGGCTATACTAGACCACTATAGTATAATGCAATTAAAATAACAGAAAGAGAACAAAAAAATTAGTCATTTCCATATTTAAGTGTGTAGCCGCCCGGGCAATTTGTATAGGAATTTCGATTTTTTTTGACTGTTTCTTTAATATTTCGCTTATACTTAGCCAATTTCAAAATAACTTAGTAAAAGATTTGACGTCAACAATTGTTGTTAAATCTATGCCTAGCTGAGTTTTATTTTTTTATAACAGGCTCAGACCTTATCCAATTTTATTTGTGAAAATTATTGTTTGGCATGGTCGAAGTAGGTAAGAAATGACCAATATAGAAATAAGAGCTTTTCTCATTAATGCTAACAGACCTGCGTCTGACATAAATCAGACTAAACAAAGTAGTAATTATTACTTGTAAATTGAATTAAATTATTTACTTTTATTTATATTAAGCTTAGTTTATAATTAAGATGTTAATTTAGATTCTAAAAAATAATATTTTAAACATAAGTATAATTAAAATTGAAGAGTAATTTCGCTACTTCAGAGTCCCCTTACCCTAGACTTCTCCATACAAACGTAGTCTAAGTTTTTTTAAAATTGGTAATTGTAAAGAAATTGCAATTATCTAGGGTGATAACTGGTTTCCAACAGTAAAATTATGAACTGGAAAGAAAATATAACGATTTAGAGTTTCCCGTACTGATGGTCAAAAATGATATAAAACACTATATTCTATTTCAAGTTCATTTTTTTAGTGTCGGAAACCAGTTATTACCCTAGATAATTGCAATATCTTTAAGATTACAAAATTTTGCCGAAATCGGGCATGTCGTTTCGAAATAAAACGTAGACTACGTTTGTATGGAAAGTTGTATTTTGGTCTAGGGTAAGGGGACTCTTAAGTCATTAAATCCTTAGCTCATTTTGTTACGTGAGATAATGTGTTTAAAATCAAGTCCCACTTTTATTCGCCTTTGTTGGAAAATACAAATACACACGTCTCAATATGATCTCTGTGATATTTTCTTCTTAAGGCCATACCCAAATTTTCCGGGGTCCAGTGGCGCCGCCATTTGAATTAAATCATTTTAAAGGAAACGGAGATATCATTCAAAATTGTGTCTTGGTCAAGCTCTAGATAACCCTTAAAACTATTTTATGAACTACTGTTTATAATTTAAAGTGCGAACGTGAAGCTTTTCTACGCACATTAGCTAAAAGTGGCCGTTTTTCGCAAATGTGCGTAGAAAAGCTTCACGTTCTCACTTTAACCTACAAAAAGTAGTTTAAAAAATACTTTGAATGGGTATCTAGAACTTGACCAAGACACAATTTTAAATGATATCTCCGTTTCCTTTTAAATGATTTATTTTAAATGGCGGCGCCACTGGACCCCGGAAAATTTGGGTATGGCCTTAATTTAACGTTTCACAGCTTTGGTCTGATGCCGTTAATTCAATAAAACATTTAAAAAAATTACAATCAATGGTCGTCGTTGTGCAAACCACAAACTCAAGTTTCCTTTCTACTAGGCTATTATTATTTTTTATGCTTTCGAAACAAAATTAAAGTCTTACTGATAACAACCATTAACAAAGCTCAACGAAATTTTCTTTATAAACAAAACAAAATGCAAAAGTGTCTGTTGTTTCAAAACTCCATTATTCCGCCAAAAATTCTTGGAAACAGTTCTCTTGAGTTTATTCTAAAAATTAACAATTCATAATGAAGCCCGAACTTCGCTGTTAATTACCTACGAAATTGGCATCTTAGCATTTTGAATACTTACATCAAAGAATTATGAGGAAACTTCAATTGCTTGACGAGGAAACCCTGGGCGCAGCCAGAGATAGGCTTAACTCTTACCGGTAAAGAAGTTTCATTGTCAAGCCATATATACCTTTAGGTATTTATATCTTAGAAATATCGTAGGATGACAGCCATTGAGCTACGTCAGATGCCTTTAGGCAGCCCAAAAAATCTGACACCAGTGCTAGATGTTAACACATTCAGTAAGAAGAACTTGGACTGCCTCCGTGGTGTAGTGGTTAGAGCGTTTGGCTCATACCCGGAGGTCGCGGGTTCGATTCCCGGCGGGGGCAACGACTTTGTGTTGTTGTCCTAGTTTGGTTAAGACATTGTGGGCTGATCACCTAATTGTCCGATAAGTAAGATGATCCGTGCTTCGGAGGGCACGTTAAGCTGTCGGTCCCGGTCACTGTCTTTGACATTGGTCGTTACCTAAAACCATGTCAGAGGCCTTTAAGGCGGTTTAAAAACTCTGACACTAGTGTTAGTCACTAACACACACGATAAGAAGAAGAAGAGTAAGAAGAAAGATACAACGTGGAGAGGACATACCCGTAACAAATCGAATCACGGGCTATTCTAGATCATTGTAGTATAAATAAAAGACAAAAAAAATTGACGTTCCCGTACAAATTGTTCGGGCAGCTGCCCACTTAAGTTTGTTTTATGACTGTTATTTTAATTTCATCATACTATAGTGATCTAGTATAGCCGGATCACGACCCTCTCTGTACTACCAGAGCCATACTTGGTCAGAGCAGCCAGAGGACTTGGCCTACACTTTCCACGCTGGCCAGCCGAGCTGTAGAGGTCTCAATAATAATCTTATATTTATAAATAAAAATTATATAATTTTATATTTACAAAGATGTACATACACGGTGATTTTTTATTGGTTCTGAAGCCGAAGGCCACTTCATAGGCATCGTTAGTAAGACCTAATTAGCTGGTCAAAATAAAAATTCAGAAACAAAAAATGTTGACTAAAACTCGAAAGTAAAATTGTGAGGTCAATTAGTAGTACCGCCGCCATACACCGCCCGCCGGCCGGCCGGGGTCATCGACATTACGCAGTAGGCGGCCGGCGTATAACTACGTGGTCTCGATCGAAAATCATTTACGCAACTTTTTTATCTTATGACATACAGAAATTTGGATTACGTATATGGATAGAGGAATTTATTTACTATACGACATTTTTTTTCCAAAACCAATGAAAAGTCAGCGTGTATATATAATACGGTAGGGGCAGAGTAAGGAAATTCGTCTTAAATTACCATTTAAGACGAATTTCCTTACTCTGCCCAGAGTAAGTAAAGTTCTTGGGCAGACTGCCCAGAGTACATAAGTAAAGTCCTTCCCTATCGCTAGCCACGGCCCTGAAAGAACCTCTTTTCTCTTCTTGAAATGAAAACGTCTGGTGGCAACAACTAATTAGGCTGACATGTAAGTAATTCTACTTTATTATAATGACTCGCAAAAGTAATTGAAACGTTCTTTGTTTTAATTATTATGACAGACATGACAATGTATTTAGAATATGTACTTACTTTTAATTTTATGTACCTAAGTCATCATCATCATCAGGTCTTTTTGTCTCCACTGCAGGAGCACGACCGACTGCAGTAGCAGCCACAAGACTTGGCTTGCACTCTCCTCGATGGCCAGACGAGTTGGAGAGGTCTCATGATGTTTATAAGCTTTGTTTAGCTTGTATTTTCTAAGTCGCCTTCTACGACATCCACGGGAGGTTTTGGAGGGCTCTATTCTACTCTGCCGGAAACCACACGGGAAACGGTACCTCAGTAAATTGTATCTTTTTGTTGTAAGTAGTCAATTGTATCTCTTCCATGCTTGTCTCTGAGAAAAGAAAAAACTTATAATATACCAACTGCTTCAATTGCCGCGCAGATCGTAAAAGCCAATCGAGGAACTGGGCGAAAATGCGAGTCATTTTAATAGGCGATGCGGATTGCAACCCATTACTATTTGATTCCTTTTCAGGGTTCCGTACCCGAAGGGTAAAAACGGGACCCTATTACTAAGATACTATAACAACAAATACTAAAAACAATTTAAAATAAATATTTAAGGGGGGTTCCTATACAACAAACGCGATTTTTTATAGATAATGGTACGGAACCCTTAGTGCGCGAATCCGATTCGCACTTAGCCGGTTTTTCTACTTTCTCGCCCACCATCAGGCTAAAAGTGGCCTTTGAGTCTTGCGGTCATGGGCACTCTGCTCAGACCCGCAAGACCCCAAATGCTCTGTCTGCCACGTTAGGGATAACGACGTGATAGTATGTTACTTGTTAGGTCGTCGTTTAGCAGTACCTACCTAAGTTCAGGGGGAAAAAATCACATACCTAATAATACGTAAAAGATTTAAATCAAAGAGCTATTATAATCTATTTCAATAATTTAAATTAAATTATTTCTGACTACTAACGGAATGGTTTGGATATCTGTCGGATATCTACTCGTACATTTTTATGAATGAATCAATGAAAACCTCTTTATTGCACCAAAACAATAAACATTAATAATAGTTTTTAATATAGGTACATTAGATACAATGGGCAGTCATATCGCTTAGTGCGATCTCTTCCAGACAGCCTTTATATTCTTTATGTTTGTTTATATGTTCTTGTACTACAAAAGCGTCACTGTCACAGAAAGTGTTTATTATTTTGTGAAAAGAATAGACGTTTACATTTACTGGAGATATGGCACCGAGCCACCAAAGTTCCCAACAATGATCGGTTTGGGGACCTAAGGAATATTGTCATGTTGGAAGTTCGATATTGGTGACACGGGCTTAATCATAAGAGGCAGCGTTTATGACCTTTCGAATCCCGGAAAGAATTCCTGATAATTTTTCAATAATAAATACGGACTCCAACACCAAAATACACAATCGATATTGACAAAAGATATTTGAATCGATATTGAAAAATCTAAAATAAATTATTTCTTCACAAAATAATATCTCTTGTTATTGATTATATCCATTTTCAAGGTGATTTTAAATTTATTTATGCAGAAAATGTAAAAATAGGAGCACAATTTTCTCCAACAATATATGACGTCACGGCGTGCTATGACATACAAATCCCGTAGACAATGTTTATTTCGACGTTTAGAAAAAAGGATCTGATTTGACTTTTTGGAAACTAGCGCATTGTACCGGACTCTCGTTTCACAGCACTGCGGGCGCTTCCCGTACGGGTCGCCTTATTACGGCCTAACCGTACGGCTCCCGCACAACTGTACAACGTCAACACTTACCTTTTAAGAAATCGAAAAAAGAAAAAAAGTGACAAATATTAAGTGATACAAATATCCAAAGATAAATAAATTACTACTTACTACTTATTATTTGACTTTGACTTGACCATGACTTTGTAAAACCTACCCATAAACTCGCATTCACTTGAACCACACTACAAAAATCGCGGAGATAACATAGAATGTTAGCCGCAATTTTATCTCCTATTCAATTGTTAGTACTTATACAACTTTGTGATATTGAAGGCTCCATTCCTCGTATGCCTATGAAATAATATATGAGTGTTTTATCTGAGTTATTTCAAATAAAGCCTGGTTTAGATATTGAAAAGTGAGCGTATAAACAAGCAGTGACAAGTGACAAGTGCATAGATATCACATGTCACTTGTCACATCAATATGTAAACCAGGCTTTTAAGGTTAGGTAGGTACATATCTAGAATGCGCTAATTTCACATTGTTTTGTAATGTCATAATTTAAATTGAATTTTTAGAATGTCAAAATTTAAAAATAATATTCAATATACGAGTTGTACACGCTCAAATCGATAAGTTTAAACTATATGACACTTGATTAATTTCTCTAGATTATGTACGTTTGAAGCTACGTGGCCGCATTACAGTATATTGTCAAGTAACATCGGCTGCTGAAAACGCTGAGATCGCCAAGCGGCGCAAATATAGTTCTTTAAATGATGACTATATTTTTGAGCCGTTTGGCGTGGAAACTTTCGGACCTTGGGGCCCCGGTGCTAGGGGTCTCCTTAAAGAGATCTCTCCAAGACTGATCTGCGCCGCTGGTGACAAGAGGGCTGGCTGTTTTTTCGCACAACGAATCAGTATTGCGATCCAACGCGGAAATGCGGCCAGCGTTCTTGGCACTATGCCACATGGGCAAGATTTTTTAGACTAAATTAGTAGTTAACTTTTTTCTGTATGTATATTTGTAAATATGTATTTTTTTTTATTCTTCTTATTTCCATCAAATATATATTATTTGTCTAGTAACATCTTATCTTGCTTTGGGGTCCACATTTGGAAGAGAGACGAACCTTTGTGATATATTGTACATACCCCCATCTGCATCGGGATTTCTGTGGTCCTGATTTTTATTCAGATAATTCTAATTTATTCTATAAATATATTTACAACAATACATAATACTTCAAGCTATTATTTACTTTAAACCATTTCTATTGCAGCATTTAAATTAAAACTTCTAGAAAAGAAACCATCTCAGGTACCTATGTATTGTAGAACCCTATTTTGCTCCACAACTTTAAACAAATGTCAGCCCTAGAACTAGGGGACTGGTCGGGGCTCATATTCCGGGCGGCAAAGTCAAAGGGGCGGCAAAATTGAATATATCCACCCCTCCCATGCTGCCGATACGAAATTAAAGCGGCAACTGGTTATTTGGAGGCCATCCCGTACAAAATGACTCCTTAGGGTCAGTTAAAACAGAGAAACAATGTGCACGCACTTTTGAAGAAACATAAAACTTCGCCTTAAAAAATATTAAACTTAAGAATATTCCCAATTTACCCGCCTCCATAAAATTCTAGATCCCGTACTGACAAATGCCAGCCCATAACCTGAAAATATCGTTGAACCCCTCCTGGTAACAAACTTGCGCTGACAAATTCGTTCCCCTAGAGTGCATTCGAGTCTTGTAGTCTATTCTTCAAGTTAAGTCTAAATTAATTCCCTTCTTCGAGCATTTTAACCTTTTCGCATTTGTCTTGGGAGCGGTAAACTAAGGAGTTTGGAATATGGGAACGTAATTTAAGCTAGCAATAGCAATATACATGGGTGTTCATATATACGTATTTATCATTAAGTTATTCCGATCCATTGTTGTGAGCTCGATTTGTAAGCCCATATATATTTATTTATACATATAACAAAATATACCTAATATGACTATTTGAGGGCTAAATTCAGTCAGAAATATGAAAAAAAAATTACATTAGAGTCATAAGCTCAGCTTTGCATTAGTGTTAGTACGCTCCAAAAGAAGTCAGTCAAAAAATTACATAAAAATAAAATCAATATTTTATGAGAAACAAATGAACCATTTTGATTATTTATAGACAAGATATTATGTTAACTTATTTAATTATATAGGTAACTATTATTTATTATGGATGTTGGTTTGTTTTACTAATAATTCAAACACAACAACACTGGTACGTCAAGCTGCAGCTAGCAGAAGAGGTGTGAAGGTCGTGCCGTGTCTCAGGACGATGATTTTCTTTAAAACTTTTAGAGCTTTCAACTTTTTCCTGGAAGTAATTTTAATATCCGAATAAAAAAATACAACTTAAATATTACAGATACATTTTCACGTCTATATCCCTGACGGGGCAGACAGAGTAAGACCCAAAGGCCACGCTTAGCGTGATGGTGGGCGTTAAGATGAAAAAGGAATCAAAATAGTGATGGGTTGCTAGCCGCATCGCCTATTACCATGATTCAAATCTCGCCCATTCCCTCGATCGGCTTTTACGATCTGCGCGGGAAGAGAAGCAGCTGATACATTCTAAGTTTTTTCTGTTCTCCCAGACCAGCACGGAGGTTTTTTTTTTGGCCAAAATGATTCTAACATAATTTTAAAAGCAAATTGTTTACTTATCCAACAAAATTAAGAAATGTCAAGCCAATTATTTCTTTATAAGAAAAATCATAATCCTAGGACTCAGGTGTGCAGAAAAATTATTAAAAAAGATTAAAAAAGTAAATTATCCCTGTTGACTTAACAAAACTCTTAAATGAGATAACTTGGGAGAAGTCTTAGCTGTTGTCTCTTGGGCAAACATTTCTTTTTAAGCAGCAGTTTGTAAGGAATGTAAATATTTTACTGATTTTAATATTAATAATGTCGGAAAATAATCCTCTTTGCTTCAAGGCTTGGAGTCAAGTCAGGGTTGGTATTTGGATTTTCTCTACAATTTTGGGGAAAATATCATTTTTGGGACAAAGTTAGAAAAGTGAAATCGTTGGCGTACCTATACCAGTTACTTATTGATGTTTTTACGTTTATTTAGATTTTTAATACATTTATTTTAAAAATTCATGAATTAGCAAAAAGTAGTGATCATTATAAGGCATTTAAAGAAACAAAGTTCACTGTAAATATCCATACTCACCTACTTTATTCGTGATAAATATAAGTATTTATTGTTTAGAGACATAATACTGTAAATTTAATTTGAATAAAACCAAAGCCAAAAAGATTTCTAGTGCCTATGTGTACGAGCGAGCTCCTACATTTGCATTATTTATAGTAATGCTGACAATAGAAATTGTTTACTCGAACGAGGCAATAAATCAGTCTGACGACATACATGCGTCACTCGTTTCTTTTAACATTTTCAACATTCTAACATCTTTAACGTAGCTTCAGACTTGAACATCAATGACCATTGACCTCACATATTTATTTGATGTGGAAATAAAAATGATGTTTTGTCGGGAAAGTTACAAAATTTAATTGGAGGAAATTAAGATTCGATAATCAAATTTTAATTGTCCTTCGAAACTTTTAAATCAACTAATTATTTTAATAAAATGTTCGTGCTAAAATTTACTAACGTACATAATGAGTAGGTAGGTAACATTCAGGAAATCAGGGAATCATTATAGCAACCCTGAGCCAAGTCGTTGGAATATTCATTTCTTAAGACGAATTAAATTGAAAGCCTGAAACAACCGGCTGAAATAGCGCTGCCCTGTGTAAACTGTGTGTTTATTTTCAAATTAAACAAAGCCTTACAATGTAAACTGGACGTAAAATAAAACGAGGCGTTGAAGGTCACGGACACAATACTGATGTGGACTAAAAATATGGCTCTTAAGGAAGATTGTTATAAAGTATGTTATACACATTTTTTTCTCTCATCATCTTTTCAGCCGCATAACGTCCACTGCTGGACATAGGCCTCCCCCAAAGATTTCCAAAATGACCGATCAAGAGCGGCCTGCATCCAGCGCTTTCCAGCGACCCTGGTCAGGTCATCTGACCACCTTGTAGGTGGGTGCCCTACGCTTCGCTTGCCAGTACGCGGTCGCCATTCAAGAACCTTTTTGCCCCATCGGCCATCAGTTCGTCGCGCTATGTGTCCCGCCCACTGCCACTTCAACGAGCTAATCCGCTTGGCTATGTCAGTGACTTTTGTTCTCCTACGGATTTCCTCATTTCTGATTCGATCACGTAGGGAAACACCGAGCATAGCCCTCTCATTGAGCTTTCTTATGAGACCCATAGTAAGGGACCACGTTTCGGAGCCATAAGTCATCACTGGTAACACACATTGGTTGTAAACCTTAGTCTTGAGGCACAGAGGTATTTTGGACGAGAAGACATTGCGTAGCCTCCCGAACGCTGCCCAGCCGAGTCGGATTCGTCGAAAGACCCCTTCCTCGAAGCTGGAACTTCCTGCCTGGATCAATTGACCCAGGTAGATATAGTGGTCTACAACTTCGAGGGTGGAGCTCCCAACACAAACAGGTAGGGGCGCAACATGGACATTCGACATTACTTTGGTTTTGTCCATGTTCATTTTAATGCCCACTTGTTGGGAAACTCGATTTAGGTCTCCGAGCATAGTACTTAAGTCTTCCATCGATTCTGCCATGACAACAATATCGTCGGCAAATCGAAGGTGAGTGATATACTCGCCATTGATGTTGATGCCAAATCCTTCCCATTCCAGAAGCTTGAAGGCATCTTCCAGTGCAACGGTGAACAGTTTCGGAGATATAACATCTCCCTGTCTTACACCTCTATGCAGTGGAATTGCCCTCGTGAACTGCTCCTGTACTCGGACTGACATAGTGGCGTTACTGTATAAGCACTTCAACACTTCGATATACCGATAGTCAATACGGCATCGCTGGAGAGACTGAAGCACGGCCCATGTTTCGATCGAATCGAAGGCTTTTTCATAGTCCACGAATCCCAATCATAACGGCCGGTTATACTCCCTCGTCTTCTCTATAACCTGCCGCAGCGTATGAATGTGGTCCATGGTGCTAAAGCCTTTACGGAAACCAGCTTGTTCGGGAGGTTGGAAGGCATAAAACCTGTTCGCGAGACGATTCGTGATGACCCTCGAAAACAACTTATATACATGACTCAGAAGCGTGATAGGCCTATAGTTCTTCAATAGGGTGTTATCTCCCTTTTTGAAGAACAAGACCACCACGCCCCTTTTCCACGCTTCTGGCGTTACGCCCTCGAGCAGAACGGAATTAAAGAGCCTCTGAAGGACTTTCAGTACCGGCGTTCCGCCCGCTTTCAGAAGCTCTGCTGTGATTCCATCCTCGCCCGGCGCCTTGTTGTTTTTAAGCTGTTTGAGGGCCATCCTAATCTCGTACAGGCTGATGTCCGGGATATTTTTTTCTCTGATTAGCAAATATTGCGAAGATACAGCACATTTAAATTGCGCGTAACGCTACGATCTTCGCTAGGAAAGTTCTATGCGCTGTTTTTGTGAATGTTGACTATACTTTGCTAAACAAAAAAATATGGGCCCATTCATTTTGCATTATCTATATTATTATATTTTTTACCCAGTCCTCAGCCCTAAATTACGTAAATGAGATAAAAAGTTGTGCCATGTGGTATCCGGCAATGTCGTGTGCATGGTATAATAAAATAAGGTATTCTCTTCCCGTGACAGCTGATGACGTAGGTGAAACTTGACTACGTCATCAGTTTGATATGTTGCCACTGTGTGAAATTTAATTACCCGAGCGTAATGCATTTTTTAAACTTTATATACCAATTTCGAATTAATAATCCATTATATCAATTTATAAAATATTGAATTGATGAATCACGCGAGAATCGCGAAATACTAAATAGCTAAGTTACTTAATATTTTATTTAATATTCATGAACTAATACAGAAAGTCCTTAAATTTACTGAAAAGTACAATCAGTGGCAACACTTTGTGACGTAGTCAAGTTCCGTCTCGGGAAGAGAATACCTGTTTTATTATACATGGCCGTGTGGTTTCCGGCAGCGTAGAATAGGACCACTTCAAGTCCGTGGATGTCGTAAAAGGCGACTTAGGAAATACAAGTTAAACAAACCTTATAACATCAATGAGGCCTCTCCAACCCGTCTGGCAAGCGTGGAGAGTGTAGGCCAAATCCTCTGGCTACTGTGGCCTAGTTTAGCTCTGGTAGTACAGAGAGGGTCGTGCTCATGCAGTGGAGACTGAAAAGACCTGATGATGATATTACCCCGGTAAAATAACATGCCAAATTCTATTCTAATTCGTTTAGTCATTTTTGCTCAAAATTATGAAACAAACATACGAACTTAGGAAGTTTCACATTTATAATTTACTAACTGTTGTATTTTAGTAATTTCATTCAATTCAAATTCAAATATATCTTTATTATCATAGGATATTTATAATATCTCTTAATAATCGTTATTATTTGTTGCACAATTGTTGACGTCAAATGGTTACTTACAGCTAAGTTTACTACCGCTTCCAAAGCGCTAGTGCAGAAGAAGCGGTAACAAACTGCACTGCAGCATTTTCTCCAAGGACGTCAACTTACAATTAAATCAATACTTAAAGTTAATGTGGACAGAGAATACATTGTTTGTTATGTCATATCATTTACGACGAACTCTGTGTCCTAGTTGTCATCATGCCAGGTTGTCACTCCAGATCGAACCCCTGTCAGGTCAAAATTGAAATTAATCTTTTTCCGATTGCCTTGGGACTTGGATGTGTATTTGTTATAAAAAAATTAGTTTCCCATATCACAATTCTCGAAATTACTTTGGGGCTAGCTCATCTGTGTGATATGTCCGAATATAGGATATATATTTATTTGTTTTGTTTAAATCCGTTCAGCCGTTTTAGTGTTTCCCCTTGCATCAGATTTGAAAAGCTTGTAACTTACTTATTCGCCTGACCTGGTATGGTCACGTAATAGTCGATATAAAAGTAGACGGGTCGACAGAGGAAGAAAAAGGCCGAGAAAGTCGTGGGAAGAATGCGTAAGGTCGGATATGGGGGAACGGGGGTCAGTACAGAGATGGCAAAGGAGGGAGTTGACATACAGAGCCGACCCCATAAGGGGAAAAGACAAGAGTAAGAAGAAAGAAAAAGATTTAAACAAATCATTTTGTTTTTGGTTTCAGATAATGTTACTTATTGATATATATAATAAAAATAATTGATTAAAACAGTTGAGGACTCAATACTTTCCAAACTTAAATCGAAAAGTTATTTCAAAAGTGATTTTAAGAAACTCCACTACGTCCAAACACTCCGCAGATAGATGATATTTCCCGCCGTTATAGCTTCACAGACGTCGCAAAACAAATTTAATAAAGTGCACGAGACATCGCATTGGCGTTGACACAAAACACGTAATTTACAGAAGCAAAGTCACGATCATGCGAGTATTTTCATCATCATCATCAGGTCTTTTTGTCTCCACTGCAGGAGCACGACCCTCTCTGTACTACTAGAGCTATACTTGGCCTCTCCTACTCTCTCCTCGCTGGCCAGATGGGTTGGAGAGGTCTTATTGATGTTTATAAGCTTTGTTTAGCTTGTATTTCCTAAGTCACCTTCTACAACATCCACAGGACTTGGAGTGGCCCTTTTCTACTCTGCCGGAAACCACACAGCACGAGTATTTTAGACGCCAAAGTCTCGACTCACCTATCATTGAAGTACAGATATACTCTCACGTACCCATCTCCAACGGGACAGACAGTGTAAGCCCAGATAATTTATTTTACTTTATTCAGTATTTTTTTGTTTGGCAATATTTAATTTTGTTATGATATTTTTTTTTGACGGCCAACGTTCTAATATTTTGTAAGGTGAAAGCAATTTGCATACGTGATCATTATTCTAACATTTTAAGGAAATCATAGCTTTTATTTAGCTTGTCCTGTTTGTTTATTCATTTGTTTGAGTTGGATCTTGCAAATTAAATTTTAGCCATTTCCCGGACCGCAATTTCACGCATTCCGTGACGGTGAACGTGAATTTACCTAGAGCATTACAAGAGTGTTATTTCTTTACCCTATTTAATTTGTAGCGCTGTATTGAAAAGTTGTTTCGCTGGAAATAACATTTCAACTGAGGGCCAACAATGTAGGTGGTCGCCTGGCCGAGATTACAGCCTTTGTCCGGAAAAAACAGGTTTCGACGGACAAAGTGCTAATATTTTTTAAGGTGGAGAAAGCAATTTGCGGACTTAATCATTTTTCTTGGAGCTCAGTGGCCCGGTGGGATTACGCGTTGGTAGTAAGCAACACCAGGCGTGGTCCGTACGTAGATGGGTGACCACAAGAAGCATAAAAATTTCTCGAGCTCCTCCGTGCTTCGGAAGGTACGTATAAACCGTTGATATCATTGTATGATCGTCAAGCTATGTCAGATGCCTTTAGGTAAATCTAACACCAGTGTTGGCCACTTACACACACGAAAGACAAGCAACCAATCATCTTCCTAACTTTGGATCTACCATCTTTTCAGCTACGTCCCTGGTGAACTGATAGACAATGCTTCTGTACAATAACTGTGCCTACCTTATGTGGACTGTTCTGTAATACGGGGCCGGGTTTTCCTTGGTGAGCTAATAAAATTTCTTGAACTTAGTTAAGACGTGTATTTCTTCCAAACAGCGGTACAAATAAGAGAGAGAGGCAATGTTGCTCTCACACAAAAATACTTACTGATTAACTAAAAAATTAAACTTTTCTGTTGCTAGTTGCAACAACAACCTTAAGATTTTAAGTGTAAAAAATTAAATAAACAAACAATTCATACCATTATCTTTATTTTTTTTCTATAGACACTATCATGCCTTTGTCCCTAACAGAACATTCCCTTTTCCTATCTTCCAACCATATCAAATTAAATCGGACTTTGGGTCTGTCTGCCCCATTAGAGATAAAGACGTGTTAATTTTCCAGTATTATACTTAAAAACACAATCACGAGACAGAACGGTTATTACTCTGGTCCATCTTCCACTTCAAAATGGCGGCCACAAAATTACGTTGTTTAGAGCGTGGGCGCGATTACTTTTTTATTTCATTTACACTTTAGAGCCACAGACTGTAAACAAAAGCAATTTGGTTGGATGACTCATGATTGCTCTTTGATGCCCATTGTCAGTATGCTACTTCTTCACAGGACGTAGTCAGTTTGTGATTTTATTTCCTAAGCCCGTTTTTGCATAAACTCTGGTTGTTTTTTAATTTAAGAGATATTATCAATATCCTATGATAAGAAAGATATAATAATATTTAAATTGAATTCTCTGTGATAAAATGTGATTTTATTGGAATCATCTTAATTGTAGCCTATATTTTTAATGTTAAAGTATATATTTAATTTATTTCTAGATATATATATGTATTTATTTAAGTATATGTGTAATATATGTATAAGTATGTTAATTGTAGTTTGTGTAGTTTTATGTAATTTTAATTTTCTTTTTTCTCAATCCTATGTATGAACACGCCTGTATGCCTCTCTTACATAAACATCTCCTCTCACAGGCCTACTAGAAGAGATCTCTTTTGAGATAAGTAGTGCCTTTGTACAACTTTTATTTTATGAATTCTCTGTATACTTTTTCCGTGTGCATAAATTGGTAAATAAATAAATAAATAAAACTTCGGACACAAGAAAGAATCTTTGCCGAAGCTGAAATGGAGACGAAATGAAATCTTACTCGTTTTTTGCATTAGGCCCAACGCAAACGACAGACTATCCGTGACGCACTTTCTCTGTGATAGTCTGTGAAAATAGAACCCATGGAATCATATGCAGTAACGCACACGACGCGCAAAAAGTCCGCGTCGTGTGCGTTACTGCACATGATTACCAATGATGCCGACTAAAAAGTGCGGCACGGATTAACAGCTACATTTCTAGTTTATCCCTATGGTTGACAGGGAGAGAACGCTTTTATTAGCGTTAAGAGTCCCCTTACCATAGACATACGTAGTCTAGCTTTTTTTTTTAAATTACATATCCCATCAATATGAGAAACTTCTTGATCCTTACATTTTCTCAATTCAAGTTCATATTTTGAATATGAAAACTAGTTAAATGAAATTTTTTTTAAAATTACAAAATTTTACCGAAATATGACACGTCGTTTTACAATAAAGGCTAGACTAAGTTCGTATGGAAGCGTCTGATTTTGTATAGGGTAAGGGAACTCTTAAGTCCGCTAGTTGTTAACAATTGTTTAATGTGGAACAATAAAGTATTGTACAATAAATTTTTTTTTGTTCATAATTTAATAGGACTATTCGACGATTTCTTTTTATTACATCAAACTTCATTGTAGCGCCTATTTACGTAGCATCGTTGTACGAGTTAAAGCACTGCAACTTTATGCGACGACAGTGAAGCGTCTATACGTGACGTAAAATAGAACGGGTTACGCCATTGAACCATCAAGCTACGGAAGCTACGACTTTGTAGCATCGAGCTACAAGTGCTACGACTTTGTAGCGTCGAGCTACGAGTGCTACGACTTTGTAGCGTCGATCCACGAGGGCTACTACTTTGTAGCGTTAAGCTACTATGGTAGTACTAGGCCCTATGTAGAATAGTTTTCTTTTCAAGGTTCCGTACCCAAGGGTGAAAACGGAACCCTATTACTAAGACTCCGCTGTCCGTCTGTCTGTCTGTCTGTCCGCTTGTCACCAGGCTGTATCTCATGAACCGTAATAGCTAGATAGTTGAAATTTTCACACATGATGTATTTCTGTTGCCGCTATTACAACAAATACTAAAATCTCCCATACAATAAACGTCTTTATTTATATATAATAGTATGGAACCCTTCGTGCATGATTTCGACGAGGAAATGAACGGTTTTTTTTTTTAAATTAAGCCCCTTTTTAAAAATTCTCACAAAATGAAAATATGTGATTTATATACTGTGATTTTTTAAATTTCTCGCTTTACCTTTCAGGTTTCCGTGTCAGCACTCGTTCACCAAATGCGACAAATGCCTCCCGGATGCAAATCCGTGCAAAGTTCGGACGCATTCCGCCGGATGCATAATTAATGCAATTAGGAAAGTGTTTTGCACCCAGCTGAGTTATCGTCTGTCATACTATGCGGTAGTAAATATCCACTAAGTGGTTCTAGGTTTGCTTGTTGTGTGTGTAAGTGGCCAACACTCGTGTAAAACTTTTCAAGCTGCCTAAAGGCATCTGACATAGCTTGACGTTTTCCGAGTCTACTTAGTCACTGCGTTTGTACTCATTTGTTATACATATGTATGAGGAACGACAACTTTATGTATTTATGTATGTATTTTTCATTCTGGAACATCTGTTTACATAACTGATCGTCGATGGTAATGCGAGTGCATTTAAAAGGGACTTGATGACATTTAGTAGTCTTCTTGGGCTGTTTCCAATCCATTTTACAAATAACATCGAAACACATTGAAACCAATTTTTTTTTTATTTCAACATGGCTTAAATCTATTATTACAGTGTGAACCAATACGATAGAAAAGCAATTAATTATTATAACACATTACATACTCGTACATAGCCGTTCTTATGAATTCGCTCAGAGAACAGGCAAACAGGTCTATTCTGTCAGCAATCTGGTTGAGGTTACGCAGCGCGCGGGTCATCGGGGCTTTTCTGAGGAGCTCGGTGCGAGCCCTGGGTACAGATAATAATATAACTTACCTAAAGGATACAACTGGAGACTAAAGAGCTGTCAGTTTTTTCGGCCAACGAACGGATTAGCTTATCTATCTAGTAGGGAATGCTACCATCATGTTGGGCACGTCGCCTCGATGTAGCAATATTTTTTTTAATTTTAAGATTAGTTTTAAGTTTTAAATGTTGTTTTTTCTTTTGTCCTTTATATTTTATTCTTCAAAACGATAGAAAAGTATGCTTTCCCTATACTTGACTTTTTCACGTTCTCACTTTAAACTGTAAACAGTAGTTCATAAAAAAGTTTGAAGGGTCATCTAGGGCTTGGTCAAGACAAAATTTGAAACGATATCTCTGCTTCCTTTTAAAAAAAATATTTCAAATAGGGACAGAACTGGGCCCTGTCTTCTTCTTATCGTGTGTGTTAGTGACTAACACAAGTGTCAGAGTTTTTAAACCGCCTTAAAGGCCTCTGACATGGTTTTAGGTAACGACCAAGTTAAGCCGTCGGTCCCGGTCAATGTCAAAGACAGTGACCGGGACCGACGGCTTAACGTGCCCTCCGAAGCACGGATCATCTTACTTATCAGACAATCAGGCGATCAGCCTGCAATGTCCTAACCAAACTAGGACAACAACATAAAGTCGTGGCCCCCGCTGGGAATCGAACCCAAGACCTCCGGGTATGAGCCAAACGCTTGAACCATTACACGGAGGCAGTTGTAATACATACTGGACCCTGTAAAAAGTATGTATCCCCACTAACCAAACCTATTCGACCACTCGACCATTGCTAGCTCAACTCCGTAACATTAACATCATACTTCATTAAGCCGGCTAAGTGAGTGTGTAATCAGGATATATCGGTACGCAATAGTCGATGCTGCAATGCGTAACACTGTAATCGAGTAATTGAATCAACGTTATCGATTGGAAAACAATATGAGCAGAAATTAATCATTAAAAGTAAACATGACAGGTATACAGGAAAAAAGTCTTCCAGTGTACAAAATTAAAAAAAAAGTAAGATAAGATAAGATACAATTTCTTTATTGCACCAACTAAGTATGACAATAATCAAAAGTACATTCAAAATATAGTAGGTACAAAGGCGGACTTATCACTAAAGTGATTTCTTCCAGCCAACCTTTGGGTGAAGAAGTCTATAAAAATATACAGTTTATAAAACGCAGTACTTTCGATAATATCGACAGTTTGTTCGTCGTCAGCGATCGATACTATCAATAGGCTTATCGATAGTGTACTGCGCAGGCTTCGGTTGTCACCTCAGCCCGCACCATACATGAAGAGATGTTGATGTTGATGCTTGCTTGATTGGAGACACAAGACCACGTCTCGTAGAAACTGTCCATTCAATTCAATGCAAATATATCTTTATTATTATAGGATATTTATAATATCTCTTAATAATCGTCATTATTTTGTTGCACAATTGTTGACGTCAAATGGTTACTTACAGCTAAGTTTACTACCGCTTCCAAAGCGCTATTGTTGTTTATTGTTGATATTACATATTGTAGTACTGAGTGTGACGGGTTCTTTCTCGCTGTTCGATTGTATCTCAATTGAATGTTATAATATGATTTAAAACATAAAGTAAAATCAGCTGACACGCGGTTTACATCAAATGGGGCCGCGTGCAGCTGAAATGTGCGAGTACAGATTACTCGCACATTTCAGCTGCACGCGGCGCGGCGCCGCGTGTCAGCTGATTTTACTTTATGTTTTAAATCTGTTTGGCATTTTTCGATTAAAACTAGCAACTGTAAAACTATCGACTTTTTGGCAAAACAGTGGTAGTTAAACGTATTATGAATATTAACGCAAACTCAAGCGGTCTTGCCTAGTGGGGACCGAAGTCGTACTTCTCAGCAACCAGTGGTTATACCACTTCCCCACCATTGCTCATCATCTTATAATTATCATCATTTAAGTCGCATAACTAATATAATAGTACCTGGGTGACCGAGCTTTGCTCGGTCGGTTACATCTTAAACATTAACTACATTTTTTTGAACTAGTCTAAAAACAGTACAAAACAAAAAATTATATATAAACTTGAACATAAAAAAAAACAAAAGTAAGTCACCGTCTTTCTAGCGGTCAGCATCCTTAACCGCTGAGCTAAGCGGATGGCGGCCGGCGCGACAAAATTAGCGACCATATTCTGCGTGGAAAGAAAAACGAATGAAAACTCGAAAACACGCGTTTTTCCAAACATAAGACTAATCTAGATCGATTGTTTACCCCCAAAAACCTCCATATACCAATTTTCAGCAAAATCGTTAGAGCCGTTTTCGAGATCACAGAAATTTATAAATATATAAATATACAAGAATTGCTCGTTTATAGGTATAAGATAAGATAATAATGCTGGACATAGGCCCCTCCCAAGGATTTCCAAAATGACCGCTCAAACACGCGTACAAATGTATAATATCTCACTAAAACCTCACGCTTGTGATATTTCGAGATTTTGACCGAAACCCCTCCCCTCCTTTTAAACCACACATGATTAATGGACGATCCCAAGTAATGGAAAACCGACTGAAACAAATTACAGGTAGTGTTGACACACTTTCCGCTGCATCCAATTAACATTGATTTATTTTGCTGACGGTACTCCCATACTGTTGCATGAAATAAGAAAAGTACAGAAGAATAGCTTTGAGATCACAGACTGCAACACTTAGCAAGAAGTGTTGACACGCTCTTCGTTGCATTCAATTAACATTAATTTCTTTTGCAGACGGTACTCCCCATACTATTGCATGGAATAAAAAACCGAACAAAAGTCCGACTCGCGCACAAAGGTTTATCCATTATCTATAAAAAAAGCAGTATTGTTGTATGGGAGCCTCTCTTAAATATTTATTTATCCTGTTTTAAGTATTTGCTGTTATAGCGGCAACAAAAATACATGATATTCTGTAAAAATTGCAACTGTCTATCACGATTCATGATATAAAGCCATGGTTCATAAGTGACAGACAAACAGTGGAGTCTTGCCCTTATATTTAAAAAAAACGACGGGTTCCACTCTGGGAGTGCCGGCAAAAGTGAAAACTTGAATATTAACGTTGTGCATTTTTGATATACGAAACAGCAGGCGCAGGCATACATTTTCGTCGCGCCGTAGAAAGCCAGGGGGATACTCCCTCTCCTACGCCGCGCCAGCTGTCTACTCTCCATCCGTCTTACGAATTTTCGATCAGGTCACGTGTCCTGACGCGAGTTTAACATTTTTTACCCATTCCCAAAAAAGTGCACAACGCCGCTAAAGAAGTTTTCACTTCAAAAATAACAACCGTTTGCTAAACCTTTTTAGTAAAAAAAATGTTTTGTCCCCTTCCCCTTTTCCATATATAGTGAAAGCACGAGACAAAAGATGTTTTAACTAAAACAGGTTAAGCAAAGGTTTGTATTTTTCTATAAATAAGAGGGTTATTAAAAGGGTCCTGTTTTTACCTTTTAGGTACGAAACCCTATAAAAAGAGAGAATGTTGGCTTTGAAAATCCTATCACTTAAAACGGTCAACCATATGGTGGTAGAAACAAGTGTAACCAAAGTAAGAGCAAAATAATATTTTAATACTTACCTACCTAATATTTTACGACCAAATCAAGTTGACATTTTCGGATGAGATTATGGTATTACTAGATGTCAACTTGATTTAGTCGGATAAAGGTCAGTCGTCAGCGAGTGTAGGCACCCTCTTGGAGAGAACCACTTTTAGTTTAGCGGTCAATCTTCGATTGGGAGCTAGAAAGAATGAGCCACATCGCTGTCGCTGCGGTGGAGATGTCGATCCCCTGGGCCACCACGGTTTGGCTTGTCGTCGCAGCGCAGGGCGAGTTTCACGTCACGCCGCCTTGAATGACGTCATCCGTCGTGCTCTTGCCAGTGCCGGTGTGCCAGCAATACTCGAACCGAATGGTATCGCGCGAGACGATGGCAAGAGGCCCGACGGCATGACGCTCATCCCTTGGAAGAACGGGCGGTCACTAGTGTGGGATGCTACATACGTAGACACTGTAGCTGCATCCCATTTACAGCAGAAGCCATCAAGAGGCGCAAATATGCGGCTCTGAGAGAGCCGTATATATTTGTGCCTTTTGCTGTGGAGACCTTAGGGCCCTGGGGTGCGGAAGCTCGTCAAATTTTTAAGGAAATTTCCGCACGCCTTTTCCATGTCTCCGGTGACCCAAGGGCGGGCGCGCATTTCGGACAGCGTTTAAGTATTGCTATCCAACGCGGAAATGCCGCCAGCCTCTTGGGTACTTTGCCCTGTGACGGCAGCGATTTGGCCTCAATTTTTTATATAATTTAATATAAATTATTTTTAATTAGTTTTAGTTAGTTTTAAGTTTAGGTTGTATTTATTTAGTTGATATTATATTGTTATATTCTAAGGGTGTATTCAGTATATAAAATAAAAGACTTTTACCTAGCAACAAAGTTAGTCTGTGTTTTATAAAAGACGGATTGTATCTACCTTCCGCGGGCTATAGTTATTTTTGTGAGCAGAGCAGCCGATACTAATAAATGGTCTACAAGTTTCTGCTATTTACATGCTATCCAATAGTTTGTGTGACGTTGGGTATGTTACATTAGTTATTATATTGAAATGAATGGTGCGGAAGCTTTGATGAGCAAGTTTGACTTGCACTTTTCAGGTTTTATCCATACTTATATATCAAGCTGAAGAGTTACTTCGTTCGTTTGTTCGTTCGTTCGTTCGTTTGTTTGTTGGTTTGTTTGTTTGTTTGTTTGTTTGTTTGTACGCGCTAATCTCAGGAACCACTGGTCCGATTTGAAAAATTCTTTCGGTATTAGATAGGTCGTTTATCGAGGAAGGCTATATATATTGCATCACGCCCGCAACTTCACTCGTGTGGTTAACACGAGCGAAGCCGCGCGCCACCTCTAGTTTAATTATAAAATGTCGTCTTTAGTTTCCCGTTGGGTGTGTTACGTTAGTTATTCAATTGAATTTAATTTTAAGTGGTATGAATGGTGTGGAAACTTAGGTGAGCGAGTTTGACTCGCTTTTGTCCGGTCTTATTTAATTACAAAAGGTCGTCTTTAGTTTCCATATTTTGCGGCACCGGCTCCGGCATTATTTATCTTGCTGCTAAAGCCGGAAAGCCCAATTCGGAATATTTAAATAACGTGCAAACACCACTGATAGTTGACTCAACAATTTTACTGGACGAAACCCAACTAGGTTGTGACGCAGAAGTATTGATTGACTTTGATTGATTGGTTTTCAGCAGTCCAAGTCTTCCCGTGTATGTCGTAGAAGGCGAATTAGGAAATACAAGCTAAACGAAGCACATAAACATAAATGAGACCTCTCCAGCACGTCTGGCCAGCGTGGAGAGTGTAGGCCAAATCTTCTGGCTGCTCTGGCAAAGTATGGCTCTAGTAGTACAGAGAAGCTTTCAAGTATGGCTCTAGTAGTACAGAGAAGCTCGTGCTCCTGCATTGGAGACTAAAAAGACCTGATGATGAAGATGATTAGATTTTTTTACTATTACTATACTATTAGTACGAGCGTTTTCTTCCCTGGTGGTCTGGGAGAAGAGAAAAACATAGAATGTGCTTCTCTTCTGTGAATGGGTAAAAACGCAAATCGTGCCAAGCGATGTGGCTAGCAACCTTTTACTAATTTGATTCCTTTTTAACAAACTTCAAAAAAGGATTAGATAATCAATTAGTCGCTATTTTTTTTTGTGTATGG
Source organism: Acrobasis consociella (assembly GCA_963555685.1). Lineage (NCBI taxonomy): Eukaryota > Metazoa > Arthropoda > Insecta > Lepidoptera > Pyralidae > Acrobasis > Acrobasis consociella. The sequence continues at coordinate 2,502,453 of OY743111.1, read as the reverse complement.
TTACCAATTATTCAAAGACCCCTGGACCGATTTGAATAATTCTTTTGTTTGAAAAGGTATTCTTGACAGATGATCCTTTAGGAATTTTATCAAAATCGGCTGTGAAGTTTGGAAGTAAGTTGGTTTTTAGTTTCGCGAATGGTCTTAAATGCAAATAGTCTATGTAGAAACTCGTCTCAAACGCAACTCGGAACTCGTTTAATAAGCAACTCGTCTAAGTTGCAAGTAGTCTAAAATGTTACTTTACCTAAAATGCAGCTAGTCTTAGATGCTTTTTAGCCTACTACTGCAACTGGTCTAAATACATATACGTTACATACAAGAGCGTGCGTCTATGTCACTGACTTGACAATCGGTCTAGCAGTTTTGTAGGAAATTGCTGTGATAAATAATGTAAACGCCTAAACTCTTTGGAAGAGTCGGCAACTGCTAGTACTATCAGAGTAAAAGTAAGCTTGCCATATTTTTTTTCTTTAGATATATTTGAATAAAGAAAAATACATTCTGTAGCTTTAGTTTTGGTTTGGACCACCTGATACTTAGACAAATTTCGGTTTAGACCATCTCATATTTAGACTAGTTTTCGTTTAGACAATCTCATAATTGTGACGAAATTCTACTTTAGACCACCTCATTTTTGGACGAGATTAATCTTAAGACCACTTCCTATTATGATGACATGCGGTTTAGACAATCAGCGTTTTAGACGAGTTGCTACATAGGCTACTTGCGTTTAAGACCATTCGCGACTAATTCTTGAAAAATTATTTTTATTATATACATTTTCGTGAAAAATCCTTTCTATTGCTCTTTTAAACTGATTTCCTAAAAACTACTTTTTTGCCTCGCCAGCCTACTAACCCTTCCAGATACCTTACCTGCTATTGATAAAAAGGGTACAGATATCGAGAACACATAGTCGCACGGCCGCCGGAGCGCAGCTGTTGACATCCTTAAGTGGCGTTTTACTCTAAAAAATGAGAATCCATTTATTCAGCGGCATGGCTGCAAAATCACATCACAAAAATTGCATTTCAAGAGTTAAAACAAATTTTTGAAAGCTCTTCTCGTGAGATAAATGAAAGAAGTTTAGTCAACAATTTTATTTTTAAAAGAAATTCTCGAATGCAAAACGTGGCTCAGAGATACTTTCTTTTCAGAAACATGATTTCATTTTCTGTCTGCACTTTTTAACATAAATTGCTTAATTTAAATACGCTTTCTAATTTTACTTTTACTTTTTGTCTATAAAACTGGACTAGAATTAGGTATTCTTTTTTTAATGGACCTAGATTTTTTTCTACGATGAAAAAGTGTTTTATTTATATTTTACTTAATTAACTGATATAACAAGACTTCTCATGAATCACGCAAAAGGAGACTTAGGAAGTATAAGTCCTTCTTTTAAGGGTACCGTACCCAACGGGTGCCTACTGGATCCTATTACTGAGACTCCACTGTCCGTCTGTCCATCGTTAAGCCTGCTTGTCTATCACCAGGCTGCGTCTCATGAACCGTGATAGCTAGATAGCGGAAATTATAGCTATAACAACAAAAACCTACTAAAAATAAAGTTAAAAGTTAATAAGTAGTAACGTGTTTTTCGCCTGTGTTGTTAACTCGATCTTTATTATGGCATTAACTTTATTTAATTACACACAAAATAACTAAAAACTAAATATAACTAACTATTGATAAAAACTAAACTAGATATAAAAACAATAAAAAACAAACATCAATTTATATAAAAAATTGAGCCTAAATCGCTGCGCTCGCAGGGTAGAGTGCCCAAGAGACTGGCGGCATTTCCGCGTTGAATGGCCAAGCTAAGCCTTTGGCCAAAATGCGCACCAGCCCTTGGATCCCCTGAGGCGTCGATTAGGCGTGCGGAGATCTCTTTATACAACTGACGAGCTTCCGCACCCCAAGGCCCCAAGGTCTCCACGGCAAAAGGAGCAAAAATATAGGGCTCTCCCAAAGCCGCATACTTTCGCTTCTTATTGGCTTCTGCCGTCGCCGCAGCTGCGCCAGCCTTACGAGCAGTCGCTCGTATATGAGATGGAGCAACAGTATCTACGCATGTTGCATCCCATAAGAGCGACCGCCCGTTTTTCCAAGGTATGAGCGTCATTCCGTATTTAACTAGTTTACAAAACAATTTAAGGAGGTGCGGAACTCTTCAAGTACGAGGCCGATTGGTACTTGACCGTTATCTTTTTCAGAAATATGAGCAACGTCGCAGCGTCTAAGGTTTTGATACCAATTTTGAAAAAAGAGGTTGCCAAAAAAAACTTGCATTAAAATGCGTTAGGAGTACAATATGTAATATTCCCCATGATGTATGAAAACCTAATATTTCACCAAATCACTTTGATTACTACAACGCTTAACCGTGGTACTTTTATTTCCATTGCATTGAGAACCTGCCATCAATCTTCCTCAGACAAGTTCCTCGCTAGCAAGAGATAATTGTTTCCTTGCTTTCGTGATGGATAAACGATTCTGGGAATAATAGATAGATAGCGCTTTGTGCTATTATTTATTATTCTTGTAGTACTAAAAAGTGTTTTCTGTTTTGTCTAATTTTATCCCCCGACAAAAAAGAGGAGTATAAGTTTGACGCTGTATGTGTGTCTGTTTGTGGCAGCGTGTTGTCTCGAGCGAATTTATGGTGAGGCTTTTTTACGTGAAAGCTTGTTCGTTGCGGTGGCTGGATATTTGATGATAATCGGTTTAGCCGTTCAAAATTTATATAGGGAGTTAACGCTTGCATGTCGGGGTTTTTCATTTACCTGGCAAATAATAGATGGCGCTACAAATCCACTTGACATCGGTTGGAGTATGTAGTTTCGCCACTCGTCACTAGATGGTGCCTTTGGTTTTGTTATTAAGTTTTCCTCCATACAAACATTGTTGGTTGGCGAATTTATAAAATATACGAGTAGTTTTCAGTAATTTAATCATGACCCTATTCGGTCAATATCTCATTGAGATATGGAGATTCGACTTCGAACTAAATTTGTGGACTTTTATAACTTACAAACTAGACGCAGCTTATTATGATGCGCGCGCGACGCATCTTGCTTCATAGAATTTCTACTCGTACTCAGCGTTCACACCACGCGCAAGTTACAACGCAAAATGTCGCGCATCATAGAACGTTACGTGTGGTTCGACCTTAAAAATCTAAAACAACTTTAGGCACACATAAAATATTTTAGATTATAATTAAGAACATTACCATTGATACGCTTATACAATATTTATAATATTGATCGCATCATCATCATCAGGTCTTTTTATCTCCACTGTAGGAGCACGACTTTCTCTGTACAGTATGGTTCTGGTAAAACCATACTTGGCCAGAACGGCCTACACTCTCCACGTAGACGCCAGACGGTTTGAAGAGGACTCATTGATGTTTATAACCTTTATTTAACTTGTATTTTTAAGTCGCCTTCTTCGACATCTACAGGAGGACTTGGAGTGGTCCTATTCTAATCTGCCGGAAACCACACGGCAATATTGATACAGAATTTGTAATCTGTTGTGTGTGTTTATTAATAAACTAGTAGTTCGCACGAACTTAGACCTCGCGATTATTATTTCAAAATAATGTACCTGATTTGGATAAATTATCGGTGCAGGTTTACCGATATGCGGATTCATGGTTGTGACCAAATTTCCAAAATAGTTGCCAATCACAGCCCTTTCTTTCAAATGACTTTCCATCTAGCTCTGAAATGTCAGGAGCACCTTCCAACCATACAATCACATGGATATAAGGTCTACCGTGATGCTGAAGTTCAGTTCTGTACCAGTAGTCTTTCACCGAAAATTGACCCATCATTTTTCAAATGACAAAGTCAGCTCGTGGTTGAAAAACCAGAAAACTAATTATGGGTTTTCGTTTAAATGTTTATTTGTATTGCCATGGCTCTATGTCGCTGCTCATTGGTTTCTTACTCTCTTCGTAAAGCTACTTTGCGTGCTTTGGTTGCTGTTGATATCTTGTTAGTTCGTAGCATAATTACTAATACTACTAAAGCACAGACAAGCAACGATAGCGATTGAACGAAAGTTCGCTCAAAAAATTGCTAAATTTAATAAACAAGCCAACAATCATAAAATTAATCGTAAAATAAGCAAAACCCTTTTATTTTAAGTCGGTTAAATATGATAAAATTTATAGAACTACTTATGAAACTCAAAATAATAACCATAATAGTTATTCAGAGAAATTACTTCGTGGACCCCAGTGGAGATATGTATTTTTAAGAAAGTTGTTCAGTAACCCAGACTGAATTCACCCTTAAATAGTTTCAGTATATTTTGTAAGAAGATTTGTATTGTATATCCGTCACGGCTTAGTCAGCTAGACTTCGCGAGTCACCCTAAACTCGTTTAAGAGGTATAAAGGATAAAAAAGTCGTTCAAATAAAAAAAAATCGTTTTCATAATGGCAACAAAAAAGTCTAATGACATTTTTGAAGATATTTTGAAATGGCGGATATATGACAGTTTTAAAATTTTAAACCCCCATATTTCCGCCATTTTGAAAATTTTCGAAAAACTGGCTTGACAAAAAAATTATATTTAGTTTCTGAACCTACTCACAAAATTTCATGAGAATCGGTTAAGAAATGCGACTTGTAGGCGAGGACAGACAGACAGACAGACAGACCGTCTGTCTGTCTGTCTAGACAGACAGACGGACAAAAGAACTTTTGGCTAATCTCGAAACTGAGACGCTTCGCTCGCTCGGTCTATAAATAAAAAAATCCCGCGGATTCACACTTTGTAGTAAACTACTCGTACTTAGTCTTTTTCAAATAAGGGCAACACTGGCGTAGAGCAGCTTTAAGCCTGGCCTAACATTGTAAATAGCCCGTGACCCCGTACACACGGCTGCAAAACAATAGAAAACAAGGTAGGGTTTACCTCGCAACCGTTCCAATTAACGCGGACTAAGCCAGCACAAATAAAGGGTTTGGACACAAATTTTCTGGCTCCTGAACAACCATATAGTAGGTGCCTGTGTACAGTTTGAATATCCTGGACTCTTTTACGAACTTTCGCATGAATTTTAAACTCTTCTGAACCGTTCACCTGCCTGATGTTTTATGGGTACGGCTATAAATATGTATCTATGACTATCAACGAAATTGAGCATGAGTTTATAAAACTAGTAGGTACTTACATACCTGAAACATACTATGCCAGTAGTTTTTTTGTCAAATAGGTCCATGAACTCTTGTATATCAAAAGTTAAAATAGATAGTCGTATGTGGTAAAACATTTTAGTCGATTATATGTTGTTATTTTGTGCACTACACGTAATTTAAATTATATTTATTGACGTGCAAAAGTGCCTGTAAAGTCCTAATTACTGAATAAAAATTAGAAAACTTGATTTTATGTTAAATTCCAGAGATGTCCAAAATGGTGGACTTCGGCGTTGTTGTACGCAAATTTTCACTGTAATCATTTAATATTATATCAATTAATATCAAATCAATTAATATTATATGCTCCTCATTTAAGTGGGCTGCAGCCTGCAGCCTTGGCTGCGCCGAGACCCACTTTCCGCTATCTCCTGAGATCCACATTCATACATAACCATTGCCAGTACGAGATAAGTTTAGCATTAGTGGGCTTAACTAGATTCTGATCTTACATTTGGATGCTTGCCATACTGCTCTCTGAAACTGATATTACATTAAAGTTTTTTACTTAGGCACCTTATGGAATAGAAAAAAAATACACTTTTGCTCAAATTCTGTCAGTACTGTTTTGACGATAAATCAATAAACCTCATTCAATCATATTTAACGGATAGGCTTCAGACTGTTGACATAAATGGCATAAAGTCAAACGGATCTCTTGTTAAAATGGGTGTACCTCAAGGTTCTATCCTGGGACCGTTCCTTTTCTTAGTGTACGTCAATGATTTGCCTTACGCGGTTAAGAATCAGGCTGGCATTGTGTTGTTCGCCGATGACACGTCTCTTATTTTTTAAATAGACCGACATAGCGAAGATGCTACTGCGGTGAATAACACCTTGTCGACCATTTCTAACTGGTTTTCAACCAATAACCTTATGTTGAATGCAATGATAATGAATGGGTCTTGTCCCAATGCATCATTAGATTTAGTCTTTCTAACGTGAGGCAGGCCAATGTTGATGTGCTACTGGACGGTCAAACATTAAATCTCGTTTGTTTGTTTTTCGTGTGGCCAACACTGGTGTCAGATTTGTTAGGCTGCCTAAAGGCATCTGATATAGCTTGACGACTGCCATACAATAATCACAGCCGAGAAATCTCGTTAAAAATATCATTGTTTAAATCAAGTAGTAACAAACTTTATTTAAGACTGTAATTAAAAAGAACGCCATTATATTTTTTACGCCAGCCATTCATAAAGTTACACAATATCCTCTCCCGATAATTTATTACCTAATCGTCCAATTTACAACTTACCAAAGTATAGTCTCGGAGTAAAATTTTCTAAGAACAATAATAAACAGAAATTCCTTCCCGCAATTAAAGAATGATTAGGTAACCTCAATTATTAAAAGCCGCGTCTTTGGCCGGAGGCTTGTGAATAAATAATTAAGCCATTAGCTTTTTTGTCCCGAGCGCCCGAGCCTTTGTCTCAAGGACGAGCCATTTGTTATTTTCGCCGGTTTTCGGCCAAATTCGGCCGCTCTATAAGAAGCTAAGATCCAAATGGAGATTTTTTAATATATGAATGATGATGATGATGAAGGAAACCAACAGGCATACCAGATGGTAACTTTACCGTAGCATGTAGATGCAGCCCGTTTCTAATCGAGCAATTTGGAAATCTTTGGGGGGAGCTATAAACAGCAGTGAACTTCTTGCGTTAGAAATGATTGATAGTTATTATTGGCACTTGCAACAAGAGGGCGGAATATCTAATTATTTTTTTAAGAACCCATTTCACAGATATGTTCAATTTGGATAGGCTTGGTTATTAAAAGCCGCGTCTTTGGCCGGAGGCTTGTGAATGAATGAATGATGATGATGATGAAGGAAACCAACAGGCATACCAGATGGTAACTTTACCGTAACATGTAGATGCAGCCCATTTCTATACGACCAATTTGGGAATCTTTGGGGTGAGAGCTATAAACAGCAGTGAAGTTCTTGCGTTAGAAATGTATTAGGTATAGACATAGTTATTATAGACACTTGCGACAGGAAGGAGGAACATCTAATTATTTTTTAAGAATCCATTCCATACATGTGTAGGCTCAATTATTAAAAGCCGCGTCTTTGGCCGGAGGCTTGTGAATAAATAATTAAGCCATTAGCTTTTTTGTCCGAGCGCCCGAGCCTTTGTCTCAAGGACGAGCCATTTGTTATTTTCGCCGGTTTTCGGCCAAATTCGGCCGCTCTTTAAGAAGCTAAGATCCAAATGGAGATTTTTTTATATATAAATGATGATGATGATGAAGGAAACCAACAGGCATACCAGATGGTAACTTTACCGTAGCATGTAGATGCAGCCCGTTTCTAATCGAGCAATTTGGAAATATCTTTGGGGTGAGAGCTATAAACAGCAGTGAAGTTCTTGCGTTAGAAATGTATTAGGTATAGGCATAGTTATTATAGACACTTGCAACAGGAAGGAGGAACATCTAATTATTTTTTAAGAATCCATTCCATACATGTGTAGGCTCAATTATTAAAAGCCGCGTCTTTGGCCGGAGGCTTGTGAATAAATAATTAAGCCATTAGCTTTTTTGTCCCGAGCGCCCGAGCCTTTGTCTCAAGGACGAGCCATTTGTTATTTTCGCCGGTTTTCGGCCAAATTCGGCCGCTCTATAAGCAGCTAAGATATGAATGGAGATTTTTTTAAACATTTTTATATTTAAGCTAACAAGCATGAATAAATAATTAACTAAGCTTGTTTGTCCCGAGCGCCCAAACCTTAAATTGGTCTCGGGGACGCTGCAATTTGTTATTTTCACCGGTTTACCAATTCGGTCGTTCTCCAAGAAATTGACCTAGATCAATATTTTCATAAATACGTACTATATTTTCACGCTTAGTTAAATTTTATTTGTCGTAATGTTACAAAAGGTAAACTTAATACTTATGCATTCATTATGAAACAGAAATAAATTTATTTTATTGTTAGTGGTGGCGGAAAAAAAAGGACTCAAAATTGTAATAGGGTTAGCAATAACCGCATTGCCTATTGACATGATTCAACTTCTCACCCGATATCCCTCGGCTTTTACGATCGGCCCTAAGAGAGGCGCAGCTACTGTACTCTACGTTTTTTCCTATCTCCCAGACCAGCATGAAAGAGTTTGAACAACTTGAAGCTGTTACGTAGTCTCTCAAGAAAAGCGTAAAAGAAAAAAAAAATAAACACTGCACGGATAGTTTCCAATTTGTCGTCTCAATACTCAGCATTTTACTTACTTCATCATAATCATTTCAGCCGCATAACGTCCACTGCTGGACATAGGCCTTATATACTTACTTGTATACAAACCTCCATTATTGTTTTCGTGTTCCTTGCTCGCCCTCCGAACAATCGTCTCGGGTATTAATCGCGGCTCGCACTCAAGGGTTCGTTTCAAAAAAAAATCGCTCGTAGAATTGGAAAAAAATGGGATCAGATGACTAAATCAACGAATTGTTCGATCCAGATTGAAATGCGAAAGTATTTCCTCGCAATTTCTTGACTAAATTAGTTTAGAGTATCTTTTTGAATGTATGGTAACGTTTGCTTTAGTGGGAGAGGCCTATGTCAAGCAGTGTTTATTGTTTATTGTTTATTAAAATATAACATACACCAAGACATCTGCATGCTAAATGTTACAGTTACATCACTATAAATAGACACAATTTTCATGCATATGTAAAAGAACATTACAAAATTAAATATTGTCAAATAAATATACTGAATAAAATAAAAAAATTAAAGGTCAAGATTAATAAAATATATTAAATTATAAAGTGGACGTTGTGCGACTGAAATGATGATGATGATAACATTTTTCGCAATTTTTCCTAATATTGTTATTTACTATCATTACTATTCAGGAAATGTTAGTGTCATGAATTAAATTTTCCGACATAATTTATATATTTTTTATTGACAAGATATTTATTCATTTATTTTTTTATGTTATAATCGCCAATTTATTTTTTTGACCCGTCTAAGTGCCCATATGTAAAGTGCATGCCAATAAATGTGTATATTACAAATGGCGAATAAATGAAATGAAATAGTGCTTTGACGAAGCTTAATAATATGAGTATCACATTAATTTTGAGATTGCAGTTGAAATAAGGCCGCCTTTTGACATCTGTTTTATGTATCCACGAGTACTAACTGTGCCCGTGGGCTTCGCTCCCCCGTGGGAATTCAGGATAAAAGCTATCCTATGTCCTTCCTTGGGTATCAAACTATATCCATATCAAATTTCATCTAAATAGGTTCTGTTGTTGAAGCGTGAAGTAGTAACAAACAAACAAATATACAAACTCACTTTCGCATTTATAATATTAGTACGATTACTCTGTAACTTTATGTTTTAGTGCAATAAAGATTTTAACTAACTAATTTTGGCCACTGAGATCCTTCCTAGTTATAAAATATATTTCAGACACCTCATTTCCAAAACAGCGACGTGACCGGGCCAGCGTGACCCAGTTTGCAGTCACGTCTTCAGATAATCCGGCTCCTCGAAACATCCTTCTGCCATTAGCTCGAACAACGCTTAGGGCGGTTGAGTTTAGCCACCAAACTTTACTAGGAACTAAGCCGAATTAGCCGTGTGATTTTCGAGTAGAATAGGACCACTCCAAGTCTTTCCGTGGATATTGAAGAAGACGCCTTAGGGAATACAAGCTAAACAAAGATTGTAAACATCAATGAGACCTCTTCAACCCGTCTGGCCAGCGTGGAGAGCGTAGGCCAAGACCTCGGGCTGCTCTGCCAAGTATGACTCTGGTAGTACAGAGAGGGTCGTGCTCCTGCAATGAAGACTTAGGAGACTAAGAAGTCAAATCAAGTATTTGGACTCACTGGACTCATTGGTCCCAGAAGAGCCCGGTGCTCGTCGGGAGCACGCATTTTCGCCTTGAGAAAGTTTTCATGGATATTTCGCAAGTTTGTGTTTCAGAGTTTAGTTACGCACTCGATTTATTATGGACGTAGGAATGTCTGGATAAGCCATAGGAATATACGGATTTTTGTTCCGTTATCGCGCTAAAACTGCGGAACAGACATGTAGAATCCGCTAGATGATAACAAGTCAAATCTGACACTTCTTTATAAACGCCAAAACAAACATTTTCTACGGGATTTGTATGAAATACAAAAGTGTGGCGTTTGCGTTTTTGGAGTTAAAAAGCGCTCCTAATATGTCCTCCTAAAATCATGATGAAAATCGTTACGATCAAAGAAATAATTTATTTTCAACCCTTTCATCTGCCCAATTGCAGATACTTACCTGAATTGGGTACTCTCCTAAGCCAAAAATAAATTATTTTGCACTGATAATAAAATAAAATGTTACAAAATAATGTCACTTGTCTGTTAACACATAAATTTTTACGTGATTTTAAATTTATTTTTGCAAAAAAACTGATAATAAGAGCGCTATTTGACTCCAAAAAACTATAACGTCATCTGCCTGTATTTCATATAAAATCCCATAGAAACTGTTTGTTTTGACGTTTAGAAAAAAGTATCTGATATGACTTGTTGGAAAATAGCGTATTAACACACAAGATACTTTTCATCTCGCAGGTCACGCCGTGGGCATCAACTTTTTATGAATTTTTATAGTACCTACCTATCTAAAATCAATGATAATAATTTAAATAACAGAAAATAACTAAAAAGTAAGTCGGCATTTCCATATGAAAGTGTGCAGCCGTCCAGGCAATTTGTATGGGAATGTCGATTTTTTTCTGTTATTTTATTATCATTATAATATAGTGACCTAGTATAGTCTGTAGTTCGATTTATTACGGGTGTGTCCTTTCCCTTCCACAATGTATTAAGTTTATAATACATACATACTATCACGTCTTTATCCCTAATGAGGCAGACAGAGCATTTTGGGTCTTGCGGTTCTATGCAGAGCCCAGGGCCGCAAGACCCAAAAGCCACTTTTAGCGTCATGTGGGCGAGAAGATGGAAAAGCAATCAATACAGTGATGGGTCACTAGCCGCAACGTCTGTTAACATGATTTGCATTTTTGCCCATTCCCTCGATCGGCTTTTACGATCTGCGTGGGAAGAGAAGCAGCTGGTACATTCTAAGTTTTTCTTATTTCTCCCAGACCAACATGGGAATGTTCAGTAAATGTTTAGTAAGTGGTAATGGAGATGACAGGTGTGAAGGTCGCTCAGGGTTGAGGTCGTCATTGACACGCGTTTGACACAGTTCACACGATCGATACCATTTGCATACAGCTGGATTTATTCTCAACGTGAGGGAGGATCTGTGTTATTTCACAAAGCTTTTCTTCCATTCTTGATTCTGTTTGTACTTCATCGTCATAAGGTATTTTTGTTTCCACTGCTGTACCACGACGCATGACCCTCTCTGTACTACCAAAGCCATACTTGGCCAAAGCAGCCAAAGGACTTTAACCTTCATTCTCCTTGCTGGCCAGACGGGTTGGAGAGGTCTCATTGATGTTTAATCAAAGACTACAACATTAAGGAAGCACTAAATGAGTATTAATTTTAAGCTTTGTTCAGCTTGTATTCCCTAAGTCGCCTTCTACGACATTCAAGGGAGGACTTGGAGTGGCTCTATTCTACTCAGCCAGAAACCACACGGGAATTTGTAATTAATCATATATTTATACCTAACGAAGTAGACAGAGTCTTGGGCCGCAAGCCCCAAAGCCATACTCAGCGTGATGGGGCGTGAAGATGGAAAAAGGGAATCAAAAGTGATGTCCATCGCTATATTTATTAAAGATCTAACTGAATGATAAGTAGATAGGTAAATACCTATTTTTCTGACCCAGACTGTATCATCCGTATTGGCCAAAACGGCTTTATCAGGTACTAGTGGCGCCCGTGGGCTTTCGGGATAAAAACTATTCTATGTCCTTCTCTGGATATCAAATTTCATCTAAATAGTGAAGTGGTTACCACTTATAAAAACAAACAAACAAACTAATATACAAACTCACTTTCGCATTTATAAAATTACTCGCTATGCTGAGTAGCATAGCAAGTAATTCTATAATGAATATTTATTTAAAATGAAGCGCCAATTTGTATGTTCCAATTCTTGAAAAGAATCTCGTTAAGTAATGGACCCCAGGCAATGTCTTGTTTGTATCATCTTCACCTTAGATAAAGAATTACGTAGATGTGATTCTCCTAAAAAAGTCTCGACAAACAAATTATACTGAGCAAGAAGTTACTCGTTTGTTGCAAATAAGAATATATGTTCGCGTAATAAGATCAACTTTTTCAACCGACTTCAAAGAAAAAGGGGGTTATCAATTCAACCTGTATGTTTTTCTTTTTGTATGTATTTTTACTATATCTTCACCACTTGTTGATGATTCTTTTTTTTATTTGAAAGCCTATAGTGCCAAGTCCCATTTTAAATGTGGTGAAGATATGATGAAGAACTTTGAAGATATGGAAGAATCTCCTGCAAGAAAATTAAATAGGCTGCTATTTTTGTAATTTTTTATTAATGCACTGCAATACAATGCAATGGCTTTTACCCAACGATGGGACTAATTAAAGCTAACAAAAATGTTAAGTAACACATACGGATTGCTGGCAATATAGAACACAGTTTCCATTAAGTACAAATAAATATGTTAATAATAGCAACAATAAAATTAATACTTCTTACTACTACTTACTTGGTAAATAATTTAATTGTAATAACTAAGAGTACTTACACAACATGACAACTATAAAACAAAAATATTAGTAAATACTAATATTTCACGCTAAGTAGCATCAAATACATTATATACTTAAATGTTAGAGACATCTTGTGAGAATATAAAAACCATTAATATCTACCTAAGATGCCGAAAACAGATAAATACTTACTTAAGGTTGTATTGATTCCAACCCGAATTCCGCTGAAAGTAAATTAAGTTATCCCACCGGAGTTCCACCTTCTTTCCGTCAACAAAATTTCTCGAATTTTACGGCAAAATGTCGAGAGTTTTTAAATAAAGTATTAGATCTGAAGCCAAAATATTTTTCTCACTTTACGTGGTCGTCTAATCGAGTTTCGTTATGGATTTATACACGTGCATTTTTTAGAAAACGTGTTAGATATTTATTTTAATGATATTTTTTAATTAAAATTTACACGCGTCTTCATCTATGTTTTTTGTATTACAATAAAATACAATACAATTTTATTTTATTAAATTTTTACCATAACAACGAAAATTACAAAACAACAAGAAATAATATAGGCAAAAAGGCGAAATTTTCGCTATTTAAATACAATCTCCAGCCAACTTTACTAGTTTAGTTTCTAGTTTTATCCGGGACTTCACCTCCTTGCACGGGTGGTAACTAAATAAAAAGTTTTTACATTAATTAATGTTTAAAACACTTAAAAATCATTATTAAGTTAACAAATAACCTGTAAAATACTTTTAATTAATCATACAATAGACCCACAGAAATTCTTTATTTGATAAATATCTCAAGTTCGAGACATTTTTAAAATTTCTTTCAATAAATATTCCTATTTATTAGATTTGAGCAAGCGTTATTCAGAATGTCTCATCGAATTTCGGTGGATTTTCGTCGCCGAATTTTTCTGTAGATATCTCCTTTCTTTCTTTCGTTGGATTTATTTCTTATGAATATTTTGATGATATGGCCTCTCGAGACGGTGTCAGCTTGAATTTTGATTTAGCAATGCTTTTTTATTTTTAACCCCGAATATGTAACAATATAGAATGTAAAAGTTCCTGTTTTTTTTTTAATGTATTCATAATATAACAATATAATATTAACTAAATAAATACAACCTAAAATTAAAACTAACTAAAACTAATTAAAAATAATTTATATTAAATTATATAAAAAATTGAGGCCAAATCGCTGCCGTCACAGGGCAAAGTACCCAAGAGGCTGGCGGCATTTCCGCGTTGGATAGCAATACTTAAACGCTGTCCGAAATGCGCGCCCGCCCTTGGGTCCCCGGAGACATCGATCAGGCGTGCGAAAATTTCCTTAAAAATTTGACGAGCTTCCGCACCCCAAGGCCCTAAGGTCTCCACAGCAAAAGGCACAAATATATACGGCTCTCCCAGAGCCGCATATTTGCGCCTCTTGATGGCTTCTGCAGTCGTCGCTGCCGCGCCCGCCGAATTGAATGTTTTTCACTTTCTCACGTCAAAACGAAAGTTTCAAATAACCCAATATCATGTAAATAAGTAAATAATATTTATAACATACTAGCTGTGCCCCTAGGCTTCGCTGCCCATGAGAATTTCGGAATAAAAACTATATGTCCTTCCCCGGATCCGTACCAAATTTCATATCATCGAATTAATTTTGATATCCATACTATATTATCTTTGTCCAGGGTTAAAGGCGACAAAATACAGCCTACCAACTGCAAATATCTAAATCCGATTCTGGCTATTGTTCAATCGCTTAAGACACAATACATTTAGGTTTCGCGACTAACTCACTTTCACTCGAAAATAATTAATTTTTAACAAAAAAAAACTGACTTCAATTTCCTACATGAGTTTCTTCCATATTTCCAAGGTATCACCATGTATCATCAAGTATTATCATGTCTTCACCAAGTTAATATAGGACCAACTTGGGAGTATGTAAAGGCTTTGAAATAAAAAAAGAATCATTAAAATCGGTCCACGGTTGACGAAGATATCGCGTAACATTCATACAAAAGAAACATACCGTCGAATTGACACCCTCCTCCTTTTTTGGAGTCGGTTAAAAAGGGTTGTATTGTATCACGCGCGTTGCACAAACAATCAATTTGATTGCGTAACAAGGCTCAGATTGACGACGTGTCCTCAGCAGAGACGAACACCTGAATGAAGGACCCGAAAACTCTAACACGTTCTATTTGCAGATAAATTGTTTTCTTTTTTTAGCGCGATGTTAAATTGAAAAGAATTGCTGTTTTTGGCCGAAGAGAACTTTGTCTCTCATGTTAAAATAGCTGACAGTGGTATCAGTTTAAGGATTTGACAATCCATGGAGGAGCGTGGTGGCGACATCTCGCTATCTTTTTCGTACGCGCGACACCTAACGGCAGTGACGTCACGCGGGTGTATGTGCATCCTTGTCAGTTTCCCCTTCCACCGGAAATGAAAGGATTATAACTTGCTTATTTTTGAACGGATTAAAGTGATTATTTTTACTTTCGGTCTCGTTCTGGTTTAATTTTAATTAGATATAAATAAGAAAAAAAAATGTCTAATACCGAATTAACTAGTGTTTCCTCACGATATTTTCCTTCATCGGAAGCAAGTACTGCTCGATGAAAATGACAGTACCTACATAGGTTAATTTATAAAATCACAGAAATTGTAAACGACTAATAAAGAAGAGTAGTCTTTTCTTGCTATTAAGGAAACGAATATATTTTTCAGAGTTAGTCTCGAATGGTCTTAAACGCAAGTAGTCTATGTAGCAACTCGTCTAAAACGCTCAATGTCTAAATCGCATGACTAGACTTTATCATCATACTTACTATTACTTACAATGTTGCTTGATACTGAAACGCGGATACGCAGTAAAGTCCATCTTGCGTATCGCTTTCGAGGTAACCAGCCTGTAAGGCCTTCTGCTCGCTTAGCGTGTAAAAAAATTCTGTGTATGCTGGGTACACACTGAGCCAACGAACGTGCTGCGTCTCGTTTCTCTTAAATGAAAACAAAAGAGATGCAGCTCTTTCGTTGGCGTTCGTTTGGGCCGGTGTATACCCAGCATAAAAAGCGAGTGAAAAGATTTCTTCAGGGTAAATTCTCAGGTTTCCAAATGTGCGGTATCTCAGACGGACATATTTTACTGCACCGGACTACTACCAGACTCGGACAATCTGTATGCCTGTCTGCTAACTTAGTTTTAGAACAAGTTTATTTATCAGACAAATTAAAAATCCCTAACTTTAAAGCGTTTACCTTCAATAGCTTTTAAGCGCCAAACCGATTTCCATCAAACTAAGCTAAGAACCATCTCAATCAAGTTAGCTTTCAAACTAAAAAACCGCATCAAGATCAGTCCAATTGTTCAGGCTACGATACCATACAACTAATAACACCCCTCTTTTAGCGTCGGGAGTTAAAAAGAAAACTTACATTCCGAATAAACGATCATGTATTGTACTTATTTATTTACTTGCATAACGTTTCCACGCCACAGTAATTCATAAATATTCAATAGCCCATAATTTAGACGCAAGATTTATTCCACACACATGTCTAAACAAACAATTTGCCATACAAGTTGGGCCGAACAACTTTGGCCAGCGATCAAACGACTTTCAATGGGCGAATATGAAAGTTTTTTATTTATTGCCGCTATCTGTCTGGACAGTGGGGCCCGGGCATTTTTTGCAGCAAAATCCGGTGACATATGAACACGACTTATTGAGCTTTTATGTTTATTTTATTGAAGCGGAGGTGAAAATGGGTAAAAATGAGAGTGGAAATGAAAATGAGAGAATACTGTGAAAATCAGTGTGTGAGCCCCGAAGAGTTTTGATTTTTAGCGGCAAAATGCGGTGACATTTATGAACACGACATATCGAGCTTTTATACTTATATTTATTTTATTGAAGCGGAGGTGAAAATGAAAATAAAATAATAAATGAGTGTATTTCGGTGATTCTTCTCAGCAGTGGTCGGTGCGAAGCGCTGATACGCGCTGACTTCGCATTAAGTAACTTACATTGCAATCGTGCTTTTCTTAAAATTACCAAACGTCTATCCTAAAGAATTCTTTCCACGACATATTCAAAGAGTTTTCTGATTTTTCATTTTATTGTAGTCAGCCTTTCTGTTGTTAAAACATCGTTTATGTAAAAGAGGCTCAATTTTCCCAAAATGTTTTTAGCTCAATAACTTTTTTATTGCTCTACAACCATAGACAGACTACCGACCTTTCTTAACTGCTCTATGCCTCGTTAGTTGCAAAATGGCGCGAGGCGTGCCCATTTCAATTGCTTAACTAACTTTAATCTGAAGACGCATACTAATTATCACTTTAGTATCGATGTCATGAATATTAATAACTTTTAACTTTAAATTCTATTAAATATGCACTCGAATATATGCAGACTCGGCAAGGTTGCAGTTTTATCTCGAAAGTCTGGAAAGGACTAAAACGATTTCAAAAATCTTTGATAAAGGTGTTCAATTTTTAAATTATTCTGCTGCCTTATAACTGTATTATTTTTATTACCTACTAGCTGTGCCCGTAGGCTTCGCTCCCCGTGGGAATTTTGGGATAAAAACTGTCCTATGTCCTTCCTTGGGATCAAACTATATCCATATTAAATTTCATCTAAATAGGTTCAGTGGTTGAAGCTTGAAGTGTTAAAAAACAAACAAATATACAAACTCACTTTCGCATTTATAATATTAGTAGGATTTGTAGCAACCAGATCACGTAACTATTGCAGTAGATACTTTGGGATGCAAAAATATATCAATACTTACAGCAGGGTAAATACTATCGGCTTTTACGATCTGCGCAAAAAGAGATTGATTCTACGGTCTTTCTATCCTACCAGTAAGCACGATTGCAGGTATATTTTTAATACTACTGTATTAAAATAACATCAAAAACACATATTTTTTGGAAAAAAAAATGTACACCTGTTTTTGTGAGGCCTAAGTACTTATCAAGACAAATATAACAAGGCCAAATTCGATGGGGCTTCGTCGTTTCATTACAGAGTTTTTACGGCCACCTTCCTGCTCCTTCATCAGATCAGCTACATGTCATCATAATATTGCATTTTCAAGGGATATACAATTAGAAACCGGGTAGTGATTTGATTACAGATAGACAAACAGACATCGGGAAAGGTGAAACTAAACAAGTAGTATCAAAATAAATTTTTTTGAAACATCTTTCATCTAAAAATCTGAACTTAAAAATTTAAAGTGCTCCCCGCGACGAGTCAGACGACTCCAAACTCGATGTGTTAGCGTCGTTTCATTACAGAGTTCCTATAGCAACCCTTTAACTCCATCATCAGATCAGCTACATTATTGCAGTATGGGACAGGAGAAACTAAATAAAAAAGTTTGTGAAAACGCTTGTAAAATTTACCATCTATTTAGGGCAAGCAGTTTCATTTATTCAAACCCTATATAACCCACTTTGTAGTAAAGTTATTTAGGGTAAAGTAAATAGAGCTGCTGCAATAAATCACCCGGCCTCAGGTGGCCACTCCACGGCCGTACTATTTGTAAGTACACGATAAAAGTCTTTCAAACTTAAATAGCTTTCGCGTCCTCCGATCAAATTAAACAGAGTTGCAGAAGCGACTCCACAAGCCGACAAATGGCTTATTAAAAAAAAATGATAATCTTTGGATTTATCTAGTGTTATGTTACTGGAGGCCCCAGGGCTGGATCAATAATATTTAGGGATTGAGACCCTCAACTCAACGCCTTTAGTCAATGCGGGGCTACTGTGGTGACCTCTACCCCTCTACAAGAAACCACACAACGAAGTGACAATATAGGTCCCGTCACAAGAAAACTACTAGATGGCGCCAGTAGTATCCTACATCTCGCTCTCAGTATTCCCTTTATAAATACAATTTCCAATTTCTTGGCCGGAAGATCTTCCCTTTGTGATGGTCGAGCATATAGCCTCGCTCCCGCTGCATTCCTTGGCAATTACCTTCTTCGCCTTAAGCTGTACACGAGTAAATTGCAAGCAGTGTTACATTACTGCTTTCATTGTTACTATTCTGAGCGTGCAAAGCTCTGCAACGCAATGTAACGCTACTTACCCAAAACTACTCTACCCATGTACAGCAAGCTTTCCAGAAAATTAGACCCCGAGTTGTGCAAGCTCTCGTACCTGTACCACAGAATTAATATAAGAAGAATTACATACATAACGGAATCTCCTAAGGTTCCGCACAGTAGGCGTCGCCGTTCCCCATTTCCGCACTTCTCCCCCGTTCTCGCCTTGTGGAGGGTGTCGAGCGGGGCAGCCGCGTTTACAAGACGTGAACGAGGTGCGGGGATGGGGAACGGCGACGCATATTGCGTGGTACCTATTTTGTGGGGGATGTTATTCCGTTCTAAATATATGTAATATATTAATTTTGTTATATATTATTTTTGTTTCGACTAGACGCTCCATGGTTTTTACATAAAAGTGATCCTTCCTATACCTTCTTAACTTGTTCGAGTACAAGTTGGGAATTTTACACAATCTCATATCGGTAACTTTATTAGCAACTTGGAGACGTCTGCCGCGAACAACTGTAACGAGTTTTGTTACTTCTACAAATTTACTTAAAGTATCATTGTTATGCGCTTCACCCCTTTTCCCCGACAAAAAGAGAAGTGTTATAAGTTCGAGGCTTGTGTCTGTCTGTATGTCTTTCTGTCTGTTAATCTGTGTATCCTATCTGTGGCATCGAAGCGTTCGAACGGATGGACCAATTTACCTGACAAATAATAGATGGCGCTACGATATCAAAATACCTATATTATGTAGTTCCGCCACTTATCACTAGATGGCGTTGTCGGGGTTTTTTTTTAATAAACTTGTTGCTTTTATTAACTACATTTAAAGTAAATATTTTATTCGATCTGCGTAATGAGATTCTAGTCTTGCAGCAAAGGCTGCTGTGCAGCTGCTTCTCCTCTCGTATTGATCGTAGAAGAGTCACATTTATTCATTTCAGCCGCATGAAGTCCACTTCTGGACATAGGCTCCTCCTAAGGATTTCCAAAATGACCGATCTCATGCAGCCTGCTTCCGGCGTCGTCTGACCACCTTGTAGTGTCCTAATCTTCGGTTGCCAGTATATACGTCGGCGGAACATCATTCAGTTTTCTTATTAATCTCACCCTTTAATAAAATTTAATAAATAGGGAACAAAAACTAAGACTCTTTTTTCTTTGGTTCGAGTTTGTTTTATTGTCATCATCATCGGGTCTTTTTAGTTTCCACTGCAGTAACACGACCTTCTCTGTACTACCAGACCCACGCTTGGCCAGAGCAGCCAAAGGATTTGGCTTACACTCCACGCTGGTCAGACAGGTTGGAGAAGTCCCATTGATGTTTATAAGCTTTGTTTAGCTTGTAATTTCTTAGTCGCCTTCTACGACATCCACGGGAAGACTTGGAGTGGTCATATTCTACTCTGCCGGATACCACACGGCGGTTTTTGTTTCTCCTTTAGATTCACAGGTCTTTTCACCCCGGTCCTTTAAGATGCTTGCGTCGGGATACAGATCCAACATTTAGAGGACCTTTAGAGAAGTTGATGTTATGTGGCGCTCCCGCTAAAACCAATTCCTGTACACTTAGGAAAGGTGTACCCTTAAATAGGTTTCGGCAGGCGTAAAATCTTTTGCAAGAAAAAGATCTATGCTCATACATAAAATGCCTTCATAAGCCTGATTTCTGAATAAATGTACAAGTTTAATTCTTTGAAATGTCAACTGCAATCCTCAATAACAAGCCCCAAAAATATCTCCGCATTTTGCGGAATGTGATAGCAAAATCTCTTATTATAATTTGAACGTGCCACCGTATTTGCTATACAAATTCCACCCTTATCACCTGAACATAAGGGGCAGCAAACAGCGCACCTTTCCCCTTTTCGCCGGCGCGCATAATATTAGTTAATTTGACTCGAAATTTCGCAAAGTTGCTCGTACGGAATTTAATTCACACAATTCCAATAATATTATTTGCATTTTGTTTTGATAAAAGGTGTAATCTACATTTTACTGTAATGTTTCTTGTTTTCTGTTAAATACATCTATCGTGCTACGTACGAGTATACCTATCTCAAGTCATGCATTTAATTTTAAATGATTAATATTTAAGTAAAATAGATCTCCTAACAGACGACCTAGTTTAAATCTCTCTCACTCGCCACTATTTCAGCCTACTCATGCTCCTTAGCGCCCAGGTACATTGAAATAAAAAAATAAAAACAATATTAAAATAAAGTAAAATAAAGATATATTTTTGCAAGCACAGCACAATTATTATAACGAACTAATATAAAATTATAGACTCCCCAGACTAGGCAAAAGCCTGTGTTTTGGAAACCAAATCAAAAACAAACCACATTCAGTGCATGTGGCGTTGCACTCCACTCTAGGATCCCCTATATCGTGGAGAAAGAACAGCGTCCTCCCCAAATTCCGTCGCTCCCACATACAATGCACCAAACTTAAGTACTAGTTAGGAATGTATTTAATCCTAATCTCTATTTATATGGACCATATCTTATACCTTTAAACGAGCAATTCTTGTATGTATATATATTTATTTATAAATTTCTGTGATCTCGAAAATGGCTCTAACGATTTAGCTGAAAATTTGTATACGGGGGTAAACTATCGATCTAGATTAGTTTTATGTTTGGGAAAACGCGTGTTTTCGAGTTTTCATGCGTTTTTCTTTCCACGCAGAATATGGTCGCTAATTTCGTCGCGCCGACCGCCTTGATTTTAGCTCAGTGGTTAAGGATACCGACCGCTAGAAAAAGTGTTACGGGTTCGAATCCCACTCGGTGACTTACTTTTGATTTTTTTTATGTTTAAGTTTATATATAATTTTTTATTTTGCATTGTTTTAGACAAGTTAAAAAAAATTGTTATTGTTTAAGATGTAACCGAGCAAAGCTCGGCCGCCCAGGTACTACATACCTAAATACGAAGACACATTAATAAACATTACGTACTAAGCTAATCCAGCACACTATTATCATTTCAAACCGTCCGTAGTATCACAGATTACAGCTCAGCGACTACTGTCAATGCGCTGGATTATTAATTAATGGATCCAGCGCCCGCACTCAATCCCTCAAGAGCCATCTATATAGTCTGGAAGAGATCGCTCTAAGCGATAAGACCGTCCATTGCACCTAAATATTTTGTAAAATGATGTTTTTTGTAGTGGTGAAATAAAGAGTTTTTCATTAATTCATTCTATAAATTAATCTATAGGAAAAAAATATTCTCTAGTTTCTCTTATTATTATTCTGAGTTGCAAATTAGGTAGGTGATAGTTTTCAACTGGTTACTCAACCTTTTCTTCTAGAGTTTTGGTACTCGTCTAAAACAAGGTAAAATATACATGCTAGGCTCCACCCAGCACTTGTATCCCTATTAGAAAGATTGATTATAACTTTAATTAATCGACATGGTCACACACTCACATAAAAAAAATACGTATTATACCTACTCGTATACTTCTCCAAAATATTCCGAATAACCCGTAAAATTTTATTTTAGACACAATTTTATTTAACCAATTATTAACTGTATAAAACAGAAATTAACAAACAAACACCCAAACGACTTACTCCAAGCGTATACCATAACAGAGTGGCAATATTTGTCGCGTCCGCTCGCCTGTTTGGACCGCGGTTGACAACAACTACGTGCCTCGTACTGTGCAAAAACGGGAAACAAGTGACTTCCGTCATACAATTTGCTACAATTAAGCGACAGTCTCTATTCGGGACGAATTATAATATTAACGAGATTCTGAGCGAACAGTCTTTAAGCGATTACTGTCAATGCGCTGGATTATTAATTAATGGATCCAGCGCCTGCACTTAAGCCCGCAGGTGCTGCTTATATTAATAAACGCGAAAGTTTGTAAGTATGGATGGACGTTTGTTACTCGTAAAAACAACTTAATGGATTTTGATGAAACTTTACAATAACATAGCTTATACATCAGAATAACATATAGGCTACAATTTATAAAGATACTGCGCAGACGAAGTCGCGGGCACCAGCTAGTAAAACATAAAACAACACGCAAACACCCAAACGACTTACTCGCGCATTTCAGAACGGAATGGCAAAATATGGCCGCCGCGTCCGCTAGCCCGTTCGAGCCGCGGTTGACAACAACTCCGTGCCTCGTACTATGCAAAAACAGGAAACAAGTGACTTCCGTCATATACAATTTGCAATAATTAAGCGACAGTCTCTATTCGGAGACGAATCATAATATTAACGAGGCTCTGAGCGAACAGTCTTTAAGCGATTACTATCAATGCGCTGGATTATTAATTAATGGATCCAGCGCCCGCACTCAAGCCCGCGGGTGCCGCTTATAAATTGATGTATTATTGAAATCAAAGAAGGAGCACCTTGCTTTTATTTCGTCTATAAAATGGCGTTTTATTTCCACCCTTTCTGCCAGAAGCAATTTATTTCATCCGCCACCATTGGTTTCTGAACCTTCTTCATTATACTTTGACGTGAGATAGCTCTTCCATTGTAGTCTTGTAGAATATAACAATATATTACGTACATACTTGTACTTTTTCTACTTGTATTTTTTCTTCTATGTGTGTTTGGTTTGAACTAAACTTTGTCACTAACTACTTATTGTTTAACCAGACAAAGTTAATCGTCAGTCAATGTAATCGAAGACATTTAAATCTGTAAGATTTATATCATCATCTATTCAGCGCGGGAATGCAGCCAGTTTCTTGGCGCCATGCCACGTGAACGACATTTAGATTTTTTATTTAGTTTTACATTAATTTTTAGTTCATTTATTTATTTATTTACCAATTTATACACACGGAAAATGTATACATAGAATTCATAAAATAAAAGTTGTACAAAGATGCACTACTTATCTCAAAAGAGATCTCTTCCAGTAGGCCTGTGAGAGATGTTCATCATCAATAATGACTTTATTTCGCTCCCTACATCATAGAATTGTTCAAGAGGCCATCCTCTCTCGCTCAAAGCTTAACTCATGGTAGCCTGCTTAACTTATTACAGGTAGGTCCAACGCAGACGACAGACTAAAACGTGCCGCACTTTTTAGTCTGTGAAAATAGAACCAATGGAATCACATCACTGTCGTCTGCGTTGGGCCGTAGGGCTTTCATTCTACAAAAATTGTACCCAAAAAATCTCAATCAAGTACCGATCTTTGTCTAACCTAAATATCAAATTTCAACAGCTTTACTCGGAAAACGGGAATGTAGGCTTTGGAGTTTCATAATTATTATAAACGTAAATAAACGGGGCTTATCACGAACCTTTTTTTTACTTGGAGTTTTAGTTGTTATCTACATTGATAACCTAAAAAGTGACAGCTTAGTTAGTAGATCTCGCCAAACTGCAGATATTTTTAGTTATTTTGGCATCGTCCATAACCAAAACTACCATTATTTCTTTAATTGACAACCTTTGCATTACATATATGACGCTGCTGAAAAAAAACCTCCTTCCATCAAGTGTCAGCGAGGAAGCCTTGTCTACTTTGGAGGTTGAAGAAGATCATACCATACCTCTAAACGTATCTTCACAGTCTAATAATCTTGATCGCATTCGATGTTCCATTGGGAATATCTTAAGTTTGACGTTCATTGTTGTAGAGAACAGACGGGCCTCACAATGAACTTCGAACGGTAATTGGACGAGATGTGTAGGGCAAGGGTTCCCAAACTGTGTATGTATGGGGGTTGGGGGGCGGAGCGACATATAAAGGGAGGCATGATAGGATATAGTAGTAGTAACTCTAAAATGAATCTTTTTATTTATTTTATTTATTAAACTTTATTACAAAAATGTAACAGACGGACCTAAGGCCCAAGGCCTTTAGTCAAAAGAGACACACTTGCAAAATGGTTTAATGCATCACATCTGAGGCAGCAAGGTCAATTTATAAAATTTTCTAATTATTAATTAGTCGTAGATGAGTATTTGTTTAATTGCACCTTCGAGGGTAAAACGAATCTTCATAATGCAAAATCATTTAATTTATCACATCTGAGGCAGCAAGGTCAATTTATAAAATTTTCTAATAATAAGATTCTTTGTTTAGATACATGTTCGAGGGTGACATATTCTTCTAAGATAAAACCCTCTTTAATAAATAAAGATTTAAAAAAAGAATACATTTGATATTCCATTGGGAATTTATTATCAACTATTTCAAACAGACGTACGGTTATTTGACATAATTTGTATTATTATTAAACATATGTAGGCCAATCAAGCTGGTTAGATTGTTTGTTTTTCGTGTGTGTAAGTGACTGCTACTGTTGTCAGATTTTTACGCTACCTAAAGCCTAAAGCATCTCAGGACATAGCTTGGCGACTGCCATCTAATAGTGACAGCCAGGCCCAATAGCTTAACGATGAGCATGAAGTGCTCAAGATATTTATAATTGCAATTTGTGAAGAAAATAAATCTCTAAAATTATAAAATTTTTAGTTAAAATTGTAATACGCTGAGGGAGATGTGAAGTTGCCAACCTGGGGAGGCGTGACAGTAAATAGTTTGGGAACCTCTGGTATAAGGCGTAGGCCAATTGAGAGGGTTCGATTGTAGGACGATGTAACCGTAGGCCTTTATTATGTTGATTGACAATTTGAGATAACAAGGGTCTTTGATTGTGATTACAGGTTATTATAAAATTTTCCAACTCTACAAGTGTTGGAAAACTATGGAAAAACGTATAGTGAATTAGAAGTGGACTATCATTTATGCCTACTACTACTATAAACGAAACTATACATCCGAACACACAATTTGTGTGTTCGCCCGCTCAAAACCCTCGACAAGGCGAGAACAGGGACGCATATTGCGCAGGGACCTTAGAATATTCCGTTCTGTATGTAAAACTTATAATTCTGATGTATCTTTGCATAATATCCAATTAAGTAAAAATAGGAAAATTTAAAAAAAATTTAAGATTCTACAAGAAATTAAAATAACATGTTGATGAAATAACAGGCTCGGAGAGAGCGGCTGTTGCCGTAATTTAAAAAAGAATTAATAACAGACTTGCTAAATTATCTTGAACCTATGAAACCGTATTTTCTTTAATTTCCCAAGAATAATATTGACGCAGACATTCTTTCTCATCCGTTTATCATATTTCCGTTTACATTTTAAATATTCATGCAAATTTTCCAAATGAATTTTGCGTAAATTTTGTTCACTGGTTATAAAACACGCATAACAAAGTATTTTTGATGATCAGGTTCTTTTTTTCTTTATACCCACTACGCGCTAAACATGGCCTCTGGGTTTTAAGGCCCTGTGCTCTATCTGCCCTGTTAGAATAAAGACATGATAGTTTACTGTGTTACGTGGAAAACAAATGTATACCCTTGCCGCCTCTGCCGGGGCCCGGCAGGCGTGGTAGATCCAAGAAATGCTGGCTTGACGTCATCAAGGATGATATGCGCGCCAAACGTCTTACAACCAAGGATGCTCAAGACCGTGCAAGGTGGAGAAGAAAAAGCCGGAAAGCAGACCTCGTGACGATCTCCGTGGCATAATGGTCAACACGCTAGACCGCCAATCCGGAGGACCTGGGTTCGATCCCCAGCCAAAGCAAGTTGGAAAATGACCATTTTTCAAATTGTCCTGGGTCTTGGATGTTTATCTATATATGTATTTGTTATAAAATATAGTATCGTTGAGTTAGTATCCCATAACACAAGTCTCGAACTTACTTTGGGGCTAGCTCAATCAGTGTAATTTGTCCCTATATATTTATTTATTTATTTTATTTATTATAGACCCCGGGCTTCGCAGCATTACAGCTGAGGATGCAACTGGGAATACGCTGAGATGAGAAAAAGAGAGTTTAGACTGTACTACGTTTTTTGTTTGCAAGATAAAATAGAATGGAAATTGCCACTTACCTATACAGGTACTTATAGAGTAAAATATCTAATCCGCCTCAACAAAATATTTTACGATACTTATTCAGGATTTTCTTAGCAAGATAAAAGTAACAAAAGAATTCCACAGCTAGTGGAAATAAATGGAATGGAAGTTGGGATTATCGGCTAACCCGAGGTGCGGATTGAATGGACCTCAGCAAATCCATTATACTCTATTCACGAGGACTGTTTGGCGGTGGATCTGATTTCAGATTCCAGCTTTTACTAGCTATAGCTTTTTAGGTATTCTTCCATGCTGGCCTGGGAGAAAAGCAAAAAATATGTAAGTACCAGCTGCTCTTCCTGCGCAGATTGAAAAGCCGATCGAGGAAAAGGCCAATGCAAATCGTATTACAATATGGCCAATTTAATCTAGACACGAAACTATTTTTTGCGACATTATAACTCTTACGGCTAAATCACTCGTCTCTTTGGCATTCTTCTTCTTACCGAGTCGAAGTGGTTTCAGTGTAGCTTCAATTTCAAATTATCTTTGACCCAGTATGTGGCCACGGCGATACCTCTGTCATTAGCCTCGTTAAGGTCCTCTATGGAACATGACTTCTCTAACTCACAAATTACTATTTTCAACCCACTTTTGAAGGTTCACACTGGTATTTCTAAAAATATTTTAATACGTTTGATAAATGTTAAACACATGTACTTGTAAACAGTTTAAATTAGCAGCTTTACAGCTAAACTTCCTGAACTGCAAACATAATTTCAAACTTGGCAACAAAGTTCGTTCGGTGAGGTTTATTATGAACTTCCTAAGTCGCAAATCACCCCCTTTTCAAACCACTTAGCTTTGCTGTGGTATTTACATTTTGCGTTATAATAATTTGCGTACAGAAAATAATAAATAATAACAAAAATGTGATACAAAAGTACCTCAATCGCTTTATACATTCAGGGAGATATATTGCTAAAGACAAACACACAGACAAATGTACTCTTGTTTTGGGGCTAAGTAACTTATTAGTAATCTGTGATAGGGAGATAAAACTAGACGTAACCAAACAAACCATTGTTCAATCTTTAGATGTGCAAAAGAAAACTCTAACGAAAGCTTATTTGAAATTCCAAAGAAAAAACAAAGTTTCAATTAATTAAAGGAGGAAATGATTATCCTGAGCCATAGACAATACAGAGAGGCAATCAGGGCAACGATTATTGCCGGGAGGATTCAAAGAAAATTAGAATCCATTTAGAATCGATCTCGTTTGCACAGCCGGGGCCAATCGAGAAATGAATGATCGGGAATTCAAAAAGCTTTTAAATTTCTTCTTAATTAATATAGATCCACCAGTGATAATTTGTTCGAATTGACTCTCTAAGACAAAGATTATATCCCTTAGGCAAAAGCATTGTCTGACGATTGCTTATTCAACACACACACTTTGGGCGACATGAAGAAAGCGTCAAATCACATATACAGCACTGTCGCATTCGGTTTAGGTGGATAATTGCTATATTATATACAATTTCGGCTTTTTGACTGCATTATCTATATAAAGTGGAGAAGTGATCTCTAAGGAGTGTCTATTCGATGACTATACCACTGAATACCTACATATAATCATCATCATAATCATTTTAGCCGCATAACTCCAAAGATTTCCAAAATTACCGATCCAGGGCTTTCCTGTTACATTTGTATTTATAAGGATAACTAAAACTTATCCTCTCAGTCAAAGGACAAAAAGTCCTAAAACCTGTCTATCTTCATCGATATCATGATGGAAGGATTTGTTTCGATAGCTTTTTTGTATCTACATAACAGGGCGGGTCGCAATTTAACAACTTGACAACGAAAAATGCGATATTTGTATTGTAAATATAAAATGCAGATGAGGCGCCAATAAGCCGAGGTGGGAGCCCTGCGCGCATCGGAATGAATGCATTGTCGATTTCCAATATCAGCTCTGAGGTATAACTATTTCAGAGGCGACAGTGAATATCTTATTTATTATATGCCATATAAGCGGAGCGTATGAGGTTGTGCATTACTCTCAACATTGACATATCAAGCATTTTTCTAAACTTAAACTGTCTTTATTTCATTTCTAGATTTTTATAGTTTACAGACGTTTAGTTTCTAAAACAATTCTGCGTGTCGATGTTCACTGATATACCAGCAAAGTGCATTGAAGTTAATTAAATACCTAGGGGACCGAGCTTAGCTCTATAAAGGCAAAACGACGTTCTCTAGAAATAAAACCTAGCTTGGTAAATTTTTGTAAAGTATTAAAAAAATACTATATTGTACAGAAAAACCAAAATCTAAATCGACATAACGAGACTCAAAGGATGATCTTTTGGATCACAGTCTCTTACGTTACCAACTGAGCTACTTTTTATATAAAGTAGCATTTTAATTTAGGTTTGAAATCACAAATGAAACCTTCACAAAACTTGTTGAGGCCATTTTCGAGATCCTATGTAACCTACTAGGTTTTCAATCGACCTTAGCAATGACGCACGAAAAGAATGCAGGCTGCTTCCAATAGGTCGTTTTGAAAAACAGGTATGGGTAGCCGGGAGGTCTATATCCAAGTGTCCGACAGTGGACTTCCTACGGCTAAGTAATATGATGACATGCACCGATGTCTATTCCTTCCTAAAACTTCAAGGTGCATCAAGTCCCCAGCTCTTTCAGATCGACATAAGCCTTACTGATACCCCATTATGTATGACTGAACGTGGGCTTACACCGAACTATGCTCTCTAAGGGCTTGGCTCAAGGCACGTATCTTTCATTTGTTGGCGCGGGAAAAGTTGGGGATTTCGCTGATTGATGTTGTTAAATGTACATTGTATTATTTGGAAAAAGCATCCATAGTATATTGCTATCCCATAGGAAACTGAGTCTTGTATGTAAGAATCTATGGTAATCTATCACAGACCTAGAAAATTTTGAATTGACTACCTATTTTATTTAATTTACATATAAATAAAACAAATGAATGCTATCTTAAAAGTTCATACCATGAGTCATGCCTTGATTTATTGATAAAGTACAACAGAAATATTTTTAGAAGTTTCAGATTTCTTAATGAGTTTGAGAGAGGTTCACCTTTCAGAATGGAAAAATTATAATATGCTTTCAGGAAATTTTAGCTTAAATGAACTGGTACATATGATTTTAAAGATATTGTAGGTAATAATTGTACCTTAGGTATTTACAAATTTAAATTTTACGAAATATTTATTGCAGAACAAGTACAATAATTTTATCTAAATAATAATAAATTTAACTAAAAGCTATTGTATAAATCAAAACTCACACACTAAAATAAAAACATTAATTTACATAAAAAATCGTTCTCAAGTCGCCACAAATAAAGATTAAATAGGTATATGTACGACATTTTCTAATAATTATTAATTAATTACTTTTTTATGTAGCACAAAGGTGGTGCAAAAATTACTGAGTAATTTTCCATTGAACCGGTCAAGGCACGCATTACATCATGTCGTTTTACTACTATGGCTATTATTTTTTTATAAAAATTATATAGAACCTTACATCGTTGAGTGTACTAGTGGCTACGACAATAAATAGTTCAACATACATACATACACAGCTATGTTGGTATGATAAAGGTGCTCACGAGCGGTCAACCTGTTTCCGCTCGCACCATTTTTCACGTCACCCGCAAGATAACTTCTTCCCGGAAACTAATGGCCCCACTATGTCAATGCTATGCAAGCCTCGCCATCCACACACAAACACAAGAACAAGGGATACTGTTTAAAAGGATATTTATTTCTTAGTTTGTTTAGTTAGTGTAGTGTGTCTTAGTTTGGTAAGTGGCTACAATTTGTGAGAGGCTGCTTTAGTGGGCAAAAATTTAACGATCTCTGTAGTCTAGTTAGTGGTCATCATGCGACGCTGTCACACCGGAGGTCCCGGTTTCGATATGTGGTCAGGTCATGATGGAAAAATGATATTCACATTGACCTGGGTCTTCGATGCAGGTCAATGTGAATATCATTTTTCAATGCAGGCCGCTTCCGATCGGTCGTTTTGGAAATCCTTGGGGGAGACCTATGTCCAGCAGTGGACTTCCTGTGGCTGATATGATGGGTCTTCGATATTTATGCATGTAAAGTATTTTTTATAAAGTATTATATTGTTGAGTTAGTATCCCACAACACATATCTCGAACTTACTTTGGGGCTAGAAAATGGACTATTTTCGCAATATTCGGAATTAGTTAAAGGTTGAATCCCAAAAAAACTATGTTTTTAGATAATAAGTTTGTCCTTTAATATAAGTACGTAGTAATTTTTAACGGACTTCCAAAAGTAAGTTTAGTTACTGTTTACTAACAAATTAGATCTTAGATATCTGAAATAAAGAATTGAATTGAAAATGAAAAAAGGAGGAGGAGGTTATCAATTCGTCGCGATTTTTTTATGTATGTATGTACCCCGATTATTCAAAGACGACGGGACCGATTTGGTAAATTCATTGATGTTTGAAAGGGTATACTTGCAAGGACCACCCATAGAAATTTTATCAAAATCGGTGGTGTAGTTAGAGGGTAAAGTCGTTTTTTGTTTTGGAAAATTGTATCCCTATATATATTATTATAGGGATACATATAATAATATATAGGGATACATATATATATTATCTAAAGTTTTTTTTTCGACTTACAAAACTGCTAGGTCACAAATACTAGGTACACACTCAGCACTCGACAGAATTGGATGTTGTTGAAAAAACATACGACTCTCACCGGCGGGAGAGCAAATATTGACATGTAGCCACGGCTAAACAAAACGTGTACATACTAACAAATACATACCTACTAACGAACGACACGCGTTTCGGAACGACCACTGCTGAGCAAAAACTCGAAAGGCTACTTTTTCTTTTCGTCTACTGTTCAAATCTTTGACGACCTCTGTGGTCACTTCGACGATGTTTGTCTGCCACCCAGAGGTTCCGGGTTCGATCCCTGGTTAAAGCAAGCTGGAAATTGGCTTTTTTCAAATGTCCTGGGTTTTGGATGTTTATCTATATATGTATTTGTAATAAAATATAGTATCATTGAGTTAGTATCCTATAACACAAGTCTCGAATTTACTTTAAGACTAGCTCAATCAGTTAAATTCGTCCGTATATAAGTATTATACTAGCTGTGCCCGTGGGCTTCGCTCCCTGTGGGAATTTCGGGATAAAAACTATCCTATGTCCTTCGTGGGTATCAAACTATATCTGTACCAAAATTCATCTAAATAGGTTCATTGGTTGAAACGTGAAGTGGTAACAAACCAACAAACAACTTACTTTCGCATTTATAATATTTGTAGGATAGGATATATGATAAATCTACATGTTTGTTAGTAAATTAGGCTAAGCCTACAGCTCGATCATCGATCAAGAAAGTCTAGGACATTGTATCAGAATCCAACTTCCTACTAATATTATAAATGCAAAAGTGAGTTTGTATATTTGTTTGTTTGTTTGTTAGCTCGTCACGCTTAAACTACTTAACCGATTTGAATGAAATTTGGTACAGATATAGTTTGAGGCTCGGGAAAGGACATAGGGTACTCTTTATCCCGAAATTCCCATAGGGAGCAAATCCCGCAGGTACAGCTAATCGTATCTAAATTAGACGTCAATGTGCGCAGCCGTGACCTCCACTGACACCGACAGCACCCTCGTTACCACCATTCGTAGAGGTGATTGTTTTTATTTTATAGATGTGTAATTTTATTTCTAAAACCTACTTCATTTTTCTTGCTGCCAAAATGTGACATACTGTTAAAAAATCATCATCATCATTTCAGCCGTACAACGTCCACTGCTGGACATAGGCTTCATTCAAAGATTTCCAAAATGACCGATCAAGAGCGGCCTGCATCCAGCGCTTTTCAGCGAACCTGGTCAGGTTTAAAAAATCAGAAGCTTTAAAATTATTAAAACTAACGTGATATAGAATAAAATCTATACCTACTTAATTATTTATTTAAAAACGAAATCATATACATGATGCTTTGAATATTCATTGCTGGTTATCAACAAGCAACACTCGCTAGCTGGGGTCGGCCTCTAAGAGCCAAGTTTGGCATAATTACTAAATGAATGCATACGAAATAACGAATTACAAACGGAACGTCAGCCAAAATAAATAAAAAGTTTTAGCCAAGCTTTTTTCGGTGCCACTGTATGGTAATAATTTTTCAAAACTAAAAAACGGCTTCACGTCCAAACTACACATCCGATTTTGATAAAATGTCTATGGGATCACCTCGCATGTATGCTCTTTCAAACAAAATATTTTTCCAAATCGGCCCAGGTGTACGAATAAGATCGCGACGAATTGTCAACCTCGTCCTTTTTTGGAAGTCGGGTAAAATGACTACGTAAGTACTTATACATACATACATACATACTATCACGTCTTTATCCCTAATGAGGCAGACAGAGCATTTTGGGTCTTGCGGCTCTATGCAGAGCCCAGGGCCGCAAGACTCAAAAGCCACTTTTAGCGTCATGGTGGGCGAGAAGATGGAAAAGCAATCAATACAGTGACGGGTTGCTAGTCGCGTCGCCTGTTAATATGATTCGCATTTTTGCCCATTCCCTCGATCGGCTTTTACGATCTGCGCGGGAAGAGAAGCAGCTGGTACATTCTAAGTTTTTTCGTTTCTCCCAGACCAGCATGGGAGTAAGTACTTATACAAGACAATTTATTTTGTTAAAAACAGTTGTGTTTTTTTTTTGGATTCAACCTTTAACTTATTCCGAATATTGCGAAAATAGTCAAAGTAAATGAATTGATAACCTCCTCTTGTTTTGGGAGTCTAAAAACATATACTTAAAATGACGATTTTTGGCAAAGATGATTGGAGTGACAATTTAGAAATCAGCTATTTCTAAAATGTCACTTGTCGTTGTGATGACTGACAAGTAAAAATACATAGAGCGATAGGTTCACCCATGGTATAATAAAATAAGGTATTCTCTGTCCGAGAACGAACTTGACTACGTCACGAAAGTGTTGCCACTGATTGTTCTTTTCAGTAAATTTAAGGACTTTCTCAATTAGTTCATTAATATTAAATAAAATGTTAAGTAACTTAGCTATTAAGAATCTCGCGATTCTAGCGTCATTCATCAATTCAAAATTTTATAAATTGATAAAATGGATTATTAATTTGAAATTGGTATATAAAGTTCAAAAATGCATTACGCTCGGGTAATTCAATTTCACACAGAGGCAACATATTACACTGATGACGTAGTCAAGTTCTTCCTACGTCATCAGCTATCACGGAGAGAGAATACCTTATTTTATTCTACCATGGGCTCACCACATGGCTCACCAGAATGTTATCGAGGTGATCTAATATAGGCATATTTTTCTTCTCCATGGCGCGTAGAAGGTAACAAACACTTTTATGTTGCTTTAGAAAGCAATAAAGTTGATGTTATCGTACAGTCAGCATTATAAATCTAGGAACCGTTTATTTTATGTATTTTTGTGATATAGGCAGATTTTTTGTACTTACTGTAAATACATACATACATACATAATATCACGTCTTTATCCCTAATGGGGCAGACAGAGCATTTTGGGTCTTGCGGTTCTATGCAGAGCCCAGGGCCGCAAGACCCAAAAGCCACTTTTAGCGTCATGGTGGGTGAGAAAATGCCCTAAACATTTCATTTTCTATCAAACTGGTCAGAAAACAAAAAATCTTAAATGTACCAGCTGCTTCTGCTCCCGCGTAGAGAGGGAATCTGAATCATGCAATCATTATTTTTATTATATTTTTCCATCATCACGCTTAAACTAATAATATTTTTGTGTAGAGTAACGTAGAGTTATAATTATCGTAAAATCTCACATATAGGTAGTTAATCTGACTCGTATGTCATTATTATATACTACTCTAGCTTTTGCTTGCAGCTTTGCCCGCTTAATTTAAGTGCAACTTACAATCAGCCATGGGAACTTAACATTTTTCCGGGATAAAACTTATCCGTCAGTTGATCCATGTAAAATGACAAATTTCATTCTAAGGGTCAATTCAGGCAGAGAGGAAAAATGCTTGAGCAATTTACTAACTCAATTGAAAATAAGACCGATTACTACCTATAGCCTTAAGTGTATATAAATGTTTAAACATGGTAAAATGCTCGCATACTCGCGTTTTGCAGTTTATGCTAATAGTTTAAAATTTATTTTCGATTGTCATAAAAATTCTCTCTGCTGCGCTCCTATATATAATAGGTATATTAATAACTGACCGTAATCCGTTCATCCGTTGCCATAAAAGCGGAACAAACATCCATACATCCCAAACTTTCATATTTATAATATTAGTAGGATACGTCCTGTCCTTTTATTACGGTACTTTCAGTACCGTCCCGTAAAGTATCCCCCGAACAGTAATATTTACATGATCACCGTTTACATAATATACGCGGAGGTAGCTTCGTAAACACTGAATATACCTACTCATGTGAAAACACTGCCTTTGTTTTTTAATGCTGGGTCTGGGGAATAAGTACTTATTATAATTTATAGATACGAGTAAAAACGACGATTTAGATACAACTAGATGAGTTATAATAGGTACTAAGGTATTCGCCAAGAAATATTTGCGAAATCTTACAATAATAAATGAGTTCGGTAATAAATTCTATATATAACGTTTTAAAGGAAGTCTTAATTGGTTTCAATTAAGTAATTAAAATTCCGCTCTTAATTGGTCATTTTGGAAATTTTGAGAGGCATATCTCATTCATCAGACGTTATGCGGCTGAAATGATGATTAACCTTTTCATGATTTTCCTATGCCTTTAACACGTTTTGTTTGTTAAATTATGTTACTTAATGCTTCATATTTCATAGATTAAAAATTTCTCTTGAAAATTCTAAAATGCTGAGCTTTTCATATTCGCCTTCAAAGTTCACAGCGGTTTGCGTCCTTTGTGAGGAAGAACTTTTCAGAGCGTTTATAGCTCCTCGCATAAACACATGTAACATACAGCAGAATATCGATTACCCTTAAAAATTTAATTTATTAGGTACCTTCGATTTTATGGCTTATAAAATAAGACTTGTGTCGCTCGTGTGTGTGTACAACCATACAAAAAGATTGACAAAAGCCAGAGAAATGGTTATTTTTATACACACTTTATAGTAATACTAACTGTATAGGCTTCGCTCCTCGTGGGGATTTCAGGATAAAAACTATCCTATGACTTTCCCTGGGTATCAAACTATATCCAGTGGTAACAAACAAACAAATATATACAAACTCACTTTCGCGTTTATTATATTAGTAGTAAAGTAGTCATAGTAGTAATATTATTATTAATAGTAGTAATCATAGTAGTAATATTATTATTAATAGTAGTAATATTAGTAGTAATACTATCAGCCTACCTTCGTATCACTTTACCGACCCCTCCTTTGGTTCTAGCAGAATTATCAGCGTCGCAGCTCAGACCAGCTCGTCTGTGACATCATGCTAAGTCAGGGCTCAAGACCCTTTCGCTATCTAGGTCACATCTCACAATAAAATCGAACTGCACTACCAGTAGGTATAGGTACCTATTAATAAGATTTGTTTTGGCAACTCGCTGGTAAGAACTGGATAGCAGCGGCCGCGGACAAAACGGGATGGCGCAGACAAGGGGAGGCTTATGACCAGCAGTGGGTTTTTAAAAGCTGATTATGATGAAGATTTGTTTTTATTATCTGCTTTACATAATACATATATAATTCAAGTCTACATGCCCACTGGTACCCACCCTGATGAAGAAATAGAAGAAATGTATGAACAATTAAACACAATAATAGATTTAGTAAAGGTTAGGATATTGCTGGCTGATCACCTGATTGTCTGATAAGTAAGATGATCCGTGCTTCGGAGGGCACGTTAAGCCGTCGGTCCCGGTCACTGTCTTTGACATTGGTCGTTACCTAAAACCATGTCAGAGGCCTTTAAGGCGGTTTAAAAACTCTGACACTAGTGTTAGTCACTAACACACTCGATAAGAAGAAGAAGAAGAAAGAGAAAGATAACTTGATTATAATAGGGGATTTCAATGCAGTAGTAGGAGAGGGTAATGTAGAAAATATAATAGGTAAATATGGATTGGGAAAGAAAAATGAAAGAGGAAAGAGATTAATAGAATTTTGCAAAGAGAACGATTTAATAAAAATTGATTATATTATAGTACAAAATAAATTTAAGGAAAACGTTAAAATAAGCAAAACTTATCCAGGAGCAGATTAAGGTACAGATCATAATTTTTTAGTTAGCAAAATAAACATGCATATAGGTAAAAAAAGTAGAATAAATAGACCAAAGAAAATAGATCTCACTAAAATAAAAGAAAATTCTAGTCAAAGCGTGCAATATAGTAATAAAGTAGGAGATAAATTAGAATTATATAAAAAGAATAGAAGTACAGAAGAAAGTAAAGATGTGGAGAAAAACTGGTGCGCATTAAGAGATATTATAAAAAATTGTGCAGAAGAGCATTTACAAAATAGAAAAATAGTACCGCGGAAGAAATGGCTAAATAACGAAATTCAAGATTTAATGTTGGAACGTAGAACACTCAGAAACAAGAACGATATCAAAAGCATACAAGAATACAAACGATTATCTAATAAAATAACACTGAAATGCAGACAAGAAAGAGAGAAAGCCATTGAAAAAGACTGTGAAGACGTAGAAAGATTTTTAAATAAAGGAAAATAAGACATAGCTTATCCCTTTAACTGTCGGACGCCCGGAGTGGGCGTCTGATGTATTGTTTTACTATTGTGTCTGCTATGCCGACATTCGAAGGGATAAAGCATCATAAAAAAATTAAAAACAAACCATAAAACAAAAAGTACAGTTATTTTAAATGAAGACAATAGAATATTAATAGATGATAGAGAAATAGTAGAACGATGGGTTAAATATATAGAAAAACTTTATGAAGGAGAAGGTTTGTGTGATGAGGATATAGAAGATGAAAATAGGGTAGAAGAAAACGAGTTTGGGTCTGAAATAACGCGCGAAGAATTTGAATTTGCACTCAACAGTTTACAAAATAACAAGGCCGCTGGAGTGGATGGAATACAAATAGAACTTATTAAATATATTAAATGTCACACACTCATAGACGAGATATTTAAATTAATACAAGAAATATATAAAACAGGAAAAATACCAAATGATTTTAAAATAAGTAGAACCGTTACGATACCAAAAAAACCAAATACGAGAAGATGTGAAGAATATAAAACGATTAGTTTAATTACACAAGCATCAAAAATATTGATAAAAATAATACAAAATAGAATCCGACCTAAAGTAGAAAATATAGTAGGCAACGACCAATATGGTTTTCGCAAAAACAAAGGCACTCGAGAAGCAGTTTTAGCACTTCGAATTATAATAGAAAGAAGATTGGAACTTGGTTCAGAAATACATATTGCGTTTATAGATTTAGAGAAAGCGTTCGATAAAGTAAATTGGAAACTAATGATGAAGGCGCTTAAGAATGCTGGCATAGACTACAGAGACAGGAGAATAATCAAAGAACTGTATCAAGAACAAGAGACAATAATAGAAAGTAATAATGAAAAAAGACAGGCTAAAATACGACAGGGAGTGAGGCAGGGTTGCCCACTTTCTCCACTGATATTCAATCTATTTATAGAAGCAGCAATATCTCAAATCAAAGACCAAGATATAGGAGGAGTTAGTATTAATGGAGAAAAGATACATTTTATAAGATTTGCAGATGACATAGCAGCCCTTGGAAGCAGTTCACAACAATTAGAAAAGTTAATAGAAGCAATGAACAATATTTATAAAGAACATAAATTGAGTATAAACATAAATAAAACCAAGTCCTTAATTGTCTCAAAGTCAGGTCCAGTAATTAAAAATATTCAACTTAATAATAAAACAATAGACTAAGTTCAAAGTTTTAAATATTTAGGAACTATTAACAACGAAGAGGCAAGATGCTCAGAAGATATTAAGAAGAGGATTGCTATTGCAAAAAGTACATTTAAGAGTAAAAAATATATATTTTGTTCTGTTATTAAAGAAAGTTTACGTAAAAGATTTATTAAAACATTTATATGGAGCACTGCTTTGTATGGATGTGAAACGTGGACGATGACCAAAAAAGATAGAGATAGATTAGAAGCATTTGAAATGTGGTGCTGGAGGAGAATGAAAAAAATAAGTTGGACAGAAAAAATTACAAATGAGAAGGTACTAGAGGATGTGAGAGAGAAAAGACAAATAATACGAATTATAGAAAATAGAAGAGGGAAAATGTTCGGTCATCTACTACGCCACGATGCGTTCTTTAAAATAATAATGGAAGGAAAAATAGAAGGAAAGAAAGGAGTAGGAAAACCCAGAAGAAAATTTATAGACCAAATAAAAGAAAAATTAAACGTGAAAACATATAAAGAGGTTAAGAACTTAGCGGAAGGAAGAGAGACATGGAAAGCACTCCACCGACAAGAGCCCAGCTCTTAAATATAAGAAGAAGATCTGCTTTAATCGTGTACCATGTAGTTTATTATGTGGCCTTTTAGTTAATAAAGAGTTTAGCTATCTTTCTATCTATTCTATGTCTAAAAATTAATAACATACTTTATATATCCACATATTTTTACTATACCATTATTTTTTTCATCCTGTTTAGAGATAGTATCAGTAGATTTAAGAGTCCCCTAACCCTAGACTTCTCCATACAAACGTAGTCTACGTTTAATTTTGAAACCACATGTCAGATTCCGGTAAAAATTGGTAATTGTAAAGAAATTGCAATCATCTAGGGTTATAACTGGTTTCCTACAGTAAAATTATGAACTGGAAAGAAAATATAACGATTTAGAAGTAGTTAGTTAACGTAGACTACGTTTGTATGGAAAGTTGTATTTTGGTCTAGGGTAAGGGGACTCTTAACTAGTGACAATTAACACTAACAACGTGGGACAAACAATGTAATCAACATATGAACTCAACGCGCACAAAATAAGTAGTTTGCATTTTCAATGTGTGGCTTACATGTTAAACCAACAATAGAATTGCTGTGGATTATACCTAGACCCAATCTTGTTATGCTATTACTCGAATACAGATTCTGATTATAAAGCTAGATATAGAATCCTAAGCGACTACGCCGCGACTGATACCTCGACTAATAAAAAAAGAATTAAAAATGGAGAAAGTCTATAAGGAGTTAAGGAGGCATCTCTACTTAATTCCACCGACAACAGCAAGCTCTTAAATTACGAAAAGAAAACCTCGACTTTTCTCTTTTTATAGCCCTCGTTGTTTTTAATTTTATAAAATAATAAGCGAGCTGCATGAGAAATAATGATTATACTATACCCTCGAGTAGCTAAAAACACAATTTTTGGCCAGGGGATACTTATATTAAATGTAGCACCTTCTATTTACTTACTGAATAGTGTTGTTGACGTAAGTACTGCTCTCAGTAAAATGTTGAGAGCCTACCCATTTAAAATTCCAATGAATATAATTATAATAAATAACGCCCTTAGGCTTTTAAAGTAAGTTACCAACTTATTTACAGCCGTGGGAGTGGTAGCAGCTGAGGCTGAATAGGTTTGTAATGATGTTCCTTCGAGCCGGACTCCAGGGACTAAGCCGTTTTCCCTAATTGCAGCTGTCGGGGAGTAAAGCCACGTCATCTTGATGGATTATGCTTAGTCTTGAGTTGCGCAAACATCGTGAAGCTATGCTACCTATAACTAATGATGAACAGATATATTACAGGCTAGGAAGTAGATACAGTAAGCAGCCAAAATATATCACCAAATAAAAACTAATGTGGAAACGCTTTTATTTTTGACATACTTTTGTTGCTGACTGTACTTAACTTAGTCGTGTAAAAATATTAGTATTTTACTGCAATGTTGATTTCAAATTCTAAGTTTTTACGAATGAGAAGACTCTCCTGTACTTAATTTAAATATGGTAAATACTACGCTATATTCAGATCAATTTAAGTATTGAAATAGGCAGAAAAATCAGCACTCCTAAAAATAGAAAGCATTCTACTAAAGTATAGTTAGATACCTATACAACGTGGAAGGGACACGCCGGTAATAAATCAAACCACAAGCTATACCAGATCACTTTATTTAAATGAAAATAAAATAACAGTCAAGTAACAAAAAACAATCGACATTCCACCATTTCATTTCATTCCACTTCTGTATAGAAAAGCCGATTTTTTAGTTTTTGAATGTTATTTTAATTTCAACTATAGTGGTTAGTAAGCCCGTAGTTCAATTTATTACTAGTATCTCCCTTCCACGTTTTATAACTGTTTTAAGAAGATTTTTATGGATAATGCTCTGTCTGCCCCATTAGGGATAAAGACGTGATAGTATGTATGTATGTTTATGGATAAGATAAAGCAGTATATAAAAATAATCTGAAGCCACTGAACACATCGCAGGATAAACAAAGATAAACTTTAACAAAGCGTAGACAACAAAGTCCGAATATAAAACATGATCCCAAAAGTTCATCAGGCGTGACTCCATTTGTTCTTGCCCATTGGACTGAAAGTGCCCTTCGAGCATAGCCTTAGGTTTATTCAACAGTCATTGAAATAAAAATATTCCATACGCTTTCCACTGAGTATTGGGATAGGTACAGCAGTGTACGGATACATAAGTGGTCTGAAGAGAGGGAAATTTGCAAGTTAGAGAGTTCATAATAAACCTCATCGCGCGAAATTTACTGCCAACTTTGAAATTATGTTTGCAGTTCAGGAAGTTTGTTGCCTGCTAACCTTAACTGCGTCACGTTACGTAGGTAACGTAGGTACATGTAATTAGCATTTATAAAATGTAAATTTTGTTAAGCTAAATAGAAATACAAATGTTGCTACTACTGGGATGGAGAGTTCATAATAAACCTCATCGCGCGAACTGTATTGCCAACTTTGAAATTATGTTTGCAGTGCAGGAAGTTTGTTGCTTGCTAACCTTAACAGCGTCACGTTACGTAGGTAACGTAGGAACATGTAATTAGCATTTATCATATGTAAATTTTACAAAACTAAATGGAAATACCAATGTTTAGCTACTGGGTAGCTAGTTGTTTAGGTAGTGGGTTAGAAAGTTCATAATAAACCTAACCGCGCTAACTTTGCTGCCCACTTTAAAATATTATGTTTGCAGTTCAGGAAGTTAGCTCCTAACAGAAACTGGTCACAACCACAAATAATGTAGGAAAATATGAGTACTCAAAACTTACACACACACTTATTTAAATACAAATTTTATTCTGCTTTTAGTATTTGTTGTTATAGCGGCAACAGAAATACATTATCTGTGAAAATTCAACTGTCTAAATATCACGGTTCATGAAATACCTACAGACAGCGGACAGCGGAGTCTTAGTAATAGGTTAGTAATAGGGTCTAGTCACTTTTTAGGGTTCCGTACACAAAGGGTAAAAACCCTTTGTGTACGGAACCCTAAAAAGTACAACCCTAGTCGTGTGATGAATAGAATATATTGGCGAATTCACACTGTACCTATATACAGTACCTATATTAAAATTTGCTATTTCAGAGATGGGAGAAACCGATAAATAGAACCTTCACAAACTACCAAACATAAGTTACCTACCCTTATAAGTATTACCGTGATTAATATCGATTTTGCCAGATATTTCGACGGTCCTTCTGCCATCATGGTCGCTGGCCGACTGAGGAACTGCGATGGATGTTCGGCTGTCCAAGGTAACCATATCGGTCTACCCTCTTTCTTCGTCGTTTGTTGCATTACCCTTGACAGCCGGACATCCATCGCAGTTCCTCAGTCGGCCAGCGACCATGATGGCAGAAGGGCCGTCGAAATATCTGGCAAAAAACGATATTTATTGCGGTAAGTCCCGTAATACTAATAACAGTAATTGTGACCGTGAAACTCTAAAATCATATTAGGTACCCTAACGGATCGGACAGGCCTTTTTAAACATACTG
Source organism: Acrobasis consociella (assembly GCA_963555685.1). Classification (NCBI taxonomy): domain Eukaryota; kingdom Metazoa; phylum Arthropoda; class Insecta; order Lepidoptera; family Pyralidae; genus Acrobasis; species Acrobasis consociella. The sequence goes on along the minus strand of OY743111.1, from coordinate 2,459,489 downwards.
TATAGAAGATAGAAAAAAGCACTTTATTTCAGTCGGGTAGGCTCTAAAAGCAAGATTTACAATAGCGTTGGTTGGACGAAGCGGTCCCAAGCTGCAACAATAAAATGTGGGAGAAATATCGAGCATTACCGACGGCAAAAGGAATTGTTCTCGTTTAAAGAAGATTTAACGCCGCCCGGCTACTTATTGTGTTTTATTAGGCGGTTATCCCGAGGGAACGGTTTGTACGAGTACGCTTGTACAGAAATATACTGTTATGTTTTATAGGTGCTCTAGATTGACTGGTCTAACTACGTTTTACGCGTTTATTTGTTTGTTATTCTCCATTCTGTGTGGTTTCCGGCAGAGTAGAATAGGATCACTCCAAGTCCTCCCGTGGATTTCGTAGAAGGTGACTTAGATAAATGAAATTAAATAGGAATTACAAGCTAAACAAAGCTTATAAACATCGATGAGACCTCTCCATCCCCTCTGGCCAGCGAGAAGAGTGTAGGCTATGTCCTCTAGCTGCTTTGGCCAAGTATGGCTCTGGTAGTACCTACAGAGAGGGTCGTGCTCTTGCAGTTGAGACAGAAAGACCTGATGATTATGAATTCTCCAAGAACCAATGAAATATATTTATTACAAGCTGTTATTTAGTTTCACCTGTGCCGTTGTCTGTCTGTCTGTTTGTACTCAAATCTTGCAAGTTAAATGTAACCCACTTCCCGGTTTACGATTAGATGATGGAACTGGAAGTAGGCCATATTAACTCTGTAATGAAACGACGCAACACTGTTGAGTTTGGGTTTATTACATTTGTTTTAAAGAGTATTTAGGCATCACAATAAAACCTAGTACGAAAAACTTTTTTTATTGATCCACAATTAACAATTGTTTACAATTGGCGGACGTAACGCTAAGAGCATTCTCTACCAGTCGATCATAGGGATAAACAGATAAATTGATGCGCGCAAAAACTGAAATTTATTCAGCCTGTAGATGTCACTACTGGTCAGAGGCCCCCCTTTCCTTTTTCCACTGATCCCTATAATAGCAACCTGCTACCATTCTTTCATGAAGCTGTCGTATATGGGTATGCTCTACGTATCGCTATGGGTGTCAGAACAAAATACATAACCGATGTTTTTTCCATATTTGTAAGTCGAATACTAAAGAGCAACACATGCGGTATCGCGCGCTTTTTTCATTGATATAGAGGATTAAAACAGTGGTAATCTGTGTGGCGTACTTTTTTCAGCAATTATCATCTATCTTATTTTCTATCTTTAATTTCCTAGACTTTTCTACCAGTATAACAAAGAAAAGAACAAGTTATAACTCCTAAGGGATACTTACTAAGAAACAAACGAGACCCAAAATCTCATGCGCCATTGGAACCCTATCCCATCTCTCACAATGCGACGTTTTAGTTATCAGGTTCCCAATACGAATAATGTTTCGTACCCTTTTCTACGATTTCAATAAAAATTACTCTTATGCCACAAAAAAAGTAAAAACAGAAGTGCAGCTCTAAATTAACTGAACATTCTATCATACAGGGAAAAAAAGATACTTGAAATCTAAATCCCACACGATACGCCCTATTTGAGGTCAAGAAATAATAACAACCAATTTATAACATCACTTTAATGCGTTTGCAATAAAACTATGGAATGAAACAAAATGTGTTAATAAATTATTAAACAAAATTTATATTACTTATGTTATACAATAAAATATTGGACAAAACAGATTCCATCACTCACAGACATGACAATAAATTTTATTCTTTTGCAGACAGAATTTTGTTTTGTCTAGATAAGCATACAAATGCTAATTTATATTATATTAAAACATTATTACTTTTTGCAATGTTTTATTTTTTAAATTTGCTTTTTTGCAATGCTTGCGATAAATTATTTTAGTTATATAAAATATTGTAATAATTACAGACAAATAAACATAAATAATATAGTAACACTGTACAATTTTTTTATCATTCTTAGATATACACACGATTAACTACACACTGTCCCCTTTAACCCCTTTTAAGCAAAGCGGGTCAAAATAAAAAAAACGCTACAAATTAAATTGAAGGGCCTGCTTTGTCGTTGATGGTAAGAATTAAAGTCTTTAAAACGTCAATAATTGATATTATTTCTGTATTTACTGTTTTTTATTTTTCAATAAAAAAATTATTGTGCAAGAATACTGATTATTTTCTAAACAAAAAAGATTATCTTTTTCGCAAGCAATCGAATAAATATTATAAATTTCTTAGTCTTTATTAAGAAAGAAAATGATAATGAGTAAAAACACTTAAACTAAAAAAAAACTTTCACTTAGGTTCAATTAGGTTAGGTTCACAATTTTCATAATATTAGACCGCTTTGCACCTAGTTTTATTAACTTAACTCATAAAGCTACACAGTAAAATGTTGTCTTTTGGCTAGACAGCAACTAATATTTGAATGTTGCCAATTGACTTAGATAATTTACAATTTTCTATACCAAATTACAGGGTGTACAACTATATAATCTACTTCCTGGACTCGTGTAGTTATATACACAACTCGGAAAGTGATAAATAAAGTCCCAGATCACATATTTATCACCATTTCCGACCCTAATGCTGGGGTGGCTAAGTCATGTAATCTAAGATTTTATTTTCAATCTATAACAGAAATTAAAAGCAAAGATACATTTTTACTCCCATCTAAATAAAGTTTGTCAATTCTAAAAACCATAGATCTATTCTAGGTAAAAAATAACCATAGCGTAATGTAAAATGTGACCATAAATGAAATGTTTTTAGGTCACCTTCACGGGGGTTGTGATTTTACCTACTACACAACTATTTGTAAAGCAGCACGATACCATATTTTCAAGGTAAGATAACTTATAAATTAACACAGTTTACAATTTGAAAAATCAATTTTCCAGGCCACTAATAGCTTTTACGTTTTGTACCAAAACTTGTCACATTTTCAATTAAATCTCTTTTGCACTTGTGACCGTTATTGTATTGTTTGTCGCTCTGCTAATGTGGTTTTTTAACACCGTCAAAATTTTAGGTCTATGCTCAAAACTAACCTCCACTATGATTATTATTGAAAAATACTCGTGACATTGTAATTGCTCGTCCGCGCTTTAATCTATTAATTAATCGTGCGATCAATCCGAGTACTGTAATTACAAAGAGAGATGTGCGCATTGACATTATGATGACCTCTTTTGTTTGTGAGCGTAAACAGAGGAGTGGGCGAGCAGTTTTAAATAAGACGATCTATACACTATTTAAGATTACTCGTTAGGCCTGCTTTATTTAGATTTTGACTAGTACTCTAATAGTTTACAATTTAGATACCATACATTATACTGTACAGGTGCGCTACATTATTTATTTATTTCAATTTATGACATCAGAACTTTTAGATATTTTTGCGAGAGGTTACATAGATAATCATGTCCTCTGTAAAGAGTTATTTAGTTTCATGAACGATATATTTTAATTACTTTTTTGTATTTAACTTTATTACATGTAAATGGCGGACGGCCTGACCACGAGGTTAAAAAATAAATTCTGAATTTGAAAATAGGTTCCTTTTTAAGAAGACAAAAAAAATACAGCTCGACACCACATGGCAAGTAAATAAGGACTAAACTAAAACGAATATAACATAATACTTAAAATAAAATGGACGAAGCACTTTGTACACAATACACATACAATTATTTGCATTATTTACATTTATTCTGCTTAGTAACTCTAGGTATTAGACACGGTTTTACTCACAAAGAGTAGTCGGAATAGCCTACTTCTTTAGATCTGGCCTCTCAATGATCGTCTAAACCGATCGAAACTAGTCAGCCTTATCCGACTACCGTGTAAAAAACTGTATCTAATAATATCTAGTTAGTCATATGACGTTAGTTTAAATAATATTATTTTGCTTAGTTTCACTCTTAAATACTTATTATTTTAAATTACACTAAATAAGTGATAGATATAAAGGTTTGCGTGAGGGCTACACTGCAAAAACTATATTCTGAGAATAGGCTAAGGAAAGTATGCTCGGTCAAAGATAATATAAGTACTAACGTAACTATTTATTTTATTTACTGATGGTTTATCAAAATTTAAAAACTCTGTTTTTCAATACAATTAGTAAGTAGTAAGTATAGTATACCTACTGTAGTTAATCTTAGACTTTTTTTTCCTTATTATTGTTCTGTTTGAATTGTTTGCTGCATGTATAATCTCTATAATCGTCGTGTACAATCTGTTGTAGGATCTCAGAATTATATTGACTATAGAAATGTACTATATATTAGGCACATTCTGATATCTATGATTGTACCTTAATAAATAAAAATAAAATAAAAATAAAAAGTAACAAATATCCAACGCCACAGAAACTATTGGAGGGCCCGTAAGTAGGCAAAGCTAGTAAGTTAAATTAGTACCAGCTGCTCTCACAGAGATGGCAGCACACACGACTGGCAAAAAAGTGACAAAGAAAGTGTTGAATGTGCTTTAAAAACATTCATTTCATTTTATATAAGTCACCATATTTGATTAATTAGAGTACTGCTGTATTTAAATAATAGTAATAAGAGATTTAAATGTTTTAATTAATTCCTGTACCGCCATCTAGTGACGAGTGAAGAGAAATAATTGTTTACAAGGCGATGGGTAGGCATGTAATGTTTAAAATAATTCCTATACCGCCATCCATGGTATAATAAAATAAGGTATTCTCTTCCCGTGACAGCTGATGACGTAGGTGGAACTTGACTACGTCATCAGTTTGATATGTTGCCACTTTGATGAATAACGCGAGAATCGCGAGATACTAAATAGCTAAGTTACTTATAAATATATAATATTTTATTTAATATTCATGAACTAATTGAGGAAGTCCTTAAATTTGCTAAAAAGAACAATCAGTGGCAACACTTTGTGACGTAGACAAGTTCCATCTCGGGAAGAGAATACCTGTTTTATTATACCATGCCGCCATCTAGTGACGAGGGAAGAGAAACAATTGTTTACAAGGCGATGGGTAGGCATGGCTCGGTGTTAGAATTATCTCATCGAAGCGGCGGTGGGCGGAACACACAGCTCGGCGAATTGATGGAGCAAAAAGCTACTTGAATGACGACCACGCATTGGCAAGCGAAGCGTAGCACCTACAAGGTGGTCAGACTACTTGTCCAAATTGCTGCGCCAACAGGCTGCTCTAGATCGGAAATCATTGAGAGAGGCTATGTCTAAATAATGATGACACAACCCGTTTATCCTGTCAGTACACGTAGTTATGTACGAGACTCGTCCTCGAGTTCTAAGTTTGAAGACTCGATTTTCGCAGGGCTCTATGAGTTTAATAGGCTTGGAGTTCCAAGGCTAGGCGAGCGCGAGTTCTCTGAGCAAACTCGAGCTCTTTAAAAGAGCTCGAGTGTTAAAATGAACAAGAGCTGTTCTTAAAAGCTTACAAGGACTCGAGGCATAATTTCAGATGAATTTTAGGTGTCTAAAGTATGCAAGCAAATATTTTTGTAATGACTATAGTAATCAATCATAATTTATTTTTCATTAACAGATCTGTTTTATAAATAAAAAATCATTGCTTTTAAACGCACTCAAAAACATTACTGTCCCTCCACGCAGTCGGGAAAAAGACGCGGCGCAGAAAAAGGCTCGGATGCAGAAAGAAACTGGAGCTCTAATGTCACTCTCCGAGGCTCACTAATCGTCGCTCACTAACTGCTCGCAGTCGTCGAGCCTTACGTTAAAAGAGTCGAGCCCTGTAAAAGACTCCGAGTCCTAAGTAAGAGGACTCGGAAGACTCGAGTCTTGTACATGACTAGATACGCGCCGCTCTCGCAATGTTTCAGTACACATACAATACCATATTATCACTATATAAATGGTACACAAATTTATAATATTAAACTATTTGTTACAATGTGCTTCACTAAAGGCCTCTCGTGGTTGACACTTCTATAAAAAGAATTATTAAATAATATGATATATATCTACCGAACTATAGCAGTAACGTAGAATTAAACATAATGCATTTTATATTTATGAAATATATTACATTTGACCAAATATACTGAAACTACACCCCAAGGAACATATATCGTAATACGAAAAAAAAATGTTATGGCTTTCCATACTAAATCTGGTCAACTGATCGGCAAAAAATATTTTCCTACTAGCTGAAGCCCGCGACTTCGTTCGCGTGGACTTTATGTCTCTGGAAAATGCTCATTAGGCTGAACAACTTTTACTAAGGCGGCATTTTTATATCTCTTATAGTTTAGCTGGACCATTATTGTCCTGCATCAGGCGTTCCATTTTCCAAAATCATTTACACCCTATATGTTGCCCAGGCTTAATAGCTATATAACAAAAAAAGTTTCATTCGAATCCGTCCAGTATTTTCGGAGATTAGCGTGTACAAACAGACAAACAGACATACAGACAAACAGACAAACAGACAGACATTTTTTTTTAATTCTTACTCTATTACTACGTCTCCATCGCCCCCAATTTTTTTTTGGAAATATATTTAATGTACAGACACACTTTTTTTGCTGTTTTATTATATGTATAGATTTCGAGTTATGTTCATTGGAGAAAGTTGTTCAGTATCTTGGACTGAATCCACCCTTAAAATAGAATCAGTATACGACTATAGGTTTTTAAAAATACACTAAATTATGAATAACTATACAAGTGTACATAGTGTGTCTATATTCAGAAGTGTTGCCATATAATATAAATTAAATTATTCAATCACGAATCCTCTTTATCCGAACACATAATTATTTGGTCAAAAATCTGAAATTACAACAATGGTACAGAATTAATATGAGTATTACATACAGAACGGAATCTCCTATGGTCCCTCGCAATATGCGTCCCCGCCCCCCTCCTCGCACCTCTCCCAAGTTCTCGCCTTCTAGATGGAGGGTGTTGAGCGGGCAGCTGCAGGCGCCTGCAGCCACCCTATTTATACTAATATTAATTCTGTGACAACGGCTATATCTTACTACAGCAACTAACTAATACATTAGGTGCATTTTCTATAAAACAAATTTTATTTGCCTCTTTTTATTGACATTCTTGTCAATATGGATGTTAATACAGGTTGATTTTGCATCCCTAGCTATATTGAAATCTTGAATCAGAATCCTACTAATAGTATGGATGGATGGATGTTTTTTACTCTTTCACGCGCAAACGGCTGAACCAATATTAATAAAATTTGGTAAGAAGCTGACACCCTGGACTAACACATAGGCTACTTTAGGCACGGGTAACGCCGCGGGGCGCAGCTAGTCACTAATAAAACAATTGATTTAGGTGGATAATGGTTTAAACCTAAATAGTAACAAAGTAAGTCCTGTTTTTTAATAAAACGGTGAGAAATCAATCTGTGATTTTTCTCCGATACACACATGGATACAGATAAATTATCACTTCTTCATCCCTATGGATAGATATAGTCCCGAGCTTCTTTTCTCCCATTATTCTAATCAATGGCTAACCTAGACTTTGCCCTCCCCGCTCGCCAGTTGCCCGGTAGCGGGCGCTGACATCCAAATGAGGGATGACGGTATGCATTTGTCGGCTCATCATCTTCGGTTTTTATTATAAAACAACGTAACTTATGAAAGAACATTTATTTTTTATTTCTCTTAAAGAGTAATTTGCTTGCCTCATAAGTGGAGCGTTAAGGTAGTGCTCTACTCTCAACATGTCAATCAAGCAATTTGGACTTATACTGTCTCTACTCTAGCTAGCTAGGAAGTTCCTGGTTCATAACCAACCTGTATACGGCGGTACAAAATAGAATACAACTTTCTATAATGTACCATAAATAAAAGCATGCATTAAATATGATAAAAAGGCGGACTTATCGCATAGCAATGTCTTTTAGCCATCCTTTGGATATAGGTGCAAATATATAAAATACGTGGGTAAAACAGTTGTTTGACTATGACATAAAAGTTATTGAACCTGAAATGATGGCGCCACTGAGCGTTTTTTAATCTGTATTATGGGCAGACCCATGTTAAATTTAGTTCCGATTTTCTCCGCAACATGGCGAGGTGCACTAACTTATTTGTTAACCTCTCGTTATTTCTAGTTACTATCACTACAGCTGCACATTACACGTCATCAAATAATCCCCTAGGCGGCATAGTCATCTTGTTCCGGTCAGGCCGTATCGCAGTCTGCGTGCTTTCTCCGAACCGTTGCTCCAGCTCGTCTTCGAGCGTCAAGTTGTTCCTGTTATAGGGTAGCTCGGCCCGTTGGTACCCAGTGACGTCTGTGCGGTCAGGGCTTGGTGTGACGTAGTAGTCTGAATCGACGTCGGTCAAGAGGCCCGTGTGGGCTGCAAAGGACGGCCATAACAGTAACCGTGGTATTAATGGTGTTATGTACAGTGAGGTAGTCACGTGCCGACACCGATGGCGTGTGAACGTATAAAGCTTAAACACATAACCGCGTTTCGTTGCGTCGCAACGCAAATATAATGAGAGAGTTTCTAACAACTCAAATGTGATATTTTTTTCTAAACGTCAAAGCAAACTTTTTCTTGGAATCAAATAGCGCTCTTAGTATCAGTTTTTTTGCAATAATAAAACTAAAATCTCGTTAAAAATAGATATGATCAATAACAAGTGGTATTGTTTTGTGTCGTTTTATTCTATTAACAGTACCAAATAATTTATTTTTGACCCAGGAAACATTCTAATTACTAGACGCCAAACATAATTTTAGCTTTTGCTAGTGCAATTTTAATTTTTGCAATGCAGTTGAAAATATTTATTTGCAAAATGTTATAAGTTTGACGTGTCCGTGTGACTTAACGAATAAGCCGATTTTCATGTGTTTTTTTTTTAATTATTTTAAATCTGACTTGATCGAGATGATATTTTTAATTTTTCACGCAAATAATTATGTTTATGCTAGAATATGCACGATACGGCACCGCAACGCGGTTATGTGTTTCAACCCATAGTGCGAGAGACACAAGTGCAACATATATTTTACCAAAACCGAGAACTATTGAAACCGCATCGTATAGCAGTACTTATAGAACTTGTTTAGTATTTTTTGGCACTAAAATAAGTATATATACAACGTGGAAGGGAACTCGTAATAAATAAAACCACGGGCTATACTAGGTCACTATAGCATAATAAAATTAAAATAATAGTCAAAATACTTTTAAAAAATCGTCATTCCCATACAAATTGCGGCTGCAAACTTCCGTATGGAAATGAAAATATATTTTTTTGTTCTTTTACTGTTATTTTAATTCCATTATACTTTGGTGATCTAGTATAGCCCGTGGTTTGATTTTACGGGTATGTCCCTTCCACGTTGCACATATACATAGGGTAATCTCAATAGTTCTCAGTGTGGGTATACATATATGAATTTTTAGATTAGTTTTCTGAACCTCTCCAAAAGTTAAGGTCCATTTAAATGGTGCAAGTTTCTTGCCTGTTGCATAAGTAAAGCCAAAAAAAAGTAGTAGTTAAAATATTACCCTGTAAGTGTCAATAAAATTAAGTTTGCAAAAGAAATATTCTGAGAAAGGACATTTCAATTCTTTATTTTAAGAAAGGGACGATAATGCTAATTCATTGCAAGACTTCGCCATTTTCCGTAGGAAACAACCCCTTTGCCACCACCAAAAGCAACAAACAACAACTTGTTTGAAGTTTTTGCGTATATTTCGGGATACATGAACTTTTCCAGTGCGTCCCCCACTTTCGCAAATGTGCTAAGAAAAACTTCAGCAGTTCATAAAATAGTTTGAACTGTTATATTGTGACGTTGGACGAATCTCGTGGCTGTGAACCTACGACCCTTACTACTTTCGGTATTCAGTGTGTAAATTGTTAAAAATTGAATTAAAGAGTTTGGTCTTTGTCGCGGCTTTGGCGCGGGGGCTGCCAGCGCCCGAGCCTCGGCGAGCCACGACACTCGGCCAAACGATTCGCTAGGCGACACGCGTATCCCATAGATCGCTTGTAATTTAGTACCAGTATACTATATACCTATTATACATATCTTCAAAACAGTCCACTCTTTAATTTCTATACCTAGAGAACCTGCAGGATAACCTCGTAGGAATAGGTAGTAGGTCACGACAGTCTTTCTAAATATTGTTTCTTTCAAATAAATCTTATCGTCACAATGTAGGGCCGTATGAGACCAAAACTTTATATCATTAAACATATCATCATCATCGGGTCTTTTTGTCTCCACTGCAGGACCACGACCCTGTCTGAACTTCCAGAGCCATACTTAGCCGGTGCCAGAGAGTAAACATTATATCATATTTAATAATTTATTTTTTAATAGAGGCAGCACTGCGGTCCCCCAAAAATTTATGTAACCCCTTTATGAAGGTTTTTAAAAATATGGGACGCTAGATGGCAGCACAGTGACGTCAGGTCCAATCGACTGTTGTGATTGGACCATCAGTTGAGAGGTTCTTTTGCTCCGTCAAATGTATCCAATAACAGCAGCTTAATTGGATGCTGAAGACCGTGCGAAGTGGAGAAGAAAAAGTCTGAAAGCGGACCCCAGGCTTCTTAGCTTTACAGCTGAGGATGAAACTGGGACGAGAGAGAGAACAGCAGCTTATTGGACCTGACTTCACTGAGCTGCCATCTGGTGTCCGAACTGTAATTTAGCAACAACCAATGATCTAAACATATATTACCTCCGTCCTGCTTGTCCCTCGCCGAGCGGTAGTTCGAGAACCGCTCGCTGTAGTCGCGTCGGCGAGTCAGCGATTCCTCTGCGCGTTGGCGCTTGCGTTTCTCTATGAGAATAAATAAAAATTACTTATCATCATCATCATCAGGTCTTCTATTCCCAACTGCAGGAGCACGACCCTCTCTGACCTCTCAGACTCAAAAATCTGACCATCTTCTCGTTCACCAAGTCTTATGGTGCTCTTAACTCTTACATTTTAACTCTTGATTAAAGCTGATCAGAGTTGTGATAAGCTTAGCTGAGTTGTGTTTCGATAAAGACTCAAAAAACTAACCTCTCTCGACGATCTCCCTGCCCTTTTCCACCAAGTCAATGTTGCTTATCAAGAACCACATTTGATTAAAGCTAAGCCTCGTCGAATCGCTAGATTCCAACAAGTCCAATTAGATACTTTTTTCTTAACGTCGAAACAAACATTATCTATGGGATTTGTATAAAATAGTACGTCGTGACGTCATAGTTTCTTGGAGTCAAATAGCGCTCCTACTATCAGTTTTTCTGCACTTATAAATCTAAAATCACGTTAAAAATAGATATGATCATTGACAAGTGACATTATTTTGTAACGTTTTATTACCTTAACAGTAAAAAATCATTAGTTTTTGACCCTGGATACTACCCTGTTGTGTTAATAAAGCCGAGCATAGCTTAGATGAGCTGTATTTAGATAAACACTCAAAAAACCAACCTCTTTTAACGATCTCCCTTCCCTCGTCCACTAAGTCCGTGGTCAGCTCATCATCTCCCACGAACTGCTGGAAGCCGCACAGCGACAGCAGGCGGCTGCCCAGCGACAGCCAGGTGGCCAGGCACAGCAGCACCACCAGCATCGGGAAGTAGATGTTGAAGCCCTCCGCTATGATGCCCAGCACGTCCATGTGGCCCATTATCTGGATAGTCAAAGTCAAAATCAAAATCATTTATTAATCTTAGGATATTTGTATCACTTGATAATAGAGAATATGCACGCATTTTTTTATTTGTTTAATAAAATCTTTATTCACCAAAGTAAACAAATATGAAAGAATTTATAAAATATCTTAATCAGCGACGAACTTGTGATACTTTAAAGTTTCAATTAGAAAGAGAAGTCCGATATGGACTGGTAACGTCAAAGTCTATATCATCTATACATTTGCTATAGAAAATAGCGTTTTCGCTTGTGAGATAGACATATTTTCTTAATATCTTGTTCGTTTTTTTACCAATTTTTATTCTGTTTTCACTGTTTGTTTACACTTTATTTTCGAATATTTACGGTTAAACTGGTTAGATAACACATGTTTTTTTTTTCATGCATATTCCATATTGTCACTTTTTTTTCTTTTTCTTTTTATTTCTTAAAAGGTAAATGTTGACGTCAGGTCATTTACTTACAGCTAAGTTTACTGCCGCTTCCTAAGCGCAAGTACGGAAGAAGCGGTAACAAACTGTACTGCAGCATTTTCTCCAAAAACGTCAACTTACAGTTATACTGATATTAAAATTAGATATTTGGACTGAGAATACATTGTTATGTCATATGGTGAAGAAACATTCATTGTTCGCCAAATACGGTTGTAAATTGGTGCCAGAGAGAAGGAGGGTTTGTATCTATCGATTTATTTCGAGGTATGCTTATAGTTAGCGCGTGGAAACAGAGGACGGAAATTCTACAAATTCGTTTAAATAGTTTGCGTAGAATGTGACATCTAGTGGCGTCTAATTGAATCACTTATAATGGCGTGGTTTTTATATAAGTTTAAATAAAGGTGATAAACTCGTTTATTTTCTGCTATAACACACACATATATTGCTGGTATACAATCTCACCTGAGTATATTATGTTTCCATAAAGCTCTTCTTGATGACGTGAGTGTCCATGTGAATAAAACTGAAAGTTAAGACACATGGTGGGCGTGAGACGGCACACCAGCATGCCAGAGAAGATGAGGCTGTACTCGTTGGTCTGGTGATACGGACTCTTAGTTCCCAAGAAACATACGAGATGGCGCTGACAGTATCCTGTATCTCGGTATCAGAGTTTTTGTTCCTCACCTGAGTGTAGTACGTCTCCATGAAGCTCTCCTTAATGACGTGCGTGTCCATGTGAATAAGACTGAGGAAGTTAATACACATAGCAGGCGTGAGGCGGCACACCAGCATGCCAGAGAAGATGAGGCTGTACTCGTTGGTCTGGTGATACGGACTCTTAGTTCACAAGAAACATACGAGATGGCGCTGACAGTATCCTGTATCTCGGTATCAGAGTTTTTGTTCCTCACCTGAGTGTAGTACGTCTCCATGAAGCTCTCCTTAATGACGTGCGTGTCCATGTGGATAAGACTGAGGAAGTTAAGACACATGGCGGGCGTGAGGCGGCACACCAGCATGCCAGAGAAGATGAGGCTGTACTCGTTGGTCTGGTGGTGTGGCGCCAGATAGTACAGGTTGAGCAGTCGGATCTTGAGCACCGTGGAGTACGCGCAGTAGAACATGTACGCGATTATTATGGTGGAGATCGACTGCGAGTGAGAAAACAATGTTGATACATTAAGTTATTTCGGTAGTAAAAGCAATCATTTGCACGATATAAAGTACTTTTCTTTCTTTCTTTAAATACCGACAAGCACAGCGTAGGACACCTACCTATTATTGGTTGGACGAACTTACTTAAATATTACCTACTTAAATGACAATAAAAAATCATAAAACCGACTTTAACTCCAGCGAGTCTCAGAAAAGCTAAATACGCTACAATTTTTTTTTTATTTTATTGTTGGATTAAAATCATACTTAATCGATTTTGATAAAATGTATATGGGAACAATCTGGAAGTATATAAAAAATAAGAATTCTTCTAATTGGCTTTTAAATGACGGAGCTATAAGTTAACAAATTAAGTCGGTTGAAAACACATTTTAAGCGAATACTTCTTAGGGTTTGGACACATCTGTCAGCTCGGAACGGAATTTTCGCATACTGCTATCCTTTTCAGTCGATCAGAACCGTCATTTTCTTAAGCGAGAAAGTGACGATACGCATCAGCATAGTCGGTTCCGTGGCGTTCCGTCGCCCTTTCTTGCTCTAGCAAATGACTGTTCTGAGCGACAGAAAAGTATAGCAGCATACGAAAGTTCCGTCCAAGCCCGACATTAAAAATGGCGTCCATAAAAAAATAGTCCTTGTGCTACTGGAGTTAAGAATACTCACAACAATGGCTGCATAGTTGCAGTTCCCCTTGGCAGCGATGACGATGTTGGCGAAGATGGACAGCACGGGCTTCTTGCAGAAGAACGTGAGCTCCGACCACACCACGGCAACTGACATGACGCATGTCACCACGCACATGCCTTTGAGGAAGTACGGCTTGAGGAAGCACTCCCAATACCACTCTGAAACAAGACAATTTTTAAAATTAATTTTAAGAAGGAAGGGAAGAAGGAAAATGTTCGGCCTACTACGTCACGATGCCTTCTTAAAAACAATAATAGAAGGAAAAAGAGGAGTAGGAAAACCCAGAACAAAATTTAACGACCAAATAAAAGAAAAATTAAACGTGAAAAGATATAAGGAGGTTAAGAACTTAGCGGAAGAAAGAGAGACATGGAAAGCACTCCACCGACAAGACCTCAGCTCTTAAATATAAGAAGAAGACTCGAAGGGTATAAACGGGACCCTGTTACTAACACTCCGCTGTCCTTCTGTCTGTCACCAGGCTGTATCTCATGAACTGTGACAGCTAGACGGCTGAAATTATCACAGATGTGTATTTCTGATGTCGCTATAACAACTAATACTAAAAACAGAATAAAATATTTAAGGGAGGCTTCCATACAACAAAATTGATATTTTCAGCTATCGATTGTGCTTTTAAACCGTTAAGCGCTTCATTTCTTTTGCTTTGCTCGTGACAGTCGAAGATAATGGACAAATCAACAGATATGGACAGACAAACAAGCTCCCGTAAATGTTGTTTACAGTAAACAGCATTGTAATAGCCTTAACAGTAATAAAAAGCACTTACATCGTCTTCTATATTTTTGTAGGTACCAAAAGGCATCCCAATAATGTGATAAGTACCTCATACGTTATTAAAGCAGTCTTGTACTCACCAACCATCGGTGGGTAAAATATCCTCTGTAATCTTGGTCGTGGCGTGTGAAACGTATGTTGGAACCGTGGGTCGGGGGATCGCAGGTTCGAAGCCACGTCCTCCAGGTGAAACACTTTTTCCATAATGAGGCCCCATTGAGTCTCCGTGCGCTGTAGCACTTGCAACGCTTTTATCGTCTGTAAGGAAGACGAGCAGCTTAAAGCTAATGTATCTATTTCAGGTGCTGTTGAATTTTTTATTAGTCACTTCACATATTCACAAAATGTTTATATTCCACTATAATTGAATTAGTGTCACTTTAATTGTGAGTACATACATATATACTATCAGGTCTTTATCCCTAATGGGGCAGACAGAGCATTTTGAGTCTTGCGGCTCTAAGCAGATAGAGCATAGGGCTTTGAGTCTTGCAGGACTCAAAGACCACTTTTAGCTTGATGTGGGCAAAAAGGTGGATGAAGGAATCAAAATAGTGATGGGTTGCTAGCTGCATCGCCTGAATTCGCCTGTTAACATGATTCGATGTTTTTGATGATGCCCGTTCCCTCGATCGGCTCTTACGATCTACCCAGGAAGAGAAACAGCTGGCACATTCTAAGTTTTTCTTTCTCTCCAAGACCAGCATGGAAGTATTTGTACGTAGATATATGGAAATATTGATGATATTTTGCATTGTAACACAGTATTTTCTGACAATGATCACTGATAGTCAGAGAGAGAGATAAAGATATACAGAGAGAGATATAGTTAGCATACCTTTTTATGCAAATTAACGAGCGACTTCAGACAAGGCGGCGAGGTCCTATCTGGCAGTGGGCGCGAGTTGAGGCGGTCGCGCAGCTGCACGGGCAGCGTCAGCAGGATGGTGTCGTAAGAGAGAAAGAGAGAGACATAGAGACAGAGAGAGATTGTTAACAGACCTTTTTATGCAAATTGACAAGCGACTTGAGACAAGGCGGCGAGGTCCTCTCTGGCGGCGGGCGCGAGTTGAGGCGGTTGCGCAGCTGCACGGGCAGCTTCAACAGGATGGTGTCGTAAGAGAGAAAGAGAGAGATATAGAGACAGAGAGATTGTTAACAAACCTTTTTATGCAAATTGACAAGCGACTTGAGACAAGGCGGCGAGGTCCTCTCTGGCGGCGGGCGCGAGTTGAGGCGGTTGCGCAGCTGCACGGGCAGCTTCAACAGGATGGTGTCGTAAGAGAGAAAGAGAGAGATATAGAGACAGAGAGATTGTTAACAAACCTTTTTATGCAAGTTAACAAGCGACTTGAGACAAGGCGGCGAGGTCCTCTCTGGCGGCGGGCGCGAGTTGAGGCGGTCGCGCAGCTGCACGGGCAGCTTCAGCAGGATGGTCTCCACGTGGCGCTGCAGCGGGTGGCCTGGGCCCACGGCCGAGTTCACCGAGTTGAGGGACTGCAAACACGAACACAGCTATCACTTTTTATTCGATAAATATGGTCCGATATTTCGAAAACAATTGTGTTTTCGCTGCAACTGGTCTTTTTGTAATTTAAGATTACTTATAAATTTTTGGCAATAGTTTATGCTACCTTATCGTAAAGCTAGCATCATCGGCGATTTTTCGAAATCGGCAAGGGCAAAAGAAACCATATTATGGCAACTATATAATTAGCAACAAATAAGCAATAAATATTGACAACAATTTTTTTCAATTTCTGGTCAATTCAAAATGCCAGTTTTATATAGTTAATTGCTTTGGCAGTAGATTTAAGTGAAAATGCCTCCTGCTACCGATCTCAATATGAATAAATATCTATCCATGTCTTTTATCAAGTAAGCTAAATTTGGTCAGTAAGACTCAGTCATGATTTCTTAATTTTTCAAAAATATACCATAAAGGGTTTACGGACACATAGAGAACAATCGTACTAAAAAGTGAATGCATTTACGAGTAGTATTAAAATGCAAAAAACAAAAATATTTATTACAAATTTTAGTATATTGGATAAAAAAATAATATATTATAAGACTTCATTATGACTTTGAATCACCTTCCCTAAAACGAAATCTACAACAAGGATAAATTCTTTATTTTACATAAAAAGACAATTAAAAATACAAAGAACTACATATAAATACTTAGCATATAATGACATACTACAATTCAACAGATAACTTTATCTTTAGTGATCTGATAACTAATATTGTTATCAAACAATAGGTGTGTCGAGCGTAAAACAAACAGAATGCAAATTATTGGGAAAAACCATTATTAATTTAACGCTTCACGGTACACTGAAATATAATTCGCTGTATTCCAACAAGTCAAATCGTATACATTTTTCTACACGACACTACAAACATTTTCATGAGATTTGTATTAAATACAGGCAAATGACGTCAAAGTTTCTTGGAGTAGCATTAGGTCCGCCTTTTGTACCATTTATTATTACTAAATAAAGTTTTTAAATAAATAGTTTCTCAGGGTCAAATAGCGCTCTTAATATTAGTTTTTCTGCAATAATAAATCTAAAATCACATTGGAAATGGACATGGTCATAATCATGACATGTGACATTATTGTGTGACGTTTTATTTTCATAACAGTACCAAATATTTATAACTAGCTGTTCCCGCAGGGCTTTGTTCCCCGTGGGAATTCCGGGATAATGAGTACCCTATGTCTTTCTCCGAGTCTCAAACTATATCCATACCAAATTTTATCCAAATCGGTTCAGTAGTTTAAGCTTGAAGAGGTAACAAACAAACAAATAAACAAACTCACTTTTACATTTATAATATAAGCTAGGATAGGATTAGGATAGTTTGGAATTTAGGACTAGGAAAGTACCTAATTGGGTTATTTCATTACTCACATCTAGAATATCATCCATAGTCTCTTCCGCCTCACACTTGTCCGTGCTCAGCTTAGCTATCTTGAAGTACGTGTACGTAAGTGTGTAATTCTTTTTGGAGTTGTTCCATAAGTTCCGAGGCACTTCCACTAGAGCGTACCCCAGTAAAAGAATAAGCAGGAACAAACCCCATGTGTTACTTGCTGACGATGCTATAGCCTGAAAAAATTATAATTTAAAGCTTCATCTGAATCAGAGAAAAGTGGGGGAATGACGCATGGCAAAGCCACAACTTACATTTCGGAGTTTGTAGATCATACCGACTCATTCGTGATCTTCTTCATCAATTGGGATGTGGATAAGGTAATATAAAAAATATTATTCCATTTAGTCCGACAGTTAAGTAACAGGTATAGACACTTAATTGGAGCAAAGTATCATCTTTACTACTACTACAAACGAAACTATACATCCGTGCACACGGCTATCAGGGACGTGCTGTCCATAGAGACGCAAAGACATTGGCTACCCGGAGCTTCCCTAATATATCCGCATTTTTTATATTATAATAAATTATAAATAGAAATATATTTTCAAATAAACGCGCGCTTCCCCGTCCGTTTCCCATCGCGCCATATGCAGGCCACCGCCACGTACTACCTTACTTAGGTTATACGTATATACGCTCATGTACTCTAGGGGCTACTTACCTAAAAGACAATTGTTCATCGTGTCTCGATTTGCACACATTCACAACGCATGGATAAGGATTTGCGTCTGTAGTATGATCGTCAACGTACTTCACCCACGCACACAAACATGAAGTATTCGCGCACACAACTAATATTTTAGACTTTGGCTGATGAATGCCATTTTTGAAACGCATTAGTAACAATTAAAGCAAATTTTTGTATGGAAAAAAGCATTAGGTTAGTGAAACGTTGATTTCAAAAATGGTCCTTATCTTTAAGCTAGTTCTATCTCAATAATCAACGTTTTTTATCTCTTTTCACTTTTGACCAATAAGGAATGATATCGATTTTAGGCCTATTCATTTGTTCAGAGATGCGTACCGAGATGAAATCTAGAATGTTATTGGTTCTCGCTTGTGTTATGCTACCAATTTAAATACACGGAAGATGTTCGAGGATAAAACGGAACACGAAGATTTTTGTGTTAGTCGTATATATTTGATATTTTTTCTTGTCCAATGATAATTATTTGCATTGTCGCATTACAAATCTCTGAACTCTGAACTTTGTTTTGTTTGCGATAACAGATGAAATTAGGAGAAGTTTCTTATTTTTCTTTTCTATTATTACCTCTTTAAAACAGTTTGCAATGGAAAGGTTTCCATGTGAAAGTGGTGCGCCAGGTGTTTTTTTGCTAAAACTGAGAAGTTACGCGTTTAACCATTTAACTTTTGAGGAAAAAAGTGCAATAATCATAAATGGCCGATGCCAGCCTATTTTGGATTAAGTTCAAACAAGCGGTAAGCTAAAAGGAACATTTATTAATATTAAACATTATGACGCGTATAAGTGGCTCTCAGGATGTAAACACACTAATAGGGTCAGTTTAGTCAGAGAGCTTTATTTTAGTCCCACTGCTGGGCAATGGCCCCACAATTAGTCTACCCTGCAATAATCGGTGATGCACGTCCCTGACGGCTATGTGTGTGTGTTCGCCCGCTCATTACATGCGACAAGGCGAGAACAGGGGAGGTGCGGAGACTGGGAACAGGGATGCATATTGCGTGACCTTAGGAGATTCTATATGTATTCTGTACTTGTATTATTTATGTGGATACTTGGATCCAAAAAATAAAGTTTTGTTTAATATATCAAAGTACCTGGGCGACCGAGCTTTGCTCGGTTATATCTCAAACATTAACTACATTTTTATAAACTTGTCTAAAAATTATATATAAATTTGAACATAAAAAAACAAAAATAAGTCACCGAGTGGGATTCGAACCCATATAAGGCTTTCTTGCCGACCGCGTCTTAAACCGCTAGGCCAGACGAATAGTGGCCGGCATGACGAAATTAGCGACCACATTCTGCGTGGAAAGAAAAACGCATGAAAACTCAAAAACACGCGTTTTCCCAAACATAAAACTAATCCGTTTCTTAGATCGCAGAAATAAATTTTTATACATATAAATAAATAAATATACAAGAATCGCACGTTTAAAGATATAAGATAAGTAAAATTCAGAAAGATCCAGTGCAATGAAGCCAGAGTAGGTACTTGTGATGATCATGTACAAACCGCACTACTCTGTGACATAATGCGATATTCAAATGCACCGTATCTTCACATGGGAATTCTTTTAATAGGAATGTACCTAGTTATTTTATAATACATACCTTTATTTTCGATCCATCAAGGTGTATATCAGGTTTCAGAGCAATGTAAATCAGTAGGATGCCACAAATGAACAAGTAGGAGCCATAATAGATGGCATTGTCCACCAGGGCAGACTTGAGCTTGCCTTTGACAGTGAAGTCTCCAGCCTTGCTGTAGGACTGCATCATTGGCATTATTAACCTGGGATATATAAATTTTATATTATTTTAAAAAATGTATAAATGTATTTTAATAGAATATAATAAAAAATGATCAGTCATTTTGGAATTCTGTGGGTGAGGCCTAAGTCCAGCAGTGGACGTTATGCGGCTGAAATGACGATGATGATGACAATAAAAAACATTAATGAAATACAAGCTACAGTAAATTTAGTGGTTTCTATTACAAAATTAAAAAATACCTGAAAAAATGTAGGTTGACTTTGTCGACATTTCTAACATATCCATTTCCTATCCCTTCACTTTTTAAACTCGTATAGTTGCAAGTTATTCTTAACTCATCCTAGCTTGACCACATCCTGATATCAATGTCGTAGATTTTTTTATTTGTTGTAATCAAGTTTACAATTTTTGTTTGGCTAGGCTAATCGAACACTCCAGCCAAAATAAGGTTGGTCTTTTTTTAAAGTCAGTTCAGAGAAAGAAAAAATGCCTAAGCAGCAATTAACTTAATTGAAAATAAGACCTATTGCCATAGCCTAAAGTGTATAAACGTTTCATGATAACAAACAGTTTAAAGTTTATTTAGAGTGTCGTAAATAAATACTCTCTGCTGCGCTACTCTCTCTCAGAATTGACCCTTAGACAATAAGGCCAAAAAGGCTTCTCATCATAAAAATGTTGCCTGGTACTTTACATACACATTGTGACAATAAAGCCTCATTTTAATAATAACCATCACCTTTCATATCAGGTGTCTTTTAAAGTCTGTACTGCAGGAGCATGACCCTCTCTGGTACTACCAGAGCCATACTTGGCCAGAGCAGCCAGAGCTTGTCCTACTCTCCATGCTAGCTAGACAGATTGGAGAGGCTTCATTGATGATTGTAAGCTTTGTGCTTATTACGACATCCAAAGGAAGACTTGGAGTGGCCCTATTCTTCTCTATTGGATACTACACAGCAGAGCAAATAACATATTATCTCTTCAAGATGCGACAAAACCCAGACACAATAGTAAGACAATGGAAGCCAGGTGGAATTCCACCCAGTGACAGCGGAAAGGTTATATATATTATGGCTTTAGGGAAGATATAACATCCATCTTTTTCGTTGAGTGTCAAAACATTATAATGAGTCTTTTACCAAGTCAAACATTGTGAAGTCCAGTAAACCACTCTCCACAGGTTAGGAAATATCGTTTTCCACGAAAGATCCGGGTCAATGAGAGGCGGGGCTGTGGAGGAGTTATTGCCAACCTGGGTCGTGCTGTTCTCTTGAGAACGTTGAATAGTCTACAATCATAAAAAAACAAGTTGTATTAATACATTTTGGTAGTAAACAGATATAAAAAAAATGATTTAATTACTTAATAAACAGAATATTACACATTGAAATTTGATCTACTTTATAATTTGTAACATAATTATTTTGTGATTAGCAAAATTATTGATTTATAAAGTTTATTTGTCAATAAAAAGAAATTTCAAGATTGTTTACATTTATTTAAATACCTAACCAAATGGAGTATAACCTAAATAAACTTAATTAACATCACCTAATAGTTATTGAAAAAGGTAAGAATATTATACTCACATAAGTTATATCCAACGGCAAAATAAACATAATAACAAATGAGAAGTACCATGCTATCAGCACAGACACTGTCACAATTATGTGATTCCTATAGCAGTCCCCATATCTGTACAGCAGCGTAGCTGCTAACACAAACGCCGCGATAAGTTCTATCACAAATAACGAATACATCTTGAGGTTTGTACAAGTTAGTTTTTCTTAGCAGTTTTCAGCTTTTCTCGCCACACTCTCGCTGCCTCGTGCTGCAGCTGCTCAAACCGTATCTGCGTACTTGTCTTTAGAGGCAGTAATTTAGGCTTCTCAATCTCGTAATCCGATGGACATTCCTCGTAAAACAAAACTCCTGCGTCAGGCAAAATTGGATCGAAGTCAACACTCTTGTTTTCCGACCCGTTTGCGTCACTCATCTTAGGTGAAAATTAAAGAATATGTAAACATGTTGGTCTCAGTATTCGCTGAGATTTCAAAAACAATTAATTAAACACAAAAGCAATCACAATCTGGAAATACTGATTTGATCACACGATAGTATTCAATTTGAAATCAATTTAATATTTTTATTCCTGCAGTTATATTTTCCTTGGAACTAAAGTCACAAAAGTAGGTTTTTTCACATTTGAGAATCTATTTGTATTATTTCCAATTATTTTCAAAATATTTTAGTCATTTTCGATGAACACGAGTCACGACTGTCAAAGAAAATATTGTTAACATTTGACATTGACATTTCCAAATGCCAAATCTTCACAGATTATACCAAAACGTACATTTACGAAGATAGTTTCATGTAGCGGACTAGGGATATTGTAAACGTACAAAAGAGTAAAAATATCGAATATGGTATGTAGAGATGGGCATCTACCCGGGTATTTACCCACGCTTGGGTATTTACCCGATATGCACCGGGTATATACCCATATCTACCCGTTTGGGTGGGTAGATTGGAATATTTATTTAATAATTTGTGTGAGTCCACTATTTATGAGTAGAAATGTACAAAAAGGTTATATTATGTATAAAACAATGAATATCTCTAAAAGAAAAAATATCAAAGATTAAAATCACTGATGCTTTCCATATTAAATATACAGATGCCATCTTATTTGTTATCTGATTACTTATTTTAACATATAATTAGGTCTACTTACGTTTGCCAGCAAAATATGTAAACATAGACCTGTCAATTTGTATGTTCCCATACAACGGGTAGATACGGATAAATACCCGGCATACTATTTTGTGGGAAATGTTATGACAAGTTGATGGGGGATCGAAGAACTCATCTATACGAATATCTTTTGTTCCGAGACCAACCCCGAAATCAGTAGTTTTGGCTCTTGGATGAGCAGTCAAAGATACCTACTCTCTATACATGTATGAGGGTGCTCGTATATTGACATCGCATTTGATGTCTGATTGCTCATTTTAACATCTTATTAGGTCTACTTACGTTTGCCAGCAAAAAGTGTAATCTTAGACCTGTTAATTTGTATGTTCCCATACAACGGGTAGATAAGGGTAAATACCCGGCATACTATTTTGTGGGAAATGTTATGACAAGTTGATGGGGGATCAAAGACCTCGTCAATACGAATATCTTTTGTTCCCAGACCAACCCCGAAATCCTTAGTTTTGACTCTTGAATTAGCAGTCAAAGATACCTAATCTCTATACATGTATGAGGGTGCTCGTATATTGACATCGCATTTGATCTCTGATTGCTCATTTTAGCATCTTATTAGGTCTACAAATGTTTGCCAGCAAAAAATATAAAGTTAGACCTGTCAATTTGTATGTTCCCATACAACGGGTAGATACGGGTAAATACCCGGCATACTATTTTGTGGGAAATGTTATGACAAGTTGATGAGGGAACGAAGAACTCATCTAAACGAATATCTTTTGTTCAGAGACCAACCCCGAAATCATTAGTTTTGGCTCTTAAATTAGCAGTCAAAGATACCTAATCTCTATACATGTATGAGGGTGCTCGTATATAGACATCGCATTTGATGTCTGATTGCACATTTTAACATCTAGTAAGGTCTACAAATATTTGCCAGCAAAAAATATAAAGTTAGACCTGTCAATTTGTATGTTCCCATACAACGGGTAGATACGGGTAAATACGCGGCATACTATGTTGAGGGAAATGTTATAACAAGTTGATGGGGGATCGAAGAACTCATCTATACGAATATCTTTTGTTCCGAGACTAACCCCGAAATCAGTAGTTTTGGCTCTTGGATAAGCAGTCAAAGATACCTACTCTCTATACATGTATGAGGGTGCTCGTATATTGACATCGCATTTGATGTCTGATTGCTAATTTTAACATCTTATTAGGTCTACTTACGTTTGCCAGCAAAAAGTGTAATCTTAGACCTGTTAATTTGTATGTTTCCACACAACGGGTAGATACGGGTAAATACCCGGCATACTATTTTGTGGGAAATGTTATGACAAGTTGTTGAGGGATCGAAGAATTCGTCTAAACGAATATCTTTTGTTCCGAGACCAACCCCGAAATCAGTAGTTTTGGCTCTTGAATTAGCAGTCAAAGATACCTAATCTCTATACATGTATGAGGGTGCTCGTATATTGTCATCGCATTTGATGTCTGATTGCACATTTTAACATCTAGTTAGGTCTACAAATATTTGCCAGCAAAAAATATAAAGTTAGACCTGTCAATTTGTATGTTCCCATACAACGGGTAGATACGGGTAAATACCCGGCATACTATTTTGTGGGAAATGTTATGACAAGTTGATGGGGGATCGAAGAACTCGTCTAAACAAATATCTTTTGTTCCGAGACCAACCCCGAAATCCTTAGTTTTGACTCTTAAATTAGCAGTCAAAGATACCTAATCTCAATACATGTATGAGAGTGCTCGTATATTGACATCGCATTTGATGTCTGATTGCACATTTTACTATCTAGTTAGGTCTTAAAATATTTGCTAACAAAAAATATTAAGTTAGACCTGTCAAATTGTATGTTCCCATACAACGGGTAGATACTGGTAAATACCCGGCATACTATTTTGTGGGAAATGTTATGACAAGTTGATGGGGGATCGAAGAACTCGTCTAAACGAATATCTTTTGTTTCGAGACCAACCCCGAAATCCTTAGTTTTGGCTCTTAAATTAGCAGTCAAAGATACCTAATCTCTATACATGTATGAGGGTGCTCGTATATTGACATCGCGTTTGATGTCTGATTGCACATTTTAACATCTAGTTAGGTCTACAAATATTTGCCAGCAAAAAATATAAAGTTAGACCTGTCAACTTGTATGTTCCCATACAACGGGTAGATAAGGGTAAATACCCGGCATACTATTTTGTGGGAAATGTTATGACAAGTTAATGGGGGATCGAAGAACTCGTCTAAACAAATATCTTTTGTTCCGAGACCAACCCCGAAATCCTTAGTTTTGGCTCTTAAATTAGCAGTCAAAGATACCTAATCTCAATACATGTATGAGGGTGCTCGTATATTGACATCGCATTTGATCTCTGATTGCTCATTTTAACATCTTATTAGGTCTTCTTACGTTTGCCAGCAAAAAGTGTAATCTTAGACCTGTTAATTTGTATGTTTCCATACAACGAGTAGATACGGGTAAATACCCGGCATACTTTTTTGTGGGAAATGTTATGACAAGTTGATGGGGGATCGAAGAACTTGTCTAAACGAATATCTTTTGTTCCGAGACCAACGCCGAAATCAGTAGTTTTGGCTCTTAAATTAGCAGTCAAAGATACCTAATCTCTATACATGTAAGAGGGCGCTCGTATATTGACATCGCATTTGATCTCTGATTGCTCATTTTAACATCTTGTTAGGTCTAAAAATATTTGCCAGCAAAAAATATAAAGTTAGACCTGTCAATTTGTATGTTCTCATACAACGGGTAGATACGGGTAAATACCCGGCATACTATTTTGTGGGAAATGTTATGACAAGTTGATGGGGGATCAAAGACCTCGTCTATACGAATATCTTTTGTTCCGAGACCAACCCCGAAATCAGTAGTTTTGGCTCTTGGATGAGCAGTCAAAGATACCTACTCTCTATACATGTATGAGGGTGCTCGTATATTGACATCGCATTTGATGTCTGATTGCACATTTTAACATCTAGTTAGGTCTTAAAATATTTGCTAGCGAAAAACATAAAGTTAGACCTGTCAATTTGTATGTTCCCATACAACGGGTAGATACGGGTAAATACCCGGCATACTATTTTTGGGAAATGTTATGAAAACTTGATGGGGGATCGAAGAACTCGTCTAAACGAATATATTTTGTTCCGAGACCAACCCCGAAATCAGTAGTTTTGGCTCTTAAATTAGCAGTCAAAGATACCTAATCTCTATACATGTATGAGGGTGCTCGTATATTGACATCGCATTTGATGTCTGATTGCACATTTTAACATCTAGTTAGGTCTACAAATATTTGCCAGCAAAAAATATAAAGTTAGACCTGTTAATTTGTATGTTCCCATACAACGGGTAGATACGGGTAAATACCCGGCATACTATTTTGTGGGAAATGTTATGACAAGTTGATGGGGGATCGAAGAACTCGTATAAACGAATATCTTTTGTTTCGAGACCAACCCCGAAATCAGTAGTTTTGGCTCTTAAATTAGCAGTCAAAGATACCTAATCTCTATACATGTATGAGGGTGCTCGTATATTGACATCGCATTTGATGTCTGATTGCACATTTTACTATCTAGTTAGGTCTTAAAATATTTGCTAACAAAAAATATTAAGTTAGACCTGTCAAATTGTATGTTCCCATACAACGGGTAGATACTGGTAAATACCCGGCATACTATTTTGTGGGAAATGTTATGACAAGTTGATGGGGGATCGAAGAACTCGTCTAAACGAATATCTTTTGTTCCGAGACCAACCCCGAAATCCTTAGTTTTGGCTCTTAAATTAGCAGTCAAAGATACCTAATCTCTATACATGTATGAGGGTGCTCGTATATTGACATCGCGTTTGATGTCTGATTGCACATTTTAACATCTAGTTAGGTCTACAAATATTTGCCAGCAAAAAATATAAAGTTAGACGTGTCAACTTGTATGTTCCCATACAACGGGTAGATACGGGTAAATACCCGGCATACTATTTTGTGGGAAATGTTATGACAAGTTGATGGGGGATCGAAGAACTTGTCTAAACGAATATCTTTTGTTCCGAGACCAACGCCGAAATCAGTAGTTTTGGCTCTTAAATTAGCAGTCAAAGATACCTACTCTCTATACATGTATGAGGGTGCTCGTATATTGACATCGCATTTGATGTCTGATTGCACATTTTAACATCTAGTTAGGTCTTAAAATATTTGCTAGCGAAAAACATAAAGTTAGACCTGTCAATTTGTATGTTCCCATACAACGGGTAGATACGGGTAAATACCCTGCAGACTTTTTTTGGGAAATGTTATGAAAACTTGATGGGGGATCGAAGAACTCGTCTAAACGAATATATTTTGTTCCGAGACCAACCCCGAAATCAGTAGTTTTGGCTCTTAAATAAGCAGTCAAAGATACCTAATCTCTATACATGTATGAGGGTGCTCGTATATTGACATCGCGTTTGATGTCTGATTGCACATTTTAACATCTAGTTAGGTCTACAAATATTTTCCAGCAAAAAATATAAAGTTAGACCTGTTAATTTGTATGTTCCCATACAACGGGTAGATACGGGTAAATACCCGGCATACTATTTTGTGGGAAATGTTATGACAAGTTGATGGGGGATCGAAGAACTCGTATAAACGAATATCTTTTGTTTCGAGACCAACCCCGAAATCAGTAGTTTTGGCTCTTAAATTAGCAGTCAAAGATACCTAATCTCTATACATGTATGAGGGTGCTCGTATATAGACATCGCATTTGATGTCTGATTGCACATTTTAACATCTAGTAAGGTCTACAAATATTTGCCAGCAAAAAATATAAAGTTAGACCTGTCAATTTGTATGTTCCCATACAACGGGTAGATACGGGTAAATACCCGGCATACTATGTTGAGGGAAATGTTATAACAAGTTGATGGGGGATCGAAGAACTCATCTATACGAATATCTTTTGTTCCGAGACTAACCCCGAAATCAGTAGTTTTGGCTCTTGGATAAGCAGTCAAAGATACCTACTCTCTATACATGTATGAGGGTGCTCGTATATTGACATCGCATTTGATGTCTGATTGCTAATTTTAACATCTTATTAGGTCTACTTACGTTTGCCAGCAAAAAGTGTAATCTTAGACCTGTTAATTTGTATGTTTCCACACAACGGGTAGATACGGGTAAATACCCGGCATACTATTTTGTGGGAAATGTTATGACAAGTTGTTGAGGGATCGAAGAATTCGTCTAAACGAATATCTTTTGTTCCGAGACCAACCCCGAAATCAGTAGTTTTGGCTCTTGAATTAGCAGTCAAAGATACCTAATCTCTATACATGTATGAGGGTGCTCGTATATTGTCATCGCATTTGATGTCTGATTGCACATTTTAACATCTAGTTAGGTCTACAAATATTTGCCAGCAAAAAATATAAAGTTAGACCTGTCAATTTGTATGTTCCCATACAACGGGTAGATACGGGTAAATACCCGGCATACTATTTTGTGGGAAATGTTATGACAAGTTGATGGGGGATCGAAGAACTCGTCTAAACGAATATCTTTTGTTTCGAGACCAACCCCGAAATCCTTAGTTTTGGCTCTTAAATTAGCAGTCAAAGATACCTAATCTCTATACATGTATGAGGGTGCTCGTATATTGACATCGCGTTTGATGTCTGATTGCACATTTTAACATCTAGTTAGGTCTACAAATATTTGCCAGCAAAAAATATAAAGTTAGACCTGTCAACTTGTATGTTCCCATACAACGGGTAGATAAGGGTAAATACCCGGCATACTATTTTGTGGGAAATGTTATGACAAGTTAATGGGGGATCGAAGAACTCGTCTAAACAAATATCTTTTGTTCCGAGACCAACCCCGAAATCCTTAGTTTTGGCTCTTAAATTAGCAGTCAAAGATACCTAATCTCAATACATGTATGAGGGTGCTCGTATATTGACATCGCATTTGATCTCTGATTGCTCATTTTAACATCTTATTAGGTCTTCTTACGTTTGCCAGCAAAAAGTGTAATCTTAGACCTGTTAATTTGTATGTTTCCATACAACGAGTAGATACGGGTAAATACCCGGCATACTTTTTTGTGGGAAATGTTATGACAAGTTGATGGGGGATCGAAGAACTTGTCTAAACGAATATCTTTTGTTCCGAGACCAACGCCGAAATCAGTAGTTTTGGCTCTTAAATTAGCAGTCAAAGATACCTAATCTCTATACATGTAAGAGGGCGCTCGTATATTGACATCGCATTTGATCTCTGATTGCTCATTTTAACATCTTGTTAGGTCTAAAAATATTTGCCAGCAAAAAATATAAAGTTAGACCTGTCAATTTGTATGTTCTCATACAACGGGTAGATACGGGTAAATACCCGGCATACTATTTTGTGGGAAATGTTATGACAAGTTGATGGGGGATCAAAGACCTCGTCTATACGAATATCTTTTGTTCCGAGACCAACCCCGAAATCAGTAGTTTTGGCTCTTGGATGAGCAGTCAAAGATACCTACTCTCTATACATGTATGAGGGTGCTCGTATATTGACATCGCATTTGATGTCTGATTGCACATTTTAACATCTAGTTAGGTCTTAAAATATTTGCTAGCGAAAAACATAAAGTTAGACCTGTCAATTTGTATGTTCCCATACAACGGGTAGATACGGGTAAATACCCGGCATACTATTTTTGGGAAATGTTATGAAAACTTGATGGGGGATCGAAGAACTCGTCTAAACGAATATATTTTGTTCCGAGACCAACCCCGAAATCAGTAGTTTTGGCTCTTAAATTAGCAGTCAAAGATACCTAATCTCTATACATGTATGAGGGTGCTCGTATATTGACATCGCATTTGATGTCTGATTGCACATTTTAACATCTAGTTAGGTCTACAAATATTTGCCAGCAAAAAATATAAAGTTAGACCTGTTAATTTGTATGTTCCCATACAACGGGTAGATACGGGTAAATACCCGGCATACTATTTTGTGGGAAATGTTATGACAAGTTGATGGGGGATCGAAGAACTCGTATAAACGAATATCTTTTGTTTCGAGACCAACCCCGAAATCAGTAGTTTTGGCTCTTAAATTAGCAGTCAAAGATACCTAATCTCTATACATGTATGAGGGTGCTCGTATATTGACATCGCATTTGATGTCTGATTGCACATTTTACTATCTAGTTAGGTCTTAAAATATTTGCTAACAAAAAATATTAAGTTAGACCTGTCAAATTGTATGTTCCCATACAACGGGTAGATACTGGTAAATACCCGGCATACTATTTTGTGGGAAATGTTATGACAAGTTGATGGGGGATCGAAGAACTCGTCTAAACGAATATCTTTTGTTCCGAGACCAACCCCGAAATCCTTAGTTTTGGCTCTTAAATTAGCAGTCAAAGATACCTAATCTCTATACATGTATGAGGGTGCTCGTATATTGACATCGCGTTTGATGTCTGATTGCACATTTTAACATCTAGTTAGGTCTACAAATATTTGCCAGCAAAAAATATAAAGTTAGACGTGTCAACTTGTATGTTCCCATACAACGGGTAGATACGGGTAAATACCCGGCATACTATTTTGTGGGAAATGTTATGACAAGTTGATGGGGGATCGAAGAACTTGTCTAAACGAATATCTTTTGTTCCGAGACCAACGCCGAAATCAGTAGTTTTGGCTCTTAAATTAGCAGTCAAAGATACCTACTCTCTATACATGTATGAGGGTGCTCGTATATTGACATCGCATTTGATGTCTGATTGCACATTTTAACATCTAGTTAGGTCTTAAAATATTTGCTAGCGAAAAACATAAAGTTAGACCTGTCAATTTGTATGTTCCCATACAACGGGTAGATACGGGTAAATACCCTGCATACTTTTTTTGGGAAATGTTATGAAAACTTGATGGGGGATCGAAGAACTCGTCTAAACGAATATATTTTGTTCCGAGACCAACCCCGAAATCAGTAGTTTTGGCTCTTAAATAAGCAGTCAAAGATACCTAATCTCTATACATGTATGAGGGTGCTCGTATATTGACATCGCATTTGATGTCTGATTGCACATTTTAACATCTAGTTAGGTCTACAAATATTTTCCAGCAAAAAATATAAAGTTAGACCTGTTAATTTGTATGTTCCCATACAACGGGTAGATACGGGTAAATACCCGGCATACTATTTTGTGGGAAATGTTATGACAAGTTGATGGGGGATCGAAGAACTCGTATAAACGAATATCTTTTGTTTCGAGACCAACCCCGAAATCAGTAGTTTTGGCTCTTAAATTAGCAGTCAAAGATACCTAATCTCTATACATGTATGAGGGTGCTCGTATATTGACATCGCATTTGATGTCTGATTGCACATTTTACTATCTAGTTAGGTCTTAAAATATTTGCTAACAAAAAATATTAAGTTAGACCTGTCAAATTGTATGTTCCCATACAACGGGTAGATACTGGTAAATACCCGGCATACTATTTTGTGGGAAATGTTATGACAAGTTGATGGGGGATCGAAGAACTCGTCTAAACGAATATCTTTTGTTCCGAGACCAACCCCGAAATCCTTAGTTTTGGCTCTTAAATTAGCAGTCAAAGATACCTAATCTCTATACATGTATGAGGGTGCTCGTATATTGACATCGCGTTTGATGTCTGATTGCACATTTTAACATCTAGTTAGGTCTACAAATATTTGCCAGCAAAAAATATAAAGTTAGACGTGTCAACTTGTATGTTCCCATACAACGGGTAGATACGGGTAAATACCCGGCATACTATTTTGTGGGAAATGTTATGACAAGTTGATGGGGGATCGAAGAACTCGTCTAAACAAATATCTTTTGTTCCGAGACCAACCCCGAAATCCTTAGTTTTGGCTCTTAAATTAGCAGTCAAAGATACCTAATCTCAATACATGTATGAGGGTGCTCGTATATTGACATCGCATTTGATCTCTGATTGCTCATTTTAACATCTTATTAGGTCTTCTTACGTTTGCCAGCAAAAAGTGTAATCTTAGACCTGTTAATTTGTATGTTTCCATACAACGAGTAGATACGGGTAAATACCCGGCATACTTTTTTGTGGGAAATGTTATGACAAGTTGATGGGGGATCGAAGAACTTGTCTAAACGAATATCTTTTGTTCCGAGACCAACGCCGAAATCAGTAGTTTTGGCTCTTAAATTAGCAGTCAAAGATACCTTATCTCTATACATGTAAGAGGGCGCTCGTATATTGACATCGCATTTGATCTCTGATTGCTCATTTTAACATCTTATTAGGTCTACTTACGTTTGCCAGAAAAAAATGTAATCTTAGACCTGTTAATTTGTATGTTTCCATACAACGGGTAGATACGGGTAAATACCCGGCATACTTTTTTGTGGGAAATGTTATGACAAGTTGATGGGGGATCGAAGAACTCGTCTAAACGAATATCTTTTGTTCCGAGACCAACCCCAAAATCAGTAGTTTTGGCTCTTAAATTAGCAGTCAAATATACCTAATCTCTATACATGTATGAGGGTGCTCGTATATTGACATCGCATTTGATGTCTGATTGCACATTTTAACATCTTGTTAGGTCTAAAAATATTTTCCAGCAAAAAATATAAAGTTAGACCTGTCAATTTGTATGTTCCCATACAACGGGTAGATACGGGTAAATACCCGGCATACTATGTTGTGGGAAATGTTATGACAAGTTGATGGGGGATCGAAGAACTCGTCTAAACGAATATATTTTGTTCCGAGACCAACCCCGAAATCAGTAGTTTTGGCTCTTGGATGAGCAGTCAAAGATACCTACTCTCTATACATGTATGAGGGTGCCCATATATTTACATCGCATTTTCTATCTTCTTACTCATTTTACTACTTCTCAGTATGTCTTTGCGCACCTCCCAACAAAAAAATGATAATAAATCAAAAAAGCCTATTATCAAAGTATGATTAGTATGGTGGTTTCATATACTTTAATGTCAGATTTGACGTCTACCTGCATTTTAAGCATATTACAGCGCTTGCACGCACTTTCCGACACCAATGCGAAGTAATTACTCATAAAATTCAATCTACCCACCAAATGGGTAGATACGGGTATATACCGGGTATTTACCCAATCTACCGGGTATATTCCCAAATGGGTAGATTGGGTATTTACCCGCCGCCCATCTCTAGGTATATGTAAAGGTAAACATTTACAAAAAAAAAACGAGCGATTATCTAAAAAACAACGTAAAGTTTAAGTGCTTCTCAAGACGAATCAAACGAGCCCAAACTCAATGGGCTTGCTGCATTTCATTTTAGAGTTCCTACGGCCATCTTCCGGGTCCACCATCAGATTAACTCCATTTCATCATAATATTCCATTGTCACGGGATATTCTCACGGGAAATCGGATAGTGGGTCAAAAACTTGCTTGATTACAGAATTTACAGACATACAGACGGACAGGTGAAACTAAAAATAAAATTGAGGGGTTTTCAAAGTGACATTTAAAAAAAAATATAGTAACTCTTTTTCTCACCAGATGGCTTTGATGCCTTAGTCAAGTGTCAAATAGTGGTGGGTCGTAACACTCGTAACGGGTTTTGCAGAAAACGGAACGGACTGGTTTCATCTGGCAAAGGAACTGGATTGAGAACCAGTTTCACGAAAAACTGCTTTCCCTCTCCTTTAAATAAGATAAAAAATTATTTTCTATAATTATTAATTAATTAAATAAACATTACGAAAGAAACGTGTTTGTAGGAGAAAAAACGAATAAACGGGCGGAACGGAAGAAATGTTCGTTCATGTTTTGGATATCGGGGATCGTTTCGTTATTCGTTTCTCCGTTTCACCCGGTGTGGTCGTCCATTCTCAGTATAACTAAATGTATATGAATCGAAAACCGTTCGTTCGTTTCTCTCGTAGAAACCAGTTTCAAAAAGACAAAAACGCCCAGAACTTCAAAAATGCTGTACTTGTAAAATGTAAGCAATTTACATTGTACTAAGAATTTTTCCTTAATTTAGTAAATAGTACCTGGGCGACCGAGCTTTGCTCGGTTACATCTCAAACATTAACTAATTTTTTTTTAAACTTGTCTAAAAACAATGCAAAATAAAAATAAAAATATATAAACTTAAACATAAAAAAAAACAAAAGTAAGTCACCGAGTGGGATTCGAACCCGTAACACTCTTTCTAGCAGTCGCTATCCTTAACCACTGAGCTAAATCAAGGCGGTCGCGGCGCGACGAAATTACCGACCATATTCTGCGTGGAAAGAAAAACGCATGAAAACTCGAAAACACGCGTTTTCCCAAACAGAAAACTAATCTAGATCGATTGTTTACCCCCGAAAACCCCCATATACAAATTTTCAGCGAAATCGTTAGAGCCGTTTTCGAGATCACAGAAATTTATAAATAAATATATATATATACATACAAGAATTGCTCGTTTAAAGGTATAAGATATGAGAGAATTCTTATGAAAAGTTAGTCCAGACTTGATATTATGTCGTAAAGATTGTATTCATTGTGATTTCGTCTTAAGAAAAACGACGAGTGCCAATATTTTGACAGTTTTTCACAATACATGGGCTAACCATAATTATAACGTAGTATATATATATTTTTTGTTAGAATATTAATAAGCAAACATTATAAATGAAACAGTAAATAGTTATGTTTATATTACCTACATAGATACCTAGAGAGTAGACATAGACGTTGAATGAACGAACGGTTTATTTCAACCGTTAACTGGCATGAAGTGCATGAACTATTCGACTAATTTACCGTCGAATGATAAACCGAAATGATCGAATGATAATGATCGTGGCTCTTCGTCGCTTCGCTACGCCAACCGAAGCTAGCAATCTGTTCCCTTCATTCATGCTTTAATATTTGCCGATATGACTGTCTCTGCCGCGCGCATGCGCGAAATTCATGCTATGAGTGGGCGCAGTTCAATTCTATTGTCATACGCCTAGATTGTATTTTTAGTTTATAAACAGGTTATTAGACTTGATTTACGTTATTTTTTAGGTCTCATTTGACTCTAGTCTAAATCACGTCACGACGTTGACGTTGTCGTTGAATCATGCCATAAAAGTTTAGTTTACGTTGTCATAGTTCCTCAATGTGGTTCCTAACTAGTCGAAAAATTAGACTGTTTTATGAACTCGTTTAAAGTTGACGAAAAACGGTCTCGTTTCGTCGACGACAAAACCGTTGACGACCCACCCCTTTAAAGAGTGACAGGACATTAAATATTGCCATCTATGACATTGACACATGCCTTTTTATCAACGCCATCTAGACTTCATCATCATCATCATCAGGTCTTTTTGTCTCCACTGCCATCTAGACTTATGTTTTTAAATTTCTATTCTGAAAAGACCTCATTGCGAATGCTTCAAGAGGTGAGAGGCATAAAGATAAAGGGTTCCCAACTTCATGGTGATAGGTAATTTTAGCAGGGATGACTGTGGAAAAATGAAATCAAAAGAATTAACGACAGGCATCATTCCATATAATTCAGATTCTTGTCCATTTCGCCGATTACATCATTAAACGTTTTTTCTTTTATTCCACTCTCAAGGTTTCATTTCAAAAAGCGCGTGAAATTTCGAATATTTTCAATGTGTTGTGGTTGTGGTTGTTGGCTACACGCACTTGTCTTATTTTTACTCCTGTTTTGTAACTATCAAAGATTTTTTCTTTCCTTTCCTTAGCTAATAGTGGCCTTTTTCGCAAATTGCGTAGAAAAGCTTCACGTTCTCACTTTAAATTCATAAAATAGTAATTCATAAAATAGTTAAAGAGTTAATTAGAATGATTATGATATCGCTGTTTCAAATAATTTATTTCAAATGGGGGCAGCACTGGACCCCGGAGAATTCAGGTACGGCCTTAAGCTAAAAATCAGATTGTAAAAAAAATGAAAGTTTTCATTTGCAATCGTTTATTTTTAATTATTTCGTAATGTATGGACATCATTATCTAAGCAAAATATACATTTGACGAGACGTAAGTACGTACGCTGAGTGCAAACAAATTCACTGGCCTTACCCACGCTACAATACAAAAATAAGGTACCATTACAAAAATAAAATACATATCAATACTCTTGAGTATAAGGAACCATTGCACTAAATGTAAGGGATGGATCACAAGATTACTTTTTTACAATTTAATCATAAAAAAAATGAAACCATGAAGAGTAAAAAACAAATGATAATTTTTTCTGTGTGTTCTACTACCTAGTTGTACGATAGTGACGTCAACAGCCACTTTGTACTGTGGCGACCTCTATGCCACTATAGAGGAACTCTATTAAAACAATAATGAGAATAGTTCACAAAAAGCATACCGAGATGGCGCTGACACATCCTGCATCTCGATATCAGAGTTCATGCGATTGGCTGAATAATCACAAAATTTATAGACAAGGCGAGAACGGGGAAGAAATGCGAGGACGGGGGACAGGGACGCATAGTGCGCGGGTTTTTAGGAGATTCCGTTGTGATGTAATACTCATATTTATTCTGTGCTGCGGCTACCCGTTTGCCTATATAAAGTTCTTCAATATCGAATTTATGCTTTTTTTATTTAACTCGAATTGTAAAGTGTGATCCACCCCTCAGAAACGAAGACTGGTTAAAAGTCTTAACATAGGCGTAACATAAACTATTGTAGCTTACACACTTCAATATAACATTAGGAATGTACAAAATTATACACAAACCCAAAATCTAAAAACTTAAAAATAGCAATTAAATCTAGAAACGCCCAGCGTTTTAAATAGATACAGTTGGGGGGCAGAAAAATTACCCCTACCGTACTAGGGGGGGTCAGATATATCTACCCCAAACTGTACACAACACAATATGTGTACTGTTACAATCTTCAAACAAAAGCAACACGTCTTTATCTCTTACATGGTAGACAGAGCCTCGGACAATACCAAAGACTAATTTCAGCAACGCCATAAATTACAGGACAAATTGCTTTTAGGCCTTCGCCCATTACATCAACTCCAATTCGATTCATATAAAGCATTGAATAATAAGCTTTATATCACGTACAGTAAGGTGGAATTTGCAAAAAAGTATTGAAAGAAGTCATTGTAAACCTTCTTTCAATTAAACTCCCTAGACCTTTAGACTTTCGTTTATGGAGAATAGCTAAGACTTCCTCCCATTTCATTTACACTTACAATCTGTACGGTAGAAGAATATACACTACAGTAATTCATAATTAATTTATAATAATCGAGGACGCCCTCATAATCTCCATAATTCCAAAACATACAACAGATTTTAAAGCTAGTATTTATTTTTCAAGTTTCAAGCCAAATGTTCTCATAATAATATAGATTTAGTAAAAGGATATTAAAATTTAGTTTCGCCTAACTAGGTATTTTCGCTTTACGTTTCATTCCACTAATAACATTGTTTCCGCGGATGTACCAAGGCGGTAAGTACACAAAATATTACATTATACATGGTTAATAGGTAGTAAATAACATACTGAGGGCGGTTAAATTATCTAATCAAATACATACCGACACGAGCCGAAGGAATGGGTGACAAATGTGCGATTGGGTGTTTTTTTTTATCATAGAGTAGAGTAAAACATTTTACGACGTGCCCTGTAAGTGGGAAGTAAAATGCAATTTTATTATTTCAACTTTATTGAACAAAAAAGAGGTCTAATGTCTGACTTAACGCTATATAGCGTTCTCTGCCTGTCAAACAAGTAGAGAATTAAATGGTGTGGTGTGACAGTATGTGTAAAAAAAATATGAAAAGTATAAAGTATTCATTTACGGTCTAGGGACGGTAAAATAATATTTACTACTATCCTTCATTTCCTATTTAATTTAAATTGTATCAAATCAGATTTTGTTATTTGAAATAGATACAAAGTATTAAAATTAAAAAGGGGTACATCCGCAAAAACTTTTCACTGAATATAATACGCTTCATAATATACATCACCGCTATAGAAGCATCAACATTGAACAGTCTACGTCTATGAAAACATCGGCTACCGGCTATTCATGTGCTTATTTAAGGCTCTTGCAGACGAGCGACAGTAAGCCATCGACAGTTCGCGACATCAATGACAGTCACAGATTACTTAGAGAACTACATCTATATCCCTTTAAATGTCGGACGCCCGGAGCGGGGGATATAGAAATTGTCTTTGAACCATAGTGAAATACTCAATAACTTTTTTTTAATTTGATAGAAACAGTTGGCTTGCACTGTAATAAATAAAACACCGAACAGCCATATCACTTACTGATTTTCTTTATTTTAATTATAATAATTATCAATAATACGAAAATATGTAGAAACAGGTAAATTATAAAAGTAGCAGTATTCTTTTAATTTTATTGAAATAACATCCGTTCAAATGTTTAGTTTGTTAAATTGTAGAATCGCTATAATATAAAGACGGAAGTTGCTTGCATTTCAGTGGTGACAGTTGGCGACTGTCGCGCGACAATTCTGGGTGCGTGGGTTCAACACTGGGTGCTGACCGTCACCGACCAGTGTCGCGAGCTATTGCTGGCACACTGTAGCTCGTCTGTCTTAAACCTTCAGATAAAATATACTAGGATTATACCCATATATTCCGATTTACATTTTATTCTTCGTTATTTCTATATCTATATATGTGAAGTTTTGTACAAACGAAAATTGACAATCCAATTTAAGTGCCCGCTAATAAAAACGGGCTGGAAAACAAAAGGGCCTTAATTAAAAACTGTAATGATTAAAACCGCCTGTACAGATTAAATGAACCTTTATGTCATATGAATTAGGATTACATTCCGATGCTAAAAATCCCGCTGGGGCTGTCACACTATTCAAAATGATTGCGGCTTTAATGGTCTGACACTAAAGAGGGTCACCTGTATGGAGGGTTTTCAAAAATATGAATATGTAAGTTGACGATTTTGGAGAAAATGCTGCGATACAGTTTGTTGCCGCTTATTCTGTACTTGCGTTTAGAAAGCGGCGATAAACTTAGATGTAAGTAAATGATCTTACGTCAACAACTATTATGAAATGTCAATGAGGCGTTTTCCAGTGAAAAAAAAGTGAGGTTAAAAACTATAATGAAAGAGGCCGTTTGGTTTAATACTTGTAGTAAATTTGTAATTAATTAACCAATCTTGTATTTTGCTGTTATTTAAGTAAAAAAATACATATTTACAAACAATAATATATTTTTAACTAAATTTAATAAAATAAAAATATTAAATATTCCAAAACGTAGTGATTATATTCTCTCTGATTCCACAAACAAAGTCTCACTATGAAAATTTTATATGAATTAGACATTGACAGATCTATTTATGTGATTGCTGGCGGCATCTATGTCACGTGAAGGAACTATTTTTTTTTAAAGAAAACGCCTCATTATCAAGTGACACAAATACCTAGATAAATAAATGATTTTGACTTTAAGAAGCGCAGATTTTCAAATGAGTCTCACGGGACGTAAACAACAAATTAAAAAATCCTATATCGCGCTCACGCTCACACCAGTAGTGTGCGAGTGAGAGAGATGTATGAGGAACACATTACGACTGGAACAGGTTCTGTTGCTTGACGTCATTCTCGAAGTCAGTCCACGCGTTGTTAAGCTCCATGAATATCATCTTCGCTATGTTCTCGTTCGGTGTGCCCATTTGCTGTAAATATTGAAGATATTAGTAAAAACTAAAATTTCTTGAAAGTTGGCGACTCTCAGCGAGTCAGAGTATTAACTCCGCAATTTGTTTTACTTATGGGAGGAGGGAGGGGGGGACCTTCGTTACACTATTACTGCTTACAATCAGAAAGCAACTCTATTTCGTAGGTGGGGGGGTTGAACCCCTAGATAACTTCCATCCCCCCTCAGTACACTAACACTGCTCAGAGTCTATAAAGAGTTTATTAAGTGGGGGGGGGGGGGGGGGGGGGGTTGAACCCTCCCCCCCGGTCGCGGCTCACCTTGTCGGGGTGCACGGCGAGGCAGGCCTTGCGGTAGTTCCGCTTGACGTCGGCGGCCGACACCAGCTGCGCCATGTCCACGCGCGCCCAGCGACACTCCGCCCACACCACCGTGTGCAGCGAGCACAGCAGCGCGCGGATGTTGGCCTTCTTGCCTTCCGTCTGGGTAACAGATTACATTCATTATTTAAAATGTAGACTACTAAAACTTTTTGGCTCATTAGGTACATTATGTGCCGTGTGGTTTCCGGCAGAGTAGAATAGGGCCACTCGAAGTCCTTTCGTTGATGTTGTAGGTGACTTAGGAAATAAAAGCTAAACAAAGCTTATAAAGATCAATAAGACCTATCCAACCCGTCTGGCCAGCGAGAAGAGTGTAAGCCAAGTACTCTGTCTGCTCTGGTCAAGTATGGCTCTAGTAGTGCAGAGAGGGTAGTGCTCCTGCAGTGGAGACCTGATTTTGAGGAACATTATTAAAAAGTATGGTATCTGCATTTTTACTTTTCTTTCATTAGCAAATAATTACGAAGATACAGCGCTTTTAAATTTCGCGTGACATCACAATTAGCTACGGTTTTTAAACCAACGGTCCTTTATTTTTGGATAATGTATCTATTTGACGACTAAATAAAATAATATAGGTATTTTAAAACAACTGCAAAAACATTACCCATTCATGTACATTCGATTTCTCCGGGTCCATCTCCCTGACCATATCCTTCCGCATGGCGTTGATAGTCTTCGGCTAGAGGTCCTTCTCCGTCGATCCTACTCGTGTGCGCAGGCTGCCGAGGTCATGGACCACATCGGTGAACTACTTTAAAATCATCGCAAAAACATTACCCATTCATGTATCTTCAGTTTCTCCGGGTCCATCTCCCGGACCATCTCCTTCTTCCGCATGGCGTTCATGGTCTTAGGCCCAAGGTCCCGCTTCGCGAACTCGTACCCCTGGCTGCCGAGGTCACGGAACACATCGGTGGACTTCTTTAAAACAAGCAAAAAGCATTACCCATTCATGTATCTTCAGTTTTTCCGGGTCCATCTCCCGGACCATCTCCTCCTTCCGCATGGCGTTCATGGTCTTGGGCCCGAGGTCCCGCTTTGCGAACTCGTAGCCCTGGCTGCCGAGCAGGTCGCCGAACACGTCCGTGGACTTCTTAGGCTTGTCGTCCACTGGGGTTTTGGCCGGCTCGAAGTGACTGCGACTGTTGAAAGAACAAAAGAAGATTATTCAGAAAAGTGCATACAGTATTCATCTCTCGTTCTCGTTCAGTTAAGTAATTTAAAAAAACAAGTAAGAAGTGCCTTTGTACAACTCTTATTTTATGTATTCTCTGTAACTATTTGTATTAAAAATACGTGTTGACCACTTCGCCAAAATGATGGCGCCACACATCGTTTTTTATCTGTGTTGTAAGGCAACTTACAACATGTCCAGTCTCGAGGCGAGTTCAACTGATTTGCCAACCCTTACCTGTAGTCGGGTTGGTGTGCGGGCGAGCGCGCAGGCGTGTGCGGCGCGTGCGCGGGCGTGTGCGGCGTGTGCGCGGGCGACGCGCGGGGCGAGCCCGACAGCGACACCGACACGCTGCCGCCCGCACTGCTCGCGCCGGGCATCGCACTGCCCAGCAGCCCTAAGTCCGCGAACGGGTCCTTCTTGCCCTGGCTCGGCTCGGGGGGTACACTTTGAGATCGAGCTGCGAAAGTACGAATAGTACATTACTATAGAACCGGGAAATAAGGCATTTCCGAGCAAGTTTGAGAAAAAGTACATTACTGCAGAAGGCGGGAAGTAAGGCATTGCCGGACGAGTAGTTTTTATTACCTTCGTCCTGCACGGGTTTTGGCGTCAGCAACGGCTCCTGTTTGGATAGCGAGTTCTTTAGCCTAAACAGCTCGCGACCCGTTCGTCCTAAACAGTTTAGGACGAACGGGTCGAATCAGAATTTATTTGTCAGATTTTGGTAACGTCACAGATTCTCAATTATAACAGTAATCGAGGTCGCTAGACGTGGCTGATCGCTACACCATCACCTTGGCCAGCTCATAGGTGGTGAACAACGCGCTCTCAATACACAAGGTAATAGGCACATGCATTTCATTGTTATTACCTTCATCCTGCACGGGTTTTGGCGTCAGCAACGGCTCCTGTTTGGGCAGCGGGTCGTTGAGGCCGAACGGGTCAAAGTCACTAGACACGGCGGGTCGGCTGTCGGGCTCACTGCTCACCTTGGCTGGCTCGCCGAATATCGATTCAGAAGAGAATGCCTACAACAAACACTAACGTCATATCCTCACTTTGTCGTGGGGATAATACTTTGGAAGAGCAACTTCATAAATACTACCATTATCATGCGCAAAACGGCCTTTATTTAAAATTACTGGCGCATGACGCAGTATCATAAAGGAACCACTGATTAGTTCACCATTACTGCAATATTGTTACGAAACTGTAGTTCGAGATTTGGAGTAAAACGTCAACACTCTTCTTAGGGAATTTATTCATTACGGAACCACTCCATACATACATTTTTCTAAAACATTCGACATCTTTCTAGATTGTTCTACAAACTTCCAGAACATTATACTTTGTTCTGGAACTTTTTACTTCTACTGTTCTGGAATATTCGATTTCTAGCAGCTTCGTGACAATTATCGTTACTTGACATTAACTGATGTAACAAAACAAATTGATTAAGGTTATGCTATAGATTGAAGGAG
The DNA here is from genome assembly GCA_963555685.1 of Acrobasis consociella. Lineage (NCBI taxonomy): Eukaryota > Metazoa > Arthropoda > Insecta > Lepidoptera > Pyralidae > Acrobasis > Acrobasis consociella. The sequence continues at coordinate 2,416,708 of OY743111.1, read as the reverse complement.
ACTAAGGCCTGAAGAAGGCAGAGCCTGAGTCACAGTACTCCAGTGCTCTCTCACCCGTGCACTTGATGTGTTTTACGTTATAATAAATGCTGAAAATTAATAAAGATATCACCAAATGACGTGCATTCAAAAATAAAGCCGTTTCTTTCAACAAAGAGATAGAAAGAGATGAAGGATGATAATAAATAGATATATGCAAGCAATCTCACTTGTGCCTCGTCCTTTTTAGAACTGAGGAAGTCTCCAAAACTTTCATCAGTTGTCTTCTCCATCAAGCCGAAGAAATCGAACGAGTCATCATTCTTCAGTTTTTTCTTCTCAGCCGGTGGCGCCACTGCTGCACCGCTGGAGCTGAGGTTGAGGAAGTCAGCGGTGTCGGGGGGAGGGGCGGGGGAAGGTTGGGCGTGCGCGGGGGAGGCCTGCGGTCGCGGAGGAGGGGGGCGGGTAGGTACGGGCGCGGGGCGTTCCGGCTCTTTGGCCGGGTAGTCGGCTGTCACTGTAAGAAGAGGTATTGTACCTATATGTAGTTTTATTGGTTGATCGAGAAGTAAAGTAAGCAAAGCTGATGTTGTACCCACGGTGCGTGCTTGCACATATTTAGGATAATCGATGACACTCACACGCTCCGGTGAAACCTATTTCCCGTGAGCAGTGGGATCTAGTGCGTGCTAACATACACCGTGGAAGCAACGTGTAATTTGTCTTAATGGAAGTATGGAAGTATCATAGTTTGGTATCATATCATTGACTGAACGCAAACTCTTTCTACTGTTCACATTACTGGATAAACATGAGTATTTATTTGATTTTAGTACCTGGGCGACCGAGCTTTGCTCGGTTACATCTCAAACATTAACAATTTTTTTTTAAACTTGTCCAAAAACAATGCAAAATAAAAAAAATATATAAACTTAAACATAAAAAAAAACAAAAGTAAGTCACCGAGTGGGATTTGAACCCGTAACACTCTTTCTAGCGGTCGCTATCATTAACCGCTGAGCTAAATCAAGGCGGTCGCGGCGTGACGAAATTAGCGACCATATTCTGCGTGGAAAGAAAAACGCATGAAAACTCGAAAACACGCGTTTTCCTAAACATAAAACTAATCTAGATCGATTGTTTACCCCCAAAAACCCCCATATACAAATTTTCTGCGAAATCGTTAGAGCCGTTTTCGAGATCACAGAAATTTATAAATATACATACAAGAATTGCTCGTTTAAAGGTATAAGATATTTTAGATTGATAACATACTCTACTGCTGATAATGGAATCGCTAGATGCAGGATTAAAATAAATAAAATAAAACACCAAACATCCAAAACATGCAGACCAAATGGGCAAATCAAAACTTAGTGCCATTGATATGATATATATATATAAAAAAAATGTGGAACACATTTAGAATGATTCACGCTACAGTCATCTACAACGTACTTGTCCGAGCTGCAGCGTTTCCTTGGAGATTTGCTGTTTAAACATACACATTATTATAATATCTACTGTTTATAAATACCACTAAACACATGAGAGTACACACATACTACCACGACTTTATATCTAATGTGGTAGACAGAGCATTTGGGTCTTGAGGCCTGAGCAGACAGAGCCCAGAACCACAGATATTTCTTAGAAGCGGAGTATCATTTATGCAAACTACTACTACAAACGTAACTGTACATCCGTGCACACGCCAGTGTGTGCGCGTTCGCCCTGTAGGTAAGGCGAGAACGGGGGAGAGATGCGGGGACGGGAACTGGGTCGCATATTGCGCGGGACCTTAGAATATCCTGTTCTGTATGCTGTATGTTATACTTGTATTAACTGTGCCAGACCCAAAGACCTCTTTTAGCGTGATGGTAGACGAGAAGGTGGAAAAAGGAATCAAAGTAGTGACGGGTTGCTAGCCGTATGATCTACCAACACGATTCGCATTTTCGCCAATTCCCTCGACTGACTTTTATCAACAGCGCGGGAAAAGAAGTAGCTAGTACATTCTATGTTCTTCCTTTTTTCCCAGGCCAGCTTGGATTATACCTATGATATATGATATACCTATTGATGACCTAAGATCCACATAACATCTGAAAAAAAGAGAGTTTGAGGAATTGACTTACCAAAGTTAGCGATCGTCGTCTCTCTCCAACGTCGGGGAGAAGAGAACATCGAGCGTTCGGATCGGGAACGAGTGGTTATTCCCAGAGGTCACTGCGCAGCGTTTTACACTTTCCGTTCTGCACCAAGCGACTAATGAATCTTAGAAAAGAGTCGAAAGCATTAACTTACAAAAGTTATCGGTCGTCGTCTCTCTCTAACGCGATAGAGAAAAGAACATCGGGATCGGAAATGAGTGTTCTTTCTGCACTCTCCTTTCTGCACCACAGAACTAATGAAGCTAAAAAGAAAGAGTCGAAAGAGTTGACTTACCAAAGTTATCGATCGTCTCGTCTCTCTCTAAAGTGGTAGAGAAGAGAACGGCGGACGTCCAGATCCGGAACGAGTGGTCTTTCTTCCAGAGGTCGCTGCGCATTTTCTTACAATCTCCGTTCTGCACTACGAGACTAATGAACTTAAAAAAAGAGTCAAAAAAATTGACTTACCAAAGTTATCGATCGTCTCGTCTCTCTCTAACGTGGTAGAGAAGAGAACGTCAGGCGTTCGGATCGGGAACGAATGGTCTTCTTCCCAGAGGTCACTGCGGGGTTTCCGGCGCTCTCCATTTTGCACCACGAGGCTGATGACGACGCTCGTGTTGCCTGAGAAGTGGTCGTTCATCGGCGTGGACTCGTCTATGCCGTCGATTTCAGACCTGTGGGAGATTTTTGTATTTTTATACGTGAAAGTAGTGTTAACCATTTCACCGCGAGACTTTATATCATTTATCGTGCTTCCAGCGTGAGGCATGGTAAATCTAAAATAAATACCTACTAGTACAACCAAAAACGGATGTGGATACGTAAGTCATGTTCCAAACAAGCATTTTTTTGCCGGAAATATCCGACGTCGGCGGACAATGTTAGTCGGATATATCCGACGTTTGCGGTTAAGGGTTAAACACAAGCGCCATCTATATTTTTTGCATCGCATTATGTACACTAGCATTAAATATTGTATCAATGCTTGATGCTATAAACAAAAATAATATAATTACTAACCCATATAACCCAGATACCCAACGCCATAGAAACTATTGGAGATGTATTTATTCGCTCCGTGCGAAGTAGGTGGTGGGGGTAATGAAATCTATTGCAGAGCCCATGGTGGCCAAAAGTAGCAATTAATAAAAAATAAACAAAAATAAAAAATAACAAACTTTGGAGATTTTTCAATGGGATTTCGCATTACGGTAATAGTTGTTGTGTCGTAAACTGCAAGAATACTGGAAAAAATAGCAAATGCAAGTTTTATCGAGTTTCAACAGCAACTTGGAAACTAGAAAAACGCGAGAAATGGATAGCTGCCGGTCAAAAGGAAAAAGTAACAACATGACCTTAGTTTTGATGCAAATCCAATAAATTAATCTCATATATCCCTATAATTTCAATAGTTACGTGGGTATTAACAAACCTTTTTAGTGTTTCAGTACTGACTGATTGATGCCATGGCACCCAAAACCACATAATGTAATCAGTGTGTGATGTGTGCAGCGATCATTTTATTGGTGGCAAAAAATCATACGAGCAAGTGAACCCCAGTTATATAGCGACGATATTTCCTGCAATCTATTATTAAAAAATAAATTATCTGAAGCTTTATCACGTTACAGACGTTTTATGGAACGGAGAAAGAAAAGCTTTATCACGTTACAGACGTGTTATGGAACGGAGAAAGAAAAGAGAACTATCCAAAACCATACAAACCTACCAAATACATACACCCATTAATAACTCATCAGAACCATGTTATCAAGAAGAAATTAGTTAAAAAATTTATCAGGAATGTTAAGTTGCTATATTTTCGGAAATGACCAATATAGAAAGAACATTTACGTATAATAGATATATTTTTAACCAAAATGTGATGCTTATGATAACACTCATTTCGTGCTGAAAATAATAATTTAGTTTATTACTAGCGATACTGTAACCATTAATATATGCTCACTATTGTTAAACGAAACCATTAAAGTACATAGCCTTTTTTTTGCTTAATTTACAATTAAACTACAAATAAACATTTAGTAAACACACCCTGCCTGATGGAAACAAAATAAAACACTTTTTATATACATTTTAGTTACTTCATTCAATTTTATTTAACGAAAACGATTTCGCAAGCCTTTACCTATATTAAATACAGCAACACAATGAAATTTAATGTATTAAACATTTAAATTTTCATTTTATTTTTTTTACACAATATTTCGTTCGAAATGTCATGAGCCATTTTGCCCGCATAGTTGCGAACGTTTAGGTGGCGCTGTCATCTGCACGGAGCGAATAGACGTATCTGTTGAGCGAATGAGCTCATTAAAGAAGCAGTGGGCAAGGGCCCATTGCGCGAAGAATAGATGGTCGATGAGGTAAAAGTATCTCCCTGAGGTCGTTTGACTGCCTTCAGTTATCAAGTGATACAAACATCCAAAGATAAATAAATGATTTTTGACTTTGACTTTGCTAGGAAGTCGGAAGACCTCAGCAGGGTTGCAGAAAGATGCCGCATGTACGCAGGCCGGTTTAGATCGGTCTTTTTGGAACTCAAGGTCCCTGGACATAGGTCCAGCAGTACTTTCTGTAGCTGATAAGATGGTGACCTGGTGAACTAGTCGTCCAAGTGCCTGCTAGGTATAACGACCTCAGCAAGGTTGCAGAAAGATGCGGTCGTTTTCGAAATCAAGGTTCCTAAACATAGATCCAGCAGAGGAGTTTCTGTGGCTACTAAGATGATGATCTGGTAATCTTGATGCTGCATTACCGCAGGCCGGTAAAGATGGAAGTGCACGGCAGTAGACTTCCTGTGGAAGATAGTAGTAATAAGGTGACCTGGAGAACTTGATGGCGTGCTGGTCGTACTGCAGGAAGCCGGTGTGGAAGTGCACGGCCAGCACGGGCACGCTGAGCACGCGGCCCAGCTGCTGCCGCGCGTGGAACGCGCACAGCGACACGTCGCCGATCACCGTCGTGTCCAGCGGCAACGTCACCTGGGACGTACGGTATATAATAAGGAATATGCATGAAAAAAACATGTGTTAGCTAACCAGTTTATCCATAAATATTCAAAACTTAAGCACAAATAAAACAAACATATATTTTTTACAAAATGTGTCAATAAATATGCCACCAGTCAAAAATTCCATTTCGAACTGTATCTGGCTCAAAGGTGCCCATTATACTGGCTGCATTTCCTCTTTGGATAGCGATGGATATCCTTTGAACCAAATACCATCCGGACTTACGTACTAACAGTGAAAACAGAATATAAATTTGTTAAAAAAAGGACGAGATATAACAATTTTACAAAAATATGTCTATCTCACTCGCAAAAACGCCATTTTCTCTGGCAATTGTATACATTACATGTAGTTTGACGTCACCAGTCCATATCGGAATTCTCTTTCTAATTGAAACTTAAGTATTACAACAAACAGTAAAAACTCTGACACTAGTGTTAGTCACTAACACACACGATAAGAAGAAGAAGAAGAAGTATTACAAGTTTTTCGCTGATTAAGATATTTTAAAAATTCTTTCATATTTGTTTAATGTGGTTAATAAAGATTTTTCTTTAGCAAATAAAAAAATAAGTGCATATTCTCTATTACTAAAACTAGTGGCTCTGTTAGCTGTTGACCACACGAATCAATGTCTGTCTGCTCAGAGCCGCAAGATCCAAAGTGTTCTGTCTACCCCGTTTGGGATAAAGACGTGATAGTATGTATGTATGCATGCTTTACGAAATACCAAACCGTGACGTCATAGTTCCTTGGAGTCAAATAGCGCTCTTAATATCAGTTTTTGTGCATTATGCTATGTCGACAGTCGAAGGGTTATTAAATCATAAGTCACGTTCAAGATGGATATGATTAATGACAAGTGACATTATTTTGTGACGCAATAAGAAATCATTTATTTTTGACCTAGTATAAATAAATAAATAAATATATAGGGACAAATTACACTGATTGAGCTAGCCCAAAGTAAGTTCTAGACTTGTGTTATGGGATACTAACTCAACGATACTATATTTTATAACAAATACATATATAGATACACATCCAAGACCCAGGACAATTTGAAAAAGGCCATTTTCCATTTTGCCCTGACCGGGAATCGAACCCGGAACCTCTGGGTGGCGGACTAGCATGTTGACGACTACGCCACGGAGGTCGTAGTATAATAATAATATATTAAATAATAAATAAATATATAGGGACAAATTCCACTGATTGAGCTAGCCCCAAAGTAAGTTCGAGACTTGTGTTATGGGATACTAACTCAACGATACTATATTTTATAACAAATACATATATAGATAGTATACTTCACTATTTCATTTATCTACACAACATTTTGCCAAAATCTGACTTATCATTTGAATATAATAGTTAGAGTACTTTTGTATTGAAAAGTCTAGAAGTCTAGGGTGATTTAATAGACGTTCAATTCTTACTTTCCCCTCTGCCATGGTGTAAACATGCAACCGGTCATAGTCTTGTAGCGTTGACAAAAGCAACCTGTCTTCGTTGTAAATTTCTATGTAGGGTCGGCAACCATCTCTGAAATAATAAAAATAAGGATAAATATCGAAATAGATGGTAAACTTTTTTTCAGATATTATAAATATCTTCACTAATAAATTTAAGAACTAGATTATAGTCGGTGGAGTATTTGCCATGTCTCCCTATTTTCGGCTGATGGCAAAATAAAGAAAAATAAAATAAAAAACCTATTCTATGATAAAAAAAGAATTTGTTATTTGAATCATTAAAGTCTTACCTTGCCTTTGTGAAGAGTGGCACCGGTTGTATGGTGAGGGAGACCAGTGTCACAGGCCTGAAGTGCGGGAGAACAGGCTCGGGCCTGTAACAACAAGATGTATCAAGATGTTACCCGCGAAAAAAGTAGCCATGTGTTAATCCAGAGTTTCTGCTTCCTGCATACCAAATTTTATTAAAAAAAACGACGGGTTGCACTCTGGGAGTGCCGGCAGAAGTAAAAACTTGAATATTAACGTTGTGCAATTTTGATATACGAAACAGCAGGCGCAGGCATACATTTTCGCCGCGTCGTAGAAAGAGAGGGGGATACTCCCTCTCCTACGCCGCGCCAGCTGTCTACTCTCCATCCGTCTTACGAATTTTCGATCAGGTCACGTGTCCTGACGCGAGCGTGTCCTGACGCGAGTTTAACATTTTTTACCCATTCCAAAAAAGTGCACAACGCCGCTAAAGAAGTTTTCACTTCAAAAATTCCAGCCATTTGCGCGTGAAGTAGAAACAAACAAACACACTCATGAACTTTCGCCTTCATAATATCAGTAAGATTTCGCCATTTCTTAGAAAATACAATCGTACTTAACCTAATCCTAGATACCTACTGTTATAAAACCTACATATTAAAAATAACCTTCATGAACTTTGCTCATACTTGTTTAATATGTTAATTAATTAACAATAAATTCTTGCAGTTTACATCAAAACTGTAGATGCTGTGTGGTTACCGGCAGAGTAGAATAGGGCCACTCCAAGTCCTCCCGTGGATGTCGTAGAAGACGAAGCTAAACAAAGCTTATAAACATTAGACCTCTCCAACCCGTCTGGCCAGCGAAGACAGTTTAGGCCAAGTCCTCTGGTTGCTTTGGTCAAGTATGGCTCTAGTAGCACAGAGAGGGTCGTGCACCTGTGAAGACAAAAAGACCTGATGATGATGATGACATCAAAACTAACCTGATAATATTGCTAAGGTAGTACAGATATCGGAGCTGGCTCGGCGCCATGTTGATAGGCGCGCGTTTGACCGCGAAAATCTGAAGCGCGTCTTCCGGAATGGTCACCAGTTTGGCGTACAGCAGTAGACCGCACAGCACTATACATGACATCGATTTGCCGTCCTGAAAACAAACCAAGCTGTTACAAAATTATTCAAAGTGAGGAGACATTTCTTCATAATAGTTTTTACCGGTTGCATCCAACGCTACGCTGTCCTATCCTGTAAAAGCCCAGGATGTGTTTTCCAGCTTTTTCTAGTCCAAATATAACATACAATATGTCATGTAGCAGCGGCCATGCTAAAGCGTTACATCGTTTTCTGTCGCTCTAGCAAATGACGGTTCTGAGCATAGAAGTAGAATATTTTTCCTGCGTAAAAAGACACACTAGCCGAGTGAGACAGATAATATGATAAGTGTCATCTTCATATAAGCAAAAGAGATAGCATCAATTTGACAATGAGACAAGTTTTCATACAAAACATGTCACCCATTGTCACCCTGGCTCGAACATCGCTACACGAAAATTTGATTTTTCAAATTGTAAACTGTGTTAATTTATAAGTTATTATATACTGGAAACATGGTATCGTACTGCTTTACCACTGCTTTACCCACAGTTTGTGTAGTAGGTACAAATACAACCCATAAAAAGTTACACAGAAATATTTCGTTTCTGGTCACATTTTACACGTAGTAAAAAAAAATCTATGTCTATGCATTTTACAATACTCTATATCCATCTTATTCCTTCTAAATCTATGGTTCTGAGCGACAGAAAAGGATAGCCGCATACATAAGTGCTGTTCCTTGCTGACAGATGTAGTCCAACCCTAATATAGCCAAAAAAATTACAAATTTTGTTCTGTTATAGGTTTCTATTTCAATACTTGAATATACCTAGGCGGTGCCAAATCAATCTGTATAACTGAAACTGACCTGACAAGTGACCACAAGCGCGCTTTTATCTTTCTTTCCAATGTATACTGGTTTTTAATGTAATCTGAAGCAGCGACTAGAACGGCGCTAGCCACAAGTTAGAGACACTTTTGCACACCGATTTACTATGGCTCTGGGAGCTGTAGACTTGGCCATTCATCCCGACCCGTTGCAGTTTAACCGATAATAAGGGTAACAAAAATACTATGACATTTTACGAAAAAATCTAAATATTTACCATTTTGAAAAATTTCAAATAAAACTGAATCGACCATTTTTTTATCCTTTTTGAACTTTCTAGCAAAATTTCACGAGAATCGGTTGAGAAATTCCATGTAGGCGAGAACAGACGGACGAACAAATGACAGCCGGACAAAAGCATTTTTAGCAAATATCGAAACTGAGACGCTTCGTTCGCTCGGTCAACTAGTTAGTTAGTTAAAATAATATTGCACCAAAACATAATGTTACAGGCTATAAGATACATAAAACATATGTCGATAGGCGGCCTTATCGCAACTGCAATCTCTTCCAGATATCCGAGATACTTGGAGAGTACTAGGTACACAACTGACCTGACAAGAAAACAGGCCGTAGCTGAAAATCTATCATCTACTCTCTGAGCACCAAGCTCAGAGCTATGACCTTTTTGGATTGCTGTAGCACACTGATGCTAAGATATGGACATGTTCCCAATACGATGTTTTAACACGTTTGGTTATGTCATTTTTGTATTTTTCTTCTGTATGTGTGTGACTATAGCTCCAAATAAACGTCCTATATACTACAAAACTATAGTAACGTGCATTTCATACAGATACATAGAATTTGTCTATCGTCTGTCGGATAATAACGAGAAAAGTATTTTGTTAGATAGGGTGCCGTTCTTGTAATTTAGTGTAAGGGTAAGATTAGTGTGTGTGTACCCTGTAAGAAGTAGTCGTGCACATCACTGCAGAACTGACCTGGCAAGTGATGACGAGCGCGCTCTTATCGTCCTTCCCGAGGTACTGGTACATGTTCTGCAGCAGCGCGTAGAAGGGCGCCAGCAGCGGCGCGCGGTGCGCGGGCGTGGGCCACAGCGCGCGCGCCGCGCCCTCCGCGCCCGCGCCCGCGCGGCCCAGCTGCGAGCGCGCGCCGCGGCACAGGCTGTACACGCAGTACCGCCCGCCCGGGTGGCGGCTCTCTAGGAACGCCTGTCGATACACTAGTATATTAATTTGTGGACATTTGTTTATAGTGTAAAAACCCATTTGGGAACCAAATAAAAATAACTGGCCAAGTGCGAATCGGATTCGCGCACTAAGGGTTCAGTATCATTATCTTTAAAAAATCGCGTTTGTTGTATGGGAGCCCCCCTTAAATATTTGTTTTATTTTGTTTTTAGTATTTGTTGTTATAGCGGCAACAGAAAAACATAATTTGAGAAAATTTCAACTGTCTAGACATCGCAGTTCTTGAGATACAGCCTGGTGACGTCTGTCACCAGGCTGTGACGGACAGACGGACAGACAGCGAAGTCTTAGTAATATTACCCTTGTTTACCCTTCGGGTACGGAACCCTAAAGAGACATTAGATTTTCTGACGAAATATTTTTTTTACATTATGAATGCGATTATTACTGACACATTAGCTTGTTCGCGGAGAGTTCATAAATTCAGGACTTTTAACTCACTAAAAATTACGGCCTGCTGTTAAATTAAAAAGTTATACAATTTTAAACAATTATTAACAGTACAAAGCAGAAAACAACACGCCAAAACCCAAACGACTCTTTCGAAGCGCATTTCAGAACAGAAGCCTATAGAATAGAATAGAATAGAATAGAAAAATCTTTATTCAGCGATAAATTATACACTTACAAATTTTTTATAACGCCATCTAGTGACGAGGGAAGAGGAACAATTACGTTAATAAGGCAATGGGTAGGCATGGTTATAGTAACTTACCCTGACATCATCAATGTGATTAGTCTTGTAAGCGCTTTCTAGTCCTTCCGAGGGGTAGGGCATCACGATGATGCGACTAGTGATGTAGCTTATATCCAAATCAGTTCTAGCTATAGACCTACGGAGAAAGATATGAAGATATTAATTGTGAAACAGAAAGAGAAATAAATCAATATACCAACAAATCACACAGATTGAGCTAGCCCCAAAATAATCAATACGCTATTTTCCAACAAGTCAAATCAGATACTTTTTTCTAAACGTCAAAACAAACAGTTTCTATGAGATTTTGTATGAAATACAGGCAGGTGACGTCATAGTTTTTTGGAGTCAAATAGCGCTCTTATTATTAGTTTTTCTGCAATAATAAATTTAAAATCACGTTAAAATTTATATGTTCAAAGACAATTGACATTATTTTGCGACGTTTTATTATGTTATCAGTACAAATTAATTTATTTTTGGCTTAGGAAAATACCCAATTCAATCAAGTCGCACTGTACGTGTGTTCACCCCCAACACACGCGACAAGACGACAACGGGGAAGAGGTTCAGAGAAGACCTTGAAAGTTATATTAATTCTGCTACTTCACATCGAAATGCATCTAATAGAACACAGCTTATGGTCGCATGGTAATACAGGTTCCACTTACTGTTGTACAGTCTGCATTACTTTTGAAGACGTGTCCTTCAAATTCCTTAGGAAGCTGCCCGCGCCTCCTTTGATAGATGAGAATAGCCCTCCCGAGTTGGCGTGAGTGGAGGCGGGGTGATGCGGGGCGTGGGGCGCCGCAGGAGGGGGCCGGGCCGGCGGCGGGGGACGCGCGGGCTCCGGCGGCCGGGAGTTTGGCACTTCCTGGCTCGCAGGCGCCGGCTCCTTGCCAGCTGGAAAAAGAAAGCATATGTATAACTCCACGCGAATAAAAAATATACAACATCACAGAGCTATCAAGTCTTCTGTAGGGCCAAACTCAAAATTTATAGTCAAAGTAAAAAAGGCTTAGATTCATCATCATCATCATCATTAGCAGCCTTCGAAATTCCACTGTTGTAATAAAATATCAATTTTTTATTCATGCCTATTTCCCATGGGAGTAGATTTAATGCCTGTTTCCCACGGGAGTAGGCAAGTCCTAATTTACTTTGACAGTTCTAATTGGCACAGTAAACTTGGTAGCTCTGTAGAATCATACCTACATTGTTTCACTGCTCAGGTGTTCGATAAACCTATTTTAAATACCTATAAGCGGCCATTTTGTCTATCCTTTTTTATTATAGGAGTATAAGTAGGATAGCGAAAGAAAATGGCGGATTGACAGCACTGTTCTTAAAGCCTATTTACCCAGTGCTAGTTTCTGTCCTGTTACAATAGAAGCAGCTTGCATGGTCTAAACAAAACTTCAACCATACAAATCATTTATTGTTACCATAAGAGATGTGGACTATAAACATTTGGCTTATTAAATAGATTATAAAAAGTATGGTATACGTAGTTTTTTCTTATCAGTGATATGTAAATACACCGCACCGAGCTCCTCAGAAAAGCCCCGATGACCCGCGCGCTGCGTAATCTCAACCAGATTGCTTACAGAATAGACCTGTTTGCCTGTTCTCTGAGCGAATTCATAAGAACGGCTTTGTATGTAATGTGTTATAATAATTAATTGCTTTTCTATCGTATTGGTTCACACTGTAAAGATAGATTTAAGCTATGTTGAAATAAAATAAAAAAATAAAAAAAAAAAAAAAATAATGACAAAGATACAGCGCGTTTAAATAACGCGTGACGTCACTATCAGCTTTAAATTTTTTGACATAGACGTAAATCACCACCACCCGAAACTTCTAAGCGCTGTATGTTTTTGAATTTTCACTACTTTGCCAAACGAAAAAATACTGGTTCTTTTTTGATAATTTAGTTGAAGGACTAAATAATAAATGTATATTTTGTACCCAGTCAACATTCCTGTTAAAATGTTTGCAACAGGGAAGAAACTTGCACTGTTTAGTTAAAATGAATAATAACTGCACCTTCATAGTTTATAATTGTCACATAACTATGTAACCTAAAGTTATTGACTGGAGATGTTTATAAATTAAGTAAAACTTTTCGCATAATTTATCCTTATATTGTTTTTTTAAAATATTGTTGTAATGTTATCCTAATAATTTATACATACATATTTATCGACTTTTAAATTGATTTGTATCTTTCTTTAAAGCAAATGAGGCTCTATAAACATTTGAATGAACTATTTTGTAAACTTATAATAATGAAAACACATTTGACCACTTGATAATTATTACATAATTTATTAAAGATGCAAAAGATAAATAATGAAAACAGAAAGCCATAATGTTATACGTAGGTATAAAATACCATTGGTATTTAATTTAAGGTAATTTATAAACCTATACAATACATGTCTGTAGTTTTCCTTCGTTGGAAGAAAGTGTGAAAGTACGTAAATGTAAATAGGACCTAACTCATTCAGAATATGCTACATAGTTAACAATATAATATCTTTTGACGTGATAACGTCTTTAAAATCGTTTTAGTCGGGTGACATGTTCAGAAACTTGTGTCACACCAAAACCTCACGAGCGCGATCGCAGGTATAACGAGAGAGAGACGGACCGATCTCCCGTCTCATCTCGAGCGCTGCCAGTCATTCCGTGAAACGACGTTATCACGTAAACATCTCGATCGTAAACCTACTTTACAAACAACCAATTTTTTAAAATATAAATTGTATAACTTCAATACATTATTATGGAACACAATACCTATTTCAAACTAAACTAACTAGACAACGTGGAAGGGACATACCCGTAATAAATCAAACCACGGGCTATACTAGATCATTATAGTATAATAAAATAAAAATTATTTAAAATAAAAGACAAATACAGAAAAAAAAGACATTTCCATACGAAATGTGTGAGGAAGACCCTGGCAATTTGTATGAGAATGTTTATTTCTTTTTGCTCTTTGACTGTTTATACTATCATTATACTAAAGTGATCTAGTATAGCTCGTGGATTGATTTATCACATGTATGTTCATTCTAAGTTGTATATGAATATTTAAAAAAAAAAAAAAAATTAAATTTTGTTTTCTTTTTTTATTTTAAGGTGACATAAAAAGTTTATGATAAAAACAACATAGTTAAGTTGATAACATATAACACATAGTTAAATTGAAAACAACATAGATAAGTTACACTCTATTTATTTCTAAAATTAAATATCTTACATATTGATCTCTTACATCGCTAGTAGTAACAAAAATATTGCTCGTCTATAAATTAAACAACAAAAAAAAACTACGCAATTTGTGATGAGAATAAAACCAATAACGAATTTAAAATTCAAAATATACTCAAAAAACAAACAAATTGGAGTTTTTAAAAATATAGGACAATAGATGGCAGCACAGTGACGACAATTCTAATAAGCTGCTTTTATTGGATACATTTGAAAGAGCAAAAGAACCTGTCAACTGATGGGCCAATCACAACAGTCGATTGGACCTGACGTCCCTGTGCTGCTGTCCTATATTTAAAAAAACCCATTGGCCCAAATTATAGATCGATATCACATGTTTAATCATTACGATAAATAACAATTATAAATATTATCACTTACAACTATATACTTAATAGTTTCACAAGATGTAAATACTTAACAGTAAAATTACTTTCAAGTCAAGGAAGGAAACAAACATTTCCTGGTCAGAAAAAAACATAAATTGAATCACCGTTGCCTTCGATTCGCCTAATAAATTCTTGTTCTTTAAAATATTACTACTTATTATCCCATAACTCGAAACCATACACAAGAAAACGTCATTTTATAAATTAATATTTATTTATGGGGATTATGTATATTGAATTACTATCTACCTAAAACTGAATAATATACTGATTACCTGACATATAAATAAAAGCACCATAACACTTGTTTTGCACCACGTTTATATTATGTTCATGTTTTCAGGGAATTTATAAGATACCGCGCCAATATGTGTCTAATAAGTCGTTGCTCCTATTTTCCAACACGGGTTTTTGGCAATTTTTCGACCGGCTACGAAAAATCGGCATTATTATCTAAAGTAAGCGGTTTAAAGACATTTGTTTATCTTTTCAAAAATTCGTAACACGCATTACGTCCGCTGCTGGGCATAGGCCTCTCCAAACGATTTCCTAAATGATCGATCTGCATCCAGTGCTCTCCAGCGACCTTAGTCAGGTCGTGAAACCACCTCCTGGGTAAACTTGATTGCAATCGAAAATAAAGTCTTAGTAAAGTCGAAATTTAGTAAAACGATTATAAACAAACAGCATAATATAAACGCGGTAAGATATTTTACTTCACGCATTGAAATGTCACGCTTAGTAAATAAATTATACTCGTAAAAAAGTCGCTCTCGGTTTAACTTGAGCGGACGGGGTAGATGGGCAACGGGAAGCAGAAGTTAAAGGTTAAAGGTTACTAGATGAATGGCTATTTTGACGGTTTTACAAGTTAACGCCCATTCCCCTCGTCGATTTCTACAACTTGTGCGATAAAAGAAGCATAACTGATTTAATGATACCGTTAAAGAACAGTTTATTCCCAAAAGAGGAAAAACGCCGCGCCCGTCAAGCTTTAAAAAGCCCCAAAATAAAAGCTAGTACATTTGAATAGAAATATCTATATATAAACGGGATATATATAGACATTTCTATACAAATGTACTAGCTTTTATTTTGAAACGATACAATTTCGACAATATTTAGAACTTAAAAAATTGCTTGGAACTAGTATTTTAACTGGATTTTCACGATCAAAATATGAACTTGAAATATAACATAGTGCGTTGAAATTTTCTGTCGATGGTCAAAAAGTAATGATCCACTATATTTTCTTTCAAGTTAATTTATTTATAGTGGAAAACCTGTTAGAATTATAGATTTATGCAATTTTTTTAAAGTTTCAAATTGTGGCTGAAATCTGACGTTTCGCTATATTACGGTTGTATGGAAAATTAAGGTAAGGGCGTTCTTAAGTCAACAGCTAAAGATGCGCTTCACGCATCTCTATGCAGCGGTAAAAGTGTCGAAATCAGATTGAATTTGAGTGATGAGCTGTTGGCCGTACTCGATGCAACTTTACTCATGAGCCTTATACAAGATGTCTTAAATAAGTAATACCTATCGGTAATATTTTATTTACCCACACTAAAATATTTGAAAATTTGGTAAAATATATTAACTTTACATAAACTATCATAAGTAATATTAAACAACAATATGGTAACTAATTAATACTACGATGTGGTCATATTCACATCATTTTGTACGCAAGCGACGGAAAATGGGATGACATACTGCCTAAATAAATATACAGAATACTTTAATAAATACAACCTGCATTTTAATAATGCTATACATATTTCGAAAAATTCTTAAAAATTGAAAGAAAATCATAAAAATTTAGACAAGAGATTGCAGTGAGATTGAGTTTAAACACTAAGAGCCGGCGCACATATAGCGAAGAACAGCGCAGAGCATTTTTCACTGCCAAAGCATTATCGTCTTTGTGAGCTTAAAAATAAGATCGAAAAATTAACACAACGAATTATCTCTAAAGGTACACATTGAAGTTGAGCGGCAGTTTGGCAGTTGCCGCCAGTTGCCGCGGCGGCAGGCGACACGTAGTTACTATGGTTTTGTATAGAATAACTTTTGAACCACGCAACTCACGGCGCGGCAGATGCCGCGAACGGCACGCGGCAAGCGGCAAGAAACGCGCTCTCAGTAAACATGCTGCGCGGAGGCAATGCATAGAGCTGCAAACGCAGCGCAGCCCCGCTCAACTTTGAAGTATACTTTCAAAGCATCGAAGCTACTGCAGGAGAATGGTACCGCGTAGGAACGCAGCTGCGCGAACATTGAGGTTCGCACACCTACCCTGATATTCATAAAATTAACAAGCGTTTGCTAAACCTATTTTAGTTAACACTTGTTTTGTCCCTTTCCCTCTTTTTAATATTTGACATTGAAAGAATGAGACAAAACATATTTTAACTTAAATAAGTTTAGCAAACGTTTGTATTGGAACGAAGTTCCTAATCGCGCGTTGCGAAAGGGGGATAGACGGAAAAAATTAAGACCAAAAGTTGTAACGACACTTTTTGCTATAGTTGTAAGCCGTGCGGCGTGCGCGTGTTTCTCTGTCTGTCTCTCTCTTTCCTAATTAATCGAAAGGAACTTCGTTCCATCCGGGTGTCCCTAGACACCTCTCAAGTTTTTTTTCTATGAATAAGGGGGGGGGGGGGGAGCAAGACGAATGCTTTGCCAGTGAAATCATCACTGAGCTTCGCCAAGTGTGCGCCGGCCCTAAATCATGAGATTTGATTAACATGAAATTAAAATATTACAACGAGCTTATTGTAATGTCATGATTACAATACATTACAATAAGCTCAAAACTGGTAAGTAAAAGTTTTTCTAAATATCTGCTAGCTGTAGGACCCGGCTTAATTCACCTGCAAACACTGGCTTAAACTTAAAACTATATGGTATATTAAAAACAAAACTTTACTACTCCATTTGAAAGTGTTTACTATTTCTAGTTAAATAGTAGTAATAAAAAATACATAAAAACCGGTCAAGTGCGAGTCGGACTCATTATCTATCAAAAATCAAGTTTGTTTATGGGAGTTATATATTTTTTTTCTGTTTTTAGTATTTGTTGTTATAGCGGCTATAATATAATTTTAACAGTCTACTATCACGGTTTGTGGAAATCAGCCTGGTGACAGACGAACGTACCGCGGAGTCTTAGTAATAGAGTCCCGTTTTTACCCTATGGGCTCGGAACCCTAGAAATGAGCTGAACCCTCATAATCCTTTCAACAGTTTTACCTTTTTAAAAATCTTAATTGAAGCATTTTTGGAATGTATAAAATTGGGCAATGGAATAATTTACTTAAAGATTTTATCATTATTGTCTTTAATTATTAGTTCATATATCGATAAGGAGCAATAGTTAATTTTATGGCGCCCCAAGTTAAAATAAACTATTTAAATTAAAATATACGCTGTTAGACACACAAATGCTATATAACGGATTGCAGCACTTGACCAATTGAGTACTCATCTCATCTCTCATCTTTAGGTCTTTTTAGTCTCCACTGGAGCAAGAGCCTCTCTGTCCTACTAGAGCCATACTTGGCCAGAGCAGCCAGAGGACTTGGCCTACACTCTCCACGCTGGCCAGACGGGTTGGAGAAAACTCATTGATGTTAATAAGCTTTGTTTAGCTTGTATTTCCTAAGTCGCCTTCTACGACATCTACGGAAAGACTTGGAATGGAACTATTCTACTCTGTTCGACTATTTAGTACTATTTAAATCGTATTTTTTTGCCTCTTGGTGGAGCTTATCACTGGTTCTAAAGCCAATCCTTTATTTTTCCACTCATCTCTGACGGTTTCCGCTATAAGCTCTTAGGTAGAGATGTAAAAATACCGTATTTATACCAATTATCAGGTATTAACTAAGTATTATACAATAACTTACGGTATTTTTCGTAAATGTATAATAATCCCAAATATACCGTTGGCTGTGTATTTTTCGTATTATACCAACGTAATTAAACGGTATAATACCGGGCTTACATCTGTCAACTTAAGTTGTTTCAAATGTTAGAATATTGCATCTTTGTTTAATTTAAAAATTTATTTTATCTGGACGCACCATAAAAACCCCCAAAAGTATTTAACACAATAAAAAATACAAAACAATACTTATTTCTATAATGCTAGGTACACATGAGCAGAATTTGGGCAGTCATTTATCAGCCAGTTAAACAATTATATGCAATCAAGGCAAATCAAGGATTGATTGGCTGAGCGTGTGTGACTCATTGCAGTTGCCGAAAATTAAATGCAATCACGTGGTCGAAGAAAAAATGGAGGATCGTGGAAAGGTGTCAGGCCAAACAAAACTCCCAACTGGCAGCGACGAACCCTGGCCCATTTTGAAGTCGTACTAACGATTAAGAACGCTGTTGGGCAGTTGTAAATAAAATCGTCTCGGGTGAAACATGATAGACAGTTCGCAAAACTTTTGCTAGGGTGGTTTCTCAAAGTCTGGAGCCCGTATTTGCGTGTCTCTGGTTCCAACACGGAAACAGATGCACTTGGAAGAACCTGATGACCGCAAATGACAACTGTCGAAGTGGAAGATACCGAAGTAACAAAATTTTTCAAGTACAGTCAGCTAACGAGATACCTAGGCCGGCCCTCTACCTATATATTAAATTTCCTCTTAATCTCAAAACAATATTAACATGAAAATGTTTAATCAGAAAGATTTTAATGAAGTCTTTCTAAATATACATTTTCATGTGAATATGTTTTTGGGTTTAAGAGAAAATTTAGCATGTAGGTAGAGGGCCGGTCCACTGTTCTATCGACACAAGAAGAAGATCGGGCTGAAGTCCAGTAGGCCGGTCCAGATATTGTTGGGGAGATTTGGTGATTCGTGTGAGATGGAAACTAACAAGATATCGCGTGTTAAATTTTGTGACTTATGTTTTTAGCGTTGAGTCGCTAATATTGTACCACATACTAACATTGTATAACCGAAAAAATTTAATATACACAGTGCACACAGAAAATACATTAAAATGTACAGTGTAGAGTAGACATAGAAAGAAATAAATGATCATTAGTCACCCAAAGATTTCTAAATATCTGGTTAGGAGTGTATCCATTACTAAGTCTTTGATAGCAAAACATGCCAATTTTAGTTCAAAGTTTGTGAGCATAATAAAGCATTGTCCAGACAATGAATACTATAGTATAACTTTGCTAGCAATAAGTTTTCTTTAATTTTGCAAGATTATATTAGGCGTTAAAAAAAACATCAAAAGAAGAGTTAGGTAAATGCCACACTTCCCGGTCAATGCTAAAATTAACACACACTTCACAATAAATAATGAGTAAATAGCAAAGGTAAGACAGTCTTAGCGATACTTCACGCTTACACGAAGTTAGTAGCTGCCTACTTAGTAGACTCAATAACATGATCCATTCGAGAACATTTTGTAATCTTCACAAGCAATGTCACTTCTACTAAAGTCACTGGTCTAAGTGAATTTCACCAAGTCGACATCGTCTCACTTTAAATTAGTCACAGACCAAGATATTGTCATTATTGCTTCGTAAGTAAATAGTGTATGCCAGGCATATCCTAAAGTTTAATTAGCATTTCAGCCAGAAATATGGTTTAGAAATTGGGTGTTAACTCTTTATTAAAGCATTGAATTTATTTTTTAAAATCCGACAAATTGCAAACTTACTCACACCCAAACACTCGAATTTTGAGTACCTACCTAACTATATACTCTAAATTCTCATGATGTCACTCTCTAGAAATATTTTATATAGATAGACGTACCAAGACCTTTAAGGGTTTCATTACTCAAATGCGTTAGAGTATTTGACAGTTCGTCAGTGTACTAAGCACAAGTTCGTGTAAACGAGGCATCAAGTTAAGTCTATAACAAAATAAAGTGCGAATATAAAAACCAAATATCTAAATTGAAAATATGTGATGAAAAATGTCACTAATTGACAAATGGGATTTGAACCAACCACTTCTCATGTCTATACCGTGTCTGCTGAACCTTGGTATATACTGCATAGGGTAACACATAATAAAGAAATTTGACAAGTAGTTTGAAGACACTACTCTGCTCAGTGGGCTAAGTTTTCACGGTTAAAATTTTATTCATCAGGAATTTTTCAAAACAAATTTTCAATTTCTACATATTCAGAACATTGTAATGATGTACAGAGTCTAACAAAACATACTGAAACTATTTTAAGGCTAAATTCAGTCCTTGATATCGAACAACTTTCCCAAACGAAATCACATTTATATCGAATTAAAAAAATACCTTCCGATACAAGTTAACGGATTAGCTGTTATTCCAATATATGTATGTTCCTTCGGGAAAATTGTTCAACATCATGGACTGGATCTACCTTCAAATGGTGTCAGTATATTTTGTAAGGGCGTAAATTGCGTCAAGCGGCACTTCGCGGTGTACAGTGTGTACAGTCTATCTCTGTCACAAACTACGTGCGACAGAGACACTGCATCACGCGAAGTATTCTGCTATTTCTTTCAAACGTAGAGTGTGTGATAGAGATAGACTGAACACGCCGTGAATTGCCGCTTGACGCAGTTTACGCCTAAAGATGTTATATAAATCAATAAATAAAAACAAAATACTCATCATTAAGAGCATATCCACGTTAGCAAGCGGTCGGGGTGCGGGGGCCTGGTCGCATGCGGCAGGCAGGGTCATTTAAACGAGAAAACAATTGGGCACCCGAAAAAGTTGAAAACACCTAAAATGAAAAAGAAAACGTGATATGTATAGCGGTCGGTAAGTAGTGCAAATGTGTGGACACCTACGCCTTGAGAGAATATTCTTAGACACTGGGTGTTTTGAGGGTTATTCCTTAATTTTCGCATTCTGGAAACGTCTAATAAAGTTTGTATGTAGGTACATAATGTACAAAAAATTCTATTTTCCACTTTGCATTGTTTTAATGCAAGTGCAGTTTATGATAGTGATTAAAAAAATCATTTCACTGTTCCTGTAAATTATTTTTTATTTTAGGTCGCTCAATTTTTATAATATATAATAAAGTCAATAATAAAAAAGTTATGAAGGAAGCTTATTTTTATTCCAATAATTTAATCTATAGATAGTTAAGTAGTATGTCACATGTACAAGGTTATTTAACCAATTTCCACAAGATTTAAGGTGTTGTTAGGTTGTCCTTGTCTTTTTTGATCGATCTCTCATTCGAGACAGACAGACAAAAGTTGTTTGTTGACATCGACTATTTGAAGTTCAGCTCCTAAGATTACATTCTTCTGAAAACACCCAGTGGTCATTATTATAGAGAAAATATCTGAATTTTTATCATAAAACTTTCTTTATTTAATTTAAAAATATTTTTTAATTCAAAATTTAGCATACCAGGTCTGTTTTTTTATTGGGGTTCCATTCACAAATTTAAAATACGGAACCTTCTTAAAAAGCTGAATTAAACGTTTCTACCAATAGCAGCGCTTACTGCAAAAAATGCGGTCTATAATGAATGAAAAAGGCGTAGGTTTCCACTGCTACAACACTGACATGCAATGAGTGATTCAAACAAAACATAACAAAGCATCGACTCTCATTGTAAAGGGGCATGCGCATGCGCATACGATCATAAACACTCTTAATAAAAGATGGCAAATATTCTTTTAGCCATTCACATTGAAAACAAGCTATGTATAAGGTAAAAGATTGCAAATGACGTTTCGGTCCTCTACATTGAAAAGTAACTACAAGGCAAGTTTTTATAAAGTTAGATACATATTTACGTATTCGTACCTGACAGGGTACACAGAGCTATATAGACCTTTTTATGTAGGCCATTAAATTAGCGATAAATCAATGAGTTCGAGGAATACCTCAATCCTATCCTATCCTACTATAATATTATAAATGCGAAAGTGAGTTTGTACATTTGTTTGTTTGCTACCTCTTCACGCTTAAACTACTGAACCGATTTGGATGAAATTTAGTATGGATATCGTTTGAGACTTGGGGAAGGGAAGGACATAGGGTACTCTTTATCCCGAAATTCCCATGGGGAGCGAAGCCTGCGGGTATAACTAGTATTAAATATCCCTCAATTCAAAAAAAAAAAACATTTTTATTCCTCAAGCGCACCCATGTATAAAGGTGCGCTCCGAGGAATATCACTGCATCAGGTGCGCCTCAAAATGGTTGCACTTAGAGGAATATCCCGTGTAAATTAACGCTAATCTAATCATCTACCTAATCACTTGATTCCAGTGTGTATGGCCTTTACTCATTCAGTCTCAAGGGTATAGATTTCATGCTAGCTTCCTGCTAAATCTCTGATTAGTAAGTATCTAATTATCATTCCTTCAAGTAGTTATTTATCTGCCCTCATTTTGATAACAAAGGGTATAAATATGACGTAACTTATATCTAGGCGTATTGAAGAGCCAACCGTCAATTCCTATAGTCTTCTGATCATCTCACATCGTGTACAAAAACACGACTACCGCGATTTGTATTTTTTTTTTTTGTTTTTTCAACCTAGAATTTAGGTTTTCACTAACCGATCCGGTGTTTTAAAATTTAAATCGTTTGATTAGCTTAATTGCATTGCGAAAGTTTGATATTAGATTCGGAATGAAAAGCAGTTAATCAAATAATAAACAAAAGAGTGAAAAAATGATGAAATGTGAACACTAGAGATGCGGAAGTTCGACAATCGATAGTTGCTCTCGAAAATCAATTTGCGTATAGATATCATGATTGTATGTAGTAGATAATACAGTCAGGTGGTTGGTCGAGATATATTGTATGGTCAACCAACCAACCAACTTATACTCTTACGCTTATATTACCTATATTACGAATTTATATTGATAATATTGCGCAATTCATATAACACTTTTTGACCTATCGATACTAGAGTACCTCTCATAGATAGGCTGAATTTACACCGCGGCGGTACCGAAGCGTCAAATTCGCCGCTATCGCTAGATGACCCGCGAATTCGGTTTGTTCCCGTTGAGTCACACCAAGATTAGTAACACTGCTACTCATTGGGAAAAAAAGTTGCAATAATTAACAGTGTTACTCATTGCAACTGTCATTTTTCCCAATGATTCACACTGTTACTAATCTAACCAAATCGCCACTCTGTATTCCCGTTGAGTCACAGTAATTAAATAAATAAATTTCAAAAAATATCAGTTCTATAGTTTATTTTGTCAACCACTGTAAAAGAAAATAGTAATTTTAACAAATTAGTATAATAATAAATAATGAAAGAAAAAAATCTTAAGATTGGTGAGCTAAGATTATTAAACAGGGTTTTTTTAAAATAACAGAATGCAGATATATCTTTCAAACCTAAGAAACGTGTTTATTTTTCTCAAAATATTGAAATGAACAACAAATATCTGAGTCAACACAATACAGAGTGGCGATTAGTAACAGTGTTACTCATTGCAACTTTTTTTCCCAATGAGTAGCAGTGTTACTAATCTTGGAGTGACTCAACGGGAACAAACCATTCGCCTCGTGACTGTGTGAATGTATGACGTCGCCGGCGCGGGGCGACTAGCACAGAGTCGCGCGCGGCACCAGCGACTATGTGAGAATCCGCGACTTGACGCGCGACTACTTTTTGAGCTCTTTAGTTTGATCTTTTCGATTGACAAAAGTTCATTATGCTATAAACGATTTGTTTCCAAAAAGCCGCTGCGCTTCAAATGTGCCGCAGTGTAAATTAGACTATAGTCTAGTCGATATTTTCACTGTCAGACTAACGATATGTCTATCGATATCGAGCGGCATCACTAGTGCATACGGCCCGTTAGAAATATGTATAATGAACACTAAACAGGACAAGCGTCAAGGCTGGCGTGCGGCTAGTGCTGAATTATTAATATCCTTGTAGTGATACCACTTTTCGAGAGTTACTACTGTAATTTTAGCATTATTTTTAACTGGCAAATAATTTTTTTGTCGCTCAGAAACTCATTTCGCTGTATGAATGATGAAACGCGATTATTTTTAAAACCAATAGTTATTTTCAGTCGACTTAAATTTTTAAAGATGATCATAATAACTAAATATTTGAATTTTTTAAAATATAGGCCTTTGTACTTTTTCTGGTCAATTTACTTCAAAAATACTAATTATTTAAAAAGACAACTGCTGAGAAGAAACATAAAATATTAAGAACTATAAGAGAAATAGTACAGTCAACGAATAAATGCGGATGGAAAAGTCGAAAGCAGAAATTTTGACTCGGCAACTTTGTTAGGACTAGTTAGGACATAAACATACTAAAAGTCCTTACCCCTCCGAGGTGAGGTGACCTTCTTTGTGCCCTCCCCCCATGGTTTGGGCTTATGCTGTTACTTACCATCAGGTCCAGACTTGGTATGGAGACCTTTTCCCTGAACTATGGGGGTAGAAACGGAACTAAAGGCATGCATTGGACGTGGGCTTGGTGTGCGCTTTTCTTCCGAACACGCCCAGAGTGTAGAACACAAGTTAAAAAATCGAAAATATTTCGAACGGCATAGTTAGGTAAAAATTGGTGATAGATAAAAAGTGTGAAAGCCAAAGTTGTAGACAATTTTATCAGCTTTCATTATGTAGTACAACAAAATTTCGTACAACGCACCGTTTTCGAGATGTAAGTAAAAAACCAAAAAACGGGATCTTCTTTGTGCCGTCCCCCCGCGTGCTCACCTCGGAGGGGTAAGGACTTTTAGTATGTTTATGTCCTAACAAAGTTGCCGAGTCAAAATTTCTGCTTCGACTTTTCCATCCACATGCCCCTTTTGAGCACTCATTGACCGAACTAAAAGCATTGTTTTACTTACGCCAGAACCTTGACTAAAATGCTTTCATCTACAGTACTTTACGAGATTAAAAGGCTAGAATTATATTGACATTCTGCACGCAAGCCCATATTAAAATTAGTCACAATAGCGTTATTTGGTGCAATGATTCATAGTGTTAATTTAGACATACAAGTGTTAAAAAAACATTTACCATTAGCTTCCTTCCAAACCCATCTGTTTTAGGCCAGGTTCAGTGCAGACTCGAAATGTATGAAATAAAAACAAACTATGTATGTGAAGAATATACTCATTTATTTATGTATCTAAGCTCTGACATAGTCAAAACTAAATCATATGCACAAAGTATGTGATGATGACATTATATCTAGATGGAGTTCCAAGCTATTCACTATATAAGATCATTTTAAATCAAATACAAATATTATTAGGGTTCAGTCCATGATACTGAACAAGCGTACCAACTATTATAGAATAAGTTTTCTGAAGAAATTACTTTTTTGTACAAGCTTTTATTACATACATACATACTATCACGTCTTTATCCCTAATGGGACAGACAGAGTATTTTGGGTCTTGCGGTTCTATGCAGAGATCAGGGCCGCAAGACCCAAAAGCCACTTTTAGCGTCATGGCGGGCGAGAAGATGGAAAAGCAATCAATACAGTGATGGGTTGCTAGCCGCATCGCCTGTTAACATGATTTGCAAGCTTTTATTGTGAGGCCAAAATACTTATTAAGACAAAGTATGAAATAAGCCCAAACTTGAGAGTTGCGTCGTTTTATTACTGAGTTCTATCGATCACCTTCCGGCTCCTTGATTAGACTCGAATCTAGACATAGTCTACCATGAATCTAACGAGTTCTACTCAAATCTACGAGTTTTATAACCGAGTTCCGATTTTCCTGCTCATCAGAACAGCTCATAGACTCCATATTGTATTGTCATCCGACTTAAAAGACAAGTATGAAAACTTTGGCTCAATCGGTTAAGGGTGACTTGTTGCAAATTTAGTTTCAAGATTATACCTAAAAAAACATACATACAAGATACATTTCAAGTTAAATAAAAGCTTGTAAAAAAAAAACACTTTCCCGAAGTCATTTGTGTGCGAAGGCATTTTTTTCGTGCATTTGGTAAGTTATCCAGAATGATAGTCAATATTGCTTACTACTCTTACCGCGTTCCCGGTTGCATCCTCAGCTGCGAAGCCCGGTTAACATATTGACAAGTGACAAGAGCGAGTGACAAGTGCATACATATCACTTGTCACTCGCACTTGTCACTTGTCAATATTTAAACCAGGCTTGCTGCTTTAGAGCCCTGGTGCACTCTCCCACTTTTTCTTCTCCAAATATAATATACATGATAGATGCCAAAGAACATGCGAAATCGAGAAGAAATAGCCGGAAGGTTTAAACGATTTCGCAATAGTTCTACGACCGGTCGCCTGACGTCAACTCTCTTTGGTGAAACGCTTTTTTAAATATTAGTAAGTAATTGAAAATGCCTTATATAACAGTAAGCCGGTTTTTTTTAACAAAGTAATCTTATTAGGGTGATATCATACATGGCTTATCTGATTTGCCAGTGAAGTGAATACGTCAAGGAATGCTTATTTTATATATTTTTTTACATACTTGACCACAGATGCGATGGCCTGAGCAAATGTAACGTACGAAGTACTATTTACTTGCTTGTGGTAAAAAATGCAAGAAAAAGGAGGGTTATATGAAAGGCGGATTTTCCAGCAGGCATTGTAGCTTGGAGCCTAGTGCAAATTTTTGAGATGATCAATTTGAGGCCAACTACAACCCCCTTTGCGTAGTAGCAGTAAAGAAGGGCGCTTAAACATATTATGATACTCCAGTGACCACAGGTCAAATTTTGAAAAGCCTACAATAGGGACCACTTTGCCGAGCAACTGTTTTTTTATGATACCAATTAAAGTAGTCTAGGCACTTTAATATATGTCGGGTTTTTTTTTAATTGCTTAGCAAATAAACTTGTATTGGCTTGTTTTGAATTCTTTTTAGCAAAAACGATAAACATTTATTATCACACTAATATTATAAAGGGAAAGTTTGTGAGAGACTGTATGTTTGTTACTTCTTCTCGCGCAAACGGCTGGCCAATTTAAAATTTGGTATTTAGGAAGCTGACACCCTGGATTAACACATAGGCTACTTTTGTTGCGGGTAACACCGCGGGGAGAAGCTGGTTATTATTTAACCGCCCGTATATTTCTATATGTACATACGTATAAACCACAAAGGGCAACTTCGTACGTCACACCACTCGCGACCGCTAACCTCTGTGGTCAAGGGCTTACAATACATTTAATCTTTAATACTTGTACCTCTTTATAACAATCGTTTCCGTATATTGTCTGGGAAGGTTGGACTGATCTATATTGATATTATCAACATTTCGTACAGTAAAAGTGTACTATCACACTGTTAGACCGTAGACTAGAGGGCTTCACACATTACACCCACTAAACGCCGCGCCGACGCCACTCCGACTCGCTTCACGATAAAGCATTGGAATGTGAACTTTATGTCATGATTCTTACAGTGCAATTTCCAGAATTGATTTGTAATACGGTGCATGGAACATGCGTATCCGATGTCTACTTACAATTGGGTATATGACTGGGTAAAAAAGAAATGATTTAATACAGTTGATAAGATAAAACGTTTTAGATTTATTAATGCAGAAAAACTGATATAAAGAGCGCTATTTGACTTCAAAAAGTATGACGTCACACTTTCGTATTTCATACAAATCGCACAGCAAATGTTTAATTTGACCTTTAGAGAAAGGGGTCTTCATTTACTTGTTATCATCTAGTGGATTATGCGCTATCACGTCTTTATTTTTAAGGGGCAGACAGAGCAATTTGGGTCTTGCGGCTCTAAGCACGCAGAGCCCAGGTCCGCAGAACTCAAAAACCAATTCTAGCCTGATGGTGGGTTATGTAGCACATGCCTATTAACATGATTCGCATTCTCTCCCATTCCCTCGACGAACTGCTCGGGAACAGAAGCTGCTGATACATTCTAAGTTTTTTGTCTTCTCCAAGACAAGCACCATCATCATTTCAGCCGCCATAGACAACGTCCACTGCCGGACATAGACAAGCATGGAAGTGCTTAATTTATAATCCAATTGAATATTGGAAAATCCACCTTATTATCACTACATAAAGCTCACTTTTACCGTTTGAGTAGAGCCGGAGTAGCATCAGTGTTGAGTTGGTGTAATAGGCGAAGACCTTTATAATACACATAAACAAATAAAGGCCAATATATTAATTGTGACATTTCAACCGTGTGCTTCCACCAAGCCACCCAAGGAAGTTATACCATATAGAGATTGCACCATAAACAAAAATAAAAAAAAGTAGTTACTTAAATTACATTATAAAGAGCGAAGTGAAAGTCTCAGATTGCAGAAATTTGCGGCCCAAGCCTCACATATCGTGGTCCGTGGTCCATGGGACTATTTTAAGTCTTCCCTGGCCAGGTTGCGGAATTCTTCGTGAACACTAGCGACACGAAATAACGTAACTATTTGTGTTTGTGTTGTAATCTCTAGAATCGGAAAGGATTCAAGCCGAAAAGGAATTTCCACTCATAAATACAAACATGTGAGACCAATCATCGGAAAAAAACTACATGAATTATTTATATTAAATTATTCATGTAGTTTAAGTTCAAGAATTATTTATTTATATATTTATTAATATGCGATATTCGGCGGTAACTCACGTATAGAGTCAGATACTAGCCGACATGTTTCGACCTCTATCGGAGGTCTTCTTCAGGACAAATGTGACTCTAAACGCGCGCAAGTCTTCCTGATCCGCACTGTCCTAATCTAACCTGCGTATCGCATATTATTGTTTATTTCTCATGTAAATTTTTTTCAAAATTCTTCAGCTGTATAGTGTATACATTTGATATTTTTCGCAATATGACCCGATGATAAAAGTTGTTTATTTATGAGTACATTGACCCTTCGGCTTGCCATACTCCGATCAACCTTATTTATAAGCTCCTTGTACCCAACGTTAGTGTATAAAAATAAAAAATACTTCCTCCCTCTTGTTAGTTGAGCCTTTGATTTTGTTAATAATACGGAATAATAAGAAAATACTCTAATTTTAGTACCTGAGAAGGATATATCATAGACATACAAAATATTATAGAAAAATGAGTCGAGTTATATATCTTGCGTACGATATAATAAACTTACAGGAATGTTTCAACATGTATATCTCCTAAAATAGACATTTGTGTACTAGCTAGCGACAGGTACCCTAACACTATATGTAAAAGCTAATAATATGCACTTTTCAAATGCATATGGACTTTTTGGTAATATAAAATATATATCTGATGAAAATTTCAAGATAGTCACTATACACGTGTAACGATGTAACGATATAACCATTTAATACATAATACATCTTCATGATCCTAATATCCTAAAAGTGATTTATTTATACGATTTTTGCCTTTGTTCGATTTCATTTTAAAATTAAAGCTATATACTTTTAAAAATACGTTATGTATTGCACTAGGATTAAATAACTGAGCTTTTCACCTAATTATTGGGAATTATTTTTAAAATACAAAACCTAAATACCAAATATAGGTAAACCGCATAAGTGGTGCCCTATCTGAGGACCGCGGAGGGAAGTGGGGGGAGCAGATGTGAATAGCAAGCAGGTGACAAGAGGGGCGCCATTTTTGAAACTCTCAGTCACTAATCGAACGATTTTTGTGTGGAAAAACCATTCGTTTGTGACTCAGCGTTTCAAATATCGCACTTAAGGTATAACCGCAAACCAAAAACAATTTTCGTCGCGTTATTATCCCCCCATTTCTTCCTACATCTCTCAGACAAGGTCCAATCATACGTTTAACCTAAAACATGATAATAAAAGCATCTTAGCTTCGAAGCAACAAAATACTAACTTCAACTGCTTGTAGACCATACGTAATAGTAATTAATAAATACCAAAGTCAAATAAATGCTATACTACCTTATTTCTTGGAACAATTCATTCAACATTGCCTTACCTTTGGTGATGTTCAATTTGGCGATAATCAACATTGGAATGTTTGAATCACAAAAAATAACCTCTCTAAGGAACTCAATCCGAAATTGATAAATGCGGAAAAACAAAAAAAAATTTGAGTGTAAAAAGTCAAAAAATACTTGACCATTTTTAGCTCGAGTCGGAATGCAAAATAACATAACATTAAATAGGCTGGAGGGGTGGGGGACGTAATAAACGCGCGCGTAATATCCGCGGGAATATTTTCATGACACAAAGACCGAATGTTCGGCGCGGGGGTAATCTTAGGATATGGTAGTGTAATATTTACTTGACTTCTTGTTACCTGGCGAGCTAGTGGCCACGGATTGTTCAACTTTTTTACGCTCAAATTTGAGTGGTTGCTTGAGGTTGACGCTGTGGGCCTCCGCGATGGCCGCCAGCCGCTCCAGCACGCTGCTGATGCTCAGCCGCTCCGCCGGGTTCACCGTCAGGCAACCACCTGCGGACAACATTCACTAGTCAAAACTTCTTCTTCTTATCGTGTGTGTTAGTGACTAACACTAGTGTCAGAGTTTTTAAACCGCCTTAAAGGCCTCTGACATGGATTTAGGTAACGACCAATGTCAAAGACAGTGACTGGGACCGACGGCTTAACGTGCCTCAAAGCACGGATCATCTTACTTATCAGACAATCAATTATCTACAATGTTCTAACCAAACTAGGACAGCAACACCTTCCTTGCCTCCGCCGGGAATCGAACACTCGACCTCCATTTATGAGCCGAACGCTCTAACCAATACACCACGGAGGCAGTTAAGTCAAAACTAATAATGTTATATTCAGTTTTAACATTCTTCTAACCTGGAAATTGAGCAACTCTTTTTCTTATATTTAAGAGCTGGGCTGTTGTCTGAGCAACTCTTTAATACTCAAGAATTATTTAAATCAAGTCTCATACATAAATAACAATATAACATGAGCATAATAATTGCATTTAACGCCCTTAGAAATACTTAGAATTCCAGAGTACTTGAGGCTGTATTGGCATCTGGACTCGAGTCCGAAATCGAGTTTGGACTTGAGTCTGGACTGAAAGCAAATTTTATTCTAAGTCCCTGTTGCGAAAGAGATATTGTGCGAAAGAGACCTTCTGCGAAAGAGACGTACAGATTTTAAGATCCTTATCTAACCTGTGGTACACAAATAAATGAAAAATAAAGTTATACCCTTTTTGTGTAGTCATTCAAAAAGCCAATACCCTCTAAGCCGGCACTGGGAGGAATTCCTCCCGACTTCAATTGTTTAACTATTGTGTCTGGTATTGGCGCAGCTTGAAGAGATACTCACTAATGATCTCGTGAAAGCACTTGTTCCGCTGATCGTTGGGGTTGAGGCTGTAGTTGCCGTTGAGGATGGCCAACTTGGCCGAGTCTTCAAACGGGTGCTGCATGAAGCACAGCGTGTAGAGCACGCAGCCGAGCGCCCACACGTCCACCGCGTGGTCGATCTTGCGGTTGTCCCACGTGTCGAGCAGCTCGGGCGCTCGGTACATGGGCGTCGTGAACTGGGCCAGCTGTAAATTATTTCATGTTAAGTCACGCTGGTCTTAGAAAAAAGAAACATGTTAACACTGGTGTAGGGGAAAAGAAAAAAGTTTATTTGTTAGGCAAATTAAAAATACCCCAGACAACGCCATCTAGTTACAAGTGTTGGAACTACATAATATATTGATATCGTAGCGCCATCCTATGTCAGGTAAATTACAAATTTTAAAGCATTATCACTTAATAACTTTTAAATGGCTGAACCGATTTTCATCAAACGTGGCTAAGAACCACCGCAAGGGAAGTTGCTTTAACGTAAAAAAGCCGAATTGAAATTGATCCATCCGTTCGTCCGCTACGTTGCCACAGACAGACACTGGCGGTAAACTTAGAACACCCCTTTTTTTCAGCGGTTGAAAAATGAATATACCAGCTGCTTCTTTTCTAGCGCAGATCGAGGGAATAGACAAAAGTGCTAGCTAGGCATTATGGCTGGCATCCTATTACTAATTTGATTCCTTTTTCCACCTTCTCGCCCACCACACGCGTAGTCTATCTTGCGGTTATCCAAAGTGTCATCGTCGTGGAACGTGAGTGTCGTGGAACGTGAGTGTCGTGGAACGTGAGTGTCGTGGAACGTGAGTGTCGTGGAACGTGAGTGTCGTGGAACGTGAGTGTCGTGGAACGTGAGTGTCGTGGAACGTGAGTGTCGTGGAACACTCGGTTGGAACGAAGTTACTTTCGTAGTAAAGAAGGAAATAGTAACGGAAAAATCTTACGCTTTCTTAGTAATAACAATAAATTCAGGGCCGGATTTAGAGGTCGAGAGGCTTCGGGGCAACAAAGGAGTGGAGGCCCCCTGGCCCCAAATTATTTTCCAAATAAAGTGGACAATTTTTTTCAGTTGAGTTTTTCAATAAATAATTTATTGTGGAACCAAGTATAGATTATTTTATTATTTAACAATCATATAAATATAATCGGAAACGAGAAATATCTGAAATTAAGTTTTAGCGTTAACGAATGGAATCTTCCGATCTTTTTTCGTCGAAAAATCGTTTTTTGAAGTCTCCATTGTGGGGGCCCCTCTTTCGTGGAGGCCCCGGGGCTGTAGCCCCGGTTGCCCCCCCCCCCCCCTAAATCCGGCCCTGAATAAATTAAAAAACAATAGAATTAAAAAATATAAATTGGCTTATGCTGGGATTGAACCGGGAACACGCTCTCCCAACTGAGTTATGGACCGGATGCCGGCCAAATGGAGAAAAAAACAAAGCCATTAAAACGATTTGGTGTTTGTTGTTCAACCAGCCGCCGTCTGTCTGACGTCAATCCTTGGGAATGTATTTGTAAAATAGGGGAAAATTGGTATAATTATAGTTCATTTGCGGTTGATTACAAAGCGTGAAGAAGAGTGGGGCGTAGACGCGGCCTGAATCTTCTTATATCTTAATTTCGACCTTCGTGGCGTAGTGGTCACCATGCCAGTCCGCCACCCAGACGTCCCGGGTTCGATTCCCGGTCAGGGCAAGTTGGAAAATGGCCTTTTTCAAATTGTCCTGGGTCTTGGATGTTTATCTATATATTTATTTGTTATGAAATTTAGTATCGTTGAGTTAGTATCCCAGAACACAAGTCTCGAACTTACTTTGGGGCTAGCTCAATCAGGGTAATTTGTCCCTATATATTTATTTATTTATTTAATTTCAATATGACATCTAGTGACGACTATTCGAATCACTTATTGACAGGGCTGCTTATAGCATCAAGCATTGATCTAATATACATACTAGGACACCTAATGCAATGCAAGTCTTATATATGGCGATTGTGTTTAACAGTATTCGAAAAGTTTTATATCTACCCTCAGACCGAATAAAAAAAAGTATCTACCTACGGCAAACTATGAGAATGTAGATGATGCACAAGCTTGGATTTTAGACAATCGCACTTTGAAAAATATCTTAATTTATTATATAAACGGGGCTTAACAAAAACCTTCATTTTGTTTCGATTAACGTTTCAAATAGGAGTTACATCGTAGTCGCAGACAGACAGACTGAACAGCCCTATTCGAAACGTCGGACAAAACAATATAAAGGTTCGTGCTAAGCCCCGTTATATAATAAATAAATGGTACTCTTACGACATTCACAGAAAGATATAAAATGGTCCTATTCTAGGCCGCAAACCATACATTACGTCATTCAATACTCAAACTTCAGAGGTGTATTTACAAATTACAAGATCTAATCAGACCCTTATTAGAAGGAGTACTCGCTAACGAAATAAAGTCGGTGTTAATTAATAAGTACCTGCTTACTACACTCTCTTCAGGAATGCTCTTAACTACCGCTCCACAAGGCATTAGGTGAATACACACACATCCCATCCCCTTTTGTTTTTCCCCTCCCCGAGTGACGTACTGACCCCCTGTACGTCCAGCGCACCCTGGGCAATCTGCGTGGACAGCCAGTCGGTAACGCAGATTGGCTGATCCTTTCGCCACCAAATGGTTCAAACCAACCGCGCTTTCAAGAGCCTAAACAACAAAAAAGGCACTTTTCAGCGCCACAAAACATAGTGGTTTTGTGGCGCTGAAAAGCTGCTTTTTCGACTCGATAAGAAAAAGACCTAAATTACGGAGTTCGCTTGGTCTGATACTGGTCAATATAAAATGAGTACTCACATTCTCCTCTAGCATGTTCCTTTGGTTAGCGCTCCACGAGGGATTAGGCGAGTACACATCAGTCGTGGCCGAGCCGAAGTCGCACAGCTTTATTGTACCTAAGAATAAAGTTTGTTAACCTTGAATACCTTGTTAATTTTGAATACCTATCATCTTTAGGAAAACACACTCCGAACTCGCTATTTCCTAACTCTAATCAGATACTTTTTCCAAACGACAAAAGAAACATTTACCATGGGATTTGTATGAAATATAGACTAATGACGTGATAGTTTCTTGGAGTCAAACAGCGCGATCAGTTTTTGCAATAAAAATCACGTTAAAAATGGATATGATCATGATAAGTGACATTATTTTGTGACGTTATTTTCTTAACAGTACCAAATCATTTATTTTTGACCCAAAGAAAGTATCGAATTCTGAAGAAAAGACGTACTCTTCGTCTTAGCGTGTACCCGGTCGCATCATCCTTATTATTTCTTCTCTAAAATATAGTATGCATTATGAATGTCAATTCACTCAAGAATGCCAAACAGCTTGCGAAAGCGACCTGCTGGAAGCAATCAGTGAGGATGCAACTGGGAATACGCTGAGACAGGAAAGAGCAAGTGATATATCAGATGCCATAATTCAAGTCGAAAACTTAAAAGAGTTCCCTTGCTCTAGACAGAATCAGATTTTTCCACACGAACATAGTCTAACTTTTATTTTAAAAGGACGTTTCAGATTTCGGTAAAATTTTGTCATTTCAAACAAATTACGCATATGTAGCTGTACTGGTTTTAATATAATTTTTGCCAATAAGTATGGGAAACTTCTACACCTACATATTTCTACACCCTTACATTTTCTTTTAAGTTCATATTTCGAATTTGAAAACTAGTTATTTGCCTAGACGCTAGATTTATGCAATTTCTTTTAAATTAAAAAATTTTACCGAAATCTGACATGTAATTTCAAAATAAAAGCTAGACTACATTTGTATGAAAATGTCTATAGTAAGAGGACTCTTAACACTTGAATATACATTGAAATAAAAACAATTGAATAGTTTACCTTCATTGGATATAAGGAAATTTTCTAATTTGAGATCACGATGGGCTATTGGAGGCACTTGCGCGTGCATATGCTGCACAGCCCGGCACATCTGGTAGAACACCCTCAGGATGGTGGGCAACGGGAACGCTTGCCCTCTATTCTGCAACGCCTCCATCAAACTCCCTCCCGTACAGAGGTCCGTTAACAACAAGTATTCTCCCATCCCATGGGCAGTCTTAGTCTTATCAATAAAGGAAGCAGCTATGTATTTAATTATATTAGGGTGACCAGACAACTTTTTTAATATGCTAATCTCTTGAATTATATTCTTGTTAGCTTGTTCGTCAGCTGCCATTAGCCGTTTGAGGGCATACTCTGTACCAGAGGACACGTCTTGAGCAACAAACACAAATGCGAACCCACCTGCAAAATGTACAAATGTTAGCAAAGAGGTGGAATTAGGTTAGTTATAAAGTTTGTAAATGGCAAATTTTGTAAAGACATATGGCTAAATCCATCTACGTTTTCTTGCGAGCTGTTATGGTGCACAGAAGTTAGATAATACCTAATCAATGTCTCCCATGAGGCTGGCATAGTCACACCAAGTGAACTGAAGCCTTGGTTAAATAGCAATACATACATACATACATTCCTTATAGCTAATGGGGCAGATAGTTTAGGGTTCTGCGGCTCTAAGCAGACTGTACCCACCTCAAAGGCCACGCTATTAATATGACGACGACCTCCGTGGCGTAGTGGTCACCATGCTAGTCCGCCACCCAGAGGTCCCGGGTTCGATTCCCGGTCAGGGCAAGTTGGAAAATGGCCTTTTTCAAATTGTCCTGGGTCTTGGATGTTTATCTATATATGTATTTGTTATAAAATATATTATTGTTGAGTTAGACACAAGTCTCGAACTTACTTTGGGGCTAGCTCAATCAGTGTAATTTGTCCCTATATATTTATTTATTTATTTTATTTTATTTATGATTTGCATTTTGACCTAGTCCCTCGATCGGCTTCTAAGATCAGCGCGGGAAGAGAAGGTTAAATAATTCATAAAAAAAATAATTGTAAAGTCCACAGTGTATTAAAAATTTTAAAGGCACAGTTGTGAAGCTTGAACATTTTGAGCAAAATTGTTAAACAAACAAAGAAACAACTTTCATATTAAGCATCCTGTGTAAGTGAAACACATGGGCTATCGTAGATTGATTCATTTCACTGTCTTATTCTGTCTGCCATTATAGCAGTTGTCAATCTATGTCTGATTTGCAGCAACAACCCTTTTATCTGCAGGTGACAGTTAGGAATCTCATTTTGCTCTCGAAGTAGTGAGCTTCTGTTCTGTATGTTACTACTTTATCATCATCATCATTTCAGTTACATAACGTCCACTTCTGGACATAGGGCTCTTCTAAAGATTCCCTAACTGACAGATCAAGTGCAGACTAAATTCAGCACTTTCCTGCATTGTTCGGTCGTTCTCCAACGAATATGATCAACATTTCAGATTCGAGTAACCTTGAGCCTTCTTATAAAAGTAAGGGTCAGGGACCACATTTTAGAGCCATAAGTCATCACTGGTAAGATACATTGGTTGTAGATTGTAGATTGTATTCTTGAGGCGTAGAGGTATTTTGGAAGAGAAGACATATTAATTCTATCATGAACGTGTCTGATTTGACAGCCTCTTCCTATGAAGATATTAAGACACTCTTTTAGCAGCTTGGGAAATCTGACATTATTAGTCAAGTACCTATTATTTATTTATTTATTTCTTGGGTTATAGACAAGCAGCTTAAAGCTAATGTGTCTATTTTAGGCACTGTTGTTTTTTTTTTTTACAAGAAAATAAAAGTATTTCAATATTTTCTTAGGGATAGTTACAACCCAACTTTGCATCTTGCAATAAACTCCAGGCATGTAACAGGAAAACTTACCTTACATATCTGTGTAACAGACAGCCACATAATGATTATTAGTACAAATAAATGAGGAGCTAAGTGGCCTGGTGGGAACACACATTACTACTGATTTTGCATGTTAAGCAACTTCGGTTGTGGCTGCCAATTGGATTGGGTACCATAAACTAGCATAGCACGGAATGAAGTTGGATAGTGACATTAAACGGTCCCTTTTCATACCAATACTTATAATAACTATATATCTCTCAAGACCCACACTTTTTTGTAGTAAACATAACATCGCAAGACCAGGAAGGCATTAGGAATGCCATAGGGATATGAATTTTGAAAAATATCCAAAATATATTGTACTAAGTAGTTTTTTAATCTTTATTTTAGTTTTTAAGAAAATTTTGTGTGTATATATGATTATTTTTCGTCGTAATAAAAGATTTGTTAAAATTTTTATACAAAAGCTATAATTTATGTATGAAGACTTTCAAAACAAATACAGAAACATTGAATATGGAAAGAAATGCTATTAAAATTAAAATCGTCAGTTTTTACCATTGTCATGCTCATTAGTGATACCAAATGCCGCCATAAACCTTACTTCCTGTGTGCCACTTAAAAGAGAAAGTGGTGGGAAGTCCATTTAAACAAAGCTATTTGATAATTAAACTATTTTCTTCACATTTTGTCTGCATGATATTGTAATTCCACATCGTGGAAACAAATATTTTTTCTTTATCACACTAATATTACAAAGTTAGGTGAAAGTTTGTGTGTGTGTATGTTTGTTACTTCTTCACGCACAAATGGCTGGACCAATTTTGATAAAATTTGGCAGGCAGGAAGCCGACACCTTGGATTAACGCATATGCAATTTTTTCGCGGATAACACCGCGGGGCGTACCTAGTGTATAATAAAACACTGAAATATTGTAGTATGTATGGTAGATAAAAAAAATTAGTTAATACATACAGGTTTTTGTTATAAGTATTTTTGTTTTAGATACTATACTGTAAGTATATTTCATATAATGAAGTAAATAGATCGTTATCACTGACGTGTTTCACGATTGATCTACAAATACAAGGTAATCTAATGTAATAATGCTACATGCTCTTATAGCTAAAAATTATGATCATACTTTTTCATTCGTCACAGGACTACGACATATTATAGCGATCCTTGAATCCTTGACCATGACCGCAACTAATTTATTGTGGACACGACAAACCGTGGACTATACGCCCCCATATGTACAACTCGAGATCGGAGATATGACGTTAATTCTGTAGAATGGCAACAGCTTTGTGTAAACCATCAATCTATTACTACAGTATATGATGCGCCGTGAAAAATATTCGAGGTCCAGACAAATAAAAGCTTTTACTCACCCTCTGCTATCACCTTTTTCACTCTTAGTTTCATGTTTCCAATTTCCACAAACTGACCAACAAAATCATTATCACTGCCACCATTGGCACCACTTGAACTGAAGTAGCCCATGGCTGATTTAAAGACGCTCATTTTGAACTAATATTTGTTTAATTATCTTAGGGAAATAAAGAGAAAAAGCTAAATTTTAATCAGCACCCTCTGCCTGGGTCCATTTTACAATGGCAGAAAATGATTGACAATTTGTCACATCTGGCAATTGGCACTAAAATGTTACCAGCTTTTTAATATTACCAATTAATTATGCAAAATTATTTGTTCGTCATCTGATGATCCATTTTAAACAGACCTCCAAAAAAGAAAGAAATTATCAATTCGTTTCGATCTTTTTTTTTATGTATGTTCACCGATTATTGTAAGATGCCTGGACCGATTTGGAGATTTGGAAAATTCTTTTTGGTTTGAAAGTGCATACTTGCGAAGTGGTCCCGTAGAAATTTTATCAAAATCGGTTGTGTAGTTTGAGGGTGAAGTCGGTTTTGGAAAAAGTTCTTGTAGCGGGAGCGAGGTGATATGCTCGACCGCCAAAAAGGGAAGATCTTCCAACCATGCATAGTGTTGCGCCTGAGGAACCGCGGCTCCGACGGTGTATCGTCGAAAGTTGTATAGTCAGTTGCAATTGCAACCAGAACTTTGTGATCCAGATGTAGAAACTGATGGCGCCATCTCGTATGATTCTTGTGAACTATAGTTCATTATTGTTTGTGGTTTTTAGTTCCTCGTAGTGGCTTAGAGGTCACCACATTCCTAATAAAAGTTTTATGGAACTTTTAAATTAAACATATCCATAAAACTATTTCTAGTATCTTAAATATCTTATATGTTACTAGTGATTGTAGGATCGAATGTAAGGTCGGTCTATGTAGTAAGTTAGTATTTACTTTTTAGAACTTAGAGGATTTTTTTTATTTATATCGTTTGTTTAGTTAATCCATACCATTTATTGATTGAAATCAGGACAAACTATAAAACAATAATGAATTGAATATGTTATTAATATTTAACTAGCCGCGGCCTCGAAATCACAGGTGGGCGTGGCCAAATAGCACGCTTTCTCACCTAACATTGTGGTGGGCGTAAAAGCAGTGAGGTAAAATGCAAGACAATTGGGTTGTCAAGTCATTTTTAAAAAGATCTGATTCGCAATCCTTTTCATGGAATAGCCTCTAGGAGAAGCTTTCTCTAATCAGATTTTAAAATAAGGTCTTACTTATTTAGATATTTGCAAAAAACCCATTGACCTTCATTTTCAAGCAAGGTCAAGCTTATTTGAGGAAGTGATGTCACAGTGAAGATTTTTTTGAGTAATGTTGGCAATATCTACTTTCAGTATTGTACTAAAGCGCCATTTTTAAAACGCGGTGTCACCTAAACAACTGCTTTTTCAATACAAAAACTGTTTGTTTAGTGACTCCACGTTTCAAAAATGGCACCACTGTATTATGTGTCAATGTCACTGTTATCTACCAACACAACAACTTGACAACAACCAACATAACGATGGTAATTTAAACAGTAGACATTGACAGTTGACAGATCTCATTGTTTTTTTTACTGCAGGCATAGGAAAAATGTAAACTTCGATTGATGTGTGTCGTCATTTCAAGTATAATGTTCAAAATTAAACTTAAAAAATCCTGATAAAATTGTCTATATTTTCGATTAAAGGCACCTTTAACACATTTATTTATTGTAGTTCTCTACCCAATTGAGAATAAACCGAGCGCGTAAAAAAATACGCAAAGTCCTTTAGGTAAAAAGGTTTTATACATAAACTTCTGCATTAATTAATAACAAATATCTTTTTTTAAATCTTCGGTAATTCATCTGCATTGATGTCGACTT
This sequence comes from Acrobasis consociella, assembly GCA_963555685.1. Classification (NCBI taxonomy): domain Eukaryota; kingdom Metazoa; phylum Arthropoda; class Insecta; order Lepidoptera; family Pyralidae; genus Acrobasis; species Acrobasis consociella. The sequence continues at coordinate 2,375,853 of OY743111.1, read as the reverse complement.
TGTTTTGGAGATTTGACACTTCTTCTATTACTTATTTACGGCGTAAGTTGCGAAAAATTAGCAAGAAAAACGAACCTTTGATGGTCTATAACTTACTAATGGCTTTTTATTTTAATATACTGTATCGGTACGATACAGACAAAATGTATAATCAGACAAAGCTATATCATGTAAAACTTTGGAGGTACAATGTGAAATAGTAGAATAAAACCCCCGAAATGTTCATAGAAAAATTATCGACTATTTCCTTAACATTAATAAAGCAAAATAGTAAGTTTGTAAAGCTATGTGAAATAAATCCCTTTAAGTGACCTGAATCTGACTGGTTGACTAGACATTTATGCATGTTTATAAATTTGAGGATTAGTTTTAAGTTTTAGACAAAATTTAGTTTTGGTTGCAGTTGAGGCTAGGTTGTAACGTTTGTGAGCCACACCGTTGCCCATGTGGTATTCGGGTGGATTCCAAGGGCTACCATAGACTTAGCTGCTCAAGATGCGCCGGCAGGTTTCCCAGACACCATAATCTCAACGATATTATCTGCAGAGCTCTGGTGTCGGCAAACATACGTAAACGCCCCGATGGGCTCACGTTAATACCATGGGAAAGAGGTAGGTGCCTACTTTGGGACGCCACATGCGTAAGTACCTTTGCTGCTTCGCACTTACCCCACACAACCCGGAAGGCAGGGTCCGCTGCAGAATCTGCCGCAAAAATGAAACACTCTAAGTATGCTGAGTTATCTCAATACATTTTAATGCCTTTTGCGGTGGAAACTGGCGGTCCTTGGTACGAAGAGGGGAAAAAATTTATCGCGAATTTAGGGCGACGCCTGCGCAACAACGGAGGTGATCCCCGCTCCGGAGCGTACCTCACGCAACACATCGCCCTGGCCATTCAGCGCGGCAACGCTGCTGGTATTACGGGCACTTTCAAGCCCGGTACGCTCAGGGGCGAGCTCTTCGATTAGTTATATTATACTCTTTTTTTTTTGTTCTTTTTATTTTAATTTATTTTTAGTTGTTTTCTTTGATTTAATTGTATGTAGTTTATGTTTTATTGTTTTAATTTAGGTAGGTTATTTAGTTTTTAGTTAAATAATTATTGTGTCCTGTATTTATTTCAATATCGAAGCTGTAATAAAGCTCCATTTAGTTTTTAGTATTCATTTATTTATAAGACATGATGTGGACGACTTCATGCATTCCTCAAAGACTAAATTTATAATTTATTTTCTTCTCGTCCTTCTGTACACATTTCTCTTTCTCTGAGATGCTCCGCCCAGGAGGTCCCAGGGGTGAAATTTTTCAAACGCGGAGACACTTAACGAAGGGTTTTTAGTAAAGAAAAACATTCGTTTAGGTGACTCCGCGTTTGAAAAATGGCACTTCAGGCACAAAATACATAATAGTACAAGTACAGAAGATTCACTCGGAAAAATCAATTAAAGGAATAGCGACTCTCGCTAAGACACAATTAAGTTCAATTCAAATCGCACAACGCTAATAACCTACACTTATATTTACCTAGACGTTCCATCTCTTTCTATTGCGTAACTCTTACCTTTTCTGCCGCACTGATTAGCCAAGCCGGCGCGGCCGCCGTACGTACTTTTTTTGTACTTGCTTCAGGTGCCATAGGCATAGAAATAGAAAAATCTTTAGCGGAGCATAGCTTTAAGTCTAGAACAAAAGATTTTACTCTTAATTTAGTTATTTTACTCTTAATTTAGTCTAGTTTGAAGTTGTCTACTTTGAATTACCAACTTCATTTCTTTCTTTCTTACTTGTGCGAAGTCGGTTTTGTGTTTTTGACGTGATAACGTCTTTAAAATCGTTTTAGTCGGGTGACATGTTCAGAAACTTGTGTCACACCTAGAGATGGGCGGCGGGTAAATACCCAATCCACCCATTTGGGAATATACCCGGTAGATTGGGTAAATACCCGGTATATACCCGTATCTACCCATTTGGTGGGTAGATTGAATTTTATGAGTAATTACTTCGCAATTCGTGTCGGAAAGTGTGTGCAAGCGCTGTAATATGCTAAAAATGCAGGTAGACGTCAAATCTGACATTAAAGTATATGAAACCACCATACTAATCATACTTTGATAATAGGCTTTTTTGATTTATTATCATTTTTTTGTTGGGAGGTGCGCAAAGACATACTTAAAAGTGGTTAAATGAGTAAGGAGATATAAAATGCGATGTCAATAGATGGGCACCCTCATACATGTATAGAGAGTAAGTATCTTTGACTGCTCATCCGAGAGCCAAAACTACTGATTTCAGGGTTGGTCTCGGAACAAAAGATATTCGTATAGACGAGTTCTTGGATACCCCATCAACTTGTCATAACATTTCCCACAAAATAGTATGCCGGGTATTTACCCGTATCTACCCGTTGTATGAAAACATACAAATTAACAGGTCAAAATTTACATTATTTGCTGGCAAACGTAAGAAGACCTAATAAGATGTGAAAATGAGCAATCAGACATCAAATGCGATGTCAATATACGAGCACCCTCATACATGTATAGAGATTAGGTAAATTTGACTGCTAATTCAAGAGCCTAAACTACTGAGTTCGGAGTTGGTCTCGGAACAAAAGATATTTGTATAGACGAGTTCTTCGATCCCCCATCAACTTGTCATAACATTTCCCACAAAATAATATGCCGGGTATTTACCCGTAACTACCCGTTGTATGGGAACATACAAATTGACAGGTCTAACTTTATATTTTTTGCTGGCAAATATTTTTAGACCTAACTAGATGTTAAAATGTGCAATCAGACATCAAATGCGATGTCAATATACGAGCACCCTCATACATGTATAGAGATTAGGTATCTTTGACTGCTAATATAAGAGCCAAAACAAAGGATTTCGGGGTTGGTCTCGGAACAAAAGATATTCGTATAGACGAGTTCTTCGATCCCCCATCAACTTGTCATAACATTTCCCACAAAATAGTATGCCGGGTATTTACCCGTATCTACCCGTTGTATAGGAACATACAAATTGACAGGTCTAACTTTATATTTTTTGCTGGCAAATATTTTTAGAGCTAGCTAGATGTTAAAATGTGCAATCAGACATCAAATGCGATGTCAATATACGAGCACCCTCATACATGTATAGAGATTAGGTATCTTTGACTGCTAATTTAAGAGCCAAAACTACTGATTTCGGGGTTGGTCTCGGAACAAAAGATATTCGTTTAGACGAATTCTTCGATCCCTCATCAACTTGTCATAACATTTCCCACAAAATAGTATGCCGGGTATTTACCCGTATCTACCCGTTGTATGGAAACATACAAATTAACAGGTCTAAGATTACACTTTTTGCTGGCAAACGTAAGTAGACCTAATAAGATGTTAAAATGAGCAATCAGACATCAAATGCGATGTCAATATACGAGCAACGTCATACATGTATATAAATTAGGTATCTTTGACTGCTAATTCAAGAGCCTAAACTACTGAGTTCGGGGTTGAACTCGGAACAAAAGATATTCGTTTAGACGAGTTCTTCGTTCCCTCATCAACTTGTCATAACATTTCCCACAAAATAGTATGCCGGGTATTTACCCGTATCTACCCGTTGTATGGAAACATACAAATTGACAGGTCTAACTTTATATTCTTTGCTGGCAAATATTTTAAGAGCTAACTAGATGTTAAAATGTGCAATCAGACATCTAATGCGATGTCAATATACGAGCACCCTCATACATGTATAGAGATTAGGTATCTTTGACTGCTAATTTAAAAGCCAAAACTGCTGATTTCGAGGTTGGTCTCGAAACAAAATATATTCGTTTAGACGAATTCTTCGATCCGCCATCAATTTGTCATAACATTTCCCACAAAATAGTATGCCGGGTATTTACCCGTATCTACCCGTTGTATGGAAACATACAAATTAACAGGTCTAAGATTACACTTTTTGCTGGCAAACGTAAGTAGACCTAATAAGATGTTAAAATGAGCAATCAAACATCAAATGCGATGTCAATATACGAGCACCCTCATACATGTATAGAGAGTAGGTATCTTGGACTGCTTATCCAAGAGCCAAAACTATTGATTTCGGGGTTGGTCTCGGAACAAAAGATATTCGTATAGATGAGTTCTTCGATCCCCCATCAACTTGTTATAACATTTCCCGCAAAATAGTATGCCGGGTATTTACCCGTATCTACCCGTTGTATGGAAACATACAAATTGACAGGTCTATGTTTACATTTTTTGCTGGCAAACGTTAGTAGACCTAATTATATGTTAAAATAAGTAATCAGATAACTAATAAGATGGCATCTGTATATTTAATATGGAAAGCATCAGTGATTTTACTGTTTTATATTTTTTTCTTTTAGAGATATTCATTGTTTTATACATTATATAACCTTTTTGTACATTTCTACACATAAATAGTGGACTCACACCAATTTTTAAATAAATATTCCAATCTACCCACCCAAACGGGTAGATACGGGTATATACCCGGTGCATATCGGGTAAATACCCAAGCGTGGGTAAATACCCGGGTAGATGCCCATCTCTAGTCACACCAAAACCTCACGAGCGCGATCGCAGGTATAACGAGAGAGAGACGGACCGATCTCCCGTCTCATCTCGAGCGCTGCCAGTCATTCCGTGAAACGACGTTATCACGTAAACATCTCGATCGTAAACCTGCTTTACAAACAACCAATTTTTGTAATAATTTCACGGTTCTATCTGGGAAAATAGTATTTAATTACTGGCAGTCTGAGTACACCATAGATACGATTATAAAGGCTCATTTACACAGTAAAATTATAAATCGATCGACTGAATCATGGGACTGAATAATGTCTGCAGTGACATAAACAAATAAACAGACATTCTTTCTTTTTTGTCTGTAAAATTTATTGTCTATGGCTTAATATTATTTTGCCTTTGGTTGGTTTGGTGAAGTTTGCGATTGTCCTCATTTTAATTTTTGTTGATTTACTGGTATTTTATTAGATTTATATGACACCCCAGTCGAAATTCCATGCCTGAATAACTTCAGACTGATGTATATTGCTTCTCCTCGTAATATCAACAATGGGCTTTGAATCCAAGCGATTTCAAGGTGACGTTGACGAAGAACTTATTTGCCCTATTTGTTCAGGAGTTCTCGAAGATCCCCTTCAGGTTTGTGTTGTGTGGTTTTGTGTTAACAAGTGAGTGCGTATCCTGTGTCAGCTAACTTAATCTAGTTGCCTCTGTTGCAGGCGCCTGCTTGCGAGCATGCGTTTTGTCGTGCCTGTATCACGGAGTGGATAAGTCGCCAGCCAACATGTCCCGTGGACCGACAAGCAGTCACGGCAAGCCAGCTGCGACCCGTCCCGAGAATACTACGCAACTTACTATCCAGGTACATGCTTTATTAAAGTTTCATAACAATGCATGAATCAAATTACTGGTATAAAGGTATGTCTAGGTATCTCTTTCTTGTTGTACAGATCATTATATTTCTCGCTTCTGGTTTTCCTCTATTAAAGTTTGTAAACATTAATTTCTCCGGAATGTGTAATCATCTAAGTTTATATCCTTTACTAGTATTTTCCTGGGTACCTATATGAGAGGATACACAATAATTGTGTTGTGATATATCTAATTATTTCTTAGTTATTGATTTACACAGCATTTCAATGCTCTCACAATGACCTAAAACCTGACCAAGTTTGCTGGAAAATGGCAGGCCGCATTCAATCAGTCATTTTGGAACTTTTTGTGGATGTTAAGCAGCTGAAATGATGATGATTTAAGTGATAATTAAATACTTAAATTGTCATCATTTAAGTTTCGGTAATGAAATCCTAGAATGATTTGCAGTCAGTCTTTTTATCTAGACATCAACAGCATACGATTATGGAATTTCTTTTCATAAAACACTATTTTTTATCTATTGTCTAACCGAGGCTTCAGTTCACTTGGTGTGACTTTGCCAGCCTCATGTTCCAGCTGCCATAACAGCTCACAAGAAATAGTAGATGGCTTTTGTCATGTGCAATAGTGGATTGCTTAACATCTTAGTCCGACTAATAACTGGTCATGGAGATTGGTATACTGGTCACATTCCAGCAATACATGTATCAAGTCCTGTAACTTACTACAGTAATTACATAAGTCTGAGCGGGTTACTCTCATCAATAAGTGAAATTTATTCAATGCCTTGACTTGATCAGCCTTCACAGTAAAAAATGTTCCATTGAAAGTCTAGCTCAGTCAAACCAAGGAACCAAATTCATTCACCTTTGAATGGTTTTGTACCAGATACCTTTTGTCTCTAAACATTTCAAAACCCGTTGACTGAAAGTATTAAAACAATACTCTGTTTCAGACTAAGCACCCGCTGCGACAACTCCGTTCATGGCTGTACCGCCATTTTAAAACTGGACTCCTTGCCTGCTCACCTAGCTGAATGTAAGTTTTTTACTTTACTTGTCTAATATGTTCTTGTATAACATGGTGCCCCATCAGCTGCACTAAGCTTGACCTGTTTGAGGCTGCAGTGCTGTGAAAGTTGAGACTTCTAGACGGGAAGAAAATTTATCTTATTTTGAGCATTTGTAACTAGAAGATGGCCAAATGTGAAAGTTATTTTATACATACATACATGTTTTAACCATGAGCATGTTGGTTCTTATGGTTATAAGCAGATAGAACCCAGGGTCTCAAGACCCAAAGGCCACAAAGGCCACATCTCTCAGTAAAATAATAGATAAAAGATTTCTCATTTACTCATTATTAACATTTGTTAATTGATATATTAAGTTAATTATATCAATTACTTAATTGACATAATTAACTAAATCCTATGTGGATTTTAGTAGTTATCTAAAGACTAATTTAAAGATTAAACTTCATTAATTAGTGTATTAGTAGTATAAATCATGTTAGAACTAGTTAATGCTCTTATGCAAGCAGATTCTTGAATATCAATATGTGGGGTAACGCAACCATATCATTCAGTTCTGATTGAAAGAATTTTTTAATGGCAATGTATTTCTGGGTTAGTAGATGTAAGTATTACCAAGATTAGTAGATTTCTAAGGCCGCTCTCGTAATAGGCTTTTTTAGTGTAGGTATTTTTTTTTCAGTTCTCCTTATGAATTTTTTTTTTCAGTTCTCATTATGATTTTTTTTTTCGGTTCTCATTATGTTACTTTTTGATATGAATAATAAAAAGAATTATTTTAAAATACCGTATTCCTCTGTTTTGTTGCATTATTTGTGCAACGATTGTTTATAAAAAAACGCCCTCAAAAGACAGCAGTTTTGAATTGATATTAATAATGAAATGTGTGTCGACAATGAAATTGTTTTCAGTATCTTATGATTTAAACCCAGTCATCTCAATGTAGAAAAACTTATCTCTGGTATATCATCAATTTATTTGGATTTGGGGGCTCAACCCTTCCCCTTAAATGCATTAGAGTCTCTCCATGAAAAATTATAGGCTCCCGGTACGCAGAACTCGGCCGCACTCTGCTGAGCCTGGCGGTGTAAAAACTATCAATAAACAGGCTCTTATAGCTTTAAAGCTGGGCACTGACGATCAGTTTTTCCCATCGGTTGAACTAACGTCCATCCAAAATTTGATCGTGAATGTCGAATCATCACGCCAGAGTTTGAACTGACGGCGCGTCCGGAAATTTTCCGTGGCTACCCTAAATCCGTCAGCGTCGCGCCAAACTGACCGTGAGTGGGCGATCGTCATTCCAATGGCGTCAGTCCGATCGCAGCGCCCGGCGCCCGCGATGTTTGAGCAATCGAAAACTGAAGAGTCGGAGTGACGCCAGTGAATGGGGAAATCTAGTTAGTCTAAAACCATTTGGAGTGACGCCACAGTTTTACGTCTAAACTGACGCGAAAAACTGATCGTCAATGCCCAGCTTTAAGTGTTCAACTTGATAAAACCTACCCTTTTCAAGCCCCAAACCAAAATCCTAGATCCGTCACTGATGATATCATAATTGCAGGTGAATTCAACCCCAAAAGGCCGATGCCATGCGAGAAAGGGTGCGGCCTAGTGATACCCAAAGACGAGCTATCAGAGCACAACTGCGTCCGCGAGCTGCGGGCCCTCATCGCCTCGCAGCAGGGCAAGCTGACGGAGTACCAGCAAGAATTGGCTGAGCAGCGGCTTGTCATCAACGAGCACAAGCGAGAACTGGCGCTATTGAAAGTAATTATTTCTACATTATTTTGCATCTTGCCCAATGGACTGTCGTTGCTTTACACATTAATACAAAATTTTAAAAAGTAATTACTAATTTTTATTTCGGAAAGGTGGAAATGGAAATCAAAATAGTGATGGGTTGCTAATTCCTATCAACATGATATATTATTTATTTTTAGTTAAAATCTCACTGCCTAGTCAAAAACGCATTTTAGGTAATGAAATCCTTTGGCTTACTCACTCTCACACGGAAATCGTAGCAGCTGACAGTTCACTTTCTTTGTCAAACCATATTCACCTTTATTTGTGTTTGCAAAATGCACAGTACAGCCAGGCTTGTGTTGTGGCACTCCCCATTTAGGTATCGAAAATATACCCCTAAGTTATTACCAGAGATCGGAATTAGGTGTGTGAAAATACCTAAAGTTTGCAGCGTGACATAATATGGAAAAAAAAACCGAAACTAAACCGGTAAAATCCAAAACCGGGTTAACATAAGTGGTTGTGACAGCTCCATATTATGTCCCGCTGCGAACTTTACGTATTTTCACACACCTAATTCCGATCTCTGGTTATTACTATGCGCGCGGCGACCACTCCAGAGTAATAAGAATGAAATTAGCTTGCAATAGATTTCTGGGTTACTAAACGAACAGGTGCTGAGTTCTGACGCAAGCTAAATTAAACCATATCGTTAACAACATTGAGTAGATATTTCTTTGAATTTCTTTGCTGAGTAAGATTTCTGTACGTGAGTACAGAAGTCTTACTCAGCAAAGAACTTATTCCGTGGTATAGCTTGAACAGATGCTTGAAATACTTTTGCGGCCGCTAACGGCGCCGCGTGTCCACAAACGGCTGTGTTCAAGCTATTCTATGCATTTCATGGATAGAAATAAAGGTGACTATGGTTTGACAGTAAAGTAGGCTGCCAGCCGCCGCCGTTCCAGTGTGAGTCGGTCCTAAGACCTATTTACACTGCAAGTTTCTTGCCTGTTGCATACAATTCAATAATAATTAAATAAAAAGTATAAACAAATGGTCAACCATACAAATCATTTTTGCACAGTGTAAATTGGCCTTTAATTGGAATGGGACAGTATGACCTGATCCGTATGATATTCGCATGTAATATTATAAAGGCGAAGGTTTGTGTGTGTTTGTTACTTCTTCACGCGCAAACGGCTCGACCAATTTTGATAAAATTTGGTATGCGGGAAGCTGACACCCTGGATCGGAAACACTGCGGGACGCAGGTAGTTAAAATTATATAATTTGGCCGTAAAACGCTTTCCAATGGTACGACACGCGAAAGTTTGACTTTTCATGGTTTTGGATTTCATCTTCACTGCAGATAATAGTTGCGTGCGTAGCCGCTATAAAGGATTAACAGCTTAATGGAGTGTGAAGTGTGAACATAAGGGGCGGGCGATAAAGTAGCATCTAATACCCGCATGTATGCTGTCTAAATACCGGAGTTTCTTTTCCCCTTCTTCACCGCATTCCTCAAGGGTCTCAACGTTTCCAACACGCTTACGTTCAAAGGACGTTGTTTTTTGGTATGTTTGGCTGGACCACGCGACTTGTTCATTCTATCTCAGTCACAAACTACGTGCGAAAGAGATAGCAGAATACGTCGCGTGATGCCGCGTCTCTGTCCCACGTAAAGTTTGTGACAGAGATAGACTGAACACGTCACGTAGTCACGCTTAACGCAGCGTACGCCGTAACTCATATACAAATAACATAGTCTATTACAATACAATTCGTGAGGAAACCTTCACATTATTACAATACAATAACCTATATTGCACAAAATAAATAAATACAGGACATTATTATCTTAAAAACTAGGAAATACGCTAAAGGTTAAAATAAAAACTATTGAGCTTACTAGAATGTAAAATTGAAAAGTCACTGGTAAACCAAGCACTGTATTATTTCTGCTAAAAATCGTCAGTGTGTGTGTCTATTTCCATGCAGAGACACCGACAAGAGCCTGGCTCTTAAATGAAGAAGTATTTAGTATAATAGAAATGGTGATATAAGTTTGACACTATTGTTTGTCTGTTTGTTGCGTCGTATCTCTCGAACGGATGGACCGATTTCGACGCAGTTCTTTTACGCGAAAGCAAGTTTTCTTGCGTTGCTTCTTATCTATTTTTGATGGAAATCGGTTCAGCTGTTTAAAAGTTATGTTGGACAAACGCTTGAAATTCGAGGGTTTTCTTGATCTGCCTCTCAATAAACTTGTGCCGTTTTATTATAAAACGCACACTAACTCTAGGACCTAGTGTAAACCATTATTCACTCACATGAAGTAGACAGTGGGTTTCTTCTTTTGGGCGGATAATGATTTCAACCAAGTACTAAAGTTAAACCACGTTTTGTAATAAGATTGGTGAAATTTCCCTATGGTTGACTAGAAGTAAATGTTCTCAGCATTTAGTCCGCCATTTGTTAAAATTATATTTGTACTTGTAATAAAGTTTGATAAAATAAAATAAATAAAAAATGTAGATAATCGTGTCTGACTCGGTAACTGTGTTCGAATCATAATTTCAGCCGCATAACGTCCACTGGACATCTCTCCCGAGGATTCCCAAAAGTAGTGTCTTTGAGCCGTGCGTGTGTTGCAGGAGTTCATGCGCGCGATGCGCGTGTCGAACCCCGCGATGCGCGCGCTGGCGGAGCAGATGGAGCGCGAGGAGGTGTCGCGCTGGGCCGCGTCGCTGGCGCGCGCGCGCGTCACGCGCTGGGGCGGCATGATCTCCACGCCCGACGACATGCTGCAGGTGGTAATAGCGCTTGTGCACTTTTTTCTCTAACCCTTCAGCTGTCGGCCGTTCCGCGTAATGTAATGCCTTACGTGTCGGCGCCTTGCGCGCTGCGGCACGCGATTTGAGTGCTGACGGGAATCGTCGTCCCATGCCTTGTTGTTTATTCAAACCCATACAATGCTTACGTTGTTGGATTCGTGATAACATCAGCTAGCGTTTGTTTATAATTTGAGCCCCGATAGTTGATTGGCCTTGGAACCACAATGCGATGAATGTTGAGAATCAAGATTTTTTTCCCTTTGTACTTACTTTATAAACGATTTTTAAATAAAGTTCAAGAATTTAGACCCCTAATTTTATATTTTACTTAAAGCTTACGGTATACCTAATATATATGTATAAAAAAACAACATCATTCCATAGCAAAATATTTAGAAAATCAACACTGAACGTATAAAAAAATACAGAAATTCGACAGAAGAAGGGTCATTTTGGTTAAGTATTTTCATCAATTATTTAAATAAAACCTATGTAGTATTATATATTTCTAGAAAGCTGCTTCTTCTTACAAGAGAGTTGAAGCATCCTCGAACTGCATTTTTGTGTTTCTGTAAAACTACACAAAAAAAACTGAACCCTATTCTTAGAAAGCCTAAATGACGGCTCCTAAAACCACTTGTGTAAACATAAAATGAAGTAGTTTTACGAAGCAATAAATCATTGGTTTGGTCCCCATTGAAACAAGTTTATGAATATAAAAACAACTCGAGCTGGTATTCATTCTAAACCAAAGAAACAATGCTTTTTTGTTTCATGATTTTTTGCGCTAAAGTCCCAAGAAGCCATTTTGAATTATGACGAATCTAACAAGTATGGATACTTTATTTCGGCTTCTGTATATTTTAGGTTCCAGGAGGAGTGTGGAGGAGGAGGAGGAATAAAAAAAATAGTACTTTCAAACTATTTTTTTTATTTTTCACACAGCAAACTGTCATCATGTCGGAAGGTGAAATTTCGCCATTTCGATTCGATGTTTTTTGGAATGCAATTATCTTTGATTCTATAGAATTTTGAGAGTTTTTCCCATACAACATTTGTTTTAGTATTAAATAATCTTTTCACACACATATAATATTATTCAATAGCTCTCTGCTAACACATTGAATTAATCGCGTGTTAGTCAGGTTACACCATGTCACATCGAGTTCGGTCAGAAAATGTATTTTTATTCAAAATTTCACGTTGAATTACGTCCAATGTTAGTAATAATATAAAAAAGAAACTTAACGGGGCATTATTCACACAAAAACAGTAAAACTAGTTTGCTCTGTATTGTTCCGCAACACTCGAAAGTGACAACCACAATGAAGTGGGTTAAACGTCGCGTACTGACAAGTTTAACAATATTTTTTTTGGTTTTGCGGCATTGGATGCTCAAATTTTTAGGTATTTTGTTCATTCACTTGAACTTAGCTGTTATCCTGTGTCAACCAAAAATGTAAAGAAAGCATAGACAATTAATAAATCGAGTGTAAAGAGAGCATAGTCGAACTGGTGAATATTCACCAAGTGACATTTAGTCGCAATGTTTTGACAGGTGAATATTCACCAACTGACACCTGAAAGGCTAAACTTCTTTGGGCGCGTTTTATTACAAAAAATCCATTCGTGACTCACTCCAAATTTTTACTTCTGTCGGGATTCCCGGAGTTGCCTGGAGGGTTTTTTTTTTGGATGGATGGGTGGGGAAAATAAGTGAAACATTTTTCCGTCATTCAGTTTTTTTAATAAAAACTGAGATACCTGCCGACATCACTTTTACGGTTATCGTGACGTTTTTTCTGACATAAGGTGGTCATGAAAAGAGAAATTCGGAATGAATCTAATAATAACTTTCTTAATATAAAATGACAGTCTCACATCAATACTTGCAAAATCTAAGTACTCGTATATATTATATAAAAAACGCGTGATATTATATATATATGTATGTCTTCTCAACTAGCATGCTTAAAATAACAATGATGTGTGTAAACAGATGATGATCAAGCGGAGTCTGTCAGAGTCCGGCTGCCCACCGCACATCATCGATGAGCTGATGGAGAACTGTCACGAGAGGCGTTGGCCACCAGGCTTGTCTTCCCTCGAAACCAGGCAGAACAATAGGAGGTAATTTAACTTTTAATCTACCATTTTTCGAGATCTCAGTATATTTTCTTTTTCGAATCCGTCTTACATCTTTATTTCGCGGTCGCAATGACTATTATTAGTCGTATAGAGTCGGCCAGTGACCACGATGGCAGAAGGACCGTCGGAATATCTGGCAAAAAACGATATTCATCGCGGTAAGTCCCGTAATACTAATAACAGTAGGAGGTAATTTAACTTTCAAACTATCATTTTAGAAGATCTGAGGAGTATTATTTTCTTCTTTGTATCCGTCTTATATCTTTGATTGTCTGTTTTTAATGAGCAACGCTGGTGTTAGATTCTTCAAGCTGCTCAAAGGCATCTGACGAAGCTGCCATACAATGATGACAGCCGGGACGAGACTAACGCCTTACCGTGCCTTACGATGCACGTAGGAGCTTAAGAAATTATTCTTCAACCTCTTATCTAACTGTGGACATTGGAGATCATTTTCCATCTTGATCATACCTGGGATCGAACCCGTGACTTTCTGGGTAACGGACAGGCATGTTAACCTTTACGCCACGGAGGTCTTCAATAAATGACCAGAAATCACGCGTGGGTTCGAAACCCACTCGAGGCGAAATTTTTTATCACATGATTTAATTTGGATAATAGTAATGCTGTTATGGTCGTGTGGTTTCCGGCAGAGTAGAATAGGACCACTCCGAGTCCTCCCGTGGATGTCATAGAAGGCAACTAAGGAAATACAAGCTAAATAAAGCTTATAAAACATCATCAGACCTCTCCAACCCGTCTGGCCAGGAGAGTGGAGGCCAAATTCTCTGGTTGCTCTTACCAAAGGCTTTAGTAGTACAGAGGGTCGTGCTCCTGCAGTGGAGACTAAAAAGACCTGATGATGATGATGAAGAATGCTCATCATCATTTCAGCCGCATAACGTCCACTGCTGGACATAGTCCTCTCCCAAAGATTTCCAAAATGACTGATCTAGAGCGGCTTGCATCCAGCGCCTTCCAGCGACTTTGGTTAGGTCGTTATGAAGAATTTTGTTAAAAATTAATGTTTTTTTTTAATGTTTCCAGACTATACGAGAAGTACGTGTGCAAGCGAGTGCCGGGCAAGCAGGCAGTGCTCGTACTGCACTGCGACAACGCGCACGTAGACGAGCACATGATGGTGGAGCCCGGTCTTGTCATGATCTTCGCTCACGGCATCGAGTAACGGCATCCCACCCCCAGATGCCTGCGAGACACTGGAACAATATCAACTGGAAACCTTTGACACTTCCCATCGAGAGATTCCCTATTGGAGTCAGTGACATGTGATGTGTGATACTCATCGAGATGCTAGGACTGTGAAATAATTGGATCGTTGAATAGTACCTGAGTGACTGAGATGTGCTTGATGAAGTATTAAGAAAATGAGGTTTTAAACTCAAAATACAATGTTTCATCGAATTGAACTCTTTTCTGAGATCCTACAAGCTCATCTATAGCGCTCTTTTAAAGTAGTAGTGATAAAAAATTAACTCAACAACCATAAGTTTGTATTATGTGTCTAATGGAGACATAGACATAAATAACTTGCACAAAACATCTACCCTAGACAAATACATGTGAAGTGCCTTCACTGCCAAACGGACCCAGGCATAGCAACTACTTTGGAAAGCGAAATAGCCAAAAATCACACCAGCAATTTGACAAGGGACATTGCATGTGGATGACCATGTAATGATGGTGGGAAACGTGTCATCATACTGATGTCTAACGAAACCCATGAAGATTTTCAATCAAGACGTACAAACCTGCGTTAGAACTCAAAAAATCTCACCAAGCTGGAAACCCTTAGGGCCGCGCTACACTGAATTGGCATGGCATGGCATGGCAGAGACGCGCCTGTGCTGTGAGTCGCCGCGTCACCGCGATCAGTCGCGAGCCAACTCGCGGCGGACGCACGCCACGCTTGCAGTGTTGCCACCTCAGTGGAATTTCCACTAAATCTGGCTAACCAAAGTTAGGTTTTACCACAAATTTTGGTTTTAGTTAGAGTACTAGTACTTATTCTGTGCTATTAATTTGGAATAGTGTTTTTGGTAACTACATTATAAATACTAAAGTTGTGATTATTTTCACATGTCCATATATAACCGTTTAGCAGATAGAGGGGGAACACGTGACTTTAACAAAAAAATTCAGACACGGAACCCTGAATCGAAAAATTGAAAGACCTATTCAACGATACCCCACACAATGTGTTTGTAGAGAAAAAAATATTGACTTCCACTTTACTCGTATGGCAGCTATTCTAAAAAAAAAATTTTTTTTACATATTTAATTTTACGAATTTTTTGCCATGATTGATCTACATATCCATGCCAAATTACAGCTTTCTATTACTTGTAGTATTTGAGTAGGACCGTGGATGGACAGTCAGACAGACATGGCGAAACTATAAGGGTTCCTTGTTTACTACGGAACCCTAAAAAACCGAGAAAATTCCAGTCTAGAAAAATTGTGGTTCAGTGTTGCTAGTTGCGAAAAAAACTGCAAGACCAATGACATTGTACAATATATATGATATTATTTGATATGAGTGTTGATGGTTTCTAAAAGTATTTTTAAGTATTAAAAATGTTTGTTTGTAGTAATAATTTTGTAATGAACGTCTGATTTGTAAAGATATTGGGTGCAAAATCGGGGGGCGTGGCGTATACGAATCACATTCTTACGCAAAACTGACTTGTTAGAGGTATTGATATTAATTTGTAGTAAAAATGAAATTGAACATTCCGGAGAGGAAAGGACTTTACGCCAAAACCGTGCTGTATCTCTGTCAATAAAGCACCGTTCAGTTATTACGTAAGATGATTTAGTGGGGAGGGGTCGACCATGTCTTATTTTAGAAGTAAATATACCTTTTCAAATACAAAAATCGCGTGACTGTACGTTAAATAAATTTATGAAAAAAAATGAGTGATAAAAAAGGGTAACTGAACACAAAAAAAGAGAAAAAATTGCCTCTGTATGTTCACGTTAATCTTCGAAAGTACTGGCCAGACATTTACGCGGTTTTCGATAATAGATTAAGCTCAGTTCAGTTAAGCTCAGTTCAGAGCAACATAAAGGCTTTGATTCATTGAAATTTGATATCAGGAAAATTCATTTTTAAATTTCACGCAAACACAGTTGCGGGCACCAAGTGGTATGACTATATATGTTAAAAGCATAGACATAGAATTTTTATTAGAAGGATAAGTAAAAAGCATGACAAGGAAGGGGAGGGCTTTTTATTAAACTCTGCGTTACGTAATGTGTGGACGGCCCTTAACGGCTATAAGACATCTCAGCTTTGGCATAAAGTCAATATAAAAGAGGAACATTTCAATTAGCTAATAAATGCCAGTAAAATGTTTTCCAATGAAATATTTTACATTTTTTTATAAACAGTGATGATTGAGTGCTGTGTTAAGATATAATCCGCCTTATTATAAAACGTGGACTAACCCAAAAAAGGACTAACTTATGGTTTAAACCATTTTCCATTTAAAATAGGTTGACATTTGCCGATCTCTACGTATTTAGGGTCAGTTCAGCTGATAGAGAGGAACGCAGCGGAGAGGATTTTTTATGACACTCGAAAATAAATTTTAAACTATTACCATAAAATGCGAACATGCTCGCATTTTGTCATTTTTAAACGTTAATACGGTATCTAATGAGTTGGTAAATTGCTTAAGTATTTTTCCTTTCTGTCGGAACTGGCCTTTAGTGTCAACTTTCTTTGGGCGGGTAATGGTACCAAGTACTAAGTTTAGTCCACGTTATATAAAAAGGCTATTAGTGTGTATTTTTTTAATATGCATCGTATTACTGCCTTTTTGAGTGTTCCAAAATTTTATTCCTGTATAATGAGACTTAACAATCGTTTTAGTTATTAGTTTACATGTTTTGTTTGTTTTTTAATTGGTGTAAAATTTAATATATTTAGCTCAATCGCAATTAAACATGCCTATTGGATATTTTCTATCTAATTTGTGTTTTATTGACTTCCTTTAGACCCGAAATTACTTCTGTTTTCTGTATGCACCGTTAACAGTTCGATGAAGTTGCGGTCTCCGAGATCGAAAGACTTGAGGTCGTTACATCTTAGGAAAATATTATAGAGATTGATGTGAATACGTGATAGGGTGTTTCTTCAGAGTGCCTTTTTTTACTGTCACACGGTCTTTATTCCTAACTTAACCAATGTATGGTTTTAAAACCTATTGCAGGAGTTACTTTGGTCATACCCCTATACAAAATCATAATTAAATAAGATACATAATGTACAGTAATTTTTTAAATAATATTTGAATGCCAAAATCGGGAGCAAATTTGCTGTTCTCCGCGTGTCACACTTACGCGCGCGCTTTTGCCTTCGTATAACTTTTTTGTTTATCACCCAATCAGTAAATTTTGTATTTCTAACTGTTTATGATTAAAGAATGCATAGTTGTACAAAAAATGGTAATTGTATCTCTTAAATAAAAAAAGTTATGAAGCATTTAGTCTCTGTCACACGATTTTGCTAATTTCAAAAAACGATACAAAACAGCTCATAACTTCAGAACGAGTTGAATCATAGGTACAAATTTTAGTTGCGCGGATAAACAGTAGCGACCCGTCATTGGTGGGGAACTCATGCGCTGCTCACCGGTTGTCTGCAAATAAATACAGTAGATGATAATTCATAACTTTCCTTTCGGGACAGGACAGTCGATAGGATAATGTATAATTAGTTTTGGCTCTACGAGCAACCATAACTGGCTGGATCGAAACAAAAAAAGTAAACGCTTTTTCTGAACGAAAAGTCATGTTGACATGACTTCTTGACATTGTCTGTCATGTCAAAGTCAATTCAATTTGTCACAAAATTGTCTGTCATTCCGCTTGATTTTGATCTAGTGATTTTGCAAAATAAATTATAAACAAATCGTGGAAGGCTAAAATCATGTCTGAAATGGAGGTATCGGAGGGCAGTAATGATGGTGCCAATGATTTAAGTAAGTGAACGGAGCATTATATTATTTTTTAATAAGTTTTGGCTAAAAATAACATGGCCAAGTAAGCAGATGTTAACCTGTTTGTTTTTGGCCGGTGCGTATAGTTTTTCTTGATTTTCGACCTCTGTTGGGCTTTTAATTGCCAATAACTTTACAAACAATAAAATAAAACTAGCTTGTTTTCGCTCGCTTTCTAAAGTAAGTACTCTCGTAGGCCAGCATTTTCTACAAATGCTGGCCTACGAGATGATGATGAGATACCCGAAGATGATTTGGCTAGCTTGAAGATTCATGTCGATAGTACTTAAGTAGGCACATTATGCAAGCCACAGCTTTATAAAGTCAGGTCATAGGTCATAGGTATACAGTCAGGACAACAAAGCAAAGTCTTATTCCTTCCATAAACAATAATTATTTTCGATGGTTAACATCTTTTCAATACATCAATTTGTGAGCCGTGTGGTTTACGGCAGAGTAGAATAGGGCCACTGCAAGTCCTCCCATGGATGTCGTAGAAGGCGACTTAGGAAATACAAGCAAAAAAAAACTTATAAACGTCAATGAGACCTCTCCAACCCGTCTGGCCGGCGTGGAGGGTGTAGGCCGAGTTCTCTGGCTGCTCTGGCCAACTATGGCTCTGGTAGTACAGAGAGGGTCGTGCTCCTGCAGTGGAGATGGAAGGACCTGATGATGATGATGAATACATCAATATCAGCCTATGCATTAGCTTATTTTATAAACGTGAAATAGACTTAATAATAGGTTCTTAAATCTTACAAGTACCACCAGGGCTTTGCCCAGCAGTTGACACTACATCTATTTATTTATTTGTTTATTCATTAATAGCTGATGCCCGCGACTTCGTTCACGAGGACTTTATGATTCCGGCATATAAATATGCTCATAAGGCTGAACAACTTTTGCTAATGCGTCATTAATATATATTTCTAACAGTTTAGCTGGACCATTATGTTTCTGAATCAGATGTGCCAGACCTTAGATTTTTAACCTCAACCAAAAATGCTCATCAGGCTGAACTAAATTTGTAAAGGCGTCATTTTTATATTTCTTATAGTTTAGCTGGACCATTATGGTTCTGCATCAGGTGTTCCAGAACTTCGATTTTTATAACTCAACAAAAAATGCTCAGTAGGCTAAACAACTTTTCCTAAGGGGTCATTTTTATATTTCTTGTAGGTAAGCTGGACCATAAAGTTTTTGCATCAGGTGTTCTAGATCTTCGATTTTTATATCTCAACAAAAAATTTTCATCAGGCTGAACTACTTTTGCTAAAGGCGTCATTTTTATATTTCTTATAGTTTAGCTGGACTATTATGGTTCTGCACCAGGTGTTCTATTTTCCAAAATCAATTATAGCCTATATGTTGCTCAGGCTTAACAGCTTTATAACAAAAAAGTTTCATTCGAATCCGTCCAGTATTTCCGGAGATTAGCGAGTACATACAGACAGACAAAAAAATAACAAACTTTATTGTGTTCTGTTACTTTTTTTTATCGCCCACACCCATTTTTTGTTAATTTTATCAAATGTACAGACACGCGGTTTCTACTGTTTTATTATATGTATTGATGATTAGCCTTTAATTGCCAACGGTTCCTAGTCAGCTAGCCCATAGGTAGTCAGTAGTTGTGTCTTGGGACACTAAGGCCTTCTCCACCTTCTTCCAAGGTTCTCAGAATTTTGCTTTTGTCTGCCATAATGGGCCCCAACTATTTACAGGCTATTAAAACAACCAACATTGACAATTTACATCTTACCTTTACCAATCTTTATTTTAAACTAGTTAAGAATAAAGATAGGTACCTAAAACTAAAAAAAGGTGCTAAAGCACTAAATGCTTGACTAAAGACTAAAGCTATATAAACTTTTGATTAGAAAATCCCTGAGATAAATCTGGCTTTGTACTGTGCTTTTTCTTTTAAATTGTATTTGTGTACAATACTTATGTGTATGATTTTTAAGGTTCCATAGTAAACAAGTCCTCTCATTTAATTAAAAGTTATAGGCTACCTTAAAAATGTACTTGAAAAAGGAAAATTTCATATCAATTCAGTAGAAAATTTGAAAATTTTAGTGGCATTAACTCAAACTCGGCATTCATAACTACGGAACCCTGCGTGTGGCCCGAAACACAGTCGGCATTTACAATGAACTTCTGGCACAGTTTTAAAGATTGTATTTTAGAAGTGGTTACAGCAACCTTGATAATTTTTATTACAGTGTTGCTTGATCGGGTGTTTCTGAGACTGGGCAATGCTGACTCGGACGAGCAGCTGGAAAGCTGCCTCACCCGGTTCCTGTGCCCTGTCATCCTCAAGCTATCATCTCAACATGAACAGGTATCTATGCAGGATAACATTTCACGAGTGCCTATTGCACAAGGAAGTAGGCTAGGATAACTTTTGAGTGAAACTGAAAATGGGGGTGGAAATAATCGACTACTGGATATGACACCTTGTTTAAAATATGCCAGAGCGAAAGATAAAAATAGTCCCAACGCAAAATCAATGCAAATTAAAATTGTTTCAGTAGTTTTGTTTTAAAAAACATTCATACTATCACGCCTGTTTTCCCACAGGGGTAGGCCTCTGCCTACAATCGACTATTGAGAGTTACTCGCTGCGATCCTGACAGACCTCTTTCGTTTTCATTTACACTCATTAATCTCAGTTTGGTTTTCAAACCAAAATCACAAGAAATATGTTCCCTCAGGTGCGAACCAAAGTGATGGAACTGTTGGTGCACGTCAACAAGCGTGTGAAGTGCCGTTCGGATGTGCAGTTGCCTGTGCAGACATTGCTGCAGCTGTACCGGGATCCCAACGCTAACAGCTTCATTATTGTGAGTATACCATTCTTTAGTAGGCTTCATCTTATTTACCATGGGTGCAGTCTAGAACCCTGCGACTCTTTGAACTTTATATACTCCATTTGTTTAGGTATTTCAATAAATGTAAACAATCTTGACATGTCTTTTTATTGAAATATACACTTTATAATCAATACATATATACATACATACTATCACGTCTTTATCCCTAATGGGGCAGACAGAGCATTTTGGGTAATATAATCAATACCTTTGCAAATTACAAAGTAATTATGTAATTTATAACATAATTACTTTGTAATTAGCAAAATTATTGATTTATAAAGTGTGTATTTCATTAAAAAGACATGATGATAAATCTACAATCTTACATTAAATTTCATGCAGTTTTTAATGTACTCTAACCGTCGTTTACACCATTCTGCCTATAATGGTTCATTTATTTTACTAAAACACTTAATATCATTCAGTTCTTTTACTGCAAGCTGAGCTAGCTTCTTTTGCCTTGTTTCGTTATTTGAGGTCGGCCCTCCTCGTACCTCGATTATGTAAAATACCGAAAACCGAGCTAGTGATTATGTAAAGTACCTAATCATACATACAGCTTTATTGTGATGTTGCATTGACAGAACTTCACTATAATCTACATCACGATGGGCTTCGGGCGGCTGCCGCGTGAGCAGCAGCTCAGCCTGGCGCCGTCGCTGCTGGAGGCACTGGAGAACAAGCCGCAACCGCATCAGGACGGGTATGGCCGTTTTTATGTATCTGCAAGTTCGTGTGCTGATAACAAGCTGCTAATCTATATAAGTACTAATAACAAGAGCAAAGCAAAAAAAAATTTCCAACATCAATAAATTTGAATAACAATGTCAGACTTATTTATTATTTTATGTAAGAGAGTAAGAAGCTGATACATGGAAAAAGAAAGGCCAGCAGTGTTGTCTAGCAGTGTTGAGGGAGATAGTATAGGTTAAAAATATAACTCAACAATGCACACATATTCATCATATTATATTGATTCAATACATTTTTAACCCGTTGTATGTATGTTTCTATGATGGTATCTTGTAACTCGTGACTAGATTTTCGGAAACACTTTAAAATTTCAATTCAATCACTCAATTCACTTTAAAAATAAATAATGATAATAAAATAAAATAAATAGTAGGGCTCCCATGCAACAAACATGTTTTTTTTATAGGAACCCTTCTAGCGCGATTCCGACTCGCACTTGGCCGGTTATTAGTTTTTTTTCCTGTATTTGTATTTTGTTGTTTCAGATTGTTGATGCTAGTAATGCCTCTGCTGGGAGACATCAAGGAATCGGAGCTGAACCTAAAGGAGAAGCCCAAGGTGGCTTCGTTGGTGCTCAAGTTTGCTACGGATGTACTTCTGTTGCCTTACAGGTTTGTGAGAAATCGCTACTTGTATGTTTGCAAACTGACTTAAATATAATCAGATAAGTATAGAAAGATTATGACGTCTTTATACCTAACAGGGTAGACTGGGCCTAGCGAATAACTGTACTAGGGTGTTGGAAAGTAGCCGTGAGACCTGGATTGTTGTGCATAAAGATGGAAAAAAAGATATCAAAATAAACTTAAAATATGATTCGGATATTCGTCCATTCTTTTGATCGGCGTTTAGAACCTTCGCGGAAAGAGGTTCGTTCTAGGGTTTTTTTTTCAGATAACCTCAGTTACAGATCAGAAATACATTTAAAAATATTTTTATATATGTTTTTTTCTGGACTGATAGAGGTATCCAGGGCCATATTATCCATAAGGCGGATAAGGCAACTGCAACCCTGGGTCCTTACGTTTGAATGTATGACATGAGATACCTAGTTTTGACTCCGCTAGTTCAATCATACACTTTTCTAAACGTCAAAACAAACATTTGTATGAAATACAAAAGCGTGACATCCTGCAGTTTTTCTGCATTAACAAATCTAAAATCGTGTTGAAAACGGATATGATCAATGAAAAGTGACACTATTTTGTGACGTTTTATTCTATGAACTGTACGGAATTTATGAGATAGTAAAAATTTGAGTTGTAAGTAAAATTTTCTAACGTCATCACATGACTTTTGTAGCGACAATCCGGGGAGCTTAGACTTAGAGTCGAAAGTAGGTATCTCAAGTCATACATTCAAATTATGCATAATACGGCCCTGGATACCTCTATCAGTCCAGAAAAAAACATATATAAAAATATTTTAAAATGTATTTCTGATCTGTAACTGAGGTTATCTGAAAAAAAAACCCCAGAACGAACCTCTTTTCGCGAAGGTTCTAAAAGCCGATTAAAAGAATGGACGAAAATCCGAATCATATTTTAAGTTTATTTTGATATCTTTTTTTCCATCTTTCTAGCACCCTAGTATTAACTCTTAATTTATTTTAGGGCACTGCCTAACTCTGGCGAGTGTGAGTTCCAGGTGCCTCCCGGCATGAGCATGCGGACGTACAAGAGGATCGTGGATAAGAACCAGCTCAATCCCAATCAACTTGAAGAGGTGGGTCACATTGACCATTGATTTTCATTTTTACTACTTGGTAATAGAGCGGTCATAGACCGAGCGAGCGAAGCGTGTCAGTTTCAAGTTTGTTCTTCTTCTGTTAGTTTGTCTGTCTGTTCTACAGGTCGCATTTCTCAACCGATAAAAACTATCCTGTCCTTCCCCGGGTCTCAAACTATATCCATATCAAATTTTATCTAAATAGGTTCAGTGGTTGAAGCGTGAAGTGGTAACAAACAAACAAGTATACAAAATCACTTTCGCATATAAATGCGATGCGAAGGATAAGGATAACGATAGTAAGGATAAGGATAATAAGGATAAAGATAGTAAGGATAGAAGAATAAGGATAAGGATAGTTAGGATAAGGATAATAAGGATAAGGATAGTAAGGATAAGCATAGTAAGGATAAGGATAATAAGGATAAGGATAATAAGGACAAATGTTGTTCCCTTAGATGAAGCTGTCCATTGTGAACTTCATCAGCAAGGACATCTTCAACACTAGCGACGTGGTGCTGCCGCTGGTGGTGGCGGCAGCCGACTCCCGATTCAGCGTGGCCAACCACGCCAACAGCCCGCTCATCAGGGCCAACAGGTCAGTAATCAACTAACCCTCATATTTATAAAAATTAAGCACTGTTTGCTAAACCTATTTTAGCTAAAACATGTTGTGTCCCTTTCCCTCTTTTCAATATTTGACATTCTTCTTCTTATCGTGTGTGTTAGTGACTAACACTAGTGTCAGAGTTTTTAAACCGACTTAAAGGCCTCTGACATGGTTTTAGGTAACGACCAATGTCAAAGACAGTGACCGGGACCGACGGCTTAACGTGCCCTCCGAAGCACGGATCATCTTACTTATCAGACAATCAGGTGATCAGCCTACAATGTCCTAACCAAACTAGGACAACAACACAAAGTCGTTGCCCCCGCCGGGAATCGAACCCGCGACCTCCGGGTATGAGCCAAACGCTCTAACCACTACACCACGGAGGCAATTATTTGACATTGAAAGAACGAGACAAAACTTTTTTTATTCTGACCTATGGGGTGTCTCACTGTTAGGCCTCCCTTTCTTCAGAGATCTGTGTAAGAAAGACAAAACATATTTTAACTAAAACAGATTTAGTAAACGTTAGTATTTTTTTTATGAATATGGGGTAAATCATCATCATAATTTTAGCCGCATAAAGTCCACTGCTGGCATAGGCTTTCACCCAAAGATTTCCAATATGACTCCATCCAGCGCTTTCCAGCGACCCTGGTCAGGTCATCTGAGCACCTTGTAGGTGGGTGCCCTACGCTTCGCTTGCCAGTACGCGGTCGCCATTTGAGAACCTTTTTGCCCCATCGGCCATCGGTTGTCGCGCTGTATGTCCCGCCACTGCCATTTCAACGAGCTATATATGATTCGATTCTCACCCATTGTTTTTTAAGCTCTTGTTATGTATTGTTACTTTTGTTTAGTTCGGTGGACTGGTCGCTGCCCGCAGTGGTGGCGCCACTGTACTCGCTGTACTTGGGGACTTGGGGCGGACTCAAAGTGCCCCCAGATGACCGCAAGGTTAGTTTTTCTTATCTGGATTTAATTTACAAGCTTTTATTTAACTTGCCATGTATCTTGTATGTATGTTATAAAAAAATGTTTCTTCCAACGCACCCCAAAATACTGGCAACATTTCCCCGCTGAATGGCTATACTTATACGCTGAGCGAAATAGCTGCCAGCTCTACACACCAGCTCTATGATCACCAGTTGCCTCAATAAGGCGCGTCGTGATGTCCTTAAGAAATAATTTAGCTACAGGACCCCACGGGCCCATTGTCTCTACTGCAAAGGGTATGTTTGTTTAGGTCAATCTTGCAACTCGATTTTCAACCAGTTATCCTCAACCGATTAGCGGTAAAAAGTACCCGTAACCGAAGGGCATGTATGAAGAGATTGATGAGTTTAGATGAAGCAAAAGAGATTTGTCAGGATCGTAGCAAGTGGAGGTCCATAGTCTCTGCCTACCCCTGCGGGAAACAGGCGTGATATTATTATGTATGATTTAGCTGAAATTGTGTACACTTGTGTAAATCTGATGACAATACAATATTATGAAGGCAATGAGCAGTTCCGATGATGGAGCCGGGAGATATTCAACGGAACTTAGTTATAAATTATAAAACAATAATAACAATAATAATAACAACGAGCAGCAAGTCACCATCTACCTGGTTAAAATTATTGTGAGAGATTTT
Organism: Acrobasis consociella; assembly: GCA_963555685.1. Taxonomy (NCBI): domain Eukaryota; kingdom Metazoa; phylum Arthropoda; class Insecta; order Lepidoptera; family Pyralidae; genus Acrobasis; species Acrobasis consociella. The sequence goes on along the minus strand of OY743111.1, from coordinate 2,350,028 downwards.
TAGGTAGATGTCCGTATCTCACTCCATAACCCAGTTATCCGGCCCACTAACATCCCATCCACATAGCCCAAACCAAGTCAATCCCTCCCTGGCAATAGTTCGGCAGCTATGAAGGACTGTCCGTTAGTGTATCTCAATGGTACATTAAGGGATAGACCTCCATAGATGCAGCCATCTCACATTTTAGATAAAAAGGTACTAAAAGGCCTCTTCATGTTGGCTTTGGCCCCATGAACGCCTCAAAGGACCGGGTCCCTATGGACCCGTGGCTGAAAAGCGTACCAACATAATAATAAAATTTTTAAGTACGGTCTCGTCCGCACGGAGTGCCTCAGAGGTATATGATATATTAATTATTATAAATTATTGTTTTAAATAAAAAAAAACCTTGTATTGTAGTTTTAAATTATATATTGTAAGAAATGGATCTTGTTATCGGATTAAAAAAAAAAAAAAAAAAATTAATAATGAAAATAATGTCCGTTGGTGCATCTCAATGGTACATTAAGGGATAGACCTCCGTAGATGCAGCCACCTCACATTTTAGATAAAAAGGTACTAAAAGGCCTCTTTATGTTGCTTTGGCCCCATGAACGCCTCAAGGGACCTGGTCCCAATGGATCCGTGGCTGAAAAGCGTACCAACAAAATAATAATAATAAAAATATATAACCTTATTGAGTAGGACTTCTTTGATTTGTCTTGAGCAATTTATAGTAGACGATGCCTATAGTCTGATCACGGAGGAGGTGGTCGATGGAACACACCAATAAAATGACGCAACTCCACCTTTGAGCTTATTTTTTTTTGACTCAGTAAGTACTTTGGCTTCACAATAAAATCTTGTACAAAAAATGTTTTTTCTTCTTCTAAAACTTCTAGATAATGTGACAGCCCAGACTGACAAGTCTGAGCTGTTGACGGTTGGTTAGAAAAGTGCTCAATTTTTTCTTTTGTAATATCCCTTCAAACTTTGTCAGTGCAGACACAATAGTAAAACAATACATCAGACGCCCGCTCCGGGCATCCGATGTTTGAAGGGGTATAAATATTAAAAAACCTAAAAAAATATATTGTTTAATTTTGTTTTTTCTTACAAATATTCGCTCATTGGGTAGATTATGAAAAAATATTGTACACATGTTTCTTTTTTCTGACAAAATATTCGTTGAAATGTTTGTTGCAGGTGCCGGCTTGCACGCGGCTGCGCCTGAAGCTGATCCAGTACTTGAACAAGGCCACTGGGCCCGCCATCATGTTCCCACACTGCGTACAGGTCAGTCTTATGTACTAACTAGCTTTGCCCATGGGCTTCGCTCCCCGTGGGAATTTCGGGATAAAAATCCTATGTCCTTTTACGAGTATCAAACAATATCCATATCAAACATCTAAATAGGTTCATTTGTGGAAGCGTGAAGTGGTAACAAATTAACAAATATACAAACTCACTGTAGGCTAAAAACTAAGATTACGGTATGTTGCACGGGTCCGGCAATCCAATCGGCAACAAACAAGCATACAAACAAACCTACGCAGTTCTGCTAACACCCTAGATAAGGTCTAGGGAACCTTCTAACCTAATTATAACCTAAAACTAAACTAGATAAATTAATTTCTTTTAATTACTGGAGAGGAATAAACTATATTAAACTTACAGTTAGTACGGCCTTCTTCTAGCTTGATCTCGATGTCCTCTTCGGGGTTTGGCGACGGCCTTGGGTCCCTTCACGGGCCCCAAGCCAGTGATGAACAAAGTTGGGTCCCTAAGCAACCCCCTGAGCTCATATCTGTCGCCCCAGACGAATATGTTGAAATATATCACCACTTCACAATAGATTTCACCGTCTTTATTGTAATTTCACTGAGGTATATATAACCAAACACGCGAATTGTGACGTAACACCATGTGGCGTGTTTCATAATGATTTGAGTGTTTATCACTATTTATACATCTAGTTTTACAAATATTACCAACAAACAGTCTATTTTAGATTTAGTTCACATAAATACTTCCGTTCCAAAACGGGCAATAGATTAAAACAATGAGTCTATGATTATGCAAAACATGTTATTCAAACACGCGACAAATACACTGTCTTTACGCACACAACAACGATTTATTTCTGGCGCCTTGCCTTACAAACGATAAACAACCGAATTGGGCACTCAAACAAATTATGATTAGTTAATTAGCGATAAGTCACCACGACTTCCCATACGCTTTTTACAAACGACAAAGTAACACGGCCGCCCGTGATTCCATGATTTTGAGAACAGAAAGAGGTTATTTCCTGAGCGGGGCGAACACGACCCGCGTTTGGCCGCGCGCCCACGGATGGATTATCGCTAAATCGATAAATCTTGCCCGTGTTTGTGGAGATCACACGCAGATGGCGCTAGTCTCCTAACAATAAGTACTTTTATTCAAAACACTCACTTTCGCATTTATAATATTAGTAAGGATAACTGCGCTCGCGGTGTTCCCCGCGCCTAAAGCCTATGTGTTATCCAGGATGTCAGCTTACTGCATACCAAATTTTATCGAAATTGGTCCAGCCGTTGACGCGTGAAGAAGTAACAAACATACACACCCACAAACTTACGCCTTAATAATATTAGTGTGATAGTGTGACTAGCTTTTACCTACGCCTACATCTGCGTAAATTTAAAACTTTGTAATAAAGTCTACTTTTGTATGGCAAAAAAGGACTCCCCATACAAATTTGCACTCTCCTTTACGGCGGCGGTAGTATCAGTAATTGATCTAACGATTTTATTTTCGAGTTTTAGCCAACATCTAAACTACCTCCTCTAAACTGCCTCCGTGGTGTAGTGATTAGAATGTTCGGCTCATACCCGGAGGTCGCGGGTTCGATTCCCAGCGGGGGCAACGACTTTGTGTTGTTGTCCTAGTTTGGTTAGGTCATTGTAGGCTGATCACCTGATTGTCTGATAAGTAAGATGATCCGTGCTTCGGAGGGCACGTTAAGCTGTCGGTCCCGGTCACTGTCTTTGACATTGGTCGTTACCTAAAACCATGTCAGAGGCCTTTAAGGCGGTTTTAAAACTCTGACACTAGTGTTAGATACTAACACACACGATAAGAAAGAAAGCCAACATCTTTTGTTTTGAATAGCTAATTAGGTCTTACTAACGATTCTTATGATGTGGCCTTCGGCTCCAAAGCCAATGAAAAATCACCGTGTGTATTCTATTCCAGGTGGTGTTCTCATCGCTCTTCGATCCGAACACCAACTCACGACTCCGGAATATGGCGCTCATGTTTCTTTTGAATGTCATTAATAGGTAAATATCTTAATATCACCCTGTATATTAGTAGAGGGTGATTATAAACATCCTAGCTATCAAGGAAAGTAAAGGCTCATTTTCATTGGTCGTTCTGACACGCATTTTGGATGCGGGAGAGCATGCGGGTAACCGTTTTCAATAGTTGATATAGCTCGAATTCGGGGTGTCGTTTTCACTAGTCGATAGAGTAATGAACAGTCGATATACAGCATGTGGGGTATAACCGCAGTCCACGTAACGACCACTGTATCAACTTATGGCTTTCATTGGTCGTTAGCCCGCGTACGGTGAGTCCCCGCATGCTGTATATCGACCGAGTTATCGACCAATAAAAATGGCTGGATGCAGGCCGCTTCCGATAAGTCGTTTTGGAAAGCCTTGGAGGAGGCATAATGTTCAGCTGTGGACTTCCTGTGGCTGATATGATGATGATGATGATAATGGTGGTAAAAGCCGATCGAGGGAATGGGCAAAAATGCAAATCATGTTAACAGGCGATGCGGCTAGCAACCCATCACTGTATTGATTGCTTTTCCACCTTCTCGCCCACCATGACGCTAAAAGTGGCTTTTGGGTCTTGCGGCCCTGGGCTCTGCATAGAACCGCAAGACCCAAATGCTCTGTCTGCCCCATTAGGGATAAAGACGTGATAGTATGTATGTATGTATGGTGGTAGTGCACTCACGGCGTTATCATGTAGGTCTAGGCTGGAATCGTATAAGAAATCCTTGGGGAGGCCTATGTCCAACTGTGAACTTCCTGTGGCTGATATGATGATGGTAGTGAATCCCACTCGTACCGAAATTTTTCATGACATGTTTGAAGTTGTATAATTTGATTGGTTGTAGCGGCGATGAGAGCCAGCTGAAGAAGGTGGCGACCGTGTTCCTGCAGGGGCTGCTGAAGCTGATCCGCTCGGACGAGTACGCAGAGCACCAGCCCAAGGCGTACATGTGTCTCGGTGAGTTTTATTCACCAGTATTTACAGACAGATTTGTAATTGCAAGTTTAAAAATCTGAATTTTGTAACCTCCCTACTCGCTACGCTGTACAATCAAAGGTTGGTGCAGGTCCTTTGATAGCTTCAAGGGAGGTTCTGGCGACAAATCTACACGAGTCGACTGGTTTTCATAGCCGTTTGAGTGGCGGACGGCGCCTAAAGACGCCAACCGCAGTCCGCAAATTAATATCACTACAGCCACACTATGACAGTCTACTGTAAACATTTTACATATTGTCCATGATAATGAGCATTTATAACATACATCAGAATACAAAAGATTCACATTTTAAAGTCCACTACGATAAATTTGCAAAACAATTTAAAGCAAACCCCGACTTAAGGGTCCCCCGACCCTAGACCAAAATACAACTTTCCATACAAACGTAGTCTACGTTTTATTTCAAAACGACATGTCCGATTTGGGCAAAATTTTGTAATTTCAAAGATATTGCAATTATCTAGGTTTATAACTAGTTTCCGACACTAAAAATATGAACTTGAAATAGAATATAGTGTTTTATATCATTTTTGACCATTAGTATGGGAAACTTCTAAATCGTTATATTTTCTTTCCAGTTCATAATTTACTATAGGAAACCAGTTATAACCAATTTCTACCGTAATCTGACATGTGGTTTCAAATTTAAACGTAGACTACGTTTGTATGGAGAAGTCTAGGGTAAGAGGACTCTTAACACCTTGACTTCCCGCCAAAAACTCAGGTCTACTAACATACTGTCAAACTTTATAGTCTTTACAACAACGGAAATAAAGTTATAATAGTTGATAACTTATATTTTCCCTACAGGTAGACTAGCAATGAAGTGCCCGGACAGCATCAACAACCAGTTCGCACTGCTGGAGGAGCTGGTGAAGAAGATACCGGAAGCCACGCCGGAAATGAAGACGGCGCTGCGAGACGCGCTGCTCGAGATGGCGGTGGCGTTCAAGATCACACCGGAAGGTATCATCATCAGGTCTTTCAGTCTCCACTATTAGCGTGACCTATATGAGGCCTCAGACAACGCTGTAAAAGTGGCAACCTTTTGGAGGGAAAAAAACTGATTTTATTTTGAGAAGTCTCCACTGCAGGAGCATTACCCTCTCTGTACTACCAGAGCCATACTTGGCCAGAGCAGTCGGAGGACTTGGCCTATACTCTCGCCACGCTGGCCGATGCATAAAAAAATATGAAACGTTTGTTTTTCGTTTTTATAAAGCACGCTTCAGTTAAGCAAGTGCATAATAGTGCATTTGTAAGCGACTTCAAAAAAGGAGATATGTTTGTTTGTTCGTATGTTCTTTTACAACTGCTTGATTTCTGAATCGATTTAGATTATTTTCAAATTCCGCCGATACAACTATTTTTATCTCTTTTCAGAGAAAACGACACCAATGGACATTTCTCCAACCGAAGGGCCGAGTACTGCGCAGGCGCGGATGGAGGTCGACGAGCCAATAGACGAGCCGCAAGCGCTGGCGCTGTTCGCGCTGCTTGACCAGTAAGTCTAGCATAGGCCGAGAAATAAAGACGCTTTGTTGGCCTTTTATACACGCAGACGGTAAATAACGTTACATATTAAAAGGGGGCACTGAGTACTCCATTATTTTTTTCAAATATGTCAAAAAATGGTGCTCGAAAGTTGACCAAATTATACAATAACAACAAGAAGTGGACAATCGCGTTGCACGCGGTGATAAGCGATTTGACAGCGAGAGATTAGGTAGTGCGTACCGAGCACGTAGCGAGCGCTGAGTTTCCATACATTTCGGGACTTTGCAATTTTTAAATTCGCACTAATTTGATAAAAGTTTTCTTTGTAATTAATAAGTATTTTGTTTGTTATATACTTTTTGGCGTTACGTGTGATCATAATTTATTACGTCCTTATGTTCGACACGTGATTTACCAGTCAGCCTGTATAATTAAAATATAAGGACACATCACACTGATTAAGTTAGCCCCAAACTAACTTTGAATAAATAAATTAGTAACAAGATCGTAGCAAGTGGAGGCCCATAGTTTCTGCCTACACCTGTGAAAAACAGGCGTGATATTATGTATGTATGTAAGTAAAAAGGTCTGCAGGAGTTTTTGGCGGGAAGTCAAGGGGTTCAGTTGGAGTTTGCTTTAAATTGTTTTGCAAATTGTTTCTAGTGGACTTTATAATATGAAATTGGTGTAGTTTGGTGTTATAAATGATCATTCTAATGGACAATATGTAAAATGTTTAAAGTGGACAGTCATAGTGCGGCTGTACTGATATTAATTTGCGGACTGCGGTGGGCGTCTGTAGGCGCCGTCCGCCACTCAATCGGCTATGAAAACCAGTGGACTCGTATAGATTTGTCGCCAGAAGCTCCCTTAAAGCAATCAAAGGACCTATACCAACCTTTGATTGTATATATATATTATTATTTCACATCGATTGTTCCCACGTTTTATTAACTTGAGTCTGGCTAAATACGCAAAAGCGTCGAGCCAAAATTTTAAAAAAAAGAGGTCTGCAAACTGAAAAAATAATCCTCTGTTCACTTTTTTCACAGTTTTTTTTTTTAAATAAATAAATAAACATATAGGGACAAATTACACTGATTGAGCTAGCCCCAAAGTAAGTTCGAGACTTGTGTTATGGGATACTAACTCAACGATACTATATTTTATAACAAATACATAAATAGATAAACATCCAAGACCCAGGACAATTTGAAAAAGGCCATTTTCCAACTTGCCCTGACCGGGGATCGAACCCGGGACCTCTGGGTGGCGGACTAGCATGGTGACCACTACGCCACGGAGGTCGTTAACAGTTAATGATGATAATGCTTGTGCTCACTTGTTTTAGTTACATGCAGAGCGACGAGTCCATGATCCGCTACATCGCGATGCGGTACTCCTCTGCGGTGTTCCCACAGGACTACGTGCCTTCGAGATATCTGCTGCTGCTGGCTAGTGGTGACAGGTAACATTACATACATATTCCATCCATAGCAGCCTTTATATTATCCTTTTAGGACATAGGCCTCCTCCATATTTTCCATTTCTGTCTCTCCTTTGCCACCTGCATCCAGTTGCGGCCTGCGTGACGCTTAATGTCGTCCACCCATCGCATTGCTGGGTGTCCTCTACCTCGCGTGTTGGCCCATGGTCGCCAATCTATTACCCTTCTTGTCCACCGACTTGAGTCCATTCTTACTATGTGTCCTGCCCACTTCCATTTTTGTCTTTTAATTGTACAAACAACGTCCCTGACTTTGGTCCTCTTTCGAATCACTTCGTTTCGTATACGATCGGGCAATGTTATTCCTAACATTGCTCTCTCCATTGCTCTCTGAGCGACTCTGAGTTTTTCTATAGATTTCATTGTCAAGGTGGTCGTTTCCATTCCATAGGTGAATACTGGCAGGACACATTGATCGAAAACTTTACTTTTCAGCTTAAGTGTAATTAAGTAATTTCATATTGCATGAAGTCCGCCATTTGTTAAAAGGAGGTTTTTACTTTAAACAATAAAGTGTTAAATGTAACATCTCTCTCTTATTCTCTTTCTTTGCCTAGCCATATTCCAAAGTGGTGACACGTAACATATTATCTCTCTGCGTCTCATTCTCTGTTTTTCTTTGTTATTCTTATTGAATAGTGCCGAAAGGTAACAATCACTTTCTCTTTCGTTCCCCTAGTGGTGACAGGTAACATCTCTCTGCTCCCTGTTTTCTCCTTCTCATTCTCTCTTTTTCTTTGCCTAGCCTTATTTCATAGCGGTGACAGGTAATAATGCACGTGGATTAGAGTTGAGCCTCATTTGTGCGTTGCGTCGACGCTAGTATATTTTTCGTGACATGCCACATTATTGCTATGTCGCACGCAACGTTTTAACGTATCAACAAACAAGAGACGAAGCGGGGCGGTTGATGCGTTGCGCTGTCGAAGCTCCCGGTACTACTTCGAATTAGATGTTGTATATTGACGGTAATGAGGCACCCTTTGTAGGCATAGGATGTCATAATCATATATGTACTTATTTATTTAATCTTCGTTTTAGCCAAGACGAAATATCCAACGAAGCCCTAAAATGTTTATATGGAACCTCCCGCCCAACTGAAATAGAAGATGTTGTCAATAATGTCAGCAAGAAAGAGACGACGACAGTCAACCTTGAGGAGGACTCGAAACGAGACAAGAACAAAGCACCTGAGGTAGGTACTTAACCTAACTGTTTCAAAAATATGGGTAGCACAGTGACGTCAGGTCCAATCGACTGTTGTGATTGGACCATCAGTTGAGAGGTTCTTTTGCTCCGTAAAATGTATCTAATAACAACAGCTTATTGGACCTGACGTCACTGTGCTGCCATTTATATTTTTAAAGCCCTAAAATAGGTTTTTTTTTAAATCATTATCATTTCACCCGCATAACGTCCACTGCTGGACATAGGCCTCTCCCAAGGTTCTCCAAAATGCCCAATCTAGAGCGGCTTGCATCCAGCGCCTTCCAGCGACCCTGGTTAGGTCGTCAGACCACCTTGTGGGTGGGTGTCCTACGCTTCGCTTGCCTGTACGTGGTCGCCATTCGAGAACCTTTTTGCCCCATCGGCCATCGGTTCGTCGCGCTATGTGTCCCGCCCACTGCCATTTCAACGAGCTAATCCGCTGGGCTGTGTCAGTGACTTAAGTTCTCCTACGAATTTCCTCATTTCTAATTCGATCACGTAGAGAAACACCGAGCATAGCCCTTTCCTTTTTTTAAATAAATTATAGTAAAAATAAATTTAAATAAAAAAACTAAAAATATATACGGGCAAATCACACAGATTGAGCTAGCCCCAAAGTAAGTTCGAGACTTGTGTTATGAGCAGTGGTCGAATAATCGGATGCATATTTGCCTAAAGTAATTTTTGGCTAGGAAATTATGGAAGCGGCTTCTTATATTTTTTTTTAAATACAAATTCCGGGATTAAAAAAAAAAAACAAGAATTTCGAACTAATCGGATGCACATTTACCTAAAGTTCGTTTTTGGCTAGGAAATTATGGAAGTGGCTTCTTAAAACATATTTTTTAAATTCAAATTCCGGGATTCTAAAAAAAACGAGAAAGTCAAACTAATCGGATGCATATTTACATAAAGTTAATTTATACTAGTTCGGTAACCTGCTTTACAAAATTAGCCGTCATCCGATTCCATAGTTAAAAAGCATTAAATTTGATTGGAATCACGCGATTTTTACAATCGATACAAAAGTGCATTCCATATTAGCCAACACCTGATTTGATTCTATAATCAAAACACAAAATTTTGTTGATTCCGGAATTCCGGGGTTTTTCAGATACAAAAGTGCACTCCATAACTGCCAACATCTCAACTTTAGGTAAAAATGCATTCGATTGTCCGACCACTGGTTGAGATACTAACTCAACGATACTATGTTTTATAACAAACTAGCAGTCCATCCCGGCTTCGCCCGTGGTACATACATAGCCTATGTCACTCAGGGATAGCATACCTATCCAACAGTGAAAGAATTTTTAAAATCGATCCAGTAGTTTCGGAGCCTATTCAATACAATCAAACAAACAAACAAACAAATCTTTCCTCTTTATAATATTAGTGTAGATACATATACACGCTGACTTTTCATTGGTTTTGGAAAAAAAATGTCGTATAGTAAATAAATTTCTCTATCCATATACATAATCCAAATTTCTGTATGTCAAAAGATAAAAAAGTTGCGTAAATGAGTTTCGATCGAGACCACGCAGTTATACGCCGGCCAACAGCTGCGTAATGTCGATGACCCCGGCCGGCCGGCGGGTGGTATATGGCGGCGGTACTACTAATTGATCTCACAATTTTACTTTTGAGTTTTAGACAACATTTTTTGTTTCTGAATTTTTATTTTGACTACCTGATTAGGTCTTACTAACGATGCCTATGAAGTAGCCCACGGCTTAAAAACCAAAGAAAAATCACCGTGTATAGATAAACACCCAAGACCTAGGACAATTTGAAAGAGGCCATTTTCCAACTTGCCCTGTGTCTGTCCTCTGGGTGGCGGACTAGCATGGTGACCACTACGCCACAGTGGTCGTCTAACTTGTATCGATATCGAGGAGGAAGTATCTGTATCTTTTACGCAAAAGTTCTTTTATATTATAAAACACAGGAAGCGGAGTTCAAAGTGGCGAAGTTCCGCTCCGTCGTGAACTACGTGTGGGACCAGATGCAGAAGAGGAAGAAGGGGAACAACTCCAAGCAGCGGTTCGTGGTGGGCAACCAGGTGCTGCAGTTCCACCCGCTCACTTTCCAACAGGTCGGGAAACTTAGATAAAACTTCTTTATCTAATCTCATATCATTTCAAACAAGTCAAAGCAAATACTTTTTTCTTATTTTTATTTTATTTATTTTTATTTTTATTTCATATAATTATAAATCCATAGAGTGTAAGTAAACTTAACCTATATTAGTACACAAAAAGAAACGCAAATTAACTAAAAAAAAAAAACATTGTTAGTAAGGCTTTGGATCGGCATTCACGTGCGAGATACGTGAATTCCGATCCAATGCCTCATCATCGGACAGTCTAGCCTATTTGCTAACACACTTAGAATGCCGTTGGAGCTATTTCTAAACGTCAGAACAAACCTTTTACATGGGATTTGCATAAAATACTGGCTAATGAGGCCGTTATGGCCTCATTTATTCTTGGAGTCAAATAGCGCTCTCGATATCAGTTTTTCTGCAACAATAAATTGAAAATGGATATGATCAATGACAATTTGTGACGTTATATTTTCTTGACATTACGAAGTTTATTTTTGACCCAGGAGAATATCCAAATATATGCTTTGAACCAATTTTATATAAGCATACTTTATGAACACAACATTGACATCATGACAGTGGCCTGCGAACATATGGCGATGTGCAGCGCATTCCTTTTTTCACAGCCAAAGCATTATCGACTTTGTAGACGTTAAAATAAGATAGAAAATTAATAAAAACAAGAAATTATCTTGAAGAGCATCGAAGCGACTGTAGAAGAATGGTAACGCGTAGAAACTAAACTGTTATTTTCCATATCAAATACCGTCCATTTAGTGACTGTTGCATTACGGCGCCCTTTTGTCACTTTCACCTTTCTTCCGTGGTTCCACATTTAATTTCTCGTGTTTTTCTCGCTTTCTCGCGAAATTCTCGCGCGTGTTTTGTTTCTTGGAGAGGCATTTACAGACAAATATATGATTTCATATTTTTTTCTAGATTCTACGTTACATGCGAATGTGCCTAAACCGGGACGCGAACCTGACCGACTGCTCCGACCATCCCAACACCACGTCGCCACAGCTCTCGGCGTATATTCGAGAACATTTGTTAGAGACAGAGGTGCTGGAGAGGTACCTGACCATGATCACATCTTTGTTGGCTGCCAGCCCAGGTAACGTTTGAGCTAGTTTTTATTTTATTTTACATAAAGTTCGTTTTTAATCCCCGAGAAAAAGAGAAGTGTTATAAGGTTGACGCTAATGTTTGTCTGTCTTTAGCATCGAAGCTGTCGAAATGTTAGATCGATTTAGATGCTGTGATTTTACGAGAAAGCAAATATGTTTGATGAAAATCGGTTCAACAAAAAGGTTATTGGGGCTTGAAAATCAGGTTTTTAAATTTACCTTAAAAAGGCCCAGGTAAAATTTGAGCTAGTTTTTTTATTTATTTTTTATTTTACGTAAAGTGCATTTTTAACCCCCGATAAAAAAAGAGGAGTGTTATAAGGTTGATGCTAATGTTTGTTTGTCTGTAGCATCGAAACTGTCAAAATTTTAGATCGATTTCGATGCTGTGTTTTTACGTGAAAGCAAATATGTTTAATGAAAATCTGTTCAACCGTTAAAAACGTTATTGGGGCTTGAAAATCTGGGTTTTTAAATTTACTTGGTACATAATAGATGGCGCTGCGGATATTAGAATATGTAGTTGCGCCACCTATCACTAGATGGCGTCGTCGGGGGATTTTTTAATTTGCCTGGCAAATAAACTCGTACAATACTGAAGCCATTATAATTTTCTACGAAAAATAATACAATACACGCAAAAGTACAACGTTGTGGTTAATAATATTTGTGGGTTTTTTGGGTTTGGGAAAAAACGGGTCCTGACTAAGCTGTGTATGCTTAATCAGGTCCCGTTTTTACCCTTTGGATACGGAACCCTAGAAAACTTAACTGTTACATTTACAGTTAATCCTTCAACTACCGGAATCGCAGACACAATAGATTTTCTATTGTTCAGCAGCAGCCGGCTGCCGCTCGGTGGCTGAAGGGTTAAAGCTTTCTAGAAATAAATAAATAAAATAAATTAATATATAGGGACAGTTTTCGGCAGAGAAGAATAGGTCCAAGTCCTTCCCCTTGATATCGTAGAAGGTGACTTAGGAAATACAAGCTAAACAAAGCTTATTAACATCAATGAGACTTCCTCAACCCGTCCGGCCAGCGTGGAGAGTGTAGGCCAAGTCTGCTTTGGCGAGGTATGGCTCTGATAGTAGTACAGAGAGGATCGTCCTCCTGAAGTGGAGACCAAAAGACCTGATGATGATGATGATATAGGGACAAATAACACTGATTGAGCTAGCCCCGAAGTAAGTTATGGACGTTTCCAGACATGATGCCGCTGACATGCTTCCTGGACATCGTGGGCTGCGTGCCGGACAAGATGGCCGCCAAGTATACGCACCTGCTGCCGTTCCTCAAGACTCTGTTCACCACCAGCAGCAAGGAGGACGTAAGGGACATCGCGGCCCTCATCTACGCCGTCATCACGGTGCACACGGGGGACAAGGCGGCCATAGACAAAGAGATTGCCGAGTTCGTTGTGCAGGTATTTTACAAGAACAGTTTTCAAAAGTATGCCGCCAGATGGCAGCACAGTGTCAGTCAATCGACTGTTGTGATTGGACCATCTGTTGACAGGTTTTTTTAGATGTATGATCGAAATTGGTTCAGCCATTTATAAGATGTGGAGTGAAAGTAGCAAGTCTTTTTTACGATGAGACAATTCATTTATTTATCTTTGAAAATAAATACAAATACAAAGTCAATATATGAAAGAAATCAGTCAAAAAAAAAACACCCCGACCTCTACCTGGTTCAAAGGTACTCATTATGCTTGCCGCATTACTTCTTTGAGTTGCTATGGACAGCCTTTGAACCAGGTGCCATCCGAAACGGTGGTCATATCCACGGGACTTTAATCGCCAATTTTATTACTTGTTTCAAGAATAGGATTTACGATTGTGTTTTAGGGTCAAGGGAACAAGAACTTGGAGAGTCAGTGTGGGTACCTGAGTGCGTTTGCGCATATGTGCGAGCGGTGCATCGTGCTCGCGAAGAGGGGCAAGTTCGGGGGGAAGGGGTTCAGCGCCGCCAACTGGGAGCCGTACCAGCAGGGCGTCGTTTGCTTAGGTAAGTACGGTCAAAGATTATATAATTACTAACACCATAGAAACCATTGGAGGGCCTGTAACTGCCTCCATGGTGTAGTGGTTAGAGCGTTCGGCTCATACCCGGAGGTCGCGGGTTCAATTCCCGGCGGGGGCAACGACTTTGTGTTGTTATCCTGGTTTGGTTAGGACATTGCAGGCTGATCACCTGATTGTCTGATAAGTAAGATGATCCGTGCTTCGGAGGGCACGTTAAGCCGTCGGTCCCGGTCACTGTCTTTGACATTGGTCGTTACCTAAAACCATGTCAGAGGCCTTTAAGGTGGTTTAAAAACTCTGACACTAGTGTTAGTGACTAACACACTCGATAAGAAGAAGAAGAAGAAGTAGGCACTCCTTTGACATATGGTAGGTACGCTGATTGCCTATCTACCGTTGGACCCCGCTCACGCCTTGACGTTGGAAGCCTTATCATTCCATCATATAGTCTCTCTCTCTCTCTCTCATCTGAGCGTTTTTCCAGTTGCATCCTCAGTTGCAATGCTGAGAAGCCCGGGGTCCGCTTTCCGACTTTTTCTTTTCCACTTCGCACGGTCTTGAGCATCCTTGGTTGTAAGACGATTAGCACGCATATCATCCTTGACGACGTCAAGCCAGCACTTCTTGGGTCTACCACGCTTTCCATCATATCCATTGCGTTTCAAAACCGCTTGTACATGCTACAGCTCTCCTGGTAGATGTTCCTGATCACACAGATCATAAGCTCTTCGTGTGAAAACGTATGTGGAAACATACAACACGGGAAAATAACAATATTTATTACTTTGTAGTAAACATTAATGCTTTTTGTGAATATTTGCATATAGTTGCTCTTCCGGCAATACCCTACTTCCCGCCCTCTGCAGTAATGCACTAATCTTTGCTTTGGGCCAACTTAATCTGTGTGTGTGTTTATATATGTGTCTATAACGTTTGCAGCCAACTTCCTCGTCAGCCCACAAACGCTGCTCGTCAACACGTCCTGCAACGCGGTCTCGCTGCTCGCTCGCTGCACGGGCCTGCCGCTGCCCAACACTTCTCCCAAACAGGTCAGTATACATCATTGATTCAATTCAATTCACTTATTTAAAAAGAACAATTACAATTGTGCCTGAAATACATGCAAAATATAAAAAAGAATGTTAATAAACATTTGGGCTTGGTTTAAATAATCGGTAAATGTCCAAGGGCAATCTACTTCGTCTATTTGTTAAATTAAAATCACTGTTTTTTTTCTATATAGGTTGCCTGGAAGAAATTGCGCATTTCCTAGTTTTTAATATAATTATATATCTACTGTATTTTATTATGTGCAATAAAGGGTATTGTAACGTATTGTTTTGTAAAATATTATTATTTATCTATACATATTACATATTAATTATCTAAGAATTCTTCAATTGTATAGCAACTTTCTTCTAAAAGAAGATGGGTTTTCATAAAACCTATTGCCTCATATCTTTACCCCGGGCATAATTTATAATAGCTTGCGCTAGAAGATAAGAAAAACCGATTTTAAATGAAATGGGACCATAGCTAGGATTGATAATGATGATGACTTTTCTAAGAAAAGAGCACACAACCTGGCCTTAAATCATATTATCATTTTAAAGATGATTCCTCTACAGTTTTTTAGTAACCGTTGTTGGGCATAAGCACATGTATAGCACTTTATAGAAGCGGAGTATCATTTATGCTTCACTACTACTACAAACGAAACTGTACATCCGTGCACGTCTATGTGTGTTCTCCCGCGACAAGGTCAGAACGGGGGAGAGGTGCGGGGATGAAGAACGGGGATTCCATTCTTTATAATAATTATATTCTGTGGTATAAGTTCCTTTTGTCAGCACTATTCTATTCCGTTCGCACGTCGTAAGTCAATGTTTATAATTTACCGCTATATTCATTGAAAAAACAAAACTAAGCGTCTTGGAACACTTGGTTGGAACGAAGTTCAAGAATAAAAGACCCTAAAAACACTTAAAATGCCAGGCCAAGTTTGTGACAGAAAATTCTTACACCTTTTTTCGCCTAGGCCTCATCCATTTGTTTCAATAATAATAATAAATGAAACGATAAAATTAAAAAAAAAAATTGGCGGATGATGGGTTTGAACGGAAACATCGCTCTCCCAACTGAGCTATGGACGAGAAAGTCAAACTGTGATATTACCTTTCACTTCATTTCAGACTTTTGAAGAATGGATTCTAAATGCAGTTTTCTGTATATAAAAAAAAAACATTTAAGCATATTTATTTTCAGGACGCGCTCATGCAAAGCGACAATCCGTTCACGAAGACTGATGACTCGGATGACGTCATCACCAAGTTTACCGTCGCCTACAGGTTGTTCAAGATCGTCGGCAACGCAAAGTTGCCGTCCAAGGTGAAGGAGAGGGCGCTGTACACGCTCGGCCTGTTGTGCTGCGGGGAGCGGCTGACGTTCGCCAAGCAAATTGTTATGGGGTTCTTGCAGATGGCTAAAGACGTAAGTTTATGGTAGTATAATGGCTAATTTAAATGTACGTGTAAGAGGAATAAATCAAACCACGGGCTTTATGATGTACTAGCTCACTTTAGTATAATGAAATTATAATAACAGTAAAATATAACAAAAAAAAAAATGGCAACACTTTTGTATGGAAGTGCCGATTTTTGTTGTTTTTTGACTTTTTTTCTAATTTAATTATACTGAAGTGATCTAGTACATTTTAATTTCACAGCCCGTGGCCCAGTTTCGTGGTACCCCAGTGACAGTCCGGTAGATAGTGGGGGTTGCTGTTTTATTGCGTTAACGTCATTCTCTCTCTCTCTCTCTCTCTCGAAATGATTCTTACCACAATGACTTACTTGTAGACTGCATGTGGTGATGTACTATTGTTGTTCCAGAGCAAAGAGTTCGAGATCCACCTGCAGATCGGCGAGTCTCTGGTGCTGTGCGTGGAGGGCGTCAACTCCAACGAGAACAGGGACCTGTGGACCGAGCTGCCCAAAGAGGTTCATGTTTTTTACATAACTTAATTATTTTTGAGCGCCTTACCCAAAGGGTAAAAACGGGATCACTAAGACCCTACTGTCCATATCTGTCAAAAGTAAAAGTCAAAAATCATTTATTTATCTTATATAGGATATTTGTATCACTTGATAATTAATCTGTCTGTATGCTGCCGTTAGGATGTATCTTATTAACCGTGATAGTAATACAGTTGAAATTGGTGTATTTCTGAAGCCGCTTTAAAACTGAAAACAGAATAAAATAAATATTTTAGTGGGGCTCCCTAAAAACAAACGTGATTTTTTTTAGGTAATGGTACAGAAACCCTTTGTATGAGATTGCGACTCGCACTTAGCCGGTTTTATTTATATTTACAAAAAGGTTATGTTTTTAAAATTAAATATCATCCAAACAGGGTTCGGAGAAGGTCCGCGACCACGAGGCGTTGAAGGAGAACGACGAATTGTTAGAGTGGGTGCTGCACGAGCTGTTCAAGATCGGCAAACATCCGCATCCGCACTCCAGGCAGGTGAGTGTTTTACTCTGTCGGTGCCGTGACCAGGACGTAACTTGTAGTTCTTTAGAAATAAGTAGCCTGTGGGTGCTACTTCCCTTTCAGTGCCTTATTTCCCTTTCGGGGTATATAATAGCTGTTCACAGGACTGAACGTTCAAAGGTTCAATTGTGTAAATGACATAATGTACAAAGTTTTTTTTTTTATATATAGGGACAAATTACACTGATTGAGCTAGCCCCAAAGTAAGTTCGAGACTTGTGTTATGGGTTACTAACTCCATGATACTATATTTTATAACAAATACATATATAGATAAATATCCAAGACCCAGGACAATTTGGAAAAAGGCCACTATCCAACTTGCCCTGACTAGGAATCGAACCTGGGATCTCTGGTGGCGGACTAGCATGGTGACCAGTACGCCACGGAGGTCCTCAAAAGTTTAATGGTTATAATGTTCTAGTGTCTCTAATATTTAGTAAAATGGTATACAGGAGTAATATGGTATTTTAATCAATTATTTTTATTATTCTTAGATATCAGTAAGGAACATAATCCATCAAAATGAACTTTTTTTATCTACCCAAAAATAAGTACTTCAGTTATAAACTTTTAAAATCTGAAAACTGTCAAATATCGGAAAAAGGATGCACGTACAGCGCTTTTGATGTCACTGCTATTAGGTCTCACGCGTGTGAAAGAGATACACAGTGTGATGTCCCCATTGGAGCGTGGCTCCTATTCTTATATTTGAAATTCTAGTTGCTAGTTCAGTAATACGGTATTTTTTTCAATTATTTTTATTATCCATATCAAATTCGAAACCGAAAACAAAAAGATTTTTTTTAGTCTGCCCAAAAATAAGTAAGTCATAAGCTTTTAAAATCTGATGGAAGGGGAAACTGTCAAGTAACAGAAAAAAGATGCACGTACAGCACTCTTGACGTCACGCTATTAGGTCTCGCGCTTAAGAAAGAGATAGTGAGATGACACCACCATGCTCCCACTCTTATATTTGAAATGTTATACTACTTTATTAATTAACTAATTTTGTTGCTGTTTTCAAAAAATATGTCTTTACAGAGGTATTTTTTGTTTTATTCTAAATATTAACCATAAACATACACACTTAAAAAAATATTTCTTTACAGTGGTATTTTTTGTTTTATACGAAATATTAACCAAAAACATATACAGTAAAATAGCCTATTGTTTAAATGAACAAATGACAAAGTACCAACGTGTCAAAATCCGCAAAGTGCGAAACGTATCTATGCGATAATTTAAAAAATCATACTTACATAAGGCAGACAGGTCATTTTGAGTTGATTTAGATTTTAGATTTTTATTTATTATGGAACAACAAACAGTTATTAATAAAGTCTTATAACTATCTAACAGATATGCGAGTTATAGTACATATTATATGAAGTAGTAATGATTAAGTAACCCACTATGTTATTCACAGTTTAAATTTTAGCTTAATAATCATGAAGTAGCCACAAGAGGTAATAAGTTGTAGGATTTTTACTACAGATATTACAACAAAAATGTATGTACTTGCAAAGTTTTGCGGCTTTAAGCAGACAGAGCCTGGGTCCACAAGCCTGAAAGGCCACTTTTAGCGTCATTGTGGATGTGAAAGGTAGAGAAAAGTATATAATAGTGATATATGTTCGTATTTAAACATTACACGTAATGTATACTAGTCTTGTAGACGTGTAAAAAAAAAAATATTTCTCGGAAAGCATGATTCCTCTTTCTACAACATAAGCGTATGGAAAAAGTTAATCTGTCGATGGCTTGATGCGTAATGGCAAAGAGATGTCATGATTTCTGAGTTAGTAAAGTATGTGGTTAAAATAAAATAAATGTAATGTTTTTAAAATATAAAAAACCGGCCAAGTGCGAGTCGGACTCGCGCACCGAGGGTTCCGTACAAATTTAATACCTCTACGCGTTTATGAGGAAATGGGTAGTAAGTTTAAAATTATTAAAAAAAAATATATTATGTGATGTAACTAAAAATTTATGGTTTTCGTAATTTTTCCTTTATCTATGATATAAGACGTTGCTTCGTACCAAATTTCAAGATTCTGAGTTCACGGGAAGCACCCTGTAGGTTTTGATTCCCTTGCAAGTGTCGAAAATTTGCGGCATAAACAGCTGTATCTTTTGATTGCGTTGGCTTAGAAGTTTGATTTTTTCACAGCTTCAAGGGACAGTAGACCTGAGTAATTGATATAAATTTCAGCTTCATACCTCCACGCGTTCCTGAGAAAAAGGGTCTTGACAGACGGACGGACGGACGGACAGACGGACAACAAAGTGATCCTATAAGGGTTCCGTTTTTTCCTTTTGAGGTACGGAACCCTAAAAATACGTTTCACAAATATATTCGAGGATCGTGAGGGACATGAAAAATAAAAAATACGTTTCAAAAATATATTGTAGGCTCGTGAGGGACTCGAACCCCCGACCACCGGGAAATTGGACAGAAACTTTAGTGGGACCGGCGCTCTACCAACTGAGCTAACGAGCCGATGAATAAGCAGACGAAACGTTGAAACATACTGATCCTATCGTAAACGTCACATTGGGAAGTCATAATATGACGTAATAAAACGCCTCGTAGAGGGGTGTGACCGAGGAACTGTTGCTTATTTTTTTAAGATGAACCCAAAATTTTTATTTTGCCCTGATGGAATGTCATTACCGGTTTATTCATGATACATTCTGGGACAAGAGACGTTAGGTCTAACAATCGCACCTGGCTTTTAAAACATCAGTCAGTTTATGTAGTACCTTTCTGTCACATGACGGCTTTAACTTTGTTCCATGGTATATCGTGAGTATTATTTATGCTTGATGAAAAAAATGTCTTAGGGTTTTTTTTTTGGGATTTTACAGTTAGTCAAACGTGCTTGAGGTAGCAAATCAGGAAAACATATAAGGAGGTTAAGAACTTAGCGGAAAAAATAGAGACATGGAAGGCACCGATAAGAGTCCAGCTAATAAGCATAAAATAAGTTATCAAAATAAAATAAAAAGTTTAAAAATAAGTTATAGGCTCGTGAGGGACTTGAACCCCCCGACCACCGGGAAATTGGGCAGACAGTTTAGAGCAGACCGGTGCTCTACCAACTGAGCTAACGAGCCGATGAATAACAGACCCAAGTCTAGACTCGCTTTGTGCTTGAGTCGAGATGACATAATATGATGCAATAATGCGCTTCATAGAGGGTGTGTTACTGTTGTGACGTAGCGTAATAATTTGATCGAACCTTAGGTTAACCGTCAGCATAAATTAAGCTCAAACCCACCGAACCCAGTGAGTAGCGGGGGATTCTAATTTAAGACAACCTACCCTAAAAAAAGGTTATTGCACATTTACACCCTTGTAGTATGATCACGTCACGCACAATCTAATGTTTAGTTTTCTTTTTGTGGTTTAATGGTTGGTTATAAATGCTCCTAGTGAAGCACAATAGTTTTTTGTTAAAAAATACAAAAAAAACAGTAGGCTCGTGAGGGACTCGAACCCCCGACCACCGGAAATTTGGGCAGACAGTTTTGAGGAGACCGGCGCTCTACCAACTGAGCTAACGAGCCGATGAATAAGCAAACCAAAAGGTAAAGCACACTGTTCCTACCACTAACGTCACATCGGGATGTCATAATATGACGCAATGGTACGCCTTGTAAAGCGGGTGTGTCCGCGGGGCTGTTCAGCATTTTTTTTAAAGACGAGCCCTCAGACGAGCTCATGTTACCCAGATGGTACCAAGTGTCATCATCGCTCATGGATCGTTTTAAGGCCCAATGTTATAAGGTCGTCTTATCTCTATTACACCGCCCTCCGTAAATGCGACCACCAAGCTCATTAAAAAACTTTTGTGTTTAATGTTCATATTTATTTATTTCACGTTTATATTCCTATTAGCTGGATACAAAAAGTCAGCAATGAAAAAGCGCTTCAACGTGTCGTTCTGCAGAGGAAGTTATTGCAAACCGACAAAACGCGCAAAATTAAATATTTGAACCGCGAGGCTGAGGAACGTAAGAGATTGGACCGGAATAACTAAAGTAGAGAAACTATTACGCTTGGCAATAGCTAAAATGGAATTTGAGAAGCTTGCAGCCAACATCTAGTCTAGAGAGGCACTTAAAGAAGATGAATATAATATATACGGACGAATCACACACATTGAGTTCCCCCCAAAGTAAGTTCGAGACTTTTCGTTGTTCGAGATTTTGTAAAGGACGAGCCCTTAGACGAGCTTATGTTGCATTGATGGCAACGTCGTCATCGCTCATGGATGATGCGTTTCAGGGACCGGTGTCGTAATGTCTTATAATCACACCGCCCTCCGTAAATGTAGCTACCTAGCTAATTGAAAAATGTGTGTGTTTAAAGTCAAACATGCTTGAGGTAGATAAACAAATCAGCAAAACATATAAGAAGGTTAAGAACTTAGTGGAAGAAAAAGAGACATGGAAAGCACCGACAGGTTTATTTTTACAATTCTGGAGGAAGGCTTTTTGAGCTGTCAAAATATGTCATATAATATATATAAAGTCAATATATGTAAAGATGTCAAAATAAATTGTAGGCTCGTGAGGGACTCGAACCCCCGACCACCGGGAAATTGGACAGAAACTTTAGTAGGACCGGCGCTCTACCAACTGAGCTAACGAGCCGATGAATAACAGGCCTGAATCTAGATTCTCTTTGTGACTAATTCAGCATCGGAAGAAGCAATGTCATAATATGATGCAATATTATTGAGGGCGTGGTAGTGCTGTGACGTAGCATGCGCATTAAATCAAACTTAGGGTGCTAGCGTCAGCACAAATTAAGATCAAATTCTGTCACAAACATTAGGTAACAAAGGCTTCTAAATGATATAATAGAAGAGTTAACTAATGGTACCTACCAGTGGCGTTGGGTAAGAATTTGGGACAGTAAACTATAAAATATAAAATTCATACTCCACCGACAAGAGCATGGCTCTTAAATAATATAGATAGATAACAGGGACGTGCATCACCGATTATTGCAGGGTAGACTAATTGTGGGGCCTTTGCCCAGCAGTGGGACAAAAATAAAGCTCTCTGACTAAACTGACCCTATTAGTGTGTTTACATCCTGAGAGCCACTTATACGCGTCATAATGTTTAATATTAATAAATGTTCCTTTTAGCTTACCGCTTGTTTGAACTTAATCCAAAATAGGCTGGCATCGGCCATTTATGATTATTGCACTTTTTTCCTCAAAAGTTAAATGGTTAAACGCGTAACTTCTCAGTTTTAGCAAAAAAACACCTGGCGCACCACTTTCACATGGAAACCTTTCCATTGCAAACTGTTTTAAAGAGGTAATAATAGAAAAGAAAAATAAGAAACTTCTCCTAATTTCATCTGTTATCGCAAACAAAACAAAGTTCAGAGTTCAGAGATTTGTAATGCGACAATGCAAATAATTATCATTGGACAAGAAAAAATATCAAATATATACGACTAACACAAAAATCTTCGTGTTCCGTTTTATCCTCGAACATCTTCCGTGTATTTAAATTGGTAGCATAACACAAGCGAGAACCAATAACATTCTAGATTTCATCTCGGTACGCATCTCTGAACAAATGAATAGGCCTAAAATCGATATCATTCCTTATTGGTCAAAAGTGAAAAGAGATAAAAAACGTTGATTATTGAGATAGAACTAGCTTAAAGATAAGGACCATTTTTGAAATCAGCGTTTCACTAACCTAATGCTTTTTTCCATACAAAAATTTGCTTTAATTGTTACTAATGCGTTTCAAAAATGGCATTCATCAGCCAAAGTCTAAAATATTAGTTGTGTGCGCGAATACTTCATGTTTGTGTGCGTGGGTGAAGTACGTTGACGATCATACTACAGACGCAAATTCTTATCCATGCGTTGTGAATGTGTGCAAATCGAGACACGATGAACAATTGTCTTGGTAGGTAGCCCCTAGAGTACATGAGCGTATATATGTGTAACCTAAGTAAGGTAGTACGTGGCGGTGGCCTGCATATGGCGCGATGGGAAACGGACGGGGAAGCGCGCGTTTATTTGAAAATATATTTCTATTTATAATTTATTATAATATAAAAAATGCGGATATATTAGGGAAGCTCCGGGTAGCCAATGTCTTTGCGTCTCTATGGACAGCACGTCCCTGATAGATAAACTATGAAATAATTAAATACCTACGTAATTACATTCTATAAAGGTATAAGCCGTTCAATGTCTGGTTTATAATTCACAATTTTTTTATTTTTAATGACTTAGTCTGAGTAATAGGTTTCTGACCGTGTATATACAATATTTATCATTGTTAGTGTATTTTAATAACCAGCAACAATTATCGTATTTTAAATATGTGGGTGTGTGAAATCCAGTCACGCTGCTAGTTTATGGCGTATGAAAGTAATAAATATACATTTTGATGCGCGGTACGCCGTTAAACGTAGGTTATGATTGTTGTAATTAATAAATGCATACAGTATATTAGAAAACCCTAATATACTGTATGCACTGTAGGCCCTGCGACTCGTACCTACTACTATTCTAAAAAAAGTATTTGTTTTACATTTACAGCCTGATAATATGCCAGAAAACAGCCTTCGTTTAAAGTTTTCAGTGATTTTGTGTTCTTACGTGTGCAAAAACAGTGAAGCCAAGACTTGAAAATAAAATGTTTATTGTGCTAAATAAAACACATGTCACAAAATAAATTGAAGGCTCGTTAGGGGCTCGAACCCCCGACCACCGGGAAATTGATGCAGACAGTTTAGAGGAGACCGGCGCTTTACCAACTGAGCTAACGAGCCGATAGTTAAGGAGACGAAACGTCAAAACATACTGATCGTAAACGTCACATTGAAGTGTCATAATATGACGCAATAATACGCCTCGTAGAAGGGGTGTAACCGCACAGCTGATGCATTTTGTTAAAAGATGAAACCCTCAAACGTGCCTTGGGACGACTTATGTTGCCCAGATCGTCCGAAGGCGTGGTCCGAACGCGTGGCAGTGTCGTCATTTCTCATGGATGATGTGAGATGCGGATCAGGGAGCGGTGTATAAGGTCTTATCTCACCGTCTTCTGTAAATGTGACTCCCTAGCCAAATAAAAAAATGGGTGTGTTTAATGTTCACACCGTCCGCTTAAGGCCATACCCAAATTTTCCGGGGTCCAGTGGCGCCGCCATTTGAAATAAATCATTTGAAAGAAAACGGAGATATCATTTAAAATTGTGTCTTGGTCAAGCCCTAGATAACCCTTAAAACTATTTTATGAACTACTGTTTATAGTTTAAAGTGAGAACGTGAAGCTTTTCTACGCACATTAGCCAAAAGTGGCCGTTTTTCGCAAATGTGCGTCAAAAAGCTTCACGTTCTCACTTTAAACTACAAAAAGTAGTTTAAAAAATACTTTGAATAAGTATCTAGAACTTGACCAAGACACAATTTTAAATGATATCTCCGTTTCCTTTTAAATGATTTATTTAAATGGCGGCGCCACTGGACCCCGGAAAATTTGGGTATGGCCTTAACTTTGCCACATTACTTCGTTCAGTATAATTACGTATACTGACAGGGCTACCAAACAAATTGTCTTAGTTTCTTTTTTTAAAGTTTATTTATGAATAATATTTTGTACAATGATATAAAAACGAATTTTCATACTTGATAAGTAAAGTAAAGTAATGCATGAGCCAAAAATTATAAACGTCGTGTCTTCCTTTTACTAGAATAGTTGCTACATTTCCAAGCATGCTTGATAAAAAATAACAAAAAGTTCAAAAGTAAAAAAAAAAATTGTAGGCTCGTGAGGGACTTGAACCCCCGACCACCGGAAAATTGGGCAGTCAGTTTAGAGAAGACCGGCGCTCTACCAACTGAGCTAACGAGCCGATGAATAACAGACCCAAGTCTAGACTCGCTTCGTGCTTGAGACGTAGTGTCATAATATGATGCAATATTGCGCTTTATAGAGGGTGTGTTACTGTTGTGACGTAGCGTTATCATTTGATCGAACCTTAGGTTAACCGTCTGCATAAATCAAGCTGAAATCCACCGAACCCAGTGAGTAGCGGGGTTTCAAATTGATGACGACCTACCCTAAAAAAGGTTGTTGCACATTTACACCCTTGTGGTATGATCACGTCACGCGCAATCTAATGTTTAGTTTTCTTTTTGTGGTTTCATGGTTGGTTATAAATGCTCCTAGTGAAGTACAGACGTTAAAATAATAGTTTTTTGTATAAAAAATTCGAAAGAAACAGTAGGCTCGTGAGGGACTCGAACCCCCGACCACCGGGAATTTGGGCAGACAGTTTTGAGGAGACCGGCGCTCTACCAACTGAGCTAACGAGCCGATTAAAAAGCAAGCCAAAATTTAAAGCACACTGTTCCTACCACTAACGTCACATCGGGATGTCATAATATCACGCAATAGTACGCCTCATAAAGGGGGTGTGTCCGCGGGGCTGTTCAGCATTTCTTTTAAAGACGAGCCCTCAGACGAGCTCATGTTGCCCAGATGGTAACTAGTGTCATTATCGCTCATATATTGTTTTAAGGACCAGTGTTATAAGGTCGTCTTATCTAAATTACACCGCCCTCCGTAAACGCGACCACCAAGCTAATTAAAAAACTTGTGTGTTTAATGTTCATATTCATTTATTTCACGTTTATATTCCTATTAGCTGGATACAAAAAGTCAGCAATGAAAAAGCGCTTCAACGTGTCGTTCTGCAGAGGAAGTTATTGCAAACCGTCAAAACGCGCAAAATTAAATGTTTGGACCTCGTTCTGCGGCGTGACTGTTTTAAAGCAATTGATTGCTTCAACTTATTATGATGGGCAAAGTCGAAGGAAAAAGACTAGTTGGAAGACGCAAAAAATCGTGGCTGAAGAACGTAAGAGATTGGACTGGAATAACTTAAGTACAGAAATTATTCTGCTGGCAATAGCTAAAATGGAATTTAAGAAGCTGCCGCCGACATCTAGTCTAGAGAGGCACTTAAAGAAGATGAATATAATTATTAATATATACGGACGAATCACACAGATTGAGTTCCCCAAAAGTAAAGTCGAGACTTTTCGTTGTTCGAGATTTTGTAAAGGACGAGCCCTCAGACGAGCTTATGTTGCATTGATGGCAACGTCGTCATCGCTCATGGATGATGCGTTTCAGGGACCGGTGTCATAATGTCTTATAATCACACCGCCCTCCGTAAATGTGACTACCTAGCTAATTGAGAAATGGGCGTGTTTAAAGTTAAACATGCTTGAGGTCGATAAGCAAATCAGGAAAACATAAACATAATGAGGTTAAGAACTTAGCGGAAGAAAGACATGAAAAGCACTCCACCGATTAGAGCCCAGCTCTTAAATATAAGAAAAAAAGCATAAAGAAAGTTATCAAAATAAAATAAAAGTTTTAAAATAAGCTATAGGCTCGTGAGGGACTCGAACCCCCGACCACCGGGAAATTGGACAGAAACTTTAGTGGGACCGGCGCTCTACCAACTGAGCTAACGAGCCGATGAATAACAGGCACGAATCTAGTTTCGCTTTGTAACTGATTCTGCATCGGAAGAAGCAATGTCATAATATGATGCAATAGCATTACAGAGGGTGTGTTACTGCTGTGACGTAGCGTTGGCATTTGATCGAACCTCACGTGCTAGTGTCAGCACATATTAAGATGAAATCCTGACACAACCGTTGGGTAACAGGGGCTTCTGTAAAAGATATAATAGAAGAGTTAACTAATGTTACCTGCCATTGGCGTTGAGTGGAATTATTACACGAATTAAATACTTACAAAATTAGGTTCTATAAAGGAATAAGCTGTTCAATGTCCGGCTTATCACACTAATATTATAAAGGTGAATGTTTGTGTGTGTTTGTTAGTTCTCTTTTCACGCGCAAACGGCTGGACTAATTTCGATAAAATTCCTTCACCCTGGATTAATACATAGGCTACTTTAGGCGGGGTAACACCGTGGGGTGCAGCTAGTAATTCGCATATTTTTGTTTTTGTTGACTTAGTTTGTGTTATAGGTTTCTGAGCGTGTTTATACAATATTTATCATTGTGAGTGTATTTTAATAACCAGCAAAAGTTTTCGTATTTTGAATATGTGGGTGTGTGTAATCCAGTCATACGAGTACTGATAGTTTACGGCTTATGAAAGTAATAAATGGACGTTTTAATCTGCAGTGCGCCGGAGGTTATAATTGTTGTTAGTAATAAATGCATATACAGGGTGGCCAACTTGGAGTTATGCAACTTTTATTTTGCCGCCATTTTGTTTTGGCGGTAAATATGACACTTGTTACATGAATATTACTTTGTGTAGGTACGGCAAATTTATTATGGTGCGTTTTACGACGGAACGATGTGTTTTAATTATTAAAACGTTTAACGAAACAATAAAAAGAATGTTTCCCGGTTGATTAATTTGGAGAAACGGTGACATTGATTGGTTCCCAAGATCCCCTGATTTAACAGCTCCTGACTTTTTTCTGTGGGGCTATCTAAAGGGACGTGTCTATGCTAATAGGCCAATGAACCTTCAGCAATTAAATCAAAATATTCGAGACACAGTCACTGAGATAACGTAGGAAATGTGTGAAAATGTGATGAAAAACGCGATGAAAAGAGTTTACATCTGTGATGCTGCTAGAGGTGGCATGTCTGACATTATTTACCATGTGTAACTGCCGGCCTTAAATATAATATTTAACAAGGAATTCTTGATATATTTTATATTTCATAGACTAAAAATACAAAACTAAAGTGTATACCTGTTATTTGGCCACCCTATAGTAGGTATATCAGAAACCCCTAAGAGAACTTAATAGGAATCGGCTTATAAGGAGGCCCTGCGACTGTTACCTACTACTCTTCTAGAAAAAGTATTTGTTGTACATTTACAGCTTGATATTATGCCACAAAACAGAGCCTTCGTTTAATTTTTTTAGTGACTTAGGGGTCATGCGTTTGCAGAAATAGTAATGCAGACTTGAAAATAAAATGTTTTTTGTGCAAAATAACACACATTTTACAAAATAAATCGTAGGCTCGTGAGGGACTCGAACCCCCGACCACCGGGAAATTGATGCAGACAGTTTAGAAGAGACCGGTGCTCTACCGAGCTAACGAGCCGATGAATAAGGAGACGAAACGTTAAAACGTACTGATCCTACCGTAAACGTCACATTTGGATGTCATAATATGACGCAATAAAACGCCTCGTAGAAGGGGTGCAACCGCAGAGCTAATGCATTTTTTTAAGATGAGCCCATAGACGTGCCTTCGGACGACTTATGTTGCCCAGATCGTCTGAAGGCGTGGTCCGATCGCGTGGCAGTGTCGTCATTTCTCATGGATGATGCGTTTCAGGGGGCGGTGTCGTAAGGTCTTATCTCACCGTCCTCTGTAAATGTGACCCCCTAGCCAATAAAAAAATGGGTGTGTTCAATGTTCACACCGTCCGCTTAACTTTGCCGCTTCACTTTGTTCAGTATAATTACGTATACTGACACTGCTACCAAACAAATTGCCCTAGTTCCTTTTTTTAAGTTTATTTTATCAAAAATATTTTGAACGATGATAGAAAAAAGAATCTTCATACCTACTCTCATTTTCCTAGACCGGTACAGTAATGCATGAGCCAAGAATTACAAACGTCGTGTCTTCCTTTTATTAGAATAGTTGCTACAATTCCAAGCATGTTTGATAAAAAATAATAAAAATTTCAAAAGTTAAAAAAAATAATTTGTAGGCTCGTGAGGGACTTGAACCCCCGACCACCGGGAAATTGGGCAGACAGTTTAGAGGAGACCGGCGCTCTACCAACTGAGCTAACGAGCCGATGAATAACAGACCCAAGTCTAGACTCGCTTTGTGCTTGAGTCGTAGTGTCATAATATGATGCAATAATGCGCTTCATAGAGGGTGTGTTACTGTTGTGACGTAGCGTTATCATTTGATCGAACTTTAGGTTAACCGTCTGCAAAAATTAAGCTCAAACCCACCGAACCCAGTGAGTTCCGGGGGATCCCAATTTAAGACAACCTACCCTAAAAAAAGGTTGTTACACATTTACACCCTTGTAGTATGATCACGTCACGCACAATCTAATGTTTAGTTTTCTTTTTGTGGTTTCATGGTTTGTCATAAATTGCCAGTGAAGCACAGACGCAAAATAATAGCTTTTTGTTAAAAAAATACAAAAGAAACAGTAGGCTCGTGAGGAGGGACTCGAACCCCCGACCACCGGGAAATTGGGCAGACAGTTTAGAGGAGACCGGCGCTCTACCAACTGAGCTAACGACCCGACGAATTAGCAGACGAAATGTTAAAGCACACTGTTTCTACCATAGACTTCACATTGGGATGTCAATATGACGCAATAATGCGCCTCGTAGAGGGGGTGTGACCGCGGGACGGTTGTATTTCTTTTGAAGACGAGCCCTCAGACGAGCTCATGTTGCCCAGATGGTACCTAGTGTCATCATCGCTCATGGATGAAACGTTTTAAGGACCAGTGTTATAAGGTCGTCTTGTCTTAAGGCCATACCCAAATTTTCCGGGGTCCAGTGGCGCCGCCATTTAAAATAAATCATTTAAAAGGAAACGGAGATATCATTCAAAATTGTGTCTTGGTCAAGCCCTAGATAACCCTTAAAACTATTTTATGAACTACTGTTTATAATTGAAAGTGCGAACGTGAAACTTTTCTACGCACATTAGCTAAAAGTGGCCGTTTTTCGCAAATGTGCGTAGAAAAGCTTCACGTTCTAACTTTAAACTACAAAAAGTAGTTTAAAAAATACTTTGAATGGGTATCTAGAACTTGACCAAGACACAATTTTAAATTATATCTCCGTTTCCTTTTAAATGATTTATTTTAAATGGCGGCGCCACTGGACCCTGGAAAATTTGGGTATGGCCTTAATTACACCGTCGTCCGTGGTAAATGCGACCATCAAGCTATAATTAAAAAATAGGTTTGATTAATGTTAAATTATTTTCATTTAATTTTCATTTATTACACGTTTATATTCCTACTCTGTATAGCCAAAGGCCGCGACTTCATTCGCGTGTACTTTATGTCTTCGGAAAATGCTCATTAGGCTGAGCAGCTTTTTCTAAGACGTCATTTTTATATTTCTTATAGTTTAGCTGGACCATTATGTTTCTCCATCAGGTGTTTCATTTTCCAAAATCAATTGTACCCTATATGTTGCCCAGGCTTAACAGCTATATAACAAAAAAGTTTTATTCGGGTCAGTCCCGTATTTTCGGAGATTATCGTAAACAAACAGACAGACTTTTTTAAAATTCTTATTCTATTACGATTTCTGCATCGACCCTCATTTTTAGGGTTCCGTACCCAAAGGGTAAAAACGGGACTCTATTACTAAGACTTCGCTGTCTGTCCGTCTGTCTGTCCGTCTGTCCGTCTGTCTGTCACCAGGCTGTATCTCAAGAACCGCGATAGCTAGGCAGTTGAAATTTTTACAAAGTATGTATTTCTGTTGCCGCTATAACAACAGATGCTAAAAACAAAATAAAATAAATATTTAAGGGGGGCTCCCATACAACAAACGCGATTTTTTATAGATAGTGGTATGGAACCCTTAGTGCGCGAATCCGATTCGCACTTGGCCGATTATTTTAAAATATATATTCAATGTACAGAATAATTTTTTTGCGGCATGACCGTTCTGAAGCATTTAATTGCTTCAACTAATAAGTTGGGCAAAGTTGAAGGCAAAAGACATGTTGGAAGAGGCAAAAAATCGTGGCTGAGGAACGTAAGAGATTAGACCTGGATAACTAAAGTAGAGAAATTATTCAGCTTGGCAATGGATAGAAGATAAGAGTATGGGAAGCTGACGGCCAACATCTAGTCTGGAGAGGCACTAAAAGAAGATGAATGCAATAAATAAATATATACGGACGAATCACACAGATTGAGCTATCCCCAAAGTAAGTTCGAGACTTGTGTTATGTTATGGAAACTAACTCAACGATATTTATGTAGTACTTTTGTGTCACACACCGTCTGCTTAACTTACCCGTCTCATTTCGTGTAATATATAAGGGTACCATACGAATTGACCGAGCTTGTTTTTGTTTAAAGTTCGTTTTGAATTTCTTGTACTATAATGTAAAGTTTTTTTTAAAGTCGTAGGTATTTTAATACAGGTTTATTTTTACAATTCTGTAGGAAGGCTTTTTGAGCCAAAGGTATAATATAAAATAAGTCTTCTAAATAAAAAAAGATGTCAAAATAAATTGTAGGCTCGTGAGGGACTCGAACCCCCGACCACCAGGAAATTGGGCAGACAGTTTAGAGAAGACCGGCGCTCTACCAACTGAGCTAACGAGCCGATGAATAACAGGCCTGAATCTAGATTCGCTTTGGATGGAAGAAGCTATGTCATAATATGATGTAATATTATTGTGGGCGTGGTAGTGCTGTGACGTAGCGTGCGCATTTAATCAAACTTAGGGTGAATTCACGTCAGCACAAATTAAGGTGAGGTAACAAGGGCTTCTAAATGATACAATAGAAGATTTAACTAATGGTACCTACCAGTGGCGTTGAGTGACAATTTGGGCTAGTACAGTTATAATCTATGAAATAATTAAATACCTACGTAATTACATTCTATAAAGATATAAGCCGTTCAATGTCTGGCTTATAATTCACATATTTTTATTTTTAATGACTTAGTCTGAGTAATAGGTTTCTGACCGTGTATATACAATATTTATCATTGTTAGTGTATTTCAAGATCCAGCAACAATTTTCGTATTTTGAATATGTGGGTGTGTGAAATCCAGTCACACTGCTAGTTTACGGCGTATGAAAATAATAAATAGACATTTTGATGCGCGGTACGCCGTTAAACTTAGGTTATGATTGTTGTAATTAATAAATGCATACAGTATATTAGAAAACCCTACGGGAACTTCATGAGAATCTGCTTTTAAGGAGGCCCTGCAACTCGTACCTACTACTATTCTAAAAAAAGTGTTTGTTGTACATTTACAGCCTGATAATATGCCAGAAAACAGCCTTCGTTTAATTTTTTCAGTGATTTTGTAGTCATGCGTTTGCAAAAACAGTGAAGCCAGGACTTGAAAATAAAATGTTTATAGTGCTAAATAAAACACATGTCACAAAATAAATTGAAGGCTCGTGAGGGACTCGAACCCCCGACCACCGGGAAATTGGGCAGACAGTTTAGAGGAGACCGGCGCTCTACCAACTGAGCTAACGAGCCGATGAATAACAGACCCAAGTCTAGACTCGCTTCGTGCTTGTGTCGAGGTGTCATAATATGATGCAATAATGCGCTTCATAGAGGGTGTGTTACTGTTGTGACGTAGCGTTATCATTTGATCGAACCTTAGGTTAACCGTCTGCATAAATTAAGCTCAAACCCACCGAACCCAGTGAGTAGCGGGGGGTTCTAATTTGACACAACCTACCCTTAAAAAAAGGTTGTTGCACATTTACACCCTTTTAGTATGATCACGTCACGCACAATCTAATGTTTAGTTTTCTTTTTGTGGTTTCATGGTTGGTTATAAATGCTCCTAGTGAAGCACAGACGTCAAAATAAAAGTTTTTTGTTAAAACATACAAAAGAAACAGTAGGCTCGTGAGGGACTCGAACCCCCGACCACCGGGAATTTGGGCAGACAGTTTTGAGGAGACCGGTGCTCTACCAACTGAGCTAACGAGCCGATGAATAAGCAAGCCAAAAGTTAAAGCACACTGTTCCTACCAC
The DNA here is from genome assembly GCA_963555685.1 of Acrobasis consociella. Taxonomy (NCBI): domain Eukaryota; kingdom Metazoa; phylum Arthropoda; class Insecta; order Lepidoptera; family Pyralidae; genus Acrobasis; species Acrobasis consociella. The sequence continues at coordinate 2,316,869 of OY743111.1, read as the reverse complement.
TAACGTCACATCGGGATGTCATAATATGACGCAATAGTACGCCTCGTAAAGGGGGTATGTCCGCGGGGCTGTTCAGCATTTCTTTTAAAGACGAGCCCTCAGACGAATTCAAGTTGCCCAGATGGTACTTAGTGGGTACCTCATGGATCGTTTTAAGGACCAATGTTATAAGGTCGTCTTATCTCTATTACACCGCCCTCCGTAAATGCGACCTCCTAACTCATTAAAAAACTGGTGTGTTAATGTTCATTTATATCACGTTTATTTTTTTTATTTCTTTTAACTTTTAACTACAAACAGTCAGCAATGAAAAAGCGCTTCAATGTGTCGTTATGCAGAGGAAGTTATTGCAAACCGTCAAATCGCGCAAAATCAAATGTTTGGACCTCGTTCTGCGGCGTGACTGTTTTGAAGCAATTGATTGCTTCAACTTATTATGATGGGCAAAGTCGAAGGAAAAAGACTAGTTGGAAGACGCAAAAAATCGTGGCTGAAGAACGTAAGAGATTGGACCGGAATAACTTAAGTAGAGAAATTATTACGCTTTGCAATAGCTAAAATGGAATTTAAGAAGCTGCCGCCGACATCTAGTCTAGAGAGGCACTTAAAGAAGATGAATATAATTATTAATATATACGGACGAATCACACAGGTTTAGTTCCCCCAAAAGTAAAGTCGAGACTTTTCGTTGTTCGAGATTTTGTAAAGGACGAGCCCTCAGACAAGCTTATGTTGCATTGATGGCAACGTCGTCATCGCTCATGGATGATGCGTTTCAGGGACCGGTGTCGAAATGTCTTATAATCACACCGCTCTCCGTAATTGTGACTACCTAGCTAATTGAAAAATAGGTGTGTGTAAAGTCAAACATGCTAGAGGTAGATAAGCAAATCAGGATAACATATAAGGAGGTTAAGAACTTAGCGGAAGAAAGAGAGACTTGAAAATCACTCAACCGATAAGAACCCAACTCTTAAATATAAGAAAATAAGCATAAATTAAGTTATCAAAATAAAATAAAAAGTTTAAAAATAAATAATAGGCTCGTGAGGGACTCGAACCCCCGACCACCGGGAAATTGGACAGAAACTTTAGTGGGACCGGCGCTCTACCAACTGAGCTAACGAGCCGATGAATAACAGGCCTGAATCTAGATTCGCTTTGTGACTGATTCTGCATCGGAAGAAGTCATAATATGATGCAATATTATTGAGGGCGTGGTACTGCTGTGACGTAGCATGCGCATTTAATCAGACTTAGGGTACTAGCGTCAGCAGAAATTAAGATCAAATTCTATTACAAACATAAGTTACCAAAGGCTTCTAAATGATACAATAGAAGAGTTAACTAATGGTACCTACCAGTGGCGTTGGGTAAGAATTTGGGGCAGTAAACTATGAAATATAAAATTCATACTCCACCGACAAGAGCATAGTTCTTAAATAATATAGATAGATAAACTATGAAATAATTAAATACCTACGTAATTACATTCTTTAAAGGTATAAGCCGTTCAATGTCTGGTTTATAATTCACATATTTTTATTTTTAATGACTTAGTCTGAGTAATAGGTTTCTGACCGTGTATATACAATATTTATCATTGTTAGTGTATTTCAATAACCAGCAACAATTTTCGTATTTTCAATATGTAGGTGTGTGAAATCCAGGCACGCTGCTAGTTTACGGCGTATGAAAGTAATAAATAGACATTTTTAATGCGCGGTACGGTTTATGAGTGTTGTGATTAATAAATGCATACAGTATATTAGAAAACCCTACGGGAACTTCATGGGAATCTGCTGTTAAGGAGGCCCTGCGACTCGTACCTACTACTATTCTAAAAAAAATATTTGTTGTACATTTACAGCCTGATAGATAATATGCCAGAAAACAACCTTCGTTTAATTTTTTCAGAGATTTTGTAGTCATGCGTGTCCAAAAACAGTGAAGCCAAGACTTGAAAATAAAATGTTTATTGTGCTAAATAAAACACATGTCACAAAATAAATCAAAGGCTCGTGAGGGACTCGAACCCCCGACCACCGGGAAATTGGGCAGACAGTTTAGAGGAGACCGGTGCTCTACCAACTGAGCTAACGAGCCGATGAATAAGCAGACGAAATGTTAATACATACGCTTCCTACCCTAGACGTAATATTACGATGTCATAATATGACGCAATAATACGCCTTGAAGAAGGGGTGTGTCCGTGAAGCTGCTACATTTTTTAAAGACGCGCCCTTAATTCGAGCTGATGTTGCCCAGATAGTAGTGTCATCATTGCTCATAGATTATACGTTTCAGCATCGTAAATGTGACCCCGTAGCTAATAAAAAAATGAGTGTGTTTAATGTTTATTATACCTACCTTTTGGCTGCACATTATTCGCTTAGTGCCTGTTCACTTTGTTCAGTATAATAACATACGGGTACAGTGCTACTAAACTGATTGGCCGAGTTAGATTTTTTTTTGTTTAAAAGGTTATAAGGTTTTTTCAAGTCGTAGGTGTTTTTAATTGAGGTTTTATTTTACATTATATTATATACGCTTACGCATCTTAAGCATCCCGTGCGTCGTTTACTTCTGCAGTACCTGGGTGACCGAGCTTTGCTCGGTCGGTTACATCTCAAACATTAACTACATTTTTTTAAACTTGTCTAAAAACAGTACAAAATAAAAAATTATATATAAACTTGAACATAAAAAAAATACAAAAGTAAGTCACCGATTGGGATTCGAACCCGTAACACTCTTTCTAGCGGTCAGCATCCATAACCACTGAGCTAAGCGGATGGCGGCCGGCGCGAGGAAATTAGCGACCATATTCTGCGTGGAAAGAAAAACGAATGAAAACTCGAAAACACGCGTTTTCCCAAACATAAGACTAATCTAGATCGATTGTTTACTCCCAAAAACCCCCATATACCAATTTTCAGCAAAATCGTTAGAGCCGTTTTCGAGATCACAGAAATTTATAAATAAATATATATATAAATAAATATACAAGAATTGCTCGTTTAAAGGTATAAGATTTGTGACGATAACTCAAATGATATATCCACACTGCTTTAAACGTTTCGTATACAAGACTACAGCTGTTAAGCATGCTAGCTATGCACCGTTCATAGCTGAGTTAGTTTACAAAATTTCATCTTAATCGGAAACCGAGAATTGTGTCAAATTCAATTTGCATTGAAAACAGAAAGACAGAAAACGGGACAGCTGAAACTAAATAAAAGCTTGTAAATTAAACAAGTTCCAAAAATTAATTGTAGGCTCGTGAGGGACTCGAACCCCCGACCACGAGCCAGTGAATTACAGATTCAAGGTTTTACTCGTTTGTGCCTCAGTCGCGATGTCATAATATGATGCTTCATAGAGTGTGTGATACTGTTGTGACGTAGTGTCGTTATTTGATCGGACCTCAGGTGCTAGAGTCAAGTCAGTCAGAGCAAATTAAGCTTAAACCTCGTCACACCCATTAGACAATAGGGGCGTCTATTAAATGATGTAATAAAATAGCTACCTAATAGTTACTAATACCCACGGCTAATACCTACTCAAAATAGGTTAGCTTGTACCGGTTGCAGCTGAGTTAGTATACAAAATTTCTTCTCAATCGGAAACCAGGAAGTGGGTCAAATTTAGCTTGCATTGATTTCAGAAAGACAGACAACGGGATGCGTATATCCAAAATCTGTGATGGTTCAACACCGCCCGGTGTTGACAGTTCACAGATATTGTGTATAACTGCGCCCTGAAATCCCATACAAAATCTGTTTCGGATCAACACTGCCACTTATTTTAGCCGACTTGCAAGAAAGTTGGTTTTGTTATTCATTCCATTACATATTCTTGCACCTACACGCATTCAGTATAGAATAAACCAAAGGTTTGTAGACTGATATATAAATAATGTTCTTAATAAGTATTTAAGTAGATGCAACGTTACTCAAAATATTGTCAAGTTGTAGTGGAGTTTATATGTATACATATGAATAGGTACAAAAATATTACTATACAAACAACTCCGAAAGATATCAGTTATGTAAGCTATTTAATTGTGTCCATTTTAATTTTCGGAAAAGAGTCATTACGTGACATAGTTTTGTTGAATCTTCCAAGCAATCGTAAATGCAAAATATGTGCGCATTCAACGCGATTTAGGTATTACGAGCTGAGCCGCAACATACTTTGTAGGTGAAACTCAAAAAACTAGGAATAAATGACCTGTGCTGAATTTTGCTCGCGTTAGAATGAGATAGACGTATTGCGCAATACTAATGCTTTTTCATCTTTGTGTGGTGTGACAAATTGCTTGCATAGTGAACTGTGACCTTGACGCGTGCTATTGTTTACAAATTAAAACTCGTAATAGTTAATTAATTATCTTATATCTTCTATAGCGGCGAACCACAATACCCCCTTGAGATGACGTTTCTACATTTTACATTAGTACTAGATATCTTTTTCACACCTAATTACCTTTACAATATACTTTTTATTAAGTACAAATAATTTAAGAGTTTAAGTACAAATATTTAATCCTTTCAGTCCATCATTTCGAAAAACTTTTCCCAATAAATGCATTTTAAAATACGAAATAATTGCATTTTCGTAGTAACGATATCACGTGACTATACTTCGATTTGTATGAGAACCCAGAGAATTTTTGGTATTGCGATATATTGGGAAAAGTTGTTCAAAACGATAGACTGAATCACTCCTTAAAATATTTGTACGTAATAAAAAAGGAACATTGTAATAAACGATAAGGAATAGATACTGGAGTTTGGCTGAAGTTAAACCGTAACAGATATTGTACGCTTAAAATAAATAAACGCTCATACAATGAGTCTAGAACATGTTGCGGCTCAACTCGTACTGCGTTGGCTCGTAACAGATTCTGGATATACGCCAACGGGATAGGTGACTAAATAAAAGCTTGTAAAATAAAACAATTTTCAAAAATGAATTGTAGGCTCGTGAGGGACTCGAACCCCCGACCACCGGGAAATTGGACAGAAACTTTAGTGGGACCGGCGCTCTACCAACTGAGCTAACGAGCCGATGAATAACAGGCCCGAATCTAGATTCGCTTTGTGACTGAGTCGCGATGTAATAATATGATGCAATAATGCGCTTCTTAGAGACTAAAAAGTGTAGATCAAGCGAAACAGATTTCTCAGGATCGTAGCAAGTGGAGGTCCATGTTCTCTGCCTACCCCTGTAGAAAACAGGCATGATATGTGTAAATGTGTATAGAGGGTGTACTGCTGTGACGTAGCGTTGTCATTTGATCGAACCTCAGGTGCTAGCGTCAGCACAAAGTAAGATCGAAACCCGTCACACCCATTACAAAACAGGGGCTTCTGTTAATGGTATGAAATTACCTAATTGCTCGTAGTACTACCTACTCCAGAAAATTGATTGTTGTACTTTTATATTTATCCCACAAAATAGTGTTTCTATTTTTACGACTCGAACCCCCGACCACCGAGACATTCTGCATACTTATACTGTAAGTGTGTCCACCTAGATAATTAGAAAATGGATGTGTTTATATTTATATAGTACCTACTGTATATACCACACACAATCCACTTAACTTTGCCGGTTCACTTCGTTCACTATAATGTGTAGGGCTACCAAACGGACCAAGTATGGTTTTTTTTTTTGTTTTAAATTTCACTTCATCGATAATGTTTTAACTATGATATAAAGTTTTTCTAGTCGTAGGTGTTTTTAGTTTTGGTTTTATTTTTACTATTTCGGGGAAAGGTTTTTGGTGCCAAAGGAGACAAGCATGTAATAAAATAAGGCTTCAAAATAAAAAAGATTCACAAAATAAATTATAGGCTCGTGAGGGACTCGAACCCCCGACCACCGGGAAATTGGGCAGACAGTTTAGAGGAGACCGGCGCTCTACCAACTGAGCTAACGAGCCGATGAATAACAGGCACGAATCTAGATTTGCTTTGTGACTGGTCGCGATGTCATAATATGATGCAATAAATAGATGCGTTTCAAAGAGATTGATAGGTGTACTTGGAGCGGAAGACGTTTGTCAGGATCGTAGCAGCTCAGTTTTGCCCGGTGTCAGACCAATTTCCCCTCTTCCCCGCTTTTCATTGAAAATATGTCCCTCACCATGGTTTTCTACGTTTTGTACAAAAAACTGTTAGATCTAGAAGAAAACTGTCAATGACAAAATTAATCATCATTAAATTACCTACCACATAGAAGGAATTTTATTTTTATAGTCTTATAGATTTTGAGTGTAGGCCAAATCCTCTGGCCAAGTGTGGCTCAGGTAGTACAGAGAGGGTCGTGCTTCTGCAGTGGAGACTAAATAAGACCTGATGATGATGATGATGGATGATGCTAGATTTTAAGTAACAGCTATCCAAATTTCAAAGTTCTAAAGTTTTTCAATTTTCACTGTACTTTCGCCATTTTATAGGCAAACCGCTAAATTTGGATCTAAGTGATGTATGCACTAATCAATCTTAATGATTAACCTACAAAACAAGACCCCATTAACAGTCGTACAAGTTTTTGAGTTTTTTTGACCACTTACATCGCCGAACTTGCGAACATTAAATAACAATTAACCCTCGTAAACTACCTACTTTATATTTCCTAATAAAAAAAACTGGTGGCAAGTTGTTTTTTTTATAATTTGTTAAAATAATATGCAAGGCATGTTTTTCCATCAAAGTGAGGTCCTAGTTAACTTCCGCGGGTTGTAGTCCTGTATTATGCCACATCAAACTCAAAGTCAAATAATTTTATTTAATGTGAATTAATCTTTTATTTAAGGTCTCATTCTTATTATTAAAGAGCTTAGCTCTTGTCTGTGGAGCAACCAATGCCTTCCATCTCTCTCTTTGTCTAAAGTCAACTCCTTAATATTATTTAAGGTAATTCAAAATAGTTTTTTTAGGCAAAAGCTTAAAAATGTTAGCGTTTCGGAACGACCACTGCTGAGAAGATCAGGCCGAAAGAAACCCAGTTACTACCCATTACCCACATGACCAGAGACTATAGTTTGTGTATCCTCCAGGCGACCAGCATTTGGCTGCTGGCGCTGCTGAAGAACTGCCCCGAGCGGGAACCCATCAAGAACAAGCTGCAACAACTGCAGGACGTGTTCATGGACTACCTCTCAGAGAATAGTGGTAAGTTCTTGGTAAACTTTGTTTCCTGCTGCTCTGGCAGGTAAGCAACAAATTAGAATATACCAGCTGCTTCTTTATGCAGATTGTAAAAGCCGATCGAGGCTAGCTACCAAGCTAGCCTCGATCGGCTTTTACGATCTGCAATAATAGATAGACCACTATCTGATTCCTTTTCCACCTCTCTAGCTCGAAACACTTTAAAATGAATAAAATTCAAATAATTTCAGACAATCTGAGTCCATGCAAACAATTACGGCTTTTACTTTTTTCAAAATTAATTTTTATAAATAAAAGTTGCTGAAATTACATTCCATCAACAAAAAACGGAATTTCCATAGGAAAGTATGCACGTCACTGCCTTATGGTGTACAAAAAAATATTAACTTATTCGTATATTTTTTTCACAGAAATAGTACAAGACGTAGCCAGCAAAGGCCTGAGCTTGGTGTACCAGAACTCCGACAAGGATCAGCAGCAGGCGCTGGTGGCTCAGATCATCGAGCAGCTCACCAGCGGCAAGCGGGCCGTGACGCAAGTCACGTCGGACACCCGGCTGTTCGAGGAGGGACAGCTTGGAACAGCTCCTACCGGGTATGCTGTATATATATCTTCACGTCTTTTTACTGTACGGGGTAGATAGAGTCTCAGCAGATAAGCAGTTGACTAGCGGCAAGCGGGCAGTGACGCAAGTCACGTCGGACACCCGGCTATTCGAAGAGAGACAGCATGAAACGGCTCCTTCAGGGTATGCTGTGCATATAGCTTCACGTCTTTGTACTGTACGGGTGTGCGAGGTTTACAGAGTCTCAGCAGGTCAGCAGTTGGCCAGCGGCAAGCGAGCGTGCCGCAAGTCACTTCGTACACTCGGCTATTCAAAGAGGGACAGTTTGGAATAGCTCCTACCGGGAATGTTTAAATTGTACAATATACACAGCAAAGGCGTATTGGTGGGAAAGGGAGTCAAAATAGTGACGGTTTGCTAGCCACATCGCCTACTCACGTGATTCAGACTTAGCTTACCTTAGGTTTTTTAGCTTGACGTCTTTATTTTGTAGGGTGGCGGAATGTATAAGATTTAATGTTTGTTTTGATTTAAAAAGGCGTGTTAGTGGGAAATGGAATCAAAATAGTGACGGGTTGCTAGCCGCATCGCCTACTCACGTGATTCAGATTTTGCTTAACTTACGTGTTTTAGCTTCACGTCAGGTGGCGGAATGATTAAAAATAAATGTTTGTTTTGATTGTAGAGGCAATCTGTCAACATACAAGGAACTGTGCTCACTGGCATCAGACCTGAATCAACCGGATCTGCTGTACAAATTCATGCACCTGGCACATCATAATGCTGTGTGGAATTCTAAAAAAGGTTAGTTGCACTATAATTGTTATGTGGATTGGGTAATTTATTTAGACCGTTAACTAGATTATCTACAAAATTTACAAAGATACAGCTTCGAAGTTTCGAAATGGGGGTGGTTTACGTCACCTTTGCTTAAAAATCTTAGCTGATCACAAATTTTCCGTTATTCTCTCAGGGGGCACCTATTTTACATCTGTCTTCGCAAACTTTATGTATGTTAAGCTCGATTGCAAGCTCAATCAGTGCGATTTATCCTTATACACGGTGATTTTTTATTGGCTTTGGAACCGAAGGCCACTTAGTAAGAATCGTTAGTAAGACCTAATTGCAGCTAGTCCAAATAAAAATTCAAAACCAAAATTTTTTGACTAAAACTCGAAAGTAAAATTGTGAGATCAATAAGTGATTCTGCCGCCAGGCGCCCCGCCCGCCGGCCGCCCGTAGTTCATGGGGTCACGCGAGTTCACGCGGCAGTTTTGGAGTGTTACTACGTGGTCTCGATCGAAATTTATTTTCGTAACTTTTTTATCTTATGTCATACACAAATTTGGATTATGTATATGGATAGAGTAATTTATCTACTATACGACATTTTCTTTTCCAAAACCAATAAAAAGTCAGCGTGTATATCTATATATGTTCACTAATGTGCAGGCGCAGCGTTCGGCTTCCACTCGATCGCGGTGTCTGCGGGCGCGCAGCTGGCGGCGCAGCTGCCGCGCATCGTGCCGCGGCTGTACCGCTACCGGTTCGACCCCACGCCGCGCATACAGAACTCCATGGCCAGCATCTGGCATGCCCTTGTACCCAACACTCAGCAAACGGTAAGTACCATCACTTTGGTTGTCATTTTGTATAAGCGAGGTTGCTTTAAAGAAATTGCTTAAGAGCGGCCAACCCGCCTTACTTTTCATACAAACGCTCGTACGTGATTATGGCGTTGTAACAGATCTTTCTTGGAAAGTTTTGAACTAACAGGAATCTTGTGCGCTATATCTAGGTTTCTATCGAAATTAAAAATTAAAATTTGGAAAAACAAATTCAGTATAAGTCTCCAAAAATCTGCTTTTTTGTACAAATGAATTGTAAAAGTAAAGAAAATATTTGCATACAAACCTTGCAAATATAATGAAGATTCTAAATAAAAAACATTTATTTCACACACTCGTAAGGCTTTCTGAAAAACACGTATCACCTGGAACAAGTTTTATGAAATTTCCGCACCCTATGAAAAGTTAATATTCGTTAAATGAATAGTTAATAATAATACTAATTTCGTACAATAGAATGCAAACTGAGCGCTTAGCTGCTATCTCTCTCTTTTCACTTTGCTTTTTTTTCTATCATTGCGCTGGATGAAACAATACGCATTTTTAACCATGCTTGCGTTGACGATAGACGGACCGGGAAGGGCCGCCTTAAGGTGGCTACACACGACACAATCTACAGTAACAATATCTGGTGCTATACTTCAGATTGTAATGTGTGTAGACGTGTTGTGGCCCACAACACGTAAACCGGCTGCAGTAGAGCAAGGTAATATTAATTATTTCATTTCAGGTACAAAAATACCACAAGGAAATCCTGGAGGACCTGGTCGCGAACCTGACGTCCAACCAGTGGCGCGTGCGCATGTCGTGCTGCAACGCGCTCGCGGACCTGCTGCGGTCAGTGCGCCGGTGGTTCTCACACACTGCCGTTGTAAAATGTTACATCTTATCATAATAATAACATCTCTGTGATTAATTCAGGGTTGCCGAACTACGTTCTTTTATGGAATAAAAAAAATGGGAACTGTTAGGAAAATAAAAAATCATAAAATAATGTCAGTTGTCCCTGATCATATCCATTTTTAACGTGATTTAAGATTTATAATTGTAGCAAAACAGATATAAGAGCGCTGTTTGACTCCCAAGAAGCTATGACGTCATTAGTCTATATTTCATACAAATCCCATAGAAAATGACTGTTGTGACGTTTAGTAAAAAGTATGTGATTTGACTTGTTGGAAAGTAAAAAAAAGTAAAAGTAAAAAGTAGTTTATTTACTTCATACAATCATAAAAAAAAGAAAGAAAGAAAAAAATATACATTTTTGGGGTGACTACATGCAGGGAGGAGGAGGCTGGAGCCTGTTGATGGTAGAAACCTGTGTTACAAAGCTCCAGTGCTCTCCCACTGTGGCAGCCAGGCAGCCAGGCACCAGTAACACACACATCGCATAGGGATTACCCCATATTTGCGATGAGTGATATACAAATATACGTAAATTATAAATATAACTTGTTGGAAAGTAGCGAATTGGTCGCTTTCGTCTCTTGGCGAAATAAATACATTATAACTGTTTGCAGCGGCGCGACGAGCCTGCAGCAGTCGCTGCCGCAGCTGCCCACGCTGTGGTCGCAGCTGTTCCGCGTCATGGACGACGTGCACGAGGGCACGCGGCAGGCCGCCGCCGGCGCCGCCAACGTCTTGTCCAAGGTGACACACACTCGTTTCATCCAATCATCATTATCATTTCAAAAATGACCTATCTAGAGCAGCCTGCATCCAGCGCTTTCCAGCGACCCTGGTCAGGTCATCTGACCACCTTGTGGGTGGGTGCCCTACGCTTCGCTTGCCAGTACGCGGTCGCCATTCGAGAATCTTTTTGACCCATCGGCCATCGGGTCGTCGCGCTATGTCACACTGCCACTTCAACGAGCTAATCTGCTGGGCTATATCAGTGACTTTGGTTCTCCTACGAATTTCCTCTTTTCTGATTCGATCACGTAGAGAAACACCGAGCATAGCCCCCTCCATAGCGCGTTGAGCGACCATGAGCCTTCTTATGTTCCATCCAAGTTATGAGCCTTTTGGCGGGAAGTCAAGGGGTTCAGTCGGAGTTTGCTTTAAATTGTTTTGCAAATGTTTCTTGTAGACTTTATAATATGAAATTGGTGTCTCATGAACAATATGTGAAATGTTTAAAGTGGACAGTCATAATAGTGCGGCTGTAGTGATGTTTACTTGCGGACTGCGGTGGACGTCTTTAAGCGCCGTTCGCCACTCAATCGGCTATGAAAACCAGTCTACTCTGTAGATTTGTCGCCAGAAGTATTTCCATTAAAAACAATCAAAGGACCTGCACCAACCTTTGATTGTATAGTTATGGTTAGGGTTAGGAATAAAGAAGTGAAAAAATAAAGATGGTCTCTAAAGGACTAGTATCCAAAGGCGTAAAATAATTGAAATAAAAATCCAATATACGAATATTTTAACACAGTTTATTTGCGAATTGAACCAAAAAATTTGATGTTTTTGTATGGTAAAGATTAATGTTATTCCTAACAGCAGACATACATACATACATACTATCACGTCTTTATCCCTAATGGAGCAGACAGAGCATTTAACAGCGGACTCTTCCCTATTATTTGTAAATTTTTGACATGTACCCCATTTACAGCTGTGCATTCGAGCGTCAGACGTGAGCCAAGGCAAGGACGGCAAGGAGATAGTGTCGGCCATATTGCCGGTGTTGCTGGACAACGGGATCACGAACCTGGTCAAGGAAGTCAGGAGTGTCAGGTACGTAGCTGTTTCAACCAAGATCAAGGTAATTTAATGTACATTAAAAGCAAAAAAATGTGGTAGATATAGGTATTCCTTGGTCAAGAGTGCTGGCATGTCTGGATGTTTTTAGAAATTATTCTTATACCATGCTTTTTAAAGCTTATTAGCCACATTTATCATGATTTCAATTTGCAAGGACCACGGTCCAGTGTCATTTCATATAATTTTTAAATCGTAAATGAGGTTTATACTTTACTTTAAAAATCTACTGACCATACGGAATTATTATCGTTGGAATTATTAGGTTAGTTTAAAGTTCGTTTTCATAAAATTTGTCAAAAGTTTCTGCTGTCACTCGCGGCAGAAAATGCCTGTATGTTATTTAATTTATTTTTAAATTTCAGCCTACTAACAGTGTCGAAACTAGTGAGCGCCGCCGGCGAGAGTCTCAAACCTTTCCTGCCCAAACTCATACCAGCGCTGGTCGGCGCTGCAGGGGACCTGGAGTCTGCCAAACTGTCGTACTTGAGCACTGCGGTGACTGACAGTGGAACAAGGGAAATGCTGGACGATTTGCGGGCCAATGCTACCAAGCAGCACTATACTACTGATACTGTTGTCAAAGTAAGATTACGATTAATCTATATGTCGGAGTTGGATTGTATAATTTACTGCTTGCGGTATGTAAAATAGCTGAAAATTGTTCAGCTAAATCGTCCAATGTGTTACATTTATTAAAATAGCTAACGTAAGTTGTAGATGCAGCGCATCGAGGTTTCGGAGTTGGGGTGATTTACGTCTCCCTTGGTAAAAAATCGTAGCTGATCGTGACGTTACATGAAATTTAAATGCCCTGTATCTTAGTTACTATTTGCTAATTAGAGAAAAGAAAAATACGTACACCATACTTTTTAATAATCTATTCAGTGACTTTTTACCCACCAGTCAAAATTTTCGACTTCCCCATACAAACTAGTGCTCGGCCAAACGGATCTTGTATGGGAGGATGATTTTATTTATAGATTTTTAATATTTTTTTATAGAAAGTATTCAGCATCATGGACTGAACTTGCTCCAAAAATTTCGCTGGTGGGTAACCTGACAGCGTAGCCACTTTCACATCGCCAGGAAGAGAGTTCCAAAGTCCATGGGAAGGGGTTTTGTTGTCCTCATCCGTATTAACTCGCATATGTTTCCAGTGCATGCCGTACATCGACATCGAAGTGATGAAGGAGATGCTCCCGAAGATCCTCGAGCTGATGAAGTCGCCGCAGCTGGGCACCAAGGTGGCGTGCTGCCACTTCGTGGTGCTCGCGGCGCACTACCTGCGGGCCGAGCTGGAGCCGCTCGCGGGGAAGCTAATGGCCAACCTGCTCAACGGGGCCTTTGATAGGAACCCCACCGTGAGGAAGAATTATGCTGAGGCGCTAGGGCAAGTCTCGGCTTTTGCTAAGGTTAGTGTATTATGTAAGAGAGTTGGAGTGCCTTTGCCTTGCCCTCCAACTTCCGTGCCTTCCACGCGTAGGAGTTGGAGATATTTATGTGGGCACCAAGGTGGCGTGCTGCCACTTCACGCCGAGCTGGAACCGCTCGCAAGAAAGCTCATGGCAAACCTGCTCAATGGAGCCTTTGATAGGAATCCCACCGTGAGGAAGAATTATGCTGAGGCGCTGGGGCAGGTCTCTGCTTTTGCTAAGGTCAGTGTTCTTTTTCGTGTATGTACAACATTGGTGTCAGATTCCTCAAGCTGCTTGAAGGCATCTGACAAATATGACAGCTGTCACCAACGGCTTTTCGTGCCTTCCACACGTAAGAGTTGGAGATATTAATGTTCTTTCGGGCTGAGCTGGAGCCGCTCGCGGGGAGGCTCATGGCGAGCCTGCTCAACGGGGCTTTTGACAGTAACCCCACCGTGAGGAAGAACTACGTTGAGGTGCTGGGGCAGGTCTCTGCTTTTGCTAAGGTTAGTGTTTTTTTTCGTGTATTTAAGAGAGTTGGAGTGCTAAAATGGATGCCTTTGCACTTTGCCCTTTGTTTTTTTTTTTTTTTCATACAGTATAGGCTAAAAATTGAAATAGAAGTGGCCAACACTGGTGTTAGATTTTTCAAGCTGGCTAAAGGCATCTGATGAACCTTGACGTCTATCATACAAATATGACAGCCGAGACCGACGGCTTTACGTGTTTTCCAAACGTTCGAGAAATTTATGTGGGCGCCAAGGTGGCCTGCTGCGACTTCGGGCCGAGCTAAAACCGCTGGCTTGTCCGCCATGGCAAATGTGCTGAATGGGGCCTTTGACAGGAACACCCCCGTGGGGAAAGCCTTTGCAAGACGTTAGGGCAGAATGGATTTCGTCCTTGGGAGCCATTAAATTGTTTTTACCGACTTCCAAGTCGCCTCGAGACACACTTTCATCATCCGAAAAATATATCCCCCGTAAGTTAAGTTAGAATTTCTTTTCTTTTAGTTTATTCATGTATCCCAGTCTTTCCCAAAGTGGGCGATAACGCCCCCTTGTGGGCGCTGCAGGTCTCAAGGGGGGCGGTAAGAGACCCAGAAAGAAAATGTTTTTTTTTTTTTGCTAGGAGCTTTATTTAGCTAGGAGGCCTCTTAAACAACGACTGCAAGAGCTCTCGACTCTCAACAACAACCACATAAATATCATCCTCCACTTTGAGAATAAATATTTACATAATATACATATACACGCTGACTTTTCATTGGTTTTGGAAAAAAAAATGTCGTATAGTGAATAAATTCCTCTATCCATATAAGTAATCCAAATTTCTGTATGTCATAAGATAAAAAAGTTGCGTAAATGATTTTCGATCGAGGCTACGTAGTTATACGCCGGCCTAATGTCGATGACCCCGGCCGGCCGGCGGGCGATGTATGGCGGCGGTACTACTTATTGATCTCACAATTTTACTTTCGAGTTTTAGACAACATTTTTTGTTTCTGAATTTTTATTTGGACTAGCTAATTAGGTCTTACTAACGATGCCTATGAAGTAGCCTTCAGCTTCAAAACCAATAAAAAATCACCGTGTATAGGTCACAATAATTAATTAATTTAATTTGAAGTTATAGTGGTTTTTAAATAGGTAAAAAAATGGGGGCGCTAAAAAAATATTTATTCTCAAAGTGGGCAGTAGACAAAATAAGTTTGGGAACCACTGATGTATCCCCCTTAATTTAAGTTCGAATTTCTTCTCTCTAAGTTCAGAACTCTACTTTACACTAATGTCTTTTTCAGAGTCAATCAGCAGAGAAGCTGATGAAGAAGCTAGTCGGTCTGTACGAAACGAAGGACGACGATGCTTCCCGCTCGGCCATCGCGCTCACTCTCAAGTCGGTGGCGAAGGCGAAGATCGAACACATAAAAGACAACGAGGGAATCTTGGCGCCCTTCGTGTTTCTGGCTATGCACGCGCCCAAAGACAACGATGGTGCGTACTTAGACATAGACAATTGGGTAGTGTCCTTGATCAATTGGTACTGTAAAAAGAATAAATCGTCACAAAATGTCGCTTGTCGCATAATATATATTTCTATTTAGATTTCAACAAATAAATGAATATAATAAACAACATAATTAAGCATTGCCACGTAGTATGGCAATGCTTATATTTTGAGCCTGATAAAGGCCAGCTATCTGGTTGAAGGTTAACGATTGAAAGTCAGGATTATCCCTAGCAAATAAAAGATGGCGCTACGAATATCAATATGTAGTTCCGTTACTCATCACTAGATGGCGTTCTTTACAGTCGGGGTATTTTTTATTAATTTGCCTTACAAATAAACTTGTTTATCTACAGATTCATCAACAATAGAAATGTACGAGGAGATCTGGACGGACATCAGCCCGGCGCGGGAGAGCGGCATCAAGCTGCACCTGCCGGGGATCAGGGACGAGATCGAGAGGGCGCTCGGCTCCAGCAGCTGGACCAAGAAGATACAGGTCACCGTTCAAACACATCATAATTATTTCAGCACCATAACGCCCACTGCTGGACATAGGCCTCTTCCAAAGATTTTCAAAATAATACATAATGCCCCAAAGGACCCCATATTTTGGCAATCACTTGACAGATTTAGCTCATCTTCAGCTACCAAATTTCATGATGTAGTGATATTTATTTGCGACTTTAGACGCCGTTTGCCACTCAATCGTCTATGAAAACCAAGAAGTGAAAAATAAAGATTGGCTCTAAAGGACTAGTATTGTATTGTTTAAAAATTTAAAGGTAGGAAACAGTACAAAGGCGGACTTTTCCTAGACAGGGATCTCTTTCAATCAACCTTGTATCCAGAGCCGTAAAATAATTATAAAAAAATGGATTGGCAGGCCGCCAACGCCATCTCGACGGTGTGCAAAGAGTTGTCGTCGGGGCTGGCGCAGCAGCGCGAGCCGCTGCTGCGCGCGCTGCTGGCGGCGGCGCACGGGAAGACCTTCGACGGGAAGGAGCATCTGCTGCAAGCGCTCGCCGACCTCTGCAAGTCAGTTTATTTAATTTTTTTTAGCTACCTTTTACTCTAAATTTTAGATTCAGGCCCAAACAAAACCAAAATCTAAAAATTATGCATCTTTTAGATAAAGTACCTATCTTCATTCTAGAAAAAAAAAATAGTCCATATCTAATGATGTAAGACTTTATTTTAAAATCTGATTTGAGAAATCTCCTAGAGGCTATTTCTCGAAATGATTTGCGATTTTTTTAATTCGGCATTTGACAAGCTAATTCCTAGCTAATAAGATATAGCCAATAGTCTCTACGTTCTTTCGAGACAATATTTTTGATTGACAGAATAAAAGACGGAGAAACCTCTCCCCGAGCTTAGCAGAAGATTCCATCACATTCTTCTTTTGAGACAATACTTTTAATTGACAGAGTAAAAGACAGAGAAAACTCTCCCGAGCCTAACAGAAGATTCCATCACATTCTTCTTTTCAGGCAATATTTTTAATTGACAGAATAAAAGACGGAGAAACCTCTCCCCGAGCTTAGCAGAAGATTCCATGACATTCTTTTTTGAGACAATACTTTTAATTGACAGAGTAAAAGACAGAGAAACCTCTCCCCGAGCCTAACAGAAGATTCCATCACATTCTTCTTTTGAGGCAATATTTTTAATTGACAGAGTAAAAGACGGAGAATCCTCTCCCCGAGCTTAGCAGAAGAGTCCATGGCATTCTTCTTTTAAGACAATATTTTCAATTGACAGAGTAAAAGACGGAGAAGCCCCCCTGTCCCCGAGCTTAGCAGAAGAGTGCATTAACGCGCTGCTCGCAGAGTCTCGCAAGCAGGAGCTGTCGTACAAGAAACACGCCATCGCGGCGCTGGGCGCGGCGCTGGCGGCCTGCGGCTGCGACCGCTTCACACAGGTCTACGACATCGTCAAGGGCATCTTGTCCAAGGTAATCCGCTAGTTTCCTATAGTT
Source organism: Acrobasis consociella (assembly GCA_963555685.1). Classification (NCBI taxonomy): domain Eukaryota; kingdom Metazoa; phylum Arthropoda; class Insecta; order Lepidoptera; family Pyralidae; genus Acrobasis; species Acrobasis consociella. Next base: position 2,299,329 of record OY743111.1, on the reverse strand, counting down.
AGTTTAATTTAATTACCTACATTAATTTATAAAGTCAAATATGGAAGAGCGGAAAGTCCAAACACAATTGTATTTTACACTTAAATGGACACATTTTATTGCCTCCGTGGTGAAGTGGTTAGAGCGTTCGGCTTGTACTCGGAGGTCGTGGGTTCGATTCCCGGCGGGGGCAACGACTTTGTGTTGTTGTCCTAGTTTGGTTAGGACATTGTAGGCTGTTCACCTGATGTCTGATAAGTAAGATGATCCGTGCTTCGGAGGGCACGTTAAGCCGTCGGTCCCGGTCACTGTCTTTGACATTGGTCATTACCTAAAACCATGTCAGAGGCCTTTAAGGCGGTTTAAAAACTCTGACACTAGTGTTAGTCACTAACACACGATAAGAAGAAGACTTAAATGGAGGTTCCAGACACATGTTGTAACATGTAACCTTTGTAATTGATTAAATAAATATTTTTCATTTTCAGTTTCCAATAAGTCCAATTATACAACGTGGAAGGGATATACCCGTAATAAATCAAACCAGCTTTCTAGATCACTATAGCATAATTAAATCAGAATGACAGACGAAAAACAAAATAAAAATTCGACATACCCATACAAATAATATTAAGAATTAAATTAGTAGTACTTACAGAAAATAAGGGAAGGTAGTCTTTTTCGTGTCGACGCAGGGAACTTCGATTACTGTGTACTCTTTTTTCAATTCTTACAAATCTTGACTACCCTGAATATCTAAAATGAAAATTTAATTATCTGTCAGACACACACGATCGTCAACTTCGTTCTAATGAGACACGTCAGCTCTTTATCCCCCTTTTCCGAACAAATTTTATGTCTAACTCTTTTTCTCTTCAAGCCTCACGGCTCTGGAATGCTTTACCCGTTGACATAAGAGAAATTTCTACCTAATTCTCGTTTAAAAGAAAAGTTTACGCTCACCTCTTAAACTTCCTTTCTTCATAAAGTCATTATTATTTACTTCTTCACTTCTCAACTACTTATATGTTATTATAATTAAATGTGTATGTATGTATTGTACAAGAAGATATTTATTGTTATTTTATCATAAGTATATAATGTAATTATATATTATTATTTGATATGTGTAAGTATATTGTATTGCTTTTTGTGCCGCATATTTATTTTTTGTGTTTATCCCTATGGTTGACTGGGAGAAAATGCTCTTAGCATTAAGTCCGCCATTTGTTTAAAGTATATTTGTACTTTCGAACAATTTTGATAAAATAAAGCAAATAAAATAAAATAGTTCACTAAAATACCACTTGATAGCGCTAGTACTAGTTAACTCGCGTATTGCAATTGCGTATTGGAACTCTCCCCATGCGAGTTCAACTCGCGCTTGGCCTGTTATTAAATGTGTATCATGTTGATTGGTCAGGACGAATCATCAATGGAGAAGGACTCAGACGAGGAAGACAACGAGGGGGCCCGCGTGCGGCGCGCGCAGCTCACGGCGCTCAAGGAGGCCGCCTACGAGCTGCTGGGGAACGCCTGGCCCAGGGACCTGCACACGCAAGGTACAGCATTCTTACCTAACTGGGCGAGATTTGGAGTAAAGGTTGTGTATGTATGTATGTATGTCATCATTGTCACCAAACTGGGGTTCGAGATTTGGAGTAAGGGTTGTGTTTGTATGTATGTCATCATCTTTAGGTCTTTTTGTTTCCACTTCTCTGTACAGAGTGGCGTACGTATAGCAACTTGACCCTTGACTCCCCGCTGGCCAGACGGGTTGGACAGGTCTCATTGGAGGGTAATGTTTAAGTTTAGCTTGTATTTCCAGTCGCCTTCTACGACAATTCAATTCAATTCAAATATATCTTTAGTATCATTATTTTGTTGCACTATTGTTGACATCTACGGTAAGTCCTATTCTACTCTGCCGGATACCATACGGATATATGTATGTATTTAATTTCTTTATTGTACAAAAAGGACACCCTTGTAAGATATTTCCGACAAAAAACCACTGCTCGTATTTACATAACTTAAGTATAGGTTGTAGGTATTTTATTTTAGATTCACCATGCCTCGCGCCGGGGGCACATCTAATACAAAGTCTCGCGGTGAAAAGGTTAACGATTAAACAATTTATTTCAAGTTGCCCGTGGTCAAAGTAGCCTATGTGTTAGTCCAGTTTGTCAGTTTCGTGCATACCAAAGTTTATCAAAATTGGTCTAGCCGTTTGCACGTGAAGAAGTAACAAACATACCACACACTCACTCACATCGCCTGTATAATATTAATTTGATGTGATGAGGGCGCCAGTTTAGCACGGCATTTGCCTCTATTGATTCTCTACCAGTAATTCTTTTGTTCGCAGACAAATACCAAGAAGTATTCTTCGAGCACTGCGCGCAGTCGTACCCCACCAGCTCGCGGTCCACGCAGCTCGCCATCCTCAGCGCCATGGCGCGGGTCGTGGAGCGGCTCGCGGTGCTCAGTGCGGAGCCCATGGACACTGACAACGCGGCTGCAGTAGACAGGGACAAGGCTGTAGCCAGCGTGACGTCACACGTCGCTGCTGTGGTCGACTACACGCTCAGTGAGTACTGGGGTTCCAGTAGAATGTTCTGGAACTTTCTGCTGCCTGATTGTTCTAAATACATGGCGCGGGTCGTGGAGCGGCTCGCGGTGCTCAGTGCGGAGCCCATGGACACCAACAACGCGGTTGCAGTCGACAGGGACAAGGCTGTAGCCAGCGTGACGTCACACGTCGCCACTGTGGTCGACTACACGCTCAGTGAGTACTGGGGTTCCAGTAGAATGTTCAGGAAGGAATGACGTCGACTTGTGAATTCAGGATTTTTTTGGAACTTTCTTTCTAAACAATATTTTCGACTCAAACACTCCTGCTAAGCAGGGAGCTGATGGAAACTGATAATCTAGCTGCGTCGCTACTGTAGTCAACTACACACTTAGAGAGTAGGTATTGTTACATATCGCGGTCTTTGTCATTCTACATGATAAAGATAGCGACACCGTATGCACCGAACCGCTATGTACTAGGTGCAACCGTCCTCGTGACGTCACAGTAACCGCGCTAGTCAGTCGCAAATAATTTGGCAATAACTTCGTCACTTGTTATCGTAGTACAAATTTTGTTGCACAGTGTTGTGGATTCTCAACAAAATTCTTTACGGATCCTCATTAGAGGCTATTTGGTAAAAAAAAGTTCAGCCGACCCACCATACCCATTGTTGTATAGGATACTATTTTTTTTCTTATTATTTTACAGAAAACAGCAATCAAGTGAGGCACAGAAGGGACGCTCTACAGATTATGGAAATACTAATTAAAAAATTAAAAGGTAATTAGCCAGAAAGCAACTAAACCTCGTGTTTATCTAATCAATGTTATATGTTCATTGAAAAGTAAAAAAAATGGAAGTGCCAAGTCTGCGTGGCGCGCTTGTCATAATTAAGCATACTTAAATTATACTTAAGTTTATTATTACTTCTTTTGAAAATAATGTCATATATGGTAAAGTACCCTGAGTGCGATTTTTGAAACGCGGAGTCACCTAAACGAATGGTTTTCCCATACAAAAAACCGTTCGTTTAGTGACTCCGTATTTGAAAAATCGCACCACAGAACTTTTTCGTATAGTTAAACTACAGATTGGAAAACATCGTAAGTGCTTTTTGAACCGTAGCAAAATCTTAAATAGCCTAAAGGCCATTATGGAAGTAAATTAATTGTTTATATGTAATGCAAATATGATAAGTAATTTATTTGTGTGCGTTTGGCGACATCTGTTCCAATACTAATTTTGTTAAATAGTACTTCCATTAGGTTTTTCTCTTCCGTGCAGAAATTTATTTATATTTTCTCATTTCCAGATCTAAATAAAACAACAGAACTGGACAGGTTAAAAGAAATCTACCAGACGTACGCACAGGATCTCTTGAAGGACTCTTCACACGAAATACGCACTAAAATAGAAAGCATTAAGGTGCATTTTAAGTAATGTCTCAACTTGTATTAGTAATTTATTAGCAATGGACTCTGACATGCTGTATTGAATAAAAGTTCAATTCGTATTTGTTTGTTTCATTTCATTTTTAGTTTCATGCAAATACGATAAACAATGTTTTTCGGAGATAAGATAAAATTTATTTATTGCACCAACTATGACAATAATCAAAAGTACATTAAAAATATAGTTATCACTAGTGATTTCTTCCAGCCAACCTTTGGGTAAAGAAGACTACAAAAGATGTGTGGGGTAGTTATAAACGAACAATAAAGTAATACAAATACATAAGCTATAAAATTGGTACATATGAACATAAGCGGGTTAACGACGGTTATGTTTTTCGATTAGTTTCGTGACGGTATATAAAAAAATAAATACAAAACTTTGAAAATTTGAAAAATATCGAAAAAAATGTAGGACTACAAAATGCGAACAAACATACCTCGCTCATCCGACCGTGTTCCCGGTGGTATCCTGGGAATACTGCTGTTGTATCTATTCAATTAATTTTCAAGCAGCTGGAAGTTTGGATTTTTAAAAATTTGCGCTCTGGTTATTTAGAAGCATACTCATTACATGAAGACATATTTAACATACATCGGGGCAGATAAAACTAAATAAAACCTAGTAAATTGAAACTAGTAGAGCACTTAGAAATACTTTAATAACTACTGTCAGATCTGCTTCTCCCTCCGCAGCGCTTCTTCCACGTCCCTCTCAGATACTCCAAGATTAACTCTGGTAGTCCATAATAAAATAAGAGAAAGAGAGAGAAGAAAAAGAAAGGGAAATAGGAAATACATAGGGGGCAGATGAAACTAAATAAAACTAGCAGAGCATTTAAGAATAACTTTAATAACTACTGTCAGTTGCTGTGACGCGGTGTCAGCTGCCCTCCAGCTTGACGTCGAGGCAGCCGTACTTCTCCAGCAACTCCTGCTTCTTCCTCCGCAGCAACGCCTCTTTCAAATTCCTCTCAGATATTAAAAGATATTACCATTGGTGGTCCATGATGGAAATAAGATAAAAAGAGAGGGTTATTAGAGAAAGAATAAGGGGGAAATACATAGATAGCGGGTCAGATCTGGTGGTCCATGATAAAAATTAGAGAAAGAGAGAGTTAGATAAGAGAAAGAATGAGGGAAATACATAGTAAGGGACAGATGAAACTAAATAAAAGCTATCGAAATAAAACAAGCAGAGCACTTAAGAATAACTTTAATAACTACTGTCAGTCCCTGTGACGCGGTGTCAGCTACCCTCCCAGCTTGACGTCGAGGCAGCCGTACTTCTCCAGCAAGTCCTGCTTCTTTCTCCGCAGCAACGCCTCTTTCACGTTCCTCTCAGATAATATTACCACTGGTGGTCCATGATGGAAAATAAGAGAAAAAGAGAGGGAGATAAGAGAAAGAATAAGGCGAAATACATAGATAGCGGGTCAGATCTGGTGATCCATGATAAAAATAAGAGAAATAGAGAGTTAGATAAGAGAAAGAATGAGGGAAATACGAGTACATAGTAAGGGACTGATGAAACTACATAAAAGCTATCGAAATAAAACTAGCAGAGCACTTAAGAATAACTTTAATAACTACTGTCAGTCCCTGTGACGCGGTGTCAGCTACCCTCCAGCTTGACGTCGAGGCAGCCGTACTTCTCCAGCAACTCCTGCTTCTTCCTCCGCAGCAGCGCCTCTTCCACGTCCCTCTGCGATGGCACCGCCACATGCGAAGTAGTTCTAGACTCTTCGCTGTCATCCTCTATTCTCTTGTCTTCAGGCTGCAAAACAAAAAACGCAAATATTTCATTATCAGATCTTTTTTCTACGACCTCCGTGGCGTAGTGGTCACCATGCTAGTCCGCCACCCAGAGGTTCCGGGTTCAATCCCCGGTCAGGGCAAGTTGGAAAATGGCCTTTTACTGTCCTGGGTCTTACATGTTTATCTATATAAGTATTTGTTATAAAATACAGTATCGTTGAGTTAGTATCCCATAACACAAGTCTCGAACTTACTTTGCGGCTAGCTCAATCAGTGTAATTCATCCCTATATATTTATTGATTTATTTTTGTCACGACCCTCTGTACTACCAGAGCCATACTTGGCCAGAGCAGCCAGAAGATTGGCCTACACTCTCTTTGCTGGCCAGACAGGTTGGACAGGTCTCATTGATTTTTATAAGATGTTTGACTTGTATTTCCTGAGTCGCCTTCTACGATATCCACGGGAGGGCTTGGAACGACCCTATTGAAATAATAATATATCAGTTGAAAATAGATGTGATCTATCCATCGTACATCCAGGTTCTAGAATGGCGGCCACGTACTGGCAAGCGCAGCGTAGGACACCCACCTGCTAGATGGTCAGACGACCTGCGCAATGTTGCAGGAAGACGCTGGATGCGACCGCTTCGATCGGTCGTTTTGGAAATCCTTGGGGGAGGCCTATGTCCAGCAGTGGACTTCCTGTGGCTGATATGATGATGATGATGATCCATCGTACCGAATTATTTAGGACCCAGAAATAACCCACTATGGATGTCGTAAGAGACGACTAAAGAACTAAGAACAGACATCATGTTTTAAAAACGTATTCCCAAGGAGGCTTAAAGTCGGGCAGCGACCGGTTGTAAAACTTTTCGCACAAATGTAATCTTAAAAGTGTTGACGTCAGGCAGGCGGCTAGTCTTTAAAACCCAGCCCAGTCGATTAAACTGTTCCGGCTATTTCTTTTCGATTTCGCATTTCGGCATACTTGAGTGACCATTGAGCGTATGCTCGACTAATTAGTCGTAAATAAAGGTTTTAAATATAATTTGACTCACATCTTCAGGGTATATGTTTTCTTCTTCTGGTAGATCTTGATCCTTATTCTGTTCTTTGTTTCTCTTCCACTCGTCCACAGCGCGGGCTATGGCTGCAATCCGAAATTATTATTATTTAATTTATTTTTGTGTTAAGTATATAAATCAGCCCTGAGATTTAAAGAGAAGTGAGAAGTTGGCCGAGTTGCCTATAACTTTTTAATTTGTAAACTCTTCTCAGCTCTGATAGTTTTCCTTGAAACTTCGTTATATATACGTACTACTGTCGTGAATTTTCCACGTGTCCATTTAAAACCGTTCAGCAGACAGAGGGGGAAACTTGACTTACAAAAATTTGCACTATTAAACCAAATATTTCATAAACAGATCCCAATATTTTTAAAGGTTTATTCAACAATATCCCAGACGAAGAGGAAGGCCGAGAAAGACGTGGGAAGAATGCGTAAGAATGGATATGGGGAAACGGGGGGTCAGTACAGAGATGGCAAAGGATAGAAGGTTATGGAGGGAGTTGACATAGAGAGCCGACCCCAAATAGGGAAAAGGCAAGGAAGAAGAAAAAGAAGATCCCAGACGATGGGTAAGTCAGAAAATAAAAATTAATCGCTTTACAAGTATGCAAAAATACAACAAGAAAAAACTAATTTTATTGCTTTCCCTTATGATTAATATACCCATGCCAAATTACAGCTTTCTAGAACTTAGTTTACGGCGAAACCCTATTTTTTTCTGGATTGTTATTTATTTTATTTTGGAAGATTATCGACATTTAACAATTTGTGTAGATACAATCTATAAAACAAGAAGTCATTTACAAATCTTTACTTATAGTATTACACTGAACAAAAATAGAACCGATAAGTAATGTTTCTCGACGACTGTTTGCGTACCTTCGGTCTCGGCCTGCAGCTCGAGCGGTCGCAGCAGGCCGTCGTCGTCGTCGCGGTAGCCGTAGTAGTCCGCGTCCACGTCGCGCATCAGGTCGGCGCGCGTGCGGCGCGGCGGCGGCGGCGGCTCCTGCGAGAACAGCTCGCGCACGCCTGCCGCCATTACATTCAACACACCATTTAGTACACTCAAGGAATAATTACATACATACATACATACTATCACGTCTTTATCCCTAATGGGGCAGACAGAGCATTTTGGGTCTTGCGGTTCTATGCAGAGCCCAGGGCCGCAAGACCCAAAAGCCACTTTTAGCGTCATGGTGGGCGAGAAGATGGAAAAGCAATCAATACAGTGATGGGTTGCTAGGCGCATCGCCTGTTAATGATTTGCATTTTGCCCATTCCCTCGATCGGCTTTTACGATCTGCGTGGGAAGAGAAGCAGCTAGTACATTATAAGTTTTTTTTTTATTTCTTCCAGATCAGCATGGGAGTAATTGTGGATGAAATGTGTGAACGAATAATTGTGGATGAAAAAGTCGAAAGCGGAAAGTTTGACTCAGGAACTTTGGACTAGTCAGGAGATAAACATACTAAAAGTCCTTACCCTTAGATATTTGGATATTTTTAACAGACTTCAAAAATACATGTTTATCAATTTGAATGTTTTGCTTTATGTCTGTTCCCCGATGACTGTTAGAAGCCTAAACCAATTTTTAATAAATTGTTTGAAAGGACGTACTTGTCTATTGGTCCCATAAATTTATCAAAATTGGTTGTATAGTTTGGTGTTAAAAGTCGGTTTTTAGTTTAGAAAAAATATACTTTATCATTTGATATTCGTCAAATTTGCTCGCGATTTCAAAGTCAGATCATAACTTATACCTAAGTTCCTAATTGCAAGTGCAGAAGAAATGGCAACAACCTGAAATACTCCTCAATATATATATAACTAAAAAGTCACACTCGTGTATGAAATTTTATTATAAATTTTAATGTGCCATGATAATAAAGATATTTTTGAATTTCTATCCTATCAGCCACAGGAAGTCCACTGACGGATCCTCCCCAAATAAGTTCATATCACATCTTGTCTCAATTACGAACCAGTATATAGCCATGTGAACATACCCGGCAGATCCTTGGCAGCCCCAAAGTACTTGTAGCCCCTGTTCCCCGGGACCTCCTTCCCGTCCTGGTCCAGCATTTTGGGCCCCACCCGGGCGTGGTCCGGCCCACCAAGCGCCTTAATCTGGACCTCCCAGTGGCGTTTTTCGCGCATCAGCTTGTTGATCTCGTCGTTTAGATCCCGGATTCGAAATTCGCCCAGACCCGCTGTAATGTGAAAGGTATAATGTGTGAACGAAAACGCTTCGCATGTGGAACTTGTAATTGAAAGAAAAACAACAAAAAATGGATTTAAAATCTTTAATTATCTTGTCTAATTAGGTCGTTTTGTCTCCATCATCGACCATGTCTTTACTGCTAGAGCCATATTTGGTCAGAACAGGCAGAGGACTAGGGCTACTCTCTCCCCGCTGGCTAGTCGGGTTGGAGAGGTATCATAATGTTTATAAGCTTTGTTTAGCGTATTTTTAATATAGAAAAAAATTCGAGAGATACATACACTATCGTGCCGTGTGATTTCTGGCAGAGTAGAATAGGGCCACTCCAAGTCCTCCCGTGGATGTCGTAGAAGGCGACTTAGGAAATACAAGCTAAACAAAGCTCAATCAATGCGACTTCTCCTACCTGTCTGGCTTGCGAGAGTGTAGGCCAAAGTCCTCTGGTCAAGTATGGCTCTGGTAGTACAGAGGGTCGTGCTTCTGCAGTGGAGACAAAAAGGCCTGATGATGATGATACACTATCACGTGTATATAATATGTCTAATGGGGCAGACGGAGCCCAGGGCTCCCAGACACAAAGACCACTTTTCGCATAGGCAACATTGGAAATAAGTGAGATACGTAGGCTTATTCAGCGCTCTGGTCTCGACTTACGGAGGTCGTTTAGATATATGCTTGTTGGTCAGTTAATAAAAAAACAAACCAAATCATTGTAAACCCAGTAGGTATCGTATGCAAGAGTAGCTACAACCCTAGTACTAAAATATCTCTATAATGTCGCATATATCGAGAAAAATGCAATTCTTATTTAGATAGTATAATATTGTTATCAAAAGTACAGTATTTTAATTACGTGTAGCAAGTGTAAAGTAAGATAAGTAACAACATGGCGTATGCTGATAACTGCTTGACGTATTCGCTTGTTGGAACGAAGTTCCTTTTCGGGCGACTTGGCGGATGGGAGATACGCGAAAAAAAGTGTAAGATTTTTCCATCACGAACTTTTATAACGGCTTCAATTTTTGTAACTTCGTTAGTTTTTTATTTTACTAGCATTTATTTTTTCTTTTTTCCCTTGCCGGCTTTCTTGCCTTTCTTTTTGTCTTTGTCTTTATCTTTGCCCTTGGCCTTCTTCTTAGAATCCTTCGCCTTCAGCTCTGGCGAGCTACATTGCTGCGCGGTATTGCTATTCTCTATGGTTTTTTCTGGAGGAGCCTTCGGCGTCACCAGTTCGATCTCCAGGTCAGTTTTCTTATCATTTGTCTCCATTTTTTTACCAATTTTCAAAATAAACACGTCTTTTTGCGGATGCACTACTTTTTCCATGTCGACTGGCAGTGGGCAGTTGGTGGGAGTGACGTTGATGACCCTGTTGTCTTTGGCGCCGGTACTTTTGTCGGAGCCTTTGTAGGTGTATGTCAGGTTGGATGAATATGGTGTGTTGTTCTTGTAGTCCGGCGGCATCTCGAACTGTATCTGGTCGCCCGTGTTGTACGGCGTGCTCTCACACTCGCACAACTCCTGCATCTTCTCATATTTCCCAATCCTCTCCACTTTTGTACTTTTCGGCACTCTAATTTTCAGTTCGTTTGCGTTCACCTTTGTAAAAATTTCGTCGTATTTTGATCTACCGTCTGAAACAGAAACGTCGTTGAAGAAACCTGAAGAACGGCAAGTAATAAACGAAGCCAAGTATGTACATACTTACGTGGATGGTGGGAGTATGGAGCTGGAGGCTCGTTGGATTTAGAAGACAGAGCGCTCGATATCAACGACGCCGGGCTCTCGCTTCTCCGGGTGGAGTGGTGCTTTCGCTTCCTATTCATAAGTTCTTCATCTAACAGAACTTTGCCCATTTCGTCCATTTCGACCTTCTGGCAAGAGTACATGGTCATGCCGTTGTCCTGCTTCAACAAGAAGGAGGCGCCGTGCGTCTTGGGCGCAGCGCAGAAGGCCGTCGTGATCTCTTTGCCGAGGAACGACATCCGCACTGACACCTCGATGACGCCAATAGATTCTCCATTGTTCTCTTTTCCGCACGACAAGTAGTACATATTCTTTGTAAGCGGCGTTGACGTTGTACAACTAATATTATCGTTCGGTTGCTGCTCGCTCCATTTCCTACAAAGTTCCTCTCTCAGAGCAATGAATTCTGACGTCAAATCTATGCGGGTCTCGCCGATTCTGGTGATGCAAGTCGAGCAGGGCGGCTGCTTGGTCAGTTGCAGCAGAATTACGAAGTCGTTTATGGCACAAATCTTGTCGTAGGTCATCGCGAACAGCGTAGACTTCCCAGCGTTTAATTTGGTCACATCTTCGACCTTTCCTACGGACGAGTCGAATAGAACGATAGGTTGCTTGCCCAAAAATGTCGCGGTCACCACGAGATTGTTCAGATCCACTTCAAAACATTCGCATTTCATATGAATTTTGTTGACCACTATTTCAACCAAGAAAAGATGGTAGGGGAAATTGACGTCTTGAGATGTGGACTCCAAGTTCATTTCCTGTTTAGTCTTAGCGATGTCATCGGAGAGACTTTTTATAGAGTCTCTCAATGCGTTGGCTTCGTTCGTAAGTATCTTGCCCATGTTGGCAATTTTCTCAATGTTCTTGCCGAGTACGGGCGAGTGCGGGCTCGCTGGATCTTTTGCCAACAAGTTCGTCAGTTGGCCAACATGTTCAGTCAGCTTGTCGCTCAGCGTGCCGATGTTGTTAAGTTCGGTAGCATCTTTGTTCTGGGAATGTACGCTTTTCGGACTTTTCTGGTCGGCTGATTTTATAGAAATCCTGTCACTTTTTGCGGATGCCTTTCCAGGACTCTTGTTGGCGTCCTCAGCGGGGGCTTGCGGCGCGGGCGAGCTTGCGGGTGACTTTAAGGACGGGGACTTTGCGGGTGGAGGACTTGCGGGCGGGGGACTAGCGGCAGGCGACTTAACAGATGGTGGTCTCACAGACGGTGAATCAACGGCCTCCTTCTGTACACTCCCCTTCGCTTCACTTGCGACCGATGAAGTTTCATTTTCCATTGTTAAAGTCGGCAATGTATGCCAAATATTATTTTTGTACTAAAATTTATGCATTGTTTGACAAAGTTAATTAAGCCATGGCCATGTGGATATTGTTACGCATTTGTAAATAGAATACTTGCAAAGTACGTAGGTACATTATAAACTTTGTTAACATTTTATTTGAAGTGAGCTAACGAGTAGGTAGTATCTAGAAACTTAAAATTCTTTCTAACTTGTTTCATTCTACAAGAAGACCTGTGTTAAAAAAATTACATTTGTGTGACACAGGGGTGTATTTCATATTTTCGCTATCGTCCGGCACATCGCGACAGTGCGCTAATCGGTAACTGTCGCTCATCAGTTTGAGCCCTTTTGAGCCCTAACATTTAACAGTGTATAGAGTTACATTCACCCACCAATATAAATCGAAAAATCACAAGGCAGCTTGATGTGCCCACTGCGACCAAAACTTACCCGTTTTTTCATGAAAGAAATCATAATAATTAAATTGCTATACCTATTTTAGCAAAATATGTATTGTCTCATTCTTACTATGTGAAAGATTTAAAAGAGCGATAAGGACACGGCATATTTAAAGCAAAACAGTCTAATAATCATACCATTCTGTATTTGTGCGACCTTCTTCGCGATCTCCCTGACGATCTGCAGCCGCCACTTCTCGGCCTGCGGCAGGTCGCTGCACTCGGACGCGAGGTACGGCCGCCGCTCGCGCTGCCCGCCCGCCTCCGACACCTGCGCCGCGCGCCAGCGGGCCAGCGTTGTCCTGAAATATACAGGGTGCGATTTCAGCTATAAAACTACTAACTAATTAGTTTCTATAAAGGTTAATAAGCTGCTCAATAACCGGCTTATAATTCGCATATTTTGGATTTTATTGACTTAGTGTGAGTAATATGTCTCTGAGCGTGTTTATACAAAATTTATTAGTGCGAGTGTACTTGAATAACCAACAAAAACTTTCATATTTTGAATATGTGAGTGAGTGCAATCCAGTCATGCTGCTAGTTTACAGCTTATTTCAAACTAGCTGAAGCCCGCGACTTCGTTCGCGTGGACTTTATGTCTCTGGAAAATGCTCATTAGGCTGAACAACTTTTACTAAGACGGCATTTTTATATCTCTTACAGTTTAGCTGGACCATTATGGTTCTGCATCAGGCGTTCCATTTTCCAAAATCATTTATACCCTATATGTTGCCCAGGCTTAATAGCTATATAACAAAAAAAGTTTCATTCGAATCCATCCAGTATTTCCGGAGATTAGCATGTACAAACAGACATATATTATTTGTGTCAATAAAGTATTTTATTATTATTATTATTATACAGACCAACAGACAAACAGACAGACATTTTTTTTTTAATTCTTCCTGTATTACTACGTCTCCATCGCCCCCAATATTTTTTTTGGAAATATATTTAATGTACAGACACACTTTTTTTACTGTTTTATTATATGTATAGATTTGTAAATGAAAATTCTAATGTACGGTACGCTGATATACGTAGGTTATAATTGTTGTTAGCAATAAATGCGTATACATTAGAAACCCCTAAGGGAACTTAAAGGGAATCGGCTTATAAGAAGGTTCCGCGACTGCAGGGTATAGTTAACATCATTTTTCAAAACTTAAAACCAACTCATAAACCAAACTACACAACTGACTTCTAATGAATTATTTCTATGGGACCACCTGACAAGTATGCTTGTGGAAACAAAAAAATGAATTAAATGGTTAAAATACTTCAAAACGTAATGGTAGTTAGTTCATAATATTTAACAAGTTTCGCTAAGGAACACATAACGAAATACAAAAATATAAAAAGACTGATCAGCTGATCTGAGTTTTTGTGGGAAGCAAAAAATTTTTTTTTATTCTTCAATACATATTCCATGAGAAAAGTGGTTCATCATAGGAAGTTCTATTTAGCTTAAGCTATTATTTAGTTTTTTTTTAAATAAAGCAATAACAAAACTAGAAAAATACTTACATAGCCTTTTCTGCATTTCGAGCCTGAAAAAAATAAAAGTCCAAAAATAACCTTTTACAATTTTGAGACGTTTACTAATTATTACATGCAAGGGACCATCCACGTGTTATGCCATGCAATATTTTAATGTGTCAAACCCCTCCCCTTTGTCACTTCTTTTTGATCCCTTTTACATGGATGGTAACATTTGGTATAATTGCACCCTCAATCACTATAACGTAATATGCGAATGACCCTCAAATTGAACTGGGAACACTCTTACATAAACATAATGTAAAAAGAAGCTGGTAGATTCTAGGTTGTTCTTTGCACATATTGAAATAGTTTTATCTCAGTAAATTCTTCACATAGTCTTTAAGAGAACTATGATAGTTCCTTTCAATATGATTGAAATACAGAAAACCGCTCTAGATCGGTCATTTTGGAAATCTTTGGGAGAGGCCTATGTCCAGCAGTGGACGCTGTGCGGCTGAAATGATGATGATGATGATGACAGAAAGTCTCTTGGATATACATCAAACAAATCTATGTATATCTACCACTGGCCATACCACCTTGATAGATATATGTGACGTCACAATTTCATAGTCTACTATTGGATAGGATGATTATCCTATGACTTTGTCCATGAGAAACTATAGAAGATTGAAATCTTTTTAGAGTATCATCAATTTTATAAAAACAACTCCTTTGTAGAATGAAATCTATTGAATTTACACTAGGCATACCTAATAAACAAAACAACAATTTTCTGTTATGACTATTCAAATCGCAAGTTAGACATAAAGATAGTTAGACCTACTACGATATAGGTGAGTGGCGAGAAAGCTTAATCGCTACCTAGACCTACTGAATTTTAGTTTTAAGCCAATAGAGGTCATTAGAGGGCTTATACTTCACCTCGCACTTGATCACAACCTTTTTGAGGGCTGTTAGTGCCTTGTAAATAAGTAAGTATATTTGCTGTAATAACATTAGGTAGAGACTTGGAACTATTTCCAGGCAATATAAGTACTTATTCTGGAAGGAAATGGGTAGGCATTTGCCCAGCAGTGGCACAAAAGGTAAGGACATAATCCAATTTATGAATAAGGAATGAACTCCCGACTGGACTGATAAAGGGAGCCGGTTACTGTATTGCATTTTTGAGGCTTTTTTGTGGACATGCGGTTTACTAGTGGCTTCTAATTTCCAAAGATCTACGTACAATTTGAAGATAAACAAGCATGGTAAATCTACATACCATTTTCGAAGATTTTACAAAACTTGTTGACTTTCAGCTTTTTACACTCGCGTACGATAAAATGATGTTATGTCGTGCTTGTTATTTAACATATAAATAAATAGACATTTTTCATTTATCTAGAAGAAAGAAGAAAGAAGTTGTTTTTTATTTTCTAAAAATTAATTCACACGAATCACAACAAACTTAACCTCGAAAATCGAAATAACATCAACGATTTTTTGACAGTGACACTGTGACAGTGACAACTGTAGGTATATTTAAAACATGGTACCATGATTAAAAAGAAAACTTTATCCATAGATGCAAGGTATATAAAGCCTATCATGATATTCATGATGCTTAGAGATGGGCATCTACCCGGGTATTTACCCACGCTTGGGTATTTACCCGATATGCACCGGGTATATACCCGTATCTACCCGTTTGGGTGGGTAGATTGGAATATTTATTTAAAAAATTGTGTGAGTCCACTATTTATGTGTAGAAATGTACAAAAAGGTTATATAATGTATAAAACAATGAATATCTCTAAAAGAAAAAATATCATAGATTAAAATCACTGATGCTTTCCATATAAAATATACACATGCCATCTTATTTGTTATCTGATTACTTATTTTAACATATAATTAGGTCTACTTACGTTTGCCAGCAAAAAATGTAAACATAGACCTGTCAATTTGTATGATTCCATACAACGGATAGATACGGGTAAATACCCGGCATACTATTTTGTGGAAAATGTTATAACAAGTTGATGGGGGATCGAAGAACTCATCTATACGAATATCTTTTGTTTCGAGACCAAAGTCAGAAGTACCACACAGGACAGGATGCCTTTCCTAAACTTATTGTTCATGTAAATCCAGGATGAATATATCATTATCTTGTAACCTTAGGTCCCTTTGGTCAGGGATAACAGCTATGTAGTGACAGATCCATTATATACATCATGACTGTTTTAATAGTTTTTTATTTTATGTGTTCTAGGTGATTGAAGAATGTAAATTTGGAAAAGGGCCCAGCTAGCAGAAGCAACCAAGCTGTTACTGCTTTCATCAAACAGAGTGGGCTGACACAACAACAACACAAGATAAAAATTTTCCATAGTCACCACACAAGCGGTTTGGTATTGCAGTAGATGGTACCTATAGAATTAATGCACAGGGGATGCATTTGCCCATTCTCTGTTACTCATACCTCTAGTTGTTTCTTACGATACCCTTTGCGGGTAAGTTGGTGGTGAATGGTGACATATTGTATTGTAATTGAATGTTACTCTAATGTTTGGTAGCAGTAATAAAACAAATATTATATTTCTAATAAAAATTCATATTTAATATGTTTGTTTTAATCCTATACTTTTACTAGGTATGTCATTCATCATAATTTGAGATAATTACATAGATAAGTACACACACTATGTTCTCATTGACCTTTGTGGAATAATGGTTAACACGCTAGTCCATCCCTCGGAGATTCTGAGTTTGATCTACAGCCAAGGAAACTGTTGCTTATTTCCAGAATATTGCTCAATTTCCTCTTTTGGGACCATCAATTACTTTTTCTGTAACCAAAATATGAATATACTTATAAGGTTATGTACCTATAAATGTTGTATGCATTTGTTTATTTTATTAACCAAGACGAGTAGAGGTTTACCCAACAATAGAATATTAGAAAAATAAAAGATTCCGATGAATTGATAAGCTCCTCCTTTTTTTAAATCGGTTAAAAATATATTTACACGGACGGTGATTTAATATTTTACTTACGTTAATCGTTGTGCGTTTGCCTCGTTTTCCACTAACTTTGCAGCTAGATAGTAAAATAAAGGTCCACGTTCTTGAGAATTCATGGTTTTAACTTAAAAACACTGTTTTAATAATCTTTGTAGTAACTCGAAAGTTTTAGTCACTGAGAAATTGTCGGTGACAAAATATTCGCCATGTCTCGATCATGGTAGAATAAAATAAGGTATTCTCTCTCCGTGACAGCTGATGACGTAGGAAGAACTTGACTACGTCATCAGTGTAATATGTTGCCTCTGTGTGAAATTGAATTACCCGAGCGTAATGCATTTTTGAACTTTATATACCAATTTCAAATTAATAATCCATTTTATCAATTTATAAAATTTTGAATTGATGAATGACGCGAGAATCGCGAGATTCTTAATAGCTAAGTTACTTACATAACATTTTATTTAATATTAATGAACTAATTGAGAAAGTCCTTAAATTTACTGAAAAGAACAATCAGTGGCAACACTTTCGTGACGTAGTCAAGTTCGTTCTCGGACAGAGAATACCTTATTTTATTCTACCATGGTCTCGATAGCCAGCTAACGCAAATGTCGATTTGAAATGTCAAAACCAAACTCGTGCTACGAGTCTACGACATTTTAACATAAAGTATGGAGTGACGGACGCTTTCGATTCGATTTCGATACCTTGTCGATACGATAGTAATGTGTCAAAACTCGTGCTGCGAGTTATAGTTCCTTTTACGCACGATAGAGGCGCTGTTCATTTTTCCATACAAAACTTTGTCGAAGGCGATTCGAATGTTTTGTCGCAAATATTCGTGCTAAGGGCTCTGATCTCCGAAGTGGATAGCACAAATAAGAATGCTAAAATTGTCTATTAGCAACATACTACTTTATTTGCCAGGCAAATTAATATTTTTTATTGTTTGTTTCCGAAATAAATTGAAATAAAATAAACTTTCAAACTGCTGAATCGATTTCCATCAAAAGCTAAGAACCAATTCAATCAAGTCAGCTTACATAACGTAGGGCCATTCGTTTAGGCGCTGCAATTACACAGACAGACATATAAACAACTCAAACTTATAACAGCCATATTTTTTGTCAGGGTTAAAAAATTAGGACAATGTGAGATTGTTGTTCTTCGTGTGTATATGTAATATATAGTAAATGGCCAATACTTGTGTCTGATTTTTCAAGCTGCCTCAAGGCATCTGACTTAGCTTGGTGACTGCCATACAATGATGACCGCATTGACAGCCGGAATCACGGAATCACAAACAGCTTATAAATGTCTTCCGAAGCACGGAAGAGCTCGAGAAATATTTATGCTTCTTGTATTCACCCATCCAAGTGCGGAACATGACCGGTGTCGCTTTACTTGTAAAAGCGCTAAATAGTAAAACGCACTTCCACCGAACCACCGGCAATAGTCAGATGCATCTAAATTATGAAATAAAAATAAATGGTTGTATTTTGCCTGTTCATTTATTTTTAACAAACATTTTACAGACATCTTAATACTAATTCAACTTGAATCTATGATATGCAAATAATGTTTTAAATTAGCATAGAATCAATAACTACTGCGATTTTTAATGTTGACGTAACATAGATAAATATTGAAATAGATGAGAAAGGTAAACCTTTTGTCATGTCGATCTACTATTATATAAATAAATGAGAACTAGAAGACTAGGACTGTCATTTCACAAGAAGAAAACAAAGTAAATTATCATTAACTAGTACTTAGAAGACTTAAATCTGTCATAATATATATTATTATAAAATATGATAGTAACTTTGTCTCAAATATATTTTTGTACTTACAACAAAGGAGATGGGTATTATAAAGGTTTTTACACAAAGTCAATACCTATTCTATTCGAGCAAATTTTTTTCAGCAGAAAAGAAATTAAAATATTTCCCCATTTCATTGGGCAAGATTTACATATAAAATTATGAAATGAAAATTAAACATTGCACGATAGCACGGAACCCTTTGTGTGCGAGTCCAGCTCGCACTTGTCAAGTTTTAAATTGATTTGAAAACCCAGTTCATACTGAGTCAACATCTTCAAATAAAATTTGTCTTGCTATTAGCACCAATAACTTATCCAATAGTTACTAGATAAAAAGAAAGTTTAAGTAAGTACCGACGTATACACTTTTTAGGTACTTGTTCGGTAGGCACTTACTCTTATAAGTGTAACCAGGGGAACCAATGGAAACCACTCTTTTTTGAAACCAATTCCCTAAACCCAAACTGCCCTTACCTAACTGAATAAAGGCCTAAGCGTAGTCAAAGAAAGACTCCATTACGTGTCTATCACACACGAGAACACGACCATCTATCTAACTACGCTATCTGTCTACGAATTGGTATCCAGCGTCTTTTCGGTCAGCGATATAAAACAATTTGTCTCAAAGTTATACCCTATATAACGCTTGACAATAAGTTCCAGAGCCATTGTCATGACTATTTGATAACACGTCATTGCCTTTGACGTTTTCGCTGTTTCCTCAAACGGACATTTGAAGACATTGCTTCCTGATCGAACCACCATCTAAAAGTTCCTTCCTTGGTCCGTGAGGTGATATTTGGTTCATCTCAAAGTCATGTAAGATTGTCTCGAGTGCCTCGCGCTCTCTAGCGGTCTGTAGCGTTAGGGTTGGTGTAGGAAAAGCCCCTGAAAGGTGCCTGGTCCATGGAGCGCAGTACGTGGGGCTCCACGGCCGTGAGCCGGGGCCTCTCGCCGGTGAAGGCCCGGTCGAAGTATTGGGTGTCCAGTGGGTGTCTCTGAAAAAAGACAGGATCGTTTGTTAACCAGTGACCAGTGGGTGTACCTAGCTGGCAGGAGAGGGTTATTAAGTAGTGTTGTCTCGTTGGGGTATGTTTTTATACGTGTTTTCTCATACTGACACTAGTAAATTCAGTTTTGTTATTAAAAAAAAATTAGCAAGAAAATTTTGCCCGTATTTTGGGTACCTTGCCTCAATGCGTTGGAGGAAATGTTTTATTTATAGGTAGTCTATTTATCTTTTGTTCATTACTAACATATTATGGATCATTTCCGAAATAAAGATCAAGTATAAAACGGTACATATATAATATACATGTTACAACTTCGTGTATTTAGGTTAAGGATCAGTAAAATTCAAACTTATGCAGTGCATGGTACCTGAATCTTATTATTTAACAAACAATAGGTGATAGGTTAAAGATGATGGCTTCAAAAAGGGAATCATTAAAGGTAGGTACTTGTACCGTGAGTGATGAATGCACGAATATCAAAAGAATCAAATAGAAGCGATGCATCCCCTTGATTGGCTTTTTCGATCACCGAAAAAAAGAAGCTGAGAACCTTCCATGTTAGGAGAAATGGCAACGCTTTATTGTTTGGTCTTCTGGAATTCCATTAACTGTTTTGTTCTATGGAAGCCTATGTACCGTGTGGTGTCCGGCAGAGTAGAATAGGATCACTCCAAGTCTTCCCTTGGATGTCGTAGAAGGCGACTTAGGGAATACAAGCTAAACCAAGTTTGTAAACATAATGAGACCTCTCTAACCCGTCTGGCCAGCGTGGAGAGTGTAGGCCAAATCCTCTGCCTGCTTTGGCCAAGTATGGCTCTGGTAGTACAGAGAGGGTCGTGCTCCTGCAGTGGAGACTAAAATGACCTGATGATGATGGAAGCCTAAGTTCCTAGCAGTCTGTTCGAAGCAATTGACCTACCACTTTGGGCTTGAAGGGCGCGTCCAGCTCGCGCCGCTCCAGCCGCTCCCAGTGCACCTGCTGGAAGAAGTCCTGGTCGCGCACGTCACCGTGCATGCACTCCGCGCCGCCCAGCCGCGACTTCGCGTCTTTGTCCAACAACTGCAAACATTTTAATTATTAGTCAGATGCCTTTAGGCAGCCTGAAAAATCTGACACCAGTGTTGACCACTTACACACACGAACAAACGAACGAAAATTTAGTATTGAGAAACTTTATTACATTCTTCTTCTTCTTCCTTGCCTTTTCCCTATTTGGGGTCGGCTCTGTATGTCAACTCCCTTCTTAACCTTCTATCCTTTGCCAATTCTGTACTGACTCCCCGTTCCTCCATATCCGATCTAACGCATTCTTCCCACGTACATTTTGTTTATCTGCCTACTGTCCGCAGCGTGCATTTCGTACCGACACATAGAATTAGTCTACCCTGTGCCACCCTTTATATATATCGGTTACTAGCGAAAAATGTTTTTTGCTTGATATGCACAGCCGTTCTCGTAATTTAATTAGGTTAACGATTTAGGTAAGTTTAGTGCCTACCCTTTCAAAAATATTGTTGCACGTACCTACTGCTATGTTTACACAATAGTAAAAAGTTTTCTTTGATACAAACAGGCATTGCCTATACACGGTGATTTTTAATTGGTTTTGAAGCCGAAGGCCACTTTATAGGCATCGTTAGTAAGACCTAATTAGTTAGTCAAAATAAAAATTCAGAAACAAAAAATGTTGTCTAAAACTCGAAAGTAAAATTGTGAGATCAATTAGTAGTAACGCCGCCATACAACGCCCGCCGGCCGGCCGGGGTCATCGACATTACGCAGCCGGCGGCCGGCGTATAACTACGTGGTCTCGATCGAAAATCATTTACGCAACTTTTTTATCTTACGACATACAGAAATTTGGATTACATATATGGATAGAGGAATTTATATACTATACGACATTTTTTTTTCCAAAACCCATAAAAAGGCAGCGTGTATAGTGTAGACTTTAATTTAGGTAAAAAGCACTCAAAACGAATACGCACAAACATACACTGTCACGTCGTCTTACGGCTCTAAGCATACAAAGCTCAGGGCCACAGACGCAGAGGCCACTTTAGCATGTTGCTAGTCGTATAGCCTGTTAACATGTTTACATTTTTATCCATTCCCTTTATCGGCTTTAACGTTGTGCGCATGAAGAAAAATTCTCCAAGACCATGCAGAATGAAAGAATCACTCAACACGTCTTTTCTATTTCTTATTTCTGAGCGAATACTTTTCAGGAACTGATACTTGCTAATAGCATACCTCGACTGCTTTACCAAATTACGTCTTTACAACTAGATCATCAGCTTGAGATTGAAGGCCCCAATATGGACACGTGAAGTACAGAACCAATTTACTTAATTGATTTCAATGGTGATTGGCAAGGGCCTTTGCGGGCACGGATAAAAAAATCTGAAAGGGAAGGCATATGATTTCACAAAATACATACCCTTGTGAGTATGGTAAGGGCCTGCTGCGAGAGGAAGCGCGGATAGGACGGCATCTCGTTGCAGATGGACCAGAAGAGCTCGTCTTCGTCGCAGCCGCTGAAGGGGCTCTGCCCGATCAGCATCTCGTACAGCAGCACGCCGAACGACCACCAATCCACCGTCTGGTTGTACTTGAGGCCTTTGATTATCTGTAGAAATCATGATAAATGTAAAGATCACATTATATAAGCTTAACCCCTTGTATGCCGGAAAAGCAGACGCAAAAGTTAAACAATGCATTCTCGCGCATATAGATCTACGCAATGGCATACGAGAGGTAAAATTCTGCAATCGAAAGACCAAAGGCAAAGCACTAGTCAAAACAAATCAAATGAGCTGAAACATGATAGGTTTTCGTCATTTAATTACTGATCTCGTAAGGCGTTCCGGTTTCATCATCAGATTATCAGGAAGCATCTTCATCGTCATACATTGTTATATTATATTATACTATCATGCGGATATGACATGACTGCAGAGCAAGAAATAATTTTTTTCCACTTTACTTGATTGGACGAGTCCAGTGATTACGCACAGGATTCGTGAAACTAAACAATCTTTATGACGCTGTTGCCAATCGCATCAGTATTTGTTTACCTCAGGAGCCATGTAGTCCGGGGTCCCGCAGAAGGTGTCCGCGGTCTTGTCGAGGTAGATCTGCAGCTTGCACATGCCGAAATCGGCGATGCGCACGTGCCCGTCGAAGTCCAGCAGAATGTTGTCCAGTTTTAAGTCCCTGGAAACACAGAGGTACGGAATGTCAAGTTTTTTTTTTAATATTGGGGCCAACAGTGGTGTCAGATTTCTAGCTGCTTCTAAAGGCTTCCGACATAGCTTTACGACAAAACTCATTGATGTTCTTGGGCAACATCAATGAGTTTTGACGTATATAATCTCCTGTTAGGTTAGGTTGACAGGTTCGTATCAGGACGTATAAGGCCCAGATCTAAGGGGGCAAACAGCATCAGTCCCGAGCGCCAATCTCAGAGGTGCCAATATCGTCGAATATTTGCATTCTCCCCCAGCGGTCCGCGAGGATATTTTCATTTAGCCCCTCATATTTTATTGCCATTTCGTAGCGAAAGGATCAGCCAATCTGCGTTACCGACTGGCTGTCCACGCAGATTGCCCATTGCCTCTCATGCCCGAACTGCCCAACATCTTGTACAATACAGGACTTAAACTCTGCTAAATGACAGAGGAGTAAGTGTGGCCACACACTGGTCCACAACTATATAAAATCGCCATTCCGACGCGCTAAGAATAAAAAAGCCCCTCATAAAAACTAATGTAAACTCCTATTTCTATTTGAACCATGTCGTCACTTGAAATATTTAGATATTGCCCCTCATAAAAAAAAGGTTTATGTTTTGCGACGTATGCTTTTCGTTGCAGTAGAAGATCATTGAAAAGAAGACACTAATCCGATCTTGTTCCTCACCTGTACACAATGCCTCTCTTATGCAGGAACTTGAGTCCGGAAACTATCTCAGCGGCGTAGAAGCGGGCGCGAGCCTCGGGGAAGCGGCCGCTCTGCTGGATGTGGAACATCAGGTCGCCGCCGTTCAGGTACTCCATCACGAAGAACAGGTGCGACTGCAAAATTTTACAGTCAGTCAGCTTTTTAAAACATACATACATTATCCCTAATGGGGCAGACACCTTTGATAAGTTATTTTATTTTAAACTACTCTATCAACACTCATTTAGTCATCAGCAAGTTACGGCGACGGGGCGGAATGGAGAAACAAAGATGCAGAGAAACTGTTAGCAGTATTATGGGACTTGCCGTGATTATTATCATTTTTAACCAGATATTTTGATGGACCTTCTGCCGTCATGATCGCTGGCGGACTGAGGGTATGCGATGGATGTTCAGTTGACAGGGGTAACCATATCGGTCTACCGTCTTTCTTCGTCGTTTGTTGCAAAACACCTATATACCTATATAACACTCACAACACTGACGGTGTCCGTTCAGGAATTTTTTTGCTTGCACACAAAGCTCAATCACTGGATTCCACATCACAGATATATTGAAACGACTGAAATTAAGAAGCATCCCAAATGCTTCTTAATTTCAGTCGCCTCTCTAACAAAGCATGGTATATAATGGCGTTCAGGCGCAAGTATTGTGGGTTGGTGCTCGATCCAATGACTGACTCCGGCTTGTAAAATGGGAGAAGTATTTATCCAATATTTAACTTACATCGGTCTGGAAGGTAGCGAACAGGTGGCAGAGGTAGGGGTGGTTAGTGCCCAGCGCCAGCACCTTCCTCTCGATGAGAGTGCACTCCACGTCATCGTCCTCCAGCACCACGTCCTTCTTCAGGCACTTCACGGCGTAGTAGTACTCCGTGTCTTTCAGCTCGGCCAGTAAAACCTGGGAAATAAACAACGAACCATTGATGAAATTGTTGAATTGAATTGATGTCTTGGAGACAAGCCTTTACCCAATATTAAGACATAAATAACAATAGATTTTTCCAGGCGAAATCTATTCAAGGGAACATCTTTCATGGGCATATCCATGAATGGGTTTTGACGGGAGCGACACATAACATCAACTTCTGGATTGGAAAAAAAGAATATACCAGTATCATCCCGCGCCTGGATCGCGTAAAAGCCGATTTGAGGAATACTCGAAAAGGCGAGTCATGCTGTTAACTTTATAATACTTTTAATTTTTTTATTTTTTATTCGTGCAACAGGAGACTTCATAACTGGCAGCTTTCCTTGCTCAAAGAAATAGCCTTGTAATTCAGCGAGGCAACGCTGACAGTGTTTTGGATACTTTGCCTCTATCAGATGCATTTGAGGAGGTATTTCATATTTAGTTTCTATTATTTTATTTTGACCAAGGTATTAATTTAAATTTAATTTATTTACTTTTTTATTTTGATTTAGCGGTTTTGTATGCCCCATTAGGAATAAAGACGTATTACGTCTAGTAATCTGAAATCCTATAAAGGTGTATTGTATACAGTTTACGTAATGCGCTGCAGTCGGTCGTAAACTACAACAAATCCGAACCAAACTTGAGCCTTCTGTTGCATCAAATTGTTTCGTTTCATAAGGATTTACAAGGCCATAAAGTTAATATAGTCATTTCTATACCTGTAACTCCCTTAAGATGTAAAATAGTAATGCGTGCTGAAAGCGCGGGGGCGGTGAGTTATGGTGGTAAATGTGCTTTACGATCGGTGGGACCGAAATAGGATGTTGTTGTAGGGCTAGCACGTCACACGTTATATAGGTATACAACGTGGAACATACCCGTAACAAATTAAACTACGGGCTATAATAGATCACTACAGTAAAATGAAATTAAAATAACAGTCAAATACTAAAAAAAAACGACGGGATGCACTCTGGGAGTGCCGGCAGAAGTGAAAACTTGAATATTAACGTTGTGCATTTTTGATATTTTGGAATGGTTAGGGAATAATTTTGCACGAATTGCTTTAA
Source organism: Acrobasis consociella (assembly GCA_963555685.1). Taxonomy (NCBI): domain Eukaryota; kingdom Metazoa; phylum Arthropoda; class Insecta; order Lepidoptera; family Pyralidae; genus Acrobasis; species Acrobasis consociella. Next base: position 2,273,466 of record OY743111.1, on the reverse strand, counting down.
TTATCAGTATAAAATATTTCAAATCTTTTCTGAACCACAGTCTGTCACAAATGTCACAAGCATGACCAAATTCATTTTCAACAAAATCATTTTCAAACACACAGCAGTATGGCCACTACACAGACGGTCGAACCATCAGCTGTCACCATCCATGGATGCGCGTAGCACGCTGTAACATAAACACACACGAACATTCGCGCAAGCGCCCTGCGCCGTCTTACGAATTTTCGATCAGGCCACGTGTCCTGACGCGAGTTTATAATTTTTTACCCATTCCAAAAAAAGTGCACAACGCCGCTAAAGAAGTTTTCACTTCAAAAATGACACTCCCATAAAAATTGCCCGGGCGGCTGCACTATTTAGTATGGAAATGCCATATTTTTTTTATTGTTATTTTAATTTTATTATACTATAGTCATCTAGTATAGCCCGTGGTTCGATTTATTACGGGTATGTCCCTGCTACGTTGTATAAAATATCTACGAAATCATAAGGTGTCAACATTGGCGTCAGAATTTTCTGCTTAAAGCAACTGAAAGCTTAATGATCGTCATTATTCGACGCCGAGAATAACGACTTTGTATTTTCCGAAGCAGGGAGGAACTCGAGAGGTATTTGAAGACATTTGTAGTCATACTTCTAAGTGTGGACCACTACCCGAGGTTACCTTGCTTAACGCGCGAAAGCGTTATACTGTTAGTCTGTATGTTACATTTTAATAAAAAATATACAAGAAAAGCGTGTTATCCGTAAAACCACGTCCAGAATGGAGGAGACATATTTTTCAACCAGATAAAACAACAAGTAAAAACATGTCCAGAAATGGAGGAGCCAGGTTTTTGAAAAACCATTGCACAGCACCCCTTTTTGTAGGTGTTAAGATAATGTTTAAAAAGCTACAGCAACGTAAAGATGGCTACTTAGTCCAGACGTCGGGCTGAGTAGCCATCTATAACTCAGAAAGTATTGGATTGGACATATACCGTCTTATTATAAAACGCAGACTATCTCAGTTACTAGGTTTAAACCACTATCCGACCAAATCAAGTTGACGTCTAGTAATATGCCTCATGTTTCATCTGAAAATGTCAACTTGATTTGGTCGGATAATGGTTTAAACCTAGTAACAAAGTTAGTCTGCGTTTTATAATAAGACGGATAAAATCTAGTGAGTTGGTTTTAGTTTTAACCCAGCCGTCTATCATCATCTTTCTTCGTAATTTCACTTGTACCGCCTGACGTAATTTAGGCGCTGAAATGCCAACTATAAGATGAATTATTAGTGTTCTAATATACTCCCAGGAAATCGGCGCGACGCGACACTATTTGTTTTAGCTGGAGACGAGATACATCACGCTTTCGCCTCTGTATAAGAGCCAGCAACAAGATGTGACAAGATATACCTTAAATTAGATAACGATACAAATACATTATCACGTTTTTATCCCTACGGGGTAAATAAAGCTTAGGGGCGTCTCAAATTGACAAAAGGGAATTCAAATGGTGATAGTTTACCATTATTTTTTGCATCGCATAGAAATTGCGCAGACACATGTTCAATAATTTTTCAAAACTAAAAACCCCCAAACTACTAAACCAATTTTGATAAAATTTCTATGGGACCACATCGAAAGTATATTCTTTCAAACAAAGAAAGTATTTTCCAAATCAGTCCAGGCGTCTTCGAATAATCGGTAAAGATACATAAAACAAAAGATCTCGGCAAGTTAATAACCTCCTCCTTTTTTGGAAGTCGGTTAAAAATAACAAAATAGAGAGTTTTAACGCTTTCGCCATTTTGTTGGCCTGATCTTAAAGGCGATTGTAACAAAACTCGCAGGAAGGCGTTGGGTTGGCTCACGACACGACACGACACCTATATTATACGACACGACACTGATAATTTAGAATTTAGAGCTAATTCCGGGAAATGGGTAAATCAAATTAGTTATCACACCGTCTTATTTAATTTACTCATTTATAAGTGCAGTTAATATTATTTTCCTTTCTTGTGCGTCTTTTTTCTTGGACTTTAAAGTCAAGACTTCAAAGTCATTTCAATCTCATTTCGGTGCTTCAAAATATAGAAGGAGTAGTTTATAATAACTACTCCTTATAGGTATCATCTCTCCATACGTACAAGAAAAATATCGATTCCTCTTCCACTCCACAGAAATACCGTAAAAATCATGTGACATTATGTTGGGCAGCTTTAAAACAAGCATTTTGCGATACGAAATCTGCAGATCCACACAAGATACTGAAAATTCTTATCTCTTTTGGCCACTGTTTGGAGGTGAACGCAGGTTTTATCCACCTCGTAAGAAACAAATACATTCTGTATCTTTTATTAGCACCTGTCGTTTGGCACTCAAGCTCTACCAAAATCCCTAACAAATTAACCTAGCTGTCTCTTGCGGTGATGCTCGTGCTGACGTATGCAAAGACGCGTTTTATAAATGTAGAAGACAATTATTGCGTTTTAACTGGTCACACATACACATAGGGGCCGATGACACGTGCCTGTGACGTCACCGTGATGCAAGTACCAGGAATAGCTGCAGTTTTGTATGTGCATATAGCCAGCACTGGTGGTTGCACTAGCGGCGCCCCTGGGCCAGATCGTAACGACGCGACGCCCCAACTTCAATATACGATCTTAGCTCATTTTGCAAAAATGTATGTATTTTTTAATTACGCGGACGCCTTTACTTCAAAATACTTTTCGAGACCTTTAGTTCCTTTTGGTGTAGTTCAATAGTAGATCATACCCGAACGTTTTGTAACATATTTTTGTAATATTAGCCAACTCTTACCACAAAAGAAGTTTTAAGCAAGAAAAACTTCGTTCTAAAACTTTCGAATATGTAAAGTTGAGAAATGTAATACTGTAAACGAGTAATTCTTGTGATAATAATAATTTTTTCTCGGGGTTTTTCATCGGTCGCCCAGGTACTAATGTTGTATCTAATGTTGTATGTGTCACATATCTCTAATGAAACAAAATGCAATATCGTCGCCCATATTTTAGTCCATTGCGCCCCTTTCTGTATATTGCTCCCGGTCGGAGTCCCAACTACTCCCAGCCCGACCACTACTGCATTTATCGCAGATTCACAGGTGATCACGGTGTACCTACTGAGCTGGGGCTGATGGCAAGCTGCCATGCCGCATCGTGGCCGAGGTTACGGTCAGCACAGGGCATGCGACATCGTACACGCCACGCCATCTTGCCAAAAGCAGAGATAAATAACGATGCGATTTATTTGTGACATTTATAGCGGATCCAGAAAAATAATTCCTGAAATAAACTGGTAAATTAATTAATCACATTATTAAAAAAAAACATTCTGTAGGTATATAGATTTTTGTTGCAGAAAAATGCCTCTCCTGCCTCTTTTTTCCAAATCCTTAAATAGACCTTAGAAGGCTTTTTTGCTTCAATACGTTTATTTATACATTGTGTATTTACAAGCAGAGCGTTTCGCAACTATCTCTGCTGAGAAGAAACGCCGAAAGAAACTCATTCACACAGTTTTGGACCCCTACGCACCAGAAAGAGCTTTGTCAGTCTTTATTTCCCTAAAACATTATCATCATGAAAAGAAAACAATAGCTTATTTTTGCATTCCAGAAAATATGATAGGTACCTACTTACAAATAAATTGATAGAGGATTAGTCGCTGTTCGTGCGTCCATAGTTTTATGTAAACAACAGCGTTGGTTGCGGTTCGGGCGTTCTACAAAATTACAAAAAAAATGTGATCCTAAGATGGTAGCGGTTCGTGCGCTCAACAAAATTACATTATTGCAGTGGTTGCGTTTCGGGATCTCTTCGATAGACTATCCTCGCTAAGTTTATTGAAGAGATCCCGAAACGCAACCACTGCAATAATGTAATTTTGTTGAGCGCACGAACCGCTACCATCTTAGGATCACATTTTTTTTGTCATTTTGTAGAACGCCCGAACCGCAACCAACGCTGATGTTTACATAAAACTATGGACGCACGAACAGCGACTAATCCTTGATAGATAAGTAAGAGCAATAATAAATCCTTTGTCAATTTTTTTGCCTTAATAGAACCTACAAACGTAGGTTCGTTAACTAGTTCATCATTATCATTATTTCAACCGCATAACGTCCACTGCTGGCCATAGGCCTTTTTCAAGGATTTCCAAAATTATCGATCTAGAATGGCCTGTATCCAGCGCTTTCCAGCGATCTTGGTCAGGTCGTCAGACCACGTTGTGAGTGGGTTGTCCTACGCTTCGTTTGCCAGTACGTGGTCGCCATTTGAAAACCTTTTTGCCCCATCGGCCATCGATTGGTCGCGCTATGTTTCCCGCAACGTTTTCTTTAACGAGCTAATCCGCTGGGCTATGTTAGTGACTTTTGTTCTCCTTCGAATTTCCTCATTTCTGATTCTATCACATAGAGAAACACCGAGCATAGCCCTCTCCATAGCGCGTTGAGCGACCTTGAGTCATCTCATGAGACCCATAGTATGGAACCACGTTTCAGAGCCGTAAGCCATCACTGGTAACACACATTGGTTGTAGACTTTAGTCTTGAGACACAGGTATTTTGGAAGTCATCTAGTTACCTCACAATAATACGTAAGCAGGGTAACTAAAGCACAATAGAGTACCTCCCTCTCTAGGTTATTTTCATCTTTTATTGCCCCTAAACTGAAAACTCCGGTTCATTATGAAACCTTGATGTTTCTCAAAAGTTACAGCGGGACATAAAGATGGACAAGAACAATAAAACCTATGAATCACGGTCGGTACACGGCATCTGGGAAACAAACGCATAAGTATACCACATGTAAACCAAGAAACGCAATAAGTATACCACGTTTAGACTATCTGTATAACCCAATAGATAATTTGTCGATAACTCGGCTATTCATCTGTGAAATTTGTATTTGATGAACAACAAAAATTAGAATAAAAATATGTATATTATTTACAGCTAATATCCTCGGCGTGCGTGTAAAATTTTTGACAATCCCATAGGAATCTTAGGTTTTCCCGGTAAAAATTATTCTATGTGGTAATCAAGGTAATTAGGTATCTACATGATAAATTTCATTTGAACCCTTTCAGCCGTGTTGGCGTGAAAGTGGACCTTTGCATTTACAAAAAAAACACATTTACAAAAGTGGCTGTGATTCGCAAATGTGCGTAGAAAAGCTTCACGTTCTCACTTTAAACTCTAAACAGTAGCACAGAATTACCTGACAGTCATTCATAAAACGGCTTGAAGGGTTATCTAGTGTATGATCTAAACAAAATTTTAAATGATATCTCCGTTTCCTTGCAAATCTTATCCTTAAACGAGCAATTCTTGTATATACTTATATAAATTTCTGTGATTTTGAAAACGGCTCTAACTATTTCGCAGAAAATTTGAATATGGGGGTTTTCGGGGGTAAACAATCGATCTAGATTAGTTTTATGTTTGGGAAAACGCGTGTTTTCGAGTTTTCATGCGTTTTTCTTTCCACGCAGAATATGGTCGCTAATTTCGTCGCGCCGACCGCCTTGTTTTTAGCTCAGCGGTTAAGGATACCGACCGCTAGAAAGAGTGTTACGGGTTCGAATCCCACTCGGTGACTTACTTTTGTTTTTTTTTATGTTTAAGTTTATATATAATTTTTTATTTTGCATTGTTTTTAGACGTTTGAGATGTAACCGAGCAAAGCTCGGTCGCCCAGGTACTAATTTATTTAAATATATAGGGGCAGCACTTGTCTACTTAGTCCTATCTACTTAGTAAGTAGGACTAGAATTCCTTTGACAATTTGTCGTTTGTCACTTTGTCCTACTAGAACCATAAAAATGGGACTCGAACAATAAAACAGATGAATCACACACGGTACACGAACTGCGAGAAAGAAACGCAAATGTTATTTATTCCCGTTTGTTTGGTGAATCTAAAAAAAGATCAATTAAACAGCAGCCAACAATAGGTACGTAGCGACATTTCAATGTATGTATGTAGGCGTTCGTCAGTACTTAGATCTACGTATTTTGGTGCATAGATCACTCAAAATATGTTTAAATCTTAGTCTGCCTAGGTGACTAGACTAGGACATTCTGTAACACGTAACTCCGACATAAAAATAATTAAATAGCTAATCTTAATGAAGTTCGCCATTTGTTAAAATATATTTTACTTAGAACGCTAAAGGATGATAAATAAATAAAACTAGGTAAAACCTTTACTATGGTTTTATATTATGTATGGTAGTATTTGATGCTTTGTAACCGTGCCCTCGGCATTTCTAATAACATAGAACAAGTTTATTTGCCAAACCAATTAAAAAATCCCCCACCTTTTAATACTTTCATTTGCAAATGCCATCTAGTGATGTTCGGAGGAACTACATAGTGGAACTACATAGTAGAATTAATATCGGTAGCGCCATTTATTACCTGGACGAACAGGCAATCTCATAGATATAGATTTTTTTAATACTACGTATTTATGGGCAATCTACAAAAACCGCGACTTTCAAGCGATAACTTAATAACTTTTAAACGGCCGAACCATTTTTGTTTATAATATGTAAAAAAAAACCCTGTCCGATCCGTTTAAGGTTAAGGTAATGTGGGGGCTAAAGCTTGTGTAGGTTCCATGTATCCGTTTTTCCTATCCCTTTGAGTAGCTTATGTAGGTTCTATTTCTGGGTTTCTCCCATCCCTGAAATTGCAAAAAAAATCTGCGGCCCCACGTTTACGTTTCAGGTAAAGAAAGCCGAATTAAAATCGGTCGGACAAACCAAAAGACTTTAGCGTCAAACTTATTACACCCCTCTTTTTTGTTGGGGGTTAATAAAACACGAGTACACAACCAGTCAACCAGTTAGTAGCTCTCTTGTCTTACAATACAATATCACTTTCATAACATTCACGTAGACAAAAATATTATTTTCATTTCAACACGTCGTAAATAAACATCATTTAATCGCATGTTAAGTAGGTATTATACAATAAAATCTAGACCAAAACTGCAATTTATGTCTGCAATATCATTTTTAAATTTATTTTCCGCGGGTTCATCGTGCTCGGCAAATGTAATATCAAATCATTTGACATTGTGTGCCTTTGATGTGGCTTTTCTGCGGTTACTTACTTCATTTGAAAAATTGTTACAGAACCGCCAAGTTTCTCCTTTGCAAATTTTCTTTTCTATGTTAAGTAAACTTAACATCCTTGTGAATTCGCCATTTTTTGTAGTTAATTCACCACTGCTATTTTCGTATTACAAATCATACATCGTACAATGAAGTAAAATAGTATCTATTATTTTCAATTTTACTTCTTTATTTTAATAATTTAATGGGTAGTTGTATAAAAAAATATGATGCTGAATTGCTGATAGCTATTATAAACATTAATAGTCTTATTATAAAACGTGGTTTAACTTTGATTTTAAACCATATTACAAAAGTTAATCCATTATCTGTCGAAAACAAGAAGCCCACCTGTATTATATTACCTTCTTTTCTTAATTGTCAACTTCATGTGGGTAAGTAATCTTGACGACCTTCGTGGCGTAGTGGTCACCATGCTAGTCCGCCACCCAGAGGTCCCGGGTTCGATCCCCGGTCAGGGCAAGTTGGAAAATGGCCTTTCTCAAATTGTCCTGGGTCTTGGATGTTTATCTATATATTTATTTGTTATAAAAATATAGTATCGTTGAGTCATATCCCACAACACAAGTCTCGAACTTACTTTGGGGCTAGCTCAATCAGTGTAATTTGTCCCTCTATATTTATTTATTTATTTTAGTAATGGTTTAAACCAGGTCGTTAAGGTTTATAATAAGAGGGGTTTTGTTTTGTGACCACTTAATTTTTGATCGGCCGTAACAAAGCAGGCATGTGAGACTTGGCGGCGACACTGCCATACTTCTAAATATTTATGTGATAATAATCAGCCAATCCTGAACACGCGCGTAGTTTCAATCGTAATTAAGATAAAAATACAGTATGAGATGACGCGTTAAAATTATCTAATAAAATGTGTATAAATTAAAAAAGGCAAAGACGCTGAGTTCGATGCTAATGTGTATCTCTCATTGTAAATTATACATATATTTGTATGTAAATATGCATTTGGACCATAGCCCGAGGGACTTTCTCAAAAAGATTGATAATTCCGGCCCTGATCGCCGACACTCGACGTGACAAGAGAGCTGGCTTGGCGAAGTAAGTATTGCTATTCAGAAAAGAAAAGTAGCCAGGATTGCTGGCATCATGTCTCGGGCTTTTGCAATTATCAATTTAACACATGCATTTAATTTTAGTTTTAGTATAGGATCCCGATATAGAATGACCTTCACCGTCATGCTTATTTGATGAAACGCTTATTTTATGTTGAATTTAGTATGTCAATAAAGATATCGCATATGGGTTGCCTAACAAATTTCAGTCCAGGATATGACTAATTAAAAATTTATTTTTTCTTTAATAAAATACGTTTAATCAAATAAGCATATCGGTGAAGGTCGTTCTATATCGGGATCTTAGACCATTTTGCTTTTATTTTCTATCGAATAGGTACGCTCAGATAAAGTTATGAATTACGAGTATATATTTTAAGACATATCCACGCACAGACTTTTGCCGCCGGAAACTACAACGAAAGAGACGTCGAGTTGATTCCTTTCATCTCAAATTCTTTCAGCGATAGCTAATTAATATATTTGACGACAAGATTACTATATCTTAGACGTTGAAGCTATTCCTGTCTGGCGTGGACATTGACTTCTAGTTTATAAGTACTCGTATGTAGCTGTAGTTTTTTCGAGTTTGTAATTTTCGTATTACAAATGGTACTTTAAAAAGAGATACAGGTTTATTTGCTAAGCGAATTAAAAAAGCCCCGACTGTTAATACCGCAATCTAGTGATGAGCAGCAGAGCTACGATAAGACTTGATATCCGTAGCGACATCTTTTATTTGCAAGACCCTGACTTTTAAATGTTAATCCCCAATAACATTTTAACGGCTAAACCATAGCTGACAACAACCGCAAGGGAACTTGCTTTCACATCACACATGACATCTAATACACATTTTTTGCGGAGTAGAGGAGAGGTAGCGGGTACCAAAGAGAGATAACTAAAGAAAGGTTTTAGAGTCAATTACTCCCCAGATCTGAACGAATGGTCCATTTTATTCATTTCTTCTTCTTATTCAAATGTTGGCTGTTAGATGCTTTTGTATTAATATGTAATCTTCTGCTATGTCAATCAACAGATATCAAGCTACTCGATTTCTCTGCAATTTCACTACAATTCGCCACTGGTATATGAATATATATATAATAGATAATTACCAAAATATATAGGTATTTTTTCCATATGAACCTAAAATGTACATAATTTTATTCTCTAATTACAAAGTTGTTGCAACCTTTAACGTTGTAGTACTTAAATCTCAAAGTGCTTTTCATTGCGAGTCGTACTCTCCTGTCTCCAGTGACCCACTTAGGTCTATTCTGGTGATGCAGGTAGGGAGCTCTATTTTCATTTGATTTCCTAACGTTTGACACAGTTTGCGTCCTCTGCAATAACCAGAGATGCGGGACGCAAATTAAAAAGAGCTGTAGATGTGACATTTTAGCTAAAAGTCGTAAGTCATGCTTTTGAATAAGTAAAAGTCTGTAGCCACTACGGCACAGGCACTTCATAGATGCGGAGTATCGTTTATTCATGCCTTCTACTACTACAAACGAAACTATACATCCGTGCACACGGCTATGTGTGTGTTCGCCCGCTCAACACCCAAGACAAGGCAAGAACGGGTGGTGCGGGGACGGGGAACGGAGATGCATATTGCGCGGGACCCTAAGAGATTCCGTTCTGTATGTAATACTTTCCTTTATAATTTCCTGACGAACGGTCCGCAAGTTTGATGACTAAATATGGTGACGTATTTGCAGCTACGCGATGTATGCTTTAGTGACTACACGGCTGCAAACCCTAATCAAAAGCTATTTAAACATATTCAACTTAGAGGTAGGTATATATTTAAAAATAAAATAAAACTTTAATCCTATATCTTTATCGGACCAAAATTTTAATCCTATATTTCAGTAATCCCTTCTTTTAAACATATTTTTTTTATTAAAAACTTTAAATACTTAAGATTTCATGAAGTTCCAAGAAGAAAAATAATCGAATTTTCTTGAAACGGTATGTAAGTATTTTAGCCTAGAGCCATGGACGATCAATTGTATTTATTATATCTACGGTTTTTGCATTGTGATAAATTTTCCCCACGAGTGCTACTTCTGTTATTGCTTGTATTTGTAACTCGGGCATCCGCCAACCGCCATTGTGAATACTGTGGTCTGTGATATAACTGGATGGTATTTCGGGAAATGTTACGTTTCGCACGGTGGTGCCCTGTACCGGCACAACGTTTGTTCTGATCGCAGACGTAATGCAAACACGCATTTTATCATTATCATTTCAGCCGCATAACGTCCGTATTTATTATAGTCATACTGTAAAACAGGTGCCCGAGATTTAGGGGGAAATTTGGTATCCATCGAAAAACTTTGAGTTTTATTTTTTACTTCAAATTGAATATGTATGATAAATATGATTCATATGACTTTTTGTTTATATGATATATGTATGCACACACTCTTAGCGTCACGCGACAAGCAGACTAATATGAAACAAATACAATTTTTATACTTTTTATTTGCAAAAATGGTGAATTGTTACGTAAAAACCTGAGAGGGTCTTGACAAAAACTACGCATGGTTACCTGGTTACCTTTGTTTTAAAGACTGAGTTGGTCAATTTTGTTGTAGGAATATTTGTGTTAATCTGGATTAACACAAATATTCTAGCCTTCCTTGGGGAAGGCTTATATGGTGAAAATAATATGGAAAACCGGGAACGAGTAGAATAGAACGAAGTTTTCCGGGTCAGCTAGTGGGTAATAATTAGCCAACCATCTAGGTACACATTCTATCTCCAATTGTCACACATTCAGTTTAAAACACATCTTTCATCGCACACACTCATCTACATACCGTCTCGCCTCCTACCCAATGTGTGTTTATGATTTTTTTCGCGAATACTTTTTTCTTGGCAGAATCCCTTGTTTCGTTTATTTCTGGACGGTGCTTACTCGTCGTAGGAAAACAATGGGGACATCTGCAATTCGACTACAAACAGAAATATTTAAGAGTATCTAGGTGCTTATGCAAGCGTCGACCGTAAATCATTGTGATGAACAGTCACTGCTTTGTTTTGGGACTATTTAGAATACCTAGTAAGTATTTATAAATATTCTCAAAAGTCTATTTTTAAATGAAAAATGATGCATCATCTGCAGTAGGGTCTAGTTTGCGCTATGTAGTTAATAGAATACAAAGATATTCACTTAGGTACACAGAGAAATATGTAGAATAAAATGTAAAATCATTTTCGACGAGCGTAGGTAGAATAAATAGATAACAAGTTAATTGTAAATACCGTTTCGTATGTATGTAGAAAGAGAGTACCTGAAACTACTTAATGCACCAAATGTTACCAAATGTTACAGTGAGCGACAACGACAATACGTGAATAGCTCATGCGGCGAACATCCCGTCACTATTTTGCTTTCACCACTTACTCGTCCAACATCACGCTAAAAATGGCCTTTGGGTCTTAGGGTCTTGGCCTCTATCTCTCAAAATCGTATGTTTCGCCCATTAGGGGTAAAGACGCGATAGTATTGCAAAACGTTGTTGTACCTGACCTTCCGAACGACTTATCTTTTGCTATCGTGAAGGAAAATTTTTCAAAACTAAAAACTGACTTTACCTCCAAATTAGCCGATCAATTTTGATAAAATTTCTATGGGACCATCTCGCAAGTCAAGAATTTTCCAAATCTGTCCAGGCGTCTTTGAATAATCGGTGAACATACATAAAAAAAGATTCTTCTTTTTTTAGAAGTCAAAGAAAAAGTTATTGGCATATGTTCTTTCTGAAATTAATAATTTAGTTTTCAAAGAAATGTAAGAAGCAGACTCGCATGATTGGTTGTATGACATGTGAAATGGTTTCCGTCCTAATTTCTCAATTTCTACGAAACCACCTAGGTAAAGAGAATTGAAGTAACAATACATCTTGTATCATTTATATCTCGTCGTGACTCGTCTGAGAGCCTGGCATTCGTCTCGATCGGTGTTCTCGTTTCGTTCTTCGAAAAGAAAACAATGACATCCAATTTGATAGGTATACAATTTTATGTAGAGTAGATATTAAGGTAGCGGGAACCATAGGTACGCTTCGAGAGAAAGTTAAAAGATAGCTAAAGGTTGCTTTAAATAATCTTCAAGTTTAAGTTAGTCATTCTATTAATTGCTGGTAGTATTCTTCTTATTCAAGGGTTGGCTGTCAGATAATGCTTTTATATCAATAGATATGTAATCTTCTGCTATGTCAATCAACAGATTTAAGCTAGACGAATTGTCAACAATTTCACTACGATTCGCCACTAGGTAAATAAAGGTGTGTGGAGTGTTACTTTCACTCTTGACTTGACTGTACAAACATCCAAAAGTCAGTGCCTAAACTAAACACACTGTCCCGAAGTTGCGCGGCTAAAGTTCCAGTACTTAATTTATATCTTCTTGATGCGGCTTAAATTCAGCATATTGTGTTGCTAGTAATTTAAATAGCATTTCAGGTGTAATTTTACCGAAGTTCGATTGCGGAATTTCGGCATAGTAGGTAGATGTTTTGACAAAACTCTATAAAACAAAAAGAAAATAGTTATTAAAAAAGCTGACCTTGCCGAAGCTGCCTTTGCCCAGGACCTTGATGAACTGGAAGTCTTCCACGGTGTACTTCCGGAAGCGGGGGATGGAGCGCGCGGGGGGCGTGAAGCGGCCCGTCTTCCGGAAGATCCCGTACGCGGTCGATTGCTCTGAAAGAAGGTATAGCCAGTTATATTCTGTTTCATTTCGAAAATATGAATACCTTAAATAACATTGACAACATATCCTATAGTTAAACTAAATATAACTATTAATAAAATCTAGTTACTAGAAAAAACTAGTTATTTGGTGCTTTAAAACATAGGTAAACATTGTTATTCTAGGTACAAATAAATATGATCTAAACCTACTTATAAGATATATATATATATATCAAAGAGTGTGTGTTGGCAAAGTAACTTTTTTCGAGACCGGACTAGGAATATCTCGTAGCGAAAATGTACAGTATTTTCCGGTTTGAGGATATTTTTTTTATAAGCCGTTTTTTAATTTTAATTTTATTAGCCGAATACTAACTTACTTACATACTTTACTTTTAATAATTTTTCCAACCCCAAACCTACTTACAACTAATTTTGATAAAATTTCTACCGGACCACCTGACAAGTACCTATATCATCATCATCATCATCATTACAGCCGCATAACGTCCACTGCTGGATATAGGCCTCTCCCAAAGTACCTACGTATACCCTTACAAACATAAAAAAGAATTTTCCTAATTGGTTTAGGCGTCTTTGAATAAACGGTGAACATACTTAAAAAAAATCGCGGTGAATTGATAACCTCCTTCCATTTGAAAGTAGGTTAAAAACGTAAAGTAAACGTAGAAGGATGTAGATTGATCCATCGCAAACTTTTTCTTTTCTGTCTGCAATCTTAGGAATGTCGAATAACTTTAGACATACCTAGTATAAATTGAGACGGTAAAATGCTTGACATGTCAATGTTGAGAGAAATACTCGTACACAACATCATTCGCTCCGTTTATGAGGGGTTCAATTTGTTTATTCCTAGCTGAGTTCCTATGGTAGTGTATTTTACTAAGAGAGATCAATGTTTGACGATATATAGACGCTCCTGTACATTTGTAGACAGCTCTCGAGACGTAAACTCGGTTTAGGTGAGAAAGAGTTTTCATTCATTCAATGTAAAGCTGAGCGTACGTCTTGATAAGCAATAAGTAAAAGATACGCGCAAAAAGTAATTTCTTGGCTAGTTTCAGTAGTTGCCCTCAGCAGTCACATGGACTGAACTTGCTCCAAAAAATATTACTGATGTTTAAAAAGTAACCCTATGTATGTATTTTATACGATATGTTACGCACTATTACTAGCATATTCAATATTAATTCATTCATCTTTAATCTATGACGCGTGTATCGACTGTTTACTATAGTTTTGTAAACACACGGTTCTAAATAGCGCAGAAATGTTTATGCGTTAGTATCATGAGATCATAACCGATGTCATTAACGTGAAAACGATCAATGAAATTCATTATATGAGCTGAATAAGTAGATATGAATAATATAATGGAATAGTTTGAATTTTTAGACAAATAGGTAAGGATAAAGGCCACATGACACAAAGTGATGGATATACAGCAGGGCAAAAGAGAAAAAGAAGGCCCTCCTAACTAACACTAACATCGAGTCAGAAATTAAGCAAAATCGCCAAAAATTATAAGCTTTTTCTTTTCTTCTAGACCATTATTGAACATTTTGGGCTACATTTGGTAGTACGAATTAGCACTTTGCTTTGCTGTCATCATTTTCTGTCGCTCAGAACCGTCATTGACTAGAGCGAGAAGGGGCGTCGGAACACTATGCTGTGTTTGTCGGCTATGTTTATGTGTTCCATCGCCCTTTCTCACTTAGTAAACAACGGTTCTGAGCATAGACATAGAAACTTTTTTTACTGCTCTGAGCGACGGAGACGGAAAAGAAAAGCAGCATACGAATGTTCCGTTCCGCGCTGACAGTTGTTTTCCACCTAGCCAATATGTAAAGAAGTATATACGACTTATGTAAACTACTTATGCCTTACTTTAAACAATGTATTTTTCTTATTATCTCTAATTGATTTTCAATAAGAAAAGAACCGCAGCATCAGCAAACCATAGCAAAGTTATGGATATTGGAAACCGCAAGAAACTGGAGAAAGCTCTTACAGAAGGGATAGGATAGGGCAACGCGAAAAGAAGAATAAAATAAGGACCAATCACTTATTAAGCCAAAGTAATTTTATGCAAATAACTAGATAAAACATCCAAGATCCAAATCAATTTGAAAACGGCCATTTTCCAACTTATTAACTACCAAAAGCCACAGTAGGTACTTTTCGCCGCAGTAGGGCAAAGAGCTGCTCGGCCCTTTTTTTACCGACTTCCAAAAAAAGAGGAGCTAATCAATTCGTCGGGATATTTTATGTATCGAATACGCCTGGGCCGGTTTGGATTTGTTTTTGTTAGAAACGGCATAATTTTCAGGAAGACCCATAAAAATTTAAACGTAAAGTCGGTTTTTAATTCAGGAAATAAAATATTTGTAAATGATTAGCAATGTAAGTGTAGCGATTCCTTTATTTTTTCCTTTTTACCTGAGTTTATTCTGTAATCTTAATTTGAAATTGAATAAAAATTTAACACAATGTGTAACATCTAAAAAGCTGATTTTTCCTTTTAACAAACCTACATCTATTAACAAGTAAAGTGCTTCCACAACTCATAAGCTTACGTAAGTTCTATAATTCTTCTCTGCACAATGATGACAGGTTCTTATAAATCAGCTTTGTAGAAATTATATTTTTTTAATTTTGGATTAGCTAATCTATTCCGCGTAGTGAATTATTGGCGCGAGTGTGTTGGCCCGTCCCAGCTGTTTCTCACGCGTGTTGTAGTGTGGCCACATTTGCAGGATTAATGTCCAAACGGGGAGGATCACGAGGGTTTCGGTACAAATGTCGGTAAACGGGATAGACCCAAGAAATTCTCGCGATGAGCGATCGCCAAAGATAATAAAATGTGTGCCAATACTCTCACAACCGAAATGATTTGATTATAGTAGATACTTGTAATTATTATAACGTGTATTCATTATTTTTATAAATAAACAAAAGTTTGTTACATATATGTTTGTTATACACATATATTTAACAGAAAACATCTATTGAATATAGATTAGCCTATCGACCTCTTCGGATCAGCATATCTATATATCTATATACATATAATAAAACAGTAAAAAAGTGTCTATGTCCATTAAATTAAATTCCAAAAAAAGAAATTGGGGGCGATGGAGTAATAGTAAAGTAAGAATTTTAAAAAAGTCTGTCTGTTTGTCTGTTTGTACACTCTAATCTCCGGAAATTCTGGACGGATTCGAATGAAACTTTTTTTGCGTATAAATTAGGGTATAAATGATTTTAGAAAATGAAACAACTAATGCAGAACTATTATAGATATTTACTCATACCAAATAAAAAACTATATGTAATAAATATCTCTTAATAATCGTCACTTTGTTTTTTGCACAATTGTTGACGTCAAATGGTTACTTACAGCTAAGTTTACTGCAGCTTCATAAGCGCTAGTGCAGAATAAGCGGAACTGCACTGCAGGATTTTCTCCAAGGACGTCAACTCACAATTAAATTAATATTTAAAGATAATATGTGGACAGAGAATACATTTTTGTTATGTCATAATTTGAATATAATTTTTAATATGTCAATTTTTAATTTTTAAATAATATTAAATTGTAGAATCAGTATACATGTACCAAATATACCAAATTATGACATTTGTTAATAACGTAACAAACGTTGAAACCAGTTTTTTTTTGTCTTAAGGTGGTAATGGTAAGCGCGGCCGCATACCATCAGAATTTTCTAACAGAAAAATTCTAACGCTCGCCGGACGCATGCCGGACGCACCACGCATACTGTCAGAAATTTCGATCCGGCAGCTTTTTAGCCCAGTCGCGTTGCGTTTGCGGAGACGCGACCTAGCCCTAGCCCAGTCATGTTTCATCTGTACTTCTATACATACATTAATTATATTACCAATATGGATGAAGATACGTTATTGTTCTTATCACGTCTTTTTTTGTTTTAATAAAATAAATTGGCCAAGTGCGTGTCGGGCCACACATAGTGTAGGGTTCCGTAGTTGTAATGCCAACTTTGAATTCATGCCACTAAAAACGTCTAAAACGTATAAACATACGTATCTATTGAATTATTATAAAATTTTCCTTTTCGAGTAAATTTTATAAGTTGATCGCCTATAACTTTTTAATTTGTTAACCCTACTTAGCTCTGATAGTTTTCCTTTAAACTACATTATATTTACTATAGTTTACCAAAAAAGTAAAAATTTACAAAGATACGGAGCGTCAAAGTTCCGGAGTGGGGGTTTGCGACGTCACACTTAATTAAAAATCGTACCGAGCCGTGACGTCACGTGAAATTTATATGCGCTGTATCTTTGTTATTTTTGGTTTCTCAGAGAAAAGAAAAAATCGTGTACATTATTTTTTAATAATCTAACCGATGGACCAAAAATATTTTTCCATTCCTCATGCCTATGACTAACACGTGTGCTCCGTGCGGCGGCGTGCCTGACCTGACGCGAAACTGATAGTGTGCGGGGCCTAGTACGAAATGTATGGTAAACACGCCTTCCGCAATTTCTGTCAGAAAAATTCTGACGTCCGGCAACGGTGCGATCCGGCGGACATCAGAAACGGACGGGCCGTTAGAATTTTTCTAACAGTGTGCGGGAGCTAATACAAAATATATGCACGGAGTGCCTTCCGGCGAACGTTAGAATTTTTCTGTTAGAAAATTCTGATGGTATGCGGCCGCGCTAATCCGTTTTTTTTGTCTGGCATATCAAGGATCTATTTTGGGCAAAAAAAAACCACATTCTCAAACCAATTGGGTCCCGGGCTTCTGCACACTTTTGTATGGAATTGCGTTTTTTTTAATTTTGACTATTATTTTAATTTCATTATACTATATAGATCACAGTACGTGGTTCGATTTATTACGGTATGTCCCTTCCACGGTATAACATCTAGTGAGTGGCTAATTATAAACCTTCACACGAAAAACAACAACAGTGTCGTATTTATTTTGGCAGAAAAGAATTCAACATATGGTTACCCTACACGCATGGCGGGAGTTGTATCTAAATAGTACGTAAACATCCTTTCTCTCTTGCCACTGACTTCTGAATTTTTGAAGTACCATTTTTGAAACCCGGAGTCACCTAAACTAAACGAATGGTTTTTCCATACAAAAAACCGTTCGTGTAGTGACTCCGCGTTTCAAAAATGGCACTTCTGATCCTCATCCCGTGCCCGTCCACTTTACAACGGCAAATTTATACATTTTTACGTTTTGTTTACATTATTATAACCTCATGTTTTCATCAAGTGACATTGTGGTTATGAGGACTTCCACCTACTAAGTGACGTCATTCCAGATTAATCTATATATATTTTAGGCAAGTAATTACTGTTGTTGTTTATTTAACGATCAAAGAAAATCGTTTTTAAAGTTTGTGACCGTATCTAATTTATTTTTGTCTCAGAGCGTTGAACGAATTATAATTAAAAATCAGATATGTAAAGGTGACGGTAAAAACTTTCATCTGGGAAAAAAAGATTTTGAACGAACCAACAAAATATTTTATAATGAGAAAATGTATCAAGCACCTACTAAGCTATGATTTTTTTCTTTTAAATTTTTATAAAACATGCGAACTGATAGAAAAGTTTGTTCGGGTTCCAGTACTGAAATGGAGATATCATAATTTCGTATTTACCAAGCCCTAGGTAATCCTTTCAACAATTTTATAAACTATTGTAGTGTTAACTTGAAGCTTTTCTTCGCAAATTAGCCAAACGCGGCCGTTTTTAGAAAAAGTGCGTAGAAAAGCTTTACGTTCTCAATTTAAACTGCAAACAGTAGTTCAAAAAATAGTTTTAAGGGTTATCTTGATCTGGGTTGGCTTGATCAAGACAATTTTTTAAAATTATTTCTATGATTACTTTCAAATAATTTATTTCAATTACATGGGGTAGGGGTACTGGATCCCGACAGGCAGAAAAGCTTATCACTTAGAAAAGCGTTGAGTAAATTGTAAAAGGCAACTGTGTTTTATTCATTTAGGTAGTCGATTTAGCAACCCATCACTATTTTGATTCCCTTTTCCACCTGATCGACCACCATCACGCTTCAAGTGGCCTTTGATTCTTGCGGCGCTGTGCTTTATCTGCTTAGAGCCGCAAGACCCCAATTGCTCTCTCTTTCTCGGAAAATGTATATGTATTCAAGAACTTTGGAAATTGTTCTGTTGTTCCAGTTAATGTAAGTTAAATAAGATTCGACTTTTGTCTGTTAAATACAGTTTTTTAGTTTATTTAGTGCTTATCCAACGAATGGAGGTAGTTATGATGCTAATAGCGACCTCACTTTTAACCGACTTTCAAAAGAGGTTACGAATTTGTTGGGATCATTATTGCATACTTAACGTCAGGTGGTCTCATAGAAATTTTATCAAAATCGGTTGTGTAATTGGGCAGTGTTAGATTTTTAGTTTTGTAAAATTATTGTAATTTTTAAAATTAAGGAGTATGTAGCTTTTAAAAGTACATGAATTGGTCAATCTTATAGGTAAAGACACAAAGAGAAAAGCGCGGGACTCTCTAATTATAATTAGTGTCGATTCTCTGCGTGTTTACGTGCGATACGAGCACGTGATAGTGGTTACTCTAATTATGACATAACAAGCGTGACAAATTAACGCTCTTTCACCTCGAGCGAGATCGCGACCGTCGCTAAAAATATTAGCTGAGGCGAGCAATATCAAGGTCGCCATAATTCGGGACTCCGGCCGTCTCCGCCGCATTTGTAATGCCTTAATGAGATTTTTTGTTTTGATGATTAAGAAATCTCCACGGGATTTGCAATATCTTAACAAAATCTTTTTGTTTTTGGGATATTCTTGGTTTTTGAAGAGCAAGCGAAGTGAAGTTCTTGGAGTAGAACAATCTGGAGTTTGAATTTATGTAAGTGGATATCAGGCCTTTGTATTTATGTAGGTGGATATTACTTGAGTACCTTTAAAATTCGGTAGGCGAGGAGATGACACTTATATAAAACATGAATCAAATTGGAGTTCATGTAGTTCACAATTAAGGCCCGAAGGTGTAAGTTTTATTGAACCAATAAATTATTTGTATGGCTGACGTTGATGTTTCATTTAGACCATGCAAGTCATCTACTGCTTCAATTAAATTGTATGCAACGGGCAAGAAACTTGCACCTTGTAAATAGATTAATTGTATGCAACAGGCCTTAACTTGCACCAGATAAACAGGCCTTTAGGGACGAACCACAAGTATATAACAGACAGTGTACTATATTTTTTACGCAGTTTTATAGTGATTTTGGTCGTATACCTATGTCAAAGAGCTAAACGTGCGCGCTTCTCGCATCCCGAAGCGACACGCCCCTTGTATTCAACGGACGGCTATCTATAGTTTTGTAAAGAGTCGCATAGGTAACAAATTGTGTCGACTTCAATAAATCTTATCAAAAGAACATTGATGTTGACAACCTACTTATTCGAAAAACAAATGACACGTGTAACAAATGCGCAGTGCGCAGAGAAAAAAAAACCTATTTCCGCAATCGTGAATGATGACGATAACAGTGAAATATTACGATTATATTTTGTATGTCAAATTTCAAGATTTACATTCTTCATTATACTTAAGTTTAATATTAAACGTAATCCGTCTTATTAAAAAAAACGAGGACTAACAATACTTTTGTTTCACTTTATCTACTCGAAACGAAACGACTTTTTAATGCGTAAATGTTACTTGTTTTGCGTGGAAAATAAAATCTGTATCAAATCTAATGCTTACTTGTGCTAACGTTAGTCCACATTCTATAACTATAACTAGACAAGTACACTTCACACGTTACTTGGAAAACTTCCCGATGATATTTTATAATTTGGTTTATATTATTAATCTTCATAATATCACCTATAGCTGTTAACCTCTGCTGGAAATGAGCTCTCTATATAATTTCTTAACGTGTTTGTTTATGTGTTTGTAGTGCTTTAAAATTGTTATTTATTGGTATCTAAATTGAATTTTAAATATTTTTTGTGAATAATTTACACTATCTTCTCTCAGTCTGTGTCAACTTGGTTTTGAGTTTAATCATACACTAACGTTTTTTTTTTCGTAATGATGCGAACAGGGTTTTTTGTACCCCGCGGCTCTAAGCAAACAGAGCTTGGCTCTGGGGCCGCAAGACCCAAAGCACAGAATTAATATACCAGGCGTCAAATAATGACTTAGCCTGATATATTTCTGAACATATTCAAACATGTTAGACTGTGGCATAATAATTCTGAACTCTTTATTAATCTGCTATGAAATTTGTATCAACCAGCAATTGGTACTAATAATGAATACGCCTAATATATGCGCACGCCTACACCTTAGGAGAGTCCGTCCTGTATGTAATACTGATATTAACTTTGTGCTCAAAGACTTCTTATAGCGCTATGGTGGGCGAGAAGGTGGAAAAAGGAAATACGTAACAAAGATTTCAAAATAATGATTCCGTCAGATTTTCGCCTATTTACTCTATCGACTGCGCGGGAAGAGAAACAAATGGCACAATCCAAGTTCTATTTACTCATAAACCAGCATGAAATTTATATAGAATAGTGTTTAGGTTAAGGCCATTAGGCCAGCATTTTATGATACAATAAATATCAATACCAGAGCTAGAGCAACATTATCAAAAAATATTAAATCACGGCTAATCGGGCTATTTGCGTCCTATTTTTGCTAAATCGAATACGAAATGGCGTGTATCGCAAAGATTGCCATAGGAGATAAATAATGGGCACAATTAGTCTATTTGGCAGGGGTATCTGTCGGAAGTGTGCCGATCTACAGCGAGTCAGAAGCAAATAATAGATGCATACACCTGACCTATGAACAAGGGACGTGAATATTAATAGATTTCAAAATATATTTTCTAAACATAAATAAAAAGTGTACGTACTTCTGGGTATATGATTCACTTTGAAGACTTGAAGCAATTTAAGTTTACTTATCGGTTCCACGCAAATTCTTTTGGAAAGAACTTGGGCCTAAAGTTTTACTCCTACTTTAATCTTCTACGACGTGAAAAGAACTTGATAAGATTTTTGGATACAATATTTTCCGCGCTCGTTGAAGTCTTCTTCAATCAAATACTAAGAACAACGAATGCAGACAATAGAATAAATTTTTCTTATCTTAGCATATTCCCAGCGTATTCTTCTTCTTAGTAAATAGATATATTAAATGATATCATGTCGATGAATGAAAAACAATAACCTAAGATTATGTACTTATAAAAATTTGGAGATAGACCTCCAATAAAGGACAAGGGGCTGAAACGAGGATTGAAACGTGTGATACCTACTTGTTTGTAATGTGACCTTTTCCTCTCTACTTATAACATGTAGTGCCTCTACAAGATACAGGAGCGTTTATAAATAAAATAATAATTTGTCCGGTGATATCACAGCATAGAATGCGGAACGCTTACAAATGGAACAGTGAACTACTACAGCGCTTTTAGCGAAAGTCCTCCGCTTCACTGCTATTCTTAGCCGCTTTCGAAACACAATTCGCTTTTTGCCAATTGTGTCAGGAAGCGGATTTATTACGCGAACTAAAAAGTTTATCTTGAAATAGTTTATTGAGTGGTTTTTTCAGCTTGTTATTCAAACAAACGGTGATCTGATCTCAGTGGCGTACCTAAAAGACACAAAGCCGGGTGTAAGCTACAAATATGCGCCCTCATCGTCTCTTTTAGTCTCCATTGCAGGGAGCACGAATCTGTGCTACCAGAGCCATACTCGGCCAGAGAGTACAATGATTACGCAAATCCTGCCTTCCTCAGATTTTTGTCCACATTTTGAACTTTCTGTCCCTTTTAGTATCTAACAACATATGCATAAATACCTAGCATAACTTATTAGGTAATCCACTATTCTATCTTGGTAGCATTACGCTATCGTTTATGAATGTGTGTTAGTGGCTGCAAGCAAAATGTAATTTACAACAAAATAATTTCAAACTAACTACAAAATACATAAAGTATAATACAACACCAAATAATATATTTATAAATAATATTTTGCTTAGAAATACGCACATATGTATGTGTATGTTATGTAAGTACCTTCTATAGGGTAGATGCAACAATTTATAAAGTGCAAGGCGAACGCAAAAAGGGTATGTTATCGGCCTCATAAAATATCATAAATTGGATGCAAGTATTGCAAGTACATCATTATCTCAAAACTCACTACATATTCAAAATCACAATTAATGATTTTTTAACATTTTATAATTTTTATTTATTTAAAATCTGATCGTGTCTTGGAGAACGGCCGATAACATATTCCAACTTATCACAAAACGTGGACCAGATAAACCTTGACTTAATAATTTTACAAATAAAGCACTTATTTCTCCTATACACTATATCTTTACAATGTTTTGTACGGATAATGTAAAGGATTTAGAATCAATTATTTTAATCAAGATTGATCACAATCTTTGTTTTGTAATAAGATAGTAATTTCTCTTACCGAGTTCCCTCTCCGAAATATCGAGGGTATCGCTTTTGGTGGGCGGCGTTCCCGTTGAAGGCCCGGGGCTGTCGGCACCTGCATACAGAACATACAGTAATCTGTTCCTGACAACCTGCCGTCAAGAACCAAAAATGTTTCAAACAATGAAGAGTATACATACGAGTATATGAGACGTTGGTATGTATAACTATATATTTGAATAGCCTTGCTAAATTGAATCAACTTATCGTTGTTGTAGAAGTCTGCAAATATTCATTATTGAACATAAATATAAATAATTAAATTAAACTATAAGCGTATAATTATTACTTGAGATAAATGTTATAATAGAAAATTTAAAATAATTCAATTATTTAAATCTAAAATTCTAAATTAAAACCTAAAGCAAAATAGAAGAAAAGACAGAAATATCTTCTCAAATGCATCTGATCGAGGTAAAGTACCCAGAACGCTATAGATATTTATGTTCAATAAATTTGAGTTTTAAAAAATGGATCGTAATCGTAATTAGATTTTTCAAATACTTCGACTAGTTTTTTATTACATACTTATAGATATTTTAAAGTTTTAAATGTATTGAAGAAAGTTTTTCCTTTTGGCTATTTCGAGTCATCCATCACATAAATAAATAAATACTTATATCACTAATGTCATGCTTAGGCCCCTCGCCCACCGCGACTTTTTGTCGCGATGCAGTCGCGCGATTACGAAACGCGCGACTGCATCACTACTAACGCGCGTTAGTCGCATTTGCAGCGCGATACAGTAGTGATGCTAACGCGCTACAGTATCGCGACTGCATCGATACAAACGCGCGACTGTCGCGCGACCGTTTCCTTATTAAATGGATGCGTCCAATTGACGTTGCTTCCGTTGCCCACGCTTCGGCTGTCTACTCTTCGTCTGCTTACGTAAAAGCAGCACCAAAGATAACGTGACTGTTGCCTCAACGGAGTCCATCTTGCAAATGTGACGATGACGCATTTTTCTGTCGCGCGTTTGCATCGCGACAGAAGCGCTACAGTATCGCGTTGGTATCGCGACTGCATCATGTTTAGGTGGGCGAGGGTACACAGCTAGCGACTGCATCGCGACTGCATCGATGCAAATACGCGACAGTATCGCGTTTGCATCGCGACAGAAAGTCGCGGTGGGCGAGGGGCCTTATGTCTAGTGCAGCTTTTGGCATAGTGATAAGGTAAACAAAAACAGAAGAAAAGTTTTTTAGGAAGTTTATAGAATGCAAAAAAGAAGAAGAAAAATATAGAAAAGAAAATACTTAAACTATATTATTGAAAAGAGTTCAGATGTCGTCATGCTTCGGTTTTTAAGAAAGGTCGTGTTTGAAAGTTTGAAGTAGATTTTTTAAATATTTTCTGGGTCTTAGATTGCCTCAGTGCATCTCTTAAAATTATGTCAAGTTTAGTAATTTAAATGTCTGCGAACCATAAAGTTAAAAGATTATGAACAAACAATAAAAAGAAACTATTCAGGTTTACTATAAAGGAAAAATGTTGGTATCGGGATTTGCCATCGTCTTTTCAATCCGGAAAGTTTCTAATAAAGGAACGACAAGGAAGGAGAAAGCCGTAACATTTGGCCAGAGGCAGGGAAAGGTCCTTTAAAACATAAAATCTGCAAATTCATTGCAGCGAAACCCTGGCTAAACAATGCCAACTATAGCCCGACGGATGCAAATAAAAATACAGACTGACGTTTGAAGTCACGCCAAATAATCGGCGATCGGAGAACTATCGATTTGTTAGTCACGGAGACATGGCGCTGGCAGCTGCCGCCATACGTGACCGACTTGTTGATTGATTTCTCATAAATCCAAACTGCTTATTAACGAACAAAAAACAACACGCATTTCCGAGAACACTTGGAACAATCGCACAAAGATCTCTGAGTCAAACCTTTTGAAAGACAATACCCTTAAGATCATTGTTCAAGCAGCAATCACCTTCCTGAAAGAGGTTTTTGGCAGATCTAGACTGAATTATTTAAAACGACTTTGTATTTGAATGTCGTTTCAAATCGTTAATGGTAATTGATAGTTTGAAGGAGATGACCGCATCTCTTTAAGTTAATAGTGGTCATTGTGGCTATTAATTCTGCACAGGTGAGAGGCGAGTGATTGGCCTCCATCCAGACAGTGGCAACCGCATCGCTCTCCCACGCAGTTATGTACTCGTGAACATAAACAAATACGCACAATTCTTGATATATTAAATGTCTTGTTTCGTAATGGATTTTCATATATTTACGATTTTTAAATAGTAGACGATATCTCTTCAAAACTTTGGAAAAGTGATCGCTAGATATTAGATTGCCAACTTCCTTGTCATATGTAGATATCAGGGTACTACTATTCTTAACAACGTATTTAACTTTGAATTAGATTGACTATTTAATTCAACATTTGATTTGGAATATTTTTGCCCGAATGCTAATAATAGCTGTTACAGACGATAGCCAGCCAATAAAACATAGCTTTATTTTCGAGCGGACGTCTGACGTCGCTGTGACGCTCGTCTTTCCCCACACTTTGTTAGCACGCTAACCTCTAATGAAAGTTGGATAGCTGATAGTCAATTTACAAAGTACTGAGTGTCGTACCCACCTCTTTTGAACGAAGTCCGAGTGGCCAAGGCTTCTACCAAGAGTCGCTGGTTCACGCCGCATAAATTTGCCGTCAATTTCTCACACTTGCGATGGCAGTTTACATCACAGTCTAAAACAAAGTAACGACACGCCGCGGGCTAAAAGATACGCAAAGTTCGTTACCGATTTGCTGTTAAGCCGTGCAGAAGCGAGCATTTTGAGGCATATTTACACGTTAGTTTATCGGTGCAGTGTTAGTAGGTGATGTGTAGTGTTCCCTATGCCTAACGTTAATATAATTCGTATGATTACCTCTTTTAATCTGCACGAATCCAGCTGGAGATGTGGGCGCAGAAGAATCGAAGCCGGAGTCATTCGACCCTGTAGATGTTCTGCCATCCGCGTTGTTTTCACACTCAAAGAACTCTGCGGAGCCCTCACTAGAGTCTGATTCCTCTTCTTCCTCGTCATCTGACGAGTCTTCTTCATCGGAAGAAGTCTCCGAGGAACTTGAAGAATGTATCACTTGAGGCGCTTTCTTTTGAAGAGGCCGAGGTGTCGCTATTAATGGTCGTATGGCTGCTTCCACTTTGACGGGTTTTTTAACTACTGGAGCTGTAGGCAATTTAACTACGTCGTTTGGTGAAGGTTGTTTGATTTCGTCTTGTTTTTTGTCCTCTTCTTTATCATTTTCTTGTTTGCTAGAGTTTTTGAAATCAAACTGCTTATCTGGAAGCGAAAGCGTAGCTAATTTATCTTCTGTCTTATGATCAACTTGTTGTCCTTCTTTTTTATTCGTAGCATCTGATGTTTCAACTTTTTCATTTCCAACTTCACACTTTTTATCCTCCTCAACATTTTTACTGTCTTCTTTCTTATTGACCTTGTCAGAAATTTGATCTGGTTTAACAGTCTGTTGTGGATCTTTTTGTAATTTTTTATCAGACTTATTATCCTCTCCTATTATTTTCATTTCTACTTTATCAATATTCTCTTGGATTGGAATGTTATCTGATTTAATGTTCTCAGATTTGTTTACTTTAACAACTTTATCTTCTTCGGTTTTTTTAGTAGTATTTGATTCATTTATTTTTCGCCCTTTTTTCGAACTGCCATCTTTTTCTAATTTATTTTTGTCTATAAGATTATCCACACTACTTTTTTCACTAGACACGGACGATTTTTGTGTAGGGGATGATTTTTTGACGTTTAAATCTAGCGGTTTGGAATTTTCTACTATGTCTACTTTTGTACCGATATTATCTACTTTGCTAGACAAATTATTTACGTCAGCAAAAGTGCTCTTATTTTCAGTCGAAACATTATTAATATCTCGTGGTGTTTTATTCACTTCTAATATACTTTGTTTATCTTTGTCACTAATCTTATTATCAGATTGGACTTTTTGTTTGTCTTCTGTGACTTTTAATTTATCTTTTTTACTTGCTACTTTTTTAAGACTGCTTGGTTTAGTATTATCCTTCGATGTTTTCACTTTTGCAATTGGGTCTTTAATTTCAGTTACATGATTTTCGGTAGCAGAATTAATAAAGATGGGTACATCTGGCTTTTCAGGTTTTTCCAGTGTATCTTCTATAACGTCACGTTTTTCAGTTTTTATTTCTATCACAGTATCTTTATTTTGAGTAAGGTTTTCTTTTTCCTTTAAAAAATTAGATACAGAAATAGTTTCACTTTGCGGTAGTGAGACTTTAGCTTCTTCCAAAGATTGATTTATTTTTATATTCGTTGAAGGCGTGTCTATAACTGGTTTTGTTTCAGAAGTTTCAGAAAGCTTTGTGGGTTCATTCTTTGTGATGTTTGTGTTTACTTTAAGTTGATCCTGTATATAGTTAATTTCAGTTTTGAGGTCTAAGGATTCTCGACTATCTTCCTTATCCTGTGATATCTCAGGTGTAATTAAAGTCTCTTTTGGAGTTTGAATTTGTATTTCATCATTAGCTTCTTCATATTCATCTTCTTCGTCTGGAAACCAGAACAAAGCTCGCCTGTGCTTTTCTTTACTTTCTTCCAAGTTTTGTTTCCTTTTTAATAAGTAAACTGTTTCCCTTTTTCCAATTTTGTCCCAGAAATTCCCATCTTCTGGTTCAGGACTGGGAACTGAGTTTACATGTTTTCCGCTTTTATCACATGGCTCAAAATCAAACACAGTTTTATCTTCCATTTCTTTTATAGGTAAACTTGATTCTTCCTTTTTGTTACCTACTTCAACCACTTCACTGCTGAACGTTATTTCTTTTTTAGGTGTACGTGGTTTTTCTTCTACTATTACGTTTTCTATCTTAAATTTAAGTGGGCTAACTGGGGCAGAAACTTCAACTGATGTGGTAATTTTAGCTTTGAGTTTAGGCTTTAATTTTGGTTTAATGTTTTCTGATTGCTCTATTGATATTGTCTTTTCGTTTTCTTCAATAGCCGGTTTTGCACTTTCAGACTTTTTCGCTGATAGTCTCTTTTCTATTTCCTCAGAAACCGGTTTTGCACTATTTGATTGTTTTACCGACAACCTCTTTTCGATTTCTTCGATAGCCGGCAAATTTGTAGTTATTGGTTCTTTTGGCATTTCTGTAATTGAATCTAATCTACAAATGCTGCCACCCGACGAAGACTTTTTCAAACTTTTTCGTTTTGAAAGTTGTTTTTGATCTCTTAATGATTTTAAATTGTCATATAAAGAGTTATCGGATTTCGTTGTTTTTAATGAGTTTTTTTGATTTGATTTTCGTCGTTTTATTGACTGATAGGTATCTAAACTTGCGTGAGGTTCTTCTGCTCCTACTTTAGTTAAGTCTAATGTTGCTGTGCTAAGATTTTCACCTTTTATCAACGAATCTAATAAATTCGCCTGTTCTGCCAAAAGTTCCATCGAACACCGTCGATTTGTTGGTATTATCTCAATATTTTCAGATGTACTCGCTGGCAAGTTTTCTGCACTTTGTTGTGTTTCCCATTTTCGAGGCGGTATTTCATCGGTATCTTTCTCTTTAACCAAAAATTTTTCTGCAAGTTTCGTTCCCAAACTTTTTTTCTCTCTTTTGTCATTATAAATGAGATCCTCAGCAAGTTTATCTCTCCATTTAATAGAATCAGGTTCATTATTGACATCTTCTGCATCTTTGGAAGGGTCATTTTCTACATTATCTTCATTTGGTTTACGTGGCGAATCTCTGTCTTTTCTTTTTATAGTATGTAGCCGTACGACAGTTCGCCCCCGCTTAATAGTGCTTCGCTGCTTGCCTGGAGATGAATCAATTCCAGTTTCTGGTTTGCCGTCAACTCGTGGCATAAATGGGCCAGTGTCCTTGTCGTTGCTGTCCCTCGGTGGTGAAGGCTTAGAACTGACTGGCGATGGACTTTTCTTTTTAGGTTGGTATCTATCTCTGGATACATCTATATCGGCGGTATTTATATTTATGGGACGTGGAGTGTAGCTAGAAGGTCCGTAAGATCTCTTCAATAAAGGAATTCTCCTAGGACTACTTATCCTTACCGGGCTGGAAGTTCCTCTTTCCGATATGGTGCTGAGCATGGGAGAGTAGCTCCGTCCTGAGCTGGTGATCCATCTCGTGGTCAGCGGAGCACGAGAATATCCCCCGAGGGAAGAGTGATTACTGTAACTCGATCCAGGGTTGAGATAAGGTGCACTATACGAGGATCCTAAAGACGAGCTCGTTCCACTGTATCCGTAGGAGCTGCCCGAGTAGGTCGGCGACCCGCCGTAATACATGTTCGCGATATGTTCGGAGTAGAGAGGCATGATGCCGGATGCCGGGCGACGCGTGCGATTCCCGCCCGGGCTCGCGCAGACTGGTGTCGCCGGCGCAGGTACGCGCCCCGCCCACCGCCGCCCGCCCATCCCGCCCGCGTCGCTTGCGCAGGTGATTGATTGATGGCGTTATTCAGACAATAATAACCCCGTGTGACGCTCAAGTTTTCGGAAATAAATTTTTGTATCTGTCTATCAATTTGTTCGTGGTAAATAGATGGATGGAATCTTGGTTAGGACAATTATAAGCGGCCTACGTAGATTACGTTATTTTTAGAATATACCTACTTGTGGTGCCAATCGAGAACAAAAAGAACACAATACTTCTATCTTTTATTTGTATTACACATGTTACGTTCCACTAATTATACTTATTTTGGATATTTTGAGTTTTGACACTCTGTAACTTCATTGTAAAGAAACTGAATGTCTGGTAAGCGACCAAGAGAACGTTTGATCCTATATCCCAAAACCTATATCCCAAAATTACACAATCTTTGTGCCTGTAATAAAAGTTAGCGAAAAATTTCCAGCCGAAGCTCATTTCTTTTTTTTATTTATTCTTCTTATTTTGTGCCATTTTATTTTTTTAACAGTAGTTACCAAATAATTAATTTTTGTCCCATGAGAGTAGGTACCCAATTGCATTCCAAAGAAGGGTTGACGTCAAGCATTTCGTCCAAATTAATTCCTCTTTTCGCTCAGTTCTGTACAAACTGCGTGTTTAAATTGGTTCTGTTTTTTTTTATCTTCTCACTATCTTCGGCATCCTTAGGGTGACGAATTGACGATGGACATAAATATCATCTTAAAAAAAAGCGAGTTGCTGCAGTTGCGCATAATAATTGGGCGCTATAAACCTAAGCTGGTAGCTCAACTAGGAATGAACTAAAACTACGAATGGTTGAGATCTAAAACTATTTAACCGACGTCAAAAAAGGAGTGATTAATTTGAATGAATGAATATTATGTTATTCCACGATAATTCGAAGACGGCTGGTCCAATTTGGATAGTAAAAAGGGGCTTGCTTGAAAGGGCATACTTGTCAGATGTTACATACATACATACATACTATCACGTCGTTCTTTATCCCTAATGGGGCAGACAGAGCATTTTGGGTCTTGCGGTTCTATGCAGAGCCCAGGGCCGCAAGACCCAAAAGCCACTTTTAGCGTCATGGTGGGCGAGAAGATGGAAAAGCAAATGTCAGATGTTAGCATTTAAAAAATATCAAAACCTGTTAAGTAGTTGGAGAAAGTTTTTAGTTTTGGAAAAATATTTATGGATATGGTATTATATTGTTAGTAAATGATTCGCTAACCGAAGCAAAAAAAAAAAACAAATAGAATCACAGAAGAACAGCAAATCGGCAAACAACGTCTTAATTAAATACTACTTAGTAGGTAAAGATGTGCTGTTAGTATAACCGACAACATTATACACTACTACGTTTATACTAATGGGGATAAAAGAACATTTTAGGTTTTCCTGCTGTAAGCAGACAAAGCCCTGGGGCCGCAAGACCTTAAGAATACCCTTACATACAAACGTAGTCTACGTTTAATTTTGAAACCACATGTCAGATTTCGGTAAAAATTGATAATTGTAAAGAAATTGCAATTATCTAGTTTCCTACACTAAAATTATGAACTGGAAAGAAAATATATCGATTTAGAAGTTTCCCATACTGATGGTCAAAAATGATATAAAACGCTATATTCTATTTCTAGTTCATATTTTTACTGTAGGCAACCCGTTATTACCCTAGATAATTGTAATATCTTTGAAAATAACAAAATTTTGCCGAAATCGGGCATGTCGTTTCGAAATAAAACGTTGACTACGTTTGTATGGAAATTGTATTTTGGTCTAGGGTAAGGGGACTCTTAAGGCCAGTTTTATAGTAATGGTAGGCGAGCGTTGATCACGGCTGGCAATGTTGTCATTGTATGCCAGTCGTCAACCTCTGACAGATGCCTTAAGGCAGTTTGAATCTGACACCAGTGTTGGCCACTTACACACCCGAAAAGCAAACAAACTGTGAGTAGAGTGGCGTCAGCGCCATCATTTGAGTGAGAGACGAAATCTTTTAGGCCTTTTCTTTGCACTAACACACATCGGATGCTAGTGCAACTTTTCGTCGTTCGAGTATTTATATAATATATAGTACCTGGGTGACCGAGCTTTGCTCGGTTACATCTGAAACATTACAAAACTTTTTTAAACATGTCTAAAATCAATACAAAATAAAAAGAAAATATAAACTTGAACAGAAAAAAAAACAAAAGTAAGTCACCGAGTGGGATTCGAACCCATACCACTCTTTCTAGCGGTCTGCAGCCTTAACCGCTGAGCCAAAACGGATGGCGGCCGGCGCGAAGAAATTAGCGACCATATTCAGCAGAAAGAAAAACGCATGAAAACTCGAAAACACGCGTTTTCCCAAACATGAGACTAATCTAGATCGATTGTTTACCCCCAAAAACCCCCATATACTAATTTTCAGCGAAATCGTTAGAGCCGTTTTCGAGATCACAAAAATTTATAAATATATAAATAAATATACAAGAATTGCTCGTTTAAAGGTATAATATTATAAATATATAAATAAATATACAAGAATTGCTCGTTTAAAGGTATAAGATATATAGTCGAAGCATTTATGAATAACCGGCCTAGTACGAGTCGGACTCGCGCACGAAGGGTTTTGTGCCATTATTTATAAATATAAAATTGAATGAGAGCTAGCACTTTTTATTTTTTTATAGCCTATATAGCGTCCCATTGTTGGGCAAAGGACTCCCCTTCTTGCTTCCACGCTTGCTGCCATCCACTTATGCAGCTTTCAATATCGTCCGTCCATCTTTTCCTCGGCCTTCCCCTACGCCGGCGTCCTTCTGTAACCCATAACGTCGCTCTTCTTGCCCATCTTTCCGGTCTCATACGACAAACATGTCCGGCCCACTCCCACTTCAGTTTTGCCGTTTTGACACCCACATCGACAATTTCGGTCCTGGAGCGCAGTTCAGTGTTTCTTACTCTATCATTCGGCGTACGCCAAGTACACTGCGCTCCATGGAACGTTGGCAAACCTTGAATTTGTACTTTTGAGTCTCAGTCAAAGACTAGGTTTGTGCACCGTAGGTCAAAATGGGCAGGATGCACATGTCCAGGAGTTTGCCCTTAAGAGACCGTGGAAGGTTACCCTTCATTTGCGCCTTTATAGACCAGAAGCTCTTCCAGGCGTTATCGATGCGACGAGCACTTAAATATTTATTTAATTCTGTTCTTTAGTATTTGTTGTCATAGCGGCAACAGAAACACTTATCTGTGAATTTCAGCTGTCTAGCTATCACGGTTCGTGAGATATAGCCTGGTGACAGAGATACAGATAAACAGACAGACGAAAGAGGAATCTAAGTAATAGGATCCCGTTTTTACCCTTTGAGTACGGAACCCAAAAAAGCTTTAGGCATGCGATACCTGCAAAATATGCAGTGCCGATAATTTTAGATACTTTTACTTTTTCACATGGTGTGCTATTATTCTCACATCATGGAACCAAAATCGCCATACGAGATACAATAAAAAGAATTAATGAGTAATTTACCGCCGAATTTTTAATGCATACGTACTTATTAACCAGATGGAGTCACATTAAGTCTGGACTCTTACTACGCTGTCTTAATCTGACCGATACTGACAACTTATGTTCTTCAGAGATTTTTCAGTTTGTTTTGTTTGTTTGTTTTTTGAGACTGGCTGGCGGCTGGCGGCAGTGCTATGTACTTAGATCATAGAAATTATAACACAATCTAGAATGACTACGAGTATAAATCTCAAAAAAAAACTTTGAAAATTAAAATTAATGCCAATATAAGTTTAAACCTAACGTTCCCAAATATGTACCTAAAGTTATCTATATCCCTTTCCCGCAAACTACCAATATAATATTGTAGAAAGGGATAGTAATAACCGTAGATATGTCTCGGGAACGGCTTTGCCACTTAAGTAAGCATTCTAGATTGTATATAATTTCTTTAACTTTTTGTTTAATTAAGATGTTTGTTTGTTTTTCGTGTGTGTCAAGGCATCTGGCATAGCTTAACGACTGCAATACAATGATGACAGCCGGGACCAACGGCTTATGCGTGCCTTCCGAAGCACGGAGGAGCTCGAGAAAATTTTATCCCACTTTTCACCCACCCCATGTCAGGTGTCGCTTGACTTGTAAAAGCGCTAGTGATGCGCACTTCACCAGGACACTGAGCACCTCAACTTAACTTAGATACAGCATCTTCAACTCTCACTGGTTCTCATTAATAAATTGGTGGGTTACCTTCACATTTGAGCCCTTGCTTGAAGAACCCGTAGAGCAGCGCGCCGCAGTGGTCGCAAAAGGTGGGGGACATGAACTGGTGGGGGCGGAAGCGGTGCGGCACGTCCACCTTGAACCGCTCGCGAAGGTACTGCAACAAAGATAATGAAAAGAAATTTAAATTATTTCCAAAATAACCCATGCAAACAGGCTGCGATTTCCTTAACATTCCTCAGGTCTTCAGGTGAGTGTACCACGCTACGCTTTACGTCCAAAAAAGTTATCGACAACCTTTCTTCACCACTACAGCAATGAGCTCAGTAGATTCCCTTTGTTCCTCGTTTCTGATTCAACATTGTAGAATAAAACCCTAGTTATAACCTAACATGGGTCTGATGGAAAGGCTCATGGCCACTCAACAAACCGGCCTTGAGCCTTCTTATCAGACCCATCCCAAATATTTAAATAAGTAGTACTCGGTGCAGTTTCAAACATAGTTTTACATTGTGTTTAACGGCCGTCACCCACCTTTGATGCATTCGCCAATACTACTGCATCTATTGTGGTTGTAACACCGTCGGCTGTCGACCAATGATATCTGTGCCATAGTTTGAATGAATCATTAGACCTGTTCTTTTATAAGGTAGTACCTATAGCGTACTAGTACTTGAATGGTACAAGCAGGAGCATAGCACCCGAGAGAAAGTCCTACATTCGTAGTAAACTTCATTCAGTCACGTTCTGCAAATACCGGTGAGAGAAATCCACCTTTCCCAGGGCAGCTAGGTGAGCTTCCATATGAAATGTAGGTACATTCATGTGGGAGCTCACCTAGCTGCGTACCTACCTAGTAGACGTAGAGAGCAGTGAAAGAGACTTTACAACAATGATTTATTTTATTTGTTAAAGTTACATCACTGATATAAAAAGTATAATGAGACTTTATAAGGTAAAAGGTATTCCTGAATATGCGATCAGGATGAGAAGAGGTAGAGGAATGAATCAGATGATATCATGAATTGAAATTTTTCATTTATATGAAATATATTTATTATAAGTATTTAATAAAATTTTATAGGCGAACGAAATGAGATGATGGAGAAATGAGGTGGATAACCACAGGAAACGAATGTCTGGTCATGCCACACAAAGACTCGATAAAATATAACTTGGTCTCACAACCAACGATGCCGAAGGCTGATCGAAGTGGAGAAGAAACCTTGCTGGCCATGGTCGGGCGGGCAGCACCAAACCACTACTGTAAGTACCCTCAACCCGCCACCAACAGTTGATCTAATAGTTACCACAGTGGCATCGGAGTGCGCGGACGAGCCGGGGCATTTCCCCAGCAGCTTGTTGTGGCAGCGCTTGTGCACCGCGGTCTGGCAGGCCGCGCACCGGTAGCCCTGCTTGCCGAAGCCCCACAGGAACTCCTTGCAGAACGCGCAGAACGTCGGCTGCCGGAAGAACTTGGCCACGAACTGGTGCCCGTTGACCTCGTGGATTCTGTAAAGGGGAAATAAGGGTTTTTATAATATTATGCTAGTTACGGTAAGCGGAAGGAGGTAGAGCCTCCTATTACCAGAATTTAGGTACGTTGACGCCTGCAAAGGCCTAATTAATAAATAAACGTTTAATTACATCAACAATCAAATGGTATATAAGATGAGGGCAGTTTGCTATAAGAATCATAAAAAAACGCCCACCTGAAACATCATTAAGATAGAAATGTCCACCCGTACCATCAGCTATCGTGTTTGGGTTTTGTTAGGCAGTAAGACTATTAGGTATAAACGAATAGTAACACCATTTATCTCAGTAGGCTGCAGACAGCAGCATTAAGTTACATCTCTATCTCTATCCCTCGTAGGCAACACTACGTATTTTGCCGATAATGACCTTACCACCTGGGTGTATCCATAGTATGCAGTATGCTCAACATTATACCAACTTTTGCAACTGTCACAATTCCCTTAATATTAATATGCTTAATTTGCCGTGTGGTTTCCGGCAGAGAATAGGGCCATTTCAAGTCCTCCCGTAGATGTCGTAGAAGGCGACTTAGAAAATACAAGCTAAACAAAGCTTATAAACATCAATGAGACCACTCCAATCCATCTGGCCAGCGAGAAGAGTGTAGGTCAAAGTCCTCTAGCTGCTCTTGCCAAGTATAGCTCTAGTAGTCAGAGATAGTCATGCTCCTGCAGTAAAGACAAAAAGACCTGATGATGATGAACATGCTTAAGTTATTTATAAATAGATTAGAGCAGTTAAGCATGCACATAAGATCAGGTAGTCGGCCTCGCATGACGGATAGGTGGAGGTCGCCAAGAATGCCAGGCACGAGGATACTGCAGCGGAGGCGTGATGTATGGTGGAAACGGTCCCGAGTGGTTGCATCACAATGCCTTTTTAAGCGAATCCACACTTATTTCCGTTTGTTGGCAGATCGTGGGACTTGAGCCAAAATAAGCGGCCAAACTCCATATGATCAATGGTGCTACATTAATTTCATTACGCGCACCTTTGACGTGATTATGAGAGCATTTGTCATGTGTTCCACATTTTTATTACTTTGTTATTTATATTTAACCTTCAGTACTTCGTTTTTACACTGATCAAAGATAATTATTATAATTACTAATCGCCATAGGAACAAACGTACGAAAGAAAGATAAAATCAGCGAAGTGCGTGCCACTGCGTGCAATTAATATAAAATATATCTGAGTAAAACCGCGGACGGCCAGACAAACATGGCAAAACTATAAGGGGTCCCTATTTGCTACGGAACCCTAAAAGACTTACTTATGATGCTTGATGGCCCCGCGCCGCTGCGTGATCCGCTTAGCTCGCGACTGCCGCACCTCCTGCTCCCCGTCCCCGCACCCGCCGCCCGGCAGCCACTGGAAACAGAAGGAGAGAGCTTCAGCAACAAACAAACAAACAAATATTTATTTAAAGGGTGAAATTTGAATTTTGAAATAAATCATGGTCATAGTCAAGTCTTTTTTTGTGTCAATTGCAGGAGCACGACCCAGACCTTAGCCAGAGCAGCCAGAGGATTTGGCCTACACTCTCCACGCTGGCCAGACGAGTTGGAGAGGACCTATTGATGTTTACATGCTTTGTTTAGCTTATATTTCCTAAGTCGCCTTCAACGACATCCACGGGAAGACATGGAGTGGTCCTATTCTACTCTGCCGGAAACCACACGGACATAATGTCTAAATTATTTGAAAGGTAATGTCCAGCAGTAGACTTCTTGGGCCTGATACGATGATGATATGACGATTTGAAAGGAAACATAGATATCATTTAAAAAATTGTATAGATCAAGCCCTTGATAACCCTTCAAACAATTTTATGAACTACTGTTTGTAGTTTAAAGTGTGACCGTAAAGCTTTTCTACGCACATTTGCGAAAAAGGCCACTTTTGGCTAATGTGTGTAGAAAAGTTTCACGTTCTCACCGTTTTCACTTCAAACAGTAGTTCATAAAATAGTTTGAAGGGTAATTTTATCTAGGGCTTGGTCATGGACACAATTTTAAATGATATCTCCGTTATCTTTTAAATTATTTATTTTTAATGGGGCACTGGACCCCGGAAAATTCATGTACAACAAACATGGCAAAGCATTCGCCGAAGCTCGTGTGTATGTCGCAGAGCCAACTGACTAAATCAGTCAGTTAACTGGACGCCTAGCCGTAAAATCCGGCATCCAATGAAATAGCTGAAGGACGACTAGCCAAGTCATTGAACGCCACGTTTAACAAGACATCTGAACGTCAGTAGCGTGCATTTCATACAGACACATAGAATATATGACTCATATACTTAAAATTGGAAAGCGAAAAGTGTGTTTTGCTTGATATGCAGCCGTTCTCGTAATTTAGGTAAGAGTATTGCCTATCCTGTCAAAAACATCTGTGCACGACACTGCTGAACGTAGTAAGTAGTTATAGTCATTTAGTTAAATTGAATATTGATGAATTTGTGATGAAGCCAGGGTTCATATAAGGAGGTTAAGAACTAGCGGAAGAAAGAGAGATATGGAAAGCACTCCACTGACAAGATCCCAGCTCTTCCATATAAGAAGAAAGTTAGGGTTCACTAATTATTTACGACTACTTTTATCTATACCTACTACTAAGTAACTAGTATAGTAATAGGGAAATTTATAAAAAAATAAGTCTCGATGGGAAGTGTGCCGGAGGCCAAACTCATCCCGCCCCCGTGGCGAGGGCGTAGCCCTTGTCCCTCCTACCTAACTAAAACATAAGTAGTATTATTTATTATCTCTTTATTTATTTTTAAACATATATTAGGTTTTTTTATAACATATCTATAAAAAGTAAAATATATAAAATACACTACAAAATATAAACACATTATAAAAAACCTAATATAGCTGCCCACTGGCAGCTATATTAGTAGTATTTATTATTATTAACATGCACTACCACAAAGGTGGTATTATTTCAGATTCTAGTCGTGATTGAATAGTATTGTTAAATTAAATTAAACAATAGATAAATTTCACAATAGACAAAAATTTTTTTGTTAACTTTTATATTTATTCCTTGCAATTCTTGTTTGTTTATAGTCAACTGTGACGCCATCTCCCCTTTTTTCATATAACCCGTTAGCATAAGTTTGTGCTTCGCTATTAATTTTACGCTCAATATACTTAGTTGAAATTAAAGTAAATTTTAGTGTTTTATTTCAACAAGTATGTTCAATTGTTTACTAAAGTTGAACTACAGTCGTATGGTGTATATGGGACTGTCAGACTATCTATACTGTCAATCTAAGAACATATAAAATATTATTATATCAGTCAACAGCAACACTAATTGCAAGTGTCTTGAGAGATTGCCAAAAGATGCAGCGACGCTGAAGCGCAGACTTAACTTAATAGATCATGTGCAATGCAATGTAATTATCAAATAAATAAATAACTAATTATTTCTTTCATAAACTACTCGTACAAGAAGTAATAATGTAATTTAATTTATTACATTAATTAAAGCCCTCCTAAATCAGTCAAAATAGGTGTTTATTCTCAAATTATATATGTATTATTCTTCGTGAATGGTCTGTCATAATGCCTAACAGCCAAATTATAACAAATAAATAAATGGATAGAGACAAATCACACAGATTGAGTAAGCCCCTAAGTAACTTCGAGATTTGTGTTATGGGATACTAACTCAACGATACTATTTTTTATAACAAATACATATATCGATAAACATCCTAGACTCAGAACAATCTGAAAAAGATAATTGTCTTGACCTGACCGGCGATCGAGCCCGGCACCTACAATGTGACACAATGGCATGATAAATACGGCCACAGAGGTCGTCAAAATCATGAAGTGCATAAATGACATCAATGCGCGAAAGGGCGAATACGGAATATGCATGAAAAATATGTGTTTTCTAACCAGTACAAACAGTGAAAACAATAAAAATTGGTTGTAAAATGAACAAGATATAAAGATTTTACGAAAATATGTCTATCTCACTCGCAAAACGCGATAACATGAACGTTGACGTCGCCAGTCCACATCGGATTTCTCTTTCTAATTGAAACTTTAAAGTATCACAAGTTCGTCGCTCGTCGGTTAATTCTTTCATATTCGTTTACTGTGGTTAATAAGGATTTCATTAAGCAAATAAAAAAATACGTGCATATTCTTTATTCATTGGCTAGTCGCGCACTTACGACAGTCGCGCGATAGTTCGTGACAGATGGTATCAGAAATGACATTCAGCGACGGTTGCCGAATGTCGCATGACGCGCATGACAGTCTGCGACCGACAGGCGACGTCGCAAGACACGTCTTGACGACGATCGGCGTCTCTCGTCTGTCAGAACCCGCTTGAAAGTGTTGGCCACTAGCTACACAAACAAACAATGAAGCTTGATAAACACGCGATGACAGTCCCAAATTAGTTTTCTTGGCATTCGTTAATCACATTAGCAATGATAGACATACCCAAAACCAAGACGCCATCTCGCGGAGTCGCTTCTCAGTAGTTTGACAACCTTCCCTGTATCGTCGCCCTAACGCAGGAACACTAGACAGATACACTAGTATACTAAATACATGTATAGAGGTAGAAAGCGACGTCCAAGGTCCGCTGAATTCCCTGGCATAGATTCGGGTGATTACCGTCAGCAGATACACAATAAAGATGGCCAAATTTGTCCGTTCGTTTGTCATATCCATGGCATGTGGTCACGTGGGCAGTCGAATGTGATTTGTTGAGACGATTGAGTGGAATGTTGGTGATGGAGTAATAGGCGTGACGAATGGAAACATGTTTTTGGCTGGTCGGTTAGATTATTGGAAAATATACGTATTTTTTTATTTTCTTTTTAAATCAAAAAATGAAAAATGTACAGCGCATTGATAATACGATTTTTACTAAACGGTGACGTCGCAAGTCCCTACTCGGGAACTTTAATACTTTTTACTTTTTTGGTAAACTGAAAGTTATAGGTCTAATATTTTTGGATAATCTAAAAGACGGACTAATTATAATGATACTTTTCTGATCCTGTCGTCACCACTATTGTGTTTTAGTCATACAGACAGTACTGTGTCATATTTGACTTACTAGCTTTTCCAGCGGGCTTCGCTCCCCGTGGGAATTTCGAAATAAAAACTATCCTTTGTCATTCCCCTCGTTTTCAAACTATATCCAATCCATGCCAAATTTTATCTAATTAGGTTCAGTAGTTGAATCGCGAAGAGGGATGTGGGGATAGTTAGGATGAGATTTGTCCTATGTACCCTGGGTGAGGCAGATTTTCTTTTAGATAACTATTTACGATCGTCCCCTCTAATACGGTAGCATCTCTACATCGTCTGCGCACACATCTTCTCTATTAGGGTTACGATAGGAGCCCCTCTAGCTCTCTACACTATTGTACGAATCTTTGCTTTGTAGACTATGACAATAAAGTGTACTCGATAACAGCCTCTTTATAAACTCTCCCTTCTATATACAGGGTGGCCAAATAACAGGTATACACTTTAGTTTTGTATTTTTATTCTATGAAATATAAAATATATCAAGTATTCCTTGTTAGATATAATATTTAGGGCCGGCAGTTAAACATGGAAAATAATGTCAGACATGTCCACCTCTAGCAGCATCACAGATGTGAACCCCTTTCATCGCGTTTTTCATCACATTTTCATACATTTCCTACGTTATCTCAGTGACTGTGTCTCGAATATTTTGATTTAATTGCTGAAGGTTCATTGGCCTGTTAGACACGTCCCTTTAGATAGCCCCACAAGAAACTCAGAAGCTGTTAAATGAGGCGATCTTGTCGAACCAATCAATGTCACCGTTTCTCGATATTAATCGACCGGGAAACATTCTTTTTAATGTTTCGTTAAACGTTTTAATAATTAAAACACCTTGTTCCGTCGTAAAACGCTCCTTATTGAATTTGCCGTATCTACAAAAAGTAATATTCATGCAACAACTGTCATATTTACCGCCAAAAATAAATGGCGGCAAAAAAAAGTTGTATACCTCCAAGTTGGCCACCCTGTATATCATAGCACATTTAGGTACGCGTCTTCTATTTCAGGGCTACGGTTAAAGCCCGTATTCAACTTTCGTATGCATATTTTCTTCGAGGGCTAGAATATTAGTAGCTCCTCTACACATATCGTAGCCCTTCTACGTACATTCGCATCGAGGGCTACGATAGTAGCACCTCTACACATGTCGTAGCCCTTCTACGTACATTCGCATCGAGGGCTACGATAGTAGCACCTCTACACATGTCGTAGCCCTTCTACGAATATTCGCATCGAGGGCTACGATAATAGCACCTCTACACATGTCGTAGCCCTTCTACGTACATTCGCATCGAGGGCTACGATAATGGCACCTCTACACATGTCGTAGCCCTTCTACGTACAGTCGCATCGAGGGCTACGAGAGTAGCACCTCTACACATATCGTAGACCTTCTACGTACATTTGCATCGAGGGCGACGATAGTAGCACCTTTACACATGTCGTAGCCCTTCTACGTATTTTTGCATCGAGAGCTACGATAGTATCGCCTCTACGCACGTTAGCATCGAGGGCTACAATAGTAGCACCTCTACACATATCGTAGCACTTCTATGCGTCTTCGATTTGTGGGCTACGACAGTAGCACCTCTACATATCGTAGCACCTCTACGCAACTTGGCTTCAGATGCTACGACAGTAGTACCTAGTAGTCGAGATCTAGATTTTTACTTATGCTTGACACAACTTTAATAAAAATTTGATACTTCATTGACTCTTCCATACTGGTCTGGGAGAAAAGAGAAAACTTACAATGTACCAGCTGCTTCTCTTCCTGCACGGATAGTAGAATCTGATCCACGAAATGGGCGATAATGCAAATCATGTTAATAGGCGATGCGGCTAGTAATTCATCACTATTTTGATTCCTTTTTAGGGTTCCGCACCCAAAGGGAAAAACGGAACCCTATTACTAAAACTCCGTGGTCCGTCTTTCTATCCGTCTGTCTGTCACAAGCTGTATGTCATGAACCGTTAAAACCTTAGCTAGACAGTTAAAATTCTTATAGATGATGTATTTCCGTTGCCGCTATAACAACAAATACTAAAAACAGAATAAAATAAACATTTAAGTGGGGCTCCCATACAACAAACGTGATTTTTATAGATAATGGTACGGAACTCTTCGTGCGCGAGTCCGACTCACACTTGACCGGTTATTCCATTTTAACACCCATCGAGCTAAACGTGACCTTTGGCTCTTAAAGCCCTGGAGTGCTATTTTTCATTGAGGGACTCAGCGAAACACATAACGTGTAATTTTCCAACTCACCGCTCGCGTAAAATACAAATTGATTGTATTTTTGAAACCGTCGTGTCAGCGAAAAACAATATTGTTTTACGCAGAAAACATCGATAATTAGTCTATGCTTTTCTAAAAATTCGAACATGAATAAAAAAGCAACGTGAAATGGAACGGATTTCCCATGCATGATTGGTTTCGATGACATAATATCTACGCTACAAATGTAAAAATTACGAGTGGTCAAGACCACTCGTTGCAAATCCTTCGCAAACTACCGATTCAAAAATGCGCCCGTTTGGAAACGCTCGCGCAAACCCTTCGTAATGTGACAAGTGATTTCAAAAATACGTCTCCTGGGCACTATTTATCCCTTCAGGGATTAAGATGTGATAATGTATCTGTATATCCGCGAATTCACCGACTGTCGACCAACAATACCGCAGTAACAAGGCGAGGTAACGGAACAAATGGAGTTATAAATAACTGAACCAGCGCTAAACGCTCGCGTATGATGGAACTGTTGTTAGTACCACGGTGCGTCAGAGCGCAGACGATTTCATTATCCTGCAGCGGCAGGCAGGCGCACTGCGCAGTTTAGGCCCAGAAGCAATTCTTGTATCTTATATCTTTAAACGAGCAATTCTTGTATATTTATTTAGTACCTGGGTGACCGAGCTTTGCTTGGTCGGTTACATCTCAAACATTAACTACATTTTTTTAAACTTGTCTAAATACAGTACAAAATAAAAAATTATATATAAACTTGAACATTAAAAAAAACAAAAGTAAGTCACCGAGTGGGATTCGAACCCGTAACACTATTTCTAGCGGTCAGCATCCTAAACCACTGAGCTAAGCGGATGGCGGCCGGCGCGAGGGAATTAGCGACCATATTCTGCGTGGAAAGAAAAACGAATGAAAACTCGAAAACACGCGTTTTCCCAAACATAAGACTAATCTAGATCGATTGTTTACCCCCGAAAACCCCCATATACCAATTTTCAGCGAAATCGTTAGAGCCGTTTTCGAGATCACAGAAATTTATCTTATGTTTGGGAAAACGCGTGTTTTCGAGTTTTCATGCGTTTTTCTCTCCACGCAGAATATGATCGCTAATGTCGTCGCGCCGGCTGCCATCCGTTTTGGCTCAGCTGTTTATGATGCGGACCGCTAGAAAGAGTGTTACGCGTTCGAATCCCACTCGGTGACTTACTTTTGTTTTTTTTATGTTCAAATTTATATATGTTAAACAATACAAAATATTTTTTTATTTTGTATTGTTTTTAGACAAGTTTATAAAAATGTAGTTATTTTTTGAGATGTAACCGAGCAAAGCTCGGTCGCCCAGGTACTTATTATTATATGAGCATTACATACAGAACGGAATCTCCTAAGTTCCTGCGCAATATGCGTCTCCTTCCCCCTTCTTTTTCTTATCGTGTGTGTTAGTGACTAACACTAGTGTTAGAGTTTTTAAACCGCCTTAAAGGCCTCTGACATGGTTTTAGGTAACGACCAATGTCAAAGACAGT
Organism: Acrobasis consociella; assembly: GCA_963555685.1. Taxonomy (NCBI): domain Eukaryota; kingdom Metazoa; phylum Arthropoda; class Insecta; order Lepidoptera; family Pyralidae; genus Acrobasis; species Acrobasis consociella. The sequence goes on along the minus strand of OY743111.1, from coordinate 2,228,876 downwards.
AACCGGGACCGACGGCTTAACGTGCCCTCCGAAGCACGGATCATCTTACTTATTAGACAATCAGGTGATCAGTTGCCCCCGCCGGGAATCGAACCCGCGACCTCCGGGTATGAGCCGAACGCTCTAACCATTACACCACGGAGACAGAGCAGCACGCAGCAGGCAGGAGAAACCACTCCACAAAGTGAGAACGGGGAAGAGGTGCGGGGAATATTACGCAGGGACGCATATTGTGCGGGGCCTTAGGGGTCCGTTCTACATGTAATACTTATGTTTATTCTGAAATAAATAAATAATAAATAAATGGAATAAATATATAGGGACAAATTACACTGATTGAGCTAGCCCCAAAGTAAGTTCGAGACTTGTGTTATGGGCTACTAACTCAACGATACTATATAAAAATAAAGGCATACGGACCGTCGTTTCGCAGACGTAAGGCTCATTTTGGCTCGTTTGGTGCACGCTAGGCTAATAAGTCGAAAGTCATTGGCGCGGCGTGCAAACTAAATGGGGCTTTAGCACGCGGTAACTGGGTTTAAATTAGAAATTTTCCTATCTAAGAGTGGCCTATCTGAACTTCTTTACTACTACACAACTTGGAAGGTACATATCCCTAATAAATCCAACTAGATCACTATAAAGAAATTTCAAAAATTGTGTTTTTTTTAATCGGCCCTTTTTAATTTATATGGGAATGCCGAATTAGTTTATTGACTGTTATTTTATTATCATTATACATTGTGATCTAGTGGTACATTCTTGGTGCAATAAAGAGTTTTATTATTGTTATTATGTTGGTACGCTTTTCAGCCACGGGTCCATGGGGACCCAGTCCTTTGAGGCGTTCATGGGGCCAAAGCCAACATGAAGAGGCCTTTTAGTACCTTTTTATCAAAAAAGTGATATGGCTGCATCTACGGAGGTCTATCCCTTAATGTACTATTGAGATGCACTAACGGACAGTCCTACATAGTTGCCGTCCTATTGCCAGGGACGGATTGACTTGGTTTGGGCTATGTGGATGGGATAACTGGGTTATGGAGTGAGATACGGACATCTACCTTAAATCTCTTACAACAATTTTACTCTGGTAAATGGTGAATTGCTGCTCGTTGGCTACACTGCCTGTGGGCACCCTATCTAGCCACGAAAATGCGGCCAGGGCGCAACACAATGTAAGCAGCTGAGGGTGTCGAGAGGTGCGGCTCCGGTTTCACCATCACGGGGCTTACCCCCGAGAGCAGGTTTCCCCGTTATTACGCAATTACGTGCAATACACTTCCACCCTGGAGCGTATGTCCTGCTCTTGCGACTCCACTCTGGCCGGCCAGTTAAGGCAAGACAGAGGCGGGGGGTGTGTAACTGTGTGTATGTGTGTGTGTAAGCGCATGTGTGTATGGTCCTCCTGGAGGTAGGGTACGTGGTGTCGCCACTCACCATCAGCTCGCCACAAGCTGCCCTGCGTTGACTGACTGCACTGGGAATCCAGTGGGCGATGGGGTCTTCACGTTCCGATGCCGTTTATTATTATTATTATCTAATAGCCCGTAGTTCGATTTATTACGAGTATATGTCCATTCCACGTTGTATAGCTAGTTCTTAGCTGTTTCCCGCGGCATTGCCCGCGTTTTAAAAGACAAAATATAGCACATGTTACTCGCTGATAATGTAGCTTTCTAAAAATATCGGATTTTCGAGTTTATACATTACAAACAAATCTTTCTCTTTCAGCTTGATGATGGGCGACCGAAAATCACCGACTGTCGCCGACGGTCGCGGTGTCGTGCGACCGTTTGCGACAGTCAAGAGTCGCGGGCATAAGTATACTGACGACCTCCGTGGCGTAGTGGTCACCATGCTATTCCGCCACCCAGAGGTCCCGGTTTCGATTCCCGGTCAGGGCAAGTTGGAAAAATGGCCTTTTTCAAATTGTCCTGGGTCTTGGATGTTTATCTATATATGTATTTGTTATAAAATATAGTATCGTTGAGTTAGTATCCCATAACACAAGTCTCGAACTTACTTTGGGGCTAGCTCAATCAGTGTAATTTGTCCCTATATATTTATTTATACTATCGCTCGTCTGCAAAAGTGCTAACCACTCACGTGGTATTTGGAGTTCAAGGTAGGATTAGAAACCATTATGTGTGTAAACAACATGAAGGTCAACGTTGTTATATTTCATATTAGCTTTTAACTGCAGCTTTATGCATAAACTTTAGTACAATTCGCATAGTAGTATTATATATCCCACTGTATTGTAAAAAAATTGCATTTGATCGTCATAGTATTTCTTCGACTGTTATCTGTCTTTTGAATAGTCACGAACACTAATATAAGAATATTGATAATTTATGATTATGCCCATGTATCGTGATGTGATTCCGCCAAAATGATCGCCTAGCAATAGACCTAATGTCTAATTTTTTATTCCGTAGAATTCTGACATTTCATAAGTGTTGCTACAAAAAAAGTTCTCCAACTAAAAAGGGAACGCGTATAAGGGCAATAAAAAAATTAATTCTTGATTGATTTTAATGTTTTACGAAGATAATGATACACTTTAAACTTTCTGGTATATTTAAAATGTTATAACATTTTTTAATACCGAATTATCAAAGTTATATTTTTAAGTAATTTTAAGTCAGCAGGTTATATTTCTTTCCCTGGCATCACTCCCATCTACCTCATGTATCATCAACCTTTTTAGCCAAAAGCTTAATAAATATTTTTTTCCAATCCATGAAGCACAAAAATTTAAAAATAAAGTATGCGGTCATCAGCTTTCACGTCACGACTGTCACATTGATTGTTATATTTGTTATCTTTCTGTTAAGTTTTTTCTCGTCGAAAAAAACTTTTTTTTTAACTGATTTAGATTAAATTTGATATGGAGATAGTTTAAGAACCTGGAAGGGACGTATAAGCCATTCACCCGCAATTTGACCGCGGTGGAAAGCTAATTGGATTTATTTGTATGTATGTTTGTTAAATTAAATAGTTTTTACAGTTGTTCGTATTTTATGTCGGTTATCCAACTGTTCCTGATGAAAATATTACTCGCTGTAAATTCCCTTTTGATTTGGAACACCGCACTAAATGAAATGGTTACATTCACTAACAAATAAAATTTGTAGACTCAGATGTTCACACTGTTATTGAAATCTGGGATTTAATTAAAAAATTTGCCCGGCCAAAAAGGTTTATGATCTCTGATATGTTAAAAAATGACAGCTGTCAGAATTCTACGGAATTAAAAATCAGACTTTAGATCTTTTATTCTTCAATACTGCCAAGATAAGAAAAACTTTTTTAACATATTGACTAGGAAGACGTCAATTTAAAAAAAATAAGTTTGCTATAGATACCTAGTATCTACCAAACATATGTCAAACATTTTCATATTTTTCGTTGTTCATTTTTGTATTTTATTTAATTAACTAGTCGTAGGACTATTAGTATGCAACGTTGTAAAAGTACATCAAAAGAAGACGCCTCTCACATGCAACACTGGCATTTTATGACCCTTCTTGTACAACTATTGCATAATAGTATTAAAACTAGATATAATAACTGCACCTAATTACGCGTTAGTGAAAACGACTTCAATCATCTCAAAACGCTACGTCCTAACATAAACATATGAAAGTAAATAAACAGTTAAACGCGATACATCAGTCGCGTCGGCCGTCTTAAAAGCAATGTGGCAATCATATAGTCAAATCGAGGTTAAAACTTTATTATCTGGTAAACCAATTCCCAGTTCTGATGTTATGTGTGAATAGATAAATGTTCCCAGCAATACTACTATTGGTAAGTAGGTCAAATGGGATAAAAACCTCACTAGACCTACTAGTAGGACTGCAATGATATGTCTATATGTAAATTTATTAAGCAGTAAATTTATACACCGAGAGTGGTAAAATAAGAAAAATCTCAGATAATTATTTAGATGTTTGAAGTCAGGACACCAATGTGAAGCGTTTTAGGGTTTCGTAGGGAATCCTTATAGTTTCGCCATGTCTGTCTGTCTGTCTACAGTTTTTCTCTGAGACTGTGGGGAAGTGCAGTCGATATTCAGACTATTTTCATTTTACAAATACGGGCAATTTGTGCTATTTACGGGTTAGGATCTAGAGACTCACTCAGAGAATTATTCAAGAACCTAGATATACCTTAGCATCACAGTATATTTTTGAAAACATAATGTATGTAAGGAAAAATATTTCCTCATACAATAAAGTGAGCGATTTAACCGATAGAAACTTACGTAATAAGAATGACTTAGTTGCCCCGTTTTATAGGCTTAAAACAATTAATAAGACGTTTATGGGGAACTGTATACTTTTTTATAATAAATTGCCAAAATCGATTCTTAATATGCCAGACAAAAAATTCAAAACTTATGTAAAGAAAGTACTTTGTGATAAGGCTTATTATAGGACCGATGACTACCTTAAAGACAAATTCTGGCTTGAGCTTGACGCGGGTCTCTCTAAAAGTTTGTAATATAGGTACTCGCAAATGTCATAATTTGGTACATTTTGTATAAACTGAATCTACAACTTGACATTATTTTAAAAATTTGACTTTCTAAAAATTAAATTTAAATTATGATATGACATAACAAACAATGTATTCTCTGTCCATATTAACTTTAAGTATTAATTTAATTGTGAGTTGACGTCCTTGAAGAAAATGCTGCAGTGCAGTTTGTTACCGCTTCTTCTGCACTAGCGCTTTGGAAGCGGTAGTAAATTTAACTGTAAGTAACCATTTGACGTCAACAATTGTGCAACAAAATAATGACGATTATTAAGAGATATTATAAATATCCTATGATAATAAAGATATATTTGAATTGAAACAAAAAAAGTAGAAAGCTGTAATTTGGCATGGGTAAGTATGTAAATCATGCCGACAAACTAATTAAATAAAATCAAAAACAAAAATCTAGTATTTCCTTCATACATAGTTCTTTCAAAAATATTGTGAGTTTAGTGAACGCTTTTTTCGATTTAGGGATCCATTTGGTTTTATAGTGTAGATTTTTGTCAAAAGTCAAGTGCCCTTCGCGAGCCGTAAAAAAATTCACAGCATATCGAAGTTAAAAGGAAAACTATTAAAGCTAAGTAGAGTTTACAATATAGAGATAATAATAATAGAGTTTATAGTCGACCAACTTATAAAATGTATTCGGAAAAGTAACATTTCATACAAATATAATGGAAAATTTGTTTTTAGGCGTTTTTAGTCCCGTAAACTCAGGGTTGCAACTTCGGAACCCTACACTACGCGTGGCCTGACACACACTTGGCCGGTTATTTTACATATTTTGCCAAAACTTAGTAACTTACGTTAAAAGCAGCGGCGGGGTGGGGGCGCGGGCGGGGTGCGGCGCGGGCGGCGGAGCGCGGCGCGGGCGACGAGCGGCGGCGCGCGCCTCCGCCCGTGAATATCATGAAGAGGTGCGCGCGCGCATGCCGCGCCGCCGACCGCCTACCACCAGCAACAACGTAGACCAATCCCACTAGGAGTTTAGTAGTTCACATTTGGTCCAAAGTAAAGATAAAAAAAAATGCTGAACGACCATATCTTGTTTCTTTTTTGTTTCTTTCACTTCACATCGAACCAACACTAGGGATCGAGAATATCATGAAGCCACTCGCGACAACACAGCCTTAACCAGCTGCTCATATGATATAATCTCAGTACTTTACATTTGGCCTATCTAAAGATATGTTTCAATTATAAGTTGAACATTTTGTATTTCTATGGATCTGGACGACACTGAACACGAACTGTTTATATTTTATGTAATCACTTCATATCGAACCAACACTATGATCTTTACTATCATGAAGCATCAGTATAGCGTTTCTGTTCGCCTCACAACACTTGAAACCATTTGGTTCACTAACATTTCATAGTTATTACATAAAATTATATGTCGTAATTGTTTTCACAATCAACGAAAGTATTCGTAAATAATACGATGCGATAGATCTCTGTTTGCTCGCTCGCAAATCGATACATTTTGAATTATTATAAAAGGCGGACTAACTTTAGTAGGTAATGGTATAAACCCGCGAAAAACAAGAAGTACTCCCGCAATATCTCACCTTCACTATAATCACTGTTAACTTCGTTTTGGTCAATTTTATATCGTTTTGGCCATAAGTTAGTCGCGTTCTATAATATGTTAACTTTCTAAGAACTGTCTAAAGAACACTTAAATTTGTTTAATTCGTTAAATGAATATGTTTGGTTTCTTTCTCTTGCGTCAGATCGTACAACATTTATTCGTGAATATCATAAATTTTTCCGCGACTAACTAACAACACTTTCCAATCCAGCTGTTCGTAACATTCACATTTCGTCTGAACGACACGTATCGACGAATCTTCACCGTAGTATCCGAAATCTGACGGGTCGTGTCGTGGCCGAGAGATAACTCAAACAACACTGATGTAAACAGTAGTACTGCTGCTGTAATGCACGCTAATGTAGCCGCACGCGCCAGTTTACGATGTTACGGACGCATTCGCGCGTATTTGTCGCTCCACGCGATATATAAATATGACAGTGTACAAACACCGTTAAGAATCGGCCCGACCTAACGTAAACCAAATTCGAAAGCACTCCGACGCACGCACCGTATATTTATAAACGGCATTCCTCGCCCAGTTGCCGGATACACACTTTCAGTATATTTTACACGACTTTCAGCACTTACGGCGCCCGCAGAACTGACTCGGGCTCCGGACTCGTCTGCGGAGCTCCGTGACTCACGCCCGCCAACTTTAAGCGCTACTCAAAAATACGGTGCTTAAAATAATGATTTTACAAGCTTACGGAATGCCACGGCGGATAAATGATAGAAGATTAAATGTATTTATAGCCGGCCTAAATGTTATATCTTTACGGATTCCGACAATACGACGCGCGTCTCGGATTATTTCGCGCTTTAGAATGAAGCTATAAATGCGATTGTTGCTTCGGATTCAGACAGCTGTGCGAGAATTACAGCGGATACTAATCATAATAATTTAGCTTTCTTGACTTGAGAAGAGGAGAGATAGAGATAGAGTCGTTAGAGCTATAACGGTTATTTTTTGGGATCAAATTTATTATTTTTAAAGCGTTTTATAGCAATGAGTGATTTTTCTAAAATCTAAAACATACAACTTTTAATAGATGGTCTACATAACCCAGTAATAGTTCACTGTATCATAATAAATAACAACATGTTTATCAATATCTTTATAATAACGAACAACTCATTTGTAGCATTTAGGTTGGGTAACTTAATTAAACTCTAAGTAAGTACTTCATAACTACTCTAAGAAACTTTAATATTTAGTAAATTAAAACATTGTACAACATTTATAATACGCTACATGTGTTTATTTATACAATAAAAGTTTAGTATCATCAACTACAGCTGCTGAAAATTCTCCGCTAACGAGAAAAACATATACACTAAGTATGCCAAGTAGGTTAATCGTCATGTGTTCCTGAAGTGATAAGTCCAGTTAGATCAACGTCGATCTAAAAATGTGAATAAGGTGTAAGAAGATTTTAAGACCTGGAAAAGATAAAAATAGATTTTTAGTATAAATAAGTAAATAAAAATCGCAGGTCCTCAAGGTAAAAAATAATATTTTTCAGATTAATCTGGGTCTTGGATATTTATCTATATCTATGTATTTGTTATAAAATTTTATCGTTAAGTTATCCGATAACATAATAACATAACATAAAAAAAGTAACACAGGCCTCGAACTTACTTTCGGGCTAGCTCAATCTGTGTGATTTGTCCGTATATATTTATTTATTTATTCTTCACCCGGTTCTCAACTGCCTCCGTGGTGTAGTGGTTAGAGCGTTCGGCTCATACCCGGAGGTCGAGGGTTCGATTTCCGGTGGGGGCAACGACTTTGTGTTGTTGTCCCAGTTTGGTTAGGACATTGTAGGCTGATCACCTGATTGTCTGATATGTAAAGATGATCGGTGCTTCGGAGGGCACGTTAAGCCGTCGGTCCCGGTCACTGTCTTTGACATTGGTCGTTACCTAAAACCATGTCAGAGGCCTTTAAGGCGGTTTAAAAACTCTGACACTAGTGTTAGTCAGTAACACACACGATAAGAAGAAGAAGACTCTCGAAGGTTCTCGGTTCAGCAGCTAGACTAGAACAAAATGCTGGGACTATTAGTTCGTAGCCCGCCCGCGTCATTAAATTGTTTCATTCCATGAGAACCTCACATTTTCCTAGGATAAAAAGTAATGTAAACTAGCTGGTGCCCGCGACTTCGTCCGCGTAGTCTGTAGCAAAAAAAAAACACAAAATAACTTGTTTTATGGGATACCAACTCAACGATACTATATTTTATAACAAATACATTAACAGAACTATTTTCAGCTGTTTTACAAAACCGAGCTGTAATGCCAAACAGCTAGAGTTTTTGAATAACAGCGGATTATACAATTTAACTGCGACATACTCGTATATAAAAGGAGAAGCTGACTGATTGACATATCAAATCAACGCATAGCCTAAACCTCTTGGCCTAGAGGCTCTAAGCATAAGGGGATGAAACACACCGGACAATTTGAAAAAGGCCATTTTCGATTTATTATTAAATTACCGCAATATAAGTTTCCATCGTCATTTGTATGATGTAGGCGATCCTGGGCGTGATGGGGCGCCGGCTGAGCTCCATCAGCAGCAGCAGCTGCCGGCGGAGGCCCGGGCTCGCCGACACCCAGTCACCGAAGTACGCCGACTGGTTTATGTACGAGCTCTGTGGACAAATATCATTAGACTATAGTGCGCCTACGATCGTATGAACCCCATATGCAGGAATGTATAGATACCTATCTATGGCTATATATTCCGTATCAATACATAGGGCGCACTGTAAGTTTCCGGAACTGGCCACTTACATAAACAATATTTAAAAATTTATTGCAACATTTGAAAATAGAACTCTTTGGCTGTAGAATGCAGTTTGTTTCATCTGACTGCCTTTTGTTTTTACCTTGTGGCGCCATTTAAAAAATTGTGTGTTTGCATCAACATGGATTTAACTCGGGAAAATTTTCGTAGTATGATTTTCTACGATTTTAAGTGTAATTTGACAGCTCAACAGAGCATCGCTCGGCTTGAAACAGCTTTTGGCAATGAAGCACCATGCAAGACAACTGTTTATAGCTGGTTTGCAGAATTCAAGCGTGGTCGTATTAATCTCAGTGACGAATCTCGCGATGGTCGGCCGTCCACCGCTGTGACCAACAAAAACATCGATGCTTTGCGCCGTATGATTGAAACAGACAGGCATGAAATTCGCGCATCCTTAGAAATAGGCATGAGTCAAATACAATTAATCCTACACAAACATTTGGGTGTGAGAAAGCTGTGCTCGCGGTGGATCCCACACAACTTGACCGAGGTTAAAAAAACGGACCGCGTGTCACTTGGTGCAGTGCCATGCTTACCAGATTCAACGAAGGTGCGTCAAATTTGGTGTGGGACATAGTAACAGGTGACGAAACATGGATTTATTGCTACGATCCCAAAACAAAGCAGCAATCGAGCGTATGGGTCTTTCAAGATGAGCCGAAACCAACCAAAGTGGCGCGCGTGAAAAGTGCATCTAAGCGGATGATTGTTTCTTTTTTTAATAAAACTGGACAGGTGGCTACTGTTGCTTTAGAGAATCGTCGTACAGTGAATAGTGACTGGTACACGACCATTTGTTTGCCGGAAGTTATTGACGAACTCCGTAAAAATAACCGTAAACGCCGTATCATCCTGCACCACGACAATGCTAGTTCTCACACGGCCAGACAGACAAACGACTTTTTGAAGGCGAAAAATGTAGAACTCATGAGTTATCCTGCATACAGTCCCGACCTGGCACCTTGTGACTTTTTTCTGTTCCCAAAAATTAAGAACCAATTACGCGGTCAACGATTTTCATCACCAGAAGAGGCTGTCGAGGAGTATGAAAAACACGTTTCAGAGGTCACCACAGAGGAGTGGCACAAAAGTTTTCAAAACTGGTTTCATCGAATAAAAAGTGCATAGACGCCAAGGGAGATTATTTTGAAAAACAATAAATTAATTTTGTACCCTTAATAGTATTTTTTCATATTTATTCCGGAAACTTATAGTGCGCCCATGTTTTGTGTGATCCTTGGCCTGAGTTTCATAAGCACGTACATGTAGGAATTTTATATTTTTTTTTTTATTGGCCTAAAGTTTAATTTAATACAATTTATAACAAACAGACATACTACATTACCTACTAGCCAAAGCTCGCGACTTCGATCGCTTTTTTTTACAATTCTTACTCTATTATTACTATGTCTGCATCGACCTAATTTTTTTCTGGGAAATATGTTTAATATACAGACACATTGTATTCCTGTTTTAATATATGCAAAGGCTCGACGGCTGACGTCATAGCAGCAGGATGCGTCCAGAACTGCAGAGGAAAGTCGTAGTGGCGTCACGACGGAGCCGGTTTTTGAGCTTAATTACCTCGCTTTTGAGCTGCGTCCCGTAGTAGCAGTAAATAAAGAGCTGCGCCAGCATGCAGCCGAGGTACACTGCCATCGACACGAACTCCGCCGACACGATGTCCAGCTGGAAACACGAAGTACCGAGATGCACCTATCTACATGTATATACAGATAACGCCTATTTTCAATTAGCTGAAGCCCGCGACTTCGTTCGCGTGGACCTTATGTCTCTACAAAATGCTTATCAGGCTGAACAAATTTGCTTGGAGTCATTTTTATATTAGTTATAGTTTAGCTGGACCATTATAGTTCTGCATCAGGTGTTCCATTTTCCAAAATTATTTATACCCTATGTATTGCCCAGGCCTAACATCTATATAACATAAATAATTTTATTCGAATTTGTCCAGTATTTCCAGAGATTAACGAGTACAAACCGACATATAGACAGACATACATACGTATAGATAAACAGACGAACATTTTTTTAAATTCTTACTTTTTCTCCATTTGCATGTACAGACACACTTTTTTACTGTTTTATTATCAGGGCCGCGCCGCCCCTGTGTGCGAAGTGTGCGGCGCACACAGGCGCCAAGACAATTGGGGCGCCGCGCCGCCACTGCCACCTAAATTATTGTGTTTTTTGTAGTGGAGTTTCGATAAGTAATAAGTAAGTAGGTACAATAGGCGCAACATAGGCCTTGTAAACAACAAAACATATATTACGCTTATTGAACAAGTCTCTCAATATTTATATGTTTATTATTATTCACGTTTATGGTTTCATTTTACGCTAAGGATTTGAGTTTACATTACTTTCGAGTTCAACGTTTAAACGGCGGCACTTCTTTTGAACCACAGATAAAGTACTAGTTATTTTGAACCGTAGAGGCGCCGAGTTTGTATGAGTATGAGTGAGTTAGTGAACGCAACCCGATGCGATGCGTGCGACGCAAGCGGGGTGGGGTCACGGGGATTCCCCGATTTTAACCAACGAGATAGCCAAGCCAAATTAGAGTTTGATTTTTCGCAGTAATTGGCAAGCAGAAGCGAACGGGATTTACCTATTTAGTATCATAATTCCTAAATGTTCTCCAGTTTTGTATACTTAGATATTAATGATAATATTATCTAAGTACTGTAAAACTGGAGAACATTTATTTCAGTCAAAATAAACAACTAAAAATATTCGTTAAAAATTTAAATTCGTTTTTTATGAAGATTTTTTAAAAAAGAGGCGCTTCATTGGTTCCGCACACAGGCGCAGCTGGGGGTTGGCGCGGCCCTGTTTATTATATGTATAGATAGGGGGAGACTATGGATATCCACTTGTTACGATCCTTCTACATAATAAAGGGGTAATTTTACCCCAACGATCTTGTACACGGTCATACAAATCACCCAGGCCATCACGAAGAACTGAACAAACATGGCTTCTCCGAAAATTGACTCCACTTCTTTGCAAAACCTGAAAATAAATGGTAAGTGTGAGGAAATCATTAACGTTTTCCTGTTGGCGTACATTGAAGTGATTCGAATGGATTATGTACTTAAAATTACTAAAATATATGTTACCGTTAATTTGCGTAAATTGGTTAAAGTGCAGATCAACGAGGTATTCTGCAGATTATCTGGTTTTAAATAAAACATTTTAATTAGGTGTAGGTAATTTTTTACTAAAATTTCGTTACTCCACTGATAAAATATAACAGATCAAATTAACTAAAGAAAAATCAATAAAAACAGTCTGAAGTTAACAGGCTTAAATGAACGCCATAAATTGCAAAATTCCACGTTATAGAATTACTTATTAATGCAATCTAAAGATCGGTGACGTTTTGAATTACATAAAACAAAGGAATAAAAATTAATCAACTAAAACGTGACTGATAAAATGTAACAGATCAAATTAACTAAAGAAAAATCAATAAAAACAGTCTGAAGTTAACAGTAGTAAGTCAAAAGTATTTCGTTCACCGTCTTCCGTAATTTAACGATGAGCCATTCGTTACTATGCAGACTAACTATGATTGTAACAGGTGAAGTGCAAATATAAGCTTTTTTAATTAAAATTCTAAACTTTAACGAATCGTATCAGGAAATCTGCATATTACCTAGTTAATATGCATATTAACGTATTCTGCATTTTAACGGTAACATATATATGTACAACGCATATGTTTAAATGTAATTTGGAAGAACAAATTCTAAAAAACAATACACATACTTATTTTATTTCGTTCATGCGAGCGTGTTCCCGATTGCATCCTAGGCATACTTGTTTTATGTTTTCAGCTAAGTATATATAAAAAAGTATATTTATTATATATTATAAAGTATAAGAAAACTTATATAAAATAGAAACCGGTAAAGTCATTAAGGCATGGCGACAGATTAAGAGATGCCTTACCAAGCAATTTGTCTGAAATGATCGGCACACTTCTCAAACCGCCTCTGTATGACACAGCTCGCATTGCTTTTTCCCGGATCCAATTTCACTCCATCAAATAGATGCTCCAGGTTGTGCCGGAGTATCTCGATCTGAACCCTGGCCTGGGAGTAGAAAGACACGATGGTGCAGTCCATGGTGACGTTACCATACGCTTGAAAAGTGATGAGAATTGACATGTAGCTGAGCACTATCTCAAAACTGTAAACAAACAAGTTTAAATAAAGATGGGTAAAGAGACTTCGCACGGCAGTATGACCGCCACAACTGTCGGCGATTGCCTAGTAAAGCTTGTCTACGCACATTTTCGAAAAACCGCCACCTTTGGCAAATATGTGCGTAGAAAAACTTTACGTTGTCATTTTAAAACTATAAACAGCAGTTAATAAAATAGTTTATAGTGTTATCTAGGGCTTGATCAAGACAAAATTATGATATCTCCGTTTAATTTCAAATAATTTATTCAAAATGGGGGCAGCACTAGACCTTGAAAAATTCAGGTAGCTCAAATCCTATCCTATAATCCTATACTCTGCCGAAAGCCACACGGTACACATTTCATGGTATATATGTACTTACACTGGCGAATCTTTCGTATCGAACGGGAAGTAGCCAGTGAACCGAACATCCTCGCCCAAAGCCCTGTTCACCAGCGGGTAGACGGTCCAAAGGGACCCGCAAGTAAAGATGGCGCCGTGGTAGAAATTCAGCAGGCGAGACATGGACAAGGCATTCTGTCTCATGATGGCCACGTCTTCCTTGGTAGTTGGCGCAAAAACAGGGCCTACGAGAGATTACCCGCATTTTAGACTATGAATAAATAAATATAATTGTAGAAGGGATTATTACCCGTAATAAATCAAACTATGGGCTATACTGCTCCCATGCTGGTCTGGGAGAAATAAAAAAAAACTTAGAATGTACCAGCTGCTTCTCTTCCCACGCAGATCGTAAAAGCCGATCGAGGGAATGGGCAAAAATGCAAACCATGTTAACAGGCGATGCGGCTAGCAACCCATCACTGTATTGATTGCTTTTCCATCTTCTCGCCCACCATGACGCTAAAAGTGGCTTTTGGGTCTTGCGGCCCTGGGCTCTGTATAGAACCGCAAGACCCAAAATGCTCTGTCTGCCCCATTAGGGATAAAGACGTGATAGTATGTATGTATGTATGTATGGGCTATACTAAATCACTATCATCATCATCATCATCAAGTCTTTTTAGTTTCCACTGCAGGAGCACGACCCTCTCTGTACTACTAGAGCCATACTTGGCAGCAGTCAGAGGATTTTACCTACACTCTCCACGCTAGCCAGACGGGTTGGAGAGGTCTTATTGATGTTTATAGGCTTTGTTTATGTAGATCACTATAGTATATTGAAATTCGAATAACATTTATAAAACACAAAAACATCGATTCTTCCATACAAAAGTGTGCAGCCGCCCCGGGTAATTTGAATGGGATTTTTTTGTTTGTTTCTTGATTGTTATTTTAATTTCATTATACTATAGTGATTTAGTATAGCCCGTGGTTCAATTTATTACGGGTATGTCCCTTCCACGTTGCATATGGATAACAGATAGAGCTAGCCCCAAACTAAGTTCGAGACTTGCGTACTTGTATGGGATAAAGAAACTCAAAGATACTATATTTTACAACAAATACATATGTATATAGATAAAAATCCAAGGCCCAAGTCAATATGAAAACAATATTTTTCCATTTGACTAGGGATCGAACCCGGAATCTCCGGTGTTACATTGTAGTATGAAGTATGAGTATTATGACCACTGGGCAACAGAGGTTTTTAAATTTTATACCTGCACTAGAGGCAGCGCGCGGCTTCGCCCGCGTTAACCACACGTGTGAAGTCGCGGGCGTGATGCAATATAGCCTATAGCCTTGCTCGATAAATGACCTACCTAATACCGAAAGAATTTTTTAAATCGGACCAGTGGTTCCTGAGATTAGCGCGTTCAAACAAACAAACAAACAAACTCTTCAGCTTTATATACAATGTCCTTTTTTATTAAGTACAAATATTTTAAGGGGTGATTCAGTCCATCATTTTGAACAACTTTTCCCAATAAATGTATATCGAAATACGAAAAATATTTTTTCGGTTTTCATACATATCGAAGTAGTCACGTGATATAATTACTATGGAAAATGAAAATTTTCTTTTCGAATTTCGATATACATTTATTGGGAAAAGTTGTTCGTTATGATGGACTGAATCACCCCTTAAAATATTTGTACTTAATAAAAAAGGACATTGTATAAGTATGGATATGGATTACGCTAAATTTCTCCTGCGCAGTGGCAATTCATGGTCAAGTCAAATAACAGAGGTAGCAAAGGGTAAAAACGAGACCCTGTTACTAAGACTCCGCTGTCCGTCCGTCTGTCCGTATGTATGTCACTAGGCTGTATATCATGAACCGTAATAGCTACACAATTGAAATTCTCACAGATGATGTATTTCTGTTGCCGTTACAACAACAAATTTAAGGGAGCCATACAACAAAGGTGATTTTTTTATAGAAAGTGGTATGGAACCCTTCGTGCGTGGTTATTTTACTTTGCTCCTCATAATATTCGTCTAAGGACCTCCAAAGACAATGTGACAATGCAATTCTAAAATTGTACTTATCATGTCAGTTGCGCCTGAGCTCTGCCCTTTCGCGAGTGAAAAAGACGTAAGTTGAAGACCGGTCTGCAATAAATTAACATGCAAGGCGCGTTATCTGTTATGACGTAACGATGCGCTCGAGCCGATCTTGAGCAGCCGCAAGCTGGAACTCGACAGGTGCCAAAGATTTTTTTATTTATCCTACCATCAATAATAGCGATAAGTTGGTCCACGCGGCGCATGCGCACGTTGAAGGCGACCTGCTTGCCCAGGCTGTTGAGGGTGGTGAGCAGGATGAACAGCGTGTCCACCATGTCATCTGTGCTGCGGCGGGCCTGTGCCAACAAAGCACGTTTGTTTTTTTTTTTAAATATATTTGGACTAATCACACAGATTTAGCTAACCCCAAAGTAAGTTCAAGGCTTGTGTTATGGCATACTAACTCAACGATACAATTTGTTTGTTTGTTTGTAAATTCTTTATTGTACAAAAAGGACACTACAATTTGATAACAAATACATATATAGATAAACATCCAAGGTCAGTCTGAAAAAGAACATTTGTCATCTCGACCTGAGTCCTAAACAGCGATCGAACGATAAACTTTCAAGACCCAGGTCAGTCTAAAAAATATCATTTTCCATCTTGACCTGAGTCCTGACCGGTGATTGAACGATAAACGTTCAAGACCCAGGTCAGTCTGAAAAAGATCATTTTCCATCTTGACCTGAGTCCTGACCGGTGATTGAACGATAAACGTTTAAGACCCAGGTCAGTCTGAAAAAGATCATTTTCCATCTTGACCTGAGTCCTGACCGGTAATTGAACGATAAACATTCAAGACCCAGGTCAGTCTAAAAAAGATCATTTTCCATCTTGATCTGAGTCCTGACCGGTGATTGAACGATAAACGTTCAAGACCCAGGTCAGTCTAAAAAAGATCATTTTCCATCTTGATCTGAGTCTTGACCGGTGATTGAACGATAAACGTTCAAGACCCAGGTTAGTCTAAAAAAGATCATTTTCCATCTTGATCTGAGTCCTGACCGGTGATTGAACGATAAACATTCAAGACCCAGGTCAGTCTAAAAAAGATCATTTTCCATCTTGACCTGAGTCCTGACCGGTGATTGAACGATAAACGTTCAAGACCCAGGTCAGTCTAAAAAAGATCATTTTCCATCTTGATCTGAGTCCTGACCGGTGATTGAACGATAAACGTTCAAGACCCAGGTCAGTCTAAAAAAGATCATTTTCCATCTTGACCTGAGTCCTGACCGGTGATTGAACGATAAACGTTCAAGACCCAGGTCAGTTTAAAAAAGATCATTTTCCATCTTGACCTGAGTCCTGACCGGTGATTGAACGATAAACGTTCAAGACCCAGGTCAGTCTGAAAAAGATCATTTTCCATCTTGACCTGAGTCCTGACCGGTGATTGAACGATAAACGTTCAAGACCCAGGTCAGTCTGAAAAAGATCATTTTCCATCTTGACCTGAGTCCTGACCGGTGATTGAACGATAAACGTTCAAGACCCAGGTCAGTCTAAAAAAGATCATTTTCCATCTTGATCTGAGTCCTGACCGGTGATTGAACGATAAACATTCAAGACCCAGGTCAGTCTAAAAAAGATCATTTTCCATTGTACGGGACAGCCGACATACAGCAACATAGAAATAGTATATAGCTTATAGTTTGTACATAGTTGTAATAGGTCGCAATTAAAATATATTTTTATAGTGGTTTTATTCTCCCTTAGTTAGTAAGTTAATAGTAATACATAGGCAAATAGGTGTATGCATAGGTAATAATAGATACACTTATGTTGTAATCATTGTAAATAAATAGATTTTTCTCTTGTCTTTTTATTCCCCAGATAACTAGATAGCGATAGGTAATAGATCCGATAACAGATATAGGAAACTCTGATAAGAAAATAGGTTTTCGTTACAAATACATAGTCATAGGTTTATAGTTCCTATTTCTTATTAGAATATTACTAGTAGTTCGCCACGAACTTAGACCTCGCGATTATTATTTCAGAATAATGTATGTACATGATTTAGATGAATTTTACTATCGGTACAGGTTTACCGATATGCGAATTCATGGTTGTGACCAAATTTCCAAAATAGTTGCCAATCACAGCCCTTTCTTCAAATGACTTTCGATCTAGCTCTAAAATGTCAGGAGCACCTTCCAACCATACAATCCCATGGATATGAGGTCTACCGTGATGCTGAAATTCAGTTCTGTACCAGTAATCTTTTACCGAAAAATGACCGATCATTTTTTAAATGACAAAGTCAGCTCGTTGTTGGAAAAACCAGAAAATTATTAATGGGTTTTCGTTTAAAAGTTTATTTTTATTGCCATGGCTCTATGCCGCTGCTCATTGGTTTCTTAAAGCTACTTCGCGGGCTTTGATTGCTGTTGATCTCTTGTTAGTTCGTAGCATAATTACTTAAACTACTACAGAAGCACAGACAAGCAGCGATAGCGATTGAACGAAAGTTCGCTTAACAAAATTGCTAAATTTAATAAACAAGCCTCAAAATAAGCAAAAACTGAAGAATAAAAACTAATAGTAAAATAAGCAAAACCCTTTTATTTTAAGTCGGTTAAATATGATAAAATTTATAGAACCACTTATGAAACTCAAAATCATAACCATAATAGCTATTCAGAGAAATTACTTCGTGGACCCCAGGGGAGATATGTATTTTTAAGAAAGTTGATCAGTAGCCCGGACTGAATTCACCGTTAAATAGTTTGAGTATATTTTGTAAGAGGATTTGTATTGTATATTCGTCACGGCGTCAGCTAGACTTCGCGAGTCACCCTAAACCCGTTTAAGTATAATGTATAAAAAATTTGTTCAGACAAAAAAGTTGTTCAAATAAAAAAATATCGTTTTCATAATGGCAACAAAAAAGTCTAATGACATTTTTGAAAATATTTTGAAATGGCGGATATATGGCAGTTTTAAAATTTTAAACCCCCATATTTCCGCCATTTTGAAAAATTTTGGAAAACTGGCTCGACAAAAAAATTCTATTTAGTTGCTGAACCTGCTTACAAAATTTCATGAGAATCGGTTAAGAAATGCGACCTGTAGGCGAGAACAGACAGACAGACAGACAGACAGACAGACAGACAGACAGACGGACAAAAGAATTTTTGGCTAGTCTCGAAACTGAGACGCTTCGCTCGCTTCGCTCGCTCGGTCAATTATGTAACTTGCTAGAATTGTAATAACTTATGTAATAGATAAGGAATTTATATAGTTTATAGCAATTTATAGAAATAAAAGCCTTAGTACAGAGAGCGTGAACGATACACGGACAGAGGGGCGCGCGCGGGGAAGCACACCGCAGCTTCTTATTGGCGCGTTCAATAGGCGGTATCGCAATAGATCGATACAGAAAATTATAGGATATATATACGGCCATATCGGCGTTCCGCACTGCCTGGCCGACTTCGCTACTACAGATCGACTCCGCTACAGAATACTGCCTGGCCGACTTCGCTACTACAGATCGACTCCGCTACAGAATACTGCCGCTCGACTTCAGCACTTCAAGATCGGACAACGGGTTATGAAGAAACAGCAAGACACAGTGGAAATACAGGAAATAGAACGCCACTCTGTCCGCCCGTACGTTCGTTTCGTCCACGCTCGCCGTACCGCTGGGTATATACACGATAACATCGTGTTTTATTTGGTTTCTTTGATTCCCCCGTTTCTTTTGATACATCCCGTTTCTTACGATTATCTGTGTCAAAGTGGTACGGCTTGAGCGCCCGCGATCAACCGCGTCGCACACAGCAGACAGACAGCAGCCCGCATATATATAGGAGAGAGACCAACGTGTGGGTCCTACAGTCCGAAAGTACGTAGGTTCGACACCAGCGCAACCAGTGTACGGTTCGTCACGTACATCCATCTTGACCTGAGTCCTGACCGGTGATTGAACGATAAACGTTCAAGACCCAGGTCAGTCTAAAAAAGATCATTTTCCATCTTGACCTGAGTCCTGACCGGTGATTGAACGATAAACGTTCAAGACCCAGGTCAGTCTAAAAAAGATCATTTTCCATCTTGACCTGAGTCCTGACCGGTGATTGAACGATAAACGTTCAAGACCCAGGTCAGTCTGAAAAAGATCATTTTCCATCTTGACCTGAGTCCTGACCGGTGATTGAACGATAAACGTTTAAGACCCAGGTCAGTCTAAAAAAGATCATTTTCCATCTTGACCTGAGTCCTGACCGGTGATTGAACGATAAACGTTCAAGACCCAGGTCAGTCTAAAAAAGATCATTTTCCATCTTGACCTGAGTCCTGACCGGTGATTGAACGATAAACGTTCAAGACCCAGGTCAGTCTGAAAAAGATCATTTTCCATCTTGACCTGAGTCCTGACCGGTGATTGAACGATAAACGTTCAAGACCCAGGTCAGTCTAAAAAAGATCATTTTCCATCTTGATCTGAGTCCTGACCGGTGATTAAACGATAAACATTCAAGACCCAGGTCAGTCTAAAAAAGATCATTTTCCATCTTGACCTGAGTCCTGACCGGTGATTGAACGATAAACGTTCAAGACCCAGGTCAGTCTAAAAAAGATCATTTTCCATCTTGATCTGAGTCCTGACCGGTGATTGAACGATAAACGTTCAAGACCCAGGTCAGTCTAAAAAAGATCATTTTCCATCTTGACCTGAGTCCTGACCGGTGATTGAACGATAAACGTTCAAGACCCAGGTCAGTCTAAAAAAGATCATTTTCCATCTTGACCTCAGTCCTGACCGGTGATTGAACGATAAACGTTCAAGACCCAGGTCAGTCTGAAAAAGATCATTTTCCATCTTGACCTGAGTCCTGACCGGTGATTGAACGATAAACGTTCAAGACCCAGGTCAGTCTGAAAAAGATCATTTTCCATCTTGACCTGAGTCCTGACCGGTGATTAAACGATAAACGTTCAAGACCCAGGTCAGTCTGAAAAAGATCATTTTCCATCTTGACCTGAGTCCTGACCGGTGATTGAACGATAAACGTTCAAGACCCAGGTCAGTCTAAAAAAGATCATTTTCCATCTTGATCTGAGTCCTGACCGGTGATTGAACGATAAACATTCAAGACCCAGGTCAGTCTAAAAAAGATCATTTTCCATCTTGACCTGAGTCCTGACCGGTGATTGAACGATAAACGTTCAAGACCCAGGTCAGTCTAAAAAAGATCATTTTCCATCTTGACCTGAGTCCTGACCGGTGATTGAACGATAAACGTTCAAGACCCAGGTCAGTCTGAAAAAGATCATTTTCCATCTTGACCTGAGTCCTGACCGGTGATTGAACGATAAACGTTCAAGACCCAGGTCAGTCTGAAAAAGATCATTTTCCATCTTGACCTGAGTCCTGACCGGTGATTGAACGATAAACGTTCAAGACCCAGGTCAGTCTGAAAAAGATCATTTTCCATCTTGACCTGAGTCCTGACCGGTGATTGAACGATAAACGTTCAAGACCCAGGTCAGTCTGAAAAAGATCATTTTCCATCTTGACCTGAGTCCTGACCGGTGATTGAACGATAAACGTTCAAGACCTAGTCAGTCTAAAAAAGATCATTTTCCATCTTGACCTGAGTCCTGACCGGTGATTGAACGATAAACGTTCAAGACCCAGGTCAGTCTGAAAAAGATCATTTTCCATCTTGACCAACCGGCGATCAAACCCAGAACCTGTCGTGTGACAGCGTGGCATGATGACCACTGGGCCACAGCGGTCGTCTCTTGGATCACTATCTTTAGCGTTCAAAGGCTCACTGTTGGGGATTAGCCTCCATTTTCCTGCGCCATTCTATCATATCCTGGGCCTTAGCGATCCAGTTCTTTCAATACATTTAGTGTCGTCGTCTATTATTGGATAGGAATTAGGATTAGCTAAATGCTTATCAGTCTAAACGCGTTCCTATTTATACGCATGGCTGTAGTATTTCGTAGCTCGGTTTTGTTGTTCAGGAAAAACATAAAGCTCTGGTATTTTAAGTATCTGCCTGCCAGACGTCAACCTTCTTAGTAAAATTGGCAAACCTCTTACAATCTTACTAAAAGATCTGACACCAGTGTTGGCCACGTCGTTTGTTTGGCCACGAAAAACAAACAAACAAAACCTCTTACAATTTTATTACTTATTCATAATTTAATATAAAATTTTAAGAAAATGTTACTGTATTAGAATTAATTAACGGGTTACTCCCGTATAGAGTCAGCTATTGGCCGACATGTTATGACCTCATTCGGAGGTCTTCATCAGGGCGAATTTGCCAGTGTGTCGCGAGCCGGTGCGGTGTACGGGCCTGTAGTCACATTTGCCCTGATGAAGAGTAAGCAAGTAAGATAACAGTAGGTGACTATACACGTGAGTAACACGTTAACTCATTCTAATAATGTCTGTGTAACTTATTTATTCTCTCTCATCTCAGCGTTATTTCTATGTTGCACCCTGTGCTGTATTGCTGTAAAGCCCGGGCCAGGGTCCTTTTCAGCTTTTTCTTCTCCATTTTGCACAATCTTGAGAAAGACAATTGGCACGTATAACATCCTTGACGACGTCAAGCCGACGTAAGTACTTTTTATTAACCCCCACCAAAAAAGAGAGAGAAAGAGAGAGAGAGAGAGAGACCCCCTACAGGAAATAATCTCTGTCGGTCTATCTGTCTATCTCTCTGTCTGTATGTGGCATCATAGCGAACTCCATCTCGAACAGATGGACTGATTTCAATGCGGTGTTTTCTACTTGAAATCAAGTTCTTTTGCGGTGGCTTTTAGCCATGTTTGATGAAAATCGTTAACGCTTGAAAGGTAAGGCTATCTCTAGCAAATAAAAGATGGCGCGACCGATATGAAGTCGTATCGGTAGTTCCGGCACAGAATTAATGGTTCCGGTACAGAAAATCAGGGTATTTTTAATTTTCCTAGCAAATAAACAAATTATGTACCTACTAAGATAGGCGAGGGAATGGGCGAAAATGCGAATTGCGGCTAGCAACCCATCACTGTATTGATTGCTTTTCCATCTTCTCGCCCACCATGATGCTAAAAGTGGCTTTTGGATCTTGCGGCCCTGGGCTCTGCATAGAGCCGCAAGACCCAAAATGCTCTGTCTGCCCCGTTAGGGATAAAGACGTGATAGTATGTATGTTTGTATGTAAGATAGCCTGTAGTACCTGAACGACACTGATGAGGTGCTGCAAATTATACGTGAGCACGAACCCCCACACCGCGACCCGGTACCCGTCATGCAGCCATCGCTTGGTGCGGGACACCTCATTTATCACGATCTTGAAGTACCCAACCTTCGCTAAAGCCTCCAAGTGCGGCCTGAAAGCCTCCAGAGTAGAATAAGTTTCCATTTTGTTTATATACAAAAACAGTTTAATTTCGGTTTTTCCTTTCAGTATTAATTTCTTATCAAGAATTGTATGATGTGAAATTTGGAAAGCTTTATGTCAAAAGCTTTCCCACGTAGCTTTCCGAAGCGAATGGATATTTTCCATGTTTGTAGTTATTGTGATTGTGGCGTATAAGTACGTTATAATTTACTAAATACACAGCATGATGTTCTTTAACCAAAAAATAATTGCAGGCAGAATTGAAATGACAAATCGAAAAAGTTATATTTTCGTCGTACCACCTCGTTTCACTCTCTGTAATTTCCTGCATGTCGTTGTTGAAACTAAAATACAATTACTACAAAGAAAAATAAAAACATGAACTAATAATTCAAAAGTTAAAAGAACGTGTAATGTAAGGTACATTACACGTTCTTTTAACTTTTAAATTATAATAAGCATAAGCATAAGCAAAAGCATACTAATTTTTGTTAGAAAATAAAATCCTGACGAACGCCATCTAGTGATGAGTAGTTGAGCTAGAAATTCTAATTGATATCCGTAGCGCCATCTATTATTTCCTAAAAGAAGCTATGACTTCCAAACGTTAACCCCCAAACACTTTTTTAAACGGCTGAACTGATATTGATCAACAGCTAAAAACCTCCGCAAGAAAGCTTGCTATTACGTAAAATACACAAGAAACATGTTTAAGATCGCAGTTGCGCAAAGGGCCATGGAGCGAGTCATACTCGGTATCAGATTGCAAGACCGGATTCGCAATGTAGAGATCCGGAGTCGAACGAAAGTCCACGACGTGCTATCTAGGGTTGCGAACCTAAAATGGAACTGGGCAGGACACCTGGCTAGAAAGAATGATGGAAGGTGGAGTAAGGCTATTACCGAGTGGTACCCCAGGAATGGGAAACGGAGTGTTGGGCGTCCGGCAGATTGGGTCGATGATATCAAGCGGATTGGTGGAAAAAACTGGATAGCTAGGGCTAGGGATAGGATTCAGTGGCGCAGACAAAAGGAGGCTTATGCCCAGCAGTGGGTCGTTGAGAGCTGACGATGATGATGATGACACAAGAAACTGCATCTTTCTTATGTTTGGAAACGGATGAGTTAAAAACGGGATTATACAGAAAAGAAGTTTATACAATATTAAAAACTAGTAGTTCGCCACGAACTTAGACCTCGCGATTATTATTTCAGAATAATGTATGTACATGATTTAGATGAATTTTACTATCGGTACAGGTTTACCGATATGCGAATTCATGGTTGTGACCAAATTTCCAAAATAGTTGCCAATCACAGCCCTTTCTTCAAATGACTTTCGATCTAGCTCTAAAATGTCAGGAGCACCTTCCAACCATACAATCCCATGGATATGAGGTCTACCGTGATGCTGAAATTCAGTTCTGTACCAGTAATCTTTTACCGAAAAATGACCGATCATTTTTTAAATGACAAAGTCAGCTCGTTGTTGGAAAAACCAGAAAATTATTAATGGGTTTTCGTTTAAAAGTTTATTTTTATTGCCATGGCTCTATGCCGCTGCTCATTGGTTTCTTAAAGCTACTTCGCGGGCTTTGATTGCTGTTGATCTCTTGTTAGTTCGTAGCATAATTACTTAAACTACTACAGAAGCACAGACAAGCAGCGATAGCGATTGAACGAAAGTTCGCTTAACAAAATTGCTAAATTTAATAAACAAGCCTCAAAATAAGCAAAAACTGAAGAATAAAAACTAATAGTAAAATAAGCAAAACCCTTTTATTTTAAGTCGGTTAAATATGATAAAATTTATAGAACCACTTATGAAACTCAAAATCATAACCATAATAGCTATTCAGAGAAATTACTTCGTGGACCCCAGGGGAGATATGTATTTTTAAGAAAGTTGATCAGTAGCCCGGACTGAATTCACCGTTAAATAGTTTGAGTATATTTTGTAAGAGGATTTGTATTGTATATTCGTCACGGCGTCAGCTAGACTTCGCGAGTCACCCTAAACCCGTTTAAGTATAATGTATAAAAAATTTGTTCAGACAAAAAAGTTGTTCAAATAAAAAAATATCGTTTTCATAATGGCAACAAAAAAGTCTAATGACATTTTTGAAAATATTTTGAAATGGCGGATATATGGCAGTTTTAAAATTTTAAACCCCCATATTTCCGCCATTTTGAAAAATTTTGGAAAACTGGCTCGACAAAAAAATTCTATTTAGTTGCTGAACCTGCTTACAAAATTTCATGAGAATCGGTTAAGAAATGCGACCTGTAGGCGAGAACAGACAGACAGACAGACAGACAGACAGACAGACGGACAAAAGAATTTTTGGCTAGTCTCGAAACTGAGACGCTTCGCTCGCTTCGCTCGCTCGGTCAATAATGTCCAAGGTAAAGAAAACTACTTACTTAGTTTTGTTACTATCTGTTCTTTTTATACCTTTCGTTTCCATCAGAAAAAGGGTTTATTAATTTTTCCAATTTAAAAGTAAATAAATGACCCCAAGGTAAGTTCTGAGACTTGCGTAATAGGATACTAAGTACCTGGGCGACATATCTCAAACTTTAACAATTTTTTTTTAAATTTGTCTAATAACAATTAAAAAT
Source organism: Acrobasis consociella (assembly GCA_963555685.1). NCBI lineage: Eukaryota > Metazoa > Arthropoda > Insecta > Lepidoptera > Pyralidae > Acrobasis > Acrobasis consociella. The sequence continues at coordinate 2,203,237 of OY743111.1, read as the reverse complement.
TAAAAAAAAATATATAAACTTGCACATAAAAAAAAAACAAAAGTAAGTCACCGAGTGGGATTCGAACCCGTAACACTCTTTCTAGCGGTCTTAACCCGCTGAGTCAAATGGATAGCGGCCGGTGCGACGAAATTAGCGACCATATTCTGCGTGGAAAGAAAAACGCATGAAAACTCGAAAACACGCGTTTTTCCAAACATAAGACTAACCTTAATCAATTGTTTACCCCCGTATACCAAATTTCAGCGAAATCGTTAGAGCCGTTTCCGCGATCACAGAAATTTATATTCATATATAAATAAATAAATATACAAGAATTGCTCGTTTAAAGGTATAAGATACATACCTTACCTATATGTATAGATAAATATCCAAGACTCAGGTATTTTGAAATAGATCATTTCCCATCTTGACATTTTAAAGTAAATAATTATTGCTTGATTTCCAAAAAGGAGAAGACAATTCGTAGCTGCCTTTTTTTTGTAGGTATAGGTTTGTTCACCGATTCTATTCGAAGACGAATGGACCGATTCGGAAATATTTTTTTTTGTTTGAAATATACTTGACAGGTGGTCTCATAGAAATTTTATCAAAGTCGGTTTTGTAATTTGGAAAACAAAATATTGTAACACCCTGTACCTAAAGTGGGGACGAAGGCATTAATTTCGCAAACAATGTAATGACACCTCAACACCAGTCCCGCTGTCTCAATTAAGTTGTTTGTCTAATTAACACCCCACAACGGCTCGAAAATTTACAACTTGAAATTAAGTGCTTATTAGCATTTTAATGGGCGAGATTTGAGTCATGTTATTAGGCCATCATTATTTTGATTCCTTATTCCACCTGCGCTTACCATTACGCTAAGCGTGGCCTCTGGGTCCTCCGGCCCTGGGCTCTGTCTAACTCGTCAAGGATAAAGACGTGTTAATGTATCTGTGTCTAGGATTTAAAGTTTCCGAAAACTGTTATTTCAGAAAGCTCAGAATAAAACTTTAAACAGGCTGCGTAATTTTTTTTCTAGCTGGATAATTATCATCATCATTTCAGCCGCCTAATAGCCTCTCCACACTCGCGCGCGTACCGCGGCATGATATCGCGTTGCGGATCGCGGTGAAATCAGCGCAAAAACTTCTACAGTTCCACATTCGCAGAAGCTCGCGCCCTATTTACAGTATAGTTCGCACTCTTGACGAGGACGAGGGCGCGAGCTTCTGCGAATGTGGAACTGTAGAAGTTTGGCAGTTTTTTCGCTGATTTCACCGCGATCCGCGCCGCGATTTCACGCCGCGGTACGCGCGCGAGTGTGGAGAGGCTGTAACGTCCACACGTCCTCTGCTGATTACCAAAATGATCGATCAAATGCGCATCCAGCGCTTTCCAGCCCTCGATCAGGTCGTCTGACCTAGCATGGGTGTCCTATCCTGCGCTTCGCTTGCTCTTGAATGGTGCCACGGTCACTATTCGAGAACCTTTTTGCCTCAACGGCCATATCGGTTCGTCGCGCTATGTTCGCGCACTTCAACAAATGGATTAGCTACGCTATGTCAGTGAGCTTTGTTCTGTTACGAATTTCGTTATTTCTGATTCGATCACGTAGGAAAAAACTTTTTAAGGCGTTAAGTGACTTTGAGCCTTCTTATGAGACCCATACCACGTTTCAGAGCCCTAAGTCATCACTGTAAACACATTAGTTTTATGGACAAGAAGACACTGCCTAGCTTCCGGAACGCTGCCCAACCGAGTCGGATTCATCGAAAGACCTCTTCCTTGAAGCTGCTTCCTGCCTGGATTAATTGACCCAGGTAGATATAGGTACTGGTCTACAACTTCGAGAGTGGAGCTCGCAACACAAACAGGTAAGGACGCGACATGGGCATTCGTTTTATTTATGTTCGTTGTAAGGCCCAATTGTTCAAGCTAATTATAAGAATAATTGTCAGATATTTCAAGCTGCATAAGGTAATCTGTCACATAGAAGTATAATACTAGTGTAGACCTTGCGAGTATGTCTTTCAATAGGTACCTTCAACTGTGTAACTACTCACCGCGCACCACAGGACACCATGTATACGCCATTTTAAAAAATCCCAAAAAAAAATTGAAAAAAGTTTCATCATCACCTGCTCACAATTTTACAAAAATCGGTTAAGTAGTGCAACCTGTTCTAGTAAAACAGAAAAAACTGCCGGACAGCTGGAGTTATACAAATGCAAGCAAGCAAGCAAGCACAAGCTAAAACAGAGACGCTCCGAGCTCTATCCTCAGTTGTTATATTAGAAAATTGGCCAGTCACTCTAAACTCTATCGCTCCTGGTCACGACACGCATTGTCAGGAGGTTTCTCTCTCTGCGGGTCTGCGGCCCTAACCGCCAATAACTTGGACCTTGCCCTGTTGCTAGCGGACATCTAGGTTAGGTTTTCTTATGTTTATAATTTGAAGTAGTTTTATATTTTACTCTTTCTTGGTTTCTTACTAAAATCTATGTTAAATAAAGAAAAAAAAATATTAGACGTTTTATTAATTCTATTTATGGTACGAGTAGGTACTTACATAACAAATACTACTTCAATAATATAATATAACATCACATACGAAGTACACGAAGGTGAATTGTGAACATTGATCCAATAAGTTCAGAGTTAATCTAAAACTGTGAATAATGTGTACGAAGATTTTAAGATCTGGGAACAAAAGAAATAAATATTAGTAAGTACATAATTTAAGTAACCATACAGGTATAAGTAGGTAGTAAGGTAAAGTACGTTACCGTTTGCCGTGTGGTTTTCGGCAGAGTAGAATAGGGCCACTCCAACTCCCGTGGATGTCGTAGAAGGCGACTTAGGAAATACAAGCTTAACAAAGCTTATGAACATCAATGAGACCTCACCAACCCGTCTGGCCAGCGAGGAGAGAGTAGGCAAAAATTCTCTGCCTGCTCTGGCCAAGTGTGGCTCCGGCAGTGCAGAGAGGGTCGTGCTCCTGCAGTGGAGACAAAAAGACCTGATGTTGATGATAATGATGAAGTACGTTACATAATATAAGTAAACACAGGTGTCAGAAGGTGTATAAGTAAACACGGTTTGACATCCTTGGGTGACCATTGACATGCATGTTGGACAGACCTGTCTCACTGTATTAAAAACGCAAGTACGTATGGCGGCCATGCCAGCGTGGCTAATCAGTGCGCCAGAAAAGGTAAGCGTTACGCGATAGAAAGAGATGGAATGTCTAGGTTAATATAACTATAGATTATTAGCGTACTTGTACTATTAAGTATTCTGTGGTTTGGAGAAGAAAAGGCGGGAAAGCTGGATGAAGGATGAGGATGCAACCGGGAAAACGCTAAAATGAAGATACATATACATACTTACTATAATGTCTATGTCTCTAAAAGGGGCAGACAGAGCATTTTAGTCTTGCGGCTGTAAGCAGACAGAGCCCAGGGCCGCAAGATCCAAAGGCCACACTTAGCGTGATGGTGGGCGAGAAGGAATCAAAATTATTTCTAACCGCTTCCCTATAAACAAAATTCGCATTTTCACCCATTCCCTCAAGCTTCCACAATATGCGCGGGCCTTTTCCTCAAGCCAGCATGGAAGAAGAAGATACGAAGTATGTACCGTGATAAAGGTATCCAACGTCATAGGCACGAGGTAGCCGATCGTGGGCAAAAAGGGTCGCGCGCAGCACTCCATCATCACCAAGAACTGGCGGCGGAAGGCCGGGCTTGCTGACAACCAGTCGCTGAAGTATACCGCCTGGTTCACGTATTCGCTCTGTACAAAAACAAAACTTTTTTTAGGTTACCTATCACAAACTAGAATTCTTTAGTTACGAATTTGAAAATACCAAAAACGTTTCGTAATTTTTTTATTTTCAATATTTTCATTTGACCGAAATCTCTTATTCCATCTGGTTGAAATTCCGATTTTCGATTGTTATAAGAAAGGTATATGCTTTGTATTGCAACCTAACGTTAAACCGATGATACTATTTCTATATGTTTCATAAAGAAAATAATTATTTAACCTAAAAATTATTTTCCCTATTATTAAAATACAACATGACAAATACCAAATAATTTAAATCATAATTTTGAAATCCAAAATGTTTATATATACAGAGTATATACTTTGTAGTTATGTTCGATTTGTGTGTTTGTCATGTTGTGCGGCTTGGGACGGCCCAAGGGCCACCCCGCCGCAACCTGAACCTACCTATAGCGCTCTGTCACAAGGTTTTTGTTTTAATAAGTAGGTTTAAACACATTTTGTGTTTGTGTGTATTCATGTTGTGCGGCTTGGGGTGGCCCAAGGGCCACCCCGCCGCAACCTGAACCTACCTATAGCGCTCTGTCACAAGGTTTTAGTTTTAATAAGTAGGTTTAAACACATTTTGTGTTTGTGTGTATTCATGTTGTGCGGCTTGGGGTGGCCCAAGGGCCACCCCGCCGCAACCTGAACCTACCTATAGCGCTCTGTCACAAGGTTTTTGTTTAAATAAGTAGGTTTAAACACATTTGTGTTTGTGTGTATTCATGTTGTGCGGCTTGGGGTGGCCCAAGGGCCACCCCGCCGCAACCTGAACCTACCTATAGCGCTCTGTCACAAGGTTTTAGTTTTAATAAGTAGGTTTAAACACATTTTGTGTTTGTGTGTATTCATGTTGTGCGGCTTGGGGTGGCCCAAGGGCCACCCCGCCGCAACCTGAACCTACCTATAGCGCTCTGTCACAAGGTTTTAGTTTTAATAAGTAGGTTTAAACACATTTGTGTTTGTGTGTATTCATGTTGTGCGGCTTGGGGTGGCCCAAGGGCCACCCCGCCGCAACCTGAACCTACCTATAGCGCTCTGTCACAAGGTTTTTGTTTAAATAAGTAGGTTTAAACACATTTGTGTTTGTGTGTATTCATGTTGTGCGGCTTGGGGTGGCCCAAGGGCTACCCCGCCGCAACCTGAACCTACCTATAGCGCTCTGTCACAAGTTTCAAATGTGATATAGAATTATCCAAAAACGTAATGTTTAAATACATAGTGTTAATCTTCTAAAGTAAATCATTTAGCCTGGTAAAATAAATGGAGCAAAAAATCTGTGTAAATAATAATTTGGAAGAAGTTATTTCTATCATTAATACTTCTAGAAAATAAAATTCTTGTTACCAAATAAATTTTCAAATAAAAATTACATATTTTGATTTTCGGTCGATAGTTTTTATAGAAGACGAAAAATATATTTATTGAATTTATATAAGCAGAAAATATGGTAAAGAACCCATTTGGCATTTAAAACTTCGTTGTACCGTTTTCGAACAAATAAAAATCGAAGAAAAACAAATCTAGTTTGTTCGACTGAAAAGAGGGGTGTTATATGTTTTTTTTTTCTACGTGAAGGCAAGTTCTCTCGTGGTGGTCTTAGCTATGTTTGATAAAAATTGGTTGAGCCGTTATAACAAAAATACTAAAAGCAGAATAGAACTAGTGGTTCTGTGATCTGTAGACCTCGCAAGCTTAAAGAGATTGCGGAGCGAAGAAACTTTTTACACCTTATGTTTTTCATAAAATATTAAAATCTCAATAATGTTCGTTCCGCTTATGTTTTCCGCCTTTTTTCCTCCTCTGTTCTTAACAGAAGGAGTTTCATAAACCTGATTTTTGTCAAACGATCAAAATAGAACGGCTCAAAGATGACGTCAGTAAGTCTTTGAGCCCGAGTTCTCTAGACCCAAGGTCGACCACTACCCTGGGTAAAGTCAAGTCTGATGTGGTTGGGCCAGTGTCGTTGTCAAATCTAACCATAACTACCAAAGGGCGATCAATAGGTGATGCATGATTAGGAGCATTCACCAAATCAGTAACAGTTTCAACAGAACCATTTAATAACTCTTTTTTTACCCAGATATTAGTTATTAACATGACCCTGGCGCCAACGTAGAAATACAGAGTTTTCTCCAAAACTTGTGCTTGTTGATCGGCACATGCCTGTACAGCCTCTTTGTTGTTATGGTCAGCCGACACCTTAGCCGTAGGCATGTGAAGGTCCTTTAGTTTATCCATTTCAAATGGGTCCCTATTTCGTTTCAAGAAATGGCGGTCAAATGAGCAAACTGTCCACTTCGTCGCTCATTTCATTCCGTCATACTTGTTATTTCAATAACATTGCAATATTACTGTACCATTTGGTAGACTGATAAAAGTGGGGGAGTCACAGTAAAAGCTTCGAGTATTTTTATTATTATACGAATGTGGACTTAACAATATTTTTGACTCGTCAGGTTAATAATTTATGGACTTTATAATTTAAATAATGTAGCTGAAATGATGATGATGAGGTAAATAATTAAAAATGTTACAGACGTATTTTATCTTTTTTACTGATAAGCAAATAATGACGAAGATAAAGCGCATTTAAATTTAGCATGACGTCACAGTCTAGTACGATTTTCAATAAACGGTGACGTTAATCGCACCCACTCCTTAGTTTCGATTCGCTGTATGTTTATGAATTTTCACTACTTTGTTACTACTTTGTTTTTTTTTTTTAAATTTTTATTTTATTTTTTTATTAGCCTATGCTAGAGTCCCACTGCTGGGCAAAGAACAGGGGAAGCCCCTGTTCTTTCCACTACTTTGATAAACCGACAAAATTTGAGTCTATTATTTTTGGATACTCTCGCTGACAGACTAACTAAAACTAGTGGCTTTGTGAGCTGAAGACCGCGCGAGTCAACCCGACCCGGTAAAGTTTATTGGATAAAAAAGTTGTTCAGACAAAAAGTCACGTATTAAAAAAGGTTTAAAGACATTTTTAAAATATTTTTTGAAATGGCTGAAATATGATATTTTTAAAGTTTTCAACCCTCACATTGCCGCAATTTAAAAATAAATCGAAAAGCTGACTCGACAAAGAAGTTTTGTATAATTTTCAAACTCACAAAATTGGGTATTTTCTTATGCGAAAAATAAATTATTTTGTACTGATAACAAAATAAAACGTCGCAAAATAATGTCAATTGTCTTTATACATATCCATTTTAACGTGATTTTAAATTTAATAATGCAGAAAAACTGATGAGACTCTATGACGTCATCTGCCTGTATTTAATATAAAATCCCATAGAAACTGTTTGTTTTGACGTTTAGAAAAAAGTATCTGATTTGACTCATTGGAAAATAGCGTATTAGGTCCAAAAGAATCGTTTGAGCTCACTGACCTCCCTTGTATATATGGAGGTCAGTGTTTGAGCCGGACAAAGTGACAGCCAGATAAATTGACAGCGGGACAAACTGACAGCCGGACAAAAGCATGTGCCAATTTGGCCAGGTCAATTTACGAGTATATTTGACGGACCCGGACATCCCTATTCTGGCCATATCAGACGGACCCACCTCACTCTTCAGCTGCGTCCCGTAGTAGCAGAAGATGAAGAGCTGCCCCAGCAAGCAGAACAGGTACACGTTTATCGATAAGAACTCCTCCGACAGTATTTCCAGCTGGAAACACTCATATAATTATTATGATCCATAACAAACTATCACATACATATACACGGTGATTTTTTATTGGTTTTGGAGCCGAAGGCCACTTCATAGGCATTGTTAGTAAGACCTAATTAGTTAGTCAAAATAAAAATTCACAAACGAAACATGTTGACTAAAACTCGAAAGTAAAATTGTGAGGTCAATTAGTAGTACCGCCGCCACATGTGACGTGGTAACTACGGGGTCTCGATCGAAAATCTTTTACACAACTATTTTATCTTATGACATACAGAAATTTGAATTACGTATATGTATGGATAGAGGAATTTATTAACTATACGACCTTTTTTTTAAAAATCAATGAAAAGTTAGCGTGTATAATCACACTAATATTATAAAGGCGAAAGTTTGTGAGTGTGTGTGTGTATGTTTGTTACTTCTTCACACGCAAACAAATAAACCAATTTTGATAAAATTTGGTACGCAGGAAGCTGACACCCTGGACACACACACATAGGCTAACACCTATATGAAAACAAACACACCTATATGAAAACAAGAACTAACACCTATATGAAAACAAGAACTAACCTAATAAAAATAATAGACTAAGAGGGGGCCGTATGCAACCCTACCTCATCGAGTAGCAAAATGAGACATATGTAGGGTGTTGCATATTAAAAAGATATGTCTCAATGTACAGGGTTGCCTGGGCATAACCTGGCCCATTTTGTACAGTCTGCAAAAAAGTGATAATATTTTTGGTACGTAAGGCTATCGAAGTTACTTAATACATTCGATAGTCCTTATGAAAAAGTGCCAAAAAGTATAGGGTTGCCTCACCTAATCCTGGCACTTCGTGAGTCAGGCTGGTTTTAAGGTGCCAATTTTTTTTTAAATACCTCGTCATGTAGCAAAATGAAACTCGTGCCATTCGATAGTTCTATTCATCCTCTCAATAATTAATTTAGGCTGCCGGCCCTATACCTGGAGTTTTTCTTAGTCGGCCGAGTTTAATATTAAAAAAAAATTGAATGATGCAAAAACAACGTGGAATTGAGTCTAGTGGATGGTGAATAAGGTTAATAAGATGTAATAACAGATCATGTGTTGGTTTGTATTATAAACAACCTTGTAGAGGAGAAAATACAAATTGGGCCCAAAGTCAAAGTTCCAGCTATCAGGCGGCTATGATTCTTATAGTCAGTACTACTAATGGTTATCATTTATTAGTATGGCAAGAAAACTGTGGGTTATTCTACAACTTTTTTAAATAATCACTTTTTTCTGACTGTACAAAATGCTCCAGGTTAGGCCCAGGCAACCTTGTACATTAAGACATATCTTTTCAATATGCAACACCCTACATATGTCACATTTTGCTACTTGATGAGGTAAGGTTGCATACGGCCCCCTCTTAGTCTATAAATTGCGCTCAACCTAAACTATTCTACTGGTCATTTTACCCCCGAAATCTTGTACATGGTCATGCAAATCTCCCAGGCCATCACCATGAACTGGAAAAACATGGCTTCAAAGAAAACTGACTGCACTTCTTTGAAAAACCTGAAAATAAATGGTTGAAAATTAGAGCGCTCGATCTACCAAAGGTTATTTCCTTCAGGCACGTTCATATTTGTCTCTGCAACAGAATATGTGGTTGGACTAAAACAATTCACTTAAAATTGGCTTTAACATATACCTACTGCTACTACCTCCCTACTTACATGCTGACGCTTACTTGGTCTGAGGCTGACGAATAAAAAGGTTATTTCAAGAGCAAAAATCTCATCTCTAGGATTCCAGGTTCGAATCCTGCCATGATCTGATGATCTAATCATGGAACCGTTGATAAAATCCGGATAAACGTCGACCTCGCCTCGCACCCTTCCTCCGATCTCGCCCTGTCGAGGGTGTTGAGCGGGCGAACACACAAATTGCCGTGTGCACGGAATGATACTCCGCTTCTATGAAGTGCCAAACCTGTGGCCATGCTGCGGATGTTATTTACCAGGCACCTTAGGCCCAACTCACACCGGAATGACAGCGGCTGGCAACCTACTATACGGTCAAACCACCTGTCACCTTTATATCTATGAAATGTATGAATAGATTGAAAAAAACTCGGCCTCTTGTGGACGCGCCGTACCGCTGGCAGTCGCGTGAATTTATTAATGCAGAAAAACTGATATTAAAATCGCTATTTGACTTCAAAACGCATGACGTCACGCTTTTGAATTTCATAGTAAATCTTATAGAAAATGTATGTTTTGACATTTAGAAAAATGTGTCTGATTTGACTTGTGGTCATCTAGAGATTAAAGTGCGCTGCCAGCCACTGCCGTTTCAGAGTGAGTATGCCCTTACTCTGTGACTTGTCTGTAATGCTCGACACATGTCCCAAACCGCTGTTGCAGCATAACATTCATATCTGCATTAATTCCATTCTCCACTCCATCAAATAAATGCTCCAGATTGTGCCGGAGTATCTCGATCTGAACCCTGGCCTGGGAGTAGAGAGACACGATGGTGCAGTCCATGGCGATGTTGGCGAAACCTTGGAATGTTAAGCTCATAGACAAGTACGTCGAGGCTAGTTCAAAACTGAAATAAAACAAAATACGTTTGAGATGAACAGGAATTCACGAACGGGCACAATGATCTTATGCGCTGAAATATTACACAAAGCGAAAAAATTATCCGTACGAAAAAATTGTATAGGAATGTGGTTCGCTTCATTACGCTTTTAAATAAATAAATACGGTCAAATCACACAGATTGAGCTCCGAAGTTACCCGTTACACGTTGTATATATTTTTTCAAAACTAAAAATTTTTTTATTCTGTAAAAATTTGTTTATTGTGGTTACTAAGAATTTTATTAAGTAAATAAAAAAAATACGTGCATATTCTCTATTATGATGAACAGTTAAGTTAACTGTTCATCAAATATAAATTTGTACAGAAACAATCATCATCATCATATCAGCCACAGGAAGTCCACTGCTGGACATAGGCCGCCCCCAAGGATTTCCAAAACGACCGATCGGAAGCGGCCTGCATCCAGCGCCTTCCTGCAACATTGCGTAGGTCGTCTGACCATCTAGCAGGTGGGTGTCCTACGCTGCGCTTGCCGGTACGTGGCCGCCATTCGAGAACCTTTCTGCCCCATCGGCCATCGGTTCTTCGCGCTACGTGCCCCGCCCACTGCCACTTTAATGAGCTAATCCGCTTGGCTATGTCAGTGAACAGAAACAATAGGCGAATTTAACCTTAAAAGTTGTCTACCATTTAACCTTGGCTATATTTCCCGTGTACAGAAAGTACTTATTTAAGAATTTTTACTTACGCAGGTGAATTGCTCGTGTTAAAAGGAAAATAACCAGACAACTTGACATCCTGGCCCCGAGCCTTCTTGGCCAACGGGAAAATGCTAAAGAGCACCCCAGAAACAAAGATGCAGCCGAGGAACCAACGCAGCAGGCGCGCCATCGACGCTGCGTTCCGTTTCATCACAGCCACGGCGTGCGGGGTGGTCGCCGCAAACAGAGGGCCTGTCACAAGAAAGACTAAGTGTTGTGGAACGAAGCTACAAGCGGATTTTAATTAATTTTACCTTCCTTTTTCTTCATTAAATTTCTATTTTCGCTTTGATTTAATTTATCTTTCTGTAAGTGAGATTATCAGAAATCCTCGCACAACTTTTTTGCTAGTATTCTTAAGTTGAATCCGCAATCGGACCGACAGACAGACATGGAGAAACTAAAGGGGTTCCTTGTTTACTACGGAACCCTAAAAACGATGAGTGATATTAGTTCAATGAACTATCGATCCAGACATCCAATTGGATGCTGGCCTTCTATTTAGATTGTATATTCCGCTGTTTGACAAAAGCTCTTGCTACTTGCCATTACTGCTCGGTTTTGTAAAACAGCTGAAAATTGTTTAGCTGGATAAACAAAATATTATATTACAAGATAAAACAGCGGATTATACCATCCAACTGTGACATATGCATACTTACATAGGCGTCTTCAAATGTATTAAAATAATCGGCCAAGTGCGAATTGGATGCGCGCACTAAGGGTTCCGTACCATTGTCTATAAAATATCGCGTTTGTTGTATGGGAGCCCCCCTTAAATATTTATTTTATTTTGATTTTAGTATTTGTCGTTATAGCGGCAACAGAAATACATACTTTGTAAAAATTTCAACTGCCTAGCTATCGCGGTTCTTGAGATACAGCCTGATGACAGACAGACGGACAGACAGCGAAGTCTTAGTAATAGGGTCCCGTTTTTACTCTTTGGGTACGAAACCCTAAAAATCTACATACAACCCAGAACTCAGTTCCGGGCGATGAGAGCACACGCTGTGAGTAAATTTATTTGGCATATTTAAAAAACCCCGACTGTCAAGAACGGCATCTAGTGACGAGTAGCGGAACTACCGATACGACTTGATATTCGTAGCGCCATCTATTATTTGCTAGAGAAAGCCCTGACTTTCAAGCGCTAACCCCCATCAACTATTAAACGGCTGAACTAATTCTCATCAGACATAGCTAAGAACCACCGCAAGGGAAATTCATTTCACGTTAAAAAAATCTCATCGAAATCGGTCCATCCGTTCGAGCGCTACGATGCCACAGACAGACAGACCAACAGACTTTAGCGTCAAACTTATAACTCCCCCCTTTTTGTCAAGGGTTAAAAAGCCCGATCTCGATCATAAATACATAAATAAATAAATATATAGGGACAAATTACACTGATTGAGCTAGCCCCAAAGTAAGTTCGACACTTGTGATATGGGATACTAACTCAACGATACTATATTTTATAACAAATACATAAATAGATAAACATCCAAGACCCAGGACAATTTGAAAAAGGCCATTTTCCAACTTGTCCTGACCGGGGATCGAACCCGGTGCCTCTGGGTGGCGGACTAGCATGATGACCACTACGCCACGGAGGTCGTCAATTATCATAAATTAATCAATTTCACCAATTTCAATAGCTTACCATCAACGATTGCGATAAGTCCCTCAATCCGGCGGGCGCGTACTTCGAAGGTAATCTGCTTGCCCAGACAGCCAACGGTCGTGATCAAAACAAACAGCGTGCCTGCCATCTCCTCGACGTTGCGGGCCTACACACGTACAAACAGAAACACATTCTTACCCTCCTCTACAACATTCTTTTTAACCCAAATTCTCTACAATATCTTAAGGAACATTTCCTTTTATATAAAGATTCAAATGTTGTTTCCGGCAGAGTAGAATTGGGTAGTCAACTAAAATATATAAAAGGGTTAAAGGGTAAAAGGCCTTTAATCGAAAATATAGACAATTTTAAGAAACTAATATAAATAAAAAAATTACGTGTTATCAGGATTTTTTTATTTAATTTTAAACGTTAATTAAGTAAGACCATATTTTAAAATCTGATTAGAGAAAGCTTCTCCTAGAGGCTATTCCTCGAAAAGGATTGCGAGATATTTCAGATATTTTTAAAAATTACTTGACAAGACAATTGGGCCACTCCAAGTCCTCCTGTAGACGCCGTAGATAGGAGTCACTTTTAATCGCTTTTAATCGCCCATTGTACATTTGAATGTTTTTTCTGTGTGTAAAAACAATTTAAGCCTATAAAACAATGACAATCGGGTTAAGGGATTGCCCTGTAGCCTACCTTTATGAATAAGGTCATAGAGTCAGAACGATTACAATTTATTTGTTCACAGGCCTTATGTCAAGGATACTCATGTTAATCTAAAATTCTTTTTTATACCAAGGATAATAAAGAACTTTTGAAGTGGAGAAGACATAGACAAAAATCTGACATCAGTAAAGAAGATGGTAAAAGACACTACCTATTATAATAACTAAATATTATCTATTTTCGTTCAGTGGCTAAAGCGTGAAGTGGTAACCAACAAACAGATATACAAACTCACTTTTGCATTTATAATATTAGTAGGAAGTAGGATTGTGTACCTGAATCAGTGCGATAACGTGCTGCACATTGTACGAGAGCACTAACACCCACACCACAAAGCGGTAGCAGTCGTGGAGGATTCTCTTAGTGCGAGACACGTCTTTCTTCACGATTTTGAAGTACGCAGTCCCGGCTAGAACGTTGAAGTGCGGCCTGAACGCTTCGAAGGTGGGGTAAGACTCCATGATAGAAATTCCCTAGTCCAGAAATGTGCAAACGGCACTTTGCTATGTCTTATCGAGCCGTCGACTTAAATTTTATCCCTCCAATAATTACGTCGCCACTGAGACGCTGGGTAAAAATCATGCTTGGTACTTAGTACTTTACTGAACTAGTTATTAGGGATCGTTCAAGTATTACATAAGCAGAATTTTAGTGATTTTTAACAAAATTACGCAATATTGTCAGTAAATAAGCAAAGCACTACCCATGCACTACCTACCTCCTCCCACCCTCTTTGCTTAGCTTTAGGCGATTAACACACAGCAACGCGCCCCGCTGCGTGGTGCGGGACCGCACTGTATGCAAGTAACTCCAATTGTATAGAAAACACGCATAGTACAAGACACAAGCTCTGCCCGACCTCAAATGTGTTCTTTACGCAGATGATATATCAATAATTATACCTCACAACAATAATATCACAGAACTAAAAATCCTCCTTAATAAAAATTTACATACCATTAAAAATTGGCTTAATAAAAACAACCCAATAATCAATTTAAAAAAAACTAAATTAATAAATTTTAGGCCCTATCAAAAACCAGACTTAATATATCATATAGCTATAAAAACACTGAAATAGAGCGAGTAGACCACTGACCACTGCACATTGCTAGGAATGGAGATTGACACACACTTAAACTGGACAGAACATGTCTCTAAACTTATAAGTAAATTAGCCCGCTTTAGTTATGCGCTATATGAACTTAAAAAATGCACAAATTTAAATATAGGACTTCAAGCATATATTGCATATGCCCACTCGTGGATACAGTACGGTATTGTATTATGGGGTCTCAGTACCGATTCAAATGACGTGTTAGTATCTCAAAAACGATGTATCCGGATACTAGCAAGAATAAAACAAACCGACTGTTGCCGGCCATACTTCGTTAAATATAATATTCTTACCCTTATTGGAATTTACATTTTCGAACTTTGCAAATCTGTAAGACAAAATGAACACCTTTGTACTGTTGCAAAAGACACCTACACCCGCGAATATGACTTAAGGAACAAGAATAATCTGGCCCGACCTGCAGTCCGATTGCAGATGACCAACGAAAGTCCTTACGTCATGTCTATTTTAGTAAATAATAAAGTACCTCCTAATAAAAGGACCATTGTAAAGGATAGCACGTTACTCAGTACATTAAAAAAATATTTAATTAGAAAATGTTATTATACGATTAACGAATACTTCGACGATAAGGAAAATAGATAAATATATAAATATTTTTAGCAAGTGCCTGTTATAAAAGTAGCTTAAAGCTAATTTTTATTAAATGTAGCGCTCTACCAGGGTCTCATGTGCACTTTGTAAACTAAATTTAAGATTTACAATTGTATGTGCATGAAAACATGAAATAAATGAAATATGAAATTATGCGGCGCAGTGTGTTAATCGCCTTAGCTGGAATATTTCAATATCGGCAGCATTTCGCCTCGCTAGTTATTCCTTATTTCACATATAGTATTTCGGAGAATCCCCGAATATAGTTTTCGTTTTCGAGCTAGGGTTGCCATGTCAAATCAGAATTTAAGAAAAATCGTGAGACAGTTCTCACAAATATTGCTGACGCATCATCATCCAACCTCATGTAATCAAAAACCCCCGCCTTTGGTGCTTACGTAAAACTTGAATGAGCCCTTAGATATGTCACCGGAAAAGTGTTTATTCAGGCATTCTCTACAATGCCGAGTTCGTCTAGGAAATTATGAAATATTGTTATTTTGCAGTATTAGTAGCTTAATCTGGTAGGGCTAGCTTTATTAAAAAACATTTTATAAGTTATTTTGTTCTTCTTGAATAGTATCCAACACAATTAAAAAAATATATATAAATAAATAACGTCTATTTTTTTATTATTATATAACGTCTAACAAATGTACTAAAACTATTTTAAGAGTGAATTCAGTCCATGATACTAA
The DNA here is from genome assembly GCA_963555685.1 of Acrobasis consociella. Taxonomy (NCBI): domain Eukaryota; kingdom Metazoa; phylum Arthropoda; class Insecta; order Lepidoptera; family Pyralidae; genus Acrobasis; species Acrobasis consociella. The sequence continues at coordinate 2,187,599 of OY743111.1, read as the reverse complement.
GCAATTTTTCCAACATTCATGGAAATATAAGAAATATTGTTTTGCTCTCCATACAAACTCAGATCAGCTGATCGATCAACTTGTATGGGAGGCAAAAAAAATATTTTCATATTTCGATATAAGTAATATCTGTTCCTTGGGGAAGGTTGTTCAATATCATGGACTGAATTTAGGCTTAAACCGTCTTATTAAAAAAACAGGGCTAACTTTGTTAATAGGTTTAAACCATTATCTACCCAAATCGAGTTGACACTGACAGATGAAATAGTGTCACTTTGCTATATGCCAACTTGATTTGGGCGGATGATGGTTTAAACCTGTAACAAACTAACAAAGTTAGTCCTCGTTTTATAATAAGACGGAAAATGTTAGTTTTCCGGTTATTTTTTTTACACCCTGATAAATATATGAATAAATGTCAAAATTGTATCGTAGTTATCAAGCTATGTCAGATTTGGCAGCTAGAAAAATCTGACAGACACCTTTGGAGAGTTTTTGGCGGGAAGTCAAGGGGTTCAATTGGAGTTTGCTTTAAAATGTTTTGCAAATTTCTTCTAGTGGACTTTATAATATGAAATTGGTGTAGTTTGTTGTTATAAGTGCTCATTCTCATAGTCAATATGTGAAATGTTTAAAGTGGACAATCATAGTGTGGCTGTAGTGATGTTTATTTGCGGACAGCGGTGGGCGTCTTTAGGCGCCGTCCGCCATCAAATCAGCTGTGAAAGCCAGTGGACTCGTAGTCTCGTATAGATTTGTCGCCAGAAGCTCCCTTGAAGCAATCAAAGGACCTATACCAACCTTGGATTGTATAGTTAAGGTAAGGATTAGGAATAAAGAAGAGATAAACAAAGATGGGCTCTAAATGACTACTAGCCAGAGCGGTAAAAATAATTTTAAAAAACCAGACACCTTTGGGAGGTTTTGGAGGGAAGTCAAAGGGTTCAGTTAGAGTTTGCTTTTGTCTGTTGAAATGTTTAAAGTGGACAGTCACAGTAAGGCTGTAGTGATGTTCATTTGCGGACAATGGTGTCGGTGGACGTCTTTAGGCGCCGTCCGCCTCTCAATCGGCTATATATGTATAGATAAATACATCAACCTTTGATTGTATAGTTAGGGTAAGAAATAAAGAAATGAAAAAAAATAAAGGCTCTAAAGAACTAAGTATTCAGAGACGTAAAACTATTATAAAAAAAACACCTCATTTGGCTACACTCAAACACGAAAATCAAACAAACATAAATGTGCTTTTAAGTATATGAACAGGCAGGTAGTAAAAACAAATATGTAAGTAAATAGATGGATAATATAGTTATATATATATATATATATGGTTTGTAAGTGGCTGTCACTTTTTTTAGTAATTATCCGTAGGTATGCATTTTTTCTGAAGGCAGTCTGTCATCGGTGCTATTTCCCCAGAGAATTATTCCGTATGTAAATGTTAGCTATGAGCGAGAATGGACAGGCGTAATAAGCAGTTAAGCGGTTTGTATGTTCGTGCTTTTTTAGGGTTCAGCGCTCGGTAGCTCTTGCAAGTAAAGCGACAGTGGGCATGGTCTGCACTTTGATGGGTGACCATAAGTGGCATAAAAAAATCTCTACCTCGTCCGTGCTTTGGAAGGCACGTATAGGCTGTTGACCCCGGATGTCATCAGTGTACGGCAGTCGTAAAGCTATGTCAGATGCCTTTAGGCAGCTTAAAAAATCTGTCTGTAACAGGCTCTATCTCTTGAATCGTAATTGTTAGACACTTTCCGTCTTATTATAAAACTATATATAATATAATAAGACGGTTTGAATTTTCACCGATTATGTATCTAAAAAAAAGTTAAAAATAAAAGGTCGTAATAAAAGAAACTTGTTTTTTTATTTAACTCGATCTTTTTAACGACATTGACTAAGTTGATACTTTAATTTTTTTATCAAATATACAACTTGTAAGGAACATACCCGTAATAAATGGAACCACGGGCTATACTAGAATTTACTAGATCACTAGGTATAGTATAATAAAATTAAAATAACAGTCAAAAAAACAAAAAAAAAATCGACATTCCCGTACAAATTGCACATTTTCTTAAGGCAATAATGAAATATTTTTTTAATTTTTGTTTGTTCATTTAATTTTTATTATACTGTGGCCGCTATAACAAAAAATACAGAAAAATATTTTTCCAAAACATTGTTCGGAGGTGCTCGACCGGTTTATAAGTTCTCTGAGCGTGTACCGATACGTGAGTGTCGATAGTTTAGTTCCAATTCTGTCAACGTGTGCTTTCCAGTTTACTTTTGTCTAACCATTGTAAAGTATCTCATCATCATCATCAGCTTTCAAAAACCCACTGCTAAGCATAAGCCTCCCTTTGTCTGCGCCGTCCCGTTCTGTCCGCGGCCGCTACCATCCAGTTCTTACCAGCGAGCTGCCTGATATCGTCGACCCACCGAGCCCCTGGACGTCCCACCCTGCGCTTATCATTTCTGGGATACCACTCGGTGGCGGCCTTACTCCACCTAACATCGTTCCTTCTAGCCAAGTGTCCCGCCCAGTTTCACAGAGCTGCAATTCTAGAGAATACGTCATGTACTTTAGTCCGACCACGTTGTGGACTCGGTCTTACACTGGTAACACTTTTGTATTTTGGACGAGCTCGGCGTTCTTGAAGCTACGCAGTGTCTACTGGGTAGCTTCCGGAACGCAGCCGAGTGGGATTCATCGAAAGACATTTTCCTTGAAGTTGGAACTTTCTGCCTGAATCAATTGACCCAGGTAGATAGATATACTGGTCTACAACTTCGAGGGTGGAGCTCCTAACACAAACAGGTAGGGCTTGACATGGCCATTCGAAACTACTTTAATTTTATCCATGTTTGTTTTAAGGCCCATTTTTTCAAGGTGGATAATTGTCAGATAATTCAAGCTGCATAAAGGCATCTCTGACTTTGCTTGACGACTGTTATATTTAATACTAGCTGTACCCGCGGGCCTTTCGGGATAAAGAGTACCCTATGTTCTTCTCTGAGTCTCAAACTATATCCATATCAAAATCATTTATAATATTAGTAGGAAGTAGGATAGGACTAGTGTAGACCATGCGAGAATGTCTTTGTATACATTACAACTGTGTAAATATTCACCGCGGACCTCTATAACCCGTGGCTCTACGATTTTAATTTTTTTTAATTTTTTTTAAACCTGCTCACAATTTACGAAAATCGGTTGAGTAGTAAGAGCTTTTCTTGTAAAATAGAAAAGAGCTGCCGGCAGCCGGAGTTATTTATAAGCAAGCAAGCAAAAGTTGAAACATAGACGCTCCGAGCTCCTCCCCAGAGGTTATATTTAGAAAATTGACCATCATCTCTAAACCCTATCGCTAGTTGGATTGATCAAGGGTGAGATTCAGAAGGCAGTACTCCTGGTCGCGGCACGCATTGTCAGGTTTCTCTCTCAGCGAAACCGCCAATAACTTGGGCCTTGCCCTGTTGCTAGTATGTCTTATATTATACTTTTATAAAGGTTTCTTATTAAAACATACATTAAACGTTCTTTTACCGCCAATACCAGACACAATAGTAAAACAAGGAACGAAGCATTTATTAATACCATGCGGGTCTTGACCGGTTAAATAAAGTAGAGAAAAACAATATTTTTATGTAGACTTTCTAATTATTCTATAGCTTTACATAACAAATACTACTTAAATAATATAATATAACATCACATATAAAGTACACGAAGGTGAATTGTGAATATTAATCCAATAAGTTCAGGGTTAATCTAAAACTGTAAATAATGTGTACGAAGATTTTAAGATCTGGAAACAAAAGAAATAAATATTAGAACATAAGTTAAGTAACCATACAGGTATAACAGTAAGTAGGTAGTAAGTAACTAGTAAGTACGTTACATTATATAAGTTACAAAATGTATTTATTTTAGTAAGTAGTGTACAATAGTTTATATTATGTAGTAATTGTTAATATTTTTCTGAATTATACCCAACCACTTTCCCTTTTACTCATCCCATTATTTTACACCCACCTGAATTCCTCTAAGAACTCAAAGGTTGGCTGTTAGATAATGCTTTTAGCATTAAGTCCGCCTATTGTGCCATACAAATTATATAAACACAGGTGTGTGAAGGTGTATAAGTAAACATGATTAGGCATCCTTGGGTGACCATTGCCATGCATATTATATTTGGAGAAGAAAAAGCGGGAAAGCGGATGAGTATGCAACCGGGAAATCGCTGAGATGAAGACACATGGTCATACTTACTATAACGTGTATATCCCTATATGGGTAGACAGACCTTTTTAGTCTTGCTCTAATAAGAGACCCCAAGGCCACATTTAGCGTGATGGTGGGCCAGCAGGAATCGAAAGGATTCCTGCTGCATCGCCTATAAACATGATTCGCATTTTCGCCCGTTCCCTCGAGTTTCTACGCTCTCAGGCGAGTACGGAAGAAGAAGATACGAAGTATGTACCGTGATAAAGGTATCCAACGTCATAGGCACGAGGTAGCCGATCGTGGGCAAAAAGGGTCGCGCGCAGCACTCCATCATCACCAAGAGCTGGCGGCGGAAGGCCGGGCTTGCTGACAACCAGTCGCTGAAGTATACCGCCTGGTTCACGTTTTCGCTCTGTACAAAAACCAAACGTTTTTTTTACCCCCACAAAAAGGAAGGGAGTCGATGTTGTGGTGGTCTTAGCTATCTTTGATGAAACTCGGTTGAGCCGTTTATATCGGTTGCCGGTATAAAAGATATAATACGCCTGTGTTTGGAAGACACAAACGAATATTAAACAACAGTCTCTCTAGAAACTCCCTCTTTTCGCCGCATTTTTTTTAAATACTACTTTTGGCGCTCACTCACACTAATGCAAAACTGAGCTGACGTCTCGAGAACCGTATCTATTATTCTACGTGTAGCTCAGCTACGTCGTAGCAATGTGCTACGACGTGATGTGTCGTTCCCAAATTCCCGTTTCCGGGGAACGTTCCTCATTCCCGTTTACGGGAATGTTCCCGGGAACATTCCCAATTTCAGGGGAACGTTCCCGTTCTCAATTTTATTTTTTCATCAAATGAATGTTTTCTGCTATAGGTAGTTAAGTATTCTTAATCTTAATGTGTATATTCATCAGCAGATCAAATATCAAAATAATTCATTTTTAACCTATTACCAAGAAAGTCGGCACGTTCAAAGGGCCAATTTCATATTTTTAAAATATTAATGACCATAAAACAATAAAAATGTTTTTTTTTCTCGATTAATAAGATGTTTATTCTATGGAAACGGGTCTCGTTCCCGGCAACAAGGGAACGTTCCCCAGAAATTTGGGAAAGTACCCACATTTTTTGCTAATGTTAGGGATTATTGAAAATATTTAAATTATACCCATCTTAAGAAATGCTTTTACATTAGTTTAATACATTTGCATTGATAAAAAAATTGTCTGAAAAATAAAATTCTAACTTTCCCAAACATTTCCAATTTTTGGGAACGTTCCCGGGAATGATTTTGGAAATCTGGGGAATGTGGGAACGTTTCCGGGAACGGCACATCACTAAATGTAGCAAACTGTAGATAACCAAATTTATCCATTTCAAATGGGTCCCTATTTCGTTATGAAAAATAGGGGTCAAATTAGCAAACTGCCTGTCGCTTATGCCCCATTGAGCTGAACTCATGTTTTTTCAAAACCATTGCAATATTTATGACTGTACCATTTGATAAACTGTTGATAAAATGTGAACTAAAAAACATTTTTGACTCATCAGGTAAATAATTTATGGACTTTGCGGTTGCGACTTATAAAATGTTACATACGTATTTTATCTTTTTTTTACTGATAAGCAAATAATGACGAATATACAGGGCACTTAAATTTAGAATGACGTCACGGTCTAGTACGATTTTCAATAGACGGTGACGTTAATCGCAATAGTTTCGATGTAGTGTATGTTTGTGACTTTTTTCTACTTTGATAAACCAAAAAATATAAGTCTATTAGTTTTGGATACTCTTACTGATAGACTAACTAAAGGTAGTGGCTTTGTGAGCTGTAGACCTTGCGAGTCCACCAGACCCGTTGAAGTTTTTTGGATAAAAACTTGTTCAGACTAAAAAAGTTCTTAAAAAAGGGTTTAATGACATTTTTAAAACATTTTACGAAATGGCTGTAATATGATATTCTTAAAATTTTCAAACCTAACATGGCCGCTTTTTTTTTAATTCGAAAAGGTGACTCGACGACTCGACGCAGAAGTTCTTTATAATTTTCAAACCTTCTCACAAAAGAATCGGTAGAGATGCAGTAGAGTAATGCGACCTCAGAATGCGACCTGAAGTGCCATTTTCGAAACGCGGAGTCATCTAAAGGAATGGTTTTTCCATACAAAAAAATGCTCGTGTAGTGACTCCGCGTTAAAAAAATAGCACCTCTGTCTGTGTGACAGCCAGCCAAACTGACAGCCAGACAAAAGCATATTTGGCCAATCGCAAAACTGAGACGCTTTGCTCGCTCGGTCAATATTTGTCGGAGCCAGTGCACATCCCTATTCTGACCATATCAGACGGACCCACCTCACTCTTGAGCTGCGTCCCGTGGTAGCAGTAAATGAAGACCTGCACCAGCAAGCAGAACAAGTACACGGTTCTCGACAAGAACTCCTCCGACATGATTTCCAGCTGAAAACAACATACATACATACTATCACGTCTTTATCCCTAATGGGGCAGACAGAGCATTTTGGGTCTTGCGGCTCTATGCAGAGCCCAGGGCCGCAAGACTCAAAAGCCACTTTTAGCGTCATGGTGGGCGAGAAGATGGAAAAGCAATCAATACAGTGACGGGTTGCTAGCCGCATCGCCTGTTAAAATGATTCGCATTTTTGCCCATTCCCTCGATCGGCTTTTACGATCTGCGCGGGAAGAGAATCAGCTGGTACATTCTAAGTTTTTTCGTTTCTCCCAGACCAGCATGGTCTGCTGAAAACAAGTATATAATTAATTACATACATATATATTTTCACGCCTGTTTCCCATGGGGGTAGGCAGAGACTATGAGTATTATTACTATACTACTACTATAATTAATATGCTCCATAAAAACTACTACATACTTATATAATCTCACTATCTCACTAATGTAATAGTGTGTGTGTATGTTTGTTACTTCTTCTGCGGGACCAATTTTGATAAAATTTGGTATGCAGGAAGCTGACAGACATGGGTAAGTTACAGGCGAGGGTAACACCGAGGGGCGCAACTAGTATAATCGTTAAAACATACTACATTTATTATTAATAAATAAATAATAAATATATAAGGACAAATTACACTGATTGAGCTAGCCCCAAAGTAAGTTCGAGACTTGTGTTATGGGATACTAACTCAACGATACTATATTTTATAACAAATACATATATAGATACACATTCTAGATCCAGGACAATTTGTAAAAGGCCATAAACTTGTCCTGACCGGGGGTCTAACCCGGGACCTTTGGGTGGCGGACTAACATGTTGACCACTACGCCACGGAGGTCTTCATATATTCACATACTATATCCCTAAAACGGCAGACTGAGCATTTCGGGTCTTACGGCTCTAAGCAGACAAAGCTCAGGGCCGCTAGACTCAAAGGCTACTTTTAAATATACGCTAGGCTCTGAGATATGATATGTCTCTGTTTATGGAGAGTTTAGGCAGGGAATCAAATTCCACCATTTTCAGGATTCCGTAGTATACAATTTACCCTTATGGTTTCGCCATATTTGTCTGTCTGTCTGTTCATCCACAGTTCTAGTCAGAGGCTATAAGTTCTGGAAAGCTGTAATTTGGTATATATTAATAATTTTTATGTTAATTATCCCGCAAAGTGGTAAATTAAAATCGTTAAAATTGTTTTTTGGTGTAGCTCCCATACATAAACGTAGAAGCAATTTTTTTCTCGACTGTGTATGTCCCATCGTGTTGTGTATAGTTGAATTGGTCCTTAAAAAATATAATGCGTTTTTAGGGTTCCGTAGTAAACAAGGAAACCTTAAAGTTTCGCCATGTCTGTCTGTCTGTCTGTCCATCCGCGCCGCGCTTTTATTCAAAGACTATTAGTACTAGAAAGCTATAAATTTTGCCAATTTTAAAATAAAAATTGCCAAAGGTATGAATATCAATCATGGCAAAAAAGTCGTAAAATATACATATATTGTGTTGCTCCCATACAAGTAAAGTGGAAGTCAATTTTTATTTTCTCGAATAACCCATCATGCGGGGTATTATTAAATAGGTCTTCTTTTTTATATTTTAAACTTAGGAACACCATTTTTCGATATATTAATCCATATCTGAAATATTTGGTTTTATAGTGCAAATTTTTATTAGAGTTTAGTGCCTCATTTGGTTTTATAAAAATTTGTAATAGCAAATTTTTGGTAGCGTCACCTCTATCTGCTGATATGTATACGTATATGCATATGTATACGTGAAAAAAAACACGTACGCATATACAAATTTATCTACGGGACCCTATATTGCGCGTGGCCCGCACTTGACCGACATTTCAGTAGGTAAAAAGTATACATACATACATACATAATATCACGCCTGTTTCCCACAGGGGTAGGCAGAGACTATGGACCTCCACTTGCTACGATCCTGACAAACCTCTTTTGCTTCATCTAAACTCATCAATCTCTTCATACATGCCCTTCGGTTACGGGTACTTTTTACCTCTCCTTTTTAGAACGTCTGCAATTTGGTCAAAAGTAATGAAATTTTGGCAATGAAAAGTATAGACACCCAATTTATGCCATACTGTTTTAACCCCCGACAAAAAACATGGTTGTGTTATAAGTTTGACGCTTATGTCTGTCTGTGTGTCTGTTTTACTATTTTAATGCGATTTTGTTTCACGTGAAAACAAGTTCCTTTGCGGTGGATGTTGCATATGTTTAATGAAAATCGATGCAGCCGTTTAAAAGTGATTAAGTTATATCTTGAAAGTCGGGGTTTTCGTAGTTTGCCTGTCAAATAAAAGATGGCGCTACGGAAACGTTACGTTATTATTTAGTTCCTCCGCCCATATTTTATTTGCCTGGCCAAATAAACTTGTATCAAATGTTCATAATCAGTGAATGATTTTCTATTTACAATAAAATTATGGGCTTAAGTTTTAGTGTATATCTGTGCAACGATTACTCGAACGATTTAGATCAGAACTTCGTTTATAAAAAAGTGAATACAGCAGAAAACACCTATATGAAAATAAGAACCTATTACTCGTATAAAACATAAGAAAACACCGTTCTTAGTTAATTTAAACGAATTTATTTTCACTTTCTCACGGAGACTAACAATTGGCGCGAACATGGCGCGAACGGTAACTCTCGGACAACTGTCAGACAAATCTCCGCGCTAGGAAGCAAAGAGAATACATATAATCACTACGTCTAGGAAGGAGCGCATGTTGATTGATTGTGTATAATATAGTGTTGCGTTGCGCCGTCCTCGCCTCAACATAGGTAATCTTCCTATCACTATACACGGTGATTTTTTATTCGTTTTAAAGCCGAAGGCCACTTAATGAGAATCGTTAGTAAGACCACAATATAGATATAATACAGTATTGTATCTTCATACAAACGGTCGGAACGCAAGTTATACCTACGCGCCTCGAAGGTCAGTATACACTTGTTCCGTGACTCGGTATACAAACAGCCGAGAATGCGTCGCCGTGGCGAACGGTGTTTTGATGCAAGCAGTAGTCGTGCGTTAATAATATAGCGAAACACAGACAATATTGTGCTGTTTTTGGTTGTTTAAACTCGTCGGTTAAGCACACAGAGATAACATTTTTTAGGTTACCTCAAAACTCCGAAAGGTAAGAAAGACTAATAAAAATAGTTTTAATATATGTACCTACTAGTATGTTGTTTATTTTTTTAAATAGGTAAGTATTTCCCTTTTTCCACAAATACCTAGATTAAAAAATAAATAAGTGATAATGTTGAAAGACTTAATACATAACACGAGTAAGCTATCTTACCTATGCTCGCGATAAAAAAAACTAGCTAAGTAGTGGTTTCCTAGGCTACATATCTACTTACTGATGTAGGTACTTAGCTACTTACATATATTATTGAAATAAAATATCATTACAAATGATTATAATGTTATTATAACAATTATTACCTACCTTTTAGTTACCTACCTAGTAAGATTTACGCTAAGTAGAACTACCTATAATTTTTAAGTGAGATTTTGTAGTAGGGTTTTGATTGCTGTAGGAAGCGTATGCGATGATATGGTTAATGTTAAGTTACGTTCGCAGCGTTTCAATATGGGATGGTACACAAAAAAAAATTGTTTCGAGTTGCTTCGTGCTGTATGTAGGGATTGTAATCCGACCGGACTGAACAAACCAGAATAACTTACCGTTCCTTTTTAACCGACTTCTAAAAAGGAGGCAATCAATTCGTCGCGATCTTTTTAGGGTTCCGTACCCAAAGGGTAAAAACGGGACCCTATTACTAAGACTTCACTGTCTGTCCGTCTGTCTGTCACCAGGCTGTATCTCAAGAACCGCGATAGCTAGACATTTGAAATTTTCACAAATTATGTATTCCTGTTGCCGCCATAACAACAAATACTAAAAACAAAACAAAATAAATATTTAAGGGATATAAATTTGATAATATTCAAAAACATAATATGTATTTTTATTTAACGCTATCTTTTTCATTTACCTTACAATCACAAAACTAGTTACTCTAGTAGGTACATGAAATTAACCGTTCCTTTACCGTACCGTCAATACCAGACACAATAGTAAGACAATGAACGTGGACATTTATTAATGTCGTGCGGGTCTTGACTGGTTAAATACTGTAGACGGGCAGCCCTAGCGCACGCGTGGCGTAGGTATATTTTTCAAGGACAGCGCCGAGTTGCAATACTGTCTGTACTGTGGTAAGACCTAATTAGCTAGTCAAAATATAAATTCAGAACCTAATTTTTTTGACTAAAACGCGAAAGTAAAATCGTGAGATCAATTAGTAATGCCGCCGCCAGGCACCGCCGGCCGGCCGCGGGGTCACGCGAGTTCACGCGACAGTGTTGAACGAATGTTAGGTACTAACGTGGTCTCGATCGAAAATCATTTTTGTAACTTTTTTATCTTATGTCATACACAAATTTGGATTACGTATATGGATAGAGTAATTTATTTACTATACGACATTTTCTTTTCCAAAGCCAATGAAAAGTCAGCGTGTATATAAATATAAATTGCGCTCGGCCTAAACTATTCTACTGGTCATTTTACCCCCGAAATCGTGTACAGGGTCATGCAAATCACCCAGGCCATCACCAAGAACTGGAAGAACATGGCTTCGAAAAAAACTGACTGCACTTCTTTGAAAAACCTGAAAATAAATGGTTGAAAATTAGAGCGCTCTATCTACCAAAGGTTATTTTCGTTCAGACACGTTCATATTTGTCTCTGCAACAGAATATGTAGTTGGACTAAAACAATTAACTCAAAATTAACTTAAACATATACCTACTACCTACCTACTTAAGTACTTACATGCTCATCTTACTTAGTCTGAGGCTGACGAATAAAAAGGTTATTTCAAGAGCAAAAATCTCATCTCTAAGATTCCAGGTTCGAATCCTGCCATGATCTGATGATCTAATCATATAACCGATCATAAAATCTGGGTATTATACTTAAAGCGAGGTTATTTAGATGATAATGCTCGATAAACGTTACGCCGGCGCCGACGCCATGCCACAGAAATAATATATTTACATATGTATAGAGCAGAATCTTCTAAGGACCCGCGCTATATCCATCCCCGTTCCCCTTCCTCGCACCCCTCCCCCGTCCTCACCCTGTCGAGGGTGTTGAGCGAGCGAACACACACACTGCCGTGTGCACGGAATGATACTCCGCTTCTATGAAGTGCCAAACCTGTGGCCATGCTGCGGATGATATTTACTAGGCACCTTAGGCCCAACTCACACTGGAATGACAGCGGCTGGCAACCTACTATACGGTCAAACCACCTGTCACCTTTATCTATGAAATGCATTAGCTTGGAAAAAACTGAGTCGCAGCTGGCAGTCGCGTGAATTTTGTTTTGTTTAAGCTATTTCGTGCATTTCGCAAATATATGACTGGACCAAATTATTCGGTAAAGTTCATAAAATAAAACGTTACAAAATAGTGTCACTTTTCATTGATCATACATCTTCAAAATGTTTTTAGATTTATTAATGCAGAAAGAGCGCTCATTTCGAGCGCTATTTGACTTCAAAACTTATGACGCTTTTGTATTTCATAGTAAATCTTATAGAAAATGCTTGTTTCGACATTTAGAAAAAAGAGTCTGATTTGACTTGTTGTCATCTAGCAATTAAAGTGCGCTGCCAGCCACTGCCGTTTCAGTGTGAGTATGCCCTTACTCTGTGACTTGTCTATAATGCTCAACACATGTCCCAAACCGCTGTTGCAGCATAACATTCATATCTGCATTAATTCCATTCTCCACTCCATCAAATAGATGCTCCAGATTGTGCCGGAGTATCTCGATCTGAACCCTGGCCTGGGAGTAGAAGGACACGATGGTGCAGTCCATGGTGACGTTGGCGTAACCTTGGAATGTAAAGTTCAGATTCAAGTACATCGAGGCTAGTTCAAAACTGAAATAAAACAAAATACGTTTGAGATGAACAGGAATTCACGAACGTGCACAATGATCATATGCCCTGATATGTTACACAACGTGCAAAAATAATCTATACAAAAATGTGTAGCCTGGGCATTTGTATAGGAATGTTTTTTTTTTTAAATGTTATTTTATGATTATTATAAGTATAATTATCTAGTATATAGTTCGTGGTCCATTTGTTACGCTTATAAATAAATAAATACGGTCGAATCACACAGATTGAGCTCGCCGCGAAGTTAAACGTTGTACTTATATATAATTTATCAAAACTAAAAACCGGCTTATCCCCCAAACTACATAACCGATTTTGATTTCTATGGGACCACCTCGCATATTAAATCGTCCTTAAGTAAGTACCTTTTTCTAAAAATAAGCATCAAATATTTCCTCAAAAAATCTGACGCGCAGTCTAACCTGTGCGAAAGCCGTGTGTTATTTATTTAGTTAATCTTTACTGTTCATCAAATACAAATTGTACAGAAACAATAGGCGAATTTAACGCTAAAAAAGTTACCTAAACTTGGGGATAATTCCCCTGTGTAGAAAGTACTGTTACGAAACTGGGTTCGAGATTTGGAGAAAAACGCCAAAGTTCGTATGAGGGTTTTTATTCACTACGGAACCCAAAGGTTGACACGTGAAGATGGTCTTCCTGATGTCCAAGTCTAAGTCGCGTAGCAGCTGAGGACCAGGTATATCGCCAAAGTTGTCGCAGGTACTTCCACTTGTAGCACTTAGGTAGGTTTCCTTCGCTTCGGTTCGCTTCGAAGTTATCGCTTTCGTAGCTCGTAGTGAACTGGCGGCACACGCATTCGATCGCCTTTTTATATGCGCCGATACAGAGGTCCACACTTTTCTCGAATATTCTCATCACTTGACGAATGTATTTTGATTGACGGGAAACATCGAGACGCCGGTATGTATGTGTGAGTGCGACTAAGCCGACGACCATTCAAAGAACTCTAGCCTTTATGCTATAAAAATATAAGGCCTAGTTTCGCTTCGTTCTTTCTATACGATTCCACTCGCTAACATTCCGAGTCTATCTCGCCAGCAGAGTTCTTACTCGCGAATATTCTACATTTATCTCGTTCGCGACAGTACTTATATAAGAATCTTTACTTACATAGGTGACTTGCTCGTGTCAAAAGGAAAATAACCAGATAACTTGACATCTTGGCCCCGAGCCTTGTTGGCCAGTGGGAAGATGCTAAAGAGCACCGCAGAAACGGTGACGCAGCCGTGGAACCCTCGCAGCAGGCGCGCCATCGAGGCTGTGTTCCGTTTCATCACAGCCACGGCGTGTGGGGCGCTCGCCGCAAACAGAGGGCCTGTGACAAAAAAGTGAGCGTCGTGGAACGACGTTACAAGCGGATTTTAATTAATTTAACCTTCTTTTTTCTTCATAAAATTTCTAATTTTGATTACAATATTTTTCTTTTTATCGTAGTCATGGCATATAGTATAGTATGCAACTCTTGAATAAAACGAATTTACATCGAGGGCTGTGAATGCCGTGATTCACTCGCGTCGCTCAGGATTCTAACACTTGAATCCCCCAAAAAATTCTAGCCCCTAAAAAAGTTTGTAGTGGAAAAATGTCTTCTTCTTCTACCTTGCCTTTTTCCTATTTGGAGTCAGTCTGTATGTCAGCTCCCTCCATAACCTTCTATCCTTTGCCATCTCTGTACTGACCCCCCGTTCCCCCCTATCCGATCCTACGCATTCTTTCCACGTCTTTCTCGGCCTTCTCTTCATCTATCTATCTATCTATACCCATCTGCTTTCAAGACGAACATTTTTTGCCAGGTGTTTGGCATTCCCTCGTGTGGCGTGGCTATGCCAGGTACATCTTTTGGATCCCCCCCGATGTGGTTCCCATCTTGTCGCGATGGGGGGGCTCAGTACCTGCAGTTGCCTCGGCCGCAGGGAAGCTAAGAGGAACCCATTGCCCGAGTTGAGGCTTAGGCCTCCCCGGACCCGGCGGAGGCCATTCCTGGAGGGAATGGCCTGGCTGTGGGGGAAGGGGGGTGACGATGACCCCCCTACCATCACAGCCGTGGTAGGGGTCGCGGGGGAAGAGGAGTGTCGGTGTGTCGTTGCCGCTCGCCCTATCCTCCGCGACCAAGCGCGGCCGTGGCGCTTGGCACGGCATCGGTGGGGCCGCAGGGGAGGAGGAGTGTCGGTGTTACGTTGCCGCTCTCCCTATCCCCTGCGGCCGGCTGTGTGGGCCCCGGTCGCCGTCAGGTGGACTGGGGCAGGGCCTGCTTTCGCAGGCCCCAAATTATGAGGGCTGGTTGGACAGTGGAAACGGGATTCCATCGACCAACGGACAGCCCTCCGGAGTGGAAGGCAGGCGCGTGTGCGTGTCAGCGCGCCTGTCCTTGGGCCAAGAGGCCAAGGCGGCGGTTACTCCGGCCCCTCTGATTCAGCAGAGGGTGCCGTGAGGCCGTTGGCGAGCCGGGGCCGCTTAAGTAGCGGCCGGCCGCGCCGGGGCTGTGGAGCATGAAGAAGCACACGGTCCCGGCCGATAGCGGCTGAGAGGTGACACCGCGGAGTTTTTAGTGGTAACACCACATAACCTTACCGGTGTTCCGTAACCGGTAAGGTATCCGAAGGGATAATCTCCGCGTCAAAAAAAAAAAAAAAAGGTACATCTTTTGGATGAGATGTGTGAACGAAAAATAAAATTTACAGCTGTTTGTGCTGTTGACGCCATATTTGTTTTGGTGATTAGAAATTTAAATCACTTGGCTGAGTCTTGGTCAGTCATCTTCAAAAGGCTGCAATGGCTTTTAATACGCCGAGTTGTTAATAATTGGCCAAGTGCGTGTCGGGTCACACGCAGTGAGGTTTCCGTAGTTGCGATTGCCAACATTGAGTTTATGCCACAAAAAACTAATTTTCTATTAAAATTGTAAGAAATTTTACTTTTCAGAGTACATATTATTAGTGGGTCGCCTATAACTCTTTAATTTGTAACTCCTACTTAGCTGATATCGTTTAAACTTCGTCAGTACCTGGGCGACCGAGCTTCGCTCGGTTACATTTCAAGCATTAACTACTTGCATTTTTTAAAACCTGTCGAAAAACAATAAAAATTAAAAAATTATATATAAACTTGAACATAAAAAAAAACAAAAGTAAATCACCGAGTGGGATTCGTTGGGCGTTGACCGCTGAGCCAGACGGATAGCGCCTGACGGGACGAAATTAGCGACCATATTCTCCGTGGAAAGAAAAACGCATGAAAACCCCAAAAACCGCGTTTTCCTAAACATAAGACTAATCTAGATCGATTGTTTACCCCCGAAAACCCCCATATACCAAATTTCAGCGAAATCGTTAGAGCCGTTTTCGAGATCACAGAAATTTATAAATAAATATAAATATACAAGAATTGCTCGTTTAAAGGTATAAGATAAGATACGTAAATTACAGCTTTCTAGTATTTATAGTCTCTGAGTAAAACCGCAATCGTGCAGACAGACAGATAGACACGGCGAAACTATAAAGGGTTCCTTGTTAACTACGGAACCCTAAAAACAGTGAATTTTTTCTCACGTGTTAAAAAGCCCTATTTAATTTCGATCATATCAATACCAATTTCAATAGCTTACCATCAACGATTGCGATGAGTCCCTCAATCCGGCGGGCGCGTACTTCGAAGGTAAACTGCTTGCCCAGACTGCTAATGGTCGTGAGCAGCAGTAACAGCGTGCCTGCCATCTCCTCGACGTTGCGGGCCTACACACGTACAAACAGAAACACATTCTTACCCTCCTCTACAACATTCTTTTTAACCCAATTTCTCCACAATACTCGTATAAGGAACATTTCCTTTTATATAAAGATTCATTCATTAATTTTCTCCCATGCTGGTCTGGGAGAAATAAAAAAAAACTTAGAATGTACCAGCTGCTTCTCTTCCCAAGCAGATCGTAAAAGCCGATCAAGAGAATGGGCAAAAATGCAAATCAGGTTAACAGGCGATGCGGCTAGCAACCCATCACTGTATTGATTGCTTTTCCATCTTCTCGCCCACCATGACGCTAAAAGTGGCTTTTGGGTCTTGCGGCCCTGGGCTCTGCATAGAACCGCAAGACCCAAAATGCTCTGTCTGCCCCATTAGGGATAAAGACGTGATAGTATGTATGTATGTATGTATAAAGATTCAAATGTTGTTTCCGGCAGAGTAGAATAGGGCCATTCCAAGTCCCCCCGTGGTTGTCGTAGAAGGCGACTTAGGAATACCAGCTAAACAAAGCTTATGAGATCTTCATAACATCAATGAGATCTCTCCAACCCGTCTGGCCAGCGAAGAGAGTGTAGGCCAAGGCTGCTCTAGCCAAGTATAGCTCCGGTAGTACAGACAGGGTCGTGCTTCTGCAGAAAGACCTGGTGACGATGATGAAGGAATTAAACACCCGTCAATTAAGATCATCTTTCAATTCATTTTGTATGTATGTTTTGCACCTAAACCTCTACAACTACTGTCTGCGTACAAATACTAAACCCTGCTAACGTTTCCTCGCTATCTACACGTATCGGTTGTCTGTTGTTTCAAAAAAGAACAGTACTCGATTTGACTGTATATTTCTTTGTGTCTTTTATGTGATATATATCTCGCTTATAGACTGGGGGGCCGTAACATAGACTGAGTCTTCATAGTTCTTAAATCCTGCCCTGCGTACAAAAACGTGTTAACTGAATAGAACATGTGTAGGTCTTTATGCAGCTTCTCGCTTCATATTAGTGCGTTCCCGATTGCATCCTCAGTTGTCTGCTTCGAAGACCCGGGATGCGTTTAACCGCTTTTTCTTCTCTAAACCATCACAGGGAGTGGCGGGTTAAACGCAGCGTTTTCTCTGACTCCGGTCTGGGGTAACACAAGCTGAGGCATTCCTTTGCCTTCTTGCAAACTTTTGTCAAACTATTTTATAACTGTAGTAATTTAAGTATAGCAATAAATGATATTTTATACCAAGGATAATTAAGAATTTTTGAAGTGGAAAAGACATAGCCGAAAATCTGACATCAGTAAAGAAGATGGTAAAAGACACTACCAAACCAAAAGCTCCCCTCAAAGTTACTCTCCTTAGTAATTTTATTATCTTTGCCTACATTGACCCTTATTATGGAAAATGATCTTTTTGATATTTTTCTGTATGGCCTGGGTCTTGGGTGTTTATCGTTGAGTTAGTCCCATAAACCCAAGTCGCAAACTTTTTTTTTTTTAAAGAAAGCACTTATCATTACAGGTTATATACCTAATGCGATGGCGCCGACATTTTAAAATAGCATGCAAATTTATAAAAAAATATACAATAAAAAAAAAATACACTCGATCCTTAAAGTAACATTCAATAATTTATACTTCCTTTCAAATCAATATAATTACAATTTATTTGCAAATCTAATATGAAAGAAGATATAAGGTGACCTTTGCAAATTCACTGAGTGGACACGAAAATATATCGACACGTTCGTGTACTTCATTTATAACGTGAATAGCGCGCACGAGTGGCATCTTTGATAAGAGATTGGTCCGGGCCGCCGGCACCGCCAGCAGGGGCGGCCTTCCCCGTCGCACATATCCATTTGGTACACAAAAGTATAAAAACTGGAGCAATCCCGGTTCCTGTACTGCTCCGCGCAGCAACTTTAGTACGAACTCCACCAATACGAACTCTCTTCTCACCCTTAGCTCATTATACCCAACCATACCCAGTACGAATAATGTTGGGTACATAAGGGGGTAAAATGGGTAAACTCCATATAGTTTCCAGTATAGATGCCTCACGAATTTATTTTGAATACGCTGTAACATGGTATTGTATTTATCTTCATGAGGCGCCCATATGGCTGAGTTACTTTCTAGGAGACTTCTTACTAGTGCGTTATATAACGCTTTGACTGTAGTAATATTTTTGAAGTCTTTGGTTTGTCGTAGTAAGAAACCCAAATTTCTGAAAGCCTTTTTACAGACATTTATTATGTGCTCACTGAAGTTTACTTGAGATGTCATCAGAACTCCAAGATCACGTACCTTTGCAACTCGGTGCATTGGTTCGCCATCTAGTGTATACTGGTAATGGATAGGAGCCCACTTCTTACTGAATGATATAACCGAGCATTTGGATACATTGAAGTAAAGTTTATTTTGGTTACTCCAATGAACCAACCTCTCAATATCTTCCTGAAGCCTTTCACAGTCAGACATGTCTTTTATTTCAATAAATACCTTAATCCGATTTACATCCCTTATAGTCAACATACTGCCTGCGGTCTCTCATATAGTTAGCAAAAAATTGAAGTAGCTCCGGCGTACACCCTACGTCAGCTAACCTCTTGAGTAAGACGTCATTGTCAACGGTGTCGAAGGCCCTTCTTAAATCAAAGTACCCCACATCTACCTGCACGCCAGAGTCTACAGACGGCCTTACTTACTTCGGGGCTAAATAAATCGGTGTGATTTGTCCCTATTTATTATTGATTGACTAGCTGTGCCCATGGGATTCGCTCCCCATGAGAATTTCGGGATAAAAACTATCTTATGTCCTTCCCTGGGTTTCAAACTATATCCATATCAAATTTTTTCTATTTTCGTTCAGTGGTTAAAGCGTGAAGTGGCAACAAAGAAACTAATATAAAAACTCACTTTCGCATTTATAATATTAGTAGGAAGTAGGATTGTGTACCTGAATCAGTGAGATAACATGCTGCACATTGTACGAGAGCACTAACACCCACACCACAAAGCGATAGCAGTCGTGGAGGATTCTCTTAGTGCGAGACACGTCTTTCTTCACGATTTTGAAGTACGCAGTCCCGGCTAGAACGTTGAAGTGCGGCCTGAACGCTTCGAAGGTAGGGTAAGACTCCATGATAGAAATTCCCTAGTCCAGAAATGTGCAAACGGCACTTTGCTATGTCTTATCGAGCCGTCGACTTAAATTTTGTCCCTCCAATAATTACGTCGCCACTGAGACGCTGGGTAAAAATCATGCTTGGTACTTGGTACTTTACTGAACTAGTTATTAGGGATCGTTCAAGTATTACATAAGCAGAATTTTAGTGATTTTTAACCACATTACGCAATATTGTCAGTAAATAAGCAAAGCACTACCCTTGCACTACCTACCTCCTTCCACCCTCTTTGCTTAGCTTTAGGCGATTAACACACAGCAACGCGCCCCGCTGCGTGGTGCGGGGCCGCTCTGTATGCAAGTAACTCTATTTGTATAGAAAACACGCATAGTACAACACACTAACACCGCGTCTACGCGCGTCGTTTTTGTATGGTGGCGCAGTGTGTTAATCGCCTTAGCTGGAATATTTCAATAACGACAGCATTTTGCCTCGCTAGTTATTCCTTATTTCATATCTAGTATTTCGGAGAATCCTCGAATATAGTTTTCGTTTTCGAGCTAGGGTTGCCATGTCAAATCAGAATTTAAGAAAAATCGTAAGACAGTTCGCACAAATATTGCTGACGCATCATCATCCAACCTCATGTAATCAAAAACCCCCACCTTTGGTGCTTACGTATAACTTGAATGAGCCCTTAGACATGTCACCGGAAAAGTGTTTATTCAGGCATTCTCTACAATGCAGAGTTCGTCTAGGAAATTATGAAATATTGTTATTTTGCAGTGTTAGTAGCTTAATCTGGTAGGGCTAGCTTTATTTAAAACATTTTATTTATTGTTAAATGAGTTAAGTATTTTATCCTTCTTGAATAATATCCAACACAATGTAAAAAAATATATAATTATATAAAGTCTAACAAATATACTAATACTATTTTAAGAGTGAATTCAGTCCATGATACTGAGTAATTTTTCCAATATTCATGGAAATATGAGAATCGTATCCAGAGCCGTAAAACTATTACAAAAAAATAAAAATAAACACCTCTGCTGGCTACAACGCACGAACATCAAACAAACATAAATGTGCTTTTAAGTATATGAACAGGCAGATAGTAAAAACAAATATGTAAGTAAATAGATAGATAATAATATGGTTTACAAGTGGCTGTCACTTTTTATCAGTAATTATCCGTAGGTTGCATTTTTTCTGAAGGTTTTGCAGTCAGTCATCGGTGCTATTTCCCCAGAGAATTATTCCGTATGTAAATGTTAGCTATGAGCGAGAATGGACAGGCGTAATAAGCAGTTAAGCGGTTTGTATGTTCGTGCTTTTTTTAGGGTTCAGCGCTCGGTAGCTCTTGCAAGTAAAGCGACAGTGGGCATGGTCTGCACTTTGATGGGTAACCATAAGTGGCATAAAAAAATCTCGACCTCCTCCGTGCTTTATTTCTTTATTTTTTTCGCTTACATGCACTCATACATTACATGGTTAGTAGGTTAATAAGTACATGAACCCTGACCTGACAGGGTGTTGCGAACTAAAAGTATGTTGAGTTGAGTTTATATAATAATAGTGGTTTTAGATTCAGGATATGTCAAAAATTGTTAGTGATTACTTTGAATGTTAGCAGAGATACATAGAACTCTTATGTTATAAATATATATAAATAATAGCCCTTAATTTAAGTTAAGTTTGATTACATTTTAATTTAATTTTAATGAGATGTAGTTTTTGTTAAACCGAACAGCAAATTGCAAAAAAAATAATATTTAGAAGAGGAAAAAAAAAGATAAATATAAATGTCAGTATATTAATGGATGTGGCTTGAGAATTCTTTAAACTAGTTGTGTAATTTGTCTTTTAAGTACTCTTTGACAGAATAATAACCTTTTGTCAATAACAATGCTTTGGAAGGCACGTATAAGCTGTTGACCGGCTGTCATCAGTGTACGGCAGTCGTAAAGCTACGTCATATGCCTGTATGCAGCTTAAAAATCTGTCTGTAACAGGCTCTATCTCTTTAACCGTAATTGTTAGACACTTTCCGTCTTATTACAAAACGCAGACTAACTTTGTTTCTAGGTTTAAACCATTATCCGACCAAATCAAGTTAACGTCTAATAATATGCCATTGTCTCATCTGAAAATGTCAACTTAATTTGGTCGGATAGTGGTTTAAACCTAAAACAAAGTTAGTGTGCGTTTTATAATGATGGTTTAAATTTTCACCGATTATGTATTATTGTGGCCACTATAATAAAAAGAAAAAAGAAAAAAGTTAAAAAAACAAGGAGGTCGTAATACAAGAAACTTGTTTTTTTTTTTTATTTAGCTCAATCTTTTTAACGACATTGGCTAAGTTGATACTTTAATTTTTTTACCAAATATACAAAGTGTAAGGAACATACCCGTAATTAATCGAACCACGGGCTATACTAGATCACTAGGTATAGTATAATAAAATTAAAATAACAGTCAAAAAACAAAAAAAAACGACATTCCTGTACAAATTGCACATTTTCTTAAGGCAAAAATGAAATATTTTTTTATTTTTGTTTGTATTTTTATATATTTTATACTGTGGCCGCTATAACAAAAAATACAGGAAAATATTTTTCCAAAACATTATTCGGAGGTGTGGAACCCTTTAAGTACGAGTCCGACTCGCACTTAACCGGTTTGTAGTTCTCTGAGTGTGTACCTACGTGAGTGTCGATAGTTTAGTTCCAATTCTAATTGACCTCCGTGGCGTAGTGGTCACAATCCTAGTCCGCCACCCAGAGGTTCCGGGTTCGATTCCCGGTCAGGGCAAGTTGGAAAATGGCCTTTTTCAAATTGCCCTGGGTCTTGGATGTTTATCTATATATGTATTTGTTATAAAATATAGTATCGTTGAGTTAGTATCCCATAACACAAGTCTAGAACTTACTTTGGGGCTAGCTCAATCAGTGTAATTTGTCCCTATATATTTATTTATTTATTTAATTCTGTCAACGTGTGCTTTCCAGTTTACTTTTGTCTAACCATTGTAGAGTAGGTACTGTCATCATCATCATCAGCTTTCAAAAACCCAATGCTAGGCCTTTGTCTGCGCCATCCCGTTCTGTCCACGGCCGCTACCATCCAGTTGTTACCAGCGAGCTGCCTGATATCGTCGACCCACCGAACCCCTGGACGTCCCACCCTGCGCGTATCATTTCTGGGATACCACTCGGTGGCGGCCTTACTCCACCTACCACCGTTCCTTCTAGCCAAGTGTCACGCCAAGTTTCACAGAGCTGCAATTCTAGAGAGTACGTCGTGAACTTTAGTCCGACGGCGGATCTCCACGTTGCGGACTCGGTCTTGTAGTTTGATGCCGAGCATGACTCGCTCTATGGCTCTTTGTGAAACCGCAATCTTGTGCATGATTCTTTTTTTAGGGTTCCGTACCCAAAGGGTAAAAACGGGACCCTATTACTAAGACTTCGCTGTCTGTCCGTCTGTCTGTCACCAGGATGTACTTATCTTAAGAACCGCGATAGCTAGCAAGTTGAAATTTTCACATGTTATGTATTTCTGTTGCCGCTATAACAACAAATACTAAAAACAAAATAAAATATATATTTAAGGGGGGCTCCCATACAACAAACGCGATATTTTGTAGATAATGGTACGGAACCCTTAGTGCGCGAATCCGATTCACACTTGGCCGGTTATATTTATTTATTCGGACTACATGGTCCAATTTATGTTAGTAACAATTTTTCTTAAAACTATGTTAGTAATGTTGTGATTACATTTGCATTTTTTTACATTTTTTGATTCAAACTAACGTGAGATACACTCATTAGAGTGAGGTACTCCGCACCGGCTCGGTGCGGTGTACGGGCCTGTAGTCACATTCGCCCTGATGAAGACCTCCGGATGAGGTCGAAACATGTCGGCAGTAGCTGACACTATACGTGAGTAACCCGTTTACTAAATTTAATAACATATACATTTATATAACAGCTCCTATTACAATTTTGCTCCAGTGTGATAGCAGTGTACTGTCGTATTTGGAGCACAGTATCTGCAGAATGTCGTTACTGCTGGCTTGCAATCTGCTTAGCAATGAGGCTACTCGTTTGCGTTTGATGGCGTAAAAGTCGTCTGTAAAAGCTTCAGCAAACATAGTAGATGCACTACAGAAAGGTCCTTTTGTAAGAGTCCACATATGTCCTGTTGTAAGAGTAATGTGATATAACTGAAAGTTCGTCTAACTGTTCAGCACTAATGGCTATACTAAATAATAGGTAGATTCTTCGAATGTCGTTCTATTTTAACTTTAATTACGCGATACAGCGACACAGCGCCCGCGTACGAATGAAGGCATTAATTTTCTAACGATCTAATCACGCCTTCGTGACAATTATGTTGTTTGTCTAATTAACACGATCAGATTTAAACGATAAAATTAAAATAACAGATTCAAGAAACAAAATATTCGTTTTATTTTGTTTTTTATGTATTTCTATTGGTTTAAATTTAGTTTTATTTTAAAGTAACTTAGTGTACCTATTTGTGAAGATAAATAAATTATTTGTATTTATATGTACTTAAATCTGTTATTTCGATTTTTTCTAAGGTATATATTATGAGGCCCTGTACTTCAAATGCCCACTCGGATAAGGAGCAGGGTGATCTGTGAGGCACCCCGCAGACTTTTACATATCTGGTCTGAATGGGGAACGGGGGGCGGGGAATGAACGCCAAATAACGCGGAATGATGAATGGAAAATGGATAATGGTTATGAAACGAAACTCTGCGAATATGTCTATCATTATTTAGTGGCTTGTAATATGTGAGAAGTTACGTATATCTTGGAAAGTTAATAACATTTGGAGACGACAACAATGAAGAGGAACTTGAACGCCGGGTGAACATGAGTTGGAAAAAAATCTGGAGCTTAAAAGAAATACTAAAAAGATCTTTTCCTCTTCACCTGAAAAAGACGGTTATGGACACTAACATCCTATCAACCCTCACATATGGCTGCCAATCATGGACATATAACACTAAAATAAAAACAAAACTAGCAAACTTTCTTCGTCGTGTCGATGACTGAATGTTCCAAATCAAATTATTCCCGACCAGTAGGAGGCCACAGCAACAGCATTGTCTGTGCACTGCATCAAGTCGGCCATTGAACATGAAGCAGGACATGAGGGACAACGGAGAAGGTGCGGCATTGTCTGCCTCGGTTGGCCGCATTGACATTGTGGGTTGTAGTTTGCTCTGTTGGTAAAACCCCATTTTTGTATATTACTCCTGCATCGTCCCACTTGGGTTCTCAGTCTGTTGAGTGACTTCCAGACAGACCATGGCTGGTCGTGGCCTGAGGGCAGTGACTCTGCAGGAGCAATGAACCCCGGAGGTGGAGCACGACTATTTTCCCAAAGACTTAACTTGAAAGAATCCGAAGTTAAAGGGCTAATTGCCTTGGTATTGAGCATAAAGCTATTTCGGCTTATAAGTCTAGAGGCAGGTTTTGGTGGACAGTTATATAGAAGGTGCCTTTTGTCCGTCTCTTGTTTTGATTTTTCGATCGAGCACGCTGCTTCTCTGCGTACGTGGGGTGGAGCTATGCCTGCCAGAGGGTACAGCATTTACTAGCAAACTGCCAAAAAGCGATGGAAAGGAGTGTAATGAAAGTAAGGAAAATCCAAAAGATAAGAAGCGAGCACATAGGAAAAAAGACAAAGTTTACACACAAGATACACAGACAAAAGATGGACAGCAGAAACAACATGATGGAAAGGACCAATAGGAAAGAGAAGAATTGGCCGTCCAAAGAACAGATGGAGCGACGAAATTAAAACACCAACAGGGAAAGATTGGCAAAGCATAGCAAAGAATAGGGAAAAATGGAATCAGCTAAAGGAGAATCACTATACCCAGAGTGGGGTTCCAATGACAGATGAAGTCATAGTTAAATCTTGCATGTAACATTTAGTAAGGTTATTGGAAATAAAGAGGCTTATTATTATTATTATTTTATTTAGTAAATTATCAGTAGTTTAGTCGTAGTTTTGAAAAAATATAACAAAAAGAGGTTTCTTTGGGTTTTTTTAAATCGAGTGAAGTTTGCTAGATTATGTAGCTAAATGCGAATTTGACTAGAATAACTAAGACATATCTATTTTATATTTCAGATGGTTTTAAAACTCAAAAACCCGGCCTACCAAGCCTAGGTGCATAAAAATTTAAAACAAAATTATAAAGTGGCGCCTGTTTTTTAATCATAAATAAGGTGCCTATTGTAAAAATTTTGTTAATCATTAGGACTTATTGTTTTGAATAAGAAAAACAAAATTTATCATTCATTAATGAAGTTGATTTTATATCTTGTCTATACATCTATGGTTAAACAATCCTTGTTTCTTAAAAATATTTTACATTTCACTTACAGAAAAGTCTTAAAACTAGTAAGTACCTGTACCTATACGTTAATTCATTTAATATGTTGGTGAGAGGATTTGACAAAATATACACATTGGTCTGAGCCTGAAAGTCTTTTCTTCTTAAGATTTTGTTTTTTACATATAAATAATTCTGATTCGAAGATTTCAATAAAGCTAGAGGATGCAATTTTAATCTACCTATATGTCAGTACATTTTAAATCTTAACATATCTAAAACTTAATTAGACCGAACATGGCACATCAAATAATTAATTTATTCCCTTTACAGGTCGACGGGTACATAGCGCACCCTAATCAATTCGTATTGTTTCATTTTTACCCATTGAATCTTACACAGTAAAAACAATTTTATGTCTATGGAATTACAATACCTATTCCAAATATAAACTCGTAAATGCCAAAATAATGTTACACTTTGTGATGTTAAGAGTCCCCCGAACCTAGACTTCTCCATACAAACGTAGTCTACGTTTAATTTTGAAACCACATGTCTGATTCCGGTAAAAATTGGTAATTGTAAAGAAATTGCAATTATCTAGGTTTATAACTGGTTTCCCACAGTAAAATTATGAACTGGAAAGAAAATATAACGATTTAGAAGTTTTCCATACTAATGGTCAAAAATGATATAAAACACTATATTCTATTTCAAGTTCATATTTTTAGTGTCGGAAACCAGTTATAAACCTAGATAATTGCAATATCTTTGAAATTACAAAATTTTGTCGAAATCGGACATGTCGTTTTGAAATAAAACGTAGACTACCTACGTTTGTATGGAAAGTTGTATTTTGGTCTAGGGTCGGAGGACTCTTAAAGGATGCGTTTATAGAAATGCCTGACACCCAGTGAAGATCACCTGCTAGGTGGTCAGACGACCTGAGCAAGGTTGCAGGAAAGCGCTAAATGCAGGCCGCTTCAGTTCCGATCACTCGTTTTGAAAATCCTTGTGGGAGGCCTATAGCAGTACACTTCCTGTGGCTTTTATATTTTTATTTTATTTTTTTGTGTGATAAATACGAGATCTGAACATTCTTCATCACCGCTCGTGGATTGAGTAAAATTTGACGTCATCCGCAGAAGTGGCACTTTTCGTCACTTCGTCACTTCTTGCAGATAACGTTTGGACCAAGGTACTTAATTAAATCCAGGATATGTAAGTAGGTACTGGTATATAGTGTGACCACAGTTAATAAACAAATGTCGAGAACCTTCATCTTCATAGACAGTCATACCAAAAACAAAATCATAGAGCCTACAGAGATCATAGCGGCGGTACCGCAAGTGACTTTTGTACGATCTTCCAAATCGGAGCGATAGTAGACGAAGGTCTTTGCTTTGTCCACCTTCTTCTGATGATGATGAGGTGCCAGCTCCGCAAAAGACATGGCGATCCCAATAATCTAAGTCCGAGGAGTTTTTGGTGTCCATAACAAATGCTTGGACCTGAAAAATAAAAAGAAATCGCCAATTATTACATTTATAACAAAAAACCACTTACTTCATTTTTTACCTACTTCAAGAAAGGAGGAGGTTATCAATTCGATTGTATGTATGTGACGCGATATCTTCGGCAACCGAGGACCGATTTGGATGATTCTTTTTTTATTTGAAAACCCTTACTCCCAAGTTGGTCCCATATTCATTTGGTGAAGACACGATGAAGAACTTTGGAGATATGGAAGAAACTCCTGAAAAAAATTGAAGTCGGTTGTTGTTTTTTGCTAAAAATGTAATTATTTTTTAGGAGTTCATCATCATATCTTCAACAAATAAAAGCTTTAAAATAAAAAAAGAATCATCAAAATCGGTTTATAAGTGGCGAAGACATCGCGTAACGAACATACAATATATATATATATATATATATATTTGTATGGTCTCATAGAATTTTTATCAAAATCGGTTGTGCAGTTTGGTGTCGACGTCGGTTTTTAGTTTTGACAAATTATTCTAAAATGTATTTTAGGGGAAAGACAGGCAGTTCGTACTAAAAGAATATTTATTTCAAACTAATAACTGATTTCACCCTCAAACTTCACATCCGATTTCGATGAAATTTATATGGGACTACTTCTAAGTATCTCCGAATAATCGGTGAACATACATAAAAATAAATAAAAGATCTCGACGAATTGATAACCTCCTTTTTGTAAAATAAGTTAAAAATAAATAGAATAAAAAACATACATGCCCGTCCGAAAATGCCAGCAGCAGTACACCCGCGTGAAAAGTTGCGCAAGTCACACCTTTCAGGAATAAGTTGCTGACCTCCTCACACACAGAGTAATTGTTATTGGCAGTTACTGCAACTACAAAAAAAAAGATTATTTTATGCTGAATCTTAAAGGTATTGCGATCAAAACATTATAAAAAACTGAAAAATAATATGTATATCAAAAATAAGTTAAAAGTTATCGAATGAAAAGCTTGCAAATTAAAAATATATTTTTGCTTCTTTTTGGTGACTTTACGAAAAATCTGAAAAGGAATATTAAGTTATCGCTTTAAAATATTGCACTAGGGTTTTAAATTAAAAATATTTTTTTTTTCTTTTAAGTTAAAAAATCGGATTAATCACACTGTGAGTAAGTAACTGTTAGTATTAAATTTGACACTATTTTACTGATCGCTTTTGTACACAGAGCCGACAAACAATAATAATTAATTATTCATGGCTACGATCAATCGCCAGACGTACCTACCTAATATCTGAAGTGCCATTTTCGGAACGCGGAGTCACCTAAACGAATGGTTTTTCCATACAAAAAACCGTTCATTTAGTGTCTCCGCGTTTGGAAAATGGCACCACTGTACCCAAGTGTACTTACGGATAGTTTTCAGAACAGCGTACGAATTGGCGGGATGATAGAAGTCGGGCATCGCAAATGAGGCTAACTTTCTAAAGGCGCGCCTGTCCTCTGACGTCATCCATAGGTCGCCATGTTTAGCCATGAAGTACACTTGTTTCCCACGCGCTGCCATAGACACGAATTCTAAGGAACCATAGAATCTGGCGATGAACTTTGGCTGCCACTCCTCATTGCTCCAAGTAAATGACCGTAAATATTGCTTTTTGCTAAATATGTAGCAACGGTTTTCATCCAACCTGAAACCAAGCAAATGTCTATAGGAATATATTGCATTTCTATCGCAAGAAAACCTATCTGATTCTCCTACCTAAAATTCAGTAGTACCTACATTCATATCTGTGTTTCGGTAGACAATATAATAGTGTCTGCTGAAATACGAAATCACGTTCTTTTCGGATAATCAGGTGATTCAAGCCTGCAATATCTTGATTTGGACTAATCCAACCTCACACGCAAGTAAAATTCAAAATTTTCGGACTCCTTCGTGCTTTGAAAGGCACGTAAAGCCTTTTGGTCCCGGCTGTTTGGCAATCGTCAAGCTAATGTTATGGTAGGTTGAAAAGTCTGGTTGGCGAGCCGGGGCCGCTTAAGTAGCGGCCGGCCGCGCCGGGGCTGTGGGCATGAAGAAGCACACGGTCCCGGCCGATAGCGGCTGAGAGGTGACACCGCGGAGTTTTTAGTGGTAACACCACATAACCTTACCGGTGTCCCGTAACCGGTAAGGTACCAGAAGGGATTTTCTCCGCGTCAAAAAAAAAAGGTTGAATAGTCTGACACCAGCAGTGTTAGCCATTTACAAAAACAATCGCTCCAATAAATTACCCAATTTTACCCAAAACATAAATTAATTTCAAAACATGAAAAAACTTATCATCATTTCAGCCGCACAACGTCCACTGCTGGACATAGGCCTCTCCCAAAGATTTCCAAAATGACCGATCTAGAGCGGCAAAAAACTTATACTTCCTTACAAATGCTCAGGGTTTATTTTCTACGATACGAATGTAAGGAGCATGTAAGTACTCACAGGTACAACATATGTTTATCAGATTCAAACTCGACCAAAGACTCAGGTGTAGGGGGACTCTCATCATCAGCGCTTTTCTTTCCTACCAGTCTTAACTTTGACCCCCCATCAGAATAGACACGTATATCATCAGATTCATCAACAAAATTCATATCTGAAACATGAAAAATATCGTCAAAATTATTAAAACGTCAAATTATTGGTAACAAACTCCATTTTTTATTTTTTCGCAAGAAAAAAGAAAATAATATTTATTTTGATAAAAACAAACCACTAATAATAGAAAGATGTAGAGTCAAAAAGTGTTTAAAGATTAGAAAAATAGTTAAATGTGTAAAGAATAATTACCTGTTATTTCCAATTGAGTACTTTCACACTTTTTTATATCAATCCACTCTGCGTGCTTCTTCGAACAGACATATAGTTTATCTAAAAACAAATATGAGACACAGCACATTTTAATAATTGACTTAAACAATCTAATTTTTACTACATACAAATGATTACCTAGACCACTACACTATTCCATACAAACGTAGTGTACGTTTTATTTCAAAACGACAACATGTCCGATTTCGGCAAAATTTTGTAATTTCTAAGATATTGCAAATATCTAGGATTATAATTGGTTTTCGACGGTAAAAATATGAACATAAAATAGAAAATAGTGTGTTAAGTATATTATCTTTGACCATCCTTTATGGGAAACTTCTACATCCTTATATCCAATTATTACCCTAAATAATTGCAATTTCTTTAAAATTACAATTTTTTACCGAAATCTGACAAGTTTCAAAATAAAACGTAGACTACGTTTGTATGGAAGAGTCTAGGGCAAGGGGATCCTTATGTGGGAATAGCAAGCACTCGTCAACACAAAAAGAGAAAACATTCATCGACTCCCAAATGTTAAATTTAAATTTGCAATATATATTTTTTTAGTTATAGCAAATTTTAAATAAAAGAATTATAAACCTAGTCTTTTATTATGTAAATAGCGTACTAAACATCATTAAGATCAGGTAACATTTAGGAGTGATGCATTGGTTAAGCTACTATGTCAAGTTTGGTATCATATTCGTATGATTTAAGGATGTTAAATTCTAAATTATTTGAACGTTTTTATTTGTAAGTTTCTTTTTTTAATTTATTTAGTTTAATTTAGATTCTATTTCTATTAGTTTTAATTTAATTGTTATAATGTTATATTCTATTAAATACACAAATTGGAATATTTTTAAACAGAAAAATTGCTTGAAAGAGCTCTATTGTCCTTTTGTGCCCGATTACAAAAACTAAAATCGAAAGTAGGGTTTATATCAAAATATTAGATTAATAAGCATGCTGGTCTGGGAGAAATAAAAAAACTAAGAATGTACCAGCTGCTTCTCTTCCCACGCAGATCGTAAAAGCCGATCGAGGGAATGGGCAAAAATGCAAATCATGTTAACAGGCGATGCGGCTAGCAAACCATCACTGTATTGATTGCTTTTTCATCTTCTCGCCTACCATGACGCTAAAAGTGGCTTTTGGGTCTTGCGGCCCTGGGCTCTGCATAGAGCCGCAAGACCCAAAATGCTCTGTCTGCCCCATTAGGGATAAAGACGTGATAGTATGTATGTATGTAGATTAATAAGAACACGTCATAAAAATTTGAAAAAATAAAACATTGTACCTATATACTTAATAATTTTTTAAGTTGACTAATATATTTATTTTAAATATTTTGTCAACCTTAAAAAAATATTAAAAACAAAGTTATATTTTTTTTAACTTTTATGACGTGATTTTGTTAAATATGAAGGGGGTAATTTTTACGACAATTACATACTTAAACATTTTTTTTTTACTTTACAATAAAAAAGTTCAAGAAAATTTGTTGATTATATAATTTTTTATTGCTAGGACAAAGTTCTAAATATAACTTAAACAAATATATTATACCAAGATTATGTAATATTATATTAATATTTGCCTAACTTGTTAAAAAAACTTCAAGATTTGTTTCTAACAGGAATAAATTTTTAAATGTGTTTAGGACACGCCATAATAATATTTTGAACTTTGTGGATAGGTATTTGAAATTTATATATATTTTTTTTTTAATATCCTATATTTTTGGTGTATAATGACCAAAATATTATTCCAGAATTAAAATCTAGACATTCGACATAATTATGCGAAAATAATACCAAATGTAGCTTAGTATATAAAACCTAAACTTACGCATATAACCTCGGACTTCGAAGGCTGAATCCCGCACCTGCATGAAAAAACCAGATGGCTCTACTTCGAAAACCCGTCTTAGAAACACAAAAATCAATCCTTACCTTACAAAAGGAAACCCTTGGTTCAGAAAAAGCTGTGTTCTTCACTTTTTTAGATATTAAAAAAAAGAAAATTCTTTATTCAGCTATAAATTATACACTTACAAACATTTTATAACTAAACACTGAAAGATATACGAACTTAAACATTAACTAAAACTATTAAAACCATTTTATCACTGAAAGTGATGTCCACTCAGCATAAGCTGCAGTGTTTTTGTCGTGTACAGATTCCAATTCCACTGTAACTGTAATACCTTCTTATTCGAATGTATTTTTGATGAGGTTATTTATTTTTATACACTTGATTATACTTCGATAGTAGATATTATCGAAGCATAACTTAGCTCGCCGACTCTGAATCATATTAGGTACAAATGGAACAATAAGTACATAATTTAACACGTTAATGGACAGCAGGACTTCTATAGAACTCATCAATTGTTTTTTCTATTGTGTCTGGCTTAGTGTCCATGAATGAGTTAATACATAAACTATCACGTATTTATCCCTATCACATATCGCATGTACAAATATGTCTGCATGATAATTGTTATGAATAAAAGCGTCGAGGAAAAATCGACAAGTGGCGATTGTGGCGAATATCAAGCAATACATTTTCTCTATGTATCTATGCTTGTATTTATATATGTATATGTGTTTCTCCTGTTACAAGCATCTTCTTGCTTAAAAGGAGGCTCTAGCAACTATAATATTGTTAAAAAATGTTTGGTACCCAATAAAATATGTATGTATTTCATCACTAAGTGCGGGCTGCGGGGTGACATTGTTTTGCCAGATGCCCTTCTTATATTTCGTACTGTCATTATCTTTTATGTCGTATTTGACGACTTCCGTCATCCGTGGCGTAGTGGTCACCATGCTAGTCCGCCACCCAGAGATTCTGAGTTCGATTCCCGGTCAGGGCAAGTTGGAAAATGGCCTTTTTCAAAGTCCTGGGTCTTAGTGTTTATCTATTATGTATTTGTTATAAAAATCTAATAGTATCGTTGAGTTAGTATCCCATAACACAAGTCTCGAACTTACTTTGGGACTGGCTCAATCAGTGTAATTTGTCACTATATTTTTTTTATTATTTATTATTAGCATTAGGTACTCACTAACTCATTTCTACGTGCGTCAAAGTGTTAGTAGATACTTATACTAAAACCTACTTACACTTACACACAAAACTAGAAAGTATTTACTTACCTACTTACTACCTACTAGAAGCAGTCCGTATGGTCTACCTACCCTTATAAATTGTCATCGAGGGAAGATAATCTCCCTGTCCAATATATGCGTGGATGTTCTTTACTTTAACAAATTTCATCCCCTGCACCCACTCCATACTTTTGATGACCACGTCCACCCAATCTAACTTGAAATTTGTTTTCATGTCTACTCCTCCATCGCATAGAGTCTGTTCTGCTATTTTTTGCCAGTCCTAAAAAAAATTGGTATATCTATAAACATATGTGATAAAACAGTAAAAAAAAAGTGTGTCTGTACATTTAATACTTATATTTTTTTTAATGGAGGCGATGGAGACATAGTAATAGAATAAGAATTTAAAAAATGTCTGTTTGTACTGCTAATCTCCGGAAATACTGGAATGATTTGAATGAAACTTTTTTGTTATATAGCTGTTAATCTGGGCAACATATAGGGTACAAATAATTTTGGAAAATGGAACACCTGATGCACAACTATAATGGTAAGAAATATAATAACCGGCCAAATGCGATCCAGACTCGCGCACGAAGGGTTCCGTACCATTATCTATAAAAATCAAGTTTTTTGTATGGGAGCCCTTAAATATTTGTTTATTTTATTTATTTATTATTAAAATAAAAATACAACTATGTAAGTGTTTTGTGAATATTTCAAGTGCCTACCTGTTGCCATTATAGATAGGAAACGAGCGAAAAAGTTTATTTAAAAAAAATATTTTATTGTTTTTTAGTACATGTTGTCATAGCGGCATTAAAAATACATCATCTGTGTGACGGACAGCGTAGTTTTAGTAATAGGGTCCCGTTTTTACCCATTGGATCCCTCAAAATATGTAGAGAAATAAATTAGAACGAATAACTCTGGACTTAATTCGGAGGCATAATACCTACCACCTACTTACACATCATTTTTTTTTCAATATTATTTAGTTCTAAAATAAAACACCTACTTTCATTTAAATAAAGGTATTCTATCCACACGCGCCCGCTGGGCCATCAAGCTCCACTCATCAATGAAAATAGCGTACGATACCAGCGAGCGAAATCAGTCATTTTCAAATTTGCCGCCATTGATATAAAAATACAGGTTATAAAATCTTTGTTTGTACTCACCATGCGAATATCATTTTCTATTATCCTTCTCCATAAGCGGTTCACAAATAAGCACGATGTAATGTCTTTAGCTTCCAATTTTCGGAATATTCTGGTGTAAATTTCAGGGGGACAACAATCCCAGTTATTCACCTCCATTTTTTATCACAAACACAAAAACCAAAACATACGGCGTCGTAGTAACTATATGTAACGGGAATTAACACTAGTAAATAAGCGTACGGCGCAATCAATAGTTTTAACTGAACTGTTAGGGGCAAGCTTGTTGCTTTTGCTATAGAATGACTACCTAATCGCACTTGTTGTTGCATTCACATCTTTATGTAGGAACTATAGCCTGCTATACATGTATTATCTTTCTACGAATCATGCGTAGATGGGCGGAAGGAAAAATATATATAATTCGCTATTTTCCACAACTTAGTTGGATACTTTTTTCTAAACGTTTTCTATAGGATTTGTTTTATATAATATCGACTAATGACGTCATAGTTTCTTGGAGTCTTATATTTGGAGTGAATTAAGTATAAATCAATCTAGATCGGTCATTTTGGAAATCTTTGGGAGAGGCCTATGTCCAGCAGTGGACGCTATGCGGCTGAAATGATGATGATGATGAAGTATAAATCAATTTTTTACAATAAATTTGCGAAAAGTAACTTTATTTTGTTTCGTTTTATAAAAGTACAAAATTATTGATTTTTGACCCATGACAGTACCCAATTCTGGTGTGATCTGACTAGAGATGTGCCGTTGCCGGCAACATTGGCAACATTGGGAATATTGCCGGCAACGCTGCTGGCAAGATTGCCCGAAGTGGCAATTTTGGGGAATTTTGCCTAAATATTGAGAATATTAGATATATTGATTTAAAAAACTCTTTAAATAAATGTATCTAAGCGTATTATATGAGACATCTTAAAAAAATATAGATCCTACATATAAACTGCCAATGTTCCCGGCAATTTACTGGCAATATTGCCGGCAAAATTCCCTGTAAATTGCCGGTACATACAGATTTGTCAATATTACTTATCTTAGGCGAGAAATAATTACTATTTTAAGTAGGTAATCTGAAAAATAAACCGGCCAAGTGTGAGTCGGTCGCCCATTGAGGGTTCCGTTCGTTAAAAAACTTGCAAACTTATATTTGCAGACAAGTTCATATACTTAGTATGAACTTGACTACATGTACCTTTGCTTTATGTTGTGTTGTGACTGCTGTACAATGTTGGCAGTCGGGATTAACGGCTTAACGTGCCTTCCGAAGCACGGAGGGGCTCAAGAAATTTTATGCTACTTGTGGTGACCCATCCAAGTGCAGACCAGTGTTGTTGTATCCGCAACAACTCTGCGACATCCGCGGATGCGGATTATTAAAGGTTCACATCCGCGAATGCGGATGCGAATACGAAGTTTTTTTTACATATTTCAATTAGTACCTACATAAATAACGGTGACTTAAGTTTCTTTGATCGGAAATTTAAAAAAATTGTTAGGCGTGTAGACTTGGCTAATAGAATTACGAACATGAAATTAGAGAGTTCACAGTTCAGGGCGAAATACTAGTTTTAATATTTTTGAAAATATATATCATTCTAGTAGTTTGACCTAAACTGTGAACTAGCATATCCCATATCTTGGCAACCCCTTGACTGATTTAGTTCATGTTCGAACTAAAATATTCTATTTAATACTTGTGCCTACTAAATTTTATTTTCGATTACACCTACTAAATTTAAAATAAACATACATGTATTTTATTCATGTATGTTTGTTCGATAACTCGTGCAAACGCCAGATTATTTATACAGACTCGGAGAACAGCTTCGCTCGCTTCACTCGCTCGTTCTATCTTGGTCTTCACAACAGTATAGTACATAACTTTTAGCCGCTACAGGATCAGCTCTCTTCGCAGCGTTAAACCATTTTTTTCACATTTTTGAATCTCGAGGAACTTGAAAAAACAGCTTTTTTGGTGTTTTTACCGTAGTACTAGTGCAGATAATCACAACACATGACTTTCTTGTGAGCAGATTAGCCATTTTATATCTAATGTGTGTGAAATATTCGTCCAAACGCAGAAATACGCACTAACCGGCCAGCCGGTACGAAACGAACGCAAGTTGTTTAATGACGTCATCAAAGCGTCACGTAGTAATAGGCCGTTTTTTGGTCAGTCAGTTTTAAAGATAAAAAAATAAAAAACAGTATTATTCTAGATGTTTTACACAATTTTAAGAGGTCAACCAGAAAAGAAGTGTTTTTCTTGCGAGCAAAGCTAGCGACGGGTCTACTTGAACAATCCAACGTTTGTATGTATTTATCTTATACCTTTAAACGAGCAATTCTTGTATATATATATATATATATATATATATATATATTTATTTATAAATTTCTGTGATCTCGAAAACGAAAAATTAGTTTTATGTTTGGGAAAACGCGTGTTTTCGAGTTTTCATGCGTTTTTCTTTCCACGCAGAATATGGTCCCTAATTTCGTTGCGCCGCGACCGCCTTGATTTAGCTCAGTGGTTAAGGATAGCGACCGCTAGAAAGAGTGTTACGGGTTCGAATCCCATTCGGTGACTTACTTTTGTTTTTCTTTATGTTTAAGTTTATATATTTTTAATTTACTTTGCATTGTTTTTAGACAAGTTTAAAAAAAATTAGTTAATGTTTGAGATGTAACCGAGCAAAGCTCGGTCGCCCAGGTACTGTATGTTTATTTGACGATAACTTGAGCATCTTTTATCGGATCTTTAGGAAATTTGGTAGGCGTGTCAAAATAAGTTTTTTTTCGTTCGGACATAAGCCAAATCAGTCAAGGGGTTGCCGAAATATGGGGTTCACGAGTTAACAGTTTTAATTAAACAAGCAAGTGAAGTTCTCCGAGTCTACTTGAACTATCCGGCGTTTGTATTTATGTATGTATGTTTGTTCAACTATAACTCGATTAATTGTTTAGTTATAAAACATGAGCCGAATCTGTCAAGAGATTACACTTTAAGTAGATTTTCATTGAAATCCAGCGACTTTTATTCTCTAAATACGCATTCGCATTCGCATCAATCTATGCGAAGCTTTTGCGGATGCAGATGTATAAAGGAAGGCAAATGTTCCGCATTTGCGGATGCGGATACGGCGAGTTCTTTAGGGTTCTATATCCAAAGGGTAAAACCGGGATCCTTACTTCCCTTGAGGACAAATTTTCCGCAACTAGGCCCGAATTTGCCGGTCCCGTTTTGCCGGGATCCTAATACTAAGACTCTGCTGTCCGTCGGTCTGTCTTTCCATGCGCCTGTCTGTCCGTCTGTCTGTAACCAGGCTGTATTCTCATGAAGCGTGATAGCTAGACAGCTGACATTTTTACAAATGATGTATTTCTTTTGCCGCTATAACAACAAATACTAAAAACAGAATAAAATAAAAATTAATACCCTTTAATATTTATTTTATTCTGTTTTTAGCCACACGAAAAACGTGATTTTTTTAACGTTTTTAGCTCAATATTAATAACAGCAAGAGTTAGACGCTTGAAATATTCACAGAATATTTAGTTGTATATGCACTATAAAAATACATAATTAAATTTAAATAAAATAAATATTTAAGGGGGGCCCCCATACAACAAATGTGATTTTTTATAGATAATGGTACGGAACCCTGCGTGCGCGAGTCCGACTTACACCTAGGCGGTTATTTCTTAATAAATTTCAAGTTAATTTACAAAATAATCAGAATTTTGATAAAATAAAGCAATTTAAGTGGATCGGCAATATTGCCAATGTTCCCGGCAAAATGGAAATTTACCGGCAATGGCAAGATTGGAAATATTGCCGGCAACGGGGAATTTGCCGCTCGGCACATCTCTAGATCTGACTAAACGTGTGTGTATATTTGTTTTTTGATTGAATAGTGCTACCTAAAAACACTATAAAAATTGTATAAAAGAATGTTGAACACTTTCCAATGATGAATTCGGTCCTCTTCTTCTTCCTTGCCTTTTCTCTATTTGGGGTCGGCTCTGTATGTCAACTCCTTCCATAACCTATCCTTTGCCATCTCTGTGCTGACCCCCCGTTCCCCCATGTCCAATCTTACGCATTCAGTCCATTACTGAACAACTTACCCCAATGAAAGTGTAGCGACATTCCCCTTAATTAATTTTAGGCTTTCCATACTCGAAACATCTGATCGGTCTTACTACTTACTATTACTACTTAGTTATGAGTAGGTAAATTAAAATTGGATAGGGTAAAAAAGGATACATGGAATAAATGAAATTATTGACTATAAAATAATGTTTATTGATATCAGAAATAAACCATTGGTATTCAGCTCTGTCCAAACATGCCTCTATGCAGTCACTTGCAAACTTGGAATGTGGAAATAAGAAATTCGCGAGCCAAAATATCATGTACAGGCGTGCGCTGCGACCCTCGGATTTACGGACGATACAGGGGCCGTCCACATATGACGCCACGCAAAACTGACTTTTCCAACCCCCCTTATTTACATCCCACCCCCTTTTCATACTACTTTAAAGCTGGGCATTGACGATCAGTTTTTCCCGTCAGTTTAGACATAAAACTGTGGCGTCACTCCAAATGGTTTAATTAGATTTCCCCATTCACTGGCGTCACTCCGACTCTTCAGTTTTCGATTGCTCAATCATCGCGGGCGCCGGGCGCTGCGAGCGGACTGACGCCATTGGAATGACACTCACGGTCAGTTTGGCGCGACGCCGACGGATTTAGGGTAGCCACGGAAAATTTCCGGGCGCGCCGTCAGTTCAAACTCTGGAGCGATGATTCGACACTCACGATCAAATTTTGGATGGACGTCAGTTCAACTGATGGGAAAAACTGATCGTCAATGCCCAGCTTTATAGTGAATTCAGTCCGTGGTAAGGAACATATAGCAAAATCAGCTGATCCGAATTACTATAATAGACAGATAATTCGTTATTTTACAACAACTCAAATCAAATAGTTTTTTCTAACGTGAAAAGAAACATTTTCTATGGGATTTGTATGAGAAAAACTGTACAATGACGTCAGTTTCTTGGAGTCAAATAGCGCTCTTTTTAGCAGTTTTTCTGCAATAATAAATTTAAAATCACGTTAAAATAAATATGTTTTATACCAAGTGACATCATTTTGCGACGTTTAATTATCCTTACAAAATAATTTATTTTTGACTTAGAAAAATACCCAATTTTACAATCTATTAATATTTATCTTACGTATGTATTATAGTTCAGTATCATAGACTGAATTCACCATTTTAAAATAGTTTCAGTCTGTATTATGTTAGAAGTAATATATTTATTTGCACCCCAGTAGTGCCATTTTTGAAACACGTAGTCACTAACCCAACAGTTTTAAACTTCGCGTTTCAAAAATGGCACTTCAGATATGCGTCCGAGCAATGCTCGCGCGTCGCAGCGCACGCCCTAAATACAACGGCGATTTGTACAATCGAATCCTCCGCCAGCGTAGTCGACTTCGTAATTAATGTTAATAATCAACAATGTTGCATTACGCTATATTAAATTTAATTATAAATATTTCTACACTTTCATTTACATTCTCGAGTGTTCCCGTGCCTCTATGGACTACAGGTTTAGAACCAAGATAGTCTTCGTGTCTACAGGTACATGGGCGCACAATACATGCATTTACACAGTGTAACCAATTATACTCTAGGTCTTCTTGTGGTTGTCGTAGAAGGCGACTTAGGAAATACAAGCTAAACAAAGCTTGTCAACTTCAATGAGACCTCTACAACCCGTCTGGCCAACGAGGAGAGTGTAGGCAAAGTCCTTCCGTTGCTCTGGCAAGTATGGCTCTGGTAGTACAGAGGAGGGTCGTGTTCTGTCTGATGGTCTTGAAATCTGAAATTAACCAAGTCCTCATTTACACCTATTTTACACTTTCAAAGTTTAATTATCACTCGATTACTATTTCGGGACACTGTCTCTTGGGGGACGTTTCGTCTTCGGCTGGTTCTTTCCGTTTGAGTGCTTTCGTTTCTGTATCTTCTGTGGAGTGTACTGTATCTTCAGTCTTTTGTTGCGTGTCGGCGAGCCTCTCGTCGGAGACGTCGCTGGCGTCGTCGGCCGACTTGTCGTCGAGGCACTTGTCGCTGGGCAGCGGCGCGTGCTCGGGGTAGTCGTCGGCTGGCTCGAGCCGGTCGCCGGCCTTGGGCGCGGCTTCTGAGGAACTCGTTCGTTTGCTGATGGCTATCCGCGTCGTCAGCGCCCTGTGAAGATGCGCTATGTCTACTGGTGCGCCCTGGAACAAGCAATATTATTCAAATTTGTGCTGATATACATACAATGTTATTTTGTTTCCGCAGAGTAGAATAGGGCCACTCCAAGTCTTCCCTTCGATGTCGTAGAAGGCGACGGAATTACAAGCTAAACAAAGCTTACAATGCTCCAATCCGGCTGGCCAGTGAGAAGAGTGTAGGCCAAGTCCTTTGGCTGCTCAGGCCAAGTATGGCTTTGGTAGTACAGAGATGGTTGTGCTCCTGCAGTGGAGACACAAAGACCTGATGATGACATAGTGTAACCAGAGTTTGTATAGAATGCTACCTACTGTTGCAAAGTAGGTTGACAAACTTGTATAGCAAAAGTCAAAACAAGTACACTGTTTACAAAGTGTGTTCCGTGTCATATTTCGGGTTGTTGTGTAGCAGAGGGTTGTGCTCCTGCAGTGGAGACAAAAAGACCTGATGATGACCATGATGATGATGAAGTATAAAGACACGCAATTTCTCTGTCAAGGGCGAAACTTCTACAAACTTATGCCACAGTTTGTGACATGATGTACTCACCATGATAAGGAACAGTTTGATCTGGTGCTGAGCATCCGCGGCGGTGATGCGCAGCGACTTGGCGGCGGCGCGCTCGGCCACCATGGCGGGCCACACGCGCGTGTTGAGCACGACCCGCAGCGAGCCGGCCACGCGCGCCACCAGCCGCGGCGGCCCGCCGCTCGTGGAGTCGTTGAGCCGCAGCACGCCGCGCCCGCGCTCGCGCCAACTGCTGCTCTCCCACGCGAACAGCCGACATGAGATCTGACATTTAAACAAATGCATTATATCACTCAAAAGCCACAAAATTAATATGAGACATACAGGATGGGATCTCTCAAGGTCCCGGAGAACAAGGGAGAGTTGCAGGGACGGGAAACTCTCCCCCGTTCTCGCCTTGAACTGGGACGCCTATTCCGCGGGACCATAGGAGATTCCATTCTGTATGTAATACTTATATTCTGTGCCCAAACTACACAGACGATAATTGATTAAATTTCTATAGGACCAGCTGACAAGTACATGCTTTCAAACAAAAAAAGAATTTTCCATATCGGTCCAGGTGTCTTTGAATAATCGGCCAACATACATAAAAAAACAAAATTACGAATCGATAATCTCCTTTTAGGAAATCAATTAAAGAAGATAATTGTAGTTATCTAAGTAAAATACCTCATCCCAAACCATCGCGGGGCAAACAGGCCCAAGCTTGTTGCCTAGAAGCCACGCTTAATGTGACTGTTTGATGAGTGATGAAAGGATTAATTCGCGGTGCATATCAAAACACTTCATAAACATCAGTTTGGGAGCTTCACCATCCTTGAGTGATTATTTACATGCCATTTATCTTGGCGAAGAAAAAGGTATTAAGACAAGTTCTGAAGCACTGCTAAGGATACAACCGGGAACACGGTGATATAAAAGAAGACAAATTCGCTATTTTTCAAATCAGATACTTTTATTTAACTTATTGACCGCCATGCATTCCAGACACAATAGTAAAACAATAAAGGTGTATCTAAAATTATACACATGGGGTTGAACGTGTTAAACGTTAAAACAAACATTTTCTAAAGGATTTGTATAAAATATAGACTTATGACGTCATAGTTTCTAGTAAATTGCGATCTTAATGTTAGTTTTCCAAAACGAAAAAACATTCAGTTTCTCAATACTAAATCGGTCTAACGAATTTTGTATGGGAGGATGAAATTTTTTTTATTGAGTATTTCAGTATCATGGACTGAGCTTGCTCTCCTTTGGTGGAACTACCGAATCCTTTTAAACGGCCAAACCGATTTTCATCAAACACAGCTAAGAACTACTGCAAGGGAACTAGCTTCACATAAAAAAATCACATCTAAATCGGTCCATCTCTTTGAACGCTACGATACCACAGATCGACAGAAAGTAGCTTATTACACTCCACTTTTTATCGGGGGTTTAAAATACTAGTAAACTCAGTACCTGTAAAACATTAGTCTCCCCCTCTTCCCCGGTGGTAGTGTAGTTGGTGGTGGGTGGCGGGGGCTGCGCGTGCGAGCGCTCGTACTCCGCGGCCGCCTCGGCTAGTCCCGACCCGCCGCGGGACTCGCTGGGACCCGCCTCTTCCTGAAAACGTCAATTTTACTATTAGAGTTGTTCAGTCCAGAAAAATAAACAAATTGTTATATTGTTTGTAAGGCTTCTTAGCGAATATAATATACTTAGGACAGATTTTCAGGAATTGGCTTTATTCACCATCACTGAAGCCATTGATTGTAATACAAAGCTTTTATTGCAGTACGGCTGATGTCCTTGGAATTTTTGATATTTGACAATATTTTAGTATCATAAACAAAGTTTACAGTGAATTTTCATAACACATAAGCCTTCATTATAGCGCAGTAGGGTAGCAAGTAATTATTAAAAACAGTATTTTTCCTAAAACAATGAACTAAAGTGCTCCTCAAGACGTAGCAAACGAGCTCAAACTTGATGAGGTTATGTTGTTTTATTACAATGTTCCAAAGTCAAAGTCAAAGTCAAAGTCAAAAATTTTTATTCAATGTAGGATAAATTTATCTCTTATTGAAGGTCATATTTTTTAAATATTTTTTTTAGTGCAGAAGCTAAAAACTACTAGCGTTTCGGAACGACAACTGCTGGGAAGATTACGCCGAAAGAAACCCAGTTCCTATGGCAACCCTCTGGCTCCATCATCAGATCAGCTCCATGTCGTTATAATATTGCATTGTCACGCGAGATTTGATTTCAGACAGAATGACAGACAAAGGGACAGGTGAAACTAAATAAAAGCTTGTAAAAACAATGGAACTGGTTAAAGGAGCCCTTCACTAAGAGGCCACTAAAAGAATATTGAATCCAGAATCCCCTAATAAGAATAAGAAAAATCTAAAAAGAATAAATACAATTACAATTAATAAACAAATAATTTCTCAAAACTAAAAACAGACTTCACCCCCAAACTACACAACTGACTTTGATAAAATTGCTATGGAAACAATTTGAAAGTATACCATTTCACACAAAATAAGAATTTTTCAAATTGGTCCAGATGTCATTGAATAATCGGTGAACATACATAAAAAAAAGATCACGACTCCATACTCCTTTTTTTGGAAGTCAGTTAAAAAGCGAAGGTCAAAAAAGGTTCAAGGGACTAAAACAATGTGACACAATATACAAACCTGTACATTTTCCTTTACAGAAGCAGCAGCGCTAGTGAACAACAGTTCTGAAGTGCCATTTGTTGAGCCATGCTCAGCCAAGGATGCTTCCCCATTGTTTAAGTTCTCATTCATGACCACCCGCTCACTTAGGTTCTGACCAAAGACGAATCCTGAAGAAGAACTCGCCGGCTGAGCAGGAGCCGGCACAGTGTTAGCTGTCCTGGCTGTTACATTTGCAGAACCTAAGGGCACGAATTTAGGAACATCGGCGTCGTCTTTTGTTTCTTTTAGTCTGTCCTCAGAAGTGTTCTCTGATTCGTTTGTGCTCTCGGCTTTATCTTCAGATGGCTCGTTTACTTTGAGAAAGGGGTTGGTGCCGGGTTTGAGCTGCGGTGGACGTAGTACTGATCCTGGAAATAAAATTTAATGGATTTTATATAGTTCATTACCCAACTGCATCAGGAGGGTAAATTTTTTTCAGTGTTTGTATTTATGTGCATATTTCTATAGACCACTTTGCAACCTAAACAGTTTAATGGATAAGCTTAAGAGGATAAGGAGAGAGGAGACTTCTAAGTCTGTGTTTTAGATTATCCAAAATCCTAGAAACTGTGATGTAATGTAGAATTTAAATGCACTACATCTTTGTCATTTTTGGTTTCTTAGAGAAAAGAAAAAATATGTGTACATAAAAGATAAAGTGAGATTGTTTTGCTTGTTGACATCACTTTGTTGACACTTCTGTAACCAAACACCCAATGGACAATAA
The DNA here is from genome assembly GCA_963555685.1 of Acrobasis consociella. Taxonomy (NCBI): domain Eukaryota; kingdom Metazoa; phylum Arthropoda; class Insecta; order Lepidoptera; family Pyralidae; genus Acrobasis; species Acrobasis consociella. Next base: position 2,142,692 of record OY743111.1, on the reverse strand, counting down.
TATTTTAGTTGGGTAATCTGCTATCAGTCAATGACTAGCAGATACATTGAAAGTAAGTTTTTCCATGTTCACACATATTCACTAGCAAATATTCTCCTTGACTATGTAGACTTGTTCTAAACTATGTTGACATTGGGATCTCAATACACCTACATAAATTATCATCCGCAAACTTTGAAAATAAGGTATTACCAAATGGATTGCAGCTTTTGTTAGAGCTGGAACTAGATCCCAGGCCAGAGGAGCCGAAGCCTCCAAGCCGAGGTTTGGCCAGCACCACACGGGATTGAGATGACCCATTGCAAAAGTCCTCCATTGGTGTTTTTCCTGGAAAAGAAGCACTGCTGTTCTAATCCCATTTTCATTTATTTTTAGAAATATGATTTCAGGAAAATTTAAAAATTACTTCATGACTTTTCCTTAATGAGAAAGAAATATGTGCTATACATATTTTGTGGTAGAAGCAAAACATGACATGTTATAAGTACATATAAAAATAAATACAGACAATGAAAAGGGTTTTTGTAAAAAAAATACTGAGGAAATACTACATTACTTACCTACTAAATAATATGAACCTCTACATAAATTTAGACAATCGAGGCAGAATTTTAAAAAGTACTTACGTAAAAAATTATATACCTATGTAGAAGCAAATACACCAAGAAAAAACTAAACAACACAAATATGTGCCTACTTCAATACCACAGAACGCCCTTGTTTTGAAATCTACTGAAGTCTGTCAATACTAGAAATATTTAATTCAATTACCTATCTGGAAACTATTATAAGAACATAGAAAGGTACGGTCGTGATTTTCAAAGAACTAAGATAAGAATAACTTCAACCAAAAAGCAAAAATCGACCAAAAAGGAAACAGAAATCAAACAAAAAATTACGTTGATGATGCAGCATGGTCACACTTCGCGATGCATATTTGCAAATGAAAGTAAGGCATTTATATTATAATATGAACTCTTAGATCTAATATATGTAATAATAAAGTGAAATATAAAGCAAATAACTTAATATTTATATAAAATTAGGGAAAAGTTACCTTGCTTCGCGTCTGCCATTGTGAATTTTTTTACATGGCCGAATTTTGAAATGTTGCCAACATACAACAAAAACTTTGTACCAAAGCAAAGCAGATTTCTACTATAACCACAGAATACATAATAGTACAAGTACAGAAGATTCACTCGGAAAAATAAATTAAAGGAATAGCGAATCTCGCTACGATACTCAGATCAAAGAGTATATAATCACTCCGACTCAGATCGCACAACGCTAATAACCTACAGTTTTAGCGGCGATTACACTTCACGATCTGTCGGGCCGATAAGCAGGGGCGACAGACAGGGCGTTGTGATTACACTGCACCAGATCGCCTCCCTAACTCAGTTGTCAGCCGAACTTGATGTTGAAAGAGTGCTTGCCAAAATTCAAATATTGGTCAAGTGCGTGTCGCTTTTGACGCAACTGCGGGTGTAAATGTGAAAAAAATAGAAAATGCCGGAGTAAAGAGTATCGTTTTAAGAAATATATATGTATTTATTTTAAGTTCATATCAGAAGTGCCATTTTTGAAACGCGGAGTCACTACACGAACTGTTTTTTGTATAGAAACATCATTTGTTTTGGAGACTCCGCGTTTCAAAAATGGCACTTCTGAACGCCCTGACTCGTGGACAGCGATTACATCACCCGACTTACTCCCTAAATAGGGAAACTCGGGGCTTCCCGACCGCCCTGGTCGGGAAGCCCCGATCACCCGATATCGGGACACTGCCTACCTAACAGCGATTACACTTCCCGATTTAGGGCGCCTGCGTGAAATCGTCCCCGACGAATCGTGAAGTGTAATCGCGGCTTCCACCTAGACATTCCATCGTTCCATTTCTATCGCGTAACGCTTACCTTTTCTGGCGCACTGAATAGCCACGCTGGTGTGGCCGCCGTACGTACTTGCGTTTTTAATACCTACCGCGGAGTGAGAAAGGCTTTTTTTTTTATACGGAGGAAAGATCCCTGTTACGGATACCCATCAGCCTGCGGGGGAGGCTGTCGGGTTATGTGGTACTAAAAAACCTCCGGAGTTCCACCTCAACCGCCTTTGCCGGGGACACGGGAAAGGAAATACAACCGCGAACCCCGGCGCGGTTGGCCGCCGAAGCAGCCCCTCCTCGGGGGCGTCTGAGCGCCCCCCCACTCACCAAGTAGGCGCGTTCGGAACTCACGGACGCGCCGTACCTCCTCGGGCCAATTGAAAGGCGGCGAACTCCCACGCAGTCCACCGCCTGTGGGCCCATGGGACCCAGATAAACCGGCTCCCAGCGGCGGAGAAGATGTGAGGCTCCGCCGCTTACCTCTCGCCGCAAACGCGGTGCGGCACCGCTCGGCCACGGAGGACAGGGAGAGCGGCAACGTAGCACCGACACTCCCTGACCTCCGCGACCGATCATCAACCACAGCCACGGCGGTGTGGCCCCGCCTGAAGCGCCGGGAGAGCAATGAAACATTCCCCTCCCGGCAGCCCCACCCTGGGTGGGGGGAGAACTTCCCACTCCCCCGCCGCCCCAATGTTGGCGCTCACTGTTGGCGCTAACCGCAGGAGCGCCCCCTCGCGGGTTCCTCTTGGCTTCCCCGTGGCTCCACGGTACCACGGGTACTGAGCCCCTCCGGTACGACAAACCGGGAACCCATTGGGGGGGAGTGAGAAAGGCCTGCTATATGTAACTCTTTCAACGAACGGTTCAACCCCTTTTTTTTCATCAAATCAAACATAGCTAAGAACGAAGAACCATCTCGATCAGAGATATGGGACTTAATTTCGATCAAGTCAGCTTTCAAACAAAAATAACTAAATTGAAATCATCTAGTTTTAGTACTTTTAGTTAATGTTTAAGTTCGTATAAATTTATAAATAATAAATAAATATCTAAAGGGACAAATTACACTGATTGAGCTAGCCCCAAAGTAAGTTCAAGACTTGTGTTATGGGATACTACCTCAACGATACTATATTTTATAACAAATACATAATTCAGTGTTTAGTTATAATGTTTGTAAGTATAATTTATCGAATGGCGGCCAACCACGCACAGGCGCGAAGCGTAGGATACCCGTCGTCGTCAGACCACCACAAGGTGGTCTGACGACCTTACCAAGATCGCTGGAAGGAAGGCGCTGGATGCAAGCCGCTCTAGATCGGTCATTTTGGAAATCTTTAGGAGAGGCCTATGTCCAGCAGTAGACGTTATGCGGCTGATGATAATTTATCGCGGAATAAAGATTTTACTATTTCTATATATTTGTTTAGGCGCTGAGCTACGCTTACACATACAGATACAAGTCTCAGATGCGTGTCTATTTAACTGCTGTATTGTATATCTAGAGATGGGCGGTGGGCACTGACCTCCATATATACAAGTTATATGGAGGTCAGTGGCGGTGGATAAATACCCAATCTACCCATTTGGGAACATACAAATCAACAGGTCTAAGTTTACACTTTTTGCTGGCAAACGTAAGTAGACCTAATAACATGTTATAATGAGCACCCTCATTCATGTATAGAGAGTTGGTATCTTTGACTGCTCATCCAAGAGCCAAAACTACTGATTTCGGGGTTGGTCTCGGAACAAAAGATATTCGTTTAGACGAGTTCTTCGATCCCCCATCAAATTGTTATAACATTTCCCACAAAATAGTATGCCGGGTATTTACCCGTTGCATGGAAACATACAACTTAACAGGTCTAAGTTTTCATTTTTTGCTGGCAAACGTAAGTAGACCTAAAAAGATGTTAAAATGAGCAATCAGACATCAAATGCGATGTCAATATACGAGCACCCTCATACATGTATAGAGAGTTGGTATCTTTGACTGCTCATCCAAGAGCCAAAACTACTGATTTTGGGGTTGGTCTCGGAACAAAAGATATTCGTTTAGACGAGTTCTTCGATCCCCCATCAAATTGTTATAACACAAAATAGTATGCCGGGTATTTACCCGTATCTACCCGTTGTATGGGAACATACAAATTTACAGGTCTAAGTTTACATTTTTTGCTGGCAAACGTAAGTAGACCTAAAAAGATGTTAAAATGAGCAATCAGACATTAAATGCGATGTCAATATACGAGCACCCTCATACAAATATAGAGAGTAGGTATCTTTGACTGCTTATCCAAGAGCCAAAACTACTGATTTCGGGGTTGGTCTCGGAACAAAAGATATTCGTATTGACTAGTTCTTCGATCCTCCATCAACTTGTTATAACATTTCCCACAAAAAAGTATGCCGGGTATTTACCCGTATCTACCCGTTGTATGGGAACATACAAATTGACAGGTCTATGTTTACATTTTTTGCTGGCAAAGGTAAGTAGACCTAATTATATGTTTAAATAAGCAATCAGATAACAAATAAGATGACATCTGTATATTTAATATGGATAGCATCAGTGATTTTAATCTTTGTTATTTTTTCTTTTAGAGATATTTATTGTTTTATACATTATGTAACCTTTTTGTACATTTCTATACATAAATAGTGGACTCACACTAATTTTTAAATAAATATTCCAATCTACCCACCCAAACGGGGAGATACGGGTATATACCCGGTGCATATCGGGTAAATACCCAAGCGTGGGTAAATACCCGGGTAGACCGGATAGCCCATCTCTACCACCACAATCCAAAACTTTTGTAAATAAAAGCTGGTAACATTACTCATTGTGTCGTTTTCAAATGTCTGTGTCAGTGTCATGTTATCTTATTCTAAAAGTGTCACGCCAGCTGTCAAAGTGGCTCGCCTTGAGGTTGTTGTGCGATAGCGATTGAAATTTTTCTGTTTTTGGTGTTTTACGTAAATTCTACGTCACAATCGTGTTAAAAGTTCTTATCTTTGAAAAACTTAATATTATTAGATCCTGATTATCGCATAATATCTATAAAGAAACCGGTCTTATGACTTTGAAATCCTCTAATCGTGACTGACTACGAATGAACAAAATTACAACATTCCTCGTAGAATCCTTGGATGTACCTAATTAAAGCGCTACAAAAACTTATGCACTAGAAGAATTGCTACTTTGATTTGTGTTTATTCATTCTTTTATCTAATCAGACTGTACACATTGTCTCTACGGTTTACGATAATATGTTACGAAGATTTTGAGTTGAAAAAGTGGATAATAATTATTATTTTAACTCCGATTGAATTAAATAGGTAAGTTCATGTCGTATTTCTTTTTAGTCTATCATTATATCTTGTGGAAGAACTCGAAAAAGCAATGTTCTTATCACTTACAATAAGTATTAAAGTTTTCTCGGACTGGGAACGGGGCACGCGGGTGACCTACGCTACGCGTTGTGCATAAATTATGTCCTCAATTGTACTTTTTTTTTACAATTTCACTATAATGCCCGATTTTCTACTAAATTAGGTTAGGTATATTAAAGTTACAATATACACTGCAATTTCTTTATACATTAAATATAGGTACATGCTAGATAGATCAATCAAATAAACATCATTTTGTTATAAATATGCATCATTATCTTCATCAAACCTGACACCTTAAAATATTTATACAGGACGCTTGTGTGAAGATACAGATCCACTGTATAGAGAACCTTTGAATAACTTGGAGTAATGTGGCGCTCCCACCATAACCCATTCTTGGATATACCAGTTATAGTCTTGACCAAGTTTCTAGTCACCCACTAGATCGCCCCTCAAACGAGCCAACAATTGCCAGCGACGATGCAACACTGGTGCAGGCAACAGGTTGTTGAGAGGTGTGCTGTGCCTTCTCCAAAGTTACAGCATTATAGAATTACATGAACTACCTGCACACCTTACCTTTTGAGCACCATTGCCCACTTTTGTTAAAATAAATAAATATATAGGGACAAATTATACAGATTGAGCTAGCCCCAAAATAAGTTCGAGACTTGTGTTATGGGATACTAACTCAATGATACTATATTTTATAACAAACACATATATAGATAAACATCCAAGACCCAGGACAATTTGAAAAGGCCATTTTCCAACTTGCCCTAACTGGGGCTCGAACCCAGGACCTCTGGGTGGAGGACCAGCATGACGAACACTGCGCCGCGGAGGTCGTCATATTAAAAATAGTTTTATTAATATTGTAAAATAGTTGTGTGGCTGAGATGCCATTGACAACAAAAGTGGTCAAAATTGTACTATTTTTACTAGGCTTTGTGTCAAATGTAAAATAATAGTGCTAGCGTGCAAAATAATTAATAAAATAAATATATATAAACAAATTACACTAATTAAGCTAGCCCCACAGTAAGTTCGAGACTTGTGTTATGGGATACTAACTCAACGATGCTCCCATGCTGGTCTGGGAGAAATGAAAAAACTTAGAATGTACCAGTTGCTTCTCTTCCCGCGCAGATCGTAAAAGCCGATCGAGGGAATGGGCAAAAATGCGAATCATGTTAGCAGGCGATGCGGCTAGCAACCCATCACTGTATTGATTGCTTTTCCATCTTCCCGCCCACCATGACGCTAAAAGTGGCTTTTGGGTCTTGCGGCCCTGGGCTCTGCATAGAGCCGCAAGACCCAAAATGCTCTGTCTGCCCCATTAGGGATAAAGACGTGATAGTATGTATGTATGAAACTCAACGATACTAAAATATAAAACTTTGGGCTTACACTCATTGGCTTCAGAGTGTGGCAAAGAAATAAACATTACCCTTCTTCTGACGCAGTTGTGTAAAAACTAACATCAACATGCAATGTAGAAGTTTTAATTTTTATTTCGAAAAATAATATTAGTTAGTTTTAATTACATATTTCTATTGATATTGTTTATGTCATGTTGTATCATAGGCACATTAACTACACTAAATAGAAAATACTGTAAATAGGTACTCTAAATAAGTAAAACTAAATGTTATGTTAATTTTCTTGTTGTGTTTTAATGACATTGAGGTTTAAATACAGGCACATGACAGTGCTGAACAACAATGTAATAGAAAAATCACATTTAGGATGAATTATTGGTTTTTAACAACATTTTGCTCGGAATAACTAATATCGAAATTAAAACATGTCATTAAAAAATTCGCCGCAAGTGGAATTCGAACTCATGACCCTCGCGTTAAAGCCGTGAGAGCACTGGCAGTTGCGCTATTGGACTTTGAATCACAATAAGGAATTTTTGCACACACATTTGAAGAAGTTATTCTTCAGTACTACCCACCATTTTGAAGGGTGGTATTGATCTTAATTCCGAGCATTATAATGCTGTTAATAATCAGTAATTGAAACAAAGCCTTCTTCACTTGAATCAAGTTTCAATTGATATTAAGTTGAATACCACTCTTCTGAACTATCAGCCAAAGGTGGTGAGCCGATGGTCATACGAGTTTCACTAACATGTTAGAGTATTTTTTCCAAAATGGTATGTGTTTACACTTGTGCGAAACTGAGACAAGCTAAGATTAAATATGAAATCCAGTGTCACGGGCGTATATCGCACTTAACGGACTTTTACCCTTGAAAGCAGCTGAGTCATGCGGGCGGCGGCGTCTGCGGCGCGAGCGCAGCCCCGGTTAGTGTGGCCGCGCGAGTGCCGCCGCCACCACCGCGCCCTCGAGTTTTATACCACTTCCAAATGATATATCGCGACAATATAAACGTAATTTACAATGTGGCACAAGTAGGTACTTACACCAAAAAGTGGTAAAGTAAAACCCGGTCGGAAAATAAAAATAAAATTAATCTGATTTTTATTTCGCCTATATAATCCCCACTGAGAATAAATAGTGAAATTTAAAAATGTGTAGGTAATTTTTTGTAAATTCTTTATCATACAAAACAAAGCTAAAATGCAATAATACAAATTCTAAATTATGAAATAGGAATAAATAAATAAATTTTAGAAAAACATGAAAAGTGATGAAGATTTATTTTAAGTTAGTGGAAAATCGTGCTGTGATAGTGATACCAAAATTGTGATAAAATCAATAGTAAAATTGGTTTGTTAAAATAAAGTGCAAGGAACTAGTGCAAAATGAAATTGGATGCAGCTAAAAATGGTAAAAAATTACATTTGTAAATTATAAATCTTTTTCTTTAGGCGCATTTATTTTTGGATGTCTCTCTCACTCTCTCATCTCAGCATTCATACAGCTGCATTCTCAGCTGTATCTCCCTCATTTGTAAATTATAAATAAATTTCTTTGGTTCATTTATTTTTGTATGTCTATCTCTCTCTATTAATTATTATAAATCTTTTTCTTTAGGTTCATTTATTTTTGGATCTCTATCTCTCTCATCTCTGCATATTCCCAGTTGCTTCTTAGCTGTAACGCTGCGAAGCCCGGGTCCGCTTTCTTTTTCTTCTCTTTGCACGGTCTTGAGCATCATCCTTGGTTGTAAGGCAATAGGCAAGCATATCATCCTTGACGATTTCAATTGAGCACTTCTTAGGTCCACTATGCCTGCCTCCACAACTTGGGAGTAAGGCTTTTAAACAAATAAAAAATCCTCAAAATCGGTCCACGGTTGACGAAGATATTGCGTTACATACATACCAAAAAAAAAAGTAAAATATAGTAAAAAAACATGCAGTCGAATTGATAACTTACTCCAATTGTGAAGTTGGTTAAAAATATACTTTGAGGTCTTTACGTATTTTTTGTAGGTGTCAGATTTTTCAAGCGATTTTTGAGTTTGAGTTTGTAGAACATGCATGTTCTCCAAACTCAAACTCAAAATTATTTATTGCAATACTGTGTTTTATGATGGTACATAATATGGATATGTTTCAACAGTTTGCCCTTTCAAGCACGCAAAGTGAATCAATCAATCATTTATTATTAGTGACAATTATAAACAATATTTGCTTTTAAGTAATAGACAGTAAAAAGTGGAAACAGTTGACATACACCGTCTTATTATAAAACGCAGACCATCTCTGTTACTAGGTTTAAACCATTATCCGACCAAATCAAGTTGGCATCTATTAATATGCCTCTGTCTCATCTCAAAATGTACAAAGTCGTTCCCAAATAGGGAAATCGCGAGGAGAATGATTTGCTTTTAAGTAGTACATAATAAGTTTTACAAGTATGTACTTAGTAGTTTAAAAAGAGTAGTTGATTACTGATGTCGTTTTTGTCAATCAGGTCAAAAAGGTCTTAGGTGTTGGTCTGTCAGGATCGTGGTAGGTCGAGGTTCATAGTACATGCTGGGGCAAACAAGCCTGATTATTATCAGGTTTATGTAAAAACGTACTTTGGGGCTAACTCAATCTGTGTAAGGGTGAATTCAGGTCATAGTACTAAACAATTTTTCTCAAGAAACAAAATTTTCGAGAAATCGGGTTTGCTGATCGTTCTAACTTGTATGGAAAGTCAAAAATTATAATGTGTCTTAAAATTGTCTCAGTATATTTCTTTCGACCCTTTATTTTATATATCATTCCTTTGTAGACAGTATGGAGACAGACGACGAGCTCCTATCCGGCAATCTCCTGGACGAGCTGCACAGCATGAGCGACACCATGCTGGATGGCGCCATGGGGGCCAGCGGCAACGACATCGGCGACATGACCTTCTGCATGGGCAACTACATCGGCGACTTCATGAAGGTATGTACGTAGAGACAGACGAGCTGCTGGCAACTCGTGAGCACAGTATGAGCGACACCCTGGGGGCCAGCGTCAACGACATCGGCGACATGACCTTCTGCATGGGCAACTACATCGGCGACTTCATGAAGGTATGTACATAGAGACAGACGAGCTGCTGGCAACTCGTGAGCACAGTATGAGCGACACTATGGGGGCCAGCGGCAACGACATCGGCGACATGACCTTCTGCATGGGCAACTACATCGGCGACTTCATGAAGGTATGTACATAGAGACAGACGAGCTGCTGGCAACTCGTGAGCACAGTATGAGCGACACTATGGGGGCCAGCGGCAACGACATCGGCGACATGCCTTCTGCATGGGCAACTACATCGGCGACTTCATGAAGGTATGTACATAGAGACAGACGAGCTGCTGGCAACTCGTGAGCACAGTATGAGCGACACTATGGGGGCCAGCGGCAACAACATCGGCGAAATGACCTTCAGCATGGGCAACTACATCGGCGACTTCATGAAGGTATGTACATAGAGACAGACGAGCTGCTGGCAACTCGTGAGCACAGTATGAGCTACACCATGGGGGCGGCAACGACATCGGTGACATGACTTTCTGCATGGGCAACTACATCGGCCACTTCATGAAGGTATGTACTTAGAGCCAGACGAGCTGCTGGCAACTCGTGAGCACAGTATGAGCGACACTATGGGGGCCAGCGACAACGACATCGGCGACATGACCTTCTGCATGGGCAACTACATCGGCGACTTCAAGAAGGTATCTACTAACCCCCTAATTCATAAAAATATACAAAAATACGTTTGCTAAATCTGTTTTAGTCAAAATATGTTTTGTCTTGTTCTTTCAACGTAAAATATTGACAAGAGGAAAAGGGTCAAAACATGTTTCAACTAAAATAGGTTTAGTAAAAGGTTGTTAAGTTTTATGAATATGAGGGTTAGAGACAACAACGCATCGCATAGGCAGACGCCCGACGCCTCTTTCCCCTGTTCTGGGCCACCATTCGATCAATACCTTGCTCCACCTGTCATAACTGCCAGGTGCCCTGCCCAGTTCCTCTTTGTGACCTTTGTACCAACAAGTCGTACTGTAGTACGTTGTCGGATGACGATATTGGAAACGTGATCCTGTAACCTGATACCAAGGATGGTGCACTCTCAGTTTGCGCACAGCCTCCTTCGCAAGCGTCCATGGGTCGGCACTGTACGGCATATAACAGGACATACTGGTTGTAAAGACGGGTCTTCAGGCATTGTGGAGTATCGGACGATTTTAGTACGTCATCCAGTCTTTTGAATGCCGCCCATCCAAGCTGTATTCGCCTATCGTATATAATTTTATTATGTTTCCTACTACTACAACTACGTTTCCTAAATATGGGACAGGCATGCGGTTTCTACAATGTAATTAAAATAAGCACGTGTTATATAATTTTGATTACAAGTAACTCTTTTGATGCTTGTTATTCTGCACTGTCACCGTGATGTCTCGAATCATTTGTACAGAACTCTGCCGGTTTACGTAATTTATTAGCATATGTATGAGCGCTGTGAATGGACTTGCTTGTGTTTTCTCACGAGTTCTTGACCCTGGTGAGCCCGATTGCCCAGAACTATGACTTAACCCTTTCATCGCGAACGTAGGATTTATCCGTCAAACATTTTCGTGCCCATTTCGCGAGCGTCGTATATTTTCGATCCAAAACCGCTGCTCGTAACTTAAGTATCCACATCCCTATTCGTTGTAGTTATTTATTTTCGATTCACTATACCTCGCGCTGGGAGCACGACAAATAATATAGTCTTGCGGTAAAAGGGTTTAAAATTGCTTTTCTTATTTCGTTGGGGAAAGATGTTCAGTATCATAAACGGAATTCACCTTTAAAATAGTTTCAGTATATTTTGTAAGACCTTATATAATGGATAAAGCGAAATGCACTATACCCTTTAGTCAGGAAATATTAACCATAACATGTAAAGGTTTATTATAGCGAGTAAAGATTTTATCTATCTATCTATCAAGTTTGGAAGTTGAAAAATGCGTTGTATATGTTTGAATTCATTCACAATGCGATAAGTGACGTTTGCCGCGTCATGCCGACTGGTTAAACCTCTGATATTTCCACAAATGTTTTGGTACCCGAATCATTATCGCGATCAGGGGAGATAAGAAACTGCTGTGTCATGCTAGCTTGACAATATGTTTATAAATATAATGCCGTTGTATGGGTGATGACAGGGTCAGAAAAGTATGATTGTTATTAGTCCGCCTTTTGGATTATCCAAATTATGGACGTATTTTTATATTTTTCAGTTTACCCAAAGAAATCACAAAGACACGGAGCATCAATCCCCACTCCGGAGTTGTGGCTTGCGACGTCACTGCTACGTAAAGATCATTCGTAGCCGTGACGCCATGCAAAATTTAAATGCGCTGTCTTCGTATTTTTTTGTTTTTCTGAGAAAAGAAAATTACTTTTACACTGCGGCTAGAATAGGGCCACTCCAAGTCCTCCCGTGTATGTCGTAGAAGGTGACTTAGGAAATACAAACTTAACAAAGCTTATAAACATGAATAGGGCCTCTCCAACCCGTCTGGCCAGGGAGGAAAGTGTAGGTCAAGTCCCCTGACTGCTCTGGCCAAATAAGGCTCTCGTAGCACAAAGAGTCGTGCTCCTGCAGTGGAGAAAAAAAAGACCTGATGATGAATGCGGTTAGCAAGCCGTTACTATTTTCAATCTTGACGCCCACCGTCAGACTAAAAGTGGTCTTTATTCTGTCTACCCCATGAGAGATAAAACCACGTGATAATGTATTGTTCTGGGCTCATGTATTTGTGAGTTGTCGTTTTTAACCAAAACTAGATAATTCGGTCTAGTCGTTACCTATCGAGATTTACGAACTGCAATTAATTTTTACTATTATGACCTTTTTTATTAAGTACAAATATTTTAAAAGATGATTCAGTCCATCATTTTAAAAAACTTTTCCCAGTGAATGTATGCCGAAATCGAAAAAAAGGTTCATACAAATCAAAGTAATCACGTGATACTGTTACTATGGATTTTTTATTTCGATATACCTACGTACATTTATTGGGATTTCTTCAAAATGATGGACCGAACCACCTCTTAAAATATTTGTGCTTCATAAGCTATAAGGACATTGTATAGAATTAAATGCCTATATACTCAGCAGTGGGCGAAAGAAGGGATGATACATACATACATAATATCACGATTGTTTCCCACAGGGGTAGGCAGAGACTATGGACCTCCACTTGCTACGATAGTGACAAACCTCTTTTGCTTCATCTTAACTCATCAATCTCTTCATACAGGCCCTTCAGTTACGGGTACTTTTTTACTCTCCAAGAAGGGATGATGATGCTATAAAACAATCTGTTTTGTCCACAGATGTTATTCACCATGCGCTCGCATCAGATGTTGACCGACGTGGTGTTGGAAGTCGGCAACGAGCTATTCCACGCGCACAAAGTGGTGCTAGCGGCCGGCAGCCCATACTTCAAGGTACGGGTCACCACCGTTTTCCTCAAGTCTTTCTTGGGTCACCACCATCTTCCTCAGGTCTTTCTTTAATCTCGCCTGTCACCAGGATGTATTTCATGAACCGTGATAACTAGACAATTACAATTTTTTCCAGATGATGTATTTCTGTAGCTGCTGTAAAAACAGAATCAAACAAATATTTAAGTAGGGCTCCCATACAATAAACTTGATTTGTATAAATAATGGTACGGGATCCTTCGTGCGCGAGTCCGACTAGCACTTAATCGGTTATTAGTTTTGAAAAAAAAATCGAATTATAATTATTCAATGTTCCGCCAGGCAATGTTCACAAGCGGTCTCAAAGAGTGCGAGATGTCGCGCGTGCGGCTGCAGGGTGTGTGTCCGTCCGCCATGGCATGGCTCGTGTACTTCATGTACACCGGCAAGGTGCGCATCACGGAGGTCACCGTGTGCCAGCTGCTACCCGCCGCCACCATGTTCCAGGTACCACCAGAAATTGCTAACAAGTTACAAGTGTTGAGAGATGAGATCAGATTTGAAGTGTGAGTGAACATAGATAGTGTAGGTGAGGCTTGAGGCACGGCTGGTAACGGTTCATACTGGTTTTTGAAACTCGGCCTGAGTCGCCATTTCCTTTTTCAAATTATCCTGGGTCTTGGATGTTTATCTATATATGTATTTGTTATAAAATATAGTATTTTTGACCTAGTAGGGTGGGATACCTAATGTCAACATGTAAAACATCTCAACAATTTGGAATGTTGACATTTTGAACTGTTTGTGTTGTACATCAATGGTATTTTGATTCTTTGAGTTATTAAATTGTTGATTATATGGTGTTGACATTTTTACTGTTGGTGTTTTACATGTTGACATTAAGTATTCCACCCGACCTAGTATCCCCTAACGTAAGTCTCGAACTTACTTTGGAACTAGCTCAATCAGTGTAATTTGTCCCTATATATTCATTTATTTATTTGGTACCGCTAGCAGCTTGACGTTCCAGTGTTTGAATTGTTAGTTAACATAATAAAATAAATTAACATAATATGTTTTTTAATACTCATTATTTCTTAGTTAAAAATAAATAATTAAAATAAAATAAATATTTAAGGGAACAAACGTGATTTTTTATAAATAATAATATCCGACCGCACTTGGCCGGTTTTTTTTAAGGTTTATTTCTTTCTAATGAATCATTGATTTTTCTATGTATTTTTTTACTTACTCTACTTTTAGCGCTCACTCACTCACACTAATGCAAAGCTGAGCTTATGCCTCAAGGTACTACGTAGCAGATCCATCATTTGCAATCAACGAAAAATACCTAGGCTTTATCTAAATAAACTTAGATTGGACTAAACAAGGAAAAATGAGCTTTATGGCTTTGACTCAGCGCTTGTTCGCCGGCGGAACGGCTAGCGGTAGATACTTTTCGTGCCACGAGTGACGGAGGCCTGATAGTACATTGCTATTTATTTGTTTGTATACCGAGTCAAAAAAGGAGGAGGTTATAAATTTTTCGCGATCTTGTCAAGTGGTCCTACAGAATTTTCATCAAAATCGGTTGTAAAGTTCGGGGATAAAGTCTGTTTTTAGTTTTGAAAAATTATAATTCTTCAAAAATTATTAATTCGACACCCTCCGTGGCGTAATGGTTAACATGCCTTTCCGCCACTCAGGAGGTCCCAGTTTCGATCCCTATTCAAGTCGAGATGGAGAACAATCTTTTTCTAAAACCGACAATGCCGGCGAATGATCTTTTTCAATTTTTTTTTTTTTGGAACAATGAAAAGTCATCAGCACATATTAGTGTTTGTAACTATGTAAATGACAGATAAAAGTACAGGAGTAGAACGAACTGTGTTATCGTATGTATCGCTGAATTTAATTACGATGATAAATCAGAAAATTAATTTTCACAACCACGTCATAAATTCCGTATAATATTTTACGAGAGATAATTTGTTTATCGTCACTTTCTCGGCGATAAGAAGTAAGAACTTCATGATAAGGAGGTAACAGTTACTTGCAGAATTGAAGTTACTGTGTGCAAAGTAGTAGTTACTTTGTTAAGATGAGAAGCTCGAGCCCGGTGGAGCAAAGCAAGTAGGCAACCCCGGGCGTGGTCCGCACTTGGATGGGTGCGGTCTTGCGAGCTATTTTTTTAACCCCCGATAAAAAGAGGTGCTATAAGTTTTACGCTAATGTACATTACGATGCCACAGACAGCTGTGCCATCGTAACGCTCGAACGGATGGACCGATGTCAATGCGTTTTTTTTTTACGTGAAAGCATCCCCGGCCATGTTTGATGGAAATCGGTTCAGTCGTTAAAAATTTATATCGCTAAATAGTGGAAAATAATTTGCCTAGCAAACATGCTTGTACATACTTACATATTTTCACGCCTGTTTTCCATTGGGGTAGGCAGAGACTATGGATTTCCACTTACTACGATCCTTTCAAACCTCTTTTGCTTCTTCAACATTCATAACTCTTTATGCATGCTGCTTGTACTTCGTAACATTAGTAACATACCTATTATGTCACGCCGCCTGTCCCTTTAACCGCGAGATATATAGAAACTAAATATACTATAGCCTCCCTCGGCAGATATCCAACGTGATCGAGGCGTGCTGCGCGTTCCTGGAGCGGCAACTGGACCCGTCCAACGCCATTGGCATCGCCAACTTCGCGGAGCAGCACGGCTGTGCCGACCTCAAGCAGAAGGCCAACCACTTCATCGAGAGACATTTCACACAGGTACGAGAAATTTCACTCTTTCGATAGGTCAAGACAAGGGCACAGAATAAGGTATTTTAGTCCAGATGACAAATATCTAAAAACATATTCTTCAGATAGCTTAGGCGAAAAACAGTCATAAAATACCAAAATTTATTTTAAAATTCAATTCTAAGTTTTAGTTTTTATTATCTGTTTTTATACACAAAGTAGTAGAAGCCATGTTATTACGTCATACGTCTGTGTAAAAGAGTCGACTGTCAAAATGCATGCATGGCGTATCTGACGTTATGACGAAAGTAGACCAAGACCAAGGCTCTAGTAGTACAGAGAGGGTCAAGCTTCTACAGTGGAGACTTTAAAGACCTGGTGATGTGTTAACAAATACAAGTGGTATCTTCCTAGCTCAGCCACCTCTCCTCTTAAATATCCTCAACTCCCACAAGTTAATATTGTCAAATATACCAGTTGAGAGAAAAGTGTGAACAGTTGATTAATATTGCAGGTGTGCCAAGAGGAAGAGTTCCTCCAGCTCACGGCGCCGGAGCTCATATCGCTGATCAGGAAAGACGAGCTCAACGTGGGTGAGGAGAGGGAGGTCTACAACGCTGTTCTTAGTTGGGTGAGTACTTACTTTTTACACTTTCTGCATACGCAATTATTTATCTATTTTGCATAGGTATTTATTTTTGTATTGTACACGCCAATTACCTATTTCATCCCATCGCGGGTCTGCTGGAAGAAATTTCTTTAGAAATAAGTAGCACCTTTCTATTATGTTTACCTTTTATAAGGTTTTATTTGTAACTTTTTCAAGTATACATCTTATACCTTTAAACGAGCAATTCTTGTATATTTATTTATAAATTTCTGTGATCTCGAAAACTGCTCTAACGATTTTGCTGAAAATTGGTATATGGGGGTTTTTGGGGGTAAACAATCGATCTAGATTAGTCTTATGTTTGGGAAAACGCGTGTTTTCGAGTTTTCATTAGTTTTTCTTTCCACGCAGAATATGGTCGCTAATTTCCTCGCGCCGGCCGCCATCCGCTTAGCTCAGTGATTAAGGATGCTGACCGCTAGAAAGAGTGTTACGGGTTCGAATCCCACTCGGTGACTTACTTTTGTTTTTTTTAATGTTCAAGTTTATATATAATTTTTTATTTTGTACTGTTTATAGACAAGTTTAAAAAAATGTAGTTAATGTTTGAGATGTAACCGACCGAGCAAAGCTCGGTCACCCAGGTACTGAACCAATAAAATGAATAAATAAATAAGTAAGACAAAATATAATATTTCACACTTACTGCTAAGGGGCTACCTGATTTTTGGGGTCCAGTGTTTAATGTGAGGACGTGAAGGTTTTCTTCGCACATTTGCGAAAAACGGCCACTTTTAGCTAATGTGCGAAGAAAAGCTTCAGGTTCTCACTTTAAACTATGAACAGTATAGTTCATTAAATAGTTTAAAGGCTTATCTAGGGCTTGAACAAGACAAAAATTTAAATGATATCTCCATTTCTTTTCCAATAATTTATTATAAATGGGGTCAGCACTGGACCCCGAAAAGTTCAATATATTTAAAATGTTACTTTTTAAACTTAAATGCTAGATAAAGGAATAAAAAAAGTTACAAATAACCGGCCAAGTGCGAATCGGATTCGCGCACTAAGGGTTCCGTACCATTATTTATAAGAAATCGCGTTTGTTGTATGGGAGCACCCCTTAAATATTTATTTTATTTTGTTTTTAGTATTTGTTGTTATAGCGGCAACAGAAATACATAATTTGTGAAAATTTCAACTGTCTAGCTATCGCGGTTCTTGAGATACAGCCTGGTGACAGACAGACGGACAGACAGCGAAGTCTTAGTAATAGGGTCCCGTTTTTACCCTTTTGGTACGGAACCCTGAAAAAGGGAAGAATAGGCATAAAATTCGGGTAAAAGACGGGGTACGAGGACGCATATTGCGCGAGATCTTAGCCGTCATATTATAAAACCCAGACTAACTTTGTTACTAGGTTTAAACCAGTATCCAACCAAATTAAGTTGACATCTAGTAATATGCCACTGTCCCATCTGAATATGTCAACTTGTTTTGGTCGGATAATGGTTTAAACCTAGTAACAAAGTTAGTCTGCGTTTTATAATAAGACGGTAAGAGTGTCCGTGCTGTATGTAATACTTACATTCTTATATCTCTGCTCACACACCGGCGGGGAGGAAGTTAAGATTAGTTCAATACGACAACAAATATACTTGTAGGTACTGTAAATATTCTGCTTTCGAACTGGGATTCCCTGTATAATGTCGAGATGCAAATCACTATAGTGTAATATTCATTAGAATGCCTATTTACATTTGTAATCAGTGCGATGTCATTGGGTAAATATAACTTATTAGATATTTATACAAACATGACGATCAAAACGTGAGTAGAATTTATTTCTTCGTTTCTTAGGCTGTCGGGTATGGTAAATGTGAAGTCAAGTGTAAAGGTGAAAGAATTATATTCTGATATGTCATATGATTTGTGGAAAACTAGTGGATTCAAAATATCAGTGCTGTCCGCTAAAGGACCAACCATTAATTACGTCGCACATTAAGGGAGAGGGAGGGGGTCAGTGAAGTGTGACAAGGGGAGGAAGGGGTCATAAGGTTTGTGACGTCATAATACAAAATCTATATCTAAGCAATAAAACACTAAATTTTAACTGATAATAAATAAACTTGAAAATATTTCCACTTAATCAGTTAAATATTTAGTAGCTTCGCTCGCTTATTTATTTATAAATAAATAAAAATCGGTATCTGTAACGTCACAGTGGGTGGGGTCTGTGCCAAGGAGGAAGAGGGAGTCAAAAAGTCATGAAATTCGTGTGACGTAATTTATGAATGGTCCCCAACTAGGCGAAGCGTAGGCGCAGGCGTAGTTTTACCGATATCTGTTCCGTTGAACCCCGCTTTGTTTACGATAGCGTGAATAGGCATCTCGACGTTATCGGCAGTGACTCGGCGGTTTAGCTGCGAGCCAATGCCAAAGCATTCCTGTGACATTATTTGATAAAATCTTATAGTTTAGTCTTATAGTTTTGATCATACATACATATATCACGTCTTTATCCCTAACGGGGCAGACAGAGCATTTTGCGTATTGCGGCTCTTAGCAAATAGAGCCTAGGGCCCCAAGACTCAAGGGCCACTTTTAGCGTAACGGTGGGCGAGAAGGTGGAAGAAGGAATAAATAAAGTGATGGGTTGCTAGCCGCATTGCCTATTAGCATGATTCGCATTTTCGCCCATTCCTTCGATTGGCTCCTACGATGCGGGAAGAGAAGCAGCTGGTACATTCTAAATTTTTTCGTTTCTTCCAGATCTAGGCACATCAAAGTCAAGTAGAAGTAATTATTATAGTTTTTAAAAAATAATTAATACATATCATTGTTTGAACCTTTGTCTAAGTCTTCCACGCATGTGTGACACGATGAGATAAACTTTTCTTAATGAAAATACACCACGAAAACAGCATATAATAAAACCTTCCAAACCATACCAATTTTCATAATTTCAATCTTGTATTAATGGTACATATCTGGTAATATTCCTCTTAAAATTTCCTAGTTCTTGTACACATATTTAGGCTTCTTCTAAACAATTGAAAACTGATAAAGTCTACAATCCATTCACCATCATTTCGTGTTAATTCCGCGCCTTCCGCTTCCCGTCAGTCGCAATATGTAGTAGCGTGCGGGGTGCCTCGCGGATCGCTCCAACGCCACAAATAAAATACCAACATATTTATGTAGGCCTGGGCCTAAATGATAACACAGAACATAGTTTGTCTTCTTTTATTTTTAAAATAAACTGCGAAACACTTTTTCGTATGGTACAATGGCGTCGTCGTGCGTGCGAGAGAGAGAGCGACAGATCATAAACGGAAATATACGTTTAGAAATATACAAATAAAACTTCCTACATTGATGTATCCGTAAATTGCAGGTGAAACACGACGAAGACCGACGCCACTCCCGCATGGAGCACATCCTGAAGGCGGTCCGCTGCCAGTACCTCACGCCCACCTTCCTCAAGGAGCAGATGAGCACCTGCACCGTGCTGGAGAAGGCGCCCGCCTGCAGAGAGTACCTCGCTAAAATATTTAAGGTCATTATTAGAACGTTTTTTATAAGGACACCTAATACCATTCACAGAAAAGCCAATGTTGACTACATATAGTCCAGAATTTGCCACAAAAATGTCTTTGGATGTATATTGATAAGACTTATACAGTCTTATTATAAAACGTAGACTAACTTTGTTACTAGGTTTAAACCATTATCCGACCAAATCAAGTTGACATTTTCAGATGAGACAGTAACATATTACTAGTTGTCAACTTGGTTTAGTCGGATAATGGTTTAAACCTAGTAACAAAGTTAGTCTGCGTTTTATAATAAGACGGTTAGTTTTTAAGATAAGCTCACTCATAAGAAAATAATTATTTAAAAAAAACATCTCTTCTCTTTTTCGTCCGAAACTGATCAACGCTGTGACGCATGATCGTACTCGTCAAATCCGTGCTAAATTGTTTACATACAAATATTCTGAGTTCGGAATTTGCCTCATTCGGCATGACTGGGCGATTTCGCGAACGACAATACGCTCTGCTATCCCTGATTACTCACTCGCTGTGCAGCCTTCGACGTCTACTGCCAGAGTGAAATAGTTTCTAGCTCGATTAAGTATTTTGTAGAAATCGCGAGGCTCCCCCCCCCCCCCCTCCCTCGCCCCTCTGCATGTGATTGCGTGATTTTTGACAGTTATGTTACTGAAGTTTTATTATTAAATCATTGAGCTTGGAAAAATGCTGTATTTTCAGTCTGGGATGTGGGTGAGCATTATTATTTGTACCTAGATACATTTTGTTTTATCAGTTCAGACTCCTAACATTATTTTTGAGTCATTGTTATGTGTCGCTAAATAATTGCATTAATTTTATTTTGAGACGGACGTTACGCTTAACAAGTAATTAAATGATAATTAAGCAATATCAATTTTTTTATGAAAGTTAGTATTAGTGAGAGGCCCCACTAGCAACTTTACGACCCTTGGCTCTGGCTATGTAACTTTCTCGACTAAAACTAGGTCAGGCGCACTTCGAAGTTTAGGCAAAAAAACTGTATCTAATAATTATTTTTAACTCAGTCCACATCCCAATTCTAGGTCTATGACTGCTCGCTAGGCTAATAGTCCATGCGCAGACTATGGACTATAGGCCTAACCTAATGATGTGCAATCTAATGGGACTTTAGTATGCTATAACTAGGTTTAATTTGGCAAGATTTTATTAAGTTACTAGCTGCTTTATCTAGTGTCAGCTTCTTGCATATCACCATTTCATCAAAATTGGTCTAGCCGTTTGCGCGTGAACTCAAACTTTCGCTTTTATAACATTAGTGTAATTATATGCTAAAATATGTATTGTTTCCCCAGGATCTGACCCTGCACAAGCGGCCGGTGGTGAAGGAGCGGCGGCCGAACACGCCGCGCCTCATCTACGTGGCGGGCGGTTACTTCCGGCACTCCATCGGCGTGTTCGAGGCCTTCAACCTGGACGACAACTGCTGGGCCAGCCTGCCGCCGCTCACCGTGCCGCGCTCGGGACTGGGGGCTGCTTTTGTAAAGGTATTTTAATTTTTTTTATGGGGAGGGGGGGTTAGTACAGCATTAGTATTTACAACCTGCACGACAACTGCTGGGCCAGCCTAGGGGCTGCTTTTGTAAAGGTATTGTTTTATTTTGGGGAGGGGGGGGGGGGGTGCATCTACGTGGCGGGCGGCTACTTCCGGCTCTGCACTTGAGGCCGGGGTGTGCTTTCGTCAAGGTATTGAATGTTTTTTTGTAGGGGGGGTGAATCCAGCATTAGTATTAAAAACCTGAACGACTATTGCTGTTGCAGTAATTGGCGGACGTGAACGAGGTAGGACGGAACACCTTTTTTGATGACAACTGCTGTGCCAAGGTATCATAAGTATTTTTTGTCTGGGGGCTGAACACAGCATCAGTACCTAACCGACTGAATTTTATCAAAATGGGTTGTGTAATTTTGGGGTGAAATCTGTTTTAGTTTTGAAAAATGGTGTATAATTTGCAGGGCCTGTTCTACGCGGTGGGCGGGCGCAACACGTCGCCGGGCTCGTCGTACGACAGCGACTGGGTGGACGTGTACAACCCCGCCAGCGAGATGTGGCGCCCCTGCAGCCCCATGTCCACCCCCAGGCATAGGGTACGTTTGCTTGCCGAGTATGTAATACGCTATTTTCCAACGAGTCAAATCAGATTCTTTTTTCTAAACGTCAAAACAAACAGTTTCTATGAGATTTTGTATGAAATACAGAGGACGTCATTGTTTTTTTTTTTGAGTCAAATAGCGCTCTTATTATCAGTTTTTCTGCAATAATAAATTTAATATCTTGTTAATGTGAATATGTTCAAAGGCAAGTGACATTATTTTGCGACGTTTTATTTTGTTATCGGTACAAACTAATTTATTTTCGACCTAGGAAAGTAGGTACCCAATTGGCCAACACAAGTGTCAGTTTGTCGGGCGCACGCGGCGGGTTTCAGTCTATCTCTGTCACAAACTTTACGTGCGAAAGAGATAGCAGAATCCGCTGCGGGGCCCACGGGTCACCTGTCTCTGGCGCACGTAGCGTTTGTGACAGAGATAGACTGAACCCGTCGCGTTCGCCCGCGTCACTTAGTGGACACCTAAGGGTTTATTTTTAGGGTACCGGAAGGTGACCCATTACTAACACTCTGCTGTCTGTCCATCCGTCTGTCACAGGGTTCTATCCTTGTACCGTAACTGCTCAAAACTTGAAATTTTAACAGATTAATACTGAAAATAAGATAAAGTTACAAATTAAAGGGAGTCGTCATAGCAAAAAAATTTTTTTTAGCCTTTTATAAGTCGATCTTTATATTGGCATTAACTAAATACTTGAAACATGAAAGTGATTCTTAGCGAAAAAACTCCATGTAGGAGTCCGACTCGCACTTGACCAGTTTGTTTTCATTGTTTTGTTGTTTTGTAGGTAGGGGTAGCGGTGATGGACGGGTTCCTGTACGCAGTCGGGGGCTCCTCCGGCTCCGAATATCATAAGACTGTAGAATGGTAAGCGATTTATTATAAACTAGCCTAAGCCGAAACTTCCTCCTTTATTTGTTTCATAAAGCTTTGTCTACATTTTTCAAATTTAATTCTTCCTTCTATTTTGCTTTCGATGTGAATGTTTTTAATTTTAATTTTATTCCTAAACTTTTCCTTTGTTAAATATTCGATCCCTTGACATCTTATTAGGCAATGCTTAGTTTCGTTTATAAGTTACAAGTTTTTCTTATTAATCACTACAAATCAAATGTGATTCATGACAATTAAACAATGATTATGAATCATACTTGATTCGTATTTATTTATGGATTTTCATTTATTTATGGATACGCAAAGGCTAAATTATTAATTTATAAATCTCTTCCTCAGTTACGACCCTGAACGTGATTCGTGGACAATGGTGGCCTCCATGAAGTCAGCTCGACTGGGCGTGGGCGTGGCCGTGGTCAACAGGTTACTGTACGCTGTGGGGGGACTGGATGGCGCTAGGAGAACGAATACGGTGGAGTGCTACCATCCGGAGAACAACTGCTGGACTGAAGTCACGCCTATGAATGTAGCCAGGAGTGGAGCTGGTAAGTCAACGTTAAATTTCGAATGCCACACAAATAAATAATCCTACTAATATTATAAACGCGCAACTTTGTAACTATGGGTGGATGTTTTTTACTCTTTCACGGGCAAACGGCTGGAACAATTTTAATAAAATTTGGTATGCAGGAAGCTTACATCCTGGATTAACAATTAATAATATACACGCTGAATTTTCATTGGTTTAGGAAAAAAAATGTATAGTAAATAACTTCCTCTAATCATATAAGTAATCCAAATTTGTGTATGACATAAGATAAAAAAGTTACGAAAATGATTTTCAATAGAGACCACGTAGTTACGCCCGTCCAAAACAGCCGCGTGAATTCGATGAACTTCGTCGGCTGGCCGGCGGCGGTACTACTAATTGTTCTTACGATTTTACTTTCGAGTTTTAGTCAAAATTTTTGTTTCTGAATTTTTATTTTAACTAGCTAATAAGGTCTTACTAACGATCCTTATGAAGTGACCTTCGGCTCCAAAACCAATAAAAAATCACCGTGTATATTATTAATTGTTTAGCTACTTTAGCGGGTAACACCGCGGGACGCAGCTAGTAATAAATAATTATACGGACAAATCACACAGACTGAGCTAGAGCCAAAGTAAGTTCGAGACTTGTGTCATGGGATACTTATGTACGTTTTATTTTATGAACTGTACGGAACAATTTATTTCTGACCCAGTCATTTACCCAATAGAGAATAAGCACGTATTTTTAACCAACTTAATAAAATCCTTATTAACAACAGTAATCAAATATAAAAGAATTTATAAAATATCTTAATTTACATGTGATACTTTGAAGTTTCAATTAGAAAAGAACTCCGATATACACTAGTAACGTCAAAGTCTATATCATCTGTACTTTTCCTATAAAAAATAACATTTTTGCGAGTAAGATAGACATACTGTAAAATCGTTATATCTCGTTCGTTTTTCAAACAATTTTCATTTTGTTTTCACTGTTAGTACTTTACTTTTGAATATTTATATATGAACGGGTTAGATAGCACATTTTCTCATGTGTGGTTTCCGGGAGATTAGATTACTCTGCCGGAAACACTCCAAGGCCTCACGTGGATGTCGTAGAAGGCGACTCAGGAAATACGCTAATAAGCTAAGCACAGATTTTAAACATTAATGAGAACTCTCCAACCTGTCCGACCGAGAGGAGAGTGTAGGCCAAAGTCCTCTGGCTGTTCTGGCCAAGTATGGTTCTGGTAGTACAGAGAGGGTCATGCTCCTGCAGAGGAGACTAAAAAGTTCTGATAATGATGATTTTTTCATGCATATTCCCTATTGTAAAGTATGTAGTCCTTAGTAAGCTATTCGACACTTGTGTAGGCGTGGCGGCGCTGGGGCAGTACATCTACGTGGTGGGCGGCTACGACGGCTCGCAGCAGCTGTCGTCGGTGGAGCGCTTCGACACCGAGCGCGGCGTGTGGGAGCCCGCCGCGCACATGCGGGTGGCGCGCTCCGCGCTCTCGCTCACCGTGCTGGACAACAAGCTTTATGCTATGGGTGAGCGGCTGTTTGTAGTTCTTGGAACTGTTGCGTAATGAGGGCTATTATACACGGGTATGTAGTTGATACTGAGTTATGTGCGGTTTTATGTACTGTTTAATGTAATCTTATAAAGTGGGATTGAAATGAGTAAAAAACACGTAGAAATGATGCCCAAATAGCGTTATAAAACTGAGTTCCGTCGAATATCTCCTGGTTCTATCATTAGAACAGCTCATTGACTTCTTAATATTGTTATGTCATCCGACTTACACAAGTATACAAAATTTTAGCTAAATCGGTTGAGGATAACTGGTTGAAAATTGAGTTCAAAGATTCCACGATCGATTCAAGAATACATATATTGCAAGTAAAATAAAAGTTAGTAACATGTGTACACACGGGAATGTGTGTGTTCGCCCGCGCAACACCTTCGCCAAGGCGAGTAAGGGCGAGAGGTGCGAGGACGGTGGACAGGGACGTATATTGCGCGGGATTTTAGAACAATCCGTTTTAAATGTAATAATTATATTATTTCTGTGCTACAGAGCCACCTGTATATTATAAGAGCAATGAATATGTCTGTGCCTCAGGCGGCTACGACGGCACGCAGTTCCTGGACATCGTGGAGGTGTATGACCCCGCCGCAGACAGCTGGAAGGCGGGCGCGGCGCTGCCGTCGGCGCGCTCGGGGCACGCGGCCGCCGTGTGCTACCAGCACGTGCCGCCCGCCGACACCGAGCCCGCGCCCGCCGCCGTCAGACGGTGGGTCTACAACCACCACTCACCTCAACTCTGTTCGCCGAGCTGTGGCGAATTTACACATTTGCCGCCCCTCAAAGTCAAACATACATACATACTATCACGTCTTTATAATGGGGCAGACAGAGCATTTTGGGTCTTGCGGTTCTATGCAGAGCCCAGGGCCGCAAGACCCAAAAGCCACTTTTAGCGTCATGGTGAGCGAGAAGATGGAAAAGCAATCAATACAGTGATGGGTTGCTAGCCGCATCGCCTGTTAACATGATTTGCATTTTTGCCCATTCCCTCGATCGGCTTTTACGATCTGCGTGGGAAAAGAAGCAGCTGGTACAATATAAGTTTTTTTTTATTTCTCCCAGACCTGCATGGGACTCAAAGTCAAAATCATGTATTTATCTTTGGATATTTGTATCACTTGATAATTGTCACTTTTTTTCTTTCGATTTCTTATAAGGTAAATGTTGACGTCAGATCATTTACTTATAGCTAAGTTTACTGCCGCGTCCTAAGCGCAAGTACAGAAGAAGCGGTAACAAACTGTACTGCAGCATTTTCTCCAATAACGTCAACTTACAATTATACTGGTATTAAAATTAGATATGTTGCGTTTACTAAAATTTAATTACAAAAACGCCCTTCTACCTTCTCGATTTCAATACACGAAAGCTGCCTCTCAAAATGTGCCTTCTAACTTCGCCAAAAAATCTTTCGTGTGTCCAAATGGGGAAGGGATAAAAAGTTTAGAAAAGCTTGAATATTTTTCTGCTGTTAGGAATACAACGACACGCTGCGTTAAGTCCATTTTAAGTGATTTAAAATGATTATGTTTTTAGGGTTCCGTAGCCAAATGGCAAAAACGGAACCCTTATAGATTCGTCATGTCTGTCTGTCTGTCTGTCCGTCCGTATGTCACAGCCACTTTTTTCCGAAACTATAAAACCTATACTGTTGAAACTTGGTAAAAAGATGTATTATGTGAACCGCATTAAGGTTTTGACACAAAAATAGAATAAAAACAAAAAATTTTGGGGGTCCCCATACTAAGAACTGAAACTCAAAAATTTATTTTTCGTCAAACCCATACGTGTAGGGTATCTATGGATAGGTCTTCAGAAATGATATTTAGGTTTCTAATATCATTTTTTTCTAAACCGAATACTTTGCGCGGGAGACACTTCCAAAGTGGAAAAAAGTGTGTGTCCCCCCCCCCCCCCCCCGTAACTTCTAAAATAAGGGAATTATAAAAGTAAAAAAAATATATGATGTTCATTACCATAAAAACTACCAGCGAAAATTGGTTTGAACGATATCTAGTAAGCAGTTTTTTTTTAATACGTCATAAATCATAAACGGTAATTAACCTTTCATTCAATCAATTCAAATATAAAAATAAAATAAAAAACATACTACAAGACTTTTATATTATGTTATTTGCTACTACGGAACCCTTCATGGGCGTGTCCGACTCGCACTTGGCCGCTTATTTAACGTTGAATCAGAAAATTCTGATATTTTTATAATTTCACGAAGTTCTACGAAAGACGTAAAAATACGCATATTGCGCGGGACCCAGGGAGATTCCGTTCTGTTTGTAATACTTACATTAATTCTGTGCCACTGGTCTTAGATACATTTATTTTATTTTTTAGTACATATACAGTGAGTTAGGTACATGAAATGACGAACAATATAAGAATAACAAATACCAATAGATAATCTAAATAACCAATTATATAAGTACATAACATGTCTAATTCGTCTAATATAGCACAAAACAAGTTAAAAAACCAATTTACTAGTAAAAAATGACTATAGCAGTTGTTCGCCCCCAGGTTCAGCCGCCGGCACGCCCCGGCCGCCGCCGGCGCCGGCAGCCCGGCCGACGCACACGACATCCCCATGGCCAACAACATCATAGGGACGCTGTCCAACCACAGCTGCACGTTATAGCCCCCCTAACGAGCCATGCAACTCATGCTCCTGCGCAGCGGGTTCCAGAAAACAAGTGAGAGGTAACGATGTTAGTGGAACCTCTCGTTCGTATGCGTAAAAGATATTTTTGAAGTGAAAAGTTGTTTGAACTCGCGACACCGTTACCGACACCAAGTTTTTGCTTCCGCCGGCACTCCCGGAGTGAGACTGTTTTTTTGGACGTGTAAGTGGCAACGCTGATTTTTCAAGCTACCTAAAAGCATCTGACATAGCTTGACGACTGCCATACAATGATGACAGCCGGGACCAAAGGCTTATTCGTGCCTTCCGAAGCACGGAGCTCGAGAAGTTTTTATGCCACTTGTGGCGCGTACCCATCCAAGTGCGGACCACGCCCGGTGTCGCTTCACTTGCGAAAACGCTAGTTATGCGACTAACTGACGACCGACAGTGATTTGGTAGTTATAGTGCTACAAGTGAAGTGAACTATTGTAAATCGAAAGGCCATCCGGTGTCGATAGCACGGAACGGAACTTTCGCATGCTGCTATCTTTGTCTGTCGCTTAGAACCGTCATTTGCTAGAGCGAGAGAGCGACAGAACGCATCAGCACGGCCGGTTCCGTGGCACTCCGTCCCCCTTTCTCGCTATAGCATACATACATATATCACTTCTTTATCCCTATTAAGACAGACAGAGCAGTTTGGTTATTGAGCCCAGGGAAATGACGGTTTTAAGTGTCAGAAAAGGATAGTACCCAGGAAAGTGCTGTTCCATACTGACCCTTGTTGAGCAAAAACAATAATTATACAAAAAAAATCTTAAAAATTAGGAAATGGGCAAAAGGCCGCCATGCCGCTAAGCAATTTCTTAGGGCAACTAATTGTACAGAAAAAAAGTGATGTGTATTCCTAATCCAGGTGATATTAATGTACTGAATTTGTACTGAATTTATTGTTAAAGACGTTCATACAACGTGGAAGCGACATACCCGTACAAGTAGCGGCACATAACTATACCAAGGGCTATATAGAAAAAAAAAATCGGCACTTCGTGCAGCCGCCCGCGCAGTTTGTTTGAGAATGACCCTTTTTTTGTTTTCTGACTGTTATTTTGATTTCATTATACTATCTTATACCTTTAAACGAGCAATTCTTGTATATTTATTTATTTATATATTTATATGTTTATAAATTTCTGTGATCTCGAAAACGGCTCTAACGATTTCGCTGGGGGTTTTCGGGGGTAAACATTCGATCTAGATTAGTCTTATGTTTGGGAAAACGCGTTTTTTCGAGTTTTCATGCGTTTTTCTTTCCACGCAGAATATGATCGCTAATTTCGTCGCGCCGGCCGCCATCCATTTTGGCTCAGCGATTTATAACCGCTAGAAAGAGTGTTACGGGTTCGAATCCCACTCGGTGATTAACTTTTGTTTTTTTTATGTTCAAATTTATATATAATTTTTTATTTTGTATTGTTTTTAAAAATGTTTAAAAAATTTTAGTTATTGTTTGAGATGTAACCGAGCAAAGCTCGGTCACCCAGGTACTAGTGATCTATAGCCCGTGATTTGATTTATTACGGGTATGTTTTTTCCACGTTGTGTACTTTTATTAGAAAATTGTATAGTAGGTTTACGCAAGTTTTAGAGAATAACGTTCCTTCTATCCCTCCATTATGGGAAACACGCACGTACATAATATCACGTCTTTATACCTAATGGAGCAGACAGAGCGTTTTGGGTCTTGAGCTCTAAGCAGACAGCCCAGGGCCGCAAGACTCAGAGGCCACTTTTAGCGTGATGTTGGGCGAGAATGTGGAAAAGGAATTAAAATAGTGACGGGTTGCTAGCCGCGTCGCCTATTTGCATTTTCGCTCAGTCCCTCAATCGGCTTCTATGATCTGCAAGGAAGCAACTTGGATGGTGGGAAACAGGCACAAGCGCGATAATATGTATGTGTCCATGATATTTATTTGTTTTAATTTCATATATTTATTTGTTATATTGAAATAAACAGGCGTCTCATCACAAAATATGCCGAAACTATTATCAAAATATTTAAAAAAAATTGTTTCTTAGGTCTCCATAAGTATTTCTTACAATGTTTACATTAAAGGATATGTTCCAAAATTGATGGGACTAGGGCCATGCATGACCTATCTATATTATAAAATGACAGGTTTACGCAACAATTTTTATTATTTGTTTAAGTACTATTAACAAATAATACATCTTTTTTTTATATACCGTACGTTAAAGCCTTCCATAGACTATCTCCTTTTATTGTATACAGATTCTCAACGCGTCAAAGGAGTTTGTAATATGCTGTAAAGAAATCTGATTATTTCTTTTTTTATTAATTAAGTGTAGCCTTTATTTAGTAAAGGCGGTAACGTGCCAAAATTGTTTTCAAAAGTAGTACTCTAAATAATTTAATATGACTTATATGAAATGCAATAAATATTTTTAAAGCATATTCAACACTTTGTCTCTTTTGCTAGTCGTGTGTGCTGCCATCTCTGTGTGCCTACTTCAATAGTTTTTATGGCACTGGGTATCTGTTATGTTAGTAATTATATTATCTTTGACTATAGTTCTTTTGTTGTAAATTTCAAGAATAATGGTACAAATTGTCAATTAAAGTTTTGTCACCAATTTGCCATTCATTAATCCACTGTTGGTTGGAATATTATACTGTAAGAGATACTCCGAACGGCCTACAAAGCCGGTCTTTACGATACTATTTTCTGGCTAAAAACAATAATTACTACTAGCGATGTTAGAAATACAAGAACAATTAAATATGTTTATTGATGTTTAATTAAAAATTAAAGTAGCTTTTTTTCGCCAAACACTAAAATTAGAGAAAAAATGTAAACAAACCCGGATGTATTCAAAATAAAACACAGCAATACACTGAAATTTAATGTAATTTACATTATAATTTTAAATTTTATTATTTTGTCACAATATTTTGACAGTCCAGTTTCAGTCCACACACAATTTTAGCAAAATCAATGTTTGTCGCCTTAATTTTACTGATAAACTTTACTTCTTTATATATTTTTCCATCTCATTAAATTATTGATTTCTATTCATTTTCATCAATTTCATTAACTCGAAAAATGCATTTAACCATTAAACATGAGATAACCAACCCTTGAAATTTGATGTACTTGAAATTTGTGTATTTGACTAGGTATCGAATCGATTAAAAACTTATTAATTTCAATTTACTGGCATTTACTACCTAGTTTATCTGAAAATTTCAATTGACCCGATAATGTTTAATTGCATTTTCGCTTTTTTTATTTTTGCATCTCTGTAAGCAAACTAGAATTACGTGTTTAATTTTACTTTGGTCCGGCAAGTTTTATTATGTATTTTTTTTAAAGTATACAATATTTAGCTGTTTATGTATGTGTCATGTGATAGACTAGACATTCCTATCCTTCTTCAATTATTAAGGTAGTTTGTAAGAAAGTCTGAAATGTTTGTAAATGGCATTCAAGTCCGGATTGAAAATTAGGCAGAGTAAGCAAGTGTCTTGGCCCTGCGGACCTTTTTTGGCGAGCCATTGTATTATTTATTTATTTATTAAATCCTTATTGACCATAATGGTACAAAAGGTGGACTTAATGCTAACGCATTCTCTACCAGTCAGCCTTTTAGCGCCAGTCCTGCTTGTTAAGGGCCCAAACTAAATAATCTGTTCGTTTCTTGTCCCTCAGTGAATCAAGTCGAGTTATGTTGGAGGTTTACCGACCGAGTTGTAATAAGCCTTTATTAAATGTATGTTTATTTACCTGTGTAAGGAACGTTTTAGAGTATATACATGGTGAATGATCACATTTACCAAAAATGATTGTGCAATGCAAATAAAATGGATTATTTTATTAAATATTTATGTGTGAAAAATTTATAGATTCCCAATCACGTAATGTTTTTTTATTTTATTTTTGGAATTCGGTGAATCGGACAATATCATATTTGATATTTTTATATAATTTGTTTATGTTCGTTATGTATGTAGTCCCGCCCACTGCTTTTTGTTATTGTTTATTGAAGAAACCTATATAATGATTACAGAACCACTGAGTATAAATGCCTATAACATTACTATACTCCATTTGGTTAGGTATTTAAATAAATGTAAACAATCTTGACATGTCTTTTCATTGAAATATACACTTTATAAATCAATACCTTTGCAAATTAAAAAGTAATTATGTAATTTATAACGTAATTACTTTGTAATTAGCAAAATTTCATTAACAATAAAAAGACAAGAAATAAAAAGACATGTCAAGATTGTTTACATGGAACCAAATGGAGTATAGATGAGTTTTAACCTCTTTCACCGCGAGACTTTATATTAGTTTTCGTGCACCCAGGCATGCTAAATCGAAAATAAATACCTACAAAAAAGAGGGATGTGGATACATGTGCAATTTTATTTATGTTACAAGCAATGGTTTTTGGCCGGAGATATCCGACGCGTGATATATCGCGAAATAGGCACGAGAATGCCCATATCGCGGTGAAAGGGTTAAAGAGTGTTGTCTTCTATATTTCACCATGTTAAAATAATGTAAATCATATAATACTTGTTGCATCTACTTAATTTAACCATTTGTAAATAAATAAATCAATATGTGAAGTTAAAGTTAGTGATCGCAATAGTTGTATGTATTAAAAATGCAATTATAGTGTAAGCAAATAATTTATACATAAATTTTAAGGAAAATAAAGACTGTTCTGGGAATACTCAAAGTATTTTATTTAACATATATGAAAACAGGCATAATTTTTTCTTAATCTATATATGCGAAGATCCCAAAAACAGAGTTATGCGTTCAAAGTCCTTTAAATGCCGTCTCACTAGCTACGCTCCACCCTGATCGCATACTTATTTATATTTACATTACATTACCATTTTTTACAAATAGATCACAAACTAGGTCTTCATAGAAATGGCCATTTCAGTTATTTTGTTTGATTTGTTTTTTTTAAATCGAGAATAAAAGCTAAAAGCATCTGTCATGGCTTGACCAACGGATTAACGTTATTTGCAAAGCACAGAGGGGTTCGAGATTTTTTTTATGCTTCTTGTGGACACTCATCCGAGTACTCTACAGACAAAAAGCTCAGGAATATCTGACGCTCATTCCGATGCAGCAGATGTTCATTCCTTTTTAAGTTCATTTGCTGAATAGGGGTGACGACAGGGTCCGAAAAGTATGATTGTAATTAGTCCGTCTTTAAGATTATCCAAAAATAATGGACCTGTATTTTTCAGTTTTCCAAAAAAGTAAAAAGTCCCAAAGATACGGAGCGTCAAAGTTCCTGAGTGGGGGCTTGCGACGTAAAATCGTGCTTAAGTGTGACATCGCGAAATTTCAATGCGCTGTATCTTTGTCATTTTTAGTTTCTCAGAGAAAAGAAAAAATACGTGTTCAATATTTTTTAATAATCTAACCGATTGACCAAAATTATTTTTCCATTCGCCTTGCCTATTGATGAGCATGCCGTGCACGCGACACAAAGACATCGTTTTTGTGAAAGCCGAAGCCGCCTTTTAAGCGCGCCGACGGCATACCAACCAATTTAACGAATAGACTAAACCCTTCTCTTATTGCTTAAAAGACGACTATGCTAATCAAACCAAACCGCCATTAAATCGCGACGGCAATAACCTCGGATCAGGACGTAAAAAGAAAACACAAAATTGCACTGAACGCATAAATGTTGACTATGAGCGGAAACATAATGGCGTGGTGCGCCGAAAAAAAATTATTGTACTAAAACTAACGTGAGGGGTTAAATCACATAATTTAGTCAGAAAGTCGGACCAAGTACCGATCGATTGAGGCGATTATCAGGTCGTCGCTCTTAAAACGCGCCCTGTTGAGGATTGTTTAAATCGATCGAAACCTGTTCGGTTATATTATTATACATACATACATACTATCACGTCTTTATCCCTAATGGGGCAGACAGAGCATTTTGGGTCTTGCGGTTCTATGCAGAGCCCAGGGCCGCAAGACCCAAAAGCCACTTTTAGCGTCATGGTGGGCGAGAAGATGAAAAAGCAATCAATACAGTGATGGGTTGCTAGCCGCATCGCCTGTTTACATGATTTGCATTTTTGCCCATTCCCTCGATCGGCTTTTACGATCTGCGTGGGAAGAAAAGCAGCTGGTACATTCTAAGTTTTTTTTTATTCCTCCCAGACCAGCATGGGAGTTATATTATTATAATTAACCGTAATTTAAAGGCGAGAACGGGGGAGAGGTGCGAAGACAAGGGACGGGGACACATATTGCGCGGGACCTTAGGGGATCCCGTTCTGTATGTAATACTTATATTCATTCTGTAAGATGGTTGA
The DNA here is from genome assembly GCA_963555685.1 of Acrobasis consociella. Lineage (NCBI taxonomy): Eukaryota > Metazoa > Arthropoda > Insecta > Lepidoptera > Pyralidae > Acrobasis > Acrobasis consociella. Next base: position 2,108,395 of record OY743111.1, on the reverse strand, counting down.
GTTCTCACCATATTTCTAAGATCGCTATTTATGGGATCCTCGTCTACACAACTATACAACTAATAAACTCATAGAGAAAAATACTATACGAACAGATACAAATTTACTAAGAGTATGTACAATATTGTCATGTTATGACATAACGTCAAAAACCAAGAATAATACAAAATTACTATCTTGCATTCGTGCACTAATATCGTTATTGCATAATTACATATAAATTAAGAGAATTTTTATCGACGAGGGTTTTTTTAAAATATGTGACGTCAGGTCCAATCGACTGTTGTCATTGGACCATCAGTTGATTGACAGGTTCTTTTTCTTTTACTCTCTCAAATGTATCAGCAGCTTAGGGGGCTACCAGAATTTTTTAGGGGTCAAGTGTTCCAAAGGTAAATTAAAAAAAAATTGAAAGATAACGGGTATTTCATTTAATTTTTTTTTTAAATAAATTAGCCAAAAGCGGCCGTTTTTTACAAATGTGCTTGAAAAGCTTTACGTTCTCACTTTAAACTGTAAACGGTAAATCTTAAAATAGTTTGAAGAATTATCTAGGGTCTGATCAAGACAAAATTTTAAATTCTATCTCCGTTTTCTTTCAAATGTTGGCAGCACTGGGCCCCGAAAAATTCAGGTAGGTTAATGGACCCGACGTCAGTGTGCTGCCAGCTGGTATCCCATATATATTTTTTAAAACCCTCAAGACTTTGACGGGTGACTCAGTTCGATGTCACCGCCTTGTAAGAAGTCGTAACAAAAATATACAACTCAATAAAGATCTATTTCTTTTGTAATGAAAGCCTATTATCCAGTGTCCGTAGCATGGAACCGGCGACAGCGTTTATCGCTGGCTATCAATTATCGCTATCTCACCCTACGCAATACTAACTAGTGGGATGGCACTAGCCTGATGCGTGATACCTTTTTCTTGCAATATATCTTTCTCCTATCGAAACATATTCAAGGATACACCTTTCATTGGTATATTCAAGAATGGGTTTTAGCGGGAGCGCACAAAACATCAACTTTTCCTAAGTGCCTCTTCGTTTGGATCTGTATTCACACGCAAGCCACTCAAAGACGGGGATGAAAAGACTTGTGATTCTCAATGGAGATCCAAGCGGAATGGCACTAGTCTGTTATGCGATTGTTGCTGGCAACATCGTCGTACCAGCGACAACCAGGCTGCGTCGCTTCGCCGCTCGCACGAACGTTATGCGGCGCACTTTACATCGTTGCATGACAGATCGCGGCTGTCACAATCATCACGACATTTGTCATCTGCGCTCCAAACAATCATGCCGTAATTTACTTTCGGGCGACACCAATTATTATACTACAATTTTATATATTATACAGTCCATCCTAAGTTAAACCTACTTTCTATCAGCGATATAAACTTTATCTGGGTGTATCGACGGTGCCATGCTAGGGAGGCTAATGATGAATAAAAGTTATATGCGACATGACGCGAATGACCATAATAAACTAATAATACAGTCTCAGTTCTTAGTACCGATATGACACAATTCATAAATCCTAAAATAACAATCAGCTAGGTTGGTTACAAAAAGAAGAATAAAACGGGCGTATTTATCACTATCATAATCATTTCTGGCGCATGACGTCCACTAAACATAGGCATAAACAGATTTTAACTCGTTTTAATTCGAGATCTGAGTCAATTTTAATGGATACTCAGTAGCATACAGTTGTTTCTTTTGAAACTTCCGATTCGCACCTTAATACCGTTGCGTCAAAAGAATGACGATGATGTTGTTTATTTAGTAGTTTTTGCCAATGCAATAGTTATTCTAGATCTTGTATCCAACCTGGTAGAAAACTAAATTAGTTCATCTAAATCCATATTTATCAAACAGGATTCTAATGTCACGTTTTAGAAGGAGTAGTCTTCTTCACGACTCTTCTCCGTCGCTTCACGAATATCCGCACATCAGGCGCGTCCATATCTTGCTGAGAAACGTTATTACTCTGATCTGAAGCATTACTGACGTCAGCCGTTCTGCTAACCTCACTCTCTCTATTTACATCTTCTACTGGCATCTCTTTCGCGGGCGTTGACGTGGCTAAAGCGTGAATGTGTACAGAATGACTTAACAAAGGTATCTCTACTTTGGTTTGTCGATTATCTATGTTAGGCGTTACGGGCGGCTCTAATTGTATTGGACTGTAATTATTCACTTCTTGCACCGGATTTGCACATGCTGGTTGCGTTCCAGAAGATATGATTACAGTTTTCACTACATCTGGCTCTTTTATGATATTGTCAGTATGTGGATTGGCTTCTTTTTGTGCTATTGCTATATTTTCTACCGATATGACAGCTGGTTGAGGTATAACCGCTGTTTCGACTGTTAAATTAGATTTATCTTCATTTCGCCTAGATTTTCGCCTCTTGATTTCTGTAGTTTTTGGTTTTTGGTCATGCGGTTCAGCGTTCTTATCACTTAGAGCTTTTTCTGTAGTTTTATTAGGTTTAATTTCATTTGCATCTAAAGGTTTATCGAGATTATCAGTTTCTATGTGTTTCCTAGTTTTAGGTTTAAACTTCGCCGCATCTGCGTGTGTTATTTTACCCGCCGGTGGCGGCAATTCCTCGTTAGGAATATCTGCATGTTTTTCTTTTTCTTGGATTTCTCGAGACTGTGTCTCCTTTGTATCGACTTTTTCTTCACCAATTTGATGTTGTTCTTTTTTATGGTTATCTTTATGCCTTTCTGTTTCTGTAACTTTTCGAAGCTTTGATTTGTGTTTTCCTTCATCTGCATCTATCGTACTACCAGAACTCTGTTGTTGGTCATTAGGTTTGTCTTCAAGTTTTTCTGTTTCTGTAGATTTTTTAGACTTAGGTTTAGATTTGGTTTCACGTGCACTTAATCTTTTATCACTTTGCTGTTCTTGTTCTAAAGGTTCATTAGATTTATCTTTATTTGCTTCTAATTTTTTATCTACATGTTTGTCTTTTTCGCTATTTTTACTTGATTTAGTTTTCTTTTCTTTGGCCTCAATTACTTTAAAGCCACTCAGTTCAACATCTGTGGGTTTTCTTGACTTCGATTTAGGCTTGGCTTCATTTGCATCCATCAGTTTTTCATCATGTACTTCCTTTTCTGCATTTTTATCAAATTTAGATTTCTTTTCAGTCTTAGTTATTTGTTTTTCAACATGTTGATTTTGCTCAGTATTTTCACCAATTGCCTTATCAGTAAATATTTTTTCTGCGGTGGCTAGTTGAGCCATGTTTGTATGTCTAGTAACTTTAGCTACGTCGATTGCATCTTGAGCATCCTCGAATATGGGAAAGTAATTTGAAGACGAAGATTCTATTCGTACCTCTGGCGCCGTGAGACCCAAGTCTTCAGGGGTTATAAGACTGCTACTAGTATCCCCAAACAAATCACAAAATTTACTTTTTATTTCTTTAGACATTACTGTTTCGATTCTTTTTGATGTCGCCTGTACTCTTACATCATCGTCCATATCTGTTTTTTCCATCGCACCTTTGACAACTTTAAGTTTGGTTGACTTCTTTTTACTTTTGCCTTTATTTTTACTGTCACTTAAAAGCTCTTCAGCTTTATCATTCTCTTCAATTTGGTTATAAGCACCGTCTTTCCCCTTTAAATCATTGATGGATTTAGAGCATACTTTTTCTTTACTGTATTTATCAAGAACTTTATTTTCCACATACTGTTTGCTTAATTCATAGAAGCTTTGTTTGGCAGGTTCTTTTGTGACATGTTTTATAAGCTCTATATTATCGCTATTATCATCACTAAGCGCTAAATCACCTTCAACCATCTCCCTTCCCGTGACAACAACGGATACTTTTTCAATTTTGCGCTCAGTGTCATTTGCCTTTTTCATCTTATTCACAGTCGTATGTTCTAATTGAATACTGTTACGTTTGTCATCTTCTTTAGTTTTATAATTTTCATAATTTTTCTTCTCGTTGCTACCTGAATTATCTTTACTTATTTTTGGAATTTTATATTTGGTTTTCCAAATATCTGTCGTGTTTTTGGTGGTTCCTTCATCATGTTCACTTTCTTTACGTACTTTTTGACAACTCTCTAAAACTTCAGCCTTTTCTATCTGGATAGCTTCACTTCCATAGCTTTGTGGATCTTCGTCCATTTTTTCTGTCTCGATAATTGGATTTTCAAGCTCTGATCTAATTTCATTTTCAAAGCTCTGTGGACATTCAGAAACCTTTTCCATTTGATTAGTCTGTTCCTCATGATTTCTTGAAAATATAATATTTTCCATGTGAGTGGTTCCTTTTATATTCAATTGTGAGTCTTCAATGACGTTCCCTATATCTGAAATGGTTTGTTTTTCAGAATCCTTTAGATTTTCAACTACATTTTCTGTTTGGGTTGTTTCCTTTTTATGTTTATGTGGATGTTCCATATTTTCCTTCTTTTGAGTTTTATTTCTATGATAGCTAGCACCACTATATAGATAAGGATCAGATATGTCGTGTGCCGCAGAGCCTATTGTCTCTCCAGACTCCATAGATGATACATCAGAAGCATGGTCATCCATAGCCATATCCATATAAACATTTACTTTATTACCTATATCTTCAGAAACTTGTCTAGGCGGTCTTATTAGATCCTCTGGCATTTTAATCAAATCTTTCCACACAGACTTAGTTACTGGTTTTAAATTAATAGTTCTGCCACTTACTGTGGACAAAACCTTTTCACCATTTTCCATTGTTACTATGTATTTATTACTATGTTCTCTAGGGTCATCAATCTTAACTTCAGCATCAAGTTTTATTTCTGTAACAAAACAGTATTATTAACATATGTGGGACCGAAATTATTTAAAAACAATTCCACTGTTGACAGTGGAATTAACTAAAATACTATTAAAAATACTATTTCATTAATAATTGAAGAGTAATAAAAATCATACCCTTTGGTACACCAGCTAACTCAGTAGTGAGATAATCTGGTGACTGGCAAGACATTCCATCGCCTTGCAGGTTTCCAACCGCTGGCTGTAGACCTTGATCTGTGTCATTCCTACTATGCCATCTACCATCTTGTTCATTTTTATGATAAGAATCGGTCCTCAACCGCTTATGAGAAGGTTCATCATAATCACTTAGGTATTTAACTTTGGTTGGATCCTCTAGATATTTGTTACCCTCTTCATAATAGTCTTTTTCGAATTGCTCATGGTTCTTCTGTTGATATGTGTCGTATTTGTCACGAGGTGGACTCTCCAGCCGTCGTTTCCTGTGCTCAGGTCTTTGATAACGGTCTCCAGAATCTTCTCTACGAAGTTTATGATCACCTGAACTATCTCTATGTTGTCTATGATCACCTGAGCTATCTCTATGTTGTCTACGATCACCAGACCGATCTCTATATTGCCTATTCCCCCTTGATTCGTCTCTGTGAGGTCTTTGTTGTAAGTCTTTGTCAGATCGGTATCCGCCTGAACTGTCCCTAAATCTTTGGGATCTGTGGTCTCCTGAGTAATCTCTTTTGGATCTGCGATTGAATCTCTCTGGACTAAATTTGTTTCTTTGTGCCTCAAACCTATTTTTACTCCTGAACTTATCATTATTATAATTTCGTATTCTATTATATGGATTATTATCAGGCCGATTTTGTTTGCTGTAGTTTCTGTCTGAGTTCCTCCAAGCATCGCCTTGTTTGGACTCAGGTTCTCTCTCTTTTGGTGCTCTGGGTAGTTGTCTTGGAGGGGTACTAATGTCGCCCTCTTCATCCGAACTAAACTTTGATAGCCTGAAACTAAAAATCAAACTTTAATTAAGCTTCAAAAACAAAAGGGTTCACAAATAATTTCTGAAGAAGGTATTCATCCTAGGCCATGTCCAGCAGTGGCCTATGTCCACCGCTGGACAGAGGCCTCTCCCAAAGATTTCCAAAATGACCGATCAAGACCGGCCTGCATCCAGCGCTTTCCAGCGACCTTCTGCGGGTTCATCTGACCACCTTGTTGCCCTACGCTTCGCTTGCCAGTACGCGGTCGCCATTCAAGAACCTTTTTGCCCCATCGGCCATCGGTTCGTCGCGCTATGAAGAAGGTATCAAAAGAAATATTATTCCTATTTACAATCAGTAGCTTACCTAGTAGCAGGCATAGACTTTCTTCTGTTCCTGATACTGCTGGGCCGGACAGGCCTAGCTTTTTGCCCACCTTCGCCGACATTCTCCTTTGCATCACACACACTTTCCACACACTTCTCGTTTTTAACGTTAACTTTATTTGCGGTTTCTGTGTTTGCGGTAGTTGGTGTGTCTTCTGAGGGAGTTTGAGATGCTTCTCTTCTGAAAAGAATAATGCAATATGTAGAAGTGTCTTCTAAGAGAGTTTAATACGCTTATCTCCTAAAAGGAATTACGTAATAGGTAGAAATGTCTTCTGAGGGAGATTGAGATGCTTCTCTCCGGAAAAAATAATGTAATGTGTAATAAGTGCCTTTGTTGCTTGTATTGATAATATATCCATGTGTGTTCGAGCAATGCTCGCAAATTCTGATTGCACGCGGCCACATACTATGTAGGTCGCGTGCAGCTGTTTTACTTTATATTTTAAATATAATAATAACAATCATTGAGGTACTATCGAGCAGCTCCACAACATGTAACTTATCAGCAATAATCTTGTGTCTCCATAACATTATCAAGCAAGCATCATCATCTCTTCATATATGGTGGGGGCCTAGATGACAACCGAAGCCTGTGCTGTGAATAATGGTCCTTCGAGCCGGAGAGATTATGGGCCCTTTTGCGATACAGATGTAAACTTAATTAATGAAAAAAGAAAACCAATTAGGCTAGGCGTTTTGTACAAGCATTTGATGTGTGCCTTCCATAACATCCCAACGGCAAAGCCGTGCGGCGATAAGCCTATCGACCTCAATGTGCCGTGAAAGTGTGACGTCACAAGTTTACTAAGGTTGTAGGTATGCCCACGATAGTGGATCCGGCCTTGAATAGAGTTCTGGCTCCATCATGAGAATTAGCATTCTATGACACGAACGACCATATTGCTTTATAGTCAAAATTCTGGGAATGAGTTAATTATTGCAGAAAGACTTCAGGATACTTAATACATAAATGCTTATAAAAATACTTGCCTGCTACTAGAACTCCGTAATTTCGGCTGCTCCGTTGTTTTCTTATTATTAGCATCCACTTTATTACCCTCGGTGTTGTTTGGTTTACCCGCCGACCAATTTCTTCTCACATTTAGAACATTCTTGTTTTGTATTGCATTTAGAACTAACATGTCCTTTCTGTAAATACAAAATGGGTGATGACAGGTCAGAGAAGTATGATTGTTATCTGTCCGTCTTTTAGATTACCCAAAAACAATGGACCCATATTTTTCAGTTTACCAAAAAAGTAAAAATTTAAAAGATATAGGGCATCAAAGTTTCTAGATAAAAATCGTAACTAGCCGTGACATCACGCGAAATTTTAATGCCCTGTATCTTTGTAATTTTTTGTTTCTCAGAGAAAAGATAAAATATGTGTAAAAAATTTTGTTATGTAACCGATGATGGGCCATAAATATTTTTCCATTCTACATGCCTATGCGCCATGGTTGATGTGGATGGATCATGTGGATGACGTAAGAAGCAAGTAATTGTCTAAGCAGGAATAGCTTATGTTGCTACTGCATTCGTAAAGGAGGGTAGATGTAGGCGGTTGGTTCGGGCTCTTCATCTCTTTTTTATACCAAGGATGTCAAATACTTTCGGTTTTTGGAATCCTATGGCAACCTTGACATGCAAACTAAAAAGCGAAAAGAAATTTTTCAAAGCATTTTGAACGAAAATTTTGTAAAGTAATTTTTTTTTTTCTTTTTATTTGAATAAGACAGGTGTGTCTGCTGGTGTAACATTATCTTGAGTCATTGTACCACCATATTATTGAAGAAATGTCAGATGCCTTTAGGCAGCTTAAAAAACCAGTCTTGGCGTACGAATAACAAAATTGCCTATTAATAACTCTTTGAGATGCGCCAATACCAGACACAATATTGGCAGCGTAGGGGTTAAGTGATTGATATGTAAGCCACATAATGCTGAAGTAAATAAGATTTGTATCTAAAACAAGACTCACTCAAGATTGAGATTGGTTATGATCTGAGTCTTCCGCTCAACTTCCGCACGCGCCGTCTTGAGCAGAGATGAGTAGTTCCCCTCTAAAGTCTTGTACTCTGCTGCCAACTTGTCAAAATCCTGCAAAATGTTCTACAACATCAATGCACATCCGTCCCAAGCCTCTTTGAAACCTCAGGCATGGTCATGTTGACCTATACAGCTTTTTTGCAGCTAAATTATCTATTTCCTATATCAACCTTATGTATTCCCAGTTGCATACTTAGCATTAACACTTCAGAGCTCAGGATCCGCTACGTAGCCTAGGTGATTTGACAAGGTTACCGGTTAACCCAGAGCTACCTCCGCAAGCAAAAGGGTAAACAAAAACCAATTCTTGGTAAGGTTTGAGCAAACGCTAGATGGCGTTCAGGACCTACTATCATCTTTGTTTTCGGTTTGAGGTGATTGAAGCCTGCAATATCCTATCCAGATTGGAAACAACTTTCACGAAGTTTGCTTCCCAGTGGGATTCAAACCCACAACCTGAAACACAATGCGAGCTTTGACCACTGGACCATGGAGGCAGCCAGTAAATAATGGCACAACCAATTTGTGGATAATATTTGTAACTATAAAGTTTTTTGTCAGTACAATCAGCAACAATACTTTAATAAATTCAACCTTGATTATAATGACCAAAGCATTATTATCTTTGAATTTATAAAATTAGGCAATGTAAATGGGCTACTTTCTTGGGTCAAAAATAAATTATTTGACATTGTTAAGAAAATAAAATGTCACAAAATAATATCACATCCATTTTCAACATGATTTTAGATTTATTATTGCAGAAAAACTGATATTACGAGTGTAATTTATTTAACTTCAAGAAACTATGATGTCATAAGTTTATATTTCATACAAATTCCTAAGAAAATTTTTGTTTTGATGTTTTTTAGAAAAAGTATGCAATTTGAATTTGTCGGAAAGTATCTAATTCCATACAATGACACAGACAAGAGCTTAGCTTCTAAACATATCAAAAGAGAACATAATTTGTTATATGAGTCCAGAACCTGGCTCCAAAATAAAGTACTAGGATTAGTGTACAATTACATCATCATCATCATCATCCCAGCCCTTCTTCCGCCCACTGCTGAGCATAGGCCTCTCTTCATCAACACTACCCATCGAAGTCCTATGCTGCTCTCATCCAGGGGTGACCAGTGACTTAGATTAAGCAGTCAACCAATTGCATAATAATTACATGACTTATGATAAATAAAACTCATGTGATAATTTTTATTAACTATCAGAATGCTACATAATCATTATCCCTTCAAACGTCGTCATAGCAGACAAGATAGTAAAACAATACATCAGACGCCCGCTCCATTTAAAGGGTTATAATCAATGATTAAACAAACTTACTTTAAGTGAAGTTCTATCATAATTATACAAATAGCTTTGTCTGAAATATATTCAATGCAAAAAAGAGCAACTACAAACTTACTAATCTAGAAGACAAAGCTTGATTTTTATAACCAAAAGCTCCTTTGACATTACCTTTAGACTATGTGTAGACCACTGCTTTGAAAGGGATACAATTACACTGCAGAGGAACAAAATAATGTAGAAGTTTGCATTGAAGCAGAGCAGCAATGGTTTGGAACTTATTAGCAAATTGAACATAGTAGTGCATAAAGAACTTAGATTATACTGTTATGCTAGGAAGATACAGGTTAGAATGAAGACAAGATGGTCAAGTGTGCCATTCACCCACAATGATAATGGTAGGTTCTACGGTAATAATAATAATGAAATACTTACTTTTTGTAGCTTTTCTAGAGCCACAGTGTAATTCTCTACTTTAGTTTTCAGTTCTTCATTCTCATTTCTCAACTAGAACGATAGAAATATCATTGAAACACAATGAGAACTTGTAAACAAAATATACGAAAATACACCGATCTCCTGAATCTTATACACATAAAGATAGTTTAAATGGAAGCAATTTTTTTTAATGATGAAATAATAAAATGAAATAGTAAACGGTAATAGCGGAAGAACCCAAAAAAGCGTTTGGCGCTAAAATGTGATGGTACCTCCTTTATCAAGTTCGCGTCGTTGTAGTTTTCCAAGTTCTCGTACAAATCATCCATTTTAAAATATTTATTTTATATTATTAACGCTCTGAACACAACATCCAACGCAAAATTAAGTTATAATTACTTAAAATACGATAAAAATAAATAATCTTTAGAGAATAGCGTCCCGTAAACGCAACGCAAAAAGCTCAATCCGCGTAATTTGACAGTGACATTATTTAATGACAAGTTTATTTTCTCAGCTTAGATTGACATTGACATCTAGGATATGATTTGTTAGGAATAGCTATGTACCTCAAAGATAGGATCTAAGTAGTACCTATTAAATGAATCGTAATTATCGTACATAAATCGATTAATTTAGAACAACAAGCTAAGAACACGAGCGTAAAGTAGTAGTTCATCATATCAGTCTTCTTAAAAATACACCATCCATCTTGGAAGAAAACTGGCCGATACAAACTATTAAAAATGGCATCCTATAGGTTTTAGTCTTACTCTAACTTTTTGCATTGACTGTCGCAGACGCAGAGCTTAATGACCATGGAATTGTATTGTACTAACCTACTTTCGTGTTAATGACCAACCATCTCAACGACTTACACACATCACACATCATATCCCACTCCACCCCACGCATCGAGATCCCCGATCTGGATTCTGGCAGACTTAAATTCTCCTTCGATATGACAATATCTCGACGTTATTCCTGAGAGCTGGAGTCGAGTTCTGAGTACTTCTGCTCTTCTTGCACAAGCAGAAATAATTTTGAGCCCACCCATGACCCAACTAGTAACTGGCCAAGATCGCGTCAGGTCGGGCCACGTGCAGTCGGTTCAGCAGTAACGAGATTTTAAGTTTACACGAATAAAAACTATTGTACGAAATTAGTATTATTATTTCCTATTCATTGAACGAATATTAATTTTTCATAATGTGCGGAAATTTCATAAAACTTGTTCCAGGTAATACGTGTTTTTCAGTAAGCCTTACGTACGAGTGTGAGAAAGAAATGTTTTTTATTTAGAATCTTCATTACATTTGCAAGGTTTTTATGCAAATATTTTCTTTACTTTTACAATTCATGAGTACTATATGATCGGCCGAAGTTCAGGTAAAATTTGTACAAAAAAGCAGATTTTTGGAGTCTTCTACTGAATTTGTTTTTCCAAATTTTTATTTTTAATTTCGATAGAAACCTAGATATAGCGCACAAGATTTCTGTTAGTTTAAAAACTTTCCAAGAAAGATCTATTAAAACGCCATAATCACGTACGAGCGTTTGTATGAAAAGTAAGGCGGGTTGGCCGCTCTTAAGTACTTTTTTTATGCGTATACATACATACCCATACCAAATAACAGTACGCGATTAAATCATCTTTGACTTAATCGCGTACAGACAGCCAACTGAGCCAACACACTGTCTAACCAGACACGGTGAAACTATAAGCGTTTCTTGTTTTCTACGGAACCCGAATAAGCCACCTGGTTTCGAGACTCAGCGTGCAGTATTATGGATTATATTAGACCGATTCAGAGCTGGATTAAGGTCAATAGATAGTCAATCTAACCACCAGTAACCAGTACACCACCATTATTATAATATTTATTAGGACCAGGCAAAACATAAGTATATATTAGTATTCAAAACGTAGGAAATAGGTATTTATTGATCGATTCATTAAATCGTTGTGTACAACACTATAAAAAGTTAAAAGTTTATTCATTCGGAGTTTTTGGCGGGAAGTCAAGGGGTCCAGTTGGAGTTTGCTTTAAATTGTTTTGCAAATTGATTCTAGTGGACTTTATAATATGAAATTGGTGTAGTTTGGTGTTATAAATGCTCATTCTCATGGACAATATGTGAAATGTTTAAAGTGGACAGTCATAGTGCGGTTGTAGTGATATTTATTTGCGGACTGCGATGGGCGTCTTTGGGCGCTGTCCGCCACTCAATCGGCTATGAAAACCAGTGAACTCGTATAGATTTGTCGCCAGAAGCTCCCGTGAAGCAATCAAAGGACATATACCAACCTTTGATTGTATAGTTAAGGGTTTAGGATTAGGAATAAAGAAGAGATATTACTAGACATTGGCAAAATAAGCTTCAACGAAGTTTAACCGCCATAATCAAGAAAAGAAAAAAAAAATATTCAATTCCTTCCTTTCATTCATTCAGTGTCGTTGTCGGATAATATTGCCATGGTAGGTGATTTACAATCATTTAGGGAACTAGCAGAACGGTTTTGTCAACGAATTGGATAGTACTATTTACCAAAGTTTGTTTGGTTTGTTGTACTATATTATAAAAGCAGACAGAAATAATGAAGTGATTTGGTGTGATTCTTTTGTTAGTGTAAAGTATATTATTTATGGATTTAAGTTTATTATTGCTTAGGTATTTTATAAATAGTCTCATTGTCATAGTACTTTATTTTAAAATAATTTTTTTATTATTAGTTACTAATACAGATTTACTATATTAGTAATTAGATGCTATCCTCTAGGAACTGTTGGAAGTTAGGGACTGTTATTTTTTAATTCATTTTACCCTATGTGTCTTACTTACTTCTTTTTAATTTACCAGTTCTTATTTCCGAACATTAATTTTAAAAAGTAACAGTCTTCAAAATTACTTTTACAGATTTAAAGGATCAATATTATACCACTTATAACATAATTCAAATCTTTAATTGGTATCACATTTATTTTAAACCTGACTAAAGACACTGACTGAGCTTGGCTACATGGCGACTGCCTTCTAATAAGGACCAAGTGGACCAACAGCTAACGTACCTTAAAAAGCACCACAAAGGATAAAATAATTTCTTCTACGATTTCTGTTCAATGATAACATTTGTTATCGCTAGTAATGCGTACGTCACAACAATGGCGACCGCGTACTGGCAAGAGAAGGGTAGGGCACCCACCTACAAAGTGGTCAGATGACCTGACCAGGGTCGCTGGAAAGCGCTGGATGCAGTCCGCCCTTGATCAGTCATTTTGGAAATCTTTGGGTGAGGCATATGTCCAGCAGTGGACGTTATGCGGCTGAAATGTTGTAAGTAGATTTAATTTTTGCAAAACTACACTGTTTTAATTCATTCAATTAGCTTTAGCATTTTTTATTTTAATTAGTTTTAGACTCAACTTAATTAGTTTTAGTTTTAGTCATTATAAGTGAATTATTGTATACTTTAAGAGTCAATAAAAAGATCTTTAAACCTGAAATAATAATGATATTGATGATGAATGATTAAAGTTAAGAAATGTGAACAGTGCGGTGAATTGGAAATTGGGAATATTGGGATGGATACTCCTGGCAACACTATTACATTCGTTTGTAGTTTGTTGCTTCATGTTCCGCCCGTGCCGTTCGTTTCGCTACCGATACGCGCAATTAGTTCATTCGTTCATTGCGTGCGTTTTGCTTGCTTCTTCGCAGCCAAGCGCCTAGCTCGCTCGTTGCGACTTATAAATGTAGTGTTTTAATTAAAAATCTTCCTTTAATTATATAGAGACTTGTCGTTGAGTATTGTTAATCGTCTAATGCTAGCAATGTTTGTGCGTTTTACCATAACTGGCATGATTTTCATGCAATAGTGCAACAGGCTATAGAAAGCCCAGGGTCCGTGTAAAACAGAAGAGATAAAAGTGTTTCCAAGATGCCCACAGACTCGGAGTGTGAATGTGACCTGGTGTCAAAGGAGTGGCTGTTGGGGAAGCTACGCTCGGACGAAAGAGATACTGTGCTTATAGATTGTAGGGGGTCGAATGATTATTCTGTTTCCCACATACGTTCCGCGGTAAACTTTTCCATACCGAGTATCATGCTGCGGCGGCTCGCAGCGGGGAAGATAGAGTTAGTGTCCACAGTGCAGTGCAAAGAACTGAAAGCGAGGATTATGCATTGCCGTACTCGCGGGATCTTCGTGCTGTATGGAGACGGGGCTTCCAGGGACCCTGACTCCGTGCACGGCATCCTGCTGAAGAGGCTCAAGCAAGATGGCGTGCAGGTGGTCTGTCTCGAAGGTATGTTTTTGTACTGTTGGGAATGTTTTGATTGTGTTTGTGATAGGATGCATGTACAACACTGTAAATAGTTATAAGTATTGGTAACTATTTAATTTACATCTTGATTATTTTTGTTGTCATTCTTCAAAGCCTGCTTAAATGTTCTTCTTTTACACATACCCATTAGTATTTGCTTCCTTCTGAATCCAAATATAACTAAGGTCTTGGTTTCAGCATGTGTATAAATACATGCTGAAAAAAGATCTTACCACTTATTGCACACTATATGTAGATCTTTTAAGAAAACCCTTTAAATCACCAAATTGCCAACTAAAGTCTGATTTTTAATTCCGTAGAATTCTGACAGCTGTCATTTTTTGACATATCAGAGATAATAAACCTTTTTGGCCGGGCACATTTTTTATTAAATTCTATTTTCTATAAGAGTGTGAACATCTGAGTCTGCACATTTTATTTGTTAGTGAATGTAACCATTTAATTAAGTGCGGTGCTCTAAATCAAAAGGGGATTTACATTGAGTGATGTTTTCATCACGAACAGTTGAATAACCGACATAAAATACGAACAACTGTGAAGACAGACAAAAAAAGGAAAAAAATAGTTTTGATTCTATTTTTTATAGAGACTCCTTTTAACAATTTGTGGGTGAATGGCTTATACGTCCTTTCCAGGTTTTTAAACTATCTCCATATCCAATTGAATCTAAATCAGTTCAGAAAAAAGATTTTTTCAACAAGAAAAAAATTATCAGATACATAAAAAATATAACAATCAATGTGACAGTAGCGACGTGACAGCTGATTGCCGCATACTTTATTTTTAAATTTTTATGCTTGATGGATTACGAAAAAAATAATTTAATAAGCTTTTGGCTAAAAAGGTTGATGATACATGAATTAGTAGGGAGTGATGCCAGGAAAAGAAAAATAACCTGCTGACTAAAAATTACTTAAAAATATAACTTTGATAATTCGGTATTAAAAAATATTTTAACATTTTAAATATACCAGAAAGTTTAAAGTTCATTATTATCTTGGTAATACATTAAAATTTATCAAAAATTTATTTTTTTATCGTCCTTATACGCATTCCCTTTTTAGTTGGAGAACTTTTTTAGTAGCAACACTTACGAAATGTCAGAATTCTACGGAATAAAAAATTAGACTTTAGTAAGTAATATTTTAAATCAAATACACTTAACCCATTTCTTTTCTTTCATTTGTTCACACTCAGTTCTTTCATTTGTCGGTTTTGAACACATTTATTGAAAGCGCAGTGACTACTATTGCAGACAATCGACTTATTCTGTTTGCCCACTCTGTTACAGAAAAAGTGGTGTGCAGTATTGCTTTTCATTCTATAAATAAAATTCTGCTGCGGCTGAGTGTTTCAAGAATAAGGTTTATTACCAGAGATCGGAATCAGGTGTGTAAAAATACCTAAAGTTTGCAGCGGGACATAATATGGAGCTGTTACAACCACTTAAGTTAAACCGGTTTTACATTTTACCGGTTTAGTTTCGGTTTTTTTACCGAATTTTACCTAGAAAAGTACAAAACAAAAATTAATTTAGAACTATATTAGCAGCTTGTAAATGTTTATAGTTCGGTGTTTCAAAGGTAAGGAACATGTAAAACAAAAAAAAAACTAAATTAAACCGGTAAAATCCAAAACCGGTTTAACTTAAGTGGTTGTAACAGCGCCATATTATGTTCTGCTGCAAACTTTAGGTACTTTCACACACCTAATTCTGATCTCTGTTTATTCTGAGCGGGCAGCTTGTGTGTACACCCCGTTAAAGTGTATATATTTATTTTTTAATTATATTTTAGGCTTGTGCCAAACTATGGGACATAAATAGCTAAAAAAAATTTACCTTACTGCTGATCTTTGCTTTGCTATGGCTAAGCAAAGATTGTAGACATTTATCTTGTATTGCCCTTGGTAGTAACTATTGTTCTATTATTCAATCTAGTAGTATAACCCTATAAAACGCTAACCATGAACCCTATGAATGCTGTTGATTGAGGATATAAAATACAGTATTTTATTCAATTATTTTTTTATTTTTTTATCATTCGTATAAATAAGTAACATAATCCAAATATATAGAATAGTTTAACATAATTTCATTATTATTAGACATAATCCAAAACTGAAAACAAAATGAATTTTTTAAACTGCCTTCCAAATATAAGTAAGTTATATGCTTTTAAAATCTGATGAAAAGAGAAACTGTCAATTAACAGAAAAAGGATGCACATACAGCACTCTCGATCGTAGCAAGTGGAGGCGTGATATTATGTATGTATGTATACAGCACTCTTGATGTCACTGATATTAGATCTTGGACATACAAAAGAGATAGTGAGATGTATCCACCACACCCACTCTTAATGTATTTGAAATGCTAGTTGCTGAATGCTGCTTCATTAATTAACCAATTTTCTTGCCATTTTCAAACAAACATTTCTTTTCAGTGGTATTTTTTGTTTTGACGCGAGGTCTATAGCTCCCTGAGCCACTAATTTAGATACTAGCCCATTCCCTCTATATGCTTTGCTAAATAGATAAAAAGAAAGTAAGAAACATAGATCTAGACCTGTGGTTCAAAGACTGCCTCATCTATAATCTCTCTCCCATCTTAGTGTTCCCAGTTGCATCCTTGGCTTGCCAGAGTGGAGCATGGCTTAGAGAGAAATCATCAGATTTTAGTTTTAAAATAACCAAAAAATTCCGATTTCCCCTCAGTTGACGAGGTATCCCACAAAGACAATTTACTTGAAAATTGCGGATGTAATTTGTAGATAGTCTTGACAAATCGGCTCACTATCTCGTTCCCACGTACGTACTGTGTTATGTACCATTCATTCACCTGTCTTACCTAAGCGGCGCGTAACACTGGCTGCCTCCACGGCGATGTCGTGACGTAACTCATTGACAATAACCGGCCAAGTGCGAGTCGGGCTGCAGCACAAAGTGTTCCATACCACTATCTATACAAAATCATGTTTGATCAATGGGAATTTTTGGTATTTGTTGTTATAGCGGCAACCGTAATAAACCTACAATACCACTGACTCACTCACTGACTGATTGACATAGTTGTTTGCCCTGTTGCGGGGTTGGTGGGGTTAAGGTTGATGTGTGGTCGTATAGAGGGTGCTTTAGTGAGTACCAGAAAAATCTGACATTTGAAGATCTGCAGAAACCTGATGTGGAAGGTGTACGGCCTGCGAAAACGGTTAGGGTTAGGGGTGTGATTTTTTTACCAAAATGTAGGGGGTTGTAAGCAATTTGACGATCGTCATTTGTTTTTTATTTTTTTTCAAAATCCAAGATGGCCGCCATACAAGGACAATTTTCCTCCATACAAACTTATCCATTTTCTGAACTGGAAACATATCTTAGCCTACCTCAACAGCCTCACGATGAACCGCGGGCTGCTTGCAGCCCGCGCAGCGCCCGAAAAGCTAGTTTGTTGTTATAGCGGCAACCGTAATTATTAATTTTATTCTATTTTTGGTATTTGTTGTTATAGCGGCAACCGAATAATAAATCATCTGTGTAAATTCCAATTGTCTAGCTATCACGGTTCATGAGATACAGCCTGGTGACAGTCTTAAGAGAGAGAGAGAGAGAGAGAGATATTAGAGTCCCGTTTTTCACCTTTGGGTACGGAACCCTAAAAAGCGACATGCTAGTGCGACGCACTTTCCACTGCGAATGTGATCAATGAAATCTTTCATAACGTAGGTAGTTAGGTACCTAGTTTTTTTTTGCGAATGTGATCAATGAAAACCTTACTTGTGCAGTGTGGTAACCTCTTCTTTTGTTGTGGATGTGCCGTGAGGTGCAGGGCGATTTGCGAGGCACCCCGCAGACTTGAACATATCTCGTCTGACTGATGGAACTTGACGAGATGGAACTTGAATACGTCACGACGATGTGTTGCCACTGGTTCTTCTATTCCGTAAAGTTAAGGACTTTCTCAATTAGTTCATGAATATTAAATGAAATATTAAGTAACTTAGCTATTTAGTATCACGCGTGATTCATCAATTCAATATTTTATTAATTGATATAAGGTATTATTAATTTGAAATTGGTATATATAACTGAGGTGGAGGAAGAAATGAGTAGGTTACGGTGGGACATTGTGGGGTTGTCTGAAGTCCGAAGAGAGGGCGAGGGCACGACAACCCTAGAGTCTGGTAACCTACTCTATCACCGGGAAGGAGACAAAAAGAAGTCCCAGCATGGTGTCGGGTTTCTCGTCCACAAGTCCCTCATTAACAACGTCACAACCATCGAGAGTGTGTCCAGCAGGGTAATATACCTGATACTCAGAGTATCTAAAAGATATTCGCTGAAGGTTATACAGGTATATATGCCAACTGGGGATCACTCCGATGAAGAGGTGGATGAAGTGTATGAGGACATCAGTAGAGCCATACATACTTCTGAAACCTATTTTACGGTTGTTATGGGGGATTTTAACGCAAAACTGGGTAAGCGAGGCGTTGGAGAGTTTAGGCTGGGAAACTTCGGATACGGAGTGCGAAATAACAGGGGACGTAGGCTGGCTGATTATTTGGAGCAAGAGGGACTCTTTGCGATGAACTCTTTCTTTAAGAAGCCGCCGCAAAGAAAGTGGACCTGGTTGGGTCCGGCTAAAAAGAACCAGCCCCCTGTTAAGAACGAAATCGACTTCATCCTAACGACAAAGAGACGAATATTCAACGATGTCTCAGTGATCACTCGAGTCAAAACCGGGAGTGATCACCGAATATTAAGAGGCATCGTGAATATTGATCTCAAAGTCGAAAGGTCGCGGCTGATGATGTCGACGCTCCGACCTTCGCAAGTCCAAATTGAGAACTCCGAGGGCTTCCAGCTTGAACTGTCAAATCGCTTCGAAGGCCTTCAGGATTTCGTTACAGTGGACGAGATAAACCAAGGGTTTATACAAGCTGTCCAAGCGGTGGGATCAAAAGCATTCAGGTCCAGCCCCAAACGAAAGCCTCAAAAAATCTCTGCTCGGACCCTAGACTTAATGGCAGAGCGACGATCAAGGCCGCTGCAGACCTCCGAAGATGCTGAATCATATCGGCAGCTCAACAGACGTATACAAAAGTCCTTGCGACAGCAGAATAAAGGCTCCAAAGTGTTCGCAAGAGCTATGTCGGTTGGGCAAAGCCGATTGATGAAGCTGAAGACGGAGGACAGCGGTGTGGTGTCGACAAAGGAAGGGGTTCTGGCGGAGATCGAGAGGTTTTATGGACAGCTGTATACCTCAGTTTCACAACCCAGTAGACAAATGGCTAAAGACCCAAGAGCCAAGCTAACCCGACACTATACCGAAGATATCCTGGACATCAGCCTATACGAGATTAGGATGGCCCTCAAACAGCTTAAAAACAACAAGGCGCCGGGCGAGGATGGAATCACAGCAGAGCTTCTGAAAGCGGGCGGAACGCCGGTACTGAAAGTCCTTCAGAGGCTCTTTAATTCTGTTCTGCTCGAGGGCGTAACGCCAGAAGTGTGGAACAGGGGCGTGGTGGTCTTGTTCTTCAAAAAAGGAGATAACACCCTATTGAAGAACTACAGGCCTATCACGCTTCTGAGTCATGTATATAAGTTGTTTTCGAGGGTCATCACGAATCGTCTCACGAACAGGTTTGATGCCTTCCAGCCTCCCGAACAAGCTGGTTTCCGTAAAGGCTTTAGCACCATAGACCACATTCATACGCTGCGGCAGGTTATAGAGAAGACGAGGGAGTACAACCGGCCGTTATGCTTGGGATTCGTGGACTATGAAAAAGCCTTCGATTCGATCGAAACATGGGCCGTGCTTCAGTCTCTCCAGCGATGCCGTATTGACTATCGGTATATCGAAGTGTTGAAGTGCTTATACAGTAACGCCACTATGTCAGTCCGAGTACAGGAGCAGTGCACGAGGGCAATTCCACTGCATAGAGGTGTAAGACAGGGAGACGTTATATCTCCGAAACTGTTCACCGTTGCACTGGAAGATGCCTTCAAGCTTCTGGAATGGGAAGGATTTGGCATCAACATCAATGGCGAGTATATCACTCACCTTCGATTTGCCGACGATATCGTTGTCATGGCAGAATCGATGGAAGACCTAAGTACTATGCTCGGAGACCTAAATCGAGTTTCCCAACAAGTGGGCCTTAAAATGAACATGGACAAAACGAAAGTAATGTCGAATGTCCATGTTGCGCCCCTACCTGTTTGTATTGGGAGCTCCACCCTCGAAGTTGTAGACCAGTATATCTACCTGGGTCAATTGATCCAGGCAGGAAGTTCCAGCTTCGAGGAAGAGGTCTTTCGACGAATCCGACTCGGCTGGGCAGCGTTCGGGAAGCTACGCAATGTCTTCTCGTCCAAAATACCTCTGTGCCTCAAGACTAAGGTCTACAACCAATGTGTGTTACCAGTGATGACTTATGGCTCTGAAACGTGGTCCCTTACTATGGGTCTCATAAGAAAGCTCAAGGTAGCTCAACGCGCTATGGAGAGGGCTATGCTCGGTGTTTCCCTACGTGATCGAATCAGAAATGAGAAAATCCGTAGGAGAACAAAAGTCACTGACATAGCCAAGCGGATTAGCTCGTTGAAGTGGCAGTGGGTGGGACACATAGCGCGACGAACCGATGGCCGATGGGGCAAAAAGGTTCTTGAATGGCGACCGCGTACTGGCAAGCGAAGCGTAGGGCACCCACCTACAAGGTGGTCAGATGACCTGACCAGGGTCGCTGGAAAGCGCTGGATGCAGGCCGCTCTTGATCGGTCATTTTGGAAATCTTTGGGAGAGGCCTATGTCCAGCAGTGGACGTTATGCGGCTGAAATGATGATGATGATGATGATATATAAAGTTCAACAATGCATTAAGCTCGGGTAATTCAATTTCACAGAGTGGCAACACATCAAACTGATGACGTAGTCAAGTTCCACCTACGTCATCAGCTGTCACGGGAAGAGAATACCTTGTTTTATTATACCATGGGTATAACTTATTGAAACTGACTAGGGAGCGTAGCGCGGAATTAATGCAATTTTATAGTTTTTTTGTTGATAAATCTAAATAATTATGTATACTTTTATTGGTTATAAATTTTATAATCACATTTTTTTGATGTAGCACATTCACTCTAGTACTTCGCAAGTAATATCGTCTAAATTGTTTTTAATCTTTTTAAAAATCTCGTAGCCCTTAGCGTTACATTTTTTCGTCTATTATTCCAAACT
The DNA here is from genome assembly GCA_963555685.1 of Acrobasis consociella. Classification (NCBI taxonomy): domain Eukaryota; kingdom Metazoa; phylum Arthropoda; class Insecta; order Lepidoptera; family Pyralidae; genus Acrobasis; species Acrobasis consociella. The sequence goes on along the minus strand of OY743111.1, from coordinate 2,086,857 downwards.
TTTTGTAAACAACTGTTAGGTACCTACGTTATCTAGAACCTTCCAAGAGGAAAATCGTTCAACTTTAAGAAATGAACACGAAATTTGTAGATCCATATCTATTTATATGTTCGTTACACGTGCCCGGCAGTCATTGTTGAAAAAGACAGTTAAATACGAGAAAATAATGGTTTTGTTATTTTGCCCAAATATCAAGAGGAAAATGAAAAGAAAGCCCGAGAAAGGGTCGGAAGGGAAAACGACAGAAAGGGCGAAGAAAGGGATTGTTTAAATATATGTATCCTCGTCACACGTTACGTGATTGCTATTATACAAAAGCTGCGAGCCGTGTTTGGTCTCCATGTTTATAACGTATTTAGGCTTACAGAGAAACGCCTAAATATAATTAGGTAGGTACTAACTATTCTAAAAACTTGAATATGCGTAGGTACTAAATCAGTGCCGCATTATTGTTTAAAAAAATAGTTACTTGATTTTTGCGCTGGGGGCCACCCGACATGTATTGCCTAGGGGCTTAAACGTGGAGCCCTATTGAAAACCTCAACCAAAATAAATATCATCACAAAAGTTATCACACTTATATTATAAAGGCAAAAGTTTGTAAGTGTGTGTGTGTGGATGTATGTTACTTCTTCACCCGTAATCAGCTGGACCAATTTTGATAAAATTTGGTATGCAGGAAGACACCCTAAATTAACATATAGGCTACTTTAACCGCGGGTAACACCGCGGGGCGCAGCTAGTAGACCGTAAAGGGAAACACAAACCACAATCAAACAAGTTAATAAAAAAAATATTGGTCGACTATAGTTAAAGAAGAAAGGAAGGAAGCCTACTCGAAGGACTAGCACACGAAAGGACAAAACAGATATAAATGGAGAGCCGAGAGGGCGGCCTTTGCCCAACAATGTAATCTAGTCTAGCTTCATGTTCAATGGCCGACTTGATGCAGTGCACAGAGAATGCTGTTGCTGAGGCCTACTAATCGGGAATAATTTGATTTAGAATATTCAGTCATCGACACGACGAAGAAGGAGAAGTGGGCTTTAAATAAGTAATAATAACATAGTTAAAGAATTGAAACGAAGCAATTTGATTTAACTGATTTAATTCAAAGAGGGGCGAAGTGCCGGCCGGAGGTCGCAACGCAAGTCGCGTCCGGCCGACGGAACGTGGGAGAGGAAGTCTGCTACTTATTGTGCTCCTCAATGCGAGACGGTGTTTAGATAATATCGCTCGCCGCCCGAATATGTGTTACTTTATGGCCAGTTGAAGGTTTGGACGGTCGTTATAATTAAATAATAATTTTAAATCTAGTTGTCTGTATCTATAAAAGAAGTAACTGACTGACATATATATTGACTGATCGATCAAGGCACAGCTGAAACCACTGGTTTTAGAAACAAGAAATTTTGCACAAACGTTCCTTAAATGACGTAAGTGTGCACTAAGAAAGGATTTTTTGGGAAATTCATCCTCTCACGCTACGTATTTCCTTTTCTCTCAGAATCTGGATAAGTGTATATAAATTTGTTTTTACTATATGCTTAGAATAATAAGTATTTCTTTTTTGTCTTGCTTCTTTAAATATCAAATCAGTCCTTGATCGACTATGAGGAGCGGATGAACTGTGAGTCAATATTTTACAGAAGGTGCTCCCAAGCGGTAGCAGCCTCTATATCTGGAACTTAGTTTTTGGCTATCATGACGTTTTAGGCGCTTTTTCAAGCCGTTCCTTGTACTAACTACTCTATACAACAACATTGTTACAAATTGCCATAAATTTGAAATCTAAAGTGGAAACGTTAGTCAGCGTCCTAACGACTTCCAGCCCTCCCATGTGCTCGGGATAAACTGCAAGCAACGGATACCCGTGCATAGTCTGTGCAACTCGATGCCTAATATAACACGGGCGATCAAAGGCCGGACACGAATACGGCGGAAGAGCGCCGCAGTTTTTATTAGTAGGTTCCTGTTTCCCTGACGTCCTGCCAATTTCATCTGCCCGTCAGTGTATCATTGGTGGCAGTGACGTAACTGACTTTATGATCCGTCTTGTTGCAACATTTACTGCTATTCATCATAAACTAATCAGCAATCCTATGCTCTCACTTGTCGTGGATTCCGATGCCACCTAATACACGGAAGATCAAAGTTCATCAAAGCAGGTCGGACGCAAATACGGCGGAAAAGCGCCTCAATTTTATTAATAATTTCCTGTTTACCTGACGTCCTGCCGATTTCATCTGCCCGTCAGTGTATCATGGGTGGCAGTAATTTTGACTTTATGATCTATCCCGTTGCACCATTTACTGCTCTTCATCATTAACTAATGAGCAATATTATGCTTTCACTTGTCGTGGTTTCCGATGCCACCTCTTACACGGAAGATCAAAGCGGGCCGGACGCGAATATGGCGGAAGAACGCCGCAATTTTATTAATAGGTTCCTCTTTCCCTCACATCCTGCCAATTTCATCTGCCCATAAGTTATTATGGGTAGCAGTATCGTAACTGACTATGATCTATCTGTTTATGCTTGTACTGTGGCGTTGAACATCTACACTATTTGCACTGTGGCTCTTGCAATGGATAGTATTGGCACGCGTATCACGATATCAAGATGAAATTTCTTGGGTCCACTCGTTCTGGCGGGCGTACCAGGGGCAGCGAGGCCAAACACGTATTTCTAAGTAATAGGAGAGACAAAGGAAGACCTAGAGACAGTTTTATAAAACAAAAGACCAAATAAATGTTTAATTTATGAACACCCTGTGGATAACAGTGAAAAGTAGGCAGTAGCTCTAAAGAAGGAAGCGGCCAAACCAAAACAAAAATAGCCGCACTTTGATTTCACTATAGATCTGTGTAGTAAATACTGCCTCGAGAGTTTACAATGAGCGCGAGCAGACTTCCTGTTATTCACGCACGTGCCATTTATTTTACGAGCTGGCAGCACCGGCAGTCGTGCCCCAGATAGGCTTGCCATCATCGGACTCCCTCAGTCGATGGACGATATTTGATAGCTTTATGAAAACGCAAACTTGAACCGGTCTTTCATGAGTTAAGTGGCCCGTGTACTAGTTAGACCACCTAGGGATAAAGATATGATAATGTATCTGTCCTACAAGGAGGCAAAGGAGTTGACTTTGGACTGAGGGAGATGGAAAGCATTGGTTGCTCTATAGACAAGAGCTTATCTCTTTTTAATAAAAAGAATCTATCTGACGTTGAGGTGTACGGTGGCCCGGAGGGAGTGTACATTACTAGCGCTTTCGCAATGAAAGCAACACTGGGCGTGGTCCGCACTTAGATGGGTGACCACGAGTGGCATACATTTTAATAAACACCTTCATCTGCAAACGGTGCGTGTCCTTAGCGTTTCCAGACTCTTCGGCGGCTGTTATTGGATTTCAGAAATACGAGCTCCTACACAACAGACAGACAAACACTCGCGTACATATCACAAATATTATGTTTCATTAAAACAGTCCCGTTATCGTCTCTATGATATAGCTTTAGATGAACTGCCTGACTTCTCTTACATTGAACTCATATAGCTCGGATCCAAGTGCGGACCACGTCAGGTGTCGCTTATCTTGCGAAAGGGCTAGTAATGCGGTCTACCGCCGGGCCACCGAGATCCTGAGGTTAATATACCTCTAGGTTCTTGTCTAGAATTGGCGAGAATGTAGAAAAATGTATCATTGTTTAAATTACATTTCCTGCAAAATCACGCGACTGTACATCTGGCCTTCCAAGCGGACGTGTGGAAGAGCGCACGGGTTTCACGGGAAGGGTTGCCATCTGTGCGACTTTAGCCAGACATGTTTTGCTTTTACGGGTCGCGTCCAGCCAAATATTTGCGTTTCTGGCCTGTCCGGCTTTGTTAGGCCTTTTGGCAAAGCGGATGACCTTTCTTCCCTCGCCAGAAGTAAAAACTTTTGTTAGGCTTTTTGGCAAAGCACATGAGCTTTTTTGTCACAACTTTCCTACACAAAATTTTGATCTTGCTCTGTTACTGGCTTTTGGGGCTAAATGTCCGGCCTTATTCAGCGCAATCAGCGCAGAGTCCGGCTTTTTATTTTAAGAGATGGCAACCCTACACGGGAAGAGGATGTGATCTCATCGCGCCGGGAACAATGAACGCGGTGTATCTCGTAAACCAATGCCGATGATTGTTTCATGACAATGTGCACGTTCTCTATTGCCGATTGTGGAGGACCTGTGCTTTGTTCTATTCTAGTTCTGCCTAATTCCATGCTTTACATACACTTTTCCACTAACTCCCATCAGCGTTGTAATAGCGGCCGTAACCACATCTCCCATTGTCATAATTCCTCGAAATTCTCGCCCATTCGCTCGTTCAGCTTTTCCGTTTTGCGTGGGAAAAGAAGCAGCTGGTATATCCTCTTTAGCATTAAGTCCGTCATTTGTTAAAAGTATATTTGTTCTTTGGAATAATAAAGTTTGATAAAAGAAATAAAATATATTCAACTTTTTTTTTCAGCCCTTAAAATAATGATTTCCGATATTTAATAAAATCTTCATGACTAAACTTTTTCCACCTTCTCGTCCACCATCACGCTATAGTGGTCTTTGAGTCCTGCGGCCCTGGGTACTGTCTGCTTAGAGCTGCAAGACCCGAAATGCTCTGTCTACCCCATTAGCAATAAAGAAGTGACAGTATGTAGGTAATCAGCAGCAACTTAGAAAGAAAGTACCAGAATCCAAAATCGATGGTTGTGTTGAGATTTCCCTAGGTTATAATTTCCTGATGTGACTCAATGGCTTGCGTAACGTATTGTTATCGATAAATTTTATTAATACTTCCGGTTCGCATGACTAAGAGCTTTGTAAGGTGCATTTTAGGTAACATGAATAATTTTCGATATCTTTCCTGAAACTTTATGCATCAAAAGTAAATAAACTATAAGATTGCATTGAATTTGGGTAGCTTGATAGTATGCAGTTGGCAATACATTAAACTGAATAACGTAAGATTTCCAAGCCCTTTTGGTGGAAACCTTTCTTGTTATGTATTTAAAAATAGTGGCTGGGTAGTGACGGCGGAGTAGAATATATTGCCATTGTCCAACCCACCGCGTTGGCCATTGTGGGCACATCCTCATTTTATTGAGAGAAGCATTAAGTCCAGAAAAGTTCGGTTATGGGCTGTGAAGGTCACTCCAAAACAGTGGTTACGCAAAACTCCAAATGTTGAATGGACCGAGCTAATACATGGGAGGCGTAACATTGGCATTGAGTTTTTGCACGGTGATGTAATGTCCGACTGCGATAGACTTGTAACTTATAAATAAATGGACCAGTCATCGCAAAAGTGGATTAATTACATACTGTAATATAGGCACCCGAGAGAAAGAGGGAAATTGAATATCTATCGATTTATTTCGAGGTGACTGCTTATATTTGAAATAGGACGGAAATTCTACAAATTCGTTTAAATAGTGTGCGTACAGTATGACATCTAGTGGCGGCTAATCGAAATCACTTATTGAAAGGCGTTCTTATAGCATCAAGTATAATATTTACATAATGCATAGTACTAAGTACATAATGTAACACAAACCATATAGATGGCGCTTGTGTTTCACACATACATAGTACTTCTCAGGGAGAAGTGCCAAGTGGTTTCCGACCTAGAATAGGATTTTATACTTTTTCTTTGACTAAAGCCTAAATACACTCATCGCGTGGTACAGCTGCATCTCCTAGGAGGGTATTTTAGAGGAGGAACCTCGGGCGGTTGTAAATATTTTTGCATAAATGACTGATCGTAGAACTACATCCAAATTGTTTAAACTCCGACTATTTCTTCTCCATTTAGGTTGAAATGCATATTATCAAATGGAAAAGAAGATTACGGAAAGCGCAACCTGGCCGCCGAAGCTGCACACCTAAGATGCAACCGAACGAATTATGATGAGGATAGTCCTTCTCATGTAAGGGAATTAGATGTTCCATCTTCGTTGTGCTGTTTCGGTGTGGGGGTGCTTAGTGATCGATCCATCTTGTAGAAGTCAGTGCTCAGCGGATATTCTGCTACGCATTGTATCGAGTCCGGATTTATGTCCCGTCGCGGTACGGTGGCCGCGAATGAAAAAATCAGCTTAGTTACGCCGGAGCACACAAAGGTCACGCTGACCGGTGCCCATGGTGGATTTGGTGTTATTGTAGCTTACGTGTTTCATACACTGGTTAATTTCAATCCTTCGGGTACGGCGAACGGAAAAACTCGGAGGTTGCTTGCTTGCTTAAATTTGCAATATGGTATCTTAATCAATTGTCTTTATTATTCATGTCAATGAGTAACATAGTCCGAAACAGAAAACAAAATGTCTTTTTTAATTTGCCCAAATATAAGAAAATTATAAACTTTAAAATCTGATGGGGGCTGGCATGTCTGTTAAGATAAAAGCCCTTAAAAAAATAGAATAAAAAAAAAATCTGATGGAAAGAGAAACTGTCAAGTTACAGAAAGAGGATGCACCTACAGAGCTCTTGACGTCACTGCTATTAGGTCTGCAAAAGAGATAGTGACATTACCCCACCACACTCCCACTCTTATATTTGAAATGCTAATTTCTGCTTCATTAATCAACCAATTTTCTTGCGGTTTTAATAAAAATATTTCATGTTCTTTATACAAAACACAGTAAAATAGCCTATACTCAACAACAGTTTCCAAATCAATGTTGTCGCGTATGACGAGTACTCAGATAAGATCTCTTGAATATTTGATTGTTGCGCGGTTGTAATTTGCTGATAGTAGTGATTTTAATGCGTGCTTGTCACTGACAATAAAGAAATCTTCAAAGAGACGAGCGCAGCTTTTGGCGGGAAGTCAAGGGGTTCAGTTGGGGTTTGCTATAAACTGTTTTGCATATAGATAGTTGACTTTATAATGTGAAATTGCTTATGATGTGTGAAATAGAAAGTGACTATGACTGTTCTATCATAGTACGGGTACCTATAGTGATATTTGTTGCAAATAGTGGTGGAATTTAGACACCGTCCGCCACTCAACCGGCTAAGACAACCTGTGTGATAGTTTTGTCGCCAGAAGCTCCTTGAAGCAATCAAAGGACCAAAACCAACCTTTGATTGATATTGGTAGGGATAAAGAAACAAAAAAACTAAAGATAGGGTCTAAAAACATCGTGTTCAGGGCCGTTATCCCCTCGTCTGTCCCGACGCCAGATTCTGGGGTGTCAAAAAGTAGGCGCATCTGTTCGACGCCATAATCTGGTGTCGTCCTCCAGCGCCACTTTAGAGATCAATTTAGGTTGGTTATAATGTTCCTTTCTCTGTTTAACTTTACCATAACGAAGCGAGTAGAACAAAGATGCAAACAAAGACCAGTCTAAAGGTCAACAACACAATCCAACGCTGAGAGCGACTTTGTAATTCGCGCGCAATCAGTCACCATACTAGCCGGTCGTGCGTAGTACGTGTGAATATGGCGTGATTCATATATGGCGTGATTCATTTTCAACATATTTTTGTATGTAAATCTGCATTTTTTAGCTTCTTTGTATTGGTTATTGTTAAATAATTGTTCTTCATACAAACAAAATAAATATAACTTGTAATAAAGGTACTAATTTTAAATTATTACACATTCAATGCAGTAAACTGGAGAATATAAAAGTGTTCCTACTTTCACCTTTGAATTGGTAATAGAACTCGGTCTAAAACTATATTCAATTATACATAATCTGATAGCTTATTTAATAACAATAATAGCAATATGCGCTTTTAATATACCCTTCATACAAAATTTAATGAAAATCTTCTTTATAATGAGTACCAGGAAGTAGCCCCGAAAAAAAAAAGTTTGCTTGACAGATGCGCCATATTGGAAAAAATGGCCGTGACAGAGGAAGGGTTATATAATTCCTTAAAAAAGGAGACGAGCGCAGAGAAAAGATACACCACCGCCGCACCGTTCTCCGCGCTAACTCGTGTTTTATGGGTAAATCTCGGAGCGCAGCCTTTCATGACTTTTAGCAAAAAGGATGGCTGGTGGAAACGCCACTCAAAATGTGAGGGATAGCTTACTCTGTCCAAGGCATTTACGGAAAAATCTACAAATGCTCAAAACTCTAACATTGCTGAAATCTGGAGAAAGGAAATCATGATGTTAAAAATTATTTATTCATTTCAAATATCTTATTGGCTGTTGCTATATATAGTCTGCCTTTGTTATTTCGGGCTTAAAAACTTAGTTTAAATGTCACCGTAGAAAATGTTATATTTACGACAAATTAATTATCCTCGAATATATTTATGTGGGTTGTATCAAAGGTTATTTTCGTTAGCGTCTTGAATATTTCAAACTTGCCGATTCTAAGAAACCGCCCGATTTGAGATACGATGACGTCAATCGGTACGTTCCGGGAATTTGTTAGCTTTCCTCTGATTTGTATTTGTTACATGGAATGGAACATACCTAGTTTATTTTGTTTGGGTAAAATGTGTCATCTTCCTAATATTGTGTGAAAGAAACGTTCTTTATTGGGCAAAAGCCTCCTCGTGTTGTTTGCAGCAGCTACCTATTTCACTTCGATCTTTAGCTACTTCTCGTACATGCTTGTTAAAAGCAGATCTCTCCGTCTCATCCTAAGGTTTTCCCTTGATCATTTATGATAAGACTTATTTAAGTTTTAAATAAATGCGTCAATTTTTGAGATCATTCTGATATAATAATAAATTTTCAGTCTGATCGCGTTTTGCATTGGTCGATTTTACATTTAAAGAGCAATGCAAGGTTCGAAAACTCCATTAAAGCAGAAGAAGATGAAGACCGCGAAGACCATGGAAACGTATGGTTCGTCATAGTTCCAATAATATACCAAAGAGCAACGTTACATATACACATGATGTGGTAGGTCCAGAGCCTAGTCAATCGAGGTCTGAACGCTCGGAAATAACTCTTGAACTCGCTAAATTGGTTTAAACGGCTCAACTGGTTTCATTAAACTCTATTTAAGACAGCCATGCATAAGTCTACATATACTTGATATCAACTTAAAAATAAGCGTTTGGATAATTTTTTCTCTGCTATTGTCTTGTAAAAGCCTTCTAATTTTGACTAACGACAAAAGATTTTAACTAACGACAAAACTTGGAATTTACTTCAAATGCAGTGTAGGTCCTTTGCACCACTTCCAAACTTGAGGCTGTAAGTTGTAGTTGTCTGCTAAATTCTTAACCAAGAATTAAATTAGTTATTTGTAGCATTCATGGCCTTTGTATTATAGTTCGTATTTAATTTATTTATGGTTTTTTAATATATATATTAACTAAACATAAATAAATATTTTTACTTTTATGTATAAATCTAAATGGTTTGTTGTCCATGGTCATGTTATTTAGTCATGCATGTTTCACTACAAACTTCCTGTGTACGAGATGACAATGAGTTTATCAATTTACGTTGTTATAATTTCATTACTGTCGTTGTCACGATAAATCTTAAAAGATCAGCATAATGCTGTATTTGGAACATACGCTTCTACTTGCAAATTCTTATCTTATCTAGATACATAATTCATACCAACTCTCCATTACTCCTGAAGAGGTGGCACCATTAGTGCCGACAATTTTTCATAGACAGTCATTTGGGGCTAAATTACATAAGCAGCTCGACGCTCGGCTTGTTCGGTTGGTTAGACCGTGCAAGGTTGTTGATAAACGTTGCGGCGGGAAGGACACGGGCGGGCCAAGGCCTGCACCTGCCTCCCGGGCCGGCTACCCCTCGCGCCCCACGCCCCCGCAACCCCGCAGCTCGCCCTCGGCACCTCACCGCACCGATACATCACGCCAGCCTTTGCATGGAATCTCGAAACTATGCCTCCAGCTATGTGACCTTCGATTCGTTTGCGAGAAATTGCTCTGAGATGAAAATTATTTAACCTGTAAGTTAGACTGTTAAAGTCATGATTGTCATGAATAAAGACTTGTAATTTCATTGCAACCAATGAAGCCTTACATAACGGCAAGTAAGTAAGCTCCTAGTGTAAAAAGTATTAACTTTCCCTGATCAAAGTAGCACGTGTAACCTCAAGGTCTTCACGGATTGCTTTCATCATTGCTCACTTCGCTAAGCAAACTTGCGTACGAATTTGGTCCGAAAACAAAAAAATCCGCTTAATTTTTTTATCTTGAACTTAGCTGCTATTGTTTTTAAGATAAAGCACCAAATCTACGTAAATGGAGTTTATGGCATGTGTTATTGTTTCGAATTTAATATCTCTCTGTTTTTGGCAGCGGTGGGCGTCTGACGTTGCTATAACTCGAATAACGATCTCGTCTGCGTTATGTGGGTGTAATGGGCTTAGGATTCGGTTTACGCGACGAGGGGCGAATTTTATGGAGTCCTTGCGAGGACGATGCGGGGGCGGCGGGGCGCGGGGCGGGCCTGGCAAGTTCATTGAGAGCGGCGGATGAATGGGCCGCGATGAGTCACCGGATCGATGCCGCGCCGCCCCCCTCGCCGCCCGCCCCTGGTCACGCCGCGCGGCTGCGTGCTGCCGACGGTGAGCTGTGCGGGTTCAGCCCAATTTTTCGGTACCTAACATTCAAATAGAGAGTTGGAGAGCTCCGTCCTCCCCGCAGCTTTTTCAAGGATTTCTGACTGAAGTCAGACATTATAAACTTTTAAATTACAAAAGATCCTATATTATTATATTGATATCATTTTATACGAAGATCGAATAATATATGACGTATTGCCTGTGGCATTTATATTATACAACTATGTAGATTTACCATAACTTAGAAAGGAAGATCGAGGCAAAGAGAGGAAAACAACAAGATTTAAAATAAAATAATGTTTATGTTGAAGCCCTCGCTCGACTTCCTCCGGCCGCTTGGGCAACCTACTGCAATCTACACGGAAAAATGGCGTAGCACAGCACCTTTGGTAGAATTCAATTCAAATATATCTTTATTATAATAAGATATTTATAATAATCTTTAAATAATCGTCATTATTACGATAGGACACTGCAATATCCTCGTATATTGCAGTGTCTGCTGACTTGTATAATAAGCTCGTGATAATTGAAATTAGTATTTTATTTCTCATGGAAGAACAAATTGTATGCCATCAATACACATTTTTAATTTCACGTTACTTTTAGCGTTTGTCCGATATTTCTAAACCAGTGGACGGATTTTAATGTTTACTATTATGTAGAAAATAGGACAGCCAAAGTAGATACTAAGTGATCGCCGAAAGCGAGGCAGACCTCGGAGATGATGGCGTGATGAATTTGGACGCGTACCATGTAACATGATTACATGACTGAGGGAAATGCTTGCCTTCGACAGGACTGACTGGAAGCAGAAAGGGAAAGCCTTTACCCAAAAGTGGAACTCAGGAATAGGCAAAAAAATATGTAGATCCTTTTTACGGTTTTATATATGGAGCATTCCTGTGCGTAGGAGCTGGCCATGTTCTTCTGAAATGTGAAGGAATTTGCAAATTACCGCTGAAAGACTATCCAAGGTCACGTCACATAGTTAAAGTTTGCTATAAAGACTAATTGAAAGACACATCATGTTAAGTACGTGTGATAGTTGTCGTAATAGAGGCTTTATCACCGAAGTAAGTCCATTTTATACGACGGCCGTTCTTGGAACGCACACATGTCGCGGGCAATTTCTGTGGAGATTGCATCATCCAGACCTGAATCCTGGATAAAATTATGTATAAATCTATTATTATCCTTCTTGAAATGAAAGATAATGTACATTTCTTTGTGTTTGCTTTACTTCTAAGGAATTTAATATTTACCTCATTTAATTCGTCTTGTATAAACAGTTAAATCAAAAAACCTCAGCAGAGAACATATTATAACAAGCTTCCTCAATTCTGTAGGCAGCCGTAGTGTTTGTATTTCGATTCTCAATGTTAAAATTCGTACATCTTTGCGTAGATCTAAGAAATTTATTTTTATTAGAAATGCGTTGAGTAGTGAGTGATTATGCCGAATTATCGAATACCGGATATTATTCGGTTTGAAAATTACCGAACCGAATATATGGCCGAATTATTCGGTTTACCATTAGGTACTTTGTTTTGCCAGGTAAATATGTCGTGTTCTATCATGTACGCTACGTGTCGCTGCTGACACTTTGCTTCGAAACATCGCACGATTAAGTAAGAAATAAAACTAATCATTATAAAAATATTGAATACCTATATCAACTTCTTGTATTTGCAACATAAGTAGACGAAAAAGCTCACGTGCTTGGGTCTTTTTGTATACAATTTTTTTTATTCTTACTTTTTTATATAAAAATCTTACATATAAAGCGCTGTCTTTTAATTCTACTCCATGTCATGTAGCCAAGAAACAAAATTCTCGTTATTTAATATAAAAATCATAAATACTTAAACTGAATTATATTCGGCAGCAAAGCCGAATAATTCGGCCGAATACAAATAGTGGGAAAAGTGCCGAATGCGCCGGATACCGAATACCAAATGAATATTCGGCGCATCTCTAATTTTTATTAGCCTATAGTGTTCCAAATCTCAGTGTTGGGCAAAGGCCTCTATTCTTCCAATTATTTCTATCATTAGTTTTGCCAGTTCTTTTCGAACGCTTAACTCCGGAATATGCTTGCCCAATGAACTGCCCTTTAAAGCGCGTTGCCCAAACGCGATGCTATTGGTTGTGCAGCACTTGAGGCCTTCGGGCAATAAATCAAGCCGCTCGATTCATAACATATCAATAAGTCATAAAGCGTAGTTCAGCGGAATCGATACAGCGGCATCAGTATGGACGTGGGTATACGCGGCGGGTTGGCATTAGCATCACAATGGGGGCGGCTTCGGCAGGAAGCGTGTGAGCGCCGGAAACGCTGTTGTGGCAGCCCTGCTCAGCTCTGCGCCTTTGTCGTTCCAATACATACAGAGAAGTAGTGTTATAACTACTTTTTTATTAATTCCATGAATCAATAGACGTTACCTATAATTTGTCTTGTGGTGTCTAAACAATGCTTATAAACATCAATGAAACCCCTCCATCCCGTTTGGCCAGCGAGGAGAGTGTAGGCCGAAGTCCTCTGGTGTGGCTGCTTGGGCCAAGTATTGGCCTTAGTAGTACAGAGAGGACGTGCTCCTGCAGTAGAGACAAATGACCTGATGATCATGATAGACGTTACCTCCACTGGCAGGAGAATCGCGTGGATGTAATCGTCGTGCCACCTATTTCTGTACTGACTATAAGAAACGTATCGCCTACAATAGGATATAATAGTTGTGATTTGATGTATTGACTTATGTCTACTCGTCGCGATTCTCTCACACCTGTAGTCAAATCGTGCAGCAATCTTAAGCAACTAAATAGATAAACAGACATACCAATACCACTTAACACTGGGCGGTAAGGGGTTACCGTACCCTTTTGTCGCCTACCAATCCCAGAGGTACTGCAAACCCCAAAGAAAACTTTCCACGACCTTATAGAACCACCTGATGCAGAAGTCCCCTGAAAAAATAAACGTGGTAAGGCGTACATTCGGTACATTCCACAACTTGGGAAGAAATTCCTCAGAAACAGTACTATATTGTGAAACATCTCTCGAGAATCAACTCATTATTGAAAACAACAGGCGCGCAATTTGTTTCTGAACTTATTGGAGCCGCTTGCTGAATGGAAAGGCGCGCTGTCAATGAGACGCCGATGAATGGAGCACTCCAAACTGAGTAACAAGCACTACTTCACCTCGCCGACACAAAACGAGGATAATGCAGAAGTGAAACCGCTTATACGCTAATTTGCTAGTACGAATATCTAAATTCTATTTATCCCTTTCTTCTTCATCTTGCCACATTTGTTTCTTTGGCTGTAATCTATAACTGTATTTTATCGGAGGATGGGGAAAAAAAACCGAAATGTGCACATTTCGGTTTTTTTTTCTTTTCCAAATACATTACTTAACAATAGCGAGGTGTAGGGAAAAAGCCTAAATAGGAAACAACCCGGCCGTAGTTTTACAATTGGCTGCCTGATTGACACATCAACCGTTTTGAAATGCAATTGTGCGAAAAGTTGGCATCCGACATCACTCCTAAAAATATTTGCCTATTTTCTTCTACTTTTCTCTTTACTACTAAAGAGTGTACCTGATTTAGCAGTAGAATAAGGGTTGGGACTCATTTAGCAGCACGAGAGAACGACGGAACGTTTCGACTCGGCTGGTGCTGAAGCGTTCCGTCGGTCTTTCTCGCTCTAGCAAATAATGAATCTGAGCAACAGAATAAAATATAGCAGCATAGAAAAGTGCTGTTCCGTGCTGACAAATAAGATCCAACCCTAAGTACATAACATGTCTGAGCTTCACTTGTGCACTTTTTTCATTGCATGCCGCAGTTATAACACTCATTACAGTATTACGCCACTCGGATTTTAGGCCAGAATCGTGTGAATGTGCCGCAGACACATGAACGTAGTAATTACACTTTATACACGTTGTATTAGCGTTGTAATTTCGTTATGACTCGCCTTGAGAAAGAGTTCTCAAGGCAATCTTTTTATTACGTTTCATGTGTTAAGTTGCATGATAGGTGTTGTGGCCCACTGTGAATGGGACGGAAGATTTTAATTAGAATGTATGAGCGTTTGAAGTAAAATAGAAATAGAGTTTTTGCAGCGGACGGTGAGGGTTCTGCGGCGATTTTAATTTGTGTTTTATGAGCGCTTGTACGTTTTATCGATCGGTTTTTATTTGGTAGGCATCGCAAATTATTACAAAATACTTAAATCTTTTTACACTTTGAGAAATGTACAAAAATTAAGACGGTTTGCCACAGTACTATGACTCTTTACATTAAAGTACTTACTGGATATGCTTCATGATGGCCTAGTTGAGCGAAGGCTCTGCAGCTCAATATTTATAAGTTTGATACCGTTTCAGTTAATTTTCTGTCAAAAATAAGATATAAATCATAATTTCCGAAGAAGTATTTCATGAAATATTTTGAAGGCTTGCGTAAATATTTTGTTAAAATCAGAGTTTTCCATACAAACGTAGTCTAGCTTTTACTTTAAAACGACGTGTATAATTTTGGTAAAATTTTATAATTTCAAAGAAGCTAGACTACGTTTGTATGAAAATGTCTATGGTAAGGCCCACGTACGTACGACCAAGTACTTGATGTCTATAAATGTTTTCAGGTTAACAATCGCACAATTGTATGTA
The DNA here is from genome assembly GCA_963555685.1 of Acrobasis consociella. Classification (NCBI taxonomy): domain Eukaryota; kingdom Metazoa; phylum Arthropoda; class Insecta; order Lepidoptera; family Pyralidae; genus Acrobasis; species Acrobasis consociella. Next base: position 2,071,618 of record OY743111.1, on the reverse strand, counting down.
ATGGATCAATTGCTTTGTCGCCAGGCGAGTTCGCGGACTTCCACCGAGCCTATCCCGAGTGGTGCAGCGAGGCGGGGGCGCAGCACGTCCCGCACCTCCCCCTCATGGGACTCCGGTCAGTATCACCTTCACACAAAGCACATAATCCGCTGACGGGGAGAGTGCGTTATCATGTGATAGATGCGCAGCTATCTCCGTCCATGATGTCATCTAGTAAGGTCGAGCAAGTCCATATAGCCATTTATTATACACCCGGATGAGCGTATCGCAATGTTTGGCTAAGCAGCTTAGCTGTGGATTTATCGGATAATATGATGCATGTTTATATCATAGTTGTTTACTGCATCTAAATATATTGATTACTTTTCTCGATGAAAATTAAGCTATATCACTTGCTCGATCACAGATGAAATATAATATAGAGTCCGCGGGCACGCGACTTTCTTCTTGTCATAAGTGTTGCAAACTTTCATCCCTTTTTTAACAATTATATTCAGCGTTCATTCCCGGCCACCCTCTTTTCAGTTAGTAAAAATATGTAAAAGCGTAAGTAGTGCCTTGCGAATCACCTGCACCTCATCCACCCTGAGTGCAAACTTAAAAACTTAATAATATCACTAAACGCCACACTTTGTGATTCATAAATAGGAATTTACTTCTGACTTAAGAATCTACTCAATTCATCATTCATCTAGCTCAGTCTTTAATCTCGTTTATTCATCAGGAATTCCTCGATGAAACAAAAAACCGGCACTGTCTTGCATTCTTAGAAACCGATGAAAACAACCCCTCGGCACGTTAATTGCCCGGCAGGCGGGTGAGGCGGCCGCACGCGTGGGAATCGGATTTCATGCGCGTGAGACGTTTTCCTTAATCATGTCGTGACGGCGGAAAAAGTGGACGGCTGGATCCGCCGCGACTTGATTGGACCGATACGGGCTTTCTCGATAACATCTCATGTTGAGTTTTACTTGGTTTCTTTATATTATAGAAAGGAGTTGTTCAATTGAGCTCCATGGCACAAGTGGCATAAAAAAATTAAAGCTCAGTGCTGCAGAAGGCACGCTTAACCGTCAGACTCGGTTTTTATCATTAGACTGCTAGACAAAACAAAAATTAGATAGAAAAATGGAAAAGACATTATTTCCCGTCACTGTGTCAGGGATAAGGTGAGAAAAAAGAAGATAGTTGAAATATCATCGTGGCAAAAAACATGATATTGGTCTATGTAACGCCTCACGACTTACAAATATTAATAAACGACGAAACAGGTGTAGTTGTAGCTGTACTTTTCGCTTTGCTAAATACCTAAGAAGACTTAAACTGAAAATTGATAGGAAAGTACTCGATAATGATGTGCTGAATATTATAGAGAGAAAATCGACATAGCATTAGTTACATAGCTGCGATTAGCAACATGTCCAAACCAGTCCATATCCTTACTAACTGTGGGAAACGGCACAAAATTATGCGTACCTGATCAATTCCGTTGCCCAATTACTGTTCCATTGACAGACCAGCGGATGTGGTCTCAACGACCTTGTCTTCTTAATTAATTGACCGGCCAGCTCGCTGCGTAATCATCCTCCTAGAACTGGTAGTTGGCAGCGTTCCCATGGCATAAAAACAACTGGTTTTGTACTAAGAGAAAACCTAGTATCTATCAACGCGTATCGAGCAATTATAATAATTAAAGTAGTGGTATTGCCTTCGACGCAAAGTATGGAGAGATCAGAATGGTCACTTTGAACAATGTACTCTCTCTGTCATGAAGACATATTTTTTTTAATTTTTTGGCTCTGAATGTAACTAATCCTGCAACAGCAGAGGTTATCGTGCAGTTTTTAAATAAATAGCGCAAAAACCGTGGTACTGTGACTTCTTTAAGGCTCACTTTCCTACTAATTTAGTGGCCGCTAACGGCATTACCGTGTGCGGCGATTTCATACAAAATGTTTGAAAACTACAGGAAATTGGTCGGTAGCCGCGTTTTGTGGTGGCCCGTTTGCGCCAAATTAACACAAAATATGTTCTCATTTCACTCGTATAAGGTTTTCCTCCAGTAGTCATCGGGACGGTGATAGGAATTCAACAGCAATATGCCACGAATCATTCGTTTCTTCCCCACTTGTGTTACTTTAGTGCTCGTGCTTTGCAAAGTACCTACACTTTCCTTGTTAACTGCTTTTACAATCGAGTGACATGTCGCAAGACATTTATAAAAGCAACAAAAGCTGCCTCAAACAAGAAAACAATTGAGCTATGTTTCTGCTCTCCTTTTATTTTGTTCCTCCGTAAAGAGATGAGGTTACAAGAAGCCTGCCCACTGCATATAAAGCTGGAATTGGTCGGCGATCGGCGACTCAATGGCCGATTCCGAGTAACAACGGTGATGTATGATGACGGATGTCGGTGTATGTCACTGTAAGATGTCACCGCTCACCAACCAGTCACAAGTTACTCATTCCAATACACTCAAAGGCAAAAAATTCTACTAGCCGTTAGTTTTCATACAACGTTCTGGTTTTGTAAAGACAAAGCTACAGAAAATCTTCTTCTTATCGTGTGTGTTAGTGACTAACACTAGTGTCAGAGTTTTTAAACCGCCTTAAAGGCCTCTGACATGGTTTTAGGTAACGACCAATGTCAAAGACAGTGACCGGGACTGACGGCTTAACGTGCCCTCCGAAGCACGGATCATCTTACTTATCAGACAATCAGGTGATCAGCCTGCAATGTCCTAACCAAACTAGAACAACAACACAAAGTCGTTGCCCCCGCTGGAAATCGAACCCGCGACCTCCGGGTATGAGCCAAACGCTCCAACCATTACACCACGGAGGCAGTTGCTACAGAAAATAAATTATGTATTAGTACAAAAGCGTGTCGTGAATCGGACCAACCATTCTTAGCTATCGGTTAAGCCCTTTAAATGTTATTGGGGGTTAACGCTTAAAAGTCAGGGCTTTCTCTAGCAATCAGATGGCGCTGCGGATATCAAGTATCCGTAGTTCCGCTATCCATCACTAGAGGGCAGTCTTGACAGTTGGGGGCTTTTTAATCAGCCTAGCAAATAAACTTGTTCCCTGTGGACTTCGTGAGATGGTTGAAGTCAGAAAGACGGCCGAATGTAAAACGACAAAAAAATCTTTTTAACAGTTGCGGCTTTTCATACCACACTTTGGTCAGTTTTCGAAATCCTTGAGTGACCATCAGATTCAGACCGGGATTTCCTGAATGTCGCGTATCCTTAGTATACATATATCTCTCAGTTAGGAGCTTATGTCATTTGAGCGACAAACAAAACCTCGACAGGTCATCGCAAATATTAATAGGGTAAGATACTATATGTAAGAAATAGTCGAGCCGTTTCCTTGCACGCATATATATTTATTTATATATAACTTTGCTGATTTTATTAGCGCCTTGTTGAGTACCTCATAATTATTATGTACATACGTGTAGGTATAATTATCACAGGTACGACAATTGTTATTGCTAGCTATTGTCGTCTGGTTGTGTATGTTTGTACGTGCTATCTGCTAATCTCGCTTCGTGTGTGACAATGAATGGAGTCATACATCGCGTCAATGTCAAATATTCCATTCATACGTATTTGGAGCACTGTTTGTTCAGTTGTCATTAGGGTTGCCGTCACATGCCGTGGTATGCGCATTTTACAAAATTCTAAATCACTTGACTGGTGGTGATAAGTACTGGCAAGCGACTTGTAAGGCACACCTACAAGGTGGTCAGATAAATTGACCGAGGTTGTTGGAGAAGGCTGAAACCAGGTCGTTTTAAATCAGTCATTTTAAGAAGCCTATTAGTTGTGGCCGTCATGCGGCATGATGACTTGGCTGGTTGTTGTTAGAGCTCGGTGACCTGGCGGAAGAACGCATTAGTAGCCTATACACATGTTAAGCAAAGCGTGTTACAGATGCGTCTTGATTCTTTGAGCTATATTCCTTAACTGGCACGGTAGAGAGTCGTAGAATCTCACTTCCTGGAAAACTTGATCTTGACCACATTATAAAGGAGGATTTCCCTCCGACTCTGACACTTGTATCCTGTCGCTATAGTTTATAGAACTACATTATAGCTATAATTTATAAGGTAGACAAAACATCAAGCTGCAACACTGCTGCACTTTACACTGAAACTGCAGCAGACAAAACATTTTCAGCACTTACTAAATAAAGGAAGTCAAAATAAAATAAGAAAGAAATTAAAAGCAGCCGGTTGTAGTGTTTCTTTTTTCTCCCTTGTCAGATTTTCCTTTTGTGGACTAGGCGAAAAAAAATGATAGAAATGATATTAAAATGTTCGAGCTGCTTTTCAAGCAAGATGCTTCCGAGAAGAAATCGAGGAATTGTCCCCAGGTACTGTGTATCTTGTTAGGGATAAGGTTTTGTAGTTCTAGCAGCCCTAGTTTTGGCACCATTGGTTTGGCACCCCAGTGCTAATCAGGTACATTCGCACGGCGTGGCTAAAATTTGTAAAGGCCGTTAATGTACCGTGATGACTATTGTGTGGCCGGCCATTGTTTCGGCGCTCACGTCACTATCTCGAGATGTGCACAAAACATGTTTTTACCCGCAGTCAAGTGGAGAATTTACACGGAGGCACGTGGGGTTAAGATATGACCAATTCTTCTAGAGCCGGTGGATGTTTACGTTGGGGTATTGATATGACAATGCATTGAAAGCTAATTCTATGGAGGCGTACCAAGCCAAGCACCGAGAGCCTCCCCCTCTGCTCTATACCCTGTCAACAACTAGGACCCTCTACATGGTTAATCCGACCCTACGGGTCTGGCCATGCACTGCCGTGCCTTGCCTACACGGTTAATTAATCGTCTGTACTTTTATCTCGCTTTGCCACTGCTTGATGTTGCAAAATCTCCAGATGAATCGGTGTAAATGCCGCATTGCAGTCGAAATAAAACCTGTTTGGCTTATTAAACTCATTGATCATTAGAGTCGTGATATCGTGACCGCTGTGCCGTGACGAGTCGCCCGCAACACAAAATACTGTTGCCACCATTGTTTCCTCCAATGCAATCCGCAAATGCTAATTCATCTTTGGCTTTCGGGACATAATTAATCGAAATAGTATTAAAATGAGTACTATAATAGACTGTATCCGACCAGTCTTATTATTTGTCCGTCTTATCTACAACACTGGTTTGCCTTTTTTTTCAATTAATTGATAACCAAAAAATTATCTTTTGCTTATTAAACTCATAATTCAGACTTCTTTAACAAAAAAATAAAAATAACGAGAATAATAAGATTTTTTTTGTTAGAGAAGTTTGAAAGATGAGCAAAGGATAATCAAAACAGTAAGTTATGTTAAGTAATAATTATTAGATAATTATGTTGGAAAACGATTGTATTTCGCTCAAGCGGCAGACAATAGTTCGACAGATGTCTATGTCATACGGAGACCGTGATAGGAGTACGTTACTAATGTTTGACGGCCGTATAAAAAATAGTCGGCCTTGCAGCGTCTGCTCGCCGATTGCACCGCTCAAGCAAGCAAGGAAAATTTTACATTGAGCTGTGCGAGGCTCAAATGCTCAATGGAGCCATTCATGCGGCCGGCGGTACGCATGCGCGCCGTTCACTATTCGGCGGACTGCGCAAAACAAAATGTTAATGAAATACTGCGTGAATGAGTATGAAACTATGTTAGTTTCGAAACGATTTGTTAATGAGCGCCACGCTTTGTGATTGTTCGTTTGCATTTGTGGAATCTATGTCTTTAAATTATTTTCTCGCAATTTCTTCGTTGTAATTCGGAATTTACAACTATGTATCTGAAATGTCAAATTGGTATGGAATCTGTGACCCATAGCTGCGTCCAGGCCATACAAGTTCTAATGCTTGCATCTTATAGCTTGTTGCCTTGTCTTTCTAACCTAACTTTCATTAAGCAAAGGCAATCAAGTTTACAATCAGCTACATACTATTTTATCTATCGCAAAAAAATACTTGAAAAAAATGTTAATGAACGACTCCATCGCTGCGTGTGAATGGTTTGTATGAATGCGTTGTTCTAGTATGAATCGAAAACAGATTTCTTAATGAGCGAAACGATTCCACTGCTAATGAAGATGTTTTTTGTAACGGTACGTGTTGTGACAATCTCTCTATAGTTTATCACTCAGATGGATCTTGCTTTATGTATGAACGAATTACATATAAGGAATGCTGGTGATTTCGAAGTTCTATCGAGTTGTCAAAGTACTTTCTATTAGATATTTAGAAAACTATTTTAATTTTTCATCTTTTTACAATGTCTATAGGCAATTTAACATATTTCCTCTAGAGATTTCTGTTATATAATAAACTAGCAGTCCATCCCGGCTTCGCCCGTGGTACATACATAGCCTATGTCACTCAGGGATAACATACCTATCCAACAGTGAAAGAATTTTTAAAATCGATCCAGTAGTTTCGGAGCCTATTCAATACAATCAAACAAACAAATCTTTCCTCTTTATAATATTAGTGTAGATAAAGATAGTTTCTCACATTATCCGCAAAATCTAATGAGGAGTAAGTTGTTAGCATTATTATTATATTAGCGCTGTATTTTCTGAGCCTCCATAGAACTTATTTAAGTAGATAACATAAACATTCCTAACATCGCTATGTACTAACCACATTTTTTATTGAAACCAGCAAAAAATCTTAATTTATTTTCAAAACGTCTGCAAACTTTTGTGTTATTTAACAATTTTCTTACGAAATGCCGGCTATAAATATATCCCGATCACGCTACAATAATAGCCATAATACGAATTTCCCGGCGTTTTTGCTCTCCTAATTGGGGCGAGCTTCCACCGCCCACGGCCGAGCTGTCTGACTCCCTTGCACGATAACTTATCCGAACTATAAATAGCATTCAAATTTATGGTGTAAATGTAATGACGCCCACGTGTGCCGCCGGCACGCAGCGCCCTAAGGCTGACCGCAAACTAGCCGTGTGAAGTGGAAGAAAATCTAAGCCAGGAGCGGGTTGAGATTATATTATGAACGTTACACATGTACCATAATTAGGACGGCATTGGTTGCTCCAGAGAGAAGAGCTTAGCTCTTTAATAATGACAAGTAAAAAACATAATATGTACCAGATTAAATGATTGGTAGCGCTTTGGCTTTTCAAGTCAAGTGGTTGGGATAGGCGTTATGTTTTTTAATCATTTGACATCCGATGTTTAGGTACATAAACCTTACTATTTTATAAACATTAAATGGATGAAGCTGTGGCACCGTTAAGGGTCTCTGATAAAAACATCCAAACCACTACGTGTCTTTTGTAATATTTGAGGAGTTCCGTTGATTTCTCGAAGATTTTCGATGATGGCATCAGATCTTAACGTTGTGGCAGTGAGACCAATTTTCCTTGCAAGAACTTTTTAAAAAAATAATTTTGTGAATCGGTTCAAAAACTAAGAAGTAATCAGTAAAAAAAACTAAGAAGTACCTATTAGCTAACATACATAAAAAATATACCTACATAAACATTCGAATAGAGAAGCTTCTCCTTTTTATTTTTTAAGTTGCATATAAAGTTGAGTCGCGTCGTTATTCGCACAGGGAACTGTCGCTCTTTTGTCCACTGGCATCGTCTGGAAAATTTTGTTGTAAAATGTCACTTGTCAAAAGGCAGCCTTTTAATATACCTGTATGTCAGTACTGTCAGTAGTATATATGCCGCACAGTGTAGTTTTTCAAGCGTCGTCAGTGGCAATATGTGGGCAGCTTAAGAGCAGCACGATTAGATCAATGAATAATTTCTATTTTTAACGAACCCCGTCCTTAAACGGGAGCGGCGCGGAATCGCGGAGGCGTAAATTAATTGACCGCCAAATGTTGCGTGCTTCGATTGCAGCCGATAACAGTTTGGGTGACGCGAGTCACTACTTATGTAATATCGGCCGCTTCCGTTACCTTTGACGTGAGTTTTTAACCCCTGACAGAAAAGAAGGGTGTTATAAGTTTGGACGCTTATGTATGTCTGTCTGTGGCATCGCAGCGCTAGAACGGATGGACCAACTTCGATATGTGAAAGCAACTTTGACGGTTGCTCTACCCTATATTTAGTACTTTTAACTTTAATAGTAATACTTATGTGCTATTAGTGAAACCAAAATTAATTCGGCCAAATCAAAATATTTGTTATGTACTTCTAATAGATTTATTTTAAACGATGAAATTAGTATTTAAAGATTTAGTCTTTAAAAGCTAATCTCAGAAGAGCTAGCAACTAACGGAGAGTTTGGATAGAAAATGGTGATTGGGTTAATTTTAGAAGTAATTAAAGTACTTGTAACCTAATTATACAAATTATCGATAAAAGATAATTTTTCAAAGCAAAAACTGACTTCGACACGTAGCTTACAAGCAATTTTGTTAAAATTTCTATTTGGACAAGTATGCTAATTCAAACAAAAATAAAGAGGCCTATGTCCATCAGTGGATTCCTGTGGCTAATATGATGATTATAATGAAAATGGTCCAAGCGTCTTCGAGTAATTGATGAACATACATAACAGATTCCGACGAATTGATAACCTCCTTTTTTAAAATCGGTTGAAAAGCAATGTTATTATTGTTTGACGTCCTCGTCGAGAGTTGCCCACACAGACGACCTTTGTTCGGTCCCCTAAGTTCCCAAGAAAATCAAACTCGTGGGTGGAAACTTGCATGTAAACTCAACTATACAAATGTCACAGCGATCCAAGCGCCTTTGACATATGCCAAGCTTGGAGCGAGTGGGTGACAACAGCGGACCATAACATTCAGCAGTGGGTGAGCAACTTTGACCAAGGTCGGGCCAAATCACATTTGACTTAATCCAAATTATTAATCCGCTTGATGGCAATAAGTCAAATCAGACCCTTTTAAACGTGAAAACAAATATTTTTTATGGGATTTGTATGTTATACGAAAGCGTGACGTCGTGCTTTTATGAAGTCAAATAGCGCTCTTAACTCATTCATGGACATTAAGCCAGACACAATAGAAAAACAATTGATGACTTCTATAGAAGTCCTACTGTCCATTAACGTGTTAATATCATTTTTCTTCATTTATAAATCTAAAATCACATTGAAAATGGATATGATATGTATGATATAATAGATATAAATGAAAAGTGACACTATTTTGTGACGTTATATTTATATGAACTGTACTGAAAAATAATTTTTGACCTAGTCATCAATCCAAGTGTATCGTTCAGATTGGTCAAATTCGTCTCAAGTAAAGGCCGTTTTGGGTATGGAGCGAGGTAACACGTAGGTTACTAAATTAACATTATTGTGAGCTAGCTATTCGCACCAGCGATTCGTTTTCAATTTCGCGTTATGTTTATGATGCATGATTGTAATGGCTTGACTGTTCATTTGCGGGAAATCAATCCGCTATAATTCAATGAGTTTCTGACAACTAAGACCTTTTTAACACATATTAGAATTTCTGTTCAGTTGAATCATGGGTATAAAGTAACAGCTACTTCTTTTCGTACCTCTTTGTTTTGAACGGTATCATTATCAAACGAATATCGTGATACCATTCTTAAACTAAGTAACTAAGTGTAGGCCAAGTCCTCTGACTGCTCTGGCCAAGTACGGCTTTAGTAGTACAGAGAGGGTCGTGCTGCTGCAGTGGAGACTAAAAAGACCTGATGATGATGATGATTCTTAAACTTATAAAACATTAGACAATTCGAATCCAACAACTAAAATATATTTTATCGAATGTAGGGGTAATCATAGAAGGTCGTCACGCGGCTGAAGGACGCGGTTTTAGCCTTGGCTTGGTAAATCGCGGACCCTTTGAACCCTCATTAAATTCGCATTACACCCCCGTGTGTGTGACGTTCTTCATTAATCCTCCCGCCAACGTTTTCGACTGGGCTTACAGCTGGATTTAGAGTTTTATAACACACCTGAGTCAGCAAGATGTAGGGGAGAAAATATACATCAGTCAAATCACAGCTCTAATCTTACATTTGTCGTCGTTTCTTGAATGCGACATTCCGTAAGCCCGTTGATTTCAGCTAGGAAGCACACAGGCTTTTGTATTCATATAAACATAAAATTCGCACTCCAACCCCAGAGCGTTTTAACCGGTCCGACGGCCGAACCCTGCAGGCTGGAGTAAGTAAATATCAACCAAGTATGCATGTTGATTTCGGCCATCGGACCGTGTGGTCCATCATTCTGACTCATTCCACTCCACGTCTCCTCCTGAACAGACATTTAGGAATACCTATGATAAAGTTTTTTTTATAACAGTGCTGTAATAGTATGAGAGTTGTTGTGTGATGAAGAGTCGTTGCTGTTCCTCTGCTGAAGGACTTACTCACTTTCCTACACCTACTGTGTTTACATCTATATATGCAGGGGCTCACCTAAGGTGGGACAGGTCGAGCTCGCACATTGGCGCCCAACGTGGGGCATTTTGTGAAAATCGTCCTTGGACGTTTTTAACTGACTTCCAAAATAAGGATCATGTGCCATACTCCATGTTCACCAATTATTCGAAGATACCTGGACCGATTTGGAAATTCTTTTTTTGTTTTAAAGGGTGTTGGGTATCCTACGCCATTCAGAAACATTTAGGTGGAATGAACCGGTTGTGTAGTTTAGGGGGTGAAGTCAGTTATTAGTTTAAAAAAATATTAGATAGACAATATATTATGTTAGAATCAAAGGATACAAAAGAGGCAATAAGAATTTAAAACCATCATAAAAGAAAAAATATAATACGTATTTTTATTCGCGTAGGCTTATCTTACATTACATTTTACTGGCATACTAAAAATAGTTAATTAGCAACGTGTACACTTAAAATATTACCTTATATTTTATTTTTGGATGGAATTTCTTAACGACTTTGTTTTATAAATATATCGTGAAAAAGGAAACACATTGTAAGGTCAAAGATGTTTATCTCGTAAATTTAGCCTTTCTTGACTCGTCACGCGACTCGAGGAGTCACTCGTGCCACTCGAATGACGTCAATCGACGTCATGCGTACTCCAGATGGTAAAGTAAAGGCGGAGTGCATCCACAGAGAGACACATTCTTCAAGATTTTATCCGTCTTAAACGTGGACTGACTTTAGTACTTGATTTAAAACTTAATCCGTTCAGAACAAGAAGATTACCGCAATGTGTCACCTCACCTTGTCTTATGTCACTATCAACTTAATTTCTGTAAATAATGGTTCAAACCAAGCCTATTAATCTTTAATTTATCGCAGATAGATTTTTCTGATTCAAGTAAGGAACCCGGCCAATATGTATGCAATACGAAACGTGTGGTACGTCAAACATTAGTCTGCCTATCGTGGGCACATCCATCGCAGTTCGCAGTTAAAAACATCAGCTGACCTTTTATTATTGGCAGCGCACTGCGCGTCTTTACTTGTTTCTTGGTCAGATAAAGACCATTATTTCTCGGCTTAGAACATAAACAATGACAAAGTGCAGGGTATGACTTAATGCCCCTATTTGTAGGATTTATAATAAACTAGTCTGTGTGAAACAGCTGCGGCTGCCATTGTATCTGAATCTGAATCACCTAACTGCTCGTAACACGAACAATCTCAAACACGTTTAGTATTACTCTTAAAAGTGATTCAACTATTATAGTTAGGAATGTGTTGCGCCGTTGCTTGAAAAAAATAAATGAATTGAAAAAACTTTAGTATTCCGCTAGATGAAGTCAAATCTCAAATCAGACACTTTTTTCAAAACTTCAAAACAATAATTTTCTATGAAATTTGTATAAAATACAGGAGTGTGACTTCAAGCTTTTGGTGTCAAAGAGCGCTCTAAAAACAGGTTTTCTACATTACTAAATCAAAAATCATTTTGAAAATGGATATGATCAATGAAAAGTAACACTATTTTGTGACGTTTTGTTTTATGAACTGTACCGAATAATTTTTTTTTGACCCAGTCACCAGACATCTACCCAGTTATTGTCGAAGCATTGTTTGTCTGACATGTAATACTGGCAGATACCTGTTAAATACCGAAGCAGAGATATGTCGCGCAAAAGTTTGTCGAAATTCAGTGTCACACCCCTTGAAAAATCCGGTAAAGGAACACACCAGTACAACCCATTAGTCGTTGCGACATTCGTAAGAGTTTGTAACCTTTCCAATGATGCCGGAAATCATGTAAAGTGCAGAAGAAAAGCTAGAACCTCTAAAACAATTCTGTAAAAACTTGCCAACGTTCTACCCTCTTATACATTGGTGAAAGAATCGTTCTGGCACAGATTACTAATAAGTTCTGGTTAGCACAGACGCATCAGGAAAGTTTCTGTGAGAACTTTCCGACGTTCATCCTCTTTTGCATTAGATAAAGATGTTTCTGGTTAGCAAGGACACGCCTAATGCGGCATTTACAGACACTTAGCGACTGCCGTCTTACCTCTGCAACCCAAAGGGTAAACCAGCACCAATCCTTGGGTATTTTGATGATCAAACGTTAGATGGTGTTCGAGACCCACATTTTATACGTGCCTTAAGAAACACGGAATCATCTTTCTTTTCGGATAATCAGGTGATTCAAGCCTGCAATATCCTAACCAGACTGGAAACAACTTTTTACAAAGTATGCTTCCCAAACGATAATTCCCAGTGGGATTCGTATCCATGACCTCCGGATCACAAAGCGAACGCCTTGACCACTGAACCACGGAGACATGGCATTTGGTGAAAGTCTGTTTTGTTTATTCCTGATCAGTCTTCAAGAGCTCGTCTTCGTAGGCAGCAAGTGGATGGACGCCAGCGTCGCCGCCGCCGGCGCCGGTTTATCAGGCCGGGTTATCAGATGTGACGTCACAGCCTGACGTCGCGCTGTGAGCTCATTCACGAATATATCCGAACGACCTCGGTCACGGACGATTTTCGCCCGTCTACCGGAACTGCGTGTTTTTTATCGCCGTTAAAAAAACGATAGCCTGCCAGCTGTCTGTTTATCTGAATCGCTAAATCAATGAATGACGAAATTGATTGAAGAATAGGTTCTTTTACAAACGAGTATTGTTGTTATTCTTTTAAAAATGTGCAATGAGAGCTTAGAAGAGCTTACTGTCACCCTGTATAAAAATATACAGGAGGACATTTACCTACCGACTAACCCTTCAAATGTCGGCATAGCAGACACAATAGTAAAACAATACATCAGACGCCCGCTCCGGGCGTCCGACATTTAAAGGGCTAAGAGCCAAATTTTTAAGACAAGCATAGAAAAGTTATGAAAAATGGATGACAAAAAAAATCCTTCCTTACAAAATTCGTTTGGTAGAGCGCTGGTTTGTATGGAAGCCAAATTTTTATTTCCGTTTTGTACAAATTGTTTTTATGAAAAGAAGTTCACTATCATGAACAAAATTTGCTCCAAAAATTTGGCTGGTGGATAAAAAGTCGCCCAATACGACTGTTATATAGGAAATAATGAATAAGGCAGTTTCCTTGGTCAAAAATAAATTATTTGGTACCGTTAGTAGAATAAAATGTCACAAAATAATTTCTTGTCATTCGTCATTCAATGTGATTTTAGATTCATTATAGTGGAAAAACTGATATTAAGGGTCCCCCGACCCTAGACCAAAATACAACTTTCCATACAAACGTAGTCTACGTTTTATTTCAAAACGACATGTCCGATTTGGGCAAAATTTTGTAATTTCAAAGATATTGCAATTATCTAGGTTTATAACTAGTTTCCGAAAGTAAAAATATGAACTTGAAATAGAATATAGTGTTTTATATCATTTTTGACCATTAGTATGGGAAACTTCTAAATCGTTATATTTTCTTTCCAGTTCATAATTTTACTATAGGAAACCAGATATAACCCTAGATAATTGCAATTTCTTTACAATTACCAATTTTTACCGAAATCTGACATGTGGTTTCAAAATTAAACGTAGACTACGTTTGTATGGAGAAGTCTAGGGTCGGGGGACTCTTAAGAGCGCTATTTGACTTCAAGAAACCATGACGTCATTTTTCTTTATTTCATACAAATCCCATGCAAAATGTTTAAAAAAAGTATCATAATTGGAGTTGTTAGAAACTTCCTTATTAAGCTTGAGCCTGTAAAACAATAAAATTAAAACATGACTTTATCCTTATAATAACAAGTGTCGCCGGATGGGTAGGCAGATATAGACAGTCATTCATTCCGACCTTCCCATGGTTAGCGATAATTACCTCGTTTCCGGGCCGAGAGGTGTGCAACGGAAAACAACCGGCTCATGACTAACATAACAAGTCAATAATAAACTGACTATAAGTACTAGTATATGTACCGGCTATACGTACGTGTACACATACATTTACAAATGGCGTAACTACTCGATAATAAATCAGTCTACTACCTAGTTGTTATTTTATACTGCTCATTGAGTAAAGTGGATCGTTATTTCGCGCTAGAGTCAGGCCTGTGTCACTCCCCGTTTAGGTATCGAAAATATACCTACGTATTGCGGCCTCTATACGGAGGCTAATCCAGCAAGGACGACTCGCTAGTCGCTAGCGAGCAGTGAGCAGTGACGCACGCGCGGTTTGTTCACCAGATTCACCGACTTAATCGTCATGGAAAGAAAAAGAAATAACCGACCAAGTGCGTGTCGGACTTGCGCACTAAGGATTCTGTACCATTATCTATGAAAATCAAGTTTTTTGTATGGGAGCCTTAGGGAGATTAAATATTTAGTTTTTAGTATTTGTATAATATATAATAGTTGTTATAGCGGCAACAGAAATACATAATTTGTGAAAATTTTAACTATCTAGCTATCGCGGTACTTGAGATACAGCCTGGTGACAGACAGACAGCGAAGGCTTAGTAATAGGGTCCCGTTTTTACCCTTTGGGTACGGAACCCTAAAAAGGCAAAAAAAATACTGTGCAGTGTTTAATTGCTTAAACACAGACAATGATCCAGATTTAACTTTTTTTACGCTTCCTAAAGACGCTGAACTTTAGGTACCTTACCTTTAGCGTCTTTACGAAGCATATTTATATTAAATTATTTATACTAAATAGGTACCGTACCTATTTAGTATATCATTAATTATCATATGATAGGTATATTAAGATATATTGGTAACATACATATAATATATGGTTATTATTACGGAAAAAGATTTATATACGATATAATATATTACCTATGTATGTAAGTACAGTTAACAAGGTAGGTGAATATATGCGCAGCCAAAAACGCCTATTTGAAATTGCCTGCACTAGATGGCGATGTTAGTATCTTGACAACCCTAGGCGAACTGCTCACTCAATCGGTTTTGTGTAGGTATCTACCTATGATGAACCGTTTGTCTAGCGTAATAAGAATGAAATTGGCTTGCAACTGAAATTCTAGGTATCTAAACGAGTAGGCGTCGAATTCTGACGCGAGTTAAATTAGACCATATCGCTAACAGTATTGAATAGATATTTCTTTGAATTTCTTTTTAGAGTAAGACTTCTGTACGTAAGTACTAGTATGTATTCTGTGCTAGATTTGCGGCGTAGCATTTTTCTTAGAGAACGGATACATGAATTATAAAGTGCTGCCCGCACTGGACCACGGAAATAAATCATTAAATCTGAAATAAATCATTTGAAAGGAAACGTAGATATCGTTTAAAATTTTGTCTTGATTTTTCGCGATTTTGTGCATTGAAAAGCTTCACGTTCTCACTTTAAACAGTAGTTCATAAAATAGTTTGAAGGGGTATTTAGGGCTTGATCAGAATACAATTTTAAATGATATCTTTGTTTCTTTTAAGAGCGCCCAACCCGCCTCACTTTTCATACAAACGCTCGTACGTGATTATGGCGTTGTAACAGATCTTTCTTGGAAAGTTTTGAACTAACAGGAATCTTGTGCGCTATATCTAGGTTTCTATCGAAATTAAAAATTAAAATTTGGAAAAACAAATTCAGTATAAGTCTCCAAAAATCTGCTTTTATGTACAAATTTTACCTGAACTTCGGCCGATCATATAGTACTCATGAATTGTATAAGTAAAGAAAATATTTGCATAGAAACCTTGCAAATGTAATGAAGATTCTAAATGAAAAACATTTATTTCACACACTCGTAAGACTTACTGAAAAACACGTATCACCTGGAACAAGTTTTATGAAATTTCCGCACCCTATGAAAAGTTAATATTCGTTCAATGAATAGCAAATAATAATACTAAATTCGTACAATATAATGCAAACTGAGCGCTCAGGTGCTATCTCTCTCTTCTCACTTTGCTTTTTTTTCTATCATTGCGCTGGATAAAACAACAAGCATTTCCAACCATGATGCTCGCGTTGTCGATAGACGGACCGGGAAGGGCCGCCTTAAAACGATTTATTTCAAATGGGGACAGCACTGGACCCCGGAAAATTCATGAATCCCCTAAACAACCAGTATAGACTTTTTAGTTTCGATTGTATTTTAAACCTTTTTG
The DNA here is from genome assembly GCA_963555685.1 of Acrobasis consociella. Taxonomy (NCBI): domain Eukaryota; kingdom Metazoa; phylum Arthropoda; class Insecta; order Lepidoptera; family Pyralidae; genus Acrobasis; species Acrobasis consociella. Next base: position 2,055,108 of record OY743111.1, on the reverse strand, counting down.
TGTTACAGCAAAAAATGATTCAAATCTTTGAAAAACTGTGTCTATATATCCCATTTGCTCTAATATATACTGCAACCGGAGAAATTAAAGTGCTGCCAATGAAAACGAGACCCATATTCATTTAGACCTAACAGTTTCACAGTACACACACAGTAACAGCCTAACATTTCCATTTCCATCTATCTCAACATCCTAAAGTCACTTTGGCCACATTAGAGTACTTACTTATTAATTCTACGCCTTGGCGTTGAGGGTCCTCCCCGCGCTAACGACCTTGAAAACACAAAAAAATTAATTTCTCTTTCTGTAAGTGAGATTATCAGAAACCCTCGTACAACTTTTTAGCTAGTATCCTTAAGTTTCATTAGAACCTCGAAAATCATTGAAATAAAATACCCTGAATTTTCCTTTGCAAAAAATACTAAAAACGGCCATTTTTGACTCTTTTTGTAAAGGTTTCTAAACCGGATAGTATTTCAATGACTTTCGAGGTTCTAATGAAACTTCAGGATACTAGCTAAAAAGTTGTACGAGGGTTTCTAATAATCTCACTTACAGAAAGAGAAATTAATTTTTTTGTGTTTTCAAGGTCGCTAGCGCAGGGAGGAGCCTTAATAAAGTCAAGTTAGCGTCCACCTAACTTACGAATTATGCTTAGAGTTTTACTTCAACACCACACCACAGAGGCTTTATTTATAGGAGTTTGTTAATGAATGCGAAGTGGCAGCCACCAGAGTGGCACTAAGCGACACTCAGCCGTGGCAGGCTGAAAATAGAGCGGAAATTTCACCCTACATGAAGCGGAGCGGAGGCGCGAGTGGCCTGCGACCTCGACACACTTGCTAAAATACAATAACCACCTATAAATACGGCACTTGTACCAAACTAATAAAATTGCTGGAGCAGAGGAGTCCAGCGGCCCTTCTGCTGCATTGAAAAGGTCAATTTCCCTTTAATTTGAAAGCAGGTACCCTTGCGTAGGTCCGATAACAATTCTTCTTAAAATCGGTTGGAATATGCAGTTCCGCCACTCATGATACCTAGATGAGTACCTAGATGGTGTCGTCGGTTATTTTAATTTGCTTGGGAATCAAACTTGTTTTAAGTAAAAGCGAAAATGTAGTTACTGCGCCCAGTGCGAACCAAGTGACAGTAGTAAATTCTTCTGAAAGCCGTTTATAACATTTTATGATATGTCGTATCTTTGCACATGTCTGATCATTGATTCTGTAAACCATGGTTTAGGGCTGCCTAAGGACTAAAACTTCCATTCTCAGGACAGAGGCGATGTCTCCTGGAAGGAGAAGGAACAAATACATGTAAGCCATCGTTACCATGTCAGAATGTCACCAATTCTGACGTTCGTTATCAGATTAACATAATGTAAATCTTCGATCAAAGAATCCTTTGTCCGAGTATCCCCGTGTCTTGTCCCTTAACGTTCCGTATGGGACTGTAGTGGCATTAAAAAAGCGAGTGCTCGGCTCCGTGGTGCGGTCATTGGCAGCGGGTGGGTCGGGCCGCATTCCTGTGCGACGCACACGCACGCCCACACGCCCGCGCCGCCTGCGCGCGCGCACCTCATATCTGCAGGCTAACTCAGACACTGATTGAACCTACTTTAAAAGTACTTAGGAACATACTTTTTGTGAACTTTTATCTGGATAAAAGCTACAAGCCCCGACGCTCGTACGTAGCTGTTAAGTAAACCAACTTTTTTGTCTTTTCTTCTTCTAACCACAGTATGAACAGCTTTTTGTAAAACTAAATATTACTTTCCTTCCAATGATGTTAAACTCTTAACATCAATCTTACTTGTCATATTCATATGCTGATAGCCTGATACTTTAGGAACTTTAAAAGCTCGCATTATCTCACACTGCTTTGAATTATCGTCTGTTATGTTCAATATTCACGATGTACTCAAGTTGAAATAAAAATGCAGCAAAGTTCAGGACTAGCTTTAGTAACTATGTACTCAAAAACACGATTGCATAAAATGTTTCTCTATAGAAAGAAATTGCCAAGTTGCCTCCAAATCACGTCTTATCTACTCTGTAAACCTAGTATTCACGAAATACATCAAATGTACCTTGACACTTTTGCATTACAGATAAGGCAGTGGTCATATTACCTTTTTTTTTTCAAATAACTCTTGAATATTGTTAAAATATCCAAAGGATTCAACGTTCTTGGGCCTTCTATGGGATATCGCGCCCCCCGCGTCCTCTCAGCCTTATTTTTGCAGGCTCTTAATTAATCTTTACTGTAGGAACATTCGCGTATTTTTCGTTAGGCCTTTAAACCATAGCAAGAATTTTATTTAAGGATTAAAAGCATGCATGTTAAAAAATTCATACTAATTCAAAACCTCTGTATACTTGAATCAGAAATTCTATATTGGTTTAGAATTCCAAGAAGTTGATACAACCCGATATGATAATGCTACGGGTACCAGCCTCCAGTTTCAACGATTACTCAGCTAAAACGACATCATTACGGGCTTATACTGCATTCAGAGTAACTGAGTGACCGTTTAGTGCTCATTGCTCACTTGGGATTGAATTTATTTAGAACGGCAACTAGTGTTGTGTTGCTAAGAATCGAGTCCTGTTCGCGCTCAGTGTATTAGGCGGAATTTAGAGAATCAACTTGATTAAGAGATTGGGTCGGACTCTGAGCTGTGTAGATATTGCACCAAACTAAATAGAAGATTTTTTTATTTATTTTTATTTCGGTACTTGAGTTTTTGGTATTTTCGTAAAATTGTTATATCTAGTTCGTTTTTGAACCAATTTTTACTGTGCGTAGTTTATTTTTGGATAAACGGGTTAGATGTATTTTTTTTATGCATATTCCCTGTTGGTCATGCACCGGTGGAGCACAAGATCTCATAGAATCCGAACTCAGACAAGTCCCTTAATTAGCCGAGGCTTTTGACTCGGACTCGAGTTGACATAAATAGGGCTCAGTCGTTTGCAACACTAGCGGCAGCTGGTGGAACGGAAGCGGCACGGTCTTTATTAATGAACGACGTCGATACTGGCCGCTGCCTGGGGGCCGAATTACGTATGTGAGGAACCGGCCGCGGCATCCGGCAAGAAATATACAGACATACATACATATACATCTGTAGCACGTACTTGTACAGCGGACCACTGGGATGGATAGTGTCGCTGAGCGTCGCATATGTGTAAATATGTAGGTAAATCCGTGAGGACATTCTTCCATGCTGGTCTTGAAGGAAAGAAAAAACTTAGAATGTACCAGCTTCTGATCTTTCCGCGCAGATCCTTGCCGATATGAAGCCGATCAATAGGCGAAAATATGAATCATATGAATAGGCAATGGGGTCAACAAGCCATCACTATTTTGATTCCTTTTTACACCTTCCCGCCTACCAAATGTATTTTAATGAACTCGGATTATATGCATTTTAAAAGTCACTAATCATGCTGAACATCTCTTCTTTGCCTTACGCTCCCGTACCCTAGGCTCCGTCAGAGATACATAACGTGTTAGTTTTGAATTTGACAAGCGCTAGCATATACTTAACATCGCAAATACGCAATTGCTTCTGAGTCCCCCGTTCTCCCAGCTCGATGTTTATAAAGACTATACTAACAAATAATTTAGGTATCAATCAAGAGACCAGCTAGCTTTGGGTTGTTGTCTTACAGGTCATGTTTGGAATAACAAACTCGGGGGGGGGGAAGACAAGAGTTTGTTATGAAATGCAGTAAAGTAACAGTGCTAACAGTGAGCCAAAACAGCAAAACAAAGAAACTCGACTTAATAGCAATAAGGTAAAAAATAACTTATTGCTACTTTTTTTTACTTGGGCAAATTCTTCCTTTTTTGTCTCAAAAACTTCTACCTTCAGCTTTTTTATTTATTTTTTTAACTTCATACACAAAATACAAGTGTAATGGCGTCCAGTCAACCAAACGGGGGGTGTGTAGAATGATACTCCATTCTTTGTCAAAAGCGGAAAACTCGTCCCTCCATCTCACCCTAGGTTTTTCTCTGGACCTCACTCCGTCGGTTGGAAGTGTTACCCATGTTGTTGATGTGTAGGCCCATCTTAATATTCGTATCTAATTTAAGGATCATCAGTTGATTAATGAAGCCTCACCCACCTCGGGTAAAATCGAACGACATAGTGTCACTGTTGCCATTATCAGATGAAGGGGCCGGCGCGTGGGCGCTCCGTGGACGGACGCCGGATGCTCGCCTACGCACGCCTACTCTACTCACACCTACTATGCTTAGCTAGCTGCTCGTAGTATATGCCCGGCACTTTGTTCGCGTAGACTTCAAAAAACCGCTAGGGAAGACGTGGAAGTAAGCCGAGCATGAGATACCTTTTGTAAGCAAAGAATGGGGATGTGGTTGGTGCTGAGTCCGGAAAATGTTATGCTTATTGTAAGCAGGCAGGCCTATTGGACTTGCCTGACACGTGCTTCTGGCAGGATGTTTGGCAAGTCCGATTGTTCTAGCTGGTAACAGAAAGCATTTGAATAGTTGTCATACTTCAAAATCAGCTCTGAGATTTAAAGAAAAGTGAGTTCATACCAGTAAATTGGCCCTGTGTTCAAACTAGCGTCGGTATGTGTAAACGTAAAAAAAAGTAAAATAATAACACTATTAATCGCACGCAAATGATTAGTGGAAATATAAGGAAGGTCCTGCACTTCTGTGGCTCTTGGCTCATAACGATATTTTTTCAGTTTTAATTGCAACATATGTTCTATAGAAATCTATATTTTTCTGTCACCGTGTGGCCTAAACAGGACTTTGGTACGAAACCGAATGCAGCAGAATTCAAAGTCATCAAGTAAATGTGATGTTACTAAGTATGTCTATTTAGTAAAATTACATTTCTAATTTTTACTAGGTAGTAGAAGTCTATGGACAGCATAGTACACAACACAGTGGGCCAGCCCACTCTGTCCGCAGTAAATAATTAGCCAGACGACCGCGGCGGTCTAATTCACTTCTGCTGACTAATGCTCGCTGATTCCCTCTGGGACTTGCCGGTTAAATGTCTTGGGTAATCAAGCGAGTGCACAAACCGTGTAACCAACCATTAATAAAGTACACTGTTCTGTGTACATGCATAAGTCTGTATGTGTAATACGGAACTCATGGCAAATAGCATAGAAAAATAATTAATTCGACCATGTAAATCGCAACGTTACTCTTCGATGTTTTCTTCTTCATTTTTGCCCACTACTACGGGTACAACATAATTCTGAATCAGGTGGGTCAGCCAAAGTCTCCTTATACCCTACTTTTCCCATTTTCAATTGTAGACCTTTTGTATTTCTAAGAGGATGTCGTTTCTGTGATTTGAATTTACCCAATTTCAACCTAAGCCCATTTGTACCACGGATTAGTAATAAATACCTACCTTGTACATTTAGGAAAAGGTTGGTTATGGCTTGATAAGTAGATAGTGTTAAAGGATCTCCTCGACAAACGTATCGCATAATGCCCAAAGCTCAATTCAAACCAAAATGAATGATTCAAAGGTCAAAGCAAAGAAAGGATCAGACTTGGCAAGTCGGCCGCCGAGTAATTGGAATCGAACCGGATCGCCGAAGATCGTAACATTGTGAAGTTCTGTATGAGTCGCGTGGGTGGCACTTATCAACGTCTCTTGAGTGACGGCGCCGCGTGAACCAAATTTGATTGCTTTCAAAACAGCAACTGAATGGCGGCGGGACGGGCGAGACGATTGAGAGGGCGAATTAGGGGGGTTGTGGAGGGTAGTGCGGGGGGGTAGAGTAAGCCGAGCTGTGTGGGCGGCCATTGAGCGCGGGGGCAGCTGAATGGCGCCCCCCCGGCCCTCCCCATTGAAGCCCGCGATCGATCGCAGCCCGGGCCGCCGCCGACCAGCGAATCGTTGCACCTTCCATTGTTTAATCTCCAAGGATTACGTCTCCGGACTTTGTTGAAAAATGAGATTTCGGTTCCGTCGTCGGAAGTGGGAGATAGACTTTTTTTCGCCAATTATTTTTTTCTAGCTTATGTTTAAAAGGTGTATAAAGTTATTTTTTTTCAATGCCCCAAACAATATGAATTTATTGTATGATACGTAGGACCTGGAGAATAATTATGCAACTACTACAAAAGTTAAACGTTCTTTTATTTTTTAAGACGTTTCATTCCGGTCAAGGTCAAAGCGACGATCGATTAATAAATTTTCGGCAAGTTGAATTAATATTGAATACCACGTACAAGTAGCCTAGACGCGTAAAATGCCGACGGGACCAGGTGAACGAATACCCTAAAATTAATTTTTGTACGTTATTGAAGTACACCACACATTCTGTTAGGCCGCTTCAAGCGGAGCCTTCACGGCGTGGCCGCGTGATAAACGCATTAGCGCGGTGTGTAATGGACGGGACAGCGTTCGTTATTGGATTATCGGCTCATTAGGCTTCTCAATGACGGAGCTTTCATACTCACAGTCATACGTCACACACCTGCAAAGGCTTGTAATTCCAAAGCTGGAGTTGTGGGACGATGTTTTACACTTTGTGATTTTTTACACTTTTGAGATTTTTTTTTTAACGAGGGAACTCGAACTCTTCAATTTGAGCAGAGGTATTTTCGTCTAGTCTAAATGGAAATTTGATAGGAAGACGGAAAAGCCACTTATAAGTGACCTTGGAGTATGTTGCACTATACTCTTTCCTATGCACAAACAGATATATTAGACCTCCAATTTCAACTGTTCTGGCCTAAAGATTTTTGTCGCTCCATTGTCTTATCACTTAGGAAGTGAAATATCTAATGCCTGTCAGCCTATTTTTGTAATTACAGGGAAATCGTCCCATTTCTGGGAGAGGCCTTTAATCCAGCTGAGCAGATAGGCTGTATAGAAAAAGAAAAGAAAACCAACCTAAATTAAATACAAATTGGACTCACTCAACGGCTCTTAACATTTTAGGTTGTTGGTTCCAGGTCCCTCCGAATCTCCGGCTCCGGCAGCGAGGACGCGCTGTCGTCCGGCTCGTCGTCCGAGTGCGAGGAGGCCCACATCCACCAGCAGGAGTTCCCCATCGAGATCCTGCCCAACCTGTACCTCGGCAACTCTACCAACAGCGAGGACTGCGACGCGCTCGCCAGGCACAACATAAAGGTAACAGGCAATTTTTTTATTATTTGACGATCTCTCTAGTATAGTGGTCACCATGCCGGGCGTGGCGTAGTGGCTGTCACACTGGAGTTCCCGGGTTCGATCCCCGGTCAGGTTAAGATAGAAAATATCTTTCTTAGATTGGCCTGGGTCTTGGATATCCTTTCTATTTGATGAGGACTTTCAAACTTGAGATCGTTGTGAAAGCAGCAGGTTGTAAGGATCCCCGGTCAGGTGATTTTATTCAGATTGACCTGGGTCTTGGATGTCCTTCCTGTTTGATGAGGAATTCCAGACTTGAGATCGCTGTGGAAGCAGCAGATTAGTGGTAAGTAGAAAAGGACAAATAGTGGAATGTGTTACACGGTAAAGGTCACAGCACACTTATCAACTCGTAAACGGAACGTAAACGTATCAACTCGAGCAGCTCAGTATTCTTTGTATGAAACTTCCTACTGCAACGCACACTATTCGGATTCGTAACGTAAACGCCTCGCCTCGGGACCAGCTCACGAACCGCTTTGCTGGTCGGTCAACTAGCGGTCCCCGCGCTTGCGGCTCGTCGTCCGCGCGCTTACGCCTCTCCGTATGCGAGCTGACGTCTTTCCGTTTCCTCACACCCGCGTTTTATTTATTTTTAGATAATCAAAAATTTATGGCTATGATTGTCAACTCGCATATTGTGAACCGAAACATAACCGTGCGCTACACTTTACGTTTAAAATGATCTAGTGCCAGCCAGACCAGAGCGGCCGGCGAGCGGTAAGCGCGGCGTCGCCCAGCCGTAGTCGAGTCGACGTACCGAAGCTGAGCCTGTTTGGTTACGTGCCTACGTCAGGTTGACGCCTGGTTGACCGCGCGGCGAAAGGCGATACCACAGATTACTAATAAGTTACTACGTAACAGATACATCACTTCCCTACAAACGCCAAATACCTACGCTTTATTTAACTAAACTTTCTAGCTGTCAAGCGACGCGAGGAAATATGAGCCTAACTGCTTTGACTCAACGGAGCGTTTTAAGTGCACAGCGGGCGATGACGTCGGCCGTTGTGAGATTACCTTAGGGTTGACTCAATGTTGTAAAATACAAAAATGAACGTGACTCATATTTATGAAAAGAAATTTTATTAAAAAGGATCTATAGATGATTTGACTTTAAAAGTTGTGACGTAATAAGAGCGTGTGATTTTCATAGAAACTTCATTAACTGTGGATGTACCGTACATCGCAATGAGAAACATACGATATTGAGTAATTCTTTATAGAATACTTTCTAGTTCACGTAAATCGTTGTTATATACTTTACTAGAGGAGCTCGGTGGCCCGCACTAGCACTTTCGCATGTAAAGCGGCACCGGGCGTGGTCCGCATTTGGATGGGTGACCACAAGTGGCATAAAAATTGAGTTCCTCTGTGCTTCGGAAGGCACGTATAAGCCATTGGGTCCCGGCTGTCATATTGTATGGCAGTTGTTAAGCTATGTCAGATGCCTTTAGGCAGCTTGAAAAATCTGAAACCAGTGTTGGCCACTTACACACACGAAAAACAACAACATATACTATCTGGATACAGTACATAGATGTTAAACTTTCGACGTTCAGTAGGACAATCAAACTTCATACCTACAAAATAATCTGATTGGACGAGACAGTACCAAATCCTTTTCTATACGACTACCTACAGTTAACGAAAAAAAAAAAAAACACTTTCCTCGTCTTTTGGCAATGTGAAAAACGACAATTTTTTATTGGTTCTTTGATTTTGACATTGGAATACCGCACAATAATGTCTTGACATTGTTAAATATAACGCTTGTTTATATTGTAAATATAATATAAATATAAGAAGATATTGTAAACAAACAATACGCAGTAAGCAAGTCTCATGCACGCGACTACACAGGCCGGAGTGAGGCGCCCCTTTGCCACTTGGGCGTTAGAAAACACGGCTAGCCGGTAGGTACATTTTGAGCGATCTTGATCGAGTGACGGAGGCCTGGCGATACGGTGTCGATCCTTTTCCGAGTTGATAAGTGTGCTGAGACCTTAATTCAACTCTCAGATCTAATGGTGAGCTAACAGATAATAAAATAGAACAGGGCTCGGCAAACTCAGATAAACTGATTTGCTGTTATTAATGTATCATTAAACAGGGGTGACTCCAGGGTCAAAAACCCTAAGTATTCAGTTTATCAAAAGAGTGAAAATTTACAAAGATGACGAGCATTACAATTCCGGACGTTTCTTGCGACGTCACCGCTAAGTGAAAATCGTACCCAGCCGTGACGTCACGCGAAATTTTAATGCGCTGTATCTTGTTATTTTTTGTTGTTCAGAGAAAATAAAAAATTGTACAATATTTTTTAATAAATCTAACCGATAGGCCTAAAACTATTCTTTAAATTCGCCATGATTCTAAATTGACATTTGAATTGTTCCAGTACGTGCTGAACGTGACGCCGGACCTGCCGAACACGTTCGAGGCGCAGGGCTGCGGCATCAACTACCTGAAGATCCCCATCGCCGACCACTGGAGCCAGAACCTGGCCGTGCACTTCCCGCAGGCCATACGGTTCATTGGTGAGCTGTTGTTTTTGGCTCCTACTTGTAACCCTACGCCGTTTAGCGTTTGCTCAAACCTATCCAAGGATTGGTTCTGATCTACCCTTTGGGTTGCAGAGATCAGATAGCAGTCGCTCTGTAAAAACCAGTAACATTTTGGTTAGGTAGCTGACCCCGGGCTCTGAAGCGTTACTGCTGAGGATGCAACCGGGAATACGCTCGGATGATTATAATCCTTATTGAATTGGCTCGTGGTCTGTCTGTCCCACTGGGAATAAAGGTTGACTGGAAGAGATCCCTTCAATATTTGTTCTTTCGAATTTTTTGTATTTTTTTTGGTACAATAAAGTTAATACAATGAAACAAACAAAGCCGTGACGGTGTGGTGTTTGTTGCAGAGGAGGCGATGTCTGCGCGCTGCGGCGTGCTGGTGCACTGCGTGGCGGGCGTGTCGCGCTCCGTGACGGTGACGCTGGCCTACCTCATGCAGCGCCACCGCCTGTCGCTGCGGGACGCCTTCGAGCTGGTGCGCTCGCGCAAGACCGACATCGCGCCCAACTTCCACTTCATGCGCCAGCTGCACTCGTTCGAGCGCGACCTCGGCCTGCACGACCACAGCGCCAGCCTGAGTAAGGTCTGTTTTGTATCATACGCTCAACGTACCCTCCCGCCTTACGAGTGCCTGCCTTTAAAGTTATTCTTCAAATCAATCATTGGGCAGAAGTAAGCCTTTGATTCTTTTTTTCATCTTAGCCTTTGGGCTGGACTCTATCTACCCCGTTAATAATTATGACGTGATAATTCATGTGTATCTTTTTATATAAATCACGATTTCTAGATCCCTTTCACCCAAATCACAATACTTCATAATTGATCGGATTTATGTACACATTGTTGCATTTTAATTTGGATACATTTGAAGCCGTAGACTGGCTTAAAAACCTACCATTAAATATTTAATCCCTACTTGTAAATCCCCCTCTGGCCAGTATTACAATATATGCTCCTTATTTGATGAGAAGTTGTGAGACGTGGGCGCAGTTTAATCGTTAGTGTGTGTGCGCAGGTGTTGGAGGAGCTGGGCGTGCGTGAGCTGCCGCCCGCGGAGCAGGACAGCGCGGGCGCGGCCGCCGCCGCCGCCGCGCCCTGCGGCTGCGCGCAGCTGCAGGTACGGCGTCATCATGTCTTTTAGTCTCCACTGTAGGAGCACGACCCTCTATGTAGTGCCAGAGCCATACTTGGCCAGAGCAGCCAGAGAACTTTGGCCTACATTCTCCTCGCGGGCCAGACGGGTTGGAGAGGTCTCACTAATGTTGATAAGCTTCGTTTATTGCTTGTATTTCCTCAATCTCTTCCTGTTGCCCAAAGGATGCTGCTACTTTATTTCTGTTAACTATATCTTTTTAGTTTTCATCCACATATTGCGTCGAGTCCAGTTCAGAAAGTCTAAATTATTGACATCATACGTCACAAATAGTATTCTACTCCACTATCACACGCGAGTGAACCTGTATTGAATGTAAGTTTGTTTGTCTTGAACAGGGCGTGTCCCCCGACTCGGGCATCGAGTTCGACCGCTGGAGCGCGGCGCGCGACACGCCGCAATGACAGTTCTTCACGCCGCCGCCGCCGCCGCCGCACTGAGCGCTGCTTGTTACGACGTGGTTCGCACGCGGACCGGTAGATGGCGCTGTTGGTATATCGATACATTTGGAAGGTGCAACGCCCAAAACTACCCTCATATTCATAAAAATTATCTGTTTGCTAAAACTTATTTTAGTTGAAACATGTTTTGTCCTTTTCCCACTTTCCAATATTTGACATTGAAAGAACGAGACAAGAATATTTTAAGTAAAATAAGTTTAGCAATCGTTCGCAATTTCTTGTGAATAAAGGGGTAAATGTCTAACAATACTAACTATATATATGATAAAGGTTCACTCCGTGATACTGTACAGCTTTACCCTTGGTATGTCATAATCATCAACATTGCATAAAAATTGCGATGTCTAACTTATACATGGCTCAAACAATTTTTACGAAATTTAATTTTGTTTTCAATCGATCTGTTGCCCTTGAAAAGAGTTAATTAGTTTTGTAGATCCTGAATAAAGCAATATACTTAATTTTGTTAGACATTATATTATATTCTGCTATATTTTTAACCAGTTGGCTAATCATATCCATAGGTATCTATCTACTTCTCTCTGTCATAGCGGAATTGTAAAACCGAGACAACGATACTAAAGTACCACAGAGACAAGCCTTTGAATTGCCAACTGGCGTTTAGTATAGTACGAGTAAGAATATAATTAATCTAATAATATTGTCTTTGAAGCCATCAAACCATTTGCATCGATGTACTAACGGCTAAGATTGTCAGCTCGACTCACGTTATATTGAATTCTGATGATTTTATACATATACATTGCTTGTTTTGTAACAATTAGTGCGTTTTTAAAAGTATGGGACACTTCTTCTTGTTCTTATCGTGTGTGTTAGTGACTAACACTAGTGTCAGAGTTTTTAAACCGCCTTAAAGGCCTCTGACATGGTTTTTAGGTAACGACCAATGTCAAAGACAGTGACCGGGACCGACGGCTTAACGTGCCCTCCGAAGCACGGATCATCTTACTTATCAGACAATCAGGTGATCAGCCTGCAATGTCCTAACCAAACTAGGACAACAACACAAAGTCGTTGCCCCCGCTGGGAATCGAACCCGCGACCTCCGGGTATGAGCCAAACGCTAACCACTACACCACGGAGGCAGTTGCAGCAGGCAATATGTGACACCAGATGGCAGCACAGTGACGTCAGGTCCAATCGACTGTTGTGATTGGACCATCAGTTGAGAGGTTCTTTTGCTTCGTCAAATGTATCCAATAACAGCAGCTTATTGGACCTAACTTCACTGTGCTGCCATCTGTCGTCACATATTTTTGAAAACCATTAATAAAACAGGCAATGTAAATAAAATCTGCATTTTTTTTAAAGCAACGTGGGTCCAGCTGTAGTGTATATTTGTAGAAAACTAAAGCGTGATAGATACCGTTGTTTTGACTTGTGGTACTTTTCTACCAGTTTTTATCGCGGGACGTAGGCGGCGACGCGGTACTGTTGTCGCGTCGCCGCGCTTTGTAGCAACGATACTTCGGATACACCCATTTCACGCAGGGGATGAATTAAATGGGATTTTATCAGGGATTCTAAAATATCTTGAACATGTAATGAAAAATTTCGCAACGAGTGGGATTATAATTTATTTTTAATGCTGCAAAAAATCAATAATTATCTCTTACATCATATGTTAATGTTTAATTTGTCTTAGAATTCCTCATAAAGTTTTCGTATTATGATTGCCAAAAAAGTGGAGGACCGACAGTCTAAATTCGTCTCTAAATGGTCGTTGATAGAGTACAATATAGTATCAACTTGTTGAATTAGCTAGTATCGGTTGGATTTATAAAATATATGTATAGTACAAGTCATTAATATTGTTAAGTGTGAGTGGGATAGCGAGCGTGTTAGGCGCGCGGCGTAGCGTAGGTAGTACCTGTACCCGGGCCCCCTTGGCGAACCGTGCACTTGGGAAGCGCTCGAGAAGATATTCAAGAAGTTATCGATGAAGGCTCATTAGATTATGTATGAGCCCGGCGTCGTACGTTATGTACGTGTAAATGTTAGTAAAAATGGCATTAACAGGCAGGTTTTGAGTTAATCTCACAGTATTTGCGCCGGGTATTTGAATGTTATTCGTAAAATAAAGTTAATTAATAGAAGAAGAAGAATTAATCTATTCTTAGCCGCGTTTTTCTATTTAAATATTAATAGCTTTCCAATATAGCACCATTCGCTAAGGGGGCATCTCCCACCCAGTGATGTTCCGCGCTCTCTCCGCAAAAGTTAGAACGCACGCAATCTTACACTTCGAACTATCACGGTTAGTGTGCACCTATACTGCGCGGGACACGTTTAGTGCCACAAATACTTCCGCTACTCGGCGCACGGACATTTGGCCGACACTTGGGTTTCATTCAAACATACTTGTTATTGATTGTACATTGATTTTTATAGCATTACAATGTTTGAAACAATATCTGAATATTTTTTTTTTAAATGTGTGACACCAGATGGCAGCACTGTGACGTCAGGTCCAATCAACTGTCGTGTTCGGACACTGACCTCCATATATACAAGTACGCTGGACCTATGATACCCTAAGAAATGACAGCTCTTTATTGTGCCTATTTGAAGCGCCCCCAATGCGTGAGAAGAGAACTAAATCTGACGTAACTTTTAGTCCCGTTCCCACCCACTGCTACGAATACCTACGATCAGCGCCAAAATGGCGAAAATCAAATCGCTTCACTATGGCCCGGCTAATCATAGGTCCAGCGTACTTGTATATATGGAGATCAGTGTGTTCGGACCATCTTTAGCTCTGTCAAATTTACCCAGCTGCTAATACCTGACTTCTCTGTACCGCCATTTAGTGCGCCATATTTAAAAAAACCAGTATTGAAATGGTGTAATATTTGCGCATGCTTCAAATGCGTAAATCCTGTATAGTATAGAGTAATAATGAAAAAAATACTTTCATTATTTTATCTTAGTGTACTTTTTTGTAAATTTAATATTACTCTGTCATGTGCCATACAATTTTATATGGAAGAGAAAAACATTATAAAAAAAAAGTGGCATTTTATATTTACTATAAGTACACTTCAATAAAATAAATTAAACCTTTTATCATATAGATAAGGTTTATTTCAAAAATAAAGGATGTTATAATTTTTTTATGAAAATCAAGTCTACGGCCAAATTTTCGCGTCGCTGTTTGTAAATTTATTAGATTTAAGTTAAAATCAGCATAGTGTGTATTAAATATACTTTATACATATTCGTTAAGTCAATTTTATAAGTTTGATATCAAAGTAAATATATATATTTTAAGATATGGATACATCCAAATGCATTCCCGATATATCTTCCACTAAGCTATGCATTTCGTGTCCATTGAATTGATTTCGACACTATTTTTATATGGTATATTTTGATTTATGTTTGTCGAGATGTTGTGTTGTCCGAGATTGTTTTCTCCTCTGTGAGGATGATGCGTCAGGCCGGACGGCGGACGTTTATATACGAAGTTTGTCAAACTGCTGCATTTGATTTTACCGGTCTGTGTATTACTCAACAGCTCGAATCCCTTTTGGCATTTTCTAATGTCGTACGGGTCTAGCGAGGTTACTTCAAAAAGCGCAGGTCTAAAGAGGTTAAATCTTATGTCACAGGTTAACTCTTATTATAATAAATGCCAAATATGCCACGTAAGATGGACCGGCAAGTTCAAATGACCAGTTGTACAAACGCTGATTGATCATATAATTGTATATTTTCATAAAGTTTTCCAGTAACAGGGCTTCTGATGACTCTTCCATTGTTGTTGAATATATATAGTATCGAGAGTGAGTGCGCGACGTGCTTGTGATATGCTGTGTGTAGCTAGGCGTAATTTTCATATATTTACAGTGCGACGTAATGCTGACTGACCACGTATAAATAAATTGTTAGCGTCGAGATGTCGCTCGACGCAAATGATGATATAGCTCTAACAGATGTAACTTTAACTATTTTAAACAGATGTCTTAAAGAAGCTTCGTCAGGTTAGAGGAAATTATGAACAAAGGTGACTCTGAAACCGAATGAAGGAAATTGTATAAAGCTTTTAAAATAGTTCAAGTTAGATAATCATAAATAATAAATAAATATATAGGGACAAATTACACTGATTGAGCTAGCCCCAAAGTAAGTTCGAGACTTACTTTGGGGCTAGCTACTACTTACTAGATCGTATATACATTTATTTTTCTATTGTATTTTCTGCATTACTGTCGTGGGTTCCTACTGTACAAGCTGTATTTATCGCGAGATAACTTCGTCTATCTAAAGTGGTCAGTAAATGTTACGTAGATATTTATAAGAAATAGTGTAGCATTCGGTTGAACTATAAAATTTTAATGTGTATTTTTGTATGGACTATAATTTAACCGATAGTTGTCTTCCCTTTAGAGGAGACGTGTTTAGCGGCGAAGGTAGAGCCTGAGAGTTCATAGTTATATTAAAACGTCTTTTTGCCCAAAGATTATAGGATACTTTTCAGAATGAGTTGCAGTATTGCATTTTCCTTTAGAATTTATTAATTTCAAATTAACTGCATTTTTTTCCATATATTTTGCTATGCCAGCGGTTTTTTAACAGTATTGGCATATAACATATATTTATACAACTAAATGAATTCCATATACTTTTGTGAATACGTGACAGGCTTTAAAGTTAAGTATGTTAATTATGAGAATATACTTAGAGAATTGTTACTGTACCATTGTTGTAGGATAGCGCGCTATTCGAATGTTTCCAAGCCAACCTACAAATTGTCCATATGGCTGAGCTGATTATATTGTTGCATTTTGACGTATGTTATGTGTTTTACTCGGATAAATTGAGTGGAAGTTACATTGTTAGAATGAAAGTATTATTCTGATAGAACCAGTTGATAAAGTATTTATACTTTTATAAAATTTTGAAATTCTTGCCAGCTTTGGATACTACCTGCTCGTTATACATTTTAATATGTACTTACAAAGGAAGATGTTTTGCATTCAATGCTTTTGCTGATTGCAAAATCTGGCAAATTAGTTCTAGTAATGTAATGAAACAACGATATTTTCCGAGTATGGAGTTAGGAGAAATTTAAATTCTTATTTGATGTTGCACGAACACTGTTTTAACGATTTTGTTATTCGATGTAAAACGACACGTCAAGTTCGCTCGAAAGTGTTTTTATAGGAAAAAGTCGCTGAATTGTGTTAATGTAATTCTATTGTACACTTCGGTTGCACTTAAAATTTTATATTCCTAGGCGTAACGTAATTATTATAATTGTAGAGCACAAATGGCTAATGCCTGCGACGCGACGTCGCCGACGAGTCGCCGACGAGTCGCCGACGCGTCGCCGTCGCGTCGCCGGCGACGAGTTGACTTATTCACATAATAACGTAATTGTAACTTGTGTATATATAATTGTAACAGTTCTGTTTAAACGTAACATTAAATACATGTTAACCGACAATGTTAATAATGATTTAGAATCTTTTTAGTGCTTTTTCCTAAAGGTACCTAAAAGCCACATGGCACACGTAATTATTAACCTCAAAACAAAATATAAACACTGTTAATTGAGTATTGTGTTTTATTTATGTCTTAAATTTTCACTTGATAAATAAAAAGTAATGGTATGCAGGAAGCTGACATCCTAGATACACAGGCTACCGCGCGGGTGACACCGCGGGGTGCAGCTAGTCCTACTAATATTATAAACGTAAAAGTTTGTAAGTATGGATGGATGTTTGTTACTCTTTCACGTAAAAACTACTGAATGGGTTTTAATGAAACTTTACAATAATACAACTTTACATCAAAATAACACATGGACTACAATTTATATACTGCGCAGACAAAGTCGCGGGCACCAGCTAGTATTATATACGATTATGCGAAGGAAGCAGCAGAATATAATACTAAAGTTATAACTGTAATAAGTCCCCATCTCCTTAGTGATAATCACCCAAAAATTTGAGGCCCCTTACTCAAAAATGGTAAAAAACACTGACATAACCCTAAACTTTGAACTTCAATTACTCGAAAACTAAGCGTTGGAATGGGGGGTCTCCCCCTCCCCCTTTCTATATACTATATTTTAGCCTGGTCCACTCTAATGAAAACGTCCTATGCGTTTCCTCAGTCAGTCCCCAGCCCTCTATAAATTGACGACTTCGGTACTTTTTCCCGCACCTTGGATGTTGCCTGGCACCACTTTTCTCACAATTAAAACGCCTGGCATTGATAAATTCGAATTAAATATATAATTAGCAATTATATTACACCAAACTCAAGGTTCTATAAATTGTATACCTTCAATTGATTTTGAAGCCCCTCGGTTGCCCATCCACTCACACCCACCACTGAAAAGCTGCCAGGCGCTCGAATTAATAAATAATGATAGTATGGCATACTAACTAGAGGGATTTCGTTTTTCTATAAATTGTATACCTATTTCCGTAGCCAGGTCTCCATCTATTGTGGGAAGAGGCTGGATGTAGTCGACAAGTACTTTTTTCTTGGACTTTGTTTATCTTTTGACAAAGATCTCAGAACCCAGGAGATTGACCGTCGTATACAGCTGGGATGGGTAGCATTTGCTAAGCTTGAGAATGTGTTTAAGAACAGAAAAATATCACAATGTGAGAAAACACGCTTCTTCAAACAGTGTGTCCTGCCAACCATAACTTATAGTGCAGAGACATGGACTTACAAAAGGAACCATGCACAAGATTGCGGTTGCGCAAAGACTCATGGAGCGAGTCATGCGCCGCATCAAACTACGACGTACTCTCTAGAATTGTAGCTCTTGAAACTGGGCAGGGCACCTAGCTAGAAGGGACGGTAATAGGTGGAGTAAGGCCGCCACCGAGTGGTATCCCAGAAATGATAAGCGCATTGCAGTGTGAGACGTCCAGTAGCTCGGTGGGTCGACGATATCAGGCAAGTCGTTGGTAAGAACTGGACAGCAGCGGCTTATGCAGTAGTGGGTTTTTGAGAGCTGATGATGATGAGACGAAGCAGGTCTCTCTAAATCGTCCCATTAATGGGGCTAGCGGGAAATTAATAAAATAATTAAAATTTGTTCCCGTCGTTGGTCCCATCCGCAATTCTAGTCAATGGGGCCAACGGGAAATAAATAAAATAATTAATTTTCATTCCCGTTGGCCCCATAAAGTTGAAATTTCAAATGATATAGAAGATTTCATTAAAGTAATTATGGTTTATATGCTAATTTAAAGTTAAGTCGAGTTGTGTTTAAAAATCATATTTGTTTCTATATTTGAATTAAAATCTATTAAATATTTATATCTTTCATTTTAGTCTTAAGACATACAGCGCTATATCACTTCCGTGTAAAAAAATAAAATAAAGTGGACAACGATACGTGAAATTTTAACTTACCGTTGGCCCCATTGCCTATGTGAACAATGGGGTCAACGGGATAGAATCTTTTATACTTACCCTTTGGTCCCATAATGGGACGAAAATCACGGGGCCAACGGGAATACACGTTTTTTATGCGGCGCATATTGACATCATTAGTTATTGACTAATTTAAAAAAAAAAAAACAGAAAAGAACAGAACTGAACTGACATTCAGACTCTTGCGCTTGATAAAATACTCGGCTACTCGAACACCTGGATCACATAAAATATTCTAACAAGTAATACGCAAAAAGGTGGACCACTTACTTGGCCTGCGCAGCCGGGTATATCCCATTTGCCTGTTTAAAACCAATTATTAAAATTATTAATAAACTGTCAGTTTCAATATACCTATCCACAACTTAATATGTATGTAACTACACTGGAGGCGAATAGGAATCGAAACCAGAGTTTGTTCTATTCGCCACCAATGGGGGCAAATGAGACTGAATGATTGGCGATTGCCGTTCGCACCAGTGGGGGTGTCGCAAATGGTGGCATCTGGCACACGTGTACATAAAAATTGTCCCGTCTGCCACCAGTGATGGCCGTCCCCAGTGGTGGCAAATGGGATATAGCCCCTTTTTTTGGGCAACAATAATATTTTATACGTTATGTCGCTGGCCACACAACAAAAATAAGACAAAACGCCCAGTCACAACATAAGTGTACCACTCGCTTTCTCATTGCAGGATCGATGTGCATAGTAGTCCACTCGCCCTCTGATATACCAGTATACCATAACAGCCTGTATCAGCCCACTTAAAGACTATGTATTAAAGCTCATTCCAAATATATCTATCCAAATAAACTATGTTTTTGTGAACACACGACTCATGAGTGATGCGTGATATCACAGTTTCGTTTGTAGTTTGAAGCCCAGCATTTTGAGAAGGACAAGTTGCGTTGAAATAAAACCACAGATTTAAAATGTTACTTTATTATTTTTGTAAGGAAATGAAGTACAATAATTAATGTTAATAACGATACAAGTAATTCGTGTATAACTATTTAATACCAATTATATTATTTAAGTATTCATAAGTTGGAGTCATGCTAATCGTTTGTTTATGTACACTCTACGCATGAAATGCTAATAATGCTCTCTACAAATAAATCTCAATCTTTTGCTAATTGACTATCGTTGGGTGAATACTGGGAACGCTCGACATGTTCCCAGGAACTAAACTAAGTCTATGTTCAAATAGGCCACTCTCCGTCCGTAACGTCGGTCAACTCTCGATATAATCTTTAAATAAACATTTACATATAGAAACAGGTATACAAAAACCTTAATTTATCGATAAGGATTTCACTACCTACATTATATACAATAAATTGGTGCCACTTGATGTTTAACTAGGGATAGAGTTACTAAGCTACCGATGAGGCTCCGCCCTGCACTTTGGATGCCATGCGAACTAATTTAGTTCATCAACATAGCTCACACGTTGCGACCTCTAAACTTAACGGTTACCAGTTTAAAAAATCTTGCCTTTGTGGAGTTACTAGGGGTTTCTATTCTGAGTGCAGAGCGCAGGCGTCAGTGTTGTGACCGATATCGTGTCGTGTCAAATGAGTAGGGTAATTCCGGACTCCTCACTGTTTGCCACTAATATTTGGCACGAACATGTGCTAACAACGTTATAATATTAAATTATACTTATTTACAACAAAGGCGTCACAATGATTTATTGCTTTCTGTTGATGTTTCCGTACATTAGACGATAAGGAATATAGAAATGAAATCTCATAAACAATGTGTCTTACACATCATATATTTAAATAGGACGAGGAATGCTTCTAAATATAGAAATCGAATAAAGATATATTCTTTGGAATGTATCGAAGCTTATAGGTAAATAGAGAAATGTGGATCGAGCGATATGTAACATTATTTCTAAGGTCCACGCGAAGGCACCGGCCGACATTCATCTCGGTAATTGGTCCTCTAACAATTAAATCTCTTAGTATAATAAAATACGAATGCTTCAGCGGCATATCATAATAATGGCACGTACATAAATTTAGAAAAAATAAATACTCGTCGATTTCGCCGTGCCACGTGTTCGGCTATAAATATATTTTGGAATATAACCAAATAATAAAATACAATATGTACCTATCTGGTGGTCGAAGTGTAGTCCCAATAAGATCATGCACTAGCTGCTAAGGCGACATGTGTAAACATCGATCAAAATCCATTACCATAAAAATATATTCGTTCGAATAACTTTCTTATCTACGATTGACGTGTAAAATTGGTGCTACGTTCTCACGAAGGCATTTCAGGAGGTCTATTCTCAACGTCGCAGTTGGCGACATTCTCAAAACGACCTTTATATCGTGAATACAAAACAAGCTCATTGGGTGGTTTCATCAGCTGCCTTAAATAATGACAGGCTCGTATAAAATATAAATAAATGGAGGGAGACTTAACGTGCCTACCAGTATGTTAACTAAGTCTTTATACCACAATATAAATGACCAATATATTACTTCCTTAGCGTTCCTCAATTCATTATACTTTTTTTCTACTCCTGTACTGTTATCTGTCTTTTAAATGGTTCTGAACACTAATATAAGAACATTGATAATATGATTGCAGAAAAATGTCTATACTCTATGCCTCATAATAGCACATGTGTCGTTATTTCACTAAAACGATACACCTAGCCATAGACCAAGAACATTTTTTTCTATAGATTTACCATACTGCCAACATAAGAAAAAAATGTTTTTTTAACATATTCACTAAAAAGACGCCAATTAAAAAAAAAAGTTACCATAGATACCAGATCAGTACTTGTATATTCTAAATCTGATTTACCAAACATATATACGTCAAACATCTTCATATTTTCTTTGTTTGTTTTTGTATTTTATTTAGTAAATATAGTCGTAGAAAAAGTATTGTATGCAACGTTGTATAACTACGTCAAAAAATGCTCGATGGCGTCTCCTTACGATGCTCGCCAAGGCTCGCATCGTAACCTGCGCCACTCGCATTTTTTGACCGTCATTATACAACTGTTGCATAAAATACTATAAATTATGTCTGTCATAAGGCGACCAACTCAACAGGAGTTTATTGTGTTTTTTATCTTATCAGTAGAAGGATTCAATACAATTTTAATAGGAGCTTTATATAAGAAGTCAAGCCTCGGGTCACAAACAGGTGGTCAAAACCTTGCATTTATAAAATAGCGATATGATTTCGATTAACGGAATATGCCGCCCTTATATTGTGGTAATACTGACTTCGTTACAGTCGAGTTGCATATCTTTAACATGGTGTGGGCAGCGCTGCGGTCAGTGCACGGCGTCGATGTCTCGCTGCGCACGGGATATCTTTACCTGGAGAATTGATCCTTTTTAAATAAACACTCTTTCTTGAATTCTTTTTTTCGTGTTAATGGTTCATTATATTCTATCAGTCAAATATCAAGTTACTCTGACGGTGTCGTCAGTAGCCGCACATAAGTCGTCCAGGGAGCCCCTCATGTAGTAGGGCACCCGGGACAAGAAAGCAGCTTCTTGTTAGTTAACAACTGTGACAGATTTATCAAGTTGCCTTTTGACATAAGTAGGCTTTCAAAGTGGACGTTGCGTGGATGAGAAAAAATCTCATTATTATGTACCCACACACTATTCAGATTTGTGTTTGGCAATTGAATCTTTAAAAGTGAGCTTTTAAAATAGGAATTTATTGTTGCGTTAAACATTTTCATGTAAAATAATCTTAAAAATAATTGAAAAAAAAATAAGTGAGGTCATGATTTCAAAAGAAATGTAATTATAATTAGCATATTGTTTCAAAAAGTAATAACATAATGTGTGTACCTGTATATCACGACATTAGTAGTAATTAATACATTAAGGCCATACCCAAATTTTCCGGGGTCCAGTGGCGCCGCCATTTAAAATAAATCATTTAAAAGGAAACGGAGATATCATTTAAAATTGTGTCTTGGTCAAGTTCTAGATACCCATTCAAAGTATTTTTTAAAATACTTTTTTTAGTTTAAAGTGAGAACGTGAAGCTTTTCGACGCACATTTGCGAAAAACGGCCACTTTTGGCTAATGTGCGTAGAAAAGCTTCACGTTCTCACTTTAAACTATAAACAGTAGTTCATAAAATAGTTTTAAGGGTTATCTAGGGCTTGATCAAGACACAATTTTAAATGATATCTCCGTTTCCTTTCAAATGATTTATTTCAAAAGGCGGCGCCACTGGACCCCGGAAAATTTGGGTATGGCCTTAATAGTAAGTATAGTAGTTAGAGTAGACCACATTGTCCCGTGGTGACGACACAGTATTATATAAGAATTGTCACCACCCTTTTTCTCTCCAAGGTGTCGTAAGAGGCGATTAAGGGAGATATAGGTAACAGCACAACACAGTTCGGCCATCGTCCTGTTCAATAAACTACATCATACCATTTAATACGATCACAACCCGCCTGGCCGGCGTGGTGATTGTAGAGTAAGCCTTTCTCGGGAGCCTGTGCACTGATATAGTTCATCATCATCATCAGTAAATTTAACAACTAGGTTCTTGTCGGTGGAGTATTTTCCATGTCTCCCTATTTTCTGCTAAATGCTTGACCTCCTTATACGACACAACTTTTGCCTTTTCTTTTACTTCATTCATGAACGACCTTCTTGGTCTTCCTTGTCCTCTCTTGGCTTCCACTTTCCCTCCCATTATGTTTTTTACGAAGTTATCATGCCGCATAAGGTTAGATAAGATATTATACTACAAAAAATAAAGTGAACGTTTAATTACGTAAGAGATGTGACCTTGTCCTTGGGCGTGGAGGCCTCGCCCGACTCGAGCGCGAACATCTTCATCTTCTCCTTGAAGGAGAGCTGCTCCGGCACCGGCGCCGCCGGCAGCCGCGCCTCCAGCTCCGCCAGCCGCCGCGCGCGCGGGTCTCTGTTATTTTACTTTGTTGAAAATGCAGTTTACAGAGCTGAGAAATCCATTACATATCTTTCTTTATCGATTACCAATACTGTCCCACTGCTGGGCAAAGATTTCTATTACATACAGTGCAATTTTTTTTATCAAATATTTTATTTTCGTTATAACATCTGTGCAATTAGAATGGCTGTACGTTTAGGAAGCAGTGCAACACACAGGGGCGTATGTACCTGTAGACTTCCTGCGCTCCGATGACGCCGGGCGTGTGCGCCAGCGAGTGCGTCTGCGGCGCGTGCGGCGACGTGGGCGACGACAGCATGTTTGAGGCTTCCTCGATGAAGCGCTGCCAACATTCATATAAACTTCAGTCACAAGAAACTATACCATAAAGAGATTTTTTAGATCAAAGTATTTTTTACGGGGGGGACCCCGTAATATGCGTTAAAAAACCGCATTACGCATTTCACGTTACAGCGTTATACGTTTTTTTCATTAATCTCAACTGCATGCAATATGACTGAAACTCGATATTCAGAATTTTTTTAGGTCATGGAATCTTAATTTAAACTTTTTTGGAATCCAAGATGACATCGGGATTTTTTTTTAGTCTTTTATTACAAAACATAATTTAAATTAATTTTAAGTGTCATAAAGCTATCAAATTTGCAGTAAGAAACTTCGTACTTTCCTATACCACGACACTCAGCATGTTTTATTCAACAAACACTAAGTAGCGGTGATCATTATATATGTTCCTCGCTACTTATGTTTTCATTTGTTAGGCCATGTGTCCTCTTAATTTCATAGTACGAATCCGTTTGTAAATTTAAATTCAGCTATCAAGTATCGCCGTACGTCGGGGTCCTCCCTGTGCTGCGGTGTGTACTGTTCATGCGAGTACTCGTCGTTGCGCTCGGGCTCCAGCGGCGGCGGCGAGCTGGCGGGCGGCAGCGGGGGCGCGGGGGCGGGGGCGGGGGCCACGGACGCCGCGCGCTCGTGGAACGACACGCGCTTGTCGCGGACCGAACTTGGGGACCTGAGGACAAATTTTAATATAAAGAATTTGATATGACTTTTAATATAAAGAATTTGATATGACATTTCGATTTTGAAACTATTTAAATATGTACTGGTTGCGTACGTTCATTAAAGAAAAATATAAAATGGGAATGATACCATAGACAAACAAACTTATAAAACTAGACTTTTAAAATTTATCTCGCGTTGTACATTAAAAATAGTTAAAGATATGTTGGTTAACTAGAAAACAAATAATAAAACATAATGAAATGGTAAAGTTCCCTGATAATGAGCTAATACGTAATAAGTACAAGTCAGTTATCGACACGAAATAAAGGTTAGCCTTACTGCGGCGGCTGCGCGGGCGGCGCGTTGGCGAGCGCGGGCTCCGCGGCGGGCGGCGACAGCGCGCGCGCGCGGCCCGCCATGACAGCGAAGGAGGAGCCGCGCGACGGCGGCGGCGGCGCCACGCTCAGCCCGGACATGCCGGTAGTCACTTCCGACACACGGCTCTCTTCTAGCGTTAGCTGACCGCTCGTCTGAAAACACCACAAATATTATGTATTTATAAAAAAAAAAAACAAATTTTCGCTATTTCAGTTAAAATACGTTTTGTCTCTTTCTTGCAATTTTAAATAAGGAAAGAGTGATAGAGATAAATATATTTTAAATAAAATAGGTTCAGCAATTATTTTTTTTATAACTAAGAGTTGGTCCCTGTGCGGTCCTCGATTTCATTATACAGGCACATTAAGACGAAATGAGATACTAATGAGGGTTTAAAAAAATACGAAACGAAGATTTACTTCTGAAATAAAACTTTTCTAAAATGTAAGACACCAGATGGCAGCACAGTGAAGTAAGGCCCAAATAAGCTGCTTTATAGGCCATACCCAAATTTTCCGGGGTCCAGTGGCGCCGTCATTTAAAATAAATCATTTAAAAGGAAACGGAGATATCATTCAAAATTGTGTCTTGGTCAAGCCCTAGATAACCCTTAAAACTATTTTATGGACTACTGTTTATAATTTAAAGTGCGAACGTGAAGCTTTTCTACGCACATTAGCTAAAAGTGGCCGTTTTTTGCAAATGTGCGTAGAAAAGCTTCACGTTCTCACTTTAAACTACAAAAAGTAGTTTAAAAAATACTTTGAATGTGTATCTAGAACTTGCCCAAGACACAATTTCAAATGATATCTCCGTTTCCTTTTAAATGATTTATTTTAAATGGCGGCGCCACTGGACCCCGGAAAATTTGGGTATGGCCTTAAATACATTTGACGGCAAAAAAACCTTTCAACCGATGGTCCAATGACAACAGTCGATTGGACCTGACGTCACTGTGCTGCCATCTGGTGTGACCTAGTTTTGAAAACTCTCATTTCACAAATGAATCTTCGATAAAAAACAAATCGAACTCACCATCTCAGGTGGGTAACCGTTCATTTCTTGCCTCGTGTTGACCTTGAGGATTGACTTGGGTGGCTGCTGCTGCTGCGAGGGCGGGGGTGCCGCGGGGTGCGGAGGGTGTGTGTGATGCGGGGGGTGCGCCGGGTGAGGGGGCGACGCGGGGGCGGGGGAGAGAGGAGACGACACAGGGGAGGGGGAACGCTCGGGATCCATGCTGCCCTCAATGTTGTTGCTCTCCTCCTAAAGTAATAAAAACACATTGAATTAAAAAATCCATAGAAGAAAAAACTACACCAACTATTTAAACTTGTTCTAGTCCTGTAGGCACCAAAAAGGATAAGCTCAGTGTGCAACTTGCAAGTATACATGTTTGCACCTTTTCAGTGCTTTGAGTGTCAAGTGAATAAATAGCACAAAGCAGGTACAGTACCTGGTCGTGCTGCGTGGCGCGCCGCTCGAACTCGCGCTCCAGCTGCAGCGCGCGCAGCTGCTGGCTCTGCACGGGCGAGCGCGCCGCGCCCAGCGACAGCAGCTGCGCTATGGTGGCGTCCCTGCGAAACACATCTGTTTGTACTGTCTGCATCCCAAAATGATTGAACTGGAGCGGTAGAGGTAGATCTACACGGTTATTTTTTGGTGACGGTGGTGACGGTGATTTTTTATTGGCTTTGGAGCCGAAGTCCACTTCATAAGGATCGTTAGTAAGACCTAATTTGCTAGTCAAAATAAAAATTTAGAAACAACAAATTTTAACTAAAACTCGAAAGTAAAATCGTGAGATCAATTAGTAGTGCCGACGCTAGGCGCCGTCGCCTGCCGAAGGTCATCGACCGCACGCGGCAGTTTGGAACGGCATAACTACGTGGTCTCGATTGAAAATCATTTTCGCAACTTTTTTATTATTAATCATACACAAATTTGGTTTACGTATAGAGGAATTTATTTACTCATAATTTCTTTTTCCAAAACCAATGAAAAATCAGCGAGTATATGCCCACCATCCACCATGCATGGTACATCTATATCCTGAATTGAGTTTCTTTTAGCAGTGGTCATTCCGAAAGGCCAACATTTAGATTCGCCCCCTTTGTGCGCGAGGCACATACGAGTAGAAATAGCTACTCTTTCTACGAGGTTAACTCTGCAGTTCAATTCAATTCAATTCATTTATTGCATTTCATATTGTACATATATAACACTTTACTACATAGTCATTTCTTAAGTTAGTAGGTACAAAATGAGCCCTGACAGGGCATTGCAAAAGAAAAAATATGGAACGGCATGCGGTTTTATTTTTCGTTAGTATTTATATAATATAAAATTAGTTAGTAATTATTTAAATAAAGATTGATTTGTTTAGTAGTTTTTTAATACGAGTAGGTAATGTCAGTTTGTATAACAAAGTCAGTATTTTAATTTATTCAATATTAGCTATATTTGTGTATTTACTCGTATATTTATGTCCTTTACATTTATATTGTTGGTTTTATTCTTTTAAATGTCAATTTTCTTTTTATTATTATCATTTATTTTTTCCATTGTCCAATGTACTTATAATATATACGTTATTCGTCATTTATTTTATATTTTTTCAAATCTTTATCATTAAAAAACTCGTCCAATGTGTAATAATTTTTTTCTACAAGCAGTGCTTTTAATCTTTTATAAAAAATGGTATCTTTCTTCTCTGCTCTTAGCAGATCTGGAAGGGTGTTATAGACTTTTATTGACATTGCAAGCGGTCCGGAGTTAAAAATTTCTAAATTACGAGTAGAATGTGCAGTGCTAGTTACCTCCGGGCGCGGTTGGCCTGCCGCCGCGCTTCCAGCTGCCGCTCGCGCTCCTCCCGCTGCCACGGGTTCTGCGCGGGCGAGGCTCTTGCGGCGCCGGCGCCGCCCGCGGGGTACACCGACACCGCCGGCGGCTCCAGCGCGCTCGCCACGTACCGCTCTAAAATAATAAAAAAATATTAGTATCCACGACCATAATTTATTTATTTTATTTTATTTATTCAGATAAACAGGCATATTTTATATAGGCTTATGATAATCTATAAATTACACATCACCAAAAATTTTCAACTACTAGCTTATTCCCTACTAAATCTAACAAAAAGATAGTTGTAACTGTTAACTACTTTTTTTTTACAATGTTTCTACAACGTTTAGGGTATGAGAGACATCAAACCGAACTGCAGGCAAAATTCTTAACAATATTATACGAGTGCGTTAATACCAACTTATGTGCAGTTTCAAACACTAGTTTATCGTAACAAATTTTATTTTCATGCATAACATCAATTACGCTGCCTCCATAACCAACTTTCTAAATAAAAAAGCACACAATTAATAACACCAATTTTAGTCTCACCATCATCAGGCTGCACAGAGTTGTTCATCTGCGTCTGCTGCGAGTTGTTCATCTGTGTGTGATGTACGTTATTCATTTGTTGTTGTTGCAAATTGTTCATTTGTTGTTGCTGCAAGTTGTTCATTTGTTGTTGCTGCAAGTTGTTCATTTGCTGTTGTTGCAAGTTGTTCATTTGCTGTTGCTGCAAGTTATTCATCTGTTGTTGCTGCATATGTTCGAACTCCCGATCGTCCAGGTCTGTCTCCGGCCGTCTCATGTTCTGCTAAAAACGTTTTAAAAACTTTAAATCAAAACAACCGTTTTAGATTTTTTCAATTTTACGAAATTTCCTTGATTTTAAATACATATAAACTTGCGACATGTTTTTTTAACCAAAATTGTATTAAATAAACATTGTAAGAAGGAATTTTCAAATTATAAATTTAATTTGACACTTATTTAACAAAATAAGATACATAAGTGCCTATTTTCCTAAAACTGACGTCTTGGTGATCAAACATGAGTGTGTGAGGAAATTAATACACAAATTAAAGACTGACGACTAAGTTTGTGAGACCTCATGGATGAAATCTGGTACTAATTATAAAGGCGACGAAAAGAAATGATTTCTTTTTGTATCTACAAAAAACAAATTGTCATTGGTTAGTTTTTCCACAATCTGTACCTGTGGTTTTGGTGCTACGGGCGGTTGAGATCGCTGCGGTGACGGCGGGCCGGCCGGGTGCCAGTCGTACCTGGACAAATAAAAATATTTGTTTTTTAACTATCGTGGAAGAGATGTACCCGAAATACATTTAAATACGGGGTATGCTTGACCAATTTAGTATAATGAAATTAAAATAACAGTCAATACAAAAAGAATTGGCTATTATTGCAAAAGTGTGCATCCGCTCGGGCACTTTGTATAGGAATGTCGATTTTTTATGTTATTGAATGATATTTTAATATTATAATATAGTGATCTATGTCCCTCTCACGTAGTATAGAAACTGCCTCCGTGGTGTGGTGGTTAGAGCGATCGGCTCATACCCGGAGGTCGCGGGTTCGATTCCCGGCGGGGGCAGCGACTTTGTTTTGCTGTCCTAGTTTGGTTAGGACATTGCAGGCTGATCACCTGATTGTCTGATAAATAAGATGATCCGTGCTTCAGAGGGCACGTTAAGCCGTCGGTCCCGGTCACTGTCTTTGACATTGGTCGTTCAGTGTTGCCGACGTCCACGGTCTGGATTACCCAAAAACCTAACTGAAAATCCCCAATTTTGGGGAAATAAAAATCGATATTCCCCACATTTTCCCCACAAGTTTTCAAAGAAATAAAAGTACTATTCATATAAATCAAATATATTTATTACTTATGCCTAAGTATTTAATGATTTTAATCCACGTATTACAGTTCTTCATTACGCCAAATTTGTCTGATCAACATATCATTTGACGGTTCAAATTTTAGGCTCCCTCCTTTCTTCTTAATACCTTCTCTAGTGGCCATTAGCGCTACTACACTGTCATTTTGAAGGCGATTGCGATTCTCTGTTTTTAAATTCTTCAGTACGCTAAATTTTCTTTCAACAGATGCCAAGTAGTACACAAACACAACAAGCAGTAGATATGTGTGAACTCGAAATATGAAATGAATGAACACAATAATAACACTCAACAGTTCTACGCAACAAACCCGCGCCGTCAAAACAAAACTAAAGGGACTTCCTTCCCCGATAAAGTTTCATGGAAATAAATGTTGCCATAACATAAACTCTAAAACCTTCCTACCAGATAAGTCGAGTTAAAGTTGAATTAAATATACATAATTTATAAATTATGCTTACTTCTTATACTACTTTTATTACCTCTAAGTTCAGTTCTAGTGTAAATGTCTAAATTCCCCGCATTTTCCCCACATAAACGCTCTCCCCAAAAATTACCCAATCGGACTGAAAATCCCCGCAGTTTGGGGAATTCCCCACAGATTGGCAACGCTGGTCGTTACCTTAAACCATGTCAGAGGCCTTTAAGGCGGTTTAAAAACTCTGACACTAGTGTTAGTCACTAACACACACAATAAGAAGAAGTATAGAAACGTCAAGACGAAACAAAAAAGATTCGTGCTAGAGGCACAGGTATGGCACTTCATACAAACGAAGCAGCAAATATACCTAGTACTACTACAAACGAAACAATCCGTCCGTGCACACGTCAAATGTGTGAGTTAAACAATCAGGGTCGCCACCACAGAATTTGTTGCTTAGCTTACCTGTTTTTATCACTCGGAAATTTATAAAATTTTCGTTCTTTATTGTTTTCCGTGGATAAACAATGATAATGTGCGCAGTTTCTCACCATTATAATTCAATAATCCTAAGTGAATCGCGTAATGTCAACGTTCGACTACCAATAACCCTGTTTTACTGCCACTTACACCTCACAATAACGGGGGAAGGGTTGCGGGGACACCAGATTGCGGGGGACGGTGCGAGTTTCCGTTCTGTATGTAATACTATTATTAATTCTGTGCTAGAGGCTTGGGTTGTCTGTCACGTAGTCCCGCGCCATACATGAAGAGATGTTGATGTTGACTGTAACATGTTATGGAGACACAAGACCACGTCATACAGAAACTGTTTATTGTTGAGTGTATTACATGTTGTAGTTGGGTGTGACGGGTCCTTTCTCGACTGTTCGATAGTATCTCAATTGTAGTGTTTTTCAGTGTTGGCCACTTACACACACGTACAACACATACACACGCCTTACCCGAAGACATAGAAAGTATCTCAAATAGGTATCTATTCAAGAAGAAAATCCACACGCACCTTTTTGCTAATTTGTTGCAGCAGAACTAATCATTATCTTGAACTGTTTTATTTTATATATAGAATACCTTTATTATGTATTTATGTATATGTATTGTTCATTTAAGTTTATTAATAATCGCCTATTCCTTATTAATTTATTTCTGTTCCTGTTGTTTCCTAAAGGCTGACTGGTAGAGAATGCATTAGCATTAAGTACCACCTTTTGTACCATTACGGTCAATAATACATACTATCACGCCTTTATCCCTAATGGGGCAGACAGAGCATTTTGAGTCTTGCGGTTCTATGCAGAGCGGCAAGACCCAAAAGCCACTTTTAGCGTCATGGTGGGCGAGAAGATGGAAAAGCAATCAATACAGTGATAGGTTGCTAGCCGCATCGCCTGTTAACATGATTAGCATTTTTGCCCATTCCCTCGATCGGCTTTTACGGTCAATAAAGATTTAATAAATAAATAAAACAAAAACAAAGTAACCTTTGCGGTGGTGGCTGGCTGTGATTGTGGTAGTGCATGGCAGGCCCGGGGCCCTGCGCCGCGCCCGGGGACAGCGGGCCCTGCTGCGCCGGCCCGTAGTGCGGGCTGTGCATGCTCAGCTGCGGGGGGCTCATCGTGCCCTGACACAAAAAGAGGACGTTTGTAATTCTACATACATTTAAGAGTCATGCTTAGCAATGAAGTACTTTTTAGCCAGACCGATTTAAAATTTATTTTTTTGTTTGAAAGGGCATACTTATCATCCCATGGTGGTCCCATGGAGATTTTATAAAAATCAGTTGTGTAGTTAGGGGGCGAAGTCGGTTTTTAGTTCTAAAAATAATCTTACGCTAGTCTTTGTTTTTTCTTCTATATTTTTAACGAAAACAGAGGTCAAATACTACATATCTACACGCTTTTAGAGAATTTTCGTGTACGTTATACCAATTAAATCGCTCTAGAAGAAATAACGTCATCATTGTGAATTTTCTAGAACATTCCTCATTGTTCTGGTACACTTCAAGATTGTTCTAGAACTTCTTAGCGAGCGCACGAAATACGCTACTGATATAAAAAGTGCCTGCAAGGGCATATTTTTTGGATGTTTTATGCTGCTAAATTGTTCTAGATCAATTCACACAGCTCTGTAAATTCCAGGATGTTCCACAGCGTACCTGCTGGGCATGCATGTGCTGCTGTAATAGAGGCGGCTTCTGCTGGATGGGCTGGTACTGCGGCGGCGGCTGCTGGCGCCGGGACACCTCCTCGGACATCTCTGCTAGCTTGGCTGCGCGGGCGCTCATCGCGTTCATTTGCTGGTTGTTCTGAACAATATGTTTAGGTACGTAATTAATTATACATACAATAAAAT
Organism: Acrobasis consociella; assembly: GCA_963555685.1. Lineage (NCBI taxonomy): Eukaryota > Metazoa > Arthropoda > Insecta > Lepidoptera > Pyralidae > Acrobasis > Acrobasis consociella. The sequence goes on along the minus strand of OY743111.1, from coordinate 2,022,417 downwards.
ACCCTTTATTGCTCCAAATAAATAAATACAGCACATAATTATCTTAAAAACTAGAAAATGCGCAAAAGGCGGCCTTATCGCTTGGTAATTTCTTCCAGGCAACCATATACAAAGATCAACCATTATACAACGTGGATGGGACATATCAAAGTTAAGTAGCCTAACCTTTCTCAAAAAAGTCAAAAATTCAGAACGACATTTCATATTTAACGTGGTAATTTTATTTTGTAACCATTTCCTTATCCCGACTTTCTCTTCGCTCAGCGACAATATTTTTTCGAATTCCGTAGATTCATTTCCAATGTGCTCAATAGTCGTGTAAGGCAATCTGTGAAATTTGTGTTACATCTCGTACAATATTTTATTTTATTTTTTTATTTATTATGGAAAACTAACAGCCATTTAAATATATATGAATGTTAAACATATGAATGTTACCTGTCCATGCAGCGGCGACTCAGGCGGCTGCTCGCTGGCGTTGTAGTGCGCGGACTGCGGCCGGTTGCTGCCGTTGGAGCTGCGGAGTGACGACCATCTGGAACAGGACACACGACGGCAATCATCTTCTCTGTCATATTAGCCATGGCGTTATACCATTATTTTTTTTGCCAACGCTGATACAAACTTTTGACGATCCACAAATTACGTCACATGAATTTTATGACTTTAAGACTTTCATTTATTAATCGCTAACATGTTGCATAAGATGACAAATATTGGTGCAGTAATACATGTACCCATTTAGGGAGTCACCACACTGATCGACGCGGAATCGGCTTAAGCCGAGAGCGTATCACCACACTACTCGGCTTAACGCCAATCGTCTGATCACACGCAACCGGTCGCCGACTCCTCCGAACGGCCGTCGACTTATCCGAACGGCCGTCGACTTCTCCGAACGGCCGTCGACTTATCCGAACGGCCGTCGACTTCTCCAAACGATCGGAGATTCTTTCGGTTGACCTTAAACTCGTCCGAACGGCCATTGCAAAGGCTGTTTATATCCGGTCCAGTAGTCTAATCATCTGGATAGACGCCGTGAGTAATTAGCTGTCAGAATATCCATAAACTAATATTATTAATTTTTCGTCTGTCATTTTTGATTATTACACTATAAACAATGACACAACAACTGCAGCGAGCTTACTTACAAACTGAGATCGCCTGCACCATGCATTTGGCTGTATTCGGCGCCATTCGGCTACCTTCGGAGAGGAAAACATACGAGCGGAACAGTTCGGCTGCCGTCGGAGATGAAATCGTGCGAGCGGATAATATCAACGCGGTTACGGCCGTCTTCGACGCCGATCGGCTGCCGCCGGAGACGTAATCTTGTAAACGACTGCTGTAGACGCGTCGCTGTGGGTGTTCGGCTACTTTCAGCGGCGTACGGATGCGATCACACAATCGGCAAACTGCTCGTGTCGCCGCCGGCCGTAGTCGCGTCGCGTCGTCCGCGCCGTGCCGATGCGAATGGCTTTAGCGACGCCCTTATTCCATTGACATAAAGGTTTTTCTGACCGGCTAAAGCCGATTCCGCGTCGATCAGTGTGGTGAAACCCTTAGGGTGTGGTGATACAAACATTATGAAGTCAGGTGATGAAATACAGAATATTTTTTTTTAATTAAATTCGATGAGCACTTGATCAAAACTTCGTTGGCACCATTGCTTTCGCGAACTTTTATCTTTGGCTACCTCTGTGGGATAGTATAGTGGTCACCAAAGTCCGCCACCCAGACTCCGGGTTCGATCCCCGGTTAGGACATGTTGGAAAATGGTCGTTTACAAATTTTTCTAGGTTTTGGATGTTTATCTTTATATAGTTGAGTTAGTATCCCACTTACTTTGGGGTTAGCTCAATTAGTGTAATTTGTTCCTATATAAAAAAAAAGATCGCTGACATACTGTAGTTTGCTAGCCGAGTAGAAGACTATAGGTGATGAATATGTTTTTGTCCCAATTAATGTTACCTATCCTGCAAGGCGTGGTTATGCGCGTGGCTGGGCAGGTTCTGGTAGAACGCGTCGTGCGCGAGGTTGTGGCTGCTGCGGGACTTGCCCGCCCACGCGCCCGCGCCCGCCGGCACCGCCACGTTGCCCACGCTGCCCGCGCCCACCGGTGGGCCCACGGTCGCGATCGATGGGGTCGGGCTTAGCGTTGCACTGTGGAACAAATAAAAAACGGCTCTAAAAACGGTATTTTTTACATTCTTAGTATTTTATGTATTGCAGTATGTAGTCTAGCTATGTATACAATGTGGTTTGCACATATAAGGTTTCTGTGTATGAATAGAGTCTTACGTCAGTATACTTCGATAGCTTCACTTGTCTCATACCTCCCATCTTACAGCATGTCAAGAGTCGATCGTTAAATTGAGATGCCGTTGGAAATGTTGGCCGGGCGGCCAGTAGTCGGAAGGAAGTGTGCTTCTTTGGTGATGAAATGATGAAGATGTGATGGCATATGACTTGTTTATAAAATTATAGTTACAAGACAATATAGGTGTATGCACAGTGGTGGTTCGATAGCGAGGGGGCCCGCGTAGCTGCGATGTGGTGCGTCAACAGATGCGCCTGTGCAGATCACGATATACCGGCATTTGGTAAACAAAGTAGCCGGTACCTGGTGAGGTGGTGGTGCTGTGGCTCGGCGGCGTGGTGCAGCGCCGGCGTGCTCTTGCTGGGCTTCACGGGCTCGGCGGCCAGCCGCGCCGGCAGGTCGCGCTCCGACGCTCGCCGCACCGCACCGGCCGGGCCTGCTGCGCCGCCCGCTATAAATTGACGGGGACCATTAACGTCACATACTAAAGTAACGTATTGTCTCTTATTGTAACTAACATGTATTATCTATTTTAAAAACTACGATAAAAAATATTTACGTTTGAATGCCTTGGCTCAGTACACCGAATTGACGTTGACGCATTTCTGACTAGACTCATCGACCCATTTCCGAAATGTTATTGAAAAAGTGTACGACAAGTGGAACACGCGTAGTGGATGCTTTATTGTGAATAGGCATGACGAATGGAAAAATATGTTTGGTCCATCGGTTAGATTATTAAAAAATATTATACACGTATTTTTTCTTTTCTTTGAGAAACCAAAAATGACAAAGATACAGCGGCTGGGTACGATTTTTATTTAAGTGTGACGTCGCAAGCCTCCACTCCGGAACTGTGACGCTTCCTTATCTTTGTGAATTTGTACTTTTTTGGTAAAGTGAAGAATACAGGTCCATTATTTTTGGTTAATCTAAAAGACGGACTAATTACAATCATACTGTCGTTACCCCTATAGTCGTAGTAGAGTTATTGTAATGGGCGAAGACATTCAACGTTTACTGCAAACATATTACAATTTAGAGAACGGAGATATTGTGTCCACTAGGAATTTAATTAGATGGTCCTTAAGATAAGAATATGTAAAATAGTTTTGAACGTCCTCTGTTCTTTTAGAATCGATATTTGTTTCGCATCTAAATCGTATCTAAAATGCACCTAAAAATAAAACATTATAACGAAAACAATATAACGTAGTCCTTGAACGAAGCTATTTTGTGGGCAAAAGTAATATAATAATTTCCTAAAAACTGTGCTTCCTACAACAAAACAAATAATATAAATAACCCTTTATATTTTTACAAACAAAAACGACGACATTGACGAATGTGCGCTGCAAAAAAAATGTGACATAACAAAGAAGAATACATCTATACCTCAAAACAAAATGGGCGAGGAAACGATGTGGCATTTCAAATTATAAATAGACGACTATTAAACATAAAGCGACGATCTAAAACATCCGTACAAATTATAAACTATTCTTCAAAACAAAATTGGAGAGAAATGTGCTAAAATAATATTCACGTAAACCATGACGTAACTTGAAATAAAGACGACTAAAAACATTCGCACAAATAATAAAGTGGAGACGAGACGCAAGCCGGTGGGTATCGTGCGGAGACCTAGGACACACCTATATCATGCGTGATGTGGGGCGGGCTTACGGGACAGGCTCGGGCAGCTGTGGTGCAGGCTGGCGGCCGCGCAAGCTCGCCGGCCCAGCGCGCTGCCGCAGCTCACGTTCGGACAACTCTGCACCACCGTCGCATACGACTCCCGGCGAGAACCGCCCGACACGTCCAGCAAGGAATACCCGTCACTGGGCGGCGCTGTAATACGCGATCTCAAATCTACTCTCTCGCTAGAATTACTCGATTTCTGATCCGACACACTCGATTGCGTCGATTTCAATCGAATATTATCCAGCGTTATGACTTTAGGTTTCTTGTCGACGATCTCGTTGAATATGTACCCGTTGGTCGCTGCGATATCGGTGTGGTCCTCCGACGGTAGATTCGGCAGTTCAAACTCGTTTCCTTGAGCTAGAGTGTCTTCGCTGCCTCGGGACCCGTACTTCGACCAGTCTTCTAACTGTATCAAGATACTCTTGACTTCCTCGTCTGACATTTTACCTCCCCGAGCTTCGCTCGTATCTGTTTTGATACTCTCGTACTGAATATCGGCTAAACTAGCGCTATGTGTATTATCTAGGAGCTTAAAAGACTTTTCGTTGCGCGCGCTGAGGTTAGGACTGGATTGGCAGTGGCGTTTGTAGTTCATGACGCTGTAGCTGAGGTTTATGTCGTTGAAGTGTTTCGCCAGGGCTCTCACCTTGCCGAAGGACGGCCGATACTCGTCCGGCGACTTCCAAGATTTCCTATTGACACTATCGAGAATTTGTTTCGCGCCGGATTCTATTGGTGTACGAGCTAGAGATTTTTGTACAGGTTTCTTATTACTAGTTTCATCAAAGGATTCCGACGTGGAATACGTCACGGCCTCCGTGTCTTCAGACTTATTGGAGTACGATTTCGACATATTAAATAGCGCTCTTTTGAGTCTGCACTGGATGCCGTCTATTCTTTGAGTTTCTCTTGGAATATTAATATTTAATTCTAGTTTCCGGGGCGCCGGGATCGGCAGCGGTTTAGGTTCCACCTCCATGGGAGAGCAGGGAGTTTGGCAGACCGCATCAGCGGTTTCCTTTTTCTTTTCGTCCGGTTTATCGAGGGACAGGGACGGCAATATCCTGCGTATTTTGGGCGTGGCGACTTTGTCGCAAGCGGGGTCGTTTTCGAATATGACAGGTTCGGAGTTCGGCTCGTCTATGTAGGGGATGGGCTGCGTCTCGGGCTGCGGCGTGCGGCAGCACTCGCACGCGCTGACGCACTCGTCCACGCCCGTGCAGCGCCGGTACACGTCGCCGTCCCTCGGCCGCACGTTGAACAGGTCCAGCGTGAGCCTGGTGTCGATGGGCCGCATCTGCGGCGGCAGGCAGGCGAGCTCGTTCTCGCTGGACTCGTAGTGCGCGGGCGGGCTGGGCACGCGCGGGGGCTCCTCGGGGACGTGGCTGTCGTAGGTGGCGGTGTCGCTGCCGGGGCGCTGCTCGTCGAAGTCCTCGCACGTGAACGTGAACACGGGGATGGGGCGGGGCGGGGGGCGGCACTTGAGCTCGGCGGGGCAGCCGGGCGTGTCCGGGGACAGGTCTTCGTGCAGCTGCTCGTTCTCGCGGTCCAGCGTGATGATGAGGCGCGGGATGGAGCGGCGGTGCGGCGCGCAGTCGTCGCTGTCGCTGCTGGAGGAGGACGAGGCGCGCGGGCCGCCGCAGCGCGCGGGGCACGCCGGCGCGTAGCCTGCAACACCAACTCGTTAGCGACCGACTGCCGCTCGGGCGCTGCGGTCTACGGACAAAGCGACACGACACAGATGCTGCGAAAAGAATCGGAAGGCCAAAACGAAAATACATTCTAGACGCAAATAAAAAAAAGGAACAAAATACTTCGGTTCTTTTTCTGTAACACGTATCAATAGTAGAAATGTACAACACTTGAGTTACTTAATTATACTAATTTACAATATTAAGACAGTAATTTGAACGACAACTCAATAACTTCAACATTAGACTAAAATAACAAAAAGAGTTTTTTAAAACTACTACTACTAACAATATTTTAAAAATATCACTAAGAAATTAAATTATCCTTAAAAGTTTTCAACGAGTAAACTTTTCGAGAAATGAAAATGCCTTTATAGAACTACAGGCACAATAATATGAAATCTTGTACATACATTTAAAAATTGTAAAGAATTATAAAAAGCGAAGTCCATCTACACTACAATGCGATTAAAATAAAAATAGGCTGAACCATTTGTTTACTTCAGTACAATTTGCAAAAAAAAACTGAGTGCAGCGGAACACTCGGTTAGAACAAGTTCCAAAAATTTGGGTCCTTAAAAACTCCCAAAAAATTCCAGCTCCTGAAAAAGTACGTAACGGAAAAAAGTTACACTTTTTTTCGCCTAGTCCGTAATGTCTAAAAAAGGAACTTCGTTTCTAAAGGATTAAAAAGATAAAATCATGTGTGTATTTTACACTTTATCTATTTTCCAAAATTGACATCACTTTGGCGCATATATTTATGCAGAAAGGACATCAGTATAATTCATTAAATTTAAAGAAATTATTTTTTTATTTTATTGTGCCCAAATTGTTTTGTACAAAATACTGAAATGAAGTTTGTTTGACAATTTGACAGCTAACGTCACAAAATGGCGGCGGTTCGACCCTATTCGAATTTCAACCGCACTGCGCACACAGAGTATAGAATGTGGTTTGCCTGCGTTGATCTGATTGGGCGCATGCGCGGAGTTGCAGCAGTAGTACAGGCGGCGGCGGCCGGCGGTGGCGAGCTCGGCGCGCGGGGACGCGGGCCGCAGCATGGCGGGGTGCGGGTTGGTGAACGTGCCCGAGTTGCGGCGCCACGCCTGCGCGTACGTCTCCGCCGCCTCCGCGCTCTCTGCAGTAACGCACTGCTCATTCTACGGGGGCAGCGACCTCCGTGGCGTAATGGTGAATGCGCTAGTCCGCCAAGGAGGTTCTGGGGTCGATCCCCAGCGGCAAGTTGGAAAATTGCTAACACCATGCGCAGTAGGGAGGTAGCTGACTATTACGTGGCGTAATGGTTAACATGCTAGTCCGCCGAAGGTCCTGGGTTCGATCCCCAGCGGCAAATAAGAAAATTGCCTAAACCACGCGCAGTATGGCGCTGCTCATTTTACGGTACCTCCGTTGCGTAATGGAACACGCTTTTACTTTACTTACTTATGAGCAAATTAAAAAACAACATTTTGTTTTCGGTTTCGGATTATGTTAATTATTGATATGAATAACAAAAATAGACGAGTAAAATACCGTGTTCATACACACGAAAGAGTTTTTGCCGAAGCTGAAATGGACACTTTCGTTCACTCATTCGGGTCAATTATATATTTTGTATGGAAGTGAAATTTGACAGTAAAGCTGGTCTGTCATGTTGTAACACGTTTAGTGTGTGTGTGTGTATGTGTGTGTACCTTGCTTGTTGTCAATGGCGGGCTGGTGCAGCAGCGTGGCCAGCCCGTGCAGCACGGCGCCCTGCTTGGCGATCTCCAGCGTCACCGTGGGGCCCGTGCGCACCAGGTACTCCGCCGCCTAACCACAACACAACAGCTGTTTAACAACTACTCGAATGGTTCAAAATATAGGCATGCCTACCTATAGCCTTATAAACATAAATATATCTCTTCCTTGTCACTAGATGGCGCTATAAGGTAATAATTAATACATTAAAATATTTTTTTACTATACATATACACACTCATAAATAAGAAATGCAATAAATATTTTTAAAATATATTAAACACAGATCAAATGGAAAAATTTTTTTGGCTCATCGGTTAATTTAATAAAAAATATTGTACACGTATTTTTTATTTTCTGTAAGGGACAAAAAATGACAGCGATACAGCGCTTTTAAATTTTGCGTGACGTCACGGCTAGTTACGATATTTTTACTTGTCGGCGACCGTATGTATGTGAGTTTATTTGTAACATTAGTCAGCAACGCTCACCTTCTCCTGCGTGATGCCCCGCAGCGACTGGCCGTCGACGGACAGCAGCTGGTCGCCGGCCGCCAGCCGGCCGTCCAGCGCGGCCGCGCCGCCCGGCACCACCGACTTGATGTAGATGCCCAGCTTGCTCTGCCCCGCGCCCTGGCGAGTGGGTGTGTTTGTTACTTCTACACGCGCAAAAGGCTGGACCGATTTTGATAAAATTTGGTATGCAAGGCTGACACCCTGAACTGACACATAGGCTACTTGAGCGCAGGTAACACTGCGTGGCGCAGCTAGTCTTTCAATAAAATCGACACAATTAAAAAACCTTGAAGAAAGAAGAAGCTACACAGCTTTTTTTGTGTATGTCAGACTAACACTACTGTCAGATTTTTCAAGCTGCCTAAAAGTATTTGACATAGCATGACGTCTTCCATACAATGATAAAAGCCGGGATTAACGTAAAAATTTAAATTAGTGTCTTCTGTAAAAAATTTTAGAAAGCTCGAAATTTTTTCATTCCCCGTCGAAGGGCGTACTCACGTAGTCATCGAGCTGCTTCGCTGCTAAATTACCTAGTGAACTTCCTATATCAACTAATGGTGAGTCATAACATAATTCATACATCATATATGTTCTAGAAGCAACTATAGTCAACTTTTTGCAAGGATTACAAACTCAGAACGCATGTAAAACTAACGATAACTAACCTTAGCAGCCACTATGCTGAGTCCCATCCCATTGGCATTCTTATGCAGCTGTATAACTTGCACCCTCGGGTCCGGGGTTCGTCTCGGCACCCCGTACCCCGCCAGGTACACCGTCCACACTCCGATGGCGTGGGGCTGGTGTGCCAGCCGACACAGTCCCCCCCGCTGCAGCGGGGCCACGAACTCGGCCAGACCGGGCGGCACGCCCCGCACCACTTCAGCGCTAAATCCGTCGCCCGGGATCAGGAGAGCGGCGCCTAGCCATGAGCTTTCTTCTAGCCGGATCTAGCACAAAAATAAATTGTTAAAATAAATAGAGATGTAGACTGGGAAAAAAAAATTTAGACCGTCATCTAGATTATCCAAAAATAATGGACCCATATTTTTTCGTGTAACAGGGTAGTACAAATTCACAAAGGTTCGAACAAAGTACATCATCTTTCCGTCACGCAAAATTTAAAGCGCTGTAACTTGCGGGACATGCGCATGCATTCGCACTAATGACCTTCAGAATACTTATGATAAAAGGTGAAAACTAAATAGTCATAAATATGAGAAATTCAAAAGGAAATAAGAGTCAATAGACAAGCGAATGTGAATTCAGAGGCTGTAACAATTATTATTTTATTATCTATTTATTTTAACAAGCTGAACGTTACCTCTCTGCCGTCCGCCCGACACAGCTCGTCCGCCAGCGCCCGCGCATGCGCCACGCCGGCCTCCACCACGTCGGGCGCCGCTACGGGCGCCAGCAGCGCCCGCACTTGCACCGAGTTCAGCTTGAAGCACGCCGCTAGCGCCGCTCGCACTTCCTCCGCCGTACGGTACGTCCCTTGTATGAGACGAGCTGAAAACAACACATCGTTCTTAGTGACAAATTACACTAAAGGTACACTTTGAAGTTAAATGGTAAGCAGGAGCCAAGCGATAATCGAGCTGCACATACTCAACCACAGAATTAATATAAGTATACTAGCTGGTACCCGCGGCTTCATCTGCGCCATATCACACAATATCTTTATAAATTGTAGCCTATGTGTTATTCTGATGTATAAGCTATATTATTGTAAAGTTTCATTACAATCTTTTCAGTTGTTTTTACGTGAAAGAGTAACAAACATCCATCCATACTTACAAACTTTCGCATTTTTCTTTATCTATCTATCTATATTATCATCTTTTCACCCGCATCACGTCAACTGCTGGACATAAGCCTCTTCCAAAGATTTCCAAAATGACCGATTTAGAGCGTTTATGATATTAGTAGGATTTTCTACAGGCGCCTGCTGCCACCTCTACAAGGCGAGAACGGGGAACGGGTACGCAGTGAATGCTATATAGCTCTGTGGTCATGACGTCAGATATGTATGTGAACAAATGCGAGAATGTATGTATTTTGACCATTTTGAGGCTCATGTCCAGCAGTGGACTTCCCGTGACTGATATGATGGTGTATTTTGACCGTTGACACTTGTTAGTTTAGACATGCGCATGACGTATAATGGCAGCTACTATTTTGTGCGGCGGAAGAGGTTAAATACAGATTATAAAGACTGAAAACTATAAACTGAATTTTAAAATTTATTTTAGTTTTTTATGAACTAAAACATTTACCGACTGTTTTTTGCCCAAAATTTGTCTAGAGTATATTTTAGATTTCTTCTTACATGGTCTAAAATACAGTATACCCTTTAACATTGTCGCGCCCAAACGACAAAAAAATATGCTCGTTTGACATACCTATAACTAACGTCTCCATATCCATTTTTAGCTGTAGGTATTTATTTTAGATTTACTATGCCTCGCGCTGTGGGCACGACAACGTCGACAACTTATGTAAAGTCTCGCGGTGAAAGGGTTAACCGTCCTTACCAGCCTGGTGCGTCCTGGCGAGGTGGCAGTCGGCCGCCAGCTCCAGCCCCTGCCGCTCGGCCCACGCCGCCAGCAGCGCCAGCCGCGCCGCCAGCGCGGAGCCCCAGCGCGCGCTCACTGCTCCGGGCTCCGTCACTAGCTGTGAGCAAAATATCGTAGTTGACCAGTATGTCGTAAATCGATTTACATAAAAAAGTTTTACCCTCAAATTCAAAAAAATCAACAAACGTTTGCTAAATTTATCAGATGAAATATCTTTTGTCTCGTTCTTTCTATTTTAAATATTGAAAAAAGGGGAAGGGACAAAACATGTTTTAACTAAAATAAGTTTGGCAATTTTTATGAATTTGAGGGTTACATTTTGCATGTTAAATATGTATTCCGAGGCTTTCTTCATCATAGGCCGAGATATTTCTATAATTTTACAATTCTCTCTGGCCAGCTCGCCGACCATGGCACCGTGAATAAACCTAGAAAGTTACGCATCCCGTTTGTTATTCTTACTTAGAGCAAGATAGCGATAGCTCTCGACTCAACAACAGCTGTCACTGGTGTCATGCTATGGAGACAAAAAGTGTGGTAGTGTCAAAAAGCAAAGCGGCAAAAAGCCATCTAGATAAGTGAGTGTGATGATGACGAAAGAACTTTGGTCGTATTCACACGGCCTCATCTTGTTAGTGAAGAGCTCGGTGGATCCGCAAGAGTGCGTATTACTAACTCTTTCGCAAGAAAAGCAACTCCAAGCGTGGTCTGCACTTGGATAGGTGACCACAAGTGGCATACAAATTTATCGAGCTCTTCCGTGCTTTGAAAGGCACTTATAAGAAGTTGGTCCTGGCAATGAAAATTCTGACATAAGTGTTGGCCACTTACACACACAAAAATCAGAACAAACCTTATTGAAGCAGACTGCGTTGATGTAGTGAAACAGATGCGAGAACAGCTGTATGGTGAGCGCCGCGTTGACCCGGCAGCGCCGTAGCAGCACCATGGCGGAGGCCAGCACCTGCACGGTGGGCCCCGTGGCCTCGGTGGCGTCCCCCACGCCGGCCGACGTCAGCGTCGCCAGCGCGCGGGACAGCTCCTCTTGGAAGCACGATACTAGGTTGCTGGGGAAAGAGTGTTGACGTCATTTGACGTGTCATTGACCCTGGGGTGCATGAAAGTAGCTTTCCCGAAGAAAGTAGTGTCACTCTTCATTGATCATCGTCATCATCATTATCAAGTCTTTTTGTCTCCACTGCAGGAGCACGACCCTCTCTGTACTACCAGAGCCATACTTTTCATATCCATTTGAAGTCAAATATCTGTTTTTCTGCATTCATACATATAGAATCATGTTGAAAATGTTATGATCAATGAAATGTAACACTATTTTGTGACGTTTTGTTTGATGGACCGTACCGAATAATTTAAGAAACTCCATCGACAAGAACTTAAATTTTTATAATGATGACCGAATAATTTTTTTTTTACTCAGTATATTTTATATTTATTTATTTAGTATCTACCCAATAGTACTGTAGTGTTTGTATTTGTGAAAAAAAAGAGACCATGATAGCGGAAGGGCCGTCGAAATATATGGCAAAAAAAACGATATTAATCGCGGCAAGTCCCGTTTGTTTGTTTGTTTGTAATAACTTTATTGTACTATGAAAAAACACAATACTAATAACAGTATCTGTGGTGTGTATCAAGAATCGACATTCGTTTTTGGCAACTGGTTGAAAGAATATCCAATACTTCTTAGCAACTGGTTGCCAAACTCAGCTGCCATCACGGCCGGAGGGGTGAAAACCTGTTAATGGCTTTATGTTTACTAATTTATAATCTATTTTGTAAGTGTAGCTGTTAGTCATCTGAATAAATAAAATAAAATAAAAAATAACAACGAACCTAAACGCGTTCTGCACAGTGGTGGGTAGAAGATCCTGCGCCTGAGTGGAGAAGGACGAGATGTGGCGGTCGCACTTTAGGAAGTGCAGCAGCTCACTGGCGTTGGCCATCCAGAACGCCTGCGCCGCGGAGTCGGTGCAGCGCTCCTGGAACCAAAACCATAGAATTAATATTAGCATTACATACAGAATCTCCTTAGGTCCTGCGCAATATGTGTCCCCGTTCCGAGTCCCCGCATCTCTCCCCTTCTTGGCCTCGTCAAGGGTGTTGAGCGGGCGAACACACACACATAGCCGTATGCACAGATGTATAGTTTCGTTTGTAGGCATAAATTATAGGTACTCTGCTTCTAAGAAGTGCCATACCTGCGCCATAACTATATTGTTGCGAAACTGGGCTTCGAGATTTGGAGTAAAACGCCAACGCTCTTAGGGTATTTATTTACTAGATTGACACACAAAAAGATATAATTTTAAAAACTAAAAATAAGCGACCAGGTGCGAGTCGGACTCGTCACATAGCCCATGACTAGCATACAACCAAGACGCTTACATCGATACCTCATTTGTTAAGGTACCATAGATATCATATAGAAGTTACGAGGGAACAGATGATCATACATACATACATAGCAGTGAACACAAGGCTTGTGGCTTCGCTGTAATCGAGTGAAAATGGTCTTCCGATCGTCCGATGTAAAGCACTCGGAGCCCAAACATCAAGACGTAAGACTTAGTTTTGCTTGCAACATCTTACGTTACTCGTTAACTCATTTTAATAACATCTTACGTATTTCTTTGAAATCCTGCTGGATTGCTGCGAAAACTTTACGTATTTCTCGAACGCGACTATATTATATTTATTAGCTAAGTTGCGGGATCGACCGACACACTTTTTAGTAATTTTTCATGAGATGAAAAGTTTCGAAACAATTTCATCTTTTTGATATACGTATTCAGCCGAAACAAATGGTTCGCCGGGGTCCCGAGGGGACCGGACGACTTTTATAAAAATGACAAAAATCCTTTTGTCATTTTTTATCCTGGTATGACGTTACTGACGTTAGGTTTCGTGCCTACGACAAATATAGCGAGATGTTCCCACTACACTTCCACTTTTATTCATGAATATATCATATTTGAAGTGATAATTGCGGTTTGATTTAATAAACAATTTCTTGTTGTTTTCTGTTAAAGATTTCATGCCATTTCGTGTAATTTTTTCTTGAAAATGTTTCTGTATTTTTATTTTTTTATTTTACGTAAATAATATTGTAAAAAAGAATACACTGGCAAATATCCTATTCGAAGTTTTGGACGTAACTGATAGCGATCGATAGTAATAGGGTCGAGAAAAAGACGTATGGGCATAGTGTCTTCCGGTGGACGCAAGAAAATATCTTATGTGGGCTAAAAAAGCGAAAAAAGTAGAAAATATGTTCAAAAAGTTTACAGGTAATCTTCTCCATTGTGGTGCATGCCGTCAGCGCGAACAAAACCGATGCCGCCTTTGAAGCGCGCCGATGGCACGCCAACCAATAGGGCGCAGACTATACCTGTACGGTGGTGTGTATGAGCGTGGCGACGTGGTGCAGCAGGGCGGTGAGCTTGTGCGCGCGCTCCGTGGGCGTCAGCTCCGGCCGGTAGTGCGTCGACGCTCGGTACCTGAAAGTTTAGTTATTTAATAACCGGCCAAGTGCGAGTCGGTCTCCCGCACGAATGGTATATATTCAAAAATCATGTTTGTTGTATGGAAGCTCTACTTATTTAGTTTATTCAGTTCATCTGTTTAAAAGTTATTGGGGTTAACGCTGGAAAGTCAGCGTTTACCCTAGCAACGGTTCACCTGTTTAAAAGTTATTAGGTGTTAACGCTGGAAAGTCAGGGTTTTCCCTAGCAAATAACAGATGGCGCTACAGTTATCGAATATTTAGTTCCAATAATCATCACTAGATGGCACTCTTGACAATTGGGGTTTTTCAATTTGCTTAGCAAATAATCTAGACATATATGCGTACAACTGAGAGGAAGAAATGAAGTGCCATTTTTGGAACGCAGTATCACCTAAACGAATGGTTTTTCAGTACAAAAAACCGTTCGTTTCGATTCCGCATTTGAAAAATGGTACTAATTTACGTGTCGCTGACTGACCTGGCGCACAGGTAGAGCGTGTAGACGGGCGCCAGCTTGAAGGCGGGCGCGTGCGGGTCCAGCCGCGTGATGACGTGCGCCAGGAACTGCGCCTGCCCCGCCTCGGGGAACTCCAGCACGGCCGGCAGGATGGCCTCCGCCCCGGGACGGGCCGACGTCACACCGCCCAGCCTGGGGACACAACACCACGTTCACATTTGAAGACCTCTGTGGCTGTCACACCGAAGGTCCGGGGTTCGATCTCCGGTCAGGTCAAGGTGGAAAATAATCTTTTTAAAATTGAGATTGGACGACGGATGTTTATCTATATATGTGTTTGTTATATAATATAGTATCGTTGAGTTAGCATCCCATAACACAAGTCTCGAATTTACTTTGGGGCTAGCTCAATCAGTGTGATTTATCGGTATATAATTATTTTTTTATACATGACATATTTTTTTAAACAAGATATTTTTTTCCTGGGCGTGAAGACTGTCTTGGACTTAGCTAGTTTCCACGTCCACAATATCGATTTAAAAAACCATAAAAAAACTAAGTTATTTAGGGACGAATTACGTTCAGAAAATTCCCTGTTTCACTATGTATTTCTTTTATGCAATCAAATTAATAATAGTTTGAGCTTTCTTTACTAAAATTGTACATCGTTAATTTAAAACAGTTAGTGAATTATTACTTTTGAAGTTTTGCTTATTTTTCGCATAAGTGACTAATACTGACATTAAACTTTTCTCATTTTTAGAAAAATGTTACATTCAAATTCTATGTTGTAATTATATCGTGGATATTTTAGATATATTTAAATTGTGTAGACATTGACTACATCAAGAATTAAGTCATCAGACTTTAGTTCAAGTTTTGATCTCATCAATCTTTTTCTAAAAATGAGACACATTTTTAATAAATACGTTCTTGCTCACATTTCCACATGAAACACTAGCACACACGGAGACAAGCAACCAACTGAAAGTTTATTTACATACAAAACACCATCTTGGTGACGCAACTAGTTAAATCGATACCTGTTGTCGTGTCCGGAGCCGCCGCTCTTGGCGCTGCAGATGCTCTTCGTCTCCACATTGCCTTCCAGGTCGAAGGTCGTCTCGTAGTTGTCCTTATACTGGGATCCTGCTGTCCTATTCACTGGGGCTTGCTCCTGCTCGTTAAAGCCGTGCTCGTCTCTGATGTAATCGTCTTTAGAGTCATTCAGATGCTGAGACATCATTAATGATTCGTTATCTAACTTTAACGTATTGTTATTGTACGGCGCCTCATTCTGGTCTCGGTAGTACGCGTCGTGCGATACCGGACTCATAGTCCGGTTATAGTCCGTGTCGTTGGTCGTGTTCGCGTTGGAGTCGATGAGGTCGGGCTGGTGTGACGTCATGGAGGTCGGCGACATGGCGCCGCTTTCGGCGGACGTCGGCGACCTAGGGGGGGTACGTACACAAGCGGATGTGATGAGCCAGTGACAGAAACATGCAAAAGAAACGAACAAAATCGACACGTGATTAGACAAGCGACAGTGGTCGGTTACGGTAAACAAAAGTAACAAAATATTGTGAGTGAATGGAGGTTCTTGACAACTATTTTTGTAATGGGGTACTACGACGACATTTAATGTTGCTAGAACGCGTGCGGTACAACGTGAGACTTGACTTTAATCGAATTATTTAAGTACGTAAACATCCAACTAAGCCGCTCTTCCTAACACTCGCCCTGAGGATGATTGTCTAAACCGAGCGAAACTAGTCGACCTGTTCCGACAACAATACGTAAGTAAAAGCTTGTTAAAATATTTAGTTATCCAACTAAGTAACTATTTTGTAGGATCAAAGTGTAAACTTTTCACGGCGTTTCCTCAAGCACCTTCAGAGTAACGGTGCTGATAAAATCTAAAGAGTCAGTAAACTTTTCATCTCTCAACTTTATAGTTGTTTCGTTCAAACGAATAAAACGTTAATGGTTCTGGACAGAAAAGAGGTAGCTTTTTTAAAAAAGAATTATTAAGTAGTAGCTACGTAGCACATACAGAACGCATGCATCCTGAGAGATGGGCACATAATGTACCAACTGAGCTCCGGACGGTAGAAAAAATTAAATATCGCGAAAGGGATGCGTGGACGACCTTACAAAGTTTGAAAAAGAATGGCAGATCACGTCTTGGGACCGCAAAACATGAAGTTTCGTTAAAAAAAGAACAGAGACTTTTGCTTAACGATGGGACCTGTTATAGCTATTTAAAAAAATACGGATTGTTTAAACGCTCCAGTGCATGTTTCGGCACCGAATGGGTAAACTCATTCGCGCGGTCTAAACCAGACAAAATAGAAAGAACAATGACACATACGGCTACAGCCTTTGCCATCCACGAATGGGTTTATAAACAATATTGTTCATGTCATCTCAAATCGGGTGACAATTGGAAAACAGCGATCGTTTCTCCTGAGGAATATTGTGCTGAGCCATAGCCTATTTGTGCTACCTACTACTTCTTATAGGCCTTGTAGCACACATCATTACTGCATATAAAACTAGGTTAAACTTGTTTTTGAAGTGAAAGCTTATAGCAGAGTAGGGTGTGCACGGAAAGCATTTTTTGAAAACGCTATTTTGAAATGGGAAAAAATCATATAACTCGCGACACTGTTACGTAACCGATGACAACTTTTCACGTCTGATGGCACTCCCGGAATGCCACGGTTTATTTTTTCATTTTGTTGCATTATCTAATGATTTATTTATATATTGTGTGATAGTTGAACAAAATAAATGTATTATTATCAGTCTAATATAGTTGTTAAAATCAAGTCTCACGTAGTCCCAAACGCGTAGTGCTGTGAACGGTTGTGTCGTACCTGTCGTAGATGGAGCCGGAGCCGAAGTGCTGCGACTGCGACAGGTTCCGGTTGAGCAGCGTCTCCTGCGCAGGGTCCACGAAACGGAACGTCGACACGCGCCCGAACTTCAGCAGACAGCCGTGCTGGAAACAAAACGTTATTTTCATAAATAAAAGAACCGAAAATAAATCGGAAACAATACAAAACAATGTTAAATTTAAAACAAAATTCAAAACTAAACCGAATTCACCCTCAGACTACACAACCGATTTTGATAAGATTTCTATGGAACCACCTAACAAGTCCTTTCAAACACAAAAAGAATTTTCCAAATTGGTCCAGACGTCTTCGAATAATTTTTGAACAAACAAAAAAGCCGATGAATTGATGACCTCCTTATTTTCGGAATTCGGTTAAAAATATAAAGTATTAAAAAGTTTGACAACAAATCCATAAGTTGGTAGACCGCACCATATTGCGGAATAATATCAGCACTAAATGTAACATGTCACCTCTCATTATATATGACACAGATTAAAAAACGTTCGGTAGCGTTATAATTACAGGTCCACTGTGTCATTGTTCTTTCTATTTAGTACAGGTCCACTAGATTTTGACCTCAATCTAATCTAAAACCGTAGCAGAAACGCTCTTTATTTTACAATGTAAAATAGAAATTCACAAACAGCTCGGTATTACGAATGAATTTGCATAAAAATAAAGAATTTATATATTCAGTACATTGTCATTTAGTAATACTTTCTCTCAAAAGGCTTTCTAGTAGAAACTTAATTAAGTATAGCCAATTGCTAATTTAGTTTTAAATTGTCTGTAGCAAAATATATTGCTGTTTCAATCAAAAACCAGCCTAGGAACTAATGTTTATAATTTACGCAGTTCGAAGATTTATGAAGTTAGAGAAATCAACATTCAAATTAACGTTAAGTAGTAACTTTTATTGATTGGTAAAGAAAGACTTTAAAACTATAAAGGAGGTAACTTTTGACGCATGTATGTCTGTTTGTTGTTATTTTTCTGCAGTTATTTAATTGCAGTGGTTTGAAAGCCCTTGCAGTATGTTCATTAGTTAGTTGACGACATCAGTGGCAATTTGTCTTGGGTGTTTATCGAAGAATATAGTTAGAACTTATCCCATAACACAAGTTTAAAATTTACTTTGGGCTAGCTCAATCTGTGTAATTTATCGTTATTTATTTATTCTTTTATGTACTCAAGAAAAACAAAAGATAAAAAGCAATACCCGATTGTTTTGATTCATTAACCTTCTCATCAATTCCAGACCATCGGGAGTTTCGGCCAAATTGAAAAAGGTCTGAGTGATTGGTACGGTATATGGGCAGACGAACTTTTACCTTTCCTATACTAAACAAATTTAGTATCCTAACTCGAATTTAGCATGTTTTTCGAAAGAGCTTTTCCTTGTTCCGACGGGGTCTATCACTTCAAGGGGATACACTTGAGTACGCACTGGAGCTTTCGCATGTTAAGCAACTCAGGGAGTGGTCGCCAGTCTGATGGTGATAGCAACCCATCGCCAAGCGAGCGGCGTTAGCGTGTAGTCAAATTGAAAAATTGACGAGTGATTGATGCAGCGGTGGCCAGAAATACTACTAATTAAACAATATTAGTATCCTAACTTGAATTAAACATGTTTTTGATTTAAGAGTGCCTTTCTGTGTATCAACAGATAGGCTGTTTACTATCTTATGCTTAAATAAAATAGTGGTACGACAGCTTAATTTTTCTGTACAGAGAAGCAATAGTGCAATATTTTTTTTTTTGTGAAATCTATTTTATAAAATTTTTATTAATGTGAAATTTAATTAATTTTTTTCAAACCTGTGTTTACTCCTAGTTAACAGGAAATTGTTATTCTGTGGTAGATCAATCATCTTGTTTCTCATTCAATAGAAGAAACCTAACATGCCAGCTAAGTACATTTATTGAATCAAACGACTAAAACACATTTCCGACTTTCATAGAGAATCCACTTTTCCTGTATTCGCCACTGTGTTGCGTAAGAAAATATTAGCTTCGCATCAAATAAGAATTCAAAGAGCAATTCCTGTAACCGACATGTGGAGCCTGTGATCAAGAAACTGTAGATGTAACACCTGTGCTAGGAACGAGTCAGAAACAGATAACGTTTATTGTGAACGAGCGCTCGATGCGCTTAGAAATAGTACAAGACAAAATTATTTGCTAGACAAATCAAAAAATACCCCCCCGACTATCAAGAACGCCATCTAGTGATGAATAGCGGAACTACCGGTACGACTTGATATCCTTAGCGCCATCTATTATCTGCTAGATAAAACTTTTAATCATTAACCCCCAATAACCTTTGAACGACTGAACAGATTTTCATCAAATATGGCCAAAAACCACCGCAAAGGAACTTGTTTCCACGTAAAAATCTGCATCGAAATCGGTCCATCCAATCGAGCAATACAATGCCACAGATAGATCGACAGACACACATTAGCGTGAAACTTATAACACCCCACTTTTTTGTCGGGGGCTAATAAAATCAATTTATATTGTATAACTATCACATATAAAATATGAAATAAACGCCTATGTATTCGACAGAAGCACAAATAAGCTGCATTTATAACCTACAGTCCAAACTACATGCACTCATACTATAAGGCCGCCAATTGCATACAATTGTTAATAATAATTGTGGATCAATAAATTTTTAATAAATAAATAATATTATACCTTAAAAACGAAAGCATTTAGCGTTACATACACTTATTTGAATCTACTTCGCGTCAGATACTCCTTACCCGATCATATGTGATTGTACGATATCTTAAGGAAATATAACATCATTGCCCTAAATGTTTGCATTGCCGTTGTCAAGTATGTTCAATTTTCTCGTGCGCCGCACAAAATTTACTTCGACTGGGCTGTAATGTGATTATTTCTGTGTCAAAGTAACAACATTTAGCTTACGTTGAAATATCAAAGGTAATTTTTTATAATAGCTTCTTTGGTATGAAAACTCGAACGAACAAAGCAAAGTCTGAAGCCATACAGTGAATTTCCAAATATCAAGAAAATATATTAAGCAGGGTCGTGCGTGCCATTATTTTTAGGGTTCTGTAGTAAGGAACTCTTGCCATTGCTCTCTCTGCCCGCGCTTTTACTCAGTATTCAGTAATAGTAATAATTAGAAAGCTGTAACTTAGTAGGGGTATTTATATTAAAGTGGTAAAATAAAAACATGAAAAAAATATACAGCTCCCATACATGTAAAGTGAAAAACAAACCTTTTCTCGACTAACCCATAATAAATAAATAAATAAAATATATTGGGACAAATTACACTGATTGAGCTAGCCCCAAAGTAAGTTCGAGACTTGTGTTATGGAATACTAACTCAAAGATACTATATTTTATAACAAATACATATATAGATAAACATCCAAGACCCAGGACAATTTGGAAAAGGCCATTTTCCAACTAGCCCTAACCGGGAATCGAACCCGGGACCTCTGGGTGGCGGACTAGCATGGTGACCGCTACGCCACGGAGGTCGTCAAACCCATGGTGTCGTTGAATAGGTCTTACAAAAATATATTGAGTTAATTAACCCAATTTTTCAATTTAGCGATCCGTTTGTGAAATATTTGTATTTAAAGTGCAAATTCATGCTAGAGTCCAGTAATTCTTTTAACATAAAAAATTCTTTAAACAAAAATAAAGCAATCGCGTCGCCGAGCCATTAAACATAAAATATTGTGCGTTTGCACGTGCATATTTCATTCGGTTTAAATTTACACCGCCCTAGTTACGACTCTTTTGTCACGCTGCCCGCTATAACAACTTTACCCGCCACTTTATATAAAAACCACGACCCGCGCGGGAAATATGCGAAAACATTTTTGAAGTGCCGTCGAAAGAAAATGCTTTTACTAAACTTTCCCAAAA
Organism: Acrobasis consociella; assembly: GCA_963555685.1. Classification (NCBI taxonomy): domain Eukaryota; kingdom Metazoa; phylum Arthropoda; class Insecta; order Lepidoptera; family Pyralidae; genus Acrobasis; species Acrobasis consociella. Next base: position 2,001,055 of record OY743111.1, on the reverse strand, counting down.
ACATAATTAGAATTTAAACTTGAAACTAAAAACACAATTGTTGTTAAAAACATTTTGACTTATTTCGTAATGATCACTGAGGTTAATTGTTGATGATATATTTTTCTTACATTTTGATATAAAAGCTTCTGCCTTTTTTTATTAGCCTAAAGTAAAGGCCCTCTAGACTTTCATGAGTCTCTATTCTGAATAGTAGCTTAAGAAATAACCAGTAATGTGAAGGTACCGTACCATTATCTTAAAAATTACGTTTGTTGTACATTGTACACTTCAATATTTATTTTATTCTGTTCTTAGTATTTGTTCTAACAGCGGCAACAGAAATACCTACATCTTCTGTGAAAATTTCAACTGTCTAGCTATCAGAGTTCATAAGATACAGCCTGGTGACAGACAGACGGACAGCAGAGACTTAGTTCCGTTTTTAAACTTTGAGTATGAAACCCTAAAAATGTTCGAATTTCTTATTCATTTATAAAATCTGTAGATATATTGCCAGACATCGTTATAAATTTTAAGATTTAAATGTGAAGGATGTCAGAGTTTTTTAAACATAAATCCGAAACGCGCGACCGAAGTCTTAAACATATGCACAAAGCCACCAGATATGACAAACGAAGACTATAAAAAAGTAATGGGTGTCTGGGACATGTTAATCTGAGGTTTTACGGCCCGCCAGCGATCGGCAGCGAATCCTTTCAGAGCGTGTCAATATTAAAATTTAAAGTACACAATCGTAAACCACTCGTTGTTTATTCACGGGGATTGCCGTGCGTACTTAATCGTATGTACAGTCAACAGCACATTAAGCGATCCAAACTCATTGCAGTTTCGCTTCTATTATCGCTTTACAGGGTGTAAATCTGTGACTTTTTCATATTCTTAAGACGTACTTATACTGCTTGCTTTTCGTGTGTGTAAGGCCAATACTAGTGTCTGATTTTTCTAGCTGCTTAAAGGCATCTGAATAGCTTGATGATTACCGTACAATGGTGATAGCCGGGACTAACGGCTTATACGTGCCTTTCCTGTATAAAGTTTGTTGACATTTCATTGTACGTCTAGAGTTCCAAAAAAATACAATATATTACGAAGAACAAGTCTTCTTTGTTTAAATTTTATAATTTTACCTTTTTTGTAATTTTTTAGGAATAGAATCATAACAATCAATTTTGGTATGCTACAAAATGTACTTATTTCCTAGGAAATTAAATTCCTATTTGCACCCAGCTCATCTCAGATTTTATTTGATCAAATGGTCCAAATAAAAATCCAAAATACCTACTACTGATGTAAAAGGATAAACACGTTAGTAAATAATGAACAATAAAATATATACGGGCAAATCACACAGATTGAGCTAGCCTCAAAGTAAGTTCGAGACTTGTGTTATAGGATACTAACTCAACGATACTATATTCTATAACAAATACATCATATAGATAAAAATCTAAGACCCAGGTCAATCTAAAAAAAGATAATTTTTCATCTTGACCTGACCCGGGACCTCCGGTGTGACAGCCTGGCTTAATGACTACTAGGCCATAGAGGTTACCAAATAGTAGTTTGGGTAAATGTAGTCTATGTCCCACCGCTGGGACTAACTTTCATATTTCCGTCGCACAATGTTCATAGGCGTACCCAGGCCTTCTAATTAAATGAATATCTTTCCGAACTTTACAACTTGTGTGACACCACAAAGTGACCAACTGTAAAACTTTGAGAAACTTACATTTTATTATTATTTGTTACAATTCCAGGACCCAAATTAAATATTCAACACTGCTTACAGTTACAGCCTGAGGCAAAAGGCCCGCAAACGGGGCCGTAGCCATGGGGTTTTAGCAGCTGAACTCCCCCCTGAAGTCTCAGAGCCAACCAAATTAACCAACATGGGTTTGTAGGTAGGCTCTAGCCCCCAACACATTTCTGGGCATGCCCGAAAAGTGTCTTAATTTTGGGAAAGGGGATTGAACCCCTAGATCCCCCCTCGGTACGCCATGCTAATGTTCCCCAAACGCAAACCACGAAAGTTATTAAAACTAAAACAAAAGCTTTTGGCCGACAGAGCCACATTTTTCAGTACCTACACAAAGTTGGATTCAGGAAAGTTATCCAGCTTCGTAAACTTAGTTGACAAACAGTCGCTTACTGCTAGTGTTTCACATTTTTATATTTGACAAGACGTTAAAACGTTGCGAAACATGAATTCCCGGCGGAATTCTCCTTTGCGGCCAAACGAACCGTACTTTTTGTATAATATAAGGTCTACAAAAATACTGTCGTATTAAAACTATTTTAAGAATCGTAGTCAGTAAATATAGGGAGGTCAAACATTTAGCCGAAAATAGGGAGACATGGAAAACACTATTTTTAAATTTATTGATGACTAGCCGAAGCCCGCGACTTCGCTCGCGTGGACTTTATGTCTCTGGAAAATGCTCATCAGGCTGAACAACTTTTGCTAAGGCGTCATTTTGATATTTCTTATAGTTTAGCAGGACTATTATAGTTCTGCATCAGGTGTTCCATTTTCAAAAATCACTCATACCCTATATGTTGCTCGGGGTTAACAGCTATATAGCAAAAAAAGTTTAATTCGAATCCGTCCAGTATTTCCGGAGATCAGCGTTTACAAACAGACAAACAGACAGACATTTTTTTAGACACCCATTAAACCCCGACGGTTCACATGTGAACCGCTAAACAATAGAAAATCTATTGTGTCTGCGATTCCGGTAGTTAACAGTTTAAATTCTTACACATTACTATGACTCCATCGCCCCCAACATTTTTTTCTGGAAATATGTTTAAATTACAAACACTTTTTTCCGTTTTATTATATGTATAGATGTCTCAGTAAAAGGCATGACTAGTTTTCAGTTCATTTAAGTCGGCTTGGTAGCCTACTCTTTTGATTATTAATTAGTTAAGACTACTTTTCGGTTGATTAGGGTTTTAGTCGGCTTGGTCGACTTTTTTCGCTGTTTCTAATAGGCTTGGACAACTACTTTCGTTGTGACGTCACCACAGAATTAACCTTTTCACCGCGAGACTTTATATCAGTTGTCGTGCCCCCAGCGCGAGACATGGTAAATCTAACATACCTATCTACAACCAAAAACGGATATGGATACGTAAGTAATGTGCCATACGAGCATTTTTTGTTTGTCACAAATATGTGACCTTCGCGGAATGGGCCCGATAATGTTTGTCACATATATGCGACGCTCGCGGTTAAAGGGTTAATGTAAGTATTAGGTACATACAGAACGAAATCTCCTAGGGTCCCGCGCAATAAGCGTCCCCGTCCCTGCACCTTTCCCCACCACTCACCACTCAACACCCTCCACAAGGCGAGTACGGGGAACAGGGGCGCATATTGCGCGGGACCTGTGTGTAATAGTCACATGAATAGTGTGACGTGTCACGTACCTGCAGCCGCTGCGAGTGCACGATGCGGCGGCCGTTAACGTAGACGTGCGCGTCCGCGTGCAGCGGCGTCACGGTGTAGCCGCCGCCCTGCGCCGGCGCCACCACGCAGTGCCGCGGCTGGATGGACGGCCCGTACAGCTGCAGCGCCGTGCCGTTGCCTGACCCCACCTGACAACAACAGAACATATATTGAGGAGTCCGGTGGCCCGGCGGGAGTGCGCATTGCTAGCGCTTTCGCAAGTAAAGCGACTCCGGGCGTGGTCCACACTTGGATGGACCACAAGTGGCATAAAAAATTCTCGAGCCCCTCAGTGCTTCGGAAGGCACGTATAAGCCGTTGGTCCCGGCTGTCATCATTGTATGGCAGTCGTCAAGCTATGTCAGATGACGTTAGGCAGCCTGAAAAATCTGACAACAGTGTTGGCCACTTACACACACGAAATACAAATACAACATATATTGATCACACGAACATAGTGATCGACTTTTCATGCAATCAATTTTCAAAACTAGTAATAACCGGCCATGTGCGATTTGGACTCGCGCATGATGGGTTCCGTACTACTATCTATATGAAATTACATTTGTTTTATGGGAGTTGTTATAGCGGCAACAGAAATACATCATCTGTGAAAATTTCAACTGTCTAGCTATCACGGTTCATGAGATATAGTCTGGTGACAAACAGGCGGACAGACAGACAGACGGACGGACAGCTGAGTCGCAGTCTCATTAGAAGGGTCCCGTTATTACCCTTTGGGTACGAAACCCTAAAAACCGACTTCAACACAAAACTACGGACCGAAATTGAACCAAAACCAAACTATACATGAGGTTTCACAACAACATTAATAGCTAATTGTAGCACGGGCGTCACCATGCAGTAAACTAGAATATTCCAGTAGTCATACAAGGCGATAATTAAAAAATCAATAATGCCGGTGTAGGCTAGTATTTTTGCAAGGTATGTTAAATGTTATTTATTTACTTTTTTTATAAATAGTGTTACTGTTTATGCCACGCAAATTAAAATAACCGGCCAAGTGCGAGTCAAACTCGCGCACAAAGGGTTCCGTACCAATATCTATTACAAATCATATTTGTTGTATGATAGCCCTACTAAAATATTTATTTTATTGTTGTTATCAGCTGTATAGATATCACGGTTCATGAGATCCAACCTGGTGACAGACAGACGGACAGTGGAGTCTTAGCAATAGGGTCCCGTTTTTAACCTTTGGTTACGGAATCCTAACAATGAGCAAGCGCTTCTGTTCGACTTAAGACGTAAGAGAGACATAGAGCTAAATGCAGAGCAGTATCTTGGATCTCATATACGTTTTCATCGTACTACCTCGACGACATTCGTAACACGACACGCTACATGTGGACAACTGAAACATTCTTTAGTTTAATGTGAAACATGTCTTCTTGCGTGAGGTGCATCCTCCAAGACTGCCGGGCCGTTTCTGGGCCGGACTTCACTTTAAGGGCGCCCGCTAAGTGACGCAGGCGCACGCAGCGGAGTTCAGTCTATCTCTGTCACAAACTCTACGTGCGAAAGAGATAGCGGAATCCGTAGCGGGTCACCCGTCTCTGTCGCACTCAGCGTTTGTCAGAGATAGACTGAACCCGCAGCGTGCGCCCGCGTCGCTTAGTGGAAGCCCTAAACTATATAACCTGCTTTTACTTCCGTAAGGATGTGCCACAGGGCAGTATCTTTGGTCCACCAAAGTTTTTTATATCATACCTCGACGACATCAGTGATCCGTAGCCGCCGCCCGTTCTTGACCGTGGAGCCGTCAGGCGCGACCTCCACCAGCGCCGGGTCGTTCCTGGGCCGGCTTCCGCTGGAGACGATTGAATCTGCCTTTGCTTTCGTAAGGATGTGCCACAGGGCAGTATTTTTGGTCCACCAAAGTTTTTTATATCATACCTCGACGACATCAGTGATCCGTAGCCGCCGCCCGTTCTTGACCGTGGAGCCGTCAGGCGCGACCTCCACCAGCGCCGGGTCGTTCCCGGGCCGGCCTCCGCTGGAGACGATTGAACCTGCCTTTGCTTTCGTAAGGATGTGCCACAGGGCAGTAAGTTTGGTCCACCAAAGTTTTCAATATCATACCTCGACAACATCTGTGATCCGTAGCCGCCGCCCGTTCTTGACCGTGGAGCCGTCAGGCGCGACCTCCACCAGCGCCGGGTCGTTCCCGGGCCGGCCTCCACTGGAGACGATTGAACCTGCTTTTGCCTATGTAAGGATGTGCCACAGGGCAGTAAATTTGGTCCACCAAAGTTTTCAATATCATACCTCGACGACATCAGTGATCCGTAGCCGCCGCCCGTTATCGACGGTGGAGCCGTCAGGCGCGACCTCCACCAGCGCCGGATCGTTCCCGGGCCGGCCTCCGCTGGACACGCTAGAGCCCGCCTTCTTCTTGCGACGCCGCGGCTGCGAGTCCGCCGGCCGCCGCCGCACATGGAACATGATGGAGCCTGGCGACAAAGGAGACAATAGATGAGACATTTGATTTTCAACAAAAAAATAAACACATATAATAACCAAATAAACACATAAAAGTTATATTTAACCGACTTAAAAAAAAGAGGAGGTTGTCAGTTCGTCGCGATCTTTTATATTTATTTCGTGTATGTTCACAGATTATTCAAAGATGCTTGGATGCCAATTATTTTTTGTTTGAAAGAGACATTCAATAGATATTTATATCCATAGAAATTTTATCAAAATCGATTGTGTAGTTTGGGTCAGTTTCTAGTTTAGAAAAATTATTGAAATAAAATTTATTAGTTAATTATATTATAATAACCAGTATTCGCCCTGTCCTGGGAGATGGAGGAGGGATCTCGACAATCTAAATCTGACAGTAGGTCTTCTGCTTAACACAGTATGTAGGTAGCTCAGAAATAATAAAAAAATAATAGCAGCACAAGCCGATGTTTACATGCCATTAAAATAACGTCAATAATACACCTTTTCACAATTTTATGAGTCAGCTTGATTACACGTCAATTACAAACTCAGGTAACAGAGTTCACAACAAAATCCAATAAAGCTATACAAAAGCCCGAAATATTCGCGTTATTAAAAATCCCACCACTTGAAGCCTAATTGAAACGTTTTCGGAGCATAACGAAACGAACATCGAATTGAAATTTTATAGGTAAAGTACAGGTGAACTTGTAAGCGCCGCGTCGGTAACTTCTCGAGTTAAATTAAAAGCTCCGAAGTTACGTAATGTAGTTACGTTAAAGGCGAAGGCGGGAATGGCTTAATGCGATTGGGCATTCTTGTGCTACATTTAGTGGAGACGTGTGAGGTTAAGTGCAGTTGGAAGGCGCTAGGGGGGTGTGCGGGGGCTGTCGGAAGAGGGGGGGGGGGGGGAGTTGGAGAACGAGCGCGCCTCTAGTGTCAACATCATTAGCGAGTACATTGTCGCCGCTCCACTGGAGCTCCGAGAGCCGCTGCGCCCGCTACGACTACGGGCTACAGTTTCGTAGATGAATGCACACTGACGGCGAGACGCTAATTTTCCTTCTTTGTGGAGTTGTTCGAGTGAATATAATCGCGAGTTATGAAGGTTTAATTGCTGTGGCACTATATCAGCTACCAATAAGATACAACATTTTCGATACTTGTAAAATTATGTTTCTGACCTACTCTTAATAAAAGTTACGGAATATGGCTACGAGTTACGGCCATATGCACGAACCACGTCTACAGACTGCGTTTTTTAGCTCGAATGATGTCTACGATAAGTTTACATGCTACGACTCCAGCTACCACTTCCTACGATACGAAGTTAGTCTTTGCTACGAACTACGATTACAGCTACGACTCTGTGGCTACGAGCTACGACTCTTACTATCGGCTACGAAATGTCTACGTATTATGGGCGTATGGCGTACGGTACGGTACCGATCATATCTTTCCTTGTCATTATTACTTGTAAATATCCTAAAATGTACCTATATGTCGATCCACCGGTACAAAGATAGAAAGTCCCACATAAATGGGCAACACCCAATGACCCACACCAAGCACTGACCTTATATTTTAGCTCCGAATGTCCGATTGACAGAAAAACGCTTCGTTTACCGAATCGATCGTAGCATTCGTAGCAATGATTGATCGTGTTGTATTATACACTTGATTAATTGCCGTTTGCTTAAGAATTAGCGTCTGCTCTCTTTCAGACGGCCCAAAAATGACAGCGCCAAAATGTTATATTGTATACTTCATACTTTTAGCTTAGATCACACGTAAACTTTATCAAAATAGCATCAGTAATTTGGTTGCTAAGCCAAAAAATATGTCATCTAAGTAAAAATCCTTGACGATTTTGGAAATGAAGTAGTTTTTTTCTCTTTGAAAACAACATTTACTTAAGCTTTATAAGTTTATTAACAGATCTAGACCACTGCACTGCGGCAGTGTAGGAGGCACTGCCGAGGGGCTCCACACATGACAATTTCGATACACGCTAGAAAAGCTTGTTTAGAACACAGCAGCGTCCTTTATTACAACAACTGTGTCACAACACTGGTGTCAGATTTCTCACGCTGCCTAAAGGCATCTGACATAGCTTTGACGACTGCCATACAATGATGACAGCCGGGACCAATTCAAATTCCCGCGCACGGAGGAGCTCAATATTTTTTTATGCCACTTGTGGTCACCCATCCAAGTGCGGACTACGCCCGCTGTCACTTCACTTGCGCAAGCGCTAGTATGCGCAAGGCTGGGCCACTGAGCTCCTACTTTTATTTTTAGGTGGCTTTATTTAGTCCAACATTGGAACGATATAGACTGCAAAGAACACAGGCAGTCATTGTTCGGCTATAAGATAGGATTGGTGTGCAATCGGCCGCATTAAACGTACAAAGCGATGCAGCTCCGAATGCCGGTGGAATGGCAAATCAATAAATACCATGCACCGCACATCAAGTATTTATGGCTTACCACGCTGTTAACTGTTCAATATTAGCAATAACGGCCAGCGTGGCGCGCATGGTCAGGGTGACAAATTTTTAACCTTGTAATTTGTCGCATTTCGCGTAATTTACCGCAACAAACATAGACAAAATTGAGCGACAAAATAACTTTCATTCATAAAACGTATCTTATCTCATGCCTAACTCACGTGCGAGCATGGCTTTGACAGGTCAAAGTAAACATTTCGACGGTTGGCAACGTGAAATCGTGTAAATTTGTCGCCGATTTGCTAGACCCACATAAGACTCAATTAAAATATTTTCAATCGTATTTTAAACAGTTATTCCAATGAACTTACACTAAATGTATTTTTACATATTTAAATGTAGGCAGACATTAAAACAATGTATTATTGAACTTTAACAAACATAACACAATATTTAATTACGTAACTGTAGCGCCATCTTTTGATGAATCCAACAACTACATCGGCGGCGGTGTCGGCCGCCGGCCCCCGCCTACTAGGCAGCGGTGTTTTTCTTTATGTTGGCTGTACGTCATGAGTTGGAACGTTCGGTTGCACATTTATATTAATAACATAGCATTTTTATAATTTTTTATACTTTTTAGTTGCAATATTTTGTCTAGAAATTATTACGTAATTGTATAATTTTTTTATCTAACGTGATTGTTTAACAAAACGCGTGTTTAAATTTAAAATTATTATATTTTCTTAGCAGACATTAGAATCTCTGTTTTAAACTGCCTGCGTGTGACGATTCATTTTACTACGTGTCCATTCATGAATTTTATGTTGTCATGTACATTTTTACAGAGGGAAGAAATGTAAAGACCTCTCAGATAAAACACCATGCTTGCCTCGCAGGAGTGCTATTTTTCATTGAGGGAATACGCGGAATACTAAACGTGTAGTTATCCAAATCCATTTCGAGACGCGTTTAGAGACTATTACATCGTATTTTTGAAACCGTTGCGTCCGCGAGAATTTCTTTTTTTATGCAGAAACCTAAAATAAATGTGGTTTTCTAAAAAATTCTACGACAGTAAAAGACGGATTCTCCTTGACAAACAACGCGAAGCTTACTTTAACATTGTATGCTATAAATGTCAAATCCTTCACGTAAGATCAAATCAAAAATCCGCTCATTTGGAAATGTGTAAGTAAATTTCAAAAATGCGTTCCCAGTTCCCCACCCCAGCAGCAACAAATTAATTGTAAGTGACTTAACGGTAGGGTTACAACTTTCTCACCCAAGTTGGAGGATGACTGTTACTTTAATCCTTTCTGGGACTCAACTTTGTAGGAAGACAGGCAAACGGCCCACTTGTATACCGTCACTTATATATGTGTGCAACACTAAGAATGCTCACGTTTGTTGCTCTACACGACAGTAAACGTAAACCCATTGTATTTCTATTATGTAAGGTTGAGTGTCCCGTAAAGAGTTAAAGAAAATACACGTGGGCAGGCCGGGTCGCGTTACAATATGATTATACTCGTATTATAAGAGGAATTATAAACAATATGTACGCGAAGAAAATCGTATCATTAATGTTTTTCAGGAACCGTCTCTCATGTGCGTGTATTGTTTTTGTCTATATGGTTCAAGAGCCAGACCTTAATTATTATTAACCGACTTAAAAAATGAGGAGGTTATTAATTCGACCCTCTTTTTTGTATGTTACGCTATATCTTCGCCAGTTGTGAACCGCTTTTGATGTTTTTTTTTTAAAGCGTTTAGTATCAGGTCGGTCTTGTATTAGTTTGGTGAAGACATGATGAGCAACTCTGGAGATACGGAAAAAACTCCTGAAAATTTTTCTTTCAAGTTCAGGGCACAAAATCACTTCACTTGAAATAGTTGCCAGAGTAATAAATATAAAAACCAGCCCTGAGACTTCAAGATCAACTTATTGCAGATTTAAATTTATTATTTCTTCAACCTAAGCTCAAAGCAATTAGTATCAATCAATGTGTGGAACTTAGCGAAAAGCTCGGAAAGCTAATTCGAGTGACCCGAGCTCATCCATCAATACTGTGAGAGCCGGACACACGAGCCCGACAGCGGCCAAGCTCTGGAGTGCTATTTGTCATTGAGGGACTCACCAAAACACAAAACGTGTAGTTTTCCAACTCAACGCTCGCGTAAAATACCATTCGGCCGTATTTTTGAAACCGTCGTGTCAGCTAAAAATAATATTGTTTTATGCAGAAAACTTCGAGTATACGTCTATCGGTTTTCTAAAAATTTCACCAAAAATAAAAAAGCAACAGAATGGATTCTCCATGAAAGATTTTTTTGACATATCTATTCTACAAATGTCAAAATTACGAGTGGTCAAGCAAGACCACTCATTGCAAATCCTTCGCATACGACCGATTCAAAAATGCGCCCGTTTGGAAACGCTCGAGCAAACCATTCGTAAGGTGACGGTGAAGTGATTTCAAAAATACGTCCTCTGGTTAGCTGACAGCTATACATTCTGTTTGCATTTTAGTCCAAATTGAATTGAACTAGTAGCCCTAATATAAATATAAATAACTTGGTTAGTATATATTCATTGTATATGTATTTATATTTAATGTGGTATATTATTTAATTACAAGTATTGATTTTAAATAGTTTTTAGTGTAGTAGTTTAAAATAGTTTTTAGTAGTTACGTGTAATTAAATTAAATTGCTCTCATATTCCAAGGTTGACTGGAAGTGATCCCTTTGATAAGTCCGGCTTTGTACTGTTCTCTACTTCTAACTTGTATTTTGTATTCGAGTTTGATTATTCTATTGATTCCATTATCTTGTAGAGATCCCATTAATTTGAATGGGAATATCGATTTTCTTTTGTTTTTGACTGTCATTTTATTATCATTATACTATAGTGACCTAATATATCACGTGGTTCAATTTATTACGGGTATATCCCTAGCATTGTTATATGATATACATCCAAAGCTGTAGCTCAATCGAGCCGCAATCTCAATTTAAACACCGGGACATGTGTAACACCTAAAAAAATAAAACTTTGCAACAATAAAAAGTGAAACACATACGACATGTAAACACGTGGTCACAGCGACAACCCTCGACAAAGTAGGACAGAAGCTGACGCACACCATTGACCTTCCACACGTCAAGCCGACAAACACAGCGGTCGATTACATTCGTAATTCAACAGAAACATTACCAAGCACCACCTCCTTTCGCTGGTTCCTCAGGCGGGAGCTAAAGGATCGGTTGAACAGCATGTTGCCTTTTCGGATCCATAACCAATACGTAGATTCGATGCCACGGTCTAATTACCACTGAGTGTAGTAGTACGGACATATCGACGTCATGAAAGTACGTAAAACACGCGAGGGTATTACCACTTTACAACGATGACTACATGCATAGTTGACGAAGTTTCTATTGGTGTAACAAAATATACTGAAATTATTTTAAGGGTGAACTCAGTCCGTGATAGTGAACCACTTTCCCCAAGGAACATAACGTCCAAATATGGGAAATAAATTTTGCCTTTCCATACAAACTCGGATCAGATGATCGGTCATTTTAATGGAAGGCTAAAAATTACTTTTCATATTTCGATACGTGTTCCTTGGGGAAAGTTGTTCAGTATCATGGACTGAATTCACCCATAAAATAGTTTCAGTATGTTTTGTTAGACCTTATATACTCGTATTTTATGGACGCGGATTACGAAATTAGTTCGTATTTGTTTCGTAGGGGCATGCCCCGGGTCATCGTATTCTGTTTACTTATTTTACTGTTTACCGTTGGAAAAAAAAACAATCTATCCAGCTAATATTTCTATTCTTTCTTTCCATTCCGAAAAACTGCTTGTGCTTGTGCAGTATGAAATTCGATGACGGCGGTAAAGTAAAGCTTGGATTAAGAACATTTCATTTTTATCGAACATTTTGCTATAAACTGGACGGACTATAAACTGAGTTTATTAGTTACCTGACCTTCAGTTGTTTTAACTAGTGACACGCTCTGGAATTACGCTGGCGTTTTCAATAAAAGCACAGAATTAATATAATAAGTAAAGTAATACATACAGAAAACTGAGTCTCCTAAGGTCCCGCGCAATATGCTACCCCGTTCCCTGTCCAGCGCAATATGCTACCCCGTTCCCTGTCCAGCGCAATATGCTAAGTTAGGTTAAGTTAAGTTAAGTTAAGTTAAGTAATACTTTATTGTACACCAAAAAAAATAAAAATTATACAAATTTACACAAAAAAAAAAAACATAAAATGTACAATGGGCGGTCTTATCGCTAAAAGCGATTTCTTCCAGACAACCGATGGATGGAAAGAACATAGTGAAACGTTAGCAGACGGGGTGTACACTAAACTACAAAAACTACTATACTAGACTACAATCAAAATAAGAAATAAAATAATAATAAGTATGTACATATTTAAAATACTTATACATAAAATAATTAAAAATAAAATAAAAAATACTACTAAATATATAAGTATATATATATATATAAATATGTAAAAGATACATAAATAATATAAATAATAATATACATAAATATATTATACGAAAAATATAATATAGGAATCACGTAACGAGGTTTGACGAATAGCCTTCCAAATACAGAAAACTGAGTCTCCTAAGGTCCCGCGCAATATGCTACCCCGTTCCCTGTCCAGCACAATATGCTACCCCGTTCCCTGTCCTGCGCAATATGCTTCCGCGTTCCCTGTCCAGCGCAATATGCTACCCCGTTCCCTGTCCAGCGCAATATGCTACCCCGTTCCCTGTCCAGCGCAATATGCTACCCCGTTCCCTGTCCAGCGCAAAATGCTACCCCGTTCCCTGTCCAGCGCAATATGCTACCCCGTTCCCTGTCCAGCGCAATATGCTACCCCGTTCCCTGTCCAGCGCAATATGCTACCCCGTTCCCTGTCCTGCGCAATATGCTTCCGCGTTCCCTGTCTAGCGCAATATGCGAGAACGAGGGAGAGATGCAAGGACGGGGAAAGGGGACGCATATTGCGCGGGACCTTAGAAAATTTTGTGTATGTAATACTTATTTTAAATTTAAATATTTCAGATGGCGATAAAAATATTTACTACCCGACTAAAAGAGGGGTGTTTTAAGTTTGACGCCAATGTCTGTGGGTCTGTCTGTCTGCGGCATCGTAGCGCTCGAACGTATGAATCAATTTTGATGCGGTTTTTTTACGTGAAAGCAAGTCGTGGTGGTTCTTGGTTATGTTTGGTGAAAATCGGTTTAGCCTTCAAAAATTACTGCTACGTGCTAGAGAGGTCTAGCACGTCATAGATGGGCGCTACCACGATCATATTAAATCGTTGGCGTTTGTTTGAATTTGCTTGGCACATAAACTTGTGTATAGTATATTTATTGATACATACGCGGAAGGCCAAAAAAGCAAAAAGTCTAAAACTCACTAAGTTGAACAAGTGTAATGTAAAACACATTTAATATTCTTCTACATATTCACAAGGCTCTTGTCGGTGTCATTTTCGCTTGCGAGTCAGATGGGAACCGTCAACTTTTGTTAAGTCTCACGTAATAAGCAATTACTTTGAAATGAAATTGAAAAGAATCCTTTAAAAGGGAAGGATTCTTTTCCATTTCATGGGAGTAATCGGTTATTTTATAACTCGCGATCTTAGATATGCTAGGGTTGCAACACTAGCAACTGTACTTTCCATGGGCATTTTTATTCAAGTGAAAACTTCTTTAGCGGCGTTGTGCACTTTTTTTGGAATGGGTAAAAAATGTTAAACTCACGTCAGGACACGTGACCTGATCGAAAATTCGTAAGACGGATGGAGAGTAGACAGCTGGCGCGGCGTAGGGGAGGGAGTATCCCCCTCTCTTTCTACGGCGCGGCGAAAATGTATGCCTGCGCCTGCTGTTTCGTATATCAAAAATGCACAACGTTAATATTCAAGTTTTCACTTCTGCCGGCACTCCCAGAGTGCAACCCGTCGTTTTTTTTTTGGTTTTGTGTTGTTCTGTGATCAATTGTATAATTGAAATTCCTGTTAGACGTTTACGGAATCCAACGGATGAGAGGCTGCGGAGTGGTGGAGGCAAGTTTATTTCAATTTTTGTTGCAGCGTATTTAAAACTTCCTTTAAAAGCTACTAGTTTATGACTGTGAACTGCAAGTAGACCGAGACGAGACCTGGTGGACCATGATATCTTTTCAAATAAGTATGTCGGTTTGCGATGTTTAAAATGACACCGAAAAGTAGAGTAGCAAGATGGACAAATCGACGTGAGGACATTATTATTTAAAATATTTGCTGGGTTAATGTACAGTGACTTATTGTGGTATATTGAAACAACAAGTTTTTGGTTTTGCTAATAAATGAAGCTTTACGTTTGCGTCCTTTTTAACCAAAGTCAGGTAATAATACGGTTTAACGTGTGCCAAATTAAAACTGCTAATTGTTTCATGTTTCCGAAGAACTAAGTTCTCTCAATTAACTTTTTAACTGTTAATTTTGTATTTCTGACAAAGAGTTTATGATTTATTTTTCTAAAAACTTTCTTTTTGTCCAATTGTAAGGTTCCTTTTTCAAGAATGTCATAGAATTTCCACTGTAACATCACGGATTTTCAAATTTAGAGAATAGCAACCCTATATTGCAGAACCATTCGTGCTTTAAATGTGATTCCTGTGAAGGTTAGCTACGTGTGCGATGGCAAAGGAGCTTACATATTTTAATATTAAAATATGCTAAAATATTTTCACTGCTTTCGCTCCAAGGATAACTTTGTTCCTCTTATTTTATTATTAAACTGGAACAAAGAAAATATAGCAGACAAGAAATTTAATACGAGACTTAATGTCAAACAACACTATAAGTATAAAATAATTCCACTTTGTACATTATATTAAATTCTAGCGTTCTTTGTTTAGATACCGACGCGAACCGCAAGATATGCGCTCTACAGAACTAAACACATTAACACCATTATATCAATTAACATCAAAAAAATATAGACTAAAAAACGCAAGTCGAGAAAAACCGTAGGCTTTGCTACGAGCAGCTACAGAATTTAGTTAGGGCGTCTATCTATGCGCTACGACGGTCGAGCGTGCGTAGCACATGGCAGCGCGCGGCTACGTCGCGTGCCCGACGCGTTGCGTGACCCGCGAGCACCGCCGCACTAGACAGGCGGACAGACCTACACAAACATATTTACCTGTTGCTCGTAATAGCTGACAACTTGATACGCATAAATAACGTTAATCGATGGACGAGCACTCACATTTTAAAATTTTATATTCCTTTGTAGGTTAATGGTTCATTAAATTATGAATAAATAACATCAAATATATGGAGCTACTGTCTACGCTCATCAAATACATAAAGTATCATTAAAACGAATCCTTGATAGATCGTTTGAAATGTATCTGACAAATGGTCTCTCCATATATTTTTTTCAAATAAAGCCTAAGATATAAACAAAGAACCGTCGCATTTTCACCGTTTTTACAGGGGTCTTGGAAGTTAACTATATAAGCTTTGTAAAGTATTAGTGAGATTTTACATATGTTTACCCACCATTTCATAGATATAAAACATGCAGGACGATCTAGACAAGCGTTGCTCGTGTGCTCTAAAATGATAAAGGTAGCCAATTTTTGCAGTAAATGTTATGCGGCAATCACTGCACACTTTACTGCTATACTAAGCATCAAATATTCTCTTCCTAAAGTTTTTGAATCAAGTACAGAAGGTTAGCAATATAGCGTGCTGGCCGTGGGACTCAAAGCTTGCATGCTCGTACTGCCTAGCTTCCTAGAACAGTCGATATCTTAACTTCCAAGACATATCGATCGGGTGGCACGGAAGACATCGATACGATAGCATCGGCCAAACGTCACTCTCTATTACCGCGACGTGGTCCACCCGAGTGTGTTCGGGCCGAACACAAAATAACTACACTGCAGAAGAATAATGAGCCACCAACGGCCATAAGGCGTAGTCTCCACGGGCAAGATCGCTGCGATATCGCCGTGTGGAGGCACGACGGTGATATCACCGTGATGGATTCACTCGTGCATTGACGCCTAATCTAATTTCCATTCCATCCATTCCATTTATCATCATCATCAGGTCTCCAGAGGCCAAAGTACTTGGCCTACACTCTCCCCGCTGGCCAGAGGCCTCATTGATGTTTAGAAGCTTTGTTTAGCTTGTATTTCCTAAGTCATCTTCTACGACATCCACGGGAGGACTTGGAGTGGCCCTATTCTACCCTGCCGGAAATCACACGCCATAATCTAACACCAATGAGGTAGATCATAGCAGTAAGTTACGATGTGTGAACCACACACGCCCAATTTTTAAAATTAACCCGAATTGCTGTTGTCTTTAGATTTGCTCTTCAAAATATCATGGCATATCAACTAGTCATTTAAGATATAAGGTCCAACAAAATATTCTGAAACCATGTCAAGGATAATTTCAGACCATGATACTGAACAACTTTCCCAAGGAACACGTATCGAAATATGAAAAGTAATTTTTGGTCTCCCGTACAAGTTGAACAATTAGCTGATCTGAGTTTTTTTGGAAAGCCAATTTTTTTTAATAATTCGATCTATGTTTGTTCCTAAATATTTTCTGTCATTTTGTTTCATTATACTGTAATAATATAGTGTAGACCGTAATTTGATTTATTACACATATGTCACTTACACGTTGCAATGGGCTTGATAATAATAAAATAACAAACCAACATTAAATAAAATAAATAAATCTAAAAAATAATTTTATTTTGACCAGCAAGGATCGCCATCTGTACGCTCTACAATGTGTGAAAGAGCCGACAAATGGGAAACCTCATTTCGGAAAGGTCGCGTTGAACAATCCCTTGTTAGATGTACATTGTCAGTTTCCGATATCCACGTACGAGTGTACGAGTACTGACCACCGCGGTGTTTTAGAAACAGAGTGGTAGGTGCTTTGCTTTTAGTAATAAGTTTTTTGTTAAACAAACCTTTAAAACTATTAGTAGCGCAACTAAAGATTAGACTTGATATGCGTTGCGCTATCTATTATTTTGCGAGGAAAAGCCCTGACTTTTTTAGCGTTAAATAACCTTTAAATGACTAAACCGATTTTTATCAAACATGGCTAAGAACCACGAAGGTAACTTGCTTTTACGTTTAAAAAAAACCGCATTGAAATTGGTTCATCCGTTCGAGCGCTACGATGATACAGACAGACAAACAGACAGACAGTCAGACAGACAGTCAGACAGACATTAGCGTCAAGCTTATAACACGCCTCTTTTCTGTACGGGGTTAAAATATCATTTAAATTATAAAAAATTAGGTTAATTATGATATTTAATTGTCCTATTTATACATCGACAAGTTTCATTCCGCCTAATTTGATAAACCAATATGTTTAATGGAAACTAAATAGGTTCACTAAGTAAATTCTATTACTCAGCCTACTCAAATTAGCTGATCGTGTTTGTTCTTTGCATCAACTTTTGCGGAATGCCAAAACTATTTCTCATAAGAATTTAGCTAGATGTTATTTTATAGGGAAAGTTATATCATGAACTAAATAAATCAGACCTTACAATAGTTTCAGTATAACATTCATACGGAGTTTTTAGCGTTTTCGCAAGTTAAGCGATAATGAGCGTGGTCCGCACTAGGATGGGTGACCACAAGTGGCATAAAAAATTCTCAAGCTCCTCCATGCTTCGAAAGGCACGTTTAAGCTGTTGATCCCGCTGTCATCGTTGTATTGATATGACATATTTGACATTAGTGATGGCCACTTACACGAAAAAGAAACAAACAACAAGTATCAAATTTAATTAGATTAACTCATTGAGAGTTAATCTTCAGCTTCTTTAAAATGTTCTTTCAAACGACAGTATTATTTTATCGCGCAGATAGGAAACTGTCTACAGCCTACAACCCACAACACAATGGACTTCTAGATAGATTAGACAGTAGACAGGTATCGTCGGAGGCGGTATTGCGACACGAGGAGCACTCAAGCGAGGAACCAGCGGCTGCAGAGATAATACTACACTTCCGAAACACACGAATAAACGTCGGTACGAGTTGCTTAGCTACCTAATTTTTTTAGAGTTCTGTACCAAAGAGTGAAAATTAGGACACTATTATTAAGACTCCGCTGTCCGTCTGTCTTTAACCATACTACGTATTTCATGAACCGTGACTGCTAAATATTAAAAAAGTATTTCTGATGCATATTAAAGTAGGGCTCCCATACAACATACGTGATTTTTTTTAGAGATAATAGTACGGACCCTTAGCGCGCGAGTCCGACCCGCATTTGGCCGGTTACTTTATTGTAGATTTATTTACATGTGATACACATGCTTTATAAATCCCCGGTGCCACAGAATTAATTTAAGTATAAGTTTTGTTCTTAAATTACATTTTTTGTACAAGCTTTTATTGTGTGACCAAAGTACTTATCAAGACAAATTAAGTCCAAACTCAATTGTGTTGGATCGTTTTATAACTGAGGTCTATCGACCACCATCCGTCTGCGTGATCAGACCCTAAGCATCGTCTCCCATAAAGTACTCGTCACGACAAATCAAACGAGACCTACTCGATGAGGTTATGTTGTTTTATACCTCAGTTCCGTAGAATAGCTCCCGGCTCCATCATCAGAACAGCTCATTGACTTCATAATATTGTATTGTCATCCGACTTACACAAGTATACAAAATTTCAGCTAAATCGGTTGAGGATAACTGGTTGAAAATTGAGTTCAAAGATTCCACCCGAACAAACATACATTGCAAGTTAAATAAAAGCTTGTAAAAAGCTTGTAATAAAGAAAGGAATCTCTTAGAGTTCCGCGCAATATGCGTTCCCGTTACCCGCCCCGCATCCGCATCCGTACTCGCCTAGCCACATAAGAACCAATATAAGTATGCAATACTTATACTAATTCAGTGCGTATGTTTGTATGACTGTTTTAGGATAACCTTCCGATACTAATCGATTATTTTTCCGGTTATATCATGTAAAGAAATGCTTCAGCTGCGGGGGGTGGGACGGTCGGTTTACAAGTACGTGAATACATCTCCGTGTGAAGCTAGGACGTCTCGCTAATTGACTTTAATTGAATTAACAACTTTTCTGAGCAATTACGGGAAATAAGCACTTTTATTTTGCACTCACGACGCCAGAGTAGGTAAATAAAAACAATCCAACGAAAGCCAAGCTTAAATTGTTCAATTATCGGAGTAGATTTCGCGTATGAACGTGAAACGAAGCGTGTACCAAAAAGTGATTTGATTTCGCCGTCTCGTAAGGCAGGCGACAAAAATGAAATACGTAAATTTTCACAAGCAGACGTTATTCGAGGAAAACAGAAAAGTACAGACGAAATGCGAGAAAGTTATTCACAAACACCTAATTTATGCATGAACTAGAATGACTTGGAAAATGACGTAAGAAAACTTTCTGAATAATTTTTCCAAACTAAAGACCGAGTTCACCCCCAAACATCACAAACGATTTTGGTAAAATTTATATGGGACCACTTCACTAGTATATACCCTTTAAAACTAAAACAGAATTTTCCACATCGGTCCAGGTGTCTTCGAATACTCGGTGAACATACATGAATAAAAAAATAAAAGACGGCTACGAATATATAAACGATAACCTCCTCCATTTTGCGGAAGTCGGTTAAAACAGAAACACATATTGATTCGTTTACGAAGAATCTCCATTTCTGGAAACAGTATACTTAGTGGTGTATTTTTAGATTGAGCGTTCCAGGCCTATTATTTTATGTATTTGATGGAAAGAAAAGAAATTGTAAACTATGTACGAAAATACTACAACGGGTCAGTAGAGAGGAAGATAACTTTATAATTTTTCAAATCTAAAAACAGACTTCACCCCCAACCACACAACTGATTTTGATAAAATTTCTATGGGACCACCAAACAAGTATGAATAACCGGTGAACATACATATACATTAAGATCGCGATCGACAGGTTATCATGCATTGAAAACATTCTCTTTTTTAGGAAGTCGGTTAAAAATGTATTTATGTTCCCGCCACTCCCTAGCTGGTCGTACAGTACTTGTCCGAAGTACATGGTAACTACACGGCGTGTCGGTCTGTCTCCGGTAATAGATGATTGTATGCCAACAATGGGAAGGTCGCATGATACCACGACCTCCGTGCATAAAGCAAATGATACAGAAATAAGGCTTACGCAGGATTTTTAGTTCTACCTGTAGTTACTAGTTAGGCTCGGCGCAAACGGACCACCAAAAAACGCGGCCACCGACCACTTTCATACTAATTTAGTGGCCGCCACCGGCGTCACCGTGTGCGGCGAGTCCATACAAAATGTATGAAAACTACAGGAAAGTGGTCGGTGGCCGCGTTTTTTGGTGGCCCGTGTGCGGCGACGCTTAGTTATTCAATCAGATACCTACATGCGTATGATGTAGAAATACATTACGAATAAGAAATAAGCGTGCTTTGTTTTAATCTGACATCTTATTGTGAGAGAAACAGCGCCAACTGCGATTCCAAGATATTATTTAAAAAAAAATATCAAGCTTTTATCTAAAACAATGAAACTAAAAGTTTCAAGTGCCCCTTGAGAGGAATCAAATGAGTCCAAACTCGATAGGGTTGCGTCGTTTTATTATTTCCTATGGCCACCTTCCGGCTCCATCATCAGATCAGCTCCATGTTATCATGACATTGCACACGATATACGTATGCGTGCAAAATTTTGGCTCAATCGGAAACCGGGAAGTGGGTCTTTAACTTGCAGGATTTGATTACAGACAGACAACGGGACAGGTGGAACTAAAAAGCTTATAAAAATCTATGGTTTCTCCCAAGCCCAGTCTTCATCAGAATGACAGAATGAAGATCGATCCGACGCCTAGACGGCTAAGTTTGCATTGTATACCGGATGTATTAAGCTTTTCCTCTGACCACTTTATGCTGTGTGATAGAAGTGGGTGCAGCTCCGAGAGTCGAGTGTCGGTAGGTAAACGCAGTGCGGCACGCGACAGAATTATCTCAACTGCCGTGTCGGTCTGCTGTTATTTCCAGCAAACGAAGGCTCGACTCGAAAAAAAACTAAAAAATCCTTGTAAAAATTGTTTGTTTTGTCCAGAACCTGACAACGGGTGACAGCAATAATATTTTTCCTTTGACCGACAGACAAAATTTTACACAGAAACTTATACCCTCTTTTTTGTCAAGCCCGTCTGTGGCATCGTAGCGCTTGAACGGCTGAACCAATTATGATGCGGCTTTTTTACGTGAAAGCAATTTCCCTTGCGCTGGTTCTTAGCCATGTTTAATCAAAATCGATTCAGTCGTTTAAAAGTTATAGGGTGATAACGCCTCAAATTCGGGGTTTCACCTGACAAATGGCGATGGCGCTAAGATTTCAATATATCATGTAGCTTATCACTAGTAATTTACCTAACATATAATATGTTGAGCCGTTGCGGTACCGATGACTATTATTGACCGAAGTTTCAGCGACTCACAGAGCGTTCACAATGTAATAGAAACAATAGACCCGATACTAAATTAATCATCTTTGTTCCGTAGTATCTGTATCTGTTATTTCTGTCAAACATTGATGGAACAAAATTGATGTCGATAGTAGTACCGATCAAATGTTATGAATTAGGACGGTCATAAGTCTGCCGGGCAACGGTTTGTCGCACAAATGAGGTACTTTCATGTGTCATTGTGTAGCGCAAGCGAGGTGGTATGATAGATCACCACATAGAGATCTTTCTACATATCAATAATGTCAATCATTCGCCATCCGTAAGCTTTGAAGAACCCGAGAAGCCAAAACCACAAGATTTAACTACACAAGATAAAGAACTGTGAGCCTGTGTTTAGGGACTTTAACTTGATTTATAAAGATCTATTCAAAGTAGATACACAATAATTTATAGGCAATAAACTTCAGGCTACTACACCTTTGTGCCAGTCAGTGCGTAAATAACCCCCGAGGAGGGAATAAGTATAGATTTTTCACGCCGTACTAGATTCCGTTTGCTAAAGTAGAAAGTGTTGTAGATTGAGATGAGAACAAGATAATGCTTTTCCTTTTGCTGTTGTTTGCGAATGACGGCAATTCGATATAAACTTATCCCCAAAATAGAATTACTATTGGTACTTATTTATAAATCTTATACCTTTTAACGAGCAATTCTTGTATATTTATTTATATATCACTGTGATCTCGAAAACGGCTCTAACGATTTC
Source organism: Acrobasis consociella (assembly GCA_963555685.1). Lineage (NCBI taxonomy): Eukaryota > Metazoa > Arthropoda > Insecta > Lepidoptera > Pyralidae > Acrobasis > Acrobasis consociella. Next base: position 1,978,355 of record OY743111.1, on the reverse strand, counting down.
GCTGAAAATTGGTATATGGGGGTTTTCGGGGGTAAACAATCGATCTAGATTATTCTTATGTTTGGGAAAACGCGTATTTTCGATGTTTGAGATATAACCGAGCAAAGCTCGGTCGCCCAGGTACTTCTCCTTATAATTTGGTTTACTGAAATAGCTTGTGTCAAATTTCTGAAAGTATCAAGGTTCCGTAAGTGTCGATGCTATTTATAAAATAGTGAAATGTAATATTCATGGTATGCCTTACCAATTTTTCAAGGGATTTTTGGACCGCGGGGAGTTTGCCTTCCCAAAAAATGTAGAGCATACATATACTCGTAAGTATAGAAAGAGATACACACAGATTCTGCCCTCTTAGCACGGTACCGTTGATAATCCCCGATATTTTTTTTATGGAGCGATAGACTAACGCCATACAGCTCTTTATTATTTTATAGAGCGAGATAATGACAGATGATAGCGCTCGATAAATGCTGTCGCAGGTACCACTGGTTATAATACTTCCGGTTTTTAAGGTTCTTGTTATCTCCTCAAAAATCGGAAAGCGCAACCCGAACTCCGGAGCAGCACGCCTATTGGCATGCAACCAGGAACGCCGTAAGATGCTTTCATCCGAGTGTATTCCCATTTGTTGGTTGCATCCTCAGCGGTAACGCTTCAGAGCCCGGGGGGTTCGCTATTTAACCTAGGTGATTTGACGAGGTTACTAGTTTTTACACACAATGATGTGACAGACATGCTGTCACATCATTGCTGCAAAATTTTGTCTCGCCACCGAAATCGGAATTAAATATGATGGTGTTCGGTCCAAATCTAGCATTTTTCATATTTCAGCAAATAGAAATCTAGGGTTGATTAAGCGTATATATGCGTAGGTAAGCTTTAAATTTTTCTTTGTTTGTGACCTTTACGGGTCAAGACGTTTTGACCTATTCAAATAAAATCGTATCATTTAACGTAGGCGTCCTATGTGGGCGGTCACAAACGAACAATTTTTCCACGTGTCATTATGTAAATGAACAGATAAAATTCGCCCCCAAACGTCTTGCTTATTTTCCTAGTTTTTAGAAATTATACAGCAACAAATAATATAACTTATGTGCCGCTTTCGTAAGTACATTCATTCATACAATTTCCATAAAGTAGAAATTTGTTTACACCTACATGCATAAGTAGTGTACCTAATGTATATGCAATAACCGGCCAAATACTAGTCGGATTCACGAACGTAGGGTTCCGTACCATTATCTATAAAACATCAAGTTTGTTGTTTGAGAGCCGCCCCCCCCCAAAATTTTTTTTATAAAGTGAATATGCAACTGAGGATTCTCCGAATATTTCAAGCGTCTACCTGCATATATATTGCCGTTACTAATTTCAAGCAAAACGCGGCAAGATATCGCGTTTGTTGTATGGCACTTAAATATTTATTTTATTCTGTTTTTAGTATTTATTGTTACACCAGTTACAGACAGACAGACAGACGGACAGTGGAGTCTTTAGCATGTTTTTTCCCTTTGGGTAAATCCAGGAACAGTTATAAAAGTAAATGTACAGCAAATAAAAAGGGTTGTTTGAGAAAATACGATTAGCTGTCGTCTTTATCGCCCATCCTAAAGTGTTGCGTGTACTGCTACAGTTGACATTGTGCCGTAAACAAAGTGGAGCATGACAGACCGGAGTGGCACCGGAACTCCGGAAGGAAAGGTTTACCTTGGACATACGTAAATACTAAGCAAGTTTGTTTTGTTTTTCGTGAGTATAAGTGAATATAATACTAATGTCCGATTTATCAAGGTATCTAAAGGAGTGAAGGAGGTGCAGTAAACAGAGGAGCTCAAGAAATATTTATGCAACTTGTGGTCACCCATCCAACTGCAGACCACGCTCAGTGTTACCCGACTTCCGCCGGACCACTGAGCTCCTCAAGTCTTTACTCTTCGCGGATTTGACAGAGTATAATACGATCAAATCACTTTCAACGTGATGGTAGGCGCATAGGTAGAAAAGGAAATAAAAATAATGACGGGTTGATCGCCTAATGATACGATTCAGGTTACCGCCATTCCGACATTCCGTCATTCATACCTTGAACAAAAGAGCAATTTTCCGCCAAAAAACACCGGCACGTGAGGCACGTCTATATGATAAGAGTAAGACCCCTTCGGATCGACCTTCTGAAGCCGACGTGTCTTGGGTACACACGAGTTGGCAAATACACTCGCAAATGTAAAGATAGTTCACAATAACACTCTAGTATAGTTACGTGCAAGGAAGTATAACTCCTCCATTCAAACCATAAAAATGAATTATTCCTCAACGACCGAAAAATAAGTCACAGACTTCGTGAAGACCAAGGATAAACTTCTTAACATTTTCACAAAATTCATTAAATTTTTTAACTAACGTTTGGTTTATTGGTAATCAAAATATGCTCTGGCCAAGTATAGCTCTGGTAGTACAGAGAGGGTCGTGCTCCTGCAGTGGAGACCTAAAAGACCTAAAGATGATGACCAGGTTTTATCGATTGTCAGTAAAGATTACAATAAAAGTTACACAAAAAAAAACGCTATTACCCGCATAAAGTCAACAAAATTATGGAGTAATGTTGACGTCTTGTCATTCAATTTTAGCGCTTTCTGGCGAAGTGCGATGCGATCGAAGCATCTATCTCCGTTTCAGCTTATAAAATCTTTCGTACTGCGCGGTGTTCCGGATGTTCTCCTATACAGATGTATTTCTCAAGCGATTCTCGTGAAATTTTGTGAGCAGGTTCTAATAGTCATAGACCTAGAATTTTTACTGCGTAAGCTAATAGTTACATGGATTATTCTAGTCAGTTCAATTTTTATTTTATTTTTTTTAAAATGCCATCGGTCTCGCGTTTCGCGAAGTCTACAGCTCACAAAGCCACTAGTACCAAACTGACTTACAAATCTTCGAGGTCATAAGTATTCTATATTTTTCACATATTAGGTAAAAATTGCATCTTTCTTTTTTTGTTTGATGCTCAGCCACGGCTCGAGATGACCTTCTGTTTAGTCGTTATATCATGCTTATGAGTAGGCCCGATTTGCCTACATCATGCTTGACGGCAGTTGACGCATGAATTTCATGCGTGTTTCGCGATTCGTTGAACACTCTATGTAATGAATTTATGATTTCAGGGTAGGACAAACACAACGTTATTACTATTACAACTGTTTTATACACTAAGATTTATAATCATTTCTCGGACTCTCACTTTGCGTACACTGAACCAGACAATAATAGTCTTATTATTATTATTAAATTTAGTTGACGGGTTACTCACGACCTCATCGACCTCATCCGTTGAAACATGTCGATGAAGATCTCCGGCAGTAGCTGACTCTATACGTGAGTAACCCGTTTACTAAATTTAATAATGAGAGTATTAATCGTTGTACACGTTAGTTTTAATCAAAAAATAAAAGTCTTATTATAAAATACGCACTACTTAATTAGTAGGTTGAATTTGTTTAACCATTATTGCCTTTGCATTGGTTAAAACTGATAAATATCACCTAACCTAACCAAATAATTAAAATTCCGAGTTCAATTAGTTTCAATTACTTTCAGATTTAATAAAAAAGCGGAAATCAACTTATTTCAAGACTAGGACATTTTCAAACGGCATTTTGATTGATTTATTACTTGTACAAACGTTTGATGATAGACGAACCAAAAAAAAACTGGCACTGACTCACCATGACGAGGGTCCGAGAGGCAGTGTCATTCATATCCTAATTTGCAAGCGCAGCTCCACGTCACACTTCCAATCTGGACCCGATCATAATGAACGAACTTGTCCTCGAAAATCGAGCTGGCGGAAAATCTCAAGTTACAAAATAAAGAAAGTATAGAAGGAGATACGCTTGACTTTTTATATGGAACCGACAGCGGAATAATTTGTGTGCTTTATTTATTTTTGTGTGTGTAAGCGGCCAACACATGTGTCAGAGTTTACAAGTTGCCTGAAGGCATCATACAATAGATTGACGACTTGGATACCATGATGACAACCGAGACCAAAAGCTTACACTGCCTTTCGAAGCATTTCCGCAAGTAAGCATAAGCTGGAGATTTTTTTTGCCACTTATAACTGCTTACTCTGACTCCCAACGGGGCACCGACCTCCTCATTTAGTTAGAAATTGTGATATTTTGTGTAAGATCTCATAAGCATTGATATATTATAACCATGACAGTGTTATACTAACTTCTATCATTTACATTCAGACTCCAATCCCTTTTAGTTAGATAGTCAATAAATAATCTTTGAGACTTACACCATTTGCCATGCAAATGGTTGTTATTTAACTTTTATGATGGACTGAACCGCCAACACTAGTATTTTTATTGCTGCCGTATCATACGTATTTAAAGCTGACACACGTTAATGACCACCTTTTTATTTACGAATTGAAAACTAGCATAGTTGATATCTCACACTCGTTATTGTGTACTCGGATGTTGTAGACAGCCAACGTCTGCATTATCATAAATTTGAATTGTTACACAAATATCTTTTGATTTCTTCGCGAAAGAGAGAATCCGATTATCTTCATTTCAATGTTAAAGGGATGATACACCACGAAAGGGGTCAAAGGTTATAGTGAAATGGGAAACTTCAAACATTGAAGTTAGCTAATATATCTGTGTTTTTATAACACCTTTTTTATTATTTGCCTCTCCCACTAAAAGAAGGATTTGCTCATAATTTCCCCGCTGGGTTCGCCAGATTGGTTCGGTTATCGCAGAAGATGGTATAAAGTCACTGTCAAACCTTGTCAAACGAAAGTAATAGGAAATCTTATACCTTTAAACGAGCAATTCTTGTATATTTATTTATATATATATTTATTTATAAATTTCTGTGATCTCGAAAACGGCTCTAACGATTTTGCTAAAAATTGGTATATGGGGGTTTTCGGGGGTAAACTATCGATCTAGATTAGTCTTATGTTTGGGAAAACGCGTGTTTTCGAGTTTTCATTCGTTTTTCTTTCCACGCAGAATATGGTCGCTAATTTCCTCGCGCCGGTCGCCATCCACTTAGCTCAGTGGTTAAGGATGCTGACCGCTAGAAAGAGTGTTACGGGTTCGAATCCCACTCGGTGACTTACTTTTGTTTTTTTTAATGTTCAAGTTTCTTATAATTTTTTATTTTGTACTGTTTTTAGACAAGTTTAAAAAAATGTAGTTAATGTTTGAGATGTAACCGACCGAGCAAAGCTCGGTCGCCCAGGTACTGATAAGTATATATAGTAATTCGTATATTTCGAATAATCAATGTAGATTGTGATGATTATGTCATCATATTGGTTAAAATTAAAATTGGCATTATTTCCAACTGTGTACAAAAACCGCAATGTTTTTCAGACACTCTTGTTGCTATTGAGTCCAGTGTAACCGCAAAGGACATTATTGTGGTTGTTTTATTGTTCTCGTAAGGATAGCCCACATAAAAAAGAATTTACATGTTTAACGGCACCACATTAGTACCTTTATTAAATTTAAGTGACTTGATTTCACTGAGCATTTTATGTTATATTTTTTCGATGAAATATGTTTGTTGCTGCACGAACAAAAGATGATCAATTGTCGTAGATATTAACGATTGATAGAGAAACAACTAGAATGGACGGTGAAAACAAGAGAAAATAAAACGTACAATTGAAGGCTAACACAAAATAAAACGAAAAATCATTCTTTATAAAAGACGTTCAAACACTATATACTTCGTCTTTGGTCGTCTACGCTAAATTTTTTTTAAGGACGACCAAACAATTAAATCTATAAAAAATGTATTTGTCGATAAAATACATTCAAACATCTTGTAAAACGTCAAGGTACACAATCGAAAGCCAACCCATAAATCATCAAAGGACAATGAAACAACACACGTTTACCTCGCATCAACTCGACGTTTCCTAATCGAAACGTAATTAGGGTACGCGTCAAAAGGTGGTCACACAAAGCTGACAGCAGATTCGCTATTGGATACGCCTTTCAGTAGCCGTTCACAGTTCACCCGCCTCCGTAGTAAAAGCTAGCACGTCTACAAAGGCGCAACGCTTCAATTTTGCGCTTTGTAGCGGATCCTTTCTACATTTAATACTAGCTGCAAACCGCGGCTATTCTCTTTGATGCAAAACCACATCTTTATCTATTAAAAGATAAATGGGACACAGAATTTTTAAGTAAGAGTTGGAACTAGCGAAAGGTTGTTACTGTACACGTATTAGCTCTCCTAGGGGATGTAGAAATCGGACATGATGATCAGGCCAGGTGCACTCCGCAATTTAGTTATGAAGCTAAGCGGCCTCTCTAACGTGGCTTATTCATAGACAGAAAGTTGAAATTGTTGAAAATTTTGAACGAAAAGAAATTTAACTGTAGTACGCTTTAACTAGGTTTAATTTAGCGAATTCCCTATACAAGACTGATCATTCTGTGCTTTAGTACAATAGTTAGTTAGTTAGAAATAGTACGTAATAACGTATTCTCTGACATGATATACATGATTGGTAGTGTTGGAAATTCGAATACCAAAAAAACTTGCAATGCCAAATTTTCTCATCACATTTTCAATAAAGGCGATCCATTATCTTTGAAGCCTTGCCTCTTTTGGAACTTCTTCGTTATCTTTCGTAATTTTATTGCAGGGCGGCCAACCTATAAAAGGGTGAGCGACCACACTAGCCCGCCCACCGCTGAACACAAACTTCAATTTCAGTTATTGACGTGAAATATATTGAAGATCAGATATTGCCCGTCTGATAAAATCAAGACATGTCTAGCGTAGGTAGAATCTTAAAATGTTCAAATCTTTTAAAGTGTCACTTACACTTGGTGATATTGCATTGGTTAACGTTCAGACATTTGTAGGAATACATTTAGATAAATATGCGTAAAAGAAAACCTTGTTTTTTACAATTGGTTGTTACGTATATCTTTATGTCTGTATGTAACGCATGCTAGTGCTACATACAGACATAAAGATATACATATTATTACATAACGGGACTTACCGTGGTTAATATTAATTTAAATAATAGTCATTCTGACCGCGAAAGTCAATACACGTATTTATACAAGTCAATACACGTAATTATACAAGTTATAGATACATGTATTATTGGGCCAGGGATTAAAGATAGGCCAGCTTAAATTTCGATACAATAATAATCGAATAGATTCATGTGACAGTTGACTCTTTAACGGGCTAAATGGCGCTCCTTGATCGCAATAACATTACGAAGAGAGCACATTTTCATAATAACGGGGATATTAAAGAAAATGGATCGTATATCCTCGGATATTAGGTAATTTTGGCGCAGTCGTTACACGCACATCAAGATGAGCTCCTTTTCACTAGCTACGAGTCAATCAAAGCAGTAGATAAAATAAGTTTTCATAAAAACACAAGGCTAAAGATTTAATTAACAAAATGGATCATTTATCGGCAGCTATTACGGATCATTTTGGCGCAGTCGTTGTACGCTAGAGCACATTTAAATTAGCTTCCTTTTGACTAGCTGCGAGTCAATCAAAGTAGTACGAGTAGATAAAAAAAAAAAATAATAATAAAAACACGAAGCTTAAGATTAAATTAACAAAATAGATCATTCATCGACAAATATTACAATTAATTTTGGCGCAGTCGTTATACGCAAGCGAACATTAAAACGATCATAATGTGCGTTAGCGTATAGCGACAAAATTTGCCAAAACAGTAAGTCAATTAAAGCAGGAGTAGATAAATAAGTTTTCATAAAAAGGATACGGTTTGATTATCAAAATGGTCGTTTATACAAGTGGCGGTACGTAAGTTTAACGCTGAGCGAAATGTAGAGAGGGTACTGAGCATGGGTAAGTACAGTACTAAATTTTGACTTCTGCGCAATAACAGTCAGCGTTAGGTTCGTGCCGCTACCTGTACTGCGGTTATTAGGCAAAGAAATTGGATCGTATAGTTGATCAAAGATATTAGATAATTGAGGCTCAGTCGTTACTGCCAAGTGCCCATTATATAAGCTTTCTTTAAAGTTAATAGACATCGTTTGTCAGTTATTCGCATTTACATCATTAGTTTTTATTGAAGTATAAATACTTTTTGATTTTTAATTCTCTTCCATGCTTGTCTGGGAGAAAAGAACAAAGAGAATGTATCATTGTCTTCTCTTTTCACGTATATCTTAAAAGCCGATCAAGGCTACGGGTAAAAATCGGAATCATGTCAATAGGCAATGCGCTAGCAACCCATCACTATTTAGATTTCCTTTTTCCACTTTTACGGTAAAAGAGACCTTTGGGTGTTTCGGCCCCAGGCTTTGTAGACCCCGATAAGGATAAAGACGTTATATTTATTATTTAGTATATTTATTATCTGTATCCTTTTAATTGGCTATGTGCTACGAGTGGAAAAGATGACTTTGAGTTTATGCCACTAAAAAGACTAAAAGCTAATTTTCTATTGAATTTGTATGAAATTTTCATTTAACAAAATAAATACATTTTATAAGTTGGTCGCCTAAACCCAACCCCTACCCCACTTAGCTCTGATAGTTTTCCTTCAAACTTTGTTAGAGTGCGAATGTGAATTTTTACACGTGTCCATCCATATGTCCAAATCCTCCCCTTCATCTGCCGAACGGTTATTGGCAGATAGAGGGACGCTTGACTCTAACAAAAATTTGCAAATGCCCTAAATCGAAAAATGATTTTCACAAGCTCAAAATAGTTTTTAAAAGACCTACGACAACGGACGGACGGCTGACAGACAGGCAGACATGGCGAAACTATAAGGGTTCCGTGTTTACTCCGGAACCCTAGCATCACAAACCGAACATAGCTATGGATTGAAATGGAATACCAGTACATGAATAATAAAAACACATTCGTATTACTAAATAAGAAGAGTACAGAAGAACGACAGACGCAGTTAGAAGATGTTAGTCTACTGGTCTTTATAGGATGAATCCAATAAAGACCAGTAGACCAACATCGTACGTAATGTAATTTGCAAACATGTTGATACAAATTTTACAAATGGAATTTAATTCAGTATCCACTATATGGCAGACTAGCGGTCATAACAATGACCTAGAATTCACATATTAAATATAGCACATAATGTAGGTATGTCAACGAGGAAAGAAAGATACAGAAACAGAAATATGCCAAGACAATTTTGGACACATAGAAAGAAGACGGAAAATTACTCGGACAACATTTTGTCTTTATGATGCTTTGTCTTAAAGCAACCTAGCAACGTTGTGAGAGTACAGGCTGCAATTTTATTTTGGGTTACACAGTCTGGCTATAACAACATATGCGAGTATCGTATTACTTGGGAGGTGTCACTTCTGCTCGCTCCTTATTTAGTGCTTATGCCCCCACCCAAGTGGGTAAACACGGACGCAGAAGATACAAATATGAGCCTGTACATTCAACACAAGGTTAAGTTATCCCACATGCAACTTTATGCAGCGGTATTAATGGCGAAATTGCACTGAATATGGATAGCTTGACGTGCTGTAGATTGTACAACACATTTGACCTGAGAACACGGTTAACACGAGTAAACAATAGGCGTAAACAATTTAATTTCCGAGCTCCAACTTCAACCTAAATCAACCCCTTATATTGTTGATGTACAAAACTTTACCGTCAATATTTGCTGCAAGTCAAAAGCCGTAGGACTTTGTGTTATTGTTTTAAAGAACACCCATCAATCAGTTACTTGTTTTGGGAAATACATTTACTGCTTAAATAAAGGTGTTTAAAAAAAATACGTATAATAATGACAAAGCCCTTTTGGCGAGTAGGCGAAGACTATTGTGATAATTTTCAAAACTAAAAACCGACTTCACCAAACTACAACCCTATCAAACAAAAATAATAATTTTCCAAATCGGTTAAAGCGTCTTTGAATAATCGGTGTACAAATACAAAAACAAAAAAGATCACGACGAATTGATAATCTCTTCCTTTTTGGTAGTTAGTTATAAAATAAGTTTCTTTCAGCGTTTCTTCTTAGCAGTGGTCGTTGCGAAGCGCAAGTATCGGTACATTGTCTTTAAAATTTATTAAATTGTAATATACACTACACGTAATGTAAATTATTCTTATTGACGTGTTAAAGTACCTGTAAAGCTCTTGTTACTAAATAAACATTTGAATTTTTAATTATGGTGTTAGTAGAACTTTAAGAGTGCATCTTTAATACACGGCAGCCCCAAAAAAAAGTATGTAAGTGTTTGATAATGTGAGTAAAAAAATATAGCCTGCTTAACTCGGGATGATGCTTCCTTGCACACACACAGACACAGGCTATATTTTTTTTGTAAATGGTTGTTTAGGTTATTTTTTTAAATTATAAGTACTTTTAATAAATAAAAGCTAAACTAGGGCTTACCAAAGGAACTTTTGCAGTAAGACCTGCTACCAGTAGATTAATTCCGGAATCGTGTGCGGTCGGGTTAGCCAAGACTTCAGTTAATGGACGCGGATGACCCCAACCCCAAACATAAACCTACTTCCGCAGATAATTAAAACAGTAACGATGCTATGATGAGTCTTTATTGCCTTTTGGACATCTTTCTTGGAGTTTTTAACGTTTTATGGTTTTAATTAGCTTTATCACGTCACGTCTTTATCCCTAATGAACATGCAGAGCATTTTTGGTCTTGCCACTGTAAGAGAGCCGAGAGCTCAGAGCTGCGACACCCAAAGGCCTTTTGGCGTGATAGTTGGCGATGGTGGAAAAAAAAATCAAAATAGTGATAGATTGTTAGCCGCATAGCCTATTAAGGGGATACTTGAATTTTTGAATTTTTCGGGGTCTAGTGCTATGGGAGATAAGTATCGTAGGAAGCTAAGGAGCTCAGTGGCCCAGCAGAAGTGCGCATTACTAGCGCTTTCGCAAGTAAAGCGACACCGGTCGTGGTCCGCACTTGGATAGGTGACGACCTCCTTCGGAAGGCACGTATGGCATTCGTCAAGCTATGTCAGATACAGGCAGCCTGAAAAATCTGACACTATTGTTGGCCACTTACACACACGAAAAAACCAAAAATAAACAAAGTTATAAGTTATAATAACAAATCAAATTATTTATGCACCAGGTAGTTTTTCTCTTTTCACCTAGATCAACATGGAAGTCATGTGCGTTTGACTTTTAAACATGAGGATCAAAGTGAGAATTTATGCTTAAGTGATTAATGAACACACGTACCCTTGGAGACATCGCTGAGACGTAACCCAAGTGGCATTTATAATGACTTGCCGACACCTGATGAAATTACGCTAGCAAGAAACTCGGTTAACGGGTGCGCACATTTATGTGCTGACATGTTGTTCGCATGTACAACAATGTATATCTTCAAATCCCATACATAAGTTTTTATTAGTAAAATAAATAAATGAGAGCTAGCGTAAGTTCGAGACTTGTGTTATGGGATACTAACTTAAGATTATTGTATAACAAATATAGGTACATATATAGATAAATTTCCAAGACCTAGGTCAATCTGAAAAAGATAATGTTCCATCTTGACCTGAAGGATCGAACCCGGGTCTCCGCCGGTGTGACAGCGTGACAAGATGACCAATAGGCCATTAAAGATTTCATTTCACACTGCTTTCTTGTCCTAGGTTCTACCAACTTCACTTTGGAAGATATATACTTGATAGACCCGCCGCAGTGGCTCACTACTGGGCTAATCAAAAATGACAAAGAAATCCATCAACACGTAAAAAAGATTTAATAACCTCTGGTTGACCGGTAGAAAAGGGCTCAGACTTAAAGTCCATCATTACACTTGTAATTGTGCACAAAATTTGTTAGTTTTAATTGATTTAGTTAGCAGGCAGCAAACTACGCCATGCCAGCTCAAGACTAAACAAGTTAGTCCATCCCCGTCCCATTTCAGTTCCATTAGCTAAAACTGACGTTGTTTGCATTGCATATTTGGAGTTCTATTCTAACGGAATCCATTCAGTTTCAGATGGAAATATCTATTGACTCTTGAATAATCATCACTGTCTCCTTTCAAAGGCTTTCTCTAAATATGTTAGTATGGAACGTAAAAAAATCCTATTTTTTTATCCCCGTAAACCGAAGCGCAAAATACGGATGCAACCGGGAGCGTGCTTAGATAAGGAGGAAGATTATGGAAATAAGAACCAAACAAGACATTAATTTTCGTCACTTTTTCAAAGCCAGGATTTTGTCGGCGTCATCGTATGGAAGCACGCTGAAGGTTCATTACATTCTATTTTTAGCTCACTTTCAAAAATGTAGAGGTCCTCTTCTCAATTTTACTACATTTTGGGGAATTTAACTAGCTCATGATGAACTAATCGACGACACGCAAAAAACTTGATACAATCAGGTCCACTTCGTAAATACTTATATATGTCCGACCCAATTCGATTATTAGTTCTTAAATAAAATTGTATATTGTCTTAATAAAACATTCTACACCTTAAAGATCGAAACCACAAAACAACATTTTCTAACCATTACTTTTACTAGCTACAGGACAGACAATTGGCCAGGAAACCAGGTTATATTTAGGGTCATCCGAGTCCATTAAGTAAGTTTGCACACGCAGCGGGACGGGACCAGGGCAGGTGGTACCGACACACCTCGCCTTGACATTTGTGTTAACGCTGTTTCAGCTAGCACAACTTGTTTCGTCTATTTAAAGAAGAACATCTGTTCTTGGACTGCTAATTAAGTTGCCTTAGCGCCGTGAAGTTCTGAATAATTTATACTTTGAAACTTTTAATTCGAGAATCCGACAGACTACAAAGTGATGCTTTGTAAAAGTATGGTTTACGCGTCAGTAAATGAGATATACATTTGGGTTTTTATGAGGTTTACGAGTCGGCAAAGGAGATATCGCAGTCAATGCATTTGGGTTTTTATAAATTAGGAGAAGATAACAGGATCTAGAGGCAAGCATTTTGGTGGAGTAACGATCAAAGCTACAACACATATGCACTCGAATCTAGGTGATAAGCCGCCTAAATTAAACTTGAATGCAGATGCACTGGTGACAATAGGGATGTATAAAGAGAAATACGCTTTATTTTTGTCATTTTTGCTAATCAGAAAAAAGAAAAAATACATATACTATACTTTTTAATAATAAATCCAAAAAGCCCAAAAAAATTTTTTGTCACATATCTATTCGCTCTGTGCTTTCTCTTGTAGGAAACCGCGAAAATTGTATAAATACCACAAAGAAGTTTTGGATATCTGTTACATAAATAAGTTACAGTTATTATTATACCTATATATTCTCTGAAATCCATTGTCACACTTGTATGGGTTCTTACTATATTCGGCAGATCGCCAGAACTCTCAGCGCAGGGCAACGAAAACTATTTGTTCGTCGAATAAGGCAGTTTCCAACAACTCAAATCAAATACTCAAGTCAAAAGAAACATTTTCTATAGGATTTGTATGAAATAAAGACTAATGTAGTGAGTCAAAATAAGTGTAATTTAAGTAAGTCAAATTTGTATTGAGTCAAATAGCGCTCTTAATATCAGTTTTTTCGCAATAATAAATCTAAAATTGGAAATGGATAGGATCAATAAGAAGTGACCTTATTTTGTTGCCTTTTATTCTATTAATAGTACCAAATTTTATTTTTAACCCAGGAAACTTCCTTGTTCTCCTTTGTTATGGACAAAACTGATTGTGAAACAAAATCGTATGAGAATAATTTATATTATAGAAACCCTATAGGGTTGCTTTGATCAAAGCGTATTCCGATAGCTTTGTTAGTGACCCACTTCGATATTAAAGCCCTTATGTAGACGAACATTATTGTTGGCGTGGCTTAGTATCACTTGGTGCGTAGAGGCGGCATTGGCGGCAGTGTCACTTGGCAGCTGTGGCTTATTAATTATGCCATGGCATTTTTGGGTCATTCTTTGAATTATTATTCAAGCCATAGAAAGGGCTTTATAACGAAGTGTTTAAATTTACTTAATTTAAAATTCTTAGCGCAAATCCTGATCACGATTAAAAGAATACGCTATCTAATATTTTGTCATTGTCATTCATGTCATAGTTTACTGTTGGATAATCTTTTTCTATTTAGTGTGTGGTTTTTTTTTTGGCAAGAAAGTAAATTCTATTATATTCACACCTTCTTTTCTTATACACTGAAAGTAAGTTCCAGGGCCTTTAGTCCGGCTATGAATAAATTAACAAGCAAATTGCTGGAATATCAGTGTTAAATTAAAAACAACAGGAGCAATATAACAATAAAGCGGATTGAACAAGCTAATCTCCGCTAATACCCTCATTAAAACTTGATACATGTTGTAATTACACACCAGTGTGGAAGCTGCGAAAACAGATTACGTTAATCTGGTTTAAGTCAAGTTTAGAATAGAAGCTTGACAGGCGGCGTGCACCGAATCGTAATTAACCACAACCTCTAGAGACGAATTACCGCGGCGCGCCGTCTCTAATTTATTATTCAGTCTATGGGCCGACTAACCGATTCCTAGAAACGCCGAGGGATATGGTATTACTATTAGCATTTAGCGTTTAATAATTATTCATCACACACAGGGGTCACAGGTGGCGGATAGTGAACGGCCACTAGATATGGTGGTTAGCTGCGAATACTCAATAAGTAGACCCCGACTAAACAGCGGTAGCATTACGAGCCAAGGGTTACCACAGGAATCTGATAACAGCGTCACATGGCGACCAAGAACCGCAATAAAATAGGTCTTCCCCTAGGGTTTGGCAGAGGCGACACTAGTACTAGAAGAGAGCCCATGGAAAAGTATTCCGGACGGGTCTTTGCTGGATAACAACCACGGTGGAAGGCAAATAGAGAAACACCACACAATTACTCTCCAAAAAGATTATGAAAATGTCAGTAAAGAGGAATGCATTTGGCTGAAGATCGGGAGGCATGGGAAATACTCCACCTACAAGAATAAGCTATTAAATACATTGATGATGATGAATTATTCATTTGGAATATCCTGTTTGATACGCTTAATTAGGTTAAGTATACAAAAACGAAGATTTAAATTCCTATTATAACTTTTTAAGACCAATTAGCAAAGTTAAATTCTTGAAACGAATAACTTTTTTAATCTTATACCTTTAAACGAGCAATTCTTGTATATTTATTTATATATATATTTATTTATACATTTCTGTGATCTCAAAAACCGCTCTAACGATTTTGCTGAAAATTGGTATATGGGGGTTTTCGGGGGTAAACAATCGATCTAGATTAGTCTTATGTTTGGGAAAACGCGTGTTTTCGAGTTTTCATGCTTTTTTCTTTCCACGCAGAATTTGGTCGCTAATTTCATCGCGCCGGCCGCCATCCGCTTAGCTCAGTGGTTAAGGATGCTGACCGCTAGAAAGAGTGTTACGGGTTCGAATCCCACTCGGTGACTTACTTTTGTTTTTTTTTATGTTCAAGTTTATATATAATTTTTTATTTTGTACTGTTTTTAGACAAGTTTAAAAAAATGTAGTTAATGTTTGAGATGTAACCGACCGAGCAAAGCTCGGTCACCCAGGTACTGTAATTTTATAAGTGGTAAAACTGGCCAGAGGTTTTAGAGTAAATTAATTATGATCTAAAGATTCAACTAAAATGAGAAAGTTCGTTGCACAGACTACGGATTCGACTATATTATAATATTCAAGATACAGGATAAAACCACAACCACAAAACCGAGACATCACACTAACTGAACTAAGACGTCCCAATTCTGAGACAAGTGAGTGACGCCGCAACTCAAGTTAGAACTAAGTTATTTTTTGTTTGTGCGCAAACAAGCCCCGCTTCCAAGGTTTGCTCTCGATCCAAGATAACGCAAAGGTCAAATTGCCTTCTTGTGGACACTATTTTATGGGGAGACAATAAAAAGCGCCCTTTATCGCTACATTTGTTAGCGAAATAAACCGGTTCCGTCTGACACAAAAGATATATCTCCGGGCTTTTATTGGCGACGGATAAAGTGATTTAGAAAGTAACCAACTTCCGCGAAGCATGTATTCAATATTGCCAGCACGCGAATGCAGTTACACGTAATGTCAAAACAAGTTTGCGACTTACGAATGTGGTTCGAGTACGACCAGCGATCAGATCATATTGGTGGCGATCTCTGGAAACAATGAGCACTTTGTTATTCCTTGCAAAACTTTAGAACTTCAAGGCCGATATTATGCATATCGATTCGGCGAAGCAACGGACATCGAACCGCGAAACGAGTTAAAAATACCGGCCAGTCGACCGGCATCCGCGAGCACACCGGTCAGACTAGTCCGGCGGCCACATGCGTTTGTTTACTATCGGACGATCGCCGGCGACGGCAGCGTCCTCTGGCGACGTCGCCGAGACCGCCTCAGGGTGTTCGGGCCAAAGTTGTGGACGTGCGAACTTACGGCGGATGCCCCAATCCATGTCTGCGGCGCTGGGAGTGCGGCGCGCGGCGCGGCGTCTGCGGAGCGACTGCCGCGTCCTGCCTCGCCAATCCCGCCTGTTCCCACTGTGGGACGCTACGTGCATTGGCCGCAACAGGAGAGCCGACTTCGCGGCGTCTACAACTTTTGAAAAGTATTGAAACTTGAGTTCTAAGGCCTGCGTCTATTCCAGTAGAAAGCATCGTGCGTAGTAGATGTATCTACTCCTTGAGACGCGGAGTGTCGTAGATTATACGTGACAGGAGAGTCTAAGACACCGCTATTTGTCTTCTAAGCGCGGGCAGAAGTGCATAAGGAGTACTTGATGGTAAGTTAGATGGTCGTCCATCAATATCCTTATTGAATTAGACAAGGATGTTAATTTCAAACGCAGACAACTTTAGAATAACACTCGCAACATTGCGGTTTCTTTCACATGACGTCTGTAACTGCAACATAACTTCCCAGACGAGCCCGTATATGAATGAATAGCTGTCTAATGTCATATGCACAGCAGTCATATGAATGGATTGGGCAACGTGCCCATGAAAAGGACAAGCCTATGCGATCTATCCGTTGAATGGATAACGTTACGCAAATCCGTCGCGAGAATCGACGAATTTCCAATAAGGTAGCATGTTTGTAGAGTTTAGATTACAAAGTAGATAAGAACATAGAGGATAAGCTTCACATAAATCATAATGATAATCCTTATCCACACTTATTGCAAATTCCACATATACTCGTACCTTGTGCGTGACTTCATTTCAGCAAGCGGGACCTCTGCGTACTATCTTGACGACGTAAACCTTTACCTATCCCAAGTCTTGAACTAATAAGTCGGAGCGAGACTTATGGTAATTATAGTGAAGCTGCTGCAATTACAGTGACTTTATCACACAGAACATAGTTGTTGTCGAAGGATAGCATTCCTGACAACCGTTAGTTTCGAAGTGAACATCTCCAAGCATTTTTAACGATAACTAAACAAGCCCTGTATTTTAGTTATAAATGACGTATAATTTGCATGCTTTCCACTTATAGCCACGCCTTGTAGAAAATGCGATTCTGACTGGCAAGACAGAATTTTCTCAACGAGTACTTCTTCTTATCGTGTCGATAACAATTATTGTTGTTTAAACGTGTACTAACCAATGCTTATACTTCTATTAAAAACGACGTGCACATACGCACATTTACACATGGATTAACAACGCACTCCACGAAAAGTGTATTAAACGTAGCGTTACACGACAGTGGTCTATAAAATAAGCTTAATCTCTACATCGCCATCCTCTGTGTCGCGGGACAGATTTAACGATGAAAAGATATCGTACAATCGCGACGAGTTCATTTCCCGGCGGGAATTAGATCCCAGTTTACGAGACCATGAAAACTCTTTATTGCATCGAGTTGTTTGTTTTTTGTGTGTGTCTCATATCATCATGTCTTTTTTCTCCATTGCAGAAGCATGACTCTCTCTGTACTACCAGAGCCATACGTGGCCAGAGCAGTCAGAGGACTTGGCCTATACTCTACTCGCTGGCCAGACGCGTTGGAGAGGTCTCATTGATGATCAAGCTTTGTTTAGCTTGTAATTCCGTCGTCACGCCACGGGAGGACTTGTAGTGGCCCTATTCTACTCTGTCGGAAACCACACGGCATTTACATGTGCACGTGTATGTATATATCTAAGACATATTTGCATCTGTCATAGCTTGATGACTGCAATTCTAATGACTTGTGTCTTCCGAAGCACGGAGGAGTTCGACATATTTTATGTCACTTCTGGTCACCAATCCGCCGCAACCACGCCAAGGGTCCCAGGGTAGCTAACTTTCGAAAGCCCTAGTAAACCGGCCCAACGAGCTCCTCACAAAATCTCTTTATTGCATGAAGCGAGGCTCTCGGATCCTGAGGGATTAGCGCCCCGCTGTACAGGGCAGTTTTTACAGACTATTCATTAACTCTGTACCGACCGAAGTAATTTGTCCCGTGTGTGTAGTTTCCCACGTTCCGAATACATTCGGCGACGACAAGTATTTAGGAATAAGGAACATCCACCTACCTACATAGGTTATCAATTTGCTTTTAGAAGACAGAGCGGCGCAAAACCGAAAGCCTTAGGAAGGTCATGTTGGTATGGGAAGATAATAAAAATCTTGCTACCCTATTATATAAAGGGAAAAAAAATCGGGTAGCAATTCTCAAGTAAAAAGTTTATTTTCTATAAGCAAATAAAAAAAAACCCAACGACACCATCTAGTGATAAGTGGCGGAACTACATAACATATTTGTATCGTAGCGCCATCTATTATGTCGGGTAAATTACTAGTGTCTATGTGTCTGTGGCATCGTAGCGCCTTAACGAATGGGGCGATTTTGATTTTTGTTTCGTTCGAAAGCTGACTCAAGATGGTTCTTAGCTTTGACAGAAATAGAACATACAAAGTTAAGTTCATCAACAACAAATTTTAGAAGCCCTATTAGAAGTTAAGACTAATTTCCATATAATGGCGCAACACGAACTAGCTTTTACGTAAAACTTGTAGCGTAGATGCCCTACCCCAATTAGCGAGTGTAGAGGTCAGTGTCAACGACATCTCTCGTGGTTCCAACAAGTAGGTACTTACTCCAAAACATAATAGGGGCTGGAGTTCTGAGCTGCGTCTGAAATAACGGACTAGATAACCGGCAAGAGAATGCCGGGCCTTGAGTGCAGGGTTCTGTAATGGCATGAACAAATAGTAAAAGCAAAGTGTGACGTTGGGGGCCCGTCAGGAATGAAGGGGCTTACGCCTTTTGTGTACAAGTCAAAAGACGTTTGGTTTCTTCCTAACTATTTACAGTGTGATGAGCTAAGCGCGCCGATTACACCCGAATCTCCGGTTCGGGTGTAATCAACGCGTTCTACCCACCTAACACATGAACGTCATCTATTCTCGTTATACGCTATGTTTGTTTACAAGCTTTTATTGTGAGGCCAAAGTGCTTACTAAGTAAGACAAATGGAATAAGCCCAAAACTCGACGGAGTTGCGTCGTTCTATTTCCGAATTCCATGGACCACCTTCCGTCTCCGTCTCAAATCTTTACAAAGTACCGGAAGCCGCAGTAAGGAACTTTCCAAAAACATTGAACATAATAACTATGAAAATCAGACACATTTTGAGTTTGAGCAAGAGTTGAGCAGTAAAAAATAATTTAATTCTGAAAAGGAATCTCTTAAAAAGAGTACAAAAACGCACAGCTTCTAAGACAATGGTCCAATCTCAATAATTTATGAAGCTTTTTGAGAGCCACTCAAAGTAAGCTTTGTGTAAATTTATTGCTACTTTCCGAAGCATTTTCATTTAAAAAGTAATCCTTCCCCGTAATTTCACTTCCCGCCATTACGGATTCTCCAAACAGTTTAAACATAAACAAACATTTTACAAGAATATTTCAGTAAATTTCGATAAGCGTATGACATCTTTCTCGAGACGATCGATAAATTCTTTATACCTCTTTATCTGTTGATAAAAAGAAACAATTGACTAAGCCGCATAAAAGCATAAGTCTGCATAAACAGAGATACATTTTGACGGGTTATGTGTAATATAAATATATAACCCATAGGTTGACTGGAAGACATTAGCGTTAAGTTCGCCTATTTATCTGCATTATTAAGCAATAAAGATTTGGCTTATGTTCGAACACAAAAATTCTATTGGCTACTCTACTAATTAATTTCATGAAGTTGCAAGCGTAATTACTCGAGTTATCGTCGAACATACTAGAAGCCAGGAGCGCCCGCAGTGACCGAGAGGAGAAAGTGCTCAGTCGCCATGGAGTGGAGACAGGAGCGAGCGTATGTATAAAAACGCCGGATTGTTCTAGTAGACTGAGAAAACTTAACTCTCTCGTTCAAGAGATCCCTGATTACATATCGCCCGTAAAAAATATTACCTATTCCTAAACGGAACTCGAAAAACCCAACAAAATATCGCAAACAAAACCTACGTAGCTTTTGTTTCCAAGCTCCCTCCCCTCGGAATTAGCCTTTACAAGGGGAACGTTTTCATGCGGACAATAACAAGACAGCTCCTGCTGTATTAGTTTTATGGATATGGTTCCCGTAACTGGTTATTACGGATTCCCCAAACTGTTTGAATATAAAAGAGCAAATTAAGAATGGCATGGATAATGGATGATTTCGAAGAATATTTTAGTAAGTACGTTTTTCTTGTTGAAATTAGATCCCACCCGTTTAGGGGATGGATTTCCATGTATACGCGCGTTCTTTCCTTTTTATGTAGCTGTTCTTAGAGTTGTTTAATTTTCATTTTGAGAGATTTGGATTAATAACTTTGTGTAACTTTGTGTACAGAGTAAAAAAACACTGCAGTTACCTGCTTTTAGGAATAATTTGAAAGTATTAATCTCAGCGTATTCCCAGTTACTTCCTCAGCTGAAATGCTGTGAAGCCTGGGGTTCTCTTTTTCTTCTCCACTTTGCACGCATTTCCGCCAAAAGTGGCACTTTTGATACGCATTCCAAAGCTAGACGGATTACAAATAATACTTTCAACGTTTGTTGATAAAAAAAATATACAGGGCCTATCTCATGCCTCATGGTAAGCAGATTCAGATTATCTGCAATGATTATGTATATGATGAGGATCCCGGAAACGACGCCAGCGATTTTGTTGAAAATGCGCTGGGGTGTTTTCGTGTAGTTTTCTGTTTTATACCTTAAATAATTGCTTAAAATTATTTAAAAAAACGTTGTAAGCTTTTGAACAGGCATGAAAATGTATGTAAGTAGGGCCGCAATTCCGCAATGCGTTCGAGTAAAGTTCGAATTTATCAACTCTCCGCGAACTGACTTTAGTCAGTGTTACAAACGGAATCGAAGAAACATTCAATGACTCAAAACGTTTATTCATAAACTAAACTTAGAGACATAAATTACTAGTTTACACTACTGTAGTTTCTAAGCCAAGGTGAAGGACAAACTTCCGTGCGGAAATACAGTTTATTCGTAATTTATTATCAAAGCGACATTCATTACGCTCAATCACAACACAACCCGATACAAATCTAGCAACAGACGGCGGCACAACTTGCTGGATTTAATTTTAAGTTTCAGTTGGTTTGTATGGCCGTCCAACACCAGTCTAGTTTAAACAATTGAACTAACTTGTTATCGTCACTTAGACAGAATTAAATATTTACTTTTTCATTTAACCCCCGACAAAAAAGGGGTGTAGCGCTCGTACGGATGGACAAATTTCGATGCGGTATTTTTGACGTGATGGTTCTTAGCAATATTTGATAAACATCGGTTTGGTCGTTTGAAAGTTATTAAGTTATTGCTTAAAAGTTGGGATTTTTGTAGTTTGTTGTCAAATAATAGATGGCGCTTAGGATGCGTTACGTTGGAAATCTTATATCTTTAAACGAGCAATTCTTGTATATTTATTTATATATATATTTATTTATAAATTTCTGTGATCTCGAAAACGGCTCTAACGATTTTGCTGAAAATTGGTATATGGAGGTTTTCGGGGGTAAACAATCGATCTAGATTAGTCTTATGTTTGGGAAAACGAGTGTTTTCGAGTTTTTATTCGTTTTTCTTTCCACGCAGAATATGGTCGCTAATTTCCTCGCGCGGGCCGCCATCCGCTTAACTTAGTGGTTAAGGATGCTGACCGCTAGAAAGAGTGTTACGGGTTCGAATCCCACTCGGTGACTTACTTTTGTTTTTTTTAATGTTCAAGTTTATATATAATTTTTTATTTTGTACTGTTTTAAGACAAGTTTAAAAAAATGTAGTTAATGTTTGAGATGTAACCGACCGAGCAAAGCTCGGTCACCCAGGTACTACGGATTAATTCTCCTATTTTGTTCCTTTGCGTTTCCATATGAAACTATTTAAAAGTCAGAATTTTTTTACAAAAATAAACTTGTTCGCTGCTTCTTTTCAAACACCGATCGAGGGCATAGACCAGATTCTAAAAAAATATCAATAGTGTGGAGTGGATACATGCAGCTCGTCAACAGGTGTCGTACGCTGCGCTTGCCGCCATTCGAGAACCTTTCTGCTCCATCGGCCAAGTCGTCAATTTATGTTTGATACCTTTAGGCAGCTTGAAAAATCTGACACCATGTCGAATGCTTACACAGTACACTTGAAAAACAAACGACAAGACAAGACATTTGGTTCTAGTAGCGACATTTGCAAGCAGGCTGATTATGAGTATAGCTAGTGTATAAAATAAATCCTCCAAATGTGATGGCTGTCATTAATCCCTGTTACGGGCTAAACCCTAATTTACGTCACGACCCGTACATCACAGGGCGAGCTCCCAGCGCGTTGTTTGTTGTGTTGTTAATCTAATTATTCGTTCCGCGATCAAAGCGCGAGCCAATCTAACTAGGTTGGTACTTGTTTACAATATACTGGGTGCGGTGTGGAGTGGTAACGCTTTATAGAGTTCTTTAAATTTGACATTTCTTACTATGATTAGAGAAAAACAAACAATTTCTACTTTTTAATATTGTTCATGCTTAATTATGATATTTTCCTCCGATTTAAATGTTAGATATGATATTTTAATGTGGCTGAAAGGTGAGACGGCGCCAGTAGTGTGTCAATGCAAGTAGCGACACAAGCTATACTGCGTGCCCAGGGCACAAGGGTCATTCCATCAGGTCTCTTGCCATCATTCCGCGCCAAAGCGCTTGGTTCTAAGACAGCCGGAAAATTGATGCTGACAAGAGCCCGATGTAATTATGTAGATACTGTTCCCAAAATAATATCATAATATTTCGATACCTCCAGTGAATTTTCTCGTTGTTTTCCCAAATTGTAAGTGAAATATCGAGTAACGAGATCGCTCTTGAGAACTCGATATAACTTGGTCCATTAGACTCGGTAACTGGTGAACCTGCTGTGAAAACCGATTGTAACTTCAAATTGTATTATGGAGACTATGTGGCGGTTTGTTGCATGATATGATATCTAATAAAGTCGCGAATTTCAATTTATATTAAAAGCACGCATTTACATTTTATATAAAATGTATAACTAATATTAATTTTAAGTTTTAAGTAAGTATATAATTATGTATAACTACCTGTGCCCACAGGCTCCGCTTCCCGTGGGAATTTTTGGAATAAACAGTATCGTATGTTCTTTCCCGGGTCTCAAACTATATCCATACCAAATTTCATCTAAATGGGTTTTGTAGTTGATGCGTGAGGAGGTAACAGGTCTCGAGATTAAAGTCTACAACCAATGTGTGTTGCCAGTGATGATGATGACTTATGGCTCTAAAACGAGGTCACTTACTATGGGTCTCATAGAAGGCTCAAGGTAGCTCAGCGCGCTATGGAGAGGGCTGTTTGATATTTCCCTACGTGATCGAAGGAAATTCATAGAACAAAAGTCATTGACATAGCCCAGCTGATTAGCTCGTTGAACCGGCATTGGGCGAAACATATACACCCCACTCACAAAGTGGTCTGACAACCTGACCAAGGTCGCTGAAATGCGCTGGATGTTAGCACTAAATCTGTCATTTTGGAAACCTTGGGAGAGGCCTATGTCCAGCAGTGGAGGTTATGCGGCTGAAATGATGATGATGATGGTGATGGAGGAAGTAAGGATGTAGTACGTGATACGTCTGACAATAACTATAATATCTTGAATTATAAATTCATAAACTTTTAAGGCAGGTAAAAACCTTTTAGCAGTTTTTAAAGCTTCGATTGAGGGAATGGGCAAAAATATGGGTGAAATAATCCATCACTATTTTGATGATTTATCTTTTATCACGCTGAAAGCGGCCTTTATCTGCAAGACTCAACACGACCTGTCTGGCCCATTAGGGATAAAGAGGTGATAGTATAAACATGTTTACACACCACAGGTAGGTTGCGATGACGGAATTAAGGAAAAGTTTTGGGAGGACTTTGATGCTCTGATAATGAATATTCCAGAAAGTGAAGAGTTATATATTGGAGGAGACTTTAACGGGCACGTAGGAACAGATAAAATGGGATATGAGAGAGTACATGGGGGATGGGGTTTTGGTAAACAAAATATTGAGGGCGAAACTCTTTTACAGGCTGCCTCTGCTTTTGATTTGGCAATAGTGAACACTTACTTTGAAAAACGAGTTCAACACCTTATCACTTATAGAAGTGGAAACCATAGAACCCAAATAGATTCTAATAGAGATTTTCTTATACGAAGAAATAAACTGAATATTGTCAAAAACTGTAAAATAATTCCTAGCGAAAACCTCGTATCACAACACAAACTATTAGTAATAGATGTCAAACTTAAGACCCAAGTATCCAAATCAAAGGCAAAAATCACACCAAAAATAAAATGGCACCTCTTACAGAAGAAGGAAAATTCTAAAGAATTTAGGAAAAAGGTAGTTGATAAAATGATTGAAATGGGGGACATGACGAGTAAAAGTATTAATGATGTTTGGAAAGAAATGGCAAACGAAATTAGAAATGCCGCTAAGAACATTCTAGGTGAATCGAAGGGTAAAAGTAAAATAAATAAAGATACTTGGTGGTGGAATGAAGAGGTGCAGAAGGCTATAAAGGAAAAGAAATTCGCGTTCAAAGAATGGCAAAATGTTAATGAAAGCGATGAATTAATGAAAGAAATGAAAAAGACAGAATATAAAGAATACAAAAAGATAGCTAAAAGAACGGTTGCTGTTGCAAAAGCTAAAGAACAGGATAATTTATACAAATCATTCGGAAATCCACAGGGGCAAAAAGATTTATATAGGTTGGCTAAGATGAGAGAAAGAAATTCAAAAGACATCAAGAATATTAAATGTATAAAGGACAAAGAAGGTAAGATACTAACGAAAGATGAAGAAATTAAGGAGCGTTGGAAAAATTATTTCAAAACACTTTTGAATGAGGAAAATCAATGGACTGGAATTTTTGAGAAAGTACCTGAAAACGTAGCATTAGTAAAAGAAATAGATACCGAAGAAGTGAAAAGTGCTGTTCAAAGCATGAAAAGTGGAAAAGCGGTAGGCCCGGATGAAATACCAATAGAAGTATGGAAGTTATTAAAAGGCGATGGATGGAAGTGGTTAACTTTATTCTTCAATAAGTTGTTGCAGGAAGAGGCGATCCCTGACGAATGGAGTGCCAGCTATCTGGTCCCTGTATTCAAGAATAAGGGTGATGTACAGGACTGCAACAACTATCGGGGAATAAAGTTAATGTCACATACCATGAAATTATGGGAAAGAGTCATAGAAAAGAGGATGAGAAACGAATGTGAAGTTAGTCAAAATCAGTTTGGGTTTATGCCCGGGCGTGGAACGACGGATGCCATATTTTCTCTTCGCCAACTTTGTGAAAAGTACAGACTTGCGAACAAAAACTTACATATGGTGTTTGTCGATTTAGAGAAGGCGTATGATAGGGTTCCGCGGAAAGTTTTGTGGTGGGCTTTGAGGAGGAAAAATGTACCAGAAAAATACCTGCGGCTCATACAAAGCATGTACAGTAAAACCAGTACATCCGTTCGGTCCGAAGCTGCCGTTACCGGCGAGTTCGGTGTTGCGGTAGGCTTGCACCAGGGATCGGCTTTAAGCCCTTATCTGTTTCTCCTTGTAATGGACGCATTGACGTCAGACATTCAAGAGGAAGCACCCTGGTGCATGTTATTCGCGGACGACATAGTTCTCGTCGGTGAAGAGGGACTTGAGGTTCAGAGCAGACTGGTAAAGTGGCAACAAAAACTGGAGAACTTTGGATTTAAAATAAGTAGGTCAAAAACTGAACAGCTCTTTTTTGATTTTGGTGGTGCTTCCAGCTTCACTTCAGTTTCGTTAGATGG
Organism: Acrobasis consociella; assembly: GCA_963555685.1. Lineage (NCBI taxonomy): Eukaryota > Metazoa > Arthropoda > Insecta > Lepidoptera > Pyralidae > Acrobasis > Acrobasis consociella. Next base: position 1,951,995 of record OY743111.1, on the reverse strand, counting down.
CGTGTCTCTACCAGTCTGCTCCGATTTTCGATACCTCGGTTCTCTCTTGCAAAACGACGGCAACATAGACCGTGACGTAAAAAATCGCATAAACGCAGCTTGGGCGAAATGGCGGCAAGTGTCGGGGGTTATTTGTGATGCGAGAATGCCCCTTAAACTTAAAGGAAAAGTCTATAAAAGCGTAGTCAGACCAGTCGTTCTATACGGTTCAGAATGTTGGGCTACTAAAGTGACAGAAGAAAGACGACTTCATGCAGCAGAGATGAGAATGTTAAGATGGATGAGTGGAGTGACAAGAAAAGATAGAATTAAAAACGAATACATAAGAGGAAGTACGAAGGTGGCTCCAATAACGGAAAAGCTAAGAAGCAATAGACTAGGATGGTATGGACACGTAATGAGGAGAGAGGAGAGCCACGTTACGAAAAAGATGTTAAATTTAAAGATTAATGGATATAGAAACAGAGGACGGCCTAAGAAACGGTGGATGGAATGCGTTAAGGACGATATGGACAAAAAGAATGTAACAAGTGCCTTGACAAAGGATAGAGGAAAATGGAAAAGACTCACATGCTGTCCCGACCCCACGTAAAGTGGGATAAGGTGAGGAGAAAGTAAGTATAAACATGTATGTAAACCATTAACCAAAAATATACACAGAAAAATAGCCTATTTATTTCCTTACTCGTAAGACCAAAACACCGATAGATTTGTAGTAATCCAATCCGTGAGGTAATCCCAAGAGTGGAAAAGGTTATACCGCATTCATTTTGCGTCGGAAAACTTCCCTATTTATATGATTTCCTTATCCGCTGCCGCTCGTTTGCCCAATCTAGGGCCATAAAAGACTGTCTTGATCCTTGTTGGCTTTATTTTTAGGGTTCCGTATCCAAAGGGTAAAACGGAATCGTATTACTAAGACGCCACTGTGCGTCTGTCTGTCACCAGGCTGTATCTCACAAACCGTGATGGCTAGACAGTTAAAATTTCCACAGATGGATATTTCTGTTGCCGCTATAACAACAAATACTAAGAACAGAATAAAATAATGGGGCTCCCATACAGCAAACGATTTTTTATAGATAACTAGCTGCGCACCGCGGTGTCACCCGAACGATAAGTACCGCCTAAAATAGCCTATTTGTCAATTCAGGGTGTCAGCTTCCTGCATACCAAATTTCATCAAAAATTGGTCCAGGCGTTTGCGCGTCTAAAAGTAACAAAAATACACGTACACACACACACTCCCAAACTTTCGCCAACCAAAGATTGTACGGAACCCTGCGAGCACGAGTCCTACTCGCACTTGGCTGGTATTACTGATGCTATAGAAAAAGATGAAGCATTTGGAGGTAACTATAGTAACTAGTTATTTTTTTGCAAAAACAAGATTAAGTAACATTACTATATCACATATGTTGCCTGGGGCAAAACGTAGAATGTATAAAATCGTACGTAAAACCACAAAAAAATCAAATAGTACACACCAGTTCGAGCAGTTTCTTCTTCTTGTTACGTCTCCATTCACACGATCACAAGCACTATGAATGTCTTGTACGGTTTACTCCACCTAGTTGTTTACTCGCGTAATATAATCGGAAGTACCGAGTAGTTTCGATCGCGTTAGACGATTATCTGTCATGAGGGACCATCCACAATTATTAGTAGCTACGCTCTTTGTTATAATAAAAATAAATCTGTATCTGTGACGTCACACTAAGAGGTGGGGGTCTCAAAATTGTGTCATATGTGACAAGGAGGAGGGGAGAGTCAAAAAGTCATGAAAATTTTGTAACGTAATTTATAGCTGGTCCCTGATGACGACTGTGTAAAGTTTAAACAGAAAATTTCTTTTAAATAATAGTTAAAACTTTAAACTATTATTCAAAAAGAATTTTTCTGACTATGATTTAAAAAAATTCTGACGTTTGTTTAAATATGATCACAAGCCCGTCTACACTTCAGCAGTAAGAACCGCAAATGACGCTCGGTTCCGTCTGCATTAGCAATCTTCTAACTAATGATCTTGTTGGTTTCCGAGTGAAGGACAGGGCTCCGTTGTTATGGCAGCGCTAGCGTGCTGAAGGAAGTATTGAGGCCCATTTATAGAGCGCTAGTTTCTGGACGAGTGCATGAAATTTAATTGAAGCAAAAGATCTATTATTATAGTTTAGTTTCAACTATACTACAAGTTGAAAGTCAAATACAAAAAATCTTTTTTTTTGTAGGAAAATACTCATCAGGTCCTATAGAAATTTATTTAACAGTTTATCAAAAACAGTAATTCGGGGGTGAAGTGGGTTTTATGTTTTGAAAGGTAATCGTACAGCGTCCAACGTGGTGTGGCCAGCGATTAAGCGCTGTTTGTTTGTTTTGTGTGCGAAAGTGGCCAACACTGGTGTTAGATTTTTCAGGCTACCTAAAGACATTTGACATAGCTTGATGACTGCCATACAATGATAGCCTCGACCAACGGCATGAAATTTTCCCAAGCTCCTCTGTGCTTCGGAAGGCACAAGCCGTTAGTCCCGGCTGTCATTATTGTGTGGCAGTCGTTAAGCTATATCAGATGACTTTAGGCAGCTTAAAAATCTGACACCAGTGTTGGCTACTTTACCATAGATACACACATGAAAAACAAAACAAACAAGATCTAGATTCTTACATGCACGACATTCAGGGATCTCATTTTGAAGAGCTGACCAATAGAGTACATCTATCTGTCTATATCTATACATATAATAAAACAGTAAAAAAAAAATGTGTCTGTACATTAAATATATTTCCGAAAAAAATATTGGGGGCGATGGAGACATAGTAAAAGAGTAAGAATTTAAAAAAAATGTCTGTCTGTTTGTCTGTTTGTACACGCTAATCTCCGGAAATACTAGACGGATTCGAATGAAACTTTTTTTGTTATATAGCTATTAAGCCTGGGCAACATACAGGGTATAAATGATTTTGGAAAATGGAACGCCTGATGCAGAACCATAATGGTCCAGCTAAACTATAAGAGATATAAAAATGTCGCCTTAGTAAAAGTTGTTCAGCCTGATGAGCATTTTCCAGAGACATAAAGTCCACGCGAACGAAGTCGCGGGCTTCGGCTAGTAAATAATATAGACACTTACCTCTATGGTGGTGCGTCATGACGATCGCCAGAGGGCACTCGTCGTCCTCCAGAATGTATTCAGAGTTGTCTGTCGTGTCCACCTGCAAACAGTATCTTATTTCATCATCGTCATCATCATAAGATCTATTATTAGTCTCCACTGCAGGAGCACGACCCTCTCTGTGCTACCAGAACCATATGTGGTCAGAGCAGCCAGAGGATTTGGCCTACACTCTCCTCGTAAGACGGGTAACTTATTTAGTAAACTATAGCTAATATGGCGATACAAAACCTACTGCGAGTGGTCATCATGCCAGACAGTCACACTAAAGGTCCCGGGGTCGATCCTCGTACAGGTCAAGATGGAAAATGATCTTTTTTAGAGAAGGGTAAACGTAAAAAAATCGTTTATTTCTCCAAAAAATCGCACAGGGTAAAGTAAGAGTTTAGTTTATCTACATGACGACCTCCATGGCGTAATGGTCAACACGCTAGACCGCCAACCCGGAGGTCCTGGGTTCGATCCCCAGCCAGGGCAAGTTGGAAAATGGCCTTTTTCAATTTTTCCTGGGTCTTGGATGTTTATCTATATATGTATTTGTTATAAAATATAGTATCGTTGAGTTAGTATCCTATAACACAAGTCTCGAACTTACCTTAGGGCTAGCTCAATCAGTGTAATTTGTCCCTATATATTTATTTATTTATTATTTATATATTTACCTATATATCTGTGTTTGTTATAAAAATATAATCTCATCTCGTCTCTAAAGTCTCGAACTTATTTTGGAGCTAGCTCAACCTGTGTGATTAGTCCGTGTTTTAAAAGCTGGTGCCCGCAACTTCATCTGCGCAGTATCTTTAAACATTGTAGCCTATGTGTTATTCTGATGTATATATTATTGTAAAGTTTCATTAAAACCCATTCAGTAGTTTTTACGTGAAAGAGTAACAACATCCATCCATCCATAGTTACAAACTTTCGCGTTTATAATATTAGTAGGATTTATTGAGACAGCTTGTGTTACCTGCACGATGCAGAAGTGGTGCGGGTCGTGGCGCGCCAGGCCGTACTTGTCGAGCATCTCGCGCACCACGGCCGCCGCCGAGTCGCGCACCGACAGCAGCAGCGTCTTGTACGGCACGTCCGGGCACAGCGACGACCCGTAGATCTTTAGCGTGCCACCTGCAACGATCAAAATTATGTATACTGTACCCGTGGGTGTCGCTTCCCGTGGGAATTTCGGGATAAAGAGTACCCTATGTCCTTCCCTGAGTCTCAATCTATATCCATACCAAATTACATCCAAATCGGTTAAGTAGTTTAAGCGTGAAGACGTCACAAACAAACAAATACATAAACTCACTTTCGCATTTATAATATTAGTAGGATTTCTGATCTTTGTTAAATGGGGAAAAAACGCACTGTTGCGCCTATTACGGCTATTTAGTAAAAATTTTACCTTTATCTATAGCATCGGACAAGCCTTATAAACGATGTGCATGTAAAAATGAATTTAGACCGCAATAAACCCAGTCAGAGCGCTGCTTACCCGTGGTACTACCAGTAGTCCTACCGGTAGTACCATGGGAGATTTTTTTTGCCAGTGGTACTTCTGATGTGTCTGGTAGTACTACGGGCAATTAATTTTACCCCTGATACTCTGGCAAGACGCGTGCTATTTTATTTAAACTCTCAAAAAAGAAAGGGCCAATCTGAACCTTATGCTTTCAAACAGGCACTTTTGGCAAATTTGCAAAAAATCTTCACGTTCTCACTTTAAATTCTCACTTTAAACTGTAGTTCATAAAATATCTAAAGCCGTATGACACCAAAATTTTGAATGATATTTCCGTTTCCTTTCAAATAATACAAATGGCAGCACTGTACCCATAGAAAATCATGTATCCCCTCAGCTCTCAGGCAGGGATCAATGAACGGACCTGAATAAAATTAATTTAATTTAAAATAATTAGGTTTAGATTCTTCTGTCGGGCTAGACAATTGAAAAAGAATACATAATGAGTTTTAAATCATTGCCCGCCTATTTAAAATTGACGCTGACAGGCAGAACGAATACCTTATTGGCAGGCATTGACTTTGGTTACATAATGGTTAAACCTAGTTTTAACGCTAGGCTGTGTTTTATTTTAGCCAGTTTTTTATTGTTAGAGTGGAGCGCGATAATCTTCTTGAAAGGAGTTTGTTGGTGACGACACAAAGTATTGTTTTTTATTTTGTTTGATCCAAATGACTCCTTCACTCTAGATCAAAGTTCATAACAATGAAAAAGATTACCACATTACCGTGCTTCTTTGTCTTACTCCTACAAAAGGAAACAGAATGTAAAACCATTTTCACAAATTATTTAAGGCGTTCGCCTTGTGACCCAGAGGTCGCGGGTTCGAATTCCACCGGGAAGCATTTGTGAAAGTTGTTCCCAATCTAGTTAGGAATCATCTGATTATCCGAAAAGTAAATGATTCCGTGTTTCAAAAGGCACGCATAAACTGTGGGTCCCGAACGCCATCTAGCGTTTGCTCAAGTCTATCCTAGATTTGGTTCTGGTTTAGTTTGAGTTGCGGAGGTCAGATGGCAGTCGCTCTGTGTAAAAACCAGTTACTTTGTCAAATCAGACCAGGCCCCAAAGCCTTAAGGGTCCCCCGACCCTAGACCAAAATACAACTTTCAATACAAACGTAGTCTACGTTTTATTTCAAAACGACATGTCCGATTTGGGCAAAATTTTGTAATTTCAAAGATATTGCAATTATCTAGGTTTATAACTAGTTTCCTACAGTAAAAATATGAACTTGAAATAGAATATAGTGTTTTATATCATTTTTGACCATTAGTATGGGAAACTTCTAAATCGTTATATTTTCTTTCCAGTTCATAATTTTACTATAGGAAACCAGTTATAACCCTAGATAATTGCAATTTCTTTACAATTACCAATTTTTACCGGAATCTGACATGTGGTTTCAAAATTAAACGTAGACTACGTTTGTATGAAGTCTAGGGTCGGGGGACTCTTAACGCTGAGGATGCAACCGTAAATACGGGAAGATGATGATTTAAAAAAGATAGGTACCGGTGTCGGGGCCGCCGTCCTTCGATCGGAACTGCTGCAGCTTCCTCTCTAGCTTCTGCTGCCGCCGGCGCCGCATCACGGCTTCGGGGTTGCTGATGCTGCGAGTGAACGACGTCTCGGGCAGTTCTGAAAACAATATCATTTTTCAATTAGTTGAAGTGCGGTTTGAGATCTCGAAATTTAACTTGGACCTTTTCCGGTAACTTTAGAACTTGGTTTAGACTATTATATGCCCAAACCAGATAACCTCGCGCAATATGTCACGTTCTCTTATGAATAACGTGAAAACCAAATCGTAAAATAAGTCCTTGTTTTATAATAAGACGGTTTAGGTCTAAATATATTTGATGCAGCCCGGTCGGATAACATTGAGAGATGTAAAAAACCCGTTTCAAGCGTTCACCCCTATAACTTTAAACCACTGAACCGATTTCCATCAAACGTTACTAAGAAACATCTCGATCAAGTCAGCTTTCGAACAAAAAAAACCGCATTAAAACAAATTTGGCCTATTCGTTAAGGCACTACGATACAATATGATTTTTATTAGTATTTCCCCATACCATTTTATCGAGTAATCAATATCATCATGGAGGAACTAATATAAGGGTATCATAACCCAAAAAATAAGTATGTACAAACCCGTGTATAGTTTCTCCGCGACGGGCCGGTTCTCGTCGTTGGTGTCGGATTTCAGTCTCGATAATTTCTCTTTCTTTTTCAGCTCTTTCTTCTCCCGCTTCGACAGTTTCCGCTTGAAGTTTTGATCACCTTTCTCATTCGCCGATGACAAAGGAATCTGTGAACAAGGGACATACTATATTAATATGTAAATTTATCATAATTACCGATAAATAAAACCCATGTACCCTATGTCGTTTAAGACGAACTGCAATGGGGTTTCCATTGCAGTTCGTCTTAAACGATATCTCCATTTGATAACAACCAAACCAAACAAAATCATATTTCATCTTGCTTCGTTACATTCCTGCGAGCTGCTTAGGAGTCTGGAGTGTGTTTTCCATTATTTTTGGAACCGGCCCTCGCGGTGGTCGGCATGACAATTGAGCAACACTAGCAACGGTTTCTCCTAGTTTCTCGCATTAACCTCATTGCCTCTCTGACATTTTAGCAGGAAGTGGCCGTCGCGAACATCCGCATGCCAGTTCAGCTTCACTTAGCAAAGGTTTCTCATGATTTCTCGCATTACCTTGTTGCCGCTCAGGTATTTAAGCAGAAAGCGGCTCTTGTGTCATTGGCGTGCTAGTTCAGCTTCACTAGTAAAGATTTCTCGTGGTTTCTCGCATTTACCTCGTTGCCGCTCAGGCATTTCAGCAGGAAGCGGCCCTCGCGGTCGTCCGCGTGCCAGTTGAGCTGCACCAGCAGCGGTTTCTCGTGCGGCTCCAGCCGCCGCTCGTCGTCGGGGCCGTGCGTCTCCCAGAGACTGTACGAGCCTAGAGACAGCATGCGCATGTCTGGACGGAATTTTTCGATCAGCGTTTCTGAAGAGAAAGGAAATAAATAAGAATTAATATAAATGTGTAAAAACTTTTTCGGATAAAAACTTGATTCCGATGATTTCTAGTGCGTAACTTTATAAATAAAAGGACAACTTTCAACGGCTAATACTAACCACTAAAGCTTGTACAGTGGGCCAGATAGATGTGTTAGTCCTCAGACTAACACCTCAACTAAGTACAAGTGATTGCACTGCAATCACACTAAATATTTTCAATTCAGATCCTCCCTAGATGTTTAATGATCTTTTTAATAAGAGTTTTCAAAAATATGCTACAACAGATGGCACAGTGACGTCAGGTCCAATCGACTGTTGTGATTGGACCATCAGTTGACAGGTTCTTTTGCTCCGTCAAATGTATCCAATATCAGCAGCTTAATAAACATTTTCCTTAGAGCCGGCCCAGGTTTCTCGTTAGCGGACTGTAGATACTTTTGCAGTCAATAGCGTGTTGCCAATACATCATGGATGCTGCCAAATTACGGAGACGTTTCGATTAGAAAATTAATTAATTTTCGTACCCCAATCGCGAAGCGACGGGCAGGAGATAGAGGTTATCATACTGTTGCCAATATGTCGCTCAAGCGTCGAATATTTAGGTTAATTATATTCCGCCGATGAGGAGAATTTATCTCGACCAATTATAATATGGACATTTCAATTTAATTATCGCGTTTAAATTAGATCTGGGTCAGAAGGTCAAAACAGTTAAAATTAATAAAATCCAGATAACAAAATACCGTTTCTATTTTATTTCAAAATAACTAGATTAGACTTTTGTGTATTCATGACAGTTCTGAATTTTATCAATAAAGCATAATTTTCCAAAACTAAAAACCTACTTCACGTCAAAACTTCTCAACTTATTTTAATAAAATTTCTATGGGACCCTTGCCAAGTCGTATGCCGTGTCGTTTAGACAAAAAAAAGTGTTTTTCAAATCGTTCCCGGCGCCTTCGAATAACCGGTAAACATACATAAAAAAATCCGACGAATTGATAACCTCTTCTTTTTTTGAAGTCGGTTAAAAATAACAAAATGAAAGAGATTATTCCATATAGAGAGGTGTCACAAGTTTTACATACATGTGTGTTTGAGTGAGTCACAATGAGTATTTTTCTGTCTAAATGTCTTTGCGATTATCCGTGATCCAGGCTATCATCTCTAGAAGATGCCAGTCGTCAAAAAATGTCAGATACCTTTAAAATGTAATACCAGTGTTGACCACTTACACACATTGAAAACTAAACAAATTTGGCATAAGTATCAAACCTACTTTTATATTAGGTACGCATGTACATACATAAAATACTCGTAGGCAGTATACATATTAATGTAAGTACGCCATTAATAAAAACGATTTCTCGAAACGAGGGCATAACATGATCTGCCTACACTGCTACAATTTATATCGATATCATAAAAGCACAGAGGTTTATGAGCACAGGCGTGATAACTTTAATTGTCCTTTTACAATTTACAGATAATGGGAGTCAGTTTTAAAGTCTATGTTTGTCTATTAAATCCTATGTGGGCGTTTGTGCCAGACATAGTAGACGCAAGAAATGCTGCCTGACGTCTTTTAAGATGATATGCGAATGGATGATCAAGACCGTTGCAGAAACTGAAACGGTTTACCAACATTCCAGGTCCATGAACCGGTCAACAGAATCTTTAAACAATTTGATTTTTCATCCACGAACGTTTCGCCAACATAACTTTACGTCAGTGAATGCTTTAACAACAGAAAGTGTTGGCCAATGACTTTCCACCCAAATAATATTTGGCTTATAAACTATTCCTGAACAGAACGGTACGTCGGTAAGAATCTCTTGACAATATCTTTCCCCCATTAAGTTTTTGCAAAAGTTATATTTCAACCGAATGTTTACAAACGGTTTCAGTTGCTTATTGCAACTTTAATGGGGAACCCTTAGAATTATTTCAAGGCAGCAAGGCAGACCCTCCCTCACCTATGACATCGCTGACAGTCGCGTCGGAGGCGACTCGGATGCATTTCGTTGCTATCTTCTGCCCGGAGTCTTGGAAGTAGAACCGCATCACGCCGTGGAACTCCAAATTCTGGAACACAAATTGATACTTATTAATTATCAAGCCCAAACCAAGATTAAATTAATGGCATTAATATAAGACAAGTAAATGACGAAGGGAAGGAAAAGCACTTGCCTAGCGTAGATACACAACACCAAGCAAAAAATATTTATATGTACGTTCATGTTTGTTGTACGCTCTTTTAGATGACGTTTTTTGGTTCTAATGAAGGAGAAATCAATTCATATGTTGTTCATTCCGATCGCATCGTATGGCTATAATAAAGTATGTTATGATTTTTTAAAACAATCCTATCCATAAGTAGGATTTTTATTGCCTTAATAATAAAAGCCTATTTCTATATCTACTTCGAAAACATTGTTCTTAAAAGCCTTAGATTAGAAAATTATGAGAATCTCCTCTTATCTTTAACTAAGTCATTCTTCCTGAGATAAGCGACAATGAAGATAACGTGTGCATGCAAAACGTTTATCAAGGGAACCGTTTATTGCTTGACTCATGTTTTGCTTACAAAGACATGATAAATACCTTATCCCGTAAATATAACTGTTTTGTGATGAGTCGAGAATTAGCAATGCAAGAGAGATGTGAGATTACGAAAGTTTGTTAAGATGAAGTGGAGACTGCGCGCGATGAGTTTTGGTTAAATAAACTAACTGCCCTAACTGTTGTAAAGTGTATTTCTTCATTAACTTAAAGACGACATATTATAATAAAGACAATTGTGAAACGGCGCCTGTTCCGTGTGGTTACGGCCTAGAATAGGACCGCTCCATTTCTTCCTGTGGATGTCGTAAAGAGGCGACTGTCCTTAAGCACAAACATCTCGTGCTACAAACTATATTCCAAAGGACGTTAACGTCAGGTAGGCGGCAGGTCGTAAAACTAGTAATAGCCAAATCTTTTTAACTGTTCCGGCTATGTCACGTTTTCGCATGGACTTCGGCATCTTGATCATCTTTGAGACGTGCAAATGCGCTTGGTCCTTGGGTAAGGCGTGCATAATATATTTGACGAAGAAAAAGCGGAAAAGCACACCGCAGGCTCCGGAACTCCATTGCTAAAGATTCAAACAGGAACTTGCCAAGATAAGGAAGTGGAGACTGATACTGTAAAACCACTATTTGGGCTTGCTACTTACAAAAAAGTTTTATATTTATATAACAAATGTGAAAGGAACAGTAGGGAAGGGTCGGCCTCGGCGAATATTCTGCGACCAAATTGTAGACGTTCTAAAAAAAGGAGAGGTAAAAAGTACCCGTAACCGAAGGGCATTTATGAAGAGATTGATGAGTGTAGATGAAGCAAAAGAGGTTTTTCAGGATCATAGAGGTCCATAGTGTCTGCCTACCCCATTGGGAAACAGGCGTGATATTATGAACTCGTATGCATGAATAGAGCTGACTAGCCTTACTCCAGCTCAAGGCAGAAAAGGAAGACAATGAGAAACTATTATTGGAAAGGGAAGATAATGAACGTGAATACGAATTAATGTGTACGAAAAATATTAGACTTGAACAAAAGCTTTCTGAGAGTCTCCAATTATGTGATGAATTAAGCGAGCAACTTAACCGATTGCATTTAGAAGTAGATTCTTTCCGCCAATGCGGTGATACGTATGAGCAAACACTCAGACGTACCTCCGAGTTAGAAAAAGAGCTGGGAGAGGCATATAGACTCATAAGTAGTTACGAGCAAGATGCCCAGTCGCGTCAGTCAGCGGAGGTGTCCAGCCTCTTTGACGAGCTCATTGATAGTGTCCCTGTGCCTCCCTCAACAAATTCCTCAGTAATTGATCTCACTAGTGAGACATCATGCAATAATAATTACTTAGATAATTCAAATGCCATGAGAAGTCACAACAAAGTTAAAAAACATTTAAAAATTTGTAAAAAAATCAAGAAAACCAATAATAAATTAAAGATAAATCTCAGGAAATCATGTTTATTAAAATCCAGTTCATTAAATTGTAAATTACAAACAGAGCTAGACTTATGTAATGAAAAATTGGCGGAAAGTCAAGAGTTGTATGAGGTCAACAGGATTAGACTTGAGTCTCATATTATTAAATTGCAGGAGGACTACTCCTCATTATTTTCTAAGTATAATAATCAACAAAAACAAAATACTGAGCACATGCTGACTGTGGAGAAATTGATTAGCGACAGCAGGTACAATCAAGAAACCCTTGATTTATTAGCTAAGCAATGTACTTGCGGGCAGCTCAACCAGCCCACCATCAGTGTCCCCACACCAGAGCTCTCTCCTTGTGACAGTAATTTGTGCAATAATGTGTCTGATTGCGTTGACCTCATGGAACCTCCATGTAATACAATAGTTTTTTCTGATAGTATGGGTCGCAATATGGGTTGCATGCTTAACACACTTCTTGATAACAATTGTGTTAATTACTGCTTCCCGAATGCAACCTATACCCAAATTTTACATAAAATTAAATTAACCAAAATAAATAGTAAATCTACTGTTGTATTACTGATAGGCAATAGTAAAAGAATAGGAAAAAAAGAAATAATCAGCTGTATGGATTATTTAACTAAACTAGAAGTAGGCAAAATAATTTTATGTGCATTTCCATATATACGTTGCCAGTCTCCAACAAATAATAGAAACATTCACTATCTCAATACTTTGATACATAATATAACATGTCGTTATAGTGATAAATTAGTGTTTTTTGACACCAATAATTTCATAGGTGAATGTGATCTGACAAAAGATAATATTTATCTTTCAAAATATTCTAGACGTAAGATTGCTACGTTAGTAGCAAATAATATTAATTTTTGGACGAGTTTACATTGTAAACGAAAACCTAGTTTTAAGACGCCTACCGATTTACCAGGAATATGTGATGGTAAATCTGTAGACTTGACGGCAGTTTTAAACTGAACATTAAGACAACGGAAAGGCCTCATGAACTAAGAATAGTACATCAAAATTTAGAAGGTTTTTCCGGCAAAGAATTATTAGTTGAATTATTTCTTGAAGAATTGGATGTTGACATTTTATGTTTGACTGAACATTGGCTGTATGAGAGTCAGATGGTGTTCAGCCTAAACAACTATAATATTGTTAGCTGCTTTAACAGGAAGTCTGCTCAGCGAGGGGGTTCCATAATTTTTGTAAAAGATTCTTTCCGTAGCAAAGAGCGGACGGATATTGTCAGACTTTCTGTTGAGCGCGTTTGTGAGGTGACCTGTGCCGAGCTAGATCATCATATAATTATTTGTGTATACAGTCCTCCTAATAGTGATTTTAAAAGTTTTCTTAAAACAATGGACCAGGTACTTAAGTCCTGTTCATCTAGTAAAAAGAATTTAATTGTTTGCGGAGACTTTAATGTTGATATCTTAGTAGATAATCCAAAAAGTACACAATTTCTAAATCTTTTTAAATGTTATGAATTAGTAAACGTATTCTTTGAGCCAACACGAATCACTGCTACATCTGCTACTTGTCTAGACAATTTTTTTAGTAATATTAAATATTCTGTTAAATCAGTTATTAATAAACTGCCTTCTGATCATTCAGGTGTATATGTAGTTTATGTCAAGGAGTCCAAAGGCAAGTCCAGCATTTTGAACAAAGATAAGACTTTTTGTAGGCCGATTACTTCTAAAAATATACAAAAACTAAAAAATAATTTAGATAACAAATTGTTGTCGGTCGTTTACACAGGAAAAAATCCTGACGACCATTACAATAAACTATTTAACGTTATTACCTCAGAATATTCAAAAACTTTGAAACAAAAACAAGTTGTAGTGCATAGAAAATTACAGTTTAGTGAGTGGGCTACTACCGGCATCTACATAAGTAGGAGCAGGCTTTATGACTTATATTCCCAAAAACAATATAATTTTAGTCCTTCCTTTCTAGAATATGTTAAAAATTATTCCAAAATATTTAAAAAAGTTTGTAGACAAGCCAAGGCAAATCGTATAAGTAGAAAAATAAATAATGCTCCTAACAAAATAAAAGAAACTTGGAATGTTATAAATAAAGAAACGGGTAAAAATAAAGCCAAAGAAAATATCTGTCAAATCAAATCTTGTGGTAAGACTATTACTAAAACTGAAGAAATAGTAAATATTTTTGATGATTTCTTTACTAACATTCCTTTGGAACTTACTTCTAATGTGAATTCTAGCCCCCAGCGTGCTGAAGCCTTGCTTAAGAATAATGTTAGGCCTTGTGATTCTAAATTTAAATTTAAGCATATTGGCCCCAAAGATATAATAGATACATTTAAACAGTTAAATTTAAAAAAATCTGAAGACCATTGGGGCATGTCAGTTGCTGTAGTAAGCCATATCATAAATATTATAGCTGCTGATTTAGCTTTTATATTTAACGAATGTATTGATGAAGGCATATTTCCTAACCTAATGAAATGTAGTAAACTAATCCCCTTATTTAAAAAAGGAGAAAAAACAGATCCTGGCAACTACAGACCTATATCTATCCTGCCAGTTTTGAGTAAGGTGTTCGAAAAGATAATGCTCAATCAAATGCTTCTTCATTTTAAGACCTACAACCTTTTCCATAGCCAACAATTCGGCTTTACTGGCGGGAAATCGACCACCGATGCGGGAGTAGCACTTGTTACCCATATATACGACGCATGGGAGAACAAAAATGATGGAATTGGATCATTTTGTGATCTCTCCAAAGCATTTGATTGCGTAGATCATCCGACACTTTTGCTTAAATTTCGTCAATACGGTTTTGATGATAATTCAATAAAACTTATAGAATCTTATTTAACTGATAGGCATCAGACTGTTAATTTAAATGGCATAAAATCGCACGGATCTAATGTTAAGATAGGCGTACCGCAAGGTTCAATTCTTGGACCTTTCCTTTTCTTCGTTTATGTCAATGACTTGCCTTACATGGTTGAGAAGCAGGCTGGCATAGTGCTGTTTGCTGATGACACCTCGCTTATATTCAAACTTGATCGACATAGCACAAACGCTAGCACGGTGAACAGCACCTTGTCTTCCATTTCTGATTGGTTTTCTGCCAATAATCTCATGTTAAATGCGAAAAAGACTCAATGCGTTCGATTTTCTCTTCCGAATGTGAGACAGGGCTGCGTTGACATAATGATAGATGGTCAAAAACTCGATCTTGTTGAAAGTACTACCTTCTTAGGAATTACAATAGACTCGAAACTTCAATGGGGTGCTCATATAACTAAACTTTCAAATAGGCTTAGTTCTGCGGCTTATGCTGTTAGGAGAATAAGACAATTGACAGATGTAGCAACTGCTAGACTAGTGTACTTTAGTTACTTTCATAGTGTAATGTCTTACGGCATACTCCTGTGGGGGAATGCAGCCGATATTCAGACTATTTTTATTTTACAAAAACGGGCAATTCGTGCTATTTACGGGTTAGGATCTAGAGACTCACTCAGAGAATTATTCAAGGAAATAGATATACTTACCTTAGCATCACAGTATATATTTGAAAACATAATGTATGTAAGGAAAAATATTTCCTCATACAATAAAGTAAGCGATTTTACCGATAGAAACTTACGTAATAAGAATGACTTAGTTGCCCCGTTTTATAGGCTTAAAACAATTAATAAGACGTTTATGGGGAACTGTATACTTTTTTATAATAAATTGCCAAAATCGATCCTTGATATGCCAGACAAAAGATTCAAAACTTATGTAAAGAAAGTACTTTGTGAGAAGGCTTATTATAGGACCGATGACTACCTTAAAGACAAAAATGTCTGGCTTGAGCTTGACGCGGGTCCCTCTAAAAGTTTGTAATATAGGTACTCGAAAATGTCATAATTTGGTACATTTTGTACAAACTGAATCTACAACTTGACATTACTTTAAAATTTTGACATTCTAAAAATTAAATTTAAATTATGATATGACATAAAAAACAAAACAATGTATTCTCTGTCCACATTAACTTTAAGTATTAATTTAATTGTGAGTTGACGTCCTTGGAGAAGAGGTGCAGTGCAGTTTGTTACCGCTTCTTCTGCACTAGCGCTTTGGAAGCGGTAGTAAACTTAGCTGTAAGTAACTATTTGACGTCAACAATAGTGCAACAAAATAATGACGATTATTAAGAGATATTTTAAATATCCTATGATAATAAAGATATATTTGATTTGATTTGATTTGAGTGACTACTAACTTCTACCTTCAGGAAAGAAGCAACGCATATAAAAGCAAAAACAATAAAAAGAACAGAAGACGCCATTTTCTTTGCTCACAATGCCAATAGTTCAGTCATTTGCAGCTGCAGTATTTTGGCATACCTGTCGGGTTATTGATGGAGTGACCTCGGCGAAGGTGCTGAATTCGATATTTATAGCTGTGCGTTCTCGGTCATATTTATTTCGGACTGGTTTAACTCAGAGTTTCGAAACTTTGTCACGGCTATTGTTAGTAAACAACCGTACAGTTAGATAGCGTTATTCGTCATGTCACTACGACTATTATTACGTTACGAGGTGTTGTTCTTACATAATTTTTCAAAACTAAAAACGGACTTCAGCCTTAAACTACACAATCGATTTTGACAAAATTTCTATGGAACCACGTGAAAAGTATACCCTATTAAACGAAAAAGAATTTTCCAAAGTCAGGCGTCTTCGAATAATCGGTGAACAAACATTAAAAAAATTATCGTGACGAATTGGTAAACTTCTCCTTTTTGGAAGTCGGGAATCAGGGATCGCAAGACCCAAAAGAATGCTTTAGCAAGACAATGAACCTCATCTCAGATGCAAAACGGCCATCGGAAATAGTGAAAAGCTGTTAGCATCGGCTATTTCGAAAAATTAGGGGTCGTGCCTATTTCCTTGGCGTACTTCTACAACTTGAGCAAGATCAGAAGCAGTTGAGACACTCTACTAAATTTTCTTCGCACTAAGTAAAGCACGAAAGATTTATGGGAGGGAATGGAATTTAATAATCTTTCCAAGATTCGGCAGCCATTTAAATTGGTTTCATCCTTTCTTTTTTGTCATAAAAATGCACTTTAATTAGAACAACGATTAACATTAATTTAAACCTTTATTAAACTTAAAATTCTTAGTAGTTGCTACACCATCAGCATTCATTCCACGGGAAGGGGTATTGTTTGTACATAATGGGATTCCTTGGGATTCGCTCGGCTCGTTGCGCTGCGAAAATAATTATTCATCGTGCAGAAACAATTGCAAGGTGAAGTTGAATAGTCCCAAGTGAATTTGTATTATGCGGACGATTTTAGTTCATTTATAAACCTATCTAACCACATGTTGACTGTTGATGTTATAGAATACATTTTGTACTGAAACACCATCACAACACCATCACTAGTGAAAAAGTGTCAATTTTTCCCACGTCACTGTCTAATACCGAAGAAGACAGTGAGAAGTGAATGAGAAAAAGCTATAAAAATTCCTTCAATCTCAGTAGTTCCAATGTCCAGATCCATCATGGATCTAGTGAGATATTATTTTCTCAGTAGATCCAAGTTTTTACAGTGTGGATCTACTGAGAAGTATTTTTCTCGCTAGATCCGGTAACCAGATCCATCATGGATATAGTGAGATATTATTTTCTCAGTTTGACTGAGGTTTTATCAGCGAGTTTATTCGTCCTAATATTGTGCAATGTACATACTGTCGGCGGCAGCACAAAGACAGCTTCTTTAGGGTCTAGGCACTATTTGGACAAACAAAATGTAATCATATTTCTTTACTAATAATAACGAAGCAGCAAAATACATCATCCCAAGCTAGATGTATACACATCATCAAGCACTTGTGTAGTTGTTCTAATCTGATGCTAAGCTCTCGTGCTCTTTGTTTGTAGGTTAACGAGCGATAACGGAGATCCAACGCAGAGATAAGCGGAAGTAACAGTGCCTAATATAACTTTACCACCTGTAAGACGACGTTAATGGCCATGTTAAATACCACGTGTCAACAGGTGTTCATAAACTTGTAGCTTTTTGCAGTATTCACAAGTTTGTCTGTTTATAATACTGACATTGATTGCGCTGGACCACTAATTGTAATATTTAAACTTAATTTTGCAAAAGTTTCCGTTACCTGCTATAACATAAATCTATAACATAATTTTAATTGAGTTGTATGATATTTTATAAGTAGATTATGCTTACATATTACATATTTTTACTAGTATTTTTTACTATAAATGTAATATGTATGTATTGTAAGAAAATATTTTATCAGGAAACTCACAAACCTCATATAACAAACTTCTTATTATTTACAGTTACTACTATCGTATTACTACTAGGTGGTTAAGCTAAGCTTCCCCTAATTAACACAGTAAGGTATATAAAACTAATGAAATATAATTATCTAGGTTCAGAACGTCAAAACCAAAAAAGAGGTTTTAGTAAAGGTCAATTCCTATGTAATGACCAGTGACGTCCCAACTCAACTAAAGGTGCAAATAGTAATGAGTGGTTACTAAAAACAACCTATTTCTTGCTAAGGGCAGCGCGTGCCTCAACTCACAATAAAAAATGAACAGAAAACTTACATTTATCAGCATAATAACTTTTTTTCATAAAAATATGTAGGAATACAAAAAAACAAGTTTTGGCGATACACTGCCACCTTTTTGTTATAAGTACCTTCTTACACTTTTTAAGTATTTAAAACGTATGTTTATTTATTATAACAGTCTCATGTACGTACACGGTGAGATTTTGGAGTCTTTAATGCACCTTGCACCCAGATGTAATATGGGGCGTTGTGGAACAAAGAGCAACACGCGTTTCTCAAATTCTCTTAATTGGTCGCGTTCGCCAACCAGCAGTTGGATGCTAGAGCAGCTAGAACGACTTTGTATAAGTTGTCACTTACGTCCCTTCCTTATTTTGCAGTTAAGTCGTGAACGCAAACGATGCCATACAAGTCAAAGGCACGGTTAAATATTGTTAACATTTCCTTGGCAAGTGTATTAGTGTACGCGAGCTGGCACGTACCACACATACGTTACAGGGTTTCATTTCTAGCACGGTGACATTATAATACGTACCTATAACAGTTTTGCCTGAGAGCTTAGACTTTTCATAGATCCATACATCACACAACTGATACCTATCAGTTGTATCATACAGCTAATTCAGGCATTATATGACCTAATTTACCTCGCGATTAAAACTCATCCAAAATAGACCGCTCTGAAAAAATATTGTGGCCGGTGCACAACATAATTATCACGACCCTCATGGTATGTAACCCGACAAAGAAGGCTAAAATGATAAATCCAGCTCTGCTAAGAACGAAATCGATATACCACAAGTTAACATTTCCCGAAAACTATACCAATTTCAAACCAAAACTCTAGCGGTATTGCGTATTCTGTTTCGCTACTCCTAAGCAGATAAACTCTTTCCGCTGGGAAACATACTTCGTGAAAAGTTATTTCCAGTCTGGTTCCTAATATTGCAGGCTTGATCACCTCATTATCCGAAAAGAAAGATGATTCCGTGTTTTGGAAGGCACGTATAAACTGTGGGTAAACCTATCCAAGGATTGGTTCTGGTCTACGCTTTGGTTTGCAGAGGTCGCTCTGTGTAAAAACCAGTAACCTCGTCAAATCACCTTGGTATAGGTAGCGGACCCCGGGCTCTGAAGCGTTACCGCTGAGCAAACGACCGAGAATACGCTCGGATGATGACGAGCCCTAAACTTCTAAGCAAATAAGACTACAGAGGTACCAACATAACCCCTTTAAAAAGCTTACGATACCTAAAAGACCGTATTTCCATGAACTACCAAACTTTGTCCTCAGGCTGACGTCAACCTAAACATATCTACGGCTATAAATTACATCTCTCATTGCGGGCAACTCGTTACGCGCACGTACACTGTCGGTCGTTAAAACCTGTGTTAATTATCTCAGATTAGTACGACTTCCTTCCTACAAGCAGGTGTAAAGTAAACAGTGTTGTCTCTCTAAGCCTACACTTAAAGCACGCGATGCATACATCCGGAATCTTTACCTCAGTTCACCCTCTCCTTGTATCATCTAATGCTATAATATGATCTTATTATTTGTATTTCCGTGGAAATTATTTTTACGAGATGGATTCTCTAAAGACAAGTCTACATCCACCAAAATATTAAAGAGTAAAATGCTTCAGGTTCCATCAAATAAAATTATAAAAAAGTGGTTTACTTTATTTTTTGCTATGTAATATGAGCTTAATTTACTAACTTTTATTGGGTTTCAGCCATTATCTTCTATCCATTTATGTATATTACATATTATATTAAAATTAATTTATTGAAGTGAAAACTTCTTTAGCGGCGTTGTGCAATTTTTTGGAATGGGTAAAAAATCTTAAAACTCGCGTCAGGACCACGTGTCCTGATCGAAAATTCGTAAGACGGCGCAGGGCGCTTGCGCGAATGTTCGTGTGTGTTTATGTTACGTTACGTTCGTGTGTGTAATGTGTCATGCTTGTGACATTTGTGACAGACTGTGGTTCAGAAAAGATTTGAAATATTTTATACTGATAATTAAAGCAATTCGTGCAAAATTATTCCCTAACCATTCCAAAATATCAAAAATGCACAACGTTAATATTCAAGTTTTCACTTCTGCCGGCACTCCCAGAGTGCAACCCGTCGTTTTTTTTTTAAGTCATAATTAATAACTCCGTAATATTGCATTGTAAATTTATAAACCTATAGGAGTCCGGACAGTGGTGTGATGTCATATGTGAGAGTACCTAGGTGTGTAATATTATCTTGCAAGCTGGTACCAGGGGAACGAGTATGTCTAACTGTAAAGGAGGCAACGAGTGTACAACTGTATAGAGTAATAATAGAATATAGCGTCTCAGTTAAGATAGGCCAGAAATGAAACTGCGATTGTACGTCTGTCAGTTTCTCTGTCCCACTGTTCTCGACTAAAGGTCGTATTTTTCAACTAATTCTCGTGAAATTTTGTAAACGGGTTCAAAAATTATATCGTCGTATTGTCAACTCCGTTTTTCGATTTTTTCAATATGGCGGAAATATGAGGGTTGGAACATAAAAATATCATATTTCGTTTTTTTTTTTAAATTTTCCTTTTTTTTATTTGAAAGCGTATACTTGTCAGGTCGTCCCATAGAAGTTTTATCAGAATCGATTGTGTAGTTTGGACGTGAAGTCACTTTTGAGTTTCGAAAAATTATACGCATATAGTATAAATGCTAAAGGCTGCACATATTATGGGTTAACTTCCCTACAATCTTTTTGTCTTCTCCTCCTCCCCGTAAAAATGTCACAGTCCGTACCTCGTTGGGCTCGCTGAGCTCGAACAGGTCGAGGCGGTTGGCGTTCCACTGCTGTATCATGTTGCGGAGCGCCTCGCGCTCCAGCATGCGCTTGTCCGCCGCGTCCATCGCGTCACCTCATCAAGTCCGCCTGCAATTAACAAAACATACATTTTGTAGTGCGAAACAGCTGGTACTTATCTATATCTATACATATAATAAAACAGTAAAAAAGTGTGTCTGTACATTGGATATATTTTTTAAAAAAATATTAGGTTCGATGGAGACATAGTGGTAGAGTAAGGTCCGGTAGTACGTGTCGGAATCAAATTTAACTTTTTTGTTATATTAGCTGTTTAGCCTGGGCAACATATAGGGTATATAGTCCAGCTAAACTATTAAAAATATAAAAATGACGCCTTAGCAAAAGTTGTTCAGCCTGATGAGCATTTCCCGGAGTCATGATGTTCACGCGAATGAAGTCGCGGGCTTCGGCTAGTAAGTGAATAATAAAAGATGCCTCGGCCCAGTTGGGAAAACTGAGATTACGCCCGCGATTTTATAAAAAAATAGATTCTTTCGATCTTTCTCTTTTGCAAAGGACATTGTCGCAGGTCACTTTTTATAAAATAAGTTTGGATAAGTTGGGTGATATGATATTCCAGATTTAAAAAAAAATACCTAAGCTCAGTATGTAAACAGTAGTCCCCAGGCTCACAGCAATACAGCCGGAATTCATCTGGAAATACGCTGAGATGAGAGAAAGAGAAGGTCAGTAGTATTGGGACAAATATGAAATCGATTGAACCTTTCTACAGTAAATGTTAATGCTGTAAAAAATTTCAATCGATTTTCAATGATACTTTATTAGAAAAATTTCGCAAAGATAAAAGCTTTTACTTTCGCCAAAATAGCAATCACGAGTTCACTCGAAAGAGCCTCTCGATTCTCGGCAGACGGTAGACGATGTCGAACAATAGCGGAGCCGACGGGCCTGATGACTCAATCGGCCATTATCATCGACTCGTGTGAAATCTCGGCCCATAACGATCTAACTGTTGCGCACGGTAGTTCTGGTAAATTATTGGTTTGCTTTTGGTTCTGATTGACGCGTGTGATCGATGTACAATGACCGAAATGATGTTTGGAGAAAACATGGAAGTACATTTGTAAAAAACTTTTGATTGTTGGAATAAGAAAGACAGGAAGTAGATATAGTGTCAGTAGCAAAGACTGCGGTGTGTACCCTTACCATCAAAGCCGCGGCCATTTCTCTTGAGTGTGGTTTAACATAATTTTTTTCCGGAGCGCAAGTGAAAAAGAAAATGCCGGAACCGGAAGCAATCCGATGTACAATATGATTCAGGGAGATATGAAACATGATTCTGATAATGAAAACTATCTCCTAATCAAAATCACTCACTAGAAAGCGCAAAGTAGAACGCAAACAGCTCGTAAAAATATAGAGCAGTGCAACAGTGTAAACGTCAATAGAATGAAGACGTGTAATAAGACAAAACTAGGAAGAAGATTTGATAAGACCTAATAAGACTATTACTAACAGGGATAAAAACTATTCACAATTTAAGTTTGTGATCACACCACCCACCAAAGATATGAAGCTAAATTACAAGGGCTGACCCCAAAATAAAATTGAAATAGCCAGGAACAACACACCACACACTATCAGGGTTTTATACCTAAATTATTTATTTATACCTCATTACCCAAAAGCCACTCTTGGCATGATGCTGGGCGTAAAGGCAAGATAGTGATGAGCTGCTAGCCGCATCGCCTATTGACAAGATTTAGATTCTTGACATCTTGATCGCTTTTTACAAACTGCGTGAGAAGAGAAGCAGCTGGTACATTCTACGTTTTTTCTATTCTCCTAACCTTTCATGGAAGTAAAGCCAGGAACAAGATAAACAGAAAAATAGGGCTAACTCTTGATGTTGACATGCTAAATGTACCTAATAAGACCATTACTAACAGGGATAAAAACGATTCACAATTTAAGTTTGTGATCACACAACCCACCAAATATATGAAGCTAAAATACAAGGGCTGACCCCAAAATAAAATTCAAATAGCCAGGAACAACACACCACACACTATCAGGTCTTTATACCTAAATAATTTATTTATACCTCATTACCCAAAGGCCACTCTTGGCATGATGCTGGGCGTTATGGCAAGATAGTGACGAGCTGCTAGCCGCATCGCCTATTGACAAGATTTAGATTCTTGACATCTTGATCGCTTTTTACAAACTGCGTGAGAAGAGAAGCAGCTGGTAAATTCTACGTTTTTTCTAATTTCCTAACCTTTCGTGGAAGTAAAGCCAGGAACAAGATAAACAGAAAAATAAGGGCTAACACTTGATGTTGACATGCTAAATGTCAGTACATCAGGTAATGAGAACCTCCAACGACCACGTAGTGACACACTAGAAAGCCCTCGTAGAAAGCAGAGCTCGTAAAAATACAGTGCAACTTTGGAATGTCAATTGGTCGTGAGTCGTGTTTGTTATTGCCACTTTCGTCAAGTGGGCTGGCGAGTGGCAACTTCAGTCATTGTTTATGGGCCGGTGTTATCTGTCCCGAACGCGAACCGTTAGGAATTTGGTGGATAACTACTATTTGTGTAATAAATTCACCCCATTATTTCTGGCAAATGGCAACTTCAGTCATTGTTTATGGGCCGGTGTTTTCTAGCTCGAATTCGAATCGTTAGGAATTTAGATTTGTATAGAATTTTACTCTTACAAGTGATATATAACTTTTTATACTGTAAACCCTACTAATAGAAATTTTAATCAAAATTGGTGGAAACTCTACTTGTGGCAAATTATATGTTTATATAATGTCGCTGACTATCCACTTTATTGTTATATATAGTTCGAACAGCAGCAACGTTAAAGATATAAAAATAATGTGTTTTGAAATAATGTGTTACATTCAATGTCAATTTCACATTCAACACTAGGTACTAAACGTAATAAACGCGTGACATAACAAATACAATGATTACGATAAAAGATAACAACTGGAATGAGTTTCTAGCATTCAGAGATGTAATTATATGATTCAATTCATCATCACCAACAATAAAAAAAATCAGGGCAATGATGATTTAAACAACAAACAAATAGCCAAAACATCCTCAATCAGTCTACAAATAAGGCTAGTTTTGATTAGAGACAAAATTAATATTGGTGATTGTAAGTTCAAATTGATTAGATAAATATAGTCATAACATAACAAGCATAGCTAGCGTTGCCAGGCGTCCGGATAAAGCCGGACACAGTCAGGCTTTTTGGTTGCGTGTCCGGCCAAATTAGAGCGTGTCCGGCCTGTCCGGCTTTTGTTAGGCTTTTTACATTTCATGAACGACCAAGCGCCGAGCGCGGCCGAGCGCAAGCGAAGAGAGTCGAATGTCGCGTCGGTCGCTCACGCAGGCTGAGGGGCGCCCCGCCGCCGCCTGTCGCCCGCCCCCCTGCGCTCTGTCCTTAATGTTCATTCCTCGATTGATAGCGCACGTGCCGTACGTTGCGTTGCGTGGCGGCAAGATTTATGATAATAATCAAAAAAGCTTGGTTTTTTACATACATTTTTTTTGTTGTATCTAATGCTGAGACAAAATCCTCAATAATGTAGGGTGTCCGGCTTTTCTACCCAAATGTCCGGCCAACTGGCTGGTCTGTCCGGCTTTTAGGTTTGGCGACCTGGCAACCCTAAGCATAGCCTAAAATTTATCTTAATCTCTATTATCATTATAACTCCGGTATGGAAAACTACATCATACATACCGTAAACATTACGTAACTATTTTGTAATTCTGAAACATTATTCTGAAAGAAATCAATTTGTCTACTAGTCAGAACCACAGCCCAATTATATATAATTCGCTATAAAACCTGTGCATCTTAAGAAAACAATAAAGATCAGAACGTGATGAGTGGTAAAACTCGTTCGGCAATTGTCTGCATCTGTTTCAAAGCAGTGACAAAATTGACTTTATAAGATGAGATACCTAGCGTATCGCCTCAACTTATTCACCACTAGCTAAAGCCCGCGACTTCGTTCGCGTGCACTTTATGTCTCTAGAAAATGCTCATCAGGCTGAACAACTTTTACTTAGGCGACATTTTTATATCTCTTATAGTTTAGCTGGACCATTATGGTTCTGCATCAGGCGTTTCATTTTCCAAAATCATTTATACCCTTTATGTTGCCCAGGCTCAATAGCTATATAACAAAAAAAGTTGCATTCGAATCCGTCCAGTATTTCCGGAGATTAGCGTGTACAAACAGACAGACATTTTTTTTAAATTCTTACTCTATTACTATGTCTCCATCGCCCCCAATATTTTTTTTGGAAATATATTTAATGTACAGACACACTTTTTTTACTGTTTTATTTTATGTATAGATATAGATTATAGATCGCACTAAAACAAATGAATCTAGATCAGTACCTACATGGTGAGCGATGAGAACCGCGTCCTCTGTCTGCATCTGATACACGTGGCCGCGTGACCTAAATTCTTGATTACCATCAACCAGCGTTGCCATGACCACCGCGTTTGATTCAACAGTGCAATAGAGGGAAGTCGAATTAAAAAGAGTAAGTTCGGTCATCCTCAATGTTGGGTTCCGTAACGATCCCTTTGAGTCAATAGTTTCACAGCGGAGAGTTCTGTAAAAAATTAACGTTTCGATTTTCCGTAATTCTTGTAGTCATCAAGATCTAATGACTAGGGCCCGGGTATTTTTACATCGGGGGGCATCATGTAGGTTTTGCTTAGATATCTATTCATTTACCGACATCAATGAGCGTAGCTATATTATGGCCATGGCTACCACATCAGTTTTGCCGTGTTGATAGAAATAAATTGTCTAAGTGCAAATTAAGCTCAATGCAGGGTTCAGAAACATTTTTAAGCTCTTGCTTCATAACTATGTAATTTACAACTATTATCAACGACTACTATACTATTTACTCATGTAGAGTATGACTAACCGCTTGTTTACTATGTGGTTGCTTTATTTAAAAATTTATTGTCACAACACAATCGTATATCTCGTTCGATCATTGTTTTCAAAAAAAATTCTAGGCTACTTATATCTGGTAAACTACTTCCATAAGCAAGAGCATCTAGTAGTAACTTCACAGTACGTAACACACTTTTCTTAGTAGTGCCAAATTTTATCCGAAAAAAAAATACAAACAACAAGACAGAGAATCAGATATAAACAATAAGAAATCTGTTCTTGAATTTTTTAGCTCTGGAACCCTAAAACCACAAGCCATTGCTTCGCTTCAGCGGCATATTTTGTAAACGTGAGGACATCGACATCGACAACGATTACATCAACTGCCAAAAGAAAATGATAGCTATCGAAACTCTGCTATTAGTGACTCGGAGGTTTCACGAACCCTCATTATTATACGAATGATGTCTTATGGTTATATATGTATATGTTTTGGTTTATCGATTGTTTACTATTCTAGCTTGACTGTAGCACTAAACTGACGGAAAGTGGTCGATTGTGTCAACACGACGCGATTATATGTATAGCTATCGCTTGAATGCTTCAATGAAAATGTTACATCGATCTGATTATATTGTTTCCTTTTCTCAAATAGGTTCCGAATTAAAGGATTTCAAGAATGCAACATCCCGATTATGTATTTACGGCTGATAAATATCAGGTGTCACTTATTGACCCTTCCCAGTGCTGGATAAGTTTTCGCGACATATTCTTGAGCAAGATTCATTTCCTGTCAACCTAATTATGTCACCTAACCAAGTGCTTTCCTTATTCAATAAAAAAGGTAACACTGGTCTATTCCTTTGCCTTAGCCACAAGTAGACGGATATGGGCTGATTCTATAACGATGAGTGTGACCCTTACATACTTCAACTTTGAGCAAGTTGAGCTTTGTAATGACCGAAAGAAATAAAATGTTATATTATTTTATTATAATAGACAGTGACATTACCATGGCTTACCTTAAGTGTACACAAATAAACGATCTCGGCGTAGAAAGGTTAAACACGTGAACCGACTGATTGGCCGTAAAGTTCCCAGTGTTTACCGCTGGTGAGGATCTGGGAACTTCGCTGGTGACGCCCCGGCGGGCCATGTGTTTACGTTATAAATACTGCACGCGCCTGTGTAGGTGCGCCGGCGCATGATAGATGCCAGAAACGCCCACCTACACCGATTTTCAGTAAAATTGTGATATTTGTAATATTTAAAAATGGTGACGATAATTTTATTTGATTGTGACTAGACTGCGGTCTAGACAAACAAATTTGCTGAATAGTTCGCGTATCTTGCATATTTGTTTAATTTTTCTGCAGTAAATTTTACATAGAAACTACATGCTTGTATGTTTCAGGATGGGTCAGTGTTATGTGTATGACTGATAATGATAATATTTCCAATCTGAACGCTTCGTAAAAAACCGTAGAAATTCATCAGCAACATTGGCATACTTAGGTAAACAGTAGAATTTCATCGTTTAGTAGCCAACTTAGGTAAATCAAAAATGTAAATTATGTCAATTTTTTAACAACAACAAGAAGGTATCAAATCAGTAGACATACGAATAACATTCTCGTTTTTTTTTTGTTTATATCTTTGAATTAAGATCCAGCAATTTGTAACATGGTCCATTGCACGCTGGTAGAAACAGTTTTTACCAAATACCGAATTAAAAAGAAAGTCCTGCCGATTCGTGCCATTTGTATTCCAATCATTGTTCAAGCATGCGCATGATCTATCTAGTTGTCACACTTATTTGATCATGAGCGAGAGCACTTGAATGTATGACAAAAATATGAATCATATCATGTTTCATTTGAATTCAGCATCCATCACTAATTATAACGATATTGTTTCTTTGTAAAAGGTTAACACTTTTTATAGGATACAAATCAGAACACTCAGAAAAAATCTAAATTAAAAAATGCGCGTCTAAGTCTCCGGTAACAGGAAGAGGCTTTTTTTAAAAAATGCTATGGAACGCTTGGTCCTTCCTTTCAACGCGAGGTAATTCGGATATTATATGACATACGACTAAATCTACTGTCTACCCCGTTAATAGTACTTAAGACGCGATAGTGCATTTATTTGTAAATTTTCTTCTTGTCAAGTTTTACTGAACGTCATGTTTTACAACTTCGTTTCAAAAATTACTTTGAACAAAACAACGATTAGCAAACCTCACAGTGAGACTCCGGAGTTAAATGAACATAGGATAAGCTATCATGTTTTCATCTATCACGATCACGCCCCACATTTCGGCTGCGCGGAAAACAAGCCCAGCGTAATTTACGCTAGTTTGAGCTTTATTGGTGACGCAACAAATGCACAGCTGCACATGTTTGCTGGGCTTCGTCATCACAAAAACTTTGTAAGTGCAGAAAGAAAGCTCACACAAAGCACGAACTATCCACGCGAGAACAATGATGGCTGTATTGTGTTGTGTGGCAAAAGATCATTACTACAGTACTAATCAGTTATCACTTGATTACCCAGTCTCAATTTCAAACACCTTTGGTTTATGGGAAACGATACTTTACCAACATTATCCTGCTCTTAGAAAAAAAAAACAAATCTACGTACAATTTTTCCTACTTTGGTAGCCAGCTCAAAAGTTTAAAGACATAAGGGTAGCTAAACAAAACGTCTTTTTATTTAGATTTTATTGGAATAATGAGTGTTGACGATGCGAAAGAAGTTTGTTAGGATCATAATATCTGCACTTGTTATGATCCTAACAAACTTCTTTCGCCTAATCCTACGACAAAAAGGCATGATAAAATGTATGCGTATTGTTATTTAACTTCTATACTTTCAATGTTACGTGGTGCTGTATGCACTGCATTCGTTTAGGTTTCGCGTTACCGAGAACGTGCACCAATTTGTATTTTCATCTGAGTTTGTTAGTGTTGTGTGTCGGAAGCCGAAACTCGTGTTATGGTTGTTACGCTTCCGCTGTTTGTAACTTACCCGAGGCCTACATTGGGCGAGCTGACTAGCAAGTTAGTAGACTAGACAGTTTTGACATTGACTTTTCTTTTTACCTTACCACATTCCAATTTTCTTACTATCCCTAAAATAAAATTACTTGTTACTTATATTTGAAACAAGGTAAAAAAATTGCATAGATTTTGGCACAGTTATAGAGAGTGACAGTACTGATCGAAGCTCATGAAGCAAAAGCTGATAAAGAGATCACAAATATGGCTTTCACTGATGAAACTAGACAAAGGAAAAACTTGAAACGAAGGTAAGCCAGGATAACGACTGTACTACAAGTACTGCAATCGTTTCAGAATACGCAGACCGAAGACAATCAACCGTCAGTCTTCTTAAATCTCGACCAATGTGACTACATTTCACTTCTCTTACCCTGGAACGAGGAACTGTTCCACATGGATCGGCGACTAGTAAAAATAAACACGCAACTGAACTAAATCGGTAATAAGCTACCAGTTACAGCTGCTGCCCGTTCGCACTAAGCCAATAAATCAATCCTGTGCATCATAAGTATCATAACATAACAAACTTTACGAAACATAACCCAAACATCGACACGGAAAAATAAAAATCGTACAGCACATTGTCAAAATACAAGTTACAGATGTATTGCTTTAAACAACTGATGCAAGTACAATGACCCATTACTATAGTAACATGATGATAACAGGTCTAATAAAGCCACCTACGAACTCTTCATTTGCTATCTCCCAACAAAAATCTTCGGGTCGGCCTCCAATTCAGATCTAACAAGCTTATCCTAGTCTGTGAAAGTCTTTGCTAAGTAGACCAGGAAATAATGGTGCGTACGTACCTATTGCTAGTTCTGCCTGTTTAATGTAGCAGCAAAAAGTCCTTGTTACAGTAGAAAGTCTTCAACTTCAACGACTGAAGATTGGCATCGAAATTTTGCTTGAGAAGTCTGCCAAATCCGTAAACAAATGCGCAAAATTAAATTTTATGAACAAGACGAAACGGAAACTAGTTATGTCAGTGAAATAATAACAAGCAATATGTCGAAACAGAAACAAAACACAAGGAGTTGTCAATAGCCGCGGAGCTTCACGGTTGGACGCCGACCTTGCCTCTTCCTGTCGCGGCGCCACCGCTAGAGCGTACCTAGGTATACAATCACACATTTCAAATAGAGCAAACAACAAAACATATTGATGAAGACCCGTTAGAACATTGCTAGCTTTCTGTAAGTAAGAAATGTCGGCTTTTCAAGAGCCCTTTAAAGATTACAAAGACTTTAACATGAGGTTCGCAAATTTTTGAAAGAAGGACTTTCGGTGAATTCCGTTATACTTAAACTATCCCAAGTTAAAGTATAACCGAATTCACCGAACTTCAACATTTCGGGGTCCAGTGATGCCCTCATTTAAAAGAAATTATTTGAAAGGAACCGGAGATATCATTCAAAATGTGTCTTGATCAAGCCCTTGCTAACCCTTCACACTATTTTATGTACTACTTCATTAAAGTGGAAACTGGAAACACAAGTTGCGCGAGTAATACCTAACTTTCAAGTGCACCACACAAAGCGTTGCAAGTTGCAAACAATGGGCCATCCGAACGCCTACGCTAAACATCAACCATCAACAATCAAGTTTCCACTAAAATGACACACGCGGCAGACGGATGGTTGCTCTTGCTGATCTTAGTGGGATTCTAATTCATAGCTTTTCTTCAGGAGGTACAAATTTCGCGTGTGAATGTAAAACATCCAAAGGGCAGCTGGATAAACTTGATTGCGCCGCGGTCTTCTTGTTAGAACATAGTAGCTCTTTGTCTCCTAGAAGCTATTATTTTCGCCGTGTGTGTGTGTACCAGTCGCTGCGCAGTATTAATTAATTTCATATTTCTAATTTTGCTCTCGAGAACACGATCTTTTAACTTGTTTGAAATAATTTTCTTCCGCGTATCCGACGCCGCACCGTCTCTCAGGCAACCGGAAAGTGTGTGGGTGTGAGGGGCTAACAGAGTGCGTGGGAACGCTTCGTTAAAATAGAGTAATGGTGCAAAAACCGCGACCCCTGCAAGTGCATAGGGGCGAAACAAGTGCCGCTATTGCATGCTGCGGTGCGCTGCGACCCTCGCGATGAAGGGGTTCCAACCACTTCACTGCCATATGCTGATATGCGATAGCACTTAAGACTTGTTTGGGATTTTATGAAGATGTCAGCCAGTCTTAAACTGAAGATTGAATTACTGCTCTCTTTGCGAATTGAAACTCAAGTGTTAGGCACTTTGTTGTAATTTTATTGTTTTATTTACCTCAGTTTTTTTTATATATATTCGTTATAAATGCAATGGTTTATAATATTTTATTGCTATTTTGTAACAAGTAAAGCCTTGAACTTAAACGTAAAACTATAATTTGCGAGTCTATTATATTCAAAAGCTTTAGAGCTTTGAATAATAATAATACGATGACATCATATCCTAACAAGGTTTTATGATGCATTGAAATGCATACCAATGGAGCTAAAATAGATTAATTTCAAGGACAGTTTCGTTTTATCTTCCATTAATCAATCAATACATATAATAAACCAGTAAAAAAAAATGTCTGTACATTGAAAATGTTTTCAAAAAAAAATTAGGGCGGTGGGAGAATTTTTTTCTGTCTGTTTGTACACAAAAAAATTCTCGGGAAATACTGGACGGATTCAAATAAAATGCATGAATAAAATGCCTGGGCAACATATAGGGTATGATTGATTTTGAAAAATGGAACACCTGATGCAGAACCATAATGGTCCAGCAGTAAAGTTGTTCAGTCTGATGAGCATTGTTTGCTGAGGTACAAAAATCGGAGATCTGGAACTCCTGATGCTTAACCAACAACATGTGTTGACAAAAAATCGACGTTCATCTGTTGTGGAAATCTATTAACAATATGAAATAAAATACGCGAACGAAGTCGCGGGCATCAACCGATGATAAATAAACCAGTTGTAAGAGCGATAATGTTGCGTGACATTTTTCTATGCAGATTGCCTTATCCATTCGTTACGGTCTTCCACTCGTTAAGACGAAGAAGAATGTCAGAATTCAACTTTCAGGGAAAAATCAAACTGAATCACGAATGACATCTAAATGAAGTCTCTATCTATTCAGAGTTTCTTCCGCAAATCGCTTTTAACTAGAAACAGTTACTTTAAGATCTTCATGTTCGTGACAACTAAGAGTATGGCTTTGTCTTCAAGGTTCCTGGGTTTTTCAGTGGTATTTTTGACACTATCTGTCTCTTACTTTCCAATAAAAGTTTTTACATGCTTTCAAAGCATCAACCATCCAGATAATAATGTACAAGTACATGGTATCAACCACGAAGTGTTAATCAATAACTTCATATACCATTAACCATATACCTTCATATACTAACTCAAAATACCATTCTGTATTTTCGAGGCATGACTTTGACTCTTCATCACATCACACATTAAATAGGATTAGCTAGTGAAACGACAACTGTTAAAACTATAAGTATCTTGTTTGTAACTCTGCCAATATCACATAAAACTTTCAAAATTCCATAATCTTATATACTTTCAAAGCATCTAACATCGAAATAATCTATGTCTTCATAGATTATTTCGATGTTAGATGCTTTGATCAATCAATCTCAGCTTTGGTCAATCGATAAATTCTTCTGAAAAAAAAAGGTTAACAGAATATACTGTTCTTCATTTCAAGAGTTGTCTCTCAATAACACATCAATCAGACTGGATTTGTTACTGATTCACAGGTATGGCACTTCATACAAACGGAGCAGCATATATACCTAATACTATGTACTACAAACGAAACAATCCGTCCGTGCACACGTCAAATGTGTGAGTTAAACAATCAGGGTCGCCACCACAGAATATGTTTCTTTGCTTACCTGTTTTTATCACTCGGAAATCTATAAAATTTTCGTTATTTATTGTTTTCCGTGGATAAACAATGATAATGTGCGCAGTTTCTCACCATTATAATTCAATAATCCTAAGTGCCTCGCGTAATGTCAACGTGCAACTACCAATAACCCTGTTTTACTGCCACTTACACCTCACAATAACGGGGGAAGGGTTGCGGGGTCGCCAGATTGCGGGGGACGGTGCGAGTTTCCGTTCTGTATGTAATACTATTATTAATTCTGTGACCGATTATAAGTAATTCGTCGATGGTATAACAACTTTTTAAAACTATCTTGTTTGCTATGCCAAGATTACATATGCCAAGATTAATCAAAAATCCATCAACCCGTGGTTAAGATTGCTGACTACATATATTATTAATATTAGTTTCTTTTACAAGCTTTTTATTTAGTTTCACCTGTCCCGTTGTTTGTCTGTCTGCCTGTCTGTAATCAAATCTTGCAAGCTACTACGCGATATCTTAGAGGAGCACTTAAAACGTTTAAGTTCATTGTTTTAGATCAGATTGATTAAAAAAAAGTTCTATTTTAAGCCAAAACTTCTTTCGGCGCCTTATGCATTTTTTGAGATGGGAAAAAAATAAACCGTTGAACTCGTGACACTGTTACCGTAACCGACACCAAATTTTTCCTTCCGTCAGCACTCCCGGAGTACCACTGTTTTTTTTTAAATAATTACTTGTTACATTCAAAAGCCAGGATATCGGTGTATGGAAAGAAATGCAAACAATGACGACTTTTAGCTGCTATTGCTTGAAGTAGTTTGCCATGGCCTTTTGCACGATATTGACATTGCATATATTTTGATAGATAGAAATATATCTGCCTGAATCAAGTGCTTCTTGCTCCGAAACCTCTTCGATAATGATAACAAACACGGCTTTGTGTTCCCGCTACCCATTAGACTGGATTACCCAGTGGCGTGCGATAATTCTAAGTAAGCAGTGGAACGAGATTTTTGTAACGGTGCGGTGCTAAATTAGCGTGCAGCTCTACGATGGCGGATGCGATTCATGCGACATTCATAATCGCATGCTCTGCTTCTAGGGCTGTCTTCAGTTGGCGAAATCTCTAGAAAGCAAGTATAGTATTTAGTAACATATAGAGGTTGCTTTATGGCGGATGCCACTTTGAGACTTAGGCAAATCCAGGGTTATTTACAAGTCACAACATCTAGCTAAAACGCCTATGTGTTTGTTTTTCGTGTGTGTAATTGGCCAACACTGGTGTCAGATTTTTCAGGCTGCCCAAAAGGATCTGACATAGCTTTCTACGTGCCTCCCGAAGCACAGACGAGCTCAAGATTTTTTTTATGTTATGAAAGCGCTAGTAATGCGCACTTCTGCTGAGCCACTGAGCTTCTCAGCTTCCTAAGATACTTATCTCAGGAGAGCAGCCTGTGGCCGCTTCCCAGTCGCCACATCGATGTCGCTCGCAACTTACGATCTCTGCGATACGGTCTTGACGAAGACTTAGGTATTAGTTGTGACTTCGAAAGGGAACTGTTGACGTCAGCGTGGCTAATATCTGTTTATGCAGAGTTAACTCCACCACTTCCACCGACAATTAGAAAAACGTCTTTTGCTGTCAAATTTCAAACCAAAACCTGACAACATCTATCATAATAACTGGGAGCCTACAGGCTTAAAGATCCTACAACATACAGAAGAAAACACTGTCGACACACGCGAGATTCCAGCGACCGCCATTTAAGCACCTCTCATAATCCTAAAGGATCATGAAACATTAGCTGATACGACTGATAGCCCTGTACCATAGTCTAACCCGAGTTACGGGAATCGTGAAACTCGAGTGCGATCCGGTCGACAATGTCACGTATATGGAATGCACAGAAGTGGCACAGAACGTTTCTTTGTTAGTATGTAAACTGTGCTACAATATACAACAAAGATATATGTACAAGTCACTAAAAAGAGTAAAGTGAGCCATGAACTCGTAAACCAAAACTTTATTAATTTTAAGGATTTATTCTGTTGGATAGATTTTTATCGGTACGACTTGGCGGATGAGGGCTAGGCGAAAAAAGTGTAAGATTTATCCGTCACAAACTTTTTAGGGGGTGGCATATTTCGGGTAATTCCTAGGGGCTTGAATTTTTGCTTCGAAGCACGACCCTCTCTGTACTGCCACAACCATACCGCAGAGGACTTGGGCTACACTCTCTTCGCCAGACGGGTTGGAGAGGTCTCGCTGATGTTTATAATCACATTCAAACACTGTTAAATATCGTGAACCAGAAAAACGACTGCCAGCAGCACATGCAATGACAGTTGTGATCTCTCCATATTGTACGGAGATGAGAACTTGCCCCCTCGCCGCTGCTCCCATGCACCACGCTGGTTATGTAACGTACTGTTATACACGAGGTTATACACGCTGTCACGCAATACTAATTGACGTGACGTTCGTCGACTCATCTCTTTATTGCCGCTTTGATCACAATGGACCATATCTCCGGCCTGTTTAAAGCGAACATAAGTAAAAGAGGGGGCTTTCATCGGAGCAAATTGTACTGGAAGAAGTGATACCTTTTTGATTTGTAGCAAAATCTTATTATGTGACTCATATCTTGGGTCTCAGTATTTTTAAAGATGTCGTCTTAATTTTCAGGTTTTAGTTAACCCACTTCTACTAACGACCTCCGTGGCGTACTGGTCAGTTGGTCACCATACTAGTCCGACACCCAGAGGTCTGGGTTATATCCCAGGTCAGGGCAAGTTATAAAACGGCCTTTTTCAAGCTGTCCTGGGTCTTGGACGTTTATCTATATGTATTTGATATAAAATATAGTATCGTTGAGTTCGTATTCCATAACACAATTCTCAAACTTACTTTGGGGCTAACTTTATCTTAAGAAAAAATTAACAGTTGCAATTAAAATGAGTTAAGGATTATGATGAGCGTAAACTTAAACTCTTAATTAATTTCAAAGTTTAACAGACTAATCCTTGGCATAAGCATTCGTTTACTTTCACCGAAGCACATAATTAATATAAAATGTATCGAAGTGACAAAGAACGAGAGTTAATAATCTTTTGACAATCATTATTACTTCACTAAGGCCCGCTTAGGTCTGTCCAGCCAGGCCCAGTATGCATTTAAATAACTCCGAAACGATTTTACTAGAACTTATTTGATGAACTCGCTGTCTCATGTATACGACATCAGTTACTCTCTAACCGTGCTCCGCCATCCTTATCTCAAACCGGCTTGTGTCTGCTTTGAGGAGACGAGTTTTTAGATCATTATTATCAATATCAAAAGGTAATGCAGCCACTACAATATAATGTTGCAGCTTTATATTTGTGCAAAGAAACAAATCTGGGAAGAAAATAATCATTTTAAAAATTTCAAAATGGTGCTAGTGTTCTTATTATTAAGTATATACGGTAGTATAAATAATAAGAGTTTACCGTTAATGGACCCTAACTAAGTTCTGTACAGGAATAAGAAAAGATACAGCTGCATTTAAAAAAAAGAAAAATCCGTAGATTGGAGAAATTAAGAGACCAAAATAGATATAATAACATTTCTGTAAATACAAGCATAAGTTACTCTTCACTGGATTCACTGATGTACCTTCATGCAAGGATAAAAGTGGTGAAAATGTTGTTATTAGTTACTTCTGTTATGTTTACTGCGACCGACGTTTGCGTATGCGATGGGGCCTCATCGCTTTGAGGTAAAAGCCCTAAAAAAACTGTAGAAGAACGCCCCAAAAAACGCCAAAGTTACTTATAATCGCGAGCTTGGCGGTCCCGTTCTCGTAGAGAGTGAACGCGTCTCCGGTCACGGTCAATCGGTTTAGGACCCGGTGTGTTTGCTCGAAACACGTTGAAATTCATATAAGACTGTTTATAATATAGTATGTGTAAATTGGTACGTACAAGTTTATTTGATAAGCAAATTAAAAAAGAACCCGATTGTTAAAAACGCCATCTAGTGATGAGTAACGAAACTACCGATATTATTTGATATCCGTGGCGCCATCTATTTTTTGTTAGCGATTCAAGCGTCAACCCCTAATACCTTTAAACAGCTGAACCGATTTTTATCAAATATAAGGTAAGAACCACCGCAAGGCAACTTGCTTTCACATAAAATCAACGCATCGAAATTGGTCTATCCCTTCGAGCGCTAGGATGTCACAAACAGATAGACTTAGCGTCAAACTTAAAACACCCCTCTTTTTGTCTGGGGTTAAACACACAGATGGCTCAGAAAGCCGATAATTTCGGCAACACCGGCACAGAGGCGTGCCAAACACCTCGTCCTCTCTAAATTCGGCGGAACTAAATCCGTCTAACATTGCCCTACTATCACTCGGCTCTCTAAATCTATGGTTATTTAATACCCACTGTGTTTTTGTTTCTTTTACTGAATGTATAACAGACAGACAGTCATTCGTGTTACAAATATGATACGGAATGTCATCATACTGGCGTATAGGATTACCGGAGCGCGCACTGTAAAAAAACATAAAACTTTACTTTTGCTAATGATTCTATTTGGCTCTGAGCAAAAAGATTACTTGGTATGACTAAAATGATAGTTTTTCTTACAAAAATTCATCTTCGCTTATTAAATTACCTCCCTTAGCCTCGAGACTTTCGACACCCATGAGAGAGATACTGACAAATCGTATTTTACTCAGCCATTAATACATGACCTTTGTAGTGCAGTATTCATTTGTAAAGTGAACACGAAAGGGGCCTCTCTGAGTATACTAAGCCTCCCTGTACGTCTGGCGCACTCTGTCTGGGCAAACTGTGTGGAGTGGACGCAGCCAGTCCGTAACGTAGATTGGCTGATCCTTTCGCCACGAAATAACACGAAATTCGACTCGAAAAACGACAACATGTAATATAATAACTCGTTAATGAGATGGTTTACAGTAATCCGATTCCGCCGCGAAGTCACGTCGTTATTCTCACTTTGGTGTACACAATCACACATGAAACTGTCATGAACAGGTGCGTCTGTACACGCGAGCATGTAACTATGCACTTGCAGTATTAACGATCTATTTTACTGCGTTCACATAGGATGCATTCTCACGGCGGTATCACGCGATTGCATCGTCTTTGTTTGACTAAAGGCCACGGTAAATAAATGTGGTAATGAACCATCTTCCGCCCGCAACTGTGATAATCACCTTTCTTAAATAAATCAGAAGTAAACAGTCTTTGCTATGACAATTAGTACGTCCGGATGAAGTATTTATTCCTTCTAATAGGCGATAATACTGGACCCAGAAATCAATGCCATATCGCTGCGTAGAGACACCTTCAAATATTTAGGGTCAGTGTCACGGCGATTATATAATCATCCCGATTGTCTCGCATTAGCGACGACGCCTTATCTTTGACTAACCCTTAAAAGAGATTTTCGATATATTATCAAGTTATGTCTGGACTAGTGAGTAGTGTATGGCTTTTCTGCACAAACGATAAAACATTTTAGCATGTCCGAGGGGTTTAAATAAGTTTCCCTGTATGTCTTCTCCGCCTATGATGTTGAACCATCGACACGATAAGAATTGTGTTTGTGATCTGATTACAAGCAGCGTGTAAGTGAATGAATAAATAAATACACTTATGTTGGTACTCGAGCGTCATCATAAGCGCGGGTCAGGGTGGGCCTCGAAGCATTCCGCGAGTTTCGCGCGCCGACTCCATGACTCACCATCACCGTGCTCGCCGTGCGACCTGTCCTCATCAACGTAAGGTACCTCACGCAGCTTTATGCTCCGGTAATAAGGGCGACATCGCTGTTAGTAGTGTAATGTGCTATTGACTGTACCTCGGCACCTTTGCATTCCGCTTTGATACGATGCGAACTTTGTATGATGCACTTCTTAGGAATTATTGATAGAACGCTTTTGAGTGTTACGTTGTCGTGTTTGTGTATTAGTGGCCGACACTAGAGTCAGATTTATTCCCCAAGAGGCTTCCTGATTGCAATTTGACTTGACAGCCAGGACCAAAGGCATATCAGGTATCGCAGGTAGGCTCGTAGCACGAGGGAATTCGGTACTATATGCCACTTGTGGAAACCAATCCAACAGAGATCCACACTCAGGCTACTAAAGCGGCGCTGAGCCACAAACTTCTTAATTTAGATAAAAAATAATAAGGTCTGTAAAACCAAAGTGCTTGGCTGACTTGACATTGGTAACAAAAGTCTAAGTATGAACGGCGAAGTTTCTTAATTATTATGATTATGTTTCATGCAATCTTTTTCCTGAAATAATATCGTATTATACCGTTTAACAATTTGCAAATGCCACAAAATACGAGAATGTCATCAGTAACTTGGAGGAACAGAGTTGTTGGGACATATTATATCGAATGTCTCGTACAGCCGACTGCAGATCACGTTATCCAACGGCACTACATGTGACGGTAACGGCAGCTATACAGGGTAAGTTTAGGGAAGTTAGATGTGCTGGTGGGTGTACGAGGGGGCCCGGAGCCTGGCACGGCCAGCCCCGGCACAGGGCTCACGCAGTCTCCCTTCAATTGCCAACATGACACGGAAAAAACGTATTGCCCCAATTTACTTCCATTACTTGGTCCGATGTTTTGTTTTCGATGAAGGCAAGCGGTGGTAACGCTTACCTAAGTAGGTTGCAGGTACCGTTATCTTGCACTTGAGATTAGCAGGCGGTGCAGTGAGTACTTGCGAGTTTATTGGGCTAATGGTAGTTAAATTAACTTTAATCATCGGATAATAAAAACCCAAAGCAATAACGGTTAGATAAACAACTGGCGACTATTCTTCTTCTTTCCCGCTTTTTGTCTCCAATTTAATCATACGAGTTTTATATCCAATATCGGCTTGCCTAAATCAGCTGCATTTATGCTAATTGTTAACAAAATTGAAGCACAAATGAGTTCTTACAGAGTCAGAGAAAATGGTGATTAGTGAGAGACTCTGACAGAATCTTGAAGCAATACGCAACTATGCCCATACACAGAGAGGGTTCAGGAATAGGCCAAATACCCGTATACCGAGAATAAACACTAAATAGGTGAATTACTGTAATCCTACTAACGATCCGAGTTACCTATATACTATTTTGTACATTTATGGGCCTAGTTCCCATAATCTGACCAACTAGGGTAACAGTAATAAGAGCGATAAAGAACCACGCAAATAACGTATTATTTAACACTTAACTGCTTGCAATACCAAACACGTAGACAATGGTATGTAATGGAAGCCAGCACTGTTGAACATCAATGGCGCAAGAACCGTATTGTTTTGGATTATCTCTTTAATGGAGATACCTCGCTTTTGGGACTTGCGAAATTCAATTGCTAAACAAACTGCGGAATGAATAATGTGCTTATAGAATTTTGAAACTCGACGTTTAACCTCGAGTTAGAACAGTCAAGAAAACTCCAAAAATAAAATTTCCACGTTGTGAAATATATCACCTCGATGTTTTTCCACGAGACTAACTAGCATGGCGTTCTTTAAAACGAAAGGCTGTACTTTAATTTCTTTTTATAACATTGTAACAAACATTTTTTAATGCCAGTGGCCAAATGTCAACTTACATTTATCGTAAAGTGACGTATCGTATTTTCCATCAATCCCATTGCCTCCGCCAGGCCTTAAGACAAACAAAAAGACCAAGAAATGCTGGCTTGACGTCGTCAAGGATAATATGCGAATGCGTGCCAAAGGATGCGAAATGGAGAAATAAAAGCCGAAAAGCAGACCCCAGGGTTCACAGCATTACAGCTAAGGATGCAACTGGGAATACTCTGAGATGAGAGGATAAAGAATTCCCATCAAATTGACTTGTTTGATCTGATCATAACTAATTACTACATTGTTTTCCCATATAACAAATTAAACATGTTTAAAGTACCAAGGTCTTATATCAGACGTCAGTAGAACTGCGTATGAAACCTAATGGAATGCAAAGAATCGATACAAGTACCTTTATTGGATTAGTTGGTACGGTTCAGTAGGGCGCCACCACAAGGGGACGTAACTGGGAATATGCAATAAAAAGACGAATAGAACAAAAGCGTAGACTAATAAATAAATAAATATATAGGAACAAATTACAATGACCAAAGTAATTTCGAGACTTGTGTTATGGTTATGGGATAGTAACTTAACGATATACTAACGAAAGTTCAAGAATACTTTATGTCTACTCCTTACCCCCCTTTACTTGGGGTCATTTTAGCACCTGACCCAAAGAACTCTGATGAGTTAGTTATTCTCCTACTGGAAACATCTTTGGTATACTTTTAATGCACGTAACGTAAAAAACAGAAGTTGCTTTATTTGGATTATCAGGCATCAGTAAATGAAGACGGTGAAAACAAGCTAGATCTAGTTGAGATGGCAGACTATAGCGATCGATAAATCTTTAAAATTTTATGTTTCGAACGGCTAAACCTTAGCCTGAACAAAAGAAAGCTTAAACACAGGTTTCCAAGCACAAAACATGTCCTAAAATAATCGCGCGTACGTGTTCACACGTATAAACAAGCGGACGGATCCCGGCCAACGTTTTCCATTCATGCCCGTCCGTTGCCCGCCGTTTCTCCGAACTACAAATATTTGTGTTACGTAAGTAAAAGCTACGATACTATCATTCTTGGGCTTGGCAGAATTTCGTTCTTACATAAATTCGGCGGCAATATTGCACGTAGGCACGTAAAAGATAGATATTTGATTAATGATTAGCTTCCTAACATTTTTTTGATATCATGACAGACTTTCACTTTCTTTGATCATTATAGGAAGGGAAGGAAAGGGATGTGGAAATAAATTGAATTTTTTTTACTTAATTGATAAAAAGTTAAATTGAACATTATAATGAATTATATATTTTATTTTATTTTATTAATTTAACCACCGCAAGATAACTTATTTTCATGTAAAAACTAATCGAAATCGGTCCATCCGTTCGAGCGCTACGAAGCCTAC
This sequence comes from Acrobasis consociella, assembly GCA_963555685.1. Lineage (NCBI taxonomy): Eukaryota > Metazoa > Arthropoda > Insecta > Lepidoptera > Pyralidae > Acrobasis > Acrobasis consociella. Next base: position 1,909,937 of record OY743111.1, on the reverse strand, counting down.
AAATCTACGAATATGTATAATTTTAGACGGGGCTCTGATACTTAAAAGCTTTATTTCCAGATAAGATCTTAAATTCTTCAAACAAAACTGCATATTTAGACCCACAAAGACATTGTAGTTATAGAGATACACTCAGATAACGATCGAGATTGTCACATAGATGCATGGAAAGTGACGTTGGATAGAGAGTGCATGGCGGGCGTGCGTGCCAGCGGCGTTCTACTCGCAGTAATTGAATTAGGAGCAATCGGCCTGCTGCGTCAATGCTGCACGGCACCCTCATCTATCTACTTATGCTCCCTACGAGCACCACAAATTAAATTTTTTAACCAACAAACTGAGCCGACAAAAATTAAATTTTTAACAAAAAAAAACCGAATTCAATTTATTTCAGGAGTTTCTTCCATATCTCCGAAGTTCTTCATTATGTCTTCACCAAATGCATATGGGACGAACTTGGGAGTAAGGGCATTCAAATAAAAAAAGAATCATCAAAATCGGTCCACGGTTGACGAAGATATCGCGTCATATACATAAAAAAAATCATAAAATCGAATTGATAATCTCCTCCTTTTTTGAAGTCGGTTAAAAAAGAGGGCCTGGGTGTTGTTATACTCTAACTAATGTCTGTCTGTCTGTGGCGTCGTAGCGCTCGAACGGATGGACCGATTTCCTTGCGGTTTTTTTTACGCGAAAGCAAGTTTGCTTGCGGTGGTCCTTATAGCCATGATCCCCGGTCAGGGCAAGTTGGAAAATGGCCTTTTTCAAAATTGTCCTGGGTCTTGGATGTTTATCTATACAACGTGTTAATAAAATAACGCAAAACCTCTCACCAGGTTGTAACTCAGTCCATGAAACTGAACAACTTTTGTTCTACAATATTCCCAAAATGCCAGAAATAAATTAAGATTTTCATACAAATTGACTCGATCAGCTGATCAGTTTGTATGAAAATTCAAATATATATTTTTTTTGGTTTTGTGAAAGTTGTAGAACAAAAGTTGTTTAGTTTCATGGGCTGAAGTACCATCTAAGAGGTTTTGCGTTATTTTATTAACACGTTGTATATGTATTTGTTATAAAATATAGTATCGTTGAGTTAGTATCCCATAACACAAGTCTAGAACTTACTTTGGGGGTTTGGGGGTTAACGCTTTCGGTAGCAAATAATCGATGGCGTTACGAATATCAAGTCGTTTCGGTAGTCCCGCTAGTCATTACATTACAAGATGGCGTTTTTGACGGGTTAGTTGATTTTATTTGCTTAGCAAATAAACATGTTTAATATTCAAGATGACATTCGACGTATTGAAATAACGGCTTCTTGTAAAATAAGTATTTTGTCGAAATTTGTAAAGTTATATTTCTTTTGTGGATAAAATGTACTCGAGTATTTTATTTAATAACTCAAGTTATAATCACTAACAGTTTATAGTTACTTAGTTACGATTCATAGTTCAAAGAAGAAAACCTGTATGTGCAATTATAAACAACATTCCTTGTGCAAGTTATAAGTTGTGAAATAGTTACGGATAACTGTCGGTCAGTATTAAGGTGCTGCTACTACTACATTAAGAGCCAAGCTCTTGTGGGTTGGAAAGAGACGCATACAATGACTAATTTTAGCCCTCGCCAACAAAGAGGAGTGTCATAAAGTTTGACGCTAAAGTCTGTCCGTTTGTCTGTGGCAACGTAGCACTCGAACGGATAGACAGATTTCGATGCGTATTTAAAATGCTATTGTTCACGCTCATGAGCACTAATATTCTTATAGTTAAAAAAAAATACTTCTTTTGTAGTGTTTTTTTTTTGTTTTATATAAAATACTTGCTGTGACCGCGGGCTCCGCTCCCCGTGTCCCCGGGTCTCAAACTATATCCATACAAAATTTTATCTAAATCGGTTCAGCCATTCTTGAGTTATACACATTAAACTAGAGTGAAGAACAAAATATAAATATGAAAACGGCAGAAACATAACGCTAGGAACAACAGTCGTCGAAAATAACCTACTCTCCAACTCGTAAACAAACAGAGTACGAGGTACGATAGGATAATTTGCAACATCACGAATAAAAGTGCGCGAAAAGATTACACTCGAGAAGCGTAACTTCCGCTAAGGAGGAACGCCCTTGCGGTGGCGGCAACTTGACGCCGCGGTGAAAAGTTATCCGCTGTGTGTGAGCCTGTTGATGATATCAACGAAAGCACAGCCAGCGTACGACTGCAAATTGTCGACGATACAGAAGGTAATCGCCGTGTGGCAGAGTAGAATAGGACCACTCCTAGTCTTCCCGTGGATGTAACATCAGTGACACCTCTGGCCAGCGAGGACACAAGGCCAAGTGCTCTGGCTGCTCTGACCAAGTATGGCTCTAGTAGTACAGAGAGGGTCGTGCTCCAGTGGAGACTAAAAAGACCTCATGATGATGATAGCACAAGGTAACATCACTTTTCTATGTTGCTAAAGCGAGAGAGAGCGACAGAATGCATCAACAATCATCGTCGATTCCGCGGCGTTCCGTCGCTTTCTGTCACTCTAGCGAATGACGGTTCTGAAAGAAAAGGATAGCACTAGCAGCATAGAATAGAAAAGTGCTGTTCCGTATTTACTTATTTATCATCTTTTAACACCTTGCGAGACACTGAAACAATGAGACTACGTCTATTGACACGTAAAGAGTTAAAATTTTATCTTCCTTCTCTTACAATAATAATTAACCAGGTGATGGAAAAGTGCGCGAAAAGACCGTGATGATACGAACAAACGAAATCCTAGCTAGAGTCCAACTATGAGTACAAGCTGTCGAGGGCAGAGAAGGAGGTCTCACTTATGTGGGACATATTTAAGTCTGCAACACCCTGCCAAGATTCATGTACTTACCCACTACCTATCTTCTGTACGAGCGATAAATAAAGAAATAAAGGCTTTTGGAATTTTGACGTTCTGCTTCATCTCCTCTACGGGATTCCGTCTGCCAGACGAACGTTATGCTGTCTGATATTAATATGTAAATAGACTTAAATTGTTATATCAGAAAGAGAATAATGTAGATTGTGAATTTCATGTAGTAATGTGACAATCATTACTTCGTTGTTAACTATGAGGCATGAACATTTCTATTCAAAATCTGTATGTGTAATATCATGAGCCTTGACAGAACCAGAAGTGCTATTTTTGAAACGCGGAGTCACATAAACGAATGGTTTTTCCATACAAAAAATCGGTCGTTTTGTGACTCCGCGGTTGAAAAAATAGCACCTCATAGCTCGGCCATAATATTTTCACCTCAAGAGTTTTACGCGCGATACGAACGGAATGTCCATTCTATACTTTCCTTAATTCCGTAGTACAGCGTAAAAACTGGTTAGCCAAATGGCATTTGCAGCGGGAGGGCCGTGAAAGTGCCGGCCGGATTTAGAAACTGACTAGTGCATTGCTGGCTCTGCCCGACGCTGCGGTGATAAGGAAGATCAACATTTGTCGCTTGATTAGAAGCAAGATTATGCAGTTTAAAAATTCGGAGAGAAATTTAGCCGGTTTGCGGAGTTGAAATTAGATTTTAATGCCAAACTAAAATTGATAGGAATGGAAGTTATAGCGTCTGGGCGATGTGACGTTCAAATTATTGATAAACTTGCTCGATTAGAAACTAAAATAATAAAATCAGTGAAATTCTAGTGGGTATAATATTAGGTTGACAGATTCATATTTATTACACAGTATTAATATAAGTACGTATTAGATACAGAACGGAATCTCCTGAGGTCCCGCGCAATATTCGTCCACGTTCCCCGTCTCCACACCTCTCCCCCGTTTTCGCCTGTTCTTATACTTTAGTTTTTTAGGCCTTCAGAAATTTGGAAACGTCTGACAATACGACTAAACGTTGTAAATACTGATAAAATCAAATCCACGAGTGCATAAAGTTACGTATTACAAAGCTGCAAGATGAAGAAGCACATAACGTTAAACAAACTTGAAATCTCGAAGGATTACATCGCTCGTCACGAAGTCTTTCAAACGCAAAAACATCCACCTCGAAGAAGATATAAAGAAACTTGAAGGAAGGAACGGGTAGCCGCGAGCTCTCCGCTAATAGACCGGCCCCTTGGAGAAACGCCGTGAGAAAGTAAAAAGACGCAATCAGCGAGAGAAAAGCGCAGAAATGGCCGCCGAGGCGCGCCTTGATGAAGTACTTAAAAATTCAGGACGCCGGCTCTGACCCAGTGAATGTTTAGCTGCTATTAGCAGTGTTATGAATGAACTATGAAGTGGCGAAATTTATGATACCTTTAGAACAGTTTACGAGTACATGAAATGAGTATAGCTTGGTTAACATACAAATCAATGCGCGCCCCGCAAAGGTTCTTTATGTAAGTGTTTCATAGGGTTCCGTACGCGAAGGGCAAAAACGAGACCGTGTTGAAATGACAGTTGAAATTTTCACAAATGATTTATTTCTGTTGCCGCTGAACAACAAACACTAAAATCATAATAATCTCAATTGTTTAATGGGGCTCCCATACAACAAACGTGATTTTTTATAGATAATTGTACGGACCAGTCGTGCGCGAGTCCAACTCGCACTTAACAGTGTCGAAATTACAACGAATTTGAGCAGACTGACGTGATGCGGACTGTGCAAGACAAGTGCATGTAAGTCTAACAGTGTTAAAATTGCAATGAATTTTAGCAGACTTATGTGCTGCGGACTGTACAAAAGGAGTGTGTTTAGATGAAGTTCTAATTTGACGTTTCTTAATTGAAATAGCTGTAAGTAGGTACAGTACACCATGCCCTTTACGTTGTCAATCACTTACGTTGAACAATACGATGGTAGTTCCTCCGAAGGCAACCACGTCACTACGCCATTCTGAAACAAATAAACCGTACTTTAGTTTGTAACTAGATTTCATAAGGGATTGCTAGTTATATTATGTCAAATTGAAAAGTATTGATAATAATCGAAAGTATTTTCGGAAGAGTAAACTGTCAAACGACCGTAGAAAATCGGCGCAGTGCCCTTACCTTACCCTTTTTAACCGACTTCCAAAAAAAGAGGAGGTTGTTTATCAATTCGTTGCGATCTTTTTTATAAGTATATATATATATATGTTCACCGATTATTCGAAGATGCCTGGACCGATATAGAAAATTCTGTTTTCGTTGGAAAGGGCATACTTGTTTAGTCTTTCCATAGAAATATCAAAATCGGTTGTGCAGATCGGGGGTGACGTCGTCGGTCACTGCCTGTGGAAATAGGTTTCACATTTCGTTTACTAGCGGCCTGCCCTGGTAAGCAGATGAAGCCACGGGAAGTTACATGCACCGTGAAAAGTGAAAAGAAATGACGACCATCAAAAGAGCATCAAAATCAGAACAGATACAGATAAACAATTTTTCTTTTTTTCTTTCTTTCTTTACAGACAGATGTGCGCGTCGCCCCAGTGTAATTCAATTATAACACCCCGGGTACAAATAATGTACGGGTAGTCGGATGGCCAGAGTGTCAAAATGTAAAAAAAGTCAAATCGTTTAGGAGCGTCCAAGTGTTAGAACGTAAGATACTATGGACACTTATCCATTTTCATTCTCCAAAAAGTCTAGCTTACGTTTGAACAAACCATAAAAAACACCTGCAATCTAATCGTAACAGATAATGACTGGATGACATCACAAAGGCAACTGGTACAACTTCGTGCAGTCCTTGTCCTTAGAAAACAACCGTATATCTTTCACAAGTTGCATAACAAAATGTATTCTTATTCGCGCCACCATTTTTGGGACGTCATTGGACCCTAATTGGAGTACCGTTAGCAAAATTACAGTGTCTCAAACTCTGTAACGACAAAACTAACGGAATTCGTAGGCCAGTGGTGATCTCGTAAGGGATCGTCTTTTAATTATGTGAGGCTCAAAAGGGAAGTTAGGTTAGGAAAATAAAGGTTTTTTTTTCGTTTAACATGCCAGTGCTTATGAGAAAACGGCGCGTGAGCGTGACACTTGACTGGTCGTTATTTTCTTGAATTAAATTACCTCTAGATTAGACCTACTTGTACAGATCGAATGGGCGGAAAATTCACTATTGATTCCTTCCTATTTGCCCACATAAAGCTAAAAGTGGCCTTTGAGTCTTGCAGCCTAAGCTCTACCTGCTTAGAGCCGCAAATATGCTCTGTCTGGCACATAAGGGATAAAGACGTGATAGCATGTATGTATACCTACTTGTAGGTTTTGTATTTAAAGATAGTATTTTGAAAGTTATTTAGAAAACTATATGTAAGTACTTAGAACGAAAAAATACAACTGACTTTAGATAGGACAGGGGTAGGTACTTAGGGTTTTTAGCACGGACAGTTGCTAGTTATTCAATTTATTGAACCGACCAATTAGCCCGACAACCTTTAAATTTTAAGCAATTTGATCAATTCAATGTTTACTTCCAATCTCGCGCAGTCCTCTCACACTTCACACAATTATTATAATACAATCGATTGCAGGACGAAAGGTTTTTCGGCGAATAGTTCATCGCATAAGGATAATTCGAAGCAAGATTGTGAGCTTGTCACACGGACCTCGCAATTTCAAGACTGCCGACCTACCTGGGACCTCTCTGAGTCAACTCGCCTGACTCACTGAGGCAACGACCGGATGGTAGGTACCGAGCGCCAGAGCTCATTTACTATCAATTACAACGAATGAGATAAGATAACCGTGTTTTCCAATAGGTACTTACTTTTCGATATTTTTGTCATTGTTTGATTGGCATTTCATTTTATTATACAAACTGGTGTTGGTGTACAAAACACTACATAACTATGACAATTGCCAAATCATGAATATCATGAATCATGATGCATTGAGTGAGTTTGTCTTGGAGGTTCCTTCCTACCTATAAATCTCAGGAAATAATTTATTTGACCGAACTTCTCGTAGGTACTATTACAGATAACATAAGTGACCATTACCTCTCGTACGACTATCAGAAAGGCGACAGGCGACTCAGTTTAATATGTCTTCTGGATTGATGTTTTGAAATTTCTTATGTGGCGACTACATAGGTACTACATTTCAACAGATCGCTATAAATATTTCTAAAAATTATATTAACTTTAGTGAGTACCTGAACAGGGTGACAGCTAAAAATCAGCGGTTGTTCAACACGAGCAACATTTCGCTGAGCTGTAGCCCTTTTGTGCTTCTGTGGCACACATGATGCATGTTAGGTTAAGTTAGTATTAAGATGTTCAATGAAGTATTTTTTTTCTTTGTGTTACAGATAAAGCAAAATAAATCTTTTATCTATCTATCTATCTACCTAATAGAGATACCTACTTTACAATTATAATATATGAACAATAACTTCTAAACTCAACAGAGGTGGCCCCCTTTAAGGGCTGTTTATTTGTTTACAATCAATTAAGATTAATATAGGTACAACGAAGAGATGATTTCTATCAACTCTTCGTGTTTTAGATGTTTTGTGACGTTTCATATAGGTAGGTACCAAGCTAGCGAGTTGGCGACTGATGCATTCCGTTGCGTCGGGGACGTGTATGAAATTACAAATACCATATTCGTATTTAATACTTTATATACCTGTTGTTAAATAGATACTGGTTCACGTTGGTCGAGTCAATGGGCGAGTGAAATATCGAGTGATTAGTATTTTGATTCTTGACACAAAGAACTGTGAGCTATGTTCTGACTTATTTTTGTGTTCTTAATTTAAAGCCTCATATCGTATGTAGTACGTTGAATTTTTCAAATATACCTATATATATTACCTTTTTGAATATTTACAAAATAAAATTTCTATCCAGCGAAATATATTAATTATTCAAAAATATTAGCGTCGAAAAAGATGTCGCCCAATAACAAGATGATGTGACGATATGGCTTCCAATAAAACCGGAGATCCACTGGACGTAAGCATATTTTTACACCAATTCCATACATGCATATGTAGGTATGTACAGTTTGATCTGTTTTAGAGTATAGGTCTAAGCCATCATTGTACAAACTCAATTTGGTATAACTAAATCACAAAGTAATAAATCGCTTTGTGTGACCTTCCCGTACCGTCCCATAAACACCATATATGACTAATTAAAATGTAGCACTCGTCCACATGTATAGAATACGTCGGTTGAGCTTACGACGGCGGTGGCACGTGTCACGATCGACGGTGCTTTGATCGTGATCACTAGAAACATATCCTTGGTTCAGTTCGACATACTACTTAGGTGCTAACTGGCGCGACCGAACATAGTGTAATTTGAGCCTATCTTTTCATATTATTATTGTTGTCTTAATAATTCATTAATAATAAATATTTTAACTTGTCGAACTCCCCTATCTATATATATTGTCATGCTTTAACTTCCTATCACTTTTATTGGCATGACAGGAACAGAAGCACCTTGCAAAGTTCAGTATTGAGCTGCATTTCAATTTAAGCAGAGATTGTTGTAGTTATATTATTCGACGACCTCTGTGGCGTAGTGGTCACCATGCTAATCCGCCACCCAGAGGTTTCGGGTTCGATTCCCGGTCAGGGCAAGTTGGAAAAGTTGGAGTTGGCCTTTTTCAATTTGTCCTGGGTCTTGGATGTTTATCTGTATATGTATTTGTTAAAAAATATAGTATCGTTGAGTAAGTATCCCATAACACAAGTCTCGAACTTACTTTGGGGCCAGCTCAATCAGTGTAATTTGTCCCTATATATTCTTAGATAGATGTTATCTGGACACCTAACATGCCTATTTTATTTCATAACAATTCATCATTCACTCACAAAATGAGTCACAAGCTTATAAATTGGTATCAATTTAAACATTACTGAGTTCAAAGTTCACAATATTCTTCTATCTAATTTTCTTGAACTATCGCAAATAAACTTTCGAGTAGACTTTTGTCCAGCAGTAGACTTCCTGTGGCTGATATGATATAGCTAAGAACACTTACTATAAAATTTATGTTTAATTAAAGCAAAAAACCTATATGTTTTATCTGTTAAGAAGCTAGGCATGACACCAAATGATGACTCAGACTTATTACTTATAATTTTCTTTTTGTGTTGGGACTAAAAACAGTGCAAAAGTTTACAATGAGTATGTACAAGCGTGTCACAGCCAGCAGAGCAACAACTCAGCTTTGTCTCAGGGCACTGAACCTGCAGGAAATACTAGACTACTGTATTCAGACAATGTATGCCCTAAGAGCCCCCACGCCTGAAGTGACCCCACATAGATAGTTATCTTCTACAAAATTGTGTTAAATTATACATTTTGGCCGCATAACATGGACCTTATGGGTTTAAATGATTGTGATTCTTTTTAGGGTTCTGTTCCAAAAGGGTAAAAAGGGGACAATACGAATCCCATAGAAAATGTTTGATGTGAAGTTTAGAAAAAAGTATCTTAGTTTTTGGAAAGTAGCAAGTTGCTGAATATTATTTAATTCTTTAATTGACCCATTAAAGCATAAGATCAGGAATGGAGTGATATACTTTAGACTACTGAGTGTTATTAGTAAATATTTACAAAATATAAGTAAATAAACTTTGATCTATCGGCAAATTTCACAGATTGAGCTAGCCCCAAAGTAATTTTGAGACTTGTGATAAGGGATACTAACTCAAGATACTATATAGATAAACATTCAAGACCCAGGCTAATCTGAAAATAATTTTCCATCTTGACCTGACCTGTTGGGGATAGAACCAGTAACCCCAGTGTGTCAGCGTGGCATGATGACCAATAAGCCACAGAGGTTGTCGACTGGTAGATAAGTCTCCCATTTACCATCACCGTGAGGACTATTCCCTTCTGCTTCTTACTTGTTTAGTGGACGCACAAAATTTCAGTCTGACCTTATGCTATATTAAATTCTTTACCTAGACTTCTTTTAAATAAGAAGTCATATAGTCATATTATTTTATGAAGATGATGAATCCACATCATGAGCAATAGGCTTGAATTAGAGACTTCATAAAGAAAAGGTGAGATAACTATAGATGAAACATAGCTAGGATTGTTTCCTAATTAATTTCATACTTAACAGAATGTTACTGGGCAAATTTTGATATGGTTTTCACTACTTACTACTCTCGAGTACATCTTTTCTATAATTTGGACTGAATTTACCAGTCTCGTATAAATTGAGGAAAGGAGAACCAGTTTTCACTAACATGAAGAGCATTTCTCTGAGAAGGTTAACTCGAATAATACATGCCCATACGAGGCTAGGAAATGTTTCTGGTTAACCAATATATAAAAGGATGACACACCAATATTATAGAGGCAAAATTTTGTGTGTGCATGTTTGCTACTTCTTCACGCACAAAGGGCTGGAACAATTTTGATAAATTTGGTATACAGGAAGCGGACACCTTGAATTAACACATAGGCTACTTTAACCACGGGTAACTCCGCGGGGCACAGCTGGTAATACATATATCCTTAATTCTTTTCAGATTAAGACTAAGGCGAAACAAACTTTTGACATGGTATTCATACAATCTGATATGATACTACACTACTACATAGGTACATAGGTGACTATAGTAAATACCTACCTACCTTTATATTGTAAGTAATTACTTCTATTTCTAAATAAAGTCAAAAGGCATTGGTTATAATTATAAACCAACACAAACATCAGAGTCGTTGACAAGAGCCTTGATGAATGATTATGTTATGCAGGTACCTATGTTATTCGCGTACTTCTCAGGTGCCTGGTAGGTACCTGTGCCGTGTCACAACATACCTTGAAATCGTAACTTGAAACACGACCCTTTGTGCGAATAATACGTACCTGGCAATGTCTGTGCTCATGTAATCCTGGCGATCATAGAAAAAACGTGTTCACACATAATAAATCCAAAAGACAGTAAAAAACTATCACTTCGTAAACTTTGACGTTCCACAAAACTTGAAAGGCACCAACGTTATCACATTTCAAAGTATAACAAAGTTAGTAAAAGGATTATATACCTGGACACCACTTAATTTATTATTGAAATTAGACACAGAAACCACTATTTATTTTAAAAAAGAAGATTCTACACTGATATGAACACACACGAATGACGCAGACAAAATACAAACTTCACAAAAACAAGCAAGTACTACGAAAACCGAACGCGAACGCGAACTTTCAAGTCGCTGAAGTCGCAAGCGTGGATTGGATGGAAGCGTAGGTAGGTACCGTGGTGTGCAACTGCACTGACCTGTGTTGCCACTGTATAAAATGTAAATCGAACTAATGAAATCGAAACATATCGATTAAGTTTTGTCAGTTCAGTACCGCCCCGGTCGCGTATATCCAAAATCTGTGATGGTTCAACACCGCCCGGTGTTGACAGTTCACAGATATTGTGCATAACTGCGCGCTGAAATCTCATACAAAATCTGTTTCGGATCAACACTGCCACTTATTTAAGCCGAATTGCAAGAAAGTTGGTTTTGTTATTCATTCCATTACATATTCTTCCACCTACACGCTTTCAGTATAGAAATAATAAATATAGAAATAAGGTTTGTAGACTAATTGACCGAGCGAGCGAAGCGAGCGAAGCGTCTCAGTTTCGAGATTAGCCAAAAATTCTTTTGTCCGTCTGTCTGTCTGTCTGTCTGTTCTCGCCTACAGGTCGCATTTCTTAACCGATTCTCATGAAATTTTGTAAACAGGTTTAGCAACTACATAGAATTTTTTTGTCGAGCCAGTTTTTCAAAATTTTTCAAAATGGCGGCAATATGGTGGTTTAAAATTTTAAAACTGTCATATATCCGCCATTTCAAAATATTATCAAAAATTTCATTAGACTTTTTTGTTGCCATTATAAAAACGATATTTTTTTATTTGAACAACTTTTTTATACGTTATACTTGAACGGGTTTAGGGTGACTCGCGAAGTCTAGCTGACTGAGCCGTGACGGATATACAATACAAATCTTCTTACAAATGATACAAAAACTATTCTGAATTATGTCCGGGTTACTGAACAACTTTCTTAAAAATACATACACCCTGAGCATACATACGCCACGAAGTCTGGGGTGGTTATTATTTTGAGTTTCATAAGTAGTTCTATAAATTTTATCATATCTAACCGACTTAAAAAAAAGGGTTTTGCTTATTTTACTATTAGGTTTTTTTTCAGTGTTTGCTTATTTTGATTGATTGTTGGCTTGTTTATTAAATTTAGCAATTTTGTTGAGCGAACTTTCGTTTAATCGCTATCGCTACTTGTCTGTGTTTCTGTAGTAGTTTAGTAATTATGCTACGAACTAACAAGAGATCAACAGCAACCAAAGCACGCGAAGTAGCTTTACGAAGAGAGTAAGAAACTAATAAGCAGCGGCATAGAGCCATGGCAATACAAATAAACATTTAAACGAAAACCCATTAATAAGTTTCTGGTTTTTCCAACAATGAGCTGACTTTGTCATTTGAAAAATGATGGGTCATTTTTCGGTGAAAGACTACTGGTACAGAACTGAATTTCAGCATCACGGTAGACCTCATATCCATGGGATTTTATGGTTGGAAGGTGCTCCTGACATTTCAGAGCTAGATCGAAAGTCATTTGAAGAAAGGGCTGTGATTGGCAACTATTTTGGAAATTTGTTCACAACCATGAATCCGTATATCGATGAAACCTGCAGCGATAATTCATCCAAATCAGGTACATTATTCTGAAATAATAATCACGAGGTCTACGTTCGTGGCGAACTACTAGTTTATAAGTAATGTTCTTTATAAGTATTTAAGTAGAAACATCGTTAGTAAAAATATTGTCAAGTTGTAGTGGAGTTTATATGTATACATATTAATAGGTACAAAAATATTACTATAAAAACAACTCCGTAAGATATCAGTTATGTAAGCTATTTAATTGACTCAATTTTAATTTTCGGAAAAGAGTCATTACGTGACATAGTTTTATTGAATCTTCCAAGCAATCGTAAATGCAAAATATGTGCGCATTCAACGCGATTTAGGTATTACGAGCAGAGCCGCAACATACTTTGTAGGTGAAAATCAAAAATCTAGGAATAACTGAACTGTGCTGAATTTAGCTCGCGTTAGAATGAGATAGACGTATTGCGCAATACTAATGCTTTTTCATCTTTGTGCTGCCAGTGCGGGGTGACAAATTGCTTGCATAGTCAACTGTGACCTTGACGCGTGCTATTGTTTACAAATTGAAACTCTTATTAGTTAATTAATTATCTTATATCTTCTACAGCGGCGAACCACAATACCCCCTTGAGATGACGTTTCTACATTTAACATTAGTAGGATATCTTTTTCACAATATACTTTTTATTAAGTACAAATAATTTAAGGGTTTAAGTACAAATATTTAATCCTTTCAGTCCATCATTTCGAAATACTTTTCCCGATAAATGCATTTCAAAATACAAAATAATTACATTTTCATAGTAACGATATCACGTGACTATACTTCGATTTGTATGAGAACCCAGAGAATTTTTGGTATTGCGATATATTGGGAAAAGTTGTTCAAAACGATAGACTGAATCACTCCTAAAAATATTTGTACGTAATAAAAAAGGAACATTGTAATAAACGATAAGGAATAGATACTGGAGTTTGGCTGAAGTTAAACCGTAACAGATATTGTACGCTCAAAATAAATAAATGCTCATACAATGAGTCTAGAACATGTTGCGGCTCAACTCGTACAGCGTTGGCTCATAACAGATTCTGGATATACGCGCCCCGGTCGACAAGCTAGAGATTGGCTGGTGGGAATCTACGACGCTGACTTTCTTAGGCTGATTCGAAATAGAAATAGAAAATCTTTATTTGGAGCATATATACAACAACAAAAAGTACAGAACATCACTTATAATCAGGGATCGGATATTCCAGTGCATATTTACCTAAACTTCGAGGAGCTACATAACATCAGTGGATAATACCACCATGAAAATTTTAAATCATATTTATAATACAGGGATTTCTTAATCATGAGTTGTTATTTTATTGCATAAAAATAATAAAAACTTTAGGTAAAAGTTTTTGATTGAAGGATATTAGTCCATTTTCTAGAGTTTCTTGTAAAAATTATGTCAAATAACTCAACTCTAAAAATATAATAAATTATGCTTCAATCAATAAGTTGTATCCGATTTCTTTTATTATTTCAATGCAATAAGGTAACAACTCATGATTTTTAAATCCCTATATTATAATTAATATTTAATATTTTCGAGGTGGTATTATCCACTGATGTTATGTAGTTCCTCGAAGTTTAGGTAAATATAAACTGGAATATCCGATCCCTGCTTATAATTAACAAAATATGTCTGATTTTATATACATTGCCTGTTTTGCAAAGATCAGTCAACTCAAAATTGTATATCACTAGTAGTTCGCCGCCAACTTAGACCTCCACCTCGCGATTATTATTCGCAATTCAGTTTTCTAAATAACACCTAGATGGCGCTATTCAAAGTTAGAACGCGCCATTGTTTCGTTTGCTACATAATCGCGGTCATTTTTGTTAATATTTCAAAAACTATTCAACCGATTTTGATGCCCAACGAACTTGAATATTTTATTAATATTTCCTACATGCCTTCCCAATTTCATTAAAATTGGATCATAGGTTCGGCAGTTATCGCGGTACACATGTAATGTGTTTTCGTCCCCAACTCGATTTAGAGACCTCGCTCGTTTCGCTCGCAAGGTCAATTAGAACATCCGCAAAGTATTTAAATCAGCCTCTGAATTTCCATACTTAGACGATCACCCATTAAGCTTAGCGAATCCTATCTATATAAAAATCTCTGGCTGGCCAGAAGTAGTGGCATTTTTAAAACGCGGAGTCACCTAAACGAGATGCTTTTTCCATACAAAAAACCGTTCGTTTAGTACAGTTTGTCAATTAAGTCGTGATCGTGACTCACACATAACACAAGCACGAGTATAAGTTTACGATATCAATTAAAAAAGAAAAATCGTTATTTTGAGCACGTATACAAAAACAAAATATACACAATTTAAAACGTTTACAAATTACAAAATATGCCACCTGTTGCCACCAACCACAAATAGTTGATTAATTGATGTAAGTAAATATTACTCGAGCTCTGTGTCTGATCAAGTCTGTCTGATGCACTGACTCTTAGTTATCTCTTTGTTTATATCGCTTCGAATTATAACTCAAATCGATTATTTTTCACACAATGGCAACATTCCCTGATATTATTTTTTTTGTTTTTGACAGCATCTGTTGATTTGATTGACAGCATTTGACAGAAATGTTGACAAATAAAAACGGTGCGTTTTATTCACAGATTTTAGACAGATTATATCCAAAGTTCTATTGACGCATTTCCTGCATACATGCACAGTTTTATCATGCATGTAACTTTATCACCTGTGTTTATCAGTCTCTTGTTTTTCCCTTCCAATTTCTACCTCGATTTTTTAATTGACTTCGAATCGAATCGAGAAAGAATAATTAAGTAGGTGCTTCACTTTAGGTTTTCGGCACTTTCGGCTTCTCGGCCTCGGCCTTCAGTTCTTCGGCAGTTTTTGACCGAAGCCGAAGGAACATAAGGATGTGTGTGTCATACATTAAAATACATACCTATCACAATAATATCATATCTAAATGATAGCCTGTCGAAGGTCAAAGGCGTTGTATTTATTGCGCGCCCGAATCATGATGATAAATCCTCTCTTTTTCCAATGTCACACACACACACATACATAGCAGAGAATTAAGTATAACATAACCATTACTATTATGTGGTATATCACTCACTACATCACTATCACTACAAGGTTTGAGTAAATTACTCAGGGGCGTTAAAATGGCAAAAGCAGGCATGTGACGTGATGGTCTGATGATGCAAACATGCCTGCTGCTTTACCCTGGACCTTCATAATTCTCTAGACCCTAATGACATGAAGCTAAGCTGAGCAACTCCAATTTAAAATCTGGATTTTCAACATTATCATATACATACATTCATAATATCACGCCTGTTTCCCGCAGGGGTAGGCAGAGACTATGGACCTCCACTTGCTACGATCCTGACAAACCTATGGAATTTAATTTTTACAATAAAATTAAAAAAAATGGGGGATGGGAGTACATGGAAGGGATGCGATGTTGTATTTACCAGGATTGAAATAAAATGTGCAGTATTTCATAGATTTATTTATATTTCTCTAAAATTGTACATTCACGCACATACACACAGTAAATGTCATTTTAAAAACAATGATTTTCCAGTTTGCTCCAAATATAAAACAAGATTTGATTACAAAATGGCACTACCATACTGATTACTACTGTTACTAATTTACGGAACACCAGTTCTACCACCAACAATCATGTTTGTGTCAAAAATATTATTATATGAAATATGAATACAAAACACTTGTTGTATGTGTTAAGAACTTCCAAGGGAAAAAAAACATAAAATCAAAATGTGAAATTGAAAAATATTTATTATAGAAAATAATACTCGATTTGATGTCAAATTCTTAATCTAAAAATGTATCAAGTCATTTTTCTTACAAACCAAGAGATTACAAGTTACCTATTAGAATAGAATAAATCTACAAAAAAAGATCTTACAAATTATATCTTATAGTTGTACGTGTCTAAGGAGAGCTACGTCAGCCCAACATTTACTCATGTAAGTATTATAACAAAATATTCAAGTAAATGCAAGTTCCGACTGGAAACTTCCCATGAGCTACCACTCGTCTCACATGATTAAAGTTTGGATAGACCACAGTTTTTTTGTACTGTCAAGATAACCCTTAGTTGATAAACTGTCCGATCTGAAATTTACAATAGTGTTCCACAATGAAATCAGTGTAATGCCTTAAAGAAAACAACAGAGTTATCGTGACAAACAAATTACACTAAAGTGTGTGTGTTTAGCAAACAAACGCTTGTTACTGGTCGGAGCCTTCTTCTTCCTCATCCTCGTCTTGTTCCTCCTCGGTGGAGCCTGCATCCTTCTTGGGGGGAGGGGCGTCCTTGCGCGGCCGACCGCGTCCGCGCCCTTCTACTGGGGCACTCTGTAAGCAAAAACAATTTGTTTCATAAGTTTTAATACACAAAAATAATGTATTTATGAACTGAGAACCACCAAAATACTTTTGTTTAAATACAAGGTGTTTGTCTAGGCGGCTATAGTTTGACCAATCCTCTCAGTGATAAAATATACTTGTTAACATGATGTAAGAAAAAATGGTTAGTAAAAAACATTAACCTATATTTTTTAACATACCTTGGCTTTAGCTGCCTTTTTTTTGGATCCCTTGGGCCTGCCTCGCCCTCTCTTCGCTACTGGCGCCTGCTCATCATCGGATGATTTCGCAGACTCTTTCGTTTTGGCGGGGGCTGCGGGTCTGCCTCTTTTTTTAGTGTCGGCTTTCGCCTCCTGTAGATAGAAAGTTTATTGACTCCTAAGTGTTTACGGGATGATAATATTAATTACAATAAATAATATAGAAAGTAGTAGAAAAAATTACCGATTGTGTTCCATTGGCTTTAGGCCTGCCGCGTCCTTTCTTCTCTACGGCTGTGGATCCATCATCAGACATTTTGGTAAAAGTATAATATGTTAGGACCTAAAAACGGGAAATCTGAAATAAAAAAAAACAACAAATAACAAGTTATCACATCAAGTCAAGTGGGGCTAAGAATATTGATTTACCAATTATACAATAGTAGGTAGGGTCAGTACCTATGTATCAATGTAAGTACTTGCATACAGTTAACCAAGATGCAAATTAGGAGAAAATTTAATTGAAAGATTATAGAAAATTCGTTTTCTAGTAATCAAGTTATCTATAAATAAACAAAAGAACTAACAAATGTCAACAATCTATAGAAGACGCTAACCAAGGCTTCCTTTGATAATTACGGCGGAATAAGTAGGCAACCGGACATTAATCCCGTTGCAAACACGATAATTTTGTACAATTTTATGCAAAATAATGCAGCTACGTAAAAAATGCTGATAAATTCACTATAACACGATAAATAATTTAGCTTCTATCACAAAAGAAATCGGCGCCCACAATACTACAAAACCAAGCCGTTTCAATGGAGTCTGCTAGGTACGAGTAAATAGGAAACGACATTACTCAGTCACCGTCTTTGAATAATTACTTATTTAATATTATTTAAATAGAAAAGGTACAGCAGAAAATGAATATAATATCTAATGTGAGAGAAAAATATTATAAAGAAAATACTCACAAGTTGTTTACAGCAAACGTTAACGTTAAAGCCAAAGAAATTATTATGGCGGGCGGCAAAATGACCGGCGTGGCGTCTCTGTGTAGAGGGCGCCAATTTCTATGCGTCAGTTCAAAGTGTTCAATATTATAAATTTGATTTAAAGCCGATAATTACGCAAAAACTTGCTAACAAATAAAATTTCTGGACGTTTACAATTTATTATTTATTTAAAATTTAAGATATACTAATTAACTTTGAAGAAATTCCATAAAAAATGTTAATAACAGTTCATATTTAAACTTTACCGCCAAACACTACTTTTTTAATTCTTTTTTGGTACAGTACTATAAATACTCGAATCTACAATCATCATCATTGCCATCATGGCATGGAGTGCAAAATTATACATTATTGTGTTTATGCATTTTATTAAACTTGATTATATGAATGAATATATTTTTATGCCGCGTTTACACATTCGCGCGAATCGCGAGGCGAATGACGAGGCGAATAACGAACTAGCATGTGTAAACAGTCAGTTCGTTATTCGCCTCGTGATTCGCCTCGCGATTCGCGAGTTCGCGTTGAGGGCGGTTTTTCGGACGCGAATCAAAGGACACGAATAGCGAACACGAACTGGCTGTTTACACTTTCGCCTGCCGGCAGTTGGCAGCTAGCGCCCGACCCAACAGGACGTATATGTACCCGTTGTATGACTTGTATGGAAACATACGAATTGAAAGGTCTAAGTTAACATTTTTTGTAGGCAAATGTGTGTAGACCTAATTATATGTTAAAATAGGCAATCAGACATCAAATAAGATGATATCTCTATATTTAATAAGTACTTATAGCATCAGTGATTTTAATCTTTGTTATTTTCTCTTTTAGATATATTCATTGTTTTATACATTAAATGACCTTTTGATACATTTCTACATATAATTAGAGGACTCTCACTAAATTTGTATCTTACTAATATTATAAATGCGAAAGTGTGTTTGTATGTTTGTTTGTTATCTCTTCACGCTTAAACTACTGAACCGATATAGAACAAATTTGGTATAGATATAATTTGAGACTCGGGGAAGGACATAGTGTACTCTTTATCACGAAATTCCCATGGGGAGCGAAGCCCGCGGGTACAGCTAGTCTGCGTTTTATAATAACACGGATAAAGTCCACTAGTCTATACAGTATACATATAAAACCGGCCAAGTGCGAATCGAATTTGCGCACTAAGGGTTCCGTACCATTATCTATAAAAAATCGCGTTGTATGGGAGCCCCAAATAAGCTAAATGCTTAAATATTTATTTTATTTTGTTTTTAGTATTTGTTGTTATAGCGGCAACAGAAATACATGAGACTGATGACTGATGAGCATTTTCCGAAGTCATAAAGTCTACGCGAACGAAGTCGCGGGCTTCGGCTGGTTTTAAATAAACATCCCAATCTACCCACCACATACAGGTATATACCTAAGCGTAGGTAAATACCCGGGTAGAAGACATAATTGTAAATGTAGCGTGCATGCCGCCATTATGTCCACGTCCTCCATATTCGTGTGCGAATCTCATAATGAATCAACACACGAATGTGTAAACAGCAGTTCGCGTCGGCATTCGTACACGAATAGTTCGTGGAATGTTTCGTCGAATGACGAGGCGAATAGCGAACACGCATGTGTAAATCCGGTATTACAAAGTGCTTTGTCCCTTGAAATATAAACTTATGTAAAAAAATAGGATGCAAAGAGCAACTCGCGCGCGCGCGTTCGTGCGCATCCGTTAAACTTAGGTGGGAGTAGGACTTAATCGGTATAATTTGTGAAGCGCATTAGCGCGCTATCTAATTCTCAAATTCTTACTATGTACAATTAAGCAAATATAAGTACCTATCTAAGAAGGGAAGATCTAATCAAGGAGACTGTACCGATGTTGCAATAAGCACCATCCTTCATGTTCTTGCCCACCTCCTTTCTATCATTTCATTATTTTCAAATTATTTTATTCCTTTTAATTTGTAAATATAATAATTGAATCTGGATTCCAGACATTCCTTGTACTTATAACTTGTAACAGTTATATTGTATAATAAATATATTTATTCTCTGCTTCTATTAATGTCTTGCTCTCCGACCTCTATAAATTTCACGTAGGAACATACCTTACTAGCTGGGACTAGAGATGGGCGGTGGGTATATACCCAATCTACCCATTTGGGAATATACCCGGTAGATTGGGTAAATACCCGGTAAATACCCGTATCTACCCATTTGGTGGGTAGATTGAATTTTATGAGTAATTAATTCGCAATTCGTATCCGAAAGTGTGTACAAGCGCTGTAATATGCTTAAAATGCAGGTAGACGTCAAATCTGACATTAAAGTATATGAAACCACCATACTAATCATACTTTGAAAGTAGCCTCTTTGATTTATTATCATTTTTTTGCTGGGAGGTGCGCAAAGACATACTTATAAGTGTTTCAATGAGCAATTCGACATCAAATGCGATGTCAATATATGAACACCCTCATACATATATAGACAGTACGTATCTTTGATTGCTCATACAAGAGCCAAAACTACTGATTTCAAGGTTGGTCGCGGAACAAAAGATATTCGTATCAACGAGTTATTTGATCATCCATAAACTTATTATAACATTTCCCGCAAAATAGTATGCCGGGTATTTACCCGTATCTACCCGTTGTATGGGAACATATAAATTGACAGGTCTAAGTTCATATTTTTTGCTGGCAAATGTTTGTAGACCTAATTATATAGAAAAATGATCAATCAGACACCAAATGCGATGCCAATATACGAGCACCCTCATACATATATAGAGAGTAGGTATCTTTGACTGCTCATATAAAAGCCAAAACTACTGATTTCGGGGTTGGTCGCGAAACAAAACATATTCGTATCAACGTGTTCTTTCATCCCCCATCAACTTATTATAACATTTCCCACAAAATAGTATGCCGGGTATTTACCCGTATCTACCCGTTGTATGGGAACATATAAATTGACAGGTCTAAATTCATCTTTTTTGCTGGCAAATGTGTGTAGACCTAATTATATAGAAAAATGATCAATCAGACATCAAATGCGATGCCAATATACGAGCACCCTCATACATATATAGAGAGTACGTATCTTTGATTGCTCATACAAGAGCCAAAACTAAGGATTTCGGGGTTGGTCGCGGAACAAAAGATATTCGTATCAACGAGTTCTTTTATTCCACATCAACGTATTACAACATTTCCCGCAATATAGTATGCCGGGTATTTACCCGTATCTACCCGTTGTATGGAAACATACATATTAACAGGTCTAAGATAACACTTTTTGCTGGCAAACGTAAGTAGACCTAATAAGATGTAAAAATGAGCAATCAGAGATCAAATGCGATGTCAATATACGAGCACCCTCATACGTGTATAGAGATTAGGTATCTTTGACTGCTAATTTAAGAGCCAAAACTACTGATTTCGGGGTTGGTCTTGAAACAAAAGTTATTCGTTAAGACGAGTTCTTCGATCCCCTATCAACTTGTCATATCATTTCCCACAAAATAGTATGCCGGGTATTTACCCGTATCTACCCGTTGTATGGGAACATACAAATTGACAGGTCTAACTTTATATTTTTTGCTGGCAAATATTTGTAGACCTAACTAGATGTTAAAATGTGCAATCAGACATCAAATGCGATGTCAATATACGAGCACCCTCATACATGTATAGAGATTAGGTATCTTTGACTGCTAATTTAAGAGCCAAAACTACTGATTTCGGGGTTGGTCTCGGAACAAAAGATATTCGTTTAGACGAGTTCTTTGATCCCCCATCAACTTGTCATAACATTTCCCACAAAATAGTATGCCGGGTATTTACCCGTATCTACCCGTTGTATGGGAACATACAAATTGACAGGTCTAATTTAATATTTTTTGCTGGCAAATATTTGTAGACCTAACTAGATGTTAAAATGTGCAATCAGACATCAAATGCGATGTCAATATACGAGCACCCTCATACATGTATAGAGATATGGTATCTTTGACTGCTCATTTAAGAGCCAAAACTACTGATTTCGGGGTTGGTCTCGGAACAAAAGATATTCGTTTAGACGAGTTCTTCGATCCCCCATCAACTTGTCATAACATTTCCCACAAAATAGTATGCCGGGTATTTACCCGTATCTACCCGTTGTATGGGAACATACAAATTGACAGGTCTAACTTTATATTTTTTGCTGGCAAATATTTGTAGACCTAACTAGATGTTAAAATGTGCAATCAGACATCAAATGCGATGTCAATATACGAGCACCCTCATACATGTATAGAGATTAGGTATCTTTGACTGTTAATTTAAGAGCCAAAACTACTGATTTCGGGGTTGGTCTCGGAACAAAAGATATTCGTTTAGACGAGTTCTTTGATCCCCCATCAACTTGTCATAACATTTCCCACAAAATAGTATGCCGGGTATTTACCCGTATCTACCCGTTGTATGGGAACATACAAATTGACAGGTCTAATTTTATATTTTTTAATGGCAAATATTTGTAGACCTAACTAGATGTTAAAATGTGCAATCAGACATCAAATGCGATGTCAATATACGAGCACCCTCATACATGTATAGAGATTAGGTATCTTTGACTGCTAATTTAAGAGCCAAAACTACTGATTTCGGGGTTGGTCTCGGAACAAAAGATATTCGTTTAGACGAGTTCTTCGATCCCCCATCAACTTGTCATAACATTTCCCACAAAATAGTATGCCGGGTATTTACCCGTATCTACCCGTTGTATGGGAACATACAAATTGACAGGTCTAACTTTATATTTTTTGCTGGCAAATATTTGTAGACCTAACTAGATGTTAAAATGTGCAATCAGACATCAAATGCGATGTCAATATACGAGCACCCTCATACATGTATAGAGATTAGGTATCTTTGACTGTTAATTTAAGAGCCAAAACTACTGATTTCGGGGTTGGTCTCGGAACAAAAGATATTCGTTTAGACGAGTTCTTTGATCCCCCATCAACTTGTCATAACATTTCCCACAAAATAGTATGCCGGGTATTTACCCGTATCTACCCGTTGTATGGGAACATACAAATTGACAGGTCTTATTTTATATTTTTTAATGGCAAATATTTGTAGACCTAACTAGATGTTAAAATGTGCAATCAGACATCAAATGCGATGTCAATATACGAGCACCCTCATACATGTATAGAGATTAGGTATCTTTGACTGCTAATTTAAGAGCCAAAACTACTGATTTCGGGGTTGGTCTCGGAACAAAAGATATTCGTTTAGACGAGTTCTTCGATCCCCCATCAACTTGTCATAACATTTCCCACAAAATAGTATGCCGGGTATTTACCCGTATCTACCCGTTGTATGGAAACATACAAATTAACAGGTCTAAGATTACATTTTTTGCTGGCAAACGTAAGTAGACCTAATAATATGTTAAAATAAGTAATCAGATAACAAATAAGATGGCATCTGTATATTTTATATGGAAAGCATCAGTGATTTTAATCTTTGATATTTTTTCTTTAAGAGATATTCATTGTTTTATACATTATATAACCTTTTTGTACATTTCTACACATAAATAGTGGACTCACACAAATTTTTAAATAAATATTCCAATCTACCCACCCAAACGGGTAGATACGGGTATATACCCGGTGCATATCGGGTAAATACCCAAGCGTGGGTAAATACCCGGGTAGATGCCCATCTCTAGCTGGGACAGGTGTAGTTTTTACAAAATTATAGTCAAATAAAAATACAAATACGTTAGAATTTTTATTTGAAATTAATTATTACTAATTGAAATTGGAACTAAATTTAAAATGGCACCGTCTAGAAGTAGAACAACTAATATTAACCTGAATGCAATAAATATTTTAAAAGTATAATAAACACTATATGTCACGTTTTTTTTGCTAGTCGTGCCTGTGTGCTGCCATCTCTAGTGCCTAGCCTACCCGCATATCCAGTTTTGCCTACTCAGGTACATACGGGCCCTCTAATAGTTTCTATGGCGTTGGGTATCTGTTTCGTTCGTTACGTTAGTTATTAACTTATTTATTATATTATCTTTCGTCTTACGTAAGTACTACTTATTATTTAATTTGTGCTTTCGTTTATTCTCGTTCTATGTATGGTTTGGTGTAGTGAGCTAAGCGAAATAGTAGAATGTAAATCGGGTGAGAAAATAGTGAGATTAAAATGAGAAAGGACTTTGCTTCATATTATTTGAAAATAGTAATAGAATGTCATTGTCAAAGTTGCTGTTGTCAATGTCAAAGGGTAAATAACCGCCTGGACAACTTGTTTATTGTGCTTGTATTATCTATCTAATATTTTCTTTAATTTCTCGAAATATACCGTGGCATTATATTTGTTCATCTAGTTAGTATACAATCAGAAACTTACGAAATCCATAAAAAATCAATATATATTCTTATTAATCCAGATGAAGAATGTTATAATGAAGCCACCCATAGAACCAAGCAAAGAAGATTGTTGCAACAGCGGCTGTAATCCCTGTATTTTTGATATTTATGAAAAGCAGTTAGCTCTATACAGAAACGGGGAACTTGCTCAATCTGCAGAAAATGCTATATCCCAAACAGAATACACTACATTTATTCTAACCGAAAATATAGCTTTGTGTGAATCGCATAAACTTCTAAAGTTTCAAAACAAAGCAATTAAGAATCATAAAGTTCATTGGAAACCAGGAGATCATTTTCTTCTAAAGTTTTCTACACAAAGTAGTTCATGTACTAGAGCATACACTCCAATAAAATTAAAATATCAGTATAAAGACTGTTTCGATTTTTTTGTGATAGTAAAAAGATATGAAGATGGGCTTGTTTCAAATTATCTGTATGATTTAGAACCAGGAGTTGAGACGTTATGGCGTGGACCTTATGGGGCTTATAATATTACCCCAAATAAACTCAAGAGGATAGTTATGGTTGCCCAAGGGACAGGCATAGCACCTTTTATTTCTATTATTGAAGAAATTCTAAATAATGAGGATGATTTCACAAAGTTAATGTTGTATTATTGTTGTCCAACCTTGGATAGCATTTTGCTTAGAGATCATTTGTATTCTTTGAAATCTTATTGGAACTTTACTTATGAAGTGTTTGTTAAAGAATTAAGAGATAATGATTGTCTGAAATACCAGGAACCAATTAGGCATCGTAAATTTAGCTGCAATGACTTTACGGCAGTCAAACCATTTGATAATGATGATCAGTTCCTTCTATGTGGATCTACAAACTTTATGCAAACATACCAAGACTGGTTGGTGAATGAAGAAAGTTTTAAAGGAAGTGTTGTTCTTTTTTAATTGTTTACTAGTCATGGAAGTAGAAAGGGCAGGTCATTGGCCAATGTTGTCTTATAAAAAGGTTAAATAATTTTTCCAAATTAACCCTTTCACCGCGAGACTTTATATCAGTTGTCATGCCCCCAGCGCGAGACATGGTAAATCTAACATACCTATCTACAACCAAAAACGTATATGGATACGTAAGTTATGTGCCATACGAGCATTTTTTTTTGTCACAAATATGTGACCTTCGCGGAATGGGCCCGACAATGTTTGTCACATATATGCGACGCTCGCGGTTAAAGGGTTAAAAACCATCTTCAACCCCACACCGATTTGGTATACCCTTTCAAACAAAAAAAGAATTTTCCAAATCGGTCCAGGCGTCTTCGAAAAATCGATGATAAAAAAAAATCGCGACAAATTGATACGCCTACGCCTTTTTGGAAGTCGGTTAATAGAAGGGGTAGAGTTAAATTAAACGTCAGTGCTTTGGAGCGGTCAAAACAATACTGTTTAATCTTATTTTCACTACACTATTTGTTTACATTATGATATAGGGCTGTGACTCAGTAGCCGCCGCTATCAAAGACTTGTCATGGACATAGGAAATTTTACTTGTAAATTATGACTAGTGATACTCGTGGGTGGGATATTAAATGTAAATAAAATAAATATTTTTACAAAATATTATTGTTTTTATTTATAATTGCACAAACCCATTTTGAATACATATGAAAAAATAAAAAATAAAAATAAAAATAAGACTACTAGTACTACCTCATTGGGGTTATTTTAGACCTGGGTCTAAAAAGTTATCTCTCGGGAGACTGTAAGGGGTTTAATCAGAGGTCCATTAAGGGAAGAAATCAGATTTTATTTTGAGCCTTCGACACGAGAAGAGGTTCATGATATAAATAGTCACAAAACTTCAGTGTTCATAGGGGATTGAACGATTTTTGTCATTGGGATGCAGATCACCCGATTTAGCATTAGAGCACCCGATTCTTCTTCTTCTTTTTTGCCTTTTCCACCCCATTGTAATGAGGATATTCCGAGCCGTTTAGGCGCGTAATGTCAAAAGCGCAAAATGGTAATCGCTCACAAAATGGTAAAAGAGCAAAATGGTAAAGGAGCAAAATGACAAAGAAGCAAAATGGTAAAAGCGCACAATGGTAAACGAGCAAAATGGTAAGAGCGCAGAAGATTTCAGTGCTATAGTATATGAGCTGCCAGAGTATTTTATTTTTTTAATTATATGTATAAGTAATTAAAATTCATAATAATTCCCATGCTGGTCTGGGAGAAATAAAAAAAAACTTAGTATGTACCAGCTGCTTCTCTTCCCGCGCAGATCGTAAAAGCCCATCGAGGGAATGGGCAAAAATGCGAATCATGTTAACAGGCGATGCGGCTAGCAACCCATCACTGTATTGATTGCTTTTCCATCTTCTCGCCCACCATGACGCTAAAAGTGGCTTTTGGGTCTTGCGGCCCTGGGTTCTGTATAGAACCGCAAGACCCAAAATGCTCTGTCTGCCCCATTAGGGATAAAGACGTGATAGTATGTATGTATTTTGTGTAAGTGGCCAGCACCAACACTGGTGTCAGATTTTTGAGGCTGCCTAAAGGCATCTGACATAGCTTGATGACTGCCATACAATGACAGCCGGGACCAACCTTCCGAAGCATGGAGGAGCTTAAGAATTTTGTATGCCTCTTGTGGCCTTGGTCACCCATCCAAGTGCGGACCACTCCCGGCGTCGCTTTAAGTAAAGCGGACACCGAACGCGAAAGCGCTAGCAATGAGCACTCCCGCCGAGCCACCGAACTCCTCCTATATTAAGCTTAGTGTTGTGTACCTCAAGGATCAATACTTGGTCCTTTATTTTATATACCGTACATATATCTGTTGCTAATCCCCCTTAAATATATGCCCCAAGAGTATATCGCCGTTTCCTCGTGGTCATACTTGTTTGTCATACCAGTATGACTACGAGGATATACATGTTCTCGTATACATACCGCCATTTTTGCACCTATCTTACTAATATTATAAATGCGAAAGTGTATATTTGTTTGATTGTTTACACTTCACGCTTTAACCACTGAACCTATTTAGATGAGATATTGATATAGTTTGATACCCAGGGAAGGACATAGGATAGATTCCGAAATTTCTACGGGGAGCGAAGCCCACGGGCACAGCTAGTTTTCGTAAAAACTGAAACAAAAATAAAATAATACGAACGGATGGACTGGTAGCACAAATTCTAAACTTTCGCGATCATTGATACATTCTCAGAAGGAGAGGAGATTCTATATGCCCCGGCGGAGACGTACACTCATTTCACATTCAGGGTCGAGCGCATTTCGCAAGCTCGCAACACCGAGCAACCATAATTTGCGCGCGGCAACACTGAATCGGTATGGATTTTTTCGCGCCGGCGCGAAACGTGTCTGCGCCAATTTCCTTTTTTCGACGTGTTTCATAAAATCTTGAATTAAATATGATTTCTTGTTCAAATGCTTTTCACGAATGTTATATTAACGTTTGTTAACGTTTCTATATTTATCTAACATAAGTATAATATTATGCCAAACACAAATAGTGCAGCGTCAGAATGGTGAAGGTGAAGGTGTAAATCAGTGCCGAATTTATAATAGAACGCTCGATAAAATGGGCTCCTCTATCGTGCTGAAAAGTTTGTCTGTCTTGCTTGGCGTGTTCTTCATATTCGTAGGAATAACGAAGTTGACTCCGTTTATTTCTAAGGAATTGCACAAAGATTTGGTAAGTCACTGATTTATTTTGATAATTTTGAAGAGAGATTTTATAAGGTCGCTAGGTGCATTGAGATTTTTGTTGCGAAGCGATTGGGCTTGCTATTTTGGTATTTGGCGGGCGGCCTAATACTCGGCGTTGTCTCGCTTGCGACAGTGTGGGCGCTCCGCATCGCATGTCGGCCGACCACCCGTCGCATGTCTCATAACATACAGCCGAATAGCCATTAAAATGTGGCTTCAGTAGCCCCTAGAAACATAAAAAATCACAACCACCACTCTAGCCTATTCTTACATAAAAAACCACAGGGGCTACGTGTTGACCCCTTAGAAAAATGGTAGAAGAGAAGCACAGATTTCGTGGCGAAAATGGCATGTCAAAAAAAAAACAATAGGTAAGTGGTCCCAGTACAGGACCCTGTGAGACCTAATGACACCATGCGAAGCATAAATTAATTAAGTAGGTACGTAATTGGTGGTTATTCTTCAAACTTGCCAGTTTTAGGTAGGTAGTTTGCCTGTTTTTTTTAATTTGCATTAAATATTTTAAATTTTTTGATCAGATATAGTCTTCGACGTCCGACATCCAAAGAAAACAGGATATTTTCACGGATCATTAAAAAAATATCTTTTTTCTATGATTTGGATTTCTTTTTGTTTGCAAGTGCATACTTGTATGGTGTCCCATAGAAATTTTATCAAAATCGGTTTTGTAGTTTTGGGGTGAAGTCGGTATTTAGTTTTAAAAATTATTTATTCTACTTTGAATTTTACGCCTTTGACTCTTGTAACCCTGAGCTCTAGCTGTTTAGAACCGCAAGACCCAAATGCTCTGTCTGCCCATTAGATAGATAAGGACGTGATAGTATATGTAAATTATATTTTTTTTGTTTACAGAGAAAAGAATATGTGAGATACGCGAAAGTGTTTCCTCTTACGGAAACATTCGACTTTAAACTACCTTCAAAATGGTACAGGAGGACCGTGGGGGGGCTGGAGATATTGTTTGGTTTAGTTCTAGCAATTATACCTAGTCGTAAGTATAATAATCCCTTCATACTACCGACAACTACTTCTGCCAAGTAAAATAATTCATCACATATGAATTCAATGATTCATCAATTTCATCAAAGTTGTTTATGAAGTATAATCGGAGGGAAACATTTTGTTTCTTTAACAACTCTCCTTTCGCAGGATACCTCATAGATTCCTGATCTAAGGTCGGAAAGTCCCAACATAGTTTCGATCTCGATCGAAGACAATGTTATCGTATCAACAACAGAAGTGCGTCATGCCCTCATTGAAAACTCTAGTTGCGAGTGCACTTGGCGGCAAAATAATGATGATTATTCAAAATTTTCTCGCCCGCGGGTCCAATGACGTGACATTTAGGGGTATCAGAGAATACCTGAAAGCATTTCGTCTTAAACAAAGGAGGTCGCATTTAGGCAAAAATAGGAAGACGTGGAAAATACTCCACTAACAAGAACCTAGTTGTTTTTGTCGATGATGAAGAAACGCGCGACCCTATCATATGATCTATCCAGGCAATCTTTTAGCTCATAATTCTCTATTTAAGATGACAGTCATCACGCAGACTAACTTTTGATTTTTAACATATTTCACCCAAATGAAGTTGACAGTGCCGAAAGAGAAATTACCTGCATTACATATAGGTCTTCTTACATTGGGGGGTTAATAGTTACTCCCAAAGGTTTATAGTCTCGTTATTTTATGAAGTTCCGATCATTACTTGAATACCTTACTAGAATACTTAAAAGAATACCGAATACTTCTGGAAAAATATCTCAGGCCCTTCGGTTATATTATTAAAAAATATTGTACACGATTTTTTCTTTTCTCTAAGAAACAAAAAATGACAAAGATATAGCGCATTTGAATTTTGCATGACGTCACGGATAGATGCGACTTTTACTCTCCGGAGCTTAAATGCTCTTCATCTTTGTGAATTTTTACTTTTATAGTAAACTGAAAAAATATGGGTCCATTATTTCTGGATAATCTGAAAGACGGACTAATTCCAATCATACTTTTGTGGCTGGGACGTTCAAGTCATAGACAACATTGCAGATAAATTGAAAAACGCGGCCAACATCGGTCTGGTGCTGCTGATGATCCTCGCCGCGTACTCTCACATCATGGTGGGCGACCCCTTCGACCGCTGCGCGCCCGCCCTGGTCTTCTTCTTCATGCTCAGCGGGAGACTCGTCGTCTGGTGAGATTTTCTCTGTACTGACTAGAAGTTACATAATATTATGACACTGCAGCAGCAGCAGTTTTCGCCTATTCGATTTGATTTTCTGCAGTAGGTATTTGCAATGTATATTTTTTCTAAACTAAAACCGACTTCGCTCCCGATCTTGACTACATACCTGACTGGTATGTAGTCAAAATCAAGCCTCTCAAACAAAAAAATATATTTCCAAATCGGTCCAGGTGTCTTCGAATAATTGGTGAACATAGGTACATAAAATAAGCGGCCAAGTGCGAGTCGGACTCGCCCATGAAGGGTTCCGTAGTAGCAAATAACATAATATAAAAGTCTTGTAGTATTTTTTTATTTTTATATTTGAGTTGATTAAATGAAAGGTAAATTGCAGTTTATGACATATTAAAAAAAAACTACTTACTAGATCTTGTTCAAACCAATTTTCGCTGGTAGTTTTCATGGTAATGAACATCATATATTTTTTTTAGTTTTATCATTCTCTTATTTTAGAAGTTACGGGGGGGGGGGACACACTTTTTTCCACTTTGGAAGTGTCTCTCGCGCAAAGTATTCGGTTTAGAATAAAATGATATTAGAAACCTTAATATCATTTCTAAAGACCTATCCATAGATACCCCACACGTATGGGTTTGATGAAAAATATTTTTTTTAATTTCAGTTCTATGTATGGGGAACCCCCAAAATTTATTGTTTTTTATCTATTTTTGTGTCAAAACCTTAATGCGGTTCACAGAATACATCTACTTACCAAGTTTAAACAGTATAGGTCTTATAGTTTTGGAAAAAAGTGGCTGTGACATACGGACGGACAGACAGACAGACAGACATGACGAATCTATAAGGGTTCCGTTTTTGCCATTTGGCTACGGAACCCTAAAAAGATTCCGACGAATTGATAATCTCCTCCTTTTTGGAAGTCGGTTTAAATATAAGCGCGTGTCGGTGTTGGTAATAGTTGATCTGAGGTGGGATTTTCTTTTTACTAAGTTTGACTGTGGATGAATGGTAAACCTACTAAGCTGGAGAAAAATATTATTTTGGAAAATAGTCTTATTTTTGGGAAGAAAAGATGAGAACGCGCTCTTGTAGTAGAAGAAAATATGCAACCAGGAACGCACTGAGATGAGAAAAAGATAGTACTACAGGGGGATACATTCATTATAAATATTAGGTAGACTCTTTCAAATTGACTAGGTATAAAACTATCTGACAACACCCAGTAAACCGCATTAGATAGTTCATTTGTGACTAAAGTTTAATTTGTGTTTTAGTAGTAATTATATCTACATCATCCTATACTAATACCAACAAACAAGTATATTCAGCTTAGTTTATATTATTATATCCGTGGTTTATAATAATATCACCTTGTCATTCATATTCTGGGACCGGAGCATATATTTATTTACGTTAACTCGTA
Source organism: Acrobasis consociella (assembly GCA_963555685.1). NCBI lineage: Eukaryota > Metazoa > Arthropoda > Insecta > Lepidoptera > Pyralidae > Acrobasis > Acrobasis consociella. Next base: position 1,877,831 of record OY743111.1, on the reverse strand, counting down.
AATATTTTAGTAGCTTATAAAATTAAATTATTTGATATTTTGCGAACGTCAAAGTAGAAATGAAACGTAGTAATAAACGTATCACTGTGGGTTAGCGACTTAGATTTTATTTTTATTCATTGGATATTTTGGCGCTTAGTATTTTTTCGTGTGTGGAAAATTCCACTAAAGTCTGGTTAACACCGTTAATAGTCATACTTTTTAGGCAGTTCTTAATTTTTATGAAACACGAATTCTACTGAAACCGTTTAGAGTTCATCTATATGGACAATAGTGAACATAGACATATAAAAGATGTTCAAGGATGACCGATACGACTGTGGTGCCATTCGGTTGAGAGACCTCCTTTTGTCTTGATCGAACTGCCTTACTTCATGTACCGTTGAGGACTTTAATGAAGCTTACAGAGCAAAGGGGTCGCCTTGGCCACATACTGATCTATTAACCGTTCCTTTATCGCCAAAACCAGACACAATAGTAAAACAATGAACGTAGCATTTATTAATGCCATGCGGGTCTAGACCGAAACTACATCAGCTATACACTATACATTTTCCTATACTAGTAGTTCGCCTTCAACTGTTATTTCGCGAATCCCATGTCTCGGCAACTCCTTGATTCTTGTTCGAACCTAAAAATGCTGTTCTACACGCCTACCAAATATAACAAGCTCAATCAAAATTAGTAAGTTATCGTCGAAGAAACATACATACAAACGCCACCGGATTGTTCAATAGACTCGGAGAGCTTCGCTCGCTCGTTCAATAAGAACCATAATCGACACGACAAGAGTAAGGGGTGTTAAAATGAGACATGCATATCAACTTTGGAGAAGATAAAGCAGGAAAGAGCAAAGCGGGCTTAGAGCAGGCACAACTAGAGTTGTGTGGGCTACATCTATTCTGTCAACACGGAACCGCTCTTATGTATGCCGCTATCCTTTTCTGACGCTCAGAACCGCCATTTGCTAGAGCCAGAGAGAGCGACGGAATCCATAAGCATGCAACTGGGAACGCAGACGGTCAGGAGTGCTAAACGTCCGTGAAACTGTTCTATAACAGCAGTGCGTGAAGGAGCGTCATACATGGCTGCGAAAGACAGCACTGTGTTGAACGTGAATGTGATTTCTCGTTATTGCTTTGAACCATAAATACATCTATAACGCCACGCCACTGGGACATCTCGTTACATACGTAGCAAATTATAGAACATAAAAGGTCACAGAGTGTAAATCTTAGCCCCCATTTTAATAAACTCCCGCCCACCATCACAGGGAGTGGAGAGATGCCTGAAAAACAGCGTTACGTTACCTCCGACGACGGTCAGGGGCTCAGGGGTAACACAAGCTGAGATATTCCTTTGCCTACTTGCAACGTTTTGTTAACTGTTTTTTTAACGTGACAACGTCTTATAAATTGGTTTGCTGGGTGACACTTCAAGAAACTGCGTTACGCTCCGCTCACGTTATGCGCTCACAATGAGAGCGAGTGAGAGGCACGCGTCATGGTTAGCCCGCCTAAGAGCGAGAGAGACAGACATAAAAAGTCGTTGTCACGTAAAACTTTCGCCCGTATACCGACTTTACAGGCAACCAATTTTTTTTTTTTCTTAATGTAGTGTAGACTTATAGTATGGCAATAAATGATATTTTTATTTTATACCGAAGATTTTTAAATCGGAAATCATGCGCAAGTTCAATTAGCCACTATCGTTAAACCGCCATTAAAAAGCCACGTCTACAGACTACATAACAGCATCAAAGAGTGCACCTTGACCAATTTTTATGTTGTAAACATAAATTACGAAATAAAAGCGGTACTGCATGCGATTTGGCTGGCGCGGCGCCAGCGATCGCCCGATGATAGACCGCTGTGTCACACAATACATCGCCTTTCGACTCGTATACAGCTGAAATGCAAACAAACTGATCGAACGCGTGATCTAATCTAATCCGCGAATGCTGGCCTATTTGTGTATCTCAATGATATTAATACATTCTCTAAGAACTTCTATTATTTGCTAGAAAAGGTTAGGAAAACTCTGACTTTCCAACGTTAACCCCTAGTAACTTGAACGGCTGAACCGATTTTCATCAAACATTAACAACCACCACAAGGGAACTTGTTTTCACGTAAAACCGCATCGAAATCGGTCCATCCGTTCGAAAGCTCACGTAACTCTTGGTAGAAAAATAAACTTTGGGTAGATGCGCAATCGCATTTCGACAAAGCACGAGTGGGTGACTATATGGTCAACTGTTTGTGTTGTGTTGGAGTAAACACCGAATACCTATACAATTATACATCTGTCTGCTTGCACGTCCCACTTTGAAATACCAAGCTACGTATTATTTATTTCTAGAAAATGATCTAATTTAAGCCTCATATTCAACCAAATTTTTAACTGACTTCCAAATAGAAGGAAGGTTTTAAGTCGTCGGAATCTTTTTTTTATCGATTTATTCGAAAACGCCTAGACCGATTTGGAAAATTCTTGTTTTGGTTGGAATACTTGTCAGGTGATTCCAAAGTTTTAGCGAAATAGGTTGTGTAGTTTGGGGATGAAGTCGGTTTTTAGTTTTGAATAAATGTGTACCTTTCGTTTGGGTAGAGGTATATCAACTAACAGATGAGATTAACTCTCCTGGGAAATAATATGAAAGCGAGTAATTAAGAAACTAAAACCTATAAATAACTAATATTTATAAGATCAAAAAGGTCAGTTTAGTTTTATTTTAAATCTGGCATCGACGTCTCGTTTGTTTATATTTTCCTCTGGATCATATAATAACTATATCTATTTATTATTTCTGCGCCGGATACCTTTTTTTACTAAACAGATGTTTAAAAACTGCATTCTGATAATAATAATTCAAGTAAGAAAGTATATGTAATAAATAATTTTGTACAAGTACCTGTAGGTACATATACAAAATTATTTGGTGTTGCTGGCTGTTTTTAGGGTTCCGTAGCCAAATGGCAAAAACGGAACCCTTATAGATTCGTCATGTCTGTCTGTCTGTCCGTCCGTATGTCACAGCCACTTTTTTCCGAAACTATAAGACCTATACTGTTGAAACTTGGTAAGTAGATGTATTATGTGAACCGCATTAAGGTTTTGACACAAAAATAGAAAAAAAAAACAATAAATTTTGGGGGTTCCCCATACATAGAACTGAAACTCAAAAAAATATTTTTCATCAAACCCATACGTGTGGGGTATCTATGGATAGGTCTTCAGAAATGATATTGAGGTTTCTAATATCATTTTATTCTAAACCGAATACTTTGCGCGAGAGACACTTCCAAAGTGGAAAAAAGTGTGTCCCCCCCCCCCCCCCCCCTAACTTCTAAAATAAGAGAATGATAAAACTAAAAAAAATATATGATGTTCATTACCATAAAAACTACCAGCGAAAATTGGTTTAAACAAGATCTAGTAAGTAGTTTTTTTTTAATATGTCGTAAACTGCAATTTACCTTTCATTCAATCAACTCAAATATAAAAATTAAAAAAAAAATACTACAAGACTTTTATATTATGTTATTTGCTACTACGGAACCCTTCATGGGCGAGTCCGACTCGCACTTGGCCGCTTTTTTTGCCATTAGGCCGTTACACAGATAGCAATCTTTAAGGCTCCTACCCGCGCTAGCGACCTTAAAAACACAAAAAAAATAATTTCTCTTTCTGAAAGTGAGATTATCAGAAACCCTCGTACAACTTTTTAGCTAGTATCCTTAAGTTTCATTAGAACCTGGAAAGTCATTGAAATACTATCCGCTTTAGAAACCTTTACAAAAAGAGTCAAAAGTGGCCGTTTTTAGTATTTTTTGCAAAGGAAACTACAGCGTATTGTATTTTAATGACTTTCGAGGTTCTAATGAAACTTAAGGATACTAGCTAAAAAGTTGTACGAGGGTTTCTGATAATCTCACTTACAGAAAGAGAAATTATTTTTTTGTGTTTTCAAGGTCGTTAGCGCGGGTAGGACCCTTAATACTAGTTCACTGCCAGAAGACTAAAATGTATACTTTTGAGTCGCATGAATATTGTTATAAAGAACGTCACCTGAGGTACCTATGTAAAAATAATTAATAAGCCACAGACATAAGAATATTTTGATATGTTCATGTTTTTATAATTGGTTAAAAGTTTATTAAATATGACAAGATTATTTGCGTACCAAAGTAGTTAGGTTTAGCTTGGTAATTATTTTATACAGATAAAAAAATCTGACATGACCATGGTATAGACTTCAGCCCACAGTATAAAGTAAGTAGGTACTGTTTCTGGATTCCAATAAGCTTTCTTTTATTTCAAGGTACCAAACAAGCCGCCGAGAAGAAATGGAGAAGGCAACGGCCACACAAAATGGAAACGGTCTAAAGAGAGACTGAGCAATCAAGAAGATACGTTATAGGGTACATGCAATATTATAGGTACTTATTTGTTTTTCGTTATGTACATATTTATATTTTTTTATTTATTAATTTGTGAAAGGAAACTAAATATTGAATTCGTGCCTGTGTCTGGCTTGTTATTATGCACAGAGCAACTAATTCATAGACATGTACTTACTAAAAAAAAAAACATCATATTGCCCGACTGCATAAAGGGTGGTTTTGATATAGACGTTAACGTTTAACAAGCGTTCTTGTCAAAAACTTGCATTGTTCGCAAATTTCGAAATTTTGTTTTTTGACTTGACCGTGGATTTTTATAAACCAAAAATGCAAGTATTGCCAAAAGTGACTTACTTAAATGAATTTTAATACAGTGAAAGAAGTAACTCTAAGAACAACGTAACATTTTAGTGAACGTTTTATTTTGTTTTTAGTTAAACAAGATTTTGTTAACTCTATCAAAAGATCAAAGACAGAAGATAACACGATGCTGTGATTTTTCTAGTCAACTTATAAATCAAAACTTGTTACAGGGCTTTAATGAAAATGAATTGTGCGCCGACCATCTGGTTAGTGTAAAATTAGAATCAAAGTATCTCATTGATGCTTGTAGTAGAGGTAACAGCGCCATAGAAATTGAAATATTTCATAATCTTTGGTCAATCTAATAGGGCCGCCAGAATAGAGAACCATAAAAAAACCTTGTGTGTTTTTGTTGTCCAAAGAAATCAACGTGCTTCGAAGATGACAAAACCGATAGTTTTTTGTAAGTTTTTCCTTCTGTCACTCTTAAATTTGGAATATGTAGGACTAGGTTAAGACTAAGAGGGAAGTTGAGCACTGTTACCTGAAAGTGATATTAATTTAAGCCATTCGAGCTAGGTTCATTTTGTATGTGTACGAGTGATATAACCATGTATGTAGGACTATGATGAGTAACTGCCATTGTATGTATATTGGTAGCTTTAGATAATACTTATGCACAAACAGACTAAACTATGCACATTGTAATTCGTTATGAATATAATTTGCTCAATAATAGTAATACAACCGAGGCAACATAATGTTCTGTAATTTTAAAACCTATTTTTTTTTTATATGTTCAGTTAAAAAAGAATAACCAAGAAAGGGCTTTGAAAGTGTTGGGCAAGTAAAGAACATAATTTTTAAAATAGATAGGTAGATAGATAAATAGCTGTAGGATTTTCTGGCACAATTTATATTGATTTTTATTGTATCTCCAAATCAAGACGCTTTATAATCGTTTAAGATATTATTATCTACAGCACTTAATTTTACATGATTTGTGAATGACCGATGAAGACCTCTAGTCATGCCTAACTCTCCTTTCTGTAACATTTAATGCTTTCACCATTACTAATGAAAAATATTATATAGAACATAATATGATACCTCATAATCTGAGACAACAGCATACACTTATAAATAATATATGATTTCTGAAGCTTAATTAATTTATTGGAGTATTATAGCAATAATTCATAAGAATTGTTATTGTGTGTGATCAGTGAGGTGTTTGAAGTGTGTTTGGTAAACGAATAAATGGATATTATAAATTGTTTTATTATTTACCCTAAATAACCTATTTAATATTAAAGGAAGACATTTCTAAGGCTCAATTAGTTACGCCTATTACAGCTACAAAAAGCTAAAGGAAAGGCCGCTAACGTTAGTATAAAACTAACCCCATTAAGCTTGTCTCAAAAACGTTACACAAGATCAACCGCCACTTGGTGAAAGAAGTTGATAGAGAGATCCGAAAAAGAAACATCAACCCTCTGACAACTCAAAAACTCAAGGTCTGGCGAATGTGTATGAAGAAATGTGATCCTAACCCTAAGAAGACTGATAGCCAAAGCAGAAGAGGTACTTCTAACTATTAGACGCTTTGATACAAATTCAAGAAGTTTTATACGATCAATAAAAGGATAGAAACCATTTTCAAAGACTTCTAATATTAAAGTTGTTTAATTTCTTTATGGTAACTTAAAGAGAACCAACTAAACAAAAATATTGCCTATTTATTTTAATTTGATAACACACAAAGTCGACTACATAATTAATTTCATTGCACAATTAACGAATGACAAACGCCGGCGCGAAGTGTTGCTGTTGTTGCCAAAAGCACTTATATAATTTAATAAAACAATGTAATCTTATCAAGTCTTTAATGCTAGAAATTAAAATAAATTACACATTGCAAGCAACTATGTCATAAATTATGCAAGCTATAAAAATAAAAATGTTTAAGTTCTTAATATACATTATTTTACAAGTTCCAAAATGCGTCTGAATTTCAAACGCAATAATCGACAATTTAGGCGCTCCATACTAGTGTTCACAAAAGTTAGTCAACAATTTGACACCCTTGAAAAAGAACAGTTATATTTTAGACATAATTCTCAACATTTAGGTAACATAATAGGACCAAAATTCAAACCTCTTTATCAATGTTAATGAATGTTAAAATAGGTAAACAAAATTCATTAAAAAATAAATTGTATCCAAACGAAAATATTTCAAACAATTGTAAACACCGGTTGCACCTTGTGACCTCGACGAATATTATAAATTGTAAACATATAAATATACAACTTAAATATAAAAGTGATAGTGTTTAATACATCTACCATTCGTTAATAGAAAACTTAATTCATATGAATTATGAAGCACCTAAACGCTATTAGAGGCACAAACCAGCATATATTTACTTGTAGTTATAAATCTACACCAAACAATTCGGTTTCTGCAAATGCACAGTTTGAATAAAATAATGTGCATTATAACACATCTATACTATATCTAACTCTGTGATGTGTTAATTAATAATTATTTTGGAATAGTGTAAAGCAATATGCTAAAAACATCTGCTTTGTCGTAGTGTATAATCCGTTTTCATCATTTCAGCCGCATAACGTCCACTGCTGGACATAGGCCTCTCCCAAAGATTTCCAAAATGACCAATCTAGAGCGGCTTGCATTGCATTCATCCATAATCCGTTTTGACCAAGTTCATTGAAATATAACAAGGACGGCTGCACTGCACCTCAAAAAATTTAAGAGACGGTTAACTTGACGGGTGACGTCATCAAATGATCATGCATTTATTTTCCACTTCTTTTAACCGATTTTCGAGAAGCGGTATTGTACTGTAAATAAAGCTTAAAAGGGGTAGTATGTAACAATTATACATATATTGTTCAAAAACTGACTTAACTAAGTCTAGAAACAAATAGATCTCCCAACATCATGCTAAAAGTGGCCTTTAGGGGTTGGGCTTTATCCTGTCTATAGAGTTAAAATAGTTGTACCCAAAGGTATATATGTATATCATAAGTCTATGCAACTGAAGCTTTCAATCGCTTTCTCTCTCTCGCTCTAGCAATGACGGTTTAGACGGCGACAGAAAAGGATAGCAGCATAGAAAAGTGCTGTCCGAGCTGACAGTTTTAGCCCAACCCAACCAAAATGGGGCAGACAAATCCCATTCATTGTCATTACTAATTTCTAGACCTAACCAAACAGTTCGTTTTAACATTATCAAATGTACCATAATCATAAAGATACAAAATATACAAGTAAACAGAAGTACGCCTAACCTTAAGCAGGGTCCCGGCCCGTTTGCAGCAACTCCAAGGCATTTCTCAGATTCGTGATAGCGGTCTGAATATCATCATAGTTCAGCGCACTGTTCGCCCACTTGCAGTACTTCTGCGCTTTCGTGATCTGATCCGGTGTTAGCTGCGCTACTGATGAAGTGGTACTGTACACTGTAGGCGGTTGGACTGCTGCAGGTAGCTGCGAGGGGTCATATGGGACGAAACCACCAGGGTTCGGGTCAGGAGTGTACGGAACTGGTGGTAGTTGTGATGCTGCTCTCATTGCAGCGTTGGGATCAGGTAAGCTGTTGTTGAAGCTGGAGGGGACTGTGGGAAAGCTGGAAGGCACGGAGGGAACAGTGGAAAAGCTGGAAGGTACGGTAGGGGGAGAAGCGGGGTTGATAGGAAGGAAGCCGGGAGCCTGTGGTGCGCTGGTCGGTTCTGGATTGCTGTCTGCTGAGGTCTCGTCACTTTGGGACTCTTCGGTTGGCATGGGGCCTGTGAAATGAATGTTATCGTAAGTATAAAAGGTATGTTATACTTATTAGAAAAAAAAGAAAAATCTAAGAGTATACCAGCTGCTTCTCCTCCCGCGGGAATCGAAAAGCTGATCGAGGGAATGGGCGAAAATTTGAATTGGGCACCCTGGACTCTGTTTATCCATTAGGGATTGGCTGGTGATAGTGTATTTATTGTTTTATAGAAATGAAAGAATTACCAGGCACTGGCGTCTCGCCATTCTTGAGACAGTTGTGGATGTACGCTGCCTTCCATTTAGCGTATTTTCTGTTCTGCGTGGCCTCGTCCGTCAGCTCTCCGAACGTGGTCAGCACGTCGTAGATCATGCCTGCTGTATAGAAGGCCTTCACGACGTTTCTGAAAATATTTAACTAGTTGTTATCAACAGCTTCGCTCACGTTCGTAAATTAATTTGTGTCATTATCAATAAGTATTTATTTCATATGGACCGATTATCACTTTGTCCGACTAGCCCAGTCTTTCCCAAAGTGGGCGATAACGCCCCCTTGTGGGCGCTGCAGGTCTCAAGGGACCCAGAAAGAAAATGTTTTTTTTTTTGCTGGGAGCTTTATTTAGCTAGGAGGCCTCTTAAACAACGACTGCAAGAGCTCTCGACTCTCAACAACAACTTGTGAACATCAACTAATATGAATTAAAAGATTGCTCAAACTCGGTTCTATATTTCTCTTCGCGTAGTTCATATATCTGTCCTATTTTATTGAATATAGAAAAAATGAAAATCATGTCAATCGGTCGCTCCGTTTCGTAATGAAAGTAGACACAAACAAACAAATAAAAAGGCAACAGACACACTTTCGCATTTTAATAGTTATTAGTACTCGTAGATATCTATCATGTTTTAACAAGTTTTTGTTAAATAACCCGAATTGTGCATTCCTGTATCAGTTGGCTGGTTCATTAAATACTTGTTCGGACTTGTTGAGTAAGATTGATGCCGCGTTTACACATTCGCGCGAATCGCGAGGCGAATGACGAGGCGAATAACGAACTAGCATGTGTAAACAGTCAGTTCGTTATTCGCCTCGTGATTCGCCTCGCGATTCGCGAGTTCGCGTTGAGGGCGGTTTTTCGGACGCGAATCAAAGGACACGAATAGCGAACACGAACTGGCTGTTTACACTTTCGCCTGCCGGCAGTTGGCAGCTAGCGCCCGACCCAACAGGACGTATATGTACCCGTTGTATGACTTGTATGGAAACATACGAATTGAAAGGTCTAAGTTAACATTTTTTGTGGGCAAATGTGTGTAGACCTGATTATATGTTAAAATAGGCAATCAGACATCAAATAAGATGATATCTCTATATTTAATAAGTACTTATAGCATCAGTGATTTTAATCTTTTTTATTTTCTCTTTTAGATATATTCATTGTTTTATACATTAAATGACCTTATGATACATTTCTACATATAATTAGAAGACTCTCACTAAATTTGTATCCTACTAATATTATAAATGCGAAAGTGTGTTTGTATATTTGTTTGTTATCTCTTCACGCTTAAACTACTGAACCGATATAGAACAAATTTGGTATAGATATAATTTGAGACTCGGGGAAGGACATAGTGTACTCTTTATCACGAAATTCCCACGGGGAGCGAAGCCCGCGGGTACAGCTAGTCTGCGTTTTATAATAACACGGATAAAGTCCACTAGTCTATACAGTATACACTACGAATAATAATTCTCATTGTATAATAAGAGAATTATTATTCATAGAGTATACATATAAAACCGGCCAAGTGCGAATCGAATTTGCGCACTAAGGGTTCCGTACCATTATCTAAAAAAAATCGCGTTGTATGGAGCCCCAAATAAGTTAAAGCTTAAATATTTATTTTATTTTGTTTTTAGTATTTGTTGTTATAGCGGCAACAGAAATACATAATTTGTCAAAATTTCAACTGTCTAGCTATCGCGGTTCTTGAGATACAGCCTGATGACAGACAGACGGACAGACAGCGAAGTCTTCGTAAAAGAGTCCCTTTTTTACCCTTTGGGTACGGAACCCTAAAAATGACATCTTAGCAAAAGTTATTCAGACTGATGAGCATTTTCCGAAGTCATAAAGTCTACGCGAACGAAGTCGCGGGCTTCGGCTGGTTTTAAATAAACATCCCAATCTACCCACCACATACAGGTATATACCTAAGCGTGGGTTAATACCCGGGTAGAAGACATAATTGTAAATGTAGCGTGCATGCCGCCATTATGACCACGTCCTCCATATTCGTGTGCGAATCTCATAATGAATCAACACACGAATGTGTAAACAGCAGTTCGCGTCGGCATTCGTACACGAATAGTTCGTGGAATGTTTCGTCGAATGACGAGGCGAATAGCGAACACGCATGTGTAAATCCAGTATGAGCGTCGAATGAGATAAACGAGTTTATGCATGTTTGTTTTATTCCTGTCGGTGCGTGCTGCTTAAGCATTCCTATATAAACAATGTAATATTTATTTTATTTTCATTTGTGGTTTCGCGCGCAATAGATGAGCAGTACTTACGCCTCCTCTACACTACTCGCGAAGTTGAACGTATTTCTCAAAGCAAAACAATGTCGGAAGTAAAAAAGAAGAGACGGCAATACTGTGTACAAAATTCGGATTTATTGAAAATCCCACAAACCCATCGTCGCCTTTGTGTTTTCTATGTCTAAAAACATTTTCTTCAAAATGCATCCAGATAAGAAAGACAAGAATGTAGCATATTTTCAAGACCTAGAGAAGAAGCATAATACTCAGCCAAGTGTAGCAAAACTATTTTCGTTTAGAATTCTCCGTTAATATACATATATAGGTCACAATAATTAATTAATTTAATTTGAAGTTATAGTGGTTTTTAAATAGGTGAAAAAATGGGGGCGCTAAAAAAATATGTATTCTCAAAGTGGGCAGTAGACAAAATAAGTTTGGGAACTAGCCGATTAGTCGGTTGTGAAGAGGCTGATTATTCGGCCAACCGAACCGATCACGGTTTCGGGGACGCTTCGTTTATAGCTAATTCCCGTGCCTATGATCGTGTCGGAGCCTCTTTTGTTTACTTCGCATTGTTTCTAAAATTTGGCTTTCGTAAAGACAGAGCGGTGTTTTGTGTATTTTAAATAATCAAGGTTTTTATTTAATGTACCTAATATATAGAATACGAGAGTAGCCGGATAGTCGGCGCCCTTAGCCGAATATTCGCCGACTACGATATTGGCCGGATAGTCGGCTTTACCGACTAGTAGCCTACTACTCGGCACATCTCTAATATGGACCAATAGGTACACAGAAGCTCTTAGCATGGTTGTAGGAAAATGCTAGAAGCAGGCTGCTTCAAATTGCTAATTGTGGAAATCCTTTGGGGACGCCCATATCGAAAGCATTGGGTTTTTTTAGGAAAAGTTTCGAAAGAAGAATGAAGTCAACCGCTATTTCAAACATACTCCCATCCGGCCTGACCATAGACCTAGTTTTTTAAAGACCTGACAGTTATAATGACAGGTTTTACATTAGTTGTAATATTATGCAAGACAGTGGTCTATTCAACTCACTTTCCGTTTCTCCCATGTACTGAAATCTATGATATGGCATAATCACACCAAATGAACTGAAGCCTAGGAAAATCCAACTAATATTATAAACTTGAAAATTTGTATGGATTGTTAGATGTTTGTTATCTTTCACGTAAAACAACTTAATGGATTTTCATGAAACTTTAGCTTAGCTTATACATCAGAATAACACATAGGCTACAATTCATAAAGATATAGTGTGATCCTGCGCAGAGAAAGTCATGAGCACCAGCTAGTAATTGATAAAAAACTCACTTTCCATAGTTCTGTTCCCTGTCCTGCTTGTCTGCGTACAGGAACAACTTCAATGCGTAGTTCTCCAGGTGGGCCTGCGCAGCCACCTCGTTGCTGATAGCTTCATTGTCCTTCTGAGTCTTCTTTGTTTCTTCCAACCAGTCCATTAGAGCTAGAACACAGTAGAGGCTAGGTTATAATATTTTTTCAAGAAAGTTTTAGAGTGTAGGTGAACAAGCAATTTTTTTTACGATGTTGTTTATTATTATAAAGATCTAGTAAAGCATGTTGTTTGATTTGTTATGGGTATGTCCAACAGTGGACTTCCTGCGGCTGATATAATGATATAAAAGTAAAGATAATAGATAGAAGATATTAAAGATTGCAAAAGTATTTTATGAATAATTCAAATGATAATGATCATGATGAAGTAATTTAGTTAGTTAGTAGTTTTAGTTAGTTTTCTTGTTTATTATATTAATTTATTTGTTGTTTTTTTAATCTATTATTTTACCAAGGTTTTAGTTCACTTGGTGTGACTATGCCAGCCTCATAGGGGACTTCGATTAAGTATTATTTAACTTCTGTGCACCATCACAGCTCGCACAAAAAAATTGATGGCTTTTGCCATGTGCGACAATGGATTGCTTAAAATTGTTAAGTTCACCATTGTAAATTGGTAGTCCAGCTAAAAACCGGTCACGTAGGGCAGTATACTGGTCACATTCCAGCAATACATGAATCAAGTCTTCTAATTTACCACAGTAATTGCATAAGTCTGAGCAGGTTACTCTCATCAATAAGAGAAACTTGTTCAATGGAAAATGACCAGCCCTCACCCTAAATGCACTTACAAGATATTCCCTTGAACTGAATTAGGTAAACTTTGAATGGTTTTGTACCAAATACCTTTTGTCTCTGAACACTTATCAAAATGTTTTTTCCATATATCCATACAATACTGTCTGATGGTAGATATGTGTTCAGAGGCATAAGGCGGGTGCAAAACCTCCTCGCCTCCATTCAAAGAGTGATCATGATGAAGTAATATAGTTAGTTAGTAGTTTTAGTTAGTTTTCTTGTTTATTATATTAATTTATTTGTTAAAAATCTTTATTAAAAATAAACGAGACTAAGAGATATTCAGTAACAGAAACTGTGTACTGAAGAAATATTAATCTTTATCATTATTATTGATATGCAACCTATGATGTTCTCACAGTCTATCATTAACTAACATCTAGTAACAAAGCCATGTTGGCGATTGTACTCAATTTGTGTTCATCACTGGGCCTGGCCTGCACTTAAATGGGTATATAAAAAGGTTTCAAGTTTAGTTTTGGGGCGAATAATTAGTATTTACGATTTTTACTTACCCATCAAAAGTTTAGTTTCCTCAGGCGTCTTCTTCGTCGTCAGTTTAAGTCCTACTTGTAATGCATGAATTCTGCACCAATACGCCACGACAGGGTCCCTTGCGTCATGTTCTGTGGCGGTTTTGAGGTAGTGCTGGATTGGTTTCAGGCTCGGGGGGCACTCCGGTATGTCAGCCATGGTTATTTACTTGAAATATAACAGAGTAATCAAAGATAGTTTCGTTGGTTCTAATTGTTTCTTGTTATTCGACGTACTTCTGGAACACTGATAATGATAGTGTTTTTTTTACTCACCAAGTGAATATAAAAGAATAGAAAGTGATAGGCAAAGGAGATTCACGGAGAGATATCGAAAGTGAATATAATTTGTCCAAAATATTCTATCAAGGAAAATGAAAATGAACAATTTATAATTGTTTGCGAAAAAGATGATATCATCTGAAGTGTCAATGTCAATGTCATAATGTCTTTACAAAGAGAATATAATCACTACGTTTTAGTTACCTAGTCATTGTAAAAGTAAAAAAAAAATGGTAGGTGTCGTTCGGTGACTCTGTGTCTGTGTTTAATATCGTTTTTCGCTATAATATGGTTATGGATCATTTTGTTTGCCCGGTCTACCGTACGATAGGTAGGTAGTACGATGTACGATGTACGATACGATACGATAGCTCTCTCAGCAGGAGTTCAGGACATGACAGAATAGTGCAGGAAGTAGTGTCATAAGGTGCAAATTTTGGTATCGGAAGAATTTACTCGGCACAGATGTAATATACGTAAAGTTAAGCTAATTTAGCCCGGTAGCCATCCCCCACCCCCTGGAGGGTAGGTAGGGGGGGCATTCGAAGTTACTCGCCGCCGCGCTTTAGAAAAAAAATCATATCAGCTTCTATTTACCTAACACCTCAAGTGTAGTATCATTTTCTGATAAATCAGGCATGAGGAATTCAATTTTGAGTACAATTTCACATTTAATATAAAGATTAATAGTAAAAAAGGGAAAATATTGTCAAAAATATTAAAATCGATCGCACTTTTTTTTTGTTTTAACTGATTTATTTTACCGGAATACCTGTATTTTGTGCAACAAAAAATACTATATTAAAGAATATTTATCTAGCTTTTAAAAAATATATACTTTGATATATATAGCTGTCATACATCTATCTGAAAAAAAATCGAACATGGCACGCGGCGGCGCCTAGAAACTAATCCAACCGTCTCGTCTCACATAATTAGTTGCAAGTATTAAGTTGTTTTTTAAATCAAAATATATAGAATACATACTTTACTTAATTATAGACTGTCGATTATGGTCTAATGTATCAAAAGTCGTATTTTTATATTTATATTAGTTCATATTTTATAACATTTTCCACCACATTGTCATAATTCGGTACATTTTAATAGTTTTCTTATACAGTTGCACCTAACACTGCACCGTGACTTGCACTTGCACCGAATCAGTTGTTCACGACAAGCGGTAGCAGCAACTGGTGCAGTAGTCCACTTCGGTTTTCAATTATTTAGTTCAATTTCCTATCCCTAATCCGCCGGACTGGAACGATTTTGAATCTGCCCCATAAGTGCACCCCATGGTAAACAGCTCTTAGAAGATGCTGCCGAAAATTCTCTGGCCGTCGGTCTTTTTTTAGAGAACAGCTCCCTCCTGCACTCGTTTCGCGATGTGTACTGACTGGACCTGAAATGAAAATCAGGTAAATAGGTATTGCAGTATTATTTTGGTCAAAATAAAATACAGCTATTATATATACATGTCATTTATAATATAACCCACGTAGATACAATTTTATTTTATGCTCATTTATCATACATCATAAATCGTTACACATTTTTAAATAAATTGGTTAGAGTATCGTTATGACAATTTTTTTAATAATTTGGTTAGAATTTTCGACGTCTCTGTAAGTGAGCATATTTAATTCACTAGTTGCTAATATAAAAGGATTCCATGCTTTTTAAGCGCTGCTAAGAACAGTCACACGCTGTTTTTAACTGCAGCGATTGTCGCGACTCTTCGCGAGATGTAAATATTAAACATAGCAACACTTTTTAGTTTATGGTAAGTTTGCTATCGCTATCTGTTGTCTATGGCTTTATGTGAAAAGATTATTTTAAACGTAACGCGGCAATGCGTCTTACGCACTAAGTAAAATTATTTTTCTGTGTTGGATCGAAGGCCTGGTCTGGCGGTCTTCTGTAATAAAGCTAAGTGTCTAGGATTAGTTCTTATTTTAAAGTAGTTATCAATAATATATGAAGACGTTCCGTGTTCCTCGAGGAGGAATCGGACCGAACCATGTAAGAGAATTATAGGCGTCCATACCCCAGAGGTGGTATGGTTTTTTGTCCCCGGGGAATGTAGCTGGTCATGCGGCGTTGCGCTGACCCGGCGGACACTCAGGTCTGTCGTGGCCTTAGCCAAGCTAGGGCACGTATCAACTAGTATTGGTTTATGCTGGTTAGATTGTAGCTGGTCATGCAGCGGTGCGCTGACCCGGCGGACACTCTGGTCTGTCGTGGCCTTAGCCAAGCTATGCTGGTTTAGATTTGGGATGCGTCCCTCTTAGCCCAGTCTATAGACAAAAAGGATCCATAAAAGATGAAGACGCTATTCTCCATGGTTAAAGTTAATTTTATGATAATATTGATTTAATGAAGTTTAACATGATCCTAGGCACTGGTGATTCCATTCAGTTGGAATCATAATTATATTTATCTCTACAGGTAGCGATGGCAGATGTTATACTAGCGAAGCAGACCATTATTTGTATGCGTTGAGGAGATGGACACAGATGGATAGCGCAATGCATACATAATCTAAAGGTATGAGTCACAATGCAACATGTTTGCAGTTGGCAATTGTTTCTCAATGCATATATTGTCTTTCGCCGCCTTTGGGTTTCTTTAAGAGTTTTAGTTATTCCCCATAATTATAATAAATTCTGAAGGCGGCGATATGGTGGATTGTGCTGGGATCAGATGAGATTAATCCAGAAGAAAAAATTTTTTGCATTGAGAAAATGTTTTGATAAAATTATAAGCAATTTGTGACTCATAGCGCCATCTGTTGTCCAGTAACGGAACTGATATGATTTAAAAGTATTGTTTTATGTGTAAGTTTTATTAAAACATGAAAGAGAATTAGAAAATATTACGTAAATAAATACATAATTTATATAACAGTTGTTACAGCAAGCAACGAGTTTTTATCAATCTGGTTGATTTTAAAAGGAATGTAAATGTGTGGTACGTAATCCGAATAGACCAAAATGGCGATTGTTTTTGCGAACAGGAAATACGACCAAATCATGACTGTCAGATTTGTTTTAAGTCCTTTAAAAGGTCTTATTTAGCAAATAAGTATTTTTATATTAAGATAGAAATTTTAAAGTAATTTTGATACAGTCGATACCTATTTATGGAAAGTTTTCACTAAAATTGTATTTAAATTTACCCATCAGAAGTTAATTATTCGAATGTTAGTATCACCAATTTGGTAACCATGGCAACAAAGCAAGGCTATGGCTAGACGAAATTTCCGGTCGGCGATTTATTTGTGTTTTGTTTAGCGCGTTCTTTCGTCTTATTCGAAGCATTGCGGAAAATAATAATTGAATTGTAGCGAGATATTCAGTGCGGTGTAGTGAGAAATGCAGATATATTTTTGTGGTATACTCAGGACAAACAAGCATTTGTGAGGAACGCCACAGTTTGCCATTGCTCATCGACATGGAAATATTTGGTTCAAAAATCGAATAATTTCTTTCTGAAGTAATAAAAGAATATACTTCATCAATTCACTATGGAAGTAATTTTGCTCGATAGATTGTCCAAGTTTATACAAGAAATCAAATCTTTATCGGATCAAGCTAACAGTCTGTGTAATATAATATCAGCATAAACAATGACAACGTGGATACAGCTAAAGTTGTGAAAGCTAAACTATCATCCTTACTGTCACGATTTACATCTGAACTGCATAACTACTTCAACATATGTAAAAATCCTGATGCTGATCTAATATCAGACTTCACTACCTACCAGCTGCAGGGAGAAGAAAACTTAGCGGAATTAAATGTGAAATTGGAGATCAGAAATGAGCAGCCAAATATTTCAACAAAAGGAAGCGGTACATTGAAATACAGCAAGTTACCGGGTTTGAGTTTGCCCGACTTCAGTGACGATATTTTTTCTTGGAGATCTTCCTGGGACAATAATAAATCTACGTCCTCTAGGGATACAAGAAAAGATAATAGATCTTTTAAAAGAAAATTTAATTTCATAGAAGGAAGAAATGGAAAAATTATTGGAGGGAAAAGAAAGAAATGGCCATGTATCTTCTGTGGAGGAAGCCATAATAATGCTGATTGTGACAAAGTAAAAACTATTGAAGAAAGGAAAGAGAAATTGAGAAGTAGATGTTTTAATTGTTTTCGGGAAGGACATATTTCAAGGAATTGTACTAAGAAGAAGATAAGATGTCCATACTGCAATAATTATGTATACCATAATAGTTCATTATGCCCTAATAAATTCCCATCAAAGGAAGGGGAATCTACTAGCGTTATGCTTGTAGGTAGAAATAGTTCTAGCATATTACAGACAGCTGTGACATCTGTCACAGGACGTAATACTTCTAATTTACGTCAAATTTTACTAGATTGTGGTAGCCAATAGACGGTTACTCATGAGATTGCAGAGGAACGCTAGATGAGATATCAAGACACCTAAGGATACTTCAATCTATAAAGAAAAATATAAATACTAACCAGTTACAATACCTTGTCATGGAAAAGTTTTCAACTGCAATTATTTATGAAATAAAAATGAGATTAGGTTCTGATGAGACACTCTCAGTTGAAAATATTCTCAAAAAACTTTCAGAAAGGTCGTATAGTGTACGATGTTTCGGCGAAGATAAAAGGTGAAAAAAGTTTGAACGAATGTTTATATAGAGGACCAACAATGATACAAGATCTTACCGGTCTTATACTCCACTTCAGAGTGAATAAGGTAGCTTTAACAGCAGACGTCGAGAAGGCCTTCCTACAAGTAGGCCTCCAACTTGAAGATAGAGATGTCACGAGATTTTTATGGGTTAAGGACCTTAAAAAAGATGTAACTGATGATAACATCATACAGTATAGATTTTGCAGAGTTCCCTTTGGAGTTATCTCAAGTCCATTCATACTAAATGCTACTATTAGACATCACTTGTCAAAGGCTGAAGATGAGAACGTTAGGAAATTAGCAGACTACACATATGTGGATAACGTTGTGACAGGAAGTAACAATATAGAAGAAGCTTTGGTAGTATATCGTAACTCCAAAGAAGCATTTCGACAGATTTCAATGAATTTGAGAGATTGGAGTTCTAATTCAGAAGTAGTAAGGCAACGTATCCCTGATATTTGTCCAGACAAAGTTGTTAAAATACTAGGACTAGACTGGCATTTAGAAGAAGATACACTTCAGATAAGACCATCTGTTTTAAATAACGCTGATACCAAAAGAGGTATTTTGAAGAGCGTTGCATCTATATATGACCCATGTGGTTTCGCTGTACCCACATTATTACCCGCAAAACTACTACTACAAGATTTATGGAAAATGAAGATAAAATGGGACACTCCATTACCCACTGATATTGTCGATAAATGGATTGAAATGAAACGAAATTTAAGTGAAGTCAAAAAGATAAGTCTAACTAGGTGTTACATAAAAAATTCCCAGAATAACGATTATGAGATTCATTGCTTCACGGATTCATCAACAAGAGCTTATGCAGCGGTGGTTTATATAGTCAGCAAAGGAGAAGTAAGCTTTGTCATTGGAAAATCTCGTCTTGTACCAATAAAAGATCAAGAGCATCTGAAAATACCTCGACTTGAGCTACTAGGAGTTCTGATTGGAAGTCGACTAATACAATATGCACTTAAATTCATTAACTTAAATGTCACTAAACAGGTGCTTTGGACAGATAGCCAAATAGTAATCGATTGGTGTAATTCCAATAAATTACTGACTCCATTTGTAACAAGAAGAGTTGAGGAGATTATGAGAAATAAAAATTTGACTGTCAGATACGTTCCGTCAGAGCTAAATCCGGCCGATGCAGCTACAAGATCCACAAGTTCTACAGAAGAAAGAGAAAGGTGGCTAGCTGGACCTGATTTTCTTCGTTCAGGACGTGATTATTGGCCTACTCGGATGAACAATACGATTATAGATAACACTCTTTTAGTTGGGGAGATCCTGTCTAGTACTGGTGATTTAGAAAGCGAATATCCAAAGACGATGGAATTAGAACTAGACAGGAAAGAAGACTTTCATGATGAACATACACAAGATCTATCTCATTCACATGATACTACACTAGAAGTTCGAACAGAGGAGTTCCAACGCTTATTACTTCTGATAACGCATTACATTTCAAGTTGATAGCGGAAATAGTATCCAAACCATACTGCATCGAAAGAAAGATTAAATGGCGTTTTATTCCAGAACTAGCACCTTGGTTTGGAGGTTTTTATGAACGCCTTGTAGGTCTAGTTAAACAACGTATGAGGAAAACTCTTCAAAAACATCTGTTAAAGGACAGTCAACTGTCAACGATAATAAAAGAAATAGAAGGAATATTAAATACAAGACCTTTAACATCCGTTGATGCAGAACAGGAGCATATACTGAAACCATCAGATTTTCTTCAATTAGGAGGATGTCTCACACCACAAACTGCAGACAAAGAAATACAATTATATGGTACATCGACGAAAACTAATTTAATCCAAGGTTGGAGGAAAGCTCGTGTACTGCTTGACGAGTTCGAAGAAATGTTTCGCAATCGCTATCTGCCAAGTTTACGTGAGAGGTATAATCACTCACACAAACAACCGCGAGTGACTTCAAAATTGACGCCAAAATAAGGTCAAATAGTTCAAATTAAAGGTGATAAAAATCGCGAAGGTTGGAAAGTGGGAAAGATAGTCTCACTCGTAAAGGGTTCAGATGGTTTAGTTAGAGTAGCTAGAGTTAAAGTAGGTGATACTTTATTTACGCGATCTATTGCACATTTATATCCTCTGGAAGTAGAAGATGATAATCAATATGATCCAGTATCGCTAAATACAAAAGAGAGCTTAAAGGGTACCCAGCTAACAATTGATACTTCTAAGCAATTAATTTCCACACCCGAGATTGTGACAATAGATGTAGATAAGACGCAAGAAGATGCACTAGCTGAAAGCGATGATAGAATTGTTGAGAACATGGATATGACAGATGATACCGTAGATGTTACAAATAATGAAACAGACATAGCGAGCGAGAACGGAGATAACGTTCAAAATGATCTGAGTGAAAAAATTAGAACAGACAAAGATTTGGAGACGAAGGACGATGAACCAGTAACAGATCCACCTGGAGAAAATAGACCTAGAAGAATTGCAGCGGTAAGGGCCCTTCAGAAGATAAGGGAATGGACGCGCAATTTAATGACTATTTTACTTTAATTGTTCTCGGCGGGAGTGTCGCGACTCTTCGCGAGATGTAAATATTAAACATAGCAACACTTTTTAGTTTATGGTAAGTTTGCTATCGCTATCTGTTGTCTATGGCTTTATGTGAAAAGATTATTTTAAACGTAACGCGGCAATGCGTCTTACGCACTAAGTAAAATTATTTTTCTGTGTTGGATCGAAGGCCTGGTCTGGCGGTCTTCTGTAATAAAGCTAAGTGTCTAGGATTAGTTCTTATTTTAAAGTAGTTATCAATAATATATGAAGACGTTCCGTGTTCCTCGAGGAGGAATCGGACCGAACCATGTAAGAGAATTATAGGCGTCCATACCCCAGAGGTGGTATGGTTTTTTGTCCCCGGGGAATGTAGCTGGTCATGCGGCGTTGCGCTGACCCGGCGGACACTCAGGTCTGTCGTGGCCTTAGCCAAGCTAGGGCACGTATCAACTAGTATTGGTTTATGCTGGTTAGATTGTAGCTGGTCATGCAGCGGTGCGCTGACCCGGCGGACACTCTGGTCTGTCGTGGCCTTAGCCAAGCTATGCTGGTTTAGATTTGGGATGCGTCCCTCTTAGCCCAGTCTATAGACAAAAAGGATCCATAAAAGATGAAGACGCTATTCTCCATGGTTAAAGTTAATTTTATGATAATATTGATTTAATGAAGTTTAACATGATCCTAGGCACTGGTGATTCCATTCAGTTGGAATCATAATTATATTTATCTCTACAGGTAGCGATGGCAGATGTTATACTAGCGAAGCAGACCATTATTTGTATGCGTTGAGGAGATGGACACAGATGGATAGCGCAATGCATACATAATCTAAAGGTATGAGTCACAATGCAACATGTTTGCAGTTGGCAATTGTTTCTCAATGCATATATTGTCTTTCGCCGCCTTTGGGTTTCTTTAAGAGTTTTAGTTATTCCCCATAATTATAATAAATTCTGAAGGCGGCGACAGCGATCGTTGAAAAAATAAAATCGACCCCTGTAACGACGAAGAAGCTGAATGCTGATACGAGAATAATGGTGCATGTTGCTGACGAAGCATGGAATACTGTACCATCAGCAACTAGTGAATTAATATGCTCGCTAACAGAGACGTAGAAAACTCTACCTAACCAAATTATTTAAAATATTGTCATAACGATGTATGATAAAATTAATAAATGAGCACAAAATAAAATTGTATCTACGTGGTTTTAAATGACAGGTATATATAGCTGTATTTTATTTTGACTAAAATAATACTGCAATACCTATTTACCTGATTTTCATTTTAGGTCCAGTCAGTGCACATCGCTAAACGAGTGCAGGAGGGAGCTGTTCTCTAAAAAAAGACCGACAGCCAGAGATTTTTTGGCAGCATCTTCTACGAGACACTGAACTGCGCTCCAGGACTGAAATTGTCGATGTGGGTGTTAAAACGGCAAAACTGAAGTGGGAGTGGCCCTGACATGTTTGTCGTATAAGACCGGAAAGATGGGCAAGAAAGGCGACGTTATAGGTTCCAAAAGGACGCCGGCGTAGGGGAAGGCCGAGGAAAAGATGGAGGGACGATATTGAAAGCTACATGAGTGGATGGGAGCAAGCTGCCTTGGATCGTGAATCGCGTAAGCATGAAGGGGAGGCCATTGCCCGACAATGGGACACTATATAGGCTATTAAAAAAAATAAAACAAAATCTTCTTGCGAGCTGTTTACCATGGGTTGCACGTATGGGGCTGATTCAAAATCGTTCCAGTCCGGCGGATTAGGAATAGGAAATTGAACTAAATAATTGGAAATCAAAGTGGACTGGAGTGGAGTGGCTGTTACCGCTTGTTGTGAACTGATTCAGTGCAAGTGCAAGTCACGGTGCAGTGTTAGGTGTAACTGTCTAAGAAAACTATTAAAATGTACCGAATTATGACAATGTGGTGGAAAATGTTATGAAAAAATTAACTAATATAAATATAAAAATACGACTATTGATACCTTAGACCATAAGCGACAGTCCATTATTAAGTAAAGTATGTATTCTATATATTTTAAATTAAAAAACAACTTAATACTTGCAACAAATTATGTGAGACGACATGGTTGGATTAGTTCCTAGGCACCGCCGCGTGCCATGTTCGATTTTTTTTAGATATATGTATGACAGCTATATATAATAAAGTATATATTTTTTTAAAAGCTAGATGAATATTCTTTAAGATAATATTTTTTGTTGTACAAAATACAGGATTTCTGGTAAAATAAATCAGTTAAAATAAAAAAAAATGCGCTCTGATTTTAATATTTTCGTCAATATTTTCCCTTTATTACTATTAATCTTTACATTAAATATGAATTTGTACTCAAAATTGAATTCCTCATGCCTGATTTATCAGAAAATGACACCACACTTGAGGTGTTAGGTAAATAGAAGCTGATATGATTTTTTTTTTGAAGCGCGGCGGTGCGTAACTTCGAATGCCCCACCTACCTACCCCCCAGGGGGTGGGGGATGGCTACCGGGCTAAATTAGGTTAACTTTACGTATATTACATCTGTGCCAAGTGAATTCTTCCGATACCAAAATTTGCACCTTCCATACATTGGGTGCACTACTTCCCGCACTAGAAACATGATGATACCGATGTAGCCTTAGCTTTGCAGGATAGGACAAAGATTTGGCAACACTTACTAATGTCAATGTCACAGTGTGACAAGAAAACAAGAAAATTAAAAATCGCAAAGCGAGGATGAATTTCGTAGTTTTTGTGGTTTATTCGTGGTTTTAATAAATAAATACGCCTGGTGTGATTTCTAATATACTTTTTGTAAATATATAAGTGATAAAAAATGCCCTCTAAGCAGAGAAAAATTGCTATGATGGGCTATAGATCTGTTGGTATGTCTTCAAATCTTTTGAATGTTTCATGTGCGTCTTAATTAATCTTTGTGACGTTCTATTTAAAATAAATGTTTTCAGGTAAATCGTCTTTGATTATACAATTCGTGGAGGGCCAATTCGTCGACTCGTACGATCCTACAATAGAAAACAGTATGTGGTATTCAATATTTACTATCCAAAACAAAGTAATGGCATGATGTGAATATGGTCTCATAGATATGGTATTTTTCAGCTTTTTCAAAGAATATTCGATTAAATTCTACTGAATATGACGTGAAGTTGGTCGACACTGCGGGCCAGGACGAGTACAGCATTTTCCCACTCCAGTACAGTATGGATTTCCATGGTTATGTTTTGGTTTATTCTATAACTTCAAGCAAAAGTTTTCAAATAGTACAAATAATTTATGACAAATTACTTGACATGGTGGGCAAGATACAGTAAGTATACCTATAATTCATTATCATCATCATTTTGATAGATGTTTTATCATGTATTTTTTAAAATATTCGTCATTCTATTTTAGTGTACCCATAGTGTTAGTTGGAAACAAAACAGATCTCCACTTAGAAAGAAAAATTAGTACAGAGGAAGGAAAAAGATTAGCGGAGAAATGGAAGGCAGCTTTTATAGAGACTAGTGCTAAACGTAATGAGGTCAGTATGCCCACTTTGCTACTCTAAAATAATTAAGGATCAGAAGAATCACTCTTCATCATTTAAAACTACTATGTTTTTTTTTCTTCAATCATTATAAACGGTTTTCATAACTTACTAATTATAAGTACAAGTGAAATGGTAGCAGTTGCTTCTGAGTATTGTTGAGATGAGGCCATGATGAGGAGGGAAAACTTTGTTGGTGGTTTAATCACAATGTTGTGCTGAGATGACAGCGGCCCAATTTTTATTTATAAATGTATGGAAAAGATGGAATATAATGTGATGTGAACATTAAGATTTGAAGATGTCACTGATTATAAGGTTCTTTGTTAGAAAACCGTTATAAAAAGGGATGTGAAATTGATCATTAAATTTGATCAGAAACAGCATATGTATTTCCATATTTTTCTGTAATACTTCTTACCAGAATGAAAATTCGAAAGCACTTAACTTTCCTTTTCAACGCAAATCACTTGTAAGCAATTAAATAAAAAAAGAAGTTAAGACCAAGTTTTTATCTGTTGCAAACAAATTTAATTGAAGTGATAAATGATTAGTATAATTGACGTTTTGTTTAGACTATGCAAGTCAAGTTATTTATTGCTTCAATTTAATTGTATGTATGTAACAGACTAGAAACTTGCAGTGTGTAAAAGGGTTATCTTCTAGTTTACAAATATGCACTAGTTATTGTCTAAGGAATACTTAAACCATATATAATTTGCTGGAGCACAATTTGCATGTAGGCTCAGTGAAAATTCCTGATTTGCAATCAATTATGAATAAATAAGCAATATTTTTCTTTCACAACCTGCTGTGAAAAATAGTATATTACTATTTATTTTTTGATGCTAGTATTTTTAAGGTAAAGCATCTTCCCTTGCATTGGTCCTTAGCTGTGTTTAATGAAAATTGGTTCAGTCCTTTACGCAAATATACTTGTATGAAATTTTGTCTGAAAGTGTGCAAGTTCTGTACTCTCTTTGTTTTTTACAACCATCTAAATTATTGATGTTAAATGATGATTCATAATGCCACTGATAGGACAAGTTTTTCGTTACTGAATCATGGATATGATATGATTGGTCTGAGTTGAGTCCTTTTGAGTAAAGACATTACTTCAAAAATGTTACTTAGATTTTTTTAAAGTAGTAACTTCGTATTTTCTGATTATATATTTATTTGCCGGTTACTCGGAAATTAAAGTATTATATAAATTAAATTAGTCTGTTCTGGTCAGTTTACTGTTATCAGTGTAATTTTGTAAATATGTACATATGTTTTTTCATAGTAAAATAAACTTATATGTTTAATCTTTTATACTTAAATATTTTTTAGTAACTATAATATAAATAACAATATATAAAAAAACTAACAGTATCTCATTTCTTTTATCTCTTATTGAGTCAATCGCAAACGTGAACACGAAATGTGATGTCTAATGAATGAGATGTGAATTTTTGTTTTTTTATTTTCACTGATAACATTATCATTTCGCTTTCAGTCTGTCACAGACATGTTCCACGCGATACTGTCAGAGATCGAGAGGTCAGATGGGCACATCCAAGAAAAAAACGGCTGTGTGGTTTGTTAAACCAACACCTGAAGAATCAAGCGCTTTTTACTTAAGCTAACGAGGTAATATAGATCTAATTTAATTGTATGTGCCCATGCACAACTGATGGTCGAAAAAACTTCTGAATCATGAACAAAAGTATTTATTTTAGTAAATATCTTGCATTTTGAGAAGGAAGATTTATCGTATTTTTCTTCCGGTTCAGCCTAATGTTGTATGGCTTACTGGTAAATCATGTGAAATAGTTTAAACGCCGATTCATACTAAAATGGCAGCACCTGACACACTTACAGTCGAACCATAATCATCTTTATTTCCTTTTTCCTTAATCTACAAAATGCAATGTATAGCTTGAGAAAGACTTGGCTTCATAGGGCGCCGCGGTGCTGCTGGCAGTCGCGCGGCTTCTGTTTTTTTAAGCTATACTATGAATATGGTTTGACAATTCGTATTGATGGATTTCACATGACTGTCGGCATTTCAATACGGACATTTACTATGTGACTATAGAACAAGAGCCCAATACTGCCAGAACTTCCTTATTTTATAAATGCTGAAAGTCCTAACGCTAAGCGTGGCCTTTGGGTCTTACGGCCCTGGGCTCTGTCTGCCCCGTCAGGGATACAGACGTGAAAATGTATCTGTATCTGAAAGTCCTACTACCTCAGAAGTATGTGCTGAGGGCAAGTTGGTCCCATATTAATTTGTTGAAGATATGGAATAACTCCTAAAAGAAAATGAAGTTGGTTGTTTTTATTTTTTTGTTAAAAAAATTTGTAAACCAAGGAAGGACTGACATTCACAGGCTCTAAGGCTGGTAAATTGGCTGTTCCATGCTAGTGGCAGTTTATCTTGACCTTCACATGTAAGTAGCAAAGCTGCAACCAATCAAAATGGATATTTACTAAACACATGATAGTGACTAAGTTCATGTAACCTAAGGCAAAGAAATAATCTTCAAAATAGCACATGTGCTGTAACTAGTCCTTAAGGTCTAAGACCCGCTTCTGCGGCACCCCTATTTAAATAAGTAATTAAATCGTAAAACGATCATAAATTTTTGAATACAAAAATGAACTTGCATGAAAGCTTTGATTTTTGAGGATTAGATATATCAGACACATATATATATATGTGTGTGCTATTTAAAAAATTGTTTCTTTTGCGACACAAATGTTAGTAATGTTTGAATGTTGTATGTGAAATATACATTAAACTAAGCTGAAGTGTAGTGCATACGTGCATATCATTTTGCTAATATATATGTTTATTGAGGGCTAAAAGATTTCATTAAAGCGTTGGAGACCCACGAAAGAACCATTTTTGATGAGTATGTGTCATATTGTCAAGAAACATTTTGATAAAACCATTAATTTGCTATAACAAGTCATTATGTGGACTGTTAGGGCTAAACCAAAGGAGCTATTTGAGTTGTCAGTCGCACGCAGATCTGTATATTACTTTTAGCCTCATTACGCTTCCTTTACACATCACCACCGTTTTTGGCGTGATGGTGGGCGAGAAGATGGAAAAACAATCAATATAGTGACGAATGCAACAGAAATCAAATAGATCTTTTTTGCGAAACAACTCAAGAGCCATGGCGGGACATACATAGAAACATGAGCGGGAGTGCGCATTTAAACTAGCTCTTTCGCAAGTAAAGCGATATCGGGCGACGTCCACACTTGGATGGGTGACTACAAGTGGCATAAAATTTTCTCGACCTTCGCGCTCCGGAAGGCACGTATAAACCGTTGGCTTCCTGTCATTGTATGGCAGTCGTCAAGCTATGTCAGATGCTTTAGGCAGCTTGAAAAATCTGACGTCAGTGTGGCCACTTACACACACGAAAAACAATAATCGTTTGATGGCACCAGGTTTAAGTTAGTTGATGACCTATAAAGAATCTATGTGGATTAATCAGTCCATCATACTGAACAACTTTCCCCAAGAAACGGAAAACGCATCGAAATATGGAAAATATTTTTTGCTTTCGTTCGGAGTCCAGTGGTCAAGGCGTTAGCCTTGCGATCCGGAGGTTGTGAGTTCGAATCCTGGAAAGCATACTTTGCGAATAGTTGTTTCCAGTCTGGTTAGGATATTGCAGGCTTGAATCGCCTGATTATTTGAAAATAAAGGTGATTCTGTGATTCGGAAGGCACATATAAACTGTGGGTAACAAACGCCATCTAGCGTTTGCTCAAACCTATCTACCCTTTGGGTTGCGGAGGTCAGACGGCAGTCGCTGTGTAAAACCAGTAACCTCGTCAAATCCCCTAGGTTAGGTAGCGGACCCCGGGTTCTGAAACTTCATATCGCTAAGATGCGACCGGGAATACGCTCGGATGATGATACAATTTGACCGAAAGCAAAAAAATATTTTTGATATTTCCTCGTGGAATAATATTCTAATCTAAGATCCCAAAGAGACTATCCGTCTTATTATAATTATCCCACCAAATCAAATTGACATCTAGTAATATGCCAGTGTCATAACTGAAAATGTCAACTTGATTTGGTCGGATCATGGTTTAAACCTAGTAACAAAGTTAGTCTGCGTTTTATAATAAGACGGTAAGAGTCACAGCTTACGTAAATATAATTATATATTTTGAAATGCACTAAATGCCTCTACGCTTGGAATTAAACATATTTAATCATTTTAGTCAAATTATATGAAGCTTGCAACATTTTTAACAATCATGAAAATGCACATACATTTTAATTTACAATAGTAGATATGAAAAAAAAAACTAAAGAATGTATGTGAATGCAATATTCACTGATCAAATATTTTCTACTAAGTTCTTTTGTAATAAGCATTTTTAGTTTGTAAATCCGACTTATTTTTTTAAGTCTTCCTGTTCACTTAGTTTTGTAGTATTCATAGTTTTCAAGGAAAAATGGTCTTTAACTCCGAATGATTTTTATAACGTCACTTACTGTAGTAGTGTCATAATATGTTGCTATGTATTTATTTGCTATGGATATTTGTATCCTACTTGTATGTATGTAATATAGTTCTGTAAAAACTGTACATTTTATGATAAGTTCTTATGTTGTTTTTTCTAAAAAGATTTGTGTGTACTTTTTTATGAAAGCATTTAGAAATTGATAGTCATTCGTCATTTTGAGCCCTAGCTGTCGTTTGCACCGTGTATTACCAGGGCTGCTGTTTGAACGTTTACACATTACGCCGCCGCGACAGCGGTGCCGCTGCGGCGTCGGCGCGGCGTCATAGCTAAGAAACACCATATGGAAACTTGCCTTCACTTAAAAAACCGCATCGAAATCGGTTCATCCGTTCGAGAGCTACGATGCCACAGGCCGACTGACGTGGTGAAACACAAGCGCGCGGCGTCGCAGCGGCGAAAACCGCTGTCGCGGCTTACGAGGTGTCGTTCCTATCCTGAGGAAATGTTCACCACACCACAGGTGATAAAGAATGTATCATATTCTATATCAATCAGCCTCGTAGTGCAGTGCAGTGGTGGATTAACACAGAAGGCTAATCATATTTTGCAGCCCCTAGTAGCTATTATAACAACTATTTCTGTGGCGAAGGGGGTTCCAAATAGAAATGTTTTAGTTCGCTTTCCTAATGACTGCAAACCAAAAATCAGGGAAGGCGGTAAAATCTACTGCCCCCTTTCTGTATCGGTAGCGGGGGTACGCGAAAGAAGAGAGATAGGAAATATTGGATTTTGCAACCCCATAAAATGTGCCGTAATTGGTACTATAGGTGCTGGTAGGCCTACTAGTAGGCTTGCTAGTAAATCTGCCACAGCTCTCGCACCATATGCTTTGATGTGAGACATTATTAATTTCAGCACGATAGTCAGTCTATAACTAAAACGTATGTTATATTTTTATTTATATTGTAGGGTAATATGAACGGACATAGCTATTTATTGTATATTCATTAAATAGTTACTGTGTTGGGTAAATGTAATCAACGCTTTTCATTTGTGAAAACAGCTAAATGTCGCTACCAAAAGTAAATGTATTTTAATGCTAAATATGTCCAGCAGACTTAAAGAGAAAGGGTTCAGTCGGACTATAAATGTAAATAGGTAAGTTGCTTTATGTACTTGTTTAACCCTTTAACCGCAAGCGTCACATATATGTGACAAACATTGTCGGGCCCATTCCGCGAAGGTCACATATTTGTGACAAACAAAAAATGCTCGTATGGCACATTACTTACGTATCCATATCCGTTTTTGGTTGTAGATAGGTATGTTAGATTTACCTGAGATGTCTCGCGCTGGGGGCACGACAACTGATATAAAGTCTCGCGGTGAAAAGGTTAAAAAGACAAAAAATGATTTAATTTAACTCTGTTATTTACATGCTTTAATCTTATGAAATGCAACTCTGTGTAAGATACCAGTTTGTGAGTCAACAGAGGTCATTCACCTCGTATAGTTCTATGTCACTAGTACCCTGGCAACTCTTAGTTGGGAATTCACTCCAAATTCCAGCAAAATCTAACCTTATGTTGTAAAGAGTTGCTCTAATATCATAAAAATAGTAGCTTAAAAATGCGATAAATGTGAAAGCTTTGAATCAAAGAAATTAAATACAATCTAGAATGCCTACAAAGTAGTAAAGCCAATCATTACCCAAAAAGACACTTAAAGTTGTAGGTGTCCCTTTCTATACTTTATTGCACTGGCAGTTTGCGGGAAAGGGATGCCTCTAACTTCAGCACAGAATTAGTAATATAGTACTTGGAATCATTATTAGGGAACGTTGGGTATTTAAACATAAGCATTGTGGAAATAAACTTTAAGTACGTGGCATTAAATTTAATTTTTCATATAGGTGTTTTTTTAAATATTTCTGGTGGATGAAATATTACTTAAGTCCGGTAGTAATTCTAGACTGTTTTATATTTCTTTGTTTTGAATTGTTTGAAGTTTAATCATTGTGTTCAGAAGTTTAGATTGTAATATAAATATTCAAAATAAATTAGGATATACGTATTTTACTCGATGTTCAATTTTTTACATAACGTTGCAGAGCAGCTATGGTTGTTTTCTGTTTGTGTGAACGTTTTATACTAGTTGCCAGTGAGGGTTTTCAAAAATATGTGACACCAGAGGGCAGCACAGTGTTGTCAGGTTCAATCGACTGTTGTGATTGGACCATCAGTTGACAGGTTCTTTTGCTCCGTCAAATATATCCAATAACAGCAGCTTATTAGATCTGAGTTCACTGTGTTGCCATCTTATCATTTCCTTTTCATTCTATATGTTTGAAAACCCTTATTAACGAGACAATAGGGGTTAATATTACGTGTCTCTTTACGTCGCATCATTTTCCTCTTTTATACCAGCGTTCGTAGCATGGCAACGTGGATAAATCCAGATAAAGTTGACGGGCTACTGCCATCCCGCTCGCTAATTACCTAGAGCGAGATAGCGATAGATTAAAGCGCTCGATAAACGCTGTCAGCTATGGGTGCGCCAGTGCTATGCTAGGGGGCTAAATTAATTATTTATATTTATTACAATGACAGTCGCAAACTTGCAATTGTAGCCTGGCCAATCATGCATATGCTGGGACTAGCAGTAGTGGGTGGGCGCCGGCGGCAATAGTTTACATGAACTTACTGTTGGCGGAATCACACGAAGTAATTTAAATCACTTAGTATGCAATTGAGACTTTATTATAGTTTTATTAAGGACTGAAAACGCTGACACGTAACTACGTTCGTCTGTTTGCTTTTGGAGTAGAGTTCCAGACATTAGTGTTGTCATTACTAATAATTGTTTCGATTTCAGACTTTATATTTAGAGTGTACCCATAACAGGTTTTTTTTATATTTTCCACAAAACACGAAATTATGAAGAATATATTTCATATGCTCGCACATGAGTACTTTGTTCAATCTAATATGAGTCTTAGTAGAGGAAGTTGGGAATGATAACTTCGAAGTTGGACGAACAGGGATAGCTTAAAAATGTACAATTTTTTGCATGCTAGAGAGGACTCTTTCTATAAATATACTTACTTAGACAATCTCCGTGTTCAAAACTTTGCCAATTAATCAATCGCGCCGCAGTACCTTAACCTAAGCTTCAAATAAATCTATTTGTGTGTACCTATAAGGCCTAATAAAAAATACTAAAACTATTTTAAGGGTGAATTCAGTCCGTGATAGTGAACAACATTTCCCAAGGGACATATGTCGAAATATGTCCAATAATAATTTTTGGTTTTCCTTACAAAATCGGATCTGCTGATCGGTCAACTTGTAAAAAATACTTTTCATACATACATATATACATACTATCACGTCTTTATCCCTAATGGGGCAGACAAAGCATTTTGGGTCTTGCGGTTCTATGCAGAGCCCAGGGCCGCAAGACCCAAAAGCCACTTTTAGCGTCATGGTGAGCGAGAAGATGGAAAAGCAATCAATACATTGATGGGTTGCTAGCCGCATCGCCTGTTAACATGATTTGCATTTTTGCCCATTCCCTCGATCGGCTTTTACGATCTGCGTGGGAAGAGAAGCAGCTGGTACATTTTAAGTTTTTTTTATTTCTCCCAGACCAGCATGGGAGTTTACTTTTCATATTTCGAAAAATGGTCCTTGGGGAAAGTTGTTCAGTATCATGGACTGAATTCACTCTTTAAAAAGTTTTAGTATATTTTGTTAAACCTTATATATTTCTCTGTAATATGTAATTTCTATTTCTATGCATCAGCTGCCATCGCAGTCGAGGCGCCCCCTAAAATATATATTTCACACAGATCCTTGGTCTAGGATATTTCATTTGTAACTGTGACATAATAAATTAAAAGCGACTTTAGGATAATGACATAGAGTTGATATTACACTATACTAAGTTCCGTAACTAAAAGTGTAACATGAGTTCTAATTGCATAGTTTTAAAGGCGATTTTAGATTATACGATCTACTTAATCTAAGCTGTCGAAAGTATAACACCTCTGAATGGATACCTATAGTAGCAATATAACGGAGGCAGAGGTTTTTGCTATATTAGCGTAAGAAAATATCAGGGAATGCCTGTGTGTGTATTTTTTTAGTTTGGGTCAAACTCGGTAGCTTTAAACTACACCAGCTGTAGCTAATAAACCTATCTGAAGGTGAAGATTTTGTGGAGCATTAAGCTTGGTATACCCATTGACAAGTGACAAGTGAGCGTGTGAATATGCACTGACAAGTGACAAGTTCATAGATGTCACTTGTAACTAGCACTTGTCACTTGTCAATGTGTAAACCAGGCATAAGAGTGACAACAAACGGCTACACAACACAACCCCCGCAATACTCACGCAACGATAAAAGAAACATTCCAACTGAGCAGTTTGTAAGAGGGTTTGGAGTACGACAAATGTTCGACGGTTTTAATGCAAATGGTCGATTTAACTGCGTAGTTCAGCATCTGTAGATATGAGACCCTACACTAGCGTCTTTCAGTCGTCGTGTCGACGTCGTCGCGTCGACGCTGTGCAAACGTTGACGCGACGACGACCAAACGTAGTGATTATATTCTCTTTGACGACTACGCTAGAAGACGCTAGTGTGGGGTCTCTAAATCGCCATCTTTATCTATCGCTTTTTTTATCGTTGCGTCGTCGCAGGGGCTGCGTTGTACGGTTGAGAATACTTGAATAAAAATATATATTCTTAGCTTACAAATAGGTTATAAATGAAATGAACGTGCTGCCTACTGCAATCTGCAATAATGTAAATAGCGAGCTAAATATACAGCTATAAACACATCGCTTTTTATTTCGGTACCTTTTTCATCCAATATGTTCGTTGTACATGGTACATATATGTATTTATTACAGACAAGACAATCTTGAGGTTTTGAAGAGTATTCCGTATTCGGTCAAACTCGCATTCGGTCAAATTCATCATAATCGCAAACTATCAAAATAGTTTACTTTACTTACTATCAAAAAACAAATACCATCAACCATCACCACGTGTATTATGTGTATGTAATGTATTGCACATATAAATCCAACAAAACCTACTTAAATACTTCAGTGAAAACCGCATCAAAAACAATACAGTAGTCTCAGCTTTATTGAGTACAGAACCGAAAAAAGGAGACACCCAGACGCAATAACGCAGGTTTTACTTTCGTATACTTACTAGAAGCCTTTGTCCAGTTTGACATTTTGGGATAAAACAGCACGAAATAAAAGTCTAACAGACTCTACTCCATAAAACAATACGTTAGTTGTACGATAGTGTCGTCCTATTTCTATGTCAGACCAAATTCGACTTTATAACCACACGTTAATGCTCAATGTGGCTTGACACTGAAACGCGAATACGCAGTAACGTCCGTCTTGCGGCTTGCGTACCGCTTTTGGAGTAACCCCAGGTATATACAATATCATTTTTTATTAAGTACAAATTTTTTAAGGGGTGATTCAGTCCATCATTTTGAACAACTTTTCCCAATAAATGTATATCGAAATACGAAAAATATTTTTTCGGTTTTCATACAAATCGAAGTAGTCACGTGATATCATTACTATGGAAAATGAAAATTTTCTTTTCGTATTTCGATATACATTTATTGGGAAAAGTTGTTCTATATGATGGACTGAATCCCCCCTTAAAATATTTGTACTTAATAAAAAAGGACAATGTATACTTACGGGCCCCCTAATGGAAAGTGGTTAAATTAGACTTCCCAACTCTGAAGACACTTACATGCCATTCAGAAGTCATAAGAAGGTAAATTCAAAGTATTTATATCGCCATAGCAACTGCCCTACAAAAAAAAGTCTTACTACGCATAAGACGCATGCAGAGGGATGGCAGGGTACTGCTTTAAAAACAAT
Source organism: Acrobasis consociella (assembly GCA_963555685.1). Lineage (NCBI taxonomy): Eukaryota > Metazoa > Arthropoda > Insecta > Lepidoptera > Pyralidae > Acrobasis > Acrobasis consociella. The sequence goes on along the minus strand of OY743111.1, from coordinate 1,842,584 downwards.
TAATGAAAACCCTAATTACAGAGCGCTGCTTACCCGTGGTACTATCAGTAGTACTACTACCAGTAGGACTACTGATAGTATCACCGTAGTACCAGTAGTACTACCGTACTTAGTCCCTATTTACCTTTACTGCTGCAGGGTGCTGCCACGGGGTACGGGGTCCACGGGTGACTAATATTATAAAACTATTCCATTCTGTGTCCAAAGTACCCGTAACCGAAGGGCATGTATGAAGAGATTGATGAATTTAGATTCTTCTTCTTCTTATCGTGTGTGTTAGTGAATAACACTAGTGTCAGAGTTTTTAAACCGCCTTAAAGGCCTCTGACATGGTTTTAGTTAACGACCAATGTCAAAGACAGTGACCGGGACCGACGGCTTAACGTGCCCTCCGAAGCACGGATCATCTTACTTATCAGACATTCAGATGATCAGCCTACAATGTCCTAACCAAACTAGAACAACAACACAAAGTCGTTGCCCCCGCCGGGAATCGAACCCGCGACCTCCGGGTATGAGCCGAACGCTCTAACCACTACACCACGGAGGCAGTTATGAGTTTAGATGAAGCAAAAGAGGTTTGTCAGGATCGTAGCAAGTGGAGGTCCATAGTCTCTGCCTACCCCTGTGGGAAACAGGCGTGATATTATGTATGTATGTATGTATTCTGTGTCCAACTGTAATCTGTATTGCTAATTTGCTACTCTGTTTCCAGAATTCTCAGTCCAATCCAGCATCGTATATTCCGAGAGTCCACGGAAGAGAAAAAAATTAGCACTTTGTTCCGTTTCGTTTCATATTGTCTGTCCATGTTTTATTGTTACGTTCCGTTATCTGATAGTGTAGTTAAATGTCAAATTGACAGTTGTTGTCAACAAGTTTTATTGTGAAAATGGCGACGACCGGAGTCGGTTTTCGGTGGTTAGATATATTAGAAAAGGAATTCGACAAAGCATGTGTCGAATTGGATACGTCTATGTGTAAGTAATTTTATAAATTATAGACGAAATAAATTAATCAGTAGTTAGTGCACGGGTTGGGTAGAATTTCACAATACTGGTGTGAAACTCTCTCTTGCCATTATAAAGCATTTTCCAACTAATTGAACCATTTTACTTTCAATTATTTGATTTATTTCGATTATTTATTACATTTATTATTATTGCCTTGCGTCATAACAGTTTTAATACCTGAAATATTTAATAAAACATGTTTAGAAAATATGTTTTTTTTTGTGTACGAAAATCTGTATTATCTACTAAAAAAAGAACAAAGAGTTTCCCACCGTAGTCCTGGACGTGGAATAAACAATCAAATCACTTGCAATATTTTGTTTGACTTGTTTTAATCTTTCATAAAACATATGGTTCACATAAATACCAATAGGATTCAACTACTTACACCTGAAAACCTGAATGCACCTGTGAGTTCAAGTTTGTTTACAAAGGTTTCATGCAAATATAACACATGCAATGTATAATATTTTGACGACTAAATGAAAACGGAAAATTGAGCATCAGTATTTCTCTCCTCTGCCTACCACCATGTATCGTTTATTTTGCAAATAATTTTTTTAAAAGCTCACAAAGTTCAACTGCCAGTGCGTAAAATGGCCACATTGTATATCCATCTGCTTACTCGAATTTTAAATTGTATTTTCATACACATTGCTATTGTGTAATTATATAAAAAGGATTGTAACTAGTCCTGGGAATAGCTAATTAATTCAGATTGATTTGAAATTAAGTTTAATGTATATTTTTCTTATAATCCAATAGATTATTTCGGATTTAAGATCTCATAACAGATGCATTCGTTTCAGCAAAAAAAATTTAAATTCCCGAAGAAAAGTGTTTCTAAAATATCTCAGTAAAAAACAAAGATACTTTTATTTGCAATATCTAATGTGGTCTGCATATAACAAACCATATCTACTTACCGTTACACGGAATTCTTTTCTACAAATGCAACCCTAATGCAAATTGATACTAAAAGATGATCCTGTTCTAATTTCCAGCGGAACTGGAGACTGAAGAGCCTGAGGTGGTGTTTTCGGCTCGCCAGAAGATCGCCACGCTTAGCTCGTGTTTCGCGCAGCTCACACATAAGGCCCTGACTATTTTTCAGAACAGTGCTAAGCTTGAGGTATGTTTAATTTTAGCTGCGGTCCTGATGTATCTTTATAGACTGGTTTTATGTTAATGATACTTTAAAAATTCAATTTAAATCCTAATATATTATTAGTGGCACATATATTATTGAACAGCAAAATCCAGAGAGGTTTGGAAAAAGCTGAAGGAGGCCTTTGTGTCCCAAGACATGCCAACCACAGTTGGCAGCTAAAGGCTAATAACTAATATTATTACTAATAATATACTATTACGAAATACTAATAATTTATTAGTATTTTATTCCATTGTGGTTCTAAGTTATCAGAATTTATAAAAAAGGAAAGGAGGTTTTCAATTTTAATGCATTTTTATGTATGTTCCCTGATTACTTGATGACTCCTGGACCAATTTGGAATATTCTGTTGTGAAGTTCAGTGTTAAAAGCTGTTCTTAGTTTGTTACTACTGGGTTACTGACTTTTATGCATTTAAACCTTAGTGGTAAGAAATCTTTGATTTCATCTTTTAATGTGTCAATTAGAGTCAGATTTTTCTAGCTGTTTAAACTAATATCTCACCAGTGACTAAAGAAAAAGTGCATTATAAATATATATGGACAGATCACAAAGGTTGAGCAAACCCCAAAGTAAGTTCAGGACTTGTGTTATATCCCATACTAATAACTCAACAGTACTATAATTTATAACAAATACATTATACCTTAGATAAACATCCAAGACCCAGGTAAATCAGAAAAAATCTTATTCCATCTTGATCTGATCTGGGATCAAACCCGTACGTACCACCATATGTACCATCTAGCTTTATTCCAGCATAGATCTAAGAAATCAATCAACGGAATGGGTGACTTTATAAAATGATAATGGCCTAGCAACCTGTCACTTTTTGCAATTCTTGGTTTCTGACGACAAGCTCTGTTAACCCTGGGGCTAATAAATAATAACTCAGTGGACTGTGAGATGGCTCCGCGACAAGCTCCATGGTAGCTATCTAAGTGTCGCTCTGGGCTTACGCCCTGTGATGGTAGGTGTGTGACAAACTGCACCAATGTTTTTATGTGTTTTGAAGTAGGTAATTTTCTTTCATATGCTGCTTGATAAATTGTTAAAAAATACTATACAGAAAAGATAAAGGAAAAATCGAAACATTTTAATGGCTGCAAAAGAGTAATGTTTCAGTTGACTTGTATGTAACCATTGATAATAAATGCACTTGCTGTTGTCAGCCACATATCGCTTCAGAAAAAGGTAAAAATAAAACAGGGATGACAGATAAACATTATATTACAGTAGGCCTAATTCACATCTCTCCAGCTAGGGCCTCGGTCATATGGGTGTTTGTGCAGATGCCTGCGGTGCGGTCGCGCAGTCGCGCTGTCGGGTAGCCGGCCTCTATCATCCTTGTCCAGGAGTTGGCCTCTATCGTCCTTGTCCAGGAGTTGGCCTCTCTCACCACTGTCGGGAAACCGTCCCCCTTTCGCGATCCCGGTCAAGATATCCCGGTCTTCGTCCATGATGTCGCCATCGTCGTAAAACCCGTCCTGTTCCTCATCACTCCAGCCTTCGCCTAAGTCGTCTTTCTCGCTTCTGAAAAAGGTTTATTGGTTTAATAAATATATGACTGTAGATGTTTGTCACGCGATGTATTTTAGTCACGCAATCAAAATTATAATGGTCGGATTGGCCACTGTACACGCACCGTAATTGGCATCATAAAAATATCGAACGAAATTTGCAGTTATTGATTAAGTATAATTTTTTTCCTGAAGTGAAAAGTAAGTCGAAAATCATATATTTTTTGCATCTTTGGATATTTGTATCACTTGATAATTGTCAATGTTGTCCTGTTTTCTATACTCAGGTATATGAATGACTTACAGCTGCTTTTGCAGCCGCTTGGTTGGTCAGCTCCACGACCTTCTTCATCAATTGCTGCAAATCTATTTGCTTTATTGTCTGCAAGGCATTTTTTGGATCTACAGGATATGATATTGCAGGCAGACTCACTTGATCCCTTTCAGCTTGAGCATCAGTTTGTCTGCAGCGGCCGTCACCTCGGACGCCTGCGCGGGCACCTCGTCGAAGTTCAGCCGCTTCTCTAGCTTCTGTAGTGCTGAGTCCGCTCGGTTGGTTAGGTCCACGAACTTCTCAGTCAGTTGCTGTAGCTCGATCTCCTTCATTGTTGTCTGGGAGGCGTTGCGGAATAAGTTTTCTAGGCGCCGGCAGGTAGCGTCGTTCTGTAAGATTAAGCAAACTTTTAGTTCGTCCATGTACACTGTAAACTCACGGCTCTTTATAAACCCATAATTTTGCAGACGCACGACCGATTTACCTCATGAATAAATTAAAAAACTTTTGGTCTCATGTACTCCAACCAAATTTCGTTCCCATGTAGGATTTTTGAGTTATTGTCTTCAACAAAGGTGGAACCAGAAAGGCATTTCTTTCAGTAAATTTTGATACAGTTCATGTATGATATGTCTTAGTTATGTAAAGTTAGAAACTTTATAAATATAGAATTAACGATTTTATGTGACTTACTTGTCCAGGCCTTCCTGTGTTGAGCAGCTTTATCACCTTACTGTTGTGGTTCCTCATTGTGGTCTGAATGTTTTGTAATTCATGGAATGTGGATGCAGTCCTGAAATCATTAAAATCTCATTTTATTATATTACTAACGTCACTTTTTGTCATTAACTCAAATTTTGGTTCTATGCCGCCAATGGTACAGCTAGTTTACAAAATACACATAAAGGATATAGGTCTTTCCCAAATTGTTAAGCGGCCTGCATCCTGCGACCTTTTCAAGCGATCTTAGTTAAATCCTCTGACCACCTTTAGTAAAGTCCCATCGACCATCAATTCGTTGTGCTGTACCCACTGTCACTTCAATGGGCTGTCATTGGCTTATGTTTTCCAATTTATATTTATTTATATTTCCGATTCGATCACGACGTAGAGAAATACCGACAATACGGTGTTAATTTCTTTACATTAACGGCTCTTATAGAAGATAGGCTACTTACTTGTTGATTAGAGAGTCGATCAACTTGTCCAGCACATCAGCTACGTGCGTGGGATCGTCCAGCTGAACTCGTTGACAGGAATCGACGAATCGTTTCTGTGTGTTAAGCACCTCTTGTATCTGAAACATGTTTAAAATTAGTATTAATCTCACCACTATCAAGGATTTTTTTACTGTCAAGAGTTAAAGTTCACAGAAAAAGTACCTTTCTGCCAAACGATTGCTTTACAGATATGAATTGTTGGTGACAGTACAGAACCCTGTGGAACATCTGTGTTGTATAATATTTAAACCTGTCGTAAGTCGATATTTGTTATTTGAACTTTATCCACCACTGTTCGGCTACTTCTGTAATACTGTTTGAAACATAGTTTGCACACCCATACAAACTGTAAATCTGTTAAAAGTGCTTTACCTTTCCGTCTATCTTGATTGTCTTCTCATTGAGTCTTCTCACGAACACGGCGTCGAGGTCTGCTGAGCTCAGCCTTGTGTCTCGTTGTCTTCTGGCCAGCGTTCTGACCCCGTCGGCCAGCTCTCTTCTGGTAGCGTTCACCAGGGCCAGCCCGTCTCGCATGAGAGACTCCAGTACTAGCCCTCGATGCCATGTGTCAGCGTAGGCGCCGTTCACCTGAAAATATTATTTTCGGTTTTATTTCAAATCAGATACAGTCCCTGCCATCCAAATGTTCTTATATGCAAAAAATACCAAAATACATGAAAAAAAATCATAAGGATTCTGACGAATTGATAACCTCTTGCTTCTTTGAAGTCGGTTAAATATAGAAGAACGGACTTCCTATGAAAGTTTTTTTATGTCTAAAGACCGTAACGTAAAACCGTAAGTTTATGATTACGCTGTTTTGTTTTTTAAGAATTTGAAAATGTCCTTATGTCTGCCATAATTCGGACCACGGTTCTAATGTCAGTATTTTCTGTATTTTCTTTAACAATCTTATGTTTTTCTATTGCTGGGCTAACATAATCTCCTTTTACTCGTCCCGAATGTATTTCTCAACCATTCTTTTTATATAACCAATACGTCGGTGAATTTGTGCTACATATTCATTATTAATTAAATTTTAGTCACTACATACCTTGTCTAACAGTCGTCGATGTATGTCGATCTCACTGGTCAAATTCTGCGCAGCCTCTGCTACTTTGGTGTGACTCTTCTCTATCTTCTCGTTGCTCTCTTTGATTGATGTCTAGAAAATATTAGAAATGATAACCTCTTAAATTTTGATAAAATCATGCGAAATTTCTTATTTGTTTAATACACTATTTACAACATTTCATGATGATGTTAATGAAACTTTAATACAAGTACTCTTTAAACAACTACTTGTAGACACAGGCAATTTATGATTGTGTTAGCTTGGCCAATGAAAAGAATTTAGATTGATAGGTAAAACATTTATTCGAAGGACAAAATTTTTTTTTCGCATTTAGGTAGTAAGCGTGACTCGAATTATACCAATCTTTTTTTTTTCACTTTAAATGAGGCGATAAGATTATGTGGGATTACTTACTTGTACACTGCTCTGGAGCATGTGCAGTCGATGCTCGAGTCTCTCGGCCGCCAATTGAGCTCTCTCCAGCTTCATATTCAGTGTGGTCTCCAAACGATCTGCAATTCATTTGTCGTTGATTAAACTTAGCGCTCTATGTTATGCATCCAGGAGCTAATGTTAGTTAAGGAATGGTAATTTGTGGCATGTGCCACATATTGACCAATCGTTACCTACACTATTTCAATTTCAAACAAAAGTTTATACGTATTATTGGCTGGTTTATCTTTCACTATGAATTTTTGTTGCATTCTCTTTTCTAGTATTATGCCTCCTAGCAAGTCTCCCCAGCTTATAAATTATTATTATTTACACTGAATATTACGTCTTGGTTTTTTAGAAAACTGAGGAAATTGCGGCTTACAATAGCTACTTTACTTTATTTCTGTAGCTGATTTAAAACTCGCGTCTACGGAATGCAACATATTAATTACATGGTTCAATTAGAGCAAACTTCATGGTTTGCCTATCATAAATTGCAAATGTATTTAGCATTAGAGCCACATTTATAATGTTTCTTCTGTAATCAAAATTCAACCCTACTGGGATGTTATTGGTTGAGAAGTCAAAGTAAGGTGTTCCGAGTTTAGGATCGGGGTTAGAAAATTCCTCTCACAGCTTCCTTGTAGGGCTGGGATTTCATTTTTGAAGGGAACGAAAAGGCTACCGGTAGTCGTATCGTATCGGATAATTTAACATTTGACTGAAGAAGAAGAAGCCGGCAAGATATAGTTCTTAAGTAACTACTTACATGCCATGCGGCGTTGGTTTACAATTCTCTGGCCCAATAGGCGATGTTAATATTCATATACAGCCCTACGCGACCGGATCCTTTTACCAATTGATGAAACGGTCAATTGGCCGGGAACTGTTGCGAAAGGTTCGGCTAAAATAGGATGTGACACAGTACGATCGTAGGTCGCGGATTGGACCGTTTTGTTGTGATGCTGTTTTGCCTAATGTTCTATTAAATACTGGAATTTAATTTCTTCATATTACATAGCATTACAAATTGAACTATTCTAAATAGAAACGAACAATATTCCAAAGTATTTCCAAATGTTACTTTTGGTCAGTCGATTACACTGAAGCCAGAAAAAAATATGGTGAAAACAAATGAAATAATTTCATGAAATTTTCTCAAAATAAATGCTCAATAGTTCGAGCTCTCAATTTATATGACATTACTACATTCACTAAGAACTTCTGCGTTTTAAGGCTGCGCATGAATCCTTGTAGCTTTTCTAACACTTACATTCTAAGAATTGGTGTTGTTTGTTTTTAAATATGTATATGCGAGTATTACCAAGTTTGTCCTGTATGACGTCCAGCCGTCGCGCCTGCTTGGCTTGCACAGCGCTGATGGTGTCCAGCACCCGAAGCCGTTCTTCGATGTTCGCCAGGATACTGGTCAAATCCTGCGAAGAAATGTTTTAGAAGATTACTTACTTGTCAATTTAGGTCTAACTAGGCTTTTACAAGCTTTTACGTGTGGGCCAAATACAAGCTAAACAAACCTTATAAAACATCAATAAGACCTCTCCAACACGTCTGGCCAGCGAGGAGAGTGTAGGCCAAGTCCTTTAGCTGCTCTGGCCAAGTATGGCTCTGGTAATCAGATAGGGTAGTGCTCCTGCAGTGGAGACAAAAAGACCTGATATGATGATGATGATGACATTGAGACTAGCTCTGTTCTTATATTCACATCGGCAATCCCGGCGGAAGCGACGGATTCTGAGTCGAAACACATTAATGATTCTCCTCTTATAAATATTTGTTTTTATTATAGTCTCATTATCAAAATTTCAACAAAGAAAATTACTCACGGAAAACATGTTATTTTTTATTTTATCTCCGACTGAGTTAATACATTTTTAATGGGATTACCAGCTTCGCAGAATTCAGTGAGGTATTATTCAGTGCGTAGTATATTTGATTGAAATTCTCCGAACACACATATTGCATGTTTATTTTGTATTCTTCTTAAATAACCTTGTCTTGGGCAATCAGGTAGGTAACCTGCTTCACTGACACGGTTGCAGGGCGCGGGGCCATAAAGATAGTGGTTTTATAGAATATTTTCACCGCGACAATGGCACGCCTGCATGCCCCAGCCACTAATGTTGACGCCGTCGTAAAACCCAATGGGATCGCAGTTATAGTGTGTTTAACTGCTTATGGATTGCTATTTACTACCGGACAGTCGATGTCTGAGAATGTGAAAATTTTGACGTTTGACATTTTTATATATTGCATTACATATCCCAATGATATGTAATGCTTTTTCTTACAATACTTAAAGAGTTAGTTGGACGACAAAACCAAGCCCAGAATACATCATAAATCTAACTATGCCGTTATGGAATTAACGTAAAATTAGAATTGAATGTATTTCATACCAAGCACCAAGAAGCAGAATATTTATTTACGAATTATAATGTTACAGGATTTAAATACCACTAGGATGAATCTATTCTTACAACAATAATAAATGATCAGATGCCACAGGTGCCACGCGGGCGGACTTCCCATTGTACTCATTAATAAAGAATATCAGTACGCCTACTTTCGTCCTTCTGGTTTTATAGGACAGTATCTAATCTACGTCTTTATGTCTGAGTGTGTTTTCTTGTTTGTCTCACGATGTCTGAAATTTGTCAATGTTAATTATAAGGTTGTTTTTCATGTAGTATTTGAGTACTTTGAATAGTTTACCTAAAAGTTTCACATCCCTACATAAGATTCTAAGTATCTCTGCCGGCTTTGCTTTGAGCATCTGCGGGAAAGCAGTGGTAGCGAAAGTCTAAAAGACTACCTTTCTTTTTAAAGAAGTGTTGTTGTTGGGTATGTTGAAGTTGTGTCCTAGAGGACTTTACCTTAGAATTGTGTGTGTTCTGGGAGTAGACTCGGAGGCTGTGAGCCTCGGCGAGCGAGATGCGCGCCAAGCAGAGGCACGCCAGCGCCGCCACGGCCGCGCTTAACATCGCCCCGCCTGAAAATTATAGAAAATATATCTTAAAAAACTAGAATGTTACAGCCAGTTGTGTTATTGGAAATTGGTTCTGAAAGGATGATGTAAGTTAGATGTGAAAAAAGTTAAGGTAAAGATAAAAGACAAAGAATAAATAAATCAGCCAATAGAGATTCACGATTAAATAAACCCAAGTCCGTTGGCACGAGTGTAGTTCCCGATACGTAGCAATCCCCCGAAGAGTGGGATATGAAAGGCTTTTACGAAGTGATCAAAATCCTAAAAGATGAAAAACTTGACCTAAAGTTCAAAGTTCTATTCTCTCTAGTTAATATACTATTTGATAAGTTTTATATGAAAACCGTATAAATTTCCAATGTGCTACAGAATCAATTCATTAAAACAACAAACTAAGTCAAGCACGAGATGAAGCTGTTAATAATGCTACTACTCAATTAGACGCATCTAATTCGTCGAAAATTATGAGTATCACACCTCTAACTATTCATTATGAACGGTTATGTTGTTAGAACCAGATAGAACTCGCTTTATTTCCTAATGGTCTTACGTGCCTAACGTGCCTTGTTAAAGGTCATAAATGAGCTGATTTCAACTTGTTGGATTAAATTGATCTTTTATAGCGAAAACACCTAATAATGCGTATTTGCGATGAAGGCGTGTGTATCAATAAACTTACGAAATTCCATTCGTAAAGTCTTGTAAAGATTGTGCAGTTGCAATGTATCCAAAAAGGCATGATTCTGAACATTTATTTTTATTCATGTAGGAAATAGAATTTAGAAACTTAAATAGAGATATAGGATATATGTTCGTGTATTCTCATTTAGTCTGTATTTGTACGTAGTATATTATTACTGGGTTTGTATCGATATTGATATTTTTTTAACATAGGTATGTACGTAGGTTTGCGTTGTGTTATAAATAAGTTAGTATTCTTAGTTTTTATATATATATATACTCCCATGCTGGTCTGGGAGAAATAAAAAAAAACTTAGAATGTACCAGCTGCTTCTCTTCCCAAGCAGATCGTAAAAGCCGATCGAGGGAATGGGCAAAAATGAAAATCATGTTAACAGGCGATGCGGCTAGCAACCCATCACTGTATTGATTGCTTTTCCATCTTCTCGCCCACCATGACGCTAAAAGTGGCTTTTGGGTCTTGCGGCCCTGGGCTCTGCATAGAACCGCAAGACCCAAAATGTTCTGTCTGCCCCATTAAGGATAAAGACGTGATAGTATGTATGTATGTATGTATTCTTAGTTTTTAAAATTAGATTTTTTTTCACATATCTCCGAAATATTTACACGTCATCACTACCTGTAGGTTGACTGATAGAAAAGGTCTACGGCCTGAACCGATTACAATTTCATGTAATTAAGTTAAATAAATAAATAAAACCTGACAAGAATAAGTTTATAATTACTTATACTTACCCGCATCATCATTAATATTTCGAATATATAGTTTTAGTTTAATGAAAGGTAAAATCAATGTTTACTTATTAAAAATCTGACACCAGTAATGACTACTTACACACACGAAAAAACAAAAAAAAAAAAACTCTTCCAATCTATTTTGACTGTGCTCTGCCACAGTTCTAACAGTAAAAAAAAAACTATGTCTATGGTTCTAATAAAACTGTGACCCTGCTTCTCTACTGTCTACGCATTCTGAAACCCAAAATACTTGGTAAAAAAATTTGAGCATATGTTGCTTTTATTCCTGAACGAATTCCATTCACAAACGAAACAACTTCCGATCCACAATATTGTGCAACATAAACTGTCTGTACAACCAAACATGACGTTCTAAAGCGTGATCTCTCTGAGATTATCCCAGTTTATTGTTACTGCTGCTTTGTTAGGAGAGGGCTCGTGGATAACATGGATAATCGCCTTATAGTGTGCACCTTTGTGCAATACAGCTGTTGGAAACCCGTATAGGGCATAAAGGCGATAAGCACAAGGAAGTCATTGCTTCCTAGTCATTAGAACGACACTTTCAACGAAATTAATGTTCGCTTGATTTGGCAACTAGGAGGTAAATTAACTTAATAACGTGTTGAGGCTTGGTAACGAGAATCTCGTATTTCTCGGTATAAAAGGTAATAAAATGTCTGAATATCTCGGGAATGGTGACGATTAAGTTTTAAGTACTGTATTGTGTAGTTACACTAAACACACCTTTGAGGAAACACCTAAGCAAACAGACTACACGTTCTACAAAAGAAATTTTATATAAGTAATAGCTAATTATTTTACATAATTAAAAAATGGTAATATTAGTAAGACTAAGAACTGATGAGTACAATAAATGAATTAAATTGAAATAGCTATAAATAAAATAGAATATTTTTTTGTGATATACACTTATCTACAGCAATCATCTCAGCAAAAGCTGGCTTTGGGTATGTAGTACTTATATTAATTCTGTACTTTGGGTCTAGTTTAGTATTTTCACCATATCTTCATGCATTTCCCTTTTATTTCCAACATCCTTTCCACTATGCTTCGCCTGATCGCCTCCGTCTGCAATTCATTGCGCATGCACATCCCGTCAATAGAAATAGTATTCTTTCACAACTTTGTATGTAAATCGCTTGTGAGCTTGAGAGTTAGGGCTACAGCACAATGCAAGTTTAATCGATTCGTGCGATTTGAGATTAAAACAAAGTTTATAAATAAATATTAATTTAATGTAAGCGCTTACGTTACGGTTTAATAAATCTTATACCTTTAAACGAGCAATTCTTGTATTTATATATATATATATTTATAAATTTCTGTGATCTCGAAAACGGCTCTAACGATTTTGCAGAAAATTTGTATATAGGGGTTTTCGGGGGTAAACAATCGATCTAGATTAGTTTTATGTTTGGGAAAACGCGTGTTTTCGAGTTTTCATGCGTTTTTCTTTTCACGCAGAATATGGTCGCTAATTTCGTCACGCCGCGACCGCCTTGATTTAGCTCAGTGGTTAAGGATAGCGACCGCTAGAAAGAGTGTTACGGGTTCGAATCCCACTCGGTGACTTACTTTTGTTTCTTTTTTATGTTTAAGTTTATATATATTTTTTTTAACTTTGCATTGTTTTTAGACAAGTTTAAATAAAATTAGTTAATGTTTGAGATGTAACCGAGCAAAGCTCGGTCGCCCAGGTACTAACTATTTAACTAGCCTATCGTGTCCCATTGCTATGCAAAGGCTTCGTCTAGTCCGCCATTGGTCTTAAACGCCATTTTCTTGGGCGACTTTGTTTTTTATAGCCTACAGTGTTTCTGTTGCGATCTTAGCACATTTGTACAATAAGCATCACCAATCATAACAGTTTTAAACGTGAACTTAAGTAAGACGGCTGTTCCGATTTGTACCATTGGACAGTATTTTTACACATGTTTGAGGTAAATTAAAAAACCCCCGAAGATACCATCTAGTGACAAGTGGCTGAACTACATAATATATTGATATGATAGTGCCATCTATTATTTGTCAGGTAAATTACAAAATTTGAAGCGTTATTTATTACCCAATAACAAATAAAAATTACACCGGAAGGGAAGTTGCTTTCACGTAAAAAAACTGCATTGAAATTGGTCCATCCATTCTTGTGCTATGCCACAGACAGACATACAGGCCTAGTGCCTTCAAACTTAGAACACCCCTCTTTCCCTCGGGGGCAAAAATACAGATTTATCCCACTAATACTATTGCTGCGTCGAGCTTTCTAATCCAACTGCATCGCTTTGTGTCCGGCCTTATGGACGCGGGTTGCGTCTCGTCATTGACGCGATGACACGCATTGTTTATTCCTCCGATCGGCGGCAGGTGCGCCGTCTCGTCCTGTTCATATGCATCTATTTATTTGCATTCCGGTGCAGTTCGTGCACCCCGGATTATCGGCTGAACCCACGCACGGAGAGGTCAGGCTTTCATCAGCCCTGTGATCTGTAGCAGCACGTAAAGAGAATCATCTCCGCTGGCATTGTTGATTCAAGATTCGTCAGTTGTGATTGTGATTGATTGCTGTTTTTGTGAAAAATTCTATGTGTTACTGAAATGTTCGCCAGTAATATAGGCCTACTGTTGTAGGTTTCATTTCAGGTAAAATTTCCCTAAAGTAATTAATGTCTGCATAAATGATAAACGCGTTCAGCCATACACAAAGTGTATGGCTGAACGCGTTTATAATTTTTTTATTTAGCGTTTATCATTTATTTATTTAGAGTTCATCACTATAAAACTATTCTGCAAATATAACATTTACTATTTTTCGTGGAACAAAGCATTTTGAAATTCACGTATTAGTATGCAGTGCAGTCATCGTATCGTAATTGGACTCTATATGATCTCTACTCTAGCTCCGAACTCTACTGTCTGTCGTGATCGCTACATGTGCTTTGGTTACGTAATGCGCCCGTCTGCCTATTATAGTGTCAATTCTACGATATTCATCGCTATTATATATTTTCGATCATTCTGAATAAATATGACATTCACAAATATAAAGGAATTTTCTAAAAGATTTAAAGAAAATCTGCCATTTTGAATATAAATTATGAAATATTGATATGATAACACAGGTGTCGAAATGAAAGTGAGAATGTTTCCAAGAGAAACCAAGTCGTACATTACTGTCGCGTTAACAACGAAGTCGTTTACTAAAACAAAGCGTCGCTAACATTGGGAAATGTCTTTAGGAAACTGAAGGAAACAACAATTTAAATGCTACAATAGCTCCGGCTGAGAGTTGTAGTACAAACGTGCGTGACAATAGTAGAAATCCTGACAGTGTTGTAGAAACAGAATAGCATGCTTGAATATTAAGTTGTGTCCTTTGTGTATTCGAGATTTTTGACGAATATCCCACATTGTTTAGAAAATTCAAGATTGTTCTAAAACTTTTTATGACGTCAGAGTAGAATACGGTATGGCCAAGAAAGAAAGAAGGCTTGAACATAAATTAGCTGTCAATATTGAAGCAAAGCAAACTCTTTATTTTATAAATGACGGCGCCAAAACGGACTCTCTTTTAAATTGAGTATTATTAGAATGTCATTAACGGGTTATTAGTCGAGGTCTATAATTATTGTGTGAAGCAAATTATCGGCTTAGTGAGTCGCTGGCACTTCTGTTGCTGTCTAGCTGTCATACAATGAAAAGGAAAGAGAACTGGCTCGATCAGTTTGGATACCGATTATCTAAGTAGACTTTCACGTGTGAGATCTTTTTCACCAGCCAATGCTAGTTTGTTTATTGATTGTAGTCATAGTCATGTATGCTTTATCGTAATTATATAAAAAGTGTACGCTTCAGTAACATTATAGCTAGTAAGTAAAACTTTTGGGCATCAGATATGTAGAACAATCAATTTAATATGCGCTGATTACGCACAAATACTAAAGTCACTGAGCCTGGTACCATAATTGATAGACTAATCGATTAATGTCAACTACGAAAATCAATACAATATGCAATTACTTATCAGTCACATACATAAATATTTATTTATTTAACCTTTATTGTACAAAATACAATTTGTATAGCACAATAGGGGGACTTAATGCTAAAAGCATTATCTGACATCCAACCTTTGGGTTGTTAGAGAAATTTAGGTGTACTAAGTCACCTTTTTGTACTTTCTTTACGTTGTGTTGTGCAGCCGCACTCATTTCGGTAACCGGCACGATTCGACACGGGGCGCTGCGATGTGTATCACTGTTAATTGACATCCGATCACAGCGGCTCTTAGATTTACCGTCCGTCGCGTCGGGAGGACGTGACTAACACAACACATCATCAATGAATGACTCTACATCAATTCCGATTGATGAGACTGTAATGAAAGAGCGTCTCGTGTTATTAAACAGCTATAAAGAAAGCATTTTTAACTCCATCACGCTTTATTTGAACCTTGTTGGACATGTCAGGGTTACTCGTAAAGAAACTCGAGTGCGGTTGAACTTGAAACTTCAATTGACGGAACCCCTCATTAAATTTTTGTTCCTGTTACATACCTGGAGGCAATCGAAAATTCACGCGACTGCCAATGCGGCGCTGAAATACGGCAGTAATATTCGGATTTCGTCTTTTATTGGCGTCGAGAACAGCTGCAATTTTCGGCATATTAAAGCTACTGGAACGGAAAATCGTTCCTGGAACAGTCCGTCTAAGCACGCTTTGAATTGGAGTGAGGCGGATGTGTGATGCCAAGGCACACCGTCCCTTGTCAAAGTTCAGTGGAGCTGGAAGGCGGCCAACGCGGCTGCGCCCACTTCCAGGTGCTAACACGAGCTCTCATTACTCTAGGGTGCAAGTGTTCTAATGAAACTAATTAATGTCTACGCGATGACTGTATCATTTCTTTGCTTCATAATTCATTTGACGCATGTTTGAATTTACTGTGCTCAAATTGTGTAAAGAGCATATTACAAAACTGCAATTCATTTACAAATAAAGCTTTTTGAAGAGTAAAGAAGTGTCAAACCAAATGTGTGGTCAGAACGAATAGTTTATACAAAGTCACTGGCCTTTCTTTCTTCTTACCCTTGCCTATTATGAGCGAGCTTCCTGGTGAGATCACGTTTATTTCAATGCTGCTGTATCTCTCCTGTCTCTTTGTCTAACTCGCTCTGATGTTTTGAGGCAATTTATTTCAACAAATAGCCGGCTCGCGGTGGAAATTAATCTGATCCTTATCCTGCCGAGTCATGCGGCTTCCGTTGTTAAATTAAAATGTTGGAAAGGAAGACGTTCTATTATATTTTTTTCTTTGCTCTTAACATTGTAGACGAGATTAGAGACCACCCTATAAAAGTCATCACTGGAACGTATTTGTAACATGGTGCTTCAATGTTTGATAAAGTATAACCGGTATGGTTGATGTCGAAACTATTAAAATCAGATAAAACAGTTTTGTCGACATTATCAACATAATAATTGAAACCGTTTATGACGGTGTTACTCCATTTATGCTATACTTGCGTTACATCACACGTAATAAGATGCTTCTAATCCGCATTGAATACCCAGCCCGGTGCGCCGCCAGGCTCAGGGACGTCGTAGATCTTAATAAAGATAATTAGTAGATCAAGTCACAAAACTCTAGTTAAGTTCTTTAGCATAATACGGCCAAACACATGTAGATGAGGATGTTAATGAGGAAGGCGGTCAGTGAGACACTGTATTAAGACACGCATCAAGCTTTCCAAGACACGGCCAATAAATAACATACCGACAACGGATTTAGTACAGCAGTTTTACATTTTTCTGTAGTAAATCACGTTAAGTTCCATATTAATTAATTTCTAGCGGATTAGTATGCGTAATGAGTATGCAGGTGGTGGTTGTAATATCTCTGGAATTTAGTTAAATGTGTTTGCTGAGCTCAGCTCTGGGCGCGGTGCGTCGTGCGAGCTGTGCCTGTCTCCATCTGCACGCAGGAATGTCGCCGGTTCGACGATTATAAATTCACCTTTGCAATTTCATGAGTCACCATTCTTCTCTCATGAAGTGTCACTTCACCATTGAACAATAAGTAATCGTTTCTTAATGACAGTCCCAAGTTTGCTTTGTTTGCTCACTGTATTTTCGTTAAATGTATTTGCGTTTTGTTTTTACTTTCCACTTGAAGTGTTGACTGCCTACGTACTTCCTACATGCTCCATCAATGTACCACGGGCTGTAAAAGGCTGTTCCCAGCTTACTGGGGTCCGCTCATCATTCTAGTCAGCGCACGCTACGATGGATTCATGTCTGTCAGTTGATGTATATGGTACATGCATGAATAAATGTATCACACCCACTATGGCGCTCGTTAATAATAATATACTTGATTACTAAGCCTTGACTGAGAGTTATGAGCACAGAGATTTCGCGAGTAGATCTACAAAAAGATTTTGATGCATTATATTTATCTCCATTGCACTTTGTTGGCGCGCAATAGCGTCAGATATCTAGGAATGCTCCTAGATCGCGTTATCAGTTTAACTTAGGTCGCGTCACCGTTTGTCCTCGTTTCGTAAATTATGTCTGACAGTTAAATCATTCCTAAAGAATACTGTCTTGTCACTCGTTTAATCCTTTTAACCTAAAAGCTTTTGGATATTATCGAAATAAATTCTTGTAATTTTTCATGCTGATCTGGGAGAAACGAAAAAACGTAGAGTGTAGCAGCTGCATTATAGAAGCCGGTCAAGGGAATACGCCAGAATATGTATCCTGTCATTAGACAATGCTCCTAGCATCACTATTTTGATTTACACCTTCACACTTTACCGTCACGCTAAACGTGGCCTTTCGGTCTTACGTCACTGGACGCTGTTCACCCCTTTAAGGATTAAGACGTAATAATGTGTATGTGTAATGTAAACGTGCATATTTTGAGAACAGAAGGCGCAGTTGCGTTTCTTTTTCGCAGAACGTAGAAAGTTTGAGAGCGTGTCGGATTAGTGTTGCTGGCATAGGTATTGTTGGATAGAAATCCAGGGTCCTTGAACCGCCTGCGCCCGCGCCGGCGCAAGTGGGTTACCGGCGCAGACCGCGCGGCGCGTTCGCGACCATTCGCTAACCGGACGCCGATTAATCGCAGAGCCGACATACCTTTACACAATTTTGAGCGTCTACGCTATCTCATTAATGTCTGATGAATAGAACTCAGGACACGAATAATAAAGGTGCACGATGCACATGAAATCTTAAAAGTAAAGATACATTGTTTAATTGTTTATTGTGATAAAAACGACTTAGATCTATTACATTTATCACACATGCATTTTTACAAAAATAAAATAATAATAGTCAGAATTAGTAACACTTTTCAAGAAATAATTATAAATACAAAAAAAAAATTATATCTAAATATTATCATGTCAATATTATACATATTATACATATACATGTTTAGGTAAGTCTTTGTCCCTAACGTGGCAGACAGAACCAGGGTAACAAGAACCATTTTAGCATGATGGAGGGCGTGAAAAAATCCAAAGGACACTTTTAGCATGAAGGAGGAATAATCGGCCAAGTGTGAGTCGGACTCGCGCACTAAGGGTTACGGTGCATTATCTATAAAAATCGTTTGTTGTATTGGAGTCCTATTTAAATATTTTATTCTGTTTTTAAGTATTTGTTGTATAGAGGCAACAGAAATACATCATCTGTCAAAACAGCTGTCTAGCTATCACAGTTCATGAGATTTACGAACAGACGGACGGAGCGGACAGCTGAGTCTTAGTAATAGGGTCCCGTTTTTATCCTTTGGGTATGGAACTTTAAAAATGTAATGATAATAGTGATATTGTTGGCTAGCAGGCACGCGATGTGGCTACATCACTCTCGATCGGTTTTTATGATCTGCACAGGAGGCGAAGCATTTTGTACATTCTACGCTGTTTTCCTCCAGCATGGCCAAGCTTTCTAGTAAATTTATCTGAATTAATAATAGAACTTGAAACACGAATAACAAAGATGCAGATCAAAAATCTTATCTTCGGGGAATAATACAGTTAATGGATTTGGTTTCCTAATATCTGAGCTTTTAACTTACGTAAATGTTTTGTAACTGCTACCGTTTATCTGTTTTATTGGCTCCGATATGAGATTATTATTCAGATTCAATAAGGTCTATGATACGTAACTATAGGACCGATAGCTGGAAAGGAAAGTTATATCACCAATAAATTTGGTGGTCCCAAAAACGTCAATAAATTGCGTGAACCTGCCGTAGGCTGCGTATATATCGATGTTGAGGCAGTAATTAGTTTTTTAGGTGAAATAATATCGGGTCGAGAACTTAAGTAATTTTTAATATCGCCCCACACGCACGCTCGACATCAGCTGTTGGCTGCAGTCGCTTTGAGTGATGCGCCTTGCATGACCAGAAATAGTTACAAGGGATTAAAACCATCATGTTAATGTTCCGATTGAAAATAAGCCAGTAGAGCAGCTTGTATTCGATAGACATTACAATGCATCATGTCGTATTTGTTAGTTAAATCAACAATTATATTATACAAAACAAAACTGTAGTAATAGTCCTAATTTCCATAGTCAAGTCTTAAATTGGTCACAAGTCAAGATATGCTAGTATCTGCTTAAGTAATTACGTGAAACAAATACATAATTCCGATAAAGCCGCATAAATCAAGAATTGTGAAACGTCAGAACTACATATTTGAGTGTGGGCCTTTCGCATCGGATCTAGCTCTAACAAGGCATGTTGGGCTGGCGTAGGCCATTTCGGACACGAGTCGTGTGCCACTCCTAAACGCGTAGATTTGCTATCGACCTAAAGACAACAATGCTTTTCAAGACATAACGCAATTGTGCGTTGGAACGCTGTTCGGAATTCCTCGTCTAAACATCTGAATTACGAAACACCACAAACATTTTTATTTTAGATACTATGAATATAATCCTCATTAGACAACATGATGTCATTGCTTGCTTTAACAAACAATGTAGAAAGAAGCCTGATTCATAGCTGTCGCATCACCTGCGATGTCAGGGGGTCAGCCCGTCAGGTTCAATGTCTTCACGGTAATGCGCCGTGAGTGACGGAAGAATATATTTAAAACAATATGGATGGTAGAAACCGCCTAAATGGTAGGAAGTGAGATAATGTGCTTAAATTTTAAGTGCCAGACAAGAATGCTTTCGTTTTCGTGGTATCATTTTGACAGTTTAGTTAGGTCGATGCGGTGAACATGAAGACATAACCCAAGGCTACAGATACATTTTTGTAGTTTTCGAACGACGTATATTATTTCCAAGAATTGTAGAACAGGTCGGAGACATAACATTAGCATTTAGGATTGATCTAAGTTTATTACCTAGCGTTTTCATGCATGTGATGAGATACGTAAAATTAAAGAAGACTGCTAAAGATAAAAGATACATTGATGCAATTATGCGTGGTCTGGCAAATTAAAAACTTTTGCTTTTTTTGTGTGGATGCGTAATAATAAGTAATTATGGATGATAAATAAAAAAGACGCATGAAATAATCAATGGCACGAAACCCATGAAACTAAATCAGAAATTTTAGATGATTTGTTGATGATGATGATTTGTTCTATGCCTCAGTCCAGAGAAATACATCATTATTCTTGTGCAAAAATATAAATTTTGTTTATAGTTTTGTGGTTTTATTCGTCGGAATATTCGAATGAGATTGTTGGCCCGTTCACCTTCGGCCCGAGCGCGTAAATTACAGACGTTAGGAACCGGCTCGCGACATTATCTTAATTACAATATTTGCATGGCGATGATCAGCTCGCTTCGGGGAGCCACATCAAGCGGAGTCGGCGACATTTTGCGCTTCATATGCAAATGGATAGGGTTACCATTTACGACCACTTCCATTACTTCCTTAGGGAACGTTAGGGAACTCTTTTTATCTTACATAATTACAATATGTGCATGGCAATGATCAGCCTACTCTGGGGAACAACTTTGTGGAGTTATCTTGACGATGTTTTCCCTTTAATGTACAATTGACCACAGCTTTTTATTTATGTCTAGCTCTTTTTGCCTTTATTCCATAATATCTTGTTTCTTACTTGAAAGCATTATCTCCAAAACTTATGTGATTTGATTATTGTAATAACATTATGTCTAAGGTCTTAAGTGTTTAAATGGTAACCCTATATGCAAATGAGGACTTGAGGAGCTGAACTGCACTTTTGCTAGACTGTTTAGTTTATTTTTAAGTTTGCATCGTGATGAATATAAATGCAAAGACACATTTCTAAATATAGCTTCTATTTCTTAAAACTATAGTTAGCGTAATGTGAGCATTGTAGTGTAGAAATTAATCAGTATCAGTGATAACTGTCCCGGTTTTATTATGTCTGGTAGTGTCTTGCAAGGTGTTAATACTAACCTGTAACGACAGGCTACAGCTTCAGAGACCAAATGTCGCTAAGTCTAGAAATCGAATTACTTGTTTACTAATGGCAACATTTTGTCTCCATGCACACTGACGCACCCAATCGGATGTGTTTGCAATTATAACTTTTTCCATAGTTGGAGACTTATCTTTCTTTTCAAAAAGCCAGACACTTTCTTTTATCTGAGTTTTGTGTGTTGTTTATAGAATGGGAATCAAGTAGAGATCATTAAAATACTCTACACTCGTGTCCAAGATATTGGTAAACTAACTCAGATCTAAGATGTGGAGCGGGTAGGGCCTGCAGGATTCTAATCTAAAATGGTATCATTCTGATTTCTCCGTTACAGGCTGATATGTTCACTAGACCACCGTCCACATCTTATGACACGCTGATGTGATGTCGCTTTTACATTGTTTCGCCAACGTATCGAGTGAATGGTGACATATTATTTATCTTTTTCTCAACTGTATGTTCTGAGAAAACAATCGATTTTCTTACATGTTTCAAAGCAGTTACGAAACGTAGATACTTTCTCTCGCAACTGATACGCGGGTGTATGGAGGTTAAGAAAACAAAGCTACATCTTCGTAATCGCGCGGATTTGGGATCGGAACATCTGCACCCTTTAAGGAAATTGATTTCCAGTACGAAATTTTATACACCACGTTTAGTTTATGGTGCTGATTATATTTGCCAACAAACATATGGTAATACTATATAAATTCAACTTTTAATACAAGCGAGCGATTGGAAATTGATCACAGATTGTTTTGTAACTCCTAATGAAGCCTATGTTGATGATGCCCTCTCCTACGGCTATTCTTATTTCTTACCGGTCACTACAAACAAAAGAAAGAAGGTTACATAGTAACACTAAAGAACAATCAGTTGCCAATAAGGACAAAATCGGTACCCCAGCTTTTCCACGGAGGTTAAAGCCAGAATAGAATAGGACCAGTCTAATCCACACACGGCTTCCTGCATTCATATTTCTTGCTAAAGTGTTTACTTTTGCGCAGTACCTAAATGCGCACTTATAAATATAAATTCGGATTACGGCTGGACCGGAACGACGAAATAAATTCGATCTGGCAACCGGTTCTGCAATCCGCGTAGCCTCATAATTTTAGATTCCTATCCGATATGCTAACTGGACGCAAATAGCTTTTCTATCTTGTGGATATGCGTTTTATTAATTTACCCATTTTAACCCCCGACCAAAAAGTGGAGTGTTATAAGTTTGTCGTTAATGTCTGTCTCTCTGTGGCATCGTAGCGGTTGAACGGATGGCCAATTTCGATGCGGTTTCCTTGTAGTGGTTCTTGGCTATATTTGATAAAAATTGGTACGTTTAAAGTTTCAAGTTATCGCCTTAAAGTCGGAGTTTTGTAACTAACACTAACACTAGTTCTTAAGTTCAATTTCTATCTGGTACTAACACAAATGTAATTATGATCTCTAGTTGGTCGAAATTAATTTTTTTTTTGTATTTTGTCTTTTAAATAATAGTTAGCGCTACGGATACATTACGTTGGCGATACGGATTAATTATACTATTTAGTTACTCCTCTAGCAATAGTTAAATATAAGTATGTAAACCGTCCGGTTTTCCGTAACTTTCTTCATTTTAGATTTTAGAGATAGACAACCCTGGAAACAAGGCCCCCCAAAAAATCAAAGCAAAAGTGAAATACAGAAGTTATTTACACAACAGTTCTCTAATGGAATGAATAAGGCGCTAGTAATGACACTCATTGAACAGGTTCTTTTATTTGTCCATGTGAGGTATAATGTCTCGCGCCTGCAGACGTGCCGGGACGCCAGCAGGGGTGTTTGCGTGTTTGTAGACAAACAGACAAACACGCAGTGTTGAGCCAGACGCACCAACGACCTATGTATTTGTCAGGTGACATGCCATCTGCATTCAATAGCATTTTTGTGAAGCTACCGCCATGCAGCTGTCAAAAACGTTAGGATAGGTCGTGAGAGAGCGCCTCTCGTCGTTCCTTCAACCCCATAAGGAATTCGACGGAAAGGAATTTTTAGGGAAATTTTCTGTAAGGAATGTTTTAGATGGCAATGATCCGCTCCAAAGTTTGCAGTTCAGAAATACTTACCAAATTGAATGGCAGACTAACGCGAAAGGCGACATACAGACATTAGTGATACTGTTAAGAAATACCTGTGTATTTCTAAATGCTATTTCTCTTGTTCCGAGAAGGTTAGAAGTCACTTTCAGCAATATTTCATCTGACAGATCGAACAGACGTGCGTATTGCTAAAAGTGACCTTTGCGGCTTGCTAGTTCCTGGATTTAAATTATACGTATTTGAATCTACTCTATATATTGTTCTTTCTCGCTAGAGATTTTTGCTATTTATCGCCAAATTAAGTACGACTTAATGTTTTTTGACAATCAGTACGTCAGCTTGTGTTCCCCAAACCAAGGTTACGAAATTATTTTTGCCTTCGAGAGGTCTCTTAGATAAGTGTGGGAGAGTCCTTTTCTCGTGTTAGCGACTATTTTATATTTTTCTACAATATTCGAAGATTAAGTATGCAAGTTCAGGGTGTGTAGTTACTTGCCAGTAGCCGACAGGCTCAATATTACAAATTGCATCGAACAGTTATGTTGGACAGGAATGCCCCGAGGATATTTGGTTTGCGGCTCCGACAATGTTAATTAAGGTCTCAACAGCGATTTACGGGCGAAAGTCTGCGGATGCATATGCAGAATGACCGATTCGCGAAATGCCTTAAAAAATCGCAATTTTTTGTAGATAATGTTACCCTCGTATCGTTAAAGAATAAGATTTTGAAGGCGTTAATAATAAATTACATCCGTGTCGATTTTTATTAGTTACTTTGTTGGCCACACAAGATTTGAAGAATAAATTTTTGCAAAACGTCCATTCTGAGCGTAATACTTCGTGAAAGCTAACTGCAATGTACACACAGAATCAGTAGCAATTTTTGAAAAATCCATTAAATGAACTTTTTACCCATCGGACAAAATTTGCTGTACTGACACAGATAATCAGAAGCACTTTTTAAAAATCTCAACTGCTTGAACTTTTTGCATATCGGACAATCTGAGCTTCTACTCCGCAAACAGCTAACAGCACTGTATGGACAATATTTATAGCCCTTAATTGTAAAGCTATGGACATTGAATTTGCTTTACAAACTGAACACGGGTTTGCTCTCATGAAAGGAAATGCTAGGCTATCTGCGGCTTACGGGATGTTATTGATTAAGACTTGTACTCGCGATCTTGCGGTTACCATACGGTTATACACGGCAGCTATACATGTAGGCATAGCATGGGGGAAGTGATTTGAAATCGTTAACAGATGAGGCGTTTGCCGAGCTTCACTCACGAGTCCTCAAGCTCTTGTCACACCTACTGAATCGATGTTAAACATTAGGCATATTGTTATTTAAAATAAAGCACAATAGTTGTATATCTGATAATATCGGAGCAGAAACTATGTCAAACTATCTGTCTCATTCATCAGTCGCTGAATATCAAATTCCAATGATAGCTAAAACAGCCCAACTTCAAGCGGTTTCCATAAAAACACGACGATAACTAAACATTTTGCGCTTCTGCGAAGTCAATATATTTTTTCCTAGTTCAGATCTTTTTTTGGAGAAAGAAAACAGTATCATTATTTGAATTTCCTCTAAAAAAATTACTCGCTAAAATAAAAATCTTCCTAGGTATGTGCGCACATACCTAGGAAGATTTTTACTCTGCTAATACGGATCAGGTATTTTCTTGCTATGTTTGTCATAGTAGACACTTATAGTATTTTTAATCATATTATAGTATTACTCATAACATTAGGTAGGTATATGTTTGTGCCAGCACAATCGATTAGGAAAAACCACAGTAAAAACTTTCACATGTTTTGCATTTTAAGCGGCACTTTGCACGAGCGTTGCATACAAGTCACTTCTACATTTAAGAGCCAGGCTCTTATCGGTGTCATTGCATGGAAAGAGACGCACACAATGACTAATTATAGCAAAGATAGTAGAGTAGTTTGCCATTGCCTTCTCCATTTCATATACTGGTGAACTTAATAGCCTAGTACTAATGTGCAGGTTTCTTCACGATGTCGGGTATGACAAACGGGAAAAATTATAGGCCAATCGGTCAGATTATTTAAAAAACTTGAGAGGTGTCAAGGGACACCCGATTGGAACGAAGTTCGAGAGAGAGAGAGAGACAGACAGAGAAACACGCGCACGCCGCACGGCTTACAACTATAGCAAAAAGTGTCGTTACAACTTTTGGTCTTAATTTTTTCCGTCTAGCCCCCTTTCGCGCGATAAGGAACTTCGTTCCAAAAATATTGTACAAGTATTTTTTCCTTTCTCTGAGAAACAAAAAATTCCAAAGATACAGCGCATTGAAATTTCGCATGACGTCACGCACAGCTAGGTACGATTTTTAGTTAGCGGTGACGTCGCAGACCCCCACTCCGAAACTTTGATGCTCCGTATCTTTGTGATTTTTTTCTTTTTTGGTATACTGAAAAATATGGGTCTATTTTGGGATAATCTAAAACACTGACTAATCATGCTTTTCTATCTTTCGTCACCCCTGACGGTGCCCTAAACAGCTTGGCCTCTACCGCGTATACAAGATAAGATACGTACTAAATTCAGTCGCGTAATATTCAGCTAGTCTGTTGCTACTCAATGCAATCCCATCATGATCTCTGACACGAATCGCACCCAATAGGCAGCAATAGTATTCATTACGGTAGCACGATTACGTACGTTTAATTAGAGAAATCTTTGAGGTTTTCTCGGCTCTCCTTGACCGATATGATATCATCGCTTAACGAGTGTTTGCTCTTATGCCCTTCGCTGTGGCGCTTCCCACGTCGCTCGTGATGCAACGTGGCTCCTGGACCCGGGGCTCTGGCAATTAGCGTTGCTTTACCCGGGTCATTCCCAGTTGCCAGCGACCCTCTAGGATGAGAATACATACATTGAGCTGTCAAATCAATAACTAAAAATCTGTTTACAATTTTTCTGTTAAAGTAAGTTTAAGAGTTCATCGAGGGAGTTTAAAGATTTTCATGTCTTTTCACCCTAGTTCTCCATAGATTGTCAGTAAGGCCGGGGTAGTTTAGAATTTTGGAATATTTTTATGTAAGCAAGATATCTTGCAGAAAGAGGCAGCTCTCTCGACTTTTGCTTGCGATCCAACCTTCCATTAAAAAGCAATGATCCAATGACTTGGCTCAGTTCCCCTACGGATATGAACAGCATGAACAATGTAAATGACTTTCTTTGACATCAATAAAATCTTTTTGTATTTTTTGTTGAAATTAATTAACTAAATTTTATTTTGCAAGTTCAACTTTTCCGACCCGAAGGCTTGCTATTCTACATATGACAAGCGGAAATGGTCCGTTTATGTGACTGATTATAATATCCAGGCGTCTCTAGTTAAGCTAATGTCCTCGTAACGTCTTGATTTATGCCTTCGCAGCAACTCTAGGTTCGTTCACATGCGCCTGCGCATTCAACATCATAGTTCAAACAATTAAAGTGTACTTTGGAAGAGCTCTGTCTTGGAACAGACAATGCAGTAAGGGTTGCTCAATATTAGGCAAAATAACTATTCGAAACGAAGAAGAGATCGAAAGCATCCCAGAGAAGTCATCTGTGAAAATCGCTGTTTTTTGTCCTGTACGTCTGTAAAAAGGGGCTGTTATTTTTTTTTTGTTGTAACTGGATTATTTAATAGTGTAAATGCCCCGTTTAAGAGACTGATTATAATATACAGCGCCTCTCCAGTTAAACTAATGTCCTCGTAACGTCTCGATTTATGCCTTCGGGGTTCTTAACTTCGTTAATATGCGCCTATAACTCTTAAGAGGAAAGACTCGCCGGTCGTTGTTAAAAAATTGCCGTTGTCCTTTGTAGAAAATAATAAAGTTAATATTTTTGAAAATGGTCCTCATTTTCTTAAAAATAATTTGTCCTTTTGTTTAACCTCATGAACTAATGCTGCGGGATAAGCCCGAGCAATAATTAAAGATTTAGAATATATAATTAGTACAATAAGGTAATAGTGTCATCCAACCTACTACAATGACATTGACGGACTGTCGGTGTCATTATACGTTATTCCGTTAGAATCACGTCCATAAACATTTGTAGTAAGTACGAGTTTGTTTTTCAAAATAATTACTTCTATGCTTCTAGTTAAATGCCATAAAATACATATTTTTTGAAAAATAAACAAAGAATGATTTGTTTAAAAACCTGCCGTTCTCCAATGAATTTTTTTAATTTCTATTTCGTAATAGTTTTAAATTTCAAGAAGGAACTTGGAACATCGAACATTATTTCCAAAAGAGATGTCAGCAAAAGTTAACAATGGTTTTGTTGATGCGCTGCTGTATCCTTTTAGTAAATCAGTAATGGACGCAACATATCCTTAAATGTTAATGTCACATTAACAAGTTAAAAGGTTGTGATGAGAGTGAAACTGAGATAAGGACATATTTCTTAATTTTTATTTCGAAGACATAAGTTATTCTGATGATAATATTATTCCTAAAAAAATTACTATAACACAAAGCTTTATTAAAATATACTTACATAACTGGACGTCAAATAATATAAAATTACACTTACATTTTACTCTCTGCAATTAAATATTTTCCGCTAGAAACGTCATCGTGTATCGTGTATGGATTGAAACGTCACGATTTATTACTGTAAATACTATTCTCATTAATCAAAATATATTCCCTTGTCGTTTAAGTACTACGAGATGAGTATCAAGCCAAAATCATTTCCTTTTGCTGCGATTATATAGAGCAAGTTTTTTTACCGCTGTCGGGGTTGATCCCTTTGAAAAAGTGGTTCATGTTCCACATTTCGGTTTATACTGAAACTTTCCCCAAGGAACATATGTCGAAATATCATCATCATCATCATCAGGTCTTTTAGTCTCCACTGCAGGAGTACGACCCTCTCTGTACTACCAGAGCCATACTTGGCCAGAGCAGCCAGAGGATTGTGTAGTTATGTCGATATAATGTCCTTTTCATACAAACTCGGATCAGCTGATCGCTCTACTTGTATTAAGAGGCCAAACATTACATTTCTTATATCGATACATGTTCCTTGATCAAAGTTGTTCCGTATTATGGGCTAAATATTCCCCTTCTTCTTCTTATCGTGTGTGTTAGTGACTAACACTAGTGTCAGAGTTTTTAAACCGCCTTAAAGGCCTCTGAAATGGTTTTAGGTAACGACCAATGTCAAAAACAGTGACCGGGACCGACGGCTTAACGTGCCCTCCGAAGCACGGATCATCTTACTTATCAGACAATCAGGTGATCTGCCTGCAACGTCCTAACCGAACTAGGACAACAACACAAAGTCGTTGCCCCCGCCGGGAATCGAACCCGCGACCTCCGGGTTGAGCCGAACGCTCTATCCACTATACCACGGAGGCAGTTAGAATATATATTTTATTCCCCTAAAATAGTTTCAGTATATTTTGTTAGACCTTATATTATATACCCTTTCAGAAGTGTGTAATGTCATAGTTTAATTTTAAAGTGGAGTGGTTCTCACCTCATGACGTATCGACCACAGCAATGTCGGCCGACCAGTTACGATAACAGTACCTACATCTTGTCAGTGTTTTATTAAATTAAATTTGACCAATATTATTAAATGACTCAGCATTTGATGGCAGCTGGCAGTCGGAACGATCGAGATATTTCTGATACAGATGATTTAAATGGTAATGCCTCCATTCCCCTCTTCAATTAAACTAAATTAAACTTATATGTACGATAATTCTTTAGTTTATACGATCTACAGGTATATTTGATATGACAACATGATAGAATAGTAGTAAAACTACAGCTATTAGATCAGTTGACGATAAAGGTAGTCAAAGTCATAGGGAGTTACATATAGTATCAGTTTAATCCAAACAGATGAAAGAACTGTTATAGTCGTAGATGTAGTAGATGTAGTACTACAAATACTACCGGCTTCTATACATAGACAATTGAAGCTTTATGGGTTACAAGTTTTTACTGCGGGGAAAGATAGCAGCAGGCATTATAGGAATCCGGACGCATCTGTTTTTTCTGCTAATGATAGAAGACGTGCATTAAGCATATAAATAAACATTGCTGTATTAAGACGCTACTTAATGTTTTGATGGAAGTTAATGTCAAGTAATTTTTGAAAGGTTTTGGTTTTTATATGCACTATTTTATATAGTAGTTCCGCTACAGAAGCCAGTGATTATGAAGATGATGACATAGGTGTAAAATTTAATAACGTTTTATGTAGATTTTATGTGTGTAGTTAGTAATTAAATATAGGTGGCCCGCTAGCCAGTCCTAGTGGGGCACTGAATCACACTGAATATAAATAAAGTAATAACAGTAGCACACATATTATATCAAGTTAAGAAATAAAAAACTGATGTTATTCATAATATTATTGCAACTTTGAGAAATAAAATAGAAAGACGATCCCGGATCAATATTACGAGTTCTAGGTAATGAAACTACGTAAGTTGTATGAATTATGACTTGAATAAAATAATTTCTCGAATTTAGAAATACAAAAACGAAAGAAAGAACTTAGAACTGGTTCTTTTCCCACGCAGATTGTAAAAGTCGATCGAGGGAATGGGGGAGATACTGACTTATTGGTCATGTATGTATATAGACTATGCGGCAAGTAAAGCAACCTATCACTATTGTGGTCCCCTATTTTCATCTTAACTCACGCAATCACACTAAAAGTGGTATTTGGGTCTTGCGGCCCTGGACTGTCTGCCCCATTATTGATAAAGACGTGAATGAATACCGTTGCTCTTGGCGACACTTCCGAAATGTGATAAATTTGCAATTTGACTCTTTTCCCTTCCCGTTCCTACCTTGGTGGTCCATCAAGTAGTTGCATCCTGCTCGCGGCCTAGAACTCGATCTTCCATCAAAGTAAAGACATGACTGATTCCTGTTTGCAGATTAAGGATGGCCGTCGTTTAGCTAAAGGTTATTATTTGCCGCCTGTGGCTGATGCTCTGTCAATCTCGTAATATCTGTATTTTGTTTGTCAAGTAGTGAGTGCCAAGAGCGACTGTGGTCTAATAAACGGTGATTTGTTGTTGCTTTTACTTTACCTTAGATTATATAGATTTTTTGGTTCGAAATGCGTTACAAAGGCCAATCCAGCATCTAAATATATCAAATCCGAATCGTAACAATTCTTACTGCTACTAATAAGATATTTCACGTACAGCACTGATTAGAATAGCACCTATGTTGGACGTTATTACAGATCTGATTAAACTTGTAAATCGAAGAAATTGAGCACTTGGAAGTTTATCAATCAATTTGTTTCCTTCCACACTAGGATCGGTATCTTCAGCATTGTGTAAGACCGTGATTCATAGACTCATACGTCTAGATCAGTATTTGTGCGTACGATCTGGCGATGCCGAGCTTTGCCAGCGGCCCCTTTCCGATCGAATGACTTTATTACCGCCCTCGTCTTGTTTTACTGCTCTAGCCGCGTCTATGCGTAATTACTCTGGTCTAGATCGACTGGCTCACTGGCCGCTCATATTATACCTACTTATTATTTATACGTGCCATCAAAAATAAATTTATTAGCAGTTTAAAGTAAACTAGTTTTACAACTGTCGTGTGATACTAAATTGCGACATTCCTCATTACTAAGTGTCCTATTTATATGTGATGTGTCAACTATGTTTCATACCCTATGGAGACGAATTTACAGATCTCTTTTTGTTCTTACTGTTAGCGGACTATATCTAAATTGTTATTGCTGCTAAAACAAATTATTTAAAAAAACATTTTAACATAAAAAAGCGGCCAAGTGCGAGTCGGACTCGCCCATGAAGGGTTCCGTAGTAGTATTTTCTTTTTAATTTTTATATTTGAGTTGATTGAATGAAAGGTAAATTGCAGTTTATGACATATTATAAAAAAACTTCTGACTAGATCTTGTTCAAACCAATTTTCGCTGGTAGTTTTAATGGTAATGAACATCATATATTTTTTTTAGTTTTATCATTCTCTTATTTTAGAAGTTACGGGGGGGGGACATACTTTTTTCCACTTTAGAAGTGTCTCTCGCGCAAAGTATTCGGTTTAGAATAAAATGATATTAGAAACCTCAATATCATTTCTGAAGACCTATCCATAGATACCCCACACGTATGGGTTTGATGAAAAATATTTTTTTTAATTTCAGTTCTTAGTATGGGGAACCCCCAAAATTTTTTGTTTTTTTTCTATTTTTGTGTCAAAACCTTAATGCGGTTCACAGAATACATCTACTTACCAAGTTTCAACAGTATAGGTTTTATAGTTTCGGAAAAAAGTGGCTGTGACATACGGACGGACAGACAGACAGACAGACATGACGAATCTATAAGGGTTCCGTTTTTGCCATTTGGCTACGGAACCCTAAAAAGATCTACCAGGTACCGTAATAGTACCTTTACTCATCTAAACGTATATATAGAAGAAAGTCGTGTTAGTTACACCATTTACGTAGGATATTTTTATCCCGAAATTTCCACGGGGAACGGAGCCCGCGGGCACAGCTAGTTAGGTATATTATAGGTACTTGCTTTAAAATATTAATTTGCCAATATGAAGTAAAAAACTCATTTTTTTCAAAACATGTGAAAAAAAATTGACTAGATTTTTTGAGTTGATGGTATAAGATGGACTAAGGCTATTATGATGGAAATGTCAAAGTTTTGGCCTCTGCTAGTGAACCTGAGTTTGATTTAAATTTTGATTTGATATTGAAAAGGACATTAGTCAAACAAATGCATGACACTAAATCTTTCCAGTGACATAAAGACAATCCAAATTGGGTCCGTTTTGAACCGAAAAATTGGTCGTGATGAGAAGGAAACATTAATTATAATTGATTTATCAATTCATTCTGATCAATTGCATACTTTTGCATTATTAATTTTAAGGTGTAGTAATTGTAATCATGTGTCTTATTTTAATTCAAGCCTTAGAAAGACTATAAAATTGGCAAACTTTTGCATTCTCACAGCGAATTCGCCGTGCAGAACAAGCGTCACTCTAAAATGATATGTAAACACAGTGAAAATCTTATGCGTTTTACAATTTACTGCATAAAACTTTAAAACTTCTTAATCCTCTCATTAATTAATGAACATAATTCATAATAATTCAGCTTCAATTAACCTAATAATGAAAGAGAAACCATTTTGATTAAAGCAATTTTTGGTTGTTTAAAAACGTGACCAATTCTTGTATTTAATGATATTCAAAGTTGCACAAATACGGTCAAAAACATGTGTTACCTGCTCAAAACCTGTTATTATTATCATTGTGAACGAAATTTGCATAACTCAAGAGTTGTTTTTGCTTTTATTTTGACTAATATTAATTAAGAACTTTGGAAAATGATGATCCTATCCTGACCAACAATAAATTTTAAAAAAGAATAATAAAGTATTGAACTAAGATAGTTCAAATCTTGCTAAACAAATATCAAACTGAAATTATCATGATCCGCTGAACCTAGACAGTCTGTGAAAAAATATATCTATACCTAGTTGACTACAAAGTCATCATTAAACCCATTGTCACCCTCACCCAAAATATAACAAAGTTGTCTAAAATATCTTTAAAATTATTTTTAGCCGCAGTTGCCACAATATTTGCACGGTGGATGTTGCGCGTGCAATCAAAACACTGTGATAATGTGATAAGATGATAAATGCACCTACCGACCTAGGGATGAGCCAGATGCGTACACGCAGATCCTTCTACCTTAACACCCCAACCACCTTCACTGAAGCACAGTTCATTTCACTGAGTGTCTATGATTGTATTTTTCGAGTCGCGTGTTTTGTCGTGTGTCTGTACGCGCGCGAGCGACATGACCGTCCGTCGCAGCATCCGCCACGGCTCTGCCGGTTGATAGGATAGGGCCCTTTACGCGCCTTGTGCGTGGGCGCAAGTCTTCCGACCGCTGAAGCCTTCTTTTCAGCAGTTTTCCGTGCGGATGCGCTGCTCTTCAGTTTTTTTTATTGGTTTTGTATTTTAGCTGGTCAATTTGGTTTAAATTTTAATCTAGATTTGATTTATTTTGTGTTAGACATAGTAATGTTAGGTAATTCAATAGTTTAGGCAATCTGACTTTTTGCCCATCTGATCCTTCAATCATTATTTATTTTTATTGTACTGTTTCAGAAAGAGGGTTTTGTTCAGTATTAATGTATATATTTATATAGATAGCATGCTCTGCAGCCTAAACGGCTTGATGTATTAAATCTTGAGAGGTGTCATTTATTGGTCTTAAATCTGAGAGTGAAACTCTGGGTGTATAAAAAAAATTATAAATGCAAAATTTTGGATTTTCGTTTTACTTAGTGTAAATTTCACAATTTCAGTTTAAATCCCATATTATTCGGTTAAGGCTTCATTTTAAATTATACGAATCTCAATGTATTTGAGATCTCTATCACCAATTCTGCAATAAATTAATAAAATTTAAATTTATGCTACATATATTAACATAAAATAAATTGAATTATAGATTTCTCACAATTCATTAGTATCTACCGACAGAAGTGTGTTTCAACGAACAACAGTGCACATCTGCACTTCACTATCACTGCGTGAGAAAGTTAGCCATCCGCGGCTCGTAAATCGTGTATTAGAGACGTCCACTAAATGGTTCCCTTGATTAGATGCTAATTAAGAAAGAAGAAATCCGTTGTTGCCAGACGTTTATGGAGAGATGGTATTGCACAGTCATACCATCGTAAGTCTACCTACGTACTTGTGCAGTCGTAAACGCGTCGCGACGTCCCAATCGTAGCGCATCATCATCAATATTAACTTGTACTTCTAGTTACATAAATTGACTTTCTCTTCCATCTGTCGATTTGTTTCTAACTCGGCCTTTACTCTTAAATGTTTGCCATATTTCTAAAAGCATCTGCTTGAATGTGCTCACATGCTTGTGGATTAAAGAAACACATCAACACTTTAATAAAAATTTGCTATGATAGATTGCTAATTATGCATGACTATGTTTCTCCTGAAGAGAGTGTAATTATGTAAAAGTTTATCATTTTCTGTCATCCAGTTTCACTCATCAAGTGTCTTAGTATCTATTTTGGTCTGATCACAGTCTCTTGTTTAGACAGCCAACTCACAGTCTTATAAATAACAAAAGATAAAAAGCAAACAAAAGGATGCTAATGCTGCGGTGCTTTGAACGGAGTGTGATAAGACTTGATTCTATTTAAAGAACAATTAAGTAAGATCGGATGCGTAGGCGGTACCTATCTAAGAATATTTTTTTCTTAGGTGAATCAGAATCAGGATTATATCTTTATGACTCTTTACCAGATTTCGATCAGTGAAGATACTGCCAACTATGGTTGCAAATACAATTCATTCAATTGTGTGTCAATAACGCTAAATAAACTGGAAAAGTGTATTCAGTGACCATTTACCTCGAGGAAAATATTCGTCGGGTAAATATTACACTATCAAAAAAACAAAAACCATACACAAATATTGAGATTATTACGTCAAATTTAGTTGCTGGAAGATAGAGGCGGTAAAATGTAAAAAAAAGTAGTCTGAGTACTTATGATATTAAATTATTTATGTTAGAATTAACACTGATAAGAATGACGCTTATTTATTTGTTGTATTTGTACTGAACATGTTTTTGTAGACTTTATTCTAATTTTAGGTAGCAACTAACAAGCTAGCAACCAAAAATTGTTTATGCTTATATATAGGTAGTAGTCAATGTTTTTGTCTCTTAAAACTCGGAATGATTACATAATGGTATAGTAGTTATCCAAGAATGTCACTGTTTGACAGAACCTACAAACCGAAAAACAAGTATGTAGTTACTTGGCACAAAAAATAAGTGAAATTGATATCACATAAATAGTCTAATTATCAGTCAAGATACAGTTTAAATATGTAAATTAACCCTTAAGAATATAGGAAAAACAACAAGGAACGCAAGTGATGCAAGGATAGTTGTTACCAATGTCGTTATTATAGGTCTAATTATGTAAATAAATGCCTCATACGATCAGACATTACATGGTGTAAGTACACAGGTTCAATTAGTCAATTACAATTTTCGATTAGTGGTCGAAGCGTATCCAGGCAGACCGCAGGACAGGTTTTGTGGGTTCGGCGTTACGCCTGTAGAGCCAACCGATACGGGTGGTCAACTGCTCTTTACGGCGAGACTTGCATCTGCTTTCTTCTGTAGTAAATTATACTTTGTACACGTTGTCATTCTTAAAAAGATCAAAAATACGTTTAATTTAATCCTGGTCCTTTATAATTTCATCATTGAGGTTTATATTGATTGCAATTTTGATAACCAGAGGCAGCCATCTCTTATTATAGTTATTATGCCTCAGAGTCTGTACTTATACTCTTTTTGTCAAAGAGTAATGAAAATACCCTAGAAACGATTTAGGAAATAGTGACATATTTTAACAGCATAATAACTTCTTGCCAAGATGTAATATTTTGCATACTTTGCATTCGCAGTATACTTGCTAACCAAATAAGGTACATTGAGACCCAGACCAAGGATAGCCGTAGGAATCCGCTGATTACCCAAAGTGCGTTGCACTGCGTTACTTCTAATCCAATGAGTCATAATAAAGCTGTACGCTTCAGCTGGTTATTATTAGCTCGGTCTGTTTCGGAAGTTTAACTCAACATTCCCCGCAATTTGTCTTTTTACATTTCAATGATCAATAATGACTCAGTCGGTCTTGTAATAGCTAACACTGGTGTCAGATTTTTTGAGTTGCCTATAGGCATCTAAGATAGCTAATTTGTCATCTAGTGACAAAAGCTATTTTACTCACTAGTGAACCAAGAGT
Organism: Acrobasis consociella; assembly: GCA_963555685.1. NCBI lineage: Eukaryota > Metazoa > Arthropoda > Insecta > Lepidoptera > Pyralidae > Acrobasis > Acrobasis consociella. Next base: position 1,806,004 of record OY743111.1, on the reverse strand, counting down.
AGTGGTCGATGGTAATGATCCTAGCACACGTACATGAGTCTGAGTGTAATACAAACACTCAGAGGAACAAGGGCCGAGCAGGGATAAATCTAGGACCTTTCGATTGTAGGTTGCGCTCTTAAACCACTGAACGCTGATCAATAGTGACTCACTCGATGAATTTTAAACAAGCCGTCAAATCGTTGTTTGACTTTTCGCACCACAAATTATATTTAATCGTGTGATGTATGAGCTTGTCACAGTCATCGGGGGTTTGCGTAGTGAATCACTGGAGGCTGGGAGATAAATCAATTTATATTAGACGTCGTAGTTAACTGCGGTCATCGCACCCCTCATTGCCATTTCATTGCTTTTGCTCCGTTGCAATTGCGATTTCTTTGATACTCTCAGATTGGACACTCAGATTTATAAGTCACGTTCGAGAAAGCTCGTGCTGTTCTTTGTAGGGCAATATGGCTATCGTATATTTTATTAATAGGACGCAACAATGATTTAGTATCTAATACTCTACGATTTACATCAGTAATATCATAATTTGCTGTCATAATAATTTCATCAAGTATTTTGACAACTCAACCATAACTTGAGATTAACCTAATTGCTTACATATACGAGTGGTGGATTATGTTTCTCTGCGTAGCACAGTAGCAACAATTCACGGGCCAGTTGTTGAAATGTCAGGGACTCTAAATCAATGGGGATTTATCGCAAAGGCTAACCAATCGTGATTTTATCTTGTTAGAGCGTGAATGATGTCACAAACACGGTGTAAATGTTCTTGCAACTTAGTTGGAGGTGATTTGTTTACTTACCTACTGGCTTTTAATGTATGTACAAATTGTTCGTTCTTGAAATTGAGCAAGTTTCTCATAGTAAGCTCTTCACATCTGTCGTAACTTTCACCAGTTGTTTCAGCTTGACCATTTGTGAGAATAAAGATTTCAAGATGTCTGATAGACAAGTCATCTACAATAAGAAATATGGCTCACTTGTAGTTTCGGTACCGTTCATGAAATGATTATCTAAGGGAATTGCAGCGGGCACTGACATCACAAATCCTATGCGCGTGTCCTAAACTGTTGATAAGGTACGTACGTAAGATAACTGAGTGCGAGCGCGAGCAATATTTCCAGCAGTAGAATATTGTGATAATTCTAGAAATTTTTAAAAAAGTACTAAGAAATCTACGAGTACATTACGTAACTCAAGAACGTAATCTTTAAATCGAGTTGGGGGCGAAAACACATTGTATGTATGTATGTTTGTACCGCGATAACTGTTGAACCGATCGTCTGATTTTGATGAAATTTGATAGGCATGTAGGAAATATTAATAGAATTTTCTAGTTCGTTGGGTATGAAATCGGTTCAGTCGTTTTTGAAATTTTAAACAAAATGTCCGCGATCTAGGTGTTATATAGGTAACTGAGTTGTGTAAGAAATGTTAAAATCACATTTTAGATGATAATTATTATTTAGTAATAAATTACTAGTTCGCCCCCGAAGATATAATATGTATTGCCTGTACTGCACATACGAGTACATCAATAAAAACGCGAATAATAATCGCGAGGTCTAAGTTCGCGGCGAACAATGCGAGTAATGATGTGTGTAGATTACTCTTAGAACTCACAATCATTAGGAACCACCTCAGGATCATTCCAGAGAAAATCTTTACATATCCTGTCGTTTTGCAATCTAATGAATCGCAATGCTACTTTGTGCTCAACGTCATAAACAAAGTGTTCGACGTGTAGACAGCTTGTTAGCGACCATTCGTTTCAATCTACACCCGCTTTATTGATAGCCGCGGATCTGCCAGTCGTGCGCGCGCGCCCTAAACTGTTAACGAGGTACGATAATTGAGCGGGCGATATTAGCACTGTATGTGTCGCAGGAGTATAGAAACTTTGTGAGAATTCTAGGAATAATGAAAACGTACCAATGCTAAGAAATCTACGAGTAGAATTTCAAGAATATCGCAATGAATTTCAACTCATCACGGCCTTAAATGTCCGAGTATCTTGAAGGAGTGAGTAAAGCGAACGAAATTCCTCGAATTTTTGTATTTATAGACGCTTAGTTATGCAAAAACTTGTATGAAAACACTAGATCATTCAGATGTAGAAACAAGATTAAAGACGACCCCAAAGAAGAGAAGAATTCTCAATAAATAAGTTGTGTTGTGATACTTTTTCTTATCTCTAGAGACAACTAGGTAAGTATGTAACTTACTGGGATTTTCATAAAACTCCTTGTAAGCTTGTTTAATATTGCTGCTACAAAAACAAGTGTCACGAATAATATGCTGTGATTAAATCACTCCAGGTTTGAGATATTTATGGCGCGAACTATCTGTGAAAGGTCAGTCTATCCCAAGGGTAAATTCCATGGTGGAGCTTACATGTTTATAGTACCTAGCGAAATAGTAACATAATTTATTGACACATAATAAATGAACAAAGAACTACGAGTATCTGTGAGTAGTCAGGTATTCCAAAGTACTTACATTTCATGGTGGTGTCTTCCTATCGTGTTTGTAAGTGACTAACACTAGTGTCAGAGTTTTTAAACCGCCTTAAAGGCCTCTGATATGGTTTTAGGTCACACAATGTCAAAGACTGACCGGGACCGACGGCTTAACGTGCCCTCCGAAGCACGGATCATCTTACTTATCAGACAATTAGGTGATCAGCCTTCAATGTCCTAACCAAACAGAAACATGGTGGAGTAGATCCGTCTTATTATAAAACGCAGACTATCTATCTTACTAGGTTCAAACCATTATCCGACCAAATCAAGTTGACATCTAGTAATATGATTCTGTTTCATCTGAAAATGTCTACTTTGGTGAAAATGATTTGGTCGGATAATGGTTTAAACCTAGTAACAAAGTTAGTCTGCGTTTTATAATAAGACGGGATATGTTTATTAGAATCAAGCGAAATAGTACACAAATTGTAACAGAATTTATTGAAACATTTGATTAGCAAGTCTATGATTTTAATTAAATTATGGTGCGAACTATCTGTGAGAGTTCATACATACATACATACATACTATCACGTCTTTATCCCTAATGGGGCAGACAGAGCATTTTGGGTCTTGCGGTTCTATGCAGAGCCCAGGGCCGCAAGACCCAAAAGCCACTTTTAGCGTTATGGTGGGCGAGAAGATGGAAAAGCAATCAATACAGTGATGGGTTGCTAGCCGCATCGCCTGTTAACATGATTCGCATTTTTGCCCATTCCCTCGATCGGCTTTTACGATCTGCGCGGGAAGAGAAGCAGCTGGTACATTCTAAGTTTTTTATTTCTCCCAGACCAGCATGGGAGAAAGAAAATCTGTGAGAGTTCATTATGTCCCAAGGGTATATTCCATGATGAAGCAAACATGTATAATAGTACAGAGCGAAAATTATACAAGTTATTATAATAGAATTTATTAAAACTTTTTAAGTCGATCAAGACCATGATTTTTAAGTCGATCAGTGAAAGAATAGTGTATCCCAAGGGAATATTCCATGATGGTGCCATCCATCATGAATGTACGTACAAAATGGCATGTTCAACAGAGCAGAGCAAAATAGTCTAAAACTTTATAAAAGAATTTGTTGAACTTTTTGATGGACAAGTCCGTGATCTGGATAATTTTACCCTTCATACCAATGCATTTGACTTAGTATTAATAGTTTTCATGAATTCTAACGGTTTCTTTTTTTGTTACAGGTAAAATCTGCATTACTGAAATTAACGAAAGTTTAAATATAAGGTATGAAAAAGCAACGTTGAGAAAGAAAATCCCATAGTCAAGGCGCTATTTACTTATTTCAACATTGTATAAAACATGCTAACAAAGGACAGACTTAAGCCTTTATGGCATTACCTGCGTTTGTTAATCATTTGTCTTTAGAGCATATAAGAAAATCCCCAAAATCTTCAGGTTGGAACCCTTGAACTGCAGAATCTCGATATGAGTAGTAGAGGTCAAATTCAGTGTATGGTTCTTAACGAAGATTAATAAGATTTGGCTTCCTGATGTCTGCAATGATGATGATGATGTTTTAGGGTTCCGTACCCAAAGGGTAAAAACGGGACCCTATTACTAAGAGTCCGCTGTCCGTCTGCCTGTCCATCCAGCTGTCTGTCCGTCCGTCTATCTGTCCGTTCGTCTGTCTATCTGTCTGTCACAAGGCTGTATCTCATGAACCGTGACAGCTAGACAGCTGAATTATTTACAGATTAATAATTTCTGTTGCCGCTATAACAACAGATACTGAAATCAGAATATAATAAATATTTGGAGTTACTTATCTCCCATACAACAACGTGACTTTTTAGGGTTCCGTAGCCAAATGGCAAAAACGGAACCCTTATAGATTCGTCATGTCTGTCTGTCTGTCCGTCCGTATGTCACAGCCACTTTTTTCCGAAACTATAAGACCTATACTGTTAAAACTTGGTAAGAAGATGTATTATGTGAACCGCATTAAGGTTTTGACACAAAAATAGAAGAAAAATAAAAAATTTAGGGGTTCCCCATACTTAGAACTGAAACTCAAAAATTTATTTTTCATCAAACCCATACGTGTTGGGTATCTATGGATAGGTCTTCAAAAATGATATTGAGGTTTCTAATATAATTTTTTTCTAAACCGAATACTTTGCGCGGGAGACACTTCCAAAGTGGAAAAAAGTGTGTCCCCCCCCCCTAACTTCTAAAATAAGGGAATTATGAAACTAAAAAAAATATATGATGTTCATTACCATAAAAACTACCAGCGAAAATTGGTTTGAACAATATCTAGTTAGTAGTTTTTTTTATACGTCATAAATCATAAACGGTAATTTACCTTTCATTCAATCAACTCAAATATAAAAATTAAAAAAAAAACATACTACAAGACTTTTATATTATGTTATTTGCAACTACGGAACCCTTCATGGGCGAGTCCGACTCGCACTTGGCCGCTTATTTGTTAATACAACGCCAACACGTAGACGCTTAAAACATTTACAGAATATTAAGTTGTATATTCACTTTAATAAATAATAACGGCAACAAGTAGACGCTTGAATTTTCACACAATATTTAGTTGTACACTATTTAGTATACTCACTTAAAAACTTAATAATTAAATTAAAATAAAAACAAACGTGATTTTTAAATATAATTGTACGGAATCTTCCGTGCGCGAGTCCGACTCGCGCTTGGCCGGTTATTAATGTAGTTACTAAAAATGCTATTTAGTTTAGATATATCATTTAGGTTTTTTTTTTGTGATTCTACTTTTATGGGAATTTTACAACATGTGATATCTAAATGAAAAAGATAAAAAATATAAAACATTCAATTAAGCAGCAGACTATGCAGTAGCTGTGATGATCGTTAATTCTATTTTACGTGTTATAAATGTCAAAGAACAGTTGGAGAAGTCTTTAAAGCAAATTCATGAATATATTTCGGATATTGATAATTAGATTTTTTATCTAACTCAAACTAGTGTGTAAAATATGTGGTAATAAAGGGACAATACATTTTTTCTACTACTCAAACAGGGATGTGACTGGGTAAAAAATATATTATTTTATTTTGTCCGAAAACTAGATTATCCAAAAATAAAGGACCCATATTTTTTTGTTCAGCAAAGTAGTAAAAATTTACGATGATACAGCGCTTCGAAGTTTCGTGGGGTGATTCACGTCACCTTTGTTTAAAAAATCGTAGCCAATCGTGACGTCACGCAAAATTTAAATGCGCTTTATCCTCGTCATTATTTGCTAAATAAAGAAAAGAAAAAATACGTATTCCATACTTTTTAATAATCTATCAATTAAGCCAAAAAAAATTTTAGTCTACACCCCTATAGTGATTGATAGTTGAAGTATTTGAAACTCAAATAAATATCAAGGGCATGGATATGTTGCCTTTGATTTGTTCACCAGGTCTGGTCTGGACATTCGAAGAAATCATGAAATACACAGAATTGTGATTTTATATTTATATTAAAGCTGTCATGAACATGATATGCATAACGTCCACTCCACAACATTGTTGATCGCGCCTTTTCAATACGCTTCCGTTAATTCCATGACCCATATTTTCCAATATATCGCGTTCTGTCGATAAAGCCCTTATTTTATAGTCCCATAAAACTGGATGGGGTTTCCTGATAGATGTTGCACTTCGGTTTATTAGCCGACGATAGCCGTACAATGTTTCGCGCTTTGCAATATAACTTACAATATTTCCTTACGATGCCTACGCCATCGCGAGTTGTAATTATATGTCTTTATGATTTATGTTGTATGAATCAATAGCCTTGGTTTTAATTATGTGGTAAATAAAGCTGTGATGCTACGGAAGTGGTTTTTCGCGAGGTAGGTTTCGATAAAAATAGAACTTTAATATTGAGTCATTGGCAGTGATGTGATACCATTGCATTGCAATGGAGTAGATCATTTATACAACTTGGAAGGGACATACCCGTAATAAATCAGACTACAGGCTATACTAGATCACTTTATAATAATGATAATAAAATAACAGTAATCGTCATTCCCGTACAAATTGCCCGGGCGGCTGCATACTTTCGTATGGAAAGGCCAAATTCTTTTTTAGGGTTCCGTAGCCAAATGGCAAAAAACGGAACCCTTATGGATTCGTCATGTCTGTCTGTCTGTATGTCTGTCTGTCTGTATGTCACAGCCACTTTTTTCCGAAACTATAAGACCTATACTGTTTAAACTTGGTAAGTAGATGTATTATGTGAACCGCATTAAGGTTTTGACACAAAAATAGAAAAAAAAAAACAATAAATTTTCGGGTTCCTCGTACTTAGAACTGAAACTCGAAAAATTATTTTTCGTCAAACCCATACGTGTCTATCTATGGATAGGTTTTCAAAAATGATATTGAAGTTTCTAATATAATTTTTTTCTAAACCGAATACTTTGCGCGAGAGACACTTCCAAAGTGGAAAAAGTATCGTCGTCGTCGTAGTCCCCCCCCCAACTTCTAAAATAAGAGAATGATAAAACTTAAAAAAATATATGATGTTCATTACCACGAAAACTACCAGCGAAAATTGGTTTGAACGAGATCTAGTAAGTAGTTTTTTTTATACGTCATAAATCATAAACGGCTATTTACCTTTTATTTAATCAACTTAAATATAAAAATTACAAAAAAACATACTACAAGACTTTTATATTATGTTATTTGCTACTACGGAACTCTTCATGGGCGAGTCCGACTCGCACTTAGCCGCTTATTTTAAGTTTTTGACTGTTTTTTTACTTTATATTATAGTAGTATAGTATAAGCCCGTAGGTTCGATTTATAACGGGGATGCCCCTTCCACGTTGTAGAATTAGCCAGACAATTTATCGTAATTATGATCTTACCAACCAATTACTGTCCAATCGCTGGCTCCCGTTTTGTCACACGATACTAGAAATTGGAAAGGGTTGGTTATATTTTCTACGCCACATCTAAAATCAAAAATACTTTTCTATCTTTTTTATTTTCGTGGGTCTTCTACAGATTGTGACGTTTTACGTCATATCTTATTATTGATAAAAAATCCTCAAACAAATGATAGACTCGCAAAATGCATAACTTAGTAAATTCCTCCTGATTGGAAATCAAACTGACTGATCAAGGTCTTCTTTAACATGGTTGATGGTTGTAAACTCGACACGATTACGTATTATTATACGACGGGGTCCTGTCAGCACCTCGTGGGAATAGCTCGTCATGAACCATGTGCCAGGTATCGCCAACCGTTTATACATGCTCTAACAAAATAAACTAAAACTATATAAATGGTCTAACAAAGTATACTAAAACTATTTTAAGGGTTAACTCTGTCCATGATACTGAATAATTTCCCCCAAAGAACACGTATAGAAATGTAAAAAATATTTTTTGGTCTACCATACAAGTTCCCGATCAGCTGATACGAGTTTTTTGGGAACATGTTCTTTTGGAAAAGTTATTCAGTATCATTATATTATTATTAGACGTTAAGTAAGTCTCTTAACATACTGTGCCTTTTTTACAAGCTTATATTTAACTAGCAATGCATCTTGTATCTTTATTTGTTTAGGTCAAATCTTGCAACTCAATTTTCAACTCAGTATGCAAAATTTCAGCTGAGGCTCTGTCACTTAGCCTCAGCTGAAATTTTGCATACTGAGTTGAAAATTGAGTTGCAATTGTCATCCGACTTACTCAAGTATGCAAAATTTCAGCTGAGGCTAAGTGACAGAGCCTCAGCTGAAATTTTGCATACTTGAGTAAGTCGGATGACAATTGCAACTCAATTTTCAACTCAGTATGCAAAATTTCAGCTGAGGCTAAGTGACAGAGCCTCAGCTGAAATTTTGCATACTTGAGTAAGTCGGATGACATACAAGTCAATTAGTGGTTCTGATGATGTAGCTGGGAGATGTTTGATCGAATTTAGTAATAAAACAACGTAACCTTATTAAATAGAACTCTTTTCATAATCAAGCACAAAAAATGACCCCAAGTACATTCAAGTGCCTGTAATCGCTAGCTATTTTTCTCCTACCACCATTAGTTACCGAAATTACTTTTCGCAAATTCAACAGAGGCTGCTGTATGACACTGCGCCCCAGCAGACATTTGCCGACAGTTGTCGCTGCGTCATATCATGCGACAGTCATTTTATAAAAAATCTTGGAACCGTTTTGAGCGATGATAATGTAAGCTGCGATGACCCTAATACGTTCAATATTACACAGTTAACAGCACATCAAGCATCCCAAAGTCATCGTTATTACTGCTACATAAATCTGCGTGAAAAGCTATTTACCATGTCGTGGACTGTACGTTATAATATAACATATTACGAGTATTATATGCTTTTTCTATGAAAATTGATAGATATTTTTGCCGTGACGGCTGTGTAGAATACATCTTGTCACTACCCCTTTTCTATCCCACTGGTGTCGTAAGAGGTGACTAAGGGAGGTTAGGTTAGGTAGGAGAATAGTTAACTTTTGAGCGAGAAACTACAGCAGCGTTTTGTGTGCACGGATTACATACCGTGTCCGTCTACTGCGTTCATCATATCACCACGCCTCCCCAGCGTGGTGATGCAAGGTTCCCTTCATCAGGAGGGGCCTTTTGTCGTAGAGAGGTAGTAAGAAGGTTGGTACTGATTATGTTAAATATTTAATCAGTGAATTTAGGTAGTTTTGTATCAATATAATTTTTCTAAACTAAAAACCAACTTCAGTCCAAACTACACAACCAATTTTGATAAAATGTCTATGAGAGTACTTGACAAGTACGCGCCTTTAACAAAAAAAAAGAAGTTTCCAATTATTCAGTTGTCTTCGAATAATCGGTGAACAAGACCATAAATAAAAATAGACAAGATTCCGATCAATTGATAACCTACTCCTTTTTGGAAGTAAAAAAGTCATAAAACAATACCTCCTACCTCTAGGCTACCTACGTCTGAGAACTCCGAGGCGCCATACGCAATCGCGATAACTTTTCGAATTATATTAATATTTAAATACGCCATTTAATAGACATGTAAATTACCTTACGTCGGTTTCCTAGAATAATTGTTCTCTTACCTTATACGTCGTGATTGCTATAATTTTCCTTAATTGAAAACGAACGAATCCATATAAATAGTGTCCTTGTTAACAAGTTTTCATAATCTTGGGAGTCGTAAATTAAAACGCGTATAGAGATAGAGGTGTTAAAACCGGAGTTGATATTAAAATGTTTAAACGGTGATTTGATTTATCACATCGTATTTTCCTTCACTAACGTGATCTTATCATCTAAATATGCTAAACGTTATGTAAGTATGGGAGACGGGAGAGTTTTTTTTTATGGTGCATATGTTATGTATGTAATTTAAGTATGATATTAGCCAAATTTTTTATTTGTACTTAAACAGATTTTTCATGCTAGGTTCTGGTGAAAAGTGCTTTTGTCTATATAAAATTTAATAACCCTTGTTACCACCTTTCTAGCAAATAAACTTTGATTTGATATTCTGCATTCGTTCGTTTTATCTTCTTGGTTGACTTGACTATGTAATCCCACAGGTTACACCGACAATGATTTAGGGTCGTACATAACATAATGTAAACCGTAAGTTGGTATTATGTGAATTTAAAATTTTCACAAATGCAATAATAAAAAATAGAGGTAAACTCGCATGATGTCCCGATCCTCCTTAGAGTGGGATAAAGTGAGGATGAAGAAGAACATGGCATTGTGTCCAATTTGCTAAATGTCCTATGCTCTATTATTGACATTACGCAATTTACCATTTGTAAGCATATATGTCTAATGCACACGCTCATGCTCTGGTGAATGAGAGAAAGAAATGGTAACAGTTGACATACAGAGCTGACCCCGATAGAGAAATAGCAAGGAGAATGATGATGAGATGCTTATTTTGTCTTGTATGATGTGAAAAAAGCGTGGCCTCCTGTTTCTTTTACTAATAAACCTCACAGTAGACAAATGAAGTAAATTAAATACTCATAATAGCGTATTTAACACAAATGCCGACGGCTTTCCCTTATATTTAATAGCAGTAAGCCGTAAAGATCATGTTTAGAACTTAGGGCGCGTCTGTCTGACTTTCCATTGCAATTGATGACATTTTGATTGACGTTAAAACAAACCTAAATAATTGCATTTGTAATGAGATTGCTTTTATTGTTTCCTTACAACTCTCACTCGCCTATCCCTGCACCGGATTAGGTAGCGAAGCTATATAGTCTAATTTTATGACTAGTTATATCTTTTGATTGGTAATTATGAGAAACTTTCGTCAGTACCAGTGTGTGCCTGTGGTCTTTTACTTTCAATATTCGCTTTTTGATAATACTATATTGCACAAGATGTTTTACTGTTTGTTCTAAAGAATACTACAGAATTTCGTGTGTTTTCTTTTCTAATAGTTGTTATTGTTGCTACTGCATAATTAAAAACGTGCAAAAAATTTGTGCGTAAAGAAGAAATGCCAAATGTTTTTAGTATCACAAAAATATTCTTTGGTTAATGTTGGGTTAGTGAACTAAAACCGATCCCTGACCAATCGAGTAAATAGAAGAGCTAATTTAAATTATCTTTTATTTCTTTAAGTTTATCTTTTCTCCTGGAATAATGATTGCGGTTAATTATTCGTTGTAGCCAGTGAAATTTACAGCATTGTGAAATAGAATGCAATCACATTGCGGGACATAAAGCAGTAATGAGTTCGCACGGCGGCGGGCCGTCCGAGGGCGATGGCTATTACTGCCACGATTGCCCGGGGAGAAATGCTTGTTTGATTAGCGTGCACTTGTGTTTAGTGTTGCCAGGTGAGATGTGACTGTAGCGCCATTTGTTAAAAGTATATTTGTACTTTGAAACAATAAAGTTTGATAAAATAAAATTAAAATAAATATGCTCGACCGCCACAAAGGAAGGTCGTCCCGCTAGGCATGGTGTTGCGCCTGGAGAACCGCGGCCGTAGGTAGTTAGTTGCAATCCGAACTCTGAGATCGAGATGTAGGATACTGCTGGCGCCATCTCGTATGCTTCTTGTGAACTCTGCTGTCAGTTGTCACTTCATTATTTGTGGTAGTAATCCTCGTAGCGTAGAGGTTGCCACAGTGTCGTTGGATTTGACGAATATTTCAAGATTAGCTCAGGAGAAATGCTGGTTAATGAGACAGATCAGAATGATATTGAGAAAGTAAAGCCTGTTTCGGTGTGGTTGTCTTTCAAGTGCAGGCCTGGAGATAAAATATTTAAAATTTGGTGACAATGAAATGCAAAAGAAATTAGGATATTTGTGAATTATACGCAGCAAACAGCATGTATTGACAAATGCGTATTCACAGCAGTGGTTGCGGACGATGATGACATCTTACAATATAGTTGGTCAAAAGCGCACTCTAATGCTTACGGTAAGAAGGCGTACAATTTCATACTTCGTAACGTTCTACGACATCAGCGTTACGATCTCTTTTAGCTTATAATGATGGGCTAAGTCGCAGGAAAAAGAAAGGTCGGAAGAAGAAAGAAATCCTGGCTATGTAACATCCAAGAGTGGACCGGAATAGCTTTGCTTGCTGAGCTATTCCGCCGGGCTAAGAACAAAAAAGACTACACCAAGCTGATTACCAGCCTTCACTAGTTAGAGGAGCACCATAAGAATAAGAATATAGCCGTCAAGGTTTTAGGCCTTGACAAGTAGAATTCTAAAAGTGTGAAAACAGCGCATTTCGCGGAAATCCGGACACCTGGCAACACTAGCAATCCACTCGTTCTTAAACTGCGGTCATCTTTACTGCAGCTTCCTTTAATTGCTCATAACTCGGCATTACACCTGATGCTGTTTGAACACAAAAGCTTTGCAGGGATCAATCATATTGCCATTAAACCTATCGTACTTGTTGACTTTTTTCTCAATCCTTTACGTTTTGCACGAAAAGCAATTTAATAATGTGATGTAACAACTAATAATCGACTTCTTAAATTAGGAGGAGACGTTCATTCATCGCGATCTTTTTTTATTTATGCTCACCGATTATTTGAAGACTCCTGGACTTCTTTTGGAAAATTCTTTTTTTGTGTGGAAGGAATACTTGTTGAGTGTTCCCATAGAAATTAGAACAAAATCGGTAGTGTACGAGTAGTTTAAGGGTGAAGCTACGATGACACTTTCCGATAATATTTGAATTATTAAACAAACGTTTAAAACAATTTATGGCAGTGCTGAAACGTCCAGCATTCAAATCCATGTCGTGTTGCGGAGGCCATAAATTCAATGGTGAGTTACTGCACCATGGCTCTGCGTATTAAATGCCACCAGATTTGCATTTTGGTCTCGTGAAATACGTACGTATACTGTAATATAATTAGCGGTATCCCATTACTCACGCTATATAATTTATTATGTGAATGCGATGTGGGCATGCTCCCAAGGGTATTGGCAAATACCATTATGATTTTCGAGGAATATAAATTCGCAAATTCTGTGGGGTTTTGGATTTAGCGCGCCGTACGTGACCGGTGAATGGTGCCTCATCTATCGCCATGTGCACTCTCAGCTTTGTTCCAGGGCGCTTATCTTGAAAACGACACGTCACGGTTCTGCTATTGTGCGTCCCCTATTCGGGTCGATATTCGATACGCGAGCTCACTTTTCTGTGTTTTGAGGTTTAGTGGGTGGCAAACAGTCTGGATGGCGTCAGGGCGGCGGGATGGCTCCCGCGGTCCACTTTGTAGTTCGGCTGAATGCCAGCTCCGTCGTGACCACAAACGCCACAGACGGCCGGACCTGTTTAAGAGTCTCGGCTTATTGAACATTGCTCTCACGCCGGCGATCCGTGCGGAATGACTAATGAGAAGCAAGTTCAAAGGAAATGCACAAATTATTTCTTAATTGAAATGTTATAGATGTCGCTCGTAAGAAGTCGTAACGCGAAATGTCACGAACCGTCGGACTCAGTTAGCTTTGCGTCTAGGGCTAGCTAACAGGTACAGGAATGCTATCCTATATATGAAAAGGTCATGAATATGACTAACATTTTTAGTAGGTAGTGTCGGATTTTGGCAGTTTGGTTTGTTTGATCTGACGTACGTTAAAGACATAACAAATACATTTAGCAATAGTTTCATACATGGGCGACCCTATGTCCACGGGAGTCGTCCATCTCGTCGATGATTCACGGCGCGTTGCCCTAATCTCGATGCCAATTTTACTGCCCTGTGGAACGCGCATAAAGCACTGTTTACAGCTTTGCATTATTTTCATTTTATGACCTGCTGATGTTGGTTGGCCTATCACATTTATTGTTACGATTTGATGGGACATTGTGCTTATTCACGCAGGAAAGACAAAACAACCAATAATCTCAGATCTTCATCGCACGCTGTTAAGGCCATACCTGTATTTTCAGGGGTCCTGTGCTGCCCATATTTAAAATGAATCATTTGAAAGTAAATGGAGATATTATTCAAAAATGTGTCTTGACCAAGTTCTAGATACCCCTTCAAAGTATTTTAGCACGTGGAGCTTTTCTAAGCACATTTGCGAAAAACGGCCTCTTTTGGCTAATGTGCGTAGAACAGCTTCACGTTCTCACTTTAAACTATAAACAGTTGTTCATAAAATAATTTGAAGGGTTATCTAGAGCTTGATCAAGATGTTTAAAATGATTTTTTAATAGGGTCAGTACTGGACCTCCGAAAATTCAGGAAATTCCTTAATGTTGTCCTCTGCTAATGTCTTATAAGAATACCATATACATATTGAAGAGATAGGGATTTTTATATCCATGCAGGGTTTTTCCAATCTACACTAATATTATAAAGAGGAAAGATTAGTTTGTTTGTTTGTTTGATTGTATTGAATAGGCTCCGAAACTACTGGATCGATTTTAAAAATTCTTTCACTGTTGGATAGGTATGTTATCCCTGAGTGACATAGGCTATGTATGTACCACGGGCGAAGCCGGGATGGACTGCTAGTGCTTAAATACTTGTAAAATGTCAATAACCGTACGTGGCAAGTACACAATAAAACGTCACGTCGTTTCAAAATGCAAATCTAGTGCTAATCGTGGGCGGTTGTGGCTGTCAAGCTTTTCTTTTGTTCCCTGTTGTCTTGTACAGTGTCATGTTATTGATTAGAAAACTGTTCTTGTACAACCAAACTATGTACTACTACGTACAGAACGGAAGCTCTCCACGAGATTACGTTCCTCAGTCATCATCTCAGCGTATTCTCGGTTGCATCTTCAGTCCGCCACCTAACCTAGGTAATTTGTCGAAGTTACTGGTTTTTACACAGGAGCGACTGCCGGCTGACCTCCGCAACCCAAAGAGTAGTTAGTATTACGTTCCTCAGTGTTTCTCGCAAATCAATGTAATTATGAAAAAAGGTTTATCGCTATGAATCCAACATAGCTTAATAATAGTAGTCAGCATTAGATAGTACAGCAAAAGATTTTGATCTACGTTTTTCTCACACACGGCCGAATGTGTCAATTTTGCTCAGAATGTTTGAAGCTTCAGAGCTGTGACTACACTACACTTAAGAAATATGTTGTTTATGTAGCTATTAGTACTTACATTTTAATAACTTTCTATTTTAATGTGTGCCGGAAAAGCGATAGTATCAGATCTCTTGGATAAATAAAACAACTACCGGGTGAGTTTAACGGGATTGACGCAAAATGACCAGTTCGCAAAATGTCCAACTATTTATAGTGTTAGGTACATTATTTACAGAGCGCCTAAAATATTATTGACAGCTGCGCCCCACGGTATTACTTGCCGTTACAGTAGCCTATGCGTTAATCCAGGGTGTCAGCTTCCTGCATACCAAATTTTATCAAAATTGGTCCAGCCGTTCGCGCGTGGAGAAGTAACAAACATACACGTACACACACACTCATTCACAAACTTTTGCCTTTTTAATATTAGTGTGATATCTTTTCTTTTTTCCTTTTTCATTATTATCTGGGGTCAGTACATCACAACCGTTTCGTACTGATCCAGCTAAAGAAAATAAAGTGAGTGATTTTTATGACAAAACATCGCACCGGTTGGAATCCAAAACCTGACTGAATATTTCCTCTTCTCATTGATTACCAGTACACTTATGTACCACTTCTCAAAAAAAAAAAATACATATTATGTAGGCTGTAAAAGATGCAATTTTTTAGTGATTATTTGCTTAATTATTTTTCTACTGCGAATTGCACATTTTGCTCTAAAGCTAGATAAATAAAAGGGACTGTCACTACCGGGCGAATTTAACGATGCAATAAAGAGATCTCACTTTCTACACGAATTGCTGTCTCGCTGCCTGTCATAAACTCATAAATCGATTCAGCACAGTCCCTTTCCATCTCTATCAATAAATTCACTATTAATCAATCGATTCGAGGCAGTTGTATAAATTTGTCTCATAACCATTCTTGTTTATCCATAAGTAACGATGCTGATTGATTTTGATTCAAATCAATATTATGTATTTCTATGATCAATGATCTAGGTTTAGGTTTAGGCACATAAATAATATAAGTATTACATAAAGAACTTAAAGAAAAGTAAAGTATCTTCTAAGGTCCCGCGTTCTTGTAGAGGGTGTTCAGCGGGCGGCTGCAGGCGCCTGAAGCCGTCTCTAATAGGCGAGAACGGGGGAGAGGTGTGGGGACGGGGTACGGGAACGCGTATTGTGCGAGACCCTAGGATTTTCCGTTCTGTATTTATTACTCATTTTATATTAATACTGTGCCTCTAGCGAGCGCAGCGTAGAGCACCCATTACCTATAACTAGGTGATCCGATGAACTGAGCAATTGCTGGAATGCTGAAAATAGCTCGATACAGGCCGCTTCCGATCGGTGGTTTTGGAAGTCCTTGAAGGAGGCCCCGCGCCTCAGTTTCGATTAAGGTTATCGGCATCAGCCATCTTCCAAAAATTAGTGCTAAGTACAAGGTTAAGGGCATAATATCACAGGTATGGCACTTCATAGAAACGGAGTAACAAATATACCTAGTACTACTACAAACGAAACAATATAATGTGTGAGTTAAACAATCAGGATCGCCACCACAGAATTTGTTGCTTTGCTTACCTGTTTTCATCACTCGGAAATGTATAACATTTTCGTTATTTATTGTTTTCCGTGGATAAACAATGACAATATGCGCAGTTTCTCACCATTATGATTCAATAATCCCAAGTGACTCGCGTAACGTCAACGTGCGACTAGCAACAACCTTGTTTTACAGGCGCTTACAAGGCCCAAAAGCGGGGGAGGGTTTGCGGGAGACGGTGCGAGTTTCCGTTCTGTATGTAAAACTATTATTAATTTTGTGATAATATTAAAGTTTTATCGTTGTTTATGTACGTACTTACTCCATTGATTCAGCAAACAACATCAACTCAACAACATCAACTCAGCGCGACATAGATGACAAATGAAACCGTTGTACTTATTTAGTAACTATGATACTCTGTTCTCGGATTTGAATTGCTCTTATAATTCAGGATGCCTTCTATTTTTCAGCTATACATTTTTAGGGTTCCGTAGCCAAATGGCAAAAACGGAACCCTTATAGATTCGTCATGTCTGTCTGTCTGTCCGTCCGTATGTCACAGCCACTTTTTTCCGAAACTATAAGACCTATACTGTTGAAACTTGGTAAGTAGATGTATTATGTGAACCGCATTAAGGTTTTGACACAAAAATAGAAAAAAAATAGTAAATTTTGGGGGTTTCCCATACTTAGAACTGAAACTCAAAAATTTATTTTTCATCAAACCCATACGTGTAGGGTATCTATGGATAGGTCTTCAAAAATGATATTGAGGTTTCTAATAGCATTTTTTTCTAAACCGAATACTTTGCGCGAGAGACACTTCCAAAGTGGAAAAAAGTGTCCCCCCCCCCCCCCCCCCCGTAACTTCTAAAATAAGAAAATGATAAAACTAAATAAAATATATGTTGTTCATTACCATGAAAACTACCAGCGAAAATTGGTTTGAACGATATCTAGTAAGTAGTTTTTTTTTAATACGTCATAAAGCATAAACGGCAATGTACCTTTCATTCAATCAACTCAAATATAAAAATTTAAAAAAACATACTACAAGACTTTTATATTATGTTATTTGCTACTACGGAACCCTTCATGGGCGAGTCCGACTCGCACTTGGCCGCTTATTTTATGTTAAAACCAGTAACCTGTTCAAATCACCATAGTTAGGTAGCGGGGTCTGAAGCATTACCGCTGAGGATGCAACCGGGAATTAGTGAGGATGATGGTGATATTTTTTTGTTATATTATTTTATCATGAAGTGAGAAATTCTTCGTAAAAGTTATTAATTTAATAAGACTTAGAACATAGTTACCTACTTTCTTTTCGCTGAAGAGATAGCGGAGGCGCTTTTATGTGGTTAAGCACGTTACACATAGATAGCAGTATGCTTAGCGATATTTTTCTTAATTAAATATTGTTTGTTTCCTAGCTGGGCAAAGGCCATGCATCTCTTTTAATCTCTAGACTAAACAAAAGTTAGTCACTGAGAATGCATCTCGCTTTGCAATTAATTTGATTGCTGTCTAGCAATTAAAGGTTTAATGGGACTCGTGAATCATGTTACTAAATGTTCAAAATGACAGGAATACATCTATTTTGGATTGGACCATCTAGGCCAGTTCGCAATTGGTGTCGCAGACGCGATATAGTCATCAATAGAGTAGGTATTAAATTTATTTGTAAAACGATATGGAATATGGTTTATTTTGTTGCAGTGATGAGGTTTGTTTTGTTTCATGCGAGTTAGTGGCCAAGATTTATATCAGACTAGCCGAAGCCCGCAACTTCGTTCGCGTGGACGTTATGTCTCTGGAAAATGCTCACCAGGCTGAACAACTTTTACTAAGGCGGCATTTTTATATCTCTTATAGTTTAGCTGGACCATTATGGTTCTGCATCAGGCGTTCTATTTTCCAAAATCATTTATACCCTATATGTTGCCCAGGCTTAATAGCTATTTAACAAAAAAAGTTTCATTCGAATCCGTCCAGTATTTCCGGAGATTAGCGTGTACAAACAGACAAACAGACAAACAGACAGACATTTTTTTTTAAATTCTTACTCTATTACTACGTCTCCATCGCCCCCAATATTTTTTTTGGAAATATATTTAATCTTTTTTTACTGTTTTATTATATGTATAGATTTTAGTCTAGAGGCATCGGACATACGACTGGTTTCATGTAAGTGGCCAACATTTGTATCAGATTTTAGTCTAAAGGCATCGGAAATACGACTGTCTGGTCTAATGCCATATTACCATAATGATAATAGACACCATGTCTTACGAAGCACGGCGTAGCCCGCGATAATATTATGGCTTTGCAGTTACCACACCTGGGGTTGCCATTTTTACTCTAGGAGCTATTCGTTCAATTCACAATATCAAGCTGTTTTCATTATCTTATTCAATCAATATAATTTTTAAATTACTTTTTAAATATATATTATTAATTTGTAAATTCTTACAATGAATTATTTTTACAACTTCGCTTGTTCAAAGTATTTTCTTGGCAAAGTGAACAGTGGTTTAGAAATACAGTGACATAGTAACGTTGAGTGGACAGTCTTGCATGCAGTATTATTTGCTTAAGCTGCGTGATGTAATCGGCCGTTTTAGACGTAGGTCGCTACGTGCTTCATCATAATATCATCACATCCGCTAGCATGCTCTATGATGTTCACATTGAACTAGTAACTTGTCATTTGACTAGACTCTACTCTAGTCCATTGGCCAGTGAAATAATATCGCGTCAATATTTAAAAGTATTGTTTTTAATAGAGTACATTGTACCTTTTGTAGAAACTCTGACAAGTTCCAAAGATGCATCATTATCTCTGAAAATAGTCTAGTTTCTGCCAGCGACGTGAAAAATATTCTCTAAGAATAGTTAGTACGATAATACCAATATTTTTGCTGCTGGAAAGTATACTGAGGATCTCTGTGAAAGTACGCATTACCAGCGTTTCCGCGTAAGTTAAGTAACACCAGGTGTGGCTGCCAATTGGATTCTTAGTGACACAAATGTCTTTAGCTCGAGCTCCTCTGTACTTCGGTTGTTCCCGGCTGTTATTATTGAATAACAGTCATCAAGATATGATAGATGCCTTTAGGCAGCTTGGAAAATCTAACACCAGTGTTGGACTTTAACACACACAAAAAACAACTTACTAAATATATAAGTACTCGTCCAATATGAAAGATATAAAGAATTGCATCAATTTATTTGCGAAAGCTCAAAGCTTTATTCAGAAAACATTCCAATTCAATCAGCGACTATTGTCTTTTAATTGTTTTATTCAGTCCCTCAATGATTGACGATAAGATCATTGTCTTGAGGTTCAAATGTAGTACCATCCTACATTTAAACCAAAGATGAAGACAAAGATCTAAGTCTAAAGTTTGGCCGACTTTCCGATTTGTTTTCATTGTCAAACTACAGTTTCAATAGGGTAACATTATTGAACAACATCTCACATTAGAACTTTCTTCTTTTCGGGTCACAATAGGGTTTTTTAATTGAATCAGATAAACGAGAAGGTGAACTTCGCGACGTACAGCAAAGTAAAACAGCGGGCGGACTAAAGAGACAAATTGAAGACAATTCATACTCCGCCGACAAAAATGCTCTTAAATATACAACGTGGAAAGGACGTATTCGTAATAAATCAAACCCAAGGGCTATACTAGATCACTACGAGTATCTTCTTCTTCTTATATTTAAGAGCTGGGCTCTTGTCGGTGGAGTGGAGTGCTTTCCATGTCTCTCTTTCTTTCGCTAAGCTCTTAACCTCCTAACATGTTTCCACTTTTGAATATTCTTTTAATTGGTCAATAAATTTAAAAAAATAAATCGGAAAAGCAGTCACAAAACAAACAAAAATCGACAGTCCCATAGAAATCGCCCAGGCGGGCACACACTTTAGTATCGAAATGCCAATGTTTTTTGTTTTTTTACTGTTATTTTAATACCATAGTAATCTAGTATAGCCCGTGGTTTAATTTATTACGGGTATGTCTCTTTTAACGTTGTAGATAATGATGACATTTCATCAATCTCTGTTTGTGTTCAAAACGGTGGGTATTTGAATTAATCCTTGAAGAAGTTAACGACGGTCATGGATTTGACTCTGACTGACGATATCTTCGCGGTAACTTTGTGAATAGACTTATGTCTAATCATTGCGATTCTCTCGTCCGTGGAGGCAAAGCCAAATACAGATTTGTGAAAAGAATGCAAAGATTATGAAAATATACATAGAAGTTTATCACGTATTCTCAACGCAGCGCGTCGTGCGATGTTTCTGTCGCGATTACAAGTGCACGTGCACATTGCACCTGGGAGTCGCGTCGTCTGCGGCAGTCTCGCCGGCTTCGCAGAACCGGCGACGGCGGCCGGCTCCTTGAATGACGGTCCGAGCTATGCATTCCTATAAATGATCGGTGTACAATTACCGGGAGTTGCAGCGGACGCGGTTAACTATGCTACGTGCTCATGGCTCATCTGCATGTTCCTTGAATGAAAACATTTGCAATCGATGTATTGGGTCTACCTTCTCTTATATGTTCTTTTAAGTACCAATACAAACGTCTTGTGCTGTGAACTAGGAAACTGAATAATTTGTCAGCTAAATCCGTGAAAATTGTAGAGTCCGATCAATGTACAGTCATCTTCTAAATAGGCGATAAGCTAGTACTACTTAGTAAGTACTTTTCATCTTTTGTGATTCCTTACATTTTGTATACCTTGTTTTGTCTTCCTTAAAAGGGATAAAGACGTGTGTGAGTCTGATACGAACATCTTTCTGTCTATAAAAAAATTGCTGCATAATAAGTATAAGTACTCGAATACTTACTGACCAAGGTCGCTGGAAAGCGTTGGATGCAGTGCAGGCCGCTCTTAAATGTCGGTCATTTTGGAAATCTTTAGGAGAAGCCTACTATAAGGAAAGCTGTGGAAGTTATGCGGCTGAAATAATAATGATGACGATGATGAAATTCTCGTATTAGTGTTGCTTGAAAGCTTGTCCTTCTCTACTAAAATAACAAGACTTATGAAATTTGGCAAGGTTTTCCAATGAATCAATCGTACAGGCAAATGCATAAACGTTATTTTTGATGCGCTTTGGCGCGTTAAAGCTGGCAATAAACAAGAGAAGGCAAACAGGTGACACTGGCTTTCTGTAAACAGTGGACTCCTACCTTGGCCCGCTTAGAGAGTCGCTTCATCGCACACACAAAAGCTTATTTTTTTACTATTTAATTTCGATGCTTGTTTTGCTCGTACATCTTACATTGGCAGGTTTACTAGGCAGTAAGGTAAGGACTGTGTTGAGGTGGGTTGGTCATGTTGAAGCCTCTTTTGGGCATTTTGTAAACAACTAAGTGTTACCTTGACCTCCTTTGCGATTGTCTATCTCTTTATTGCTAATTGGGAGTATTGCGAC
Organism: Acrobasis consociella; assembly: GCA_963555685.1. Lineage (NCBI taxonomy): Eukaryota > Metazoa > Arthropoda > Insecta > Lepidoptera > Pyralidae > Acrobasis > Acrobasis consociella. The sequence goes on along the minus strand of OY743111.1, from coordinate 1,783,943 downwards.
CTAAGTACTAGAAGTTTTATATTTTGATTTCGAGTTAGAGGCTCTTTTCTTTTGACAAGATATTTTGTTATGAAGTCACGACCTTTCTGAGGTCAGGGTTTCAGACGTTACAATAGAGTTGCTTTTGCAGCGTTGTTTCTGATTTCTTGTTGATAAGCCATTTGTTTAGGTGGTGCTTTTTCATCGACTTTCAAAAAACGAAGGATGTTTGTTACTTTAGAACTCATATGATTTTGATATTAAGAATATGTAAGTACCTTCTTTTTGTGTGAGATAAAATTTTATCAAAAGAAAGTTACCAAAATAACTGAAAAAATGACATTCCTAAATATATTTTTTTTTTGCTTGTGTTTAGAGGTAGAATTAAATTCGGTTATTTTAATTATTTTTTCTTTTAATTACGCAGTGAATTAAAATCTTTACTTGGGCGAGAATGGTTTAAAAATTGCCATTTGCGGTAGTACAATAATTCATTACACGACACATATGATAGACCAAAATCCTAGCACATTAGTAGACGTCGAGTTACAATTCAGTTAATTGCTTGAGCCTGTTTTGAAATAGTATCTGGATCGGATCCAATGAGCTGAAAAACGACAGATACTGTCTCTCTAATCTTCATTTCTAAATCCTTCATTGATTGTTAGATGTAGCTGCTTGCAAATTGTCTTGAATAGTAAATTTCTATCTAATGAGCTAAAAACGACAGATACTGTCTCTGTTAACTATAATATTAATTGACCGAGCGAGCGAAGCGTCTCAGTTTCGAGATGAGCCAAAAATTCTTTTGTCTGTCTGTCTGTCTGTCTGTCTGTCTGTTCTCGCCTACAGGTCGCATTTCTTAACCGATTCTCATGAAATTTTGTAAGCAGAATTTGTAAATAGATTTTTTTTGTCGAGCCATTTTTTCGAAATTTTTCAAAATGGCGGAAATATGGGGGTTTAAAATTTTAAAAGTGTCATATATCCGCCATTTCCAAATATTTTCAAAAATGTCACTAGACTTTTTTGTTGCCATTATAAAAACGCATTTTTTTTTATTTGAACAACTTTTTTGTCTTAACAACTTTTTTATACGTTATACTTAAACGGGTTTAGGATGACTTGCGAAGTCTAGCTGACTGAGCCGTGACGGATATAAAATACGAATCTTCTTACAAAATATACTGAAACTATTTAAGGGTGAATTCAGTCCGGGTTACTGAACAACTTTCTTAAAAATGCATATCTTACTACAGACACAGATCGCGTTATACCGGCGCCGGCAGCCTAATCGGCGATCAGCGCCGGCAGCGGAGGCACATCCTTTGGAATAATATTCGCGAGGTCAAAGTTCGTGGCGAACTACTAGTTTCTTAACCTGTCAGGTCTTTTAATTAAAATTCAATGAAGAGATGTTGAATTTTTATATGTAGCTGTTTGCAAATTGTATTCCCGGTAGAAGATTAGTTCACATAGTTACATTCTCGAGGCGAGGACAATATAGTTACATAAATGTAGTTGGGAGACGAGTTATAGTTCTGTTAGTGGCTTGAATCTGCCACCCAAACAATAACACTTACTAACTTTTCACGAATTGTCCTTCCATGCTGGCCTGGGAGATACGAAAATGTAAAATAGAATGTGCCAGTTGCTTCTCTTCTAATAAGAACCGATCGAGATAATAGGCTTGTAGTCTGAATCATTGTAATAGTGGATGCGGCTACAGCCAATCACTTATTTGATTCCCCCTTTCCATCTTTACGCCAATCACATTTCTAAACGTGGCTTTTGGTTTACGGCCCCAGGTTCTATTTGTATATCCAGTTAGGGATAAAGTCGTGACAATGAATTTGAATCAATAGATTTTAAAACTTTTTTTTAGTTTTGATTTTAACAATGATGAATGATCTCCATCAGGAAGAAGCACGTTAACAACATCGCTTTTATCTGACTCGGTTCACGTGGCTGCTAATTAATAACACCAAATTACTGTTACGATCTTCGTATTAGAATATTTTATCATCCTTGAGTTACAGTCCGTTCTATAAATTGAACGCTGGCGTTTGCTGCTGATAGTGTAAATGGGCTGTCCAAGCCTATCCCGTATCTCCTTTAGGGCTGGGGATCCCTGGGTCCGAAAATACTATGAGCACAATTAATAGTTACCATTTCTTAAATACATTATCATTACCATTCTTGTAAAAACGGGACTCTATTACCAAGACTCCACTGTAACAGACAGATAGTTGAAATTTTTACAGATGCCGCCATAACAACAATTACAAAAAACAGAAAAAAAAAATACGAAGTAATTTTTTTTTTATATTTAAGTGATACAACAATCGTGATTTTGATAGACAACTAGCTGCTACCCGCGGAAAAAGTAGCCTATGTGTTAATCCAGAGTGTCAGCTCCTGCATACCAAATTTTATCAAAATTGGTCCAGCCGTTTGCGCGTAAAGAAGTTAGACACATACACACACACCACACATAACAACATGTTAATAACATTGTATTTTGATCAACGAATAAGTTCTCTCAATATACTTATTTTTTAAAAGTTTTACTACCACTTTATACGGAGAAAGAAATGAGTGTGATCTCAAACCAAATTATTTGGTCTGAGAGTCTTGATCTGCCAGCCCTAAACTATGCCCTTGCACCCCGCCGCGCTTCATCCACTCTCCGGCGATAACATCCGGTTCCTGGGTGGCGCTCCATCACCTCGCTCCACTCTCACCATTGTTCGGGTTCGTTAGGTCATCTGCATCCATTCAAATCACTCTGACCGTCCCGCGACGATAGCGATCGGTTTGAAAATAAATTTTATGGTAATGCATCTATTGCACCACCGACACAGAGAAGATACGGAGGTAGAGTGCAAGTTTTATACAACCTCGATATCAAGTTGTCATAATGTAACTTCGGCTTTAGGCCTTTAGCACAGCACGCATAGCGCGCGTAATGAAAGGTTGAAGTAATGAAGTATTTTTTTAAAGTGAAAACTCATGTGTGTTTTTGGATATGTGATGCAGTTTTCGTGAAAAAACGTATTATCTATCTTTTTAGGCACGTTGGGCATATACGGTAACAAAGATTTAGAATATACAACACAGAAAGTATTTTTTTTGTTTTAAGGGTGTGAAGATGGAGACATATAGTTGTAAGTGGTTTGTAATAGAGTCTGATTAATTAAACCGAGGTGTAATCCATATTATAGGATAAAATTGACCACTGTTTATCACACGATGACGGGAATTAAACCAATGTCGGCAAGCAATTCGTAAACAGCTACTAATTTAATGATATTTAACGACGAATAACATCACATGACATCCATTTGTTTCGCGGATATGTGGTGAAATAGGTCAGGCTTAACCATGGTAAGAAACTGAAAAAAAAGCGTTTAGTCATTCGAGTGTCATGAACACATTGAACTCAGTGTGACCTCGTTGCATTTGCATATCTTTTTTACATTAATAGTACAATAACTGCGACTACCTTGCGCTCTGTTCCACATCTCCTTCATGACAGAGATATGCGTAATCTTATATTTTCCAAGACGAGTGCAGTTGCACAAGCATCGGCAAGTCAAGTGTCGTCGGCGTGGGTGAGCGGGAGATCTGTATCGGTGATCTTAGATCGCGCTAAACCGGATCTTCCTGCATTGCTCTTCCGAAAATATTGAATGCCCAGTGACATACATAAACATGCAAGTACAGTTACCTACGAATATAATTATGATTGATGCAGTTACACCTTTGCATGGCTGTTATGTTTTATTTTATTTATATAGCTATTGTGTTGCAGCTGCAACTTGGGCCGTAATTTCCGAACGCTTATTTGTAAACTAAGTTATAGATTTTTATTAACAATGCTAGATTTTTAATTTTTATATTTAAAAAATCTCTTTGTTGATGAAAATCCAAAAACTATCGTATTAAAAAATCATATATATAAGCAATATCATATTTTGGGATGTAATTTGATTTCTTCTTCCCATACAATTTCCATTTGGCTGAACGCTGATTTGTTTGAGAAGCAGATTTTTTTGGTTCTTGATAATTTGTTCTTATGGAAAGTAGTTTAGTATAAATTATCGTTAGTAAATATACAATGTGGAAGGGACATTCCCGTAATAAATCGAACCACAGGCTATACTAGATCACTATAGTGTAGTGATAATAAAATAACAATCAAAAAATGAAAAAATATCGACATCCCAGTTGCTCGAACGGCTGCTTAATTTCATATGTCGAATTTTTATTTTAGTATTTGAGTGTTATTTTAATTTTATTATACTATCTATAGTGATTTAGTGTCCGTGGTTCTCTTTGGTATCACGGACTGAAAGCCTCAAAAGTGTTGCCGGTGTTTAAAAAGTAACGCTGATTTAATATTTATGTTTATAGCATTATGTTGATTGTATGGAAATTTGTGAACTTCCTGCGACTTCCGAAAAAGCCCACTGACACAAATACAGTGGCTACAGTTAGAAAAGCAATTAACCTCACGCTGTCCTTTTATGTTAGGGAACAGTTACCGGGTATTAGCATGTGGCTTAGCGAATGAAAGACGAGACAGTCGGTGCTCGTGAGGAGACTGCTAGTGGAAACGCATGGAATGGAAATAAGGTCTCGTTCCATCCAAGTGTAGGGCTGCCGCTCGCTAGGCGAATTGGACATTATGCGTCTCGAGCGATTTTGCGAACCTCAGCGACGGGATCTACCATCATCCTTGAGCCCTAAATATCCAGCTCTTATTTCTACCATGTGAGGGAGGCATGTGAGTATAGGAAGAGTTCAGCGGCCCTTTAACGCTTTTGCGAGTTAGGTGACCACAAGTGGCATAAAAAATTAAGTGCTTCGGAAGGCACATTTAGCCGGATGTCATCATTTCTTATGTGACTTATGTCAGTCGACAAGCTATATCAGTGTTGGCCTTACACACACGAAAAACAAAAGGAGTGTACGAATAGAATGAAGAAAATGCACATACAGAATGAATAAGCTATCCTATAACAAATTGTATTTTTTTGTCTATTCTATTATATCGTTATCACTAACTGGATGGACTAATACAACTTTACCTTTATGCGGTTTCGTACCCAAAAAGTAAAAATGGGCCCTTATTACTAAGACTCCGCTGTCCAGCCGTCCGTCTGTCTGTCATCACTCATCAGGCTGTATCTCATGACCGTGATAGCTAGACAGTTGAAATTTTCACAGATGATGTATTTTTGTTGCCGCTAAAAGAACAAATACAAAAACAGAATAAAACAATTATGGGGGCTCCCATACAATAAACAGTTTTTTGTAGATAATGGTACGGGACCCTACGGCGTGGGTCCAACTCACACAAAATAACCGAACAGCAAAAACTAAAATAACTGGCCAACGGTTATATTAGTTTTTTGTAACTCCATTTACCATTTGTCATCTTTTACACGCTTCCTACACAAAATGAGTACGAGTAGGTATCTTCCTACACATGCCTTTTCCACACAGCATAAGTTCCACACGCCTGTATTATCAAAGCCCACAACACACAAACCACGTAGGCCGCAGTTTCCAACAATGCGGTGTTGGTATGCGCGGACCTATTTCAATATCGAACAAAATGGGATGAGCTCTTTTTGTTTAATTTATGCGTACTTTGTTTACTCGAGCTACAAAAATGTATTTATACGGACAGCCTAGTGGGTTTAGGTTAGAGTTTAGCGATCCACGCTATGAGTAACAAGTTTATTTGCTAAGCAAATGTAAAAAAGAACTGACTGTCAAGAACGCCATCTAGTGATGAATAGCGGGACTTCCGATACGATTTGATAGTTGATATCCCTAGCGCCGTTTATTTTTCGCTAGGGAAAGCCCTGACTTTCAAGCGTTAACCCCCAATAACTTTAAAATAGCTGAATAGATTTTCATCAAAAATTGCTAAGAACCATCGCAAGTGGAATCAGTTCCTCCGTTCGAGCGCTATGACACGCCACAGACAGACAGACAGACATTAGTGCCAAACTAATAACACCTTTATTGTCAAAAGAAATGGTAACATAACCATATATGTAAGTCTAATTTACTCCTGGGTTAAGTGCACACCTCAAAAAAACGTTTCCGTAAAAAAACTTTTGATGAAGCTTTTCTACGCACATTTGCGGAAAACGGCCACTTTTGGCCAATGTGTAAAGTAAAGCTTCACGTCTGTAAGCAGTAGTTCATGAAACAGCTAGAAGGGTTGTCTAGGGCTTGGTCAAAACAAAATTTTAAATAATATTTCTGTGTCCTTTCAAGTTATATTAGTTTTTTAGACCTTTTTGACGCATTAAGAATCGTCACTGCACTTTTTTTTTGGAAATTCGTCGTCACGAAAGTATAGACAAACAGTACATACAATTCCATGTTCGCCATCATAATACGTCGTGTCGAGACTGCTTTAACTTATCTGTCCAGACTAGAGGCTTTTATATTTTAACTAGCTGACCCGGCAGACTTCGTACTGCCAAATATAGCCTGTCAAAATGTACGTTTGTATGGGAAAAAGAAAAGGGCTGTTTTTAGGGTTTTTCCGGCAATTATTTGAATTTTTCTCGCCGTAAAAACCATCTTTGAATTTTAACGAACATTTTAAAAAAAGAATTGGCCAAATTGGTTCAGGCGTTGTTGAGTTATGCGCTTACCAACACATTTTGCGATTCATTTTTATATTATATTATTTTTGGTCTTAAACTTACCGCATAAATGTTATGTTTTTATATATAACTGTAAAATATTCCGTTCCTGTGTGGTCGTATAAAATATGCGAAGTTAAATATAATCCGTGTACATTGTCGCCGTTAAAACGAGATAAAGTCGTTAGTGAAAACGGGCGTCGGATTTCACGGCGTTAGCACAAATTAGGGAGGGAACAGATGATGCCGGGTGTGGAAGAGTTTTCAACCCGACTGCTTTTTAACCCCCGCCGACCCAAAGAGGGGTTTAAAGGTTGACGCCAATATCTGTGACATCGCATTGTCGAATGGATGGACCGATTTCGATACAGTACGGTTTATTTACAAGCAAGTTTTGTGAAAAGAAGAAGAAAGTGGTTTGATGAAAATCGGTTCAGCCGTTCAAAAGTTATTGGCGATGAAAGCTTGAAAGTCGAGGATTTTTTAATTTGACTGGCAAATAAACTTGTTACTTTGAGTGGTAGAGGTGACGCGGCGCGGTTACGCTAAGTTTTGGACGTGTTCCTTCATTATATGATAGCAAATGTTGAGAACCAAAGAATAGTACTTACTTAATACCTTAGTACCTGGGCGACCGAGCTTTGCTCGGTTACATCTCAAACATCAAAAATACGCGTTTTCCTAAACATAAGACTATCTAGATCGATTGTTTACCCCCGAAAACACCCATATACCAATTTTCAGCTCTTTTTTTAGTTAGCGCCATTTTCGAGATCACAGAAATTTATAAATAAATATACAAGAATTGCTCGTTTAAAGGTGTAAGATATGAATTTATGAAATAAGTGCCGCTACTAATAAGCACCTACTTTGTTACTTAGCACAACTCTCTTCTATGACAGGATGATTTACGTCACTTTTTCAACCTGGCATCTGAGCATAGCTTCACGATTGCCATAAAATGATGACAACGGACAGCTTATCGTATCGAACACAATATAAAATGTAATTTCTATATAATCTTTAGTTTATGTAGTAAGACTATCTCCTTACGCTGACATTGCTTGGAGATTTATTATTGGTACAAGCACGGACCACGAATTGACAACTTCCACGTAATGATGACGAGCTAAGAACCTCATGGAGAATCGAGAAGATCCCCTCGCTATCTTACTTTGTTATATGCTGCTGTTTTCTTTATTTTGTGAGTGTTTTTTAAAATAAAGTGTGGTTTTTACAGTTTAGGCGCGTACGTGCTCAAATTGTCGTCTTCGACTGAAGCGCAGATCTCATATTGATTTCTCTTAATTTTGATTTCATATTTCTTGATACAACTTTTAATAATACATATATCAGATGTAGGATATTTAACTCAACTGTGGACTGGTATAGACTGGTAAATTCTCAGTATAGTTTGCAATGTAAAGAGGTAGAACATCAAAGCGAAAAATGTTCATCCATGTGCGAACATTCAGTACTTGTTTCTTCGCGCTCATCACATCACCATTTGGTTGTCAGCTCCTCGTTACTCGTATTCGGCGCGTGCCGGGCGAATTGAGATTGTGAGATGCTATGTGATACACACACTGGCGGTGAATCAATCTTATGGAGACGTTATCTGGGATCTGCGCCCACGCTACGAGGAAAGCTTTCGTCAGTCACTCGGCGGGAATCGCTAGCGGTGCAATGCGATGCAGTACATGTGCAATTGTGCATCCATTCACCTCCTGCGAGAGCAATAAGAGTATTACTGTGAGTCATGACCACACACCATCACACGACTGCTGGATTGATGCGTTTCATGGCCTTAATTTCGCTGGAAGCGGCTGGTATTGGACTTAGAAACGGTTTGCATTCTCTTTATTCCTGGAACCTTATCCTATTATCGCCTAAGGTTTGCAGCACTTTTCTAAGAGAGTGCGACGAAACGCTTCAGCACCACCGGCCATGCTGAAGCGTTCCGTCGCTCTCTCTCGCTCTAGCAAATGACCGTTCTGAGTTATAGAAAACAATAGCAGCATAAAAGTGACAGATGTAGCCCAACCCAAAAGAAATCTATTCACGCATTTTTCAAAAAAATGCATATAGAAGTCTGGTGAAAGCCTTGGCAAGAGCTAGGCTATACAATGAAATATATCTTTTTAGAAGCGCAGCTATCGCTTTCAAATCAACATACCGCAAGAAGTTAATTAGGGGCAGAAAGTATAACTGTGCGAGTTGTCATCGAAGGAATGCAAGACGCCCGCGGCGTTCAAACTATGTTGCTAGAGCTTTATTGCGGCCCTAATGATGTGCGTGCTGTAGTCGGAAGTGTGCAGCCAATGTCTCGGTCATGTGGTCGCTGTGGAGGTTTGTAGATAGGCCCTGGCTTTACCCGTCTGTCTCCATAGCTCCCAAATTAACAGAAATCTGACAGCTGTTCTGTAAATATAGTTTTTACCATTTCCACTTCTAGCCAATGATATTACTGAACTTTACCTGTGTTTGCTATATTGCGTTAGGTATTTTCTTTAACGTTTAGTTATCTACACTAATATTATAAAGAGGAAAGATTTGTTTGTTTGTTTGTTTGTTTGTTTGATTGTATTGAATAGGCTCCGAAACTACTGGATCGATTTTAAAAATTCTTTCACTGTTGGATAGGTATGTTATCCCTGAGTGACATAGGCTATGTATGTACCACGGGCGAAGCCGGGATGGACTGCTAGTAATAAATAATGCCATTTGTATTCCGTGTGGTGATGGCAGAATATCGAATTAGAATACAATTTGTCACCATCCCTCTACTCTTCCACGAAATTCGTAAGAGGCGAAGAGCTAAGGGCTCGAGTGAGAGAGAAAGAGAGAGTCTCTGGGTTGAGCAAATAAAAAGGGCTGTTACGTGGCTGACAAATGAGATCTATCCAACCCATAGGTAACTGAGAAACGGCAGCAATGTCTTTTGTGCAAAAACTTTATATATTTAAGACAGGTTGGTGATCACATTAGTAGCTGTATAGACGCCCAGCGTGGTGATTTTGGCCGAAACCTCCGGTCCCCATTACTGAAAGTGGCATTTAGTTCTGCAGCGGACTGATAAAGTCTATAAAGTAAGTAAGCAAAGTAATGTCTGATATCATTGCTTGGCGACCACCAGATGGTTTCCTATGGGGCAGTTGTTTTCCGCATTCTAATGGCCCATCTATAAACATTTACCGTCTTAATGAAACATCGATGTGTCGGTCACTCGTAACTGTTCGTTTATTGGAATGGGTTTGTATTGCGTGTTTAATGGTATCGCATGGACGGAACACGACTTTCGGCTCGTCTCCATATTGTTATAATATTCACAATCAGTGCCTGCCTTAGCTAGTACGACGCCCTGGGCGCCAGATCATAACGTGGCCCTTGTGTAGTAGCTTCGTATAATAAAATCAAGAGTATTGTAACCAAATACTTTAAATAATGCAACAAGTTCTTAATATGGCATGTACCATTGTTATAGGTGTTCTCTTTTCAAGTTACACACTTGATATCAGCGAAATATTACTATGAAAGAGTAATTTCAACCATTATTGCGTAAAACGGTCTACAAAATTTATGTAAAATGACTGTCGCCTGACATAGTGTCAATAGTCGGCCAATGTCAGCTATAGCGGAAACATTACAGCGGCTACTGATTATTCCAGCCATTGGCGTTTAGTAACCTCAGCACTTTACAGTATGTGCGGGAAACGATGTATGTAATATGCATTTAGTATCGCCTACATGTACGTATGTTCTTTTGATGTTTTTTTTTTTGCTTGATTATGCTTATATAGTAGGTTTTTATTTTAATTCTCTGCTTAATTGTATCGAATATGCTAATTTTAAGCCTTCGTTCGCCAAGGGCAACTTCGCTAAACGGCAAACTCTAAATAGCAACTCTCTAATAGGCAACTATAGTAGAGGCGTAATAAAATGGTTTTCTTTGTAAATAAGTTATGTTATTTATAATGACGATGTTAAAATGTTAGTAAAAGTTGGTTACGCTAAAGTTTTGAGAAATAAAAGGGCGGTTTTTAAGAGCAAGACCCCGGGATGTTATCCCGTACTCACACCCATTCACAGTCGTTACAAGAGACACCCACTCGCGGCGCGAGCGCACGATAATGATCTTGAATGGAGCGTAGGCCGCGTTTATTGGTTATTGCTGCGAACATCGGCTAAATATAGTAAATAGCTATCAAAGTTATTAGAATATTGCTTCTAGTATTTGTATATTATAGTATTTTAACTATAATAGGTACCTTCCTTATCACTAACGCTCACGCTTTACAATTTACAATTTAGGCCTGCTACCATTATATTTTACGTTGTTACCCATGGTTAACTGAGTTAACCTTTAATAAGCGGCCAAGTGCGAGTCGGACTCGCCCATGAAGGGTTCCGTAGTAAGCAAATAACATAATATAAAAGTCTTGTAGTATTTTTTTGTTTTTAATTTTATATTTGAGTTGATTGAATGAAAGGTAAATTACCGTTTATGATTTATGACGTATTAAAAAAAACTACTTACTAGATATCGTTCAAACCAATTTTCGCTGGTAGTTTTTATGGTAATGAACATCATATATTTTTTTAAGCTATTGCATAGCTTCTATCGCGGGCCTTGAGCGCGGGGACCGAATCCAGAAATTTCGGAACGAAAAAACCTCACGCTCTCCCCACTCCGCCTACCATGTAGGTTGCCGCTTCGTCTCCGTCGTCCGTTTGCGACGTTGCCGTCCTTCCTTGTTTGCAATAGCTTTACCGCGGCAGTCCCCGAGTGCCACACGTCTTTTTTTAGTTTTATAATTCCCTTATTTTAGAAGTTACGGGGGGGGGGGGGGACACACTTTTTTCCACTTTGGAAGTGTCTCCCGCGGAAAGTATTCGGTTTAGAAAAAAATGATATTAGAAACCTCAATATCATTTTTGAAGACCTATTCATAGAAACCCCACACGTATGGGTTTGATGAAAAATAAATTTTTGAGTTTCAGTTCTAAGTATGGGGAACCCCCAAAGTTTTTTGTTTTTTTTCTATTTTTGTGTCAAAACCTTAATGCGGTTCACATAATACATCTTCTTACCAAGTTTCAACAGTATAGGTCTTATAGTTTTGGAAAAAAGTGGCTGTGACATACGGACGGACAGACAGACAGACAGACATGACGAATCTATAAGGGTTCCGTTTTTGCCATTTGGCTACGGAACCCTAAAAAGGAGTCTTCCCGATTGACGTAACGTCCTTACGTCTCTGGGCAATCGGTGAGGACAGACTGCTCTAGCCCGTTAAGCTGATCCTTTCTCCACGAAATGGCTATATTATGTTCTTTAGGGAAAGATGTGTGTGAGCATCATAGGCTGCATAAATCTTCCTCGCTTTTCCCATATTATAGTATTTGGCACCGTATATTAACTTTTTGTATATTAACTTTTTATATTGAATTATTTTTCACGTCCTTTAAATGTATGTATACTTAAAATAATATCAATGTTTTATGTTCGATCTTAATAGGTGCTGTATGTAGATCGACATTGCGTTAGAGTAAGTCGGATTTACAACAAAAATGTTAAGTACAAGTCGAAGTTTAGCCCACACGATATTCATAGTAAGTATTTATTTAGATAGTGAATAATCATCGCTCTAGTGTGCCAAGGAAAATGGCAAAGGTGCGGTGCTAAAAGTAAATCCCGCGCAACGGCTAGACTAGGCGGTAACCTGACGGTGATAAGACATGGATTCTGTCATTAGTCGACTTTGAAATAACTAACTTATTTAGAGAAATATAATATTAAATGGCAAAAGTGCGGTGCTAAAAGTAAATCCTGTGCGTAACGGCTAGAGTAGGTAGTCTGACTTTAGAATAGGTGCCCGAGAGAAACACAGACATTTGGTAATCGATTTACTTCGAGGTTACTGCTAATAGCTAAAGCGCGTTGAAACAGAGGACGGAAATTCCAAAAAATTGTTTTAATAGTGCGCGTACATTATGACATCTAGTGGCGCGTAATTGAATCACTTATTGAAAGGGATGCTTATAGCATCAAGTATAATAGTACTAGGTACATAATGCAATGCAAGCCGTAGAGATGGCGCTTGTGTTTAACACTGACGCTAATAAGTGGGGATTCTATTCTATCACTAGCCCACTTCTTTCTGTAACAGTAGAAATAGGAGTAGAAGACACTTTATCGTGTAGAATTCAAAAGCAATCTGTAAATAACATATCGGCAAGATTTGGATGGGATGGGACCCAAAAGAAAATAATGGTGTGCACAAGATGAGACCAAAACATACAATAGTGGGAGACGAGAGGTGGAAAAAATGACTGATTTTGATAAAATTTCTGTGGGACCATTGACAAGTATACCCAGTCAAACAAAAAAATAATTTTCCAAAACCTTCCGAGACGTCTTCAAATAATTGGTGAACATACCTTTACCTATAAAAAAAGATCGCGACTAATTTATAACTTCCTCCTTTTGGGAGTCGGTTAATAAAGACAAGCAACTTGATAACTATCAAAATATTAAAAATCCGTTGGGGCATTGTTCTACAAATTCAAAATATTCAAGATTTCTTCCGAAAGCAAGGAAAAGTTGTCTCGAAGTCACTTAAATTAAAATGTTCTAAATCATAGTTACGATGTGAACGAGTATGTCTAAAGTATGAGTTTCTATATAAATACCGTCGGCAGACGGAAGTGTGTTGGTTCATTGGCCATCTCAAGTGGATGCTGTGCGCGGGAGGTGGTCCCGTGATGCGCTCACTTGCTGCAACTGATGCAAATAAACATCAGCGCAACGCATGACAGTCTGGGCTGAGATATTTTCTCCGTGTGTGTTCAACAATGTAAGTCATATTCTCAACCTCTGGGGTTGTTGCTCATGTTGACGACCTCTGTCGGGCCTAGTGGTCAATATGCCAGGTTGTCAGGTTAAAATGGATAATGATCCTTTTCAGATTGTAGTATTTCGTTAGACATTTACTGGGAAAAGTTGTTTAATTCAAAATGATGGACTTAATGACCCCTTTTAAAAAAAGGACACGTTTTAGGGGGGTCAGCGGCCAGAGATTTCTAGATCGAACCTGACTATGTTGTATACCTTAAAACATTATGTTTGTGTTTAAAAATTCTTTCCATTCCTTTTTTCAATTTGCCGTTAAAGCATTCTCGCATTGTACTTTTGATTAGATGCAAGATCGAATAGCATCAAATAACCATTCAGTGCACATCATGAAGTATGACTCACAATCAGCCAGCGTCCCATTTACGAGTAATGGCTGATGGCTCCCAACGTGGGAAAAAAGGACAAGCGACCGCATTGATCATAAATTGAAGCTGACGTTTTACTATTATCGGCAGAGTAAAATGCACTACGGCGATCGTTTTAGGCGCAGAATGCCACATTCTGAAAAAGTTCAGTTCGCAAATAGGATAATTTGCGAACAGGATTTTTCCCATGCTGGTCTAGGAGTAAAAAAAACTAAAATGTACCAGGTATTTCTCTTCCCGCGTAGATTTCAAGAGCCAATAAAGGGAATGAGCGAGAAATCATATCGTGATACAGCTAGCATACCATTACAATTTCGATTCCATGTTCCCATGTAGCCTTTGGGTTTTACGTTCCTGAGCTCTGTCTGTACGATTTACGAAATGACAAGTCATGAAATGTCCTGTGTTCATCTAGACTTCTTCCAAATTTTGTAGTCACTGATCAGATCACAGGAGTTCGCTAATCTCGGTGCCATATGGTATTTAGTCCACACCACACGTCATCAAGATTTATTTTGCCTTGAACACTGGTTTTATCTTAAACACTTGTACCTATTGAGTGTTTTGTAGCATAAAACCAAAACATAAAAATAGCAGGATTTCTTTTCAAAAAGTGCACTCACAGGTGAGAAATTTTTAAACCAGGTTAAGCTAAGTATCTTATTATAAAAGATCTTTAAAAAAATATATAATGACAATGATAAGAAAGAGGAGTGAGAGGCCTATGTCCAGCAGTGGACATAGGCCTCTCACTCCTCTTGGATGATTGAAAATAACGAAAAGCAGTCTAAAATTGTACTTGGGACATTTTGCGAGAGACTTAATGCGCCTGAAACCCAGGCTCGCTTCAAACGGTACCTACAGTCGTCAAGCCTACAAAGTTGCAATATGGGCTGTCAAACCGTTTGTCGAGCTCATCGATCGTGTGTTCCCGCGGATCGAGGCCGGAGATCGCGACCCTACCACAGGATCAGAATCAACAGTCGCCCTTTCTGATTGCTGATTGAACGATTCTCTTTTATTATGTTGGTCTTAGACCGTGGTCTTTGATAAAGCTACTTCTTCTTGCATCGATTCTGCGGGTTATCTGTTTATCATGAGAATTGGCGAAAATATGAGATATAATCTCAGTACGCGATAAATTAGCCAGCCCCGGGGGAAAAGTCAAGAGGGGCAGCAAGATCTGTCCAGTCCACTCCTCTCCTCTGGCTATATTAAAATCAAGCATAGGTGTAGGTGTGGTGTATTAACGTTTTTGCTCTGCCTTGAAATAAAACTTTGCGATTCTAGCGCATCCCCCCTTAGGGTTGGGCTACATCTGTCAGCCCTGAACAGCACTTTTCCATGCTGCTATCCTTTTCTGTCGCTCAGAACCGTCATTAGCTAGAGCGAGAGAGAGCGACAGAACACATCTGCACCGGCCGTGCTAAAGCGATCCGTGTAGCTTTACCCGGCCAAGACTGCAAATCCTAAAAACAACAGAGTTAAAAGTTTTTTTCTTAATTCATCGATGGAGTTTAATAAATAATAATAATATTTATAATAATAATAGTTTATTGTGTGATAGTCTATAAATCATGAAACCTACTCTTAAATCCTCCGCAACTAACTTTCTTTGATTGGTATCAGAGGCGCTAATAAAATAAATTGGCAGCAATTAACTGGTCTCATCCTGAAGTCAATAAGGATAAGCCGGCTCACGCCGAGACGTGGGGTGTGGAGTGATATTTATGGCGCGTGCGCATGTCACCATCTGTTCAGTTTAACTGGGATTTACGCTCCTGATTAAGTGGTGAGTTCCACTTGACACCTTATATTTGACTTTTATTTAGTACCAAATTAAATATTAAAAATTAAGCTGTATCTAAAACAATGAACTTAAAGTTTAAGTGCTCCTCAAGACGAATCAAACGAGCCCAAACTCGGTGGGGTTGCGTCCTTTTATTACAGAGTTTCTATGGCTAACTTCCGGCTCCATCATCAGATCAGCTCCATGTCATGCATTGTCACATTTTCACGCGATTTACGTATGTACGCAAAATTTCAGCTCAATCGGAAACCGGGAAGTAAGTCAAATCCCTTTAACCGCGAGCGTCGGATATATGCGACAAACATTGACGAGCCCAAAGTAGGATATTTGCGACAAAAAAAATGCTCGTATGGCACATAACTTACGTATCCATATCCTTTTTTGGTTGTAGATAGGTATTTTAGATTTACAATGTCTCGCGCTGGGGGCACGACAACTGATATGAAGTCTCGCGGTGAAAGGGTTAACTTGCAAAGATTTGATTACAAATAAATAAACCTAAAAAAAGCTTGTAAATTTATAATGATTGAATGACAACACGCAGCTAAAATGAATAATAGAGTACAGGACTACAAGTGGGGATCTGTACTCCAGTATTCGTTCTAGATTCTAGCAGCTAGATCTAGAAACTCAAGGCGAGATGCCTCTACGAATTTTTGACATACAAAATCTCACTCACTGTACTCACCTATTGTGTATAGTTTAAAATATTATTTAATTTAACCTAAATATTTAGCAAGGGCTAAATGGAGTGGTATGGCAACAGGAAACATCGATTGAAATCTGTATTGTCCCGCCATCACACACAACACCGGTTACTGGTGAAATATGACCCTGTTGTTATTTGATCCCTCATTTTGTGCCCCACTGAACCATTTCTCCAGTTTCGTATTATTTTCCAATAATGGTAAATAAAACTTGATATGTTTTTAATAATATTTATTTATTTTAATATTTAATTTGTTGTTCTTGTACACTTGAACATTTACAAATAAAACCTTATAAAAAGTTAACATAGTGCACAGGTGCTACTTATTTCTGAAAAATTTGATTAGAGTAGGTGCTTATTTTTATTCCTTTTTAGTACTTTTTTCACAGTTAAAAATTTTTTGTGGCTCATAGGCAGATTACAAATGGTATACAAGTATGGTATACGTATTTTTTATTATCTCTCATTAGCAAATAATGACGAAGATACAGCGCATTTAAATTTCGCGTGACGTCACGATTGGTCATGATTTTTAACCAACGGTGTCGTGAATCACCCCCACTCCGAAACTCTCGATGCGCTGTATTGTATCTTCGTGAATTTTGACTACTTTCTAAAAGAAAAATATGGATCCTTCATTTTTGGATAATCTAATTGACGGTCTAAATGAAATAGTACATTTTTGACCCAGTCAACATCCGTATTATATTTTGTTACTCCTGATTACAACCGAAACAAATGGATCGACGTGCTCGAAAAGAACTAGAACTTTACTCGCTCATTAAAGAGCGACTAAAGTTCTCTAAGTCTACTTGAACAATTCGGCGTTTGATATCCCCATACCTCGGCAACCCCTCGAGGTCGAGATATAGGGTCTCGAGTTCACAATTCGAGGCGGACTACTTATTATGAATGTATCCACCCAAGTACCAACGTGACGGCTGGCGGCGGGCGCCGTCCGCGCTAGTAACATGATCCCTGATTTCGTGCCCCACTGAGCTGTTTCTCCCCTTTTCCAGGCGGAGCTGGTCGACATGCGAGCGGAGTTGGTGCAGGCGAGAGCGGCTAACGCTGGTATGTGCTCACATTGTTTTTAACTTATCATTATTAACTAAGTATATTTATTTTATTTGAGATGCGAATATTTTTTTATACGATCATTACCATTGAAAATGACGGGATTTTCAATGGTGCAATGGTTTTAAACTTACTGATTGAGTTCTTTCTGTTTCTAAAAATATGTACATATTTTTTTCTTATCGAAAAAGATTACTATTTATTATCGATCTACAACGATCTCATGCAATGCAATGTGCCATCAAACATACAAACAAACTATATTTGCACCATAAATTCCAAATTATTTATAGTTTATAGAATCTGTAATTCTGTATTGTTAACAGTTTGTCTCGAATTTCACTGTCTTAGAATATAATGTAGGTTGTAGAAAAACACCAATTTTCGAATTAGCAGGTATACGCTAAACCGTGAACAATCAACACTTGGTCTGCTTTTTATTTGTGTACCTTTTAATGCAGATGTTTGTGGAGTGAAGGTCACGTTATTGAAATATTTAATAGTGACAACGTTTAACGAATAATATACCTAATTAAATATTTCAATTATTAATTTAGATAAAAAAAATGGTGTGCCTTTTCTTCACTAACTTTAATTTGAATTTTTTGTTTTACTAATCGAACGTTTTGCGATTTGGATATTTCTCTAATCGAACAACATTTTGAAAATAAATAAATATATAGGGACAAATTACAATGATTGAGCTAGCCCCAAAGTAAGTTCGAGACTTGTGTTATGTGACTAAGATTTTGCGAACGGACATTCTGCTTCTAAAAACTCTTGGAAATTCTGGTACTATGTGTTAGCTCTTAGTATAGGTATATAAAGTCACCAACCTTAATCAACATAACGTCAAAATGTAATTCCCCATCAAAAATTCATTTCAATTGAACGTTCATTTTCTCAAGCATAAGGCTTTCCTGTCAAAGTCAAAGTCAATTTTTTTTATTTAATGTAGGATTAATAAGAGGTCACTTTTTAACAAATTTTTATTCAATAAAAATCACTTACAAATAACAATATTACATGCATTCAATTATATATAGAAAAAATCTTCTAACGCTTCACATCGAGGCAACGTGCCCAAAATACTGGCAGTGTTTCCTCGCTGAATTGCGATACTTATTCGCTGAGCAAAATAACTGCCAGCTCTGGGATCTCCCGTTGCCTCGACAAGACGCGTCGTGATGTCTCTTAAAAATAATTTTGCCTCCGGGCCCCAAGGATCCATCGTTTCCACGAAAGGTAAGAAAATATGATTGGCGGCCAGACCAATGTTTTTGCGTTTTTTCCCCAACTCTGCAGCAAGAGCAGCCGCACCACCGTGATTGGAAGTGGAAGACAGGTACGAAGGCGCTAAAGTGTCCACACAAGTGGCGTCCCACACAAGACACTTTCCCATTTTCCACGGGACCAAAGAAAGACCATCTGGCCGCTTACCGTCTGTACCATGGTACAATAAAATAAGGTATTCTCTTCCCGTGACAGCTGATGACGTAGGTGGAACTTGACTACGTCATCAGTTTGATATGTTGCCACTGTGTGAAATTGAATTACCTGAGGGTAATGCATTTTTGAATTTTATATACCAATTTCGAATTAATAATCCATTATATCAATTTATAAAATATTGAATTGATAAATCACGCGAGAATTGCGAGATACTAAATAGCTAAGTAACTTAATATTTTTTTAAATATTCATGAACTAATTGAGAAAGTCCTTAAATTTACCGAAAAGAACAATCAGTGGCAACACTTTGTGACGTAGTCAAGTTCCATATCGGGAAGAGAATACCTTATTTTATTGTACCATGGTCTGTACGAAAGATTCCGTTTGGCTCTAAAATTGACGAAACGCCAACAGTTGCCAATGTCCTGCGGATGGTATCATTTAATAACGCATGTCTTGGAATACGGACTGCACTTGTAGAACAAAAAAGTCATTTTTTTTTAAATATAATTTTAGTGCAAAAGCTAAAAACTACTAGCGTTTCGGAACGACCACTGCTGGGGAGATGACGCCGAAAGAAACCCAGTTCAGTAACAAAGTCTGTCTTTCCAAATAACAAAAACCTCCATCCATGACCATCTGTCTGTCCAGTAATTCCTGGCATGTTCTCGTTCCAGCCGCCTGCGGAGACAGCGATTCCATAGTCCCCGTGCACGAGGTCCGACCCCGCATGGAAGCCGCGCAGCTGGCGCGGGAGAACGCAGCGCTGCGGGAGACGGTGCTGGCTCTGCACTCGGAGCTGTTCGGCGCCAGGTGATTATCGTGACGATTCCGACAAAAACATGCTTCTTTGGCACATAACTTACGTATCCAAATCTGTTTTTTTGGCTGTAGGTATTAAGATTACCATGCCTCGCGCTGGGGGGCAAATGAAAGGTCTCGTGGTAAAAGGGTTAACGGGTTACTCACTTAAAGAGACGTGTTTCGGCCTCATCCAGTGGTCTTCATCAGAGTGAATATGACTGCAGGCCGGTACACTACACCGGTTCGCGACACGCTTACTCATTCTAATGTCTGTGTCTTACGATAGTTTTAATCAAATGATTCTTTATTGTTCGCATTCTTACTTTTCCAAGGAGGGTTAAGTCCGGTGTGAAAAAGGTAACGGAGTCGAAAATTTGGCTCATATTATTTACTAGATGCGCCCTCCGGTGCTACCCGCGCCTAAAGTAGCGTATCTGTTTATTCAGGGTGTCAGCTTCCTGTGTACTAAATTTAATCAAAATTGGTCCAGCCGTTTTCGCGTGAAGAAGTAACAAATATACACACACTCACAAACTTTCGCCTTTATAATATTAGTGTGATAGTAATTAATGTGTATTGATTTTTTGCAGACTAGCAACAAAGTACTTGGACAAAGAGCTGGCGGGCAGGATCCAGCAGTTGCAGCTGTTGGGCAGGGACATGCGGGCGGAGCTTCGAGACTCCTTGTGGGCACAGGTCAGCGAACTATACTTACTTTAAACTGTATACTCGTAAAGTGACTCATTTTCAGTTTACCAAAAAAGTTTAAATTTACAAAGATACGGAGCATCAAAGGTCCGGAGGAGTGGCGACGTCACCGCTAAGTAAAAGTCATACCAAGCCGTGACGCCATGCGACATTTAAGTGCGCTGTATATTTGTTATTTTTTGTTTCTCAACGAAAAGAAAAATACGTGTACAATATTTTTCGTCGTCATGCTTATTAGTGTGAAGTCATGTCATTAGCAACATCTACAACAAAAAATGTAGTATTTTATTTATGGTGGTATTATTTATGGGGTAAACTCGTAAAATCGCGATCCTTTTTTTATCCTGTATAGCTTTAATCTATTAGCCGTTTTGGTCAATGGCCCTTGCCTGGTCACAAAGATGATGTTCTTATACTATGTTAAGGGTCCTCCCCGCGCTAACGACCTTGAAAACACAAAAAAATTAATTTCTCTTTCTGTAAGTGAGATTATCAGAAACCCTCGTACAACTTTTTAGCTAGTATCCTTAAGTTTCATTAGAACCTCGAAAATCATTGAAATAAAATACCCTGAATTTTCCTTTGCAAAAAATACGAAAAACGGCCATTTTTGACTCTTTTTGTAAAGGTTTCTAAACCGGATAGTATTTCAATGATTTTCGAGGTTCTAATGAAACTTCAGGATACTAGCTAAAAAGTTGTACGAGGGTTTCTAATAATCTCACTTTCAGAAAGAGAAATTATTTTTTTTGTGTTTTCAAGGTCGCTAGCGCAAGGAGGAGCCTTAACGGGTTACTCACGTATAGAGTATAGAGTCAGCTACTGCCGACATGTTTCGACCTCATCCGGAGGTCTTCATCAGTTCACTAATATTGTCTACTGTGTCTCACGTTAGTTTTAATCAAAAGATGATGTTATATAATTTTTTAAGTTTTTGTAATTTTCTACTTTGACGTTTGGACGTTGGCTATCTAAGTTTTGTATGTCGGTTATTAGTATAGATAACTGTATACCCGAAAGCGCTGGTGCAACGGCTTGCGACGATCCGTTCGAGATATTTGGAAGGTGATGGGGGAGACCATTGCCCAGTGGGACAGTACAGGTTAATTTAAAAAAAACGTGTATCACAGGTGGAGGCGGAGATCCTGCTGCAGCGGCACAAGACGCTGGTGCGGGTGTGCCGCGGCGTGTCCCCGCGGCCGGCGCGGCCGCCCGCCCCCGCCGCCCCCGCCGCGCCCGCGCGGGCCCGCCCGCGCACCGTGCGCGTGCGCCGCTCGCCGCACCTCGGCCTCGGCATCTCCGTCACTGTACGTGTTCAATTTATGCCTCCCATCTCTAAACCAAAGGATTTATATGACGACGGATCTAGAGTGGCCTGCATCTAGCGCTTTCCAGCGACCTTGGTGAGGGTGGGTGTTCTACGCTTTGCGTGCCAGTTAGTGGTCGCCATTTGAGAATGCCATACCCCATCGGCCACAGATTCGTCGCGCTATGCATCTCCGCCCACTGCCACTTCAACAAGCTAATCCCCTGTGCTATGTCAGTAATTTATGGGCTATATCTGTTCTGGTTATTCTTTTGTTTTTTTATGTCAATTTCATTAGCCTTGAATTCAATTTTAAAATTTAGATGTGTTTTTGCAAATTTATTTTAAAAATCGACGATGACGTATTTCTAAAATACGATTTTAAACAAAATTGCGTATTGGCATTGACATTGTCAGTTTAATTGGTATAATATTATTTACATGTGTAGAGACGCAAAAGTAAACTTGTCCCTTTCAAGCAACAAACGTAAAACGTTTCGTTCTTGTATTAACCAGTTCGTAACGTCTTAATAGAATCACTGGAGTCTACTTTTTTCAAATTAAGAGCGCCCAACCCTCCTTACTTTTCATACAAACGCTCGTACGTGATTATAGCGTTGTAACAGAACTTTCTTAGAAACTTTTGAACTAACATGAATCTTGTGCGCTACATCTAGGTTTCTATCAAAATTAAAAATTAAAATTTGGAAAGACAAATTCAGTATAAGCCTCCAAAAATCTGCTTTTTTGTACAAATTTTACCTGATTTTCGGCCGATCATATAGTACTCATGAATTGTAAAAGTAAAGAAAATATTTGCATATAAACCTTGCAAATTTAATGAAGATTCTAAATGAAAAACATTTATTTCACACACTCGTAAGACTTCCTCAACACGTATCACCTGGAACAAGTTTTATGAAATTTCCGCACCCTATGAAAAGTTAATATTCGTTAAATAAATAGTTAATAATAATACTAATTTCGTACAATATAATGCAAACTGAGCGCTCAGGTGCTGTCTGTCTCTTTTCATGTGTAAGCATTTCCAACCATGCTCGCGTTGATGATAGACGGACCGGGAAGGGCCCTCTTAAAACTTATTTTAGTTTACTTGTTTTGTTCGTCTATGGTATAAATTTATTTAACGGGTTCGTTACTTTTGTTGTTGTTTTTGCCTCTTTGAGATTGTGCCTGACAGAAAAAACTTTAGATATGATGACGTGATGTGGTGTGCAGGGCGGTCGCGAGCACGGCGTGCCGATCCTGATCTCGGAGCTGGAGGCGGGCGGGCCGGCCGCGCTCACGGGGGAGCTGTACGTGGGGGACGCCATCCTCGCCATCAACGACCTGGACCTCACGCAGGTACTACTTATATCTCAACTAGCTGGGCAGAGCTGAACTGAGCAAAATTTCGGTATAAAACTACCCTATATCCTTCCCTGGGTATCAAAAATATCCATATCAAATTTCATGTAAATAGGTTCATTGGTTTAAGCGTGAAGTGGTAACAGATATACAAACATACTTTCGCATTTATAATATTAGTAGGATAGGATTAAAACTGGCCAAGAACGCGCGTCCCCACACCTCTCCCGTTTTCGCCTTGTCGAGGCGGCCAGCCAACCACTCAACGCCAACACAAGGCGGGAACGGGGGAGAGGTGCGGGTCATGGAGAGAGAACGAGGACGTATGTTGCGCAGGAACCTTAGGAAATTCCGTTCTGTATGTAATACTCATATTAATTCGATATTTCCAACAAGTCATATCAAATACTTTTTTCTAAACGTCAAAATAAATATTTTCTATGCGATTTGTATGAAATACAGCAGACGTCACAGATCTTTGAAGTCAAATAGCGCCCTTATTATCAGTTTTTCTGCAACAATAAATCGAAATAACATTGAAAATGGATATGACCATGGCAAGTGACAGTATTTTGTTACGTTTAATTTTCTTAACGGAACTAAATAATTTATTTTTGACCCAGGAAAGTACCCAATTCTGTGGCAAAAGTGTTTTTGGTCACAAGTCGCATTACAAAAGAACCTGATTGCTTTTGCAGGCGTGCCACAAGGAGGCGGTGGCGGCGCTGCAGAGCGTGAAGGGCGACTGCGCGCTGTGCGTGCAGTTCATAGCCACGGACGACGACGAGCGGCTCTCGGAGGACAACTACAGGTGGGGCGCGACTGCTGACCAAAATAAACCGTATACATATGTTACTACTTAAAGTAGTCTGGCAGGGCATGACGAATGGAAAAAACAATGTTAGACCATCGGTTACATTAATAAAAAATACAGTACAAGTATTTTTGAAAAAAAAGTTTACAAAGATACAGCGTATTAAATTTCGCATGAAGTTACTAATACTAATAAAAAAAATACGTATACACCATTCTTTTTAATAATCTATATGAGCCAAAAAAAATTTAGACTATATACCTATTACTCGAACTATGACATGACGATGACTAAAGCTAAATCGTGAGATCAATTAGTAATACCGCCGCCAGGCGCCGCCGGCCGGAGTTCATCGGGGACACAGGGCAGTTTTGGACGGGGATGGAAAACCATTGTAAAGTCAGCGTGTATTACGAGTATACAATGTCCTTTTTAATTAAGTACAAATATTTTAAGGGGTGATTCAGACCATCATTTTGAACAACTTTTCCCAATAAATGTATATCGAAATACGAAAAATTTTTTTAGGTTTTCATAGAAATCGAAGTAGTCACGTGATATCATTACTATGGAAAATGAAAATAATTTTTTCGCATTTCGATATACATTCATTGGGAAAAGTTGTTCCAAATGATGGACTGAACCACCCCTTAAAATATTTGTACTTAATTAAAAAGGACATTGTATATGTAAAATTGTGAAAAAAATAACTTGTTGTCAGGTTCCCGCTGTACCCAGAGGACGGCGTGGTGTTCGGCGCGCGCGACGGCGCCACGCCCACCGCGCCGCGCACCCCCGACTACACCAGGCCAGTACACTCGAAGTATATTTTTTTTGTGTCCAAACTTTCAAATTCAAAATTGTTAATTCATTAACAGTATTATTACAAGCTAAATTTCGATCGAGGAATTCTTATAAGTAAAGAATACTATATGTGTGGTAGAAGTCCCCGCTCTCATAACAAGTTGACAATACGCAAGTATTTCGAGCTAATGACAGCTGATGTCGCTTGTAAATGCCGTTTGATCATGACTACAAAGTATGACGATGCAATTTAAATCATCTAATATAAAACTGCTCGCCCCACTCCTCAGTGTACGCTTATATAATCAAAATAGATGTTATTTTCAATACATAAATTTTTCGTTATTGGTAATTTATTCCTTGCTCGTCAAAATGTCGAACGGTCAGACCTGTTGACTAATTATAACCCGCAAATGCCACGAATGGGTGACAGCATAAACATAGTTTTTGAAGTGAAAACTTCTTTAGCGGCGTTGTGCACTTTTTTTGGAATGAGTAAAAAATGTTAAACTCGCGTCAAGACACGTGACCTGATCGAAAATTCGTAAGACGGATGGAGAGTAGACAGCTGGCGCGGCGTAGGACAGGGAGTATCCCCCTCTCTTTCTACGGCGCGGCGAAAATGTATGCCTGCGCCTGCTGTTTCGTATATCAAAAATGCACAACGTTAATATTTAAGTTTTCACTTCTGCCAGCACTCCCAGAGTGCAACCCGTCGTTTTTTTTAAATAACAGACCAGATGTGCAATGTCACACATTAGGCGCGTACTTTGCCTTACAAAGTCAGTACCCAGATCGCACGATTAGAGAAAGATTATGTGGACGACTCCAATCCACACTCAAATTGCTACATGCACTCAATGAACTCGTCACAATGAGCACATTTCCACACATTGAAACAATAACTGGAGGGAGTTTATTTTTGGGTTAGGTGATGTATATCTAGGTATTATTTAAAATAAATTGTACCTCGGCAATCTTTAATGTATTTAAGTATATTTCTAGAAAAGTGTACGCAAAATCCTCTGGCTGCTCTGGCTAAATATGGCTCTAGTAGTTCAGCGAGGGTCGTGCTCCTGCAGTGGAGACAAAAAAGACCTTATGATGACTTATGTTTCTTGTATTGCAGAAATGACTCTGAAGACGGTTCAGGCAGCGAATGCGAGTCCCCGTACCGGCCGCCGTACCCCGACTACAACTCTATCAATAATAACCTAGCAATTTTAGATATGGACGACGACTCTATCAAAATTGAGGCCAGATTAGAGGTAAGTTCGCATTGACAATTTTCTTCTCTCTCTCTCTCTCTCTCTCTCTCTCTCTCTCTCTCTCTTTCTATCTCCCTTTTATCTTCGATACTAACTGCCTCCATGGTGTAGTGGTTAGAGCGTTCGGCTCATACCCGGAGGTCGCGGGTTCGATTCCCGGCGGGGGCAACGACTTTGTGTTGTTGTCCTAGTTTGGTTAGGACATTGTAGGCTGTTCACCTGATGTCTGATAAGTAAGATGATCCGTGCTTCAGAGGGCACGTTAAGCCGTCGGTCCCGGTCACTGTCTTTGACATTGGTCGTTACCTAAAACCATGTCAGAGGCCTTTAAGGTGGTTTAAAAAATCTGACACTAGTGTTAGTCACTAACACACACGATAAGAAGAAGATCTTCCATACTCTCTGATTACCCGTGTGCGACATAGGTGTGATAATTATGTATGTATCGTCGCGCGTTTCCAGTTCTATTCTTATTTTTGTTCAGTCACTTGTCAGTTTTCTTTCTCCAAATATAATACTCATTCAAGGATTCTTGTAGATAGGATTCCGTTGTCCGTACATCTGTCTGTTCGTCTGTTACCAGGCTGTATTTCATAAACCGTGACAGCTAGACACTCGAAAGTATAGATGGTGTATTACTGTTGCCGCTATAACTACAAATACTAAAAACAGAATAAAATAAATATTTAAGGGGTTCCCATACAACAAACGGTATTTTTTTGGTGTTTTTTTTTTTTTGCTTGATATTAATAGCGGCGACAGGTACACGCTTGGATATATTCGTAAAGTATTTAGTCGTATATTCACAATTAAAAATAAATAATTAAATGAAATTAAATAACTCTTTAACTGGGGTCCCATACAACAAACTTGCTTTTTAGGGTTCCGTAGCCAAATGGCAAAAACGGAACCCTTATAGATTCGTCATGTCTGTCTGTCTGTCTGTCCGTCCGTATGTCACAGCCACTTTTTTCCGAAACTATAAGACCTATACTGTTGAAACTTGGTAAGTAGATGTATTATGTGAACCGCATTAAGGTTTTGACACAAAAATAGAAAAAAAACAATAAATTTTGGGGGTTCCCCATACTTAGAACTGAAACTCAAAAAAATATTTTTCATCAAACCCATACGTGTGGGGTATCTATGGATAGGTCTTCAGAAATGATATTGAGGTTTCTAATATCATTTTATTCTAAACCGAATACTTTGCGCGAGAGACACTTCCAAAGTGGAAAAAAGTGTGTCCCCCCCCCCTTAACTTCTAAAATAAGAGAATGATAAAACTAAAAAAAATATATGATGTTCATTACTATGAAAACTACCAGCGAAAATTGGTTTGAACGAGATCTAGTAAGTAATTTTTTTTTGATATGTCATAAACTGCAATTTACCTTTCATTCAATCAACTCAAATATAAAAATTTAAAAAAAAATACTACTACGGAACCCTTCATGGGTGAGTCCGACTCGCACTTGGCCGCTTATTATAGATAACTAGCTGTACCCGGGGGCCTCGCTCCCCGTGGGAATTTCGGGATAAAGAGTACCCTGAGTCTCAAACTATATCCATACCAAATTTCTTCCAAATCGGTTCAGTAGTTTAAGCGTGAAGAGGTTACGAACAATCAAATATACAAACGCTTGGTCAGAGGCATCCCAAATTTCAAAATTTCCCGAACACCCTTCACCTTCGACCACACCTTTCGTTTGGCGACATGCAACGTTTAGGAGCAAAGACAAACGTTCTACATCTTTGCCCTTGCGGTGACACTGTTAACCAGTTCGGTCACCACGGACTCTCGTGCACGAAGAGCGCCGGCCGAATGGCACGTCATGCTAATTTAAATAATATAGTACTATTAATAGTAATGATATAGTACTCTTGTCACCATGGGGTTGCCAGCAATTTTAGAACCAAATGGTTTGGCCCGCGATGATGGCAAGAGACCGGATGGTATGACGCTTGTGCCGTGGAGGTTGGGAAAGCCGTTGGTGTGGGACGCTACGTGTGTCGACACTCTGGCGGCCTTCCATCTTCACGGTACAAGCTCTAAGGCTGGCGCAGCTGCAGCCGCTGCAGAAACCCTAAAACGGCGCAATATGAATGCTTAGGGAACGGCTTCATATTTGAGCCGTTTGGGGTTGAGACTTTAGGTTCGTGGGGACCATCACAAACTTTTTAAATTTTTTAACAAAAAGTTAGTCGAGGTGTCGGGTGACCAAAGGGCTGGCAATTATTTCGCCCAACGAATAAGTATTGCCATCCAACGTGGCAATGCTGCCAGCCTTTTGGGCACTCTACCGCAGGGCAATGATCTGGAAAACGTTTTCTATTTATAAGGTTTTTCTTTTTTATTATTATTATTTGTTTAGTTTAATTTAGAGTATAATTTAGATTTTAATTAAGTTGTTAATTGAAACCACAATATTACATAAAAGTAAAGCAATATTGGTAATAATAATAAAAGTTACTAATCAAAAAAAAATTAGTAGGAAGTAGGATGATTCAGAACCTTTGTTGCCGAGTCCGACTCGCACTTTTCCGGTTATTTAATTAGCTTAGCAAAGCAAATAAACTTCTTCAGATGGTGGAGAATGCGGTAGCGTCGGCGCTGTCGGGCAGCGCGGCGGCGGGCGCGTGCAGCGCGCGCAGCTCCGCGTCCACGCCCGTGCACGCGCGCCGCGCTCGCGACCACAAGCGGAGGCCGCAGGTGCGGACACTATAGACACAGAATTAATAAGATTATATATAGTATTACATACAGAACGGAAACGCGCACCGTCCCCCGCAATCTGGTGTCCCCGCTACCCCTCCCCCGTTATTGGGACGTGTAAGCGCCAGTAAAACAAGGTTATTGGTAGTCGCACGTTGACATTACGCGAGTCACTTAGGATTATTGAATTATAATGGTGAGAAACTGCGCACATTATCATTGTTTATCCACGGAAAACAATAAATAACGAAAATTTTATAGATTTCCGGGTGATGAAAACAGGTAAGCGAAGCAACAAATTCTGTGGTAGCGACCCTGATTGTTTAACTCACACATTTGACGTGTGCACGGACAGATTGTTTCGTTTGTATTAGTACTAGGTATTATGCTGCTCCGTTACGCAGGCGCACGCTGCGGGTTCAGTCTATCTCTGTCACAAACGTTACGTGCGACAGAGACATGTGACCCGCGACGGATTCTGCTATCTCTTTCGCATTTAGAGTTTGTGACAGAGATAAACCGAAACCCACCGCGTGCGTCCGCGTAACTTAACGAAGGCCCTTACTCAGCAAAGAAATGCACTATTTTCCAACAAGTCAAATCAGATATTTTTTTCTAAAAGTCAAAACATACATTTTCTATGGGATTTTGTATGAAATACAGGCAGACTTCATAGATTTTTGGAGTCAAATAGCGCTCTTATTATCAGTTTTTCTCGCGTCAGAAACTCCACTTTTTAGCATTTTTGCACGCCTCATAGGCGCAGCGTTGCGGTATTGCTCTACTATCAACATGTCAGGGTCAAACATTTTTCTGGACTTACGTATTTGTAGATGTAAAAAACTTTACCTAACTCAGGTCCATAGAATTTGAACTCAGGGTCAGGTCTTTTAGATCTTTAACCAAGTAGGATGTGCAACTTTGTGTCAGTGAGATATGTAAGCCAACCGGTATGTCTGTACATCATTAACTTCAGAGTCCCCTTACTCTAGACCAAAATACAATTTTCCATACAACGTTTTATTTCGAAACTTCATGCCCGATTTCGGCAAAATTTTACTGTACTTACGTATACGAAAATTTTACTGTACTTACGTAACTTGAAATAGAATATAGTGTTTTTTATCATTTTTGAGCTTCACGATGGGAAACTTCTAAATCGTTATATTTTCTTTCCAGTTTATAATTTTATGGTCGGAAACCATTTATTACCGTAGATAATTGCAATGTCTTTACAATTACCAATTTTATACCGAAATCTGACGTGTGTTTTTAAAATTAAACGTAGACTTCGTTTGTATGGAGGAGACTAGGGTAAGGGGATTCTTAAACTGTCTCTATTATACCACAGAGTAATAAACAAATGCAGAAAAATAAAATATAAATAAAGTGTAAAAAAATATACTAAAATTATTTCAAGGGTGAATTCAGTCCATGATACTAAACAACTTTCCCCAAGGGGCACGTGTCGAACAGGATGACCGATCAGTTGATCCGTGTTTGTATGAAAAGCCAAAAATTATTGTTTATATTTCGACATATGTTTCCTGGGAAAAGTTGTCCGCTATCACGGTCTGAATTCACTCTGAAAATAGTTTTAGTATATATATATGGCGTGCAGTTTTGGATTTCCAAACTTGTTTTTCCCTACAAAAAGATACCACTTGGAACAATCTTAAACTTAGATTGAGGCTTTAGGGATTTGTATCTATTGCTTAGATGTGTTGTTTTATTTGAGTTGGGTTTATTGTTTTTGAAACGTAGTTCCTTTACGGACGGTACGGACGTGACGGATGGGGGCCTAGACGAAAATAGTACAACACTTTCCTGTCACAAACTTTTTTAGCGGCAAGAATTTTTGAGGGTTTTTTAGGAGCCTAAATTTTCATAATTTCATTCCAACAGAGTGTTCCCCGAAACTCAGATTTTTGTATAGACTAACAAGTGGTTTGATTGGCCAGGACTGGCGCACCAAGGGCGCGTACCGGCGCGTGGGCTGCGACGAGCGCGGCGCCAGCGACACAACGCTCTCCGACGGACGTGAGTGCCGCAGCGCTGGCAGTTTTATTTCTGTGTAGTCTGTGCTAAATCTACAATTTGTTTTCATCATTGTGACAACGGCAAGCGCAGCGTAGGACACCCACCTGCTAGATGGTCAGACGACCTGCGCAATGTTGCTGGAAGGCGCTGGATGCAGGCCGCTTCCGATCGGTCGTTTTGGAAATCCTTGGGGGAGGCCTATGTCCAGCAGTGGACTTCCTGTGGCTGATATGATGATGATGATTGTGAGAACCTCCGTGGGGAAGTGGTCACCATGCTAGTCCGCCACCCAGAGGGCCCGAGTTCGATTCCCGGTCAGGGCAAGTTGGAAAATGACCTTATTCAAATTGTCCTGGGTCTTGGATGTTTATCTATATATGTGTTTGTTATAAAATATAGTATTGTTGAGTTAGTATCCCATAACACAAGTCTCGAACTTACTTTGGGGCTAGCTCAATCAGTGTTATTTGTCCCTCTATACATTATACATCATCGTCATCATCATAATCAGGTCATTTTGTCTCCACTGCAGGTGCACGACCCTCTCTGTTCTACCAGAGCCATACTTGGCCCGAGCCGCCAGAGGACTTGGCCTACACTCTTCTCGCTGGCCAGACGGGTTGGAGAGGTCTTACTGATGTTTATAAGCTTTGTTTACGTTGTATTTCCTAAGTCGCCTTCTACGACATCCATGGAGGACCTGGAGTCGCCCTATTCTATTTTGCCGGAAACCAACGGCAGATTTTTTTTTTATGTGGCTCGAAATTGAAATATGCCGCCCCAAGTACAGTTATTTCTGGCGATAGATAGGGGGAGGGGGGTTACTCAACCGCCGGTTTACAGACCGCGGGCTGCAAATATTCGACGATTTCCCGAGGGGCCTTTGTCCGTGTATATTAATTGTTTTCAAATTCGATACTCTTTTGATGACATGAGGAATGTAAAAAGTTGACAGCTAAACTTATACAACGTGGAAGGGACATACACGCAAAAAATCAAACCACGGGCTATACTAGATGTCCCTTCCACGTTGTATTTAGGTGACCACGCCACCGAACATTTTTTATCAGTATAATAGTAAATAGTTTTGTGAATTTAGTACCAAATTTTTAATGCAATATTGCGAGGTCAATGTTAGTTTTTCGACTTTTACTGAGGGCAATATTAATATAGTCAACTCATGACAAAAGAGCATCGAGAGTGAAGGGAATCTAAAAAACTATTTATTTCAATAACATGAATTACATTGTATGAATGAAATGTGTTCTTACCACGCCATCTTACATCATTATACATAATCAGCTAACATTCGAAGCTAACAAGCTAATTTCCTACATACGTATGCTAACCTTGACAAATCATCTAAGATTCACATTTCACATAGTATGGCTCATTAGTACAGTATGCTAATATTCACCCAGTGCCGGAGTCCCCACTGTCTCCCGGGCCCCCGCTACCTGCGGGCCCTTCACCTACGGGACCCGCATTACCCACACCTATACTTCCCACGGGAGCTGCATTATCGACGAGTCACGCGATGTTGAGTAACACACCGCTGCCGGGCCCTACGCAACCTTCGCAACCAATCGTACCCCCACAACCAACGGTACCTCGAGGGCCTACGTTGCCGACTGGGCCCTCGCAACCGACAGTACCTCGGGGCCCCACGTTACCGCCGGGGCCCCCGCAGCCCGAGGTCCCCACGGCCCCGCTAGTACAAGTTCTGGACCCGCCGCGAGAGAGGCCAGAGAGACCGAAGACTAATGGAGAAACCAAACCGGTTAGGAGAGAAAATAAAGGCTTCAGGTATGTTGATTGTTTGGGATGACATGTAGTTTGTATTGTATCTAATATCGAAATTGATTTAATAACAGTGTAACTGAGGTTCTTTTCAGTAGTGCTTGTTCCGAAATGCTGATATCAGTAGTTTTTATTTTAAATAATTAATATTTAGAATATAAATAAATATTACCTACATGTATTGTACTTATATTTACTATTGTTAACGAGACCCTATTACTAAGACTCCGCTGTCCATCTGTCTGTCACAGGCATCTCATGAACCGTGATAGATAGACAGTTGAAATTTTCATAGGTGATATATTTCTGTCGCTCTACAATATAAAATAACTTACATAAAACAGACGTGCTTTTTTAAAGATAATAGTACGTAACTCTTCTTGCGCGAGTCCGACACGCTCTTGGCCGGTTATTATAGCATTAATGACAAATCAATTGATCAATCTATAAAATAGTTTAAATTATTGGTATATCTAGAAATTCGTATTTTTTAGAGCAGAAACCAATACGTTGTTTCTAAACTTGTCATATCGTAAATACTCCTCTCAAAACAGTTTTTAGCCATATCGTTAATCAGACACGCGGAAGCGTTTTATACAATCGAAGGCATATATCTTTTTTATGGTTCTATCTTCCCTGCTTTGCCTTAAAGTATTTCTCTTATATTGCGTGACAGGATAGGGTCGGCGCGCCGCGTCGTAGACAGCGCGCCACTCACCAACGGCGCGGAGCGGAAGTCGGCGCGCGGCGCGGAGCGGGGAGCGGAAAGGGGAGCGGAGCGGGGAACGGAGAGGGGAGTGGAGCGAGGGACGGTGCTCAACGCGCTGCTGGCCGGCGACGGAGACCCTGACTTCGGCACCCCCGTCTGAACACCCCCATCTCACGCAATACCACAGTATGACTACGCCTCGTCGAGTCGAAATGGTTCTCACATTAGTAGTTTTAAACAATCTTTGACCAGTATGTGGCCAAGGAGATATCTCTGTCGCTAGCCTCATTAGGGCCTGCGCCCATATTTTTCACTGTCAAAGCATTATCGTCTTTGTGACCGTTTGAATAAGATCGAAAATTATTTAAAACAACAATTATCTCGAAGAGCATCGAAGCGAGTGCAGGAAAATAGCGTACGCGTTGAGATTCAACGCACATAAAATATGCTTTGGCTGTGAAAAATGCTCTGCGCTTCGCTTTTCCATATGTGCGCCGGCCCTTATGGTCCACAATGGTATAGTAAACTATGTAATAAATGCAGAAGATATCCTATTGGAGATTGTCAGGAAAATGGAATTAGCATGCGCGCCATAACTTGATTTCTTTTTCATCTCTTTGCAGCTAACGAATGCGCGAAAGAGATAGATATACAGGACGTAGTTGCTTCCTACATTATTTACACCTTTACTTTAACACAAATTGAGCATTAGTAGAATTTTTAAAAATATTTTTTTTTTCCATATGTTAACGTATCTATATTGTAAATAAACACGCTAATAATATTACGATCTAGCCTAAACTCAGACTAATGAGTAATTTTACATTGAACTAGTTTTATAAAGTACTTATTTTATAAGAATGTGTCCATCGGCACTTTTCTTACTGTCTCTATTAAGGGGAAGGCACTATGTTCGTGTGTCTTTTGTTTTCATTGTCACTATTTTTCATTATTATACACATGTGTCACTGCTACACTAGTTCTAACGGTTTAGTTCTTTTAAGTCTTCGCACAATGTCTGTGTTGTCGAGGAGCTGGATCGCCTCAACGTTCACATGGTGAAGCAACCTAAACTCGTGTGCTTCGGCGTACTTTTTTATAATTTTGTCAACGAACTGTATATTAAGGTCCCGGTGTAGATCGTCGTTTCTTACATACCACGGAGCGTTAACAATATCCCGTAGCACTTTATTTTGGAATCGTTGGATGATATCGATGTTGCTTTGTTTGGTACAGCCCCACAGCTGTATGCCATAAGTCCATACTGGCATAAGGACTTGTTTATACAAGAGTAGTTTATTTTTAATTGACAAGGTAGAGTGTCTTCCGAGCAACCATTGCATTTTCTGATACCGTATGTCAAGTTCTCCTCTTTTTTTCTTGACATGAGCTTTCCAGCGCAACTTTGCGTCAAGTGTCATACCTAAATACTTTGCTGTGTCTTCGTATGGTATTTGTTTTTCATTTATGTATACAGGGTGGTATTTGTCTTGCTTGTTTGTAAAGTTCACGTGAATTGATTTTGATTCATTAAGTTTGATTCTCCATCGTTTTGTCCAGTTTTGAACTTTATTAACAGCTACTTGAACCTTTTTTGCAGCTTCCGCATGGGTACTTCCGACTGCCATTATAGCCGTGTCATCGGCAAAAGTCGCAATGGTGTTGTTTTCTAGAATTGGAATATCACAGGTGTATAGAAGGTACAGGACCGGACCCAAAACACTTCCCTGAGGTACTCCAGCTTTTATTTTCTTAAGTTCGGAATAAGCATTTTCTTGCCGCACTCTGAAAACTCTATCTGATAAATATGATGTTATAATGTCAACATAGTTTCTGGGGAGCATTTTCTTAAGTTTTATGATAAGGCCTTCATGCCATACTTTGTCGAAGGCTTGTGCTACATCTAAGAAAACTTTGTACAGCAGACATGGTTGTCTTCAAGGGTCTTTTCAATTATATTTGTAATCCTATGTACTTGGTCAATTGTTGAGTGTTTTTCTCTGAAGCCAAATTGATGTTCTGGTACAAGGTTCTTGGCTTTAATTATTGGATTTAACCTCTTTAGCAACAGTTTTTCGAACAATTTCGACATTACAGGCAATAATGAAATAGGCCTGTAGGACGTAGCTTCATTAGGTGGTTTTCCAGGTTTCGCTATCATTATTATTTCTGCAACTTTCCACAAGTCTGGTACGTATTTAAGTCTTAGTGCAGCATTGATGAGATTTGTCAGCTTTACTAAAGCCTTGCGCGAGAGATTATGAAGTAGTTCTCCTGATATGAGATCAAAACCAGGTGATTTTCTGCGGTTGATATTTTTTTTAATTTCCCATTGGACTTCTCTTGGCGTAACAAGCTTTATATTTACTTGGTTGTCAATATAATCATCGGGCTCTTCACCTATTGTCTCATCATTTATTTGACTTTCGTTCGGGTTAAATATATCCTCTAAATGTTCAGCAAATCTTAAAGCTTTCTGTTCATTGCTAATTGCCCATTTTCCAGGTTCAATTTTAATTGGTGGGATTTGGTCCATTGGCCTTTTCAAGGATTTGGTGGCTTTCCAGAGTGAGTAATCAGTAGTACGATTATTAGTTAGTTTTTGGAACTGGGTGTTTCTACTCTCGTCAAGATGTTTTTGTATTACTCTTCTGAGTTGTTTAGTGAGATTATTAAACTTTTTCTTATCTTCTGGGGATCTAGATTGGTGCCATAATTTTTTCTGCCTCCTTTTTTCGATGATTAAATCTCTAATTGCTCTCGGGTACCTATTTTTGACTGTTCTTTTGATACTTTTAGGAGTGTTGTTCCAAGCGGTTTGTTGAATTATAGTAATGAATTTTTCTAAGTCTATATTTAATTGCTCGGGGGTCTTTAGAGGTACTCTCAAGACGATATGACTATCTAATTCTATTCTAAAACTTTCCCAGTCAGTATTTTTATTAGTTAAAGAAGGTCTAGTTTCCTTATTTATTATTTTCTTGCTTAATTCTAAGTATATTGCTGAGTGATCCGAGCTCATGTCATAACTCTGATCAGTTCTCATGTAGTTTGAAGATACATTTTTATAAATAAAGAAGTCAAAAATGATCGGGATCGAGATATCGGATGGCATACTTTGTATGCCATCCGAGAAAATAAATGTGATGTTGCATCAACAAGATCTCCTACATACTGGCCTACAGATCCACTTAAAATTCCAGATCTCATTGATTTCTTTATTTAAAAATATGGCAGAATTTTTATAAACTAAATTGAAGGCTTAAAAGTTTTCATTTTAACGGTGATGATGATAATGATCCAAGGCGAAAAATTTGCTTATCAAATAGTTAGCACCTGTAATATATTTTCTTTGTATAGCAAAGTTGTAAAGAACTTGGTTTGTTACCAGGTCACAGGGTCAACTCCTGATCACGCAGTGTATTTTTTTTTCTTCATTTTTAGTTTTACCCGAATATCTTCGAAATCGATACCAAATGGCAACGGCTCCCTGTCCCTGGTCTCCAATAGCGTATTGACTGCTTGTATATTGTAGAACGTAAGATAAAGATACTGCATCGTGCCGGACGTGAAAGGATCTCACTGGTTTAGGTATTTGGAAAAATGTATATAGGCGGGACGTTCTATCACGGTGCAGAGATCTTGAAACCTTGGCTGTATTGACGTACTTTTTTTTTAAAGAATTATTTTACGGCCATTGATACCAGTCCTTGAGAGCTTATCTTTAGTTTTTTTTTTCTTATCAATTTTAATCCGTAAAAGATGAGTTCTAAAGGAAGTAATAAGGACAAAATCCAAGCGCGCGACGCCGCAGCGATAAAATCCGCTGCCGCGGCAGTGTCATGTGTAGTGTATTGTCCCGGAACTGCTAGAAAGCGAATGTTTCAGAACAGTCTAGATAGCAGTAGAGAGTTCCAGAACAATGTAGAATGTTCTAGAAGTTCGTAAAATAATCAAGAGGTATTTAGAATGTTCTAGAATGTAGAATTATAAAGAAACCTGAGGAATGTTCGAGAATAATCTCGAGTTCACAAGGGTCACTCTCGAACAGTCTAGGTCGGGATGAATTTTCTAGAAATATCTTGGTACCATATAGTAGTAGGCAGGCGTATATAAAAGTGGACGCCCAACAAACCGAGAAGAGCTTTCGGTGTGATAACTTCGAAAAGAAATTCTACTCCGAATCTCGAACCCCAGTTTCGCAACAGTGTAAATGCTCTATCGTGGCCAATTTTTGAATGATTTAGGTAATAATTTCAAGTTTGTGTTAAACGTCAGTACAGCCTCGGCGTTAGATCGACGTAACTCGGTGCTGCTAGCTGGGACACGCCTTAACTTTAAATAGAAATAGAGATTACCCCCATATTCATAAAAAACAATAACCGCTAGCTAAACCTATTTTAGTTAAAACATGTGTAGACGTTCTAAAAAAAGGAGAGGTAAAAAGTACCCGTAACCGAAGAGCATGTATGAAGAGATTGATGAGTTTAGATGAAGCAAAAGAGGTTTGTCAGGATCGTAGCAAGTGGAGGGCCATAGTCTCTGCCTACCCCTGTGGGAAACAGGCGTGATGTTATGTATGTATGTAACTATAGTCCCTTTCTCTCATTTCAATATTTGATAAAAAAACATATTTTAACTAAAATAGGGTTATAAAACGTTTGTTATTTTTATGAATATGACGGTAAATGCTGATACAGTGATGTTAGTGCAATCGTAGTCTATCTCTCTGCCTCACACTGTTTTAAATTCTTACGTTCATAATTACCTATACATAGTATAAACAATGAAAAAAAACCCCATCGACACCATCTAGTGATGAGTGGCGGAACAACATATTCAATAGATGTTAAGTGGATATTTTCTAGCGCCATCTATTATTTGCCAGGTAAATTAAAAAAAAACGTCTTTCAAGCATTAAACCTCAATAACTTTTAAACAGCCGAACCGATTTTCATCAATCACTGCAATGGAACTTGCTTTCAAAAAACCGCATCAAAATCGGCCCATCCGTTCTAGCTCTATGATGCCACGGACAGACAGACAGACCGACATTACGACGGAAATTAGCGTCGGGATTTAAAATAGGTGACTTAGAGCGGAATGACTTCTGGTTTTGAGCAGATAATGGTTAATCTAAGTACGAAAGTTTGTAAGAATTTGATAATTAAACGGATAATTATGTACTTGAAAAATATAGTTCACTTAATTACGACATCTTGCGACAACCCAATTTTAAAACCGCTCAATTCAGTATGCAATACTCGAATGTTCATTCTTCTCGTAAAAGTAATGACTAATATAATGTGTAAATATAATGTTATAATTTTTACCGTAGGATCTGTATAGAAATATAGAATAATATCTTAGATAGTAGTGGTTATGAATAAATTTGTACCGTAATGCCAAGACATACACGCATAATGTCAGCTCATGAAAACGCGTTTTGGTTTCTTTTTTTTCTTTTCTTGATTATGGCGGTCAAACTTCGTTGAAGCTTATTTTGCCAGTGTCTAGTAATATCTCTTCTTTATTCCTAATCCTAAACCCTTAACTATACAATCAAAGATTGGTATAGGTCCTTTGTATCTAAAGAGCACTAGAATTGTCTTTTGATAAAGACAATGTTGATTAAATACTTATTTTGGAAAAAAAAATCGATGGATTGTTTTTTTTTTTTCAAATCAATTATGGTCCGTACTGTATGTAAAGGTTAACAAATGAGTTGGTGGCCCTCGTCATATTGAGGAAAAATACAGATTAAAAAACATTGGGTGGCGCGCCATCATTTAAAATCCACCATCTCATATCATCCATCATCCATTTCCGCCGCTCAACGTCCACTGCTGGATAAAGGCCTCTCCCAAAGATTTCCAAAATGACCGAAAATAAATAATAAAATAAAACCAACTCATATGTTGACCTATAAATAGAGTAAATAGGATTCAGATAACGTTTTCAAATATAAAAACGTGTGTAGGCCTGCGCTTTTTGCCTAAAGTGTTCAGCTCTTAATGGGGAAAGCCCTGGGTGGCAGATTACTTATAGGTGTAAAATGCTTGCACCCCCTCCCCGTCACTGCGAAGGGGGCAGCAAGTTTGGTCCCGCTCTGAATAATGTCTAGATCCATTGCAAGTAGGTATCTAACTCTTTGGCCTACATTTTTCTAATGGTCTATGATATGGCATTTTGCGTATAAGTCATAATGAGAACTGCGCTGATAATTTTTATTTGGTTCTCAGTAGGAAACGCTATATTTATGTTGCTATAAACAAATAATGTAATAAACAAATGTATAATTTCGGTTGTTG
Organism: Acrobasis consociella; assembly: GCA_963555685.1. NCBI lineage: Eukaryota > Metazoa > Arthropoda > Insecta > Lepidoptera > Pyralidae > Acrobasis > Acrobasis consociella. The sequence continues at coordinate 1,744,313 of OY743111.1, read as the reverse complement.
TGAATATATTTTTATTGATTTTACATTCAATATTATTGCTGTAAACTTAGAGATAGTCAATATATTTTGTTAGTTATAATCAGAAATCAAATAATATTTTTTTAATAGTCTTGTAAACATTCCTTGCTCACATTTCATTGAGATTATATCATTTAAGTTTAAAAACATATTTCGTTTTAAGTTAAAGGTTAACAAATAAATTAGTGGACCTCTAAACAAAACGGAACTGAAATTAAAGCCCGCAATAAGAGATATAAAAAAGAGTCGATGGTGCAATTATTTTCAAGTCCACTAAATTAGTTGTGGACCTGTACAAGGTGACCTATGACACAGAATACATAAAAGTACAAGTACAGAAGATTCACTCCGAAAAATCCTCGCTACGACACAATTAAGTTCAATTCAGATCGCACAACGCTAATAACCTACAGTTATATTCACCTAGACGTTCCATCTCTTTCTATCGCGTAACGCTGGCGTGGCCGCCGTACGAACTTTTTTGTACTTGCGTTTTTAATACCTACCGCGGAGTGAGACAGGCCTGCCTATGAGAAGTTGTTGCTGGAAGCGTCATAACAGGTCACACCAGGGATGTGGACTCTGTCACAAAAGTATAATTCTGTTTAGTTGGTCAGTTACATTTCAAAGTAATGGTAATAAAACCCATTCTTCATACCCGGACAATCAATTTTTTTTAAATATAGGTACTAAATAAAATATTAGCCACTGTGTACCTAAAATTCTAAAGGTTATTCTATAGGTATTGAATTATCATTCGACCTACTGCACTTAATTCTAAAATAATAGTTCCAAGAGGTATGTAAGGTATATTTAAAGTTTGTGGATTAATAAATACCCACTAAATACTAAAAATACTCAAGTGGATTATCATAAACTTCGCCTTCAAAATGTAAAAAAAAAACTATTTGTAATCATTAATCCAAACTTATTGTAACGGAACGTTTTGGCGCGCTATGTGCGATCAGCTGTGCCGCACGCGTTGCCGCGAAGCTGTTAGCGCGGTAACCAGGCGCTTGAAGAGACGTTAATTGCAAACAATAATAAAACGAGACACATAATAGGCTTACGCGACAGCGCAGCGACAGCAACTGGCGGTCTGGAGAGCTGCCAACAATATTTTCGCACATCACCGCGCCGTGTTCCAATGTCCAGATGAAAAATAATGAGAGCACAGAAATACAATCATGCATGTCATAATTTACTTACTTTCTGAACACATACACATTTTTATTTAAAGCAATAACAAAATAATTGTACTTAACAGAATTAAAACAAAAAAAAAAATTATTGAGTAAATCAAAAAACATGCTTATTTAAAAAAAATTGGTTGCCTGTAAAGTCGGTATACGGGCGAAAGTTTTACGTGACAACGACTTTTTATGTCTGTCTCTCTCGCTCTTAGGCGGGCTAACCATGCCCGAGTGGAAGGGACGCGTGCCTCTCACTCGCTCTCATTGTGAGCGCATAACGTGAGCGGAGCGTAACGCAGTTTCTTGAAGTGTCACCCGGCAAACCAATTTATAAGACGTTGTCACGTCAAAATCTTAATGTGCTACTTTGAATTTGTTCAAAATGCTTCAGCATACATTTCACAAGGATTTATTCGTAATGACAGTTACACTATTTATCAAAATAGTATGTCCTGAGACCACAAAGGATGTAGTCCTATTTAAAATTTAAGACCCAACATCGTGCTTAGTTCCGATGAGCCGTAATATACCACAGTTACCCATATAAATAATGTGTTAAAAGCGCGATGATTTCAAAACCAATATAATTATTGAGATATCCTTCTGAAATTACTTTATTTGTAGTCCGGACAAATAGATAAATGAAAACGCGATTAATGTTATCTCACTGTTACTCGGAGAAAAGAAAGTCGAATACACGATTCGTCAAATACATAATTATACCTTGTGGCGGAGAAGACAGAGTCTGGAAGAGCCATTTTTTATACGCGGAGTCACCTAAAACAAATGATTTTTCCATACAAAAAATGCGCGTTTCAAAAATGGCACCACAGTATCATAAAACAGAAGTACAGCGTGAAGGTGGACGTGTAAAATGAAAAAGGGAATCAAATCAAAACAGTGACTGGTTTGCAAGCTTCGCCTCCGGTTCTCGCCCCCTTTTCTCGGTCGGCTTTTACGACCCATAAGGGAAAAAAAGAAGCTTCTGTGTTTTCTCTTTTGTCCCAAGCTGACGTAGAAGGAATTTAAGTGTCGTAGTCGACAGTAAGAAGAATGTTGTGCAGTGTCAAAAATAGAAAACCTTGAACGTGAAACTATTATGATCTCTTTGTTTACATATTTATTTATTTTAAATTCTGTATCCATTTTTAATTTTATGTAAATATGTAAATTGAAATTATTTGTATCTAGTTATAGACAATGGTAATTTTGTTATTGATAAAATCTTATATATTGGAATGATATTCGTTGGCGCGCACTCGAATGACTTTGAAGATGCGTCTAAAGCAGAATAATTTGATTTAAAGTATAATTAAATTAATATAATGTTTGGCTCGGTGCTGGAATCTCTAACTGGATTATTCGCTAGTATCTGTTTCTTATGAGCGCGTGCCAGCGACTAAAGGACAAACAAATCGTTCTATCACAAAGATTACTGTCTCGTTGCTTTGCTCGGACGCTCCATTTCTAGAGGAACAAAGACAAAAGATAATGACGATAACGAATTTTTAGATATTTTGCTATTGTTGAAAAGTTTTTAAGTGCTTTCATATGGCTACATATCGTATGAAATAAAAATACCTAATTCGAATATACAACGTGGAAGCGACATAGGTACCCGCAATAAATCTTACTACAGGCTATACCCACTAGATCACTATATTATACTTAATGATAATAAAATAACAGTCAATTTAAAAATAAAAAAATCGACATTCCCATACAAATGGCCAATTTATTTTTAGTTCTTTTTAACTGTTATTTTAATTCCATTGTGCAATAGTGATCTAGTATAGCCCTTGGTTCGATTTATGACGTGTATGTCCCTTCCACGTTGTGTAATTATCATACAATAACAAGAGAAAAATTGTATAGTCTTCGTTTTCGGATTATTACGTTAGATAAATACCGAGGGTGATAAAAGAAGACAAGTCCCAGGTCATAGGATTGGCTGTCCGAGCCGAAGCCTAAGGTGCTAAATATGCAATCTGAGGCTTTCTTCATTATCATACAGAGTGTAGTTATTTTTTGTCTTCCTCTGGCAGCAAATGGCTTTTTACGCAAGCGAAGCGGCTGTAAATCACCAGTTTTTTGCCCGGGGATGCAAAAACGTAATTACAATTTGAGGGCGCCACTGGCGTGGTGAGCTAGCAGTTTTAAACGAATTGTAAATACTTGTGTGATTATGATGTATGTAGTTTGCTACCTAATTAGATATAAGTTCGGTTTAATTTGTTTTTCGCGGCGCGGACATTGCAGTAGTTCGGACGCTTTCACCACATTCCACTGAGTTACCAGCAGCCCCCTCCTGGGTGCAGCATTCAGCGGCATATTTACAGGACAATACGCCTATGTATTTTAATTGAATATAAAACGAAGTAAAAGCAAAGTTTTTATTTTCCTAACTCCAGCATGTATCCTTCATAGTCACCTTTTTTTTTAATAGCCTATATAGTGTCCCATTGTTGGGCAAAGGCCTCCCCTTCATATACATAGTCACCTACTACTAATTATTTTCTATACAACGTGGAAGGGACATACCATTCATAAATCAAAAATAAAATTGAAATAACAGTCAGAAAACCGAAAAAGAATCGACATTCCCATACAAATAACCGGCGCGGCTGCACACTATAATATGGAAATGGCAATTTTTTTTATCGTTCTTTTACTGTTACTTTATTTCCATTATACTATAGTGTCCTAGTAAAATACAGCTCGTGGTTCGATTTATTATGGGTCCGCCTCCACGTTGTACGTTACACTAAGATTTTTCGATGTGCTAATATCGATTACAACCGGGACCAAGGCTTTCATGCTTTTAGAAATATGAAAGAGCTCAAGATAAGTGCCAACAGGCACACCATGCAATGACCTAGGATCAGGGCCTACTTGGGTCAATCAACGAAGAATTAATAAATATCGATCCCAATTTTACACATAACTTGTTCTGTAGAATCTGTGTCGCTAACGGTTTTTTAATGACTAACATAAAATACTTTCGGCCAGACGTGTTTTTTGAACACTGTATTTAATTCAGTAACAAACAAAAACTAAACCTTCTGCGTGTAACGGAACAAGTCATGTTTGTGTTGCCAGTTTATTTCTACCATAAGTAAAAGCATAGTAAAAAAATTATATGCTTTTTACTACATACCTAATCGAATAGTGTCAATACAATAACAGAAAATTCCCGTCTGAGAACGGTTGTGTTGTGTTTCTAATTTATATCCACATGTTTTGTTAAAATTCAAAATATTGACAATAGCCAAACAAAAAATTTGTACATAGTGTGAAGAAATAAGAATATTGAAAAACTACCAAATAGTACAATTCTCACTTTCTGGAGCACACTGGAACTGTCATTTCTCCATAATTATTATTATTAAAACAGAATTGACTAATGGCCAAGCCTATTTTGTTAATAAAATACTGATTGCGTTATTTATTTCTTGTTGATATAGAGGTGAAAGTAAATTTACAGCTATGGTTGTCAAAATATACGTAAGTGGTATCTCTGGAAACAAAGAGGTAAGTTTAATATTAGCAAATTCCTGGGTTGGCCGGGTGGTTTTTCACGTCTTTTCCGTAAGCTGATTCACATACGTTTGTTTTCGATTACGTGACTTTCCATATTTCCAGGTGAAAAAGCGACAGCAGCGTGTTTTGATGATATTAGATTCGAAAAACATAAAATATGATGTCATTGACATAACGGAACCAGGAAGGGAGGCGGATAAAGAGTTTATGCAAAACAATGCGAAGTCGAACGGAGGCACCGTCAGCGACCCCAACCCGCGGTCTCCGCTGCCGCCCCAGGTGTTCAACGACGATGAATATTGCGGGGTAAGTGTCACAGCTCCCCTCGCTCATTTGACTCATTTGTGTAGGTAGAAAAATCATGTAGAGTGACTTGTTTTGATACAAGTGTTCCTGATAAGAACTCCTCAAGCATTAGATTTAATGGGGCAAAGATAAAAAGATTAGGCATTGATAATGAATTGTTCATTTGGGATTTTTTTGTTTATAAAAGATAACAAAAACAATTATCAATCAATGCAGTTGTTCTGTACATAAACTTCCTTGTAGTTGTATTTTGTAAACATCTTGCTACAACAACTGTTGTACAATATTGTTTGAAAAGCCAGTTAATTCTCAATTGTTTAAAAATAGTTGATTACTGACAAGCGGTAGGATCTAACAAATTTTGCTATCCTTCGCACATTGAGTGCCAAGAAATCTCACAACAATGCACTTTGTGCTTCCAAAAGGAAACAATGCAATACAACGCCCCACATGCTAGTTTTTGTTAAGCTGGCATATAGGTCCAAGCATCACTTTTAATAAGGATGTTCTGGTATCTATTCCCAGTACTGTTCAAGATTGCTTTGGTTGTGTTGTTAAAATAAAAACTTAGCTGGATATGTGAACTTGTGAGTATTTCGAATTAGTATATACATTTTGTATAGAGCTTTATACATTGCATGCATAAGATGACGAATAAGAGGTCCTAGCGGAAACGACACAATGGGATACAGAGATTTTCTATCAAAAAATAATCACTTAGAGATAAAATAAGTAGATCCGATGAGGAGAGACATACACACAATCAGTTCTTTGCATGCTTCAACATTACCAAGAAATACTTTTCTCTTACATTTGTCTGTGGCATCTGGGAGTTATTTGTTATCTCTTTATTCATAAAACCAATGATACTGTCTCAAATGAGCTGTTGAGTGTTGTCTTGACCCTTCCAATGAAGTAGTCAAGGCTGTGACTCATCTGCTAGTCATGACTAAGAGAATCCTTTCATTAGTACTGTTATAAAGCATGTTTCTGTACCTGTTTATACCTGCAATCAACTTTATAATGTTGCCATCTCCCATGTATTTTCCAAATTTATTATAAATAAATACAGGCAACTCACACAGATTGAGCTAGCCCCAAAGTAAGATCGAGACTTGTGTTATGGGATACTAATTCAACGGTACTATAATTTTTATAACCACCCATTGTATAGATATACATCCAAGACCCAGGAACAGGGTTATTCCTTTCTAGATGGCATAGGAGATAACCAAATGCTCAAAACAAAAAAATCAGGCAACAACAGCATTCCCAAGGTGTGAATGTTATGTATATGCATGAGAACATAATTGATGTCAGGAGAAGGGCAGACGTAAAATGATACTCAAATCATTGTATTGATTGGATTTTTCTTTTTCACTTTTTACAGTCTCCTTAAAAAAAGATATGAATTAAATTACATTATAATTGAAATATTATTATAATTTTTTATTTATTTTTGTTTCAGGACTATGACCAGTTTGACTTGGCCAATGAAATAGACACACTGGAAGTGTTCTTGAAAGTAGAAGTACCGCCCGAGGAGCCGCCTCAAGCTGAAAATGACAAGGTTTGTTACTTGTCTATCATGTTATAAGGATAAGTTTATAAAACAGTGCTTCATTAACCTGACCGTTAGCGAAATAATATTTGCCTTGCTAAATTAGTTTGATGGAATAAAAAAATAATGGCTCATTTCAATTTATTTCTTATACATATCTGTGAAAAGTGTATTTATAATGGCATTTAAAGATTTTTATAATAATTAACTTCGAAATTACTTATATTTTCAGGCTGTAAATGGTGATGTAGCAAACGGAGAGGGTAAACACTCTAAAGAAAACTCGGAAGAGCGGGAAACAGAAAAGGGAGCGTCGAAAGAGGGTACGCCTGCAAAAGAGGGTACACCTGCAAAAGAGGGTACACCTGCAAAAGAGGGTACACCTGCAAAAGAGGGTACACCTGCAAAAGAGGGTACACCTGCAAAAGAAGGCACACCTGCAAAAGAGGGAACGCCTGCGAAAGAGGGTACACCTGCAAAGGAGGGCACTCCCGCTAAAGAAGGCACGCCAGCAAAGAGCAAGACTCCTTCGAGAGAAGCTACGCCGGCAGGCGACGCCGCTTCCAAAGAGGGCTCCCCTGACAAAGTAACGACTGACAAGGAAGAATCTCCCGCGAAAGAAACCTCGCCCGAAAGGCAAAAATCCGTAGAAAAGCAAGGATCACCACCGAAAAACGACGACAAAGTAGGATCTAAACAAGCTTCCAAAGAAAACTCCCCCGAAAAAGATGAATCTGTTAACGAAAACGGCACAGTCAGCTCTCGCGAGCAATCTGAGGAAAAAGAGGCGACGGAGCGGACAAAAGAGAACCCCTCGGAGGCTCTGATCCAGAGTGAGCAGGCGGCCTCCGCTGAATGAACCACGACTGACACTGCTTCTCAGCTCAAAGCATTACTAGCACTAAGCGAGCTATCATTAAGTCTGTTCTGTTATTTATGTGCATCATTCACTTCTTTGGCATGAATAGTCAGTGTAAATAACGCAAAGAGGTATTTGTTGAGAACTATGTTATGTGGCGATGTATAGTGTTTTCCATGAAGTGGCCTATTATCATAAATCATTAGAATTAATCAATTTTTACGAGGTTCCAGATTAAGATTTCTATTTAACATTTTTATCCTTCATTAAGGCTTTGTATTATTCTATTTTAAAGTATTAATAATCATTTTTTATTTTACAAATTAATCAATTTTGGCATATACACAACTTATTTTTAATGAAATAAGATTTATTTATTGAGGTATTAATTTAAGAGTATTGAGTGGGCCCATTTTTGTTATTCAATTATTATTGCGTATAATGATAGTTTATCTGCCATGTTATGTCCACACGTGCTATAGATGTAACATTTTAATCTCAGAATAACATAAATGGGCCTAGAGACTGTTCAGAGTTGCCATAGTTATAGCTTTATAGCAAGAGCATTGTTAACCACTTGGCGGAAGAAAGACATGGAAAGCACTCCACCGACGAGTGTGGCTCTATGGCGCGATCATATCACTCATACATTTGTATGGAGCCATTTACAGCAATCCAGTAGACTTACCGAGTCTTAACATACGTTATTATCACGTCCTTATCTTTTACGAGATAGACAGTCATATACGGCATGCTGTAAAGCTGCAATTATAGCACTGAAACGTCCGCGTTGTGAGATTGCACGGCTTTCGGTTGTACCCTATTTGTGACGAGATTTACTTCATTATTTGATGTTAAAGACAATTTTTTATTTTAACTAATTTTCATACGAATTATATAAAATTATATAAAGTTTTGTATTTTATTTGTTATGGCTCAAATTGCATAGCAAACTTAACTGGTGAGTGCCGAATTCTGAAAGAGATGGAAGAAAAGCGAGCTATGTTCCAGTACTATGTCAGATGCATTTAGGCAGCCTGAAAAATCAGACACCAGTGTTGGCCACTTACACACACGAATAACAAAAAAGTATGCTGGTAGTTTATTTCCTCCACGTAATCCATGACACGAGCTGCTTCTCTCCCCGTGCAGGGATTGTCGTTCAAGTTGATCAAATGAGCAGGCTATTCTAGATTCCCTTTTTTCATGAAGCATGGTCAATTTATGCTAAAAGTCATTTTAGATAGGAGCGCAGCGGAGAGGATTTTTTATGTCACTATAGTCAACTATTAGCATAAATTGCAAAACGCAAGTATGCTCGCGCGCGACGTGACACGGCGCGAGCATTTTGTCATGTTTTAACGTTTAAACACTTTCGGCTCATGGTAATACGGTAATATTTTCTATTGAGTTAGTAAATTGCTCGGGCGTTTTTCCTCTGTCAACTGACAAAACGTATTTGAAATTGCATGTTTGCATGTATACTTGTGATTATTACAATCACCAAATTACCTTTGTGCTCACAATGGGGTAATGAAGTAATGAGCTCTATCGTCTACCATCAAAAACATGACTCATTGGAATAATGTTTGTTTATTTATTGACAGAACTTAAGCATTTTCGATATTAAAAATATTTTATCATACAGGTTGTAATTTAAAAATCGATTCTCGTGAATTTTTTCGAGTAGGTTCTATAAAATGCTGGAGCCCTTGGCATTTTAAGGTGCGTGGTAAACATTATTAAGTTTTAAGACAGAGTCTCGAGGTCTACCGCGCACAAAGCTATTAGTACCTATATTTAATGAGGAAGAGTACTTAGATGAGAAAATGAAAAGATAGTAAGGAGAGATAAGAAATAATAAAATCTCTAAAAAATAGTTAACACTTTTATTAGCAAACTTCTTTGTATGTCTTTTGTACTAAGGTCTTAGGAAGAATTCTACAAAAATAAATTATAAGTATAAAAATAAACCGCCATTCTAGAGGTACATTCTCTCGAAATGGTAAGCTTCAACAGCTAAGATCGCGCTCAGTATTTTCGCTTAAAACATCGAATAAAAAACCTGTTATAAGCGAAAAAGTATTTATTCGAGTAGGTACTTTGAGCAAATAAATTTTCTTAAACTTTTAACTTACAGTTAAATAAATATGGAATAACACGATATAAAATCTATAATGGAAATGTAAACAGGTCACTATCGTACACTACGATTCTAAATAGCCTCTTCATATACTTTTTTTGGTGACTGGTGAGGGGGGGTTGCTGAAGTCGCGGAGCAGGGCGTCGCCGGCGCGGTTCATGTTAAGTTCGGCCTCCATGTGCTCGTCCAGCAGGGAGGCCTGGATGTTCTTGTCGATGCCCAGGGGTTGCCGTGAGTTCTTGAATTCCTCGATGAGGCTGAGGTTTCTTTTGATGCCGTCGACGAGTCTGACCACGGAGTGCTCGCCCATGGCCGCGCCCTCCTGCAGCTTGGAGCCGGCGATCCTGGCCATGGGCGAGTCCCGCACGTCGGTGAGCAGCTGCAGGCTCCACTGCTTGAGGTTGCCGAGGATGGTGACGGGGCCCTCGTACTCGTTGGGCACGATGCCGTCCACCTCCGACTCGAAGAACGACAGCAGGGGGAACCAGATCCGAGTCCTGGAACAACAGAAAAGCCGCATTGTTATTAGACTTACGTGTACTAAAAACAATAAAACCGTTTTCTCCTCATCTTAACCAATTCTCAGTTGCATCTATAGCAGCCTAGCTTCGGAGCCTTAGTACTTCACATATCAAAATGATCTAAAGTAGAACTGAAAATAAAAACTCTTCCGATTCACGAAGAACCTTGCCTTTCGGCTTTTTTTTCTTACGATGATGGTCACCCAAACATGCCAAATTTTCTTGCTTATTCCCTTTTATTTTCCAATGCAATTGAGAACTATAAATTGGTTTAGCTAGCTTTATCAATCGGCCGCCTGCCTGCTATTTACAACTCTAGTAAAATCTCAATCCAACAAGTACGGGGTCTATGTAGGGTACAAGAATATTCAGTACACAAGTCATAAGTTTATATAGCATACATATTTGGAGTCTGCTCTGTATGTCAAATCCCTCCATAGTTTTCCATCATTTACCTAATTCAATAACTGGGAAAAAAGAAGACAATTTAAATACCTCGAGGAGTCGTTCTGCATGAGCGCCTGGTTGTTGCTCAGCGTGTGGTAGTAGAGGAACAGGCGCGAGGTGATGTAGAACGCGATGAACACGTCGATGGAGTAGTGCTCGTGCGCCGCGAGGATGAAGAAGATGCCGAACATGTTCATCACCCACGTCAGGATGTGCAGCAGGTACAGGCTGCGAGACGTGTCTGGAACAAGTTAAGTTTGGTTTATTTATTTATTTGTTTTATTGCTGTGTGTTTTCCGGCAGAGTAGAATAGGGCCACTCCAACTCCTCCCGTGGATGTCGTTGAAGGCGACTTAGTAAATAGAAGCTAAACAAAGCTTATAAACATCAATGTGGCCTCTTCAACCCGTCTGGCCAGCGTGGAGTGTAGGCCAAGTCCTCTGGCAGCTCTGGCCAAGGCTTTGGTAGTACAGAGATGGTCGTGCTCCTGCAGTGGAGACAAAAGACTTGATATAAAAGGGGGACTTGACATAAGTGCAACCCTACCTCATCACGTAGCAAAATGTGACATATTATGTAGGGTGTTGCATATAAAAGATATGTCTTAATGTACAGGGTTGCCTGGGCCTAACCTGGAGCATTTTGTACAGTCAGCAAAAAAGTGATGATAAATAAATAAATATATAGGGACAAATAACAATAATTGAGCTAGCCCCAAAGTAAGTTCGAAACTTGTGTTATGGAATACTAACTTAACGATACTATAATTTATAACAAATACATATAGACATAAACATCCAAGACCCAGGACGAATTGACAAAGGCCATTTTCCAACTTGCCCTGACCGGGGATCGAACCCGGGACCTCTGGGTGGCGGACTAGCATGGTGACCACTACGCCACAGAGGTCGTCATGATGGAAGTCTATGATGATGATGATTTATTTGTTTACCAATTTATGAACCCGGAAAATTTATACAGGGAATTCATTAAATAAAAGTTGTACAAAGGTACTTTTGAGATAAGTATCTCAAAAGAGATCTCTTCCAGTAAGGCTATAAGAGGTGCTTATGTAAGAGAGGCATACAGGCGTAAATTTACATAAAACTACAAATAAACATACTTATACATATTACATATATACTCAAATAAATACATATGTCTATCTAGAAGTAAATATAATGAATACCTAATCAACAATATAGGTGACAATTAAGATGATTCCTAAAAATAATTTAGGGCCAACCGTAAATCACATTACACGTTACGGTGGGACGAGCAGTCGAGTTAGTCAAAGAAGCTTGAGGGTGGTTCGGCTGGGAGTAGCTTCAAGCCCCTCTAGATCGGTAATTTTGGAAATCTTTGGGAGATGCCTATGTCCAGCAGTGGACGTTATGCGGCTGTAATGAAGAGCTAACATCTCGCATTGTATATTTTTTCTTGTTGCGTATCAGAGTATCAGTTGACAGATAGGTAGGTATTATTTAATGTTATCTCAATGACAATAGCGATTATTGATTTGTAAAACAAAGCGACAGGGTGTCATAATAGTCATTAAATATGTACCTGAACAAAGTGGTACTTAACCGCTTGTTTTGAACGTCAATGTGACACACCTACCTACCCACAATTATCATCATCCTAATTTGTCCGTATATATTGTTACGAAACTGGGTTCGAGATTTGGAGAAAAACGCCAAAGTTCGTATGAGGGTTTTTATTCACTACGGAACCCAAAGGTTGACACGTGAAGATGGTCTTCCTGATGTCCAAGTCCAAGTCGCGTAGCAGCTGAGGTCCAGGTATCTCGCCAAAGTAGTCGCAGGTACTTCCACTTGTCGCACTTAGGTAGGTTTCCTCCGCTTCGGTTCGCTTCGAAGTTATCGCTTTCGTAGCTCGTACTGAACTGGCGGGACGCGCACTCGATCGCCTTTTTATATGCGCCGATACAGATGTCTACACTTTTCTTGAATATTCTCATTACTTGACGAATGTATTTCGATTGACGGGAAACATCGAGACGCCGGTATGTATGTGTGAGTGCGACTGAGCCGACGACCATTCAAAGAACTCTAGCCTTTATGCTGTAAGAATATAAGGCCTAGTTTCGCTTGCATTATCCTGACGTCTTTCTATACGATTCCACTCGCGAACATTCCGAGTCTATCTCGCCAGCAGAGTTCTTACTCGCGAATATTCTACATCTATCTCGTTCGCGACACTGCCCCCTTCTTAAAGACGCGCGTCCCGAGCGTCACTATTGCTGCCATGATAACGTGCTAGACGGTCTATGTGCACCACTTTGAGTGCCCCTCTTGGTTGACGTTGGATCCGATAGGTCACGTCGTTTATTCGCGTAATGATCTTGTATGGGCCTTCCCATCTCGTTTGTAATTTCGGTGATTTTCCTTTCCGGCGAATCGGGTTATGAAGCCATACTAAGACTCCTTCTTCAAAGCCACGTGAGTTCGCTCTTCGGTCATATCTAGTTTTCATGTTTTCACTTGCTTGTAAACCATTTTCGCGAACTAAGTCATAGATGTTCTATATTCGCTCTCGAAGATTGAAGACGTAGTCTGGCACAGTGCATGGGTCTTCTGGTGGCCTCGCCGTTAGGAGATCCACAGGTAATCTAAGTTCTCTGCCGAAATTCACCTGAGCTGGGGTAAGTTTTGTGCTTTCATGCTCCGATGTCCTATAAGCTAGGAGAAAAAGCGGTATGTATTTGTCCCAGTCTTTCTGATGTTTGTCAACCAGTTTCGCTAGATGTCTCTCCAGAGTCTGGTTAAATCTCTCCACCATGCCATCAGACTGAGGGTGATATGGAGTGGTCCTCGTTTTATGAATCCCCAGAAGTTTGCAGATTTCTTGAAATAGTTGCGACTCGAAGTTTCTTCCTTGATCTGAGTGGATTTCTAGTGGTACACCAAACCGGCAGATTACTTCCTCAACCAACTTGAAGGCTACCGTTGAAGCTTCTTGGTTAGGTATAGCAAATACTTCTGGCCACTTGCTAAAATAGTCCATGACAACCATGAAGTACTTATTTCCTGATTCAGTTACAGGGAATGGTCCGGCAATGTCTACTGCAATCCGTTCCCAGGGCGCGCCGACATTGTACAGCTGTAGACTTCCTCGAGTTCTTGTTGACGGGCCTTTCACGGCTGCACAAGTTGTACATTTACGACACCAATCCTGAACATCTTCCCGACAATTCAGCCAGTAAAACCGTTCCCGAATCTTTGTTAACGTTCTCTTAACGCCTAGATGGCCACCTGTTACACCATCATGTACTTCACGGAGAACGTCTTTCACTCTGTCTCTTGGAACAACAACCTGTAGGTGAAACTCTTTGCCGTTTGGTTTCTCCCATTTACGGTAAAGTATTCCATTCTGCAGGATAAAACTGTCCCATTGAGCCCAATACGCTTTGGTGGTGGGGCTCGTAGGTGCAACTTCTGCCCATCTAGGTTTGTCAGCACTACGTTCTTTCCATGCGATTCCACTCGCGAACATTCCGAGTCTATCTCGCCAGCAGAGTTCTTACTCGCGAATATTCTACATTTATCTCGTTCGCGACAATATTTATTGATTTATTATCCTCACATATTCCTGGTTGTATCCTCAGCGGCAACGCTTCAGAGCCCGGGGTCCGATACCTATTAACTTAGGTGATTTGACAAGGTTACTGTTTTATACAGAGCGACTGCCGTCTGACCTCCAGGGTCTGACCCAAAGGGTAGACCAGAACCAATCTTTGGACACTTACCTACAATACATATAGCTAAAATTCATTAATGTTATATTGAAAAAAAAACATTGTGTAAGTGAAACTCTTCTATTTTCAAATGTGTTTTTAAGCTATTGCATAGCTTCTATCGCGGGCCTTGAGCGCGGGGAGCGAATCCAGAAATTCCGTAACGAAAAAACCTCACGCTCTCCCCACTCCGCCTACCATGTAGGTTGCCGCTTCGTCTCCGTCGTCCGTTTGCGACGTTGCCCGTCCTTCCTTGTTTGCAATAGCTTTACCGCGGCAGTCCCCGAGTGCCACACGTCTTTTTTTTAGTTTAATGTAAGTTAAGAAAGAGCAGGTCTGTCTGGCACAAGCATTATTTGCTTAATAGGCAGCCCTCACAATTATGTTTGTAAACACAACTTTTTGTTAACGAAATAAACATATTTTTATTTTATTTAAAATGTGCCTTCCAAAGTACATTTTATGCCTATTGTGGCCACCCATCCAAGTTCGGACCACGCCCGGTGTTGCTTCACTTGCGAAAGCTCTAGTAAGGCGCACTTCCGTCGGGCCACCGACCTCCTCCGCTATTCGATAAAATTACATTATGTCAATCAAGTTTTTTACGGACAAATCCACACAGCTTGAGCTAGCCCTAAAGACTTGTGTTATGCGATACTAACTCAACGCTAAAACTAAACTATTTCATAACAAATACATATACCTACAACGTGGAAAGGACAAACCCTTGAAAAATGAAACCAATGGCTATACAATATCACTATAGTATAACCTTATACCTTTAAACGAGCAATTCTTGTATGTATATATGTATATTTATTTATAAATTTCTGTGATCTCGAAAACGGCTCTAACGATTTCGCTGAAAATTTGTATATAGGGGTTTTCGGGGGTAAACTATCGATCTAGATTAGTTTTATGTTTGGGAAAACGCGTGTTTTCGAGTTTTCATGCATTTTTCTTTCCACGCAGAATAAGGTCGCTAATTTCGTCGCGCCGCGACCGCCTTGATTTAGCTCAGTGGTTAAGGATAGCGACCGCTAGAAAGAGTGTTACGGGTTCGAATCCCACTCGGTGACTTACTTTTGTTTTTTTTTATGTTTAAGTTTATATGTTTTTTTAATATTTTGCATTGTTTTTAGACAAGTTAAAAAAAAAATTGTTAATGTTTGAGATGTAACCGAGCAAAGCTCGGTCGCCCAGGTACTGAAATTAAAATAACAGTCAAATACTAAAAAACATTTCGACACTTCTATACCACTCTGGGCAGCCGCCCGGGCCGTTACTTTTCTATCATTGTACTATAGTGATCTAGACTGTAGCCCGTCCGTGGTACGATTTATTACGGGTGTTTCTTCCACGTTGAATATATGTATGTATGTAGATAAACATCCATGATAAACAAATGCGCACCAATTTTGTCATCAGGCGTTACTTTCACATGCGTTTTCTAAGCAGCGCGTTCAAGTAAAGGTCGGTCGTTTCTGGGACGCGCTGCATACAACATACAAGTGGTTACATTGCCCGTTGCCGGAGGTTGTTATATAATCGGCGGTCGGTGTGCTAAGAGCGTTTAGTAGTGCCTTTGCTATATGTTTAGTGGTCGAGAGTAATAAATAACACGTAATAGAACCAGATCTACTTGCCGTGAGATGACGGCAGAGTAGAATAAGTATGGGTGTCGTTAGAGGCGACTAAGAGAGGTCATCATCATCATTTCAGTCGCATAACGTCCACTGCTGGACATAGGCCTCTTCCAAGAATCTCCAAAAAGACCGATCTACTTGTGTCCAGCACCTTCCAGCCACCTTGGTTAGGTCGTCAGATTACCTTGTGGTGTGTCCTACGCTTCTCTTGCCAGTACATGATCGCCATTCGAGAACCTTTTTGCCCCATCGCCCATAGGTTCGTCGCGCTATGTGTCTCACCCACTGCCATTTCAACGAGCTAATCCGCGGGGCTATACCAGTGACTTTAGTTCTACGAATTTCCTCATTTCTGATTCGATCACGTAGAGAAACATCGAGCATAGCCCTTTCCATGGCGCGTTGCAGGACCTTGAGTCTAGCTAAGGTATAAGCTCTTTGCCAGGCAAATAAAAAAAAACCCTGACTTTTAAGCGTTTACCCTCCATAACATATAAACGGCTGAATCGATTTGAAGAGCGATATCTAGTGATGGGTAGCGAAACGATCCTTAGCGTAGGTCAAAGGTCACGAAAATTCGTGGGAAAACGAGACCCTTTGTGCTCAAGTCTTACGTGCACTTGGCTGGTTTTTTTTTAAATCTTATCCTTTTTGATCCTACAAACTAGGCCTTCAGCCGCATTTTCACGTCAGAAGTTCAATAGAATCTACGCATGTATTAAAATTAATTACTTATTTATTACTTTTCAAGGAAATAATTAACTTCCGATTAAGCATCTAATCCGTAACCCGTAATAGATTACTGTAGTATAATGAAATTAAATAAATCGTCAAAAACTAAAAAAAAAATCGTCATTTCGAATTGCCCGGGCAATTTGTATGGGAATGTCGATTTTTTTTTTGTTATTTGACTGTTATTTTATTATTATTATAATTTTATGATCTAGTATATAACCTGTGGTTCGAATTATTACGTATGTCCCTTCCACGTTGTATATTTATTTATTGAACAATTTCGTGTTTGAGGAAAGTTTTCTGAAAGTTCAACAATTCTCTTGACATTTGAATAGTAACAAAAACGTTCTTAAATATAATATAGTTGCAGCAGAAGCGTAGCGTACCTTGGCGGGGCCCCGTATAAAAATTTGTTTGGGGGCCCTTAGGAAGGGTAAAGATTTTTTAAAAAAGAAAAAATGTTTGCATAGAATTAAAAGAAATATTTATTCATCATAATTATCTATCTGTCACATTTTTAAAAACAATTCAAATTAAATATTAACTCTCCTTGCCTTTTTTTCGGCAAACTGATTAATTTAATCATTCAAAGTTGATGATGACTTTAGTTTTTCTAAAGTTTCTGCCTCTATGGACAATAGTGACAGGTCTGATAGGCGTTCCTGTCCCACAGAAGTTCTTAAATATTTTTTTATTTGGACGCCTTTACTCTATCTGTATACACTCACACCAATGCAAAGCTCGGTTCGCGCCTCGTAAATGACTTAAACGGGGAAATCCCGCAGCCAGCTTTAAAACCGATGTAGGGTGTTGCCAACTTTTGAACGCACGGTTTACTCGGGAAAAAAGAAATTGCTTATTCGTACTTTTCTCATTCTGAAATTTAAAAAATTTGGGAAGTTTTTATTAATTTTTGCTTACGCACCTTGGGGGCCCCCGTAGGCCGGGGGCCCCGTATAATTGATACGGCAGATACGGCGGTAGCTACGCCCCTGAGTTGCAGTCTCCCACGAACCATGCCATAATAGCATGCAGACTGGCCGGAGTCACATTTCCACGTCCGTTGATTGACGCAATGAGCTGGTCATCGACACATAAATATAATTTGTCCATATTCAGCAAGTGTAGGAGCAAAACGAAAAGTAAATATAATTTTACAAAACCGAAAACCGACTTTACTTACAAACTACACAACCGATTTTGATGAAATTTCGATGGGACCACTTGACAAGTATATTTCAAACAAAAGATTTTTTTTCAGATCGGTCCAAGCATCTTCGATTAATCGGAAAATTATTGTTTGAAAGAGCATACTTTCAAGTGGTCCCGAAGAAGTCGGTTTTTGAGGTTTGAACAATTATGAAAATAATTTTTTTTTTTTTATTTTTATAAAACTTTATTGTTCCAAAGTACAAATATACTTTTAACAAATGGCGGACTTAATGCTAAAAGCATTTTCTCCCAGTCAACCATAGGGATAAACAGAAAAAATTATGCGGCACAAAAAGCAATACAATATACTTACACATATAAAATAATACAATATAATATACAACTACATTCTATACCTATGATATATAAATATCACAATAAATATCTACTTACAATACACACATATACATTTACTTATACTAACATATAAATAGTTAAGAAGAGAAGAACCAAATAACAATGACTTTATAAAGGAAGGGAGTTTAAGAGGTGGGCGTGAACTTTTCTTTTAAACGAGAATTTGGTAGAAATTTCTCTGATGTCAACGGGTAAAGCATTCCAGAGCCGTGAGGCTTGAAGAGAAAAAGAGTTAGACATAAAATTTGTCCGGAAAAGGGGGATAAAGAGCTGACGTGTCTCATTAGAACGAAGTTGACGATCATGAGTATCGGACAGATAATTAAATTTACATTTTAGATATTCAGGGTAGTCAGGATTTGTGAGAATTGAAAAAAGAGTACATAGTAATCGAAGTTCCCTACGTTGGCGGATAGGAAGCCAATTAAGTTCAGAACGAAAGGTAGACACGTGATCATATTTTCGAAGACAGAAGATAAAACGAATACAGTTATTAAAGAGTCGATCAAGTTTATTCAGAAGATCTACATTGAGGTCGGGAAAACACACATCAGTATAGTCAAAGATAGGAAGAATTAAAGACTGGACAAGTAAGATCTTTGTTTTAACAGGTAGAAAATTTCTGAGGCGATTTAATTGTTGAAGACTAAGAGTGATGGTTTGACTAATTGCAGTTATGTGAGTGGTCCAGCTAAGGGTGGAGTCGATTTGTAACCCAAGATTCTTCACGGAGTTGCAATAAGGGATAATATTATTGTTAAAAGTTACTGGTTGGATTAATTCAGTGTCAATTTGAGCAACTTGCCTCGAGCTACCCACGATTATAGCCTGACACTTAGAGGGGTTAACTTTAATTCCAAAGTTGTCAGACCAAGATAGAATTGAAGATAAAGCAGAATTTATGGTAGCTACACACGTGTTAATATCATCTACTGGTGCCTGAGCATAAATTTGGAGATCGTCAGCATAAAAATGGTAAGAGCAGCCAATCGTAGAAGAGAGAAGATTAATAAAGAGAGAAAAAAGCAAGGGTGATAAAATACCTCCTTGTGGTACACCTAAAGAAAGGTTTTTCCAGTCCGACAGGTCACGGTCTAAACGAACCGATTGCTGTCGGTCACGTAAATATGCTGAAAACCAATCCACCACTGAGGATGAGAACTGCAGATGATTAAGTATGGCCAGGAGAATGTCGTGATCAACCATATTGAAAGCATTAGAGAAATCGATGAGAACAAGTATGGTGACCAACGTATTCTCCATGCCCAATCTAATATCCTCGGTGACTTTAAGGAGAGCAGTAGCAGTGCTGTGGCCAGGGCGAAAACCAGACTGTAGAGGAGTAAGAAGAGAGTTAGAAAAAATAAAGGAAGAAACTTGAGCGTGCACTACAGCTTCAAGAATTTTGGAAAGGAAGGGGAGTATAGAGATTGGCCTGAAATTGTTTAAGGATTGAGGAGATGTAACTTTAGGGAGTGGGATAACAAACGCTTTACGCCAAAGAGAAGGAAAGGTACTAGTAACCAGGGAGAAATTAATAATGTGCGATAGAATAGGCAAAATTATAGGCAAGATATTTACGATCATTTGTCTACTTACGTCATCAAATCCTACCGCTTTCGACTTGATGGACATTATAATTTTGCGTAATTCATCCTCAGTGGCAGGAGAAAAAGAAAAGGGTTCGATTTGAGGCTTGGCCATGGAAGTTATACTAGTAATAGTAGCAGCTTTCACTGCGGGATCAAGAGAACTTGTAGAATTAAAATGATCATTGAAATCATTCGGCGAGAAAGTAGGAGTAGAAAAGGAATCAGATTTACTTTTAGCAAGACCTAAGGAACGAAGAAACTTCCAAATATCAGCCGACGAAGACTGGGTAAGGTTATCGGAGAAATATTTACGTTTAGCTGCTCTTACGAAATTGTTGCAACGATTGCGAGCAACTTTGTATGCAGCCCAATTATCATCCGTTCTTGCTCGCTTAAAAATACGGAATGCCCGATCTCTCTTAGTCATCGCCATACGAACACCTCTTGTGATCCACGGAGAAGGTGGGCGCTTAACTTTAACAGCTTTTAAAGGGGCATGCCTATCATAAAGTGTTATAATAGTTGTATTAAAAATTGACACCTTATCTTCAATAGTCGTAGCCTCCAATATCGCTGAGAAATCCAGCCCAGATGCATCACTCATCAATCTTTCATGATCTATTTTAGCCATACTACGTGTAAAAACAATCTTGGGTTTAACCTTTGCAGATCTTAATTTATAAGACACGTACAATAAGTCGTGCTTAGAAAAGGCGGGTGCTGGTGTCTGTCCGTACTTAACGACAAGACTTGGGGAAGAAGTAAGAATCAAGTCAAGCCAAGTATCATCAGTATAAAGGTTGACATGAGTAGGCTCCAAAGGCAAAACGGAAAGATTGACTGACTTAAGTATATTAAGAAGTCTATGGGAGCGTGAATCATCACTGACAGCAAGGTTTGTATTGAAATCACCCATGACTATGTGATGTGTGTAGTCCGAACAGAGAGAATCAAGAGTAGCCTCAACTTGAGGAAAATAATTAACATCAGGAGGGCAATAGACAACACCAAGAAGTGCTTTAACACCGTTGACAGAAATTTCTAGAAAAATATATTGAGCAGCACTTGAATGCACCGGGGGTGAAGATATTAAAATTTTGTAGGGAATGTGACTGCGTAAATAAATTGCAACCCCTCCACCACGCATATCTTCCCGATCATTTCGAATTAAAACATACCCTGGAATGGAGTACAAAACGGAGGATAAAGACGGTTTAAGCCAACTTTCAGACACAAGTATGGCGTCAAAAATGGGAATTGAAAAGGTATCGAGTAGATCGGTATGATGGGCTGGAATACTTTGTGCATTCAAGTGACAAGCGTTGAAATTAAAAGAAGTACCCGACATACACTTGTTCAAAAATTGATGTAAAGTTTCTGGTTCATGAAATGAGTCATCATCATCAGTAGAAATGCAAGAATAGAATGAATCATTGTCAGACATAACAATATATAAGTTTAAATATAAATGAATACAATAAATATAAAAATAATAATAATATAAAAACTAAAAGTTACCTATCTGCATGTCCTGCCGGTTGCCGGTGATTAATAAACAAAACGCAGAAAAAAAATAACATCAGGCAAAAAGACTGATGGCCAGAGCAGTAACTAAACAATAACTACTATGACAGGTGCAAAATGAGATTTTTGACATTGACAGTATTTGACAACACAAACAAATTTGACAATTAAATTATGTGGAGTAAAAATGGAGTGAAAATTATAACAATAAAATATTTTGCCACCTGCATATCGAAATAAAAATATAACTATAAGGTAGGCAAAAGTGCTACAAAAAGGTGGCATTCACCAATAGAAAAAAAAGGACATGTACTGCCTGGCTCATCAATGAAAAGAACTACAGCTCATTTCTTCATCCTGGCAGATCGTTTAGGCCTTCCTCGTTGTTCCGGAGAGTTGAGTGCAGTCGCCGGGGCTGCCGATGAAGACGCCGCACCGGACTCCTGATCCGAAGTCACCAGAGGCACGTCCTGCTCCGACTGAGGCAGGCTGTTCAAATCAGCCTCGCAGAAAAGACGCTGCAGCGACCCGTCCCGCATTTTGATAATGACGACGCCATTGGATGTCCAACAGCGCCTCATCCCATACTTCTTACGCGCCTGGACGAACACAGCCTGTCGCTGCCGCGTCAGGAACTCGGCGACACTGTAAGGGGATCCCTTAAAGGCAGTTTTTTTCTCCCAGACCGCTGCTTTGTTGCGTAAATCCGAGAATCTGATCAACACAGGCCTACATTTTTCCTCGGAGATCCTCCCAATACGATGGCATACAGTCAAATTCTCAGGTTGTATGGCACTCAAGCCCAACTTCTCATGAAAAATACTGCATACAAATTGAGCTAGCCCACTCTTGACATCCTCTGACACACCGCTGATAAGGAGATTTTTCCTGCGATGCCGCGCTTCCATGTGTTCAACAGAGGTCGTTAGTGCTGTGATCTGCTGGAAAAGGAGTGACACCATGTCGAAGACTTCCTTTTTAAAGGCGCCATACTGCTCTTCAAGGCTCAAGACGATGCTGCTGGACGGAGCGGACTTGAGTTGGGACTCAAAGTCACCCATCTTCTTAGACATAAGAGTCATCAATGCTCTTTGCCCTTCAAGAACTGCTTCATAATTTGCCATTTCAGTGACTACCAAAGATGTTTAATAAGAAAAATATTAAAGAAATTGTTATTTTGTGTGGGTGAAGTGTGGCAGGCAGGACAAAACAGTGAAAATTCCACTTATCTCATTGATCCAGTGTAATTGATTATATCAGTTGGTTTAACACCTCAAAGTCTTCAAAATTATAGAGTTTTGACAACACTGTAAGTATTTTTATGATTTTAAATTAAATTAAATCACAGAGATCAGTGTTTACTTATTTCACTACTACCGCCGAAAAAAAAAAAATAATGACCGTTAGTATTTTTTTTCTTGCTATTGTGGCTTTTGACCGACCTAGAGTAGCCTGCAGCCAGCGCTTTCCAGCGAACCTGGTCATTTTAGAAATCTTTGGGAGAGGCCTATGTCAAGCAGTGGACGGCCTATGTCCAGCAGTGGCGGCTGAAATGATGATGATGATGGTGGCTTTTGGATCATGCAAGCCAACTTCAGGTACTGTCTGCCCCATAATTAAAGGGATAAATACGCAATAGCCACCGCGAAGACTAAGCTTACTGGCGACCAGCCAATATTTATTACCATAACAGCTTATTCAAGTTCCTCAATTAAATACATTATAAATGCGAATGATTTATGAGCTTGCTGACTTGCTCACTTGTTTTATCTTATTTTACGTCAAATTAGAGCAGAGTGGCTGCTCTGGCCAAGTATGGCTATAGTAGTACAGAGAGGGTCGTGCTCCTGCAGTGGATAACAAAAAGATCTGATGATGATGTTGATGAAGAGCAGATTGACGTTGTTACATCCAGTTAGCTACTTTAGATTTTAATCTAAAGTTCGTTTTTGAGCACGATATATGCATGTAACTTAAGTATATTTCAGTTAAAACAAAGTTAATATTGTTATGTTTACAGTCTAAAGTGAAAACGTGAAGCTTTCGTCACACATTTGCCAAAAGTGGCAAATTTTCGCAAATGTGCAAAGCTCTACGTTCTCACTTTAAACAGTAGTTCATTAAAAAGTTTGAAGGATTATCTAGGGCATTACGAGACCAAAATTTAAAATTATATCTTCGTTTTCTTTGAAATAATTTATTTCAAATAGGGGCAGCATTGGCCCGTGAAAAAATCATGTAACCCCTTAAATAATATAGTAAGACGAACATCCGCCAAGCTGCAATGTTTTTTTTGGTCCGAAACACCGAAATGACAGAGGAATTGTAAAGACTTAGTCAATTTATGGACATTGGCCGAAGTCCAGAAACTCATCGTGGACTTAGAGAGTATTGAATTTACTCTACTTTAGCTTGGTCCAAAACAAATGTGGAGCAGAATAGATAATTCGTCGTACAATGTAAACATTGGTGTGCTACGTCATCACAACATTGTTAGCTGGAAAGTGACGCGCAAATAACATTAAAACGTCTTTATCTCTCTGTACACATGTTAAGTGTGTAAATAACAAATTAACAAATAAATTATATATGGATTGTTTATTTTTGAATACGGCGGACGGAAGAAACGTACATAAAAATAAACTGACAAAGCCAAAAATAGTTTCTGCGTTTCTTTTCAGCGGTGGTAGTTCTGGAACACTTTATCGTTAGCTTTTCTTTAATCATCCATCATCATCCAAACGTATTCCCGGTTGTATCCTCAGCGGTGACGCTTCAGAGCCCGGGGTCCGCTACCTAACCTAGGTGAATTGACGAGGTTACTGGTTTTTACACAGAGCGACTGCCGCCTGACCTCTGCAACCCAAAGAGTAGACCAGAACCAATCCTTGGATAGATAGAAGGCATTCAGGATCCACAGGTTATACATGTCTGCCGCAACACGGTATCATCATTCTTTTAGTATAATCAGGTGATTCAAGCCTGCAATAGCCTAACCAGACTGGAAACAACTTTTCACTAAGTATTCTTCCCAGTGGGATTTGAACCCTCGACCTCCGAATCACAAGATTAACGCCTTGTCCACTGGACCACGGAGGTAGTCGTTAGCTTTTCTTTAATAACGAGAAATTAATAATTTGGATAGGAATAGGACTGTCCAGAGCCGTAAAATAATATTAAAAATCTACCTATAAATAGGTCAGTAGGTCTTCAGCAATTTATATAAGACTAATGGATACGAAATACAATCCACTGATATTGAGAAACACCTCCAACTCTATTCATAAAGATTCAATTCTATTCCACGTGAAGGCATAAACATACGTCTACGTTTGCATTTGCTTGCGCAACCGTATTACTCGTAGGTACCTACTTATATTCAAAATTACGAAATAACAAAATGTTAATAGGCGTTTGTGTGGACATTAAGAAAACTTACGACTTCACCAAGTATAATCAGTGCGGTAATAAAATATTTATGTTAAATAAATTACGAATAAAAAATATTTTGTTTTATTTTACAAAATAAGTATGTACTTAGTTACTTTTCATGCTTCAGATCGTATAATATTATAATGTGACAAATATTATAAAGCCGTGTGGTTTCCGGCAGAGTAGAATAGGGCCACTCCAAGTCCTCCCGTGGATGTCGTAGAAGGCGACTTAGGGAATACAAGCTAAACAAAGCTTATAAACATCAATGAGACCGCTCCAACCCCTCTAGCTGCTCGGGTCAAGTATGGCTCTGGTAGTACAGAGAGTCGTGCTCCTGCAGTGGAGACAAAAAGAGCTGATGACGATGATGATGAAATATATACATAAATAGTAAAGGTGTACTAGTGACATGATGCCTTTTCGAACAAGCTTCTTAGGTCATTCCTTCGATCGACTTTTACGATGTGCGCAGGAAGAGACGAAGCCGATACATTCTACGCAATTTCCTTTCTGTCAATCAGTTGGGAAGTAGAGGTGATCCTAAAATCTCCTTATTGCGTTTGTCTATTTTTCGAACGGATGGACCGATTTCGAAGCAGTTGATTTACGTGAAAGCTAATTTCCTTGAGGTGGTTCCTAGCTTTGTGTAATGGAATTTGGTTCAGCGGTTCAAAAATAATGGGGGGCGAACGCTTTCAAATAGTTGTCCCGAGAGAAAGGATTTATTTGGCGAACATTGCCCGAATTCCTTTATACAACGTGGAAGGGACATATCCATAATAAATCGAACCATACGCTAATAGATCACCATATTAATAAAATAACAGTCAAAAAACTGCATTCCCATACAAAGTACCCGTTAGGCTGACAACATTTGTGTATGAAAATGCCAATTTATTGTTTAGTTTTTGACTGTTATATATTACGTACCTACAATATGACATTCAGCTCCGACTACCCGAATCACTTATTGAAAGGGATGCTTATAGCATCAAGCATTAATACAATATTCAATACTAGGGTACTTAATGCAATTCAATGCTCAAATCTCACGTCCAAGGAAACCCCGGTCTCTTGAGATAATTTGCCCGATCTAGTAGCGCAACATCTTTGCATCTAACAACGCCCGCTCACATCGATAGTAGATAAGTTAGCCATTATATTTTTATTTCTTAACTACATCTATATCTGTGTTAACTACCGCCTGTTTAAGTACATACAATTTGTACGCTCACTTTATGTACTTACTAACATTAAAATTGTAAAATTTCTCATGTTAAGTGAATGTAATTCTTTATGAGAAATAAACTTCTTAAAATAGATGCAAGCTAGATGCGCTTGTGTTTAATAACGCTTGAAAGTCGGGGGTCATCATCGTCAACAGGTCTTTTTGTGCACGACCCTCTTTGTACTACTAGAGCCATACTTGGCCAGAGCAGCCAGAAAACTTGGCCTACACTCTCCACGCTGACCAGGCGGTTGGAGAGGTCTTATTGATGTTTATAAGCTATGTTTAGTAGTCGGGGGTAAACTCTTAAAATAAAAAAGTTTGTTCTACTACTTTCACCGTTTTTTTTGGGTTTGCGCGACACAATAGCTGCACCTCTTATATTGTTGATTTAGTATCTGCATTGCAATGCGCTCTCGCCGCGAGCCGAGACCATCGGATCGTTAAATTGATTCCGGATGCAGAAAAATGTATGCATCCTGCGGCGCGCTGCATCACAAATAAGAAACGAATGTTTCCATTTGATCCGATTCGATTCGTAATATTAATTCTTATTATATGGCCATCAAATCGAACTGTTTTTGGTATGTTTTAGCCAAAGAGTTAAATGTTTGAATAAAAGAACTTTTGATAAAAAATGTTATGTATTTTTTGCCTTGAAACAAATTTGTAAGAAATTTTTTGCTAAGTTTTTGTTGTTTGAATACCTGATAATTTTTAAAAACTAAAAACCGACTGCACTCAGAAATTGCACCACCAATTTAGATAAAATATCTAGTGGACAACTCGATAAGTACGCCCTTTGAATTAAAATAAGAATTTTGATCAAATCGTTCCAGGCTTTTTCGAGTAATCGGTAAACATACATAGAGAAATGATTCCTACGAATTGATAACCTCCTTCTTTTTGACAGTCGGTTAAAAACGGCCTCATGGATTAGAATGACATTTTTAATATAGAAACGTTATTATTTAGATTCATTATCATCATTTCAGCCGCATAACGTCCAGTGACAGCCCAAGGATTACCAAAATTACCGATCTAGAGCATTATTTAGATTAACACAGTTTTATCCCGGAAAATTGTGAAGTACCAGAGGCATTGGAGATGTCAATCCATTGGTGTTCCACTGAACGGCTGATTTAAACAGCTAGCGGCGATATCTACTCATGATACCGTCTCAGTTCTGTAATGTGACGAGAGCCCCTCAAGGTGAGGGCCACTAAATAAACGTCGTCTGCTCCAGTGTTGGCAAGCGCACTGAACTGTCATTGACTTCCTCATACTTTGCCAGAACCTTGACAACGGTTGGTTTTGTCGTAAAAAGTACAATTCCAACTCGACCTGAGTTCTCGACGCAAAAAAAGAAAACAAACAATGTACGTTCATACATTGTTTGTTACAATGTTGCTCATATGCAACAAGGAGGCATGAAAAAGAAACATTTTTTTTCGTCGTTTTTATTTGTGCTAAGGGAGTTGTATGTCTCACTCTCACATCACTCACATGTTCGGTTTCCATTGCGTTGCGGTATCTTATACCTTTAAACGAGCAATTCTTGTATATTTATTTATATATAAATTTCTGCGATCTCGAAAACGGCTCTAACGATTTCGCTGAAAATTGGTAAAAATCGGGGGTTTTCGGGGGTAAATAATCAATCTAGATTAGTCTTATGTTTGGGAAAACGCGTGTTTACGAGTTTTCATGCGTTTTTCTTTCCACGCAGAATATGGTCGCTAATTTCGTCACGCCGGCCGGTATCCGTTTGGCTCAGCGGTTTAAGATGCAGACCGCTAGAAAGAGTGTTACAGGAATCCCGAAGAATTCGAATCCCACTCGGTGACTTACTTTTGTTTTTATTATGTTCAAGTTTATATATTTTTTTATTTTGTATTGTTTTTAGACAAGTTTATAAAATTAAGTTAATGTTTGAGATGTAACCGAGCAAAGCTCGGTCACCCAGGTACTTTTATTTTTGTAGCTCTTATCCGACCTTTTTTTTAATCGACCTGAGAGGTAAGATATATTTTCTTTCTTCTCATTACAAGCCCTGCCTTACGGGGGTAGATGGACACACCTATTTTAATACATTTTTCTGTCTTTAATACCACAAAAAACATAAATGTGAAAGTTAGAGCCAAGTTCAATATTATTTCAAGGTTGTCCATTTCACCGACAGAATTCACAAGACAGAAAAAGAATTAAGATCTAAATGGGTGCCAAGTTCTGTAGAGAATTCTGAAATGTATTAATAAGAATCTGTAAGTAGCTTTTAATAGGTTTCGAGTTGTGAAGGGGTGAAATGTAGCGCGAAATGGTTCGTGTAAATAGTAAATATGCTACATACGGCGACTGCGTCTAGTCACTACGTAAGTACTAGTATTTATGTTCCTTTTTCTTTAAACCAGATTTTACAAACCATCGTTACTTAATATAAATAAGTACAAAAAAAAATTGTGTTGTGGTTGGAACGAAGTTATACAAGTCCCCCCAAAAATGTTCGTGACGGAAAATCTTACTAAGACTAGTAATACTTGATAATATAAAAAAATCGTTTAGGAGTTTGTTTAATTGATAAAAAATAAGTTTAGGAAGGATAGGTGGAAAGCGGATGCAAGCCGCTCTAGATCGGTCATTTTGGAAACCCTTGGGAGAGGCCTATGTCCAGCAGAGGACGTTATGCGGCTGAAATGTTGATGATGATGATGAAGTTTGGGGAATAAAGCGAATGCAAATAAAACTAATAGTAAAAAATAACTTCGGGGAATCGTCCACTACGGTCCTTTTTCGCCTAGCCCGCGTGAAGTCCCTACCATTGTTTCAAAAAAGAGAAAAGCTAGTATGTAAGACTTACATTCAGTAATGAAGAAGTTAAGCAACGTGAGCGCGACCGTGTGCCCGGAGAACATGTAGTCGCCGCACGTGCGGACGCCGCGCACAGACATGCCGGCGCCCGACCAGATGTCGTAGGCCTGCCGCAGCCGCCGGCCCCACACCGTCAGGTCGTCGGCCGGCGGGTACGAGCGCGGCTCGCACTTCAGGTGCGAGCCCGGCACCGACAGCGACGTGATCAGCATCGTGAAACACCGCAGGAGGAACACCGTGCCGGCCAGCGCGAAGAACCGCCGTAGGATTATGAACCTGGTGACAAAAGAAGTTTGTAAGTGGTCAACACTTGGCAGATTTTTCACGCTGCATGACGGCGTCTGACATAGCTTGACAACAGTCGGGATCGGGACCAACGGCGTATAAACATGTCTTGCGAAGCACGGAGCTCTATTTTTTTTTGCATGGTGTAGTTATAGTCAACCATCCAAGTCCGGAATTGCTTAACTTGCGCTAAGAAGCTAAGAGCTCTAAAGATGCTAAAGAGCTCGGTCGCCCAGCGGGAGTACGCTATACTTGCGCACATTAAACATCCCTGGGCATTATTTCCCATATGGCTGCTGCTGTCTCGAACTGTCGCGCGAAAGTCGCCGACTGTTGCGGTTGCGTACTATCGCTTGTTTGTAAGAGCCCTTCCCATTTTCATAATAGGCATGCATGACGAATGGATAAATATTTTTGGCCTGTCAATTAGATTATTAAACAATACCGTAATTTTCTTTTCTCTTGAGAAACAAAAAATGACAAAGATACAGCACATATACATTTAGCATGACGTCACGGCTAGGTATGATTTTTACTTAGAGCGGTGAAGTCGCAACTGTCACAACACCCCCTCCGCAACTTTGATTCTCCGTATCTTTGTCTATTTTTACTTTTTTGGTAAACTAAAAAATATGGGCCTATTATTTTTGGATAAACTAAAAGACGGACTTATTACAATCATACTTTTCTGACTCTGTCGTCACCTTTATTAGACGTAAGTGGTCAAGAGCTATGGACGCCTCTAGACAGCAATGTTGGCCTCACATAAAAAAATGTAGATACTTAAATGAACCAGCAATTTCATATTTAATTGAGATAAACTATGCATAATTTATCCAGTCTAGATTATAAGCTAGCACTACAATTTCGCGTTGAAAGTTGTCGGGTGCAGGTTTCTGTAACCCGTTACCATACCGTTCGCTCTGGAGATCTATAATTATGATCGTGTTGGACTCACTGTAATCACATACTCTTATCAATATTCACAACCACGATTACATTACTATATCTTAGATTTTATACAGAAACAGTATCACATCTTTATATCTTATGTGGTAGACAGAGCACTTTTTAACCCCTGACAAAAAATTGTATATTGTAACTTATAAGTTTTATTGTTATTATTGTAACTTATAAGTCTGACGCTAAAATGTCTGCCTGTGGCATCGTAGCTCTCGGCTTTTTTTTACGAGAAAACAAGTTTCCTTATTTTCACGTAAAAAGCAGTGATTTTTAGCTAGATATATGTTTGATGAAAATAGGTTATGTCTTTTAAAAGTTATTTGGGGTTTAACGCTTGAAAATCGGGATTTTTTAATTTACCTTATAAATAATATATGGCGCAATGGATATCATTTCCACTTTAAATCGGTTGGAATATGTAGTTCCGCCACTCATCACTAGATAACGACACTATCTATGGGTGTCTATGGCGTTGGGTATCTGTTAAGTTAGTAATTATCTTTGGGCCGGTGAAAGGACGATGTACATACTTAAATAATTGATTAGCAGGTTATCAATGCGACATACGGAAATAACCGCAGAGATTGCAATTACAAAACATGTTTTGATAGGAATGTGCGCAACGCGATAAAATGCGCGAATGTATATCTAATTCCAATAAAAACAAACAAACTAACGGCCATTGACGCATCTTCGCGCCAGTAATGCTAATAACGATGTGGATATCACTCCAACGATTTCACATTTTATCAAGATGTTCATCAAATACAAATTCATTTTTCATCGAATACAAATTTTTGTATCAAATACAAATTTATTGTTCATCAAATACAAATTGCATACCTATAAACAATAGGCTAACTTTACGCTAAAATTGTTGTTGATAGTCTGTACTTTCGTGCTGGTATGTCAGAAAGAAAAGTACCTAGAATGTTGCTTTATTTCAGACCCGCATTACTGTTTCTCTTTTGCCGATGATCGGAAAAGCCGTAGAAGGAATGGGAGACGTTCTCAATTATATTAATAGACTAACAAGGCCACTAATTAAGGCCACCTTTTGTACCATTATGGTCAATAAAGATTTAATAAATAAATAAATAACAACCAATCACTGTTTTGGTTCCCTTTTTCCACCTTCAAGCCTTAACGTGACCTTTGGGACTTACGGCTCTAGTTTCTGTCTACGTCTTTCAGGACAAAGACGTGAAAGTGTATACCTATATGTATCTCAAGATGTTTCTTCTTTTTTCACTTTACGCTAAAAGTAGAACATGAAATACTATGTAGAGTAGAATCGATCAATCTTCGGCATCCTTAGGTGACCAAGTGACCATTTACATGGATATTATGATTTTTGGGGTAAACAACAAGGAGAAAAACCTAATTAAGCGTACCCCAGGCTCCGCAGCAGCACCAGAAAATTTTAAGGATGCGACCGGAAACGCTCATGGATGAGGATTGTCTTTCGTTTTTAGGGCTAAGTAATAAGTTCTACATCTACAGTTTTCTTTGTCACATACGAATTACGATGCGATAATGTGGTACCGCTGTACATACGATATCGATGACCGTGTCAAACTTTTAACCGTATTTCTTGGTATTGATAACAGTAACAATACGATACTTTATCTAACAATATTTTTTTAAGGATGTTTTTTTATGAATTATCTATCATTTTAAACTTGCTGATTCATGCTGATACGGGACAAAGTAAAAGGTAGTCAAGGAATCTTAATAATATTATAACTGCAACTCAGACCAAAACTGCAAATGTTTTTATAGTATGTATAAAAGTTTGTTTTACTTTCACGCCAAAACGGCTAATTGGAGTAGAATGACATTTGAAATAACAATAGACGTAAATATAGAAAATAAATAAAAAACGTGTAAGGGACACAAATCGTGCGTGCCCTTCCACGTTGTATTTTAGAAAGATTAGTACCTGAATTACTCCATATAGGATAGGATAATATAAAATCCCGAAAAAAATGAGTTTCCCATAGTACTGTTTTTTTATTATTCTAAAAATAATCATACGACACATAAATAGATAGTGTACTTTCTGTGGCTTAGTTGATGATGATGGATGACAATAAAAGCTATACGAACAGC
Source organism: Acrobasis consociella (assembly GCA_963555685.1). Taxonomy (NCBI): domain Eukaryota; kingdom Metazoa; phylum Arthropoda; class Insecta; order Lepidoptera; family Pyralidae; genus Acrobasis; species Acrobasis consociella. The sequence continues at coordinate 1,712,011 of OY743111.1, read as the reverse complement.
AGGCAAAAAGCAAAAGTAATTAAACCACGACAAGACGATCGATCACCCATGTAAAACAGCGCGGCACGCACTGTGTGCGAGATCATGCCATTGTCACACCCAGTCGAAAGTGCGCGGTGTGACTCACGCCTTATCAGTAATACACGCTTATACGTAATAGTTAATTATCATAGCAACAAAGGAACTTCGTAATTAATACAATGGGGCAGTGTGTCAGAGTCTACGAGAGGTGTTTTTGTTGTACTAGTTAGGTAAACAGCTGAAGTCGAGAGTTCACTCGATCTGAGCGGAGAACTGCTGCCCAGAATATCCTCAAGACTTATTTATTTATTTATTTCTCAAACTTAAATCTATTTACAATTTAATTTAGTTTGCCAAACTGCCAGGCAGTTTATCGGCAAGGTGGTTTAATCATGGTATAATAAAACAGGTATTCTCTTCCCGAGATGGAACTTGATTACTTTTGTTCTTTTTAGTAAATTAAAGGACTTTCTCAATTAGTTCATGAACATTAAATAAAATATTAAGTAACTTAGCTATTTAGTATCTCGCGATTCTCGCGTGATTCATCAATTCAATCTACACTAATATTATAAAGAGGAAAGATTTGTTTGTTTGATTGTATTGAATAGGCTCCGAAACTACTGGATCGATTTTAAAAATTCTTTCACTGTTGGATAGGTATGTTATCCCTGAGTGACATAGGCTATGTATGTACCACGGGCGAAGCCGGGATGGACTGCTAGTATTTTATAAATTGATATATTGGATTATCAATTCGAAATTGGTATATAAAGTTCAAAAATGCATTATTCTCGGGTAATTCAATTTAACACAGTGGCAACATATAAACTGATGACGTAGTCAAGTTTCACGGGAAGAGAATACCTTATTTTATTATACCATGGGTTTAATCATACATAATGCAATCTTGTTTTGCCTGTTAATTACTATAAACTATAACTTATTTCTACCCACTCCCATTACAATTGTGATAACGATAATTATGTATGTCATCTCAATAAGTGTGATGACTAAAGCGAACAAAGCACTGTACCTTCTCATTCATAGCAAACGTCAAACGCCCGTCAACAAACCTATTCCGCTCCAACCTAGCTTTGCATTTTAAGGGTCCCCCGACCCTAGACCAAAATACAACTTTCCATACAAACGTAGTCTACGTTTTATTTCAAAACGACATGTCCGATTTGGGCAAAATTTTGTAATTTCAAAGATATTGCAATTATCTAGGTTTATAACTAGTTTCCGACAGTAAAAATATGAACTTGAAATAGAATATAGTGTTTTATATCATTTTTGACCATTAGTATGGGAAACTTCTAAATCGTTATATTTTCTTTCCAGTTCATAATTTTACTATAGGAAACCAGTTATAACCCTAGATGATTGCAATTTCTTTACAATTACCAATTTTTACCGGAATCTGACATGTGGTTTCAAAATTAAACGTAGACTACGTTTGTATGGAGAAGTGTAGGGTAAGGGGACTCTTAACTGTATTTGCTACTAGTAAACAAAGACCTGCCTTCACCTTTCATTAATCGACTGGCCTGGACAAACAAGACGACCCTGGGGTCACTTCACAAAATAATACGTCAGACGTCCGATAGTGACGTCCTGGTTCTATGCCACACCAAATTTTACTCCATTTGTTTAGGTATTTAAATAAATGTAAACAATATTGACATGTCTTTTTATTGAAATATACACTTTATAAATCAATACCTTTGCAATTTACAAAGTAATTATGTAGGAATAAGAATAAGAATAATCTTTATTGAATATTTCTCAACACACACATGCTATTTAAACTAAACATAAACACACAAAAAATACATAAATTTATTATACAACAATAGTCTGTGTGAGTTGCAGCAATTCAAAAGGTTTGACCTTTTGAATTGCTGCAACTCACACAGACGCCGCTCAGCGTAAACCTTTACTTACAGGAGTAAGTAAAGCGCTGGTTTTCTGCTTTGATGTAATTTATAACATAATTACTTTGTAATTAGCAAAATTATTGATTTATAAAGTGTATATTTCAATAAAAAGACATGTCAAGATTGTTTACAATTATTTAAATACCTAACCAAATGAAGTGTAGATGGTATGCATATGATACGTAAGTGCTCAAAGTTGCTTGTTGCTTTTGGAGTAACCTAGTCAGCGACCAGTATCGCGAATTATCGCGACAGCAGTGACCGTCGGCGACCGTCGTGCGACAGCAGTCGCTGGCACGCTGTCTGAAAGAGCCCTAAGGGCAACTACTTCACCGACCAACGGGAACCTTACAGATTTAAATGTGTTCATATAAGCTCTGTCTAATCTACATGCCAAACGTTCGAGTCCGTTTAGACGTTTTGGCTTGGCTTAAAAGCGGAGAGCATGCAACACAGATATAGATCTATATCTATGTCTGTGGCATGCAAGAATAATGAGTGTTGACGAAGCGAAAGAGGTTTGCAAGGACCGTGGCAACTGTGGCAAGTGATCTACGGAACACTTGCCGCGGTACTTGCGAAAGAGGTTTTTTTAAACGACTTTCAAAAAGAAGCAGGATCAATTCTTATTATATTTTTATTATCTTTTATTTTTTTATGTATGTTCACTGGTTATTCGAAGACGCCTGGACCGACTTGATAAACCATTTTTTTTTTGTTTGAATGGGCATACTTGCAAGGTCCCATAGAAATTTTATCAAAATCGATTCTGCAGTTTGGGGTTTGGTTTTTTTGTTAGCTATAATAGGTCCCATCGTTGGGCAAAAGCCTCCCCTCTTTGTTTGGGTTTTAAGTCGGTTTTTAGTTTTGAAAAACTATATTGTAAAAGTTGTTTCATGCGGCTCTCGATAACCCTTCAAACTATTTTATATAAATTATTTTAATACCATTTATTTTGTTTACAGTTTAAAGTGAGAACGTGAAGCTTTTCTTAGCATTTTTGCTAAAAGTGGCCGTTTTTCGCAAAAACTGTACACAGCAGTGGCGTTGGGTGAGAATTTGGACTAGTACAGCTATATAATAAGCCGTTCCATGTCCGGCTTATTTTTATTAACTTAGTGTGAATAATATGTATCTGAGCGTGTTTATGCATTAACCATTGTGAGTGTATTTCAATAACCAGAGAGAATTTTCGTATTTTGAACATGTGGGTGCGTGCAATCCAGTCATACTACTAGTTTACGGCATACCCCTTTAAATGTCGGACGCCCGGAGCGGGCGTCTGATGTATTGTTTTACTATTGTGTCTGCTATGACGACGTTTGAAGGGTGAAAATAGTAAGTGCGCCGATATACGAAGGTTATAATTGTTACTAGTAATAAATGCATATATGTTAGAAGCCCCTAAGGGAACTCGATGGGAATCGGCTTCTAAGGAGGCTCCGCCACTGGTACACAGTAGTTCATAATAGTAGTTTGCTGCATAGATATAGGCTAGATCCGCATGACATGAGCTTAAATTTTAAATATCTCAGTTCAGCACTGGACGCCGAGAAATTCATGTAATATACCGATTGAGTCATCATGGGTTTAAAGACATTATAGGTAACTACAAACGTTGCCATTGTGACAGCAAGGTTAAATACCGCGGGGTAAACACGGGAAGTTTGCACAACCGGCGTCTCTTCTTTGTTGGAAAAATGCTAATGAAGTGGTTAGGGTCACATCAGGCAAAGAGGAACGCAGCGGAGAGATTATTTTTATGACACTCGAAAATTATATTATATTAGCTCCCATGCTGGTCTGGGAGAAATAAAAAACTTAGAATGTACCAGCTGCTTCTCTTCCCACGCAGATCGTAAAAGCCGATCGAGGGAATGGGCAAAAATGCAAATCATGTTAACAGGCGATGCGGCTAGCAACCCATCACTGTATTGATTGCTTTTCCATCTTCTCGCCCACCATGACGCTAAAAGTGGCTTTTGGGTCTTGCGGCCCTGGGCTCTGCATAGAACCGCAAGACACAAAATGCTCTGTCTGCCCCATTAGGGATAAAGACGTGATAGTATGACTCGAAAATTAACTTTAAAACTATTGGCATACATATACTTAGTACTTTAGGGCATGGTATTACCATCGGCCGTTTTAACCGACTTCCAAAGAAGGAGGTCATGGAGGAGTCATCAATTCGTCGCATCTTTTTTACGTAGGTATGTTTGTTCACCAATTATTCGAAGACGCCTGAACCGATATGGAAAACTCTTTTTTGCTTGAAAGGGTATACTTCCAAGGCGGTCCCATTGAAATTTTATCATAATCGTATGTGTAGTTTGTGGGTGAAGTCTAGGAGATGTTCTGAAGAAAGCTGGTGTAAGAAGTACCCATAACCGGAGAGCATGCATGAAAAGAGTTATGAGTGTTGACGAAGCAAAAGAGCTTTGCAAGGATCGTAGTAAGTGGAAATCCATAGTCTCTGCCTACCCCCATGGGAAACAGGCGTGAAAATATGTATGTATGATTTTAAGTTTTGTAATTTTTTTTAATTGAGTTAATAAATTGCTCAGGCACTTTTCCTCTCTGTCTGACCTGACCCTTAATGTTCATGGCATGGTTTATTAACCATTGTCGTAAATAATCATAACAATCTGCACTCTATTGTACTTAATCATTGTTTTGTATAATATTCCTTTGTTAATAAGACATTTAAAAAAACCGGCCATGTTATTTTTATTATTTTTTATTTATGTGCGTGTATCTGGGCACGCGCGTTGTAGGTTTCCGTAGTTTCGAATGCACTTTTAGTTCACGCCACACGGATTAAAAAAAATTTTTAGTGAATTTGTATGAACTGTTTATTTTCCGAGAACATTTTATAAGTAAGTCGACTAAACCCTACTTAGCTCTGATAATGTTTTAACTTCGTTATATGTATATACTACTGCCGCGAATTTTATCACGTGTTCACAAACAACCATTTAGCTGATAAAGTGATAGAGGGGTTTGCTTGCCTTGCTTGCCTCTAACAAAAATTTGCAAAAACCAAATATTTTCTTAATCGAAAATTGATGTCGACAAACTCACAATTTTTTTTTGACAAACCGATTCAACCCCCACACCATAGATTAGTCCAGAAAAATAATTGATTCTCCCAACAAAAAAAATTTCAACATCTTATTTTACAAATACATGACGAAATTTTACCGTTTTGTCATGTCTGTTTGTCTGTCCGTCCTCGGTTTTACTCGTAGTCTATTAGTACTAGAAAGCTGTGATTTCGCATGAGTATGTACTATGTAATGTATATCAATCACGCCGACAAAGTACCCGACACGATACGAGAAGGAACCCTTATGGGTTCCTTGTTTACTGCGGAACCCTAAAAAGTAGTTTTTACTCCCGGCGTTGCCCGCTTGGTTAAAAGACATTAGTCCTTAGTGTTGTGATGTGACATCAAAAATAAATAACTCGTAAAAACAATCATAGCATAAATGGCAATGCATTTAATGAATGCGTGATAGCATGTATGTATGTTTGAATAGATACTGTTTATTATCATTGGAAAACCACATTGGTTTTTGACACGTGAAAGAAACTAAATGATTTAGTTTGAAACAATGGAACATAATTCTAAAACGTGGTCATAAAATGCTATGTTTGATATAAAAGTTGATACCTATGAGGAAAATAATCACCTACAGGTAGACAGGTATGAGGGAAATAAACAAAGCGGAAAGGAAAACAAAACATGTCACGGCGGCAGTGAAACTGATTCAGTTTTAAACAAACTCTTTGTGGAGATATGTATAGAAATTTGAATTTTTAATGAAGAAAATCAATAGTTTTATGTTATAATTTTCTTCATTAAAACTTAAATTATAAATGTACCACATATAATTATTATTAACATCAGTGTGGATGCACCACTTGCTTCACCTATGAACATAATCCAATGTTGCCTATTCCCTCGATCAGCTTTTACGATCTTCATGGGAAGAGAAGGAGCTGGTACAGTTAGCTAACTAGATATCTGGGCCGGCCGTTCCTATATTTAGAATTTTCTCTTAAACTCAAAATAATAAACATGAAAATGTATATTCAGATAGATTTTAATGAAGACTTTCTACATAAACGTTTTTATGTTAATGTTATTTTGAGTTCAAGATTCAAGATATAGGTAATTCGTATAGGTAAAGGCTCCGCCCAGGTATTTCGCTGGCTTAATGTATGCATGCATTCTAAGTATTTTCTTTCCTCCCAGTATGACGACCTCCGTAGCGTAGTGGTCACCATGCTAGTCCGCCACCCAGAGGTCCCGGGTTCGAGCCCCGGTCAGGGCCAGTTGTAAAATGGCCTTTTTCAAATTGTCTGGGTCTTAGATGTTTATCTATGTATATATGTGTTTGTTATAAAATATAGTATCGTTGAGTTAGTATCCCATAACACAAGTCTCGAACCCACTTTGGGGCTAGCTCAATCAGGTAACTTGTCCCTATATGTATATTTATATTTATTACTTACCTATGTTTATGGAAGAACAGCACCACGAGCCAGATCGCCATGAGCAGGGAGCCGGTGATCTCGCACATGTCGAACGCCCACGGTATGTGCGGCACGTTGTCCAGGAACAGGTCCGGCAGCGGCGGGTACTTCTTCATGTCCGGCACCTTGTCGTGCACTATCACCATCACCACGGCGGTCACCCATGTCACCAGGAAAACGTAGCCTGCAACCAAAATTATTTTATTCAATTAAATTATTAGTACCTGGGCGACCGAGCTTTGCTCGGTTACATCTCAAACATTAACTATTTTTTTTTAAACTTGTATAAAAACAATGCAAAATAAAGAATTATATATAAACTTAAACATAAAATAAAAATAAAAGTAAGTCACCGAGTGGGATTTGAACCCGTAACACTTTTTCTAGCGGTCGGTATCCTTAACCACTGTGCTAAAATCAAGGCGGTCAGCGCGCGAAATTAGCGACCATATTCTGCGTGGAAAAAAAATGCATGAAAACTCGAAAACACGCGTTTTCCCAAACATAAAACTAATCTAGATCGACTGTTTACCCCCGAAAACCCCCATATACAAATTTTCAGCAAAATCGTTAGAGCCGTTTCCGAGATCACAGAAATTTATAAATAAATATATAAACATACATATATACATACAAGAATTGCTCGTTTAAATGTATAAGATAAGATAAAATAGGAACAAATTGCTAGTATCCGCAACATGCTTCGTCAACATTTTCACAGTTAGTAATCCGCAACATGCTTCGTCAAATTTATTAATCTTAGAGACCACGCCCTATTGTACCAGGCTCAAATGTTCCCATGATACTGGCGGCATTGCCGCGCTGTATGGCAATGGAAATTCCTAGAGCCAGATAAAATAAGGAGCTTATATCATTTGCCCGTTCAGATATTCTATGTCCAAGCTCATTTATAAATGTCCTTGCCCAAGTTCCCAAAACACTTGTGGTCTCAACCAAAATTGCTAGTCATGCCAAGTATAGCGGAATCTCTGTAAGAATCTGATGCACAACATTCTTATTTACATTTTCCAATGCGAGAATGGGGAAGAGGTGCGAGGACAGGGAACAGGGACACATATTGCGCCGACCTTAGGAGATTTCGTTCGTAATACTTATATTAATTGTGCCTAAAGTTAATTTTTGACTAAGAAATTAAGAAAGCGGCTTATTAGAAATTTTTTATTAAAATAAAAACTCCGATTTTGTTATTGCGTACCTAATCAGTTGTAATTGACTAACAGATGTATTTTTGATCATTCAATGTGTGAATGTAAGATGTAGTAAAAAGATTCCAAAGATATACTACTACAATAGCCAACATCTCAACTTCACCGAATAATCTCTAAGAGTGAACTTGGTTCTTTCAGTAATCTATTCTATATACAGTCTATACTAGTCCCACTGTAACAGCGAATACCTTCCAGCACTCTCTTGATCAAGAGCCTGAGGCACACTCCCTAGGAGTTAAGTTTAATATTCAAGAGATATTGTAATGAAATATATATTTTTTACTCGGCTTCAGTTCACTATGTGTGACTATACCAGCCTCATGAGGACCAGCCTCAATTAAGTATTATCTAACTTCTGTGCACCATTATAGCTCGCAAGAAAAAGTAAAGAGCTTTTGTCATGTGCGAAAGTGGATTGCTTAACATTAAGTTAAACTCACCAGTAGTCTCGTTAAAGCTACTGTATACTTCGGTATACTGGTTACATTCCACCAATGCATGTATAGCAAGTCCTCTAACTTACCACAATAATAACATAAGTCAGGTTACTCTCAATGAGATGAACTTGTTCAATTGAACATAACCAGCCCTCACCCTAAATGGATAGACAAGATATTTCTCTTCTTTCTCACTTTCTTTCTTTCTTTCTCTCTCACTTCCTTATTTCTACTTTCATATTCAATATGTGCTCAAATTCATGCTTCTTTTTCATACTTTTTCATCACAAAACGTCAGCACCTTGTTTTTAAATTTCAATTCTTTTCTTTATTATTTTTCTTTTATAAAGTCAATCTGATAATCTGGTAAATAATATATCCAAAACAGATTTATCCTAAAACGAATCTTTATTTATTGCTCTTCCGACAGGCTCACGTTTTCTCTCTTGACGGTAATGACTGAAAATCAGTGTTTGCTCCCTGAGCAGTACAACGCTAAGTTATTGCCTTTTTGTGTCACTGCGGTTCACCTTATTTCTACGACTGATTGTTATTGTTTTTGTGTTGATTTGTTTGTATGTGCATTTATATGTGTGTGCCTCAATGAGACAAATAAAGTGTTTATCTATCTATCTATCTATCATATTTCCTTGAGAGTCAAGCAGAGTCAAACCAAGAAACTGAATTTTGCCAATTTGAATGGTTTTGTTTAACATTTAACAAAATGTTTTTTCCGTAAATCCATACAATAATGAAATATTAAATTTATTCCACTACTTCAAAGTCATGGCCAGCCTCATTATGAACTTATATATTACCAAATAAACTTTCTTGAAGAAATGTAAGCGTAGATTGCATCAAATCTACTTTAGTGTGTATATAGTAATGTGAGTTTTTGTTTTCACCGTTTACTTTTATAATAAACATGGATGATATCATCCTCATTTATTATAATACTTACTACTTATTCTTAATATGTGCTCAATTCAAGTGGGGAAAAATAAAATAAACTTTACCTAATGCAAGGGCCGTTTTCCATATCTCAGGCTTCAATTTGGAAGCTTTAACTTCTGGGTTGAAGTTTGCCACACAATCTGTAGTTCTTTCGTATGCATACTCGTTGGGTATTCTGTTGTGGAGATTATAACTCAAATGAGACAAATTTGTTCCCAGAAAATTTATATTTGTGGATGGATTCGCAAGATTGTCATCACAAAGCCCCAGCTCGAACATAGCATTGCGATTATTCTTCTGTACTCTTTTCACTAGCAGGATAAACCTCTTTCTTTCACCAAGTTTCAGCTGATCAAACGGAAACTCGTAAAAATCTCGATCGTTGAAAGAGAGTAGACACTGTCCGTCGATATCATGAGATTTACAAATATCGATAATAAAACTAGTAATTTTGTCTTTGTGCAGCAATTCCAAAACTTCTTTGTTGCTCCAGTTGATAATATCTGATTCCATTGTTGTGTACAGGACGCACAATTTATATTAGCCAATAAATTCCACTATGTCACTTTATGGAGTATAAGGTAAATTTTAAATATTTTTTCTACCCCATTTATTTAAGTATACGATGAGGAAATAGCACAAAAATTCACAAAATTAATAAAATCACATAAATTTAATTCAGCAGTAAATATCACGTACGTTCTAACAATTTGACTTTGACAACTGAACTGATTTGTTTGATTTTTGAAAGAAAAGAAATGGAAAGCGAAAATCTGCGAAATGTCAAGTTGCTGCCAACCGTTGACTGTAGAACGTAAAACTACATTTCACATTCATTCGTTCGAGGACTTCGAGGTTGTGCATCCATTGGTGCTATTTTTCAAACGCGGAGTCACTAAACGAACGTTTTTTTGTATGGAAAAACCATTCGTCTTCAACACTTCATGTTCAAGCAAAACCGCGATTCGTCGGGTTTTTTCCGAGAGATCCAGAAGTGCTATTTTTGAAAAGTGGAGTCACCCGAACGATTGCTTTTTCCATACAAAAAATCGTTCGTTAGTGACTCCGCGTTTGAAAAATAGCACCTCAGCTTCTAGGGATGGGAACGTGACATACAACTAGTGATTATATGCTCTTTGCATCATTAGAATATACAAGTCTTTGCATACATCATAAAAAATCGATTATTAAAATAATTATTTTTGTACTTTGCTTGAAAAATCTATTCAAGACTTGGATTTTTCTTGAAAAATAATCGATTATGCTAGTTCAATTGAATTTTTCCGAACTTATCCAATTAAATTAAAAGTACCTGGGCGACCAAGCTTTGCTCGGTTACATCACTTACATCTCAAACATTAACTATTTTTTTTTAAACTTGTCTAAAAACAATGCAAAATAAAAAATTATATATAAACTTAAACATAAAAAAAAGAAAAGTAAGTCACCGAGTGGGATTCGAACCCGTAACACTCTTTCTAGCGGTCGGTATCCTTAACCGCTGAGCTAAAAACAAAGCGGTCGGCGCGACGAAATTAGCGACCATATTCTGCGTGGAAAGAAAATCGCATGAAAACTCGAAAACACGCGTTTTCCCGAACATAAGACTAATCTAGATCGATTGTTTACCTCCAAAAACCCCCATATAGTCAATCCCAATATGTATGAGCGAATTCGTTAGAGCCGTTTTCGAGATCACAGAAATTTATGAATATATATATATAAATAAATATACAAGAATTGCTCGTTTAAAGGTATAAGATAACCACCTAAAATACCAATAACACAGCTTTGTTCAAAATTAATATATTATGATTAATAAATCCATACAAACTTATTAAAAAAAGATAAAAAAGTAATGATTTAGAAATAAATCAATTTTGTAGAATATAATAATATTGTCACGAGAGTGGGTTGGGGATAGGAAAGGAAACACCAATCCTATGGAATAGTGCCTTTATTTACAACTCTAGGGTACTCACAGTTGTCACAGGTACGTACGCGGGAATGTCATTGTACTGTCACACACACAGAAACGTCACTGCACTGTCTCGCGCGTGGAAACGTCACTGCACTGTCACGCGCGGTAATGTCACTGCACTGTCACACGCGTAAACGTCACTGCACTGTCACGCGCGGAAACGTCTCTCGCGCGTATTTACTGCACTGAACACTTCACTTCACTCACTATTTCACTTTACTTTTTACTCACTACTTCCACTTTTACTTTTCTTCCTTTTTCTTCTTCCTTCTTCCTTCTTCGGATTTTACTTTCAAACTAAAACTGGCGTAGGCCGCGCCTTGTTCTGCTTATATACCCCTCGGATGCGAACAATATCGCATCAAAGTTCTAAACTTAAGTCATAAATTTTCTTTTGTCTTCTTTTATTTCTGGCCCGTATTTTCATTCCAATTTAATCTAGAGTTATCTAGAAACTTCTTACAAAACTTCAAAAACACTATACATGACTGTGATTTGAACCTGGGGTCTATGGATTCACAGTCCAACACCAAGACCGCTAGGCCAATCGTGTGCTGACGTGAGTGACGAAATTTCCCTTTAGATGAATTCTCGTAGTTTGAATTTGTGACGTTGACAATTTGACATTGTCATTATCACTTATCATCCTACGCGACAATATTTCAATAAATTGCTGTTTCTAAAGAAAAAAAATTGTGTAAACCACGAAAAACTATTTTTTTCATTATGGATTTTTATTCTACCTCCATCCTTACATCCGTTCTGAAGTGCCATTTTTAAAACGCGGAGTCATCTAAACGAATGGTTTTTCCATACAAAAAACCGTTCGTGTAGTGACTCCGCGTTTGAAAAATAGACCGATGACATTGACCTTGCTGACTTGGGGTGCGATTTTTCAAACACGGAGTCACTAATCGAATGATTTTTTGTATGGAAAAACCATTCGTTTAGGTGACTCCGCGTTTCAAAAATGGCACTTTTGGAGTGCTATTTTTCATTGAGGGACTCAGCGAAACACAAAACGTGTAGTTTTCCAACTCACCGCTCGCGTTAAAGCGCGTAAAATACAAATTGATCGTATTTTTGAAACCGTCGTGTCAGCGAAAAACATTATTGTTTTACGCAGAAAACATAGATAATTTGTCTATACTTTTCTAAAAATTCGAACATGAATAAAAAAGCAACGTGAAATGGAACGGATTTCCCATGATTGGCTTCGATGACATATTATGACATATATCTACGCTACAAATGTCAAAATTACGAGTGGTCAAGAGCAAGACCACTCGTGCAAAACCTTCGCAAACTACCGATTCAAAAATGCGCCCGTTTGGAAACGCTCGCGCAAACCCTTCGTAATGTGACAAGTGAAGTGATTTCAAAAATACGTCTCTTGCTGTCAAAACTCAAAGCAAAGACAGCGGCATGACGGCATCTGAATCTGCGGGTCTACCGCCTAACTCAAGGCGATAGACGTAGCCATAGCGATTGCGATAGCAATCTTGTTAGCATTGCTATAGCTTTGAGTGACCGCCTAAAATTACCGCGCCCTTGCTATCGCGATAGCTATCGTGAATGAACGATTGTCTTGCGTTTTGTTTGCCAATATTGGTGTAAAATTATGTTATGATTTTAATTGAATACAATTAGAAGATTTATTTTTAAATGACTACATTTTATATGAAACATCTTTTTTTTTAATTTTTGTAGATAATTTGAGTTGTTAGTACATAAAAATCGACAATTTTAAAATGAAAAAAAAAAGTTTCAAAAACAAAACGCGTTGGCGATTGTCAAACAGTGAAACAGCTGTTGAATTGATTATAACCTCTACTTCGTGATTATTACGTATTTATAAATATTTTTGTGTTTGAGTTGTGACTTGTGTTATCCTTCGTGTTCGATAAGTTTCAAAATATGTAGGTAAGTGTTATCCTCTGGTATAAAGTCAATTTAAGTCAGTATATGTAACTACTCTGTAAATGAAATTCAAAATAGTTTCCTTTTTGAACTGTAGGTTTTACGAAAGATAAGAAGCCTTAGTTTTATGGTGTTTTAGTTTCTTTTAACGTATTTCAGCATAAAGGAAAATCTCGGCCGTACAGTTAAAGAGTTGGTGGTGTGGATGGATTGGATTGCTAGCCAGGGGGACCTAAGGACTCACACGCAAAGCAAGCCTCCAATTGCCAGTCGGAGGAATTGGCCTCCCGGCTAAAAGTAATTAGAGGCATTGGCTCCAAGACTGCCAAGGAGTGGCGGCAAGTGAGTAATACTTTCACTCTCACAGTTAAAAGTAGAATTTACTTTTTATAATTACTTACAACAAAGCTTCAGTACGACACTTCTATTTGTTGTGTCTTTTTATAGTGGAGTGAGGTGAGGACTGAACTAATCGCAGTCTGTGTTTTGCTTTTGTACTGGAGTTACCTTAAATGTAAGGTCAAGAGGAAGGGGTCACTTATGCGACAACATGGCAGTGGCACATAGGATGGCGTTTTGACTCCCAAAGATTACTGTCCCTCATGGGAGTCCAAATGTTATACATACATACATATTTTCACGCCTGTTTTCCCATGGGGGTAGGCAGAGACTATGGGAAATGCTATTGTCAATATCGAGGTTGATGTATGTTATTCTCTATTTTTTATTATTATATTATTTCTTGTCATTTTGTCTACAGGTAGGTTGATTTAGTAGGCTACATGATTTCTGAAAAAAAAATTGATAATGGGAACCATAGCTAATTAATTAACAATTTTCTTGTTATTTTCCAGATTGGCTTAGATGAGGCTCTAAATTGGAGCAGACACGGTTGGTGCAGGAGGGAGAAAGGACAGCAGAGCCAAACCGAACATCTCATAGAATCATTTACGGTGCTTTCTATAACTGATTTGAGTTGTTGGAAAATAGGGAATTATATACTTAATGAATATTATAAAACATACAAATTCATGTGTTATTCACTTCTATTTATTTATAATTGCAAGTAATCCCCCAAGGGGCAGGCAAGCAGCAGCCATTATTGCAATAGTACCCATTCCCACTCCCAAGATAGTGCGCAAATGATAGATGGCAGGAATAGAGAAGCCAATTGACTACAATAGTGATACAAATTCAGATTATATCCTCTTAACATCCATGGAAAAAAGTTGAGATTATTATACCATATTAAAATTTCCTTTTTTGACCTGTCTATCTCAGCACCTCTAGTAAAGTTAAATCCATTTATCTTAATAAATACTGGACTATTATAAATAATACTACTTACTAGAAGGTTTTAAAAAAATATACATATAATATTATGAAAGTTTTTTATTTTTACATAAAGTTATATTAGATTGTCTGTTGCTCTTGTTTCCGTTACAGTAAATACAGTTTGGTTTGTTGAACTATTGGCATGTTAAACTAGTTTACAGTAGATACAGATCAATAAACAACAATTGAATTCTTAGATTAATAATAAACAATAATTGTTTTACATCATAATCGAAATCCCTTTAGTCCCGCAGTCTTTTTCTTCCCTCCTCGATTCATTCTTGATACTTGCTTTCCTAAGGTCTTTAGGTCAAATGATAGCGATGTGAGTGCCACCAATACAACCTATGACCCCAATCATTTACTGAATCTGCAAAAAAATCTTATGTAGGTAAATGTATTTTGACTTAACTTTTATGAGTGGATACAGAAGCTAAACTATACATACCTTCTTGATACTGGTTCATTGGTTGAGGGCATCTGGTAACCTCTGGCAGACAATCAGATAAAGATGTCTGCGTTAGACAGAGACTAAAATCATTACCCACTCTTTTGGTAAGCCCCACTAGAGTAAAATTGTAATGCAGCCAGAATCTGCAACAACAGTTCAAAGGCATAAGAAAGAAATCTACCAAGTGGTTTAATAAACGTAAACATTTCATTTGAACAATAAATAGGTACCTTAACCTCTAGCTTGGCTTGCTACTTGTTCTTTGCAAGGGTGTAACAAAGGCATCAAGTTCACGCAAAACGCGCGGATGTTGTCCTTTCCTACACCGAAATTATCGACAAACATCCGCTCCTGCGCACCATGGGCAAGCTGTTCTCCTGCAGCTGCCGTCTTTGCAGCGTCAGCATCTCTTTCTGCCTTTCCTCCTCCGCTTCAACCAGCAAAAGCATTCGCACCATTTCTCACAAAAACCACAACCAAAAGCAATTAATACAATTAATTAATTTCTAAATCTCAAAACTAGAAAAAAATGTAACTTAATACGAAACAAGAGATAATAAAATCTTAAATAATTATGATAATGTTACGAAAGCATTACGGTGGGAGCAACAGCTATCATGACAGATAGTCTAGCTTTGGTGAAAGCAATGCGGCCATCTTGTATTTCTTAGGCGGTAAGGTCTAGCTGTCAAATACATACCTTTATCATTCGTTCATTGCTTTCAAATTGTCTTGGTCCACAGAGTACATGTGAAGGCAATATCGCTTTGCTAGGCGGTTCGAAATGGCGGGATGACGTCATAAACTATAGACGTAGCGAAAGCAATCGCGTTAGGCGGTAGACCCGCTGAACTGAAGTTCGAAACCACAGTGTTGCCAGTTCGGGCCAAAAGGGCCGATTATTTATTGGCCTTTTTAGTGTTCCGTAGTAAACTAGGAATCCTTATGGTTTCACCATGACTGTCTGTATGTCTGTCTGTCTGACTGACTATCCGTACGTCCTATTAATTAGTACTGGAAAGCTTTAATTTGTAATGGATATGTAAAATAATTATGCCGAAAAAGTGGTAAAGTAAACAATTGAAAAAAAAAAACTTTTTTTTTATATTAAAACTGGGAATTTCTTTTTCTTTACTAACCCATTGTGTGGATCATCATTAAATAGATCTTTCAAATATATTGTGAGCTTGGGAACAGCATTTTTCGATTCGCAATTTTTTTGTTACAGAGCAGTGACCCCTCCTCTATCTGCTAAACGGTTGCATATGGACACGTGAAAAAAATCACAATTTTAGTATATTCAGTATGTTAAAAAATCCCTAATGTTGGGTAGCTTATGTAAGTTTTATTTATCGGTTTCTACCATCCCTGAAAACGCAAAAAAAGCTACCTAATATAACCTTAACGAATCGGACAGGGTTTTTTTTACATGTCGTATAATATAAACTTTATTTTTAAGCTATTGCATAGCTTTTTTCGCGGACTTTGAGCGCGGCGACCGACTAAGAAATTCCGTAACGAAAATAAACTTAACATCCCCCCACTCCGCCTACAATGAAGGCTTACAAGCAAATTCATTACAAATCGTCGTGGACACTAGAATCTTTATTATTCTGTGCAAAAATGTACCAGACAAATCTGACATTTGAAGATCTGCGGAAACCTGATGTGGAAGGGGTACGGCTTGCAAAAACGGTTGGGGTTAGCAATTTGACGATCGTCATTAGTTTTTTAATTTTTTGAAATCCAAGATGGCCGCCATACAAGGACAATTCCCCCCATACAAATTTCATACAAACAGTAACCAAGTAACTTGGCGTCCTCTCGCTAGCCCGTAGAGCGAGCTTCGTGGCGAGGCCGAAGGTCGAGCCCTGGACTGGATTTTATGAACTGGAAACGTATCTTACCCTACCTCAACAGCCGCACGAAAAACCACGGGCGGCTAATTGCATTAGTTGATAAAAAACACCGCGTCTACGCGCGTCTTTTTTGTATGTTAGCCCCGCACGCAGCGGGGTGCGGTACAGTGTTAATCGCCTTAGACTTGTATAAACAAATAAAATAAAGGTATTAGTAAAACAACGTTTTGTATGTATGTAATTTCGGCCTTTCATGTCAATCAAAAGTTTGGCTTTTTCAACCAAGCTTCTGGCCTTTTTTCGATTAATGAGCTGGTAACACTGCAAGCCCGCCAGCCGCTCGCCGCGCCGGTTGCCGGTTTTTTCCAGTTCTAATTTGTTTATTTTTCGAGGTTTGTGTCTAAATTGTGTAGGTAGATATTTATTTACCATGAGTGACTTGCCGTATCAAGCGGAATATGCATCCTCAGGAAGAGCTGGATGTAAAGGATGCAAAGATAAAATTGCACAAGGAACACTGCGCATTGCCCGGATGGTTCAGGTTTGAACATGAATCCATACAATAAATACTTTTGTAAGTCAAAATTATTAGGTACTTCTAGGTACCTTTATCATGCCGCGTTTACACATTCGCGCGAATCGCGAGGCGAATGACGAGGCGAATAACGAACTAGCATGTGTAAACAGTCAGTTCGTTATTCGCCTCGTGATTCGCCTCGCGATTCGCGAGTTCGCGTTGAGGGCGGTTTTTCGGACGCGAATCAAAGGACACGAATAGCGAACACGAACTGGCTGTTTACACTTTCGCCTGCCGGCAGTTGGCAGCTAGCGCCCGACCCAACAGGACGTATATGTACCCGTTGTATGACTTGTATGGAAACATACGAATTGAAAGGTCTAAGTTAACATTTTTTGTGGGCAAATGTGTGTAGACCTAATTATATGTTAAAATAGGCAATCAGACATCAAATAAGATGATATCTCTATATTTAATGAGTACAGCATCAGTGATTTTAATCTTTGTTATTTTCTCTTTTAGATAATTCATTGTTTTATACATTAAATGACCTTTTGATACATTCCTACATATAAATAGAGGACTCTTACTAAATTTATATCCTACTAATATTATAAATGCGAAAGTGAGTTTGTATATATGTTTGTTAACTCTTCACGCTTAAACTACTGAACCGATATATAACAAATTTGGTATAGATATAATTTGAGACTCAGGGAAGGACATAGTGTACTCTTTATCACGAAATTCCCACGGGGAGCGAACCCCGCGGGTACAGCTAGTCTGCGTTTTATAATAACACGGATAAAGTCCATCAGTCTATACCGTATACATATAAAACAGGCCAAGTGCGAATCGAATTTGCGCACTAAGGGTTCCGTACCATTATCTATAAAAAATCGCGTTGTATGGGAGCCCCAAATAAGCTAAAAGCTTAAATATTTTCTTTATTTTGTTTTTAGTATTTGTTGTTATAGCGGCAACAGAAATACATAATTTGTGAAAATTTCAACTGTCTAGCTATCGCGGTTCTTGAGATACAGCCTGATGACAGACAGACGGACAGACAGCGAAGTCTTCGTAATAGAGTCCCTTTTTTACCCTTTGGGTACGGAACCCTAAAAATGACATCTTAGCAAAAGTTATTCAGACTGATGAGCATTTTCCGAAGTCATAAAGTCTACGCGAACGAAGTCGCGGGCTTCGGCTAGTTTTAAATAAACATCCCAATCTACCCACCACATACAGGTATATACCTAAGCGAAGGTAAATACCCGAGTAGAAGACATAATTGTAAATGTAGCGTGCATGCCGCCATTATGTCCACGTCCTCCATATTCGTGTGCGAATCAACACACGAATGTGTAAACAGCAGTTCGCGTCGGCATTCGTACACGAATAGTTCGTGGAATGTTTCGTCGAATGACGAGGCGAATAGCGAACACGCATGTGTAAATCCGGTATAACATATATGCGTTGTGGCAGAGTAGTTTCCGGCAGAGTAGAATAGTCTCCCGTGGACGTCGTAGAGGGCGACTTAAACGGTCTACACACTGCCCTTAAATCAGAGGCAATATCGGCAGTGCGATGGTGGAAATTAAATCGGGCAGGACTCTACACACGTCCCTGCCTCTATAAAGTCTCTAAGTACGTAACCGACCGTGCTGCAGAACGCTCGATAAAATCGTCGTCGATAAAATGTCACCGACACTTTCAAAACACCAAAAAATAGGCATCGTTTTAGGCAAAACATTGAAAACTTGAAAACATTTATACATTCAGAGGTTCGATCTCCGGCCAGGGCAAGTTGGAAAATGACCTTTTTTAAATTGTCCTGGGTCTTGGATATGTATTTGTTAAAAATAAAATATACTTAGTATCGTTGAGTTAGTATCCCATAACACAAGTCTCGAACTTACTTTGGGGCTAGCTCAATCTGTGTAATTTGTCCCTATAAATTTATTATTTATTTATTTGTAAAAGCATTTAAAAGCCTCCTGCCCCATATCTCGGTTAAAATACTTGTATTTTTTGTTCCATAGGTATGGCAACTCCTTGTAAAGGTCAAGGGTTTTCATCCAAGCCTCCCGTTCCTTCTCCTTCGGAATTTCTACTCTTAAAACAAAATCAATAAAACCCATCCTGTCGCCGCAGCACTCGCACGCATAATTCGGCGAAATCGGCCTCGATCTTACTACACACGACACGACAATGCTCCTTAGATAATTGTTGCCCCTAAATCGTAAGTTAGCCCGAACCGATTTCAGACTTAGGGGCAATAATAATAGTTACGATTGGCCTACACACGACACAATTAAGGGAGCGATCTGGGGCGCTCCCCACCACTTCTCCGATATTGCCTCTGATTTTAGGGCCGTGTGTAGACAGCATTAGGAAATACAAGCTAAATGAGTTATAAACATCAATGAGACCTCTCCGACCCATCTGGCCAGCGTAGAAAATGCAGGCCAAGTCCTCTTTTCTCTTTTCATTTTTCAAGCTGCTTATAAGCATCTGGCATAGGCATAGCATAGCTGAGTAGGTATGTATAGGAGCTAGATATTCTTCATGGGTGGATCCTACAAAATTGGTTCTCACCAATCTACCGTCGATTTTCATATGAAATTTTCGTTTTTCTAAATTAATTTTTATTGCATATTATGTTTATTTATTTTATTTATTTATTTCAAACAATAATTTACAATCAAATGTATGCACAAACAACGCTATAAAATCTCACTAGAGATTTTCCAAACGTTGGAATTGCCATAAACTATATCTACCCATCAATCATGTAACTTATGTTAATTTACAAGCGTGATAATCAAACATCTTCAATGAACTTATTACAAATACGCTGTGACACAATAAGTGCGAGCACCGTCGCCCCGGCGGAACCGGTTCTCGAAGCTCGAGCAAACAACTGTATATAGGTTGATGTTTTATTTCCGATTAGTTTTACTAGTCCAACATGAGTGCGGTAAGTTTTTTTTTTAATTTTTTTTTTTATTGTAACACTAATATATTTCAATATGTGATGTGAGCCTAAATTGGTATGTTTTGAATAAAGTATTTTTTTAACTTTAATTTTAATTTTTTTTTATTTAGTTGTGTTTTTAATTCTTTTGGTAATTGATTTATAAGATCTGGTACCATATACTGTAATGTCCTTTTTCCGTGTAGGTTATTATATTTCGGAAGTAAAAGTTTATTTTCTGATGATCTACGTGTAGTTATTTTATTATGTTTGGTGTTGATTTTGTTTTGTATTTTTTCATTAAAAAATTCCTCTTTTAATAACGTAAATTTTATTTTTTCATGAATAGGTATAATTTTGCATATTGAAAATAATTTATAATATTCTTCATTACATTTATCTTTTATATTTTTAGGTACGATTTTTTTCAAGATACGAAGTTGTAGCGAATAAATTTGGTTAATGTTGGTTTTGTTTGTTCTGCCATAACTTGACAGACCATACGAAATGATTGATTCTGCTAGAGATTTATAAAGTATCAACAATGTTTGGTACGGCACTTGATATTTTATAATGGAAAATTTTGCCAAAATACTTCTCAGTTTATTACAAACATGTCTGGTATGTTCTTTCCAATTAGCTCTATCGTCAAATACTAGTCCCAGATATGTATGCTTGTCAACTATGTCTATCGAATCACAGTCACACGACATCAAGATCTTATCATTTTGTTTGTGTAAGCATGCATGATTGTGCGCAATTAATTTAGGTATTTCGTCCTGTCTATTTTGACTAGTGCTTATGTACATTAATTTTGTTTTGTTTGCATTAAGTACTAAACCGTTGTCATGTGACCATTTACTCAGACTATCAAAATCTCTTTGCAATTTCACAATCGCTTCTTTTACGCTTTTTCCTGTTGCTAGCAGGCAGGTGTCGTCTGCAAATTGAAAAATTTCACTATCTTTGATTACATTTGCAAGGCTATTTACATAGGCGAGGTAGTGAAGTGGACCTAAAACAGAACCTTGCGCCGTTCCTTCAGTTGCGTTTACCTTATAACTAAATTCATTAGAAACCTTGACTACATAACTTCTATCTTTTAAATAATCCTTACACCACTCAAGCAGCTTTCCTCTGATTCCAGTGTCTTCTAAACTATCTATAAGAGTGTCATGTCTAAGAGTGTCAAAGGCCCTGCTGTAGTCAATAAACACAACCACTACGTGTTTTTTGTTGTCTAAATGTTTATATATACTATCCGTAAAAAACGATAGAAGCTGTGTTGTACTTTTGTTGGGCTGAAATCCGTACTGCTTTTCATTTAGAATGTGATTTTTATCATAGTAGTCGTATATTTGATTGCTTATAAATTTTTCAGTAATTTTATCCAAAATTGACAATATAGTTATCGGTCTAAAGTTGTCATATTCTGTTGTACTGCCTTTCTTGTGTATTGGTCGGACTATTCCAGTTTTAAGAAGAGCCGGATATTTACCATTTGAGACGCTCAAGTTAATGAATTTAGTTATAGCCGAGTTTATTTTATTAGTGAGTATTTTTATATCGATAGCTCTAATGCCATCTATACCTGGCGCTTTTTTAATATTTGTATTGTTAATAATTTTCTTAATTGAATTTGTATTTGCAGGAATAAATCGCATACTTACATTTGCAGGGGCCCTATGAGATGAGTCACTTAATAATGGTTTTGGACATTTTAATATAATCTTTTTGACATTATGATCAAATGTATTTGCAAAATTATTAGCTATTTGTTTTACAGAGTTTTGTTTTTCAAAAGCTTTTAATATAACATCATCAACAGATTTTTTAATTCTGCCAGTTATTCTATTCAAGATTTGCCAAAGGTGTACATGATTTTTTTTATTTTCAATGATTTCCTTTTTCATTGTATTATTTTTACTTTTACGAATCAGTGAGTTTGCGTAGTTACGAGCTTTATTGTATTTTTGTTTTAAAATTAAATTAGTGGAATCATTTATCCAATCATTAAATAATTTGTCCCTATTTTTACAAGCTTTTATAATTTTTTTATTAATCCAATTATTATTTGATCGCGTTTTATTAGCTTTAACTTTTACTTTATACTGCGCTTTTTTGTAACATTCATTGAATTTTACATATAAGTAGTCATAAAGGCTTGACGGACATGTGTAATTATCGGAATCCTCCCATTTAACTTCATCCAACAATTGAGACAGTTTACGATTATCTAAACAAGTCCGATAATTAGGAGCAACCTGTATCTGAGGTCCCGTAACTGCGACAGTTACCATACGGTGGTCCGCCAGTGTCGTCCCCACCGCTGCCGTGTACAGGTCTTGTGTGCGGGATCTACCATAGATGTGATCAATACAAGTTTTGCTTAGTTTGCCGTTACGTAATTCAATTCTTGTGTGTTCAATAATCCCGCATAGAAGGCCCATGGCGTATAATGATTCGTTATATCTATGTTTTATAGGTTTATCTGACCTCAAATCCAAGTTAGTATCTCCCAATAGGTATAAATCACTATGTTTTGTTAGTTTTTGGAGTGTATATTTCAATTCGTCTATGAAAAGGGCTTTGCTAGTACTAGGTGGCCTATACACTGCACATAAATTTGCGGAATAATTCGAAGAGGTAGTGATTTCAAATGAAATACTTTCGAAGTGATGTGTTGATATTTTTTTGATACTGCATTTGTGTTTGTTATTTACGTATATTATTATACCGCCACCTTTTCGAACTTTCCGCAAGTTAGTGAACATTTGGTATCCATTAATGTTGTACAAACAGCTTAGTTCATCCGTAATATTA
This sequence comes from Acrobasis consociella, assembly GCA_963555685.1. NCBI lineage: Eukaryota > Metazoa > Arthropoda > Insecta > Lepidoptera > Pyralidae > Acrobasis > Acrobasis consociella. The sequence goes on along the minus strand of OY743111.1, from coordinate 1,689,028 downwards.
ACCTCTGTTAATATGATCACGTCTATAGATTTTTTTGCAGTGAGAATGCACTGTTCCATTGCAGCGAAGTTTTTTATCATAGATCGAATGTTCATGTGAATAGAGAGTAAGTTTAAATTACTATTAGGTATACGATCTAAAAATTCGTTTATGTTTACACAGTTGGTAATTTCGTGAATGTCGTCTATAATAGTTGACATAATTAATACTATTGATATATAAGTGATTCGCTATCTAAAAAAGAAATAATAATAATAATATAATGAAATGAAAAGTAAATGTAGGAAATTTGATAAAGTATAAGAACTGTAAAGAACCAGGGGTGCCAGTAGGTATACAAGTAACTAGGTATTATAAAGAGCGACTTTCCGGTCTAGACAGGGTCTTCACGTCTTCAAGTGATCTCAGCGTGAATGTTTTTCCACCGTCTTCTTTGCGAACCCTGACGTATCCCTTTTTAAACCACACATACTTATAATTTTGATTCAGCTTCAGTTCCTGCTTGGCATTCCAAAATATTTGCTTATTCAGTTTGGTCATAGCTTCTCGTACATATACTAAATCCCGATTGTCTTTGTTTAATTTATCAATATCTGCTACCGTCATTTTTGCAGTTTTTGCAGCTATAACCCATTTTTCTTGATCTTCTTCAGTCCTGAGCTCAACTGTAATATTAGCAGGTTTCGTTGACTTTCCTTGGTATCTTTTTGCGCTTTTTACGACTTCTTTGGGCTGTTTAAGATACACCGCGATATTTTCTGCAATCTGTGTAGCGTTTTCTTTGTCATTGTAGGGTACGTTGGCGATTTCGATAAATCTCGAGAGCCTTGCTTGATCCATTTCATGGATTTGCTGTTCCAATGCACCAACACCAGTTTCTAGGTGATTATTCTTGTTCTTTAATTCTGTATTTTTCTTTTCAACGGCCGTTATAGCTTTTTTAAAAGCATCAACACTTACTACAACCTCATCTAGTTTAGCACTTTGGAACAAAAGGGCCTCATTTAACTCCCTGATCTCTTTTCTGATGGTCTTCTCTACTTCTCTAGTGATATTGTGTAATAATTGATTGGCATTTATAGCTACATGAGCATCTTCTTCCTCGTCTTCATCCTCTTCCGGAACAATTATAGATGAGCCGCGACGTGGGCTATCCTGTTGACATCCAGAGCATGTCCATTCCAGGTTAGGTGCAGCTTTTACAACTGTTAGCTGCTTATTGGTTAAACCTGAACATTTTGTATTTAGGTGCACAATTTTCTCACATTTGCTGCATTCTAGACCTGGCGTGGATTTTGTCAGGTTTTTTTTTACAATTATCACACTTTTTAGACATATTGTTAGATGCGGGTAATCTCTTAATAAACTCAGAGCGATTGTACATGTATGTATTAAACTGTCCGCGCACCGATGGCAACTGATGTGAATTGGTTTATATTATCAAGGTAAGAAAGTCTTACTTGTGTTTTATTTGCATTTAAAAAAATAAATTAAAAAAACTACGCAAAACGTCATTCAGACGTTTGAAGCCAAGCGGTCTCCTTGGCAACATATAATAACAAAAAAAAACTATAAGAAAGAGAAAATAATAAAAAAAACTACTTTTAATAGATGAATGTCTCATTCATTTTTTTGACATGATAATATATAAAAATTAATATTTAAGAAAATAAATGAGTTCAAAGTTTTGTCACTGTAAACCCGTCATTCAGTTCACGATGACAATTCGACATTTGAACGTCTCCAGTTCATGTTTGCTCGTGTCGAGACGCGTCGAAACCCCATGGAACACCCGCCCACCGGCCGGCGTTCATTTACCGCCCGTAGTCAGTGGGAGAAAGACGTGTCTTATTGCTATTTCGTCGACCAAGTTTCGTTCGCAGTGTTTTGTCACACCTTTGCGTCATTCAGCAAAGTGCGTGTAATTTCAAAAGGATCAACCGTAAATAAATTCGGATTTATGCATATGATAGACCCTGGTGGTCAACGATAATTGTGTGTAGTTTTACTCTTTACACACACAATATATTCTTATTACGTTAAAATTAGATATTTTGTAATGACATTATCGTGAACGTAATGACAAAATATTGTGTGATAATATAAGTTCTTGTTATTCGTAGACTATTTACTATTAAACAAACAAGATTTTTTCATACTCATGTGTACTGTATATACTAGCTGCGCCCGCGACATCGTTCTTGTGACGTATTTCGTATATTTCCTTAGGAATCAGATATTTATCTTTAATAAATTTCATATTAAATGTTGACCTCATCATTTAGCTACCAACATCCCAAATATCATAAAAATCTGCCATAAATATAGTTTTTGCGTGATGGGTGAAAAAACATACATATAGACAGACAAAATGTAAAAAAGATATTAAATATATTTAATGGTACAAACAAAGGCTATTTAGTAAGTATATTTGTACTGTATATTGTAAGTTTGAATTATTCTTGATTGGGTAAAAAAATAAGTCAAGGTTGAAATTCAGAAATTTATTTGTTTATTTTTCATTTAACTTGGTGATCTCCTGATGAGACTAATACAAAAAAAAAAATGTTATTCTGATTACTCAATCTTAATTGTAATATTAAGTAATAAACCAAGTACTGATGTTACTTTGTCTTTTATTTAGTATAACTAATTCTTATGAAGAAAATAAGACCAACACGTATAAATGTCATTACGCTCCTTTAGACGTCATTACGTTCACGATAATTTACATAAAAAAAATTATTACTCAAAGTCTATAACGGATAACAAGGTCCAACTACTTGTAAAAAGTTGTTAGTAATGTATACTATAGAATGTATGCCAAAAGCTTGATATTAGAGAGAAATTCCTGTGGAAGATAAAAAATGCATCAAATTAAATCAATTTGTAGGATCCACCCTCATGCCTTTGCCCATGTGTCAAAGTGGCAGTTATTTAAGAATAAAATTTTATTCAGGACCTAAAGTACTATATTTTAATTCAGGTAATAACCATTTTGCATAATTTACTAACATCATCATCATCATCAGCTGCATAAAGTCCACTGCTAAATGTAGCGCTCTCTCAAATATTTCCAAAATGATCGATCAAGAGCGGCCTGTATCCAGCACTTTCCAGCATGTATGTACCTAGGTCAATCGTTCCAGACAGGAAGTTCCAGCTTCGAGGAAGAGGTCTTTTGATGAATTTGACCTGACTGGGCAGCATTTGGGAAACTCTTCTCATCTTATGTGTGTTACCAGTAGGTCTCATAAGAAGGCTTAAGGTTGCTCAACTTGCTATGGAGAGGACTACGCTTGGTGTTTCTGTATGCGATTAAATCAGAAATGAGGAGATTCGTACAAGAACGAAGGTCACTGACATAGCCAAGCAGAGAAGCTCATTGAAGTGGCAGTGAACACATATTGATTAAACACTTTAGTCTTGATTTTTGACGATAAAACAATGCGTAATTTTCAAAATGCTGCCCAGCTGATTCAAATTCATTGAAAGACCTCCTCCTTGAAGCTGGAACTACTTTAATCTACATTTTATTGAGTTAAAATCTCTACAAACAGTTCTTGTCACACATGCTGTTTTTTAGACCTGGACTGCATTTGGAAATGCCATCTGTAATGCAAGAGGTTAAAAATAGGTTAATTTTCTTGCAGTCTGCATTCCACGATGGTAAGCAGCCGAACTGGTATCACGAAGAATGTTTCTTTGAGAAGCAGAGGCCGCAGTCAGTGGATGAGATCGGCAATTTCAATAAGCTGAAGAGTGCTGATCAGAAAAGAGTTTCTACCAAAGTAGGTGAGTAGCAAAGCTCTTTATGTCTCCGAACTAAAGTTTCATGAATTTTCTATTTGCTAGAAAAGGAATTGGGGCAGCATAAAACATGGGTGCAAGTTAAAAGATAGGCATTTGAACTCACACAGTAATATATATAAGGCATAGAGACTGCTTGGCTTCTCTTATGGCAAAATTGAAAATGCTAAGTCTGCCCTATTAGGAACAAAGACGTGACACTACCTGTCTCTGTCAATCGGCCTTAATCTAATAATCAGCTAATGTCCAACAGATTAAATGAGATATTTTTTTCTAAGTGTCAAAACAAACATTTTCTGTAGGATTTGTATGAAATTCAGGCAGATGACGTCATGATTTCTTGGAGTCAAATAGTGCTCTAAATCAGTTTTTCTGCAAAAATAAATCTAAAATCACTTTAAAAATTGATATGATTATGATAGGTGTAATTTTTTGTGTCATTTTATTTTCTTAACAGTTCCAAATTATTTATTTTATACCCAGGAAAGTACCCAATACAGAAGTTTTCCTGCGTGGTACTGTTAATAGAATAAAATGTCACGAAATAATGACTATATATACAAATGATTTTAGATTTATTATTCTCTTCTAGATTTAAAGAAACTATAATGTCATTAGTCTTTATTTCATAAAAATCCCATAGAAAATGTTTGTGCTGACATTAAGAAAAAGAAATATCTGATTTGAGTTGTTGGAAACTTGCTGGTATTATTGAAAAGGCCATATACAGGGTGTAATTGAATTCGTTGGCAATATTTTAGGTATCTACTATACCCATGATACAAAGTAATTTAAGACTAATAAAACTTAATCAAAAGTAGTCATTTTGACATTACAGAAAATCTCTAAACATGCGTTAGACTCTTTGATAAATATCATCACTGCAATTATAAATAACATAAAACATAAAAAAACCTAATCGTCATTAAATTCATGAAAAAGAAATTAATTGTAATAGTATCAATTTCGTCGCGTCGGAGTACGCTAACATTCGTTCCTACTTCAACGTACTTACTATCCTCAAGCGTTCGTGTGACACGACCCGTCCCCACTCGACTTTCAACCTTATTCACGTAACTTAAAGTCTACTTTTGTATGCCGGCCGCGCCCGCCGTTCAGCTGTATAACAGCGGGTCGCTGACCTTGCGGCTCGTAGGTATCAGTGAGCGCGCACGACTCGGAAGTGTTTTGTTATTTTTCTCGCTTTTTGATTACTGCATTAATTGTAGTGTTGTTACCGTACAAAATATCCTTTATGTGAGTATGTTAATAAGTTAAATTATTGCTAATGATTTCAATTGCACCCTGTAGATAAAATTAAAAGAAGAACTCCGGCATACAAAAGTAGCCCACCCTCATATTATATATTTTATAGTGAATGCTTATTTTGTATTTTCAGATGAAGTCTCCCAAGGTGCCGTGGTAGCAGTAGTTAAGAATGATAAAAAAGGCAAAGGCAAGAAGCGAGCATCGACGGCCGTGGTGGGCGCCCTCAAGGATTTCGGTGTGGAGTACTCCAAGAGCAGCCGCGCCAGCTGCAAGCACTGCGAAATCAAGATCTGTAAGGTATGGCGAAGAGAATGAGGCTACATTTTTAAAACCCTACGAAAAAGGAGGGTGTTATAATTTTGGCTTCCAATCGGTCGTTTTGGAAAACCTTGGGGAATCTCCATGGCATAATATATAGATCAGTGGCGTACAAGCAGTGGGACAGTATAGGCTATTAAAAAAATTACCTTTTATCACACAGTGCCGAGTCCATCAATGGAAATAATGTGACAGTCTCCAAAATCCTTAAAATTTTAAAAATTACGCATAGGAACAGGAAGGAATGTGACAGTCTCCAATATCCTTAAAATATCAAAAATTAGGCATAGGAACAGGAAGGACAAGATGCGCTGAACCCATGTGCTGGAATTAGCATGCACAGGTTTAGCCTACAAAAAGGTTGTGAAAGTGTGCCATCACAAGACTAAAGATGGACTAAAGAAGACGAAGATGGGATATAAAGCAGATGTTGATATTGTTAGTGTCAAAGAAAACAAAGCGCAATCTTGCTATGTACTTGATACGGGAATTACTTTAAATATATTTCAACTAGATTTCCTTTGTTCATCTACATCTACATCATTATTGCTCAGACCCTTTTTGTAATCTTTTTTCTTAAATTATATCAGTCCTATGTATTACAGTCATTTTATTTGCTTTTCAGTATAGTTAAGCCAGATAGGGAAGTCCCTATTTTTCTATGGTCCTTCGAGCCGGATATACAATGTAAAGGGACATACCTGTAAAACTCGGCTATATTAGATCATATAGTATAATGGAATTAAACAACAGTAAAAAGTTTTTTAAATCGTTATTTTAATTTTATTATGCCATAGTGATCTAGTATAGCCCGTGGTTTGATTTATTATGGATAAGTCCCTCCCACATTGTATATATAAAATGTATCCGTCTTATTATAAAACGCAGATGATCTTTGTTATTAGGTTTAAACCATTATCCGACCAAATCAAGTTGACATTTTCAGTGATAATGACGTATTACTAGATGTCAACTCGATTTGGTCGGATAATGGTTTAAACCTAGTAACAAAGATAGCCTGCGTTTTATAATAAGATGGTATGTGTTTATAGGATGAGGTGCGCATACGCAAGACCGTGTTCGACACGGAGGTGGGCAGCAAGTACGGTGGGCAGCCGCTGTGGCACCACGTCAAGTGCTTCGCGGAGGCGCGCCACGAGCTCAAGTTCTTCGCGGGCGGGGACGCGCTGCCGGGGTTCGACTCCCTGGCCGAGGACGACCGGAAGATGGTGCTGGACATCGTCAAGTATGTCTCCACCACAAATACAATACCACAAATACTTTATTGCACCAAGATAAACATAAAAAAAATTACAACAACAACTAAAAACAATATAGCCACAAAGGCGGACTTATTCTATAAATGTAATCTCTTCCAGCCAACCTTTGGGTGGAGGAAAAAATAAGAGACACCACCACCTGATGGTCTTTCTGTCTCCGCTGCAGGAGCACGACCCTCTCTGTACTACCGAGCCATACTCGGCCAGAGCAGTCAGAGGACTTGGCCTACATTCTGGCTAGACGGGTTGGAGAGGTCTCCTGTTGATAAGCTTTGTTCAGCTTGTATTTCCTAAGTCACGATCCACGGCACTTGGAGTGGTCCTATTCTACTCTGCCGGAAACCACACGGCATTACGACAAGTTTGTCTATTATACATCATTTGTTTGGAAATCCTTTCACACCAATTAATTCGCAAGAGAGATTGACGTGAGGTAGGCAGCAGACAGTAGGCGGGAAGTCAAGGGGTTCAGTTGAAGTTTGCTTTAAATTGTTTTGCAAATTGATTCTAGTGGGCTTTATAATATGAACATATGTGAAATTTTTACAGTGGACAGTTATAGTGCGGCTTTATTTGCGGACTGTGGTGGGCTTCTTTAGGCGCCGTCCGCCACTAAATCGGCTATGAAAAGACTTCTATATATTTGTCATTCAGAATTGTCGGCAGAAGCTCCCTTGAAGCACAGTACAGATTAGGGTTAGGAATAAAGAAGTGGAAAAATAAAGATGGACTCTAAAGTACTAGTATCCAGAGCCGTAAAATAATATTTAAAAAAAAAGGTGGTTTTAATGGTTCCAGCTTTTTTTTCTCCACTTCACTTTGACGACCTCTGTGCCCTAGTGGTCACCACGCCATGCTGTCACACCGGTCCCTGGTTCGATTCCCGGTCAGGTCAAGATGGAAAATTATCTTTTTCAGAATGACATAGGTCTTGGATGTTTATGTATATATTTATTTTTTATAAAATATAGTACACGTTGAATTAGTATCCCATAACACAAGTATCGACCTTTGGGGCTAGCTCAATCTGTGTGGTTTATCTGTATATAATTATTTATTTTTAATTATTTAATTCGTGTATTTCAACATTCTTAGGTACCTATAACCCCAGTCTAAGCTTTTATTTCAATCTATTTTTATTTTCGCCATACTGGTAGTTATATGGAACAAAAGAAAAAAAATAGAAGGTTCAGTCCAACGCAAAATGTTGACTTTTCGAAACCTTCCCCTTTTTTTTCCCTGTTCCATCGCTGTAATCTAATATGCAGATTATCCCGAATCATGTTTAAACCATCACTATTTGAGGTTAAATAATCTTTATTGGTTTCTCAAAGAAATATGACATTTTCACATGCAGAGAAATCTTATAACTATTATGTAATTATAATTACATTTTATACAATATTAGTGAGAGCATTCAAACAAATAAAAAAAAAAAAAAAACCAATTGTAGGTAGTTTGCTAACAAACATGTTGCGCTTTCCAAAGTTAAAGACGCAAAACATCGTTTAGGTGGTCGTTCACCTGCGTTAATGACAAATGGAAGTTGGGTTTTTGTAATTCAGTTTACAATTATTATGAGAAATTTACTTGTTGTTTAAAAATTAACGAAAATAAAAAACATAAGAAGAATAAATTTAAATTCTAAAGTAAAATACCGTTCTAAACTAAACAGATTCTTATGTAACCCTTTGAGATTGCAGTTTTTTTTAAAGTATTTATTTGTTAATAACATTAAGGTATTTTTTAAAACGATGTTATATCAGTATGGCTATGTGTGTTATAAACTTATTATACAGGCATCGGCTACCGTCAGTTTGGTGTACGAGCACCTTTATATTATGACGTTGTTACTATGCACAGGGGCGAAATCAGTTAATTTAAATTCCCCTTTTCCACCTTCTCGCCCACCATCATTTCAGTGGCCTTTAAGTTTCACAGTTCTAGGATCTGTCAACATCGTTAGGAACAAAATGTAATGTATATCTGTTTATTTTAGACCAATGGATGCTGGCGAAGTGCCGATTAAGAAACTAAAATCCGAAGAAGCGGACCCTGAGCAAGCGAAACGGGAGAAAACAATGAAGAAACAAAACGACACTTACCAGAAATATAAGACTGCATTAGGCCAGCTGTCGCATTCTCAGATTGAGCGAATACTGGAGGAGAACTCTCAAGAGGTTCCTAGTAACAAACGAGAGGTATGTACTTAATACCTATTTTATGTGTACATTGTGTCCACACACTCACACACTGGACCACGATCATATAAAACGTAATTCCGACTCGCTAAGAAGAAGAAAATATAGATTTCCCAGTTATTTTTAGGCAGAAACGGGACTCTATTAATAAGAATCCGCCAAAAATAATACACGGTATTTTTTTATTGGTTTTGAAGCCGAAGGCCTAATTATAGCTAGTCAAAATAAAAATTCAGAAACAAAAAATGACAAATTCGTCTTACTAACGATCCTTATGAAGTGGCCTTCGGCTCCCAAACCAATGAAAAATCACCGTGTATAATTTGAATAAGTTTGACAATTTTATTCCATTAGGCTTTGGACTTGTTGGCTGACTGCATGGCGTTCGGTGCTCTGAAGCCCTGTCCGGAGTGCAAGAACGGGCAGCTCGTGTTGGATACCTTCGGATACAAATGTACAGGTAAGGTTCATCATCATCATTTTAGCCGCATAACATTCACCATCATTTCAGCCGCATAAAATTCACTGCTGAACATAGGCCTCTCCCAAGGATTTCCAAAATGACCGATCTAGAGCGGCCTGCATCCAGCGCTTTCGTTATATCGGTAATGCATATGCATGCATATTCTTTCATCGAAATGTGCAAAAGGGAGTAATTATTGTACCATTCTTTCCTTGTAAAAGTTGTAAAATCCGGTTACCAAAAATACCCACTGAATGTTAACTAAGAACACCAATATTTCAGAAAGTACTAACTGATATTGAAGTAACAAATTATTAATTACGTTTACACCTATACCTATATAGTTTTATAATCTGGTGATATTATTAAATATGTAACACTTAGAAAATATTTTAATTTACAGTATTTAAAAAAATATATTAAATACGGAGCTATAAATTTCACATATAAGCTCTAGGGTTGCCAGCCGCCATACATAATTGTATTTTTACATATAGATTACGTACATTTGGATGTATTTTTGTATAATTTACTTGACAGGACACATCAGCGAATTCACGTCCTGTGCCTACCTCACTCAGACGCCGGAACGTGTGCCACTGGTATTGCCCAAGGGTTACGAAGATAACGCGGCCTTCAAGAAGTACAAGCCCAAAGTGGACGTCAGGCTGTTCCGAGCGGCTCCCAAGCCGACCCTGCCAGTGAAAGAAGAAACGTGAGTTTAAATAAAATAAATAAATAAAAATAAAATATTTTTATTTCGACCAACTATAGATCATAATTACATTACATTTGTGTTAGTACCAGATAGAAATTGAACTTAAGAACTAGTGTTAGTATACTAAATAATATTATTTTAGAGGTCTTTGTTTTTCAGTATATGAATCATTGAGCAGTGATTCACATACTGAAAATCAAGCCTATTTGCTAGCGCTTTAAGGATGTTGTTGGCGCTGGCTCGGAGCCTGCCCGCCAGAGATGTGCACCGCTTACGCATGGTTGCATAAAAGCAGTCCACACGCGCCTCAGCAAACATCCCTGACGCGCTGCATCGTCGAGACAGCCCCATCAACACCCTAAATGCATTGTTGTACTGTACGCGCAGGGCACTAAACTGTTTCTGCGTGTAATGTATCCATAAGCTGCTTGTATAGAAAGATGTACAGTAGGCACGGAATAAGGTTATTTTAACTTCTCTTGTACAGTGAGCAAACCTACGAGCTATCATATTAGCACGCACAGACAGAGCCCTGCGTTCTCTTTCGATGTCTACATTGTCCTTCAGGTCAGTCGTTACCCAATGCCCCAGATATTTAAATTTCTCTACTCTCCGCAATGGTATACCATTCAATCTTATGGGTGGTACAGTATCAGGACATTTTGTTCCTGCCTGAAAAACCATGCATTCACTTTTTTGCACATTATATTTAAGGCCACGTTTGGCAGCATATTTCTCGCATATATCCAACAATCTTTCGAGCCCACAGACCGAGGCGCTGAGCAGAACCATATCGTCTGCGAAGCTTATGTTATTAAGACACACATCATCAATGTGACATCCAACACGAGCACTATTAAGCTCCCCTATTAGTGCATTCACATACAGGTTGAACAGTCTTGGTGAAGACACCCCCCCTTGTCTTACACTACACTACACTTACTTACAGGAGTGTCTGGATTAACCTAAGATAAAATCTACATACTTTCATATATCTACAACGTACCCGTGATAAATCAAATTACGGGCTGTATAAGACCAAAGAAAAAAAAATTTCGCCATTCCCATGCAAATTGTCCGGGCGGCTGATGAGTTGTCATTATTTCTATGTCATGAACTCACTTGACCTTTCAGCGTGAAGAAAGAAGTCCGCAACCCGCCGCTAAAGAACCTGCAGTTCTTCATCTACGGGCGCGACCTAAGCAAGAAGAAGAAGGAAGAGATCAAACACCGCATCCTCAAGCTGGGCGGGCTGGTGACGAGCAAGCTGACGGAGACTGCGGCCGCCGTAGTGTCCACGCAGAGTGACGTGGACAGGATGAGCGACAAGATGGCGGAGGTGCAGGAACTCGACATAGAGGTACGTTGGTACTGATACGAGAAGGATCTTTACTCAAAGAATCTTCATCGTGACGTCACTTCCTCAAATAACTTTGACCTTGCTTGAAAATGAAGGTCGTTGGGATTTTTGCAAATATCTATTATGTAAGATTTTTTTATGAAATCTAATTAGAGAAACCTTCTCCTAGAGGCTTATTCCTCGAAATGATTTTAGATTTTTTTAAATATATGACAAGCCAATCAAACGGGTTACTCACTTACACAGTCACTCACTCACGAAGTCGCCTCGAGACCACTAGTGTATCTCGAGACGGCTTCGTGTACGCACGTCTTTTAGTCCTTTAGGAGCGCAGTTCTAACACGGAATATTCGCACGAAAGGAATAACCATCGGTTGCCCCTTTCTTTTGTAGTGACTGACATTTTAATTGTTTTGTAGTGACTGACATTTTAATTGTTACAGGTTGTGGAAGAATCGTTTTTGGACCTCATCGACGCAGACAGTGGCACGGTGACGAGCTCCTTGAAGCTTATCAGGGAGAACAACATCGCCACGTGGGGCTCCGATGTGAGTAGAGCTTGACTGCTTTACTAACTTTACCCTAGTAACGTTTTTTAAAGTGAAGTCATGTAATTAGACTTGTGGTAGGAGTTTTGCGTGTCATGTCGAAATTGTAATATAACAATAAAATGTTGCGAAAAGAAGATTAACATCTCGCAACTTTTTTTGAAAAAAAAATATTTCTGGTACTCCGTTCCTGACAGGTATTTCTTAAACAGTTTGTATTTATATATCATCGGAAACAATAGTTTTATTGTTTTTATTTATCATTTTTTTTATTATTTTTTCATTATTTATTTCATTTTTATACGACAGCCGGCGACTCGCGTACCACAAGATGTCCTCGATGGGAAGTCTATCGCTAAGTCGGGCAGTAACTATGCCAAGTCAACTAAGTCGGGACCAGTCAAACTCAAAATTAAAGGTAGGATATCTTTTTTATATATTTTTTTAAATTTTGGTTCTGTCTATGTTTTTGTTTTTTTTTGTATATTTTTGAATTATGAAATTAATAATTTTCTTTCTTGTCAGCTATAATATGTCTTATTACACAACTGCTTAAAGAAAGTGTAAAGATTTTAGGTTTCATTTGTGTTATGGTGGTATGTAAGTTTCTTATATAACATAGAAATGCCTGAATAGATTTCGATGTTTGGGATGTCCTAAGAACCCTTAATGTGTGGGATGTCGTTAGATAGAATAGAACCCCACATCATCTCGAATTGAATAGGCTATGTTTTCTTTTTTTTGGAAAATTATGAGCGCCATTAAATCTTCTTCTTCTGCCTTATCCTTGTCCCACTTTTTATGTGGGGTTGGCACAGTCAGGGCGTCATTAAATAATGTTTAAAAAAATTTTTGACGTGATAAGGTCTTTAAAATCGTTTTAGTCGGGTGACATGTTCAAAAACTTGTGTCACACCAAAACCTCACGAGCGCGATCGCAGGTATAACGAGAGAGAGACGGACCGATGAAACGACGTTATCACGTAAACATCTCGATCGTAAACCTACTTTACAAACAACCAATTTTTTTTGTTCAAGCTTTTATTGAAACGACTAAAACAAACGTAATAAGTCGATGGGGTTTCGTCGTTTTATTACTGATTTCCATTGACCATCTTCCGTCTCCGTGATCATAGCATTGTCTGCTATAAAGTGCTAATCAAAACGAATCAAGCGAGTTCTACTCAAAAAGGTTATGATGTTTACGACCGAGTTCTGTTGCACCCAGACGGGTCGGCGGTAGACCCGGCGTCCGGGCTGGCGGACACCACGCACGTGTACAGCGACCGCGAGAACGTCAAGTACAGTGTGGTGCTGTCCAAAACCGACGTCGTCACCGGCAAGAACTCCTACTACAAGCTGCAGCTGCTCAAGAGCGACACGGGCAACACGTGAGTATCCTTCTAGAAGCACCTATAGACCTAGATTTTTTTTACCGCGTAAATTGACATTCTTCCGATTGTAGGCCGTTTTTAAAAAAAAAACTACTAGCTGAATGCGGCAAAGATTACGATAACTGTCATTCTCACAAGAGAATAATTTTATTTGCCAGGAAAATTAAAAAAAAAATGACTTTCATGCTTACCATAACTTTGAACCGCTGAACAGATTTCCATCAAATATAAGCTAAGATGCACCGTAAACTTGCTTTCTCGAAAAAATTCGCATCGAAATCGGTCCATTAGTTCAAGAGTTACGTTAGCACAGACAGACATGAACGTCAAACTTATAACACCCCTCTGACCCCTTTTTTTGGGTTAAAAAGAGATAGCGATCAATTGGACAAATTTTGATACATAACATAGGAGCTAGGCCTGGCTCGCACATAGTCACAAAAAATTGGATTTTTCAAATTGTAAACTGTGTTGATTTATATGTTAGTAGGTACTACTCGATTCGGTACTGATGGGTGGGTGGCAAATTTTTAGGGTTCCGTACCCAAAGGATAAAAACGGGTCCCTATTACTAAGACTTCGCTGTCTGTCCGTCTGTCAGTCACCAGGCTGTATCTCAAGAACCGCGATAGCTAGACAGTTGAAATTTTCACAAATACGCTATTTTCTAACAAGTCTAATCAGATACTTCTTCCTAAACGTCAAAAAAAAAAACAGTTTCTATGGGATTTTGTATGGAATACATATAGATGACGTCATAGTTTTTTGTTAAACTCTTGTATATTTATTAAACTCTACTCTTGCATCTTCACGCGGCTCGTTTCACCTCTCCATATTGTTTCGGTTGTAGCTTCTACCTGTTTCGGTCGTGGGGCCGCATCGGGACCCCCATCGGCGGGAACAAGACGGAGACTTTCAGGAGTTTGGGCGAAGCGCTCGAGCAGTTCCGCTTCTTCTACCACGACAAGACGCAGAATCACTGGGACAACAGGCAGCACTTCCAGAAGGTGTGTGTCGCTCTCGACCTAGAAACGGTCCTCCTTTTCCGGTGAATGTGTTTACACAAAGATTCTTTCTTCTTCTTCTTAACTGCCTCCGTGGTGTAGTAGTTAGAGCGTTCGACTCATACCCGGAGGTCGCGGGTTCGATTCCCGGCGGGGGCAACGACTTTCTGTTGTTGTCCTAGTTTGGTTAGGACATTATAGGCTGATCACCTGATTGTCCGATAAGTAAGATGATCCGTGCTTCGGAGGGCACGTTAAGCCGTCGGTCCCGGTCACTGTCTTTGACATTGGTCGTTACCTAAAACCATGTCAGAGGCCTTTAAGGCGGTTTTAAAACGCTGACACTAGTGTTAGTCACTAACACACACGATAAAGAAAGAAGAAGAAGAAGAATGCCATAGAAACTATTGGAGATCCCGTAAAGTGTTCACTATCACAGACTGAATTCACCCTTAAAATAGTTTCAGTATATTTTGTTAGACCTTATACAACGTGGAAGGGACGTACCCGTAATCGAACCACAGGATATACTTGATCACTATATCATAACGATAATAAATCAACAGTCAAAAAAACAATAAAAAATCGACTTTCCTATACAAATTGCCTGGGCGGCTACACACTAACACTAGTATGGAAATGGCAAAATGTTTTTTGTTCTTTAACTGTTATTTTAATTCCATTATACTATAGTTATCTAGTATAGCCTTTGGTTCGGTGTATTACAGGTATGGCCCTTTCCCGCTGTATAACGTCTAACAAAATATGCTAAAACTATTTATGGCTGAACTCAGTCCACGATACTAATCAACTTTCCCCAACTACGGCATTATACAAACATTTCTTTATTTATTTAAAAACTTTATTGTACTTAGAAACAAACATTAATTACATAAAATTGCAAACACAATGGTACAAATGGTGGACTTATCCCAGAAGGGATCTCTTCCAGTCGAGCAGAGAAACAAAGGACAGTTATTATTAATAGGAAGGCAGAAGTACAGAACGAAAAACAAAAAGTTTAAATAATTGGCCAAGTGCGTGTCGGGCCACGCGCAGTGTAGGGTCCCGTAGTTGCTAAAAACATCTAAAACGTCTAGTATTTATTGAGTTTGTATGAAATTTACCTTTTGTAATGTACTCGCATTTTATAAGTTGATCGCCTATAACTTTTTAATTTGTTAACCTTTTTTAACTCTGATAGTTTTCCTTTAAACAACATTATATGTACTATAGCTGTGATTTTTTCATCTGTCTACCGTTTAGCAGATAGATGGGGGGGGGGGGGGGGGGGACACGTGACTTTAACAAAAAAATTCACTTTAAACCTAAATATTTCAGACACGGATCCCTAAATCGAACAATGGTGTTTCCAAGCTCACAATATTTTTTTAAGGCCTATTCAACGATACCCCACACAATGTGTTTGTAGAGAAAAAAAATATTGACTTCCTGTTTACTTGTATGGCAGCTACCCTACAAAAAAAAATTATTTCCATATTTTATTTTACGACTTTTTCGCCATGATTGGTATACATATCCATGCCAAATTATAGCTTTCTAGTACTTATAGTTTCTAAGTAGGACCGCGGACGGACAGACAGACCGACAGACAGACAGAGACATGGCGAAACTATAAGGGTTCCTTGTTTACTACGGAACCCTAAAAAGACTTATACACTACAACTACTATAAGTATTACATTACTACATTTGCATCCTCAGGTTCCTGGTGCATACTACCCTCACGACGTGGACTACAGCGACGCGGAGAAGAAGAACAGCCCCGCCGCGCTCGAGACGGATCCTAACTCTTCTCTGCCGCTGCCGGTGCAGAAGCTGGTGCAGAGGATCTTCGACATCGCCGCCATGAACAAGACGCTCGCTGAGTTCGAGGTGTGTTGAACTTTATGTGATACCGCCTAGAGTTTAATTTTGTTTGACATTGTTGAAAATATTCTAGAAGATTCGATGTCGCGCGCGAGCGCCATGAAAAGTATGCTCGCCGAATTAGGGGTGTTGAGCTCTATGTGATACTTCATAAAGTTTAGTTTAGATTGACACTAGAATATTGAAACGGATCCTAATTCTTTTTAGTTCGAGGTGTGTTGAGCTGTATTTGATACTGATGAGTATAATTTGGATTAATACTTTTTCTAATTACGTGTGTGTCCGATTTTCAAACTGCAACACAAAAATGGTAATATAGTAATATGGTGATATAGTAGTTGTGCTCATTTTAACAACAAATATGGTTGTTCCATTATTGTTTTTTAAACTATCGCTTTTTAAACACATTATTCATTTTTAATTGTGTGAATTGTGCAATGCGGGTAAGTGTTATAATAAAAAATATCAAAATCTGCGTTCACCGTCAACTATTAAACACCGCTGCACTCCAGCCAGTCGTTCTGCGACCACGTAGGATGTAACTCCTATTTGAAACGTTAGACGAAACAACATAAACGTTCGTGCTAAGCCCCGTTTACATAATAAATCAATAACGGTTGTTCCAGCTCGACACTGAGAAGATGCCGCTAGGCAAGATCTCCCAGAAGCAAATCACGCAAGGTTACCAGGTGCTGACCGAACTGCTGAAGATTCTGGAAAAAGGGAAGATCAACCAGAGCAAGATCTTAGATGCCACTAATAGGTAATTTTTAACAGCTTCCACGCGTTGTAAAAATTAATCTTATGTGAAGGTTTACACGTTTTCTGAGTGCGTAAATGGCGCCTTTAAGTGTGAATGTGGGGATAATTACCATTTTGAATAGGGTTAGGCACAAGATACACCTTCTTTTATTATTTTATGAATAATCTTGAAAGTGTAGCCGAAGCGAGGTGATATGCACCACCGTCACAATTTGCGGGGACCCGCGGCTCCGACGGTGGATCGTCGGAGGTTGTATAGTCAGTTGCAACCAGAACTCTGAGATCGAGATGTAGGATACTGCTGGCGCCATCTCGTATGATTCTTGTGAACTAAGGGAAATTTGTGGTTATAGATCCTCATAGTGGCGTAGAGGTCGCCACAAAAGTATTATTAGTAGTCCTAGCTTCAAAACTTGTTTCTGCTCAAGGTGGCCATTCTTACCAAATGTAAGTTTTAAATCCAGACAGACTAGCTTAGTGACAATCAAAAATTGTTCATAAAATAATATATAGGTCTTATCTAGTGCCTAACACTATTCAAAATGGTAATAATTATAACATTTACGATAAAAAAATATGACAAATGAGGGCGCCACGCACTCACTTCACCTAAAAAGCTCACTCTTGTCGGTGGAGTTGAGTAATATGCCTTCATTCCTCTCTTCTCTCTGCCATCCTTTTAATGTCCTGTAGGTTCGTTTTACATTATCACAGAATTAATATGAGGATTACATACAAAACTGAATGTCTTAAACTCCTAAGGTCCCTTGTAATATGCCCCGTCCCCGCACCTCTCCCCCGTTCTCTCTTTGTTGAGTGGTCGGCTGCGGGCGCCTGGCCGCCTCGACAGGCGAGAACGGGGGAGGTGCGGGGTCGGGAGACGGGGACGCATTATTACGCAGGACCTTAGAAGATTCCGTTCTGCATGTAATACTTTTAATAATTAAATTCTGTGACATTGTATGTCTCTGTCTGCTTAGAGCCGCAAGACCATTAATGCACTGTCTGCTACATTAGGGATAAAGATGTGATAGTATGTAAATTTTATGAAATTGATCGTTTATTATTTGGAACATTGCAGGTTTTTCACAATTATCCCGCACGACTTCGGCAACGACAACCCCCCATTGCTGGACAACACCGAGCTGATCCAAAACAAGTGTCAGATGCTGGACAATCTGCTGGAGATTGAGATCGCGTACAGCATACTCAGCACAGGTAGTTGTTTATGATGAAAAACTAATTGTATCATCAGGACTTTTTGTCTCCACTGCAGGAGCACGACCCCCTCTGTACTACCAGAGCCATACTTGGCCAGAGCAGCAGGACTTGGCCTGCTTTCTCCTCGCTGTCCAGACGGGTTGGAGAGGTCTTATTGATGTTTATAAGCTTTGTTTAGCTTGTATTTCCTAATTCGCCTTCTACGACATCCACGGGAGGACTTGGATAATCTGCCGGAAACCACACGGCAAATACTTATTGTGTATAAAACTTTATTTGCCAGGCGAATTAAAAAGAAACGTGACTTTCAATAGTTTTATATGTAAACGCCATCTAGTGAAGGGCGGACGACCTAAATAGTAGAATTAATACCCGTAGCTCGCATGTTTTATTTGACAGGCGAACTTAAAAACCCCGACTTTTGATAACTTTTTTTAACAACTTTTAAATGGCTTAACCGATTTTGATTAAACATAGCTAAGAACCACCTCAAGAAAACTTGCTTTCACATAAAAAAATCGCATCGAAATTTGTCCATCTGTTCGAGCGCTACGATGCCACAGACCAACTTAAAACCCCCCATTTTTTGTGGGGAGTTAAAAATAAATATATACGAATAAATCACGCAGATTGAGCTAGTTCCAAAGTAAGTTTGAGGCTTGTGATATAGGCTACTGACTCAACGAAAAATTTTTTTTGAAATACAAACCTATAGTGATAAACATCCAAGACCCAGGTCAATCTAAAAAAGATCATTTTCCATCATGACCTGACTGGGGATCAAACCCGGGACCTTCGGTGTGACAGCATGGCATGATGATCACTAGGCCACAGAGGTTGACATATACTTGTAGTTAGACGCAAGCGTCAAGTATATGCTATGAGCATTAATGTAGCACGTCTTAAGGGTCCCCCGACCCTAGACCAAAATACAACTTTCCATACAAACGTTACGTTTTATTTCAAAACGACATGTCCGATTTGGGCAAAATTTTGTAATTTCAAAGATATTGCAATTATCTAGGTTTATAACTAGTTTCCGACGGTAAAAATATGAACTTGAAATAGAATATAGTGTTTTATATATAGTGTATCATTTTTGACCATTAGTATGGGAAACTTCTAAATTGTTATATTTTCTTTCCAGTGGGTCTACCGCCTATCTTGCGTCGATTTCAAATTATCGTCGGCATCGACTTCAATTTGACAGCCGACGCTCATTTCGTACCGCGCATTCCCTAATATCGATGCGTCGATTTGGAAGTCGATGACGACGCCAATTGAACGAATGGTTTCAGTGATTTTGACAGATAAAAGCTACCGCGCAAAGTTTTGACATCGACGCGTCGGCTTGAAGTCTATGCCGACACTGTAGATTGAATACGGCGGCTCTTGGGGTGCCACATTCAACCGTCGATATGAAAAATTTTTCGATTTAACTTGCTTTTTTGAATTATATTGGTGTATTACGTTAGCCTAAGGCTTTTCCTTATTGTGATTGTGAATTTCAAGGAAGATTTCGCGTGAACAAAGCTACATTTGTCAGCGAGGACATAATCCCGTTTTTGCCCACTTATGAAAGATACAGTGGAATAAAACCCGAAATTAAGGTATGTACGGAACTTACGTGCCGCTATTTGTACTTCATTTGTCAAACTTAGGTAACCCATTGACAAATGCGAAGTGTTAAAATATTTTGCTTGTTTCAGGTGTTAGCGGCATTGAACTTTTACGCTACCGACAGTTACCAAGGAAGTGTAGGAACTAACGACGTTCTTCACCTTAGCCAGCAATCAACATAATGGTTGCAAGAGAAGAGGTCACCGAGGCTCTTAACAAGCCTGAAATACTTAGAAAGTATATATAAAAGTTCCACATACTCAAACACAATAAGACTCGGTAGCTAGGAGGTATGTAATTGCAAATTATACACTTTTAGGTACTTAATAATAATAAATGCATGCTAACCAAAGAGCCACAGCTACCAATGGTAGGTACCTACTTATAAACATACAATATTAATCTATCTATCTATATTTAAGAGCTGTGCTCCTTTCGGTGGAGTATGAATTCTCTTCCATTTGTCTCTCTCATCTGCCAATTGTTTAACATCGCTGTTTAACTAATAATATAATTTATTTTCTACTTAGGTTTACTTTATTCATATGTATTGTTTAAAAATAATAAACTAACATACTGGTTTAGGTTCAATTACAAATTTAGATTCCCTGGGGTCATCGGGTGCATTGATGGGACCCATGTGGCTATTAAGGAAATTATTGACAGTCATATTACTTTACGTTCTACTCCATCTATCAAATACAGTTTAGTCCATAAAAGTTGATTGGTATTGTAAAACATAATATCCTACATATTTATAATACATGCAAGTAGTGCAGTTAAAAAATAGTGCTCATTAATTGTATATGATTATTATTAGTGGACTTCCTGTGGCTCATAATATGATGATGATGAATTATATATGAAAAACAAAATAAAAAAAGATATGTATAAAAAAAATTACAAAGATTGAATTACATTTCAGGTGACTGGCTATGCCCAGCGTCAATGGATGATGACTCCCATCCTCAGCACCCTGCCAAATTCTCCAGATGCCAATTATAGCAGTCCACGTGCAGACGCACCTTCGGGGTACTACACTGTCTCTTGGCTCATAGAACTTTGCACTATACACTATGTATCAACTTGCTTATATTGTAAATTGGTTATTACAGTTGTACAAAAGTAAGTACTTAATTTTAGTTTGTTTTGTCTCATTCTTACTACTCATATGTCAATTATTGTATAGAAAGATATGGGCAAAACATGCTTTTACCAAAATGAATTTAACTATGTAATGAAAAAAAATTTGGCTATTTTTTATATATGCGAGAACTTCTGTTTATTATTTATTTGTAAATGATTCAAATATGTACTAGGTTCATAACAAATAAAACTAATCGTTTCAGAAAGACTCTTTTTATTTTTGTAACATTTAAATTATTGATATACCCAGTGTCACTCTCAGTGTTAGGACATCTAACCACACCTCAAGCTAAAATCCATCAAGCTGTTTAGGCTGTAAAGCCTGCCAAAGACATTGACATACATACACATAATCCTCCTTCTGGCGCAGTCAGGTAATTATGCTATACTTGAATCAAAATCAAATATTCAGTAGTAATTCAAATATTGATTTATTAATAAGGCCTTTGCAGGCACTTTTACACGTCAATAATTTGAATGTACAATAAGTGTAATGTTTATTAATATCAAAATTATTTTTCCTTTATTTTAAAAGCTACCTACCAATACTAGCGTTTCGCAATAACCACTGCTGAGGATAAACGCCAAAAAAAATCATTTACACAGTATTGGTTGCCAACATGCAGTGCTGCAGTTACTCATACACTTTTTTAGATTACTTTTTGTAAACATGTAGTTGCAATTAGAAATGAGAGTATTACAGATAATTTGATCATAGATTTATATTAGCATCCATTGTTGAGACCAGTCGTGAAGCCATAGTCTCTATAGCGTCAGCTACGCGTTCCTCCGCCTGCAGACAGCACTCATCAAGCGCCCTCCCAAGCCCACCGAGGCTGCAGTATTTCCATGGTACCTAAAACAAAACATATATTATGTATTGATAAGATAATAAACATACAATAATATTTAAAAAAATCACACAGCGGATGACTGTGTGATAGTAGTGTGTGTGGTAGTAGACCCAAACTAGGCAAAGCCTGTATACTGTGGACATCACAGACTGATAAACATACTTAGATGAAGGTTAAAAGACAACACTTAAAACATACACATTATGGGTCTATGTGCACCGAAGATTTAGTTCCTTGCAACAAGCATCACAGAAAAACATTATGTTAATAAAAACAAAACACTGGTTAAAAGACATACTCAAAAACATACTTATTATGGATCTATGTAGGAAATGAATACCCTTGTCACAAGGCATAAATAACACACTTAGAAAGATTTGTATACACTTACGTCCCGCCACTCTGAATATGTTTTGTGCACGCCCGTGCCTTGGGCGTTAAGTGAGGCCGCCAAGTCCTCCCACAGCCTCCTTGGCCCGTGAGTTGTCAATGGCCTGCCCCTTCGCCAAAGCTGTGTGCTCCTCCAAGTAATTCAGCAGGATTTTTATTTTCTTGCTGAAGGCTAACTTTCCTTGATGCCGGCATCTACAAATTATAAAGGAATAAAGTCCCAGGGGTCTGTGTGTCTCTGAATAACAAAAAAGCATGTTAGGCATTTACTTACTGTTTTTTAATTCACGACATTCACATCACAATCACAAATTAGAAAGATAGTCGTCATCGTCACAATAATATTCACGAAGTGAGGTTATAAGAGAATTCGTAATTGTCAAATATTACCCCGTTCGGTTTTACGAAACGCATTTGTTGATAATTTGATAAACACAATTATATATGTATATACGCAATCGTACCACCTTCCAATCAAGTTTTTTTTTACTTATTATAATCAAAACTATACCAATAATAGTTGTTTTTCAACATTATTACTAAATTAAAAAACAAAGTGCAAAAAGAAATTGTACGTAAATTGAGTGAAACGGATCGCAAACCGACGGTATTTTTTTCATTCGTTCTGTAATCGACGGTCGCCAAGGCGACGCCGCTAACTTTGCGCGGTACCAATGAAATGAATCCGACGATATCGTCGTCGAAATCGGAATACGACGTAGGCTTGAAATCGACGCAAGATAGCCGGTAGACCCACAGTTCATAATTTTACTATAGGAAACCAGTTATAACCCTAGATAATTGCAATTTCTTTACAATTTTTCAAAATTAAACGTAGACTACGTTTGTATGGAGAAGTCTAGGGTAAAGGGACTCTTAACATTGCATTTTATTTTGAATTTAGCCCAGAAGTAAGGAAATAAATTGAAATGTGAGTTTCTTTCGGTCACATCTTAATTTATTTTTAATATCTAAATTAAAAATGTGATGAAAATTTCGCTACGAGTTAAATTCGAACTCACGCACTTCAAATCTGTACTGTGATCGTGCGTTTCATATATTCAATTTGTTTGTTTCGTACATAGATAACAAAAATGGCAGCGCCGTGGAAGAGAGCTACAAGAAGCTGAAGACAGAGATAGTGCCGCTGGACAAGAGCTCCAAAGAGTTCCAGCTGATCGAGCAGTACGCGCAGAACACGCACGCGGCTACACACTCCTCTTACACGCTGGAAATACAGCAGGTAAACGTGTTTACTCTCCCTCTCTCCCTTTCTTTCTCCCTTTCTTTCTCCCTGTCTTTCTCCCTCTCTCTCCCTCTCTATTGCTTCCTTACTATTGAGCCGCGACCCGTCCACCCACCAGCTTAACCCACCAGTGGGTCCACGGGGAATTTCGGTTTACCCGTGCACCCACTGCATTATTATTTCTCTTCCTCCCTTTCTCTATCTCGCTCTCTCTCTCACTCTCAAAGATTGAAGGATTCAAATGTTTATTCTGTAATTTGACCTTTACATGCATTTTTACACGTCTCTTTCTTTTTCTCTCCTCCCTCTCTCTTTTATCTTAGCACATACTGTAACTGGCTCTGCTGCAGGCTGTGTGCACCAGCTTTTTTCAATGAACCCCATAGACATAGATATTTTAACTGCGCAAATAATAATACGTTAACTGTCACCTTCTCAAGAGCAAAATAGATAGCGTTCAAAGTGACAATGTGCCAAGTTTAGGTTAAAGACGTAAAGACGTAGAGGGTCCTGGTGGCCCGGCACGAAAATTAGATTTTTCAAATTATAAACTTGTAAAATTGTAAGTTTGAGGTTTCAACTGCTCATTGCAATGTTCACACTCGGCAGGTGTTCAAAGTGGTCCGCGACGGAGAAGAGAAGCGCTACAAGCCGTTCAAGAAGCTGCACAACCGCAGGCTACTCTGGCACGGCTCGCGGGTCACCAACTTCGCCGGCATACTGTCGCAGGGTGAGTTGGCTGTCCTACTACTATTTTACAATTTACAATTATTTTTTATTTATTTTACTATTTTACAACTATGTTTTCGTTCTATTTTTTCGTCACATAAATTTCGTTCCAGTTCAGAATGTCCAACTCTCAAAATTCTCTAACAACCCAAAGGTTGACTGTTAGATAATGCTTTTAGCATTAAGTCCGCCTATTGTGCCATACGAATTGTATTTTGTACCATAAAGGTTAAATAAATAAATACTATACTGGGTAGTGGCAGGTAGCGGCGCAGGTATGGCACTTCATACAAGTGGAGAGGATTTATGCCTACTACTACTTCAAAAAACTTTACATCTGTGCACACGTCAATGTGTGCGTGCTCGCCTCCCAACACTGTCGAGTGTGTTGGGAGGACGGCGAGAACGGGGGAGAGGTGCGGGGCGGGGAACGGGGTTGTTGCGCGTGACCCTAGCACCGCCTCGTCATTCGACGAAACATTCCTGTACTGCACTGTCTACATATGCGAGTTCGTCATTCGCCTCGCGATTCGTGCGAATGTGTAAATGCCGCATACGAGTTTCTGTTCTGTATGTAATACTTATTTTAATCCTGTCGTAGTGGTCTAGTTAGTGTAGTTCACTCCAATCTGAGTCCACGCATCGACGTATTCTGTTTACAACGCACGGTGTCGCGTCACATCTCCTTCCAGTCCCGTTATTTGACTCACCCCCCGCGCCCCTGTACTCCGTAGGCGAAAACTCATTCAAACGGTCGGCCTATAGTACACTTACCGTGAAAATGTGTTTAAGTCTAACTTTAAATGTTGTTCTAGGTTTACGTATTGCGCCGCCGGAAGCGCCGGTCACGGGATACATGTTCGGCAAAGGCATCTACTTCGCCGACATGGTGTCCAAGTCCGCCAACTACTGCTGCACCCGCAAGGACCAGCCCGTCGGCATCATGCTGCTGTGCGAAGTGGCGCTCGGGGACATGTAAGCTTGTTCATCATCATCATAATAAATATAAATAATAAATAAATATACAGGGACAAATTACACTGATTAAGTTAGCCCCAAAGTAAGTTCGAGACTTGTGTTATGGGATACTAACTCAAAGATACTATATTTTATAACACATACATATATAGATAAACATCCAAGACCCAGGACCATTTGAAAAAGGCCCAACTTGCCCTGACCAGGGATCGAGCCTGGAACCTCTGGGTGGCGGACTAGCATGGTGACCACTACGCCACGGAGGTCGTGAATATCCTGAAATAGAAAAAAAACTAGTGGAGTGCTACCTGACAAAATTAGTATCGGAACCGCCGCGTTATCGCCAAACTCACACAAAGAAACGAATAATCACATATTTCATTACATATTTTTTGGAATCCGAATCTAAACTTTTTTGGAATCCAAGATGGTGCCTTGAAATTAATTTTGAAATTCCTTTTTTACAACAGATCATATAGTTAAATTTTAAGTGCTCATAAAGCTTTCGATTCCGCAGTGAGGAACTTCGATCTACTTGTTTCAATAATGACTTGTTTAGATGTTTATTTATATATGTTTTTGTTATAAAATTTAGTATCGTTGATACAGTATTTCATAACGCAACCTCGAACTTACTTTGGGGCTAGCTCAATTTGAGTGATTTGTTCATAGAATTTATTGATATTTTAAAATTTGATAAAGAATGGCAAACTACCGCTATGTCTAGAAGATTCTATAGTTGTGGACCAGTGTGTGGCCTCACTTACTCCTCTGTCATTAGCAGGGTTTGAACATCTTCCACAGTCACAACGGTCGAAAACACCTATTTTTTTTAAATTTTTTAAGGTTTAAATTTTTTTAAAGGGTTTTGCCCAGCCATGGGACATAATATGTTCGAGCTTAGCATTGAACAGTATTTGATATTTCGCCTCATTAAGCGCGCCACGCGGCTCATATATCATTTTCCGTCAAGTAATTTTATAGTTCATTATCAAGAATATATCTCAGTGTTTATCAGTTTATCAGTGACTTTCATTTGATCAGCACTCTTATTTCGGTTCAAACCCGAACATTGGTCCTTCGAGCCGGATATTAAAAAAATATTTTTTTCTCCAGGAAGGAGTGCACTCGCTCGGAGTACGTGACGAAGCTGCCCCCCGGCAAGCACTCGGTGTGGGGGCAGGGCCGCACGGAGCCCGACCCGGCGCAGGCGCAGACGCTGCCCGACGGCACGCTGGTGCCGCTCGGCCCGCCCGTCAGCGTCACCCGCCAGTGCGACCTGCTCTACAACGAGTATCCTTTTTCCTCATCGTCATCATCATCAGGTCTTTTTGTCTCCACTGCAGGAACACGACCTTCTCTGTACTACCAGAGCCATACTTGGCCAGAGCAGCCAGAGAACTTGGCCTACACTCCCCACGCAGGCCGGACGGGTTGGAGAGGTCTCATTTATGTTTAGTACCTAGGCGACCGAGCTTTGCTCGGTTATATCTAAAACATTAACTACATTTTTTTTTACTTGTCTAAAAACAATAAAAATTAAAAAATTATATATAAACTTGAACATAAAAAAAAAACAAAAGTACGTCACCGAGTGGGATTCGAACCCGTAACACTCTTTCTTGCCGTCCGCGTCTTAAACCGCTGGGTCAGACGGATAGAGGCCGGCAGGACGAAATTAGCGACCATATTCAGCGTGGAAAGAAAATGCACGAAACCTCGAAAACACGCGTTTTCCCAAACATAAGACTAATCTAGATCGATTGTTTACCCCGAAATCTCCATATACCAAATTTCAGCGAAATCATTAGAGCCGTTTCCGAGATCACAACTTTCACAACCTACATATAAATAAATATACAAGAATTGCTCGTAGCTTTGTTTAGCTTGTATTTCCTAAGTCGCCTTCTACAACATCCACTGAAGGACTTTAAGTGGTCCTATTCTACTCTGCCGGAAACGGCAACCAACTGTGGTTCCCGTGCGGTTTCCGGCAGAGTAGAATATGATACTGATCATTTTTAACCGAGTTAAAAAAAAAGAGTAGGTTAGTTATTCGTCGCGATCTTTTTTTTATGTTTGTTCAAAGATTACTGGAAGGCGCGTGAACCGATTTGGAAAATTATTTTTTTGTTCAAGGATGTTCCATAGTCATCATGTCAGGATCTTAGAGAAATCGAGGGAACTCCTTGAATTTTATAGGCACAGATATAGCGATTTAGCTATTTTTTATTGTGACTAGAGCATTTGTTGTCAGAAAGCACGATGTCATGATGAATCAACATTGGTTTCTGACGAGGTTACTGGTTTTACACAGAGCGACTACCGTCTGACCTAGTCTACCCGTTGGTCTACCCTTTGGGTTGCGGCAAAGGGTAGACCAAAACCAATCTTTGATAGATTTGTGCAAATTCTAGTTGCCGTTCGGGACCCACAGTTTATTCCGTCCGAAATACGGAATCATCTTTCTTTTCGGATAATCAGGTGATTCGAGCCTGCAATATCTTCACCAGACTGGAAATTACTTTTCACAGAGTATGCTTCCCAGTAAGATTCGAACCCACGACCTCCAGATCTTTAACCACTTGAGACAGCGAACATTTTGACCCCTTGACCACGGAGGCAGTCCTTTTATTTATTTATTCAACTATAACAATACATGTAAAAGACCTATTCCAGTCAACGAACAGGTGATGTTGTATTATGAAATAATTATCTTTTGGGGTAAGTACAACCACAATCAATAATATATATTGTATTCATATTTCACAATATATACATGCAAATATATTGCATATATATGCCAAAGTTCTCTGGCTTCTGTGGCCAAGTATGGCTCTGGTAATACAGAAAGGGTCGTGCTCCTGCAGTGGAGACAGAAAGACCTGATGATGAAATGAATGAAAATATTGCATATAAACCTACACAAAAATATATGTGCATATATAAATATTTTAACAATAAATCGCATACATAAACCACATATATTATTATAATATATAAACCTACATTACCACTCACTCACTGACTGACTGATTGACATAGTTGTTTGCCCTGTTGCGGGGTTGGTGGGGTTTAGGTTGATGTGTGGTCGTATAGAGGGTGCTCCAGTGAGTACCAGAAAAATCTGACATTTGAGGATTTGCAGAAACCTGATGTGGAAGGGGTACGGCCTGCGAAAACGGTTAGGGTTAGGGGTGTGATTTTTTTTCCAAAATGTAGGGGGTTGTAAGCAATTTGACGACCGTCATTTGTTTTTTTATTTTTTTCAAAATTCAATATGGCCGCCATACAACGACAATTGTCCTCCATACAAACTTACCCATTTTCTGAACTGGAAACATATCTTAGCCTATCTCAACAGCCCCACGATGAACCGCGGGCTGCTTGCAGCCCGCGCAGCGCCCGGAAAGCTAGTTTTAATATATAAACCTACATTACCACTGACTGACTCACTCACTGATTGACATAGTTGTTTGCCCTGTTGCGGGGTTGGTGGGGTTAAGGTTGATGTACGGTCGCATAGAGGGTGCTCCAGTGAGTACCAGAAAAATCTGACATTTGAGGATTTGCGGAAACCTGATGTGGAAGGGGTACGGCCTGCGAAAACCGTTGGGGTTGGGGGTGCGATTTTTTTACCAAAATGTAGGGGGTTGTAAGCAATTTGACGAGCGTCATTTGTTTTTTTATTTTTTTCAAAATCCAAGATGGCCGCCATACAAGGACAATTTTTCTCCATACAAAATTACCCATATTCTGAACTGGAAACATATCTTAGCCTATCTCAACAGCCCCACGATGAACCGCGGGCTGCTTGCAGCCCGCGCAGCGCCCGAAAAGCTAGTTATAATATATAAACCTACATTACCACTGACTCACTGACAGAGTTGTTTACCCTGTTGCCGGGTTGGTGGGGTTTAGGTTGATATGCGGTCGTATAGAGGGTGCTCCAGTGAGTACCAGAAAAATCTGACATTTGAAGATCTGCAGAAACCTGATGTGGAAGGGGTACGGCCTGCGAAAACGGTTGGGGTTAGGGGCGTGATTTTTTTTCCAAAATGTAGGGGGTTGTAAGCAATTTGACGAGAGTCATTTGTTTTTTTATTTTTTTCAAAATCCAAGATGGCCGCCATACATGCACAATTTTTCTCTATACAAATTTCATACAAACGGCCACTCCAAGTAACTAGGCGCAGCCAGAGGCCAAAAGCAAAGGCCACCTCCGCGAGGCCGCAGGCCGAGCTGCGGGCGAGGGCGAAGCCCGAGCCACTCCCCCTTCCTATTGGATCCCCCCCTAAGTAATTTTCACGAGGCCGGAGGGCGAGTGATGCGAGCCCGCAGGGCGAGCTGCGGGCGAGGGCGAAGCCCGAGCCACTCTCACAGCCCCCCCCTTCCCCCTTCCTCCCCCGGAAGTAATTTTCACGAGGCCGGAGGCCGAGTGACGCGAGCCCGAAGGGCGAGCTTTGGGCGAGGGCGAAGCCCGAGCCACTTCCCCAAGTGCAGTCAAATTTATTTAATTTTTGAAAATCCAAGATGGCCGCCAAAAGTCAACTGCTTGCGATTTGGCTGAAAATCGATATCTATATGTAGTTTGAGCCCAAAAATCCAAATTTAATATTTTTTTTGGAATCCAAGATGGCGTCTGGATTTCAGAAAATTTCACTTTTTTCGTTCATAACGTCTCACTGGGACTTCGTAGGGGTCTGAAATTGTGCATGTGGGGGTAAAGCACCCCGCGAAACTCGAAACTGGATTCAGATTTTGGATCCAAGATGGCCGCCTCCACACATATTTTGATGTTTCCTTTACTGACTGCAGTTTTTACCCATTTTCTAAACTGGAAACATTTTTTAGCCTACCTCAACAGCCGCACGAAAAACCGCGGGCTGCTTGCAGCCCGCGCAGCGCCCTAAAAGCTAGTTATATTATAATATATAAACCTACATTACCACTGACTGACTCACTCACTGACAGAGTTGTTTGCCCTGTTGCGGGGTTGGTGGGGTTTAGGTTGATGTGTGGTCGTATAGAGGGTGCTCCAGTGAGTACCAGAAAAATCTGACATTTGAGGATTTGCAGAAACCTGATGTGGAAGGGGTACGGCCTGCAAAAACGGTTGGGGTTAGGGGCGTCATTTTTTTTTCAGAATATAGTGGGTTGTGAGCAATTTGACTAGTGTCATTTGTTTTTTGATTTTTTTCAAAATCCAAGATGGCCGCCATACATGGACAATTCCCCTCCATACAAAATTCATACAAACGGCCCCCCATGTAACTTGGCGCAGCCAGAGGCCAAAGACCAAAAGCAAAGCGCTCCACCGCGAGGCCGTAGGCCGAGCTGCGGGCGAGGGCGAAGCCCGAGCCACTTCCCTCCCCCCCCCTTGACCCCCCCCCCCCCCTTCAAGTAATTTTCACGAGGCTGCAGGCCGAGTGATGCGAGCCCGTAGGGCGAGCTCCGGGCGAGGGCGAAGCCCGAGCCACTCCCCCCCCCCTTGACCCCCCCCCCTCCCCTTCAAGTAATTTTCACGAGGCCGCAGGCCGAGTGATGCGAGCCCGTAGGGCGAGCTGCGGGCGAGGGCGAAGCCCGAGCCACTCCAACAAGCGCCGCTTTTTTTTTTAATTTTGGAAATCCAAGATGGCCGCCGAAAGTCAACTGCTTGCGATTGGGCTGAAAATCGATATCTATATGTATTTTGAGCCAAAAAATCCAAATTTGACAGTTTTTTTGGAATCCAAGATGGCGTCTTGATTTTAGAAAATTAAACTTATTTTGTTTATAACGTCTCACTGGGACTTCGTAGGGGTCTGAAATTTTGCATGTGGGGGTAAAGCACCCCGCGGAACTCGGAACTGGAATCAGATTTTCGATCCAAGATGGCCGCCCTCACACATACTTTGATATTTCCTTTACTGACTGCAGTTTTTAACCATTTTCTCAACTGGACATGTTCTTTAGCCCACCTCAACAGCCGCACGAAAAACCGCGGGCTGCTTGCAGCCCGCGCAGCGCCCGAAAAGCTAGTTATAATATATAAACCTACATTACCACTCACTCACTCACTGATTGACATGGTTGTTTGCCCTGTTGCGGGGTTGGTGGGGTTTAGGTTGATGTGTGGTCGTATAGAGAGTGCTCCAGTGAGTACCAGAAAAATCTGACATTTGAGGATCTGCGGAAACCTGATGTGGAAGGGGTACGGCCTGCGAAAACGGTTAGGGTTAGGGGTGTGTTTTTTTTTCTAAAATGTAGGGGATTGTAAGCAATTTTACGACCGTCATTTGTTTTTTTATTTTTTTCAAAATTCAAGATGGCCGCCATACAAGGACAATTTTCCTCCATACAAACTTACCAATTTTCTGAACTGAAAACATATCTTAGCCTACCTCAACAGCCCCACGATGAACCGCGGGCTGCTTGCAGCCCGCGCAGCGCCCGAAAAGCTAGTTATATTATATATAGCTACACTTACCACTGACTGACTGACTGATTGACATAGTTGTTTGCCCTGTTGCGGGGTTGGTGGGGTTTAGGTTGATGTGTGGTCGTATAGAGGGTGCTCCAGTGAGTACCAGAAAAATCTGACATTTGAGGATCTGCGGAAATCTGATGTGGAAGGGGTACGGCCTGCGAAAACGGTTGGGGTTAGAGACGTGATTTTTTTTCCAAAATGTAGGGGGTCGTGAGCAATTTGACGAGCGTCATTTGTTTTTTGATTTTTTTCAAAATCCAAGATGGCCGCCATACATGGACAATTCCCCTTCATACAAATTTCATACAAACGGCGCCCAAGTAAATTGGCGCAGCCCGAGGCCGAAGGCCGAGGGCGAAGCCGGCTCGCGAGGCCACAGGCCGAGCGAGGCGAGCCCGAAGGACGAGCTCCGTGGCGAGGCCGAAGGCCGAGCTCCTCTCCCCCCCTTTCACCCCCCCCCCCCTTCCCTACCCCCAAGTAATTTTCACGAGGCCGCAGGCCGAGTGATGCGAGCCCGAAGGGCGAGCTGCGGGCGAGGGCGAAGCCCGAGCCACTACAGTAAGCGCCGCTTTTTTTTTTAATTTTTGCAAATCCAAGATGGCCGCCGAAAGTGAAATGCTTGCGATTTTGTTGAAAATCAATATCTATATGTATTTTGGGCCAAAAATCCAAATTTTACATTTTTTTTTGGAATCCAAGATGGCGTCTGGATTTTAGAAAATTAAATTTATTTCGTTAGTAACGTCTCACTGCGACTTCATAGGGTTCTGAAATTTTCTACACTGGGGTAAAGCACCCCGCGGAACTCGAAACTGCATTCAGATTTTGGATCCAAGATGGCCGCCCACACATTTTTTCATGTTTCCTCTACTGACTGCAGTTTTTACCCACTTTTTGAACTGGAAACATTTCTTAGCCAACAACAGCCGCACGAAAAACCGCGGGCTGCTTGCAGCCCGCGCAGCGCCCGAAAAGCTAGTTATATTATATATAGCTACACTTACCACTGACTCACTCACTGATTGACATAGTTGTT
Source organism: Acrobasis consociella (assembly GCA_963555685.1). Classification (NCBI taxonomy): domain Eukaryota; kingdom Metazoa; phylum Arthropoda; class Insecta; order Lepidoptera; family Pyralidae; genus Acrobasis; species Acrobasis consociella. The sequence goes on along the minus strand of OY743111.1, from coordinate 1,656,323 downwards.
TGACCAGTTGCCAAATAGTAGGGGTGATGGTTTATGGTGGAACGTTTAGGGGTGAGGGGGTCGAGTACCAGAAAAATCTGACATTTGAGGATTTGCAGAAACCTGATGTGGAAGGGGTACGGCCTGGCTAAACGGTTGGACCTGGAGATTTGACCCCATATACAAAATGAAAGGGGTATCTGATCAATTACCAGAGCCAGTATTTTTTTTTTAATTTTCATAAAAAAAAAATTCCCCCCATACAAATTTCATACAAACGGCCCCCCCCAAGTAACTTGGCGCAGCCCGAGGCCGAAGGCCGAGGGCGAAGCCGGCTCGCGAGCCCGAAGGGCGAGCTCCGTGGCGAGGCCGAAGGCCGAGCCCCCCCCCTTCAACCCCCCCCTCCCCCTCCCCCTCCCTCAAGTAATTTCCCCCCATCACGAGGCCGCAGGCCGAGTGACGCGAGCCCGAAGGGCGAGCTGCGGGCGAGGGCGAAGCCCGAGCCAATCCAGTAAGCACCGGGTTTTTTTTTTAATTTTTGGAAATTCAAGATGGCCGCCGAAAGTCAAATGCTTGCGATTTGGCTAAAAATCAATATCTATATGTTTTTTGAGCAGAAAAATCCAAATTTGAATTTTTTTTGGAATCCAAGATGGCGTCTGAATTTTAAAAAATGAAATTTATTTCGTTCGTAACGTCTCACTGGGACTTCGTAGGGGTCTGAAATTTTGCATGTGGGGGTAAAGCACCTCAAGGAACTCGAAACTGCATTCAGATTTTGGATCCAAGATGGCCGCCCACACATTTTTTCATGTTTTCTCAACTGACTGCAGTTTTCACCCATTTTTTGAACTGGAAACTTTTCTTAGCCAACAACCGCCGCACGAAAAACCGCGTGCTGCTTGCAGCACGCGCAGCACCCGAAACACTAGTTTTATTATAATATATAAACCTACATTACCACTCACTCACTCACTCACTGACAGAGTTGTTTGCCCTGTTGCGGGGTTGGTGGGGTTTAGGTTGATGTGTGGTCGTATAGAGGGTGCTCCAGTGAGTACCAGAAAAATCTGACATTTAAGGATCTGCGAAAACCTGATGTAGAAGGTATACGGCCTGCAAAAACGGTTGGGGTTAGGGGCGTGATTTTTTTTCCATAATGTAGAAGATTATAAGCAATTTGACGACCGTCATTTGTTTTTTGATTTTTTTCAAAATTCAAGATGGCCGCCATACAAGGACAATTTTCCTCCATACAAACTTACCCATTTTCTGAACTGGAAACATATCTTAGCCTACCTCAACAGCCCCACGATGAACCGCGGGCTGCTTGCAGCCCGCGCAGCGCCCGAAAAGCTAGTTATAATATATAAACCTACATTACCACTGACTGACTCACTGACAGAGTTGTTTGCCCTGTTGCGGGGTTGGTGGGGTTTAGGTTGATGTGCGGTCGTATAGAGGGTGCTCCAGTGAGTACCAGAAAAATCTGACATTTGAGGATCTGTGGGAACCTGATGTGGAAGGGGTACGGCCTGCGAAAACGGTTGAGGTTAGGGGTGTGATTTTTTTCCCTAAATGTAGGGGGTTGTGAGCAATTTGACGAGCGTCATTTGTTTTTTTATTTTTTTCAAAATTCAAGATGGCCGCCATACTAGGACAATTTTCCTCCATGCAAATTTCATACAAACGGCCACCCCAAGTAACTAGGCGCAGCCAGAGGCCAAAAGCCAAAAGCCAAAAGCAAAGGCCACCCCCGCGAGGCCGCAGGCCGAGCTGCGGGCGAGGGCGAAGCCCGAGCCACTCCCCCCTCCCCCTTGGAACCCCCCCCTAAGTAATCTTCACGAGGCCGGAGGCCGAGCGATGCGAGACCGAAGGGCGAGCTGCGGGCGAGGGCGAAGCCCGAGCCACTCCCACAGCCCCCCCTTTTTATCCCCCCCCCCCCCCGCAAGTAATTTTCACGAGGCTGGAGGCCGAGTGACGCGAGCCCGAAGGGCGAGCTGCGGGCGAGGGCGAAGCCCGAGCCACTTCACCAAGCACAGTCCAATTTTTTTAATTTTTGAAAATCCAAGATGACCGCCGAAAGTCAACTGCTTACGATTTGGCTGAAAATCGATATTAATATGTAGTTTGAGCCCAAAAATCCAAATTTAATATTTTTTTTGGAATCCAAGATGGCGTCTGAATTTTAGAAAATTAAACTTATTTCGTTTATAACGTCTCACTGGGACTTCGTAGGGGTCTGAAATTTTGTACATGGGGGTAAAGCACCCCGTGGAACTCGAAACTGGAATCAGATTTTAGATCCAAGATGGCCGCCTCCACACATATTATGATGTTTCCTTTACTGACTGCAGTTTTTACCCATTTTCTCAACTGGACATGTTATTTAGCCTACCTCAAAAGGCGCACGAAAGACCGCGGGCTGCTTGCAGCCCGCGCAGCGCCCGAAAAGCTAGTTATAATATATAAACCTACATTACCACTCACTCACTGACAGAGTTGTTTGCCCTGTTGCGGGGTTGGTGGGGTTTAGGTTGATGTGTGGTCGTATAGAGGGTGCTCCAGTGAGTACCAGAAAAATCTGACATTTGAGGATCTGCAGAAACCTGATGTGGAAAGGGTACGGCCTGCGAAAACGGTTGGGGTTAGGGGTGTGATTTTTTTTCCATAATGTAGAAGATTATAAGCAATTTGACGACCGTCATTTGTTTTTTGTTTTTTTTCGAAATTCAAGATGGCCGCCATACATGGACAATTTCCCTGCATACAAATTTCATACAAACATTCCAAGTAACTTGGCGCAGCCTGAGGCCGGAGGCCGAAGGCGAAGCCCCCCCGCGAGGCCGCAGTCCGAGCTGCGGAGCGAGGGCGAAGCCCGAGCTCCCCCCCCCCACCTTTGACCACCCCTCCCCCCCAAGTAATTTTTACGAGGCCACAGGCCGAGTGATGCGAGCCCGAAGGGCGAGCTGTGGGCGAGGGCGAAGCCCGAGCCACTATCACAAAGGGCAGAGTCTTTTTTTTTTTTTTGGAAATCCAAGATGGCCGCCGAAAGTCAACTGCTTGCGATTTGGCTGAAAATCGATATCTATATGTAATTATATCCCAAAAACCTAAATTCGATATTTTTTTTGGAATCCAAGATGGCGTCTGAATTTTAAAAAATTAAACTTATTTCATTTATTACGTCTCACTGGGACTTCGTAGGGGTCTGAAATATTGCATGTGGGGGTAAAGCACCCCGCGGTACTCGGAACTGGAATCAAATTTTAGATCCAAGATGGCCGCCTCCACACATATTTTGATGTTTCCCATACTGACTGCAGTTTTTACCCATTTTCTGAACTGGAAGCATGTCTTACCCTACCTCAACAGCCGCACGAAAGACCGCGGGCTGCTTGCAGCCCGCGCAGCGCCCGAAAAGCTAGTATTGATATAAACTGATTCGGAGATAGCCCTTTTAAACGTGGAAGGAAAAAACAAGATGGCCGACTTTTGTCGCAATGGCGAAATTGCACGCTGTCAAGTATTTTTATGTTCTTTTTTGTTTGTCTTTTTTTATTCATTGCTGTTTAATAATATTCCTGAACAGCCTGCCAGATTCATCGTGTACGACGTGGCGCAGGTCAACGTTAAATACCTCTTGGAGATGAAGTTTAACTTCAAGTACTAAATACCTCAATTCGTGCATTTACTTACCGAGTTTGATACCGATTCAACTCGGTATGTCCCGTCGACACATGCTTTATTGGACCCAAAACTTTCGTGCCCATTTCAGGATTGGCTCATAGTTTTTTTTTTTTTATAAGGACAGATTACACTGATTGAGCTAGCCCCAAAGTAAGTTCGAGACTTGTGTTATGGGATACTAACTCAACGATACTATATTTTATTTTATAACAAATACATATATAGGTAAACATCCAAGACACGGGACAATTGGAAAAGGCCATTTTCCAACTTGCCCTGACCGGGAATCGAACCCGAGACCTCTGGGTGGCGGACTAGCATGGTGGCCACTACGCCACGGAGGTCGTCATATGAGAATTCAAGGTCTTTTTGTAATTTTATTAAGAAAATTCACTGTCGGATAAATCCGGCATTCGCGGTGAAAGGGTTAGCGGTCAAAAAGATAGAATTTCGTTAAAGAAAATAATTAAGTATATGTCATCGGCGTCTGTTGTGGGAGCTCAAAGATAATATAACTGCTACGTGCAAGTCTCGTGGAAAATGAGTCTCGTGAAGAATGTCAATCTTTGTCATAACATTATGTAATGTCTGTCTGTTTACTTCCTTAAGATTCTGAGAGAATATCCCTAGTGGAAAGAGGTCGTATATGTCGATTTGAAGGAGAACGACCTAACATTAATGGATTTTAGTAAAAAAATTGCATATTGCAGTATTGTTACACTACAGGGCCAGTTTATATTGAAGGGCTGAGTCGCCCTATCTTAAGTATGTGTCGACTGGACGTTATACAAAGTGTAAGTGACATACGCGTAATAAATCTAACTTCGGGCTCTACTAGATCACTATAGTATAATAATATGAAAATAACAATAAAAAAACGATTTAACCTTTTCACCGCGAGACTTTATATCAGTTGTCGAGTTGTCGTGCCCCCAGCGCGAGATATGGTAAATCTCATATACCTATCTACAACCAAAAACGGATATGGACACGTAAGTTATGTGCCATACGAGCATTTTTTTTTGTCGCAAATATGCGACCTTCGCGGAATGGGCCCGACAATGTTTGTGGCATATATGCGACGCTCGCGGTTAAAGGGTTAAAACTCACAAATAGGCGATTTTACTGTGTATGCTTTAACCAAAGATACCATCGTGGAGACATATCACTATCTCTTTCATGCGCGCGAGGCCTATGGCAGTGACGTCAAAGAGTGCTGAACGTGCGTCCTTTTTCTGTAACTTGACAGTTTCCCCATTCATCAGATTTTAAAAGCTTACTTATTTTTGAGCAGATTATAAAAGAATAATTTGGTTTTCGGTTTCGGATTGTGTTACTTATTAATGTAAATAATAAATATTGATTGAAATACCGTATTGCACGGGGGTGGCTGTACACTTTTATGGAAATGCAGTTTTATTTTTGTTTTTTTGATTGTTGTCTTATTTCGTTATGCTATAATGATCTAGTATAGCAGGGGTTCGATTTATTACGCTTAAGGCCATACCTGAATTTTCCGGGGTCCAGTGGCGCCCTCATTTAAAATAAATCGTTTCAAAGAAAACGGAGACATCATTTTAAATTGTGTCTTGATCAATTAAACTACATTTTATAGTTAAAAGCCAGAACGTGAAGCTTTTCTACGCACATTTGCGAAAAACGGCCACTTTTGGCTAATGTGCGTAGAAAAGCTTCACGTTCTCACTTTAGACTATAAACTGTAGTTCATAAAATAGTTTAAAGGATTATCTAGGGCTTGATCAAAGCAAAATTTTAAATGATATCTCCGTTTCCTTTCAAATGATTTATTTTAAATGGGGGCGCCACTGGACCCCGGAAAATTTGGGTATGGCCTCTGTTGTATATATTTTTTTCAATAAAGGGCAAACTTAGTGCTCTATCGTTGGTTACTATATTTTTATACTAAGATTTAAGTATTTAAAATGGCTACTGAAGTCAGCCATTGAAGACATGGTCCGCTATTGCAGGCCCAGTAAGCTTTTACGTCAGCCGCGCCGCACCACTTTTCCGCATTTTTCTAATAGCGGTCACGTGATCTGACTACAATAAGTTTTTTTAAAGTATTTATTTATAAGTTTATTGGAAAAAAAATATTTAGAATCATTGTCTGAACTTGTTTTTATAGAACTTGCACCTAATTAACAGTTACACCTTATATGTTACCCGTGAGAACCTTTTATTGGTTTTCCGATATCCATTCAAAATTTTGTGCATTATTGTATATTTTATTTATTTATTTGACTTTATTACAAAAATGTAACAGTTGGTACTTTCTACCAGTCAACCTACAGGTGATGTTAAAGAAAACAGCTAATTTTGGACGACAGATGAATGTATTGGATCCTTTTAAAAACAAATAAATAAAAATAAATAAAATATAATTTGGAAATGCGGCGCGGTGCGTGCGGTCAGCTTTTGTCCACACTCGTACTACGAGATAGTATGATAGTATACGCTAGTTATCACATAACTGTCGTTTTTTACATTTTTGGGTCAGACCATTGTAAAGATGTAAAAAAATTTTTTTGCCTTATTTTATTGTTTTTAATTATGTTTTTCCTGGAAAAGACCCGTACGTTTAGCAGCTCATGTATTTAAAAAATGCTTTTATACCTTATATAAAATAAACCGGCAAAGTGCGAGTCGGGCTCAACTCTGTTGAGGATTCCGTTACGTAAACAATTTATAAACTTATGCAACGTGGAAGGGACATACACGTAAAAAATCAAACCACGGGCTATACCTTTAGTATAATGAAATTAGAAAAACAGCAAAAAACAAAAAGAAATCGGCACTTTCACACAAAAGTGTGCAGCCGCTGGGGCAATTTGTATGGGAATGTCAATTTTACTTGCTTTAATTCTAATTTCATTATATATAAAGTGATCTAGTACAGCCCGTGGTTCGATTAATTACTGGTACGTGTCCCATTCCACGTTGTATTTGCAGTCAAGTTGATATACTTAGTAATGACTTGTTGGTTTTTCGTTCGTTAATGTTTTTGTTACTAAGTGTTTTGTTTAATTCGAATGAGCATTGCTTTGTTTTCATGTTACATAGTGATGAGATAACCATGCAAAGGTTAACAGATAAGTTATGTGGACCTCGCCATGTTGCTTGAAATTTTTTATCTAGTCGTAAATTTCGCCCATAACAGAGACTAACAAATATGAGGTCTAACAAAATATACTGAAACTATTCAAAGGTTGAATTCAGTCCATGATACTGAACAACTTTTCCCGAGGGACACGTATCAAAATAAGAAAAGTAATTTTTGGCCTTCCATACAATGAGATCCGAGTTTGTATGGAAAGTCAAAAATTCTTTTTCATATTTCGAAATGCGTTGCTTGGAGATAGTTGTTCACTGTCACGGACAGAATTCACCCCTAAATTAGTTTCAGTATGTTTTTCTAGACCTCGTATACCGGTGGCGACATTTGTTCAGGTTCGTAAACTTGCTTGTTGACCAATGACTTGTGATAAATAATTGTGATTGTAGAGTTTAAACTCTGAGCTAAGACATCACCATTTTTAATTCCATATTGTGATCAATTAATCAGTGAGTAATGAATGAGTATTGTTAATAAATCCTGTGATTTTATGTGGTTTTTATTTTTTGTCCAAAGCCTAGCGGTAGCGGGCGAGTGTGGTTCCTCTCCGCAAACTATGGCGCACCTACTTTCCTGTCCCGGGTGCCCTACCACCTGCACCCTGGATGATTTACTTGAGCTAACGATTAAGCCGTCGAAGTGGCCTACTACTGGGCTGGTCAAATATTAAAAATCCATTGACACGCAAAGAAGAAGAAGCAGTAGTGTGCATGTATATGTATATCCGTGCGCTTTTGCATATTAAGCTCTGCTGGCGTGATCTCTTTTTGGATCAAGGACCACAAGTGGCAGCGTCACCCAACTCTAGCTCCTGCGTACTTAGGAAGGCAAGCAGGACGACTTTTGCTATGCGCAAATTTTAGGCAGTGCCGGTTTTAGCACTACCAGCGCCCTGGGCGAAATTCATACGGCGCCCCCCTCCCCCTTATTTTACTCGCGCCTTCTATCTGCAAACTCATTAGAAAAAACTGGTCAAGCACGAATTGGATTGGCACTCGAAGGGTTCCGTACCAGCAATAAAAAAAAAAACATTTTAAAGTACTTACGCTATTTTTTTTAAAGATTTTACCACAAATGTTCAGTTTTCAGATTTATTCCTGTAATTGTGATCTATAACGATGTTACTTGCCAAATCTTATTTCGCAGATTCCGTTTCGTCAAAAAGAAAGTGTGTTTCTCTATGGTCGGGGATTCCCACGTTGCGGATTGAACGACCATTTTAGTGTTGCCAACATAATTATTTTCCCCTAAATTTAGAGAATTTACATATAAATATATGTCGCGGCGAGGGATGTGCAGGAGGCCTGAGCGGTATGAGCGAGATCGGTATCTGACATCTTGGGTGATGTGAACTAGCCATTTGGTTACTTACAATACGAAAACAGACTAATGTCAGGATGAGAACTTAGTCACGTTACCATATTGATGTCGCCGCAAGAGAGACCTTGCATGGGCATTATAAAAATGTGACGATAAGTCAATGCTCCGCCTCGCGTTGACCATGGATTCCAACCACATGTGTTTGAATACCCCTGGCCCACACAGGTATTGAATCTGTGTTCAACAGGGCTTATCGTCTAGCTGGAATAGACCACCATTGTAATAAATTGGTTTACCAATCCAAATCTATTACAATAATCACAATTAAATTAGTCATGGCCAAGCCACAGCAAACTACACAAACGAGTTGTGCACAGGACGGCTGCTCGAACAAGACTAAGTACCCTCAATGTCACTAACGCAACCGGTTTTATAACTCGTTGCCAACGTCTTACTATTTGAAAATTCAACCGACGCACCTTTTAGTAAACAACTTTATACATGTAAACAATTAAAAAATAATCGGCCAAGTGCGAATCGGATTCGCGCACTAAGGATTCCGTACCATTATCTATAAAAATCGCGTTTAATGTATGGGAACCCCCCTTAAATATTAATTTTATTTTGTTTTTAGTATTTGTTGTTATAGCGGCAACAGAAATACATACTTTGTAAAAAATTCAACTGCCTAGCTATCGCGGTTCTTAAGATACAGCCTGGTGACAGACAGACGGACAGACAGCGAAGTCTTAGTAATAGGGTCTCGTTTTTACCCTTTGGGTACGGAACCCTAAAGAGGGGAATTAATTATAAACTCTCCGACATATACTAGTGGTTCGCCGCGAACTTAGACCTCGCGATTATTATTCCAAAGTATAGTACGTTTTACTGAATGAATTTTAATTTAGAGTGAAACTGTGTTTTTTTTTCAGATTTTCCAACCTTCTTTCTATTCTTCTATGCTGAGCTTCTGAAGTTCATTTTTTTCCGAACGAATTAAATCAATACCTGGATACAAGTTATATCCGTATATAAGACGTTTGGAACTTTTTAACGGTATTTATATATTAGGGTTGTGTAAATTATAAGAAAAAATTCTAATCCTTATAAAAAGATAAGTGACGTTCCGCGTCGATTTGAATCGCGCACACCAAATGACATAATACAAATATATCATCAAAGTTAGAATTACACAAATCCGGACCTTACCCTATGTCTGTGAAATTATATAATCAATTGCCCAAGAACATAAAAGACGAAAAAAATTACAAAACATTTCTAAACTTATTAAAAAACCATCTGTTAAAAAAATCATATTATTCAGTCGCCGAATACCTGCAGGACAAGAAAAAATAGAAAATGTCTACCTCACTCTCGTTCCATTGCAATGCCTGACAAGGTGCATGTGATGTTTTTGTATAGAATAGATCATGTGCAATGCAATGTAATTATTAAATAAATAAATAAACTTGAAAGCCCGGTCGCCAACTCTTTTACGCCAAATTCTAAGACTACTTTATCCAAAGTTCTTGCGATTTATGCACAGTTACTACCCAGGCAAATGTCAATGGAAATTGCGTACATGAGCATGAAACTTGGCCAGTCTTCCGCGATCGGGTGGTCATGGGTGGAATGGGATCCATGTTCTGGTAAAGATTCTGCCTCTCGATCCTCCACAGCGTGCTCACGCATTGAGTGTAAGCACTTAAAGCGTTCAGGGAATAGTTCATGCTCTAGTACTTCCCTTGCATCTGTGAACACAAGCGTTGGGAGCGTTCGAGCGTGGCACGAAAAGTACTGGCAAATTCCTTTAGTAGCGAAAGACACTCCTGTTGCTTCTGATTGGTTTATATTATAACTCTATACGTAAAGCTTCTTCGCGGGCTTTGATTGCCGCTGATCTCTTTTTATTTCGTGGCATTATTACTAATACTTCTTCTTATCGAGTCGAAATGGTTTCAGTGTAGCTTCAATTTCAAATTGTCTTAATACTACTACAGAAGCACAAACAAGCAGCGATAACGATTGAAGCAAAGTTTGCTCAACAAAATTGCTAAATTTAGTAAACAAGCCATCAATCAATCAAACTAAGCCAAAACTAAAAATAATTTGCTGCGTGATTTTTTTTGCCAATCCAAGATGCCCGCCGAAAGTCAGCTGCCTCCGATTTGGCTGAAAAATGTTATCCCCAAAAATCCAAATTTTTTTTTTGGTATTTTTTTGGGACGAAGCCCGAGCCACTATCACAAAGCGCAGCGTCTTTTTTTTTTTTTTGGAAATCCAAGATAGCCGCCGAATGTCAACTGCTTGCGATTTGGCTGAAAATCGATATCTATATGTAATTTGACCCCAGAAACCCAAATTCAATATTTTTTTTTGTAATCCAAGATGGCGTCTGGATTTTAGAAAATTAAACTTATTTCGTTTATAACGCCTCATTGGGACTTCGTTGGGGTCTGAAATTTTGCACGTGGGGATAAAGCACCCCGCGGAACTCAAAAATGCAATCAGATTTTGGATCCAAGATGGCCGGATTCAGCTGAAGGATGCCTTACTTCAGCTCAAGGCAGAAAAGGAAGACAATGGGAAACTATTATTGGAAAGGGAAGATAATGAACGTGATAACGAATTAATGTGTACGAAAATCATTAGACTCGAACAAAAGCTTTCTGAGAGTCTCCAATTATGCGATGAATTAAGCGAGCAACTTAACCGATTGCATTTAGAAGTAGATTCTTTCCGCCAATGCGGCGATACGTATGAGCAAACGCTCAGACGTACCTCCGAGTTAGAAAAAGAGCTGGGAGAGGCATATAGACATATAAGTAGTTACGAACAAGATGCCCAGTCGCGTCAGTCAGCGGAGGTGTCCAGCCTCTTTGATGAGCTTATTGAAAGTGTCCCTGTGCCTCCCTCAACAAATTCCTCAGTAATTGATCGTCATGCAACAGTAATTACTTAGATAATTCAAATGCCATGAATAGTCACAATAAAGTTAAAAAACATTTAAAAATTTGTAAAAAAATCAAGAGAACCAATAATAAATTAAAGATTAATTTCAGGAAATCATGTTTATTAAAATCCAGTTCATTAAATTGTAAATTACAAACAGAGTTAGACAGGAAAATTGGCGGAAAGTCAAGAGTTGTATGAGGTCAACAGGATCAGACTTGAATCTCATATTATTAAATTGCAGGAGGACTATTCCTCTTTATTTTCTAAGTATGACCACCAACAAAACCAAAATACTGAGCACATGCTGACTGTGGCGAAATTGATTAGCGACAGCAAGTACAATCAAGAAACCCTTGATTTATTAGCTAAGCAATGTTCTTGCGGGCAACTCAACCAGCCCACCATCAATCAGTGTCCCCACACCAGAGCTCTCTCCTTGTGACAGTAATTTGTGCAATAGTGTGTCTGATTGTGTTGACCTTATGGAACCTCCATGTAATACAATAGTTTTTTCCGATAGTATAGGTCGCAATATGGGTTGCATATTTGACACACTTCTTGATAATTCTTGTGTTAATTACTGCTTCCCGGATGCAACATTTACTCAAATTTTAGAAAAAATAAAATTAACCAAAATAAATTGTAAATCTACTGTTGTATTACTGTTAGGCAATTGTAACAGAATAGGAAAAAAAGAAATAATCAGCTGTATGGATTATTTAACTAAACTAGAAGTAGGCAAAATAATTTTATGTGCATTCCCATATATAAGTTGCCAGCCTCCAACAAATAACAGAAACATTCACTATCTAAATACTTTGATGCATAATATAACATGTCGTTATAGTGATAAATTAGTGTTTTTTTGACACCAATAAGTTCATAGGTGAATGTGATCTGACAAAAGATAATATTTATCTTTCAAAATATTCTAGACGTAAGATTGCATGAACTTAAGTAGCAAATAATATTAATTTTTGGACGAGTTTACATTGTAAACAAAACCCTAGTTTTAAGACACCTAACGATTTACCAGGAATATGTGATGGTAAATCTGTAGACTTGACGGCAGTTTTAAACTGAACATTAAGACAACGGAAAGGCCTCATGAACTCAGAATAGTACATCAAAATTTAGAAGGTTTTTCCGGCAAAGAATTATTAGTTGAATTATTTCTAGAAGAGTTGGATGTGGACATTCTATGTTTGACTGAACATTGGCTGTATGAGAGTCAGATGATGTTCAGCCTAAACAACTATAATATTGTTAGCTGCTTTAACAGGAAGTCTGCTCAGCGAGGGGGTTCTATAATTTTTGTAAAAGATTCTTTCCGTAGCAAAGAGCGGACGGATATTGTCAGACTTTCTGTTGAGCGCGTTTGTCTAGTGACCTGTGCCGAGCTAGATCATCATATAATTATTTGTGTATACAGTCCTCCTAATAGTGATTTTAAAAGATTCCTTAAAAACTATGGACCAGGTACTTAAGTCCTGTTCATCTAGTAAAAAGAATTTAATTGTTTGCGGAGATTTTAATGTTGATATCTTAGTAGATAATCCAAAAAGTACACAATTTTTAAATCTTTTTAAATGTTATGAATTAGTAAACGTATTCTTTGAGCCAACCCAAATTACTGCTACATCTGCTACTTGTCTAGACAACTTTTTTAGTAATATTTAATATTCTGATAAATCTGTTATTAATAAACTGCCTTCTGATCATTCGGGTGTATATGTAGCTTATGTCAATGAGTCCAAAAGCAAGTCCAATATTTTGAACAAAGATAAAACTTTTTGTAGGCCCTTTACTTCTAAAAATATACGAAAACTTAAAAATAATTTAGATAACAAATTGTTTATTTTATTTATTTATTTAACTTTATTACAAAAATTGTAACAGGCGGACTTAAGGCCCAGGGCCTTTTCTACCAGTCAACCTACAGGTGATGCCGAAAAAAGCTAATTTTGGACGACAAGACACACTCTAATTAAATCTATTTAACTAAGTATAATTTTATTTATATATCTATAAGTATTTATAAACATACATATAAATAATACACAAATTTGGCATAAAACATAAAACCTACATAAACTACATAAATATTTATAATACTCTATGACAGTTGGTGAAGATAATGAGCGCGCACAGCACTCTTAAACGCTTGACGACTAGGGGCTTTCAGGATATCAACGGGAAGGGCGTTTCATAGCATCACGGCTTGTTTGGTGAATGAATGATCGAAGAACCCACTCCGGCTGCGAGGCACATCAAGAAGAAGATTGTTGGAAGAACGAAGAACTCTGAGATGAGTATCAGCCAGAAAAGTGAACTTGTTTTTAAGATACATCGGAGTTTTTGGGTCGAAGAGTATAGAGAATAGAGTCGTGAGAACATGCAAATTGCGACGTTGACGGATAGGTAACCATTTGAGTTTAGACCGGTAAGCAGACACATGGTCATACTTACGTAGTCCGAATATAAATCTCAGACAATTATTCTGGAGTCTATCTAGTTTGTTAAGGAAGTTACAATTCAGATCCGAGTAACATACATCCGCATAATCTATAATAGGAAAAATAAGAGAGTACACCAACATAGTCTTAATATTAATAGGGAGAAAGTTCTTTAATCTGTACAAGGAGCGGAGAGCCCCCGTTACCTTTCCAGCTACCTCTGCAATGTGAACATCCCAACGGAGGTTTGTGTCAATGTGGAGCCCGAGGTCTTTGACGCTGGAGCAAAATTGGATTGGGATATTATTAAATCGAACTGGAGGAAGTGAATTGTTGTCAAGCCGGCCTGTGAGATGTGAGCTACCTACTATGATAGCTTGACATTTATTAGGGTTGACAGTGACTCCGAAACGTCGTGACCAGTCAGCAATTGCCGCTAAATCTGTATTAATTAGGTCGATAGCGTTATCAACATTATCAATATCAGTTTGTACATAAAGTTGCAAGTCATCAGCATAAAGGTGATACGTGCACTGAAGTTCTTTGGTGATAAAATCAATGAAAATGGAAAATAGTAAGGGAGAAAGGATGCCGCCCTGCGGAACGCCAGTGTCTAGTTCACACCAACTCGATGATGAATCATCGATGCGGACTGACTGCTGACGACCACGAAGATATGAGGAAAACCAATCCACAGCCGAGGGAGAAACCGAATGGTGGGAAAGGATCGCGAGGAGGATGCCATGATCGACGGTATTAAATGCATTAGAAAAGTCTACTAAACCCAACACAGTGACTTTAGTATTATCCATACCTGCTCTAATATCATCGATCACTTTAAGGAGAGCTGAAACAGTGCTATGTCCAGGTCTAAAACCGGACTGTAAGGGGTTTAATAGCCCATTACGAATGAAATATGAGGTGAGTTGCTTATGTGCACAAGCCTCAAGAACCTTTGACAATAGCGGGAGAATAGAGATGGGACGGAAATGATTTGGTAGAGAGGGGTTGGGAACTTTGGGTTAGGGGCATATGAAGGCTTTCCGCCAAAGTGAAGGAAATTGGCCTGAAGTGAGGGAAAAATTTATGATATGGGTAATGATAGGAATAATAATGTCCAGTATGCATTCAATCATACGTCGATTTAATTGATCAACACCCACGGCTCTGGTTTTGATGGCTAGAAAAATCTTTTTGACTTCTTCCTGGCTGACCGGAGAAAAATTAAATTCAATGTTGACACGAGAAGGAAGAGCAGCAATGCCCGAAATAGTATTTAATTTCGTTAAGTCATCTAACTGAGAAGAAGTGGTGAAATGTTTATTGATGTCGTTTAACGAAATTGAAGAAGGAATATTAGAATTGACTGATTTACCAATGACTAAAGATCGAAGGAACTTCCAGGTGTCAGCTGAAGATGAAGAGGAGACAGTATCAAGAATTAAGCGGCGTTTGGCGTCACGCATCATTCTGTTACACCGATTTCTTGCAACCTTAAACAAAGTCCAGTTTTCCTCCGAGCGATCCCTCCTAAACTGACGAAATGCTCGGTCCCTACGTCTCATATACATTCGGACCCCAGGAGTAATCCAAGGCGCAGGGGGACGCTTAACTTTGACCTTCCGTATAGGAGCGTGTCTATCATACAACTTAGTAAGGGCTTCGTTGAGAAAAGCTTCTTTTTCGTCCACTTTGTTTGCAGACAATAGTTTCTCCCAATTTATATTAGCAGCGTCGGAAGCCAGTTCCTCAGAATTTATTCGAGTAAAACTGCGCCGGTAAACTGTTTTTGGGACAATTTTTGATGGCTTAAGATTATAGGAGCAGTGGATCATGTCATGCCGGGAGAAAGCAGGAGCCGGATACTGGCCATGTGCGAAAATAAGATCAGTCGATGAGGTTATAATTAGATCCAACCAAGTATCTTCGGTGTCTATATTGTGGTGAGTAGCATTGAGAGGAAGCACTTGAAGACTGGCAGCCTCAAGGATGCGGCCTAAGCTAAGCGCTCGTGTCGACTGACTGTTTAGAAGGTTAGTGTTGAGGTCGCCGAGAATAATATGATGTACGTACTCAGAGCTAAAGGAATCCAGAGCTATCTCAAGATCGGAAAAGTAATTTGTAGAAGGTGGACAATAAACCACGCCAAGAACAGCCTTGGAACCCCCTACCATGATCTCCAGAAATATAAATTCCGCAGATGCAGAATATAAGGCCGGAGATACTGATAGCACTTTATACGCTATTTCGCACCGAAGATAGATTGCCACGCCTCCACAACCTTTGCCTAGACGGTCATTTCGGATGAGAACAAAACTTGTTATTAAAAAAAATTGTTATAAGTAGTTTACTCAGGAAAAAATCCGGCCGCCTATTACAATAAACTATTTAACTGTATTACTTCAGAATATTCAAAAACATTGAAACGAAAACAAGTTGTAGTGCATAGAAAATTACAGTTTAGTGAGTGGGCTACTACTGGCATCTACATAAGTAGGAACAAGCTTTACGACTTATATGCCCGAAAACAATATAATTTTGATCCTTCCTTTGTAGAATATGTTAAAAATTATTCCAAAATATTAAAAAAAGTTTGTAGACAAGCCAAGGTAAATCGTATTAGTAGAAAAATAAATAATGCTCCTAACAAAATAAAAGAAACTTGGAATGTTATAAATAAAGAAACAGGTAAAAATAAAGCCAAAGAAAATATCTGTCAAATCAAATCTAATGGTGAGATTATTACAAAAACTGAAGAAATAGTAAATGTTTTTGATGATTTCTTTACTAACATTCCTTTGGAACTTACTTCTAATGTGAATTCTAACCCCTAGTGTGCTGAAGCCTTGCTTAAGAATAATGTTAGGCCTTGTGATTCTCAATTTAAATTTAAGCATATTGGCCCCAAAGATATAATAGATGCATATAAACAGCTAAATTTAAAAAAAACTGAAGATCATTGGGGCATGTCAGTTGCTGTAGTAAGCCATATCATAAATATCATAGCTGCTGATTTAGCTTTTATATTTAACGAATGTATTGATGAAGACATATTTCCTAACCTAATGAAATGTAGTAAATTAATCCCCTTATTTAAAAAAGGAGAAAATACAGACCCTGGCCACTACAGACCTATATCTATCCTGCCAGTTTTGAGTAAGGTGTTCGAAAAGATAATGATCAATCAAATGCTGCTTCACTTCAAGACCTACCAACTTTTCCATAGCCAACAATTCGGCTTTACTGGCGGGAAATCGACCTCCGATGCGGGAGTAGCACTCGTTACTCATATATATGACGCATGGGAGAACAAAAATGATGGAATTGGATCATTTTGTGATCTCTCCAAAGCATTTGATTGCGTAGATCATCCGACACTTTTGCTCAAATTTCGTCAGTACGGTTTTGATGATAATTCAATTAAACTGATAGAATCTTATTTAACAGATAGGCATCAGACTGTTGATTAAAATGGCATAAAATCTCACGGATCTAATGTTAAAATAGGCGTACCGCAAGGTTCAATTCTTGGACCTTTCCTTTTCTTAGTTTATGTTAATGACTTGCCTTACATGGTTGAGAAGCAGGCTGGCATAGTGCTGTTTGCTGATGACACCTCGCTAATATTCAAAATAGATCGACATAGCACAAACGCTAGCGCGGTGAACAGCACCTTGTCTTCTATTTCTGATTGGTTTTCTGCCAATAACCTCATGTTAAATGCGAAAAAGACCCAATGCATTCGATTTTCAGACATCGATCGAGACAGGCCTGCGTTGACATAATGATAGATGGTGAAAAACTCGATCTTGTTGAAAGTACTACCTTCTTAGGAATTACAATAGACTCAAAAATTCAATGGGGTGCTCATATAACTAAACTTTCTAATAGGCTTAGCTCTGCGGCTTATGCTGTTAGAAGAATAAGACAATTGACAGATGTAGCAACTGCTTGACTAGTTTATTTTAGTTACTTTCATAGTGTAATGTCTTACGGCATACTCCTGTGGGGGAGTGCAGCCGATATTCAGACTATTTTCATTTTACAAAAACGGGCAATTCGTGCTATTTACGGGTTAGGATCTAGAGACTCACTCAGAGAATTATTCAAGAAAATAGATATACTTACCTTATCATCACAGTATATATTTGAAAACATAATGCATGTAAGGAAAAATATTTCCTCATACAGTAAAGTAAACGATTTGACCGATAGAAACCTACGTAATAAGAATGACTTAGTTGCCCCATTTTCTAGGCTCAAAACAGTTAGTAAGACGTTTATGGGGAACTGTATACTTTTTTATAATAAATTGCCAAAATCGGTCCTTGATATGCCGGATAATAAATTCAAAACATATGTAAAGAAAGTACTTTGTGAGAAGGCTTATTATAGTACCGATTACTACTGACTACCTTAAGGACAAAAAAGTCTGGCTTGAGCTTGGCGCGGGTCCCTCTTAAAGTTTGTAATATAGGTACTCGCAAATGTCATGTACATTTTGTACAAACTAAATCTACAACATGACATTATTTAAAAATTTTGACATTTAAAAATTCAATTAAAATCATGATATGACATAACAAAACAATGTATTCTCAGTCAACATTAACTTTAAATATTAATTCAATTGTGAGTTGACGTCTTTGGAGAAAATGCTGCAGTGCAGTTTGTTACCGCTTCTTCTGCACTAGCGCTTTGGAAGCGGTAGTAAACTTAGCTGTAAGTAAACTTTTGACGTCAACAATTGTACAACAAAACAATGACGATTATTAAGAGATATTATAAATATCCTATGATAATAAAGATAAATTTGAATTTGAATTTGGCCGCCCCCACAGATACAGACTGTTTTGCCAAACAGCTAGAGTTTTTGAATAACAGCGGATTATACAATCCAACTGCGACATATATATTTTTGTAACAACTATTTCAATACATACTTTTTAAAGTAACCAGATTGGTCGGACGTTAGTTTATCGTTCAAATACTGGGTTCCAAGGGGGTGTGATGCGCAATACAAGGCCATTCGCAAGTATGGCCTCTTAGCCTCTCCATCCTAACTCTTCGCCCACTTTCATGCAGTGGAAGTGTGGTGGAAGGTTGGGTATCCAACCCCAGCGGGAAACTAGGTCGGTGAACAAACGGGCGTTCAGGGGGTCTAGACGAGGTAGTACTCTGGTGCCACACTAGAGAAGGGCTCTCTAGATTTTATGCTGTAGGAGGCAGGACAGCATTGATTAGGGGCGGCTTTACCTATGTTGCCCCGAGCCCCAGTAAGGTGGGCTACTGTCAAACCCTGCTAAGCCTGGTACCTAAGCCCAGGTTAGAAAAATGGGAAAGTTGATGTCTGGTTGGCGGCCGATTGTAAAAAGCAATGCCAAATCTTATATGTATGTCGACAATTGAGGAATGCGATAATGCTAGGGTGTCCCCCGTAGGCGACGCGCAAGTGCAGCACCCGGCACTTGTGGGAAATGGACCAGGGTTGTCGCACTTACCTGGACGGGGGTGACGTAAGAAGAGAGTTCAGGAGAGAAGATTGAGAGTGGGGTGCTGGAATGTTGGAACTATGACGGGAAAAGGAACTGAATTGGCTGATACTTTGAAGAGAAGGAGAATGAATATAGTATGTGTACAGGAAACCAGATGGAAAGGTGCAAAAGCAAAAGAAATAGGGGAAGGATACAAACTGTTTTATTACGGAAAGGATGGTAAAAATAATGGGGTAGGAATAATATTGGATTCAGAACTCAAAACAAACGTTGTTGATATTAAAAGGATAAATGATAGAATTCTAGTAATGAAGCTGATCTTAGATAAATTAATATTAAATATAATAAGTGCTTATGCCCCACAACAAGGCTGTGAACAAGAGGCTAAAGAGCGGTTCTGGGAAGAAGTAGGCTCAGTTTTGTCAGTTATACCAGCAGAAGAAGAAATTATACTGGGAGGGGATCTAAATGGACATGTTGGGAATACTAATGTTGATTATCAACGAGTACATGGTGGTTTTGGAATTGGGGAGAGAAATGATGAAGGTGAAAGCATTCTTGAAACAGCTATAGCTTACGATTTAGCCTTAGTAAATACATATTTTAAGAAACAGGAAGAGCATCTTATAACATATAAAAGTGGGATACATGCCACTCAAATAGATTTTATTTCAGTTAGAAGAGATAGGATTAAAACTATAAAAGACTATAAGGTGATACCGGGTGAAACTATAACTAGTCAGCATTGTTATTAAAACTTACGCCTGATGACGAGGGTGAACTGGCATTAAATACCACGCGGAGCTTTGTCGTAGTACTCTGCTCACGCAATACCCCATGATGGGAAATGACATAACCATTCGATTTTAACTCATCGGCTTTACTCTCAGACATATGGCCCATTCTTGCATATTCTGACATGAAATCATAGTACATACCACAGATATAGATCTATATCTATGTCTGTGGTACATACGACTCAATTCAGGTTTGCCTTTCAATCTACGCTCTAAGGAAATTAAACAATGCTTAGCTCTTGAATGTGAATCCCCTAATAAAGTAGGACTTTCTTTTAAGGGTACACGAACGCAAAAACGACCGTCTTCAAAACGAGAGGTATTTTTAACAAAGTGTTCCTCACATAAGCGTTCTTCAGGTGAATAATTAGGTAATTTTGCACATACCTCCTCTAACTGCCAAAAACGTGTCAAATCATTTTGAATGTCTACTAGAGACTGTGTTGATTGTAAATCAACGTGACTAAAATTACATTTTATATGACACGTTTGCATACTATTAGGGACATGCTTACCAAAAATGGGACCAGAAATTACCCAACCTAATTTTGTTTTACATATAACTGGCATGCCCTTACCTAGCCTTAGCTGTTGTGAACCTAATAAATCCCAAAATAGATCACAACCAATTAAAATATCAACTTCAGCTGGTTTGTACCACATAGGATCAGCCATACAAATATTAGGCGGAATTTCAAAGTTAGAAATATTAATTTCATGACATGGCGTGACACTAGTTATCATTGGTAAAACGAAGCAATAAAGTTCTGAAGAGAAGCTATCATCTAATGACGTCATGTTTACATGACACGTTTTACATACAGTTGAGACAGCATTGTTGATGCCAAGGTTCGATCGATTCACTTGACGAGTCTCTAAGCACTCTAAGTTCAACTGCTGACACAGTCTTTCAGTCATGATACTAGATGTACTACCGCCTGTCTAACACCGCTCGGACAATATGCTCCCGATTTCTGTTGTCATATAATTTAATTAACGCGGTGGACAGAAGTACATTACACTGATTATGATTGTAAACATTCGCTGACAACGCAACATTGTTGGTACTAGTAGACGTAGGCTTTGATGGACAGACGGACGATGAAGAAACTGAGGGAGCTGTCTGAGATGAATTAACATTTTCCTGTCGTGCCTGCTGACCTTGACTTGACTTGATATTACCGACGTGAATATTATAAGTGTATTATGCCGTCGTTTACAGACTTTACAACCTGGTTTTTTGCACGAGTTTGCAAAGTGGCCTGTTCGGAAACAATTAAAACATATTTTATAAGTAGGTAACAACTCCAATCTAGCTTCAGCAGTTAACGCAAGAAACTGAGAACAATTAACTAAATTATGATTACCTTTGCACTTAGGACAAGGTTTTTGAGTCGACTCCGTGTTCCTGGTTTCGTGTTGTTACCTGGCACTGACACCATAGACTTTAATTTAGCCGTAGACTTGTTATTTGAATGGTTACCGCGTGACAACTCTAGTGTTTCAATTAAGTCAGCGCGATTGCGAAGAAATGTTAAAAAATCGTCAAATGTGATTGGATTATTTTGATCCATACGCCCCTTGAATTCTTCCCATTCTCTGTACGTCTTTTGATCTAATTTTTGTGTAATTATATAAATTAACAAAGTGTCCCACTGCTTAACAGGTTCATTCATAGACTCGAGTGCCCGTAGGTTTTTGTTTACTTGGTCAATCAGACGTTTTAATATAGTAGATTACTCTTTTGTGATTGGTTCGATATTGAATAAAGCTGAGACATGGATTTGTATCAATAATCGCTTGTTGTCAAACCTATCGCGAGATTTTCCATGCTATCGAATAATTGCTAGCCGAAAATTGTACTGACTGGATCACCACAGCGGCGGACCCTTCCAGAGACGTTCGTAAATAATGAAATTTATTTATTTCATCAATGTCATCGTTATTGTGTATAAGGCTAGTAAATGTGTCACGAAATTCTAGGTAATTATCGTAAGATCCACTGAATTTGGGCAGCTGAATGGTAGGTAACCTCACAAGACGGCGATTTGCACGAGAACCATCCTCACTACCAGCACTTAGCAACGGCATTGTGTTTGGTTTTGAGACTTGCAAAAAACCCTGAGCACAAGCTATAGCTTTAAAATATCTCTGCCGTCCGTATCATAAACGCATTAACTTCATTTTGACACATTCCGAGAAAAACGCGGTTAAAGTTTTTATTTTTCTTTTGCTTATATCTCTGAAGTTACTTGGGATACAAATATGAAATTTATATCAATGAATAGAAAATATTGTCTAAAATACAAATATACCATTCAATAATTTAAATATAATAAGATATAGTATATAATTTGAAAAAGGTACTTATGACTAGCAGCCTATAATATTGTCCATTTATGATGACTTGTCATAAGCGCATCAAGTAGCTTAGTTAATGCACTTAAACTAAGTAAATCAATATGATGCAGTAAATAATACCTACCTACTAAATATAAGTGCATCAACTTCCTCTCTTATTCAGTTTATGTCAAGGAGAAATTGGTAAAGTTAGGGTAATAATACAAATAATTGCAAATTAAAGCCATTTTTTTAAGAATGTTAATTATCATCATCGTCATCCAAACCCTTTTTTCGCCCACTGCTGAGCATAGGCCTCTCTTCGTTGACGCCACCCATCTCGGTCCTGTGCTGCTTTCATCCAGGTGTGACCCGCGACTTTGATTACGTCGTCAACCCATCGCATAGGCGGACGCCCGACGCCTCTTTCACCCGTTCAGGGCCACCATTAGGCCAGTGCCTTGCTCCACTTGCCATCACTCCGTCGGGCCAGGTGCGCTGCCCAGTTCCACTTTGAGTTCATGACCGTCCTACCAAAATCTTAAATCGTACTTTCTTACGTTACTTTCGTACGTTGTCGGATGACGGTGTTGGGAACGTGATCCTGTAACCTGATACCAAGCATGGCGCGCTCCATGTCTCTCTTTGCGACTCTCATTTGTGCACAGCCTCCTTCGTAAGCGTCCGTGTCTCAGCACCGTACGTCATGGTGGGCAGTACACACTGGTTGTATAGGCGGATCTTCAGGCATTGTGGAGCATCGGCTGATTTTAGTACGTCATCCAGTCTATTGAATGCCGCCCATCCAAGCTGTATTCCTATCGATCGCCTTGTACTTGTTTTTTTCTGTTCTCTTAAAGTTGTTCTTTCCTTTCTTTTTCTTCTTGCTTGCCAACTTCTTTAAGGATAGAATATGTCCAAGGTAAACATATTCGTCTACTTTCTCCAAACTCGGAGTCTGGGGATATTTGACATAACCTTTGTCTTGGACATATTCATCCTTAGTCCTACGTTCATGGAAGCTTTGTAGCATTTTTGGAGATCTTCTGTATTAGTTGCGAATATTACTAGGTCGTCTGCAAATCTCAAGTGAGACAAGCAGACACCATTGGTGTTGATCCCTAATCTATCCTATTTAAGCGTTCTCATAGTGTCTTCTAAGACAGCAGTGAAAAGCTTGGGTGAAATTGCATTTTTTAAATTTGACATATTCTGAAAATCTTGCAAATTGAGTTGACGGGTCCATAGTCTATTCAAATCTGTAGGGATGGGTGTACTTTGCGTGGTAGTTGTAGCCGGGCTCTTCAGTTTCGAAGTTACTAACTTTTTGAAACTAGCAGAGTCATTCTTGCTGACAGCCAGCGCTTATTTGTCCTGTTCATGTTTCCCTAAATTACTTAGTTTTTATAAACAAAAAATATATTTTTTTGTACAAGCTTTTTTTGTGTGACCAAAAGTTGTCTCAGCACAAAGCCAACCAGTCCAAACTCGACTCGAGTTAACGTCGTTTTGTGTCGGAGCTTCTATGGCCTCCTTCCAATTCCATCATCAGATATAGAATGTCAAGTAATCGTCAAGATACTTGACATTCTATATCGTATAAAAGCTTGTATAAAATGATTCGAGTATTTCGAGTAAATTTATCTAAAATTATTATGGTAACTTCAATACTATTATTAATTGAAAGTATTTTTTTTTCATAAAACTAATTTATTCGAAACAAATCTGACGGGGGAGACTTTGTGGGTTCTTAACCGATGACTTAAATAATACTCAAGTAACAAAATAAATGCATCAAATACGACGGTGACGGTATTGCGCTGCGACTGACGGGTCGCTCCTTCCCGGTAACCTTTCCCACCCCCGCTCGCCCTATGACACCCGTGACGTTACTTTGCATAAACGCACTATCTCGTATAATTAGTGCAATTAAATGTGTATGGCGATAACATTAATATTCTATGGTTCAAATTATAACTGCATTATCTCCAGTTGTTCCTGTCAATCTAAGCATATCACCGATAACGAATCATAAGATAACTAGCAAAAAGCGCACTAACTCTAACCTAGTGCGTTTATAAATAGTAAATCTTTAAATAGAAAAATTTTTTTTTGCATTAACTTCGGATAATGCGTTCTAGATAAGTAAAAGTGCTAAGGAAGTCCTAGATAATGCGTTTATAAAATCTGAAAAACTGTTTTCCCTTTATTGTTCACTAATGGTTACTTTGGGAAAGTTGTAGATCTCGTTCTTCTGATTTCAGATATATATATAACTCAATTTGCACCAAAAGTCAAGTTGATGCGTTTTTCATAAGAACGGCAGATCTAGCCTCGAACTCCTGACGCTCTGAATACTGTTCTTCAGTATTTTCAGCTACACATTCTATTTGCAACTGCACCTCATCGTACTGCTCATATAACGACTCCATTTTTCCCACACGCAACTGTAACTCTCTGGTAATAGACTCATCTATAGTCATGCCACTAAGCATGTCCAAATATTTGATAAAAGAGGTTAAACGCCCTTTAAAGCTAGCTCGCTTCCTTACCAGATCCTTTTCGTCAGACATTTTGGAAATCGAGTGTTGTCAACCTTAGAATGTACTTATACAGGGTGGCCAACTTGGAGGTATACAACTTTTTTTTGCCGCCATTTTGTTTTGGCGGTAAATATGACAGTTGTTGCATGAATATTACTTTGTGTAGATACGGCAAATTTATTATGGAGCATTTTACGACGGAACAATGTGTTTTAATTATTAAAACGTTTAACGAAACATTAAAAAGAATGTTTCCCGGTCGATTAATTTCGAGAAACGGTGACATTGATTGGTCCCCAAAATCGCCTGATTTAACAGTTCCTGACTTTATTCTGTGGGGCTATCTAAAGGGACGTGTCTATGCTAACAAGCTAATGAACGTTGTGCGTTTTGTAAAAGCAAGCGATTTTTATTTTTATAAGGCGGGTGTCGCTCTACCGCCGCACACTGACATGGAAATTAAACCACACACTACTGCTGACTGAACTCGATTTATTGGAAATATGCACCAAGTATTAAGAATGTACATAAAAGAAACCATAACCAGTTTTAATTTTGAAAAGCGCCATCTAGGGATTCTCTAAGAAACTAACATTTGCATACAATATTACTCAAAATAAAAGGTTTTATGGTTATGATTAGAACTTTTACTTAATGCTATTTACGTCTTAATTTTTTACGGGATGGACGGAGTCTAAAGCTGCCTAATTTGGAGGAAATAAAATTAATTAACAAATTTGACTACACGAATTTGAACAGCGGGTATTATATAAATTGTAAGAACACACTTACCGCTGATATCGTTAGCACGGCAATATGCTCCCCGTAGGTAGTTTGGGTGGGTAGTTTGTTAAAAAAGAGAACCGCCCTGGCTATTGAGTAAACTTATGTGTTGGCAAAACTAAAATGGCACTAAAGCCTGAGCTGCGTATATAAGCTCTATGATGGTTCTAAGTTATTTGTAAGGGGCCCTAGATCAAAAGACTACGCTACGTATTATATTCTATCCCCGTCCGTTCCCTCCATCTCGCAAATCCTTACGCGTGATAGTAGGATAGAATTTAGCGCTTAGCATGTAGTGTTTACGTTTGCAGGCATTTTACCTACGTACCTTGAAGAGACTCAAGGACTTTTATGGATGAAACTAAAAAAAACACAATGTTAGTAGTATAATCTGTATGGTATAATCTGTAAGGATGCAATAAAGGACAATGATATAGGGACCATGTTTTTTTTAAGACCATAGACTTAAGGACATGGAAAAATGATTTAAACCGTACTTTTACTAAAACTTAACAGGTGGCCAACTTCACAACGCCTTGGCGTCTACCACCGATTCGGTTCCGCTGTCTTTTTCACTGAATTGTATCACTAAGTACATATTAGTATTATTTATTTTTCCTTAAAAGTCTTGAACAAAAAAACGTCCACATGGGGACGAATATGGTAGGTACTTACGTTCATATACTGACCCTAAATTTTCGTCAGTAAAACGTACACTTGGCGGCGTATATGGTACTTCCTGATATTGACCTTAAATATACGTCAGTAAAACGTACATTTTGTGGCGAATATAGTACGTCCAGATACTACCCTAAATAGACGTCAATAAAACGTCCTCTTAGCGGCGTATATAGTACGTCCAGATACTTGCCTTTGAATTGACGTAAATACGACGTCCTGATCAACGCTGCCCCTAAACTGACGTCACTTTAACGTCTGCTCTCGACGAATAAATGACCGACCTTATTATGACCTATGAGTGACGTCGCTTATACGTCACTGACGTCAGTTTGCTACCTGGGAAGCTAGACAGTCAAGTGGGGCAGAAAGAGCTTTATAAACTAGCTAAACATAGGCACAATAACAGTCGAGATATAACACACATTAAATGTATTAAAGATGAAGGGGAAAGAGTCTTAGTAAAAAATGAAGAAATTAATAAGAGATGGAAAGAATATTTTGATAACCTTATGAATGTAGAAAATAACAGAAACGAATTAAATTGTACTACAAAAGATAATATGGGATTAGTTCAGGAAATAGACACGTCGGAGGTAAAAAAAGCTCTTAGTAGGATGAAAAATGGTAAAACGGTTGGACCTGATAACATTCCGGTGGAAGTTTGGAAAGTATTAGGAAACGAGGGGCTAGGATTTCTTACTAAACTATTTAATAAGATAATGCATGAAGACAAAATACCTGCTGAATGGAGAGACAGTTATTTAATACCGATATTTAAGGATAAAGGGGACATTTAAGATTGTAATAACTACAGGGGAATTAAGCTCACAACACATACATTAAAATTATGGGAAAAGATTATAGAAAATAGAATCAGAGAGGAAACAGAAATAACAGGGAATCAGTGTGGGTTCATGCCTGGCAAAGGCATACCCCAGGTAGCATTTATACGTCATTATGTCGTCCGTTTACGGTACTGCTCGACGTAAGAGACGTCATGTCTTGACGTCGGGGGGTCCCAACAGATGACGTCAATTTGTCACAGCCTCAAGACGTCAGTTTATAGACGTTAGAGAGACGTCAGTTTACAGACGTTAGTGAGACGTCATATAGGGACGTTACTGGGCCGTACATATTAGGGCAGCCACTGACGTTTGAGTGACGTCATATACTGAATTCATAGGGACGTTACTGGGCCGTACATATTAGGGCAGCCACTGACGTTAGACACAGACGTTACTAAGACATACAAGTCAGGAGTAGGACCTACGGGAGCTCATGATATGTACAGTGTGTCTTGGGTGTCGCTACCGTCGCACACCGATATGGAAATGAAACCACACACTACTGCTGAACTCGATTAATTGGAAATATGCACCAAGTAATAAGAATGTACATAAAAGAAACCATAACCAGTTTTAATTTTGAACAGCGCCATCTAGGGATTTTCTAAGAAACTAACACTTGCATACAATATTACTCAAAATAAAAGGTTTTATGGTTATTATTAGAACTATTACTTTATGCTTTTTACGTCTTAATTTTTTACGGAATGGACAAAGTCTAAAACTGCCTAATTTAGAGGAAATAAAATTAATTAACAAAGACTACACGAATTTGGACAGCGGGTATTATATAGATTGTAAGAACACACTTACAGCTGATATCGTTAGCATGGCAATATGCTCCCTTTAGGTAGTTTGGGTGAGTAGTTTGTTAAAAAAGAGAACCGCCCTGGCTATTGAGTGAAATAACGTGCTGGGAAAACTGGCACTAAAGCCTGAGCTGCGCATTTAAGCTCTACGACGGTTCTAAGTTATTGGTCAGGGGCCCTAGATCAAAAGACTACGGTACGTGTTATATTCTATCCCTTTTCACTCCATCTCGCAAATCCTTACGCGTGATAGTAGGATAGAATTTAGTGCTTAGCATGTAGCATTTACGTTTGCAGGCATCTTACCTACGTATCTTGAAGAGACTTAAGAACTTTTATGGATGAAACTAAAAAAACACAATGTAAGTAGTATAATCTATATTTAAGATGCAATAAAGGACAGTGGGACACAATTGCCAGAACATTGATACAGGGACCATGTTTTTTAAGACCTTAGGCTTAAGGACATGGAAAAATGATTTAAACCGTACTTTTACTTAAACTTAACAGGTGGCCAACTTCACAATGCCTTGGCGTCTACCACCGATTCGGTCCGCTGTTTTTTTCACTTAATTGTATCACTGAGTACATGTTACTTTTACCTTAAAAGTCTTGAACAAAAAAACGTCCACGTTGGGACGAATATGGTAGGTACTTACGTCCATATACTGACCCTAAATTTACTTCAGTAAAACGTCCTCGTGGCGTCGTATATGGTACGTCCTGATATTGACCCTAAATATACGTCAGTAAGACGTACACTTTGTGGCGAATATGGTTCGTCCAAAAACTGACCCTAAATAGACGTCAGCAAAACGTCCTCTTGGCGGCGTATATGGTACGTCCAGATACTTGCCTTTAATTTGACGTAAATACGACGTCCTGCTCAACGCTGACCCTAAACTGACGTCACTTTAACGTCTGCTCTCGACGAATAAATGACCGACCCTATTATGACCTATAAGTGACGTCGCTTATACGTCGCTGACGTCAGTTTGCTACCTGGGACATACATACTACTGATGCCATCTTCGCCGCTCGTCAACTAATTGAAAAGTATAGAGCTAGGCACAGGAATCTGCATATGCTTTTTATTGATCTGGAGAAGGCCTATGATCGGATAACAAGAGAAGTGCTGTGGGTTTGTCTGAGACAGAAGCTGGTCCCGCTTAAGTACATTCGATTAATTCAGGACATGTATGATGGAGCGAGAACACAAGTCCGGTCTCCAGCAGGAACTACTGTAAAGTTTGAGGTACGAGTGGGTTTACATCAAGGTTTTGCGTTAAGTCCCTACTTGTTCTTGCTGGTGATGGATGAACTAACAGTTAACATTCAAGAGGATGCGCCTTGGTGTATGCTTTTCGCGGATGATGTCGTTCTAATAGAAGAAGAAGGGGAAAATCTTCAGAAGAAACTTGACGAATGGCAGAAAGCGCTGGAAGATGCTGGTTTGAAAATCAGCCGAACGAAGACTGCAGGGCCGGATTTAGAGGTCAAGAGGCTTCTAGGCAACAAAGGAGTGGAGGCCCCCTGGCCCCAAATTATTTTCCAAATAAAGTGGACAATTTTTTTCAGTTGAGTTTTTCAATAAATAATTTATTGTGGAACCAAGTATAGATTATTTTATTATTTAACAAACATAAATATAATCGGAAACGAGAAATATCTGAAATTAAATTTTAGCGTTACGAATGGAATCTTCCGAGCTTTTTTCGTCGAAAAATCCTCCATTGGGGGCCCCTCTTTCGTGGAGGCCCCGGGGCTGTAGCCCCGGTTGCCCCCCCCCTAAATCCGGCCCTGGAAGACTGAATACATGTTCTGCGATTTTGGGGGAACTTCCAGCGTTGCGGCCCTGAACATCTCGGATTTACCGCTGCCAGTTTGTACTGACTTCAAGTACCTGGGGTCACTCTTGCAGAGCGACGGAGACGTGGATCGGGACGTGACGAAGAGAATTAATACCGGATGGCTTAAGTGGAGACAGGTTACAGGCGTGACGTGTGACAAGAGATTCCCTTTCAAATTGAAAGGGAAAATTTATATGACCATTCTTAGACCTGCCTTGTTATATGGAGCAGAGTGTTGGGCAACGAAAAAGAAAGATGAACATAAGATGCATGTGGCTGAGATGCGTATGTTGAGATGGATGTCTGGGGTTACTAAAATGGACAAGATCCGGAATGAGCATATTAGAGGGAGTCTAAAAGTGGCGCCTATAGTCGACAAATTAAAAAGCCATCGCCTGACCTGATATGGCCACGTAATGAGAAGGGATGCCGAACACCTGGCAAAAAAAATGATCGACTTGAAAGTTGAAGGGTATAGAGGAAGAGGAAGGCCGAGAAAGACGTGGGAAGAATGAGTAAGATCGGATATGGGGGAACGGGGGGTCAGTACAGAGATGGCACAGGATAGAAGGTTATGGAGGGAGTTGACATACAGAGCCGACCCAAAATAGGGAAAAGACAAGGAAGAAGAAGAAGAAGAAGACTAGTGAATGTGGTATACCTACGGGTGAATTACCTAGTAAGGCGATTATCGTTGGCCTTTGACTCCCTTGGGGCATTCTATGAATTCTTTTATCAGTCACTGGTATCAATATTATTGAACCGAATATTAAGCGTCATACTTTTTGGAAATACCAGTTTCGTTGAAATTAACTGAATTATCTGTTGCACAACAATAGGGTATTATATTGAAAAATCTATCGGATCCGTGGGGAATTTAATAATATCGTTATTAATTTATTTTTAATATAATGGACATATATTTTATTCGTGGCATAAAAGTGGTAAAGTAAAATATTGAAATTTTTTTTTAGGGTAGCAAGAAAAAAAATACTCCCACTTTACTTGTATGGGAATACAAGTAACTAGACCATCGTGTGGGGTAACATTGAAGAGGTCTTTTAAGAATATTGTAAACTTAAGGCCATTTTTCGATTTAGGGATCCGTTACTGAAATATTTGGTTTAATAGTGAATTTTTTTTTGCCAGAGTCAAGTGTTACCCGCCCCCTACTATCTGCTAAACGGTTATATTTGGACACATGAAAAAAATAACAGCTGCGTTATATATTACGAAGTTTAAAGGAAAACTACGAGCTAAGCTGGGTTAACAAATTAAAAGTTATAGGCAACCAACTTATAAAATGTATACGGAACAGAAAATTTTATATTCAATAGAAAATTCGTTTTTAGTGGCTCAAACTTGGCATTCACAACTACGGAACCCTGTAATGTGAGTGGCCTGAAACGCACTTGACCAATTATTACTTGTTATCTTTTTACGAGTAGGTACTAAGATAAATATAAATACTTGCCGCGCGAAGCTTAGTTTTGTGCGGTTCTGTTTTTAATTAGTTACACTGGAAAGTGGGCTCCTGATATTTTAAAATGGACCAGTCAAGCTTTTTGAAATACTGCGCTTTATTTGCAATTTTATGTCGACATGTTTTTGGTAAGTCCTTACTGATAATCTGTTTTATTCAAACTAACCAACCAACGTACTTAACGTACTTTCCCAGATGTGTGATGTGTTGGAGGCAGTTTTAATACATAAATCGACATTTAAACTTTTCATCTATGTCCCTTAGTTAAGCCACTATAACCAAAATACCTACTTTTATTTTTATATTTATTATTCGTAAGTGGTTGTGTTTTTTTGGATTCTATTTTTACAGACGTTATAAACAAATTAACAGCAATGTGTGTTAAAAAAATCAGGAGTATTCCAAACCGTTGCTTGTGAGATCTAGCGAAAGGTCAAACATTTCCCCAGCGGAATTTTTAATTACTTCGGAGGCCTATGACATACAAAGTCCATTTGTACATAAACATATGTCTCTTATGATACATTAATTGCTCAACTAATTGAATTCTAGATCCCTGACAAAATTCCGCCAGAGACACGTTTCCCTGGCGGAATATGTCTTTGACGAATTTCTCAAAAATTACTGAATACACAAATTTCATTTATCGATAAACATTTAAAGGCAGCTATAAACTAAAGATCTAGTATAGTCAACATTTATTATTCGACACTTTTCCGCTGGGGACATACACACAGACAGTTTAAGTCCCCAAATATGCATGACCCTGATATGTTGAGAGTAGAGCACTACCTCAAACGCTGTAGGATGTTAATGTCTAGACATTTTTCAATATAGGCATTTTCAATATTTATTTATTTATGGATTTTAATAGTAATTTCACGCCGTTTTTAAGAACGACGTGCTTTTGTCTGTCGGGATAACGATAAATCTACTATAGATTGTGCTACAAGGGGTGAAGGTAATACTTATTATAAGTAATACTTATACTTAGAAGGTAATACTTATTATAAGTAATTTCACGCCGTTTTTAAGAACGACGTGCTTTTGTCTGTCGGGATAACGATAAATCTACTATAGATTGTGCTACAAGGGGTGAAGGTAATACTTTTAACGCCAGGGCGCTACTTTGAATCCAGAGCGAAACAAGGGTCCCACAGTATATCGCCCGAAGTAAGAATATTACCTTACCTGAGTAGCACACTCAACTATTTAATCGTCATCTCCATCTATGAATATGTAGCGGGAGCGAGATGATATGCTCGACCGCCTCAAAGGGAAGATCTTCCCTCAAAGGGAAGATCTTCCAGCCAGGCATGGTGTTGCGCCTGGGGAACCGCGGCTCCGACGGTGTATCGTCGGAAGTTATATATATAGTCAGTTGCCACCAGAACTCTGAGATCGAGATGTAGACACTTCTGGCGCCATCTCGTATGATTCTTGTGAACTATGGTATCGCTTCGTTCATTGTTCTTTGTGGTTTTTAGTGCCTCTTAGTAGCGTAGAGGTCGCTACAAATAAACAGCATGAATAAAAGAAGAAAAAAAAGACGTGTGGCACTCGGGGACTGCCGCGGTAAAGCTATTGCAAACAAGGAAGGACGGCAACGTCGCAAACCGACGACGGAGACGAAGCGGCAACCTACATGGTAGGCGGAGTGGGGAGAGCGTGAGGTTTTTTCGTTACGGAATTTGTGGATTCGGTCCCCGCGCTCAAGGCCCGCGATAGAAGCTATGCAATAGCTTAAAAACAAAACAGAGAATATCAACAAAAGTACAACACCCTACAATCAGATATTTGTTTAGTTTCAGGAGAAGGCGTTACTCTCAGGTCTGTGGGAGAGCAATACGAGTTTCAGTGTGCTCAAGATGAAACCTATCATGTTTTTATGGTCTTCATCAATGACCATGGTAAGTTATATGTATTATGCACTAGCCGAAGCCCGTGACTTCGTTCCCGTGGACTTTATGTCTCTGGAAAATGCTCATGAGACAGAACAACTTTTACTAAGGCGTCATTTTTATATTTCTTATAGTTTAGAGGAACAATTATAGTTCTGCATCATTGTTCCATTATCCAAAATCATTTATACCCTATATGTTGCCCAGGCTTAACAGCTATGTAACAAAAAAGTTTCATTCGAATCCGTCCAGTATTTCCGGAGATTAGCGTGAACAAACAGACAAACCGACACACAGACAAACAGACAGACATTTTTTTTAAATTTTTAGTCTATTAGCTGCTATGTCTCCACCGCCCCTAATATTTTTTTGGAAATATATTTAATGGACAGAAACACTTTTTACTTAAAGCTTATAAAGATCTATGATGTTTATAAAATACAAATTGTAAACATCTATGATGTTTATATAAGCTTTGTTTAGCTTGTATTTCTTATGTCGCCGTCGGCGTGGCTCTATTCTACTCTGCCGAAAACCACACGGCTGCCGGAAACTACACATGAATCGCCTGCTGGCAAAACAATTGTCTTCTTGTTTCAGAGGTATTTAAGAACACATTTTCAGAAAATGTGACACATACATTTACGGCCCAAAGCTTCGACAGCGGCACTACCATAACATGCTCCGTGCAAGAAGGGCTCCGGCTCAAAACTGATACGCTGCTGGTGAAGAACAACTCGACCTCGTCGTGTGAGTATTTCCAATTGGGTATTTTCCTGGGTCAGATATAAATTATTTGGTACTGTACTGTACTGATATCTATTTTCAAAGTGATTTTAGATTTATTATACTGAGCTATAACTGCGGACGGACAGACAGACAGGCAGACAGACAAACAGCCAGACATGGCGAAACTATAAGAGTTCCTTGCTTAATGGTACTAGTAAACTTATTATTAACGGTTTTATTTAGCTTGCCCCGTTTGTTTATTTATTTGTTTGGGTCAAATCTAGTAATTTAAATTACACCCCCTTCCTGTTGACAGATTTTTCTGAAATTTGGCACACACATTTCATTCTGATGACAATACAATGTTATATATTTTGTATCATTTTACCTACTACCTCAATATGGGTATCAAATGAAAGGGCTTAGATAGAAGAATAAAGTTCGCTATTTAAAAAAACCAAATGGAAGAGCTTTGATACAAGCATGAATGTCCCATGTCGAGGACTGTGTGGCGTTAGGATGGCTAAGATCAAAGAATTAAATAGAATGAGAAGTATAATTTAACAAAAGAATAAAAAACTAAAAACTTGAAAATAAAATAAGTAAAAAAAAATTTTCTCATCACACCACTCTCGTCATCAATCTAGGGCATTAATCAGACAAAAAAATAAATAAGTGATGAGTGGTAGCTAGGACCTACCGAATTATTTTCTAGCTTTTAGTACATCATTATTGTCTTACTTTGAAATAAAACCGTTTAACTTAAACTTATTTTATTTTTCTTTTAACTGATTAGCAAATTATGACGACGATACCCACAAAGCGGCTTCGGTTATCAAAGGCGCGGTCTTCGCGGTGCGCCGCGCCGGCGCCACGGCGTGCACACCAATTCAACAAATGAACTATATACATAGTAATGTGACACCATTCCAGTTACAGATCCAAGTACAGGTGAAACCGATTTGAATCTATCACCTATCACCCACACAGAAGTAATCGCGGAGAACAATAACTATGAGTTCGTTTGTGACACGCATGACAGTTCACGCATTGCTGTTTGGCTTAAAGTTGATGGTGAGTATAAAGGTCTAACAAAATATACTGAAACTATTGTCACGAGAGTGGGTTGGGGATAGGAAAGGAAACACCAATCCTATGGAATAGTGCCTTTATTTACGACTCTAGGGTACTCACAGTTGTCACAGGTACGTACGCGGGAATGTCACTGTACTGTCGCACACACGGAAACGTCACTGCACTGTCTTGCGCGTGGAAACGTCACTGCACTGTCACGCGCGGTAATGTCACTGCACTGTCACACGCGTAAACGTCACTGCCAGGTCACTGCACTGTCACGCGCGGAAACGTCTCTCGCGCGTATTTACTGCACTGAACACTTCACTACACTCACTATTACACTTTACTTTTTAGGGTTCCGTAGCCAAATGGCAAAAACGGAACCCTTATAGATTCGTCATGTCTGTCTGTCTGTCCGTCCGTATGTCACAGCCACTTTTTTCCGAAACTATAAGCCCTATACTGTTGAAACTTGGTAAGTAGATGTATTGTGTGAACCGCATTAAGGTTTTGACACAAAAATAGAAAAAAAACAGTAAATTTTGGGGTTCCCCATACTTAGAACTAAAATTTAAAAATTTATTTTTCATCGAACCCATACGTGTGGGGTATCTATGGATAGGTCTTTAAAAATGATATTGAGGTTTCTAATAGTATTTTTTTCTAAATCGAATACTTTGCGCGAGAGACACTTCCAAAGTGGAAAAAAGTGTGTCCCCCCCCCCGTAACTTCTAAAATAAGAGAATGATAAAACTAAAAAAAATATATGATGTTCATTATCATGAAAACTACCAGCGAAAATTGGTTTGAACGAGATCTAGTAAGTAGTTTTTTTTTAATTCGTCATAAATCATAAACGGCAATTTTCCTTTCATTCAATCAACTCAAATATAAAAATTAAAAAAAACATACTACAAGACTTTTATATTATGTTATTTGCTACTACGGAACCCTTCATGGGCGAGTCCGACTCGCACTTGGCCGCTTATTATTACTCACTACTTCCACTTTTACTTTTCTTCCTTTTTCTTCTTCCTTCTTCCTTCATCGGATTTTACTCTCAAACTAAACTGGCGTAGGCCGCGCCTTGTTTCGCTTATATACCCTCCGGATGCGAACAATATTGCATCAGAGTTCTAAACTCAAGTCATAAATTTTCTTTTGTCTTCTTTTATTTCTGGCCTGTATTTTCATTCCAATTTAATCTAGAGTTATCTAGAAACTTCTTACAAAACTTCAAAAACACTATACATAACTGTGATTTGAACCTGGGGTCTATGGATTCACAGTCCAACACCAAGACCGCTAGGCCAATCGTGTGCTGACGTGAGTGACGAAATTTCCCTTTATGGATTCTCCTAGTTTGAATTTGTGACGTTGACATTGTCATTATCACTTATCATCCTACGCGACACTATTATAAGGGTGAATTCAGTCCGTGATACTGAACTTCTTTCTCCAAGGAACATATATCAACATATGAAAAGTGATTTTTGGCCTCCCATACAAGTCGACCGATCAGCTGATTTGAGTTAGTATGGTTCCTTGGGAAAAGTTTTTCAGTATTATGGACTGAATTCACCTTCAAAATAGTTTCAGTATATTTTTTTAGACCTTAGTTAGTTGAGATTCGTTTATGTTAGTACCGGACCAATGGGGCCGTTTGGGAAATGAAGGGCTGCGTCATGCGACAGTCAGATTATTAAATTCTTGGACGGTTTTGCACTGCGGTAATGTTTGAAGTTGTCCATAGTATTATACTTAGTCATAGTCGGCTAGAACAATTTTTTATTCAAATTGGCGTTTTTAATAATAAAGTAAAATGCTTCAAATTTTACGCACATTTAGAACATTTTAGAGATGGCCCCTTATAGCTTCTTGTTTGGATTTTATTTGTATTTTCAGCCAACAACGTTGTAACTGACGCCGGCTACGCCGTCGGCGGCGTTGTCAAAAAGGTCTTCAATCCGACGTACCAATATTTTAATGGCGCGAGACTGGTGTGCCTTCAGTACAGATATGTTTATACTTCCTCTAATTATTATTACAACAGGGATGTGTTACGAGTAGTGCAATTTGTGCGTAAGTATCTGCAGTCCTAAACATCTTACACTAATCTCCATGGTCAGAAAGAAATTATTTTGTACTCTTATAAAATAAAAATTCAGAAAATGTCACTTGTCATCAATAATATTTTCGTGATTTTTGACTCTAATAAACTATGACGTCACGACGTGCTATTTCATAAATTCCAAGGCAATGTTTGTTTTAACGTTAAGAAAAAAGTTTCTTATTTGAGTTAGGTATATCCCATTTGCTACCACGGGGCAAATAAGACTGTGAATGATTGGCGATTGCCATTTGCCACTAGTGGGGGCGTCGTGAGTGGTGGCATTTGGCACACGTGTACTCAAAAATTGTCCCGTCTGCCACCAGTGGTGGTCGCCCCAGTGTTGGCAAATGGGATATACCCTTTGACTTGATGGCAACTTGTGTTTTAGCGGAGTAAAAGCGACACAAATTTATTTGAAGTCTCTACCTAATTATTTAATTAAAAATTAAGTTATCAGTAAGAAAGAAAAAGCTTGTAACAGCAAAGCAATAAACCTAATTAGCTGTAAGTAAATGATCTGACTTGAACAACTATTATGAAATCGAAAGATAAATTGTCAATTTATCAAATGATACAAATATCCAAAGATTTTTTTTTTTACTTTTTTCTAGTGAAATTTTTCCTTTATTTGCATTATAAAGCTGTGTCTGAGTTTTTCTCTTCTAGGCTGGTAAATAAATAAATGAAAAGTCTTTGTGTTACAAATTTTTTTTTTTTGTTACAGATCCGTGTCCGTCACTGACAAAAAAAGTAAGTGCATCAAAACATTATCTTTCATGTCAAATATAGTCAGAAAGTGGACTTTTTTTATTCAAAATGTATTATTATATCTGTCTTATTATAAAACGCAGACTAACTTTGTTACTAGGTTTAAACCATTATCCGACCAAATCAAGTTGTCATTTTCTGATGAGACAATGGCATATTACTAGATATCAACTGAATTTGGTCGGATAATGGTTTAAACCTATTAACCAAGTTACTCTGTGTTATATAATAAGATGGACCATCTTAGATGGTATAAGTTTAATGCGTAGTATGTTTAGTAATATCCAGCGGGTCAACAATAAATTAGTTTAAAATGAAAAAAGAATAAAACGTTTTTCGTTTGAAAGGGCGTATCTGTCAGGTGGTCCCATAGTTTTAAATTTTTTATCAAAATCGGTTGTGTAGTTTGGGGGAGAAGTCGGTTTTTAGTTTAAAAAAAAAACTTTTTTTTTTAAACTTTCCCTGGCCTTCACAAATATCTTACCTATTATAATATTTTATATTTTTATATATAAGAAGGTTGTTGTGTTGTTGGCGCTCTTGACGTCACTGCTGTTAGGCAGAGAAGTAAAGAGATATAGTGAGATGTCCCCGCCACGCTCACACTCTTATTACTTCATTAATTAACCAATTGTGTTTGGTTCTGCGGATGCGTTAGTGGACTGTATAATGAATTATGTAGGCCTGCTCACCTGATCAGAAACACGCACTGGAACTTTCAGGCTGCAGCCTTACACTTTAGCGATGCGGGTGTTGTGCGCGCCGATGTTGCGATCAGACTGAATTCTTGAAGTATGCTTGAAGTTTTTCTTTCTTTTCTTCTTGACAAGCAGGCCATAGATGAGAATGAGATGAACGAAAGAGGATATGATGTAAAAAGAGATATGGCGTGAACATCCTCCCCGGCCTTGACAATGCGTAGCGTTTCAAGAAGTCAAGAAATCATGAAGATAAATGCGGGAAAGCGAAAAAATAGGATTAAGTTAAAAAAAAAAAAAAAAAAAATGAAAGCGTTGAAAGTAATAAATGAATTTACTGAGAAGGAAGTGGACAAAGTTTTACCACTGGCCGTTTTAAAACTCCAGAAGCAGTTTTGACTAAGGCCACACGCACCTTTCCATCTTTACCTGGATAAACCTGCTGAATCAGACCCAGTGGCCATCGAAGAGGAGGTACCTCATCCTGATGAATCAATACTATAGTACCAATTTTAATATTATCTTGATTTATTAACCACTTTTGTCTTATTTGCAAATTATGAAGATATTCTAATCTCCACCTTTTCCAAAAGTCTACAATCATTTTGTCTAGTAATTGTTTTCTTAGACGCAAAGTAGTACAATCATCGGAATAATTTAACTCTAATGGCAAATATGTCAACGGAGAAGCCATTATAAAATGAGCTGGAGTTAACGGTTCAGGATATGGATCCTCAGTTAACACGCAAAGTGGACGAGAGTTTAAAATAGCTTCTATCTGAGTTAATACAGTAATCATTTCTTCAAAAGTCAAAATTTGTGCGCCAATTATGCGATATAGATGAGATTTTACATTTTTTATATTTGATTCCCATATTCCCCCCATATGTGGTGAGCGCGGAGGTATCATTTTCCATTCAATTCGGTTTTCTGCAATTAAATTTTGAAGTTTAGCCTTAGCCCCCACAAAATTAGTTCCGTTGTCTGAATATAAACAAGAAACAGGACCTCTACGAGCTAAAAAACGTTTAAAAGCGGCAAGAAACGTGTCTGATGATAAGTCACTGGCTAATTCAATATGCACAGCCTTAGTGACTAAACAAATAAATAAACAGATGTATGCCTTTATAGTTCTCTGCCCACGACGGCGATATGGTGTAATTATTATAGGTCCGGCATAATCCACACCTGTGTGTACATAAGCCTTTGTTTCTTTCACACGAAAGTCAGGCAAATCTGCCATTTTTGGACTGATTTGTAAAGGTGCATTCTTATAGCAAAAATTACAAGCGTGTACACGTTGCCTAATTATATTGCGAGCAGAAATGATCCAATATCTTTGACGTAAAAGAGAACTTAATAAATTGGCTCCAGTATGACAATGTAAGCGATGATAATAATCAATAAGTAATCTTGTCACGTGAACTTGCTTAGGAAGTAATATTGGATGTTTTGCTTCAAAAGGGAGATTACTGTTAGTTAGTCTACCTCCTACTCTAATCAAACCCTTTTCGTCTATAAAAAGATCCAACCTTTTAAGTGGCGTGGATATTTTTCCTTTCTTTATTTCAACAAACAAATGTTTGAAATGAATATGCTGAATCTCACGAAGTAAATAAATTTCAGCCACACTCCTTTGAGAAGCCAAAATGTATTCAAGATTCGGTAATATTTTAGCGAATCTAAGTATATAAACTATAATACATAGTAATTTATTCCAAGAAGAAACCTTTTGAGATAGCTCAAACAAAATTCCTGTAGTAAGCGAAACAGATGCAGAACATGTTATAGCAGTACACTTGTATTCAGGTAATTCTTCTGGTTTAGCAGATCCTATAAAAGGAGTAATAGGCCATTCACTAATTGGCATCTTTAACCATTTGGGACCTTGCCACCACAGCTGATGAGATAAAAGCTGTTCTGGTAGAAGACCTCTAGAAAGACAGTCACCTGGATTCTCTGAACCATTAACATGGTAAAAATGTAAAGGGTCAAGGTTTTCTTGACATTTTGCAACTCTATTACTGACAAATATGCTCCATCTATGAGGAGAAGCGTGTATCCACGATAAAGCAATCGTAGAATCTGAAAAGGCATATATGTTTTTAATAGGCGTACGAGCATTGAAAGTCTCAAAAACCAGTTTTACTAATTTCGACATAAGCAATACAGAACATAATTCTAGCCTAGCGAGTGAAATCACT
Source organism: Acrobasis consociella (assembly GCA_963555685.1). NCBI lineage: Eukaryota > Metazoa > Arthropoda > Insecta > Lepidoptera > Pyralidae > Acrobasis > Acrobasis consociella. The sequence continues at coordinate 1,615,673 of OY743111.1, read as the reverse complement.
TTAACCGGAGCGAGTTTCGAACGTGCACATACTAAAGTGATCTTTACATGACCTAATTGATCTACTACATGCAAATACACAACAGCACCATAAGCCTTCATACTAGCATCAGAAAATGAGACTATGGATGTGACACAATTTTTATTAACCCCAAGATGTCGTGGAATTTGCAAAGTAGAAAGTAAGGGAAGTTGAGTTCTAAGTTTATGAAATGCGTTTACAATGTCACTGGGAGGGATTTCATCCCAATTGATATGTTGAATCCATAATTCTTTTAATAAAAGTTTTGCAAACAAAATAACTGGCGCAGCAAAACCTAATACATCCCAAAGGCGTGCAATAGTAGACAGAATAATTCGTTTCGTACAATCTTCCTCTAGAAGAGTAGTAGCAAATGTGAAATTGTCATTAGCGGGTGACCATTTTAAACCCAAAACCTTCAGATTGGTTTCTGGCCCAAAATCAATAAACGCTCTATTTGATGTGGGAACAGCAGCGAGCACTTTCAAAGAATTACTAGACCATTTAGTTAAATTAAATCCAGCAGTCTTGAATAATTCAAGTAACTCTCTACTAAGAGATATGGCATCAACTTCATTACATACGGAAGTGGTTAAATCATCCATGTATAACTCGTGGCAAGCAACTTCTGCCGCATGAGGATAATTAACATGTTCATCCCTGGCTAATTGACGTATAGTGCGCATCGCCAAAAATGGACTACATTTTAATCCGAAAGCTACACGCCTAAATTTAAATTCGCGTACAGGTTGTGATGTATCAAATCTAAATAAAATCTTTTGAAATTTTTGGTCTTCTTCCCTCACACCTATACGTAAGTACATTTGTTGTATATCAGCAGAAAGTGCTATAGGAAATAAGCGAAAGTTTAATAGTAAAACAAATATATTTGCTTGCAAATTTTCACCTGTATGCAAAAGGTCATTTAATGAAGTATCATTGTGACTTTTTGCACTAGCATCCAAAACAACTCTTACCTTTGTAGTCATCCTATCAGTTTTAACAACAGCATGATGCGGAATGAAATAACCTTGTCCGTAATCTGGATCAGTAGGCATTACTTCACATAAATAATCTTTATCTATATAATCTTGTATAACGTCATTATAACTTTGACGTAATTTTTGCATTTGAATTTTTCTTTCAAGTGATAATAAACGCCTGAATGCCATAGCCCTAGAATCTCCTAACTCCTTTGGACTACGCCTGAATGGCAATGCTACACAGTATCTACCTGTAGGATCACGTGATACGGTAGAAGAATATATTTCCTCACATTCCTTTTCTTCAGGGCTTAAGAATTTTTTAAAAGGTATTTCCTCTAGTTCCCAGAATTTAGGTATAAATTTCTCAAGTGATTCATTAACTTTCTCACCCAATTGTGTGAATAACGTATAAGACGCATGTGAAAGTGAGGATCCAGAAGGTTGGTGCGCATCTTGTATAATAGGAACTTCTCCCATAAAAACATAACCAAAAACAGTTTCAATAGCTGGTGGTGCAGGCGAAGCAATAATTCTACCACCAAGCAATATGTATGGAAATAATTGTGCTCCGAGAAGCAATTCCACTTCACCTGGTGTATGCCATAAAGGATCAGCTAGCGGTACGTTAACTAAATGTTGAACGATGCGAGCGTCCACCTTGTTACTCGGTAAAGGATCTGTTATCTTATCTAAAACAAATGCGGTTATATTTATGTAATAATTTGAATTATTATTAGCATAAATACGTAATTCTATGTATCCTCTTACATTTTGAGAAACACTTCCGATACCGTTAATATAAGCGTTCTGTAAAGGAATTATATTTAAATTCAAACGTTCAGAGCAAGCACGTGATATTATGTTATTTTGAGAAGCATTATCAAGCAAACATCTGACAAAATGCATTTGTTTATTTCCGCCTTCTACCTTTACCTGCGCTGTAGACAATAAAATAGTAGTCGAACAATTATTTCCATCCCGTGCACACAACGAAGTCAGAGCGTTAACCGCTTCTTTTGCGGGTAATTCAATATTGTTAGCAGAAGACGAGGAAGGAGAACTATGCTTGTCATCTGTTTGTTGATTAGTCGAAAAATGTAATAATGAATGATGCCGTTTACCACATATCTTACAGGAGTATGTAGAATTACATTGTGAAGCACTGTGTAATAAACTAAGGCAATTTACACATCCATGCTTATTTTTAATAAAATTGAAGCGATCTTTAGCAATCATATTTTTAAAAATATTACATAAATACAATTGCGAATGCGTTGAATTATTACATAAGCTGCACCCATTAGATTGTCCGCTAGTCACCAATGTTTGAGATTGAATAGCGGTTTGACGATTGGGCTTGTAATTCTGCTTCTGACCATGAGTACTACGTGAGGTAACGGAACTGTTATTAGTATTATTTATATTTGAAGCTAATGACACATTGGCCGTTCGGTCTAAAATTGTAACCTGTCCTTTTATAAATTCAGATAATTCTTTATATGAAGGAATTTCTTTATCGCGGAAATGCATCTCAAAAGCCTGTGCGATATTTTGATCAAGCTTGCGTAAAGCGATCGTTAGAAACATAAAATCTTTTAAATCTGGAATTTGCAACTGTTCAAGCGCTGAAACTGCTGCAGAATAAGACTCTATAAAATTGTTTAGCGAAGCGGAGTTATTAAGAGCGGGTTTAATATTAAGTAAAAGCGATAAATAGTGAGAGCCTAACGCACGCTTGTCCTGATATTTACTAACAAGGCTATTCCAAATGCTTTGGTAATTTTCAGCAGAAGGCACAATTCCAGCAGTTATTTTAAGGGCTGAACCCGTAAGTTGGCCCATCAAATAATGCATTCTGTGCCCATCAGTCAAATCTGGATTATCATGTATACTAGCTTTAAAACATTCATAAAAAGACGGCCAAGATTCTATAGACCCATTAAACTGTTTTAAAACCATTGGTGGTAGTTTAATATTAGGGCCCAGTGTAACCTCACTCTTAGTATTCTTATGACCACTGTCTTTATTCTTAGAAGTTAAAAGAAGCGATCTGAATCTCTGAACACGAGCATAAATTTCTTCAAAGGAAGTAAGCGGTCCATAATTGGGCGTATATTCATTATTATTTTCTAAAAGAATTTCATTTATTTTATCTAAATTAAAAATGAAATCTGCACGAATTGTAGGCAATGTCTCAGTATCAGCGAGAAACGATTCCGATGATCGCAAACCTTCTATACCAGATATGGTTTTCGATCTGTCATGTAACTGCGTAATATGAGCAAAATACGCCTCATTTTTTGCAGTTAGTAATTTAACTTTAGTTTCCATTTTTTTTTACAATTAATAGAAGCGGTTAAATAAAAGCAGAACAAAGAAAAGCGAAAGAAACTAAATTTAAAAACAAAGACAAAAGCGGTTTTATTATTTGTGAGAAAATAGCCTTATAATGTTTACATGTAAAACAGGCCTTATATATGACAGCGGTTTGAAACATATGATATGTTCAAATTTTCAAATTTCAAATACGAAACTAATGGAAAATTAAAATGTCAATTGGATGACTGACAGAGAAAATGACAATCAAATCAATCGATAAAAATTACAATAGGTATGCGAAAATGCGAAAATAGAAAATATGAAAATGCGAATGCGAAACTGGGATAAAATAGTGGGATATGCGGGATAGTATAGCGGATAATCCGGCCGATAGGAGCCAAAATGGTTCTGCGGATGCGTTAGTGGACTGTATAATGAATTATGTAGGCCTGCTCACCTGATCAGAAACACGCACTGGAACTTTCAGGCTGCAGCCTTACACTTTAGCGATGCGGGTGTTGTGCGCGCCGATGTTGCGATCAGACTGAATTCTTGAAGTATGCTTGAAGTTTTTCTTTCTTTTCTTCTTGACAAGCAGGCCATAGATGAGAATGAGATGAACGAAAGAGGATATGATGTAAAAAGAGATATGGCGTGAACAGTGTTGCTGTTCAAAAAATATCTCTATTTACTTGTATTTTTTGTTTTATTTAAAATATTAACCAAAAATACACACTAAAATAGCCTATTTCTTAGCTGACACTTTTTTTTCTTTTTTTACTACAGAACAAGAGTGTCGAGTCATTTCAGAGAAGTGTGAAGGACAGTCAGGAAACTAAACATAAGGTAATAGCAAACATATTAAAATCTGTGTGTGGCCAACACTGATGTCAGATTTATCAAGCTAACGGCCGTCTAGACAAATTGTGTTCTTTGGTTTGGAATTGACGATTTTGTAATATCATAATTATGTAACAAAGTATGGCTTTTAGTTATCAAAATAAATGGGCGGGACCCTAACTAGCCACGAAAATGCGGCCAGGGCGCAACACAACGTGAGAAGCTGTGGGTGTCGAGAGGTGCGGCTCCAGTTTCACATCACGGGGCTTACTGGTCCCCCTGGAGGTAGGGTACTGGAGTCGCCACTCAGCATCAGTTGCCCTGCGTTGACTTATTTTTGGTTAAAAGGTATCTTAAATAGCCCGTCTTATTAACTCTGACAATGTTGACGTAGTTGATGAACTCTGTGGCCTAATGCCTCGCTGTCACACCGGTGGTCCCGGGTTCGATCCCCGGTCAGGTCAAGATGGAAAATTATTTTTTCAGATTGACTGATTGGGTCTTGGATTTTTGAATGATATTTATTTGTTATAAAATGTATCGTCGAGTTTGTATTCCATAGTTTGTATTCCATAACACAAGTCTCGAACTTACTTTGGGGCTAGCTCAATCTATGTGATTTGTTCGTATATGTGTCGGGTCTAACAAAATATACTGAAGCTATTTTAAGGGTACATCCAGTCTATGATACTGAACAACTTTCCCTAAGTGACATATATCGAAATAATAAAAAAATTGACCTCTCATACTACCGATTAGCTGATCAGAGTTTGTATCTGAAAGTCGTTCAGTATGGATTGAATTCACCCTTAAAATAGTTTCAGTATATTTTGTTAGACGTGAAATTTTAATTTTCAGGGTTTATCTGACTCTACTGGAGCAGCATCCGCCTATCCAGTTATACATTATCACTATCATGGTTAGTATATTGTACCTGGGCGACCGAGCTTTGCTCGGTTACATCTCAAACATTAACTATTTTTTTTTAAACTTGTCTGAAAACATTACAAAATAAAAAATTATATATAAACTTGAACATAAAAAAAACAAAAGTAAGTCGCAGAGTGGGATTCGAACCCGTAACACTCTTTCTAGCTGTCCGCAAACTTATAAGCTGAGCCAAATGGTTAGCGACCGGCGCGACGAAATTAGCGACCATATTCTGCGTGGAAAGAAAAACGCATGAAAACTCGAAAACACGCGTTTTCCCAAACATTAAACTAATCTAGATCGATTGTTTACCCCCAAAAATCCCCATATACCAATTTCCAGCGAAATCGTTAGAGCCGTTTTCGAGGTCACAGAAATTTATAAATATATAAATAAATATACAAGAATAGCTCGTTTAAAGGTGTTCATTTAGGTAGCTTTAATATATTTCCGTAATTTTTCGCGTCCACGTCTTAGAAATTCTTCCTTAGCAACAAGTTGTGAAAGAAAGAAAAAGCTATGTGGACCCAACTGAAAGAAAAAGCAGGGATCATAACATAACCGGTCTTGCTAAAGCGTTCCGTCGCTCTCTCTCGCTCTAGCGAATGACGGTTCTAAGCGACAGAAAAGGTAGCAGCATACAAAAGTGCTGTTGCGTGCTGCCAGATGTAGCCCAACCCCAGGGGGTGAAAGTGCCATGTAAATAAAGTGACTATGTTAATATTAGAATTGTATTGGTTTTCCAGTTACTTAAAAAAAATTTTTTTCTAGGCGGTATTTTCTCCGATGTCCCAAAGTCTGGAGCTGGACCCTACCCGCAGGGTGCGGAGTTAGGAAGCGATCAGCGGCCGTCGCCAGCTGTCTGCAAATTCCTTCCTGCCAACAACAGCGGAGAGAGTAAGCTAATTTTAACAACCGGCAAAGAAGAGGGGTGTTATAAGTTTGAAACTAATGTCTGTCAATCATCATGTTTCATGAAAATCTGTTTAGCCGTCAAAAATATTTTTTTGAAGTTTTAGTTAGATTTACTATTTGTGCCAATACTGCTGTCGTTGCCACTACACTGTGTCACGTGTCCGCTTTGCGGTGTAAATTAACACGGAGCGAAATAATCGGCCCTAAGCACTTGGCGTATTTTAAACGCGCAAACCACGCGCGTTCAGGAACGCGCGTTTTCGGCGCCGTAAATGCCGAGTGTTAAGTTGAGCGTGAAGTGCGTCCGAAATTTGTTTAAAGCGCGTATACGTGCATTTGAATAGTTACAAACGCGCGTACCAAGGGGCGGAGGAGGAGCAGAGGAGGGGCGAGTCCCTGATCAAAAAGCGGAAGGTACGCAGTACGCACACGCTTCTGTATCTGCGCATATAGGTGCAGTAGACGCGCGTTTCATGATCGCCCCGTGTGCTTCGGTTACAAGGTGGCGTTAAGAACTCGTCTGAAGCGCGTATACGCGCGTCATCTGCGAGTTTAAAATACGCCATGTGCTTAAGTTAGAGCCTAATCACACGGCGTATTTTAAAGTGACTCGTATTGACTTTGAAGTAGGTCTACCTTACCTAATAGGCGAATGCTACAATAAATATGTAATATTTTAGTCCCGGACCCGTACTGGGTGATGGCCGAGCAGAAGTTTCCCGTGTCGTGCGAGAGCAACAAGACTTGTTTGAGCCTTAAGCTGAACGACACCCAGTGGATCAGCGAACACAGCATCTTCGTGGGGAGCGCGCCGGCGGGCCTGTGGCTCAGCAAGTCTGGCTTCAATTTCGATGATTTCAACACGGTAAATGAGGGTCATTTCGAGGTCCACAAATCAACACAAAACCAACATTCAGTGGTCTTCCAAGCTTTCTCATCAATATAATTGCACGCCTCGGTAGTGTTCTACTTTTAACATGGCAGGGTCAAACATTTTTCTGGACTTAAACTGTCTCTATTATACATATTTATATTGCACTAATACAGTAATATAAGTACAGAGATATGAAGAACAACCCTATAATAAACAGATTTAATACTTGTAGAAAAAAATTGTCAAGCTTAACATATTAAAAAATAATTTCATGCCTGGATGTCTGTGTAGACGCCACGATTACGCTCGAAATACTTAACGTATTTGTACAGTTTTTTTTTTATAGTTTCATCTCGATATTATTTTATTTCCTACTGAAAATTATTATCTAATTTAGTGTCGTTTATAATCTTTTTTGATCTTAGCAAATTTATAAAATAGCCACGTATGTAGTGATTATATTCTATTTGCAATAAATAAATAAAACATGCGAGAAGATAGACGTCCGTCTTTTAAAAAAGAAAAATTTACGGCTCTGGATACAAGTCCTTTAAGTAAATTTTTTGGTCAGCGCGCGCATGAAGCTCTAAGTACCCTCTAACTTTATGAAAGCGCGCTTGACACGCGTTTGTTCTGTTCTGCCTGAGATAAGGGTTCCGTCAATACAAATCTACTTTTATAGTCTAAATCTTTGATACACACTCATAAACCTCCTCTAGTCGTAAAACTGTTCCTATCCTACCTGTCAAACATTTGATATTGTCAAATATTTGTAGGTGCGTTCGCCATTGTGAAATATTTATAGATGCGTTTAGAAAAATATTTGTTTTTAATTTTTTAATGAGCTTTATGAGGCGTGCCGTTTTGGATTATGCAAAATTATTTAAAATCATTAAAATAGGTCCATCCCTTGCGAATTTATACCTAACCACAGGTATGGCACTTCATACAAACGGAGCAGCATATATACCTAGCACTACTACAAACGAAACAATCCGTCCGTGCACACGTCAAATGTGTGAGTTAAACAATCAGGGTCGCCACCACAGAATTTGTTGCTTAGCTTACCTGTTTTTATCACTCGGAAATCTATAAAATTATCGTTATTTATTGTTTTCCGTGGATAAACAATGATAATGTGCGCAGTTTCTCACCATTATAATTCAATAATCCTAAGTGACTCGCGTAATGTTAACGTGCGACTACCAATAACCCTGTTTTACTGCCACCTACACCTCACAATAACGGGGGAAGGGTTGCGGGGACACCAGATTGCGGGGGACGGTGCGAGTTTCCGTTCTGTATGTAATACTATTATTAATTCTGTGACCTAACACATTATGTACGTAGAAAAACTTATTTTGCTGTTTTAGATTTCACGAAAGCAGTTGGAATTCCTGAAAGAGCAGTCGACGAGTATCGTCCAGACAATCCGGGTGTACCTGCTGAACACGTCCTTCGAGCACATCAAGCTGAGGATCCTCAACTTCAACGACGTGATCATAGACAAGACCCCCTCGGTGTTCACCCCCATGTACTACTCCGTGGAGACCTACGAAGATGCCGTGGTAAGTCTTCTTCATCTTCTTATCGTGTGTGTTAGTGACTAACACTAGTGTCAGAGTTTTTAAACCGCCTTAAAGGCCTCTGACATGGTTTTAGGTAACGACCAATGTCAAAGACAGAGAGACCGGGACCGACGGCTTAACGTGCCCTCCGAAGCACGGATCATCTTACTTATCAGACATCAGGTGATCAGCCTACAATGTTCTAACCAAACTAGGACAACAACACAATAAAAGAATATTTGTGGGTAGGGTGGGTAATAAACCGCTACACCATTGAATTGGTGGGTTCACAAAATTTCGATATCCAATTACATCGAGCTGATTATCATTCTTCATTGCTGTAGACTGGATTACATAGTAAGGAGTTGAATTGAGGTTCTATTTCTATGCCACGAGTAATCAATACATATAAAATAATAATTAAGAACAACTATTGCCCCCTCCTATATTATTTTGTTTGGTAACACAGTTTTATTTTATAATGGTAACCCTACATGTGATATAAACGTTAGCTATTTTGTTAAACGTAATTAACAAACAGCTAGAGGTTTTGTCAAACAACGCATTATACAATCCAACTGCGACATATACATATAATAAAACAGTAAAAAAATCTGTTTGTACATTGAATACCTATATGGCAAAAAAATATTTGGGGCGATGGAGACATAGAAATAGAGTAAAAATTTAAAAAAATGTCTTGTCTGTTTGTATACGCTAATCTCCGGAAATACTGGACCATTTCGAATGAAACTGTGGCTAGGTTCTGGTCTAATAATATCTAATTTGAGTCATTTCGACTCGATAAGAAGAAAAAGATTAAGTGCATGTAGAATAATCCGGTTATCTCATATTATGTCATCATCCTCTCATCTTTAGGTCTTTTAAGTCTCCACCACAGGAGCACGACCCTGTACTACCAGAGCCATACTTTCTGAGCCAGAGCAGCCAGAGGATTTAGCCTAAACTCTCCATGCTGGCCAGACGGGTTGGGAAGTTCTCATTTATGTTAATAAACTTTGTTTAGCTTGTATTCCCTAAGTCGCCTTCTACGACATTCACGGAAGATTTTGGAGTGGTCCTACCTGTATTTCTATTCTGCCGGAAACCATGCCGAATCATATTATGTATTGGTGGCAAATACTGTAAATGTAATATGATAAATCATCATCATTTCAGCCGCATAACGCCCACTGCTAGACATAGGCCTCTCCCAGAGATTTCCAAAGTGATAAATAAATGAAATAAAAAAAACTGAAATTCCAGATTAAAGTGGACGGCAAATCGTGGAACTACGTCGACTTGGTGGTAGAAGACGAAGTGCAGCGCCTGCCCGCGGTGGACTTCTACCTGGAGTACCAGCCCACGCACCTGCGGGACGTCTCCGTCAGCGTGCAGCTGCGCCAGCTGTGCTTCACGTGAGCAACGTAAGCCCAGACCAGTTCCTCGGGGGGAGGGGGGAAAGCTCGTGGTCTCATGGTCGTGAGACTTGAGATAATAATTGTACTCTATTGGAAATCCATTTTTTTTGTGGCCAAGATTAAATATATTTTTTTTCATTAAACATGATTGATCTTTAATTTATTATAAAAAATATGAAAATGCCGCTCGGTATTTCCCACAGATATAGATGTAATAGATAACGCACGTATCAAGATTTGTATGGAAACCAAGCGTGCCAACTTTTTTAATGCCTACTGTGACGTCAGACGCAATTTTAGTGATGGGAAATTCAAACCGATTCAAAGAAACCGCTCACTACGATTTAAACGATTTATTGAAGACGCACGCCGCCGCCATGATCGTCTCGCTCATACTCATCGATTTTATATCTGTGGTCTCGCTCGCTCACTCCGCGCTCGCTAACCATACGATCGATTAACATTTAAGTTAATCGATTTGTGATAAAAATCACAATCGATTTTCTGATTGACGAATGATATGAAATTGGATAAACAAATGATTCTAAACGGAAAATTGTTTGATGATAAAGAATAAATATTTGTACTCAAATTATTTCAATTTAACTAAAATTTAAACTATACCAACTTATTAAAATTTAAATTAAAACTAAAAATTACAAATAATGTAAATATTTTAATTGAACTTTAAAAATAAAACTATTATTATTCTTAAATAACCGGCCAAGTGCGAGTCGAATTCGCGAACGAAGGGTTCCGTACATTATCTATAAAAAAACACGTTCTTACCGATTTCAATGCGTTTTTTAAATGTTGAAGCAACTTCCCTTGCCGTCGTTCTTAGCCATGTCAGGCTTGTCTCACTCCGCGTAGAGGTATCGAAAATATACCGCTTCAATGGGGGAAATGCAGTATGGACGACTCACTAACGAGCAATGAGCAGTGACGCACGCGCGGTTTTGTTCACCAACGTGTGACCAGTAGTTCAAAGAGCGACCATATTATATACATGAACTCTGAAAATATTACCCTCGTTTTCTAAAGTGTAAATTAGGAAATGAGCTTGTTTATAATCTATTAAATTGGCTCTTTAATAATAGTTTATATCATTCGTCAGTCCGATATCGATTAAATTCGATTATTGGTATATGTTGTAGAACGAACTACACTAGTCGCTAAATTTTACTGACGAATGAGAAATTGCCGGTACCACGACGTCGTAGCGATGCGCGACAGTATCGCTTGTTTCGATATACATTGCTTCTTAACACACAACGTCGGATCAAACGCTCAAAGCAAACGCGGCAATGTAATGTGAATGTAGTTTTTAAACCTTAATCTATACTTATTTAGGTATAATCTTGGAATCACCTCTCGGAATGCTTAAAAAATTGTTTTAAAATGAATTTACGCATATTTTTCTTTTTAAATAACTTAGCTGTGATAGGAAATATGTCCTTGACTTTGGGTGCTTGCAATTTTTGGGCTGTTGCAGTTTATTATCACGCTACGAGGCATTTTTTTATTTTTCGCTGCCGTCCGGCTGCAATCACAGACGCGCGCGGACTGTCAGTAGCGGCGGCCAACCTCGACGCTTTGTCTGAGAATTTACACGCGAAGTAGGTGCATTTAAGTCGTCTATCTATATCTATGTCTGTGGTATTTCCTATCTTATTATCAGGTATTTCCAAGTTCATCATTATCCGAGCGATTTTCCCGTTTGCATCCTCAGCAGTAATGCTTCAGAGCCCGGGGTCCGCTACCTAACCAAGGAGATTTGACGAGGTTACTAGTTTTTACACAGGGCGACTACCGCCTGACCTCCGCAGTCCAAAGAGTAAACCAGAACCAATCCTTGTGTAGTTTGATGATTAAACGCTAAATGGCGTTCGGGACCCACAGTTTATTCGTGCTCTCCGAAACATGGAATCATCTTTCTTTTCGGACAATTATCTTTACATATTTATTTGTATGAATTGTGGTCAACATTGTCTATGTATAGGGTAAACAGCTATGTGATACGAGTGCTGAAATCTCTCTATAGACATTCCAGCGCTTGTGTCAGAATTAAAGCGGGCTTTACGGACTGGTTTAATATCGAAAAAGGTGTTAGACAGGGGGGTGTAGATCGCCATGGCTGTTTAACATATTCATGGACAATTGTCTGAAAGATTTGAAAGAAAGTGAATGTGGTCTAAGAATGAATGGGTTGCTTATTCAATGCCTTCTCTATGCCGATGACCAAGTGATACTTGCGTCGTCGGAGGAGGATTTGCAAAAGATGGTAACAGTTATGAATGATGAGTTGGTGAGTAAGGGTATGAAAGTGAATGTAAGCAAGATAAAAGTAATCGTTTTTGAAAGGGATGAAAGTATAACAAAATGTGATATTGTGATAGATGTGAAGAAGCCTAACCCTACAAGGTAATCCTGTGGGATTTTAAGGCGAGAAATAAAAGGTGGACTGTAATAGGTTATTATTGGTTTACAAGCGAAATAAAATATCTACACGTCCGCGCGCAATGCCAGTCCTTTGGCCGAGTGATGACGATGACCGCTGACCGGCGGTCCTGTCAATCACCCCGCGCCCCGCGCCTCCCGCGATGACGTAGTCGCTCCGCGACAGATGGAAAAAAGGTAGAACAAGTAGAGGAATTCGTATATTAGGTTGTATGTTCACAAGAGATGGAAAATACGAAAGCGATATAAGAGACGGAACTCAATTTAAGGTGAAGTGAGGGCGAGTGTAAGTTACCTAGATTTATCAGGGTCCAATGCTGTACCTATTTGAAATAAAAATTATTTAAAAATAAACGGAGATTTAAAATGTTGTCTCGTTTGCGATAAACGGCCACTTTTGGCTAATGTGCGTAGAAAAGCTTCACGTTCTCACTATAAACAGTAGAAACAGTAGTTCATTAAATAGTTTGAAGGGTTATAGGCTAAAGCTTGGTGAAGACAAAATTTTAAATGATATCTCAGTTTCTTTTCAACTAATTTTGTCAAGTGGGGGGCTGTGTTGAGCGGCGAACCCGCACACATTGATGTATACTTAGTTATGTTTGTAGTAGTAGTCGTAGGCATAAATGATATTCCGCTTCTATGAAGTGCCATAAAGATATGTGGCGAGATGCAGCGAGGTGCCGCGAATCGCAGCTCGACGTCGTCAAAATATGTTTTGTCTCGTTCTTTTAATGTCAAATATTGAAAAGAGGAAATGGAACAAAACTTGTTCTAACTAAAATTGGTTTAGCAAACGGTTGTTAATTTTTATGAATATGAGAGCTAGTAAATAAAGTTACATTTTGTATTACTATTTTCGAGCTGCGCACCGCGTCGCACGTCGGTGTGAGAACCCAGAAATTGGTCCTCAATGAAATTAAAATTAAACATTATACAACGTGGAAGGGACATACATACCCGTAATAAATCGTACCACGGGCTAATAGTGTTGCAAGCAATAGTATAAAATATCGATAGTCTATCGATACTATCGTGACATCGGAAATCAGTAACAATATCAATAAGATTATCGATAGTTTCGATAGTTTCGATAGTTTCGATAGCTTGTAATTAATTAATATTATCGATAGTCATTACAGATCTTTATAGTCTCCTAGTCCTAGTAGTAGTAGTCCTCTCTGTATTACCAGAGCCATACTTGGCCAGAGCAGCCAGGGGATTTGGCCTACACTCTCCACGCTGGCCAGACGGGTTGGCGAGGTCTTAAGATATTTATCAGCTTGGTTTAACTTGTATTTCCTAAGTCGCCTTCTACGACATCCACGGGAAGACTTGGAGTGGTCCTATTCTACTCTGCCGGAACCCACACGGCGAACACTATCGATAGTATCTAAATTCAATAGTATCGATACTACTGATAGTTTCACCTTCCATCAATAGTATTGCAAACTATTGACAATCGATACTATAGATAGTCCTATCGATATTTAGACTGATTTTCGAGATCAACTATCGATAGTCAAACTATCCATAGTTATGCAACGCTAGGCGTTATAATGGAATTAAAAGGACAGTGTAAGAATTTTCCATATTAAAGTATGTAGCCGCCCGGGCAATTTGCATGGGATGGGAATGTCGGTTTTTTTTTTGGTTTCTTAACTGTTATTTTAATTTAATATGCTGTAGTTATATAGTATATAGCCTGCGGTTTGATTTATTACGGGAGTCCCTTCGACGTTGTATAGAAATTACGTAGCAAATATTATTTTACTCTTAATAAGGAAAATTATCCAAGAGCCGAAGTCTGAGGTACTTCGGTTACTTGTAGAGGAACTTCACCTCCAGGGTACTTGATGTTTACTTCCTTACGATGAACTCGTAGTCCAGGCTGTGTTTGGGGCGCGCCTTGATGTTCCCGTGGGGTAGCAGCAGGCTTCCCAGCAGTGAGTGGGCTTTGGAGCAGACCGGGTTTATAAATTACTTGGTATTAGTAGTCAGTTAGGTCAGATATTATTGGTTGTAGTAATTCACAGCTGTAGTATATATAAAAGGTTTGAAGGAAAACTATTGGAGCTAAGAAGGGTTTATAAATTAAAAAGTTATATGGGATCAACTTAGAAAGTGTACTCGGAAAACTAAATTTTCATACATATTCATTAGAAAAAAAGGTTGAGTGTGGAACGACAGACAGAAACACGCTTGCACGATATGACTACATACAGAAAGCAGCATTAACCGAAATCTCTTCTCATAGACAGCACGTTTCGCCGAAAATTTTGTTGATAGAAAACACTGTTCGTAGATATCTCGGTTCGTAGGAAGAACTGTTGACAGCACAGATATAGATGTAATAGATAACGCATGTATCAAGATTTGTATGGAAACCAAGCGTGCCAACTTTTTTAATGCCTACTGTGACGTCTGACGCAATTTTAGTGATGGGAAATTCAAACCGATTCAAAGAAACCGCTCACTACGATTTAAACGATTTATTGAAGACGCACGCCGCCGCCATGATCGTCTCGCTCATACTCATCGATTTTATATCTGTGGTCTCGCTCGCTCACTCCGCGCTCGCTAACCATACGATCGATTAACATTTAAGTTAATCGATTTGTGATAAAAATCACAATCGATTTTCTGATTGACGAATGATATGAAATTGGATAAACAAATGATTCTAAACGGAAAATTGTTTGATAATAAAGAATAAATATTTGTACTCAAATTATTTCAATTTAACTAAAATTTAAACTATACCAACTTATTAAAATTTAAATTAAAACTAAAAATTACAAATAATGTAAATATTTTAATTGAACTTTAAAAATAAAACTATTATTATTCTTAAATAACCGGCCAAGTGCGAGTCGAATTCTCTAATTTTCTAATCTCTAATTTAATTATCTATAAAAAAACACGTTTTTACCGATTTCAATGCGTTTTTTAAATGTTGAAGCAACTTCCCTTGCGGTCGTTCTTAGCCATGTCAGGCTTGTCTCACATACCGCTTCAATGGGGGAAATGCAGTCCATACTGCATTTCCCCCATTGAACTTTGACTCACTAACGAGCAATGAGCAGTGACGCACGCGCGGTTTTGTTCACCAACGTGTGACCAGTAGTTCAAAGAGCGACCATATTATATACATGAACTCTGAAAATATTACCCTCGTTTTCTAAAGTGTAAATTAGGAAATTAGCTTGTTTATAATCTATTAAATTGGCTCTTTAATAATAGTTTATATCATTCGTCAGTCCGATATCGATTAAAATCGATTATTGGTATATGTTGTAGAACGAACAACACTAGTCGCTAAATTTTACTGACGAATGAGAAATTGCCGGTACCACGACGTCGTAGCGATGCGCGACAGTATCGCTTGTTTCGATATACATTGCTTCTTAACACACAACGTCGGATCAAACGCTCAAAGCAAACGCGGCAATGTAATGTGAATGTAGTTTTTAAACCTTAATCTATACTTATTTAGGTATAATCTTGGAATCACCGCTCGGAATGCTTAAAAAATTGTTTTAAAATGAATTTACGCATATTTTTCTTTTTAAATAACTTAGCTGTGATAGGAAATATGTCCTTGACTTTGGGCGCTTGCAATTTTTGGGCTGTTGCAGTTTATTATCACGCTACGAGGCATTTTTTTATTTTTCGCTGCCGTCCGGCTGCAATCACAGACGCGCGCGGACTGTCAGTAGCGGCGGCCAACCTCGACGCTTTGTCTGAGAACTTACACGCGAAGTAGGTGCATTTAAGTCGTCTATCTATATCTATGTCTGTGGTTGACAGAAATCACTGTTCACAGATATCACTATCTCTATAAACTTCGTTGACAGAAATTACGGTTACTAGTTACAAAGAAAAGCGCCTTTGGAGGAAGAAACAATTATATATATTTGTTAAATTACTAACTTTTGCCAGCATCTGGTTCGTAATTTTTTCCCGGATTAAAAGGAAGCCTTTACTTTCCATCTGCTTCCATACCAGATTTCATTCAAGTAGGTTCACTATAGCTTTTGCGTGACAGAGTGACAACTATCCATTTTTTTTTGCTCCTCACTTATTGTCGCTTTTTTAATATTACACATCTAGTCCTTTGCCGCGAACTAAGACCTCGCAATGGTTAAAGCGCAATATTGTGAACAGTGATTTCTGTCAACAGTGCTTTCTACGAACCGAGATATCTACGAACAGTGTTTTCTATCAACAAAGTTTTCGCCGAAACGTGCTGTTTATGAGTAGAGATTTCGGTCAGCTCTGCTTTCTGTTTGTAGTCATATCGTGCAAGCGTGTTTCTGTCCGTCGTTCCACACTCAAAAGGTTTTAGACTTTTATAGTGGCATGAACTCAAAGTTGGCAATCGCAACTACGAAACCCTACAGTGAGCGTGACCCGACACGCTCTTGGCCAATTATTTATGAATACAAGGGTAAAAGAAAGTTAACTTTCGGTAGACTGTAAGTTATACAATCATAAACATTTTACCATCTGGTTATCTCACTACATACTTTGACCTTTTAATCGATATCCCAAAATAAACAAATAATATTATTGCATGTCAGTTTTTTTTTAATTTATCTGGAAACGCGGCAGTGCCTCCCCCAAGTCGAGTAATAAACGAAGGTACTTTTTTATAGTGCACTGCAATGAAAGTAATAGTAGTAGTAGTTCTTGCTCGCGAATATTCTGCGTTTATCTTTTTTATAAACCGACCAATTTTGAATGGCATCCGAAATTAGTCGGTTTATGTCGCTGGTTTTTTAACTATATTTTCTTTATTACTAATTGGATTAAGCTAATTATTGGAGTATGTGAAGTAAGTATGGAGTAGTTGAATTAATACATTAAAGATTGGAATTAGTTAGTACTTGTCATTTCACATTATATAAACCTCGTCCAATATAGACCGATTCAAAATCATGATGTCAGTGGGACATTATTTTTTGTTGTATCTTTTTTAATACTTACTCTATTACAAACGTACTTTCCTAGATGTTGGAGGCAGTTTTAGTACATAAATCAACATTTATTTTTCCCTAAGTCCCTTAGTTAAGCCTCTAGAACCAAAATACCTACTTTTATGTTTATATTTATTATTCATAAGTGGTTGCGTTTTTTTGGATACTGTTTTTACAGACGTTATAAACAAATGAATACAATGTATGTAAAAAAAAATCAGGTCTGTATTCCAAACCGTTTGTGAGGTCCAGCAAAAGGCCAAACCTTTCCCCAGCGGAATTTTTAATTGCTTCGGAGGCCTATGACATACAAAGTCCATTTGTACATAAACATTTGTCTCTTATGATATATTAATTGATTTAATTATTGAATTCTGGATTCAGACAAAATCTCGTTAGATATACGTTTCCCTGGCGGAATATGTTTTTGAATAAATTCTCAAAATTACTGAATACACAAATTTCATTTATCGATAAACATTTGAAGGCAGCTATAAAACTAAAGATCTAGTATGGTCAACAATTATTATTCGACACTTTTCCGCGGGGGACATGCAACACTTTACATGCAATGCTGTAACTTGACTTAACGTACCTACCTACTTTTTACTTTTTTTTCTAATTCAATAAATCATATTTTAGCCAAGGCGCGACAGTCACAAGTGTTTCACTCATGTATTTCTTATTGTACGGTCTTGTAGTAGCGCTGCTCTGGTGGGTGTGGAAGGTATGGCGATATTTGGGGTTGTATTGGACCGTAGGGTCAAGGTATCCTGCTGTGCCGTTCCTAGGACATGGATATTTGTATATGGGAGACAGAGAAAGTGAGTAAAATATACACAAAGTGTGAGATATGTGTTTTTTTACCTTGTATTGCCAAATATTTTTTTCCCAACGTGCCTTCTTAACCCTCAAATGCATGAATGTTCCGATTTTTATTTAAAATATACATTTCTGTATGATGTAGCTGTGTACAACGCTGTGCATTTAGGGTTAACTAAACATTAAGGGTTTGTTCAGAAAGAGAGGAGCATAGCGGTGAGGATGTTTTTATGACACTCGTAAACTTTAAACTATTGGCACAGAATACATAATAGTACAAGTACTATTGGCATAAACTGCGCAAGCATTTTGTCATATTGCAACGTTTATTCCCTTTGGGTAAAACGATCTTATAGTCCATTGAGTTGATAAATTGCTTGGGCTGTTTTCCTGTGTGTCTGAACTGTTATTACGCTAAGTACGCTAATAATATTATCCCACCACAACATTTTAATTTAAGCCATTTTCAAAAAGGCCAAGACGAGCACATATTGTTGGCACTGTAAAAAAGTTATCAGATCTCATGGAGTGCCAATCTCCTAACTCTACACGCCCTAACCTAACACCAACTCACTCCATCATAGCTTATAAATAGAGATGCTTGAACCTATTAATCTCAATACAATACAAACCCTACCTTAATCAAATTGTGTGGCCTGGCCGTTTCGTTAGTTAGACGTAGGCACTCGTCTATGGGCTTAGAACTATTTAATAGTAATTAATTCACTAGGCGTTTTTGCAAATATAGTACAGTCAAATTAGGTTTTGACCTGGACATTTAAAATTACTAAACGGGACCTTTTGAAATACGTTCGGACACCTTCCAGGATGACGCTCCCGAACCCACTTATAGTAATATATATGTCGCAGTTGAATTGTATAATCCGTTGTTATTCAAAAACTCTAGCTGTTTCGCATTACAGCTCGGTTTTGTAAAACAGCTGAAAATAGTTCAGTTCGATTGTCAATGAGTTACGTAATTACGTTTAACAAAACAGCTAGCGTTGAGATGACATTAAGGGTTACCATTATTGAATAAAACTGTGTTACCAAACAAAATAATATAAAATATGAGGGGACAATAGTTAATAATATTCTTCATTATTTTTATATTACTCGTGGGATGGAAATAAAACCTCAATTCAACTACTTACTGTATAATTCAGTCTCCAACATTATAAAACACCAATAAAGAATGATAATCAGCTCGATGCAATTGGATATTGAAATTTTGTAAACCCGACAACTCAATGGCGGCGGCGTAGCGATTTCTTACGGCTAATTGATCCACGTGAATATTCCATCTTGCCGGAAGGCGGGCGTCGAAATAACAATATGGGAACCAAGCTAAAGGTCTGCTTTATTCTTTTCAATCTTTTGCAGTCCGAAATCACAAACGATGCCTCCGATGTCTCTCGATAAAAACAGCTTAGTCGCGGAACACGACGAAGAATTTACTTTATGGGAGGCCATATTTATTGTTATGACACTGACACTTCACAAGCCACTAGTGGCAGAATTCTAGTTCACAGTTCTACAATCTTACGTAAGCCAGTTTGTTAAACGTAACACATTAGACGATCTAGCTGAATAATTTTCAGCTGTATTACAAAACCGAGCTGTAATGCCAAACAGCTAGAGTTTTTGAATAACAGCGGATTATACAATCCAACTGCGACATATATAAAGTTATATTTATATTATAAAGTTACAACACTTAGTAATATTATAAAGGTTTGGTCAAAAATTGGTCTAATTTTACTGAACCAATAGACCCTGAATAAAGAAACGGCACTTTGTGAAGTGCTATATATTGGTACATATTGCTTGCACTGTACAAAACTTATCAAAATAAGTTATGTACAGTGCAAGCAATATGTACCCAGGAAGGTACATATACGTACCTAAGTTACTTTGGTACGTATTTTGCCTCAGAATATGTATCGAAGTAACTTAGGTACGTACTTTACATGAAAATGTGTTGTTTTGATAAAAAATTCGAATTGGTATTACAGAAATCCTGAAAAAGTTCTACAACATTGGTGACCACGCTATAGCCAACGGAGGACTGTCAGCGACGTGGATGCTGCATCGGTTTTATCTCGGTGGGTTACTTTACTACAACGAAATATCTATTCATATGGCTTCATTGGATTTATTTAAACTATCGTGTTGCATTAGTCTAGTTTATTACCAAAGATAACAGATACCCAAGGCAGCACACGCGACTAGCAAAAAAAATTACAAAGAAAGTGTTGAAAATACTTTAAAAATATTAATTGCTTTTCTATAAGTCATTTAATATTTAATTTAATCATATTTTTAACTACTATACTACTATAATAAATCATGTTTGTTTTATAGGAGCCTCACTTAAATATTTATTTTATTCTGTTTTTGTAGTTAAGCTATTGCATAGCTTCTATCGCGGGCCTTGAGCGCGGGGACCGAAACCAGAAATTCCGTAACGAAAAAACCTCACGCTCTCCACTCCGCCTACCATGTACGTTGCCGCTTCGTCTCCGTCGTCCGTTTGCGACGTTGCCGTCCTTCCTTGTAAAAATTCACCGACCGAACGGAACCACCTTAATGCAATAGCTTTACCGCGGCAGTCCCCGAGTACCACACGTCTTTTTTGTTGTTATAGTGGCAACAGAAATACATTATCTGTTAAAAATTCAACCATCTAGCTATCACGGCTCATGAGATGCCTGGTGACAGACAGACGGACGGACTACGGAGTCTTAGTAATAGGGTCCCGTTTTTACCCACCCTAGAAAGCTACCCTTGTGCATCAGATTCCTACTTGTAATTTCATAAAGTCTTCTAAAAGCTACCCATCATTATATTTATTGCCTTTCCATCTCGCCCACCATGACGCTAAGCAGCTAGCAGTAGCTTTTGAGTCTTGCGGCCCTGGGCTCTGTCTGCTTAGAGCCGCAAGATATAAAATGCTCTGTCTGCCCCCGTTAGGCATAAAGACGTAAAGGAGCAAACGGCATAACCTATGATTTATTTCCAGTGGTAGCGGATGCCGTAGATGCCGAGTACGTGCTCAAGCATCACCTTGAAAAAGATGACACCATTGGGATCCTCAGAGTGTTCACTCGAACTAGCTCGCTTTTCTCACCAGGTCAGTGAGTAGGTACAGTGAGCATCAGAGATACCTGACCCCTCCCCTATCTATGTCTTGAAATTTCTCTTAAACTGAAAATAATATTAACATGAAAATGTATAAAAGACTTCATCAAAATCTCTCTGAATACACATTTTCATGTTAATATTATTTTCGGTTTATGATAAAATTCAAGTTGTAGGTGGAGGAGGGGTCAGGTATATCTGATGCTGACTGTACACTATGCTGTGAGGTTTTCGGCCTAGAATATGATTAAACTATCTGTTCCTATGGATGTCGTAAGAGACGACTAAAGAATAAGCACAACAACGAGAGTTGAAGTCGGATGCAGCAGGTCGCAAAACTATACCTAATCGATAATGGTTCCTAGTTCGTCGTCTAAATCTACTTTTTTTAAGATGTTTCTTAAATGAATTTTTCGCTTCCATAATTTTTCAAAATTAAAAACCGACTTCATCCCCAAACTAAACAACCGATTTTGATAAAAAAAATACGGGACAACGCCGCAAGTATTTCAAACAAAAAAAATATTTCGAAATCGGTCCAAGCCTCTTCGAATAATCGGTGAACATATCTATATATAAAAAAACTTTAGAGGTGTCAAGGGACACCCGGATGGAACGAAGTTCCTTTCGGTTAATTAGGAGAGAGAGAGACAGACAGACAGAGAAACACGCGCACGCCGCACGGCTTACAACTATAGAAAAAGTGTCGTTACAACTTTTGGTCTTAATTTTTTCCGTCTAGCCTCCTTCCGCAACGCGCGATAAGGAACTACGTTCCAAAAAAAGATCGCGGCGAATTGATAACCTCCTCGGTTAAAAAACTAAATTAACCTTTGCCAGCAGGGACTGTATATCGGTATTTTAATTTTACCGATATTTTCATGAAAATATCGGTAAAATAAAATCCTATCGAAATCATAAAAATATACTGGTATTTGTATCGATATCTTAGATACTGGTATAAAAAATATCGGTATTTATCTCGATCCTTCATACTGATTCAAAAGGACTGCATATCGGTATTTTAGTTTTACTGATATTTTCTTGAAAATATCGGTAAATCGCAAAATGGTATCGATATCATAAAAATATACCGATATTTGTATCAATTTCTGAGATACTGGTATAAAAATCGGTACTTTTATCGATACTTCATACTGATACAAATAATGCGGCGGCGTTGCAAGATCGGTACCCAGTTAGCAGTCGCTCGCGTCGCGTTGTTGCCGCTCTGTACGTACGTACATGGCGATTGGCGCGTCAGTTGTCAACTCAGCGAAGCTGCGTGGCGGCGAGTACCTATTGTTTTTACAAGCTTTTTATTATATATTATTTAACTTGTAATGTATCTTGTATGTTTGTATGTATGAATATTTGTTTAGGTCAAATCTTGCAACTCAATTTTCAACCAGTTATCCTCAACCGATTTAGCTGAAATTTTGCATACTTGTGTAAATTGGATGACAATACAATATTATGAAGTCAATGACTGTTCTGGTGATGAACCCGGGAGATATTCGACGTAACTCAGTTAAAAAACAACATACCCTCTTTGAGTAGGACTCGTTTGATTTGTCTTGACGAGCACTCTATGGTAGAAGATGCCTAGGGCTGGATCTCGCAGACGCAAGCTGGTCGATGGAATTTAGTAATAAAATTAATTAGTTGAAATTTTGCAAACTAGTGTAAGGCGGGTGACAATACAATATTATGAAGTCAATAAATTGTTCTGATGATGGAGCCGGGAGATATATGACGGAACTCATTATTAAAAAAACAACCTCATTGAGTAGGGCTCTTTGATTTGTCTTGACGAGCACTTTACGGTAGACGATATCTAGGGTCTGATCATGAAGACAGAAGGTGGTCGACGGAAGTCAGTAATAAAACGACGCAAGTCCATAGAGTTTGGGCTTATTTCATTTGTCTTAATAATAAGTTTGACCACAAGATAAAAGCTTGTACAAAAAATAAATAACTTTTGAATTTTTTGTCTGACATATCAAGGACCGATTTTGTGTGACCATAGTCATCAAGTCAGGATCTGATGATGAGACTCTGGAGAATTTGAGGGATATCTTGGAATTTTATAATCACACACATCGCGATTTAAGTATTTTTTTTCATGACTAGGGTATTTGATTTTAGAAAGCACGAATATCACGAAGACTAGCTTGTGATGAAGACTATAATGGCCTACGTAGTTGCAATAATTATATACTTTAACGGGAAACATTTTTAAATTTTTCAGATCTAGACCGATTAGGAAAAATTTTATTTTGTTTGAAAGGGTATACTTCCTAAGTGGTCTCATAGTCATCAAGTCAGGATCTGATAATGGGATCTTGGAGAAATCGAGGAAACTCTTTGAATTTTATAAGCACACATATAGCGATTTAAGTGTTTTTTATTGCGACTAAAGCATTTACTTTTAGAAAGCACAATTTCATGAGGCATCATAATCGGTTGTGTAGTTTGGGGGTGAAGTCCAGGTTTTTAGATTAAAAAAAAAAAAAAATTGAAACCATTTACGTCCATTTTATTAATAGGACATCTATATATAAAAGAAGAAACTAAATGATTGGCTGACTGACTGACTGACATATCGACGCACAGCCAAAACCGCTGGGCCTAGAGTAGAAACTCCAAATTTGGCACATAGGTTCTTTATGAGGTCTAAAGGTGCACTGAGAATGGTATTTTTTATAACTCATTCTTTAAAGAAGTGAAACGGGGTCCAAAGTTTGTATGGAGAATCAAGATTAGTTAGACCATTTTATTCAAAACTTCTTAGAAGTACTTCTGGCGGTAAACAAGTAAATACCTGTTTCAGGATTTTTCAAAATGCAACCCCTAGAGGAATGAAATAGGGTGACCTACTACCTAGGCCTTGTGCCTTGTGCCGTGTTGTTTCCGGCAGAGTAGAATAGGACCACTCCAAGTCTTCCCGTGGAAGTCGTAAAAGTCGACTTAGGGAATACAAGCTAAACAAAGCTTATAAACATCAATGAGACCTCTCCAGCACGTCTGGCTGGCTTGGAGAGTGTAGGCCAAAGTCCTCTGGCTGCTTTGGCCAAATATGGCTCTGATAGTACAGAGAGGGTCGTGCTCCTGCAGTGGAGATAAAAAGACCTGATGATGATGATGATGACTACCTAGGCCATGCTGAAGCGTTCCGTCGTTTTCTCTCTCGCTCTAACATATTACGGAAACGGGAATAGGAACAAGAATGGGAACGGAAACAGCAATGAGAACGGGAATGGGAACGGGAAAAGAAAATGACTTATTGGTGACTGACTGAAATATGAACGCATAGCCCAAACCGCTGGGTCTAGAGACTTCAAATTTGGCACATAGGTTCCGTATGAGGTCTAGAGGAGCACTAAGAAAGGATTTTTCAAAACTCACACCCTAATGGGGCGAAACGGTGGTCTAATGTTTGTATGAGGAACCAAGATTATTGATTTTTATGATTAAAACTACTATTACGTGAGATACAATCATCATTGTACTTAGTGAACTTACTAAAAAGTAACACCCATGTGTCGCGAGCCGGTGCGGGCCTGTAGTCACATTCGCCCTGACGAAGCCCTCCGGATGAGGTCGAAACATGTCGTCAGTAGCTGACTCTATAGGAGAGTAACCCGTTCACTAAGTATAACAAGATTAAAGTAAGACCATTTTTTTCAAAACTTCGCAGGAGTACTTCTAGCCGTAAATGAGTAAATACGTGTTTCATTTTTCAAAATACAACCCTTAGAGGGATGACATGGGGTGACCTACTGCTTAGGCCATGCAGGCAAGTCAAGTCGTCAAGAAAGGGAAAGGATTTTTTTTTATTATCCTCTTAAATCCCTACACTATATTCAAACATTCTAACTTAATAATTCATATGTTAGAACAAAATTGATAACAAAAGAAAAATTCAAAATCCTATCACAACCATTTTAGACTTCTACGCGGAGGAAGTCGGGTTACAGCTAGTGTAATTTATATTTGTAAAATCATTTTCAAATTAGTTATGCAATTACTGGTTAAGGCGAGGTTTTACCAAACTCGAGCAAGATATGGTGAGGGGCAATCCGCGAGATTTCTCCTGTCACTTCAATTTCGTCTTCTCAAACCAACCTTTTTTTTGTTTAGTAGTTTCTTTTTTTAATCATGTTGTTCCCACAAATATGGGACATATAACGGTTCTTCCCCTCGGAAGTCCATTGTAAAGGGATAAGTGCTTTAGTACAACAGGATTTGCCCTGGTTATTATATATTTATTAATCCTTAAACCTAACGCGCAACATTAGCGTTATGACATGTTTATACACCCTCATACCATTCAGCCCTCAACATGTGCTCACCTTGGCATTGGGTCAACCATCTAATCAAACACAATTTACATTCATAACAAGGAACGTGCTTTTTTCCCTAATCTTAAAAATAGGTTAGCATATGGATATCATCTAGGACCAAAGTACTCATCAAGACGAATCATACGAGCCCAAACTTGATACAGTTATGTCGTTTTATTACGGAGTTCCTATGGCTACCTTCCAGCTCCATCATCTGACCCATCTAGACACAAAGTACTCGACTGATCGATCAACGCACAGCTAAAACAGCTGGGTCTAGAAACATGAAATTTTACACAAACGTTCCTTAGGTAACGTAAGTGTGTACTAAGAAGAGATATTTAGAAATTCATCGACAAAGGGGTTTAAATAAGGTTTAAATGATTTTATTCAAATTTGAAGTTAGAAATGTAAAAAATGACATGAGCTCACGGTTCAAAACACTAGTTTACTGTATTGCTATAACTGTATTATATATAGATAAAAGTTTGTGTGAACCTCAACTCAAAACAGCAGAACAGCGAGAAAATGTACAATTCTCATGGGATTGTCAAAAATTTAACCACGTGGACAAGGTTGTGGGCTTCAGCTAGTTCCATATAAAGTATTTGGTTTGACGTATAGAAAAAAGTAACTTGTTGGAATCTAGTGGATTAAGAAAATCTAGCTTCAGAAACACATAACGTCGATGCAAAGAAGATTTATAATATTTCATAATATATTATAAAGCAGCCTATGAGCAATATTTGTATTTTTTTTTCTGCGTCCCTACGAAGACTGCGTAACTTTCTGCCGATAGATACCAAAATTGCGTTCTCACATAGTTTAATGCTCCCATTTTGGATTATGCTGATTTTTGTTACCTATATATTGCGCAGAAGCAATTAACCAAGTTTGAGCTCAATTTTTCACGCTACTCAAAGCTTCCTATTTAACTTCGCTGAGACTGGCATATTCTATTTCTTCTTTACTCCATCCTCTTAAGTTCCTCTTATCCCAACTATCTTAAGGAGCGCTTCGTATTCCTTAGTAATGCTCATGAACGCAGTTCAGAAAATCTTCGGCTTGATAATCCTCCTCACTCCACTGCAATGTACCCAAATTTTTTCACTGTTCATTCTGCCCTTCTTTGGAATGCCCTTCCGATCCGCATCCGCTAACCTCAGACATTGGCAAGTTTTACATCATTAAGGTATTTGAAGTATTATGTATTATACTTTTAGAGGTTTTGTACTTCGTTATTTTAACTGCGTGCGTCGCGGTTAAGCGGTTGTATTTTTTTTGGATTCTGTATTTACAAACGTTATAAACAAATAAATAGCAATGTGTGTAAAAAAAAATCAAACTGTATTTCCAAGCCGTTTGTGATATCCAGCAAAAGGCCTAACATTTGTACATAAACATTTGTCTCTTATGATACATTAATTACTCTACTAATTGAATTCTGGATTCCTTACAAAATTCCGCCAGAGAAACGTTTCCCTGGCAAAATATGTTTTCGACGAATTTCCCAAAAATTACTAAATACACAAATTTTATTTATCGATAAACATTTGAAGGCAGCTTTACATTAAAGACCTAGTAAAGTCAACATTTAATATTCGACACTTTTCCGCTGGGGATATGCACATCTAGACATTTTTATGGTCAGAAACTCGGAAATAAAAAGGGTAGTTACATGCAATATGACACTAAACGCCGCTGCTCTCGAGCGTTACCTACGTTACCTACCTACCTAAAGTTATTTATAAAAAGTTACAAGATTTTCACTAAAAAGTAATCGTAAATTTTTGGAATCCGTACCCAAGGTAAAAACGGGACCCTATTACTAAGAGTCCGCTGTCCGTCTGTCTGTCTATCGTCCGTCTCTCTTTCCGTCTGTCTGTCTGTCCGTCTGCCTGTCTGTCCGTCCGTCTGTCTGTCCGTCAGTCTGTCTGTCCGTCTGTCTGTCCATCTGTCCGTCTGTCTGTCACCAAGCTTTATTATGAACCGTGATAACTAGACAGTTGTAATTTTTACTATAAGACGTATTTCTGTTGCCGCTATAACAATAAGTAATAAAATAAATATTTAGGTACGGAACCCTTTGTGCGTGAGTCTGTCTCGCACTTGTCCGGTTAGCGTATGACCAGAATCTGTTACGAGCCAACGCTGTACGAGTTGAGCCACAGTGTATGAGCATTCATTTATTTTGAACGTACGGTTTAACATCAGCCGAACTCCAGTATCTATTCCTCATCGTGTATACAATAGAGAGTATTTTTTTATTTGCTTAGTAAAATCCTTAAAAACCACAGTAAACAAATATGAAAGCGTTTATAAAATATTATAATCAGCGACGAACTTGTGATACTTTAAAGTTTCAATTAGGAAGAGAAGTCCGATATGGACTGTGGCGTCAAAGTCCACATCATCTATACATTTTCCATAGAAAATAACATTTTTGCGAGTGAGATAGACATATTTTCGTAAAATCGCTATATCTCGTTCGTTTTTAACCATTTTTTATTCTTTTTTCACTGTTAGTACTTTACTTCAGAATATTTATGAATTAAAAAAGAAAAAAAAAATCATGCATATTGTCTTTTTCCTTTTTTACAAATATTTTAAGGGATGATTCAGTCTATCGTTTTGAACAACTTTTTGCAACATATCTAAATACTAAAAAATCATTAGGTTTCGTAAACCGAAGTAGATATGTAATATCGTTACTATGACATTTTTTTTTCTTTTACGGTTCAAGTTAAACGTATTTCGAAATACATTTATTGGGAAAAGTAGTTCCAAATGATGTACTAAATAACCCCTTAAAATACAAGTACTTAATAAAAAGGATATTGTATAGGTAATAGCGATTAAGATACTACTAATGCAAAATGTAGGAGAACATCATCTATACAAACAATTTTTACCCGACTACGGGGAAGCCAAAAGGAGGATAATGTGGTTCGCCACTATGTATGGATTGTGTCTATGTGTGCATTATCTACATCTATCTATCACAAACTATTAAGGAAACTAAGTCACTGAAGTCTGCGAGATTCATATTTCCGATACTAAATAATTTTGTAATCATTAGCACGCGCTATACGCGTCAAGGTCACGACAGTTCACTATGCAAACAATTTATCACCCGCGGGCACAACGGTGAAAAAGCAGTAGTATTGCATATTACGGCTTTCTCATTCTAACGCGAGTAAAATTCAACACACACGTCTTATCGCGACCAGTTGATTCTTAGTTTTTGATTTTCACCTACGAACTTTGTTGCGATATACCTATGTATAAATCGCGTTGAATGCGCACTTATTTTTATCTGGTTGGAAAATTAAACAAAACCATGTCACGTAACAATGTTTAAAAAATAAAATTTCGAAAAAAAAAGAAAACGAGAGAAATAAAACTGTCTGCGTGATCGTCATCATCATTTAAGCCACATAAAGTCCACTGATGGACATATGATGGACATATGCCTCTCCCAAGGATGTCCAAAAAGAAGTGCGTGCAGCGTGATAACCTGTCTAAACATAAATGACATATAACGGCTTCGAATAAAAGTCACTGAAATGCAAATCAGAGAAGGAAAAGCAAAGTGCGGGGTTCGGGACGCGCCGGACGCGGAAAGTGATGAAATACTGGTAATATACTGATATTTTTGTATCAGTACCATATCGATAAATTAAATGTCAAGTATAGATATTTAAGTATCTAAATAGATATCGATACCGATATCGATAACTCACTCCCAGATTATTGATATTTATATCGATTTTATATCGATAATATAATACCGATATCAAAAATATACCGGTATGATTATCGATATTTATATCGATATTCTGATACTGGTATAAAAAATATACCGGTATAATTATCGAAAATATATCGATAATCTGATACCGGTATCAAAAATATATCGGTATGATTATCGATATGTATATCGATAATCTGATACCGGTATCAAAAATTTACCGGTATTACAGTCCCTGTTTGCCAGAGTCCGATTTAGAGGTTTGGAGGCATCGGGGCAGCAAAGAAGTGGAGGCCCCCTGGCCCCAAATTATTTTCCAAATTTTTTTTCAAAGTCTATAGTGTGGGTCCCTCTTTTGTGGATTCCTTGTGGTTGTAGCCCAATGTTGCCCTCTCTAGGTCCGGTCCTGATAGTGTGGATTTCATAAAAGAATATGAAAAGACCTTTAGTAACGCGTTAAGCCGTTACCGTTAGTCTTGGCTGTTATTATTGTATGGCAGTCAAGCTATCATCACCAGATCTATTTCTCTGTACTACCAGAGCCATATCTGGCCAGAGCAGCCAGAGGACTTGGCCTACACTCTCCTCTCTGGCCAGACGGGTGGGTGAGGTCTCACTGACGTTTATAAGCTTTGTTTAGCTTGTATTTCCTAAGTCGCCTTCTAAGACATCCACGAGAGGACTTGGAGTGGCCTTATTCTACTCTGCCGGAAACCACACGGCATAGTCAAGCAAAGTCAGATGCCTTTAGGCAGCTTGATGACACCATGGCCACTTATACACACGAAAGAAGAAGAAAAGACCGAATGGAGTACAGGGAAAAAGCATTCGACTCTGATTACTTTGACATTCATTTCAGTGCCAATATGGCGTCCTCATAGGAAACTAGTATCCAAGCTGCTATCAGTGAAGAATGTGAACAACTTCGAGCCCGTATTCGCGAAGGGCAGTGAGGTGCTCGTTGAGCAGCTGCGCCCCCTCGCGGGGCAGGGGCCCTTCCCCATTTGGGAGCGCTTCAACGCTTACAACTTGGATGTGACCTGCAGTAAGTAATATATTTTAGCCATTTGTTCTAATTTTCAACCATCCGTAAACATACACGGTGATTTTTCATTGGTTTTGGAGATGAAGGCCACTTCATAAGAATCGTTAAGACCTACTCGTAACTAGCTAGTCAAAATAAAAATTTAGAAACAAAATTTTTTTAATGAAAAGTAAATCATGAAATGAGTAAGTAGTACCACCGCTAGGCGCCGCCGACCGGGCGGCCGGAGTTTATCGGGGTCGCGCGGCAGTTTTGGACGGGCGTAACTATTCAGGTCCACTAACTTAGTTGCTTGAAATCCCCCGGCGCCTACGTTTACTGTCTGTATTCAATAAACTCTGAAACTTCTGAGCCAATTTAGATGAGGTTTTCACTAACGTGTGCAGAATTTCTCAGGGAAGGTTTACATGAGTAGAATACATATGCGAAGCCGCCAATTTTGGTCCTGGAGCGTAGTTCGGTGTTTCTTACTCTATCGATTCGGCGTACGCCGAGTACACTGCGCTTCATGGAACACGTTGGAAGACCTTGAGCCTGTACGTTAGTAGATATATTTGAATTGAATTGAGTATTATCAAAGATAATTTAAGTTATAATAGCTGCGCCCCGCGGTGTTACCCGCGGTTAAGTAGCCTATGTGTTAATCCAGGGTGTTAACTTCCCGCATACCAAAATTTTATCAAAATTGGTCTAGCCATTTGCACGTGAAGAAGTTACAAACACACAGACACACTCAAAAAATTTGGCCTTTATAATTTTAGTGTGATAAGTAACATGTACACAGGGGCTATTGATAGAAGTACCGAACCTTTGTCAGAAATATGGTTACAGCTACAATTTTGGGGTTCGACCTGAACAGCCAGACCGACGCCGGGGCTCCGCTGAGGACCGCCGTCAACACCATCATGGAGCTGGCGTCGGACATCGTGCTGCAGATCTGGTACCACATCGACTTCATCCGGGAAAGAGCTGGCTTCCACCAGACGTTTCTCAAACATAACCAGATTATCAAGGACCACGTAGACGAGGTAATTACAATACGGGGATTATACCGCGTTGAGTTCGGATGTTGGTTTCGACTATATATTTACGGTAAAACATATCTCATATTTATAGAAACTCATGCTGATTTTAGGAGCACTGATTTTTCGGCCAAAACATTAAACTATAAATTATTTGAATTACGCTCCATATACTACCGATCCGTTAGGGAAATGTTGGGTAGGTAGCTTGTGTAGGTTTTATTTATCAGGCTTTCCCATCCCTTAAATCGCAAAAAATATCTACGGCTCCATACAGAATTAAATAGGTACCTACCGTTTCAAAATGTATGAAGCTCCAGATTTTTTTTTGGGATTTCAGGGTTGGTAGAAACCGATAAATAGAACCTGCATAAGCTACCCAACATTACCTTAACGGATCGGACAGGGTTTTTTTTAAAACACTGTATAGTAAGTATAATTTTTTATAAATCGTTTTGTCACCAAAAAACCATTATATGCCAAATTTATTTGCCAACTCTATGACCGAGGTTGTATCTACCACAGTTACTTACCTGCCGAATTACAGGAATTTACTTTAGAAATGCCATTTAATTGTTACAGGCAATGGAAAAACACACCAAGAGCGCAACAGGTGTCAAGAAAGGTGATGTTGTGGGTAAGAGAGCCAGAATTTTAAATACCTACGAAGTCTTAAGTCTACAGTTTTGAGTTTAGTTCTTTTGATACTTGAAAAGAAACGCCGAAGGAAACTCATTTTCATATTTGGTCGCCTATTCGCCGGAAGGGCTTTGTGTATATACAGTCATACTAGCTGCGCCCCGCGGTGTTACCCGCGGTTAAAGTAGCCTATGTGTTGATCCAGGGTGTCGGCTTCCTGCATACCAAATTTTATCAAAATTGGTCTAGCCGTTTGCGCGTGAAGAACAAATATACACATACACACTCACAAACTTTAGCCTTTATAATACTAGCTGGTTCTCGCGACTTCGTCTGAGTAGTATCTTTATAAATTGTAGCCTATGTGTTATTCTGATGTATAAGCTATATTATTGTAAAGTTTCATTAAAATCCATTTAGTAGTTTTTACGTGAAAGAGAGCGTTTATAATATTTGTAGGATTAGTGTGATACCCATACCTAAATATAATAGTACTGTTTTACCTAACCTTTTAGGTTCCATTAATAGACAAAGGCAACCGATAGAAAGTACTTAATAATGTTAAAACTTTTAGACGACGCAGAACCGTTCAGTTTCCTCCACCAGTTCGCGCAAATGGGGGAGCAGCTGGGGCTGGACCGCACGAACATGCACGACGAGGCGCTCGGGCTGCTGATGGCGGGCACCGAGTCCACAGCCATAGCCGCCGCCATGGCCTGCGTTATGATGGCCAGACGGCCAGACGTCCAGGAGAAAGTCTACCAAGAGTATGTTAAATCCTTACTCGAATACGATTGGTATTTTTTAAGGGGTATATACCCAAAGAGCCCTATCACTAAGACTGCTATCTGTCCGTCTGTTTTTCACCGCAGGCTGTATCTTAAGAACCGCGATAGCTAGACAGTTGAAATTTTCACAAATTAAGTATGTATTTCTGTTGCCGCTATAACAACAAATACTAAAAACAAAATGTAATAAATATTTAAATGGTGTTCCCATACAACGTTATTTTTATAGGTAATGGTACGCAAACGTATTTCTTTTAGTGTCGAAAGCTCAAAATATAATCATTTTTTTCCCGATGTTATGTGAGGTTCGCAAGACTACCACCCAAGGCTAGCGTCACCCTACAAACCTCATTCGCGTCCCGTTATATGCCAGGCCTTGCAGGTCGACCTCTGTATAAATTCATTAAATAGAGACCAGAGGCTATAAAGCTTTGATGGCCATGACATAAATAAAGGGCATAAGATATCTCGAGCCCTTCAGTGTTTCTGAAGGCACGTTTTTGACCTCGGCTTTACAATTCTCAAGCTGTTGGCCATTTCTTTGTCATTTAAGGGTGAATTGCCCAAGCAGAAAAAATACACGGCAAACCTGAGAACGGTAGTGCAATGTACTAGTTTATGATTTTTTAATTTTTTTCTTAGTAAAGCAAGTACTTCTCGACCATGGCAAAAAAAATCATTAAGAAATGGCCTCTATTACATTAAATAAAAAATGAGAAAATGTCATTTTATCATCACGGTGGCGGTGGCCTGTCCTGAACCTAACTCCGCTCATAAAATATCTTCCCCTGTAAATACATCCATTATTAGGATTAAAATTGATTTCAGTATTGTTAAATTATAATATAGCCTATCAATTAAAACAATTATTGTTTGTTTATCTTCTTTCTGATACATTTGACAAGCAGTCAACTTTTGTCCGGAAAAAAGTTATCATTTCAGAGGACAGTAAGTTTTAGTAGAATAATCCTGTCAACATTGCGTTGTTGCGCCCCCCCTGCCTTTCCTCACTTCGGATCCGTCCGTCTCAAGCTCGCGAAGTACACGCACCGGTCGCAACGTCATTGTGGGTTCCCACCAAAAAGTAAGTTTATCATTTCGGTGGTATGGGGACAAAAATGGTTTCATTTCGGTGCCTTATTACTCGTGCTAGGTTCATTTTAATTTATTTCAAAATTGTGTTTTAAATTTGCCCTAAGTACTGTTCTGTTTGTGTAGTGTGGAAATTTTAATAATGATTTTAATTCGGAGTTAAATGTAAAAATAACCTTTTTTTATCATCTCGGTGTTATCATTTCAGTGGATTCGGTGGACTATAATACCGATAACAGTCCACGGGAATGAAATGTGCCACTGAAATGATAAATCCATAAAGTTTTAGAGATCCTTGTGTCAAATATTAAATCATTTCAGTTTTATGATATACTTTTGCCTAGAGTGCAGGTCCTACATTGTGAATGTATTATAAGGGGGGTTGCCATATTCACTTATTACTACTAGTGTAGAAGTAACACTAGCTGTTGCCCGCGACTTCGTCCGCGTGAAATTCGAGTTAAATGTATTTTACATACAGGACAAATCATACAGAATGAGTTAGCCCCAAAGTACCTAAGTTCGAGACTTAAGAATGTGGTAATCAAACCTAACAAATATACAGAAAGGAACCCTAACTTCGCAGACGATTGTTCTTAGCTGTATCATTTCGGTGGACTAATTTCATTCCGGTGCACAGTCTTATCATTTCAGTGGCGTAATTATCATTTCCGTGGACATTTTTTTCATTTCGGTGGACACTTTTCATTTAAGTGGATTCACAAAAATTCAACCTTAAATATTTCAGTAAGTTTTAATGATATTTAATGTCCACTCCCGCACATGTTACACATAAGGCTGAAGTTTTATTTGTTACTTTATATATATAGATAGCATTGTTATAAAAAAATCCCACCGAAATGACAATAAAAAATCTCTTGTTGAAATTCACCCTTAAGCGAAAGACTGCTGGAATTAAACCTTGCCCATGAATTTCAAATTCAAAAATAAAAGTGGTCTACATCCAGTGATTTTGACTGTCAACAGCTACTTGATTTTGATTATGTAGCGGCTGGAATATACCTACGTGCATGTAAACAACATTCCACGAGTCGATCGGCGCGCGCGCCGCTGCCGCCGCGCGCTCCGAGTAATACGTCCGTCCGCTGAGGCCGCCGATGTGAACTGAGTGCCGCGCGCTTGAATTCGTATTTATATGACGGGCATACTGCGGGCCGCGAAGGCCAGCTGTGACGCCCACGCGACACCGCGAAGGACGCGAGTTTATGATTGGCAGTTAAAATCAGTGAATAATATACTACTTGTATTGTGTTAGTTTAAGATAAATATGTGTTAATTTATAAATAAATTATTCTACGTTATTGTCTAGTATTCGCCTTTTATTTTAAATAAACCCATAGGCGATAGTTCCCTCTCCTACATTGGTGACCTCCGAATTTGAATCAAGCAACCGTTATGGATCCAAAAACGACCGACGAATCTACTGTGTCTACGGCTGCAACCATTGAAGACACCAAGGAATCATCTGAGCTAGCTACTTTCTCGTTCAAGAAGCGGATTCCACAATTTTGGCGTCAGCGGCCCAGGTTATGGTTTGCTCAATATGAAGCCATCGTCGCAAATCAAAAGATGGGAGACGAAGCTAAATACCAGCTCGTCGTGGCTCAACTGGAACTAGCCGACATTGAACAAGTGGGAGATATCATCTTGTCGCCACCAGCTACGAACAAATATGGGACGCTGAAAGAAAGACTACTATCTACATACGAAGAGTCAGAATCTAGGCAACTGCAAAAGCTACTGAGTGAGATGGAACTCGGGAACCAAAAACCGTCACAATTATTACGCAGGATGCGTGACTTAGCCCATCAACGAGTGCCAGACAACACGCTGAAGATTATGTGGACGGGCCACCTACCTCCTTCTGTTCGCGCAGTCCTAGCTATTAGCAAGGAAACCCAACTCGACGTACTAGCATCTATGGCTGACAAAATGACTGAACAAACTCAGGAAGTCCAATCCGTTTGTTCCTGCCAAGCATCCACATCAACTGCGAGCAACGACCAATTAATTAAAAAAATCGACGCACTGTCTCAAGAAATTGCTGCTTTGAAAATGGAAAAATCAGAAACGTCGAGATATTCCCGAGGCAGATACAAATACAATAACCGTCGCAACCGCTCGCGTTCCCGCTCAAAGTCAGCAGCACATAAAAATCCGATTTGCTATTTTCATCGCAAATTTGGTAAAGATGCCTACCGATGTCAGAAACCCTGCGAATACAAGAAGAATTCGGAAAACTAAGTTCGACTCTGGCTGCGACGGAACCCGGGGTCAACGAAATATCAAGTTTCCGTCTATTTATAAAAGATCACACAACTGGACATAACTTCCTTATCGACACTGGGGCCAATGTTTCCGTCCTACCCGCACGTTCGTCGGACAAGAAAAATCAAGCGCCAAACAACTACCTGTATGCAGCGAATGGTTCGTCGATACCTACATACGGCGAACGGGTTGTTCCACTCAATCTCGGACTACGGCGTTTATACAAATGGAGTTTTGTCATCGCAGCTGTACAAAAACCAATATTGGGCGCTGACTTCCTACATCATCATAACATCATGGTTGACCTGAAAGGAAAGAAACTCGTCGACAAACAAACCGGATTATGCATTCAAGGATGCATTCAGAGCACTACACAAGGAAGCTTGAGGACAATAGATAATAATCAACCATATCACGACCTACTTGCAAAGTATCCTGATATCACGAGACCCGGCCTCAAGAAGCTCATCAATTCCGATGTCGAACATCATATTGAAACGACTGGACCACCAGTATTTGCTAAGGCGAGACCGTTGCCACCGCATAAATTGAAATCAGCCAAAGAAGAATTCCAGATGATGATAGACCAAGGAATATGTCAACCATCAAACAGCCCGTGGTCCAGTCCTTTGCACATGGTACCAAAAAAGAACGGCGAATATCGGCCCTGTGGAGACTACAGAAGACTAAATGCAGTCACAGTACCTGATCGCTACCCCATTCCACGTCTGCACGACTTCACCAGCAACCTGGAAGGGAAGAAAATATTTTCAAAAATTGATCTGCAAAAGGCTTTCTTTCAATTGAAAATTCATGAAGACTCCGTACACAAGACAGCGGTGATAACACCATTTGGGTTGTTCCATTTTGAAAGACTTTGCTTTGGATTAAGAAATTCTGCCCAAACCTTCCAGAGACACATTGATTCTGTGCTCAGAGGCCTGCCAGTATTTGCATTTGTTGATGACGTCTTAGTCGCCTCAGAAGACGAGACAACTCACCGCCAACATCTGGAAGAAATCTTCAAACGATTTGAAAAACATGGCTTGCAGCTAAACGTCGCGAAATGCGTATTCGGCCAGAAGGAAATTGACTTTCTTGGATATACTGTGACCGCAGAGGGAATCAAACCAACCGAGGAAAAGGTAAATGCAATCACCAACTACCCTCGGCCTGATACTATTCAAGAATTGAGAAGATTTCTCGGGATGATCAATTTTTACCGAGAAAATATCCCTAACGCTGCAGACCACCAGAAATTACTAAACCAGTACTTACATCAATCCAAGAAAAATGATAAGACGAAAATAAATTGGACAAAAGAAGCACTTCAATCGTTTGACCAATGCAAAGAAGACATCAAGAATGCTGTTTTGCTAGCACATCCATCCACTGAAGTTCCTTTTGCATTGATGACCGACGCCTCAGATTCCTGCGCAGGCGCCGTCCTGCAACAAAATATTAACGGCAAGTGGCAACCACTGGGATTTTTCTCCAAGAAGCTTAGCGACGCACAGACAAAGTACAGCACCTACGACCGGGAATTACTTTCGATCTACATGGCCATCAAGCATTTTCGCAAATCATTCGAAGGACGTGATCTTACTATATATACGGATCACAAACCGCTTACATTCGCATTGCAAAACCAAAGCAAGAACGAGACGCCACGTCGCACAAGATACCTAGAGTACATAGGCCAATTTACGTCAGACATACGCCATGTATCTGGAAAAAACAACAGTGTCGCCGACGCCCTCTCGAGACTTGAAGAAATCGCCTGCCCTTCGCCGATCGATTATCAAAAACTGCAAACACGCCAAAGTGAAGACGATGAACGGAAACAAATTAAAAACAATACCAACCTAAAGTTCAAGAAGATCGTCATGCCCAATACACGCGCCGAAATTACATGCGAAGTTTCAACCGACACAGCAAGGCCGTACCTACCGCTCGAGTTTCGTAAAATTGCATTCCAAGCTATTCATGAACTGAGCCATCCCGGTATACGAGGAACAAGAAAAGCTGTTACGTCACGTTTCTTCTGGCCATCAATGAACAAAGATGTCACACTATGGACTCGAACCTGTATACCATGTCAGCGCGCTAAAATACATCGACATACGGTCACACCGTTAGCGCAGTTTGAAAAAGCTGAGAGACTACAACATATTCATATCGACATAATAGGACCGCTGTCATATTCCGACAATTATCGATATGTACTTACGATGATCGACCGTGCAACAAAATGGACTGAAGCCTACCCACTCGAAGAAATTACTGCTGAAAGGGTTGGAAATGCTTTCTATAACGGGTGGATATCAAGATTTGGTTGCCCAGCACGAGTAACCACTGACCAAGGCAGACAATTCGAGTCGGAAATTTTCAACACTCTAATGAAAAGAATGGGAATAGAAAAATCTAGATCTAGTCCATATCACGCTCAGGCTAATGGCATGATCGAGCGATTTAACAAAAGCCTAAAAATAGCCCTAAAAGCGCGCCTAAGTGGAGAAAACTGGTCGCGAGATTTACCTACAGTTCTACTTGGATTACGCTCAGCCATCAAAGAAAACGTCGGAATGAGCGCAGCGGAGCTACTATACGGACAAGCATTACGACTACCTGGCGAATTTCACGGCGAACCGGCGAGAACGCACACATTATCACCATTTCATAATGACCTCACGAACGCGATACGCAAATCCCAAGCACAGAAAGCGCCTAGTAACAGAACAACATTCATACACAAGGATTTAAAAACATGCAGTCATGTGTTTGTAAGCAACGACGCAACACATAAACCTCTTACGCCTAACTACGACGGTCCGTACAAAGTAATCGACAGAAAAGAAAAATATTTTTGCATCGAGCTACCGAACCGCAAGTCAAATATCTCACTAGATAGATTGAAACCAGCTTTCATCATCAATCTAGACGTTGAAGACGCGGACACTCACTTAGAACCTCGGCCTATTAAGAAGACAAGAAGTGGACGTATCGTGAAGAAACCCATACGCTTCGCTGAGGGGGGAATGATGTAGCGGCTGGAATATACCTACGTGCATGTAAACAACATTCCACGAGTCGATCGGCGCGCGCGCCGCTGCCGCCGCGCGCTCCGAGTAATACGTCCGTCCGCTGAGGCCGCCGATGTGAACTGAGTGCCGCGCGCTTGAATTCGTATTTATATGACGGGCATACTGCGGGCCGCGAAGGCCAGCTGTGACGCCCACGCGACACCGCGAAGGACGCGAGTTTATGATTGGCAGTTAAAATCAGTGAATAATATACTACTTGTATTGTGTTAGTTTAAGATAAATATGTGTTAATTTATAAATAAATTATTCTACGTTATTGTCTAGTATTCGCCTTTTATTTTAAATAAACCCATAGGCGATAGTTCCCTCTCCTACAATTATTTCTTTCCGTATAGGTTAAAGGATGTGTTTGGAGATTCGGATCGGCTAGTGACCAACGAGGACCTCTCCCGGTTGCGCTATCTGGAGGCGGTGGTGAAGGAGACACAGCGGCTGTACACTGCAGTACCCCACATCACCAGGAAGGCGCTGGAAGATTTCGTGTTACGTGAGTTTGCTGTGTGGTTTCTAGCAGAGTAGAATAGGGCCACTCCAAGTCCTCCCGTGTATGGTACAATAAAATAAGGTATTCTCTTCCCGAGATGGAACTTGACTACGTCACAAAGTGTTACCACTGATTGTTCTTTTCGGTAAATTTAAGGACTTTCTCAATTAGTTCATGAATATTTAAAAAAATATTAAGTAACTTAGCTATTTAGTATCTCGCGATTCTCGCGTGATTTATCAATTCAATATTTTATAAATTGATATAATTCATTATTAATTCGAAATTGGTATATAAAGTTCAAAAATGCATTCCGCTCAGGTAATTCAATTTCACACAGTGGCAACATATCAAACTGATGACGTAGTCAAGTTCCACCTACGTCATCAGCTGTCACGGGAAGAGAATACCTTATTTTATTGTACCATGCTCCCGTGGATCTAGTAGAAGGCGACTTAGGAAATACAGACTAAACAAAGCTTACAAACATCAATGAGTCCTTTCCAACCCGTCTGGCCAGCGAGGAGAGTGTAGGCCAAAGTCCCCTGACTCTGACTGCTCTGGCCAAGTATGGCGCTGGTAGTACAGAGGGTCGTGCTCCTGCAGTGGAGACAATAAATCTGATGATGATAATGATGATGAGTTTGTATTACACATTACCTTACTTTTTTCATGCTGGTCAAGGACAAAAGAAAAAAATTTAATGTGCGAGCTATTGTAATTACTTCTTTCCTGGTCGATGCGATGCGGCCAGCAACCCGGCTGCAATTCAAATGGTCGTCCATTCTCAATCAGTTTTTACGATTTCTAGCACGGTAAGACAAGCTGCTAGAACATTCTACGTTTTTCTTTTCTCCCAGTTCAGCGTCGAAGCCTACTTATATTATTTTCTTCTCGTCAAACGACAACGTACAAACCTACTTTATATTATTTTCTTCTCGTCAACAATCTTTCAAAATACTCATTTTATTTTAGGAGTTTAATGAAATTACCATAATGTAAAATTGACCAAAGTAGCAAAAAGACCAAAGTTTGAAAATGTCCATTGTGCTAATATGACCTGACCATGATGTCAAAATTATATATTTAATTAATTTCTTTTTTTAAGATGGAAGTAGGCTTTATTGAAATAAGAAGGATAAAATTATAATTTAATTAATCATACATTTTATTTTGACTTCCAGCGTCCGGGGTAGCGGTGCCCAAAGGGACCAACTTCCTCATCAGCATTTACGCCCTGAACAGAAACCCGAAGCACTGGGGCGCCGACGCCGAGGTGTTCCGTCCGGAGCGGTTTCTCGACGGCAGCGCTCCGGAGGCCTTCTTCATGTTCAGCCTCGGGCCTAGGGGGTGTAATGGTAAGGTTCTTCTCTAGAGCCATCTTAGACTACTGCTGGACTAAAGGAATAAAGGCTAACATATTCCAGCCATTAAAAAAATATTCAAAATTGACATTAATGTTTTTGTTACCCTCATAAAGACGCAACTTTTTTGTCTGAACAACTTTTTTAACCGACTTCAAAAAAGGACAAGGTTATTTATCAATTCGTCGGAATCTTTAAAGTGAAAGCTATCATTTAGAAATAGAAAAAGAAAAATCTTTATTCAGCGATAAATTATACTTACAAACATTTTATAACTAAACACTAAAAGATATACGTACGAACTTAAACATTAACTAAAACTATTAAAACCATTTTATCACTGAAAGTGATGTCCACTCATAAGCTGCTGGTCGCCAATAAAGGCAAACAACAGCACTGGTCTTTAGCGCATTGGGCATTTTTGTGATCTGCTAACCACTGACCTCCATGTATACAAGTACCTACGCTGGACCTATGATTAGCCGGGCCATAGTGAGGCGATTTCATTTTCGCCATTTTGGCGCTGATCGTGAAGCAAAGAGCAAAGTAGACGTGGGTGGGAACGGAACTAATATTAGAGAGGGACAATGACATCGATAAAGACATTTTCTTATTAGTTACGTCAGATTTAGTTCTGTTCCCACGCATTGGGGGCGCTTCAAATAGGCACAATAAAGAGCTGTCATTTCTTAGGGTATCATAGGTCCAGCGTACTTGTTTATATGGAGCGGTCAGTGTCTGCTAACGCAACACAACGCTTGATGAATATCACCCTAAGCATCCTCGTTAGGTCTTTTTTAGTCT
This sequence comes from Acrobasis consociella, assembly GCA_963555685.1. Lineage (NCBI taxonomy): Eukaryota > Metazoa > Arthropoda > Insecta > Lepidoptera > Pyralidae > Acrobasis > Acrobasis consociella. Next base: position 1,573,669 of record OY743111.1, on the reverse strand, counting down.
CCACTGCAGTAGCACGTCCCTCTCTGTACCAGAGCCATACTTAGCCAGATTTGTCCTACACTGTCCACGCTGTCCAGACGGGTTGGAGAGGCAGTGCTCAGGTTCAACGTGTTATGCGCTTATGGTGTTCTAATGGTCTTCTCAAGTGACTGGGTAGGGACCAATACTGAACTGGGTTTCTTTCGGCGTAATCTTCCCAGCAGTGGTCGGTCCGAAACGTTAGTAAGTTTAGCTTTTGCACTAAAATAATATTTAAATAACCGGCCAAGTGCGAATCGGATTCGCACACTAAGGGTTCCGTACCATTATCTACAAAAAATCACGTTTGTTGTATGGGAGCCCCCCTTAAATATTTATTTTATTTTGTTTTTAGTATTTGTTATAGCGGCAACAGAAATACATAATTTGTGAAAACGTCAACTGTCTAGCTATCGCGGTTCTTGAGATACAGCCTGGTGAAAGACAGACGGACAGCGGACAGACAGCGAAGTCTCAGTAATAGGGCCCCTTTTTATCTTTTGGGTACGTAACCCTAAAAGCTGACCTTTAATCCTACTAATATTATAAATGCAAAAGTGATGTATATTTGTTTGTTACCACTTTACGCTTCAACCACTGAACCTCTTTAGATTAAATTTGATATATATGTAGTTTGATACCCAGGGAAGGACATAGGATAGTTTTTATCCCAAAATTCGGGGAACGAAGCCCACGGGCACATCTGGTAACAGATACATTTATCCTACATTAAATATAAAAATGTTGACTTAAATTAAATATATAACAATACATTAAAATCTAAATTAACATCTAAAAATCTAAGTTTGATTAAGATTTTAATTTAGATGTTAACTGAAATTCTAATTCATTATTGTTTTTTGAAATTAATAAAAGTAACTAAACAAATAAAAAATCTTAACAAATAGAAAACGTCTTGATCATTGCTCTGTAGTAGAGTGCCCAAAAGGCTGCTATTGCCCTTTGGTCACCCAAAACCTCGACTAAATTTAGTTAAAAAAAAAACGACGGGTTGCGTTTTGGGAGTGCCGGCAGAAGTGAAAACTTAAATATTAACGTTGTGCATTTTTGATATTTTGGAATGGTTAGGGAATAATTTTGCACGAATTGCTTTAATTATCAGTATAAAATATTTCAAATCTTTTCTGAACCACAGTCTGTCACAAATGTCACAAGCATGACCAAATTCATTTTCAACAAAATCATTTTCAAATACACAGCAGTATGGCCACTACACAGACGGTCGAGCCATCAGCTGTCACCATCCATGGATGCGCGTAGCACGCTGTAACATAAACACACACGAACATTCGTGCAAGCGCCCTGCGCCGTCTTACGAATTTTCGATCAGGTCACGTGTCCTGACGCGAGTTTAACATTTTTTTACCCATTCCAAAAAAAGTGCACAACGCCGCTAAAGAAGTTTTCACTTCAAAAATTAAATGTTGAATTTGACTTTGACCGAAGGTTTCCTACCTAACACCCATTGTACCTGTGATTGACAAAATAAATGATTATGATTATGCCGTCAGGTGTGCAGTTTGCGATGATGGCCATAAAGACTGCGCTGGCGGCCCTGCTGCGGCGGTACCGCGTGCTGCCCGCCGCTGCGCCGGACGCGCCGCTGCGGTTCCTCTTCGGGCCCAACGTGAAGGCCATAGACCACTTCAGCGTGAGGATAGAAGAGAGGAATCCAATTTAGAATAACCGCAAATGTCGTCGATGAGATAGTGGCAACACATTTTTGCAGAAAAAAAATTGTCTTTTTTTTCTTGACTTTTGACTTGACCTATAACTTTATCTTCTTTATTTTAATAAACTTATCTTGAAATTTTGGTCTGAGCTTGAGATGTACACTTAAAATATACTAAAAATCTTCGCTAGGAACGCTTAAAAAAAGTAATTTTATTTATTCATCTTCACAAACGGCACGACATTACACAAAAATGCATTTGTATGGTAAAATATAAGACACAGTTTAACTTTATTTAAAGTTTTGGTACTCGGCTGCACATAATCATATCGGAATTTCTTCGGCCGACAACTTCACCAGCCTCAAAGAGTCTTTCCACAAGTTCTCAGCCGCCTTGCCTCTGACGGCAGCTGAGTCTTTGATCACCCGACAGTTCCTGAAGTACTTCCCGCTCACCTTCCCGGCGGCCTCGTCCACCGCCACGTGGATGGCGGTCTGCGCGCCCTGCCACGGCGTTTTGAACATCGTTTTAAACGCTACCTCCGACACAAACCCTATAAATTGGCTAAAGTTATAAAATATTTTTGTTCCAACTATACCAGGGTTGACGGAATTAGCAACTACGTTGGAGCCCAACCTCTTAGCTAGTTCTCTGGAGAACCATGCCAAACACAGCTTACTAGTACCATAAACTCTTCTTCGATACAAGACACTATGACCACCAGGTTTTCCATTTATTAACTCGTAGGATCCGATGTGGTCGAACAATGAAGACGTGTTGACGATCCTGGCTGGATCAGTCGGTGTCCCGGTCTTTATTAAAAGAGGGAGAAGAAGAATGGTGAGTAAGAAGTGTCCATAATAGTTGACTTGCATCAGTAAATTGATTCCATCTTCAGTTAACTTATTGGGAGCATCAGGAATACCAGCATTGTTCACTAGAATGTCCAGTCTGTCTTCAGTTTGTTTGATGCCTGCAGCAAAGTCTCTCACAGATTTTAAAGACGAGAGATCGAGGAGTCGAAATTCCACATTCTTGTTTCCTGTGTTGAGTATTATAGTCTTCTTTCCACGTTCGCCTTCTCTTGGGAAGGGACAGGCAACGATGACCCTGGCTCCTCTACCTGCCAGGTTGGTTGCTATCTCCAGGCCCATGCCAGAAGTCCCGCCCGTCACTAAAGCAGTCTTCCCGCAGAGCAGTCTTGTAGATTTACATATTCTGTAGTTCTTTTTATTAAAAATGATAAAGAAAATAAATACTGCACTGCTAATAATTATTAGAGACAACATTTTCAACAACTACGCTTTTTAAATGACATTTTTTTTATAAATGCATTTTTACTTATTTACATACTTACCTAGGTACTTGCTTACGCAAGTACTTTTGCATGTTTCATTACTTTTACGATTTTCTGAAAAACGTCACAATATAAAAATAAAGTAAGTATAAGTTGTAAGGCGCAACCCTGAGCGTGACCTCGTTGAATGTCGTACAGACAGTGACAGTGAGTGCCGTAGTATTATTACAATATCGACCTCAGTGTCACCTGCAAACCACCTTCACCATCAGGTCTTTTTTCTCCAGTGCAGGAGGCACGACCCTCTCTGTACTACCGAAGTAAAACTTGGCCAGAGCAGCCAGAGGACTTGGCCTACACTCTCCGCGCTGGCCAGGCGTGTTGGAGAGGTCTCATTGATGTTTATAAGCTATGTTTAGCTTGTATTCCCTAAGCCTTCTACGACATCCCCGGGAGTACTTGGAGTGTGGCCCTATTCTACTATGCCGGAAACCAAGACGAGAGATAGAGGAGTGTTGCTAACTACCTTACCACGTACATAATTTGTACACGTGTCACCCACCGTATGATTACGGTTTATACCTAAACTATCGCGCGAGAAGATAAACTGTCAATAACTTGTGTGTACCGTACTACTGCTATATAGTGTATTAATTTTAGATACTTTGTCTGTAAATACAGGTTCATAATTTTATGGTTTAACGTGGATAGCTTTTAACTATCAAAAATTTATCTACATTTTCTTAATTTGGCCGATTATACCTATCACTCGTAAAATTGTAAACCATCCTTCATGGTCGGACTTGCTTGGCTATAGAAGGTATATTTATAATACTTACAAAAATTATTCAACTTAGTTATGTTAGTATAAATTTAAAGAACTCCGCTCGTTGCGCTTGCCTGTTCATATACGTGTACCTAAGTTAAGTATTCATATTTATTTATTAGTCATTCTATTTGTTGAGTTGTTTTCGGTTTTTCGGGTAATTCTGTAGTTCGGGTAGTTGAACTGAAAACACTTGCGGTCGGCGCCATGCCCTTGCTCTCTACAAAGGAACTCACCTGACCTCACTACCGAAATAGGTAAACTGCTGAAATCATTTTATAAAGAACATATATACAATGACAAAACATTTAATAAAAAAACTTAAAAGCATTGTCATTGACACAAGTTTAATTCGACACAGCTAGTTTAGTGTCTGGATAGATCAGGTCCGGGTGTCTACTCAGACAAAATCCGAAAGTTTGAAGTCTGGACAGACCATATTCGAGTGTCTGCATATAGCTTCTTTCAAAGAATACATACGGATAAGCCCAACTTTGTACAAATTTTCAACACACTTGCTCAAAAAGTGGCTCTATGGTCACCGCAATTAGGCACATAATGACACCCATAATCAAACTGTGACTTTTTCATTGCTATAACTCACTAGTGAGTTATAGATTATTTTTATTTTATTGGTTGAGTTGCTTTGTTCTTATTAAAAAAGTTTTTATTCAAAAAAAAGATCGTGTTCAATAGAACAAACAAATTAATGTTCCTTTTGCTTGCTCATTTCATGCAACTTCTTATTTAAATAGATCATTTTAACTCGTACGTGTTTAATAAGTAAAACTTTCACTCAAATATAACTTTTGTTTTCTCTGTAATAAAAGAAAACTTTAAATTCCCCATTTTGTACTTGGCAGAATAGGCGCAAATCCTATGCGCGGAAAATAAAAAAAAAACCTCATCTCTTTAGTCTGTGGCCGATCGCAATGCGCGCGCATATAAAAACTGATTAATTTTTACCGCCATTGCAAAACATTTTTCACAACTCGTTTTCACTGTTGAAATCATAGTTATTTATTAATTAAAATGTCTACAAGTACTAGTTACGAAGAAAATGATTTATGTTGTACACCGCCCGATATAAGATGTGAAGCCCTTAACGTTATAGAAAGTTTACTACCTGAAAACTTCAAGGAAAAATATCTATTAGCGTACCAAAATTTCATAAAATGGCAAAACAGAAAGAATACGCATTCTTTTTCATAAAAAAGTGTTCATGGCGTACTTTAAATAATTATCTTCTAAGTATAAACCTAGCTCTTTGTGGTGTTTATACTCAATGTTAAAAAGTACAGTCACGGTACAGTCCGAACAAAGAATGGAGTGGACTTAAAAACATACTTTCATTTGTCAGCCTAAAGCAGGGGCGTAGCTACCGCCGTATCTGCCGTATCAATTATACGGGGCCCCCGGCCTACGGGGGCCCCTTAGGTGCGTAAGCAAAAATTAATAAAAACTTCCCAAATTTTTTAAATTTCAGAAATGAGAAAAGTAAAAAAAAGCCACTTCTTTTTTCCCGAGTAAAGCGTGCGTTCAAAAGTTGGCAACACCCTACATCGGTTAAAGTGGGCTGCGGGATTTCCCCGTTTAAGTCATTTACGTGGCGCAAACCGAGCTTTGCATTGGTGTGAGTGTATACAGATAGTGTAATGGCGTCCAAATAAAAAAATATTTAAGAACTTCTATGGGACAGAAACGCCTGTCAGACCTGTCACTATTGTCCATAGAGGCAGAATCTTTAGAAAAACTAAAGTCATCATCAGCTATGAATTATTTAATTAATCAGTTTGCCGAAAAAAAGGCAAGGAGAGTTAATATTAAATTTGCATTGTTTTTAAAAATGTGACAGATAGATAATTATGATGAATAAATATTTTAATTTTATGCAAAAAAAATTTTCTTTTTTGATAAATCTTTACCCTTCCTAAGGGCCCCCAAACAAATTTTTATATGGGGCCCCGCCAAGGTACGCTACGCTTCTGGGCCTAAAGAGACTATCCGAATTGACCGATGGATTTAGAAGCAAGAAATCAAAGGTTTTATCGTCTGACGATATTGAAAAATTTATAAAAGATTCCTACTTACGAAACACCAAGTACATCCAATGATTGGATTTCACCTACCTACACGAATGAGCCACCTCAAATTACAATAGTACATGAAAGTATTTCAATAAATAATCTATCGATGAGATCGCTATGCCATCAAAAACAGTTAATTATAATTTTACTAACTGCACATTTACTGATTGTTTCTCTAAATAAACTTTTTATCTACTAAATAAAATGAGTTTTTATTGTTATTTTATTCACAAGTGTGTTGAAAAACGTCGTATGATACACGTGTGTATTGATGATTACCGTCCTTGGCTCTCTTAAGACCCTCGCCTACGGCTCGGGTCTCAATGGCGCCGCGGCGGAAATCACCAATGTTACACACTAGTACCATAATGTACTATAATCATATTTTGTACAACAAAGAGTTTACAAACAAAACAAACAAACCAAATGTAGTATCTGAAGTGTCACGACAGACCGAATGTCAGTATCTGAAGTGTCTTGACACTGGAGTGACGGGATACTGGAGCGACGGTCACCGTAGAATAGGTCACTGGAGTGACGGGTCACTGAAGTGATGGATCACTGAAGTGACGGTTCACCGGAGCGATTGGAATTAAGGGCACTGAAGTAACTGGTAACTGGGGTGACGGGTTATTGGAGTGACGAGTAACTGGAGTGACTGGTAACTGGAGTGACGAGTAACTAGAGTACCGAGTAACTGGAGTGACGGGTACCTGGATTGATGGGTACAGGAGTGACGGTTGGAGATGAATCGATTAAGAGTTGTTTAAATAAAAGTGTTGTGCTATTTAATCTTTTAATTTCAATGTAGGAAAAACAAAGGGAATAAATTAAATCTAATTTAAAAACTAAATGAAATAACATCGAAATGAAATAACATCTAAATTAAAATCTAAATGAAACTCTTAATTAAACTAAACAAAAAATAATAATCAAAAAGAAAGACCTTACAAATAGAAAACGTGTTGCAGATCATCGTCAAAAAGAAAAAGGTTTATTGCTTCCTAGACTGCAGGCGGACCGTGAAGTTGTCCAACTCTTTAAGGGTGACGCTGAACAGGAGCCGCAGCGGCCTTTTCTCGTCTCCGTCTTCCGCTGGCAGCAGCCGGTACCGCCGCAGCAGGGTGGTGACGGCTATCTTGGTGAACGTCATGGCGAAATGGACTCCTGCATATATAAGAACTTATTTATCATTGTGTGTGGCTATACCGGCTCCCGGTATAAATTAATTGTCTTACTATTGTGTCTGTATTTTTAACACACAAAAGGTTAAACAACGTAGAAACGATATACCTGGCTGGATATAGGCTGTACTTAGTATAATTAGGTAGTTTCAGAATAGCTGTCGGGCTTCGGCTGGGAACACCCGTTTGTAGGCCACATCGTTGCCCATGTGGCAGCGACGTAGACCAGTTTGGGCTTCACGGTCTCCACTGCCAACTCAGCGCTGATAGAATTTCGCGCCACAGCTCTTTTAATGACATTATCCGAAGGGCTCTGGTCACCATTCCCGTACCTTGTACCCTCGAACCTCGAGGTATAGTACGTGATGATGGCAAGAGGCCTGACGGAATGTCGCTAATCCCCTGGGAACGCGGCAGGGCGTTAGTGTGGGATGCCACATGCGTTGACACCCTGGCACCATCTCATCTCAGGGGATCAGTCTCGAGAGCCGGTTAGGCTGCCGAAAACGCTGAGATCGCCAAGCGCCGCAAATATAGTTCTTTAAATACCTAATGACTATATTTTTGTACCGTTTGGCGTGGAGACTTTCGCACCTTGGGGCCCCGGAGCTAGGGGTCTCCTTAAAGCTGGTGACAAGAGGGCTGGCTGTTTTTTCGCACAACGAATCAGTATTGCGATCCAACGCGGAAATGCGGCCAGCGTTCTTGGCACTATGCAACGTGGGCACGACTTTTTAAACGTTCCCATACAGATTGGCCGGGCGGCTGCACACTTTTGAATGGAAGAGCTGATTTTTTTTTTCGTTTTTTAGACATTTATTTTATTTTCATTACACTAATGGTACACAGTCCGTGGTTTGATTTATTTTGGGTTGTCCCTTCCACGTTGATCACGTTGTATATGTTATAGGAAATGTATGTATATATAATAAAACTATTGATTATATAGGTACAATTATTGTTCTCAGCCTGAATAACGCGTCGCTTTTTGTTAAAGAAAAAAAACTAATGAAATATTTTTTAATACACACTTTTCCAAAAGAGCGATCGAAAATTTAATTTAGCCAAATTAGTCGTTTCGGTCACTTTAATCGTCGCTCGCTCCTTTGATGGTCACTGCTCAACCATAACCTAACTTTCCACGATTAATTCGTAGTTGGTTACCGTCATAATTTTGCCAATATCGTAAAAGCCGACTAAGAGGATTTTTCTGCGTTTCTGCGACGACTTTTACTGCGTGAGAACAGAAGCAACTGGTGCTTTATAAGTTTCTTCTTTTCTCCCAGACCAGCATGAAATTTTATTTAAAGGATTAGAATTATATATACATGTAGGGAACAATCATACGTTATAGGATTTAAGAGTTTTGCCACAGAATTAATAATAGTATTACATACAGAACGGAAACTCGCACCGTCCCCCGCAATCTGGTGTCCCCGCTACCCTTCCCCCGATATTGGGACGTGTAAGCGCCAGTAAAACAGGGTTATTGGTAGTCGCACGTTGACATTACGCGAGTCACTTAGGATTATTGAATTATAATGGTGATAAACTGCGCACGTTATCATTGTTTATCCACGGAAAACAATAACTACTTAACGAAAATTTTATAGAATTCCGAGTGATGAAAACAGGTAAGCAAAGCAATAAATTCTGTGGTAGCGACCGACTGATGGTTTAACTCACACATTTGACGTGTGTGTGCACGGACGGACGGATTGTTTCGTTTGTAGTAGTACTAGGTATATATGCTGCTCTGTTTCTATGAAGTGCCTACCTAAGTTATTAGTATTACGGGACTTACGATTAATATCGTTTTTTGCCAGATATTTCGACGATATTAATCGCGGTAAGTATCGTAATACTAATAACAGTTATCATACGTTGTTTGAAAGACATCATTTACCGGTACACCCTCGCTGGCCGCAGCTGAACGCCAGGAACGCACTCTGATGCTGCAGTGGTCCTTCGAGGAAGCGCTCCGGCCGGAATAGGTGCGCGTCGGGCCCCCAGTACCTCGGGTTTCTATGGACCCCCCATATGCTGATCACCAGGTTGCTGCCTTTGAGCACTTCAACGCCCGATGCTGAAAAATAATTTGAGAGGTGTCAAGCGACACCCGGATGGAACAAAGTTCCTTTCGATTAATTAATGACGGAATTGTAATATTTTTTTTAAATTATAATAATGTTTTATTATTTATTATACATACACGCTGACTTTTTATTGGTTTTGGAAAAAAATATGCCGTATAGTAAATAAATTCCTCTATCCATATATGTAATCCAAATTTCTGTATGTCATAAGATAAAAAAGTTGCGTAAATGATTTACGATCGAGACCACGTAGTTATACGCCGGCCGCCAGCTGCGTAATGTCGATAACCCCGGCCGGCCGGCGGGCGGTGTATCGGGGATACTACTAGTTGATCTCACAATTTTACTTTCGAGTTTTTGACAACATTTTTTGTTTCTGAATTTTTATTTTGACTAGCTAATTAGGTCTTACTAACGTTGCCTATGAAGTAGCCTTCGGCTTCAAAACCAATGAAAAATCACCGTATATAATATACTCAACAAAAATAATCGTCGCGACACCATACTGTTCAATGCGAAATAGAAAGACGAAACGAAAATAACTGGCTTGCTTTCTATGAGAGAGAGAGAGAGAGACAGACGGATAAACACGCGCACGCCGCACGGCTTACAAATATAGGAAAAAGTGTCGTTACAACTTTTGATCTTAATTTTTTCCGTCTAACCCCTTTCACAACGCGCGATAAGGAACTACGTTCCAATAAATAAAAAGACGAGTAGATAAGGACAAATAACACTGAGCTAGAATATTCGTCATCACCGTCCAAGAGTATTCCCAGTTGCATCATCAGCGGTAACGCTGCAGAGCTCGGGGTCCGCTACCTAATCTAGGTGCAATGATTTTTTTTTTTTAATTTTGGCTCGACGCTTTTGCGTATTTCGCCAGACTCAAGTTAATAAAACGTGGGAACAATCGATGTGAAATAATAATATGTATATATACAAAGGTTGGTATAGGTCCTTTGATTGCTTTAAGGGAGCTTCTGGCGACAAATCTATACGAGTCCACTGGTTTTCATAGCCGATTGAGTGGCGGACGGCGCCTACAGACGCCCACCGCAGTCCGCAAATTAATATCACTACAGCCGCACTATGACTGTTCACTTTAAACATTTTACATATTGTCCATTAGAATGATCATTTATAACACCAAACTACACCAATTCATATTATAAAGTCCACTAGAAACAATTTGCAAAACAATTTAAAGCAAACTCCAACTGAACCCCTTGACTTCCCGCCAAAAACTTCCGTGCAATAATTTGACTTACTGGTTTTTAAGCAGAGCGACTACGGTCCTAGGACGGTCACCAATGGGTAGACCAGAACCAATCCGTGGATAGGTTTGAGCAAACACTAACTGGCGTTCGGGACGCACAGTTTATACGTGCATCCCGAACCCCATTTATTCCGCTTTCGAAACACAAATCAGGTGATCCAAACCTGCAATATCCTATTCAGATTGGAAACAACTTTTTACAAAGTATGCTTCTCAATGGGATTCGAACCCACGACCTCACTCAGGGGATCACAAGGCGAATGCCTTAACCACTTGACCATGGAGGCAGTCATGAACTAGTAATATAATATAGGATACTAACTCAACGATAATTTAACATTATGTAAACATCCAAAGCCTAGAAGAATTTTAAAAAGGCCATTTTCAAATTTGCCCTGACTGGGGATCAAACTAAGCACCTCCGGAGTGGCGCGGTTAACCGCTATGCCACAGAGGTCGTCGTCTGAAAAACGTCGGGATACATTATTATTTTTCACGTCATGAGTGTCACGATGGGCAAATGCCTTTCCCTCTTCTTTCCAAACGTCATTCATTCATTCATTTATTAATCGCTAATACGTTGCATAAGATGACAAATATTGGTGCAGTAATACATGTACCCATTTAGAGTGTGGCGATACAAACATGGGCAAAAATTATAAATATTATATATGTAATAGTTTTTTTGAATTTTACAATAATATAAATATACGTCCCTCTCTTCTATCGCCTCTTGGGCTACCATCGCGTAAATCTTTCAAGGTAGCCCCACCATCTTCTCCTGGCTTCCTTCCCTCTTTTGATTAAAATGCTCGGATTATTATCCAAATTAAAAGACGTGATAAAAATTTTCGGGTGAGTTAGAGTTAGACTTACCCTGTCTTACCTTACTATAACTTACCCCTGTCACCGCGAGACTTTATATTAGTTGTCGTGCCCCCAGCGCGGTACATAGCAAATCTATACATATAATAAAACAGTAAAAAAAGTGTGTCTGTACATTAAATATATTTCCAAAAAAAATATTGGGGGCGATGGAGACATAGTAATAGAGTAAGAATTTAAAAAAAAATGTCTGTCTGTTTGTCTGTTTGTCTGTATGTCTATTTGTCTGTTTGTCTGTTTGTCTGTTTGTCTGTTTGTCTGTTTGTCTGTTTGTCTGTTTGTACACGCTAATCTCCGGAAATACTGGACGGATTCGAATGCAACTTTTTTTGTTATATAGCTATTAAGCCTGGCCAACATATAGGGTATAAATGATTTTGGAAAATGGAACGCCTGATGCAGAACCATAATGGTCCAGCTAAACTATAAGAGATATAAAAATGCCGCCTCAGTAAAAGTTGTTCAGCCTGATGAGCATTTTCCAGAGTCATAAAGTCCACGCGAACGAAGTCGCGGGCTTCGGCTAGTCTAAAATAAACATGTGCAATACGAGCATTTCTTTTTGTCGGAAATATCCGACGCTCACTGGATGAGCACGACAATATTTGATGGATAAATCCGACGTTCGCTGTGAAAGGGTTACCAGAAAGTCTGGTCGACGGGTACATTCCTCACCTCAGGCACAGAATAAATACCAACTAGTACTTACGAACCGCAGCCGCGGTCTGCTAGGGTGACAGGGTCGTCAGAGTCACCGAACTCTCCAGACTGTGACCATGAACATAATCTAACTTACGTAACAACAAATCCTTGTCGGCCTCTCTGACGATGTTCGTCGCCGGCGGATACAGCCTCAGGGTCTCCTTCACCACAGCCTCCAGGTACTTGAGCCGGGGCAGGTCCTCAAGCGTGATCAAGCGATCAGAGTCACCGAACTCTTCTAGTAACCTGCACAGATTTGAGGCCATTTAACTTTAGGGAAGGGGAAGGGTACGTAGAAAACATGATACGGACACTTGGTAAGGACTTATCGGTTCTGCCCGTCTATGAAACCTTCTTCACTACAAACAGACTATTTATTTATTTACCCTCTTAAACATATCAAACGTTTTTTTAGTTGAAATATGTTTTATCCTTATCTCTCTTTTCATTTCATTTCCATTCCTATCTTCTCGCTACCATTTTTTTTATGCCCTGGTAGAATTCAACTCCAAATTTTTTGAAGTGAAAACTTCTTTAGCGGCGTTGTGCACTTTTTTTGGAATGGGTAAAAAATTTTAAACTCGCGTCAGGACACGCTCGCGTCAGGACACGTGACCTGATCGAAAATTCGTAAGACGGATGGAGAGGGAGTATCCCCCTTTCTTTCTACGGCGCGGCGAAAATGTATGCCTGCGCTTGCTGTTTCGTATATCAAAAATGCACAACGTTAATATTCAAGTTTTCACTTCTGCCGGCACTCCCAGAGTGCAACCCGTCGTTTTTTTTTATACAGATACATTTTCACGGCTATATCCCTGACGGGGCAGACAGAGCCCGGGGCCGTTCCAAAGGCCACGCTTAACGTGACGTGGTGGGCGTTAAGATGGAAAAGGAATCAAAATAGTGATGGGTTGCTAGCCGCATCGCCTATTACCATGATTCAAATCTCGCCTATTCCCTCGATCGGCTTTTACGATCTGCGCAGAAAGAGAAGCAGCTGGTACATTCTAAGTTTTTTCTTTTCTCCCAGACTAGCATGGAAGAATGCTTTTTTTATAATGTTGGAAATACTTCCCTTCTATATTTCCTTCTACTATCTTCTAGTACCTACTCTTCATAAACTTTCTGTTGAACTTCAGGGTGTCTGGCCAGCATGAGAGCGACGAACGCTATGGCAGTAGCGTTAGTGTCTGTGGCAGCCAGCAGCAGGCCTAGGGCTTCGTCGCGAATGCCTACATCGCCCAGCTTAAGACCATCATCCAAGAAGATTAGTTTCTCAATCATGCTCACTGTTGTATTTTCGTTGTCTGAAATATAAAATAAAATAGCTGATTTATTTTACCAAAATCCCATCGGTTTTAGTTTTGATAATTAGGTTTTCCGTATGTTTTTAATTATTAATCTTCATTAAATAATCATTTTGATCTTACCTAAATTGTAAATCTCTTTGGTATTTGCATTCATGGTGATTTTGTGACTATTTTCTTTATGTTTTTTAATAACCTGCAATAAAAATATTTCGAATTGCATAAGACACTCCCTTGAAGAACCCCAAAACAATGAAGTCGCTGGATTAATTAAACCCACAGCACAGAAACTTTACATTATTTCATTTTAGTTAGTTGGACTTTATAAAAAAATAGGTAAGTATATCCATAATTTCTCTATCACTGGATTCCATCGCCAAACAGCCTTTCGTTCGTTTCTTTCCATTAGTGTAGTTTTAACTTCCAAAAAGGAGAAGGTTATCAAATTCTTCGATTTATTTGAAAACTTCATTTCATGGCAGGTGGTTTCATAGAAATTTTATCAAAATCGATTGTGCAGTTTCGAGGTGAAGTCGAATTTTAGTTTTGAAAAATTATTCAAGAACCTATAGGAAATTCGTTACCTTGTCCAAAAATTCATTAATGATGCTCTGTTGTTTCAAGTAGGTCTTGTAAGAGGGATGCCTCTTCATGATGAAGTCGACCTGTAACCAGAACTTCGTGAGCCCCTCGCCGGCCAGCTCCACCAGCACGTCCATGGCTTCCAGCAGGGGCGTATTGGTGTCCAACTGGCTGTGTAGCTCTACACCCAACACTGACTCTGGAGAGGTAAATAATAGCCCAGGTACTTTCTTTCTTTCTTTTTTTAAGGTTACGGCTCCACCGTTTAGCCTAAACGATGATTTTGCCGATGTCAAGGTTGAGGATGACACGATAAATATAAAGATAGTAGGAATAAATTGAATAGCGCTTGACCGGTTGAAGAAGAGCAGTGTGCAATCACAGAATTAATATAAATAGTACCTGGGTCACCGAGCTTTGCTCGGTCGGTTACATCTCAAACATTAACTACATTTTTTTAAACTTGTCTAAAAACAGTACAAAATAAAAAAATTATATATAAACTTGAACATAAAAAAAACAAAAGTAAGTCACCGAGTGGGATTCGAACCCGTGACACTCTTTCTAGCGGTCAGCATCCTTAACCGCTGAGCTGAGCGGATGGCGGCCGGCGTGACGAAATTAGCGACCATATTCTGCGTGGAAAGAAAAACGAATGAAAACTCGAAAACACGCGTTTTCCCAAACATAAGACTAATCTAGATCGATTGTTTACCCCCAAAAACCCCCATATACCAATTTTCAGCGAAATCGTTAGAGCCGTTTTCGAGATCACAGAAATTTATAAATAAATAAATATACAAGAATTGCTCGTTTATAGGTATAAGATAACGCGTAATATGCATCCCTATTCTCCGTCCTCGCACCTTCTCCATTCTCGCATGCAGGCGCGTCTGCAAGGCGCCAGGGTTTTAGTACAGAATTAATTTTATTACTTTATGGCCTATAAGTGGCGCCACGTTCAATTTAAAGTGACGTCAAATAGCATAAAACCGGCGGACAGCCAAGAAGCTTCCGACGATACCACATTTGTCAAGATATTATATATAAAGGCCGTGATCTTCCCAACAGTGGTCTTTGCGCAGCGCTGGTATCGGTACTTTCTAATTTTTTTTTAATATACCTACACTACACGTCATGTAAATAAACATATTGACGTAGAAATTTAGGCATGACGAATGAAAAAATATTTTGAGCCCATCGGTGAAATTATTAAAAAATATTGTACACGTATTTTTTTCTTTTCTCTGAGTAACCAAAAATGACATAGATACAGCGCATTTACGATTTTTACTTAGCGGTGACGTCGCAAGCCCCCACTCTGGCACATTGATGCTCCTTATCTTTATGTTTACTTTTTTGGTAAACTGAAAGATATGGGTCTATTATTTTTAAACAATTAAAAATACAGAATAATTACAATCACACTTTTTAACCCTGACGTCACCCCTAAAGGCCGGGATATAAAAGTGTATATCCTACCACAAGCCGCATCCAGGGCAAGAGCGTTAATGTACCGCCATAGGGCGACGGGACCTTTGTCCACCGCTGGCTGCAGCTGCTCCACCATCAACCGACTTTGCTTCGCGAAAGTGCCCAGGATCGCGTTTGTGCTTCTGGCGCTGAACAGGGGCGCCATCATCTTTCTGCGGGGCCTCCAAATTTCCACTGGAATTATACAATACAATATCCTTTATTGTACACTTTATAGGTAGTGCACCCCGGGCTCTGCAGTTTTAGCGCTGAGGATGCAACCATGGATGGAATACACTCAGATGATGACGATGATGATGGCCCTTTATTGCACGAACAACAAATACCTACAGGACATAATTACATATTAGGTACCTGTTACATTTTGTAATACCTGCAGTCAAATTAATAAATTTATTAATTTCTTAGTACGAGGAAATGCTCAAAAGGTGGCTATCGCTAAGCAATTTCTTTCTGGCAAATTCGTATAGAAAAAGGTGATGAAAACTTAGGTAGTGTAGGGTAGATCATATAAAGAAATAGAATAAAAGTAACAATTCATAGGTAAATTCGTGAACACTGGCGTTATCTTGGGAAATCCGAATTTATTTAAATAAAATAAAAAATAAAATAAATAAATAAACCGTTCAAAAGCTAGGCAATTGAGCTGAGGTGCAGTTCAAAAACAGAGCTGCTGTAAAGGGCTTCATGGCACAGAATTAGTCCATCCCGCCCGTTCCCCGTCCGTTCTCGCTTTGCAGTGGCGGAGCCTCTTTAGAAGCCGATTCCCATCGAGTTCCCTTAGGGGCTTCTAACATATATGCATTTATTACTAATAACAATTACAACCTTCGTACATCGGCGCACTTACTATTTTCATAAGCCGTAAACTAGTAGTATGACTGGATTGCACGCACCCACATATTCAAAATACGAAAATTCTCTCTGGTTATTGAAATACATTCACAATGATAAATGCATAAACACGCACAGATACATATTATTTACACTAAGTTAATAAAAATAAGCCGGACATGGAACGGCTTATTATATAGCTGTACTAGACCAAATTCTCACCCAACGCCACTGTCGCTTTGCATATAATACTCCGCTTCTATAAAGTCCCATACGTACCTGTGTTCATGAGCAGGGCAGTTCAGTTTAGATCCTGTTATAAATGGCCATGGTAGGCTCCCAGAACTAAGTATGTTAAATAATTGACTAGGCACACTTACTGATTGACAGTGGTAAAGATGACAAGTACTAACCTGGAGCAAATATAAAACTGTCCCCGGTAAGAATCCTTATCATCCTCAAAATTTTATCTTTCGCGAAGTAATTCTTTAGAGCCGCTTCGCAGTCCAGAGCGTCCGCCAGACCTGGAAACATACAGCTTGAGACGGATACAGAAATAATAATATTATTCCGGTCCATACGGTCTTCTTATCGTGTGTGTTAGTGACTAACTCTAGTGTCAGAGTTTTTAAACCGCCTTAAAGGCCTCTGACATGGTTTTAGGTAACGACCAATGTCAATGACAGTGACCGGGACTGACGGCTTAACGTACTGGCTTTCGAAGCACGGATCATCTTACTTATCAGACAATCAGGTGATCAGCCTACACTGTCCTAACCAAACTAGGACAACAACACAAAGTCATTGCCCCCTGCCAGGAATCGAATCCGCAACCTCCTGGTATGAGCCGAACGCTCTAACCACTACACCACGGAGGCAGTAGAGGTCCATACGGTTACAGATATGAAATTATTTGAATTGTTCGGATTTGAATATGGAGACAGATGTAAGAATTTATTCCGGTTTCAGATACGGTGTAACCGCTATAATAGTTAGATATATTACAAATTTTTTGTCACATGACTTTATCTATGCATGAAAAATGGAAAAGCTGTAGGACCAGATAAGATACCAGTGGAGGTATGGAAGTTGTTAAAGGTTGATGGATGGAAGTGGCTGGCTTTATTCTTCAATAAGTTGTTGCAAGAAGAGGCGATCCCTGACGAGTGGGGTGCCAGTTTACTGGTGCCTATATTCAAAAATAAGGGTGATGTACAGGACTGCAACAACTATCGAGGAATAAAGCTCATGTCACATAGCATGAAAGTATGGGAAAGGGTGATAGAGAAAAGAATGAGAGAGGAGAGTGAGATAAGTGAAAATCAATTTGGGTTTATGCCTGGCCGTGGAACTATGGATGCAATATTTTCTAATCGCCAACTTTGCGAAAAATACCGCCTTGCTAACAACAACTTGCATATGGTGTTCATAGACCTCGAAAAGGCCTATGATAGGGTCCCGAGAGAAGTGCTATGGTGGGCATTGAGAAAGAAGGGAGTGCCTGAAAAATACCTGCGTCTTATACAAGCCATGTACAGTAGAGCCAGTACATCTGTCCGGTCCGAAGCTGGGGTCACCAGCGAGTTCAATGTGGCTGTAGGCTTGCATCAGGGATCGGCGTTAAGCCCTTATCTGTTCCTTCTGGTGATGGACGCCTTGACGTCGGATATCCAAGAAGAGACACCCTGGTGCATGCTGTTCGCCGATGACATCGTCCTCGTAGGTGAGGATGGACTTGAGGTTCAGAGCAGACTGGTAAAATGGCAGCAGAGACTGGAGAGCTTCGGTTTTAAAATAAGCAGGACCAAAACCCAGCAATTTTTTGCTGATTTTGGAGGTCCCTCCGGTTTCGAGTCAATTGTCTTAGATGGTGCATCCCTAACAGTCTGCTCCGACTTCCGATACCTCGGGTCTCTTCTTCAAAGCGACGGCAATATAGACCGAGACATCAATGGGCGCATAAACGCAGGATGGATGAAGTGGCGACAGGTAACCGGAGTAATTTGTGACTCTCGCATGCCCCTTAAGCTCAAAGGCAAGATCTATAAGAGCATAATAAGACCTGTCATTATGTATGGTGCTGAGTGCTGGGCAACCAAGGTGATGGATGAAAGACGATTGCATGTAGCGGAGATGAGAATGTTGAGGTGGATGAGTGGTGTGACTAAAATGGATAAGATAAGAAATGAGTACGTAAGAGGAAGTGTGAAAGTGGCCCCAATTACAGAGAAGTTGCGAAGTAGTAGTTTAGGATGGTATGGGCATGTATTGAGGAGAGAAGAAAGTCATGTTACTAAAAGAGTGTTGAATATGAAAGTTAATGGGAAAATAAATAGAGGGAGGCCAAAGAAAAGGTGGTTGGAATGTGTGAGGGAGGATATGGGAAAACGGAATATAACATCGGAGCTGGCTCAGGATAGGGGAAAATGGAAGAAACTTACATGTTGTCCCGACCCCACATAATGTGGGATAAGGAGAGGAAGATGATGAATGACTTTATCTATTTAAATTTATTTATTTGCAGTAGATAAAAAGTTTTAAAAATCCAAAAGTGTACACCTCATGCGGCTTATTAAAAAAATAAATTAAAAAAGTTAAAAACAAGAATGAAAAAAAATACTTCAAATATGTCCTCTCCACGCGAGTTCAACTTGCACTTGGCCGGTTTTATTTTCTTATATGTTAAATTAAAAAGGGTTGTTCTTCATATCTCTGTATTTTATTATTGTATTAGTGCAATATGAATATAATAGAGACAGTTTAAGTCCAGAAAAATGCTTGACGCTCACATGTTAAGAGTAGACCAATCAATGCTCCGCTTATGAGGCGTGCAATAGGGTTTTCACAATATGAAAATGAGACCTCAAATTCAAAACAGCCTAGTAGTCATATCATAACATAAACATACTCACGCAAAGATCAAAAGTCAAGGTGGGTGTCTGTCTGTTATGCGTAGGTACCTACCTACCTAACGTTTTTTTGTATAATGTGATAATACTATAGCAACTTCATACTTACTTAATATTTATAACTTAGTTTACTTAACTTTTGTTGTATAGTTATATAAAATTACTTCTTTATTTTTTTATCGTGGAAATGAATAGGTCGAGTTAGTGAACTGTCGGTATAGCGTTCACCGGGATTTCGTCTGTCGGCATTGAGTGGTAGACTCATTTTGATCGGTTATTGTTTCGTTTGAAAGCTGACTTGTTTCGAGATGGTTCTCATCTCAGTTATGTTTGATAGAAATCGGTTCAGCGATTTTAATCGGGGCTTAAAGGTCAGGGTTTTTATTTGCCTGGCAATCAAACTTGTTATTTACCTGGTCTCGAAATCTATTCGGTGCCAGCAGACTTTGGTATCTATTGGTATTGGTTGGGTAACTACAATAATTTTTTTTAAATAAGAACTGAGTTTCCTCGAAATACATAAGAGATTTTGATAAAATTTCTATGAGACCACCTCGGAAATACTCGCTGATCTTTCATTGGTTTTGGAAAAAAATATGTCGTGTAGTAAATAAATTCCTCTATCCATATACGTAATCCAAATTTCTGTATGTCATAAGATATAAAAGTTTCGTAAATGATTTTCGATCGAGACCAAGTAGTTATGCTGGCGAAAACAGCTGCGTGGATGTTGATGACCTCCGCCGGCCGGCGCGGGCGGTGTATGGCGGCGGTACTACTAATTGATCTCACAATTTTGCTTTCTTGTTTCAGTAAACATTTTTTGTTTCTGAATTTTTATTTTGACTAGCTAATTAGGTCTTACTAACGATGCCTATGAAGTGGCCTTCGGCTTCAGAACCAATAAGAAATCACCGTGTATAACCATTTAAACAAGAAAAACAATCTTAATCGGTCCAGGCGTCTTTGAATAACGAATCGATAACCTCGTCCTTTATTGGAAATCGGATAAAAAAATGTGATTTAAATACATACAAAGGTTGTAGACATGCAGGATCCAAAATGGCGTAACGCCGCCGCGGCTGGTGGCGTCTTCCGCCAGCTTTATGAACGTGTTCATGGTCTCTGAAAGTTAATTAGGTTTATGTTTATTTTTGACCCTCTACAAAAACGAGGGGTATAATAAGTTTGACGCTTAATGTCTGTCTATCTTTGACTTTGTAACGCTCGAACGGATGGACCGATTTCAATGCGGTTTTTTTACGTGAAAGCAACTTCCCTTGCAGTGGTTCTTAGCCGTGTTTGATGAAAATTGGTTTAGTCGTTTAAAAGTTGTTGGGTGATAACGCTTCAAATTCAGGGTTTTGCACATAATTTACCTAACAAATAATAGATACGGAATGTAGTTCCGCCACTTATTACTAGATGGTGTCGTCGGAAATCAACTTGTTAGTACTAGTAGTTCGCCGCGAACTTAGACCTCGCGATTATTATTCGCAATTCAGTTTCCTAAATAACCCCTAGATGGCGCTATCCAAAGTTAGAACGCGCTATTGGTTTTGTTTGTTACATAATCGCGGACATTTTTATTAATATTTCAAAAACTACTGAACCGATTTTGATGCCCAACGAACTTGAAAATTCTATTGATATTTCCTACACGCCTTCCCAATTTCATTGAAATTGGATCATCGGTTTGGCATTTATCGCGGTACAAACATACATACATACATACATACATACAATGTGTTTTCGCCCCAACTTGATTTAGAGACCTTGCTCGCTTCGCTCGCTCGGTCAATTATCAAATTTATCAAGTAAGAAAAAAACCCCGCCTATCTAATTATATTTTTAGTTTGTGTTGTTTTTTTTTTAAAGGCCATCACTGTTATCAACATTAGCCAGTAAGGAACGTAGCTTGCCTGCTGCCATATATTGATAACAGCCGGACCAAGCAAGGAGGAAGCTCGACTTGTCTTGTTACTTAGGCTTAGGCACATTACTGCACGGCAGGCACGTGAGGCGTTTGCATTTGTTCAAGCTATACTGAGCCTTGTGCAAATAGAAACTAGTAGTTCGCCGCGAACTTAGACCTCGCCATGGTATAATAAAATAAGGTATTCTCTGTCCGAGAACGAACTTGACTACGTCACGAAAGTGTTGCCACTGATTGTTCTTTTCAGTAAATTTAAGGACTTTCTCAATTAGTTCATCATTATTAAATAAAATGTTAAGTAACTTAGCTATTCAGAATCTCGCGATTCTCGCGTCATTCATCAATTCAAAATTTTATAAATTGATAAAATGGATTATTAATTTGAAATTGGTATATAAAGTTCAAAAATGCATTACGCTCGGGTAATTCAATTTCACACAGAGGCAACATATTACCCTGATGACGTAGTCAAGTTCTTCCTACGTCATCAGCTGTCACGGAGAGAGAATACCTTATTTTATTATACCATGGACCTCGCGATTATTTTTCGCAATTCAGTTTCCTAAATAACCCCTAGATGGCGGTATCTAAAGTTAGAACGCGCTATGGTTTCGTTTGCTACATAATCGCGGACATTTTTATTAATATTTCAAAAACTACTGAACCGATTTTGATGCCCAACGAACTTGAAAATTCTATTGATGTTTCCTACATGCCTACCAAGTTTCATCAAAATCAAACCATCGGTTCGGCTGCTATCGCGGTACAAACATACATACATACATACATACATACATACATACATACATACATACATACAATGTGTTTTCGCCCCCAACTCGATTTAGAGACCTCACTCGCTTCGCTCGCTCGGTCAACAACTCGATTTAGAGACTTCACTCGCTTCGCTCGCTCGGTCAATAAAGTTTGAATTTGGTTTTTAACATGAAAGTACGCTGCCTGCTGCTCTTCTCTTTCGGTGTGAGAAAAAACTAACACCATAAGAGAGAGAGAGAGAGATGTCAGATAACAGGAACTTACTTTCTCTATCCCCGCTGAACATGTAGGCGTGTCCTATGACCGGCATTGCCGGGAAGCCGCTCCCCAGGCTCCTGTACTGCCTGATGAACCTCCAGTTGCACCGGAGCCACACCAACACGAATCCAAGAGCACACACCGTCACTAACACCCACATGCTTAAAGTTTGTTTATTTAACTTGAAGAAAACTTTGGAACGCTGTCATATTAACGACTGCGAGCATACCTAATGATAGTTTCGCCTTTTTGAAACATCCTGTATATTGAAAAGGTTACATTTTGGTATCTAAGTATACTAAACTTTTTCAATATACTTAGGGTATAGGATGTTTCAGAAAAGCGAAATAATCTTTGTACATACCTACAGTTGTTAATAGGATAGCTTACCCAAGATTTTTTTCACTGAAATTCGAACCTGCGGCCTTTCCGACCAGTACAACTAACTTATGGAAATTGTTACATTCGCGACAAAAGTCGCTGTGTCACTGAAGGATTTTTGTAGCCATTGTTAAAAGTTGAGCAAACTTATGTATGCTGTGGTAAGTAGTTATTATAATATTGCATACACTTAAAATATGTAAGAAAAGAAGCGACTTGTGATAGGCAAGCGGTGGTGTTGTTGTTTTTATATAACTTATCTTGCATTTGAGGTACCTACACATTGAGAAGATCGACATTTTGTATTTTTGTCCTTGCCCTAATCACCCGCCCACCTGACGACATTGTGAACTGTTATTAATTATACCTATACTGTCGTAATATAATTAATATGTACCGTTTTTTTTACTGCGTACATATGTATTATTAATATTTTATATAAAACAATAATTGGGCAAGTGCGTGTCGGGCCACGCGCAGTGTAGGGTTTGGTAGTTGCGAATGCCAACTTTAAGTTCTTGCCATTTTAAGTACTTGCCAATTTGTATGAAAATGTCTTTTTTTAAGTACATTTTATAAGTTGATCGCCTATAACTTTTTAATTTGTATACCCTACTTGGCTCTGATAGTTTTCCTTCAAATTACATTATATATGCTATAATTGTAATTTTTTTCACGTGGCCATATATAACCGTTTAGCAGATAGAGGGGGGGGACACTTGACTCGAACAAAAATTTGAACTTTAAACCCAAATATTTCAGAAACGGATCCCTAAATCGAAAAATGGTGTTCACAAGCTAACAATATTTTTGAAAGATCTATTCAACGATACCCCACTCAATGTGATTGTCGATAAAAAAAATATTGACTACGTCTTTACTTGTATGGCAGCTACACTGAAAAAATTTTTTTTTCCATATTGTTACGAAACTGGGTTCGAGATTTGGAGTAAAACGCCAAAGTTCGTATGAGGGTTTTTATTCACTACGGAACCCAAAAGTTGACACGTGAAGATGGTCTTCCTGATGTCCAAGTCCAAGTCGCGTAGCAGCTAAGGTCCAGGTATCTCGCCAAAGTAGTCGCAGGTACTTCCACTTGTCGCACTGAGGTAGGTTTCCTTCGCTTCGGTTCGCTTCGAACTTCGAAGTTATCGCTTTCGTAGCTCGTACTGAACTGGCGGGACGCGCACTCGGTCGCCTTTTTATATGCGCCGATACAGAGGTCTACACTTTTCTCGAATATTCTCATTACTTGACGAATGTATTTCGATTGACGGGAAACATCGAGACGCCGGTATGTATGTGTGAGTGCGACTAAGCCGACGACCATTCAAAGAACTCTAGCCTTTATGCTGTAAGAATATAAGGCCTAGTTTCGCTTGCATGATTCCACTCGCGAACATTCCAAGTCTATCTCGCCAGCAGAGTTCTTACTCGCGAATATTCTACATCTATCTCGTTCGCGACAATATTTTATTTTACGACTTTTTCGCCATAATGAATATACATATCCATGCCAAATTACAGCTTTCTAGTACTTATAGTTTCTCTGTAGGACCGTGGACAGACAGACAGACAGACAGACATGGCGAAACTATAAGGGTTCCTTATTGTTTACTACGGAACCCTAAAAAACTACCTATCAATGAAAAGATTTATTTTTTAAACTGCATGAATATTGTTAATAACTAAGCAGTTATTAGTATTTCAATATAAAAGTGAGCAGCGTGGTGGAGACATCTCACTAACTCTTTGTGAACAGTGACGTCAAGAGCGCTACATGTATGCTGTAGGTACATGCATTTTATTACTTGACAGTTTCCCTTTCCATCCGATTTTAAAAGATTATAACCTACTTATTTTTGAGCGGAAATAAATAATCATAAATCCAATTAACCTCAACATTATAGACGAATCATAGAAAAATATTACCATAAAAAATATTTACTTTAGATGAACACTGAACATATCTATTTACGCACTGTGCGTTTTATTTACAGGGTACTGGACCTCGAAAAATTATTTAAGTCCCATGCGGTTCTAGACTTACTCTAAACCTGTGCTTCAAACTATTTTATGAACTACTGTTTACTTACACTTTAACAACTTCACTGTCCCATTTGTTCGAGCAATGCTCGCACATTTCAGCTGCACGCGGCCACATACTATGTAGGTCGCGTGTCAGCTGTTTTAACTTTACATTTTACATCTATTAAACACTACAATTGAGATACTATCGAACAGCGATCGAGAAAGGACCCGTCACACCCAAATACAACATGTAACATATATACCAATAAACAGTTTCTTCGTGACGTGGTCTTGTGTCTCCAAACCAACATCTTACAACCTCAACATCATCATCTCTTCATGTATGGTGCGGGCCTAGGTGACAACCGAAACCTGCGCCGTACACATTAGTCATATATGAACAAATCAATTGTTTTACTATTGTTCTTTTATCAACAGACAGTGAAGTTGCTAGAATGCTAAGGAATGCTTCACGTCCTCGCTGTCAATGGTTAGGGAGGCGAGGTAGCTAAATGGCGTAATTCAACGGCGCCGTCGAGACCTATCAAAATCGAAAGATAAAATAATTTCGAAAAGATAAGCTCGTATGGTAAAAACCATTTTAGCGGTGGGTTTGGCGTGTACGGTTTTTCAAAAATGTTAAAAAAAACAGTTACTTGGGCATTCTCGAGCGCGTCAGATATTCATACTACGTATGCCCCAAGTGCCTCTGATAACAACTGTATACTAATCTGCCGGTTTGCGTGGTGGGGGTAGGCATATAAAGTAGCCAAAAATGCAAAAAAAAAAAATTTACTCGAGCGCGTCAGATTTTCGGAAGGGTTGTTAAGTAGGCCCCAAGGAAGCTCCCTTTAAAAAAACTGACGATTTCGGCGTGACGATAAGTTACGATGAATTTTTGAAAATGCAAAAAAAAAAAGTTTTTTTGAAATACTCGAGCGCGTCAGATTTTCATAGGGGAGGTTTATCTCGGTATCCTGAAAGCATATTTTTTTAATCTGACAAAAATGTTGGTGGGTTCTCTTGATCTGACCGAAAAAGGTTTTTTGGTTTCTTTTTTTGTCAAAAAGTTTTAACTTTGGACAAAAATGTATAGAGACCTTTTCTGTATAAAATAAAATTACCTTTTTTGTTTATTTAAACTTTTTTTTTGTAAAATGTATCGTTCGTGACTTATATGCCGCAACGCGTTCTTAGGAAGACAAAATGGCTCCTCCACACTTCCGGTCATGCGGAAACCGGCGGATTTTGTATTTTTAGTAAGTTTTAGATTATATTCTTCTAAATAAAATAAAAAAAAATCGCGCTCGAGAATGCCGGATTAACGTTTTTTTTTTTACAAGTTCGCGACCCTATAACTCGGCGGCGTCAAGGGCTTATCGTCAGATTAGTTAAATTTAGTCTTTAAACACTAAAATCAACCCCCAATATCTTAATCTGACGCGCTCGAGTATTTCAGACTATCGATTTTTTTTTACTAATCTGATCGTCTATCTTAGGCGCGCGTCACTACATATAGAGCTAAATTCTTTACAAGGTTGTTCTATTAGGTCTAAGGTATCTCTCATATCTTAAACTGCCACGCTCGAGTATTGCCGAAAATTCCCCTCTTCGCCTCCCTAACTACAACAATTGTTCATAAAATAGTTTGAACTAGAGCCGCATGAGGCAAAATTTTCATTGATATTTCAGTTTTCTTCCAAATAATTTATTTCAAATGAGGGCAGAACTGTCCAGTGCTGCCACATGTTTTTTTTTTCAAATTTTTTTTTAACTAAAAATAACATGACACAAATGAGGCACAATCACCAGTTGTAAATAAAAGTCAATGTTATCACAAAACTACTTTATTACATGCATATTCTTAGCATAGAACCATAATTTAATTATACAGGTATCAAAAAACATGCCAAGAATCTAAATATAAAGTTAACATTTCATAATTTGATAGAAAAATAGACTATGAACGTCGAGCAACACAAAAAAGTTTATATAAAACCAAAAAGAAAATAACAATGTTATAATTTTCCTATTATATAAAAAACATAAGACTAGTTATTCTTATAAAAAAATAATTTATGATTTAATCTTTAAAACAACACAACCCAAAACTACATTATAACAAAAATGGAAATCTATATGTTATATAGAAAAGCGTATATTAAATATTAGTTAGCTGCATTTTGCGTTTTCATCATTTTTTTTTAAATAAAAGGTAGCAGAGATATTCCTTTCTCAAGTTACTACCTACTGTTATTATTTATTAAGTGCATTTATTTGTATTATATGTGCATACTTAAATATAATTATATTTTACGCAAACAGCATAATATATAAAACGTATCCTTTTATGAAAAATATTTGAATGTTTAGAAATTATTATCTACTAATATCATTATTTATTAAGACAAAAAACAAGTATAAGATGTTATAATAAGTTTTTATATTTTTTAAAACTTTATTGACCACAACATCTACATTGACAACAAGTTTGTAAGAGATTGACAGACATTGGCAGTGGTATTTCATATACATACATATTTTCTGGCCTGTTTCCCATAGGGATAGGCAGAGACTAAGGATCTCCACTTACTACGATTCTTGCAAACCTCTTTTGTTTCATCAACACTCAATACCTTCTCATGCATGCTCTCCGGTTATTGGTACTCCTAACATCACCTTTCTTCAGAGCATCTGCTATTTAGTTGCAGAATGTTCGTCGAGGTTGCATTTCATATGTATGTCGTATTTTGTCGTAATCTTTAACAAAGCCTCATATAGCTATTTATGTGATCTAGGAATTTCCTCTTTTCACGAATTCGATTATAAAAGATTTTTGCAATGTGTTTGTACTTTTTACGCTTCAAAACATAAATTTAACATGTTCTTAAAATATTAAATTAGTTAACAAATATTAAAATAACATCACTATACTAATCTCATAGTAAATTGACAACCATTACAAGATAAGAATATTTGTGATACTATTCTCAAATGTTGTGACATTTTTTGCACCTACATATATAAATAACTTCAAACATTTTCAAAATAATCCTTAAAAGTATACCTATATATAAGTATTATGGCACACGGTGAGGCTGATATTTGAATACCTACATACATAATATCATAAGTAATATTATCGAGTAAGTTAACTTAATATTTACTCTTCTCAATCTTTCGCACATTTGCTGGAAGAGTTTCACAACGTGGAAGGGATATATAATAAATAAATCTAACTACGGGCTATTCTAGATCAATTTAGCGTAATGAAATTATAATAATGTCGAAAAAAAAATGATTCATTTCCATACTTAAGTGTGCAATTTGTATGGGAATGTCGTTTTTCTGTTTTTTGTTATTATATTATAGAGATTTAGTAGTAAGTAGCCCGTGGTTCGATTTATTATGGGCATGTCCCTTCCACGTTGTATAAATATATGGAATAAGTTCGCCTTTTTATATTCACTTTTTCAAATTTGATATTTCTTATAGGTATACCTATGTTTGTGGTATAATGAAGTTATAACCGTAACAAAAGACCGGCCAAGTGCAAGCCGGACTCGCGCACGAAGGGTTCCGTACCATCTACAAAAATCACGCTTGTTGTACGTCATCTCCACTTAAATATTTATTTCATTTTGTTTTTAGTATTCGTTGTTATAGCGGCAACAGAAATACCTACATTATCTGTGAAAATATCAACTGTCTTGCTATATCGGTTGATAAGATGCAGCTAAGTGACAGACAGACCGACAAACAGTGGAGTCTTCGTTTTTTAATGTTATAGGGTTCCGTTTTTTTAACCTTTCTATACATTTTTACCCCTTGGGTGTGGAACCTTAAAAACAAACAATAACGATCTCAGTGGCAGGTACCTATCAAAACATACACGACAATGACACATAGGCATTTATTGAAATTTAACCTCAGATCAAACACAACAATAGAAGTTTATTTCAGCATATGCAAATTAACGTGTCGGCAACTTAACGTGAACATATGGCACTATAACAATAATTCGTAATC
The DNA here is from genome assembly GCA_963555685.1 of Acrobasis consociella. Classification (NCBI taxonomy): domain Eukaryota; kingdom Metazoa; phylum Arthropoda; class Insecta; order Lepidoptera; family Pyralidae; genus Acrobasis; species Acrobasis consociella. Next base: position 1,545,063 of record OY743111.1, on the reverse strand, counting down.
AAGGTGTCAAAGAGGGTAAATTTTAACAATAGGTCATTGAACTTGTGATAATTCGGGAAAAAAGAAATAAAAAATATTGAACTAAATTCAACATGGATGCACCCACAACACAGTTTAAAAAATACCGGAGGCGCCATCTTTCAGTTTCACTAACTTAATAAAAACTTTTTTAGATCGTAAGGCAAATTATTTAAAAAAATGGTATATGTGTTTTTTAGATACAGCGCATTTAAATTAAGCGTGACGTTACTATCAGCTACGATTTTTAACCACAGGTGACATAACAACCCACCCCACTCCGGAACTTCACTACTGGTAAACAAAAAATATGGGTCGTTCATCTTTGGATAATTTAGTTGACGGACTAAATAAACATTTTTAACCCAGTCCACATCTCCATTGTCGACATGTAAACTTGAATTTGAAACTAATTTACTCTTGTTAACTTTTACCCCCTTTTGATTTAATAACATTAATTCTTAAATAAAACATTTCTAAGGGCCTCGGCTCAATGACGCGGGCGCACGCGGCTGATTCAGTCTATCTCTGTCACAAACTCTACGTACGACGGTGACAATCATAATCCGCGACGGATTCTGCTATCTCTTTCGCACTTGGAGTTTGTAGCAGAGATAGACTTAAACCCGCCGCGTGCGCCCGCGTCCCTAAGCGGACAATCTAAAAGTTTTCCTACGTGTAGAAGACAATACCCCCGCGAGTTATCATGCTAAGCTTAAGAAATAAAAAGCGAGTAACGCTAGGACGTAAAACAGCGCGCTGCTGGCCAGTACAGCGCGCACGGTGGCGCGCTGCGCGGCGTACGGGGTCCTACCGGAGCTGCGGCGGCGCGGGGACCGAGAACTACGAGAACCTACAGAACTCCTACGTTTCCGCCCTAACAACGGCGCGTGCGCACCGTTATTATACCTCTCCGTATTCAAAACTTTTCGCTCCAACCGCCCGCTCGATTCGATTATCTTTTCTTTTTGCAGTTTTTGTGACGTCACGCTACCTGCTCTTTCGCGTATCGAACTGACGTCCGACTTGTCGTCGATGTCGACGTAGTAATCTAGTGCAAACTGCGGTTTCGGCGCGTCGGTAGACAGTATAGAGGTTAGAGATAAGCGGCTGAGCGATTCGCAGCGTTTTAGAGATGTCCGCGGCGGATCCTTGGCGAACGCGAAGGGAGCGAAACCGTTTCGTGGGCGACGATACTCGAGCGGTCGCCGGCAAGCATCTCGGAGCTCCAATTCACGCGTTTCAAACCTCGCGTCCGAGGATATAACGAATAACCGCGGTATATCTCTCCGAGCGCGACGTAAGGGCGCGTATCGCGGCGGAGGGTACAGAATCCGCGCCCCCGCCCCCTGCAGCAACCCCGCGCCGATCGCGAGCCTCGGCGCCGCGCTGCGCAACGGAATGACGTGATTGGTGGTTTTAAAGCGGAACGCGTCGGGGTTATTGACGGTCGAGAGCAATTTCCGCGGGGGAACGGGGCGCGCGTGAAGCGGCAGCCCGTACTTGAAATAGCGGTCGCTGTACACGACGGTCGCCAGGGCGCCGCTGCGGCCCTGCAGGAGGTTGTATATGGTGCGGGAGAGCCGCTCGGGGGCGGGCCTGCGGCGGAGCAGGCGCGCGAGCGCGGGGAAGCGCGGGGCGCGGCGGGGGAGGCGCTCGTAGGGCTCGCAGTACAGGCGGCGCGGGGACGGCGCGCGGCGCGCGTGGCGCAGGCGGCGCGGCCGCGCGCGTCAGTCGCCCAGCGGCCGCGCGCGCCGCGACACCGCCAGCTCGTGCAGCACCTCCAGCACCAGCGCGGAGCTCCACGCCTGACAACGATCATATTTGTTCACAATATACTCTTATACATTAAAAGTATTAAAATAATATCAATAGTAAACATACTGCAGACTTCAAAATATTACCAAAATTAGAAGCATGTTACTACAACGCACAATTAAAACTCCCTATCGACCCCTAAATGAGTTCGATAAGTAGAGATAAAAGATTTACAATACGGACTCCTATAAAAGATGTACACAACAGTATCAAAATAAATACCATAAGCACTATATAACTCACCTCTGTGCGATAACAATCAGCGCAATAGGCGTCATTGGCGTTAGTTAGCTCCTATAGGCCGCAACACGGCGCCGAGCGGATCTCAATATATTACGATGTGTAATGCAGACTCCTTAATCTCACCAAAATTAGAAGCCTAGGTAGGGACACAACATAAAAGTATAACTCACCTGTGTGCGACAGACATCAACGCAAAAAGCGCGCGTTAGTCAGCTCCGGCAGGCCGCGTCACGGCTATAGATGTGAAGGCGGTTGTTATCGTAGTAAGCCAGCGGGTAACCAGCCGCTTTTTTCGCTGACTACGGATAACAACCATAAACAGCGGCTGTCTACGGTTGACATGTCTTATGTTTTTTATTGAATCCGTTTTATGTCCTAAGTGATTATTTTTGTTTATTTGTCTACTTATTTTATTCGTAAATTCAGAATTAATAATTTAAATAGGCGCTCTTTCCTATTTCATAGTTGTGTCGATGTTATTTTAAAATATTTAACTTTTGAAATTAATGTTTTATCTTACTCGGATTGATCACATAATACGAAAAACACGAAACACAAAACGGACGGTAGTTTCACATGTGTAGGTACCTACGACGTCCGTTTTGTGTTTTTGGTAAAGAGAAAAAAGCCGTTTTCAGCCATTTAAAACATTTTTTGCGCAACGCGACATGGTGCTGTTTGTTTCGGTATAATACCTACTCTATCTAGCGCTCGAGTGGAGACGGAGATCACGCAGGGTATGAGTATACCTAACCTATCTCTTGCGATGTAGGCAAAGAGGAACGCTTTGCATTAACCTATTTATTAAGTACGATTGTACAATAATAATAAAGTGACGAATCGGAGTTTCATACCTACAGATTAAATATCTATTAGGTATGTACGGTATAAATAAGTAGGTAGGTTTAGTTTACAAACATTAGTTTATTATCTGTCGTGTTAAAGGACATTCCAAAATAATTCATAATATTGAACATTTTATATTTTAAACCATGACAGAGTAGGTAATTCATTTAGTAAAAATACCTATTTGTATATATCGGCTCGTATATTATAACAAAATCGACTTAGGATCTGTAAAAATTATAAGACCTTTTGGTATTGAGTCGGATAAGCAGCCGGTTGTCAACCGCTGTTCATACGTTATTATCCGCTGCTTTGGATAACTATCCGATAACAACCGCTGTTTTACAACTATAGTCACGGCAACGAACGGATCTCAGTGTACTACGATATGTAATGCAGACTCCCTAATCTTACAAAAATGAGGAGCATAAGTCGGGACACAACATAAAAGTATAACCCATCTGTGAGCGACATGAATCAGCGCAATAAGCGCCATTAGCGTTAGTCAGCTCCAGCAGGCCGCGCCGCGGCAACGAACGGATCTCAGTGTACTACGATATGTAATGCAGACTCCCTAATCTTACCAAAATGAGGAGCAAAAGTCGGGACACAACATAAAAGTATAACCCATCTGTGAGCGACATGAATCAGCGCAATAAGCGCCATTAGCGTTAGTCAGCTCCGGCAGGCCGCGCCGCGGCAACGAACGGATCTCAGTGTACTACGATATGTAATGCAGACTCCCTAATCTTACCAAAATGAGGAGCATAAGTCGGGACACAACATAAAAGTATAACCCATCTGTAAGCGACATGAATCAGCGCAATAAGCGCCATTAGCGTTAGTCAGCTCCGGCAGGATGCGCCACGGCAACGAACGGATCTCAGTGTACTACGATATGCAATGCAGACTCCCTAATCTTACCAAAATGAGGAGCATAAGTCGGGACACAACATAAAAGTATAACCCATCTGTAAGCGACATGAATCAGCGCAATAAGCGCCATTAGCGTTAGTCAGCTCCGGCAGGCCGCGCCACGGCAACGAACGGATCTCAGTGTACTACGATATGTAATGCAGACTCCCTAATCTCCCCAAAATGAGGAGTATAAGTAGAGACAAAATATCAAAGTATAACTCACCTGTGAGCGACATGAATCAGCGCAATAAGTGCCATTAGCGTTAGTCAGCTCCGGCAGGCCGCGCCACGGCGACGTTCGGATCTCCGCGCACAGCGGGCCCAGCGCGGCGTACACGGCGGCCACGGTGCGCGCGTAGCGGCCCACATCGTGCGCGAAGTTGAGGCGCGCGCGCAGGTAGAAGCCGATGGGCCACACCCATTCGGGGCCCTGGTAGATATATGTTAAGTTAATAGGTATGGAGTTTAGATTCTTTGTTATATTAAAATTAAAGTGTGATATTATGAATATTGTTGACCGATTACCGATCACATCGATTAAAACTTGTTCGATCCTTCCGACTATTACACAGTAAACTGTCGGCCCTTCCGACAGTTAACTATTTCATCATAATTCTGAATTTGTTACGCATTCCGGGTTCAAGATTTACACCAAGAGAAAACAATTTATTGTCAAGCATTAAACACCGAGAAACCAGTTTTAAATCTTCTTCATGCCGAGCAGATAAGCGAGAAACACGTTCAAACTTTTCCACGACAAGCAGACAAGCGAGAAACACTGAGAAATCACTTTAAAATTAGAGAAAAAGAGCAATACCTGATGATAATTGAACCCATGTGCCACATTGGGGTCGTCGCTGTTGTTGGAGTTGTCATAGTCGCCGCGGTACGCCCAGTCTTCAGGGTCGAGGGTTTTCACGCCGAGCGGACCCAGCAACAATTTCTCGACCATATCCAACGCAGCCCAAGCCCTGTTCAAATAAACAGTCATTAACACGGCCAGTGGTTTTCTATGCAAATATAACGCGCGTATCGCTCAGAATTTTGCCCTGGGACAATGTAATTTTTTTTTCGTATTCACTTTTTCTTCCTTCTTACATGTTTCTCCCACGTCACTTTTAGTATGATGGTGGGCGTGAAGGTAGAAAAAGGAATGAAAAGTGGCGGGTTGCTTAGCTAACGCGATGGCCTTTTAACATGCTTCGCAGTTTCGCCCATTCCTTTGTTCAACTAATCGATCTGCGCGGAAACACAGGCTGCTGGTACATTCGTAGTTTTTCGTAACAAGATGGAAGAATAGACTATTCTTACCTTTTCGGGTCAAACAGCTCCGGCGCAACAGCCATAGCGATAGGGAAGTTGCACCTCAGCTGGTAGTCGGCCCAGGGTCTGCTGGCGCCGTGGGTGTCCTTGTAGATGCTGCGGCGGTGCACGAGGTCGGGCCGCAGGTCCTGCGCGGACGGCGCGGCGGGGACCCAGAAGTAGCGCTCGAAGTTGCTGCGGATCTTCTCGGCCCACTGCGCGTACGTCCACGAGGTTAGGCTGCCGTCCCTGAAACAACATTTTATATTTGAAATACTTAATTCTGTACCATTATCTAAAAAAAACACGTTTGTTGTACGGGCGCAAAACTTAAATATTTATTTTATTCTGTTTTTAGTACTTGTTGTTACATTGGCAATAGAAATGCATCATCTGTGGAAATTACAACTGTCCAGCTATTACGGTCAATGAGATACAATCTGGTGACAGACAGACGGACAGTAGAGACTTAGTAATGTGTTCCCACATGAAATTTATAAAGGTCATAGAGCAAGTTATTCGTATCAGAAGTGAAAGAGGAATGAGTCAGAATGATTAGCAAGGAATGTGTCCGATATTTAAAAACTTAATTTAGAAAAAAAATTTGAAGATAATGACGTGATGAAAAGGAGGATATAAAGGATGGAGCTTATTCAACAGTGTTACAGTAATACCGTCCCGTTTTTACCCTTTCAGTATGGAACCCTACAAAGTAAAAAAAACTGGTGGTTGTGACAGTCGCCGTACCTGTGCCTCCTGACGTCGCCGGGGTAGGGGTACACAAACGCCATACCTGTGCCTCCGGACGACGCCGGGGTAGGGGTACACAAACGCCATACCTGTGCCTCCTGACGATGCCGGGGTAGGGGTACACAAACGCCATACCTGTGCCTCCGGACGACGTCGGGGTAGGGGTACACAAACGCTATACCTGTGCCTCCTGACGATGCCGGGGTAGGGGTACACAAACGCCATACCTGTGCCTCCGGACGACGCCGGGGCAGATGTACACAAACGCCATACCTGTGCCTCCTGACGACGCCGGGGTAGGGGTACCGCTTGTGCTGGTGTTGCGCGGCCAGCCACGCCGCCGTTGAGTACGCGAGCCCCACCAGCTCCACGGCCGAGCCGTCGCGGGGCGTCGCCGGCTTGCCTGCGGACAATTAGCCATGTCAGTCAAGGCCCGGGAAATTAGCCGACGAGATTAGCTTATATCAATAAAGGTCAAATCTTGGTTAAGTAGCGGACCCTGGGCCACAGGTATGGCATTGAAACGGCGTAACATATATACCTAGTACTACTACAAATGGAACAATATATCTGTGCACACATCATATGTGTGAGTGAATCAGGGTCGCTACCACAGAATTTGTTGCTTTGCTTACCGGTTTTCATCACTCGGAAATCTATAAAATTTTTGTTCTTTATTGTTTTCCATGGATAAAAAATGATAATATGCGTAGTTTCTCGCCATGATGATTCAATAATCCCAGCGTAACGTCAACGTGCGACTAGCAACAACCCTGTTTTACAAGCTTTTACAACACTCAATCTTGTGTCGCGACAAACTTGTGTCGCGAGCCGGTGCGGTGTACGGTGGTCACATTCGCCCTGATGAAGACCTCCGGATGAGGTCGAAACATGTTTAGCGTTAACCGGGATTTCGTCTGTCGGCATTGAGTGGTAGACTCAGCTGACTCTATACGTGAGTAACCCGTTTACTAAATTTATTAATATTTAAGAGCTGTTTAACATGCGGTTGCTTTGGTTCATCTAAACTGTTTTTATCAGACAATTATTTTTCGGAGTAACTCCCATATTCATAAAAGTTATCAAACTTTTGCTAAACTTCTTTTAGTTAAAACAATTTTGTCTCATAAATTTTGAAAAGAGGGAAAAGGACAACACATGTTTTAACTAAATTAGGTGCAAACGGTTGTAAATTTGTATTAATATGAGGGTAGTATGAAAATTATTATCATAGTAGAACATCATAGTAATCATTAGTAGAACATTTTGTTGGAAAAGCGTTCTAAGGTTCCAGGTGTCACCTCTGGTGCCGGCGGGCTCGGAGGAGCCCATCTTGTCCATCCAGGTGCCGCAGTTGGCGTCGTTCCCGCCGAACGGGAACCCCGTCTCGGGGTCCACGCCGATCTGCACGTTGAACCCTTTGTCCGACATGTGCGCGTCGATCGCGCGGCCCGCGTTGCGCTCGCGGAAAACTAGGCCCTGGGTTAAAGTTAATAGAGCACATTTTTGAATGAATCATTTTAATGTGCTGTATAACCATCTGCTATTTATTTTTTTATAAAGCAAACTCGAAATCGCAGATAATAAGGAAGTTTCCAACAACTCAACTCAGATATTATCTAAACGTCAAAACAAACATTTTCTTTGGGGAATTGTAAGAAATAAAAACCAATGACGTCATAATTTATTGGAGTCAAATAACGCTCTTAATATCAGTTTATCTGCAATAATAAATTTAAAATCACGTTGAAATGGCTATGATCATGACAAGCGACATTATTTTGTGGCGATTTATTTTCTTAACAGTACCAAATAATTTATTTTTAACCCAGGACAGTACCAAATTCAGGGAGTGACACTGGGTATACAAAGACGTCGGGTTTCTTGTTTTTTTTTTATTACTTGTTTACTCTAAGTCAAGGCAAGTTGGAAAATGGCCTTTTTAAAATTTTCCTAGGTCTTGGAAGTTTGTCTATATTTGAATTTGCTATAAAATATAGTATCTATGTTGATTTAGTATCCTCAAACTAGCACGTCTCAAACTTACTTTGGGGCTAGCTCAATCAGTGTAAGTTGTCCCTATATATTTATTTAATTCTTAGGCAAGTTACCTGGAAGTGAACATCCAAGGCCTCCTGCATGACGTCATGTAAGGGCTGGTCGGCGGCGCCGGGCGGCGCGGGCTCGCTATCATCCTTGGGGAACAGCCGGGACACGGGCTCCGACAGCAGGGCGTAGCCTTGAGGCGCGGAGTTGCAGTACTGGGGGAAGAACGAATTAAAATTTGTATAATTTTTCAAAACTAAAAAACGACTTCACCTAGGCTTCTCCTCAGAAGTGCACTGTTGCAAACTGAGGAATTTTGAAAATTGGTCCACAATTTAGGAAGAAATCGGTGAACATACATAAAAAATGTATAGTCGAACATAGAACTTCCTCCTTTTTTGAAGAAGGTTAAAAATTGGTGTCCGACAGAAAAGAAATTGGTATCTATCGATTTATTCCGAGGTAACTGCTTATAGCTAAAACGCGTTAAAACAGTGGAGGAAAATTCCAATAAATTGTTTTTATAGTGTATGTACAATACGTCACCTAGCGGCGGCTAATCAAATCATTTATTGACAGGGGTGCTCTATAGAACCAAGTATGATAGGTACATAATACAATGCTTGCCATATAGATGGCGCTTGTGTTTAACAAAGGTAAACAAATAGGTTAGTTAACTTCGCCATGTTGCGTTGTTGATCTGTATGTAATCAAATCTTGCAGTTTTGACCCGGTTTCCAATTGAGCTGAAATTTCGCACGCGTACGTATATCGCGTGACAATCCAATATTATAATGACAGCTGATCTCATGATGGAGTCGAGAGGTAGCCATAGGAACTCTGCAATGAAATGACGCAACCCCGCCGAGTTTGGGCTCGTTTGATTCGTCTTGAGTAGCACTTGTAAACTTTTAAGTTCATTGTTCATTGTTTTAAGTAAAAGATTGTATATTAAAAAAAACTATTTTATAATTTAAAAAAAAATTGTTTTTTTATAATTTTGTAAATTGTTTTTGCATATGTTACCTCCTTGATGCTGTGCAGCCACCACCACACGGCGTCCCTGCAGTTGTACCGGGCGCGCTGCCCGCCGTCCAGCAGGTTGGGGATCAGCCCGTGCCGCAGGCATGCGCCGAAACCTAAGATGTGGAAGCGGGCGTCCTGCAAGCATACACAAATATAACAATGAGAATATCATAGCCGACATTAAAATATTGGCGTGTGATGAGTCTTAACCGGAAACATCGAGCATCTCAGGCATACGCTCTCCTAAATGAGCTATCGACAAGATAGTCAAACTTGTGATATTACCTTTACTACCGTTATTCCCCGTCCGTACCGTCCCAACTTAACTTCGTTCCAAAATTAATTCGCGGCATCGACATACTATATACTTAGATGAGCTGTCTGGAACATTCACCGTGTACAAATTTTTGTTATTTACACCTATCGCGTAGCAGCGCGGAGTCATTTTTAAGCCATCAAAATTGCAGCTTTAGATTTGCTATGACCACCTAATCGTTATATATAACGGCGGAAATTTTATCAATCGTATTTACAGAGAAATGCTGCAACAATGCAAATAATGTGACGTTGCAACGTGGTGCTAACTCAGGCGATACACTCACTTGGTACCGCTGCGTGAGCAGGAACATTCCTTTGAGAGCGATGAAGGTGTCGCGTCCCCAGCAGCGCATGTAGCCGACGGTGAAGTGCGGCAACCCCGCGGACAGCGTGACGTTGCAGCGCGGCCGCGGCGGCGGCAGCGCGGGCGACGCGGCCGGCAGGCTGGCCGAGGGCACGCAGGCCGCGAGCTGCACGCTGGTGAGCGCCAGCGCGCGGGAGAACGAGCCGCCGCGCCCGGGGGTACCTGCAACCATACACCTACAATATTGTATACTGCGTAACAATTAAAAAACCCCACTTTTAAATTATTTCATATGTAAACGCCATCTAGTGATGGGCGGAAAAACTAAATAGTAAATGAATCCGTATCACCAAAGTAACGAATCCGTGGCGTCATCTACTATTTGACAGGAAAAAAAGGAGGAAACAGTGGAAGCCTAGGAAACGATTTTTTGTGGATTGACACGAGATGCCGCTGAATAGGAATGACTGGAAATAGATAGAAGAGAAGAGATATCTTTGCCCCATAACCAGAGGAACAATACCAATTTAAAAATATAAGAAACAAATAATATATAGGTAAAACATCTCTTACCAAGTTTATTCAAAGCCGCACGGGATATCTCCGCATGCAGCGCCGTCAACAACGCGTCCGCATACGCCGGCACCAGGAAGCGCGGAAGTTCCGTCAATGGACGCAGAATTTCGCGCATGCGCCCCGCGACGCCGGCCAATCGCGGCTCGCGCTCCAGCCGCCGCCACTGGTACTCCAGCAGCCAGTCGCCGGCGCGCAGGTTGTCGCATAGAGGGTGGCCGAGGTCGTCGGTTGGTCGCACTTCTGATAATAGGGACGCGACGCCCTGAAAGCAACCATTTTACGTGATAAAAATAGATTTGGGGGAAGTCCCCCAGACTCCCCCCTTTCCCAAGTAACTAAGTGAAGTCTGAGGACGGAGTCCGAGCTACCCCACGAGGCTGCAGGCTGAGCAACTCCCATCGAAGGATGCATAGGTATAACCATCTAGTACAGTAACCTTAGTGTAGAGGGGGCTAAGAGGTTCATGCCCCACAAATCACCTTAATCTTTTGAGTGTCATTGACCGCTTTAATCGCAAAACGGTCGCGTGGCTGAGACGCCATTTCAAACTAAAGTTTCTACTAGGTTTGGCGTCGGGGGTAAGGTAACGTAAACAAACGCTGGCGTGCAAAAGATTAAGCTCCCATAAACTACTGCATTACTTGTAAGCCGGCGTACGGCGCAGACCCCGCATCTTCTGCGTCGCAGCGGTACAGCAGTGTGTTGAAGTAAGCTAGATACAGTTAAGACAGACTTAAAAAAGACCATGTGACCGCGTTTTGTTATATTTCTTTGGGTATAGTGTAGAGGGGGGTAAGTGGTTCAAGCCCCCCGAATCACCCCCCTCAAACTACTGCATTACCTGCAAGCCGGCGTACGGGACAGGCCCCAGCCCCGGCACATCATACACCCCTCCAGCACCCGACTCCTTCTCCTCCGCGTCACATCGGTACAGCAGTGTGTTGACTGTTGAAGTCAACTAGGTCTAGTTCGGATAGATTTAAAGAGAGCCCTATAGAGTTTTGTTCTTTTATATTTCACTTTTGTTGCCCGAAAAGGTCTGGGTGTAGTGTACCTATAGAGGGGGGAAGTGGTTTAAGCTCCCCGAATCACTTAAGCCCCCTCAAATCACTGTATATTACCTGTAAGCCAGCGTACGGGGCAGGCCCCAGCCCCGGCACATCATACACCCCTCCAGCACCCGACTCCTTCTCCTCCGCGTCACATCGGTACAGCAGAGTGTTGAAGTCAGCTAGGTCCAGCTCGGAAAGACTGGAAGACAGCCCCAGCGGGTCGGGTCGCGCGGCGTGGATGAGGTCCAGTTGGCGCGCCAGTGTGGCGAGAGCTGTCTGTTGGACGAAATAAAACCATTTAATGCAAAATTTTATAAAAAAGGCAAATAGATAAAAGTAATATATATCGTCCCACTGCTGGGCAATGACCTCTCTAATTATTAGGTAGAAATAATCTACTAAAAAGTTCTTGACTACACAAAGACGTATTTAGCGTAAACATATTGAGTCATGATAAAGAAAGTGGCCGTGTGGTTTCCGGCAGAGCAGAATAAGGCCGCTCCAAGTCTTCCCGTGGATGTCGTAGAAGGCGACTTAGGAAATACAATCTAAACAAAGCTTAGAAACATCAATGAGACCTCTCTAACCCGTCTAGCCAACGAGTAGAGTGTAGGCTAAGTCCTCTGGCTGCTCTGGTCAAGTATGGCTCTAGTAGTACATAGAACGTCGTACTAATAAAGAGGAGACAAAAAGACCTGATGACGATGAAAGAAAGTATCATATCTTATTGACCGAGCGAGCGAACCAAGCAGCGAGCAAAGCAGCTCCGTTTGAGTTTCGTCGGATGTCAAGATAGCCGGCTGTTCTCGCCTACATCACACAATCGCATTTTCAACCGATTCTCATCTTGAATATTTATGACCCTCGTCTTCGGCTCGCGCAAATTTCTACTCTCTGTTAACTTTTACCTTATGCTGCTGCCTCGGCGACACTCGCACGCAGAGCACGGTGCCGGGCCGCAGCGGCTTGAACTCCAGCACGGTGTGCGCTCCATCGCGGCGCGAGTGCGAGAACACGCGCGACTGCTCCAGCGGCACGCAGCGACGGATGTTGCACGCGTACTCCGAGAGCCCATTGATGATGCGCTGGTGGCGGGTGAAGGAAGACGGCGGCTGGAGTGGGCGACCGGTGTTTCTGTCGAACAAATTAATCCTATTACCGTATTTTACTTAATCATTTTTATTATTCATATTAATAAGTAACATAATCCGAAACCAAAAACAATTTTTAAGCTATTGCATAGCTTTTATCGCGGGCTTTGAGCGCGGCGACCGAATCAAGAAATTCCGTAATGAAAATAAAACCTAACACCCCCACTCCGCCTACCATGTAGGCTTAATGCAGTAATTTTACCGCGGCAGGCCCCGAGTGCCACACTTTTTTTTTTTAATTTGCTTAAAATAAATATTTAATTTAGCTTTAAAAATTGATGTAAGGCGAAACTGTCAAGTAACAGAAAAAGATGCACGTACAGCGTCTGACGTCACTGCTTTTAGGTCTTGCTTGTTTCTTGGTGAAAGTTGTTTAGTATCATCAACTGAATTCACCCTTAAAATAGTTTCAGTATATTTTGCAACACATACACTCGAAAAACATAGCCCTCCTAGCGCAGTCGGGTAGTCGGCTGGTACTCACTTGTGGTCGACGTGCGTGAGGTCCGCCTCGAGCACGATCTCGTCGAGCTCGCCCTCGAACCGCAGCGGCTTGACGTACCGCCCGCCGGACGCCGGGTCGGGTGCGCTGAACGCGGTGAATGCTACTAAGATCACTGACTGGAAACATACAAATAATGTACAGTGTACTACTTTTCATATAAATAGGTAGATAGATTCTGCGACCAAATTGCAGACGTTCTAAAAAAGGGAGAGGTAAAAAGTACCCGTAACCGAAGGGCATGTATAAAGAGATCGATGAGTTTAGATGAAGCAAAAGAGGTTTGTTAGGATCGTAGCAAGTGGAGGTCCATAGTCTCTGCCTACCCCTGCGGGAAACAGGCGTGATATTATGTATGTATGTATGTATACCAAAAGAATAACAAACAAATCATTTTAGATTAAATGAGTACAATGGGCGGTCTTATCGTATAAAGCGATCTCTTCCAGACATAATAAGATATAAATACGATACAAAACAAGATCACAAAATTTATATGAGTGTTACATACAGAAAGGAATCTCCTAAGGTTGAGGTATTAAATATGACTTATTTGAAATGCAATAAATATTTTTAAAGCATATACAACACTTTCTGTGTCACTTTTTGCTGTGCAGTCGTATGTGCTGCCATCTCTGTGAGAGCAACTGGTACTAGTTTTACCAACTTACGAGCCCTCCAATATTCTCTGTGGCGTCGGTTATCTCATGGTAGAATAAAACAAGGTATTCTCTTCCCGAGATGGAACTTGACTACGTCACGAAAGTGTTGCCACTGGTTGTTCTTTTCAGTAAATTTAAGGACTTTCTCAATTAGTTCACGAATATTAAAAATAAATATTAAGTAACTTAGCTATTTAGTATCTCGCGATTCTCGCGTGATTCATCAATTCAATATTTTATAAATTGATATACTGGATTATTAATTCGAAATTGGTTTAAAAAGTTCAAAAATGCATTACGCTCGGGTAATTAAATTTCACACAGCGGCAGCACATCAAACTGATGACGTAGTCAAGTTCCACCTACGTCATCAGCTGTCACGGGAAGAGAATACCTTGTTTTATTCTACCATGGGTTATCTGTTGCGACTTGCGTTAGTATTAATCTTTGGTACTTTAAACAAAACTGACCTTTCGAGACCTAGGTTCGTGTCTAGTAACGGCGACCACGTCAGCGTCCATTTGGTCCACGTACACCTACAACAAAATTGTTAATACATTCAGGTGTTACTTTGCGGAAATCAAAGTTACATTCTGAGTGATTTGAATTACTTTGTGTGATTCCGCCACCAGTTCATGCAAACTATTGCCGGCCGGCAACTAACTGGTGACGAAATCACAAAAAGTAATTCAAATCACATCAAAATACTTTTTAACCAACTTCAAAAATAAGGTAGTTATCAATTAAATTTATGTTTTTTAAATTACTCCGATTACTCGACGACTTTAATGTATATTCTTAAATTTATTAGGCTTAATTTGGATTAACCTTTTTTCAATTTAAAAGGCATACGCCTGGCTTAATTTGGATAAACCTCTTTTTATTTGAAAAGGCATACTTGTAAGGTGGTCCCATAGACATTGTATCAAAATCGGTCGTGTAGTTTGGAGTCGAAGTCGGTTTTTAGTTTAGAAAATTATATCACTCGAAATTTTTTGTGAGGACCTGGAACCTTAATTTTTTGCATTAAGGATCATTTTGCTTTAAATCTGCATCTTCTTTAAGGACCTTACTATCACCAACTCAAAATGCAAATGCAGCTACGATACATATAAAAGTATAATTTGCAACCGTTGAACCTTACTCCAATACAATAAGGATCATTTTACCATCTTCTTACCTCAGAGTACCCTGCTTTCGCCAACTCAGAGTGCAATTCGTTGAGGGCTCTCTTGGCAGCAATGATACCAGTGTTCGAGTTAACTTTGATGTCATCGCCTTCAGATTCACCCCACTCTGCGTAAAGACGGTTTTCGTCTACCACGTGGATCTGTAATAAAACCGAATCGGATTTGAAAATATGCCTTAATACCGTAGCAAAGAGTTTATTTTAACTCGCAACATTAAAATTCTCTGGACTTAAAAGAACTTTAGATACAAGTTAAAATAAACCTTATATCAAACACACAAAGACGCTATTCCATTGCGTTAATGCAAGAATTCATTTGTTTATTGTGATAAAAATGATTTTGATTCATGTTGAAGGGATTGATATGAATTATGAGAAAGTACTATGTGAGTTGGGTTTTAGACGTTCTAGGTCAAGGTCATCAGTAATCTAAATGCAAATTCAAGAATTGAAGGTCAAATACATCAGAAACAAAAGTCATATTATGTCAAATACCTCAAGCCATTTTAAGATTTAGAATATACAAGTAGTGTAGATTTGCCACCGTAACAAACATGTGTATAGGGAATACAAATGTTTGTTACTTATGAGATGTAATACAGGCTAATAACTTTATAGTTTCATGGCGCTCTTAATTTCTGCATTATTTAATCTAAAATCATGTTGAAAACGGATATGATCAATGACAAGTGACATTATTTTGTGACTTTTTTTATCTTGACAGTACCAAATCATTTATTTTTGACCCAGGAAAGTACCCAAATTCAAATTTGAAAAATGACGTCATATCATTTACTTGCAGCTAAGTTTATTGCCGCTTCCTAAGCGCTAGTGCAGAAGTAGCCTAAACAGCACTGCAGCATGAAGGCGTCAACTTACAATTACAACTATTGACAAGTATTTAAGGTCTAATAAAATATACTGAAAATATTTTAAGGGGTAATTCAGTCCGTGATATTGAACAACTTTCCCCAAGAAACGTGTGTCATTATCATCATCATAAGACCTTTTTTGTTTCTGCTGCAGGAGCACGACCCTCTCTGTACTACCAAAGACATACTTGGCCAGAGCAGCCAGAGGAATCTTATACCTTTAAACGAGCAATTCTTGTATGTATATATATTTATTTATAAATTTCTGTGATCTCGAAAACGGCTCTAACGATTTCGAGATCACAGATCGAGAAAATTTGTATATGGGGGTTTTCGGGGGTAAACTATCGATCTAGATTAGTTTTATGTTTGGGAAAACGCGTGTTTTCGAGTTTTCATGCGTTTTTCTTTCCACGCAGAATATGGTCGCTAATTTCGGCGCGCCTGCCGCCATCGGCTTAGCTCAGTGGTTAAGGATGCTGACCGCTAGAAAGAGTGTTACGGGTTCGAATCCCACTCGGTGACTTACTTTTGTTTTTTTTTTTATGTTCAAGTTTATATAAAAAAAAATATTTTGTACTGTTTTTAGACAAGTTTAAAAAAATAGTTAATGTTTGAGATGTAACCGACCGAGCAAAGCTCGCTCACCCAGGTACTGTAAATTTAAAAATGTATGTCGAAATATGAAAAATAATTTTCATACAAACTCGGATCAGCTGATCGGTCACTTGTATGGGAGGCCAATAATTACTTTTCATATGTCGATATGTGTTCCTTGGAGAAAGTTGTTCAGTATCATGGACTGAATTCACCCTTCAAATAGTTTCAGTATATTTTGTTAGACCTTATAATGTTAAGATAAGATAAAATTTCTTTATTGCACCAACTAAGTATCACAATAAGCAAAAGTACATCTGAAATATAGTAGGTACAAAGGCGGACTTATCACTATAGTGATTTCTTCCAGCCAACCTTTGCGTAAAGAAGACTATAAAATATGAGGGCGAGGTTTAGTATGCTAAGGGTAAATTTCCTCGCAGGTACCTCAGCATAGGAAATCTCATTTTGTACATCTGTCCCGATGTGCAATCTGGCGAATGGTCATGGCAGGAGCGCAACAGTCGCTAAGATATCCATGGCAAGTCTGATGGATTGTCCTTCCCGTGGTTGCCGCCTGTTCTTGGTCTGGTTCCCTAAGAAACAGATATAACAGAAACCATCCGACGCACTCCACACTCCCCGCACCACACAACCCAAATCCCCATCCAAACTAATCCCCATTCCAATCCCTTCCAAAATCTCAGCTGCAGGTCGCTGTGGACAAGATACTGCGGGCCGGACGACACTAAGATATGTGACGTCGGGTGGGGGCGGGGTGTTCACCCACGTGTTTGTGCCGTGCGTGGGGACCCGTAATGGTCGAGAAGGGGATCCTGGAAGTTGAGCTGAGGTGGGGTAGGGTGGACTTATAAACCCCACTGACGCAACACGCTTCTTTGGCCCTGGATTGATCTAACACGGGCGGCTCTTACCTAGCTAGTAAGGGTCAATCGGCTGCGATGTCCAGTCAGATGGCCATCATGCGAGTTTCCTGGGCTGGCAGGCTGGCAGTCGGTGGTGCTCGGTACCATGGTTTACGTTTTGGGCTATGGTACTCTAGCGCTATTTAGACTCGTACGGTCGGCCTACTCGGAGAGCTATACCCCAATGGTAACACTGGCGCAACACTCGGTTGCGTCCCCAGTTTGAGGACTCCGTGGCGGGTGGTGAACCTGCGGGGTGAAACACATACACACTGGATACATGGATACCCAAAACCAAAAACACCCCACACACACCTCCTAACCCTCGGGTGCGGAGACAAAAAACACAGATGCAACCGCCGGCGCATCTGTACACGACAGGCAAATGGACACTCCGAAACGGAGTGCCCTACTGGAGACCTGGCAGGAGGTGACTCGTCGCAAGGGGAAGGGCAACCGGAACCAAGCGAAGCATTCATCTCCAGCATTGGTCCAGAACACGGTTAGGCGTTCGAATAGGTATGGCAAAAGACCAAGTAGTACAAAGGTCGCCAAACATAACGTCCTACACCCGTCACACTCCCGCGAACATAGGACGCTGGACAATACACGACCGTCCACCTCCTCGGAGGAAAAAGGTCGTTCCAAACTCGAAACCCCGCAAGGGGGATCGAAACTTCCTTCCACAGGAAAAAAACAGCTGCAAAAACAGCGGCCCCCCCAGAAGCAGCAGCCCGAAACAAGGCAGCAGCCGAGGGAGCGGCAGCAGGAGCAGCAGCAACAGCCCCCTCCAACAACCAAACGGGCGCGCCTCGACGACACCATCTCACCAAGGGGTGAGACGAAGAAGGTGAAACTCGATGGTGCGGCTGTGAAGAGCGGGACTACATACGCCGGTGCGGTAGCTACCGATCTGGACATGGCCGTCACGACGGTGGACAGATCAGACCTACAGCCTGAAGAATTGGGTAAGATTCAGGAGAAGATCGAGGACTTACTCATGAACCAGGTTCTTGACCTGGATGCTGAAGTCATCCCTGTGTTTGGGGGTAAGCCTGTCATCGCTGAGGGCGTGCTTAAGCTCAAATGCAGGGACGAGGCGACAAAGTCCTGGCTCAAGAAGGTGGTGTCTGGATTTCCCCCGGCCTCCAATAACCAACCGCTTACGGTGATGGCCCAAAAGGACCTACCGAAGAGGACTAAATGTGGATTGTTCCTTCCCGCAAGGAAGGGTACAATACATCAACTCCACACCATGCTCCACCGCATGAATCCGTGGGCTGGCGTGGATAGATGGAACTTATACAGTCCCATACACCAAGAGGATGGTATCTACGTCCTGGTAGGCGTACCGGACGAGCTTCTGCCCACCATTGTGGAACATGAACGCTGCCTGGCATTCTCCCTTGGGTCGGTGTATCTACAGATACCCACCAAGGGTAGTGACAAGGACCAGGTGGAAAACACGGACGATACGAGTATGGACGTCGCTATGGAGCCTGAGGAGACATCCGCCACTGCACCGGGTGAGCAGGAGGCAGGACCCTCAGGGCTCCAACAACTCCCCGCGTCGTCCACACCTGAGATGGCCACCCCGGCCGAGAACGGGGCTGAGGTGAGGACGAAAGAAGCTGGGTGTCAAGCGCTCTCCGACGACGAGGACGTCGAAGAAGCAGGGAGGCGCATGGCACTGATAGGCTGCAGGGATGAGGAGGTGGAGAAGGACCGACAAAATGATGTCCGACTCACCGACTCGGACCCGGATGACTGACGTCATCCAGATTAACCTCCAGCATAGTCAGACCGCTACGGCTACCCTGCGGGGCGAGCTGGAGAAGAACGACACCCTTGCGCTGATCCAGGAGCCGTGGATCAGACGCCACAATATATGTGGCTTAAACAACATCGGAGGTAAGATAATCTATGATCAAACCTGTGATTCTCCCAGGACTTGTATCTATCTACCCCGCAATTTCATGGCATTGCCACTAACACACTTATCTTCCAGAGATCTGACAGCCATCAGGATCTCAACGAGTGACCACAAAACCCTATCGAATACAGTGATCGCCTCCGTCTACCTCCCAGGAGACGTCGGCGCCGACATACCAACTCGTGAACTCATAGAACTGGTAAGTTACTGTGAAATAAACAACCTGGAGCTCATTGTCTCCGTCGACGCCAATGCGCATCATCCTCTTTGGGGTATGGAGAAATCCAATCCCAGGGGGGATGAACTGGTAAACTACCTTATACAGACAAATCTCAACATACTAAACAAAGGTAATAAACCTACGTTTATAACTAAACGATGTCGTACCATTATTGACCTCACCCTAGCTACAGACGGCATCCTAGAATACATCTCCGACTGGCACGTATCTGACGAGGCATCCTGCTCGGATCATAGATGGCTACGATACAAGGTAAACTTTACAATTGCCAAACCTGTTCCCTACAGAAACCCGAGAAAAACTGACAGAAGCACATATACGAAACTTCTGCAAAACAAACTTGGACCGATACAACAACGTACGGTTCTAAACAGCCTCCCAAATGTAGAAGGTTATGCCAAAACCATATCACAGGCTATTACACAAAGCTACGAAACATCTTGCCCTCTCAGCACCAGAGGTTGCTGCCCCAAAGGCGGTAAAAAGTTCTGGGGCCCTGAATTAGAAAGGCGCAAGAATCAAGTACACCGACTCCTAAACCGAGCGATGAATACTAGAAACGAAAGAGACTGGGACAACTATGCTATAGCTCGTTCCAACTACAAGAACAGGATCAGAAAATTCAAACGCAAATCCTGGTGTAAATACTGCACGAGTATCGAAACTACGTCTGAAGCTTCCAGAGTCTGCAAATTACTGTCAGGCGGGGGCAACAAAACGATCGGTACTCTTAAAAAACTGGACGGCAGTTACTCCGCTAACATGGAAGAAATATGTGAAACACTACTAGAAACCCACTTTCCAGGCTGCCTTAAATACGACCACCTGGAAAAACCAGAGGAAACAACACATAATCCTACAGAACAAGACTGGAATTTAGCCCAGGAGATAGTTACATTAGACAGAGTAGAATGGGCTATAAACAGCTTCCAACCTTTCAAATCACCAGGCCCGGATGGCATTTTCCCTGGCCTCCTTAAATGGGGAGGAAAAGTCTTACTGGAACATTTAACCCACCTACTAACAGCCTGCCTAGCACACAGGTACATTCCCCAGCAATGGCGGGAGGTTAAAGTAATATTCATACCAAAACCTGGAAAAACAGACTACACAAATGCCAAATCATTCAGACCTATTAGCCTTTCTTCCTTCCTTCTCAAGGTGTTGGAAAGATTATGTGACAGGCACATTAGAGATACGGCATTAATCAAACATCCCTTACATCCCAAGCAACATGCCTATTGCACGGGAAAGTCAACAGAAACAGCGTTACATGAAGTGGTAACAATACTGGAAAATGCTATACACAGCAAACATCTGTGTCTAGGAACCTTCATCGACATAGAAGGAGCGTTCGATAAGACAAACTTTAATTGCATACAAGAGGCCCTTAATAGACATGAAGTGCCGGGCACTGTAACTGGCTGGATATCCAACATGCTGAAACTACGCAACATAAAACTAGACATGAGTGAAACCACAAAAGTAATGGCAACCAGAGGTTGCCCACAAGGAGGGGTACTTTCACCCCTATTGTGGAGCTTAGTGGTAGATGATCTAATTACATCCCTAAACAAGAAACACTACTATACAGTAGGCTACGCTGATGACTTGGCCATACTCATACAAGGGAACTCGGCTAGCGTCGTATGCAGCCTAACCAGAAGTGCATTACGCATTGTAGAGGATTGGTGTAACATACAAGTGTAATATTCTCCCATCTATTAAAAAGTTTTTTTAATACCTATACATTTATTACAATTCTTTTTTATCTACTATCGGTTACTGTTTTTATTATTTACTTGTTAAATTTTTACTCAGAAATTCACTGCAACAGTTCCTACAAATATATTATATTGCTACAGCACTGTACAGTACTTAGATATTATATATGTACCTCATTGCATGTGGCTACACTTACACACATATCGATTATTACACAGAAACACGAAACTAGTTATAAACACTTACACACATTGGGTCATTTTGCATTCCTCTGCCATTTCTTTATGCAAGAATACATCGTAAAATATGACTTAACCATTCCTCGGTTATAATAAGACATCTTTTCTTAAGTTAGCTCTTTACAATCCGGGATCTCTCGGAACCGGCCATGAGGACTTTCTCGTAGCCATGAATCGCTTTAATGCAGATATCGTGGCAATAAACGAGTCATGGCTGCGTGAGGGTCAAGAGTGGCGAGCTCCTAAAGTGCCCGGCTACCGACTGAGGATGACGCCTCGGCCGCTGCGTATGCGCAAAGGTCGCGGTGGAGGGGTCGCCTATTACATAAAACGAGGTATC
This sequence comes from Acrobasis consociella, assembly GCA_963555685.1. Classification (NCBI taxonomy): domain Eukaryota; kingdom Metazoa; phylum Arthropoda; class Insecta; order Lepidoptera; family Pyralidae; genus Acrobasis; species Acrobasis consociella. The sequence goes on along the minus strand of OY743111.1, from coordinate 1,523,469 downwards.
CGAGCGCGCCTGGTCGCACATCCCGCCGCCGACATAGAACAAATGTGGTTATCATTAAATATGAATGGACGAAGTTTTATAATTGGAACGGCATACCGACCGAAGTGGATAAATGTTGATGTTTTTATCGATGCGTTGACCGAATCACTTTCACACTTTTCTAATCACGACAATATCATTTTATTAGGTGATTTTAACATAAACCTTTTAAAATCTGATGACAAATCTGTTAAGTTGAGATCCTTTTTGAATTGCATGGAACTTAATCAAGTAGTGACCGAGCCTACTCATTTTTACGTTAAAAATGGCATACCGAAGGAATCATTAATCGATGTTGTCTGTACAAATACTGCCGTGCGAAACGTATCCGTCACAAATATTACTGGTTCGCTTGGACATGCCATGGTAAATGTTACTTTCGCTATAAAAAGAAGTAAAATTCCCCCAAAAACGGTTACATTCCGACCGATTAAAAATATTAATGTCGAACATTTTAATGACGATCTCAACTCAATAGATTGGGAGTCTATATTGCTTTTAAATTCCGTAGATGAAATGGTAAATACGTTCAACGATCATATAATATCACTGTTTAATAGACATGCACCTTTTAAAACCGTAAAGATTAGGTCAAATAATTCGTATCCGTGGATTACTGATTGCGTAAAATTAATGATGGCCGAAAGAAATGAAGCTCATGATAAATACCGTAAGCTTAAATCGGAGAGTTCCAGGAAGTATTACGTTGAACTCAAAAACCTGGTTACTAAAAGTATTATCAGTGAACAGAAAGCGTACTATAACCACCATGTCAATTCGGTATCCAGAGATTCAAAGTCATTGTGGAACAACTTGAAAAAAACAATACCCATAAAAGACTCAAAGAGACATGACTTACTTCCCGAACACCTGATCGATGCAAATGCTATAAATAAATGTTTCCTTGACGTTCCGGGCTGTGGCACTGCTCCACCGTCTGAATTTTCCTTTTTCAATTCCAATAAATTCAGTCAGTCTACTTTTTCTTTGAAAACAGTAGAGGAGAATGATGTTGCTAAACTTATTATATCTATCACTACTAATGCTGTTGGTGCCGACGGTATTAGTAGGGATATGATACTGTTAACGCTACCTCGCACGCTTTCTGTTATCACACATATGATAAACAAATCCATTCTGACTGGTAAGGTGCCCAGTATATGGAAATCTGCTTTAGTTACACCTTTGCCTAAAATTGATAATCCAAACGAACCTAAAGATCTCCGTCCTATAAGTATCCTACCCTATTTATCAAAATTGCTGGAAAAAACAATATACATACAACTATGTCACTTTGTGGAATCTCATAATATTTTACCACTTTATCAATCTGGTTTCCGAAAGGGTATGGGTACCGTTACTGCACTATTGGACGTCGTAGATAATATCTTATCTGAACAAGATCAGGGCAATGGTACTTGTCTAGTATTGTTAGATTTTTCTCGTGCTTTTGATAGCATAATTGTTCCGCTGCTACTTTCTAAATTATCTTATTACGGTGCAGATCATGATTCCTTGGCATGGTTTACTAATTATCTTCAAGGTCGATCCCAGAGTGTAAAAATTGAAAAGGAGAATGGCTCGTGTGTGTTTTCTGACATTCAACCTATAAATCGTGGAGTTCCACAGGGATCAATTCTTGGTCCTCTGCTTTTTATTATATACGGCGCTGATCTTGTCCGCTCTATTAAGAACTGCAAATACCACCTGTATGCTGATGACGTCCAGTTATACATCTCAGCAAAGCCTGAGGATTTTAAAAATGCTGAAGCAAAGATAAATGAGGATTTAGAAGGCGTCGCTCGATGGGCAGACAGAAATGGGCTTGTACTTAACCCAGATAAATCTAAATTCATTATACTGGGTTCAAAAACTCAAACTAAAAAAATCCTCAGTACTGATCCTAAAATTCAAGTTTGTGGTAAAAGCATTGCCCGTACAGAGGAAGCAAAAAATTTAGGAATACTTCTTGATAGCCAATTACGCTTCGAAAAACACGTTGAAAGTTTGGTTAGGTCGTGTTTTTACCGACTTAAAATGTTATATCGTATCCGGCATTTTCTGAGCGAGAAAAATCGAATAATGCTCTGTGAATCTTTGATTCTGTCTCGTTTGAACTATGCAGATCTAATCTATGGACCCCGTTTGCTGTCTAAAACGAGCCGTCTCGTTCAAAGGGTACAAAATGCGTGTTGTCGTTTTTGTTATGTCATACCTCCGAGGAGTCGAATCACCCCCTACTTAAACGCAGCCTCAACTTTAAAAATGACTGCTCGAAGACACTTACACTTGGCATCTCTTCTTTTTGATGTAATTAAATTTAAAAAGCCCTTTTATCTGTTCACTAAACTTAATTTTTCACCTTTTCACACCAGGTATGGCACTAGATCCAAGCGTGATATCTTAGCAGGTCACTCACACAAAACAGCAGCTTTTGCCGGCAGTTTCCGCTATCTATCAACCAAATGTTGGAACAACATTCCTCCTCCGATAAGGTTGTTATCGTCCAAATATTCTTTTAAACGAAAATTTAAACAATTTCTTTTGAATAAACAAATTGTAGGTCTACCACGAGGTTGGTCGATGGCGGATTTTGCTGTGTAAAAGTCTAGCTGTTCTGATAACACATACCGAACATACAGTCCACCACATCACATCAATCACACATTTTACTTACACATCACTCATCTCAGCACCATTTCTCTTATCAATAACATTGTTTTATTTGTGTTTTATTTAATATTTAATATGTTCATAGATTTAATTTCATTGATTTTTATTTATTTAAATTTGTATAGCTTAGCAATAATATAGTGGCTACACTGTACTGTACATTTATTATTATTCTTGTGCCAACTAATAACATAGGTAGTCGATAATTTCAGGTCAAAGCAGAAAACCAGCGCTTTACTTACTCCTGTAAGTAAAGGTTTACGCTGAGCTTTGACCTTTTGAATTGCTGCAACTCACACAGACTATTGTTGTATAATAAATTTATGTGTTTTTTGTGTGTTTATGTTTAGTTTAAATAGCATGTGTGTGTTGAGAAATATTCAATAAAGATTATTCTTATTCTTATTCTTATTCTTAAACATGACCTCTCAGTAAATGCGAACAAAACAGAACTAGTTATGTTTACAAACAAAAGAGCCCTAGGCAACTACGAACCACCCAAGCTCTTTGGTACGACACTCACACTATCGAAAGAGGTCAAATACCTAGGCGTAATACTGGACTCCAAGCTGAATTGGAGCACGCATCTTGATGAAAAACTAAACAAAGCCTACATAAACCTATGGAACTGCCGAAGACTAGTAGGCAAAAACTGGGGACTAACCCCGAAAATCATGAAATGGCTGTACATCACAGTCATCAGACCAGGACTCACATACGCTGCAATAGTATGGTGGTATCGAACTACTTTGATTACAGTACAAGAGAAACTACAGCGATTTCAAAGAACAGCATGCCTGGCGATAGGAGGTGGCATGAAATCTTGCCCAACGGCAGCATTAGAGGCAATCCTAGATATTAGATCGCTACACCTACACATAAAACAAGAAGCACAAGTCGCAGCTGCAAGACTTCATACGTTGGGCCTATGGAAACATAAAGACAAGGCACCACACACACAAATCCTCTCAATAGCCCTAGGGGCATCACACCTTATAGGTGCTATAAACGACAGGATCCGCAAACAATTTATTTTTGACAAAAAATACAAAATACAATTACATGAAGCACCATCAGACAGCTCAGGTACTGAAGAAGTGAGAGTATACACAGACGGCTCGAAAACACACAACGGTGTAGGTGCTGGTGTATTCTCCCACGATCTCAACATCCACTCTGCAGCTGCCTTGGGTAAGGAAAACTCCATTTTTCAAGCCGAGTGTGCAGCCATAACCCACGCAGCAACAGAAATTACCAGGAGAAAAGTATCAGGTTTGTCCATCCGTATCCTGACAGACAGCGCAGCAATTCTTCTTGCCCTGAGGAGAGCATACGTGGACTCTGCCTTAGTACAAGAATGCCACAGATCCCTGGATAATCTCTGTAAGTACAACAAAGTAACTCTCCAATGGATCAAAGGTCACAGTAACTCACTGGGTAACGATGCAGCGGACGAGCTGGCGCGTCGGGGGTCGAGCATGTCACCGGAGGGTCCCCTTCCGATGGCCCCGATTCCCTTCACGCAGGTTCGCTCCTGGATCAAAGGTCGAATCGGCGAAGAACAGGCTCAATCATGGCAATCCCTCCAGACGTGCCGGCAGGCTAGGGAGGCGCTGCCCCAATGGGACAGACGCTTATCCCGACGTCTGTTAGCACTGCCAAGGAGGAACCTACGCCGTATGATTGACATCATTACTGGTCATTGTGCACTAAATAAACACCTCTTCACCCTAGGTTTAACTAACAGTCCTCTGTGCAGAGCATGCATGGAGGCTGAAGAAACTGCGAGCCATCTCCTCCTGGAGTGCGATGGCGTCGCACACATAAGAAGAAGGTTCCTAGAACACCCGGGAACCATGGCGGAAGCGTGCAGGGCGCCCACAGGCGTTCTAGGCTTCCTGCAGGAGCTGGGCTGGTTTGAGAACTGAGGCCGGTGACAGCTCCCCACGCAAAACGGGACCGGCAATTTCGGGCCTAATTGCGGAAAAATTTGTCCTCGACGGAAGTAAGAAGTAAGTAAGTAAGAGGGGGAGTTTTAATTTTAGGAGAAGACAACGTCAGTGACTGCACTCTGTTTTGAAGGTAGACATGAAAGTGGTGACTTACGTGGTGCGGCACCAGCTCGTCGTAGCCGCGGGTGGAGCCGGTGGCGCAGCACGCCATCGACACCAGCGCCGCCGACGGCAGCAGGTCGAACACCGAGCTGGAACACACTCGCCACGTTAGAGGGCACGCTAACGTCTGTCGGTCTGTGTCTGTGACATCGTAGTGCTCGAACGAAAGAAGAGATCGATTTTTTTACGTGAATGCAAGATCCCTTGCGGTGGTGGTATGTTTGATAAAAATCGGTTCAGCCGTTGAAAAGTTATTAAGGTTAACGTTTGAAAGTTAGGGTTTTCTTTAGCAAAAAAAAATGACATTTGGCAGATATCAAGTCGTATTAGTAGTTCCGCTATTTATCTCTAGATGGCGCTCTTGACGAAAAGAGATGACTTCTTAGATTGTTTTTTTTTTATTTCGCCCTCATTTCGAATGGAAATTCTTGTGACAGCGGAGAGCTCACCATCCCTCCCTCCTCTCCATTAGGGTAATAGACGAGCGACCCACGACCTATACTGCGCAACGGTCGCGAACCCTATCTATCCACAAGTTCCACAATCACGTTTTGAGGAATTATTATTATTGGCGAGGCGAACCATGAAAATCCTTACCGCTTGTCCATCGGCGAGGGGTTGTCATGTGTGAGGTCCAGCAGCATGGCGTGCGCCACCCGCGGCGCGGCCTCCCGGCGCGGCGGCCGCACGAACGAGCCCACGGGCCGCCCGCCGAAGCGGTGCACCAGGCGGCCCTGCTCGTGCGAGTCCCACGCGCTCAGGGCCTCTGTAGCGACGTCATTGTTCAACAACATCATCAAATACTACTGTAGAGCTCGGTGGCTCGCTGGGAGCGCGCATCACTAGCGCTTTCGCAAGTAAAGCGACACCGGGCGTGGTCCGCACTTGGATGGGTGACCATAAATGGCATACATTTTTTTTCGAGCTCCTCCTTGCTTTGAAAAGTACATATAAGCCGCTGCTCTCGGCTGTCATCATTGTATGGCAGTCGTCAAGCCAAGTCAGATGCCTTTAGGCAGCCTGAAATCTGGCGACTTACATGCACGACAAAAGAATCAAATGCTACAAATATTCTCGAAGTATTGGCATGATTATAACCCATTTCGGTCATTTTGGAAATCCTTAGGAGAGGCCTATGTCCAGCAGTGCACGTTAGTCAAAAACTTGACAAACGATGACGATGATGATGAAATAAATTATTTTTGACTCTATTACATTATGGTTGTGAAACATGGACAATGAACCAAAAGGATCGGGAACGACTAGAAGCCTTTGAGATGTGGTGTTGGAGACGCCTGGAAATGATAAGCTGGACAGAGAGAAAAACCAACAAAGAAGTGCTGGAAATGGTTAACGAGAACAGAACGATTATGCATACAATAGAAATAAGACGAGGAAGAATGTTTGGCCACCTTATGCGGCATGACAACTTCATAAAAAACATAATGGAAGGGAAAGTGGAAGCCAAGAGAGGAAAAGGAAGACCAAGAAGGTCGTTCATGGATGAAGTAAAAGAAAAGGCAAAAGTTGTGTCGTATAAGGAGGTCAAGCATTTAGCAGAAAATAGGGAGACATGGAAAATACTCCACCGACAAGAACCTAGTTCTTAAATTTATTGATTGACTAGCCGAAGCCCGCGACTTCGTTCGCGTGGACTTTATGTCTCTGGAAAATGCTCATCAGGCTGAACAACTTTTACTAAGGCGGCATTTTTATATCTCTTATAGTTTAGCTGGACCATTATGATTCTGCATCAGGCGTTCCATTTTCCAATATCATTTATACCCTATATGTTGCCCAGGCTTATATAGCTATATAACAAAAAAAGTTTCATTCGAATCCGTCCAGTATTTCCGGAGATTAGCGTGTACAAACAGACAAACAGACAGACATTCTTTTTTTAAATTCTTACTATACTGCGTCTCCATCGCCCCCAATATTTTTTTTGGAAATATATTTAATGTACAGACACACTTTTTTTACTGTTTTATTATATGTATACAGATATAGATATAGATTACATTATGATTATGCTACTGACCACGAATAAGCGAGGTAATCCCGAGCCGGTTGACGAAGATGTTGTCGACGTGGTCGGAGTTGGTGAACAACTCGGCCACCACGTACAAGTCCGGCTTCACGTTGCGCGCGCAGTCCAGCATGTACTCCGCCACCTAGGGCCGGAAATACAGAATGAGAGATATACTTTGAAAAAATATGCAACCTGGATGGGACATACCCGTAAGAATTCAGTCCATGATACTAAATAAATAAAAATAAAAATAAAAATCTTTTATTTCAGGCTTAAGAACCCATAAAGTGTTAGTAACAAAGAAAACTTATAACTATGTTAGTATAATCTTATCGATTATATTATTAGAAATCGAAAGAAAAAAAGTGACAATTATCAAGAGATACATACAGGATGACTTTTTATCCACCTGCAAATTTTTTCCCACGCATTAAGTATCACTTACTGATTACGTTTTTGAAAAAAAAATAGTATGTAAAATTCACACAGAATTTTTTTTTCTCGTACTAAATATCGCTCACGTGTGGTTACTCGCAAAACAATCGCGCAATAATAATACCTAGGTAGTTCCCAGCTCGCCGCCGGCTTGCGTGGAGGCGTGGCTACACCGCCGCCGGCCGCCCGCACGTGCGCTCATCCCCAGCCCCATCCCTCAGTCGCCCACAGCCACCCGCCGCGTACGCATGTTCTTACGACTCACGCGTCTTCCAGACTCTCGCGCCATGTATTCCCACAGAGTTTACGAAATGATAAGATGCTACATTGTGAGCGGGGAACGCTTAAACGGTGCGCAGAGACTATCAAAGTGAGAGTGTAGGTACCATGTTTACGAGTACAAGGTTTGACAAGAACACCTGTGCTAAACCTTCGTAAAAGGGCCAGGATTTGTCTGCTGGACCAAGATGAATTCCATTTTGAGCATTTCATTAAGTATGACTGTAAGTTTACGTACATTTTAGGTAAGTTGATTTTAGAGGACATTTAATTATTGTGACTATTAATCATTGACTCATGGTCCATAAGTTTATTTAATTTTTTTAAATACGCCTAGTTGCAAAAGGTACACAGGTAAACCTAGTTACGTTCTCGTATTTATTATTTTTTTACTGTTGAATGTTTAGTTGTTTGTGTTGTTACCTACTAACTAAGTTTTGAGACGTATTTACTCGTAGTAGTAACCTGAACCTTATGCACCTTGACGGTACAAGGCCTGAAAAAGTATAAAGGAAAAATTTTCTTGCAACTTAAAAGTACCTACCTAGGCATTTGCAATTTATCAACGAATCTACGAGAGGTCAACGGCCAGAGTAGCGTCCTAGACGCCGCTTATTATTACCGCGGTTAGGCAATACGGCGCGCGAGGTCAAGTTTCATGAGTTTTTTCGGGATAAACTTAAGACGTTATAAGTCGAGATTTTAGTACTGAGCGGTATTAAAAGAAAAAATACGTAATTTATAATTTTCGATGTACTTCATTATATGTCAATTTAGCAGGTGGTTAAAAAGTCATCCTGTATATCCAAAGATAAATAAATGATTTTGACTTTGACTTTGACTATCCACATCAAAATTTATTGACGGTTTAGTGTCTTTGACTAGGTGAACGCGAGTCTAGTGCTGCATGATAGCACTGTCCACGTCCAATCTAGCCACAACCGTCTTTACTAGAATGTTGGCGGTTGATACTAAACAACTTTCCTTAATGAACAACACATATCGAAATATGGAAAATAATTTTTGACCTCACTGCCATTTAAGTTGTCCTTGAATGACGGGTCGAAATTCGATTTCAGGCCAGCTGATCCGATTTGGCTTGTCAAGTAATTTTTAAAAAGATCTGATTCGCAATCCGTTTCGAGGAATAGCCTCTAGGAGAAGCCTTCTTTAATCAGATTTTAACATAAGGTCTTACTTATTTAGATATATACAAAAATCCCTTTGACCTTCATTTTCAAGCAATGTCAAGCTTATTTGAGGAAGTGATGTCACGATGAAGATTTTTTTGAGTAAAGTTGGCAATTACAACTTTCAGTACTGTACTCAAGTGCCATTTTTGAAACGCGGTGTCACCTTAATGACTGGTTTTTCTATACAAAAACTGTTCGTTTAGTCTCAGTTTAGTATCAGGCATAGGAAATGTAAATTTCGATTGCTGTGTGTCGTCACTTCCAGTGTTATATTTAAAATTACATAAAAAAATCCTGATAACAGTTAGAATTTATTATTCAACTTACTTTCTTAAAATTTTCTATATTTTCGATTAAAGACACCTGTAACACTTTTAAATTTCTCAGTTGACAAGCCAATTTGTATGGAAACAAAAAAACATTTTTCATATTTCGATATATTGAAAAAAGTTGACTTACGTGTAATGGAGTAGAATGGCAGTTGTCAAGTCTCAACCCGTCGAAGACTTCAGCGGTCAGCTCTACGTACTCTCGCATGTGAGACCACAGGAACGGACTGTCTTCAGGGCGGTCGCCGTATCTGAAAACAGAAAGTTTAATTCATTCTATTTTGCAATCTCTTGATTGCCAAACATATTATAAGCTAAATCTAATAATAATAATAAATAAATAAATATAAAGGGACAAATTACACAGATTGAGCTAGCCTCAAAGTAAGTTCGAGACTTGTGTTATGGGATACTAACTCAACGATACTATTTTTTATAACAAATACATATATAGAAAAACATCCAAGACCCAGGACAATTTGAAAAGGCCATTTTCCAACTTGCCCTGGCTGGGGATCGAACCCGGGACCTCTGGGTGGCGGACTAGCATGGTGACCACTACGCCACGGAGGTCGTCATTCTAGTATAATCGATTCGAAGATGCGATTTACCCATATTTAGATGTAGAAATAAAGCACACTAATATTATAGAGGCGATAGTTTTTGAGTGTGTGTGTGTGTTTGTTAACTCTTCACGCGCAAACGGTTGGACCAATTTTGATAAAATTTCAAAATTTCCAAAATTTTGATAAAAGTCCGTGTGGTTTCCAGCCTAGAATAGAACCACTCCATTTCCTCCTGTGGATGTCGTAAAAGGCGACTAAAGGATTTTCTTTCCGTCACTAAACATGAACAGACTTCCGATGGGCAGCAGCGTCGGAAGTACGATAGTGACTCCCACTGCGCTCGCCAACCCGCCTGCCAAGCGTGGCGAGTATGGCAATATCCCCTCATGGATAGGCAAAAAATGACCAGGCCCCCAGTACCCGGCAGCCCCGCTATTCCTGACTCCGGTAGCGGTCATGGTAACGGCGGGGCAGGGGGTGCTAAGAATCCCCGGATGGGATCCGGCTACCAACCCCGGCGAAAACTGGCCCTGGTAACACACAATGTCTGCACATTGAGGACTGACGAGAAACTGGCTGAGGTGGAGGAAGAAATGAGTAGGTTACGGTGGGACATTGTGGGGTTGTCTGAAGTCCGAAGAGAGGGCGAGGGCACGACAACCCTAGAGTCTGGTAACCTACTCTATCACCGGGAAGGAGACGAAAAGAAGTCCCAGCATGGTGTCGGGTTTCTCGTCCACAAGTCCCTCATTAACAACGTCACAACCATCGAGAGTGTGTCCAGCAGGGTAATATACTTGATACTCAGAGTATCTAAAAGATATTCGCTGAAGGTTATACAGGTATATATGCCAACTGGGGATCACTCCGATGAAGAGGTGGATGAAGTGTATGAGGACATCAGTAGGGCCATACATACTTCTGAAACCTATTTTACGGTTGTTATGGGGGATTTTAACGCAAAACTGGGTAAGCGAGGCTTTGGAGAGTTTAGGCTAGGAAACTTCGGATACGGAGTGCAAAATAACAGGGGACGTAGGCTGGCTGATTATTTGGAGCAAGAGGGACTCTTTGCGATGAACTCTTTCTTTAAGAAGCCGCCGCAAAGAAAGTGGACCTGGTTGGGTCCGGCTAAAAAGAACCAGCCCCCTGTTAAGAACGAAATCGACTTCATCCTAACGACAAAGAGACGAATATTCAACGATGTCTCAGTGATCACTCGAGTCAAAACCGGGAGTGATCACCAAATATTAAGAGGCATCGTGAATATTGATCTCAAAGTCGAAAGGTCGCGGCTGATGAAGTCGACGCTCCGACCTTCGCAAGTCCAAATTGAGAACTCCGAGGGCTTCCAGCTTGAACTGTCAAATCGCTTCGAAGGCCTTCAGGATTGCGTTACAGTGGACGAGATAAACCAAGGGTTTATACAAGCTGTCCAAGCGGTGGGATCAAAAGCATTCAGGTCCAGCCCCAAACGAAAGCCTCAAAAAATCTCTGCTCGGACCCTAGACTTAATGGCAGACAGAATGACACCCTGGATTAACACATAGTTTCTTTTCCTTCAGGTAACAACGCGGGGCGCAGTTAGTAATAGATTGAGCTAACTCCAAAATAAGCTTGCACTTGTGTTATGGAAAGATATCTGATACTATAACACAAGTCTTGTATGCTCTTATTTTTATTCGTATAATCTTGTGTGTTGTTCAGCCAGTTAGCGAACCAAATAAATAAAAATTAAAAAAAAAAGAAAAGTCTCGAACTTACTTTGGGGCTACTTCAATCAGTGTAATTTGTCCCTATATATTTATTTATTTATTTATATTTTATGAGAAATATACACCTATAGATAAACACCTAAGACCCAGGACAAAAAGGCCATTTTACAACTTGCTCTGTCAACTTGAAATGTAGTATGAGACTTATTACGATTATACGATTTTCGCCCTTTTCGTCATACAGGCAAACAAACCGAAATTCCAATTTACAACAGAGCGAACATTGCTTCTTACCTTAATTTTACGCTGTCTCCCCAGGCAATCAGCTCCCTCCTCAGATACACCCTGCCCTGGTTCTCCTTAGCGGCAAAGTCCTGCAAAGGGTCAGCGTCCATGACCCATCCGTTGTGCGCCATCACTAACTGCCCCGCGTCCCCTAGCAGAGCCGCTTCGACATCAGCCAGGGAACTCGTCTCTACGCCCACTCCGGCGCCCCAAGTGAAGTACCTGTTTAAGAACACAGACTGGATATACCATTTAGAAAGAAAAACCAAATAACAACACCATCTTTTTTAGAAGTATGTTGAAACAAATTTAAATCGTTAAGAATATTTATATCACTTATAGATATCATTTTAAAAGGGTACCTTAAAAAAGCGAAGCTTAACCTAACATGAACTAAGCACATGCAATTTAGTTTAAATAATCGCCTAGACTATTAATTAATCATAATAAATCAAAATAAATAGGTTGCCTGGAAGAAATTGCTTAGCAATAAGGCCGCCTTTTGCGCATTTCCTAGTTTTTAAGATAATTATATACTGTATTGTATTATGTGCAATAAAGGGTATTGTATTGTATTGTATTGTAAATCTACTGATTTAATACAAGCATACAAGTACATAAAGCCTAGCAAAATTCTACTTAACTCTAGTTACAAATTCTTACCTCGGCACCAGGGGATGTTTTTCGCTAACCTCTTCTATTTTTGGGCCGTCAGACTGCAGTCGGTGGTACCTATAAGAAGTACCAAAAGAAATATTTCACAACTGTTAGAATATATAAAATACGATCAAAATGTAAATAAAAAATCCTTATGTCTCGACTAAAAACAAAACAGGATTCATACCACCTATTAGGTTATTCGAATTTATAAGCATGCCATTCGGCCTACCTCATTCCAGCGATGCAGTTATCGACGGCCGCTCTCAAGTGCTCCCTCAACTCCTCTGCAGCGGCGTCGTTCAGCTGTTCCAGTTTACGCTTCAGTTCTTCACAACATTTCTTTAGACGAGATTCTTCATCGTAGCAATCGTTTCTATGATCAAATAGTACAATTAAAAACAAGTGTTTGTGAAGTTTTGAAAATTATTAGCTTGCCCCGTTTGTTTTTTTATTGTTTTTTTGGTTCAAATCTTGCAAGTTATTGAGCCACTTCACGGTTTTCGATTGAGATGAAATTTTGTTTGTAACTGTAAATCGAATTACAAAGCAATATTATTGTTTTAAAAGCTGATCTGATGATGGAGCCGGAAGGTAGTCCTCACAGTATAGTTGTACGATTTTTTTTTCACAAAACTTGTTTGTGTCAATTTTCAATCTATACATACCTGTAAAACATATAAAGAGGTTAAGAACTTAGCGGAAGGAAGAGAGACATGGAAAGCACTCCACCGACAAGAGCCCAGCTCTTAAATATAAGAAGAAGACATACCTGTAAACGTTATAAATCTGCAAAGCGAGGTCCAAGTCAACAGTGGCCTTTAGTCTTCTAAACTGCGGGTCTGGTATCAACTTTAATTCTCCACGCTCTGTTTCTGTGTTCGACTTTACCGGAGGAACCCTGCAACAATATCACTGCATTGGTGAATAAGGAAGTAAATATCTCAAATGCTTACGTCTTGAAAGTCGCTTTTTTTTCGCTATGAGTGTGAAAATGCCTCTTCTTGATCAACTTAAAATGTATGTCGCAATGAAGGTAGATAAAAATTATTTTTAACTAGTGACCTGTAGGCCTCGCGATTCGACCCGTTGAAGATTTTGGTTTTTTAAAGACGTTTCTGCTTCTTAATTACGACAAAGATAATGTAATTACTAACGTAACAGATATCCAACGCAATAGAAACTATTGGAGGGCCCGTAAGTAGGCAAAACTTGAGTTGCGGGTAGGCATGCAGAGATGGCAGCACACACGACTCGCAAAAAAGTGACAAAAAAGTGTTGATTATACTTTAAAAATGTTTATTGCATTTCATATAAGTCAGATTAATTTAATTAGAGTACTACTTTATTAAATGATAGGAATAAAAGATTTTAATGTTTTAATAACCTATAGCGCCATCTAGTGACAAGGTTTATGTTTATAAGGCGATGAGAACGCATGAAAAGGGTGTGGGAACTCCACCTGTTCCTCCACTCCATTTATAGAGGTCGTAGAGCAAGAGATTGTAGAACTAAAGAATAAATATATTTATTATACAATAGAACTGTTACAAGTAATAATGAAATGATAGAAAGAACGTGAGCAAGAACATAGGATGGTGCTTATCGCAACATCGTAAAAAGGGTATCAAAAAAGTTTTTTGACAATATTTTTTTTCACTCACTTGTTCCTTGCCATGTAGTAGAACTCTTGCACGATGTCCGCGGCGTTGCACATGAACATCTCGTGGAGGCGGGCCTCGGGCACCAGCTGTGTCGCCAATAAATGGCGGATGGCCTGCAGAAATACGGTGTTGACTCAATTTTTAACCGGCTTCAAAAAAGGAGATGGTCAGCAATTCGATTTTTCTCGGAAAACACATGAATTTTATTTTTGTTGAAAGTTTAAATTATAGGGTTAGTAGGATTAGGGCTCAGTCAGGGCGTCCGCTGAGTGACGCGGGCGCACGCCACGGATATTAATCTATCTCTGTCATAAACTCTAAGTGCGAAAGAGATTGCAAAATCCGTCGCGGGTCACATATCTCTGTCGCACGTAGCTTTTATGACACAGAGACTGAACCCGCAGCGTGCGCCCGCGTCACTTAGTGGAAGCCCTCAGTGTTGATGATGATGAATGTGTTCACGTGGCGCCACCTATTACCGACGGCAGTTACCTCCAAGTGGTCGTGCTGGCACACCCTCCGCGGCACTCCCCTCCCCTCGTAGTCGCCGCGCGCCACGTCTGCGCTGAGCCGCGCCAGCAGCGCGTCCAGCAGCGCGGCGGGCCGCAGGTGCGGGCAGTTGTGGCAGTTGTATGTGGCGGACGGCTGCTGCGCCAGCCACGGCGTCTCGTTGGCCGTGTGGTTCAGCACTATGTCGCAGATCGACAGCATCTGCGGGCATTCCACAACACATCATCAAATAGAATATTCTAGAAATCACTATATGATACCCAATGGTACTAATAATGGTAATGGTAATGTAGTGATCTCTAGAATATTCTATTCTCACTGTTTGGAGCCAAAGGCCAGTTTTTAAGGATCGTTATTAGCTAGCCAAAATAAAGATTCAGAAACAAATACGTGACTAAAATTCGAAAGTAAAATTGCACCGCCAGCCGGTCAGCCGGAGTTCATCGAGGTCACACAGAAGTTTAGGACGGGCGTAACTACGTAGTCTAGATCAAAAATCTAGATAGAATGTATTTTTGCTGGACCATTATAGTTCTTATTCTCTTCATCAGATGTTCCATTTTCCAAAATTATTCATACCCTATATTTTGCCCAAGCTTAACAGCTATATAACAAAAAATGTTTTATTCGAATCCGTCCAGTATTTCTGGAGATTAGCGTGTACAACTAGACAAACAGACAGATTTTTTTTAAATTCTTACTCCATTACTATGTCTTCATCGCACCAACATTTTTTTTTTTTGGAAATATACTCAATGTCCAGACACACATCTTTTACTGTTTTAATATAGGTAGTACCTGGGCGACCGAGCTTTGCTCGGTTACATCTCAAACATTAACTAATTTTTTTTTAACTTGTCTAAAAACAATGCAATATAAAAAAAATATATATAAACTTAAACATAAAAAAAACAAAAGTAAGTCACCGAGTGGGATTCGAACCCGTAACACTCTTTCTAGCGGTCGCTATCCTTAACCACTGAGCTAAAATCAAGGCGGTCGGACGAAATTAGCGACCATATTTTGCGTGGAAAGAAAAACGCATGAAAACTCGAAAATACGCGTTTTCCCAAACATTAAACTAATCTAGATCGATTGTTTACCCCCGAAAACCCCCATATACAAATTTTCAGCGAAATCGTTAGAGCCGTTTTCGAGATCACAGAAATTTATAAATAAATATATATATATACATACATACATACAAGAATTGCTCGTTTAAAGGTATAAGATAGATTAAATAAAGCTGACCTTCCACTCGTTCCTCATCTTGGAGACCACATTCTCGACGTCCGCGAAGGTGGCCTCGCGACCCGCGTCGCTGCTGAACTTGGGGTTCAGGCGGAGCTGGTTGGCGATACTGTACGAAGAGTTCGATGCGCCCAATTCCTGGCAAAACGCAATTTTAAACATAACAAGGTTATACCTTTTTCGAGGTCCTAGGAGGAGGATACCTTTAGGTCAATCATCATCGAATAAGTAGGAGTCTTACTTGAAGGGTTCCGTACCATTATCTATAAAAAAATCACGTCTGCTATATGGAAGACCTTAATTTTTATTTTATTCTGTTTTTAGTATTTGTTGTTATAGCGGGAACATAAATACATCTGTGAAAATGTCAACTGTCTAGCTATTACGGTTCATGAGATACAGCCTGGTGACAGACAGACGGACAGATAGACAGCGGAATCTTAGTAAAACGATCTTGTTTTATCCTTCGGGTATTACATTTATCTGCACTGGTGTAAAGTGTATCATGTTGTAGCCCGACTCCTTGGAGACCCTTAAGACGCTTTCCCACCGCGGCAGCGGACTGAGGCACTTGGCGAGTACGGTAACAAACAGACTGACAGCGGAGTCTTAATAATAGGGTCCCGTTGTACGGAACCTTTAAAAAAAGGAACAGGCGATACCATTTACCTGCACAGGCGTAAAGTGTATATGTTATAGCCGGACTCCTTGGAGACCCTCAAGACGCTTTGCCATCGCGGCAGCGGGCCGAGGCACTTGGCGAGTACGGTAACAGACAGACTGACAGCAGAGTCTTAATTATAGGGTCCCGTTTTTATCTTTAAAAAGGAACAGGAGTTACCATTTACCTGCACAGGTGTAAAGTGTATCATGTTGTAGCCCGACTCCTTGGAGACCCTTAAGACGCTTTCCCACTGCGGCAGCGGGCCGAGGCACTTGGCGAGTACGGTGTGGCACAGCAGCGAGTCGAGAGGCAACTCCTCGCGGTTGGCTCCAGCTCGTAGCGTGGGCGGCACTTGGAACCAGCCCGAGCCCTGGGGTCCAATTGGAGACTCGCTGTAAACAAAATGGAGAAGTCGAAGCTAGAAGGAGTCTTTTTTCGACCGGCTCTGTGGCCTAGTGGCACAGAATTATGTAAGTATTACATACAGAACGGAGTCTTCTAAGGTCCCGCGCAATATGCTTCTCTCTTGTCTTGCGGAGGTTGTTCAGTAGCGACGGCTGCTGGTACCTGGCTGCCTCGACAAAGCGAGAACGGGGGAGAGGTGCGGGGCCGGAGTGGCGGAACTTCATATTCCAACCGATGTTAAGGGGTATTAATATCCGTAGCGCCATCTATTATATGCCAGGTAAATTAAAAAACCCCGACTTTAGCGTAAACCAAGACCCAAAATGCTCTGTCTGCCCCATTAGGGATAAAGACGTGATAGTATGTATGTATGTATTTAGCGTAAACCCCCAATAACTTTTAATCGGCTGAACCGTTTTTCATCTAATATGGAACTTTTATTCACATAAAAAACACATCGAAATCATTCCATCCGTTCGAGAGCTACGATGCCATAGACAGACAGATATATAGACCAACAAACAGACGATTAAAAACAGTGGCACATCGCTTAATGACATGATTCAAATCTTGCCAGTTCCCTAATCGGTTTTAACAATCTGCGCAGAAAGAGAAGCAGATGGCACTATCTATGTTTATTCTTTTCTCGCAGACCTGCGTGGAAGCAGTAAATTAAATATCTACTCTTAACTTACGCATTGTCGTAAACGAAGTAGTAATGGAAGGAGCCCGCCCTCGTGACTTTCAATTCGCAGAAGAGGTCGGTGTCATCGATGAGTATCCCGGTCCCAAGTACAGCAGGGGTGGCCGTAGTAGGGGACTCGTCGAAGGACGCGCGTCGCCACTCGAGCCCGTAGTACTGGTTACGGATGAACTCCGCTTGCTCGCCGCTTTTTTCTTCTTCTGTGCACAAAATAAGGTTTTTTTTACTTAACCTGTTGTGTTCCGTCACACGTCCCTATTTTGAGGAGTCTGCTGCCATCCACTCGTGAAAGAGTCTATGTCGTCCCGCCATCTCTTTCGTGGTCTACCCCTGCGTGTGGGTCCTTCTAGCACCCATAAGTTAACAGAAAAATTGTGTTTACAAACATAATTGTTTTGAATAAAGGATAGCTATTGACGTTACTATTTATTTCTAGTAAGACTGAAGCCTGATTAACCTGTTTTACATATTTACAAGTGACAAGTGCGAGAGACAAGTGACAAGTGATATCTATGCACTTGTCACTTGTCAGTGCCTGTTCACACGCTCACTTGTCACTCGCACGTAAACTTGTCATTGTATAAACCAGACAAAAATAAAATCTTTTTCATTAGTAAATAACTGTCAAGGATTTTCGAGCAAATGCACACTTACGATTGTCTGACATAACATAGTTGGTGTAGAGGAACACTTTCCGGCCGAGTAAACTGGGGCCGGGGCAAAACTGTAAATAGCAGCCTTTTTCCAGTCTGAAAACAAAACAAAAATAAAATAACCATGGCAATTTTTTTTTAATAACCTTATTTTGTGTCCCTCATTTGGGCAAAGGCCTCAAAATTGAATTAAGTATGAAAAATACTGGATCTTAATTTTTATCTGACGCTACTATTTCAAGTTTTTTTTGTTAATTATTATTCTATGAACTAAAATAAGAACACACATTCATAACTTGATATCGCCCTCGATGACGATTACCTAAATTATTTACTCAACCGCCAACCCTTTACCTGCAGTTAATATTCAATTTTCCCGCCCGAGTACACAACTAAACACGTCAATAGCTCGACTACGACGTTGACAAAACCATATTTAGATATTTTATGTCACTTGTAGTCACCAAGCCAAGTATAAATCACGCCCAGAGTGGCTTAACATTGTTTTCTTTTTCGTGAGTGTAAGTGGCCTACATTGGTATCAGATCTTTCAGGGCTGCCTAAAAGCATCTGACATAGCTTGACGACTGCCATACAATGATGACAGCCGGGACCTACAGCTTCTAAGTGCGACAGCATCCGTTACCGGCGACTTGTTGGATTAATTCGTTTTCGTGTTTCATACAGCAACATTTGTGCTTGCTTTTTAAATGTTTGAATGGATACACTCTGTCTGATAGGTACCTACTTATAAGGCTCTCTGAAATCTGTGACGGTTACCTGTAGAGCGTGGAGTCATTGTGCTCGCCGTGTTCGAGCGTGATGACGCGCGTGCGCTGCGGCGCCGCAACGACCGGCTCCGCGGCCGCCGCCGCTGCGCGCTCTATCGCCATCTGCCTCTGTCGGAAAATAATAAATGAATATGTTTTGTACCTCAATTGTTATATTTAATGTGCAATAAAGAGTTTAAACAAACAAACAATACTCATTATACCCTGTATATACATGCAGGGTGGCCCAATTTATACCCGTTATAAATATTTACACTACTAATGACATAAATTATAAACGTCCAGTACGAAACACGTCCCGTACGAAAGACGCCCAGTACGAAAAAGTCCAGTAAGAAAAACGCCCAGTTCGAAAAAAATTTAATACGATAAATGATTGTACCAAAGGCTATACTAGATCACTATAGTACTAGTAGTTCGCCGCGAACTTAGACCTCGCGATTATTTTTCGCAATTCAGTTTCCTAAATAACCCCTAGATGGCGGTATCCAAAGTTAGAACGCGCTATGGTTTCGTTTGCTACATAATCGCGGACATTTTTATTAATATTTCAAAAACTACTGAACCGATTTTGATGCCCAACGAACTTAAAAATTCTATTGATGTTTCCTACATGCCTACCAAGTTTCATCAAAATCAAACCATCGGTTCGGCTGCTATCGCGGTACAAACATACATACATACATACATACATACATACATACATACATACAATGTGTTTTCGCCCCCAACTCGATTTAGAGACCTCACTCGCTTCGCTCGCTCGGTCAATAATGATAAAAAAATAACAGTCAAAAACAGCAAATTGCCCGGGCGGCTGCACACTTTCGTATGGAAATATCTTTTTTTATTATTTAACTATTTTAATTTCATTATACTATAGTGATTTAGTATATTTTACTGTATGTATGTTTGTTTAGGTCAAATCTTACAACTCAGAGTTATTCTCAACCGA
The DNA here is from genome assembly GCA_963555685.1 of Acrobasis consociella. Classification (NCBI taxonomy): domain Eukaryota; kingdom Metazoa; phylum Arthropoda; class Insecta; order Lepidoptera; family Pyralidae; genus Acrobasis; species Acrobasis consociella. The sequence continues at coordinate 1,503,556 of OY743111.1, read as the reverse complement.
CTGAGCTGAAGTTTTGCATACTTGTAAGTCGGATGGCAATACAATTATGGAGTCAATGAGCTGTTCTGATGAAGGAGCCGGGAGATATTCGAGGAACTCAGTTATAGAACGACATAACTTCATTGAGTAGGACACGTTTGATTTATCTTGACGAGCACTTTATGATAGACACTGTCTATGGTCTGATTAAGGAGACGGATGGTGGTCGATGGAATTCAGTAATAACGACGCAACAGCATCGAGTTTGGGCTTATGCATGCCAAAAAAAAAAAAATTTTTTTTTAACCTTATTAAATGGAAAAAACTAGATACATTTCTGTAATTGATCTAAGTACGTATGTCATATATGTATCAATTTCCTGTAGACACACTCTGCGATCTTCTCTACCAGTATTTGAACCACGACTAAGGCAATGTTCACTAAACAGGAGGGGGGAGAGAGTACCTTCTCCATGACGGCCTTCTCTTGCACCTTCCTCCCGTAGTCGCTCTTTTCGCGAGTAATCATCTTAGACATGTTAACCACCGACGAGTACCCATGGAACAGCACTGGAGAATACGCGAGCGGGCGGTGCGCGGGCGCTTTTATTAACAACATGAGCAGTGATAGTGTTGCCATCTCCCATCATTCTTTCCCATCTTAATATTACAAGCTTTTATTTAACTTGCAGTGTATCTTGTATGTAGGTATGTATGAATGTTTGTTTAGGTCAAATCTTGCAACTCAGTTTTCAACCAGTATTCCTCAACCGATTTCGCAGAAATTGTGTGTAAGTGGGATGGCAATACAAAGTCAATGATGATGGAGCCGGGAGGGAGATATTCGACGGAACACAGTTATAAAACAACGTAACCTCACTGAGTAGGACTTGTTTGATTTGTCTTGTCGAGAACTTTATCGTAGACAATGCCTAGGGTCTGATCACGGATCACTATTTATATGCATACAAATTTAAGCTACAATATTACATAGCATACTGGTTTAATGCACAATCGTTTTTAAGCATAACGTCCTTTCGCATAATGGAGTATGCATAATAATTTTAAGCATAATGTACCTAAGCTTAATCATTATTTAGCCCTAACATTTAAAAGGATGTAAGTAGGATGTAAGTTGTTTTTGTGTATGTATTACTTTCGCCCTAAGCGTCGCTCGCTCGCTCGCTTTGCTCGCTAGCTCGTGTTTTGGTCACAGGAAACCTAACTAACCTAACCTATACTCTGTGGCAAAGATTTTTTTGTGTCTGTGTTATTTTCGCCCTAAGCTTAAGTCGCTCGCTCCCGTTTTACTCATTTTATTCGTAGAAATAAATTGCCTTATTATTAAACTTATAGTTACTATGCCTATGGAGATTATGCCAATTAACATTATGCCGTAACATTAGCCTAAAATATAATTATGCCCAACTACCAGTATGCCAAAAAACAACTTATGCCTAAAAACTATTATAAAAAAAATATTTTATGTCAAACCCAGTATGCCAAAGCATATTAGGACAAAAAATATATGCAAAAGAAAAGGGTCCCTCTGATCACGTAGTCGGAAGGTGGTCGATGGAACTCAGTAATAAAACGACGCAACTCCATCGAGTTTGGGCTTATTATATTTTTACTACAAATACTAAAAACAGAATAAAATAAATGTTTAAGTAGGGTTCCCATACAACAAACGTGACTTTTTATATAATGGTACTGAACCTTCGTGCTTGAGTTTCATGGCATACAAATTCAACGATACTATCTATATTATCTAATCCCTATGGTTGACTGGGAGAAAATGCTGTTAGCATTAAGTCCGCCATTTGTTAAAAGTATATTTGTACTTTGGAACAATAAAATTTTTAAATAAATAATTTATTTATTAAATACATATACCTATAAAAATATACACCCAATACCCAGGAAAATTAGAAAAAGTATTTTTTCCAACTTGCCGTGGCTAGGGATCGAACCCAAGACCTCCGAATTGGCGGTCTAGCGTGTTGACCATTACGCCACAAAGGTTGTCAATCGTCTGAGGTAACTTTGTAGAGATTTATTTACAAAGTTCAATTACCACCACAGTTAATGCATTATTTAAATTATTTGCTACCCTTTTCTCCCCATTTTCAGGGAGAAAACAACCAGTTGGTATCACTGGCAATATCCAGCAGCGGAACGGACGCGGCGAGCGTAACGCTCGTCTCCAGGGTGTTAGGTTCCAACTGCTTTGAAACCTTTGTGCCCTTACAGAGTACTATCTAACGTATTATTATATCTGTGGTCGTACACGTACACGTTTCTGTTATCAAAGTTACGATAAACCGCTAGATGGGTTCCGTGCCGTTTAGCAAGGATAATAGGAAAGTTATTAGAAAGAACTGAGATATACATTTTTATTATAAATGTAGTCTACTTTCGACAAAGAATGGAAGGAAACAGCTGGTGAAAAAAATGGTTTGAAAAAACCGGCCAAGTGTAAGTTGGACTCGCGCACAAAGGGTTCCGTATCATTATCTAAAAAAAAAATCTTGTTTATTGAGAGCCCCTTAAATATTTATTTCATTATATTTTTAGTATTTGTTGTTATAGCGGCAACATAAATTATCTTCTGTGAAAGTTTCAACTGTCTAGCTATCAGGGTTCATAGATAGTCTGGTGACAGACAGACGCAGACAATGGAGTCTTACTAAAAAGAGATGCTTTTGCCCAACTATGGGACCTAAGTAGCTAAAACTATTGTCTTTATTACTTATGGGGTAAAAAGAGCGTTATGGCATACAAATGCTTTTTAGTTTAGCAAGATGATATGCCTAGAGATAAATAAATAAATAAATAAATATATAGGGACAAATTACACTGATTGAGTTAGCCCCAAAGTAAGTTGGAGACTTGTGTTATGAGATACTAACTCAACGATACTATATTTTATAACAAATACATATATAGATAAACATCCAAGACCCAGAACAATTTGAAAAAGGCCATTTTCCAACTTGCCCTGACCGGGAATCGAACCCGGGACCTCTGGGTGGCGGACTAGCATGGTGACCACTACGCCACGGAGATGGATTTAGCAACAGATTGTTAAGTCATACTTATTTTTTTTGCTTCTAGACTACACTTGCAAAGATTTTTTGAAGTGAAAACTTCTTTAGCGGCGTTGTGCACTTTTTTTGGAATGGGTAAAAAATGTTAAACTCGCGTCAGGACACGTGACCTGATCGAAAATTCGTAAGACGGCGCAGGGCGCTTGCGCGAATGTTCGTGTGTGTTTATGTTACAGCGTGCTACGCGCATCCATGGACGGTGACAGCTGATGGCTCGACCGTCTGTGTAGTGGCCATACTGCTGTGTATTTGAAAATGATTTTGTTGAAAATGAATTTGGTCATGCTTGTGACATTTGTGACAGACTGTGGTTCAGAAAAGATTTAAAATATTTTATACTGATAATTATAGCAATTCGTGCAAAATTATTCCCTAACCATTCCAAAATATCATAAATGCACAACGTTAATATTCAAGTTTTCACTTCAGCCGGCACTCCCAGAGTGCAACCCGTCGTTTTTTTAAATGTAAATACCAGCTGCATTTTCACCCACGTAAATCGCATAAAGCAAGCAAGGGAATAGGCGACTTGGAGACTTTTTTGTACACTCCTAATAGATGCCTAGATGCAAAATATCAACTTTTCAGTTCATATGAAGGTAGGATATGTTTTTGATCATGGTTAAGTGTTCAATCACATTTTTCAGGTTTTTTTAACTTTACTTTATGAATAACTGTTTGTGCTACATTATTGAGATTTTAGATTCAAAATGAGCTAGACTACTTTAATATATGTACTAAATTTATATGTTTAACTTGAATAAGTTTTGAGTCGTGAAGGGGTCAAAGTCAAAGTCAAAATCATTAATTTATCTTTGGATATTTGTATCACTTGATAATTGTCACTTTTTTTCTTTTGATTTCTTATAAAAGGTGTCATAAGTAGCTCGAAATTATTCGTGTAAATATATATATGGCTGCTGCATTACAAGTTTCTTTTTTAAACTTAGCTCTGACATGCTACCGCGTGTGTAGATTATGTATTCATACTTACAATTAATAAGTTAAAAGGTAGCACCGATAAACGAGAAAGTTAGAAGCAATTAGTTGTCTTTGACATGTGATAAGAAGAGAGGATCAACAAGCAACAAAAAGAACTAATTAAATATGAAGGTAAATGAAAATAGGGGAAGGGGCAAAAGGTGGATGGAATGCGTAAGGCAAGATATGGGTAATAGGAGTAGATGTTACTATGACAGGAAATAGAGAACTGTGGAATAAAAAGACATACTGCGCCGACCCCAGATAATAGGATAAGGTGAAGCAGAAACTTTTTTCTATGTGACGTCATGCATTTTTGAAGTCAAATAGTGCTTTTAATCTTATACCTTTAAACGAGCAATTCTTGTATATTTATTTATATACATATATTTATAAATTTCTGTGATCTCGAGAACGGCTCTAACGAATTCGCTCAAAATTTGTATATGGGGGTTTTCGAGGGTAAACAATCGATCTAGATTAGTTTTATGTTTGGGAAAACGCGTATTTTTGAGTTTTCATGCGTTTTGCTTTTCACGCAGAATATGGTCGCTAATTTCGTCGCGCCGACCGCCTTGTTTTTAGCTCAGCGGTTAAGGATACCGACCGCTAGAAAGAGTGTTACGGGTTCGAATCCCACTCGGTGACTTATTTTTGTAGGGTCGCCCAGGTACTATGTATATAAATTTATTTCTGTGATCTCGGAAATGGCTCTAACGATTTTGCTGAAATTCGGTATATGGGGGTTTTTGGGGGTTAGCAATCGATCTAGATTAGTCTTATGTTTGGGAAAACGCATGTCAATGTTTGAGATATAACCGAGCAAAGCTCGCTCGCCCAGGTACTATCAGTATTAAAAGCACTATTTGACTTCATTCAAAATTATTTTCTGCATTAATAAATCTACTTCTTTCTTACTTCTTACTGTGATAAATCAAAAATCATGTAGAAAATAGATGAAATGATCAATGAAAAGTGACATTATTTTATGACCTTTATGAACTCTACTGAATAAATTATTTTTACCCAGACATCTACCCAATTAATAAATAATTAATTTTCCTACCTGAAAAGGCTTGATAAAACAGCAGAAAATTGTATGCTTCACATTCCAAACCATCTTGAAGTTAACACTTGGCTTCTGATTAACTAATAAATTTAAACTTTTTTCTCAGTTCACTTTTGAACCCATAAGGGTGAAAATTGCAAAGCTTTGATATGAGAAATGCTGCACTTGACAATGGTGCAGAAATACTAATGGACAGAGAGAAAACATGCTAAATGCATGCGTGGCGGATGGATATGCTCCAATGGAGACTCAATCAAGATTTTATCTCAAACACAATATGTATTGTACAGTTAGCTGGAAGAATTATTTTTTATACTTCAAATCATAGATGTGAGAAAGTAACAATTGGCTTGTCAAGTAATTTTTAAAAAGATCTCATTTGCAATCCTGTTCGAGCAATAGCCTCTAGGAGAAGCTTTCTCTAATCAGAATGTAAAATAAGGTCTTACTTATTTAGATATTTGCAAAAATCATATGTCTAGTACAGTAACCAGATTGTATCTCATGAACCGTGACAATTAAAATTTTTACAGATGATGTATTTCTGTTGCCGCTATAGCAACAAATACTAAAAACAGAATAGAATAAATATCGAAGTGGGTCTCCCATACAACATAATTTTTAATAGATAATTGACCGAGCGAGCGAAGCGTCTCAGTTTCGAGATTAGCCAAATATTCTTTTGTGCGTCTGTCTGTCTGTTCTCGCCTACAGGTCGCATTTCTTAACCGATTCTTATGAAATTTTGTAAGCAGATTCAGCAACTAAATAGAATTTTTTTGTCGAGCCAGTTTTTCGAAATTTTTCAAAATGGCGGATATATGGGGGTTTAAAATTTTAAAAGTGTCATATATCCGCCATTTCCAAATATTTTCAAAAATGTCATTAGACTTTTTTGTTGCCATTATAAAAACGCAATTTTTTTATTTGAACAACTTTTTTATACGTTATACTTGAATGGGTTTAGGATGACTCGCGAAGTCTAGCTGATTGAGCCGTGACGGATATAAAATACAAATCTTCTTACAAAATATACTGAAACTATTTAAGGGTGAATTCAGTCTGGGTTACTGAACAACTTTCTTAAAAATGCATCTCTTACTACAGACACAGATCGTGTTATACCGGCGCCGGCAGCCAATTCGGCGATCAGCGCCGGCAGCGCAGGCACATCCTTTGGAATAATATTCGCGAGGTCTAAGTCCGTGGCGAACTACTAGTGGTACATACTCTTAGTGGAGAGCTCTCCATTGCTGTCTTCTTTACCATCTATATAATATCCTAGTAAGGCCTTACTTTTAATTTAATTCTCTTTGGCCATAGTGATATTTTATGACTGTTACACATGTAAAATTTTGTGTCCTTTTTTATAAAATTGACTTAAAAATCAAGATTTCTCAAATAAGTAATGTATGTATATGTAGAATACAATTAAGGAGTGTTTTTTATTAATACATACATACATACATACTATCACGTCTTTATCCCTAACGGGGCAGACAGAGCATTTTGGGTCTTGCGGTTCTATGCAGATTTATTAATTCTGTAGTAAATAAAAATGCTTTTATTTTTTTTTAAGTACATTTAACTAAAAGATTAAAATATAAATACTAATTATTTAATAAATTAGGTATAAAAATTTGAGAAGGAAAAAGAAAGTAAAAATTTACTTTTTCTTTTATAATTTGTTGCATGGGTTTGTCTTATTGGTGGCTTATACTTTACATGCATGATAATCAGAGATCGGAATTAGGTGTGTAAAAATACCTAAAGTTTGCAGCGGGACATAATATGGAGCTGTCACAACCACTTAAGTTAAACCGGTTTTGGATTTTACCGGTTTAGTTTTCGGTTTTTTTTTTTTACATGTTCCCCTTTTACACACCGAACTATAAACATTTACAAGCTGCTAATACAGTTCTAAATTAATTTTTGTTTTGTACTTTTCCAGTTAAAATTTGGTTAAAAAACCGAAACTAAACCGGTAAAATCCAAAACCGGTTTAACTTAAGTGGTTGTGACAGCTCCATATTATGTCCCGCTGCAAACTTGAGGTATTTTCACACACCTAATTCCGATCTCTGATAATAATGCATGGCAATTTTGTATTTAACTTGTAGTTGACTGTACAAACATTTAAGAATCATATTGTGTGTGTCTCCAGTAGTGACTTGTCGTGCCGCAATAGTATCTACTTAATTAGAATTTATGTAATATCATGCATTTAATAACTTGACCTGGTTTTATTTTACGTACAGATTTTAAGACTAAAAAATATTCACATTTGCTGAATTGTAAATAGATCTTAGCGTAAAGACCTTAAGATAGCAAGGCCCAGCTGTTTACTAAAAATTAAAAAACTAATAAACATGTGTCGGTCGAACCAAGAAGAGAATAAGTACTAGACAGAACTAGTATGTACCTATCATTTTGCAGTAGTAGACTAGGCATTAAATTTTACTAAAATAGCACCACCTAGTTACTGAATACGATAAGATGTTCCAAATCAAGTAGATAATTTTAATTTCTTACCCGATAAGCCCAAAGTAGCAATTGAAAGTTTCAATGTCGCGCGGTCATTTGCAACGAAAATAGCGATGATAGTGCTACGCGACGACTCGTAGGACTCTGTAGTAGGCTTCAGCGACTTCTCAATGATCTCAATGATGACCCGCCGGTTTATTTCCATTCATTCCTGGTTCTCAATAATTAATTGAAATAACTTGTTTACAAAATTATCGAACAAATATTTTTCAATTGACATGACAGATGACAGTTGTCACCTCTGGGTGACCTTCGCTTTTTTTCTTTTTTAGTGTAATTTTTCAGGCTTTGTTCTGCTTGCATAAATCCAAAATTTTTTTGAATATCATTCATTTAATCCAACAAAAAAAATAAAAATAGGCAGAGGGCAGAGCCAAAGCACAAAATGAATGTAAGGGAAGCAGGCCTGGTATAAAGGTAATTTTCAAAAACAACCTTTATAAGGGGCTGTTAGTACTTATTGAAATAGGAGAATCAATTCTTAATTTTGAATCAAAACATGAATAAATTATAAAAAAAATAAAAATATTTAATTTAAGTATGTAAGGTAATCTTATAATAGCCAGTAGCCTTACAATACTTAATTCATTGTCCATGATAATGTCAATTATAAAGGGCCTGCTAGACGGTTGCCAATAAGCACCTTCGACCAGGTGACCTTGGTCGGGTCCGACGTCCGACCGTGTAGACGGGTGTTGGCGACAAAATTTCGTTTGACATTCCAACGCCCTTGGTCGTCGGGCGTGCGCTCCCGACCGCTGTCGGGACTGCCGGTTGGCAACCGTGTAGCCGCCTGTCGCCGACCGCGCTAGGCCATTCGCGAGAAGGAGTCGACGCGTGCGGTTGTGCATGCATTAATGATGGCGGCGTCCCAATCCCAACGCGAACGCTTTAACTTTATATCTCCCTAAAATGATGGATATTGACATGCAGTTTTCCTTATAAAATACTGTATTTAATAGGGCACAATATGAATTAACCAAAAAATATCCCATGGATAATTTTTTTTTAATAAAATTAGGGAAAAAGCTAGTAGAGCTCATTTTTTTCCAAAAAAATAAATATCTAATTTTGGGGCATGATTATACAATAATTTTTTAATGATAGATTATGTAATTATCTTTCATTTGACATATATTTCATCAAAATCGGTGGCGCCACGTGCCACTAACTTAAAATTTTTATTAAAAATTATATTTTCCTAAGGGATGAAACTTTCGCATATCCATATCCGACGTTTCCTTTTTTTATTCAATTAAGCTCGAAAGGACTTAAATCACGCCAACTCGTTGAAATTTCGATAGGTTGGTAGTCATTTTACGAGATATTGTCAGTCTGCGAGTTCTAAACATACTGACGCCAAAGCGCGGTCGGCCGACCGACCCGACCGTGTAGCCGCAACACTCCGACGGTCGGCGTCGACAAGGCACCGACCAAGGTCAACACGTCGGAAGGCTTGTTGGCAACCGTCTGGCAGGCCCTTAAGAGATACAGTCAATTTGGGTAACTTTGAATAATTTTTACAATATTTTTAATATTACTATGTCTCCCATGCTGGTCTGGGAGAAATCTTATACCTTTAAACGAGCAATTCTTGTATGTATGTAAGTATATATATATATATTTATAAATTTCTGTGATCTCGAAAACGGCTCTAACGATTTCGCAGAAAATTTGTATATGGGGGTTTTCGGGGGTAAATAATCGATCTAGATTAGTTTTATGTTTGGGAAAACGCGTGTTTTCGAGTTTTCATGCGTTTTTCTTTCCACGCAGACTATGGTCGCTAATTTCGTCGCACTGACCGCCTTGATTTTAGCTCAGTGGTTAAGGATACCGACCGCTAGAAAAAGTGTTACGGGTGCGAATCCCACTCGGTGACTTACTTTTTTTTATTTTATGTTTAAGTTTATATATCATTTTTATTTTGCATTGTTTTTAGACAAGTTTAAAAAAAAATAGTTAATGTTTGAGATGTAACCGAGCAAAGCTCGGTCGCCCAGGTACTAAAATAAAAACTTTGAATGTACCAGCTGCTTCTCTTCCCACGCAGATCGTAAAAGCCAATCGAGGGAATGGGCAAAAATGCAAATCATGTTAACAGGCGATGCGGCTAGCAACCCATCACTGTATTGATTGCTTTTCCATCTTCTCGCCCACCATGACGCTAAAAGTGGCTTTTGGGTCTTGCGGCCCTGCAAGACCCAAAATGCTCTGTCTGCCCCATTAAGGATTAAGACGTGATAGTATGGACTATGTACTTGACTCCATGGAATTGTATGTACTTTGACTCTAACAAACATTTGCTCTATAAAATCGGATGTACTTTGACTCTAACAAACATTTGCTCTATAAAGTATTTCAGAAACGAATCATGGAAAAAATTAAAAATTGGTGTTCCCAATTAAGGCAAGGTCACAATATAAAGATTTTTCTATTTCTAATATTTCTGGAAGACCTACCTATTCAAAGACACCGAACACGATAAATTACTCAAGAAAAAAAAATTACTCCCACTTAGCTTGTATGGGAGCTACCCTGAATTTTTTTTCCAAGAGTACAACTTTTCAGCATAATTATTATACATTTCCATGCTAAATTACAGCTCTGCTGGGCATGAGCCTCCCGTCCGTTTCCAAACACTTTGGTTGTTCACTTTTCTTTCTCAGAGAGTTTAGACGAGCAAAAATACCCAATTGGCTGAAAGCTTTCCATAAAAAAAACTGTCTGAACTGACTCGAAGACCCGAAACAGCTGGAACTGGGGCACTCTATGTGTTTTCAGTTAAATTTCAAAAAAGGTATTTTTACAGAGGCAAAATAAGTATAAAACAATAAATCAGTTTATTATTTCTTACAACAATAGGTACACGGTATAGAAAATCTTATAAGTAACTAAATATTTTTTACACGGTTTTACTTACGTAGTGGTAGTCGGAAAAGGTCATGCGTTGAGGACAGCGAAACCGTCTGGTCACCGGTCCTCGTAACACTCGCCCTGAAAATGATCGTCTAAACCGATCGAAACTAGTCAGCCTTTTGCGACTAAACTACGTGAGTAAAACCGTGTTAAAAATATTTAGTTATGTCATTTAACCTTAGTTTTAATAATATTATCTTATATGTAGCTACATATATTACGGATTGGCTTGTCAACTAAGAAATATGAAAGTGTTGTAGGTGCCTGACCATTTTAAGAAAGTCATACGTGTTATCAGGATTTTTTAATGTAATTTTAAACATTACCGGAAGTGACGACACACAGCAATTGAAGTTTACATTTTTCCTATACCTGCACAGAACATAATATAATTATTACGTAACAGATACCCAACGCCATTGACATTATAGTAGTAAGCAGGCAAAACTGGAGTTGATTGGTAGCCTCACAGACAATGTCAATACAGTACTAAAGTGGAAATTGCCAACTTTACTCAAAGAATCTTCATTGTGACGTCACTTCCTCAAATAAGCTTGATCTTGCTTGAAAATGAAGGTCATTGGGATTTTTGCAAATATATAAATAAGTAAGACCTTATTTCGATATTTGCATTTCGCTTGATAAACGACTTAAGAATTAATTAATCAAATAAGTAGGCACCTTAGAACTTAATAATTAAAAAGGCTTTCTTCAATGGCTTCCTGCGAGTCCCAAACTTCGCTTTCATTTCGTTTCTTCTTTTTCGCTTTTTTGTGAGGGACTTCACTGTCGTCGTGTTTCCGTTTCTTAGCCTTTTTTCTTACTTCTGGAACAGCCTCTTCTTCAGCGACTACTTCCATCGGCTCCTCTTTAAGAGATTCCCGTATTCTCTTTTTATGTTTCTTTCTTTCTCTTTTTTCTTGTTCTGGAGACAATAACTCTTCATTCTGGTCGGCTTTCAGACGATGCGCTATTTGTTTGGGCACTTTGATTGCTTTCTTAAAATTAGACCCAAAGAGGGGATGCCGACATTTAGTTTCTGGCAAAGGAATAAAGTTATTCTGACTCTGCATCAGCATACTATCATCCACAATATGTTGTTTGGGAATTCTTTTCTTTACATGTACAACTCCAGTCACATTAACATTTTTTATTACGAATTTATCGTGCTCAAAAGACGTCACAGCAATTTTTTCAATGTAATGCTCAACACTCCCATGGTAAGTTTCTCCATTCATTTTGAATTTGCATTTCTTATCTAAAATGAACTCGCTATCTTTTAGAGTTTTCACATTAATGTCATGAGGACACTTGAGAACCCAGATTTCATCATCATCTGTTATAAAAGTGTTGGTTTTAGGTTTACTTATAATGGGACGTAAATTGCTATTTGCTTTAAGAAATTTCTTTAATCTTAAATTAGACATTTCATGTGAGTCTGTGTCAGATTCATCTGGTTCAAACATTATTCTGTTGTTGACGCTTCTGTCTGTTAAGGTTTTAGATTTTTCTGTAGCCTTTTTGGAAGCACATTTATCAGAACTATCACTGTCATCACTACCTGTTTTCAAAGTATTGTTCTGTTTTTTGGTAGCAGATTTTGATACTGCTTTATTTAAAACAGGACTTATTTTACCAGGACTAGAGATATCTTCTCTTCTTGAAATATTGTTGTTAAGCTGCTTTTTCGTAGGCGATTTTGATTTAGATTTATTGTTATCCTCAATAGAACTATCTTCCTCAGAGCTTGTACTAATTGTTCTTTTAGAAATATTGTTGTTGGACTGCTTTTTAGTAGGAGATTTTGAAACAGATTTATTTTTGTTCTCAACAGGACTATCTTCCTTAGAACTGGTACTGGCTGTTCTGGGAATAACTTTGCTAGCCAGCTTTTTAGTGGGAGAAGCAGATTTCCTTTTATTTTTAACAGTGTTTCTTTCTTTTTCATAACTATCACTGTTAGTCAGTGTTATTTGCCTTTTAGCCTTAGGTGATTTTGATACTGTTGCCTGAGTTCTATCTCTTTCATCATCGGAGCTATGTTCATCAGAGCTAGCAGCACTTCTACTTATGGTTTTATTTGAAATATTTTCGTCAACCTGAGCTACTGCTGATTTATTTTTATTCTCTACAGCACTATCAGCATTAGAACTTTCAGAACTTCTACTGACTGCCCTTTTTGAATTATCTTTGCCCAGCTTAACTTGAGGTTTTGATACAGGTTCAAAGGGTTTTTCTTTGTCCTCATCAGAGCTGCCTTCAGAAATATCACCTTTGCTAACAGTTTTCTTAGAAGTAGTTTCGTTAGTCTGCTTGTTAATCTGTGGAGATTTAGGAACAGATTTTGAATGCTCATCTATTGTAGAGCTATTTTCATCAGAACTGTCCTTATTTAAACTGTGTTTTCTCCTTGACATAGTCTGATTCTTAACTGGGGATTTGGGCTGCAGTTTTTCATCTAACCTACTATTTTCAGTTGAACTACGATTTTTTTCATCACTATCAGAACTGTCATTCTCAATTAATTCTCTGTGTTTGTCGTTTTTCGATTTTTCAGTTTTTATTACAGTCTCAGCTTCTAGCTCTGTATTTTCACTTTTTCGATTCATCTTCTTTTTTGGTGTACTAACAACTGTTTCCGTAGTGACTAGTTCTTGCATCTGTTTCTTACTTGAATCACCAACATTTTTTTGCTGGTTATCCAGCTCGCTGCCAGTACTATTCTTCTTTTTTTTGGATTTTGATTTATGAGTAAATGAGTTTTCTTCCTCTTTTACTTTGACATCCAAAAAATTTTCTTCCAAATTTTGTTGACCATCAAAATTAGAACTAACACTCAGTTTGCTTTTCTTTTTTTTCTTTAATTTAACTACAGTAGTATCAGATTCAGATTCTTCTTTGACTCTAATATTCAAATAATGTTCATCTATATCCTCAGATCCATTTTTCAAAGCTGATTCACTATGTTTCTTATTTTTCTTGTTTTTCTTCACTTTTCCTGAATTATTAAGTTCTGAATCAGTAGTGATCTCTTGTTTAGCACGGAGATTTAAATAAGAATCGTCAAAATTTTCAGATTCATTAAAAGTGTCTAAATCTTTATGTTTCTTTTTCTTTTTTTTCGGTTTGCTAAAAGATGTCTCAGATATTGACAATACTTCACTTTTCACACTCATATTTAAATAACTATCATCTATTGATTCTTCAAAAACTAATTTTTCTTTTGTTTTTCTACTTCTGCTATTCCCATCTTCAGTTTTGATTTTCTTTTTCTTTGCAATGCTGTGATCCTCAGTATCTGTATCATTATTTTGTATGATTTTTCTTTTCTTCTTCTTTGCTTTGCTTGTGTCAGGGACAGGTGATTCCATAGCTGCAGTGTCTTTCGATTGCTTTTTCTTAGAAGTCATATTGCTGTGTCCATTTTGATTGATTTCTGGTCTGAAATAGGTAAAAATAATATTTAAGCATCTATACACTGACTTTTAGAGGATTACACACATGTCTAGACTATTTGTAGGCCATATTATTTATGGTTTATTACTATAACAATAAAACTAGCTAAGTTTGAGTTGGACTTGCACACTAAGGGTTCCATAACATGATATATTAAAAATTATGTTTGTTGTATGGGAGCCTCCTTGAATATTTATTTTATTAAAATTTATTTTTAAAGTGTATGTACAACTAAATATTTTGTGACTATTTCATGCTACCTGTTGTTATTATTATCAACTTTAACAAGCGAAAACCATTTCATTGCCCCTTTTAAATATGTATTTTATTCTATTTTTAGCCAAGTATGGCTCTGGTAGTACAGAGAGGGTCGTGCACCTGCAGTGGAGACTAAAAGACCTAGTGATGATGATGGTCCGATAAAAATTTAATCAAAATGGTTTGTGCAGTTTGATGTAGTCTATTTTAGTTTAAAAAAATTATGTTTGTAAATGGCCAGTATTTGCGACCATTTGCTGCCTTATGGCATCTGCCATATCATACTTGAAACTGCCATCTTCCTTCTGAACGACCAGCAAGGTTGAAATCCCAGTTGAAATAATTTATGCCACTCATCCAAACAAAAAGAATCAGTTGTCTGTAAAGTCGGTTTACTGACGATAGTTGAATGTGACAACGTCATATGAACATGCTGCCGAACGCGGAGGCCGATTGTGCCTCTTTGTCGCTCGTTCCGCACTTGCACTTCAAGCCTTAAATGGAGGCCTCAGAGTGAGGTAACGCGGCATGAGTCATGTTTTTTCGTGCGTGCAGCCGGCTCCATCGAATTAAAAGACGTTGTCACGTCAAAAACTTTAACTAGGTACTATAGGTAACAATAAGATGTAGAAAACCACAGATTTGTATATCCTTGGTCTGAAAAGAACACTAGGTCCGTGATTGGTAAGAGAACTTGGAACTAAAGAAGAGTTCGATAGCCCGGCGAGAGTGCGCATTACAGCGCTTTCCAAAGTAAAGAGCACTTGGATGGGACAAGTGGCATAAAAAAATTCTCAAGCTCCACCCCGATTCGGGCACCGTTGATCCCGGCTGTCATTATTGTATGGCAGTCGTCAAGCTATGTCAGATGCCTTTAGGCAGCCTGAAAAAACCAGTGTTGGCCACTTACACACGAAAAACAAACAGAGAACTCACATGCTATCACTATTAGTATCGCTGCTTATATGAGAAACATTCGTCCATACAAAACTGTCGTCTGATGAAACATCCATCCGTAAAAGTTTTGAAGGTGAGTATCAACAAATTTAACTTGAAAACTTAATTTTCACCATGATATTTCATGCCATAACATAACCTAAAATTTAACGCGCGACCACCACCAGCGCTAAGTATTTGTCAAAATCACGGTGTTGCCATGGTATAAAAACAAGGTAGGTATTCTCTTCCCGAGATGGAACAAGACAAGGTCAAATAATATAGTTTCGAATAATGCTTTTTTTTCATAATCATAATTTTTCATACTAAAAAATACATATTTTTTTCACAATATTTTTTAATATAATTAGATTTGTTATAAATACTGATTGTCATATCATAAATAGTAATAATCATAATTTAAAATAATGATAATAAGTACTCATGAATCATAATACTTATGAATATTAATTTCATTTTAACATAATTATTTATGAAGTCATAAAATGTGAGACACAATAACTCATTTCAGACACTAAATAGGTACGTTACGTAGGCGCTTTATACTTTCACCCTAAACTTAAGTCGCTCGCTCGCTCATGTTTTGATTACAGAAAACCTGCCTGACAAACCCCTAAACTCCACGGCAAAGTTATTTTTGTGTATGTGTAATAATATGTGTTAAGCGGCGATTACACTTCACGATCCGGCGGCCGATGAGCAGGGGCGACAGACAGGGCGTTGTGATTACACTACACACGATCCCCTCCCTAACTCAGTTACTGTTGTCAGCCGAACTTGATGTTGAAAGAGTGGCACCTGTGCTTGCCAAAAATCAAATATTGGTCAAGTGCGTGTCGCTCTTGATGCAACTGCGCGTGTAAATGTGAAAAAAAAAGAAAATGCCGGAGCAAAGAGTATCGTTTAAAAAAAATATATATGTATTTATTTTAAGTTCATATCAGAAGTGCCATTTTTGAAACGCGGAGTCACTACACGAACTGTTTTTTGTATGGAAATATCATTCGTTTAGGAGGCTCCGCGTTTCAAAAATGGCACTGCTGAACGCCCTGACTCGTGGACAGCGATTACATCACCCGATTTACTCCCTAAATAGGGAAACAGGGCGGTCGAGAAGCCCCGATCACCCGATATCGGGCGGGACACTGCCTACCTAACAGCGATTACACTTCCCGATTTAGGGCGCCTGCGTGAAATCGTCCCCGACGAATCGTGAAGTGTAATCGCGGCTTTACTTTCGCCCGAGTCAGGGCGTTCAGTCTTCGACTCGTCACGCAACTCACGCACGCACGCGGCTTTTGTGAGTGCGTTATGGTAAGGTGTCACTTAATTCAAAAGATGATTAAATTGGGACGAATCCATTCGTAGCTAATTTTTAAAATCCTCGGGCTCTAACAAACATTAACTTTAACAAGCTCTAACAAACTTATATATACATATATATTTTTTGTATATAAGTTTGTTTTTCTGTCGCCTCTGCCTGTCTGGGCCGATGAGCAGGGGCGGGCGACAGACAGGGCGTTCTGACTACACTGCACTTGATCGCCTCCCTAACTTAGTTGTCAACCGAACTTGATGTCCAAAAATCAGATAATTGGTCAAGTGCGTGTCGGGTCACGCGTAGTGGGCGTAGTGTAGGGTTCCGTAGATGCAAATGATGAAAAGAAATAATGAATCTTTAAGTGATATGAAGAACAAAATTAGAATTTCGTAAAAGCTAGTCACAGCTGTGAGAAAGAGTAATAACAATAATAAAAATTAAATACAGCCACTGCACCCGCCCATTGTTCTGAAAAGTAACCGTTAATTTTTTATTGGCAAAGGTTATGCTTTCGTAACGGCAGTTAACTGTTCAGTTAAAATGGTACTGGAACTGGAATTTGCAATGCTGAATAGCTGGAAGGTCAGGAACTTGTTTATAATCACCTACGATATTTTAATTTGGCAATTAAAAAATGGTCCTGGCGTAGGATATGAAGGATAAACTGAATTGAAAAAGTCTATAAATGAATAGAAAAAATAGGAGCATTCTAAACCTAATAAAGAATAGGTGTTAGACTGCATGATACGACACGATGATTCCATAAAGACTGTAATTAAAGTAAATATAGAAAGTAAAAGAAGACCAGACCGAGACATCTTCTCGATAAAAAGAACCGAGGCATAACGACATGAAACAGATAAAGAAAGAAACATCATATCCACCAGACAGGACACAGAGTACAAGCAAAAAAAAACATCGTTGATAATAAAAAAGGCATCTGAAGAACTGCTTTACTTTTATCACATAAAAATGATTTAAAGTTACATAAGTTGACAGAAAGTGTTCATATTGCGTATAAAAGCATTATTAAGAGCCGATGAGCACAGCATGGATGCCATTAGAGAACAGTTAGAGTGGAGCTACAATTGTGGATGTCACAGAAAGGTAACTTGGGCTCCTTCGTGCTTTTGAAGGCACGTTAGGCCAATCTCTATACTTTAACAGATACCTTAAGGCAGCATGAAGAATCCAATACACATGTTGCTAACGACAAAATAGAGAAGAAAAGTACGCTCGGTTACAGAACATCATTTTTTAATCTTATCATTAAAAATATGATAGGCGTTATCTAATATTACTCTCTTAATAAATATAGTACCTGGGCGACCGAGCTTTGCTCGGTTACATCTCAAACATTAACTAATTTTTTTTAAACTTGTCTAAAAACAATGCAAAATAAAAAAAAAATATATAAACTTAAACATAAAAAAAAACAAAAGTAAGTCACCGAGTGGGATTCGAACCCGTAACACTCTTTCTAGCGGTCGCTATCCTTAACCACTGAGCTAAATCAAGGCGGTCGCGGCGCGACGAAATTAGCGACCATATTCTGCGTGGAAAGAAAAACGCATGAAAACTCGAAAACTCGCGTTTTCCCAAACATAAAACTAATCTAGATCGATAGTTTACCCCCGAAAACCCCCATATACAAATTTTCAGCGAAATCGTTAGAGCCGTTTTCGAGATCACAGAAATTTATAAATAAATATACATATATACATACAAGAATTGCTCGTTTAAAGGTATAAGATAAATGCAACCTGCATACTGCATATAATCTAAGTATATATAAAAGAAGAAACTGACTGACTGATATATCAACGAACAGCCCAAACCACGGGGTCAAGAAATAAAATCGATGCCGAATTTGAGTTCACGCTACTAAATAAAAATGTCTAAATTTTATATTGAATTTGTATGAAATTTCCTTTTCAGAGTACATTTTTTAAGTCTGTATAATAATAGAAGCCTACAGAAGCATTATTACAAAAAACATTACGTGAAACTGTGAAGAAGAGTGTTGCCAGTATGTAATATTTGTTCTACTTCCCTCTCACAGATATAGATGTAATAGATAACGCATGTATCAAGATTTGTATGGAAACCAAGCGTGCCAACTTTTTTAATGCCTACTGTGACGTCAGACGCAATTTTAGTGATGGGAAATTCAAACCGATTCAAAGAAACCGCTCACTACGATTTAAACGATTTATTGAAGACGCACGCCGCCGCCATGATCGTCTCGCTCATACTCGTCGATTTTATATCTGTGGTCTCGCTCGCTCACTCCGCGCTCGCTAACCATACGATCGATTAACATTTAAGTTAATCGATTTGTGATAAAAATCACAATCGATTTTCTGATTGACGAATGATATGAAATTGGATAAACAAATGATTCTAAACGGAAAATTGTTTGATAATAAAGAATAAATATTTGTACTCAAATTATTTCAATTTAACTAAAATTTAAACTATACCAACTTATTAAAATTTAAATTAAAACTAAAAATTACAAATAATGTAAATATTTTAATTGAACTTTAAAAATAAAACTATTATTATTCTTAAATAACCGGCCAAGTGCGAGTCGAATTCTCTAATTTTCTAATCTCTAATTTAATTATCTATAAAAAAACACGTTTTTACCGATTTCAATGCGTTTTTTAAATGTTGAAGCAACTTCCCTTGCGGTCGTTCTTAGCCATGTCAGGCTTGTCTCACATACCGCTTCAATGGGGGAAATGCAGTATGGACGACTCACTAACGAGCAATGAGCAGTGACGCACGCGCGGTTTTGTTCACCAACGTGTGACCAGTAGTTCAAAGAGCGACCATATTATATACATGAACTCTGAAAATATTACCCTCGTTTTCTAAAGTGTAAATTAGGAAATTAGCTTGTTTATAATCTATTAAATTGGCTCTTTAATAATAGTTTATATCATTCGTCAGTCCGATATCGATTAAAATCGATTATTGGTATATGTTGTAGAACGAACAACACTAGTCGCTAAATTTTACTGACGAATGAGAAATTGCCGGTACCACGACGTCGTAGCGATGCGCGACAGTATCGCTTGTTTCGATATACATTGCTTCTTAACACACAACGTCGGATCAAACGCTCAAAGCAAACGCGGCAATGTAATGTGAATGTAGTTTTTAAACCTTAATCTATACTTATTTAGGTATAATCTTGGAATCACCGCTCGGAATGCTTAAAAAATTGTTTTAAAATGAATTTACGCATATTTTTCTTTTTAAATAACATAGCTGTGACAGGAAATATGTCCTTGACTTTGGGCGCTTGCAATTTTTGGGCTGTTGCAGTTTATTATCACGCTACGAGGCATTCTTTTATTTTTCGCTGCCGTCCGGCTGCAATCACAGACGCGCGCGGACTGTCAGTAGCGGCGGCCAACCTCGACGCTTTGTCTGAGAACTTACACGCGAAGTAGGTGCATTTAAGTCGTCTATCTATGTCTGTGTTCCCTCTACATCTGCGCCGCGCCCGGTGGCGACATAAAAAAAGAATGTCATAATGACTTTGACAGTTGATAAAAAGTTTGACATGGACAGGACAGTTGACAGTTTGTCATTTCTTTTTGTGTAAAGTTTTGTGTTCAACATGGTGAGTTGAAGGAAATTTTATTAAAAATCCACGATAATCTTCACCACGAATGGTTGAAATTAATAATGATTTCATTTTATATCTATTAAACACCCGAATGATTTTATTCTGAACATTATTTCTCAGCTTTCTTGTGTAATTTTCGAACTTAGTGTGTCAAAGTTTTTAGTCATAATTTTGATGTTTCTCAATTTATTATGTTGTTATTTCATCAACCGTGACGTTTATCTGAAGATATGTGAAGATTTAAGTGTACACTTGAGATAAAACTCGCGAGTGGCATTCCGGTAACCTCTTTTATTTTGTAGGCTCGCGGCCCTAAAAAGCACTTGAAGCGTTTAAACGCGCCCAAAGCATGGATGTTGGACAAACTTGGCGGTGTGTACGCACCGCGGCCATCCACCGGCCCCCACAAGCTCCGCGAGTGCTTGCCGCTGGTGATTTTCCTACGTAACCGCTTGAAGTATGCCCTCACCGGCAATGAGGTCCTGAAGATCGTAAAGCAGCGCCTGATCAAGGTTGACGGCAAAGTGAGGACAGACCCCACATACCCCGCTGGATTCATGGGTAAGTTTCATACTTTGAGTGTGTATTTTGTTTGAAGATTCTTAAGATTCAAATGTTTGTTCAGTAATTAGACCTTTACAGGCACATTCTAAGTGTAATTTACATTTCTAAAGTGTTATTCATTTGAAATACTTCAAGTGATGCAGCTTGAGAGTACTATTTTTAATGTTTATTGGATAAACACCTGAATATTAAATAGTATCAGGTCCCCCCGAAAGAGCTAAACAAAAACGTGTGTATAGGTAGGCTCTGAAGGTATGAAGGCATGATGCAAGCCTAAATGAGGCAAAGATCGGGTAGTTACCATGGCCAAATACTGGTCAGGTTTGTCATAGAAAAATATAAGAATATAGTTGTCAACCAATTTGTCTTCATTACTGTAATAATTTAATTTTTACAAAAAAATGTCTACCTCGTTTTCTTTCAGGAGTGTCTTTAATATCTCCAAAGTTCTTTATCATATCTTCACTAAATTAACCTTCTAATGGTGGTTCATTCGAGTGGTTTAGTACCTGACCCTGTTCCCCTTAGTAGCTGCTTGTTTCTCAGTTTGGTGTCCTCCAATAATCAAAATGGATGCCACACTCGCATATCCTCTCATCTGGCAACAGAGCAGAATCTGTCTGACATGCATTGTTTTACTATTGTGTCTGGTATTTTGCGCAGACGACAGGATATGTAAGGAAAAAGAGGATACCCGACGTCATTTTGACATTGACATTAGGTCACTAATAACATCTGTTTTATTTAGATGAGATGCATGTTACCGTAATCTAAACGAAGACGAATTTGAAAGTTGTTATGAGAATCTCGAACACATATTTTTTATTTCTTTTAAACAAATAAATTTAAAGTTATACAAGAAAATAGACTATAATTATTGACCAGTCTCGAAACGCCCCAGACCCCCAGTTTCTCCATCCTTATATCTTTAAGGGCCTAAAATTTTGAAAAAAAATTACAAAGTCAAAGTCAAAATCATTTATTTATCTTTGGATATTTGTATCACTTGATAATTACAATTTTATTTCATAATCATGTTTTTTTTCCTTTCAGATGTTGTATCCATAGAAAAGACAAATGAACTGTTCAGACTTATCTATGATGTTAAGGGTAGATTCACCATTCACCGAATCACTCCCGAGGAGGCTAAGGTATGTTTACAAAACAGTTGATAAATTTTGTAGTAATCAAAATATATTTAACAGATTAAAATTAAATTTTATGAAAGAGAACCAACTGTGCTTTATGGTAGTCTCATAAGACCTGGATGACATGTCCTAAAGCCACCTGGCTTGAGAGGTTAATGTGCTCTTTAACCCTTTAACCGTGAGCGTCGCATATATGTGACAAACATTGTCGGGCCCATTCCGCGAAGGTCACATAATTGTGACAAACAAAAAATGCTCGTATGGCACATAACTTACGTATCCATATCCGTTTTTGGTTGTAGATAGGTATGTTAGATTTACCATGTCTCGCGCTGGGGGCACGACAACTGATATAAAGTCTCACGGTGAAAAGGTTAAATGAGTCCAGTGCTGTCCTCATGTGAAATAAATTATTTGAAAGAAAACAGAGCAATCACAAAAATTTTGTCTTGATCAAGCCCTAGATAACCGGCTACTTTTGGCTTATGTGCATGGAAAATCTTTACATTCTCACTTGTAAACAGTACTTTATATAATGGTTTGAAGGGCTTGGTCAAGACAGAATTTGAAATGATATCTCTGTCTCCCATGCTGGTCTGGGAGAAATGAAAAAACTTAGAATGTACCAGCTGCTTCTCTTCCCGCGCAGATCGTAAAAGCCGACCGAGGGAATGGGCAAAAATGCGAATCACGTTAACAGGCGATGCGGCTAGCAACCCATCACTGTATTGATTGCTTTTCCATCTTCTCGCCCACCATGAAGCTAAAAGTGGCTTTTGGGTCTTGCGGCCCTGGGCTCTGAATAGAGCCGCAAGTCCCAAAACGCTCTGTCTGCCCCATTAGGGATAAAGACGTGATAGTATGTATGTATGTATGTATCTCTGTTTCCATCTAGGTAAATGATTATTTCAAATGGGGGTTGCTCTGGACCCTGGAAAGTTCATGTATGCTTAAACGGTGGGTGTTAATTAGTATGAAGTGAATGGGTTACTCACTCATTGTTACATTCTGTTTACACATGGGTTACATACTAATAATATTTGTGTCCTATATAATGGCAGGTCTAGACGAAGACTATATTCAGCCGCGTAAATTACGGCTCCTAAGAAAGGCACCATATAAACACTTTTGGCGCCATTTTTTGCCATGCCAGCGCTGGCACAGAATAGAACACGCGCCTATTTTTTGACGCCAGTGACCTCCGCCCGCGTTTCTCGCTGCCCCCGCGCCTTTTTTGTTAATGACTGGTACTGTAAACTGGACTTTGGTGGTCACTGGCGGCGAGATTTAGGCGCCTGAAAATAGTCATTGTCTAAACGGTCTGAAGATGTGCTGCACGGTAGACACTGGCGCCGTAATTTAGGCGTCTCAAAATAGTCTTCGTCTAAACCTGCCTTTAGTTTTGACCCAAATTTGTTTCTTAGATCATTGGGTCTTTTCAATCCTTCGTTTATGAAATACTGCTATGACAAATACTTGTTTTCTAGCAAATTAAGGCATGATGATTGAAAAATATATTTCCCATTGGTTAGATTATTAAAAAATATTGTACACATTTTTTTTTCCACTTCGAAACTAAAAATGACAAAGATGCAGTGCAGCGTCACGCCTAACTACGACTTTTGCTACGCGGTGACGTCGCAAGCCCCCATTCCAGAACATGCTCTGTATTTTTGTGAATTTTTATTTACTTTTAAGTTAAAGGTCCATTATTTTTGGACTAAAAGACGGACTGATTACAATTATATTTTTATGACCCTGAACCATATTTTAACCAGTACAAGCTGTGCAAAGTGAAGCGCGTGGCGACGGGCCCCAAGAACGTGCCGTTCCTGGTGACGCACGACGGCCGCACCATCCGCTACCCCGACCCGCTCATCAAGGTCAACGACTCCATCCAGCTAGACATCGCCTCTTCCAAGATCATGGACTTCATCAAGTTTGAATCCGGTTAGTATTACTTTCATGCTGTGTCTCACCATGCCTACCCACTACCTTATAAATCTTACTAATATTATAACTGTGAAAGTTTGTAAGTGTGGATGGATGTTTGTTACTCTTTCACGTAAAAACTACTGAATCAATTTAATGAAACTTTACACTAACAGATTTTGAAGAAAATGTATTAAGTAGGGTCTGCCATCCAAACCCTCTCTTTTGGTCCATTGTAACTATATCCTAAAGAAAACCTTGGTCAAAGATAATATAATTACTAACGTAACAGATACCCAACGCCATAGAAACTTTTGGACCGGCCGTAAGTAGGCAAATTGAGTAGGCGTTTCTAGTTCCAGCAGCTCGTAGAGATGGCAGCACACAGGACTAGCCAAAGCCGCAAAAGCATATAGTAAATGTTTAAGAGTTTGTCACTAGATGGCGTTAGCGAGAAAACAAATGTTTAGGCATAAGATCCTGAGTATCTATGATACTAGTACTACGCACTTTGGCCATTGTTAATGCTGACCTACGTAATCCGTAATCGCGCCATACCTACAAGGGGGTAGCCAAATAAGGCGCCGCGCGCGCTTCGGATGCAGGACAGCTACGCGTCGATCATTTATGTTAAAACGTGTTTGAAGTAAGTGCCATTTATGAAACGCAGAGTCACAATAACTAATGTTTTTTCCATACAAAAAACCGTGCGTTTAGTGACTTCGCATTTAAAAAAATGACACCACTAACCATTCATATATACCTAACTCCAGACATATATAGGTAGGTACCTACCTACCTAAGTACACATTTCTCATTTCTTTCATGCACATTATGATAATTAATTAATCGTACCTACCTACTTAAAAATTGCGAAATTATATTAAGTACCTTCTTACAAAAAAAAAGAACCTTATACCTCTTGCAATGTGATAGGTATGTAGGACTCATACGAAATCTGAATACGTTTAACAAATTTATTTACCAGGCGGATTATATTTTTTTGTCGGGGAAAGTGAAAAAGAGTATGGTCATCTAATAGGTAGGTACTTAGTACTAAGTACTTATATATACATCGAGATCAGTTGATTTGAATATTTTTAGTTTGATGCATGTAATCTTCAAAGAACTGTGTGCTGTGTCTATTCTACATAAAGCAAAATAGGTAGGTAGGTATGTGCAAAGATAATAATAATTACTAACGTAATTTAGGTAACGTAATGTAACGGTATGTTTACACAACGTGGAAGGGACATACCCGTAATAAACCGAACCACGGGCAATAGGACCACCATAGTATAATAAAATTAAATTATTAACCTATCAGGGACGGCGGGCTCGGCGTGTCAAATTACGCGCGGACCCGACACTTGACACCGTTTCGGCGCGCTCACGCCTTATCGCATTGTTTTTTATAACTGAGACCAGATGTTTACACTTAGGATTGCCGCCGCGACAATTCTGAGAAGCTATTGAACCAAACTAGCGACTTAAGCATAATGGAGAGATTTATGATGTTTACATTATTTTTTATTGGCGCCTAAAGCGGCCAGTGTGGAAAAAATTTGTTCGTGCTAATTGAAAAATCTGTAATGAATATTTGGAAGTCGTAAAGTATTAACACCTTATGTATTTATATTCTGCAGTATATAAGCTTTATAATGAGGGTAAAACATAGGTATAGGTGCCTAGTAAAAAAAAGGATTACTCGTATATATATATGAGGTAGCTTTTTTTTTTCAATTTACGTTTTGCGCGATGTTTGAAAAAAATAATGTAAAGAGATTACTGTATTTAGCTATTTTATTTTTAGTTTATGGTATATGTTACATATTCAACAATACTATGTCGTATAATTTTTCGGTATAATTATAAGTATATATTTTAGGAAGTAAAAATAACGCAAACTAAGCAAATGACGTAGTGTAGGTGTTAGAGTCGAACATATATAAAAATATATATATATGTAAATAATTTGTCACAATTTCAAAAATATTTAATTAAAGTCCAAGAAATTATCTTTCTAGTAATATATAACACCATAGGACTTACTTTACAATAAAAACCATAAAAAAATGCTAAATATTGCCAAATATTTACGTCCGCGCGCAGCGTTCAAGGTCAATTTCAAATTTACGTTTTATTGGTAAAATATTAGACAAAACTTACCAGAAATCGGAATATTTGTGCATATAAGTGTTTGAACATAAATTATCTTTGTACTTATCTGTATTTTCAATAGATTTCATTGATTCAATGTAAAATATTAGCTTCGGAAATTCAAACGCGCGAGCTGAGCGGGGACTATTTTGAAAAGTGAATTATTACAATAAATATTCAACGAAATATAATTGTAGGCACTTATAATAACTAAATAAACAATAACTAATCATTTTTAGCACTTACTCACATTATAAACACTTAATTTGTAGTAAAAAAGCACTTTTCGCGGACAATAACACGTAAACGCGCGCGTCATAACAGTCAACTTTGAAGTCTGACTTTAGTAATTTTTATTTTTAATTTTTTCTATTGCATTTTGTTTTTGG
This sequence comes from Acrobasis consociella, assembly GCA_963555685.1. NCBI lineage: Eukaryota > Metazoa > Arthropoda > Insecta > Lepidoptera > Pyralidae > Acrobasis > Acrobasis consociella. The sequence continues at coordinate 1,477,126 of OY743111.1, read as the reverse complement.
TGTAACCAATCAACGGAGAATATATTAAACTCTATGGCAAACAAAATTCAGGCCAAACAAAGCCTTATCACTATGAAAAAAGGATAATAATCGCCGGACGGACGATATGGCATTAATAAATGTCATCGGGTCTGGACGGTGCAAAAAAGATGGCATTAATAAATGCCATCGGGTCTTGAAAGGTTAAAAGTCAAAAACATTAAAAAAATGGACATTTCCATACAAAAGTGTGCTTCCAATGAGAATGTCGTTTTTTTTAACTTTTATTTAATATCATCGTAATATAAAAATGGAAACCTTTGCTCATCAGTGGGACAGTACCTAAGGTTTATTTAAAAAATATATATATACTAGTGATCTAGTATAGCCTGTGGTTCGATTTATTACGGGTATGTCCGACGTAGAACACAACACGTTGTAGAACACAATACAACTAAAATAATATCTACTTATTTTTTGAATTTATTCACCATATTTCCCTATCATCATATTCATAGTTCTTTGGAATTTGATAAAGTTCGATAGGTACCTACATACGAGTCGTAGTCGTAGGTACGTATATTATTACTCTGTGGTCGTACGATGCCACTGACTTACATAGTTACCTATGAATGAGTCCGCCGCCGGCGCCGGTTGTTCCGGGCGCGACCGCACGGCGCTACTTATATCCAAACTTCTTCTTTAGGTAGGTACACGGGGTAGGTAAGTACGTGTTGACCCGCAAATCCCGCAACCCGCAACATGTTGATTCATTGAACGAGCATCTAGGTATAGCTAGGTACCTGTGCTCGTATATCAGGATTATCAGGTGTTACGGTTACGGACGTTACGATTTACCTAACGTCTCCAGCTATTATAACCGTCAGTTAGTATTTCGGATAAGTAGTTAGGTATTATAATATAAACCATATTTCGATGTTTTTATGACTTGCATGATAAAATGATAAGATATACTACCTTTACTTCGTACGGCGCGTGCCTTTTTAACCGACTTAAAAAAAGGAGGAGGTTATCAATTCGATTGTATGTTTTTTTTGTATGTATGTTACGCGATATTTTCGTCAACCGTGGACCGATTTAGATGATTCTTTTTTTATTTGAAAGCCCTTACTCCCAAGTTGGTTCCATATTAATTTGGTGAAGAAGTGATGAAGAACTTTGGAGATATGGAGAAAACTCCTGAAATAAATTGAAGTCAGTTGTTTTTTTTTCTTAAAAATTTAATTATTCAATGATATTATTATAATCAGCAAACAACTTGTGGGCATGTCCCCAGCGGAAAAGTGTCGAATATTAAATGTCGACTATACTAGACCTTTAGTCTAAAGCAGCCTTCAATAAATGAAATTTGTGTATTCAGTAATTTTTGAGAAATTCGTCAAAAATATATTCCGCCAGGGAAACGTTTCTCTGGCGGAATGTTGTCAGGGATCTAGGATTCAATTAATATAGTAATTAATGTATCATACGTGGCAAATGTTTATGTACATTTTATGTCATAGGCCTCCGAAGTTATTCGAAATTCCACTTTTTCAATTCAATTCAAATATATCTTTATTAAGTATCATAGGATAATTATAATATCTCTTAATAATCGTCATTGTTTTGTTGTACAATTGTTGACGTCAAAAGGTTACTTACAGCTAAGTTTACTACCGCTTCCAAAGCGCTAGTGCAGAAGAAGCGGTAACAAACTGCACTGCAGCATTTTCTCCAAGGACGTCAACTCACAATTAAATTAATATTTAAAGTTAATGTGGACAGAGAATACATTGTTTGTTATGTCATATCATAATTTTAATTAAATTTTTAGAATGTCAAAATTTTAAAATAACGGCAAGTTGTAGATTTAGTTTGTACAAAATGTACCAAATTATGACATTTGCGAGTACCTGTATTACAAACTTTAAGAGGGTCCCGTGCCAAGCTCAAGCCAGACTTTTTTGTCTTTAAGGTAGTCATCGGTCGTATAATAAGCCTTCTCACAAAGTACTTTCTTTACATACTTTTTGAATTTTTTATCCGGCATATCAAGGACCGATTTTGGCAATTTATTATAAAAAAGTATACAGTTCCCCATTAACGTCTTACTAACTGTTTTGAGCCTAGAAAATGGGGCAACTAAGTCATTCTTATTACGTAGGTTTCTATCGGTCAAATCGCTTACTTTACTGTATGAGGAAATATTTTTCCTTACATACATTATGTTTTCAAATATATACTGTGATGATAAGGTAAGTATATCTATTTTCTTTAATAATTCTCTGAGTGAGTCTCTAGATCCTAACCCGTAAATAGCACGTTGGGAGGCTTGTGTTGTGTAGGTTCTATAAATTGCACGAATTGCCCGTTTTTGTAAAATGAAAATAGTCTGAATATCGGCTTAACTCCCCCACAGGGGAATGCCGTCAGACATTACACTATGAAAGTAACTAAAGTACATTAGTCTAGCAGTTGCTACATCGGTCAATTGTCTTATTCTCCTAACAGCACAAGCCGCAGAGCTAAGCCTATTAGAAAGTTTAATTATATGAGCACCACATTGAAGTTTTGAGTCTATTGAAATTCCTAAGAAGGTGGTACTTTCAACAAGATCGAGTTTTTCACCATCTATCATTATGTCAACGCAGGCCTGTCTCACATTGGGAAGAGAAAACCGAATGCCTTGGGTCTTTTTCGCATTTAACATGAGGTTATTGGCAGAAAACCAATCAGAAATAGAAGACAAGGTGCTATTCACCGCGCTAGCTTAAGTGCTATGTCGATCTATTTTGAATATTAGCGAGATGTCATCAGCAAACAGCACTATGCCAGCCTGCTTCTCAACCATGTAAGGCAGGTCATTAACATAAACTAAGAAAAGGAAAGGTCCAAGAATTGAACCTTGCGGTACGCCTATTTTAACATTAGATACTGGGGAAATGTTTAGCCTTTTGTTGGATTTCACAAACGGTTTGGAATACAGTCTTGATTTTTTACACACATTGCTATTCATTTGTTTATTACGACTGTAAATACAGAATCCAAAAAAAACACCACCACTTCCGAATAATAAATATAAACATAAAAGTAGGTATTTTGGTTCTAGTGGCTTAACTAAGGGATATAGGGAAATGGTTTGAATGTTGTTTTATGTATTAAAACTGCCTCTAACATCTGGAAAAGTATGTTTGTAATAGTGTAAGTATTAAAAAAGTAACAACAAAAAATAATATCCACTGACATCATAATTTTGATTCGGTCTATTTGACGAGTTTTATATTATGTGACATGTTTTAACTAATTCCAATCTTTAATGTATTAATTCAACTATCCACATTCCAATAATTAGCTAATTAGTAATAAAGAAAATATAGTAAAAAAACCAGCGTCATTCAAAACTTTATTATAAACCAACCAATTTCGGATGCCTATTAAAAAGCGACTGCTTAGTACAAATAGCTGACTTCCGAAAGTTGCAATATTACCAACTGGAATTGGTACAGACGCGTACACAATACATAAAAGTTAAGTCAAAATGGATGATTTAATATCTATTAGGTATTTAGCAAAAAGCGGGGAAAAATGACACATAATAAATGTTGACTATACTTGATCTTTTGTAATCTGTATGAGGCCTCAGACAACGCCGTAAAAGTAGCAACCTTCTGGAGAGAAAAAATCTAATTTAAGTTGAGCCTTTGACAGGAGAAGAAGAGTGTAAAGCTGCCTTCAAATGTTTATCGATAAATGAAATTTGTGTATTCGGTAATTTTTGAGAAATTCGTCTTAAACTTATTCCACCAGGCAAATGTTTCCCTGGCGGAATTTATTCAAGGACCCAAAATTCAACCAGCAGATCACTTAGAGCATTATACCTATTAATAAGAGGCAAATGTTTATGCACAAATGGACTTTGTATGTCATAGACCTCCGAAGTTATATACATTTGGTAATAATTTAAAGGTTTGGAATACAGTCTTGATTTTGTTTTACACACATTGCTATTAATTTGTGTATATCGATTAAAAAAGCAAAATCCAAAAAACACTTACGAACATTAAATAGTAAAAACATAAAAGTAGGTATTTTGACCTAGGGAAAACGTATAAACGTTGATTTATTTATTAAAACTACCTCCAACACATTGGAAAGTATGTATGTAATAAAGTAAGTATTAAAAACGATACAACAAAAACTAAGTGCCACGGACATCATGATTAAAAAAATACATCGGTCTATTGGACGACTTTTATGTTATGGGACAAGTTTTATGTTATGAGCAAGTTTTCTTTTGATCAAATCTTTTTAAAACAAGCTTTTATTAACTAACTTATTGTTAATAAAAAGCATTAAAATATAAAAATTATCTTATTTTGTAGTCTGGAGACAAAGTACTCGTCAAGCAAGACGAATCATACGAGCCCAAACTCGATGGGCTTATCTCTCTTATCTCTTTTACGGAGGCTTTATGATCAATTACTTTTAATTCGTCTACAAAGCAAAGTTCTTAAAATGGCAAGTAAGAGTGAAGTATAAAGTTTTCCTCTAGTCAGAAACAATATAAATAACTACAAAATATTTATTGATTATTACATTCATTTATAAGGTCTTACTTGTAATGTTCGGAATGATAGCAATTTGTATGAACCGGTCGCTTTTTCATAGCCATCCGAAATTGGTCGGATTATAATCAAGTTTTACGTGCCGCTGGATTTTTACTATATTTATTTTATTACTCAATGAGCTAATTATTGAAATTATTGAAATATGGATAGTTGATTCGAATTAGTTACAACTTGACACATAACATAAAGGTCGCCAATAGACCAATTCAAAATTATGATTTTTATTGTATCTTTTTTAGTACTTCCTCTAATACAAACATACTTTCCCAGATATTGGAGATAGTTGTAATAAATAAATCGGCGTTTAAACCTTTTCCCTAGGTCTCTTAGTTAACTAACTACTACTAGAACCAAGATACCTACTTTTAATGTTTTTATTTATTATTCGTAAGTGGTTATGTTTTTCGGATTCTGTTTTGACAAACGTTATATACAAATAAATAGCAATGTGTGTAAAAATCAAGACTGTATTCCAAACTGACCAGGGTCGCTGGATGCAGGCCGCGAAACTTTTCGGCGGGGGTAATGCACACCAAATTTCGCGCAAGGTCTTAAATTCGATTCGGCGCTGTTTAAATTTAGGTACTCAATCAAATTGTTTGCTTGCAGAATATTATATCTAAGTACCTGGGCATCCGAGCTTTGCTCGGTTACATCTCAAACAATAACTACATTTTTTTAAACTTGTCTAAAAACAATATAATAATATAAAAAATTATATATAAATTTGAACATTAAAAAAACAAAAGTAAGTTACCGAGTGGGATTCGAACCCGTAACACTTTTTTTAGCGGTCCGCATCATAAACCGCTAAGCCAAAATGGATGGCGGCCGGCGCAACAAAATTAGCGATCATATTCTGTGTGAAAAGAAAAAACGCATGAAAACTCGAAAACACGCGTTTTCCCAAACATAAGACTAATCTAGATCGATTGTATACCCCCGAAAACCCCTATATACCAATTTTCTGTGAAATCGTTAGAGCCGTTTTCGAGATTTATATGTTTATAAATTTCTGTGATCTCGAAAACGGCTCTTAACGATTTCGCTGAAAATTGGTATATGGGGGTTTTTGGGGGTAAAGAATCGATCTAGATTAGTCTTATGTTTGGTAAAACGCGTGTTTTCGAGTTTTCATTCGTTTTTCTTTTTACGAGTATGGTCGCTAATTTCATTGCATTGTGCGCCATCCGCTTAGCTCAACGGTTAATGATGTTGACCGCTTAAAAGAGTGTTACGGGTTCGAATCCCACTCTGTGACTTACTTTTGTTTTTTTTTTATGTTTAAGTTTATATATAATTTTTTATTTTGTACTGTTTTTAGACAAGTTTAAAGAAATTTAGATAATGTTTGAGATGTAACCGACCGAGCCAAGCTCGGTCACCCAGGTACTAAATAAAAAAATATACAAGAATTGCTCGTTTAAAGGTATAAGATTTGGTGAGGTACCATGAATGTCGTAGAAGATACGAGGTAAAGTAAATAATATAAAAAAATAAATATAATCCAAACTTAAATATTTAATAAATACCTATCTTAAAATTATTGATTTGTATAATTTTATACTTGTACCTACCAAAATTATTCTAGGAACAAAATGCAGCGCAAAAGGATACAATACGATTTTGTTTGTACACAGTGCACGTTACATCTATGTCTGTGGTGCACGTAGTATATTTTACTTTGTGGTACATATAAATAAATGTTGATTTTATATTTAAAACATTATTAGAAGATATTATAATAGGTATCATTTGTATAATCTATTCTTACGGACGAGTTAGTAAGCTTTAAAGTAAAGACGGTGCTGCCATCAATAATAGGTAATCAAACATATTACCTTAAAGCACGCAAAGTGCCATCTAGTGACATAATTAAAAACCAAAAATTGTGCTTTAAGACAAATATTTCTGAATTTTGTGAAATAGACAAAGAAAGTGCTTTAAAAATATTTATTGCAGCTCATAAAAATCATATTTAATTAGTTAGAGTACTACTTTGTTCAAATAATGGTAATTAAAGTTTTTAATGTTTTCCATGGTTTTAATCGATACCTACTGCGCCATCTAGTGAGGACGGAAGGGTAATAATTACGTTTATATGGGGATGGGTAGGCGTGCCTTGGTCTAATATAGTTTTACTATGGTGGGGTGCTTAGTTCCCGATTCCTCTATGATACAACCTTTTGAGTAATCAAATCATGTGGTGTCAGATCACTTAAATAAATGTTATTCATTATCAGTTGTGCCCACTGGCTCTGCTCCCCATGGAAATTTGGGGACAAAAAACTTGAGAGGTGTCAAGGGACACCCGGATGGAACGAAGTTCCTTTCGATTAATTAGGAGAGAGAGAGACAGACAGAGAAACACGCGCACGCCGCTCGGTTTACTACTATTATAGCAAAAAGTGTCGTTACAACTTTTGGTCTTAATTGTTTCTGTCTAGCCCCCTTTCGCAACGCGCGATAAGGAACTTCGTTCCAAAACTATCCTATGTCTCAAACAATATCCATATCAAATTTCATCTAAATTGGTTCAGTGGTTGAAGTGTGAAGAGGTAACAGACAGCTACTTTCGCATTTATAATTATCATCATCATCAGGTCTTTTTGTCTCCGCTGCAGGATTACAACCCTCTGTCCTACCACTGATCATGGCATGATGATACATCTGATATGGTTTAATTTAGCCCGCATCAGAACTTGGCAACTTCTCGTTTAAATACATAGTAGTGCATTGCAAGCCAATTTCATTCTTATTTCTCAAGACATATGATTCATGTCACTGAATTTACCACTCCCGAGTGGACGCCGCTGCGCGCATAGTAATAATCCTATAAATATTATAAACGCAAAAGGTTGTAAGTATGGATGGATGTTTGTTACTCTTTCACGTAAAAACTACTGAATGTATTTTAATGAAACTTTACAATAATATGGCTTATTCATCAGAATAACACATAGGCTACAATTTATAATATACCTCCCATGCTGGTCTGGGAGAAATAAAAAAAAACTTAGAATGTATCAGCTGCTTCTCTTCCCACGCAGATCGTAAAAGCCGATCGAGGGAATGGGCAAAAATGCAAATCATGTTAACAGGCGATGCTGCTAGCAACCCATCACTGTATTGATTGCTTTTCCATCTTCTCGCCCACCATGACACTGAAAGTGGCTTTTGGGTCTTGCGGCCCTGGGCTCTGCATAGAACCGCAAGGCCCAAAATGCTCTGTCTGCCCCATTAGGGATAAACACGTGATAGTATGTACAATTTATAAATATATTGTGTGATCCTGCGCAGAAGTCGCGGGCACTAGTGTAGGTATATTTTGTACTTGACACAGGCCTGTAGTATGTATTCGTGGAAGTAATCAAGAAATGTGTTACAGGGAACCTGTGCATGATCACGGGGGGCAGGAATTTGGGCCGCGTGGGCACCATCGTGTCCCGCGAGCGGCACCCCGGCTCCTTCGACATCGTGCACGTGCGCGACTCCACCGGCCACACGTTCGCCACGCGGCTGCACAACGTGTTCATCATCGGGAAGGGCACCAAGGCCTACATCTCGCTGCCGCGCGGCAAGGGCGTGCGCCTCACCATCGCCGAGGAGCGCGACAAGCGCATCGCGGCCAAGGTCGCCGCGCAGTGACTTTAATAAATAAGGATATCTATCACTTTGTTTCATTTTTTCACGGAAAAGGATTCCAAAGGACAGCAGACTAAACGGAACAACACCGTATAGAATTTCGCCGCGCCGTCCACCAGGCGTCGACCTGACGTGCGCACGTAACCAAACCGAATCAGCCAAATCGGGTATATCCCAATGGGAATCGAAACCAGAGTTTTTTCTATTTGCCACCACTGGGGGCAAATGAGACTGAATGATTGGCGATTGCCGTTCGCCACCAGTGGGGGCGTCGCGAGTGGTGGCATCTGGCACACGTGTACATAAAATTGTCCCGTCTGCCACCAGTGGTGGCCGCCCCCAGTGGTGGCAAATGGGATATACCCAAGAAATCGACTCGAAATTTGGCTGCGGCTAGGCGACACCGCGCTTATCCCTTTGTGTCGTTACTTTTTGTTTCAGGCACGGAGAGACGTAAGCGCGTGGACGATGAGCCGTAAGCGCGGCGACCGCAAGTTGACCGTCCCGCAAATAATAGCGGATTGTGAGCTATTGACTAGGCGAGGCGGTTACGTTATGAATCCGAATAGTATGCATTGCAGTAGGGACAACATAGAGTTAGGAATAAGGATAATTTATACAAAGAATACTGAACTGCTCGAGTTGATAAGTTTACGTTCCATTTAAGAGTTTATAAGTCTGCTGCATAGACATAGATTTTTTTTACGTAAGGTCTGCTGTGACTTTTAGCCTGAACTATAGATATAGATTTTTTTATAATGCGTAAACAAATAGGTAATCGAAAGTACAAGAAAAAAGTTTTTTTTGAAAAGATGTATTTTTTGCTTTAGCTTTTAGGCCCCTCGCCCACCGCGACTTTTTGTCGCGATGCAAACGCGATACTCTCGCGTATTTGCATCGATGCAGTCGCGATGCAGTCGCTAGCTGTGTACCCTCGCCCACCTAAACATGATGCAGTCGCGATACCAACGCGATACTGTCGCGCTTCTGTCGCGATGCAAACGCGCGTCAGAAAAATGCGTCATCGTCACATTTGCAAGATGGACTCCGTTGAGGCAACAGTCACGTTATCTTTGGTGCTGCTTTTACGTAAGCAGACGAAGAGTAGACAGCCGAAGCGTGGGCAACGGAAGCAACGTCAATTGGACGCATCCATTTAATAAGGAAACAGTCGCGCTTTTGTATCGATGCAGTCGCGATACTGTAGCGCGTTAGCATCACTACTGTATCGCGCTGCAAATGCGACTAACGCGCGTTTGTAGTGATGCAGTCGCGCGTTTCGTAATCGCGCGACTGCATCGCGACAAAAGTCGCGGTGGGCGAGGGGCCTTATAGTGAGGCCAAAGTACTTACTAAGACAAATGAAATAAGCCAGAACTCAATGTTTTATTACGTACAGAGTTCTTGCTCATAGCGAGCGTCGGATATTTCCGACAAAAAATCACTGCCCGTATTGCACATAACTTAAGCAAAGATAATATATTTACTAAAGTATCCACATTCCATTTTGGTAGGTATTTATTTTAGACTAGCTGAAGCCCGCGACTTCGTTCGCGTGGACTTTATGTCTCTGGAAAATGCTCATCAGGCTGAACAACTTTTACTAAGGCGACATTTTTATATCTCTTATAGTTTAGCTGGACCATTATGGTTCTGCATCAGGCGTTCCATTTTCCAAAATCATTTATACCCTATATGTTGCCCAGGCTTAATAGCTATATAACAAAAAAAGTTTCGTTCGAATCTGTCCAGTATTTCCGGAGATTAGCGTGTACAAACAGACAAACAGACAAACAGACATACAGACAAACAGACAAACAGACAAACAGACAGACATTTTTTTTTTAATTCTTACTCTTTTACTACGTCTCCATCGCCCCCAATATTTTTTTTGGAAATATATTTAATGTACAGACACACTTTTTTTACTGTTTTATTATATGTATAGATTACTGTCTCGCGCTGGGGGCACGACAACTGATATAAAGTCTCCCGGTAAAAAGGTTAAATATTTCATCCCATTGGTACCAACATTTTTGAACTCTCAGAATATTTCTAATTTAGTTTTGCCTAGTAGAGATAGTGAAGAAGAAGAAGAAGAAGTGAAGATAAAAATCATAGGTAAATCAAATACTTACATAATTAGTTTATTTTGTGCACGCCTACTAGGTACTACCTGTTTTTTGTCTCTTTTCCCCTCCTGGGTCTGCTGGAAGAGATTTCTTATAAAATAAGCAGTACCTATGTACTCAATGTTCTTACTTTGTTTGTTTCTGTGTTTGTATTTTGTGTACATGAATTTTGTATATTAATAAATAAAATCATTAAGTTTAAATAGAACTTTATTCAAATAATAGTTTTTTGTCACAAAATCTAATGATCTAATGAACATGATGAAAATAGTTACTCTTAAAAAATATATCTAAATAGATTCTCTTATATTTTTTACCTAAAATAGTGTTTGACTAGATTTTATGTTATCAGTTATCACAGCTAGTCTGAGGTGCATATCCAAGTACCTTATAAATTACTAAAATAATGATAGTAGGGACCTAATGAGGGTTAAAAATATGGGACACCAATTGGCAGCACAGTGGTAAACTATCACCTGCCATACGACAGTAAGATGAGGTGATGGTCCACCTCCAATGATGAAATTAAAATTCAAATGTTTATATTTAGTAAATGGACCTTTATAAGCCCTTTTATACACGTCAAGAAGTATAATTATTTACACTACGTGTAGTGTATATTGAAATTTAATTTATTATCCGAAAGAAATTCATAATTTTACAGTAGTACTGTCTTCCAACAGTCGATTGGACCTGACGTGACTGTGCTGCCATCTGTGCCCATAACTTTGACGGCAGTGCCCTCTTTACGTCGAGCAAACAAAGCCTTATTTTTTGAAAAGCCCAGAGGCATTTGACACATTTATTTAAATACAAAATTATCATCCTATCTACTCTACAAGTACCTATCAAGGAACAGCACAAGGTGACGACGTTTCTGTAGCAGCTAAAGCAGTGGCATGTCTCGCGCGAACATGCCTCAGAAGATCCCTTCTCCTCGCCAGTCGTTTCCCGCACACAGGACAAGCGTGGTCCCCTGCGCCCCCCTCACTCCCCTCGTTAGCATGTAGCCGAACATGCTTGTTCAAATTGCTCGGGTCCCCAAACGCGCGCAGACAATACCTGCAACGCAACGGCTTGTAACCGGTATGCGTTCTGATATGGATTTTCAATCCATATTTTCTTGAGTAGATTTTCCCGCAGTATAAACAAAGATGGCCGTTGGTGGAGCGTCCCCACTCGGCGGCTAGAGCTTCCAATTGCGCAGGCGCACTGATAGGCGAGTTTACAATATCCGCGTATGGTCTAAAAGCTGATATTCTGTCAGTTGGGGAAAATGTAACTGACATTCTGTCAGTTGGGGAAAATGAAGCTGATATTGTGTTAGTTGGGGAGAATGTAGCAGATATTCTGTTGGTTGGGGAGCATGTTGCAGACATTCTGTCAGTGGTGAATTTTGCCTGGAATCTCCGCCAGAAGACTGATGAAGAGAACTCTCGGCACTGCAGGAACAGATGCACTTTGAGGTGGTTGGGGCGCTCGAACTGCACGTCGCAGTCGTGGCACACGTAGTCCTTTTTTCCTGTCAAGAAAATATAAGTTTTAGCAAGTACCTATATGTAATTAGACTATTTTGTTAATTTTATTGCTACAACATAAGGCAAAACTTGAAAATAATCCCATTGAAAGTACAGCATCGAACCAATAATGTGTGGATTATACTTATTTGCAGATAGGTAGGAATAGTAAAGAGAGGTAACGAATGTTTATGAAAGAGACTATCGTATCGAGGTGTTGGACATAAAAGATCAATCGTCAATAAGTAGCCAGACATTTCCGTAGTCTTTTTATAGGATGGAATAATAGCGCATTCAAGCCGCTTCAATTGCCTGTAGTTCTTATTGTGTCATATTCCATTTGCATCGATAAAATTGTCGAAAGCCAGTCAAAAGGACCGTGCGATAATGTTTGTTTCTAAGATGCCGTGTAACCTCAGGAAAAATCCTACCTCTAATATTTTTGAGCGTCAAGAACGGCATATCCACAGCGGCAAGCAGGTTTTCTTCAAACCAGAGTAGCAGTTCTCCTCCCGCAGGCAAGTCGACCAGCAGTCTGACCTTCAGGCCCTCACTGGAAGCTACCAGCTCAGCAGTTCTGGCGTGGATGTCGGGAGCCAGTCGGGCGGACCGCGCGATGATGGTAGGGCCCGCCAGACCTTGTATTCCGGCTGGTGTCAGGGACCCTGCGTCATCAACGTCTATGTAAACCTGTAACATGAACGGATATATGTTATAAGATTTGTGTTTTCAAAAGCTTTTTAATCTAACCATAGATGTGTGACTTATGGACTTAGGTACTTCTATCTATCTTACTAAGGTACTGCCGGGTGACAAGGCCCACAGTTTTGCAAGGCCCAAGCGCAGAAAACCATTTAAAATACATTTGACTCGCGCCAACTTCATGGTACGTGTGAAACAGACCAATAGGAACGCAAGAATGCAGCAGCCGGCAGCGCGTGGCCACCATTTCGCCAGTGACGGCCAGTTGTTCGCTGACTTTGGTCACGGCCACTCATTTAGCTAATTATTGCTCTCACAAAATGTTAGTTTTCACTTGTTTATACTACGATTTGTAAGTAAATTTTTGTAAAGTGCGGTTATTTGATCATTATTCTTTTGATATTAACATAGCCATGTGCTATCATATATGTATTTATTTCTAAAATGATCAATGTGTGTTGCGAGGCCCACGCGTTTAGGAAGGCCCAACAAAATTGTTGCTTGGGGCCTTACAAAACTCGACTGGGCCTTCCAACCCTACTGCAGTCTAACAAGGCCCCTTAATGTTGTTATAATATGAGTAATAAATTAAAAAAAAAATGTTTTTATTGATGTACAGTGCTTACTTATAGATACACACAACTTATAGATACATTTATGTTTTTTATTTATTTGTTCTTAGATCATTAAATGTGTTCCCCGAAGAAGAAGCGGGGGAGTTGGTGTAAAGGAAATTTAAAATCTGCTATTGAAGCAGTTCAAACAAATTGTCTAACTCAACGCGCTGCAGCTAAAAAATACTACATTCCCAGACGAACTTTAAGAAATGATTTAAAATCACGCGTTATTTCAAAAGTAATAGGAAAACAGACTACCCTTAATAATACATACACACATAATATCACGCCTGTTTCCCACAGGGGTAGGCAGAGACTATGGAACTCCTCGTGCTACGATCCTGACTAACTTAATTAATATTAAAGAAAAAACTAATTTGCAGGGCCTTGTTACACACAATAGGGGCCTTCTTAACCATATATGTGTGATAAGGCCCAATTTATGAAAATTATAAATCAAAAATCTTCGACTATAATTACTTAATTCTAGCAGGAATAACATTATTTTTAAGTAAAATACTAACATTTATACACTTAACACCTAAAAATCAAATATCTGGGCTGTTTTCTTACACAGTGTAAAAGAGTATTTTTCTAAAAAAATGTTGATAATTTTAGTAACTGATTGCTGTTATCAAGTTCATGAATATAACATTCTTCATTATTTATACTTTTTTGATGTCTTTAATACTTACTTTTGCGCCAAAAGGCTTGAAAACGACAAGGGCCTTATTAACCAGACCATGTATTCACCAGATCAGTAAAGCCCAAAATAGAGGTTTTTAAAATTGTTTAAAAAACGAACATATAGTCATCATAGCTTTAAAAACTACATTTATTTGGATTTTGAAATAATCTTAGCTTTTATTGTAAACCTTTTATTCCTTTAGGGTGGTAAAATAAAGGTTTTATTTCAATTTGTAAAAAAGTGGGCCTTGTCACCCGGCAGTACCTTATAACATTAAGCTAAAGTTACCTAAAGATAGGAATTTTACATCTAGGCTCACTATTTCCTAGACTACGAAAACTGCAGAACAATAGGTTTGAGTTTTGTAATAAAAATAACTATAAACATAAATTACACTTATAGGCCACCTATTTACTTTGCCATAACCACTACGAACAATCTTACTTTTTTTACAAAGAACTTATTTTTGCAAATATGCGGTGCTACTTGTCTAAGGGCACAATACTTTTTTTGAATTGATCGGGAAATGCAACACAAGATTACCTACCCAGCTTAACTGAACTAAAAACCTAGTACAAACCTAATATAAATAGGAAACATCTAAGTTTAACCACCTGCGATCTGCTACACCTAGTTCTAGCCGAATATAAGTAGGATACACCTAAGTGTAGCCATCTGAGACCGGCTGCACCTAGTTCTAGCCTAGCTAGTTATAGGTGTAGCCGCATTTCGGGTTTTAGCCATAACATATTCACTATACAACTACAACCAAGGGTTAAGAGCATTTGTGAGATTAAGCACCTGAACCTACTTGTGAAAAAGACAGTTTACAAAATATCGCACTGCAAAAAGGGACTAACAAAAAAGTACTTACACACTCATCAGCACCTTCGCACTTCATCCCCAGCTCTTCAGCCGCGAAGCTTCTGGATGTGAGTCCTGCCCGAAGCGCCCTTCGAGCCACTACCCCTATCATGCTCATCAGTTCCTGGCTTTTATTTTAATGACAATGCTGCCGTTGTATACTGCAAATAACCCATCCACCTTTGCTTTATTTACTTTCAATAAACAACAACAAATTAGTCTTGTCAGCACAGACCAGTTAGGTATTTAAAATAAAATAATTAGCCTTTAAAAAAAAGGTAATACAAAACTCGTCAATATATGAGATAAATCAGACAAACATATCTAACACCCCGTGCATTATGCTTGCTGCATTACTTCTTTGAATTAGACTTTAGTTTGTTATAGTTACGAAATAAGAAATTCAACAATAATAGATAATCAAATACTGACTCAAAAGATAAGCCAGCTTTCTGGGCACGTTACCACGGGGCAGCGCTTTGAAAGGGCTTTTTTATTTATAAGTAGTTTAATTTATTAGTTAGTTTTATTGTTTATTTTATTAATTTATTTGTTTAGCAAAATTTATATGTTATTTATCAAACAGCTACACAATTTTTTAGCCGATCACTGTTTGTACAAAAACCTAAAATCTTTTTTTAATTTCACTTTTGCAACTTAGTTCTTGAACAATTAAGACTAGTCTTAGCAACTTGCTGTGGTACTTAGGGTAAAGTAAGATTTTTGCCGATCACTGTTTGTACAAAAACCTAAATCTTTTCTTCTTTCACTTTTAAAAAACTTTAGTTCTTGAACAATTTAGACTAATCATAGCTACTTGCTGTGGTATTAAAGTAGAAATAAGATGTAGATTCCTCAACTTGCGCTTGCACAGGTTGCAGTTGCAACTGCAGTCTCCGTGAGGGATGCCCCGCTATATACCCGCACACCCTCCGGAGGCGGGCGCACGTGGGCCGTAAACCCCGTGACGCCCTCCGCTAATCGGCCAGTTATTAAACCATTGTTAGTGGCCAACCGGAGGGATCACCATTATCGCACTTGTCATCGGTTTGCGCATTTGCAAGTCTTTTTTGGATGGATTACGTTGATTGTTTGAAGGTAATTCGTAAACTTTACTTTTCGATTTGCCAGGCAAATAAAAATCTCCCGACTTTTAAGCGCATGCGTTCACCCCCCATAACTTATTTACTTTTGGGTATACATATTTAAAGGCCCATTTAGACGGTGCAAGTTTCTTGCGTGTTGCATACAATTTTATTGAAGCAATAAATGATTTGTATGGCTGACATTTCGTTTATACCATGCAAGTTGTCTATTGCTGCAATAAAATGGCATGCAACGGGCAAGAAACTTGCACCGTCTAAATGGGCCTTAAATAGACAGATATTTATATTTACCTCTAGTTTACTTATTCACGAACTAGCCGAAGCCCGCGACTTCGTTCGCGTGGACTTTATGTCTCTGGAAAATGCTCATCAGGCTGAAGAACTTTTACTAAGGCGGCATTTTTATATCTCTTATAGTTTAGCTGAACCATTATGTTTCTGCATCAGGCGTTCCATTTTCTAAAATCATTTATACCCTATATGTTGCCCAGGCTTAATAGCTATATAACAAAAAAAGTTTCATTCGAATCCGTCCAGTATTTCCGGAGATTAGCGTGTACAAACAGACAAACAGACAAACAGGCAAACAGACAAACAGACAAACAGACAGACATTTTTTTTTAAATTCTTACTCTATTACTACGTCTCCATCGCTCCCAATATTTTTTTTGGAAATATATTTAATGTACAGACACACTTTTTTTACTGTTTTATTATATGTATAGATATATGGATATAGATATAGATTGTATCACTAATATCATTAATGGTTGACTGGGAGAGGATGTCATATGGCATCAGGTCCACATGCACATTTTTTAAACTCTGTAATATAGTTTAAATAAAAAATAACTTTTAAATAGCTAAGCCCATTTCCATCACACATATAGCTAAGAGCTATCTCGATCAAGTCATCTTTCAAACCTACTTCAAAATTGGCCCATTCGTTTAGACGCTACGATGCCACAGACAGACACACAGGCACGACAAAATTAAACACCCCTCTTTTTTGTGGGGGTTAAAAAGCGGAAAAAATGAAAAGAATCGCAGTTATTCTATAATTTCTTTTGTTTTTAGACTTATTTGGGACTTTGCTCTTGTAAACCTATTTATTTTTCCAAATGTTAGAGTTAAAACGTTAGAATATGTCCCTATATTAATTTTTTTAAGCTATTTTCATGGAGATAAACATGCTTCATTTGAAAGAAAGTTCGTTAATGTTCGTTGCGCGTAGGCACTTCGTAGGTCGTCTACAAGACGTCTACGAAGATAAGTCGCAGCTACGAGATATTCGTAGGCAAGTCTCCGGTCGTAGCGAGTTCTACGACCTGTTCAAGCAGAGTGCTACGCAAACGTAGCTTCTTATACAACGAGGAAGGAAGGGTACATACCCGTAATAACCTGAACCACAGGCTATACTAGATTACTATACTATCGACGTCGTATAATATCAAAAAAACTTGAGAGGTGTCAAGGGACACCCGGATGGAACGAAGTTCGAGAGAGAGACAGACAGAGAAACACGCGCACACCGCACGGCTTACAACTAAAGCAAAAAGTGTCGTTACAACTTTTGGTCTTAATTTTTTCCGTCTAGCCCCCTTTCGCAACGCGCGATAAGGAACTCCGTTCCAAAAACTTTTTTCATTCTTTTTTCAGTCTTTACGAGGACAGTATAGCAAGCACTCGTCCATATAAAAAGAGAAAACGTTTTTTCACTCTTAAATATGATCCCGGTGATTTTTAGGGTTCCGAACCCAAAGGGTAAAAACGGGACACTATTACTAAGACTCCATTGTCTGCCTGTCAGTCACCAGTCTGCATTTCATAAACCGTGATAGCTAGACAGTTGAAATTTTTACAGATAAATGTATTCCTGTTGCCGCTATAACAACAAATACTAAAGTGGAGTTCCCATACAAAAAACGTGATTTCTCCATACAACAAACGTGATTTTTATAGATAATGGTACGGAACCCTGCGTGTGCGACTCCGACTCGCACTTGGCCGGTTTTAATTGATTTGTTTCACTTGTCTTTGACACTAATAAGTAAAAAGATAAATATATAATATAATAATTTTATTTCAAAAAATTTATCGTCATTGTGACTACGCCACTATATAGGAATCTAAATATGACTACAAACCTACACAACGTACAAAATCAACATCAATAATAATAAACATTAATACTGCATCAAGATTAATATACAGGACAACTGGGAAATCACGTGACATGCTTTAAGGACAAGTTCAGTCTAACAAAACGAACAACAACCATCATCTGTCCAATTAATTTCGAATTTATAAGAGTTTAGTTTTGTAACTCATTTCGCGATTTAAGAAGGGTTACATGATTATAAAAATGTTGGTTATGTTATGATGCACTAAACGGGTAGGTACTTAAATGTCGTAAGGTCATCGTATGTGTATCTCCGTGCTATATACAAACATATTGTTAAAAAATTGTTATTTTATTACATACATTATATGATTTATATTTATAATACAAAGTTATTTAGTTATACTTTTACAAAATATGATCAGATCAGCTACTCGAATTTCTAAGGCATATATAAGGCCTCTAGATTTCAAACAAAAAAAACATCCTCGCCAGATTTTGTTAATTATTTATGTACGTGAAATTCTATTTAGGTACTTGGAAAAACAAATTAGTTGGAAAAATATAAGAGTTAATACTTACAGTTGAAATTTTGGACTACAAAAAAGTTATCACCATTCATAAATTTCTATGTATGATATAACATTTTTATTCCACATCGATATCAATAAATGGCTTGTTTTTACAAGATACAACATTACGTATTTACTTGCAAAATACTGTTTACAATATTTCTTGGATCTACAAATATTTTTTCGACTCTTGGAAACGTCACTGTTCTTACATCATGTGCCGAATTTAGTTTTAGAAGTCCTTGAGGACTGTGTCCATTGGACTTGATATAACAGTACAGTCTACTAGAAAAAAATATCAATCCAGACCATTGGATTTGACATAAAATATACAGTTTCTGTCTATTTATAGGGCATTAACATAATTTTAAGTTTTTCTAAACTTTTGACTGTAATATGCAGGGTGTAATTCTGTAACTTTGCCATATTCTTAGACGTACTTGTACTGAAGATAAAGAGCAGAGGATGAAACAGGAAAAAAAAATTAGGTTCCCCATACATTTTTTTTCTTATTACCGCCTGTGCTCTTTGGGAAAAGTTGTGCAGTATATCAGTATAGGTACGTTCGAGAATTTGGCAAGGTTACAGATTTACATACTGTATAATGTCTAACTTAATATACTGAAACTATTTTAAGTGTAGATTTTTTACATTCTTCTTTCCTACATTCTTTCATTTCTATTTTTTACATTTGTTTATTGGAGAAGTTTTTCAGAATGATAGACTGAATTCACTCTTAAAATAGTTTCAGTATATTTTGTTACATCTTCTATATTTACAATTTAATGTCCAACATTATCAATTATCATCCTTTACGAACTTTGACCCAATATTAAACCGTCTTAATACACAATGCGTGTTAATATAAATCACATTTTTATCATTTTTTCTCAAAGTCCAAGACCGCTCGTAGAAGTAGGAGAGCACTACTCGTCCGTGGTGCATAACAACTTGCCGGAGAATCGAACTGGTCACACGCAGCGAGTCGTTTTGATCGCCGCGCTTATGGCTCCAATGTTATTCTTCCGCTGTAACAAAAGATATTCGGATTTAAACATAAACTAGTGGCTCTGCGAGCTGTAGACCTCGCGGGTCACCCCACCCGTTAAAGTTTATTGGATAAAAAAGCTTTTCGGACAAAAAGTTGCGTCTTAAAAAGGGTAACAAAAAAGATTTTTTCTACTCCTCTACTGTTATCTGCCTTTTACATAGTCACGAACACTATTATAAGAACATTGATTATTTATGACTTCAGGAAAGTCTCTAGTCTATTCCCCATAACAGCACTTGTATCGTTATTTCGCCAAAACGATACTCCTAGCCATAGACTTAGAACCTTTTTTTTTCTTTGAATCTATCATACTGTCAACATAAGAAAAACGTTTTATTAATATATTCGTGATATATTTACTAGGGAGACGTCAATTTAAAAAAAATAAAGTTTACCATAGATGCCTATTATCTACCAAACATAAATTATGTCATACATTTTCATATTTTTCTTTGTTTATTTTTGTATTTTATTTAGTAAATATAGTCGTAGAAAAAGTATTGTATGCAACGTTGTATAAGTACGTCAAAAAATGCTCGATGGCGTCTTCTTACGATGCTCTCTAAAGCTCGCATCGTAACCTGCGCCACTCGCATATTTTGAACCCTCTTATACAACTGTTGCATAAAATACTATTTTTTGTAAACATCTTATGAACTTTGATAGCTAGACAGCAGAATTTTTTACAGATGATTTATTTATGTTGCCGCTATAACAACAAATAACTAAAAACAGTTTAAAATAAATATTAGAGGGGGGCTCCTATACAACAAACATTATATTTTTTGGTTTTTTTGCTCACTATTATTAACGGTAACAGGTAGACGCTTTAAATATTCACAGAATATTTTGTTTTATGTTCTGTTTAACATTAAATTTTACATTACGTCAATCGACGATAACATACGAAGGTGCGCGCCTTTTTAATAAGATACCCTCGGACATCAAAAATATTAACTCGTTCGATGTATTTAAGAAACAATTAGCCAAGCACATAATCTCAATTTACTGAACTTGTATGTTTTATTCTGTTTATCAGTGTGACAACGAATAAGTATATTTATGTTCTCATGTAAGTGATGTAAAATATGTCTTTATGAGAATAAAAGTCTTTAAACCTAAACCTATAAATATTTAAGAGTCCCATTTAACAAACGTGATTTTTTATAAATATTGGTACGAAACCCTTCGTGCACGAGTCCAACTCGCACTTATCCGGTTTTATTTCATTTTTAAACTGTTTGAAACTTTAACTGTAACAGATCTAATTTTTGTGATAGTGTTCCATGGCTACCTGAGTGGCCTTATGGATGCAAGTCCGCTTCCTGCTACAGGAGCTGCACAGCCCAACTACCCCAACAAAGCCTTCCAAACATTCGAGCAACGCAAAGCTGAATTGATAGCTCAATTTTTTTTATTTATTCATCACAGAATCATTAGCAGCACTTTCCAATATTATTATTTTATCTTATAAACTATAACTTACTGCCAATTACAGAAAATTGTTGCTGCTAGATCCAGACAGGGCTTTGGAGCAATAATTCACGAAAGGTCCGACGTAAACGGTTATAACTCGTTTGGATCGCAAATTAAAGAGTCACGCAACACGTATAAAATTCTTACTGGAGTTAATCAGACTTTCGGGCCAGTCACTTATTACTCCTACGACTGCCTCCGTGGTTCAGTGATCCAGAGGTCATGGGTTTTACTCCCACTAGGAAGCATATTTTGTGAAAAGTTGTTTCCAGTCTGGTTATGATATTGCAGGCTTCAATCACCTGATTATCCGAAAAAAAGATGATTCCACGTTTTTGAAGGCTCGTGTAAACTGTGGGCCCCGAACGCCATGTAGCGTTTGATTCGCATTTTCGCACATTTCAAGAGAAGTAGCTGGTAGGTTCTTTAGTTTTTACTTTTCTTCCAGACCAGCTTAGAAAACTTCCTATCTTTATATCAGTACCTACCTATTTTGTGTAGGTATATGCGCGATACTGTATCTAACCAAATATCTAATTGCTTTTAATGAACATGGTGGTAGATCCTCCTAAGCAAATATTTTTGCAGCACTCTGCTACATTAGTAGGGACCATCATCCTCTTCCCTACTTCTTCCGTGACCCTTAACACAAGGTCATTAGATTCATTTTGCAATGTGTGTGCATTATACACCAGATTTCCAGTAACTAGAAACTGGGCCTTAACACGTGGACTTAAGGTTCCTTATTCTGTGAACAGTGCACGATGCACCAGATTTACAATTACAAGTGCAGAAACATCACGTGCAACCTGCGTCAGATTGCCCGCGTCACAGCGATTGGTGAAAATTCACGGAGGCATATTTAGTCGTGACCACCGTTCAAATTTATTTTCAATTGTTTTTAATTTAATTTTATTGGTTCATGTGCACTTGACAATTTACAAATAAAACCTTATAAAAGCAAACATAGTACATATAGGTGCTTTTTATTTTTAAAGGAATTTCTTCCAGCAGACCCGCAAGAGGAAATGGGAAGAAAGAGGTAATTGGCGTGTACGATACAAAAATAAATACCGTTACAAGATACATTAATGAATAAAAATAAAAATGCCTACATAAACACTTAATAAATACATAAGATAATATTTTTAAGTGTGACCGGGATGATAAAGATAGTTAGTAACTCGTTTCTTAAACGTCATTATGGTTTTAGATTCATGAACTTTCGGTGGTAGCTGATTTGATTTTTATGAAATATTTTGCGAAACAATCAACGAGATACAATAAGGTAACAGCGGTTTCGTAATAGCGTTTACACATACGCGCATGGATTCTGTATGCACTTATGAAAATGAAATAGTAACAAATGTTCAGTCGTCTTACTTGAGGGGAACAATTTTTCATACAGAACAAATGTTAGCATCTCGAAAAACATCTTTTTCATAGAAACATGTTTAGCAGACATGTAATTTGTAAGGGAAAGTCAAAACATTTTTTAGGATCCATAAAAAACATTTAATTAACGTGCGAAGTCCCTTTCTAAGTAGCATATTTACACTCGGCATTGTAAGATAAAGGAAATAGGGAATGCAATGCCCTGTCAGGGTTCATGTCGTACCTACTAATTTAAAATGTGATTATGTAGTAAAGTGTTGTATATGTACAATGTGAAAAGAAATAAATGAATTGAAATTGAATAGGATCCCGAAATCGTAGCGGGACCGTCCGAAATTCTCGCCGTGTGTCATTCCCTTCCGCGTCGCGCGGCGCGTGCGCGTGCGTTGTTTGCGCAGCTGCGCGAGGGTCGCAGTCACTTTCTGTCGCCTCGCACAATACCATCATGATGTAAAGAGCTTAAATGCTACAATTCGAACCACTCTATAAAAATACAATTAACTGATCCTATGCCGCGGGTGAGCGGATTTGTTAAACGCTTAAAAATACGAGCACAATTTTATTTTTTATTAATTATAATTTTAAAATTTTTACTAAATATAATTATTTAATGTATACAATTAATCAATCTCTTCTATCATATATGTGATGTTCATCATTAATGTCGCTTTTTGGTATATTGGGTAAAACAAATAAAAAACATTTATTTTATTTTATTTCAACTTGTCAAGCATACTATTCTGTTAAGTTTGTATATTATTGTGGTGGTATTATCATACTCAGAATATACCTACTCGTACCTACAGTCTAGGTAACTACTATCTTGAATTATATGTAGGTACTGACGTTTACTAAAATTTGACGTAAATCTAATTTCCCAATCTCAATCATTCTCGCTACAGCCATGAAAAAAAAACGTTTTATTGAGAATTTCGCGCATTTCGTACCACCCTCAACACAGTCTGTTATACACAACAGTAGTTTTACTTTATTAAATAATGGATAATCAGCAAATTGCAGTTTTGCATTAACTGAGACCACGTGTGTTGATCGAGTGCGAGATAAGGCGACCAAGGGCGATGGGCAGTTAGGGTTGCCGATTGCCGATCATGTGATGATTTGAAAACTGATATCATCAGATCGGCAGAGCATCAGCCAGCCAGACAGAGATACGTATGTAAAATGGGCGCCCGAGAGTAAAAAGGGAAATTTGGTGATTGCTTACAATTAAAGTGCGTTGAAAGCCCATAGGACATTGCCCGAATTTGTTTATATATTATGTACAAAATATAACTTCTATGGCAACTACTCGATTCACTTATTGACATATGCTATCGCATCAAGAATTGATACAATTTTCGATACTAGGGTACATAATGCAATGAAAACCATATAGATGGCGTTTGTGACTAACAACACACTGGACTTAGTTTTGATGTTCATCTAAGTAAATTGTATTATTCTGTCTTGAATAAGTAAATATGTCTATTTCCATTACTTAATTTTGTTTTCAATGTTGACTTTTTAATCTTACTTCTCGGAATAAATAAGTAATCTTTAAAAAAAAAATAGATAAACATCCCGATCAATATTGAGAAATGTGAGTTTTATAAATAAATACCCATTTATGTATCTATTTTGACGAACCGATCGAATCGCTCATGAAAATTCATAAAAGACAAAAATGTATCGTTCGCGTTCGCTTCGTCACTGTAAAGTTGTGATAACCCTACATCCGACTAGTGTGTTTGGGTCGAGTCGAGATGTTAATTCAATATCGGCGATAAGTTATCAGATCGCTGGCGATTAGCTCCCGTGGCGTTTGTATGGTCATGACCGCCGGCTATTTGGACAATTTCACACGTGTCCGAATATGCGCCTCAATCAATAAAGAATGGTCTCGTCGGTGTAGTATATTCCATTGCTTATGATCTTCTGCTGAGTACATAACTTCCCGATTAAATTTTTCTTCCATTCGCAGTGAAGACAACGGGTCCTTGAGGCCTTCAACATAGCCCTCTTAGAAACTTTACTCGACGAGACTTCTTGGGAGCCGGTCCTAAGGTCAAATGACGTAACAATTGCAACTACGGCCTTCTATGACATTATGTATCAATTATTTGACAGTACCTAAAGAGAAAAGACATAAATCTACCTCATGTAATAGGTACCCCGTATGGTTCGACGCCGGCATTATAAAAGATATATTTAAACTAAATTGTTTTTTAGGGACATCACAACGCGTGTCATCGAGGCAACTGCGGTGACCCGAGGGCTGGTAGCTTTTTTGCTCAACAAATAAGTCTCGCTGTCCAGCGAGGGAATGCTGCCAGCATATTGGGTACGTTGTCTTGATGTGGTGCGTTGGAAGAAATATTTTATGTACAAGCAAATGTATTTTACAAATACAAAAAACTTCCCGATACGACTCCTGCTTTATCATTAACTTCACTTCAACTGTTCTAGCCTCGACCTTTCTTGAAGTTGTGTATCATCATCATCCTCACGTAGGTATTCCCGGTTGCATCCTCAGCAGTAATGCTTCAGAGCCCGGGGTCCGCTACCTTACCTAGGCGATTTGACGTAGTTGGTTTATAAACAGAGCGATTGCTGACTGACTACCGTAACCCAAAGGGTAGACCAGAACCAATCCATGGATAGGTTTGAGCAAACGCTAAATGACGTTTGGGACCCACAATTTATACGATCCACGGAATCACCTTTTTTCGGATAATCAGGTGATTCGAGCCTGATATATCCTAACCAGACCACTTTTTACAAAGTATGCTTCCCAGTGACATTCGAACATCCGATCTCAGAATCACAAATACACTATATCCAAATCTCTAATTCTATTAATTAGTTATTTACCTAAACCTATATTTAGTGCATTGAAGTAAAGATATATTTCGTTGTGTTAGAATAAATTTTAATTTTTGGAATGAATCTGATTCTAAGATAATAATTTCTCTTTGCGTGGAAAAGTTACGTTCTTTAGTCAAATTTTGGCTCAAAATGAAAGAGCACTTTCATACAGTCATACAAATAATATTGATGCCATAGGAATATATAATAAGTTTAATATTGACAACCTGTTTGCAACAAGTGCGGCGATGGTGTGGCGCCACGTGTCGCGCACGCGCGCCACAATATGTTGCCGGTCACCCACAATGTGTATTGTAATAATAAGCATTGTAATAGATACTTTTACAACAATATTTTGTTTATTATTAGTTTTATTGTTTATATAGTCATTTTATCGTTAGGTATCTATTCTATCTATATTTATGCATAGTACTTGGGTGACCGAGCTTTGCTCGGTTACATCTCAAACATTAACTACATTTTTTTAAACTTGTCTTAACACGTTCACGGACGTCCCGTCCACAACCGTAATTTTAGTCCTAAGTAAAATGACAACACGTCTGTGGCCGATGAATTTCAATTCATAAAAACTAACCTTCCCGCCTGTAGCCGGTCCGAATTTCATAGCAATGTAAGAAGTCACGTGATCAGGTGTCACAACGCGCTTGCTCTTTAACGAATACGTGCCATATCACATCTGCTAGGCAACATTTAATACAATGCGTTTATGAGTTTACTCACACTTACGCACAGGACATCACGCCTGTGGGCGTGACTGATACATTATTGTTATTTGGCGTCCCAAGGTCAGTGTCACGGCGCGCGCGCTTCGCGTAGGTGTGTGTTGCGGGTTGCGGGAGTGCTCTCTAATAAGGTAAATATGACGGAAAACATGTATTTATGTTATAATTATTTACATAAAGTACTTCAGAATACTAACGGTTTTATTGCTTTATGTAGGTATGTGAAATATTTTGATGGATTTGACCTATTTTGTTACTGTAAATATAATTTTACTATTTATTATTGCAGATGCCACCAAAGCGTAATAAGCGTGAAGCTGCGTCACGTCCACATCTTTTTGATGAGTTTGAAGAAGGAGAAAGCTACCACGACCCATTCACTGATGAGGAAGGCGAGTACGGTTCGGACGAAAACTATGAACCAAGAAAGGAAGATAGCAGCAGTGACTCCGAATTGGAAATATTTCCCCGAATGAAAGTGAAGGCTGTCACTATACAAAGTGATAATTCTAGTGATGAGTCTGTTATCGAGAATAGTGATGACGATGAAAATATATTCGATTCGGGCCACTCACTCCACAAGACCCTTGGGTTACCTCTTCCTCTCCGCGACGGCTCTCCAGGCACCTCTAACTCTTTAAATAATCATAATACTCAGCGATCCGCAAGTGCATCCCCTTCGCTGCTTGAAACAAATACGAATGCAGAGTATTCGTCAAGTGAACCCATCACCCGAGAGGCAAATAGAAGCCCGGTACTTCTCGAGCAAAGCCAAGGTATGTCTCTACAACTGTCAACTCAGCAGCAGCAAATTAATGATCCAGCTCAGCAAACTACACCACCTGCATTAGATGCAGACTGGGAAGAATCACTTTCCCCTATACCTGATTTTAATTTTGATCCCTGTTTAACTGGCCCACGTATCCCCATAGATGAAACTACAACAGAACGAGATATTTTTGATATGGTATTTACACCTAACATTGTCAAATATTTAGTCGAGCGTACTAATGCCTACGGAAAATCTTTAGCAAGTCAAAATAAACCCCACACGAGATATGCCCGCCATAAAATTTATCATGACACGAATGAAGAAGAGATGAGAAAGTTTTTGGGTCTTTCTTTACTTTCGGGACATATAAATGTACCCGACAAACGTAAACTGTTTTCTCAAAATAATCTTTTATATTATCACCCTTTATTTAGCTACATCATGTCAGGTCGGAGGTATGAGCAAATTTTACGGTGCCTCTGTGCCTCAGAACTAGGAGCCAAAGGATCTGAAAAGATAAATGGATTTATTGATATAATAACCCAAAATTTTCAACGTATTTATTATCCGGAGAAAGAGCTATCACTAGATGAATCTCTCATGCTATATATGGGGGACGTCTGGGCTTTAGGACCTATATGAAAAGTAAAAAGACCAAATATGGTATAAAATTTTACGTTTTGACGTCTCATGACGGCTATGTGCTAAACATAAAAATGTACAGTGGAAATCAGGATGTTGATGATTCTGACAGGACTGGCACGACGTTGGAAAAACTCGTCTTGCGATTAATGAAACCTTATTTACTAAAAGGCCAC
Organism: Acrobasis consociella; assembly: GCA_963555685.1. Classification (NCBI taxonomy): domain Eukaryota; kingdom Metazoa; phylum Arthropoda; class Insecta; order Lepidoptera; family Pyralidae; genus Acrobasis; species Acrobasis consociella. The sequence goes on along the minus strand of OY743111.1, from coordinate 1,449,434 downwards.
GAGTTATATATGGATAACTTCTACTATTCTAACTTCTATAATTCGGTGCCTCTATCCGAGAAGCTTTTGGATTTAAAAACCCATACAACTGGTACCTTGAGGTCTAATAGAAAGGGTAACCCTACTTTTTTAGCCAAGAAAAAGTTGAAGAAGGATGAATATGTTTGGTTACGGAAAGGGAAAGTTTACGTCAGTCATTGGAAAGATAAAAGACCAGTGTTGATGTTGTCCACATTGCATCACCCAGAAATAGTTGAAACAGAAAATAGGTATGGAAAAAAAAGGAATAAGCCAAAAGAAATAAGTGAATATAATAAATATATGTCAGGGTTCGATCGGGCAGATCAGATGATCAGTTATTATTCATGTCCCCGTAAGACTATCCGCTGGTATAAAAAAGTAATTTTTCACCTTTTAGACATTGCTGCTTGGAATTCTTACTTTTTGTATAAAAAGTATAATAAACAAGAAAAATTAGAGTTTGTAGAATTTAGAGATAAATTAATCAAGAGTCTTATAGAATTACAAAATAACTTGTCTGTAGAAGATATTTTACCAAAGAGAAAAATTACTTGGAAAAAGTATCAGGAGAGTGCACCAAAGCCAAATTCTTCCACTATCAACTTAGGGATAGGACATTGGCCAGTGCGTATACCGGTAAAGGAAAACTCAAAAAAGAACTTTTCCTTCTTGAACTGTAGAGTTTGCCAAAATCATAAAATACGTCGAGAAACAAGCTATAGATGCAAAGGATGTCCAAATTAACCACCACTTTGTCCAACCTGTTTCAAAGAATGGCACGCTAACTTGAACACCGATAATGAATAGCTGTCATTTACATAAGTCTATGGTTAGGATGTTAGTTTTTGATATACCTATTTTATTACCAGGTGACTGGCTGAAGTTAATTTTATAACAAGAATAAGACTGTTTTTGTGTTCCTAATATAAAAAATATTCTAAAATAGTTTTAGTTGATCTGATTTGTTTGTACTTGATAAGAAGTATTTTTTATATTATTTGTCTAGATGTGTAATTTGATACAAAGAGGAGGCTATTGATTATGTTCCACATATTGATATGTAAATGTCTCCTTTTATGTATTTCGAAGAAAAAATTTGTTTATTTTACTGAGTTGGTGTTAAACCTATATAGTTTTTTGTTATGTGTCTAAATAATGTTCAAACAGAGAAGACTGTTACCTATGTTCCTAATATTATTAATGTCCTATTATTGAATATTCAGAAGATTGATCTCTAAACTGTGATTGATTAGTGTTAAATGTTACGTTTGTTTAACTATTACATATAATAAAATGTGCAACTGATGTTCAAATCCTAAAAAACTTTTATTTCATTCTTCCTTCCTAAACTAACTTAGCTATAATTCCTAGGACAAATCGTCCGCAGCCTATACCGCCTGTGAACGTAGCGGTCACAAAATTTATTTTTAACCTGACTTAAAGTGACATTACGTTTGCAGGCGGTAGCGGCTGTGACCGTCGTAGTCATTATATGTAGTTATTTACACTTAAGTTATGACATACCGCCCCACGCCGATAACGCCTATAGGCGTATCTGGCATAATACGCAAGTTCAACAGTGTTTAATGTGACAAACCGCCTGGCGTCGGAAACGTCTGTGGGCGTTGTTGTCGGATCATAATCCAAAAATAATTTTAGTTATGGCAATACGTCCTGGAGCGGTACTAAAAAATGTATGGATTTTTTTTGTGCCATATCACAAATTTTGGGGACGGTCTTGAGTCCGTGAATGTGTTAAATAATATAATACAATACAAAATAAAAAATTATATATAAACTTGAACATAAAAAGAAACAAAAGTAAGTCACCGAGTGGGATTCGAACCCGTAACACTCTTTCTAGCGATCCGCATCCTTAACCGCTGAGTCAAGTCCGCTGAGGCGCAAAGAAATTAGCGACCATATTCAGCGTGGAAAGAAAAACGCATGAAAACTCGAAAACACGCGTTTTCCCAAAAATAAGACTAATCTAGATCGATTATTTACCCCCGAAAACCATAATATACCAATTTTCAGCGAAATCGCTAGAGCCGTTTTCGAGATAAGAATTGCTCGTTTAAAGATATAAGATTAAACAAGTTTACTGTAATTGAAATTAAATTATATTACCTAATTAAAAATGAAATAACGATAGTACTTTTACTTAGTTCCTGAGACATTAAGGGGCAGAATTCCGAATTTCCAGCATTTTAAGTACCTCCCCATTTGTAAACCGATCACTGTAGGGTAATGGTATTTTTTTTTAGAATACTTTAAATTATAAACTTTACATCCTTTATTCCGGAAACACGATTTTACCTAAATGACTCAGTAAAAAAAATGAACAAACCTTTTAGGTAAATAGCCATATATCTTCCACATATAAACAAATTTAAATATGATATTTTGTATACATGTAGCTTAAGCTGTTAGAAAATTTCATGTTGATTTATTTTTCTTAAATACTGATTAATTTTTTTAACACCTTAAAAATACCAATATCGGTACGGATCAGTACTAATTTAGTCGGCGACCCACCGCGTCAACGGGAGGACGTCGCCATTTTTTTCAGCACCGCCAAAAATTAGTAAAACTCGTAAAAAAATATATTTTAAGCGCTAGAACTCCATGTTGGATTTTGTTAACTAAGCAAGGCTTTCTATATTTGCACAATCATTATTTTAAAAACATTTATTGTTTCCATACCTGGAAAATGTTTAGTGTATAAACGTATCACAAGATGGAGCTGTTGCGGGACTCTGTACATTGTTGTTCAATCACATAACACTTGCGAGTTTTCCATCCAAAACAGCAATGAATAACAAATCTAATATAATTACTAGCGTAACAGACACCCAATAATGCCATAGGAACTATAAGTAGGAAATGTTGGAGTTGCAGGAAGCCTCACAAGAGATGGCTTTTTTTGTTATATAGCTATTAAAGCTGGGCAACATATAGGGTATAAATGATTTTGAAAAATAGAGCGCCTGATGCAGACCCGTAATGGTCCAGCTAAATTATAAGAGATATAAAAATGTCGCCTTAGTAAAAGTTGTTCAACCTGATGAGCATTTTCCAGAGACATAAAGTCACGCGAACGAAGTCACGGGCTTCGGCTAGTTTTTAAATAAAATCAAAAAAAGAGAAAAATCTTGAAACACACGAGAAAAGCAAAATCAAAACCTCAAAAATATTGATTGATATGAGATGCGATCTCGCGCTTTTCTATATATAAGACAAATGCCTTACTAGTTGTGCCATACATTTGATGACATTGCAGGTGAAATTACAGTATTTTATGAATAGTACGATGTTTGTTTAACGATTTCACCACAGATATAGATGTAATAGATAACGCACGTATCAAGATTTGTATGGAAACAAAGCGTGCCAACTTTTTAAATGCCTACTGTGACGTCACAGGCAATTTTAGTGACGGGAAATTCAAACCGATTCAAAGAAAGCGCTCACTACGATTTAAACGATTTATTGAAGACGCACGCCGCCGCCCTGATCGTCTCGCTCATACTCATAGATTTTATATCTGTGGTCTCGCTCGCTCACTCCGCGCTCGCTAACCATACGATCGATTAACTTTCAAGTTAATCGATTTGTGATAAAAATCACAATCGATTTTCTGATTGACGAATGATATGAAATTGGATAAACAAATGATTCTAAACGGAAAATTGTTTGATAATAAAGAATAAATATTTGTACTCAAATTATTTCAATTTAACTGAAATTCAAACTATACCAACTTATTAAAATTTAAATTAAAACTAAAAATTACAAATAATGTAAATATTTCAATTGAACTTTAAAAATAAACTATTATTATTCTTAAATAATCGGCCAAGTGCGAGTCGAATTCGCGAACGAAGGGTTGCGTACTATTATCTATAAAAAAACACGTTTTTACCGATTTCAATGCGTTTTTTTAACGTTGAAGCAACTTCCCTTGCGGTCGTTCTTAGCCATGTCAGGCTTGTCTCACTCCGCGTAGAGGTATCGAAAATATACCGCTTCAATGGGGGAAATTCAGTAGGGACGACTCACTAACGAGCAGTGAGCAGTGACGCACGCGCGGTTTTGTTCACCAACGTGTGACCAGTAGTATATGTTCAAAGAGCGACTATATTACATGTATGTACATGAACTCTGAAAATATTACCCTCGTTTTCTAAAGTGTAAATTAGGAAATGAGCTTGTTTATACATACATACATACATACATACATACTATCACGTCTTTATCCCTAATGGGGCAGACAGAGCAATTTGGGTCTTGCGGTTCTATGCAGAGCCCAGGGCCGCAAGACCCAAAAGCCACTTTTAGCGTCATGGTGGGCGAGAAGATGGAAAAGCAATCAATACAGTGATGGGTTGCTAGCCGCATCGCCTGTTAACATGATTTGCATTTTTGCCCATTCCCTCGATCGGCTTTTACGATCTGCGTGGAAAGAGAAGCAGCTGGTACATTCTAAGTTTTTTTTTATTTCTTCCAGACCAGCATGGGAGCTAAGCTAAGCTAAGCTTGTTTATAATCTATTAAATTGGCTCTTTAATAATAGTTAATATCATTCGTCAGTCCGATATCGATTAAAATCGATTATTGGTATATGTTGTAGAACGAACTACACTAGTCGCTAAATTTTACTGACGAATGAGAAATTGCCGGTACCACGACGTCGTAGCGATGCGCGACAGTATCGCTTGTTTCGATATTCATTGCTTCTTAACACACAACGTCGGATCAAACGCTCAAAGCAAACGCGGCAATGTAATGTGAATATAGTTTTTAAACCTTAATCTATACTTATTTAGGTATAATCTTGGAATCACCGCTTGGAATGCTTAAAAAATTGTTTTAAAATGAATTTACGCATAATTTTTTTTTAAATAATTTAGCTGTGGTAGGAAATATGTCCTTGACTATAAGCGCTTGCAATTTTTGGGCTGTTGCAGTTTATTATCACGCAACGAGGCATTATCTTATTTTTCGCTGCCGTCCGGCTGCAATCACAGACACGCGCGGACTGTCAGTAGCGGCGGTCAACCTCGACGCTTTGTCTGAGAACTTACACGCGAAGTAGGTGCATTTAAGTCGTCTATCTATATCTATGTCTGTGGATTTCACGTTTGAGGTTCTAAATTATAAAAATAGATGGAGCTAAGGAGCACCGAACTACTGCTAATAGACATGCTTTTTTGGCATGCTTTATCTACTATTAAAGCACACATTTAGTTCCAGATGGTTGCACTGAGAAATTTGACGAATGGCGCTTTTTACATGCGGGGTGGGGTATGAGGGGGGGGTGGATTTGATATTTTTCATATCACTTTCTGGGCCTTAAGATGTGACGCACGGATAGACGGAGCGTATATATACGTTCTGTCTGAGGTGTTACCCAAATTGAGAATAAAAATAACCCAAAATTTTGATCACCCATCCATGGCGTCAAAAATTACGGTACAATGGATTCATAAGTGCGATAATATTACTCACAAGTGCTTTGTCACTTCAAATTTGTTTAAAATATCACGACGGCGCACGTGGCGGCTCTCGACAGCATTTAAAATATTAGTCGCGACAAAATAAAACTCTTAAACCGACGCCCCGCATCCAAACCACATTATAATGTCATCACACCGTATCAATCTTAATTGTTCCCGACTGTACTCAAAAACCATACTCCCCTTTACGCAACACACTTAATTTTGTATTTTATGACTTTAGAAATAAAGTCCAAAATAGTTGAATCAAAAGATGTTTAACTAACATACTCATTTTTGTCTGTATTGCCACGGAATAAAGTTCAAAATTGTTTGACTGTGGATTATATTGTTATTTGGCGATATGTATCTCTGGATTTAATTCCAAGGGGCCGTATTTTGAATAAGACTTGTTTAATACGTTTGGCATTGTGCTGTAATGACACCATTGATCAGGTCCGTGCCGAATGTCCAGGGTACAAAAGGTGGAGAGAACAGAAATAAAACTGACGGCCGAGAGGCAGTCACCGCAAAAGCATTCAATCAAACGTGTATTTCCATTATAGGAATTTGTCGTGCGCAATATAGGTACAGGTATATACTCTGATTAAGTAATATTACATTACTATGTTAAAAAACTACTACCTTTCGGTAGTTTAGTGTGCGTTTCATGAAAAAATCAGATAATTTTGTTAGTATAGATAGGGTTATAAAGAGGTCATGTGTTTACGTTAGGCCAATTTAATAGTTAGGTTTATTTTACGGGTAATTAACCTGGTTATGGAATAAATATATTTCATCTGTTCAACTAATGCACGTCTTGACTATATAAGATCTAATAAAATATACTGAAACTATTTTAAGGGTGAATTCAGTCCATAATACTAAACAACTTTGTCCAAGGAACATATATCGAAATATAAAAAGTAATTTTTGACCCCCCCCCCCCCCCCATACAAGTTGACCTATCAGCTGATCCGAGTTTGTATGGAAATCCAAAAATTATTTTTCATATTTCGACATACGTTCCTTGGGGAAAGTTGTTCACTATCGCCGTCTGAATTCACCATTAAAATAGTTTCAGTATATTTTTAAACCTTATATAGTCCCTTTTATACTGCCCTATTTACGAAGCGCCACATCTGCACTCTTCACAAGCGCGACGAATGCGCGCGCGCACGTGGCGAGGTGCCGCGAATTGATTCCGCAATGAAAACATTAGGGCGGCCACACCCGGCCAGCAGCCACCGCGACTCCGCGACAGGTTGGGGCGGCATGTGCTTTTGACACTTGCTGTTACACTCACTTGGTGTAACGTAAAGGTTGGATTTTTGGATGAATTTAGACATGTATTTTTATAGATCATCGTTGGAAATCGTGTTAGTTCACTGGAGTAACATAAAAGTTGGATTTTTGTATGTCAGACATGTATTTTTATAGATCATCGTTGAAAATTACTGTGTTAGTTTAAAGAAGGATTTTGACCAGTTTAGAAAATTTTGAATACGTTGGATGAGCTTGGACCAGCATTCTAATAAACTAAGTGTATAAATAACATTTAAGTTGGCTCTTTGTATGATATTAGACAGTTACTTTTATACATCATCTATTGAAATCCTGTTAGTTTTCGGTAGAAGTTCGATCCTTATTATGACGACCTCCGTGGCATAGTGGTCACCATGCTAGTCCACCACCCAGAGGTCCCGCGGGTTCGATCCCCGGTCAGAGCAAGTTAGAAAATGGCCTTTTTCAAATTGCCTTGGGTCTTGGATGTTTATCTAAATATGTATTAGTTATAAAATCGTGGAGTTAGTATCCCATAACATAAGTTTCGAACTTACTTCAATTCAATTCAATTCATTTATTGCATTCATATTATACATCAGTTCTTAGTCTTACTAATATTACCACTGTTCTTAAGTACAACATGAACCCTGTTGGGTATTGCAAAAATAAAATGGAACGGCAAGCGGGTGTTCTAGTCCAAGAAAAAATACTTTGGGGCTAGCTCAATTAGTGTGATTTGTCCCTATATATATATTAATTTATTGAAAAATTGCCTTCCGGAGTCTAAAGACCAAGGCTTTTTCATACAAAATATACATATGGGAATGTCGTTTTTTTTTGTTTTTGACTGTTATTTTATTATAATTATTATATAGTGATCTAGTGTAGCCGATCGTGGGTCGATTTAACGGGTATGTCCCTCCCACGTTGTATGACTTTGGTTTTACATGTGGGTATTACGTCTCTCAACTCAATCCTGATTCCAATCATCATCAGATCTTTTTATCTCCACTACAGGATCACGTCCCCCTGGTAACAGAGCCACACTTGGCCAGAGCAGCCAGAGGACTTTGACCTACACTCTCCACGCTGGGCAAACGGGTTGGGGAGGTCTCATTGATGTTTTATAAGCTTTGTTTAGCTTGTATACCTAAGTCGCCTTCTACGAAATCCACGGGAGGACTTGGAGTGGCCCTATTCTACTCAGTCAGAAGCCACACAGATGACTAACAACTGAAACTTTTTGCTAAACAGAAGTACTTACGTTCCTCCTCCCCCTCCCCATAGATAGAAGGCGGGGTGGGGGGTTGCTCTGGCTCCACATACTCAGCTTCGCGCTCGCCCGCCGCGCGGTACAGCTCCGCTCGCGCCTCTATGACGTCACGCACAATTTCTGAAAAGAAGATCAATGTGTAAAGATATCTTTTGGGAAGTGGGCGTTTCGGGAGTTGTCGTTTCGGGAGTTGTCATTTTGAGAATTGCTTTTTTGGGAAGTGGGCGTTCTGGGAAGTGGACTTTTTGGGTCGAAAGGATCTTTTTTTACAATACATATTATTATCTTTGTATATATAGTGTATTTTAAATACATCTTTTAACGCCTATTGCAATTAATTTATATTTTTCTGATTTCCAGGTTGACTGATAGAGAAAGCATTAGCATTAAGTTCACCTTTTGTACCATTGTGGTTAATAAATATTTTAATCTATAAATAAATAGCAGCCCCGACGTGGCCCGCGGTTTTAGTTATTTTAATAATGAAATAAGTAACATATTGAATTTATTTGGCAAAATTATCCTTAATGTTAGTCCAGATAAATCGGCTTTGAGATTTGTGGTGTATCTATATTTGTCTGTCCAAAGGGAAGATACATTATTATTTCTTCGAAAAGAATCCCATCACTAAGTATATTGATTGCTTTTCCGTCTTCTCGCCCACCATGACGCTAAAAGTGGCTTTTGGGTCTTGCGGCCCTGGGTTCTGTTTTCTTAGAGCCACAAGATATAAAAAATGGTCTGACTGCCCCATTAGGGATAAAGACGTGATAGTATGAATCTGATATTGGTTGGGTGTATAACTTTGTTTAAAATACATTGTTAAGTCTGTTTGTTTTAGATTATCTACCTAATGAATTAGGTATAAAGAATCAAATACTGACCTGTGAGGACGTCGCGGCTGGTGATAAGAGACTCCACTTCCTGTGACACTTCCTTCATCAGCCAAGGCATGAACTCCTCGTCCACTCCTGGAAATGATGAAAATAATATTTAGTACAAAGTATTGTATTCGATTCAATGAAGAGAGTAATGAGTGTAGATGAAGCGAAATATTTCTGTCAGAATTGTAGCAATTGGAAGTCCATAGTCTCTGCCTACCGCTGTCGGAAACAGGCGTGATAATACGTATGTATATTCCGATCCCACTCCATATTCACATGAAGATAAATAAATAAGAATATAATATCACACAGATTGAGCTAGGCCCCAAAGAATTAGTTCTTAACTCGTGTCATGGGATACTTACTCATCATCAGTAAACGATGCTCACTTGACAAGACCCAGGACAATTTGAAAAGCCCAGTTTCCAACTCGCCCTGACTAGGAATAGAACCAAGAACCTCCGGAAGATATAAAAAGGATGATGATGATGGTATAAACTATTTACCTCTTTCGACGCGCTCCAGCAGGTACCCCTGGTCTCTCAGCCCAGCTAGCACAGAAGGAAGCAGTTCAGCAATGTATCCTTGCACAAGCACCGCAGCCGCGGCTCGCTCGCGGGCTTCTGTCGCAGCTATCTGAGCTACTCGTGCCTCCGCTACTCTTCGTTCCTGGATGAAACATTAGGACGATTATAGTTCGTTATAAAGAGAAGATGCAGTGGGATGATCAAGGCTGCGAATTATGATAATAATACCTTTTCCTGGTGCAGAATAAAGTCGTGTGCAACCAAGACTTGCTCCGTAAGCTTAGCGTCTCTGAGCTGGCAGTATCTTTGCTGCTACTTCCCTCAGGGCGCCCACCAACCAGCTAACACTATAACAGCAGGTACTTTCTCCTGAAAGAGCCTCAAGTCCTGTGCCGCCAGCCAATGTCTCTCCGCGAGCTCAGCATCTCTGATCTCGCAGTATCTTCGCTGCTGCTTCCCCAGGGTACCCACCGACGAATCACTGACACTACAATAGCAGATACCTTCTTCTTGAAGAGCCTCAAGTCCTTTGCCACCAGCCATTGTTTTTCCGCGAGCTCAACGTCTCTAAGCTCACTATCTTCTCTACAGCTCCCTTACATTTCTCATAAATCAGCCACAAACACTACAACAGCAAGTACCTTCTCCTGGTAGAGCCTTAGGTCCTGTGCTGCCAGCCGTTGTCTCTCCGCGAGCTCAGCGTCTCTGAGCTCGCAGTATCTTCGCTGCTGCTCCCTCAGAGTCGCCAGCTCCTCTTCTTGAGCCACTTCAGCCAGGGCCTGCTCTGTCGTCTTCCCGATAAGCACCTCCAGGATCGGTTGCACTTCTAAGTCGAAGTCGAACAGCTGTCAACATCAAGTATTTATTAATACAAGAACAAAATACCTACCTGCATTTGGTGTGATTTGTCTTCTGCGTCTCTCTGGGAATAGATATCCTTTTATATTGAATCTGTTAGAATTTCTTACTCAGGAAGGTTTCTCTAGTGACTGATCACAACAAAAACTACAATTACTGATATGTTTGGTCAGTGCATATTACGAAAATTCGTAAAAGCTTGAAAAATCTCGTGGAGCAATATGCGGACCAATATAGTTTAAGCATACATTCAGAATTGTTGCTGTTTGGATGGCATCTTGACCTCATGGCAGATATGTTCTACGCTGCATTGACCGGAGTGTTAAGTTTATAAAATTAAGTCAACTTACGTCTCCTGGATAGATTTGCGTGGCCGCGTCCGCTCCGGTCTTGGCGGGCACGTAGATGGGCGTGGCGGGACGGTCCTCGAACAGGTCTGTTTGGACGCCCACTTCCATTTCTTGCCCTTTGTCAAACAGCTGAAGATGTAAGGGAATACTTTGTACTGATTTTAGTTACAACTGTCGTAAGTTACCTACTCAAGTAAATACGTATTTACCTGAGAACAATGTTGTCAAGGGAATTGGCGTTGTAGCAATGTTATCTACAGGCTCATGACACGAGGAAGAGGCATAAGAACACTGTTATGATAACAGTTCTATCTTTCGTATTACGTGACGCTAGGGGTATTTATTTATCACTCACACATTTTGTATTGCTCTGTTGCAGCTGCTATGGTGTAAAATGATCATAAAAGATATGATTTCCATAAGTAGACGGAGCTCTCCCAGATCTGAGATCAGTTTGGGTAGTCATGCGAATGCACAAACCAATTTTGGTGGTGATTGTCATCGCACATCCTTCTTCATGCTAGGGTTTGGAGGTAAAGCTTAATTTTGTACAATATTTAGAGTCCCTAAAATATTCTTACTTCTTCGAGATAGTACTCTGTCTGTATGGGATGGTGCCTGCGCCCCGGGGCCGGCGGCGGAGTCCCCGGGCGTAGCCTCGCAGCCGCCGCCCGTTTGGCCAGCGCGCGCCGCCGTGTCCGCGCCGCCCGGGCTGCAGCGCTCTCGATGCCATCTCCCTGGAAATTTAGAACATACATACATACATACATACTATCACGTCTTTACCCCTAATGGGGCAGACAGAGCATTTTGGGTCTTGCGGTTCTATGCAGAGCCCAGAGCCGCAAGACCCAAAAGCCACTTTTAGCGTCATGGTGGGCGAGAAGATGGAAAAGCAATCAATACAGTGATGGGTTGCTAGCCGCATCGCCTGTTAACATGATTTGCATTTTTGCCCATTCCCTCGATCGGCTTTTACGATCTGCGTGGGAAGAGAAGCAGCTGGTACATTCTAAGTTTTTTTTATTTCTCCCAGACCAGCATGGCAGAAATTTAGAACAAGTTCATTTATTTCTAAAACTTTTTCGAAGTTATGGTAGCAATTGGAAGTCCATTCCTTTTTTTGTATTGCTTTACCCTTGGTTCTGGCAGAACGTTCAGCGTCGCAGTTCGACCATCTCGTCTGTGACATCATGCTGAGTCAGGACCTTTGCACAATACAACCGCAATTAATAAGATTTCGTTTAGTCATCGTGTGCTTTACTCATGTACTTACCATGTAGGTATATTTTGTGACCTTTTAGTGAATAAAGATTTTATCTATCTATGTATCACCCACAATACAGACCTAAGGAGCGTGAGTTCTGATCTCACTCGTGGTGAAATTTTTCTACACATATTTTTAATTAAGACAATATTTTTATAGTGTTTTTAGGCATTCTTTTTGCTTTTTTTTTGGTTTTTTTAAAGATGCAATCTATACATATAATAATCTATATCTATATCTATCTATACATATAATAAAACAGTAAAAAAAGTGTGTCTGTACATTAAATATATTTCCAAAAAAAATATTGGGGGCGATGGAGACGTAGTAATAGAGTAAGAATTAAAAAAAAAATGTCTGTCTGTTTGTCTGTTTGTCTGTATGTCTGTTTGTCTGTTTGTCTGTTTGTCTGTTTGTACACGCTAATCTCCGGAAATACTGGACGGATTCGAATGAAACTTTTTTTGTTATATAGCTATTAAGCCTGGGCAACATATAGGGTATAAATGATTTTGGAAAATGGAACGCCTGATGCAGAACCATAATGGTCCAGCTAAACTATAAGAGATATAAAAATGTCGCCTTAGTAAAAGTTGTTTAGCCTGATGAGCATTTTCCAGAGACATAAAGTCCACGCGAACGAAGTCGCGGGCTTCGGCTAGTACTAAATAATGAAATAAAAAATAGTGAAAAAATACGACGTGCGCGACTTGAACCGCAATTTCGCTGCGTTCAAGTCGCGCTCACGTGGTGTTTGCTTTACCAGCAAGACGAATACGAATGTTATCGAAATAAAAGAGAAATAACAAGTTATAACTTAATTTCACTTAACAATAAGGTCACTGAAAGCTCCAAAACTATGAAAACTATTAATATTACTCTGTGGCTGAGAATAAGAACAACGATAACAATATTTTCAAATTCTTCCATGCTGGTCTGGGAGAAAAGAAAAAACGTAGAATGTACCAGCTGCTTCTCTTCCCGCGCAGATTGTAAGAGCCGATCGAGGGAATGGGCGAGATTTGAATCATGGTAATAGGCGATGCGGCTAGCAACCCATCTCTATTTTGATTCCTTTTCCATCTTAACGCCACCACCACGCTAAGCGTGGCCTTTGGGCCTAACGGCCCTGGGCTCTGTCTACCCCGTCAGGGATATAGACGTGAAAATGTATCTGTATAACAATATTAACAATGCACCCAAGGATCCCGTTGTAAGGTCGCGTGCCGCGGCGACCTTCGCGGCTTGTTGTTATGTTGTGCGTCGCGATTTCCATGTTCAGTGAGCTTAGCATGGAGTTTTAGTCTCACGAACGACTGTGGCTGTCGACCGTCGCCGACTAGTGTCAAAACTGTGAAACTGTCGTTGGGATTTTGTCGCTTGTCTGTAAAGCGCACTACAAACCAAAGCCGCCGACCCGCTGACATATAAATAAATATATAATATTGCCGTGTGGTTTTCGGCAGAGTAGAATAGGGCCACTCCAAGACCTCCCGTGGATGTCGTAAAAGGCGACTTAGGGAATACAACCTAAACAAAGCTTATAAACATCGATGAGACGTCTCCAACCCGTCTGGCCAGCGTGGAGAGTGTAGGCCAAGACCTCTGGCAGCTCTGGCCAAGTTTGGCTCAGGTAGTACAGAGAGGGTCGTGCTCCTGCAGTGGAGACAATTAGACCTGATGATGATGATGATGATAAATATATGTCTGCAACTTTTTGTTGGTGGGCTAGGTTGGCGGCTTCATTCATGTCGGAAAACTTTGTCGGTGGCATGTCGGCGGTTCAACGTCAGGGACATTTACTTCCCTACAGTTCGAGTGTCGCCGGGCAAGTCTGAGCGCATACGCAAGCCGCCGTCAAGCCGCAATCGTGTCGGCGGGCAACACGCGGGCGCAGGTTGCCTATTTAGTGTCACATTGTTGGGCAAAGGCCTCCCCTTCTTGCTTCCACGCTTCACGATCCAAGGCAGCTTGGGTAGTGGAACTACATGCTTCAATTGGTATCCGTTGCGCCATCTATTATTTGCTAGGCAAACTAAAATACCCCGACTTTCAAGCGTTAAGCCCCATTTGCTTTTAAACAGTTGAATTGAACCGGTTTTCATCAAACATAGTGTATGCCATATATAGACAGACGGACAGACATTAGAGTCAAACTTTTTTGTCGGGGCTTAAAAATATCCACCAGCGGTGAAGCAAATTGCATGAAGTCAACTTGTTGAATATTTAAATGCCGTGGTCCTAGAAAATATCTTTTTGCGACCGAATAAATAAAAAATTGACAAATTGCTTTGCAGTTAGTAAAATCACCGAGACTTTCACCATTCGAATATAAACCTTCTGTTTAAAAAACTTAGGTTCAAAATAGACTTTGAAAAGCTAAAGTGGAAAACAATTCAAGTTAAACTTTTTGTTAGCAATTTGCCTCTTTAAATATTAGTGGTCACTATCGCAAATGGTTTTGTAATTTGGAATTTCTTGGTACTTAAGCAGTTAAAATGTAAATATCTAAACAAATAATTAAATTCGAAATGACATTGACCTGATTTCAAGATTAATAATAATAGTACCTGGGCGACCGAGCTTTGCTCGGTTACATCTCAAACAATAACTACATTAAAAAATTATATAAAAATTTGAACATAAAAAAAACTAAGGTAAGTCACCGAGTGGGATTCGAACCCGTAACACTCTTTCTAGCGGTCAACATTATAAACCGCTAAGCCAAAATGGATGGCGGCCGGCGCAATGAAATTAGCGATCATATTCTGCGTGGAAAGAAAAACGCATGAAAACTCGAAAACACGCGTTTTCCCAAACATAAGACTAATCTAGATCGATTGTTTACCCCCGAAAACCCCCATATACCAATTTTCAGCGAAATCGTTAGAGCCGTTTTCGAGATCACAGAAATTTATAAATATATAAATAAATATACAAGAATTGCTCGTTTAAAGGTATAAGATAAGATGTATTGATAAAATGGGTTATTTCCGGACTGCCTCCTTGGTCCAGTGGTCAAGGCGTTTACTTTGTGATCATGGGTTTGAATCCACTGGGAAGCATACTCTGTGAAAAGTTGTTTCCAGTCTGGTTATGATATTGCATGCTTAAATCACTTGATTATCCGAAAAGCAAGATGATTCCGTGTTTCGGAAGGCACGTATAAACTGTGGGTCCTAAACGCCATCTAACGTTTGCTTTTAAACCTATCCAAGGATTGGTTCTGGGCTACCCTTTGAGTTGCGGAGGTCAGAAGGCAGTCGCTCTGTGTATAACAAGTAACCTCGTCAAATCACGTAGGTTAGGTAGCGGACCCCGGACTCTGAAGCGTCACCGCTGAGGACAATCAACAATCCCCGACAAAAAAGACGGGTGTTATAAGTTTGAAGCTAGTGTCTATCGTAGCTCTCAAGCGGACGGACCGATTTCGATGCGGCTTTTTACGTGAGAGAAAATTTCCTTGCAGTGGTTCCGACCTGAGCAAGGTCACTGAGAAACGCTAGATTAAGGCCGCATTAGACCTTAGTTCATTAAATAGCAGCTGTCAAACTAACCACACTTTAGTTTGGGAAGCTTGAAAAATCTGAAACATTGAAGTGTTGGCCACTTGCACACACGAAATAAAAGCAATAATCGTCACATTGACAGAAAACTGTGCCACCGTCTCGTCTGGCGACACATTAACCTTGTTTGGCTCAGCTTTGTCATGCACGAAAGCTAACACGCCATTATGTATGATTTTCATATTATCACGTAATGGCGTATCATTTATCGATATTTAAATAAACACGCTTGTACTAACACCAGCAAGATGTTTTATAAAATAAGTAATTATTAAAAAAAAAACAAGCCTTTATCCATTCATCATCATCAGGTCTTTTTAGTATCCACTGCAGGAGTTGACCAGAGCCATACCTGGCAAGAGCAGCCAGAGGCTTTGGCCTACACTCTCCACGATAGTCAGATGGGTTGGAGAGGTCCTATTGATGTTTATAAGCTTTGTTTAGCTTGTAATTTCCTAAGTCACCTTTTTACGACATCAACTGAAAGACTTGGAATGGTCTATTTTACTTTGCCGGAAACCACATGGCAAATCCATTACATTATCTATTACAATGACTTTAAACAGGATAAATTCCTCAATCGAGCCGAACCTCGGTGGGATTATGTTATTTTATCACGGATATGCTATGACCACCTTCCAGCTCCGTCATCAGATCAGCTCTATGTCACTCCATATTTTAAAGTAACGCGATATACGTATGCGTGAAAAATTTCAGCTCAATAGGGAACCGGGAAGTGGGTCATATTTAAATTGCAAGATTTACTTACAGACAGACAGACAGACGATGGGACAGGTGAAACTATAAAAGCTTGTAATCTACAGATTTAATTTTTTTCATTTAAATTATTTTCATTTGAAACTTCAGGCAGCTGAAACTGCAGGTTTGCCAAAGAGCGATGGAGCGCAGTATGTTAGGTATAAAAAGGACAGACCGTGTCAGGAACACCATCCTGCGCTCCTTTACGCAAGTGGTTGACGTTGGAATGAAGTCTGCTAAATTAAAGTGGGACTGGACGGGTCACGTTTGCCGTATGTTGTCCGACAGATGGGCCCACACAACCACAACATGGGTTCCAACCGACGGAGTGAGATCCAGAGGAAGGCCTAGGATGAGATGGAGGGACGAGTTATCCGCTTTTGACAAAGAATGGCATGAAACAGCTGCAGATAGAAGTGATTGGAAGCAAAAAGGGGAGGCTTTTGCCCAAGTATGGGACCTAAACGGCTAAAAAATAAAAAATAAACGACGGGTTGCACTCTGGGAGTGCCGGCAGAAGTGAAAACACAGCAGTATGGCCACTACACAGACGGTCGAGCCATCAGCTGTCACCATCCATGGATGCGCGTAGCACGCTGTAACATAAACACACACGAACATTCGCGCAAGCGCCCTGCGCCGCCTAAACGAAACAGCAGGCGCAGGCATACATTTTCGCCGCGCCGTAGAAAGAGAGGGGGATACTCCCTCTCCTACGCCGCGCCAGCTGTCTACTCTCCATCCGTCTTTCGAATTTTCGATCAGGTCACGTGTTCTGACGCGAGATTAACATTTTTTACCCATTCCAAAAAAAGTGCACAACGCCGCTAAAGAAGTTTTCACTTCAAAAAAATTGAAATTATACACTGAGGGCGAAGAAAGATGAAAAGTCTCATATGCACACAATCACATTTTTATCCCTAATGGGGTAAATTGTGTTTTGCGGCTCTAAGCAGACAGAGCCCTGGGCCGCAAGAACTCTTTTAGCGCGATGGTGGGAGAAAGATGGAAAAGGAATCAAAATAGTGATAGGTTGCTAGTCACATCGTGTATAACATGGTTCGCATTTTTAATAATTTCCTCGATCAGTGGTATATTCCAGGTTTTTTCTTTTCTACCAGACCAGACCAGATGGATTTTTTTTTGTTTTAATTCCATGTGAATGACGCTTAGCAAGGTTGCAGGAATACACTAGACGCAGGCCGCTTCTAATCAATCGTTTTGGAAATCTTTAGAGAAGTCCTATGTGCAGCAGTGGACTTCCTGTGGCTGATATGATGGTAGAAAGGTAACCGCAAAAGAATATAGACATAGATATAAATATATAGGGATACATCACACTGATTGAGCTAGCCCCAAAGTAAGTTTAAACTTGTTTTAGGGGATACTAACTCAACGATACTATATTTTATAACAAATACATATATAAATAAATACCCAAGACTTAGGACCATTTGAAAAAGGCTATGTTCCAACTTGCTCTGGCTAGGGATAGAACCCAGAACCTCCGGATTGGCGGACTAGCGTTTTGACCATTACGCCACGAAGGTCGTCAAGAAGAAGGAAACAGAGAAATGCTTTCCGCAAAATAAAGTACGTATTAAGACAAATGAAATAAGCACAAACTCGATGGAGTTGTCATTTTATTACTGAGTTCCATCGACTATCATCCGTCTCCGTGATTAGACCCTAGGCATCGTCTACCATAAAGTGCTCGTCAAGACAAATCAAACGAGTTCTACTCAATGAGGTTATGTTGTTTTATAATTCTGTCGATATCTCCCGGCTCCACCATCGGTACAGCTCATAGACTTCATAAATATTGTATTGTCACCCGACTTACATAAATGCAAAAATAATAATAATAATAAATTAGCCATCACAGCTTTGCGGTTAGAGAAAACAAAAAAATCTTTTGTGGGTCTCGGCTTGCGCCTTTATAATAAAATTCCAGATGATATAGTAGCATTACCATTATCTATATATTATAGTTTAAGACAGCCGTTAAAAATCATTTATTACAAAATGCGTATTATCATGTAATGTAAATGACTACTTATCATCATCTGAGAAAAATTCTTGGAAATAGTTGACTGCAAATTGTAATTGTATAATTTAAATGTATAGCTTAAGTGTAAATCTGTATTGTAATTGTAACATAGCCCATCAGGCTGGGTAGGGACCAATACTGAACTGGGTTTCTTTCGGCGTAATCTTCCCAGCAGTGGTCGTTCCGAAACGCTAGTAGGTTTTAGCTTTTGCACTAAAATAATATTTAAATAAATGACCTTCAAAAAGAGATAAATTTATCCTACATTGAATAAAAATTTTTGACTTTGACTTTGACTATGCAAGATTTCAACTAAATCGGTTGACGATAATTCGTTAAAAATTGAGTTGCAAGATTTGACCTTAACAAACATTCATACATACATACATACAAGACACAATGCAAGTTAAATAAAAGCTTGTAAAACTGAGTCAATACTGACCGCGGCTTGTGGGTGCCCTGCGAATGTGCTCCCGCGCACGACGCGCTTGTCGTGCATCATGTTGGAGTACTGGGTGGTGGCCATGCTGCCGCTGCAACAAACATTACATAGCTCAAATAATGTTATAATAAAGAAATGATAACAAAAATGTATATTTTAATAGCCTGATGTTGTGTCCCACTGCTGGGCAATGGATAACCCTTCTCTTCTTCATCTATTTCTATCCCGAGCAATTTGCTGCCATCCACTTAAGAAACTCTCGATGTCATCCCGCCATGTCTTCCTTGGTCTACCTCTACGTCTTCTTCCATTTGGTATACAAGATGACCTTGTGGGCCCATCTATTGGCTTGCATGCGGCACACATGTCCCGCCGAATCCTAATTGAGTCTGGCAGTCTTGACGCCTAGTGTGTAATAAGTAACTAAAATAAATATTTTTTCGAGATTTTATCAAGACAAATATAAAGCCCAAACTCGATGGGGTTGCGTAGTTTCATTACAGAGTTTCTATGGCCACCTTCCGGCCCTATCATCTGATCAGCTTCATATGAAAAATATGAGGAGGCTTCCTATACGTAATTTTATCATAAAAATGGAATCTTCAAGTGATACGGAAATTTCTTTAACTCCGGAAGCTATTCGAAGCGGAGGTTAAAAAAAAGCAATAACAGAAACTATTGTAATTTCTCATCAGTTTTGTTTTTCACCTTCTTTACTTGCAGTAAATAGTTTTGGAATTTAATAGATCGAGTTATTCTAGAGTATTCGGCATTTATTCTCAAAATACATTTTAAACTATTTTTGTCGAATCCGCCCAAACTTACTAGTGCTACAATCTTCTTTACCTACTCCCAACCCAACATGGAAGTATACACGCGTTTTTATTCCTAATAGGACAGACAGATAGACGTTCAGCGTGATGGTGGGCGTGAAGATAGAAAAAGGTATTATATTATAATACCTTTTACTCTCTCCATCTCATCACAGCGCATTAGAGATGGGTTGCTAGCCGCATCGCCTATTGAATCATATCAAGGTTGAATCTTGAGAGGCTCAATTTGCGCTGTCTGGAAAAATAAAGTACCCGTAGTATTTAAATTTGAAAACAAAATATTTTTTTTATGCTACTATAATGTATGATCTAACTGAGGCACGATAGTTATTGTGTTTATTTTAATGCAAATGGTCGAAAAAAAATCTGAAAGGTCAAAATATTGATAACCCTGGCGCGTCCGCTTCACATTTCCTGAACAACTTACCCACAAAACACTAAGTTATGAACGGAAATAAAATAAACAGTGAGGTTAAATCGCTAGCAGGGTTGTTGTTGATATATAAAAAAATATACAGTATGTGTATTAATGACAGATTTATTTAGAAATATAATATAAAGTTTGTCCGAGACTAAACAGTGATTCCCGTGGCGCGCCACTAAAACACGTAAATCCCTAGTGGAATATTCTAAAGGAGTGCATCCGAGTCGTCGCATGGGTACTACTAGTAGCACTTCGAACATCGTTGAGGAAGATTGCGCCATTCGTTGCTCCAGGACGAAATTACAAAGGCGAATATTTGATTCCCCTGGTTTTGTTTCACTAGGTCGTTGATTACCCTGATCACGTTTATAAATATCATTAGATTTTTTAGGAATTGTTTTCCGATGTTAACGGAACAGCGGAAATGATTATTATGTATTTATTATATTTTTATTGTTTAAAACCTATTGGTTTTATCACAATCGATAAAAACATTCTACTTTTTGATTCCACTGGGGTCGATTCCCTTGGTATTTGCGCCAGGTTACTCAAAATTCATGATGATAAATCAAAATTTTCCTGATTTTCCGTGAAAAAAAGAAAGGTTTTTATCTTATTTATTACAAATATGTTTATTTTTAATCTATCCTTTCGACTAAAAATCATTTATTACCCCTCAATGCAAAAAGAAGGGTGTTATAAGTTTGACATCAATATCTGTTTCTATGTGGGTCTGTCTATGTGTCTGTGTGTCTGTATTGTATCATAAACTAATATTAATTAATACTTATTTTTTCTGAATGTAAGTTGATTGATCTGAGATATTTTTTATGTGGAAATTGACAAATTATTGATAATGAAAAATATTAGTTGTTGATTTTATATAATTTTTAAATATATATATTTTATTCAAGTAAGAAAGAAAAAATAAATAAAATTACATATTTACAAATATTCACACAGAAAAAAGTTAACTATTAATTTAGTCTAAAAAGTGGCATAGTGCAAAGAACGCTGGCCGCATTTCCGCGTTGGATCGCAATACTGATGTTTTGATTTAAGTAAGTACTTACCGAAATATTTGTACAAGGATAATCTGATAGTTGATTTTAAAACTGAATAGTTTTCCTTTTAGTTGTTTTCAGTACATTTTTCTATAATTAATGAGTCATTATGGATAAAAGTGCCAATTTCTTCAATCAAAAGGCTGATTAATTCTTACAGATGCTACCAAAAGGCTGATTAGTTATATTTACTTACTGTAAATTAATAATAAAACTTGATTTACTTATATTATGACTAAATTTTGATTCCCTTGACGTCATTTATTGATTCCCCTGCCAAGAAAAACTTTAAATTGCTATAATTTTGGAACCGCTCAGCTAAAAGTGATGCCTGTTCGTTATATGTGTTTATAATTGAGTAAAATTTTATTTTTTATTATTACATATGAAAAAACTGTTTAAATAAATTCCGCCAGGGGAATCAACTAAATATGCCGAATCTGAAGATTCACCCTCAATCAATCTCGAACGGTGTTGACGATTTTCGCGGGAAGAGAAACAGCTCATTCATTACCTATATATGTGTTTTCTTTTGTCCCAGACCAGGGTGGAAGAATGTTAAAGCCGTTAAAAATTAATAAGCTGTATATAAATAGCACTGAATGCTCAGTGAGAGTTCCCCAGAGAAAGAACAGCTGGTACTCACGTATGGGGTAAGGATGGGGTTTAAAGTGAATATAGAAGTCCCAAGAAGAGATCTCATGTTCATAGGCGATGCGGATAGCAGACACTACACACAACTATTTTGATTCTTTTTCATGTTAATGCCCACCATTACGCTAAGCGTGGCCTTTGGGTCTTACAGCCAGTGCCGTAAATAGCCTTTTTTGCGCCCTGTGCGAGCTTCTATAACTGCGCCCTTGTTTTTTTAGATATTATAGGTACCCTAGAGCAATGCTATGTATAGGTCTACTTTATTTCATTCAGGATGATAAAATAAAGCACAAGGAACTTGGTGTTTGGTGTATATTTTCAATGTTATTAACACTCGTAAAGAGAGTTTAAACTTTTTAGTAAAACTAAATACAAGCCAACTTACCCAAACGAATCCGTCAACAACAATAAAACAATGAATACGTTGCGAGACCGTGTAGCCGGCCGGCCGCTTAACTCCGATAAACACTAAACACAAATACGCTCGTGCGCTGCCAAAAAAATGAGCGCGATGTTTTGTCTAATTTAATAGACGTTTTTGATAATACTGGCATGTAGGTACGTATGTGTTGGAATCGAGCACTAGGGACGCAGCGGGAACTTATCAGGAGCAAACCGAAAAAATAATAGTCCTGCCTGATCTGACCGTTCTTGCGCCCCCCAGAGTCTACGCCCTGTGCCTGGGCACCGGTGGCACCGCACTATTTACGGCACTGCTTACAGCCTTGGGGTTTATCTACTCCATCAGGGATAGAGAGGTGATATTGTATGTCTATCCTAAGAAAGGATTGATTAGCTTAAAAAGTATGAAGAGGAAATGGATATCAACAGAGATAGAATGCGAAAGAAAAATATGAAGGAGAAGATAAAATTTGACTTTTTTCCTGTTTTCTTTTAAAAAATACAATAGGTCAAGTAAGCTGATGTGTCTAGAGTGTCGACGTTAGGTGTCTGGATTGTCGACATTGGGTGTCTTGATGTCCACATCGGGTGTCTGGAGTGTCGTCATTGGATGGCTGGAGTAAAAACATCGAGTATTTGGACGATATCGAGTGTAAAGAATTGGATCTACTGCGATACTAAGTTCTTTTTAGATCCATAACTGAATACAAGTGAGAAAAAAAATCCTCCAAAGACATTCAAATCAAGATCTGTTAACGGATCTAAATCCATAACTAATAGAATAAGAAAATGAAGCTATACGAAAGGAAGATAAGAAGTATTAAGTGGTGTAGTTTCCCCAGTGAACGCACAGCTGTTGGTGTGAGTGGTGGTGGGTATCCGGCCGCTACTACGTCAGTATCGGGGTCAGCCGACGGCCCACTTTTAGGGGTCAACACACTCTTTAAGTCTCGGCTATTTTCATTATCATTATTTCCATATTTTAATTATCATTATTACCATACTTTAATAATTTTGTGCTTGGATTTTAAGTCATTCTTTCTGTGTCTCTTTCGACTTGTCAATCAGCCACTTTCACAATTGGCCATAAACGGCCAAATATGAATCGGACTCTTGCCTCGCACGAAGGGTTTCGTTCCATTATTTATAAAAAATCACGTTTGTTGTATGGTAGTCCCACTTGAATATTTATTTTATTCGGTTTTTAGTATTTTTTGTATACGGGGAACAGAAATACCATCTGTGAAAATTTTAACTGTCTAGCTATCAAGGTTCAGAGATGGGAGATGTAACCTGGTAACAGACAGACAGACAGACAGACGGAGAGTCTTAGTATAACAGGGTCCTGATTTGCAAGTTAAAAGTGGCCTTTGAGTCTTGAGGCTCTGGCCCAGGGCTAAGGGCCGTTAGATTCCACGACGTTAATTGCCTAGATTGCATTCAGAATTTGATCAAAAGTGAGGTTGATCACTTCTATTTCAAGATTAGATATCAAACCATTAATCATCTAGATAAAAATAAAATTGTATTGATTGATATAACTTCTGATATGACATATTGCATTTTGTTTATTATCGTCCAAGTTGCCTTATATGCCCATTGTGGTAAAACTTTTAGTCTATATTTAAATTTTATGTAGACACTTCACATGAAGTTGTTTCATGCAATGATGAGAATTTGTATGAAACAAATACATTTTACCAATAACAGTAGCTCGTACCTGACTTGTTTATCATCAATATGCCGCAACCCCATCACTCCGGCGACCAGTGCCCGGACGCCTCCAAACACATGTCCGACGTGCATTCTTTGCGGCCCACTCACAACCGAACCATTAGGAATGTTCTCTTTATTTTCCTTCTTATCCTGCAGGGATCTCTTCGAGCGAGCATTGACAGCTTTAGGTTTGCTCGCGTAAGAATAAACGATTTTATCCCTTTCTTGAGGTGGGTATAAAGTTTCCAATCCAAGTAAGCAAGCTACTTCAGGTGGAGGTAGTAAAAACTGACCAGTCTTCACAGTAGTAATAAACCTAGGTTTTTCTCCATCATTCGAGTTTGAGGTCTTCCGAACACGGCTTTTCCGCCCAGGTGATGGTGACTTATCTAACTTCGGAGATATCTTGGATTTTTCTGCATCTGGCGCTATGATATCTATCCTAGGGTGCGACTGACTTATCATTTTACTTGGTGAGGTTTGATCTTTTGAGCTAATATTAGGATTGGAGGCGGCTAGGAGACCGTTTCTGGGTCGGTATCGAGTTGGTCGACGTAAATTGGCTTGTAGTATTTCCTTTTCTTTTAACCTTCTCAGTTTGAAGTCAAGAGCTCTCGAAAATTTTGGGTCTAGAATAGTTTGTGGGCCGCTAGGGCTGTCCATCTTGTCTTCGGATTTGTCTTCGTGCTGCATTGGCTTCACTACGTTGACGTTTCTCGGTAGCGAGCCCTCGGCGCTCCGTTTCTCTGTTTTCTCCTCATGGTTGATCACAGTGAACGCGTTAGAGTCCTCGCTTGGTAGTTGAACTGGTGGCATTTTGTGTCACATGGCGTCACTCCGAAACAAAACTATACTTGCAGGTTTACGTCCCCGTTTACGTGGAGGGTTGATTTGATTACCGGCGAGCGGGGCGGCCGCGGCGGCTCGCTAACGATCAGTGAGGCCGGCGCCGGCCCGTGGTCAGCGCCGCCCGAGGCTTTAGCGCCGCGACGCCTGGAGCCACTTACGACCTTCCAGTCCTGGGGCCAGCTTATGCGGCATACATAATCGCGCACGCGCCCACGTGGTCGCGTGCGGGTAAACATGAAGACTGCCGGTCAAGACGGTCCGAGTCTCGAAAAGTTGGGAAGTAGTAAGTACTTATTGAGATAGAGTTGTATTGCGATATGGGCCAAGTAGGGGTCTTTAGGCAATATGCAGTGAGCCCCTTGTGGTATGACGATCATGGGTATTAAAAGGTAGCCTTTCATTCAAATAAAAAGTATCTACTTTATATATTTACATACATCAGTCGATATCGGTGTCAGATTTTTCAAGCCAGAAAATATAGCATATCGAATTATAATAACAATCATTAAGAATTGTTTTAAACAATTGTCTTACAAAATTCAGAGCCTACAGTATGAATTTCTACCCACCGGCCAAATTTTTGAAGAATGTTCAGTCCAAGATACTGAACTACTTTCTATAAAAAAATGATTGAAAAATATTGACCTTACATACAAAATCCATATGGCCAAGCGCTGATTTGTATAGGAGGCCAATTTTTTTTAGATTTTCACTAATTGTTTTTATGGAAAGTAATTCAGTATTATGGACAGAACTTGCTCCAAAAATTTGGCTGGTGGTTAGCTGAGGATACAACTGGAAATGCAGTGAGATGAGAGAGAGAGAGAGAGAGAGCTAATAAAATAGTTGACAGGTGTACCGCGACACAGTTCCGTGTGAAACATCGATGGATGACCCAATGAAGCTATTCTTTGAATCTATTTATAACCACAATAGGTTGTGACTAGGCTTTTACTGAAACATAATAAAAGTAATATAATATTTTATGGCTTTATTAGATTTTTTTTACTTTTTGCGAAAATCAGTTTTTTCTGCACTTTTTCTCGTTGCAAATAGCTGGTATGAGTATCTTTACTTTAAAAAATAAATTAAATTTTTAACACTACGCGTACATACAATTAATTATACTTGTTGACGTGTAAAAGTGCCTGTAAAGGTCTAGGTACTGAATTTTAAATTTTGCACCCATTGTCTTGTTTTCCAAATAGAAAAACTATTGTATAGTTCTTCTATTTTAATTATATTATTTTATTATATACTAGCCGAAGCCCGCGACTTCGTTCGCGTGGACTTTATGTCTCTGGAAAATGCTCATCAGGCTGAACAACTTTTACTAAGGCGGCATTTTTATATTTCTTATAGTTTAGCTGGACCATTATGGTTCTGTATCAGTCGTTCCATTTTCTAAAATCATTTATACCCTATATGTTGCCCAGGCTTAATAGCTATATAACAAAAAAAGTTTCATTCGAATCCGTCCAGTATTTCCGGAGATTAGCGTGTACAAACAGACAAACAGACAAACAGACAAACAGACAAACAGACAAACAGACAAACAGACAAACAGACAGACATTTTTTAAAAAATTCTTACTCTATTACTACGTCTCCATCGCCCCCAATATTTTTTATGGAAATATATTTAATGTACAGACACACTTTTTTACTGTTTTATTATATGTATATAGATTTTTTTTTACTGTGTCTCTAGAAAATCTTCACTCACGGCTCACTAGCTTAATTTTTGGGTAATGAGCTTAATACTTGGAAAGTTTAGTCCAAAAGTCCTGAAAAAATATTAGATTTAGTTGTAACTTGTTTAAAATAAGTAGCAAACATGTAAAATTATCGAAAGTATGTTGTAACGGTTAACTTCAGAACCCTACACTGCGCGTGGCTGGCCACGCACTTGGTCAGTAATTATAGAATAAGTAACTACTGAGAAAATAACTTTCACATTGAAAAAGAATGACGCCACCATTGTATAACACGAAAATTGTTAAAACCTGTATTCTTTTAATATACCAATTATGCAAATACTCAACGGCCTTCGGTCCAAGAAGGCCGGAAGTGCGTCAACTATAATGGCGGGGTACGAACCCCGTTTACGTGGAAGAGGGTCAGAGCTTGGAGGTCACGTAATGGAAGCAATCAGTACCGTCCATTCTTTGTTTGCTCGAGTTTTGCTTGTTATAGACTGGTGTTAAATCCCCTGGAAATTAGGAATATAGGTACCTTTTTTCAAACTTTTATATTCAGTATGTATTTACGTATATTAGATACAGTATCTGGGCGACCGAGCTTTGCTCGGTTACATCTCAAACATTAACTAACTTTTTTAAACTTGTCTAAAAACAATGCAAAATAAAAAATTATATATAAACTTAAACATAAAATATAAAAAAAGTAAGTCACCGAGTGGGATTCGAACCCGTAACACTTTTTCTAGCGGTCGGTATCCTTAACCACTGAGCTAAAATCAAGACGGTCGGCGCGACGAAATTAGCGACCATATTCTGCGTGGAAAGAAAAACGCATGAAAACTCGAAAACACGCGTTTTCCCAAACATAAGACTAATCTAGATCGATTGTTTACCCCCAAAAAGTTTAAAGGTATAAGATAATATAGTAATCTAGTATAGCTTGTGGTTCGATTTATTACGAGTTTGTCCCTTTTACGTTGTGTACTATAGTAAATCATCAACAAGGTTACTTTGGCTCTAAGAGATAATCTATTTTTGGCCACATACTATTTGCCTTGAAAGACATGTAAAGGAAATTTCTTCTTCCTCACTATAAACTTAAAAAGAAACTAGAGAAAAGAGTACAGAAAACTATAAAATTAAAAATAAAGATTCTTTTTGGAACGAAAGTTTCTTTCGGTCTGTGCGTTCTTGGCGGATGGGGGCAAATAAAGTGTATGATTTTTCCATCATTTTTTCCGTCACAAACTTTTTCGGGAGCTGGAATTTTGGTTTTTGGAACGTTGTTCCTTATCGCGCGTTGCGAAAGGAGGCTGGACGGAAAAAATTAAGACCAAAAGTTGTAACGACACTTTTTGCTATAGTTGTGAGCCATGCGGCGCGGGCGTGCGCGTGTTTCTCTGTCTGTCTCTCTCTCCTAATTAATCGAAAGGAACTTCGTTCCATCCGGGTGTCCCTTGACACCTCTCAAGTTTTTTTTTAGTAGCTTTAATTTTTTTTAACTTTGTTCTAACCGAGTGTTTTACGAAACTCAGTTAAACAAAAGTATCTTTTAGTCTGTATATGATAGAATCTACCTTTACATAGGGAATAGAGTATCACTAGTCATGTGAGTGGCGCCTGACTCGGGTTAGGCAGGTCAGGCCATTACATAAATGAAGAGCCGGCGACCTGCAGCCACAACATAAAGAAAGAAGAAGGCAAAGAAGGCGACCTTATTGGCAAAGTGGGTCGCGTTAGTTAATGAGCTATATAAAAAAAGTTAGTTTTTAAGGCTGCTGCCAGCGCTAGCGACCTTGAAAATACAGAAAAATTAATTTCTCTTTCTGTAAGTTAGATTATCAGAAATCCTCGCACACATTATATTTGCAAGGTTTGTATGCAAAAATTTTCTTTACTTCATGAGTACTACATGATCGGCCGAAGTTCAGGTAAAATTTGTACAAAAAAGCAGATTTTTGGAGACTTATACTGAATTTGTTTTTCCAAATTTTAATTTTTAATTTCGGTAGAAACCTAGATATTGCGCAAAAGATTCCTGTTAGTTCAAAACTTTCCAAGAAAGATCTGTTACAACGCCATAATCACGTACGAGCGTTTGTATGAAAAGTAAGGCGGGTTGGCCGCTCGGATAGTAGCTAAAAAGTTGTGCGAGGATTTCTGATAACCTCACTTACAGAAAGAGAATTTATTTATTTTGTATTTTCAAGGTCGCTAGCGCTGGCAGCCTTACATAATATTTTATACAAATAACACTAACAAGAAGTCTCGCATCTCTTTCAGTGACGTCACGCGGGTGTCTGAGCATCCTTTTCCTGTTACATAACAGTTTTCTCTTTGACCGGATCTTATTTTTGATTGGATTAAAATATTTTGTTTATATTATGTCACTTTGTAATATGAATAAAAAAAATAGTCAAATATATATATATTCGCCTTAAAAAGTGTTTGTTTTTGTGTGTGTGAGTGCAGTGGTGGGAACTGGTGCCATGTTTAGGGTTCCTACTAAGACTCCGCTGTCCATCTGTCTGTCGTCTGTCACCAGGCTTTATCTCATGAACCGTGATTGTTACAGTTGAAATTTTCACAGATCGTGTGCAAATATTAAAGTGTGGCTCCCAGCACGGAGGAGCTCCAGAAATGCCACTTGGTGGGGTCACCCATCCAAGTACGGACTACGTCCAGAGTTGGTTAACTTGGGAAAGCACTTATCAATGCGTGCTCCCACCCGGACACCAGACACTCCTTATTTCTCTATTATCTCAGCGTATTCCCAGTTGCATCATAAGATGTAGCTGAAGCCTGGGGTTCACTTTCTGGCTTTTACTTTTCCATTTCACACAGTTTTGAGTATCCTTGGTACTAAGACCATTGCTCAATATTGGACTACTCCATAAACGATAGAGACGTCCTACTTATATGTCCAACCAAATTAGACTATCATCATACATAAGAGCTTAAGGGTCCCCCGACCCTAGACCAAAATACAACTTTCCATACAAACGAAGTCTACGTTTTATTTCAAAACGACATGTCCGATTTGGGCAAAATTTTGTAATTTCAAAGATATTGCAATTATCTAGGTTTATAACTAGTTTCCGACGGTAAAAATATGAACTTGAAATAGAATATAGTGTTTTATATCATTTTTGACCATTAGTATGGGAAACTTCTAAATCGTTATATTTTCTTTCCAGTTCATAATTTACTATAGGAAACCAGTTATAACCCTAGATAATTGCAATTTCTTTACAATTACCAATTTTTACCGGAATCTGACATGTGGTTTCAAAATTAAACGTAGACTACGTTTGTATGGAGAAGTCTAGGGTCGGGGGACTCACTGAATCGCAGATACGCAGTTACGTCCGTCTTGCATACCGCTTGTGGAGTAACCCCCGATGTTTTTAAAACTATAGTTGCCTATCGAACTGTATTTCAATCCTGACAATAGCAACCATTATAACCTACTAGCTGGTGCCCGCGACTTCGTCTGCGCAGTATATTTAATTTGTAGCCTATGTGTTATTCTGATGTATAAGCTATATTATTTAATGTAAAGTACAATTTATTTATTCATAATAATAAAATTGTCACCACTTTACATTTTTTAAATATCCTAAGTACACTTAAATAAAGTTAAATTAAAATCCATTCAGTAGTTTTTACGTGAAAGACTACCAAACATCCATCCATCCATACTTACAAACTTTCGCGTTTATAATATTACTTAGTAGGATATGTATAAGCTTCATGTTCGCTATATTCAGCAGATCTTCTGTACTTTCTAAGCTTGTGGCGTCATGTCCTCCATAATACGATCAAATATGTACGTTCCCACTGAGCAAATGCACGGGAAATTAATATCCAAATGCCTACGTCGCGTCCATTCATAAATTGGTATTCACCCATCGAACCATCGATGAATAGAACAAATAGTCGATCATATATTTACACATTGATTTAAAACTTGATTATACCTCGAAAAGTTAGGGTTTTTATCAATAGTGAAATTATCTCTTATAGTATTTTATGCAACAGGTGTACATATTATATAAAAAAAAACCGGCCAAGTGCGAGTCGAATTCGCGCACCGAGGGTTCCGTACAAACGAGAATTTGGTATGAATTTCAATTTAATACCTCTACGCGTTTATGAGAAAATGGGTAGTAAGTTTAAAATTATTAAAAAAAAATATATTATGTGATGTAACTAAAAATTTATGGTTTTCGTAATTTTTCCTTTATCTATGCTATAAGACGTTGCTTCGTACCAAATTTCAAGATTCTGAGTTCACGGGAAGCACCCTGTAGGTTTTGATTCCCTTGCAAGTGTCGAAAATTTGCGGCATAAACGGCTGTATCTTTTGATTGCGTTGGCTTAGAAGTTTGATTTTTTCACAGCTTCAAGGGACAGTAGACCTCAGTAATTGATATAAATTTCAGCTTCATACCTCCACGCGTTCCTGAGAAAAAGGGTCTTGACAGACGGACGGACGGACGGACAGACGGACAACAAAGTGATCCTATAAGGGTTCCGTTTTTTCCTTTTGAGGTACGGAACCCTAAAAAGGACCAAAAAATGCGAGATGCATGCATAGCGTACGCGAGCCTTGGCGAGCATCGTTAATAGCAGGAGTATCTTTTTGTACAAAGTAACAGCTAGGCGTATCTTTTTGGCCACATTATGATAAGAGCGTTTTTGGGGACTAGAGTATAGACTTTTCTGAAGTTATAATATCTGTTTTTATATGAGTGTCGATGTAAATGACAGATAAAAGTACGGGAGTAGAAAAACACACTTCAATATGTAAAGTAACGAAAAAACAAAATCATTAACAGGTTTTTTTATCTCCACTGCAGGCGCACGACCCTCTCTGTACTATCAGAGCCATACTTGGCGACGGCAGCCAGAGCACTTTGGCCTACATTCTCCTCGCTGGCCAGACGGGTTGGAGAGTTCTCACTGATGTTTATAAGCTTTGTTTAGCTTGTATTTCCTAAGTCGCCTTCTACGACATTCGCGGGAAGACTCGGGATGGCCCTATTCTACTCTGCTGGAAACCACACAGCATATGGGCATAATATACTTCATGTTATACTTAGCATCGATAGTAATTTACGTTACGAGTAAGGCCCCTACCCCGCCTATGTCGGGCGCCCCAGTCTCATATATCCCTTATCTGATAAAGCGGCGCTACGTTAAGTGACGTAGTGAGTTGTTACAGTGCTTTTAAGGACTATTTAACATTGGTTTATAAATACACAACTTTTATAGAAACGACTGTAGACTGGGGAAAGTTTTGTTTGTGTTTCGTGTGTATAAGAGGCCATCACGAATGTCAGATTGAACAAGCTGCCGAAAGGCATCTGTTTGTTTGTTTTTTGTGTGTAAGTGGCCAACATTGGTGTCAGATTTTTTAGGCTGCCTCTTAGGTATGACGACTGCAATGCACTGATGACTGTCGGGAACAATGATTAATACGTGCCTTCTGAAGCACGGAGGAGCTCGAGTAATTTTTATACTACTTGAAGTCCATGCATCCAAGAGCGGACAACGCCCGGTGTCGCTTTACTTGCAAAAGCGCTAGTAATGCGCACTCCGGCCGGACCACCGAGCTCCTAAGGCAACTGACATAGCTTTACAACTGATATTAATGATGACAGTTGGGACTTGCCCTTTGAACGTTGGAGGAGTAGAGATTTTTAAGCTATTGCATAGCTTCTATCGCGGGCCTTGAGCGCGGGTACCGAATCCAGAAATTCCGTAACGAAAAAACCTCACGCTTCCCATTCCGCCTACCATGTAGGTTGCCGCTTCGTCTCCGTCGTCCGTTTGCGACGTTGCCGTCCTTCCTTGTTTGCAATAGCTTAACCGCGGCAGTCCCCGAGTGCCACACGTCTTTTTTATGTCACTTGTGGTCAACCATCCAAGTGCGGACCAATCCCAGGGCTGCTCAACTTGCGCTAGCGCTAGCAATGCGTACTCCCACCGGGCCAACGAGCTCCTCAATAAATATATAAGTACTAATCATCATCATCATCAGGTCTTTTCAGTCTTCACTTCAGGAGCACGACCCTCTCTGTACTACCAGCGCCATACTTGGCCAGAACAGTCAGAGGTCTTGGCCTACACTCTTTTCATTCGGTAAATATACTTAAAACATTCCGAGGAATTGCTTACTTCCTTTTTTTTTGAAGTTAGTTAAAAAGATAATAAATAAGTTTATTTGCTACGCAAATTAAAAAATCCTTCGACAGAAAAAGAATTTAAGTTGCGGAACTAGATAATATATTGATATCGTAGCGCCATCTATTATTTGTCAGGTACATTACAAAATTTTAAGCGTTATCACCGAATAACTTTTAAAAGATTGAACCGATTTTCATCAAACATGGCTAAGAACCACCGCAAGGGAAATTACTATCACAACAAAAAATCCGCACCGAAATTGCCCATCTGTTCGAGTGCTACGATGTCGCAGACAATCAGACAGACAGATATTAGCGTCAAATTTATAAAATCCCTCTTTTTCTTCGGGAGTTAAAAATCCTTATATTCCATTTCCATATACCAGACCGGATGTACTCAAAGACAGAACGTTCTAATCGCGTTCAATTCGTTATTTTGACCGGAAGCGGTTGCCATGGCGACCTATACCCAACGAGCCCCCCTCCCTGACCGTCCCTTCTCCCCCCCTGGCCCTCAAGGTTAAGGGCAATGCTCTGGGCGGCAATTAGTCACAGATTACAGTGCTTTGGTTTCGATAAGGCACGTATATAGGTACATTCAAATTGCAGTCTTCGTATCGGAGTACAAAATCTGAATGACGTCCATTATTTTTTAACCTCCGATGAAAAAGAGGGGTTTATAAGTATGTTTGTCTGTGGCATCATAGCAGATTAACTAATGGATTTATGTTTGGAAGCTGACTTGATCAAGATGGTTTTTAGTTATGTTTGATGGAAATCGGTTCTGCGTAGAGTTACGGGGGGGGGGGGGACCCTTGAAAGTTGGAGACTTTTTAATTTGCCTGGCGAATAAACTTGTATAAAGCCTTAGACCTTTACAGGCACTTTTACACATCAATAAGACGTATAATTTACATTACGTGTAGTGAATATTAAAATTTAATTTTTAAGAAAAGCTACCGATAACCTCGCGTTTCCACTAAAAAAACGAAGTTTGTATGTATGTTTGTTCGACGATAACTTGAGTATCTTTATTTGGATCTTCATGAAAGTCAAAAGAATTTTTAAGTTAGGACATGAGCTCAATCGAACATGGGGTTGCCAAGATATGGGGCTCGGGAGTTCAGTTTGGGGTGAACTACTAGTGTATAATAAATAAATATATAGGGACAAATTACACTGATTGAGCTAGCCCCAAAGTAAGTTCGAGACTTGTGATATGGCATACTAACTCGACGATACTATATTTTATAACAAATACATATATATAGATAAACATCCAAGACCAAGGACTATTTGAAGGCCATTTTCCTAAGTTTCCAACTTGCCCTGACCGAGGATCGAACCCAAAAGCTCTGGTTGGCGGATTAGCATGGTGACTACGCAGAGGTCATCAATGTATGTATGTAAATGTTAAGACATTAGACTAATTTTTATAGTAAAATGTTATCCAAGTCCGTCTGGATCTGATATACAGGGGTTGCATTAACATACACTGACATTACGTCATGCAACTCCGCGATCGCATTTCACGTGTTACGTCAACAGTAAATATATTGCGATAACGTCGACTTGCATTGTGAATTTTCACGATTGAATAAATGAAAAAATCTATCAAATCCATTTAGTCTATTTCGATTTTTATTTATTAAACACATTGCAGGACACTTACGGCTGTGGACGTAATTCAATTGTTATTTATATTGTATCTGGCCGGGTGTCCTGCAATGTGTAAAAAAACAATAACTGCTTTTTATAAACAGTACGTTAGTTATGGATAAATAAAACTTTTGGCTAATATCAGGTTTTTTTTAAACTAACGTGAGATACAATCATTATTATATTAAGTACAAGAGTCTTTAAGCGAGTGACCCGTTTATTAAATATAATAAGGTTTTTTTTAATATAAAATTCAAGCACAAATATGAGTGTCTGTAAGATAAAGATGACGATGTGTGCGTACATTCCTATACAACACACCAAGAGTCTGGCTCTGAAAACTAGAACAAAAAAAAAGAAACATATATATGTTTCTGTGATATTATTTCTCATGAGTACACTCATATCAAATATATCTTTATTATCATAGGATATTTATAATATCTCTTAATAATCGTCATTATTTTGTTGCACAATTGTTGACGTCAAAATAGTTACTTACAGCTAAGTTTACTACCGCTTCCAAAGCGCTAGTGCAGATGAAGCGGTAACAAACTGCACTGCAGCATTTTCTCCAAGGACGTCAACTCACAATTAAATTAATACTTAAAGTTAATGCGGACAGAGAATACATTGTTTGTTATGTCATATCATAATTTAAATTTTATTTTTAGAATGTCAAAATTTTAAAATAATGTCAAGTTGTAGATTCAGTTTGTACAAAATGTACCAAATTATGACATTTTCGAGTACCTATATTACAAACTTTTAGAGGGACCCGCGTCAAGCTCAAGCCAGACTTTTTTGTCTTTAAGGTAGTCATCGGTCCTATAATAAGCCTTCTCACAAAGTACTTTCTTTACATAAGTTTTGAATTTTTTGTCTGGCATATCAAGGATCGATTTTGGCATAAAATATAAATATAAATGTCTTATTATTTGTTTAAAGCCTATAAAACGGGGCAACTAAGTCATTCTTATTACGTAAGTTTCTATCGGTCAAATCGCTTACTTTATTGTATGAGGAAATATTTTTCCTTACATACATTATGTTTTCAAATAACTATATACTGTGATGCTTAGGTAAGTATATCTATTTTCTTGAATAATTCTCTGAGTGAGTCTCTAGATCCTAACCCGTAAATAGCACGAATTGCCCGTTTTTGTAAAATGAAAATAGTCTGAATATCGGCTGCATTCCCCCACAGGAGTATGCCGTAAGACATTACACTATGAAACTAACTAAAGTACACTAGCCTAGCAGTTGCTACATCTGTCAATTGTCTTATTCTCCTAACAGCATAAGCCGCAGAACTTAGCCTATTTGAAAGTTTAGTTATATTGAGCACCCCATTGAAGTTTCGAGTCTATTGTAATTCCTAAGAAGGTAGTACTTTCAACAAGATCAAGTTTTTCACCATCTATCATTATGTCAACGCAGCCCTGTCTCACATTGGGAAGAGAAAATCGAACGCATTGGACATTATAAATCTTCAAGATGGCAAACAGAAAGGCAGCTGACATAACGATGTAATATGAATCCGCTAGTTTCTAACAATTCAAATCAGATATTTTTTTGTAAACGTCAAAACAAACATTGTCTTTAAGGTTTGTATGAAATAGCACGTCGTGACGTCATACTTTCTTGGAGTCAAATAGCGCTCCTGTTATCGGTTTTTCTGCAATAATAAACATGATATCACTTTGAAAATGAATGTGATTAATGACAAGTGACAATTATTTTTGATGTTTTATTCCTTTTTCATTAAATTTTTTTTTATTTTTGACTCTGGATTCTACCGAATTAGCGGGTTTTTTAGGATGTTGTTACGGTTGCCACCTTTCTGTAGTGTTTATGTTTGCTGAAGCTTTTACAGACGATTTTTACGCCATCAAACGCAAACGAGTAGCCTCATTGCAAAGCAGATTGCAAGCCAGCAGTAACAACATCCTGCAAATACTGTGCTCCAAATATGACAGTACACTGCTATCATTCTGGAGCAAAATTGTAATTGGAGCTCATAAATAAATGTGTGTATGTACCTACTCAAAACATTACTAACATAGTTTTAAGAAAAATCGTTACTAACATAAATTGGACCATGTAGTCTGAATAAATAAAATAAATTAAATTAACGTACCTTTTAAAGCAGAAGAGTTAGAATTATCATGTCACTCTTACTCGCCTCTCACTACTTCGAAGACCACGTGGAACAATACCTTGATTTTTTACCTTAATATAAAGTGTACTTAAGACTCCTTTTATTTATATATAAATTCAACGGAGCACTGTCTGCATCCACCGTTTCGATCTGATATACAGGACGTTGCATTAACATACAGTCTTGACATTGGACATCATGTTCCGTTTGTATTTTCATTCAAAAATGATGGATTTTTAAGGTGATGTAAGAAGTACCCATAACCGGAGAGCATGCATGAAAAGAGTAATGAGTGTTGACGAAGCAAAAGAGGTTTGCAAGGATCGTGGTAATAATCCATAGTCTCTGCCTACCCCCATGGGAAACAGGCGTGAAAATATGTAAGTATGTTCGTCAACAATAAGTATACAGGGTTACTTTTTAAACACTGATAATCTTTTCGGAGCAAAATCAATCCATGATACTATTTCCATTAGGCTGAGCGCTGGTTTCAAGTCAAGTCAAGTCAAAATCATTTATATATCTTTGGACATTTGTATCACTTGATGATTGTATTTTTTTTCTTTCGATTTTTTGACGTGATAACGTCTTTAAAATCGTTTTAGTCGGGTGACATGTTCAGAAACTTGTGTCACACCAAAACCTCACGAGCGCGATCGCAGGTATAACGAGAAAGAGACGGACCGATCTCCCGTCTCATCTCGAGCGCTGCCAGTCATTCCGTGAAACGACGTTATCACGTAAACATCTCGATCGTAAACCTACTTTACAAACAACCAATTTTTATAAGGAAAATGTTGACGTCAGATCATTTACTTATAGCTAAGTTTACTGCCGCTTCCTAAGCGCAAGTACAGAAGAAACGGTAACAAACTGTACTGCAGCATTTTCTCCAAAAACGTCAACTTACAATTATACTGATATTAAAATTAGATATGTGGACTGAGAATACATTATTATGTCATAATTATTGTCAAGTTTAAAATTAATGTCAATTTGTAAATACAGAATGTACTTAAATTATGACATTTGTAAATGTACCAATACAAACCTTTAAGAGGGACCCGCGCCAAGCTCAAGCCAGACATTTTTGTCTCTTAGGTAATCATCGGTTCCGTAGTAAGCCTTATCACAAAGTACTTTCTTTACATAAGCTTTAGATTTTCTATTTGGCATACCAAGAACCGATTCTGGCAATTTGTCATTAAACTTTATACAGTTTCCCATAAACGACTCATTTATATTACGTAAGTTTCTATCCGTAAAATCACCAACTTTATTAAACAAGGCAATATTTTTCCTTACATACATTATATTTTCAAATATGTACTGGGATGGTACAGTAAGTATATCAATTTTCTTAAAAAAGCGACCGTAAATAAAACGAATTGCCCTTTTTTGCAAAATAAAAATAGTCTGTATATCAGCTGCACTCCCCCATAGAAGAATCCCATAAGACATCAGACTATGAAAGTAACTAAAGTAAACTAGTCTAGCAGCGCCACATCTGTCAATTGTCTGATTCTCCTAATAGCGTAAGCCGCTGAGCTAAGCCTATTAGCGAGTTTAGAGATATGGGCACCCCATTGAAGTTTTGAATCTATTGTGATTCCCAAGAAAGTAGTATTTTTAACGAGATCTAATTTTTGACCTTTCAGTAGCACATCAACATTGGCTTGCCTCACGTTAGGAAGACTAAATCGGATGCATTTGGTTTTGTTTGCATTTAACATAAGGTTATTGGCTGAAAACCAGTTAGAAATGGCCGTCAAGGTGTTATTCACCACAGTAGCATCCTCGCTATGACGGTCTATTTCAAAAATAAGAGACGAGTCATATAATCAGCTTGTTTCTCAACCGCGTAAGGCAAATCTTTGACGTACACTAAGAAGAGGAACGGTTCCAGTATAGAACCTTGTTTGTATGGGAAGTCCACATTTTTTTTGTTATTCAATAATTGTTTTGTTTTCATGGAAAATAGTTCAGTATCATGGAATGAACTTGCACCTAAAAGGTTGTTGGTGTTTAAATGTAACCTTGTATTGCAATAAGCTCTCTTATTGTGAATATTCATGAATAGAGAAAACATAATACCACCAATAACTACACATCTTTATCGCAAAAAAATATTTGATTTTATCTCATTCGGTAATTTTACAACATTTTCTATTTATACATGGTGAGCAAAACTTTTCTGGCAAAATCGCGTCACTCGATCGCGTCCATCGTTTTCAAAGAATCCCTTATGTGTTTTTTTTACAAGATTTTTCTGGTTCTGATTTGTGACATGTAAAATCTTACACAAATTTATTTTTATAAAAGATCATTTTTCATAGAGTCGTTGAAGTCTTCTATATATACAGATTTCGTAGACTTGCGTAGCTACGTCTACGAGAGCAAATTTCGTAGCAATGCAGTTAAAATTTCGTAGCAGGCGTGTGCGCACTCGCGTAATGCTACGAACTACGAAACGCAATATCCTCACGTTCATTGACGACCTGCGTGGCGTAGTGGTCACCATGCTTGTCTGCCACCCAGAGGTCCAGGGTTCGATCCCCGGTCAGGGCAAGTTGGAAAATGCCCTTTTCAAATGGTCCTGAGTCTTGGATGTATATGTATTTGTTATAAAATATATTATCGTTAAGTTAGTATCCTATAACACAACTCTCGAACTTACTTTGAGGCTTACTCAATCTGTGTAATTTGTCCCTATATATTTATTAATTAATATTTATTTGTGGAAGGTACTCACAATTTTTATTAGAGTACCATATTACAACGTCATTCCTAAATAGATTGACGTTGGATGGCGGCCCGGTTGTAAAACTTCTCGTACAAATGCATGTCCAAAGAGGGTGGACGTTAGGCAGGTGGTTAGTCATAAAACTGAATCTTATAAAGTATAAACATTTAAATAATTTTTAACGCACTTTCAACAAAGAGGAGGTTATCAATTCGTCACGATCTTTTTAATGTAAGAGTATGTTCACCGATTTGAAGACGCCTGGACCGATATGGACAATTACCTAATACTAATAAAATTATTAGTACCTGGGCGACCGAGCTTTGCTCGGTTACATCTCAAACAATAACTACATTTTTTTAAACTTGTCTAAAAACAATACAAAATAAAAAATTGTATATAAATTTGAACATAAAAAAACAAAAGTAAGTCACCGAGAGGGATTCAACCCCTAACACTCTTTCTAGCGGTCAGCATCATAAACCGCTGAGCCAAAATGAAAGGCGGCCGGCGCGACGAAATTAGCGATCATATTTTACGTGGAAAGATAAACGCATGAAAACTCGAAAACACGCGTTTTCCCAAACATAAGACTAATCTAGATCGATTGTTTACCCCCGAAAACCCCCATATACCAATTTTCAGCGAAATCGTTAGAGCCGTTTTCGAGATCACAGAAATTTATAAATATATAAATAAATATACAAGAATTGCTCGTTTAAAGGTATAAGATTTAATACCAAAATCGGTCGTGAAGTATGGGGGTGAAGTCAGATTTTAGATTTCTTCTTTTTTTTTTTTAAAGAAATAAGAACTGTTGAAGATACAAGTGGTATCTTTTAGTGTTAACTATTTTTTTATTTCCTCATTTGTTTCAATTCTTAGTCGAAAGTTACAACACGAAATAAAAAAAGTCTCGCGAAAATTGACAAAAGTTCACATTTTATCGTCAATCAATGCTTTAAGAATTCATGAACAATAGTTTAGTATTTAGTACCTTTAGTCCATATTTCACAGCAGTTTATTTACACGTAAATGTAAAACAGTCATATAGCTGTTAACTAGCTTCTTAGTTCAGATTTAGCTGACCTTGAAGGTTCATCGTCTCCCGTGGTGGAGTGGACACGCCAGCATGTGCCCGCTCGGTTCAAGGTTCGAGAACAGATCTGGCGCATACTTACTACAATCTGGGAAATTATTCATCATAATCATCATTTCAGCCGCATAACGTCCACTGCTGGACATATTTGCCCAATTATAAATAAATAAATATGTACGGAGAAAGTACACAAATTGAGCCAGCCCCAAAGTAAGTTCGAGACTTTTGGGAGAGTTATGGCATACTATAACTTAACGATACTATATTCTATAACAAATACGTATAAAGATTAACATCCAAGACCCAGGTCAGTCTGTAAAAGATCATTTTCCATCTTGACCTGACCGGATCGAACCCGGGACCTCCGGAGTGGCAGCCTGGCATGGTGACCACTAGGCCACAGGTCCGCAAGGAACCAATTGATCGTTGATACACTGTCACACTATTATATCTTTAACTCTGCCTACTCTAACTCCAAGAATTTAAGTTTTTTCTTATCTCCTGGACCGGCACAGTAAAAAAATTAAAAACTGTTTGGCTATGGTTTTATAATCGGCAGCCCAGTTACAATCCTCCAAGGGAATGCAGTTGTTCCAGATCAAGAGTTGTTCATACCATGGGGTAGGTCCCTACCTCCAATGAGACGCCGACGTGGAATAGACTAATGTTTTTTTTTAAATTTAAATAGCGCTCTTAATCTCAGTTTTTCTGCAATAATAAAGCTTAAATCACATTGAAAATGGATATAATCATGAAAAGTGACATTATTTGGTGATGTTTTATTAGTACTAAATAATTTCTTTTTCGACCCAGGAAAGTACACAATGGAAGATTTATCTTCTGTTTATCGTATCTTTCTTTCTTTAAATTCTAGATAGACTACGATTACCAAGAATACAACCCTTCCCAATAAATCGCAAGCGTGTGTCCGCCCTAAACCTAAGCAGTCACGAAAACTGTCGTAAAATAATTATGAGCGATCATTAAGTCGCGTTGAACGGAACGTTACGCAAATCACTTTCTAGCGTTTCTTTTGTAAATGAAAGCAGTTAAGTTATGACGGTGTATATAACAAACAAAAGAAAACCCGTATTTTGATAAAATACAAACAAATTACCTGTTTGTATAGCCATTTAAAAATTGTAACACCTCTGTTAGACAACAGTAATCAACGCCACAGTTAACTTACAGTAAAATTGGGTATTTTCCTAAGCCAAAAATAAATTATTTTGTACTGACAACAAATTAAAACGTCGCAAAAAATGTTACTTGTCTTTGTCACATATCCATTTAACGTGATTTCAAATATATTATTGCAGAAAAACTGATAAAAAGAGCGTTATTTGACTCCAAAAAAACTGTGACGTCATCTGCCTGTATTTCATACAAAAACAAAACCCATAGAAACTGTTTTGACGTTTAGAAAAAAGTATCTGATTTGACTTGTTGGAAAATAGCGTATGGCACTCTCATACTCAGACAGCAATTTTGCCACGTCTAACAAATAGAAAATTATTAAAGTAGAAAATTTTACGCGGTATTATGTTTTTATTCTTCCATAATGGTCTGAGAGAAAAGAAAAAACGTAGAATGTACCAGCTTCTTCTCTTCCCGCGCAGATCGTAAGAGCCGATCGAGGGAATGGGCAAGATTTGAATCATGGTAATAGGCGATGCGGCTAGCAACCCATAACTATTTTGATTCCTTCATCCACCTTCTTGCCCACATCAAGCTAAAAGTGGCTTTTGAGTCTTGCAGCCCTGGGCTCTATCTGCGCTTACATCAGCAAGACTCAAAATGCTCTGTCTGCCCCATTAGGGAAAAAGACGTGATAATATGTATGTATGTATTATGTTTTTAGCGTGTTTTATTAGGCTAAGTAACTGAAATAATCGACCAAGTGCGAGGCGGACTCGCGCACGAAGAGCTCCGTTCCATTATCATTGGTCATTTTGGAAAGCCTTAGGAGAGGCCTATGTCCAGAAGTGGACATTATGCGGCTGAAATTATGATTTTGATTTTAGTATTTGTTGTTACTGCGGCAACAGAAATATATCTGTGAAAATTTTATCTGTATAGCTATCACGGTGAGATGAGATACAGCCTGGTGACAGACAGACGGACAGGTAAACGCACAGCGCAGTCTTAGTAATAGGGTTCCGTTTTTAAACTTTGGGTACGGCCTAAAAAGGAAGTTTAGTACGAAAAATCAGGGTTACATAACAACTCGTCACAACTTAGGGCCGATTTCATCGTTTTCGAGTTTAGCAAAACTGAGTTTAACATAACTGAGTTCAATAGTTTGATTTGATCTCGATCAACTTCAAATGAATTTCACCGTCAATTCGGAGCAAATTTTTGATCGCGTTTACGAAAACTAAGTTCACCTAAACTCATAGACAAAAAAGCACAGATTACAGTAAAAATCATGTGATAGTTTTCATTTCACGCAGAAAATATGAATAACAGATAAGCAAAACTCATTGATTTAAAACCGGTAAAGAATTGCGAAGGAACGGAACGTAAATTAAAAAGTATTTACCTACCTATGTCAATATTGTCAATCAAAGTTGTCAAATCTCGGCATTGACTTGACATTTGTTTGATTGAACGCGTTTAGAAGCGTTAAACGGCCAATATCGGACGTTCAGATTGTTGAACGCGTTTAGCCTTAAACGCGATCAGTTTTTGTCGATGAAATCCAAAAGAACCAGTTTACGTGCGTAAACGAGTTTAGTTTCAATTGATCGCGTTTTACTGCAACGATGAAATCTGCACTTAGACATCTACAGAAAGAGGCAGAGTGGTCTAGTTTTACGACTTCAGTGGCTAATGGTCATAATGCCAGGCTGCTACACTGGAGGTCCCGGGTTCGATCCCCGGTCAAATCTAGTTAGAAAATTATCTTTTCAGATTAGCCTGGGTCTTCTTGGATGTTTAGTTTATCCATATATACGTATTTGTCATAATAAAATATAGTATCGTTGGGTGAGTAATTCCATAAAAGTCTCGAACTTTGGGGTAAGCTCTATAAGTGATTTGTCCGTATATATTTACTTATTTTAGATCGAAAACCAAATTACACAATCGGGTACTTTATTGGGTCAAAATAAATTATTGTGTACTGTTAAAAAAATAAAACGTCACTTGAATTGATAATATCCATTTTCAGAGTGATTTTATATTACACTAGCCGAAGCCCGCGACTTCGTTCGCGTAGACTTTATGTCTCTGGAAAATGCTCATCAGGTTGAACAACTTTTACTAAGGCGACATTTTTATATGTCTTATAGTTTAGCTGGACCATTACGGTTCTGCATCAGGCGTTCTATTTTCCAAAATCATTT
Organism: Acrobasis consociella; assembly: GCA_963555685.1. Classification (NCBI taxonomy): domain Eukaryota; kingdom Metazoa; phylum Arthropoda; class Insecta; order Lepidoptera; family Pyralidae; genus Acrobasis; species Acrobasis consociella. The sequence continues at coordinate 1,405,808 of OY743111.1, read as the reverse complement.
ATACCCTATATGTTGCCCAGGCTTAATAGCTATATAACAAAAAAAGTTTCATTCTAATCCGTCCAGTATTTCCGGAGATTAGCGTGTACAAACAGACAAACAGACAAATAGACAAACAGACAGACATTTTTTTTAATTTATGACTATGTCTCCATCACCCCCAATATTTTTTTTGGAAATATATTTAATGTACAGACACACTTTTTTTACTGTTTTATTATATGTATAGATATAGATATTGCATGAAAACTGAAATTCAGAGCGCTATTTAACTCCAAGAAACTATGACGTTATCTGCCTATATTTCATACAAATCTATATACATATAATAAAACAGTAATCTCATATAAAATGTTTGTTTTGACCTTTAGAAAAAGAGTATGACTTGTTGGAAAACACTACTTGTATATTCTAAATCTTTGTTGGAAAATAGCGAATTTCATGAAAATAATCTGATAGCTGTTCATTTCGTGTCGCCGCCAAGCTCTGGCATTCCTTGTCACCGCGACATGCGATTAAATATTTGAGCTTAGTCACGACATCACCACAAAGAATATGCTGATTTTCGTTGTCTGTTTCACAATAATTTTTGCAATTTTACAAATTTATAGGCATCGGGCGTCCGCCTATATGCGATGGGATGACGACATAATCAAAGTCGCGGGTCACACCTGGATGAGAGCAGCACAGGACCGAGATGTGTGGAGTCGTTGAAGAGAGGCCTATGCTCAGCAGTGGGCGGAAGAAAGGCTGGGATGATGATGATTACAAATTTATAGTTACATTCAGTAAATTATTTTGGCCAAATAGCTCTGTCAGAGATACCATACATACATACATTATCATGTGTTTGTTCCTAAGTGTTTTGAGTCTTGACATAGCTCAGGGCCACAAATCCCACCCCCCCGATGTGGTTCCCATCTTGTCGCGATGGGGGAGCTCAGTACCTGCGGTTGCCTCGGCCGCAGGGAAGCTAAGAGGAACCCATTGCCCGGGTTGAGGCTTAGGCCTCCCCGGGCCCGGCGGAGGCCATTCCAGGCTGGAATGGCCTGGCTGTTAGGGAAGGGGGTGACTACGACCCCCCTTCCATCACAGCCGTAGTAGGGGTCGCGGGGGAAGAGGTGTGTCGGTGTGTCGTTGCCGCTCGCCCTATCTTCCGCGACCAAGCGCGGCCGTGGCGCTTGGCACGGCATCGGTGGGGCCGCAGGGGAAGAGGAGTGTCGGTGTTACGTTGCCGCTCTCCCTATTCCCTGCGGCCGGCTGGGTGGGCCCCGGTCGCAGTCAGGTTGACTGGGGCCGCTTAAGTAGCGGCCGGCCGCGCCGGGGCTGTGGAGCATGAAGAAGCACACGGTCCCGGCCGATAGCGGCTGAGAGGTGACACCGCGGAGTTTTTAGTGGTAACACCACATAACCTTACCGGTGTCCCGGTAACCGGTAAGGTTACGGGACATCGGTAAGTAACGATAAGTAAGTACGATCTGCGCGTGAAAAGAAGCTGCTGGTGCATTCAAAGTTTTTTTTGTATCAGACTAGAATGGAAGAAAGATAGTTCAGCAGTGGACTGACATAGATGGTTAAAAACCAGACAAATGCGAGTTGGACTCGCCCTATGAGGTTCCGTACTCTGTTTAAGCTTGTGCCAATGAAGCTCTTTCATACGATATCCCACATGACATGGGTATTTTGATTTCCTTAAAAGTTTCAAAATATATGTTTTGCGGCATAAACTGCCGAATATTTTTTTACGTTAACTTAGAAATTTTATTTTTACAGCTTCAAGGGACTCTAGACTTGAGTATATGGTTTTAATTTCCACTCAATACCTCCACGCGTTTCCGAGACAAAGGGGTCTTGACAAAAAGACAGACGGACAAAAAAGTTGTATCGAAGTATTATTTTTCGAAATTGGGATTGTGTCGAAATAATTACCTGTCGAAATCCAGAATGACACTCTGACCTTCTAAGGGTTCCGTATTTCCTTCTGAGGAACCCTAAAAACGTGCTGTCGATTGCACTGTCAGTTTCATTCCCGCGTAACACAACAACAAATTCTTTCTAAAACTAGAATAGTTTACTGAAATAAGGACTTACCACGACGGGTCCTTCCTAAGCTTGGCATTGTTGTACAGGGCCCTCGGCGTGCTAGCATACGTAAACGGCCCCTTGGGCTTCGGGGCCTGGGGCCCTTCCACGAAGACGGACCGCACGGAGACGCTCATGGCCGCTCAGCACGAACAGAAAGCACTCCTCAAACGCCGCGAGAAGATAGCAACACATCAGGACCGGGGCCCGTGGTCACCTTTGTTTTGACAGCTCTTGACAGACCACGGCCATCGATAATGTCACATTTGAATTTAGAATTACAGTGCGATGAATTTGACATCAATGTTCGATAGAGGCAATCTCTGGCTCTATGGTTATTGGTTGCAAAGATGTGGATTTGTAGGACTCAGGTGGGACTAAAGGAATCAAAACTCTATTGTTCTTTGGAAACCTGGTTGTTTTGATAGTTTGACAGGTTACACAGCCGATGCCAGACGTCACAGCACTCGAATTTGGAATTAAAATGGTACAAATCACATAAATTACTGGCAGTAAAGGTAAAGCAAAAAAACCCAGGATGCTTCGAACTTTTGATGGCAAAATACTTTAAGACACTACGACGTTCACGTCACAACTAGTCTAGACTTAGAATCCGAATGGTCCAATCGATCACATATGTACATTTCGTGACACTATAGGCTATTAACACTTAATGATATGTAGTCACTGTCTCACAGACTTTGGAAGGCCATTAACATGAGGTTCACCAGGTTCACTGTATGTTTTGGTCGCGTATCAGTAACAAGGTGGTTGCTATGGCGACGCGTACACACGCCTCCGGTCATCGCATGTTGGCTGTTTGGATGGTATCTGTTTGCAGGTTGATTGCACGCTGATAATTTTTAGGTGTTCACCACACCTAAAAATTATCAGCGTGCAATCAACCTTTGTGCGACCTTGAACTTTACTTTATATATTAATCAAGTGACTATGTATTAATGAACGTAGTACTAGTAACTAAGTATATACCTAGTTACTTATGTAATACTTTATTGTACATAAAAAAAGAATAATCCAAATAAACACACAGAAAAAACACTAAAATGTACAATGTAAATAATAACTCTAAGGAACAAAACCCAAAGGCTACTTTCCCTCTCAATGTATAACTAGATCCTCTGAAAAAAGGAATTTCTCCGAAGACACAGATCTACTGATAATTGAAAATCTCGCTAGATCCATAATGGATCTGTCAATAAATCTACTAAGAGTGATCTCTCTCTCTTCATCATTTTAGCCGCATAACGTCCACTGCTGGATAGGTCTCTCCACGGAATTTCCAAAATGACCGATCTAGAGCGGCCTCCATCCAGCGCTTTTCAGCGATCGTGGTCAGGTCGTCAGACCACCCTGTGGGTAGGTGTCCTAAGTTTTGCTTGCCAGTACGTGGTCGCCATTCGAGAACCTTTTTGCCCCATTAGCCATCGGTTCGTAGCACTTTTCCATCTATGGGTTATGTCAGTGACTTTTGTTCTCGTACGAATTTCCTCATTTCTGATTCGATCACGTAGAGAAATACCGAGCATAGCCCTCTCCATAGCGCGTTGCACGACCTTGAGCCTTCTTATGAGACCCATAAAAAGGGACCACGCTTTAGAGCCATAATATCCCTCGATCGGTGATAATTTGATAATTATGTGGAACCAGCTTCCGGTAGCCTATGTATTATTCTGATGTCTAAACATTTGTCCTGGGAAATTTATCAAAATCCGTTTATTAGTTTGAGCGTGAAAGAGTAACAAACATCCATCCTTACAAAATTTTGCATTTATAGTATTAGTAGGATTCTTTGTGGATTTGGTTTTTGAAAAATGTTCAAAATGGCAGAGCCATGGGGAAGGTGCGCGGTGAAGTCTGCCAGTCTGCCCAGTAGGTATCTAGGTCGTCAAGCCATTTGCCTTGTGATTTTACAGATTGTCATGATGATGGTGATGTGATATCCCTGATTAATCATACTAATATTATAAATGCGAAAGTGAGTTTGTATATTTGTTTGTTTGTTACCTATTCACGCTTAAACTACTGAACCGATTTGGATGAAATTTGGTATGGATATAGTTTGAGACTCCAGGAAGGACATAGGTTACTCTTTATGACGGAATTCCCACGGAGAACGAAGCCCGCGGGTACAGCTAGTGAATCTACAAACGGAACTTAACATGAGCGTATGACGTAGTTTTAGGTGGTTGACCTTAGCCAGTAATTACAACTCATTGTCTTTACAAGTCAATATCCCTCGAAATTATTTACACGTGGCTTCTCACCCCGACGACCTGGTGGTTTAACTACTCTCACCCCGCTTCTACAAGGGCACTTGCCCTTCTGTATAGATAGGTGATCGATTTGTATCAAGGTACATACTTTCACAAAGTTTACAAAACTATCTTGTTGGGTATTCCTTCAGACCAAGGATGAAGAATATAGATCTGTGGGTGGACTAAAAAACTATTTTAAGGGGTGACTTCAGTCCAAGATACTGAACAAGTTTCCCCTAACATACCTACCTATATCGAAATATGAATTTCTTTCCATATAAATACGGATCTGATGATCGTTCAAGTAGTTGGGAATAAATGGGAATATCAGTAAATTTTCTTATTTGTATATTTATGTATTATGTTGTTATAGGGTATACTGTATTTACCATGGAATTATATGTACTTCTCGACTATACTTTCGTGGTATTTACATATTTGTCATCAAAAATAAACATTTTTAAACTGGTAGCGATATCTATAATGTTACCGGTAAACTAAAAATACATTCTGCTTTGCGGGGTGTGCTTTTGTTAAGCAAGGATTTGCAGGGCGGGTTGGGGACAGGAGGGCTGCCGTACTGCTCTACTGCGTTGTTCTACGGGAACTGTATAGATGGCGCTGTAATGATTACACTATAAAAATACAAGGGGTTTTCGTAGGTAGTGTATATTTATTAATTTTTAGGGTTCCATAGCCAAATGGCAAAAACGGAACCCTAATAGATTCGTCATGTCTGTCTGTATGTCCGTATGTCACAGCCACTTTTTTCCGAAACTATAAGAACTATATACTGTTGAAACTTGGTAAATAGATGTATTCTGTGAACCGCATTAAGATTTTCACACAATAATAGAAAAAATACCATAATTTTTGGGGGTTCCCCATTCTTAAAACAAAAATTATTTTTCATTAAACAAATGCGTGTGGCGTATCTATGGATAGGTCTTCAAAAATGATATTGATGTTTTTAATATATTTTTTTCTAAACTGTTTAGTTTGCGCGGGAGACACTTCCAAAGTGGAAAAATGTGTCGCCTCCCCCCCCCTGTAACTTCTAAAATAAGAGAATGATAAAACTAAAAAATATATATGATGTTCATTACTATGCAAACTACCAGCGAAAATTGGTTTGAACGAGATCTAGTCAGTAGTTTTTTTAATACACGTCATAAATCATAAACCGCCAACTACATTTCATTCAATCAACTCCAATAGGAATAGGAAAATAAAAAAAAAATACAACAAGACTTATATTATGTTACTTGCTGCTAAGGAACCCTTCATGGGCGAGTCCGACTCGCACTTGGCCGCTTATTTTCGTGGAAACCGTATTTTTATTTTTTCTGCACTAAATAGAGCGATCTATATTTGTGGTACACGAGATCATATTATCACGAATTCACGATTTATTTTTTACGGGTTATTGATACACCAAATCTGCAACTAATAAAAAACACTGAAAAAAAACCGCGGTGTAAAAGAAAATAAATTAAAACCTTATCACTGACGATTTTTCGAAATAAATAAGTTCGCGCCGCTCTCAATTCAATTCAAATATATCCTTATTTTTTTTTATATATATCTTAAATCTAACTTAGAATAATAAGTTTATATTTATAATCATTAAATTGCTGGTTGCTTTATAATCTATGATCCAGTTGGCTTCGAAAAGAGCTTAACACCATAACGTATAACTTACCCCAACCGATAAATCACATCGGAAGCAAATGAGTCATTAATATCATCATCGCCAGCCGCCCCGCCTGCCGCCCCGCTTTCCGCCCCGCTGTTAGATAAAACGCGTAAAAAGTTCGCTTTGTTCATCCCGACGCGTGCCGACTTCCGTTTCCACCCTCGGCCTTTACGGAAACGTCAAAATATCGTTTATTTTATTTTGTTTCCTCTTTATGACATTGCGCAGGAACTTTGCTCTACTACCCTATTTTTTGCATTTTGAAAATCGAATAGGGTTGAGTTAAGTAAAAAAAGTGTACTATTTTTATTTAAACCCTAATATTTAGTATACTATTATTTTATTGTATTTGTTAAATACAATAAAATAATAGTATAAAATAGTATAAATAAGTATAAAAGTTGTAAAATTTATTAATGTCTGTACCTATACATTTAGGTATTTGTAATATTTTATTATATAAAAAAAAACATTTCTTCTGTTGTTTTCTTAGCTTCAAGATCAACACAAAAGGATTTATGCTAGTTAATGTTAAAATTATTAAAAAATTATGATTATAGAAATTAAATAATTAACAAAGCAAATTTAAAAATTAACAAGATAAAGAAAATAGTAAGTATGTAAATACGATTAGTACTTACTTAAACTAGAAGTTCGCCCCAAAGTGTGAACTCGCAAACCCTACATCTTGGCAAACCCTTGACCGATTAGACTCATGTTTAAATTAATAATTGGCCAAGTGCGTGTCGGGCCACGCGCAGTGTAGGGTTCCGTAGTTCCGAATGCCAACTTTGAGTTTATGCCACCAAAAACGTTTAAAAACTAATTATCTATTGAATTTGTATGAAATTTCTTTTTACGAGTACATTTTGTAAGTTGATCGCCTATAACTTTTTAATTTGTATACCCTACTTAGCTCTGATAGTTTTCCTTTTAACTACATTATATATACTATAGCTGTGAATTTTTTCACGTGGCCATATATAACCGTTTAGCAGATAGAGGGGGGAGACACTTGCCTCCAACAAAAATTTTCACTTTAAACCCAAATATTTCAGAAACGGATCCCTAAATCCAAGAATTGTGTTAACAAGCTCATAATGTTTTTGAAAGACCTGTTCAACGACACCCCACACAATGTGTTTGTCGAGAAAAAAAATATTGACTACCTCTTTACTTGTATGGCAGCTAACCTAAAAAAAAATATTTTTCCAAATTTTTATTTTACGACTTTTTCGCTATGATTAATATACATATCCATGCCAAATTACAGCTTTCTAGTACTTGTAGTTTCTGAGTAGGATCGCGGTCAGACAGACAGACATGGCGAAACTATAAGGGTTCCTTGTTTACTACGGAACCCTAAAAATTTTATTAGCTATTTCTACTCGCCTACCAAGTTTCATAATGCTCCGATCAAAACTACTCGAGATACCGTCGCGTAAAAAGTACTTAAAACAGTATAAAATAGAATAATTCAGTTGGGCTCCAATACAATAAATAGATAATGGTACGGAATACTTAGTGCCCGAGTCCAACTCGCACTTGACCGATTATTTTCTATTATTCTCACCAGGTGATGTATCATGATGAAAAATAAAGTAAAAAAGTAAAAGAACTCATATTTATATTTTTCTCCAAAACAGAAATAAAGAGTAGGTGTAGAATATATCCCACCAAAAACATACCTGTTAAAAAGGGGGCCAAGTTCCTATAGGCTAATTGTTCGCCTAAAAAAGAGTTGAAATCCAGTCTAATGCCAAGTTTAGATGTGACGAAAAATATAATAAAAAATTAAAAGTATTCATTTTTTTTTTTCTCCAAAACAGATATAAAGAGTAGGTGTAGAATAAAAGAATTAAGCTAGTCATCGTTTATTTTTGGTCTATGCTCTGTCTATGCCGTCAGAGTAAAGACATGATTGTGTATCTTTATAATTTATTTTTAGGAGTAGATTATATCGCTAAATTAATTTAGGTCTCTGCCTACCCCTGTAGAAAACAGGCGTGATATTATGTTTGTATGTATGTATTAATTTAGGTATAATAGACACCGGATTGTCCTAGAAGACTAAAAGAACTTCGGTCGCTTGTTTAATCATTAAACTTAATAAAGTACCTACCTAGTCTTTTTTGACACGATTAACGCTAAATACAAGATAGGTACTTATCGACTTCTGAAAAAGTAGTAATAAGTTACTACCTTTAATAGGTCTTATATGCTCTGCTAGTTTTTGTCTAGATTTCTTCGAAGTGACACTAATATGAAGCAATACGGTTTCTTGTAAAAAACTGGAATCCTTGGAACTCATTATATGGTTCATATTTCATAGAAACATTGGCGTAATTAATGGTTTATTGAAGCTTCTTATGTTTAGCAGAAAATTATTATTTATTCTGTTGCTTATAATGGTGTGAAACAGTATATACGATATTTATAAGAATTTTAAAGATTAGGTAGGTCAATTAACCAGTGCCGTAAATAGGGCGGTGCTACCGGTGCCCAGGCACAGGGCGTAGACTCTGGGGGCGCAAGAACGGCCAGATCAGGCAGGACTATTATTTTTTCGGTTTGCTCCTGATAAGTTCAAGATCAGGGTGGGCAACGCATTTGCACAAGTGAACTTGCGATTGAGTTTTAGTGAGTGAGACACAGTGGGTGGTATAATAGGCGAAGGGTCCACTTAACATCAGATGGCTCATCTGCTTGTTTGCCCACATCAATTCTTTAAAAAAATAGATTTTTCTTCCAAAATATTAGATAATTGGTCCACCAACACCTAGTTCCTTGTGCTTTATTTTATCGTCCTGAATGAAATAAAGTAGACCTATACATAGCATTGCTCTAGGGTACCTATAATATCTAAAAAAACAAGGGCGCAGTTATAGAAGCTCGCACAGGGCGCAAAAAAGGCTATTTACGGTACTGAATTAACCATAGTAGTACAGGCTGTACCTCTTTTTAAACCTCTGTTAGACACCACAGAGATTTGGCCTTTGGGTCTGGGTACTACGAGATATCGTAGAACCCAGACCCAAAGTAATATTAGTAGGAAGTAGGATACTACTTCCTACTAATATTATAAATGCGAAAGAGAGTTTTTTTATTTGTTTGTTACCGCTTCACGCTTTAACCACTGAACCTATTTAGATGAAATTTGATATAGATATGGATATAGTTTGATACCCAGGGAAAGACATAAGATAGTTTTTATCCCGAAAGCTAGTAGATTACCTCTATATTTGCTACAGTTACTATTGAAGTCTCCAGACCATAGATTATTAGATATCTCACCCTCTAAATATTGTTAGATAACATACTATGTGAATGAATCAGAAAACAATTTTATAAATAAAAAGTTTTTTTAGTTAATAAAAAAACTTTTAGCAATGCAGCTTCAAAATCAATAGGTACAAGCAACCTTCCCTTGCGACCCAAAATATCAGCAAACATTAACATCCGGAACTGCAATCGGCGACTTTTTACGACAAAACATGGCGGAAGTTGCCGCATTACGCACGACTCATTAACCACCGACTTTGAGACCAACTTTATTTATTGCCGCACGGTTTGACAACCCTGTCCGGTCGCCGAACGCCCCCGCGACATGAAACTCCACACGAAATTGAACCTTAACGCAAAGTAATAAAGGCGAAATTCCATGGGCGGGATCTGATGACGTAAGAACCATTTGTCGAGGGTTGTCACACTAAAAAATTACATCGTGGAAGTTGTATTGTCATTATTTTATGACGTCTTCATCAGGCATTGGACACGGCGGCTGCTCCAGCGGCCAGGAAATGTGTAAATTCATACCAGAGTAGGTTTGAAGAGGGATCGCACTTTTGTCGCTCATGCGGACGTATTTGTAAAGTATTGGAGGGGATATGGCAAAGAAAGATTTATAATGTCTTTTGTAAACAATAAAAAATGTTGCGTTTGGTTATGTAGAGCTTTTTTTTACTCTGTGGATTTCAGAGCGATGGTATCTTATTTTGCTTTTTATATATTGTTTAAATATTAAATTAATACCTTGTTAATAATTTAATCTTCTATAGGTAAAAAATAGATAACGAATATAAGAATATATATGTTTAAATTTTAAGTTGATTTTTACTCATCAACCAAATTTCTGTTTAATTGAATATTGTGTATATCCAATGCATAGAATATACATAGATGGTTGATACCTTGTACATGGTACTAGTAGATTAAAAGCAAGTAAACAGTTAAAAATGCTAATTAATAGATATGTTGTCCGTAAATATACAAAAATTAATATCTTTGACATAAAAATTCAATACCTCCAAATCAATTTCAAACAAACCAATATTGACCGAACAAATAAGTAATGAAGAAAACTAATGGCCCCTTACACCTATAGGTGCGGGTCAAACTGCGCATTAGGGCAGGAATGTTGATTGGAAAAGGCGCCTGGTGCGAGGGTGCTCGGATTTGGGTACTGATGGGAGCAGAGCCACGGTAAACGGGGTTGCCAGGTGGGAAATTAAAAAGTCCCGAAAACTAAATTACCACTTATAATAAGTACCGAATATAAGAATATTTCTTTTTAAATTTTAAATTTACTTATAGTCATCAGCCAAATTTCCATTTAATTGAATATTGTGTATATCCAATGCGTAGAATATACATAGATGGTTGATACCTTGTTCATGGTACTAGTAGATTAAAAGTACACAGTTAAAAATGCTAATTAATAGATATATTGTCCGAAAATATATAAAAATTAATATCTTTGACATAAAAATTCAATACCTCCAAATCAATTTCAAATAAAACTAATGGCCCCTTAAGGCCCATTTAGACGCTGCAAGTTTCTTGCCCGTTGCATGCCATTTTATTGCAGCAATAGACAACTTGCATGGTCTAAACGAAATGTCAGCCATACAAATCATTTATTGCTTCAATAAAATTATATGCAACACGCAAGAAACTTGCACCGTCTAAATGGGCTTACACCTATAGGTGCAGGTCAAACTGCGCATTAGGGCAGGAATGTTGATTGGAAAGGGCGCCTGGTGCGAGGGTGCTCGGATTTGGGTACTGATGGGAGCAGAGCCACGGTAAACGGGGTTGCCAGGTGGGAAATCAAAAAGTCCCGAGAACTAATTTAATATTTATATTTTTGTTATCTATACATAATAAAAACAGTAAAAAAAGTGTGTCTGTACATTAAATATATTTCCAAAAAAAATATTGGGGGCGATGGAGACGTAGTAATAGAGTAAGAATTTAAAATAAAATGTCTGTCTGTTTGTCTGTTTGTCTGTTTGTCTGTTTGTCTGTTTGTCTGTTTGTCTGTTTGTACACGCTAATCTCCGGAAATACTGGACGGATTCGAATGAAACTTTTTTTGTTATATAGCTATTAAGCCTGGGCAACATATAGGGTATAAATGATTTTGGAAAATGGAACGCCTGATGCAGAACCATAATGGTCCAGCTAAACTATAAGAGATATAAAAATGCCGCCTTAGTAAAAGTTGTTCAGTCTGATGAGCATTTTCCAGAGACATAAAGTTCACGCGAACGAAGTCGCGGGCTTCAGCTAGTAGTAAATATAGGTAAATAATGAAACAATCACACTAATATTTAAAGGCGAAAGTTTGTGTGTGTGTGTGTGTGTATGTGTGTGTGTATGTGTATGTGTGTGTGTGTATGTGTGTGTGTGTGTGTGTGTGTGTGTATTTGTTACATACACACACACTTATACATTTTACCACTTTGGAAGTGTCTCTAAAGCAATTTTTTTCTAAACTGAATACAGTTTAGAAAAAAATTATTAAAGACCTCAATATCTTTTTTGAATACCTATTTGTAGTACACGTACACGTCACACGTATGGGTGTGATGAAAAAATAAACTTGAGTTTTAAAAATGCTAAGTATGGGGAACCCTCGACATTTTTTGTTTTATTCAGATTTTTGTGTAAATCTTAATGCGGTTCACAGAATACATGTACTTACCAAGTTTCAACAGTTATAGTTCTAAAGCTGTGTGGCAACACTAGCCCGCCCGTTTTTACACAAGCGGTTTTATTTCCGAACGGGGCTTGACAGATAACACAACACTGGAGTTTTGACAGGTCCTCTTTTTGGCGCTCTCGGAAAAACTAACTTGCTCCGAAGTCTACATTTCTTAACTCACCACGAACTGACTGAAATAGATTGTGATTACTACGCCCATACCTGTATAATCTAGTTTACTACACTGTATATCTTCAAATTGAGATTAAAATCAAGTTAACCAAACTAACTACCGTGTTTTGGTTGCTTCCACCTAATATTCCCCCAAAGTTGGTTCTAAAAGTGGCTGAGACTTACGGTCGGACAAACAGACAGACATGACGAATCCATAACGGTTCAGTTTTTGTCATTTGGCTACGGAGCCCAAAAAAGTATATAAGAAATTGCATTGCGATAAGGTCGGTTCTGGTTCTATCCGAAACATAGATATCATGACTCAACTGCGCCAGCTTTTCCGTCCTTAACTATTGGGAAATCCCACCAGCCTGGTAACACTAGACAACATGAACCAGCAATGGCGCTTGGCGCGAACTCCCGCGGCGCTCCATGGGCGCCTCGGTCGATAGACCTCTCATTTGTACCAGTAATGTATGTCCTGTCAAAACTAGGCTCAATTGGACTACATACTTATATGGGGCATGAGGCAGGTTGGTAGAAAAAAATCAAAATTCAAATGTTTATTTAGTAAATAGTTGCGCTTGCGAAAAAGTAGCCTATGTTTTAATTAATCCAGGGTATCAGCTTTCTGCATACCAAATTTTACTAAAATTGGTCCAGCCGTTTGCGCGTGAAGAAGTAACAAACATACACACACCACAAACCATTAAAATTTTCGCCTTTATATTATACTAGCCGAAGCCCGCGACTTTGTTCGCGTGGACTTTATGTCTCTGGAAAATGTTCATCAGGCTGAACAACTTTTACTAAGGCGGCATTTTTATATCTCTTATAGTTTGTTTGTTTGTTTGTAAATTCTTTATTGTACAAAAAGGACACTACAAAAATACAGTAGATAACAATACAAAGGCGGACTTATCCCTTTAAGGGATCTCTTCCAGTCAACCCAACGCCAGAGGAGATAATCCTATTAATTAGGGTGGAACACTGTACAATACTTACAAGCTAAAATACAAATGAAAACCTTGTATATGTGTATAAACATAAATAAATAAATAAAACATATACATAAATATATATATATATAAAATAGATATAAATTAATAATATAATATAAGGACACAATACATACATATAACTCAATCCAGGTCAGGAGTCTTTGTAAAAGTTTTTGACCCTAGCTGTTTATGTGTGTGTGTGTGACCTAGTTGTTTGTGTGTGTGTGTAGTTTAGCTGGACCGTTATGGTTCTGCATCAGGCGTTCCATTTTCCAAAATCATTTATACCCCATATGTTGCCTAGGCTAAATAGCTATATAACAAAAAAAGTTTCATTCGAATCCGTCCAGTATTTCCGGAGATTAGCGTGTACAAACAGACAGACATACAGACAAACAGACAAACAGACAGACATTTTTTTTTAAATTCTTACTCTATTACTACGTCTCCATCGCCCCCAATATTTTTTTGGAAATATATTTAATGTACAGACACACTTTTTTACTGTTTTATTATATGTATAGATATAGATTATTATGTGATTAGACCTTTACAGGCGCTTTTACACGTCAATAAGTATATCTCTTCAACCCGTCTGGCCAGCGGAGTGTAGGCCAAATCCTCTGGCTGCTCTGGCCAAATAAGGCTCTAGTAGTACAGAGAGGGTGATGGTGACCTCCCTCCGCTCTGGTAGTGGGGACTAAAAAGACCTGATATTAATATAGTAGTATGATAGTAATAATAGTAGTAAGTATATTAAAATTAAATTTAAAAAAAATTACCAATACATTGCTTTGCAGCGACCACTGCTGAGAAGAAACGCCGAAAGAAACTCATACAATGCAATACAAATTAACTTTATTGCACCATAATAAACACACCTAAATAACAAAACATGAGATAAAAGGCACAAAGGCGGACTTACCATTAATAATGCAATCTCTATTTACTTTAAGTGAATACCACTTACATTAATTCTGAGCAGTTTAACAAGAGCTAAACCAAACAATACAGTAGCAGGGGCAGGTAAACGTCCACCAAAATACTCCCAATTTATTAGCGACATACATATGGATGTGACCCATCGCTGGCTGAAAAACTTTCGCTAATGCAATCAACTGCATTAAACATTAGGCCCATTTCGTGAATTGACTGGACAGCTTCCCGATTGGATGCGGTCCCGTTTGGCAACGGTCCAATTCGCCTTAACTATAAGACAGGTCATAAACCAGCTGATAAACTCTTGCGGATGCAATCAACTGCATTAGCTCGTTTTGCAAATTGACTGGAGAGATATCCTATTGGCTGCGTTTATTTTTTGCTTATAAATTCGCCATGAAAAAAAAATGGAAATAACGTTGAAAATTACATCCGATGTAAACTTAGATACCCTCGTCGCTTTTGCAACTAAAAGGATAAATGTAAGAAGAGGTATCATTGGTTGAAAAACTCACAAAGCTTAACAATTGCAGTAAATTTTGGGCATACTTTTGGAACTAATTGTACAGTTTTTCAATTAGTCAGTTAAGTTGAACGTATTTATGTCTAGTGTAAATTTAGTGCTGATTTTAGCGTACACACACTTTTTTAGACCAATTTTTTTTATTAAAAATCTGTCTACTAATCATACTTATTTTAAATTGATTTTCTACCTTTATCGTAGTATGCATACCGTGGTGAAATAGTAACACAGCGAGTCAGGAGTAGACAGTGGGAACCTGTACTTAACTAGTTGTACATTTCGCTAATAAGTAATAACATTTCCCATTCCTCGTATTTGATAAGTGTGCTCTTTCCTCTTTTTGTTTACTTTGGAATTGGCCCAGCTGTCAGATCCTGTGAATCATTGGAATTTCTTATTTTTACATTTAAAGGTTGAGAAATAGGGGACCGCGCCATATTGAGGAATATATCTGACACAAGTTTTGACCACGTACGAATATTAAATCTTTGAAAACTTTTTATTACCAATTTTAATTTGAAATGCAAAATAATTTAATTTTTGAATATCAGAGGTCCCTGAAATTTTTGGTATAAAATCTTTATAATACTCGTTACTTTTTAGGAGTCATAAATCGGTATTTGACGGATAAAGTACACACACATATAGACATGTCGAATTGATAACCAAAGAAAACAAAGTATAAACGTTACAATGACTGTGAGAATGAATGAGTCTATATTCTTAGATCTATATTTCTTAGAGGTAAACAAGCCTAGGGTCTCTCATGCCAGCGTTCGAGCTACCATGAGCCGCAAGGACAATTCTTTTTTAAATTTAAGTGAAATTGCAATTTAAAATTAAAATAATATTTTATCTCGTCTTCCGTTTCGATTCTTCCAATACCCACCGGCGGCATCTAAAAGCGTTCCAAACAATACCTGACCCGACCCGGGAAGAAAAACAAAAAAAACAAACGATTCCCAAAAAAACACGTCGAGAGACTTTTGACAGGCGCAATTTTTGACCTTCTTTTATAAACGGTGATATATTGGACCTGCTTTGTCTTGTTTGATTTATTTTGGACACTACTGTTGCTGGTGGAGGCTGACACCTGTATGGTTTAGGTAGCTATTGAGGGAGTGTATGAAGATTGAAGCTATTGTTAGATCCCGCGTCACGGTAGAGTTATGAAGTAGTACAAAGCCGAGAAATACTTCATTATTTTTTGGAAAAAAGGCTAGAGCGTAGTGGTGTAGTGGTTAGAGCGTTCGGCTCATACCCAGAGGTCGCGGGTTCGATTCGGGAGGCAACGACTTCATGTTGTTGTCCTAGTTTGGTAAGGACATTGTAGGCGGATCACCTGAATGTCTAAAAAGTAAGATGATCCGTGCTTCGGAGGGCACGTTAAGCCGTCGGTCCCGGTCACTGTTTTTGACGGTCGTTACCTAAAACCATGTCAGAGGCCTTTAAGGCGGTTTAAAAACTCTGACACTAGTGTTAATCACTAACACACACGATAAGAAGAAGAAGAAAAAAAGGAATTAAGAATCAGTCTTACTTACTCCGCTGGCTCAGCGACTCGAAGTGGATCTTGGCCTCCGAGTCGAAAGAGCTTTAGTAACACCAATCAACAAGAATCAATTTGCTGATTCAATTTGGTAGGTTAAGACCTACTTTGTCTATAGTTCTGGTCAATATGGAGAGTTCCTGCGTACTTAGTAACCGCTTTTCTACTCCAACTTTTGGAGACGATTTTCGTTCAAACGTGAGATCTGAAATTAGTCACTAATTATTTGTTCTTGTGATAATTTGGTTCCTTATCAAGGTCCAGTGCTGCCCCCATTTTTAATGATGAAAGAAAATAAGGATATCATTAAAATTATCTTGACCAAACCTTAGGAAACCCTCTAAACTATATTATGAACTACTGTTTATGGTCGAAAGTGAGACGTGAAGCTTTTCTTCGCACATTAGCCAAAAACAGCCGTTTTTTACAATGGCGGGATGTCGTTCAGTCGAAATAAACCATGGCGGCCTAGTCTTCTGTCGGTCTACAGCATTGGGGGATATGATTCAGTCGATCTACAGTTTATCGATTTAATGCTGTGTCGGTCAAGCTGACAGTTGGGATAGAGTTCAGTCGGGATAAACTATTTCAATTTCGTCTTCTGTCGGTCTCATGCACAAAAAGTTAGTGAACTGTCGGAATAGCGTTCACCGGGATTTCGTCTGTCGGCATTGAGTGGTAGACTCTTTCACAACTGTGCGTAGAGAGGACGATTCCCGGATTTTTTTTACTATTTTTTATTTTCATTCTTTAAGTTACCAGATGACCAAAAGGTAGGTATCACATTATAAAAATAGAGCAGAGGCAGGCGGCAGGAGCGGAGGTATCGAAGGCCTGTCGATTATTCAGATATTCTGGAAATCTCCGCGGCTGTCACTCAATTCAAATACATGGTAATGGCTCACGTGGCGCCACGTGATCTGATGTACCCTTGTGCTACAAGGAAAAGTATTTTAAAATGTACGATCTTAGTGTTAGTGGTCAACGATTGTGTCATTTCTTGCAAGCGAAAGCCTGGCAGCATATCACTAATGTTATAAAGGCTAAAGTTTGTGAGTGTGTGTGTATCTATGTTTTTTACTTCTTCGTGTGCAAATAGCTGGACCAATTTTGTCAAAATTTGTGGTATTCAGGAAGCTGACACTCTGGATTAACACATTGGCTACTTTAACCGCTGGGCGCAAGATATTTTCTGTCAGAATATTTAGGATGTCCGTCAGAAGTCACCAAGCTTATATGTTTTATTCTAGACCTGACGTATAGATAGTGCAAGATACATAGATCTAGTTTTCTATCCTGGGTCAAAAAAATTATTTTGTTCTGATAAAAGGTTCAAAATTTCAATTTTTATGGCGTACTGAAAATCATCGGCTTGGGTCAATTTTTTGGATTGATCACCTGATTTTCTGATAAGTAAGATGATCCGTGCTTCGGAGGGCACGTTAAGCCGTCGGTCCCGGTCACTGTCTTTGACATTGGTCGTTACCTAAAACCATGTCAGAGGCCTTTAAGGCGGTTTAAAAACTCTGACACTAGTGTTAGTCACTAACACACACGATAAGAATCGGCTTGGGTTTTTTTAGTTTGTCTGGCAAGTAATAGATGACGCTACGGATATTGTTCTTAGTTCCTCCGTTCATCACTAGCTGGCGTTTACATACGAAACTATTGAAAGTCGGGGGTTTTAATTTGCCTGGCAAATAAACTTGTAGATTAATGACTAAAACAAACTATGATAACGGTTGGATATTTCATATAAATCTCGTAGAAAATAATTGTTTTGACGATTATCTGATTAGACTTATTGGGAATGAATTACTCTTGTGAGTTTTTGGGGGGAGGTCAAGGGGTTCAGTTAGAGTTTGCTTTAAATTGTTTTGCAAATTGATTCTATTGGACTTTATAATATGAAATTGGTGTAGTTTGGTGTTATAAATGCTCAACAATATGTGAAATGTTTAAAGTGGACGTCTTTAGGCCGCCATTCAATCGGCTATATAAAGATTGGCTCTAAAGAATTACTATTCAGAGCCGTAAAATAAAAGAATTATTCTTGTTTTTGTAAATGATAAGTAAGACAAATACCTACACGGGTCACGGGCATGGGCATCTGAAATTCTGATCCAAATTGGTAATACATAATTCTAATATATTTCACATTCAAATGTAAGGGGAAGCGTTTTTTGGTAAAAACATTACCATCTAATGCAAAACTGACATTTGAAAGTCTATGCATATAAATATTTATGAACAAAAAATCCTGATAATAGGTAAACATATAAAAAACTGAATTGTCAATGATTCGGAAAGTATAATTTATACCTACTTAGGTAAATATCACGTCTTTATCTCTAATGGGGTAGACAGAACCTAGGACCGTAAGATCTAAAATCCACATTGCAAGATGTATACCCAAAAGAATTAATATATATAATTTGAGGGCTAGTTTTAGAAGTTTTATAAGTGTCGCCTAATCTCCGCAACCCAAAGGGTAGACCAGGCCCAATCCTTGGATAAGTTTGAGAGCCAACGCTAGAAAGCGTTCAGGACCCACAGTTTATACGTGCCCTCCGAAACACGGAATCACTTTCTTTCGGATAATCAGATGATTCAAAACAATGTTCTTACCAGACTGGAAACAAATTTTCTCCAAGTATGCTTTTCAGTGGGAATCGAACCCACATACTCCGGATCACAAGGCCTTGATCACTGGACCACGTCTTTTGTAAATTTTATGTTGTGGTAACTAATTACTTTTCAGTATTCTTCCCAGTCTGAACCCACAAACTCCGGATCACAAGGCAAGCGTCTTGACCACAGGGCCACTGAGGCAGCCCATACAGCACCATCTCAAATATAATTGAATTCAGCCAAAGGCGTGCGGGCACGGTATGATACCTCGATATGGATATAAGTGCCGCCAAGCTAAAATATTGTGGCCGGCGATGAAGGGGTAAAAATAAAAACGTTGTCGAACAAAACGGTCGGCGCTCATTGTGCGCGGGATGCGGCAGCCATAAGTTACATGCGTAGAGCCGGGGGCCGGGCGCTTGTTTGTGCGGGTCACTTGATAAGTGTTGGTTGAGAAGAAACCTAACTTTATGATAAAACGGTAAGTGCTCATTCTGCGCGGTAATGATACATGCGTAGGGCCGGGAGCTAGGCGCGGTTTTCGCGGGTCACTTGATAGGGGCTGGTTGAGAAGAAACTTTATTACAAAATGGTCGGAATTTATTGTGCACTAGGTGCGGCAGCCATGAGCTACGTGCGTAGAGCCGAGAGCTTTGCGCTAGTTTGCGCGGCTTGTTTTATTATTGAGGCGCTTGTTTTTTCGGGACATTTTGTTGATTCTGGCCAAAAAATAAACTTTATTTTAATAATCTGATACTCTGAGGATATCTCTTGCTTGCTTTTTGGGTGTATATGGAGTAGCTTTGGTATTTACTTAACATTATAATACAATAAAGAATACCTCAGATCTCTACGATAGCAGGGCAGGGTGCCTAAGAGACTGGCGACATTGCCTCGTTGTAAGGCCTGACCTTAAACGTTTAGGTCCCCAGAAAAGTCGATAGGTGTGTAGAGATTTCTTAAAAAATTTGACGCGCCACGCGTCTCCACTGCAGGAGCATGACCCTCTCTGTACTACAACAGATATACTCGGCCAGAGCAGCCTGAAATCTTTGGCCTACACTCTTCTCGATGGCCAGACGGGTTGGAGAGGTCTTATTGATGTTTATAAGCTTTGTCTAGCTTGTATTTCCACAGCGAACATATATGTCGCTTATTTCCTGAAATTAGTAAAGAGGATTTCGCACAGTCACCTCTTAGTGTACAGAAGTGGCGGCCACAATAAAAGGCCTTTAGAACAATAGGCCGGTCAATACGGTAGCCGCATTAGCATATCGCGCTTCCAATCCTGCGCAGCGAGTGCAGTGGGAGGCTTTATCTCGCGAGCTTGTGGGCTCAACCCCGTGGGATATGGGATTTGTTTTTGTATGACCTAGGATTATAACTCCTTATTACAAAACTACTAGAAGGGTTACCTATCACAAACTAGAATTCTTTAGTTACGAATTTGAAAATACCAAAAACGTTTCGTAATTTTTTTATCTATACATATAATAAAACAGTAAAAAAAGTGTGTCTGTACATTAAATATATTTCCAAAAAAAAAATTGGGGGCGATGGAGATGTAGTAATAGAGTAAGAATTTAAAAAAAATGTCTGTCTGTTTGTCTGTTTGTCTGTTTGTCTGTTTGTCTGTTTGTCTGTTTGTACACGCTAATCTCCGGAAGTACTGGACGGATTCGAATGAAACCTTTTTTGATATATAGCTATTAAGCCTGGGCAACATATAGGGTATAAGTGATTTTGGAAAATGGAACTCCTGATGCAGAACCATAATGGTCCCGCTAAACTATAAGAGATATAAAAATGCCGCCTTAGTAAAAATTGTTCAGCCTGATGAGCATTTTCCAGAGACATAAAATCCACGCGAACGAAGTCGCGGGCTTCGGCTAGTTTTCAATATTTTCATTTGACCGAAATCTCTTATTCCATCTGGTTGAAATTCCGATTTTCGATTGTTATATTTTTGAAAGGTATATGCTTTGTATTGCAACCTAACGTTAAACCGATGATACTATTTCTATATGTTTCATAAAGAAAATAATTATTTAACCTAAAAATTATTTTCCCTATTATTAAAATACAACATGACAAATACCAAATAATTTAAATCATAATTTTGAAATCCAAAATGTTTATATATACAGAGTATATACTTTGTAGTTATGTTCTATTTGTGTGTTTGTCATGTTGTGCGGCTTGGGGTGGCCCAAGGGCCACCCCGCCGCAACCTGAACCTACCTATAGCGCTCTGTCACAAGGTTTTTGTTTTAATAAGTAGGTTTAAACACATTTGTGTTTGTGTGTACTCATGTTGTGCGGCTTGGGGTGGCCCAAGGGCCACCCCGCCGCAACCTGAACCTACCTATAGCGCTCTGTCACAAGGTTTTTGTTTTAATAAGTAGGTTTAAACACATTTGTGTTTGTGTGTATTCATGTTGTGCGGCTTGGGGTGGCCCAAGGGCCACCCCGCCGCAACCTGAACCTACCTATAGCGCTCTGTCACAAGGTTTTTGATTTAATAAGTAGGTTGAAACACATTTGTGTTTGTGTGTATTCATGTTGTGCGGCTTGGGGTGGCCCAAGGGCCACCCCGCCGCAACCTGAACCTACCTATAGCGCTCTGTCACAAGATTCAAATGTGATATAGAATTATCCAAAAACGTAATGTTTAAATACATAGTGTTAATCTTCTAAAGTAAATCATTTAGCCTGGTAAAATAAATGGAGCAAAAAAGTTATTGAAAATCTGTGTAAATAATAATTTGGAAGAAGTTATTTCTATCATTGATACTTCTAGAAAATAAAATTCTTGTTACCAAATAAATTTTCAAATAAAAATTACATATTTTGATTTTCGGTCGATAGTTTTTATAGAAGACGAAAAATATATTTATTGAATTTATATAAGCAGAAAATATGGTAAAGAACCCATTTGGCATTTAAAACTTCGTAGTACCGTTTTCGAACAAATAAAAATCGAAGAAAAACAAATCTAGTTTGTGATAGGTTACCACTAGAAGAGAAGATACAATAGGTGCTGGAAACGGATCTGTTGAGTATTTTAAAAAAAAGGAAGGAGTCAGGTCAGGCAAAAATGAGGCTGATACCGTTTGGCCCACAAAAGCCACTATAATTTTTGGAATAACAATAGTATGGTATGCGTAGTTCGGTTTGTGTCATTTAAAACCGATAAGCTATTTTTAACCCCAAACCAAAAAGAGGGATATTATAAGTCTAATCTAATCGCTAATGTCTGTCTGTGGCATCGTATCGCTCGAACGGATGGATCAATTTCAATGCGGTCACTGCTACTGATCTGATTTTGAAAATTCTTTCATCTATAAAAGGCATCTAAAAAAGAAATCGAAAGAAATAGAAAAATTGACAATTATCAATTGATACAAATATCCAAGATGAATAAATGATTTTTGACTTTAGACATTTAGTAACACAGGCTATATTTTATCTTTCAATTGCGGGCAACGCCACGGGAAACAGCTAGTTTATAATATTACTAGCAGTCCATCCCGGCTTCGCCCGTGGTACATACATAGCCTATGTCACTCAGGGATAACATACCTATCCAACAGTGAAAGAATTTTTAAAATCGATCCAGTAGTTTCGGAGCCTATTCAATACAATCAAACAAACAAACAAACAAATCTTTCCTCTTTATAATATTAGTGTAGATAAGAAGTACAGTAAGGAATATTACCAGTAATGGGCTTCACTTTGAGCACTGTTGTAGCTCTATATAGAGGTTTGTTTATTTGTCAGGGTTCCGTAGCCAAATGGCAAAAAAACGGAACCCTTATGGATTCGTCATGTCTGTCTGTCTGTCTGTCTGTCTGTCTGTCCGTTCGTATGTCACAGCCACTTTTTTCCGGAACTATAAGACTATACTGTTGAAACTTGGTGAGTAGATGTATTCTGTGTACCGCATTAAGGTTTTGACACAAAAATAGAAAAAAAAACAATAAATTTTGGGGGTCCCCATACTTAGAACTGAAACTCAAAAATTTATTTTTCATTAAACCGATTCATCAAACCCGTGTGGGGTATCTATGGATAGGTCTTCAAAAATGATATTGAGAATTCTAATATAATTTTTTTCTTAACTGAATAGTTTGCGCGAGAGACACTTTCAAAAAGAATGATAAAACTAAAAAATATATGATGTTTATTATCATGAAAACTACCAGCGAAAATTGGTTTGAACGAGATCTAGTAAGTAGTTTTTTAATACGTCATAAATCATAAACCGCAATTTACCTTTCATTTAATCAACTCAAAGATAAAAAAAAAACATACTTCAAGACTTTTATATTATGTTACTTGCTGCTACGGAACACTTCATGGGTGAGTCCGACCCGCACTTGGCCGCTTTTTTTTGTTTATAATAACTTTATCGTACCAAAACAAACATATATATAAAGACAACATTCGAAAGACCGAATACACAAAGGCGGACTTATCTTATGTAGGGATCTCTTTCAGTCAACCTGTAATAGATTGAGAGTTAATTAAAAGGTGGAAGCAAGTACGTACAAATTTAACTATAAGATCATGCTTACTTTGCTACACACATACATACATTATAAGCATACAGATAAGTCGTAGCATGTGTAAACTACAGGAGTACGTAGTCGTTATATGTAACTACCCTCATACGTCACAACGTCTGGCGGAGGTGTGGTGTTATCTTAATTGGTGACCTTGTAATTTATAGTTAGTTAGCCACTAACACTAACTGCGAGACAGCTTTTGACGCATGATGTCGCTTTACTCCTTGGAATTATATAGAGCTGTTTACTTGAGGTTTGTATTTTTGTTAGAGATAAATTTTATTTTATTTTATCAAACTTTATTGTTCTTAAGTACAAATATACTTTTAACAAATGGCGGACTTACTGCTGAGAGCATTTTCTTTCTGTCAACCATAGGGATAAACAGAAGATTTTAGAAATATACCTATATATATCACACAGATTGAGCTAGCCCCAAAGTAAGTTTGAGACTTGTGTTATGGGATACTAACTCAATGATAATATATTTTATAATAAATACATGATCATGTAGGCATGAACAAACAAAAGGTCCATACAAATGAGATGAAGATGTTGAGATAGTCAGGTCAGGTAGCATTCGTTATTAAATTAGCCTGGACAAGAGTACCTAATAATTATTCTAAACTAAAAACCGACCTCTACCCTAAACTACACAACCGATTTTGATAAAATTTCTATGGGACCTCCTCCCAAATATAACCTTTCAAACAAAAAATAAATCCTAGACGGTCCAATCGTCTTCGAATAATTGGCGAAATACACAAAAAAATTAAAAAAAGTTTGCGACAATCGTGACGAATTGTTAACCTACTTTTTTGGAAGTCTTTTGAGGGCTTTATAGTGTCTCCTTGTCTCCTGTAACTGAAAAATAATTAATTTTTAGAGAATTACTTTATTTTTAAATCTCTATCACGCAAATATTTTAGTGGTTGCCGTCGTATAACATAGTTAATATTACAATCAAAAATTTATTAATAATCATTTCTTAACATGAATTATCATCTCTATATTGTTCCCTTTGTAATCACAGATCGAGATGAGCAATAGCGAGACAACATTGATTTACTGCATCCGCCGGTTAATCATACCTAGGTACATACCTACCTACACCTACTTATGTACTTAGTGCATTGCGCTAGGATAAATTATAGACTGTATATCATTACTGTTACTTAATTACGCACTTCGTATTAAAGTGATATCTTAAAGTGTCGTATGGATTGACAAATAATACTTATCAAGTCATTGTTGGGGTTCTGTGCCCAAAGAGTAAAAACTGGACCCTATTACTAAGAGTCTGCTGTCTTTCACCAGACTGTATCTCATGAACCGTCATATCTAGATAATAGAAATTATCACAGACGATGTAACTCTGTTGCTGCTTTAACAATAAATACTATACACAGAATTAAATAAATTTTTGAGTAGGGCTGCCATACAACAAACGACATTTTTATTAGATAATGGTATCTTTGTGTGTGATGCCGCTTATTTTGTCATATTTTGGTACAATATTTCTCTTTTCACGTCCCACCATTCCGCTAAACGAAGCCATTTGGTTGCATGATCTTTTATATACCCTAATAGCTGTCTATCTTATTAGGAAAAAAAATGCCAAAAAAATAAAAAATATACAACCAACTTCATTTTTTTCAGGAGTTTCTTTTATATCTCCAAAGTTTTTCATCAATCTTCACCAAATTAATATGAGACCAACTTGGTATCAAAGACTTCCAATTAAAAAAAATAATTATCACAGTCGCATTCACAATTGGCGAAGAAATCGCGCACACACATACACATATACAAAAAATTACCAGATCGAATTGATAACCTCCTCCTTTTCGAACTCGGGTAAAAAGAAACAAACTAATGTTTTTTTTTTGTATTTTTTTTTGTCAAAAAACCCTATGTTCGAGGAAAGGTCGGCAAAAAAGTGTAGTCCCGTTGTTACCTTTATGTTTGTTAGATTAATCGCTCACGTGTCTATCTGATGTCCTTAGGCGAATCGGTTTTTGTGCACATTAGCTTTTTGTGTGAGAAATTAATTTGTACCCGGTAGTCGAGGCCGTGGTTCGAGGGGTGATGAAGTGTGATAGGCCTCGGATTTGTGAGTAAAAAAGTTATGGCTGGTGTTAGACTTTCAACCCAAAAAATTATGTGATATAAAATTACACTGAGAAAAAGAAATAGCTGAATCAGTTTTGCTAATTTGGTTACTACAAAAACTTGTTCTAATTAGCAGAATCATGTAGTTGCATGTCCAAAATTATAACTATAAATTTAACTAGCAGTAGCCCTTAATTCAGTAGTAACTTGAATTTGTTAACGTGTAGCAAAAGTTTGCTACCAGCAACCATTCCTGTTTCTCAGTGTAAAAGAGTTAAGACTTCTGTATATGTACTGCTTGTTGTTCTTGTAAACTGTAATCATTTTATCAAAAACTTGGGTATTCAATACGTTTAAAATCTTTGAACAATTTGTACGTGATATTTATACGTATTGAATACCTAAAATTTTAAAACATATTACGTTGTTAAAATATTTTTGTCACTTGATAATTTTAAATTTTGCTTTAAACGTTATATAAAAAAATTGAAGTCATATACTTGCTTGCAGTCAACAATTAAACGGATATTAAAAAAGTAACTGTACAAAAACTATTCTAGTATCAGTTAAAATTTTGATTTATTTATTATTTTTAGTTTTGATTTATTTATTATTTAGTTTTTCTGTTATCATTTTTGTTAGTAAATATTTAACTACTGATAAAAAAAATGTACTTACCAGTATTATGCCCTGTGGTTTCCGGCAGAGTAGAATAGGGCCACTCCAAGTCTTCCCGTGGATGTCGTAGAAGGCGACTTACAAAATACAAGCTAAACAAAGCTTATAAACATCAATGATACCTCTCTAACCCGTCTGGCCAGCGTGGGGAGTGTAGGCCAAGTCTTTTTACTGCTCTGGCCAAGTATGGCTCTGGTAGTACAAAGAGGGTTGTGTTCCTGCAGTGGAGACAAAAAGACCTGATGATGATGACTTCCCAGTATTCATCTAACCAATAGGTGGTTAGTAACATAGATTGTCAGAATCCCATATCGCGTACAAATGAAGCCGTATTTAGGTCACCCTAACAAGCTTATGGAACGAATTGAATGAGATTGGCCCTAATACGGCCCGATAATGTATTCACTATAGTTTAATTTAGAGCGACATCTAACGGGTATTGCGGACAGTTTTCATTACCCTCGGTTAGGGATGGCGGCTGTAAAATGGGGCAAAATGGGTGTAGAATGGGGCAAAATTTCTATCCAATTAAATGTATAGTACCTGGGCGATCGAGCTTTGCTCGGTTACATCCCAAACATTAGACTAATCTAGATCGATTGTTAACCCCCGAAAACTCCCATATACCAATTTTCAGCGAAATCGTTAGAGCCGTTTTCGAGATCACAGAAATATATAAATAAATATACAAGAATTGCTCGTTTAAAGGTATAAGATTTAAAAAAACGAATTTTTGAATTTGATGATATAAATTCTGAAGAAAAGCTGTAAGATTAAAAAAGGGAATTAAAATACAAAAGATATATTATTTCTTGCATGAATGCATCAAGCATGTGCGAGATTTTTAAATGATCACACATTATAACGTTCACTGCTGGATATAGGCCTTGCCCAAAGATTTCTAAAACAACTGATAAAGAGCGGCCTGCATCCAGTGCTTTCCAGCGACCTTGGTCAGGTCGTCTGACCACCTCGTGGTTGGGTGTTCTACCCTTTTGCTTGCCAGGACGCGGTCGCTATTCGAGAACCTTTTTGCCCCATGGGACAACGTTCATCGCTATGTGTCCCGCCCACTGCCACTGCGACGAGCTAAATCGCTGGGCTATGTCAGTGACTTTCATTCTCTTACAAATTTCCTCATTCCTGATTCAATCACGTAGAGTAACACCGAGCATAGCCCTCTCCATAACGCGTTGAGCAACCTTAAACCTTCTTTGGAGATCCATAGGACCACATTTCAGAGCCATAAGTCAAAAGAGAGAATATGGAGAATAATAATTTCGAATTGCTTATTGGCATTTACTTACTGGTTATTTATTTCATCTGCCCTTTTCCGCACCAGCCCATCACTAGGGTGCTGATCCGGGCTTATTGCCGGATAACCGGGCCGGACAAATTAAAAAGTAAGACGGACTCGCGCCAGCTCACCCCTTGTTTGTTTAACGCAAAATAGACGCAAATTGACGCAATACATTATTTTAATAAGAATATATAAATTATTAGGAATGTTTTGATAGACATGTTTTTAGAAAATATAGTCGTATATGTAAAAATATGCGCAACTTTTTGCTTGAAGCACTGAATATAATAAGAATAAATATAATAAGATACTAACTTAAGTTATGTCTATACAGAGTCTAACAAAATGTACACAAGGCTGAATTCGCCTATGATACTGAACCTTTTTCCCAGAGGAATATATAACGAAATATGAAAAACGTTTTTTGGCCTCATAAGTATACAAGTTGACCGACAAAAATAGTTTTCTGGGGAAATTGGTTCAGTAATCATGGATTGAATCACCCATAGACATAGAATTATGTAATCATCCCTTACAATAGTTTAAGTATATTTTGTAAGACGTTATATCGTTATATAACTTTGGTGGCGATAGCGCATTATTTCTTGCGATTTGGATAATATTACGTATTTCATGTCATGTTAATTTCATGTAAGGATTTTGTTACAACATTAATAAAAAAGAACTAATTTCTTATAACAAGTTAGGTACGTTTACGAAGTGTTAATTGGCTTGAGTAGTAAATAATCACATCACAGAAAAAAATCTGACTAATCAAAAAACCACCTTATTTCACATAATCACAAAAAATGCATTTATTAAAAAAATAAAGTTGTTTAGATCTCCAAACGAGAAATCCATGCAAATGTCAAAGAAAGACATTGTGATAGATAATTGAGATCTAAGCCTTTGCTTCCACAATGGCGGCTTCAATTGGAATGTCGTTATTGTAATTAAAAAGCGGCGTAGCGCGAAACGCGAGGGTACTTCACGTCACCGACAACAAACATGGCCCCCCCACCCCCGCTTCAACCCCCGGGAGTCACGCGGACGTACGTGCGAACAAATAAACACGCGTGTCGGACAGGGGTGAGTAGTTATGTTCCGCTTGGGTCCGTTCTCAGATTTTTCAGTCAGTGTTGAGGTTGAATTAAAGAATGTACCTAGGATACGTTTATCTGTTACTAGCTGCGCCCGCAGTGTTACCCGCGTCAGGTTCCTGCATACCAAACCCGCCGTTACACACACTCACACACTTACACACACACTCACAAACTTTCACCTTTATAATGTTGGTGTAATAAGAAAGTTTTTAAAACTACTGTGTAATGTAATAATAATAATGGCTCTTTATTAATCCTCATTAATTTTATTTTTCATATTAATTTTAATCTTATTTTAATTTTTAATAATATTTATTAGACATAATTTTCAATATGATATTTTTAAGTGTTTTTATTTTATATAATGATTAACATACTTCATTTAAAATATAATAAATAATAAAAAAAGTTCTGTCATATCATATCTTATAAGTATAAACATTATGATATAAGTAAAAAAACTTTAGGTTAATAAAGATTATGACAATAGAACTATAATTATGAGAAAAGAACATAACATAAAACTATGTTTATGACAAAAAAATTGTAAAGTCAATATGACAAAGAATAATTATGAATTACACATTTAAGAAAATTAAGAGAATTACCATGACTGTCCAATGTCCAACGGCTGCTCTTTGTCAACTCCCATCGCAAGTCGCGTTCAGGAACCTCGAAAAGCTCGTTAGACGCAAGAGGAGCCCACCAATGCAGTGCGCATCACTGCATCCGTTGTACAACGCGAGCGCAGACACTGTAATGAGCCCTCGCGACGCTACGGATTTGTTTTGTCGTTGACATCTATTGCGTTAATTTTTATTTGTTTATTTAAATGTTGGCTCATTCAATGGGGAAGCAATGTTAGGAATGCTACTCGTATTTCCAAGGAAAAGTTTCAGGCATTTTTAAATTTTTACCCCTTCCCCATTGCTACTTTGCTTGATTTAGGGATGGAGATAACTAACGGCCCTGGTTTCGACCGTGGTATAGGGCAAAGCCAGGGTAAATACTATTACAAATACAAAGTACCTACTTTTCCGATAAATGCTATACATGTAAAAATTACATCAAAATAGGTCCTATAGTTTGAGAGTTACTAGATATAAAATAGAGTACAGATAGGCATTTAAGGGGTTTCCTGAATTTTCCGGGGTCCAGTGCTGCCCCCGTTTGAAATAAATTATTTAAAAGGAAATGGAGATATCATTTAACATTTGACTTGACCAAGCCCTAGATAATCCTTTAAACTATTTTATGAACTACTGTTTACAGTTTAAAGTAAGAGCGTGAAGCTTTTCTATGCAATGTAGCCAAAAGTGACCGTTTTTCGCAAATGTGCGTAAAAAAGCTTCACCAAAACTAGCCGAAGCCCGCAATTTCGTTCGCTTCAACTTTATGACTCCAGAAAATGCTCATCAATCAGGCTGAACAACTTTGGGCGTCATTTTTATATTACTTACAGTTTAGTTTGACCATTATAGTTCTGCATCAGGTGTTCCATTTTCCAAGATCAATTATATCCTATATATGTTGCCCAGGCTTAACAGCTATATAAATCCAGTATTATCTATAGATTTGCGTCTACAAACAGACATACATTTTAATAAAATTCTTACTGCATTACTGTCTTTTCCGCCCCAAATATTTTTTTTGGAAATATATTCAATGTACAGACACATTTTTTCTGTTTTTTTATATATATTTACATATATAGATAGATATAGATTAAATAAAATTTGATGCGCAGATTTTATACATGAACTTAA
Organism: Acrobasis consociella; assembly: GCA_963555685.1. Lineage (NCBI taxonomy): Eukaryota > Metazoa > Arthropoda > Insecta > Lepidoptera > Pyralidae > Acrobasis > Acrobasis consociella. Next base: position 1,375,424 of record OY743111.1, on the reverse strand, counting down.
AAAGGTCACACTTATGAACCTATTTAATTTTTATACCGACTTCTACACTTTTCAGTTCATTAGCTTATTCAATAAAATCAAAACACTGTGGAACTTTGATGAAAACCATTTTTTAAAATTTTAACAAACCTTTGTGCATTGAACACACATCATACAAATACCATTAAACGTTTGAAGAATATTGAGATGACACCTGTAAGGTCCTAAATCATCGGAAATGTCTTCGGAACCCTTCTCCGCCATTCGCCACGCTCGATATCACTTTGTTGTGCGCTTGTTAGATTCTTACAATGTCCAGTCGACAGATTTATGTGGGAACAGTTCTTTTATTAATTTTTCTTTTCTGCCGGACTAAAAATGCATTCCTATGGCTTATATTGGACTTCAAAAATTCAAAAATACCAGATCTATAGGTGTCTATAGGTAGATCTATATTGAATGCTCTCAAATTTATCACTTTCTCGGTTTTCTTACTACATCTTTTTAGGGTTCCTACGTCCTACTCGCGCACGTAGGGTTCCGTACTATCTATAATCACGTTTGTTGTATAGGAAGACCCCACTTAAATATTAAGTTTATTCTGTTTTTAGTATTTGTTGTTATAGCAGCAACAGAAATAACATCATGTATGAAAATTTAAACTCTGTAGTTATCGCGGTTCATGAGAGCCTGGTGACAGGTAGACAAACAACGAGATACAGCCTGGTGATAAACAGACAGACGAACAATAGAGTCTTAGTAATAGGGTCCCGTTCTTATCCCTTGGGTACGGAACCCAAAAACATTTGATGACAGGGCCCTAAACCAATGTTAATTCAGATCTTGACGCACAAAATCTTTGGATTGGATTATTTTTTACCCAAAAACATTGAATATGTACGTACTGGTTTCGATCTCATCCACTCCCTGTTTTTCCTGCGTCACCAACCTCATTGGAGGCGGTCAGAAGCATACCATTACCATGATTTGGAAAAACATCTCGGTAGGGATGGGAACGATCAAGTTTTTGGAATGATGTAAATCTTTTCAACTGATACTGTAAACTGATAATAAAATATATACCTACATTGTTATTATAGAATTTATCAAAATCGGTTCTGTAGTTTAGTTTTTAACCAAACTGGAAGAAATATGTCGTCTGAGTATACTTTGTTGCGTATTCCTGTTGTATTGCTCATTGGCGACATTGGCGTACACTTTACCGCTATGTACTTACGGGACCCTTTTTTTTGCATATTTTTTTTGTCCTAATATGCTTTGGCATACTGGGTTTGGCATAAAATATTTTTTCATAATAGTTTTTAGGCATAAGTGGTAGTTGGGCATAATTATATTTTAGGCTAATTTGTTACGGCATAATGTTAATTGGCATAATCTCACTAGGCATAGTAACTATAAGTTTAATAATAAGGAAATGTATTTCTACGAATAAAATGAGTAAAACGGGAGCGAGCGACTCAAGCTTAGTGCGAAAATAACACAGACACAACAAAATCTTTGCCACAGAGTATAGGTTAGGTTAGTTAGGTTTCCTGTGCCCAAAACACGAGCGAGCGAGCGACTCTAGCTTAGGGCGAAACTAATACTCGTACATACACAAAAACAACTTACATCCTACTTACATCCTTTTATGCTTTAAATGTTAGGGCTAAATAATGATTATGCTTAGGTACATTATGCTTAAAATTATTATGCATACTCCATTATGCGAAAGGACGTTATGCTTAAAAACGATTGTGCATTAAACCAGTATGCTATGTATGTATTTATAGCTTAAATTTGTATGCATATAAATAGTGATCCTGTACTTATCGATCCTTACTCGTATCGTGACTTCGTACGTATTTTCGTCATTTTTTGTTTCTCAAAGTAAAGAAAAGTTCGAGTACAATATTTTTTAATAATCTAACCGATGTGCCAAAAACATTTACAACAGCCGTTACGCCTATTAGTAGCATATTTAACGTTTTGATAAATTGATAACAAACCTAAACCTTGAAAACAAGGTGGTCAGACGATCTAACCCCGGTCGCTGGAAAGCGCTGGATGCAGGCTGCTCTTCATCGGTCATTTTGGAAATCTTTGGGAGAGGCCTATGTCCAGCAGTGGCTGAAATGATGATGATAACGATAAAGATTTGTTTATATAAGAAGGACTAGAGGCAGCGCGCGGCTTCGCCCGCGTTATCCACTCGAGTCAAGTCGCGGGCGTGATGCAATATAGCCTATAGCCTTCCTCGATAAACGACCTATCTAATACTGAAAGAATTTTTTAAATCAGACCAGTGGTTCCTGAGATTAGCGCGTTCAAACAAACAAACAAACAAACAAACAAACAAACAAACTCTTCAGCTTTATATATAAGTATGGATATATTGAGTGATGTTTCGAGGCAGGAGCAACCATGCCACCGTCTGATGAATGTAGAGCGTATGCGCAGGCGTAACGGCGTTTAGCTCATCAATATGAGGTTCCATTTGAGTTGTAGATGCGTGATGGCCACCCCAGCCTCATTGTTATTCTTGTTTGTCAAATCAACTGGACGATACCTGGGTGTCATGTCACATATAAAAAAATATACCGGTCTATATGAGCGAATTCAGTTTATGCTACTGAACTTCTTTGACTAAGGAACACGTATTAAAATATCTAAAGTAATGGTTCCCATACAAGTTGACCGATCAGCTGATCCGAGTTTATTTGGAGAACCAAAAAAAATTTTTTATATCTCGACATAAATGTTTCTTGGGAAAAGTTGTTGATTATCACAAAAAAATAGTTTCAGTATATTTTGTTAGACCTTATTATACAATATAATGAAGATCTCGCAACTGGCTCCAACGATTTTGATGAAACTCAGTATAATCGATCTACCTTGGTTTCATTTTAATAGAACCTCGTTTTTCCCAGCAAAACTCGGTCACCCAGCTAGTATATAATAAGTGGTATAATAAATAAATTTTAACTACCTTACGACTTGATATCCGTGGCGCTATCTATATTTGCTAGAGAAAGCCCCTATAACTTTCAAACGGCTGCATCGAATTTCATCCAACGTAGCTAAAAACCACTTGGAACTTGCTTTCACGTAAACTGCATCGAAATCAGTCCATCCGTTATAGTGCCACGATGCCACAGATATACAGACAGACCGACAGACATAAGCGTTAATCTTATAACACACCTTGTTTTTAGGGTACAAAAAAATTAGATTTCGTTGAAAAAAAATTTGCAAAAATGGGGATCAGAAAATAATATACTCAAATACATTTCTTAAACTAGATTTCAATATTTGATCTGTTTTTTGTAGTTCAGAGCAACAGATTGAATTTCAGATGGATATCCTTGAAATTGAGATAAATTTCAACGCGCCGTATTCCGTTACCTACGGATGGATATGGTCTGACTGCGGCTCATATTCATGGGACCCAGTTACATGAACATGATACCTTTACTCTCAGTTTTCCTCATAAATCTACGCTGTGACGTGTTTAGGTATTATTTACTAGAAAAAAATAGTCAAAGTAAGACCGGTAGGCCATGCTTACCATATGTTAATCCTACGGAAAATGGGAAGCACAAAATTATAGGTTGCTTATGCCTGTTTTTCGATCAGGAAATACTTCAACAATGTTTTAAAAGTGTAATAGAAGCAGGATGTCAAAATTTTCTCAACTTAAAACAGTACCTCTAGACCTTTTTAGGGTTCCGTAGTAAACAAGGAATCCTTATAGTTTCGCCATGTCTATCTGCCGTTCTGTCTGTCCGTCCGCGGCTTTACTCAGAGACTATAAAGTACTAGAAAGCTGTAATTTGGTCTGTGTATGTACGTATTTTTTATAGGGCAGCTCCCATACAATAAGTTAAGTGGGAGTAATTTTTTTTTCTTGGCTAACCTATCGTTACAAGCATATCATTAACATAGATCTTTTAAAAATATTGCAAACTTGTGAACACCGTTTTTCGATTTAGGTATCCGTTTCTTATATTTCATTTTATAGTGCAAATTTTGACATATAAGGTGGATCAGAAAAAAATGTCTTGGATCTAACCCCTTGTGTGGTAACAACAAAAAGATTTCGTTTTTAAATCGAAAAAATCTCACAAGAATTTAAAACAAATCATCAGTGATTTGAAATCAAACAATCGATAGAAAACCTTTGTGGCTCTTTGTTTTCCAACCACCCCTCGATAGCGTGTCAATCAGTCAGTCAGTCAATCAGTCAGATATTGCGCAGCGGTCGCGTGGCGATGTAATTGATTGTTTGCCGATAAACTATAAAGCAAGGCTTTAAAGGTGCCGCCCTAATGCCGTGAGACCGGGCGATAATGCCACAGTAGGAAGCCCATTTCGCGGGTATTTGCAAACGTCGTTAGGTCGGTATAATACGGTAGTAAAACAATTGTTTTGTGACCCCTTGGACGAAATTGAAAAGAGTTTTGTTAAAATGTTCAATTTATTTTTGGCACCATTATTTAAATCTTAACCTCTTTATATGTTTTCACGTTTAATTTTTCTTTTATTTGGTCTATAAATTTTCTTCTGGTAACATATAAAGAGGTTAAGAACTTAGCGGAAGGAAGAGAGACATGGAAAGCACTCCACCGACAAGAGCCCAGCTCTTAAATATAAGAAGAAGATTTAAATCTACTGCGATCATTTACCCTCCTGCCTGCCCACTGTGGTGATATGGGCAAGTCCTCTTTGCAGGCCTTATAAGCGGAGCGTTAAGGTCGTGCTCTACTCTCAACATGTTAGGGTCAAGCATTTTTCTGGACTTAAACTGTCTCTATTATATTTATATTGCAATAATACAATAATGTAAGTACAGAGACATTAAGAGCAACCATTTTATAAACACATTTATTACTTGTAGAAAATATAGAAAATATTTATTAAGCATAACATATAAAAAAACTACTTATAAAAAATAATAGGATGAGAGTTCCGCAAAGGTGGATGCGCGTCTATACATTAATTATAATATAATCGTGTATCTGGTATAGAACTATCAATCAATAATAACAATTCCTGAGAGTCTCTATCACGTGCTTCTCAAATTGTAGTTTGCTGTCCATTATTAAACCAAGATTCCGAGCTTCAGCCACTTCCTGGATTTGTACGTCATCATCATCATCATCAGGTCTTTTTGTCTCTACTGCAGGAGCACGACTTAGAAAATAAACAAAGACTTTTCCAATACATCAGGCCAGTGAGGAGAGTGTAGGCCAAATCCTCTGGCTGCTCTAGCCAAGTATGGCCTAAGTAGCACAGAGAGGGTCGTGCTCCTGCAGTGGAGACTTAAAAGACCTAAAGAAAAAAAAGGAATCACATAGTTAACTGATTTTAAACTTTCACGGTTACAATTACTCTTCACAAAGGACTTACCGCGATTGATTTTATTATCTCAAAGACCCTACTGCCATCATGATTACTGGTAGACTGAAGAACTGTGGTGAATGTTAAGCTATCAAGGGTGACAAAATAGGTCTACCCTCATTCTGTGTATTTTGAAATAAGTAGCGGCACGTAAGTTTAGCACTGAGTGAAGTGTAGGGGGGATACTGCGCACGGGTACAGAGGTGCTATTTTTCAAACGATTTTTTGTACGGAAAAACCATTCGTTTAGGTGACTCCGTTTCTTAAAAATAACACTTCAGTACAAATTTTTGACTTCGCTAGAGTTTCGGGCCGCTACCGGTGTACACCTACACACAACACTGACGGTGAAATCACATAGTTACAACTTACTTCCTGTGTTTTGAGTTTCGAACCTTGAACCAGTCGCTTTCCGTGAGGGCAACATGTTGCAAACGAGCCGTCAACGTCGCTGCGGCGTCGCGTCGTCGCGTTTCCACCCTGTCGCGTTGCGTCAAACACGGATTACCGGAAAATGGGCTTTCACGGGTAGTTTATCCTAACCATCAATACGAGGAAAAGTACGCAGATGCATTATCACTTTTTGTCCGTTATACTCAAAGGCCAAGTTTAACGTGATGAACATGAGGGGAACAATGAAATCAGAATAGTGATGGGTTGCTAGCGGCTTACTTACTTCTTACTTCCCTCGAGGACAATTTTTTTATATAATTGTCCCGTGTTGCGTTGGGGAGCTGATGCTGGCCTCCGTTCTCGAACCAGCCCAGCTCCTGCAGGAAGCTTAGCCGCCATGGTTCCCTGGGGTTTTAGGTACAGCCTTCCTCAGAGATACTTGACCATTCTCCACCTACATCTTGAATTTTCACATAAACTGAAAATATGTATTCAGAGAGATCCTAATGAAGTATTTTTGAACATAAATTTTTCATTTTCATTATTTTATGAGATTTTTTTAGTTTATGAGAAAATCCAAGATGTAGTTGGAGGAGGGGTCAGGTATCTCTGATGCCGACTGTACCTAGAACACCGAGGAACCATGGCGGAAATAGAGGCCATTTGGCATCCTAAACTTCCTGCAGGAGCTGGGCTGGTTCAAGAACTGAGGCCGGTGTTCAATTCAATTCAATTCAATTTAATTCAAATCATTTATTGCATTTCATAATGTACATCAGTTCTAACTACTAAAAGTCACTGTCTTAAATTAGGTACACTATGAACCCTGTCGGGTATCGCAACCAAAAAGTGGAACGGCAAGCGAGTTTTATGACATGCAGTTAATTTATAAATTTAAATGATAAAATATAAATTAAAAAGGATTTTTGTTTGTAGTTGTCAGCAGATTGTTAGTTATTTATTATTAGTAAATTATTGTCAACATATAAATATAAAAGTAGTGTCAATGTTTATTGGGTATATTAGATAATGTCAATTTAAATTAAATTTTTTATCGTTAAAATACTCGTCCAATCTGTAATACGTTTTATTTACTAAAATTAATTTCAACTTCTTTATAAATTGAGAATTTTTTTCTTCATTCCTTAGGTTGTCGGGTAGGGCATTATAAATTTTTATCGTCATAGCTAGCGGGCCAGACCTTAAAAGTTCTAGCCTGGAAGCGGGTGTAACTAGTTTATTTTTTTGCCGAGTGGGGTATCGTCTTTGTAAGTCTCCTTTTTTTGTGTAAAATTGGGGATATTGGCGTACAAATTTGCATGATTCTAAAATGTAAATACAGGGCAAAGTTAATATTTCTAGGTCTTTAAAATATTGTTGGCAAGTGTTAGCTCTGCACACAAAACAGAACCAGTCAACTGTGCTTACCTTCTTAGTAAAATCTAACTTGTAAGAATAAACGTAAGCGTTAATAACGCGTAGTAAGTACTGCTGGGCCATCGAGCTCCTCCTCACGGAGCGGGCCCTGGAGGTGGCGTTCTGAAGGGCCCTCGACACCGCGATATTGAGTTTGTTTTGTCTCGCGACGCTGATTTAAATGCGAAACACCGTTGCACTTCGACTCGAGAGCAGCCTGTATACCTCACTTGAAATTGCCATAGTAAAAGTGTTAAAAACTCATCTTTTTTATCATCATCGGCGACTTTCGTGGCGTAATGATCACCATGCTAGTTCACCCACTGGTTTCAGGTTCGATCCCCGGTCAGGGCAAGTTGGAAAATGGCCTTTTTAGGGTTCCGTAGCCAAATGGCAAAAACGGAACCCTTATCGTCATGTCTGTCTGTCTGTCTGTCCGTCCGTATGTCACAGCCACTTTTTTCCGAAATTATAAGACCTATACTGTTGAAACTTGATAAGTAGATGTATTATGTGAACCGCATTAAGGTTTTGACACATAAATAGAAAAAAAAAACAATAAATTTTGGGAGTTCCCCATACTTAGAACTGAAACTAAAAAAAATATTTTTCATCAAACCCATACGTGTGGGGTATCTATGGAAAGGTCTTCAAAAATGATATTGAGGTTTCCAATGTCATTTTTTTCTAAACTGAATACTTTGCGCGAGAGACAATTCCAAAGTGGAAAAAAGTGTGTCCCCCCCCCCCCTTAACTTCTAAAATAAGAGAATAATAAAACTAAAAAAAATATATGATGTTCATTACCATGAAAACTACCAGCGAAAATTGGAGATCTAGTAAGTCGTTTTTTTTAATACGTTATAAATCATAAACGGCAATTTACCTTTCATTCAATCAACTCAAATATAAAAATTAAAAAAAAACATACTACAATACTTTTATATTATGTTATTTGCTACTACGGAACTCTACATGGGCGAGTCCCACTCGCACTTGGCTGTTTATTCAAATTATCCTGGGTCTTGGATATTTATCTATATATGTATTTGTTATAAAATATAGTATCGCATTGCACAAAAAATGAAGAAAAATGATGAAATTTCATTCTTATTTTATTGTTCGATGTATTTTTTTTTATATTGAGTGTGTGGTATTTTTTTAGAAAATAAAGTAAATTCTATTCTAGTCTATTCTATTCTATCGTTGAGTTAGTATCCCATAACACAAGTCTGGAATCGAACTTTGCAGCTAGCTCAATCAGTGTAATTTGTCCCTATATATTTATTTATCATCATCAGGTCTTTTTGTCTCCACTGCAGAAGCACGACTCTCTCTGTACTACCAGAGCCATACTGGCCAAAGCAGCCGGAGTACTTGGCCTAACTTATAACACCCCTCTTTTCTATAGGGAGTTAAAAATAAAATCAATCACGTTAAGTTCCTTAATATAAATAAATAGTCATACAAAGAATTCTGTTCTCTTCCTTACTGTGGCTTACACCCTAATACCCTAGCTTTTATTTTTATTTGCGAGATCTGTTTGCATAAATAAACATCCGAGTTGTCATCGTCCGCCGAAAGCTCTCCGACTACAGACCCTCCAAGCTTTAATAAAAAGCTCTCCTTGTTTCGCCCATTACGTTTTAATTTGGCCCTTACTTTTGAAAATGTTGGTATTGAGTCTACTTTATTCAAATTTAAGAGTAACAATGATTGGAGGAACGTCGGATATAGGGGGCTTACTCCATAAAAAAATATGTTAGTCGTACGATAGTGTGCGCCGTGTGGTTTCTGGTAGAGTAGAATAGGACCACTCCCTCCAAGTCTACCCGTGGATGTCTTAAAAGACGACTTAGGAAATACAAGCTAAACAAAGCTTACAAACACCATGAGACCTCTCCAACCCGCCTGGCCAGCGAGGAGAGTGTAGGCCAAGTCCTCTGGCTGCTCTGGCCAAGTATGGTTCTGGTAGTATAGAGAGGGTCGTGCTCCTGCAGTGGAGACTAAAAAGACCTGATGATGACAATTACAATGACGTACGATCGTGACGTCTTATTTCTGTGTCGAACCAAATTAGACTTTATCATCATATGTTAGAGCTTAATGTTGCTTGACACTGAAACGCGGATTCGCAGCAACGTCTGTCTTGCGTAACTCCTCAGATGCACTGACACGTCCTTATTGCTAACGGGGCAGACCGATACCCAATATATATACCCAATACCCAAAAGCCATTTTTATCGTTGAGCAAAACGATGGAAAACGGAATAGAAATAGAGATTGATTTTTAGCTGCATCGCTTTAACATAATTCGCATTTTTGCCTTTTCCCTTGATCGGCTGCTACGATCGGAAGAACAGAAAGAGTTGGTATATTCTCGTGGATGTTTATCTATACAACGTGGAAGGGATATACGCGTAATAAATCGAACCACGGGCTATACTAGATCACTAGAGTATGATTAAATGGTAATAAAAGACAATATTTTTTTTAAAATGTTGGTCTTTTTATACGCAAGTGAGCAGCCGCCCGGACGATTTGTATGGCAATGTAGATTTTGTTTTTTTACTATAATTTTATTATCAATATTCTATAGTGATCTAGTATATAGCCTGTGGTTCGATTTATTACGGGTATGTCCCTTCCACGTTGTATATTTATTTGTTATAAAATAAAGTATTATAGTATCCCAAACACAAGTCTCGTACTAACTTTGAGGCTAGCTCAAACTGTGTGATTTTTCCGTATGATTTATTTATTTATTATTTATTTTAAGTTTTTTCTTTTCTTCAGGACCAGTACGGAAGATGAAACAGCTAGTCGTTCTTATCTGTGGGAATTATAACATCACAAGCAAGGCAAGTCACATCAGCAGCCAAATTGGGTAAATGGTAGACACGTTTGTGTCACTCGGCGCGGTGTGTGTGGTCGCCTTTATCGCCGGGTCGTGATGCCGGCGACGCCTCCGTCACGACGCTGTGTGAACTGAGCTTTAGCACGTTCTGACGCCGGAAGTTTTGGTTTTCTGGGAGAATATTGTTTGGAAAGGAAAAGATTTTTTGAAGTGAAAACTTCTTTAGCGGCGTTGTGCACTTTTTTTGGAATGGGTAAAAAATTTTAAACTCGCGTCAGGACACGTGGCCTGATCGAAAATTCGTAAGACGGCGCAGGGCGCTTGCGCGAATGTTCGTGTGTGTTTATGTTACAGCGTGCTACGCGCATCCATGGATGGTGACAGCTGATGGCTCGACCGTCTGTGTAGTGGCCATACTGCTGTGTATTTGAAAATGATTTTGTTGAAAATGAATTTGGTCATGCTTATGACATTTGTGACAGACTGTGGTTCAGAAAAGATTTGAAATATTTTATACTGATAATTAAAGCAATTCGTGCAAAATTATTCCCTAACCATTCCAAAATATCAAAAATGCACAACGTTAATATTCAAGTTTTCACTTCTGCCGGCACTCCCAGAGTGCAACCCGTCGTTTTTTTTTCTTTCTTTTGGACTTCTTCTTTCTAGTCGTATTCCTCATGACTGAGGGTCGTGACCACCATAATTGGTTCTGAGTACGCGGTCTTTCCAGGCTGCTCTATTTTGGGCCATGTGTATAGCGGCTTGGGTGTTGCACTTCAGTGCACTTAAAAGAGGATCAGTCCATCTTGTTGGGGGTTTGCCTCTAGGTCGTACTCCTTCCACGCGGCCAACAAGTATTTGTTTTTCTAGATTGTTTGGCTCTCGTCGTGCTATGTGACCGAAGAATGACAAAGCCCTTTGGAGACAAATCACTGATAGGCGGGTCCTTATATTAAGCTGCTCCAATATCGATACGTTGGTGCGGCGTTCTGTCCACGCTACGCCTAACATTCTGCGCCAGCACCACATTTCAAACGCATCTATTTTGTTGCGGATCGCAACTGTAAGGGTCCACGTTTCTGAAGCGTAAAGAAAAATGGAGAAAATAAGAGTGCGCATTAGTTTGATTTTGGTGCTGCGATAGATATTCCTGTTTCTCCAAATTTTCTCTAGGCGCATAACTGCCGTTTTCGCTATCTGAGCTCGGCGCTTTACCTCCCCCTTACAGTCGCCATCATTTCTTATTGAGGATCCCAGGTATACAAATTGGTCTGCGGTGTCTAGATCCCGTAGTTCATTAGTTCTTTGGTTAGTCTCAGCTCTGTCCACAACCATTAGTTTGGTCTTACTACGGTTGATCTTAACCCATATTCTAAACTCACGAACTCCAACCTATGCAGCAATTCCGCCACTTCTCTCTCGTTTGCACCAATTAATGTGGTATCATCCGCAAAGCGAAGGTTATTGATTAAGTGGCCTCCAATACGAATTCCACCCTCCCAACCCTCCAACACTCTACGCATGAGATGCTCACCAACCAGATTGAAAAGCTGCGGGGAAAGTATGCATCCCTGCCGGACACCGCGTTCCGCTCTGAAGGGTTGTGATAAAGAGCTCTCCAGCCTGACCTTGGACTGTCCATCCATGTACAAATTTTGCACAAGAAAAACTAGGTGTTCTGGTAAGCCCATCTCTCTCATCACTTGAAACATCTTGCTCCAGCTGATGCAATCAAATGCCTTACTGTAGTCTATAAAGCAGAGAACTAACGGGATATTAAATTCTCTCGCTTTTTGTATCAGCTGCCTCATGTTTAAAATTTGTTCGCGTGTGCCTCTTCCCTTAACAAACCCAGCTTGCTCTCGAGAGAGCTGATGAGCAATGAAATTTTCCAGCCTCTTGTTAAGGATTTGGAGAAGGATTTTGCCTGCATGAGATATGAGAGAGATGGTTCGGTAGTTCTCGCATTTACGTTTTAACCCTTTCTTGTGCAGGGGGATCACGATAGACTCTGTCCAGTCTTCTGGCCACTGTCCAGTTCTCCATGTTCTTTTGTACAAAACACACTGATTGAGCTAGCCCCAAAGTAAGTTCGAGACTTGTGTTATAGGATACTAACTCAACGTTACTTTATTTTATAACAAATACATATATAGATAACATCCAAGACTTAGGACAATTTGAAAAAGGTCATTTTCCAACTTAGATTTACATCGCATGATAGTTTATTCGAGATTGACTATCCAGGGATGAACCCTTGCAGGGAAGTAGATCAAGACCTAACTCCACCATAATGCCAGGCGAAACGGAAATCAATAACCGGCCAAGTGCGAGTCGGACTCGCGCACAGCACCATTATTTAGCCTCACTGAATTATTAATTTTATTCTGTTTTTAGATATAGCGGCAACAGAAATACATCATCTGTGAAAAAATTAACTGTCTAGCTATCACGGTTTATGAGGTACAGGGTGGTGACTGGTGACAGACAGACAGTCGGACAGTCTTATTTATAGGGTCCTTTTTTATTGTCCTGGGTCTTGGATGTTTATCTATATATGTATTTGTTATAAAATATAGTATCGTTGAGTTAGTATCCCATAACACAAGTCTCGAACTTACTTTGGGGCTAGCTCAATCAGTGTAATTTGTCCGTATATATTTATTTTTTTAACCCATGGGTACGGAACCCGAAAATTTAAAAATGTCTCTATAAGTCTTTGCACGAGTCAAACATAAGAGCCAGCCTTTTATTGATATCTTTTGTAAGAAAAAAATCACACTTGAGCAGAATTTCCTGGAGATTGATAATGTACAGTACACGCTAGTCCATCTTCTTCCTTTTCTTATCCAGCTCAAGGTGAGGTCGGTACGACTTGTAGGTCGCTTGCATTTTACTTTAGACTATGACATTTCTATCGTGTTAAATACATCTCTTTATCTAATGAGCAGTATTTTTTATTATTCAAGATCAAGTGCATTAATATCTACTCGTACTAATAGAGTGAATGAAATTGCAAACTGCTTGTTTATTAAATAGAAGTAAATACCAAGTGTAAGACGAAAATTACTGTAATGAGTCAAACAATGACAAATTCACTGTTTTATAGATTCAGGTCTAGCATCCAGATACTTGGCTTGGTCACCATCAACCATAGGACATATGTAGGTACTTACCTACTATATACGTCTACTAATTGAACTCATGACCTTTCGGTCACCACCAATCTCCTAGACCTACTAAAAATAGACAAGTTTAATATCAGTTCGAAATAAGAACCGCAACCCCTCCATTGACATCTGTCAACAGTTTTCCAAGCATCCATGCCAAAAACAAACACGGGAATGTCTGAGGCGCGAACAATTCGCGAGTCACGCCCACGCGAGCTCGACCAATGAGATCACCGCGGTGTCGCCATTGGCCAATCGGGAAAAAACGCGCCGTAAGAAAAACAATGGCACTTGCACGGCCAGTATTTCAACTGATTGTGTTTCGTCCAGCGTAAGGAGGTCTGTGGTTTCAACGGATTGATGACTGGTGGTAAGGAGTATGGAAGGTCTGGTTAGTCTGGTGGGTCTGGGCGTTGGTGTGACGTCAGGTGATGTGCGTTGGTGTGGCAGGTCTCCGATAGGTGGCAGCTGTACCGTCTGCGTCTGGAGCAAGTTGCTGAGTTGCATTCTTTGTTATATTGGATATCTTTTTTAGTGTCTTCTCCCAGTATATTGGAAACTTAATTGCACTTTGTAAAAATGTTTTCACTAAGTATTGGAAAGTTTTAATTTACAACAAAGACGTAACCAGTCGAGCTATAGGCATCATTATGTATTTTATTGACAATTCCATAGGGACTTTTATTTTTTCTGAAACCGTAATAAAGGTTTTTCAAAATTTTCCATGGAGTATTAGGATAAAAATAACTATGAATGTACCAGCTACGTAATAAAGGTTTTTCAAAATTTTCCATGCAGGACTGGGAGAAAAAAGTATAATGTACTTCTTCTCCAGGGAATATCGTAAAAGCCAATAGAGTAAATGCAAGAATCTGAATAATTTTAATATTTGATGCTACTAGCAACTCATCACTATATTGATTCCATTTTTTTATTATCGCGCCCACCATCTGTGGTTTAAGGTCTTATGGTCCTAGGCTCCGTCTGCTCCGTTAGGGCTATGATGATGATTGTATGCATTTGTATGTAATGTACAAAAATGTAGACGTGCTTATACTACACTACCTTAGTATTACATACAAAGGTACAAACAATATCCTACTAATATTATAAATGCGAAAGTTTGTATGGATATGTGTATTTTATGCCCAAATGACTGAACAGATTCGAATATTATGGCACGTAGCATATTACCTAGATTAACACAGGAATCCATGGGGGTGAGGGGTTTACGGGTCAGTAAAAATAAAAATCACAAATTATTAATCGTTCGCATACAAGACAATTGCCACGATACCCACAGCCTAAATTGCGTATATAGCACTCTTTTGCATCTAATTTCTAAATTACTGAAATTGGCGTTTAGAATTCTATCTTTTTTGTGTGAGACTCGGGCAAAAGCTAGTTTATCTTTGTACATTTGAACCCTCGTACTCTCGGACCCTCCTAATGATGCCTTTCGCTGCGGTGTCCTTCGACTTGGTAGCTTTCGTCTCAATAAGTTTTCACTCTAGTGTACCAAACCAAGCTGAAATATTTTCGCCATAACGTGCGTCGGCGTCGCTTTAGCATCATTAGACACAAAGTATGGGGTGAGGTTACCTACATTTCCGTAGGATTGTCAAACATCTTACCCTAGCAACAGCTCTATCATTTAATCTAACGTAGGTAGGAACTCATCGACACAAATCCTGCTTAGCGACAAGATATCGATATGCAGACCACCGCCTAATTACCGACAATCGGCAGTTTGTATGCGGGTACAACACTACTATGAATTTATTTATTATAAGTGATGACTGTCTATACTCTATACTAGTCGTAAATCATAACACCGCTATTGTTTGTGAAATGACATAATAGCAAGGTCAATGTCGTTATTTGGCGAACGCAGTGGCGGATAGGTTACCACGCTGGATTGGGAGAAAAGAGAAAAAATTATGTAAGTACCACTTGCGTCTCTTCCCGTGCAAATATGGCGAAAACGTGAATCCGGACAAGTGCAAGTCTGACTTGCCCACTGAGGTTCCGTAACTCTGTTTAAGCTTGTGCCAATGAAGCCCTTTCATGCGATAGGTACCCCACATTACATTGTTAATTTAGTTCAAAATGTGAACCCCGTTCCTAGCATAAAGACAGTTTTTTTATTTAAATATAAATGTATCGTTTTCAAACTATTTCCTGTACTTGTAGTGTAAGACGATATTACTTGCCTAGTTCTAGCTTCTATCTAGGTCAACGGAAAGTACCCTATGAATTATGAGTCCTACACGCCTTTTCTAAACACGCTTAACCTTATTGCATTTCAACTATGACTAATCATTGATCGTTCAATTAAGTTTAGTTATATTACTAAATCAGGTGGATAAATCATATAATATGCCTGATTAATTGATTCTTGATTGAGCTATCTACTAGTTACCCTACTTACCTACCTAGTTAGTGGGATAGCTGGAATAACGATTTTTCTTAAACAGTTTGTACTGCAAATTGTTGAAGAAAGGAATAGTTTATGAATTTAGGCACTTCATAGAAGCGGAGTATCGCCCAACACTCTCGACAAGGCGGGAACGGGACCTTAGGAGTCCTCACTACAATTACAATTGAGGTTAAAAATTTCAAACTGAAGTTTCGTTTAGTTTTCAACTAAAGAAGACACTTCAAATTTAATAAAATCAGTAAAACCATCTAAAATTTTGTCAGAAAGGACCGGCGGCAACACGACACAAAAACTTACTTACCGCAAACAAATTATTTGTTTTCATCGTTCGAAGCCAATGACTATTTTTTATACGTTATACGTTACATTCCGTTAGGAATGTGATCATGTAAGTGGTCTTTAGTGTCTAAATAGTTTTTTCAAGTAGATATATTAACTGTATGTTTTCCGCTGGACAACTGTTTGCCCAGCCAAAGAACACCAACCTTATAGCAGCTAGATGACACCATCGAAACATAGATAGGCGTTTGTTCCAGTTGACGTCAGCAGTTGCTGGCAACGGACTGCGGTGGTTGTGTCATGATGACTAATACCTATAGCTACTGTTCAGAAGTTTCACTTTCAAAATATTTAAGACAAAAACATTCCTCTCAATTACTGGCCGGTTGACTGGAAGAGATCCCTATACGGGATAATTCCGCTGTTGTATGTTTACTTTTCTGATTTGTATCTGTGTTCTTTTTTATGTACAATAAAGCTTTATAAACAAACAACACTAGCTGATACTTAGTCCGCATGAATTTCAGCGCTTTCTGTGATATCTATGCAATTTTAGACGAGTGACGAATTTAGGATATTTTTTCCCTGATTTCAGGTTTCGATGAAACATAACATAAGTGTTGCTACAAGCTGAGCTTAATGTATTGTTGGAAACCATGTAATAATAAAATCCGTTCAGTAGTTTCCAAGATTAGCGAGAATGTAAAGAATGACAAATCTCTTTTTTAAGGGTTTCGTACCTCCAAAAGACGAAAACGAATTCCTTATAGGATTACTTTGTTGTCCGTCTGTCTGTCTGTATCTCTGTAAATACCTTTTATTTTGGGAACGCGTGGAGGTATGGAATTTAAATTTAAACTATATACTCAGGTCTACAGGCCCTTGAAGCTGTGAAAAAATCAAACTTCTTTGCCGCAAATAACGTATTCTTCGACACTTGTCAAGGGAATCAAAATTTATGGGTTCACTACGCCTTTTCTAAACACGCCTGACCATATTATACAAATACAAATTAAATACTAATTTCTTTATTTTGCATTTTTCCTATGACTAATCGTCTCAAGCTTTTCTGAATTATGCTTCATCAAAACCTTATAGAATTATATTACACTCATGCAAAATTTTACCTAATGTCATTATACATTGGTTGATTTTATCTACAGTTCACTAATTCACATGTTGATTCACCCAGGTGATGATAAATCAAGAATATTTTATCTCATTTTGAGTATTGGTACTAACTACTACCCTTAATGTGACCAGAACCCAGTAGATGAACAAATTGGGCAAGTAATAATAAGTGTAAATACAATTTGGATGAAATGCATTTTGCAGAGAAGTGCTTAGGTGAAACGTAACGTCGTATAGTCGTAATAAGCATTGTATAACTATGTACATAGATCCACCTACTCGGTTCAAAATAGGAATAAAAGTTAAAATCTGTTTTTCCTATTCTTCGGAACTCGAATCTGCTGACCTTTAGGACAAGTGCAGTGACCGTATGGAGTTATCCAACATCTTTTGTATTTGTGTTTCAATAAGAGCACTTAGCTGCGCATTATCATACAATGCCCTGGAATGCGGGGGAGAACTGAAATGCCTTTAATTCGAGCTGCAGGCGTCTGCAGTTTGCACCTAATTTATTAGGTATTAGGCTCTGCACACTCCGCATGATCCCACCTGACTATTTCATAAAAGATAGAAAAGAAGTTTTATTTAAAAAAAAACCAGCCAAGTGCTAGTCGGTCTCAAGCACGAAGGCTTCCGTACAATGGTATTTATAAAAAGTTGTTATAGCGGCAGAAGAAATATATCATCTGTGGAAATTTCAACTGTGTAGCTATCACGGTTCATGAGGTACAGCCTGGTGACAGACAGATAGTGAAGTCAGTAAAAGGGTCCCGTTTTTACCCTTTGCGTACACCACCCTAAGATAAATAAATATATAAATATATAGGGACAAATTACACTGATTGAGCTAGCCCCAAAGTAAGTTCGAGACTTGTGTTATGGAATACTAACTCAACGATACTATATTTTATAACAAATACATATATAGATAAACATCCAAGACCCAGGACGATTTGAAAAAGGCCATTTTCCAACTTGCCCTGACCGGGGATCGAACCCGGGACCTTTGGGTGGCGGACTAGCATGGTGACCACGACGCCACGGAGGTTTTCAAAATCGACTTTTAACACTTCACCTGTATCATGCACGAGTTTCACATTGACCAAACATATAATAAAAAATTAGTTACGTTCATATTTGGTGAAGTTATCTTGTAACAATCATCAAAATGGGACTTTAAGGATTTTCTTTCACATCTGCAAATTCCTTTAACATATTTATATCAAATGAATATGGAATCATTTAAATAGTAGAGGATTCAAATAAAAGAGAGTAATTAAAATAGGTTCCCATACTTACGGTCAACATACTTGTACATAGGCCCTGGGGGGCCTTAAACCGCATGTTACATTTTTTTAAAATAAAGATAAATAAATGAATACATACAAAGAAAACGCAAAGTAATGAGTACAAAATAAAGCAAACCTCAATTGACTTTACTTTTCGCAAAAAACTACCTGTGTAATAAAATCTCATCGTGTCTAACTTTGTCATACAGTCCAGATTATGAGTCAAAACTCTCAGAAGTTAGCAATACTAAAAAAGTAGCAAGTGAAACTACATCTTTGAACTTTGGTGTGTTTATAACAAAGCAGGCGAAGACGGGGCGGGTCGCTAGTGGTCAAGTAGAGTGTGTTTGTGAGTTTGTGAAGACACGCGGTTACCGTACAGAGGCGGCCGACGACACGACGCCAGCGGTGGCTACGACAGAGGTGTTCAAACTGTTAGCACAGGGACTCAGATTACAGTATATAAAGGTTATAAGTATAGAACCAAATGAGGTATTGGGTAAAAATAATCAAATAAGCAACAGCAACATATATCAGAAGAAAGCCAAAGGAAAGGTAAATTTTGGTGAGAGAGGTTATAGGGAAAAAATGTGGCTAAATAAGAAAAGATTGAATGAAATCATTGGAAAAGACTTTTTATTTCAAATCCGCATAGAATGGGGTTCCCCCTATGGTGAAGAGGAATGAGAAGAATCTCTTTTATTCTAACCGACAGGCTCAGAGCGATTTGATGTCTTTTTGATACTGAAGCTTATTTAGCTTGAGAAGAGCCCAAAAAAAGACGGAGCAAGGCATGAATAAAGCAAAACTCGGCCCACGGCTGTCTTCAAGGCCTCGTCCGTGACGCGGAGTAGCTTCTTTCAGAACATTTTGGGCCGAAAAGGTTTTTAGTCGGCGTCTTCGCCATACTCTAGAAGGCTTCGGTAGGGTCGTTGCCACGATTGCCAGGCCTCGCGAATAACTTGTCAAGTCTTTGTCTGGCGTTAATTTTGATCAAAGGTTCCCCAAAGCGAACGTGAGAGAGTGGGTCGGGGTCATCCTCGACGAACGTACTGCGCGACCAAATTGCAGACATTCTTTAAAAAGGAGAGGTCAGAAGTACCCGGCGGGTATGCATCTAGAGAGTGACCAGTGTAGATGAAGAGAAAGAGTTTTGGCAGGGTCAAAGCAAGTGGAGATCTATTGTATCTGCCTACCTTGTGGGAAACAGGCGTGACAATCTATGTATGTAATTTTGGTCCAATTATTACCCGTGTGATAGCCTTGTGGGAACTCCACCTGTCACAGGTTAGCATGTTTATTTGTTATTATTATAAAATAATTACAAGTAGATGTTATCAGTATGAGAGGTAATAAAGGAATGAGTCAAAATGATGAAGAAAGAATGTGTGAAAAATTAAATTTAGAAGCAAAATTTGAAAAAGTGGGCATAATAAAATGATGGAAAAGGAAGTCAGTAAGAACATGGAGGATGGAGCTTATTCGTCGACTTCCGTGGCATAGTGGTCACCGTGCTAGTCCGCCGCCCAGAGGTTCCGGGTTCGATCCCGGCCAGGGCAAGTTGAAAAATGGCCTTTTTCAAATTGTTCTGGGTCTTGGATATTTATCTATATATGTATTTGTTATAAAATATAGTGTTTACGCTAATGGCAACCCGACTGCTGGAGAGCCCCCTGACGGAAGAACACCACAACCATCCGCCCATCGTCATCACGTGACAAACGGTCAGCTGTTGCAGCCAATGAGGCTCTGCCTACTCCGTATTTGCGCATGTACTATTGGTCAACAATTGTTCCCAGTTCCTTTTATCCATGACGTTGTAATTTAAAAATCGAAATACACTTATCATTCAACTCTCAAAAAGATCACTGCATTTTAATTTCACCAACTAATTATCAACATTAACGGCAAATCACAAAGGCACTCAAAAGGCAAAAATATATACACACGCGCCGCTACATATAGTATCGTTGAGTATTGTATAAAACAAGTCTCTAACTTACTTTAGGGCAAGCTCAGTCAGTGTAATTTGTCCCTATTTATTATACCATCATTACAAGCTTCAGTTTGAGCAGCGTTGGCTGCGTTAGAGACAAGAAATGCACGCCCTCATTAGGCATTCCGCGCTCGTCTATACAATATTTATGTCAGTCAGCCGTGTTTTTAGAGCTCGCTGGCACACAGTCGCGTTGTCTCCACACACGTACAGCACTCCACGAAATCAAGCTACCAGACAAAACCCTGACTTACAAAGTGTGGAGCTTTAGCGCTATTTCTGAGTTGTTTGTTCAGCGTGTATCTTCTTCTTCTTATCGTGTGTGTTAGTGACTAACACTAGTGTCAGAGTTTTTAAACCGCCTTAAAGGCCTCTGACATGGTTTTAGGTAACGACCAATGTCAAAGACAGTGATCGGGACCGACGGCTTAACGTGCCCTCCGAAGCACGGATCATCTTACTTATCAGACAATCAGGTGATCAGCCTGCAATGTCCTAACCAATCTAGGACAACAACACAAAGTCGTTGCCCCCGCTGGGAATCGAACCCACGACCTCCGGGTATGAGCCAAACGCTCTGACCACTACACCACGGAGGCTGTTAAGCGTGTATGGAAGTGACCAACAGTACTCGTAAAATTAATACGTACCTTTTTATGCCATTTCTGGCTAGTCCAAGTGCGAGCCACGCAGGGGATTGCTTAACTCGCATTAGTAATAGTAATGCTTAAATACTCCAACTAAACCACAGAGCTCGTTCGGCATACAACCGTATGACTCCACATACGCATATGCATTAGAAATCGACTCGACATGAAGAGTCTTTAGACTATAACGAAATATATGGCCGCTGGATTGTCCAAGTAAGGCCCAACGCAGACGACAGACCAATCCGTGCTGCACTTTTTAGTCTGTGAAAATAGTACCCATCGAATCACATGTAGTAACGCACACGACGCGCAAAAAGTCCGGCGCGCGTCGTGTGCGTTATTGCGTATGATTCCATAAGTTCTATTTTTCACAGACTATCACAGACTAAAAGTGCGTCACGGATAGTCTGTGGTCTGCGTTGGGCCTTACTTGGACAATCCGGCGTCCATATATTTCGTATAAAATACTGAAGCTATCATAACAAACATACGTAAGGTTGCTCAAGTATTATTGATTAGAAAGTCATGAAATTTTGGATGAAACCAAAATAATAACTAAACTATTTAAAACTTTTATAAAAAATTACTCAAAACAAGCCAATAAGCGGCAATCAGCTCATAAAGATATCATCATTGGCATATCTTCGCTTCTTTGACTGACACGTGACCAGTATCTCAGCTATGGACGCCAAATCGTTCTGCGACAGTCTTTAATTAATTTAGATACGGCACGGGATAAGTTTGGGCTTTTTCAGACTCGCTATAGTTTTAACCGAGACTTTGTCTCTATAAGCGATATCTTGCTAACCGACTTCAAAATAGGGGGAGGTTGTCAATTCGTCGGAATCTTTTGTTTTTTTATTATGTTTGTTCAACCCAAAGACGCCTAAACCGATCTGGAAAATTCTTTTTTTGTTTGATATTTGATACTTGTCAGGTGGTCCTATAGAAATTTTATCTTTCTATAGTTTGAAGGTGAAGTCGGTTTTAACTATTGAAAAATTATATGAGATATTATTTATGAAAATTGATTCCGGAATAAAGTTTAGGCTAATACTCTTCGGTGTCCCAAGTCTCTGCATGCAAAAAATTACGTCAGGTCAGGTGTTTTTAGGGTTCCGTAGCAAATAAGGAACCCTTGTAGTTTCGACATGTCTGTCTGTCCGGAGTTCTACTCAAAGCCTATACGTATTAGAAAGCTGTAATTTGGCATAAGTATGTACCGATATATTAATCATGCCGACAAAATGGTCAAATAAAATCATGAAAAATTCAACAGAAAATTAGATTTTTCACCCGTTTTTAGTAGGGTAGGTAAATTGAAAGGGTACGGTTATCTGAGGGTCCCGTAGTTACGTAGATTCGCAACTACGGAACCCTAAACAGCGCGTAGCCCGACACGCCCGCAAGTGATGCCATATTTTCGCGTTTACTATTACATTAGTCCAACGTTGGGAAAGTGCACCTGTGTTAAATATTGGGAAGGTTTTGTATTGGTGACGCAGCCGTCGCCAAATGTCGCAAAGTGGGACCTAAGTCTAGTACACCATTGTATTATGTATGGCAAACTTAGATCTGGCTGGTCACTTAAATCACAAAATATTTGTTTTTAAATACACCGTCATAGGCAATATTACGATGTAGATTGTCATTTTTTGAACCGTCCGTGCTGTTATATGGCGTATAATTTTCAGTCGTATAAAAATTGATGGTATAATACTTTCGTTTAACTAAGTTAAACGTTAAAACCGAAAAAGTTAGCTAAATTCGTTTGGCTTACTCTTTCGTTTTTGTTTTATAAAGTGTGTTACTTTGTAAGATTTAGAATATAGAAACTGTAATAACAAGGAAGGTAAGGTGTAGGTAAGTCGTTAAGCTGGTTGTATTGTTATTATTTAGACAGATATTGTCAACAAAATAAAGATATGTTTTACTACAACGTCGATAATAAGTAATTGTTAACCCCGAAGCGGTCAAGCGACACATCCAAGTAAGCGACAGCTCAGCGGCGGTTGTTTATAAGACCTAGGTCCAGGAAGTCGCATTCCTGCGCGCCGACGCACCTCCTTGCTATTCTACGCTCGCCTCGCGCGCGCAAGCGAACGCGCAAAAAAGACAATGACTCGTATTTTATACGACCCTAAGCGTTCCATCAACGTATTGACACAAAATTATGGTGCTTGCAGAAGGATAGCGCATATATTTGCCTTCGAGAGAGAGACTTCGCTCGTTTGCACTTCGCATACACAATTAACTCTTTTTTTTTCACTCTTTTTTGTTCACTTTTTTCTATATGACAAGGTTCATCATCATCATCATTTTAGCCGCATAAAGACCACTGCTGGACATAGGCCTCTCCCAAAGATTTTCAAAATGACAAGGATGCTTGGAAGAAATTGCTTAGCGATAAGGCCGCCTTTTGCGCAATTCCTACTTTTTGCGCAATAAAGGGTATTGTATTGTATTGTAATAGAATGACTCATATATTTTTATACGACCCTATGCATCCCATCTATGTACAACAATATAGGATCATTTCAGAAGGATAATTTTTTTTACAGTAACATTGGATGTAAGCCAAGCACTACCAAAGTCTTTGGCCGTCTCATAAGAACAGTTTTTATGTTGTTGGTCATCTTAACTTGTTCTCTAGTTGTTATTGTTTATTGCACAAAAAAAGGAGTACAAATGGTGGACTTAATGCCATACAAAGATTAAATAGTTACGGATGCCGAAGACTACGCAAAGTGCAGAAAAAATAGCCGGAAATCACGCTGCATCTTTGAGTCTCGCATCTGTTACTCTTTAATTTGTAGTATTGATACGATTCGTCTGTGTGTCTGTCCTTAAATGATGAGACGATTTTGTTTTTGAAGGATATCGTCGTTCTCCGTCGTGCTTTTTTTTCTGGTGCTGGATCAAAAGATTTACGATCGGTCTGAACCGTTTTTCAGCCGATGGGATATGCAACTGTGTCTGTGCATATAGGGGAAAAGAAATGGATTTCAAAAGTTCTGTCTGGCTCATTAGTTGTGTGCAATATATTAATTTATACATATACACTATAACGTCTTTATTACTAATAGGGCAGACAAAGCATTTTGAGTCTTGAGGTTCTAGACAGGGCTGCAAAGCTTAGGGCAAGATGAGATGTGATAGTGGACAAAAAGGTAAAAAGGAAGTTAAAATATTTTGATGGATTGCTGCACCTCTTTTTAACATGATTCACAATTTTGCTCTTTCCTATGATCGGCTTTTACGCGTGAAGAGAAGTATTCCAAGTTGTTATATTATATAACTTTAGTTCAAAGCAAATGCTCTAACATTTAAGAAATGCATGAAGTAGTAGGTAACGACCAATGTCAAAGACAGTGACCGGGACCGACAGCTTAACGTGCCCTCCGAAGCACGGATCATCTTACTTATCGGACAATCAGGTGATCAGCCTACAATGTCCTTACCAAACTAGGATAACAACACAAAGTCGTTGCCCCCGCCGGGAATCGAACCCGTGACCTCCGGGTATGAGCCGAACGCTCTACCACTACACCACAGAGGCAGTTAACCATGTCAGAGGCCTTTAAGGCGGTTTAAAAACTCTGACACTAGTGTTAGTCACTAACACACACGATAAGAAGAAGAAGATGATGAAGTAGTAAAAGTGAAACAAATTGTCAATCATCCAGTGATGAAAGCAATATTCAGTATTTAAATTAGTTTTATCCGTTTCGTAAAATTTTAATCCCTTCCATCTCTATAAGCTTTTATGACCTGCACAAGAAAAGAAGCAGCAGGTAAATTCAAAAACTTTCAGTTCTCCCAGACCGGCTGATCTGAACGAAGGAAAAAATCCCAAGATACCTGAGAAAACCCATTAAAGACGATCATCAAATCATTATCTTTGTGTTAGCTCCTTCCAACATGCTTTCTCAGCAAACAAAAACGCTCAGGCTACTTGCAACTTGTTACTGACACCTCCGATTCCCAAGCGGCTCGATCAACCGAAAGCGGGCTACCACGAAACCCCTGTTTGCTTTCTTGTCCTAATATTGAAAAAACTTTGTCTCAACGCGTCTATTTGACTACGACATACTAAAACATATAGACGTATGTGCATAGGAATTTTAGTGTAACTTACGTCCTTTTGACTTAAGCGGTCGGATCAAATATGAGAGTGTATTGTCTTTGTGTTGTCTTTCATCGGTCCACTGTGATGTCGGTAGGACAGAAGGCGTCACGCCGGCAGTCATTTCAAAGATTGGTCATACAAGTGTTATTTTGAATGAGAGCGGCAGATGTGTTTATGCCAGTGTTTTGGTGGAGTGGTCATAGCGGCGAATGCGTCATTCCTTTAAGTTTTTAATGAAATAAATACAGATTTATTAACTATTTCTCATTTTATTAAGAACCATAATAAAATGTCATTCAACATTTTCCATCAAACACTAAAAAAATATTTTAGAGGACAATATACGTATAATTAATTAAATAGGTACAAACATAAATTTTATCATTATCGTTATAGGCCTCTATATTCAGTTCCTTGTTTTAAATATAATTTTACATGTTTATTTCCTATTTTAAACAAGTTACAACATCATTTTAGTAATTGATTTTTAATGATTATCTATCTATTTAATTGCTTACTTATTTCAATTACAATGCACATGTATATACACAGTGAATAGATAACGGTTTTCACACATGTAACATTACATGGCCCCAGTTAGGGCATAGCATTTTACACTTAACATCTATTATCTTTTCTTCTTATTCTTTTTTTTAAGTACTTTATATTACTCTGGAATTAGTAAATAGTTTCTCACCGCTATAGTTGTCCAGTGACAGAGGTCGTCGACCTCGTAGCCCATAGAATCATTTGTCCACGCGATTGATATTCATTTCACATTTGGACTATGGACGTAAATCTCCTTCGTGTGCTTCCTACGACTATGTTTACACTGGGCGAGTTCAATAATAGGTCAGTAAAATTGTAAAGTATTAGCCTGACGACCTCTGTGGCATAGTGGTTATCATGCCACGCTGTCACACCGAAGGTTCGATCCCCGGTCAGGTCAAGATGCAAAATCTTTTTCAGATTAATCTGGGTCTTGGAGGTCTATCCACATGTGTATTTGATATAAAATATGTATTGTTGAGTAAGTATTTCTTGGAAGAGGCCTATGTCCAGCAGTGGACGGCCTGTAGTTGATATAATAAACAGTAATGCTGATGAGTTAATATTCCACAACACAAGTCTCGAACTTACCTTTGGGTTAGCTCAATCTTTGTGGTTTTTCCGTATACATATCCATTATATAGTGTAGTCTTTAATTTTTTTGTTATTTTATGAAAAAAGAACATTCAAAATGGTTGTTGGCTGAGATTATTCACTCGCATAGTGTAAATCAGTTTCACATACGTGTGACGAGTCGAGCATTGCGTCTGCGCATAGAAAGCTGACATATTATAATTCTCCGCTGGTTCCCCGCGTGATATAAATGTAGTTCTTAGTAGTTCCTGAGTTTAATGGTAATAAAATAAATAGAAATTACATGATAAGATCTTCTTTATCTACTTTGTAAGTACATACTATACGTATTTATGTTATCAATAACCATTAGGGGATCCGTGATTTTTTCGGGATCCAGTGCTGCCTCGTTTGGAATTTAATATTTGAAAGGTAACGGAGATATCATTTAAAATTTTGTCTTGATCAAAGCCTAGATGACCTTTTGAACTATTTTATGAACTAGGTACTGTTTATAGTTTAAAGTGAGAACTTGAATCTTTTCTACGCACATTAGCTAAAAGTGGACCTTTTATGCAAATGTGCGTAAAAAATTAAATAATATCACCGTTTCCTTTGAAAACGTGCTGTGTTTTTGACTTATATTTTCAGATGTTCCACGGCAAAGGCTTCGCCCTATACATATTTTTTTCCACAGATCTCTGTCCGTATCAGCCTGCAACCACTCCTTTTTTAAATCGATGTCGTTTCACCATCTTCTCCGATGTCTTCCTCCTTCGCCCTTTTAGCATACACCGTAGTCTTACTCCATCTCTCTATTATCCAAACAGGGTGGACAGAGCCCGGATTTGCCTGCCCCGTTTAGGTCAAAGACATGATAAAGTAGTGTCTTTTAAAGCAGATAATTGCTACTGTGCGCGATACGATCTGAGGTGTGAAAGGGTAATTCTTATTCAGGCCTCGGCCACGGCCGCGGGTCCGATTACAGGCAGTATCGCTGATCGCGTCGCAGGGACGACGGCCATTTTATAACTACTTCTGTGCTGATAGCAAACGGGGACGATGGACGGAGATTGCCATTGTTTTTTTTTTAAATGTTTGAAAGAGGACCACATTGGAAAGATTTTTCAAGAGGCGTCCGAAATAGATTGACGACTTCTATGATAATTGCGACTCTTCTATGCTGGTTTTCTTTATTATGGTACGAGTTGTAACAATATTATTTAAAGCTCGAAACAAACGATTCTATAAAAACATACATATCCGTTTACTCTATATTTCTTTATCCCTAACGGAGCAGACAGAGCATTTGGGGTCTTGCGGCTCTGAGAAGACAGTGCCCAGGTCCGCAAGACGCAAAAGCCACTTTTAGCGTGATGGTATGCGAGAAGGTGGAAAAAGGAATCAAATAGTGATGGTTGTTAGCCGCATCGCCTTTTAATGTGACTCGCATTTTTGCCTCTTTGTACTACCAAAGCCAAACTTGGCAGCCAGAGGACTTTGGAATACACTCTTCTCGCTGGCCAGACATGAAGAGATCTCATTGATGTTTAGAAGCTGTGTTTAGCTTGTATTTCCTAAGTCGCCTTCTACAATATCAACGGGAAGACTTGGACTTGGTCCTATTCTACTCTGCCGGGAAATAGGCACATAAATCCATCCTTCA
The DNA here is from genome assembly GCA_963555685.1 of Acrobasis consociella. NCBI lineage: Eukaryota > Metazoa > Arthropoda > Insecta > Lepidoptera > Pyralidae > Acrobasis > Acrobasis consociella. The sequence goes on along the minus strand of OY743111.1, from coordinate 1,347,504 downwards.
GTTTTTGGAACTAAAAGGATCTTCACATCTACTACGCATTACTCATTGTTCAATACCTACCGAGATCTCATTGATGTTTATAAGCTTTGTTTAGCTTGTATTTCCTAAGTCGCCTTCTACAATAAAACGGGAAGACTTGGACTTGGTCCTATTCTACTCTGCCGGGAAAAAGGCACATAAATCCATCCTTTAGTTTATGGATCTAAAAGGATCTTTACATCTACTACGCATTACACATTGTCCAATACCTACGTATGTCACATGACCCGAATGTCGTCGAAATAGCAGCCGCAGCGGTCACGTCCGCCAGTTAGCACGAAGCACACCGTTAATCAATCGGCGACCGTGGGAGACGCACACGCAGCTCCTCGGTTTGGCGCGTTCAGGCACGCACCATTAGCCTGTACATTCTAAGACAATAGGTTTCAAATGGACGTATGAGCTCGTTGAACTTTTAAAAAGTAAAACTATTTCGATACGAATGAATTATTTTATATAAACGTTTTATTTCACTGTACTATTCTATCAGTGAAATAAATACAATACATTACAAATACAAATTAACTTTATTGCACCATAAAAATTACAATATTAATCTTTTTCAGCCAACCTTTGGGTGGAGGAAAAAATAGTTTGAAACAAGGTGGGCGCAGTTTAATTTCTCATTCATACCACTATAACTTCTTGTTTACCAAACTTACTGACGTGAGGACTCTTACACGGACGCCGATAATCGTGCAGCAGTTTTGACATTTTGTTATAGTCACGTGATCATTTACGACGGGTCGGCGATAGTCGCCGACGGTCGCCGACAGGTATTACGGGCATACTATCGCTGGTCTGTAAGAGAAGTCATCTGTGTGTGAACATATTTTATCACTGACCATGGATCGCCTAGGCCCCATTCGTTGAAGGTTGCCACCAAACACAGGCGACAGCGTCGAGCACATAACTCACGGCTGACATATCGTGACACTTCCAACCAAGCCCTGACGCTGACGAGCCGTCGCTTCACCTACTATTTATTGCCCACATTCCCTGATGGACGTTTGGGAATGAAAAATGTGGGCTTGCGCGAGCGCAGGCGCGAAATACGAAACAATGGCGGTTTAAAATACAATGAGAGCCAGCTGAAATACATAACAACCGCGACATTCCCGTCACGAGCTCGCTTCCTTTTTCGACTATTTTGTTCCGCGGCCCACAGGCCACAGCCACCGTCACGAGGCTTATTAATGACGTGGACTGAATCGGAAATGCAAGCTACATGTGTGACGCCCACTCCAGCTTTTGGGGGCACGTGAAAATGACCTTTTTTGTAACTTTATCGAGAGATTATGTCAAGAGTTTACCATAATGCTTACGCACTTTCTCGCCCACCTAGTGGCCTATGAGTCTTGAGGCCCTGGGCTCTGTCTGCTTAAAGCCGCAAGACCCACAATGCTCTGTTTGCCCCGTTAGGGACACAGACGTGATAGTATGTGTAATCATAAACTGTTGTTTCTTCATCATTAGCAAGAGTCATTGGTTCACTGAAACTTTATGTTTAGAGATGAGAGTGTAGCAGGTCAAAGTTTTAAAGTCTAAGGTGCATTTAGCGAAGATAATATAGTGGTTATGCGAGTCCGATTAATATAACTACTTACGCTAGTTTTCTCAGAATTGGCAAGGTATATTTCAGATATATGATCATCTATTTACACAAATTTTACAGCCTGTATGTATTGATATTTTCTCAGTGCTTTTTATTACCGTTACGTTACGTTAATGAGAGTAGAAATAAGACCACTAGGATACTTTTAGACTTGTGATTAAATTCGGAATTGAAGCAGTAAGTGTGGAACTTTGGAAAAAAAATTAAGACATATGTAAAATTTACGACCAAAAATTTGCTATTTTGTTATTTTTTAAATGTTAGCAATACCCAAAAGACGAATCAAACGACACATTATGTAATGCTAAACTTCAAGCTCCAGGCTGCTGAGCGTGCTAAAGAAAAAATCGGCCAAGTGCGAGTCCGACTCGCGCACGAAGGGCTCCATACCACTATCGATAAAAAAATCACGTTTGTTGTATAGGAACCCTACTTACCTAAATATTTAGGGTTCCCTACCATTATCCCTAGGTATAAAAAATCACCTTTGTTGTATGGGAGCCCCACTTAAATATATATTTTATTTTATTATTAGTATTTATTGTTATAGCGGCAACAGAAATACATCATCTTTGAAAATTTCAAGCATCTTTTTAGCTATAACCGTTCATGAGTTACAGCCTCATAACAGACAGGCAGACAGTGGAGACTTAGTAATAGAATCCCGTTTTTACCCTTTAGGTACGGAACCCTAAAAAGGATGGGTAAAAAGTGGCTGCGCCAACGCACCTGCGCTCACGTCCAAGGTGGCAACCACCTGCATCTTCCGATGCGGCTTCCGAGAAAAATATTTAAGAAACACATTAGAAACTTCGGTATATTAAATTTCGGCTAAATGAGTACCTAAGATAATGGATACACGTAACGCACAAAACGTAAAAAAAGAATGAATATGTATGTTTATCTGTTAGTTTGTGTAGTTTCTTGTTATTTTAATTTTCTTCATCCTCAATCCTATGCATGAACACGCCTGTTCGCCTTTCTTACATCCTCTCACAGGCCTACTGAAAGAGATCTCTTTCGAGATAAACCTTTGTACAACTTTTATTTTATGTATTCTCTGTATAAATTTTTCGTGTACACATATTGGTAATAAATAAATTTGACTGATATTCGACGGGGTTCAAGTAGACCTATGTTAGAATATGGACAAGTTTATTACGGTCGATATGTAAGGAACTCGCTTGCCCGGCGGGAGTACGCATTATTAGCGTTTTCGCAAGTAGAGCGATCTAACCTACCATCTAGACCAGATATTACTAAGGTAAGTCAATTTTCAATAATCTACAAAAAAGAGGTACTTAGGAGTACTTAGAGCGTTTTCACATAACGCCACCACTGCCGCGGTGGCTCTTAAACTTTGCAGTTGGTTTCAATGACGCCCACTAGTAAACCAAAAAGGGTTTCCATTCCATTCACATGGGTTTCGAGTTAGGAAAACCAAGTTTCACAAAGTACACCCACAACAGTCCTTATAGGGTTACCACCAAGTTCCGATTTGACTACTGCTGTAGTTTTAGTATTCCTGGCAAGATTCGGGCGCATCGCGAGCATAGAGATGCGGGCGTGATTAAATAAACGATGTAGTGATGCAGCGAGCAGCTAATTGTTGTTAGCATCAGACACGGATCTGTATGAGCTGGTCAGAGCCCTGGGCAGCAAGTTTAGAAGGGTAGCAGAATCAAGTATTCGAGTGCGTCAACTCCCCATCGTATTGTATGAGGGTAAGGAGCTGGTGCTATATTCAGGCATAGATAATATAATTACTAACGTAACAGATACCCAACGCCGTAGATATTGGAGGTAAGTAGGCAAAACCGGAGTAGCGGGGTAATTCACAGAGATGGCAGCACATACGACTAGCAAAAAAGTGATAAAGAAAGTTGAATATACTTAATAATATTTTTTGTATTTATATAAGTCATATTTAATTTCTTAGAGTACAACTTTATTTACATAATAGTAATAAAAGATTTTAATATTTTTATTATTATCTTATGGCGCTATCTAGTGACAACAAAGAGAAATAATTATGTTTATAGGGCGATGGGTTGGCACCGTACTGGTTTTACAGTCTGGACGCGAGGGGTCCAAAAACCACATTTATCACGGTAAATAAGATAGTTTTAGAGAAGCGACGTATCCTTCTTTTGGTCCTCTGGAAAATAGTTTTCGGGGCTGGTAAACATGTGACCAGGCGGCATATCCTTATGTGACAAAATCAAGTATTACCTCACCTCCCTATGTACAATAATTGCCATGAAAATTCTGGTTACAAAATCAAACATTTCATCTTCCCCCTCAGAATATCAAAGGGGCATCTTCCGTCAAGTCTGGTTACCGAGGACGGCAAAATCACAAAAAAGAAACCAACATGGTGAAAAAGATCATCATCATCATCTAAGGCTCTAGAGCCGCGGGTGGGCCTGGTCAAGTAGTCAAGTATTTTGTTTCAAAGAGTTCTAATTTTGAGCTTTCTGTCTCTAGCTTTTAACTTCGACATCTTTAAGATCCTGTTCGACGCTATCCAACTATCAGAACTTGGGACTGCCTCGGCTTCTTTGACGGCGTCTTTGGCCTAGTGGTCATTATGCCAAGCTGTCACACCGGGTTCGATCTCCGTTCAGGTTAAGATGGAAAATGATCTTTTTTAGATTGACCTGGGTATACTTGTATTTGTTATCAAACATAGTACCGTTGAGTTAATATCCCATAACACAAGTCTCGAACTTACTTTGGGGCTTGCTCAATCTGGGTGATTTGTCCGTATATCTTTATTATATATTATTCTACGAACCTCGGGTGGAGTCTCCAGTAAGTGTTTTGGCTTACTGGCCTCGTCCATTCTCTCTACATGCCTTGCCCATCGTAGGCGTCCAATTTTGATAGTTTTAATGATGGGCGCCAAATTGACCCCCCTAAAAAAACTGTAGATCCAGGGCTGGTTAGCATGCGGCGTGACGACGCGGACACGACCGCTGTTCGCATCCAGCCTAATTGCCGCGGTCACACCGCTCAGCATACATTACAATAGCAATCAGCCATTCCGCAAATGTCTTAGCTCGCCAGCTAAGATTCCAACTGATAGCCGGCGATTATCGCCCTTAGATCGCGGGGATTAGGCCGGGATTGGGGTGCGGGGGTGGTGGGACTTGAGGTTGTGGATGGGACGCAAATTGTCTAATTAGTCCGCGGTCGCACCGTCGTGTTCTAATAAGAATGGTATGCAAATTTTGGCGTGCGAGTTTGTGGTGTGAGCTTCGATCTGTTCTGTTGTATACACCGATTTCAAAGTTACATGGTGAAATGCTCTTCTGGATTTTGACGGTGTTTTTATATGGAAAGAGGCCATGAAATGATTTTTTTAATCCCCGCTAATGTCTGCCTGTGTGTTTGTCTGTGGCATCGTAGCACTCGAATGGATGGATCGACTTCATTGTGATTTTTGAAAAGTTGAAAATCGTACTTGAGTACCTACTAAAAACTCAAAGGTTTTTAATAATCTTCATGATTTGAATTTTTTTGTTTATTGTTCTCTTATACTCATTCAGTCAGTCATAGTTCGGTAGAGAAATTAATTTTACATAATCCCGAGATCGTCTTTAGCCGCTCGCCACAGATGATTCCTATAGATTCGTTACCAGATGCTCCCCTGAAGCAATCTTTTGACCTGTGTTACGACCTCCTCTGATTGAAACTTGATTGACCAAACACTGGCAAGATAAGCGTCAACGAAGTTTGATTGCGACCATCAAGAAAAAACATCTATTTACTGTTAAGCCATTTAGTAAACAGTACCAAGTTTTCGTCTGTGGTTACCGCTATCTCAATCGCTGGTGCTCCGTGGCGCCGCTACAACATCATTGGTATTCAGCTCGTTGTTCATATCAAGTTAATTTTCGTTCGGTAGCAGCTTTGTGCCGTGTACGCGAGTTTAGCTTTTGTTGTGGTTACTATCTCTGTTTATTTTTTACAAAATACAGACAAGTCGACCCCAAATAGGGAAAAGGCAAGGAAGAAGAAGAAGGAGACAGCTCAGGAGACTCTCTCTCATCTTCTTGCATTCTCAGTTTGGAGCCCGTGTTGCGCTTCCTGGATTATATTATCCCGTCTTTATACCTAATGGGGCAGACAGAGCATTTTGTATCTTGCGTATCTTGCGGTTCTAAGAAGATAGTACCCAGAGCTACAACTCACACTCAAAGACCACTGCTACGGCTGACAAGAAGGTGGAAAAAGGAATCTAAATACTGATGGGATGTTAGACGCATCGCCTATTAACATAATTCGCATTTTCGCCCATTCCCTCGGGTTCTGCGCAGGAATAGAAGCAACTGGTACCTTCTAAGTTTTATCTTTACTCCCAGGCCGAGGAATTTTACATACGTTTCTGTAAAACGACTAGGTACGTTCAAAACGAGCTAGTAATTCAAGACAGGCTATGTCTCCTGGCGAGTCGTGACAGAGCTCCGGCGCCTGCGCACGAGCACATACTCACCGTTACGGCCTGGGAATTTTGGCGCCGGGACATCAAGCGATCTTGTCTACATTTCCGATCAGAAATTCCGCATGTTCTTGCGTGGTGATCGCAGTTCTGTCTACATTAGAGCCAGTCCCTTATCATTTATATTTAATGGATTTTTGGAGAGATAATGGGGATGAGACTTGGAGCCGCAAGACCCAAAAGGTTCTGTCTGGTTTGCCCCATTAAATTTATAAACTATGGTCCAAAAAATGTTTTTCGTGCATGCCCAATGCCACAGAATTTATATGAATATTATATACAGAAAGGAATCTTGAAGTCCCCGTCCCTCGCAACTCTCCCCCGGTCTCGCCTTGTGGTAAGTGTTGAGCGGTCAGCTATGGCCTGGTCGCCTCGACAAGGCGAGAACGGGGGAGAGGTGCGGGGACGGGGAACGGGGATCGGGCACGCATATTGCGCGGGAACTTAGGAGATTCCATTCTGTATGTAATACTTATATTAAACTAACTTAAACTGTACTTATTTAAACTGCCTCCGTGGTGTAATGGTTAGAGCGTTTGGCTCATACCCGGAGGTCGCGGGTTCGATTCCCAGCGGGGGCAACGACTTAGTGTTGTTGTCCTAGTTTGGTTAGGACATTGCAGGCTAATCACCTGATTGTCTGATAAGTAAGATGATCCGAGCTTCGGAGGGCACGTTAAGCCGTCGGTCCCGGTCACTGTCTTTGACATTGGTCGTTACCTAAAACCATGTCAGGGGCCTTTAAGGCGGTTTTAAAAAACTCTGACACTAGTGTTAGTCACTAACACACACGATAAGAAGAAGACTTATATTAATTCAGTGCCAATGCACCTAAAGAAGTTTTCACTTTCAAAACTTCAGGATGTTCAGAAAATCACAGTTTGACATGCAGCTCCTTTCTTCCTAGTTTAAATTACGACGATCGTTGGAAAGGACAAAAAGTAATGTGTTGAGGAAGTGAACGTCAGACCGGTGCGGTTCCCAACCCTTATCTCGGTGGTGCTCGGCCGGAAATATGATTTTTACGTGCGTCGTGCTGACGTGCTGCGAGGACGTGCCCGGCGCGCACGCACCGCGCATCCTGCGTCTACTAAAAGATGACTTTATCCCTGTCGAAGTATACAGAGAGATACACGGTGATTTTTCATGAACCGAAGGCCACTTTTTTCGCTAGTCAAAATAAAAATTTTGACACAAAAAATGTTGACTAAAACTCGAAAGTAAAATAGTGAGATTAACAAGTAGTACCGCCGTTAGGCGCCGCTGCCGCCGTCCGGCCGGCTGGAGTTCATGATTGATGTATGGAGGAAAATCTTTTTCGCAACCTTTCCTATCTTATGTCATACACAAATTTGGATTACTTATATGGATAGAGGAATTGAATAACTAAATTACTATTTCCAAAACCAATGAAAAGTCAGAGTTTATATTTATCTATATATGTGTGTAGGTAGTAGGCCAGGTACTAGAATAACACCGACATGCTTTTAGAGCGAGAGTCTTATTGTGATTTCTAAAAGAAGAAAAAGAAAAGAGTGCCGCGTTTTGTCCTCATCACCGACCGAGCATTTGTTCATGGTCGGGTTATAGTATAGGCATATTACAAATTGCAAACACTTGAAGTGTGCCTATAAAACGATCATGAAAAAAATATAAGTAGTATACTAAGTTTTTCTCTTACTCCCGGCCCCTCGGTGGGAAATCTATAACTACTTGTACATATAATAATATACTATATCTTTGGTAGTAGGTAAACAACAACAGTGAGAAACAATCGGCGTGAGACTGTCGTCGCTTTGTCCTCGAACGACACCGCTCAAAATGATTTGATACTTGCAGTTTGACGTTGAGCGAAAGCTTTCTCACTCAATCTAAATACTCAATCTAAATCTATACATATAATAAAACAGTAAAAAAAGTGTGTCTGTACATTAAATATATTTCCAAAAAAAATATTGGGGGCGATGGAGAAATAGTAATTGAGTAAGAATTAAAAAAAAAATGTTTGTCTGTTTGTCTGTTTGTCTGTTTGTCTGTTTGTCTGTTTGTCTGTTTGTCTGTTTGTCTGTTTGTCTGTATGTCTGTTTGTCTGTTTGTACACGCTAATCTCCGGAAATACTGGACGGATTCGAATGAAACTTTTTTTGTTATATAGCTATTAAGCCTGGGCAACATATAGGGTATAAATGATTTTGGGAAATGGAACGCCTGATGCAGAACCATAATGGTCCAGCTAAACTATAAGAGATATAAAAATGCTGCCTTAGTAAAAGTTGTTCAGCCTAATGAGCATTTTCCAGAGATATAAAGTCCACGCGAACGAAGTCGCGGGCTTCAGCTAGTACTAAATAAACGAGGATAAGTGGAGCTGCACACTGATCCACACCGTGCCTACCCATGGCCTTATAAACATAATTATTTATCTTCGTTGTCACTAGATGGCGCTATAAGTAATAATCAAACCATTAAAATCTTTTATTACTATAATATTATTTTAATTAGTACTCTAATTATTTAAATGTGACTTATTTGAAATAGAACAAATATTTTTAAAGCCTATTCAACACTTTCTTCGTCACTGTTTTGCTAGTCCTGTGTGCTGCCCTCTCTGTGTGCCTACCCGCAAATACAAGTTTTACCTAATTTCGGGCCCTTGAATAGTTTTTATGAGGTTAAGTATCTGTAACGTTATTAATTGTATTATATTTGTCCACACATACAAATAACCACACGATATGAACAAGTATCAAGAATCGTTGTGCACATTACTTTACAACCGGCACGTCTCGCGACGTGGTTTCCTGGCGACCGGCGCACGCGCAGACAAAACGCATCTTTATGCTCATAGTTTATTCAAAAAGCCTGGCAATCCTTGCTTGTAATTGTTTGGTACATTATGCTAGGCGGTTAAGTAGATTATAATAGGTTTTTCGAATAAGTGAGACGAATAATTATTTTATTCATTTCAAGCTTTGCTACACTGTAGGGCTCTGTTTTTCTTACACGCTGGTCTAGGAGAAAATAAAACAATAACCATACGAGTTTATTTGCTAGGCAAATTAAAAAACCCCCTACAACACCATCTATTGATATGTGGCGGTACTATATAATATTCTAACCGATGTTAAGTGAAATTAATGTCCGTAGAGCCATCTATTATTTGCCAGGTAAATTACAAAACCCAACTTTGAAGCCATAAGTTTGACGCTTACGTCTGTCGGTCTGTCTAGGGCTAAAGAATAATTACTAGTACTCACATACAGAAGTCTTACTCAGCAAAGAAATTTTAAGAGATATCTACTCAATCTCGTTAGCGATATGGTTTAATGTTGCTCGCGTTAGAACTCGGCACCTTTTCGTTTAGATACCTACCTAGAAGTGTATTGCAACATTGCAAGCCAATTTCATTCTTATTACTCTGGATAAACGATTCATGTTACTGAATTTCCCACTCCGGAGTGGTCGCCGCGCGCATAGTAATGGTATAAGTTTATTTTCAATACCTTAACGGGGAGTGATACAGGCCTGTCTTGTGCCTAAGCTCTATCTACCCCGCCAGAGTAAAAGACGTGATAGTGATATCTGTATCTTTAACGGGCTTAAAAGCCGTCTAGACGTACTCCTTATTATGTAGTCTGTGGTCTGCAACCGTGAATAATGATGCCAATTTATTTTATTAGGTATTGATAGCAGTTTTAATGTGTTGTCTATGATACTCTATCATCGTAGAAACTCTATGAATATAGTTTACTACACCTGCATTGGCGTGGAAGTTTAATGATTGGTTGCCATTACTTGACAGTAGTACTATCATTATTTGACAGTAGTTAAAACTGAGCGCGTGACATAAGTCGTCTTATTAAACGCAGACTAAGTTTGTTACTAGGTTTAAACTACTATCCGACCAAATCAAGTTGACAACTAGTAATATGCTCGTGTCTCATCTGAAAATGTCAACTTGATTTGGTCGGATAATGGTTTAAACCTTTAGTAACAAAGTTAGTGTGCATTTTATAATAAGATGGAAGTAGTTCTAAATACACTAGCCTTCAAATCTCAAGTAAAATCAAATTTTCTATCCTTAAACAAGGTGAATAAATATTCTTTTCTTCTTTTCACTTAGTTTATTCATTTTGTACTGTTATAATATTTTTTTTATTATATGCTTGTTGTATGTTATTTAAGTAAGGATGTATGTTAGTTAATTATAATTATTGTATATAGGTCTTCTTCTTCTTATCGTGTGTGTTAGTGACTAACACTAGTGTCAGAGTTTTTAAACCGCCTTAAAGGCCTCTGACATGGTTTTAGGTAACAACGACTAATGTCAAAGACAGTGACCGGGACCGACGGCTTAACGTTTAAAATTGTATATAGGTATGTTTATTACATTGACCACCCCGCTCTATACCTAGTTTCCCATCACTTTTTAGATGACTTAAAAAAGGGGTTATTAATTCGTTGTGGAATCTTTTACGTATTGTTTGTTTGTTTCTTTGTTTGTTTTAACTTTACTTTTTTGTACCAAAAAACAAAATAAAATTCGAAAGAGCATTTTACCAATTATTCAAAGACGCCTAGACCGATTTGGCAAATTCTCTTTTTGTTTGAAATAACATACTTGTCAGAAGTTCCATAGATCATTTTATCAAAATCTGTTGTATAGTTTGTGAGTTTAGGAGAGGTAGCCGGTTTTTAGTTTTGAAAAAATATTTCTGCATATCTATTATACCTGGTTGCCTCGAAGAAATTGCAGTTGCGATAAGACCGCCTTTTTACATCTGTTCTATGTATCTATTACTCTGTAACATTCTGTTTTGGTGCAATAAAGATCTTAACTAACTAACTATCTTAGCGACAAGGCCGCCTTCTGCGCATTTCCTAGTTTTTAAGATATTTTTGTCCTGTATTTATTTATTCTGTGCAATAAAGGGTATTGTATTGTAACTTGTAATTTTGTTTTTCTTTTAACGTGCCATAGTTTTTCAAGCTTCCGAAAGGCATCTGACAACGTCTTAACGTGCCTTTTGAAGTACGGAGGGGCTCGAAAAAATTCCATGCCACTTGTGGTCACCCATCCCAGTGCCGTCCATGTCTCTGTGAACTAGTGACCCAATACATTTGCTGGATTATCCAAGCAGACTAGATTAGAACCTCGCTTGCTTCTCTTGCAAATTATCGTCATGATAAAATGTCGACCGCGTGTACTTTATAATTCATACGCCCATTCATTTTTTCCAGCAAGCGCTGGCCATACAATGCTAATGTTGCCAGGTGCGTAAAAACATCTAACTTCAGCATTTTTATTCGAATAATGTCCGCACTTGTTATTCGGTAATAAAGCTGATTCGGTTATTTATTTAAACGATCTCTGGCTATTTGTTTCATTGTCTATTTGTCTTGCAGACAACACATGGTTCGCGAGCTGAGAGATATATAGACTAATAGATATTTTTTTATTTTTTTCCTATTTTTTATTAAATCACGAATATATTTTGCTGCCTTTTATCATTATTTATAATAATTAACACTGTTTAAAACAATCTTAAAATTAACTCCTTCTCTCCTCCATCTTATCTCCAATATGATTAAACATTACAAGATAAAAGTGGTAATTCTATATATTTTTTTAAAAATTACAAAAAATCTTATCCCTGATATTGTATTTTTTTAAGTCCTGTGATGAATAATAATAAAAGATTACCAGCTTAACACTCCTAAATAATATGATCAAAAGATAGTTATACCTAAATGTCAATTTCATGTAATGGGGTATTTTAATCAGTTTTTTTATTATTCATACCACTAAGTAACATAAATCTGCCCAAAAATATGTAAGTTACAAGCTTTTTAAATCTAATGGAAAGGGAAACAGTCAAGTAACCGAAAAAGAACGCACCTACAGCGCTTTTGACGTCACTTTTATTAGATCTCGCGCGTACGAAAGAGATAGTCGGATGTCTCCACCACGCTGCCACCTTTATATTTGAAATGATAATTTCTGCTTAGTTAAATTGTTAATTATGTAGCTGTTTTGCAATAAAATAATTCTTAATTTTGTTTGAAATAAAATATTATCTAAAAACATACACGGTAAAATAGCCTATTTTTCTGATTCAGTTTACAAAAAATATTTTTTTTATCTTCATCATCAATAAATTTAAGAACTAGGTTCTTGTCGGTGGAGTATTTTCCATGTCTCCCTATTTTCTGCTAAATGCTTGACCTCCTTATACGACACAACTTTTGCCTTTTCTTTTACTTCATTCATGAACGACCTTCTTGGTCTTCCTTTTCCTCTCTTGGCTTCCACTTTCACTTCCATTATGTTTTTTATGAAGTTGTCATGCCGTTTTATCAAGTTTTTTATCTTACCAATCCTTAGAAACCCAATATGCTTTTTTGACACCGGAAACTTCCCGACCCAAACAAAATATACAGTAAGCTCCACATTAAAATACTCATAAATAAATATAATACATATTTATTATACGCCACGTTGTCTTCCGAAGTTGTGACGTCCGATTGCCAATCCATTATAGAGTGTAAACACGAACTGATTTCAATACCAATTTTGACGAATTTGAATAAACACATGCAGCTCCGTCACTCACTGTCTCGTTAATATGAGGCCATTAGACGATATTGGGCTCTGAACGATTATCTTTTCGGATTTCGTGTCTTTTGCGTTATAATTCCAGTTTATTTTAGTTTGTTTTTCAGTGATATGGTGATGCATTCGGGGTGCGTATTTGTCAAACTGTTTAATGGTATTAGGTTTCGCAAACACTTTGATGAATTGTTTTATTCTTACTAGTTTATAATCAAGCTTATATTTAGTAAAACCCCAAAAAATATTCATAATAGTCTTTTGGTATTCCTATCTACATAAACTAGCGTTACTTTATGGATTGTATTAATTATGATACATTCATTAAAAAAAAAATGACTTCCTTCATTAAAAATCAAATGTTACTTAATTAACTAAATTTTCATGTTTAGCTTGTGTTACCTGAGTCGCCTTCTACGACATCCAAGGGAAGACTTGGAGTGATCCTAATCTACTCTACCGGAAACCACACGGCATGTTATCTAACAAAAAGTAATTGAATCGAGCACATCTGATATCTATAGTTTGGCAATACGCTCTCGGGGTAAAGATCAGCAATGATTGACGTGTCCGATGGTATCTTGGTGATAGTCGCATCGTTTCCATGAATTGCAATACTGATGGTCGCAGTCGGCCCCGCCTGGCTACTTGCCACGCCGAGAGATTGAAAACTTTATAAATATCATATTCATAGCCATTTCGAAAAAAATCAGGAACCAAACCAAGCCTCCTTTCTATTATTGGTTAAAACCTAACCACCTAAATGCAGGTATTGCAGGTGTCAAGGATTTCCATGGAAGCATGCGCATTTAAGTAGGTAAACAGGCGTACGGTCTACCCGACCCCGTACCACATGTAGTAGTGTGAAAATAGGAGAAACCTTTTTACATCAAAAAAAAAATCTAGTTTTCTTTTATAAACCTACTTCAAAAAAAGGAGGTTATCAATTCGTCGCCATTTCTTCCATGAATTATTCGAATACGCCTGGCTGGACCGATATGGAAAATTCTTTTTTTATTCGAAAGGGTGTAATTTTAAGGTGGTTCCATAGAAATTTTATCAAAACCAGTTGTGCAGTACAGGGGCGAAGTCGGCTTTTAATTTTGAAAAATTATATAAGACAAAAAAGTTTTGAAATTGGAATAACAGAACCTCCCATTAATAGTGTCAACAGGCAGGTGACAACAAGGATCTCCACGGACGCATGCGCACGTACGGCGTTTTCTAAAACTGCTTGCTATGCGCGTCCGGCGCTACGCTGGCGGAATTACAATCCGGCGGCTATAACTCCTGGCCTGAAGACATACGGAATCGACAAGTAGGCACGGTGTTTGGCTGCGAAGGTCGATTAGGAACTTCTATTCGTGTGTGAGTAGCTAACACCTTTGTCAGAGAATAGGCATGACGAAAGGAAAAATATTTTTGGTTCACCGGTAAGTTAGTAAAAAAATATTGAACACGTATTTTTTCTTTTCTTTGAGAAACCAAAAATGACAAAGATACATCGCATATAAACTTCGCGTGACGTTACGGCTGGGTACGATTTTTACTTAAGTGTGACGTCGCAAGTATCCAATCCGGAACTTTAAAGCTTCGTATTTTTGTGAATATTAACTTTTTTGGTAAACTGAAAAATACGGGTCCATTATTTTTAGATAATCTTAAAGACGGACTAATTACAATCATACTTTTCGGATCCTGTAGTCACCCCTATTAATATAAGTATTACATACAGAACGGAATCTCCTAAGGTCCTGCGCAACATGCGTCCCCGTTCTCCGTCCTCGCACCTCTCCCCCGCTCAGCAACGTCCACAAGTCGAGAACGAGGGAGACATGGTATAATAAAATAAGGTATTCTCTTCCCGTGACAGCTGATGACGTAGGTGGAACTTGACTACGTCATCAGTTTGATATGTTGCCACTGTGTAAAATTGAATTACCCGAGCGTAATGCATTTTTGAACTTTATATACCAATTTCGAATTAATAATCCATTATATCAATTTATTAAATATTGAATTGATGAATCACGTGAGAATCGCGAGATACTAAATAGCTAAGTTACTTAATATTTTATTTAATATTCATGAACTAATTGAGAAAGTCCTTAAATTTACTGAAAAGAACAAACAGTGGCAACACTTTGTGACGTAGTCAAGTTCCATCTCGGCAAGAGAATACCTGTTTTATTATACCATGGAGGGAGAGGTGCGAGGACGGGGAACGGGGACGCATTTTGCGCGGGACCTTAGGTGATTCCGTTCTGTATGTAATACTTATATTAATTCTGTCCTGTTGTTATAATTTTACATAACTAATGACTAGTCATGCATGTCGTCTATAGAAATATCGTTTATGATTCGTAATTAACTAATTATGTTAAGCCCAATAGCTTTGTTAATTATTATTATAGTTAATAAGAGTTGCAAATGTGTTATATTGTAAGTATTTAATTAAGACATAAAAATAATACTTATGACAAAGCTCCTCCGTCGAATGGCGACCAATATTGTGAAAATGAGTTTCTTTTGGAATTTTTCCTCAGCAGTGGTCGTGCGAAGCGCTAGTACCAGTAGTTTTTCTTTCAAAAGTAAATTAAATTTTATTATACACAATACTTAAAGTGCGTAGTGTAAATTATACTTATTGAGCTCTAAAATTGCCTGTAAGGGTCTTATTACTGTATAAACATTTGGATTTTGCAGGAACGGAAAATCTAAGATTATAGCAAGATTTAACACAAAACTAAAAATATAAAAAAAAATATCCCCAGAATATCAAATGTAGAAACTTACTAGTTAGGTAACTAGCTACAGTATCTACTTATGAAACAAGTGTTCTCATTTAAAGTAAATTTTTAAAAACTTGTAAAATTTTGCGAATATATTTCTGTGCAGTGAAGATATTTTGTATTGTAAAATTTATATAATTACAAATAAAAATAGCAAAATTATATTCATGAATTTTTTTTAGCTGTTTAGGTCCCATAGTTCGGCAAAAGTCTTCCCTCTTTTCATTCATGTATAGTAAGTAAAAATCACATAAGAACTTATAAAAAAACCCTCGATTACTAAGATTCTCCAACTTATTTCCAAATTCACAACAAAGAATAGACTATTCGCTATTTCCTAAGTCAAATCAGGTACTTTATATTAAACGTCAAAACAAACATTTTCTAAGTGCCCATATGAAATACAGGATAATGACATCATCGTTTCTTGGAGTCAAACAGTGCTCTTGATATCAGTTTTTCCGATCGCGTTGAAAATAGATGACATTGTGACGTTTTATTTTCCAACTAGAGGCAGCGCGCGGCTTCGCCCGCGTTAACCACACGTGTGGTGAAGTGAAGTCGGGGGCGTGATGCAATATAGCCTATAGCCTTCCTCGATAAACGACCTATCTAATACCGAAAGAATTTATCAAATCGGACCAGTGGTTCCTGAGATTAGCGCGTTCAAACAAACAAACAAACAAACAAACAAACTCTTCAGCTTTATATATAGTGCCAAAAAAATATTTTTGACCTAGAAAAATGCCCAATTCACACCCAAAACGCTCATTAACATAGAATGGAAACATGATCCACACCTGGTAGTGAATGAAGCTTATCTCAAACACGATCTTGAAGGTTTCCAAGAAGTAGGAGCCCCCAGCGATAGCTCGTCATCGATGGAGACAATGGCAGATGATATCTCTAACGGGATGGTTGACGTGACACTGACGGGATCTAAGTAAGGGGGCTCATTTCTTATGTTAGAATTGATGGGCAGATTGAATAATGAGCTTGTCCTTGTATATCTACTAAGTTAGACCGCCAGGTCTAACGGATTTTTTGTTTTAACCTATATTAGCATACATAATTTGATTGACATTAAAAATTTTCAATTTCAAGACTACTCTGAAAAGTGCTGTTGCGAAAATGAAAAAGTGAAAAGTGACGGCGAACGGTCATAATATGTCTACTTAAACTAGTGGGTCTGTGAGCTGAAGATCCCGCGAGTCACCTCAAGCCGTTGCAGTATATCGGATCAAAAAGTTGTTTATACAAAAAAGTTGCGTCCTAATAAGGTTAACAAAATAGTTTTGTGACATTTTAGTTTTTTTCGAAATGACTGGAATATTATTTTAAAAGGTTTAATCCTTATATTCCAACCATTTTAAAAATTCAACAAACTACTAGGTTGCACTCTGGGAGTGCCGGCAGAAGTGAAAACTTGAATATTAACGTTGTGCATTTTTGATATTTTGGAATGGTTAGGGAATAATTTTGCACGAATTGCTTTAATTATCAGTATAAAATATTTCAAATCTTTTCTGAACCACAGTCTGTCACAAATGTCACAAGCATGACCAAATTCATTTTCAACAAAATCATTTTCAAATACTCAGCAGTATGGCCACTACACAGACGGTCGAGCCATCAGCTGTCACCATCCATGGATGCGCGTAGCACGCTGTAACATAAACACACACGAACATTCGCGCAAGCACCCTGCGCCGTCTTACGAATTTTCGATCAGGCCACGTGTCCTGACGCGAGTTTATAATTTTTTACCCATTCCAAAAAAAGTGCACAACGCCGCTAAAGAAGTTTTCACTTCAAAAATCTATACATTTTTCGAACCATCTTACAAAATACCCCCGCTCGTCCTTTAAATGCATATGTGCTTATTTTTGTTAATCCTTCTGATTGCCCGCGATACAGATTTGTGCCTAGTGCGGGAATCATTGTTAATCATACAGTGTATTAAGTTTCTCGTTCAATAAATGCTTTTGTATTTTTTGTATTTTTAAAATGTCACAAGAATCGAATGAGAAATACGACCTGTATGTGTGAGAACAGCTGGACAGACAAACCGACGGACAGCGGGACAAAAACATTTTTAGCCAATCTGGAAACTGAGCCGCTTCGCTCGTTTCGCTCGCTGGGTCAATGAGGCGGTACTGCAGTGAGCAGCACGAACATTAGAGACGCCTAACGTTATCGCAGGACGCACGAGTTTGATCTACGCTCGCTATGGGAACGGTAACTTAGTCTATAGTCTGCGAACTGACAGAAATGTATACTTGATTTTACCTTTCTATAGTTAAATTAAAATTCCTTCCTTGCTGGTCTTGGATAAAAGAAACTTGGTGCAAATTACTAACATTTAGACGAATATGTATACTTTTGACTGAAGTGACCACGTTTTCCGTGCAAAACGTGGAAGTAAATCGAGGAAATGGGTGAAAATACGAATCATGGTAATAGGCGTTGCAGCTTGGAAGCTAACGCTATTTTGATTCGTTTTTCCACCTTCTCACCTTTGTGAGTCAAGTTGCCTTTGTGTTTGCTTGGGCTCTGTCTGCGAGCTGCAAGACCCAAATTGCTTTATCTGTCCCTAAGGAATAAGACTTGATAGTGTGTGTATTATGGGTGCAATCACTGACCTCCATATATACAAGTACGCTGGACCTATGATACCCTAAGAAATGACAGCTCTTTATTGTGCCTATTTGAAGCGCCCCCAATGCGTGGGAAGAGAACTAAATCTGACGTAACTAATTCGGAAATGAATTTTATCTATGTCATTGTCCCATCTGTAATATTAGTTCCGTTCCCACCCACTGCTACGAATGCCTACGATCAGCGCCAAAATGGCGAAAATCAAATCGGCTCACTATGGCCCGGCTAATCATAGGTCCAGCGTACTTGTATATATGGAGGTCAGTGGGTGCAATGCAGATCCAGGCCATGATTTTTCAACGTTATTTTTTCAACTGCTAAGCCATCAGGCTCCTTAATCATCTCCTAGCTCCTAGTCTACGCAGCTCGTCACGTCACCGCAAGCGACCGGCGCCATGCGCCTGCGCAGCCTGCGCTAAACACATGCAAATTGTAATTTTATTTGTTTTTTTATACGTCCGCATATCACGTACGTACGAATAGTCCGCTTTGTGTCGCCCGACTCTTGTTAAGGACGTGTAAGTTGATGTTTTTTGTTTTGGTTACATTTGGCACATTTGAAAGGAAAGTTATGATCGCAGTAGTAGCTAACAACCCATGTATATTGGGCATTATTACTTTTTTCAAAGATAATATAGTTAATTACGAACGTAACAGATACCGCCATAGAAGCAATTGGAGGGCCCGTAAGTAGGCAAAACTGTTAGTTGCGGGTAGGCACACAGAAATGGCAGCACACACGAATAGCAAAAAGTGACAAAGTGTTGAATATGCTTTAAAAATATTTGTTGCATTTAATTAAAGTACTTTATTGAAATAATAGTAATAAAAGATTTTAATGTCTTCAATTATTACCTATAGCGCCATCTAGTGACAAGAAAGAGAAATAATATTTATTATAAGGCGATGGGTAGGCTAGGCATGCTTTCGTGAAGTGTATGAAGTTACCATCGTACAAAAGTTAAGTGTCCTAGCAAATTCGGAAGCCCTCATTTGCTTAAAAACAGTGGCACTCCGGATGTGCCGACAGAAGTGAAAACTTGGTGTGGGTCGGGTGTCGCGAGTTCAATGGTTTTTTGCCATCTCAAGAACTGCTTTCCGTGCATGTCGAACGCGCCTAAAGAAGTTTTCATACACGTAATCGCAAGGTTTAATACGTTTAAATGTTTGGCTTAAGTTTCAGTATTATGGTTCGCTCCCCGCAATATGCAAAAGCGCATTACCCTTTTGCTCTCCGATTATTTTCTAGTCAGAAAACAATGCAGAAGATTATCCCTCGAATATTATTTGCTATGAACCAACTTGATATGTATCGTACGTTACAATAGGCGGTGGCTTCTGCTTAACCGACTCGGGCCATCTGGTCGCAATAAACGAGAAAATCGGTTTAGGAAATTAGGTAGTCTTCCAACGTTTATTGAATGAATTTTAAGATTTATATAAACAAGTCTGTTATCATGCTGGTCTGGCAAAAAAGAAAAAGCGGTAAATGTAGGTACTAGTTGCTTTTTTTCCTCTGCGCAGAGGTAACAGCATTTGACATCAGAAGTAATACAATCCCTTGCAGCGTTGAAGAATTTGGCTTCATGTTTTTACTTAAATCTTTGGCCCAGTGGTCATCATGCCAGGCAGTTACACCGGAGGTTCCGGGTTCGATCCCCGGTCAGGTCAAAATGGAAAATGATCTTTTTCAGATTGTCCTGGGTCTTGGATGTTCGTATTTGTATATCTATATACGTATTTGTAATAAAATATTGTATCGTTGAGTTAGTATTCTAAAACACAAGCCTCGAACTTACTTTGCGTGTGATTTATCTGTATATTTATATTTATAAAGTGATGCCGTGAAAATTGTAAGCAGGTGCGCTTTTACTACAGAAACATAATCGTAGGTACTAACAAAAAAATATAGGTATTTTTTACCCGGAAGAAATGTCAGGTTCCTGTAGGATTGACAAACAATAATCTACAGGACTTCACATGGGCATTGCGACGAGCATTTTATGTTTTACGGCTCTTAGTAGACAGAGCTCAGGGCCGCAAGAACCAATTTGAATAACTAGCTGGCAACCCATCACTATTTTCATCATCTATTATCAATGATTCGAAATTTCTTTAATTCTCTCTATCGGCTTCTAAATAAGTTCTGCGCGGGTAGAGAAGCAGCTGGTACATTCTAAGTCTTTTCTTTTCTCCAAGACCTCAACTTATAAGCTTGGTGTTTCTTATTTGGTGTTGGTGTGTGTGCAAAAGTGGTTTTTCCATTTTTAGGATTCCGTATTAAACAAACAACCCTTATAGTTTCGCCATGTCTGTCTGTTGACCTGGCCGCGCTAGTTAGTTCTCTATGTAGCTGTAATTAGGCATGGCTATGTAAATTACTCATGACAAAAAGAGGTAAAATAAGATTTTGAAAAAGAAAATGGTATCTCCCATATGTACATGTAAAGTGATAGTAATTTGTCTTCTTGATTAATCCATCGTGTGGGGTATCGCTGAATAGGTCTTCCAAAAATATTGTAAGATTGGGAACAACATTTTCGATTAAGGGATAACGTTTTTAATATTACTATATTATATTTTAGTATGTAGTTAATATTTTGCAATTTTTTGTTAAAGTCAAGTGTTTCTCCCCTCCATATGCTATACTACTACGTCCTCACTAGATGGTTGTATATGAACACGTAAAACATCAAAGCAGTAGTATATTTAACGTTGTAAGTGTAAAGGAAATCTATTGGAACTAAGAAGGGTTGACAAATCAAAAAAGTTATAGGCGACCAATTTACAAAATGTACTCGAAAAATTGAAATTTCATACAAATTCAATACAAAATTGGTTTTTAGACGGTTTAAGTCACGTTAACTCAAAATCGTCATATGTAACTACAGAACCCTACACTGCGCGTCGTCCGACACGCACTTGGCCGGTTATTTTATTTTTAATATGGTGGCTATTTCATCGGCGGCGGCAGAACCTCGCCCGCGGCCATGCTCGTACAAGTTATTGCGAAAATAATACATGGTGTGCCACTTCTGTTTTTTTTTAAAACCTGTCTTGGAAGACAACAGACAATCTGCCTTATCAGTGAGCGATCAAACCTAAATTATCTACGGATATAATGATACATACATACATACATACTATCACGTCTTTATCCCTAATGGGCAGATAGAGCATTTTGGGTCTTGCGGCTCTATGCAATGCCCAGGGCCGCAAGACCCAAAAGCCACTTTTAGCGTCATGGGCGAGAAGATTGAAAAGCAATCAATACAGTGATGGGTTGCTAGCCGCAACGCTTGTTAACATGATTCGCATTTTTGCCCTTAATTGCAGATAAATTTAAGAAAATAAATTGTTACCTAGTTTCCTGCTGGTCTAGGAGATCAGAAAAAAACATAGAATATACCATCTGATTCTCTTGCCGTGAATATTGTAAGAGACTTTTCTATGTCAGCTCAAAAACGAAGAAGTTATTGGCTATCAAACAAAAAATATATGCGAGCTGAGAGACTTCTTTTTGTCTATCGCTATGTAAGTACTTACAGTCAGCCTATTTTAGAAGTAGTACCATAACCATTAACAATGTCTATGCACTATAAAACAAATGTCATAATGTACCAATGGAGAAGTCGCATTTCAATAAGATAATACACCGATCAAACAGCTTAGCAAACGCTAAGAAAAACAAAATTTCCATACCGCCATAAATATACTACAAGTATGGAAGCTAGTATGTGATAGTAAGTATGTACATATATCTAGAAAGAAATACTATATTGTTCTGTGCATAATACTTCAGTGTTTTGAGCTTTTATTCGCACTTATGCTTATGCAGGTACAACACAATACAATATAGAAAACTTTTTTGCATCAAAAGACAATGTCAAATTTGAAACACTTATTAAATAACAACATGTAATGGGGTACAAGAGGCGGTCTTATTGCCGAAGCAATCTCTTACAGGCAACCTAAAAGAGAAGGAATGCGAAATATATAATAAGATAACAGATGGCACAGTTCGATTTTTATGTACTACATAAATATATAAATACAATAACCACTTGATATACTAAATATACATAATATAATAGCATAAAAGATAACTAGATACATAAATTACATTGGGGCCCCGGTGCTAGGGGTCTCCTTAAAGAGATCTCTCCAAGACTGATCTGCGCCGCTGGTGACAAGAGGGCTGGCTGTTTTTTCGCACAACGAATCAGTATTGCGATCCAACGTGGAAATGCGGCCAGCGTTCTTGGCACTATGCCACATGGGCAAGATTTTTTAGACTAAATTAGTAGTTAACTTTTTTCTGTATGTATATTTGTAAATATGTATTTTTTTATCCTTCTTATTTCCATAAATAAATTATGGACAACCAATTAAACGATACATAAAGTTCCGGTAATATTTAGGTCTTGTCGTGTATAACGGCACAGTAGCAGAATTGCTCAACAGCCCTTTTCTCTTCCACAGGTCTCGTAAGAGGCAACTATGGGACTTTAAGGAACCTAAAAGAGCGTTTTCTGTTAACTAAACCCATTTACCTTTACTTTAACCTCATCTAGGTTCTTATTGGTCTTATTTTTCCTATAAGAAATCATTTAATACATGAGAGATGTGGGATGACAAAAAGTGACAAAAATTTAGAAAGGAAGGTTATGTATGTTGTGTAATGGTTTGGACATGTTGAGAGGATGGATGAAAGAAGACTAACCAATGAAATTTATCGTGCGGATGAGGATGGGGACCCAAACGGGGACTTCGACGAACATTCTGCGACCAAATAGCAGATGTTCTGAAGAAAAGTGATGTAAGGAGTACCCATAACCGGAGAGCACGCATGAAAAGAGTAATAAGTGTTAACAAAGCAAAAGAGGTTTGCAAGGAAAGTAGCACGTGGAGATCCATAGTTTTTCCTTTTTTTATTACTGTACTTTAAGCCATACTTAGGCGATTAACACACTGCACCGCTGCCCGCTGCGTAGTCCGGGGCAATGTGAGAATCGCCTAAAGTGGAAATGAGCGGGCCGTATCAGTCATAAAGAGGATGGAAGATGGAGCCGAAAAACAATAGACCGGCGATCATGGATGGGGCGCAGAATCAAAAATAAATCGACGGGAATGGCGTGCAATAGGCAATAGAGAACGCCTATGTAGTATCTACAGTGTATAGATTAGGTTGTAAAAGAAACTGTACACTGATTTGTGTACCAAGTTTCAATGTTGCAGTTACTTTGTACAGGAATTTCGATCTGCAATTTTTCATCAGGCAACACAGGGCCGGCTGCAGGGACGGGGCGGACACGACAGGCGGTAATCGGCGGTTCATTACGCCGGCTTGTCGCGGTAAATTGGCCGCTGCTACCCGTCTTACCCGCACTATGATTTAGGAATATTAAACCCGGCCTACGCGAGTAATTGCGACCAGACGCTGCAGCCGTTTTAGGAAATTGGCAGCGGAGTTTAGGATATCGGTGGACCTTTTTTGGCTTTAACCACCTGTGTCGACCATATTGATTGGTGTGTTAGGTATAGTGAAGGTGATTTTTGTTAATCGAGCAACAAAATCTTATTTTACGTAAAGACGTAAAATTCTAAAGGTATGCACCTCGGGCAATGGTGAAAAATACCTTAGATCTATATATAGCACACTCGCCCTCGGATCAGGTGGCCAATTCATGTGATCTTTATCTCGGTACTTATAACTTTGTTGTAGATAAAAGAAAATAGCTATTATTATTTAAAAAATAATAATGACTACACTATCGACCTTAATTTCTCTATCACTGCGAGAAAAACAATGAAATTGAGATTCTTCTTTCACCAACAAGAATCTTCAAACGCTTAAAAACTGACTAACATTAATATGGCATACGAGACATGCTTAGAAACATTCCCATTTTTTGCGCCGAATGAAAGCGACCAAATAAAATTGATTAAGGCCGTATAATTTTGCTTATCAAATCATTGAGCCCATCAACCTACCGGAGTGAATGAACATTGTTGTTTTATAATGAGTGTATTAGGATAAAAGAAAAACGACGCGTCCCGAATTCCGAATCGAGCGAGTCGATTTATTCGAGCGAGGCGAGCCGGGAGCCACAACAACTATTGATTGAACTCCACCCACTAATTATACTCTTATGAAATAAACTCAGCATTTAACTTCTTGTCTTAAAGTTAAAACGTTTTAAATCCTCGAGTAACACATTACATTTTCGACCCTAAGTCCGTAGCTGTAGGTTGAAATTTAAAGAGCTAGGTGGATTATTTTGATGAACTAAACGGGATAATACGGTAGCCGGCGAGCTGGCGGAATGCAAGCAGAATGTGATCGCCGTTAATAAGTTCTATCTTAAGTAATGCTGGGACAAGCTACATTTTATGCGGTTGAGACGTCGATATATCGAGGACTACGCAATTGCGTGTAACATAATCCTTTAGCTCTTGTCATTCCTTACATTCAGGTGTAAGGTTGTTAGGAATCCGAACCGTGCGTTGGTTATTGCCTTAAAACCAACAACGTTTTATGTTGAAATATTTCTAATTTCGAACTTCCAAAAAGGAGGAGATCAATTGGATTGTATGTTTTTTATTTGAAAGCACATATTTCTTCCCGTATTAATTTGGTATCGAAGAGATGGAAAAAGGAATAGAGTCAGACAAATCACAAGATGGGAAGACGACCTCAGGCTAACTGCTGGTCCTAAATGGAGGAGAGTAACGAGAGACAGAGCTCAGTGGAAATCACTATAGAAGGCCAAGACCATGAGACACACTAAAATTAGAGACATTATAAAAGAGATAAAACACTTAAAACTAAAACTTCAGAATAAAAAAAATCAAAAGTCATGTAATTATTTATCTCTGGATATTTGTATCACTAGATATTGTCTTTTTTTTTCGTTTAACAGCTGTCCACGTTAGATAACTTACACGCAGCTAAGTTCATTGCCGCTTTCTAAGCTCAAGTGCAAAAGAAGCGGCAACAAACTGCACTGCAGCATTTCCTCTACAAATTAGTGATATAATAAATGGCTATATAGTAAATGGCTACATATGATGTAGAACTTTGGAGATATGGATGAAACTACTCAACATCCTATAGCATTTCGATGATTGTTACATGATGTCTTCACCAAATGTTAACTAAAACTGATTCTTTATCATTTATTTTATTAATAAGAAACTCATTTAAAAACAGGTGAAGTTGCATAAGAAGCTTTGAAGTCGCTTGTTTTTTTAGTAAAAAATCTTAGTAAGTAAATGGTGAGCGATATTTAGAGACCTTAAGACGATAACACTTTTTGACCCTCGACAAAAAAGGGGTGTTATAAGTTAGGAGACTCTGTGTGTCTGTCTGTGGCATCATAGCGCCTAAATGAATGTGCCCAATTTATAACTGTTTTAAAAAAACTGACTTAATCAAGATGGTTTGACTTATCTATGTTTGAATGAAATCGGCTCAGCGGTTCAAAAGTTATTGGGGGCGAACGCTTAAAAGTCGGGGTTTTTTTTGGCAAATAAACTTTTAATGTAATAAGTGTAAGTGTTAATCTAAAATCGCCGGAGGTCTTCAGACGACATTGCTAAATCGACAATCATTAATCACCAAGCTGTAAGACCGATATTAATGCTTCAATATGTTCTACATTAATTCTCCCATCTGATAACAGACTTCTTTCAGACGCAAAAAGAGGAGTGTTTTGACGTAAACAGGGGTGTTAGGTATCTATAGGTCTTTCTAACTCTAGTTCAAACAAGTACTTTTATCATTGTTTACTATGATTGTTGATTACATAATAAATGTTAATTTTGTTTTGTTTTAAAATTTTGACGACATTAATAATTTGTTTACAATTTTTAAAGTCAATATAAAGTTATCTTAGCTCTCTTACTGATAAGCGACAGTTTGCTTTTTTGTGACTAACAAATACTTGAAAGACCTAAGTTTTTTCCAGTTATGGGATTAAAAACCAAACTAGTAAACTGATTTTGATAAAATTGCTATTGGAACAGTCTGAAATTTAAATTATTTTCTATTTTTTGAAATCGGTTTATATGTGAGGAAGTTCTTAGGTTACAAACATAAAAAATACAGATGTATTGATAACCTCCTTTCGGCAGCCTCTTCCATCTTCACCGATTTTGTCTCTTTATTTGCAAAAGCGCTTGTAATGCACACTTCCGACCAATCTATACCAAAGTTGCCGTTGTATGTACAAGTACACGCAACGCCAGTTTGTCCAAGTAATCAGAGAATTCGCTACTTTCCAACAAGTCACATGAGATACTTTTTTCTAAACGTCAACACAAACATTTTCTATGGGATTTGTTTGAAATATAGACTAATGACGTCACAGTTTCTTGGAGGCAAATAGCGTTCGTAATTCTGCAATAATAATCTAAAATCGTATTAAAAATGGATATGATCATGACAAGTGATATTATTTTGTGATGTTTTATTTTCTTAACCTGTCATCTTCAACCCGTCTGGTCAGCGAGAAGAGTGTAGGCCAAATCCTCTGGCTGCTCTGGCCAAATATGGCTCTAGTAGTACAGAGAGGGTCGAGCTCCTGCAGTGGAGACTAAAAAGACCTAATGATAATGATGATGATTTTCTTAACAGTACCAAATAATTCATATTTTAACCAGGAAAGTACCAAGGGCTCAGAACTTCCAAGGCTTTAGAGGTAGTCTAGACAGGTTGTGACAGGAACTGCATTTTTCCTAGACTGCACTGTAATTGCAGGGCGTCTGTCGCCGCGGCCCCTCCCCCCGCTGGAATGTCGTCGCCGCCATTATGCTCACGACACCCGGACGCGTATTTTAAAAACCTGTACCGTTTTTTGACATTGGAAGTGTCTTTGCTTTAAATTTGCTCCAGTGTAGGCTCTGATTTCACGAAAAAGTGCGATCCTCTTTTATCTTGGAGAGTTGTGAAGATATTATATTCAAAAAAGCTCAAAAGACGCGTATTTACAAGTGCTGTAAGGTGCAAAAGGAATTATTCGAAAAGATAAAAGAGAAAAAAATAATGGTTGAGATTGTGTAAATTTCTTTTTTTATTCTGAAGTTTTAATTTTTGGCACTCGATATTTAGAAATGAAGAATGACATCAAAAATTTGAGAAAAAATCCTCTGGACAATTTAGACAGCTACAATTTGAGCCTCAAATAAAGATAATCGGGTTAAGGGTAGCCAAACCTTTTTGAAAAAAGTCTAAAAGCCAGAACGATTACAGTTTGTTTGTTCCCAGGCGTAATGTTGAACATATTTCTTATAAATCTAATAAAATAACATTCAGCTTTGTAGTTTTATTTTGTAACCTTTTCTTTATTGCGACCTTCTCGTCGCTCAGCGACAGTATTTTTTCGAATTCACGAAATCTGTAAATAATAAAATATATAAAATTTTACAACTATTTATTTATGTGTTACACATTATTTCTAAAAGTTCTAAACTCTTTATTCTGACATCTAAAATATCATTTAAATAATTTGAGAAATAAAAAAAGAAAATGGTAATGCAATGCCCATTTGTACAAAAGACAGCACGCGTTGTACGACTCTACATATCGCAATTATGCCATTTTGGTAACGATTCGAAAGTTCCTCTAATTGCATAGGTTTTGTAGTCAAAACAAAGGAGACCAACGATTCAAAGTCTATGCTATTTCGGTACCATCTTACCGTACCGAAATAGACGAGGCGTTGGCAAATTTTTACAACAAAAGCTTATGGTTTTGTAAATACGCCTCTCGGACCGGAGACGAGCCGAAGGGACATTATGACACAAAAGGCTTACTTTACGTCATACTCTCTAATACATATCTAAGTTGATAAATATCCAGGCCTTTTCTATAAATAAAAGTAGAATCGACGCTAGTTATGCGGTCTACTCCACACGGTAATTTTTCATTGGTTTTGGAGCCGAAGGCCACTTCATGGGGATCGTTAGTAAGACATAATTAGCTAGTCAAAATCGGACGGACGGACAAACAAACAGGATAGTTTTGGTAATAGGTTCCCGTAGGCATCCTTATGATATGGAACAAAAAGCACTAAAAGGAATCAAAATAGTGACAGGTTGTTAGCCTTATCGTCTGTTGGATTACATTGCCAAACTTCCTTAAAATGTCTACCCATTCCACCGGCTTTTACGACCTGTTCGTGAAGAGAAGCAGCTGATACCTTTGTTTTTTCTTGCAGACCAGCATGGAACATGTAAGCATAAAAATATCGAGGTGTACGTGTTTAGTTCCGAGGTTACGGAGAATCAATTAGATGTGGGCGGGAGAGCTTGCAAGCCCTGCAGCCATGTTGGAGTTGCTGAAAATATGCCGAGAAACTAATAATAAAAAATAAAAATGATATAATAATAGTGATTTAAGTTTGTTGTTGTGTCAAAGTTAAACATCCATGATAAATTTAAAACATATTTTATTTTATTTATTAAGTTTCATATCGTTCCAATTCGTCGACATCTCTTCAGTTGAGAACTGAAGAGATGTCGACGAATTGTTATTATACAAACGTGTTTTTCTTATTTCATTGGGTTTCATAGTTTTATTGAATGACTGTTAGCTCGAAGCACCAGTCATACTATGAATTCTTTTTATTCAGGGTAGTATTATTACCCGAATAAAAAGAATTTAAATTTATTCATTATGAAAAGTCTATGGCTCTCAAATAAACATATAATAAGAGTGTGTCGCGAGCCGGTGCGGTGTACGGGCTGTTGTCACATTCGCCCTGATGAAGACCTCCGAATGAGGTCGAAACATGTCGGCAGTAGCTGACTCTATACGTGAGTCACCCGTGCACTAAATATTGAATAAATAATACTTTATAAAAATAGGAACTTACTCCCAGTCAACCATATGGAACTATTTAAGTGCAATTACTTACTATTAGTGTTTGGAAATACACATAGAAAATGTCTTCTTTTGAAATTAGTCTTGCTGGTATTTCTCCCGGGGCGCGCCAGTTTAACACCATATAAGTACTTGCGCAACACAGCTTATTTTCAATTTACGTGCGCGTCCGCAAGTCCGCGACCAATCGATGCGTTCCGATCGCCAGATATCCTCGCACCCAGTGCTGGGGCGAGTTCTAACTGTTCGAGCGACTGGGCCGAGTTACTGTCGAGTCAAAATATTTCCATATCACGTTAATTTGGTTTAGGCCGAGTTACTGGAAACTTCTTGTCACGTCAAAATAGTTCCATGTAACGTTAACGTGGTTGTCTATTGTAATAATATGGTCCTGCTATTAGAAGTATTGGTAACAATTTATAAAATTTGAAGAAAATTAAAAAAAAAGATTTGCTTTAGCAAATCGTTACTTACCATTTGATAAATCAGAACGTAATTTGGAACAAAAAGACATTAACTTAAGGATCGTTAACTGAAATGAAATGCTTATAAACTTAAAATGAAATAAATTAATGTTTTATACATATAGTAAACTCAATTTAAAATGACAATCGTATTATGCTTTCTAAATTCTGCTCATTTTAACATATTTTTGGTTCACTATGGCTTTTTACTAAAAATTTAGCTACAATTTGTACCACTCGCATTTCTACTCCACTCGGTCATTGTGAACTGTCCAGTACCACCAACGTCTGGTGTTATGCGACCAGTCACTACTCATGGAATTAATTTTACACTAAGATGTAAGTACTGATTATATTCTAAATGCCAACCAAAGTAGGGCAGTAGGACATGAATTATATATTTTATTTTTATGTTCATATATGTAGGTAAAATGCATATAAATATAAAACAATGACATTAAAATCTAAATTTAAAACTACATATAAATTATCTTTATAAAATTATAATCAAAACTGAATTTAAGACTTTTCTCTATTGATACATCTTGATATGTCGCAAATGTTATGTTCGTATGTATGTATGTATGTATTTATGTGTATAAGTAGGTATCTGCGCAATTATTATAAGTACTTATAAGTATATGAATTTGTATGTCTAAATACTATTCGATGTGTTATGGTTAAAATTATTATGCACTGCAACAAATTATCTGTTACCGATTGACTGGGAGACATTTTTATTGTGCAACAATAAAGTTTTATAAATAAAAATAAACCATTGAAAGATGAGGTAAGGAGTGCCCTTAACCGGAGAGAATCCATGAAAGGAGTAATGATCGAGAGTTGACGAAGCAAAAGAGGTTTGCAAGGCCAAGGAAAGAAATAAGTGGAGATCTATAGTCTCTGAGTCTTCTTCTTCTTATCGTGTGTGTTAGTGACTAACACTAGTGTCAGACGTTTTAAACCGCCTTAATTAAAGGCCTCTGACATGGTTTTAGGTATCGACCAATGTCAAAGACAGTGACCGGGACCGACGGCTTAACGTGCCCTCCGAAGCACGGATCATCTCACTTATCAGACAATCAGGTGATCAGCCTACAATGTCGAAGGCAGATTAGCAAACTATTATCCCGATTTTGGTTTCTCGTTTCTATATTAGGCTGACAATTTTGTTGAGGGTAGCTAACCGATGATAAATATGTGATTGTGTGTTTGAGAACAGACTTTTTTCACACTGTTACCTGTTGTAATACATATCTATATAGAAACAACTTGGCCATCTTCTACGCTGATCTGGGTGGAAAGGAAAAACTGAATGTACCAGCTGCCTCTCTTCCCGCGCAAGTTATAAAAACCGATCGAGCTAATAAGCGAAAATGCGAATCAAGTTAACTAGCGATGCGTCTAGCAACCCATCACTATTTTGATTCTTTTTGTCACCTTCTCGCCCACCACCTCGCTAAAAATGGCCTTTAAGACTTGCAGTCCGAAGCTCTATCTATATAGAGTCCCAAATTGATTTATCTGCCTCATTATGGATAATTACGTCATGGTGTTAGTATAAATTCTACTAATATTATAAATGCAAAAGTGAGTTTGTATATTTATTTGTTTGTTACCACTTCACGCTCCAACCACTAAAGCTACTTAGATAACATTTTATATGGATATAGTTTGATACCCAAGGAAGGACATAGGATAGTTTTTATCCCGAAATTCCCACGGGGAGCGAAGCCCGCGAGTACAGCTAGTGTATTTATAAATAAATTAATTATATAGTAACAAATTGACCAGACAACCAGTTGCTAGGTCATACAAAACATTCAAAACAGTAGTTACGTACGAGATATGAGTGAAATACAAATAGGGTCTATTTCCAGACGATTTATTTTTTATTGTATGTAAATCGGGCGAGGCCCTCGCAAGCTGCATTTTAAAAGCTCAGATTCGCGCTACAAAGCGCCTGGGAAGCTTTGGTATGACTAGATGATGACGATTGCATATTTTGACCGACTTCCACAAAAGGAGGTGATGTTAGGTCATGTTTCCGGCAGAGTAGAATAGGACCCCTCCAAGTCCTCCCGTGGATGTCGTAGAAGACTTAGGAAATACAAGCCAAACAAAGCTTATAAACATCAATGAGACCTCTCCGACCCGTCTGGCCGTGTAGAGTGTAGGCTGAATCCTCTGGCTGCTCTGGCCAAGTATGGCTCTGGTAGTACAGAGAGGGTCGTGCTCCTGCAGTGGAGACTAAGAAGACCTGATGATGATGAATGATATTAGATCATGTCATGTCAGGTTAGCAAACCTATGTCATAGCCATATAGCATAGGGCCACTCGTGTTGGGCCGCATTTGTTCTAGTTCAAAAAAAATATTGGTACTGTTTAGAAAATAAAAGGTCACAAAATATCCATTTTCAATGGGATTTTAGATTTATTATTACAAGAAAACTAATAGAATATTAACTGATATTAAGAGCACTATTTGACTCAAAGAAACTGTGACATTATTAGTTTATACTAGCTGGTACCCGCCACTTCGTCTGCGCTGTATCTTTATAAATTGTAGCCTAAGTGTTATTCTGATGTATAAGCTATATTATTGTAAAGTTTCATTAAAATCTATTCAATAGTTTTTACGTGAAAGAGTAACAAACATCCATCCATACTTACAAACTTTCGCGTTTATAATATTAGTAGGAAATCATACAAATTGTAGCCTAAGTGTTATTCTGATGTATAAGCTATATTATTGTAAAGTTTCATTAAAATCCATTCAATGGTTTTTACGTGAAAGAGTAACAAACATTCATCTATACTTACAAACTTTCGCGTTTATAATTTTAGTAGGAAATCATACAAATTCCATAGCAAATATTTGTTTTGACATTTAGAAAAGAGCATGTGATTTAAGTTGTTGTAAAGTAGCGAATTCCTATGAATGTTAGGGTTTTACAACATATCATACGTACATTATCACACCCGTTTCCCACATGGGTACTCTGAGACTACTACTAACTCCTCCGTAACTGCCTCCGTGGTGTAGTGGTTAGAGCGTTCGGCTCATACCCGGAGGTCGCGGGTTCGATTCCAGGCTGGGGCAACGACTTTGTGTTGTTGTCCTAGTTTGGTAGGACATTGTAGGCTGATCACCTGATTGTCTGATAAGTAAGATGATCCGTGCTTCGGAGGGCACGTTAAGCCTTCGGTCCCGGTCACTGTCTGTGACATTGATCGTTACCTAAAACCATGTCAGAGGCCTTTAAGCGGTTTAAAAACTCTGACACTAGTGTTAGTTACTAACACACACGACAAGAAGAAGAAGTTTGCTAACCCATCTCTTATAAGAAAGATTTCCCTTAGACAAAGAGAACAAGCGATTTTTAAATAAATTCTCTCGAAGGTGCGGGAGGTTTAATACCAACGAGCTGTTATGAATTTTGTCGCGTGATTACCAGGAGAGTACAATAGAGCACTCCAAAATATGTCAATGATTAATACGTATTTTTGATCACAAATAATATGTTGTAATTGTAATCCAACTAAAAAGTAAAGTTTTTGAAGTGAAAACTTCTTTAGTTGTGCACTGTTTTTGGAATGGGTAAAAAATGTTAAACTCGCGTCAGGACACGTGACCTGATCGAAAATTCGTAAGACAACGCAGGGCGCTTGCACGAATGTTCGTGTGTGTTTATGTTACAGCGTGCTACGCGCATCCATGGATGGTGACAGCTGATGGCTCGACCGTCTGTGTAGTGGCCATACTGCTGTGTATTTGAAAATGATTTTGTTGAAAATGAATTTGGTCATGCTTGTGACATTTGTGACAGACTGTGGTTCAGAAAAGATTTGAAATATTTATACTAATAATTAAAGCAATTCGTGCAAAATTATTCCCTAACCATTCCAAAATATCAAAAATGCACAACGTTAATATTCAAGTTTTCACTTCTGCCGGCACTCCCAGAGTGCAACCCGTCGTTTTTTTTCTTTATTTATCCCGAAGGTTGACTTGTAGAGCATTAAGTTCACATTAGGGGTACCCAAAGGGTAAAAACGGGACCCTAATACTGAGACTTCGCTGTCTGTCCGTCTGTCCGTCTGTCTGTCATCAGGCTGTATCTCAAGAACCGCGAAAGCTAGACAGTTGAAATTTTCACAAATTGTGTATTTTTATTGCTGCTATAACAACAAATACTCAAAACAAAATAAAATAAATATTTAAGGGGCTCCCATACAACAAACGCGATTCTTAGGCCCTTTTTTGCTCGATATCAATAATAGCAACAGGTAGGCACTTGAAATATTCACACATCACTCAGTTGTATCTTTATTTTAGTAATAAATAAAAAGATTAAAATAAAATAAATATTTAAGGGGGCTCCCATACAAAAAACTTGATTTGTATAGATAATGTTACGGAACCCTTCGTGCGCGAGTCCGACTCGCACTTGGCGGATTATTGTACGATGTTGTTATGATAAATTAAGTTTAAATTAATTTAAAAAAAAAACATCTATCAATGATGCAACCCGAAACCATCCGTGGTCACTACTCAAGTGCGAACTACGCCTGGCTGTCAAACCATTTAACTCCTTACGTAAAGAAATACTTGACCACTAACTGCAAGATGCAGCCCAACCCATCGTCAGATGGTCTTATTACCTCGTAAATAAATAAAAAAGCTAATAAGAATCCGATATAAGACACTTTACAGGGATATCACATTCCGGTGTCATTAAATTGACACCATTTTGATGATTTTAAAGCCTTTTTATTAGGCGTGAACGTTTTATCTGCCGTAAAAGTGTAATGTGAAGCTTTATGGTGAGAATTTACTTTCCAACATGATTTCGCAATTTCATTGACCTAATCAGATGTTCCATCAACAGTCCTGTCCCATGAATCTATGAGAAAAATCATCTGCGTGAATTAGAATAACGTGTTCATAGTTTTTGAACAGAAAAATGAAGAACGGTTTTGTGTTAAACAGTTGATGGTCAAGGTTATTTCGGTCTACAGTTGTGGGTTCGAATAACGTAGGTTATAAAACTGGTGGAGTACTGCAAACAGATCGTAGACTTTCTTAAAATATACGAGGTTAGAAGTACCCGTAATCGACGGGTATGCATGAAGAGAGCGATGAGAGTAGGTGAAGCTAGAGAGGTCTGTCAATATCATAGAAAATGGAGATACATTGTTTCTGCCTAGCGATGTGACAGGTACACTAATATGTGCACCTATAACTTGGTATCCAGACAATCCAGGACTAAGCATCCTGGCGCTGTGTACAAGGAACCTACCCCAAATAACAGGACAAGGCAAGTCATGGCAAAAGAAGATTTACTGAACAAGACTGAATCATAGGCACCTCAATATGACTTAAGCTTTTTCATCATCTATGTTCTAAACATTATCAGGAATCTTCGACATTATATCGAAGGCTGGCAACACTGGCATATAATAATAAACACGGTGCCGAAATATCATATTTATCCCAGCGGCGGCCAGCTGACTGCCATTTGCAAATTACAGCGAAACGATGCGCCCGCGCAACCCAAGATACACATCAGTAGGCGGTCGGTGAAATATGCTAACTTAACATTTTTAGTTTTTAGTGAAAAATACATGTGTCCGAAATAAAAATTTTACATTTTTGAAGTTTAAATCTAGGCCAATGTTGTGCAGGTTTTCAATACATTGATTTAGTATTTTTTTAGGTATTTATTTGGTGGTTGATTATGTGATGGAAGTATGGTCAAGTTATTTTTATCTCGACGTGCTTTTACCTCATACGTTATTCATGTTTTATAATTGCTGAAAATAACGAATTTAAAATAAAAAGCTAATTTTTTTAGTTAACTATCTAGGTTTAAGGTTTTGGTAAAAAAGTAATATTGGATTGAAAAATAGATAGAAAACGGCAAATGTAAACCTAGTTAGTAGCACCTCCAATATTACTTTTAAAAAAGTAATATTGAAGAGAAATTTGTGTCTTGCTTAAGAGTCTACTTTATACGAAAAAGAAAATACAGACATTTGTTTAGATAATGTATATGTAAAACTTGGCCTAGCACGAACCTCTTTGTTACGGCTAACGTTTCGAATAGGAGTTACATCCTTCTTTTTATAAACCAATATTTGTATAGTTAGTTTGCACATTTGTATAATGATTTCTAAATAATTTAGCAACCAATATTTGTATAGTTCGTTTGCACATTTGTATAGTTCCCAAATAATTAACTTTTAAAGTTACACCACTTCAGCTCAGACCGCGGGCGCATGCGCGTTGTTCTCGGTGATTAATTCGCGATATTTGGGCGTAGCGCAGGTATTATTACGAAAGCGGCGCTTGCGGCTACCAGGCTACTACCGAAAAAAGGCTATTATCAATGGAGACCTGTGCTTAGGAAGTTTTGAGAAACTTGAAAAAAATTGAGATAGGGATATTTGTCATCGCAATTTTTGTTTTGGGTATTTTCTTGGGTCAAAAATAAGTTATTTGGTAAGTAAGAAAATAAAATGACACAAAACAATGTCACTTGTCATGATCCATTTTCAATGTGATTTTAGATATATTACTGCAGAAAACTGATAGAGCGCTGTTTGACTCCAAGAAACTATGACGTATGAGCCCTTAGAAGTATGAATAGAGCAAACCACAAAATGGAACGTTTAATAACAATTTTGACGAAATGTCTTTATCATACAGTGGTAATATTATCGTTTATGTAGGACTGTAAAGGGTTGAAGGATTTTTTGTTCTTAATATCGGTTGGAATATGTAGTTCCACCACTCATCACTAGATGATGTCTTTATGGTGGTTTTTAAAGATGATTGTACATGAGTACAAAGTCAGAGATACATGTCGCGCCAAGTAACTCTCGCGCCTAACAGCCAGAGGTGCTATTTTTCAAACGCGGAGTCACTAAACGAACGGTTTTTTGGATGGAAAAACCATTAGTTGAGGTGACTCCGCGTTTCAAAACTGGCACTTCAGTGCCTAAAAGGCTTGGCCACCGACCTCCTTGCTGTTAATAAATGTTAGCGTTGCAATATTCAAAAAGTCCGTCGAGCCCTAAGACGTTAGAATAGAGCAAACCAGGAAACGGCACGTTAAACAACATTTGTGATGAAATTAAGTCTCCATCATATAGTGGTAAT
Organism: Acrobasis consociella; assembly: GCA_963555685.1. NCBI lineage: Eukaryota > Metazoa > Arthropoda > Insecta > Lepidoptera > Pyralidae > Acrobasis > Acrobasis consociella. Next base: position 1,310,771 of record OY743111.1, on the reverse strand, counting down.
ATTATCGTTGGTGTAAACCCGTAAGGGACGAAGGGTTTTTGGTTACTTGGCGAAGAAAAGTTACTTATTGAAGTAAAATTTTTTGAACAGAGCACTGAAGAACGGTTTTGTGTTAAACAGTTGATCGGCCAAGGTTATTTCGGTCTCCTATGTTGTGAGCTCGATATTCTTAGTCAGAACTAAGTGGGATACTTGGCTAGAAGAAAATAGATAATAAATTTCGATTAATTAAAAAAACAACGATTAAATGGCCTAAATGGAATTATGTTAATGTTAAAAAATATATTACTGTACTCCATTTGTTTAGGTATTTAAATAAATGTTAACAATCTTGACATGTCTTTTTATTGAAATATACACTTTATAAATCAGTACCTCTGCAAATTACAAAGTAATTATGTAATTTATAATTTATAACATGATTACTTTGTAATTAGCAAAATTATTCATTTATGAAGTGTATATTTCAATAAAAAGACTTGTCAAGATTGTTAACATTTATTTAAATACCTAAACAAATGGAGTATAGGTAGTGTTGATACTAGGTACATTTTTGCAGTCTTTGTAGGTTTATTTGAACAAACATTCTACTTAGAACTACTGGAAGTGTAACTTGGTAGATTTTTATACAACTACCACTTATTAGTCAAGTAAGTCAAGTCAATTAAATAAGAATTCAGTTCTGCATGTCTATAAAATCCTATAAGAATAGCTTTGATTCTACTTCAGCACCCTTCTTGCTAATCTGGGATAAGAGATAGAACGTGAAACTTGAAAGCTGCTTCTCTTTCCGCAACAAAATGTAGTAGCTAATGCATAACTTTGACTCGTTGCAAATTGTGTGCTATTGATTTTTTATAAGCCTAGTGTCTCGTTGCTGGGCAAAGGCCTCCCCTCAATTTTTTTCCGTTAGCTATAATAGGTCCCATCGTTGGCAAAAACCTTTGTCGCGGTCTATCTGTCGCGGTCACTTGACGTGATCTGCCATAAGAAATAAATCAATAAAAAATATCGTAAGCGTTTTTATGAGCTGATTTCTCGTAGCTGTGTGGTGGAGCTTCAAAACCAAGGTTTTGTCGCTAGAAAGTGTTTGTGACCAACTATTTCAAATTCAAATTTGTGTCATAAAACGGCTTTAAGTTCTCACAATAGGTACCTATGTGATCCCTTGAACAAGTTGAAAGGGCTATTGATATGATTTTCCAATAAGACGAATGTACGAACACATAATAGGGAACATAAGTGGTCATGCGCGCGCATAATGTTATTTGATGATATATTTTTCCAATAATTTAAAATATTTATATTGCGAAAGCTTTGAATTTGTCTATAATTATTGTAATTGCTAAATTATATGGCGTTCCTTTATAATTAAGATCTATTTACGTTATAAATGAAGATCTATTTATAAGTACTTAATAGTTAGGTACTTGTAAAATAGCTTTTGATAAGTCAGTTATAAACATTTGAAATGTCTTATAAGACAGAGCAGTACTAATAAAATTTCCATATGAAATGTTCATGCATATACAGTACACTATAAAGTGTTTGTTCCTAGCGGGGCAGACAGAGCTTATGTAACTGCGTTGGACCAATAGTTACATTGCAATTTGACCAAAAAAAACGCTATTTTGTTGTTGTCAGGGTTCCGTAGCCAAAGGATGAAAACGGGACCTTATTACTAAGACTTCGCTTTCCGTCCATCCGTCTGTCACCAGGCTGTATCTCATGAACTGTGACAGCTAGACAGTTAAAATTTTCACACATAATGTATTTTTGTTGCTGCTATAACAATAAATACTAAAAACATAATAATAGTATTTTATGCAACAGTTGTATAAGAGGGTTCAAAATATGCGAGTGGCGCAGGTTACGATGCGAGCTTTAGCGAGCATCGTAAGAAGACGCCATCGAGCATTTTTTGACGTACTTATACAACGTTGCATACAATACTTTTTCTACGACCATATTTACTAAATAAAATACAAAAATAAACAAAGAAAAATATGAAAATGTATGACATAATTTATGTTTGGTAGATAATAGGCATCTATGGTAAACTTTATTTTTTTTAACGTCTTAACGTTTTAACGTCTCCCTAGTGAATATATCACGAATATATTAATTAAACGTTTTTCTTATGTTGGCAGTATGATAGATTCAAAGAAAAAAAAAGGTTCTAAGTCTATGGCTAGGAGTATCGTTTTGGCGAAATAACGATACAAGTGCTGTTATGGGGAATAGACTATAGACTTTCCTGAAGTCATAAATAATCAATGTTCTTATAATAGTGTTCGTGACTATGTAAAAGGCAGATAACAGTAGAGGAGTAGAAAAAATAAATAATTAAATACATCAAACGAGTTTTTTTATAGATAATGATATCCTTGGTGCGCGAGCCCGACTCGCACTTGGCCAGTTATTTTAAAACACCTAATTAAAAAACTTGGGTTTTTAATACAAATCTAACGATACTTGTCGCAATCCATCCGCCGTTTGGAAGATACGCGGTAATAAAGAAATTTACAAACTACAAGACACTCGCAAAACACATAACCCTTTTCGGCAAGCTGGTAAATAGTGATGAGTTGCTAACCGCATCGCCTTTTAATAGTATGTTCGTTCGTTTCGATAGTAAGGGACTAACAATAAACTAAGTGATTACATTCTAACTTGTCGGAAGGGTTCTCTCTCTGCGACCTAAGTAGTTAGGTAGGTAGGTACCTAGCTAGGGCACTGAGGCCTTGCTTGCTCCACACCAGCGGGCATCTAAAGTATCTATAGGTTTTTTAATATGTTTGTTTGTTTTAGCTCTTTGTTGCACCTTTAAATATAAACAAGTTACAAAACATGCATTAATAACAAAAATTATGTTTATATTGTGTACTACATTTTGCTTTTTATTGATATTTTATAAAACCCTAACATCATAATGAAATAAAGTTTTTTTAATAATATATATGTACTTTATTCAACTCAAATTAAACATATGACAATAAATAAAATACAGTATATAACTAATCTAAATACTTAATAACCTACCTACATTATAAGAAAACTATAAAACTAAACTAACTAACTAAAATATATCTAATTAAAAATAAAACATAATTTTAAGATTTAAATTTAATTATTTTTCAGTATAGTTTTAATTATATGAAATGCGTTTTGCAATCATAATGACTCAATATAAATCACTCTATATTACTAACATTACAGGTTTTCTGCGACGACCTCCGTGGCGTAATGGTCAACACGCTAGACCGTCAATCCGGAGGTACTAGGTTCGATCCCCAGCCAGGGCAAGTTGGAAAATGGCCTTTTTCAAATTGTCCTGGGTCTTGGATGTTTATCTATATATGTATTTGTTATAAAATATAGTATCGTTGAGTTAGTATCCCATAACACAAGTCTCAAACTTACTTTGGGGCTAGCTCAATCAGTGTAATTTGTCCCTATATATTTATTTATAATTATTTATTATCATCTTGATCATCAACGAACATGATGGCGTAGGATCATCGAAATATTTAGCTAATTATCAATCGTGGAAAGAGTAAGACCCGTTGTATTTGTTAATGTCAATCACTTCGAATGATGCTGCTCACATAATGAAATTGCGATTAAACTTGACTTTGTAAGCTCGTTTGATTTACAATTTTTTGTATTTAACGTTGTATCATGTTTGTGTTGTATTTATTGAATAAACCTACATACAAACATACGTAGATACGTACATATCTATATACATATAATAAAGCAGTAAAAAGTGTGACTGTAAATTAAATATATTTAAAAAAAAATTGGGGGCGATGGAGACAATAGTAACAGTAAGAATTAAAAAAAAATGTCTGTCTGTTTGTCTATTTGTCTATTTGTCTGTTTGTCTGTTTGTACACGCTAATCTCTGGAAATACTGAACGGATTCGAATGAAACTCTTTTTGTTATATAGCTGTTAATCCTGGGCAACACATAGGGTATAAATGATTTTGGAAAATGTAAAACCTGATGCAGAACTATGTAATGCTCCATCTAAACTATAACTTCGGTACTCCTTACATCACTTTTCAGAACAACTGCAATTCGTTCGCAGAACATTCGTCGAGGTCGACCCGGTCCGGTTCTCCCATTTACATAAATAAATAACAAATCTAAGTATTTTGAAAGAAAGAAAGAAAAATACTTGATTGTTGTACATTTATACAACGTAGAATGTCCCATATCCGCTAAAAATGGAACCACAATCTATACTATACCACTACAGTATATTGGAATTAATATAACAGTAAAATAACGAAAAAAAACTGCCATTTACATACTAAAGTGTGTAGCCACCCGGGCTATTTGTACCGGAATGTCAAATTTTTGTTTGGTTTTTTGACTGGTATTTTAAATCAAATCAAATTAAATCAAATCAAAACATCTTTATTGTGGAAACACAGGTTACAAAAGGATCTTAAAATATTTATACAAGTGCCACTGTGACCTGCCCTTGATGGACATACAATCTATATCTATACATATAATAAAAGAGTAAAAAAAGTGTGTCTGTACATTAAATATATTTCCAAAAAAAATTTTGGGGGCGATGGAGACATAGTAATAGAGTAAGAATTTAAAAAAAAAAGTTTGTCTGTTTGTCTGTTTGTCTGTTTGTCTGTATGTCTGTTTGTCTGTTTGTCTGTTTGTACACGCTAATCTCTGGAAATACTGGACGGATTCGAATGAAACTTTTTTTGTTATATAGCTATTAAGCCTGGGCAACATATAGGGTATAAATGATTTTGGAAAATGGGACGCCTGATGCAGAACCATAATGGTCCAGCTAAACTATAAGAGATATAAAAATGCCGCCTTAGTAAAAGTTGTTCAGCCTGATGAGCATTTTCTAGAGACATAAAGTCCACGCGAACGAAGTCGCGGGCTTCGGCTAGTAAATAATATAAGGTCAAATTTATAGGCAAAAAAATAATTATAAATCAAATGAATTATTACTATTATATTGATCTAGTTTAACCCGTGGTTTGACGTATTACGAGTTTATTATATTCCTTCCACGTTGTAGTTTTTATCCTCCCATGCTGGTCTGGGAGAAATAAAAAAAAAACTTAGAATGTACCAGCTGCTTCTCTTCCCACGCAGATCGTAAAAGCCGATCGAGGGAATGGGCAAAAATGCAAATCATGTTAACAGGCGATGCGGCTAGCAACCCATCACTGTATTGATTGCTTTTCCATCTTCTCGCCCACCATGACGCTAAAAGTGGCTTTTGGGTCTTGCGGCCCTGGGCTCTGCTAACCGCAAGACCCAAAATGCTCCGTCTGCCCCATTAGGGATAAAGACGTGATAGTATGTATGTATGTATTGTAGTTTTTAGTTTTTACTCCTTACTTATTGATAAAATTTTTGTAAAGTACCTTTTTTAGACGTTTTGCTTTTAGCAGTTGCTTATCAGAATCTCGAACCTGCACCCCGCAAGCAAGCCTAAGTAACAACCCTCTAGACAGGGTTGGCATGTTGCCGCCACCCGACGACAGATAGCGCTACTGGTAAGGATTCTATTTTTTATCCAAATTCTAAAGTACTTATTTCGATATTTATATTTAATTACTTTTATACGAATTTTAGCGCGGCTGACACATATTTTCTCCTTGGTTTAGGTTAATCGAGAGATGCCATATGGTTTTAGATGAGTTACTTGTAATTTTTTCCTGTGCAAATAAAGTTGAAATAAATAAATGTGCTTACTTGAAATCTTATGCAAAGAAGTAAAATAAATAAATAAATATGTACTAATCTTTAACGGAAGATATTATAAATGTTATGAAAAGCTGTTTATTTAGGTACTTACTTACTTACCTAAATATTTAATGAAACGTAAGAATCTTTGTCACTGTTAATATACTAGATATACATACAAACTTTAAAATGTAAGTAAATACCTACGTAAACATTAGCAATGTATTGATTTTTCTTAGTGAATAGAAATTAATAAGGATAAGTAATTTAAAAAATTTAAAATTTAAGCTAAGGTTTTTTTACATAAATAAAGACAATTTAAGTAATTGTAAATAATCTCGACCGTTAGGTTTTAAATGTTTTACTTTAAAACTAACGTTATATATTACTATGCAATACCAATTCAAAATTAAAAATAAATTTCAAAGTTTCCAACCTCATCCGCGAATAGTTCCACCACTCGACAACAGATGGCGCTAGCAGTGTCACCCGACTTCTAAATTTCGGCGCGCGGCGTAACTTGCATACGTATCAAAACGATAGTAAAAGTGGTGAAACGTATTTGATGAGAAGTATTTAATTATTCATATGAGGTTCATTTGGCAGCGATGGACGACGCAATTTTTTACGATAAAGTCAGTTAGAGAAGGTAAAGTTGAGTAGATATAGTAATTCGAAGAACAAATAAGTAATTTTTTTTTTAGTGTAATGTAGAATGTTTCGGGCAAAAAATTGATGAAATATGTTTAAATCTGAGGAAACGGTGATTTGATAACATTTAATTTATATAAAAAATAAAATTTAATTTATGTAAAAAATCAAACTATTCAATTTGATATATGTAAATTTAATTTAAATTTAATAATGAAATAAAAATAACATTACATATTTTCAAATGTAGGCATTTAATAACAAAACCTGAATCTATATACATAATTTTCAAGTCACTAAAAGTACTTATATCACATTCATTTGTCGCTTTAAAAAAACCTAAATACCTAACCTATGAATAATATTCTCAAATAACTAATCTTATAAAAATATATTATTATGTTTCAGCATTGTTTAACAATAATTAATTATTTACAGACAACTTACACAGATGGGTACGTACCTAAAGTAAGTTCAAGACTTAGGTATGTTATGGGATACTAACTCAACGATCATCATTATCATTAGTTCTTTTTGTCTCCACCGCAGGAGCACGACCCTCTCTGTACTACCAGAGCTCAACTTGGCCAGAGCGGCCAGAGGACTTGGCCCTCTCTTACACTCTTCACGCTGGCTAGACGGGTTGGAGAGGTCTCATTGATGTTTATAAGCTTTGTTTAGCTTGTATTACCTAAGTCGCCTTCTACGACATCCACGGGAGGACTTGGCGTGGCCCTATTCTACTCTGCCAAAAACCACACAACTCAACGATGCTATATTATAACAATATGGACAACAAACGTATCAAAAAGAGTCAAGCCGACCATTTAACATAACAAAGGCTATGACAAAAATAATAAGGCACATGAGACCATCCCCTTGTAAAAACTTATAATGTCATTCACAAATTAAAATAAGCAAGGTTAAACAGTTTAGAAGAGTTAGTTTAGCAAGTTTGACAATCTTTTTGTTATTTTAAAGACTTTTCTAGAAACGTCCTAGGTCTTTTTTTCCATATACTTATAAGCGCCATAATTTTAGGTCTTAATAGGGATACATGATTTTTTTGAGGTCCAGTGATTTGATCATTTAAAATAAATTATTTGAAAGGAAACGGAGATATCATTTAAAATTTTATCTTTAGTATGCCCTATATAACCTTTAAATAGAAACTATTTTATGAACAGTTTACAGTTTAAAGTGAGAACGTGAAGTCTTCTACGGACATTGACTTTTGGCATGTATCCCCTTAAGAACCCACCTACGTTTCCATTCTTACGTAATCCAGCTTTCATTTTGAAACGTCATGTCTGATTTTGGTAAAATTTTGTAATTTTAAAGAAATTATCTAATTTTAGCGATTCACGGTCACAATTACAGTTATTAGTACTACGGGACTTACCGCGATTTAAAGAAATTGCATAAATCTAGGAGTTTGGTTTTTCACATTTAAGATCTTGAAAGAAAATATATACCTTTGAAACGTCATCTCTGATTTCGGTAAAATTTTGTAATTTTTAAGAAATTGCATAGATCTAGGAGTTTAGTTTTTCACATTTAAGACCTAGAAAGAAAATATACCTACATTAGGTAGAAAGAGGTTTTAAATTGTTAACCCTCAACAAAAAGAGGGGTGTTATAAGTTTGATGCTAATGTTTGTTTGTGTGTCTGTCTATGTTATTGTAGCTCTCGAATGGACGGATCGATTTTGATGCGGTTTTTTTATGTGAAAGCAAGTTCCCTTGCGGTGGTTCTTAGCTACTTTTAACACTTTAAGCATGATTTATAGCAATCATTGTTTCTTTAACAATATATCGTTTCTTTAAAAATATATATACGGGCAAATCACACATTGAAATAGCTTCTAAGTAAGTTCTGTGTGTTAATATATAGGTAACAAATTAATACATACATACATACACACTATCACATCTTTATCCCTAATGGGGAAGACAGAGCATTTTGGGTCTTGCGGCTCTATGCAGAGCCCAGGGCCGCAAGACCCAAAAGCCACTTTTAGCGTCATGGTGGGCGAGAAGATGGAAAAGCAATCAATACAGTGATGGGTTGCTAGCCGCATCGCCTGTTAACATGATTCGCATTTTTGCCCATTCCCTCGAGCGGCTTTTACGATCTGCGCGGGAAGAGAAGCAGCTGGTACATTCTAAGTTTTTCATTTCTCCCAGACCAGCATGGGAGTATACAAATTAATATACTATTAGAAATCAATATTCTTACGAAAAGAAACCGTCTCAAAACTTTAACTATCGGTAGTAAGTATATATTTATTTATTAAATCTTTATTGACCATAATGGTACAAAAGGTGGACTTAATATAATATACTACATTTTATTTATTTAGAATCGTCTAAATAAATAAATCCTGTAGGTACTATAGGTATTCAACTTAGTAATTTTATGTAATTTATTGTCGAATAAATACAGGATTCGTAAAATTAAGTAATAATAATTTTATGCTAATAATAATAGTTAAATAATACCGTTTTAATTCACGATATATAAAAATATTTTCGAATAAAAATAATGCATACTTATAAACATTCTGAAAAACATATTAGGTACATATTGTTACAGATTTATATACCTAATCCGCAATATGTGTTATACGAGTATTCATAAAAGCAAGTTAAGGCGTCGTGTAACGCGAGCAATGCGGTAACGAAGGCCTGGGACTTTTTGCCGGCCTGTCGCGGAGCCTGTCGCCGGGACCTGTCGCTAATGGACGACACGACGGCCGGAAGCCGACTCAGCCGTCTAGCTCAAAAGACAATTTCCTATTGGATGTCGTTTATAAAATAGTACCTAATAAGTGAGCTTAATGTATATATTAAATTAGACGGAAAAGGATAAAATATTTTCGCGATTTGACATATTTATAATTGCATGTGTTTTTAGTAAACCAGTCGAGTCATGTTGTACGTTGTGTTGTGTGTGTGCCGTCGGCGGAGCGTTTCCCGTCAGGTGACGCCGAGCTCGGGCGAGCGCTCTACCGCGCAGAATTTTCCGAACAGGACGTGTGCGGGGCGTGAGAGGGGCGCGGAGAGCGCGCACGGGGCCCGCGGGGCAAGGGGAGACGCGGGGCGGCGCAATTACATCGTCATTAGCGGGCGGTGGGCGGGGCTATCCCCCCCTCCGAGCGGCGGGCGCGCGCAACTCCGCTTCGCCCCACAGTCCGCTCCGTGCTGCCGACGCGCACGCACGCGCATGTCGCTCGAATTTCTTCCCGGTGATGTGAGGTGGCCTCCGCTACCGCAGCGCCGCGCGATAACCGCGCTATTTTCGCGAAAACGTACGCCAGTTGAAGGCTCGAGAGCCTTCGAGCCGGCAAGACGCCGTCCACCGTGGATTTGAGGTACGGCGCCATGGCGGCGACCACGTATATGCCCGCCGAAATGGACCTCGGGAACCTCGGCGGGTACCACGCTGCGTCGCCGCGGAGCGCCGAGCCCGCGGACATGAAGTACCAGCACCACCTGCAGACGGGCGGCTCGCCCTCGCCGGGCGCGCCCGTGCTCAGCAACCCCTGGGCGTCGCTGCCGCCGGCCGACCCCTGGTCGATGCACCAGCACCACTCGCACGCACACCAGCCGGACGTCAAGCCCCCGCCCGGGCCGCACGACCACAGGCTGCAGCACAGCCACGGGTGGCACGCGCCCGTGGTCAGCCCGCACTACGGCGCTGGCTCCCCGGTGGCCTTACACGGCGGGTACCCCATGCCGATGCACCAGCACCACATGCTGCGGGACGTGCAACCCTCCCCGCACCCGCTCCACCATCACCACGCGCTGGAACGCGACCAACCAGAGGAGGACACTCCGACCAGTGACGACCTCGAGGCCTTCGCCAAACAGTTCAAACAGCGTCGCATCAAGCTCGGCTTCACGCAGGCCGACGTGGGCCTCGCGCTCGGGACTTTGTACGGAAATGTGTTCTCGCAGACCACGATCTGCCGGTTCGAGGCCCTCCAGCTCAGTTTTAAGAATATGTGTAAGCTCAAACCGTTGCTTCAAAAATGGCTAGAAGAGGCAGATTCCACGACGGGAAGTCCGACGAGTATCGACAAAATAGCCGCACAGGGCAGAAAAAGAAAGAAGCGCACGTCGATAGAAGTGTCCGTCAAAGGTGCGTTAGAGCAGCATTTTCACAAACAGCCCAAACCCTCAGCACAAGAGATCACGTCATTAGCGGATAGTTTGCAGCTTGAGAAAGAGGTGGTCAGAGTTTGGTTCTGCAATAGAAGGCAGAAAGAGAAACGAATGACGCCACCGAACACGCTGGGAGGAGAAATGATGGAGGGCATGGGCCACGCGCACTACGGGCACGGGGACGTGCACGGGTCGCCGCTGCAGCACTCGCACTCGCCGCCGGGGCTGTCCCCGCAGCACGGGCTGCCGCAGGGCGCGCACACCCTGGCCGCGCACTAACAGTTCGCCCCGTGGGCGCCGCCGCGGCCCTACTATGCGGAGCCGCACTAGCGCCCCCGCCCGCGGGATACCTCTGTACATAAGTGTACATAGCGCCAGGCCTGGACGTGCCCGCGCAGTGAACCGCCGCCGCCCCTGTACATATCTGGCGGCGGAACCGTGAACGCTAAGTTTAAGTTCTTTAATTTCAGTGAAGTCATTGATTAATTATGTGAGTAGTTAAGATCGAAGCCAGTAATCGTTTATACTTTAAAGCGCCGAGGTTCGGAGTGAACGTCTAGATAGATAGTCTAATTGATAAATAAGAGCTTAATCGGAGGAAGAGCCCGGCGTGTTGCGTGCACCCTCGAGTTGGCGGCGGCAGCTGGTCTCCGGTCCGCGGTCGCGGTAAGTACAGCCCACACCGCTCCGTCCGCGGCCGACGGCCCGGCCCGGCCGCCGGCGCCGACGGCGAGGAGTGCGCGCGCGATTCATTTTTGTAAAGGACGATTTCATCGAATTTATTTATAGATATTATAAATTAACGATGTTCATACATGCCTACCTGTCGTAGGGAGTCATTGTGGTGTGGATTAAATTTAAATTGTTGCTATTACTGTAAATTTATGATTAGTGAAGGAGAGTAAAAAATATGAATCGGGTCGAAGCTTCGTTTTGTAAGGGAATACGAGTGAGTCAATAGGTGCAATTTTTATTTTAAGTGTTTAACGAAACGACGAGAGTGCGAGAGCCGCGTCCGTAGCACGAAGCGGCCGGGCGGGCTCGGAGGCCCTCGGGCCGGACAGTGTGGCCAAGTTTTGCGCGTCTGAACTCGGCTGCGGAATAATGCATGTCGAAGTGATTCACACCAAAACGAAGTATACATATTGATGTGTCTGTGTGTTTCAAAAATTTGCAAAAAAGTGTCTTGATTTCTGTATAAATTGTAATGTAAAGTAAGTAGTGTCGCTCGGTGGCGGCGTCCAGACGCGCAGACGCATCAGGCGCGTTCTGTAGTTGATGTTTGTCGAGCCCGGGCGGCCGCGCACTCGCCAGACCTAGGTCCCACACAATAATTTATTGAAAAATATTATTAAAAGGATGCAGACACGATGCCAAAATGGTTTTATTCCTGTTTTTTACTTGTTTTGTTGTTTTTTCGTTTGTATGTATTTGTGGCCAACCTTGGTACTTAATACTTGTAAAAATAGGTATTTTTTCTATATAAAAATAATGTACCTACAACGTATATGATGATATATATTAAAAAAGTTCTTTATAGAAATTGAAATATGGAAATGACTTTTATTCCCAGTGTCCCAAAAGTGAAATCGCCTATTGATGATAATGAATCACAAATGACTCATAATATAGTTAAATTGTAACTTTTTGATTTGGATTGACTAAATTATACTTTCATTTGAGTTTTTGAAGTTAGCTGACATACATAATGAGTAGTTGATGAAATGTAAATAATAGTAGACACGCGAGCGCATATAGAGTGATGAAGTGATGCTAGATTAACATTTTATAATGTGGTCTAAGTATGTGTAATAAAGCAGAGTAAATATTTTAGCTGTAGTATTTTTTGCGACCTGCCGCCGCAGGTAGCCGGGGACAAGGGTGTACACGAAAAAAAGTTTGATAAACTCCTGAACCGATTGTTGCTCTTTGTGTATTCGTTTTTTTCTGCTCACGTTGTGTTTCGTGTGGATTTGATTCTCAAACATTTATCTCTGGATAGACATTTATAATGACTTGGGAACTTTGTTGATGACGCTAACAGGTACACGGTTTTGGTTCGTTTTCTTTACACACTTGTTAGTTACTGTTATGCATTTTAGACTGAAACGATCTCAGACATTTTTAACTTGTTCTTAATATTTGGTCGAGAAAAATTCAGGTTATGAATACATTGTTAAATTATGTGAGTAAAAAGGTCAAAAAGTAATATCATAATGATAAAATAAATATATTTAATTTACAATTTTTTCTGATTTCCTATGTTGAAACTAAATTATTATTACTCAAAAGAACTTTGGTGCATTTCAATATCAAAACAACGTTTTTAAAACTAAAAAATGTATTTTAAATCAAATTAGACCGCATATTACTAACTAATAAAACGTGAACTTAATATTTCTTACAATCTTGTTTTAGGATATTTATGTTAAAATTATATTACCTACGTTATGCTTGTTATATCATTTCCAAGTTGGTATCTTCTACTTCTTTTTAATGTCTGTTTTTGTGTTGCCATTTTGTTTTTATAAAATTTGTGCATTACGAACAAAATATTCGAATTTCAAAAGTTGTCTAGGTTTAAACAAAACATTTGGACTAAAAATATAAAACTTATGGAATGAAGAAGATAAAATAATTTACAAACAAAATAAAACTAAATGCAACGCGTAACAAAAATACTTTACTGAAAACAAAATAAATAAGTTCTTAAGTAAGTTTACTTTCCGCTGACGAAACGTTACAAGAAATACCTAGCTTTCTCCTGTCAATAGAACTAAACCTGTAAAAAAACACATGAAGTCAGAGCCAGTGGATACTGGTCTTCGCAAAAAACGCTCGTGTGGTAACGCTACCACTGATAGACTAAAATGGCATTCCGCAGCTCTAATGAAGCGTTTGCGCCGTAGTGAAACTGACGCAGAAAAAGTGACATTTAACACCTCGTCAATTCAGGAAATTTCAGACTTGATGCTTGTCAGTATACCTATATACTAGACATTGGAGACAAATTATAGGTCTTGGGACTTTGACTAGGCATTATGGGTGTTTTGATGTGTGATTGGCGTGCAGGCAAAATTTAACTATTGTACTTATAATTTGACTGGTTTTGATTGTAATGTCAAATTTGAAAGACGTTAAAGAGGGACAAACACGTTTTTACACATCACGTGTATGCATTTAATAAGTAACTAATTATATATTAGTTTCATAGTTGTTCGTATATTTGATAACAGAGACATTATTTAAAAACACGTTACGAGTCAAAATTTGGATAATCTTTAAGATGGTGACAACGATTTTTGAATAATAGAAGAATGAGCTAGATATTTATCTAAAATAGCAAGTACTACCAAGTTGCCGGAAAACGGCAAAGTAGAGTAGGTATCCATTTGCATATATTGATAACGTGGACGTTGGAACAGATAACAAAAGTGAGTTATGACTATGAGTGCCGACTAGTCCCGATATATAATGTCTTAATAAAGTTAATGCGAGAAACTCGTTCGCTTCAAGTATCACTGGCTTTTATTGAAATAATATTAATAAAACGACTAGCATTAACATAATCGAGATAACTGATCGAATTAAGATTCTAAACAAATAGTTAATATCCCTTTTTTAAACGCAACTTTTTACATGATTGAACTTAATATATTGCGTTTTTATGAACATTTAAACAATTATATATCACATTTTTAATAAGCATAAACAAACAAAATTATTTTAATATCTTCATACACTGTTGACATGATTACCTAGTGAAATTGCTTATTTGAATTACAAATGTGCAAAAAAATCTATTTAGATTTTTTTTCATTCATCAAATACCTTTGTATGTATGAATTATCTACCTATTCGGAAACTATAATTTTGATTGCAAACATTTTATTAATTTCATATTTAGCTCATTTTGTCAAATACCTAAGTAGATGTTATATAATATTGGCTGCATGTTTCTTCTTATACACGAGTTTTTGTTTAACAATGCGTAGGTATAGTTTTTATAGCAAACATCTGAGTATTCATAGATGTGAGTTACCTAAATACCTACATAGATTTCGAAGAAAATCAATTTTACGGGGACATTCACAATAGCCATTGTCACGCGTTTAGTTTTCCGTCCAAGGCCTTGCGTTGAGAAATACTTGTACTCACTCTTTGTTCAGTATTGATAAAAACTATTATTATGTGTTTTATTATTTTCAATACCTTAAGCTACAATAGGTACAGTCTAGCAAAACTTACATAATATCTCTTTTGATTAATTGTTTATTTAGAAAACTATGAACTCACGAAAACAAGTTATTACTTAGATAGAAGAATTTATTTGACTATACAATTTAACAAAACTTACACTAAATTACTTAAAACACTTGAATATGTTATAATTAAGATAATTCGAAACGAATAAGTTAATTAACTTAATAAATACTTCACAATTATTCTACTTATTCAAGAGGAATGTTAAAGACTACATAAAAAAGTAATAAATTTAATCCAAATAAACCTTGCAAATTGCACCACATGCAATGGAGAAATGTTAATTTTACCTCCCTATGCTTTGCTCTAATTAGCTTTTTTTTTATTGTTTCCTAAGAATATTTTTCTAGGCACGAACGAAATAGATATGAAAACGTGTAGTTAGTGCTCGTATTTTGTTCCCGTAGACAACACAGTATTAAAAATGCAATTTAGTGTAACAGCGTCGCTGGCAACGGCCATGCATCGTGAAGATAGGTCGCAACACAACGACGTAGGTGCCTTAACCGTCAGTTTTTCTGCGTTTGCCGTAAAATATGTTTTTAAAAAGGCGCAGCCGGCAGGTGCGCGGCGGCCTTTATCACCGGTCGTGTTGTATTAAATTTATACCTCCACGGTTTTGGTAGCGCCGCGAGCGGTCCACTATCGCCCTCCGCCATGTCTGTGACATTCCTTTTTTATTTACGCGTAGGCCACATTTACGAAATAATGCTAATAGATATATCGAAATGCCACTAAAATGCGAAGATAACAGTGAATTTCAAATATGCATTTCAAAATTCAAAATCGCGAATAAATAAAAAATATTTTATTTAATTTTGTTGTTTTATTTAAATATACAGACACACCTATCGATGATTTGCTACTGATTGCTAAAAGGATGTGATGCGAGATAAATATAAAGAAGCTATAAATCTTTTTAACTGCGATGAGGTTTTTACAAGAAATGGCGTTTCTCATGCTAACAATAGAGGCGAGGTTTCAGTGGTTGGTTTTCGCGTGGGTGCGGACTATCACAATGATTTGGTTGTAAACTGGCGTCAAACAACATAAACTCGCCGACGACACGTAAATGAGGACGCTGTAAAAGTCGTAACAAACTACTGCGAGAATTTGCAGCTCGTCCACATCATTTCATTATTGGTATTGTGAACGATTTATTGATTTAACGATTTATTCATTTTAAAGGTCTTTAAAATTTATTCATGTAGATCAAAGAGTTATATTAACTGTTTAGTGTCTGTATTGATTAATACGACGTGCAAATTCAAACAAAGTTTGCTATGAATATTTGTTTAACTTTATTACAAATGTAATAGGCGGACTTTAAAGCCATAGTCTTTATCTATCAGTCAAACTACTAGTAAATTTCGAGAAAAAGAAGTCTTTAGAAGGAGATGCAAAATATGTTATCTATCAGTCAAACCACTGGTGATGGCGAGAAAAAGAAGTCTATTGAAGAAGATGCAAAATATATAATAAAAATATATATTATAAATAATAATACAAGATATAAACATATATTTATATCAACGTTCAAGTATTTTCGGTTTTATAATTGTAATTTTGATAAAATCACCCACTTGATAATTGAATAAATAAAGGTAATGATTATAAAAACATAATAGTTGTATTAGAAGGGTCAAAAAATGTGAACGACGCAGATTATGATGTGAGATTTAGCAAGCTTATAAGAAGATGCCATCGAGCATTTTTTGACGTACCTACTTATACAACGTTGCATACAATACTTTTTCTACGACTATATTTACTAACTAAAATACAAAAATACTTAAACAAAGAAAAATATGAAAATGTTTGACACATATTTGGTAGACAGGTAAACTTTAGGTTTTTTTGAATTGACGTCTTCCTAGTTGCTATGTTGAAACACCATTTTCTTACGTTGGCAGTATGGTAGATCTAAAGAAAAAAGTTCTATGGCTAGGCATTCTTTTTGGTGAAATTAAGACACATGTGCTGTTACGGAAAATAGACAATATTATTTAGTCTTGGTGACTATTTAAAAGACAGATAACAGTACAGGAGTAGAAAGAACTTATTATAATTGTCCAAATCTTATACTGATGGGATTTATTAAACTGATACCTATATCAATGAAGTTGTAAGTGATCCCAGGCAATCTGACCTACTTATTAACCCATATGTATTAATAAATATAAACAATACGATGAAATTTTAAAAGATTTAAAGTTATTATTAATGAAGATTGTTTAGACACGACAGAGTGATTGTACAGACGAGCCTCATAAATATGTATTTCCAAATGTTTCCAATTTAAAAGGGTGTCATAACAACCGATATGGCTGCCGGTGAGGAGGACGCGACGGCCTCGTTCGATTTTGTAACGGAATCCATTGTTGCCTCTAGAGAAATGTCACTGGGTTTTTCGAAACATTTTAAAGATAGTTTCTGGTTTTGACATAGATTTGGAGACAGATTTCTACCAAATATGTTTTATGTTACATTGGTTGCAAATCTTTACTAGAAGTAAATCAATCGTTATTTTAACTCATTTTTAATTGATATTTGGTTAAGAAACAAGTAATTACAAATAATGTTTGTTTCTTTTAAATAAAAACAATTTCATGTTCACTGTATGTTTACATAGACGATTTATTAATGAAATATAAATATTTCTTTAACGTGTTGTTTTTATATGTCCATATAATAAAATAGAACAAAAATTATTTATTTGATCTAGTTTTGAACTTTCTATAGTTCTATAACAAGTAATAACAGATTCTAAAATCAGTTTAAAATAATATTAATTTTTTGTTAATTGATTGACGCCTTAATTTCATTTATTATTCTATAAATAACAGCGTATTGTGACGTATACAAAAAATACACACTGTTTTAGTTGTATAGTTAATAATAAGTTATAAGCGAAAGTCACCCACCACACAATACTTCAGTTTTTTTAGTAAGGACGTATTTGTTTCTTGTGACCTAACGCTCTTTTTATTACACACATTACCTATAAAAATGCTGTTTGTGAATCTTTAATTTTATCAATAATTTAATGCATTGCGAACTATTCTTAATTAAACACACATACATACATAAAATCATATACATACATACAATCATAGGCAGAGACTATCGACCTCCATTTATAACGATCCTGACAAACCTCTTTTGCTTCATCTAAATTAAACACCTAATTAATATACCCAAAAACACTACAGCGAAATAATAACAACCACAAAATAACGTACGCCTTCCAATAGGTACTATAACTGATACATAGCACATTACCAATATTTGATAAACAGACGGGCGGGGAAAGCCGGGAAAGGGAAGGAAAGCGCTAGAAAGAGACAGCTGTAGGCGGCAACGCCATTGTTGTGCCGCCATTTACTAGATATTCAGTGGACGGTACCAATTGTAGGTATGGTTCAGGCGTTTATTGTGTGCATTGATTTAGGTATAAACTTCTGGTTGGAAATAGTCAATAGATAATACACACATATACATAGAACATTGTATGGTCTAAGACACAGAATTACAAGAAGTATGAAAAATATGGAAAACTATTTCTACAATAAAATTTCTATTTTGATTTTGATGTTGTCTCCAAACAGTTATAGTATAATAGATATTAATAATTAAGCAGTTATAATATTTATTATATTATAACTACTTGAAGACAACATTAAAATCAATAAGTATACATACACACAACATAAAGATGGTAATCGGTTTGTCGAACCCAGCGACAAATTGACTGCGTATTTGATTTAAGTTTTTCGGGAAAGTTGTATTATTGACTGCACCTGCTCTTAAAATGTTTGGATTTAATCAATATCAACGGACATAATATGTCTGTCTATTTAGTTAAGAAGTTCATAAAAATGCCGATTAGGATTTTGATTTGGTTTGCAATGACATAGATCATATTTCTTCGGAAAGGAATAACTAACACTCTGGCTTGTGCACCAACAATTATTTATACATTAAGTTATATTTACGGCTTATTAGCCAGGTTGTAGGTATAGTAGTGTTAGTAAACACTTATTTCAAATCTTTATCAGTTCACTGTTGAAATAAAGGTCTTTCGCCTATATTCACGCAGGGCAGGTTGGTAATCACAAAATATGATATAAAGTGTTTGCATAGATGACGCTACTGCCGTTTTCTATTACCTATCTGTATCTATACATTTAATAAAACCGTAAAAAAATATGTCAGTACATTGAATATTTAAAAAAAATATATATTTGGAGCCATGGAGACGTAGTAATAGAGTAAGAATAAAAAAAAATGTCTGTCTGTTTATACACGCTAATCTCCGCAAATACTGGATGGATTCGAATGATTTTTTTTTTGTTATAAAGTTGTTCAGCCTGAGCAACATATTGGGCATAATAGATTTTAGAAAATGGAACACCTTATGCAGCACCATAATGGTCCAGCAAAACTATAACAAATATAAAAATAACGCCTTAGCAAAAATTGTTCTGCCTTATGAACATTATATAGTCTACGCGAATGAGTTGCGGGCTTATAGCCTATAATATGTCTCTAAGTCGCCTCTTTCGACTCCCGTGGGAGAGGAGGTTTTTGACAAATCGTATTCTACTCTGCCACACTATACGACGCAATAAATACTGCTTGCATGTATCCATTATCACGTCTGAGCCGGTCTTTCTTTTTGCTTGTACAAAAAGGTATTTCATTTGCTAACAGCCTACATTGTGGTTTAAATCACTATGTAGTACTACTTACCTCTTGTTCGATAAGTGATATGGGAACGATTGCCATCTGATGTGATCGCGATATTACTGTATTCTTTGTTGTTCTAACCATATACAACAGTAAGTTGTTCCTTAACATTCTTTTACAAACTTTTATTTAATTTCATCAGTTAAATAGTTTATTTAAATATATATTATACGCCTAAAACGTTTATTTTTGATCTATAATTTATATTTTTAAATAAAGTCTAAGAAAATATACTGAAACTATTTTTAAGGTGAATTCAGTCATGATACTGAACTACTCTCCCCAAGGAACACGTAACAAAATATAAAAAGTAATTTTTGGCCTCCCATAGAAGTTCACTGATCAGCTGATCTATGTATGTATGGAAAAATAAAAATTATTTTTCATATTTAGACATATGTGTCAGGAAAAAATTGTTCACTATAATAGACTGAATTCACCCTTAAAATAGTTTATATATTGTTAGACCTTATAATATGGACAAATCACACAAACTGAGCTAGCCCCAGAGCGAGTTTGAAACTTGTTATAATGGGATACTAACGAAACGATACTATATTTTATAACAAATGCGTATATAAATAAATATCCAAGACCCAGTTCAATCTGAAAAAGATAATTTTCCATCTTGATCTGACCCGGGATCGAACCCGGGACAGCCTGGCTGATGACCACTAAGCCACAGAGGTCGTCAATAAAATATATTTAATAATTATAAAGATATTTAATCCTGATAAATGACTGTCACAATCTGAGTCTTCAAGTTGGAAACCATAATGGGTACAGGATAATAGGCCAGAGTATTAATGTGCCAGAGTGGGTCGCGGTCAATTGGCACCTAATTATAGGGGAGCGTGGGGTCAGTCGGTCGGTGCATTTTATAACGAATCGATGTTCAATCGACGATTACCCTTTATTGGAACTTGATTAGTCTAAATAAATAAAATAGGACTTATGATGTGAAAAATCATCACGGAAATAACAATAGAGGCTGTTTTTTATTATTATTTTTTTGTGCGTTAAATCTAACCAACACTATAGCCAAATGCCATAGTGTTGGTGAAATAGGTACACAGTGTCAGATTTTACTAGCTGCCTAATGCATCAGACTTAGCTTGTTGACTGCAATACAATGATGACATTAGGGACCGACGTCATACGCGCCTTCCAAAGCACGGAGGAGCTCAAAAATTCGCCCTGTGCCAAAATTCACAAAGTAATAATTTTTTAAAACTAAAAATCGACTTCACCTCCGAACTACACAACCAATTTTGATAAAATTTCTAGGCTACCACCTGACAAGTATTTCAAACAAAAAAATAATATTTCAAACGGTCCAGGTATCTTCGAATGATCGGTGGACATACACAAAAAAAAGATTTCGTCGAATTGATTACCCCTTTTTTGGACGTAGTGCGTCGATTAAAAATAAAACTTACTACGTAACGTAAGCACTTAAAAATCATTGATACACTGACTTAGAACTCTTTTAATTACTGCTGACTAAATATGTTTCATCATCAACATCATCATCGGGTCTTTTTGTCTCCACTGCAGGAGCACGACCCTCTATACTACCAGAGCCATACCTGGCCAGAGCAGCCATAGGCTTTGGCCTTCACTCTCCACGCTTCCCAGACGCGTTGGAGAGGTTCATTGACGTTTATAATCTTTGATTTCCTAAGTCGCCTTCTACGACATCCACGTGAGGACTTAGTGACCCTATTCTTCTCTGCCCGAAACTATACGGCAATTAAATATGTTTATTTACTTTAATTCATAGACATTTAAGTAAACTTTATTTCAGCCCATTCACTTGCTTAATACTCTACTTACTGAGTAGGTAGTGTAGGTTTGGGCGTGGCTTACTTACTATCTTTATGAGTGATCGCCAACCTCCCAGATTAGGGCAGTTATGCAGGTATGTGCGCGAATTTACGTATTACTAAGATTAGGTATGCCTAGTCAGAGACCGGTAAATACTTGGCAAATAACTTGAAGTTACAAGCTTACATTTTTTAACGCTTACCTAAGTAGGTACTAAGTTTTTAAATTTTTGCAACTTTCTTTCAGAATGAGGAAAGAAATAACCAACTGTAAAACGATTCTTTAGGAATGTGGATAGAGTAAAAGATATATAATTTTATTTGTATATAATTTTATTTAGTCCGTCAAATAGATTATCCAAAAATAAAGGACACATGTTTTTTCGTTTAGCAAAATTGTGTAAATTCACATAGATACAGCTCTTCGAAGTTTTGGAGTGGGGTGATTTACGTCACCTTTGGTCAAAAATCTTAGCTGATTATGACGTCATGCGAATTTAAATGCGCTGTATCTTTTCATTTTTTGTTAATCAGAAAAGAAAGATACGTATACCATACTTTTAAATAACCTATTTAATGAGGCAAAAAATAATAATGTAGGTAGTTAACATCGATAATAGGGATAGAATAAATTTCAAACACAAAGATTTTAGTAGATACTTTATGTATGTACATTATTGTCCATGTCACTAATAATAACATTGTATATATTCTTTCATCTTAGCATTTTCGATGCATTTTTTTTACGTGAAAAACTTTCCTAGCAGGCTGGTTCTTAGCTATGTTTGATAGAAATCGGTGCAGTGGTTTAAAAGTTATGGCGGATGAACGCTTGTCACGTTTCAATGTCAGTAATATTCTTTTTCTGAAGATCTTTCCAAATTATTGACTTGGAAACAGTATAGACAAAAAAAAAAAACACGACGACATTTGTATGATCGTCGTTAATCTTAGACGCTTCCACAATTGAACCTTGTCCCAACCAACCTTGATCTCTGGAGATGACAACATCCATCAATAGTTTACACTGATTGACAACCTTCATGGTGTGTTGGTAACCATGCTTGCCCCCTCTTGGTGTTCTCTGTTCGATCCCAAGGCAAGTTGTGAAATTACCTTTTTCTAATGGTCTCGCGTCTTGGGTGTTAATATATAAATAATATATTAGTGTCTGTAGACCTCGCCAGTCCTCCCCACCCGTTCACGAAGGGTTCCGTACCATCGTCTATAAAAAATCACGTTTGTTGTATGGGAGCCCCACTTAAATATCTATTTTATTCTGTTTTTAGTATTTGTTGTTATAGCGGCAATATAAATACATCATCTGTGAAAATTTCAACTGTCTAGCTATAATGGTTCATGATATACAGCCTGGACAGGCAGAACGACAGCGTATTCTTAGTAATAGGGTTGCGTTTTTACTTACGGGTACGGAACCCTAAAAAAATTCGGTGGCCCTATCATATAAGGTCCACTAAATAAGTCGTTAAAGTCAAGCTATTTATCAATTTCTCTATGGTTTTATGACAAAGTAGTCGGTAACCATAGACAAGTAGTTATGGCACTCGACCAGCCTTGACCTGCGTGGGAGAGTCGACACCATAATAGCTTTGATTGTTTGTGGAAACGTAAAGGCAAGATGAGGGAATTTCCATTGATTAATGATAATAAATGTGTGATAGGTTTAATAGATATAAGTTGATTGCTATGTTCAGCTTTGGAGATAACTAGAGTTTCTTGCAATTTAAAATAACCGGCCAAGTGCGAGTTGGACTCGCGCACGAAGGGTTCCGTACCATTATCTGTAAAAATCACGTTTGTTGTATGGGTCCCCTTAAATATTTATTTTATTTTGTTTTTAGTATTTGTTGTTATAGCGGCAACAGAAATACATAATTTGTGAAAATTTCAACTGTCTAGCTATCGCGGTTCTTGAGATACAGTCTGGTGACAGACAGACGGACAGACGGACAGAAGGATTTACAGCGAAGTCTTAGTAATAGGGTCCCGTTTTTACCCTTTGGGTACGGAACCCTAAAAAGGGGATATTTTAGGTTTTTCGCCTGGAAAATTCTTTTTTGTTTGGAAGGGCATGCGTTAGGTGGTCCCATGGAAATTCTTATCAAAATCGATTTTGTAGTTTGAGAATGAAGTCGGTTTTTAGTTCCGAAAAATTATAGCTGCTTGGATTAACAAAGTTTAAGGTAATGTTTTTGGAAATCCTTGGAAGAGGCCTATGTCCAGTAGTGGACGTTATGCGGCTGAAATTATGATGATGATGATGAAAAGAATGTTCATTGATATTGTTTAAACATCTGAATGGTTTTAATAATTTTAAATTTATAATCGCTGATAAAAAAAACCTATTGTTAATTTGACGTGATTAGGGATCTGTAGCCGGTGGCATCGTATAGCTTCGAAACGAATGAATTACTTTTGAAATAGTTTTTGTATTATGTAATAATCAACTTAACACATTATACTGACTATAACTAGAATTTAAAATGACTTATAGTATTTTATGCAACAGTTGTATAAGGAAGGTCAAAAAATGTGAGTGGTGCAGGTTACGATGCGAGCTTTAGCAAACATCGTAAGAAGACGCCATCAAGCATTTTATGCAACGCTGCATAATACTTATTCTAGGACTATATTTACTAAATAAAATACAAAAATTAATAAAGATAAATATGGAAAAGTTTGACATAATTTATGTTTGGTAGATAATAGGTACCTAAAGTAAACTTTTTTTTTATTGACGTCTTCCTAGTGATTACATTAAAAATATTTCTCAATGTTGGCAGTATGGTAGTTCTAAAGAAAAAATAGTTCTGGTTGTATGGCTAGGAGTATCTTTTTGGTGAAATAACTATACATGTTCTGTTATGGGAAATAGACTACAGACTTTACTGAAATCTAAAATATTGCATGTTCTTATATTAGAGTTCGTGACTATTTAAAAACACATAACAGTAGTGGAGTAGAAAAAGTACATTTATGTAAAATGGTGGGATTCTCCTTCAGTAAATAATTACGTGTTATAAATTCTTACCTTACACCACTAGATATCCCCTGTATATTTTAACATTCATTTTCTCATCTCTGTGATTTTATATTAACAAAAGAAATAGTAAAACTTCACATACGAGTAGTCATGTTTTTAGGAAAAACATTTACCTGTACACATATCGGGTCAGATGTGTACGACATTCAACGAAATCGGGGTTACACGTTTCAGCCTAGACTGATGAGCATTGTACTGCGCAGACATACACATTGTCTGGCTACCTACTAACCCGTATATTCATAAAAAATAACAAACGTTTCTTAAACTAATTTTAGTTAAAACATGCTTTGTCTTTTTCTTTCAAAGTCAAATATAGAAAAGAGAAAAGGGACAAAACATGTTATAACTAAAATAGGTGCGGTTTTTATTTTTGATGAACAAGGGTAAGTCTAGAAACGAAACTTGCTTGCGGATTAAAAGTTCTAACGATATCGATAAAAGTTTTTGCGCAAAAATTTTATTTTTTTATATTCATTGCATGATACTTAACAACTTAAAAATACAGAAAATAATTGTTTGCTTTCAATAAACAGATCGATTGGTCAATTTATATGGGGTCCAAAAATTATTTTTAATACGCTATTTTCCAACAAGTCAAATCAGCAACTTTTTTCTAAACGTCAAAACAAACAGTTTCTATGGGATTTTGTATGAAATACAGGCAGATGCTCTTATTATCAGTTTTTCTACAATAATAAATTTAAAATAACGTTAAAATGGATATGTTCAAAGACAAGTGACATTATTTTGCGACGCTTTATTTTTTTATTAGTACAAAATAATTTATTTTTGACTTAGGAAAGTACCCAATTTCTCGATATAAGTCCCCAGGGAAAGTGGTTCAGCATCAGGGCCTGAATTCACTTCTAGAAAAGTTTTAGCATATTCTGTTAGACCCAGTGAGACCCTATATATCACAGACAGGGATAAGTATCCAATCAATGCCTAGATTGGACACTAGACAGTGCAATCGCGGCGATGTCAGAGCAGACAAATCGCAGGAACCCAGCCAGACGACATCAATCATAATTACGAACCAATGGTCTTATCATCGAGTGTCGTTGCTATTGTTACAGACACTATTTGATGGAGTCTCAGAATAAGTACTAGTGCAAGACAAAGTTAAAATCATTTATTTATCTTTGGATATTTGTATTACTTGATAATTGACACTTTTTTAGGGTTTCGTACCCAATGGTAAAATGGGACCCTATTACTAAGACTTCGCTGTCTGTTCGTCTGTCTGTCACGAGGCTGTATCTCAAGAACCGCGATACCTAGACTGTTGAAATTTTCACAAATTATGTGTTTCTGTTGCCGCTATAACAAATACTTAAAACAAAATAAAATAGGTAAATATTTAAGGGGGGTCCCATACAACAAACGCGATTTTTTTTATAGATAATGGTACGGAACCCTTTATTTCTATTTCTTTCGATTTTTAAAAGGTAAATGTTGACGTCAGATGATTTACTTACAGCTAAGTTTACTGCCGCTTCCTAAGCGCGAGTACAGAAGAAGTAGGTAGTAACTAACTGTACTGCAGCATTTTCTCCAAAAACGTCAACTTACAATTATACTGATATTAAAATTAGATATGTGGACTGATAATGTTATAATTATCAATTAAGCATGATGTCAAGTTTAAAATTAATGTTAATTTAGTACTTAAACATTTACAGAATGTACTCAAATTAGGTATGACATCCATCATATATTACAAAACATTTGAGAGGGACTTTTAAAATAATACTACTTTCAAATGATCAATAAAAAAATGTGAAATTGATAATAACATATATTTTTATATCCTATATTAAAAACAAAACATATTACAAATTGTTTATAAAATAATTGTAAATACTTGGCTGGAAGAAATTTCTCATTGGGATTAGCGCGCTGTTGTACATTTATTATTTATTAGATACGCATGTATGCATATGTTTTGTTACTTTTGCAATCATTAAAATATACATTAAAGAGTTAAAACAAACAAACAAATGAGTGCGCAGCTGATCCGTACCATATTGCAAAACGTAAGGTATAAATAGGTGATGTATCAAAAAACCTAAACGCATTAATCCGAATAGCGTAAAGTAATGAATTATCTCATCACTGCCTATCTCACTTTCGCTCTCGTCTGCCGCGGGCCAGCATTTCCATAATGACATTGTTAGTAGATGCAAATAAACAAGTTATGTGTACAGACTTCCTCGCATTGTATCGTATCGCAACGGGATCGATACTAATTGGGTCGTCAAATCGATTTTATTTCCAGCGATGCATTCGCATGTATCGATAATCTGGGCTCATTGTTTGTGGGTTGCTTATTAGTGGACTTAATTCAATAGTGGTTCTAGCCTAATATAAAATCATAATTTCTTGAGTATGTACATTGGACTTATTACCTATCTACTACGTAACTAGTTGGGTACACAACCAAATGTACTTATGTACCATGCTAATCTTAGCGAGAAGAAAAAATCAAATAAATACCAAAGAATACATACATACATAATGTCACGTCTTTATCCTTAATGAGGCAGATAGAGCATTTCGGGTCTTGCGGCTCTAAATACACGGAGCGCAAGACTGCAACATCCAAAGTCCACTTTTAGCGTAAAGGTGGGCGAAAAGGTGGAAACAGAATTCAACATAGCGAATATCCACAATTGATAGAGTACCTACTATAGTAATTCTACTTATACTTACATATAAAATCATATATTCTTAGTTTTAAAAAATTTGGATAGACGTACTAAATTATCGACAGCTAAACAAAAATATCTTGCTTACCATGCCGAAAGCACAGAAAAATAATATAGAATGTAGCTGGCTGCTTCTCTTACCGCTCAAATTGTAGAAGATTTGTGTCAATAAGTGATGCGGCTCGTAATCCGTCACTATTTAATTTTCTTTTCCACTTACACACTGAAAGCGGCCTTTAGGGCTTTTGTATCTAAAGTTTTTCTACCTCGTAAATGATAAAAAAAATGTGTAGTCTGCATAAATAAATTAAACCACTTCGAATTATGTAAAATGATACGGGTTTCACTATTTAAAAAAGCATATATTTTTATTTGATTAGTTAAAGTTATCAGATATTTAAAAACATATGCCCGATAACACTCGAGGACATTTTTTACCGATTTTAAAGCAGTCCACCGTTCAACACATTCTCAGTTCATTACATACGACAATTAACATAAAATTACGATAATTGTATCCCGTCGACGAGTCGCAGAACGCCTACATTCAATATTTATAAATTGTTGGTGACTGATGTTGTTTGTGTTCTTGTTTTCTGCCATGTGGATGTATAGTTGCTATTGTATTCTTTTATATATTTATATGTCGTTTTCAAAATCCTACTATTTATTATATTACCTAAATGCGAAAGTTGGTATAGATGTTTGCTCTCTACACTCCAAAATAGATGAAAGGATTGGCATGTAAATAGTAAATACTTTCATTTCGGAGAAATGAGTTGTTCCCGGGGGATTGTCAAATCACCTTTGACTACACAGGCTTACAAAAAGAGAAGGAATTTATCAAACCGTCGCGCTTTTTTATGAATGTTCATTTTGTAAGAAGATTCGAAAGTTTTCATTGTGGTCCAGTTTTTCAAAATTATATCGTCACTAGCTGTATTCGCGGGCTTCGCTCCCCGTGGGAATTTCGGGATAAAGATTATCCTATGTCCTTCCCCGAGTCTCAAACTATATGTATACTAAATTTCATCCAGATCGGTTTCTGTAGTTTAAGCGTGAAGAGGTAACAAACAAACAAATATACAAACTTACTTTCGCATTTATAATATAGTAGGATTAAGAAAGCTCCGTTTACTGTTAAATAATTTATTTCAAATACAGCACTGGACCTCGAAAAAATCATGTATCTGTTAACATAACCGTTGGTTAGCCGACAAAACTGTTTCCCCCTGTATGGTCGTCCAAATTTTTTTACTGCTCGATGTTGCTACGCGAATACTAACAAAATCATGTCATGTACAAAGTACCACCAAGTAATACCACCTCTAAAATATAAAATAATAGTTTTTAACCCGTAACAGTGATCACGAATCACTGGATTACATACATAATAATATGTAGTTAGGTCCAAATTATTGATTTGAAGAATATTATAATTTTTTTTAGAGTTCCGTATTAGAATTGTGTCATATTAAAATGTTTTTTTTTTTAATTACGTAAAATAAAACTAAGTTGGCTAGGTAAGGTTAAGCTAGGTAGGCTTCAAATACATATCTACATACGTTTGTTATACTTTGCTTGTATTTTAGAGGTGGTAAAGTCCACTCTATGTTACGTACTTCATCGAAGTTCGGGTAAATATGGACTAGAACATCCGATCTCTGGTCATGTCATTCTTCCATGCTGGTCTGGGAGAAAAGAAAAAACGTAGAATGTACCAGCTGCTTCTCTTAACGCGCAGATCATAAGAGCCGATCGAGGGTATGGGCGAGATTTGAATCATGGTAATAGGTGATGCGGCTAGCAACCCGTCACTATTTTGATTCCTTTTCCATCTTAACGCCCACCACCTTTGGGCCCTGGGCTCTGTCTACCCCGTCAGGGATATAGACGTCAAAATATATATGTATCTGATCATGTAGCTTACGTTACAACCAGCGAAGTTTTAAAAACAAACGCCTTCACACCAGTTACTGACACGCGCTGTCAGTATTTCCATACTCATAAATAAATATATCAATTAATGCGATCGTATCGACACCGTATAATTAGGTGTGGGTGTGTCGTGACAGTGTGTGTGTTAAATCTATGGTTTCCGTGTTCCTACGTCAATGATCTATACGGTTTGATTGTAATTTGCTATTTTTTAACAACTCATCCTACGAATTATAAACGCGAAAGTTTGTAAGTATTGATGGATGTTTGTTACTCTTGCACGCGTAAACGGCTTGGCCAATTTTGATAAAATTTGGTACGCAGGAAGCTGACATCCTGGATTAACACATAGGCTACTTTAGGCGCGGGTAACACCGCATCTAGTATAGCTAAGTACTATTATGTATTCTGTGGTATTAGGTACTTTTTTCTTAACGTTAAAACATTTTTTTTAAACTAACGTGAGACACAGACGTTATTAAAATAAGTTAACGTGTTACTCACGTATATAGTCAGCAGCTACTGCTCAGTGTGTCACGAGCTGGTGCGGTGTACGGGCCTTTAGTCACTACTGAAGACTTTCTGGTGTTTGAGGGTGACATATTCTTTTTAGATAAAACCCTCTTTAATAAACAAAGATAAAAAAAAAGACTTTCTGGTGAGGTCGAAACATGTCAGCAGTAGCTGACTCTATATAATGTCTATGGGATTTGAATGAAATATAGACTAAAGATAGTTTCTTATAGTCAAATAGCGCCCTGCAATAATAAATCTAAAAGGTTGAAAGTTAAAATGATTATGACCTATGACATTATTTTGTTGCGAAGTTAGTTTATTGTGCAAAATGGCAACTTTTGGCTAATGTGCGTATAAAAGCTTAACGTTGCCAGTTTAAACTGTAAATAGTTTAAAGGGTCATCTAGAGCTTTTTCAAGACAAAATTTATATGATATCTACGTTTCCTATATGATATCTTCATTCCAAATGGGGCCAGCACCCATCCAAGTGCGGCCTGTGCTCAGTGTCACTTAACTTGCGAAAGCGCCATCAACGTATACTACCCATAGATTTAGAAGGTATAAGATGGATATAGAGCATTGTAAAATGTGACCAGAAACGAAATATTTCTGTGTAACTTTTTATGGGTTGTATTTGTACCTAATACACAAACTATGGGTAAAGCAGTACGATACCATCTTTCCAGTATATATAACTTATAAATTAACACAGTTTACAATTTGGAAAATCAAATTTTCGTGTAACGATGTTCGAGCCAGGGTGACAAAGGCTGACATGTTTTGTATGAAAACTTGTCTCATTGTCAAATTGATGCTATCTCTTTTGCTCTTATAAAGATGACACTTATCATATTATCTGTCGCACTCGGCTAGTGTGTTCTTTTTACGCAGTAAAAAAAAAATCTACTTCTATGATACTACCACCAGGCCACAAAGCGCCTCTTGTCTCTTATCAAAAATCCTATCTCCCGCAGAACGTTACACTGCGCAGTTTTAGCTGTTTCTTTGTTTTTTTCTTCCTTAGAAGTTCCACACCAGTATCAGATGTTTCAGTATAAATACATATAGTAATGCTTATACAGGTTGTATAATTGCGGACGCGGAAGGTCCGACCGGTTTCGTAATTAACGCCTACGCAGCCTTCAATGCCGAATTGTAGCCGAAATGCTATCTAAAGAGGAAGAATTCTAATTGGGTGTTAGTACACAAACTAATAAAAATAAACAACTTTATTTTTGCGCGATATCTATCGACAGACATCTTGTTTTTATAGTAAAATTCCTTTTATATTATCGGTTTGCTTTTCGAAGGCTGTGTGGTTTTCGGCAGAGTAGAATAGGGCTTCAAGTCCTTCCGTAGCGTCTTAGGTACAAGCTAAATAAAGTTTATTAACATCAATGAGACCTCTCTAACCCGTCTGGCCAGCGAGGAAAGTGTAGGCCAAAGTCTTCTGGCTGCTCTGGCCAAGTATGGCTCTGGTAGTACAGAGAGGATAGTGCTCCTGCAGTGGAGGCAAAAAGACTTGATGAACTGATTCACTTTTATCTCTAATGGGTTAGACAGTCTAGGGCGAGAATATGGATAAACAATACAATACAATACAAACATTAAAATATTTATATAGCATGATGATACCATATAAATAAATATAATTTCATTACATACATATAAATAAATAAACTTGTGGTTAATGTTAAAACCAAACAATTAGATATCACATAAACCCAAATGAACCTAAAGTATGGTAAACATTCAGTCATTGGGTGCTAATAGTATAAATACTCCCATGCTGATCTGGGAGAAATATAAAAACTTAGAATGTACCAGCTGCTTCTCTTCCCACGCAGATCGTAAAAGCCGATCGAGGGAATGGGCAAAAATGCAAATCATGTTAACAGGCGATGCGGCTAGCAACCCATCACTGTATTGATTGCTTTTCCATCTTCTCGCCCACCATGACGCTAAAAGTGGCTTTTGGGTCTTGCGGCCCTGGGCTCTGCATAGAACCGCAAGACCCAAAATGCTCTGTCTGCCCCATTAGGGATAAAGA
The DNA here is from genome assembly GCA_963555685.1 of Acrobasis consociella. Lineage (NCBI taxonomy): Eukaryota > Metazoa > Arthropoda > Insecta > Lepidoptera > Pyralidae > Acrobasis > Acrobasis consociella. The sequence goes on along the minus strand of OY743111.1, from coordinate 1,279,094 downwards.
CGTGATAGTATGTATGTATGTATGTATGTATGGGTGCTGATAGTTACTGTACAGAATACAATAAATCCTTATTTACTTACTTTAGCTATTATAGCATTGAATTTGGGAATTTGGATATTATTTCCTAAAATGTTCCACTTAGGACTTGTATTAGTATATAACGTCAATCAAATAAATATAAATCCTATGCTAAAACTATTATAAGGGTGAACTCAGTCCGTGATACTGAACAACTTTCCCCAAGGAATTGACATTGAAATATAAATAATCTTTTTTTGGCTTACCATACGACTCGGATCAGCTGATCGGTCAACTTGTATGGGAGGCAAAAAATTACGTTTAATATTTCGATACTTGTTTCTTTGAGGAAGTTTGTTTGTTTGTTTGTTTGTAATAACTTTATTGTACCAAAAAACAAAATAAAATACAAAAATTCGAAAAAGTTGTTCAGTATCCTGGACTCAAGACCTTAGTTAGACCTTAGAGTATTCAAAGTATTTTCGTTCGTTTATTACTTCCAAAAAAATATTAAAAAACAAAAAGAATGTTTAACTTTACTAGATTTTTGTTAACAACATTATCCATAGTATACTCAACAAATGTCACCCCAACGATATTTCTTGTAAATACACATTTAAAGTGCAATAACAATCAAACACGTCTATCCAACGAGCGTTCCACACGAAACACCACAATCAAGAGTGAGCGTAAAAAACGTCTGAACCCAGTGATTATTTGTAACACACTTTGTGCACTTTATAGCTGCAAATTGCCACTGGACTCGCCAGTTATTAAAAATGCGGAAATTGACGGCTTATGTGCAATAGACAGCCCTAGTCTATCAACCCAATTAAAGGGTTTAAAGGTAGCAGTGTTTATTAAGTACTTTTTAGCTGTAGGTAAAATAAATATATACAATGTGGAAGGGTCATACTCATATAAATCGAATCATAGGCTATACTAGATCCCTATATGATAATAATAATAAAATAACAGTCAACAAACAAAAAAAAATCGACAGTACCAGACAAATTTGTATGGAATAGCTGATTTTTTTAAAGTTTTTGATTGTTATTCTGATTTCATTATACTATATTACTCGAGTCTTCTATAGCTCGTGGTTCAGTTTATTACGGGTATGATCCTTCCATGTTGTATGTTTGTAAGCCTGTGTTTCCACAAATGAATAGTGTCATTTCTGACACTATTCATCTCGATTCGTAAGTTTTACTATACAGGGTGAGTTTTTAAACGTCGGCAACATTTTTGGAGCAAGTACAGTCCAAGATAGAAAACTATTTTCTGCTTAAAAATAAGTTACTAGACATGAAATAGATCGGTGAAGGTGAAAAGCTGTTACATATATAATACAGTTAAAATAGCTGAAACATTTATAATCTTCATGTAAGAGTTGTCATTATTTTTATTTATTTTATTTTATTTTTTATTTTATTTACTGTCACAAAATCCAAAGCTTTTAAATACAATGATGTCGTAATTTACTTAAATAGCAGATAAGATCTTGTATCAATCGAAGTTACTAGTCCTTTTCTTTATTTATAAAAGAAAAAAATATTTATAAATGATTTTCGAGTTCCAGTTTCGTTACTTTAAGACCAATTTATGTAATATACATACATACATACATACATATTTTCACGCCTGTTTCCCGTGGGGGTAGGCAGAGACTACTATGTAATATCTTTTGTGCAAATGCCACCTTATTTCCAAGTCATCGTAAAAATAGGTCATACGGCTATTAATAACAGGTATCACATGATTGTCGCTCAAATGAATTACACCACTAATTGCTATGTGGCGTTTTAAAGTGCACTATTTGTTGGCACTTCACATGGGACGGCACGACGGCGAAACGACAACGACACGACACGACTGCGAGACTGTGGGACGACGACAATACTACTGCGGCTATTTTTGAAACGCAGAGTCACTAAAAGAACTGTTTTTTGTATGTTTAGTGACTTACTGTCTTATTAAAAAACGGAGACTAACTTTGTTACTAGGTTTAAACCACTATCCGACCTAATCAAGTTGACATCTAGTAATATGCCACTGTCTCATCTGAAAATGTCAATTTGAGTTGGTCGGATAATGGTTTAAACCTAGTAACAAAATTAGTCTGCGTTTTAGAATAAGACGGTTAGAGTTTTAAAAATGTCGCTCCTGCTCAACGACGAGAAGACTACTCTATACAAAGTAAAGGCCATTTTTCACAGTGCAGGGCTTTTCCTGTTGCATACGATTGAGTTAAAGCAATAAATGACTTGTGTGGTCTAAACAAATAATAAAAATAATTTATTGCTTTAATTAAATTGTTTGCAACAGGCAAGAAACTTGGACTGTGTAAATGCGCCTTAAGATAGTAAGTACTGAATATCGTAAGTATGGAAAGAAAAGAAATTACAGACACGTTCAATGTAAGCAGAGGTCAAAGTCATGGTCAAAAATCATTTATTTATGTTTGGATATTTATATCACTTGATAATTGACAATTTTTCTTTCAATTTCTTTTGTTGACGTCAGATCATTTACTTACAGCTAAATTTATTGCCGCTTTCTAAGCTCAAGTACAGAGGAAGCGGCAAAAAACTGTTCTGCAGCAATTAAAAAAATTCCGGATGGTACCTGGTTCAAAAGCTGTCCACAGCAATTCAGAGAGGTAATGCGGCAAGCGTAATGGGTATCTTTGAACCGGGTACAATTCGGGGTGGTATTTTTGACTGATCTCTGACGAATTTTGTATTACCCCTTTTTTTTAAAGATGAATAAATGATTTTAAAATAGTGTATTAAAAAAAAAGTGATATTAAAATTAGACATGTGGACTGAGAATACATTGTTACGTCATAATTGTTAATTAATCATTCCTTCAATCCCCCAATGGGATTTTACGATTTGCATGAAAAATTGGTCTCTTCCATGCTGGTCTGGAAAACAGAAAAAAAACTTAGAATGTACCAGCTGCTTCCCTTCCCGCGAAGATCGTAAAAGCCGATCGAGGGAATGGGCGAAAATGCGAATCATGTTAACATGATGCGGCTAGCAACTTATCACTGTACACATTGCTTTTCTATCTTCTCGCCCACCATGACGCTAAAAGTGGCTTTTGGGTCTTGCGGCCCTCGGCTCTGCATAGAGCCGCAAGTTCCAAAATGCTTTGTCTGCCCCATTAGGGATAAAGACGTGGTAGTACGTATGTATGTATGAAAAGATGGGCTGGTACATGCTTAGCCGTAGCTCTCAGATTGGAAAGTAGTAGTCTCAGCTGTCTTCATTGTATGGCGGTCGTCAGATGCCTTTAGGCATCCTGAATCTGACACCAGTGTTGATCAATACACGAAAAACAAACATCCGTACGAAAGCACGCGTGCCTCTTTAATAAGCATCATTACATTTATGACGCTGATTACCATTACCATCGAAATTACCGCGTAATTTCTGTAATTCCGATGCTTCGGCTTCAAATGAAGTTATCGTCTGTTTGACCGTCTGTCAGAGCAGTCAATAACTGTGGTTAGCATCCAGTTTAATGACGTAACTGATTGTATGCATTCAGTTAGATTTTTAACCGACGTCTAAAAAGGAGGAGGTTGTTAATTGATCAAGATCTTTTTTAAATGTTTTTTCACCGATTATTCGAAGATACTGGATCGATTTGGAGATTTTTTTTTTATTTGATAGACTTCAAAAATATACAAAGTTATCATCAATTATTTTTTTTTCAAATCGAAGACTATCAGATGTCGAAATCACACAAATTTTTAACGGCAAAAGTTTGTGAGTGTATGTTTGTTTGGCCCAACGCAGACGACAGACTATCCGTGACGCACTTTTTAGTCTGTGATAGTCTGTGAAAATAGAACCCCTGGAATCATATGCAATAGACAGACTTTTTGCGTGTCGTGTGCGTCACTGCATTTGATTTCATGGGTTTTATTTTCACAGACTAAAATGTGCGGCCCGAATTTGTATGTCGTCTGCGTTGGGCCTATATTTATCAAGTCTTCACTTCCCTATTAAGCTGGTGAGGTCAGGTTATCAACCATTGTCAATACCACCCTAATTTATGACCGTGGCCCTTCTTAAGGAAGTGTCACGCACCTTGCGCGTGTCACGGACTGTGTCACGGCGTTTTGTCAGGTTAAGGGGCCTTATCGCGATGCGTGTGCACCTGCCTGTATGTCGTTTGTTTGTAGCTGTGACGTAATTGATGAACCAACATGTGTTGTTAGCACATTGCAGGACACTTACGGCTGTGGACGTAATTAAATTGTTATTTCTATTGTGTCTGGCCGAGTGTCCCGCAGTGTGTTAAGTTTTTTTCAACTCATGACAAAAATGCAGGGTGTTGTAAGTTTGACGCTAATGTATGTCTGTGGCATAGCTCTCGACTGGACCGATTTTAATGCGGTTAAATTTCTTTATACTTGATATACGAAGCGGTTCGAAGGTTATGTAAAAGCTTTAAAGTCGGGGTTTTTTAATTTGCTGGGCAAATAAATTTGTTAATTGTTAAGCTAAGCATATAGATTTGCAAACTTTAATTATTCCCAGTATCGGCGGGAGTAAGTATTTTAAGTTTAAGGTAAGTAGGTAAGTTAAAAGGTTTTTTTAAATTAGTTGATAAACAATCTTTGAGTATCTACAATACCTGCGTACCGAAAAATAAATAAATAATTCCTTCAATGGTCGCTATTTTTATTACTTTCCTATCACACCATCTTTTCGACCACTGGCTAAAAGTGGCCTTTGGATCTTGCGGGCCAGAGATCAAAAGTCAGCTTAGAGTCACTACACCTAAAGTGCTCTAACTATAAATATATAGGAACAAATTACACTGATTGAGCTAGCCCCAAAGTAAGTTCGAGACTTGTGTTATGCGATACAATTTAACGATACTATATTTTATAACAAAAACAACAATTTGAAAGAGGCCATTTTCCAACTTGCCCTGACCGGGAATCGAACCAGGAACCTCTGGGTGGCAGGCTAGCATGGTGACTACTACGTCACGGAGGTCGTCCATTTAGAGATAAAGACGTGATAGTGTATAGTAAGTATATCCTAATCATCATCATCATCAGGTCTTTTTGTCTCCACTGCAGGAGCACGACCATCTCTGTACTACCACAGCTATTATTGGCCAGAGCTGAGGACTTGGCCTACACTCTCCTCGCTGGCCAGACGGGTTGGAGTGGTCTCATGATGTTTATAAGCTTTGTTTAGCTTGTATTTCCTAAGTCGCCTTCTACGACATCCTCGGGAGGAGTTGGAGTGGCCCTATTCTACTCAGCCGGAAACCACACGGCGATGTATAATAACGTATGGCTTTGTACGTCTTAACCTTAGCACAACTACAGTAACAAATCTAGCAATAAATCGTGGCGACGCGCGACAGGCGGCCGGCGTCGCGCGACAGTTGCGCCACACACCTGCGACGTTGCCAGCTTAAGTGTCGCCGCTTCTAGTTCCAGTTTGTAGTGTAGGTAGGTAAGTATGTGGTGTAGAAATATATAGTTTGACTGGTAGAGATTCCTATAAGGGATAAGTCCGCCGTTGTATGTTTGCTTTTCTGATTTGTATCTGTGTTCTTTCATAAGTACAATAAAGCTTTATAAACAAACAAATTAGCTGTACCTACTCGGGAATTTCGGGATAAAGACTATCCTATGTCCTTCCCTAGACATCAAACTATATCCATATCAAATTTCATCTAAATAGGTTCAGTGTTTGAAGCGTAAAGTGGTAGCGAATAAATATACAAACTCAATTTCACTTTTATGATATTAGTAGGAAAGCCTTGATTTTCATAAAAATAATTAACCGTTTGCTATACCTATTTTAGTGAAAACATGTGTTGTCCCTTTTCCTCTTTTAGATAGTTGTCATTGAAAGAACGAGACGAAAGATATTTTAACTAAAATAGGTTTGGCAGACGTTCGTAATTTTTATGAATAAAGGGGAAAGTAGGTAATTAAATGGCTATAAGTAACGATATAAAGCTGTAGTCTTATAGCTTTATGCATAAAAAATTTGCATACCGTAAATTTGTATTTTGAAGGTTGCTAGTCGAATTTGAAACACGATTCCCTTGATCGGATTTTACAATCTACGTTTGAAGAGAAGCAGCTGATACATTTTGTATGTTTGCTGTTTTCCCAGACCAGCAGAAAAGTCGACAGAACCTTCGAGTACATTATAGTAATTTCGACTTATACGAGTATTTTATTTATTTATTTACCAATTTATGCACACGGAAATGTATACAGAGAATTCATAACATAAAAGTTGTACAAAGGCACTACTTATCTCAAAGAGATCTCTTCCAGTACTGTAGGCCAGTGAGAGGAGATGTTTATGTCAGAGAGGCATACAGTATGATTACTTCTTTTTATGTTATAGCCCTGAACGCAGGGTGAAAAAATAAAATTTTATAAAAAGATCTTTTAAGACATTAAATACTTAAAATTAGTCAAAATTGATTAAGCATTAATTCAATTAATTGAAATGGCTGTAGAATCGACTAGCTTGGACTAAAACGATCGTCAAAGCAAAAGACATCAACGACACATACTGATTATTGGATAGTTTATTTTTAGGGTTCCGCAGCCAAATGGCAAAAACGGAACCCTTATAGATTCGTCATGTCTGTCTGTCTGTCTGTCTGTCTGTCTGTCTGTCCGTCCGTATGTCACAGCCACTTTTTTCCGAAACTATAAGACCTATACTGTTGAAACTTGGTAAGTAGATGTATTATGTGAACCGCATTAAGGTTTTGACACAAAAATAGAAAAAAAAACAATAAATTTTGGGGGTTTCCCATATTTAGAACTGTAACTCAAATATTTATTTTTCGTCAAACCCATACGTGTGGGGTATCTATGGATAGGTCTTCAAAAATGATATTGAGGTTTCTAATATCATTTTTTTCTTAACCGAATACTTTGCGCGGGAGACATTTCCAAAGTGGAAAAAAGTGTGTGTCCCCCCCCCCCGTAACTTCTAAAATAAGGGAATTATAAAACTAAAAAAAATATATTATGTTCATTACCATAAAAACTATCAGCGAAAATTGGTTTGAACGATATCTAGTAAGTAGTTTTTTTTAATCCGTCATTAATCATAAACGGCAATTTACCTTTCATTCAATCAACTCAAATATAAAAATTAAAAAAAACATAATACAAGACTTTTATATTATGTTATTTGCTACTACGGAACCCTTCATGGGCGAGTCCGACTCGCACTTGGCCGCTTTTTTTTTTATATATGCAGATAGAGTGAAAGCTTCTAATTGCAGTGTTTTTATGAAAATGAAAAAGTAGTTAGTAAGTTTTACAACTGACGATGTGTGTAATTCGTAATGAAGATAAATAAGTTTTTTTGATAAACAAATTAGTTGATAAATTAAACTTAATTATCACTTGACACACTTTTAGAAAGAAATATCTATTAATAGGTATAACTTTTGACTACCTCTGTGGCTTAGTGGTCATCATGCCACGCTCGAAGGTCCCGGGTTCGATCCCCAGTCAGGTCAAGGTGGAAAATGATCTTTCAAATCAGATCATCGACAAGTCGGACCGAGCGGGGTTCGAACCAGGGATATTTCGATTATACGCTTTTAAACCGCTAGACCACAACGGCTTCTTAAAAGTCTGTAAATCACAAACACAGGAACCAATAAATCGCCCGGAGAGTCGAACCTACGACCCGCTTTCAGCAATAAGTCACCGTCCAGCCTGATGTAGCTTAATATATCTTAGTACATAATGCGCAACCTGTATCACTATATCATAACTAGCTTTCGAAAGCTTTGTTATATATGTACTTTCTTTGTAGGTAGTTATTATTGATTGCCTACAGATATACATACTATCACGTCTTTATCCCTAATGGGGCAGACAGAGCATTTTGGGTCTTGCGGTTCTATGCAGAGCCCAGGGCCGCAAGACCAAAAAGCGTCATGGTGGGCGAGAAGATGGAAAAGCAATCAATACAGTGATGGGTTGCTAGCCGCATCGCCTGTTAACATGATTTGCATTTTTGCCCATTCCCTCGATCGGCTTTTACGATCTGCGCGGGAAGAGAAGCAGCTGGTACATTCTAAGTTTTTTTTATTTCTCCCAGACCAGCATGGGAGAAGCCTACAGATATATGTTGTATTATCATCATTTCAGTTGCATAACGTCCACCAGTAGCGTGCATTTTATATAGACACATAGACTTTGTCTACCCTGTGCCACCCTAATGTAATATCGGATACTGGCAAAAAATGTATTTTACTTGATAAGCAGCAGCTCGTAGATAACGTAAGATTAGTACTTACCCTGAAAAATATTTATGCACGTCACTGACGTCCACTGCTGGACATAGGCCTCTCCCAAAGATTTCAAAATGACCGATTAAGAGCGGCCTGCATCCAGCGCTTTCCAGCGGCCTTGTTAGTCAGGTCAGGTCAATAGAGATTGGTTCCTCGCCTTCTGAATGATTCACATTTTCGCCCATTCCCTTAATCAGCTTTTACAGTCTGCGAAGAAGAGAAGCAGCTGGTACATTCTAGGTTTTTAGTTTCTTCCAGACCAACATGAAAGACGTACATAAATATATAGCCTTTATTAAAATAATTTAACTATGAGGAGATTTACTCCATGACAGCATTTTTAAGTGGTCAATATTGCCTAGACTTATATGGATTGGACCTACAAAGCCTGAAAAGATATATAGACTAATTATTATTTACCTACAAAAAATTAATAAATCTTTTCTAAATAATATACTAGATATCTATATAATTATTGCTAAAGTATAAAGTATAATTATTGTAAAAGTTATCTTAATCCTTTTAAAACTTTCAGTAAAGATGTAACTAAAATATCTTAAAAAAAACATAATTTTTTAAAAAGCGATTATTTAGTCCGAATTAAATTGATACGATCTTCCCATTATCGACTATTGATGTCATATAGCATAGAGAATACCAGAATAGACCAGTGTGGAGCGAAAATAACTATAACTAAAATATCTATAAAAAAAAAGAAATACTTTGTAAAATGCAATTTCGAATTATATTGATACGATCTTCCCACATCAACTCGCCTTTACGAAATGGATCCAATGAATTGCCAGACAATATTCCCTAATATGGCCGGCTACTATTACATCAACTGACACCTTATAATATAGAGAGCACAAACAGACAGCAGATTGTCCGTTATATTTGCTATTTGGTATGGATCGACTATTGATGCCATAGCATGGAGAATACCAGAATGTCAAGTTGGATAGTGCAGTTTGTTACCGCTTCTTCTGCACTAGCGCTTTGGAAGCGGTAGTAAACTTAGCTGTAAGTAACCATTTGACGTCAACAATTGTGCAACAAAATAATGACGATTATTAAGAGATATTATAAATATCCTATGATAATAAAGATATATTTGAATTGAAAAAAAAAATTGAAATATTCAACGTGGAAGTGACGTACTCGTAATAAATCGAACCACGGGCTATATTAGATCACTGTAGTATAATGAAATTAAATTAAAAGTAAAAAAAAATATACAACGTTGTCCGTCTTCGCTCCTCTCCCCCGTACTCGCCTTGCAGAGGCGGCTGCTGGCGCCTGTTCTGTGGAAGCGTGGAAAATATTGCAAAAGAAAGAAAGCCTTGGACAGTTGCAGTGGGTTGATGAAGTAATACGTAGTCATACTTTTTGTTTGTTTGTCTGTAATAACGTTATTGTACCAAAACAACAACATACGATAAAGGTAAATATAAAAAGGCGGATTTATCTCATGCAGCGATCTCTTCCAGTCAACCTGCGATAGATTGACAAAAAAGACGTGTGGCACTCGGGGACTGCCGCGGTAAAGCTATTGCAAACAAGGAAGGACGGCAACGTCGCAAACGGACGACGGAGACGAAGGTGGAATGAGGTTTTTTCGTTACGGAATTTCTGAATTCGGTCCCCGCGCTCAAGGCCCGCGATAGAAGCTATGCAATAGCTTAAAAATACTTATTATTTGACAAAGATGACTTTCTGGCTGGTTTTAGCTGTTGCTACCGTTGTTGGTGAGTTGACGTGGTCGTGGTCTCGTCGGCGGCGCGTGGGCAGCGACGGAATCTGGCGCGCACCTGCGGGCTAAGGTCGGTGCCACACTGCTACTCTTGCGCGACTTGTACCTAATGCGTTTTGGGAGAGCATCGAAAAAAAGTAATACCTACTCTTTATTATTAAAATATAATGGCCGACGGGGCAAAATGGTTCTCCAATTTCGACCACGTATAGGCAAGCGAAGCGTAGGACACCCACCTACAAGGTGGTCTGACGACCTGACCAAGGTCGCAGGAAGGCGCTGGATGCAAGCCGTTCTAGATCGGTCATTTTGGAAATCTTTGGGAAAGGCCTGTGTCCAGCAGTGGACGTTATGCAACTGAAATGATGATTATGTTGATCTTCTTCTTCTTATCGTGTGTGTTAGTGACTAACACTAGTGTCAGAGTTTTTAAACCGCCTTAAAGGCCTCTGACATGGTTTTAGGTAACGACCAATGTCAAAGACAGTGACCGGGACCGACGGCTTAACGTGCCCTCCGAAGCACGGATCATCTTACTTATCGGACAATCAGGCGATCAGCCTACAATGTCCTAACCAAACTAGGACAACAACACAAAGTCGTTGCCCCCGCCGGGAATCGAACCCGCGACCTCCGAGTGTGAGGCGCACGCTCTAACCACTACACCACGGAGGCAGTTATGATGATGATGATTGTTAAAATACAAGCTAAATAAAGCTTATTGACATCAATGGTACCTCTTTAACCCGTCTGGCCAGCGTAGAGAGTTTAGGCCAATTCCTCTGACTTGTCTGGCCAAGTATGCCTCTCGTAGTACAGAGAGGGTCGTGCTCCTGCAGTGGAGACAAAATATCTGATGATGATTGTTAAAATATTATTTAAATAACTTAATAAAAAAATATTTATGGACAAATGATTCAGATTCAGCTAGCCCTAAAGTAAGTTCGAGTTTTGTGTTATGGGATACTAACTCAACCATACTATATTTTATAACACTGACTATATTTTATGACTGCCTCCGTGGTTCAGTGGTCAGGGGGTTTGCCTTGTAATCCGGAGGTCGTGGGTTTGAATCCTACTGGGAAGCATACTTTGTAAAAAGTTGTTTGGCTCAGTTCGATCAAAGATCAAAGTGGCTGTGTAAAAACCAGTAACCACGTCAAAACGCTACCCTTTAGGTACGGAACTCTAATTATCGCACAAGAGACAAATCGAAATAGAAGTCGAGACGACTACGTTACAACATAGTCAACAAATTAATAACATACATACATACTATCACGTCTTTATCCCTAATGGGGCAGACAGAGCATTTTGGGTCTTGCTTGCGGCTCTATGCAGAGCCTAGGGCCGCAAGACTCAAAAGCCACTTTTAGCGTCATGGTGGGCGAGAAGATGGAAAAGCAATTAATAACATAAACAATTGATAATCGCAAAATAAGTGCGAAATTCAATTCTGAATGTTTGTACGGTAGTCACGGTAAGTAATACTACGTAGTAACTTATTAGTAATCTGTGGTAATACACCCTTATGTACTGGTGAGAGAGTTGAAATTGCAATGGGTTTGGGTAACTTGAAGCGTTGCAGGCTGTACAAGTGGCTATAAATTTTGAGGCGCCGGCGGCTGCGGTGGTAATTTCGGATCATAGATGGCGCTGGCAGCCCTCTGGCTGTATGTACATTGTACGTGGCTTGATTAATTTTGTGTATGTGAAATAGTTTAAACGATATGATTTTCAGAAAATTTAAGAAAATTTGTAAGTTTTTAAACTTTCTTTCTAATGTTTGCTTTGAAGAGTTTTGAAATTGTTAAGTTAAATTATTATTATTAAAAACGTATTACTAAATACTAGGTTGTTATTTATAAAGAAGAATAAAAATATGATAGTTTCAGCTGAGTTTTTAAAATAGTAGGTAAACACTGTTTTAATTTTATAGGTGTAAATAACTAAGTACAAGAATTTGAAAAATAGTTGATAAAGGCTGTTGTAAAGTTAAAATAACATTCCAAGTGCGAGTCGGACTCGTGAACGAAGGCTTCCGTACCATTATTTGTAAAAATTAAATTTGTTGTCTGGGAGACCCACTTTAAAATTTAATTTATTTTTATGTATCTCCTTTGAGAATCACGGGTCTTTTCACCCCGGTCCTTTGAGAGGCTTGCGTGGGGATACAGATCCAACACGTAGAGGCCCTTTGGAGAAGTTATTGTCATGTGGCGCTCCCGCCAAAACTTTTATTGTTATAACGAAAACAGAAATAGATCATCTGTGAAAATTTCAACCGCCTAGCTATCACTGTTTATGAGATACAGCCTGGTCAGTGGAGTCTCAGTAATAGAAGGATTCCTTTTTTAGGGTTCCGTAGTAAACAAGGAACCCTTATAGTTTCGCCATGTCTGTCTGTCTGTCTGTCCACGGTCCTACAGAGAAACTATAAGTACTATATAGCTGTAATTTGGCATGGATATGTATATTAATTATGGCGAAAAAGTCGTAAAATAAAATATGGAAAAAAAAATTTTTTTAATGTAGCTGCCATACAAGTAAAGACGTAGTCAATATTTTTTTCTCGACAAACACATTGAGTGGGGTATCGTTGAATAGATCTTTCAAAAATATTGTTAGCTTGTGAACACCATTTTTCGATTTAGGGATCCGTTTCTGAAATATTTGGGTTTAAAGTTCAAATTTTAGTTCGAGTCAAGTGTCCCCCCCCCTCTATCTGCTAAACGGTTATATATGGCCACGTGAAAAAAATCACAATTATAGCATATATAATGTAGTTTGAAGGAAAACTATCAGAGCCAAGTAGGGTACACAAATTAAAAAGTTATAGGCAATCAACTTATAAAATGTACTTGAAAAAAGACATTTTCATACAAATTCGATAGATATTAGTTTTTAGACGTTTTTAGTGGCAAAAACTCAAAGTTGGCATTCGCAACTACGGAACCCTACACTGCGCGTGGCCTGACACGCACTTGCCCAATTATTACCCTTTGAGTACGGAACTCTAAAAACTTGAAAGTTTTAGCTAAGTTTGTAAAATTACAAATAGTCTATCATTTACATGTGTTAATAACTGAGTACAATATTATACTATTTAGGTAGATCTACCACACGCATTTAAATAAAATAAACACTCCAACCACATGGTTGCTGACCATTTGTTATCCGACCACAACAATAAGCATTATGTTTACACCTGTAAGTGGCCTTTTACACAGAAATAATGGGGCCACGAAACCGCAAGTTAAACAGCGGAAAGCTTATAATAAGTGATGCCTAATTTGTGGCCCAGCCGCCAGCGATTTGTCTCAATTGCATGAGTGAAGACAGGTGGTTAGAAGAGAGAGGTGGTTATAAGTTTTTATATTATTTATATTGAAGATAATTCCAAGAAAATCTGGATGATATTAAAATACCGTAGAAACCGTAGAATTTAATTTGAAATTTGAAATAAACTCAGAAAGCATTTTAAGTTTACAAACAAAGTTGTAAAGCAACCGTTTTAAATTATTAGAACCTGTTTAAAACCTAAAATAAAACGTTTTAAATGGTTAATTACCTCACTACGCGGATAAAGTGCAGGTAATAAAATGTTCATTATAGTATAAGTTTTCATTAAAGGAGTAGGTATTTTCATTCATTAAATGATTCAAAAAACCCCCGGCACCCCCGAATTTCAAGCATTCGCCCTAAATAACTTTTAAAAGACAGAATCGATTTTTATCAAACCGCTAAGATTTGATAAAAATCGACTGTGCAATAATAATAAGAACCATTGCAAAAAAAACTAACCGCATCGAAGTGGGTCTATCCGTTCGAGAGTTACGGTACCACAGACAGACAAACAAATAAAAAAGACAGATAAAAATTGTAACACCCCTCTATTGAGTCAGGAGTTAAAACATAGTTTTCAACCATTCTAAACCAACATGTTTGTACGTGACGAACCGTACACTGGTTGCGCTGGTGTCGAACCTACGTACTTTCGGACTGTAGGACCCACACGTTGGTCTCTCTCCTATATATATGTGCGGGCGCTGTCTGTCTCTGTGCGCTGTGACACGACGCGGTTGATCGCGGGGGCTCAAGCCGTACCACTTTGACACAGATAATCGTAAGAAACGGGATGTCAAAAGAAACGAAATAAAACACGATGTTATCGTGAATATACCCAGCGGTACGGCGAGCGTGGACGAAACGAACGTACGGGCGGACAGAGTGGCGTTCTATTTCCTGTATTTCCACTGTGTCTTGCTGTTTCTTCATAACCCGTTGTCCGATCTTGAAGTGCTGAAGTCGTGCAGGCAGTGCGGAATGCGCGTAGTTCTTCTCGCACTCCGCCTTTCGGCGGGAGCGGGGTTGCTGCTCAGGGCTGTGGCCCTCTTCAGCGAATTGCTGCCGCCGCCTACTACGGTAGGCGGGTCACAGGGTAGTGGCCGTGGCGGCCACTTCAGGCTTCATCAGTCCTGGGGGTTCGGTTGAGGCGTCGCTGCTGGTGCGGCGCCTAGCTCGGCTGGCAACGGGATGATGGCATCGCGGGGCGAGGGCTTGTACCTGCCGTCCGGCGGGCGGGCGTGCAGAGGCGCAATCCCCCTGAGGTGGGGGTGCGCCGAGCGGTCCGCCTTCTCGTACATGCCCCTCGCCAGACGAGAGACAAATGCGTCCAGGCCTTCCCACTTTAAATCCCGGTGGACGACGGCGTTCCTCACGTAACGCGGGGCCCCGACGGCCGCCCGGAGACAAAGGTTTTCTTGGGCACGAAGACGTCGCTTGTTTGTCTCCGAGCAGTATGCGTACCACGCAGGGGCCGCGTATGTGAGGCGGGATCTAACGTAGGCCTTGTAGACCCCGAGCCGCGTCCGTAGCGGGAGGCTGGAGGAAAGCACTGGACGCAATTTCCCCCGGGCCATCTTCGTCGTTGCCACCACCTCGTCGACTTGGGCCTTCAAGCTAAGGCGCCTGTCGAACTTCACCCCCAGGTATTTGACGTGCGGCTGCCACGGCACGTCTTCGCCGAAGAGCTTCAAGGGCGGCGGTAGGTTGGTGTTCCCCGATATTAGTGCCTGCGTCTTGCTGACGTTCACCGACAACCTCCACTTGGAGAGCCAGTCAGGCAGGGCGTCTAGGGCCTTCTGGACTTTCTTGGCGGCGTACTTTGCGTTGACACTGACGGCAAAGTACGCGGCGTCGTCGGCGAAGAGCGCCAACTCGGCCTGACCGGCCACTGGGATGTCGTCGGTGTACCATGCGTAGCACGCAGGCGACAAGCAGCTTCCTTGGGGAACACCAGCCCGCACCGGGCGTTCTGATGATTCGGCGTCTTCTACCGCCACCCTTATCTTCCTGTCCTCGAGGAAGGAGGCCACAATTCTGAGCAGTCTTTTGGGCATGGGCTTGGGCGTTGTCGACATTTTGTACAGCAACCCCTCGTGCCATACTCTGTCGAACGCCTTCTCGTTGTCAAGGAGCACCACAGCCACGTGCTCCTTGCGGTTGGCTGCCGCCGAGATCTTGTGCAGCAGTCTGGCTATCTGGAGCGTCGTCGAGTGTTCAGGCCGAAAACCAAACTGCTCCGCGCGCGGTGGTATGTGCGGGAGCAGGAGGCCGAGCAGGAGTTTCTCGAACACCTTCGAGAGAGCGCTGAGTAGCGTGATGGGCCGGTAACTCTCAGGCTTCTGCAGGTTCTTCCCCGGCTTGGGCAGCATAATGACCCGGCCGGTTTTCCACTCTTCTGGGTAGTGTCCCGAGCGCAGGATGCCATTGAAGAGGCGCGTCACCGCCGTGATGTACGTAGGCGGTAGATGGCGGAGCGCCTCGTTCGTGACGTTGTCTGCGCCCGGGGCTTTCCTGGGCTTCAGGCTCCGGATCACTCGCAGGACCTGGCCGGGAGTGAAGAACGCTGCATTCTCCTCTTCTGGTACCGGCTCCGCAAGGTAAGCTCGAAGGTGCTCGATGACCATCTTGTGATGATCCTGGTCGGCCACTGGGTTCGGCGTGAATTGACGCTCCAGATGCTCCGCGAAGATCTCGGCGCGATCTTCGGCTTTGAATCGTGGGAGGCCATCGGCTGCCAGCAGCGGTCGGACGGGTTGGGGTTCGCCCGTAAGCTGCCGGCAGAGGCGGTGAATGGAGGGGATATCACCGCCCACCGAGAGTAGGTGGTTCTCCCACGATCTGGCTGTGTGCTCCTGTAGGCGATCCTTGATGGTCTCCACCAGCTTGTTGAGCTCCGTCTTGGTGGCAGGGCAGCGAGTGTTTTGCCACTGCCGCCGCAGCCGCCTCTTCTGGGCCAGCAACTTGCTGATGTCGGCGGGCAGCGGGTCCGGCTTTGTTGTGGCCGAGACCGGGCGCGTTGCGGCTTCAAGGGCGGCGCGGATGCAGCAGGTGATGGCGCTCGCCGCCTGCTCAACTTCTTCGCCGGTGGAGACCCGCTTGAAAGCGACCCTAGCCTTGTCGCTCTCAAGCGCTTCCTCAAACTTCGCCCAGCTGACTTTTGATGTTCTGCTGGGCAGCGAGACCCTTGCCGGTAGGTCCTGAAGGACGAGAAGAACGGGTCTGTGGTCAGACGGCAGGTCCAGGGAGACTTCTTGTGTGGGCGGTGTTCGTAGACCTCTGTAGGCCACAAGGTCGATGACGTCGGGCTCACCCGTCGGGCCATAGTGAGTCGGCTCGTCGGGGCCCATCACCTCGTAGCTGTGGACTACAGAGTCCAGGTGTAGGAGTCGTCCGCGGGGGCACACCTTCGTGGAGTTCCAGACGGTGTGTTTGGCGTTGAAGTCGCCGGCCACTAGAGTCGGCGTGGGGTGCATCAGTAGTGCGCGCAGCTCCTGGGGATCCAGCTTGCTGTTTTTGCTGGATGGCGGCACGTACGTCGCAAACAGCCTTGTCTCTTGGCCGGCGACGCTGACCAGTACGCCCAACGCGTACATTGTCTGGAACTCCGTGTGCGGTATGGCCTGATGGACGACATTCCTCTTCACGAACACCGCGAGTCCTCTGTAGGGTCTGCCGTTGACGGGACTCTTCTCGTCCTTGCGGTAGCAAATGTACCCGGGGATCTTGTAAGGATTAGATTCCCCGAGGTGGGTCTCGCTGACCAGCATGACATCAATACGCTGCTGACGGAGGAAGTTCGTCAGCAGCTGCTTCTTTCGGTTGAGTGTCTCGGCGTTCCAGTGCGCTATCCTCAGAGGGCCTTTATCCATATTAGTGTGGAAGGTTGGGGACACCTCTGAGGAGACCCGACGCGGCCAGCTGGTCGGGGGTCATGGCTGCCAGGGACTGGAACGCCTGGAACAGCATGTGGAGATGCTGTGGGGGCATCCCTTGTGCTGGAGGCAGTGGTTGGGGGGCCTGGGTTGCTTGGGCTTGGGAGGCCTGGGTTGCCGGGGCTTGCGGGGCCTGAGGCTGGCGATCTTCGGGGGGGGGCGGGAGCAGAGCTGCCCGCTGATGATTTCTTCTTCTTTTTCTTTTTCTTCTTCGGGAGCTCTGCTCCTCTGGCCGTAGGGGCGTTGGCGGGGG
Source organism: Acrobasis consociella (assembly GCA_963555685.1). Taxonomy (NCBI): domain Eukaryota; kingdom Metazoa; phylum Arthropoda; class Insecta; order Lepidoptera; family Pyralidae; genus Acrobasis; species Acrobasis consociella. Next base: position 1,261,465 of record OY743111.1, on the reverse strand, counting down.
CCATTAAGGAAGCCCCCGCTGTCTCCTCTGTGGCCGGACGCGGCGTTGGAGCGGAGCCCGTGCGTGCCACCGGGCCGGCGCGCTTGTTCCTCGCCTCCCGCTTAAATACGGGGCACGAGGTGTTGTTGGCGGGGTGCGGGCCCCCGCAGTTGGCGCAGGTTGCGGGCTCATCTTTCGGGCGGTCGCAGTCACCCGCCTTGTGGGGGCCTCCGCATCGCACGCAGGCGATCGGCCGGTGGCAGTTGACCGAAGAGTGCCGGAAGAGTTGGCACCTGTGGCATTGGGCGGGCCCCTGCTTGCCGCGCCAGGGCTCCACCTTGACTCCGGGCATGTGGAGGAGCTCGGTGATCCCGAAGATCGCGCTGGCGTTTTCGGCTCGTTTGATGAGGCAGAAGAAGATGCAGCCGGGGCGATCTCCCCTGCCCCGGATGCCCTTGATGGCTTCTGCCTCATGGCCGTGTTGGGCGAGGGCGTCCTTAATATCGCCCTCATCGGTATTAGCCGGTAGCCCCCGAATGGCCACCTTTAACTGGCGCTCGGCCGGGAGGGAATAACAAAACCAGCTGACGCCGGCATTCGCCTCCAGGTTGGTGAGGTATCGTTGTACCAGCCGGTACTCTTGCTCGTTAGCTGGTGTGAAGTTTACACCCCGGCCGAGGGGGCGCGCGGATGGTGAGCGGCCTAGCACTCGGGCCAACTCACGAAAGTGGGCTGCCCAGTCCGGTAGGTACTCTACGACAATGCGCGGATATTTGGGCCTTTTTGGTTGCGCGGAGGTGTCTTGTTGGGGCTGGCTCGGGGGCACCCCTCCCGCCGATCCTGTAGTGGTGCAGGTCGGTTGGGTGGCCTGGGAGCTGGGACCAGCTTTCGGCGGGGCCGTCGTGCAGTGAGAAGCAGCGGCGGTGACCCGAGGGGGCGGCACCCACTTGCTCGGTGCGGTGTCGCGAGGGGGCACCACCACACCTCTCGGAGCGACGACTGGTGCGGGGGTGACCCGAGGGAGCGCCGCCCACTTGTTTTGTACGGCGTCGGGTGCGGGGGTGCTGGCGGAGGGGGCGACCCGATGCGATCCACCATGTACAGTGGTGGGGATGGGTGCGGGGGTGCTGGCAGTGGGGGCGACCCGATGCGATCCACCATGTACAGTGGTGGGGATGGGTGCGGGGGTGCTGGCAGTGGGGGCGACCCGAGGTGGCCCGCCGACGGCGGGCTTTGGTACAGCAGGTGCGGTGCCGGCAGTGACGCGCGCAAATGAGGGCGCCGGTGCCGCGAAGGGCTGGGTCGGCACAGGTGAGCGCGCGGACGCCGCCGCAGCGCCGGGCTGCGGCACGCGACGCGGGGCCCACCGGGGCCCGCGCCACCGAAGGCGCTTGAGGAGGGTCGGCACTCCTCTTCGGGCGGGGGTCCCTCTGCGGCAGGGGAATGCCCGATAGTCTTGCGGGGGCCGCGGGCTGCGGCACCTCCAGCTTCTTTTTGGAGGCGGCGGCGAAGGTGGTCAACGCGGACAGATCCGCGGGGGCGTCCAAGTTTGATAGGTCCGGTAAGGACCCAGACGATGATGAGGCGGGGGAAGTAGAAGCCTCTTCCTCCTGCAGCACGTCCAGAGCGCGTGGCTTCTTCGTTCCTGAAGCGTCTCCCGTGGGACTGCGGGGGCGCTTCAGAAGGGAGGTCAGAATTGTCCTCCTTGGCGTGGCAACGGGTGGGAGGGTTATGATCCCTCGGCGCGCGAAGTCCAGCGCGGTAACATCGTCCAGGGTGGGCGACGTTCCCCTGAGCTCGTTATCCTGGAGCCTCAGGTAAATGGCCATCCACCGGGTTAGGCCCTCGGACAGGGTCCCGGTGGCGGCAATCCTTCCCAGCATGACTATATCCCGCTCATACCAACCCCTTGGTGAGAGCCGCGGGGTCGGCGCGGGGGCGGAGTCGGGCGTCGCATATACTGCGGGAGTAGCAGGAGAGGCGGGGCGCTGGGATCCGGCCTCCGTCTCATCCTCTTCGATGATGGGGTCCATTCCGGACCCCGAAAGTAGCGCGGGCGGGGAGTTGCCTTAAAGCAGCCACTCGGGGCGCAGGCTGACTACCCTAGCCCCTTTTCGCCGGTGAGACCCGCTGGTGGGAGGCCGGCTACTAGGGGGGAAGTGGGAAAATCAGTCAAACGTCCCGGGCACAATTTCCGCTCTAAGGCTATCCCTGCCTACGCAAACAAATGCGAAGGGGCCGGGCACTGTAGTCTCTTTCGAAACCACAGTAGCGCGGCGTAGCGGAAGTTTTGAGAACTAATTATGGCTCGTACTTTACAGCATACACAAGTGCATCCGAAGGCAACAGGCGAATCCTCAGTGCGGAATGCCGATATGGCCGTATATATATCCTATATTTTTCTGTATCACTCTATTGCGATACCGCCTATAGCATGCGCCAATAAGAAGCTGCGGTGTGCTTCCCCCCGCGCGCGCCCCTCTGTCCGTGTATCGTTCACGCTCTCTGTACATAGGCTTTTATTTCTATAAATTGCTATAAACTATACAAAATTCTTATCTATTAAATTAATACGATCTAGCAAGTCACATGATAACAAAATAGGAACTATAAGCCTATGACTATTTGCTTGTGACAAAAACCTATTTTCTTATAAGAGTCACCTATATCTGTTAAACTATTTTCTATCTATCTAGGCTATCTAGTTATCTGGGGAATAAAAGACAAGAGAAAAATCTATTTATTTACAATTACAACATAAGTGTATGTACTATTACCTATTTATACACCTATTTGCCTATGTATTACTATTAACTTACTAACTAAGGGAGAATAAAACCACTATAAAAATATATTTTAATTGCGACCTATTATAACTATGTACAAACTATAAGCTATATACTATTTCTATGTTGCTGTATGTCGGCTGTCCCGTACATCCTCCCGCCGTGCGTCGTCCGCCAGGTCGTCGCATTCTCGATTCTCCTGGAGGGCAGCCGACGCCGTAGGCAGGATCACCAGCTTCTTCGTGGGTCGCCGCAGGATTCCGCCCTTGGTCCTCACGTCGACTGCTCTGGTGACTCCATCCGGTCCAGGGTGTGTGGCGATGACGATACCACGCGGCCATGTGTTGCGTGGCAGTGTCCCATCGGCGACTAGGACGACGTCGCCGGCTCGGATTGCGGGGCCCTTAGCGTGGGGCTCCCGCCTGTGTTGCAAGTCAGGCAGGTACTCGCGCAGCCATCTTGCCCAAAATAGGTCGGCAAGACGTTGTGAGGCGCGCCAGTAGGGGCGCCCGATGAGGTCGCTGTCGTCGAAGGTGCCGTGGCTCGGAGTTCGCGCTGAACCACCCAGGAGGAAGTGGTTTGGGGTGATGGCCTCGGGATCTTCAGGGTTGACCGAGACGTGTGTGAGTGGCCGACTGTTGACTGTATATTCGGCCTCGGCGAGAAGTGTGACGAGCGTCTCTTCTGAGGGATGACGCTCGTGCAGGACGGTGTTTAGCGCTGTCTTTACGCTACGGACGAGTCGCTCCCATGCACCCCCCATGAAGGGAGATCCGGGGGGTATGAACCTCCAGCTGATTGACCTCTTGTTAGCCTCTTCTTCTGTTGCCTTGGCTGCTTCGCGGAGTTCTGATGCTGTACCTCGGAGATTGGTACCGTTGTCTGACCACATTTCTGTAGGGCATCCTCTTCTTGCTATGAACCTTCGGAAGGCCAGCACTGCGGAATCTGTACTTAGCGATGCGGCGACCTCTAAGTGTACGGCGCGCGTTGTTAGGCATGTAAACAACGCCACGTAGCGCTTCTGTGTGCTTCGCCCGACTGTGACTGTATATGGCCCGAAGTAGTCCCATCCAGAGTAGGTGAAGGGTCGTCTGTGATGCGCGAGTCGACAATGTGGTAGGTCACCGGTGGGTGGGGATGGCGGCGTAGCTCTTCTTATGCGACATGGTATGCAGCTATGAATGATAGCCCGCGCTGTCGGTCGCAGGCGTAAAATCCAATATTTCTGTCGACACTCGTTGATTGTTGTCTCTACGCCGGCGTGATGTAATTTTCTATGTACATATTCTATGTAGAGTCGCGTAGCATAATTATCCCCGTCCAAAACCGCCGGTCTCTTTATACTATCTTCGACATTGATAACGGCGGCTATTCTTGATCTTATCGTTATCACTCCGTTGACAAGTTCGACCGCTAGGGGGCGCAGTCGGCTGTTGTTGCTTGTTTCCTTCCCGCCTGCGAGTGCTGTGATGTCGCTCGCGAAACTTTCTTGCTGGCTCGCTCGTACTATTAATTCTTCGGCGGCACGTAGTGTTGTGGCGGGGATCTGTATGTACTGTCGCTGTTGATTTTCACTCTTCTGTACTGCGATTTTCTTTTGCGAGTTGCGTTTTTCGATGTTGCGCCACGTCGGATCCTTTTCTGTGTTTTTTCGCGTGCGCTTGTAATGCACGGATTCTGTCTTCTTTTTTCTCGTTAGATCGATGAACTGTAGAACCCGCGCAGTGGAGCGTAGGTACCGCTCCCACCGGGAAAATCTGTGGACGTCTGGAGTGCATTCCCGTAGGGCGGCCGATGACTTCTGTACTGTGACGTGACATGTTTTTTCTTCCCCTGTTTTTTCTATAGGCGCAGGGCTGTCGGACGGCCACGTAGGCGGATCTTGGCGTAGAAACTCGGGACCTCGAAACCAGCGGTGATTGTTGTCGAGATCTTGAGGTACATCCCGCGTGGCATCATCTGCGACGTTCAACTTCGTAGGCACCCATCGCTACTCGCCGACTGTACTGTTTTCTTCGATCTCGGCGATGCGGTGAGCGACGTATGGCCGGTAGGTACGCGCGCCGTTCTTGATCCACGTTAACACTGTATTACTGTCGGTCCAAAATGTCTTCTCGTCTGGCTTGCTGTCATGTTCTTCTGTGACCGCCGCGGCCATGCGACAGCCCATTACTGCTGCTTGAAGTTCAAGACGAGGCGTTGACGTGACCTTGATCGGTGCTACGCGCGCTTTGGCGAGAACTAGTGATAGCGATATCTCGCCGTTCGGACGAACTATTCTCCAGTATAGCGCGGCGGCGTAGGCGGCCTCACTGGCATCGACGAACACGTGGAGTTCTCTTCTTTGGGCGTCGCTGTACCCCCGTAGAGTTCTTGGAATGGTGATGTCACGAAGTGCGCGAAGATGACACATCCATTCTTGCCACTGTTTCACTATATCTTCATCCACCGGCTCGTCCCAGCCGGTTCCTCTTCTCCATATTTCTTGTAGAAGTTGTTTCGCGCGCGTTGTCACGATGGATGCGAATCCGAGCGGGTCGAACAGAGACATAACTACTTTGAGTATTTCCCTCTTGGTAGGCTTACTGTTGTTGACTATTTCCTGTGGTAGACGTGCCAAGTCTAAGTTGAAGGCGAGCTCGTCTGTAGTCGGCTTCCAAATTAGTCCAAGAGCTCTTTCGGTTTTCGACCCGTCGTGTAGACTGATGACTGTTTGTTCTGTGTTGGCTTCGCCTAAGCCCTGTAGTACGCGCGCTGAGTTCGATGTCCATTGACGCAGCTCGTAGTGTGCCCGCCGATGTATATCGCGCACGTCGCTCGCTGTCTTGATCGCCATTTCTTCGCTCGGAAAACTCTGTAGGTAATCGTCAACGTAGTGGTTTCGGATGACTGCATCGTAGGCGGCTGGATGGGAGTCTTGAAACTTCTTGGCGTTCGTGTCTTTGACGTAGATTGCTGTAGCTGGCGATGACGTCGCGCCGAATATAAGCGAAGTCATTCTATACTCTTCCGGCGGATGATCCCCCCTCTTCTCCCCCCGCCACAGGTACCGTAGTGCGTCGCGATCTTCTGTCCTTATCTTGACTTGCATAAACATTTCCTTAATGTCGGCCATCACGGCCACTGGATGCTGTCGGAAACGCATGAGCACGCCGGGTAGTGACTGCAGGAGGTCGGGGCCGGTGAGCAGGCAATCGTTGAGTGAAGTTCCCATCGTTTTCGCTGCGGCGTCATGTACCACTCGTACCTTCCCGGGCTTCATAGGATTTAGCACGGCGAAATGGGGAAGGTACCACGTCCTTTTGTTGTCAGGCGATCTAGGCGGCGCGCGCTCGGCGTAACCATTCGCGATGAGCGCGTCCATCTGTTGTTCGTACTTCGTCTTGAGTTGGGGGTCCCTGTCGATTTTTCTTTCTGTAGATAACAATCTTCTATAGGCGTTGTTGTAATTGTTCGGCATTACAACATCTGTTGACTTCCAAAGCAGCGCTGTTTCGTAGTGCCCGTCGTCTCGTTGCTGTGTATTTTCTTCTAACATGACGAGTGCTCGCTGTTCGGGGTCGCTGCGTGGTTGTCTCGGTGCTATGGTGAGGGACTCCAACGCGAAGTGATTTTTCAGCTGTTCGTCCATTCTGTTGTCGACGTCGATTTTTTCTGTGTTTCTCGGCTCGACGATGTGGTTGATAAAGTGTACGCGCTGTCCTAGTGTTCGTGTGTGCGCGCCGTGTAGGACCCATCCCAGTGACGTAAGTGATGCCACCGGCTGATCGCGTCGACCTCTTCGTACTTCTGTGGCGAGTAACAAGTGCCAGTTGTCTTGCCCAATGAGTAGCTTCGGCGTCGCAGCTTGATACTTGAGGTCGTTGGCGATATCTGTGAGGTAATCGCAGCCGGCTATGTCCTTGTCGGTGACGCGTTGCGGCGATAGATGCAGGCCGTTGAGCGTGCGTGCTTGCATTCTGTGACTGTTGCTAGCACCGTGGATGGTGAATGATACACGTCGTGACTGCGTAGCGTCCACTTGTGTCTTCCCGATGGCTTCTATATGCAGAGGGTCGAGCGGCCCTCTTGCGCCAATCTTCTGTGCTATTTGTTCGTCGAGCAGAGATATTGTCGAACCGTCGTCCAACAGAGCGTAGGTTGAAATTTCGCCTTTCGGGCCGCTGAGACGAACCGGAACTATTTTCAGGAAGGCGTGCGCGCACTTCCTCGATGACCACGTTGAGGCGACAACTTCACTGGGTTCTTCTTTCTTCTTTTCGAAGTGAAGTAGGCTATGATGAGTGCGGGTGCACCCGTCGACGTCACAGGATTTCTTCTCGCACGTGTGACCTCGGTGGCGGTAGGTGAGGCAGCGGAAACACAACCTTTTCGATTTTGCGATGTTCCACCTTCCGTTCGGATCCGCTTCTATGAACTGTTGACACGCGGAGGGATGGTGACCGGGTTTGACGCAGACCGCACACTCCCTTTTCTGTGTAGTAGGTTTCGGCGGCTCCGTCGCGGTGAATGTTTTCTGTTGACGCTCCCGCCGCTGTTGTGTCTGCCTCGTATCTGTGTGTGCAGGTATCGCCTCAGGTAGAGCATGTCGGCCGCATCTGTCTGCCTCGCGCTGTAGGAATCGCGATAGCTTGACTAAATCCGCTTCATCTTCACTCTGTTCCGCTTCGAAGTCGTACCAGCGGTATTTCAGCGTCGTAGGAAGCTTGTCGACTATCTTCGTTGTGACTTCTGGGTTGTACACGTAGTAAATCTTGCCGAGAGCTTGAAGCGCGGTTACGATGTTGACCACTCGAGTAGCGAAGATACAGATGTCCTTAGGCGTGTCGTTGGGGCGCGGCAGTGAACGCAGGCGCTCCAACTCGGAGATTGCGATGGCGTCTGGACGACCAAAACGGGACTCGAGCGTCTTCATGATAACATCGGGTCTTCCTGTGTGTATGAGTAGCGTCTCGACGGCTTCTTTGGCTTTCCCACGTACGCTGCGACGAAGGCGGGCCATGTTGTCGATATCAGAGTAATGCGGAGCTGTTTCTTGATATGCGGCACGGAACGATAACCACTCTTGATATGATCCGTAGTACGGAGGCAATTCTTGCACGTGACGAGATCCCGATCGCGCGGCGAGGGCGAATGCATTCGCGAGCTCGGTGATATCGATGGTTTGAGGCTGGCGAACGGCTACTGTGGTGTTTTCTCCCGCCGGTGGCGGAACGGGCATCGGAGGGGCGCGCGGGGTCTGTGGGGGTGCCGCGCGCTGAACTGTAGGCTGCAACACTGGCTGTACGATGACGGGCGGCGCGACTGTGGCTTGAGCTGTTGGCGCCATGACGTCTTGATGTGTTGCAGGCGACGGGTTGTGAGCTTGATCTGTGATGGCAAGCTGCGGTTGACTGGTGTCCAGCCAGTCGGTGACTCGACGCGCCGTTTCTTGTTCACTGATGAGTGTGTCGTCGTCTTCTGTGTCTGTTTCCTCTTCTAGGGCGGCGACGCGGGCGGCGGCGAGTTCGACCTGTAGGCGCAGCAGCTTCTCCCTAGCCTTGTTGAGACGAAGTGACTTCTTGCTCTTCTGGCTGCTTCGACGATGAGACGGGCGAGGAGAGGCTACGCGTTCTGTAGGTTGCGAGAGAGCGGTTCCCGCGGCGACGACGGAGGCGGAGGGGCGCGGCGGGGCTTCTCTCACTGCGGTGCTGTGTGACTGTGACGACTTCGCTTCTGTAGCTGTAGTTCCGTGAGACCAAGTGTGGGTTTCTTCTGTTGTCGTGGTGCCGTGCGACGACGACGCTATCATCTCCGACGAAAGCTCGGAGTCTCGTGGCGGCGACACGGCGGATGCTGTAGCGACGGCAGGTTGTTCCGATGACGGCTGTACGGGCGCGGCAGCCTCTGGCGCTGCTCTCGGTGTGCGCTCGCCCCGACCGGACCTCGACCTGGTGACTGGCATCTTCTATTTTCCACGACGTGACGGCTGTACGTAGATCCCACGCTGTCTTCTATCCGGCTCCGAAGGACCAGCAATGTACGTGACGAACCGTACACTGGTTGCGCTGGTGTCGAACCTACGTACTTTCGGACTGTAGGACCCACACGTTGGTCTCTCTCCTATATATATGTGCGGGCGCTGTCTGTCTCTGTGCGCTGTGACACGACGCGGTTGATCGCGGGGGCTCAAGCCGTACCACTTTGACACAGATAATCGTAAGAAACGGGATGTCAAAAGAAACGAAATAAAACACGATGTTATCGTGAATATACCCAGCGGTACGGCGAGCGTGGACGAAACGAACGTACGGGCGGACAGAGTGGCGTTCTATTTCCTGTATTTCCACTGTGTCTTGCTGTTTCTTCATAACCCGTTGTCCGATCTTGAAGTGCTGAAGTCGTGCAGGCAGTGCGGAATGCCGATATGGCCGTATATATATCCTATATTTTTCTGTATCACTCTATTGCGATACCGCCTATAGCATGCGCCAATAAGAAGCTGCGGTGTGCTTCCCCCCGCGCGCGCCCCTCTGTCCGTGTATCGTTCACGCTCTCTGTACATAGGCTTTTATTTCTATAAATTGCTATAAACTATACAAAATTCTTATCTATTAAATTAATACGATCTAGCAAGTCACATGATAACAAAATAGGAACTATAAGCCTATGACTATTTGCTTGTGACAAAAACCTATTTTCTTATTAGAGTCACCTATATCTGTTAAACTATTTTCTATCTATCTAGGCTATCTAGTTATCTGGGGAATAAAAGACAAGAGAAAAATCTATTTATTTACAATTACAACATAAGTGTATGTACTATTACCTATTTATACACCTATTTGCCTATGTATTACTATTAACTTACTAACTAAGGGAGAATAAAACCACTATAAAAATATATTTTAATTGCGACCTATTATAACTATGTACAAACTATAAGCTATATACTATTTCTATGTTGCTGTATGTCGGCTGTCCCGTACAATGTTTGATTAAAAACGTTTTAAACGAAAAATATTGTTTTAAGTCGACCATTTGATTTCATTTAAAACCGCTTTTACATCTGTAGAGTTTCCATGATCGTAGTCCTAATATCCTACTTCCTATCCTATCCTACTAATATTTAAAATGCGAAAGTGAGTTTGTATATTTGTTTGTTTGTTACCTCTTCACGCTTCAACTACTGAATCGATTTAGATGACATTTGGTATGGATATAGTTTGAAACTCGGGAAAGGACATAGGGTACTATTTATCCCGAAATTCTTACGGGAAGCGAAGCCCGCGGGCACAACTAGTTGTTACATAAAGTATAAAAAAAGCAAGATAAAATTTTATTGCAGAATAATAAACATAATATAACAATATAATATTAACTAAATAAATACAACCTAAACTGAGTATACCTTTGTTACACATCAGATGCCTTCAAGTAGCTCGGAAAATCTGACACCTGCGTTAACTTTATATTTCTGCAACTGGTAATTCTCTAGACTCTAGATCCGTATTTACTCACGATATTAAGGCGCGGCATCGCGTGCCGCAGCCACATAACGCGCCGCTCTGGGATAACCAAACGTGTTATTTAGCTAAAATATCCTTTCTGTTCGCTATTTGGTTTGATCGCTTTCAATCAATATTTTGGGAAATTGCTTGCGGTCTCTAAACCCTTTGGCGAAGTCAAGCGAATTCTTTTCGATGTACAAATTGTTTTCGTTCTCTGATTTTACATATTTTTTTGTTTCGGTAAAATGACCATGTTTTTATTTCACGACAAGAGTAAATGATGAGATGTTGAAATGTGAAGCAAGTGTCCGTGGGGGTGGCAAATGGTAGGAGAGACGAGCCACTGGCGGCGACGGTGGCAAGGTCGAAATACGACGCAAAAACCACATATGACATGGAAAGCACTCCACCGACAAGAGTCCAGCTCTTAAATTTAAGAAGAAGAACCACATATGCAAAACAAATGCAGTAGTTAAAAATAGAAACATTTAATATTAGTCAACCTTTGAGTTGATGTCGTAGAAAACGATTTGCTTATAGATATCAATGAGACTTCTTCAACCCGTCTGGAGTGCGTGGAGAGTGTAGGCCAAATCTCTTGGCTGCTCTGGCCAAGTATGGCTCTAGTAGTACAGAGAGAGCCCGATGATAAAGATGATGATGATAAATCTTTAGGTTATACATAAACATTAGTATAATACAACACTGCAACGTCGTCATCTCTTACGGGGTAGACAGAGAAAGCCCTGGAAACCTTCAAAGGCAATGTTAATGTTATTAGAAGTATATATATGTGAAGGTGAAAAAAAGGGCTTTATTGACGAGGGAAGGATTCTACATCTATTTCCACTTATCACTGATAATGACGAGTGCAACCTGCGACCAATTGTTTTTAAATACAGTTATTTAAAAACAATTGGTCGCAGGTTGCACTTAACTTTTGTCGAGGGGTGATTTATTTATTTACTTAAATTCAAACTATACAAACTTATTAAAATTTAAATTAAAACTAAAAATTACAAATTATGTAGTCCCACTAAAATATTACCCCTCGGCAACGTAGCCAAAAGGCTGGCAGCATTGCCACGTTGTATAGCAATGCTGAATCTTTGAGCCAGTTACCAGCCCTTTGGTCATGGGATACCTCGAATATGTCGAGGATATATTTACTTTTTTCGTTGGGAAACGTAATCTTACAGACACCATGTAATCTCCAACTAATAAGTGTTCTAGCCCCAATAACGTTACCCTGGAAGGGTCATATTCATATTGATGGCAGGTATTTATCATACACGATTTGGAACACCTGCTGGGGCCATAGATGAGCGGCGTCAGTCAATTTAACTGTTTTCTGTTTGTTTGGTTAACCGACACTCGGCTTTTGTTAGTATGAACAAACTTTTTAGGGAGTAAAGGAATTTGCTTGTCTATTACTTATCGAAATGAACATAACATAGATACTTAGGGAGAAATTCAATAAAAAAATCGCAACTTTTTTAAAAGTTTTTGATATACCTCGTGCCACTCTGATAAGACGAAACGACACTTTTCATGCTGAAGTTTTTAACGTTTGCTGCAGAGAGAGTACCATTCCAATCCCAACTAATATTATAAATGCAAAAGTGAGTTTGTATAGGTATTTGTTTGTCCTGAACCTATTTAGATGAAATTTGGTATGGATATAGTTTAAGACTCAGGGAAGGACATTAGGTAATTTTAATGCCAAAATCGCATGGGAAGCGAAGCCCGTGGGCACAGTTAATTATCTATAAAAAATCACGTTTGTTGTATGGGAGCATCACTTATATATTTGTTTTATTCCCTTTTAGCATCTATTGTTATAGCGGCAACAGAAATACATACATAGTCTGTAAAAAATAACTGTTTAGCTGTCACAGTTCGTGAGATTTAGCCTGGTGACAGACAGACGGACAGAAAGGAAGACAGACGGACCGTTAGAATTAAGGTAAAGTCCCGTTTTTATCCCTTGGGTACGGAACGCTAAAAATTAAGCTAAAATTCACATTGAAACTAAGTCATTTTGAATAAAATGTATATAAAAGTTAATTGCCATAATTAGAGTTCAGATAAGACGCCATTTTGATAGCTCGACGAATCGTTTCTGCGGAGAAAGCAAAGGAAATATGTTAAACAGCCAATAATCCCATTTTTATAGACGCTATGCGTGCCATCTTGATATCCATCCGGAATTAAGTTCTAAATACCAAAAGCATATAAAATGATAATATGCATAATCACATCATATATAGGAGTCGGATAGTGAAATTGCTGGCACTCACTTACTTAACTAATTTAAGCTTTCTAAGCGAAATTCAGCATTGAATTGCTCATAGCTAATTCATTTAGGAAATTAATTATAAATAAGAACATCTATAGAATAGTATAAATAAATATATAAATATAAATATATAGGGACAAATTACACTGATTGAGTTAGCCCCAAAGTAAGTTTGAGACTTGTGTTATAAAGGATACTAACTCAACGATACTATATTTTATACTTGTAACAAATACAAATATAGATATACATCTATAGATAAACATCAAGACTATAAAACAGTGACTACGCTAGACTTAGCGACAGACGGAGCACAAATGGATACCAGCCAAGTGGTCATACAATCTTAAAAAACTAGCGATGTCTGCCTTCGATGTATCATTGGAAATGCTAAACATCGTATGAAGATATGATGATAAACAGTTAAAAACTCGTAGAATGAAGATAAAAGATGTAGTGGCTAAGTTCATATAAAACTACCAGTCCTCTTAATAATTTATGTCAACGAGATTCCTAATCCACGCCACTAAACTGACAGTCCAAATAAATTTACCAGTGAACTAAAAGGTCGTATGTGCGAAGTGCGCGCGCGCATGCACGCCGGGGATGGTGCGGGAGCTGTGTGACGATTTGATCGCTGTTTTTAATAGCAGCTGTCTGTCTTATAAAGCTATATAGGTATTGTGAATAGATAAAGACGGTGTATAACTTAGGTGATGATTCTATTGCAAAGTAATAAATAGTCTTTGTAAATTTCCCAGTGCGTCTAAAGATCACGTGCAGAGTGCGCGGGCGCATGCACGCCGAAATGGTGCGGGAGCGAGGTGGACAAATTGATTGGTAATTTTATTATAAACTGTTCTTATAATAGATCTTTATCAACACATGAAGTTATGGAATTAACAGCTGATATACATATATAGTGTCCTGCCTTAAACAGGTAGGTACCCCTTGGTATGGGGACCGGTTAAAGAAGTAACCACAAACAGAGGAATGCAGTTGTTGTTAGAGGTAACATCGTACAGCTTTTTGCAAAAGAAAAGTATTACCCAGTCCCAAAAGACATAATCAATGAAGATTATCACAAGAGACTACTCTGAAAGAAAGAAAGAAAGAAAGAAAGAAAAATCTTTATTTGGTACAAAATATACAAAAATTATGTACTTAACAAAACAGAAAACATTATACTGGATGCATCAAAATGGTGTCCGTTCAGCAAATGTTGTGGTGTTACTTAATCACAACGCTGGTCTGGCTGGTAAACAAAAATAATAATTAAAAATTTAAAAATAAAGTAAAAATTTGGGGTCTCTAGGTAACATACTAACTAGATATCTCTAGATAACATTATATTAGCGATAGCTTTATTTTTATAAATTTAAGTATTCTAAGTAAATATTTAACCTATAATATATTATACATAAGAATAGTACTCTGGAGTCTTCTCAGTACTTATATTCCGCTGCCGAGATGGCAAGTAGATAATTTAATTGGAAATATGGACGCTGATCCGGTCTGCTCTAAAGAAGAAACTCTGATATCTTTCTATTTTTCACAGTGTCACAGAATTAATAATAGTATTACATAGTGTACTAAGGAGCTCGGTATCCCGGCGGTTTATTAGCGCTTTTGCAAGTTAAGCGACACTAAGCAAGGTCCGCACTTGAACGCTTCGAGATACAGATACATTTTCACGTCTATATTCCTGACGGGGAAGACAGAGCCCAGGGCCGTTAGGCCCAAAGGCCACGCTTAGCGTGGTGGTGGGCGTTAAGATGGAAAAGGAATCAAAATAGTGATGGGTTGCTAGCCGCATCGCCTATTACCATGATTCAAATCTCGCCCATTCCCTCGTTCGGCTTTTTCGATCTGCGCGGGAAGAGAAGCAGCTGGTACATTCTACGTTTTTTCTTTTCTCCCAGACCAGCATCGAAATGGAACGCTTCGAGAGGTACGTAAAAGTCATTGGTTACAGCTGTTACTATTGTATGGGAGTCGTCAAGCTATGTCAGATGCCTTTAGATAGCTAGAAATTCTGACACCAGTTTTGGCCATTTAAAACACGACTTAGTCTTTTAAAACTAAAAACCAATTTCACCCCCAATCTACGCAACCCATTTTGATAAATTTCTATGGGATCACTACGCAATTATTCACTTTCAAACAAAAAAAGGCTTAATCAGCTTACTCAGTCATTTAATGTGCACTTTAATAGTATAGATATTACGATAACGTCTGTTTTTACTTTTAAAAATTCGTGATATTCTGACCTAAAATTGTATACAACATTCTAACATGTTAGTTCGAAACTGTTTTTTTAATAGTAATCTGTGGTAAGCGGTGTTGAAAACACAATCGTTTTACAACTTACTAATATTTAATAATTGTATTTATTGTGTTTTTGTTTGTTTACCCCAATAAAGAGAAAAAAAAAAGTATTTTCCAAATAAGTCCAGGCGTTTTCGAACAATTGGTGAACATACATAAAAAAAAAGACGTGTGGCACTCGGGGACTGCCGCGGTAAAGCTATTGCAAACAAGGAAGGACGGCAACGTCGCAAACGGACGACGGAGACAAAGTGGCAACCTACATGGTAGGCGGAGTGGGAAGCGTGAGGTTTTTTCGTTACGGAATTTCTAGATTCGGTCCCCGCGCTCAAGGCCCGCGATAGAAGCTATGCAATAGCTTAAAA
Organism: Acrobasis consociella; assembly: GCA_963555685.1. Classification (NCBI taxonomy): domain Eukaryota; kingdom Metazoa; phylum Arthropoda; class Insecta; order Lepidoptera; family Pyralidae; genus Acrobasis; species Acrobasis consociella. Next base: position 1,246,215 of record OY743111.1, on the reverse strand, counting down.
GGATCGCGACTAAGTGATAACCTTATTTTTAGGAAGTTTGTTAAAAATAGCTGTACTTTACTGCATTGATTGACTTTATTACTCTATCAAATATACTAAATTCTGAGGAATTTGAATCTTGAACAAAATTGTCACCAGCTCCCCAGAGCCATAGATCCCACGCGGCGCAAACTGGTTGCGCTTGCGCAACACTTGGTTTCCAATTTTATGTTGACCGGTTCTCGAGTTGTCTTAGCCTTCTAATTTGGGCTCGTTTAGATTGGAAAATACGGTATACTCGGATGTTTTCACTGATTGTGATGCTGATATCTTGGGATATTTTTAAATTCAAAAAATTCTTGTTGAATTCCAAAAAGAATCATGATTAAACTAAACAAAAAACTTCCATCATTTCAGCCGCATAACGTCCACCGCTGGACATATCCTGTTCCAAGGATTTCCAAAATGACCAATTTAGAGCGGCTTGCGTCCAGCGCCTTCCAGCGACCTTGGTCAAGTCATCAGATCACCTTGTGGGTGGGTGTCCTACGCTTCGCTTGCCAGTATTCGAGAACCTTTTTGTCCCTTCGACCATCGGTTCATCGCGCTATATGTCCCGCCTACTGTCATTTCAACGAGCTAATCCGCTGGGCTATGTCAGTGAATTTTGTCTACGAATTTCCTCATTTCTGATTCGATCACGTAGAGAAACCCCAAGCTTAGCCCTCTCCATAGCGCCTTCCGTACTGGTTTGAAAACAGAAGAAAAGCTTAGAATGTACCAACTGCTTCTCTTCCTTAGCAGATCGTAAAAGTCGATATAGGGAATGGGCGGATATGCGAATCATGTTAACTGGCGGCTAGCAACTTATCAATATTTTGATTCCTTTTTTCCAACTTCTCTGCGGACTCTGTCCGCCCCATTAGTGATAAAGACGTGGTAGCATGTAGCAGTGCATAGTCCCCCTAAAAATGCGTTACAAGATATTGTGAACCGCATCAAAATCCGTGAAGAAGTAACAGACATGAAAAGTGACTTTATAAGATATGTTGATAATTATTTTATAATTACAAAACCGGTAAACTGAATGTTTAGTGTCATGCCTGTCAGTGTTAAGTGTCATCTCCGCCACTCGATGTCCTAGATATTAGTTATCAAGTGTCTCTATTGCCCTTGGTCAGTAATTATACATCGTGGAAGGGACATACCCGTAATAAATCGTAAAATATAAACATTGGATCATAATATCTGACACAGGTATCAGGTAAGGATAACAGATAAAAACACTTTGATCTGTCACACTGCCAAGAAAACAATTTTTTCACTTTGCACAATCTGTGTTTGGGTCATAAAATTCCAAATTTCACCTAATTTGGTCCAGTAGATTTGGAGCAAATTGGCTGTGACAGACGGATGGACAAACAGATGCACGAGTGATCCTATAAGAGTTCCGTTTTTTTATATTTTGTACATACTTATATAATATCACGCCTGTTTCCCACAGGGATAGGCAGAGACTATGGAACTAATATTTTGTACGGAACCCAAGAAAAGAAAAAATGTAGAGTATACCCGATGTAGTAAATAAATATATAGGGACAAATTACACAGATTGATTGCTAGCCCCAAAGTAAGTTCAAGACTTGTGTTATGGGATACTAACTCAACGATACTATATTTTATAACAAATACATATATAGATAAACATCCAAGACCCAGGACCATTTGAAAAAGGCCATTTTCCAATTTGCACTGACCGGGGATCGAACCCGGAACCTCTAGATGGCCTAGATGGCGGATTAGCATGGTAACCACTACGCCACGGAGGTCGACGTCGGTAGCGACTTCCACACTGGTCTGAAAAAAAAAGAATGTACCAACTACTTCTCTTCCTTCGTAGATCGTAAAAGTCGATCAAGGGAATGGGAGTTGATTAGTTAAGGAGAGTCAGCACCTAGCTGCTCCGTGGGGTTGCTTGGTCGCCGTGGTCCGCGTCCCACGCGTGCCCTGTACAAATACGGTCGGCAGGGGTCCGCGCACAAATCAACACGCTCCGACGCGGCTGCGGGACCCCCGTAGGAAGCAGGCCTAGGGCTCCTACCAACTCCAAGAAAGTCTTGGCATCTACGTTATCCCGTGTTTATTAAAGAAAATTTGATATTTGGCATTAAGCTTATTACACCACTCGGTGTAATAAGTTTCATGCCTAATCGTCTGTCTGTCTATATGTCTGTTTGTTGTATCGTAGGTTGGACCGATTTCGATGCGGTGTTATTACGTAAAGGCCAGTTTCCTTGCAGTGGTTCTTAACTATGTTTGATGAAAATCAAAAGAAGCAAAGAAAATAAAACGCTTAGAATAGGGGTGACGAAGGGTCCGAAAAATATGATTGTAATTCGATAATAGTTCGTTTGTTACATTATGAAAAAATTATGGACCTGTATTTTTCAGTTTACCAAAAAAGTAAAAATTCACAAAGATACGGAGCGTCAAAGTCCGAAAGCTTACGACGCCATCGTTAAGTAAAAATCGTACCCAGCCGTGACGTCATGCGAAATTTATATGCGCTGTATCTTTGTCATTTTTGGTTTCTCAGAGAAAAGAAACAATACGTGTACAATATTTTTGAATAATTTAACCGATGTAGGTGCGTTTAGACGTGGTAGGTGCGTGGCAGCCCTGCCCTCGCCCCCCGCCGCGGCGACAGCGCCAACATCTCTCACCTCCAGAGCCGGTAATGGACAATATAAATGTGCTATTTGGTTTGACCGACTCGCCGCCCCAACCCACCAGACCTGCTGTTGCTCTATCTATAACCATGAACCTGTCTACGCCGTAACTGTAATCGACGAAAATCTTAAAGGGTGTTTATCCCCTTGTATGCCGGAAATTCAGACACAATAGTTAAAGAATGCATTCTCGCGTAGATCTGCGTAACGGCATTCGAGAGGTTAAACCTTACAAAGAAATTTTGACTTGCCAAAAACGCAGATATTGACGTGGTTATTGCGTCAAGTGAAATATATTTAAATGTGCCATTGGTTATGATGACCGACTCGCCGCCCCAACCCACCAGACCTGCTTCTCCTGTATCTATAACCATGAACCTGCCTACGCCGTAACAGTAATAGACAAAAATCTTTAAAGAATATTTAAAGTTCACAAATGTGTCAAAAAAAGAAATTTGACTTGGTAAAAATGCACGTTTGGAAGTAGTTATTACGTCAAGTGAAATATATATAAATTTCATATATACAGTGCCAATTGGTATGATTGATTCGCTGATCCAACCCGCCAGACTTGCTGTATCTAGAAAAGTTAAAAATAAAACACTTACCGAAATGCTACCTTTATTAAAAGTTTAAAGTGACAACATTTCTTACCTCCTGAAAGTGCAACAATATGTCGAACTGGAAATACAGTGGTGGCTTTTGCCTTCCGGGTCCTGGTTTGTACGGGAGGAGAGGGCCCCTTATGTACCCTAACTTAAAGACCTTTTGGGTACGTTAAAGTTTTAAAAAATACAAGATTACTTACCTCCTAAAAGTGCGACAATGTGTCGAACTGGCAATACATTTGTGGTGGCGTTTGCCTTCCGGGCCCTAACTTGTACAGCAGGGAAGGGCTCTGATGTAATTAGATCTTCTAGGTAAGTTTGCTGGTGTAATAGAATGGTAATTATCTTGAAAAATCATGTTAGTTGACATTTTAATGCAGTTTTTTTAGAGTCAATAAGTATTATGTTAACTTTATTCGTATAAATGGATCCAATTTTAAAGTTTGTCTGTTGCATTTATTGCTACTTGTTATTATTTGCATGTAAGTAAGTATTTTATATTTTACACCGTAAAATGACAATAATTAAAATACACACACAGAAAATACATTAAAATGTGCAATCGGCGATTGATCATTTATTAAAGCTAGTTCAACTTGAAGTTGACAAAATAAATTCATTGTCATATTCTCTAAGACTATAAAATAATAAAGACCCTGCAATAGATAAATGCAATTTTGTATCTGTCTTGCCTTCCCACCACTATCACGAACTGCACCATAAACCTATTCTTTCCTGATCTCGAACAAAAAGTTCACTTTTACAGCTTACGATTACTTCCGCCATTGTTTAACCCTAAAAAGTTAAGTGCTCAAATTAGAAGACCCGTCCGCCCATAAAAACTCAAAAGCAGCGACAAAAATAAATAAACTATCAAGTTTAAACTGCCAAATTTGACGTCTATTAAGGTATAGGGCTTTTGAGAATATTGTCCTCTACTTTTTCCAAGGTTTAGGTTAGTGACAGGACTATTATATTATTAGGATCGTTTTGGTAATGATAGGCCTGGGGTATGCGACCTGAGGCCTACAAAATATTGAGAGTACAGAAGACCCATGGGTTTACTTTAGCCGTGTTTACAATAGCTTTCATGTCATAGTTCATTCATAATAGATACGAGTAAGCTAAGGATGGCTTTTACCTTTTAATTCAGTAAATATACTCTAAATTTATCGCAAAGTATCAGGGATGAGTAAATAAGTAAGTAAAGTAAATATGGGATGAGTCCTCTACCAAAGACAAATTTTAGCGTGATGTGGGCGAGAAGATGTAAAAAGAAATCTAAATAGTGATGGGATAAGTCCGACTTTGTATATTTGCTGTTTCGATTTCCAGTTTTTATTTATGTTTTAGGTATAATAAAGTTTTTTACTAATAGTACTTAAATATAATAGTAAAGTTTAAAAATAATAAATATGATAAACGCAGAGATTGACCTTGGTCTTTGAAACATCAGAGAATCAGAGCTGTCTTTTGTATAACTCTGACACTCTCTTTCACGTTTCTTGAACAAAATAAACTAAGAAACAAGTTATCTGTACCAGAAAGAGCAATCGAACATCGCAACTATTTTTATTATTACGTTTGTTTGTAACGTAAAAATAAAAATTTGGAAACGTGAAAGAGAGAATCAGAGCTGTCTTTTGTATAACTCTGACACTCTCTTTCACGTTTGAACTTGTTTTTTAGTTTATTTTGTTCAAGAAACACACTTGACGTCGTTATAATGTTCTTTATCTAAAGGAACATAAAGGTGTTTTGTTTACTTTACATACAAGATAAAAATACGTGCATATTCTCTATTGATATCGATATTTTCCCGCTATAATCCAGTGCGTGTACGGGTAAACAGAAATTCACCGTGGACCCACTGGTGGGTGAAGCTGGTGGGTGAACGGGTGGCGGGTCGATACAAGATACATCTGTACCAACGATATTTATTCAAGTTCGCCGCGAGGGCTAATCGAGCCACAAAAAGCCGGCCACTTCATTATAGCTCCATGACCGCATGCCCATGCGCACATATTAAAGGTCCGCTGCAGACAGTTGATTTTGCATTCCTTTCCGGTGAGGCCTCGCTAACCAATTAACTCGCCCGTTTATACGATTCGAATCAAAATCGCTACAGTTTTCAACTGACTTCAAAAATTAGGATTATCAATGCCAATGTATGTATATAAGGTCTAACAAAATTGGTCAGTATCATGGACTGAATCCAGTCTTAAAATAGTTTCAGTATATTTCGTTAGACCTTATCATTTATTTTCTATGTATTTCCCCTGATTACACGAAATTGCCTGGATATAATTTTTTTTTGTTGGAAGGGACTGCTTGTCCGCTGGTCCTATAGAAATTTTATCAAAATCGGTCGGGTAGTTAGGAGACAAAGTTAGTTTTTATGGTATCTTTAAATCTTGCTGGTCTGGGAGTAAAGAGAAACTTAGAATTTACCAGCTGCTTTTATTCTCGCGCGGTTTCGGCAGAGTAGGAAAGGACCACTTCAAGTCTTCCCGGGGATGTTGTAGAAGGCGACTTAACTTGTTCAAGCTAAACAAAGCTACTCAATCATTAGTAAGACCTTTTCAACCCGTCTGGCTAGCGTGTAGAGTGTGGGCCCAATTTTCACGCTGCTCTGGATAAGTATGGCTCTAGTCGCACCAAAGAGGGTCGTGCTCCTGAAAAAAGACCTGATGATAAATAATAAATATATTCGGACAAATAACACAGATTGAGTTAGCCCCAAAGTAAGTTCAAGACTTGTATTAAGGGATACTATATTTTATAACAAATAGATATACAGATAAACATCCAATGATGCGGTACTTACAAAAGTAAGTTGGGATGTATCCAATTTATAGAATTTTAAATGTGATAAGCATGCAGAGCAGACGGTCAAGGGCACAAGGGCAACATTAACACCGACAAAGCTGCAGCCGAACACAAACCTAACCGAAACTTAAAACAGACAATAGTCCCTACAAAAAACTAACCCGCGCCGTGGAATTTGGAAACGAAATTCGCGGATCGCATTTTGCGAATACTCTCGCGTGTTACTGCATTATTATTTAAGTTGGGTCTTTTAAAAAATGGCTCGGTTGGTCCGTTGGTTTTTTTGGAGGCGCGTGCGCAGCGCATAATTGGCGCGCCGGACGCTCGGGAGCTCGCCCTTTTTGCGACCACATCCGTACTGGAGAAAAATACCGCTTTTACCGAAGGTTACGTCAACTAACATAAATTTTACTTGACACACACGTACGCCATTGTTTTAATTGACAATCGTCAAGATTTTTTTGTCATTTTCGAGCAAACCATTGTTTACCATCCACGTATGAACACAATAGCTGCGGATGGTCTGACGCAGGTAAGAAAAGGGGTACGTATGAAGTCCTTAAAAACAGTCGGTCGGACGTTGCTCGAAGCGATGGTCGACCGCGCGTCTTGTTCCTTTTGCCGAAAAAAGTAATTTAGACGACGACGGGACCCTATATGATAACAGGAATCCCGTTGCGTAGCCTCGAGCCTTTGAGGATAAGCGAATTGTGGAAGACGCTGCATCTACTTTTTGTCATTCAAAGCTGATTTCGGGCCGGAGGCGCGCTCGTCCGTCAAATGTCATTCGATCGCTAACAATGGATAGAGTTTGCGAAAATGGTACGCGTGTAGCCGCCAGAGCCAACAATGAAGCGAAAAAACAAACAATCGAATAGAAATCGAAAACAGCACTTCTTTCCAATGCGACCGAACGGGATTTTGGGAATCCGGTTTTGGATTTGTTTGGTTAGCGTCGGTGACACGGGCGCATCTGCCCGCGGCGGTACGAGTCCAATAGACATATTATTTGGTAGTTAGCGACGCCTACGTGCTAATAGTCCTAAATGACGACCTAATCGCGCTGTGATTGAAACTTACTTGCGCACTTCATTACTATAATCGCTGACGAGACATATGTATTATTATTTTTTGTTTCAATAAGTACTGTCAGAGACAAAATAAGAGGGAATTTTGAGTCTAATATAAGTAATTTTTTTAAAATACTTTATATTAATAATAGATTTGAAAAAAAATCTTAAAATTTTATTTTTATAACATTTAAAGTGTACAGTGACATGAAATTTAAAAAACCCAACGGATATTTTCTACCGAGGTTCAAATCTAAAAACCGACTTCATCCCCAAAATACACCACTGATTTTGATAAAATTTCTATAAGACCACATGACAAGTATGCCCTTTCAAACAAAAAAAGAATTTTCCAAATAAGTCAAAGCGTCTTGGAACAATCGGTGAACATACATGAAAATAATAATTGGCCAAGTGCGTGTCGGGCCACGCGCAGTGTAGGGTTCCGTAGTTCCGAATGCTAACTTTGAGTTTATGCCACTAAAACTAATTATCTATTGAATTTTGATCGCCTATAACTTTTTAATTTGTATACCCTACTTAGCTCTGATAGTTTTCCTTTAAATTACATTATATATACTATAGCTGTGAATTTTTTCACGTGGCGAGGGGGGGGGGACACTTGCCTCCAACAAAAATTTGCACTTTAAACCCAAATATTTCAGAAACGGATCCCTAAATCGAAAAATGGTGTTAAGAAGCTCACAATGTTTTTTAAAGACCTATTCAACGATACCCCACACAATGTATTTGTCGAGAAAAAAATATTGACTACCTCTTTACTTGTATGGCAGCTAACGTAAAAAAAAAATATTTTTCCAAATTTTTCTTTACGACTTTTTTGCCATGATCAATTTACATATTCATGCCAAATTACAGCCTTCTAGTACTTATAGTTTCTGAGTGGGACCGCGGACAGACAGATAGACAGACAGACATGGCTAAACTATAAGGGTTCCTTGTTTACTACGGAACCCTAAAAAGGTTCCTACGAATTGATAACCTCTTCCTTTTTGAAGTCGGTTGAAAAATAAGTAAACGTTTACAAGAAAACGTGAAACGTTTCCACTGTGACAAACATCGTCCACACTAGCTACCGAGCCTTGTGTTGGAGTATTGTTCGAACAATAGACGGTGACCCCCGACCCCTGACCCACGACCCCACCGCTACTGACGGTATTCACCTAGTTCTTTAATAGCACGTTTTCAAAATATTTACGACTGAAATGGTGTGAATTGATTGAGGCCCCTAAAGTACAAACTTAACGGTACTGTCCCATCCCAACTAATATTAAATATATAAATAAATATATAGGGACAAATCACACATATTGAGATAGCCTCAAAGTAAGTTCGAGACTTGTGTTCATCATCATCATAACTTCCACTGCTGCACATAGGCCAGACTTGAGTTATGATGAGATATTAACTCAACGATACTATATTTTACAACAAATACATTTTCCATCTTGACCTGACCGCGGATCGAACCCGGGACTTCCAGTGTGATTGCCTGGCATGATAGCCATTGAGGTAGTATTTTATAACATGCCTTATGTTCCGAAATTGCTGGGATAAGATGTTTTATTTATTCAGATAATTGCCTGTTCGTCTATGCTGGTCTTAAAGAAAATAAAAAATTTTGAATGTACTAGATCCTTCTTTTCCTACTCAGGTCGTTATAGCGGATCAAGGTAATGGGCGAAAATGTGAATTATGTTAGCTAATAGGCCATGCGGCTAGCAATCCATAACTAAGTATTTTGCTTGCTTTTTTCATCTTCTTACCCATATTCTCTAATATTATCTCGCTAAAAGTGGCCTTTAGGTCGTGCAGCCCTGGGCTCTATCTACTTTGAGCAGCAAGACCCAAAATGTTCTATCTGCCCCATGACGGATATAAAGTGACTTTTTATGATTTATGTAATTGTTCGATTACGTAGTCTCGTGTCCTGGTAAAATACCCACCATCATCATCAGGTCTTTTTGTCTCCACTGCAGGAACACGACCCTCTCTGCACTGCGAGAGCCATACTTGGTCAGAGCAGCCAGAGGACTTGGCCTACACTCTCCTTGCTGGCCAGAGCAGCCAAAGGACTTGGCCTATATAGGTACTCTCCTTGCTGGCCAGATGGGTTGGAGAGGTCTCACTGATGTTTATAAGCTTTGTTTAGCTTGTATTTCCTAAGTCGCCTTCCACGATGTCCTCGGGAGGACTTGGAGTGGCCCTATTCTACTCTGCCGGACACCACGCGGCAAAATACCCATAAGAGAGTGTAATCAAAATATTCTACATTCATTCAAGAATTGATTTGTTGTTTTATCACATTGCTTACTTTCTAAAGTTTTTTTCTGTTTTGGAAACCATTACATTTTAAATAATTTTTCTGCAATTTACACTTATTTTTAAAATCATTTATGTACTTGCTTTAATAATAAAAAATCACTTATTTCCGACAAAAAAACCACTTAACAAAAAAAAAACAATGGTTTTGAATTTTTTGCTCTTCAGTTTTGCACAATCACATTTTTTTATATTTGTTGTCAGTGCCAACAATCATTTTTAAAACCCAAAACAGTACCGTCAGCAAAAACATCTTTGTGCAAGGTGAGAAAATCTGCTAATTATCACGTTTGCGACGCCCTAAGGTGACAATATTCCCTTCTTTTGTGGCTATACGTTTATGAAAGTATAATTACCTTTTGTTCAGCCATATTTTTGAACGAAATTCGCCATTCAATTGCAAAGTAGGGACGTGGTGCGAGTGGATGAACAGTAGTAATTATCGACCACACTTTGTCACCCCAAATAAATACGTCATCATGTATAATTGCTATATTTCGTGTGAGAAAACCAGGAAGAAGGAAATAAAAAATGAAACCCCGAATATTTTAAGTTATATCAATTTAAGTTTGAAACATAAGCTGTGTCACTTTTGAAATCTACTTATAGTAAATGTGTAGGTATACTATACTACTAGTAGTATATATATAGTATGCCTCTGTGAGCTGTAGACCTCGTAAGTCACCCCGACTTGTTAAGATTTATCCAATCAAAAAGTTGTTCAGACAAAAAAGTTGCGTCTTGATAAGGGTAATAAAAAAGAATCACATAATTTCTTTTTCTAAAAAGCAAATTTTTTTTGCCATTTTGAAAAATTTCGAAATACTGAATTGTCATAAATATTCTCTATAATTTTCGAACTTTCTCACAAAATTTTACGAGAAGCGGCGGTCGAAAAATGCGTCCTGCGAAAACAGACGGACAGACCAATGACTGACAGCCAGACAAAAGCATTTTTTATTTGGTCTGAGTTTTGGCCATTCTTAAAACTGAGACGCTTCGCTTGCTCGGTCAGTTATTAAGATAAAAAACCTGTAGGTATATAACTTACTAGCTGTACCCGCGGGCTTCGCTCCCCGTGGGAATTTCGGGATAAAAAGTACCCTATGTCCGTCCCCGAGTCTCAAACTATATCCATACCAAATTTCATCCTAATCGGTTCAGTAGTTTAAGCGTGAAGAGGTAACAAACAAACAAACAAACAAACAAATATACAAACTCACTTTCGCATTTATAATATTAGTAGGATAGGATATTTAGGTATTGAAAAAAAATGACACTATACTTTGATTCAAAATGTTAAAACACACCGTATCATAAATAGTTTACTATAAGGTACCCACCATCAGCTGGGCCGTATGCCTGTTTGCCTGCTAAGGTGTTTACATAAATATGGTAGGTATGCACAGTATTAAAAAATAATCAAAATGAATCAAATAAAACTAACAACTGAACGATTCGTAATTCTCAAAAACCAGGCACTAACAGCTTACCAAGCACAGCATCTCACTGAGTTCGGAAGGCGGCGAATGCGTAAAATGTAAATTACAGTGTAAAAAATCTGCGAGAAGTGAGCCCTTTTGTGCGCACGCGCCGTTGTATAATTAATTTGTGTGTGACAGTTACCTGCGCCTCCTATTGCAACCACTTCAGGTGCATAATCTTTATTTGTGTTTTTTGCTTCCTCTTCCCCTTTGCATAAATTAACATTTGCACCGCAAACCATTTTAGCTCGGGTTGGGTCACTTTTTTCTGGCGCTCGTGGTCAAACTTTTATCTAAATCCGCATTCTATTATCCTTACTTTCTCTTTCAATTTTACGAGTTTCGGCGCCAACCCGCCTAGAAACAGTGGTTATCTAACTTTTTATGAACTAGTTACGGATCACTGAGCGCTTTGTTATCTATCGCAATCGGCTTAACAATTACTCACAAATATGTTCTTATTCTTCTAGTTTTACTTCGGATTTATCTTTAACGAAATTGTTTAGAGCATCTTCACTTTCAACTTTAGCTATAAGATTATCATTCTTAGGTATATCGTCTTTAAGATCAGTTTTGTGTGTTTTGGTTTGTTTTTCAGCGTCACCTGGTCCGTCGGGGCCGGCTGCTGGGGTCGCATTGTCTTGCTCATCACTTGACTCCGCGAAAGGGATGCGGCGCCCATGTGAACACACCAACGGAATCCTGGGAATGATGCGTCGTAGTACAATGGTAACGCGATATTCCCTATCTATGTTTAGGAGATCAACAATAGTGCTTGGACTACTTTTATTAACCTATTTTAGTTTATTGATGAGGTATAATTTGAATTTTTAACCGATTTTAAAAAGGAGGAGTCGAATATATTTTTTCATGTATTTTATTTAATTACTTAAAGATGCCTGAATCAATTTAGAAAATTCTATTTTTATTATTTCAAAGAACATACTTTTCTGGTGACCACCTGACGACACCTATAGAAATTTTATCAAAATCAATGTAGTTTGGTGTTGAAGTCGGATTTTAAATTTTCATTATGTTACCCACAAGTCAAACATAAACCTATAATATAGACTTAACGAAAATAAAATTAAAAATAAGTGGAATTTGTATTCTTAAATCCTTGTAATATTTTTTATATACCATTACTATTATTAATGAATACTTATTATATAAACGTGACTTTGCACGATTTTTTTATTACGTCTTACGTTTTAAACATTAATAATGTGCTTAAAACGCGATAGTTTTAAAACCAATACCAAAATTCTTCTTGTATAGAAGCTGGCTCTTATCAGGGAGCAATACTTTCCATGTCTATCTTTCTATCGTCAGGTTTTAACCTTGTTGTATACATGTCTAACTTTAAATATTTCTTTTAAATGACTAAAACTCTTGTTTATTCTAAGAAAACTGAAAATGCATAAATCTACAATGTTATTCGATGATGAACTTTAAATGAATACTTAAATTATTGCCACAATTATATTGGCAAAATAGACAGTTTCAAAAGTTTCAATCAAATCATATTTAAATAAACACAAATAATCCAGTTTAACCGTCAATACACTTCATTACCCAGAACCATATGTAAATCGGTGTACGTTACCCCATCGGACACCGGGAAAGGAATTAGAATAAAAAAGAAATTAGAATAAAGAAGAAATGACAAAAAGACGCTTCGTCCGTTGGCGTCTTGGCGATTTTCTAATAGATCACAGCATTAATATTCTGGGAACTGGTTTGAAGATCCGTTAGTAGTTTTATGTAAATCATTTGGTTTATGGTAGCGAAGAGATTACCAAAAAGCACCGAAATCTTAGATATGTTCCACTTTAGTTTATTTGATTTCACCCGGGTTAATAAAATGGAGGTATGTGTGTCTTCGTAATATTTTTTTCACTTAGACTTACCAATATGACTTTGGTGCCATTTAAGAATATTATAAGAAAATTCTTTCCTGTTTGGTAGGGTTAGTACTTACATGTTCTTTTCTGCTCTTGCCGTTACGAGATCTTCATTCTTCGGGAACCTTTTTGCCGTATCCGTTATAAGTTCTAAGCACTATGTTTCCTGCCTAAGTGCTAGCTGTTTTTACAATCAGCTCATATGGGCTAACATGATGTTTGTTCTTATGTCCCTGGGAGACATGAAAGACTCTGTACGACGTCAACCACTATGATGGAATTGAAAGAAAATGAAGTGATACTAGTATAAAAAGAAAATTGAATGAATTTGACTTTTGAAAATTTATTTAATAAAAAGAATATAGATAATAGAAATAAAACTCTACTAAACAAAGCTATAAAATAAACTATGCTAAAAAAGTATATAATAAATTATGCTAAATTAAAATATGACAATATTTTTGACTTTGACTTTTTGACTTACGAAGTGGAGAAGAAAAAACAGAAAAGCGAATCCCAGGGTTTACGGCAATATAGCTGAGGATGCAACTAGAAATATAATTAAGAGATCTATCTTCTGATTCCTGCTAGATCCCAGGTACAAATAAATGCACCTATTTACTGTTACCCAAGTGGAACCCACCAAATCTACCGTGGCTTACTCCTCATAATATATTGGCTACAAATTATAGAAAGTTAATTTATGGCAGATAAGAGGTGATTCGTACGGTACGTTTATTGGTACAAGTGTTGTTAAATTAAAAACGTGTGGTTTGGATCTCTAGTTTGTTTTGGATATGTAGTAATTAACACTTCCTATTAATGTTACTTGTATCTATAAATCAGTTCTATTTAATTTTTTAAGTCTGATATTGTTGCAATATCAACCATATTGCAACAGTTATTTCTCGTTTACCTTTTTTTTGTTTACCTGACTTTGATGTAGGGTGGCATTGTAAATAGATTTGCCTATGTTCCGTTTGTATTTATTTCTTTTATGCAAAAAGTTATCATTAATTGAATCTTCTAGTAGGTATATATTTCTTTCAAACAGATACTTATATTCTAACAAGATATTTTAACTCTTTTTAATATTATGTCAGTAATTATAGTAATAATATAAATTGTTCTTGTTATAGACTACTAAAAACATTCCTTAAATAATTGTAGCTGTATGCAATATCCAAATTCGTAACTGTTACAGCTGTATTGTAGTGTGCGACTGTGTGAATAACGTGCCCTGATGTTGCCTATACCTGTAATTAACTACATGTGTGCTCGTTTGCCTTCCATTTTACAACAGAAGTTGTCAAATCTTGATGACTTTCTCACGTACGAAGATATCGATGCATTGTCACTGTTCGATCAATGTAACGGTCACTCAAGATGACATGACATGACCGATCTCACACCAAATCTTGTAAAATAGAGACAAGTTTATTACTATTATCAATGCGATGAAAGGAATCCGATAGCAATGCACCTTCGTTAGTTCAAGCTAGGGAAACTCAAACTAGTTTGGTCCAAACGGCCAAACGGCCGAGCATAGAGGCACATTGTGAGATTAATACTCGAACCGGATGCTGCTCGCGTCGATAAAACGGTCACAAACACTATAAACCAGCCCCGAGACATCTTTTTGTGATCTCTAGCGCTGACCGCCCTTCCCATTCATCTTGATGAAAGGAATTTGAAATCAGCTGATATAGACGCGTCTCTAACGGTCCTTGATCAATTATCAAGTCTAGTCCTTAAGTTGCTTCACCCCGATCATTTTGAACCGTTACAGAAATGGAAAGCTGACCAGTTTTTAATAATAATGTTGTTTATTAGACGAATTAATCTTATTGGGATGCGTAATAGACGATACATGTTCCCAGGGAAAGTAAACTTAGATTGACATTTTATTAGGTTATAGTTTTAAAAATCACATTTAAATCAAGTTGTGAATTTGTTCACAAGATACCTACATTGTATTTTCTTGACTATCAAAGATATGTGGCAGAAAATGGTTTAGTACTTTGACTGTCATATTGTGTTAAGATCTCGATTATTTGATAACTCGTTTAAGTTATGTTTGCTTTTTTCTTGAATGTAAGTGGTACAATACAGCAAGTAATGAGCAACTAGGCACTATTGATGTTATTGATCATGACATAGACTTTATTTTTTACTTTACAACATTCGCTATACAATTAGATGTACCATCGAATTAATATCTTATTTTGAAGCCCTTCGTCGATTAACGGATTAATGATACAGATATATGATATACTTTTTCTAATGTTTTTCATCTACAAGTTTGCTCTGCAACAGTTTTTTTCTGGTCAGCTTGGTAGTTGCATACTTTAGGTCCGTCTCCTTTTTTCTTTGATCTTGTGATCAATACTCAATAATCCACTTAATCCTTTCATTGCACATGTTAAGACCGTTACAGAAATGGAAAGCCAGTTTATTTATTTAACAATAATATTGCATTACACTTATGATCTTAGGCATATCCGGGGACACAATGGGAGGAGAAATCGAAGGATTCAAAGATAATATCGCGTTTCGTGAACTCTGCCGATGTCTAATTTCCAATACAATGGGTGCTGTAAAAAACTCTCCCAAAATAAATGTGTCATAGTGCCACCCTCTGCAGACAATGGACAAAGGAGTTCTCGAGCGCATTTAGCCTCAAAGCACCCACGCGCATTGTCGCGCGACACAATCGACCAGGAACACCGGAGATCCAGGGTTCGATTCCAATCGCGTCATCTCGACCTCGACACGTGTGCATACTATTCACCTCTAAAAAGATGTAAATCACCTTATTCTCGGGTGAAAGTTGAACGGAAAAGTAAAAGTCCGACGCATCTGTCGCGCGTATCATATTATGTTAATTCATCGAGCGGGGGCGGGGGGCGGGATGTAAAGGGTTCTGCGATTGTTGTTATCTTGTTCTGTACACAATACTACCTGGAGACGATTGTTCCTGCTTAGGTAAATTAAAATATTAAACAGAGGTATCGCTTTTTATGGCGAACTTGCTCGCATTGCAAGACATCGCTAACGTGCATGCACCAAATTTATGTGATCAGGAAAACTACTACCTACTACAGGCATACTACATCTAGCATCTGATCTGAAATACCATATCTCTTCTGTTTAATATTTAAGACTTTTTACCAGTCACATTTTGTTTTTTCATATACGGAAGACCAGCATTATTGTTCATGCCTCAAAATTATGCTTAGTAGAGGACAATTGGATATAACCAATAAATGTTCCCATGTAACGTAAGATATTTCGCTGCATTTTGTGATACCAAAGAAACACTTTCTTACTCTCTTTCAACGGTAATCATTAAAATGTATTTTACATAATATATTTTACTTATTATCGTTTAATCTTTATCCATAGTAAAAGAGAGAGCCAAGATTACAATAATAATTGTGTTACCAACAATTTTGAATCTTTACGTGCTTTATCCTTCCACCTGGTTTTTATTTTTGACCGCTGATAAAAAACCAAGTCGTCTTCGAGGCATTCATTTATATTTCAATAATCTACTACAAATCGGCCAATCTCTTTGTGAAGATAGTGTTCTGCTATTCATTATTTGTTTGACACTCTTTGTTACTTCTGAATGAGATGATGAATGGGTTCGAAAGGATAGTGTCAAGTTAGATTTGACCTCGAAAATATACCTTGATGATGTTTTAAAAATCTTTTGAGGATCTCTTTGTAGGTTTTTTCCTTAGCTGTGCAGGTTTGAAGAGAGTGATACGCGGTTTTTCTTTCCCCAAAGCATATGTCAATGGTCACCCAAAAGATCGAGAAAATGAAGAAATACTCGTAACACTGGAACCAAATTCTTTTTCTATCATCATCATCATGAAAATCAGCTTTCAAATATCCATTGCTGGGCAATAAGTCTCCCTTTATCTGTGCCATCCCGTTCTGTTTTTGTCTCATCCCGTTGTGTTGTTTTTATTTTCATTTTGATTTTCAATAATTATTTCCGTGGAAAATAAATATTTGCTCCAAAAATTTTACTGGTTGATAATATTGCAATGCGTCACAGTGAGTTAAGTCGAAGTGGCGTCGGTGTCGAGTCGTAATGGTCGAAGGCACAACGCGTCAGCTCGGTGGCAAGACTTATAGCTGCTCGCGCTTCGCTAATCGAAGATCATTATCGGCGCGATTCAATCAGAAACATGATTAAAAACGATTTAGTGCATCATATCTCAGAGTCGGCTCCAAGCGTTGCGTTGAGATATGGCGGATGTTAGGCTGTAGCAAATTTCTCGCGTTAACAAGTTTATTTGTCAGGCAAATTAAAAAAAAACTGGCTTTCAAGAGTTCACCTCTCATAACTTTTAAATCGTTGAACCAGTTTTCGTCTTTTTCCAAATTCAAAAGTATTCATTTAACATTTAGGTTATTTCCTAGAGGCAAAATGGAATTTTCATTTATGAAGGAACCTTGCCTCTTTATTTACTGCTCTAAGCAGGGCTTCAATATCCAAAGGCCACTTTTAGAGTTATAGAAAAAGTTATATAGTTATGGAGAAGATAGAAAAAGGGAATCAAAATACTGATGGGTTATTGTTAATGAACCAGCTATTGAAATGATTCGCATTTTTGTTCAGCCCTCGATTGACTTTCACGATCTTCGCGTAAAGAGAAGCAGTTGAAGTAAACATTCAGTTTTATCTTTTCTTTCAGACTAGTTTGAACAAGATGAAGAAACAAAAACAAAAATGGTTAGAGTAAAAAACAATGCATTTATTAGATCATATTCATAAGGTACGTCCACTACCTACTGACGTTCCGATAGTACTTTAACTATGCGGTTTAAATATCGCCATTTGTTCATAATGGATTGGATATTTCACATCTCTCGGTGGCAATCTCTTAAACCGTAATTTGTAAGGGCCGCTTTACCGCGTTACCACCATATGTCGCGCTCGCGCCGCATATGCAGACGTACGATGTAATTGTTCTATTACTCTGTTTCTCTGGGGTCAATAGGGTGTACACTCAACGTCCAAACATTAGCGACTTATGTTTGATTGTAGATAATAAATGTACCTAATTTAGCAGAGGTGCTTGCAAAACTTTGTATTTTTAGGGTTACATATCTCAAAAGAACAAAATAAAACCCGTATAGGATTTATCGCGTTTCTGTCTGTCTGTCCATCCATTCGAGTCTTAATTAAATTACTCTAAGCCTATAAAGTACCGATAGAGCTGAATTTTGGTACACGTATGTAAATTGGTGATTTAAAGATAGCCTTGTAACGTAAATAAATAAATTTGAAATAAGTATTTACATAGTAGAGAAATAGGGACAAATTTTTTTTTTGATTAATTTATTATTTATTTATATACAATTAAATAGTAAGTATTAAAATACAGTCAAACTTTTTGTCAGTCAAAAAGCCCGTCCCGGATCGTACCTGCTGCAAAGGTGCCCATGACACTAGCAGCATTCCCCCGCTGTATTGCAAGGGATATGCGTTGCACCAGGTACGACTCGGCGCGGGGGTCAGCTCCATTATTTTTAAGGCGCCTCCCTATCTCCCGCACAAAGCCCTTCGCCTCCGCACACCATACCCCGCTAACCTCCACTGCAAAAGGGATAAAAATGTATGATTTTATAAGTTACTTTATTTACATATACTTTTGAAGGTAAATTAGAACATTAAAAAATGCTAAATATGAAATAAAATTGCTTGATGTGAGTGAGCAATGCACTTCATTTCGAGCCAAGACAGTCCAATTGTTACAGACCAGCATGAACTGAAGAGCAGAAAAGAGCCATTACTTAAATAAAATCGCTAAAAATCGGTGAAAACGATATCAGATTCACGAGAACAGTAGCCGTATTTCGCGGACAGCAATTCCAGTTCGAATAAAGGTCATTTACTATTTTGGCCATAAAAAGTGAGGGCACACGGGTCCGGGATAACCTTCCATTGTAAAGTCTGTCCGATTCGCCGCGCCTATTGTGCGCAGTTCGGAGCCAAAACGTAAATAAAAGCAGATGTTACCACACTCCAAAATACAATAACATATCTTTAACCGTCCCATATCCTCAACTCCACAACACAAAACACACCTTAACTTCACTCCTGTAAATCCTAAAATTGTTTGCAGGTAAACATCGCATGGGATGTTAAAGTTTGGGAGATTTTAACATGTCTAAGCATAGTGCTGTTGTGTGGGTAGTTTTACAAAACCGAAATGGTAGTGTAGGATTTAATAAAAGTGATATTAAACCGCGGATGTCATTGGCAGCCGAGATCGTATCGCTGATCGACGAGTAACGTTGAGGGAACAATCTGTTACGAACTTACAAATTAATTGTATGAATAGTACTCGTATTCCTAGTAGAAATCAAAAATTGAAAATTAATACTCTAAAATTAGAAGTTGAAGCCCAAATCTAACTTTCATGGAAGTCAGCTAAAAGAAGTGGCAGTGTTGACGGGCAACAGATTTTGTATGAGATCTCACCGCGGTTCAGTACAGTATCTGTGATGGTGTGAACCATTACAGAGTTTGAATAAGTGCAGCCGGGATGCAAAGGCCGCATGAATTGATTTAGACAAATCTTTCATTGTTAAAAGTGGCTTTTGGGTCTTGCGGCCCTGGGCTCTGCTGCATAGAACCGCAAGACCCAAAATGCTCTGTCTGCCCCATTAGGGATAGAGACGTGATAGTATGTTGTAGTATGTTTTGATTGTTAGAATTGATTAGTACCTTTATAGTACCTATTCAAAAATCTTTCAACACAATTGAATCTTTTGACCACATTATAGCAAATGACGAATTTTAAAAACCCATCATCACCGCCCTCCGCACCCCAACAGTTGAAACATTGCCATAAAGTCATAGGGTCATCAATCAGGGCTCCAACTTCGCAGTGGAGACAAATAGTCCCTCGTTTCCAATCCAGTGGTCGCGGAGACCGTGACGGGTGCTGTCATCTGAGAAACATTAGAATGGTGAAAAATTATGTTTTCAAATGTCTCCAAATTTTATTGTTTTACTAGCTGTACCCACGGGCTTCGCTCCCCGAGGGAATTTCGGGATAAAGATTACCCTATGTCCTTTCCCGAGTGTCAGGCTATATCCATACCAAATTTCATCTAAATCGGTTCAGTAGTGTAAGCGTGAAGAGGTAACAAACAAATATACAAGCTCACCTTCACATTTATAATATTAGTAGGATAGTAGGATTTAGAAAGAAATCATTTTTTTGTCAAACAAGTATAAGTAAGCTGTTAAGGAAATGTGGGGTTTTAATCAATTAATGCTTTTAGTAAGAGAGTGCCTATGTCTAGCCTACTGATGTTTGGGTCAAAAATAAACTATTTGGTACAGTTCATAAATAAGTCACAAAATAATAACACTTTTCATTAATCATGATTATAGATTTATTAAAGCAAAAAAAAAAACAACAGCTCTATTTGACTTCAAAAAAGCATGACGTCACGCTTTCGTGTTTCATATAAATCCCATTGGAAATGTTGGTTTTGAAGTTTAGAAAAAAGTGTCTGATTTGAGATGTTGACATCTAGCGGATTATTACCACCTGAAGTAAGTAGAAACAGGAATCAAACAATAGATTGGTTCTTTTTTGTAATAGTTGTAAACTATCACCACACCAGAGTCCAAATTTACCGAATTTCCAAAGGCATCTGTAGTAAATATAATAGCTAATTATCATCATTATTTCACCGGCATAACGTCTTCTCCTAAAGATTTTCAAAATGCGGTCATTTTGAAAATCTGGAGAGCTTCATAGCGGCCTGCATTCAGCGCTTTTCAACGACCTTGATTAGGTCGTAGGTGCTTGGGTGTTCTACTCATAACAAAATAATATTTTCCTTACTTAATTGAGGTAAAATCACCAGACTTTGAGGTGTCAATCAATATGCCGCAGTAAACTAGGCTGTGATATTTTGTAAACATGTGTCAGTAGAACAAAGCCGATCACGGGCAGTTGCGCAAACAAACATGGGTAAATCCTGTATTGCCAAATGTCACACTTTGGCGTAGTTAAGTTAATAATATTTATAAAATTTCATGTATCTCTAATGTCCAGTGACGGAAAAGATGGCGCGACAATGCTCTGAGACCTGAACAAACTCGAAAAAAGTTCTGCATACAATCTGTTTGAACAACAGTATATTTTCGGAGCAAGGTCAGTCGATTTTAATGATCAACTGTAGTTTTTAGCAAAATCCAAAAACAGTTGATCTTATTCAGTTTGGTACAGAGAAAGAAATGTTCTATTAAGATGGTTAGACTGTCAAAAGCCAGACGGCAATATCTGCACTACAAGAGTGTCGCTTTTAAATAATGAAGAAGCCGATGGGTACCGTGCAAATTGGTATTTCAAAAGTCTACAACAATAGTTTTGGTCCATTTAGACAATGAGCGTTTCAGACGAGTTGCTACATAGACTGCTTGCGTTAAGACCATTTGAGACTTACTCCTCATTTGTTAAATAACACTATAGTGTGTAGTGTGGTGCACAATGCCGCAAATTAAATTCACTATAGTGGTAATAGCGACGCGTAGTGACTACTCAGCCGGAAGGACCGCGGCATCGTTGCGGCCTTAGGGTGGGGATATGCTGAATATGGTATATTTTCACATTCCTTCTATTTTTGGTTGCCTGTAAGAGATTGCTTCGGTGATAAGGCCGCCTCTTGTACCCAACTACATGTTGCTATTTAATAAGTGTTCCAAAATTGTAAATTTCTTTTGGTGCAATAAAGTTTTTTGTATTGTATTTTATTGTATTGTAAGAGTCAGCGATCAGATAGCAGTGTGTGATATGATCATCATCATCATTATCAGGTCTTTTTGTCTCCACTGCAGGAGCACGATCCTCTCTATACGACCAGAGCCATACTTGGCCAGAGCAGCCAGAGGACTTGGGCTTACACTCTCCTCGCTGGCCAGACGGATTTGGGAGGTCTCACTGATGTATAAAAGGTCTTTTTTTCCTTAGTCGCCATCTACAAAATCCATGGGAGGACTTGGAGTGGCCCTATTCTACTCTGCCGGAAACAGACACACGGCTTGTGGATCTCGTGATATGATATTTGTGATCAAATATGATTATATTCAGAATCGTATAGGATTGTAAAAATTGGCATTTAGGCCTGTGCCATAGAATAAGTACTAATACAGACTTTTTTAAAATCTAACACATTTTTTCTTCTAGCCCCACCCGCAGTCCGAAAAGGAACTTCCTTGCAAAAACTAAACTCTCTTTACTAGCTAAACAACAATCGCTTCAGCTTATCACTGTGTCACCGTCCCCTGTCCTACACCCCAGCGGCTAGTACCACAAATTATGCTCACAATAAAAATATCCATAATTCAAGCAAATAACATTACTTCGGCCATTCGTTATTATTTATTGTAAGTGATACTTATGGTGTAGCATCAGCTTTAAGTACCTATCATGTTTATAAATAAATATATAAGGTCTAAAAAAATATACTGAAACTATTCGATCTATATCGAAATATAAAAAGTAATTTTTGGCCTCCCTTACAACGATCAGCTGATCCCAGTTTGTATAGAAATGCAAAAAAAATTTTTATATTTCGACATAAGTTTCTTGGTAAAAGTTGATTACTATCACGGACTAAATTTACCCTCAAAATAGTTACAGTATATTTTGTTAGAGGAATATTTGGGAGAGGCCTATGTCCAGCAGTGGACGCTATGCGGCTGAAATGATGATGATGATGATGATATTTTGTTAGACTTGTATAGGGACAAATCTTACAGATTGAGCTAGCCCCAAAGTAAGTTTAGACATGTGTTATGGGATACTAACTCAACGATATTATATTTTATAACAAATACATATATAGATAAACATCCAAGACCCAGGACAATTTGAAAAAGGCCATTTTCAATCTTGCCCAGATTCTGGATGTTATTAATCCTGTGATACTGTGTTGATTATGGGCGAGTTCTGTCTTTATTGAACTGTGGATTGATATAAGCTGGAGAAAAACGCACACACTCACACACAAAAAATAAACACTTTAACTAATATTTAGTTCATATTGTATAAATATATGGGTATGGTATAACATCGGTTATAAGTATCATATTCATAAGCAATCAAATAGGGATGTGACAATTTTTTTTGGTTCATTATATAAATTATTGAAAAGTACGATATACGTATTTTTTCTTATTTCTGATTAGCTAATAATGACGAAGATACAGCGCATTTAAATTTCGCGTGACGTCATAATCAACTACCGAAACCCCAAGTCCGAAAATTCGAAACGCTGTGCATATCTTTGTGAATTTTCACTAATTTGTTAAATGAAAAAAATATGTGTTTTTTATTTTTTGATGATCTAGTTGACACAAAATAAAATAGTATATTTTTAAACAGTTCACATCTTTATTAGTCGTTTCGATACGTAATAATTGACTTTGCGCGTATGTGCTTAGCAAATGTTTGTATATGTTATGTATTTTTAGGTGTTCGGTGGGAAAATAAAGACAGACGATTATAGATGTTGGTAAGCTGTTAAAATTAATTATGTTTTTATTTGTGAAAACTACATTACATGATGTAAAAAAGGCCTCATATACAAAAAAAATACTTGAAAGGTGTCAAGGGACACCCGAATAGGACGAAGTTCCTTTCGATTAGTTAGGAGAGAGAGAGATAGACAGAGAAACACGCGCACGCCGCACGGCTTACAACTATAGCAAAAAGTGTCATTACAACTTTTGGTCTTAATTTTTTCCGTCTAGCCTCCTTTCGCAACGCGCGATAAGAAACTTTGTTCCAATAAATCTTTTGCCTGAATGTTTTCATCAATTATTCGATAGCCATTTGCATTAATAGCTATGTTATTTTGTCCTCATACCGATAATAACGTAATGTTTACTTGTATAACCTTTTGTATTTTTTTCAAAAATGTTTGGAATCATAATTATCAATAGATAATGCAGCTAGCACTTATTGAAAAAAAAGGAAAGAAAATACATTATTTGGTGTAATTATTTTATTGCTTGTGAAGAAGACGACCCTCGGCTCTGTCTATTCCGCAAACATTTGGGTTAACAACAAGGTCAGAAAAGTAAGATTGTAATCAGTCCATCTTTTAGATACTTTTCAGTTTTCCAAAAAAGTAAAAACTCACAAAGATACGAGTCATCAGAGTTCCGAAGTCGGCTTGCGACGTCACCGCTAAGTAAAAATCGTAACTAGCCATGAGCCAATGTAAACGTATCTTTCGACGACCTCCGTGGCGTAGTGGTCACCATGCTTGTCCGCCACCCATAGGTCCCGGGTTCGATTCCCTGTCAGGGCAAGTTGGAAAATGGCCTTTGTCAAATTGTCCTGGGTCTTGGATGTTTATCTTTATATGTAATTTGTATTTGTTATAAAATATAGTATCGTTGAGTTAGTATCCCATAACACAAGTCTCGAACTTACTTTGGGGCTAGCTCAATCAGTGTGATTTGTCCCTATATATATATTTATTTATTTATCTTTGTCTTTTTTCGCAGAGAAAATAAAAAACTTGTACAATAAACCGATGGGTCAAAAATGTTTTTCCCTTAGTCATGCCTATTTTTATTGAGCAAGAGAATATCGGGTGAAAATTGTACGAGATAAGGAATGATTTTGATTTTAAACAGATGTGCTTTAACTCGTACCTAGTTATATCAATTTTGTGTGTAGGGGAGTTTAAGTTACGCTATTCCTCCTAATAATGCAACAAATCTGTAATCAAATAAAACAATTAACGCCCCCTACACTCCAAAAGAAGTTTCGAGAGCTAAATTAATAGAGTCGACTTTATTGTTAAATTAATGACGAAGTGTGACGTCATGATTTATGTTGTCGGCCCGACAGTAATGAGTGTGTACTGGCCTTAATTAGTACGGAACTGTATCTCGCATCTGGACGAGATATAGCGGTTAATAAGATAAGGTAATGAGGATATGTGACATGAGATGTAACGAAAAATCTATACATATAATAAAACAGTAAAAAAAGTGTGTCTGTACATTAAATATATTTCCAAAAAAAATATTGGGGGCGATGGAGACGTAGTAATAGAGTAAGAATTAAAAAAAAAATGTCTGTCTGTTTGTCTGTTTGTACACGCTAATCTCCGGATATACTGGACGGATTCGAATAAAACTTTTTTTGTTATATAGCTATTAAGCCGGGGCAACATATAGGGTATAAATGATTTTGGAAAATGGAACGCCTGATGCAGAACCATAATGGTCCAGCTAAACTATAAGAGATATAAAAATGCTGCCTTAGTAAAAGTTGTTCAGCCTGATGAGCATTTTCCAGAGACATAAAGTCCACGCGAGAAATTGTTTAAAAAATTATTCAAGACATTCAAGACAAGATGCGAGAAAGCAGACTCCGGTGGTAAGGTCATGTAATGCGCAGGGATGATGACCACATGACCAAGAAAGTGATTAATATAGCCGAAGGACGGAGAGGCAGAGGACGCCCCCTCACGACTTGGTCCAGTACCATTAAGAAAGATATGAGGACGATGGGGGTAACCCCTGACATGATTTGTAATAGGGAAAACTGGCGCGAGAAGATATGGAGAGCCGACCCCAAATGAAATGGGACCATGGCTAGGACTGATGATGATGATGAATTGTTTAAAAAATTATGTAAAAAGATTTCACATAAAGATGCGACTGGCTTATTTATTTATTTAACTTCATTACAATATCCATGTAAATGGCGGACTTAAGGCCAGGGGCCTTTTCTACCAGTCAACCAACAGGTGATGCTGAGAAAGTAATATTTTGGGGTAAGCACCTACAACAGCTACTAGCTAAAAAAGACGAAAGAAAGGAGTAAACATAAAAACAGCTTATGTTTGCTTAAGGGATAGGTATTGTCATCAGTAGAACATCATCATTATCCGAGCGTGTTTTCCCGGTTGCATCCTCAGCAGTAACGCTTCAGCAGTAACTGCCTCCGTGGTGTAGTGGTTAGAGCGTTCGGCTCATACCCGGAGGTCGCGGGTTCGATTCCCGGCGGGGACAATGACTTTGTGTTGTTGACCTAATTTGGTTAGGACATTGTAGGCTGATCACCTGATTGTCTGATAAGTAAGATGATTCGTGCTTCGGAGGGCACGTTAAGCCGTTGGTCCCGGTCACTGTCTTTGACATTGGTCGTTACTTAAAACCATGTCAAAGGCCTTTAGGCGGTTTAAAAACTCTGACACTAGTGTTAGTCACTAACACACACGATAAGAAGAGTAACGCTTCAGAGCCCGGGTCCGCTACCTAACCAAGGAGGTTACTGGTTTTTACACAGAGCGACTGCCGTTAGTATGTACAAGATATACTACATAAAGTATCACGTTTTCATCCCTAATCGGGCGGACAGAGCCCAGGGCCGCAGACTTAAAGGCCACTTTTAGCGAGACAAGTTGAAAAAAGAACTAAAATTGTAAAGGGTTGCTAGCCGCTTCGCGTATTAACAAATTCGCCCTTACGCCCTTTTTATTAAAAAGTAATAAGTAATTGAAATCCGGAAACTGCAATTACATCGGCCGGCCCGTATAACAAGCACGGACGCAAAAAATCAATTACTGGCCCCAGTTGCGCACCTTGCGGTACTCCGTACCTTGAACGGGAAACTTTGTATAAAAGTCTTCTAAATGATCAACTTATAGTACAAAAAGTACAACTTAATGCTAAACATTGTCTACTAGTTTACCTTTGGGACGTAGCAGAAAAGATGGTAGATGCAAATTTATTTAGACAAGTATTTCGAAAGGAATAAAAATGAAATTAGATAAATATATCAAAAAAGAAGTATTTAACTAAAAAAAGTATATATGGTTATGACAACAATAATAAATGCAAATTATAAACTTACATAAATATAAACACGTATAATTAACATACTAAAACTATTATTAAAGTTCCCTTGTTTATGTTCTTATAATGTTATCAGGCAGGGCATTCCAAAGACACTTTTATTTTGTGATGCAGTTTTGCTTACATAGTTTTGTTAATTTTAGAGGTATAAAACAGTTGACATACAGAGTCAACCCCCAATACGGAAAAGGCAAGGAAGAAGAAGAAGAAGAAGAAAATAGTAAAGGTAGCTGCGTCAAAAGACATCGTATCACAACGCCGGCAGCACATTCAGAAGCACAGAGAATATGTAATGCCACTTGTGATGACCAATCTAAATGTTGACCACGCCCAAGGTTGCTTAACATAAGCCCTAGTAATACGTACTTTGCCGGGGCATCGAACTCTTCAATCACGTATTACAAGCCCTGGCGCAAAAAAAATCAATGGCGGTCCCAGTTTGACACCTTGCGGTACTCCGTAAGTTTTTTGCGTACCCTCTAAAGAATAGCTCATCAGCGGTTACAAGTGACGGATTCGGCGCAATTCAGAGGGCCGTAATGTTATTAGAGTAACTCGATTTGTGTGCTTGTTCGAAGGGTTCAGGGGAGAAGCGCTTTTGAAACCACTTTTGTTTCTCTGTGGTCGAATTTGGGCTGATTAACTCGGCTTGTCTGTGGTCGTGTAGAGATTTGTTACCTTTGTATTGTTTTTAATCATGTATCTTTAATCATAAATTAATCATTCAAGAACAAGTGTTATTGAACAAATTTACTTAGAAGACATCTATGATCTTTTCATTATAGGAAAAAAAATGTTAAATATTAGTGTCAAAGGTCAAACATAAAAAAAGAAATTAAGAACAAAGTAACGGAAGCATTTAGTTTTAGTTACTAATCTAGCACTACAACAAGTTCATTTGCCAGTTAAAAAAACCCCCGACATTCAATTTTAAGCGTTAACCCAATAACTTTTGAACGACTGGACCAATTTACATCAAGCATAGCTATGAACCACCGCAAAGAAACTTACTTACACGTTAAAAAAAACTGCGTCGAAATCGGTCCATACGTTCGAGAGCTACGATGACAGAGACAAATACAAAGACAGACAGACATTGGCGTTAAATTTATATGTCCCCTCTTTTTGCCTAGGCAGTTCAAAAATATATTACTTGCGCTAATCTATAGGAGCCTTTTAGTTTTCAGCAGAGTAAAATAGCACCACTCCAAGTCTTCCCGTGGATGTAGTAGAAGGCGACTTAAGAAATACAAGCTAATTACAAAGCTTATAAACATAATTAGGACCTCTCCAACCCGACTGGCCAGCGTGGAGAGTGTAGGCCTAATCTAATAAAAGTAGTACAGAGAAGGTCATGTTCCTGCAGTGGAGACAAAACGACCTGATGATGATGTTGATTATCTTATACCTTTAAACGAGCAATTCGTGTATATTTATTTATTTATAAATTTCTGTGATCTCGAAAACGGCTCTAACGATTTCGCTGAAAATTGGTATATGGGGTTTTTTGGGGGTAAGCAATCGATCTAGATTAGTCTTATGTTTGGAAAAACGAGTGTTTTTGAGTCTTCATTCGTTTTTCTTTCCACGCAGAATATGGTCGCTAATTTCGTCGCGCCGGCCGTCATCCGCTTAGCTCAGTGGTTAAGGATGCTGACCGCTAGAAAGAGTGTTACGGGTTCAAATCCCACTCGGTGACTTACTTTTGTTTTTTTTTATGTTCAAGTTTATATATAATTTTTTATTTCGTACTGTTTTTAGACAAGTTTAAAAAAAAATTGATAATGTTTGAGATGTTACCGACCACCCTAGTCGACCGACCAACCGGTCACCCAGGTACTGAATCTCTAAGTGAGAAATAAACGTAGAATGTTTCAACAGTTTCTCTTTCCGCGCAAAAGCCAATCAAGGGAGATCCTATCCTAAGAATTACCAAAAAATTAAAATAACATACCTACTAGTATTTTTGAAAGAATAATACGAACTTGCTTGGCTAATTACGGTCATATCGCACCCGTTAATAAAGACGTGTCGAACACTTGACACAAACGAATGACATTTCTTCAAGATCACGACGCAAACGGTACAGCAGTTGTGCAAATGTCACGGGCAGACACAGACATCATGCCTTACTAATATCACGCTATGACATATGTTCATAACAAAGAAAAAAATATATACACGTCGAATTGATACCTCCTCCTTTTTTTTGAAGTCGGTTGAAAATACATTTATAGGTAAACTAGCTGTACCCGTGGGCTTCGCTCCCCTGGAAATTACGGGATAAAAACTATCATATGTCCTTTCTTGGGTATCAAACTATATCTGCATCAAATTTCATCTAAATAGGTTCTGTGGTTAAAGCGTGAAGTGGTAAGAAACAAACAAATACACAAACTCACTTCGGCATTTATAATATTAGTAGGATTAGTAGAATTCTATCGAACTTACCATAATTCTATACTTTTCAACAACTCAAATCAGGTACATTTTTCTAAAAGTCAAAACGAACATTTACTATGGAATTTGTATGAAATACACGCTGATGACGTCATAGTTTTTTGGAGCCAATTCAAGATTTTTTTTAAATAAAGCTGAAAACACCTTGAAAATGGATATATGATCATTGGCGAGTGACTTTATCTTGTGACATTTTATTTTCTTAACAGTGCCAAATCATTATTTTTTAACCTAGGAAAGTACTTTTTGTCTTCGGAGGTTAAAAAGAAAGAGTAAAAAAATAGTCTGCTAATTAACAAAGCTTTTTATTCGAAATGCGTCAAACTGTAATGCGAGAACTGGTATGAAAGAGAAGATAGCAACCACAGGCTCCGATACAGTTGGAGGTAGATAGAATATTTAAAAAATGTGTCAAACTTAAGCCAGTACGAAATCGTCAGACTAGCCCTTAGCGGCTTGATTAACTTGTGCGCACGCGCATCTGTCCAATTAGAGCTTCCGTACAAGTTTTGACACGAATACGCGCAGGTCGAAGGTCACGCAATTATATAGGAAACTTGTTCTGTGGTGCGATTTTTCAAACGCGGAGTCACTAAACGAACGATTTTTTGTATGGAAAAACCATTCGTTTAGGTGACTCCGCGTTTCAAAAATAGCACTTGTGATGCTAAATTGCACCTGGCTTCCTTATTTCGCTGTAATCTTAAATTTAGTAACAATTCGACAATGTTTTACGTCACAAGTGTCACAACATTGCCAATTTTTTCGAAACTTGTAATGTTATATTTTCTGCCTTTTAACTTTTTACTATTACTGCAAGTATTTGTGAAAGTTTAATTCCTTTAAGTCCTATGAACTAAACAACACTATTAATTTAAGACATAATCACATCTTCTCAGCAGTAGTCGTAGCGAAGCGCTGGTATCTATAGCTTTTCTTTAAAACATAAATAATATTGTAAATACACTACCTACACGTAATGTAAAATTATACTTATTGACGTGTAAAAGTGCCTTTAAAGGTCAATCATCATCAGGTCTTTTTGTCTCCACTACAGGAGCACGACCCTCTCTTTATTATCAAAGTCATTCTTAGTCATAGCAGCTAAAAGACTTAGATTACAGTCTCCTCGCTGGCCAGACGGGTGGGAGAGTTCTCATTGATGTTCGTAAGCCTTCTTTAGCTTGTATTTCCTAAGTCGCCTTCTACGACATCCACGTTAGGACTTGGAGTGGCCCTATTCTAATCTGCCGAAAACCACACGGGTTTTTTCACGGCGTAAAGATCTAATTACTGAATAAACATTTGAATCTTGAACATAGCCTTAATTTTATCTAAAATATTAATAATGGAAATGTATGTTCATGATATTTTAAAGAGTATATTCCACGCTTTTCTGACAGATATAAACGTAGAAAGAATGTGCCAGCAGCTTAAGTAAATTAACGAGTATCTGAATTAGTCAATAAACGATGAGGCTAGCGACCTATTGTTATCTACTTCGAAGACTCTGAATAACGCTGAACATGTTTTTTGGGTTTCATGGTAAAGCCCTCTCTGCCTACTCCCTGTGGGAAACAGGCGTGATATTATGTATGTATTTAAAAAAAAACAGTAGTGTCATAATAAAATGTTAGCGCCATTATTAAACATCACACATGAAAACACAATAAAGTCATAATAACATAATTTGTTGATCACTGATTTGCATGTGCTAAGCATGCATCCGATGCTTAGCGAGTGTCATAACATAACATTGTTGGTGTGTTCTCTTTTGTACTTTGTCAGACGACTCCTTTTTATGCCGTCCCTTCTTTTTGATTGAAGTTGCAGCTGTAAATGAACCCCAACGCCCGAAGCACTTTTTGCAAAACATCTCAATCTTAAACATAGCGCGACGAACCGATGACCGATGGGGCAAAAAGGTTCTTGAATGGCGACCGCGTACTGGCAAGCGAAGCGTAGGGCATCCACCTACAAGGTGGTCAGATGACCTGACCAGGGTCGCTGGAAAGCGCTGGATGCAGGCCGCTCTTGATCGGTCATTTTGGAAATCTTTGGGAGAGGCCTATGTCCAGCAGTGGACGTTATGCGGCTGAAATGATAATGATGATGATGATCTCAAACTTGCTATTTTTTCTAAGACTCTTATTATTTATATTATTGTTATTATTTTGGATAAGTTTTCTTTTTCACCTAGAATCCCTTTGAGCTGCTAGTAGTTGAAATTCACAAAGTCCCAGAATATAGGTTGATAAGCTCTCGGCCCGCGACTCAAATTATAACAGGTAAAGTAACCCTACTTGACCTTTTATAATTTGAGTCGCGTATGTAGTCAGAAAGAACCTGAAGAATAATTAGTGTGTCATTTGATTGCGTTATGTGAAAGAGGTTGAACAAGCTGGTCTTAAATATTTTCGACCATGGGAGATTAAAATAAAAAGC
Source organism: Acrobasis consociella (assembly GCA_963555685.1). Classification (NCBI taxonomy): domain Eukaryota; kingdom Metazoa; phylum Arthropoda; class Insecta; order Lepidoptera; family Pyralidae; genus Acrobasis; species Acrobasis consociella. Next base: position 1,214,437 of record OY743111.1, on the reverse strand, counting down.
AAACCTTGTGCTCCAAATCAGAACAGCTAAGAAATTTGCCACAATTTCAGAGTGTTGTTCAAAGTTTTATTATGAAAACATGTCAAAAAAGCAAACAAAATATAAGACATTTTTGATTTTAATTTATTTACAATTTAAATATTTTACAACAGTTTTGTTTTCAATTGATACACGGGCCCTAAATGGAGTATACTAGAATTAGCATTAGAATGCGCGCGCGCAACACACACCCACTGGAGCGAAAGAGAAAAACCACTTGATTGATGTTAATTTTGTGATTTTAAATATGGGGCTTAATAAGTGGTTTGACAGTTTTATCAAGTGCGTGTAAGCAGATTATGACGTATTTGTTGTTGGTGCATATTTAAATGTAAAGCTACCCTGTTTAGTCGGTAGGGTTTGATCGAAACCTCTTTTAGTGATCTTTCAATGATATTTCTTTAAAATTATAGGAAATTTAGAGAAAATGTTTTTTCTGAACTAAAAACCGACTTCATCCCGAAACTACACAGTCGAGTAGTAGGGAATAGTAGAAAATTTTATGTTTAGACTTTTTTAGTCACTTGAACTAAGTCGGCATTTGTAACTACAACAAACCGACAATTTATAACTAAGACAAAACGGAACCCTAAACTGCGCGTGACTCGACACGCACTTGGCTGGTTGTTTTATATATAGACAGAGGTACCTTGTAGCTATTGTTTCAAAACAATTCAGAGTTCGCGTGAACATTACTGAAAATTATAGTTTTTATGAGTTTCTCTTAAGAAAATACAGTAAAAAATTAACAATTATCCTCAACAAAGTCTTATTACAATGATTTAATACATTAAAATGTAATTCGTTAGCGTTTAATTATCTTGTAAATTTATAAATTCAATGAAACAAAATAGACTTTACTGATCTTTGGATCTCGTTTATTGTAATTACGAGTTACATGACGACTTTTTACACACCAGCCAAATTTTTAGAGCAAGTTCAGTCCATAATTCTGAACTATATTGTCTAAATTTGTGTGCGTGACCCGACACGCACTTGTCCGGTTTTTTATTAATGTAACTAGTTAGTGATTTGCGATGAAAATTGCTTAAATGACATGAATGTCATTTTTTTAAAAGCAATTAGTATCAATGAAGACCTACTGGTAGGAGTAACTTGGTAAGTCTACTAGCCCATAGTTTAGTCAAGAAGAATGAAGATAGCCTTTATTTAGCCATACAGTTGATTTTGAAATTGAATGATGATGAATGATGAATAAACTTTATTTGTAAACACAACACAGTTCTTACAACTAACTAAGAGTAACAGAGTTCCCAGACTAGGCAAAAGCCTGTGCTGCTATGCTTTCCCGTTCCGTCCCCGCACCTCTCCTCCGTTTTCACCTTGTCGCGAGGTTTTTGAGCGAGTGAACACACACACGTGGACGTGTGTACGGATGTATTGTTTCGTTTGTAGTAGTAGTAGGCATTAATGATACTCCGCTTCTATGAAGTGCCATACCTGTGTCACGGGGTTGAATACATAAAAAATATCAAAAAAACTTAGCAAAGACAGACTCGCGAGGTCACAGAGTAAAAAAAACCTCTGCCAAACGATAATGATCCATCATTCCTTACACGGCGCGCGTCCACAACCCGCAAAAAATGCCGCAACACACATGCCGTTACATGTATGCAAATATCGTCCTTGGCGAGTAATTAATTTAAATATATACGGTTTGCTTTCGGGCGCGATCTGCCGAGCGTGCCGGCGGAAACGAACTGCGGACCTTGGAGGCACGAGCTAACAAACTGCAGGTGACATGATAAAAAAAAACTTTGTTTTTTTTTTTAACTTTAGAATATAAAAGAAAAACTCTTACAGATAAGTAGAATTTTTTATGTTTCTTTTTCATTACTTAAAATTGCGTTTAATTTGCTAGCAGCGCAACTTTATAGTTTTGCAATAAATATTGAGTACCTATTGAGTATTGTTCTAAAGACTGTATTTTTTGTAACATTGTTTTCTTGGATAAGTTACACTTTGTAAATGAGTGGTTTGTAAATTAAAAATAAATAAAAAAACACAGTTTGTCTAAAAATAAAATTATTAGAAACGTAGTTACTTACTACGTCCTACTTAGCCCTATTTTGGCTGTCGAGGTCGTTGAATGAAAAATACTTGTATACTATAAATATCATATAACTGATATTTATAAAAAAAAATTAAGCGATGCGCCTACTCTATTAGATATAGGTTAGTTAAATGAAAGTTTACTTTCTTTCTTTGCAGGTGTGTCCCATACTTTCGGTATGTCCAAGGCAGGTGTGCCAGCGGCCTTACGTCACGTCAATCGTGATTGATTTAGCGTCGTCTAACCGAAACAATGGACACACGCTGCACAGCTGTCTGTCAGTGATGAACTAGTATGGTATAGTATCGTGATACTTTGTATGTAATGATATTTTTGTATGACTAACAAAGTTATCTTTTTCTGCAAATTATACAACTGGAAGGGACAAAATCAAACCTCGTGGTATACTAGATTATAAATAATTTTATAGACTATATTATATAAGATTATAATGTTGATAAAATAAAAGAAAAAAAAAACAAAAATTTGAATTTCCCATAGGAATTGCCCAGGCGGCTGCGTTCTTGTATGGAAATGAGGATTTTTATTTGTAGTTTTGACCGTTATTTTAATTTCATCATACTATAGTGATCTAGTATAGCCCGTGGTACTTTATTACGGGCACTTCCAAGTCGTATAATGTTAGAGGAAAAGACTATACTATACAAAACCAAACTAAATGTCGTAGAAAACTCGGTTGGAATAAACAAACAAAGATTGAAATTCCTAAAAACGACAAAAATTCCAGCCCCAAAAAAAGTGACCGAAAAATCTTACACTTTTTTTCGCCTAGTTCGTACCGACCGTAAAGAAACTTCGATCCAAAAAGTCCTGACGAGTATTTATACTAGTAGTTCGCTCAGAACTGTACTTAACAGAACCTACATATATCTCAGCAACTGTTTAAATGATTTCCCTCACGATTGAACTTAAAAATTCGACAATACTAAAGTTATGGTCGAACAAACATATAGACAGATACAGAAGCCGTCTGCTCTTGATTCGATCGCTTGTTCAATAACTTTTCTTTCTACTTCTTAATTAACTTACATTTAATAAAATTTAAAACAAACAATGGAATTTGCAGTCAAAAATAGCGCATAAACGTTGGACTTTCAGGAGTTAAGTAATATTAAATATTAAAAAAAAAACAATTAGCTTTTTTTAAAAATCTTTGTTGACGTATGTTGCCACGCACTATTATAAAAGAGTAGTTTTGTAACAAATAAGTGTAGTACACTGCACACCCCTTGCACCGGTCTGGCCGCGGACCGTCAGTACAGTCGTCCACAAATACATTCCTATTCCCGGTATGCTAATTTAAAAAAATATCGAAGTCTTTAATAATTTTTGTTAAAAAAAAATTTTATTTGTGGGTGCGGTGGAAACATTGTGATAGAGTAAGAATTTTATTTTAGTTTATTTAGAAATCGGTATTAAAAACGAATAGACTTTTCTCACAATTAACTTAAAATTATGTCCGTATTTTTGTAAATTTGTGTCTTAAACTTACTATCATACTATAGAAGTATTATAAACTAAAGACAGTTTCATATATGGGTACATAACAAAAATATGTTTTAAAAATAACAGGTTCAATAATTTTGTTAAAATAAAACATAAAAATAGACGTGTCAAAAAAAAATTCAAAAAATTATAAACGTTACATTTTCAATATAAATCTATTACACACCGTTAGTTGGCCACCTCATCTGAATCACAATATGTACAATTTATCCCAACTGCCTCACTTATGATGCAAATTAGTTTCGACTTCTCGGAGGGAAAAGCTACAAGATTCTTACATTGTATCTGTTTCTTTGGTATTATGTCAACTCCTATTGTTATAATAATTTAAAATGAAAAAAAAAACCTATTATTTTTATATAAAAACAAAAAAACTGAATTTATAAGAATTTAACTGTAATACTTACAAAAAATAATTGGTACAAAAAACCTAAAAACGAATTTTATTTTTTTAAATTTGAATATATCAAATTTTAATAAAAAATAGTTTTTTAATAATGTGTCGTAATTTCTATGTGAAAATTTAAATAATTCATAGAATCACTTGCTGGGAATATGTAAATTAGTGTACTTGCCGGAACCTGTTTGGCTATCGGGGTTGCCTCCCCTCGCAGCTTCCGAAGATACGGATGGACACTACACACCCGGCGGTGGTAGATCAAAAATTATTATTAATTATAAAAACGAGTGTAGTTTTGGTTAGTTGTATTTCATTATCAAAACGGTATTTTTTATAGCCGTTACGATATGTATGTTGTTTATCTTGCAATGTTTAAGTTGTAACGATAATTTAGTAACATATGTTTAGTCAATAAATACGAAGAAAAATAATAACTTGAATTTATAAAAAGAAAATATTTTTAAGGCCATTTTTTATTTTGAGAACATTAATTGTTAATCAATAAGTCTGTCGGGTAAATATTATTAATGTGCTTAATGTTAATGCGTAATTATTGTAATTAACACGTTTTTGTTAAAAAATAAATTTTATAAATAAATAATATAATAAATAGTTTATAACTTATTTTTGGAATTGAATAAAGAGATAATAAATAGTTTTATTTGTACTTAACGAAAAAATATGGTTTATTAAAAAAAAATATTCAAATGTTTATTAGAGATCCACATTATACTAGCATGAAATCATTATAGCAACGTAGTGCATTAGCATTAACAGCTATTAAATATTTATTTATTACGTTGACATAAACTACGTGTGTTCGAACAACTTAGGTTTATGTAAATACGACTAGGTATCGGTTCATTAATTAAAGTCGTATTAGATGATATGACGCTAGTGTTACTGCACTTTATTATAAAGTTTTATGTATTTCTTGGCGTGTAGTGACGTCAGAGTGAATACAAATTGTCACTTCTCTTTTCTTCCTCATAGATGTTAAATGAGACCACGGACTAAAGGCCTGTTTAGACTGTGCAAGTTTCATGCCTGTTGCGTTCAATTTTATACAAGCAATAATTAACTTAATTAATGTTTAAGCACTTCTTGTCTGATCTTTAAGAGTAAATTTAAAAATTGACATAGCAGATAAGATCTCTTTTTGCTTAAAAACATGGAATTTGCTAAACCTGATAGCATGCAAATTATTTTAAAAACTCTTTGACACCATTTCAGCCATTTATATATTTTTTTCTTAAAAAGTGTGATATTCAACATTTTTATTTTGGCAGGTATGTTATTATACATTCTTATATACATATACAAACAATGATCTTCGTAAGTCTTAAATTTGTTAGTATCATCTCTTACTCTTTTAAATAGCATTTTATGGTTAAAAACAAGCATGCAAACTTCATGTATACATATAGAGCGCCGGAAAAGTTAATAATCTAAGTTTCTTAAAAAATAAAACCGCTGTAAATAAGTAACATGTCCTGCAATTGAGAACATAGCTAAAGTGCGATAGAGGGTCGTTTTTAAAGGCACTACCATTCTGAGTACTAATCCTAATCAACTTAATTGTTCATCTCACGAACCCTGCTCCGCTAGGTGTGTCCCCAATTACATAACATGTTCAGCTCGCCTTGGGTGCGATTTTACCAGCATCACGCGAAATCGCCGGCCAAGGCTCGCACCGCACGCCATTACACCGCAGAACATACTGGCATAGCTAAGACGACAGAAGGTTAATGACGAAAAACAGGTAAGATAATAATGTTCATGCTGGTCAGACAGAAAAATAAATATTTATTTTTATTTATTAACACAAACAGATTACAACCAATAGGTACATGTTTTGAAGTAACAATACTAGTAGTTCGCCGCGAACTTAGACCTCGCGATTATTTTTCGCAATTCAGTTTCCTAAATAACCCCTAGATGGCGGTATCCAAAGTTAGAACGCGCTATGGTTTCGTTTGCTACATAATCGCGGACATTTTTATTAATATTTTAAAAACTACAGAACCGATTTTGATGCCCAACGAACTTGACAATTCTATTGATGTTTCCTACATGCCTACCAAATGTCATCAAAATCAAACCATCGGTTCGGCTGCTATCGCGGTACAAACATACATACATACATACATACATACATACATACATACATACATACAATGTGTTTTCGCCCCCAACTCGATTTAGAGACCTCACTCGCTTCGCTCGCTCGGTCAATTAGAGACCTCACTCGCTTCGCTCGCTCGGTCAATTATAAACATCATAAGTATTTTACTGCAATTATATGTGTTTATAGTTGCATAATGAGTATTTTAAAAATCTACTTATTTTAAATATTTGAATATGCCAGCTGCTGCTCTTCCTACTCTACACAACCGATTTTGGGATCACCTAGAAAGTATAAACTTTCAAATTTTTTTTTTTCTAAATCTCCCCAGGCATCTTCATATAATAGGGAATCATACTTAAAAAAATATAGGATGAAGAACCTCCTCCTTTTTTGGAAGTCGGTTAAAAACGGCATGCAGCCCTCATTACCGTATATTGCATATAGGTTACCTTAGCTCATCGTCTCCCTTCGAAACGTAATTGTTACCTTCTGATCACAACTTTATACTGCGGCATCTTAAACAACGATTGACGTCAAGAATCAATGGAAAATCGATGGTGTTTCGAAAAACCTCTCGTGTTACTGGGCTGGGTCACTAGAGTAATCTGATGAGAACACCGTTTTTTGTCAATCGGTGAAACAATGTTTCATTTCTTAGTCAGTCCTGTAATTATTTAATTATCTTTTCACAGAAACATATTTTTGATTCACGTCACAATGGAGGAGTCGAAGAGTTTTTGGCGGGAAGTCAACGGGTCCATTTGGGGTTTTCTTTAAATTATAGTGCAAATTGATTTTAGTGGGCTTTATAGTTTTCGGTTATAAATGCTTATGCAGTATAATTATGTAAAATTTTTAAATTGGATAGGTCTCAGGGACAGTCATAGTAGCAAAATAAGTCACAGGGCAACTGTAAAGTGATATTTGTTTTAAAATTGTGGTGGGCGTTGGACGTATAGATTTGTCGCCAGAATCTTCCTTGAACCAATCGAAGGACCTATACCAACATTTTATTGCAACTTTTTAGAGAGGGCAACAACCTATACCAACATTGATTTGCAACTTGGGAGAGGCCTATATACAACCGTGGATGTTGTGCAGCTGAAGTGATGATACCTCCATCATCATGACTTACTTGACTTATGGTCCTATGTTTTATCTGGGGCAGAGGGCGTCCACAAAGACTCCCCATCTCGATCTGTCTTGAGCTACGCACTTAACTTCACTCCATGTCCTGCCGATTTTCTTAATTTCATCGAGCACGGTACGTCGCCTGGTCTGTTTGGGGCGACCGACTTTACGCTTTCCTTGGGGATTTTCATGGCCTTTTTAGGTATGTGCTCAGGGCCTCTTCGGAGAGTGTGGCCAATCCTCCATCATCATCATCATCAGATATTTTTGTCTCCACTGCAGAAGCACGACCCTCTTTGTACTACCAGAGCCATACTTGGCTACACTCTCCTCGCTGGCCAGACGGGTTGGAGAGGTCTCATTGATGTTTCATAAGATTTGTTAACTTGTATTCCTATGTCGCCTTCTACGACATCCACGGGAGGTCTTAACCCTATTCTACTCTGCCGGAAACCACACGGCAAATAATTATAGGTACCTAAATTTAGCATGGCGGTAATATACTCATTAGTTAATGGACTAAACGGTCTCTCCTTTACTTTATACAAATTTCTGTGGTAAAATTATTAATTGATAATCAAATTCAAATTATTACATAATATTTTCTGTATCCTCCATGATTTGCGTAAAAACTGAGGCGGCACGAGCGAATCTCAATGACTGAGTGGCACCACGGGAATCAGCGTAAAATTATGGCGGATGAAAAATGATTATAAACCGAAATCGCTCAAAATCCACAAAGACACGGCGCGTTACCCGGCTTTGTTCGCCTGTCGCCCGCTGATTTATGACCGGGATCGAACGGCATGCAAAATGTTGCGTCACTACGTGCCGAATTCGAGGCCCATTACCCTATTCGACGGCCACAGTTTTAAAAAGTCCCTTACAATTTTCATTACAAACGGAAATTTTTATCATTTTTGTAAGGGAAGATTTTAGGCTGTGACCTTAAGATGATGGAAGTTGTGGTATGGTAGTGCAATAAATCGGGCGAATGAGACGTCATTTCGATTCGACACGTATCGGCCGGCAGCGTGGGGGCCTAATGCTGGGCTCCGATTAAATGTACAGTTTTTTCGTGTTCACATTTCGAGTATTAGTTAGGCTAGTCGAGTGGTAAGGACAGTTCAAATAAAATTACCACCAACTCTATTGATTATGCCATTTCGTTGCATAATTTACATCTCCTCAACAGGACATCGCTTGATGGCATCAATACAATGTTCGGCCATCATATTATTTTACATTTCGAGTAAGTATAGCGTGCTAGTCGAGTGGTAAGGACAGTTTAAATAAAATTAGCAAAACATTGTTTGAAATGCTTGGCCATAATATTTCGCAAAATTTTAACTCAATTTTAACCCTGAAAATGGATTAAAAATTTGCAAGGTCTGATTAGAAAGATAGACAATAGAGTAGGAGAAATCAAAAAAAAATTGTAAAAAGAGGATAGAAAAGAGTTCGTAGTACCTAATTGTTATTTATACGCCAACTTTCTTGTCTGTTTTCTTTTCCTAAAGGTTGACAGGGAGAGAATGCTTTAGCATTAAGTCCACCTATTGTAGCCTTTAGCTCAATAAAGTTTTTAAATAAATACATAAAATAAATGCCGCGCATTTATTAGTGGAATAAATTGAATCACATCTAGAGTCTAGTTAATATGTTTTTTAAGCTTTTAGTAGCAGGAAATAAGTTTATTTTTATATTCGGTACGTTTTATACAACACGGCCTCAGAAAATGAGGTGTGAAGACAAATTTCTATAAAACAAAAATTGTGCAGCTCTTTTTCAGCGAATAATAAATGAAAAAATTACTTTTATTTATTCACCCTGTATTATATACTCTTAAAAAAACTTTACATTAGGCGAGTAAAATGAGAGAATGTACTCGAGTACATTCTCTCATTTTACTCGCCCAATGTAAAGTTTTTTTAAGTTCGATTCCCGTAACGAGGAAGGAAAATACCATTGATCAAGATTAGTAATATGTATTTATTTTGGACTTACTTTTTATATTCATGTCATCTCTGTGTAAAAATAGTTCAGAATATTGTTGTAATTTTTAAATAATAACAACATTTTTTTGTATTATACCTGAAAATATAGAATTGGGAAAACACTAACACTGTAATGCTTTTTAGGGTTCCTTATCAAAGAATAAAAACAGGATCCTATTACTAAGACTCCGCTGTCCGTCTGTCTGTCCGTCCTTCTGTCTGTCCGTCTGTTTGTTCGTCTTTCTGTCACCAGGCATCTAATGAACCGCGATAGCTAGACGGTCGAAATTTTCACAGATGATGTAATTTTACAGGCGCTATAAAAAGAAATACTAAAAACAGAATAAAATAAATATTTGAGTGGGGGCTACCATACAACAAAAGTGACTTTTTTAATAGATATTGGTACGGGACCCCTCGTGCGCGAGTCCGAATCGCACTTTGTCGTTTATTAGCATTTAGGTTGTCTTTTGTACTTCTTTCATTTGTATGCGGGTACAATAGAGAAATAAAAAAAGTTAAAAATAGCAATTAAATTATCCCAAGAAATAAAATAATAACCTATCTATCTTTTCGTAATAGGCATACTTGCATAGTTTAATTGAAAATGTATTATCACTTTATCCCGTTGATGTAATATAAGTGTTAAGTATTAATAAGAAAAGACTCATTTAAATAAATAGGCACTTAAAGTAGCGTAAACAGGAAAAGAAAATAAAGGGAAACTATATAAATGAATCAGACTTTTAATTCGCTCCAAGTTTCTAGGATTTATTTATAGTTCATACGAGTACGTATGAAACAGTGAATTAAATAAGGAAATGTGGAAACTGAATCATAGATACTCGTATGTAAACATGGTCGTTTATCAAGTTTATAGTCTTTATACATGTCATATAATATAATACGTACAATTATACGACATACTCGCTTGTGTAGGAAATTAACAGCCGTGACGTCTATCTAATAAAGTCATTATTTTTATGAGATTCTATAAATTGTATTTCCTAAAAGGGGTTACTCATAAATACAGATTATTTAGTGTAATATAAAGGAACATTTCTTTTTTGTTATATTTCGTATTAGGCATGTAATTCTCTTCTGTTTTTGTATGTATTTATTATAGAATGTATATTTATTGGCTAGCTCTGCCGTCTAAAAAGCGTGATAGATTTAAGTTTAACAGGTGTCGTTAGATTTATCTTAATTTTCAAAGTGACACTGGATATATTATAGGAATTTTATATGTACTTATATATTTGTTTTTTTTATTTATTATACTTATTCGATTATTTAACAGCCTTTTATTTGTCCTGTTCACTGATTTGCCTATAATCATAACGCTGATTAAGTGGTCAGTGATCGCTATATAAGTCTTTGCACAAAAGACGCTACTGCTCTTACCTGTGGTGCCATTTTCAAACATCAATCAATCAATCAATCATCATTAGCTTTCAAAAACCCACTGCTGAGCTTAAGCCTCCCTTTGTCTGCGCCATCCCATCCTGTCCGCGGCCGCTGCTATCCAGTTCTTACCAGCGAGTTGCCTGATATCGTCGACCCACCGAGCCGCTGGACGTCCCACACTGCGCTTACCATTTCTGGGATACCACTCCGTGGCGGCCTTACTCCACCTACCATCGACACCATCGTTCCTTCTAGCCTAGTGTCCCGTCCAGTTCCACTTAAGAGTTCAATTCTAAAGAGTCCGTCGTGAACTTTTGTCCGACGGCGAATCTCCACGTTGCGGACTCAGTCTTGTAGTTTGATGCCGAGCACGGCTCAAACGTGGAGTCACTAAATTAATGGTTTTTTGTATGAAAAAGACAATCTGTTTAGTGACTCCGCGTTTCAAAACTGGCACTTCTGTACTTCTTTAAGCCGCCTACCTATTTATAGGTTATTTCATGGTTAATCCTTTGTGCCATCGTCGCCGGTGGCATGCAGGGAAGAGTCCTTACCCTTGAAACAGAGGATATTAATATTCCGTCCATCTTGCGCGAAGGAAGTTAAATAGCCGTGTATTTGTATTCATTATCCCGTCGCCGTAACAGCTTACGTGTGAGCCGAATCGCTGAGGCGGCGGGCGGCGCGTGTCCACTGTCGAGGCGGGTTCGGGAAGACAATATCTCTCATCCGTATCTGAAAAATTGAAATGGGTACTTCATTTATCATTAAATAAAATTTTTGATCAACGCGTTACTTAGAAAGTCAGCTACTGACTGCCATCTTTCGATCTCATCCGAAGGTCTTTTCCAGAGCGAATGTCACTCGTCCCCAAGCTGCACTACCGAAACATAAAGGCCAGTAGCTGACTCTACATGAGTAACCAGTTTATCGCATATTGAGGGCTTTTTCTCACGTTATTTTTAAAAAAAAACTACTTTGTTAAACTCATCTTTATTGTCTTTTCTTACTGCCCTTCGATAACTTAATAATTTATCAATTTTGATTTTGATTGCCGGGATCAAATCGGTAAGAGCTTTGTTAGGAGCTGTTAAGTATTAGTGCATAAGATAGCTGCTGCTACATTCCAAATTAGGTACAGTAATTTGTTGACACCGTAAGTTTGATAATAATCAAAACAATATTTAAAATAAAGTAGGTACATACAAAGGTACGCTAATGATTTCTGCCACTTTTTACCTTTGGGTTAAGTAAATTATAAAGGAAATCATCAGAAAGTATTGATAATTATGTTTTAATAATCGTATCAGTATCATTACTGCCGTGTGGTTTCCGGCAGAGTATAATAGGACCACTCCAAGTCCTCCCGTGTATGTAAACAAAGCTTATAAACATCAACGATACCTCTCCAATCCGTCTGGCCAGCGGGGAGAGTGTAGGCTCATTCCTGGGGCTGCTCTGACCACGTATGGCTGTGGTAGTAAAAAACGGGTCGTGCTCCTGCAGTGGAGACGAAAGACCTGATGATGATGAATCATATAAGAATACCATAAAGCATGGTTTTTTTTGCAATTTTTGACTCGAAAGTCGTTTGTCAATCGTCCGCAGACGACGTATCGTCGTCAACAACGCGACCACTCCCGCGCCAGTTTTGTCCATCCATCGCTTTGTACGAGTAGCATTAGTCCGCGTTAGCCACGCCACTACCATTGTACATACCTGTCTATTGTACATCACGTACAATACATACGAGCACTGATTTTAAACGCAGCATAAACGCGCATATTTTAGGAGACAGGAGTGACATGAAGCGTTTGCACCACATTTTGGGTTTTTATGGATCATGCTTGGGTTACTAAGGAGTTGGCGTTGCAACCAGCATTAGATATCAAAGACATCAAAGCAGTGTGCATCAGTACGAAGTATGTACATACAATTCCATGGCATCAACTGTCTGGTGGATATGATGGTATTGACCATAGATATAGATGTGACCATAGATTTTAAACAATCTAGGTCTATGGATGTGACAGTTATGCAAACAGCGCTGAAGAAATAAATAGCTGAACCAGTTTTGCTACTTGCGATTTGGTTAGTAGATTCACCAAATTTTTGTTCTAATTAGGAGAACCATGTAGTTGCATGTCCCAAATTACAACTTTAAATTAAAACAAATTTAAACAACTGTAGCCCTGAGTTCAGCAGTTACTTGATATTGGTAACGTGTAGCAAAAATGTTTGTTACTAGCAACCATTTATTTGCCTCAGTGAGCGCCGGCCGTTAAAACAACAGGTTGAATGATAAAGGGAAAGGGATGAAAATTTTAAAAACGGTTGAAACTTTTTCGTTGCTAGGAATGACACTCCTATTTATAACACTAATATTATAAAGTTGAAAATTAGTGTGTGTGTAAGTTTGTTACTTCTTCACGCGCAAACGGCTAGACCAATTTTGATAAAATTTGGTATGCAGGAAGCTAATACCCTGGATAAATATATAGACTATTTACTATAGTAAGTAAATATCAGATTTTTAGGTCCAGTTAATTAAGTGGTGCAAAGGTCATTTTTATAATAGAGCATTTTTAGGTCGTTCCGATACTGTGAACGTTTTGATATAGTGGACATTTCAATACTTATGGCGGCCTTTAGGCGTCTGAAGGATACAAATATGTCTACAGAAACATAATGAAAACAAACATTATGTCAAAGTATTGTGGATTAAAATTTAGGAGAATTAACGGTACACAAACTCACACATTCGAGTGATTTACAGTGTGGGCCCCAAACGCAAGATAATGTACATTGCTAATATTATTCCTCTATATTATTACTACAAGCCAAAGCCCGCGACTTCATTTGCGTGGACTTTATGACTGTGGAAAATGTTCATCAGGCTGACCAACTTTTGCTAAGGCGTCATTTTTATATTTCTTATAGTTTAGCTGGACCATTATAGTTCTGCATCAGGTGTTCCATTTTCCAAAATCAGTTATACCCTATATGTTGCTCAGGATTAACAGCTACATAAAAGAAAAAGTTTCATGCGAATCTGTCCAATATTTCCGGAGATAAGCGTGTACAAGCAGACAGACATTGTTTTGTTCTCACTCTATTTGTCCCCCCCCCCAAATTATTTTTTTGGAAATATATTAAATGTACAGACACATTTGTACTGTTTTATTATATGTATAGATGTGAATCTCATGTAGGTCAAAGGTTTTTGCAGGTAATGCCTAGGCATGTCAAAGTTTACTATGAAAAAATACTACAATACCACATACGCCCAAAAATAAATACAATAGATTTCTGCCATGAATGTTATAATATTTTATACATTTTCGCGAATATTATTTAAAATTATTTTTTGGGAAATTGACACTTGTATTCTCGGACACCTCAAGGCTTTACCCACTCTACGACAAAATTTTTTTAATGAAATTTATTAGCATTTACAAATTATTACGTAGATTTTTCAGTAAAACTGTTAGAGAAACCGTGTTCCCGATGTTATTTTTTTTCGAATATACATACATACATACATACTATCACGTCTTTATCCCTAATGGGGCAGACATAGCATTTTGGGTCTTGCGGTTCTATGCAGCAGAGCCCAGGGCCGCAAGACCCAAAAGCCACTTTTAGCGTCATGGTGGGCGAGAAGATGGAAAAGCAATCAATACAGTGATGGGTTGCTAGCCGCATCGCCTGTTAACATGATTTGCATTTTTGCCCATTCCCTCGATCGGCTTTTACGATCTGCGTGGGAAGAGAAGCAGCTGGTACATTCTAAGTTTTTTTATTTCTCCCAGACCAGCATGGGATTTTCGAATATAGCTCGGTCAATGCTGTTTCATTGATGTTTTACTTTGTTTAGCTTGTATTGCCTAAGTCGCCTTCTACGACATCCACGGGAGGACCTGGATAAAATAAATAAATAATTTATCATTATTAAAAACTGTTGAGAGTGTGGTTGCAAGTTAACGTACATATAAATTTTCCTTGTATAAATATATGATAAAATTAGTAATTGCTTCTAGAAAACCGAGAGTAAGATGAATGTTACTTGGAATCAGGTAGTTTACTTTACGGTCTGTGTAACCATATATACATAAATATTATCTCTAGCGGGGCAGACAGAGCACTTGGGTCTTGCGGCTCTGAGCAGATAGAGCCCAGGGTCACAAGACTTAAAGGCCACTTTTAGCGTTTCCATATCTTATACCTTTAAACGAGCAATTCTTGTATTTATATATATATTTATTTATAAATTTCTGTGATCTCGAAAACGGCTCTAACGATTTCGCTGAAAATTTGTATATGGGGGTTTTCGGGGGTAAACAATCGATCTAGATTAGTTTTATGTTTGGGAAAACGCGTGTTTTTTTGAGTTTTCATGCGTTTTTCTTTCCACGCAGAATATGGTCGCTAATTTCGTCACGCCAACCGCCTTGTTTTTAGCTCAGCGGTTAAGGATACCGACCGCTAGAAAGAGTGTTACGGGTTCGAATCCCACTCGGTGACTTACTTTTGTTTTTTTTATGTTTAAGTTAATATATATTTTTTTATTTTGCATTGTTTTTAGACAAGTTTAAAAAAATTTAGTTAATGTTTGAGATGTAACCGAGCAAAGCTCGGTCGCCCAGGTACTTATTATTATGTTCCGTAACATATGGCGATAAAACTAAAAAATCGCCAAGAAAATGTGCTCGAAAAACTGTAATAATGTAGTATGTGTGTGCTACACTATTATTACAGCCAACTTCCATGCTGGTCTGGGAGAAAAGAAAAAACTTAGAATGTACCAGCTGCTTCTCTTCCCGGGCAGATCGTTAGAGCCGATCGAGGGAATGGGCAAAAAAAAATCGAATCATGTTAATAGGCGATGCGGCTAGCAACCCATCACTTTTGATTCCTTCATCCACCTTCTTGCCCACATCAAGCTAACAGTGGCCTTTGAGTCTTGCAGCCCTGGGCTCTATCTGCTTAGAGCCGCAAGAGTTAAAAATGCTCTGTCTGCCCCATTAGGGATAAAGACGTGATAGTATGTATGTATGTATGTATGTGCTACAAATCTAGTTTGCAACAAGTCAAATCAGATTCTTCTTAACGTGAAAATGATAAAAACATCTACTACAGCCACTTTAGGCTAACGTGCTTAAGGTCTCACTTTTTTAACAAATAATTTAATTCAAACTGGGGCTGCACTGGATGCTGGAAAAATGTCATAGATATTTACAAAAAATTAACGTGGCTAGGCTATTTTGAAAAAAAAGAAAAAATATAGGGACAAATTACACAGATTGAGCTAGAGAGACTTGTGTTATGGGATAATAAAAAATATAGTATCGTTGAGTTAGTATCCCATAACACAAGTTTCGAACTTACTTTGGGGCTAGCTCAATCTGTGTAATTTGTTCCTATATATTTATTTATTTTATTTATTTAATAAATACCGATACTATAATTTATAATAAATACATATATAGATAAACATCCAAGACCCAGGACAATTTGAAAAAGGCCATTTTCCAACTTGCCCTGACCGGGGATCGGACCCGGGACCTCTAGATGGCGGACTAGCATGGTGACCACGACGCCACGGAGGTCGTAAAGAAATCTATACATATAATAAAACAGTAAAAAAAGTGTGCCTGTACATTAAATATATTTCCAAAAAAAATATTGGGGGCGATGGAGACGTAGTAATAGAGTAGGAATTTAAAAAAAAATGTCTATCTGTTTGTCTGTTTGTCTGTTTGTCTGTTTGTCTGTTTGTCTGTTTGTCTGTTTGTCTGTTTGTCTGTTTGTCTGTTTGTCTGTTTGTCTGTTTGTCTGTTTGTCTGTTTGTCTGTTTGTCTGTTTGTCTGTTTGTCTGTTTGTCTGTTTGTCTGTTTGTCTGTTTGTCTGTTTGTCTGTTTGTCTGTTTGTCTGTTTGTCTGTTTGTCTGTTTGTCTGTTTGTCTGTTTGTCTGTTTGTCTGTTTGTCTGTTTGTCTGTTTGTCTGTTTGTCTGTTTGTATGTTTGTCTGTTTGTCTGTTTGTACACGCTAATCTCCGGAAATACTGGACGGATTCGAATGAAACTTTTTTTGTTATATAGCTATTAAGCTTGGGCAACATATAGGGTATAAATGATTTTGAAAAATGGAACGCCTGATGCAGAACCATAATGGTCCAGCTAAACTATAAGAGATATAAAAATGCCGCCTTACTAAAAGTTGTTCAGCCTGATGAGCATTTTCCAGAGACATAAAGTCCACGTGAACGAAGTCGCGGGCTTCGGCAAGTAAGAAATGATAGAAGAAGAGGATATGTAGTTAGGCCCCCCGCGAACGGCTACTATGCCGACGCGACGTCGCGGCGACGAGATGTGTGCGTGACGAGCATACTGTTTGTTTACGAGCGTGGAGTGGCTAAGGGCGGTCGCGTACGAGGTGAGGGCTGATCTTTTTGCTCAAAAAAGTTGAAAAATTCAAGTGTTTATTTAGTAATTAATAATTAACATTACGTGTACGTAGTGTTTATTAAAATTTAATTATTTTTTAAAGATATCAAATCTACCGATACGACCGCTGCGCAACCACTATTGAGAAGAATCACCGAAAGAAACTCATTATCATAGTTTTAATCACCTATTCGCCAGTAGTGCTTTATCATAATATAATACGCTATTTTCCACCAAGTCAAATCAGATACTTTTTCTAAACGTCAAAACAAACAGTTTCTATGGGATTTTGTATGAAATACAGGCAGATGACGTCACAGTTTTTTGGAGTCAAATGGTGCTCTTATTATGAGTTTTTCTGCAATAAAAAATGGATGTTTTCAAAGACAAGTGACATTATTTTGCGCCGTTTTATTTTGTTATCAGTACAAAATAATTTATTTTTGACTTAGGAAAATACCCAATTATGTCTTTTACAAAAATACCTAGTAATACAATTTTGATCAATTAAAACATGTAATGCTTGCGAACGACGGCTCTGGATCAGGTGTTCCATTTTCCAAAAACAATTATACCCTATATGGCTTAAAAGCTATACAACAGAAAAAATAACATTTGAATCCGTCCAGTATTTCCGAAGATTAGCGTGTACAAACAGACAGATATTTTTTTAAAATTCTTACTGTATTAGGTACTATGTCTCCGCATCGCCCTAAATATTTTTTTTAGAAATGTATTCAACGTACAGACACATTTTTTTACCGTTTTTTTATATTTATAGACACATTTTTAAGTAAGTGTGCGTGTATGGATTTCTGAAAAAAAAAAAGTATTTTAATATCTTATTGTTCTGTGAAAATAAGTGTGCGTCGTTCCTTAGGTGGACAAAGGTGGACTGTAGCAGGTGAAAGCCTGTCGAAGCTGTTGTTTATGACCGTCTTTCTTTCACTACACGACGCACTTAGTATACAAATATACCCAAGTACAGTAGAAACTCCAAAATTCCTATAGATTCCTACAGCACTTTATGATTCTCTTTCTTTCACTACACGATGCTCTAGTATATAAATATACCCAAGTGTAGTAGAAAATCGGAAATTCCTATAGATTACTAGCAGTTCGACTGAACTATGACGTCACAATTCTCTAAGAACTTTATGATTCTCTTTCTTTCACTACACGACGCACTTAGTATACAAATATACCCAAGTACAGAAGAAACTGGAAAATTCCTATAGATTACTAGCAGTTCGACTGAACTATGACGTCACAATTCTGTAATACTTTAGGCGCCTTTTTCTTTTACTACTCGAGCACTATGTATTTATTCAAAGATACCCAAGTGCAGTAAAAACTTGACAAATTTTATCATTATCAGCGGTTCGAACTAAACTATGACGTCACAATTCTCTAAAAACTTTGATCCTTCTTCTTTCACTACACAACACACTAAGTATACAAATATGTATTTGTATACCCAAGTAGAGTAAAAACTTGCATGTCCTCTATAAATAAATAAATATATACGGAAAAGTCACACAGATTGAGCTAGCCCCAAAGTAAGTTCGAGACTGTGTTATGGGAAACTAACTCAACGATACTATATTCAACAAATACGTTTATAGATAAACATCCAAGACCCAGGTCAATCTGAAAGATCATTTTCCATTTTGAGCTGACCGGGAATCGAACACAGCAATCACAATCTAATGTGACAGTATGGCATAGTGACCAATAGGCCACCGAGGTCGTCTATGTGTAAACAGTGTATAGTTTTTTCTTTATAACCTTATTCCTTATAACGGAAAAAGGAGCGGGAGCAGGAAAGAAAACTAGAATGTTGGAAGGGGAACGGGAAAGGTGGAAGAACAGTGGAAGGAGAGCGGAAACCGGAACGATAACAGGACTCGAAGGGGGAATGGGAACTAGGGGAACAAAGTTCGCCGGGTCTAGTCTATTTAATAGATTCAGATATTCACTAAAGTCAAAGTCCTTATTGCTGGCCTGTGGGTCTTGCGGCCCTGGGTTCTGATGACATGACACTCGGATGACATGCTGAGTTACCTGCGAGGTACCCCGCAGATTTGTACATATCTCGTCTGACTGGAGAGCGGGGACGGGGTTTTTAAAACACTATTTTTTATACCTCAGATGGTTTTAAAATCTAAAAATCTCGACCTACCAATCCTTAAAAGATATAGACGTGATAGTGTATAGTATAGTATCATGTAAAGAATACTTGAAGCACATTTAATGGTATTTGCGACACGCTCCGTGGTCACATTAAAAGCATTCTTTGTTGTAAAGTGCAATGTAGTTGTTCAGTTTTTGTTGTACTCGTAATTTTGCCGATAATGTTCTGTTTTTACGCCAAAACGCCGATTACTCGAACAACGGATATGAAAATGGTAAAAAGGAAAAATAGTGTTGATTGGTCATAGACATAGAATTTGTTTTACTGCGTAAGTGGTCATGTGATATTTTCGCATCCATTATATTGTAAGGTTTTCCGTCAAATATTTATTTAATATCAGCCAGTTCTATTTTCTATATTCGAATTTCTAACAAATATTTGAAGAATATAGCAAAAAGCTATGCTTTTAATTACGTTTTTAGCTTATGGGCCATATACATTATATAACGCGGCAGAGATGGGGCGTTTTATACCAAATCAGTATGTGTTGAAGAAATAGGAATATAGAGTAAAAAGAAGGAGAGGGGTTCTAAAAGTCAAAATTCGGCGTGACGTCACAACGTAACGACGGAAAACGTAGAATTTAAAAAAAGTATTTATTTATTCATCATCATCAGGTCTTTTTGTCTCGACTGGAGGAGCACAACCCTATCTGTACTACCAGATTTATTTATCAATTAAACATTAATAAATATATAATACAATAAAAAATAAATATAAAAAGTACAAAATGCGTACTGTTTCAAATATGTAACTTGTGTTAAATATTTTTTTATTTATTTTTGTAATTAATGTAATTTTCGCTTAAACGATAATAAAATAACATAAGAGAAATCGCACGGACCCCCATCTCCTACAGACATCATCGTTTCTAGAAAGTAATTTTTTCCTGCTAACGATAGACGATGTCTATGTGGCAAGTAGCATGTGCAGCCGACTGCACACCGATAATTGTGCAATTACTGGATACTACATTAGATAATAGCTGATATCTGGCACAGGCAATTATGACTAGCTTACCTAGACAAGTGCGTGACACGTCATGCAAGTGGTTCTGTATATTTTAAATAAGTTTTTTGAAAAAAAAAAAACATCTTTTGTACAAGCTTTTATTGTCAGGCTTAAGTACTTGTTAAGACAGATAAAATAAGCCCAAAATCGATTGAGATTCGTCGTTTTATTACTGAGTTTTATTGACCACCATCCGTCTCCGAGATCATGACCTAGGCATTGTCTACCATAAAGTGCTCGTCAAGAGAAATCAAGCGCGTCCTACTCAATAAGTTAATGTTATTTAAAAAGCAAATAAAACAACAGTAACTCATTTAAAAAGCTTGTAAAATTGGCAAAATCTTACTAAATAGATGGAAATATGTGTGTGACTTTTTAATACCAATAATTGTGTAATTACTGGATACTACATTATATTAATATCTGGTAGAGGAAATTATTGCTACATTTACTTGGACAAGTGCGTGACATGTCATGGCAGAGGTTCTGTACATTTTTTTAAAATTGCCGCAAGTTTACAGAATTTACAAAGTGATATGTTGCGTGTACTCTGAAATGATTTAAATGTATAAATATGTACGTAGGAATAACTCACACAGATTGAGCTTCCCCCAAAAAGTTTTTAAAAGTTAATCTTTTAACGATACTAAACTTTATAATAAATAATTAGATAGATAAACTCGATAGTTAAGATAAATAGTTAAGACTTAGAAAAATTTGAAAAAGGTCATTTTTTTCAACTTGCCCTGGTCGGAAATCGAACCTAGAACCTCCGAGTGGTGAACTAGCGTGATTATCAATATCCACACTCGTAAATTTTCCTTCTGATAAAAGGTTGAATTTTAACACGTGGTTTTTCGTTAGTTATTTGCGAACCCCTAAAATCTGCAGATAGTTGAATGAGAAGTGAGTGAGACATGCAACGCGGGAGCGGCCGCCCTTGAGGGTTAGAAACTCAGACATCAGGTTTTTATGAATAAATTTATTAAAGTTTATTTAGACGACCTCTGTGGCCTAGTGGTCACCATGCCGCGCCGTCACACTGGAGGTTCCGGGTTCGATCCCCGGTCAAGTCAAGTAGCAAATAGCAACCCATCTTTATTTTGATTCCGTTTTTCCATTTTCACGCCCTTCATCCTGCTAGAGGCCTTGGGTCTTGTGGCCTTAGGCTCTGTCTGCCCCGTTAGGGACATAAACGTGATAATTGATCGAGCAAACAAAGTGTCTCAGTTTCAAGATTGGCTAAAAACTTACTCCGGCTGTCAGTTTGTCCGGCGGCTCAATCGATTCTCGTGTCGAATCAAAATGCCGCAAATATGGGGGGATAAAGAATTTTAAAAATACCGTCATCATCAGTTTTTTTGTCTCCACAGCATGAGCACCACCCTCTCTGTACTACCAGATCCATACTTGGCCAGAGCAGCCAGGGGGCCTACACATTCCTCGCTGGCCAGACGGGTTGGAGAGGTCTCATTGGTGATTGTAAGCTTTGTTTAGCTTGTGTTCCCTAAGTCGCCTTCTACGACATACACGGGGGGATTTGGAGTGGCCCTATTCTACTCTGCCGGAATTACACGCCAGAGAAACCACACGACAGGCAAAAATACTATCATCAGGTAGTTTTGTCTGTCCATGCTGAAGCAAAAATAAAATATCATATTTCAGCCATATAAAATTTTTCAAAAAGTCGTAATACTTTTAAGAGTTTATTTCTATGAGAAATGAGAATTCTATGAGAAGATTTATAGATGTTAACACTATCTCATGATAATCATTATCAGATGGTTACCCATCACATCACTAACGGTCATCGTCCAAATTCGGCAGCTTGAAGAAAGTGCATTTTCCTCTGCGCAGTACATTTGGAGCGGAATCCATTATTCATAGAGTGTGATACGCGACGCGAGTTTAGAATATACGGGACGTAAACTGTGAGAAATTAATGCGGGGCAGACGGGAGATTTTAATTTGAAAATATTTCTATGTTTAAATTAATTACTTTGTTAAACATTTAATAATAAAAATAATGGGTATAAATTAAAATCAAAATCGAAATTAAACTAAACAAAAAAAAAGACGTGTGGCTCGGGGACTGCCGCGGTAAAGCTATTGCATTAAGGTGGTTCGATACAAGGAAGGACGGCAACGTCGCAAACGGACGACGGAGACGAAGCGGCAACCTACATGGTAGACGGAGTGGGAAGCGTGAGGTTTTTTCGTTACGGAATTTCTGGATTAGGTCCCCGCGCTCAAGGCCCGCGATAGAAGCTATGCAATAGCTTAAAAAGAAAAAAGAAAAATCTTACTAATAGAAACCCTCTGCAGATCATGGCCTTGCGGTAGAGTGTCTAAAAGGCTGGCAAAATTTAAAATAGGTATATTTTTGTGTTCAGCAGTGGGACAGTATATAGGTTATTAAAAAAAATATTTTTCTAGATTAAAAAAATTGTGTCACTGAATTTTTTCATACAAAATACGAAAACGATTTCCCTTTAAAAGTACATTGATTTTTACTATTTTGAAAATGTAAAGCTTTGTAATTTTTTTTTAAATAATGTTTATAACAATTTTGAGTGATGAGTGTAGATGAAGCGAAAGATGTCTGTCAGAATCGTAGCAAGTGAAGGTCCATTGTCTCTGCCTACCCCTGTTAAAAACAGGCGTGATAATATGTATATTTGTATGTTATAACAATTTTTATTCGACAACTCTAAATAGACATAATAATTTATTTATATATGATTTTAGAGTTTCACGGTCACAATTACTGTTGTTAGTACATGATGGCAGAAGGGCCGTCGAAATATCTGGCAAAAAACGATATTAATCGCGGTAAGTCCCGTAATGCTAATAACAGTAATAATTTATTTGTCAAAAATGTGTTACAAGATGTTCAAATTTTGTTTCGTCCAAACCTCTCGTATGCCGTTGCGTAAATCTACGCGAGAATTTGATTATTAAGTCTTATATTAAATTAAATATAGTTAAATTTGGCTTTCGTTTTATAACTGGATGTCTGCCTGATATAACCCTCCTTGGGAATTTACAGTAATAGATGTGTGTGTTTAGACCTTTTGTTACATCATAGGACACAGAGATGCAATGGTTTTATTCAAGGTTGGAAGCGATACAGTAAGTCATATCACGATACGTCACGTGACGTCACGTCACGTCAAAGAGTATCTCGTCTGCAACTACCATAGCATCGCAATAGTCTTAGTTAACGTAGCATGTCTTTAAATGATACGCGCTAATTATATAGCAATGTAATTATTAATCTGCCCACTATGCCATGCCGCTGCGCTAAAGTTTTCCAACTTTTTTCGCGACGGTAATGGATACTTTACGTCCTCATTAAAATTTCTGGAACATATTTAAAAAGTTCCGAGAGTAATGACCATTGGATTAGGTTAACTGACCTACATGCTCTGGCGCACACACTCGTTAGGTGTTTCGTGTAGACATTTTACTAGTTTCTTTACTGGATATAAGTCAGGGGATTTATTTCTAAGTGCTTTAGGTCTAATCCCATCAAAAACCCGTCTTGAAATGCTAGTTTTGTAATGGCAGTTTTTAAAACTCTTGATGCAAAAAGAGGGTTTCATTTTGACATCATAACTTTTGAACGGCTGATTTTAATGTGACTTGTAAGTTCATTTAATACTAGTCCAGCTGCCTGTAGTTTGTAATTTCGTAAAAATATAATAAACACCTCACTTGCTGAGGTTTTCACACATAAATTGTATACATAAGAAAAAACCTCTATAAATTTAAAATTCTACCAGCAATGAATGTAAAATCGACTATGATACGTTTAAATCTTCATTCATAAGAACGAATGAATGCTAATGAATGACGTGTGAGATCCGAGATAATCGAGCAATCAGCCACTGAATGGAGTAATGTTAATGTTTATTTATGTATTGATAATCGCATGATCACTGGTTTACTGACATGCTTCTGTATCAGACGCAATAAATACAGACGTCACGGAATTATAACAACGAATGATAGTCCGAGAAAATCTGTCGAGTCGAAATGGTTCTAATATATGTGGCTAAGAAAATAACCGGCTGAGTTTGAGTCGAACTCCCACACGTAGGGTTCCGTAACAACGAAATATAGTTCGAGTACATCTTTCTGTCGAAATGGTTCTAATATTGTGGGACTGGGGCTAAGGAAATAACCGGCCAAGTTTGAGTCGAACTCGCACACGAAGGGTTCCGTTCCTGCAAGGGTCCGTAAGGGTCGTGCTCCTGCACTGGAGACTAAAAAGACTTGATGATGCTGATGATGATCGAACTTCATTAAATTTGGTAAGCAAGGAGATGAGATCAATAGACTTTTAATTTCGAACATGAGGCATAAATGTGCAAAGGTTGCTGAGATATGGGGTTGTAAATAGGTCACGAGTTCAGAACGAAGTATGTTTTTTTAAAGTTTTAACCCTGTAACGCTCTCTCACCTTATGTAGGTACAGTAAGCGGCTTAGTGATGCAAAACAACAAGTAAATAATAAATAGGTTGTGCCACAATGCCGTGCCGTAGGTAAATTATATGGGTTTTAGGGAGAAATAAGACACTGTTTATATATTGTATGTGTTTTATACATATATTGAAAATCCTTTATTTGGCTGGCAACTTTGTTTGCATGCACTTTTCACTTTCTCTTTGCTTTTTAAAGGCATCTTACGGTTTACCATAACGAGGATGAAGGACAGAATATTGCACAATATTTATCTTAGAAAATTGATGATATTAACTTAGAAATACCATATAATTTATTTATGTCAAACTCACCAACGCTTTGTAGTTAACATATTGTCTTGGTTTTTTTAGAGATTACTTACACCTTTCTATGACTTTTTTTTTTTGTTTTTCGTATGTGTACGTGGCCTACACTGGTGTCAGATTTTTCAAACTATTTAGACGCATCTGGCATAGCTTGACGACTGCCATACAATGATGACAGCCGGGACCAACGGCTTAAAAGGCACGTTAAGCCGTTGGGCCAAAGGGCGTAAGAGCTTAAGAAATTTTCATACCACTTGTGGTGACGTGTGACCTAAGTACATACATACATACATATTTTCAAGCTTGTTTCTTGATGGTATGCATCCAGGTATTGAAACACCCAGGGTCGCTTGACATGCGAAAGCGCTATTGCGTACTATAAATAAATAAATAATAAATAAATATATAGGGACAAATTACACTAATTGAGCTAGCCCTAAGGTAAGTTCGAGACTTGTGTTATAGGATACTAACTCAACGATACTATATTTTATAACAAATACATATATAGATAAACATCCAAGACCCAGGACAATTTGAAAAAGACCATTTTCCAACTTGCCCTGGCTGGGGATCGAACCCAGGACCTCCGGGTTGGCGGTCTAGCGTGTTGACCATTACGCCATGGAGGTCGTCAATATACTATACCAATAGACCCTCAAGCTCTAGATAGTATAGAAACACATCGCAGCCATCTGCTAACGAAGGCTCAGCTGGCCAGGGCCGTGCCTGCCGCGTTATTAAATTTCCCCAAAAGAAAATTTAATTAAGAGAGTTTTTCTTTTTATTTCACACCCCAGATTTTATTATTGGCGCGCTCCGTGCGAAAGGGTTTAGTTGTAGAGCTGCGAAGGGAGCAGACGTGGCGAGGGAAATAAAGTTTGGTGTTTACTTGATGAGAATGTTTACAGAAGTGGCTCTAAAGTCTTTCTAAATGTACTCAATGGTACAAATATATAAATAAATAACGACAAATTACACTAATTGAGCTAGCCTAAACAGTAAGTTTGAGATTTGTGTTATGGGATACTAACTCAACGATACTATATTCCATAACAAATACATATATGGATAAACATCCAAGCCTCAGGACATTTTGAAAAGGACATTGATTGAACCCGGAACCTCTGGGTGGCGGACTAGCATGGTGACCACTATGCCACGGAGGTCGTAAAAACCGTATATAACAAAACTATATATGGTATTTAAAAATATTAGTCGAATACGTACTTAGAGTCTGTGTTATTTTGTTTTTTCATTTCCGTGAAATTTCTTTCGGATTTTAATCCAAATTTGTAATTTTTTTACTTAAGTAGAAATGCCCAAAAAATTTGCTCTTATTCATGATTGTTCGTTAATAGGCAAATAAAACATAATTCATTTCAACTATTATAAATTTCTAATAACCTAACTAGATTTCGTAACATACTATATTCAGGTTTATCTAGAAAGAGAATAATAAAAGATAATTAAAAAAAACACAGGATACTACATACAAACATGCGATTACTATAAAAGGGAGTAGTAAAAAATATTGCAACAGTGCAAAGGTCGTTGAGTTTCGCTTGATCAGCCACCCGCTATGCGAGAAGAACATTTCTTGGGAATTCTATTCATTATTAGGTCTGCGTTTCGCAGGACGGTTGAATGTGTAAAAAGTGAAATATAAAAAGTTATAACTGGAGTAATTCGGATCCGCTGTTAAGCGCGATTTACGGGTTTGCTTATTAAAGGGCTCACTACACCCCTCTTAATTGGTTAGCGATAAAAAATCGTCGAGAAAGTGCATTTAAAATAATTTTTGTATGATTTAAGGGTTGGTGTTTGTTATTGATTAAAAATTATTAAGCATATTTCCCTTTTTGTACCTACATAGTTCTGTGTTACTGATAAAACGATTATTGAGCGTATTATAATTCATACATGTATTTTATTTTTTTACATCACATCACATTCTTTTTATATAATTAATTCTTCTTTGAAAGAAAAAAAATACCTTTGTTTATTTATTTATTAAAAAACCTTAATGTGACTAAGCCAAAGGCTACAATCATATTTAAAAAATTATAGTTATTATAGTTGTGTCCTTGCTAATTTGACATTATTTTTTATGTAAACATATAATAAAACAGTAAAAAAAATGTGTCTGTGCATTGAATATATTTCATTTAATATTTGGGACGATGAAAAAATAGTAATAGAGTAAGAATTAAAAAAATGTCCCTCTGTTTAAAGTGTTTCTCTGTCTAACCTAACACCCATTGTACCTGTGATTGACAAAATAAATGATTATGATTATGTTTGTCTATTTGTAGTTTTGTACAAGCTAAGTTCCGAAAATACTGGATGGATTCAAATTAAACTTTATATGTACGTGAGCTGTTAAGCCTTGGCAACGTATAGGGAAAATGGAATACCTAATGCAGAACCATAAAAGTTAGAATGGTCCAGCTAAACTAAAGTCCAGCTAAAAAAGAAATAAGCGGCCAAGTGCGAGTCGGACTCGCCCATGAAGGGTTCCGTAGTAGTATTTTTTTTAATTTTTATATTTGAGTTGATTGAATGAAAAGTAAATTGCAGTCTATGACATATTAAAAAAAAACTTCTTACTAGATCTGGTTCAAACCAATTTTCGCTGGTAGTTTTCATAGTAATGAACATCATATATTTTTTTTAGATTTATCATTCTCCTATTTTAGAAGTTACGGGGGGGGGACACACTTTTTTCCACTTTGGAAGTGTCTCTCGCGCAAAGTATTCGGTTTAGAATAAAATGATATTAGAAACCTCAATATCATTTTTGAAGACCTATCCATAGATACCCCACACGTATGGGTTTGATGAAAAATATTTTTTTAAATTTCAGTTCTAAGTATGGGGAACCCCCAAAATTTATTGTTTTTTTTCTATTTTTGTGTCAAAACCTTAATGCGGTTTACAGAATACATCTACTTACCAAGTTTCAACAGTATAGGTCTTATAGTTTCGGAAAAAAGTGGCTGTGACATACGGACGGACAGACAGACAGACAGACATGACGAATCTATAAGGGTTCCGTTTTTGCCATTTGGCTACGGAACCCTAATATAAAAATGACGCCTTAGAAAAAGTTTTTCAGCCTGATAAGCATTTTCGGGCTACGGCTAATCAGGAAATAAGTGACTAATACTAATGGTCACCTGATTGTCCGATAAGTAAGATGATCCGTGCTTCGGAAGGCACGTTAAGCCATCGGTCCCGGTCACTGTCTTTGACATTGGTCGTTACCTAAAACCATGTCAGAGGCCTTTAAGGCGGTTTAAAAACTCTGACACTAGTGTTAGTCACTAACACACACGATAAGAAGAAGAAGAAGATAGTCAACTAAAGAAACTATTAATATGCGAAATTAGACTATCAACAAAAGTGGCACGTTCCACGTGGAAAAATACATTCCATCTTTAACCAACGCTGGTTTACTGGTATTACAGAAACAAACAGTCGAACTGGCGTGTATGGCAAAACTGGTGCACAGAAGGTTAACTTTGACTTAAGACACTATATAAAAAGTAACGAGCAGTATTGTAAATGGGATGACACAGTCTACATGAAACAAAACCAATTTTTTTATTAAAAACTATTGTTTTCAATTGCCTGATGTTGTGTCCCACTTCTGGGCAAACGCCCCCCCTTCTCTCCATCTATCTCTATCTCGAGCAATTTGCTGCCATCCACTCAAGAAACCTTTGATGTCATCCCGTCATTTCTTTCTGGGTCTACCCTACCCAGGGTATAACAGGGTTTTTCGTACAGAAGACATAGGTCTTCTGTACGAAAAACCCTGTTATCGACTTTTTTTTAATTTTTCTAGTTTTGCCCGTTTTATCAATGTAGAACTATACAACGTGGAAGGGGCATGCCCTTAATAAATCTAACCACGGGCTAACTAGATCACTATTAATAGTGACAAAAATTTATTTGACATTTCCATAATAAAGTGTGCAGCCAATCGGGCGATTCGTATGAGAATGTCAGTTTTTTTTGTTTTATGACTGGTATTTTATTATCATTATACTTTAGTGATCTAGGAGCCCGTGGTTTGATTTATTACGGGTATATCCCTTCCACGTTGTATTTACCTACCTACTACATTAAGGTTTTATATTTGCGTAACAAAATACATTTACATGAATTAAAACATTGAAGAAGTTGACATTCTGCTCACATGTATACTACGGCCCAGTTACAAACTTTGATAAATATTCATCAGCCAGATATCTCTGGCTTTAATTACCCAATTAGCGAGGTTCTGATATAATTTATAACATCTATATCGGCGTAGCTGGCACCTCGGCAGACCACGCCTCCCTTAACATCTGAAGGTTATACTCGTAAATAAGACCTAGGAAAGATATTTATCAGAACTGACTGGGCAATAAGTGAGTTGAAGGCGAAGAGCTATGACAAGTAAAATATAAACAACTATCTGTACCCGCGGGCTTCGCTTCCCGTGGGAATTTCGGGATAAGGAGTATCCTATGTCCTTCCCCGAGTCTCAAACTATATCCTTGCCAAATTTCATCTTAATTGGTTCAGTAGTTTAAGCGTGAAGAGGTAACAAACAAACAAATATACAAACTCACTTTCGCATTTATAATATTAGTAGGACTAGATGTGCCCGAGGGCTTTGCTCCCCGTGGGAATTTCGGGATAAAAACTATTCCATGTTCTTCTTTGGGTATCAACTTATATCCATATCAAATTTCATCTAAATAGGTTCAGTGGTTGAAGCGTTAAGAGGTAACAAACAAATATACAAACTTTTTTCGCATTTATAATATTATTAGGATTAGTAAGGAAGCAAGGACAGGAACTGGAGACTCAACTCCCTTTAATAAGACAAATATGATAGGTTAGGTGACGGTAAGGCTGTCATGTTTTAAAAAAAAAACAAAACCTTAAAATGTTAAAAAATAAACTGAAGACTCAAGAGCGGGCAGCAACGCGCTGTGCTGCTATTCAGCGTCTACTACATTAAGCTTCACCATTCAGCGGGGTAATGCTGCCAGTATTTTGCGTACGTTGCCTCGGTATGGTGCGTTTGACAAAGCGTTTTATCTGTAGTTTTTGATGATTGTTTTTGTTGTTTTTGTTGGTGATTTGTTTTTTGATTAAAACTAAAATGAGATACAATCATTGTTTTATTTAGAGAACGGGTTACTCACGTATAGAGTCAGCTACTGCCGACATGTTTCGACCTCATCCGGAGGTCTTCATTAGGGCGAATGTGACGAGAGGCCCGTACACGAAACCCGTACGAAACATGTCGGCAATAGCTGACTCTATACGTGAGTAACCAGTTCTCTAAATAAAACAATGATTTATTGTGTTTATGTTTTCGTTGTATTTATTATAAAGGCTATATTTAGGCGACCGATACTAAATAAAACCGGCTAAGTGCGAGTCTAGCGCACGAAGGATTCCGTACCATTATCTAATCACGGTTGCTGTATAGGAAGCCTTATTTAAATACTTATTTTATTCTGTTTTTAGTATTTGTTGTTATAGCGGCAACAGAAATACATCATCTGTAAAAAATTTAACTATCCAGCTATCACAATTCCTGAGATACAGCCTGGTGACAGATTGACGGACAGACACACGAACAGCGGTCTTAGTAATAGGGTCCCCTTTTATACCCTTTTGGGCACAGGAGCCTAAAATATAATCTAAATATGGTTAAAGGATATAGTTTATAAGATTGTATTTTGTAACTTTTTGTTATTCCTAAATAAACAAAAAAAAAAACAACACAGACGAAGTTGCAGCGTAAAGTAGTAGTATCAATTAAAACTCAAATATTCGAGACGATTTAGGTAATTAATATCGATAAAAACCGGTATACAGTAATAATTCCAAGCTCCGTAGACTGTGACATACTAACGTTCGATTTCCAAAAGTATTTCCAGATTTCTAAACGAGATGCTTACCACGATAACATTCTATATCTAAATATGTATTCATATATCACGCAAAAGTAAAACAAGAAAAAGTTTTAAAACTTAAAATATCTCTT
This sequence comes from Acrobasis consociella, assembly GCA_963555685.1. Lineage (NCBI taxonomy): Eukaryota > Metazoa > Arthropoda > Insecta > Lepidoptera > Pyralidae > Acrobasis > Acrobasis consociella. The sequence goes on along the minus strand of OY743111.1, from coordinate 1,183,234 downwards.
TATTGATATCTCCGTTGCCTTTCAAATAATTTATTTCAAATGGAGGCTGCACCCTTGAAAATTCTTGTTTAAACGAAGTTTGCGCCAAACTTATATAAATAAATAAAAAAAAATACATTTATTTCAGGTAACTTTGACCCATATACAATTTAAAAATGATGATATTGATGTCAGTCGCTCGATAATTAATTAATTTACATATATAAAAATACAATTTAAAATGTCAATGAATTAAAATTATTTTACTTACAATTGCCTCTCAAATGGGCAGCACGGTACGTGCCTGTCACTGCAGTGTCGCATGTAGACACAGTCCTGTCGGTCGGCGATCGCCGCCAGGACGATGTTGGAGCTGGCCCGCACCCTGCGCAACAGGGACGCGGCGCGCTTGCGCATAGTAGCGTGAAAACAGTCAGTATGCGCGTCTGCAAACATCCCTGATGCGCTACAGTGGCGGGGCAGCCCCAGCACCGCCCTGAATGCGTTGTTGAATTGTACACGAAGAGCGCTGTAGACGCCCTGCGAGTACGTGGCCCACAAGCTGCACGTGTACAGCGAGGTGCAGTACGCTCTGAACAAAGTAATTTTTACCTTATCCGAGCATCGTGCAAACCTGCGAGCCAACATGTTCGCCCTCCTAGACAGCGCTCTCCGCTCTCGCTCGATATCTGCATGGTCTCTGAGGTCGGCGGTAACTATATGTCCTAAATATGTAAATTGACTCACTCTCTCTAGAGGAATACCATTTAGGCGAACAAGTGGTAAGTTCTGTGGACATTTAGCACCGGCGGTCTCAAAAACCATGTACTTACTTTTCGCGACATTGTACTTCAACCCGTGGTCACCAACGTATTCCTCACAGATGCGAATAAGCTCATTCAAGCCACAGATTGACGCGCTCAGCAGACACATATCGTCCGCGAAACTGAGGTTATTTACACACACTCCATCAACATGGCAACCTATATATTGGCTACTGAGCGCGACAATCAATGCATCTATATACAAATTGAATAGCGATGGTGAGGTGACACCGCCTTGCCTCACACCGCACTCTAGCCTATAGGGTTCCGACATCGTACCAGCCCACCTGACGCTATTGATCTGGTGTGTGTACCAGTATTTGAAGATACATATAAGTTCTTGTGGCAAGTTTATGCTCTCCAGTTTTTTCCACAAAATTTCATATAGTACCAGATCAAATGCATTTGACAAGTCAAGAAAACACGCATACACAGGAGTTTTGCGAGCCGTATAGTATTTGACAGTATGCTTCATACACAGTACTGCACTCTCTGTAGACAACTTAGGTCGAAAACCAAATTGGTTATCATGCAGGTTTAGATACTTGTCCAACTGCGTATTAAGCAAACCGTCAAATATCTTAGCAATCACAGTGGCTAAAGAGATAGGCCTATAGTTACATTTATCCGCTAAGTCACCGGTTTTATTTTTTACTATAGGCACAACAACTGTTTTCATAAAGTCTGTCGGCAGGTAAGAGTGGCTCACGACACTATATAAGATCTAACAAAATATGCTGAAACTATTTTAAGGGTGAATTCAGTCCTTGATACTGAACAACTTTTCCCAAGGATCGTGTATGGTAGTATGAAAAGTTATAAACAGAAATTTAATTACTTCACCAGATAACGTCATCAATTAATGTTTTTATTTATATTTTATTTTTTAAGCTATTGCATAGCTTCTATCGCGGGCCTTGAGCGCGGGGACCGAATCCAGAAATTCCGTAACGAAAAAACCTCACGCTCTCCCCACTCCGCCTACCATGTAGGTTGCCGCTTCCTCTCCGTCGTCCGTTTGCGACGTTGCCGTCCTTCCTTGTTTGCAATAGCTTTACCGCGGCAGTCCCCGAGTGCCACACGTCTTTTTTTAGTCTTATTTGTGAGCGCTTCGCTATCTTTTCTAGTTTCTATATTTTAATAATATCAAGAAAATTGTGTCGAACTCTAGCGCATAAACTTGTGATTTAAATTGTGTTTAGACTTTTTAGGCATACATACGTAAGGAAAACAATCTAGATCAACACGTAAAACTTATATTGTACCTACATAAGAATATGATTGTTATCTGTTTTGTGTGCTAAATAAAGAAATGAAATGAAATGAAAAGTAATTTATGACCTCTCATACAAGTTGACCGATCACTCATCAGGTAATCCGAGTTTCTATGGAAAGCTGAATATAATTTTCATATTTAGACATACGTGTCTTGGGGAAAGTTGTTCACTATTACGGACTGAATTCACCTATAAAATTGTTTCAGAATATTTTGTAGGACCATAACAGTTTTCAGCCTAGAGCTTGATGCCCTGTTTTTTTCTGTCAGTTGTTCTACATAGCTCTTTCTTGGTCTTCCGGGACCTTTCGTACCTTTTGGAACGAAGTTCCTTATCGCTATAAGTGGCTTTTCGGTCTTGCGGCCCTGGGCTCTGCATAGAACCGCAAGACCCAAAATGCTCTGTCTGACCCATTAGGGATAAAGACGTGAGTATGATGATGATAGTTCCTTATCGCGCGTTGCGAAAGGAGGCTAGACGGAAAAAAATAAGACCATAAGTTGAAACGACACTTTTTGCTATAGTTAAAAGCCGTGCGGCGTGCGCGTTTCTCTGTCTGTCTCTCTTTCTCCTAATTAATCTAAAGGAACTTCGTTCCATCCGGGTACCCCTTGACACCGCTCAAGTTTTTATCTTTACTTTTAGTAAGTTTCTTATTTATTCGTATATCACGCAAAATATCCTAGTGTTGTGTTTGTAATTTACAATCGAAACAAGCGTATCAATGGTTTAATAATTCAATAATAATGATTGAGAATTGAAGGGGCGCCACCGAGGGAAGTCTTAAAGCTAGTACGGGGGCTGGCTGCCGTTTATTATTGCAAAAGGATTTCATAGTTTTTAGCGTAGATATTCTTACAAGTATTGAGATTATTTTTTTATGATTTATTTAGCTCTCTAAATATATTATAGTTACTTCGAAAGAAAGATAATACTTAATCTTTATTTAGGTTTTACATAAAAAAAAACACGAAGTGCATATAATAAATTATAAAAATTACAATGATACATATGTACCTACCTAGGATGGGATTAAATGTAAGGTTTAAATAAAAAAGTATGATAAATATTTAAACATTTAATCAATACATGGCGTGTATGATTCCCGTTGCTTTTTGCCCTAAATTGAATGAATGTCATAAATTAAACTTACATACCTGAAAAAGAGTATATAAGAATTGATGAGACTAAGAACCAGTTCATATTTATGATTTATGTTTAAACCTGTTAGGGTTAAGTTAATTACGGTAACCTTTGAAAATGTAAAAGACGCAAAGGTCACTTTAATCAATTTGACAAGTCTGCTGATCGAGCACTTCGACAATGGCCGATGTTTTTTTTAAACTATCTACGTTGTTTAAGTAAGAAATATGCTTTTATTTTTAAACTTTTTCTACCTTAGAAACATTTCCAAGACGCCTATTCCGCCTATTCCCTTGGTTGGTTTGTAGGTACATTTTAAGTGGCTTCAATTATTTATTTATTTCGGGATTCGTTTTTTTTAAAATCTAATATATGAAGAAACTACTAACTATATAATCAATTCCAAAGTAAATTTTTCATCAATCCACTGGTTGTCTAGAAGAGATCTCTCTGTGCGATAAGATATCGACCGTCCATTGTATCTATGTAAATATATATTTTCTATTGAATTTTTTTATATTTTTATATTGGAGCAATAAAAAGTTTTTCATACAATAATTCATTCATGATTAATTATTCATTCAATAATTAAAAAAATGATCAATTTCCCCAATAAATTTTTTTAATCAATTTAATCACTTTTTTGTAAAATATAATCTCGTTAAAAATGGCAGCCAGCTCCCAGCTCGCAGATAATAAATCGCGGTGGTAAGCAATCGCACCTGACGTCGATTGGCTGGATTCATAGTTTACGAGTCGCGGGGGCGATCGTAAAACATACTCGCAGAATTATGAATCCCTTGCGTGCCGTACCCGCCGTTTCAATATTTGATGCGAGTGAGAATCGATGCACTGATCTCTAATCCGAATTTACGAGTAACGAACGCATCCTCTTGCATATTATAGCATTCACCTGCTGTGACTGGTTAGAAATATGTTTTTAATGGAAATAGTATATATTATAAGGTTTAACAAATATACTGAAACTATTTTAAGACAGAATTCAGTCCGTGATGGTGAATAATTTTCCCCAAGGAACATATGTCAAAATATTGATACGTTGCCGCTCAGAGGGCGTAACCACCAAAATACGTCTTTTCAGGAGAGCCAAAAAAGTAAAATATTTTTTTTTATTTTTGTTACGACTTTGTTGTTATTGATCCTTTACATTATGAAAAATAATTTTTGGCATTTCATACAAACTCAGATCAGCTGATCGGTCAACTTGTACGGGAGGCAAAAAATGCTTTTCATTTTTGGATACATGTTCCTTGTGGAAAGTTATTTGCTATCACAGACTGAATTCACCCTTAAAATAGTTTCAGTATATTTTGTTAGACCTCCTATTATATAGGTTTGGGCTAAATGTACAGATAAGTTAACACATTTTATCTTTATTAAAGTAGACATAGCCCACATTTGTAAACCTTGTCAACAATTAAAAAGATTTGATTTTTTAATTTTTTTGCTAAAATAATATGATTATTATTTAGTAAAAAATCCTATAAATCTGAAGAAATCGACTAAAGACTGGCCGTAAGATCCCTTTTTTATAAAGTTATTGTTTATCTGTACCTTGATAGCCAATTCAATTATAACTTTTTCACTATCTTTATAAAACTCATCAATATTTTTATTGCGTTAGTTTTATTCTATCAAATTATTTTATTGTATCAATCAATTTCTCAACTGGCGCCGATATCTAGGTATATGTTGTAACACGTTGCACTTGACATTTGACCGACGCATCCTTACGGCCAATGATATGTGTCTAACCGTTGCAAGGCGACCAAATGTCAAACCTTGACCAGGATATGTGGCATTCAGTAAATTAACATTTTATTAGAAAAAAACTGACGACCTATGTGGCCTAGTGGTCAACATGCCAGGCGGCTGCCACTCGGGAGATCCCGGGTTTGATCCCCGGTCAGGTCAAGATGGAAAATATTTCATGTTTTTGATGGACTTGGGTCTTGATGACTTTGGTACTTTTCCCGCACCTTGGATGTCGCCTGGCACTACTTTTCCTCCAATTAAAACGCCTGGCATTGTTATATTTAATTATATGACACCAATCTCAGAGCTCTATAAATTGTATACCTTCAATTGATTTTGAAACCCCTCGGTTGCCCATCCACTCTCACACCCACCACTGAAAAGCTGCCAGGCGCTCGAATTAATAAATAATGATAGTATGTTATAGTATGTTACTATGACGGGAAAAGGAACTGAATTGGCTGATACTTTGAAGAGAAGGAGGATGAATATAGAGGAAGAGGAAGGCCGAGAAAGACGTGGGAAGAATGCGTAAGATCGGATATGGGGGAACTGGGGGTCAGTACAGAGATGGCACAGGATAGAAGGTTATGGAGGGAGTTGACATACAGAGCCGGCCCAAATAGGGAAAAGGCGAGGAAGAAGAAGAAGAAGTATGTTATACTAACTAGACAGATTTCGTTTCTCTATAAATTGTATACCTTTTTCCGTAGCCAGCTCTCCATCGAAATGGTCGTTTTGGAATTCGAACACATCTTGTAGATGTTAAGGAACAGCAAATTCTTGAAGAGCATGCTCGGCCCCCGATCAAAGGACCATTGATACAAACAGCTTGACCAGAAAAGAAATGATGGAAAAGCTGTTACTTTTAAAATGTCCTCGGTAAGCTATTTCATCTTTCATGCAGGTCCGGAAAAAAGAATAAAACTTAGAATGTACCGGCTACTTCCCTTCCCGGACAGACTAGAAACCAATCTAGCTGAATTGCCTATTTGAAAGAAAAGAAAAATACTTTATTTGGTGCAAAACAGGAGTTACATTATCCATTTGTGTAATTTTTTCCCTGCTCGTCGTCGTCCATCTAGAAATTGGTAATCCAAGAATTTCGTTGTCGTTCACTATCACACTGTATATTTACTAGCTGCAATCTCATCTTCCTCGCCTTGTCCTTATTTGGGGTCGGCTCTGTATGTCAACTCATTCCATAGTTTTCTATCATTTACCATATTTGTACTAACACCTCTCTCCTCCATGTCCCCTTTACACATTCCCCCTACGTTTTTCCAGGTCGTCCTCTGTCTCTGTGGCCATCCATCTTTAAGCTATTTTATTTGCCAGATGTTCGGCATAGTAATTGCTGCAAAGCAACTAGCTGTTTATATATATTATTTAAATTAATAAATTAAAAGAAACATAACCAAAAAACATCTTACGAGTACACCGTGCGTGTGATACTTGCGTGCTACGATTTCGGCAATTATCACGATAAATTAAAATGATGATTGAAATATTAATTGCAAAAGGAAACAAATGGTTATTGTAAACACTCGGATAAAACGCAATAAGGCTCTGCGTTACGTCAGTGCAGAATTATCGGAACGGGTTCACGATATAGCTAATGTGTCTTGGAATGTGATAAGTATCTAAAGCATGCGTTCTTACGTAACGGCAAATGGAATAATATCTATTTTAAACATAATTTATTTTGCCACTTATTAGACTACTACTGCATGGACTTTATAACTCTGAAAAATGGTCATCACGCTGAACAACTTTTGCTAAGGCGTCATTTTTATATTTCTTATAGTTTAGCTGGACTATTATAGTCCGGTATCAGGTGTTCCATTTTCCACAATCAATTATACCCTATATGTTGCACAGGCTTAACAGGCGGTTAGTACACGCTAATCTCAGGAAATACTGAACGGATTTGAATGAAACTTTTTTTGTTATATAGCGATTGGGCAACATATAGGGTATATTTGTTATACCACTTTTACGGCATGATGAATATAAAAAGAAATGTCAAATTACAGCTTTCTAGTACTTATAGTCTCTTAGTAGACAGACAGACTTTTTTTTCCAATAATAATAAAAAAAAAACAAATTTCTAGTATCCGCAACACGCTTCGTCAACATTTTATTGCTTTTATTTGTCACTTTGGCGACTTTTAGTTACTCGTACTTAGTAGACATGATATACATCTGCGGCGAGTGCAAATAGTGTATATTTCCACGCAATTAGTATCTGTACGGGTGATATATGAGGACGACTATACTATAAATCAGTTAAGAGCTGTGCTTTATTAAAACTGTTCTTCTATCGCTAGCTTCCTTGAGAAGTAGAAAAATGATCGGACAAAACTTAGATATTATAGATAGTTGATAATAATTTAATTATTATCATCTATCTATAATATGTAAGTTATAGTACCTGATATGTTAGTGGGGATCCGTGCGGATTTGACGTTAGAGCCAAAAAAAAAAAAATTTATGTTCTTGGTATAAATTAAGGTCTTATTGAAGGTGTTTTTTTATTAATTTATAAAAGTTCATGTATTTACATAAAACAAACAAAGTAAGAAGTACAAAAGCTACTAGATTTTTTGAACAACCATACCTAGGAAGATTACGCCGAAAGAAATACACTAATAATTTGATTTGGTAAATGAAATTGAGGTTTGGGTAAATTAAGAATGTAATTATTAGGTGTTTAATTTTGTAATAAATAATAATTGATGGATTTTTTATATTTTTTATGATTTTTTATTGAAGTACAACGGACGCCATCTTTGCAATCCGACAGCTAATAGAAAAGTACAGGGGTGCCCACAAAAATCTGCACATGGCGTTTATTGACCTAGAAAAGGCTTACGATAGAATTCCACGAAATGTCGTCTGGTGGGCCATGAGAAAGAAAAATGTTCCTATCAAGTACATACATTTGATTCGTGCCATGTACAGTCAACCTGTCACGAAGGCAAAATCCACCGCTGGAGTAACAGAGGGATTTGGTGTAACAGTAGGCGTGCACCAGGGTTCGGCATTAAGCCCTTACCTCTTTCTGATAGTCATGGATGCTTTGACATCGGCCCTACAGGAAGAAGCCCCTGGTGTATGCTATTTGCCGACGACATCGTACTGGTGGAAGAGGAGGGTACGATGTTGCAAGATAAACTAAATATATGGAGACACACCCTAAAACTGTAGTCTTGAAAATCAGCAGAACCAGAACAGAATATCTGTTCTGTGATTTCGACGGTGTTTCTAGGGAAGTGACCCTTACCATCGATAGTGATATAGTACCAGCTTGTTCTGATTTTAAGTATCTGGGTTCGTTACTCCAGCAGGACGGAGATGTTGACAGGGAAGTAAAGCGCCGAATCAATGCAAGTTGGCAGAAATGGAGAGAAGTCACCGGTACCGTTTGTGACCCAAAAATGCCATTGAAACTGAAGGGTAAGATCTATAAATCAGTTATAAGACCGGTGATGTTGTACGGCTCTGAATGTTGGGCCACAAAAGTACAGGACGAGAAGAGGTGAGATTCAGCCGAAATGAGAATGTTGCGATGGATGTGTGGGGTGACAAGAAGGGATAGGGTTAGAAATGTTGATGTAAGGGGAAGTTCAAAGATAGCACCAATAAACGAGAAAGTACGAAGCAATCGGTTGTCATGGTTTGGGCATGTCATGAGAAGAGAGGATCAACACGCAACAAAAAGAACTTTAAATATGAAGATAAATGGAAATAGGGGAAGGGGAAGACCAAAAAAGAGGTGGATGGAGTGCGTAAGGCAAGATATGGATGTAGCAGGAGTAGATGTTAGTATGACGGGAAACAGAGGACTGTGGAAGGAGAAGACATACTGCGCCGACCCCAGATAATGGGATAAGGTGAGACAGATGATGATGAATAATTGATGGATTTTTACTTAATACCTCTATCTAATGCCTTGATAAAAAGCAACTTCTGTTTTCTTTTATTCCATTTATGAACTAAAAGATATTAATGGCACAATAGCTTATTAATTAACTATTTTTTATTCAGCCTGACGATGCGTCGCACTGTTTTGCAGACTCCTATATATTCATTTTCCACTGAACCTTTTATTATTTAGTGTAGTTATTTTTTTTAGATAAGTTTTAGCACTATGCCAACCAAATTAAGGCTGAGTATTAAAGCATCATTACCTCCATCCTTTACCAGTCGTTGCACCAAATCATCACAGTCATAACTATAATATCGATCATATTATTGACACCCGATTACATATAAAGCGGTCGATACATCACCTTAAATAACAAGTGTCGATGGGCAGTGCTCTTTCGCACGGTGTCTGCCTATTGTCTTTTCTCTCGTCTGTCAAACGATCTGTTACTAAATCTAATAATATCAATTGATTATTGTTTACATTTTTATAATTGTGTGTTGATTGTAATTGTTTCATCATAAACATCCCAGCCCTTCTTCCGGCCACAGCTGAGCATAATCTCTTCCTCAACGCTACCCATCTCGGTCCTGTGCTGCTTTCATCCAGGTCTGATCTGACCCGCGAATTGATTACCTATGTCTAGTAGTATTGCATGGCGTATTGGTTGTATTTCTATTTCCATTTATATTTTCATACCCAATGTTCAATTGTACGGCAAAGGCCTAACTCTCGCGATCCAGGGCTTATGAAGAATCTTTATGAATTTTTAATTTATATTCTTCCCGCCTCTTTTTGGGCTTGCCCGGCTTTCTTTTCCCGATAAGTGGAATCTCAGCCCATAGTTCATCGGGAATGCGGTAGGTATGTTTTTTTTATATGTGAATTGTTTAATAGATAAGTAATTATATCTGGTGAATCTAAGAACCTTCTTCTGCAAGCGCAGAAGTTCGCAATGCGCATACCAGTTTTATTTATCACACTTCGCAAGGTCATGTTTTTGGAACTCTTATTACAAACAATATTTTAACAGTCCCATAACCGTTTCCTTTAAATATAAAACTTTGTCTCTTCTAATCGCTTAACCAAATTCATAAAAGTCAAAGATCTCTACTCGAAGTATTGTCTAATAAACATTCATATTATACAATCTCCAGAAAATCCAAGTAGGCTCAATGAACCTACGTTCGTTCTCTCAGTTATATCATTATTAAATTTATCTTATCCTGATTTTGCGCTATCATAAATACTGGTATTGGTTTCTTAAAAACCTTTAACCATTACTATAAATATAGTCTTTCGATTTAATGACTAATAAAACAATAAAAACCAAACAAATAAAAGACTATTAATCAATAATATTGCCTCTTACTGACCTCCGTGGTATGGTCGTTACGTAGTCGGTCACTGGAGGTTCTGTGTTCAATTCCCAGTCGGAGCGAGTAGGAAAATTACTTTTGTAAGTTGTCCTTAAGGATTTGGCTAGTTTAAAGATTGGAATTAGTGACAGCTGGAATTTTGCTAGTTTAAAGATTGGAATTGGTGACAAGAGAGCCCACGAATCCTTTACGGAAAGCTACTTAGATCCTCGTCAACAGTATCTTTATTTTCTTTTTTTTTAGCCTATTGGTCAATTACTGGACTAAAGGCCTCTTCCATAAAAGGAAAATTTATCCATAATCACCGCGCTGGGTAGATAGGTTGGTTGGTAATCGAGGGGAATTTACTCTTACAATAGATCAAAGATCAAATAAATAAATGGTACTAATTCTTATTGCTTTATCTATGAATCTATTCACATAGAGTAAACAACTGCCACTCTGTAACTTATATAGTATCATCATCTGGGGTCGGCGCAGTGTGTTTCCTCCTTCCGCATTCCTCTATTTCCCGCCATACTAACATCTACTCCTACACTCCTCTTTGCTTAATTCCATTAAACGCATATTTAAAGATCATTTTGTTGTGAGTTGCTCCTCTGTACTCATCAGGTGTAAAAATCAGCAACCTCGTCAAATCCCCTTGGTTAGGTAGCGGACCCCGGGTTTTAAAGCATTACTGCTAAGGATGCAACTGGAAAAATATGCTCGGATGATGATAACTCCTCAGGACGTCAAACTATCTGTAACTCTAATATAAAAAGACATTTCGAAGAGATTCGAATCTTCGACTCCAAAAACAATTTAAAATGGTCCTATCCTGACCATAGGTCATAAAGTTCAAAACACGTATTTGCTAAATGTAATAGCATTAACAAAACTTTTAACAAATCGGTAAATCATACTTATAAAATCTAATTCGTGGTCAAAAAGCGGTACTGCGGGATTGTCACCATAAATTTAAATATTGATAGTGCTGTAGAAGTTCGCTATATCCGCCTAACGAACACTAAAAAAGCAATATCAGTATATCACCGCTCATCCGCGTGTGTTTCGGATACGTTCAATGAAAAATTTAAAAAGTGCACAGCGACGGCGTGGAGTCGCCGCTTTTCACTTGATCGCCCTCAGATGTTAGGCTGCGTGCAGACTTTCTAAAATTGATATACGTTTCGAGTCGTTATAAAGTAAAATCTACTTCATCATCATCATCATCTGTACTATCAAATCGTACTCACAAATGTAACGTTTACAACATAAACTGATTGCTTGGTTTTAGCAATGTGGTACCATCGACTCGAAAGAAGAAAAAGCTGTAGTAGAATAAAATATATTTTAGAGGCGAGTTACAAGGGATGAATTATAAATTTGCTCTGCCGCTTCCTATCGTTTAGAAATCTTTGGGGGATGCCTATATCCATCAGTGAACTAACTGTGATGAAATGTATTGAAATGCATGTGCAGCAGTGACGTGCAAAGCTGTTTTTTTCAGGGTAGGCATTAATTTTACCTAAATTATGATTACGGCTTAAGGAACAAATGTTGGATACTAGCGAGAAATGTATTTTCTCGCTATATATAAAATGAGCGTTACTGTTGTAAAGTGACCACTTTTTATAAATGAGAAAAAAAATTATTAAATTTTTCTTATTCAGACAGGAAACTTCCAATAAATATCCCAAAGAAAATATATTCTCAATTATTTAATTTATCAGATTTTATTTACATTATAACCTTGCCTTTACCCACCACGCAATACGATTTTTTGCCGTCTGTTAATGGAAAAGGAATAGTAATGGCGAAGTGTCTATAAAAGCGAACAAAATGAAGCGGATCGCCGCGCGCCGCCGAGCGCGACCACTGCTTGTCCAGGGGGCATCGAAATACAATACTATAGAACAGTAACTTTTTATTTTTTACTAGCCGAAGCCCGCAACTCCGTTTGAGTGGACTCTCTGGAAAAGGCTCATCAGGCTGAACAACTTTTGCTAAGGCATCTTTTTTTCATTTCTAAATTTACAAAATTATTTATTCCCTATATTTTGCCTAGGCTTAGCTATATAACAAAAAAGTTTCATTCGAATCCATTCAGTATTTTGAAACTACCAGTCAAATTACCGCATAATTTTGTAATTTCAAAGAAATTGCACATCATGTTTTTACAGTCAAAAAGCTTTGCTACGTTTGTATAAAAAATTGGTAGATGGGGTTTTTTGTGCTTGATTATGCTTCCATAGTGTTATAGTTCCCTACCCAGCGCATTACTTTACGAGCCAACTGACATTTCAGGCCACCGAGTTGCTCACACAATTGTCTTATCTTCTTAATATGACAGTTAAATTACGTTATTGAGGTTCAAGATAAATTGAAATTTGAAATTCTCGCACGCAAGCAGTTTTCAACTCGCGTTTTATTAGACTGTGTGTGCACTGACACTAAATAACAAGGGAGTTAAGTTGCAATTAATATAAATAGTAAGAACAAGTTCAATCCATGATATTAATTTATAATCTTAACATAAGTATAGCAAAATACAAAAGAAAACTCCTACAAGAACAATGGTGATCAAATTCAGAAGATAATGTCGCAGAGGTAAAAAGTAACGCGTATGAAATGTTTAGACTAAAACTACTGTGAGACATAGACATTATTAAGTGAGTTAACAGGTGGTGTACGGGCCTGTAGTCACATTCGCCCTGATGAAGACCTCCGGATGAGGTCGAAACATGTCGGCCAGTAGCCGGCACTAGACGTAAGTAACCCGCTAACTCATTCTAATAATTTATTAAACGTGTCTGGAATTCACTAAACAAGCGTATAAGAATAAGGAATACCAGACTTGAGTCCCAGAACTATTATTTTTTAACAAAGCCGACTCCACTGCTTTCCGTAACCCACAAAAACTCGTTCCACTCATTATGAAACTCGAAACTATGATATTTCAAGTCGCCTTGCTCGTACGAGAAACGACCTTAGCGTCGCGCAGTCGGCTAATAAATATACACTTTACTGTTATCTATAAACAACTTCTAGGACCGGTATCGAGGCGAAACTATTCTAATAAAAAACCGAAACCAGTCCAAATTAGAGATAAGGTTGGTAAATGTTTGGAATGGGCTGAGGTGTTGCGAGTGCGCCTACGCCGTCAGATGGGAGACGAGACAAGACATCTAATGCTGATTTCGAAATTTTACCTCAACATCATAATTTCAGCCGCATTTCCAAAATGACCGTTCTAAAGCGATCTGTATTCAGCGCCTTCTTTCTTGGTCAGGTCGTCAGATTTTTAATCTATATAGGTATGTATTTGTTATAAAATATAGTATCGTTGAGTTAGTATCCCATAACACAAGTCTCGAACTTACTTTGGGGCTAGTTCAATCAGTGTAATTTGTCCCTATATATTTATTTATTTACCTTGTAGGTGAGTGTCCTACGCCTCTCTTGCCAGTACGTGGTAGCTGTTGTAAATTTTCTGAGGTATAAAAATTGTATAATTTTTTTGTCGATTCAGTCTGAACAACTTTTTTGTCCGATAAACTTCAACGGGTCGGGGTTGACTCACGTGATACAGCTCACAGAGCCTCTAATATTGTAGTAATACGTATATTTGTTTATTTTGAGCAAACAGGCAAGGAAATATAAACATTCACATCTTCATACCGGGATAGACAGTGCCGCGGGCCACATAACTGAGGGCTGTAAGACCAGGTCACGCAAACGAGTAGGGCATTAACTTAAAGATGGTTTTTTTTTTTACCTTTGTATATAGGTATACTAGTTATTTATCAAACGATTTTAAATCCATATCGACTGAGTAAACCAGTTGTGGCTGGTTGTCAACAGGCTGGCAAACGAGTAATGTCATATACTGCTGATGTTATGATGTTCGTGTATCACAATATAAAGATAGTACGGAATTCAAACTTAATTCTCTAACTTTATAATTTGCGAGGCAAATTAAAAAAAAACTACTTTTAAGACCTTCATCTAGTGATGAGATGTGGAATTATATTTTAAATTGATATCAGTAGCGGCATCTATTATTTGTTAGGCAAATTAAAAACCCTGACTTTCAAGCGTTAATTTATTTATACCCTATTACTTTGAAACGATTTTCGAAATATGTTCGAGAGCTACGATATCAGATTTTCGAAATATGTCCACCGGTTCAAGAGCTATGATGCCACAGATAGACAGACAGACAGACCGACATTAACGTAAAACTTATAACACTCTTCTTTTTTTTCGGGGGTTAAAATGGGTTCTTACACCGCACATACTTATGTATGTATGTACACAGGTATGTAAGGCGTTAAGAATTGTAATTTTTCTGAGCTTTTCTTATTTTGTGACCGTATCGTGAGATAACAGGTAAGTACATAAGTCCATACAAGTCGTATGTTTATTAGATGGCTTGAAAGTTCATGAACTTTGTGAAGTTTAAAAACGATAAATACATACATACGTGCTATCACGTCTTTATCCCTAATGGGGCAGACAGAGCATTTTGGGTCTTGCGGTTCTATGCAGAGCCCAGGGCCGCAAGACCCAAAAGCCACTTTTAGCGTCATGGTGGGCGAGAAGATGGAAAAGCAATGCAGTGATGGGTTGCTAGCCGCATCGCCTGTTAACATGATTTGCATTTTTGCCCATTCCCTCGATCGGCTTTTACGATCTGTGTGGGAAGCGAAGCAGCTGGTACATTCTAATTTTTTTTTTATTTCTCCCAGACCAGCATAGTTCTATTCATATAAGACGTGATACAATTTTTATACAAATTGACTTAATGCTTTATACAATGTGAAAGGCACATCTTCTTCTTCTTATATTTAAGAGCTGGGCTCTTGTCGGTGGAGTGCTTTCCACGTCTCTCTTCCTTCCGCTAAGTTCTTAACCTCTTTATATGTTTTTACGTTTAATTTTTCTTTTATTTGGTCTAAAAACCCAGAAGAAAGGCACATACCCGTAATAAATCAAACCACAGGCTAAACTAGATCACTAATCACCAATAACACTCAAAAAATAATAAAACAATAAAATAACACTCAAAAAACAAACAAGCGCGGAAAAAGGATTAGCCTATGTATTAATCCAGGGGATTCATCTTGCTTCTTTTTCCGAGGGTAATACCGCGGGGCGAAACTAGTAAAACATAGAGGTAC
Source organism: Acrobasis consociella (assembly GCA_963555685.1). NCBI lineage: Eukaryota > Metazoa > Arthropoda > Insecta > Lepidoptera > Pyralidae > Acrobasis > Acrobasis consociella. The sequence goes on along the minus strand of OY743111.1, from coordinate 1,167,760 downwards.
ATCTTCGATGCTAGTCTGGAAGAAAAGAATAAACTTTGAATGTAGATCGTAGAAGCCGATCGAAGGACAGGGAAAATGCTATTCATTTTAATAGGCTGGGTTAACAACTTTTGAGTATTTTGATTCTTTTTTTGGGATTTTTTAAATTTTATTTGTAAGAAAGACGTGGTAGTATGTCGGTTTGTATAAAACACGTGCTGATATCTTAAAATTTAATGGTTAATAAGTTCAATACAAGTTCCCAACGAGGACACCAATAAAAAAGCCGAAGATGCTTTGAAAATGCTGAAGCATACATATTTCTAGATCTTTATAGATAATTGGAGACACGTGACACCAAGCAGCTGGTTTCCTTCCACAGGGCCGTAGGTAATGATTTACTTATTCAATTATATCTGATAACAGGCATGTGGGCAGGCATGCGCAGGAAAACTATTTGTATGGCTGCGCATGCGGGCTATTGCGACACGCGGACGTCACTGGGGGTACCTACAGCTAATAGGTACCTATTGTAAGTATAGATTTTTTTTTAACATTATAACCATTTATTGCTAGTAACTATCGAGCACAGAGGAACTAAAAGTCACTGACATAGCCCAGCGGATTAGCTCGTTAAAATGACAGTGGGCGGATCACATAGCGTGACGAACCGATGGCCGATGAGGCTAAAAGGTTCTTAAATGGCGACCACGTACTGGCAAGGTAGGACACCCATTTATAAGGTGGTCTGACGACCTGACCAAGGGCGCTGTCGGGTGCTGCTGGTTGCAGGCTGCTTTAGATCGGTAATTTTGAAAATCCTTGGCAGCACTATAACCATTTATTGCTAGTAACTATCGAGCTCCGAGCAACTACAGTCACGGACATAGCACAGAGGATTAGCTCGTTGAATTGGCAGTGGGTGGGACACATAGCGCGACGAACCGATGGCCGATGGGGCACAATGGTTCTCGAATGGCAACCACGTACTGGCAAGCGAAGCGTAGGACACCTACCTACAAGGTCTGACGACCTGACCAGAGTCGCTGGAAGGCACTGGTTGCAGTCTGTTTTGGATTAGTCAGTTTGGAAATCCTTGGGAGAGGCCTATATAAAATGGACGTTATGCGGCTGAAGTGATGATGAAATACTAAGCTTTTATACAAAAGTCAAAAAAAGTCTTAAATCATTTATTTATCTTTGGATATTAGTATAACTTGATAATTTCTTGGGTCAAAAATAAATTACTTGGTACTAATAGGAAATTAAAACGTCATAAAATAATGTCACTCGTTGATAATATCCATTTTCAACGTATTTTTTTATTTGTTAAAAAAAAACCAAATAGAGCGCTGTTTACTTCAAGAATTTATTGATCTGTAGGTCTGCGGTTCGAAAATCTGACACCAGTATTAACTGTACTCTTAACAAGAAGATGTAAAGTGGTTTATGATATTTATTTCATTAAGAAGAATTCTTATGCTAACAGTAAGTACGGAATTAAATTATTGGATCCAATCGCAGATTAATCTGCAATTATACAATTTACGCGAATGTACTCAGAGCCAGCGCGAGGTCGCCGCCATTCCGCAGAGCAACTTGAACTGAACACCGTTTAGGAGATACCAGTTGTAGATTAACCTAAGATTAACTATATTGATTCGATATTCATAATAGTGTCTAAAGTCTGTTTGTGTAAGAGGCAAGAGATGGAGTTTTTCGGCAATAGATATGGAATAGGCTATTTTACTGTGCATTTTTTTGGTTAATCTTTTATAGAGAACAAAAAATAACACTAAAAAAGAAAATTTTATACCATTCCACCTTCAAAAAGTTTACTTTATTCACTGAAAACAGTGAATAAACTGCATTTATTAAAATTACTCATATTTAGAACAATGACTCATAAATTTAGTTCCAATTTTAATGTGAATTTTAATTAATTTAACCTTCCTTTTTAGGGTTCCGTACCCAAAGGGTAAAAACGGGACCCTATTACTAAGACTTCGCTGTGTGTCCGTCTGTCTGTCACCAGGCTGTATCTCAAGAACTGCGATAGATAGACAGTTGAAATTTTCACAAATTATGTATTTCTGTTGTTGCTATTATAACAAATACTAAAAACCAATAAAATAAATACTTTAGGGGGTTCCCATACAACAAACGCGATTTTGTAAAGATAACGGTACGGAACCCTTAGTGCGCGAATCCGATTCGCACTTGGCCGGTTATTCTTTAAATAATGTTTATTTTCGCTTAAATCTTTCTTTTTCTCGTAGTCTTGGTATAAAGTATAGTATGCAACTCTTGAATAAAACGAATTTACATCGAGGGCCATGAATCACTCGCGACGTTCAGGATTCTAACACTTGTTGCGACGTTCAGGATTCTAACACTTGAATCATTCGCTGCGCTCGTGATTCAATCATCATGAATCACTCCCTAAGGTCGTGGTTCAGTAATTAGAATACTTCACTTGCTCCTGATTCATCTACGGCCCAAGAAGTAAATCCGTTTTTAATTTACTAATTGCATAATATACTATTTGTAAATACCAAAAAAAAGTGACTCGAACGGCTATCGAAGCTTTGTCCCATGCTTTAACACGTTTGCTGCTGGTATTTCTATAATAATCCATATTTCATTGTTTTACTACAAATATACTCATACTTTGACAGCGAACGTGTTAAAAGGCTGCTAGAATAATCTGACAGCAGTGTTGGACACTTACAAAACAAAAAAAAAAGCATTTAAAAACTCTTTGCACCAGATCCTGCCATTTGTACACTGATGGGCTTAAACCTATTGAGAGTAACTTCAAATTAACTTTTTCAATTATGTGTTTATTTTCTTGTTCAGAACGTAATTTAATTATATTGGGATAATAAAATTGAGAACATCAATTTCAGACAGTAACTTAGTGAGAAATTACTAAGCTAATTAAGATTCAGCTTTGACTTGTTATAGTTTGTAAGCTCTGTTTGATGTTAAAAGCTTTTATTTAATATTTAATAGATTAACTGTCAAAATGATTGCGAAACATTTTTATGAATTATTAAAAATCTAAAAAGTTAGCTTTTGGCCTGAATAGGACCATTCCGTATTTTTCAAACTACATAACTTATTTTGATAAAAATTTTATGGGACAACGTCTAAAGTATACCAAACAAAAAAGAATTTTCCAAATCAACAAAAAAACAAAACAAAAGATCTAACCTACTCTTATTTTGGGATTTGGTTAAAAATATAGTATCGTAGAGTTAGTATCCCATAACATAAGTCTCTAACTTACTTTGGGGCTCACTTCAATATTTGACCCTATATATTTAAATTTATTTATGTGTTATATCGCGCGGTCGATCGGCGACAGTCGCTGACGGTCGCCAGTAAGTGTCGCGGGCATACTGACCCTCGTCTGTTAGAACCTTTAAGATGTAACCACGAACGAGCTAAGAGGCAATGTACGTCATCAGATACTACATTTATACATATAATAAAATAGTAAAAAAAAGTGTCTGTACATACAGTAAGAATAAAAACAAAATTTTGTCTGTTTGTCTGTTTTATACACTAATCTCCGAAAATAATGGACGGATTGAAATAAAACTTTTTTGTTATATGTATAGCCGTTAAGTCTGGGCAACATATAGGGTGTCATTGATTTTATAAAATGGAACACCTGATGCGTAATCATAATGGTCCAGCTAAACTATAAGAAGTATAAAAATGACGCCTCAGCAATCGTTGTTCAGACTGATGAGCATTTTCCAGAGACAAAGTCCACGCAAACGAAGTCGCGGCCTTCGGCTAGTTAAAAATACGTCTCAATATTTTTTATTCACTTTACAAAGTAACCTAAACAGTCACTTATCGTATCCTCGCTGAATGGCGGGCTATGCAGCTTATCTCTTAGAAGTCCGGTCGATACGGGCATAGAGTAAAGAGTTTATGTAAATTGGCCAACGGACAGCCCACGTCTTGCCAGTGTTGCCACCTGGTGTAAACATATGTACGGAAAACGTTTTACTTTATTTTTTGTATAGTAAATGTAACTTTATAATGTATTGTAATAAATTTGTTTCGTCATTATGCTTAAGTCTTTCTTATCGTGTGTGTTAGTGACTAACACTAGTGTCAGAGTTTTTAAACCGCCTTAAAGGCCTCTGACATGGTTTTAGGTAACGACCAATGTTAAAGACAGTGACCGGGACCGACGGCTTAACGTGCCCTCCGAAGCACGGATCATCTTACTTATCAGACAATCAGGTGATCAGCCTGCAATGTCCTGACCAAACTAGGACAACACTACAAAGTCATCGAACCCGCGACCTCCGGGTATGAGCCGAACGCTCTAACCACTACACCACGAAGGCAGTATTATGCTTAAGTAAAGCATGAGAACAGGCATGCAAGTATTGTACAATTATAAGTTTACAACTAGTTATAAACTTTAATATATGACCTCCTTAGCTTTACGTGGCGTAATGGTTACCATGCTAGTCCGCCACCCAGAGGTTCCTGGTTCGATCGGTCGGGATAAATTGTAAAATTACCTTTTCAAATTGTCCTGGGTCTTGGATGCTTATTTAAATAGGTATGTACAGGGTGGCCAAATAACAGGTATACACTTTAGTTTTGTATTTTTATTCTATGAAATGTAAAATATATCAAGTATTCCTTGTTAAATATAATATTTAGGGCCGGCAGTTAAACATGGAAAATAATGTCAGACATGTCCACCTCTAGAAGCATCACAGATGTGAACCCTTTTCATCGCGTTTTTCATCACATTTTCATACATTTCCTACGTTATCTCAGTGACTGTGTCTCGAATATTTTGATTTAATTGCTGAAGGTTCATTGGCCTGTTAGCATAGACACGTCCCTTTAGATAGCCCCACAGAAAAAAGTCAGGAGCTGTTAAATCAGGCGATTTTGGGGACCAATCAATGTCACTGTTTCTCGAAATTAATCGACATTCTTTTTAATGTTTCGTTAAACGTTTTAATAATTAAAACACGTACACTCCATAATAAATTTGCCGTATCTACACAAAGTAATATTCATGCAAAAACTGTCATATTTAACGCCAAAACAAAATGGCGGCAAAAAAAAGTTGTATACCTCCAAGTTGGCCACCCTGTATTTGCTACAAAATATAGTACCGTTGAGTTAGTATCCCATAACACAGTCTTGAACATACTTTCGGACTAGCTCAATCAGTGTAATTTGTCTCTATATTCATTCATTCATTTAATTATTTATAAGTTAAATTATTCCATAAAGCAAGCTGATAGATTGATGAGTTTAGATGAAGCAAAAGAGGTTTGTCAGGATCGTAGCAAGTGGAAGTCCATAGTCTCTGCCTACCCCTGCGGGAAACAGGCGTGATATTATGTATGTATAAAGCAAGCTGACCCACTTCTTATTTATTTATTAAACGAATGAGATATGCCTAGTTATTCATTCTTTTGATTTAACTCGAGTATTTTTGATGTGTCATGTATACATGACACATCAAAAATACTCGAGTTTAAAAATATTTTTGTTATAATGTTCTTTTATATATAAAAGAACATTTAAACAAAAATATTTTTAAACTTGAACACGAATCTTTGTCAAGGAGTTTCCGAAATGAAAGAAAAATTATCATCATAATTTTTTTAACATTATTTAAAAAAATGCAAATACGTCTTATAGGAACGACAACTGCGTTGGAGGATATACTATCTCTTTGTTAAAATTCTAAAGTTTATTCAGTAATTAGACCTTTACCGGCACCTATTCTGATATTATGTTAAAACTAAACGCTATCAAAATGATATAACATTCAGAGCAGCGATAACTTGGAATTTGTCTGTGCGTTGTTTATGGTGGCAATGGGACAATCAATTGCTATGATGGATGGTGATTCGTGGGTGTATTCTATTGCCCTACAGGCTAAATGGTTTACATTATAATATTGATTTGAATCATTTGGGAATAATTATTTGTTAATATAAGGGGCCGTGTCGGGCACACGGCAGAGTAGAATAGGGCCACTCTTAGTCCTCCCGTGGATGTCGTAGAAGGCGACTTAGGAATTACAAGATAAACAAAGCTTATGAACGTCAATGAGGACCCTCCAATCCATCTGGCCAGCGTGGAGTGTGTAGGCCAAATCCTCTAAAAGACATTAAAATGAGCAGAATTCATCGTTTTTAACTATTTTCCATGTAATTATGTATTTACCTATTGTATTTATGATAATTTAAAACTTATTATGATATCTGGTTTATCTTTTATCTGTTATTTAGACGTCAACTTACTTATAATGTTTTCTTTTTCTAAAGGTTGACAGGGAGAGAATGCTTTAGCACAAAGTCCGGGGCTTTTGGCTCAATAAAGTTTTTAAATAAATAAATATGATTTTGGTTTACATATTATAATTTTTCTTTTCCTAAAGGTTGACAGGAAGAGAATGCTTTAGCAATCCACATATTGGGGCTTTTAGCCCCATTAAGTTTGTAAATAAATAAATAAGATTTTGAAGTTTCCTTCCTCCTTAGTATGGCTGGTGGGCAGCCATCTTGGAGTCCTGCGACCGTGGCGCGGCCGTCGACCTTGTGCGAAACCGTGTCAGGGAAATGCTTTCCTCCTGTTTGCAATATATCGTCTTGCTTGCTGCTCTACTTCAAATAGGTCAAAAAAAGTCACAAGGATAACTATTTTTACGTAGATACACGGTAGGCACACCGGTAACAACTATCAACTTATGACGTATGAAGAGCGCGATAAACTAATAGTAAGTTTTTATTTAGTAAAAGGAAGTATACACTAAGTAAAAAAGAAATAAATTTACTCCTAACCCTAGTTAATGTGTAGTTGAATAGTACAGAAAATTAAATAACCTGCATAGACGTAAACAAGTTTTTGCTATAAATTGTATTAATACTGGTCATAATTACTGAAGGATCGGGCAGATTAAGGCGGGCCTCTTCACAGTCAAAATGCTAAATTAGCACATTAGAGTGTGTCAAGACAGTCGTAAGTATAAATCTCGTAATTATACGTATATCCCTATCCACTGTAATCTGTTGTTTTGGATTCTACTTTACAAATAAATATAGTTCATTTTAATACTTACTCGTATTTCAGCTAAGGGGTATCTATTTGATTGGTCTTTTATGTTTATGTAAAAAATGAAGTAACGACCTTTTAAGATGTGACTTGTAATAAAATCTTATATATTATCATTCCTTGGCAGTCTTCAAGCTATAAGAGATGTCTTTTGGCAGCTTGAAATATCTGACACAGTGTTTGCCACTTAAACACATGAAAAACAAACTAACAAACAATAAAATGTAAATCTTTTCAAGTCACAGTTTTAGAGAACGAATAATCATATTCGTATAGTTTAGAAAGCAGCCTACGGGCCATCCCGACGCGACCCGCCCAAAGTTGCCCACTCATTTACGTTGCATTACTGGAATGTGTTTTTTGCTATGTCACTGTAGGTACGCCCTCATGTGATAAAAAAAATATGTACAGGAAACGAGTTAAATGGCACCAATGAGTTATCGGCTTAGACAGGCGTAGATGACACGAAGAGCCTGTCGTAAAATCTAATGTCTCGGTCGGCCTTGATCGGTTTTACCAGTCAAATTTGTAATCTACCTGGTTATCGTAAAAAACCTAAGTTTGTGCTTAATTCTGTTGCTTGTGTAATACATTTGATATTTCAGGCGTTTCAATTAAGTTCATAATGTCATGTGGTTTCCGGCAGGGTAGAATGGGAACTCCAAGTCTTTCCGTGGATATCGTAGAAGGCGACTTAGGAATTACAATAAGCTAAATAAATCTAAAAAATAAAGCTAAAAAAAGCTTATAAACATCAATGAGACCAACAATCTCCAACCCGTCCGGCCAGCGAAGAGAGTGTAGACTAATTTCTCTGGCTGCTCTGGCTAATTTTCCGGCAGAGTAGAATAAGGCCACTCCAAGTCCTTTCGTGGATGTCGTAGAAGGCGACTTAGGAAATATAAGCAAAACAAAGCTTTTTAAAACATCGATGAGACCTCTCCAACCCGTCTGGCCAGCGATTAGAGAGCAGGCCAAGGCCTCTGACTGCTCTGGCCAAGTATGGCTCTGGTAGTACAGATAGTGTCGTGCTCCTGCAATGTAGAATAAAGAGACCTGATGATGATGATTTTTTACAACACCCGAAAATAAATTTCAAATTGGCATATAGTGCAAGAAGCAATACGGGTCTAAACTGATTACAGTCGATATTTTAACACCACAATAACGGTTAGAAAATAACATCTCAAGCCGTCATAAGGACGCATCACGTTTACGTCCAGACGTCCGTCCGTCCGGTGCGTACAAGGCGATCGCCAAATAGAGCAGCTTTCCGTATGAAGCGCGGACGCCGCGAGAATACTAAACACACAATCGATACAGAAAGAAATCCCCAACAATGTTTTTGGGTGTCCAAGTCTCAGTGAAATGATAAGTCGCTTACGAATTGCTGTAAATGAACGCAGGTGATGGGAAAGCCTTTTTGTGTGTCTGTCTCGTTTTGTGACGAAAACTACGATATAAACGGTTTGAAATGCCATAAAAATTAGGATTATTTCACGAATAGCACATTTCTTGAAGTAATCCTTATTTTTAAGGGCTGGGATGAAGATCTGATCTGCTTTCTTCCATGCTGGTCTGGGAGATGAGAAAAAAAGAATGTGCTAGCTGCTTCTCCCAGATCGTAAGAGCCGATCGAGAGAATAGGCCAAAATTTGACTCATGTTAATAGGCGATGCGGTTACGACCCATCACTATTTTTATTCCTTTATCCACCTTCGTCCCCACATCAAGCTAAAAGTGGCCTTTGAATCTTCCATCCAGGTGTGAACCGCGACTTTGATTATGTCGAAAACCCATCGCCTAGACACCAAAAATATTAATACGTGCTTTTTCTGTAATATCATGACATGCATATTATATTTGAAGGAGAAAAATCGGAAGTGCCTTTGTACAACTTTTATTTTATTAATAAATAAAAAGCGCAACCCAGGCTCCGATACAGCATAGCTGAGGATGCAGCTATAGGCTTTTACGATGTATGGGGAATAAGAGAATCTGATGAGAACATTCATTTTTTCTTCGCAAACCAGCATTGAAAGAGAAATATTATTATGATTATATATTTTATTCGAGAAATTTGTTTAGCAACACTGTTATTTTGAATTAATATTAACAGCATTACAATACTCGAATTATTCTCCAAATTAAAACATGTGATGAAAAATTTCGAAATTATTTATCACATGTTGTAACTGTTATTTTGTTTCACCTAATTTGTTGATCACCATTGATGTTTAATTCGTTTACATCCAGCAATCACGGTTTACGAGCTTCTGGATCCTAACGGATTCCGACGAAACTAATTAACGAATGGCTACTGTGCCCTATGTCACAAAATACTGAGAGCATAGAGGTGAAATCCTTTTGATATCTATACATATACCTAATAAAACAGTTTAAAAAAATATACAGAAACATTCCATAAAAAGGATTTGAGGCAATGCTGAAATAGTGATAAAGTAACAATTTCTAACAAAAGTGTCTGTTTGTCTGTTTGTACACGATAATCTCTGGAAATACTGGACGGATTTGGAAGAAACTTTCCTTGTTATATATTAAGCCTATGCAACATATAGGGTATAATTGATTTTGGAAAATAGAACACCAATGCAGAACCATAATATTCCAGGTGAACTATAAGAAATATAAAAACGACACCTTAGAAAAAGTGGTTTAGCCTGATGAGCATTTTTCAGAGTCATAACGTCCACGCGAATGTCCTAGACCCAGGCCAATCTGAAAAAGATCATTTTCCACCTTTACCTGACTGGGGGTCAAACCCGGGACTGATCTGTCGACCCTCCGGTGTGACTGCCTGGCATGATGGTTGGTCACAGAGGTCGTCGAACTAATGATAGTGATGATTGTGCTACCTTTAGGTCTTGTGGCTCCAAGCAGATGGGGCCCATGGCAGGAAGACTTTGGCTCTTAGCATGATGGACGAGAATATGGAAAACCTATTCAAATATTTAGTACGAAATTACACTTCTATCTTTGAAATTAAATAAATATGCTCTTAATCTATCGCAGGTTGACTGGAAAAGATCCTTATATGAGATAAGTCCGCCACATTTAAATTTTATGTACTTTATTTTGTTTCATTGGTAAATCCATCATCCATCATCATGTATTTTTGTCTCCACTGCAGGAGCACGACCCTATCTGTACTACCAGAGCCATACTTGGCCAGAGCAGCCAGAGGACTTGGCCTTTACTCTCCTCTCTTGCCAGACGAAATGGAATGTCTCATTGATGTTTATAAGCTTTGTTTAGCTGGTATTTCCTAAGTTGACTTCACGTCATCGACGGGAGGACTTGGAGTGGCCCTATTCTACTGAAAACTACACGGCATAATCGGTACAGTAAAGTTATTACTAACAAGCTAGTGCTGCTACACCTACCGCAGCGGCTGCAGCCGCATCGCCACACTACATGCTTGTGCACCACATCTGTACTCTATTTAACTTATAGCCCACACTTTCTCTGGGTGGCGAGCAATTAGCACTTATCTCTGAACAGTAAATCAAGTTCGCCATTAATATGAACAATTAAAATAACGTGTCTTCGGGCAGTTCACACGCGCTCTGTTTGTGTTATTAAAATATTGATTGGGCATTTGATAGGACGGTAATCGTGGACAAGTATTTTAAAATGCTACCGGCAAGAGCCCAGCTCTAAATATGCGAGAATATTGAAGAGATCGGCTCTTGATTGACGTCAAGCAAGCGGCTGGTTGTAAAACGATAGATAAATCGTTTCAACGGTTTCTTTTTTATAATTTGCGCGAAAAGAGAAGCAGCTGATACATTCCAAGTCATCATAGGAATTCAATTAATCGGATATCCTTTGGAAGTTGACATTTTTTGCCTCTTGGCGAATAAAGATCTCTAAGGATGGTCTGCGTAGTTCATATAGCTAAATCATTTGAGCTATTTCTTTTCGATTTCTATACTCACCAATATTATAGAAATAATTAAATTAAAATAATAGTAAAAAAAATAAACCAGCATTTCTATACGAAAGTGTGCAGCCGCCCAGGCAATATGCTTAGATTTTTTTTTTGTTTTTTGACTGATATTTTATTATAATTATACTAAAGCCCGTGGTTCGATTTATCACAGGTATGTCCCTTCCACGTTGTATATTTATTTATAGTTTCAATATACGAATATCACTTCTTTCAATACTACACGAATATTCGAAACACCTATACATTTCCAAACGGAGTCCGGTAGCTAGATATAGTTGTGATTACTTACATCGTAGCGGCCCGGTACGTGACCGCACTGTCAAGTGAGTACAGTCAGCGAAGGAAAACTTATAGGCTGATTTAAAAAAAAATTACGATGGCGACCTCCGAGACGTGTAGTTTCCGGCAGATTAGAATAGGACTACTCCAAGTCTTCCCGTGGATGTCTAGAAGGCGACTTAGGAAATGCAAGCTAAAAAAAGCTTGAGACCTCTCTGCGCGATGAGAGTATAGGTCATGTCCTCTGGCTGCACTGGCCAAGTATGGCTTTGGTTGTACAGTGAGGGTCATGCTCCTGCAGTAGAGTACAAAAAGACCTGATGATAACGATGACCTCCGTGGCATAGTTTTTACCGTGCTAGTTCGCCACCGCGCCAGTGGTCCCGGGTTCGATCCCCGGTCAGGGTAAGTAAGGTAAAAAATAAAGTATCGTTGAGTTAGTATCCCTTATCACAAGTCTCGAACTTAATTTAGAGCTAGCTTAATCAATGTAATTTGTTCCTATATATATATTTATTTATAAACAAAAAATTTGAAATCATACGATACAATACCCAATACAACGTCATCAAAATATGCCAAATCAAATTTACATTATTGAGTAGCTTAAAAAACAGAGCCGAGCAGACTTTAGTCCCTCCTGGTGACTGTTTAAGAGTTGGCGCGTGGATCAGCTATTTCATCCTTTCATTTGATATGATTAGACGAGCCTGTTATTGCATATTAAAAGTCAGCCTCCTTAAATTGGTAGCATACTCATTACATGACTAATTAAAGAAGGCAGATTTTTTATGAATGTTCTTTTAAGTGTTCTTTCAACTTAACTTTACGATTATGTTAAAACTTTTTTGCGTTCCGATTTTCTGTAACCAAAGTTTCCATAGACTTAAGAATTGTAAGAAATAAGACATAAGTTTTTCTTAGCTGACTGTACCCAGTAGCGTTTGCTAACGCCCTGACGCCTCTGGTTATAGAATATAGTGTTATCCTCAACCTCGCAGTGTAAAAGGTGGCGTGATGTTTTCAAAGGCACGCCACGCCATCTTAGTCTTTAGATTTTACTAGGTTTTTTTTTTACACAATTACATTAGTTTTCCAAGTTTCCAAGTAGCAACTACGAGTGTATATAATGAATGTTTGTGTGTATAGCGATGTAAGTATGGTTTTATAGTTAAACTAGTTGTGTCCGTAGGCTTCGCTCCATGTGGAAATTTCGGGATGAAAACTATGTCCTTCCCTGGGTATCAAACTATATCCATCCATATCAAGTTTCATCTCAATAGGTTCAGTGGTTAAAGCGTGAAGTGGCGACAAACATACAAACAGATATAAAAACTCGCTTTCGCATATAAAATAATAGTAAGGATAAGGATATAGTTACGTACTTGCTTCTACCTTTTTAATGAGTAAATATCCTCTCAATCTATCGCAGGTTGACTGGAAGAGATCCCTACAAGGGATGAGTCCGCCTTTGAGGTGTTTATTTGCTCTTTAGTATGTTCTGTAGAAAATAAATATAAATATTCAGCGAGCCACGCACAAATGTTTTAACTATTGCCATAAATTATATGGTAGAGATGACAATTAACAAAAAAGAAAAAAATAAATAACAAATACGTGAACATTTCGAACATAAAATATAGTACAGCGTCGAGTTTTTTTATGTTATTCCAAAGAAATATTAATGAAAAGTTGTTTGATTTACAACGTCTGGATTTTTTGTCTTAGTGACATCTTTAATCGATACGCGTGTATTTATTTTAGAATCTATTAAATTAATTTATGTATTTTAAATGCGTTGAGACGAAATAAATGTTTTTTTATCGACGTCGTATATTTAGTATGTAAATGGTGAGTTACTCTACTGACCTATTTCTGTCGATGATGTGGAAAAATATTATTTTGTATAAAAAAATTATATGTAGTAATTGTGTGTAGTCTAGTAAGAAAAATTTAATTCATGATTTGATACTGAATAACGTATGTTTACCCAATTTTATATTATTGAATATTTTTAACAGATTATTGGAATAACAGTGCTGGTTATTTTTAACGTTTATGGTGTTTCTTTTTTTGTTTGTCACTTAATATAAAATTAAAATGAAAATATCTTTGCGAAACAGGGCTTATAAAGCTATACTAAAAATAATATATCCTGAAGCTTTGAAGACCTCTGCTGCCTAGCGGGCATCATGCCACGCTGTCACACCGGCGGTCCCTGCTTCGATTCCCGGTCAGGTCAAGATGGAAAATTATCTTTTCCAGATTGACCTGGGTCTTGGATTTTTATTTAAATGTATTTATTACAAAATATAGTGTCGTTGAGTTAGTATTCCATTACACAAATCTTGAACTTACTTTGGGGTAGCACAATCGGTGTGATTTGTTCGTATATATATTTTTAGGTACATGTTTAGCTTTGGTATACAAGTTTGGTTTCAATTTTTTACCTGGGTAAGTTTTGTTGTAGTCGATAAGTGTAATTATATGCTGACACTATCCTTAAAATAGTTCGACTATACTCTGTTTCACTTCGTAATTCGAAAACAAGTTGCCTCTAAAAATGAAATAAAAAATTGTACGTCAAAAAGCTGAACGTTCAGAGACGAGACAGAAAAGTGAGCAAAACGTCCGCTGATCCGCAGTGACATGCAGCTCGGGCAAAAAGCAAGCAATAACTCAAAACTGGGCGAATCCAGTGGTAACTTACACCGAAGTTTTTAGGCTCATCACTCGTCAACCAGTCGTCGGGCTCATGATGTGCTGCCTTCGACGGACGTCTGCCAACCTCCCGCTCAAACCTAAAACGACTTAACTCCAATTCCTGCACTCCAAATTTATCATTTACCGTCCTATATTTAAAGAGGATTTTTGTAAATTAACACAGAGGTATTGTCGTGTTTTCGGTTGCGTAGAAAGACGAGTGGTTGTGTTTTTTTGCCCTCCCGACCTGCGGATCGACGGAACTGACTGGCCCATTGTATGGTAATACTTGGCCGGATTTTGTTCGGCTCAATTATATTATGAAGCTTAACCACACGACGAAAGTCAAAAGTCACCCAGTCTTTGTTACGGGCGCGTGTCGCCCTGCGCGCGCGTCGCCCCCCCGCCCCGCGCCCCGCTACGCCCATCTGTGTACGACATACCTACCGTTTTGTGGGTTATTCTTATTTAATATATTAGTCTCCCATGCTGGTCTGGGAGAAACGAAAAAACTTAGAATGTGCCAGCTGCTTCTCTTTCCGCGCAGATCGTAAAAGCCGATCGATGGAATGGGCAAAAATGCGAATCATTTTAACAGGCGATGCGGCTAGCAACCCGTCACTGTATTGATTGCTTTTCCACCTTCTCGCCCACCATGACGCTAAAAGTGGCTTTTGAGTCTTGCGGCCCTAGGCTCTGCATAGAGCCGCAAGATCCAAAATGCTCTGTCTGCCCCATTAGTAGAAGATAGCTGGACGGTACTCACAGTCTTTAACACCAGATTCAGAATATTGGCGCTTGCCAAGACAAATCTGCTTCTGCTTTAAGTCTCTGTTAATCTTCTACTTAACTGTGCTAAACGCTGTCGTAATAAAAAGCAGTTTGTGCAACATGTGCTCTGTAATAGAGTATCCATAGTTATAGTTATGTATCCTTTTCTGTTTCAAAATAGTTTATTCATCTTGTACTGTTAATTTTTTTTTGTTCTCTGTAAGTTGTATATGTATGTTTATTATATTTATTTTAAATAAGTAGGTATGTTTATTATATTGACCTCCCCGCACTACCTAATTTCGCATCACTTTTTTTCTATATGTATAGCTAGGTTGCCTGGAAGAAATTACATAGCAATAAGGCCGCCTTTTGGGCATTTCCTTATTTTTAAGATAATTATATCCTGTATTTTATTATTTTGTGCAATAAAGAGTATTAAGGAAATTTATTAGAGGAAATTAAGGGAATCAATGCATTGATTAAATACATTTTTGGTTTTAGCATGGAACCAGCCATAAGATATCATTATTTTGACGACCTCCGTGGCGTAGTGGTCACCACGCTAGTCCGCCACCCAGAGGTCCCAGGTTCGATCCCCGGTCAGGGCAAGTTGAAAAATGGCCTTTTTCAAATTGTCCTGGGTCTTGGATGTTTATCTATATATGTATTTGTTATAAAATATAGAATAGTTGAGTTAGTATCCCATAACACAAGTTTCGAACTTACTTTGGGGCTAGCTCAATCATTGTAATTTGTCCTTATATATTTATTTTATTATTTATTATTCAATACCAGTTGACATATCTACGCAAAACTACTCATTCAAAACACATTAATTAAGATAAAGAAAACTAGAATATTTTTCTTTCCGTAATTTTATCAACAAATTAATAAGTCAATTGGTGAATAACCCTCTTTGGTGACACAGCGGTAAAACTTTTAAAGAAAGTATGTAGTAAACACGATGTGTTTTGAAACAATACTGCGGCCCCAAACGCCGAATCTACAAAGAAAATGCCACTGACACGACATGGTTTTCTTCGTGATTCATGTCAGGAATCCAAATTGACAAACATTGTACTAACTATAAGCAAACCTTGGATATTATAACAAAAATAAGTTTTATAACACTAATTTTTGAAGTGTGGTTTCCAGCAGAGTAGAATAGGACCACTCCAAGTCTTCCCGTGGATGTCGTTAAAGGTGAGTTTGGAAATACAAGCAAACAAAGCTTATACTTAAATATCGATGAGACCTCTCCAATCCATCTGACCAGTTAGGCGAGTGTTGGCGAAATCCTCTGGCTGCTCTGGCTAAGTATGGCTCTAGTAGCACAGAGAGGGTCGTGCTCCTGCAGTAGCGACTTAAAAGACCTAAAGATGAAGATCACTAATTTATTTCCCGAAAAACCATTTCTTTTACGTTACTATTACGTCAAATGAGATGAAAAATGTAAGAGGCGGTAAGAATCAAATCCTAATAGTTAGGTTGATGAAGAAAGAAAATGAGAATGGTTGGGCTATAAATCGAGAACATGAACCTTAAATAACGTAACGTATACCTTTATAGTAAGCAGCGGGTCATTCCCATCACGAGTATCATAAGATTACTCACTGGGAAGTCCTAGCATCATGTCGTAACTAAGATTACAGAAATAAATGACTATTTTATTTTATTTTTAAATAGTAACAAATTAACAATTAGGGATTGTCACATATATTATGCACTGTCACATTTTCAACCCCCGACAAAAAAAGGGGTGTTATAAGTTTGAAGCATTGTAGCTTTTAAACGAATGTGTCGATTTTGGTATTTTTTTTGTTATTTGAAAGCTTACTTGATCCAGATAGTTCTTAGTTATTTTTGATGGAAATCGGTACGGTTCACAAGTTATGGGGGGTAAAAACTTCAAAGTCTTTTTTTTACCTTGGCAAATAAACTTGTTATCATATATTATAAGTTTTTTTTTTAATTTGTAGCCAGTCTGTTACTCAGTATTTTTTTTTAAATGGAATCTACCACTTGCTCTATAACTCTTCCGGAGGTCGTCCAGTTAAAGGGGCAACATCAAGTGACCTCGGAGACGAGTCTGCTCGAAATCCGAAGACATCTTACGTCATACAAATTGTGCAATCGTTTGTATCGTCCGTAAGCAAATGGAGTGTTTTAATTTAAATATTTTAGCCGATTTGCGAAAAATGGCCGCCATACGGTGTGGCACGTGGACTGTGGTCACTTTCGATTTTATTATTTTAATTTTGTTAGTCTACTATTAGTTAGTCACTAAGTCTATCATTTGAATGATTAGTAAAATCATATGTCGGTTTATATAGAGTATTACCACTAGATGCTTTGGCAGTGTACTACGAGTAGCTACTTAATTTGTTTTAATTCTATTTTTATACAAATAGGTAATCAATTATATTACACATATGACCATGTTAAGTTGGTATCAAATTATTTTAAACGCAAACTGTCTTATTATAAAACGCAGACTAATTTTAGGACGTGGTTTAAACTATTCATAACTCACATAAAGTTGACAGTTACAAAAGTGAAGAAATTGGTTTAAACCATTCTCCGCCAAAACAAGAAGCCCATTCGTATATTCGTATAATAATAAAGTTAAACCGCGATATATAATAAGACTAAAACCATCTTATAATAAATACATGACTATCTTTGTTACTGGGTTTAAACTAAGGTGACATTAACAGATGAGTTAGTTTTAGTTCAAAAGTGAGTCCTGTTTTTATAATAAGACTGAAATAGTCTATGCAGTAATTTTATTCGTCTAAAACGCAACTCGGGTCTCGTTTAAAAAGTTTAAATAGCAGCTCGTCTAAGTTGCAAGTACCTGGGTGACCGAGCTTTGCTCGGTCGGTTACATCTCAAACATTTACTATTTTTTTTTAAACTTGTCTAAAAACAGTACAAAATAAAAAATTATATATAAATTTGAACATGAAAAAAAACAAAAGTAAGTCACCGAGTGGGATTCGAACCCGTAACACTCTTTCTAGCAGTCAGCATCCTTAACAACTGAGCTAAGCCGATTGCGGCCGGCGCGCCGAAATTAGCGACCATATTCTGCGTGGAAAGAAAAACGCATGAAAACTCGAAAACACGCGTTTTCCCAAACATAAAACTAATCTAGATCGATAGTTTACCCCCGAAAACCCCCATATACAAATTTTCAGCGAAATCGTTAGAGCCGTTTTCGAGATCACAGAAATTTATAAATAAATATATATATATACATACATACATACAAGAATTGCTCGTTTAAAGGTATAAGATTAGTCTCAAACGTTCGCTGTAGCTAAATATTTTAACTCACGTAGTGTAGCCGGAAAAGGCCGACTAGTTTCGATAGGTTTAGACGCTCATCCTCAAGGCGAGTGTTAGGAGGAGTGGCGGCCCGACAGTTTCGCCGTCCTAAATGCACTTAGCTATTTTTTATACACACTGTTTGTATGTTCGATCGTATTATATTTAAAACTTGAACTTCTCTGACAAACTTCAAACATGTTTATATATAAAAGCTAACATTTTGGAAGCGCAAGCAGGCGAGGGTCCAAACCCCAGTGGTGTAGCAATCGGCTAAGCGCTCAAAGCTGACCGCGGTCATAAGCTTCGATATTTATCGCCCGGACCTGCTCGACGTAAAAAGGTTAGCTCTCGTGATTGAAAAACGAAATTCCGTTATATTCCGTTTTGATATCAACGATTTGACCCTCATTTGACATCTAAACATTGACATGTTCTTTTTTAAAATTTTAATTAAAATTAAAAAAAAAAATGTGGCTTGTCTTAAGAAAAAATGTTGCCAACTTTTACTATGTACTCTTGGTTTTATGTCTTTTTGTATCTAGCTATTTACCTACTACTTTAATATGAATTATAATTGAATGGTTTTCTGGTTACAAAATGACTAGATAGGCCTATTTTAAACAATAACGCAGTTGGTAGGTGCAAATTGGAAACATAAATATGATTACATGACCAATTATCATATGTTTTAAATTAAAAATTTTTTTTTATTATATATGTATTGACCATAATAGTACAAAACGTTGACTAATGCTAATGCATTATCTACCAGTCAGATTTACGAAAAACAGAAATAAATAGAACAGAGATATTTAATTATTTATCTTCATCACAAGACCTTTAAGAGGGTAAGGTTTTTCGCTAATATCAAGCAACTCGTTATTATTGTTTTAATGCAAGTTTTATCGCAATACAACTTAAATGAACTAAATATACGTACTTATTTTATTTTTATTTATTTTTAGGCAACAAACAACTTTGGAGATAGTTAGTAAAATAAGTGTTGTAAGAGAAATTTTTGTTTGAAATCATTTTTCAAAACTAAAAACCGACTTCACCCCCCATATAAAATTTTTATGGGACAAACTGACAAGTATGCCCTTTCCAACAAAAAATAATTTTCTAAATCAAAAAGAATAGCACTGTTGGGAACCCACTATGTTCGAAAAACGAAATTCCCACACAAAACGCCTCTTTATAAACCATTCCGATCGAATTGGTATCATTGAAAAGTCTAGCGTCTCGAATCAGATTAGACCAGTTATTTGGCTACTGTTGCTGTTGATTCTAAGTTATTGACATCTGATCGACCTTAACTTGGCCATTTATTACCATAGACTAATGTCGGGCGTGTAGTTAGAGTTGAAAATAAAGTTTCAAGTAGAAATGGTACAAGAGTCAGAATAATATTCCGCCACTTATACACTTTAACGTGATAGGCAAATATAATACAATATAATACCCTTTATTGCACAAAATAAATTAATACAGCATATAATTGTCTTGAAAACTTGGAAATGTGCAAAAGGAGGCCTTATCGCTAAGCAATTTCTTCCAGGCAATTAATATAGAGAAAAAAGTAATGGGAAATTAGGTAGTGTGCAGATGTATTCTTTTCATATAAGTTGGTGACAATAAACACATCTCAGTTTTCGGTTTTTTTCTGTATTTTATAGTAATTAAGTTATTATTAAGTGATTTTCACAGTAAATATATGAACTTAAAAGAAAATATAGCGTATCTTTAATTTTGACCATGAACTTTAAAAATGTCTACATAATGTCTATTTTAAACTAATTAGAGCAGATCGAACTTCTTGAGTGTAAGTATATGTGATGTAAGTAACTCAGATATTGTATAAATTTCCTTAAAAAACAATTTTGAATTTTTAATACATTTTATTTTGACACCAAAAAGTGACAGGTCTCTATCTATTCTAGGTCTATGGCTGGTCACCACGATTTTGGATTTTCAAATCGATATTGAGCAATCGAATTAGAATGGGATTTGCGTAAACACCGATCACAGCGCTGCCTACACTCGTAAGGCGTTGGAAACGTTATTTGTAGCCAGCGGATCTAATCGCTTATTTATGACTTGGGCACAGAATTAATAATAGTATTACATACAGAACGGAAACTCGCGCCGTCCCCCGCAATCTGGTGTCCCCGCAACCCTTCCCCCGTTATTGTGAGTTGTAAGTGGCAGTAAAACAGGGTTATTGGTAGTCGCACGTTGGCATTACGCGAGTCACTTAGGATTATTGAATTATAATGGTGAGAAACTGCGCACATTATCATTGTTTATCCACGGAAAACAATAAATAACCAAAATTTTATAGACTTCCGAGTGATGAAAACAGGTAAGCAAAGCAACAAATTCTGTGGTTGACGACCCTGATTGTTCAACTCACACATTTGACGTGTACACGGACGGATTGTTTCGTTTGTAGTAGTACTAGGTATATATGCTGCTCCGTTTGTATGAAGTGCCATACCTGTGACTTGGGTTTGTCTTATCTATGGTACAACTATATTGAAGTCAAATTGTATTCGACCATCATTGATAACAATAGATCAACTATTTTGAAGTGAGTTTAGATTCATCCATCCAGTTTCCTTAAATAGCTTTTTCCTCTCTTATTACGTCAAGACTTATAAATTGGTATTTAGTCATATTTTTGTTCCCACGTTTTGTTTTGGAATGTTTTCGTCTATCTTCTGTCACCTTTATTTACATTTAAAAGAGACAAAAATAAAGCTTTTAATGTAATTTTTTTTACTTTCCTGCTAATTTCTAATTGTACAAATTTCCTAACAATTTTATAATATCTTTACTCTCAAACTACACAACCAATTTTGTTAAATTGTTTATAGGACTATCTGAAAAGTATTCCTTTTCAAACAAAAAAACCCAAATCGGTCTAGGCATCTTTGAATAATCGGTGAATTAATAATCTATTTTTGGAAGTCCGCTAAAAAGATTCACCACACGTAATAGAAAATCTATTAAATATCTAATCATCAATTGATGCCTATCTCCGTTATTTACATTAAACATCTCAATTGTTCCCAATATCCTAATACGTATCGATGAATAATTCAACAATTACCGAGCAAGCATTAAGACATCGAAGTCATTTATAAAATCAAAAAGAATTTATTAATTTGATACCTTATTAACATAGTCATAAAACAGTCCTAGATCTGACCATAGTTTAACAGGTATTTACATGTATAATGTGTTTCTAATTGCTTAATGTCCAATGGTAGATTTAATTGCTATTAATTTACGAATAGGCTTAACTAATTAAGGTAGAAGGCTTTATTGTTTACATATGATTGGTTGGCTTGGCAACAAATATTTTTAAGTACTCTTAAAAGGATATGGTCGACGAGTTAGGAAAAATAGAAAAAAGCTTGATTTAAAATAAAGTTAAAGTAACGGTAGGAAATGGAAAAGTTAGGAAAGTGGACACAGTCAACCGAAAGAAATTTAAGGTTGTGAACTAATTATTTTTAAAGTATTATTTCAAAACAATAGATATAGGACGAAATAAAAAAGTTAAATTTGTATAGATTAAAAATTAAGTGTTTTTTTTATATAGAGCCGAAACTACAATTGGTAGACTTAATACACGTAAAAGTATCTTCAAGGTTTTCAAAGGCCGAAATTGGCACTAAACTTCATTTAACGACTACTTTTAACTAGGCTGATCACCTGATTGTCTAATAATTGTAAGATGATCCGTGCTTCGGAGAGCACGTTAAGCCGTCGGTCCAGTCACTGTCTTTGACATTGGTCGTTACCTAAAACCATGTCAGAGGCCTTTAGCCCTTCAGCCACCGAGCGGCAGCCGGCTGCCGCTAAACAATAGAAAATCTATTGTGTCTGCGATTCCGGTAGTTGAAGGATTAAGGCGGTTTAAAAACTTTGACACCAGTGTTAGTCACTAACACACACGATAAGAAGAAGAGACCGACTGCTAAAAAGGAGGAGTTATTAATTTTTTTCTATAAGTATGTTCATCGATTATTCCAAGATTCTTAGACCTATTTTAAAAATTGTTTTGGTTTAAAAGAGCATACTTGTCATGTGTTTAAATTAAATTTTTATCAAAATCTATTGTGTATTTTGAGGTTTAGTCTTTAGTTTCAAGAAATTATATCTTAGCATGAACATTCCAAACAATAAAACTCCTATAAAAACAATAAAGTCGTGTTTTATGTATGTACTTGGTTTAAACAGTTAATGTAACGTCGTAATATACCCGAAGATTAATATTTAGGAATCAGATGGCCAATTAATGTGGACTGGCCTGTAATACGGCATCACGCTGCGATGGCGCGAGGAGCTACCATAGACCAACTTTACCATAGATAACGACTACGTACCTTACACTGACCTCTATATATACAAGTACGCTGGACCTATGATTAGCCGGGCCATAGTGAGGCGATTTGATTTTCGCCATTTGGCGCTGATTGTAGGCATTCGTAGCAGTGGGTGGGAACGGAACTAATATGACAGATGGGACGATGACATCGATAAAAGTCATTTCCGAATTAGTTATGTCAGATTTAGTTCTCTTTCCACGCATTGGGGGCGCTTCAAATAGGCACAATAAAGAGCTGTCATTTTTAAGGGTATCATAGGTCCAGCGTACTTGTATATATGGAGGTCAGTGGTACCTTATAAAAAAAGTTATAAATTATCAAAAATAAATTAAAACAGTATGTACATTATGTACCAGACTGCTGTGTCCGAATATGATCATTAAAATCAATGCACAAAGAAATTAAATATGCACCTCAGATAAGTTTATAGTAGGTTTTTTGTAATAATAATGTAATAAATACATTAAATAAAAAATGACGACGATTTTGATTCCATAAATTTCTCTTACTCTTACTCTAGCGCAATTCTGCGCCAGCTTTTACTTTTCACTTCTATTCATCTTTGGCATTTTTTACTAGCCATTCATGTCCCACTGCTGGGCAAAGGCTTTCCCTCTTTCCTTCCATAACTCTCTGACCCTGATCTTAATTTTCCAATCCTGTTCGAATGCTTTCAAGTCGTCTGCTCATCTATCTTTGGCATTTATTAATGTAAATCTTTAGGCACGTGTATTATCCCTGGCGACATCAAGCTAGGTTTTTTTTTGTATAAACTCACTTTATGGTCTATTTTATTATTGGCCTCTGAGTGGGACCATGGTCAGATTTATGACCACGGTCTTCCACGCCGAATTAGCCGCACTATTGGGCAAACCAGGATCAATCTATAACTCTTCTGCCCTATGGTCCAGAGGTCACAAGAAACATCTTTGGAATTTTTCAAAATAGTTCATTGATTCTTATGATGATATCAAAAGTATGATAACATTTTTAAACTCCCCAAAAAGTTTTCTAGATATTAAAACTTGCATAGATACATATTTTACTTCGTCATCAAACCATCTTCAGTAATAAATAAATAGTACCTGGGCGACCGAGCTTTGCTCGGTTACATCTCAAACAAAGAAAGAAAGAAAGAAAGAAAAAAATAAAACAATTTATCAAACATTAACTATTTTTTTAAACTTGTCTAAAAACAATGCAAAATAAAAAATAAAAATATAAACTTAAACATAAAAACAAAAGTAAGTCACCGAGTGGAATTCGAACCCGTAACACTCTCTGTAGCGGTCGGTATCCTTAACCGCTGAGCTAAAAGCAAGGCGGTCGCCGCGACGAAATTAGCGACCATATTCTGCGTGAAAATGAAAACTCGAAAACACGCGTTTTCCCTAACATAAAACTAATCTAGATCGACTGTTTACCCCTGAAAACCCCCATATACAAATTTTCAGCGAAATCGTTAGAGCAGTTTTCGAGATCACAGAAATTTATAAATATATATATATATATATATATATACAAGAATTGCTCGTTTAAAGGTATAAGATATACGGATAAATCACACAGATTGAGTTAGCCCCAAAGTAAGTTCGAGACTTATGTTATGGGATAGTAACTCAACGCTACTATATTTTATAACAAATACATATATAAATAAACATCCGAAACCCAAGTCAATCTGAAAAATATTGTTTTCCATCATGACTTGAAAGGGGATCAAATCCGGGACCTCCGAAGTGGCCGCCTGGCATCGTGACCACTAGGCCACGGAGGTCGACTAACTGTCAATACATTCATACATACATACTATCACGTCTTTATCCCTAATGGGGCAGACAGAGCATTTTGGGTCTTGCGGTTCTATGCAGAGCCCAGGGCCGCAAGACCCAAAAGCCACTTTTAGCGTCATAGTGGGCGAGTAGATGGAAAAGCAATCAATACAGTGATGGGTTGCTAGCCGCATCGCCTGTTAACATGATTTGCATTTTTGCCCATTCCCTCGATCGGCTTTTACGATCTGCGTGGGAAGAGAAGCAGCTGGTACATTCTAAGTTTTTTTATTTCTCTGTCAATATAACTCACAAATTATTATGTAGCTATCATGTTTAATAAAAACAAAACCATTGAATACAACTATACATACATAGATACTAACGTTAGCTTCTACATGTAGACTGAAACTTCGCTCACGTCGCTTACTTGTTCAATAATCTTAATATTCCAGAAGTATATATTAACATAATAATATATTACATTTGTTAATTTATGGAACTGCGACTACTATTTGCAACATTGTACGATTAATTTCGGATATTAATTTTCTGTTGAACAGCTATCTCATAACTTACAGCTCATTACGAAACTACCTCTATTAATGCTCGTATATCCATACATCCAAGTTTCAACATGGTTTGTACATCCATATATAAAACACTAGAGGCAGCGCGCGGCTTCGCCCGCGTTTACCACGCGAGTGAAGTCGCGGGCGTGATGCAAAATAGCCTATAGCCTTCCTTGATAAACGACCTATCTAATACCGAAATAATTTTTCAAATCGGACCAGTCGTTCCTGAGATTAGCGCGTTCAAACAAACAAACAAACTCTTCAGCTTTATATATAAGTATGGATCATAGCAAATTTGATCGAACAGTATCCAATAAATGCGGTAAAATTTTAACTATCACATATCAACCCCAAAGTCAAAAGTCAAAAATATTTTTTTATTTGGATATATTTGTATCACTTTGTAAATCAGTGTATCATTTGATAACTGATCTGGCTCATGTTTAAACTTTATAATGATTTTGCTTTCATCTGCAATTTCATAAAACAGCTCAATTGCTTTAATTTTCGCTTGCTTACCAAATCTGATGTTCAAATCACAGTTGTGTAAATCATCATAATTATCACATCAGCCTCCGTGGTGTAGTGGTGAGAGCGTTCGGCAAATACCCGGAGATCGCGGGTTCGATTCCCGGCGAGGGCAACGACTTTGTGTTGTTGTCCTAGTTTGGTTAGGACATTGTAGGTTGATCACTTAATTGTCTGATAAGTAAGATGATCCGTGCTTCGGAGGGCACGTTAAGCCGTCGGTCCCGGTCACTGTCTTTGACATTGGTCGTTACCTAAAACTATGTCAGAGGCCTTTAAGGCGGTTTAAAAACTCTGACACTAGTGTTAGTCACTAACACACACGATAAGAAGTATCAGCCACAGAAAGTCCACTACTGGACAAAGGCCTGCCCCAAGGATTTTTAAAACATAGTTGCGTAAAGCTGAGTGGTATTATATATCTCATACTAGTATGATTTAGACTATTGAAGTCGTAATCTAAATACAAATGTGGTCAAGCCTGGTCATACACGTGTCATTTTGGTCCATAAATACTCTTGCAGGTGACGCAGTCTGTTGACCTGCTAATCCAGTGTAAGCTAAGCTATGTTTTTTGTTTCGACGATAAAGATTGCCATGTAAAGATTTATCAGTTTTTACAGTTCAACTTAGTTGATAACAAGTTTGGAAGTAGGTACATCTTATGACAACCGATAGTTAAGTAGGAGTATAATTTTTTAAGAACATAATTGCGCGAGGTAAGTTTGGCGAAATGGTGGAGAACAGGATTTTATATGGATATTTTCGCATATAAAAATAAAAAATCTCTTTTTATTTTTGAATCATGCTAATTATATATATATTCTAGCTTTTTAATATTTTACTTTGAAGTTAGGCATCCTACGGCACCTAAGACAAACTCTACGGACAAACTGCCGCTTGTTCATATGGAAGCTATGTAATTAAAGCTTGCAATAGATGGTAGGTAGCCTGGTGTCCTACGGCATGAGGTATTGTAAAAGCCCATGTTTGAGACAAACTCTGTGTAGAAACTGCCGCTTGTTTATGTGGAAGCTATAAGTTCATATGGAAGCTATATAATTATAGTTTGCAATGAATGGAAGCCTGACGTCCTACGGCGTGTGGTGTTATAAAAGCCCATGTTTGAAACAAACTCTGTGTACAAACTGCCGCTTGTTCATGTGGAAGCTATAAGTTCATATGAAAGCTATATAATTATAGCTTGCAATGAATGGAAGCCTGACGTGCTACGGCGTGTGGTGTTATAAAAGCCCATGTTTGAGACAAACTCTATGTACAAACTGCCGCTTGTTTATGTTGAAGCTATAAGTTCATATAGAAGCTATATAATTATAGCTTGCGGTGGATTCTAGCCTGGCGTCCTATGGCGTGTGGTGTTATAAAAGCCCATGTTTGAGACAAATTCTGTGGACAAAGTGCCGCTTGTTCATATGGAAGCTATAAGTTCATATGGAAGCTATACATTTATAGCTTGCAGTGGATGATAGCCTGGCGTCCTACGGCGTGTGGTGTTATAAAAGCCCATGTTTGAGACAAACTCTGTGTACAAACTGTCGCTTGTTCATGTAGAAGGTATAAGTTCATATAGAAGCTATATAATTATAGCTTGCGGTGGATTCTAGCCTGGCGTCCTATGGCGTGTGGTGTTATAAAAGCCCATGTTTGAGACAAATTCTGTGGACAAAGTGCCGCTTGTTCATATGGAAGCTATAAGTTCATATGGAAGCTATACATTTATAGCTTGCAGTGGATGATAGCCTGGCGTCCTACGGCGTGTGGTGTTATAAAAGCCCATGTTTGAGACAAACTCTGTGGACAAACTGCCGCTTGTTCCGCCCACGCCTGGGGTGACACTCACTGTGTGAACTTACGGGTTTTATTGTTTTTGTGCCCGTTATCGGCCTTTACGGAGTTATTTATGCTTCCAAAAGACAACGTTTTGTTGGATAGAGATTTGTGAATGGATTTAAATGTTATATTATGTAGATTTATCTTGTTAAATAATACCGTTTTAAAGAAAGAAAAAAAATACAAGTACCAACAATAGCGAAGACCAAAATACAACTACGCAGAATGCAGAGTTCTACGAATATTACTATATTTATGTCTGTGTATATAAAATTATAGTGTTATACTCCGATGATTATTAACATATTAGCAAGCACTTTACGTGAGTTTATTCCATGTGTTTATTATGTAACCAAATTTAAAAAAAAACCGCTGTCCTTTCTTCATGTAGAGAGAGATGAGGAAAGGATATACCTGTAGTATAATGTCTGGAATACAAAGCTAATATTTGCAATACTATGCAAATACGTATTAATTCATAAAAATAAAATAAAAATAAGGAAAAGTATGTTAAAAACCCTTATCCGATCCCTTAAGTACGCAAAAATAATCTGCAGCTCCATACAAAATTAATACTAACCGTTTCAAAATGTATGAAGCTGCAGATTTTTTTGCGATTTCAGGGATAGGAGAAACCGATAAATAGAACCTACATAAGCTACC
Source organism: Acrobasis consociella (assembly GCA_963555685.1). Taxonomy (NCBI): domain Eukaryota; kingdom Metazoa; phylum Arthropoda; class Insecta; order Lepidoptera; family Pyralidae; genus Acrobasis; species Acrobasis consociella. The sequence goes on along the minus strand of OY743111.1, from coordinate 1,139,814 downwards.
CAACATTACCTTAACAGATCAGAGAAGTTTCTTTTAACATACTGTATGTGATGATTTGTATTATATCATCATCATCATCATCATCATCATTTCAGCCGCATAACGTCCACTGCTGTACATAGGCCTCTCACGAAGATTTTCAAAATGACCGATCAAGAGCGGCCTGCATCCAGCGCTTTCCAGCGACCCTGGTCAGCGGTCATCTGACCACCTTGTAGGTGGGTGCCCTACGCTTCGCTTGCCAGTACGCGGTCGCCATTCAAGAACCTTTTTGCCCCATCGGCCATCGGTTCGTCGAGCTATGTGTCCCGCCCACTGCCACTTCAACGAGCTAATCCGCTGGGCTATGTCAGTGACTTTTGTTCTCCTACGGATTTCCTCATTTCTGATTCGATCACGTAGGGAAACACCGAGCATAGCCCTCTCCATAGCGCGTTGAGCGACCTTGAGCCTTCGGGATCACGTTTCAGAGCCATAAGTCATCACTGGTAACACACATTGGTTGTAGACCTTAGTCTTGAGGCACAGAGGTATTTTGGACGAGAAGACATTGCGTAGCTTTCCGAACGCTGCCCAGCCGAGTCGGATTCGTCGAAAGACCTTTTTCTCGGAGCTGGAACTGTATTATTTGTATTATTTATTTATTTTTAAAATATAAGAAATGGCTATATTTTTTTTGTGATTTTTTACGATCGTCTGCGCATTTAAACGAATATTCTATAAAATTTTCGCAACACTACAAAATGTTAGTTTTATACATAACAGACTAATAAACATGTCACTTTTAACTATATTCGTGTGACATTTTGGAGACTATTTTGTAGTCAAGGCTGATGCGAAATTCGATATTTACGACACAATTTATAAACCGTTTTGAGACAAACTGTATTTTAGTGGAGTTTCATGTTACGTTTCATTAATTTGAATACTTTGATAACATATTTTTTTAAGTATAAAATGAAACATGATTTGACATATTTCTAAATCATCATCATCATAAGTCTTTTTAGTCTCCACTGCAGAAGCACGACCCTCTCTGTACTACTAGAGTCATACTTGGTCAGAGCAGCCAGAGGATTTGATCTACTCTCTCCACGTTGTCCAGACGGGTAAAAGAGGTCTCATTGATGTTCATAAGCTTTGTTTAGCTTGTATTTCCTACGTCGCCTTCTACAACATCCTCGTGAGCACTTGGAATTGTCCTGTTCTACTCTGCCGGAAACATCACGGCGATATTGATAAGTATTTTGACCTAACTAATTTTTACACGTTAACAAGAGCAAGCTAAACCATATTAGAGAACCTCGGTATCCCGGCGGGAGTAGGTACGGTACGCTTTCGCAAGTTAAGCGACACCGGGCGTGGTCAGCAGTTGGATGTGTGACCACAAGTGGCATTAAAATTGTTCAAGCTCCTCTTTGCTTCGGAAAGCAAGTTGTCTATTGGGCCTGGCTGCCATTGCTGTATGATAATCGTCAAACAATGGCTTGTGCTTGAAAAATCTGACATAAGTGTTAGCTCCATACACACACACACATATAACAAACAAACATTTAGTCCTGGCATGCTGGAAAACAAAACAACAGCTGCTTCTCTTCCAGCTCAAAACGTAAAAACTTACATTGATAATGTAATGCAAAAAGTACTTATTGACGTTTAAATCTGCCTGTAAAGGTCTAGTTACTGAATTAACATTTGAATTTATTGTTACTATTAGTCCGTTATGCTTTGGGTTCGTGGACTATGAAAAAGCCTTCGATTCGATCGAAACATGGGCCGTGCTTCAGTCTCTCCAGGGATGCCGTATTGACTATCGGTATATCGAAGTGTTGAAGTGCTTATACAGTAACGCCACTGTGTCAGTCCGAGTACAGGAGCAGAGGGCAATTCCACTGCATAGAGGTGTAAGACAGGGGGACTTTATATCTCCGAAACTGTTTACCGTTGCACTGGAAGATGCTTTCAAGCTTCTAGAATGGGAAGGATATAGCATCAACATCAATGGCGAGTATATCACTCGACTTCGATTTGCGGACGATATCGTTGTCATGGCGGAATCGATGGAATGCTCGCAGACCTAAACCGAGTTTCCCAACAGGTGGGCCTTAAAATGAACATGGACAAAACGAAAGTAAAATCGAATGTCCTTGTGGCGCCCTTACCTGTTTGTGTTGGGAGCTCCACCCTAGTAGTTGTAGACCATGCAGTATATCTACCTGGGTTAATTGATCCAGGCAGGAAGTTCCAGCTTCAAGGAAGAGGTCTTTAGACGAATCCGATTCGGCTGGGCAACGTTCGGGAAGCTACGCAGTGTCTTCTCGTCAAAAATACCTCAGTGTCTTAAGACTAAAGTTTACAACCAATGTGTGTTACCAGTGATTACTTATGGCTCAGAAACATGGTTCCTTACTATGGATCTCATAAGATGGCTCAAGGTCATACAACGCGCTATGGAAAGGGCTATGCTTGGTGTTTCTCTACGTGATCGAATCAGAAATGAAATGCGTAGAAGAACTAAATTCACTGACATAGCCCAGTGGAGTAGCTCGTTGAAATGGCAGTGGGCGGGACACATAGAGCGACGAACCGATGGCCGATGTCCAGCAGTGGACGTTATGCAGCTGAAATGATTTGAATTTTGAATTTTGAAGAGAGTGCTATGATTATTTTCAATGAACATCCATATATACATATATTTCTCAATGAGCAGTTCAATGCACTATGTATATTTGTCCAGCTCCGTGGTAGTTAGCACGTGCTTGACTTGTGGACGCGCACGCGCAAATATTGGCAGGCGCAAGGTCAGCTCAAGCTAGAGGCGCCGGGTATTTTGCTATTAGTTGGTATACTTAGCTATGCAGTAAAAAATATATCGAAAAAAAACTTTAAAAAAACCTTTGATTCGAAAATATTGTAATATTGCGCGAGATGAAGGCCGCTTTCGATCGGTCGTTTTGGAAATCCCTGGGGAAGGCATATGTCCAGCAGTGGAGTTCCTGTGTCTGATGTGATGATGATGATTCGGAAATACTTGAATTTTTCGAGGTCCAATGCTACCAACATTTGAAATAAATTATTTAAAAGGAAACGGAGATACTTTTTAAATTTTTGTTTTGAATAACCCTTTAAACTATTTTATAAACGACTGTTTACAGTTTAAAGTGAGAACGTGAAGCTTTTCTTCGCAAATTAGCCAAAAGTGGCCGTTTTTCGCAAATGTGCGAAAAAGCTCATATTTTTGAAAGACATAACACGATGGGTTAGTCAAGAAAATAAAATAACTCCCACTTTACATTAATGGGAGCTACGCCCATAAAAAAAATCATACATATATTATCACGTCTTCATCCCTAATGGGGCAGACAGAGCATTTTTAAGTCTTGCGGCTCTAAACAGATAGAGCCCAGGGCTGCAAGACTCAAAGGCCACTTTTAGCTTGATGTGGCCTAGAAGGTGGATGAAGGTATCAAAATAGTGATGGGTTGATAGCCGCATCGCCTATTAACATGATTCGATTATTTGCCCATTCCCTCGATCGCCTCTTACGATCTGCCCGGGAAGAGAAGCAGCTGGTACATTCTAAGTTTTTTTTTCTCCCAGACCAGCATGATTTTATTTTATCACTTTGTCGACATGATTAATATTCATACCTATGCCAAATTACAGCTTTCTAATACTTATAATCTCTGAGCAGAACAACGGACAGACAGACAGACAGACAGACATGGCTATTAGAATTCCTTGTTAACTACGGATCCCTTAAAATATTTATTCCATTTATTCTAAATTCATAGAATATGAAATAAAAACAATCAAATCTTACATGTGTACGGAACCTCAGTAATTTAGAAATGCTCATCTGCGAGTAGTTTCTCTAGTAGACCTCTTTTACAGGGGACCTTCGAAAGGTCATCTGCGGTTAATCGACAGCTGTTTGCACTTACAAGTACATAAGTAGCAGATGTTTTTTTTGTGAGTCCAAAAGAGGTAATGTGAGATTTCACTTCAGCTAAAATCATAACCCTTCCTTCTTGACTTTGCCGTAGTCGGGTAAAAAAAGAAACGTTTTCTAATATTTTCAAACGTATATTACGCTGCGTAATTCGGCGTAGTCTCGCAGCTACGATATAAATATCTTTTATCGCGGCGTGTCGCGCGGTGTCACGTGGTTATTACGAGACCTTTATCAGGTTTCATGAGTTAATCTGTGCACTGTCTCCCTTGTTAAGACTAGTGTGGATTCTCTTTTATCTCAGCGTATTCTCAGTTGCATTAAGTAAATAAATAAATAAATATATAGGGACAAATTACACTGATCGAGCTAGCCCCAAAGTAAGTTCGAGACTTGTGTTATGGGATACTAACTCAACGATACTATATTTTAAAAAAAATACATATATAGATACACATCCAAGACCCAGGAAAATTTGAAAAAGGCCATTTTCCAACTTGCCCTGACCGGGGATCGAACCCGGGACCTCTAGGTGGCGGACTAGCATGTTGACCACTACGCCACGGAGGTCGTCAATGAGTAAGTAAATAAATTTTTTTTTTTTGGCGGCTTGCAACCCAGGAGCATAAATGTCAAAATTATTGCTCCGTATTTAATATTGTAAATTTAAATATCTAAATAGCTAAATCCAATAAATAATATTACTTGTTTGTAAAATATACTAGGTTTTATCGTAATTGATAATTTGTTTGTGCAATTTCAGTGTATTTTGTGAAATAGTAGTGCTCTTAGCTGACGTTCAGTGGGTATAATTGTTACCGGCTTTTTACAACTTTTACAAGGTAAGAACGGTACAATAACTAATCCTTTTTACATATCTCAATAAACACCACGTCCTTTGTGCACTGTTTTTCATAATTTTGGAAAGTTTACTCATATAAAGCACATACAAATTGACACTTGTTTTTGTAACAGTAGGTAGGTTATGTTTTTGTTTTTTCTTAGTAAGTGATCGGTTTTGTTAGCTATTCTAGCGTTTATTATCTTCCTTACACATTTTGTTAGTCCCTATATTGTAAAAATGTCCACCACAACCCGTGCAACGACAGCCAGGCAATTGGAAATTCAGCTGAAGGATGTCTTACTCCAGCTCAAGGCAGAAAAGGAAGACAATGAGAAACTATTATTGGAAAGGGAAGATAATGAACGTGAATACGAATTAATGTGTACGAAAAATATTAGACTCGAACAAAAGCTTTCTGAGAGTCTCCAATTATGTGATGAGTTAAGCGAGCAACTTAACCGATTGCATTTAGAAGTAGATTCTTTCCGCCAATGCTGTGATACGTATGAGCAAACGCTCAGACGTACCTCCGAGTTAGAAAAAGAGCTGGGAGAGGCATATAGACTCATAAGTAGTTACGAGCAAGATGCCCAGTCGCGTCAGTCAGAGGAGGTGTCCAGCCTCTTTGACGAGCTCATTGATAGTGTCCCTGTGCCTCCCTCAACAAATTCCTCAGTAATTGATCTCACTAGTGAGACATCCTGCAGTAATAATTACTTAGATAATTCAAATGCCATGAATAGTCACAACAAAGTTAAAAAACATTTAAAAATTTGTAAAAAAATCAAGAAAACCAATAATAAATTAAAGATAAATCTCAGGAAATCATGTTTATTAAAATCCAGTTCATTAAATTGTAAATTATCAACAGAGCTAGACTTATGTAATGAAAAATTGGCGGAAAATCAAGAGTTGTATGAGGTCAACAGGATTAGACTTGAGTCTCATATTATTAAATTGCAGGAGGACTACTCCTCATTATTTTTTAAGTATAATAATCAACAAAAACAAAATACTGAGCACATGCTGACTGTGGAGAAATTGATTAGCGACAGCAGGTACAATCAAGAAACCCTTGATTTATTAGCTAAGCAATGTACTTGCGGGCAGCTCAACCAGCCCACCATCAGTGTCCCCACACCAGAGCTCTCTCCTTGTGACAGTAATTTGTGCAATAATGTGTCTGATTGCGTTGACCTCATGGAACCTCCATGTAACACAATAGTTTTTTCTGATAGTATGGGTCGCAATATGGGTTGCATGCTTAACACACTTCTTGATGACAATTGTGTTAATTACTGCTTCCCGAATGCAACCTATACCCAAATTTTAGATAAAATTAAATTAACCAAACTTAATAGTAAATCTACTGTTGTATTACTGATAAGCAATAGTAATAGAATAGGAAAAAAAGAAATAATCAGCTGTATGGATTATTTAACTAAACTAGAAGTAGGCAAAATAATTTTATGTGCATTTCCATATATACGTTGCCAGTCTCCAACAAATAATAGAAACATTCACTATCTCAATACTTTGATACATAATATAACATGTCGTTATAGTGATAAATTAGTGTTTTGACACCAATAATTTCATAGGTGAATGTGATCTGACAAAAGATAATATTTATCTTTCAAAATATTCTAGACGTAAGATTGCTACGTTAGTAGCAAATAATATTAATTTTTGGACGAGTTTACATTGTAAACGAAAACCTAGTTTTAAGACGCCTACCGGTTTACCAGGAATATGTGATGGTAAATCTGTAGACTTGACGGCAGTTTTAAACTGAACATTAAGACAACGGAAAGGCCTCATGAACTAAGAATAGTACATCAAAATTTAGAAGGTTTTTCCGGCAAAGAATTATTAGTTGAATTATTTCTTGAAGAATTGGATGTTGACATTTTATGTTTGACTGAACATTGGCTGTATGAGAGTCAGATGATGTTCAGCCTAAACAACTATAATATTGTTAGCTGCTTTAACAGGAAGTCTGCTCAGCGAGGGGGTTCCATAATTTTTGTAAAAGATTCTTTCCGTAGCAAGGAGCGGACGGATATTGTCAGACTTTCTGTTGAGCGCGTTTGTGAGGTGACCTGTGCCGAGCTAGATGATCATATAATTATTTGTGTATACAGTCCTCCTAATAGTGATTTTAAATGTTTTCTTAAAACAATGGACCAGGTACTTAAGTCCTGTTCATCTAGTAAAAAGAATTTAATTGTTTGCGGAGATTTTAATGTTGATATCTTAGTAGATAATCCAAAAAGTACACAATTTCTAAATCTTTTTAAATGTTATGAATTAGTAAACGTATTCTTTGAGCCAACACGAATCACTGCTACATCTGCTACTTGTCTAGACAATTTTTTTAGTAATATTAAATATTCTGTTAAATCAGTTATTAATAAACTGCCTTCTGATCATTCAGGTGTATATGTAGTTTATGTCAAGGAGTCCAAAGGCAAGTCCAGCATTTTGAACAAAGATAAGACTTTTTGTAGGCCGATTACTTCTAAAAATATACAAAAACTAAAAAATAATTTAGATAACAAATTGTTGTCGGTCGTTTACACAGGAAAAAATCCTGACGACCATTACAATAAACTATTTAACGTTATTACCTCAGAATATTTAAAAACTTTGAAACAAAAACAAGTTGTAGTGCATAGAAAATTACAGTTTAGTGAGTGGGCTACTACCGGCATCTACATAAGTAGGAGCAGGCTTTATGACTTATATTCCCAAAAACAATATAATTTTAGTCCTTCCTTTCTAGAATATGTTAAAAATTATTCCAAAATATTTAAAAAAGTTTGTAGACAAGCCAAGGCAAATCGTATAAGTAGAAAAATAAATAATGCTCCTAACAAAATAAAAGAAACTTGGAATGTTATAAATAAAGAAACGGGTAAAAATAAAGCCAAAGAAAATATCTGTCAAATCAAATCTTGTGGTAAGACTATTACTAAAACTGAAGAAATAGTAAATATTTTTGATGATTTCTTTACTAACATTCCTTTGGAACTTACTTCTAATGTGAATTCTAGCCCACAGCGTGCTGAAGCCTTGCTTAAGAATAATGTTAGGCCTTGTGATTCTAAATTTAAATTTAAGCATATTGGCCCCAAAGATATAATAGATGCATTTAAACAGTTAAATTTAAAAAAATCTGAAGACCATTGGGGCATGTCAGTTGCTGTAGTAAGCCATATCATAAATATCATAGCTGCTGATTTAGCTTTTATATTTAACGAATGTATTGATGAAGGCATATTTCCTAACCTAATGAAATGTAGTAAACTAATCCCCTTATTTAAAAAAGGAGAAAAACCAGATCCTGGCAACTACAGACCTATATCTATCCTGCCAGTTTTGAGTAAGGTGTTCGAAAAGATAATGCTGAATCAAATGCTTCTTCATTTTAAGACCTACAACCTTTTCCATAGCCAACAATTCGGCTTTACTAGCGGGAAATCGACCACCGATGCGGGAGTAGCACTTGTTACTCATATATACGACGCATGGGAGAACAAAAATGATGGAATTCGATCATTTTGTGATCTCTCCAAAGCATTTGATTGCGTAGATCATCCGACACTTTTGCTTAAATTTCGTCAATACGGTTTTGATGATAATTCAATAAAACTTATAGAATCTTATTTAACAGATAGGCATCAGACTGTTGATTTAAATGGCATAAAATTGCACGGATCTAATGTTAAGATAGGCGTACCGCAAGGTTCAATTCTTGGACCTTTCCTTTTCTTGGTTTATGTCAATGACTTGCCTTACATGGTTGAGAAGCAGGCTGGCATAGTGCTGTTTGCTGATGACACCTCGCTTATATTCAAACTTGATCGACATGGCACAAACGCTAGCGCGGTGAACAGCACCTTGTCTTCCATTTCTGATTGGTTTTCTGCCAATAATCTCATGTTAAATGCGAAAAAGACTCAATGCGTTCGATTTTCTCTTCCCAATGTGAGACAGGGCTGCGTTGACATAATGATAGATGGTGAAAAACTCGATCTTGTTGAAAGTACTACCTTCTTAGGAATTACAATAGACTCGAAACTTCAATGGGGTGCTCATATAACTAAACTTTCAAATAGGCTTAGTTCTGCGGCTTATGCTGTTAGGAGAATAAGACAATTGACAGATGTAGCAACTGCTAGACTAGTGTACTTTAGTTACTTTCATAGTGTAATGTCTTACGGCATACTCCTGTGGGGGAATGCAGCCGATATTCAGACAATTTTCATTTTACAAAAACGGGCAATTCGTGCTATTTACGGGTTAGGATCTAGAGACTCACTCAGAGAATTATTCAAGAAAATAGATATACTTACCTTAGCATCACAGTATATATTTGAAAACATAATGTATGTAAAGAAAAATATTTCCTTATACAATAAAGTAAGCGATATTACCGATAGAAACTTACGTAATAAGAATGACTTAGTTGCCCCGTTTTATAGGCTTAAAACAATTAATAAGACATTTATGGGGAACTGTATACTTTTTTATAATAAATTGCCAAAATCGATCCTTGATATGCCAGACAAAAGATTCAAAACTTATGTAAAAAAAGTACTTTGTGAGAAGGCTTATTATAGGACCGATGACTACCCTAAAGACAAAAAAGTCTGGCTTGAGCTTGACGCGGGTCCCTCTAAAAGTTTGTAATATAGGTACTCGAAAATGTCATAATTTGGTACATTTTGTACAAACTGAATCTACAACTTGACATAACTTTAAAATTTTGACATTCTAAAAATTAAATTTAAATTATGATAAGACATAACAAACAAGACAATGTATTCTCTGTCCACATTAACTTTAAGTATTAATTTAATTGTGAGTTGACGTCCTTGGAGAAAATGTGCAGTGCAGTTTGTTACCGCTTCTTCTGCACTAGCGCTTTGGAAGCGGTAGTAAACTTAGCTGTAAGTAACTATTTGACGTCAACAATTGTGCAACAAAATAATGACGATTATTAAGAGATATTATAAATATCCTATGATAATAAAGATATATTTGATTGATTGATTGATTGATTGAATAAATATATAGGGATATAGGGATCAATCTTTGTGATTTGCACACAGATTGAGCTAGCCCCCAAGTTAGTAGTTAGAGACTTGCGTTACGGGATACTAACGCAACGATACTACGATACTATTGTTCTATTAATTAAAGCAAAAAAAAACTAAAGTACTATTAAGAAAATAAAACATCACAAAATAATGTCACTTGAAATTGATTATAATATTTAATTTTAAAGTGATTTAAGATGTATTTTTGCAGAAAAACTGATATTAAGAGCGCTATTTGATTTGAAGAAACTAAGACGTTATTAGCCTGATTTCATAAAAATCTCATAGAAAATGTTTGTTGACGTTTAGAAAAAAAATATTTCATTTCAGTTGTTAGAAAGTAGCGAAATGTGCTAAAAATAAAAGGTGGAGAGAGAGTAAGGTGGAGCAAAGAAATTTTTTTGGCTCATTAAATAAATAGATTATTAAAAAGTGTGGTATACCTATTTTTTCTTTACTTTCATTAGCAATACCCTAAATATATTTTTATCACAAGATTATTTTGTAATGAAGACAAAAGAAAATTTATGACTTAATTTTAGAAATCTAAATTAATATCTAAATTACAATCTAAATTAAAAAACTAAATTAAAAATCTAAATCTTGATCATGTGGCATGGTGCCAAGAACACTGGCTGCATTCCCGCGCTGAATAGCTACTGCAATCCTCTGCGCGAGATATGAGCCAGCCCTCTTGTCACCAGCGGCGTCGACAAGCCGAGGGGTTATTTTTTAAATAAATTTTTTAGTACTTGGACCCCATGGGCCAAGAGTTTCGATGCCAAGCGGAACAAAAATGTATTCATTAGATAAAGAGGAATATTTTCGCCGCTTGGCGTCTTCTGCTGCTTCAGCCTCGGCTCCGGCCCTTGACACCGTCGCCCCGAGGCGAGAAAGGGCAACCGTATCGACGCATGTCGCGTCCCACACGAGTACCCTCCCCCGCTCCGAAGGGACAAGGGTTAAACCATCTGGACGCTTGCATCATCGCGAGTTATTCCTACAGGTTCTAACACATTAGTGATATCGATGGTGGCAAGCGCCCTTTTTACGATATTGTTAATGGAGCCGTGGCGTGCAAATCTGCCGGCACTGCGTTGGCAGTGTAGCCCGTACGATGTACGAAGATACAGCGCATTTAAATTTCACGTGACGTCACAATTGGGTACCTTTTTTAAACGAACATTGACGTAAATCACCCCCACTCCGAAACTTTCAAGCGCTGTGTCATCGTGAATTTTGACTACTTTGCTTAAGAGTCCCCTTACTCTAGACCAAAATGCAATTTTCCTTACAAACTTAGTCTACGTTTTATTTCGAAACGGCATGCCCGATTTCAGCAAAATTTTGTAATTTCAAAGATATTGCAATTATCTAGGGTAATAATTGGTTTCCGACAGGAAAAATATGAAACTTCCATACTGATGGTCAAAAATGATATAACACACTATATTCTATTGGGTCCTTTACTTTTGGATAATCTAGTTGACGGACTAAATAAAAAATAAAGTTGGCCCAATCCTCAACTATATTGCTGTAAAGCTTGGGCTCCGCTTTCGTGTTTTATCTTCTACCCATCACATGATCTTGAGCATGAGCATCCTTGGTAGTAAAACTAATAGCACATTTGAAACACACAATCTTAGGCAATCATTCGCCTAATTTTCAACATCTATGCACAGACAGACATAGCTTATCAGACATCGTATTACATACGAGTACCATTGTATGCAAAGCGTGCTACTTAATCATATTAATTGCGAGATTTAGCATAAGTATGCCCAAAAGTAATCGAGAGGTATAATAAGCCAGTAATTAGGCATTTGAATACGTAAGTGTGATTATGTACTGAGTATCTGAACATACATGTACTTAATTTATGTTGAGGGCAAAATCCACGTAACGGAAAGAAACCATTAGAAACATTGTTTTGTTCCGTTTCTTCCAGCCTGATCTGGCAGAAAAGAAACTTAGAATGCACCAGCCGCTTCCCTTCCCGTGTAGATCGTAAATGCTGATCGAGGGTATGGGCGAAACGCGAATCATGACAATAGGCTATGTGGCTATCAACACATCATTCATTTTTTTTCACCTTCTCAACCAACCACGCTATAAATGGCCTTTGAGTTTTGCAGCTACGGGCTTAGTCTGTTTAGTGGTCTGTACTATAAAAGCGATAGTATTTGTCCAATGCTGGTCTGGGAGAAATAAAAAACTTAGAATGTACCAGCTGCTTCTCTTCCCACGCATATCGTAAAAGCCGATCGAGGGAATGGGCAAAATTCAAATCATGTTAACAGGCGATGCGGCTAGCAATCCATCACTGTATTGATTGCTTTTCCATCTTCTCGCTCACCATGACGCTAAAAGTGGCTTTTGGGTCTTGCGGCCCTGGGCTCTGCATAGAACCGCAAGACCCAAAATGCTCTGTCTGCCCCATTAGGGATAAAGACGTGATAGTATGTATGTATGTATAGTATTTGTAATTCCCACGTTCTGCATCCTTGGATGATCATTAAGATACATGTCATCTCAATTTAACATCAGCGTAAAATGTATTTTTTATAAGATTTTAATTAATCCATAATCCATGTTAACCCAACGCGGTTGTGATTGAAAGCAACTCGCGATCAGATTAGCAGGCCCTTACAAAAGGACAAAGTGTCTGACCTTGCAAGTCAACAGCTCTGCAGTATGACTAACCTGCTAAAATAAAATATAATCATTTAAGACACATTTTTTTGCACAGACACACGCTTGACGGCGGCAGTCATATTTTTTATTGCTGGAACCAGATACAATAAAGAAATAGCACTTATTAAAGTTTCCCGTGACCAGAAGGCTGGTCTGATATCTAGGACAGAAAATAAACATTGCCATACAACGCGGCAATGCAGCCAGCCTCCTGAGCACGTTACCGCAGGTTAAAGAATTACCGGGTCTTTTAATTTGTAAATATTAGTGTGTGGTGTATTGTAGTGACTAGTATTTTTGTCATTGTTTTAGTTTTTAAGAAATGAAATACACGTATATTAAGTATATATTTTGAACTATGTCTATTTCTAGTTTCTTGTAAGAGATTGATTCGGAGATAAGGCCGCCTCTTGCGTCTTATTATATGTTGTTGTTATATAATAAGTATATAAAAAATTGTAAAAATGTCTTTAGTAGCAATAAAGTTTTTTTTCGTATTGTATTGTATCGTATTGCGACTGTGTAACATAATGAGCAGTGCCTAGGAAGGAACACGCTTGAAAGAGCAAAGTAATACGTTCTTTTATTATATCCCTTCCACGTTGTATACAAAGTACAAGAATTTACATATAAGCCAAGACGAAAAGAAAAACATTAGAAATATTATTAAAACTACGTTTGATGACTAAACTATCCATTTTTTTTTCACGTAGTGTAGTAGGAGCAGGCCGACTAGTTTCGATCGGTTTAGACGGTCATCTTCAGGGCGAGTTTTAGGAGGAGCAGCGACCAGACGGTTTTGCTGTCCTCAACGCTACGTAAGTACAACCACAAAATGTTAGTTTTTCTCATATATTAGATACATAGTGATAGTTAACCTATGTCTATCAGATTTTCCAATTACTATTTCGGGTGATATGAGCACCCATTTGTTGGGTACAAACAGGTCCATTCAACGGTCATCCATTGTCAAATGCACACTACTAAGTAAACAGGTGGTTTACGCACACGAGTGACTTTGTCAATAAACTGGAACCATAAGGCTGCGGGCATAAGAATAACATTTATTATATGTTCGTCTCAAACAATAAAATTATTTTTAAAAAAGCTCAAATCGTCTATCCAGCCTCTGCAAAAGCCCATAATGAAGCTAAATAAAAAATAAAAGATCATCATTATTCTAGCTGCCTAACATCCACAGCTCGACACAGCATAGTATATGTATAAGTTTTGCGACATAAATAACAAATAACAAATAATACATATCAGAAGTGTCCAAGGCGAAGGCGAGTGGGATTTGCAATAGCTGGTACAGCAAAGTCATTCGATTCGATTATTAGAAGTTATTAGAAATTAGAAATAAGAAGCAGTTGTTAAAAACGTGCGTACCTAGTTATTTGAAAATGAGATACCACGCGCAGTGTAAGGTTCCGTAGTTCCGAATGCCAACGTTGAGTTTATGCCACTAAAACGTTTAAAAACTAATTATCTATTGAATTTGTATGAAATTTCTATTTCCGAGTACATTTTATAAGTTGATCGTACCTCTTTACTTGTATGGCAGAAAACTTAAAAAAAAATATTTTTCCAAATTTTATTTTACGACTTTTTCGCCATGATTAATATACATATCCATGCCAAATTACAGCTTTCTAGTACTTGTAGTTTCTGAGTAGGACTGCGGACAGACAGACAGACAGACAGACGGACATGCCGAAACTATAAGGGTTCCTTGTTTACTACGGAACCCTAAAAATGCGTCTTCCAAGATAGACGGTGCAAACCAACTTGTAGAAACGTATACCTACACGATGTGTAAACGAGCCCTTAGCCAGTTCTAACACTGTTTGCGCACTTTACGAGACGTTTGCTTTCTTTTAACCTCTGCCAAAATCCACTCCACAGCCCTTGACATAACGGGCCTTTTTTTTTTTTTTTTTTTTTTTTTTTTTGACGCGGAGAAAATCCCTTCGGATACCTTACCGGTTACGGGACACCGGTAAGGTTATGTGGTGTTACCACTAAAAACTCCGCGGTGTCACCTCTCAGCCGCTATCGGCCGGGACCGTGTGCTTCTTCATGCTCCACAGCCCCGGCGCGGCCGGCCGCTACTTAAGCGGCCCCGGCTCGCCAACGGCCTCACGGCACCCTCTGCTGAATCAGAGGGGCCGGAGTAACCGCCGCCTTGGCCTCTTGGCCCAAGGACAGGCGCGCTGACACGCACACGCGCCTGCCTTCCACTCCGGAGGGCTGTCCGTTGGACGATGGAATCCCGTTTCCACCGTCCAACCAGCCCTCATAATTTGGGGCCTGCGGAAGCAGGCCCTGCCCCAGTCCACCTGACGGCGACCGGGGCCCACACAGCCGGCCGCAGGGGATAGGGAGAGCGGCAACGTAACACCGACACTCCTCTTCCCCTGCGGCCCCACCGATGCCGTGCTAAGCGCCACGGCCGCGCTTGGTCGCGGAGGATAGGGCGAGCGGCAACGAAACACCGACACTCCTCTTCCCCCGCGACCCCTACCACGGCTGTGATGGTAGGGAGGTCGTCGTCACCCCCTTCCCTCACAGCCAGGCCATTCCCGCCAGGAATGGCCTCCGCCGGGCCCGGGGAGGCCTAAGCTTCAACCCGGGCAATGGGTTCCTCTTAGCTTCCCTGCGGCCGAGGCAACCGCAGGTACTGAGCCCCCCCATCGCGACAAGATGGGAACCACATCGGGGGGGTGACATAACGGGCCTGTCCTAACTACTGTTATACAGCTACAGGTACAAGATTACATCGTCATATTTAGCGAGGATGACAGAGACTGTCCACAGGATCCACAAGAATGTCTCCTTTTTGCATCATAATATAATTTTAGCTGAAAATAAAAAAAAATGATGTTGTTTGTAAATGTTTTAGAATTAAGCTTTTCTCATATTAAGCATTAAAAATGGCATTATTTGCTGTACTGCTTTGCCGCCAGCAGTGCCGAGAAAAACCGGAAAATAATGGTCGTTAAAATTATGCCAAAATCAGTGCGAAGTATAGAAGAAATAGCTGAAACCACTATTAGACTTTAGTGTGTTTTTTGTCGTTTTATTTTTATTTTAAACTTAAAAAATAGTAATATTAAAATGATTCAAAACTTATTATTATTAAATTTATTACTAAGTTAATAATCACTTTCTAAAGCTTTTTATTCTTAAAATACTTAGGTTACACCGTTATACGGTCACATCTTTAATCAAATATAATTAATCAATTAAATATTTAATCAACCCATAAAATTTTATGTCCTAGTCTTGGACGGTTTTGAATGGCTACTACTAGATTTTTTTATTATCTAATTAATGGAGGAGTGGTCGATAGGTTTAATTGGTCGCATACTGGTTTCGGCAACCCCTCGTTTGCAATTCTGACGTAACCTTAAGTTTCGCTGATCAGTAGTTTAAGGCGCAAGAAAGTTGGGTTCAACCACCTGCGACACGTCTTGTCTAGGTATGCCACTTTCTTTTAATCTTAAAAAATGCGCGGCTCTTTTCTAGGTGATGTCTCTAATCAGCCAACTTTAAATAATAATAATGAGCACTTCTTCTTTTCGTGTCGTTGGCTCAAACAATTATTCTTTTTCCCTCCAGAAAGATGCCACTCTTACAGCATTGTGCGAGGCCTAATAAAGGTCACGTTAAGTTTATAAAATAAATTCTTTAGATATTATATAATATAGATAGACACATTTTTATTGAGCTAAGATAATATACGAATACCTAAGTACGAGTAAGGTGGTGTAATCATAACTTATTTTTAAAATCTTTGTGATACTTTTGATTTCTTCAGTTAAGAGTTGAAGAGTAAAAAAGTTAAGACTTAAATTCAAACCGGAGTAATGGAAGAACTTATGTACTAAACGTAGCTGTAAGTTAATAATTTGACGTAAACACTTATAAAATCGAAAGAAAAAATGACAATTATCAAGTGATACAAATATCCAAAGACGATTTTGAGTTTGACTGTGACTTTTTGGATGCACGTTTGATTGCAACAAATTAATACAATCCGACGTTTTGGCAATTTTTGGGGAGGCCTATGTCCAGCAGTGGACTTCCTGTACAATACAATATAAATGAACTAAAAAGACAAAATGACAAAACAACAATAAATAATAAAGACACAAAGGCGGACTTATCGCTATAAATATTCTTTCAGCCAACCTTTGGGTTGAGCAAAAATAAATGTACAGAACAAGGTGGGCGCAGTACTTTTGCCTATCATTAATTTGCTTATATATTAATTAATACATATTATTCGTTTAGCGGCAAAATTAGCCTGCACGCACATAGCCTCAACCTTAAGAAACAAATTTCAACCAATTCAATTAGGTTTTGGCAGCAGGGGCGGTTGCGAAGCAGCAGTTCACTCCGTACGCACTTTTTTGAAAAACAACGATGGAGAGGTGCTGCTTAAGGTCGATGTGAAGAATGCTTTTAATTCGATTGATAGGAAAGCTTTGTTGCAAGAAGTTTCTACTTACATCCCAGACCTTTTCCCTTTCGTCAATCAGTGCTATGCTACCCCTTCCAAATTACTGTACGAAAAAAACACAATTCTTTCTTCAACTGGAGTGCAACAAGGTGATCCTCTAGGGCCGGCGCTTTTTAGCCTAGGTATTCATCCTATCATCTCTTCTTTAAATTCAAAATTAAACGTGTGGTTTCTTGATGATGGGACGTTTGGGGGAAGTAAAGACTCAGTTTACACTGATTTTATGACTACCATTGAAAAATTTAAAAGTATTGGCTTAGAACTGAATTTTAAAAAATGTGAGTTATATATTGACGAGAACCTTTCGGAAACAACAAAAAAAAATATTCTGGACAAGTTTATGGATATATCCCCTGACATAACTTTGACATCCAAAGATTCTCTACTTCTCCTTGGCGCACCACTATTTGACGATAGTATTGAACCCCTTTTGGAAAAGAAATTAGATAACTTTACTTTTACAACCTCCAGATTGGATATTCTAAATTCCCACATAGCATATACCATTCTCAAATACTGCCTTTTTGTCCCTAAATTTACCTATCTCCTCCGTTCTAGTCCAATCTGGAAACATTCGGAAATAATAAACAAATTAGATGCTTGCCTTTATGCAGCCGTTGAAAAAATTCTAAATTTACATTTTAGCGATAACTCTTGGAACCAATTAACTCTACCAATAAAAAACGGTGGCATAGGCATCAGGAAAATTTCTAGTGTTGCCCTTCCTGCTTTCCTTTCCTCTGCTCACAGTGTCTTAGAACTATGCAAAGGAATTTTAAAAAAAGACGATGTCGCAATTGACCTGGTAGCTGAGGCAAAGGAAACCTGGTCAGTTATCTGCCCTGAAGAAGGTATTCCAGTGGAATTAAACCAACAAAAACGCTGGGATACCCCTTTAGTGGAGAAAACTTTCAAAGATTTGGCTCAAAATTTCCACAGTGACATCGATCGCGCTCGGCTTCTAGCAGTCTCTTCCAATGAGTCTAGCCACTGGCTGCATGCTATTCCATCCCTCAACATTGGTACACTGCTGGACAATAATAGTTTCCGTACGGCAGTTGGTCTCCGCCTAGGAACGCCGGTATGTTCGCCCCATCGTTGTCCATGCGGCAGTGACGTCGATCGGTCTGGGCTCCATGGCCTATATTGTCACCTTAGCGCAGGTAGACTTTCTCGCCACGGCTCTTTAAATGACATCATCAAAAGGGCTCTTGCTACCATAAACGTTCCCTGCACCCTGGAACCCCGGGGTGTATCACGAAATGATGGCAAGAGGCCAGATGGGATGTCGCTGATTCCCTGGGAACGCGGAAGAGCTCTAGTGTGGGACGCAACATGTGTGGACACACTGGCGCCTTCCCATCTCAGGGAGTCAGCCCTGAGGGCCGGGGCGGCTGCTGAAGGTGCTGAGGCTGCCAAGCGGCGCAAATATTCATCTCTCAGTGGAGATTATATATTTGTGCCGTTTGGTGTTGAAACATTTGGACCATGGGGCCCTGGCGCGAGGAGACTTTTTAAGGAAATCTCCCCGCGACTGATAGCCGCTGCAGGTGACAAGAGGGCTGGCTGTTTTTTCGCTCAACGAATCAGCTTTGCTATCCAGCGAGGAAACGCAGCCAGCGTTCTTGCAACCATGCCGCATGGACAAGATGAGATTTTTTTAATTTAGCATTATTTAGTATAAGTTTATTTTATAGCTTAGTTTAATATAGTTTAGTTTAGTTAAGTTTTTTTGTTGTTATTACTTTTTTCTCAATAAACATTCATATTATACATATAACTAAATATATAAACTTATTTTATTAAATGTAGCTCACATAATGATGATGTATACGAAATTTTCATTCTGTAAAAACGTGTGGTTCGCATGGAATTGTCAATTAACTGTCCACACGGGCAACGCAGCGGGTACCAGCTAGTTTCTTAATAGATTTTAGCTTACCTTGTCAAAAATAATATTTGTCGTTTGCGTCACCTTAAGCCGCGGACCAGTTTGGCCTAAGTTCGAGCCTACCGAGTGAATCGATTAGACACGAGGACAACTACTAAATAGGAAGCAGGAACAGGCTCCACTTGCAAAATAATGTCATCTATTCTTACAATATGTTGTTTAGTGTATTTCTTTACTGCCTCCGTGGTGTAGTGGTTAGAGCGTTCGGCTCCTACCCGGAGGTCGCGGGTTCGATTCCCGGCGGGGGCAACGACTTTGTGTTGTTGTCCTAGTTTGGTTAGGACATTGTAGGCTGATCACCTGATTGTCTGATAAGTAAGATGATCCGTGCTTCGGAGGGCACGTTAAGCCGTCGGTCCCGGTCACTGTCTTTGACATTAGTCGTTACCTAAAACCATGTCAGAGGCCTTTAAGGCGGTTTAAAAACTCTGACACTAGTGTTAGTCACTAACACACACGATAAGAAGAAGAAGACAATATGTTGTTAGTTATGGGTTGTCGAAAAATGTTAATGTTATTTACACACACACACATACATAGAAAATGGATGCACATACGCTGTATACGCAATGCGCATCCTTTTTCTCTTACTTGTTTCCAGTTTCCATTTTAAGACCTTATAACTTACTTATGTTTAAGAAGATTAAAATAATCTTAAAAGATTATGTAACTGATATAAATAATGAAACTATTTGATTAAAATAGGTACTGTATTGCACTTTTATACCTGTTGGAAAAAAAGTTATTTTTTTATTAAATTTATCATTACAAGTTGTTTTTTAATTAAGTACTAAATAATTCACGAGGATTTCACTACTTGCCAAAAATAGACACACATGAACAAACAATTGGTTTCTCTAATCATATCTATATATCTATATACATATAATAAAACAGTAAAAAAAGTGTGTCTGTACATTAAATATATTTCCAAAAAAAATATTGGGGGCGATGGAGACGTTGTAATAGAGTAAGAATTAAAAAAAAATGTCTGTCTGTTTGTCTGTTTGTACACGCTAATCTCCGGAAATACTGGACGGATTTGAACGAAACTATTTTTGTAATATAGCTATTAAGCCTGGGCAACATATAGGGTATAAATGATTTTGGGAAATGGAACGCCTGATGCAGAACCATAATGGTCCAGCTAAACTATAAGAGATATAAAAATGCCGCCTTAGTAAAAGTTGTTCAGCCTGATGAGCATTTTCCAGAGATATAAAGTCCACGCGAACGAAGTCGCGGTCTTCGGCTATTTCTAAATAAAGTCTTACTTATTTAGATATTTGCAAAAATCCCAATGACCTGCATTCCCAAGCAGGGTCAAGCTTATTTGAGGATGTGACGTCACTTTTTTTGAGTACAGTTGGCGATTTCCACTTTCAGTACTTAACTGTACT
The DNA here is from genome assembly GCA_963555685.1 of Acrobasis consociella. Lineage (NCBI taxonomy): Eukaryota > Metazoa > Arthropoda > Insecta > Lepidoptera > Pyralidae > Acrobasis > Acrobasis consociella. The sequence continues at coordinate 1,119,343 of OY743111.1, read as the reverse complement.
GTATTGTCACTGTCACTGTCATTTACCAACACAACAACCTGATAACAATCAACATAACGATGGTAATTTAAACAGGATACATTGACAGTTGACAGATGTTACTGTTTTTCTAGTGCAGGTATAGGAAAATGAAAACTTCGATTGCTGTGTGTCGCGTCCAGTGTAATGATTAAAATAACATAAACTTCTTGCTAACACGTAGCATTTCTTATTCAAATTAGGTACTTTCTTAAAAAATCTTACTAATATTATAAATGCGAAAGGAAGTATGTATATTTGTTTGTTTGTAACCACTTCACGCTTCAATCACTGAATCAATTTAAATGAAATTTGATACGGATATAGATTGATACTCAGGGAAGGACATAGGATAGTTTTTGTCCCAAAATTCTCATGGGGAGCGAAGCCCACGGGCACAGCTAGTTGTCTATATTTTCGATTAAAATCACCTTCAAGACTTTTATTTTTTAATAATTGACAAGCTAATTTCTTTTGAGATCAAAGCCACTGATATAGCAAAAACAAACATGTTGGTGCGCTAGCTCATAAACATTTTATTTTATTACTCGTACGAGTATCTTATCTCACTGCCCACGCGTGGATATTTATATTTTCGCTAATTAGCCAATGCTTGTTTAGTTATTGCTAGTACATTGCAATTATTCAGTTTATGAGATATCAATTCCTGTTTGTCAAAAATGTACCTAATTAAAAAATATAAGCAACTAATATTATGGGCGAAAGTTTCTGAGTAAGTGTGTGGGTGTATGTTTACTACTTCTTTACGCGCAAACGGCTCGGCGAATTTTGATAAAATTTGTAGGAAGCTGACACTCTGGATTAACACATAGGCTTCTTAAGGCGCGGGTAACATTTGCTGGCAAATTTTGTCCGGCAGTCAATACCTACAAAGTCAAAAAACCTATGTCGGCAAAATTTTGCCGCATTGTTTGTGGTGTCAAATTTTTCAACCTACAGAAATCTGACATAACTTGACCAACGACTTGAAGTGACCCACAAAAATCGTGAAATATTTATGCTACTTGTGGTCACCCATCCCAGTACAGATCGCGCCAAGTATCTATTGACAAATGGAAAATATATTTGGCCCATCGCTTAGATAATTACAAAATATTGTACACATTTTTTCTTCTCTCCAAGAAACAAAAAATTACAAAGATACAGCGCATTTAAATTTCGCATGACGTCACGGGTCATGGCCAGATCTTTGATGCTCCGTGTCTTTGTATTTTTTTTATATTTTGGTAAACTGAAAAATATGGGTTTATAATTTTTTGATAATCTAGACGGACTAATCCATACCTTTGTGACCCTGTCGTCACCCCTATTTTGCAATAGTAACATCAGTTGACCAACGATCTTTGGAACCACTTTCTCAGACTCAACCCTTTCATTTACACAATACTCATCTGCCTTTCAGTCTTATTCCTACGTCAGTTGACCAACGGTCCAAAGAAAGAAAACAATGCTCGACTGACCTCTCCCCTATTTACTAGCATTCATCGATCGATTACAAATTCAAATGACTATTCCCGCGACAATGACATTCCGATTTGCCCACAACGGTCATTCCTTTTACCGCTTTTATTTCTTTTACCGCGTTACGGAATACAGAACCAATAAATTTCACATCAGGTAATTTGATATCGCCGATGACCGGTGGTCAGTATTTTCACCTGCTCGGTCTTTTTAGAAGTTATGTGGTCTGTTAGACCGTCCTTTTTTGTCGTGGTGTGAAAGGGTTAAGGTGAAAAGGGAGAGAGCATTGTTGAGGCGAAAATTGTAAAGAATGGATACTATGGTACAAAATGCCGGCTTTATAGAAATGTAACTTAATGACATTGAACATGATCACATGATGACTTGTCACATGATAAAATTAAAATTGTGTCATTTTAATTGGGCTTAGCTAGGTATGCGAAACCCCTTTCGCCTTCGTACTTTATCTCATGGGATTTTTAACCCCGAAAAAAAGAGGGGTGTTATAAGTTTGGCACTATTATTTGTCGGTCTGTCTGTGGCATCGTAGCACTCGAAAGGATCGACAAATTTCAATGAGGTTTTTTAGCTGAAAGTTAATTCCCTTGCGGTGGTTCATAACTATGTTTGATGAAAATCGTTCCCGCCTTTTCAAAATTATTTGGGGTTGCCAGCCTCTTTCGCATTTTTTTATCCAAAGGTCCATAGGTATTATATATGCCAATGGTCACTCAAAGATACTAAAAAACTTGGGGAGTGTTTTTAACTGTGAAAATAACAGATTGATCGCGAACATCCCTTCTGTATTTTATCCAATTTATGCTTTTGTAGTGAATGGGTATAGCTAGGGTTGTAGGTAATTTGATAGTTTATGCAAGTTATGGCCTTGCCTGTGATCGCTCAATTACGGATGTTCTGTGAAGAAGCGGAAGCGATAAATCGGACGAGGCGTTGTATCGAGAATTCTTCTCTTGCGAGTGTGTGAGCGGTTTACAAGCGAGATGTACTGTCAGCATAAAAGATACATGACCCCTCCTCCATCAAAATTTTAAATATTCTCATAAACTGAATTGTCTTTTACATGAAAATGTGTATTCGGAGAGATTTTAATGAAGCCTTTTTGAATATACATTTTAATGTAATATTATTTTCAGTTTAAGAGAAAATTCAAGAGACATAGATAGAGGAGGGGTCAGGTATCTCTGTTGCTGACTGTACTTGGCTGTTAGTGCTTTATCACTTGACACTGCATGAGAAACTTGGCGTTGAAATGGATGTATATACTATGTATGAATATTTCATCCATTTCCACCATAATACAGTTCAAAAGGCAAAGTTGGAATGTTTAAAGAAAAAAACTGGAGGGTTACTCCAAAAGCGGCACGCAAGACGGGCGTCACTACGTATGTATCAATAACACTCGTCAAAAGTCATAACTACGAGCGGAACCTACTGTGATAGGGTTCCGAGAACGGCGTCGGCGGCAGTAGGCGCGAGTCAACACTGTGTGGACACAAGCTAATTAAACATTCTTTGTCTTGCTACGGTCAAAGATAATATAATTACTAACGTAACAGATGTGTGCTGCCATCTCTATGCGCCTATCCAGAACTCCAGTTTTGCCTACTTACGGCCCCTCCAAAAGTTTGTATAGCGTTGAATATCTGTTACATTAGTAACTATCCGAAGCCCGCGACTTCGTTCGCGTGATCTTTATGTCTCTGGAAAATGTTCATCAGGCCACCTTTTGCTAAGGCGACATTTTTATGTCTTAGTTTAGCTGGGCCAATATAGTTCTGCATCAGGTGTATTTTCCAAAATTATTTATATCTACACGTAGGTGTTGCCCAGGCGTAACAACTATATAGCAAAAAAAATTTCATTCGAATCCGTCCAGTATTTCCGGAGATTAGCGTGTACAAAGAGACAAACAGACACACAGACAAACAGAGAGTCATTTTTTAAGCTATTGCATAGCTTCTATCGCGGGCCTTGAGCGCGGGGACCGAATCCAGAAATTCCGTAACGAGAAAACCTCACGCTCCCCACTCCGCCTACCATGTAGGTTGCCGCTTCGTCTCCGTCGTCCGTTTGCGACGTTGCCGTCCTTCCTTGTATCGAACCACCTGAATGCAATAGCTTTACCGCGGCAGTCCCCGAGTGCCACACGTCTTTTTTTAATTCTTATCCTATTACTATGTCTCCATCGACCCCAACATTTTTTAAAATATTTTTAATGTAAAGACACACTTTTTTACTGTTTTATTATATGTATACATTATAATATTTGACTGTTTGGACACAAGTTAATTTAACATTTAACTTGTGTCCACACAGTCAACATTGTCTTGCTACAATGCAGACTAAGTAGTAAGTATAAGTGGACTGTAGATTACTATCATGCAATGAACTTTTTGTAACTAACTTCTAGCTTACTGTGACAGGTTTCCGAAAACCTCCTGTCAGTGGCAGTGACGTCAGTAGGCGCGAGAGTCGATACTGTATGGGTGCACGCTATGATAAAACATTATTTTTCTTGTGCTATGACAGTCCTCATCATCATCAGATCTTTTTGTCTCTACTACTTAAGCACGACCCTCTCTGTACTACCAGAGCCATCTTGGCCAGAGCAACCACAGAATAAAGCCTACACTCTCCTCGCTGGCCAGACGAGTTGGAGAGGTCTCATTGATGTTTATAAGCTTCGTTTTGCTTATATTTCCTAATTCGCCTTCTAAGACATCCACGGAAGGACTTGGAGTGGCCCTATTCTTCTCTGCCGGGAACCACACGGCACAACATAAAGCTGTGTCTGTACCTACTGTACCTAAATACTCTTTGACCAAAAAGTCAAACATGGTCTCACACGGCAGTCTTTGCCGCATGTTTGGTGCTATCTGGTGGCGGCACAACCTTACGTTTGCCCGACACTATGTTACTGCTATTTGCCGTCAACTGTACACTGGAGGACAAATATCGGCTGGGAACAAATGATACTCTAATCGATAAACAAAGACTAGGTGCGATGATGAGCAGATATTGTATCATTTTTAGAGTTACGTACACAAAGACTACACGGCACGTCTGTGTGTCCGTCTGTCCGTCTGTCTGTCTGTCCGTCTGTCTGTTCGTCCGTCTGTCTGTCTGTTATCAGGCTGTATCTTATGAACCGTGATAGCTAGACAGTTGAAATTTTCACAGATGATGTATCTCTGTTGCTGCTGTAACAACAAATGCTAACAAGTGTATATGAAATAAATATTTAAGTGGGGCTCTTATACAAAAAACAAGATTTTTTATAAATCATTTTCTATCGGAATATCTATCTATCTAGCACGGAACACTTCGTGCGGGAGTCCGACTCGCACTTAGCTAGTTATTTTTATTAACGAGCGAACGAATTCGCTAAGTAAGAAACCTGATTTTTTTAACAACTTCCGATGAACTTACATAAATAAATATAAAGTATCATAACTAAATGCAATAATAAAATTATTGTTTATCAATCGGCCGTCAATTTTATAGATATTCTGCCAAAATTTATTGCGAATTGGAACGACTTTAATTGGTTCATTTGAATATTATGGCCAGTAGCCTCAAGTCGACAATGTAATATAATTATCTGATAAATCAATTTGAGAATGTCATGTTTGTTTTAGAAAAGCCCTGAGGCATTTATTGTCATAGGAAGTTGTTTCTTTTATTATAGTTGAACCATACTTGTTTATTCATTCTACTTTATAAATAAACTAGTAAGGATACATATTTGCCGTGTGGTTTACGGCTGAGTAGAATAGGGCCACTCCAAGTCCTTCCGTGGATGTCGTAGGAGGCGACTTAGGAAATACAAACTGAACAAAGCTTATAAACATCATGTGACCTCTGGCCAGCGAGGAGAGTGTAAGCCAAAGTCCTCTGGTTGCTCTGGCCAAGTATGGTGCTGGCAGTACAGAGAGGGTCGTGCTCCTGCAGTGGAGACAGAAAGACCAGATGATGATGAAAAACAAACACGAATTCCAAAATATTCGATTCTTACTATTTTTTTCGTGTGTGTAAGTGGCTAACACTGGTGTCAGATTTTTCAGGCTGCCTAAAGGCATCTGACATAGCTTGACGACTGCTATACAATTATAACAGCCGGGACCAACGGCTTATACGTGCCGAAGCACGGAGGAGCTCGAGAAATTTTTATGCCACTTGTGGTCACCCATCCAAGTGCCGACCACGCCTGGCGTCGCTTTACTTGCGAAAGCGCTAGTAATGCGCACGCGCACTCCCACCGGGCCACCGAGCTCCATAGGTCCATTAATTACCTCGCTGCATCGCAATGTAAGAAATGTTTAATAAATAATGAACATTACTTATGTTGTCACGTGTGGACATACGACGGTCGTGAGTCAGCTTATGGTCACGTGCACACAGTACTTGTAATATACCTCGGAATAATAGAAACAAATAAATAAATAAATAAATTTTATTTTTTATTTTTTAGGGTTCTATTAGATACTAAGACCCCGCTGTCCGTGCGTCCGCCTGACTGTCTATATTCTTCTCGAGCATGAAGGGTTCCGTACCATTATCTATAAATCACGTTTGTTGTTTGGGACCCCACTAAAATATTTATTTTATTCTGTTTTTAGTATTTATTGTTATAGCGGCAACAGAAATACCTATGTGACAGCCTGGCATGATGACCACTTAGGCCACAGAGGTCCTCAGAGGATGACCTAGCCATTGGCATGAAGTAACTGCAGTCAGTAACTGCAGCCAGAGGATTTGGGGGGATTGGAGAGGGGTTGGAGAGGTCTCATTGATGTTTATATGCTTTGTTCAGCTTGTAATTCATAAGTCGCCTTCTACGACATCCATGGGAAGACTTGGAGTGGTCCTATTCTACTCTGCCGGACACTACACGGAATTTATATTATAAGTACCAAAATATTTTATTACCTGGCGACTGCATTAACCAAATTTCTGTATTAGAAGACGTGTTTATCTGAATTAAAACAGGTCTCAATGTAGACGCGAGCCGCGAACATTGACGGAAGTGGGCGATTAGCTGCGAATAACGTGGAAGTATACTAATGACATAAAAGTGTACATGTTGATATAATGGACAGTTTATGGCAAACGTTATTAGGAGAACAAAATGGGTAATTAAATGGAAAAATGCTGTATTGAATAGAAATTAATTGTATTTAACTAGGTGTAAATAAAAATAATGAAATAACTAATGGTGTAAGATTACCACATGAGGGGTACTCTTTTAGGTCTAGTAATGCCTAAAAACCCTATAAAAATAAAAGTATCTAAGCCTCGAAATTTATCAAAAAATGCTTAAATATCTCAAAAAAAAAACAAATTGAGCATAAAATTATGAACTAAAATGTCTAAGACGAAGTGGTCGCAATGTGCATTTGAAATAATGTATTTTGACCAGAATTATATCAAAAATAATAATAGCAGTATCAAATAATAGCTATGGCTATGTTTCATGCGTAATTAAAATAACCGGGTAAGTGCAAGTCAGACTTGCGCACGAAGGGTTCAGTAGACAGATAGACGGACGGAAGGATAGCGGAGTCTTAGTAATAGGGTCACGTTTTTACCTTTTAGGTACGGAACCCTAAAAATTAAGCATCATGGATTTTAAATAGGGCAATAAATTTAAAGTGTGCCGACGAAGCCGCGCGTCGCAAATGGACATAAATTGGTTTGTAAAAATATTTGTAAGTCTATGGGTCGCATAGGAGGGATCCCACTGAAAATTAAAGCAAGAATAGACTGTTTAGGAGAAGAGGAAGCGTGGTCAACCAAAGCACAAACTTGGCGAAGAAACGAAGACAATCGGGTTATCTTGGCCTGAAATGATGTGCGTTACTAAAGACAGCACGAGATTCAGGAGTACTGTAGATAGCACCCCCCTGCCAGGGGACATAGGACAATAAGTCCAGTAAGTCAATTGAGGAACATATTTTTGTCTTGTTGATATGCATCTTCTAATCTGTTGAAACAGCAATCTATTTTATTACACATAAAATTAAAATAATTTCCAAATGTGCCATTCATCTGGCTTAACCTCGAAGGCAATCAAAATCAGTTACTAAAATAACTAATTATAATTAAAAACATAAATACTATTTGGCTACATTCGCGCTGGACATATATACGACTGTCGTATATTTGAATTCTTAAGCGGATTAGAGTAGAAGAAATATGAGTAGACGCTGATTTGCATTAGACCATAACGCACATCGAATTAGGGAGTTAGGCTGAGGCCTGACTTTTAGCGATGTAGATTGTTTAAGGAATCTCTCACACACTATCAATTCTTTATCCCTAATGGGGCAGTCAGAGCTTTTTGAGTTTTGTGAAACAAAGATACTAAACAAGTACCCGTAACCGAAGGGCATGTATGAAGAGATTGATGAGTTTAGATTAATCAAAAGAGGTTTGTCAGGATCGTAGGAAGTGGAGGTCTATAGTCTCTGCCTACCCCTGCGGGAAACAAGCGTGATATTATGTATTATGTATGTATGTGAAACAAAGAACGTTGATATGCAAGAAAGGTTCTCGAATAGCAACCTGCTAGATGGTCAGACGACCTATGCAAGGTTGCCGAAAGGCGCTGGATGGATACCGCTTCAAATCGGTCGTTTTGGAAATCCTGAGAGGAGGCTATCTATCCTATGGCTGATAAGATGATGATGAAGATCCAAGGCCGCAAAACCTAAACGTCAGTTTTAGCATGATTATAAACGAGAAGGTGGGAAAAAGAAATCAAAATAGTGTGCAAGCCGCATCCACCGCCTTTAAACATGATCGGCATTTTCGCTCATTCCTTCAATCAGCTTTTACCATCTGCGTGGTACATGATTTTTTTTTCTCTCTGCCTACCATGGATAAATCATATGAATATGAACATGAAGACGTTTATTGTACCAGGTTTGAATTCAAGACAATACAGCATGTGTATTCTCTTACCCAAAAGTAAATGTAAAACCGGATTACCATACCAAGTCTAGTCTAAATTCTAGATCCGCATTTTTTTTGAATTTTAACGAAATCTGTCTTGTCATTTCACAATAAAAGCTAGATTACGTAGGTATATATGAAAAGTCTAGAGTATAGGCGTTCTTATTTTCCGTTAGATTTGTAACAGTTGTACCAACCGACTACATTTTAACCGCTATATGTCAGGCCGCCGCCCTAACCGGCCTAATAAAGTCGATGTCCAAGTTGTTTTTATTCCTAGTCCCGTTACTGCCGTGTCCAGACTTGATACGAAAATTAATGGCTGTGGCAAATGAAAAAAATGTTATTGATGCGCTCGAATACCGACTGATGTGGAGGGGAATAATAGTGACTCAGTTTTGGTGTTTACAACGGCTTAGCAACAAAGAAGGACTTTGACGTTTAGGGAAAGTAGTCTCTGTCATATGACGGGAGGACTACGGCAGCATGAAAAGTCAGAGGTTAGCCAATTTACAGAAATTTGGAAGAATAATATTGACAAAAAATAATACTTGTTTTACGGTTTCGGGTTTTATTACTACAATTATTTTAATTCCAAGATTTTATAGTGGGTGAAAAGAGAAATTTATGTTCATACTAGCTGTACCCGTGGGCTTCGTTTCCGTGGGAATTTCGGGATAAAGAGTACTCTATGTCTTTCCCCGAGTCTCAAACTATATTCATACCAAATTTCATCCAAATCGGTCCAGTAGTGAAGAGGTAACAAACGAACTAATAAACAAATACACAAACTCACTTTCGCATTTATAATATTTATAATATTTATTGTTTACAAAACGAATTAAATACTTTTCCTATAAGACCTGATTCACGATTTCGAATTAAATTTTGACTTTCTTATACAAAAGTTATATGCTGACCAGATGAGTTACATGGGACATTTTTTGAAATCCCTGGAAATTTATGTTGTATAACTAAGTCAATGGGTGCTTTGGACCTCAATTTCAATCTAGTTTTAGTAAGAATTTTATCATATTTGGTATATCAAGTGTCAGAGTAGCTGAAATATAGTAAAAACGGCTCATTACTTTAGAAAGCCGCGGTGTAAAGGGTTTGCGCATGCTCCGTGACGGCCATTAAATAAACCGTTGCCCACATTATCACTGCTAAACTGAGTGTAAAGAACTGAAGCCCAAACTAGAGAAGGCTGCAGATGTGTAGATTCTTAAAAATGCAGCATTAAACTAACAGAGATTGATTGACTTACTGGCTATATTGCAATCTTTTATTCAGAACCATGCCGTGTGGTTTCCGGCAGAGTAGAATAGGGCCACTCCAAGTCTTCCCGTGATGTCGTAAAAGGCAACTCAGTAAATACAAGTAACCAAAGCTTATAAACATAAACGAGACCAATACGTCAGACCAGCGTGAAGAGTGTAGGCCAAGTCCTCTAACTGCTCTGGCCAGGTATGGCTACGGTAGTGTAGAGAGGGTTGTGCTCTGCTAATTTCTAATAAATGGCTAACCTACTGACTTTATGGTTTTTATTGGATATGAACCAAGGCACATAATTTGTATAAATATTATTACATACAGGACGAAATCGCCGAAAGTTCCTGCGCAATATGCGTCCCCGTTCCCGTTCCTGCATTTCTCCCCCGTTCTCGCCTTGTCGAGGCGGCCAGGCGCCTGCAGCCGACCGCTCAACACCTTCCAACCTTCCATAAGACGAGAACGGGGAAGAGCGCATATCACGCGGCGGGACCGTAGGAGATTCCATTCTGTATGTAATCTTATACCTTTAAACGAGCAATTTTTGTATATATATATATATATATATATATATATATTTATAAATTTCTGTGATCTCGAAAACGGCTCTAACGATTTCGCTGAAAATTTGTATATGGGGGTTTTCGGGGGTAAACAATCGATCTAGATTAGTTTTATGTTTGGGAAAATGCGTGTTTTCGAGTTTTCATGCGTTTTTCTTTCCACGCGGAATATGGTCGCTAATTTCGTCGCGCCGACGCCTTGTTTTTAGCTTAGCGGTTAAGGATACCGACCGCTAGAAAGAGTGTTACGGGTTCGAGTCCCACTCGGTGACTTACTTTTGTTTTTTTTTTATGTTTAAGTTTATATTTTTTATTTTATTTTGCATTGTTTTTTAGACAAGTTTAAAAAAAATTAGTTAATGTTTGAGATGTAACCGAGCGAAGCTCGGTCGCCCAGGTACTACTCATACTAATTTTGTGACCATATAATTTTTTATTTTGCCTAAAGAGTTCTAAACGCTCAAAAATGCCCCAAACATCATGGAATCACAACCTTGAGCTTCCCTATAAAGTAACAAGTTAAAGTACACAAGTTATATATCTGTCACTACCTTTATTTTGTAGTGTAAAGAACGCAGCCGAATCTTCAGTAATGTGCACATAAATATAAACTTGATTCCTATCTTGATCTTGTTCCGATATCATAGACTCTTCAAGAAAGTTAGTTACTTTTTGGATTTTTGGTATCTTTTCTAGTGTTTTATTGCCCGTGTGTTGTTTCGGAATAGAAATACTTTTATCAAATTATTCTTTTTAGCTACATTTAAATGTTTTTGAAACGAAATTTCTTTTTGGGCAGGATTGGACAGGACTTGGCAGAATTTTTGGGGATTTGTTTGCGGCTTTAATTTTGTAACGTAACTTTGTTTTAACTGACTGTTCTACGGCACTTAGTTCTTTACCCTTCTTGTTATATTTATCATCGTATTCTTCTTTTGCATATTGAGTGTGTTAATAGTAAAAGTAGTGAATTTTTGACTTTAAAGACCCATTTAGACGGTGTAAGTAGCTTGCATGTTGCATACTATTGACGTACATCGTAACGTAGTGGTCACCGTGCTAGTCTGCCACCCGGAAGTTACGGGTTCGCTCCCCAGTCAAGGCAAGTTGAAAAATGGTATTTTTCAAATTGTTCTGGGTCTTGGATATTTATCTATATATGTACTTGTTATAAAATATAGCATCGTTGAGTTAGTATCCCATAACTCAAGTTTCGAACTTACTTTGGGGCTCTATCAGTGTAAATTGTCTCTTTATATTTATTTATTAATTTTATTAAAGCATTAAATAACTAGCATGATCTTAACGAAACGTCAGCCAACAATTTATTTTAATAAAAAGGTATGCAACAGGCAAGCTACTTGCACCGTGTAAATGGGGCTTTAATCAATGACTGTAATCTAGAGACGACAGTCATTTTTAGACACCAGTGTACTATTACGTAAAAATCATCGAATCCATGTTAAGGGTCCTCCCCGCGCTAACGACCTTGAAAACACAAAAAAATTAATTTCTCTTTCTGTAAGTGAGATTATCAGAAACCCTCGTACAACTTTTTAGCTAGTATCCTTAAGTTTCATTAGAACCTCGAAAATCATTGAAATAAAATACCCTGAATTTTCCTTTGCAAAAAATACTAAAAACGGCCATTTTTGACTCTTTTTGTAAAGGTTTCTAAACCGGATAGTATTTCAATGACTTTCGAGGTTCTAATGAAACTTCAGTATACTAGCTAAAAAGTTGTACGAGGGTTTCTAATAATCTCACTTACAGAAAGAGAAATTAATTTTTTTGTGTTTTTAAGGTCGCTAGCGCAGGGAGAAGCCTTAAAACAGACACAGCGTTGAACCAAGTGGATCTAATAACCGGCCAAGAGCGAGTCGGACTCGCACACAAAGGGTTCTGTGCCATTATTTATAAAAAATCACGTTTGTTGTTAGAGTAGTACTTAAATATATGTTTTTATTTAATTAATCTTTTTTACAGTGACTATGCCACTAAATATTCTTTAAATATTTCAAACGTTTACCAGTTGCCGTAAAAAACGCATTTGTTTTGTGGTAGCCTCCTTGTTTTAGCGGCAACATAATGTAATTACATTATACGTGAAAGTTTCAAATTAACTATCACGGTTCGTGAGATACAGCCTGGTGACAGACGGACAGATAGCGGAGCCTTAGTAATACGAGTCCCGTTTTTACTCTTTGAGAACGGAACCCTCAAAATGACTTCTTTGCGTAACGTAAAGTTTGATGCACAGGACCGAAATGTGTTGCGCAGTCATAGAAAGCTTTTTTGATTCTGACTTACGAATATTAATAGATTTAGAACAAGAAATTTATTATGTTGGTCTTGATCTTTTCTGTTACAACATTTGAAGATGTGCAATCAAGTTGACAAATTAATACGTTTCCAAATTTAATTATTTGCAATAAACCTTTTTTAAACCTAGGAAATAGAAATCCGATAAAATATACACATATAGCCAAGGCTAGCGTCTTAATTTATTACTCTCAATATGTTTCCATTCATTTTGAAAAATTGCGTCGTGTTCTCTTGACATGTTCCTTTCCAATGTGTTTCATCTTCTTTGTATATAAAAATTACGTGTTTGTCCGCGACGGACTCCTAAACTAATGAACTGATTTTAAATTTGATTTGCACAACGTGTGCAATTTGATCCAAGAGACTTGATTTAACAAACATCTTAATTCATAGTTGCAATATTATTTTATTGTACTCGACTGATGCAGATACCGGAGTCATAAAGTCCACGCGAACGAAGTCGCGGGCATCAGCTAGTATTATTTATATAAAATTCAAAATCGTAACTATGTTGTTTTTAAATTGGTTTTCGATAATATATTTTAACTATGAAGTAGCTAAAATAAATCAATTTAGACGTTTGATATAAATAATTCTTAGATTAAAAACTGTTGTCTAGCTTTTTTTTGGTGGGAATACTCCTAATTAAAATGTTTAATCAGACAAATTTATTTATTATGCAGTTATTTGCATAAAAAATTCTGACAAATCGTTTGTATATATGTTTCGAAATGTAGCTATGGCTAAATAAGGTAAAATTCATACAGAAATAATGAAGAAACAATTTTGAAATGAATGAGAACCATATTGATACACAATTTGCAAAAGTCAAACAAGTCAAAAATAATTTATTTATCTTTGGATATTTGTATCACTTGATATTTGTCAGGCTTTCGTTTTCTTTCGATTTCATAATATAAAAGATAAATTTTGACGTCAGATCACTTACAGCTAAGTTTTCTGCCGCTGCTACAGCCACAATAAAATAATTTTTAATATCATTTGACTTTTCGTAAAATTTATTAAGTAAGACCTTTGAATGAAAAAATTTAGAGTACGTCTTAATTTTTTTGTATTGAATATGTTTTATTCCCTTATTCCGTTTTCATAACTCCTAAGAAAACGGAAGTTTTATTCCCTGTTTAATAACTGGTTATCAAATAAGAATATGCTTCCCGGCTTTGTAATTTTTCGTAGCCATCTATGAAAAAGGAAAATTTGATCCTGTGGTCATAATACATCACAGTATTGCATAGTACCTTAGTTTATCAAGAAATAACTCGAAAGAGAGTTCTAGATCTTTATCAGCCAGTTGTACAATCTAGCCGACCTCATTGCCAAAGAAAGTGATCGTCGAAAGAGGTTTTCGTTAATAAAGTTGAGAACATTAAGCAAGGCAGCACCGTGACAGCGGTAATTAGTGTGGGTATGTGCGGCGCAGACGCAGTTTGGGTGCTTCAAAGTGCGCTGACCTCGCTTACGACACATTTCTGACGTCTTTGAGTACGTAGATATAAGTTTGTGGAATAAATAAATGCAAAAATACTAAAACGCTAAAACACTAATACACTAAAACACCAAAACACTTAAATACTCAAATCATCAGCACGTTTTGTGTCCACTGCAGGAGCACGTCCCTATCTGTACTACCAGAGTCATACTTGGCCAGAGCAGTCAGAGGACTTGGTCTACACTCTCTACGGTGGCCTGACGGGTTGGAGAGGTAAAATAATAAAATATAAAATTCTTGGTGAGCGAGTGAGAAATGGTGAGAAAATGAATTTCTCACTCTCTAATATACATTAGCGCGTCTTTACTCCTAATGGGGCAGACAGAGCATTTTCAGGTTCTGCAGGCAGATAGAGAGCCCAGGTACTAAAAACCCTTTTTTAAGTAAGTTTATGATTTCTGTGAAGTTTGGCTTACTAAGTTGACCTGCCAATGACTCTCGCATATTTGTAATATTATTTCAACAGGTCCAGACAGGTTATGGGCCCAGGCAGGTTGTGTGTCCAGTCAGGTTATGGGTCCTGAAGAAATCGGGTATCAACTCTTATAAGGCAGAAATGTTGTATCAAAACTAGTATCAACTCTCATCGCAATAATTTGCGCTTACGCAAGCATCAGTCGCCGTTTGTCATCCCTGGGCGATCAATGAAATATGTTATGAGTTTACTTATAGTCTGCTTGCGTGATACTTCTAATTAATTTCGCCTCAGGCCGGACTACCGCTTAAGGTTGGCACGAGATCTTTAGGGCCTAGTGTTAGGCTAGGTTCAGAATATGAACACTATTCCATATTCTAAGAGCTGATCTGGAAAAAGGTTAGACTGTACCAACTGCTTCTTTCCCCTTCTTGCTTCCACAATTCACAATCAGGCGCACTCGATTAAACTAGTATAACATTTATTCCGAGAATAAATGCCAAAAATTATTTATTTATTTATTTGTAATAAAAACTCGAGAATAAGTTGATTTTGTGTTTTACCAATTGCTAATCCAAGAATAAGATTTACAACGTGTAACGGAAATCGATGTGTAAAACTTTAACTATGAGATCATCCCTTCTCATCACAAAAAAAAAAATCTGCAGCTCCATACATTTTGGCACAATTTTGTATGGAGCTGCAGATTTTTTTTCGATTTCAGGGATGGTCCCATAGTAAAAGTTGTTATTGACTATTACGTTTAGTTACACGTTGCATACAGATGTCTATTAGATCTATATATACAGATGTCTACAGTAAGTTATTTAAGAAGCTTGCTGCTATCTATTCATATTTTATTTAAGCCAATAGTGTCCCAATGTTTGGCAAAGACCATCCCTCTATTCTTCCATTTACTTCTATTGGTGGCGAAGGTCCTGCTAGTTTTTATCGAAGGCTCTATAAGAACGTTTGCCGATAGTCAATATCAAAAAAACACATTCCCATACAAATTGCCAGGGCGGCTGCATATGTCTGTATGGAATTGCCGATTTTTGAAAAATGTTGACTGTTATTTTAATTTTTTTATACTGTAGCGATTTAGTATATCTCGTTGTTCGATTTATTACAAGTAAGTTCCCTCCAAGTTGTATAACTTAAAAAATAATAATAAAATTAAACATCTTTCATAAAATATAATATCTCCCAATGTGCCCCACGCCTTACCGGCATCATGTTAATGTCTCCTTAATAATATACGCGATGGAAATAATTCCTTCTTCTCCTTTTTTGGTGTCATGTAGTATGTACCTAACGGACGCTACGCCACTACGGTAGCTGGTGTGCGCTTGTCCTCCAGTTAATGCTATGTTGTGCGATAAACTAGAAAAGTGACAATTGGACAAGGGTCCTAATATCTTTGTACCCGAGTCATCAGCGAAAACTTTATTCTTTTACTGTTTGTTTGTAAAGCTTTATTGTACGTCGGAGAGTACAATGTAAATTCCTTCAAAAACAAGTCTAATTTTTACGAGTATAAGGCCCCATGTTAGGCCTCTTTTGCGGTGACATCATCTTTTCTGGTGAAGGTTTTCTTCCTGACACTAGCCTGTTTTCGAATTGTAAGTAAACAAGCAGCTTGCTAAAGTCACCTGGGATGTCCGCCATTTTCTCGGCGCCTTTCTTTCTCTCTCTCTCTCTCTTTCTCTCTCTGTCTCTCTCTCTGAGACATGTAAGTACATAAGAAAGAACACAGATACAAATCAGAAAAGTAAACATAACGGCGGGCTTTTCATGTAGTGTTATGGGATATCCCATCCCTCATCAGTATTGATTCCATTTTCCACCTTCTCGTCCCTGGGCTTTATCTGCTTAGAACAGCAAAACCCAAAGTTCTCAGTGAGCCAAATAAATGGTAACCGATAGTAATATAATTTTACTTTTTTGTCCATTCCGTCGATTTTTAGGGTTAAACAGAATAAAATAAATATTGAAGTGAGGCTCTCATACAACAATTAGATTATATTAGAATAGAATATGGTTTATTAGCGAAATATGTACAGTTACAATTTTACAAATTGGTACATTAATCTAAATATGACGCTAATTCGACGTCCACTCAGCATGTGTCAAGGCATTTTACAACACCCCAACGCTGGTCTTCCGTGGACACCGGCCAAACAAGAAGTACCACTGCGCACTGCAACGACACGCCGAACCATGTCATTCGACATGACATATAATTCTATTTCGAAGCACCACTACTTGCAACAATATCATTATTACGTACAGTGAGAGAAACCATGTTTATTTCAAGTTCTAAAATTAGCTAACAGTCCCGTTACACATCGCATCGCATAGCTATATCGCAGAACTTTAGTACACTACCAGCTTAATAGCATATTCTATGGCAATAAAAGTTATTATAATGTCTCTGGGTTTCAATTGGTAACCATTGCGTGCTAAATTATATTTTATCATTTTTTTCATACTAGCATTCTTTATGGTCGCTATAAATTTATTATTAATAAATAAATAGTCTTCTGCGATTTTCAATAATGTCAAATGACATCGGGATTGTAAGTTCATTGAGAATGGCTAAGAATTTATTTGCAAAAACTGGTTTAGAGTGACTTATACTTGAAACTGTAAATATAATATGAAATTGTGAACTTTTTATCTGGAGTGTTATTTACTCTGAATAATCGATATATATGTATATAGCTTCAAAAGTAATTTTTAAATAAATATATACAATATTAAACTGTTTAATATAGTTTAATTTAGTATAGACTCATTTGTAAAATCGACTGTATATATATTTTTTAATTTTTAACATGAGTAAAGTATTAAATTTTTAAATAATTACTTTTATTTTAAAACGCTTGACTCTAATGTTTTTTGTTTTTTTACTATAAAACCAAATATTTTAGAAACGAATCCCTAAATCGAAAAAAAAGTGTTTCCAAGCTCACAATATTTTTAAAAGAAATATTTAACGATGCCCACACCATTGTGTGGGTTTCGTTAGATAGGTCTTTTAAAAATATTGGAATATGGAAGTAAATTTTATTTTCTTGACAAACAAACGGGTTAGTCTAGAAAATGAAATTGACTCCCATTTTTCTTGTACGAGAGCTAAACAATTTTTTTTATTTAAGACTTAATGTTACCACTTTATTGGCATGAGTAATATACATACTCATACTAACTTACAGCTTTCTAGTACTTATAACCACTGAGTAAAACCGCGGACGGACAGTCAGACAGAGATGGTGAAACTATAAGGTTTCATTGTTTACTGAGGAACCCTAAAAAAATTAAAAATAAATAATCTGCTTTCTTGTTGCGCAACTTTTTTACCTACTAGCAAATTAATTAAACTTCAATTACTCAAGAGAAACCATTGGACGGGTTATTATACGAGTAACATATAAATCTCAGAGTTTGTCAGTTTGTCGGTCAGAATTAATTGGTCGACGACGCCGACCATAAAATCTTCAAAGCGTATCGCTGACCAAAACATAAGTCTAATTAACATTGAGCACAAAAAATGTGAGTATTTGCAGTGGATATGTAGGTATAGAGTATGAAAGAAGTTGGATTGTTTTTTTTTTAGTAAAAACAAAATCTGCTCAAGTTTTTACCTGACTTCAAAAAAAAAGGATATATATTCGACTGTATTTTTTATGTATGTTCACTAATTTCCTCGTCAATAGTGGACCGATTTTCAAAATATCTTTTTTCATTTAAAAGAGTGCACTTTCGAATGGAAATGGAAATTTAATTTATAATAACCGGCCAAGTGCGAATCGGATTCGCGCACTAAGGGTTCCGTACCATTATTTATAAGAATACGCGTTTGTTGTATGGGAGCCCCCCTTAAATATTTATTTTATTTTGTTTTTAGTGTGTGTTGTTATAGCGGCAACAGAAATACATAATTTGTGAAAATTTCAATTGTCTAGCTATCGCGGTTCTTGAGATACAGCCTGGTGACAGACAGACGGACAGACAGCGAAGTCTCAGTAATAGGGTTCCGTTTTTACCCTTTGGGTACGGAACCCTAAAAATCGGTAGTGTAGTTTAGGGGTGAAGTCTGTAATTACATATAATTTAGAAAAAATATTTTTAATCAAAATCGGTGGGATTACGTCTTTTTATTTCCATTTCCTTTGCTTACTTCTTACTTTGGAGCCTGTAAAAATGTATAAAATCACACGTAATTTTTTTCTGATAACTGCATATTCTTGTAGTTACTTCTGAATACACTGCGGAGGAAAAACGCGGCCTTACGTTTTGACTTTGAGGAGTTAATTACCGTGACCATTTTAATTGCACAGTCGAATGTATGGCATGCCCTGCCCCTTACCAAAGCGGACGAAATGGAAAACATAGCCGGTCAGAAGATGACTTTTAGTAAAAAATACTACCCATCTGTCAATAATGTGGTATTTATTTTAAATATTTCTTTATTATTTATATTTTGTTGGTGCGTTTTTACTCGGTAGTCTGTGGGAGTCCTAGGTCACGATGATCCTAATGCTATGGACATTTTCAATTATATTATAATTTCTTCCAAGCTGGTCTGGGAGAAAAGAAAAAACTTGGATGGAGAGGTTATTAGTTCATTTCAATCAGTGGTGGTGTTATCATAAGTATGCATTGAAACTAGCGCCACTACAGTGTACTATGTGATCTATGGTAATGGAAAAATAATAAAGTCAATCTGTGTCAAGCACTTCCCGCGTTTTATTAGTACTAACTGCTTCTCTTTCCATGCAGAATGTAAAAGCCGATAGGGGGAATGGAAGAAAAACTGTTTTGTGTGGCTAGGTACTCATCACCATCACGCCAAACGTGGTCTTTAAGGTCTTATGGGCTTGGGCTGGCCCGTCAGGAAATACTCGTATCAACTTTTAAGTCAACTGTCTAGCTATCATAGTTTATGAGATATAGCCTGGTGACAGACAGATAGAATGTGGAGTCTTAGTAATATAGGTTCCCAGTTTTACCCTTTGGGTAAAAATACCATAAAAAGTACTAAAAAGATAAAAATAATAGATTTTTTAGTGTTCGAATAATTCGACCTCTTTGAACTTTGTTTGTACTCTTCCAATAACATCATCCTACATGATTTTGCGTAAATAGTGGCTTGTTTTTAGTAATTAAATATTTAATTTGGGTTAAATTAAAGTTTTAATTTATTTACGATGATTTGCTATTTTTTTCAAAATTACTTACATCCGTGCTCATCATTTCAGTAGGTACACCTACATTATTTTAATATTTTTTTCCACTATCTTGTTTTAATATTAAATTTATTATTCGTTTTATCCTAAATTGTAATAATTCATAATTTTTCAAAACTAAAAACCGCCTTTCTCCCACATTACACCACCGATTCTGATAAAATTTCTATGGGACCACCTGACAAGTAGAATTATCCAAGAATTTTCCAAATCGGTCCAGGCTATCTTGGAATAAATAATCAGTGAACAAACAAAGTCGGTCAAAAAGACCATTCTAAGTATATCGTGACCAAAGATACAAAAATCAAAATTTTCATACGTGGCAATGCTGCCTGCCTTTTAGCCAAGGGTTTTACTGACAATTTGTGTCTTTCAGTTTCAGATCTCTATTATAATTGACGACCTCCATGGCGTAATGGTCAACACGCTAGACCGCCAACTCGGAGGCCCTGGGTTCGATCCCCAGCCAGGGCAAGTTGGAAAATGGCCTTTTTAAATTTTTCCTGGGTCTTGGATGTTTATCTATATATGTATTTGCTATAAAATATAGTATCGTTGAGTTAGTATCTATAACACAAGTCTCGAACTTACCTTAGGGCTAGCTCAATCAGTGTAATTTGTCCCTATATATTTATTTATTTATAATAATTGAGCCTTGCTAAGTTTGCCTGTCTTGTATCATCAAAATCATTCATCAACATAAATCATGTTCTCCTCTGTTAATCATCCTTTGTAAACTCCGCTTTTGATTGCCACACGCCACTTTCTCCTCCTACCTTAAGTACTTCTTTTATCTACTATGTAGCTGAGTGGCATGATGAGCAATCACGGATGTCAACTGCTGCCTAGATGCTTAGTACTTGGATGATGATTCCAGGGTCCCAAGTTCCGGCTGAAGGTCCCGGAGAGCGTCGTGTTAGTGTGACTTCTTCACGCCCTGCACTTTGAAGACCCACGATTCCCGTTTGGCTCACAAGGGAAGTACTAGACTGCGTGGCAAGGTTAGGCGGCCATCAGAACTCACGACCTAATTGTTTTTAAGCTATTGCATAGCTTCTATCGCTGGCCTTGAGCGCGGGGACCGAATCCAGAAATTCCGTAACGAAAAAACCTCACGCTCTCCCCACTCCGCCTACCATGTAGGTTGCCGCTTCGTCTCCGTCGTCCGTTTGCGACGTTGCCGTCCTTCCTTGTTTGCAATAGCTTTACTGCGGCAGTCCCCGAGTGCCACACGTCTTTTTTTTTTGTTGGAGGGTACCTAATAAATTTTTGTTTAACGTTACCGGTGTTTAATTTAAATATCCGAAACGTAACACTACTTACTTTTAATACAAGAAGTATTAAAACTATTTAAACTCAACAATACATTTTATTGTTAGAAGTTTCTATTGGCAAGAACAATAATTACTTACAACATATAGTATTTTTTTATCGACAGATGTTCTGTAGACAAACAATGTTTGTTTATCTACTTGACGCCGCGTACGGCATACCAGTGTAGGCTGTGGAGGCTAGCTACCTAATAAACACTGGACTTACCGACTTGAGACAAGTTTACAGTGAGCGAGTTTACTAGCAATCCTATTCTACTATACTACTAATATTATAAATGCGAAAGTGAGTTTGTATAATTGTTTGTTAGTTTGTTACCTCTTCACGCTTAAACTACTGAACCGATTTGGATGAAATTTGATATGGATATAGTTTGGGGAAAGGACGTAGGGTACTATTTATCCCGAAATTCCCACGGGGAGCGAAGCCCGCGGGCACAGCTAGTAATAGATAGATGCGCTTTAAGAAGCTTTTTGCTATAGCACTAAACTAATATTTAAATAAAATTACTTTCAATAAGAGATAAATTTATCCTACATTAATTTTTTTTTTGATTTGACTTTAACTTTGTCAACAGATTTCCTGTTTTTGGAGTGTTTTACTAAACTTCGAGCGAACAGGTCCCTGACAGGCGGAATTGAAATTTTGGGGACGCGACGTAAGTAATTACTTTGGGGTTAGCTCAATCTTTTATTTTTCTTCATCTCAAGTTGTTTCCAGGTGCTCTTGTTTATACACATCTTTATCTCTAATGGGGCATACAAGGCATTTGAGTCTTGCGGCTCTAAGCGGAACCGTAGCATACCTAGACTACTTTTAGCGTGATGCTGGGAGTGGATTAATTGTTTTAAAAGCTACTCGCAAGAATCGTCAACCTCGTTATCATTGCTAGCCTAGTAACTCGCCCAGTGTAAATAATTTAGAACCAGAACATTGTGTGTGCGTGTGTGCGTAAGTCGCGGAAGGATAATATTGAAGAAATATTTGATTGGTCGTGGAAAAATCCTCTTTATTTTTAATTGTTTATAAGCAAATAGATTTTAATGAACCTGGCATTCAATTAGTTTTTAGGGTTCCGTAGCCAAATGGCAAAAACGGAACCCTTATAGATTCGTCATGTCTGTCTGTCTGTCCGTCCGTATGTCACAGCCACTTTTTTCCGAAAGTATAAGACCTATACTGTTGAAACTTGGTAAGTAGATGTATTATGTAAACCGCATTAAGGTTTTGACACAAAAATAGAAAAAAAACAGTAAATTTTGGGGGTTCCCCATACTTAGAACTGAAACTCAAAAATTTATTTTTCATCAAACCCATACGTGTGGGGTATCTATAGATAGGTCTTCGAAAATGATATTGAGGTCTCTATTAGCATTTTTTTCTAAACCGAATACTTTGCGCGAGAGACACTTCCAAAGTGGAAAAAAGTGTGTCCCCCCCCCGTAACTTCTAAAATAAGAGAATGATAAAACTAAAAAAAATATATGATGTTCATTACCATGAAAACTACCAGCGAAAATTGGTTTGAACGAGATCTAGTAAGTAGTTTTTTTTTAATACGTCATCATCATAAACTGCAATTTACCTTTCATTCAATCAACTTAAATATAAAAATTAAAAAAAACATACTACAGGACTTTTATATTATGTTATTTGCTACTACGGAACCCTTCATGGGCGAGTCCGATTCGCACTTGGCCGCTTATTTTGATATAGTTACGGAGCAGAAATTTGTCTTCGTATTTTTAACCCCGGATGTAAAAGAGGGCTGTTAGTGTTAATGTGACTGTTAGGTGTCTGTGTATATTCATATAAGTATAACAGTACCTGGGCGACCGAGCTTTGCTCGGTTACATCTCAAACATCGAAAATACGCGTTTTCCCAAACATAAGACTAATCTAGATCGATTGTTTACCTCCGAAAACCCCCATATACCAATTTTCAGCGAAATCGTTAGAGCCGTTTTCGAGATCACAGAAATATATAAATAAATATACAAGAATTGCTCGTTTAAAGGTATAAGATACAGAACGGAGCTTTGTATTGAGCGGTGTGTGAGCGGGCGGCTGCAGAGAGATGCTAGGACGAGAAACGGGCATGCAATTCACGCAGGACTTTAAGAGTTTCCGTTCTGTATGTAATACTTATATTCATTTCAACTGCACAAATCCACTGGTGGACATAGGTATCACCCAACGATTTCCAAAATGACCGATCAAGAGAGAAATTATGTAATACTCAAATTAATTTAATAAATAAATAAATTTATAGGGACAAATTACACTGATTGAGCTAGCCCCAAAGTAAGTTCGAAACTTGTATTATGGGATACTAACTCAACGATACCATATTTTATAACAAACTAGCTGACCCGGCGAACTTCGTACCGCCTAACAGTCAATGAATGTCGTGTTACTTTTTAGCTGAACTAATTTAGGCTTTGATGAACGTAAAACAATGATACAAAAAGACATAGACAATAGCTCAAAGAGTATACTTATAACCACTACGTATGAATAGCTTATCAAGAAAAATCATAGACAACCTATAAAAAGACATTTACACTTTTGTTAACCTGTAGATTTTTTTTCCTTAATCTTATAACCTTTACCAACTGATTTTTTATTCCCTAAATTCTGTTCCTTTCCGATGATTTTATGTTTTTACTGTAGAATAAATCTTAGGTATGTACCTGAACTTTGTAGACATTTTACAAAAAATAAATTTCTGAACGCACACATGATGTCTTCAGAAAAAAATAAAGTTGTGGCTTAAAGGTCTCAGCAACCAGGCCATAAGCTCCAAAAAAAAAAAATAGTTGTTACACTATTTGACAGGATTGGACAACAAATGTTTCTAAATTCCGTTCCTTTCCGATGATTTTATGTTTTTACTGTAGAATAAATCTTAGGTACCTATGTACCTGAACTATGTAGACATTTTACAAAAAATAAATTTCTGAACGCACACATGATGTCTTCAGAAAAAAATAAAGTTGTGGCTTAAAGGTCTCAGCAACCAGGCCATAAGCTCCAAAAAAAAATAGTTGTTACACTATTTGACAGGATTGGACAACAAATGTTTCTAAATTCCGTTCCTTTCCGATGATTTTATGTTTTTACTGTAGAATAAATCTTAGGTATGTACCTGAACTTTGTAGACATTTTACAAAAAAAAAATTTCTGAACGCACACATGATGCCTTCAGAAAAAAAATAAAGTTGTGGCTTAAAGGTCTCAGCAACCAGGCCATAAGCTCAAAAAAAAAAGTAGTTGTTACACTATTTGACAGGATTGGACAACAAATGTTTGACATGTAATAAACAAATCAGCATCTATTGAAATGATTAAGTATTCATTACACATATCGAGTTTTCATTGTTTTTAAGATGTATTCTGCTATTCGGGACGTAAACAAATCCAACAAATCAAAAACCATGGCAATCGGTCCAGCCGTTATCGAGCTATAAGTGTTGTAACAAACACGACTTTCTTTTATATATATAGATACATATAAAGATAAACCTCCAAGACCCAGGACAATTTGAAAAGGCTATTTTCCAACTTGCCCTGACCGGGAATCGAACCCGGGACCTCTGGGTGGAGGACTAGCATGGTGACCACTACGCCACGGAGGTCGTCAAAATTACTTACTTAATACTTAATACTTATTTAATACTCAGAATAAATGTAATACTTTCATTAATTCTGTGCTTTTACCTAAATTTGTCTCTGTGCATAATACTAATGAATATTGGTAAAAATAACGACTAAAATCGTCAGTCAGTTTGCTGGAGGCCTGTTCTGATCGTGTTTACCCACAAGCGGCACGCGCCTGCCAAGGAGAACCGCTGTCGCGCCTATTCGGAAATATGCGGACCACCAAAATAATGTGACCCCTGATACCTATATACTATACACTTCGACGAGAAATTATTTTAAAAGCTATTCAGTAGATAAGTTAACGCTTGAGCATATAAAGTACCCCCGGGCCAGTTCCGTACTTGGATGGGTGACCAAATTTTCTAGAGCGTTAACACGAGCAAGTTCCCTTGCGGTGGTTTTTATGTATGTTTGATGAAATACGGTAGATAGTAGTTCTGTGTTAATACTTATATTATTCTGTTTGTTTAATTATTATATATTTAATTTTTCATTTAATTATTATATATATATATATATATATATTATCTATTTAAATATTAATTATTTAATTTGGCAGTATTTTCGACTTGATCATTGTCAATGGATATCTGGTAGTGCTTTCTCTCTTATCTTGTGGTACCACGGAAGACCAGCGGCATGATGTAAAGATATATCATTGCCATATGCTGAGTGGTGCCATTTTGGTGTAAAAATAGTTTTATTTTTATAATGGATAATGTAACTCCTGTTTTGCACCAAATAAAGTATTTTTCTTTCTTTTCTTTCTTTCTTTCTTTAAATAACATAACACAAGTCTCGAACTTACTTTGGGGCTATAATAGCTCAATCAGTGTAATTTGTCTCTATATATTTACTTATTTATTTGTTTTAATTTGATTAGCAAATAAACTTGTTCACTCTTTTTTAGGGAATGTACTACGGTGGTTTCCTCGTTTTCCGTCCACATTGCAGTGCTTGGGTTTGACAAACGCTTCCAGATTCTGCATCTTCGGCCTTCTGCCAATACTGTCACCACTGTCAAGTGACAGAGGAATGCTTATTTACTGGCAACATTGATTCGGCATGACACAGAGCCATCATTGAAGCTATGTGGCATTTTTAAGGTAAGCCGCTTCTGGACCTCCACCGACGCGACGGCAAGCTTACCCTGTTCAGTTCTCCGTTAAAATTAAAAAGAAATCTATGAGGTGAGGATAAGTTGAGTAATGCTAAACAGACTAATGCTACTGAATTGATATAAGTATTATATACAGAACGGAATCTCCTAAGGTCAGCGCAAGAAGCGTCCCCGTTTCTCGTCCCCGCACCTCTCCCCCGGTCTCGCCTTGTAGCTTGCCTGCAACCGCCCGCCCAACACCCTCCACAAATCCCTGTTAATTAATAAACAATACTTATAATATTTTCTTCTTCTTATCGTGTGTGTTAGTGACTAACACTAGTGTCAGAGTTTTTAAACCGCCTTAAAGGCCTCTGACATGGTTTTTAGGTAACGACCAATGTCAAAGACAGTGACCGGGACCGACGGCTTAACGTGCCCTCCGAAGCACGGATCATCTTATTTATCAGACAATCAGGTGATCAGCCTGCAATGTCCTTACCAAACTAGGACAACAACACAAAGTCGTTGCCCCCGCCGGGAATCGAACCCGCGACCTCCGAGTGTAAGCCGAACGCTCTAACCACTACACCACGGAGGCAGTTAATATTTATATATAATATTTTCTGTGCTAATGCGACGGGTCTTATAGTTTTGGACGAAAATGTTGTCCACACTTTAGATAAAAAATCAGCGAGTGACGAGAGTTTTTGTCGTAGATTTGTCGGTGACAAATTTAGACTGGTGTTGCGGAAGGCCGGCTTTTTTACACGACCACACGATAGTACTAATCCTACATTTAAATACGGATGTGGATAAACACATTTTTAGCTCATTAGGTAGATTATTAAAAAGTATAGTGTACGTTTTCTTTTCTCCGATGAACAAATAATGAAGATTCATTTTTTGCGTATTGATATTTCGCGTGACATCACCATCAGCTACGATTTTTAAGGAAAGTTTTTCAATAGTACCTAAAACAAGTTAATTTGCGAAGCAAATTAAAAAAACCTAACTTTTAAGAAAAAAAACAAATGAGAAGCAATGACTTTCTAGCAGTAACTCCAATAACTTTTAGACTATTTTTTATTTATATGACTGACTTTTGATTTATTTGACTAACTCTTTAAACTATAGCTATAATATTAACCTAACTAAGATATAATTCACCAGGAAAATATACTTACGCAATAGATACCATACCAGTATCGTGTCTAACGCACAACGTTATTAACGTCAGCAAACTAGTTTTAATAAACATTGTATCGAGATTATGAAAATAATGAACAGTATTCAATTAAACGAGTCTACCAGCTAATGCCTGACGATTTATAAATACTCTGCTGCCACTTTTGATTTCCACCACTTGTATTTTTATGTCCACTTAGGAGTGCCGCATACGATACTTTTATAGTATAAATAAATAAAGACAAATTACACTGATTGAGCTAGCCCCAAAGTATGTTCGAGACTTGTGTTATGGGATACTAACTCAACGATACTATATTTTATAAAAAATACATATATAGATAAACATCCAAGACCCAGGACAATTTGAAAAAGGCCATTTTCCAACTTGCCCTGACCGGGAATCGAACCCGGGACCTCTGGGTGGTGGACTAGCATGGTGACCACTACGCCACGGAGGTCGTCAAATATGAGTATGAGCGGAGTATGAGGTACAATTTCGAATATGAAATGAAAGAAATCTGTTAAGATCGTAGCAAGTGGAGTTAATGATAAGTCGCAATAAATAGTCTAAATTTACGGAAATAGTCCCAAGTAAAGCGTAGGACACCTGCCACAAGGTGGTCAGACGACCTAATCAAGGACCTAATCAATCGCTGGAAAGCGTTATATGCAGGCCGCTCTTGATGGGTCACTTTGGAAATCCTTGGGAGAGGCCTATATCCAGCAATGGACTGGAATGTTGATGATAATTCCCAATATTCCCAGTATTTCCGTAAATATTTTCCTGTAATTTTTATCTGACATCAGTGTGGCCACTTACACAAACACACTTTTATGGGAAAAACGCCATATATCTGCAGTTAAGTATCACGAATAAGTATTGCCAAAACAGCGATTAGATTCTAATAAAAGTCGCACGACTGCAGTAATCCCTGATGTCATGGTCAATATACATACACACATGTTAATCTTAATATTTAACAAACGAGAGTGACACGGTACCTGTTTGAGCGGTTAATTATTCAAACACGTTCAGTAATTTATTATTAAGGACAAATACATAATCAAACATTTTTTTTTTAAATATTTTTATAAACTTTGGCGTCTTAACCAGCCTACTGTGTTTTCCTATTTCACCATTTTTTCACATATTTTTTGTTTTTTTTTGATCGAGAGGAATCAGAACATATTCGCTTTCTCCTCTCTATCATACAAAAGAAACAATGCGAGATAGAAGTTGGCCAAAGGAAAATATGTACTGTCCTCGAGGCATAAGTTTTGCCCATATTCAACCCGCTGCAGCTGCTGTTGAGTAATATTTGGTAATAGAGAGTTTTCTTAGTGACCCTTTGGCTAAGAATTAAATCGTTTTTTACAACAGGTTAAGGTGCCTGAAACAGAAACCGAAAATTTGTAAAACTAACTGTATTACGCACTCATTAGCATCTGACGACAGATCTCAAAAGCCACTATAATTCGAAACGCAAACGTAAAAAGTAAAATCCGAATGGGCGTGGACCCAAACAGTCAATTATACGCCTTTAGCTCTGGTAAACCGGCAAATTAACATGTCATGAATATTATTTAACTTTTTCTCCATTATGATAATTCAGCAGTGCGCCACTTGCCCTAGAATTAGTCGGAGCAAAAACCTCGGGCGGATCTTTAAAAATTTGCATACATTTTCATACTAATTTGCGCTCGCGACGCTGCGATTGCGGAAGGTGCGCGTGCGACTGTGTTAATGCTGCGCATATTTGGTCGGGCCGTAGAAGAAGGCCAAATAAGGCGGATGGAACGCGTAGATATGAGTAGAATGAGACAAGTGAAATGACAAATGATCGCGATTTGGAGATAAAAAATGGAAAGAAATCGCTACGAAAATCTTCTTAGAGTATATTTGAATTATTATTTATTTGGGAATATAATTTGTATCATAGATTGTGTTCGCTAAGTGCGGAATTTTATAAACGTATTTTTTCCCATATCATAGAAACTAAATAACCAACACTGACCCAAATCAATTAACGAGAAATGAGATTAGATTCAAAATTATCCAGTATCCTTTCGGTCCACAAAGGGATTAAACAAGTACATGGTGCATCAAGGTCTAAACGGGCAGCCCCAGTCTGCTCGCTCCTTTAATGTATGTATGGAAATTAATTGAATGTTTTGAATTGTTTGACTTTTTGTATTGTATAATTTTGAGTGTTGAATGTTATTGAATAAAAGATAAATATTTATTTATGATGTATTTGTTTTTATTATTTACTTATGTGTCTGTTGTCTACAACATGATTCATTGCCCCAAATGAGTCTTAGAAAAAGCAGAATTTAACATATTTGCATAAATCTTCATATTAATTTCTAAATTTTCATATGGCGCACGCGCCACATCCGGAAGGGAGGTGTGCTTGCGACGTTAATATGTTTATGGAAATTAAATGGACTGAATTGCTCACCTCTTTGGTTTGTATAATTGGATTATTAAATGTTATTGAATAATGGATATTTATATCCATACATTTTTATGCAATTGATATGTAATTACTAGGGAGCAGCGAATATTTTTTCGCGATTTCGTAATTTTTCCCTCAGTAAAAGTTGTTCGCATACCTAGATGATGACAGATGTTCTTAAATTATCGCTAGTTCTTGTCCAAACACAATGTATATTATTTTAGAGTTCCGCGGTCACAATGACTGCTATTGCCGCCGTCATGGTCGCTGTTCGGGGTAACCATATCGGTCTACCCTCTATCTTCGTCGTTTGTTGTATAAGTCTATATACACAACACTGATGGTGGCCTTTCGAGAACAGTCGGGCAGAAGAAGGGTCGTCGAAATATCTGGCGAAAAACGCTATTAATCACGGTAAGTCCCGTATTACTAATTCAAATTAAAATAGTGTATTCAGTACTTAAGTTTACAATTATTCTGCATATTGGTGGGAATCACTTTTGAGCATGGATATGCTTGTGTTAGTGATACCCGCTCTTTATACAAAAGCTTTTACTAACAACAATCCACTAGCTACTTTGTTACTACTCCTGTCCCAGAACAGACTTGGCAACTACCCCAGGGCGGTGGTAAAATACAACCAAGAATAACCTTATTTGTTGTCTATCGAGACATGACGAACAACCGAATGCCAGGAGTATAATAAAATGAGCTACGCGCTGCGCTTGCGCCGGTATAAATAAGATGGCGTGGAACGAAGTGGAAATTGCCTGCTATTACGTACGTAGCACGGGAGCGGTCCCAGCATTAGCATAGCCACATCGCCTCGGGAGGTGAAGCAGACGGGACGTGATAGCTTCGTGTTTAGATCACAGATTATAGATATAAAGTGTCTATGGCTTGTAGCACAGCGTCTAGCGTGATTTCTAAGGCACCTCGCACACTAAACGGGACGACCACGACCAGTGACCGCAACGGAGATTGATTGAACGCAGATTAACTTAAGAAACCTTCATTGGTTTCTTAAGCTTCGTGACCCGGCGGGAATACTTATTACTAGTGCTGTTGAAAGTAAAGCATTACGTGAGGTGCCTTATTGGGGTATGTTGAGGACTGGTCCGGAGTATGCTACTTGGATTTGCACTAAAAGTGATCTTCAATATGAGATAAATTAAGTCAACTAAAATTTGCAACAATTTTTTTTTTAATTTTTACAGTTCATATCAGTCCATCACTGAACTAAACCCTTTTTAAAACAAGCTACGGTATGCCCACGACACCTGACGACGGTCGGCGACCGTTATCGAGCTGTGTAGATACTGTCGCTCGTCTGTGAGAGCCCTAAAGGCCTTTCCCGACAAAGGGAATATTTGCCGAAATAACTGGCCAGAAGTATCAATCTCCCTTTTTTTTTAAAATATCTATAAAAGGTTTATTTTACAAAAGAAAGCATTTTTGAAATTAACAATATTTTAGATTTATTTTTGAAAAACTTTAATTTAAAAAATTACTAAGAGACAAAATATGTGTCTTCTAGTTTTCTAAGAACCTACTATTTATTAAGCATAAGAAAAGATAAGGTAAAAAAACGGTTTAAAAACATATTATTTTCTTTTTGCTTGCACACTGAACTTGTCAGTTAAACTGTTACTGTGTTGTTACATAAAATAATGATATCCTCAGTAACGGACGTCAGTTAACTTAGGATTATGCTGTCAAGCTCTCGGGCTATAAAAAAGGTTCGACAAGCAAGTACTTACTTATAATCCACCTTGTTTCAGTCGACTGAGGAGTTAAAATTATTGTCAGATTATTCATTACTTTATTTATTTGCCTTACTCGTATAAGTATAAAAACGGCGTCTTTGAATCAACCGACAGAACAAACCGTGCTAAGAAAGAATTTGGAAGTCCTATAATGTTATCCTATTTATAGTCAAACCAAACTTGACTATCTTACTAATATTAGAAACGCGAAAGTTTGTAAGTATGGATGGATGTTGGTTACTCTTTCACGTAAAAATTACTGAATGGATTTTAGTAAAATTTTACAATAATATAGTTTATACATCAGAATAACACATAGGCTACAATTTATAAAGATATTGTGTAATAATTCTGCGCAGACGAAGTCGCGGGCATCAGCAATATCAAAATTTTATAGCGCTCAATATTGCCGCGTTTGGAGTAAAAGTCCAGGTTGATCTAGAAATTCTATTCCTTTGACGACTATGTTATTGATATCAATAAAAAAACAATAATATTTTATTAACTCGTAGATATTTTCCAGTAAACATACAGGTAAGCTATAAATCAACTTTAAACATTTCCTAGAGTGTAGGTGTGTTGCAAAGCTTGAATACATGGGTTAACCCGTTGATGCTTGTTTTATTTTACAGTCCGGGATTCTTAAATATATCACTAGACGTAAAAACTGCAAGAGAGTCGCCTACGTTGGTGTGGTGATGTCTTTAGATACCCGGCAAGTAACGTGAGAAACAAATGCTCTCGCTCAACACCCTCCACAAGGCGAGAAAGGGGGAGAGGTACCAGGACGGGGAACGGGTACGCATATTGCGCGGGACCTTAGAAGATCCCGTTCTGTATGTAATACTTATATTCATCATTTGACTATACTGACTCCACCGGCTCCGGCAAACATGGTGGACCAAAGAAATGCTAGCTTGACGTCAACGATGATGATAGGCGTGCCGATGGTCTTACAATCAGCGAGCGAAGTGAAGAAGAAAAGCAGTAAAACGACCCCACACTCAAAGCAATACAGTTGAGGATGCTACTGGGTCCTAAGATGAAAGAGAGAGGGAAACAATACCATTATAATTTGTGTTTCTTTGTGTCTCGCTAAGTATTTTGATATAACAATGATGACTTTTTCCGGTGATATGCTTTTTTATTGATACCTACATACGGACCTAGAATTTTTTACTGTATAAAAATATCACACTATCCAGAGTACGACAGATAATACTGTAATTGTCAACCTCACAAGACCAAAAGAGATAGCGATCAATTTGACAATGAGTCAAGTATTCATACAAAACACATAAGCCATTATCACCCTGGCTCGAACATCATCACACGAAAATTGATTTTTTTAAATTGTAAGCTGTTTTATTTTATTAGTTAACTCAAATTGGAAGGATAGTATCGTACTGCTTTACCGATAGGTCGTGTAGTAGGTACAAATACAACCCTTTTAAAGTCACACAAAAATATTTAGTTTTTTGTCACATTTCACATTATGCTATATCGTTCTTGTACCTTCTAAATCCATGCCTACATTGCTTGTCTGTCTAACTTGTTGTTTTTATTTGACAGTACCTACCAGTATTTACCAGTGCCTACCCACAGTGTATGGTTTCTCTTTCGCAATCGGCTAACGGCCCTGCGGGGCTTCTAAACGACTTTAATTTTGCGTATCAGAAACAGAAAAATATTAAGACGGAGTGGCCGAATTATACCATTCTAACTTTTTAACTTAGAAAAAAAAATTGGCCAAGTCCTAACCGAAGTATGCGAAAAGAGATAAAAAGTGTTATCAGAAATAGAGATGAGGAAATATGTTTAAAGATTCTTGGTACGGCGTGACGTATAAATGACGATGAAATAAAAAGAAGAAAGTAGTGTAGGGTTGTACTCGTCATGTACCATTTCAAAGTAAAACAGCTGGCTGAGACAGACAAGAATTTAAAGAACTAAAAAAATTCTCATTTCGCACACTTGTTTCTTTGTAAAATTTTTGATTTAAGTTTACGTAGATAATTTTTTGAATTTATAATATATGTTTAGTTTTAAAGAAAACTCAAAAGATTGAGTTTATTTTTTATTTTTTATCTATTTTTAACTAAAATATTAGTAAACTTTTCGTACTTTATTTATTTTCACAATCGTCAAGATGGCACATTTTGATATATATTTATATATCAAAATGTGCCATCTTGACGCATGAATTCATTAAAATTATGTTTTGTTCGTCACACAAGTTTTTATTCCCATCTCTGCGTCTTAACTTTTTACAGGTCCAGTCAACAATTATTTTTATATTATTAAACTTAATAATATATGTTGTTGTACGGTGTCCATTTAATTTAACTTTTTTGCTAACGCGGCCCAGCCAGCGCGCGCGCACCTCGGGCGATAATTTATAGGCGATTTGACGGAAAATTTGAATTTTGTGATAAAATATAATCCCCGAGAAATATGTTTCGAGATAATTTCTGCCGTGACACCATATACAGAGACTTGTTATTTATGAGTGCGACTATGTAGTGTTGTCTTACTGTCCCTTTTGATTTGCACCATTAGGTCTAAAGGTACAAGATACACAACATTATGCCATGAAAAGTGTCACCAGAAATTAAATAATGTGCATCTCGCACTGTAAAAAAATCGAGGTCTATCAAAGACCTGGATTATTTTGCATGTTTGGTAGAGATATTATCGGCTGTAATGCTTTTTGTGTTAAATATGGATATTGTTAATTTAATACTAGTACCTATATACGTTTGTGATGTACTTAAAACCTGCTGTCAGTGCAGAACACTATTAAAACAATGCATGTCGACCGGATTCCGGTCTGTGAACAGACGACAGGTTAATGTATTTACTATAGAAATGTACAATATAATATAATAACTAATTAATAATAAAATACAATAACTAATTACACAAAAAAAAAACAAAATCTATCTCAAAAACCAGGAAAGTCGCAAAAGGCGGCCTAATCGCTGGACAATTTCTTTGCTCCAGAAAACCTCGCGTGTAAAGAAAAACCTATTAAAACATTTTATTTAGTATGACTACTTCAACAAGTCTTCTCGTGGATTTCGTAGATGGTGACTTAAGAATTATAAGCTAAACAAAGCTTATAAACATCAGTGAGGCCTCTCCAATCTGGCCAAGCGTGGAGAGTATAGGCCAAATCCTCTTCTGCCCAAGTATGGCTTTAGTAGTACAGAGATAATATGATAAGATGATGATAACCTTAGATTCGATTTTTTTCAATAGAATTATTTAATTACATATTAATACTTATGTATACCTCATAGATTTTTCTTCAGATTAACACAAAAACGGTGGCAAGAGGAACAGACCTCTCATAGTACAAGGACGAGTAGGAGCAATTACTTGGGGAAGGATTCCTATTCAGACACGGCGTATCAGCAGCTGATCTTAACTGATCCTTAACAGTACCCAACAGCTGATTGGTATTTTATATCGTTATCACGATGGTTATGTAGCAAGGTGCAATAATTGACCGAGCGAGCGAAGCGACTTAGTTTCGACATTGGCCGAAAATTCCTTTGTTCGGCTCTGTCAGTCTGTCTAGCTGTTCTCGCCTGGATGCCGCATTTATCACCAGATTCTAGTGTGTGAGTAGGTTCAAAAATTATCAAAAAAATTTTTATCGATTTAGTTTGTCGAGATTTTTAAAATAAAAATAACATATTTTTTTTCGAAAAAAAATTAAAATGAATATATACTTTTTTGTTGCTCTTCCGTTCTGCCTGAGTGTATAGTAGCTAAATTTGTTGGTCACCCCGAAATGTTAACTCGCGGACACGGAATGATATCTCGGCAACTCCTTGAAAGATTTGGCTCATGTTCTTACAAATTGTATTAGCTACATCTAAACACAAATAAACACTTATAAAATTGTATAAGGCTCCAATCAAATTATTCAAATTATCGTCGGAAAAACATTCGTACTCGTACCTCCTCACATACATACATACAAACGCCGGATTGCTCAAATATACTCAAAGAACTTCCCTCAGTTTGCTTGCTCGTTCAAAAATCCAAACATGACGGTAAATAAATTGCAATTTCAGAAAAACTCTTGAAATACGTAAACCGTTGTTTACTTGCAAGAGTTCACGCCAACTTATTATTTCGAAGAGCAGCCAGCGTAAACGGCCAATGGCTCCGGCCATATATGGCGGTAAAAAGCGCGATGGAAGCAAAAACAACTAATTACATATCTTCATTTGACCGTGGTGAGGTTTTTGTCGGTTCCGGACGGCTGGCGAACAAGCTGGAAAATGTTGGGAAATAATAGAAATTGCAGGCGCTAAGTTTTTGTTCGTACAAAGTTGTCCTGTCTAGTAAGAAGTACGTGTGGTAATTCTTCAACTTTCCGACAGGAGACCCGTCGTGAAACTATAGACAAATTGTTAAACTGCTTTGGTTGGGGACCTTTCTGGGTCAAAAGTAAATTATTTGGTACTGTTAAGAAAATATTATTTAGCGGAAAATAGACAGACATAGAAAATACTCAACCGACAAGAACCTAGTTCTTAGATTTATTGACTTAACATCATCAGATGTTAAGAAAATGAAAATCCTTTGGGACAATATGGTCCACTTTACTATCTCGTCCAATTCCTAACTCGTCCCCTTTTCCATCTTGTCCACCGTAACTCGTTCACAAAATAACGTCACTTGTCATTATCATATACATTTTCAATGTAGTAGTAGATTTGTTGTCTTAAGAGCGTTATTTGACTCTAAGAATCTATGACGTCAAAAGTCTATATTTCATACAAATCCCGTAGAAAATGTTTATTTTGACGTTTAGAAAAAAATATCTGATTTGAGGTATCGGAAAGTAGCGAATTTTGCACGTTCTTCGGTAACCTTGGGTGGCCATTAACATGTATATTATAATTAGAGAAGGAAAAACAAGAAAACGCACTTCGGGCTCTAAAGCGCCACCTGAGGTTGCAAACAGGAACGCGCTTAGATGAATATGAACTCTTAAACTATGAGGACTAGCTCGAAGCTGGCCTGGGAGGATAAAAGCAGCTTCTCTTTCAATGTAGACTGTGCCGAAGAAGTGGGCATAAATCTCGAGGACATCATGTCAGTAGGCGAAGTCACTTGTAACCTATTATGATTTTACACATTTTGTTTTTGTTTGTTGATGTCTTTGGGACCTATGATTGCCTACCCCGCAAGACATAAAAATGTGGTTATATATGTCTGCAAAAATTATATTTTGACGTGTGCATGGATGTATATAAATAAATATATAGAGACAAATTACACAGATTGAGCTAGCCCGAAAGTGAGTTCGAGACTTGAACTAACTATATCTAGCAAATACATATATAAATAAATATCCAAGATCCAGGACAATATGAAAAAAGGCCATTTCCAACTTGCTCTGACCGGGGATCGAACCCGGTACCTCTGGGTGGTGGACTAGCATGGTGACCACTACGCCATGGAGATCGTCAAAAAGTATAGTTTCGTTTACGTAGTATTAAGTAGTAGCTGGCATAAACGATACTTCACTTCTAAGAAGTGCCATACCTGTGACTACGTAGTAATTACTTCTTCCTTACGATTCTTCTTCTTCTTCCTTACGATTGATTGCTGATTGTCTCTTTCATATTGTCAAGCAAAATATGAAAAGCCGGATTAAATTTTTCCACCCGTAGACATATGTAATTTACATTCAATAACATAACGTGGCTTGTTATAAATCACGCATACATATCGCATAAAAACCCACAGTCTGTTAGCGTAGCAAGCAATCTACTACGCCGTCATAGTATACCGTTTTTGCTGCGCCGATAACTATAACCAAATCGGGCGTATGCGCAGATGCTGTTGCTGTGGTCTAAGTTGTAGGAGACACTCCTAACAATGTAAGCAGATAGATTGACAGAGAGGACAGATTGAAAGAGAGAAGTTTGGGAAAAGGACGTTCAACGTCCAGTTATAGAGAGGCACTAAAAACACAGGTATGGCACTTCATAGAAACGGAGTATCATTTTTGTTTACTATTACTGCTATTAACGAAACTATACATCCGTGCACACGGAAATGTGTGCGTGTTCGTCCGCTTTATATCTTTGATAAAGAGAGGTGCGAGGACGGGTAACGGAGACGCATATTGCGCGGGATCTAAAGAGATTTCATTCTATATGTAATAGTTATAATAATTCTGTACTGCTGAAGCAGAAGATATCCAGATAATTATTGGTATTTGGCTTTATTTTACGCCCGCTGGCCGCCTGAAGCCGACTATCTTCTGCAAAAATGCAATTAGCACGACCTAGTGCTATTTTTCTTGTAGTCTCCATGTACGACCTCCACGGGAAGAGATGGAGAGTTCTATTCTTACCAGGAACTACATGGGGAGGTGTTCAGCTGACCGATGAATTAGGTTTCAAAATGTATACGGAATGAGCCTCCAAGAACTAGGTGGATTAAGGGCTCTTTTAGACAAACAAACAACAGCATGCCCGCAACCGTCGACCTGTGTCCCCGATAATCGAGGACGGTCGCCGTCTGTCGCAAACGGTACTGTCTAAAACTGCCGCACGACCGTCGCCGATAGGTGTCACAGGCATATTGTCGCGCGCGAGCGCTTGGAAGTGAATGTAAATACGATACTGTTCGTGTGAAAACTCTGTACTAGATTTTACAATGTAATGAATAAAAATCGCTGATCGCTTATATCTTAACGCAGCGTCTTCTCAACATTGTTTTTATCCGTAATTACACTGAAACGATCGCCGATAATTATTTACAGCGGGTGCAGAATCTCGCGCCACGCATTCGGTCGGGGCGTCAGCTGATGAATACGGTCTTCATCTACACGGCAAACAGAGCGGACGCAAGATCTAAAAGCCATGGTTAGTAAGTTCATGGGCTTTTAGATCAACTAGAAATACTTTTTTTTTTATTCAGCCATTTATTTTCCATGCTTAGCAACGGCCTTCCCTTGTCGTTTCGATCTTTACCTACTTCTTTCCAATCCTTGTCAAACGCAAACAGGTCGTTACTCCATCTCATTTTAGGCCTTCCTCTTGATCGTTTCCCGTCTCCTGGAATCCACTTATTATGGATATATATTTACATATTTTGCAAAAACTAATATCAAACTACGGGAGGTATAGACGGCTAACAATGTCCTGTCCAGACCTTTTATTTGATATCCCACTCGAATACTAAACATAAGTTTTTTTTACTCTAACTTTTTGTATAAAAAATTTGTTAAATAGATACATTTTTAGCATACAAATTGTAGCCTGTATGATAAAAAATACCTGAATCTATTGGAACTTCTCCTGTCCCAGCTCAGAAGGTGTGCAACATAAAATCGGTACAAGTTGCCATAGACCAAGAAATCGTGAGAAGAGAGAAACGACAAGGGGTTGGTAATTTAATTGTTATCATTATAACAGAACTGATAAAAATATACAATTAAACAATTAAATATAAGTAGCTATCATTCAATACGAGAGGTTATATATGATACGTCAGAATGATGACAAAGGAATGTAAGAGAATTTAGAAATGAAAATTAAATGGTGGAAGGAATGAAATGATGGAGAAATGAAGTGAGTAATAACGTCATGCAGGATGGAGTTTTACTGCAATTTTTTTTATTAGAAAGACTAACTACTATTCTAATTTACATAGATAACTATATAGACACAGAAAGTTCACTACAGGTCTTCACTGATAGAAAACATTGTATTTTATAAAAGAAAACGAACTCTAAACATCAACTTATCATTTACAATCTGCTCTCAAGAAACTACAACTTAAAACATCAGCATATTCAGTACTTAATTCCTGTAAAATATATAATAGTCTATGGTATTACTTATTAGGAAGTATATAGGTACTTAATTTACTTACATCGCATTTAAGTGCCACTTGTTGTTACAATAAAACTCCTAGGAGACTGACGCTTATAAATGAAATAAATGAATTTATCTATCTATCTATTTATCTAGTTTCACCTTTTCCAGGTCTCCATTTAAACTTTTACTGTGACTAATAACCTAAGTATCTAGCATTTTAAAACACTCCTATTTTTATCTAATCTGCGTTGAAATCGTGACTTTCGCCTCAAAATAATATTTATTTTATTGTATTTCCAAATGTCCATCTCAAAAACTTTCGACACAGATTTAGTGAAAGGAGAGGTCAGGCTAATTGATGCGACACTTTAGTTGATGCTTACGTTTTATAGGGTAATGACCTTGATCAAATAAATTGTTAGAAAAAAGAAATCTATTAGATACCTATCTATATTGCACAAAATAAACAAATACAGGACATAATAATATCTAATAATAATAAAATTATGTTAAACTAAAATCTATTCTATAAATTAAAACTATTACTAAAAATAAAAACATTAATTTATATAAAAAATCGTTCCCAGATCGCCACCGTCAACAGTCAGAGTCCCCAAGAGGCTGGCGGCATTTCCGCGTTGTATTGCAAGGCTAAGCCTTTGGCCGAAATGCGCACCAGCTCTTGGGTCCCCAGAGACGTCGATCAAACGTGTGGAGACCTCTTTAAATAGTTGACGGGCTTCCAGTTTAACACCTATCTTAGTATAAAACCAAGCCAAAAGCTTGTAACCGTCTATATGTATATATACTTAGTGCTCTTACAAACGAGTGTCGCAGTACTGTCGCTCATCTGTAAGAGCCCTCAGATCTTTAAACTGCCATTGGGTATACTTTATTTCTTAATAATAAATAACAATAAGAAAAACAAACTAAAAATAACTATGGTTAAGACTTAAAACAACTCATAAAATAAAATAAAAATTAAATATTTTGAACTACGCACAATTTATTTATCAAATATAATTGTCAATAATAGATATAGATAGAGTAATTATTGTCTATCCGTTTGAGAGCTGCGATGACACAGACAGACACACAGGCACGGACAGACCCTACTTTACCTATATCTACTTACGTACACCCCCTTTTTTGTCTGGATTTTTAAACACTAGCATGTTCTGCAAAGCGACAATTTTATAAATTACACACACGTACGCACACCTAAATCTATCTATACATCTATACATATAATAAAACAGTAAAAAAGTGTGTCTGTACATTAAATATATTTCCAAAAAAAAATTGGGGGCGATAGAGACATAGTAATAGAGTAAGAATTTAAAAAAAAAATGTCTGGCTGTTTGTCTGTTTGTCTGTATGTCTGTATGTCTGTTTGTCTGTTTGTACACGCTAATCTCAGGAAATACTAGACGGATTCGAATGCAATTTTTTTTGTTATATAGCTATTAAGCCTGGGCAACATATAGGGTATAAATGATTTTGGAAAAAGAAACGCCTGATGCAGAACCATAATGGTCCATCTTAACTATAAGAGATATAAAAATGTCGCCTTAGTAAAAGTTGTTCAGCCTGATGAGCATTTTCCAGAGACATAAAGTGCACGCGAATGAAGTCGCGGGCTTCAGCTAGTTATCACATAATAATTTAAATTCATTGACCAAATAACCTTTTATTTAAAAATTGTAAATATTTAGGAATTTAAAGTTAGCGACAGTTAAAAGTGATTAATTGCACCTATTTTGTAATAAATTGGTAAAAATGTATTCAAAAGATGTTATCTCTCGTAGGCGATTGACGAAAACTCGTTTAATTAAATTGAATCATTGGGATTGGTGTTTCAGATCATATCGTGACCCGTAGGTGGAACTTATGGTACAAATTAGTAGTAAATTACAAACATTTAGACATACTTACGATTTTTAGCTTTCATTTCACCTCTAACTTCTGTGAACTACTTTTAACTTTCGGCAACTCATCTATGCATATAATAGTGCAAAAATGTGCATTTACATGGAACATATTTCCAAAAAAAAAAACTGACTTAGCAGAAATAGTGAAAGAGAAAGAATTTAAAAAAAAGTGTCTGCCTGTTTCTACACGCTAATCTCTAAAATCTACACGGAAATACTAGACGAATTCGAATGAAACTTTTTTGTTATATAGCTGTTAAACCTGGGCAACTTAAACGGTATAATTGATTTTGTAAAATATAACACCTGATGCAGAACTATAATGGTCCAGCTCAACTACTAGTAGTTCCCCACGAACTTAGACCTCGCGAATATTATTCAAAAGGATGTGCCTCCGTTACCGGCGCTGATCGCCGAATTGGCTGTCGGCGCCGGTATAACACGATCTGTGTCTGTAGTAAGATATGCATTTTTAAGAAAGTTGTTCAGTAACCCGGACTGAATTCACCCTTAAATAGTTTCAGTATATTTTGTAAGAAGATTTGTATTTTATATCCATGACGGCTCAGTCAGCTAGACTTCGCGAGTCATCCTAAACCCGTTCAAGTATAACGTATCAAGTAAAAAGTTGTCCAGACAAAAAAGTTGTTCAAATAAAAAAATTGCGTTTTTATATTGGCAACAAAAAAGTGTAATGACATTTTTGAAAATATTTGGGAATGGCTGATATATGACACTTTTAAAATTTTAAACCCCCATATTTCCGCCATTTTGAAAAATTTCGAAAAACTGGCTCGACAAAAAAATTATATTTAGTTTCTGAATCTGTTTACAAATTTTCATGAGAATCGGTCAAGAAATGCGACCTGTAGGCGAAAACAGACAGACAGACAGACAGACAGACAGACAGACGGACAAAAGAATTTTTGGCTAATCTCGAAACTGAGACGCTTCGCTCGCTTCGCTCGCTCGGTCAATAAGAAATTAAAAATGACGCCTTAGAGAAAGTTTTTCAACCTGAGCATTTTCCGAAGCCATAAAGTTCACGCGAACGAAGTTGCAAGCCTTGGCTTGTAAATAAATAAAATAGACATTATTATTTCCTTTCGGAAGAAAATCGACGTTGATCAGATGGGTATGCTATTATTTCGTTATGCACGTAAATAGAAAATAGAACAGAAACAAACAGACAGACAGATATTAGCGTCAAATTTATAACATCCTTCTTTTGTTATCGGGGTTAAAAATGAGATTTATCATTTATTTTCATTTTAGGTAGAATACTTTTTTTTATTGATAGACGAGCATTGAGCACAGTCCTTTGAAGTATTTATCGACTCCACATCCAATAAGTACGGCCAGTATCATTTAAGATAGTCACAAATACTGTAAAAATGAGTTTATTCACAGCAGTGGTAGCTCTTCTTTTTAAAAAATTGCTAGCCTATTGATAAACATTAGAATATTTAATTTGAGCCCAGGCTTCGCAGCATTACAGCTGAGAATGCAACTGGGAATGCGCTGCGGTGAGAGAGTGTCATTCAAGTTACTTACATTTTGCTCTACATTGTGTCATCTTATTCGTCACTTACTCGCTAACCCTGGCCGGAGCTATCTGCAGATGCATCAGCCACTAAAAGATACAAACCAGTGTTGCAACTCACACCAGCATAGGATCACTTGTCAGACCAGTCCAACTTAACCTACTATAAAGTGGAATTTCACAATTTTTATACCATCTGGTTATTGGATGCGACCAATAAACGGGCTATCGCAACCGAGAGCCTACGCACTGGATATACATCGAACGGTATTGGCTAGATAGGGTGGGTAGACGGGCGGTTGAAACGCTCCGTTAATAAACGCTAGGCTATCGCAACCGGTGTTGCTGTGTCGTTTCCGGAATTGCCATGTGGTTTCCGACAAAGTAGAATAGGGCCACTTCAAGTCCTTCCCTGGATGTCTTAGAAGGTGACTTAGGAAATACAACCAAACAAAGCTTACAAACATCAATAAGACTTTGCCAATCCTCTGGCTGCTCTGGCCTAGTATGTCTCTGGTATTTCGAAGAGGGCCGAGCTGCTGCAGTGGAAACAAAAAGATGAACCTGTGATAGTAATGATGATGATATCTCAATCGGGAACCTACGCACTAGATATACATCGAACGGTATTGACTAGTAAGGACGGGTAGACGGCAGGTTTAAATGCAGCGTTTTAAAAACGCACGCAACGCATTGCGCACTCGACATAATTTGAAAATTTAACATTCTAAAAATTAAATTATATTTTTATATGACATAACAAACAATGTATTCTCTGTCCACAATAACTTTAAACTTTATCGCCGTGGGGTTTCCGGCAATGAGAATAGGGCCACTTTAAGTCCTTCCCTGGATGTCTTAGAAGGCGACTTAGGAAAAACAACTAAACAAAGCTTATTCACATCAATGAGACCTCGACAATCCGTCTGGCCAACGTGGAGGGTGTAAGCCAAATCCTCTAGCTGCTCTGGTTTAGCATGTAGTACGGAGACGGTCGAGCTCCTGCAGTGACGAGATCGTTCGTGTATACACGCTCATCTATCGCCCGTCTATGTTGGTAGTCCAACTAACGATCAACCTAATGTTGAAAGCCCACGGATGACCAACGGGCGAAGTGATTGAAAAACAAATGTAGTGCCATTTTTCAAACGCAGAGTCTATAAAAGAACGATTTTTTGTATGGAAAAACCATTCATATAGTTGACTTAGATACATTTTCACGTCTATATCCCGGACGGGGCAGACAGAGCCCAGGGCCGTAAGAACCAAAGGCCACGTTTAGAGTGATGGTGGGCGTTATGATGAAGAAGAAATGGAAAACCAATTAATA
This sequence comes from Acrobasis consociella, assembly GCA_963555685.1. NCBI lineage: Eukaryota > Metazoa > Arthropoda > Insecta > Lepidoptera > Pyralidae > Acrobasis > Acrobasis consociella. Next base: position 1,075,361 of record OY743111.1, on the reverse strand, counting down.
TATTACTTAGCGTTTCAAAAATAGCACTTCTGTACAATTGCGTTCTTTTATTACCAATTTATATAAAACCATAACCGGTTCTAAACAGTAAATAAATGGACTTCAAAAAAGGCGAATTCAACTCTGCATGTATTTTTTTTTTGTATTACCCGATATCTTTAGGAGCTCGGTAGCCAGGCGAGTTAAGTGACACCGGGCGTGGTCCGCACTTGCATGGGTGACCGCAAGTGGCATAAAAAAATCTGGCTGCTCCGTGCTTCTGGAGGCACTTATAAGCTTTTTGTCCCGGCTGTCATAATTGTATGGCAGTCGTTAAGCTATGACAGTTGCTTAAAGGCAGCTTGAAAAATTTGAAATCAGTGTTGACCACTTACACACATGAAAATTGTGAACCAATTTTGATGATTTTTTAAAACGATATAGTACGCTGGGATGGAAAACGACCTATTAATAGTTTCTACTGTTAACTATTATTTATATGGCGAACCAGTCCATCGACGCAGCTTCACACGCAACAAAAAGCGATATAATATTCTAAAACGGTTTCTATGCGTTATCAGTAAGAACGCGGAAAGTTATAGTTATGTTTCGACCATCAAATTCATTAAAAAATCTGCCAAGAGTGAGTCGGACTCACGCTTATTGGGTTCATAGAAATTTCTGATTGATCATATTATGATAGGTAGATACAAAATATTTATCTATGTAATAGGTTTCAAATGTATCTATTTGATTACCCAGATGATAGAAGAAAGATTTAAAGCATTTTTTAGGGAACAGAGGCATATATGTTTTACTTTATATTTTAACAATGCCAAGTTTAAACGATAAATCTTGTGATGTTGTTTAATTTTTTTTTTTCTAGCGGCTATTATAGTAAATATTTATATGTATTGTTAGACAGATAATCATGCGTAAATACAAGAAGACAGACCAACAAATAGTTAGACAGACGTATAGCGTTTATTATAGTTAGTATGATTGAATAAGGGAACCCTAAAAATTTTAGAAATCGTATACCACGACCCGTTGGTGACCGGTCAGCTATCGAAACTACGACTACATTTAAAATTTGCATAAACCCACCTCATTAGTCGAAACACCGTTTCTAGACGTAAATTTGGGATATAAATCACTCTTTAATATCCTCAGGCAAGAAGATAGACATTTTTTATAATTTTGAAGATGAAATCATAGGTATTTTAAATTTTGGCTAATATATTGTCTTTATAGTAATGGTTTATGTCTTGTTTTGACGTTTTCTACAATGAATATACTTCTTTCATTATCATCTTCCTCGCTTTCTCCCTATTTGGGGTCGGCTCTGAAGTGCAATTTTTGAAACGCGGAGTAAACTAAACGAATGGTTTTCCATACAAAAAATCGTTCGTTTAGTGACTCCGCGTTTAAAAAATCGCACCTCGGTATGTCAACCTGATTCCACATCTTTCTGTCACTCACAGTATTTGCACTAGCCCCTCGTTTCTTCTTATCTGTCCTTACCCATTTTTTTCAGTTTTCTTATCCCTCTGCAGCCCTCTACTTCCAAATGGATCATCCACTTAGCCAAATGTTCGGCATCCCTCCTCATGACGTGGTCATACCACGTGAGACGATGGCTTTTCATCTTATTCACCATTGGAGCAACCTCCAAACTTCCTCATAAATATTCGTTTCGGATCTTATCTGTTTTCCACCTTGGCATTCTCATCTTTCACTTGCATTCTATGCTCCTCTTTCTTTAATGAATATACTTCTTTATCTGCCTATAAATATACATTTTAAAATATCAATATATTGGCTTTTTGTTTGCTGTACCTAACTTACCCCAGAAGATTGCTTTCTCAGCATCACCTGTTGGTTGACTGGTAGAAAAAGCCTCAGGTCTTATGTCCGCCATTATTATAATCACTACGCTGAGAAGGCGGGTTGGTGTATATAACAAACACACAGGAATGTTTTAATAAACTTAATAAATAAATCCATATTGCACTCAATAATTCAACTTTTTTACCATTTGATAAATTTAATGTTTTTTTTAACCGACTTCAAAAAAAGGACGTGGAAATGTAGGTTCCCCGATTACTAGGAAACCATTGGACCAATTATGAAAACAATTTTTTGTTTAACAGAGCATAGTTGCCAGGTAGGCCATTATCAAAATTAGTTGTGTAGTTTAGTGTTGACGTCGGATTTTAAGTTGTAAAAAATATTTAGAAAAAGAGGTTTGCAAGGATCGTAGTAAGTGGAAATCCTTAGTCTCTGTCTACCCCCATGGGAAACAGGCGTAAAATTATGTATGTTTGTATGTATTTAGCACGAAAATTATTTTTTACGATTTCTGAGTTTCCCAGTTACATTCACCACTCTGCCTTGTAGGAATAGTAGGTACTTACATAGCTGAAGTATATTTCCAAAGAGCTGGACCGGTCGGTGGCCCGCATTCTGCGACTTCCTGCGACCTTTGAGAGTGGTTCCACCTTGAAGGAAAACGAGAGGGTCATTAGTTATCTGTGTTAAAGTGAAATTAATATCTAATTTGCCGTTAAACGTTCTCTCAGTAGGGCAGTGAGAGGAAACATGGTACATATTTATTTATTAATCAATTTTTTATTGACTATAATATTACAAAAGGTCGACTTAATGCATTCTCTACCAGTTATATTCCAACAACTCAAGTCAGATACTTCTCCTAAACATTAAAACAAACATTTTGGATTTGTATGAAATATATTATGATGTTTCTTGGAGGCAAATAGCGCTCTCATATCAGTTTTTCCGCAAAAATAAATCTAAAATCACTTTGAAAGTGGATATGATCATGATAAGTGACATTAGTGTGACGTTTTATTCCATTAATAGTACCAAATAATTTATTTTTAATTCAGAAAACTTCCTTAAACTTACGTATGATTATGATTGAACCTTATTAGATGGAGTTTGGTGTGGATATAGTTTGAGATACAAGGAAGGATATATGAAACGTTTTATCTCAAAAATCATCCATCAAGAGTATGTAAAGGGGACTTTGTATGGGGAATCCTATTTTGCCATACAAAAGTAGACTTTATTACGAAGTACTAACGTGACGAAGTCGCGAGTAAAAGCTAGTGTTCTATTAGTATCAAATCTATTTCTACAGTATATCTCTTTGTTCCAAGGTGTCCTTGTACGAACCAGCGTGGTATCACCGTTATCAGTCTTAATTGGCACAGGAAGCACGCTTCAGTGGCGAACTCCCTCTATTATAACATGGGTAATGACTGTGGGTACATGAATTGTAGGCTCTAATTACCTATTATGTTTTGTGAAACATTCCTTGTCTTTCATTTACTAATGAACTTTGTTGTCGTATTGGATTCAAGTTTTTAGACATATGTTTGTGTGTTGGTCTTTGTATGTAAAGGCTCTTATAGACGACACCTGTCGGCGACGGTCGACGATACATGTCAATCTGTCACAAACTGTCAAAAACTGCCGCGTGACCGTCTCGCCCATTATCGACAATATCCGCGCCGGCCATCGGCGACCGTCGTCGAGTGTCTGGATTATATTTTAATATACGTTACACGTAAGTAAATTATACTTATTGACGTGTAAAAGTGCCTGTAAAAATCTTATTACTGAATAAACATTTGAATTTTTGCGAGAGCATCTACACTTATTTATTTACTGAACTAAATTTTAAAAACTTATTTAAAAATCTAAATTAATATCTAAATTACAATCTAAATGTTGATCATGTAGCATGGTGCCAAGAACACTGGCTGCATTCCCGCGCTGAACAGCTACTGCAATCCTCTGCGCGAGATATGAGCCAGCCCTGTTGTCACCAGCGGCGTCGACAAGCCGAGGGGTTATTTTTTAAATAATTTTTTTTGTACTTGGACCCCACGGACCAAGAGTTTCGACGCCAAGCGGAACAAAAATATATTCATTAGATAAAGAGGAATATTTTCGCCGCTTGGCGTCTTCTGCTGCTTCAGCCGCGGCTCCAGCCCTTGACACCGTCGCCCCGAGGCGAGAACAATGAATTTAAAATTTTGAATTTTGGGCATATTGTCGCTCGTCGTAAGAGCCCTAACACTTGCACACGGATAGATATATTCTTATCTCTGAAGGGATAGACTCAAAAGCCATGCTTACCGTAATGGTAGGCGTTAAGATGGAAAAATTAATTAAAATAGTGATGGGTTGCTAGCCACATCGCCTAGATTAGATCTAGCTTTAGATCTCGGCTATTCTCTCCAAAGCAGACGGACTTTTTATAAATTATAAAAACAACATTGCGAAATTTTGAAAGAATTCAGTCATCAACCTTACGTCATTATTCCCGGTGTAATCTGTTTAAGTAGCTGTAATGTTTTGCAACTCTTTATTTGGTATCAAACTTTTCTTTCCAATTTAAAAGTGAAGAAGAATCATCAACATCATCATCATCATCGTCAGGTCTTTTTGTCTTCACTGCAGGAGCACAACCCTCTCTGTACTACCAGAACCATTCTTGGCCAGAGCTGCCAGAGGACTTGGCCTACACTCTCCTCGCTGGCCAGACGGGTTGGTGAGGTCAATTTACAATTTTTCAAAACTACTACACAACCGATTTTGATAAAATTCATATGGGACTTCGAGACAAGTATGCCCTTTTAACAAAAAAGGATAATCTTAATCGGTCCAAGCGACTTCGAATAATCGGCAAAGATACATAATAATAAGATGGCGACGAATTGATAACCTCCTTCTTTTTTAGAAGTCAGTTAAAAATATTTTTTTGCAATTGTGTAAAATTAACGCACGTGCGTAATTAAAAATGCTATGAAATGATGTGTGTGGAAACCATTTTTGTTGAACGACGAAAAGGCATAAAAACCGGCCAAGTGCGAGTCGGACTCGCGCACGAAGGGTTTCGTACCATTATCTATAAAAATCAAGTTTGTTGTATGGGAGCCCCCCTTATTATATTATGTGTTTAGTATTTGTTGTTATAGCGGCAACAGAAATACATAATTACTGAAAATTTAACTGTCTAGCTATCGCGGTTCTTGAGATACAGCCTGGTGACAGACAGACGGACAGACAGCGAAGTCTTAGTAATAGGGTCCCGTTTTTACCCTTTGGGTACGGAACCCTAAAAACGAGTGTCAAGAACGTCGACATATTCATTCTAGAAATCCGTCTTACACCTTTTTCAATTCGAAAGTCACACACAAAACAAACACAAATGCGAGTGTCCAAAAATATCTCATTACGTCGACGTTACGAAGTGAACTTGAAAGTGATTTGTCGCTCTAAACCAGTTGTCCAGTTGACATGTTGATTAGTCGAATTAGAGGCTCGCACGCACCTATTACTGCGCACGCGACACTAAATATCAATTTACTCTGTATATTTACATTACTTATATTTAAATTTTGGCCAAAGGCTAAGAGCCTGGCTGTACAATGGGGAAATGCCGCCAGCCTCTTAGGGATCGTGCCTGTTTACAGTGACGACTTGGGAACGATTTTCTGTATAAATTGGTGATTTTATTTTTAGTACAAAACCTAACCTAAAAAAAAAAAACATTTATTTACCTTGGGACATTTGTCATCAATAAATTTAAGAACTATGGATATTTGTATATCTTGATAATTGTCAATTTCTCTATTGATTTCATAATAATTGTTGATGTTAATCATTTACTTACAGCTAAGTTTACTGCCGCTTCCTAAGCGCAAGTACAGAAAAAGCGACAACTTTACTGCAGCATTTTCTCCAAAAACGTCAACTTACAATTATACTGATATTAAAATTAAATATGCGGACTAAGAAGATATTATTATGTTACTATTAATTAAGAATGATGTCAAATTTAACATTAATGTCAATTCGAATCAATTAAAAAAAAATATAAGACCACATGACAAGTATACCGTTTCAAACAAAAAAAGGAATTTTCCAATTTGGTCCAGGCGTCTTTGAGTAAACCAGGAATATACAAAAAAAAGACAACAAACATTCAAATGGATAACCTTCTTTTTTTAAATGGGTCACAAATTGCAAACAAAATGTTAAAAGATAAACTAATTGGCAAAGTTTTGTTCAAAACTCGACTAGAGAATGTTGTTTTCGAGTTTAATAACACATCATACAAACATTTTTAAAACCTCTAATACAATCAGGCACTCGAGAGCAGGAAGTGATGGGGGCCTCCAGATACCACAGCGATCATTAATAAGGCTGTGATGTCACTGCGCACGTGAGCAAATACTGAGGTAACTCGAGTAAGGCCTTGTTCACAGTAAACGGTTTTTAGCTAGAGGACTAAGCGTAAACACAACTGCAACACAGTTATACTATAGCGGTTGTTTACGATCATTATGTGTTAAATGTACCTATGTTTAAATGTTCAAATAAATTTTTTAATTCTTTAAATTCTTTAATGTTACTATTGCATTTGTAAAAAGAGGTTAAATGAGGGCTTTTTATCATAACTGGCCTATTAGCCTAAACTTGGCCACAAATAGGGCACCTATTTGCTTTTTATCATAACTTTAGCTTAAGTTTCAGTTGTAAAAAGTTCACTGCAAATAGGCCATAATTTCCAAAATTGCCTCTTTATGGAAGGTCTAACAAAATATACTGAAATTATTTTAAGGGTATTTTATCATGAAACCTATTATTTGGTTTTCCATGCAAATCATATCAGGACATTAAAAGGATGGCAGAGAGAAGACTGGAGGCATCTCCTCTTAACTCCACCTTCAAGAGCAAGCTCTTAAATTACACGAAATAACGAAGTTACAAGTTGACCGATCAGCTGATCCGAGTTTGTATGGAAAGCAAAAAATATTTTTATATTTCAATATATGTTTGGGGAAAGTCGATCAGTATCATCGATAGAATTAACCCTTTAAATATTTTCAGTATATCTTGTAAGACTTATAATATTCTGCAAAAAAATAAAATAACTTGTGTAAAGATTGGTAATATGAGTATCATTAATATAATTAAGTTAAATACCTATATCTGTAAAACCAGAGCGGCACAAGCTTATAATTTGTGCTATTGGCAGAATAATAATCGTTCAGTGTGAGCACCGCCTTATTTCGAAATTATTCGGCGCCAGTACCGACTTACTTTTAATAACAAATGCGGCTCATTCGGAGCTACATTAGCAACCCATAAATTAAGAAAAACGCGACCTGCCTCAAACCATCGGTTATGAATATGTTAAACAAAACAATGCTGCAGGTTGTTCACCTAAACGCGTGTTTGGACGCTTAACGCCACGCTCTCTTTTTTATTAGTTTAGGGAAGAAAATGTTATGGGGTAAAGTCAGGAGTCTGATGAGGTCACCCATGTTGCTTCTCTTTCCGCGCAGGAAGCAGATCGAGAGAATGGGTAAGCAATGGGCCGACGCAGCTAACGACTCGTCACGTCACCATATTTTGTATAATTTACCACCTACATATCTGCCATTACACTCAAATTGGTTTTTGGGTGTTTTGTTTCTAGACATCTGTTTCTATGTTACGCTCAAATAATTTAAGAAAATTTTAATGCTTTTAATAATACACTTAAAAAAGTGTAGAAATATTTAATGTCTATTAAACATGCTTGCGTGTTCGAATTATTGGATTTCAATTGATTTCTAATTAAATCTCTAACCTGTCAAAAGTTGACAACCGTCATATTAATTAAAACAAGATTAACCTTTAAAAAAACTAACTGCAGAAACATCGGAACGGTTCACACTTCGCTATCGCAGATCTATTCAAATTGCCGTCGAATAAATATTAATATCAATTGAGCTTTATTATTCAAGAATCTGTTTAGTGGCAACACACGATTGTCTCGTTTTTATTCTCCGTGATTTCGATGCAGTGTGAGAATTTGAGTGTACAGGATGTTCGTGTTTTGCCATACAAAAATACAAGTTTACTTTATCAGCGTAGCAAATTGTGCGATTTAATATATCATTTTTATTATCGTAGGGTATTCTATCGATTATATCTCTTAATATTAGTCGTCCTCCACCTCCATCAGGCATTTTTGTCTCCACTGCAGGAGCATGACCCTCCGTGTACTACTAGAGCCATACTTGGCTAGAGCAGCCAGAGGATTTGGCTTAAACTTTCCTCGCTGGCCAGACGAATTGGAGAGGTCTCATTGATGTTTATAAGCTTTGTTGTTGTAAGCCTTCTAGGACATCCACGGGAGGACTTAAACTTAATAATAGTCACTTTGATATTAATTTTACAACATCTGTTGTCGTCAAATTGTCTTACAGCTTAGTGCCGCTCCTGCGCTAGTGGAGAATAAGCGGCAACATGCACAGCAGCATTTTCTTCAAGGACGTCAAAGGTGGAGGAAATACACAAAGGAGAATTAAATATTCTATTGCATTTCATATTAAACAAAAATAATGTAAACGTAGGCAGAGAGAACGAAAGTAATAAAAGTAAAGTTATTTGCGGTTTCATACCAATCAACTCTGGATTAGAAGTTTGATAGATCAAATAATAAATATTCAACTAATTTGTAAAATATTTAATTGGTTCATGTACATTTGAAAATTCACAAATAAAACATTTAAATGAAATAAAAGAATTAACAATCTTACAAGAAAGTTAAATTAAAGCATGTGAAGGATAATTCATCATTGAATTCTTTTTGCCGTGATTGAAGCCGTGTGGTTTCCGGCAGAGTAGAATAGGGCCACTCCAAGTCCTCCCGTGGATGTCGTAGAAGGCGACTAAGGAAAGCAAGCTAAACAAAGCGTATAAACGTCATCTTTTTCAGCGAGGAGAGTGTAGGCCAATTCCTCTGGCGGCTCGGGCCAAGTATTGCTCTAATAGTACAGAGAGGGTCGTGCTCCTGCAGTGGAGGAAAAATACCTGTTGATAATGATGATGACTTCTTTTAGTTTCTAGAAGTTGTTAAATCATTTTCGTGTCAAACGCACCCAATATTAGTTAATCTAATGACAAATACCGACAAATCTGCAGCCAACTCGATCTTATCAGCCAATATTAAATTCCAACGGCTTGGAAATCTCACGCAACCAAAATAGAGATGTTATAGGTGTCAATTGCGCAATGAGATTTCAATAGGTAGATACGATGCATTGTTCTCTATCCCAGATGTTGACGTCAACACACCACGCGTGGGCGCGTGGGCGCACCAACTCGCCTCACCCCGATCACCTTGAGCTTAGCACAAATCGTCTATAAAATACACATTCTAACGAAATGTAGTAAATTATAATGTTTATTGGCTTGTCTTGGCGTGGATACCTTGACGTTTAAGTTAGGCAGACATGTCTGGTTTTGGGTTATCCAAGTAAGCGATATACCTATTTTAGAATATTAGCGTACTACTGTTAAAAGCTTAAAACTACTTAGGTTTTTATTAAAACTTCAACTTATGACATAATTTGGTGTATTTTATAGTAGAATTTAGACACGATCAATTATTTTAATAGTCGTGACGAATAAAAAGATAGTCTTCAAAAATAGTCGATCCATCGGTTAGATTATAAAAAAATATTGTACACATATTTTTTCTTTTCTCTGAGAAACAAGACATGACTATGGTACAGCGCATTTATATTTCGCATGATGTCACGGCTAGGTACAAGTTTTTTTTAACTGTGACGTCGCAATTCACTGCGGAACTTTGATGCTCCGTATTTTGGTGAATTTTTGCGTTTTTGGTAAACTGAAAAATATAGGTCCATTATTTTTGGATAATCAAACTTTTTGATCTTGTCGTCACCCTTATTGTGAAATTGTTTTTTTTTTACTTTCTTGAATACATCATTAGTTACACTGTCAAATTATCAACACAAATTAAATAGCTTATGTGTATACCACACCAGAAAAAGTCAAGAAGAAACTAAAACGAGCGCGCAATATCACCCTGTATTACTACGCTTACGAGTATTTGTTTTAGTAATGAACAAACCGCGTTTTAAATAATAAAATTTATTCATAAGGCTCCACTTACCATATTTGAGTGCGCGTCCATATGTATGAATGCTGAGATATTCTTATTTATGGCTCTATGTCAAGGTCACCGCTAAGTGAGGTATCATCGCTTTGCATAATATCAAATTATTCATTCGCGCCGCACCGAAACCGTCTGCCGTGCTCCCATTTGTAATTCAAATACATTCTTTGCATTATCTTGTTAATTGTGTGGATTTTTGTTTAAGTAGCGGTTTTGGTGATTAGTCCTTTTAACCGACTTTATCAATTAGAAGGTTTATATTTTGATGTATCTTTCTATCAATGCCGTGTGGTTTCCGGCAGAGTAGAATAGGACCACTCCAAGTCTTCCATTGGATGTCGTAGAAGGCGACTTAGGAAGTAATACGCTAAACAAAGCTTATAAACATCATGAGACTTCTCCAACCCGTCTGGCCAGCGTGGAGAGTGTAGGCCAAATCGTTTGGCTTCGATGCGGCATTAAAACCAATACCTGCCACATCAAAAGCGTCTGTTGTGCTCCCATTTGTAATTCAAATACATTCTTTGCATTATCTTGTTAATTGTGTGGATTTTTGTTTAAGTAGCGGTTTTGTCGATTAGTTCTTTAAACCGACTTCAAAGAGGTTATCAATTCGAATGTATATATTTTGATGTATCTGTTTTTATATCAATGCCGTGTGGTTTCCGGCAGAGTAGAATAGGACCACTCCAAGTCTTCCCGTGGATGTCGTAGAAGGCGACTTAGGAAGTAATACATAAACAAAGCTTATAAACATCATGAGACTTCTCCAACCCGTCTGGCCAGCGTGGAGAGTGTACGCCAAAGTCATCTGGCTGCTCTGGCCAAGTATGGCTCTGTTAGTACAGAGAGACAAAAAGACAGTGCCTGTCACATCAAAACCGTCTGCTGTGCTCCCATTTGTAATTCAAATAGGTACATTATTTACATTATATTGTTATGACTGTGTGTTTTTTGTTAGTATGAGTAGGTAGCGGTTTTCGTAATTAGTTTTATTTTATTCTTGTATTTGAACAATAATTATAATATTACGTTATAAAGTAATAATTTGAAATTTCAAAGCTAAAGCTGTTCTACTTAATTTGACTAGTTTTTTGGATGCGATTTACTATACGTATTCGAGATATTATGATTTTTCGTATTACTTTTAACTTTTACTTCTGACTTTAATATAACCCGAGCCAGAAAACCTGTACCACAAAAGACACTGATTTATCTCACTAGTACCATTGATTGTAAGTACTTACAAATGGTACCGATATATCCCATTAGTACCTTCCGGACCATCTGTACCATTTAACAGTACCACTGATGGTACAAATGAAACTGATTTATTCCACGTAGAATAGTAGACCGATTTATCCCATTATAGTATCCTGCGGACCATCTGTACCTTTGACGGTACAAATGACACTGATTCCCACAGTTTACATTCGTTCACAAAATATTCATACAAATTTCATCAGTACCTAGCGATGATTTAGAAACATCTCGTGAATATCGCTTCGCTGTACTATCATGCTCTTTTTCATCCTTTTAGGCCCAACGCAGACGACAGACCAATCCGTGCCGCACTTTTTAGTCTGTGGAAATAGAACCTATGGAATCATACGCAATAACGCACACGACGCGCGCCAGACTTTTTGCGCGTCGTGTGCGTTTCTGCATGTGATTCCATAGGTTCTATTTCCACAGACTAAAAAGTGCGGCACGGATTGGTCTGTCGTCTGCGTTGGGCCTTATAAATACTCGTAACATACTTTAATTACTATTGATACGAGTTGCAAACCTTATTACTGTTCTCGTAAACTACCAACTATTACTCTTAAATCTATATATCTTCCATGCTAGTTCGGGAGAGAGGAAAAATCTTAGAATGTACCAACTGCTTCGCTTCCCGCGCAGATCGTAAAAACCGATCGAGGGAAATTGATAGATTTAAATCATTATAATAGCCGAATTTGATTCTTTTTTTCCATCTTAACGCCCACCAATACGCTAAGCGTGGCCTTTGGACCTTGCGGCCATGGGACCTGTCTACTCCGTCAGGGATAAAGACGTGAAAATATAACTATCTGTATTTTTCTCCAACCAACTTTCAAGGATTCTCATTTTAATACCGCATTAAAACCGTGAATTAAAAAGCTTGAATGAAGATCGTCCAGATAGTGTGAGCGTGTGTGAGTGTGGAGGACTGAGGGCTCACCTGTGACGTCACGCATCTCACAGACGCATCCATTGAGGACCAGATACGTATCTCCTCCAGGATAGTTAAACATGTTTATGATTCATTCATTATACTGACATTTGTTATAGAGTTTGCTATTTCGTCACAGTATGTTTTGGTCACAAGTTCTGAAGAGTGAAGACCATTATAGGATTTTTAGAATTTTTTAAATTCAAGTTTTTTTCGGCATGGACTTTATTTATTTATATCGAGTAAGTTAATAATAACTAAGGTGAGATGTGCTACCAAAAGGTATCTGATGCAGCAACGCGAGGCAGCAGCAACATCATCAGCAGATAAGAGTTAGTGTGCCATTTGGTGGTAGACAACAGACGTCGCCATTGCCATCGCCTTGGAATCCTGCTAATGAAATGGCTCACCAGCAAAGGTTGCAGCGTCAGCAATATTAGCCTTCTGTCATCTAGTGACCATGTGGTTTGCCGTATGGTTTTCGGTAGTGTAGAATAGGTCCACTTCAAGCCTCCCGTTCATGTTATAGAAGGCGACTTATGAAATACAAGCGCAACAAAGCTTATAAAAATCAATGATACCTCTCTAACCTGTCTGGCCAACGACGAGAGTGTAGGCCAAAGTCATGTGGCTGCTCTGACTAGTCTGGTTCTGGTAGTACAGAAAGGTTCATGCTCCTGCAGTGGACACAAAAGACCTGGTGCTGATGATGATAATGTAGTGATCAAAGTTATTGCTATTTATAAGTGAATTAGAGGGCAGGTTTCAAGTTCAAGTGGAGGTAGTTAAAAATGATTGTGATCGATAAACTTAGAGCAGGATCGATTACAGACGCACAGTCTAAAGTACACAGATTCATAGTCAGTCTGAAATATATATTTTTTTATAAATAAGGAACAAACAGATATACAATCTGTGACCAAAATCCACTATGACCAAGTTGACATGCTCTATAAACGTGTCCTCGGCAGGGTCAGGTGCTAAAGTGATTATAGTATATGTATTCGTTCCTTTATTTTTAGGGTTCCGTACCTAAAAATACACAGTTGTATTTTTGGAAGGAAGTTCCTTATCGCGCGTTGCGAAAGAAGGCTAGACGGAAAAAATTAAGACCAAAAGTTGTAACGACACTTTTTGCTATAGTTTTAAGCCGTGCGGCGTGCGTGTGTTTCTCTGTCTGTCTCTCACTCTTCTAATTAATCGAAAAAAACTTCGTTGCATCCGGGTGTCCCTTGACACCTCTAAAGTTTTATTTTAATAAAAAATAAAATTAATAAATATTTAATACAAAAAACTTGATTTTATGAACGGAACCCTTCGTGCGCGAGTCCGACTCGCACTTGGCCGGTTTTATTATTTGTTGAGGAAAAGTAATTTGTTTTTATGCGCCGTCAAGGAAGACTTGTTGATTTTATTTATGAGTCATATAGTTTATGTCGTATTTAGATTTACTCTTATGCAATTTACGAGTAACAGAGTTGGATTTCTACGTAATATTGCGTTTTAAATAGGAGGAAATAAGGTTCCTCTTTTATTGCTTTCTTGACTCAGACAAGGTGTTTGAAGAAGTATTGAATTAATGTTTTTTTTAGCTAGGCAATAATGTTTCTTGGTAAAGTACGAGTAGTATAGCTCAAACATACGTATAATAAATGGTGATGTATAAGTACGAATATAAAGGAAAGGTTTTCCAAATCACTATAATTTACACAATTGGTTCGTTTCCTGGTTCAAAAATATATAATTTATTTTTGATTTGGTACAGTTATGAAAATAAAACGTCACAAAATAATGTCACTTAACATGATCAAATCCATTTTCAACGTGATTTTAGATTTATTGTTGCAGAAAAACTGATATCTTGTAAAAGCACTATCTGACTCCAACTGAACAAACTATGATGTGATTAGTCTACTGTCTGTCCGACCTCCGCAATCCAAAGAGACCAGAACCAATCTTTGGATAGGTTTGAGTACAGTCTAGATGGCGTTCGGGTTTTCGAAACACGGAATCACCTTTCTTTTCGGATAATCAGGTGATACAAACCTGCAATATATTAACCAGACTACAAATAACTTTTCAACAACAAAGTATGCTCCCCGGTGGGATTCGAACCTACGATCTTCGGATCACAAGGCGAACGCTTGACCACAAGACCACGAAGGCAGTTTACCCCGTGTTCGGAAATATACAATCTACGCTTGAGTTTGCTCCATAAAGCATAGATTGTAGATATCATCAGCTTAAATAGAAACTTCTATATCGGAAGCATAACGGATAAAGTCGACACAGTTTTTTGTCCCCCTCCGCCGGTAGTATAATTTCGTGACGTGTATTGTGGGGCACGTACGCATATCCTCCCTTTTGTAGTGTCGGATTAATAAAATAAATAAAAAAATAAATTTGATGAATGACGAGCTGCGGCGTTTTAAGAGACGGTAAGTAAAACACAGAAGGAATACAGTTATAACATTTACAAGAAAAATATAGGTCTATAATCTAGGATATAGCTAAGTTTATTTTTAAGCAATTTCTTTCATGCTAATCTGGGAGATAAGAGAAAACTTAGAATTTAGCTGCATCATTTCCTGCGCAGATCGTAGAAGGTTCGCATAGTGGTTAACACATAGCCCTCCTTTTGGCTTCGCTATAGTCGGGTAATGAAGTTTAAGGTAGGGTGTTATACAACGAAAGGTTTATTTACTACTATTGTCTTAAACTAGGTCAACACTTTTTATAAAAAACAATTATCGAAAAACGAAAAATAAATTCGGCCAGTTTAGTATCATAGACTGAACTTGCTCCAAAAAGCTTGCTGGTGTTTAAAAAGTATATACTCTTGCCACTGTAAAAGAATATTTACATTAATATTCAGAAACATCATAATACAGATATACGTGAAAAACATGACTTTTCCTTGACATTCTGGTTAAAATAACATTTGAGGTGAGCTCCCATTGCGTGTGTCTACAGTTCCACACGTGACACCTAAGCAGTTTTTATCTAAAACCGAACTCATTTTCTCGAATTCCCGGCGTGGGGTGACGAGTATAATCTCAATACACAATAAACTGTATTTACGTTCGAGATGCGAGCATCGATACAGCATTGTCGTCGAATCGACTCGAGCATTATCGATTCTGACCTAATCGGATCTCTGTACCTATACAAACTTTATTCCTAACCCTCCAACATGCGAAAATAGACTTTAAGCCCTCAGTTATAAAATTTGTGTGCGATGTAAAGATGAAATGGTAAAGTTCCGAATGACAGAAGGATTTGTCTGTACTGTTTAGAAATAAACGAGACATTGATTATGTTATGTAAGTTAAGGCGAGGATTTGGATATCGCCTGTCATGCTGTAGGATTTGATTCATGTTTTGTTGGATTTTGCGGTTATATTTGTTATCTGTCTTGATCACTGTGAGGCCTTCTGGTAAGACGTTAAGATAAATAAACATGCGTAATAATATCACATCTTTATCCCAAAAGAGGCAGACGAGAGTATTTTGGGTCTTGCTGCTGTAATCAGACAGAGCCTAAGGTCGCAGGACTCAAAGGCCATTTTTAGCGTGGTGGTGGGCGAGAAGGTGGAAGGATTCTAAATAGTGAGAGGTTTGCTAGTCGCATCGCTTATTTAATTTCTCGTATGCCGTTGCGTTGATCTACGCAAGATAGCATTATTTAACTATTATGGCTGATATTCCGGCATACAAAGGATTAAAGAATAATAAAATATAAACTAGAATTTCAAAAGCGTAGATCACGGCACACCGTGATCTATTGTTTTGAAATGTTTGTCGCGGTTGGTAAGGATACCTAACTCTGAGCTTGTACTCATGAACGGTAATATTAAATTTCCACCACTTGGTTTAAAAAACATCTCGAGAAAACATGCTTATTAGTTACTAGGTCTATAGTGTGTGGAATGGAGAAGAAACTGGCAAACTACTCCATTATGAGACATCATCATCCAACCGTATTCCCGGTTGCATCCTCCGTGTTGATGCTTCAGAGCCCGGGATCGACTACCTAACCTAAGTTATTTGACGAGGTTATTGGTTTCTACACATAGTGACTGCCGTCTGACCTCAGCAATCCAAAAAGTAGACCAGAACCAATCCTTGGATAGGTTTAAGAAAACGCTAAATGGCGTTTGGAACTCACAGTATAGACAGACAATCAGGTGGTTCAAACCTGTAATATCCTAACCAGACAGGTCAGGATTCGAACCCATGACCATCAAATCACAAGGCGAACACCTTGACCACAGGACCACGGAGGCAGACGAACTATTACGAGTATTTCTTTCAAAAAATCGTCAAGCGATAAGATTTACCTTGAAGAGCAAGTTTTATCAAGCAAACCTCACGGCTTGTACGTCTGATAACGCCGGTTATCAAAGCGTTGAAGTCTCACATTACTTACACGTATAAACAGCAAGGCTGTAGGAAGTCGTAATGAGGAAAACAGACAACAGAAGCCCCGACTGATCGCTCGATAACTTTTTGTTGCATTGAGAATGTTTTTCAATATATGTGTCCTTACTTTGTTAGTTTTCTTATCGATATTAAAGCATTCATAAAAGTATTACATATAGAACGGAATCAAATGGAATGGAGGGTGTTGAGATTTTTCTTATCTAGCCGAAAGTTTTTTCTTATCTAGGTTACAGTGAATAAACCATGGTTATGCGAGGAGGTTAATTTTGTATCGTTTTGGACCAAATGCATTTTGTTTTAGATCGTTCATTAATGTGCTCTTTCCAGCATTTGTGACAAACATCTTTGAACTTGTTCAGCATTAGGAATTGAACCTTTTCTACAGTAGTAGTTACTACTACAAAGTAGTTAGTAGTAGTTTTAGTATATTTTGTTAGACGTTCTCTATATCACATCCATATCTCTAATGAAGCAGATAGGGCATTTTGGATTTCGAGATTCTAACTAAGCAGACGGAGCCCAGGGATGCAAAATGCGAAGGTCACTTTAAATGTGATGTTAGGTCAGGTGGACAAGAAATCAAAAAATAATATTATTAGCCCCATTTTGTCGACCGGCTTTATAGAATATTTAAAGGTGTCAATTTAGCATACGATCTGCAGCAACAATCTGGTGCTGTATTGCAGATTGTAATGTGTAGACCTTTAGATGTGTCGACCACAACACACACGGCTACAGAAACTGTGATACTTTCTACAGCAATAGATCGTTATTGCAGATTGTATGCCAAATTGTTTCGTGTGTAGCCATTAATCGCGAATTAGATCAATTTTAATGTTTACGCGTCTAATTTTGCAACCGGATGGACCTCGTTATAATTGCTAAAATTGACATGTTAAACACCATAATGTTACTGATTAGAAGATTATGTAATTAAGTAGTTAGCAGCAATGCGCCCAATATATGAAGGTTAATCGCTATAGATAGGTATTTAAAAATAAATTACCTATTAAGATTGAGCATGCGAATTTAACACAAACATAAGTCATAAAATATGTGTGTAACTAGTTGTCCCATGCTGGTCTGGGAGAAATAAAAAACTTAGAATGTACCAGCT
Source organism: Acrobasis consociella (assembly GCA_963555685.1). Classification (NCBI taxonomy): domain Eukaryota; kingdom Metazoa; phylum Arthropoda; class Insecta; order Lepidoptera; family Pyralidae; genus Acrobasis; species Acrobasis consociella. The sequence continues at coordinate 1,057,610 of OY743111.1, read as the reverse complement.
GCTTCTCTTCCCACGCAGATCGTAAAAGCCGATCAAGGGAATGGGCAAAAATGCAAATTATGTTAACAGGCGATGCGGCTAGCAACCCATCACTGTATTGATTGCTTTTCCATCTTCTCGCCCACCATGACGCTAAAAGTGGCTTTTGGGTCTTGCGGCCCTGGGCTCTGCATAGAACCGCAAGACCCAAAATGCTCTGTCTGCCCCATTAGGGATAAAGACGTGATAGTATGTATGTATGTATGTATGTAACTAGTTGTAAATATGTTATGTTTTGTGAGTATATTAATCAAACATAACATGGGCACACGAAAGGACCAAACAGGCATAAAAGGAGAGCCGAGAGGTAGGCGTTTGCCCATCAATGGCATCTAGTGGGCTTTAAGTAATAATAATATTGTCTTTGGCTCCATAGCCGCCTCAAAGGGCTCCCCATGGCCCCGTGGCTGAAAAGTGGGGTCCGGCCGTAAGGTAAGGCCGACATTCTCAAATTTTAAAATTTGTTTGTCAGCTAGGCCGTCAGCAGCGACGCTCTCGAATTCGCAAATTTGTTTGTCTGCTACGCTCTTGGCCGTGGCCGTGACGCTCTCGTGCGAGATTTTTGCAAAAAAACTCGAAACAAGAGCTTCACGAAAGAGTGAGTACTGCTAAGTGCAGAAATGTTAAAGTAAACAATATGTACAAATATAATAATAATAATAACATAGGCATCTAAAGACGCGAAAAATTTAGTCCATAGCAACGCGCATTCCCCGTCCAGAAAAAGTTTTTTCTATAAGGAAAGTAGGTAGGTACGTATGTCGTATATGTACAAAGATTTAGATTTAAAGAAAACAAGAACAATAAAATGTCATGTAACAAAGTCCCACCTGACATAACCGCGGAAACGAAATTCGGAAGTCATGAGAGCCAGAGGTCACGGGCCTGCCAAGGTCACGGCCGAAAGATGTGAGATACAGATTACCCGTGGGAGAGAGGACACAATAGCCCGTAAATTGTGACGTCATGGCAATTAAAAAGTTTACGTGGACGACATGGCGATCGCACGATAATTTTTATCGGCGTCTTGTCTATGTGATACGGTGAGAAAAACACTTTTAAAATCGATTTCTGTACTTAATTTTTCTTTTGTATTTCATGTGTGTGTGTGTGTGTGTAGTTAGCATAATAATTATATCGTCTAATAAAATACATTGAAATTAAAATAAGCGTGCGCTTTGCTCATATTTTCTTAGGCAATCGAGAGAATATGCGAAAATGTGTATTGTGTATTCGTAGCAGTGATATATAGGTTATTACTTGAGTACCTACCAGTTTAAGGAGTACAGTAAACAGGAAAAAATCTGAAATTAGAAGCATTTACTTATGTGTAAACGCTTTTATTAGATGACATATTTTTGCTGCTGACTGTACTTATTGTTATTGTACAATCTTCATATATCTAAAAAATCCTTTAGAAATCCAAAAAAAAAAATATAACAACTTTTACACGAGTCCGTATGTCAAAAAGGAAATAACGTGTGAAATGATACCCGGAGGTTACACCGCGGAACCTGACGTGGGAATTAAAGACAATGAGATATCGTAGCGATAAGCAAAGCCAAGAGAGAGACGTTGTATGTGCGATAACAATGGTCATCAAATTAGAAGCCGGAAAAAATGAGATTTATTTTCTTAGTCTCTGTTCGCTACTCTATCCGCAAGAGCTGGCTTCACAGCTCGAGATTCGTACGGGTCACTCGTACGGGCTTTTCGAGCCGAGGCACGAATGAGGCGCTAGATCGGTTACAGCGCCTCGGATTGTTCCGTACGGATCACGCCTTGGGTACAGTACAGCCCGTACAAGTACAACGCCACGCGCTCAAATCGTACAGAACTCTCGTTTAACAGAACTGTAGACGCTTCCCATACGGGTCGCCCATGTTACTCCCGATCCTTAAGGGTCGCCCATGTTACGGCCGATCCTTAAGGGGCTTCCAAACAGTGTGAAACTATCCTTAGATTACAGATGACCTGACTGACTTAGGTCGCTGGAAACTGGAAAGCGCTGGATGCAGACCTCTTTAGATCGGTCATTTTGGAAATCGCTGGGAGAGGCCTGTGTCCAGCAGTAGTCGTTATGCAGCTGAAGAGATGATGATACCTAATTTAGTCGCCTGTTACGATGAGTGAAAGTAAAGGAGCTGTGATAAAAAGTATTCTAAATATTCAGCCGTCACCCACCACGCGGTGACATTCCTAGAAGTTTCAATATAATCAACCCAAAGTTGACACCTCGATGACCGATAGCGTAGGCGTCTCATATCTCAAGATCAAAGAGCAGATTTCGTGCTCTCGCGATTATTAGGCTTACGTACGGCTAAGCTTGTAGCTATTATTCTGGGCTTTGGCTTACGAATTGTGCTAATGTTATCACTGATCTGACAGTGTGATAGTTGGCGACACGTTTGCTTAAATAGCCGTGTCATGAGGTCTTTAATCTGTCACCTCTTTCGTTTTGAAAAGCTCCAGTTTGAAAGTTATGAAGTGCTATGAAACGCCATAACGGTCACTTGGTGACCGACAACATAAATCTATCTGCAAAACTGGCAGTCAAGGTGTTAAGCAAAAGAAGTGGTTTCGAAAATTATTGGCTGGGATTATTTGTACTGAATAACATACATACAAAGTGTAACTACCATCCCTGGAATCGATTTTTGCGATTTCAGAGATGGTCCCATAGTAAAAGTTGTTACATTGATTAGTACGTTTACTTCCTTTCGGGTTGATACCCCCTCTCCATTACCCGTTGAATATACGGACAAATCACACAGATTGAGCTAGCCTCAAAGTAAGTTCAAGACTTAATGAAAGTATATTTTATAAATAATACATATATAGGCTCAAAGCAGACCGAGCCGAGGGCCGAAGGGACAAAAGCTAATTTTAAACATTTGATGATTCGCACAATCGCCCTTTCCCACAAACGGCTTTTACGATCTGCGCGGGAAGATAAGCAGCTGGTAACTTCTTAGTTTTTTCTTTTATCCCAAAACAGTAATAATGTCTCATTTTCATTGGTCGATTTGCCAGTCGATAGGTGTACAGCATGCTGAGACTCCTCGTACGCGGGCTAGCGGCCAATTAAAGCCAATAGTTGATACAGTGGTCGTTATACCGACTGCGGTTATACCTCACATCAATTGTACATTACTCTATCGACTAGTGAAAACGGCTCTCCGCATGCGTTACGGTAATCTTTTACACCCCCAATTCAAGCTAATAAAAAAAAACGTGTATATGTTATCCAATTTAAAAAACTGCAAAACATGGTATTTTTAACAAGCAAAATAAAATAGAAACTCAACTCCTGAGTGTAATAAAAATCAAATGGTTTCCTCGTAAGCTGAGTCCTTGCGTCATCACGCGCCAAGGTGTTTCCTCGCTGGCACAAAGGAAAATACAGTGTGTGTTGTATGATACGATAGCTTCCTAGTTCTGGGCACGACGTTATAAAAGCTAATTTAATTAACTGTCACGTCTTTACATCTTACGGTGGAGTCAGAGACCACGCTAAGGACAGTAGCGTGTTGGTCGATAAAGTAGCAGTCTGAGCAGGATGCTATTATTATCAAAACTAAATACTGACTTTACCCCTAAACTACACAACTGATTTTGATAAATTTTAAATGAGACCTGAAAAGTATAACATTAAAAAAAATATCGGTCCAGCCAGTCTTCAAGAAATCGGTGAACATACAAGAAAAAAAAATGGCGTCAAATTGTTAACCATCTTAATTTAGGAAGTCAATTAAAAAGCTAATTTAATGATATTAATTCTGTCACGTCTTTACATCTTGTATGTTCACCGATTTCTTGAAGACGCCTGGCTGGACCGATTTACGTGTTAGCTTCATAGTCACGAATTAATAAAAGTATTACATACAGAACGGAATCTCCTATGGTCCCGCGGACTCCCGCGCAATATGTGTCCCCGTTCCCCGTCCTCGCACCTCTCCCTCGTCTTGGTTTGTGGAGCAGGCTGCAGGCGCCTGCATGTAATAACTATTGAAGTTACTCTTCCATAGTGTTTTAATTTGCGATTTATATCACTCGTATTATAAAGTAGATTTATTCCTTTGTTTTCTAATATCGATTTCTGATTCTCATTTGGAAGATAGTGAAAACTATTTGAATTTTTGGATCATCTTCAAAGGAGGACACCTAAAAACTAATTAGTCGAGCGATCGTGACGATAACGCACGTTCAGCACCTGCCTCGGTGACCCATTGACCAGGTTAGGACCGGACACGCGGGTCACTCAGAGGAACCAGTATTCTATTTAAATTTCGTGAGTGAAATACAGAATGTGGTTCCGTACTTATTATTTTACTGCCTAAATTACAGTATTTTACTTATTTTTATTATTCATATCAATGAGTAACAAAACGTATGCCTCTCTTACATAAACATCTCTCAAAGGCTACTGAAAGAGATCTCTTTTGAGATAAGTAGTGCCTTTGAACAACTTTTATTTTATAAATTCTCTGTATACATTTTCCGTGTGCATAAATTGGTAAATACATACAAACATACATATTTTCACGGCTGTTTCCCATGGGGGTAGGCAGAGACTATGGATTTCCACTTACTATGATCCTTGCAAACCTCTTTTGCTTCGTCAACACTCATAATATCGGTAAATAAATAATCCGAAACCGAAAACATTTTTTTTTATCTGCTCAAAAATAAGTAAGTTATACTTATAAGCTTTTAAAATCTGATGGAAAGGGCAACTGTGAAGTAACAAATAAAGGATGCACGTACAGTAGTACACGTACAGCACTCTTGACGTCACTGCAATTAGGTCTCGCGCGTACGAAAGAGATAGGAGATGTCCCCACCAAGCTTCCACTCTTATATTTGGATTATTACATATTTCACTAACCAATTTTCTTGCTGTTTTCAATAAAATATTTCTTCGCTTGGTATTTTTTTGTTTTATATAAAATATTTATCAAAAAAAATACACAGTAATATAGCCTATTGTTGCTTTTCTACAAATAAAGATTATATTTGTCTTAAATTGCTTTTTTTATTTAATTATACTCTAATAGGTAATAAGTTCAAGCAAGACCAATCGCGATGCGATGTCGGAGCACTGTTGAAGTCCTTGGCCCTGCCTGGGGTCCTTAGGACCCTAAGTAACGCCCTTTTTTTATTCATTAACGGGTTTTGCGGAGTGGTCCTGGACAAAATTCTTCCGCATTTCCTTCTATTTGTCTTTTTCTATTATTATTACAAAAAAAATGTACATATTTAGTAAAGTAATAAATAAATAAATATATTGGGACAAATTACACTGATTGAGCTAGCCCCAAAGTAAGTTCGAGACTTGTGTTATGGGATACTAACTCAACGATACTATATTTTATAACAAATACATATATAGATAAACATCCAAGACCCAGGACAATTTGAAAAAGGCCATTTTCCAACTTGCCCTGACCGGGAATCGAACCCGGGACCTCTGGGTGGCGGACTAGCATGGTGACCGCTGCGCCACGGAGGTCGTCTATATAATACATACAAGTAAGTTCTTAAGTTCTATTCTTTGTCCTTTATTTGTATACTTACTTATAATTAAATAAATAAATTTTATTTTACATCAGATCCCTAAAAATGGCACTCTTGTATCACTTTTAACGGAAATTATGGGATTTTGAAAACATGCATTTAACGTCAATTAAGACTGGTCGGACGGGTTTCGTGCAATAATGACGTTTTCGTGCAAACAAAAACTCGATTGTTTATGTTTCCTGCGATAATTTCCGAAATATAATTGTTTACCAGACGTTGTGCCGTGACGAGATAAGACGTTATTTTTGCAGCTAATAATACTCTCAATTTTTGTTTTTTACCAGCTTCATCATTCATTATTATCAGGTCTTTTAGTCTCTACTGCAGGAGCACTACCAGAGCCGTACTTAGCCAGAGCAGCCAGAGGACTTACACTCTCCACGCTTGCCAGACGAGTTCCAGCTTATTAACTGTGTTTGTGTGTTTAAAGAATATACGGACAAATCTCACAGATTGAGCTTGCCTTAAAGTAAGTTCGAGACTTGTGTTATGGGATACTAACTCAACGTATATTTTATAACCAATATATTTAAACATAAACATCGAAGATCCAGTCAATCAAAAAAGAAAATTTTCCATGTTGACCTGACCCGGGATCAAATCCGGGACCTCCGGTGTGACAGCCTGCTATGGTGACCACTAGGCCACGGAGGTTGTCAAAGTTTAGGTCTTGTGAGGTGTGGTTTCCAGGAGAGGTAAGAAGTACCCGTAACCTAGTACCGTACGTGCATAAAAAGAGAAATGAGAGTAATGTGAGATATCCATAGTCTTTGTATAGCCTAGAAGAGGACCACCCATCCCTTCTTGAGATGTCGTAGAGGCGTATAAAGTACATTTGACTTCATTCAGTATGGTCGTTAAACCACTACCAAATTATTTTAATGTTTTGGAGTGATGATTGAACACCTTCGAGTTCTTTGGCATCATTTAATGCCCATTGACAAGAGTATAATATTCAAAGAAGAAAACGCCGGAAAGCGCACGCCTTCCAAAAAGACACTGCTAAGTAACCGGAAACTGATCCATTCAAAATTTTTATATCATAACAAAAAATCTATCGTCTATGTAGATTGATTTCCAGTAAAAAAAGACAAAATTACGCTCAATTTTTAATATTTAACTTTTTGCATTTATTATACAATTTGATATAATATTGAGGGTGTCCTTAAGAGGTCCTATAAGGCCTAAATAAGGCGTTATCGTCGTAATCCCGGCCATCAATCGCCAAGACGTGCGTACAATAGCATTGCCCTCTTTTCCGCGGATTTACCCTATTGTGCTACAATGTTACCCGAAAATATGGGACCGCAATTCGGATGTGGTATTTTCTGTGTTTTGTTCTTATTTTTTAAGGTTCCGTCGTCAACAAGGAACCCTTAAAAAGTCGTAAAGTAAAATCTTGAAAAAAAAATATTTAGGCTAGCTCTCATACAAGTAAATTGGGAGCCATTTTTTTTTTCTTAACTATCATGTGAAGTATTATTGAATAGGTGTTTTAAAAATTTTGCGAGCTTGTGAACATCACTTTTCGATTTAGGGATCCGTTTCTGAAATATTTGCAAATTGTTAGATTCAAGTGTCGCCTCTCTTAGGACTGGAGTGAAAAGACCCGTGATTGCAAAGGAGATAATTAACATTTTGTTAACCGTCAAACATATCTAATGTTTGACGGTTTAAATTATTTACGGCCTTTTAAATTATTTCATACTCAAACAACCGTTAAAACTATAAAATAAATAAAAAATAAAAATCATTTATTTCAGATTACATGGATCCATAACTGTGTTAGTTTTACTTAGTCTATGTTAGTAATATCAATGTTGCCTGCACTCTCACATTTGTAACTCGGAGTGGGTCTTAAAAATCACCCTCCTTACGAAAGACTATAACCTTACTTTGTCTTTTTACATGTTATCTACCGGACATAACTAGTTACTTACATAATTGTAAGTTATTGTCTTACAGTTGACACGAATTGAACTTTAACTCGACACGATCATATTGGCTGATTCTGAGAATGGATGTGAACCCGCTACCTATCACGTCGTGACGTGTCGTAGAGCCTTAATGTCAGCTATGACAACGTTTAATGGAAACTTAGCGTTAGTGCTTGAGCTGACGCGAGATTATATACCATTTTACGAGCTATACTTTTTCAGAACAACCTACTTCGACACCAAACTACACAATCTATTTTAATAATTTTTATGAACCACTTGACATGTATGTTATTTCAAACAAAAACAGAATTTTCTAAATTGCTTTAGGAGTCTTCGAGTTATCGGTAAACATAAAAAAAACATACATTCAAACTCATGACTTCCTTCTTTTTGAAATTGTTTTAAAAATAGGGTGCTTTCTGATAGTAGTATTACGGGACTTACGTTTTTTGCCAGATATTTCGACGACCCATCATGGTCGCTGGCCGACTGATATCTGGAAAAAAGTATATTAATCGCGGTAAGTCCCGTAGTACTAATAACAGTAATTGTGACTGCGAAACTCTAAAATCATATATAGGGTGCTTTCTCACATCCTTGTCACCAAGCACCCTTTACAACAATGGCGGCGTGATGACCGGCCTCTGTCACAACATGATCGATCAGGGATCAGTTGGTAACCCGATGAAGAGTTGCACTTTCTAGGGAAGCTAGTACAAAAGGCATTTTTTTATGATTCTGTACCTACAGTAGGTAAATGCCGTGTGCTTTCCGGCAGAGTAGAATAGGACCACTCCAAGCCCTCCCGGGGATGTCGTAGCGACAAGCAAGCTGAACAAAGATTATAAAACATCGATGAGACCTCTCCAACCCGTCTGGCCAGCGAGGAGGGTGTAGGTCAAGTCCTCTTGCTGCTCTAGCCATGTATGGCTGTGGTAGTGCAGAAAGGGTCGTGCTCCTGCAGTGGAGACTGACAGATGTGATGATGATGGTAGGTAAAAAAGTGGTAGGTATTGCTAAGACTCCGCTTTCCATCAGTCGGTCAGGCTGTATCTCATGAACCGTGATAGCTATAGAAATTTTCACAGATGGTGTAATTTTGTTGGCGCTATAACAAATAATTGGCCAAGTGCGTGTCGGGCCACGCGCAGTATAGGGTTCCGTAATTGTAAATGCCAACTAGCAGTCTAAAACGGCTAAGTATTGAATTTGTATGAAATTTTCCTTTTCGAGTACATTTTATAATTTGATCACCTATAACTTTTTAATTTGTTAACCCTACTTAGCTCTGATAGTTCTCCTTTAAACTACATTATATATAATATATGTAGCTGTAATTTTTTTCACATGTCCATATATAACCGTTTAGCAGATAGATGGGGGGGACACTTGACTTTAACAAAAAAATTTACTTGAAACCTAAATATTTCAGACACGGATCCCTAAATCGAAAAATGGTATTCCCAAGCTTATAATATTTTTGAAAAACCTATTCAACGATACCCCACACAATATGTTTGTAGAGAAGAAAAATATTGACTTCCTGTTTACTTGTATGGCAGCTACCCTAAAAAAAATTTTTTTTCCATAATTTATTTTACGACTTTTTTGTCATGATTGATATACATATCCATGCCAAATTACAGCTTTCTAGTACTTATAGTTTCTGAGTAGGACCGCGGACGGACGGACAGACATGGCGAAACTATAAGGGTTCCTTGTTTACTACGGAACCCTAAAAATATTATAAACAGAATAAAATAAATCTTAAAGTGGGGCTCCCATACAGCAAACTAATTTTTTTTAGATCATAGTACGGAGATCTCGTGCGCGTGTCGAACTCGCACTTGGCCGTTTTTTTATTAGTTACGAATCAAATTAAGTAATAATGTACTTAGTTATGTATTGAAATCCCATTAGGAAATGACTTACAAACCAAATAATACTTCTAACTAGAACTACTGATTGATGGTCCACGCGTAATTAAAAACAGATAATTCTTTCTCCATTGTTGCCACGTGGGTGGATCAGGGACCGTGGATAGGGTCTGTCACGGGTGTATGAAAGGGTCTGCATAGATGAGTTAATTGATTGTGTGAAGTCAGACTCTGATAAAGGGATTAGGTATGATGCATCGCCTAGTAGATTTTTGATTGGGTTTTTCATAAAACTATCTTTTTTTAGTGTGACTTTATATATTTTTTCATCTGTGTTAAATATTTTTAGGTAGATACTATAGGTATGTGGACTTGGTAAAAAATATTGTACCCTATTTAGTCCGTCAACTAGATTATCTAAAAATAAAGTACCCGTATTTTTCATTTTGCAAAGTAGTAAAAATTCACAGAGATACAGCGCTTTGAAGTTTTCGGGTGAAAAATCGTAGCTGATCGTGACGTCCCGCGAAGTTTAAATGCGTTTTATCTTTGTTATTATTGGCTTATAAGAGAAAAGAAGACAGGCATATAACACCATTCATACTTATAATAATCTATCTAATGAGCTAAAAATAAGTTTATATTGATTTTAACACAAAACACTTCCAGTTCACTAAATCACTTCGCTTGCATTCCCCACTTTATAAAAGAGCATGTAACTATGTCTTCCACAAAGTAACACCGGAATCCATTAACTAACTTCTAGTTCTACCTACCTATATTCTACTTAATTGTATTCCAACTATAATTTCAAAGTATAATGTAATTTGTCACAGAAGCCCCGACAACTGGTCAGGCGGCGACTTCAATCAGTTGATATGAGCTGATGTCCAGATATCGACATTGACACGAGCAGTTACCACATGAGGCTCGTTGGACCACCACCAGATGGTATCGGGCCACATTCAATTCAATTTGAGCCGTAACTGGTGCAAAGTTTGTATTGCTTCATTAGTAGCTTAGTAGCTTCTGTATTGGTATGGTTTAAACGAAAAAACGTAGTATTATTCCAGCTACTTTTCTTACCTCGCAGATGGTAAAGCCGATCGAAGGAATGGGCGATAATCTTAGTGAATATGCGATCATAATAAAAATGAGTTTTTAGCCATCTCATCGCTATTTTTATTCCCTTTTTTCAACGCATAAACGGGCGGTCTTTATGTTTAACTACCCTGTCTACTCCATAGAGAGTAACAGAACGTGATAGTGTATCTGATCTATAATGTATGTAAGTACTGGTACCATTTACTCTATAACATACAACGATATTACATATATATAGCATCCAAATTAAACATGTGATAAAAATTCAAATGCGTGTGTACTATGTGATAAGAAAATTCGTCAGGGTGATTCGAAGCCACCACGGTAGCACCATTGGTAGTGCACTCACGGCGTTAACGTTTAAACCTGTATGGAAAATTATTAAATAAATATTAATATAAACGTGAGGGTCGTGGATTCGAAGTTAGTCGCGAATGGTCTTAAACGCAAGTAGCCTATGTAGCAACTCGTCTAAAACGCTGATTGTCAAAATCGCAATCCCTCTTGTGGCGAAATTTTTCATCACATATTTATATTTGAATAATAATCCGAGCATTGTGTTGCTGTTAAAAATCAATAACAACTATAGCATGTTGCTTTTATTTAAAGTGCTAATATAATGTTTATAGGTTAAAATTAAAACCTGGTCTGATAATACCCCTCTCAAAGACCTGTTACGAAATGATCCAAGTCATTAAGAACTTATTTTAGCCAAGCCAGAACTCATGACAACTGTCTGCGAAGTGTCAAGCACTCCGGTGGAGTTATGTCAAGTTATCAATTTACGCAAGGCACAGGCCTAGGGGCCTTTCTATCGACCTTGCCTGGGATTAGCCGGCGACAGATCGCGCGATAACGCTGCGTCCTACTTGTCTAGTTGTCATAGTAAAAGCAATAATAGTAGGTAATCTCCTCTGGCTGCTCTAGCCAAGTGTGTACAGAGAGGGTCGTGCTACTGCAATAAACGGTCGACTTTAAGATGAAGATAAATCTCTGTTGAAAATCTCAAAAGTCTTTGTCAACTTTTGTTTAGAAGAAGAATAGGTAAGCTGTTGCTGTTAACACCAATTTCAGATGTTGCCAAATTTAACATACTTTGACGATGATACACTAAGTGAGATAAGGTTAAAAGAGTGTTAAATATCTTAGAAAACAAAATACTATCACAATAATATGTAAAAACAAAAGTATGTGTGTGTGTATGTTTGTTTCTTCTTTACGTACAAACAGTTAGACCAATTTTGATAAAAAATTATATGCAGTAAGCTGACTACCTGGATTACCATAACACATTAAACCGCGAGGCGCAGCTAGTTAACAATAAATCTACAAGACAAACCATAATAATATAATTTCTTTGAACTGTCACCTCAAAGACCCATAAAAATGTTATCTCCTTTGACCATCACCTTATTGACCTTCTGTTCTGTGAGTTTACTATGGCGCTGCGTGGACTTGTCGGCGCGGGCGCAGGTGCGGCCGGCGGCCGGCTGTCACTGGGTTCGAGTTTGTTTACTTTGGTCAGGTTACTGAGCACACTGCTCATTATCTAACTTAATTAAAGCCGGTATGGGGCGGTGGAATTGAGAGCATAGGCTTAGCAGTTGGGTAAAAGCATAGGGATTAAAGGCCCATTAACAGTGTAAGTAGGTAATATATTAAAGATACGTTATGTAATAATAATAATATTTTTATATGTTTATTTAATTGTAAGTATATTGTGCAACAATTAATCTGTTTATCCCTATGGTTAACTGGGAGAGAACGCTCTCAGCGTTAGGTCCACTAATTGTAAACAATTTTAATTGTGGATCAATAAGTTTTTAATAAATAAATAATTTATTAATAAATAAGTGTATCGCCTGTTGCAATAGGCAATACCTACCTCTTTCCAACCTATTAGGCTAGCGTAGAGAACGTAGGATAAAGCCTTTGGCTGCTCTGACCAGGAATGGCTATAGTAATACAGAGAGGGTCGTGCTCCTGCAGTGGAGACTAAAAGACATTAAAGAGACAGATCCTCAAGTTACTGTTGTATTTACAATAAATAAATATATAAAGAAAGATAGGTAATAACTTGGTTTTAGTTCTACAAGAAAGAACAGAAAGATTAGCTGGTCAGTAATGAGTTTTTTATTAGCCTCCAGACAGACACTGTTAAGTATAAAATTGTGTTAAATTGTAACATTTATTGTTAAATAAAACCGGCCAAGTAAGAGTCGGACTCACACACGAAGGTTCCGTAAAATTACGTTTGTTGTATGGGAGCCCCACTTAAATATTTATTTTCTTTTTATTTGTTTTTATAGCGGCAACAGAAATGCATCATCGGTGAAATTATTAACTATCTAGCTATCACGTTTCAGTGTTGCAGACAGTGGAGTCTTACTAATAAGATCCTATTTTTACCCTTTGGTACGGAACCCTAAAAACATACGTGGAGCCTATCTAGCCGACCCCGTTGCTCGCTCGGTGATCACACTCTTTTTACACGGTGCATGAGTTTTTTTTACCTCTAATTATCTTAAAAACGCTCTCTTTTGGTAACGGTAAAGTTTAACAGTTTTAATTCTAGTTTAGTGTGATGAGATAACATCTGGACAATACTGGTCGACGTAGGGAGATGGTATCTATTATTTCTAGGTTTAGGTATAGCAAAAGAGAAAATCATTTCTAAATTGGATTAAAAAATATTGCTAGAAATGTTAACTATTTTGTCATTTGCCTCGTAAGCTTTTTTAACAAATACATACATACATACTATCACGTCTTTATCCCTAATGGGGCAGACAGAGCGTTTTGGGTCTTGCGGTTCTATGCAGAGCCCAGAGCCGTAAGACCCAAAAGCCACTTTCAGCGTCATGGTGGGCGAGAAGATGGAAAAGCAATCAATGATGGGTTGCTAGCCGCATCGCCTGTTAACATGATTTGCATTTTTGCCCATTCCCTCGATCGGCTTTTACGATCTGCGTGGGAAGAGAAGCAGCTGGTACATTCTTTAACAAAAAAAAATCAAAAACCCGGTCTTTAAGGTAAATGTAACACTCAATATTTTTACATTTAAATTAAAAAAAAAAAACACCTTTTTGTTTAAACTAAAGTGATGTTTGCTTTACGCTTTTGTTGACAGGTATTGTAGGCTCTATGTTTCTGTATTTTATTTTAATGCTTACATTTAATTTTTAAATTATTTAGTTCTAAATTATAAATATAATATTTAACAAATAGATGGTGGGTGCATTTTCTTCCAGTCAACCATAAAGTCTATATCTTATAATATCATCGAATTTAAGTTAGTTTCAATTTTTCAAATTGCTAGACATTTCTTAACAGATTCCTTAAATTTTTTTCCCATTTTAGGAGAACTGTCTTTTCTATCTTACTTCATTTATCGTAGAGTGCGACTTGCAACTAATTCTTTTTAATTATATACCCACATCCTATCGAAATTCGCCGTGTGGTTTCCGACAGAGTAGAATAGCACCACTCCAAGTCGTAGTGGATCGTAGAAGGCGACTTAGGAAATACAAGCTAAACAAACGTAATCATAAACATGAGTGAGATCTCTCGTACCCGTCTGGCCAGCGAGGAGAGTGAAGGCCATGTCCTTTGGCTGCTCTGGCTAAATATGGCTCTGGTATTACAGAGAGGGTCTTGCTCTTGCAGTGGAGACTCAAAAGACTAATGATGATGATGATTTTTTTATATCAAAATACTTTTTATGACATTTCATTCAATTTTTTTTAATAATTAACCCTGTCTAACCCGTCAGGGATAAAGACGTAAAATGTATCTGTATTTCCTTATTTCGTATCTATCAACATACCCACTCAAAGTAGGTACAGAAACACAAACAAACGTTCCAATAACGTAGGCACTAGCGCATATCTCTGCGGTGAGGTTTCTGGAAGGGGGGGGGGGGGGGGCGAAGGCTGCGCCGCGATATTTCATCGGATGAAGGCTCAATGCTAACAGGCGCCACCGTGCCACGCAGTGCGCGGTTAGATTACGCAGATTTGTACTGTACTTGCTTTGTACTTGTACTGTTGAAATGGTATACTAATACTTGGAGACTATTGAAACGAAGTTCCTTTTTGGATGGTACGGACTTGGCGGCTAGAATTTTTTGAGGGTGTTTCTGGGGATTTAATTTTTGTAACTTAATAAATAAATAAATATATAGGGACAAATTACACTGATTGAGTTAGCCCCAAAGTAAGTTCGAGACTTGTGTTATGGGATACTAACTCAACGATACTATATTTTATAACAAATACATATTAAGATAAACATCCAAGACCCAGGACAATTTGAAAAAGGCCATTTTCCAACTTGCCCTGACCGGGAATCGAACCCGGGACCTCTGGGTGGCGGACTAGCATGGTGACCACTACGCCACGGAGGTCGTCAGTAACTTAGTTCCAACCGAATGTTTCGCGACACCCAATTTTTTTAAATTAAGTAAAAGGTAACATATCTTTGCCCAGTAACATACACACCATAATTATAATTTTGCGGCTCTAACAGACCAACCCCAAGGCCACGTTTGCGAGCGCAAAAATAAACAATAAAAATTTGCTTCGCCCATACCCTCGATCGGCCTTTACGATCTCCACGAGAAGAGAAGCTGGTAAATTTTAAGTTCTCCTAGAGGAAGAGATTTAATAACTACTTACTAAATCTCTTCCTCTCTCAAGACACTACGTATAGCTTCCCGAACGCTGCCCAGCCGAGTCGACTTCGTCTATGGAACTTCCTGCCTGGATCAATTTGCAAGTTAATAAAAGCTTGTAATGTAAAAAAAAACCAAAAAAAAGCTTACCCACATTTTGACTATCTGCATAACCCAAAGGTTGACTGGTAGACAACGCTTCTAGCGTTAAGTTCGCCTATTGTTCTGTACAATTTGTATTTGATGAACAATAAAGATTAAATAAATAAATAAATAAAAAACCGTGCTTCGGAGGGCACGTTAAGCCGTCAGTCCCGGTCACTGTCTTTGACATTGGTCGTTACCTTAAACCATGTCAGAGGCCTTTAAGGCGGTTTAAAAACTCTGACACTAGTGTTAGTCACTAACACACTCGATAAGAAAAAGATGTAAAAAAAATAGGTCCACTTGTAAATGAGATAAAACTAAAATCTAATCTAATACCTAAAATGAAGTGAAATGAAATACGCTACGAATCTACAAATCTCGTAGCTCTCTGAAATAGACATCAACGGGTCACTCTTTACGAACTTTGAATGAAAATCATTTCGTAACAATAATTTTTCAGATTTAATAACCGAATTCACACGCAGACTACAAAACTGATTTTAATAAAATTAATATATAGGGGGGACAAATTACACTGATTGAGTTAGCCCCAAAGTAAGTTCGAGACTTGTGTTATGGGATACTAACTCAACGATACTATATTTTATAAAAAATACATATATAGATAAACATCCAAGACCCAGGACAATTTGAAAAAGGCCATTTTCCAACTTGCCCTGACCTGGAATCGAACCCGGGACCTCTGGGTGGCGGACTAGCATGGTGACCACTACGCCACGGTTGTCGTCAAAATGTGTGTGATTTGTCCGTATATATATTTTATTTATTTATTTACGAAATAATACCGAGCGAGACGTAACTACTCTGACGCGCGATAAACTTTATCCATGGCATACCATGCTACGGGTGCAGGGCTTTGAATAGTAAATTTTTTTGAAAGTAGATCGTGAACCAAATCTTTGTGTTGTTTATTTATTTATTATTGTAGTTTGGAGTTTCCGACTTTGTCTAAAAGTCAGATGGAAAAAGTTAGTTACTGAATAAAATTCCAAATACCCAGCAATAAAATAAATCTCAATTGCTATAATTATCTATTGCGGGCGAGTTGCCCTCAGACGGTAGGTATCGCCTTGACGCGCCTGCGCAGTGGAATGCGATAACAGATAGCAAGCATCGATCACTGTGATGGGTTGCTTGGTACAGGTTTGCCTTTTCTTGACTAACTAGTTCTAAATAGCAGTAGGTTTCTGTTTAAATTATGTACTACAATTGTTTTCAAGCTTCACCAATATTATTAGACACAGGAAGTCCACTGCTGGACATAGCCTAGGCCCCCAGGGTTTGCAAAATTTGCTAAACTTTTCATGTTAATCGTTCCGTCTCAACGTAAAGGACACAAAAACAAACATATACTTCTATAATATCAGTATATTGTGTATACATACATACATACTATCATGTCTTTATCCCTAATGGGGCAGACAGAGCATTTTGGGTCTTGCGGTTCTATGCAGAGCCCAGGGCCGCAAGACCCAAAAGCCACTTTTGGCGTCATGGTGGACGAGAAGATGGAAAAGCAATCAATACAGTGATGGGTTGCTAGCCGCATCGCCTGTTAACATGATTCGCATTTTTGCCCATTCCCTCGATCGGCTTTTACGATCTGCGTGGGAAGAGAAGCAGCTGGTACATTCTAAGTTTTTTTATTTCTCCCAGACCAGCATGGGAGCATACATGTAAATTTTATTTGTTTACACATTGTGTATACATGTAAATTGCTAACACTGCTAACTGCCTAAAGGCATCTGATATAGCTTGACAACTGTCATACAATGATGGCAGCCGGAACATGCCACCCAGAGTACGGAAAACTTCAGAAATTATTGTACAATTTGGGTCACCCATCCAAGCGTGGATCACGCCTAAAGTTGCTTAACTTGTCACCGAGTTTCTCAAAATGATGATGTTAAATAATATTACAAAGATTTTTTTTACTGCAAATGAAGTTTTAATAAGAACAAATTGAATGCTTAGATCGTTTAACCAACTTTGAATAATAGAAAGACGAGGAAGTATATTATAAAAGTATCTCACGGATAAACTTAAAGTCCAATTACAAAACAAGTATAATATGAGATATTGCAATAAACAAGCATAACACAGGATAATAAAATATATAGTTTACATTTATATCGCACGGTGGCCGACAACTGCAGTTTGTCATACTATGTTTTATCGATCACGACTGGATAGGAATGCTGTGATGATGGAGCTGGGCGTAGGTGGAATGGCATTTGTTCAAGGTTAGGACTATTCTTTTGAACAAGGTCAATTGTTAAGATAATATTACATTGACAATTGGATCAAAGTGCCAAAAGTTTCATTTTATTGGGCTTTTTTTAACTGCTTCCGTGGTGTAGTGGTTAGAGCGTTCGGCTCACACCCGGAGGTCGCGGGTTCGATTCCAGGCGGGGGGGGGGGCAACGACTTTGTGTTGTTGACCTTGTTTGGTTAGGACATTGTAGGCTGATCACCTTATTGTCCGATAAGTAAGATGATCCGTGCTTCGGAGGGCACGCTAAGACGTCGGTCCCGTTCAATGTCTTTGACATTGGTCGTTACCTAAAACCATGTCAGAGGCCTTAAAGGCAGTTTGAAAATTCTGACACTAGTGTTAGTCACTAACACACACGATAAGAAGAAGAAGTGGGCTTTGTACAAATATGTAATACTAGCTGTGCCCGTGGTCTTCAAAATGAAAAAAAAAAGTTCAGCACAAAGGAGGAGGTTATCAATTCGTCTCAATCTTTTTTACGTATGTTCACGAAAAACGTTATAATGCTACCGTAAAAAAAATGCTTTAAAATATTTATAATATTATTGGCGAAGTCTAAAATGAACTACTTCAATAAGTTTTAATTTTATTTGTTTGTCCTTAAATTGATTTTAATTTTGTAACAATTTTTTACATTTAATATTAACAAAATCCAAGTCCCGTGGATGTCATAGAAGGCGATTTAGGAAACACAAGCTAAACAAAGCTTATAAACATCATGAGACTTCTCCAACCTATCTGGCGACCAAGCGAGAAGAGTTCAGGCCAAATCCTCTGGCTGCTCTGGCCAAGTATGGCCCTGGTAGTGCAGAGAGGGTCGTGCTCCTGCAGTGGAGACAGAAAGACCTAAATAAATAAATATATTGGGACAAATTACACTGATTGAGCTAGCCCCAAAGTAAGTTCGAGACTTGTGTTATGGGATACTAACTCAACGATACTATATTTTATAACAAATACATATATAGAAAAACATCCAAGCCCCAGGATAATTTGAAAAAGGCCATTTTCCAACTTACCCTGGCTGGGGGTCGAACCCAGGACCTCCGGATTAGCAGTCTAGCGTGTTGACCAGCTACGGAGGTCGTTAGATGATGATCATAATTAAGAAAATAAAAGTAGATTGTTACGTCCTTCCCTTCACGCGAAGATTATAAAAATGTTAAAATGAAGCTCTTTCACGCAATAAAAATAATACCACTCTGGATCAACTTGTCACAATAATACGCTATTAATGCAGGGCTCCAGCGCCATATTGAGTAATTCAGTAATTCGTCCCATGTACCTACGGCCCATTTGGGACGAAACGCAGAAAATCAAAATTAATTAAAATTTCATTCTGCTATTCGTCCCATGGTTAAAAATGTAACAATTCTAACGAAATATACATTTATCTTAATTCTTGTCTCACTGACTGTACCAAGCGTTAATAAGGTTTAAATTTCCATACAAAAAAAGAATGGGACGAATTGCAGAATGAAATTTTGATTAATTTTGATTTTCTGCGTTTCGTCCCAAATGGGCCGTAGGTACATGGGACGAATTACTGAATTACTCGCCATATTAATGGCAGGGTAATCAAAATGACTCGGTAATTATTGCTCACGCGGACACGTCTCGAGCATTTCATTTGATGGGCTACTGTTTCAAGTTTATATTTACAGTTATAGGTTTATGATTTATATTTATTGCTTCTGTTATTTTGCAGATAGCTATTTCGTTCCACTACCATGCTGGTCTGGAAGAAATAAAAAAAAACTCAGAATGTACCAGCTGCTTCTCTTCCCACGCAGATCGTAAAAGCCGATCGAGGGAATGGGCAAAAATGCAAATCATGTTAAGAGGCGATGCGGCTAGCAACCCATCACTGTATTGATTGCTTTTCCAAAGATAAGAGCGAGAAGATTCTCGCCCACCATGACGCTAAAAGTGGCTTATTGATTGCTTTTCCATCTTCAAGTGGCTTTTGGGTCTTGCGGCCCCGGGCTCTGCATAGAACCGCAAGACCCAAAATGCTCTGTCTGCCCCATTAGGGATGGAGAAGTGATAGTATGTATGTATGTATGTAGCTATTTCGTGGATTAGATTACTTTTTCGTATGCAGCCGAGTAGTTAAAAAAATCTATATATAGATTTAAGAACAACAAACATTTTTTTTATAGATAACTAGTTGTGCCAGTAGGTTTCGCTCCCCGTGGGAATTTCGGGATAACAACTATCCTATATCCTTCCCTGGATATCAAACTATATCCATATCAAATTTCATCTTAATAAGTTCAGTGGTTGAAGCATGAACTGGTAACAAACAAATATACAAACTCACTTTTGCACTTATAGTATTACTAGCTGTACCCGCGGGCTTCGCTCCCCGTGGGAATTTCGGAATAAAAACTATTCTATGTCCTTCCCCAAGTCTCAAACTGTATCCATACCAAATTTCATCTAAATCGGTTCAGTAGTTTAAGCGTGAAGAGGTAACAAACAAATATACTAACTCACTTTCGCATTTGTAATATTAGTAGGATACTAGAACTAGAATAGGATAGAAAGTAGGATTAGTAGGACTAGCTGTGCCAGTGGGTTTCGCTCCCCGTGGGAATTTCGGCATAAAAACTATCCTATATCCTTCCCTGGGTATCAAACTATATCCATATCAAATTTCATCTAAATAGGTTCAGTAGTTGAAGCGTGAAGTGGTAACAAACGAACAAATATACAAACTACTTTCGCATTTATAAATATTAGTAAGGATAAGGATGGTACCTTTGTGCGTGAGACCGACACTTGGCCAGTTATTTATTTCACTGCTACAAATATGTGAGTCATTAAAATTCATTTTTTTATTATACTCAAGGTGATCCCGACATAACTTTACAGAAAATCCATACACCACCTATTGTTTCTCCATTTAGCGTCGTCCACGTCTGCCATTCCTCTTTGCGCCCGCGCCATGTTGGAAGACAATGTGTGACGTCACGGCCCTCATTGTCACCAGGTCGTTCACCTGATCGAAGCAGACATGTGACGGCCGGGTGATCGGACTCGCACAATCTGAGATATGCAGATTAGAGAAATTGACAATGATTTGAATGCTAAGTGTTTGGTGAAAATCTTTATCACCATTATCGGTGTAGGTTAAGGTAAGTAATACTTTATAGTGCACTAAAAATAAAGACAATAATTCAAATATATACACGGAAAAAACATTCAAATGTACAATGGGGGGTCTCCGTGATAAATAGGCAATTTGACTGTATGTTAATAGGTTGGGGAAAAAGTCTTTTCGCATTTTATATGAAAATTCAAAACATTTTTTAATATAGTTTATTTACATTTAACTAAAGTATGTAGGTACCATTTTGTTCGATAACTTTTAACATGATCCCATTGCTATAGAAATTTTGGGGCTTCTGATCAAAAAACTGCGTCAAGTAGTTTTGGCAGTCCTCTCGTGATGTTAACCTGACACTGCCTAAAGAATTCTGAAGAGACCGAAACAGGTGGAAATCTGAAGGTGCCAGGTCAGGACTATACGGCGGATGCATTAACACCTCACAGCCAAACTCTCTAAATTTTTGCTTAGTGGTTGAAGATGTGTTAGGCCTAGCGTTATCATGATGAAAAACCACACCCATTCTGATGATAAATTCCGGCCGCTTTTTCCCAACTTCTTGCTTTAATCTTATCAGTTGTTCACAGTAGAGTTCTGAATCGATGGTCCTGCCTGGTGGTAACATCTCATAATGAATAATGCCCTTCCAATCCCACCACACACACAGCATCACCTTGTTGCGAGTTAACCCGGGTTTCGCCACAGTCTGTGAAGCCTGACCAGCCTTTGACCATGACTTTTTTCGCACGTTCTTGTCGTACGTGATCCACTTTTCATCACCAGTTATCAATTTCTTCAAAAATCGTTCGGTCTCATTACGTCGTAAAAAAGAATCACAAATGAGTACACGGTTCATTAGGTTTCTTTCAGAGAGCTCGTGAAGTACCCATTTTTTTTCAAATGCGCCAAAACGGTTTTGTGGTCAATTCCTAGTTCTTCAGCTACGTCGTAACTACTAACATGCCGATCTTGCTCCACTTTTTCAAAAATAGCATCCATTTTATCCGTAACAGGGCGACCAGAGCGACATGCATCTTTGACATCAAAATTTCCGGATTGAAAACGCTTAAATCAAATTTGTGCTACTCTCACAGAAACTGCAATAGGTCCATAATCATCGCAATTTTTTTTCGCGGCTTGCGTTGCATTTTTACCTTTTTGGTAGTAAAATTTTAAAATGTATCTAATTTCTTCATTAGATTCACTCATCTTGACGGTAAGATAAACAAATGAAAATCACGCATTTTCCTAATTTGAATTTGGAATTATCTTCTTTAAAATTTAAACTTTTAAATGATACCAAAACCAGCCAGGTACAAATAGTATAGCCAAAGTGGTTTTACTACAAATTAATACATACTATATGCGGAAAGACTTTTTCCCCAACCTAATATTATCATACTTATTATCAGGTCTTTTTGTCTCCAGGACTGCAGGAGCACGACCCTCTCTGAACTACCGAAGATATACTTGGCCAGAGTAGCCAGAGGACTTGGCCTACACTCTCCTCGCTGGCCAGATGGGTTGAAGTGGTCTCATCGATATTTATAAGCTTTGTTTAGCTTGTATTTCCTAAGTTGCCTTTTACGACATCCACGGGAGGACTTGAAGTGGCTCTATTCTACGGTGCCGGAAAACAAATGGCAATTTAAAAAAATATATACCTACACAATTTTACTGTGTACTAAAATCAAAAAATAGAACTGAAAAGAAATATTTATTCGAAAACAGCAAGAAAATTGGTTAATTAATGATTAGTAAATGAGTAAAGTAGTAGTAATTGACATTTTAACTCGTGCTTCGGAGGGCACGTTAAGCCGTCGGTCCCGGTCACTGTCTTTGACATTGGTCGTTACCTAAAACCATGTCAGAGACCTACAAGGCGGTTTAAAAACTCTGACACTAGTGTTAGTCACTAACCCACACGATAAGAAGAAGAAGTGACGTCAAGAGCGCTGTGTGTGCATCCTTTTTCTGCAAATTGACAGTTTCTCCTTCTATCAGATTTTAAAAGATTTTTAAAGAAATTTGTTTCTACGGGGTCTACATGGCTGCATGAAAGCAAAAAACAAAATTGAGACAAATAATCCGTACTTACAAGTTGAATTTTATCATCAGTTTTTATAATACAAAAATAATTCCAGAGAGTATAAACCTATTCATTTGTAGCTGCTCGATATCAGAGCCACCAACTTAAAATCGTCGACTTTCTCGTGAATCGAACCTAAGTCCAACGGGTCATAGTCAAGCTTCACCGCTCACGCATTTAGGTAAACAACTATAAAGCAGACTGCAGTAAACAGCCACCTTCGACGTAAAAAACCTGGGCAAAAAGCGTGTCCAAGACAAGCCGTTTTTGCCCCGCCTGAGAAATCCGCCCACTGGTGGGAGGCCGTGCCCAGTCAAGTGGAAACGAGCTATTAGTGAAAATTATAAAAAAAACTGCAGCTATTTTTCTGCGAACTTTTAAAATTGCAGTGCAACAAAACACTGTTTTTATTGTTTGTTGCAAACCTAGCCATCCGTTTCGGATTCGCACGGATTTGTGTTGTATTATTGTATAAGATCTATCACGGTGAACTATCTTCAGTCCCTATGGACGTGTGGAATGATAAAGAGAAGGTCTTTTTTGCCCAGCAAAGGAAAACTATCTACAAACTATTTGAAAAAAAAAAAAACCTATAATCATTTTAAGAGCATTATTAGACTGCGGAATATCGAACAACTTTCACCAAATACAATACAAATCACCGATCGGATGTTTTGAGACTCAAGTAATATTTGTATGAAAGATAAAAAAATTTAGACCAATACCTATACTAATAAATTATTCAGTACAAACACTAACCAAATCCGTGTAGTGTAAACATATTTGATATTAAGTAGGGTCACAATATCACAGTTCAAGATCAACTGTTTGTGATATAAGTGCATAATAAACTCATTACCTACTGATTTCAGGATGTAATGTTATCATTACGTCTCCGTTAATTCCTACTGGTTGTAATTTAATTATATATTTATATATGTGTATGGGTATAGGTAATGTATTCATATATTATTTAAATATGTATGTAAATATGTATGTATGTATATGGAAAATATATATTATTATATGTGTCGTTTACTTCTATATTTTTTATGTACTATTTTTATCTTGCAACCCACATTTAGACTATCTGCACAAAGGTTGACTGGTAGACAACGCTTATAGTGTTAAATTCGCCTATTGTTCTGTACAATTTGTATTTGATGACCAATAAAGATTAAACAAAATAAAATAAAATGCTGGTCATTGCCTATGGGTTCTGAACGCATTTTAGAGCACTTATGATATATGCGTAGATTATATTATATGAACAATTAGTAGTCAATATACACTATCGCGTTTTTATACCTAAATAAAGGGGCTGACAGAGCATTTTGGGTCTTGCGGCTCTTTGCTGACAGAGCCTAGCCGCAAGGTTAAAAAGCCAATTTTCTACCTGGTGATGGATGAGATGAAAAATGGAAACAAGATGGGATAGTCATAGACGAACATCAAAAATGTTAATAAAAAGGGTAAATTTTACATCAGTAAACTGCAGGAGCACGACTCTCTATGTTTACGAGAGCCATACTTGCCCAGAGCAGCCAGAGGACTTGGCCTACACTCTCCTCACTGGCCAGACGGGTTGGAGAGGTCTCATTGATGTTTATAAGCTTTGTTTAGCTTGTATTCCCTAAGTCGCCTTCTACGACATTCACGAGAGATGATACCACACGGCACAAATCATTGCTTGTCATTGGACGCTAAAAAGTAGTTGTACAATAAAAATAAATTAAAGTCATTTGATATTATTTATGTATTTAGTTGTAGCTGTACCTGCAAAGCTTCTATTTTGAAATCAATCTAAATAAATAAAGTTTTACTATGTTCTGTCCATTGCCTGGAAATTTACCCTAGTAAAAATACTGAAACTACTAGTATAACCACGTACATATGTAACAATTACGTGGCTCAAAACAAGCTCCGAGTGCACATATTGCTCCTCATGCGCCTCTTTCAGAGCTCTCGCCCGACGTTTTACGAAGGCTTTTGTGTCGCGACGCCAGCCTACCGAGACCTGCAGAACCTCTTGACCTGCGAAAGATATACATCATGTCACTGAACAGTGAACACTCAAATGTTTCGAGTTGAAATATAAGTATAACTCTTCATTTTAAAAGCGATCCCGATCGGGCCGCTCTTATACAGATGAATCTCACCTTTATGCCTATAACCAATGATCTACATTTCCTTGATCAAAAAGCGGAGTATGGGAAATGGGGATCATTATCATTTCAGCCGCATAACGTCCACTGCTGGACATAGGCCTCTCCCAAGGATTTCCAAAATGACTAATCTAGAGCGGAATGCATCTAGCGCTTTCAAGCGACCTTGGTCCGGTCGTCAGACCATCTTGTGGATGGGTGGCCTACGCTTCACTTGCCAGTACGTGGTCGCCGTTCGAAAACCTTTTTTCGAACTCATCGGCCTTCGGCTGTTTGCCTATGGCTATGGGGCATATGTCCCGCCCACTGCCACTTCAACGAGCTAACTTGATGGGCTATGTCAGTGGCTGTTATTCTTCTCGATCTCGTAGAGAAACAACCTTGAGCCTTCTTATGAGACCCATAATAAGGGACCACGTTTAAGAGCCATAAGTCATTACTGGTAACACATTAGTCGTAACATGGGGATAATAGAAGTACAAATTTAATATCAACCAGATAGATGTATGTGCTACAGTATTACAAAAAGCTATAAAGAAAAAAGAATCAAAATAGTGATGGGTGGTTGCCCATTGCGCATCGCCTAACAAACATACTCTTTCAATCGGTTTATACGACCTGCGCTACAAAAGCAGCTGGTAGATTTTAAGTATTTTCTTTTCTCCCAAACTAGCACGAAGCAACTTTCGTAGTTACAAAATATGTTTGAAAGCCTATTCTGTAACACCTTGTTGTGTACACGTACAGGCCAGGCTACGCTGGCGCCACCTCGCTACAGAGACAATGAGCTGATGAATATGCATGGGGACATCGCGATTTGTACAGGTAATGACAATGAGACAGAAATAACTTGCGAGAGGTGATGGAAGAAAGTTTGGTAAGTATAGTAGTCGGTGAAGCTGAACCATCTTAGTGCTTATACAAACGACGGCATTTTGTCGACGGCAGCCGCTAATAAAGTGCTGTTCGTCTATTTGAGCCCTTAGTCGGATTTTACAACCTGCACGGGAAGAAAAGCAGTAGTTCTTAGTTTCGTTTTCTTTTTCAGATCAGCTTGTAAGAAATAAAGGTGTCTTAATCCGTCTATTATTATAAATAACTAGATATAAATCGGTTATTTTGGATACTAAGAAAGGCCTGTGCCCTAGTGAACGTTACGTGGCTGCACATAATAACGATAAATTAAGTTGACATTTTGATACATACCTCTATATACTATAAATTGAGAGTTAATATAAAATGACAAAGATTTTTTTTAAATGTGTTAATTCATTATAAATTTTCAAAACTTAAGACCGTCTTCTCCACCAAACTACACAACCTATTTTGATAAAATTTCTATGGGATCACTTGACAAGTATGTGTTTTCAGACAAAGAAATAATTACCCAAATCGCTCTAGGCGTCTTTGAATAATCGGTGAACATAAATAAAAAAAGCAAAATAGATCGCAACGAATTGACAACCTCCTCCTTTTTGAAAGTCGGTTAAAAATATTGCTATATATAAAGTTTTCTTCGATGCACCTAAATTCATCAAAAGTAAACAAGCTCATAATAAAATATTAAACAAAAACGTAATCAGCATCCCATAACGACAGCGGATTGCGTCTTCATTAAACTAATTGCCAGTATTTTAAACGCACGATAATTACTACCCACAATTAGGCCTTCCGACCGCAGATACCTTATCTACGATTTAAAAAAAAGATCTCTTTGATAATGGCCACAGAGAAAATTTAAAAATGAAACGCGTTAACAAGCGCCTTGTTTTTGTTTAGATATCGAAGAAAGCGGTGGAATCGCTGATTTTTTAGATTGTCGACATTGACATGTATTGTGATTTGTGACTAGATTTGACAAAGTGTTTTACTTCCAAAAAGTTCACTATAATTTGACTTTTCTTTTATTCATCGATAGTCTACTATCGACGAGTAAAACAAAATAATATTTTTAACCAAATTAAATAAAATGTGATAAAAAATTTCGCCACGAGTGGGATCAAACATTTTTCATGGCGAAATTTTTCATCACATGTTTTTATTTGGAATTTGAAATTCGGATTACAATCCGAGCATTGTAATGCTGTTAAAAATCAATAAATTAATATTCCTTTATTTTTCAAATTGTAAACTCTTCGTTGGTTGGTGGAAAATAAAAATAAATGTTGTCCAAATATAAAACTTATTCAATTGAATTAAAAGGGATCTGGATACATTATTTTTATACACAGATTTAAAAGTACTTAAGAAGGTAAAGTACCTAAAACACGTCATAAGATTCACAAAAACATAACCAAAATTCCTGTAATCTTTTCGAGTAATTTTTTTTTGTTTTTTTGTTTTTTTTAACAATTTTTAAAGTCATTTCCCAGTCTATCGTACAGAAGTCTACGGCCACCAACACGTTCGTCCACGGTTGGTTACGTGTAAGTTAACAATCTCCTACTAGGTGAAAACTCGACGGGGCAGTAAAAAATGCTGTGTTAGCTTGAACGTCCAAATGCTGGACAAAATAATTATTGATTGTTTTTTTTGGTTAATCCATGCTGGTCTGGGAGAAATAAGAAAACTTAGAATGTACCAGCTGCTTCTCTGCCCGCGCAGATCGTAAAAGCCGATCGAGGGAATGGACAAAAATGCGAATCATTTTAACAGGCGATGCAGCTAGCAACCCGTCACTGTATTGATTGCTTTTCCATCTTCTCGCCCACCATGATGCTAAAAGTGGCTTTTGAGTCTTGCGGCCCTAGGCTCTGCATAGAGCCGCAAGACCCAAAGTGCTCTGTCTGCCCCATTAGGGATAAAGACGTGATAGTATGTATGTATGTATGTTTTTTGGTTAATACCATCTACGAGTATATTAACTAGTTTCTTTTGAAAAGATAGTCTTGAAATCGCTTCGCGTGTTTGATTCTACAAATATTTCGTTCGGTCGTGACGAAAGATTTCTTTCGTCGTCATGTCGTACCCTATTTAGTAGTTTATAATTTCAAAACTAAAAACCGTTTTCACCCCCATGCAACCCAACCAATTCTTATAAAATTTCTATGGGACAACTTAACAAGTATCTCCTTTTAAACTTGGTATTTTTATTTTTTATTAATCTATCGCGCTTTGAACGTTAGACTGGGTAACAAAAAAGGTTTGTTACGTTTATATATACATTAAAAAATTTATAATGTTTCTTTTTTTATTGCCTATGCATATACAATGTCCTTTTTTATTAAGTACAAATATTGTAAGGGGTGAATCAGACCATCATTTTGAACAACTTTTCCCAATAAATGTATATCGAAATAGGAAAAAAAAATTTAGGTTTTCATAGAAATCGAAGTAGTCACGTGATATCATTACTATGGAAAATGAAAATTATTTTTTCGTATTTCGATAAAAAATTACTGGGAAAAGCTGTTCAAAATTATGGACTGAATCACCCCTTAAAATATTTGTACTTAATAAAAAAGGACATTGTATAATTTTGATATTTTTTTAAATAACGTAGATGATTACTCAACTTAAAAAAATATGGAAATAAGCTGCACTGTATGTATACCACCACACATAACAGAAACAAACAAGTGAATGGCGCCAAAATGTATAACACAAGTAAGCCCAAACTCATTATAGTTCTTTTTTTAACCAGTACCAAATGTTTTAGTTTCAAAAGCGTATTGTCAAATCGAAATGTCCTCCCGAACGTGAGGGCACGTATTGGTACGTCTAATAACTCGAGTTTAAAGTTAAATTCAACCTTATTACTATGAAAATAATGATAACCGTTATAGCAAGTACTACGTCTAAAAATAAAATATTGAACGTAGGTATTTTGAACCTTATTGTCATGAAGTTAAGGTCGTACTGTAAAGAATGTGCTCTTAACACGTACAAAAATTTGAGTTCGAACAAAACGGATTCCAAAGTATAACTGTTCCTGTTACTGTATGGTAGCGACATTGTTCTAGATTTTTAGGGTTCCGTACCCAAACGGTTAAAATGGGACCCTAATACTAAGACCGCTGTCCGTCCGTCTGTTTGTCTGTCTATCTGTCACCATATCTTATGGACCGTGATAGCTGTAATGGTGAATTTTTTTACAGATGATGTAGTTCTGTTGCGGCTATAACATCAAATACTAAAAACAAAATAAAATAGATATTTTGGTGGGGCTCCCATATAACAAATGTAACTTTTTAAAGATATTGGTAAGGAACCTCGTCCGTGAGTCCGACTCGCACTTGGCTGGTTATTTACACGCTAAGTAAAAGTTCACTAATCTTGTACAAGACACAAAAGTACAAGTAAGCGTGTTATTAGAAAGCCTATGTCTAGCAGTGGACTTACTGTGGTATATATCATGATGTCAATTCCTTTATAATAACTGTAAACAGTAAAACACTTTTTTAAATATAATAAATTTTGTAAACAGTAAAACAGTAAACGACTTTGTGTTGTTGTCCTAGTTTGGTTAGGACATTGCAGGCTGATCACCTGATTGTCGGATAAGTAAGATGATCCGTGCTTCGGAGGGCACGTTAAGCCGTCGGTCCCGGTCACTGTCTTTTGACAGTGGTCGTTACCTAAAACCAAGTCCGAGGCCTTTAAGCCGGTTTTAAAACTTTGACACTAGTGTTAGTCACTAACACACACGATAAGAAAGACAGTAAAACACTTTAATATTAAACTGAATATCACCTTCACACTCAGTAATATTTCACTCTACACCATAATCGGCCGTCGGTTCCCAATCAAGAGGCCATTTGCAAAAGCAAAGCCGAGAGGTCGGCCTTTAGTTTTACATTAAGTATTATAGCGTATGAATCGGCCGGTTCATCAATCAAACAAAACATTTACTAAACATTATGCTTCCTTCAAACTTTTGGGTAAGTACTTTCTAACCAATGACATCATAGGAATAGACCAAAAAAGAAAAGGCTGGAGACAGCATTCCGTGTTCTTTTCAGGGTTCCGTAGTAAACAAGGAACCCTTATAGTTTCGCCATGTCTGTCTGTCTGTCTGTCTGTCTGTCCACGGTCCTACAGAGAAACTATAAGTACTAGAAAGCTGTAATTTGGCATGGATATGTATATTAATTATGGCAAAGAAGTCGTAAAATAAAATATGGAAAAAATTTTTTTTTCAGTGTAGCTGCCATACAAGTAAAGACGTAGTCAATATTTTTTTTCTCGACAAACAC
Source organism: Acrobasis consociella (assembly GCA_963555685.1). Taxonomy (NCBI): domain Eukaryota; kingdom Metazoa; phylum Arthropoda; class Insecta; order Lepidoptera; family Pyralidae; genus Acrobasis; species Acrobasis consociella. The sequence goes on along the minus strand of OY743111.1, from coordinate 1,027,394 downwards.
ATTGAGTGGGGTATCGTTGAATAGATCTTTCAAAAATATTGTTAGCTTGTAAACACCATTTTTCGATTTAGGGATCCGTTTCTGAAATATTTTCTATTATTTAAAGTTCAAATTTTTGTTCGAGTCAAGTGTCCCCCCCCTCTATCTGCTAAACGGTTACATATGGCCACGTGAAAAAAATCACAATTATAGCATATATAATGTAGTTTGAAGGAAAACTATCAGAGCCAAGTAGGGTATACAAATTAAAAAGTTATAGGCGATCAACTTATAAAATGTACTTGAAAAAAGACATTTTCATACAAATTCAATAGATATTAGTTTTTAGACGTTTTTAGTGGCAAGAACTCAAAGTTGGCATTCGCAACTACGGAACCCTACACTGCGCGTGGCCCGACACGCACTTGCCCAATTATTGTCTATTCCTAGGCTTCATAGCAATGCAGTTCATATAAATTAAGGGCACATATAATGTACTATATAATGTACAAAATATAGTCTACATATGTAACTTATGCTCAGCAGTGGACAGGAGAAAGGTTGGGATGATGATGGTGATCGATACAGTAATGCTATTTGTGATTTTACCTTAATAAATTAAAAATACAGCTGAGGATGCATGAGATGAGAGAGAGAAAGACCGAAAAAAACTGGATGCCGTAGACACGAAGTTACAAAACTTAAGCCCCTAAAAAACCCCCAAAAAATCCCAGTTCCTAAAACAGTTCGCGACGGTAAAGTCATACACTTTTTTTCGCCTAGCCCCCATCCGCCAAGTTCATACCATCAAAAAAGGAAATTCGTTCCAAAAATGATAAAGGCTAAGCTGCAGCTGCGACGTTAGGTAAACGACCAGTTCTAGCGCGGTGCTGTGAGGAAAAATGAGCGGACATTTTTACATACAAAATGTTCTTGATTCTCATGTAACACAACAAAACCATGAATAGGACGCTCTTACTCAAAACTTTTCATACAAAAGAGATCTATTTTTATTTTGAAACGACATGTCACAAGTAAATTCTATTATATTAAAGAAATTTAGGCGTAAATTTATGAGCTTGAAAGTGACGTAAGAAAAGTATGTGTGATCTACTAACAAAGTTATCTATACTCCTAACCATAGATTAACTCGTTCCCGCTGGCTCGAACATTTGGCTCGATATCAATCAATATTTCGTCAGGTAATAACGTAATGACTGTCGTGTTGATTACATCGGGATCTTCAAAGAATATCGTCATCGCAAGACGATAGCACTTACTACGTACGGTTTCACTTTTAGTTATTTGGCTAGAATTATTTGCAGGAGTATACTTAACAGTTAATCATTTGTTGTTGATGTTGGTTTTTTGTGTGTGTATATGGATACATAAAAACATAATGGAAGGGAAAGTGGAAGCCAAGAGAGGAAAAGAAAGACCCAGAAGATCGTTCATGGATGAAGTAAAAGAAAAGGCAAAAGTTGTGTCGTATAGGGAGGTCAAGCATTTAGCAGAAAATAGAGAGACATGGAAAATACTCCACCGACAAGAACCTAGTTCTTAAATTTATTGATGATGATATGGATACAGGTTTTAGATTGTTCTAGCTGCCGAAAGGCAACTGACTTAGTTCGACGACTGCCATACAATGATGACAGTCTGGACCAACGGCTTTATGTGCTTTCCAAAAGCACGGAGGAGATCGGGATGTTTTTGAATAATTTGAATAAAAAGCACTGGCTGTCGTGAAACACTCAGAGGGAAGTGTAGGTTGACTGGTAGAAAACGCCTATGGCCTTAAGTCCGCCGATTACAATTCACGTAATAAAGATAAACAAATATATAAAAACGAAGTTACAAAAATTTAAGCCCCAAAATAAACCCTTAAAACATTCAGCCCAAGTTTGGTATGGAAAAAAGTGACAAAATATCTTACCTACACTTTTTTTGCCAAGTACAACATTAATAGACATGCAAAACCCAGGCTCATCGCTAGTATAAATCATAATTAAAGTCACTACCATAACTACAACCACGTGGTTTTCAATTTGAGCGAGTAATAGACATAGTTGCCGACGTATTAGTAGGAAATTGATGATTGTGAGCGGTGTTTGGTGTACGGTGATTGGCCAGGCTGGCCTTTGACCTTTGGCCTTGGTCTTAAACGGAGAATCGTGGACTTTCGACAACAGTATTAAAAATACTTTTTAGAAATTAGATACTTACTGATTATTAAAGTTTGTTTCTTAAAGACTTTAAATTCTTCAACTTTCTTATTTCTCTAACGCACATTTTTTTAAAGTATACTTTTGTTTTATTTTATTTGATATAGATTTAATATAAAATCAATGTTAATAATCAAATAAAATAAAGTATTATGATTAAAAGTAAAATTAGATCTTTTCCGATTGGATTGGTTGTGCCGCATAATTTTCTCTGTTTATCCCTATGGTTGACTGGGAGAAAATGATTTTCGGCGTTTGTTAAAAGTATATTTGTACTTTGGAATAATAAAGTTAGATAAAAAAAATAAAGATTTTAACGAAATAATATTATAAAAATCTCGTTAGTACACAGTTTGGTCAAAGTACAATTATTAAACTAGTTCGCCCCGAAATGAGCACTCGCGCACCTATCTCGGCAACCCCTTGACCAATTTGGCTCATGTTCAAACTTGAAAATTCTATTGGCCACTTCTACACGCCTACCAAATTTCATGATGCTCAGATCAAAACTACCCGAGTCATCGTCGAACAAACACACATACATCGAATAAACATACATCCTTACAAACGCCAGATTGTTTAAGAAGACTCGGAGAGCTACGTTTTCTTCGCTTGCTCGTTTAAGAAGAAAAATATATATAAGGTCTAACAAAATATACTGAAACTATTTTAAGGGTGAATTCAGTCCGTGATACTGAACAACTTTGCCCAAGGAACACGTATCGAAATATGAAAAATATTTTTCATTTTAGTTAAAAACTGATCAGCTGATCTCTCAACTTGTATGTGAGGACAAAAATTACTTTTCATATTTCGATACATGTTCATTGGGGAAAGTTGTTCAGTATCGTGGACTGAATTCACCCTTTAAATAGTTCAGTATATTTTGTTAGACCTTATTATATACATATGTATTTTCTTTATTAACAAAGACTTTATTAACCATGCTGGTCTGGGAGAAATAAAAAAAAAAACTTAGAATGTACCAGCTGCTTCTCTTCCCACGCAGATCGTAAAAGCCGATCGAGGGAATGGGCAAAAATGCAAATCATGTTAACAGGCGATGCGGCTAGCAACCCATCACTGTATTGATTGCTTTTCCATCTTCTCTCCCACCATGACGCTAAAAGTGGCTTTTGGGTCTTGCGGCCCTGGGCTGTGCATAGAACCGCAAGACCCAAAATGCTCTGTCTGCCCCATTAGGGATAAAGACGTGATAGTATGTATGTATGTATGTTTATTAACAAAGAGTCACCGTGGCGACGTTTAGTCATAGATGACATAAACTGACGCATGAGTAATAAACGGCTGCCTTGCTGCACCTATACACGTGTGAGCCACATTCCGAGGGGCTAAATATATCATTTATAAGGCGTATATGCCTTCACTTACTCGCTGACATTTGTATATAACTATATACAGGACTATTGTTCGTTATAAATACATTATATATGTATTTATTTATACTAAATTCATTCGTTTTTAAAAATTTTGAGATACTTAATACGTATTTAAATTATTTTGATGAAAACATTTTTAACATTTTTGCTTATATTTTTCTTAAAAACTTTTCTTGAATTAAATCTATTACATATGACATTTCTTAAATTATATCTGGAAGTATATTTAAACCACCACAATACACGCGTATAAGCAATTCTGATATTTTTATAGATACTATATTATTTTGAGCGATGTGTAGTGATTCAATAAAATAAATGAATTGCCAGAGCATTGCCATACTTTTGTAATCTTACAAATAAAAAGTTTTACTAATTGGTGCGATATTAATATTCGGAAACCACAGAACAATTTCTTTGCATACGATAATAATTTTAAATTTGTAACTTACTTTAAATACCAATATACCTATCCAAAAAAAAAAACAAGTATAATCATACATCTACCGCAAGGAAATAAAAAAAACTAATACGTCGTCAAAGAATGTATAAATTCAAAACATAAGTTTCATATTTCGATCGGAGACAGATTACGTGTGTTAATAAATGCACATAATTACATTATATTACATTACACCTATTGTTATAAGATTAATAAAAATGTTAGTACACGAACTGGTTACAAGATGGGCTTGCTAATAATCCTAATTGTGAATAATTTAATCATAATTAATTTTGATCGGCGCGAGGCGCCACCGAAGTTAAGACCGGTAGCGCCATCTATTGAGGACGTTGTGAAATGATCTATACTTGTTCAATATAAAGTAATTTTTTTCTTATGATTGTTTTTGATTATAATAATGAACTAATTTCTATAGATGTATTTTATTTCGACTGCTGCTTAGATTCATTTACTCTAGGTCTATTTAAAACGAAAAGATAAGTTTAAAAAACTTTCAAAACTTACAGATCTCATAAAATTATTATTGTAAAAAAATGTGAATAACCACATGACAAAAATGTTAATCATTATTTTTTTGATATTGAATAATAATGACACTTGCATTAAAACAATACTTTTTGAGTTAAAAATTAAGGTAACCTTTGGAATTTATGATCGAAAACTGTAATACGCGTGTAGGTCGGTATATACGTTACAGTACATATATAAATAGAAAAGTTTACCTTTTGAAGAAAGCTACGTGCACAAACCAGCCAACAGCCATGTGCCCAAGAATTATAACAAAAAACGTTACTCACCCATTGTCAGCGGATGTCTCAGTCGATTTGCAATGCAAATTCCTTCTCCAATGTCAAACAAATAGACTATAGGTTACGGGGGTTACATTTCCATATAAATAACGAGTGATTTCCAACTATTGATCGGCATAAATAGGTTTATTTATGGGTGCATATTTGCATATCATATGGTTATGGTTAAATTGCCCGAGTAATGGTTTTTTGGCAGATGGTGTGACTGGGCCCTTTTTGTTATAGGGTTAAAAATTGCCTTCAGGTGTCTTGGTGGAATCAATATGGCGGCTGGTTTACTATATAAAAAAATGTAATAATTGATAATTTTTTTTTTTTTATATACTTTATCATTGAAAATTATTATTTTTTAATACAATAGTTGAACATCATTGTTTTTTATTTTGCCATTTAGGTCCCATAGCTGGGCAAAGCAAGCTTTTTGTTTTCAATTACTTCTATCTTCAACTGTTTCACTTTATTCTTTGTCAAAAGCGAACAACTCGTCCCTCCATCTCATCCTAGGTCTTCCTCTGTACCTCACACCGTCGGTTGGAAACCATGATGTAGTTGTGTGGCGAGCTAGAGTGTCTAATTCATCCATATAAATAATAAATAAGTTAGGTTTACTTAAACAAGATATTTTTTTTTAAATAAACGTATTAAACTATAGGATATTCTGTACAAAGCGATTATATATAAATAAACACAGTTAATATGAAGAAGTATTTAATATTATAAAATGCTTTTAGTAAAAACATTATCTATCAGGTATAATATGTAGCAATATTTGACGAGTTGTAAATAAATTCCCAAGCAATGAATATTGATTATAATTTTATATTTTATGTAAATATTTTATGAATATTTACAAAAAATCTTCATTTACTAAAAAAAACATTGCTGAATATTTTTAGAATGAGGAATCCGGACAACGGACATATAGGTACTTACTAGATAAATAGATGACTAAATACTTTTAAAAAAATTGATGTAAATAAAAATATTGTACTAAATATAAAAACTAAATTAAAAATCTAAATTACAATATAAATTAAAAAACTAATTTAAAAATCTAAATGTTGATCATTTTAATTTAGTTTTTATATTTAGTTCAGTAAATTTTTATTTAAATAAAAGGATTTAAAATTGTATGGGAGAAATAAAAGTTATAGTTAAATTAAAAAATATAAATAAAATATTGTATGATCAGCGAAAGAGTAAATGGACAAAATTAAACCCAGATTTTCAGTTTATTTTTCTGCAGTGCTTAAACATACATGATTATTTAAAAATAGTATAATAATAGTAATGGACCATCTGCTTAAACGGATGCGACAATCAATAATTCAAAATGTATATATTTATAATGCAACACCTCAGCATTCTGATGCTAATCGGAATCGAGAACAAAAAGGCATCGATTGCAGCCGATGATCTAGATTTGAATAATTCGATAATAAATCAAGGTGACAATCGATTTCGCTGACTAACGCACGGTGGGACCAATGCGATATATTTATCATCTAGTATAAAAAAATGTTTGGGTTTTTTTTGTTTGTATAAAAATAACATTTATTTATTGCCATAGAATCTAAATGTACCAATTTATGTACAGACATTGTTTTATTACAATTATTATTTTAGTATACCTTTATTTTTATTTATTAGTTTCACGTCAGGTTTTTTATATTTCTATCTCTTGTAAGTACACGTGTTATTACTTATATAAAAATATAGTTTGTTATATTTTAATTAAAAATACTTCAAAAACGACTGATGTGTAATTAAATGTAGATACATATTTTACTAAGAATTTGAGTATTTCTTCTATAGAATTACATAAACATATTTAAAAACTTAAAAAAAACCATCAAGAGCAGACGTAGTTCAAGTTTCCGCTTGATGTCATCATAATTCTCACTTTATTATGATGTGAACCATTTATTTCTAAAACAAATGAATTCAAATGGGGCAAAATAAAAAAAAATTGTCAGCGGAACAAATTGCGCAATTTTATGACGTCATTAGTCGGCATCCGTGAGGAATAGCCTTTCGCCGATAACTATCAACAGAAACAATGGGAAAGAGAAGAAATCAATAAATTCGCTAAATAATAGTTATCGAAAAATAAGTCAAAAACATTATCTTCATCCGGAAAACATAAAAATATTTCAAATCGCAAGACAATAGGGCGAAGACAATAGGCCGGTGCAGAAAGGGACGCAAGTCTTTTTTTGAGGTTTTTTGCAAGCCCTCCTTCGACAACAATCAGTGTACCGCCCTTCGGTGGACTTTTTTTTAATAACGGGCCCTTAGTTTGTTTATTTTGTATTCTAAATATTATCGGGAATGTTTGATATGTCATTGGCAACTGTTGTACAATGTTTTTTTTAATAGTTTCATTTTTTTGTTATGGTTGACCGAACGAAATATTTTTTACCAATTTAGAAAAGGAGGAGGTTATCTTTCGTCGGAATGTTTCATGTATTTTTTTATGTATATATCCAAGACACCTAAACCAACTTGAAAAATTATTTTTGATAACTGTATATTTTTTTTCTAAATTATCTAAAACAATGAATAAAAAACTTTAAAGTGTATTCTAGACGAAGTATCGAGCATAAACACGGTGGGCTTTTGTTGTTTTATTTACAGAGATGGCATAACCGCCTTCCGGCTTTATCACGTAAATGGTACCATAATATTGCATTGCTACCCAACTTCCAACCAAAAAAATAAATGCGAAATCTCAATCGAAGAAAGAGAAGTAGGCCTAAATTTAGCTTACAAGATTTGATTACGGACAGTCATGAAACATACAAACAACGGGACAGGCGAGACCAAATACATGTTATGTAAAAAGACTAACCAACAAGGTGAGTTAATTAAATTCCTGTAAAAATGTAGCATTTAAATGACAATGCGTGGCCACCAACAAGCCAAAGGTGGCAACCTAACGGCCGCAGGGAACCGTTTCCGAAAACCGTAAAGGAAGTAATTACATATTCTAATCCAAATCCCGCTCCCGCTTCGTATGTCACCTTTACAAAAAGGTAAGTAACGGTAAGATCGGTCCTGAGAAAAAAAATCATAAAGAACCGTATTTCTAAACGTCGTCGATGAGAAAAAAATCATACTTAGCTATAAATCTACAAAAAACAATCACCGCAAAAAAATCGAATGTAACTCCTAAATTTTAAGTATCAAGATTCAATTTCCCTTAACCCTTCGTGCGTGTCGTATTAAAATTTATGCACGCATTTGCATAATGTGCATAGCCCCTAAATTTACTGAATAAAAAAATAGGATGGGTAGAAACTTTTTTGCATAAATTCTTACAAAGGAAACGGGTTAACGCATTCAGGAAGTGAAACGTCGTGGATCCGCGGATGTCGCGGGTCGGAAATCAAAGTTCGATTCTTATCGAAACCTAAAATAAACCATAAAAACACGCGCTAAAAACCAAAATCGCGAAACTGAAAAAACGGCGATAGCCCCTTTCGTTTCGCAACCCTTTTCGCGACAACAATAGTCTAAAATGTACCTGACTATAATTTATGCGAGAATATTAAGAGAAATGTACCTGCCCTTTTAGAATATTAAGTGCAACCTAACCCCTGACATTATTGAATAGGGTTAAGATACTATTTGAAAGAGAATAATATAAAAAAATGCAAATAAACTGTCCCCACGTCTGCGCAGGTAGGAAAAAAATCGCAAGCGCGCAGAAAGTACGCCATTTATTATTAGGGGATAACGGCTGGTGTATTGAGGTACTTCATGGGTCGCGCACTTGTCACTTTGGCGTATAATTTGGGTGTGTACGGGTTCTTTCTTATGCATATTCGGTGGGGGTCGCGCATAGATAGTTCTTTTCTAATAGCGTTTTTTTATTTAGGGTTGTATGCAAAGATTTATTATGGGGATGCGTGAGAGCGCTGCTAGATAATCGAATTTGCCTATAGACATCGCCCTAAACCCTTTGCGTCATGGGAAAGATGGGAATATTCAAACAAGGTGTCATCTCAGTGAATATCGATTGCTCGAGCACCTTTTATAGGAGCCTGGGAATTGATACATTGAAAAGGAAGACCCTGGACCGTTTTTGCATAATCTATCGACTGAAGATGCTTTGTTAGGTCTAACGGTTCTAAAGGGTTGAAAAAGTCGTTAAAAAACGTGGCCGTTGTATTTTTTACTCGACTTCTGTCCGGCATTGTCTCAAAAGTGAAGCATTTTTTGCAATCGGCTACCAGACTAACTGTTGTTGGAGTGGCTACAGAAAATAGCGTTGGAAATATGAAATGAATGATGAAAACAAAATAGTCTGACCGAATACATGAATACTAAATTAAGTGTGTAATTAATTCGTAATTTATTTGTGCTAATTAAATAAAAGGTGTAAAATATAATTTACAATCTTACAGGTTTGTAATTTATGATTAACGTAATAATGGTAAGTGATTTTGGACATATTTTACCCGACTATGGTGAACCCAAAAGGTAAGGAAGGTTATGTGTTTTGCCGCTATGTATGTATGGTTGTTAATTTGTTACCTCGTATCGTCTATGATACTCGTATCCATACTACGAATAATTATTTTTGTAGTATCCATAGCTCCTTAGCAAAATAGGTTGGAAGTATCTTTACCTTACTTTGGGGTATAAGATAGGATAAAATTTCTTTATTGCACCAACTAAGTATGAGTTTTTCAATAATCAGGTTATAGTATAGTATAGTTATATGTTATGTGATGTCACATTAAATTCAATATGGCGAACGGTAACTAAAAAAAATCTAATCCTACCGTGTTAGGTATCAAATAAAAGGGCTCAATTTGCAAATTTCTTCATCATCAATAAATTTAAGAACTAGGTTCAACATACATACATACTATCACGTCTTTATCCCTAATGGGGCAGACAGAGCGTTTTGGGTCTTGCGGCTGCAAGACCAAAAAGCCACTTTTAGCGTCATGGTGGGCGAGAAGATGGAAAAGCAATCAATACAGTGATGGGTTGCTAGCCGCAACGCCTGTTAACATGATTCGCATTTTTGCCCATTCCCTCGATCGGCTTTAACGATCTGCGCGGGGAGAGAAGCAGCTGGTACATTCTAAGTTTTTTTTAAAACTAGGTTCAAATTTCGTACATATAAGACATTATATTTTCATATAAAAATACAGCTACACCTGAAACTCTATTTATAACTTATTACTTGAGAACATATTCATTATTATAATTTACTTTTGCATAAATTTATTTCATATAAAATCAAATAATCTTCAGGTTTTAGGTTTTAATGCAAAACAATTATTTTTGTAACTGTATTTTGAGGTAGTTATAAGACTATTATTAATGTACCTGATTGAAAAAGTGGGTCAAAAATGCAAAAAAATCAAACCCATTAGAATAATGGCGGTAACTTTACCAACACCTATGCAAACAGAAACAATTACTTACCCCTTTTTTAGTCGGTCAATTGGCGGCAGTTTTGTGAAAAGAAACCAGATTGCTCCGGTTTTTTCTGGTGCCAAAACAAACATCTATTGTGGAGTTACGGAGTAGTGTTGCGACAGATAGACGAACAGACAAAGAGTTGGCAAAAAGACGTTGTAAAGTTAATGTCATTGTACAGGATGGTACAGTTTATTGCGGTTGACGGTACCGTAGCTTTATCAAAGGGTTGGTTATGGTTTTTATGGTTATGTTGTTTAATTGGTTAGTAATAACCAGTACGCATAAGTCGATAAACATAATACTTTTTTACTAGTATATAGCTTTGCAGTATAAATAAATATATACGGACATCTTCCATGCTGGTCTGAGAGAAATTTAAAAACTTAGAATGTACCAGCTGTTTTGCTTCCCATGCAGATCGTAGGAGCCAAGGGATGCGAATCATGTTAATAGGCGAGTTGGCTAGCAACCCGTCACTATTTTGATTCCTTCTTCCACCTTCTCGCCCACCAAGCTAAAGGTGGCCTTTGAGACTTACTACTTAGGGCCGCAAGACCCAAAACGCTCTTTCTGCCCCGTTAGGGATGAAGACTTAATAGTAGGTATGTATGTATATACGGAAAAATCACACAGATTTAGCTTGCCCCAAAGTAAGTTCAGGCTTGATTTATGGGATATTAACCAACGATACTATATTTTTTAATAAATATGCATATAGATAGATAAACATCCAAGCGCTAGGTCAATCTGAAAAATATAATTTTCCATCTTGACCTGATTGGGGATCGAACGTATAACATTGTGTCATGATAAACACTAGGTCACAGAGGTCGTCAAATGTTTTTAGAAAATATGCCTCGATCAGGTACTTACTTACATATAAACAGGCGGCTTTATTTATTATCTAATGGTCTAAACTAGGTGTAGAAATATTAGCAATTATATTAAAGCTAAAAATCTTTAAAAAATTTAAAGGTAAAGTTTAAAATTGCTATGTAAATATTCATCTATAAATAGCAACCGGTTTAATAGCTTAACTTATCTTCTGAAGCACAGAAGTAAGTAATTAAGTAATAGTTTATTGTAAAATTAATAAAAATATGCACAAAAGTGTTTAGTATCAAATTTCACTGGACAAACCTTTTTTGTTTTGCATACTGTGTTCTCATCTAACTACTTAACTATGTAAAAATACACAAAACAGTAAAAAAAAAATTATTATAATATACCACTAATTATGCTAAAACAGATATTGTTAAACAAATTAGCCGCTGACGTATCATACACTTGTCACATTTTTTTAACTTCATTAAATTCAATTAATTTCAATATATTTACATCTCATAAATACGTGTATGTTAATGCCTAAGCAACAGAGTTCAAAATATACCAAATTAAATAAATTAATAAGATAGACATATTTTCAGATAAAAAAAAAATTGTAAATTGCGCACATGCTGTGTTTATAACTATTTAGTCATTTGGCTTTCACCGCTTGACTCGGCGGCGTTTTTCGGCGACGTTTTTGCTTCAATAAATGACGTATTGTCTGCGGAAGGGTTAAGTTATGCAAATTGGATAATAAACAAAACTGGAGCAATTGTTGCCGATAAAATTGCCATGGACTTTCCAGAAGGCGAGTTAGTTACAGTTTTTTTCTTTTTGTAAAACCATATTGACAATTTACAGTAGTTCTTTGTTAATAATAGAATGTATAGGGATATAGAAAGCAGATGTTTTGATGTTTTATAACTGTATCTAAATAAGGTAAAATAGTGCATTCAGAATGGTGAGTAGAGTGTACAAGTTTTTCTTTACATTTTGCTTATACAAATTTAAAAACAATCAAGCTTAACCGTATTTAAGTCAGTTTATAGGCACTCAGCGAACATACAAATTAAAGTTTGTCGTTGTAACAATTTATCGAATTTGTAAATTTAATAAATATTAATAAACGCACGCACGCAACGCACGCTAAACGAACGCTGTAAAAAAGTGAAGATAAGTATTGCAAATTCATTTAGAATTATCTAATTATATTTCAAAATCATTTAGTCTTTAGTCATTTCACACCATGAGCGATTCAAGCTTAACCCTATTTTTGCTTTACTTTAAACGTACAATCATGTCTACTATAGCGTATTAGCGACCGACGTATTGAAGACATACCGCAATTGATCATTATAACAATTGATTGAATTGGATCATAATATTATACAATGTCCTTTTTTATTAAGTACAAATATTTTAAGGGGTGATTCAGTCCATCATTTTGAACAACTTTTCCCAATAAATGTATATCGAAATACGTAAAAAAATTTTTAGGTTTTCGTAGAAATCGAAGTAGTCACGTGATATTATTATATACGTGATATTATTATATACGTGATAGTATTTCAATAAACATTTATTGGGAAAAGTGGTTCGAAATTATGGACTGAATCACCCCTTAAAATATTTGTACTTAATAAAAAAGGACATTGTATATTGAAAAAAAATCGTGGTATGTGATTAAATTATCACATACCATCCTCAAGAATCAAGTTTAACCCTTCCGCATCAGTTTATACGCAGCGTATCAACATGCAGCGTATCAGCTCCTCCTTGCGCTAGCGACCTTGAAAACACAAAAAAATTAATTTCTCTTTCTGTAAGTGAGATTATTAGAAACCCTCGTACAACTTTTTAGCTAGTATCCTGAAGTTTCATTAGAACCTCGAAAGTCATTGAAATACTATCCGGTTTAGAAACCTTTACAAAAAGAGTCAAACATGGCCGTTTTTAGTATTTTTTGCAAAGGAAAATTCAGGGTATTTTATTTCAATGATTTTCGAGGTTCTAATGAAACTTAAGGATACTAGCTAAAAAGTTGTACGAGGGTTTCTGATAATCTCACTTACAGAAAGAGAAATTATTTTTTTTGTGTTTTCAAGGTCGTTAGCGCGGGGAGGACCCTTAAAGACATACCGCAGGATTCAATTAAAGTTTGACATGTATACGATGCAAGCGCGGATGTTGTCGCCGCGGATTATGACGCCTGCGCCGTTTGTTTCGCGTTTTATTGGTCGGCGCCGGTGGAGGGTTAATAGATGTGGTTTAGACCGTATTTGGTTTTAATTTTTTTAACTTAGTCCATCAGTTGTGCTACTTCGAAACCCGAGGTGTGCTTTCACGCTTTTTTTATCCAAATATAATACGCATGGCAATGGTCAGGATAATATTTTTTTTTTTATTATTGAAAGAATTAAAATAAGATTATTTTTAAATGTATTCTATAATTTTATAACTTTCTTTCAAACAAAATTGTTACACAAACAGAATCGATATAAAAGAGCGAAATCTCCTAACATAAGTCAATATTTTATCGTGTATTGTAAATAATACCTAATTCAGAAGCAAGGATAAGAAATCAGAATAGGTAATAAATAAATAATATTATCATAATTGACGTCATTATTGATTTATTGCAGACAATTTAATAATTGCATACTAACTAGTAAACATCTCATTTTAACATTTACCCACCATTGTATTTCTTTATTTGATATGCAAAATATCCAATTATATGTACAAACACAGTAACGTTTTAATTTAATAAATTAATTTACTGCCTCCGTGGTGTAGTGGTTAGAGCGTTCAGCTCACACCTGGAGGTCGTGGGTTCGATTCCCAGCGTGGGCAACGACTTTGTGTAGTTGTTCTAATTTGGTTAGGACACTGTAGGCTGATCACCTAATTGTCTGATAAGTAAGATGATCCGTGCTTCGGAGGACACGTTAAGTCATCCGTCCCGGTTACTGTCTTTAACATTGGTAGTAACCTAAACCAAGCCAGAGGCCTTTAAGGTGGTTTAAAAACTCTGACACTAGTGTTAGTCACTAACACACACGATTAGAATAAGAATAAATCGATTCAAAGAAAAAAAGTTATATGGTTTTTTACTGGTATTTAGTACACGCACGAGGACCTGCAATATATATCTAGTACTCTATTAGGTTTTTTTTTAATATGTAGTTATGTTAATAAGTGTAGTTTGTATTTTTACCGACTTCCAAAAAAGGAGGAGGCCATCAATTTGGAAAATTATTTCTTTGTTTAAAAGGGTATACTTAGGGTAAAGGGGCAAGGTAGTCCTATAAATTTTTTTATCAACATTAGTTGTGTAGTTTGGCTGTGCAGTCGGTTTTTAGTTTAAAAAAAATATAATAAAAAGAGAACTCAATATTTCGATGTTGTGTTACTTTCCATAATACCTATGGCTAAAACATAAAACCCGTAAGCATTGAGACAAAATACGATTAAAACTAGTATACTATTGTTTTTTTAATAGTTGGTATGTTATTCAAATACATTTTAGCAACAATTTTTAAGTATGTATCTATTAGTCATAACTTTTTTTAAACTAAAAGTTTATACAAAACCTATCATACCCATAACAGTATCCGGTTCCACTCGGCCTTGTATATTTATTGTTATGGTCCATCAAAACAAAATAACATTTTACGACCGTTCGTTTTTCCGCATCTCGCTTTATCACTTATTAGGATTTATGTACATTCTTACAACACAAGACTGGTTGTTAGTTCGCCATATTAGTGACGCAAAAACCAATTGATTGCCAATTGGATTCTTTTGCGCATGGTTGTGACTTCGGCTTCCGATTTACGGAATTACATCTCGGCAACCCCTTATCCGTATTAGATTTATGTATATTCGTTTAACACTGGTTGTTGGTTTGCTGTATTAGTGACGCAAAAACCAATTGATTTCCAATTGGATTCTTTTGCTCATGGATGTGACTTCGACTTCCGATTTACGGAATTACATCTCGGCAACCCCTTAACTGTATTAGATTTATGTATATTCGTTTAACACTGGTTGTTGGTTTGCTGTATTAGTGACGCAAAAACCAATTGATTGCCAATTGGATTCTTTTGCTCATGGTTGTGATTTCGACTTCCGATTTACGGAATTACATCTCGGCAACCCCTTAACCGTATTAGATTTATGTATATTCGTTTAACACTGGTTGTTGGTTTGCTGTATTAGTGACGCAAAAACCAATTGATTGCCAATTGGATTCTTTTGCTCATGGTTGTGATTTCGACTTCCGATTTACGGAATTACATCTCGGTAACCCCTTAACCGTTTTAGATTTATGTATATTCGTACAAGACTAGTTGTTAGGTTGCTGTATTAGTGACGCAAAAAACAATTGGTTGCCAATTGGATTCTTTTGCGCATGGATGTCACTTCTGCTTCTAATTTACGTCACGACACCTTGCCAACTACCGATTCGGATTTATGTAAATTCATACAAGACTGTTTGTTAGTTTGCCGAATTAGTAAAGCACAAACCAATTGATTGCCAATTGGATTCTTTTGCAAATGGATGTGACTTCTGCTTCCGATTTACGGAATTACATCTCGGCAACCCTTAACCATTATAGATTTATGTATGAAAATGAAAAATGAAAATATTTTATTACTTTAACAACATTTGGTACATAAAAACTTGTGACTTCTGCTTCCGATTTAAGGCTAAGAAGTGCTAATTGGTCAACGAACCAACTTTGAGAACTAAAGAGACACAAAAACTAATTGGTTACCATTGATTTTAGGGTTCCGTACCCAAGGGCCAAATCAGAACTATTACTAAGACTCCGTCATCCGTCCATCTGTCCGTCCTTTTCGGTTAGATTGAATACCATTATACCAATAAGAATATTTTCTATTTAGTTCATATTATTTTATTCGATCTCGTAAATGAACATACCTTAGCCGGTATTCGGTATCTCTCCTTACTACGTCCCATATATATGCATCAGGTCATGCGATGGCTCTTTTATTTGTCCAAGTAAATTGCCTGTTGCGAATCAATTAATTTTACTTCAGCCGAAATTTTGGTAAACTCTCAAAAATCGGTAAACGCTTCAAGGAAACCGAACCGTAAAAAGATATAAGTCATTAGCGAACAAAATCGTTATTTAGAGAACATGCGAGCTGACAGCGTCGAGCGAAAAAACGTCGAATGACCGCGAGCGAGTCGATCGATACATATAATCGATACTTATAAATCGAGTCGGTTATGAGACGATAAAATCGGTAAGCCGCCCGCGGCTACCGGGCGTCGGCTAAGCGACGATTACTGCTCCTCTCTTTTATTTTGTTACTGGCCGCAGATGCAAGATTATCGATAAAATAATTAAATGGTTACTCTCGAAATCGATTCCAGAGTGTTGTTATCGGGACTTGTTATTTGTTCCCTTTTGCAGCGCGAATAGGTGGACCGGTCGAGCGGTCTTTTGTTTCGTATCCGCTCGCCTTAATGCCAAAGAATTAAAAATATTTTAATTGAAATTTTATCGCATCTGATGGCAATGTTGAACAATAAATTTGATAAGAACAAATCGTGAAAATAAAATGGATATTCGATGGCAGATTTTGTCGATTCACAACTTGCAGCAGCTTTATAAGTGTACGAAAATACTTGACTAAACAAAATTGGTTATGAAATGGATAAAAAATAACCGGCCAAGTGCGTGTCGGGCCATGCGCAATGTAGAGTTCCATCAAGAAACTAATTCTCTATTGAATTTGTATGATAAATTCCTTTTCCGACTACATTTTATCACCTATAATTTTTAATTTGCAAACCCTTATTAATATACATGCATACCCATGACAAATTACAGCTTTCCAGTAGAATGTGTAAAGTGTAACTACTTAGTAACCAACATTCAAAAGGGGAAATTTATTTCTAGATATTTTATTATTCTGATTACACTTTTTAATGTATTAGTATGACTTACTTCCCTTTTTAAAAGTAAGTAGGTACCTTAGTATTTAAATAACCGCTTGAGAACTTATTATATCTAGCCAAACAAACCAGATACATGCTTTTAAGATCTAAAAATAATATTTTCCGCGTAACATTTTTCTTTTTCAAAAATTTCAATTGCATTTACCTTCTCTAAATCAGAAAAATATCCAATTGATTTCAAATCGTCCTGCATGGCGTCCTTAATTCCTTCCTTGGACTTCGCCGAGACATCTTAATTGTGTGCCCGATAACTATGGACTTAGTGATTTATAATGCCTTCTAAATGTATAATACCTTTGTCGGCTTCTAACTTATCGCCCGACTTAGAAAGGGCTTCCGCCGTCTCATGTTTTTTTTCTTTCGGTCGCACGGCAACAACAAAAATACATGTTAGTGTTTAAACATACTATGCCGAAGTTACGCCATTTAACTTTGGCGTAATTTTACGATGCTACTTGAATTACTAGCAACATACTTACCATCATTATCAGGTCCTTTTGTCTCCACTGCAGGAGCATGACCCTGTCTGTACTACCAGAGTCATACTTGGCCAGAGCAGCCAGAGCAACATACTATATGCTTCATAAACATCGCATTTTTCGTAAAATAATAAAGCAGCACCGATATTTGGTCTTACAACTTCGGCATAGTGTATTTAGATTTTAGAAATCAAGGGCCAAGCCAAAGGAGCCGAATTTCTGCTACAGAAATCAGTTGCGTAATTTGTGTCCTATAGAAATTCACAACTCATATTCTGTCGCCGTATGATGCAAACAGGACTTATGAAACTGAATGCACAAGAATTAAGAATATTCCTAGTAGAACTACTGTTACGTCACAGCCAATCGGTAGTTCTATTGGGACGAAATATCCCAGTAGTCCTACTGGTGGAACAAACTTGGTAGGACTACTGGGACTAGCTCAAATTTTGCAAATAATTTTTAGCCAAACAAAATACAAAATTTTTGCTTGTTTGACTTGGCTCCCGCACGGTGGTAACAAAAAGTTTACATATCAACTGTTTATGCACAAATATTGGGCTTTAACGACCAATAAAAAGGTTTATTATTATTTTGCAAGTGATTTGTTGAGTGATAATTTGCATATTATCGGAGTGTTGACATAAAGTTTGGGAGATCGTGCGTAAGAGAAATAAAGACGTTACGCGAGAAAAGGAGTTTGGTAATTGGTTTATCTCTGAAATACAGAAGTGACGTGTTATTTTTTTTGGGCTGGTACGCTTAATTTAAAGACTTGAGCCTGGTTTACATATTGACTAGTGACAAGTGCGAGAGACAAGTCACAAGTGATACTTATGCACTTGTCACTTGTCAGTGTCTGTTCAAACGCTCACTTGTCATCATATGGTTAGAAATATATAATAAATTTTAATAGATTTAATATGCTTAGTAACCATAATATGGATACGATATATATATTTAAACATATTATCTTTAGATATATATATCGAGCGTTATGTGACTTTTTACTAAGAACGAAATTTAAAAAAATCGAAATTAGGTAATTACTAAATATTTTCATTTAGGTACTTTGCTGATCAAATTATATATGTAGGTACCTAGTTGTGTCGACATAAAACGACCAAATAAAATAGAACTTAGTTTATCATTATGATATAAAATTACGCACATAAACAGATTTTTATGCATCACTTCGCTTTGATGGTTTTTATAGGTGAACAATAACCTTAACCCCAAGAAATACCAAGGAGTTATGCGATCCAGTCTCCCTAAAGTAACAGTACCTCTAAGAAAAAGCGTAACACCATTAATTAGATAACTATCTCTGATATACCGTAATTGAGTGTAGGGAGCGATTTCATGCTAGTGTTGTTCTATAGTCCGTGAGACTAAGTTTAAGGACTCTTACTTATGACGTCTTGTGATGTTTCAGTCTTGGGGTCAACATAAGTATTTATAGGTACTTATTTGTGATACATTTTAATAATAATCTATACATATAATAAAACAGTAAAAAAAGTGTGTCTGTACATTAAATATATTTCCAAAAAAAATATTGGTGGCGATGGAGACGTAGTAATAGAGTAAGAATTAAAAAAAAATGTCTGTCTGTTTGTCTGTTTGTCTGTTTGTCTGTTTGTCTGTATGTCTGTTTGTCTGTTTGTACACGCTAATCTCCGGAAATATTGGACGGATTCGAATGAAACTTTTTTTGTTATATAGCTATTAAACCTGGGCAACATATAGGGTATAAATGATTTTGGAAAATGGAACGCCTGATGCAGAACCATAATGGTCCAGCTAAACTATAAGAGATATAAAAATGCCGCCTCAGTAAAAGTTGTTTAACCTGATGAGCATTTTCCAGAGACATAAAGTCCACGCGAACGAAGTCGCGGGCTTCGGCTATCTATACATATAATAAAACAGTAAAAAAAGTGTGTCTGTACATTAAATATATTTCCAAAAAAAATATTGGTGGCGATGGAGACGTAGTAATAGAGTACGAATTTTTAAAAAAATGTCTGTCTGTTTGTCTGTATGTCTGTTTGTCTGTTTGTACACGCTAATCTCCGGAAATACTGAACGGATTCGAATGAAACTTTTTTTGTTATGTAGCTATTAAGCCTGGGCAACATATAGGGTAAAAATGATTTTGGAAAATGGAACGCCTGATGCAGAACCATAATGGTCCAGCTAAACTATAAGAGATATAAAAATGTCGCCTTAGTAAAAGTTGTTCAGCCTGATGAGCATTTTCCAGAGACATAAAGTCCACGCGAACGAAGTCGCGGGCTTCGGCTAGTATAATAATAATTCCTTTATTTCAGCAATAGCATTGTACTTACAAATTTTGTACAATGCCAGAGACCCATATTATAAATAACTTATAACTAACATACATAATATATATAATTTCTATACTAATTCTTATTTATTATTTTAGTTAACCACGCTAAGTTTCGACCTTTTTCATGCAACATACTCGTATACTGTTGTCTGTTGTATAGTATTATGGCATACTAGCTGCGCCCCGTGGTCTTACCCGCGATTAAAGTAGCCTATGTGTTAATCCAGGGTATCAGCTTTCTGCATACCAAATTTTATAAAAATTTATCTAGCCGTTTGCGCGTGAAGAAGTAACAAACATATACACACACACAAACTTTCACCTTTATAATATTAGTGTGATTTATTGCTTATGCTAAGTTATTTTGTTTATGTTTATACTTGAAGCTTCTTCTTCTATTATTTGTACTTAGTACTTAGGCCGAGCCAATTAAATATAATTCTATATATTGTAACACAAAAATTCAACAAGCTATATTTTATACTATTATATTACCTAAATTTATAGTTGAAAAAGCCATTGTAAAAACCTTATTTACTGCGAATAAATAAACTGAGTTTAATATTTTAGGCTCTCAAAGTCAATCTTTCCCATCACTACTCCGCGCTATCGTAGTCGGTGTACGGGCGGCAGAGGTCGAAATTATTTTATTGACGGAAGCCTATCCTATCCGATACCATACTCATTAACGCAGCGGCTACCGAGCGCAGGATCCATGGTATCGCGCGGGCGCGCTCGCAAGATCATCTATAGGGTGATCTTGAGATGTTAGTTAGTTAGTTAGTAAAAATCTTGCACAATATGATAATGTTACAGAGTAATAGATACATACAACATTTTATCATTTTTTAATATTTTTTTGGGTTTGATATTTTTTGCTCTAATTAGATTGTTTTTTTTTTTAAATATATTATGTTGTATCCCAGTGTGCCATTATTAACTAAATTTATAGTTTAAATACCCTTTTTAAAAACATTATTTACTGTGATTTTAATAAACTGAGTTTAATATTTAAGGCTCTCAAAGTCAATCTTTCCCATCACTACTCCGCGCTATCGTAGTCGGTGTACGGGCGGCAGAGGTCGAAATTATTTTATTGACGGAAGCCTATCCTATCCGATACCATACTCATTAACGCAGCGGCTACCGAGCGCAGGATCCTTGGTATCGCGCAGGCGATCGCTTGAGATTTTAGTTAGTTAGTTAGTTAGTAAAAATCTTGCACAATATGATAATATTACAGAGTAATAGATACATAAAACATTTTATCATTTTTTAATTATTATTTTTTGGGTTTGTTATTTTTGTTCTAATTAGATCGTCCTTTTTATAGATTATGTAGTATACCATTTTTGGGCAAAGGCCTCCCATTTCACGATCTAAGACAGCTTGCTGCTATTCACTTATGTAGCATTTAATGTCGTCTCTCCATCTTTTCATTGGCTTTCCCCTACGCCGACGTTAGCCTTTTTTTTAAACAGTTTTATTATATCAAAAGTCACAAATGAAATTGTAAGCATTTTATAAAGGTATTGTTATTTTTGTTGTTTTAAGATTACAGTTAACGCAATTACGATTGCTCTTTTTGGCTACACAATTTTTAGCTTTTCGCAATTGTGACCGTGTAACTCTAAAATTATACATTTTATTGTTAATCAATGTCAATATCAATTTGATTTAAAAAAAAAAACAAAAAAGGACCATTATTAATTATTAAAATTAAATTTTTCGGGATGTAAATAAAGTTAATCGCGTAAATACTTAAATTCATTATTTTTATTTGAATCCCGGAAAAAGTAGTTCTTATTAGCTCGAAAGTCTAAAAATATTTTTTACACGTGACCACCAACCCACCAACACATGAGATCTAAAAGCGAACATCCTGTGCAGAGGCTGGTTCGTCGGCAGCGTTCGGATTGAGTTAAATGCCTCCTTATCTCGGCCCTAATGGCCCAAGAACATGTCAATTCATCACTTGTATGTCTCACACGCTTTTATTTCTCTAAATAATCCTTTTTCACCTTTTATTTACCGCCACCGATGCTGCGAGATATGAAAGGGAAGAGATGAGACGGTTTTTATAATTCGAATTAAATTTAGTTGCTATAAAAATATTGTGCACATACATCGGAGTCATGAGAATTTATAGAAAAGGCACTAAAAATAATTTGTTTATTAATATTAATATATTTATAAATATAAATTCAAAATCACACAGATTGAGATAGCCCTAAAGTAAGTTAGAGACTTGTGTTATGGGATACTAACTCAACGATAATATATTTAAATACAAAATTAAATACAAATATACCTAGATAAACATCCAAGACCAATATGAATTTGATACTTATTGAAAAAAAAATATTTTACAATAATTTTATTCTGACACTAGCCGAAGCCCGCGACTTCGTTCGCGTGGACTTTATGTCTCTGGAAAATGCTCATCAGGTTGAACAACTTTTACTAAGGCGGCATTTTTATATCTCTTTTAGTTTAGCTGGACCATTATGGTTCTGCATCAGGCGTTCCATTTTCCAAAATCATTTATACCCTATATGTTGCCCAGGCTTAATAGCTATATAACAAAAAAAGTTTCATTCGAATCCGTCCAGTATTTCCGGAGATTAGCGTGTACAAACAGACAAACAGACAAACAGACAGACATTTTTTTTTTAAATTCTTACTCTATTACTACATCTCCATCGCCCCCAATATTTTTTTTGGAAATATATTTAATGTACAGACACACTTTTTTTACTGTTTTATTATATGTATAGATGTATAGATATATATTAAAGTCTAGCCGAAGCCCGCGACTTCATTTGCGTGGACTTTATGTCTCCAGATAATGCTCATCAGGCTGAACAACTTTTTCTAAGGCGTCAATTTTATATTTTTTATAGTTTTGCTGCAGGACCATTGTGGCCAATCTCGCAACAGACGTACAGGATTCAAATTAGTAAAAAATTCAGAAAGAGATGGCGCATTGACGTCGACGCTTTCCAACGTGAGTGGTCAGCTTCTTCTTCTTCTTATCGTGTGTGTTAGTGGCTAACACTGGTGTCAGAGTTTTTAAACCGCCTTAAAGGCCTCTGACATGGTTTTAGGTAACGACCAATGTCAAAGACAGTGACCGGGACCGACAGCTTAACGTGCCCTCCGAAGCACGGATCATCTTATTTATCAGACAATCAGGTGATCAGCCTGCAATGTCCTGACCAAACTAGGACAACAACACAAAGTCGTTACCCCCGCCGGGAATCGAACCCGCGACCTCCGGGTTTGAGTCGAACGCTCTAACCACTACACCACGGAGGCAGTTTGATAGAAAGAGATGGCGCGTTGACATCGACGCTTTTCAACGTGAGTGGTCAGCGAAGGCAGGAGATAGAGACACATATGGAAATGGGAGTGGCCTTTGCCCAGCAGTGGGACGAAATAGTTTACTTACACAAGCTTATTTACTAAGCAACTAAAAATAACCCTCACTGTTATAAACGCCATCTAGTAATGAGTAGTGGAACTAACTATACGGTTTGATATTCATAGCGCCATCTATTTTTTGTTAGTGGAAGCTTTGACTTTGACCCCCTATAACTTTTAAACGGCTGAACTGATTTAAATTAAAATAAGCGGCCAAGAGCGAGTTGGACTCGCCCATGAAGGGTTCCGTAGTAGCAAATAACATAATATAAAAGTCTTGTAGTATGTTTTTTTAATTTTTATTTTTGAGTTGATTAAATGAAAGGTAAATTGCCGTTTATGATTTATGACGTATTAAAAAAAACTACTTACTAGATCTTGTTCAAACGAATTTTCGCTGGTAGTTTTCATGGTAGTAAACATCATATATTTTTTTTAGTTTTTTAATTTTCTTATTTTAGAAGTTACGGGGGACACACACACTTTTTTCCACTTTGGAAGTGTCTCTCGCGCAATGTATTCGGTTTAGAAAAAAATGATATTAGAAACCTCAATATCACTTTTAAAGACCTATCCATAGATAACCCACACGCATGGGTTTGATGAAAAATAAAATTAAGAGTTTCAGTTCTAAGTATGGGGAACCCCCAAAAATTAATTGTTTTTTTTCTATTTTTGTATCAAAACCTTAATGCGGTTCACATAATACATCTACTTACCAAGTTTCAACAGTATAGGTCTTATAGTTTCGGAAAAACAGACGGACAGACAGACAGACAGACAGACAGACATGACGAATCCATAAGGGTTCCGTTTTTGCCATTTGGCTACGGAACCCTAAAAACCACCGCAAGAGAACTTTGCTTTCGAACGTTAAACTTGTAACACTCCTCTTTTTTGTTAACGGTTAAAAAACATAATAGTGTAAACTTATCATAATAATTATCTAAATAACTTCTTCTGTTCTTCTTCTCTCTAGATCTTATCCCTTTATTTGGGGTCGGCCTTCCTTGTCCTTCTTTTCCACTTTGCACGGTCTTGAGCGGTGGTGGCGTCCAACTGTGCCTGTTTCAGGTCATTTTTGACCGTCGTCAGCCAGGTGGAAGGTGGTCTTCCAGGTCCCCGCTTTGTCGTTGGTAAATTTAGGTTTTGTATTTGGTCGGCCTCGGCGAACTTTCTGCGACCAAATTGCAGACGTTCTAAAAAAAGGAGAGGTAAAAAGTACCCGTAACCGAAGGGCATGTATGAAGAGATTGATGAGTTTAGATGAAGCAAAAGAGGTTTGTCAGGATCGTAGCAAGTGGAGGTCCATAGTCTCTGCCTACCCCTGCGGGAAAGAGGCGTGATATTATGTATGTATTTGGTAAATTTAATTATCTAAATAACATGGTGTATAATTAGTAGATACCATATCTGGGCTGCCAATTTACTATTGAATGAAGTATCATTACCGATGTTTCTTTTTCTTGCACGTCACTTAATATAGCTCTGTGTTTGACATGTTTTTTAGCATTTATCGCTTCAATGCGCCACTGTCTGACGCACCCGTCCACGATTTCCAATTAAATTGAGCGACGATACGCCACCATTCCATCTCGATCAAAGAGCTTATAAGATTTAAGAGTTAACACAAACAAATATAAGTATTGTTATTAGTATTACGGGACTTACCGGGATTAATATCGTTTTTTGCCAGATATTTCGACGGCCCTTCTTGAGTCGGCCAGCGACCATGATGGCAAACGTGAATCTCTAAAATCAAATATAAGTATTTTATTATAAGATTATATTAATATTAGTCATCATCTTATCATTGCTTCTGGTAAAGGAAAATATCGTGAGGAAACTACACATAATATTTTTTTCGATATTAACAGTTATTGAGCTACCTTATACGTTAAGTAGCTTCGAAAAAACCAACACTATTTTAATTAAATTGTATTCAGTACGATTTAGTTGGTAATATCACACTACCTAGATAAGAAAGTATAATCTTATTATTAAGTTTGATCTCTTTGATTTCTCCTTTAATTCATAATGAAACATTACAAAAAACATATACATTTGCTTATCAATATGTAAACAAGGTTTTGAAAATAACGAGTTTTCTCTGCAAGTAAGAGTCTTTGTCTTTGAGTTTTACTTGAGAAGACATTTTTAACTGCAATTCACCTCAATTTTCTTTTCCAGCATTACATTTATACATTATTTATGCATGTCATTGAAGAAATTCTGCGGGATGCAATAAATATTTCTTATGTTCAAATAAAAACTATAAGCTCTTTGGTCTTAACTCAAACGAGAAGATAAAGCGTCGGTCTCCGCGACCTAGGTTTGTACGCACGGGTGAGGATAAGTGCACATTTGATATCTGCTGTCGGACGTTGTAAAAAAACATTTATTTATCTTTGGATATTTGTATCATTAGATAATTGTCAATTTATTTTTATTTATATAGTAACGTCATCTCACGTTACTTTTAATAATATTATAAACTCCTTGGTCTCAACTCAAGCGAGAAGATAAAGCACTCGGTCTCCGTGACCGAGGCTCGCACGCACGGGTTAGGATAAGTGCACATTTGATAGCTGCTTTTTGACATTGGAAGTTGATTTCAGTGAGAGAGTGAGAGAGAAATACAAGCGAAGAACAGTGGTTTGAAATATCGTAGTTACGATAAACAACAACTATTTTCGATTCAAGTTAAAATTACAGTAATAAAGGCTTATTTTATTTTAATTTATAAACTTACTGTTTTTTTATTTATTTTTAAAAACTGTATTGATTGGTTCTATGAACAATACGTACTGTTATATTTCTAATTTAAACTAAATGCAAGAAATAAGAAATACAGAAAAAATAATCAAAACTTTCCAATAAGAGCCCAATCCATTTAAAAACGTGTTCAAGGGTCATTCCACTTCCAAACAGTAGCTTAATTTATTCGTGTAAGGATTGGAAGAAAAAAGAAAGAAAAGCCGTGTGAGTTATCGGGAAGAATGAAAGAAGCCGCTATCGGGCGGGAGGCTAATGATGTTGTCGACATGGGACTTCGATTATTTCGACAAGTGCCTTATCAAGGCACGTCTTTGTGGTTTACGGAGTTGTTTCTGGCCTTCTTGTTGTCTTATACGAAATGCTCTGTTGAGATATTAAAAAATTGGTTGTTTGTAAAGTAGGTTTACGATCGAGATGTTTACGTGATAACGTCGTTTCACAGAATGACTGGCAGCGCTCGAGATGAGACGGGAGATCGGTCCGTCTCTCTCTCGTTATACCTGCGATCGCGCTCGTGAGGTTTTGGTGTGATACAAGTTTCTGAACATGTCACCCGACTAAAACGATTTTAACCTTTAACTATGGACGCGCGGTCTCACAGGCCGCTCTCCTTTGCAATAATCGTGGATACCTTACTTCCCTGCATGTTGCACTCCTGCGGCGCTCAGTAGCTTCAGTTTTAGTGGCGAAACGTCTTCGAAGGCGGGAGATTGCGTCGCCGACAGCAAATTTGGTGAGTTATTTTGTTTTAAAGTTCGGCTGCGGTCTGTGTGACCGCGCGTCCATGATTTCTATACAAAACATTTTGATTGCGATTTTGTTTGTTTTAGTTAGTACTCAATCAAAATGTCAAAAAATATTAAACCAAGTACTTCTGGTATAAAGTGACCTTCAGGGATATTCAAACAGTCGACGTACTAGAAGGTGGCCTATGGTAATTTTCTATAAAGTACTGGATTTGAGTGGTGTAAATTCTCATATTATGTACAATCAGTATCAACCCAAAGAAATAGAAAAAGGAAATTTCCTTAAAAAATAGCAAGATCTTTAGTCGCGCAAAGACGCGTTTTCAATTCAAATTTGCCAAAGGAGCTGAACATGACTTTAAAGCGAGTTTTGGGAGCCGACATGCCTTCAGAAGAGCCCCCCCTGCTATAGAAATGGAATTTTCAAAGCGAAAAACCTGCCGAATCTGTCCACCTAAACTAAAGAGGAAGACTAACTACACTTGTGTCAGCTGCTGTCAAGCTATATAGCTTGTAAGGCCTTCAGTGCTCTAAGCCGTTGTGCAACGACTGCCAATAATTTTGTTCATGTTAGACCTGTGTCAGAATTTTTATGTTTTAAGTTAAGAACTTGATTTTTTGTTTTTTATGATTGATATAGTTTAAACTTACAGATAATTTGTTTCAAAATGTTAAGAATTTAGGTTTTTTAAAATTGTAGTTCCTTTTTTGATCTCAGGCCAATTGAAGACTGAAAAGTGCCTTTTATTGTTATTTGCTTACAAAATATAAGAAAATAAAAAATAATCGCTAAATACATATTTAGTCTTTTAACTTTATATCCCTTAAGTATATTAAAAATAAAATTATTAAAATATCTGACAATTACCTTAAAAAAAAACCTAAAAACAATAGCGGTCCGTGAGACCTCGCGTCCATGAATATGTAACAATATTTTGACGTCCACAGTTAAAGGTTAAAGACGTTATCACGTCAAAAGCATGATGAGGAAATCCGACCACTTGACTTAGTGTTAATTAGTGTCTTAAAAGTCAAATTAAAATGATTTACTTTTATGTGATATTGAATCGTGAGTTCGAAACCCACTTGAAAGCATACTTAGCGAAAAGTTGTTTTTAGTCTGGTTAGGATATTGCAGGCTCGAATCACGTAATCATCGAAAAGGAAGGATGATTCCGTGTTTCGGAAGGCACGTGTAAACTGTGCATCCCGAACGCCATTTAACGTTTGCTCAAACCTATCTAAGGATTGGTTCTGGTCTATCTTTCTGGTTGCGGAGGTCAGACGGCAGTCGCTCTGTGTAAGAACCACTAACCTTGTCAGATCGCCTAGGTTAGCTAGCGGTCCCCGAGCTCTTAAGCATTAACGCTGAGGATACAACCGGGAATACGTGAGGATAGTGATAATCCAGTACAAGTTATGGTGAAAC
Organism: Acrobasis consociella; assembly: GCA_963555685.1. NCBI lineage: Eukaryota > Metazoa > Arthropoda > Insecta > Lepidoptera > Pyralidae > Acrobasis > Acrobasis consociella. The sequence goes on along the minus strand of OY743111.1, from coordinate 999,045 downwards.
CGCATTTATCCTCCAGATTGTGACGTCAGTTTGAATTATTGAAAACTTTTTACCGTCACACCACCAGTGCTACGTGACTTTTGACTTAGATTCCTTGAATGATTGCAGACACTTTACCTACTTCATAGGCCTACGGTACTTGTAGTCCTTGGACGGAGAAGAAGAAGCAATTACATAATTACTTTACGGAGTCTTAAATATGGTTACTGGCCATAAACGGTAATTACACGTCACGTAGATCAGTGACAGAGGAGACCGGTGGAGAGCCTAAGCTTTATGCAATAAATTCAATATGAAGACTATAAAGGAGGCAATGAGTGTGTCACGCACTCCTGGTGATGTAGATATCTGGAGGCTATTTGTACTCACCACTCTAATCTTAAGATTTGTATAGTTCAATGCATCATTTGTTTTCATAATTGATAATTCTACTAAATGTAGATACCAAGGAAAGCTAAATACGCAACAAGTACGTCAATTTAGATAATCTTTTTCCCAGAATTCTTTTCTATTTTCTATTCTGTCCCAATGCAGGGCAAAGACCACCCTTCCACCACTCCAACTCTCTTCCAGGGCGCTGGTGAGCCAATCCCTAAAATAGGAATCCTTTTTTTTCAGGCTTGCTGAACTATCGTTTTCCATTTCAAGGAATGAATAGTGTAACTGATTGAGCTCGGATAGAATTCTAATAAAAACAAAAATCTAATTGGAAATGTAAGATTCCTTTGTCACTATCATATAGAGTTGTTTCTTTTTGACGCAATAGGAATTCTAATTTGCTACTTGCCCACAACTCAAATCAGATATTTTTTCTGAAAATCAAAACAAACATTTTCTATGAGATTTGTATGAAATACAGGCTAATGACGTCTTAGTTTCTTGAAGTTAAATAGTTTTTCTGCAACAATAAATCTAAAATGGCGTTGAAAAGGGATATGATCAATGACAAGTGACATAATTTTGTGACGTTTCATTTTATTAACAGTTAAAAATAATTTATTTTAGACACGAAAAGTAGGTTCCTAATTCGTTTAGTAAAACAGTATTCAGCTTTGTTCTCTACAGTCCTGTCCTCTACAGATCAGCCATATCGTACAGCGTCATAATGCAATTCCCATGGTAATTATTAACTCACACCAATCTTAGAGCTGCAAATTACCGGTTATTTGTGGAAATTAAGAGCCTGCAACTCCACCACTGTTTGTGAGTCCTAAATTGTGGAAATTAGGTATTCTGACTGATTCCAGCTACGTACTCTAGGCATAATAGTATATGTACTACCACATAATTAATATAAGTTTATATACAGAACGGAAACTCCTAGGGTCCCGCGCAATATACGTCCACGTTCCCCGTCCCCGCACCTCACCCCCGTTCTCGCCTTGTAGAGGCGGCTGAAGTTGCCTGCAGACGCTGAGGTACCGCTCTGTAGGTACGTTTTGCAAAATATGGATGTACATAAGTACCAAACAAGTATTATAGCTACTTTACCTATTTGTACATGAGCAACGCATATACAAAATGAACTCTTAGTAATTTGTCCTGATTTGTCCTGTTGTCTTTATCCCTAATGGGGCAGATAGATCATTAGGGGATCCTTAACCCCAGACAGAACCCAAAGTCGCTAGACCCAAACGCCACTAAACTTTTAGCGTGATGCAAAACTAAAAACCCGACCTCACCCCTAAACTATACAACCGATTTTCTATGGGACCACTGGACAAGTAAATAAACCCTTTTAATCAAAAAAAGATTTTTTGAAGAAAAGAAGAAGGCTTCTTCGAGTAATCGGTGACTACACATAAAAAAACATCGCGACTAATTTATATCCTCCTCCTTTTTGGAAGTCAGTCTTCTTCTTATCGTGTGTGTTAGTGACTAACACTAGTGTCAGAATTTTTAAACCGCCTTAAAGGCCTCTGACATAGTTTTTAGGTAACGACCAATGTCAAAGACAGAGACCGGGACCGACGGCTTAACGTGCCCTCCGAAGCACGGATCATCTTACTTATCGGACAATCAGGTGATCAGCCTACAATGTCCTAACCAAACTAGGACAACAACACAAAGTCGTTGCCCCCGCCGGGAATCGAACCCGCGACCTCTGGGTGTGAGGCGAACGCTCTAACCCGGAGGCAGTTAGTAAAAAGGCAGAAAAAGAAATCAAAAAATAGTGATACGTTGACATATTGCCTTTAAACATGATTCACATTTTCGCCCATTCCCATGCGTTGCTCATGTACAAATAGGTAAAGTAGCTATAATACTTGTAATTTTTTACATCCATATTTTGCAAAACGTACCTGCAGCGGTACCTCAGCGTGAACAAGATTGCACCCAATAATACCCATCTTTCAGGGCACATACTAACAGCTACCACTTAATGCTAGATGGTTAAGCTACTGGTTACCAGGTTATACCAGGTATTACCGGGTGAATAGCTTGCAGAAAATTGCGCGTGCGTCGCGTCGCGTCGACTGCCCCTAGGCAAATACTATTAAAAAATTGTGAACATAAAAGTATAGGGATATTGCAGACAGACTATTATAATTGGTTTTATTTTGTCTACAGATTTCTGTTTTTAATACAAACTGTTGGGATTTTTAAAGTCATTTATCTTTATTATGTTTCAAAACTAAAAGCTGTCTTCACCCTCAAACTACAAAAACTGATTTTGATAACAAAATACTTTGACACAAACTGTTCTATATGTAATTTTTTTGCATACACGTTGTAGCCTATGTTATCTGGACAATAATGACGCATCGGTTGACATATCATTTGTGAATATTGGATAAGCAGTTCGTATGAACAGACATAAATGTCTACATGCACACATACTAACATTCAAACTCGGATCAGCTGATCGGTCATCTTATATGGGAGGCCAAAAATTACTTTTCATATTTCGATAAGTATTTTTTCAGTATCATGGACTGAATTCACCCTTATAATAGTTTCAATATATATGATTTTAGATATTCACGGTCACAATTACTGTTTCAGTATATTTTGTTAGACTTATATAACTCCTAAAATCATTACCCTTCTTTTTTTCTTAGCCGTGGTCAGGTAAAAATCTTATTAGAGTATAATTACGTGCCTCACACACCAATAGGCACGAGATTTAGAGTGTGAACCGCAGCCGCCCACGCACCTGCCTATCTGCTTATCTGGACTCCCGATAAGGTACTGACTACTGCTACAGCGAGGGTTTATTAACATTGAGCCTATACGTAAAACGTCTCACGGTAAATCACGTTTTGCGTACTAGAACGATAATTGTAGGGCGTCGCGTCGCTTAAAAAAATCGTCTGGTTGAATGATCGTTTATATGGGACTGTGGAAGATTTTTGAAGAATGTACGTACATTCTATCATGTCTAGGGCAGATGGAACACTCTGAAGCTCTAAGCTGACAGAGCCTAGGGCCGCAATTCTTAAAGGCCACTTAAAAGCGTGATGATGGACGAGAAGGAGGAAAAAGGAATCAAAATAGTGATGGGTTGCTAATATGACTATTCGCGTTATATTTTCATAAAAACATTATTATGTCTTTATCCATCCCTTAGGGAATAAGACTAGAAGTACATCGTACTGTCCCTGATTAAAAAAAAAAAACTTTTACAAATAAAGGTCCCAAAATCAAAATATGAATATTCTTTTCCCTGCCTTTCTCTTATAAAGTTCTTCTGTCCAAATATAATCAAAAAATATTTTAAGACTAACAGAAGAGGCCACATTGAGAATACCTTATTAGAAAAACACGGCGTTTTCAGAGGGGCGTTTTACGAACAGCTCATTGTGGCCTAAGCCCCGATAAGGTACTGCTGCCTCTTAAATGCGTTTCCCTTGTTCCTCTAACAAGGAATCCACCTCCGAGGACGATATGTAATATTGGAATGTGGTAGATTTATACTGTTCATTAAGAAACTATACTCTAATTAATCCAATTTCACTTCGGTTTCATAGATTTTTGTTTCGATACTTGCGTGTTGCGTAACGTTTTACGGTTAGCTTTTTTCGGTACCAGGAATTTTTATTTATTTAATTAATTTCACACTAATCAGAGTACTAATTAAAAGAAAAAAAATTGCTATTTTAACAGCTGATTTAGTTTGATATAATAAGTTTTTATCAGTGAATTGTAATAAACAATGTCATCGACAACGGCCTTCGAAATTTATGTAAAATGACTGTGACGTCAGCGTTACAAAACTATGATTGTAATAAGTATGTCTTTTAGATTATCCAAAAATAATGGATTTATGTTTTTCAGTTTACTAAAAAAGTAAAAATTCACTAAGATGTGGAGCATCGAAGTTTCGGAACGGGGGCTTGCGAAGTCGTACCTAGCCGTGACGTCATGCAAAATTTATATGCGTTGTGACTTTGTAATTTTTTAATTCTCAGAAAAAATAAAAAATACCTGTTTAATATTTTTTTTTATAATCTAACCGATAGGCCAAATTTTTAGCTTTAATTTGACATGCCTCCTTATAAATTCCGCTTGAATGTACTTTTGATGGGGTATTTTTGCACTTGATTGTAAGATTCCATAGTTCCAAAGTGCTTTGGTCTCTTTCAATAAAATTGGAACTGATAACTAGATAAAGATGATACTCGAAGCAAAATATAATCGATGATACTCGAAGCAAAATATAATAATAAGTCATTTATTTCAGGCACAAAACTATTAAACGTCAGTTGCACAATTTCCAGAAAAAATATTATCCATATTCCAAATAAATAATCATATACTATGTGAAGGGTACTTACCCGTAATAAATTGATCCACGGACTATACTATATCTTTATAGTATGATGAACTTAAAATAACAGTCAAAAAGCTTGTGTTTTTTATTATTATTTTATTATCATCATACTATAGTGATCTAGTATAGCTCGTGGTTCGATTCTTCACGGGTAAGTCCCTTCCACGGCTATATTTATGAGTATCATAATATACTTACGAGTAGTAATCATTTTGTTTATCCATATCCATTTCCAACGGGACATCGGCTTACAGAAACGAACATGACGACATTTATAACATTTTATTATAAAAGGCAAAGTTCAATAATGTTGTCTTCGAGCCAACGAACTTCAGTTTTTTTGCTTCGCTGGAATTAAATGCTGATGTCTCGTATCTTTAAGCTAGTATTTTTGTATTTTCTAACCCATTCACTGATACAGTATCAGAAATAACGACATGGCTGCTATATAAAATAGAGGATTAATGGCGAATGAAAAAGTTAAAATAAAAATTAGCTAAGCGTGAGAGACATGCTCAGGTAAGGTTCCGTAACAAAAAATTGTTATATCAATTTTAGCATCATTTCAACTATAAACAATTGCAGAGAAAAAACTTTATTTTGCTTCTTATAATTTAAAACCGAATATATCGAATTTTTCTTTACTAAATGTTTGATCCTTTCGATTCATCTTTAGGTCTAAAAGTCTTTATTGCAGGAGCACGACTCTCTTTGTACTACTAGAGCTAGAATTAGCCAAAGCAGCCAGAGGATTTGGCCTACACTTTCCACGCTGGCCAGACGGGTTGGAGAGGCCTCATTTCAATAGATAGTTTTAAATAAAATATAAGCACTATACGACATCCACGGAAAGACTTGGTATGGTACTATTCACAGATATAGATGTCTATGTCTGTGGTACTATTCTACTCTGTCGGAAACCACACAGTGCTAGATTTTTTTTTAACAAGGGTTCTTTTTACATTTTTTTTAATGTGGAACCCTAATAACGCCGACGAGCCATCATCGTCACGAGTGGATAAGTGGAAATAGCAGATACCGAATAGCAATAACACTCTAGATCTTCCATATAAGAGTGCGTTGTCACATACAATCACGCAAGCTTAGTTTGCACTGTGCTAGTCTTTATTCGAGTATTCTTTTCAACCGACTTCCCAAAAAAGAGTAGGTTATCAATTTTTTGCGATCTTTGAAGGACTCCGTATCCAAAGGGTAAAAACGGGACCCTTTTACTAAGGCTCCACTATCCGTCTTTCCGCCTGTCTGTGACCCGTCTGTCTCATGAACCGTGATAGTGAACTTTTCACAAATGATGAATTTCGGTTGTCGCTATATAAACAAATACTTATAACAGAGTAAAATAAATATGTGAGGTGATACAACAAACGTTATTTTTTATAGATTATGGTACAGAACCCTGGGTGGGCGAGTCCGACTCGCACTTGGCCGGTTATTTTATGTACGTTCACTGATTATTCGAAGACGCCTAAATCGATTCCGAATTCTTTTTTTGTTTAAAACGGCATACTTTTCAGGTGGTCCAATAAAAAAATTATCAAAATCAGTTGTGTAGTTCGGGGGCGAAGTCGGTTTTTAGTTTTAAAAAATGATCTCAATTTAGAACTCGTTAGGAACGTTCCTGATTGCATCTGTCACTATGTTGCTTCGAAGGTCTGGAAAAGGTCTGCCGGGTAACGGTTTGCACAACTCTGGTCCTTTTTCCAAAGATAATATATGTTTATCATGTTGATTACCTTGAGTTGAAGACCTAGCAAAGTGGAGGAGAAAAAGTTAAAACTATTAAGTAAAAAAGGAAAACGATTTGATGTTGGTTTTACGAACAGCCGCTTCGGTGACGTCAAGCCTTTTCGGATAAGGCTCGCAATCCATCATTTTAGCAACTGCATTCACAGCGTCAAAAGTAAACAGATTCAGGCCTTTTTCTCAGAAGTCTGAGTTGAATGCACTTTTCTTAAAAAAACGCGTAAATCCAGTTTCTAAAAACAAGGCAAATCAATTTTTATCCATGCGCATAGTTCAGCTACACAATGCTGTGGTATCAGGGAGCTACTCTTTGAGGCCTATGAGGGATACAGCTTATCCCTCCTTGTTCAGTATCCCGAGGTGCTAAACATAAGGAAAAATGATAGACTCGCCTAACTACTCAACTATATAACTAGCATAGTCCAACCCATTGCAAAAAACAAGGCAAAACAATGCTTATCTATGATCATAGTCAGGCTAGACAACGTTGAAGTACCAGGCTCGCAGCAGTCGCGAGGCGATGTGTCGTCAGCCGGCGATGGAAAAACGCAAGTACTGGCGATCTTAATGAGAGTGGACAAACTGGCTGTCCAAGGGCCGGTGCGAAAGGTGATTGAGGATAAGACTGTAGCCTTTTACCGTGATAGTGTTAAAGCTCGCACGCTTCTCGAGTCACCCCCGACTCGTTGAAGATTATCGGGTAAAAAAGTTGTTCAAAAAAAGTTGCGTCTTAATAAAAAAGATTTATAACATTTTTGAAAATGCTTCGAAATGACTGAAATATTACTTCTAAAGATTTAAAACCCAATTTTCGCCATTTAAAAAAAAATTTAAAATAACTTAACCTGCAAAAAAAAAAAACGACGGGTTGCACTCTGGGAGTGCCGGCAGAAGTGAAAACTTGAATATTAACGTTGTGCATTTTTGATATACGAAACAGCAGGCGCAGGCATACATTTTCGCCGCGCCGTAGGAAGAGAGGGGGATACTCCCTCTCCTACGCCGCGCCAGCTGTCTACTCTCCATCCGTCTTACGAATTTTCGATCAGGTCACGTGTCCTGACGCGAGCGTGTCCTGACGCGAGTTTAACATTTTTTGCCCATTCCAAAAAAAGTGCACAACGCCGCTAAAGAAGTTTTCACTTCAAAAATACAATTCATATTCTCGCTCGGCTTTTACGAGACAGAGAAGCAGCTTGTAAATTCTACCTTTTTTCTTTTCTTCTAGATCAGAATAAAACATTTATACATAATTAAAGCTTTGCACAAATTTAGAAATATTTCATAAGCTGGCGTATCCACACTAAGACTATCAGCCATCATAACACGAGCCCTAAAAGGCACTGGTATCATTACACGACCGGTCGCTACCGGCAACCTCCGCTTGGCTCTCCGCGCCTGGTAGCCCGACTTCGAGCGTCAAGTGTTGTTTTTATGCACCTATGTTTGTACTGCTATTGAGATGGTTGCCTAGACCTATTGGTAGATAAAGCATTTCAAACTTTAAGTCGATAGCAGTAGAATTTAATTAAGGTTTAAATAAGTTTTTCAATGGTGGGTGCAGACATTTCATTCACGTTTCTTTGTGCGTTATTGGTATTTGAAATATGACGTATACGGTCTATATTTATTTAGGGTTCTGTATCCAGATGACAGACCAAAATCAAAGTTATATAATTTGACCTACTATCTTGTACCTAGAAATTTTCAACTTTTCTTTTCTTTTTACTCTACTTTGTAGAGTTTAGTCTCATCTCAGCATACATTATCATCATGTTATCACAAGAAGGCCTGCAACTGTATCCAGAGTTTTCCTGAAACCTTACTCATCATCGACATCATTTCAGCCTTGAGCGACCTTGAGCCTTCTTATGAGACCCATAAACCTTATAGTTTTGAATATATTCAAAGTAAAGTAGTTACATGTAAAGTACAATTACCTTATAAGAAATAAACTAACAAAATTAACGATTTCAGCCGACTTCCAAAAAAAGAGCAGGTTATCAATTCGTCACTACATATTTTTATCGAAATACCATTTACTGATTATTGAAAAAGGCCTGGACCGATTTGGAAATTTCTTTTTTGTTTGAAAGAATTTAGTTGCGAGGTAGTCCCGTAGAAATTTTATCGAAATCGGTTGTGTAGACTGGGGGTTTTTAGTCTTGAAAAATTATTGTAAAATACTTAAATAGGTTACCAGATGCGCAATTCCAACGCACACTTGGCCACTTTTAATTGTCGTTCACATGTGGAATATTAATTTGAGATATTAAAAAAAGATATTCTGCTAATTGCTGGGCCCAGCAGTGGACGTGTGTAGGAATTTATTGGTGAGTTCCTGTGCCAAACGGGGTTATTTCTAGGTAGCATTTAGTGCGTGAAACTATTCGTTTCATTTGTTAATTGCTGATAGAGTTCGCATGAGCTTTTTCACTTATTAGTGACAACTAGGAATAACTGGGCAAAAATGCGAATCATTTTAACAGGCGATGCGGCTAGCAACCCGTCCTGTATTGATTGCTTTTCCATCTTCTCGCCCACCATGACGCTAAAAGTGGCTTTTGAGTCTTGCGGCCCTAGGCTCTGCATAGAGCCGCAAGACCCAAAATGCTCTGTCTGCCCCATTAGGGATAAAGACGTGATAGTATGTATGTATGTATGTAGGAATAACTTCAATTTTTAACCGACTTCAAAAAAGGGTAAATTATCAATTTGAATGTATGTATAAAATTATTTTTACTTTTGTTCACTGGTTACTGTATTTTTTTTATAATAAGCGTTATGAGGCGCGCGCTTTTGGATTTTAGAAACTTATTTACAAATTGAACTAAAAGATATAAGATACGTTTGAAATGAATTTTCTTTCTTTCTTTCAATGACTTGTATTAGAACAACACACGGAATTCAAATAATAGACGGTGTTCGCACACAATAACCGGCATTATGCAGCCTGAATGGGTGCTAATATGCACTTTGCGATTTGTAACTACACGAAGAGCTGGATTTCGTTCACATAGGTACGTATATGTGTTATAGACTAAGTAATATATCGGGATATTTTTCATAATGCCCGGGCATTATTATAATGACAAGATACTTTGGGTTATAATTAATTGTAATTTGAACTTCTTTATTTATCACCTAGACATTATATATGATATCGACGGCCGTGGCACAGGGGTGAAAGAAAAAGAAACTTTTACTTTTGAGCTCCGAATGATAAAAAAACTCTAATTGATATAAATCATCATCTAAAGATATAATTGCATCCCTGGAAAACAGCAAAAAATGTAATGTAAAGAGTTAGATAACTAATAAATTAACATTATTGTGTAGTTTATTTGAATGTATATATAAAATATTATTGCAGATGCAGTATAAAAAGTATGTCTTCACGCGTATCAGTAACACACGTCAGTGACGTCACTCAATAAATATGCGCGAAATTGGAGGTTGGGAGGTGGCTGCCGATGCGGCGTTTCTTCCTTTAAAGAAAGACTTTAAAGAAAAAGTAGAAACCACTACTTATGATTTAAAGGAAATGTCCTTAATTATTGTTTATACAACCACTTATTGGTTGTTATGAACCTCAGATTTCTAAATCACAGCGCATTTGTAAACAGACAAAATGTGAGTGAATGTGTTAAATGAAATATATCGATTGCAAACGACAGTCTAAACATATGTACAAGCATGTAACTAGTGTTCTCAAGTAATTGATATGTTGTATCTTTTTTGGGAATCAATTTCTTGAAACCTAACTTAAAGTTAATTGTTTGCTTTTATAACTTGTCGGTGAGCCAAATATACATGGGAAAAGTTTACTAAAATTACAACAACTAAGTATACAAAAAATATGGGCAGACCTAATTTTTTTATTCTGATTTTTTTAAATAAGTTAATCTCTACTTACATTAAAATAAGTACCTTATTTTTCCATAGAAATAGAGTATATTTTAGGTTATCCTATTATATGTATATGTTTTCTCTTGAACTGTAAAGTCACTTTCTAAAAATTTAGTTTTGGTACATTATCTGTTATTGGATACTAAACTATTCTATCGGTGTAAGACGTTAGCTCTCCGACTACAATAAAAGTGAATTTCTCGTAAAGAAAGTGTGTAACATTCGATGATTGATCGAGCTGCGTCTGCGCATGGTACCGTTCAACCTCAATTGCAAATTAATTTCGCACTCACACACCATTCGATGAAGATTTTTGTAGAATAATTTTTCAAAACTAAACACCGACTTCACCTTTTAAGTAGACAACCGATTTTGACAAAATTTCTATGGAATTACTTGGCAAGTATTCTCTATCAAACAAACATAAAATTTTCCAAATTGGTCCAGGCGTTTTTAAATTATCGGTAAACAAAAAAAAAAGATTTCAACAAATTGATAACATTTAATTTTGTAATATCTCCCATGCTGGTCTGGGAGAAATAAAAAAAACTTAGAATGTACCAGCTGCTTCTCTTCCCACGCAGATTGTAAAAGCCGATCGAGGCAATGGGCAAAAATGCAAATCATGTTAACAGGCGATGCGGCTAGCAACCCATCACTATTGATTGCTTTTCCATCTTCTCGTCCACCATGACGCTAAAAGTGGCTTTTGGGTCTTGCGGCCCTGGGCTCTGCATAGAACCGCAAGACCTAAAATGCTTTGTCTGCCCCAGTAGTATGTATGTAATTTTGTAATGATCTTTTACGTATGCAAGAAAATCGTGTTTATATATAGTGATGTAATTGTAACTAGCATGCCGAAGTCTTAGTATAAAACTGTTAGTCTGTGTGCTATATTTTAATAAATAATAACCTCCTCAAAAGAAGATTTTGTCTAGAAAGAAATAAAATATGTGTGTTTTTGGCCACAGGGCTTATATAAAAATGAGCAAGATAAGGAACAAAGGAATCAAAATAGTAATGGGTTGCTAGATGCGTCGCCTATTAACATTCGCATTTTTCCCATTACCTCGACTTTTTCGATCAGCGAAGAAGGAAAAGAAGCATCTACAGACGTATATTCCATGTTTTTTAACCCTTTCACCACAAAAGTGGCGTCGGATTTAACCGACAAACATTGTCGTGCCCATTTCGCTAGCGACGGATATTTCCGTCAAAAACTACTGTTCGTATTGCACATAACTTAAGTACCTACATCCCTTTTTGATTACAGGTATCTATTTTAGATTACTATGCCTCGCGCTGGGGGCACGACAACTAATACTCTTCTCTCTCTCTCTCTTGGTCAAAAAAAGAAGTACGTAAAAGACATGATCATGGTACAATAAAATAAGGTATTCTCTTCCCGTGACAGCTGATGACGTAGGTGGAACTTGACTACGTCATCAGTTTGATATGTTGCCACTGTGTGAAATTGAATTACCTGAGCGTAATGCATTTTTGAATTTTATATACCAATTTCAAATTAATAATCCATTATATCAATTTATAAAATATTGAATTGATAAATCACGCGAGAACCGCGAGATACTAAATAGCTAAGTTACTTAATATTTTTTTAAATATTCATGAACTAATTGAGAAAGTCCTTAAATTTACCGAAAAGAACAATTAGTGGCAACACTTTGTGACGTAGTCAAGTTCCATCTCGGGAAGAGAATACCTTATTTTATTGTACCATGGACATGATAATGACTCACATTTAGTTCAATTTTAAAGGTATGCTTTACCGACTGCTACCAGGTGGTATGTAAGCTTCATTACCACCTCTTAATAAACCGTAAAAATACAATCAAGCATTAAACGGACACATTAATTACAGTTAACATGTTGAGACATATATAGCGTTAAATTATATGTATCAGTTTGATCTAACACGTGGCTTATTAATAAATATGTAGAAATTATAATAACTCGATTAGCACGTCATTTTAGCAAAGATGTTTGTGCGGTAGATATGTTACAATGTCAGAGAGATTGCGTCTAAGATACGAGAATGTTAGGAAGAGCGTAAAATTTATTAACAAATTTACATTAATCTGTACACTATCTTCTTTCACGTCTTTGACCCTAATGGGGCAGACAGAGCTTTTGGTTTGGCGGTTAAGACTCAAAGGTCACTTTTAGCGTGATGATGGACAAGAAGATACAAAAATTAAAATAGTAAGGAGTGAAGTCGAATTGCCTAATAATATCAGGGAGGAGAAACAGCTAGTACATTTTAATTTTTGTCTTCTCTTCCAGATCAGTATGGTTGAGTGATTAGTACACATAACAAGTCTAGAGACTGCCTACGTGGTCCAGTGGCCAAGGCTTTCGCCTTGTGATCCGGAGTTCGTGGTTTCAAATCCCACTGAAAAGCATACTTTTTAGAAGTTGTTTCCAGTCTGGTTAGGATATTGCAGGCTTAAACCTTATTATCTTAAAATAAAGATGATTCCGTGTTTCGGAAGTCATAAACTGTGAGTTCTGAACGTGCCATCTCTAGCGTTTGCTCTCAAACTTCAAGGATTGGTTCTACCCTTTGGGTTGCGGAGGTCAGACGGCAGTCGCTCTGTGTAAAACCAGTAACCTCGTGAAATCACCTAGGTTAGACAGCGGACACCGGGCTCTGAAGCGTTACCGCTGTGGATGCAATCAGGAATACGTGAAGATGACAATGATTTATTGAATAAAAAAGACGCAAAGAGTAATATTTAAGGTAATCTAGTTATCTTTGCTCTGTGTAAAACTACTAACCTCGTCAAATCACCTAGGTTAGATAGTAAACCCCGCAATGCAACCAGGAATACGCGAGGATGATAATTAATAAAATTAAATAAGACGTAAATATTCCATTTAACCTGAGTCGTCAAATCGTTGTTGACTTTGACTCCTACAATAAAACAAGCAATTTAATTCTATCATTGCAATACCAATCAACACAATAAATCACATCTGCTGTACCGTTCGCATTAATTAAATATTATCAATTAGCGACGGAGAAGGACAGACGGCGGACCACTTGATCGATAGCTCAGTTTCTACGTTCAAGTTCTGTCTCTTAATGCCCCTTTACCACGAGATAAGTACTGAGTACTAGTAAATAAAGTAGTTAATTCTATTTGAAACCTAAAGCATTATAATGTAAGTTTAGATTAGTGATGGTCAGAAGTAGCGATAGTCGTCTTTTCGCATGATAATGTTCATATTTCATGATTTTGAATCACCTACATCTTTTCTCTCAATTTTCAACAAACACCACTTGCTTAGGGTCTAGACATACATCGTGACAAAATCTAACTGTTGTTTTTTAAATATATGTAACGTGAGACATAGACATTATAAGGATGAATTAATCGGGTCAGCTATTGGCAGACATGTTGACTCTTTACGTGAGTAACCCCTTTTTAATTCACGCTAAATAATTACTGTTGTTGCTAGATGACGGTCATTAAGCTACCTCAAGTGCCTATAAGCAACTAAGGAAATTTTGACACGAGTGTTAGTAATACCACAGTCAATAAGAAATTTTAAACACAGTAACTGCACTCGTGTAAACCAACCGACTGCGGTGACGTAATGCGGCGCAAGAGTTGGTCGTTTGTCATTCGTGGAGGCTGTTAATTTGGCAGGTTAAATATTTTAAATTGTTGTAATAGAAGTGCACTCAATTATAGACCTTGAAAGTATTTACAAGTAAAAACATGCATGTAAACAAACATACTATCAGGTCTTTGCCGCGTGCAGGGTAGAGCAGAGCCAAATTAACCTACTAAGAAAGAAGGCTTAAGATGGAGAATAAGATTCAGTAATGGTAACAAGTTACTAGCTTATGACCTATTTTTTAGATCCCCGGTCAGGTCTAGGTGGAAAATGCATATGTTTGCCTTGAGGCTCTAAGTAGAACTAGGGCCACTTTTAGCACTTTAAAAATTTCACGAAGTTTTTATGATATTTACATTAAGATGCAACTTTTTATCTGAACAACTTTTTATCGGATTAACTTCAACGGAACAGGCTGACTCGCGAAGTCCATTCACAGAACCACTAAAAATAAGTTGGTACACACGGCACACCTATATTTTTATTGCGGTTGTGAAAAATAATTATGGACATTCATTTTTAGTTTTTGCCGTAACGTACCTACTAATTATCGGCTATAGCGGCTAATAACCGCTAAACGCCGCGTTCCGCTGGCCTAATAAAGTTGATTCTATTGCCTACAATTACATTGCGACAGATGCCTTATCTCAGTTACGCAATTTAGGTACTTCTTACCTGTTTTAGTGTGACACACTTGCCGAAAGTTACTTCGCCGAATTTTTAGTCGTAAATGTTCGGCGGATATGGTTTTTAGTGATAAAATGTCGCTTTAAAAATCTTTTTGTTTTATCTTCGTGTTTTGGTTGACTTTTAAAATTGACCCTCGATCCAAATGCACATTGCCACTTTAATATGTATATTACACATTTAGTTTTTCTTTGACATATGACTTTTTGAAATAAAAGTAAAATTAGCCTAATACTTTTGAATAATAAAATGTATTCTAAGGGATCTTATATTTATTACAGTGGCTATATCATAATGATGTTATACATGAAGCGACTTTATTTTTCTGTAAAAAAAAGGCATCAAAATTTATCTTCTGCTAGTAGAGTCTGTTTTCTAGCCGATTTTCGGCTGCGTAATTTTCAGCTATTGTGGCGCTACACTAAAGTACTTCACTTGTATTCATACCCGTTTTAGACATTCTACATTCCACGCCTGATGAATTGCTGCGTTGACAAAACTACTGACATTGATGTGGAGTAAGATTTGAAGGTTAACCTGCAAATGATAATAAATAGTCGAGATAATTATGCATATCTAGTTCATGGTGTACAAAAGAGGTTTTTGTAGAAGGTTCCTTCGATAAAAAAATGTAAAAATGTGCGTAGTCTGTCACAATTTACATTTATTTTTTGGTCTAGTTTGGGTCTAGACCCAATTGTAGTTGGTTAATAGTGATATCCGAGCAGGCAGACATTCTAGTGATCCTATAATTGTTCAGGACCCTAAAAACACACGCATGTATTAAATTATTAAAATCATCGGCTAAGTGCGCGTCGGACACGCGCACGAAGAGTTCCTTACCGTCATCTATAAAAAATCTCGTTTTATAGTATTTGAGCCCCACATATTTATTTTATTCAGTTTTTAGTATTTGTTGTTATACCGACAACAACAATACCTACATCATCTGTGAAATTTCAATTGTCTCGCTATAACGGTTTGTGAGATACAGCCTGGTGACAGGCAGACAGACGGTCGGACAGCGGAGTCTTAGTAATAGGGTCCCGTCTTTACCCTTTGGGTATAGAACCCTAAAAATTTAATTTCTTATTGTAATTTACGAGCTTCCTGTTTTCGGTGTAATTAAGTGGATATGCCTTCATTCCTCTCTTCTCTCTGCCATCTGTTGGAAAAACTTGATTCTCCTCTCAAAAAATTAACACCATCATAAAATATAAAATTACGAAGTGTTTATTTGCACAATCCGCAATCACGATAAACGCGTAACATTTTATTTTAACTTTCATCACCCATAAAACTCCAAGTTATGGAATAAAAAGCAAAAACTCCGCTTAATACGATTCACTCGAAGCTATAAAGCGTCGATAAACCAAGAAATACTCAAGATAAATAAAACACGGAATCGAAAACCCAGTAGCCACCGCCTGTCTCAGCCTAAGTACTCTGACAACTCAAAAAAAGAGGACAATCAAGATTTATTGCGTATCGATCTCGAAAAGAAATCGAATGGAGCAGTAATCTTACCCCATCTCTTTTGCTCCCGTCCAAGAATATACCCCTCTCTGTCTGTTTCATTCAATAATCTCACAGGATAGCTGATCTTATTTTCGATTAAATATGATGAATGAAAGATTTACAATGTACATTTACCGACGGGGAATTATTCTGTTGAACACTGTACTGATTTGTATGGGTTTTTTCTTGATTGAAATGAGGTTTTGTTGCTACCGAACTGGGTGATTAGCGACGATTCCAAGATGTTAGACAATGATGAGGCTGTTGTTATGCTTTCAATATTAAACTCAAGAGCTTTTGACTCAAGTTGCATAAAAAAGACGGAAAGGAATATTATTTGATCCGTACCGTACTTAACCCTTTCACCGCGAGCGTCGCATATATGCGACAAACATTGTCGGGCCCATTCCGCGAAGGTCGCATATTTGCGACAAAAAAAATGCTCTTATGGCACATAACTTACGTATCCATATCCGTTTTTGGTTGTATATAGGTATGTTAGATTTACCATGTCTCGCGCTGGGGGCACGACAACTGATATAAAGTCTCGCGGTGAAAGGGTGTGGATGCTTGAAGGAGTATCCTTGCATAGGATAGTTTGCATTCCTATTCTAACCGACCACCAAAAACCGATTAGACAGATTAGTTTTTTTTTTGTTTGAAAGTCAAACAGAAAGTCTAATGGCGCCCAGGGCCGCAACACTCAAAGATAACTTTAAACGTTATGATTTCTATATACTTTAATAGAATATTAAACTATAATTAAAAGTAAGTAAAGTGTGTATGACTATACTCGTAATATGTGTGTGTGTGTGTGTGTGTCATACACATGATTTTCCCAATAAATAAATAAGGTGTAAGTAAGTGTGAAAGTCAAGATAGTAATTTTAGTAGAAAACTAGCCGAAGCCTGCGACTTCGTTCGCGTGGACTTTATGTCTCTGGAAAATGCTCATCAGGCTGAGCAACTTTTACTAAGGCGGCATTTTTATATCTCTTATAGTTTAGCTGGACCATTATGGTTCTGCATCAGGCGTTCCATTTTCCAAAATCATTTATACCCTATATGTTGCCCAGGCTTAATAGCTATATAACAAAAAAAGTTTCATTCAAATCCGTCCAGTATTTCCGGAGATTAGCGTGTACAAACAGACAAACAGACATACAGACAAACAGACAAACAGACAGACATTTTTTTTTAAATTCTTACTCTATTACTACGTCTCCATCGCCCCCAATATTTTTTTTGGAAATATATTTTATGTACAGACACACTTTTTTTACTGTTTTATTATATGTATAGATATAGATATAGATTAATTATGTTATAAACGAAAAGCTCCTGTTTTTATTTCTGTCTTTTTATTTTACGATAAAAACTGTAAAATTAGGCTTTCGTTTAAGTAGTTAGCTTTGCAGATATTTTTAATTGCGTTTTTCTTTTGTTCCCTGAGCTATAACACCTGTTTTACATATGACATGATTGCGATAAAAAGCGTAATATTTCACAGAAAACATTGTTACAAATTACTGAAAATGGAGATATGTAATCCACTACTTTCCAACAAAGCGATACTTTTCTAAACAACAAAACAAACATTATCTGTGAATTAAAAAAAAATATACTAATGACGTCATAATTTCTTCAAATAGCGCTCTTAATATAAGTTTTTCTACAATAATAAATATAAAATCACTTTGGTAATGGATATGATCATGACAAGTGATTTTTGTGAAGTTTTATTTTCTTAACACTACCTTATATTTAATTTTTGACCCAGAAAAGTACCCAATTCCTATAAATGTATGCTTATATTCATTTTAGCGTTTCTCGATTGCATTCTTTATACAACGTAGACGGGATACTACAGTATATTGAAAATAAAATAACAGACAAAAACAAAAAAAAAATATATTCGATAGTCCTATACAAATTGCCCCGGCGGCTGCACACTTTCGTATGGAAATACGGATTTTTTTTTAATTTTTAACGGTTTTTTTTTTAATTTAATTATAATCACCTATATTGTCCGAAGGCAAATGTTACACATTACAAATCTCTAACAGCAATCGAACTGAAGTCACTTCTGTACCCTAACGTTTGCAAATCCGTTTTCTAGCGCAATTACTGAAGTGTAAATATCATGTGTTTTATAAATCGCATCGAGGGAAAAACGCTGGACATAATAACTCTAATCGACGTAATCGGTTAGAGTAACGGGAACGTCAGACGTTTATTTTTGGACTCGATCAACTAGTTTTCTTGATTGACGGACCAGAAATAATGGTTCATGGGGATTTAATTATTTTCCGATTTAATTGATGGTTGAGTTTTGAAATTATTTTGAACTTTATTCATGCTGGTCTGGGAGATAAGAAAAAGTTTGGAAAATCCAAAAGAGCACGCCTCAAAGGGTCCATATTTTTTTTAAAATTCTTACGCATATAGAAAAATAAAGATATATATAGATATACTAAAACTATGAAGAACAGTCGATATTTTTTTTTTTTGTTTATTTAATAACAATTAAACCACATCGAATCAGACCCTGAAAAATGAAAGGGTTTTATTCCTGAGCATACTCAAGCGTAAGAGAAACAAAAAGACTCGATTAGAAAAGTATTTCGGTCGTTATCGTGTTAACAAGAAAAGCCTCCGCACATACAGACACATGGACGTCCAAGACAGAACTTTTTTAAACTGTTTTTTTACTAGTTTAAGTAACAAAAATGACATCAAAAATATCATGAGTGTTAAAAATAGTGTTTTTTTCTTAATATGTGTGTGTATATATTATCTTACAAGTGCAATGTATGATACATAAAGACATTTTAAGTTTGAAAAATCAGATGTTTTGCGCGAAGTGACAGTAGTACCCACCTTAACGCTTCGCTTATGAGGCGTGCAAAAACTTAGAATGTATACGCGTTCACCATCAGGTCAAAAGTGGCCTTTGGGTCTTAAGGCCCTGGGCTAGCTGTAACTTTCTATAGGTTGAATATTGATAGTTGACCTTAAAAAACAGTCACATTATCGATAGGACTGTCGATAGCATCTATTGTCAATATTTTGCAATACTATTAATGAAAGTTAAAACGATCTATAGTATCGATACTATTGAATTTAGATACTACTATTTGAATGAAAAACTTACGATAGCTAACTATCGATTTTATAATGATATCGATATTAGGTAATACTATCAATAGTTCGTAATACAAAGTACCTGGGCGACCGAGCTTTGCTCGGTTACATCTCAAACATTAACTAAATTTTTTTAAACTTGTCTAAAAATAATGCAAATTAAAAAAAATATATACAAAACTTAAAAAAAAAAAAAAAGTTAGTCACCGAGTGGGATTCGAACCCGTAACACTCTTTCTAGCGGTCGGTATTCTTAACCGCTGAGCTAAAAACAAGGGGGTCGGCGCGACGAAATTAGCGACCATATTCTGCGTGGAAAGAAAAACGCATGAAAACTCGAAAACACGCTTTTTCCCAAACATAAAACTAATCTAGATCGATTGTTTACCCCCGAAAACCCCCATATACAAATTTTCAGCGAAATCGTTAGAGCCGTTTTCGAGATCACAGAAATTTATAAATATATATATATATATACAAGAATTGCTCTTTTAAAGGTATAAGATATGAAGTACCTTTACTATCGCTACTGTTACTGTTTTCTGAGGTCACGATAGTATCGACAGGCTATCGATATTTATTTGCTTGCAACAACAACAACAACAACTTGCTCTGTCTGCTTAGAGCCGCAAAACGCAAAATGCCCTGTCTGCTCAATCTTTCTTATCGTGTGTGTTAGTGACTAACACTAGTGTCAAAGTTTTTAAACCGCCTTAAAGGCCTCTGACATGGTTTTAGGTAACGACCAATGTCAAAGACAGTGACCGGGACCGACGGCACGTGCCCTCCGAAGCACGGATCATCTTACTTATCAGACAATCAGGTGATCAGCCTGCAATGTCCTAACCAATCTAGGACAACAACACAAAGTCGTTGCCCCCGCCGGTAATCGAACCCGCGACCTCCGGGCATGAGCCGAACGCTCTAACCACTACACCTCGGAGGCAGTGCTCTGCTCAATTAGGTATAAAGACCTGGTAGCATGTACTTAAACACAGACGTTAAGTAGAAAATCTTTAATCACCTGTACTTCGATTTGGAAGGTCATACTAATTCGTAAGTCAATTTATAACCAACTACCAAAAAGGAGGAGGTTGTCAATTTGTGGCGATTTTTTTTTTATGTACGTTTGCCGATTTTTCAAAGTTACCGGGACCGATTTGGTAATTTTTTTTCTGACGTTTGCATTATTGATATTTTTATAGAAAATTTTCTATATTTCTGTATCAACATACAAAAATTAAATTCGTTTTTACCATGTTTTTTTCCATTAGAGAAAATATGTAAGCAAGTTCATTTGGAAATGAAAGCCATAATATCAACATGCTTTCATGCCTAATGTTTTATAGTAATATTGTACGCGAAAGTTTAAAATTAGTACTACTAGTACCTTAAGCTTTTATTGAAATGGATATAAAATCTTAGATTTCTCTGACATTTGAATATGAAGCTTTAGTTTTTCGTCTAGCTAGACACAGTCAATAAGTCTTTGAACGATCGATATATACATGAGAGGTTTTATTATATATAACCTACCTCACGTGGAAACAATAAGCGAATGAATTGAATTGCAATACCAAGAGAGCTGCAACCCCATAGGGTCATATACCATAATTTCTAACATTCAATAAATAAGTATACGAGAAATGAAAATGCGAATCATGGGCGAAGATGCATCACACAAAAAGTGGCTTTTAAGTTTCAGGCTGCTTAGGGACTCAAATACAGCTATAATAATACAGCTAAGCTATTTATATGTTATAAGTATTGTATTTGTTCCATTACTTAATGGCATTCTCTCCTCTAGTTTTAGGTTGACCGAAAGAGATCCGTTATAGGGATATGCCCGCCATTATACTGTTTTACTTTGTATTTTTGTTGTGTCTTTTTTGTACAGCAAAGAATTTGCACACAAAGAAATAAATACAGCTTTTAAACCAAATAAATGTATAATTTAATTAAATTTAACATTTTTTCTACTAGCAAATTGCTTCTCATTTTAACCTTTTAACACAGCGAATAAAATACAAACTATATACCGCGGTCACCTCAGCCATCGCCTATTGGTATAAATACTTTAGATTTCTACTTATTAGAAACCGAGGTGCCATAACGGAGTCTCTCGGCGACTTATACACATAAATAACAGCCCAATAGCTCCGTAGATGATTTTAAATGGACGCGCGATGGGAGGCGATGGACCGGCGATGGACCGGCGATGATAAGGAGATTGCTATTGGGAAAGTATCGGTGTGAATATCACTGGTTTCTGGTCACGGGTTTCACTTTTAGTTGCCCATAAATAAGATGTAACTCTCTAAATTTAATACCAATACTCCTAGGAATGATTTCACAATACATCAGGAGTGCTTATGTGCAGTTACAGTTACTACGAATTGCTTCTTATAAATTATAAATAAATCTTATTCTCTACACAGTTTTCGGTTTTTACAATTTTCAATAATAGAAAAACAGACTAATATACTTTAACTTTACAAAACTTTAAAAAAATTGGTTTCTAAATTAACATAATATTTTGGTATACTTTTGGGAGCAGAACGTTTGTTCTATGGGACCACATAAATATTTATTTTATTCTGTTTTTAGTATTTGTTGTTACAGCGGCCACAGAAATACATCATCTGTCAAAATTTCTACTGTCTAGCTATCACAGTTCGTGAGTATACCCTGACGACAGACCAACAGACAGCGGAGTCTTAGTAATAGGATCCCGTTTTTACCCTTTGGGTACGGATCCCTATAAAGCAGTAAAAATAAAAGCCTATGGCCTATAAATTAATATAATTAAAGAACATGGATTCCTATTAATACCTAATAAAACGCACAAAGGTGTAATTCAAACCCCAGTACCTTCAATGCAAACATACAAGTTCGTCTCCAAATGAAAACATTCATTAAAACTTTACACTTTGCACAAATCATTTAAAGCCATAAACTACGGTTACAAAAAGAGATGAGCGATTAAAAAAAAGAGATAATACTTACAGCTCTCTATTTGGCTTGTAAATCAATATAATTAGGGAGTTTGGATTCCAGTTAAGGGGACGCACCGTGAAAATGGGCATTATCTATTTCTTATTTCTCAGCGAATATCAGAAATTTAAAACTGATACTTGCTAATAGCATACTAGGACGCTTTTCTAGCATAATTGTGGTTGTGGATACACGATTAGCTAATTTTTGTAACACAAACTTGCTCATCAAAAACACCTCTACCAAAACATATACGGTCTAATTTCTCACAAACGAGAGGGACTTCAGCTTTGAAACTTTTTATGCAGATTAGTAATTATGTAATCTTCAAAATTGTGGTACAAATTTTTTTTTGATGCTTTGGTTTTAATTTTAGAGCCATTTTTCTATAATTGATCAGTTTTGCGTGGCTTTAGATTTCAGTCATATAAGCCCTTTTGCCTTCCTGAAAAATATTGCACTTGCCGTCTCGCTTTTTCGTGAGTGTATTTAAATAAACTGTTCTTGTTGCACAGATTTTTGACAATTATACATCAAATTGTCAGATGGCCGATGGGCCTCACGAAGCAAGGACGCGTCGCTCTTCACAAAAAAAATGACATTTGAGTTCGTAAAATTATTGTCACAGTCTAGAATAATATCACGAATATATATGGGTCGAACAGTCTGTAAACAAACGTGCGAGTAACTTTTTTACACTGTGTCACTTGTCATAATGTCAAAGGAAGTGTCAAAGCATAGCGTGGCATAGATTGATTACCTGACAGACATGGTCGGCATATATTTTTTTCATACAAGTAATGTACATACAATATCGATTAATAATATTTTATTTTTATTTAATTACCAGTTTTGTGGCAATAAATAATTTTATAATAGCCAAATAAACTTATCTATAAATAATACTCTTCGGATTTATTTACTTTTAGATTTCGAGAAATATACACGTACATACTTTACCACTGACAGACTGGCTGACTGATTGATATGGTTGTTTTGGTTGTTTGACCTGCAAGGGGGGGGGGCTTTCTGCTTAACCCTCCAAACAAGCAACCATGTGAAGCCTGAGGCCGAAGGCAGAGGTTACCTACGAGGCGGTAGACCGAGCCACTACCACCAAGTGCAATTTGGCATGGGGCATATTAATCATGCAAAAAAAAAGTAAAGTAAAATAGGGAAAAAATATTGTAGCTCGCATATAAGTTTTTTTCTCGACTAACCCATCGTATAGGGTATCGTTAAATAGGTCTTTCAAAATATTTTGAGCTTGTGAACAACATTTTTCGATTTAGGGATCCGTTTCTGATATATTTGGTTTTATTAAAAGTTCAAAGAAAACTATCAATCCTAATAAGTTTTTAGACTTTCTTATCGATATGGATAGTTGTATCGATATTGTAAAGGTTTTTCGAGATCAATTATCGATAGTCAAATTAAAGATAGAGTTATACTATACAACATTTGTAGAAATATTTTTAATAGACACATCTTCCTAGGAAATGTATAGATTTCAACTGTCTGTCTATCACAGTTCTCGAGAAAAAGCCTGGTGACGCAGATAGACAGTGAAATCTTAGTAATAGGCTATCGATTTTACCATTTGGGTACGGAACCCTAAAATGATAAAAGATCTAGTTTAACTTTCAAAGAGTGGGTAAAAATAAAGGACTGAATTACCCTTTCTTGGCACTTGTTTTAAATTTTGCCCATTGTTTACTGTAGCATAAAGCAAAATAAACGTGTATGAAGCGACAAATCTGAATATATAATATTGCTCTCCTAGCATTTACAGTACATAGACGCTTCGCAAATTCGACGTCAGTTTAGAATAAATGTAGTGCCCACAGTAGTGCCAATATACAACGTGGAAGGGGCATACCCCTAATAAATCGAACCACAGGCTACACTAGAACACTTGATTATAGAATAATGACAGTCAAAAACTTAAAAAAAAAGATTCGGCACTTCCATACAAAAGTGTGCAGCCGCCTGGAATTTATTTTTGTTTTTTGAATGTTATTTTAATATCATTATAATATAGTGATCTAGTATAGCCTGTGGTTCGATTTATTACGGGTATGTCCCTCTCATGTTGTATATTAATTGTTTTTTCAACATACTTGCTCGTAAAGTGAATCTCATTGAATTTCATCGGCTTTAGACATATATAAAGTAGCCCATAAAACACGCTTGCGTTACATTTAAACGCAAATAGTGAAGTTATATTATGCAACAGCAATATTATTTTTTTTCTCAAATTCCGAACACGCCCTCTGCCTCGTGGCACCAGCTAGTAATGTTTGGCTAGCCGCGTAAGTATTACGGTGGGAAAGACAATGAACGTGGACATTTATAAATATCGTGCGGGTCTTTACCGGTTAAAATAAAAATAAGTTTAGATATACGTGTGTTGAAAAACGTGCGATATACGTGCGTATATTGGTTAAACACTCTCGGCTCTATCACGCCCTTGCTTTCGGCTCGGGCATGAAAATTCCACCTCCTGTGTTATAACCACTATAACGCACATAACTGGTAATATACACAACTTTTTTCCAATTTAAAGAATATTACTTATTTTAATATAAAGAATTGAATAATGCAGCTCTTTTTTATATAGTTACGTATTTACCCCTTACTTATTTTGTACAACAAGCTGACTTTTCATTGGTTTTCGAAAAAAAAATCGTATTGTGAATAAATTCCTCGATCCATATACGTAATCCAAATTGGTGTATGATATAAGATAAACAAATCGAGATCACGTAGTTATGTCCGACCAAAACTACCGCATGACCTCGATGAACTCCGGCCGGCCGGACGGAGGCGGTGCCTGGCGGTAGTACTAATGGATCTCATGATTTTACTTTGTTTTTGAATTTTTATTTTGACTAGCTAATTAAATTTTACTAACGATCCTTATAAAATACCGTGTATATTTTAAAATTCAAATAAATTATTTCTGTTTTATCTTAAGGCTGACCGGTACATAATGCATTAGCATTAAGTCCACGTTTTGTACCTGTCTATGGTCATTTAAAATTTAATAAATAAATAAATTTTCCCATTGCGATCTTTTTCTGCACGTGTCGTTGGCTCAAACTAATAAATATTGATCTTTCATTATGAATTTCGAACATTCTAGACTTCCCTCCAGAATGTTAGTCATTGATCAGATTTCTTATTGAAAGCCAATACCTCTGGTTCATTGATCTAGTAGTTTTGATAAGTCTCAGTTTCAAAAATACAACGTAACTATTAGATTACGTAACATGACCTTTTTCAATTCTTTACAAAAAAATAACATGTAAACATACTAGAGATACTTTTCATTACGTCATGTTTTTCATACTGTAACCTCTATATATTTTTAACTCTATTTGCATTGCGTTTAGACATTACTACAAACCTAGCGGAAAAGAACGGACAACTTTTGAATCAATTTTGACAGATTTTGAAAAATAAAAACGTAGAGCCAAGCCTTAACACCTCCGTCGCGGGCCCGTAAAGCGCCCACTTTGTACATTTCTGCATACATAAACATAAATTACTCGGGCCCAAGCAGCTCGAGTGATCGCCTTTACACGATAACTAATGATTTTAGTTAGATCATGATATTCTTTGTTTGTCTTGACATACATATGTTTTAGCTTGAAAAAGTTTTGTTAAGTAGTTTGAAGCTTTTTGGTAGGATTATAAATTTTTGCCAATTTTGTGGTCATTTTTGCAGACATCCATTGAAGGCGACTCATTACTTATTAAAATCAGAACATAAATACATATTGTTACGCCTATTTCCCATTGGGGTAGGCAGAGACTACGGATTTCCACTGACTACGATCCTTGCTAACCTCTTTTGCTTTGTCAACACTTTAAAATTAGTGACAAATCAAAATGAAAAAAAATGGAAGTGAATTAACTTTAAAGCGATTTTAAACTTTCGACGACCTCCGTGGCGTAGTGGTCACCATGCTGGTCCGCCACCCAGAGGCCCCGGGTTCGATCCCCGGTCAGGGCAAGTTGGAAAATGGCCTTTTTCAAATTGTCCTGGGTCTTGGATGTTTATCTATATATGTATTTGTTATAAAATATAGTATCGTTGAGTTAGTATCCCATAACAAAAGTCTCGAACTTACTTTGGGGCTAGCTCAATCTGTGTAATTTGTCCCTAAAAAAAAAAAAAGCAATATCTCACATCAAATCATATAAAAATATCAGATTAGCTCCCATTATTTCAATCGGCTTTTACGATCTGCGCGGGAGGAGAAACAGCTGGTATATTCTACATTTTTCCTTTCTCCCAGACCAGCATGCAAGAAAATTAAAAGAATATTAACCAGAAGATTAAAATAAACGTATGCAAATGCCTATTAAGTAAAACTTTAACCCGTCAACCCATCATAGCAGCATTATCACTCACGACACTTTAAAACTCAATTACCAGTAGCTTGTCCATCAATCCAAGACCAGTTTGCCGACGTCTGTAGTTTCGCAAGGCTGATCTGGTCGGGCTGACCTGTCGCCAAGGAAGGTCGACTAGCTAGGAGAAGCATAGTGTGGACAAGACATTAATTTGAATTAAAGTTGGCTTACTTCATTAAAAATGCGTAAAGAAGAAGCGTAAAGTACGATGCCAGAAAATAAGTAATGTGGCAGCTAAGAAATTGAGTCATGAACACGAGACGTAAAACTATATTTACACTCTACATACTACATAAAGCCGGGGAAAGCTTAAGAACCACCTATGCGCTGGGCCGATGACACCTACAAAATATTAGGCAACATCTGGATATGGACCACGAAAGACCAGGTCAAACGGAAATACCATAAAGAGGCCTATACCAAATAGGTAAATAAATAAAAGATTGCTTCGGCATCACCTGTTGGTTGACTGATAGAAATGGCTTCAGGCCCTTAAGTCCGCCATTTAAATGTATTGTAATAAAGTTAAAATAAATAATAAAGAAAACAAATAAATAATATAAAATATAGAAAATAGAAAAAAAAATATAGAAATAGGTAAAGGAACGTGTCCACATTAACCTTTCGTGCAGGCATCTCGCACGCACCAGCTATCTGTATCTCGGACGAAAACAAGAAATTTCAACAGAGGCTGGACTCAAACGTATTTCTAACTGATCCCTGAGGTAGGTGCTATATTTACCCAACTAGTACTGAATTTTTTATTTTTTGGCTGTCGCGGCTAGCTTTGTGATTTTAGATTTAAATAAAATTGTTGAAGTTGATCTTCAACATATTTCTAGCCTGCTCTGGGAATCAAAGTCAGAAGAAGTCAGTCAGAGGTGCTCTTACAGTCTTTTTGTTAGTAAGTCGTCATGCACTTGTAAAAATTAAGAAAAATAAGAAGTTCTTATTTTATATGAACAGGTACCATGAGCAGTAACGTTCAGGGTTCACCACCGAAATACGACTCAAATGTTATGGATAAGTCATGAGAAGGCCTGAAAATCACACTAACCAAAGACCCTGGTCCAAAAAGCCGGGAAGACAACAAACTTGGATGCCCGTCAATCAACAAAGGCACAAAGAATAATAGAATAATATAATGACCCAAATAAATGTTATGACGATCCAAAATCGAAGAGCTCTTCGAAAAATGCCCCCAGCGCCGACCCTAAATGAAATAAATGAGAGCAGGCACCATGGGCTTAAGGCTCCTACCCGCGCTAGCGACCTTGAAAACACAAAAAAATTAATTTCTCTTTCTGTAAGTGAGATTATCAGAAGCCCTCGTACAACTTTTTAGCTAGTATCCTTAAGTTTCATTAGAACCTCGAAAATCATTGAAATACTATCCGCTTTAGAAACCTTTACAAAAAGAGTCAAAAGTGGCCGTTTTTAGTATTTTTTGCAAAGGAAACTACAGCGTATTGTATTTCAATGACTTTCGAGGTTCTAATGAAACTTAAGGATACTAAAAAGTTGTACGAGGGTTTCTGATAATCTCACTTACAGAAAGAGAAATTAATTTTTTTGTGTTTTCAAGGTCGCTAGCGCGGGTAGGAACCTTAAAGGTTTGTAAGCTCAGACCAAGTAGGTAGTAGCAAAAGCGGAACATTACGTGCAAACGCTGCGTAAATAAGTGATCGAAACACGACGTCGCCATTTTTGGCTACAAAGTAGAATGCTAACTAGATTGGCTTAACAAGCCTTAATTTCTTTTGTTGTACACAATATCCGTGAGAATTTATGGTAATTTACCACTCCTTATAAAACTTACAAATCAATCAACTTTAATTCACTCAGAAAGGTAACAGTGTTGATTGTTTCGTGAAAGAATGTAGTAATTGGCTTGAAACTCTAGCACGTAGGTACTACAAGTGTATAGACATAATACAAGTGTTAAAGGTCTGCCTGTATTGGAAGAGAGAAGCAGAAGCCTCAGCATTAGAAGGGGAAAGGCTGAAAATGAGGATAATGATGATGGTACGTGTATATAAAAATAGTTCCTACGTCTTTTAAAAAATACTGAACTTATATTAATTCACGACCTCTGTAGCTTAATGGTCGTCATGCCAGGCTGTCACACCGAAGGTCTCGGGTTCGTTTCTCGGTCAAGTCAAGATGGAAAATGATATTTTTCAGATTGACTTAGGTGCGGATGTTTATCTATAAATATGTATTTGTTATTAAATATAGTATCGTTGACATAATATTCCATAACATAAGACTCGAACTTACTTTGGGGCTAGCTTAATCTGTGTGATTTTGTATATATGTATTTATTATGTATTTCTGTATATCTTTTCAGAAGTAGTCGTTTAGTCAGATATGCTACTAGTTAGTGAAAAAAATTGGAATAGGGAACGAATTCATCCTACATTAGATTCTACTTATAGAAATTTCTGTTTCCGATTTTCCTGGATCTTTAAGAGTCCGGCGACCCTAGACTTCTCCATACAAACGTAGTACACGTTTAATTTTGAAACCACATGTCAGATTCCGGTAAAAATTGGTAATTGTAAAGAAATTGCAATTATCTAGGGTTATATTGGGTTTCCTATAATAAAATTATGAACTGGAAAGAAAATATAACGATTTAGAAGTTTCCCATACTAATGGTCAAAAATGATATAAAACACTATATTCTATTTCAAGTTCATATTTTTACTGTCGGAAACTTAATATAAACCTAGATAATTGCAATATCTTTGAAATTACAAAATTTTGCCCAAATCGGACATGTCGTTTTGAAATAAAACGTAGACTACGTTTGTATGGAAAGTTGTATTTTGGTCTAGGTCCGCCGGACCCTTAACACGTAGAACGCCAGACTTAAAACCATGTTTAGCCCAGTGGGCCGCGGCAGACACCATGTGACCGCATCATATCGGGTCCAGGGCGCCGCGGCGAACACCGTGTGTCCGCGTACCCTCGATTACTTTAAATGCCTTTACACGGCCGGCAGACAGCGTTTCGATTCTTTTTACAAGGGGAAGTGATCCGCGCGGCCCCATAGTACAATCTGGTCACTTGGCACAAAAAAAAATGAAAGGACTTAGAATTTATGGGCTTTTCAACAAGATGTGTCCAAAAACTGTTTTGAGCACATTACATTAAGTGTTTTGATTTTTAATTTAGTGAGGTTACAGTTAGGTAAACATATTTTTTGCCTTTATATTGCACAAGGAAGTCATAAGAATTATAATAGTTATTAGTCAAGCACGTTTCCAATAAGTAATCCGGGTTCCGTAGGTAATAATTAACGTAAGAAGTTACCTTTACGTGAATAATTCTACGGTTTACCAATATTTCGACTTATTTTGTAAAAGTAAATATGAAACACTACTTTTTTATCCCACTGCGACAGACGGAGGGTTATGTTTTTCAAATGAATGTATATGTATGTATGTAAGTACTTACAAAGGGAGCAA
The DNA here is from genome assembly GCA_963555685.1 of Acrobasis consociella. Classification (NCBI taxonomy): domain Eukaryota; kingdom Metazoa; phylum Arthropoda; class Insecta; order Lepidoptera; family Pyralidae; genus Acrobasis; species Acrobasis consociella. The sequence continues at coordinate 968,715 of OY743111.1, read as the reverse complement.
GAGCAAAAGTCCTTGCGACACGACATCCGCTCCTTTTAATACTAAATGTATTAAAGAAACGATAAAGCAGAACAAAGGCTCCAAAATGTTTGCAAGAGCTATGTCGGTTGGGTAAAGTCGATTGATGAAGCTGAAGACGGAGGACGGCGGCGCGACGTCCTCCGTCTGGCGTAGATTGACAGGTTTTATGGACAGCTGTATACCTCAGTTTCACAACCCAGTAAACAAATGGTTAAAGACCCAAGAGCCAAGCTAACCCGACACCATACCGAAGATATCCCGGACATCAGCCTGTACGAGATTAGGTTGGCCCTGGCGCCGGGCGAGGATGGAATTACAGCAGAGCTTCTGAAAGCGGGCGGAACGCTGGTACTGAAAGTCCTTCTGAGGCTCTTTAATTCCGTTCTGCTCGAGGGCGTAACGCCGGAAGCTTGGAGCAGGGGCGTGGTGGTCCTGTTCTTCAAAAAGGGAGATAACACCCTATTGAAGAACTATAGGTCTATCACGCTTCTGAGTCATGTATATAATTTGTTTTCGAAGGTCATCACGAATCGTCTCGCAAACAGGTTCGATGCCTTCCAGCCTACCGAATAAGCCGGTTTCCGTAAAGGTTTTAGTACCTTGGACCACATTCATACGCTGCGGCAGGTTATAGAGAAGACGAGGGAGTATAACCGGCCGTTATGCTTGGGGTTCATGGACTATGAAAAAGCCTTCGATTAGATCGAAATATGGGCCGTGCTTCAGTCCCTTCAGCGATGCCGTATTGACTATCGATATATCGAAGTGTTGAAATGCTTATACAGTAATGCCACTATGTCAGTCCGAGTACAGGAGCAGTGCATGGCATAGAGGTGTAAGACATGGAGACGTTATATCTCCGAAGCTGTTCACCGTTGCACTGAAAGATGCCTTTAAGCTTCTGGAACGGGAAGGATTTGGCATCAACATCAATGGCGAGTATATCACTCACCTTCGATTTGCCGACGATATTGTTGTCATGGCGGAGTAACTCCAAAGGAACCCTAATTTTCAATAACACCACGACCTTCTCCTATGCAAACGCAAAGGCAAATGAACGAGTGAAACGCGTCTCGCTCGCTGGAGCTCGCAGGTGAGGGCGGCGCGGCATAGTGCAGGGGGAGCCGACAGTAGGACCCGCGCGGCGCCCGCGCAAGGAAATACGTTTGGACGTTCTAGCAGGCCGTGACGGACACTGGTGTCTGCCATTTAACATCTCAGAAAATAATGCATAACGTCTCTGTTCTATAAGTTGCCCATTATTTTTAGGTTATTTCTTATCGATATTTTCAAAAAAAATCCCTATCAATTTTTGGACGTTCTTTATTTTTTGGTACGGCTCCAGGGGAAAGTATGCTGTCGACCACATGGTGTCCGACATGGCATTCAACGTGTTAAGAGCCCGCTGTAATTTTTTGCACGCTGGCAGCCGGCGCACGCACACAACGACATGCGCACGCACACACACAGAGCTACGTAGGCGACGTAAATCGCGGTGTAGTGCACTCGGCGATTGTTGATGTTTTTTGGTTAAATATACTGGTGGTACATTATGTTTCGGTGCAATAAAGATTTTCTAACTTACTAACTGGTATAAACTAACAGATATTATTCAAATTTTGGTAAAAGTTTTATTACATAGTAAATGCCATCCTAATTTAAATGCGAGTAATAATATATGAATATAAAATCCTTGAGTTCTTTGGATTACGGGTAAGTAAAAAATATTATGATAAAATAATACGATAAATCGTGAAGGTGATAATAATGTAGACTTCTATTCTTTAACTTATACCTTTAAACGAGCAACTCTTGTAGGTATATTTATTTATTTATATATTTCAATGATCTCGAAAACGGCTCTAACGATTTTGCTGAAAATTGGTATATGGGGGTTTTCGGCGGTAAATAATCGATCTAGATTAGTCTTATATTTGGGAAAACGCGTGTTTTCGAGTTTTCATACGTTTTTCTTTTCACGCAGAATATAGTCGCTAATTTCTCCGCACCGGCCGCCATCCGTTTGGCTCAGTGGTTAAGGATGCGGACCGCTAGAAAGAGTTTTACGGGTTCGAATCCCACTCGGTGACTGTTAATGAGTACTTTTGTTTTTTTATGTTCAAGTTTATATATAATTTTTTACTTTGTATTGTTTTTAGACAAGTTTAAAATGTAGTTAATGTTTGATATGTAACCGAGCAAAGCTCGGTCACCCAGGTACTTTAGCAGAGTTGAGCACGCACATTATTTAATTTGTATAGAAACTTAAATAAGGCAAGTTTTAGCAAATTAGGTAGTGCAAAGTATTACTTATCATTGATTGTAAGCCATATTACTCCGTATTACTCTCTACATGGTGATTTTTCAATGGTTTTAGTGCCGAAAGCCACTTCATAAGGATCGTTATTAATACCTAAATAGCTAGTTAAAATAAAAATTCAGAAACAAAAAATCGTGAGATCAATTAGTAGTACCACCACCTGGCCGGCCCGACAGAGTTCATCGAGCTCACGCGGCAGTTTTGGTCAGGCGTAACTACTATTAAGTATTACTTTTATTTAAAACTCTTAGATCTGTTGTAGCTAATAAGTATCACGATTTGTAAACAGCATTGACAGTTGTCATAAGTGTTGCTAAATTAAAAAAACCTAAGTGGAAGTCGATTGATACAGTTGGTACGTTCGTACGGTCGGGTATCTGTGGCAAGTTGTAACGAACAGACGGATATTTTAAAAATTGGCAGCACTAATTGACCGGTTGGTGAGAATTCATTCTGAATAAATAATGAAGGTAGAAATTAAATGTCTTAGGTGAAAAATTTTTTACAAGCTTTCTGGGGCATTGACGGTGGAGATAAACACGTGTCATGGAATCTATGCGAATCTTTTATTTAACACTACGTGGTCTCGATCAGAAGTCATTTTCGCAACATTTTTGTCTTGTCATACACAAATATGGATAGAAGAATTTTTTTACACGATGACATTTTTTCCAAAACCAATGAAAAGTCAGCGTGTATATCGAATGAAAAGGAGCTTAGGGAGGTAGCACACGGTGAATTCTTTGGTAGCTATGCAGTCGCTGGTCATAAACCGATGGAGAATGTTGCGATGCAGTAGCGCGTTCATGAAACACACGACTGCATCGCTAGAGCAGAAGTTGCCTTCCTTATTATCGAATAAAATAAATAAAACTGTAGAATTAAGAAAATTGGTACTTATAATTTGTCTGAGTATACATTTAAAAAGTACACATACAAATCTGCTTGACAGGAAACGCTACTTTTGCTTCTGATTTTCGATTAAAATTATTGCAGAAAAGCCTCATGTTAGCACGCAAATCTGACTACCGTGCCTAAACCGTACCTAAACCTTGCGTGCTCAAAACAAATATTTTCTAACATATGAACGGATTTCGATGAAATTTAGCACAATGATGAGAAATAGTGTCGCAAAGCTACTAGAAGTAGAGAATTCCAGAAGAATTAGCAAGTGCTAAAATAATGTGAAATGTTCTAGAAGTTTATAAAATAATCCAAAATGATGAAGAATTAAAAAGAAGGTTGTGGAATGTTTGAGAATAATTCCGAGTTCACATCGGTCAACCAACACTAACATTCTAAGTCGGGGTGACGGAGGGTCAAGCACATGAATTTTGTAGAAATATCTATTCTCGTACCTTGGCAGGCGTATATAAAAGTGGTGAGATAACTTCAAAGAGATTTAACAAATATTATCGGCGCGTAACCTATACGACTTCAGCGACGAATTTTGGACTATGACTGCATGAAGACTTGGACAATGGACGTTTCGAAGACCATATTAGTGTGTCAATCTTTGGTTGCATAGTGAATAAATTCCCTAAGAAGAGTGTTGGCATTTTTTTCCAAATCTCAAACCCCACTTTCGTAACAATAGCTAGGATACTTATTGAAGGTACAAGCACGTATTAATTATACTATAGGGCTAATAGCTGCAGGAGTTTCATTGAACGACATTTAGGCGGATCGATGATTTCCAGTAGTAATAATTTGTGATAAAAATTTATCAACCGGTCTTACATTTTATTTTCCCAAATCTCATCGTCTCGCCTGATAATTTCAGTTTTATTTAACAAATCAGGTCAAGTCTAGACACCAAACTGACAAACGTCTTGTCTAGTGACTTACTTAAGCTTACTTTTTGCCTTTTGCAGAATTAGTGGCACCATAGTATTTATTTTTCCGTTTCACATTATCAACGTTCTATTTTTAGCTCGTTTGCCCATTATATTTTTTTTTTTGGTCTGCATCCTCCAACATATTCGGAGACTGTATTCTCCAAGTTAAAGTTTTTACTAACAAATTTTTGGAATAACAATGAATTTAACTATTTTTTATTGATTTTTCAAAATTTGTTTCATCTTAAATTTGGGGTGTGGAGGACGGCATTCGGTGCCAGCACTCAGCTGCCGTGCTACACTCCCCAAATGAGTACGGCAAATTAAATATAAAAAATCTTTCAATAATTATGTTTGGTTACTTAGACGATATTAGTGAAATCGCATTTTCATGTAAACTGAATTTCTTAAAATGGCCGCTACATCGCGTCCCTTTCCACCGCGGAGCAGACAGTGCCTGCGCATATGGCCTAGGGCCACACCAGCGCTGAACACCACCGCCCAGCGATGGAATGGGACCAACATCTTCATTTCAGAAATACGGGGCAATTAGGGAGAACTTGATAAATTTTCTATTTCTTTTCAAGTTTGAAAAATTTATCCGATAGCCCATTATATTTACGACAGTACGTTCAACGACACAAATAAAATACTATAAGTAATCGAGTTTTCCAATGATCAAATCCTATCAGTCACTCTATGGTTTGCGCACGTCATCGCACAGTGACTACGAGGTCGGCGTTGGCGCAAAGAAATACGTCCTCTCGCTGTAAGCGCTGCGCGCGGACTGCCGTCGGAGAGTAAACCGCATCCTATTTAAATAATTTTTTATGCGATATGATTTTAATTTTTTACATTATTTAAAAAATATAATTATGATGTGTTTGGCATATTTAAAAAGGGCATGAAATGGCGTTTGTAACGTTATTTTTATTTTTCTAAAATAGGAGCTCAAAACACAAATACAAGCGACTTTATTTACATCAATTTCGGCGAAAATTACGCGACTTGTTGATTTTTTTTCCTTGTGAATTTAAATAAAACAATGAAAAATGCTTCACTCATGTCAGAAAATACTTATTCAGCTATATTTGTGTAATTTTTTTACCGGGTGTTAATGATTAAATCATTTGAAAATCTCGAAAGCCCCGCCACGCGTCTTGCGAAATTTGGCAAAACGCACGTTGGATTCCAGTGAATTATACTAAAACAAGCAAGTTCATAGGCAAAATGGTTCACTCATACTAAATAATATGATATTATCTTTCATAATATATAAATAAATTTAATGATATTCCTGTAGTTTTCCCAAAAACACGACGCAAAGTTGAGTGAAATTTGTCAAATTTAATAGACGGCCTCCTTCGTGCTTATAATGTTGTCTCCGAGCATACAATAAAGACAACTTTTTTACGACTTTCGATGACACCCATTAAGTTAATTAGTATTAAGAAATTACAAGACACGGCACTGAGTTATAAAAATTCATTTGACGGCGTCTTGATGTGTTGAACATGGGTGGTAAAGATAAAAGCAAAGATAATATAATTACTAATGTAACAAATACCCAACACCATAGAAACTATTGGAGGCAAGTAGGCAAAACTGGGAGTAGCGGGTAGGCACACAGAGATGGCAGCACACACGACTAGCAGATAGGTGACAAAGAATGTGTTGACCCTTTAAAGTTTTGCGTTAGCAAAGCTTTCTTCACTTTATTCAAAATTCAATTCATCTAAATTGAATTAGGTTGAATAACGCATGCTTCAAATGCGTGTGTACTATGTGATAAAAAAATTCGTCAGGGTGATCCGAAGTCTTTCGATGTTGGAATCTTAAACTTTTGTTTATACAATACTAGTTATGCCCGCGGGCTTCGCTCCCCGTGGGAATTTCGGTATAATTAGTACCTTATATCCTTTCCCGTGCTCAAACTATATTCATACCAAATTTAATTCAAATCGGTTCGGTAGTTGAGGCGTGAAGAGGTAACAAACAAACAATTATACAAACTCACGTTCGCATTTATAATATTATTACTAGCTGTACCCACGGGCTTCGATCCCCATATTAATTTTGGGATAAAGAGTACCCTATGTCCTTCCCCGAGTTTCAAACTATATCCATACCAAATTTAATTCAAATCAGTTCAGTAGTTGAGGCGTGAAGAGGTAACAAACAAACAAGTATACAAACTCACTTTCGCATTTATAATATTACTACCTGTACCCACGGGCTTCGATCCCCATATTAATTTTGGGATAAAGAGTACCCTATGTCCTTCCCCGAGTTTCAAACTATGCCCATACCAAATTTTATCCAACTCGATTTAGTAGTTTAAGCTTGAAGAGATAACAAACAAACAAATATACAAACTCACTTTCACATTTATAATATTAGTAGGAAGTAGGATATAGTAGGATATTATTTCAATATTTTTTCCATATTCTTTTATGATAACATAGATTCACCTAAAATTCAATACTATTGAGGATATCAAATAATTTCCATTTTTAGTGTTTCGTACCCAAAGGGTAAAAGCAACCCTATTACTAAGACTCCACTATCTGTATATCGCCAGGCTGTATCTCATAAACTGTGAAAGCTGGACAGGTAAAATTTTAACAGATGATGTATTTTTGTTGCCGCTATAGGTACCTATAAATACTGAAAACAGAATTAAATAAATATTAAAGTGGGGCTCCCATAAAACAAACGTAATTTTTTATAGATTAGCGAAGAAAACGGAACCGTTCGTGTGCGAGTCTCACACTTGGCCGGTTATTTAATACTGGCCACAGTACTGCAAAACGAAAATTCTCTATGGTCCTATTAGTATCTTTAGTTTTAACAACAAACATGCCTAAATTTAAACACAACTATATTATTAGTCGCGAATGGTCTTAAACGCAAGTAGACTATGTAGCAACTCGTCTAAATCGCTCATGGTCTAAATCGCGTATCGTCATAATAGGAAGTGGTCATAAAATTAATTTCGTCCAAAACTTAGATGGTCTGACCGACATTTAAAAAAAAAACTTACTCTATTAATGTTTCTGCATAGTCCCAAATAATTTTTTTTGGAAATATATTCAATGTGCAGACACATTTTTTAACGTGGGAAAGCGCGAAACCAAATTGACCGGAATTACCAAAGTCGAGAAATTGTTCCGCTTGGCAATGGATAGAAAGGAGAATGGGAAGCTGTGCCTTTCCAACTACAAGACTACAAGAAGAAGGAGACTTTTATCAAACTGATAATTTCATGAACAATATACTCCAAGATGAAGTGGCTTATTTGAAAATGTATAGAAATTAGTGTCGCGGACGCGGGCTGTCTAAATGTGTGAAATATGGAGTTATTGTGGAATGAGTTATGTACGTGATAACGTTTTATCACCACGAGTGTTGTACAATCTCGGTAATAACGAAATAACCTTGAATTTATAGTCCTCTTTACGAAATACGAAGTACCGTGGGCAGGAAAAGGTGTCTTAGAATGTGACTAATTTGAATAGCGAATATAATTTTGATATCTCTGTTTTCTTTAGAATAATTTATTTCAAATATTCAGCACTTCTTCCAACTATTTTATGACCTACTGTTTAATGTTTAAAGTGAAAGTGTTTAACTGCCTCCGTGGTGTAGTGGTTAGAGCGTTCGGCTCATACCCGGAGGTCGTGGGTTCGATTCCCGGCGGGGGCAATGACTTTGTGTTGTTGTCTTAGTTTGGTTAGGACATTGCAAGCTGTTCACCTGATTGCCTGATAAGTAAGAGGATCGGAGAGTGCTTCGGAGGGCACGTTAAGCCGTTGGTCCCTGTCACTGTCTTTGACATTGGTCGTTACTTAAAACCATGTCAGAGGCCTTTAAGGCGGTTTAAAAACTCTGACTTTAGTGTTAGAAACTAACACACACGATAAGAAAAAAGAAGAAGAAGAAAGTGAAAGTAAAGCTTTTCTTTGCGCATTTGCCAAAAGCGGCCGTTTTTCGGATATGTGTGAAAAAAACTTTACATTCTCACTTTAAACTGTAAAAAAAAGACAAGACAAAATTTGAAACGATGTCTCCGCTTCCTTTCATAATAATTTATTTCAATTGGTTATAGCACTGGGCTCCGGAAAATTCAGGTAGTCAGCTTTTCATGATAATGCAGTTGATTCATTACAACATCTCTCAATCTTTTGCAGGTTGACTGGAAGAGATCCCTACATGGGATAAGTCCGCCTTTGTATATTTGCTCTTTCGAATTTTTGTATTTTATTTAGTTTTTTGGTACGATCATCCCTGTATTGATTGCTTTTCCATCTTCTCGCCCACCATGACGCTAAAAGTGGCTTTTGGGTCTTGCGGCCCTGGGCTCTGCATAGAACCGCAAGACCCAAAATGCTCTGTCTGCCCCATTAGGGATAAAGACGTAATAGTATGTATGTTTTGGTACGATAAAGTTATTACAAACAAACAAACAAACATCTCCTAGAACCTGAAAGTTTTGTTCTAGGCCAAAAATTACTCGGCATCCTTGGTGTGATATTTCCATTTTCATTAGTCCCTATTAGATGTTTCTGCTGTCGCTACGTTGGCCAGTGTTGGCCGGCGCGGGACAGGTCCGCTTTATTGGCCCATAAACCGCGGTATCCGCCCGTTACTTCGGATACCGAATTTATTTCGTCAAACCAACTGACGTAAATTAAACTGCTCTGGACTCCGGGCCACAACTTTGGGCTTGTCCCTACTTCCCACCCGTGTTGTTTCATCAAGCCACTCAGTATTTAAACTAGAGTTAATTTTTAGCCTTTATTAACAGGCAATTAAAATTAAAGTGAAATGGAGAGCCGAGAGGGAGCGGGAGGCCTTTTGCCCAACAATGGAATCTAGCGGGCTGTAAATAAATAATAATAAATAATAACAACGGGCAAGCTCGGACCGCTAAACTATGAATGCTGGTGTGGGAGACAAGAAAAAACTTAGAATGTTCCTGCTGCTTCTCCTTCCGCGCAGATCGTAGAGGCTGACCGAGGGTGCAATTAGCATTTCATCACTATTTAATTCCTTTTTGCACCTTCTCGCCCATCATCACGATAAAAGTGGTCTTTGAATCTTGCGGATCAGGACACTGTCTGCTTTGAATCTTGCGGATCAGGACACTGTCTGCTTTGAATCTTGCGGATCAGGACACTGTCTGCTTTGAATCTTGCGGATCAGGGCACTGTCTGCTTAGAGCCGCAAGAGCTCAAATGCGCTATTTGCTCTGTTAGGGTTAAAGACGTGATAGTATGTATCTATGTTAGTTGGGCAAAGCCTCTCCTTTTTCTTGATAGATAGATAAATTAATTTATTTGCAGCTATAACACACATAAGTACAAAAACTATACAAAAGACAAAAATTAAACGCAGACACAAAAAAAAGAAATATTAATTATTCTATTCTTCCTCTTGTCTCTAACTTGAATCTCTTGCTATTCAATGATAACTATTAAGGTCATCCCACCATCTCCTTCTTGGTCTGCCTCTACCCTCGGCCAACAGGTAGCTGGAGCGTAGCAAGTTATCCCCTATTTATTTTAATTTTTCCGATCACCAACACGCGTAAAGAAAGATAGAATTGGTCTACCCTGTGCCACCCTAATATGATGTCGGATACTGATGAGAAATGTTTTTTTCTTGATATAACAGTTTGCAGGATTATCTAGGGCTTGATCAACACAAAAATTTTGCACTGGACCCCGAAAAATTAAGATTAGTGCCTCCCCTCTAAAAAATATTCATGCACATCACTGCTGCCGAGCTAATTTATTTAGTTACAAAATTAATGTACACAAAATACAAACACAGAAACAAACAAAGTAAGAACATTGAGTACATAGGTACTGATTATTTCATTAGACCTCTTCCAGCAGACCCAGGAGAGCTTAGTGTATAATGTTTATGGTAAAACCCAAAAAAGTCTGTAGTTCACCATAGACTGGTATCAGCTAGTGAGGTTACCAATAACAACAACAATGCTCTTCGTTTTGAGTTACATTTGCCACATGGCCGCATCCATCTCTTCTCGTTAAAGGGCCCGTCGTCACAAGTAACGTCAAAACATGTTGTTCAAGTTATCATTTATTGATTGTCGATTACGCAGTTCCTTTAAGTGATTCAGTTTCTAGCCTAAGGAAAACATTTTTTTTTTTGTAAAGGAAACAAATAATTTTTTCATCGAATATCGATGGGGGTGAATAATAGGACTCATTTGTCGTATGGTTTCCGGCAGAGTAGAAGAGATAGATAGATAGATAAATTATTTATTGCATCTATACGTGTAGCACACTACAAAGCATAAAAAAAGAAAAACTTAACCTAACATAAACTAAGTATAGGTATGTGTGTGCTACAGTATTACAAAAGGCTGTAGCTCAGTGTGGGAAATTGCCCAGCGAGCAAAACACTGATTTTCAGCTACCGCCAGTCTAGGTGTACTTGTACTAATAGGGCCACTTTAAGTCCTCCTGTGGATGTCGTAGAAGGCGATTTACGAAACACAAGCAAAATAAAACTTATAAACATCAATATGTCTGGCCAGCGAGAAGAGTATTGGCCAACGCCTCTGGCTGCTCTGGCCAAGTATGGCTCTGGTAGTACAGAGAGGATAGTGCTCCTGCAGTGGAGACTAAAAGGACCTGATGATGATGATGACGGTTCGCACTCACCAAGATGTAATTGTATATACAGTCATATAAACCATATAAACAAGCTACATGGCAGCTAGAAATAAAACACGGCAATCAACTATGTTTATCATGGAATTATTCAGATTTGATAGGAAAGTAAACACCTCATGAAACCCAATCTCGGTGGCCCGTGGGAACGCTCGTACCAATAACTTTACGATGTTTACACTCCTATTCGTAATGTTTGTAATGATAATATACCACAAGTGCTCATAAGCCATTCATAAAATTTTATTTCTACTTACTGAATTTCATTTGTGAATTTAATGATGACATTGTTTGCTTATTTATTGCCTTCCTTATAGTTTTTTTTTCTGTAGTAATAATATCCAAATCAAAACGTTTTCCCCAAAAAAAAAAATAGATGCTAAGAAAAAAATGTTGAGATTTTTTTGTTCACAATATAATAGATTTTATGCAGATTATATTCATGTTCAAATTAAAAATATGTATAAACTTTGCGCTTTTTATATCATTTGTTATAGGCGATATTTAAAAAAACTATTTTTAATTTCGCGGAATCAACAAGTGACTCGAGTCCTATTCATCAGGTCTTTTTGTCTGCACTGCAGGAGCACAAACCTCTCTGTACTACCAGAGCCATACTTGGCCAGAGCAGCCAGAGGATTTGGCCTACACTGTCCTCTCCACGCTGGCTAGACGGGTTTGAGAGGTCTCATGTTTATGAGCTTTGTTTAGTTTAGTGCAAATAGACAGGAACATTACTCCGAAAGTCACAGGACATACGTACCCGCTACGTGCCCATGTTATAGTCATTATCATCTTTACGTATTCCCGGTAGCCGGGGTAAGCATACTCTGTAAAAAATTGTGTCCAGTCTGGTTAGGATATTGCAAGCTTTAATCACCTGATTATCAGAAAAGAAAGATGATTATTTGTGTCGGAAGGCACGTATAAACTGTAGGCCCCGAATGTTATCTAGGGTTTGCTCAAACCTATCCAAGGATTGGTTCTGGCCTACCCTTTGAGTTGCGATGAAGAGACACCAGTCGCCCTGTGTTACTACGTCAATAAACCTAGGTTAGATAACGGACCCCGGGCTCTGAAGCATTAAAGTTAATAAAGCAACCGGGAATTGGCTCGGAAGATGATAACTTCCGGGCTTGTTGGTCCTTTCTAGAAGATATCTGTTGAATATAAACTGTGCGTTGTAAACGTCATTCATAAAAATAAGTCCCAAAACCACGTCAACAGCCGGAAAGAATGAAATATGACCTTGCGGGCTGCGGGTCCAAAATACTCATGTAGTTACCGATTAGTAACGTTTAACTCGAAACCGTCACGATTCATAACACAGCAAGTTCATGATCAGAAGGTCAGCAATATATTTTTTAAAGTAGGTCTATTTTTGTTCTGTTTCCTTTGAACATTGTCAAAGACGATATCCAGTTAATAAGTCAAACTAATCAATCTGTATAAATTTAAGGAGTGTTTTGTATATTGCAGTTTGTGTTGGCTTGGTCGGTAAAAACAGGTAACGTATGTAAGTCTATGCAATATGCGTCATAGTTCTGTATAACTGTGATGTAAATTAAAAATAAAACCATAAATCACATCATCACATTATTCTAATATTATGAAGGCGAAAGTTAGTTTTGTGTGTGTATGTTAGTAAGGTTGTTCGCGCGCAAACGTCTGGACTAAATATATAAATATAAATAAATATAAATATATAGGGACAAATTACACTGATTGAGCTAGCCCCAAAGTAAGTTCCAGACTTATGTTACTATACTATCTCAACGATACTATATTTTATAACAAATACATATATAGATAAACATCCAAGACCCAGGACAATTTGAAAAAGGCCATTTTCCAACTTGCCCAGACCGGGAATCGAACCCGGGACCTCTGGGTGGCGGACTAGCATGGTGACCACTACGCCACGGAGGTCGTCAAATTTTGATAAAATTTGATATGCAGAAATCTGACAGCCTGGATTAAAACATAGGCATACTTTAAATTTTTAGTAGATGATTGTCTATCAATAAATATATTTTGTAGATGACTTTCTGTTATTATGCTATAGCCGACAACTCGCGTTAGCAACCCGATTTACCTGAATTAAACGAAACCGAGAGTGGCTGGGCAGGACACTCGTACGAAAGCGAATGCGCATGTCATTTTTGTGGTTTAATTGGATTCATATATGAATGTGCCGGTATGTCTTGGTCCACAAAAAAGGAACACGTTTTGCTAATTATTGGCATACTTATCACGTTTATGAATTCTTACAGTCAATAATCAGATTTGTGGGCAGAGAGGAGTAATTCAGTAATTCGTCCCATGTACCTACGGCCCATTTGGGACGAAACGCAGAAAATCAAAATTAATCAAAATTTCATTCTACAATTCGTCCCATGTTTAAAAATGTAACAATTCTAACGAAATATACATTTATCTTAATTCTTGTCTCACTGACTGTACCAAGCGTTAATAAGGTTTAAATTTCCATACAAAAAAAGAATGGGACGAATTGCAGAATGAAATTTTGATTAATTTTGATTTTCTGCGTTTCGTCCCAAATGGGCCGTAGGTACATGGGACGAATTACTGAATTACTCGCAGAAAGTCATTTCGTCCTCTTAAATTCTAAAGGCCGTGTGGTATACGGCGAAATAGGGCCACTCCAAGTCCTCTCGTAGATGTCGAAAACGACTTAGGAATAACAAGCTAAACAAAGCTTATCAACATCAACATAGATCTAAGCCGTCTGGCAAGCGTGAAGAGTGTAGGCCAAATTCTCTAGCTGCTCTGGTCAAGGCTTCGGTAGTACAGAAAGGGCACGACCCTTTGGTTTCCGGCAGAGTAGAATGGAACCACTTGAATTTTTCCCGTGAATATCGCAGAAGTCGACTTAGGAAATACAAATTAAACACGGCGTAAAACATAAATGACACCTCTCCAACCCGTCTGAGTACAGTAGCCTACCTACCTAGTAGTACAGAGAGGGTCAGGCTCCTGCAGTGGAGACAAAAAGACCTGATGATGTCGATGAAAGCCGGTTCACGAAAGTTAAAACAATGTCTTCTCTGTCTCTCCAGACTGTCTGCTTATACAGTCAGATTGCCATCTGGCAATTATGGCTCTTACTTGCGTGTTTAAGTTTTTAAGCCATAAAAAAACTATCAATTCGTGGAATTAAGTGGTAACTGCAAATTGATGGTTTTATTAAGGCTTATTAAATTTTTCTCTTTATTTGTAAGTTTCAACATTCAAAAAATCTAAATTCAAATATTTACTAACGTAACTAGACCTTTACGGGCTCTTTTACACGGCAATAAGTATAATTTACATTACGTGTAGTGCATATTAAAAATATTTTTTTCAAGAAAAGCCACTGATGCCAGCGCTTCGCAATGACCACTGCTGAGAAGAAACGCCGAAAGAAACTCATTTTCACAGTATTCATCTCATGAACAATGTTCAGCTACTAACTCTAGGTTAAAGTTAAAGTGTCAATTAAATGTTTATCTTTTGATATTTAGGTATTTCTAAAGAATCTGTGATATGTCACAGTATTGGTTTCGCCACCCGGAAGTTTGTTTGTCCAATACACTTATTTTGCTCATGCGCAGCACGCACCTAAATCACAATTTACATGCACAGCTGATCCATTATGGGCAATTATTTGGGTTCCTTATGTCTTTGTTTGGAAACATACATCGCTAGGTCTATAACTATACTAGGTCAATAAGATGTAAAGTAGACTAAAATTTTTAGCAAACTTCAAAAATGAAGTGGTTAGAACCTCTAAGAGTTTGCCGTGTGGTTTCCGGCAAAGCAGAATAAGACCATTCCAAATCTTTCCGTGGATGTCGTAGATGGCGACTTATGAAAACCAAGCTAAAAAAAGCTTATAAATATCAATGAGATCTCTCCAGTCCATCTGGACAAGTATGTTATGGCTCTAATAGTACATAGAGGGTCATGCTTCTGCCGTGAAGACTAAAAAGATGATGATAACCTGATAATGATGGGCATAGGTCAGGACATCGTCAGTCCTGATACCTGTGAGCTCATCAACCGTGGAGAGTCTAGTGGAAAATGTCGTTTTTTTGTCCTTTTTTAAGGTGACGATCTTTTTTTCCTCTAGGTATAGACTCAGAGAGTATTCAAAAAGTTGCTTTGCTTGTTTATTCTACGAGGGTTTCCAAAAATATGGGACACCACATGGTAGCACAATGAAGTCAGGTCCAAAAAGCTGCTGTTATTGGATACATTTGACGAAGCAAAAGAACTGTGTCAACGGATGACGTCACTGTGTCACCTGGTATCACAAATTTTTGAAACTTGTTATAAAATATCAGTTGTGGGACTTGTAGAGTAGCAGTCTTTACTTTACTAAGGGTTGTAAGTACAGCCAGCAAACGAGATATCTGAGCCGGTCCTCTATATATCTTGAGTATTCTCATAAATTCAAAATAATATAAACTTGAAAATGTATATTCAGGAAGATTTTAAGGAAGTCTTTCTAAATACACATTTTCATGTTTATATTATTCTGAATTTAAGAGAAAATTCAAGTAATAGGTAGCGGGTCGGCCCAGGTATCTCATTGGCTGACTCTACAAGTACGTCTATTCAGGTCTAGCTTGCACCACTTGATGGGTTACCTTCATTAGCGTAAACGACCACCGCTGAGCCATCGTCTCAATCCAATCAACATAACTTGTGATCATTCCCAATCATATACACAGGTTCACACGACAAATCATCAGTTACATGTTTACAACAGTTATAATACTTATAATCCCAGTTACGGGTTTCGTAACCAATGGACAACCGCATGAGGCCTGTTGATTTATGGCACATAAAGCGCAGCCTTTGGTACATGGATGATGGATACTTTGGTGCAAGTCATTATTGGCGCCATGCGCTTGCGTCACGAGACCTTGTTTGAAACGCGAAAGTAGCAAAATTTTGGTAGATACGAATCTTCTATTCTTAGCTTGCCTTTGAGAAGCTTGGTGGCTCGGTGTGTGGAGTGTACATTACTAGCTCTTTGCTCTGCGCAAGTTAAATGTTCTCGCTGGTATCTAAAAAAAATAATCTTAGAGAAGTCCAATTGTTTTCAATAATTATGAATTTCTCAACAATTTGAAATTTGTTTCATTATTTTCATTGAATGTATATCTCTCAAAAATCCAAGACTTTCCATGGAGGTCGTAGAAGGGGACTTAGGAAATCTAACAAGCTTAACAAAGCATACAATCAATAAAACATCTTCAACCCATCTGGCCAGCGTGGAAGAGTTAAGGCTGCTCTGGCCAAGTATATGGCAGAAGGAGGATGGACGTTCATGTTCCTACATGAAGTTAAAAAAATATCTGATGATAATGGTGATATTTCTCATAACTGCGTAAGTATTGATTTAACAAGCTTCAAGTAATAACAATGTCGTTAACATGTTTATTAGGGTTCGTAAACTAAAATCTGTCAAGAGAGTTGCCCACGCAAGTTATGACGACCATACACGCGATTTCGCTGCGCCAGCGACGAGGTCTGTGATGATACTGTGAGGGACGGTAGTAATTAACTTAAACATAATTTATTAATAAATAGTTAGAATAATCTTGATTTCGTATGGATTATTGACATACCTGTTGAAGTATATTGGATAAAAAAATTGTTCAGATAAAAAGAAGCGTTTTAATAAGGGTAACAACTTTAAAAAAAAATGATATGGCTGTGATATAATATCTTTAAAGGTTGATTCCGTCATTTTCAAAAATTCCGAAAACCTGAATCTACCTAAATTCTCAAAAATTTCTATATAATTTTCACACCGTCTTACAAAATTTCACGAAAATCGTTTGATAAATGCGACCTGTGATGCCAGAACCGCCGGATAGACCAATAAAAAATGACGGACAGCCGGACAAAATCATTTCTGGTCAATCGCGAAACTATGACGCTTCTCTCGCTCGGTTAATAAGGATAGCATTTGATTCCATGAATTATATCAACAATATCGACATACATCCATACATTCCTAGAAGACGATCACCTTGGGCCCGAGCAGCAACAGCAACCCGTTCAGATAACAGCCACATTTAATTACTGCGTGCCTTTATCTACGAGTTAACTCCATGATATATGGCGTCTGCGCTTCCGTGCGTGATCGAATAAATTGTTAGAAAAAGTCCGTTTTCCTGGGTATTATGTGGTATTGATGATTTCAATGGTGTTTAACAGAAAAACAAGTGTTCCGTATGTTGTTAAAGTCTTCCTTTGTTTAAAAAGTAGTCTAGTTGTAATAGTTCGCACTACAGAATGAGATATTTAGTAAGTTACTCGCACATTGATGTTATTTGGGTAAGGACATAATAGGGTACATAGCACAATAATGTCATCATTTACACAATATGTCGACAATATGTAAAAAAACCCTGTCTGATCTATTCAGGTAATGTCTGTTTATAGGTTTCTCCCAACCCTAAAATCTCAAAAAAATCTGCAGCTTCATACATTTTGAAACGGTAGGTATTTAAATTTGTATTTGATTTGATTTCAGTGATGGGAGAAACCGATCAATAGAACCTACACAAGCTACCCAACATTACCTTAACGGATCGGACAGATTTCGGGATTTTAACATCTGTATAGTAGTATGTCTATTCTCCAAAAACCGTAGGTACATCACACTACACACAAGATTGTTTGCATAGAAAACTTTTAAGTGTTAAATTAGTGAACCTCTTCATTCAAGTAAGCAAGAACATACAACCACTTCCTACACTAGACAATCATAACACTTACTCTCAGCAACTTACAGTACCTACACTTTCAAAGGTATTTGAAGCATTTGAATCAAAATTTAAGCAACGCGTGCAGACATGCTAACCTTCTTTCAATCGAGAGGAATTCAAATTCGACCATCGCGTGAACGATCGCCAATTTGGCAAGATGGCCGTCGGGCGTCGGCGTCCTTGGGCGAAAGTTATTTGGAAGGATCCAAATTGAAGGTTTCACCACAGCATATCAACCTTTATCTTTAAAGCGACAAGACCTGCGCGTCGTGGGATGTGATAATGTCTAGAACCCTATTTTCAAAACGTCAAATCGTCAATTAAAAGATTTGGTCGCTTATTAAGCTAAACGGCAAAATTGATCAATTGACGCGTGTATGAAAATTGCTCAAGTTCCAAATTTTTTTCTGGCTCATTAGTACATTATTAAAAAATATGTTTTTTTTTTCGATTAGTAAGTAATGACGAAGATACAGCGCAAATATATTTCGCGTGACGTCACGATCACGTAGGATTTTCACCTGAAGGCCCCCACTCCGAAACTTCGATGCGCTTGTATCTTTGTGAATTTTTACTACTTTGCTAAAAGAATAAATGTGTCTTTGTGGATAATCTAGTCGACAACTAAATAAATAATAGATATAATATTTTTAACCCGTCTATATCCTTATTACATACATATTATCACAGGGATAGGCATAAACTATGAACTTTCTCTAGCTACGACTGACCTCTCACAATATAATGATTACTTTATATGACTTTTTTTACAAATACAAGCCAGTAAAATGAAATAACCGATAGATACTCCCATTGCTCAAGACTATTACACCTAATTACAGAGAAGACATTTCGACGGCCTCCAAATCAAAGCAATCACTAGGTGCAGTGATCTTCAAACATTATGCCACCTGTCTCGAGCACGTCGTTACTCTCTCAGCGGGGGGCAGAGACCAGGGTGACCTTTGAGAATTGCAGCTAAAGACAATTCGATACGGTCCATTAACTCCAGATAATATAAGTACTCATACAAGTTAATGGGCACTTTTCTTTAAATCGGGCTTAAAAAAAGTATATATCCGTGAACTATCGCAAAATGCTAATTGTGCTAGCTAGGCATTTCAGTTCGAGTCGCGTACCTAAGTTCAATTAATCTTTCTGACTTTTATTTAATTGTTACATTACACATGTTAATATTTGAGACCTCCAATTTATATTCTAATTTATAACTAATTCAGAAAACTAAATCTAAAAAAATAAAACAAAATGGTAAGGTTAAATGCAAGCCGCTTTCAATCGGTCGTTTTGGAAAACCTTGTGGGAGGACTATGTCCAGCAGTGGACTTCCTGTGGCTGATATGATGATAAAAAGGTTAAAATGATAGATATGTGATAGGTAGTATGTACATCTTTATGTATAAAATATTTCTTGATTTACTACCACTTCAAAGAAAAATACCTTACCTTATAAGATTGCCTATTCTCTAAGTTCAACAAAAGTCTTGAGATTTTTTGCTTCAAGATCGGTAAGATCTAAATCCGTAATGTAACTTTTAGCTACAAGCAGCAGTAGCAGAATTCCATCTAACTTAATTAAGCTTACAATTTGGAGCCTCTAATCGCAAATCAGCGATCAGAAACGCGCGTGTCGTGACACGGGAAGTGATTGTGATCCGTTATCACGAGATGGGCGATCACGCGCGACACTACCGAGTGTGTTGCTGGTATTTTTAACTGAGAGATTTGTTTTGTTTCTTGAAACTAATCAAGACTGCAAAAAAATTTAGTTATTGAATGAAATGCAAGTGTTGTTACACTGGAAATGATTGTGATTACGTGGTTATCATGAGATGGGCGATCACGCGCGACACCGCTGAGTGTATTGCTGCTGTTGTTATTTGTTTTGTTTCTTGAAACTAAACAAAACTGCTAAAAATTTAGTTTTAGTATGAAACGCAAGTGTTGTGAATGATCAAAGATTCAAATATTCAAATGTTTGTTCAGTAATTAGACCAGCGCTTCACAACGACTATTGCTGAGAAGAAATCCATTTTCACAGGATTAGTCGCCTACTCACCAGGGCTTAGATAATAATTATCGTGTCTTTTAATTATATATACTTATAATATAATAATTATAATATTTATTTTCAATAAAAAATACTTATTATATAATTTAAGGTTGATATATTATACCCTGTTTCACAAGACAGGCGATCACGTGCGACACCGCCGGGTGTTTTGCTGGTGTTGTTAGCGGAAGATTTGCTTTTGTTCCTTGAAAGTAATCAAGACTAAAATAAAAGTGTTTGGTTTTTATGATTTGGTGGAATATAGGACAACAGTGGCTCTAATATAATGTATGTTTGATATAAATCACGCGTATCCTGAGACGGGAAATGATTGTGATTGGTTATCACGAGATGGGCGATCACGAGCGACATCGCCGAGTGTGTTGTTGGTGCTGCTCGCTGCAAGATTTATTTTGTTTCTTTAAACTAAAACACACATATTATCACGTCCATATCCCTGACAGAATAAATTGGGTCTTGCTCTAAACAGACAGAGCCCAGAGCTGCGAAACCCAAAGGCCACTTCTAGTCTGATGGTGGGTGAAAAGATGGCAAAAGAAATAATAATAGTGATGGGTTGCTAGTTGCATCGCTTCTGAACATAGGTATGTTCAGAAGCGATGCAACTAGCAACTACTAAATTCGTATTTTTTCTCTCGCCCGCCATCACGCGAAAAGTGGATTTTAAGACCTGGGCTCTATCTGCTTAGAGTAGCAAGATCCAAAATGTTCTGTCAGCTCCATTAGGGATAAAAAAAGACGCGATAGTCGATGTCGATACATAAATTAGGTATTTTTTACTCAAATATGTATACAATAAATTGATAACAATGAATAATTGGTAATTGAAAAGAACTTTTAAATATTTTTTACCAACTTCCAAAAAAGGAAGAGGTTATGAATTCGGTTTTTTTTTACATGTGACAGACTGCTTTAGAAATTTCTTTTGAATATTTGTCACGTTGTCCCATAGAAATTTCATCAAAATCAGTTTTTTAGTTAGGGTTCGATGTCGGTTTTGAGATTTGAAAAACTATTATCAACTACAATGAAAGTGTAAGTAAATAAAACACATTCAACCATTTTATAAATATTGATAACAGTAATGTAGTTTAAATAGTCATAATTTTTTTATTGTCGACAATTATCTCACTGCATGAATTTAAATTACTCTAGCTTATTGAAATGTAAATTAAATTTAATAACTCTCAACATTTGTTTAGAGCCGTATATATTTAAATAATTGATAAATAGACCGTATAATTTTTACCGAGTAATTATGAATAATTTTACATAATTTTACTGTGTTTCGGAAGTTGTTACGTTTTGGTTTCATTCATGAAATTTATATTTACATTCGCCATGACCTACGACAATGTAGTGAAATGTTGTTCATTTTATTTTATTTTATTTAGGTATGTTTATTGTTCATTAGTAATAGCTGCATTCTTAAAATTTTGACGCCAATATCTGTCTGTTTGTATATCTGTCTGTGACATCGTAACTCTCGAGCGGATGGACAGTCTTTTGCTAGACTAATGAGCTTTTCTTATAAAAGAAAGATTTGCCTATAATCACAACACTGAGCATATGGATTGATGCTCGCAGTAGATAGTATAAAGTTGTACAGATAAACCTGTTAATTAGACTTGCTCTATGGCATCAATTCCTTGTCTTTCAAGTCACACGTGTACGGAAATTTTTTGATCAATCTAACTTGGCCTCAAAATCTAAGGTTGGCTGGAAGAAATCGCTTTAGTGATAAACGCCTTTGTATCAACTATATTTTAAATGTAATTTAAATTATTGTAATACTAAGTTGGTGCAGTAAAGAAATTTTATCTTATTATCTTGGAAATGGTAATAAAATTTTGCTTTCAAATAAAGATTTGACTACAGATTGACAGATATAACCGATAAAGCAAAAGAAATGCTTGTAAAAAATATATGCGAAATATTTTTAGAGTTAATAGTAATAAATTAACGTTAAGTGTAATTATGTTGTAAGCGAACGGGTTTTAATGAATCGCCATGTTATAATGGATGATATAAATTTAATAAAAATTTGCGCTTGGTTTAGTAATTGGCACAAGGTCAAATCTAAATTATGTTGATTTGAGGTCAGTGAGATAGATTTTAGTTCTTTGTCGAAGATGTCCTTCTTGCAAAACATAAATAACGTTTGACATAAAAAAAGTCAAGTCAAGTTTTGGAAAGAAAAGTATTTTTATTATAAGATACTTAAATAACTAAAACAGTTATACTTTATAGTATAAAAATAACAACAATTAAAATATACACACAGAAAAGTATTTAAATATACAATGGACTAATGCACAATCAATGTAAAATGTACAATTAAAATGTAAATTGCAATTATAAAGTACTTTCATTTTCCATTATATAACTGATGTATATGATATAATTTATATTTTTGATATAACTTATTTATTTATAACAATTCAGGTCAATTTGTATGGGAGACCAAAAATTACTTTTCATATTTCGACATATGTTCCTTGGGGAAAGTTGTTCAGTATCACGGACAGAATTCACCCTTAAAATAGTTTCAGTATATTTTGTTAGACCTTATATATTATAATATAACAAAACAGTATAATATTATTATGTATATAAAAAACCCGTCAGGATAGCACGCAGTAGCGCCAAGGTCGCCAGACTTCCTCACGCGGCGACGACGTAAACAACACTATAAAATTAACTGGGCACGAGCTTTTAGATTTATTTGTACATATTTATAGATTTGTCTAACCTTTTAAAGATTTTGCATTTGTTATTATTTACCTTTATTTGGAACATGGATGGGTGATGTGAGCTCGGAATAATATTGTAACTGACATTGATATATAATACAATGTCCTTTTTATTAAGTACAATTATTTTAAGGGTGATTCAGTGCATCATTTCGAACAACTAATATCAATAAATGTATTATCGAAACACAAAAAAATTGGTTCCCATCCAAATCAAAAAAGTCAAGTGATATCGTTACCATGGAGAATGTTTTTTTTTGTATTTTGATATACATTTACTGGAAAATTGTTTGAAATTTTGGAATGAATCACCCTTTAAAATATTTATACATAATAAAAAATAACATTTTGTACCAAGTGGAAGTTAATTCAAAGTTCAGGCAGGACATTCCCTGCTAGACATACTACGTACCTCAAGGATTTCCAAAACTACCGTATTGAAACATCAATTGACCTAATCCAGCCGGTGATCAGGATATCATTGACAAGTAACATTAATATAGCTTGCCTTAGGATTTGAAAAAATACTTATACGTACAGGTCTGAAATCCAGCATTTAACGAGGCCCTTCCCGGTCCAGATAGGTACAGCATCGATTGACCGAATCCCGCCGATCCGTCGGGATCGCGTAATTTCTCCGCGGGACGTGCGTTGAATGCCGACCAAGGGCAATCGCTCACCCCATTACGTTGCGATACCAAGATGCCGCTTCAAGCTGTAAGAGGCAGCGGATTATAGCCCACATCCAAAAGAGCAAATCAGCCATTGGTCTAAAGAAATGGTAGCTTTTAAAAAAGATAGTAATTGCACCTAAGCTCAGATTCAGAATTTAAATATATGTACATACATATTATCACGTCTGTTTCCCACTGGGGAAGGCAAAGACCGGATTTCCATTTGCTACTGATCCTGACAGACCTCTCTCGCTTCATCTACACTCATCACTCTCTTCATGCATGCTCGCCGGTCAAGGGTATATATGACCTCTTTTTTTCAAAATTCAGTTATTAGACTTATACAGGCACTTTTACAGGGCATTAAGTTTAATTTACATTACGTGTAGTGTAGTATATATATATTTCCAAGTTTTATTTTTTAAAGGAAAGCTACCGACGCCAGCACTTCGACCACTGCTGAGAAGGATCTGCCGGATTACCAGAATTCAATATCAATCAATACACCGTACAGGGAGGAACTGCACTATTCGTATAAAGTAATTTCTTAAGATGCCATTATCGCTTGTGATGCGATCAAAACGCGGTCATCTTATAACTTGTACCGCTCTAGAACGCCTTACTGGATCGATGTCAGATCGAACAGCAATCAGCAGACTGCACTATCTATTATACAACGAGAGTGCTGATATATTGTACTTTTTCAGCGATACTCCTAATTTATGCTGATGTCTGATAAGAAGCTAATTTGTTTGTCCCTAATTAATCTTCACATGAGAGTAAGTTTTAAAGAAAAAATGTCTGGTAATTTTAGATTTTTGGACTTGGAATCATTATCATCTTCCCAGCCTTTCTTCTTTGAGCCTAGGCGTCTCTTCGTCAATGCCACCAATCTCGATCCTGTGCTGCTCTCATCCAGGTGTGACAAATCGTTTCTACGTTTGACCGATGCGATGCTGATTTGTACAGTCACTAGGCTTACTAAGCATAGATTTTAAATGTTTTAACCCCCAAGGCTCTGTCAATTCTGAAAAGGATGCAAACTGATCGTATGTTTCAGTACAAGTATTTATATGATAATAATCTCAAAAATTCAGTACATAAAATCCAAAACAAACAAACCGAAAACATTCATATTTTCACTCCGCATTTTTAAAGCCATAAATAAGTCAGCCGTCAAGAGCCAAACTGGTGTAAGTAGGAAAATGTTTTTTTGGAAAACCCTTCGTGCGTAACCGCTCCCCTCCCCACCCCACCCCCTCCCTAATGCCACTTTATGCAATGTGTACGTGCGTGACAATCACGCTTTATTGCTGGAGACGCGAAATTGAATGGATACAGAGCAGCGCGTGTTTTGTGCCAAAAAAAATTAAAAATGCAGTGTGTGACAGTTTCATTGAAGAATTAGATGTCAGTTTAAATGATGAAATGAAAGTTTTGTTTTGACGTAATGCTTTGTTGTAATAAGGGTAATTTCATGCATGTAAGAAGGTATATGACCTTTCACTAGCGCTAATAAAGTGTTAAATATTTGACGTCATATTTTTTTTGTAGAATAACTGATACCATACCCGAAAGCCACTATCAGCGTAAAGGCATGTAGTTAAGAAAGAAAATTAAAAAAGTGGTGGATTGCTAGCCGCATCAACTATCAATTGTACCAGTATACATTGTTAACTTTAGTGGCTAGTTACGATGATCTGCGCCATTATTGTATTGGAAAAAAATAGGTAAGATTATAACGTCTTTATTCCGAACGGTGCAGATAGAGTCTAAAGTCATTAGACCAAAAAAGTTTTTTTCATTTTGAAAACATTACTACTGCATAACATGCCACATGAACGATACTTAGATTTTTAATTTAATGAAATATACTTAGTTTTAATTAAGATTTTAAATTTACTTTTTAAATTTAATTATCAGTTCAATTATTTATTATAGTTTTTTTTAAGATAAAATAACAACTTAAAAAAAAATATAAAAAAATAGAATGCCAAAACACAGGGCCGCACGTCACGTCCCGCGCCCGTTACTGTATATCTTTTTAAATGCGCGGCGTTATTTTTTTGACAGCCGGGTTCGAATCCGTCCCCTAAACAATATTATCTCTTTTTATTGCAATGCCACAACCTCGGGGTAAAAACTCCTATTTTTGAGATAAAATACATAATTTATGGATGCTTGAAATCTAAAATTAAAGGTTTTAGATTTAGTCTAGGGAAGGTTTTTTTTGAGTAACAAATAATGAAGTTGGATAAAAAAAAATTAAAAACCTTTTGCTGATTTTTAGGGTTCCGTAGCCAAATGGCAAAAACGGAACCCTTATAGATTCGTCATGTCTGTCTGTCTGTCCGTCCGTATGTCACAGCCACTTTTTTCCGAAACTATAAGACCTATACTGTTGAAACTTGGTAAGTAGATGTATTCTGTGAACCGCATTAAGGTTTTGACACAAAAATAGATAAAAAGCAATAAATTTTGGGGGTTCCCCATACTTAGAACTGAAATTTAAAAAAATATTTTTCATCAAACCCATACGTGTGGGGTATCTATGGATAGGTCTTCAGAAATGATATTGAGGTTTCTAATATCATTTTATTCTAAACCGAATACTTTGCGCGAGAGACACTTCCAAAGTGGAAAAAAGTGTGTCCCCCCCCCCGTAACTTCTAAAATAAGAGAATGATAAAACTAAAAAAAATATATGATGTTCATTACCATGAAAACTACCAGCGAAAATTGGTTTGAACCAGATCTAGTAAGAAGTTCTTTTTTTTAATATGTCATAGACTGCAATTTACCTTTCATTCAATCAACTCAAATATAAAAATTAAAAAAAAATACTACTACGGAACCCTTCATGGGCGAGTCCGACTCGCACTTGGCCGCTTATTTTAAACTTAGAGCCTGTGTCTTTGTACAGCTTCATCATCATCATCTTCATCAGGTATTTTTGTCTCCACTGCAGGAAACTTTAAAAACTATACTCTATTTTTAAACTATACTTCTTAAAACAGTAAATGTGCAATGCTTACCATAAACTCCATGGAACCAAGGTATTTTGAAGAAAACAAAAGATATCAAACCATCATTAAATTTTACGAGAATCGGTTATCAAATTCGAACCATTAAGGAGTATCGGACAGCTAAACAGCCAGACGTATAAGTAGGTATGAAAGATTTTACTGCCTAAGCTGAAATGCAGACGCTTCACTCACTCGGTCAATAACTGAAAAATTCTCATCAAAATGTTGTCTTTTAGCTGCCTTTATACAGCCTTAAAGATCTGACACATATAAAAAAGCAATTTAAGACTAAACTTATAACTAACCTTTAAAAAAAAGATTAAATATCTCTCAAAATACTAGTTCTAACTTAGCAACAGAAAAAGCAATAAAATACAAAAACGCAATTAAAAATCTATAATTTATTCGATACGTCGCCGCTAAGCAACTAATATCTAAGATAATAAATTACGTAATTACAGTAATACAGTTATGTTGTCAAGATTATGCATCAAATAAAAAATAAGTCTAAACATGCAAGCAAAAATACACTCTCTTTATGAGACATTAAGATTCAAAACAGATTTTCAGAATATAGAGTTAGCAAAGTACTAGAAATGAGAAATCTATCCGCGCGTTGGTAAGTAATCTTGAATTATTGATGCGTAACGTTGTACATCTATTTTTACGAGAGCCTCTTTTTATGGCTCAATATATTTCTCGCAGTGAGTGGAAAAAATCGTGTTCCGCAGAATCGAACGTTATACCAATGATTTCTGTCGGACGCCGCAACGCATAAGTATGTCGTTATTGTTATGACGTTTCGCTTTTGGCGGATTGAGGACAATGTTATGTCCTCTGTCCTGTCTGTTTGATGCTTTGGTCTAGCATGTTTGAGAATGTTCACACTAACTCTTAAATGTAAATGAGGTAACTCAAAGCATTTCAACATGACAATCATTGTAATAGAAATAAAATAGGCAATTCTTTACCAGCATTTAAATTAAGAATTAAAGAAGCCGTGTGGTTTCTAGCAGACTCCTCACGTGGATGTCGTAGAAAGCGACTTAGGGCATATAAGCTAAATAAAGCTTTTAAACATCAGTGAAACCTAGCTAACCCGTCTGGCCAGTGTGGAGAGTGTGGGCTGGTAGTACAAAGAACATCGTGCAGTGGAGACAAAAAGACATGATGATGATGATGGAATTAAAAAACAGTGTAAATCTAGCCTATGTTTTTACAAAATAGGCCAAAAACATTCCACCATGGTCGCGGTAAACTCAGCTCTTTTAATTGGTTTCAAATCACACAAAATAATAGTTATTATATGTTCTTCCATTGGATAAATCAAATATAATGAACATTCCTATTCACACATTATTTCGTATTTACAAAACCAAACGCATAACACAAATATTCGCACTTAATCCTGATTAAAATTATTTTATACAACTACGTACTAATATACAAATTAGCATTGTAAATATTTATAAGATTAATTGGCTTAATAATGCCGTGAAGATGTGTTCCTTTATTGCTTGATGCTGTATATCAATTGCTTTTTTAAGAGTGCTCGAGTTAATTTATTTACTGATGATGCAAGAAAAAAGTTGTTAACTTCAGGGTGAATGATTGATTTCAATTACAAACGTTTTTTGACTCTTTCTTTTAATAAGTAAGTGTTCTTTGTTTATCTTTTTATTATTCTTGAATAACCACGAGGATGGCGTGACCTTAGTTGGTTAAAACTCAATAATTAATTGGACGTCATTAATTTAGCAAATCATTTATAGAAAACTGTAAATTTTTGCCAATTATAGCAACAAATCCTTACTAATTTACTAAATTGGACGGCGCGAGCCCACAAAATATTTAGAGAACGGAACCGAATCCTTACATACGTACATATTATATAGGCGGTACACAGAGAATAGGGACCTCCACTTGCTACGATCCTAATAGACCTCTTTCACTTCATCCACACTCATCACTCTCTTACTCACCGAATCCCTATGTTAAGATAAGGTTATCTAAGAGTCAAACAGCTTATTCTGCGACTGAGTGAGCTTAAATACTTATACTGTACAAAACTTAATGCATGCGTAAATACTAAATACCATACCAAAAAGGGAGAAAACCTGCACAATCGCACATTGTACACGAATGGTATATTTTAAAATAATTATGTCTTTGTAATAATAATAAATTATTTGAATAAAAAATCGTAATATATACTTATCCTGTGGCAAAGTGATCTTTTCGTCAGAAATACAACGGGATGCATGTGGAACAGAATAGGGCAATTCGGTACACTTAGCTTTCTTCAGAGACGCTTTTTCGAAGCAGTTAAAGGCCAGAGTTGGTAGTTTTTTAGGGTTCCGTAGCCAAATGGCAAAAACGGAACCCTTATAGATTCGTCATGTCTGTCTGTCTGTCTGTCCGTCCGTATGTCACAGCCGCTTTTTTCCGAAACCATAAGACCTATACTGTTGAAACTTGGTAAGTAGATGTATTATTTAAACCGCATTAAGGTTTTGACACAAAAATAGAAAAAAAAGAGTAAATTTTGGGGGTTCCCCATACTTAGACCTGAAACTCAAAAATTTATTTTTCATTAAACCCATACGTGTGGAGTATCTATGGATAGGTCTTCAAAATTATATTGAGGTTTCTAATATCATTTTTTCTTAAACCGAAAACTTAGCGCGAGAGACACTTCCAAAGTGGAAAAAAATGTGTCCCCCCCCCCCCCCGTAACTTCTAAAATAAGAAAATGATAAAACTAAATAAAATATATGTTGTTCATTACCATGAAAACTACCAGCGAAAATTGGTTTGAACGAGATCTAGTAAGTAGTTTTTTTTTAATACGTCATAAATCGTAAACGGCAATATACCTTTCATTCAATCAACTCAATATAAAAATTAAAAAAAACATACTACAAGACTTTTCTATTATGTTATTTGCTACTACGGAACCCTTCATGGGCGAGTCCGACTCGCACTTGGCCGCTTTTTGGAAATACATTTACTGCAAATAAAAATAAACATAAACAGTAAGTATGCTCAATAAGGCTCCGTAAAATTTTTTGATTAAAGGTGATTCATTCAGAGGTAAGTCATCCATTTCTTTAAAAGACAATGTACTAAACAAAATACAAAACATTATACTAAATGCATCAAAATCAGCGAATCTGGTCTTCTTTGTACTTTTATGTTTTTATATAATGGAGTTTTTAAAAAATAAGTACAATTCTGTAGATGTGCTACAATTCTGTAGATTCTTTAGTTTGTATGGTCGTTTAGAGAAATAGATATATTCGTTTGTTTTTATGTAAAAATTAACAAGTTTAGTTTAAGAGTAATAAAGTTGTTTAATGGGTTGTTAACTTTCACGCGATTTTATAAATGTTTATATTAATTATAGGGTTTTTGACTTTTCTTACAAACGTGATACTAAACCGGAAATAATTATTCTGGGTCTGTCACGCGTACATTCTATATATTCCATGTGTTGCAGACGTTTATGGGTAATGGCAATAATTACCGTTAATCGAACCGAAGAATGTTAAATCAATGTGTGTTGCCAGTGATGACTACGGTTCTAAAACATGGTCCCTTACTATCCGTCTTATTATAAAACGCAGACTAACTTTGTTACTAGGTTAAAACCATTAACCGACCAAATCAAGTTGACATTTTCAGATTAGACAATGCCATATTACTAGATGTCAACTTAATGTGGTCGGATAATGATTTAAACCTAGTAACAAAGTTAGTCTGCGTTTTATAATAAGACGGTATGGGTCTCATAAGAAGGCTCAAGGTCGCTCAACGGGCTGTGGAGAAGACGAAGTTCGGTGTTTCTCTAAGCGATCGAATTAGAAATATGATTTGTAGAAGAACGAAGGTCACTGACATAGCTAAGAGGATTAGCTCATCATAGTGCGCTATGATATCAGAACCGATGGCCTATGGGAATATATGGCCTATAAGGCCTATAAGGAATGTAAATGGTATGGAAACGGCAAATGTTTTTGTTGTTCTTTTACTTTTATTTCAATTTCATTATTCTATAGTGATCTAGTTTAACCCGCGATTCGATTTATTGCGGGTATGTCCCTTCCACGTTTGTATATGTAGGTATGTATGAAGGGGCCTCCCAGAGTAACGTGCTGAAATCTCTGTACGCCTTAAAATCTACGTGCACAGTTAGTCTGTAAAGCAGAATAAGATTGATCGTTTTGCCACGAAATGATAAAATTTTCATCTAGACAAAAAGAATAAAGTTTTTAATAATCTGTTTGTTTATGTAAAATATAACTTTTTATTGTCCCTTATGGTGGCAATCCGATTTTATTCTCCTAGCAGTCAATAAACGAAAGTGTCACAGATCCGTGGGAACTGAGGCCAATTTGTTAGATTGGCTTTCGGAGATATTTCACGTTGCCATAAAGTGGATCTTAGTTCAAAGTAAAGATAGGAACAGATGCGAATCGCTTTTCTTTCCTAGAAACTCGTTGAGAGTATGACTAGTGTCTGTCGGTCTAATAATACCCCTCTTTTTATCGGAGGTTAAAAATAGAACTCTTTGCGCTCTTATAGACAAGTGATAGCGTGCCCGCGACACATTTCGGCGATGGTTGGCGACCTTCACCGATAATTGCCGATAATCGGCAACTGAAGTCGCCGATCGCACGGCAACATTTGACAGTTTATAACAGATTGAATGTGTCACACGACCGTGTGTGTCAGTTGCCGACCTGTGTCGCGGGCGTGCTGTAGTCTGTAGCTTGTCAGAAAGTGACCCTTCTGTTGCTATCTATGATTTATGATCATAGCCACCGATACACCACTATAAATCGATGAATTATCATTTTGATAATAGCATCTAACGGTCTGTCATAACATAAACGTGGCAACTGATCACATTTATTGCAAAAGGCAAATAAAATAAAACAAAAGCTTTGTCAAAAAATGATCTATAATCTTATACCTTTAAACGAGCAATTCTTGTATGTATATTTATATATTTCTGTGATCTCGGAAACGGCTCTAACGATTTCGCTGAAATTTGGTATATGGGAGTTTTCGGGGGTAAACAATCTATCTAGATTAGTCTTATGTTTGGGAAAACGCGTGTTTTCCGAGTTTTCATGCGTTTTTCTTTCCACGCAGAATATGGTCGCTAATTTCGTCGCACCGACCGCCTTGTTTTTAGCTCAGCGGTTGAAAAATACTTTAATGAAAAATACTTTATTGTTCAGCGGTTAAGGATACCGACCGCTAGAACGAGTGTTACGGGTTCGAATCCCACTCGGTGACTTACTTTTGTTTTTTTATGTTCAAGTTTATATATGATTTTTTATTTTGTATTGTTTTAGAAGTTTAAAAAAAAATAGTTAATGTTTGAAATGTAACCGCCCAGGTACTATAAATAATATCTTCATAGATACGCTATCGCGAACAAGGGTAACAAGGTAGACATAGCCCAGTGACGTGACCCAAAGGCTACGTTTAAATTCTTTAGCTAAAGCTTGATATATAGGTATTTCTTTAACAAATTACGAGAGTAATTAATTTTACATTAAGACTTTAGGTTTTTACTTTGATAGGGGCAGTAAAATATAGAAAAAAACTGAAAAGGTGGCAAAGCACTAATGACCACGTATCTCAGTTTAGTTAGTTGGTACATCCTGTATGGGTGTGCTATGGTGCACCTTTTATACAGCCTAGCACCTGCTGCGGAAGAAAGTTATAAAAGCTTCTAGCTGTTTGTGCGTAGAATGTTGAGTTTTGTAGATTTCTTAAGTTTTAATTTGCCTGTTTTAATTTTGGAAATCTTTGTGGTATAGAGATCTGTGGCTCTGGCCTTTCTCAAAGATTTCCTACATAAAATAGTAAAAGCTGCCAACATCCTGCGTTTAACTGTCCTCTAATATATGAAGTAGGCGTCATTTATAAAGCTTTTATGTCATGTGAATCATTGACCGAGAAAGCGAAGCCTCTCAGTTTGGAGTAGAATAAATAAAAATAAAATAAATATATAGGGACAAATTACACTGATTGAGCTAGCCCCAAAGTAAGTTCGAGACTTGTGTTATGGGATACTAACTCAACGATACTATATTTTATAACAAATTCATATATAGATAAACATCCAAGACCCAGGACAATTTGAAAAAGGCCATTTTCCAACTTGCCCTGACCGGGAATCGAACCCGGGCCCTCTGGGTGGCGGACTAGCATGGTGACCACTACGCCACGGAGGTCGTCAAAGTTTGGACTATTTCTTGTCCGGCTGTCAGTTTTTCAGTTAAAGAATTCGGCTATTTTGGCCTGCGGGTCGCATTTCTCAACAGATTCTGGTGAAAATATGGGGGTTGTAAACTTTATAATTACCATATTTTAGCAATTTTTTTTCATAAACATCAGTCTTTTTAAACGAACTTCTAAAAAAAAGACGATTATGTATGTTTACCGTTTATTTGAAGGCCTGAACCGACTCAGAAAAAATGTTTTTTTGTTTTTTAAGAGCATAATTTTCACATGGTCCCATGTAAATTTTATCAAAATCAGTTGTGTATTTTGGGGGTGAAGTCGGTTTTTAGTTGGCTGAACAACTATTATATCTGATAAACTTCAACGGGTCGGGATAACTCGCGACGTATACAGCTCACTAAGCCACTAGTTTATTTTAATTATTTAGTATATAGGACAAGATTATTTAGTTGAAAATCACAACACTCTTTTCCACCATGACCAACGTCTTATTTATGGACACCGTCACACTTTATAAAAGGGTAGTTAGGCGTGAAGGCCCCAAAAGGCAGATTTCAACCCTTTCGGCGCCGGCTCATTAAGGAGGGTTAAGATGGACTCGGTGCAGTGGGTGCAGTATTTTAGCTCGAAACGCAAAGGGTTACAGCAAATTAAGTCTTTCGATGAAGTTTTCTTGGATTAAATGAGGCGAATAATAAAGTTTATTTTAAACAGTTTTGAAAAGAGGAAGCTGTTATATAAATGATGGTTAGTGTCGTCATTTACTTATAGATTTCAGAAGAGATGCACCAATGCTGCTTATAGGTAATTAAAATAAAGATTTACAACACCAATCAAGTGTTGTAAATCTTTATTTAAATTACCTACATTTTGAACTGTCTCTCTTAAACAAGGTTTAGAACAAGATCGCCAAACAAAAGTCATTCCCAGCACTTCACTTATCATATTATGTCAAAAAATGTCATAAAGAATCTTTTATTTATTACTCATCAAAAAATTATTTATTTTGTACATACATACTATCACGTCTTTATCCTTAATGGGGCAGACAGAGCATTTTGGGTCTTGCGGCTCTATGCAGAGCCTAGGGCCGCAAGACTCAAAAGCCACTTTTAGCGTCATGGTGGGCGAGAAAATGGAAAAGCAATCAATACAGTGACGGGTTGCTAGCCGCATCGCCTGTTAAAATGATTCGCATTTTTGCCCATTCCCTCGATCGGCTTTTACGATCTACGCGGGAAGAGAAGCAGCTGGTACATTCTAAGTTTTTTCGTTTCTCCCAGACTAGCATGGGATTTATTTTGTAAGCTGATCAAATATGGATTTTAATAAAAAGCTTTTTAGTTTTGCATCCAGCTATAAACTAAAATAAAGGTTGCTAAGCGCAAAACTCGAGAACGGGTAAACCGATTTGGCTGATTTCTTTTTTGTTGTGTTTAATGAAGTCTGAGAAACTTTGTCCTAAAGAGAAAAACGTAAAAATAAAACCAAACATACGGGGAATAATTTTTTTTCCATCCAACCCATTGTCAAAAATTTGACGGAACGGGAGCGGAAACGAGAACGGTGGAAGAAGAGCGGAAACGGAAACGCGAATGGGACCGGGAGCGGGAGCGGGAATGGGAATGGGAGATGGGCGCCAGGTCAGCTAGTAGAAAATATAATTTGATTGTTAACATAGAAATAATATCGTATATACTACATACTTTAAATCTTTGACACATTAAAAAAAATCAAGTAAACATTAAAACATTTCCTAACACCACACCGCAAGTAGGTACACACGTACACTATTATTTTATCACATAACATTATTTTATTGGAACCGTAATCGCTGGCCTCAGGCCCTATTGATAAAATGGCCAAACCGCACGCTTATTATGGCCACAGTAAAAAAAATTGTGGCGTCCAATAGCTGTGTTTATATTGTTTTAAGCGTGTAATTAGACAGATGGGACTAAATACCGCTTTTATGCCTACATTTATGAGGGAATAAAAAATATAACTAAAAGTTTAGTTTTATTTAATTTTAGGTTCCTAATATGGATGTGGTCAATTCTTTTTTTGCCTCATTAGATAGATTATCAAAAAGTATGGTATACTACTGATAAAAGTGATAAGCAAATAATGTCGAAAATACAGCACATTTAAATTTCACGTGACGTCACGATCAACTAAGATTTTTAACCAAACGTGACGTAAAATTCGAAGCGCTGTATCTTTGTGAATTTTTACTATATTGCTAAACGAAAAATTTTGATGGCCTTTGTGTCTTACAAGGCCTCTTATTTTATTTAGAATTGACAGAATTTTAAGCAGTAATATCAGAATAATATATTTTATGAACATATAATTATCTTTCAACCGTCGATGATCTGTGATTCTGATTAGGTACGTATACCTGTTTTTCCTTCTGTATTAAAAGAAAGGTAATCTTCCCAGCAGTGGTCATTCCGAAACGCTAGTAGTATATAGCTTTTGCACAAAAATAATATTTAAAAAAAATGACCTTTACTAAGAGATAAATGTATCCTAAATTGTATAAAAAAGTTTACTTTGACTTAGAATTATCAAGTAATACAAATATCCAAAGA
This sequence comes from Acrobasis consociella, assembly GCA_963555685.1. NCBI lineage: Eukaryota > Metazoa > Arthropoda > Insecta > Lepidoptera > Pyralidae > Acrobasis > Acrobasis consociella. The sequence continues at coordinate 933,644 of OY743111.1, read as the reverse complement.
TAAATAAATGATTTTGACTTTGACTTTAAATTCATTGGGCCTTCTGCACATTTTTCTTTGCCGCCATAGCTGCGGGCGGCGAAGCAGTCGGCTGGCTTGAAATAATTTAATTAGTAATTACGTTCTGTAATGATTTGATGCAGGTGCTTGAGCCGTGACAGACTGACTACTACAGGTATTGTCTTTATTAATATCGAAATAGAGTAGTTAAGGTTGAAATTATGGTGTGGCAGTTTCACCCATTTCCTTACGATACAATACAATACAAATTAACTGTATTGCACCATGATAAACATAAAAAATTACAACAACAACAAACAATATAGGCACAAAGGCGGAATTATCGCTATAAATGCATCTCTTTCAGCCAACTTTTGGGTGAAGTTCGATCTACTGTAGCTGATTACGCTTGAAGAAAAGCAGGTATACTATATATCTGGGGTGTCTATTAGAATACAGATTTTTTTGACATCGAAATTCATTTCCCAGAAAACTTGTCCACGATTTTTAATACATTTTTCTCTTAATAAAACGAATAGTTTATCATCGCAGTTTCATATTAAAAGATTTGCGAATAGTTTTATGTACGTTAACCGATATCTGACTTTTCTCCCAGACTGATAGTCTAAATGAGGTAATATTTCGTTTAGTTAATTATACCAAACGTGAACTTACGTGAACTAATATTCTGGGATGTAAACTCTCGGGTTTCCGGGTTTTGGCAACCATTGGTTTTGTTTCTTCTTCTATAGATGCCGCTTCATTTCTGAAGATTGGCAGTCAGCTCTTTAAATCTTGATTTGTCCATGGCAAGGCTGAACAGTTGTTCTACTGTTTTGACACTAGTCCATTGTGGGAAGTTCCTTAGCCATGATATTTTGCGACGTCCCATTTGCGATTTCCGGCCATTTTACCCATAATTTTGTTGTAGATTGGATGATATTGTAGGTAGAAACCTAAAAATTTACAAAAACGACCTTGTAAGAATACATAATATTGCTGGTTTTGTTTACCCGTAAGTATTTTGTATTTTATAATAAAAACTATATGCTATTAATATAGCTGTTTCTTTTGTTTGCATCAAACTTCATCATTATAACAGTAAATGTTAAATATTGCTAAAGTAGCGTTCGCCGTGTGGTTTTCGGCAGAGAAGAATAGGAACACTCCAAGTCTTTCCCTGGATATCGTAGAAGGTGACTTTGGTAATACAAGCTAAACAAAGCTTATAAACATCAATTGGACCTCTCCAACCCGTCTGGCCAGCGTGGAGAGTGCAGGCCAAATCCTCTGCCTGCTCTGATCAAATATGGCTCTAGTAGCACAGAGAGGGTTGTGCTCCTGCAGTAGAGACCTGATTATGATGATGATAATAGCTAAAGTATTTATGAAAGAATACAAATGTAACATTGTAATTGTTTAAAACAGAGTAGCAAATGTATATAATTATCAGTAAATTAGCGAGCTGATCAAATACGCTGGACCAACGATTTGCGATAGTGCAAATAGCGCGTATAACTCAAAACACGTAAATACATTCGCGGCTGTAAATACGCTGACTGGTAATTTATAATGCGATGAGAGACATAGCCCAGGAGACCGTAGCTTGCACAGGGATTATATTATGTTATCATGTTATCTGTTGCAAAATAAATAACAACAGGGTACAAATTTGTTTAAGTGTTATTAAAACTGTTATTAACTTGCGGGGTGTTCTTTTTTTTTAATTTAACTTTTTTTTGTAAACAACTGTTAAAACATAGACGACTGGGATTGGCGAAATAAACATAGGTAGGTAAGATCTAAATTTTTTTTTTGTTAATCTTATTTTGACTAAATCTTAAGATCATAATTATTATCGAAAAATGGGAATTGGTTTAAATTTAACTTGCAAGATTTGATTCTGACGATTTGATTACTGACGAAACGACAGACTACGGGACAGGCGAAAAAGAGCTTGTAAAAAGGTGGACGCTCATCTGAACTCTTTTGATAAATGGTCAAATAAGGTACTCTGTTGTGACTTGTGTCACTTCCAGCAATGAAGTAAATAGAGTTTAGCTAACAAAAGCGTGGCCTGAGAAAACCCGGCAAATAAAAAAAACACGTATGGTTATTCCAGAAAAAAAAATCGACACGCATCGAAACTCTTGTAAAATGTCGTAGCAACAAAGAAGTTCATACCTTTAAAAAAATCGACATGCATCGAAACCCTTGCAATTCATGTTAGAAAATGGTCAAATAAGGACTGTTGTACAACAGGGAAAAACGTATAAGGCGCGTTACACATGAGCGGCGCTCACTACTGAACTAGAAAGATGTAACACCTTTCAGTGGAACAAGTACTGAACTGTGACTAGTAGTTGTATAATGTGGTAGTGATAAGTTTTTGTTGCGTTATTTATGTTCTCGACTGTACACCAGTTAATTGTCGAGCTCAGTGGCTCAGTGTTGCGCAAGATAAAGCATCGATAACTTATCGATCTCCTTTAGGCTACTAAGTACCTAATAACACATTGAATGAGTTTCTTTCGGAACTTTATATTAGCAGTAGTCGTTATTAGCTAAAAACTAAAAGAAAAAACTTACCATATTAATAAATTGAAATTGGGTGGGTGCACTTACTAATAAAAGATTTAAGCTTACATATCTATCTAAAGAAATAAAAATAAATGAAGCTAAGCGCAAAACTCGAGAACAGCTGAACCAATTTGGCTGATTTCTTTTTGTTGTGTTTGATGAAGTCTAAGAAAAGTTCTTATGGAGAGAAAAAACGTAAAAAAACGAGTAAAAAAGGTTAAGACTATTTTTTTTTCTTAGCCTGGTGTTGTGCCCCCTGCCTTCTCCTGTTCTTTCCACATATCTGTTTCTTTCCTCCATTGATTTTATTAATTTTTACACCAAGTCTCCTAGACTAACTATACAGGGCGTTATAAATCTAGGGCCCACGGCGGGCTATAAATAAGGCAGCCGCCACACCTGGCGGTTTGACGGACTCCTACGTGCCGCGCCGGCTTGACGCATTGCCGCTGGTGTGTAATCGTCCTAATTCTCAGCTAAATGCACCCAAACTGGTTTTAAGGAATTACATTTGGATTCGAACTGAGATGTAAATAAATTGAGTTAAATGACTACTGAGCTTCCGGCTTTGTCGTACTTTCACTTGAATAGGGAAAAAGGTTTTCAAAAATTTAGTTTTTACATAAATACTTTACATCGAGTCATGCACTATCAATCTACTGTTATAGGATTTGTTGTGACATGTTGGCTCTACTGCGATAACCTTGCTGTATTAAGTTTTTTTTTTTTAAATCTGCTTGTGACCTTGTGTACCAAAAATATTGACTAAGCACGATCAGAGCTACCGTAGAAGTCATACAGTAACAATTATTCGAGATGACCAACATTTTCTTCTTAGGACAGGTCTATGTCCAGCAGTAGACAATACGCGGCTAAAATGATGATAATCAACTTTATATATCTTTCATAACATTTACAGAGTAAGAACGTATACATACATAATACTTATCATCATTATCAGGTCTTTTTGTATCCACTGCAGGACCACGACCATCTCCGTACTACCAAAGCCATACATGGCCAAAGCAGTCAGAGGACTTTGGCCCATACTCTCCTCGCTGACCAGACGGGTTGGAGAGGTCCCATTAATGTTTATAAGCTTTGTTATCTTGTAATTCTTAAGTCGCCTTCTACGACATCCACGGGAGGATTTGGAGTGGAGCTATTCTACTCTGCCGGCAATCACATGGCATCATAGATAATACTACAACGCCTGTTTCCCGCAGGGGTAGGCAGAGACTTGGACCGCCAATTGGTACGATCCTCTATAACATAGTTGTAACTTACAGGGTAGACATAGACAAGTGTCGAATACACTAAAATTTGTTAAGCATTTTATTAAACTTTTATATAAGATGTAATTCCTAAAAACAATTAGAAAAAGAAATACAATAGACATCAATACCGCTCCCGTTCCTTAAGGTCGGTTTCCATCACAGCCGACATATTTACTTAACAATAACTAACCTGGAATGAATCGAGGCACTAGTAACAACGTAAACGCGGTCGTAAGTTCCTCCCCGCGGCGAGCGTTTTCGAGATATAAACAATATGTCTGGATAACGAGACTCGTCATAATCTACACCCACGGACTGGGGATGGAGTAGAGTACGCAGAGACTAAGCTGTATCGAAATTGGCTACAAAGCAACATACCTAAAGATGCAAACAAGAACAAACCTTACATGAAACCAAAGCTGTACTGAAACTCCGTAAAGATGAGATAATCTTAAGATTATTGTTGTTGTTGTAGTATAAAGGCAAAGAATTAATAAAAGTACATATTACATACAGAACGGAACTAAAGTCCCGCGTAATTTGCATCCCCGTTCCACGTCTTCGTACCTCTTCCTCGTTCACGCCTTCAAACACCTCCACAAGGCGAGAACGGGAAACGTAGTTCAGTTACAAGGGGCTTACATCAGTGTTCAAAATTTAAAATTATCTTACTCATTAAAAATTTCAGTAGCAGACAGATTGTAGCATAACTTGTCTGTCAATTTTTTTAAATTCATTACATGTGTGGTTTTTATAATCTTTAGAATATTGCTCAGTTCGCGATTTGAATTGGGCTACCCAGGAACAAAATTTATACATCGTGTCCCTTACATATTAAATAACTAATTGATCTGCTTCAGGTGTTGGCTGCTCGGTTGATGGCTGTTTTATTAACAAAATTAGCTACGCAGACGACATCGTACTGCTGGGGCCTTCAAGCAGTTCTGTGAGAAAGCTCTTGTCGATTTGTGAAAAGTATGCAGTGAAACATGGGCTCAGGTACAAGGTGAGTAAGAGTGAGCTGATGGTGTTTAAGGCTGGTAATAAAACCTACCCAGTTCCTCCTATCACACTTAATGAAACGGTTTTACAGCAAGTCTCCAAATTCAAGTACTTGGGTCACTGGGTCACTGAGAACTTATCTGATGATATAGACATTGATAGGGAACGCAGAGCAATGTCGGTAAGGGGTAATATGCTTTCCCGCAGGTTTGTGCGTTGCTCGCGCGAAGTTAAGGTTACACTTTTTAAAAGTTACTGCCAAACATTGTACACGTGCAACCTGTGGAGCAATAACACCAAAAAAGCCTACAATGCTCTGCGCGTACAGTACAACAACAGCTTCAGGAGTTTGTTGGGACTACACTGGCGCTGCAGTGCCTCAGGGATGTTTGCAGATCACAACACAGGCAACTTCAGGCCGTGCTTCGCAAAAGAGTTGCATCCTTGTGGTCACGGGTAAGGAGCAGTACCAACACACTCTTGAAGGTGGTGTCAGAAAGAGTGGATAGTCCAATATGTAAACATTGGACGTCCCTACATGTCTCAAATAATAACCAACATTTAAAATTTTATTAACATAGTTATTAAGTTTCCTACTAACAAATATGGACCTGTATTGAATACCTGTGCTGTCTGAAATAAACGATTTCATTTCATTTCATTCATTTCATTTCATTAAAAAGTTTAATTTATATTCTAAACTGTTCAATATCACCAACAGAGCATGCTTTTCAAAGATCATTTTGCCATTCTATAACATTGTCTTTTTATTGACCTGCCCACTTGTCGTAGCATAGTTTACGAGTTCATCTGCCTTATCCTTATCCTACTATAGGGATTTCTATTTCTATCTCCAGTCAACACATCCATCACTCCCTTTCTACTCCTATCCTTCTTTACACATTCCATCTGACATTTCTTTGGTCTGCCTCTGTTTCAATGTCCTTTGACATGCATTTTCAGAACCTGCCAGTTATAAGGCTTTTCTCTCTTCTCTCAACGTGTCTTCACCAGCCTAACCTATTACTCCTTAATTTTTCTGTTATAGGTGAATCAGCTTCATACTAAAATGCTATTGCTTAATAATATCTCCTCTGCGTTGTCTCACAAATCGCATTATGTTATTTCCAAGCCGTCGATGCGCCAAATTGGTCCTGCACCTTGCTGAATTACGGCGACTACTCCAAAATGTTAATTTTACCCTGAGTTATGACGTCATATCTTCAGGTTAAAGAATTAGTGTTTCACTTGTTTGTTGTATTAATATCTCGACAGTTTTGTTGCAGTGGGTATTTATTGGCTGGGTTCGGTCCTTTCGACCGAGTTCGTAGTTTTAGATTTGAAATTCTGATGTTACTTAGTTAGGTCCTAGTGACAGTGTAGAATTTTATCGAAGTTTGAATTTTCATCGGTGATGAAGTGGTGAGTTCAGTACTAATAACTTAACTTTCATCATCATCAGGTCTTTTTGTCTCCACTGTAGGAGCATGACCCTCTCTGTCCTACCAGAGCCATATTTAGCCAGAGCAGCCAAAGGAATTAGGCCTACACTCTCCTCGCTGGCTAGATGGGTTGGAGAGGTCTCATTGTTTATAAGCTTTGTTCAGCTTGTACTTCCTAAGTCGCCTTCTACGACATCCACGGAAGGACTTGAAGTGGCCTTATTCTCTGCCGGAAACCACACGGCAAGTGAACTTAAAGCTTTGTTAATTTAAAAACTACTCTTAATATGGCCTCCTTTGGTAAAAGCCACAATAAAGCTAGACGGAGTAAAATTAATATTTTCAAGTGTTGTCATTTCATAATTTGAAATAACATTTACATATTTTTTACATATTTGTTAGATCACCTGCTGAACAGGATTCCAGGCCGTTAGCTAAGTATATCAAGAAAATAAGTGGCCTAGTTTCACTCGAACTCCGTCATGCTTAAAATCTTCATGATGAATCAATATATAAATAAATACATACGGATTAATTACACTGATTTGTGTTATGAAATACTAACTTAACGATAGTATATTTTTGTATAAATACATAAACAGATAAAGACCAAGGACCATTTGAAAAGGCTATTTTCCAACTGGCTTAGGATTGAACCTAGAACATTTAGATTGGTGGCAAAGTTAACAAACCATTATGCCACGGAGGTCGTCCAAAATATTTTAAAATTATTTTTGAAGTAAAAGTAATTAAATTAATGAAACGTAGTCAGCACATGTTAATTATTGCTTACAATTAAATTAATTTCAAACTATGGCGCCAATGCACCTGTAACTATTAGACATTTCTGACAGTGGCGCTACTGTCACAGTAGTATAATCGAGCTTATGTATTATTTATGAATAAAATAATTTATCATCACAGTTAAACTAAACCAGCACTATAAATTATAAAGTAATCACTATAAATCCTTAATTGACGTAAATGAGATCTAACTTGAGATATCCTTACAAAATGTAGAGTTACGTTGTTATTATGCAACGTGGAAGGGACATAATAACAGATATATATTGAACCACGAGCTTTACTAGATCAGTATAATAATGGAATTAAAACAACAATAAAAAAAATTAAAAAAAAAGCATTTCCTTACTAAAGTGTGCAGCCGCCCTGGCAATTTGTATGGGAATGGCGTATTTTTTTAGTTTCTTGACTGTTATTTTAATTTTATTATGCTATAGTAATCTAGTATAGCCCATGGTTTTATTTTTTGCGGCTATGTCCCTTCCACGTTGTATTTGTGATTGGCAAAGCCATGTCCTTTTGAATAACACAGTAAGATTACTCCATAGAAGATTGGTTCTCTAGAATAAGAGAATTCCATCTCTTTTCTTCTTTGTCTCTTTTCTTCTTTGAAGATGCTCTCGCAAAGAGGATTTGCATCAGACACGTGCCTTACCGACTAAAAAGCCGTTACTTATGACTACCACATTACGCAATCATCATTGGTCTCACTATTGACTTCAAATCATCTTTGTAGAAGAATAAGCCGATGCAAACATTTACATGTCTTTTTATAGTGGTAAAGAAGCGAAGTACTTTGCGCTACTGCGATTGTGCTTACTATGTGGCAGCATAAAAAATCTCCCAAAATTAAATAAGAATAAAAATATTTTTTTGTTTTGAGTTTTGAGACCAGCTTTTGGCTTAAACAATGTAATTGTAACTTAAATACTTACTCAAAACCTTTTTTTCTTATTGTCTCAATACATATTTTAACGATCGATATTAGATGTTCGGAAAAACCAAACTTGGATCCAAGAAAAAAATAAAAATAAAAGAGATAATAAAAAAAATATTTCCCTTAGCACTGGCACCTAAAGAGTCATTCAAAAGAAAAAATACATGTTTACAACACACATATACAATATACATACATACTAACTAATGCAAAACAATGAGACGTGTGTCGACACTCCACACAGAGCCTCGCATTCCACCGAGTCACGACCTAGACCTACTTCCTGATGCTATAATTTGGTTTACATTACAATTTACATATAAATCGGCTACTATGTTATCTGAGTGAGATTTATTGTTAATCTTTGTTTGGCATAACGTTTAATAATTTAGGTCATGTGTCTGTCAGTTAGTACTGCATTAAGCTGTTTTATTCTAAAAGGCGGAATAATGTTAGGTTTGATTTGTAATTAATCACAAACCATTTTTTTTCTTAGCCGGTCTACTGCTGGACAAAGGCCTCCCCATTTCTTTGCCATTCATCTTTGTTTTCTGTAATTTCATCAGTGATAGAATGTTCATATCCCTCCCCCCCACCCTTTATGACAACATTTACCCGTATGTTTTGGAACGTAGTTCCTTATCGCGCGTTGCGAAAGGGCTAGACGGAAAAAATTAAGACCAAAAGTTGTAACGACACTTTTTGCTATACTTGTAAGCCTCGCGGCGTGCGCGTGTTTCTCACTCTCTCTCTCTCTCTTTCTCTCTCTCTTTCTCTCTCTCTCTCATAGAAAGCAAACCAGTTATTTTCGTTTCGTCTTTCTATTTCGCATTGAACAGTGTGGTGTCACGACGATTATATTTGTTGAGTGTATACAGGTTTTTGTACATAATAAATAATAAAATATTTATATAACATAAAAAAAATTAAAATTTTATTACAATTCCTTCAATAATTAATCGAAAGGAATTTCGTTCCATCCCGGTGGCCCTTGACACCTCTCAAGCTTTTTTTTCTTTTTTGTAACCATTTAAATGACCTTTTTGTCGATTTAGAAGCAATACAGGGATTCATTTCAATAAATATGGAATAACATAGCTGTTTATGAATTATGATATCTGCCATTAATTTCCAAATCTACACACCAAACTTTCACCAACGTCATCAAAATCTATTAGCAATAGAAGTCATTAATAAAACGCATAATATCCATGCACCTCATTATAAAAACATGCCTACAAATTTCAATAATATTTGTCACAACGTTATTTATATTTATTAATATCGAATAACGGCTTGCGGTTATAAACTGGCTAATTAATTATGTGTTATGATAAATCAGTGAAACGGGTTATGCAGTTGATTTTTCTGATTTAGAAAAGTTATGAAAAACGAATTTCGAACTTTCACGCGCATACTGTCGTCCATCTGTTAGAGCCCTTGGCGATTACTCTATAAAGTAATACGTTAGTCATACGATACTGACGTCCTATTTCTATGTCAAACCAAATTAGACTTTGTTCAATACATGACCATGCAAAAATAATTATTGGAATAGTAGTTTTTAACCAGCCTTATGCTGGTATCACTTTCGTATTTTTTACTACTGACATCACTGCCATTTTCTCTTTGCTTGTCATCATCTTACTTGGACAGTGTTAAATTATTATAAAATTTATTAAATATAGTAATTTACTGTACTTTTCAAAATCTGCTTGTTTTATTACAACAGACTTTATCATCATACGTTAGCGCTCAATTTTGCTTGACACTGAAACGCAGATACGCAGTGACCCCCGAGTTTTTGTTATTGACGTGATTTAACGTTTTTACTAGAATATTATAAAGGTATATTTTCCGTGTACTATAGAGGTAATAAAGTTGCAGGCGTGAACGTCACCGCCGTTAAATTAAAATAAGACTGGGCCGGTCACGTCAGCTGCCTGCCGACTGAACTATGGGCCAAAACTCGAACTTGTGGATCCCAACGAACGGACGTCGGCGTCCTGGAAAACCTAGGCGTAGATGGCGTGACGACTTACTTAAGCCTACTCAAAGGACTGGCAGGCAAAAGCGCAAGACAGAGAGAAATGGAGAGCCGAGAGGGAGGCCTTTGCCCAACAATGGGATCTAGCGGGCTCTAAATCCTACTACCTATCCTATCCTATCCTACTTCCTACTTCCTACTATATAATATTATAAATGCGAAAGTTAGATTGTATATTTGTTTGTTTGTTTGTTACCTCTTCACGCTTAAACTACTGAACCGATTTGGATGAAATTTGGTATGGATGTAGTTTAAGAATCGGGGAAGGACATAGGGTACTATTTATCCCGCAATTAAAAGAAAGGAGCGAAGCTCACGGGTACAGCTAGTAATAAATAATGTAGAGGTAATACGAGTATATTACATATAGCATAGTATATATAGCATAGTATGCTGCCATGCACGAAGTGGTACCAGTCCTCGCTTCCTGCACCACGTGTCGTCGGAATGTCGACACTCGGAATGCGCACAGACGTATATAAGTCGCACGACTACTTGTATATATAGCACCCTGTGCTAGGCATTGACGATACATATATATCGTTATTTTAACACATTGCAGGACACTTACAGCTGTGGACGTAATTCAATTATTTTTGAAGTGAAAACTTCTTTAGCGGCGTTGTGCACTTTTTTTGGAATGGGTAAAAAATGTTAAACTCGCGTCAGGACACGCTCGCGTCAGGACACGTGACCTGATCGAAAATTCGTAAGACGGATGGAGAGTAGACAGCTGGCGCGGCGTAGGAGAGGGAGTATCCCCCTCTCATTCTACGGCGCGGCGAAAATGTATGCCTGCGCCTGCTGTTTTGTATATCAAAAATGCACAACGTTAATATTCAAGTTTTCACTTCTGCCGGCACTCCCAGAGTGCAACCCGTCGTTTTTTTTTATTGTGTCTGGCCGAATGTCCTGCAATATGTTAAGCGACCTAACAATGAAAAGGTATTTGGTCGCAATCTTTTTTACTAGTAAGTGTTTTATATTATACCCAAAGGGTAAAAACGGAACTCTGTTACTAAGAACCCGATCATCTGTCTGTCTGTTTGTTCGTCTATCTGTCTTTTCATCTGTTTGTCTGTTATTTTTATTTATTTAACTTTATTACATGAAATGTAATCGGCGGACTTAAGGCCGTAGGCCTTTTCTACCAGTCAACCTACAGGTGGTGTTGACATGCGAACTTTCGGAAATACGTGCAAAACCTTAAATCTGTTCGTCTGTCACCAGCTGTATCTCATTTACGGTGATAACTACACAGCTGAAATTTTTACAGATGATGTATTTCTGAGAAATATGCGTCCTCATTCCAAGTCCCCGCATCTATTCCCCATTCTCTCCTTGTCGACGCATACATTGTTTTATTTTCTCTCATCATCATTTATCATCATGTCTTTTTGTCTCCACTGCAGGAGCACGACCTTCTCTGTACTACCACAACCATACTTGTCCAGAGCAGTCAGGGGACTTGGTCTACAACCTCCTCGCTGGCCAGACGGGTTGGAGAGGTGTCATGATGTTTATAAGCTTTGTTTAGCTTGTATTTCCTAAGTCGCCTTCTACGACATCCACGGCAAGACTTGGAGTGTTCCTATTCTACTCTGCCGGAAACCACAAGGCATTATTTACTCTCAGCAGAGTATATTTATAATATACATCATTACTAAGTACAGTAAAATCAATTTTTATGATTTCAATCCCCATTCTCGCCTTGTCGAGGCAGCTGCAGGCGCCCGCAGTCGCCCGTAGCCGTCCGCTCAACATCGTCTAATAAATGAACGGGGACGCATATTACGCTGGACCTTAGAAGATTCCGTTCTGTATGTAATACTTAGGTGTATCAATTATGTGACTACATATTATGACGGCTATTTCTCACAGTCACTCCCATGCTGGTCTGGGAGAAATAAAAAAAAAACTTAGAATGTACCAGCTGCTTCTGTTCCCACGCAGATCGTAAAAGCCGATCGAGGGAATGGGCAAAAATGCAAATCATGTTAACAGGCGATGCGGCTAGCAACCCATCACTGTATTGATTGCTTTTCCATCTTCTCGCCCACCATGACGCTAAAAGTGGCTTTTGGGTCTTGCGGCCCTGGGCTCTGCATATAACCGCAAGACCCAAAATGCTCTGTCTGCCCCATTAGGGATAAAGACGTGACAGTATGTATGTATGTATTTCTCACAGTGGTAAGCAGAGACTACGAGTATGCATGGACCTCCACTTGCTACGAGCCTAACAGACCTTTCTCGCTTCATCTATATTCATCACCAAGAGAAGTTTTTACACAGAAAACTTGTCACAAAACTTATATGTCGATTTATACTGTCGATTGACCTTGTGACCTTCCCATGCATGTCCGCTGGAAAAGTCTGCCGTTCCTACCAAACTGGAACAAACCGATTTATCTCGTACTTTATTCGCCGCTCATTAGCAAGAAAGCTGGCTTTATATTAATTATGCAAATACTTCTATAACTTAATGGATTCTAAAGGCTTGCTCCTGTTGTGTCCAATACATGCCTAATCATTATCAAATTTTTGAAGTGAAAACTTCTTTAGCGGCGTTGTGCACTTTTTTTGGAATGGGTAAAAAATGTTAAACTCGCGTCAGGACACGTGACTTGATCGAAAATTCGTAAGACGGATGGAGAGTAGACAGCTGGCGCGGCGTAGGAGAGGAAGTCTGCCGTCGTACGAGAGAAGGGCACATGTATCATTTTGGTCAAACCGAGATATTTAGGATTAAAGTTTTCATCATATTCTGCTCTATAGTGTGAGAACCTATTGCTATATAGAAAAAAAAATACTGATTATATTTGCGTAAAGGTTAGTACTATTATATTTTTAGCTTTTTAGTTTTTAAATATAATTAATAAATTCAATAATTTCAAAAAATTACTTTCAACTAAAGAAAAAAATATTAAAGAAATACTCTTTACTACAAAGAAAAGGCTTAGTTAACCAAATGTGACCTTTCTTTTTAATATTTCTAACAAATTTGTCATCGTGTCATAAAGAAAGGGCATATTTGTCTAATTGCGCCTTTTTAATTTAAATAGAACTAATGTGTGCCACAAAAAATAAAACAAATAATCGTGTTAAGAAAGTTTAATAAAATGTAAAACCTATGGTCATGCCATTCCTAGTTAGCTTATCCAAATAACTGAAACAAAACTTAGCAAGTCACCTTCTAGAACACCAAAATTCAAATAAAAATAATATTAATCTTCAATAGTTTTTTATAAATCATTGGAGATAAGCATCTACTTACAATTTTGGCTGACAAATAGAACATAATATGAATTTGAAAAAAAAGTGAATCAGTAAAATTTTTGAATTCAATAATTCTTAAACACTTTTAAGTTAGATACCTAAGGAAAGTGTTTAAGAATTATTGAATTTAAGAATTTTACTGATTCACTTTTTTTATAAATCATTGGAGATAAGCATCTACTTACAATTTTGGCTGACAAATAGAACATTATATGAATTTGAAAAAAAAAGTGAAAAAGTAAAATTCTTAAATTCAATAATTCTTAAACACTTTAAAGAAAGAAATATTTTTTTTTTAGTAATAGGTTGTATGCCAGACTTAAAAATCTGTAAAAAATAATATTTACTCTAAATCACAATATTAAAATAAATCAAAATATTCTATATTAATAGAGGTAGTAATAGGAACATCAATTATGGTTTTGAACCTATGTTAGAGCTTATTCTAATTATTTATTATTTATTTACTAAATAGCTCACAGCCAATGAGCGCGGGCGGGCTGCTGACAAGCGTGGAGTCACTTCGACATCGCAGGCACAACTGGCGCAATTCACTGAAACCCTGCCCTCCTTTCCTCACCTCACATTGTAAATTATTTAAAGAAAAGGCACTACTGGTTATTTGTGCCTTTTATACGTAAATAATTACAATATGCATGGATGAATAATTAAGTAAACAGGGCACATCTGGCATTTTAAGCCTTTCCTTTATGTTATGTTGTACGTTGTGCCTTTTCAACGTAGTTTTTAGTTAAATCGTAAATGAAGAATTAGTCACAACTATGTATTTGTGCCTTTTCAATTAAATATTAAATAGATATGCCTTTTTATTCAATAAAACATGAATATAAGTCTCATTTGTGCCTTTTGCGCCTACTGTAACTCCGAATTCCTTTAAGTTAAAATTCTACAAAAAATTGAGCAGATGCGCCTTTTTTTCCTGATTCTAAATATGTATATAACTCAATTTTTTCAAAAATGTTAGTTGTGCCCTTTTTTCGTACGACGGCAGAAGTATCCCCCTCTCTTTCTACGGCGCGGCCAAAAAATGTATGCCTGCGCCTGCTGTTTCGTATATCAAAAATGCACAACGTTAATATTCAAGTTTTCACTTCTGCCGGCACTCCCAGAGTGCAACCCGTCGTTTTTTTTTTAATAAACTATGTTTACACATCACCTAGAAGTAAATAAAATTTCAATAATTTTTTAAACTAGCTGCGAACCGCGCTTTACTCCCGGAAAAAGTAGCCTGTACGTTATTCAGGCTGTCAGCTTTCTGCATACCAAATGTTATCAAAATGGTCTAGCCGTTTGCGCGTGAAGAAGTAACAAACATATATACACACACACACACACAAAGTTTCGCCTTTATAATATTAGTGTGAATAAATATGAATGTATTATGTATAGTAACAAATTAAATTTATTATAATTTGAAATACAGTTAAATAAATTTTTAGTTTTTAACGTTTGACCACCTACTACATAATAATTGCAGCAAATTGCCTGCAAAAATTATCCCCAAGATGACTATTTTTAAAAATCAGAAATAAAATAATTACTTGTTCCTATTTTGAATTGAGAACGTGAGTTGATTACGTTCTTTCCATCTATTTTGCTCTCCTCTTTGGTCATCTGTATTGGTTTATTCTTCTAGGAACCAATGCTTTAGATCAATGTGAAGTCGTCAACTCTGAACCATAAATACTTCGGCTGCGGTCTGTATCAAATCGACCTTCCGAATGCCGGAATTTTAATGAATTCCATAAAAACATAGCTGTAAACTTTCTTAGCTCAAACTTTAGACTGGGTGGTGACATCAATAAGGTATTTCTCCATATTGGCACATTAATTTCTTACGGAGTAGACAGTAACTAGGGCCTAAAGAAACAAGCGCCACTTTCAGGCTGGTGGATGTGCAGGTGGAATAGTAAATCAAAATAATGACAAGTTGCTAGCCGAATTTCTTTTAGCAACTTTCTATGTTGGGTATAAAAAATGGTTTGTCTATATATATATATGTCGCAGTTGAATTGTATAATCCGTTGTTATTCAAAAACTCTAGCTGTTTGGCAATACAGCTCGGTTTTGTAAAACAGCTGAAAATATTTCAGCTCGATTGTCAATGAGTTACGTAATTACGTTTAACAAAACAGCTAGCGTTGAGATAGCATACAGGGTTACCATTATTAAATAAAACTGTGTTACCAAACGAAATAATATATGAGGAGACAATAGTGTTACTCGTGGGATTGAAATAAAACCTCAATTTAACTACTAACTAAGTAATTCAGTCTCCAACATCATAAAACACCAATGAAGAATGATAATCAGCTCGATGCAATTGGATTAGAAATATAGAAATTTTGTAAGCCCGACAACTCAATGGCGCAGCGATTTCTTACGGCCAATTGATCCATGTGAATTTTCCATCTTGCCGGAAGGCGGGCGTCGAAATAACAATATGGGATCCAAGCTAAAGGTCTGCTTTATTCTTTTCAATCTTTTGCACTCCGAAATCACAAACGATGCCCCCGATGTCTCTCGATAAAAACAGCTTAGTCCCGGAACGCGGCGAAGAATTTACTTTATGGGAGGCCATATTTGTTGTTATGACACTGACACTTCACAAGCCACTAGTGGCAGAATTCCGAACTAATCGTTCTACAGTCTTACGTAAGCCAGTTTGTTAAACGTAACACATTGGACGATCTAGCTGAATGATTTCCAGCTATATTACAAAACCGAGCTGTAATGCCAAACAGCTAGAGGTTTTGAATAACAGCGGATTATTCAATCCAACTGCGACATATATATATAGACAAACCATTTATATTTATACTATACGATCTGCGCGGGAATACAAGCCGCTTGTGCATTTTACATTGTATTATTTTGTCTCATCATCATCATCAGGTCTTTTTGTCTCCACTGCAGGAGCACGACCCTCTCTATACTACCACAACCATACTTGTCCAGAGAAGCCAGAGGACTTGGTCTACACTCTCCACGCTGGCTAGACGGGTTGGAGAGGTGTCATGATGTTTATAAGCTTTGTTTAGCTTATATTTCCTAAGTCACCTTCTACGACATCCACGGGAAGACTTGGAGTGTTCCTATTCTACTCTGCTGGAAACCATATAGCGTTATTTACTCTCAGCAGAGTATATTTATAATATACATCATTACTAAGTACAGTAAAATCAATTTTTATGATTTCAATAGCATGCAAATAAAAAGGAAAACAAAAACCAACTACAACTAAGTCATTTATTCCTTTACAGCCGTGTAGATTTAATGTAGCTACTCGATCTTAGGCTCAACGAAGCATCGAAAAAAACGTAAGTATTACAATCAATAAGCTTCCCCCTCAATCCCGCGTGACTTATATCGGGGAACTTTAAAAAATCACCGTTTTAAGGGCGGTTGGCTACCTTGGGGTGCAGATTAAGTACCACCTATTTAGAGTGGAAAGATTACGCAATTATAAAAATTGCATTAGTTTCGGTAGCTCACCGGGCCTTGAGATACTGAGATTTTTTTGATGTGTTTTTATTGTTTACTACAATATATTAATTTTATTTTATTTTTATACCTTTAGGCAGCCTGAAAAATATGATACCAGTGTTGGCCACTTACACACACGAAAAACTTTATTTTTCCTGTTTTTATACTTTAACATACTTCTCGATAGCTCGAAACAAAATCAAATTATAAACAACATTTTAATATACTGAAGTATAAGTAAATTTATTGCTATAAGTTAATTAATTGTTAATAGGTAGATGTCAGGAAGAGGTCATTGAAAATATTATGTTTTCATCGAATTATGTTGGTCATTAACATATTTGTTGAATATATAAATCAAATTCTTCAAAACATTATAGGTAGGTAAAGATTTTAATTTGTCACCTAGTTTATTATAACAAAACATATTACGAAAGAAAGCAGTAATGTTCCTTATCTTTAACCTTAAATAAATTACTATGGAACCCTAAAAACCAGCCAAGTGCGAGTTGGACTCGCGCATGAAGGGTTCCGTACATTATCTATAAAAAATCATGTTTCTTGTATAGGAGCCATTAACATATTAAATAAATTCTGTTTTTAGTATTAGTTGCAACGGCGGCAACAGAATTAAATAATCTGTGAAAATTTCAACTATCCTGACAGACAGACGGACAATGGAGTCTTATTAATTTTGACCCATTTTTACTCGTACGGATCCCAAAAAATAAGTTGCAAAAAACATTTGACGTGTAACCAAAATTTAGTGATTTCTACCATAAATCACTTTGCACCAAAAGCGAAAGTCAAACACATTAACCAAAAATATAATATATTTCTCAACGACAGGAACACATAAAACAAACGAACGTAAGTAGATAATTTACGACAGAATAACACAACACACGATACGCAAAACTATTATGGCGCCGATATCATCTCCTAATAACTGTATCCACTAATTTATGGCTGACTTTCCAAACAGCAAGACATCCAAGCGATGGTCATATTTCACAATCTGAGAGCAAAAAACATATTTTGTTCGATTTTCTGAATGTTTTTCTGTTTAGGAGGAGCTCGGTGACCTAACGGAGTGCGCATTACTAGCGCTTTCGCAAGTCAAGCGACACCGGAGGGGTCTACTCTTGGTTGGGTGACCAACAAGTGGCATAAAAAAATTCTCGAGCTCCTCCGTTTAGAAGGCACGTATAAGCTAGGTTCCAACTGTCATCATTGTATGGCAGTCATCAAGCTATGTCAGATGCCTTAAGGCAGCCTGAAATATCTCAAACTAGTGTTGACCATCTTCTTTTTCTTATCGTGTGTGTTAGTGTCTAACACTAGTGTCAGAGTTTTTAAACCGCCTTATAGGCCTCTGACATGGTTTTAGGTAACAAATGTCAAAGACAGTGACCGGGACCGACGGTTTAACGTGCCCTCCGAAGCACGAATTATCTTACTTATCAGACAATCAGGTGATCAGCCTGCAATGTCCTAACCAAACTAGGACAACAACACAAAGTCGTTGCCCTCGCTGGGAATCGAACCCGCGACCTCCGGGTATGAGCCAAACGTGTGTTGACCATTATTAAATTCGATAAACGGGTAACTCACGTATAGAGTCAGCTACTGCCGACATGTTTCGATCTCATCCGGAGGTCTTCATCAGGGCGAATGTGACGAGAGGCCCGTACACCGCACCGGCTCGCGACACAGTGTTGACTATATTTTATACATTTAAAAAACAATCATTGCATAGGCAGAGTAGTAGATTGTGCTACGAGGGATAAATATTTTTAAAGGTGCTACTTTGAATCCAGATCGAAACGAAGGATTGTACTGTACTGTATTGATGACCTCTGTGGCCTAGTGATCATTATGCCACGCCGTCACACCGGAGGTCCCGAGTTCGAGTCAGGTCATGATGGAAAATGATCTTTTTCAGATTAACCTAGGTCTTAGATGTTTATCTTTATATGTATTTGTTATAAAATATACTATCGATGAGTTAGCATCCTATAACACAAGTCTCGTACTTACTTTGGGGCTAATCGGTTTATTCAAACGGTGTGTTGTATTTATTATTTATTAATTTTAAATATATAGTAATTTATGTATAGTATTGCATTTTTTTTGCGTTGCAATGCATTGTATTTTACCTTTACCACTAGCGCTACCAAAACAAATTTATTTATTAAAAGCCACAAGTTGCCATTCGTCATGGCGTAAAAATAAATAAATCAGAACCGCTAATGCCGGGGAACTTCGGTTATTTACAGCCTCCGAGACACGCGCATAAAAATCTAATGTACCTTCCCCGTGATAAATCACTTTGAAGAATATACTTACGTGTTGGAGAACGAGGAATTATTTTAAGAGCTAATTCAGGTCTAATTCTTCTTGTGGAGCTCGAGAAATTTGTATGCCACCTGTGGTCATGGTCACCCATCCAAGTGCCAACCACTCCCGGTGTCGCTTTACTTTTGAAAGCGTTAGTAATGCGCACGCCCGCCGCGCTGGCCCACCTAGCTTCTCGTGCCTGTAAATGTCTAATTGCTAAATGAACATTTGAATTTAGAATTTAGAATCATTCAAGAAGAAACGAAAAGTACACCGGGCTCTGAATCACAGTTAGTTAGGTCTCTCTGTCGTGAAGTTTGACTTAAAAGTGCTGCACATAACATCCGAAAATCGTCAATTAAATGTTATGTTTTGTCAGCTGGAACAATCTGACATTATTACGCATTTTATATATTTTATATACGTACATTTAAAATATATAAATTAGAAGCAAATTCTACGGTTTCGACATCGAGTTCCCACACTGACTTGTCATAATTATTGTTAGGACAAGTTGAAAATTAGTAACCATCTATTGGGTACCGTAGCCGTACAAAGTTATCGATGTAATAAACTGTACGCTTAATGTCTGCCATTTGCATCTACATTCCGGAATCTGATATTTTTTTCTGATTAAAATGTTCCGATATGAAAATAGTTCGTAACCTTTTTGCGCAGAAACAGAACATACTGGCCGCTAAGAAACAAGTGCTCTACATCTTGATTTTGACCTTTTTGTATTTTTTTTCTTGTTGATATCACTACAATTTTTTGCTGTATTTTCTTTGTGTTTATTTAAGAATAATATAGTTTATTTATGTACTTATTATCGTACTTTGTTATTTTACAACTTTTCGACTAACTCAGTCGCTAAGATTTGTTCTTCTATTATTACAACTAATATTATTTGCTTACCATACAGCATCGCTCCTTCTATTATCAAATAACTTAAGCAGTAACTTCTAACATAATTAGGTAGCAAATAACTATGTTAAGATTTATTGAATAATTAATAATTAGAATTATCTACATATTATTATATTAAGATCTGTATAAATCATGCAAATACATTATTACATTTTATCAAAATATGAGCAGTTATAAGTGATATAAAATTAATGTAATATACTATGTCCGCAGACGAATTTCAAAAATCTCTTGTTTTAGAATTTCAAACAAACAATCATGTAGAATTAATTTAATTTTATTTCGTACCGGTACAAATTAATTTGCGGATAAATTTCCTTTATAGCGTTTTCGTTTGCGTTTCCCGTGGGGTGGCTTTTGAGGGGCGTTTAGTTTTTTATCGACGGTATTTAAAGTCAGGGGTACTCACGACTTTAGTGCTTCCCTACACGTCTTGCTCATATTTTTCAGTCGGAAATTCCGATGACGCAGCCCTTATACGATTTTAGTGGTTTATTCTATGTTTACGGTAGCAACAGATTGGTTTTATCGGATGTGGTTTTAAAACGAAAAAGCATTGTGAAATTAGGCCATACTTTAACACATAAGCAATGTTAATGTTTGACTATGCTACGTTTTCTACAAGGAAAAAATTGGTTTGATTTGTAAATATGGGTAAAAATGGAAGTTTTTTAAAAATTGGAAAAAAATATTTTTTTCTTCTTGCATAGCGTCTTAACAGGACGCTTACGACTGTGGACGATTGTTATTTATATTGTATCTAGCCGAGTGTCCTGCAAAGTGTTAAACATTACTCTAAAGAGGACGTCGAAGAAGAAAGATTAAAAATCACTCTTATTACTATAAACATGACTGACTCCGTGGTGTAATGGTTAGAGCGTTCGGCTCATACCCGGAGGTCGCGGGTTCGATTCCCGGCGGGGGCAACGACTTCGAGTTGTTGTCCTAGTTTGGTTAGGACATTGTAGGCTGATCACCTAATTGTCTGATAAGTAAGATGATCCGTGCTTCGGAGGGCACGTTAAGCCGTCGGTCCCGGTCACTGTCTTTGACATTGGTCGTTACCTAAAACCATGTCAGAGGCCTTTAAGGCGTTTTAAAAACTCTGACACTAGTGTTAGTCACTAACACACACGATAAGAAGAAGAAGACTATAAACATGGTTGAAGTAAGGAAAAAACTTGACATGGAAAAACATAGTTTGCTGATTAAATGAAGAAGAAAAAAGAAATATTAGAGAATCAACTTCCAGCGTGTGTGTAATTAAAATAAACAATAACAAGACTGCTCGTGAAGAACATCATTGATCAAACGTTATTACAACAAAGAAATCCAAACCCAACCGCTAGAAATACCTGTTGATTAAATAATTATCTCGCCACCATTAGTCATTAAGGCGGACTTTTTTAGATTGTGATATTTTTAATTCTTTTTTAAGAACCGGATCGCCTGCGTGTAGGGTTGCCAGGTCTTAAATCGAAAATACGGACAGACCAGCCAGTTTCGCTGAATATTTAGGTATAAAGGCTGGACATTTAATTTTTAAGTCTTAATATTTTTTTGTTAACCTTAGGTACTTATACTGTAACCCCTGTGGCCTAGTGGTCATTACGCTAGTTTGTCACACCGAAAGTCCTGGGTTCGACCACTGGTCAGGTCAAAATGGAAAATGATCTTTTTCAGATGACCTAGGTCGTGGATCTATGTATGTATTTGTTCTTCTTCTTCTTATCGTGTGTGTTAGGGACTAACACTAGTGTCAGAGTTTTTAAACCGTATGAAAGGCCTCTGATATGGTTTTTGGTAACGACCAATGTCAAAGACAGTGACCGGGACCGACGGCTTAACGTGTCCTTCGAAGCACGGATCATCTTACTTATCAGACAATCAGGTGATCAGCCTACAATGTCCTAACCAAACTGGGACAACAACATAAAGTGGTGAAGTTAGCTCAATCTGTGTGATCTATCCGTATATATTTATAGTGTGGCTTTATAAGAGTAAAACTAGGCTTAATTCTCCTCGAAGTGACTACTATCGAGTGCATAGATGTAGGTAGTGTGGTGGGGTGGCGGGAACGTTGCTCGCTTACGCTAACAATGAAAAAATAGTCAAATTTAAAAAACCTTATAATAAACTGGCAATATGTCGGTCGGATACCGCACCATCTGATTTGACCGCTAACACAACCAAAGCGGGTGTCCTGCATTGACCAGACGCCTGGCAACCCTACTCGCGTGTGTCGGTAGCGGCCGATAAGTTAAAAATGTTGATTGAGACCAGACTACTTAATACAGTACATTCACGAGATAATAATGTCGCTTTGATATCATTATTGTTGAAGCAACTTCTGTTGTACTTGAGACGCGGAGTGTTGATGAATAAATCTGAATGATGTCTGATTTAGTATGAATAAATTACTAAAGCTAGATATCAATCATTGAGCTACGTCAGATGCCTTCAAACAGCTTGAATATCTGGCACCAGTATGAATAATACACCCGACAGTTTGGTTAGGACATTGTAGGCTGATCACCTGATTGTCTGATAAGTTAGATGATCCGTGCTTCGGAAGGCACGTTAAGCCGTCAGTCCCGGTCACTGTCTTTGACATTGGTCGTTACCTAAAACCATGTCAGAGGCGTTTAAGGTGGTTTAAAAACTCTGACACTAGTGTTAGTCAATAACACACACGAATAGACCCGATAATTATATCGTTTAAATCATCCAATCCTACTTCAGCGAAAGAAAATTAAATTAAACGCCAACTTAATCCAAGTCATAAAGCTAAGAACAGTACCAGAAACAAAGAAGCGGTTAATAAGAAAAGTAATACAAAAAACGCGACCCCACAAGTTTGACTCACGTAAAATGTAATGGGAAATTACTCTAAAATAAGGGTACGGAACCCTTACCGTTACGGCAATTTGGGTGGAGTCCCCAGCGACGCACACTAAAAATTCCACTTAGAACGCTACTCGCAATATGCACATCCTGTACTGAGGATCATAAAACTGGAGCAGTTTTAATCGAAACTGATGTTTTTGGTTTTAATTTGATCAGGTTGGAGGGAGGATGCGAGCTGCGTGGTTTGAATTTTTTTGAATTTTTTTACAAGGTAGCTCTTCACCTATCTGATTAAAATAAAACAATTGAAATTGACTATCCCTTGCCTAGAGCCTAGCGAATGTAAAATAAATACAAAATAATGCCATTTAATTATACGATATACATAACTGTATGGCATCTTCTTATAATGGTATTAACAAAAAGAAGTTCAAATTTATAATCATTTCAATTCTTCATAAAAAATGAAAATATTAATCAATGCCTTGAAAATATTTGAAATATCTATAAATAGAATTAGCAAAACATTTTCAGTTATATTTCTCATCATACACTTTAAGTACAGTCACGTAAACAAAGTTGATTAAATTTATTGGCAGAAAAGTAATACCAAAAATGAAACATTGCTTTCATAAGTTAACAGCATCAGGATTAGCGTTGTCAGAACGGCCGAAACAGAAGCTTTTTACGGCGCTCGCACAACAGTTGCTAATCCTCCGCAAAAAACACAATAAGCCATCGCGTCACAGAAGAATCGCCTAAATTATGATCCGAGTCATTTCGACCCCACGACCATCTCTGCAAAGCGTTTGGTAAAGTGGATCACAAAACGCGATGCGCCCGAGTAATATAAATAAAAGCGGACCCATAACAGATCCTTGCGGTAAGCCGCGGCTTGTTCGCCCCACGGAGTCGCGAAAGTGGTTTCATCCGTGCAAAACGCCTTCTCAGTTGTTATTGTGAAATATGAATTATGAAAATAATAAAAAATAAAGCGTTGTGTGGAGCGGCGGGGGTCTAACACGCGCCACGTGACGTCACGTGGCCCAGGCAAAATATTGAAAAGTTTAACCGCGCTGCGGTCGCGGAGTCTTCAATGAAACGCGTGCCTGTCTTAATTTCGCCTATCAATTTTGAGAACTGCAATTAAATTATTTCCTCTTTTCAAATGCAACACTTAAATACTGGAGGGTGAAGATATTTTGATAAATATTATACTAGAATATAGAATAAGAGTAAGAAAAATATATATAAACAAAGATATATATTAAAAACGAACAATGAATACGCATATTATCATCACCTCTGTGTCCCTAATGGAGAAGACAATGCCATTGGTTTTGCAGCACTATGCAGACAGAGCGCAGGGCCTCAAGCCACTTTTACGAAGATGTGGAAAAATAATCTAATTAGTGATGGGTTGCTAGCTGCATCGCCTATTAAAATGATTTGTATTTTCGCCCAGTCCCTTGATCGGTTTCTCGGGAACAAAAGCAGCTGGTACACTCGAAGTGTTTTTTTTTTGTCAGACCAGCGTAAAAGTATGACAGACACCTGTTTTTTTTCTTTCTTATTATAATTGCATGAACTCTTAATATACGAACACCAACACATCACTCAGTATTCGATCTCACTTACTCCGGCTTATCTCACCATCCTATACTGCTCTCCTCCATTGTATTAGCACAGGAAAAATTTAATACAGTTAGTGCGGATTATAGAGGGTAGTTTTTTAAATAGGGTTACGTTTTTTCCTCCCTAGGGTTGTGATAAATGACACATGCACATTTTTCGAAATACCCAATTTCGGATTTAAGTCACCCCAAAGTGGCTTGGCGTAGCCGGACAATAGGGGGAGAGTACAAAGGCGATCTTTCGCGTAATTTACACCGAAAGGGTTGTTTGTACACCTCCATGCCAATATTGGAAACGGTTATGGGCTTAATAATGCATTTTTCTATCATACCGGACCACCATTAGGTGGGGCAAACTGTGCGTAAAATTGATGATAGAAAAAGCAGCGATGGTGTGAGGATAATTATGGATGATGTGATGGATGAAACGCCGGGTTGCAAACGTTGGTATTTGCCATTTTTTAGTAAAGGCTATACCGTATACAAACATTACTCAAGAATCAAGTGCGTTCGGGAACGTTGAGTAGTGAAAAAAAGTGATAAGTACGTAAGTAAGTACTTACGACATAAAAAGGAAAATTACATTTTTTTTCATTATGTTCCTAGACTGAAGTTAATGTGACTTGTTTCACAAAGGGTTTAACCTGTCAAACTGTAAAAATTATATGTTTAATATTTTTTATTAGTATTTAAGTTTATTTGAGATCAGATTTGTAATATTAATTAATTTATCATAACATTGTTACTTATGAATAAATGAAAAATAATGTCAAAGAGCCCCGTTGAAAATTATAAATAAGGTTAAAAAAAACATTTTTCAAATTCAGATTTCACATAAATATACCTAATTCTTGTCCCATCTAAATTGATGGAATTATAAGTTCCGTTCAATACATATTATAAAACTAAGTCACTTACAGGTTATCGGTCGACATACTTACGTTTTCATAGAAATGAAACATACCTAACCGTGCGAAGACGGGGCGCGACGCTGGTATATATATACCATATTTTTTAAATATTAAAAAAAAATATTAACAATTATTTACCGCTACATTTCTAACAATATTATTCCAATCAAGATTTAAAGTTATATTGATTTTGCAGTTGTAAAACTACCATAAATTTTGCATATTTATCGTTTATTGATGATCAATTAAACTATTATATTGGTCATATAAATGGTCTCTATTTTTATTTCACACTTGATAACTACCTCTATAATGCGATTCACCCACGCGATATAGACTGTGAGAAGTAGCAATACATATATTAGAATTCATCTTTTAACCTTAAAGTCTATTTAAATAAAAGTATCACAGACATCGCCTCAAGGATTGTTTTCACATAAATAATGACGATACAGATAAATATTGCCAAATCAAAGATGGCAACACTTCATTCCCACGGTCAAGTGAATGTTGCTAATATTTGTCGACCTCTGCGGCCTGGTCATCATTGACCAACACACTGAAAGTCCTGGGTTCGATCCTCGGTTAGGTCAAGATGGAAAATGATGTTTTTCAGATTGATCTGGATCCTGGATATTTATCTATATCTGTATTTGTTATCAAATATTTAGTATCCCATAACACAAGTCTCAAACTTACTTTGGAGCTAGCTCAGTGTGTGTGATATGTCCGTATATATTAATTATTTTATTAATATTATTGCCTTGCAGGGTAGACAGAACTAAGCCAAATAAGACCCAAAGGCATATGTTCAGAATGCAGTGTTTGGTTATATTACCTATCTCCAAGTAAAATCCAGAATTATTGACGGAGTTGATATTTTATCTATAGCATACCGGCAATGGGTCTTTTAGAAATTTAAATAAATAAAGGATAATTTAATTTCGCTTCCTTTTACTAAATTTAACCTTATGACTTTATGAGTGACATTGACCACTTTACTTGCAAAACTGGCTAACTGAAACGCTATATTGACTACTAAAGTAGTTTAAATTGTACTAGTTTAACAGGCTTGGCATAAGGGGTAAAATAAAGTAAATAAAACAAGTAAAATCATGTTTTAGTTGTAAGTAAATCAAAACATATTTAAACATAACAAAATAATAAAATGACGATACATATTTTTAAAAATATTGCCTTGCATTATAACATATAAAGATTCGTATTATTAATAAAATTAATTAATAAGAACAATCTAAATGGTTATAAATATAATTAATTGAAGTATAAGAACTATCTAAACGGTTTCAACGTTTTTTTTTTAATCAAAAATATCAGAATTCCATTAACATACGCAAACACAGCTCGGGATCACGATAAATATTCATGTATCAGGATTGTTCCGCGGATTGTAGATAATAGTTGGAGGTGTGAATGATAGTAACATTATTAATATGTTTCTTCCAGTGGCTCAAGTTAGGTGTTGAAGCGATTTAAAAATGTATTTTTTTATTTGATTCCACTCACAACTACTTTACAGTAATTTTCCCAGCTTATTAGTTGCGTTATATCTCCCTTATACTTCTAAAATCATAACTGATTGTTTATAGTGCTACGTCATTTCATTCTGTCTACAAAAGAACATATCGATTTCTAAGATAGCACATAACAGTGGCGTATGTTTTGATTACCTATTTGTTTAAACCCGATGGCCGATAGAACAAAAAGTTTTTTGAATGGCGACCAATGTTCTTGCAATCGCATTGGACTAGGTTGATTTGACCAAGGTCGCTGGAAATCGTTCGAAAAATCGCTTTCAATCGATCATTTCCAAAATCGCTTTGAGTGGCCTACTAACATGCGGTTGAAAGGAATGAATGAATAATGTTTATTTGGA
Source organism: Acrobasis consociella (assembly GCA_963555685.1). NCBI lineage: Eukaryota > Metazoa > Arthropoda > Insecta > Lepidoptera > Pyralidae > Acrobasis > Acrobasis consociella. The sequence goes on along the minus strand of OY743111.1, from coordinate 906,216 downwards.
TAGTTACATTGTTATAGAAGATATCAAATATTTATCTTAAAATAAATCTAAAGATTACAAAAACAACAAAATGTTCAGCAAAAAAATCGTATTCCCAAAATTTTACTGATAAAAATGAATGATTTAGTTGATTACCTCATATCTTCTCAGACGAAACTATAGTTGTATTTAACAACTAAAATCAAATAATATTTTGTAAGATAATCAATATTTAGTTTGACTTTGTATCATAAATTTCCGCTTGAGCTACTGCCTTGAAGTACAGTCGCGGAGTGGGGCGCACTAAATAAAACGCAAGTCAAGCGTACTGACTACTGAATGTACTGCAGCATTATCGCTGACGGCAACTGTACCATCTTTGTAATATAATTTTTAGGGTCATGTACCCAAAGGGTCATCATCATCATCAGGTTTTTGTCTCCACTGCAGGAGCACGTCCTCCCCTCTCTGTACTACCCTAGCCAAACTTGGACAGAGCTGCCAGAGGTCTTGGCCTACACTCTCCACGCTGGCCAGACGGGTTGGAGAGGTCTCAATGATGTTTATAAGCTTTGTTTAGCTTGTATTCCCTAAGTCGAGTTCTACGTCATCCACGGGAGGTCTTGGAGTGGCCCTATTCTACTCTGACGGAAACGACACGGCAATACCCAACGGGTAAAATGGATAAAAACGATCTGTCTGTCTGTTACCATGTACCTCGTGAACTGAAATAAGTAGACTGTTGTAATTTTTAAGTATTTTTAAATATATAAGTACGGATGCCATACAACAAACGTTATTTTTTAGATAATGGTACGGAACCCTTTGTGCGCGAGTTCGACTTGCACTTTTTTTAAAAATATAATATATAAATATAATATATACGGACAAATAACACTGATTGAGCTAGCCCCAATGTAAGTTCGAGACAACTTACTTATTACTTACTTGCTGTACTTGGCCGGTTATTTTATTTGTAATCATTAGAAGCAGTGTCAACGCGGTTTAGGCATCAGCGACTCTGAGGCACCAGTTCGATAGTAGGAAAAGTCGCATAATTTTATGTATCATACAAAATAACACGTTTATTTACTAGGCAAAATAAAAAAAACCCAACTGTCAAGAACGCTATCTAGTGATGAGTAACGTGACTTCCGATGCGAATTGATATCCGTAGCGCCATCTATTTTCTATTAAACGATAACTACCAATAACTATAAAACGGCTGAACCGATTTTCATTAAACATAGCTAAGAACCATCGCAAGGTAAACTTGCTTGCGCGTAAATAACCGCGTCGAAATTGATCCATTCGTTCGAGCGCTACGAAGACACAGACGGACAGAAATTAATTCAAACTTATAACACCCCTTTTTTGTCGTAAGTTAAAACCAGTTTTAATTTTGAAATATTGCTTACGCTTTTGTAAGTTATAAGCATATGCGGCATGGTCCGCACTTAGATGGGTGACCAGAACTGACATAAAAAAATATCTAGCTCCTCTGTACTTCAGAAGGCACGTAACGCCATTGGTCCCGGCTGTCAGCATTATATGGCAGTCGCAAGATAAGATGCCTTCCGGCAGCTTGAAAAACCTGACACAAATATCGGCCACTTACACAAACAGCAACAAATTAAGGAAATAGTTTTTAAGTGTTCATCCCACCAAATGATGTACGAGCTACAGTTAAGAGTCGCTCAAACTATTTAACTAGTTAACGGCCTCTTGTCACGATTACTAGCTTGATGGCTCTTTAACATTCTTTTATGACGTTTTGATTTGTCATTCAGATACTTTTAACTTCTTACATTAACGGGTATAACTAGTTTTTTACCTAACTGCCCCCGTGGTGTAGTGGTTAGAGCGTTCGGCTCATACCAGGTCGCAGGCTCGATTCCCGGCGGAGGCAACGACTTTGTGTTGTTGTCCTAGTTTTGTTAGGACATTGTTGTCTGATAAGTAAGATGATCCGTGCTTCGGAGGGCACGTTAAGCCGTCGGTCCCGGTCACTGTCTTTGACATTGGTCGTCACCTAAAACCTCAGATTAATGTTCTTTAATCTGAACCTGAAACCATGTCACAGGCCTTTAAGTCGGTTCAAAAACTCTGACACTATTGTTAGTCACTAACACACACGATAGGAAGAAGACTAGTTTTCTTTGCAGAAATAGGGATTTGACTCTCAAAATCAATTTTACATACATACATACAAAATATCACGCCTGTTTCCCACAGGGGTAGACAGAGACTATGGATCTCCACCTGCTACGATCTTGACAAACCAAAATCAATTTTAAGACCCTGAAAGACATGACGCGTCAACCTTTACGTCACAACTCGTCAAACATTTAATTTCCTAACCCTATCGACGTAAAAAGTCGGGAAGAAAATAGCCAAGAATTTCTCTTTAACCCTAGCCACCGTTAATAAATGTCAGTGGTGTGACATTTGTCGTGGGGCGTGGACAGCTGTTGGACGCCACGGTCGAATAGACCTGGTCACCATTTTTACACGTCTGGAAAGGGCAGCGGTTTAGGGTTAAAGTGTGTAAAGCTACGCAAATTTGCAGTTCCTGTTCGTTTTGAAATTATATTAATTACTAGCCGAATCCCGCGACTTCGTTCGCGTAGATTTTATTACTCTGGGAAATGCTCATCAGGCTGAACAAAATTTGCTAAGGCATCAATTTTATATATTTTTTTTATAGTTTAGCTGGACCATTATGGTTTTGCTTCAGGTGTTCAATTTTCCAAAATCAATTATACCCTATATGATGCCCAGGCTTAACAGCTATAGAGGTATAAAAAAGTTTCATTCGAATCCGTCCAGTATTTCCAAAGCTTAGCGTGTTCAAACAGACGAAAAGACAGACATTTTTTTTTTAATTTTTACTCTGAGACTCTCTCTGCCGTGACTGCGTGACATGACAACCACTAAGCCACAGGGGTTGTCATCGTCAGGTATCACCATCTTCATCGACAGTTATTTAAATCCCACTGTTGGGAATTGGCCTCTCGTAACGTATGTCATCCTTCTCGGTTTTGGGCCTTCCGAAACCAAAAATAAGCTGTATATATAAACTTGTAAAATTAATATTTAAGCTACATTTATATTTAAATACATAAACTATACTCTACTCTTTATTTTGCATTCGCTCTTTTCAGGTTTTCGAACCGTCTTGAGTTTGTCGCTTTATCTGATTCAAAAAATATTTTCCTGAAGCCTAGCTTTACGTCTAAATTTTTTTTGATTAAATCGATAATAATATTTAAAGTATGAAATATCTTTTTCATGTATACATTTAGTTGTAATACAGAACACTTCCGTTCGACTTAGATATTTTCCAAAGAAAGACAACGCGCGAGCTGAATTAATTAAGTTAATCAATTTAAAATTAAATCTATATATATAAAAGAAAGTCGTGTTTGTTACAACACTTATAACTCGAGAACGGCTGGACAGATTGCCATGGTTTTTGATTTGTTGGATTTGTTTCCATCCCGAATAGCAGAATACATCTTAAAAACAATGAAAACTCGACATGTGTAATGAATACTTAATCATTTCAATAGATGCTGATTTGTTTATTACATGTCAAACATTTGTTGTCCAATCCTGTCAAATAGTGTAACAACTATTTTTTTTTTTGGAGCTTGTGGCCTGGTTGCTGAGACCTTTAAGCCACAACTTTATTTTTTTTCTGAAGACATCATGTGTGCGTTCAGAAATTTATTTTTTGTAAAATGTCTACAAAGTTCAGGTACATAGGTACCTAAGATTTATTCTACAGGAAAAAACATAAAATCATCGGAAAGGAACGGAATTTAGGGAATAAAAAATCAGTTGGTAAAGGTTATAAGATTAAGCAAAAAAATCTACAGGTTAACAAAAGTGTAAATGTCTTTTTATAGGTTGTCTATGATTTTTCTTGATAAGCTATTCATACGTAGTGGTTATATACTCTTTGAGCTATTGTCTATGTCTTTTTGTATCATTGTTTTACGTTCATCAAAGCCTAAATTAGTTCAGCTAAAAAGTAACACGACATTCATTGACTGTTAGGCGGTACGAAGTTCGCCGGGTCAGCTAGTTACTAATAAAGCAATTTAATTCGTACCTAGTTAATGTAACAGTAACAAAAAGCGCGACGTTCTATTAGTAGATATTAAATGATATGGATCTAGTAACTTTACATACAAGGATTCAAATTTTTTGAACCCTTTTACTACACATGTAGTGCTCGGTTTTTATAGAATTTATAAATAGCACGGAATGAGCGGGTATTTATTGCAAATTATCAAGCGTACATATACAAAAATTGACATAGAATTGAAACTAAATGTAAATGTGCGAAAAGGTAACTGAACTGCCGGGTACTAGCAAAAGAAGTTTAAAAAGTTTAAACATTAGTATTTACATACATACATACTATCACGTCTTTATCCCTAATGGGGCAGACAGAGCATTTTGGGTCTTGCGGTTCTATGCAGAGCCCAGGGCCGCAAGACCCAAAAGCCACTTTTAGCGAAGCTGAAAGGATTTGAGTGGTCTTTTAATGATCAATTTCTACCGACCCATTACTATCATCGTACATATTTTGGAAATGGCACGCAAAGTAAATAAATTAATATATAGGGACAAAGTACTCTGATTGAGCTGATGGGATAATAACTCAACGATACTATATTTTATAATAAATACATATAAAAATAAACACCCAAGACCCAGGACCATTAAAAAAAAAAAACATTTTCCTACATGCCTACTGCATAAGGATCGAACCCGGAACTTCCAAACGGCAAACTAGCGTGGTTACCACTACGCCACGGAGGTCGTCAAAGTCAAGTGCTAAAAGTGCCAGATCTGCACCCTTTTTAATTGGCATCTGGCATGCACTGTTCGCATACAAAATGGACATACTACTTACCTATTATCATATTAGCTGATTGTCCGATAACATCTAGTATCGATTCAGTGATCGAGATCTGCCATGATACAAGAACTATGAATGTATGAATATTCATATTTTTAATTTTATAGTCATGGAAAATCTACTCACGTTAGCAGAGAAAAACAAAAAACTTTTGTTTTTTATTTTCAAAGAAACAATCTTTAATATGCTTCTTTTTCCTATTACAACTTTTGTGGTCAACACAACTATCGTACTTTTCAACCTGTTAAGACTTTGGAACGGGGCAAAACGGTGTTACCTAGGCCGGAGACCATTCTCGCTATCAAGTCGGTCAACTTCGACAGATTTTTCGGTCTATTTATAACTACATAATTTAAAGGTTTGCTCTAGTCGGTGGAGTATTAACTTTCTTCCATTTGCCTCTCTCGCGAGCCTTTTTACTTCGCTGTGACACAAATTTCAGCTTCTTCTCTATCTGTTTCATATAGCTATGCCTAAGAGACAAAAAACCAATTTTCAGTAGGTGTTATGCAAAATAACTGTAACAGGGCCGTATGCATGTAAACATGCAATTACGACTGCAATGACACGCTCAATTTGCCTACTATGCGTAAATGCGTTTTCTTGGAAGCAATTTGAACGCAACAACTAGGATTGGTCGAATGTGTCTAACTGGTTCTTTTTAATTAAGCTGCTCGACTGTCAAATTAACAGCCACAATGAAAAAAAATTTACTTACTTGTAAGTAGTTAGTGTATTTTATCTATACTTTTAATATGATTACAAACAAAAACTCCTGTTACAGACAACGAACAGTATGCCCGCGACATAGGTCGGCAACGGCTGCCGATAATCGTCAACGGTCGCCCAGCCGCGGGCTTACTGTCGCCGATAATCGGCGATCGTCGCCGACAGGTGTCGCGAGCATGGCGTCACTTGTCTGTAAGAGCGCTTATGTGTAAGTCTCAGGTTAACTAGTGTGAAATGGAGTAGGCAAATGCAAACCACTCCATTCATTTCCACACAACGACACCAACAAGACAGACAGACAAGTCGACACGTGCACGTAACAGCTGTTGTAATAAGTGATTTTGCAAATAACCAAAACTTTGCTATAATAGAAAATTCCTCGCATGCAAGTTGAACAATCATCTGATTCGAGTTTTTATGAAGAAATCTTATATATGGTCTAAGAAAATTTCTCAAACTATTTTAAGGTTGAATTCAGACTATGATACTGAACAACTTTCCCCAAGGAACATAATCGAATTATGTAAAAAATTTGACTTTCCATACAAACTTCTGATCAGCTGATCAGTCAACTTGAATAAAGGCCTAAAATTTATTTTCATATAATATGTTTCTTGGGGAAAGTTGTTCAGAATCATGGACAGATATATTTTTTTACATATAGGTAAACATCAAACAAGTACTTACTATATTTCATGCTTCAACACGAATAGAGAATATTACCCTTTTAATTTTTTTTGGTAAATTTTGCCCCCGTTCTACTCAACTAACCTAATAACGTAAGTGACTATATTCTATATTTATTAGGGTCACCAAACGTTCTAATACGTCAAAGATTAATTTATAATCACCTGCCAAAGACCCCATCCAAAACCAACACCGTGACGTGTATAAATAGCACAATCCATTCACTTTCGGCTTCTCCCTTTCTTCCCTTATCGACCAATCTCAACGGCTAGCTTCAAATTAGCCGAAACCAGCGGGTAATGCCTTAAGACAACCGTGTCCACTAATATAAAACGATAAAAAAACTTGCTTTGTACTTAGCTAAATAACTTTAATCTACAGGTAGGGTGGCCACATCTTTCCGCTTTTCGAGACAAAATAATTTGTGTTCTAATTTTGAGAAGACAAAGTTGATTTTTGTGTTACAGTGTGAGATGGAGATAGGTTGTTTTGTGATGTGTCGGATGGTATCTTGGAGTATCGGGTCGAGACGCAAGGTGGTTGCAAGGTGCGCGGCGACCGTTGGTACACCCGCTCGTATCCGTAATAATAGCCGAGGAGAACCCGTAACACCGGCGTGTAAACTGATTAGTGCGAACGATGACATGTTCAGATATTTGGAGCTAATGACGCACTTCCGCATTTTTTGGGAACCGTGACCACTGACCTTCTTACTGTGACGTAGCCAAATGTCAAATTTTACACATAAACTAAAGTTTATTAGGAAATATTCTACTATCGGGTCTCTGCATGTATTTCGAAATCAAAGAATCAAATATTCATTCAGGAGCTCATTAGGAGTACGCTTTGCTAGCGCAGGTTAAGCAATGCCAGCCGTGGTCTGGACCTGGATGTGTAGCCACAAGTGGCATAAAAATTCTCGAGCTCCTTCGAAAGGCACGCAAGGCCGTTGGTCCTTACTGTCATTGTATGGCAGCCGTCAAGCTATGTTGGCTGCCGTTCTCCAACTTGAAAGATATGACACTAGAGTTGGCCTTTTATACACACAAAAAACACAAACAAAACATTCACAGGTCCTTTACAGGTACTTCAAACATATTGTTTTTGACGACCTCCGTGGCGTAATGGTCACCATGCTAGTCCGCCACCCAGAGGTCCCGGGTTCGATTCCCGGTCAGGGCAAGTTGGAAAATGGCCTTTTTCAAATTGTCCTGGGTCTTGGATGTTTATCTATATACGTATTTGTTATAAAATATAGTATCGTTGAGTTAGTATCCCATAACACAATTCTCGAACTTACTTTGGGGCTAGCTCAATCAGTGTAATTTGTCCCTATATATTTATTTATTTATTTTATTTATTGTTTTTACCCAACTGCAGAAAGTCGACGGATAATGTTGTGTACTGATTGATGTGCATAAATTAAAGTTAGTATCTATTATGGAAATATAAAATGTACTGATACTGGTGTTAGCATGTCTATCAACACACATCATTTCGCGCGTTAATTGTTTTTTTTTCTAATTTGCATGTCTGGACTTTTTGTTACATTATTCATTGCTACCATGTTTAGTGATGGACAGTATGAGCCGATATATTGATAATTTCATACTTTGTGGCTGAAATTTCTCTTGTGATTAATGAAAATAATAAAAAAATGGTGTCTTACTTTATAAGTATGGAAGCTGTTATTATGTAGTTTACGGGATTAATATAGGTTGTTCCCGTTATAATAATAACAGTAATTGTGACCGCGAAACTCTAAAATCATGTGGGAGCTACCCATGTCGGCATGATTAATATACATACGCATGCCAAATTACAGATTTCTAGTGCTTAAAGTCTTTGAGTAGTACCGCGGAAAATATAAGGGCTCCTCGTTTACTACGAAACCCTAAAAAATTGCTAGATTTATATGATAAGGGATAGTGAGCTGAAACACGGAATTGAAAAGACTCTTAAGCGTAATAACTTAACTAATGATAGTATAAAATATACATGAATGCCTTTAAAGTTGCTGACATACACAAAAAGCTTATTGAAAATCGCTTGACTTGGTACGGCATATCACGCGCCAAAAAAAAAGACCGCATGACTCATAAAGAAATGGGACACACATAAGGGAAAGAGATGAACCACCTCCAATGATTTGAAGGCGTAGGCGAAGGGAAACCCAGAAATGAAGCAAAACCAGCAAGAATGGCGCAAAAGTATTAGGGGGCCGTTCCCTTATTATGGCAATGATAGGATACTTTTTATTGAATTAATTCCTTATTAAACATCGGAAACCCGTGTTTGCTCGGAATTTTATTTTGTACGGTTAAAAGAACTTTTTTTCCTAAAACTGGCCAAGCAAGTAATGAGCACTATAATCTAAATGCCGATTTCTTCCGATACGGTACTCTTGCGTGTATTGATATGACAGTATAATAGCCAGCGTTGGCTAATAAACTTCTTGCTTTATGCACTTCCATGTGATTTCTGATAACACCTAAGTAGTAAGGAATAGAGTTCAAAATGCTGCAATCGATTTGAGCGGCGAGACCATAGGGATGAAGTCACAATTCCCGATTCGCTACGTTCATAGCTAACTAGAGTATATTTTAGTCTCTTTTTATAAATGGTTAAAATTTTAGTGAAAAGAAGATGAAAAAATATTTAAGCTATATATCAATCGTTCATCTATTTGAGATTATCACATTTTTTGTGTATTCAAATAAACATTTCTTAGTTTTAGAATGGTGCATATCCAATCCGATTAGGGATATAGGTGAAGAGGTTATGTAACATAACAATTGTTGGGTTCAAAAATGAGACACATCACAAGTTAGTGTCACTATATTACTAATGGGAATTACACTGATTACAAAGATGAGTATGCGCATCGGAGCGCGTTACGAATTACTGCCCAGACTAATTGAAAGTTGTTGTTGCACCGTTCTTGGTTAGTCGCTGTCAGATCCTTTATTACTATCAATTTATACAGTAACTATAATAATTTCATTTTCTATCTTTATACCTACTATCGTGCTAAAAGTGCTCTTTTGAGCTATAGGATAGGCAAGTCTATCCCGTAAGCATTAAAAACGTGATTAGTTTGTACGTATCTGTGTGAACTGGGAACGTAGCGAGAAAGGAACGAGCCAAACCGATGACGCAATGAACATTTGAACGTAACAATTAACTAAGACGCAATGGACGGACAAGTGTAACTTCCAAGAAACCAGATCCAATATGCTAATCGGAAAACTCGAGTCCTAAGCCTGTGTAGCCAGAATGTATTATCGTAACTAAATGAATAATAAGCGCTGTTGTGTTACATCGAGTTAAATGTCATCGCGTTGAATATATTCTTTAGTAACACGATATTAATTCTGGGTACTGAAAGATTGATGCAAATTATTATTTCAGGTAAATATATTTTGAGGAAAAGATAAACCAAGGGGAGACGCTATTATTTCGTACGTAAAGATTGATGCAAATTAATTGTTGTTAGAGGATTATATTTTTAAGGAAAAGTTAAACCAAGAAGAGTAAAACTGTTACTGAATGACCGGGCAGCGAGAAAAAACAGGATTACCGGTAAGTCTGCCTACATCCGTTGTGAGGTGATAAATGTAGCTAAATCAATTAGATTTCATCCCCTATTGTCTCATCAGTTGATAGTTTTAGTGATCTTCATTTTAGTTTAATTCAGAAAGTTCACTTTTTATTCTTTTTTTTCTTATTTGGGCTGTTTTTTTTTTTGCTTAGCATTTCAACTAACTGGTCTTGATGTTTTTTTTTTTGTTTTAAAGATACTTAATCATATGTCTTACAAAAGATACTAAAACTAGTTTGGTGGATTACGTCCGTGATATTTCACATTATACCCTACTTTGGGGTCTTAATCTGTATAATTTATATCTTATATTTATTTTATTTATCGATAAACTTAAGGAAATATATAGGTAACTATCTAAAAGTAGCTGCTAAAATAAATGCAACTATTTATAACAATAGGAAAACATGATAACACGGTGGACGTTTAAAGAATGGCGTTTTATCTGATGGGACTAGGGTTCGACCCCAGCGGGGCGAGAATGAGCCTGCCGGCAACTCTTTAAGGAAAGACGAGTGAGGGAACTATATAGAGAGGATATAACTGTTAGAATAGTGCACAACATCTGATATTTATGCAGTCATCATCAATCGGTCTTTTTAGTCTCCACTGCAGGAGCACGATCTTCTCTATTATTATTAGTATTATATTTATGAAGGTAAATCAAGTAATATTTTTGGGCACGTTCATTGATTCTAGCTTTTTGTTGTTTTATAGATTTTATTTATGATATGTACTCATTACTTTTGGGATCTTATTTAAAAACGTTGTACAAGTATTATTTGGGTTTTCAAGTATATTGAGTTTAGCTTAGCTAGATGTCTTTGTAATAGTATCTACAAATTTTGAGTATACAAAACATTTTTTAAGGTTAGATAAGCAACTCTATATAAATAAAACTCTGTTTAAAAAAAATGCGAAGGGTCCCCCTTGACCTGATCCTGTACCTGATGCCCGGGCATCAGTTGGTATTGCTGCGAGCGAATTTCAGTATGTTTGCAAGGGGAGGTATTATCAACTCTATAAGAGTCCCTTAAAAAAACTGTCTTTTCCAAAAAATGCTAGTTAGAGTAAGTGCGAAGGGTCAGATCCCGTACCTGATGCCCGGACATCAGCAAGTCTTGCTGCATACGGATTTCAGTATGTTTGCAAGGGGAGGTATTATCAACTCTATAAGAGTCCCATAAAAAAACTATCTTTTCCAAAAAATGCGAGTTAGAGTAAGTGCAAAGGGTCAACACTTGACCTGATCCTGTATCTGATGCTCCGGCATCAACAGATTTTGCTGCGTCCGCATTTCACTCTGTTTATTGCATCGTAAAGGGTCCAAAAGGACTTGTGATATTCTTTAGTAAGGAAGGTCTCTAAAATGTCGTAAATTACGTAAATGTACGTCTTATACACTGGATTTAATTGTATTTAAATAGAAAATCATCAATAAATATGAACTAATCTTTTTTTTCGGTTAATGTAATGATGGAGGATAATTTTTCAAAACTTTAAATTGCCTTCACCCCCAACTACACAATCCATTTTGATAAATTTTTATGGGACCTCCTCACAAGTATACCTTTTCAAAAATAAAATAATTTTCTAAATCAGTCTAGGCATCTTCGAATAATCGGTGAATATACTAAAAAATAAATTAAAAAGAGATCGCGATAAATTAATAAAATAACCTTTTTTAACCTCCTTTTTGAAAGTCGGTTAAATGCCCCTTACATGTTTTCTTTTAAAACAAATCTATAATTGTACTTACTTACACAATAACTGTGTACCAAGTAATTTCCTCTGTAAAATACCAAGGAACAATATATTACAATTTCCCGAAAAAAATATCTTTTCGAAGAATAAATCTGCGATTGCCCTTTGCAGTTGTGTAATACGTAATTTCGTCTGTAAGAACCAAGGAGCATATAATAAAACAAAACTATACTTACATATTAACCTTTCAATAACCTCCAATCTTTAAAAAAAAATAGCCTACGAATTTATTTCACTAACTTTATTATAATTCATGTACGAGTAAATGGCAGACTTAAGAGTCCCCTTACCCTAGACTTCTCCATACAAACGTAGTCTACGTTTAACTTTGAAACTACATGTCAGATTCCGGTAAAAATTGGTAATTGTAAAGAAATTGCAATTATCTAGGGTATTAACTGGTTTCCGGCGGTAAAATTATGAACTGTAAAGAAAATATAACGATATAGAAGTTTCCCATACTGATGGTCAAAAATGATATAAAACCCTATATTTTATTTCAAGTTCATATTTTTACCGTCGGAAACCAGTTATTACCCTAGATAATTGCAATATCTTTCAAATTACATAATTTTGCCGAAATCGGACATGTCGTTTTAAAATAAAACGTAGACTACGTTTGTATGGAAAGTTGTATTTTGGTCTAGGGTAAGGGGACTCTTAAGGCCTGAGGCCTTTTTTACCAGTCAACCAACAGGTGATGCTGAGAAAGCAATCACTTGGGGATAAGTACAGCAAACAAATAAAAAAGAAAATATATTGTTATATCGAAATGTATAAATACATACATATCAAATATAATAAACCTATACACAAAAACTCCCTAATAAACCACATACACAAACAACGCATTCTAACTTACTATCTGAATCCTAGATCTCTTGCAGTTCGTTTTAATTTCCAGTTCCGTTATGGCTAATTGCAAATCTCATAATTACAGTGCGTCTTATAACTGCTAATGCTGTGGGCAGCCGTGGAAACGAGTGGGTTATTGGTGTCGTGATCAGAGGCCATGAAATGGAATTTCGACATTAACCTAGTATATTAAGGTCTGTGTAGAGAATCTCGGTAGCCTGGCAGCTTGGGAGTAAGCAATTCGCTTGCGCAAGTTTTACAGTCTAGGGCCTGGTCTGCACTTGGAGTATAACTACAACAAAGCTATCGATGTGGCCCGATACTGGAGTGACAAAATATTGTCGCGTAGGACGATAAGTGATCATGACAATGTCAACGTCACAAATTCAAACTAGGAGAATTCATCTAAAGGGAAATTTCATCACTCACGTCAGCACACGATTGGCCTAGCGGCTAGCCTAGATTGGCAAGTTGGACTGTGAATCCATAGACCCCAGGATCAAATCACAGTCGTGTATAGTGTTTTTAAAGTTTTGTAAAAAGTTTCTAGATAACTCTAGATTAAATTGGAATGAAAATACGGGCCAGAAATAAAAAAAAAATTATGACTTGAGTTTAGAACTTTGATGCAATATTGTTCGCATCCGGGGGGTATATAAGCAGAACAAGGCGCGGCCTACGCCAGTTTAGTTTGGAAGTAAAATCCGAAGAAGGAAGAAGGAAGAAGAAAAGGAAGAAAAGTAAAAGTGGAAGTAGTGAGTAAAAAGTGAAGTGTAATAGTGAGTGAAGTAAGTGTTCAGTGCGGTAAATACGCGCAAGTGACGTTTGCGCGCGTGACAGTACAGTGACGTTTACGCGTGTGACAGTGCAGTGACATTTCCGCGCGTGACAGTGCAGTGACGTTTCCACGCGCAAGACAGTGCAGTGACGTTTCCGTGCGTGTGACAGTACAGTGACGATGCCGCGTACGTACCTGTGACAACGGTGAGTACCCTAGAGTTGCAAATAAAGGCACTATTCCATAGGATTGGTGTTTCCTTTCCTATCCCCAACCCACTCTCGTGACAATATATTAGTACCACCGACATGAAAAGAAGAAGAAGACTACAAGTGACAAAAATACTACGAATATATTCTTGTGTTCGTCAGTATTTTGAAAAGCACAGGTACTTTTCTTCACACTTTTGTTAAAAGTGGCAGTTTTTCGCAAATGTGTTAACAGTAATTCATAAAATAGTTTGAAGGGCTTTATAAGAGTAAAATTATACAATGAGCGTTTTAGGCGAGTTGCTACATATACTACATACTTGCGATTAAGACCATTCGAGACTAACTAAAGTATTAAATCATCATCATCATCATCATATCAGCCACAGGAAGTCCACTGCTGGACATAGGCCTCCCCCAAGGATTTCCAAAACGACCGATCGGAAGCGGCCTGCATCCAGCGCCTTCCTGCAACATTACGTAGGTCGTCTGACCATCTAGCAGGTGGGTGTCCTACACTGCGCTTGCCCGTACGTGGCCGCCATTCGAGAACCTTTCTGCCCCATCGGCCATCGGATCTTCGCGCTATGTGCCCCGCCCACTGCCACTTTAATGAGCTAATCCGCTTGGCTATGTCAGTGACCTTCGTTCTTCTACGAATCTCCTCATTTCTGATTCGATCACGTAGAGAAACACCGAGCATAGGTCTCTCCATAGCCCGTTGAGCGACCTTGAGCTTTCTTATGAGACCCATAGTAAGTATTAAATAATATCTCCGTTTTCTTTCAAATAACTAATTTCAAATGAAGGCAGCAATGGACCCTAGAAAACTTAATTTTGCGAAATGGAAAGATCTTTCCGCCTTTATTTAAAAATAAAACTCAACTTTTTAAATTCCAAGACGGTGGTCAAAACAAGATTTGCTTTAAACAAGAAATTCTACACAGAAACTGCCTATACACAAATTGCAACAAATCTCTTCATTACGTCTGGGACTTATCGTCCCCTGGCCGATCCGGTCCGGTCCGGTCCGGTCCGGCGCCGGACTCGGTACATCCGATTGTATTTGCGTAAGCCGGCCGCTCTAATCCGTCGTATTATTGACGAGACACCACTAACAAAGACAGATAGTACGACTTAAGATATGAGAGATAGCGATTTTCAGACGTTTTGAAATTAAATTTTAGTATATTTTCAAATTAATTGTTTTCTTTAAATGTTAACACCATCGCCTTAAGTATACAACCTGTAATAATTAGTACTTGTAAGAAATAAAAAAAAATATTAAAAAATAACAGACTCCACTTGCTTTGGAAAATTATTTTTGTTACAAAAAATTACATGTGAATTTTTTGTCCTATTTTAATTTTAGATATTTGTTTAATCACGCAACAATATGTAAATAAACGGATAAATTTCTATAGAAAGTGAATTTAACAGTGATAGCTTGTGATCAAGTTAAAACATATAGGATGATTTTTCACAAATGGGTTCCTGTAGGATTGTCAAATACATTCTTACTATCTCTTAGGCCACACGTGTAACGCCGTATAGTGCATTTTTAAATAATGCCAGTATAACTTCAAAGATTTTTAAGTTTTAAGTAGGATTATTTTTTAACGCTACCATTTTTTTTTTGTAGGATATTGCGATATGACGGCATTACTATACTTATACTAAAGTATCTTTTTATGATGATAGGGTGAAGGTTGTTTCCCATTAGTCGTTTTTGATGTATGGACCTGCCATAACTGAAATTTTCAACTGTCTAGCTATCACGGTTCATGAGATACAGCCTGGTGATAGACAGACGGACAGCGGAGTCTTAGTAATAGGATCCCATTTTTAACCTTTGGGTGCAGAACGGAACACTAACAACGATGTGTCCTTCAAAACAGAAGGATTAGAAAAAATGCCAATAGGCAATTTTGTCAATAGTATTAAAAACACTAATTGTAAAGTGCATGACGATGAATGTGAATACTGTTTACAAATGGCGAATAAATAAAATAGGAAATGCCACACGAAAAATTAATATAATTTATGACAATCATACTCGCTAGCTCTTACCATTTACGCCATTCACACTAAGACTGCGCTGCGCGGTGGGCAGTGGGTAGCTAGCGGGGTCAGCTTAACCACGACAATTTATCCTTTACCTTTCTAAACAACGCTTATTATCCTTGCCCTGCCTGTCTTCTTATTGGCCAATTGGAATAGCCCTTTGATTGTATTAAAAAGGGAATTTTTAGGTCTAAATTTTTTTGTTTGCATGTGACCAACACTGGAGTAAGATTTAAGTTGCCTCATTAGGTATTTTCCTAGGTTTAAAAAAATATATTCGGTATTGTTAAGAAAATAAAACAACTACTGGAAGAGATCTCTTTTGAGGTAAGTAGTGCCTTTGTACAACTTTTAATCAATGTATTAAATTTTTTGTATACATTTTCCGTATATAATTGTATACGGAAATTTAACGCCACTAAATAATGTCACTTGTCATTGATTACGTCATTTTAAATGATTTTAGATTTATTATTGCAGACAAGCCATTTGACTTCTAGATTATATGCGTCATTAGCCTGTATTTCATACAAATCCCATAAAAAAAATGTTTGTTCGAGGTTTAGAAAAATGTATCTGATTTGACTTGTTGGAAACTAGCGAATTGTAATCATATAGTTTTTGAAGTGAAAACTTCTTTAGCGGCGTTGTGCACTTTTTTTGGAATGGGTAAAAAATTTTAAACTCGCGTCAGGACACGTGGCCTGATCGAAAATTCGTAAGACGGCGCAGGGCGCTTGCGCGAATGTTCGTGTGTGTTTATGTTACAGCGTGCTACGCGCATCCATGGATGGTGACAGCTGATGGCTCGACCGTCTGTGTAGTGGCCATACTGCTGTGTATTTGAAAATGATTTTGTTGAAAATGAATTTGGTCATGCTTGTTACATTTGTGACAGACTGTGGTTCAGAAAAGATTTGAAATATTTTATACTGATAATTAAAGCAATTCGTGCAAAATTATTCCCTAACCATTCCAAAATATCAAAAATGCACAACGTTAATATTCAAGTTTTCACTTCTGCCGGCACTCCCAGAGTGCAACCCGTCGTTTTTTTTTACCTAAAAGTCTGTGATATGGGTACATATAAACGGTTTACTCATGTACTATAGTCGGAAACGTCGATCAGATTTTGATATAATAGAATTATGGCGAGTTTGGCTTAAGGCCGCAAGACCCTAAGACCTCTTTAATGAGTTCATAGGTTAGAATATGGAAAAAAAATCAAAATTTGTGATGGGTTGCCAGCCGCATCGCCTTTTCACCCCTTTCTTAGATTGGATTTTACGGTACGGTTCTGACATTTATTTGATCATTAATATATTATATACTATAATATATATAGTAGTCGTCAATATCAGTAGCTACTCGTATCTTACAAATTACGCACAAAAGTCGTGGTCAATAACTCACTCCAACATCCGAACCAGTTAGCAACATTCCACAAACAAGTAAACAAACAATAAAGCGAGAACGGCTAACTTCAGACGCATAAATACACTGATCATAAAGTGACCTCAAAGTTTTGGGCCCACATAAATCATAGGCGAGGCAACCCTGGATGCCAAGAGTATGTGAGCATCCTAGACATAGACCAAATAAAGTTATAGATGGTGGAAGAATGCTGCGGCGATTTGACACATTGACCTAATCACAGACCTAATACAGCTCTCGTGACGTAAGCTTAGCCTTGCATTTGTAAGTGCATGCCGATAGTGTAGGTGAAACACCGGTCTGAGGTACGGTTCGTCCCGCATAATAAATCTTGAAACTGATTAACCACAACATAACTGCAGTTTATAATAATAAATTCATTTATTTCAGATGTCAGAGATCCATACATGATACACTTATTAGAAATTCACAAAATATACAATTAAATAGCAATAATAAAATGTCACAAATCATCAATATCTTATAAATACTTATAAAAATTTAAAAAGGATTTTAAATTTAGATTTTAATTTAGTTTTTAATTTAGTTTTTAATTTAGTTGTTAATTAAGAAGATTAAACTGTTATTTTAATTTTATTGAAGTAATAAAGATAAAATTCGAGTAAAAAAAAAAAAAAAACTTATAAATAATAAGTTAAGAACCACCTCGATCACATAAGCTTTCATACGAAAAAACCTGCATCATATGTAGGTCCATTAATTTAGGAGCCACAATGACAGACACATCAAACATATAACAAAAGGTAGATTGCTACCTTTTGCAAAAGCCTCTCCCTCTATTGAGAGGGAGAGGCTTTTGCTTCGAGGATTAAAAGTCAGATTTGGCAGATCAATCACCAAACCCTTAAACTTAGCACGAGTCGATTGGTCCTTATGTCAAAAATAAAAAATAACGTCACTTGTCCTGATCGTATTCATTTGCAGCGTAATTTTATAATTATTATTGCTGAAAAACTGATACTAAGAACACTATTTGACTTCAAGAAACCAAGACGTCATTATAGTCTACATTTGTTACTAATTTCAAATAAAATATTAGTTGTGACCTTTAGAAAAAACGTACCTATCTGATTTGAGATTGTTGTAAACTAGCGACTTTTGCAATGTCTACGTCTACGCACGTCTATGAGCCTGCCATATGTCATCTACGTCCAGATGCTATTTGTCTTGCAAAAATTCGGGGAGTCTCCGGAATGCTGGCCCCTCGGACTCGTGTCGGAATGTGTAGGGTTGTGTTCGAGTTTATTTGATGCCTGCGATGGTGACAGATGGGAAATACGTACACAAGGAATGCGGACAAGGAATTTTCAAGAAAATTTCCTTTTAAAATTTTAAAGGTTAAATATTTTTTACTTGTAAATTTTCAATAAGTCAATAATACTACCTCGCGACTTCATTCGCATGGACTTTAAGTCTCTGAAAAATGCTCATCAAGTTGAACAACTTTTACTAAGGCGCCATTTTTACTTTAGCCTCTTATAGTTTATAGCTGGACCATTAAAGTTCTGCATCAGGTGTTCTATTTTCCAAAATCATTTATACCCTATATGTTGCCCAGGCTTAACAGTTATATAACAAAAAACCTTTAATTTGTATCCGCGCAGTAATTCCGGAGATTAACGTGTACAAAGAGACAAACAGACACATAGACAAACAGTAATACTTTTTTTTAATTCTTAATTACTATGTCTCCATCGCCCCCAATCTTTTTTTTTGGAAATATATTTAATGTACAGACACACGTTTTTACTGTTTGATTATATGTATAAATTATATATAGGGCTTCAAATTTTTTTCAGATTGGGATTCTGCGAGGGCGCATACGGACGACACTCGCACGCCAAGCGTAAGCCTAGCCCATGTCTAGCGCGCTTTGGACTGGAATTCGGTAAAAGCAATTTGAGTTGTATTAATGTGTGATACTGGCAGAGTACAATAGGGCCACTACAAGTCCTCCCAAGTGTCATAGAAGGCGACTTAGGAAATGCAAGACAAACAAAGCTTATAAACATCAATGAGATCTCTCCAACCCGTTTGGCCAGCGTGGGGAGTGTAGGCCTAGTTCTCGGCTGCTCTGGTAGTACAGAGAGGGTCGTGCACGTGCTCCTGCAGTGGAGACAAAAAGACCTGATGATGATGATGTGCGATAGGACTCAAATTATATGCAAATACAACAAATTTCAAAGCGCGCTTGGCGTGGTCTGATTAATATAGGGTTGTGTTTGAGTTTATTTGAAGCCTGTAATGGTGGTAGTTGGTAATACCAAATATCCTGATATATGTAAGTCAGTGCCGAGCCTTGAGCCTTGGACAGCCGCCCACAGTTTCCGCGCCGTGGCAGCCGATCCGCCTCGGATATTGTCCGCCCGCCCAGCTACTCAGTTGAGGCTACGAAACCGGCGAGAAAGTAAAAAATTTTTCGCCGTTTCTTTTTCTTTTTTAGGGTGCCGGAACTAAAGCGTAGAAATTGGACCCTATTACTAAGACTCTGTTGTCTGTTTGTCTGTCTGTCTGTTTGTACGTCTGTCTGTCACCTAGCACTAGCTAGCACGGTTTATGACATATGGGTGCTAGCTAGAAATTTGAAATTTTCACAGATGATGAACTTCAGTTGCCGCTTATAACAAATACTAAAAATAGAATAAAATAAATTTTTGAGTGGGACCCCTATACCATAAACAGTGATTTTTATAGATAGAATAGAATAGAAATAGAATAGAACGAAACCCTTCGTGCGTGAGTCCGACTCGCACTTGGCCGATTTTTTTCAATATTAAAAACAATCAGAGCGCCATTTGAATTTTGCACTTAGCTACATATACATTTTAAATTGTAGAACAAAATTGGGCACTAAATTATGTTACAGCTTAGTTTCGTTTGGCTTTCAAAAGCCATTGACACAATCGGACAGCATTGTAATGTTTCCAAATTAATCATATCAGCCACAGGATATCCTCTGCAGGATATATGCCTTCCCCAAGGATTTTCAAAACAACCGATCGAAAGAAGCCAGCTTTCTCATGCAACTTTTCTCAGGTAATCCGACAATCAAGTGAGTGTCGCTGCGCTTGCCGGTATGTTTCCGCCAGAACGTTCATTCTAGAACCATTCTGCCATTGTATCTTCATGTTTGCCCCATCCACTGCCACTTCAATGAGTCATATTATTTTCCATACGTAAGCCCCAGGTAAAAAAAAGTCCCTATTAGTTACCGCTGTGTTAGTGGCCACACAGCGAGGTCCACCCGCGGTCAGTCCGCCAGCCTAACTCACCCTTATCTGATTTATCTGATTCGGCCTCGGAAACAATTACGCTCTGATAAAACTCACGCATATTTCTTTTAAATTGAGATATAATACGATAGCTTGCGACATATTGTAGGTATTTTAATATAAATTTATTTGTATAATCCTGGTCATTCTGAAGCTGCTTCAACCCGGTAGGCTCTTATTTTTTATTCCTTTTTTTACCTAATCGCCCACCATAATTCTTAAAGAGGCCTTTGGGCCTTACGGCCCTAGGCTCTGTCTGCTGAGAGCTGCAAGACGTAAAAAGCTCTGTCTGTCCCATTAGTTAGGAATAAATAAAAATGAATCCGTATTTCCCTTGGTCACGCCATCATGCGTGAACGGCTGGACCGATTTAAATGAAATTTGGTATAGATATCGTTTAAGACCCGGTAAAGGACATAGGATAGCTTTTATCTCGAAATTCCCACAGGGAGTGAAGCCCGTGGGCACAGCTATTTAGGAATAAAGTCGCGATAGTGTATATAACATCTGCCCCTAAAACAAAGCTCCCATTGCGTTGAACTTGGGTAAGTACTAACAGAAAAACTTTCCCAAATAGAAATAGACAATCCATCACTCGCCAGACGCCACACCCACAAGTAACCAACGGAAGGAAACATGTAAAACTCTATAAATATCGTTCGAAGACGGACCCGCGGGGCTCGCTTAGACGCAAAAAGCGCAATCAAGCCCGCCCGGGAGATTTGCCGGACCGGACCGAGACAATCCGACGACGATTGTCCAATGTCAGTGGAAGTTACGTTTTTTAGGGACGAAGATACCTACATACCTACCTAACGCCATATAAACATACGCTTCTCTTCCTTGACTTCACGCCCGAACTACACAATACCGATTTTGATAAAATTTCTATGGGGCATTGGAAGTATACCCTGTCAAACAAGATAAGAATTTTCTAAATCGGTCCAAGCATCTCCGAATAATCGGCGAACATCAGAAAATAGATCACGACGCGTCGTAGGTAGTAGGTAGCCCTGAGTCCGAATTTTGGCTTTTTCTTTTTAAAGAATATGTAGACAGTGCAAAATGAAGAAGAAAAAGTTGCCTACATTACAAGCCGTTGCTGACATAGAAATAAGTAGACAAAGTTGAGAAAACGGAAGTACAAAAATATATTAAATTTGGAATACTTTTCTTATTCAATTCCAATCTATCGTAGGTTGAGTGGAAGAGATTCCTACATGGGATAAGTACGCCTTTGTATATTTGCTCTGTCGAATTTTTTGTACTTAATTCTGTTTTTTGGTACAATAAAGATTGGTACAAACAAAACTTTTCAAACAATTTACACGTCTTTTTTCCAAACATTTATCCACCGTTTGAACAAATGACCTTATATCTATCTTGGCTCACCGCGGTCGGCGAGTAGGGTCGGCAAAAAAACAAATGAATCAATTAGGCCGCCGCAAAACCTCACATTGTCCGCTAACGCAGCTCTAATTTCACTCATTTGCTGTTTGTTACCCTAAGTGCCCCTAGGGCTGCTATCTTTGTCTTGTGTTCAGGCTATTTTGTAATTTTTTAAAACTATTTATAAACTACGCTTTATTCATCAGTGACCTTATGTGAGTGAAATAATGTACTTACAATGATGTAATTTCACACTTCTGTGTTTTGCATAGTTTGGCAACGAAATTCTATTTTAATTAAAAATCTTAAAAATTTAACTCTGAGTCTAAATTTGGTTACACTCTACTCGTAATCATGCAAAAAAAGCCGAACCGATTAAAATATAATTTTACATTTATGCTCGTTATACCTACCCATTCAATCATTAACCGAAAACGTGTTTCATTTTTCGGGTAAACATGTGAGGTTCTGAAATTGACAATATTTATCCCTTTTCACAGACAACGTTTCTGTCGACCAATCAAACAATGTGAAAACCCAAAACTCTACAAAATATATTAACTATTCAAAAAATTCAAAATTAAAACGATTTATTTAGTAATTAGACTTTTTCAGGCACCTTTACACGTCAATAAGGATAATTTACATTAAGTGTAGTGTTTAATAAAGTTTAATTTATTTTAAAAGAAAATCTACCGATACCAACGTTTCATCGAAGACTGCTATTATTTATTATCAAAACTAACTGAATAACTCTCTAAATTTTTAAAATAAGTTTCCATAAAATTCTTATTTTCTAACGCTATTACCGCATTATGTAGACTTAAGTTTATCCAAACCATTGTACACTTTTCATTTACTGTCGTATTTACTACGCACAACCCTTAAGGTAGGCTTGCTAGTGTATACTCTACAGTATATACTCCAAGGGACAACCCTACTCCGGTTGCGGTCTACAGGATGTCCGGAAAAATGTCTGCGGTCTGAGGCGGTCCGTGTGTTCGTCCAAGACCATGGTCACACCCTTTTGACGCGAATGGTTGCGGTTTTCAACACGGTAGCAAATGGATGATTAACCTTAATATTTAAGTTTATAGGGTAACATCGTTGTCAAAGTAGAATCGTTCGTGAATATTATTTTTATATGGGAATGTATAAAGTCTAACATAATATACTGAAACTATTTTAAAGTTCCCAAGGAACATATTTCGAAATATGAAAAATAATTTTTGGCCTTCGATACAAGTTGACTGCTCAGCTGATTCAAGTTTGTTTAAAAAGCCAAAAAATATTTTTCATATTTCGATACACTTATGTCCCTTGGTTTCGATATACTGATAAACCTTTTATAAAAAAAGTTGCCGCAACAATGTAAGTTTCTCTAACTTCCTAGTATTATACTCTTATCAATAAAAATAATTCAAAAATACAAAAAGCCAGCCACAAAAATAGCGTTTTCTTACTAAAAAATGTGGGAGGCATAAAATATGAAAATAAATGGTATTCAAGAGCCGCAACACAGCATTACCAGTGTTTACCGCCTCTGTTTGCTCACGGTATGCGCAATCAGCGGCCATAGCCCGGTGTTGCTTATTTACAACGTGGCCCAAAATTTTGCTGTACAACTGTACAGCAGAATTTTGCAAGTATAGACGAAGTGGCAACAAACTTGTTGCCACTTCTTCTATACTTGCAACTAAGAAGCGGCAATAAACTTAGCTTTATGTGAATGATTGACGTCAACTATCATCAAAATTAACAGAAAAATGTACAAAAGTCAAATGATACAAATATTTAAATCTAAATAAATGATTTGTTGACTTTGACTGTGGCCCAAATTTTTGCTTCTATATTTTTAACCTTTATGAAAAACCACTGATAAAATTACTGTTATAGAAACTTAGATAAGCATCCGACTAAGATACATTAGGTAGTTAACATTATAAAATATCGAAGCTTTTCCCGGCCATGTTATAAATAAAATTCAACTACGATTGCTGTAATATATCATGACGTGGAGAGGCTTTTTCACGCAAAAGTGTTCCTTTTAGTATATTAACTCTAGAGTTTTAATAAATTTAGCTAACTTATAATCTCCTCTTATTATCTGTTTGTGGAAACTACTTTATATATGACCTAACTAAATTTTCAGACCAAGAAATAAATAGCATTCAACGTGCCTCACCATAGTATACCGAGTGGCTACTGGATTCGTCGTTATCATGAGTCGAGTTCATCTTATTTATCCCTTCGTCTCAGGTGAGCAGATATTTTACCAAAAGTTAAGCCTATTTTTCAGGCCACGTCCAAAATAAATCTCAACGTGGCCCACAGTAGCCCCGTAACAGTGGAGTGCCTACCGTCAAAATTCGTCCTGTTTATCCATTCAGCACAAGAACCTGATTTGTATAGCGTTGTCGCGGAGGATGTATATTTGCTTTCATAGGTGGAAGAAAAAGGTTTATAGGTTTTATTGGAGTTATAGTAAATTAATTCAATAAAAATTTTGCTTTTTTGTTCAATGGGTCAATGGCCAGCCTAATAACTTTTTGTGTTGATTGACCCCACAAATATTATTATCTTATATAACATGAGTACATTTTGCATCCAATGTGATTTTTTTAAACGCCAACCAAATTTTTGGAGCAAATTCAGTCCATTGGATGATACTGAACTACTTTTCATAACGTTTTCAACTCATCTCCTTTCATCGAAAATAAAATCTCCAACAGAAGCTCGCATACCGTGGGAATAAAAAAAAAAAACAAAACTAATAGCTCCACGCTAACCATACACATTGAAATTGAAGCTCATTACAGGCTGACCAGCGATTAGTAGGACCAATTCATCAGCCTATCAACACGTCATGTGGTCAAGGCTCGCACCCTATTCTCCCTTGTGTTGGCCCTATTAATTCGACCAGAAAAAAAAATTATAAATAATTCAAACTATTTTTGAAGTTATACTTCTTTTCTTGCGATCGGGAAATATGATGAGAGTGAATTTTTACGATGCGTGCGCACACTGACAGAAAAAAGCAACAGTATGAAATTAAGTTAGCCCACGATCTGGCTGTACTGTATCTATGTTCACGCCAAAGAAGTTTAACTCCTAACGCGTGTACATAAGTACACACCCTTTTTTTTTATTTGGGGGAGGTCTAAATCCGCCTGTTGACGTTATGCGGCAAAAATAATTATGATGATGATTCTAGCAGACTGGGCATGCCAGAAGTAAATTTTCTTTCAGTTGTCCAGAGTTCGATTTGTAATGATGTGCTAGTAACCGTAATTGACTCGTAAATGTTAATTGAATCAAAGTGTTTCCATCTTTTAGAGGCTTAAGATTGACATGTTTCACCTCACCCAATCCCCTTTTGATTTAGCCAGTTTTACTCTTGAATTGGTTTTTTTTTGTTATGGAGCGCAGTAAAGTTTTTTTTTTGCTACCTACCTAAATATTTAGTTGACACGTTTATATGCTACAATTCTTGAATCAAACCCTAACATTCAGTTCAGTGTACAATGAAACATTTGGTAAGGACTATGTTTTACATTGCTATAAAATTTTAATTTATGTATTAGAGCTTTCACTATACCATATTTATTTGTAAAAAAATTGAGTTCTAATATTTTTTTATTAGATAATTTTAACCTTTTATTCACACAGGTCCATTTTTTTTCAGGATATAAGGCTGTAAGGAGCATAAGAAACAAGGGAAAGGGTACGTAATGTTTAAACCAATGATGTTTGAAGTGGTAGATCTAATCAAAGATACTGCATACTCATTTAGTATTTTATTTTCTCCGACATCTTGTATTTGTAATATTACAGCTACTGTTTAGGCTATTTTAACAAGTTGTTTGTATTTTCATTATACATAAAGTGAATAATTGAAGGTCTAACAAAATATTATGAATAAGAATGACGACAAAATATATGATGATACTGAACAACTTCCCCGAAGAAACATATGTCTAAAAATGAAAAAAAAATGTTGGCTTCCTGAACAGTTGACTGATAAGCTGATCCGAGTTTGTATGCAAAGGAAAAATATTTTTCATATTTTGACATATCCTAGTTGATATAATATCATATCCATATGTTCCTAGGAGAAAGTTGTTCAGTATCACGGACTGAATTCACCCTTAAAATAGTTTCAGTATATTTTGTTAGACCTTATATAATCCTCATTAACTTTTTTAACCCACCAAAAAAAGGGTGTAATAAGTTTGACGGGTCTGTGTATCTATCTGACAAATGGGTAAATCTTGATGCGATTTTTAGGGTTCCGTAGCCAAATGGCAAAAACGGGACCCTTATAGATTCGTCATGTCTGTCTGTCTCTCCGTCCGTATGTCACAGCCACTTTTTTCCGAAACTATAAGACCTATACTGTTGAAACTTGGTAAGAAGATGTATTTTGTGAACCGCATTAAGGTTTTGACAAAAACAAAAGAAAAACCAAAAAATTTGGGGGTTTCCAAAACTCAAAAATTTCTTTTTCATCAAACCCATACTTGTGGGGTATCTATGGATAGGTCTTCAGAAATTATATTGAGGTTTCTAATATCATTTTATTCTAGACCGAATATTTTGCGCGAGAGACACTTCCAAAGTGGAAAAAAGTGTGTCCCCCCCCCGTAACTTCTAAAATAAGAGAATGATAAAACTAAAAAAAATATATGATGTTCATTACCATAAAAACTACCAGCGAAAATTGGTTTGAACAAGATCTAGTAAGTAGTTTTTTTTTAATATGTCATAAACTGCAATTTACCTTTCATTCAATCAACTCAAATATAAAAATTAAAAAAAAAAATACTACAAGACTTATATATTATGTTATTTGCTACTACGGAACCCTTCATGGGCGAGTCCGACTCGCACTTGGCCGCTTATTTGTTTTTTAGCCGACTTGATGAAGATGGTTTTTAGCTACTTATGTTCGATGGAGGTGGAAATCGATTCAGTGGTTTACAGGTAATAAAGATTTAAATATACTTGTTTTGTCGTACGATTGCTCGGTAAATTTTAAAATTGTTCTGTTTCTCTTGTTAGCAGTCATATTAAATTTTATCACATACCGATAAAATTAAATGCAGTAATATAATAGCAAATCAATTTCCAGAATAGTTCAGTCCTTCCCAAAAGCTTTACTAGGTCATACTTATATTTTTTTGACTTAGCAGGGACTAAGAAAAAATCAAAAAATAAAGAATAAAAGAAGTGGCTACAATAAAAAAAATACAGCTCAACTTCTGACGAAGCTTTAAGCGTTTGATACTCGCAGTGAAAGACAAGATCTAATCATAGATAGAATAATAATTATTTTTGTTCGTCATCTATAATGGTTGCTACCGTTCGTTCCACTATATTTAGAGTATCAATTTGTTTTCTGTATGACGGGTGTGAGAAACTGTTTACTGTATGTTTAGAACTAATTATTTTGATTAATTTTGCAGAATAGCTCTCTCACGCCTTTATTTTATAACAACAACATAATAGCAACTAGCTGAAACCGCGGGCTTCGCTCCCTGTGCGAATTTCGGGATAAAAACTATACTTTGTCCTTCCCTGTATCAAACTATATCAATATCAAATATCATCTAAAAAGGTTTAGTGGTTGAAGCGTGAAGTGGTAAACAAACAAATATACAAACTCACTTTCTCATTTATAATATGGAAATAATCCAGTTTGGTAAGTATTTTTAGAGTTCCGTATATAGTAAGTTAACCCGTTAGATCAAATCAGACGCTTTTTTCTAAACGTCGAAACAAAAAAAAATGGGAATTGTATAAAATAACCAACTGTGACCTCATACTTTTTTGGACCCAAATATTAGTTTTTTTGCATTAACACATTGCAGGACACTTACAGCTGTGGACGTAATTCAATTGTTATTTCTATTGTGTCTGGCCGAGTGTCCTGCAATGTGTTAATAAATATAAAATCTTGTTGAAAATAGTATTTCAGCAAGATATTAGATTCAAACATCCATGTAGTTCAGTTCAAGTCCATGTAGTTATTGCATGAAATAAAGTCGAAGTCAAATATATTTATTCAATGTAGGATAAATTTATCCCTTATCGAAATTATTTTTAAGGTTCGGTTAAAAGGGTTTAAAGAGGACCCTATTACTAAGACTTCGCTGTTCGTCTGTCTGTCTGTCACCAGGCTGTATCTCATGAACCGTGTTGTCGCGCTAACACTGTTGCCGCTTTAACAACAAATATTAAAAACAGCATAAAATAAATATTTAATTTTAAATGGGTCTCCCATACAACAAACTTGATTTTTCATTCCGTACTCAAATTCGACTCGCACTTGGCCGGTTTTTAAGCTATTGCATAGCTTCTATCGCGGGCCTTGAGCGCGTGGACCGAATCCAGAAATTCCGTAACGAAAAAACCTCACGCTCTCCACTCCGCCTACCATGTAGGTTGCCGCTTCGTCTCCGTCGTCCGTTTGCGACGTTGCCGTCCTTCCTTGTTTGCAATAGCTTTACCGTGGCAGTCCCCGAGTGCCACAAGTCTTTTTTTATATTATTACAGTACAAACGCTACAAACTACTAGCGTACCGAAGCGAGGCTGGGAAGGGATCATAATATTTAGGAATTTTTGTGCTTAATACTTTAGTCGCCTATTACGACATTCAAATGTAGTAATTAGTGATAGTGACGTCAGATGTAGTGGTAGCAGTGGGTCGCATGTCTCGAGATGCAGAAGGCTTGTAATGTTCGATGTCACACGTGACACTACCTGATGTGCATTGAGGTGATAATATGTGGAGGAGGCAATTTAAAAATAACGAGCGAGTTGGAATCGGACTCTCGCACGAAGGAACCTTTTACGATCTGGGTAGGAATAGAAGAAGCTGGTACATTCCATTTTTTACTGCCACCAAAAAGAGGGGTGTTATAAATAAATAAATAAATAAATTCTATATTGCTCTAAAGACAGTAATAATAATGCAGATATCTCTGGTCCCACACTAGGTTATAGTAGGTTGATAAGTTTGAAGGTAACGACTGTCTGTCTGTCTGTCTGTGTATTTCTCTGTGCATCGTAGCGCTCAAACGGATGGATCGATTACTCGATGAAAATCGATTCAGCCGTTTTAAGCTCATTAGATGATAACGCTCGAAAGTCAGGGCTTCTCAGAGCAAAAACATAGATGGCGCTACGGACATCAATTCGTAGCGGTAGTTCCGCTACTCGTCATTAGATATCGTTCTTGACAGTCGAGACTTATAAACTGACTTCCAAAAAGGAGGAGGTTATCAATCTTTTCTTTGTTTATGTACTTTCACCGATTATTTGAATGAGCCTGGACCCATTTGGAAAATTCTTTTCTGGTTTTTTAATGGGACTACTTGACTAGTATACCCATACTTGTCAAGTGTCCCATAGAAATTTTATCAAAATCAGTGTAGTCCAGCTCTTAAATATATAAGAAGAAGTCGGAGGGTGAAATCGGTGTTTAGGTTTGAAAAATTATTTTAATTTGCCGATCAATCGACTGAGTTAAAGCAATTTTTTTATATTCCATATAAGATAATATCTTATTGAAGGTATTTTTTTAAAATATTTTAGTAAAAGAGCCAAAAACTACAAGCGTTTAGGAACGAACACTGCTGGAAAGATTACGCCGAAAGAAACCCACTTCAGTATTAGTTTATTCTACCACCTCCCACTTCCCTTCTACTTGTTTAATGGTAGAACTACTAACGATGCCTTATCTACAATATCACACTCGTACATCCCACCGTCACCTACGCAGACGCGACACGCGACGTGTGACAGCCTTTTTCACAACGGTAGTAAAGGTTATTAGAAAGCGTAAGACAATGGTCACAATAGCTATTGTTTAGTGTGACTCACGCGGCGGAGGACGAGGTTCGGGTTTGGACGGCGTGACAAGGACAGGATGTTTCTGAAAAGTTACATCCATCTCATCACCATCATTAGGTCTTTTTAGTCTCCACTGCAGGAGCACGACCCCCTCTGTACTACCAAAGCCATACTTGGTCAAAGCAGCTCGAGGATTTGGCCTTCACCCTGGACGCTGGCCAGGCGGGTTGGAGAGGTCTCATTGATGGTTATATACTTTGTTTAACTTGTATTTCCTAAGTCGCTTTCTACGACATCCACGGGAAAACTTGGAGTGGTTCTATTCTACTGTGCCGGAAACCTCACACAGATTGAGCTAGCCCCAAAATAGGTTTGAGACTGTGTTACGAGATACAAATTCAACGATACTATATTTCATAACAAACGCATATATAAACCTAACATCCAAGCTATCAACGTACCAAATTAATTTCCAATCCGTTTTAGCGTAAAAGTAACAAACATTTATAAATCGGATTTTACACAAATATTAGAAAAAAATGTTGGGCTATTTTTATAACCGTCGATATAATACCTATGTGAAAGATAATTTATACAGCGCATACAAATGTTACGGTTTACTTGAACACAAAAATCTTTTATTTTGGAAACGCTAAATTGTTTTAGATGTAACTGTCCGCCAGTTTTTCAGACTAGCTAAAAACAGGACATGTTTTATTCAAACAAAAGTTCATATTTGTGGATAAAATGACGGCCTCTTGACTATGAGGCCACGACATCTGAACGAGCGCGACTAATATAATTAAAAATATATTTTTTAATATTTCAATGTGTCGTATGATTGATTCATCATCATTATTTTTGTGCCATCAAATGTGTTTGTTCTAAAGTCAAAAGTCAAAGTCAATATTTTTCCTTTTGAAGGAACGAAGTCTACTGGCGCAGTTATTTTTATACTCAAAAATAGGCTGCAATTAGTGTGCTACTTATGGAATTTTTATTTTTTTGACCTACTTTGAAGGCGTAGGACAAATGATATATTTAATCTGGTCTGGCTATTCACTCAAAATATTTTTATTTAATTTCTTTGCCCATAGTGTTTAACTTTTGGAAAAGGCCTCCCCTCTAGACTTTCATTTGTCTGGAAAATTAATCAAAATCATACTTACCTAAAATTCAATAGCTTATTTGAGATTTAATAACTTAAAAATAGCAACTACACTCGTGAACGTATTATACCAACATTATGTTTGAGTTGCTAATGAAAACATTCATTATGTTCATCGCACTGCATGCTTGCGGGCGTCACGATCTAGGATATATCATCGACAAATTTGAAATATATGAATTACTAGTATATTACAATATATTTAGTTGAGGAAACATACAATAATTAGAACTCTGTGTGGTACTGTATTACATGAAATACAATATGGTATGATAGTACTTCTTTTAAACATATTGATACTAGCTGCGCCTCGCGGTGTTACCCGTGTCAGCTTCCTGCGTACCAAATTTTATATCCAGCCGCTTGCGCCTGGAAAAACAAACACACGTACACACTCGCAAACTTTCGTCTTTATAATATTTGTGTGTTTAACTTTTTCCGTGATAAGTGACGAGAAGGTGGAAAAAGGAATAAAATAGTGATGGGTTGCTAGCCGCATCGCCAATATATGATTCCCATTTTCGCTCAGTCTCTAGATCGGCTTCGATGATCTGCGCGGGAAGAGAAGTTTGTAATAAAATATTGAGTATAAAAGCAGCTGGTACATTCTAAGTTTTTTATTTTTTGTCCTAACGTGTCTGAGTTAAATCCTTCGTGATCACAGACTCTTATAAATTCTGATAAATTTATACATCACTCTTTGCGAGTACCATTTATAGAAAACATGAATTTTCATAAACATCAATACTGATAAACCGAAATCCATTATCCACCTGTCAATATTTAGTAAGCGGCAGTTACTGCGCGAAACGCGTCAAAACCGAAAATGTCCGGAACAAAAACACATACTCTAAAACACTGTCGGCATTAACAATTCTGATGAACCTCTGGACCGCTAGATGGCTCTCATTTGGACGTTTTGCGATATTTCTAGCTAATACATAAAACATTACGTTGAAAGCTTTTAGAGTTAGACGTAATTCAAACGTCTGTTATGTGCTGCTAAATTTGAACGTACTAAAATAACGGCATATTGATAAGGTAACAAATTTTTAAGGTATCTAAATTGAATAATAAAAGTTAAAACAAATACAAAAATTGGTTGAAAAGACAGCCTCATGCTTCATAGCAGCATATTGAGACGCGGTTAACGGTTCCGCGATAACAAGAGGAGGATGAGAAAGATTACAGGTCGAACTTACAGAACGGTGACAGTGGCATTTATTGAGAAGAGCCTATTTCCATCAAAAGGACGACGTTAATATTATTTTATGAAATAAAAATACTGCTCAAAAACCAATTTTCAAAATATATTTTTGGTAAACAACTTCCTTTATTTTGAGAGATTATGTGATTTGAGACTAATAAATTCTTTATATTTCGATTTTTCTGATGTTTTAGTTATGTTGGCTTTTGTTTACACTTCACTCAATAAAAGACGTTTTAAATACATCGTTTTTTAAAATCCCCTATGAGCAATTATAAAATAAGGACTAATAATTATGAGAATTTATATTAAACCATGTCACTTTAATATATTGCTATATAACAATATATTAAAGTGACATGGTTTAATAATATAATTTAATAACTTTTTACAAATACGTCGCATGCAATAACTCACTCACAGTCATTAATTAAAATTCCCATGTCACCATCAAGTCACAGAACCAACTTAATTGCATCTTTTAAAAGTACAGTCGTGCTAATAGGCCTCTATATCTTTATTAAGCAGCGAAGGGTTAACCGGGAATTGTGCGCAATAAACGAAATGGAATAGTTAACCCTGCAGCGGTCTTCACACTCACTTTAATTTAGTTAACTGTTTCGATGCGCCCCGAGCGGTGCAGGGAAAGGGTTAAATGGTGATGCTCGTCATTCATGTCGATAGAATTGCACTCAAGACAAAAGTTTTAGTGTTGAAACAAAATTTTTGTATAAGAAATTAGGGTTCTCTACTATGATATAACTGTTAGAATATTTTATAGGATGCTGATCAAGTATCTTTCAAACATAATTAAAGGCTTATTAGTTACACTTGTGCTATCAACTGTCATTGTCACAATTTTTATAGGGTAAAAATACGGTACTTGGTGGCTTTTAATTCTTTGTACAAACCAGCTCAACATTTAAAGTTCAACTAGAAATTGGCAAATCAAATATGAAATGTTTAATGATTATTATAGATACTAATTTTATCGACGCTGTTCTATCTGTACCCGTAATCACTGCAGGTTATTTATCTAGAGACGCCATTAAAAAACTTAAAGAAAATTTAAAATTATTTGTCGGTATCGTCATCGATGCCATCCCATCCCTACCTGTAGCCACAGCAGCAAATTTACTTAGAAACGCCATAAAAAACCTAAAGCAAATTTAAAATTATTTATTGATAATTTCGTCAATGTCATTCCATTCTTATATGTAATCATCGCAGCTAATTTAATTTATCTAGGCACGCAAAAAAAACATCTAAAGTTTTATGATTACTTATCGATATTGTCATCGACGCCATCCCATCCCTATCTAGTCATCGCAGCTAATTTATCTAGAGCGCTGCACCCTATATTTAAAAGCTTATAATCGCGCGATGAAGTGTCGCTGGTGATTAATTCGAGTCTCCGCGATTCGCGGCTCAAACGGCTCCAGAGGCTCACTTTACAAAAAGCCTGTTTACAAAATTAGATATTTCGTAAATTTTCACGTAATTCTGAAAACGGAGACAAATTTTAGGCTGTTTCTAAAAAGGACTTTGTCAATTCGTGGCGATCTTTTATTTTATTTTTTATGCATGTTAACCAATTATTAGAAGACGCTTAAACCGATTTAAAAAAATCTTTTTTTTAGTTAAAAAGGATAAGGGATTAGCTGCAATTTAGTCAAAAAACATTTGAGACTACTAGCAACTTAGATAAGTTGCTTTTTAAACATGTTCCGAATGGCGTTTAAGACGAGTTTTTACATAAACTATTTGCATTTAAGACCACTCGAGACTAACTCATACTTGTCAGGTGTAACCATTGAAATTTTTAAATTTTTGAAATGCGTAATAAAGTGTCATTGGTCATTAATTAAAATAAAAAATTTAAACAAGTACGCAGAGTTTCGAGCTTGTTTACCAAATTAGATATTTCGTAAACTATGCGTTAAGCTAAAATCAGTCAGTCTTAGAATAGCAATTTAGGATTGGGATTTTGCGTCTCGTAAATTTTTATTTATAGAAGTACGCGCAAGCTAACTCTATTAATTCTAGGAGAGGGAAAATGTTAGGACACCTAATTAAACATGATGAATTTTTAAAAGTAAGGTTGGAGTGAAAATAGAAGGAAGAAGAGGCAAAGAAAGACCTAGAGATAGTTTTATAAAACAACTAAAGGATCAAATTAATGTTTCAACCTACAAGGATGTTAAGGGGTTGACTTTGGACAGAGAGAGATGGAAGGCATTGATTGCTTCCCAGACAAGAGCTTAGCTCTTTAATAATAAAAGAGAGCACAAGCTACCTAAGGATACAAAATGATATTAACACTATGATTGTTAGGTAACTGTTTTATTGTGATATTATATTTTAGAGATCGGTCCACACGACCCGCCCGTGCGTCCCACAGTTGATGAGATTTATGGACGCCTGCGCCTGCGCACAGATAATTAGGAGGTTGTCTAATTGTACATATTACCGCAACTTAGTTGAAAGTACTCGCGGGATCTAGATAGAGATGATACACTATACCAAAGATAATATAATTACTAACGTAATAGATACCCAAAGGCATAAAAAATTTTGTAGGAGTAGTAAGTAAGCAAAAATAGTAGGCGAAATTAGTACCAGCTGCTCTCATAGAGACGGCAGCATAGACGACTGCCAAAACAGTGACAAAGAAAGTTTTGAATATGCTTTAAAAATATTTATTGCATTACATATCAGTTATATTTCATTAATTAGAGTACTTATAGTACTACTTGTTATAAATAATAGTAATAAAAGATGTCAATGTTTTACTCATTAACTGACAAGGGAAGACAAATAATTATGTTTATAAGGCGATAGGTAGGCAAAACACTATCATGTCTTTATAATTAATAGAGCAGACAGAGCCCAAGATCACAAGGCCTACTTTTACCTTAATGGTGGGTGAGAAGGTGGAGCAAAATTCTAAATAGTGATGGGTTGCTAGCCGCATTTTCTGTGGTGAGACATTTTTAAGCATAAAAATAACTTCAGTAACATATACAAAGCAAGAAATATTACAAATTTAAATCATGTTCTATTAATTGATCAGCTCTATATAAATCTCCAACTATAGAGTTAATTTTGCGCAGAGGCGTAATAGCGCTAAAATAGTTATTAACATCAATTTGGACGAGCACGGCGAACCGCTGCGACGATGTCGAGATAATAATCAATCTAGCTACGTAATACTCACAAAGTAATGTGTATTACGAAGTGGTAATAGATATTTTATTGCTTTGTGCCGCCTCTTCTCAACCTGATGGATAGATCTTTGCAAAAGGTTTTACTCAATTTTCGTCTTCTTTGGAATAGATATTATTTAAACTACGCAATAAAGTTTATATAAAATACCTAAAGGAATACAGGGTTACTTTTTTAATACCAGCAACATTTTTGGAGCAAGTTCAGTCTATAGCACTGAACTATATTCCGTAAAATAACATCGAAAAACGAAAAAACATTCGCCTTCATCAAATTCTAAATGGATTTGTAGAGGAGGACGATTTTTTTTTATCGATTTTCTATAATATTTTTTTACAGAAAATAGTTTAGTATCATAGACTCAATTTGTCCCAAAACTGTAACCCTGTATAATGATGAGCTCATTTTAGCTTGTTACAACGCAACTTTGTCCAATAAAGGGCCATTCCAGAGCAATCACTAGAAATACTCGCCCCTTCCCTACATCCTTTAAGAGAAGAAGAAACAATGACAAACCTGCATGCATATTCTTCACGTTAAGTTCTAAAGAGTACCCTTAGCCAGGCAGGGTACACATAGCGAACCACCTCAGAAATATTTTTTTTCTGACGAGCAGATGCTAGCTAGAAACCGCAAAATGTCATCCGTCTATTGTCTATGATACAGTTGATTTCTGAACGAAAAAAAAAACGCCTCTAGAAGAAAAAACTTGACATTTCGCTTGTCAAAGTGAAAATAATGGTCAACCGGCAAAATTTGGAGCAAAGTGGAAGTGTTTTTTTTGGATTATGGCGGGAAAAATCCCGGTAAGTGATACTATTTGTGTTTTTATGATAGCAGATAGATTGAGTAATATGTTATATGTTTCGGTTTTACATGATATTTGTTTTTCTTTGAAATATTTACGCCGAAAGTTTGTGTTCAAGATGTGACTTCTGCCTGTCTGGAAAAACTTTTTGTGGTTATCATGTAACCACTGCCCTACAAGCGTTTATCCATAAATGTAAAGGCAAAACCATATTTACACATCAAATATTTTGTATGGTAGATAGATAGGTTCTTGGATCGAAGAATAACCGATACCCAGCCTAGGTCCTTCTCCATGGTCCAATATAACTCTATGTTAAATTTCATGAAAATTGGTTCAGCCGTTTTAGCGTGAAAATGGATCATACATACATACATACAAAATTACATACATACACACTTTGGCATTTATAATATTAGTAAGGATACGGCAATGCCGTTTATATCCAAAATTTTGACACCTCGGGGTTACATTGATGTTTAAATAAGGTTTTATACAAAGAAACACACAAATCTTTCCTCTTTTTATTAATATTAGGCTTATATGTGGATTCACCTTTATTTTTTCCATACTTACATGTTGTGACCTAACTGGGCAGTGGTCAGATATAATCCACATTATGTATATTTGAATGGGCAGTGGTCATATCCAGACCAGAGGGTTTTTTTTTAGGAAAACATAGGAATAAAAAAAAATTAAGAAATTAGTTTCTTTATTATCATCCAATCTACCATTATCTGTATATAAAGATGAAATAATCGCCAGGCCTGGCTAAGGGTTAAAAATAAATAAACAAGTTGCGCAAGCAGAACAACTCAAAGTTAAAATAGAATAGGTATTGTTTGAGCGCGGCTCCGCGTCCAAAAGTCAACACGCGGTCGCAATACAAAGGCATTTATTGTACGAATTTCACGCTTGCACCTAGGGTTAGTTGTAGTGCAATCGCGGGGGATTGATACTTGTTGTTAAGTATAGTTTAGTTTATTGGAATGAACGATTGAATGATGAATATGTGTTATTAAACATAAATGGGACATATGTCTTATTTATTTTGTAAGTATAAAGATGACGTGACATGAAATATCCTATGAAGAAGAAACTTAGACTTTTAACGCGAGAGTGCAATAAAAATATTTGCTAAATATAAAATTTTTATTGTGCACATTTATAGTCCCTATAAATCAGTGGTTCCCAAAGTGGGCGATAACGCCCCCTTGTGGGCGCTGCAGGTCTCAAGGGGGGCGGTAAGAGACCCAGAAAGAAAATGTTTTTTTTTTGCTAGGAGCTTTATTTAGCTAGGAGGCCTCTTAAACAACGACTGCAAGAGCTCTCGACTCTCAACAACAACTTGTGAACATCAACTAATATGAATTAAAAGATTGCTCAAACTCGGTTCTATATTTCTCTCCGCGTAGTTCACATATCTGTCCTATTTTATTGAATATAGAATAAGCGGCCAAGTGCGAGTCGGACTCGCCCATGAAGGGTTCCGTAGTAGCAAAAAAAACTACTTACTAGATATCGTTCAAACCAATTTTCGCTGGTAGTTTTTATGGTAATGAACATCATGTATTTTTTTTAGTTTTATAATTCCCTTATTTTAGAAGTTACGGGGGGGGGGACACACTTTTTTCCACTTTGGAAGTGTCTCCCGCGCAAAGTATTCGGTTTAGAAAAAAATTATATTAGAAACCTCAATATCATTTTTGAAGACCTATCCATAGATACCCCACACGTATGGGTTTGATGAAAAATAAATTTTTGAGTTTCAGTTCTAAGTATGGGGAACCCCCAAAATTTATTGTTTTTTTTCTATTTTTGTGTTAAAACCTTAATGCGGTTCACATAATAAATCTGCTTACCAAGTTTCAACAGTATAGGTCTTATAGTTTCTGAAAAAAATGGCTGTGACATACGGACGGACAGACAGACAGACAGACATGACGAATCTATAAGGGTTCCGTTTTTGCCATTTGGCTACGGAACCCTAAAAAATGAAAATCATGTCAATCGGTCGCTCCGTTTCGTAATGAAAGTAGACACAAACAAACAAATAAAAAGACAGACACACTTTCGCATTTTAATAGTTATTAGTACTCGTAGATATCTGTCATGTTTTAACAAGTTTTTGTTAAATAACCCGAATTGTGCATTCCTGTATCGGTTGGCTGGTTTTTAAATAGGTAAAAAAATGGGGGCGCTAAAAAAATATTTATTCTCTGGGCAGTAGACAAAATAAGTTTGGAAACCACTGCTATAAATAAATGACCGTACACACCTAATTTAAAAATATTTCTAAAACACAAACTAGATGGGAGTCACCTATGGCACATCTTGCAGTAACCATGAAATATCCATGGTATATCATCGTTGTATGGCAATCGTTAACCTATGTCAGTTGAAAAATCTTACACCAGTGTTAGCCATTTACACACACACATGAAAAACAAACAAACTTACATGTAATTTATGATGAAGCATGTTGCGGATTAGTAACTGTAAAAATTTTTACGAAGAGTGTTGATGATAAATCAATGTTTAAATTTTAAAATAATTTTAATTAAAATGTAAAAAAACTTACATATATGTAAATTTGGTCTGTAATTATCAAGTATCAAGTAACTTCGCGTGTCCTTTTAACATCCCTATGCGGCCACAGATCGCGGTGCGAGAATACGGAAGGGTTGCATCACTGCTACCCCCGTGCACACAATTTTCGTCACGGTTGTCCCTTGTCGCCCCCTGTACACACATATCTTATAAATGCCACAGTCTAATTTATTTTTAAACCCTTATTGACGCACTGAAAGATTTTTACCAAAAATCTTTAGATGTTTATTAAACTGTGGCATTTTAAATGTTAGTGTGTAAGTACTGCTACTTTACTTTGGTACTAAAATGTATAACTCAACTTTCCATTTTTTTAAACATTGAAACTTTGAAACGTTCGTGTAATTGTGTAAAATGAATACAAAATTATAATACAGTTAATTGATTCAGGAGTTACTTT
This sequence comes from Acrobasis consociella, assembly GCA_963555685.1. Taxonomy (NCBI): domain Eukaryota; kingdom Metazoa; phylum Arthropoda; class Insecta; order Lepidoptera; family Pyralidae; genus Acrobasis; species Acrobasis consociella. The sequence continues at coordinate 867,228 of OY743111.1, read as the reverse complement.
GGCGAAGTCAAAGCTACACCTGTTAGTCAAATGGAATTAAATATATAATAAATAATAGTTATATAATCTTAATTGTTACCGTATTATTTCATTGAAAATACATTAACTCTATTTTATTATCAACATCAAGTTTTTTGTTTCTCGCACGAGCACGACCCTCTCTGTACTACCATAGCCATAATTGGCCAGAGCAGCCAGAGACTAAATAACGCTACTTATAAGTATGAAATCAAGAACTAATAAGATCAAACACCAGTCGGATTCCTTTGTAGTGACAACCTTACTCAGCGAAACACCATCTTCAATGACGTTTTCCAAAGCTGCAAACGCAGCTTTCCTTCTACACAACTTTATTAGATTCAAATTATTGCGAACTTAAACCTTATTGAACATGTTAATAGAGTCTAGATGGAGTGAAGGGGATAAGTTGGCAGGGTGTAGGGTTTGCACACTTGACTCTGTGTGTCATGTTACTCTTGAGAGACTGGGGTGTTGTAGTGTGTACATTCTTTACTATTAATAGGCGAGATTTTTAAAACAAATACTTTAATAAATGTTTTAACGTATTTTTAAAGAAATAAATAAAGGTGCAGTTATCTGCCCAATACCAGTAAGAAATACATGAACAACTATTTAGATTGAAAATTTAGTTGTAATGAACAATTACGCAAATGATAACAATTAGGTGTATTGTACTATTAACATGTGTGTAGTGCAATAGAGCTATAATGTAATGCATAAATGGTAAACAACTATTTTGAAGGACCTAATATTATCAATAATCGTGCAAAATTTCAGCTTAAACGAAACCGGGATGTGGTTCAAATTTAACTTACAAGATTTGATTACAGAGTACAGAAAACAGACAAAGTGACGGTGTCTCGAAATAAAAGCTTGAATGCAAAAAATCGTGTTTATTTATTTGCCTTAACCCTTAACCTTAGGGGGTTTGGAATTTGGCCTTTCCGAAAACTGCATAACGTACCTATGTAACCTATGTATTTGTGTGTTTTTTTTAGAAAACTAACAATATAGTTTTCAAAAATATGTAATGTAGTTTTTTCCAAATGAGCTAACTCAACCTTAATCTCATAGAAAATGTATCCAATAAGGATTTATTTCCCAATAAATAGTACACGCCAATATAATCGAACCGGTGGAAGGGTGCTAGGGCGCCATATGCGGTCAATTCGGTCGCCGAGCCACCGCGCCGAATGGTCGCAAAATGGCGAGAATGTAGAAATAAAGTCTTGCTAAGTGCTCTGGTCTCCTAAGCTATCCTATTTGATTTTTTTCCTAATAAAAAATTAATAGTGTCATCATGTGTTAGGGATTATAAAATTTCAGTATGCTTTTTTATACCTTGATTAGTTATAATATACAACGTGGAAGGTACATACTCGTTATCAATCAAACCACGGGCTGTACTAGCTCACTATATTATAATGAAATTAAAATAACAGTCAAAAACCAAAAAAAAACAGCATTTCCATACAAAAGGAATATAGAATATTTTATTTTTGTTTTTTAACTTATTATCAAATATAGTGTAGTATAGCTTGTGGTTCGATTTATTACAGGTATGTCCCTTCCACGTTGTATAATATACCTACTTAGGTTAAAAAAAAACTTAGGTAAATAAATATTAATACGAAAAATATTGTCACCAATTGACGCGTTTTCTTAAAATTTTATTCGCGTCCGTTACAAAATCCCAGACACTACATTTTCAGTATTTGGTTGTTCCAGTTGTATCAAAGATAACGTAACGGTGAGTGGTCAAATTTGTCGGTCCGTACTCTATTCTTCCGGTCATAAACGGTTCTACTAAAATTTTATTCGGTTACGATGTATTTAAACTTCTATGAGATAATGGAAATATTGTTAAAGTGCAAAGTGCAGCGAAACCATCGGGACATCGGTCCAAATCCTTATTGATGATCGTCTAAATCGATCGCAATCTAGTCGGCCTTTCTGACTATATAATATATTACGTGAATTAATCATTTAACAATGTTTATAATTGCATTATGTTTTGAAAGCTAAATAAAAGCGTCAGTTCTATCAACTTGTTATTTTGTGAAATTGGGCCTAATCCATCCTAATGTGGACACATTTATTAAAATTTCACGAATTTGTCGCTTTCCATTTAATTTATTGTTATAGGGAACAACTGTTCTATTATGTTATGGGTTCCACTGCAGTTCAAAAATCTGTACACCTATTTATTGTAATTGAGGATGTTTTAAGACTTTTTGGATACAGTGTACTCTTTGTACTTATGTTTTTGTCGATAACTTTTTTATTTGCCTACTTTACTTAGTATTGGTTCATTACGTACAGTATTTTATTATTGGAACGAAGTTCCTTATCGCGCGTTACGAAAGGAGGCTAGACGGAAAAAATTAAGACCAAAAGTTGTAACGACTTTTTTTGCTATAGTTGTAAGCCGTGCGGCGTGCGCGTGTTTCTCTGTCTGTCTCTCTCTCTCCTAATTAATCGAAAAGAACTTTGTTCTATCCGGGTGTCCCTTGACACCTCTCAAGTTTTGGAACGAAGTTCCTTATCGCGCGTTGCGAAAGGGGGTTAAACGGAAAAAATTTGACCAAAAGTTGTAACGACACTTTTTGCTATAGTTGTAAGCCGTGCGGCGTGCGCGTGTTTCTCTGTCTCTCTCTCGAACTTCGTTCCATCCGGGTGTCCCTTGACACCTCTCAAGTTTTTTTAATTCCTTGTGAAGTGAAATGTTAATTACTTTGGATACATAATAAGTACCAGTACTCACGTACAGAAGTCTTCCTCAGCAAAGGAATTCAAAGAAATATCTACTCAATGTCGTTAGCGATATGGTTTCATTTAGCTCGCGTCAGAACTCGGCACCTTTTCGTTTAGATACCTAGGAGGCCATTGCAAGCCATTTCATTCTTATTACTCTGGACAAACGATTCATGTCACTGAATTTCCCACTCGTGGTCGCCGTGCACATGATAATACATAATGTAGGTATATTTTCAATACTTAAACGGGAACTGACAGGCCTTTAGATTCTCAAAGAACACAATAAGATACAAACTTTAACCAAATTACATCCTCAACCTCTTTAATCAAATCCCTTAACTAGGCGCACCTCCACGGCTAAGCACATAGCTTTAATTGCAGTTGACAATAAGGGTTGTATTGACGACCCCTTGTTTGCGGTTATTGTTTCCATCCACCCCTAATTAATTTAGCTACCCCGCAATCAGCGGTTTAATATCGGATATTACTTGTGTCAACGCAACCTGTTCTGCTCAGATAGTCTTCCTCAATACTGACATAGTCTATTTATATAATGAAGTTATATATATTCGCTTGTCTAAATAAACGAGCGAGCGAAGTGAGGGAAGTTTTCCGACTCTACTTGAACAATTCAGCGTTTGTATGTGTGTTCCACGGTAACTCGATTAGTTTTGATCGGAACATCATGTTTGGTGGACGTGTAGAAGTAGCCAATAATTTTTTAATTTTAAACATTAGCCAAGTCAGTTACGTGGTTTTACAACGTGGAAGGGACATACTCGTAATAAATCAAACCAGGGCTTTATACTAGACCACTATAATGAAATTAAAACTAGTAGTTCGCCGCGAACTTAGACCTTGCGATTATTATTTGCGGACATTTTTATTAATATTTCAAAAACTACTGAACCGACTTTGATGGCCAACGAACTTGAAAATTCTATTGATATTTCCTACATGTTTACAAAATTTCATCAAAATCAGACCATCGGTTCTTCAGTTATCGCGGTACAAACATACATACATACATACATACATACATACTTACATACATACATACAATGCATTTTCGCCCCAACTCGATTTAGAGACCTCTCTCGCTTCGCTCGCTCGGTCAATAATGGTAAAAAAATTGAAGTTCCCATACAAACTGCCCAAGCGGCTTCACATCTTTGTATGTTAGAAGGAAATTTTTGTTTGTTTTTTACTGTTATTCTTATTTCTTAATATGTACTATAGTGATCTAATACAGCTCGTGGTTTTATTTATTACGGGTATGTCCCTTCCACGTTGTATAGCATTATCTTAAACGCTTCACCACACTCGTAAGCCCCACAAACCCGTAACACACCGCGTTTGCGTCACGTCAGTCTGAAACTTTGAAACAGCTCTGAAACGAGCAGTATTTGCGCGCCGCGGCCCTCACCGCTTGTAATTAATGTTTTATTTCTCGCGTGCCACAGAACGACGTGTTGCGGCGAACGGAACGCATGTATCACGCTGATTTGAACTGAGTTGGTATGTTATCTTGTTGGTGAAACATTTTGAGAACAACTGTAAGTTTAGAACTATGTGGTTTAATGTTATTTGTGTTTGAGTATGGAGTTTGGTGACCTGGCTGGTGTGCTCGTTACGCTTTCACATGTTAAGCAACCCTGGTCATCGCCCGCACTTGGAAGGTTGACCAAAAGTGGTAGGTTTTTAATATTTTGAGCTTTTTCGTATTCCAGAAAGCACGATTATTCATTTTAGAAAGTAATGATAGTAAATTTTTTGCGTGCTACGTGTTGCGGTAAAACGGAACGAATGTATCGCGCTGATTTGAACTGAGTTGGAATTTCATCCTGTTGATATCAATATCGTACCATGTGGTATCTGGCAGAGTACAATGGAGTGTTTGTTCCTCTTCAAGTCCTCCCGTGGCTGTCGTAGAAGGCGACATAGAAAATACATGCTAAACAGCAGCGAGACCTCTCCAACCCGCCTGGCCAGCGAGGAGAGTGTGGACCAAATTCTCTGGGTGCTCTGGTAGTACAGATAGGGTCATGCTCCTGCAGTGGAGACACGAAAAGGACCTAATGAAGATGATGAGGATGATATCAATGTGATAGTTGTTTAGAACTATGTGTGGTTACATACAACATATTTTTATAGTAATTACTAAAGTCAATCGTCCCATTCCATATTCTAATTGAGTTAAGTCCTGAGTCTTGGATGTTTATCTATATATGTATTGGTTTTAAAATATAGTATCGTTGAGTTAGTATCCCATAATACAAGTCTCGAACTCATTTTGAGGCTAGCTTTATCAGTGTAATTTGTCCCTATATATTTATTTTATTATTGCCCAGAATTGATTCCAGGGTTTTTGCGAAAAAATATCAGCAGCTAAAATCGTAAATACATAATTTGAGAAAAAACAAATAAATCAACACAAACAAATGGTTGTTTGAGATCAAAAAGCCCATGTATAAATCCCTGGCCACAAACCATTGCAATACAGTTTAGGTCGCTGTCACTCACAACTGCCGCGACTTCATGCGGAACCACGTGTCAAATATGATATACGAGGATTTTCCGGTGCTATTGCCAATATACAACGTGGAAGGGATATACCCGTAATAAATCGAACCACGGGCTTTACTAGATCACTAGTATAGTGTAATAATAAAAAATAATAGTAAAAAGGAAAACAACATACCCTTACAAATTTTCCGGGCGGCTGCACACTTATGTATGGAAAAGCCGATTTTATTTTTAATTTTAACAGTTTTTTTAATTTTATTATATTATACTAATCTAGTATAGGCCTGGTTAAGAAACGCAACTATTTTTTTCATTTCTCAATAGTATTTTATGCAACAGTTGTATAAGAACGGTCAAAAAATGCGAGTGGCGCAGATTACGATGCGATCCTTGGCGAGCATCGTTAGGAGATGCCATCGAGCATTTTTTGACGTACTTATACAACGTTGCATACAATACTTTTTCTACGACTATATTTACTAAATAAAATTCAAAAACAAGCAAAGAAAAATATAAAAATGTTTAACGTACATATGTTTGGTAATTGGTAGATATCTATATTTTGGTATCTATGGTAAACTTTATTTTTTTTAAATTGACTTTTTTTTAGTGACTATGCTAAAAAAAGTTTTTTTTTTTAATGTTGGCAGTATGGTAAATGTATAGAAAAAAAAGTTGTAGGTCTATGGCTAAGCGTATCTTTTTCTTATATTAGTGTTCGGGACCATATAAAAGATAACAGTACAGGAGTTGAAAAAAGTTTTAATGATGTTTAGGTCCCATAATCATTTTACAATTTTGCCATTCAAAGTTAATATCACTTTATTTACTTGTTCTTATTATCTACTAGCTGCGCGCTAAAGTAGCCTATGTGTTAATCCAGGGTGTCAGCTTACTTCATACTAAATTTTATCAAAATTTGTCCAGCCATTTGCGCGTGAAGGAGTAACCAACACACACACATACACACTCACAAACGTTTGCCTTTAAAATATTACAATACAAATTCAGATATTTATGGGACGGGACTATCTTACTGAGGACTTTGGGTTTTATTGACTCTAACGTAAAATTTTAAAGTATAAAAACTATAGTTAGTCAAATAAAACGAACGTTATCAAAAGACATTACACCGTGCAAGCCTTTCTTTCATCCTTCACTTTCAGTTACAGTGTTACTTTACCACCCACAAAATGCTTAGTAAAAAGTTCTTCTAACAATACTTACAACCCCAGTGACAGCCTGTTGAAATCAAATTAAAAGTTAAGGGGAACAGTGACGCGACTGTGGGGCTGACGCGGTCTGACGCGTGACGTGACGCGGTCAGATATGGATAGACGATGACACAATATTCGGGAATCAAACTGATGCTTTATAGTGCTGCGGTAATGCGGTAATACGGCACATGCTTCTAAAATTATTTAATATTTATAATATTAGTAGGACTAGCTGAGCCTCGCGGTGTTACCTGCAATTAAAGTAGCTTATGTGCTTCTTGCATACCAAATTTTAATTAACTTGGTCCAGCCTTTTGCGCGCGAAAAAGTAACAAAGATACATACAAACACACAAACTTTCGACTTTACAATATTAGTGTGATTTGTAAACGTTGAATTTCTTTAGAAAATACTTACCGCCTATTTATATTAAGAAATACAAACGTTTGCTAAATGAGTTAAAAATATATTCTGTCCTAATTACTCTTTTCATTATTTGACAAGAACGAAACAAAATATAACTAAAATAGGTTTACCAAAGGTCTGTATTTTTTTATGAATAAGAGGGTAAGTCTGTGACACCCTATTGAAATCTTAATTAAAGTTTTTTAAGAAACAACGAAGCGGCTCACCCCTGACGTGACAGATATTGATTCATGCAACATTTCACTAGAAAACGTGATATTCAAAATTACAAGCTTTTTTAGTAAATGTGACATAGACCAATTTTGTTGTGCCCAATAGAAAAGATAGCGTAAATCCGACGACCAGTCAATTCTCAGTTTACCTTGCCAGCATATTTGATACCATTCTAGATGTAAGCAAAGGTATCAAACAAACCTAACCAACGTTCGCGTCCTACAGCTAATTACAATATCATTAAGGAAGGCTTTAAGCCAGCGTAACCAAGTCGTAATCGACCACGTCCCGACTCCCGCCGCAAAACGTCACGCAGCAGGTTTATGGTCCAGAACCTAACTCCAAAAAAGCGCACTTTAATTCTGGCCAAGCGCGAACCCACCCGTGCGGGACACCCCCTATTTATTTTATTAGCTATAAAAGTTCTAAGGTACTAGGTTTAGTCCTAATTCGATTTCCTCCAGCGTTTGCTCCAAGATGACGTAATTCGCCAAATTGCTGGAAAGAGGGATTAAATTGCTGAAAGTCGGATATTAGTTATAGGATCGGAATTTCATTAATCTTTATTGGCGGGTTTTATTACCGCAATGCGGCTTATGTTTTCTTATTTCTAAGACTTTCAAATTTAAGAAAAGTTTTATATAAAATCTGTTAAATCTGTTAGAAGTATAGGTCATCATTATCATCATAAATAAATATATTGGGACAAATTACACTGATTGAGCTAGCCCCAAAGTAAGTTTGAGACTTGTGTTATGGGATACTCAACAATACTATATTTTATATCAAATACATGTAACTATAGATAAACACCCAAGACTCAGGACAATTTGAATAAGGCCATTTTCTTACTTGCCCTGACCGGGGATCGAACCCGGGGCCTCTAGGTGGCGGACTAGCATGGTGACCTAATTGATGATAATTTTAGAGTTTCGCAGTCACAATGACCATTATTAGCTACAATAACCCAAAATACTTGCGACTGAACACCATTTTATAGGATGTAACAAAATATACTGGAACTATTTTAAGGGTTAATTCAGCCCATGATACAAAGTCAAAGTCAAAGTCAAAGTCAAAAATATTTATTCAATTTAGGATAAATTTATCTCTTATTGAAGGTCATTTTTTTAAAATATTATTTTAGTGCAAAAGCTAAAAACTACTAGCGTTTCGGAACGACCACTGCTGGGAAGATTACGCCGAAAGAAACCCAGTTCAGTATTCAGTGATACTAAACAACTTTCACAAAGGAACATAGTTACCTATATGGAGTTATAAGAAATATATTTGCTTTACATACAAATCGGATCAGCTGTCAACCTGTATGGGAAGCCTAAAATTATTTTTCCTATTTCGATATATGTTCCTTAGGGAAAGTTGTTCAGTATCGTGGACTGAATTCACCCTTAAAATAGTTTCAGTATATTTTGTTAGACGTTATATACCTACCACGTTTAGTTAGAGAGGCGATTGATATAAAGGAGCATACCTACCAATTTCAATCGAGAAGATAGCTGCAAGTTGCCTGGGACGTGGAATCCAGTGATTGAGCTTTTAAAAAGTGTGTCCGAACAACAAAAAACAATTCCCGAACAAGAGTATTCTCAATGCAATAATAGAATTTAGATATTTTCACAATCTTCATAATCATTGCTGCAAACAGCCAAGTATAAAGATATATATTTATACTTGGCAGAACACGCTGCCGCGTGTCTAGACTTAATAAGAAGCTATTAAAAAAATGAGAACTATTGTAAATGGTTTTCTAGAGCTTCACCGCCCTGATAAGTGATCGCCGCAATATTGTTTCCCAACTTGTTTACCCGCTGCAACAAACTTCCAAACTAGGGCTGCCCCTTGACTAATAGCCAAGCAATCGATATCGAGTTTTTTCGGCCCCCGGGCGACAGACAAATTGTCTTGAGAACAAATTAATTTGACAAGTCGGCGCAGCGCCCCGACGCCTGTATTAATTTGGTCGGACAGGAAAAAATGTGGCGGCGGTCAGCCCTGGTGGGGGATAAAAAGTTATTGCAGTTTGCTAGTTTATTTTGAGGTAATAATATTGGGGAAGTTGTTCGAAATGTCATGATTAATGATACCATTCCTCAGAAGAAATCTTTCTATATGACACATCATTTGGTAAGATACCTTTCCGCAGAAGAAATCTTTCTATACGATACATAATTTGGTAAGAAACAGTTTCTATGGTTTGAATTTCCATCGGTAAAGCACTGAATGAAACAATAACTTCTTATAAGCAGTGGTTTTAGAAATGACTTATAAATCATGACTTGACGCTAACGTCTGTCGGTCTGTCTGTCTGTTTGTCTGTGATGTCTGATTTTAAGTGAAAGCAAGTTTCCTTGCGCTTTTCAACCGACTTCAAAAAAAGGAGGAGGTTATCAATTCGACGTGTATATATGTTTTGTGTATGTTACCTCATAACTCCGTCAAATATGAACCGATTTAAAAAATATATGTTTTGTTTTAAAGAATGCATTGCAAGGTTGGTCCCATGTAATTTTTTTTAAGATCGGACAAAGGTCTTGGTGCTAGAGACCGAAATACCTCAAAAAAGACAACTGCTGCTCAAATATTTGTGTATGTTACCTCATAACTCCGTCAAATATGAACCGATTTAAAAAATATATGTTTTGTTTTAAAGAATGTAGTGCAAGGTTGGTCCCATGTAAATTTTTTTAAGATCGGACAAAGTTCTTGGAGCTTGAGACCAAAATACCTCAAAAAAGACAACTGCTGCTCAAATATTTGTGTATGTTACCTCATAACTCCGTCAAATATGAACAGATTTAAAAAATATATATGTCCTTTTAAAGAATGCATTGCAAGGTTGGTCCCATGTAAATTTTTTTAAGATCGGAGAAAAGATCTTTGAGCTGGAGACCGAAGTTCCTCAACAGACAACTGCAGCTCAAATATTAATAATACCTTTATTTGTATGCTCATATCACTTTCCGTCTAATGATTTCATGTAGTATAATTTGAATGAAGATCTGATGAAGGGTTTTGGATCTGGAGAATAAAACTCCGGAAAGAAAAACAACAAGCACTTGTAAAAAGTGCAAAGTTTATGATTTGTGTTTTTTTAAATATATACCTACTGCAGATATATTTGTGGCATCTTGTGACAAGGTAACACAGCCGTCCACGATGCCAAGAGGGAAACTAGCATACGGCCCACTAGAGCAATATGTTATGTCATAAATCCGTTGGTTCAAGCGCATGGAACAGAGAAATCATCAGATCACAATACGTAGTCATGTTAATTTTTCTGTCTGTGAAAATAAAACAATAACAAGAAAGACAACAACATAAGCCCGAAGGCGTATACTTTTTTGTATGGGAGTTTTAGCCAGTTAACAAGTGAAACTGTTACCACCTTCACCGCTTGGAGGTAATCCCAGCTTATGTTATTGCCTATTTATTTATTAAATAACTACTTAATTGAAGTAACCCTAAAGTCAATTAAATTTTAAAAAGTGATTTTTGGTAACCTCGCAGACCAAGGTCAATGACCCAGTCCGCTTAAATGAACTCTGCTTAAATGTTAATATAATAAGGTTGAAATTTGTCGAGCGATCCGATCGGGCCATTCGGGCTAGTTTGATAACTATTTATTTATTATTTCCAGAAAAAAAAACATTCAGTATACAATAAATAAATGCAATGAACTTAGTTCTCTGCCTGCTAAAAGATGTGAAATAAAAACTTTAAAAAAAAAATAATTACCGACTTCAAATCAAAATGCACTAAAAAGCAAAAAATAATAATTATTTATATCAGATGACCCTGAAGTTCTGGGTAAAAAATCTCTATAATACTCATTATTTATTTGGAGTCGGTGCCAATCTTTCTGCCTCAGAGTTCACGTACGAGTAATACCACGTCGTAGCTCCGTAGCTCCCAAATCGATGAACCGAATTTGTTTGTTTGTTTGTTGGTTTTTTTGTAATAACTTTATTGTACTACGAAAAAACACAATTACATACAAAATCAATAGAATTAATTGACAACGGCGGACTTATCCCATAATGGTATCTCTTCCAGTCAACCGGCGAATAAGAAGATAGGACAATTACTCACAAGAAGGATATAGAAGGATTTGTTTTTTTCTTGTTACAAAAGTAATTCAATCGAGAGTGTTCTTTGCTATAGAGCTCTTTTTTGAGTTGTTGAGGCTTAGGCAATTTTAAATTAATAATTACCTAATAATGTAATATTATTTGCAGATAAAATGTGTTTTTCACATTATTTCGATTCCCGTGGCGTATTCTAAAGTACTTCAAGAATGATTTCAATGTTAAATAGGTACTTAGATTGGCACCGACTCCAAATAAATAATGAGTATTATAGAGATTTTTTACCCAGAACTTCAGGGTCATCTGATATACATAATTATAATTTTTTGCTTTTTAGTGCATTTCGATTTGAAGTCGGTTATTATTTTTTTTTTAAAGTTTTTATTCTTAGCTTATGATTGATGAAAAAGTTATTAGGACGCATGAAAAACAGGGCTTGAAAAAAAATAGATGGCGCTGCGGATATCAAGCAGTATCGGTAGTTACGCTACTCATCATCATTAGATGGTATTCTGGACAGTCGGGGGGCTTTTTTTTTAAATTTGCTTACTAAATAACTTTGTTACCTTACATGAAATAATGTTTATGGTGTAAATATGTTTAGAAATATTATAGAAAACACAAAAAAAAACTTCACTATGATCATTTCAAACTAACATTCTTCATCCCATCATAATCCACACCACAAACATTTGCTACAAGATCACACCTATCATTTCCTCAATCAGCAAAATCACTCCTATCAATACAGTATGTGTAACATCATTACGAAGAAACAAGAAAAATCCGCCTCTAACCGCCTCAATCCAGTTACCACCTATGGACATAATGACATCAGGAAAACTCGAGTCGTATCGAGAAAATATCGATGCTAGGGGAGCCGAGCCGGGGCACGATTTATGACATTCTGATGATACAATCGAATCAAATAAGGCATCGATAAATCAATGTCCGATTCGATGCGAGGTGCGAATGCTGCACGACGTTTTTACTACACTTTGTGTGACGTACGGATCCATAATTCATTGTTTTTTGCTCGTTCAGTTACGTTTTTGAAGATATTTAGTGTTGGGTTTATAGATTTCGGATGGCCTTTTGTTTTGTGTTTGATATTGATGGTCCCTTTAGATTCAATGTTGTCTTAGGATTTCAGGTTTTATTACAAAATTATCTGTTTTGGCTCTTTTCTTTCTTGTGATAATAAGTTACTGAAGTTTTAGTGGTCAAAACTGTTATTTTCACAAAGAGGCATCTAAAATTAATAACAATTAAAGAGACATCATCATAAATTCGCGCAACAGAACTTAATATTAACCTAACTTGAATATTTCTGCAAACCTATATGCGTTATTTCATCATCATCATCATATCAGCCACAGGAAGTCCACTGCTGGACATAGGCCTCGGATTTCCAAAACGACCGATCGGAAGCGGCCTGCATCCAGCGCCTTCCTTTAATGTCTTAATTAGTTTGATTAAAAAGATGAAATACCATGCAACTACATTACTACCCCCGTGGGAAACAGGCGTGAAAATATATATGTAAGACGGCAGTCGCTTTGTGTAAAAACCAGTAACCACATCAAATCACCTAGGCTAGGTAGCGTACCCCGGGCTCCGAAGCGTCACCGCTGAGGATGCAACCGGGTATGCGGTCGGATGATGATGTATGTATGTAAGATGAAATAACGTTCTGTTTCAATCACAAACTAGGTGGACATGCTTTTTGGTGGTAATTTGTGTGACTTTCTACTCTTGCCCAATCAACCATTCACTAATTATGAAAACTATCATTTATACATTACAGACCTAGTAGCAGGAAAGGAACGTTGAAAACATGTGAGTCACGATAAGCCAAACTCAGGAAGTAAGATTTGCCTTCAGGTCATCGATGCAAACTTTCTAAATAAAAAGATTGATGCCTTATAATCAATCTGTAAGATAAAGCCAACTTTCCTGAGAACATTTTGTGGGGTCGCCGGGCGGGGCGCGACCAACTCCGACGTTTAATTGTCGGTTGTTCGCCGATAAATCTCAACCTCTCATTACGAGACTTATCGAATCATTGTTAATTGAAAATGCGCCTTTATTTTTGGACCGGCGCGTGTTTCCTCGAAGACAATGTGTTGTGTATTATTTTGATTTGTAAATCATTGCAGCTGTGACTTTTTACGCGCAGATTCTTAAAGCTGATCAAGGAAATGGGAGAAAATTATCGTGTTAATAGGCGAAGCGGCACGCAGCGCATCACTATTTTTTAATACTTTTCACCACCTTCTCGCCCACCGTCACGCTAAAAGGCATCATGCTTTTAGCCATCTCGCGGCTCTGGACTCTGCCGCAAGATCCAAAATGCTCTGTCTGATCGATTAGGAATAAAGTCGTGATGTCTCTCTGTACTATCAGAGACATTCTTGGCCAGAGCAGCCAGAGGACTTAGCCTACACTCTCCACGCTGGCCAGACGGGTTGGAGAGGACTCAAGATGTTTTAAGCTTTGTATAACTGGAAGACTTGGAGTTATCCTATTCTACTCTGACGGAGACCACACGGCAAAAGACGTGATGTGTCTTTCACGAATTCATATATCAAAATGAAAGTAACAATATAGCAGTTAATTATTTAGTCGGAGAAACAAACAGACAAACAGAAAAGCCAAAGACAACTCGACCCCAAAAAGAACACCAGACAACGACGTGTTGATTCGTGCATCGAACACTTTGATTGACAAATCTGTAGATGTAGCACCAACGAGTGCATTTTTATAATTTTTATTAACCTTTTTTATTTGAAGTAACAAACGATCTTAAAGCAAATGTGCTCCAGGCACATGCATCTTAGATAGCTTAAAATATACTCTAACACCTAGTTATGTAAAATCATTACTGTTTTCGTAAATTAAACGTTTTTAGTTTTATTTTATTTTTTATTTCGTCCCTCTGCTGGACAAAGGTTTCTCCCATTTTCTTCCATCTGTTAATGTCTATTGTCATGGCCAATCAACAGGGGAAGGTTGAGAAAGAGATAGCGCGACGACTTTGACTCTTTTCAACATTTACTAGTCTTAAACATTTTTTTCTCTCATGGCTTACTTAAAATAAATCGAAACTTTTTACAAAGTATTCAAACACCTAGAGTTAAAGTTTGTCTCATAGTCCCATATAAGTGACTAACTTAAAAGTAGTGTGTTAGTTTGTAAAATGAAGTGCCTTCGCTCTGTTTTTTTTAGAATTTGGAATTCTCTGTATTTTAACTCTCTCAATAATTTAATGAACTTTACCATAAAAAATTCTATGATACGCTGCTCTGATCCACCGCGTCAGCATTCTTAAAACATTTTTACACCTCTCCTTCTACATGGATAATTGGTTTTTGTTTTTTGTTAAATGTACGTAGTTTAAATAGTTTTTTTTTGTTGCTAATATTGAGACACTTTTTATCTTAAATTTTGTTCGATAAGCGACATCTTCGGCCAAATAACATCACTGCCCACGTGGAACAAAAAGCGGCCCCACAGGACGCGCATTGTCCGGGAACAAAGGCGAGGACACCACGCGATCAATTGTCTTAATTTTAGCTTAAACTTAACTTAATAACGTGGTGTGTTCTTAATAAGCCCACGCGTGAAGCTGCATGACGGATTGGGACCTTCATTTTATTAATTTTATAAAAGATTTTCTTTTCATTTTGGCATATCCTCGGTTGCATTATCTGAGTTGCTTTGGAACTTAGATTGTGTTTCATCTGGTCTGCCATAATAAATACATACATACTATCACGTCTTTATCCCTAATGGGGCAGACAGAGCATTTTGAGTCTTGCGGTTCTATGCAGAGCCCAGGGCCGCAAGACCCAAAAGCCACTTTTAGCGTCATGGTGGGCGAGAAGATGGAAAAGCAATCAATACAGTGATGAGTTGCTAGCCGCATCGCCTGTTAACATTTTTTGCATTTTTGCCCATTCCCTCGATCGGCTTTTACGATCTGCGTGGGAAGAGAAGCAGCTGGTACATTCTAAGTTTTTTTTATTTTTCCCAGACCAGCATGGGAGATAATAAAAAATAAATAAAAATAAAATAAATGTTTATAGGGAAACTAGTTGTCCAATTTGTAAAGATTGCTGGAGCCTCCTTTTGAGCAGACATACAGACTCCGATCTTTCTCATCTTTAAGTTTTAAATATGTGCCTATAAACAATACCAAATCATAATATTTTTTAAACTATTAACCGACTTCGTTTCCAATCTAGACAACTGATTTTGATAAAATTTCTACTACTATGGGACCACCTGACAAGAATTTTCTAAATAAGTCCAGGTGTCTTCGAATAATATAGTATTTATAATATAGTGCATTTATCGATAAATGTTTCCAGTTCACCATAAATAAATGTTAGTTTTTTAAGCCATATAGTGAAAGTAAAATACATCAGCTACTTTTCATTCTACTATTCATTTACTAATTTGCCTAAGTACCTCTCTTGTAATTCAAGACCTTGTTCTTGTAGGTTAAGTGGAGATCCCTCCATTCCTCTCTTCTCTCTGCCATCATTTTGATGTCCTGGACCTGGTAGCCCCAGGTAACCCCAACTTCTCACTTCTCTTTGTTTCGGTCTTCCTCTTCCTCGTCTCCCTTCTATCTTGTCACGCTAAAAATGGTTTTAGGTCTCACAGCCCTAGGCTTTGTCTGCTGCGTTAAGGATAAAGACGTGACAGTATTATCATGTTCTCTATCGTCTACAACCTCCGAACGATTGTCAAAACATCGTAACAAAACCATGCTAAGCCTGATCAATGAGCTTCTCCAATACCTTTCAACAATAGCTGCACAATCAGTGAATGAGGGTTTGATCTCCATTCAGATTACGTTGAATGGCTGGCTGTGAATGGACCACGTCAGTTCTACGCATCACGCGCAATGCACTTGAAATTTTATACAAGTTGTTACAGCTACTCACTACAATCAAAACTGAACTTTATAATCAACGATCAAAAAGTAAAAAGTCCAATAAAACCGATTCAAGGAACATGAAAATCTTATTAGACTTAATATCAATTATGAAGTGTCAAAGGAGATTAGATCTTCGAATGGTGGAATAGAGTTGAATGTTGATATGTTTGGGATTGTCAATGGTACTTGTACTAAATTTGTCAAGTCACCTGAGATGTAGTAAAGGTGAATCAGAAAGCAAACTTACATAAACTTTATGTTATGGCATGGCTAACCTGCATCACGTGGTACAATCATTAAAATCTACAATTAATGATTTTTCTTTGCGTGACGATAACAATGATCTGCAGAGTGATGATATAACAATCATACCTTTTCTTGATCTTAAATAGAGAGTTGTGACTCGATGGATGTAAATTTATGGCTTGATATAGGTTCCAATGTTGTCTCTTTATTTGACAAATTCTTAAATTCTTTTTATGTTTTAGAGGTCATTTTTGATGGAAACGCGTTTTGAAACTGAAGCACAGAATAAGTACCTACTAGTACTCACGTAACTAGAGTAATATTTTCAGATCTTAAATTATTTAGATATCTCGTCATATTATTTAAATAGATTAGGTTAACAAACTTTCAACCATCGCCTAATTCAACAATTTATTTCTATTAAGGTCGCTACGGGACCATGTCTTTTCTCGCTGTAAACTAAGAACATTGATTGCGCCCATTTACGTAGGTTTGCCTTGCGTCCTTGAAGCCATTAAGGCTCCTCCCTGCGCTAGCGACCTTGAAAACACAAAAAAATTAATTTCTCTTTCTGTAAGTGAGATTATTAGAAACCCTCGTACAACTTTTTAGCTAGTATCCTGAAGTTTCATTAGAACCTCGAAAGTCATTGAAATACTATCCGGTTTTAAACCTTTACAAAAAGAGTCAAAAATGGCCGTTTTTAGTATTTTTTGCAAAGGAAAATTCAGGGTATTTTATTTCAATGATTTTCGAGGTTCTAATGAAACTTAAGGATACTAGCTAAAAAGTTGTACGAGGGTTTCTGATAATCTCACTTACAGAAAGAGAAATTAATTTTTTTGTGTTTTCAAGGTCGTTAGCGCGGGGAGGACCCTTAAGAAGTTAACTTACTGTTATAATTATACTACGCACCAGGTCGCTAGAGATGGTGATAGATAGAGCGGACACGAGCGAGACACACGTTGTAATCAATTTGAGATGTAGATGGCGCGATACACTCGCCAATCAGCGTTTGTTCGTGTTGAGTAATAAGCTTTACACCACTACACGCTGTTGGATTTAAATGTGCCTAGTCAACTTTAAAAATGATAAAAAATAGTCTATTTTGTAGACTTTTTATTTTATGTCACCTATTTGGCTAAAAGTTGCTCCACCCGATGGTTGGTATGATGGTGGGTACCGCATGTACATGTAACTTCTGGATTTCTAGGAATTAGCATACAAGTTTACGCAAATAGCTGTAGCGTTGTTATAGAAACACGATTCCATTTGCCCCTGAAGATACCTCCCTCAAAAGAATATCTCCATATTAATATTATTATTAGATCCCATTGTTGGGCAAAGGCCTCCCTCTCGGCTCTCCATTTCTCCCTGCCTTGCGCTTTTGCCTTTGCCTCCATAAAACTTTATAAACTATTATAGAAGAATTACTAAAGGAGTAGCTCGTACACTGTACCTAAATTAGTAACCCTTATAGTAAATTGTAAAGATCGGCATCTCCTTAACCGTAGCTCATATTCTAACTTAAAAATTGTATTGGTCTCATTTACTCACCACCATACAATCAGAGAGACTTGAGTTGTGTTCGAAAATACATACATATCTATCACGTAGTTATCCCTTAGGGCTCTTAAAGACGACCGTCGGCTACTATCGGCGACTGTCGAGCATGAGGCAGACAGATTATTTTGGGCCTTGCTAAGCAGACAGATCCCAGGGCCGCAGGACACTAAGGCAAAGAAGGTCGAAAAAAAAGCTGTTTAATGATGGGTTATTAGCCGCATCGCCTATTAACATGATTAGCATCTGCGATGGAATAGGTATACAAACATCAGATCGTCCATCGGAATACATAGATAGATAAATAATGTCATTACCTGTACAGGATTAAAAATAAAGACACAACAATAAATGAATTGCATGTGTGTGCTGCTGCAGCAAGACATGGTCAAAGCTCAGTGATAGATAATATTGCCTCGAAAGCAGATCACTAATTTTTCATTCAAAAGACTAGGAGAACGTCGCTCACTTCGCTTGGCTGTTTCAAAAAGTATATAACTATTTTTGGAACAAAACCTTCAGAGCCAACCCCGCCCCCACGGCGTTGCGCCATCTTCCATTGACAATTTTTTCATCCCACTCACAGGATGTGCGCCTACGTGAGCGGAGACAAAGCCGCGGCATTAGCATAGCGCAGGGGAGGGGCGGGGTGTGGCCGCGTATTAATCACGTCGGCCCGTGCTGCGTCCGCGCATCCAGAATGATTAAAAGAAACTGCAGAGTCAATGCCTACAGGATTGCAGCCTCTAAGAAGATATTAAAACTAAATTCCGACTTTACTCCTTAACTACGCAAGTGTTTTAGGTAAGATTTCTATAGGACCACCTGACAAGTATAGTTAATATTTTTCAGCCAAAAAGCAGTATTTTCCAAATCGCTCCAGGCGTCTCTGAATATTCGGGAAACATACATAAAAAACATTGTGGCGAGTTAATAACCTCCTCCTTTTTAGTAGTAGGTAATTTTTTTTCTTTTTCGTGTATGTAGGTAAGTGAATGTAGGTTAAAAGTAGAACATGCTTGGCTAAAGTATATGGTCTTATAATTTCGATATTTATGTTTGTTCTCACTCATTTGATTGAACTTGACCCACAAAGTTTTGTATTTACGTATAGTCAGTACTTTTTTTAAATTAAGGAAGTTTGACAGCCTCAGAAGTGACTGCGAAAACTCGCAATCAAACATTTTGATACTTTTAACCGACTTTCAAAAAGGAGGAAGTTGTCAATTCGTCGCGATCTTATTTTATTTATGTTCACCTTTCAAAGACGCCTAAATCGATTTGGAAAATTCTTTTTTTGGTTTGAACGGGTAGGGTAGTAGTCTCGGGGTGAAGTCGGTTTATAGTTTGGAATAAAATTGTACTTATGTACTTACGTCAACCGTATAATTGTAAACCACGTATAAAAATTTACATGATAGCTATGCACTTTTGTTTTTAATTATGAACTCACACATCAAAGTTTTTTCATATTTACTGATTTTATGGAGATAAAACAAAATACTTACATACATTTGCACGTATGAAATCAGTTAAAGTACCAAGGCTCAGTCTGCATTAGGTATAAAGACGTGATACCTTTATACCTAATAATTTAACTCCGTAAAACAACCATTTCTATTTGAAAGTCTTTGAGCAGCCAGTATGATGTCGAGTCATTCAGGAGATATTATGGTTAAATCGAAACACAGCTCGGCCGTGAAATATTGTGGCTGTCATCTTATTGTGTTATTATCGTTCTCGCCTATGAACATAGTTTGTGGCAGTGTGATTTGTACTTTACAACTAATGTTCAGTTGAAGGGAGTATAAACATTTTTTATCAACCCTAACAATACAATACAATACAAAAACTTTATTGCACCAAAAAAAAATTACATATATAAACATTAATCTAAATTACGTCGCTTTAATATCTATCTGGTACTGCCAGTGAAAACCGATCTTATCAAAACATTTACTTTTAAAAAAAATCAAGCTCAAAATTTTAAAATTTCCTAGTTGTTTTATACGTCAGCTATATTTTTTAAATAATAATATTGATAGATGATTCGAAACAGAAGAAGTAACTATGATTAATTTAAAATAATAGTTTAAAGGACATTGGAAAAAATTACAAGTTATTCATGAAAGGGGTTGTGTTGTTTAGAGCGATAAACCAATATCCGCTATGGCAGAAAGGTTCTCGAATGGCAACCACGTACCCCCCAACGCATATCCAAATTTTATCAGGGCAGGTTTAAAATGGGATCTTTTTGAACAACTTCCAGGAGGCTATCTTTGGAATCTATATTTAGAAAACTCTTTTTTTGTTTAAAAGGGTATACTTGTTAGATAGTCCCATAGAAACTTTATCAAATCGATTGTGTAGTTTGGGGGTGAAGTCGGTAACAATCTGCACAGCTGGTGCAAAACCAAAATATCGGTTCCCTAACAATGCTGTATTTTAACTCGGAATTGCAACGTTTTTTCACCACATTGCCCCTCCGCTAATAATGGTCTAATCATAGGTTTGACACCCCTGCACTCTCATCCAAAAACACTACACGAAGCAAGGAAATTATTCGCCATACACTGCTGCTTTTCTTTCAATTTCAAAATTAGTTTGTGGGTTAAACCAGCAATGAATCTGTTTGAGAAATAAAATGCAGTTAAGGGGTGTCTTGCTTCGGGGCATGAGGATTTGCGTTAAGGCGAGGCAGCTAATGCCGAGGATTGTGGGGTAGAAGGTGTAATTATAGCAAATGCGCCGTACAATGTACAATGGTAGCGAGGTTCGATTCTGGAAGCCTTTGTTGGACTGTAGTGACAAATTAGTTGACTTGTTAGATTTGGCACGAAAAAATTTGTGCTACATTAATTTTATTTTTCTGCAAAAAAATACACTTTCTCTTCCACTGTCGAGTTAAGATATTTTAATGGTAATTACTTAGGTAGGTACTTTTTAACATTCTGTAAGTATCTTAATTAGGTCAAACTTTACTCAAAAATAGTATTTTTATGATTTTAGAGTTTCGCAATCACAATGACTGTTATTAGTATTAAAGGGACTTACCGCGATTAATTCCATTTTTTCCAGATATTTCGATCACATTTCTGCAGTCATGGTCGCTGGGCGGCATTATCTAATATCTAGACTACTTCGTTTGATAATAAATAAATATATAGGGACAAATTAAGTAAGTGTGATACAATATCACATGTCTTTATCCCTAATGAGGTAGACAGACCTTCGGTCTCTTAGACCCGAAAGCCACATTCAGCGTGATGGTAGGCGTGAAAGTAAAAAAAAAGAAAAAATTTAAAGGTTTTTAATTTTAAATATCAAAATCCAATACTTGGAAGCTTTCCAAAGTAAAGGTACAAGGCGTTTCTGTTTCCTAACAAGGTAGATATTTTTTCTGGCCATACCATTGTCTAGTAAACAACCCAGGGCTGTCAATACAGAACAATGAGAGTCAACGCGAGAAACACGGTCCCAGGGCGCGCACTAATGACTTAGCGAAACCGCGCTCCTCCAAATTAAACAAGCTAAAAAACCAGCGGACGATCGATCACCTCCCCAAACAAAACACAGAAAAAACAGAAACGATGTATGGAACAAATTAAATGCTCAGCATGAGGTTCTTCGCTCCAGCCGCAAAGGGCAAATATTAAAGCTGTCAGTTTTGTGTAATTTGAAGGTCTTTTTGGAGGCATAAGTTATGTTATTGAATGTTTTCGGGGCATGCGCCCGTGTGAACCGGCCTAACGTAATGAGCTCCGTAAATACGAGCGTTTAGAAAATTGAAATTATACGATACAATCAGTGTCTTTTATAACGAGCTATCCGTAAATATCCAGTATAGTGACCGCTGTTATTCAATCGTGTTTGTAGAACAAATTGACGGAGAACCAATAAAAATATCTTCGAAACCGTTGCTACGTAAAAGTTTTGATTAAAAAAGGTTATCGCTAGTAAAATGCCCGAAATTATGATCTCCGCTTGACATCTCCATTACTGGGCATGACGCTAATAGCCTGAGTGCCCATTCGCCAAATTGCCGCCAATTATTGGAAAAAACTTCACTTTTTAGCTGACGTCAATGAGGCGTCAGGTGGACGATACAACCACTTTTTCATTACAAAGGCAATAAAAAAGTGCTAGTCACGCACTAAATGCCTCGAGCCGCGTCTGCCAAAAGAAACAAACAGAAAAAGAAAGAACACAAAAGTGGTAAAAGCGCACAATCACGCACCCACGAAATTATTTTCGCTCCAACACGTGTCAAGTTTCAATTTTACTAACGTCGGAATTAACAGTGGGCGTAAACTGATTATTGATATTTCGAATGATAAAAAAGTAATCGATGATCGTAGGAGATCGTTTAGAAAAAAGCTATTGTTGGGCTTTTTTCTTGAAATTAAATGGACGCACGAGTTTTGACAAAAAATTTCGTTCATCAATCAGAGGATGAATTTATTGGCTCACAATGGACGTTCTGGCAATCGTTTCGATCGGACGATTCCACGAAAATTTCACTATTTTTCACTCTTTTAAACGAGGCCAATTTAGCGATTTGGAGTTTGGAGATCGATAAGAATGCACTTAATCACGTGACACAACGCGATTTTTGAGATAGTCGAAATCCACTTACAAATTATACCTGGTTACACCCCAATATAACCATTTTTTATGACGCGAGAGATGTCTTTTTAAGTTTTTGATATGGGGTATAATTAGGACTAGACAAGGACTCTACTTACTATAAATTAACACTACAAACTACAACTACAAACAAACAAACATTAGGGTAGTAAGACCCAAAGTGATTATGGGCGTAAAGGTGCAAATAGGGAAGTTAGAAGAAATTTCCATGATTTAGATTCTCGTCACTCGTCAACATTTTATTACAACTTTAATCTGATAATATTTCTGAAAGATCTTTCCTTGTTTACACAGTTTAAAGCCAAGGGGCTTACCCTAGTTACTCCAACGTTGTCAGAACGATAAATATCCGACGCGTCAACGTGACGCTAACGTCTGACGGCAAAATTACGGATAAATCACGTGGCAATTTGCAACCTTTAAATTTTACCGATTAAGCGAATTTTTGGACTCTCCGCGAGAGAGCTGAAATGTCAAAAATCTGGAGATGGATGTATTTTTATATGAATATTGAGTGCATTCAATATAATGTCAACTATGATTGCAGACTTCGAAATTGCAGATTTCTTTTCAACCGCCTTACAAAAAAGGAGGAGAACCTTACAGAAAATTTTCGAGATTTTTGTTTAATGTATGTTCACCGATTATTCGAAGACGCCTGGGCCGACTTGGAAAGTTCTTTTTTTGTTTAAAAGGGCATACTTGTCACGTTTTCTCATAGAAATTGTATAAAAATCGGTTGTGTAGTTTTGGGGGTGAAGCCGGATTTACTTCTGAAAATTTATAAAATTCCCTGCAAACCCGACTAAAGCCAAGTCACCGCTGGCTCCCGAAGAAGGCACAAGCTACAAGCTACAATTACTCCAGCAAAACAAATGGCGGGCGACCCCGTGTTTACCGCGTGATTTATTGGTAAGTACATAACTATTCATTTCGGACTCACTGAAATGGGACTACATTTTTCATCGCGAAATATTTTTTGATGTGAAATTTTGTGAAGATATTTATTGCATCGTTACAATGAAAGGTTTTTCATACTTGGCATAGTGGTTATCATTTCATCATTATCTTTAGCTGCAAGCATCTGTGCTACAGAATTACTAGCGTAGAATTACTAACATATAGCTGGTTTAAGTAAAAGTAAAATACGTTACATAGAACCCCTATCCAAACATTATCTCAAGGATATCAATTCGACTGTATATATCTTCGCCAATCAGGTAGGTGACGGGGTCAAAAATAAATTATGCGGTACATTTCATAAAAAAAATTGTCACAAAGTAGTGTCACTTTTCATTGATCATATCCATTTTCAACATAATTTTAAATTTATTTATGCATTAAAACTGATATTAAGTGTCCTATTTGACTTTAAAAAGCATGACGTCACGCTTTTGTATTTCATACAAATCAGAAATATATTTGTTGAAGTTTAGAAAAAGTTTCTGATTTGACTTGTTGTTGTCTTGTTCTTTACATCGGTTTTGATGAATATTTTTTTTATTTAAAAGCCTGTACTGTATTTTTAGGCCCATAATAATGTTGTGAAGACTTAATGAAGAACTTTGAAGATATAGGAGAAGCATTTTCAATATTTTGAAATCGCGATCGTTCCAAAATTTCTTTACTTATTACCTAGTAGGTAAATTTCCACTAACTACTTGTTGTTGTCATTTGTCGCGTTCGAAAACCTTGGAAAATGCTTACCAACGATGTCAGTAACGTACTTGTTTTTTGAAATTCCATATAACTGATTGACGCTGGTTTTTATCATTTTGCAAAGGAAACCTCCCTGTTTGTCAAACCCAAAGGCGCGTTGATGTCATGTATTCCGTTCTGGCCCACATGGTTAAAAGAGGTGTCATGCAAGCAGCTCCGTTTCGTCATGTCAGTCAATTTCTTCTTACATTTAGATTGATGACTCCGATCATCCAAAATACTTCCATGACACACACTTAATGCGAAGAAAGCGTGGACAAATGCCAAAATTAACATTTGAGGTGAATCTCAACCACCAATTAGTGCTGCGATCAATCTCAAAAGTGGGCTACCGTGGGACCAAATTATAGGTGTCACATTTGTGATCAATCAGAGAGGATCTGGCACACATTTTTTGTATAGGTAAGTACCTACCTAACTTTAAACTAACATTCTTATATTTCATAATTATAGCTCATTGAACTCGTCAAACAATTTTTTTTTTCATTTATTAGATATTATCTTAAAGAATAAAGACTTTTTCGGATCTAATTTAAGTTAACATGGTAGCATTTTAATCTATTTCAAGTCTTCTAGCTAAACCATAAAAAAGTCTTTATATGATGTAGTAGCTACAAGATTGAATATTTAAATAAAAATAAAAATATTATTATGTACGAAAACGTATAGTTATAGTATTTCCATAATAGATTAGTAGTAATTAAGTTTAATATTATAAAGCTTTCGTCACATTTTGAACCATTTAAAGAGTTGAAGCGTGCGTGGTTAGACAAAGATCTACCTTATGATATAATTATTTATAGTCATACCCTACACTTGCAGTATAACTTCTACCGGGTAAAAACCTCCCCTGGTCAGTCTGGAAGTCTCTCATTAGACTCCGTGCTGGTGTTGGGAGGTGTAGAGAAAACCGAGTTAGGTGGCGTCACGCTGATAACCACCTTTGCGATTGCGGCGCCATCCAATCAATAGACCACCTTCTGTCGTGTCCGGGCTGCCCTACGACATGTACCATAGAGGACCGTAATGAGGCTAGTGATAGAGGAATCGCCGTGGCCACATACTGGTCAAAGATATTTGAAATTGAAGCCACACTGAAACCATTTTGACTCTTTATGAAGTCACAATTTTTAAAAATACATTGCGCGTCATTTATTCGTCTCCAACACCTTCCTGGCGGCGATCGCTGACCGACAGGACTGTGTCTACTTGCAATACTGCAGTGACAGGCAAGTACCGTGCTGCCCATTTGAGAGGCAATTTTTAAAATTGTAGGTAAAATAATTTTAAAATATTAATTCTAATTGACATTTTAAATTGTATTTTTATATTATGTAATTAATTATCGAGCGACTGACATCATTATCATCATTATTTTAAATTGTATATGGGTCAAAGTTACCTGAAATAAATGTATTTTATTTTATTTATTTATTTCGTCTATTGTGATTCTAAAAGCAATGTTAAAGACATATAAGTTATCAAATAGCCATAATATCCTAAAACAATAGAATCCTAATCGATTGTCCTCGAACTAAAGTAGCACTAACCACAAAACAGTGCGTTTAAAATGTCCACGCAAGGCTGTAAAAACGTTATTACGACCACTTTCAATCATATTCAAAGTAATTCAGGCCATAAATATTGCACATTGACTTCTGAAAGGAATGGATTTTTTAGGATGGGAATGGATTTAATGGATATAAAGCAAAATTGAAAAACTGTATGTTAATATTTACACTTATTTGACATGTGATTAATGCTAAAGATTTATGAAGTATTTATATAAACGGGATGAAAATAAAACGTTATTGTTGTGTCACGAATTTTATTCAATAGTTCATGGATTAACCATTGAATTTTTGAATGTCTGAAGCTTTTATTTTTTTGAGTGTTCAAATCTATTACATTTTTTCTACTTATATAAGTAAATAAATAAATATATATATACGGACAAAAAACACTGATTGAGTAGCCTCAAAGTAAGTTTGAAACTTTATATGATAGTTAGTTATTAGTAGATATATTTGTTTTTTGCCGATATTGCTTAGAATTTCAAAAAACTATTTCGGCAGACGGTTTTTAATTTATTTTAAACTAAGGTCACTTTCCTTTTAGAGGTCTACGGTACGGGCAAGCAACGAATAAAAATCAGATCTGCATTGTCGCGGAGAAATATATCAACAAACAGATAAACAGATAGAATAGCGTGGAAAGGATATTGTGAGCCGTTCATCACGTGACACGCAAGTGGTGACAGAAATAGTTCAGAGAGACGTATCGATAAACATGTCGATTGTCGATACTCTGGGGACACCCAGATAGGTATGAGAATACATACATACATACTATGACGTCTTTATCCCTAATGGGGCAGATAGAGCATTTTGGGTCTTGCGGCTCTATGCAGAGCCTAGGGCCGCAAGACTCAAATATATAGGTATGAGAAGGCAATTTATAATGAAAAATCCAGCCAAGTGCGAGTCAGGCTCGGGTACGAAGGGTTCCGTACCATTATCTGTAAAAAATCAAGTTTGTTGAGATATGCTAATTTTTTAAAAATTTGATTGTAGTAGGTATTTGTTGTAATAGCGGCAACAGAAATACATCATTTGTGAAAATTTCAACTGTCTAGCTAACACGGTTCATGAGAAACGACAGAACAGACAGACAGACAGATAGACAGACGGACGGACAGACATCGGAGTCTTAGTAATTGGGTCTCGTTTTTACCTTTTTTTTAGATACATACCTTTAAAAATTCCATTTCCAGATTGTCGTAGCTTTTGGATGTGCTGGACTTAGTTTATATACAAGGAAACAAGTCAAAAAATAATTTCGTATACAGATACACTATCACGTCTTTAACCCTAACGTATCAGACAGAGCCCAGGACCGTAAACTTCAAGGGCCACGTTTAGCGCATTTAGTATATGGTAGAAGGAAATTAAAATAATGTCATCCTATGTTTTTTTTTAAATTTATGATTTATATGAACAGTTATCTTATGAAATCCATTTTCTCAAGTCTAAAAGACTTTTTTCAACGTTTATAAAATGGTTTTGCAAAAATGAATAATGTAAAACAGAAAATCTAACGAAATGGTGCAAATATCATTTTTCATTCGATACATAAGCCATAATGATGCGCAAAATTATAGTTATCAGCCAGATATAAAACATTATGATATGAATTAATATGGTTAGGAGCTATAACATTATCCGTAGTTCATCATTCGACACGCGATTAGCAAGTACCTAGACGACTGATATAATTATTCATACCGATGGAAATAGATGATATCAACCTTTTAAATTAATTAAATACAAATATGTGTACAAAATATGGGTTTGTAATAAATTATATGTAAAGTTTACTGCACATAAAAAATTGAATGTAAAATTGTAGATATAAACTTGCCATAGAGATAAGAAAAAGAGAATAGACATTATATAAAAAAGGGTGGTAAATGTATTTGTGCTAATACTCTTACCGCTTTATACATTTATGAAAAATTACCATACCAGTAATGTTAATAAAGCAAGAATGGATGGAACAAAATCTGCACAGGTACTTAGATACCTACGAGTACAACTTGTTATAAAGCAAACAATTGCAATCAAAGTGTTGCATCAAACAAATTTTAATCATTTCGTCTTTGATAAGTGAATTTTCATCGTATTATCTCACTGCAAGGAGAATTGATTATACTTGAATGGTGAAATAAAAGTAGATGAATCAATAAAAAATACTCACAACGTGTATAAGTTAATGTTTATTTTAAGTCTATAATCGTACGTATGAAACCCAAACTGTATTAAAACGGTTCAGATAATATCAAATAGGAATTGATGTGAGCGCTAGGCATAACGTGAGTCCATCACTCGGCACGCGAATAGTGTTGACAGAAATAGTGGTGTACTTTATACATTAGTCGATATCGACATGCACGGCAAGCTTGCAGAAGCCTGAAGATTTATGTAATATCTGATGCTGAGAACGGCAAACTTTTAATTCTCGACGTTATAGGCATTGAAAATTTGCTTAGAAATTCTCGAAGAGTTTTTATTTATTTAATTTTTATTGATACTGTTTTATTGCTTTTACTTTAGAAGTAACCGGAGGATTAGTCCATAGAATAATAAGTCAGTTGCACGAAAGTAACGTCCTATTTCTATGTCAATCCAAATTAGACTTTATCATTATACGTTAGTGCTCAATGTTGCTTGACACTGAAACGCGGATACGCAGCAACGTCCGTCTTACGTACCGCTTTCGGAGTAAACCCCTGTATAATGTTTGATTGGTGGCATTAAGGTTTACTGCAAAAAGTTTGTCAAAAATAGATTAAAGAATAAAGATAACGCATGCGCAATTAGCAGATGCAACGCAATTAGCATAATTTTATGAACCTTTTATTTTCAGCATACAAACTATCGAAAATTAAGAAAATTACATTACACATATCGACATGAACGCATAGAACAGTTTATCTCTTACGATAGCTTAAACCATACGCTACCGTACTTCCCAATCCAAGTCCAATAAACCATAAACTACAATCGACAATCGCGTTTTTAATTAATATCAAGCACCTGAGACCTCGCCAATCCGCGCACGCAAAGCGTCTGACTGGCCGCAAATTTATCGAGTGTCGACACAACGGTGCAGCACTAGGGGGCCTCACGCGTAGCCTGCGTCGCTTGTAGGTCGTAATTTAAAATCTCTGATTTATAGTCCAACAGTAGCATTAAATTTGTAATCATATATTGATTTACAGCGGCGATAAGGCGCGCCCGCTGCCTTCGTGGAACAGTGCTCTATTGCGACGGGATTCGCAGCAATTGCTTTGTGGTGTACTTCACTTTGCACTGGTGTAGATGAGGGTTTAGTGGTCAGTAAATAAAACCTTATTCAATTTGATGGATGATATGGTCACAATACCTTTGAGTCAATTTAATAAATAAATATATAGGGACAAATCACACTGATTGAGCTAGCTCCAAAGTAAGTTCGAAACTTGTGTTATGGGATACTAACTCAACGATACTATATTTTATAACAAAAACATATATCCAAGACCCAAGGCTATTTGAAAAAGGCCATTTTCCAACTTGCCCTGACCGGGGATCGAACCCGGGACCTCTGGGTGGCGGATTAGCATAGTGACCACTAAGCCACGGAGGAGGAGGAGGAGGAGGAGGAATTTTGTTCACTTTATTAGTAAAATAAAGGTTAACCTATTTAAGTCGGAAAATCTACGTTTAATGTAAGTTACTGCGTCAACTGAGGCTAAATTCGATTCTTTCATTCATCATCATCATCATCATCATTTATTTTTGTCTCCACTACTAGAGTACGATCCTCTCTGTACTACCAGAGCCATATTGGGCCAGA
This sequence comes from Acrobasis consociella, assembly GCA_963555685.1. Taxonomy (NCBI): domain Eukaryota; kingdom Metazoa; phylum Arthropoda; class Insecta; order Lepidoptera; family Pyralidae; genus Acrobasis; species Acrobasis consociella. The sequence continues at coordinate 837,442 of OY743111.1, read as the reverse complement.
GCAGCTAGAGGACTGCCTACACTCTCCTCGCTGGCCAGACGCGTAGACGGTTTGAAGAGGTCTCATTGATGTTTTTAAGCTTTGTTTAGCTTGTATTTCCTAAGTCGCCTTCTACAAAATTTACAGGAGGACTTGGAGTGGCCCTATTCTACTCTACCGAAAACCACAAGGTGAATTTTTTTCATTAAAAAGATCTTAATTAAAAAGTGTGAACGTATAGTTGTACGCCCTTTACGTTAAAATGAGTTTAATGATTTTTTGTTTCATCGTAATCGTAAAACACTGGAAGTCCACTGCAGGACGTAGGCCTCCCCCACGGATTACCAAAACGACCGATCCGAAGTGGCCTGTAACCTTGCTCAGGATCTCTGACCACCTAGCAGGTGGGTGTCCAAAGTGGCACTTGCCGGTATGTGACCGCTCTTCGAGCAACGTTATTTTCGCTTCATTACTATCCTTTTCGTAAATAGAGTAATTTATAGATAGAAGTAGTATATTATTCCTCTATGCTTTTCATAAGCCAAAACTTTAATCCATGAATAGCGATGTGGCAACAAATAAATTTTTGGCTCATTACATTATATAATTAAAAAGTATAGTATATTTATTTTCTCTAATTAGCAAATCATTGACGAGATACAGCGCATTAAAATTTCGCGTGACTTCACGATCAGCTACGAATTTTTGCCCAAAGTTGCCGTAAATCACCTCTGAAAATCCGAAGCGCTGTTTCTTCGTGATTTTTTACTAGAGGTACATTGCTAAACGAAAAACTATGGGTCCTTTTTTATTGGGTAATCTACTTGACGGACTAAATTAAATAATACATTTTTACCCAGACCACATCCCTACTGTTTTAGTATGTATATTTTTATTTTAGTAAGGAAGTTGGTTTATATTTTACTTTAGTCTTAGTAGAGCAAGGGAGAACAACCGTTCTACGTTGAGTTGTGATATGACAAGACAATAATATTCATTGTCAGCGATTGTTCCGTCGGACACAGATAAGACAGCATTGTCCGACACAGGTACGCTTTTTGTCGGCTCTATTACATTCCTGTTTTGGAGGAAATATTAATTGTCTTTTGTTTTACTAAACACGTCGTAAATACTCATTACATCAAATCAGATCTGATTTGACCGATTGGGAATATGTTCTATGCAGCGTCTTGCAGAGGTTTTAAGGCCTATCCAGACGGTGCAAGTTTCTTCCCTGTTGCACATCATTTTATCGAATTAATAGATAACCTACATGGTCTAAACGAAACGTTAATCATATAAATTATTAATTGCTGCAATAAAATGGTAGGCAAGAAACTTAACCGACTAAACGGGGCTTTGGTCTGCTAAAGCTAGCATCATTCTGTGGTATAGTTTTTATAAATTTTTAATAACTTCCTGATATTATGACGGTCCACAAAAATCTTATTAAATTAAATATTATTTTATTTCACCTTTCAAAAAGTTCCATAACATATTATCACCAACTTTTAAATATTTGCCATGGCAAAATATTATAAACGGCCAAAGAAAATCAAAAGCTTGTCAAACCTACTATCGATTTTTTTTATACTCGGAAGTTTGACGATCTTCGTGGTGTAATGATCAATGGACCGCCAATCCGGAGGTCCTGGGTTCGATTTTTCTAATTGTTCTGGGTTTTGGGTGTTCATTTATATATTTATTTATTATAAAGTGTAGTATCGTTGAGTTAATATCCCATTATACAAGTTTAAACTTACTTTGGAGCTAGCTCAATCAGTGTGATATGTCCAATATGTCCATATATATACAGGGTGGCCAACTTGGAGGTATACAACTTTTTTTTGCCGCCATTTTGTTTTGGCGGTAAATATGACAGTTGTTGCATGAATATTACTTTGTGCAGATACGGCAAATTTATTATGGAGCGTTTTACGACGGAACAACGTGTTTTAATTATTAAAACGTTTAACGAAACATTAAAAAGAATGTTTCCCGGTCGATTAATTTCGAGAAACGGTGACATTGATTGGTCCCCAAAATCGCCTGATTTAACAGCTCCTGACTTTTTTCTGTGGGGCTATCTAAAGGGACGTGTCTATGCTAACAGGCCAATGAACCTTCAGCAATTAAATCATAATATTCGAGACACAGTCACTGAGATAACGTAGGAAATGTGTGAAAATGTGATGAAAAACGCGATGAAAAGGGTTCACATCTGTGATGCTGCTAGAGGTGGACATGTCTGACATTATTTTCCATGTTTAACTGCCGACCCTAAATATTATATTTAACAAGGAATACTTGATATATTTTATATTTCATAGAATAAAAATACAAAACTAAAGTGTATACCTGTTATTTGGCCACCCTGTATTATTTATATGACGGAGCAGGAGATGACCTGCGCCGAACTCACTAAAAGTGTGACGATAAATACAGCGCTCCGCCTCGCGCTGTATCATGGATTCCAACCACATGTGTCTGAATACCCCTGGCCCACACAGTTATTGAATCTGTGTCCACCTGGGCTTATCGTCTAGCTGAAACAACTATCATTGTAATAAATCGGTTTACCAAATCCTCATCTATTACAACAATCACAATTAAAGAAGTTATGGCCAAGCCCACAGCACACTACACAATGGAGATGTTCACAGTACGGCGGTCCGCACAAGACTGAGCCGCTCGTCGCTAGGGCGACCGCTTTTATACTTGTCGAAACATTTGAAATTATAACAGTTATGTTTTGAAGTAAACAACTTTCTGTTTGCACAACTTAACCAATAATAAAGGGGATTATATTGAACTCGCCGACACGGCCAACCTGACATGCGTACGCCCTCGTACGCGCTTTCATTAATAATTAAACTAGTAAGTAGCATAGTTAGAAATAACCATAAAATGATTCTGATCTAGCTCGACAATAAGCGTCTCACAAAACTATAACAAAATTTAAACTCGCCAAAATTCTACTCCAGAGTGCCACAATGCTACTATTCTGAACTGGTCTTTTGTTTGTCCTTCAGCCAATATTCGTACAGGAATAATTATAAAGAAATCATGACTAATGGATTTTTTTGCGCATTGCTTACGTATACGAATCAACAAAATTCATGAATCAATTCAAAAGAATCAATTTTTAACTCGTCGACACTGCCATCTTGACAGTAAACCCGTCCTCGGGTTTCATATTTAAGATCAACACAAAGTATAAAGGTACACCGTTCGGCCAAACCTGACCAAAACGAAGCTTTAGTTAATTTCTGTTTCTGTTAGAAGTCTTGCTATACAACGAGGCAATGCTGCCCGTATCTTAGTTACCCTGCCCTGCGATCGTGGTGATGTAGGGTCTATTTTATTTATTTAATATAATGTTTTTTTTTTTTTAAATAGTTTTTTTTTTGTTGGGTTGTTATATTTTAGTTCTTGTTTTATTATTTTAATTTAGGTAGGTTAATTAGTTTTTAGTGAAATTAATTATTGTGTACTGTATTTACTTATTTTCTGCAATAATTAACCTTTTATAATGGTTTAAACAATCTATAATAAACTCAAAACAAGCAATGAACATCGATAAATCTTTACATTGAATCGGAGACTAAAAACTTCATGTCAATATTCAGAGATCAGATGTTAAAAGTTTTTATTAATCACATGTTCCCTTTAATGACAATTAAATTGAGTCAAAACTAATAAAAATTCTATATTTTCACGACGTTAAAAAAAAAGATTCAGTAATTATTAATTGAGTCAGAACTCAGAAGAGATCACCAAGACATATTAACAAAACATTAATCATTAGCTCAAAATCATCGGAGATCAGAATTGCCATCGTTGTCCTCACACTATAACGCGTATTACCACCTGTGATCACCAGGTCCACTTGACCTTATGATTTCATCCAGAAACTCGACCTCCACAAGAGCCGACCGCATACTGCCCACTCACGGACTACGGGTCAACTCTAGTACGGTCACAACAAAACAAACAATGCAATTCATCACTTTACCTATGGCAATAAAGCCTTCTGCTATGCTATCGGTCTTCCTAATGAGCTTCTCTGGCTCCCGCATCCTTCTCAACCTATCACGGAAACACTTGTGTATTTGCTTTGAGTTTCATGCCCGGAAAGCATCTCGATTTTTTAAATAATTGAACAGGTGGAAAATCGTCATAATGATTCAAGTAGTTATACGTAAGAACAACCGGAATTATCTAGGTTTAGAATGTGGTGCGAACAGTATGCTCCACCCCCCGATTACATCCAACCATCAGAGGCGCTACCGCCAGGTCATAAACTGCCATGGGCTACTTGGAGGTGCTTGAATTGCCTCCGAACTGAAGTAGGCCGATAGACCAAGCAGAAGTACAGGGCGATTGTGGACATGACGATTAGATCATTAGATCACCTCTATGCCCTACCAGCTGTACCGTGCTAGACCTATACTCTGCCTCGGAGGGAAGCGTAAAAGTGGCAACGTTCTCGAAGAAAAAAATTAAAAATCCAAGCCACCGACACGATAAGAAGAAGAAGTGAAAATAAATGTCAACTGGGTGGATAATATACGCTATTTTCCAACAAGTCTAAATCAGACACCTTCCTCCAAACGTAAAAACAAACAGTTTCCACTGTTTGCACTTCGACTGCACTGGGACTCTGTATGAAACACAGGCAGATGACGACACAGATCCCCGGAGCCAAACGACGCTTTCACCATCAGCCCTTCCGCAATAATAAATCCAAAACTACGCCAAAATGGATACGTTCAAAGGCAAGCGACACCACTTTGCGACACTTTACCCCGCCAACACCACAAAATAATTCATCCCTGGCTCAGGAAAATACCCAACTGTCAACAAAAACAAACGTTTACAGTACTTTTGTTACACTAAAGCGTGGCTAGAATACAGTTAAAGCGTTTGCAACTTAATCTTTTTTCTACGGACTTCCTAACAATAAAAATAACATTGCTTATCAGTACGATATTTTTTGAATTTGGCTACAATATCACAATATTTACTCAACTTTAACTATCCAGATTAAAATTTATTCAAGTAACGGGACTTTACTTCAGTTAACCTAAAACACAGTAAATAATAAATTAATGGTAAAATATTATTACTCACATAGTAAACGGTGAAGGGTCCTTTTAAATAAAGTCATCACCATGATCATCATCATGGTAGGCTCGCCGTCACCTCTTCATCATCACTACCTCTTTATCAATAATATCTTCATCGTCATCACTATCTCTTCATTACCAATATCATCATCATCACCCTGGTCATTATCTCATAATAATCTTTATAAAAGTTATTATAATATTTAGCTTATCTTAAGTCCAATACTAGGCAAAGGCTAGGAGAACTTATCTCTCCAACTTTACGAATAATGAAGTACGTAACGTACCTAATAACTATCATTTTACACCAGTATTCACACGTAAGCTTATAAGACGCTAAAAATTATAATTTAAAATACTCAAACTAGACATTTTGTTAGGATACTAATTGGCGCCACTGCCAGCTCCGACTAACAGTGATTTATGCCACCTTCAGTGATGTTAAGCTCATCTATCAACTCATGACGATAAAATCAAGTCATTAAGTTTAGCAGATAATACACGTTCTTATTTAAAATAGCGAAATCATAATTATTATTTTTTTGCTTGCATAGTGGTCAAAAGACTAGACATTATTCTACTTTATGTTTTAAAACTAAAGGTTTTGAAATAAATTGCTTTCTGCTCTACTCTTAAATCGAAAAAAATATAAAAACTCACCAGGTTATCTTTGCGATTCAGCAGATAAGGTTACGACACAGAAATACACACGATATCAACTCGCTTTTTCACTTCACCTCACTTCACCAGGAATCTCCAGCGCCTGCGGCACTGCCGCTGACTCCAACTCGGCCGCAATACGTGGCCAGCAGTTATGGTTCACTTGTTAGCACTTTAGCAACTTTGCAGAAGTAGCTGAAACTAAACACACGTTAGGTATCTTTACACTGATCGCTTCAATCTCGTTAGCATAGACTTGTCACACAGACGGTTGACAGACAGACGCTTGTCACACAGACGTTTGTCACACAGACGCTTGTCACACAGACGCTTTGTCACACAGACGCTTTGTCACACAGACGCTTTGTCACACAGACGCTTGTCACACAAACGCTTTGTCACACAGACGCTTGTCACACAGACGCTTTGTCACACAGACGCTTGTCACACAGACGCTTTGTCACACAGACGCTTTGTCACACAGACGCTTTGCCACACAGACGCTTGTCACACAGACCATATGCAACACAGGATGGGTTGCAATACTAAAACCAGAGCCGTCAATGACCCCAAAAGTTATCGACACATTGCACTGCTAAACTCCGTCCAAAAACTATTAAAAAGGCTAAGACTGAAGTCACGACACCAGCTCTATAGGATTAACTGTTGAAAAACCACTTTATCATCAAAAAGAATAGAATTTGAATCCACCTATGTGGATACAACCATCAACCCCACTGAAAAACTCTCAGGGTTCTCTCTCCCACGCAGAGAATTGTGCCAGCTCCACAGACTGAGAACTGGATGGGGACGAACTACATCGTTTGAATTCCGGTGCGACTGGATTGACTTCCCAGCTTGCGGATGTGGCGCGCCTGAATAGGATATGGATCACATTATTCGAGACTGCTGGAAGACTGGTTCACCCTGCAAAAAGACGCAATACAATAGACACAGAATAACGACTGTAATAATAGCCATACGATTATTAAATAAATGGGCAGGTTCCTGTTTTTCAGAATAGGCATGACGAATGGAAAAACACTTTTGGTCCATCGGTTAGACCATCAAACAACATTGTAGTTTGTACACACACTTTGTTCCTTTTTCTGAAAAACCAAAAATGACTAATTTTGCGTGACGTCACACTCAAGCACGATTTTTACCTAAATGTGACTCCGCAAGCCCCCACTCCGGAACCTTGACGCTCCGTATCCTTGTGAATTTTTTCCCTTCTGGCAAACTGAAAATACGGGTCCATCATCTCTGGACAATTCAAAAGACGGAACAATAATAAACACACTCTTCGGACCCTGTCAGACTCTTCATCCCTTTTTCTCCCATGGATTCACTCAAGTGGGCAAAAGATTCAGATCCAACTTCTGATGACGGAGCAGGAGATGACCTGCGCCGAACTCACTAAAAGTGTGACGATAAATACAGCGCTCCGCCTCGCGCTGTATCATGGATTCCAACCACATGTGTCTGAATACCCCTGGCCCACACAGTTATTGAATCTGTGTCCACCTGGGCTTATCGTCTAGCTGAAACAACTATCATTGTAATAAATCGGTTTACCAAATCCTCATCTATTACAACAATCACAATTAAAGAAGTTATGGCCAAGCCCACAGCACACTACACAAAGGAGATGTTCACAGTACGGCGGTCCGCACAAGACTGAGCCGCTCGTCGCTAGGGCGACCGCTTTTATACTTGTCGAAACATTTGAAATTATAACAGTTATGTTTTGAAGTAAACAACTTTCTGTTTGACCAACTTAACCAATAATAAAGGGGATTATATTGAACTCGCCGACATATATTTATTACTTTTCAGTCACAAAATTCACTCGACCGTCTCTTGCCAATTCACAACACAAACATAATCGCATTCAATTCTCGGCCGGCCGATAATATCGTCGACATAAATCAAGATTGACGTAACACGACACACAATTAACTTTATTCAACAAAGGGTCAAAATTGATATAATTACGTTCATCCTGGTACAATTTAAAAGTTTGACATAAGGTGGGTAGAGACCAAACTCATATTGGATTAGTCGCTGTTCGTGCGTCCATAGTTTTATGTAAACAACAGCGTTGGTTGCGGTTCGGGCGTTCTACAAAATGACAAAAAAAATGTGATCCTAAGATGGTAGCGGTTCGTGCGCTCAACAAAATTACATTATTGCAGTGGTTGCGTTTCGGGATCTCTTCGATAGACTATCCTCGCTAAGTTTATTGAAGAGATCCCAAAACGCAACTACTGCAATAATGTAATTTTGTTGAGCGCACGAACCGCTACCATCTTAGGATCACATTTTTTTTGTCATTTTGTAGAACGCCCGAACCGCAACCAACGCTGTTGTTTACATAAAACTATGGACGCACGAACAGCAACTAATCCCTCATATTGTTGTTACTAAAAATAATACATTGCCTTAGGTAACCAAACATGGTGTTATTTTCAATTTTAGTTTATTGAAATAAAATTGCTACATTACTAAACTAAAATCATTTTAAAACGGGCGTCCGGCCGTGTATGGTTCTTTGGAGTCTTTCTGAAACAATAGGCATGACGAATGGAAAAAAATTTTGGTTCACTGGTTAGATTATTAAAAAATATTGTTCACGTATTTTTTATTTTCTCTGAGAAACCAAAAATGACAAAGATACAGCGCATTGAAATTTCGCGTGACGTCACACTTAAGCACGATTTTTGCTAAAGTGTGACGTCGCAAGCCCCCACTCCGAAAGTTTGACGCTCCGTATCTTAGCGAATTTTAACTTTTTTGGTAAACTAAAAAATACGGGTCCATTATTTTTGGATAATCTAAAAGACGGACTAATTATAATCATACTTTTCGGACCCTGTCGTCACCCCTATGTAACTATAAACCTCATCAAATCATCTTTTAAGAGCATTGAGTTATATTATATATTATTGACTAGCTGGTGTCCGCGACTTCGTCTGCGCAGTATTATTATTAATTGTAGCCTATGTATTATTCTGATGTATAAGCTTTTGTAAAGTTTCATTAAAATCTATTCAGTAGTTTTTACGTGAAAGAGTAACATCCATACTTACAAACTTTGGCGTTTATAATATTAGTAGGATTTGACACATATATAAAATAGTACAGATAGACCGACTTAGGGTCAGTTTAGACCAAGAGTAGCACAGCAGTGAGGATTTTTTTATAACACTCGTAAACGTTTGAACGTAGTAAAATTGTACTAGTCACACGAGCGAACTAAGATAGACTTCACAAGTAATACTTAGGTATTATTCTCGTGTCTTACACTTTATGCCAATAGCTTATAATTTATTTTGGTTGTCAGAAAAAAATCCTCTCCGCTGGATTCCCTCAGTCTGAACTGGCGTTTAAATTGGCATTTCAATATGCTGACTGATAGACACTGAACTCGGAGGTAACACCGCTAGATATGCAACTGGAAACGCAAGAAACAGAGATAAATTAGCACTGCCTACTGCTGTTTCATCTGTAAAATTAATATCAATTTCAAAAGTAATGCTTTGTGTTCCACTTAATCTTCATAAAATCTCCACCAGCTATTTCACCTGTCAATTCTATATTACAACATTGAATGCGCTCGGTTAGCACGCTGCCATAAAGCAAAAAGGTGAGACAAAACAATGGGCGCATATTAAAATTTGTCGAAACGTCCGTGTAACTCGATTTAGTCGACACTTCCTGCGCATTGTCGATCTGCGCGGGCGCAAGTCACCGCGGGCGGCATAGACTATCGAAATAAACAGATAGGAGACTCCTAATAATGAATTGAAAAGACCTACAATTCTGATATATACCCACAAATCACACTGATTGCCCAAAAGTAAGTAAGTTCGAGACCTGTGTTTTGGGCAACTAACACAATGATACTAAATTTTATAACAAATACATAAACATCCAAGATCCAGGTCAATCTAAAAAGAAAATTTTCCATCTTAACCTGTCGGGGGATAGAACATGGGACCTCCGGTGTAAAATCGTGGCATGATAAACACTAGGCCAAAGAGGTCAAGGGACGTAAATGACTAACTGAAACACGCGTACTATTTGTTCGCTTCGCTTGGCTTTAGCATCATCATCATATCAGTCACAGGAAGTCCATAGCTGGACATTGGCCTTCCCGAAGATTATCCAAAACTACCGCTACTGACCGCTTCGCTTGCTGTACTTAATTTACTAACCTAAGAAATTAATGCCTATAGGACTATCTGCGCTGTTTCATCCCTAAGGGTCCAAAAGCTGGTATATGGACGTGGGTGTCAGGCTGACACGCGCGCACTATGATTTGCGCCCCGCTTCGCTTGCTGCACACAATCGATGTGAACTAATCTTTACGATCGGAAACCGCGAGTAATACTCAATTTTTAGTTTAAACTCGCTTTGTGACGTCATTAGCGGTATTGTTGGGGACCCTTGTAATTTAAACGTAATTATTGGAATTTAGGGCTGGGTACATTTTGTACAATCGAATTTGATTTGTCTGTATTTTAAAAACATAAACTCTAACAAGTATTGTAACAATTTCAAAAACCTAGTAACTGAAACAGCATCATATGTGTGAACAAGAGACATAGAGATCAGTCTTCGTGTCAGTAATATATACTTGCACTTTATAATTTATATGCATCTTCTAATTTACCTTGTCAAATACTTGCTCAAGCATTGCTAACTTATATCTAACTATGTATTTTTATCCTTTTTCCACGCTATCAATTAAAGTCAGAAGGCCGAAAGTAAAAAGCTGCCGAGACTGATTCTCATATAAGTATTTTCTTTTCAAATTTACGTAGTTTTACTACGCTACGCTTCATCTCCCAAGTGGTCGACGTGGGAAGGAAGAGTGCCAGACTTAAATGGGGCTGGGCGGGTCACGTTTGCCGAATGGTGCCGGGTAGAAGGGCTCACATAACGACCATGTGGATTCCAGGAGACAGGATACGATCAAGAGGAGGCCTAAAACGAGATGGAGTAACGACCTGTTTGCGTTTGACAAGGATTGGAAAGAAGTAGGTAAAGATCGAAATAGCTGGAAACAACTAGGGGAGGCCTTTGCCCAACGATGGGACATAAGCGACGTTTTTGCGCGTCTGTTTAAAGGTAACGATAGGCGTCAACATCGTGCTGTGTCCTCAGACCTCATTCATGCTTTGCGGAGGTTTTACAAGGTACAATATTCTGAGTACGATATATCTTTAAGTCGTCCGACACATGAATTGGTTCTGCTCGTGTCTGTTCCTTATATAGATTCATTTTACCTCATTGGCCGAGCAAATGAACCGAGTGCAGCGTCTCAGTTTCTAGATTGGCCAAAAATCCTTTTAGACCGGCTGTCTGTCAGTTTGTCCAGCTGTTCTCGCCTACAGGTCACTTTGTGTGAAATTCACTATTTAGAAATATTTGTTTATCTTCTCCTGTTGCTGTTTTATAGATATTCTAGCCTTTCGGCTTTTTTTCTCCAAATAATACATGCAATGATCATTTATGGATACCAAATACATCATTGAATGGAAAAATCCTGAAAATTTTGCTTTTTTCGAATATATGTTGCATTATTCTGAAAATAGCATGGTGTAAAGCCTGCTTCGCCCTCACACCTACGACGCCTAACAACAGAGGTGCCGATGGCTTATAAAACCATACACTTACGGCCGACAAAAAAGGCCCACTTTTGTTTCCTTCACGCGGCGTTTTGTCATTATACGTGGCACGTGGTCGCGAATACATAATATTTTATTATTACGACTTCACGCCTTTGCGGCGTCGGCGACTGATACCACTTTCATTCGTTCTGAGAAGCTGGGGTTCGCTTTTTGAAATCCTTACCCTGAGACTTTATTGTCGCATATGTTTATGAAAAAGTAAAAAATATTTCCATCAATCCAAGTCTTAAAAATTTTTAATCGTTTCTAAAATTAGGGTAAAAAAAGTAACAATACTGGCAACTCTCTACTGCTAGTACCTATGTGAATACGCGATATGGATCAAACTAAGTCATTGAATACATATCTTTTGTTCAATTTTCTTAAGAATTTAAATATTGATTATGTTTCAAATGTTTAACAATATAATGTAATCCGTTATGAATTTTAAAAATAAAAAATTAAATCAATTAAACTCGAGGAATCAGCCGTGAGTTCAATTTATTGCGTCGATACTTTGTATAGCATTTGCAGCATTGCTAATGGCATTTTAATCTTGGGCTCCTCCGTACTTCTGAAAGTACGCAAAACCATTAATCCCAGCAATTGATAAGTTATTACTTGTGTAAGTAAGCTACTAATTCGAAATATTCGCAAAATAAACAGAAAAATGCTTGACCCTTATATGTTGAGAGTAATGCACTACGCCTCAAATATTATTCTTATTAGGCGTGCAACGAAAAAGTGTACGTGAACGATTTCTTCGACCAAATTCAAAAGGTGCACTCCAGTTATCTACCAAGGTACCGTGTGGACGTTTCGCCGATAAACGCACTCGTTTAGTTATGCTGCGGCAATTGTTAGGCTCTGCAATACGCTTTGTGCATTAAGCGATAACTATGTTCTGGAAAATGCCTTAAAGATCAGCTTTATCGCTCTTTATTGGTTGTTACGTTATGTAGGTGTAAAGGTGTTGATTCATGTGATTGATCAATACATTGCTTTACGCTTGTTTGTGGTCTTCATTCACGGCGAAACCTGATGTATTTTCTGTTTATTTATTATCTTTAATACAAAATAGAGAATTGAATACACTATCAGGTTACTGTTATTAGTATTACGGGACCTACCTAAAAACGATATTAATCGCGGTAGGTCCCGTAATACTAATAACAGTAATTGTGACCGTGAAACTCTAAAATCATACACTTTCAGGTTATTACAATAATTTTAATAATAATTATAACCATAGACCTTTTCCTTTATTAGATCTTTCTTCTGCTGAAACATATACCCTTGAGTAAAGTGATGGGCTGCTAGCCGCATCGTCAGTTTCATATTGGTGTCAGAAGTGAAAATCATTTATTTATCATTGGATATTTGTATCACTTGATATTGTAAATTTTCTTTCTATTTCATAATACTTGTTGAAGTCATATCATTTACTACTAGCATGGTTTATTTCTATAACCGCTTCCTAACTGCAAGAACAAACTGCACTGTAGCATTTACTACAAAAACGTCAACTTACAATTATTATACTAATATATGTGTCAGATTTTTTAAGCTGCCTAAAATGTGTGACTTAGCTTGATGCCGCGTGGTTTCCGGCAGAGTAGATGAGGGGCACTCCAAGTCCTCCCGTGGATGTTGTAAAAGGCAACTTAGGGAATATAAGCTAAACAAAGCTTATAAACATCGATGAGACCTCTCCAGCCCGTCTCGTCTCTCGTCGTCGAGAGAGTAGGCCAAGTCTTCTGGCTGCTTTGGCCAAGTATGGCTGTAGTACAGAGACGGTCGTGCTCCTGCAGTGGATATAAAAAGACCTGATGATGACTAGGCTTTGGGACTAGCTAAGTAGTAAAGACACGATTAAGTAATATATGACAAAAAGCAAGGCAAACCTTTAAACGAATACTCAAGTACTTTTAAGTTAATAATAACTTAGATCAAACCAATGTGATAACACATCCAAAAGGCGTGACTCCAAATTAAATTCCCCTGATTGCCAAGCGTGACTACTTGATAACTGCCTGCCTCATGTCACTGCGTCATTTGTAACGACGCGCTCTATTTAGCTAGCTAAATGCTCGTATTTTTAGTGTAACACTATTTTTTATTATATAGGTATAGGTGTTTTGCCTTCACATCTACAATTGTATGTTTACGCAATCAAAAACCTACCACGCTTTTCTTAAAGTTTCTTCAGGGATAGAAACGTACGGTACTCTTTAATAATTGGCCAAGTGCGTGTCGGGCCACGTGCAGTGTAGGGTTCCGTAGTTGTAAATGCCAACTTTGAATTCATGCCACTAAAACGTCTAAGTATCTATTAAATTTGTATGAAATTATTTATTTCGAGTACATTTTATAAGTTGATCGCCTATAACTTTTTAATTTGTTAACCCTACTTAGCTCTGATAGTTTTCCTTTAAACTAGATTATATATACTATAGTTGTGATTGTTTTCACGTATCCATATATAACCGTTTAGTAGATAGATGGGGGGGACACGTAACTTTAACAAAAAAATTCACTTTTAACCTGAATATTTCAGACACGGATCCCTAAATCGAAAAATGGTGTTTTCAAGCTCACAATATTTTTAAAAGACCTATTCAACGATACCCCACACAATGTGCTTGTAGAGAAAAAAATATTGACTTCCTCTTTACTTGTATGGCAGGTCCTCTAAAAAAAATTATTTCCATTTTTTATTTTACGAATTTTTTGCCATAATTGATATACATATCCATGCCAAATTTCAGTTTTCTAATACTAATAGTTTCTGAGTAGAACCGCGGACGGACAGACAGACATGGCGAAACTATAAGGGTTCCTTGTTTACTACGGCACCCTTATCATCTTATAAAATGTACTTGAAAAGGAAAATTTCATACAAATTCAAAAGATACTTATACGGTTTTAGTGACATGAACTCAAAGTTGGCATTTACAACTACGGAACCCTACACAGCGCGTGGCCCGACACGCACTTGGCCAATTATTTCTTTTTATTATTTTTAATAGCTAGTTGGACATTTTCTTTTGGGGCGTTACTCGTGCAAATCGCTGCTTTTGTTATTTTTGCGCTTGGATTTTCTTGTAGTACTCGTATTTGTACTGAAACGGTGAGCCGCCCGTCACAGAATAGAATGTGGACTAAGATTTTTTTTTGGCTCACTACATAGATTATTAAAACGTACGGTATACATATTTTTTTTTTGATTATTTAATAATGACGAAAAAACATCGCATTTAAACTTCGCGTGATCAGCTAGATTTTTAAGAAAAGGTGACGTAAATCACCCCCACTCCGAAACTTCGAAGCGCTAAACCCTGTGTGAATTATCCCTACTTTGCTAAACGAAAAAGTATGGGTTCTTTACTTTTAGATAGTCTAGTTGACGGACTAAATAAAATATTTTTTACCTAGTCTACAATCTACATCCCTATTAATAAAGTATTACACGTGGCAAAGGCAAAATTGCTAACAGTCTAAGTAAATAAATAACAGCAAAATAAATTACCTGCCAGATGTAGAATATAGAACGAACTGTATCGCTGCTATAGATTTATGGTCATCAAAGAAGCAATCATTAGCGCATCAAAACCAACAATTACTGTCGCAGGGCGGCCATGCGAGACGAGACAGGTGCTGAAGTGCCATTATTGAAACGCGGAGTCACCTAAATACATGGTTCTTCCATACAACAAACCGTTCGTATAGTGACTCTGTGTTTGAAAAATGGCACCTCTGTATGTAGTGCCGAAACGAGTGAGAGAACTTTCATCATTGATGAATGTCGACGCAGTTGTTTGTAAAATATTGGTATGTTTGCGGTTCGTTTAAAATCGCTCTAGTTCGGTAATTATGGAAATCCTTGAGAGAGGCCTATATGTCCAGCAGTAGACCTCATGCAGCTAAAATGATGATGATGAAGATGCTAATGAAGGTTTAAAACATCATAAAACTATATTCATTCATATTAAAGTATTATTGTTACTTAGCTTTTCTCATTGTGAAGATATCGGAGCTAAGTATCAGAGTCAATATTACACCAGCCAAAGAGGCCATTCAATAAATCAATTTAATATAATAGTAAAAAATGCTTTTTCCACCGCGATTTTTTAAACGCTATGTAAGTAAGTAAAGTAAAAAAGTGTAAATTTGTTTCAGGCACTTGCAGAATCATCAACGAAACCCTTCAGGTACCGTGACGTCACCAAATTCGTCATCAGGTACGGAATTGCAAAAATGGCTTTAAAGATTCATTCGCTCTAGATCGGTCATTTTGGAAATTTTTTGGAGTGGCCTATACCCAACACTGGACGTTATGAGGCTGGAATGATGATTCATTATTTTATCGGATCTGCGGGAGCGTGAACTATATAATAAGGCCCAAAGCAGACGACAGACTAATCGGTGCCGCACTTTTTAGTCTGTGAAAATAGAACCTATGGAATAATACGCATACGACGCGCGCCGGACTTTTTGCGCTAAGATCTTATGTACATGACGCGACGTTTCAGCTATTGTGTATGTTCTTATCTTGTGTCAAGTAAGTCTGCACCCCTATAGACTTAACTTGACACAAGAGTTCACAAGCCAAAACAATAACCCCTAATCTCCTCCTTACATCAGAAAAACATAAAACGCCAATCACCAAGATATCGGCAATCCCTTCTAAGGCCAATCAGAGCGAAATGGGCCGGAGAGTCCCGGGGCGTCCCGAGGAGTCCCGAAGTGACCCGACGGCCGCAGGTCACTAAATGGCGGTAAAAGGATAAAAATGGCGCTAAGTGGATGAGGGTGAGATGTCAACGATAGAAGCAACTGCTAAATACACTAAGTATTTACGGACTACGCTCTTTGTGTTAAGGAAGTGAGGAGATAAACTTTTAATGGTGAATATGTTTCTTCTGAATAGGTACCTTGTAAGCGATTAATTTAGTTTCGTCAATTGTAAACTAGCGTTTTAGATATAGCCGATTCCACTTGTCAATCCAAGAAAACTTGAAAAGTAAAGAGTAAGCCTATTTGTCTGAGGGTTCAAAATTAGAATGAAAGTTTCCGTCGCATTGAGAATCTCCTCTTTTTTTAAAGGGGGTTAAAGAGGAGGGAGAAAGCAATAATGAGTATGAGTATTTTGTTATAAAAACCATATATGATTTTAGAGTTTCACGGTCACAATTACTGTTATTAGTATTACGGGACTTACCTGCCATCTCTCTGACTCTGCCATCATGGTCGCTGGCCGACTCCGACTGGATGATGGCAGAAGGGCCGTCGAAATATCTGGCAAAAAACAATATTAATCGCGGTAAGTCCCGTAATACTAATAACTATAAAAACCGTATTTAATGTGAGATTTGGCAAAAAGATCAAGTTGATATGATCACCTCATACTCAACTTGCCGATGAGTAACCCAGTTATTTAGAATGACGTTAATCATCAAACGTCATTCTCTTTTAACCCGGTAACTCATTTACTCAATAGCACATGCACCAAAAAAGTTATGACATAACAAACAGTGTATTCTCTGTCCACATTTTAACTTTGAATATTAATTTAATTGTGAGTTGACGTCCTTGGAGAAAATGCTGCAGTGCAGTTTGTTACCGCTTCTTCTGCACTAGCGCTTAGGAAGCGGCAGTCAACTTAGCTAAGTAACTATTTGACGTCAACAATTGTGCAACAAAACAAAGTGACGATTAAACATATCAAAAATATCTATGATAACAAAGATTTATTTGAATTGAATTGAATATACCTTAATTCTTTTCGACTATAAGAAGCCTTCTCCACACTGTGTATTTTCTTCATAAAAGTCGCGTAAAAGAATGTGTGTCGATCAGATCAGTCCCCTCGCTGTTGACCTAAGGAGTTTGTTAATAGCAACAAGTCGGGAGGTAATACTGCAGCGATCGCTATCTGAAAACCCTTGATAAGGACACCCTCATAGCCAGTGGCCTGACGAGTGGGATTTTTTTTGCTTTGTAAGCGGTTTTTCAAAGAAGCTAAGTTTGAGACTACTTGAGTAATCCAGCATTTGTAGGTGTTCGTTGTATCATCATTATCATTTCAGCCGTATAACGTCCTCTACTGGACATAGGCCTCTCTCGAAGATTTCTAAAATGACCGATCAAGAGCGGTCTGTACCCAGAGCTTTCCAGCTACCTTGGTCAGGTCATCTGACCACCTTGAGAGTGGGTGTCTTACGCTTCGCTTGCCAGTCTGCGGTCGCCATTCGAGAACCTATATATAAGCATTGGCCAGACCCGTCTTGCGTTACGAGCTGACGCCGACCTCAGTTCCTAATCAGCCCAGCTCCTAATTAGAACGCCGACTGGCGCCCTGCACGCTTCCGCCATGATGCCGCCATCCCGGGTGCTCTAGGAATCCTCTTATTAGCATTAGGTATAAAGACGCGATAGTTTTAATATTTCGTGATCTCCTAGTCACTTTAGACTAAAGTCACTACTGTCCACAAAATAGCTACCAACCTACAGAACATCATTTATCCATGCTAGTCTAGCAGCGGTAAATCTCCTTGGCCCATAAAACGGCCTTCTTCCACGGTCCGATTCTATTATGTCGCTAGGTGATGCACGGCTTGGACGTTTAGTATGTTGTGTTCATAAATTCACATATATATGGAATCTCGTTTCATATCACACAGCGTAGATAGCTTCTGTAAAATTTATCCATCCATGCAGACTGGCCAGTGGAGATCATCATAAGGTGATGTCAAGAGGGGGGGGGGGGGGGGTTTAAAACGCACCGCAACTGCGTGCACAGCATAAAAGTAGTAGGACATTCATTCAGCTACTAAATAACCAGCCAAGTCAAAATTATGGGACACCCTTAATCTATAAAAATCACGTTTGTTGTTTATTATGTTCTTATTATATGTTGTTGCAGTGGTCATTCTATTAGAATCATTCTAAAAGAATCATAAAAAAATGCGGTAACATTCATACATTTATCACGCCTGTTTCCCAAAGTAGGCAAAGACTATGGACTTCCACTGGCACTTTGACGCCGTGAGAAATTTCCTTACCATTTTTCTTAGCGTCCGAAGTCACCAGAGACAAGCAGCAACTTTAAATCACTTAGCCACATGCTGTCCTCCACATAAATCTCCCACGGGCGGAAGGAAGGGCTGACCTCTGGCCGCCCGCCGGACGTACTTGTGGCCCCGCCCGCCCAACCAAACTGTCACATTTGTCCCTTTTTTAGGGTTGACCTTCGACTTCTATGACAATTTTTGTTTTTTACTTCATTTTTTTAACCTGTTTAAAAGGTTCTGTATTGGACTTTTAAAAAAGTAGGGTGTTAAAATAAGTTTGAGTTATGTATCTTTCTGTCTGTGTGTCTGTTGAATTTTAACTTCCGAACGGATGGACCGATTATCAATGCAGTTTTTTACGGGAAAACAAGTTCCATTGCGGTGGTTCTTGGCTATCATCATCATGTCAGCCACAGGAAGTCCACTGCTGGACATAGGTCTCCCCAAGGATTTCCAAAACGACCGATCGAAAGTGACCTGCATCCACCTCCTTCCTGCAACATTGTGCTTCTTAGCTATGTTTGATGTAAATCGATCCAGCCGTTTAAAAGTTTGACGACCTCCGTGGCGTAGTGGTCACCGTGCTAGTCCGTGCACACGTCCCGCGTTCGGTCCCTGGTCAGGGCAAGTTGGAAAATGGCCTTGTTCAAATTGACCTGGGTCTTGGATGTTTATCTATAATATAAAAATGAATCGCAAAATGTGTTGGTAAGCGCATAACTCAACAACGCCTGGACCAATTTGGGCATTTTTTTTTAAAATGTTCGTTGAAATTCAAAGATGGTTTTTACGGCGAGAAAAATACGAATATTTGCCGGAAAAACCCTAAAAACAGCCCTTTTCTTTTTCCCATACAAACGTACATTTTGACAGGCTATATTTGGTAGTACGAAGTCTGCCGGGTCAGCTAGTCTATAATATGTATTTGTTATAAAATATAGTATCGTCGAGTTAGTACCCCGTAACACAAGTCTCGAACTTACTTTGGGGCTAGCTCAATCAGTGTAAATTGTCCCTATATATTTATTTCCTAGGTTTTTAGGGTTCCGTAGCCAAATGGCAAAAACGGAACCCTTATAGATTCGTCATGTCTGTCTGTCTGTCCGTCCGTATGTCACAGCCACTTTTTTCCGAAACTATAAGACCTATACTGTTGAAACTTGGTAAATAGATGTATTATGTGAACCGCATTAAGGTTTTGACACAAAAATAGAGAAAAAACAGTAAATTTTGGGGGTTCCCCATACTTAGAACTAAAACTCAAAAATTTATTTTTCATCAAACCCATACGTGTGGGGTATCTATGGATAGGTCTTCAAAAATGATATTGAGATTTCTAATAGCATTTTTTTCTAAACCGAATACTTTGCGCGAGAGACACTTCCAAAGTGGAAAAAAGTGTGTCCCCCCCCCCGTAACTTCTAAAATAAGAGAATGATAAAACTAAATAAAATATATGTTGTTCATTACCATAAAAACTACCAGCAAAAATTGGTTTGAACGAGATCTAGTAAGTAGTTTTTTTTTAATACGTCATAAATCGTAAACGGCAATTTACCTTTCATTCAATCAACTCAAATATAAAAATTAAAAAAACATACTACAAGACTTTTATATTGTTATTTGCTACTATGGAACCCTTCATGGGCGAGTCCGACTCGCACTTGGCCGCTTATTTAAATTTACTTATATTCAAAAGTTTATTTACAAAAACTTTTTATTCATGTTAAAAATTAAAAAATATATTTACAGTCGATTTTACAAATGAATATATACTAAATTAAATGACACCAACAACTAATCTTCTTCTTATTTAAGAGCTGGGCTCTTGTCAGTTGTTGTTCAACAACTTTATGTCGACCATGCATTTACGTCATAAATAGTAATCAGAAACGTAAACCAACACTGAAATACACCTGAAGCTCCGTGAACTAAATTCGCGGCTTTGCGGGGATCCGGGTTCAATCCGGATTGTACGGGCCCGATAACTTCAATAATTATACGGCCCGAATTTCCACAGATTCAGAACGTGAACTGTAAATATTGGCATATATCTAGTTAAGTATATTGGTTGATTACAAGCTTTTATTTAGTTTCGTTAGTTACTCCCATGCTGGTCTGTGAGAAATAAAAAAAACTTAGAATGTACCAGCTGCTTCTCTTCCCACGCAGATCGTAAAAGCCGATCGAGGGAATGGGCAAAAATGCAAATCATGTTAACAGGCGATGCGGCTAGCAACCCATCACTGTACTGATTGCTTTTCCATCTTCTCACCCACCATAACGCTAAAAGTGGCTTTTGGGTCTTGCGGCCCTGGGTTCTCCATAGAACCGCAAGACCCAAAATGCTCTGTCTGCCCCATTAGGGATAAAGACGTGATAGTATGTATGTATGTATGTATTTAGTTTCCTTTTATTTGTCTGTCTGACTCATCATAATTTCAGCCGCACAACGTCCACTGCTGGACATAAGCCTCTCCCAAAGATTTCCAAAATTACGGATTTAGAATGGCCTGTCTGTTGGTCTGTCTGTAATCAAATCTTGCAAGTTAAACTAAACCCCTAAGTTTAAACTACGTTTTGTTTGTTTGTTTGTAAATTCTTGATTGTACAAAAAGGACACTACAAAAATACAGTAGATAACAATACAAAGGCGGACTTAACCCTTTAAGGGATCTTCATTCGATCGTTTTGGTGTCAGATTGAGCTGAAATTTTTACATGAATAATATCGCGTGACAATGCAATGTTATGATATGATGGTCAGGTGGTCTCTCAACAAACTCCAGTAAGTACGAATATAGAATTTTTGACTAAAACTTGAGTTGACAGGTTACTTACGTAGAGAGTCAGCTAGTGGCCGACATGGTTCGACCTCATCCGGAGGCCTTTGTCAGGAGGGCGAATGTGACAAGAGGACGCACGTACACGAAGACGTCTCGCGACACACTCTTATACATTTCTCGTAATATATTCAAGGTAAATACTGAGTCGTGACACAACCTGGCCCAACTTAACATAAACTACTCATATAAACACGACTGAGCCGCAAGTTATTCTATTTGACGAACTTCCACCGAACTTCGACAGAACTTAGTGTTGACTTGCTTATTGAGTTAGAGCTGTGGAATATGTGTATAGTTTAATTAAATTTATATTCTTCCATGCTGGTCTGGGAGAAAAGAAAACACTTAGAATGTACCAGTTGCTTCTCTTCTCGCTCAGATTCTTCTTCTTCTTATCGTGTGTGTTAGTGACTAACACTAGTGTCAGAGTTTTTAAACCGCCTTAAAGGCCTCTGACATGGTTATAGGTAACGACCAATGTCAAAGACAGTGACCTTGACCGACGGCTTATGGTGCCCTCCGAAGCACGGATCATCTTATTTATCAGACAATCAGGTGATCAGCCTGCAATGTCCTAACCAAACTAGGACAACAACACAAAGTCGTTGCCCCCGCTGGGAATCGAACCCGCGAACTCCGGGTATGAGCCAAACGCTCCGACCATTACACCACGGAGGCAGTTGCTCAGATTGTTGAAGCTCGTCGAAGAAAAGGGCGAAAATGCGAATCAATAAAGTGCCTAGCAACCCATCTCTATTTTGATTATTTTTTCCACCTTCTCGCCCTCTATTTCATTCTTTCATTCTGCCAAGAGCAGTGAAACCAAAACGTTCTGTCTGCCCACTAAGGATTAGACGAGAAAGTGTATTTATATTACTTAAAAAGAGTTCAATTATGTTGAATACCTATAAAATGCAAAAACTATAGGCAAGTTTTTTTTTACCCTGAATAGTATCCCATTGTTGAGCAAAGGCCTACCCTTCTTGCTTCCACGATCCAAGGCAGCTTGCTGCCATCCACTCATGTAGCATTCAATGTCATCCCTCCAGCTTTTCCTCGGCCTTCCCCTACGCCTGCGACCTTCTGGAACCCATAACGATGCTTTTCTTGCCTATCTTTCCGGTATCGTACAAAAAACATGTCCGGCCCACTCCCACTTCAGCTTTACCGTCTTGACACCTACCTACATCGTTAATTTTGGTATTGGAGCGTAGTTCGGCGTTTCTTACTCCATCGATTCGGCGTACGCTGAGTAGACTTCGCTCCATAGAACGCCCTTGAAGTCATCAAACCTTGAGTCTGCACTTTTGAGACTCGGTCAAAGACCAGGTTTGTGCACCGCAGGTCGGAAGATTAATAACAGATTAAAATAATGTAAACAGAGACGAGTGGAGAAAAATAGACGAGGCCAAAAGCCTTGGTTCACCTTTGACAGGTACAAGCTATCGAAAAAATATACTAGTATGAATTTTGTCATTTAAACTGAAAAATAAATAAATGTATGTACGCATTTTGCTATCGAATATAACGTTTTTGGATAGAATTTGGCACATAGGTAGTTTGTAACCAACATTAGTACTAGGAAGGCTGGAAGACGCTGGATGCAAGTATGGAGTGGCCTATGTCCAGCAGTGTACATTAAGCGTCTGAAATGATGACTGGTACAAGGAAAGTGACGTTCTTTAATCTGAGCGTAAAGCTTTTTAACTATCAAACTGTCCGTACAAGCGATGTCTCGGGAAACAACTAGTATGATGTGAAAATATTGAAATGCTCGGATAAGCCGGCGATGTTGGCAAGTTATGTAGGGTGCGCGTGTCCCGTCCACGGACCGGCGACTTATTGTGATCTGTGATGGATCGGTTCGAGATGAGCTGTGGGCCAGTAGTGATGGACGTTGCTTGTAAATGTATCGCACACAATTTACACATACTGAGGTAATAAAGGTCGTTTACCATCTTGATCACTTGTATTGACCAAAGAATGAAACTTTTATTCAACAAGTTTGTTTGCAAGGCAAATTAAAAAACCCTAAAACTATTTAGTGATAAGTGGCTACGTAATATTCTAACCGATGTTAAGTATGTAATTTGTCATTTTGCCAGGTAAATTACAAAACCCAACTTCGAAGCGGTATCACCCAATAACTTCAAAACGACTAAACCGATTTTCATTAAACATGCTAAGAACCACCTCAAGGGACTTTCCTTGCGGTCACGTAAATTGAAACTGATCCATCCGTTCGAGCAATACGATGCCACAGACAGACAGACAGACCGATACGCGTTAGCGTCAAACTTATAACACCCCTCTTTTTTTCGGGGTTTAAAGAGGCAGTTTGTTACTTCATTCTGTATATCCTCCAATATGTAGATTATTATCAATTTTGTTATTTAAAAGAACAGAGTCCCTATCTTTTTTTTCGGGAGTTAAAAAGGCACTTTGTAATATCATTGTATATCATCTATGTAAATTATTATCAATTTTGTTATTTAACTGAAAACAGATACCCCTATTAACACTTTGAGATGACAATTGCAGCGTTTTACTTCACCGGGACAAAATGTAGATAGTTTGTTTTCGTATGTTTGTAATAAATTAGACATTACATTTTCATGTTTTTATCTACTTAGCAAGCAAAAGTATCATGTTTACGAACGACTACAACGATACAATGTGATAAACAAAATCCGTACCACAAATCACTGCAACGTTTATCGTTTGGCAACATGAAAAGATTTTATTTTGATTCGCCTTCACTTTCCCCGATTCGCACGCAACGACATGCAAACGTCAACAACAGATAAAAAGCATAGAAGTCGCTGTCACTGGCCGTGTCCGATTAAAATCTATTAGCGCGGCACCAAAGGGGAGACTTCATTAGTATTCACGGCACGCACGAATCGAATACGCAAAAGCGTAATCTTTTTATCGATGAGTCTGGGCGCGCGGGCGTGCGGCGGACAAAACATCGATAGTCGATATGGCGTTACGCGCGTCACTAAAGCGCCGCGCGGAGTATTAGTGACCTCAATCTGTGGGAAAGAAAATTGGGATTACAATAACTAGATTTGCTGGGAGTTACACGATATTCCGTCATATCTAGAAGTGTTGCTAGTTAATCAAACCTAGATACAACTGCTACAAAATTAGCTCTTCTATGAATCGTGAAACTGACACTTAAATCTTTGGTCCCACCTGGCTTTTATTATTTGATGGCAGACGCCAAATTATTGTGTACTAGCTGTGCCCGTTAGTTTTGCTTCCCGTGAGAATTTCAGGATAAAAATTATCCTATGTCCCTTCCTGGGTATCAAACTATATCCACATCAAATTTCATCTTACTAGGTTCAGTGGTTAAAGCATGATGTGGTAAAAAACAAACAAACAATGTACAAAACTCACTTTCGCATTTATAATATTAGTAAGGATAAGCATTACGGCGTGTGCTAGGTTAGAACCGAGAACATTGACCGTCTTAACCATACGCTCTCCCAACTGAGCTATCGACGAGATTGTCAAACTTATGAAATTACATCTCACTTCAATCTTACACTTTTTTCACCTAGCCCTGTCCCTACCTTCCGAAAAGTAACTTCTATCCAAAAAAATTGCATTCAATAACAGAAACGATTGTGGCATACAGCGTCACGCTGTCCATTCCCACATTTGTTTATCTTTATTTATTTACGTGTCGCCGAATACATTGCTATAATGCAGGCTGAGCCGCGCATGCAAAACAGCCCCATGCAAACAAAAACAAGGGTAGTAATGCTCTTAATGCCTCAAACGCCATTAATATTGCAAAATAAACTAGATAGAAATATTCAAAAAAGGATAATCTGTTGAGTGGTGAAGTGTGACTGTCTCTCTGTTGAAGGGGCCACCTAAAAAGCGAATTTTCTTACAGATTTTATTTTACCAAAGCTTGGCATTTTTGTATTCTTCTGTGAATTACATTCAAAGATTACTATTAGAATCTATCCATTCTTCCAAAAAAAGCTAAGAATCTACCTACTAGTAGCTTTTCTTCGCGGGAAATCGTAAAAACTGATCGAGGGATGGGCGAAAATCTAATTGTATCAATAGACTATGCGACCAGCAATCTCTCAAAATGAAATTCGGAATATTTTAAGCAAAGGCAAGACCAGCTAAGAAGACTTTATTCAGTTTAACAATTTCTCAAAACTTAAATATGCTCACACGAAACTAAAATACACAGTAACCCCGAAAACATTTAATAAGCGTCCAAAACGAAGATGCTCAGAGTAAGGGATCAATAAACGCCGATATGGGATCCGCGGCAGCAGATAGTGGAGCGATGTCTGCCCATAATATTCTTGGGGTGCATCTCATTTGGCTAAGACCAGCCTTTGTCAACAGCGGGGGTGGAAAAATCGATAGTAGCCGCGAACGGCGATCTGGTAATTCGTCTGTTTTACATTTTACAATCTTAGCGTTGTTTGATTCTGAATATGACAAAACATAGATCAACATTAGTACATATTCCCTGCCTACCCCTATGGGACACAGGCTTAAAAATATGTATGTATATATAGATCAACATTGATGACAGTGTTAAGAAAGTATATAGTTCTTATGTTCTTATAGTCTTGGAAAAAAAGTGGTTGTGACATACGGACGGACAGACAGACAGACATGACGACAGAGATCAACATTGATAAGACTGTCATAACTAAGAAACTAAAAAATCCATAGGATTTGCGAACAGCGATCTGGTAAATCGTCTGTTTTACATTTTACAATCTTAGCGTTGTTTGATTCTGAATATGCAAAAACAGACAGTTAAAAGAAACTATAAAATCGATAGGGTCTGCGAACAGCGATCTAGTAATCTGTCTGTCTTGCATTTTACAATCTTAGCCTTGTTTAATTCTGAATATGCAAAAATATAAATCAACGTTGATAAGACTGATAAAAGAAATCAAATATTTAAAATCGTCCGCGCAAGGTGATCTGGTAATTCATCTGTTTTACATTTTACAATCTTAGCGTTGTTTGATTCTGAATATGCAAAAACATTAATAAGACTGTTAAAAGAAACTAAAACATCGAAAGAGTCCGCGCACGGCGATCTGGTAATTCGTCTGTTTTACAATCTTAGCGTTGCTTTACTCTGAATATTAAAAAACATAGATCTACATTGATAAGACAGTTTAAAGAAACTAAATAATAAGGGTTCCGTTTTTCCCATTTGGCTACGGAACCCTAAAAATCGATAGTAGCTGCAAACGGCGATCTGGTAATTTGTTTGTTTTCCAATCTTAGCGTTGTTTTATTCTGAATATGCGAAAACATAGATCACCATTAAAAAGACAGTTAAAAGAAAATATCCAAAGCGTCCGCGAACGGCGATCTAGTAATTAGTCTGTTTTACATTTTACAAACTTTAGCATTGTCTGATTCTGAACAGAAGTAGGTACTTAAAAAAGAAAACAATACTACGAGCATACAAAGTTGTCTAAGTACATAATAATAATATGACAAAGCCCTTCTGGCGAGTAGGCCACCAATACTGTAAAAATTAGTTTCTTTCGTCTGCCTCCTTGCCACTGCCTGCCTCCGTGGTGTAGTGGTTAGAGCGTTCGGCTCATACCCGGAGGTCGCGGGTTCGATTCCCGGTGGGGGCAACGACTTTGTGTTGTTGTCCTAGTTTGGTGAGGACATTGTAGGCTGATCACCTGATTGTCCGCTAAGTAATATGATCCGGGCTTCGGAGGGCACGGTCCCGGTCGCTGTCTTTGACATTGGTCGTTACCTAAAACCATGTCAGAGGCCTTTAAGACGGTTTAAAAACTCTAACACTAGTGTTAGTCACTAACACACACGAGAAGAAGAAAAAGAAGTTTCTTTCGGCGTTTCTTCTCAGCAGAGGGCAGAATGGGTGTCCACAAGAGGCAAAATAATATCCGGCCATTGGTCCATTCGCAAATTTTGAATAAAACAATTTACTATATTATAAAGACAACTTAAATAATACAAATATATTATACCAAGATTAAACTAAATAACTTAAAACTAAAAATAAATAAGTAATGAAAAACTAGACTAGATATAAATACAATAAAAAACATCAAATTATATAAAAAATTGAGCCAAAATCTGCGCTCTCTGGAAAAGCCCTTATTGAATGAAACATAACATTCATTAACATTGAAAATTTAAAAGTAAAACTAGTTTTCTTGATGACTGACTTACTAATTAACAATTGCACACAATTTATTAAGCCAATCATCAAGAAAACAACAAATGCACAATACACGCACAACATGATTGTAGGATTGTTTACAATGTTCAACTCAATCGTATGCATATTCAAAGTTATCAATCGAAGAACATCGATCACGTAATAGTATGTAATTACGGATATTTGCATAATTGGAGTATAATTATAATTCGCAAACTCATTGCGAATCCATTGCGGTTTTATATGTGGTACGTGCACGAATGCTAGGCGAGTACTCGTGTAAAAACTGAATGCTGATTTTTAGTAAAACATTCTTGATGGACAATTTACGAGCTTGATTCAATTTGAAATAATAGTAATCAATGGGAATGATAAAAATGAAATTCCTTGTTCCAGACGAATCAGCTGTATTTGAATTTGACATGAAAAAAGAGCATTACTAAATTTTCGGTATAAATACATCATCATCATCACCATCATTTCAGCCGCACAGCGTCCACTGCTGGACATAGGCCTCTCCCAAAGATTTCCAAAATGACCGATCTAGAGCGGCTTGCATCCAGCGCCTTCCAGCGACCTTGGTTAGGTCGTCAGACCACCTTGTGGGTGGGTGTCCTACGCTTCGCTTGCCAGTACGTGGTCGCCATTCGAGAACCTTTTTGCCCCATCGGCCATCGGTTCGTCGCGCTATGTGTCATATGTGTAAATACATAATTACATAAAAAGGTAGTTAATGTACAGTAAAGAGCCTAGTTTTTTAATTTGTTGATGCTGAGTAAGTCTGTATTCAGAGATTGATTGAAGATGGGGTGTTCAGAGATAAACTTGACATGATACTTATTTTGGGCTGAAAAAAAATGAAACAAAATAAAGAGATCGTTTATATTCTGAGACTCTTTCTTTGCATGAATCATGAGTGTTACGACTGCGCCAATCCTCTTATTCTACAACTCTCATTAAAAATAATAGTAAAGAATCATAAAAGAACAGTCAATACGAGTATAAATAAAGTTCGTAACTTCTCACCGCTTCAAGAAAGTAAATCGTTAACTTGTGTACCGAAGCAAAAATCTATATAAGGACGCGTACCGAATTCAAATCAGACACCCGCTTGGTTTATTACGTCGATATGTAAATTTTGTACAGCGTCACTACCCTTATAAAGACCCTGTTTGAATTGAAAATTTAGTTGAACGAGCGAGAGTAAGCGGCATTTTGCCAGTGCCGCCACGTCTTTCAGCCAACTCGCTGCTTTCCAGCGTTTTCACTGCGAAAAAAGTTAAAATTCCAATTTCAAAATACGCTAAACTATTCGCGCGCGCGGACCTATAAATATTTTCCTAAACATGACATTGACAGTTCCGAAATGTCAAAAAGCGCGCGAACTTTACCCAACATTTTTAAATCACGAAACGATAATCTACGAGTGACGTGTCACGTGGTATTCCGATCTGTCAAAATGTGACAGAGATAGAAGATAGGAGGCCCCCACCTCGCGATCGCGTGCACGTACGATCGTAAGTAAACAAAAATATTACTTTTTAGATAAGGACAATACTTTGATGTCGTAAGTCGTAACTTTTTTAATTCGGCGTGGAATTTTAATAAAGGAGGTATATGTGGTGGTGAGGTCATCAAGGTCTGGAATGGCGTCGGTATGCGCCATGAGTACGTGACATGCCGGGTCTGTCCCAGTTTTCGCCGGGCGCCTACGTCTAGCATAGCGGCGTCTCGACACGACTTTTGCAATACAAAGCCATTTCATAATTGTAAACCTACGAGTACTTAGTGTGAAATTGTGATGTACTTACTAAACAAGTATGTTTACACAATTGACTCTAAGTAGGACATAAATAGAGATACAGATAGATAAATGGTTTGTCATTACCGACACACTCACACACACAAGTATTAAACTGAACATAAATTAGTTACATTCACACAGACTTAGAAATCAAGACATAACATTAAACAAATTGCATGTGTATGCTGCAGCAAAACAAAGAAGTCAAAGGTTAGAGGTAATATTGGCCCAAAGCAATGCACTGATTTTCAGAACTGGTCTGGAAAGGTAGGTATTATGATGTACGAATGCGAACTAAATTAGAAAAATAAATAAACGCATTGAAGTAGATTTTTTTTACTGCGTAAAAAGACCACACTAGCCGAGTGCGACAAATAATATGATACCTAAGTGTCATCTTCGTAAGAGCAAAAGAGATAGCATCAATTTGACAATGAGACAAGTTTTCATACAAAACATGTCACCCATTGTCACCCTGACTCGAACATCGTTACACGAAAATTTGATTATCCAAATTGTAAACTGTGTTAATTTATAAGTTATCTTATACTGGAAAGATGGTATCGTACTGCTTTACCCATAGTTTGTGTAGTGGGTACAAATACAACCCATAAAAAGTAACAGAGAAATATTTCGTTTCTGGTCACATTTTATAATACTCTATATCCATCTTATACCTTCTAAATCTATGAATAAACGAGTGTCATATGGTGAGAGAGGCGTCGGGCATCCGCTTATGCGATGGGTTGACGTCATAATCAAAGTCGCGGGTCACACCTGGATGAGAGCAGCACAGGACCGAGATGGGTGGCGTCGACGAAGAGAGGCCTGTGCTCAGCAGTGGGCGGAAGAAGGGCTGGGATGATGATGATGATGATAAGGTCATTTGCATATTGAAATTTACGTACTTATATAATACTTTATTTAAAATTTAAAAACATCGATAGTCTAGTGTTAAAGATGAGATGCAAACTCAAAAAAGCCAAGTACATTTTGAACCACGCCAGAGTTTAAATTAGTAAGCACTAGCTTATCCATGCTTCGGAAGCAACAAACTCAAGTTTACCCATGCTTCCAAAGGCGTTGCGGGATTTGCTAAGTAATCTAAAACAATATAACGTACTCTACGAAGATTTTCTTTTAACTGTATCATAAAGTCAAACATGGGTACCAGCCCATTAATATATACTAGTGATGATTTGCAACAATAAAGAAATCATAAATTAAGTTTCAATTTACCAACTTCCCCCTCCATTTCCGTCATTAGCAACCCTTGCGAGGGCTGACTCGACTTCCCTTAAAATTAACTAGAATTCCAACCACTCCAAACACGGGTCTCTTAAAATATCATAAAATTATATCCTTTGGATTGCCGGTCAGCTGAAAATGGTTTAATTACTGTGATAAACTGAAAATGTTTCCTTTCTTTCAATCTGGGAGAGAGAAGAAAAGAAAAAAATATATATTAAACCAGCTGCTTCTCTTCCCACGCAAGTTGAATAAAATAACAGCACATTTTAATGTCAGAGAAATCATGTCAAGATTTAATTTCACTGACACCTAAAGTTGTCTTTGAGTCTAATTGCCCGAATCTCTATATTTCCCACAATTTGTAATAACTTGAATTGTATGTATGGATGTTTGATCTTCGAAACTGAATAGTTTTTTTTTTTATATATTGTACTAGCTAAAGCCCGTGACTTCGTTAGCGTGTACTTTTGAGATGTGCAAATGAAATTTAAAATCGGTTCAGTAGTTTAGGAGTCCATCGCGGACAAACAACCTGACACGTAATTTTTATATACCTATAAAAATTATTCATCTGGCATGACTTCGTATGAAAGATAAATTCAATGAAGATTCAATAAAGTGTGTGTATAACATGAACAAATCGATATATAACCCTTTCAAGTACCCGTAACCAAAGGGCATGTATGAAGAGATTGATGAGTGTAGGTAGATGAAGCAAAAGAGGTTTGTCAGGATCGTAGCAAGTGGAGGTCCATAGTCTCTGCCTACCCCTGCGGGAAACAGGCGTGATATTATGTATGTATGTATGTATGCATGTATGTATGTATGTATGTATAACCCTTTCAAACAAAATTTCCAAATCGGTCCTTTGGCGTCTTCGAGTAATCGGTGAACAAACATAAAAAATCGCGATTAATTGATATCCTTCTTCTTTTTGAATGTAGGTTAAAGGGAACATATACAATTTAAGTACATACATAATATAACGCCTGTTTCTTACAGGGCTAGGCAGAGATGTGAACCTCCACTGGCTATGATACGGAACACAGCGCATGATTTTCATGCCTCTACATTATTCCAAGCAGGTTACAAAGGTGACATTTTAATAACAATTTAAAGAATAAATCAAAAAATTACCTTCAATAAGAGATATTTTCCTACATTGCAAAAAGTAAATAATTATGTTATATATATTTTGACGACCTCCGTGGCATAGCGGTCACCATGCTAGTCCGCCACCCAGAGGTCCCGAGTTCGATTCCCGGTCAGGGCAAGTTGGAAAATGGCCTTTTTCAAATTGTCCTGGATCTTGGATGTTTATCTATATATGTATTTGTTATAAAATATAGTATCGTTGAGTTAGTATCCCATAACACAAGTCTCGAACTTACTTTGGGGCTAGCTCAATCAGTGTAATTTGTCCCAGTACATTTATTTATTTATTATTTATTATTTATGTACACATGTAGCAATATATAACCTACAAAAATAAACAACTGTGAAATACAGTCCTGAAACGTCCACACCCTTTGAGCCTAACCTCAAAACGCGTATTTCCCTCGCAAAATACAGCCGCAGCGTTCGCAGTTTTGTTTAAAAACAAACCAACAAACACAAACAGCAGTCGTTTGTTTTATCATGGGATATTGATAATTTACTACACGTGGCTCGGACTGTGTTTTTTCAAAGCCGCAGGCGGGCCTAACAAAATAGTTTGGTAACGGTGGCTTGGGAAAACATTTTAGGCTTCTTTTGATATTTTGTCCTCTTTTTCTAATGAGGATTGGTTGTTAACTATCCTACCAGCATACCTGCAAATTCTTTAATCACATTCTTATAATATACAAAAAGAGGACAAAATATCAAAAGAAGCCTAAAATGTTTTTCCAAGTAGCTTTTTCTTCTCTGTTTTAGACAGTTTTCATACATCCTTCTGTTATGCTTTTCATCATATTTTCTTCGGTCTTAACTCAAAGTACTTAATGGTTTTGTTTCCTTAGTAAGTAAGTATACAAATCACTGTACAATTTTGTGTAGTATAGAAAGGTAGATATTCTACCTTTCATTATAATATATTTTTTAAGAAACTAAATATGATTAATCGGGAACCAGCGCCGGCAGCGGAGGCACTCCCTTTGGAATAATTATCGCGAGGTCTAAGTTCGTGGCGAACTACTAGTTTTTAAATTAGTCATTTTTTTTAAATATTATACTTATCTATAAAAATGACAAACAAATCTCGGAATAGGTATTGGAGTTTCTATTGTGTACTTTTTATTAAAATTGTATATGTACTTTTCAATTTTCCGAATAGGTACATACACTACACGACCCTACCCCACACCCCGCGACTCACGCATTCTAATGCAAATTCCAATTTAAAACCACTTGTTATCTACTTAGCGACGAAAAATACCTACCATTCCCCCAAATTAGCCCGCGGCTGCCTACTTGCCATGAATAATCGAAGCCAATTGACAAACGAAGCATTGGCCTGTCAAATTTTAGTTTTCGGAGTAACAAAAGAGATTACCACCTTTACTACGCACCTCTAAAAGTAAACTTGAACTTTATGATCATTGTAATAAGGGTTGTTGTGATGGCAAAAGGTGAAGGTTTGGCCAGAGGTGCGTAATAGGGGTCTTGTTATGGTAATGTGGCCCTGAGGCGGTCAGTATAGGGGCCAGGGGATGCATCTGCAGCTAAGATATTGAGGCATCGATTAGAGGCCTTTATGGCAAGTGCACTTTGGAAAAATGCAATTTGGATTGTAGTTTGTCGATACACTTAAGTTGCCAACGTTTTTAGAAAGTGGTTTCTTGATAAAAACTAACGTGAGACACAGACATTATTAAAATGTAGTTAACGGTTTAGTCAAGTTTAGACCATGTCGGCAGTAGTTGACTCGATGCGTGAGTAACCCTATAACTCATTTCAATAATGTTTTCGAAGTAATTATTGTAAACTAATAGGTACAATATGCTGGTACTTATAACCACAGAATTACATACAGGACGGAATCTTCTAAAGGTCTCGCGCAATATGCGCCCCCCAATATGTTCTAAATCAGAAACCTGAGTTTTTGAAGGATATACTTGTTTTCTTCTAAAAAGCGATTGTGATACTATTTTTTAATTCTTACAACGCCTACATTATTTTATACATACACTTTTACTTATGTACTTTCAAAACTCGTATTACCATTTTCCTAAATAATTTTCAATCCAACTCAAAAGCGAATAAATATTAAATTTAGATTCGTACAATCGCCCGGAGCTCGGAATCGAACCCATCGATTTGTTAATAACTCGATTCAGCCACTCATAACCGAATTCGAGTCCAGCACCAGAGTACACCCCCGGGCTACCGATACCCACCTAGTAGTTCCCAGAAGTGACGTCAAGTGACTATTGTTAGTTTCGAGTGGTTTTGAAACACTCGAAGTGAGTGGGTTAAGTTAAAAGGTTTGTTGAAAGCTGTTGCCATTGTTAATAGCCATTTAATTTTCGTTAACACTTATGTTATCACTTGGGAAAAGAATAATTGCAAACTTACTTTGGAGATCTAAAAGTTGATGAAATGTGCGTAGAAAAGCTTCACGTTCTCACTTTAAACTGTAGTTCATAAAATAGTTAGGGTCATCTAGGGCTATATAAGAGACCAAAATTTTTAATGATATCTCCGTTTGTTGCAAATAATTTATTTTAAAATGGAGACACCACTTTACCCCGGGAAATTCATGTTTCTTAAAAGAAATGTCTAAAATCTGAAAACATATAAATGTCAAAACACATATTACGATTATCTTATTACGTGCACAATCTGCACTTTGTCATTTAGACTCGTTTTTGTTTGTCATTGTTGTTTACATACTTGATAACATAGTCATCTTTAATATGAGCTCTTTTTGTCCAATGTTGAAAAAAGCCAGTTTTATCGTTTCTTACTTACTTACTTACAGTTCTACTTTTGATTAAAATTAATTTTTCAATACTAAAAACTAACTTTACCCCCAAATGACAATACCGATGTTGATAAAATTTATATGGAACTACCTGACAAGTATACTACTTCAAAGAAAAAAACTATTTTCAAGTCGGTCCAGGCGTCTTTGGATTATCGGTGAGCATACATAAAAAAGATCGCGCCGATTAATAACCTCCTCCTTTTTAGAAGTTGGTTAAAAGTATAACTGGCCTCCCAACACAAAACCATAAGGCACAACATGTAGTTATGCGTATCCATCATCATAATGACCAGCTAATAAGAGGCCCTGTGAGAATATTAACAAATATGGCGTATCATTTTCGTCAGCGTAGGGTAAAGGTTCCAGTAATCGGCCTGGTGTCGGTGACAAAGCAGCGGCGGGGGTCCGCGGACGCCAATAAAATGGTACAAAGGCACCCTGCTGCGCCTGCTTCGATCCTGTTCTTTATGGCGTTAGGTACTTAATCTCGCCTAGGCAAGGGTGTTAGCTTTATTACTTTTTACTGACACTTTCGTGCTCTTAATCGTGTAAGTGATGCAATTTTGTAATTTGCTACTATTTGTTTTCTTTTTAGGGTTCCGTACCTCAAAAGGAAAAAACGGAACCCTTATAGGATCACTTTGTTGTCCGTCTGTCCGTCCGTCCGTCCGTCTGTCAAGACCCTTTTTCTCAGGAACGCGTGGAGGTATGAAGCTGAAATTTATATCAATTACTCAGGTCTACTGTCCCTTGAAGCTGTGAAAAAATCAAACTTCTAAGCCAACGCAATCAAAAGATACAGCCGTTTATGCCGCAAATTTTCGACACTTGCAAGGGAATCAAAACCTACAGGGTGCTTCCCGTGAACTCAGAATCTTGAAATTTGGTACGAAGCAACGTCTTATAGCATAGATAAAGGAAAAATTACGAAAACCATAAATTTTTAGTTACATCACATAATAAATTTTTTTTTGTAATAATTTTAAACTTACTACCCATTTCCTCATAAACGCGTAGAGGTATTAAATTTGTACGGAACCCTCGGTGCGCGAGTCCGACTCGCACTTGGCCGGTTTTTTTTTGTAAATCCTAATTGTTAACGACTTCTAATTGGTTTCATCTTTTGCCTGGGTTAGCTCTTGGAAATCACTGACTGAGCATGAGCATGTCGATTCAAGGATTATTTTATTTTATCAATCTTTATTGTTTCAAAGTTCAAATATATTTTTAACAAATGGCGGACTTGGAGGATCAGTCGTGTACTGATAAAGGTTGTCAAAGAATAAAGCCAAAGATCAATTAACATCAGAAAACCCTAAATGCAATGCAGTTGATGACGCTAAATTGCAAAATTTGTAGAACAAAAAAATTATGCGTCACAAAACGTGTCGAGGGGCATTAAACTCGACTCATAAACCAAAATTAAAACTTTTCAATACATTGCATCCTCACAATCGCTGTCGCGCTAAATACTCCATATTAAGGTGTCGTTAGTCAAATGACGTAGCTTTTTACACAAATCACGCCTTTATATCCATTTTATTACGGTCTGAAATGAACCTTATACGTTTTATTTTAGGTGGGTTATTGAATATGATGGGGAAGTTATTAGGGAGTGTAAAAAGTAAGTGACGATAAAAAATCTTTATGAATGGGGATGGCGTGCGACTGTGTTGCCCTATATGAAATAGTTACGGCTATTTCGCCAATTGTTTTATGTCTTCATATTAAAACTGTTAAAATAATAATTTAGGGTTCCGTAGCCAAATGGCAAAAACGGAAACCTTATAGATTCGTCATGTCTGTCTGTCTGTCCGTCCGTATGTCACAGCCACTTTTTTCCGAAACTATAAGACCTATACTGTTGAAACTTGGTAAGTAGATGTATTGTGTAAACCGCATTAAGGTTTTGACACAAAAATAGAAAAAAAAGTAAATTTTGAGGGTTCCCCATACTTAGAACTGAAACTCAAAAATTTATTTTTCATCAAACCCATACGTGTGGGGTATCTATGGATAGGTCTTCAAAAATGATATTGAGGTTTCTTATAGCATTTTTTTCTAAACCGAATACTTTGCGCGAGAGACACTTCCAAAGTGGAAAAAAGTGTGTCCCCCCCCCCCCCCCCGTAACTTTTAAAATAAGAGAATGATATAACTGAAAAAAATATATGATGTTCATTACTATGAAAACTACCAGCGAAAATTGGTTTGAACAAGATCTAGTAAGTAGTTTTTTTTAATACGTCATCATCATAAACGGCAATTTACATTTCATTCAATCAACTCAAATATAAAAATTAAAAAAACATACTACAAGACTTTTATATTATGTAATTTGCCATACGGAACCCTACATGGGCGAGTCCGACTCGCACTTGGCCGCTTATTATTTATATAAACTTGTATTTTCGTTATTTAACAAATAAAAAAAAACCTGTCGTATTCGTGGGTGATATACAAAAAAGTATTAAAATAAATACTCTACCAAAAGCTATTTTAGTTTCAGATAACATTAGGAATCCAATCGAATGTGAAATAGCTACTTTGTAATTTAAAGAAACAACAGATTCATAACTTGATCCGTGACTTGATGTAAATATGACTCGCATAATATATATCTAATCACCAATAAATATTTAGTTGATCGTGAATCAAAAGACCAGTTTTAAAGGGAATAATTTAATTCAAATTACATCATACACTTGCGATTCAAAAGAACCAAAAAATAACTAACTTATAAAAAAAAATTACGTCAATATTGTTAGAACTAAGTATACTATGGTCTTACCAATATCGTCGTCCTTTTTTTACTTAATGTTGATCAAAAAGCCACAAGGTTTCAGAAATGTTTCGTAGTTGTTCGTAATCTTCGTTTGGTAGCCGATGTAAAATGCACCAAGCGCTCCGCGGTTTCCGAAGCTACTTCACAACTAGGGTTACAACCAGGAACGAAGTGATGAGGTGAAGGTAGCCAACTACTTCTCGCACCAACAAATGTTGTTGGCGAAGCTGCCGCAGTGTCCGCCCTTGTACCCGCGCCGCTTGCACTCCTTGAGGCAGTTGGACACGTAGTTGACGCCGCCCCACACGCAGCTGCCGATGCTGACGTCAGCATTCACAGCGTTCTGCGGCGCGGACGCAATCACCAGGAACGCCACGCACACCAGCACCAACATAGAGCGGGTATTCTTCACCATGTCTGCGATTTATAGTAGATTTTCGTCGAAATTGATGCTTCAATGAAGAGATTCAAATGTCAACTGTTCCCTTCTGATGTCGTCTTGTCCCTATTTATACTGGATAAACCACAAATTACAAAGGGACTAGTTATAACCAGTTTGCAAATGACGAGGAAAACCAGACGGTTTTTAAAATTGTCTCAGAATGTTTTTTCCTTATTTTGAGATGTTTTGTAGGGTACTTGCGGCAGTTATCTGCCGCGTTATGGTTGGTTTCTTGTTTATACCTTGGTAACCAAAATCGGAAATATTAGGAGTTATTGTCATCCTTAACTTCATCAATAAAATTTATTTAGAAAGTGATTTAAAAGAACCGTGATTTTTGCCAATATTGTAAAATATAAAAATTCACTTCTTGCAATAAAAAACACATTTATTTTCTTTTTCTGAGCATCATACAATACCCGTATATAACGTCTAACTCACCCTTAAAATAGTTTCAGTACATTTGGACATATAAAGATTTTTTACACTACTACCCCTAAAATACATATGTAATGTTAGTAGCAAAAATAAAATGTTATGTTATTAGTAAAATTTATAAAATTCAGTACAAATCCTCACATCATCACGAATGACGTAGATTTTAATTTTTTTTTTTATGAAAATTTTAGTAAATCGCTAAAGAGTCGATCACTGGCGCATCTACCACGCATTTGGAACTTAATACTATATCGTAAGCAAAACAAGAATTACCATACAAAGTGTTATATTCGTTTGGTTAGAAGTATTTAAATCGAAACTTCCTCAAAGAACAGGGTTCCGAAGTCGACGTTAGCTACCAATTCATAAAAATATAATGAAGTCAAGAATGAAATTCCTACGTTTGATTCGTCTTTTTCTTATTTTATATGACAGTCGCAGGATTTTTAATTCAAGTTAAAAAATATGTTTTAGCTGTTGGCTCCCCTTGAAAACTCATAAATGAAAAATATAATAATTGGAATAAATAAAATAATTGTGTAATATAATACATTAGATACTAACTGCTAGGTATTTGAAGATTTTGCACGTTTGATTTTTTTTGTGGTTAATATTATTCAATACATCATGAGATGATTTTTAAGGGTTGTTAAATCTTGTAGTCTAGATCTTTGTATTTTATAAACTAGATCAAAGGGTCATAATTTAACGTACAGACACAGATCACTATTACGTCTAACTCAAACGGGGCAGGCAGAACCCTTTTTGGGTCTAGCAGCCCTATGTTGATACAAGAGAACATTTAAATACATATAATATTATAGTTAATACATAGAATTTTATAGTTAAATAAGACAAATAGACACAGCGGTTTCTTATTTTGCACTGGAGCTATAAAAATCTCAAAAAATTTCAAAAAAAAGATTTTTTGTCTTTTTTTGTACTTAATATAAATATTCATGCATTTTTATTTTGTGATTTTTACATAAATATTTCTTTACTAGTTTAATTATTACTGCGACATCGTTTAAGTGTGAAGTCCGGTTATAGGAAAAACAAAAATTCAGTTCAGTCAGATATAATTATAATTGTACGATTGACATTTGACATTTTGTCGTGATCAAGCCTTAGGTAACCCCTTAAACTATTTTATGACAGGAACATTGATTTTCAAAATAATCCTCATTTTATTGCTCATAAATAAATAAATAAATATATAGGCACAAATTACACTAATTGAGCTAGCCCCTAAGTAAGTTCCAGACTTACATTATGGGATACTAACTCAACGTTACTATATTTTATAACACATACATTTATAGATAAACATCCAATACCCAGGACTATTAGATTCAAATAATTTGAAAAAGGCCATTTTCCAACTTGCCCCGACCGGGGATCAAACCCGGAACCTCTGGCTGGCGGACCAGCATGGTGACCACTACGCCACGGAGGTCGTCATATAAGTATGTAGTAACTTGAATAGTAGGTAAATTAGGTATGTAAAGTAGGTATATTTCGTTTAAAAGAGAAAGACGTAGTATTTCACTAATTAATGTAAAATCCCACAATATATTTAACGATCTAACTCGAACTAATTAATGATAAAGTCGAATCACCTACGTACGTAAAATTCTTGAACTAAATCTTTGAATTCATGATCATTAAGTAAAGATTATTGTGTTAACGTACCTACCTTACCAAAAATTTATTATTTTATTAATAATTTTATAAAACATATTTTGTTATTCTTGATATTCATCCTCTCTAAGATAAACTGTTATTGAAAAATACAGTTTAAAATAACCGGCTAAGTGCGAACCGGACTCGAACATAATGGATTCCATACATTAGGCTATAAAAATCACGTTTGTTGTATGGGATCCCCACTGAAATATTTAGGTAGATAAGTTTTTATTCTAATTTGAGTATTTGTAAAGCATATACATAGCAACAGAAATACATCATCTGTGAAAATTCGCACTTCGGAATTAGCAAAGCTAAGAAAATACGCCAAAAGTGACTCAATTCACAAATCCGTACCATGCCTCCCTAACAGTACGAATTTCTGTAACCAGCTATCCAAATCCGTCAGAACAAAACGAATTGTATCAGACAAAAGATCTGCGACTCTCGTCACCCTGTAGTAATTCATAAAATAATAGTCCGTCATCAAAAGGGACGCTTAACAAATGATACGACTTGCTATTGTTAAAGCTTTTGTTATTTTGCTCACACTCACTACTACAACTAACAAACAGCGTAACTACAATCAACAGCACGAACGAATTTCAATCTAATTATTAGAAGATTATAGTTGTATTTCATTTGTGTGTACTCGTTGTTTTATTTTCACATGATATGTAATATGGTCGGCTAATAACTGGCGTGTGTGATTATTATTTTATTGCTTGAATGCAACGAAAATGTTTGGGTTTGTACTTTCAATTGTTTTGCATCGATTTCGTTTAATGTCTGACTAAATTTTTTATTACATATTTTATGTATTTTTCACTTCTTTACCCTCTGTAAGGATGGTCTTGGGATCACAAGAACCATAGGCTAAATAATTGTTTTTAAAACTACTTAAAGTAAAGAAGGAAATAATATTTATTTATTTAATTTGAGCTAAGAAAAAAATTTCCTCTTAAACTTTAGGAAACTACGTAACAATACAACGTGGAAGGGATCTAGCATATACATATATGGTCTAGTATAGCTCATGGTTCGATTTATTACATCTATTTCCCTTCCACGTAAAATTAAACCATTTATTTTTATAATCATATACATTCATACTGTCAGTCCATACATAGTTTCAGGATTCTTCTCTTCCTGCTTTTTTTCCAACCGAGGACATCCACCCACAGGTGAAAGACTTTATAAAGATTGCAGACAGTAAGCCAGTTTGTATTGACGTCATTTTGGAAATCCTTGACCATAGATTTATAAGATACAGACATATAAGAAGTACCAGATGTATACGTAATATTTTAAAATGTGACCAGAATCGAAATATTTTTGTGTGACTTTAGAAGGGTTGTATTTATGCCACAGACCACTTTACCTATGGGGGCGGAGCAGCTCATAGGTGATGATATAATATAACCTATATGTATAGGCATGGCGATCGCCGTGCCTCGGCAAAGTGTGGTCTTGTAGGTTGAGTAGTCCGTGGTTTGTACGTACTGCACGATCTATCGGTAAAGCAGTGAGATACTTTCTTTCCAAGGAAGATAACTTACAAATTATCAAATTGCTCTACTTGATTTTATCGTTTTTTCCTAACCTTATCTTCTTATAAATAAAAAAGATCTGGCAATTCGCTGCCCCATAGTATCGTCAGCTGAAGGCTGGTAGCATTATCAGCTAATCTTGTAAAATAATATCAATTTATCCTTAATTTATAATTAAACAGCTAAGTAGATAGGTATAATAACTTTATTAGTCAAAAACTGTCATCAAAAAGTTATGTATTAAGATTAAATCCTCAAATCAGAAGTCCAGATCGACTGTAAGAAAAAAATATTATCAGAACACTCAAAATAATAGTTAATGACACAAAAACAATAACTAAAACTAAATTGCATAGCATCCCATTAATTATTTTGGAGTCCCATAACCCGCTCCCGCCCACCATAAAGCGCCATAAATTGCCTCGGTAATGTTTTAGAACACCATTGCGTCGATGGCAATCGCCACGTGGCGGTGTTGGCCACCAGCTCCCGTTCTCCCAGGCTGCACGTGTACTTCATTATTTTCGCGCCAAAATGTCCCGACATCGCTTTGTTAGGAGATTAGGCGTGAGTAGGGTGCGAAACCCTGTGATCGACCTGTGTAGGTACCTAATATACTCGTACATGACCAGTGCGGGCGATTTTTTTGTAAATATTTCCCGTTTTCAATCTTAGGTCTATGATATAAAAAAATTAAAAACCTTGCGTTGTCTTAAATATATAAAACAGGACGAAATTGTTATTTTATTAAATGTATTTTTATTTATTCTTATGTGTATGTATTGTTCGTAAAATCTTTATACAGAATTTCATAAAATTAAATTCTGTTACACACTAGTTAAAAATTAATCGGTATTTAAATTGATGCTATTACACAAGTAACTAAAACATAAACTAAAGTAGAAAAAATTTCAGTAAAAAAACAATGAAGTACTTTAAAATTATAATTATGCACGTTATCTTATCTATCTATTTTCCTTATTATTAAAATAACATCAAAAATTATACGCAACGCAGAAAATGATAAACAGGAAAAAGATTTGTATTAATCATAGTCATGTATCTAAATTATATGTTTTGTCGCTGATTCTGACTTGTAATATAGCAGTACATTAATACTATGTCGTCAATTCTTTCACTCGTTGAGAAAAAGTATGTAAATTAGTTTTGATTAAATTACGGTATAATTAATACACTCGTACCATCGTGCTACTAATTATTATTGCTGTTTTCTGTTGTAATTAAAATAAATTATGGAAGATTATTATTATTTTTAAAGATTTACTCTTTAAACTCAAAACAACTTACGTTTTATGTATTTATGTACTCATTATGTCATTCATGTGTTGTACAGAAACTAAACTAGTATAACCATTAATTTATTCTGTGGATCCATATGTTATTAATTGGTCAATAATTAATTGACTTTTACATATTTAAACAACTTTATCATTTATATAAATCAGGTTTTTGTTAATTGGTATACAGATATCACTTTTCTTTCAAGAATTATTGTAAATTGATCAAAATTAGGTATTACTTTATTATTTATAGGTATAATAACTAGGCAGGTGTCCCCAAATAATGTGTTTTTTACTTAGTTGGTTATAACCAAAATACATAAACTTAACTGACACATTAATCGTATACAAACAAATCAATTGTTTTACTATTATTCTTTATAAATCTTATGGCCAGTTTAATATTTAAACAATGTTGATCAATGTTGACCACTGTTTGCGCCGTTCACAGTCGCATTTACCCTACCACCGAGGTCGTATCAATGGCGGGTTTGTTTTATTCCGCTTTTTCGCCCCTTATTAATACCCCAATACAAAAATATTGAAACGCAGTGCTGTGGGCGTCGCACCACGGATATTTATTATTTTTGTCACCATTGTACGCGGCTTAGAGCTAGTATTTAGATGAAATTGGGGATAACGACTAATCTCGCCTTTCGCGCTCTGTGGTGAAGTATCGATTTTGGACATGTGTGAAATGATGGGAACGGTTGTAATTTTTACCATTATCGCTAGTTCTGATTTAGAAAATGATAGGCAAAAAATGCTGCTTAAATCACGGTCAGACAGTGTAACCTGATACGAAACATAAAAACAAGAAAAAATGTTATTGCATGTATAGAAATTCACTAGAACAGTAACTGACACTAATAACGGTACTTAACGCTGATTTAGTAATGATGCAACACGATAACTTAAAAGCAGTTAATCAAATCGTTGCAATTAACTTAGCTGTAAGTTAATGATCTGACGTCAACAACTACTCGTACCTATTATGAAGTCGAAATTAAATAAAATTATCCAAAAAAAAAACATTGTCTTTGACTTTGTTGATATCCAAGATATCTTAAGTATCTGTCCAAAAAATCAAAATAAATGTAGATACTCTGTGACATATTTAGGATTAACTAAAGACGTTTGTTAGCAAGGATGCCACGATTGTCAACAAACATTAAAAAAAAAGACTCTGTTCTAAAAAAGAAAAATAGTTTAGTTAAAAAAGATTGAACCTCATAATGCAGTAAGTAACTAAAAATGTTTTGGGTATGAACTACGCAAAGAAACTAAAAATAACCGGCCAAGTGAGAGTGGCGCACGAAGGGT
This sequence comes from Acrobasis consociella, assembly GCA_963555685.1. Lineage (NCBI taxonomy): Eukaryota > Metazoa > Arthropoda > Insecta > Lepidoptera > Pyralidae > Acrobasis > Acrobasis consociella. The sequence continues at coordinate 793,323 of OY743111.1, read as the reverse complement.
TTACTGCGTGCCATAGAATTGGAAAGGTCACTGAGAACAAATGTAGGCCTATTTTGATTCGTTTCTCCAACATCTCTGACAAAGCTGCAGTCTGGAGAAAGAAGACTGCATTTAAGGGAACTCCTTATAGTGTAGCCGAGTTCCTTACTCGACAGCGGCAAGCCTTGTTTGTCCAGGCTCGTCAGAAGTTTGGCATGAGTAGGTGTTGGACCTCGAATGGTGTGGTCATCGTAAAGCTGCATACTGGGTCGTTGCGGCGTCTCTTTACTGAGGATGATCTCAGTAGCCTGCTCCAAGCCGAAGTTGAGGGGCCCGTGGCTGCCCCAGTGGCATCAGGCGTCGTAGAAACAGCTGGCACTTCATCCGAGGTATCCGAACAGACTGGCAGATCCAGAAGGAAGGTCAAAGGGAAGAATTGAGACGTTTATGAAGTATTACCTACGATATGTAATACATTTCCACCTTGTGTTACGCTATTCATTATTTTGCTTTACTTTAATTAATGTGAGACGAAGGTGGGCCATTAAAAATGTTATTTTAGAAAAGGTAGTTATGAATTTTGTTAACAAAACAAATTACAAATGTCATTATTTCAATAGTCAAATGCAACATAACCTTTTTTTTTTTTTTATAATTTTTTTACGGCTTTTGGCGTCAGCCTTTTAGCCTTTCTTCATTAAATTTTCCTTATTTTAAAATTCTAATCATTTTCATTCTTCATTCTTCTGGATAGGTAATAGTCACGTAATAGTATATGTACTTTATTTTGACTTTTTCATTTTTCTTTTCATGTTTCTTCAATTTACTTATTCATTTAATTTTATGATGTTCTTTGTTATTTATATTGTCTTAAATGTATGCGAAATATACGTGAATAATATAAAATATGTCTGTGGATTTTCCAAGATAGATGGCAGGAGGCGGGGAACATTTTCAGGAGTTTTATATATTTTAATTAGGCCATCTATCAATATTAATCTTTCTATGATAAAGGCTGGACACTCCAGAATTAAATGTTGAAGATCTGCTACTTCTGCCTCGCAGTAATCGCAGGCTCCAGTTCTGTGCAGTTTTAATCTTTTCAGGTGTGATGGGAATAGTCCATGACCCAGTCTTAATCTATTTATTGTCGTTATGAATTTTCTTGATGGATCTTTTAGTGTAAAATGCCATGAGGACTTCGGAATTGATTTCTGTATTTTTGCGTACCATTTTCCTTTTGTTAACAAAGTATGATTCCAATGTATCCTCCACATACTATACATTCTTTCTTTTATCAAATGATAGAAATCAGTCATAGGAATCATATTTTCATTTACGATAGTACTTTCATTCCCTCTCAACATGTTGTCAACAATTTCGTTACCAACAATGCCGCAATGAGAGGGCACCCACATAAATTCAATCTTCTTATTACATTCAAACAGTTGCTCTTTTATAAGATAAATTACAACATTATTTTTATAAGTAATTTTCATGTTGTCTAATGCTTTTAGGACACTCAAAGAGTCCGTTAATATTAAGAAGTTATATGCATCTTCAATCGTTTCTATATACTTAATGGCCATGTGAATTGCAAAGGCTTCTGCAGTTAAAATGGATGCATTTTTGTCCAAAGTGTATGTCTTTCCTGATCCAGTTTTTGAGTCAAAATAACCAGCTTTAGTGCATTCTTCAGTTTTAGAACCATCTGTATAAATTCTTCTATAATCAGGCTTATAAATCTGAGTATAATTTATGAATTCAGTGTTATCAAATACTTTCTCTTTTACTACTGTAGGCGTCAATGTTTGAACTTCTAATGAACCTAGATTCCATTTATCGCAGACATACATTTTTAAGGTTTCAGTTTTGAGCTCATTATTGCCTTGCAAAATAACATTATTTCTAAATCTTAAATTATATGTATTGTTAGATAAAATTTTTACATAAAACTTTTCACTCAAATAGCTAACTCTAACGTTGAAAGGAGGAATACCTGCTTCTATTTCTAAGGAATTTAAAGGAGTTGAGCACATTGCACCCGTTATAATTCGTAAACCTATATTTTGCACTACTTCTATCTTTCGCAGATGTGTACTGTTAATACAATGGCCATATACTATGATTGCATAGTCATAATGACTTCGTACTATCGATTTAAATAGAACATTTAATACTTTAGGGTCCATACCCCAGCTTACACCAGCCATGTGTCTCATTAGATTAACGCTTTTTTGCATCTTATTCACAACTTTAGTTACATGAGCCGAAAAATTAATTTTTCGATCAAAAATAAGACCTAAAAATTTCTTTTCTTGAACAATATTGATATTTACATTATTTACATATTTAATATCTACACATTCATTTTGATCAAGTCTATTGGAGAATATCATTACAGAACTTTTATGTGGATTTATATCTAACTTTAATTTATCTTTGTAGTATGAATGCAGATCTTGTAAAGCCTGGTTTAGATGATTCTGCGCAACTAAAAGATTTCTATTTATACAATACATGACTATATCATCGGCATATTGTAAAACCATTACATCATCCAGACATACATATTTTTCTATTTCAGCGGTGTAGAGTAAATAAATAAGCGGGGATAAGGTAGCTCCCTGCATAACACCTTTATACGCCACCCTGGGGCCAAAAAGTTTATTATTATGACGAACATATACAGTTCTACCATAAAAGAAGTTAAAGATCCATTTCAACATTTTGCCTGGAATGTTATAACTATATAAAATTTTGACTAGTTCAGACAAGTCTATATTGTCAAATGCACCTTCTACATCTAAAAATACACTAACAAGATAAGAGTTATTTAACAGAGCCTGTTTAATATTACTTGTAAACTTTAATAAACTATCTACAGCACTTTTTCCTTTCCGGAATCCATATTGATCAAAGGGCAAAATGTCTCTAGATTCAACATATAACTCAAGTCTATTTTTAATCATGTTTTCAAAAATTTTGCCTATACATGAAGATAAAGATATTGGTCTATATGAATCAGAATTATTTGGATCTTTATCAGCCTTTAAAACAGGCACTACTGCAACCTTTTTCCATGAATCTGGAATCAGATTATGTTCCCATAAGTAGTTAAAAATATCAAGCAGTTTCTTTTTACATTTTAAATGTAGTTTTTTAATCAATATATAAGGAATATCGTCAAGACCTGGGCTAGTATCTTTTCTAGAATCTAAAGCTAAATGAAATTCCTCTAGTGTAAAAGGTTTTATCAGGTGAACGTTTAAATCGTTTTTATTATAATATGAGTCCAGATTTTCAATATGGTTTGAATCTACTTTAGGAGCTATTTTGTCAACAAAATCATTAACCCAGCTATCGTCTTTAGAAATTTCATTCTTTGGCTTAATTCGATTAAATCTTTTTATAAAGTTCCATATTTTGCCAATGTGTGTTAATCTATCAAAGCTAGAACACAGATCTATCCAACTTTTTCTTTTCTGTTCTTTAAGAATAAGCTTTTTTTCGGCGTCTATTTTTTTGTATACAATAAAATTTTCTAATGTTGGATATAATTTATACACATGCAATGCTAACTTACTACTATTTACAGCTTTTGAACAAGTTTCATTCCACCACGGAACGGGTACACGAGATTTATTAATACTAGATATGGGTTTACTTACTGGAACATATTCTATTTTTAAGTTATTTAAGTATACACAGAATTCATCGTAAGCTCTTAAAGGTTCCGTATTACAATTTATTTCTGGAACAAATTTACTTGATTTCTCTGTATACAAATTCCAGTCCACTTTTTTATAAAGGAATTTCATCGGTTGCTCTATATAATCATATATATTAGGGGATATATTTAAACAAACCATAGTAGGATAGTGATAACTACCTAAAGGGTCATCAGAAATAACGGACCAATCACATGATGCTGCAAGAATTGGTGAAGCAAGTGCTACATCAATAGCTGAGGGTAATTGATTAGGACGATTTACTGTTGTTATTGTTCCAGTGTTTAATATACAAAGATTTAACTCATCTATCATATCGTATATTTGATTTCCTCTAGGTTTATTACTTTCACATCCAAAAGCAGTGTGATGAGCATTTAAGTCTCCCATCAATAAAACAGGTGAAGACAAGGAAGTGATTACATTTTTTTAAAAATTCACAGGAAAGCGACCCTTTCGCGGTGGGCAATAACACCCAAGAACATGTAAAAAACCAGTTTTTGTCTCAATTTTAACAGCTATGGTTTGTACTTTATCATTAGATTGTGTAGAAACAAGAGAACATTTAATATTATGCTTAAATAAAATAGCAACACCACCGTACCCTAAGTTGACACTGTCATCCCAACGAAATATTCTATAACCTCTAATCCTAACCGTATCTGAGGGTTTTAACCAAGTTTCATTCAAAATTAATACATCAATGTCTTGTTTATATAATAATTCAGATATAAGAGGAATTTTAGGTTTTAAACTTTGTATGTTATGTTGAACTATTTTTAAGAAATCTTTTGATGCTTGCACTTGTGAATTCATGTTAAGAATTTATGTTTTTGAGAAACAACTCCTTAATTGTAGACGTATTTACAGGTATGTTTTTGTCACTGTTATTGCACAGTGAGGTCAATGTCTTTACAAATGCTGAAAGAATGGAAGTATTGTTGATAACTTCTGAGATCAAATCTTTCTCTTTCCTATTGTTTACAATATTAACATCAGAGTTAGGATTTTGAACAATATTTGAAAAACGTTTGCCAAGCCTAGGAAAATTGTTACTATTTAAAATATTTTTATTTAAAATTCTCTCCTTATTTTCAACAATCTTTTGTGCCTTTACAGGACACTCTTTGGAAACTGCAATGTGCGTTCCCTTGCAATTTATGCAAACAGGATTCTCAGTGTTATTACACTCCTTGAAGTTATGATTGCCTGCACAGATTGAGCAAGCTGCCTCACGTTTACAGAACTTAATTGTATGTCCGAAACCCAAGCATTTATAACATTGCATAACAGGCCTTATATACACATCTACTTTAAACTTACACAACTCGTAACTAACATATTCAGGCAAGGAGCTTCCTGCAAATGTAATGGAAACCGTCTGCAGCGGCACAATACCAGAGTCCGTTTTCTTTGTGAAACGCCTTACAGAAAGTATTTCCTGTTGAGAAGACAATGTATCAAATAAGTGTTTAGTACTCAGGTCTGTTGGAACAAACTTTATTACTCCAGTGCACTCGGATGTTGAAGCTGGTATAAAAGCCTTTAGTTCCTGGTTTTTTAAAAATGTAGTATCTCTTATAAGTGCATTTGCACTTTTTGCGTTATCAAAGATGACTGCATACTTAATGGCATTTACTCTTTTTAACTCCCTCACACCTTTGACAAACCTTCGGAATAAATTATTTACATAAATTGGGTTTTTATTACCAAACTTGGTGTCCTCATTTGTGCTTTGTAAGAATACTGCAAAACTGGTGTTGGTAGAATTTTCTGGGTAGTGCCTTATATGATTCGGTTTGTAATATGGCAAATGAGATGAAATATCTAGATCCTCATCGGAATGATCCTCTGAAACAAGTATTGATCTGGAATCCTTTTTCCTTTTGGGTGGAGGAGGTTTAGTGGCAGATTTATGGGTTCCACCACTTTCGGAGCCCATGTCCTCTAATTATTTCCTGAAAACCACTCTTAATCACTGGGGAAATAATTTTAAATTTTTATCAAAAATAAATTAAACTTCCCGCCTCGAAGTTTCCCGCCTTTTCACGTCCTTGGGTTGCAATTTCTGCAACATAACCTATGTTTTTCTTGAATGTCACTGTCACTGTCACGTTCGACTGTCATATCCATGTCATAACATATCATTGTAACGTTTTGTTTCAGCTCTGGCCACCCGACTTTTTACCATACTGTTATATGTGCGCTTTATTTTTATTTTTTTCTTTTCCGGCAACCGGCAGGACAAACAAATCAATATTTAACTTTATTAATTTTATATTTTAGTTAAATTTATATTCTTATATATATATATATATATATATATATATATATATATATATATATATATGTATGATGTCTGATGATGATTCATTTCATTCTTGTGCTTCTTTTAATTCTAGTAACGATTCTTTTCATGATAGTGAAACGCTGAGATCTCTACTTGTAAATTCTATGTCTGGAACGTCTTTTAACTTCAATGTATGCCACTTGAATGCTCAAAGTATACCAGCTCAGCACGCTGACTTACTAGATACATTTTCTACAAATATTTTTGATGCAATATTGGTATCGGAAAGTTTTCTTAAGCCGTGTCTGCCTTCAGCGCTATATTCTTTGCCTGGTTATATTTTGATCCGCAATGATCGTACTCGTGCGCGCTGCGGAGGTGTCGCGGTTTATCTCCGAAGTCACATCTCATATAAAATCTTGATGACTTCTCCTCCTGAATATTCAAGTGCGGCTGAATTTATATTTCTTGAGGTTTCTGTCAACGGAACTAAAGTCCTTCTAGGAGTCGTATATAGTCCTCCCGGTGTTGATTATTTTCCTCAAATTGAGCCAGTTTTTGATTCGCTTTGTTCGGATTACACGCATCACGTAATCATGGGTGATTTCAATACCGACCTTGTCTGTAGCGACAATTCGCGTTCTCAGAAGCTTCTTAACATACTCAAGTCAGTCAACCTCTCTGTTCTGCCTTTAGAGCCTACTCATTTTAATCCAGATTCTGATGACACATGGCTTGATTTGATCGTTACTTCATCTCCTAATCTTGTAGTTAAGCACGGTCAATTTTCAGCTCCTGCTTTTTCCAGGCATGATCTTATTTATATGTCGTATAGGTTAAAAACACCTAAGGCTAAGCCTACAACAGTTTGGATGCGCAATATGACCGCCATAAATCGCGAAAAACTACTAAGTGATGCAGCTAAGTTGGATTTCTCTTCTATATTTGAGGCAACAACGCTGGAAGAGAAAGTAACAAGTTTAAATGCAGCCGTGATTTCCTTGTATGATGTACATGCTCCCATTAAAGCAGTAAAACTAAAACGTCCACCTTCTCCATGGATCACGAGGGGCGTTAGGATGGCCATGTCTAGAAGAGATCGAGCCTTTCGCTTTTACAAACGTGACAGGTGTGACGATAACTGGGCTGTATACAAGAAAGCGCGAAATCAATGCAATAAGATGGTAAGAGCTGCCAAGCGCAAGTACTTCTGTGACAATTTGTCTGGTTCTTCTTCGGCTAATATGTGGAAGTTTCTACGCTCTCTTAATCTTGGTAAAAATCCTTGTAATTCTTATTCCTCTCCCTTTTCTCCTAATGATTTCAACAATCATTTTTCCACTACCAGTACTCTCGATCCGGCTGTTAAATTAGCGACTATTTCTAGAATATCTTCCATGGCCAAACCTTCAAATGATCCTTTCACTTTTTCTCCGACAACTGAAGACGATATTCGTGATATTATTCTCGCTATTAAATCCAAAGCGGTTGGTTGTGATGATGTGAGTCGAGAAATGATAACTAATATACTAACAATAATTCTCCCAATTCTGACTCATATCATTAATTTCTCATTAGCTACTGGAACCTTCCCTTCCCTTTGGAAAAAAGCCTTTGTCATCCCTCTCCCTAAAGTCACGAATCCTAATGTATTAAATAATTTTAGGCCTATATCTATACTCCCTTTTCTTTCCAAAATACTTGAGGCCGTAGTTCACGCCCAAGTATCTTCCTATATCTTTTCTAACTCCCTCCTTACTCCTTTTCAATCTGGTTTCCGTCCTGCCCACAGCACTGCTACTGCTCTCCTTAAAGTCACCGAGGATATTCGGTTGGGCATGGAGAATACGTGGGTCACCGTCTTAGTTCTTATTGACTTCTCTAATGCTTTTAATATGGTGGACCACGACATTCTCCTTGCTATTCTAGAGCATCTTCAATTCTCGTCTTCAGTTTTGGATTGGTTTTCTCAGTATCTCCGTAATCGAAAGCAAGCAGTTCGTATTGACCGCGTTATTTCGGACTGGAACAATCTGTCTAATGGTGTACCTCAAGGAGGTATATTGTCACCTTTACTTTTCTCTCTTTTTATAAATCTTCTTTCTCCTTCCATTGGTTGTTCTTACCATTTTTATGCGGACGACCTGCAAATTTATGCCCAAGCGTCAGTCAACGACGTAGACTCGTGTGTTGCGAGTGTAAACTCGGCCTTGTCAGCTATTTTATCCTGGTCTAGTGAATTTGGAATTCAGGTTAACCCTTCTAAGTGCCAAGCAATTATTGTAGGTAGTTAGAAGCAGATCTCTCAAATTGATTTTGATACTGTCGCACCTGTGACATTTAATAACTGTATAATCCCCTACAGTAAATCTGTAAAAGATCTTGGGTTCTACATTGATTCCACACTTAGTTGGGTCACTCAGGTAGCCGAAATCAGTCGTTCTGTTACTGTTGCTCTTCAACAGCTTAACCGTCTAAGAAACTTTTTGCCAGTTAAAACGAAGATTTTGTTAATTCAAACATTGATACTACCCATCATTGATTACGCTGATGTGTGTTACCCTGATCTCAATATAAATTTTCTCAATAAGCTTGATCGTCTCGTTAATAATTGTATTCGTTTTATTTTCTGCCTTCGCAAATATGATCATATATCATCTTTCCGTGCTGAGCTTAAATGGCTTCCTATCCGTGAACGCAGACAAATGCGAATTCTTTGCACTCTCTTCTCAATTCTTTCGAATCCAAATTCTCCTCAATACCTGAAATGCAAATTTCAATTTCTTTCTGACACTCATGATCGGCAACTTCGCTCTGCCGACACTCGTCTTCTCTCTATTCCTCTACATCGCACTAGCTTTATAGAAAACTCCTTTACCTTACAAGCTTCACGGCTCTGGAATGCTTTACCCGTTGACATCAAGGACATTTCCACAAAATTTTCTTTCAAAAGAAAAATACATTCTCTTCTTTTAAAATAATGAATCCCCTTTTCTGTTTCACCATCATCATTCATTGTTTGTATATAATAGAATGTATGAATGTTTATGTATGTTTATGTACGTTAATGTATGTTTATGTATGTATATGAATATGTATATGTGTATGAATGTTATAAGCTTAGGTATATGTACCTATGTAGTTTATTTGTATGGTATCTATGTGTTGTTTTATTTAAGGAATTTTGCGCCGCTACCAAATCTCTGTTTATCCTTATGGTTGACTGGGAGAGAACGCTTTTAGCGTTAAGTCCGCCAATTGTAAACAATTGTTTATTGTGGATCAATAAAGTTTTTATAAATAAATAAAGGGTTCCGTACTATTATTATCTATAAAAAATCACGTTTGTCGTATGGATGCCTCATTTAAATATCCTCTGTTTTTAGTATTTTTAGTATTAGCGGCAACAAAAATACGTTATTTGTGAAAATTTTAACTGTAGTGACACACAGCCAGACAGGCAGACAGTGAAGTCTTAGGTATAGGGTCCTGTATGAGTACGGAATCCCAAAAACGACACAATTGTAAAAAAATACAATGCTTTTTAACATTACATTACAACTTTGATTGAAATTGTTTTAAAATGAAATTATAAGATTTCATTGTAATAAATAAATGAATTCTCATAAAAGTAGGTATACATAAACATTAAGTCTTCTATCTTACCCTAAACAATGTGATATACGATACAACGGGCAGCCAAGCAATTTGATCCTTGAGACAGTTTTGGCACTGCCTCGGTCACGTAGTACATTAGCACAATATTCTGATAACTGCGGGATATCTCCAGTCCCCGACACACCCTTGACTTTATCTGATAGACGACATTCAAGGTTGTACTACAATGATCCTCAAAATGGCGTCACATCAAAACAGATAACCTAGCAAGCTTTTGTTATATCTGATTCCAATATTCTCTCTTAGTTCCATAGTCTTGTTAATTTACGTTTGTATTATACTTTAAGCCCAGGTATTTGTTATTTTTTTTTGACAGATTTTTAAGCTTCATTATGACATCTGACGTCAACAACTATCTATTAAAGAAACATTGAAAGGAAAATTAACAATTATCATGTGATATAAATATCCAAAGACAAGTAAATGATTTAAACGTTTTGACTTTAACAAGGAAATTGAGAAAGCGAACCTCGGGCAAGTCGAAGCGATGGATGAAAGGAGATTTACTAAAAGGGTTTACAAAGCGATTGTGAGTGAAAGAGTGGGTCAGGGTCGTCCTTGACGAACGTACCGTGACCAGATTGCGGACGTTCTTAAAAAAGGAGAGGTCAGAAGTACCGGTAACTGGCAAGCATGCATAAAGAGATGACACGAAAGAGGTCTGTGAGGATCGTAGCGAGTGGCCATCTTCTTCTTAGCGAGTCCGAATTTATATAGTTGTGGACCAGTGTATTACCATAGTACCTGCCTACCCCTGTAGGAAATAGGCGTGATCATATATATGCATGTATGAATGACTAATACTTAACGACTTTTCCCGAAGTTGGAACGAGGGAGACAAATGCAAAAAAAACATACTCCACCAACGAGAGGTACAGGTCTTGTTTATGCTATTATCGACACAGACTTGAACTGAAACAATAATCATATTGTAGACAACGCCTTGCGAATCCAGCATTTACCCAATTAGATACGACCCAAGGCTCTGAGGTCACCGAAATTCAATTATATTTAGGTATAACAATACAAACCCGTTTGTTTTGACTCAAAACTACAATTTGAATTGAGTTATCCGATGCTGAAATGAGATTGTTTGAGTTAAAAATAAATACTTATTTGCAGAGATTTTGTTCTATTGAGTTTAAAGTATACCTAAGTATATGGAGAAAGGAGTTTGAACGGAGAAGATCGATCGATCTTCGGCATTATTGGGTGATCCTTGACATCATCGTCATTGACTATCAATTAGTGCACAGGTTTCCTCAAGACGTTTAGCTTCACTGAAAGCAAGTGGTCGTAGTTGAAATTGACCGTACATGAGTAGATACTAAGAAGCCTAGTGAGAAACTCGTTGTTCACAGACGCATAGTATAGATACCTTAGCGCATACCTAGCGAGGATCAAGCTTATGCCTCATAGACGCAAAATGTCGCAATTAGTGAGGAACAAACTGTCATTAAACTCCTGCCTTACAAACGCACAGTGTCGCACCTAGTGAGGATTAAACTCATCAAACTCATGTATACAGACGCACAGCCAGTGCCTAAAGACTCTTACAGACCAGCGGCAGTACGACACACCGGTCGGCGATGGTCGCCGACAGTCGCAAAGGGTTTCGTGACACATTGTCAACATGTCAACATCTGCGATTGTTGCACAACGGTCACACAGCAGTTTCTGACTGTATTGACATACAGATTTATAAACATTTTAAAATAATTTTCGCCACACTAGTGAGTAATTTATGTGATCATCGTGTTTAAGAACTCATACATAACGCAAGTGATGAAATTTGATGATCACATTTTGCAAAGTAAGATATGGGTGTTTTTAGTTTAGTACTCGTATCAGGCGACTATTTGCGACAGTCAGCGACCATCATGTGACACAGGTCTGCGATCATACTGGTGTCGCAGGCATACTATAGCTGGTCTGTAAAAACGCTAAACCGCTTGGCGTGGTGGCCAAGCGGCAGTTTCAATATATACTTACATGACATACACAAATGTATATCGTTTCCCTATCCATACGATAGCAATGGTACAGCAGCTAAGAGCCCACCGCTGCCCCCAAACACGTGGCTGCTTAGTATGCGTCTCAGGACCCCGTATTGATTGCCGGCCCGCGCCCTTTCAAAACAATGTACCCGGTAATGATTTTTCGTAGCTGAATTTCTCCGTTTTTATGACAGACGTGACTTTGGATGGAAATTATAACTTGTTTCGCTGTTAAGGAAATAAATCAAGCAGAACGTGATCTTAAAAAAAAAATGAAAGACTTTTCTGGAGTAAGTTTTTTTTTAGTCTATGATGTTTTCATGCTGACATTGACAAGATTAGTTATATTTTTGAAATGAAAACAAAAAACACAGTCTCAAAAACAATAACTTAACTAATTTATACAAAACAATTATCGAGGAAAAGAACGTACAGATTTAGTATAAAAGATCAAATTTTTCGTGCTCTGTTTTTCCTAAGCTATATGCACGAGGGGTGCAAAGGCCCAGTATCTGATAAAATATTGATTTTTATTTAGACAACAATATAAATAATTATATGAATTCTGGTTTTAAATATTTTTAAATCTTCTTCTTCTTCTTATCGTGTGTGTTAATGACTAACACTGGTGTCAGAGTTTTTAAACCGCCTTAAAGGCCTCTGACATGGTTTTAGGTAACAATCAATGTCAAAGACAGTGACCGGGACCGACGGCTTAACATGCCCTCCGAAGCACGGATCATCTTACTTATCGGGCAATTAGGTGATCAGCCTACAATGTCCTAACCAAACTAGGACAACAACACAAAGTCGTGCCCCCGCCGGGAATCGAACCCGCGACCTCCGGGTATGAGCCAAACGCTCTAACCACTACACCACGGAGGCAGTTAATATTTTCAAATTAATAAATGAGTAGATTGTGAAATCAAAGCCAATCAAGTTAGCCAAAGAATGTGTTTATTGTTTTTTTATTTAAAACGGAACAACAAACAGTAACAAAATACAGTGTTTTACCAATCTTACAGATTAACAGGCTTTTTAGGTGCGTGTAAATAATTATGTAACCAACTACGTTATTCACAAATTGTACAATAACATATTAGTAAAACTTGTTTTGTGTGTAGTTTAAAACTAAAAAATAAAATGCGTAGTTTAAAATACGTATGCAGCCAACGGACCAGACTACGGCAACATAAAAAGGCAACTTTACTTTAAACTATGTATGTATTGATTAAAAGTTTAAACCCCAAATACGTACATCCTGTCGCGTTTTTACCCCTAATAGAGAAGACAGACAAATAAAAAGTCGCAAAGCGGACCCCGGGCTTCTCAGCATTGCAACTGAGGATGCAACTGGGAGAACGCTCAGATGAGAGAGAGAGAGAGAGAGAGAGAGAAGACAGACAGAGCTTTTTGTGTATCTTGCGGCTCTAAGCAGACAGAGTTCAGGGCCGCTAGCCTCAAGCGTAATGGCAGGAAAAAACATGGAAAAGCAATCAATATAGTGATGTGTTGCTAGCCGAATCGCCTATTAACATGATTTGCATTTCGCACATTCCCTCGACCGGCTTTTACGATCTGCGCGAGAAGAAAAGCAGCTGTTACGGTATGTATACCTATCTAGTCGATGGTTAGTTATCAAATGCGAGTAATGTGACATAAATTTATTTATTTCATTTAAATATACATATAATTACCAAATATTTAACAGACGTTTTAAGTTTTTTCTTCTCTTTCAGACCAGCATAGAGACCAAATCCCAAGACAAGACTGTGTTCATTCTTATCTATACATATAATAAAATAGTAAAAAAAGTGTGTCTGTACATTAAATATATTTCCAAAAAAAATATTGGGGGCGATGGAGACGTAGTAATAGAGAAAGAATTAAAAAAAAAATGTCTGTCTGTTTGTCTGTTTGTCTGTTTGTCTGTTTGTCTGGTTGTCTGTTTGTCTGTTTGTCTGTTTGTCTGTTTGTCTGTATGTCTGTTTGTCTGTTTATACACGCTAATCTCCGGAAATACTGGACGGATTCGAATGAAACTTTTTTTGTTATAAGCTGTTAAGCCTGGGCAACATATAGGGTATAAATGATTTTGGAAAATGGAATGCCTGATGCAGAACCCTAATGGTCCAGCTAAACTATAAGAGATATAAATATAATATAATGCCGCCTTAGTAAAAGTTGTTCAGCCTGATGAGCATTTTCCAGAGACATAAAGTCCACGCGAACGAAGTCGCGGGCTTCGGCTAGTGTACAATAAAGCTTTATAAACAAACAAACTACTTAAAAATAAAATTTTCCAACCCTATCCTTTAATCCTTATTAGATAGTTCGGCGGGCCACATTAACCATTACGTCACGGAAGTCAAAGAAAAAAGATTATGTACATTTCGACTGAATAAGATTCCTCTGTTACTAAAAATACGTGAACTACTTATTCCTTACTATACGAATTCCCAGCAATCGATACAGAAGTCCTGCCACGCATACTAAGTAGGTACACTTGGGGGACCAGCCATCGTATCGTAGGTTTTGGATTTTGTTTTGATATTTCACATCTTTATCCTTAATAGGGCAGACAAAGAATTTTGGGTCTTACGGCTCTAGGGCAGCCGTCTTAAGGCCCTAGGCCTCAAGACCATCGCAAGACCTAAAGGCAAATTAAACGTGATGGTGGAATCAGTATCATCATCATCGTCAGGTCTTTCTGTCTCCACTGCAGAAGCACGACCCTCTCTGTACTACCAGAGCCATACTCGGCCAGAGCAGACAGAGGACTTGCTCTTTTCGCTGGCCAGACGGGTTGGAGAGGTCTCATTGATGTTTATAAGCTTTGTTTAGCTTGTATTCCCTAAGTCGCCTACGAAATCCACGGGAGGACTTGGAGTGGCCCTATTCTACTCTGCCGGCAAGTTTAAATTACAAGTAAGTAAGTAGTATAAGTAAGTTATAGTAAGAAGTAAATAAAAAGTTTAAGTTTAAAAAATAAAACTCTACTGCGGAAAGATTCTTGCTAAAAGTACGTTTATCCAGTGAATGCAAGCACAGCAGGGAGAAACAACTAGTAATGTAAACGCTAAACGGTATGCTTCAATTTATTTTATTTTTTAGTTACTTCTTGGCGTATAAAGGCCTTCAATATCCCTTTCAAATGTCGGACGCCCCGAGCGGGCGTCTGGTGTATTGTTTTACTATTGTGTCTGCTATGCCGACATTTGAAGGGATATAGTGCATATTGAAGTGTTTCGACGTCACTTAGCCCATAACTAGCGTGCAGCCTAGACACTTCCAACGATACCTCATTTGTTAAGGTGCCATGAAAAGAAGATATGAGGGAACAGATGAACATACATACATACATACATAGCGGCGAAACACATCGAAACGTAGTCTAGTTAAAAGAAATCAACGCATAGTTTATAATAGATCATTCGTATTTTCGCTCCTTCTCAATGGTTTTTACTATCTGCGCGGAAAGAGAAGCAGCTGGTATGGTGGTAATGATGTATATTTATAAAATACATTATAGCGTTTTAGTATTGCTATCCAACGCGGGAATGCCGCCAGTCCCTTGGGTACTTTGCCCTAGGACGGCAGCGATTTGGCCTCATTTTTTTATATGATCTAATTTAAGTTATTGTAGTTTTAATTTTAGGTTGGTTTTTATTTAGTTAATATTATATTGTCATTAAATTGATAGAATTCTGTTTATAATACAAGTACTTTTTCTAGGAATTAAGTCAAAAGATAAGAAAAACTAGTCCTTACACACATATTATACGAATTGCAAGTAATCGATACGAAGGCTGTGAACTGAATACTAAGCAGCCAAGTTTGGGGGACAACCGAGTGTAATAGGATTTTTAATTTCGAAGGGATGCTTCTTCACCATGCCTTGTTAAAAGATCTGGAATCCAAAATAGTTTTATTTACAAATAGCCGAGGCCCGCGACTTCATTCGCGTGGACTTTATGTCTCCGAAAAATGTTCATCAATCTGAACAACTTCTAAGGCGTAATTTTTATATTTCTCATAGTTTAGCTGGACCATTATGGTCCTGCATCAGGTGTTTTATCTTCCAAAATCAATTATACCCGACTAGCTGTACCCGCGGGCTTCGCTCTCCGTGGAAATTCCGGGATAAAGAGTACCTTATGTCCTTCCCCGAGTCTCAAACTATATTCAAACCAAATTTCATCCAAATCGGTTCTGTAGTTTAAGCGTGAAGAGGTTATAAACAAACAAACAAATATACAAACTCACTTTCGCATTTATAATATTAGTAGGATAGTAGGATATGTTGCCCAGGCTTAACAGTATTTCCGGAGATTAGCGTGTACAAACAGGCAAACCGACAAACAGAACGACATTTTTTTAAATTTTTTACTCTGTATCTATATTTGCATCGCGCCAAATTTTTTTTTTGAATTAAATTTAATGTACACACACATGTTTTTTACAGTTTTATGTTTATAAACATATATTAAAACAATACTTATGTAAAAATATACAAAGACCGGGAGCCGTGCCCAAAAGGCCGGTAGGATGGGATGGCAATGCTTATCTTATGACGTTGATATAGTTAAATAAAAAAATATATAGAGACAAATTACACTGATTGAGCTAGCCCCAAAGTAAGTTCGAGACTTGTGTTATGGGATACTAACTCAACGATACTATATTTTTTAACAAATACATATATAGATAAACATCCAAGACCCAGGACAATTTGAAAAAGGCCATTTTCCAACTTGCCCTGACCGGGGATCGAACCCGGGACCTCTGGGTGGCGGACCAGCATGGTGACCACTACGCCACCGAGGTCGTCAAATAAGTCAGTCCTATATCTCGAATTGAATCTCAGACCTTCTTGATACTTTCAGATCCACTTTATATAAAACGTAGCAGCAGTTTTTAGAGTTTCGTACACAAGGTGTAAAACGGTGCTCTGATACTAAAACTCCGCCGTTCGTCCGTCTGTCTGTCTGTCACCACGTCACCAGGCTAAATGAACCGTGGTAGCTAGACAATTGAAATTTTAATAGATGATGTATTTCTGTTGCTGCTATAGATAACAACAAATACTAAAAATAGAATAAAATTAATATTTAAATGGGACATACAGCTAACTTGATTTTTTAATAGATAATGGTACGGAACCCTTCGTGCGCGAGTCCCACTCGCACTTTGCCGATTTTGTCCCTATGTATTTATTTATTATTTTTTTCTCCCAGACGAGCTAAAAGGAAGAATGATGTAAAAGATATGAAAGTGATGTCGGTATGAAAGTAAAGAACAACTAGCTGTTACGCACTTAAACTCCGCATCCCGAGCAATCGATACGGGATCCTGCCCCGCATACTAAGCAGCCCACGTGCTCCCGTACTACCCCCGTAAGGTCCGCATGTATACTTATGTAGTGTAACTGTGCTTCCGTTTGGAACCTTGCATCGTAAGGGTGCAAGTAGAGGGTCTTGTGCGTTGCATCGATCTTTTTAACTCATCTATGAGGACTACCAGTCGGCTAATAGTGTCTAGACATCCTACATACATACATACATACATACTATCACGTCTTTATCCCTAATGGGGCAGACAGAGCATTTTGGGTCTTGCGGTTCTATGCAGAGCCCAGGGCCGCAAGACCCAAAAGCCACTTTTAGCGTCATGGTGGGCGAGAAGATGGAAAAGCAATCAATACAGTGATGGGTTGCTAGCCGCATCGCCTGTTAACATGATTTGCATTTTTGCCCATTCCCTCGATCGGCTTTTACGATCTGCGTGGGAAGAGAAGCAGCTGGTACATTCTAAGTTTTTTTTTTATTTCTCCCAGACCAGCATGGGAGTCCCAGACCAGCATGGAAGAGTTACCGTAAGTTCTGTATTGAATAGTATGTCATTTTAAATTATATACCTACATATACACTATCATCTTTATCGCAAAGGGGCAGACAGAGCATTTTAATCTTGCAGCTCTAAACAAAGCCCAGGGTGGCCAGTTTCGTGGAGGTGAAAAAATAATCAAAATAGTGTCGTAGGTTGCTAGCTGCCCGCCTACTACGGGCAGGATATGTTACGAGAATAGACGAGGCCAGAGTGCCGAAACGCTTATTTGAGACCCGACCCAAGGGTCGTAGCAGCCGAGGCAGACCCAAGCTCAGATGGCTGGATGGCGACGAAAGGCGACTCAAAGATATCGGCGTCAAAAACAAAACACAGAAAGCCCAAAATAGAAGAAAATACTTGACCAGGCCCATTCGCGGCTGTCGGACCCTAAATGATGCTGATGTTGCTATCTGCATTGCCTGCATTTTCAATTAGGACTTGAAGACCAAAACAATCTAGTGATTTTTTACAGTTCTTGTTTCCCATTGTATTTGTTTTATCAGTACACCAGGCATAAACACTGAGCGAGCCAATCCAATCATCGCAAACAGTAACTATCTGATCGCCATACAATACAACCCTTGAGCGCAAATCAACTTACCGTTTACCCCTGTTGACTTTTCTCAATATTCCCTAAGTCAGGGTTCATCAACATTTTATCGATACTGATTGTTTACAAGCTTTTTTTTTCAATAAATAGTCTGTCGCTCTGGAAGTTTCTATTGTAGTACAAACTGACAGCATTATATGAAATCCACATAGCAATTTTTACTGTGCTTTGAAATTCATACATATACAATTATATGTGCTATTCGTGGCTAGCTAGTTTAACTTTAGGATCTAAACATATTGTTACGAAACTGGGTTCGAGATTTGAAGTAAAACGCCAAAGTTCGTATGAGGGTTTTTATTCACTACGGAACCCAAAGGTAGACACGTGAAGATGGTCTTCCTGATGTCCAAGTCCAAGTCGCGTAGCAGCTGAGGTCCAGGTATCTCGCCAAAGTATAGATAGATAGATAGATAAACTCATTTATTTGCTGCTATAACACACATACAAAAAAACTACACAAATCAGACACAAATAATAAATAAACTTCTACCTACCTGCACAATTTTCAATGTGTGTGCTACAGCAATACAAATAGGCCACAGCTCAGTGGTAATATTGCCCGGGAGCAATACACTGATTTTCAGCTGTGACCTGAAGAGATGCGTGGTGCGATAATAGTGACGTGAAAATAGACAAATGAGGCTGTGTGTGTATAAAATACATAAATAAGCAAATAGTGTAATATAATACAAAAGTTTAATATAATACAAAAGTTTAAATACATATATATATATATATATCATTGCTGTTGCGTAAATATTGTCTTGGCATTGTCATTACTCGTATCGCATAAGTTGTTAAAAAGGAATATACGAAGGGGATGTGGGAATAATAAATTGTAACATAGGCCCAGAAGAACTTTCGGCGACAGCCTCCGCTACCAGCGACGAGTTGGATTTAGAATTTTTTGAAAATCTAATAAATGGGTGCGATACCTAGTTTTAAAAGATGAAATTGACGTATAGAGTCTTATTGGAGGGGGTATGTTGTTCCAACATTTCGTCGCCTGATATCGGAAGCTGCCCCTGAAAGAAGCTGTTTTATGACGATACACGAGAAGTGGTGGACGACAGGATCTTGCATTACGATTAGGATTGAACATAATCTTCGTGTAGAGATATTCTGGTGTTTTTTGTTTTATTATTCCAAACAACAGAGTTGCCAGATGTAGTTGTCTACGGGAGACCATATTCAGCATCGAATTGTCGTTTAGATATGGCGTAATATGACTTCGCGGCGGGATATTGTAGCAAAATCTACAACACGCGTTTTGGACACGCTGGATAAGACGTTGTGTCCTTTGTAAAAGTCGAGGCCCATAGACTATATCTCCGTAGTTAAGCCGCGATAGGATTAAAGATTCGCATAACCTTATTCGTACCTTCTCCGTTAGCAAATTTCTTATTTTATATAATATTTTCAAACGGTAAAAACAGTTCTTAACTATATTGTTGACATGTTTTTCGAACCTAAGCTCACCGTCCATTAAAATGCCTAGATTTTTTGCCTCTTCCACTCTATCTATCGCCGTACCCAGCATAGTAATAATTGGATTTTGATCAATTATTTTGGCAATTTGCACTTTTGAACCAAAAATCATGATCTTGGTTTTTGCTGGATTGAGTACAAGGGAATTTTTGGCAGACCAATCAGCAATACTCTGCAGATCTTCATTCATTTTCCGGGCCGCCTCACAAATATTCTCGGGTGTATCAGATATGTATACCTGGACATCGTCGGCGTAGCAGTGGTATTTACAGTGTTTTATTACCTTGACAAGATCAGCACTGTAAATAGTAAAAAGTAGAGGGCCAAGTATAGAACCCTGTGGGACTCCGCGGTTTACAGCTCGTGGTTGAGAGAAGTGACAAGAACCATCATCTTTTATAAGTTTTACTCTCTGAGACCGCCCACCCAAGTAACTATCAAACCATAGTACGGATTGGTGGTCCAAGCCGTAGTACGAAAGTTTGGAAATCAAAAGAGGTGTTTCAAGGCTATCAAAGGCGCGAGAATAATCTAGCAGGGTCAGGCAAGTTCCACGTCCGCTATCTTGCTCGGTGAGAATGTTGTCGATAACATCCAACAGCGCAGTTTGCGTTCCACGGCCTTTACGAAATCCGGACTGAAACATGGGCAAAATATTATTTGTTTCGATATAACTAGATAACTGGGAGTGTGCAGCCTTTTCCAAAACCTTTGAGAGAAAAGGTAATATGCTAATTGGTCTAAGGTCGGCGAGATCAGATGGATTGTTTGTCTTAGGTATCGGTGTCACCAATGCCTCCTTCCACTGAGGAGGAAAACGACCAGTGAGAAGAGATGTGTTTATTATCTGCGTAATCACACTCAGAGTAGATGGAAGAGTAAGAAGAATCATGTCCCTACTGATGCCGTCATGTCCAGCTGCATTCGAATTAATTGAAATTATGAATTTTGCAACGTCATCTTCCGAAACAGATTTAAATTGAAAAGTTGAATAATTGAAACGATTAAATTCATAAAATGTCAAATGTGATAAATTATTATGATTATTAATTGTATTGGGAAGATTCAAAAAATGGTTGTTAATGTCGTCAGGGTTATCAAAAGATTTAGGCAAAGAATCGCTTTTAGTTGGATCAATTAAAATTTTCTTTTTCAGGTTATTCCAGAAAGTTTTGCTGTTATCAATTTTTGAATTCACGTGGTGATTGAAGTACACAATCTTTTCATTGGCAATACTGTCTTTTACTAGTTTTTTAAGATCGGCGAGATATTTTTTGTCAGTGTCAGATTTGGTTTGTCTATAATTTTTGCGGGCTTGGTCACGTAGTTCTATCATGAGCTTGCAAGTATCCGTTACCCATGGTAGCGAGTGTTTATATCTTATTTTGTACGTTTTCGTAGGTGCATGTTTGTCAAAAAGTCCCAGGATAAGATTATTGAATTTATCCACCATTTCCTCGACGTGAAGCAATTGAGTTACAGAATTCCAGTCTATCGAATGTAAATCTTTATTAAAAGCGTCCATATCAATTGTCTTTAGAGGGCGATACGAGATGAATTTAGGGGGTATTTTGGTTTTCTTTAATTTTAATTCTACATTTATCATAGCGTGCCCGTCCACACGACCAGTTATATTCGTAACCAAAACCTTCCTAACAGGGGCGTTAGTGCATACGACGTCGATCAATTTTTCAGAGTGGCTCGTGAAGTGCGTGGGCTCGGTAACTACCTGGTTTAGTTCTAAATAACTCAAAAAATTTATAAATTTTAAGGTGTCAGCGTCATTCTGTTTATTTAGGTCAATGTTAATGTCCCCCAAAAACACTATGTAGTCGTGGTCTGATAAGGAAAGGCTTGATTCCGTTAGAGCGTCAATAAACTGGTCAACTTTTACCCATTCCGGCCTATAAGCCGTGCCAATTGCCAAAGTATATCCATTTACTCGCGTAGACAACCACATCTGTTCAATATCAGGATTCCGTAAGTTTACAACGCGCACACGCAGGCCGCGCTTCACGTAAAATCCGACTCCGCCCCCTCGCCCTTTCTTCATATGCGAGGGCCGCGGAACAGTGTGAAGACGATAGTCAGGCGGGGCAGGCGCACGCGCTTCCTGATCCGAGCGCAGCCAAGTCTCATTTATTGCGACAATATCTGCCTGAAAACGTGACATAGCTATCAGGAAGTCATCATGTCCCGTGTTCAATGAGCCAGCATTAAAAAGACCCAGTTTAAAGTGTTTCTCCTTAGGAGCTATTGTTTACACACGGAATAAAAGATATAAAAGAAAGGTAAGCAATGTTGAATTAAATGAGTGATATTGACTTCCAAAGGTGTGATAATATAAGTAAATAGATAAAATAAGAAAAAAGTTTGATATATAAAAAAGATGGGAGTGTTATTTATATAATGTAGAAATTGTTTGCGAGCGCATCTACACTTATTTATTTGTATTACTGCATCACACATTACCATAACTAGAATACAATGGCCGTTCATAATGCGCATGGCCCGTGTTATGTAACTACAAGACATTGAGTGTTTAATTGATGTAAAACTATGGAATTTAATTATTTTCAGAAGAAGACCACAGCTAAGCGATAGTTGACGGACATTTGATGGAAGCGCTTGTATATACCAAAAAGTGATAAGTGGCAAGTACAATAATGTGTAAAAATAACATACCATACTCCTACGTGACATACATAAAAGGTAAGATCTTATAACATTGTGTTTGCTAATTGTACTATTATTGAAATTAGTTACATTATTAATGGTATAATTATTATTCATTAATAATTGCGTGTAAATATAATTAAAATTATTAAAACTAGTTACTTGATGCCCAGACGAAACTTTATATAATCTGAAATACGAACGTGTCGCCATTTTAAACATGTTACATAATACATTTGTACGCAATAATTCATTCATGCAACTAATTAAACAATTTGTATTTTCCAGGTTTCTCGTGTAGACGTTATTATGTTTAAATTGTACACATATGGAGAGAGTTGTTATTTGAAGGACAGAAACGCAAGTGACCCTAAAAGAATAAGGTAAATATACAATGGAATTTAGATTAAGTATAAAATTAAGTAATAATATGTTCCAAATATAAATAATTAAAAATAAACAAACGAGTGAAATATATAATCTGAGACAAACATTATAATTAATTTTCAGAGGGACCAACAGCTTCCGGCCCAAAAACACGGACCAAATCCTGCTCACTGCGGATGCGGTGCCTGGCCGCATCAGGAGCCTGATGCTTTCGGGCGTATATGCGGCCGTCCCGAGTCCAGACAAATCTCCACCTGTGTTGCGTCGCCAGCTCGCGTGCGCGACGAAATAGATGACGGTTCACTTTTGTCAACCGCTCGTTGACGTAGAAACGACGGGGAGGACCAGGCAGACCCGTCCCCTCGGTGGTTGCACCACGACGTACGCGCGCCTCCTTGATCAACTGGTCTCGAAGTGCTCGCCGCGCTAAGCGAATAACAATAGGCCGTGGACGAGATCCCGACGGGGCCACTGCTGCATCTGGTAATCCCGAGGATGGGCCTACGCGCATCACATTCACTAGGTCTTCATTAGCTATTTGGACTCCTAATTTGTCGGCTAAAGTGATGGCGATGTGACCCAGAGACTCCCCAGGCTGTTCCGCGATGCCTGAAATTTCCACTTCATTGAGCAGTAGGTCCTGGTCACGATCGTTTATTTCGGCTTTCAGTTCAGCTACGGATCTAAGCAGAGCCTGCTCGCCATCACTCCCCATCGCCGCTCGCTCCCCTGCCTGCTCCCGCACCTGTGTCTCGAGGCAGTCAACTCTCGCTTGTAACTGCTGGTACTTTCTGTCGCTTGCATCTTGCCGAATATTAATTTTTTCTAAAGCTTCTGTCAGCATTTCCATTCTTTTCCTTTCATTTATTCTGTCCTCCCTGTATTCCTCTCTAAACTGCCGCAGCTCGAAGAATAGCATTTGAATGTCAGCTACCTCCATAGTATCGTTAAGGGATGTGGTGTTTAAATTAGTTGCAATCGGTAAAATGAGTGACTTTTCCCCAAGGTGTTCCTGGGGGCTGACCATCGCGGCTCCACGATGCCGCATCACCTCATGCATTCCACCGCGGACAGGTGTATTGGTGTTGTCCGTTCGAGGTTGCGCGCATATGCACATAGGGCATTTCCATGCTGCCTTATGTTCGGGCGTCAGAGTGCTGTAGTAACGTTGTTCAGACACATTTGCGCAAACGAGGTCATACTTTTTACTACAAAGACTGCATACCAAGAACTGTCGTGATTCGATTGGCCTTAGACATCCAGCACAATTTTCCATCTTTGGGTAAAAAATATAATAAGAAATAAAAAGTTAAAAAAAAAAAATTAAATGTCCGAGCTGAGATTCGAACCGGCGTCCATAAACCGAATGGTGAGCACTTGACCGCTACAAAAAAATTGAATGTCCGAGCTGGGATTCGAACCGGCGTCCATAAACCGAATGGTGAGCGCTTGACCGCTACACCACGGACAATATGACTCTTGTGATGAAATTTGAATACACGTCATGCGTGTGAATGAGACTTGTGGAACGAATGTGTGAGTTATAATATATTGCAATGACGAATATTTTACGCTACCGCCCACTCAAGACACAATCACTTGCTCAACTTGATTAGTTAGCCAATTTAATTTCAATTTACACTATAATGGTTATATATAAAAGTAATTCACTAGCACCAATTGGTCGATTATGTGTAGTAGATTTAGGTAATACACAGTTTATACTAAAACAGTCATTAATTACACTATAAATATTTTTTGACGTAAGAGCCTCTTTACTTGCGACAGGTACGTTTAGAAGCGCACACACACAAGTAGTCGCAGGTACTTCCACTTATCGCACTGAGGTAGGTTTCCTTCGCTTCGGTTCGCTTCGAAGTTATCGCTTTCGTAGCTCGTACTGAACTGGCGGGACGCGCACTCGATCGCCTTTTTATATGCGCCGATACAGAGGTCTACACTTTTCTCGAATATTCTCATTACTTGACGAATGTATTTCGATTGACGGGAAACATCGAGACGCCGATATGTATGTGTGAGTGCGACTAAGCCGACGACCATTCAAAGAACTCTAGCCTTTATGCTGTAAGAATATAAGGCCTAGTTTCGCTTGCATGATTCCACTCGCGAACATTCCAAGTCTATCTCGCCAGCAGAGTTCTTACTCGCGAATATTCTACATCTATCTCGTTCGCGACAATATCTAATTTTAATATCAGTTATAATTGTAAGTTGACTTTTTTGGAGAAAATATGCAGTACAGTACTTGCGCTTATGAAGCGGTAATAAACTTACCTGTAAGTAAATCATCTCACGTCAACGACTACCTATTAGGAAATCGAAAGAAAAATTTACAAATAACAAGTGATACAAACATCCAAAGATGAATAAATGATTTTTGACTTTTAAGATTTTAAGTTTCTCGGTTATTATAGCAATACTAGTTATTTGTGACAAAATCTTGAAAATAACAGTTTACTCATGCTGCAATATTGACTGGTCTCTTTCTTTTACCACTTTGTAAGTAAAATTTTATGGAAATAGACATAAAATAGACAGTAAAAAATATAAATGTTTATTTGTAATTTATTTGTAAATACTTGAATAAAAAATAAAGGAGAGGTCAGAAGTACCCGTAATCGGCAGACGTCATGAAGAAAGTGATCAGTGTAGATAAAGGAAGAGAGGTCTGTCAATAGTAGTAAGGACAGATGTGCTTGTTTGTAATCTTTTTGTTTTACAAGTAATAATGCAAGCAATATAGATACAGATAGATCTAAAATTAGAATTTGCACAAAGTCAAAATTGAGGTTCATATCTTTTGCCTACTTCTGCGGGAAAAATATGTTTGTCCAATTATGAATAAAAAAACTTTCATCCAGTATTCGACACAAAATAATTCTCCCCCGCCCAAGCCAACAGTTCGCGATCCCTGCCCTATATCTTAGTTTACTTAATCAGCATCGGTCTCCAGGGCGCTAGCCGGTTAACCGGTCCCCGGGCCCCGGCCCCGGCTCGGGCCCTCATAACCGGGTATTTCTTATCTTTTTAATTATAACCGTTCCGCCCGTCATCTGTTTTAATTTTCCCGATGTCCCGGGGGAGCAGTGACGTGTGGACGTAGTCGTTTAGACGATATGGTTAACGAAGTATGTATTTAAGAAAATAAATTACACTATCAATATCAATAATCATATAAATGTAGGTGATTATTTATTATTTCTTTGTAGCAATAATTACAAAATTACAATAATAGTAAAATTTGCCCTAGTGGGTGTTCACTCCATATAAAATTATAGCTGTTATTAAAAAAATTAATGATATAGCTGTAATTAAAAAAATAAATGATTATGATGATAAATATAAACGAACAGAGAATTAGAGCCAGCATATTTTTGTCAGGAAAATTTTAAAAAATGTACCTTCTTATATACCAATCGAATTTCCCTTCCATTTACGAGTGGCTTCTCCCACTCACAACTCGAAATAAGACGAGCTTTTGAAGATACTTCTTACTTTTTCTTATTGAACAGTTTCTAAATTAATGCATACGGAAATTAAACGCGAAACACTTTTTAATTATTTATTTTTCTGGCTTTTCGTCCGAGTTGCACCGATCTAATTTCAAACATTTCATGACTTATTATTAAATCTAACGTGAGATAACATAGCTAAATTTATCATGGTTTTACCCAATGAAGATTGGTCGCCACTCGAAACTAATGCCTTTTCCGATGTGTAAAACCGTATTAAAATATATATTTATTGACTCCATAGAAAACGTGCAAAAATCCAGCAATACTTCACTGCACTAACACCCGCGATATTTGTCCACGCGTCCCTCAAATCTGGTGTCAAACTACATCCCATCTGTCACTCTCGGCCGCCATAAAAACTTAATAACCGATCCGTCACCATAAAATGCCCATTAAAAAGCCGTCAGCCTTTTAAAAATGCATCAAGAAATGAAATCGCTACTTAATTACCAAGAGACTATCCGGTTTCGTGGGGTGAGTGCGAAATGGTTGGATCTGACGGGTGGACACAGATATGCGGAGAAATAGATCGTGGAATGTCAGTGGTCGCGGCGCGGCCGTTCGCTGACCAGTTGACAAACGAAAAAATCATCCATCCAATAAAGTCATGTTTTTTCTGTATATACGCAAACAGTTTATAAATGGACTACCTGTTGGGCTTTGTTATAAAAAATAGTTATATTCGATTCTTCATATTCATAAAAGAATACAAACGTAAACTTATTTTAATTAAAATATATAATGTCCCATTCTTTCAATGTCAGATATTGAAAAGAGGAAAAGGGACAAAACATGTTTTACTAAAATAGGTTTAGCAAACGTTTGTTTATTTCTAGACAAAGGCAATCTATCACTTACGTAGAGTAAAAATAAAAACCTTCAGGATCGGCATCCCGTGTGTGGGTGGCGCCTCTAGTGTAACTGGTATCCATTCACTACGTTAACAACTTACCATTAGGTGGGCCGTATGCCTGTTTACTCAATTATAACAACCTTTTAATATTTTATTATTTTAAAACTTGTATACTTTTTACATTTCTTTCGTTTCTACAAAAAAATTGTGCATGCATACAGTTTCGTCGTCTATTTAAAGGGATGATCAATGCCAAACTCAAAATCCCTGAAGTATTGAACCAACACTTCAACTTTGATGTGTATGCTAATAGTACATCGCTATGTAGTACCTACCTGCTGGCAGGGACAGTCCCCACGTGGGGACAGAGCTTCACAGACGAACGGTTGACTGACTCCTAACGAATCATTCGCGCTCCCTCTCCACTGTATATATGAGAACGGCGTAAGCGACAATTTCCATATTTTACAGGAAAAGTGTGATGGAAAGATGGTAAAAGTTACCTTTTCGTTCTTCGTGTAAGTTTCTTGCACGGAGTCAGGTTTTTTCTGCTACCTTGATGAATCTGACAATGCTTGACGAATGCCGTAAAATAATGATAGGCGGGACTCATGACTAGGTAAATGTGCCTTCCAAAGCTCAAAGAGGCTCAAGAATTTTGTGCCACACCCATCTAAGCCACATGTATCACCCATCCAACTGCGACCCCGACAGTGTCACTTAACTTGCAAAAGCTTTAATAATGCATACTGCAACCGGGCTAACGTGCTCCTCAATAAAAGTCAAATGTAGTGCCAGCATTCATTGTGGGTTCAAGCTTATCGTGGCCTATTTCATCTTCATCATCAGCCACGCTGTTTCCTTGTCATCAATATACAGTGGGTAAGTTTTAACCCCGTTTATGCTGGAACATAAAAAGTAAAGTCGGTCGTCCCAAACAGACCTGGTGATGTACCGTAAGACCTGGAGTGAAGTTAAGCGCGTAGCTCAAGACAGATCGGAATGAAGAGTCTTTGTAGACGCCCGCTGTCCCAGTTAGAAAACATCGGACCATAAATGAAATGATACCAAAATATCAGTTTTTACAATGAATTCTCGCGTAGATCTACGCAAAGGTATACGAAAGGTTAATGCTAAATACAAGATTATCCAGCATCATCATTTTAGTTATTGAAAGCCTATTACCAGGCAGTTTTGTGAATTTTGTGATAGGTCTGTGCTTATATATATGTCTAAGAATTTGAACATTATCGATTGAAAGCGGCATTCGTCCAACGTCTTCCAGCATCCACGTTCAACCATCAACGAAGTTCCACACATTCAAATAATCAACTCTAAGGAAGTTCTACTCTACCGATTACGCTTTGAGAATATATTCGCAGTGGCCAAACACTGGTCAGGTTTATTGTAGTTGGATAGCCTTTCGGCTCAAAAAGAAGATAAGTATAATATTCTTACCAGATAGGTGTTCCTGTATTTAATACAAATTGTAATAAATAAAGAAGTTTTATTTATCAATTCTAAACAATTGTTATCATCATCAACATCAGGTCTTTTTGTCTTTTGTCACTGCAGGAGCATGACCCTCTCTGTCTGTACTACCAGAGCTATCATATTTGGCCAGAGCAGTCAGAGGACTTGGCCTACACCCTCCACGCTGGCCAGACGTGTTAGAGAGGTCTCATTGATAATAAGCTCATAAGCTTTGTTTAGCTTGTATTCCCTAAGTCGCCTACAACGACATCCACGGGAAGACTCAACAATTGTGATTTACTGAAAACCTAAAACGTTCCACAAATCCGTCCTGTTGTATCGTTGAGATTAAAAGATAGTTGATCCGTTTCAATTGCTCGGAGTGAAAGTCCAGGATTTTCCATAGTGTCGCTTTCGTCGTTTTTCCCTAAAGGGTTGAACCTAATAGTTGCGTACCTACACGTCACCGACCAATGGGAAGGGCCGTGCTAATTGCGTCTTGTCGACTTATGATTTGCAGTGTGGGGTTGCCGCGGCCCGTTGTTTATTATTATGCAGATTGACAGTCTATGAAGAGTTGTCTTTCAAATACAGGTTCAAGGCATTTTTTTCTACGGAGTAGACACAATTTCAGGTAGATACGCGGTTGTTTTTGGTTAAGTTTAATGAAATAGGAGCGCCACTGCCTATGGGAAAAATTACCAACCTTATTTTAGCGTTTGTGATATGCAAATTTCAAATACATAAATATTAAATAATCGTATCACTCTGAAAAGGATAGGCAGATGTAGCGATAAGACCGCCCATTGTACCTAGTGTATGTTTTAGTAGAACTATTTTTTTTTTTGTATATGTGCAATCAACAGTTTTCATTCAGAATAAAGGTTTGTTGTTGTGTTTATTTGTTTGTAGGACCCAGAGGCAAAAAGGTAACAAAAAAATAATGCCATCATGTTTCTCATTTGACATTTTGTGCCAAAAAAAAACAATATTCCCTGTAAAATGCTTCAAAGTCTAAAATTAACCATCAAAACACATTTCTTTCGCAAACAAAAAGCGTCAATTAATCCCAAAAATTCTAAACCGATAATTCTTTGTGGAAATAGAGAGATAATCGAATCATGCATCTCATTATGGACGTTTTAAAGGGACCGAATTATGTCCCTTTGACAAATACCTCCCTGCTAGCTCCTTATTAGCGAGTCGGCGAGTAGGGGACACCCATTGTCACTTCGACACGGTTCCATTACCATCCAAACACAACCCACAACTTGCAACCTTGATAGTTAAACTTTAGAGTTGAAATTTGAATATTGTTGTGGTAGTAAAAGTGCCCATGCTAAGTACAAACAAGTTGTTTTGCGGTGAACCAAAATGAAGTTTGTATGTAGCAAAGGCGTCAGCTTGTGTGATAGGATTTGTGTATGGAAGTATGAACTAATCTCCTCTGTTGATAACTCAATAACGTTTCACGAGGAGGCCTTTGACGCGAGGGTGTCAAATCCTAATTGTAGATAAAAAGATAACTTTGAAGTACTGCGCTGTAATATTGATTGAGCTTTTCCCTTTTTAGGATGGGTTTGTTTCCTTATGGTAATTGCAAGGGAACATCAAAATTCGATTAAAATTCCTCTTTTTGATGATGGCTACTTTTTAAAGAAAGTATTACGTTACAGATATACATACAAGGGCTTCATTCACATACATACTATCACCTTTTTATCCCTAAGCGGGTAGACAGAGTATTTTGGGTCTTGCAGCGGTAATACAGAGCCCAGGGCCACAAGACCTAAAGGCCACTTTCAGCGTGATGCTACACCATCACGTGAGAAGTGAAAAAAGAAATGAAAAATAGTGATGGGTTGTTAACCGCATCGTCTGTTAACATGATTCGAATTTTTGTCCATTCTTCCGATCGGCTCTTACAATCTACAGAGAAGCAGCTAGTATATTCTAAGTTTTTTATTTCTCCCAGACCAGCATGGAAGTTATAAGATAAACTCATATTTCTTTTAAATTTTTTTTTGTTCACGTTCTCTACCATAAAAAAGTCCCTATTTTCGCAAAAGTATCCGCTCCACTGACCTTTCAAACAGAGTTAAAAATGAATAGAGCTGTCTAATCAGTAAATAAGATCTAAATAATGTTCGCGCGTCTCCATCTGTCCGGCCGTCTGCGACAAATTGCGTCTAAACTCCCATGACGCGCTAAAAAGAGGGTGTCGTGCGGCGCGGTGCCAGATTTTATGATTACTTTATTCGTAGTGTCGGATTTCGTACAATTTATAATTCTGTTATGTTCATGTTAAAAAGTTGAATGAAAAGTTATTTCTAGATTTTAGTTTTCTAATAAAGAAAATCCAAAGCCATATGGATGAAACAATTACTGAAATGAAAACTTATTTAGGCCTGGGCGTAAAGCAGTGTTTGAGAAAAAGCCATAGACATGGAATTTTTTTACTCCTTAATCTATGGAAAAAGCGGTGCGGTTAGCACTCCCGTAGTGCCTGTCTTTTTTTACTAAAAAGTTTCGTAGATAAAAAGAAGAAGTATTTGCCCTATGTAAGGAGTAACCATAACCGGAGAGCATGCATGAAGAGAGTTAAGAGTGTTGACGAAGCAAAAGAGCTTTGCAAGGATCGTAGCAAGTGGAAATCCATAGTCTCTGCCTACCGCCGTGGGAAACAGGCGTGAAAATATGTATGTATGTATATGTATGTATTTGCCCTAAAAGAAGATGCAAAGCAGAAAAAAACAATATCAGTTTCTAAGTAAGATCGCAAATAAAACAGTAGTAAACAGAATATAAACGTGCCTCCTAAACGTCCAGAGAAATGCTAATATAAACTACAACATACCTACAAGCGGTAACAAGACTCAAAGCCCAAGGGTCACCTCCCAGCATATTTCCACCGCATGGAACGCACCGCACCATCTCAGTTTTCACTTTACCATTGTCCGGATGAAAAATGTTAACCCTTGCGCTCCATCATGCTTAGCTTTTGTTGTCACCGGTCGGATCTACCCAGATGAATGTACAATACGGTTTGGAAAATTCACAATATATGTATGTGTGTATTATGCGTGTTTCTTCTTATTCCGACATCAGCAAAGGAGTTTCGGAGATAGTTTCTACGCTCTTGCTGAACTCAACTGAACTGAACTGAACTAAAATGAAATGAACTGAACCGAACTCAACTGAACTGAACTGATCACCAGCAAAGGAGTTTCTTATAGTTTAAGCACTTGCTCTGTGCGTCTATGTAAGACAAGATTTCAATCTTCACTAAGCGCGACTTGTACCTCTCAGTTGGTATTTATGTACTATTATTTTAAACTAACAACACTGGCATGCGGCGAAAAAAAATCTTGAGAAAACTTTTTCTTACCGTGCGGATGGTAGGTACTTTTAAGTTATATTTGGTGACTCCAGTAAAGGTTAACCTCAAAAAACTCTCTCGGTGACTTCTAAATTCTAAGAGTTAGTTCAGACAGAGAAGACGCAGTGGAAAGGATTTTTTTATAACACTTAAAATGACTGCGAGCGAGCGAGCACAGTCTCGCGCAGTCTCGAGACCGCGAGCGTTTTGTCATCCTTAGGTTACAGTCTATTTTAATTGAATTATATTGCTCGGGCATTTTTTACTCTGCCTGAACTGATCTTCAGAAACTCTAGCTTCTTATAACTTAATTAGCTTTAAAAATCCGAGCAAACTTAGGTAAAAGTTTCATCTTCAAACACATTACTTGCGCCGTCAAAACCATGCCAATAAAGAATCTCTTAGGGCGAGATAAAGAAGGCTAGAAGAGCCCTCGAGGTCGCCTGCGCCGGTCGTAAAACGCACGCAAAAAACTGACGCAAGCAGCGATGGAACTGATGCCATTCGATGAGGGATGCCATACTACTGGGGATGAGTGGAATAGATCGTCACGTTTTTTGATTGATTGACGACCTCCGAGGTGTAGTAGTCACCATGCTAGTCCGCCACCGAGAGGTTCCGGGTTCGGGGCATGTTAGAAAATGGCCTTTTTCAAATTATTCTGTGTCTTGGATGTTTATTTATTATATTGTATCGTTGATAAAGTGTCTGATAGAACAATACTCGAACTTAAATTAATAAAACCATGAGTTAAAACCTACTTTTTGAATCTTTGTTTTACTCATAAATAAGTAAGCTACGAGGAACCAAAGAAATTAATAAAGATTGCCATACCTGCATATCTACAAATCACGTCACATACTAGCAGCGACATAAATATGGTTTAACTCATTTCTGGTAAATATAGTTGTCAAAAAGTAATTAGTGGAACGGTAGAAATAAAAATAAAGATAGTACAGAATCAGCTTTTTATTATATTTAATGAAAGTGTTAATATGTACATTTGTTAAACATAAGCGCCATCTATATGGCTTGCACTTCATTATGTACTTAGTACTATCATACTTGGTACTATAAAAATAAATAATTCGATTATACGCTACTGAATGTCATATTGTATGATTTTACATACACTCCAAATCTACAAATTACAGAAGATTGATTATTTATCAATCTTCTGGAATTTTCTTCCTCTGTTACAACGCACCTTTTTTACAACATTATTAGTAACATCTCTTCATAACGGCTTCATTTAGATTGACTTACTAAAATGGAATTCATTTTTAAACGAGAATTTCAAACGAAGAATAAAGACTTCCATTTTGCAATATCTTGTAACCACGATAAATAATAAATATATGATTTGTGCATAAGCAGATAGCACGAAAATTATTATCACACACTAAAGACATACTCGCGTCCATAAGGTATCACAATTAAGGATATTGTAGACCAGAAAACTAGGAAAAGAAAAACTATAAAGCCAACTGCAGGCACCGAGACAACATAGCTATAAAAGCAATCTGTAAAGTGCTAGGATGAGAGATAGAGAAATAACGGTTTTGACTAACAAACTAAGGGCGTAACACGTAACGTGACTTAGGGCTCTTGCAAGAAAAAAAACATTGTAAAATACTTACAACCCAAATTCAGAATATTCAGAATATCTGTATAGCTCAATGGTTGACTGGTAGACAACGCTTTCAGAATTTCGCCTATTGTTCTGTACATTGAAAGATTAAATAAATAAATAAAATAAACATTAGCCTTGCTCAATAAAACTCCGAGACGCAGCCAGCACTTAACTGTTTTACAAACAATTAATAAGGTTAGGTTTATGCGTTACATTTCTGTACTTACTTTGTTTTTTGATTACGCACGCGCAGATTTTATCGCGCATTCCTTGAATATTAAATAATGTGACATTACCGTTGTTTTATATTTTTCCATTGCTTAGGAATATGGGGTTGTTTCCTTTCAGAGGCAATTTATTTCAATGATTTGTTTTGTAACAACATTAACTTGTTTTCGTGTATAAATATTATATTGATCAAAAACTTATAATCTTTATGAACCGATGGTGAAAGTGATGATCTGTCCAATTTTATGATGGTTGTTGTTGTTTTTTCATGTGTGTAAGTGTCCAACACTGTAGCTTGACGACTGCCATACAATGATGATAGGCGGGACCAACGGCTTATGCATGCCTTTCGGAACACGGAGAAGCTCGTGATTTTCGTATTATAAGTGACCAACTTATAAAATGTACTCGAAAAAGAAAAACTTTCATACAAAATCAATAGAAAATTAGTTTTTAGACGTTTTTAGTGGCATCAACTCAAAATCGCAATTCGTAACTACGGAACCCTACACAGCGCGAGGCCCGACATGCACTTGGCCTTTATTATTTTAATCTGCGTTAGTACTCGTACCTAAAATATTTCCGCAAACCCACAAAATACATTGATATAGTTCCAACATCAAACAAAAACTTGGCTTCCTACCGCACAGTGCTCTAATAAATACAAAATAATGCTCGTATGACTTGCTTTATGGTAAGCAGAAACCACAGTGCAGCTTGTAGCAACTACAGCAAACAAACGAATATAAACATGCCGGCGAAACTCGGAAAAACTGGAAACCCTCAACTTTACGCATCCCTAAATATATGTTCTTAAAGTTCAAAATTCAACGACAAACTTTACTGAAAATTCTGTAACAAATCCTGTCGTACAATTTGAAACTTTAGCTCTATAGATATAAAGTTTAAAATATAAAGGAGTGTCGGATTACTTGACCGTATTTGGGTATCATAAAGTGGTACGGATAGCAGTGTGCAATATTTGGAACCTAGTTGTTTGTTTCAATAATAATTTTCAGGAATCTTTCTCGGAAATA
Organism: Acrobasis consociella; assembly: GCA_963555685.1. Classification (NCBI taxonomy): domain Eukaryota; kingdom Metazoa; phylum Arthropoda; class Insecta; order Lepidoptera; family Pyralidae; genus Acrobasis; species Acrobasis consociella. Next base: position 758,456 of record OY743111.1, on the reverse strand, counting down.
AGTAATGTTTTGAACATTTTCAGATTGGGTAGACTAAAGTTATACGGGTCTCTACTTTTGGAGTACAATGACCTTAAGGCGTAGGGCAGCAGTAAATAAAAGAGAAAAATGCATTATAATGAAATGGAAACTTTGCATATTTATTTTAGAATATTGAAATCTTAGAATAACTGTGATTTTAATTGATGGTTTATTGAAAAATGAAATCTAATATGCAAATTAAAATGTCTAGACAGAAAATCTAAATTGCATTATTTGATAAAAAACTAACAGATTAGTTTAACTACAAAAAAAAATTGCATACATAAGGACTCTTCTTTTTGTGACCTTGAATAAATAAGTATGTAAAACAGGCATATTTGACGACTTCTCATCACGAACATGCCACGCTATCACACCAGAGTCGATGTTACGGAGAAAATGCTGCAGTACAGTTTGTTGCCGTTTCTTCTCTACTTGCATTTCGGAAGCGGCTGTCTAGCTATCACTGTTTATGAGCTACAGCTTGGTGACAGACAGACAGACAGACAGGCAAACAGACGAACAGACGGACAGCGGAGTCTTAGTAATAGGGTTCCGTTGTTACCCTTTGGGTACAGAACCCTAAAAGTACCGTTAATACAGGACAATATATACTAAATATAATACAATAGTACCTGGGCGACCGAGCTTTGCTCGGTTACATCTCAAACATTAACTATTTTTTTTAAAACTTGTCTAAAAACAATGCAAAAAAAAAATATATAAACTTAAACATAAAAAAAAAAAACAAAAGTAAGTCACCGAGTGGGATTCGAACCCGTAACACTCTTTCTAGCGGTCGCTATCCTTAACCACTGAGCTAAATCAAGGCGGTCGCGGCGCGACGAAATTAGCGACCATATTCTGCGTGGAAAGAAAAACGCATGAAAACTCGAAAACACGCGTTTTCCCAAACATAAACATAAAACTAATCTAGATCGATTGTTTACCCCCGAAAACCCCCATATACAAATTTTCAGCGAAATCGTTAGAGCCGTTTTCGAGATCACAGAAATTTATAAATAAATATATATATACATACAAGAATTGCTCGTTTAAAGGTATAAGATATATACTAAAACTATTTTGAGGGAGAATTCAATCGATGATACTGCACAACTTTCAGCAAAGATATACAGCAGACTGATCAGTTAAATCGAGTTTTTATGGAAAGCCAACAATTATTTTATAGTTTTAGTATATTTGGTTAGACGTTACATATACCTGCAAGTTGTTCTAAGTTGAGCAACGGCGAACGTCATGCTAGATTGTCCAATCTTACAACGACAAATTCACAAGTAAATACCATAAAAAAACTATCATGAACAATAAACCACTATAATATCTTCGCTATTAGTTACCGAGATTTCTGAGCATCACAAATACGGACGTAAACGTAGCGTGCGGAGAAAGTGTAGGGGTTGCATCCCATGAATATGGATGAGGGGTGCGAGGGGGTGAAGTGGGGGTGCAGGGAGGGCAGACGTCCGCGTGTAAATGGAAATTTCAAATAAAAATACCCAAATATGAACACGATTGGTGTCCGTGTCTGAACACGTGTGATTCGCGAGTGCACGTTTAGATTTCGCATCGCCGTAATTAAAGTGGGTTTGGTCGACTTTTTAATGTTCTGTTTGTTTTGTATCTGTTTTGACTAATGTCATGGTTTTTTGATTTAGACGGCAATTGAGATGTGCAATTGTTTACATGGTTTTTTCAATAAAAAATAATGGTTGCTAGTAGCAAATCTTTTTGCTACGCGTTACCGAAATCGAGTGACTGTTATATTAAGAACTACTGCTAGTTAAAATGTGTATAAATTAATACTTATAGTTTGGGACATGTAGTGACATGGTTCTGCTAATTAGAACCAAAGTTTGGCATCTACTAACCAAATCACAAGTAGCACTGGTCCAGCTATTTCTTTTTCTCGGTGTACCAAGTCTGTGCTATATTTTACACTAGAGGCAGCGCGCGGCTTTGCCCACCCGCGTTAACCACGCCAGTGAAGTCGCAGGCGTGATGCAATATAGCCTATAGCCTTCCTCGATAAACGACCTATCTAATACCGAAAGAATTTTTCAAATCGGACCAGTGGTTTCTGAGATTAGCGCGTCAAACAAACAAACAAACAAACAAACAAACAAACTCTTCAGCTTTATATATAAGTATGGATAGATACATGTTAGTAACGCCTTTATTCGGTAGGCAGAGCCTAGGGCTTATAGCCCTAAGATATTTCAACGTGATAGTAAGCGTCTAAATGGAAAAAAATATTTATGTTTCTGTACGATTGTCCGACACGATCTATACGGGAATGGTACATTTTACTAGTTATATCCCCTAGACCAATATTAAGCTAAACAAAGCTTATAAACATAATGAGACCTATCCAGCCTGTCTGGCCACCGAGAAGAGTATAGGCCAAAATCCTCTGGCTGCTACGACCAGGTTTTGCTCAGGTAGTACAGAGAGAGTCGTGCTCCTGCAGTGGAAACAGAAAGACCTGATGGTAATGATAATGATCCACAAGACCAATATGGATTATTTACTAAACAAAAAACAAGTCTTTTCCTCAAACTTTTTTCAAATTATACAGTTGTCTAGTTCTCTTTTGAATTTCAAAGTAAATCACTCGTAACACATATTATGCGTTGGTTTCAGGTCGGGCGGAAGTGCGTCATATGCGGCGGAAGTGACGTCACGCTCCGGAAGTGGGCAGCGCCGCCACCGGAACCGGACGGGTCACGGTGCCGTCTTGAGGTGCTTGACCGATGGCTTCTTGTGTATGTTGGTGGTATAGTATATTTACAGTCATATAAAATACTTTTTCATCATATGTTTTAATTTGGACAATAATCTGAACTTTGTAATGCTGTTAAAAATCAATAATTTTATTAGCTGTCGGCACTCTTGAAAACAAATAAACTAGTAGTTCGCCACGAACTTAGACCTCGCGAATATTATTCCAAAGGATGTGCCTCCGCTGCCGGCGATGATGGCCGAATTGGCTGCCGGCACCGGTATAACGCGATCTGTGTCTGTAGTAAGATATGCATTTTTAAGAAAGTTGTTCAGTAACCCGGACTGAATTCAATAGTTTTAGTATATTTTATAAGATTTGTATTTTATATCCGTCACGGCTCAGTCAGCTAGACTTCGCGAGTCACCCTAAACCCGTTCAAGTATAACGTATAAAAAAGTTGTTCAGACAAAAAAATTGTTCAAATAAAAAAAATGCGTTTTTATAATGGCAACAAAAAAGTCTAATGACATTTTTGAAAATATTTGGAAATGGCGGATATATGACACTTTTAAAATTTTAAACCCCCATATTGACGCCATTTTAAAAAAATTCGAAAAACTGGCTCGACAAAAAAATTCTATTTAGTTGCTGAATCTGCTTACAAAATTTTATGAGAATCGGTTAAGAAATGCGACCTGTAGGCGAGAACAGACAGACAGACAGACAGACGGACAAAATAATTTTTGGCTAATCTCGAAACTAAGACGCTTCGCTCGCTTCGCTCGCTCGGTCAATAAATAAAATGCACTGATTGAGCTAGTCCCACAATAAGTTTTAAAAACTTACGCGACAATAATATATTTTATTATAAATACATTTATAGATAAACTTGAAACCTCTGGCTGCTCTGGCCATGTATTGCTTGGGTAGTACAAAAAGGGTCGTATTACAAATACAAAAAGCCATGATGATGATGATGATAAACAGAAAAGACCAGGACAATTTGAAAATGGTAATTTTCCAACTTGCCCTGGCTGGAGATTGAACCCAGAACCTATGGCGGTCTAGCGTGTTAACCATTAAGCCACGGAAGTCGCTAATATATAATTATATAATTTCTAAATAGGTTCAAAAAAGTTGCATTCACTAGACTACTTACTAAAATATTCTATGTAAGTATATACTAATTCAGTATTGTTCTTCGACACAATTTGTAACCTAAAGTCCAATTAGACAATGAATAATTTATATGGTCTAAACCTTGCGTCATACAAATCATTTATCTCTAATCTGAATGATTGAGTATTTTCCCCTAAACTACACAACCGATTTTGATAACAAAAAAGAATTTTCCATATTGGTCCAGGCGTATTTTTAATGATAAAACGAACTTACCTGTACCTGAAGTTCTATCATAATTATGCGAGCTACTCAATTCGAAACGATTATATTTACTTATAGTACTGTTTCGTATTTCTCGGCCTTTCACGAATATTTTAAAGTAAATCTGGAATAGAGAAAAAACAAGTGCTCTCCCGTCCTGCGCGCGCATCTTGGTTCATTATCTGTTTTCGTGCAGTTTAAATTATCAGTAAACATACATAGAAAAAGTAAAGGACCGCGACGAATAAACCTCCTCCTTGCTTGAAAGTCGGTTAAAAAAGTTGATATAATATCAGAAGATTGATGCAAATCTGTAGGTGGGATCAATATAATAGGTGATGTCTCTAAAAATCCATTACTATTTTTGTTGTTTTCTTTACTCCCATTATCATTACACTAATCGTGGCCTTAGGCTCTGACTACTTCGTTAGGGATTCTTCTTCTATCGAGTCGAATAGTCTATACCTATCATCATTATAATCAGGTCTTTTAGTCTCCACTGCAGGAGCACGAGTCACGACCCTCTCTGTATTACTAAAGCAATACTTGGCAAGAGCTGTCAGGGGATTTGGCCTGCACTCTCCTCGCTGGCCAGACGGGTTGTAGAGGTCTCATTGATGGTTATAAGCTTTATTTAGCTTGTATTTCCTAAGTCGCCGTCTACAACATCCACGGGAGGACTTGAAGTGGCCCTATTCTACTCTGCTGGATATGTTATGATAATTCTGACCAATGTTTGGCCACTTATTACTTGATCATTTGCCTCATTGAGATCTTACAATGTGCAATGTGTAGGTGATTTTGGTCATTGTTGGAACATCACCTCAGTTACATCTGTCGTTTTTGGAGAAACGCCATCTAACCCGTTTTTCTTGACACCAGTCCTGTTAGGGATAAAAATGTAACAATGTATCATTGTCCGCATTTGTATCTGGAATAATCCTGATATATTGTATAAGTAACATTTCTGTAATCTAGAAAATTGTAACCTTATTCAGTTAAGATGTTTCATGACATGAATCCGGTTTTTCTTCATCTGTGTCTTCGCCCTCCAAATAACACCGCACATTCATTTATACTCTTCCTAACTTCACGAAATAATGGTTGTTCTAAAACAATATCTAGCTTCCTGACCTCTCCCTTCCAGATTAAGAATTATTGCGTCTTATCTGTGTAGCCGACAACGCGACGATTCCCATCCGTAACCACTTCGATATCTCAGTGAAATTATTTCGACAAACTTTGCCTAACGGTTCAACACCCTTAACAAAACATTCTACCAACCACAAGCTAATTTCTACCCTATAGCAAAAGGATTAAAGTTGAATTTGGATTGGAGCTTATGTAGGCTTTTAAGACACGTGATTAGTGAAAAGCGGGAAACTGGAAATCATTTGTGAATCTCGAAAGGGACAGGTGATGTGAAATTATGCAAATGCGCAGCGTCAGACAAGGACGGGACGACGTCTGAAGTTCAGCGGATGAAATTTATTCTCGGATGAAACGATTTATTACAAAAGCGTTGAGTAGGTAGGTACTCGAAATTAATTACACTAAGTTTTGCTTTCATTTCGCGCTATTGTCTGTCGCGGGCGCGTCTCAGTTTTGATGTTGTTCTGATTTGAATAAACGCGATGTTTGATGACGTTTTTTAATTGCTCTGTGTTTTAAGTTGTTTTGGGGAAACTTGTGTAGGTATAGATATCCATACCTACACCAGTTTTCATGAATATTCATGGAACAGTGAGTTACGAATCTAACTTCGAAACGAACGGAACGAAAATATTTCGTCACATATTTTATACTTATATAAAATATATACTTATCTCAGGAATTTGGGATTAGTTTTAACATGTTTGATTTTAAACAATTATTAATTACTTATTACCTTTAAAAATATGTAAATGAATCTTATGGTGCTTCATTTATGCATCCTCTTTGGTTTTAGTTTTGATTTAATTTTTGTCTATTAAGAGATAGACATTTTTGACAAGAGAAATTGTCAATGAAAGGTACCTAAAAGATATGGAAAATGTTATTATTTCGTAAACCCATGATATATAAAACCACTTTATAAATATAATCGTTTTTCTATATTTTTCCTTCGGTAATTGGAACATTAGCAAAACTTTTAATTGAATCCAAGCTTACAATTTTAACAAATATTATAATCTACAAAAAAATAAAAAAATTAAACGCAAATAATCTATGTCGCATCACGCCTTTAGATGCTTATTGTCTAAAATCCGTTTTGTTCATGTCAATACACTCGGATTTTGTTAAACAATCGAATACATTAATTATTATATCGATATAAAAGTTGAGCAATAAATATATAAAGTATAAAACAAAAGAAATAAATCCAAAATCGCCATTAGCGGATTGCTGGTTGTTAAATAGTGTAACAATTACAGCGAATTCACGAGTGGCGAAGAATCAACAGCGGAGTACTAAACAGCTACATGGAGGGCAAGAGAGATCAGCGGTTTTAATAGTAATTCATATTTTTATATCCGTTTTTAACAAATTCCCTTTTAATCTTTTTTTGTGTATGTTCAACGATCATTCGAAGACGCCTGAACAGATTTGGAAAATTCTTTTTTTTTTTTTGAATGGGTATATGTTTGGGGTCAAGATTATTTCTAGCAATAACTTTTAAAAATAAAGTTATTTATTTAAGATTTTTTTTTTTATATTTCTTATAGTTTTTTTTTTTGTATAGTTAAGTTTTTATCAGGAAGGTGCTGGATGCAGGCCGCTTTCGATCGGTCGTTTTGGAAATCCTTGGGTAGGCCTATGTCCAGCAGTGGACTTTCTGTGGCTGATATAATGATGAAGTTTTTATTTACCTGTTTTTTATGCATAAACTAATTACAGTTTACTAATACTAGCATTTTGGAACGACCACTTCTGGGCAGATACAGACTTTAGTGTTCTTGAATCTCTGTCTCCTTTAACTTGGAGCACGTCTTAAGGTCTCGCAAACTGGCAGCTAACACCCTAACCGCCACACAACACTGAGATCTTAATTACTCATTTACGTTCCTCCAAAGATTCAGACGTATGTATGTGGTTTGGTAATTTCTGGGAACCCTTCTAGTATATACGTCGGTTTGATTACAGTAATGTTTGTATTATGAACATTACCAACGACATGAATTAATGTTTCTTCAAGAATTCAGACTATTATCTTTAATCTCGAAATGATACCATCTAGTCATAAAATGCGTTTAAACGTTAGTTAGCGATAAAAAGTTTTTCCAAAAATGATAAGTAAAATCTTTTTTCAAAATCCCTGTATTAGTACCGTAGAGAAAATTGTTCAATTTCATGGACTGATAAATATTAAATATATAAGGACATTTCACATAGATTAAGCTAGTCAAAAAATAAATTTTTAAACTCATGTATGTTACGGGATCCTTGCTCAACGATATACTATATTTTATGGTAAATATAAACAAGACCCAGGACAATTTGAAAAAGGCCACTTTCCAACATGCCCAGGCCGGGGATCGAACTCAGAATCTCCGAAACAGACTAGCGTGGTTCCCAATACGCCACGGAGGTTGTCAAGCCTTGTAGTATATCTGCAATGTTCAGGAAAATTCTCTGCTCGTTTCATCAGATGATCACAACATAGATTGAAGTAATGAACATAGCAGCGAGACTGAGACTGATCAGATACGTTGGTAAGTAAACGAATCTCCCGAGGGAACGGGGGAGCGGAGGAGTCGTCTTTTACAAATATCCGCGGAGGTTGAAAGAAATTTATAATATTGCGTGGGGATGAAACGGTATGGGAGATTTTTCTCGGTCAATGGTGTTTCGTTATGTGCTGGAGTTTCAGATACATATTTATTAACATAAGTACGAGACTGCATCTTACTTCGTTTTCTGTAGGTGCTTTTGTATCTGTTGGTGGTTTGTTTTACTATGTCAATACAAACATAAATACTATTACATCTTTATCTTTAAAGGGGCTGACAGAGCATTTTTTATGTGACATAAATGTATATTTTTGAAAGACAGAGTTCATATTTTTTTCCATAGGGTAGGATACAATAGGACTCATCTGTCAGCACGGAATGACTATTTTGCATGCTGCTATCGAGCGAGAAAGGGCGGCGGAATGCCACAAACTTGCCATGCTGATGCATTCCGTCTCTCTCTCTCGCTCGATAGCAGCATGCAAAAGTCATTCCGTGCTGACAGATGAGTCCTATTGTATCTTATCCCATATGACGGTTCTGGGCGACAAAACAGGATAGCAGTATAGGAAAGTGCTGTTTCATGCTGCCACATACCAACCCTAAACCAAAAGAGCCCTAAATATGCTCAGCCAATCCAAGATCATGACCATGATTATGATCATTATTTCAGCTGCAAAATCTACTGATACACAAAGGTCTCAGAGATTTCCAACGTCAATCGAAGGCAGCCTGCATCCAGAGCTTTCCATCGACTTTGATAACGTCATTTAACCTACTTTGAAGATGGAAGTTTCCCTTCAATAATAATGCTAGCAAACGTCCACTCCATCCATTTCGAAATCTATAACATCAGAGCGTCTCCGGAATTAGACGTTTTGCAGATACTAAAAGATATTACCTCCCCCTCCGGCCTGATAACGACACACTATTTTAAAGGGTTATTTACACCCTGAGACGTTGTGAGCGTTTAGTGTTGTGTGTATTGGTCGAGCGAAATGATGAAGCATTTTGGCAAGTTCAAATTGAGTGTATAAAATTTGATTCACTTGTCATTTTTGATTTTGGTTATTAAAGAACGAGAAGATTTTATTAAAAGTAACGTGAGATACAGACATGATTAAAATGAGTTAACGGGTTACTCGCGTATAGAGTCAGCTTCTGCCGACATACATGAGTAGCTGGTTAACTCAATTAAATAATGACAAAGAACGAAAATATAAAATATGTGAGAATTTTGAATATAAGTAACAAAATATAGATAATAAAGTACGGGGAGGGGTATTAAGGTCAGTGATTTAAAGAGATTCGACATATCAATTAATGTTCATTGTACATTTCATTTCAATATGTGACAGATGCCGCTAGTCAGTTATCAAATCTCTTTTAGATTTAAATTATATTTGTAATAACATTTATAATAACATTTCTACTCGACTCGCCACCATCTCGACCATTGTAGACCACATTATAAAGACACACTATTTCAAAGGGATATTTACACCCCAAGACGTTTGGCCAAAGCCTTCGTATCTGAGGACTGAGATAAAGCCTGTTTAATACCTATTTGGATTTTATTCAGGGCAGGGTCTGGATGGCAGTGTTAAGAGGCCGTATGCCCCGGAGGCAGATATGGAGAGAATAGATTCAAACATTTCACTTTATTGATATAAGGTCTGCCACTTAGTAAAACATTTACCCAAGTTACTTAAAATATTTTAATTTTATTAGTATTTGTAATATTAGTATTTGTATCAAGATAAGTATCTATAAATTGATACACTAAAAAGTTTTTCGTCCGTCTTATAATCCAGATATTTGATTATTTTATTAAATGTGCATTGGACATTTTCAGTTAAATAATGTTGGAAACTCTTTTTAGGGTTAGGTATCCAAAAACGGGACCCTGTTACTAAGACTCCGCTGTCTGTTCGTCCCTGTCAGCCACCAGGTTATAACTCATGTACCGTGATTGCTAGACACCTAAAATTTTCACAGATAATCAGATGATGTATTTCTGTAGTAGCTGTAACCATAGACATATATTTTTTTTACTGCGTAAGGCTATAACACAAAAAATAGAATAAAATTAATATTCTCTCTCATACAACAAACGTGATTTTTTTACACATAATGGTGCAAAACCCGTCGTAGATAGATAGATAGATAAATTGTTTATTTGTCACTACCGAGACACACGTAGGTGAGTCTCGAGTTTTCTTTTCATTATTTATTGTCTTTTCATTATTTATCTCTACTCCGTCAAACTGAATAAACTCTGTAAAAAATACTAAATTATACTTAATCAAACAGCCGTTTTGATCGGATTGCACCGACCATTGTCTAGCAACGCGATTAAAAGGAGTTAATATATATTATCAAAATCCAACTCCTTAAACAAAGATTGAGAAGATAACGTTGAAAGTGTCACGGGTCCTCTAGGAGCTAATAAAATCCTGAGATCCAACTATCCGACCCGCCCACTGCCAACCCAACATATTCGGACTTCAAACGTTCAAATATTCCATTTGACAAGCGACACCGCCTTTCTCTCTTTGATCTCGTCGCCAAATTGCAACCAATCACAGGCAGGCTGATTGCTTAGGGATCTTAATTACCGATGACCTTTGGCCCGCAAAGGGTCTTAACACTTCACTGGGTGCCAATTTGCGGAGGAATTTCGTCTTGGGTCGGCCTTTATGACGAGTATTGAGTTTATCTTACACGTGTAAGGAATGGAGTTTGATCGGATATTAGGAAGGCAAGTCGTTGCTATGTGTGTTGATATACCTACAGGCGAATCATATTCATGACTTTTTAGGGTTTCGTAGCCAAATGGCAAAAACGGAACCCTTATAGATTCGTCATGTCTGTCTGTCTGTCTGTCCGTCCGTATGTCACAGCCACTTTTTTCCGAAACTATAAAACCTATACTGTTGAAACTTGGTAAGTAGATGTATTGTGTAAACCGCATTAAGGTTTTGACACAAAAATAAAAAAATATTTTTCATCAAACCCATACGTGTGGGGTATCTATGGATAGGTCTTCAAAAATGATATTGAAGTTTCTAATAGCATTTTTTTCTAAACCGAATACTTTGCGCGAGAGACACTTCCAAAGTGGAAAAAAGTGTGGTCCCCCCCCCCCCCGTAACTTCTAAAATAAGAGAATGATAAAACTAAAAAAAATATATAATGTTCATTACCATGAAAACTACCAGCGAAAATTGGTTTTAACGAGATCTAGTCAGTTGTTTTTTTTTAATACGTCATCATTATAAACCGCAATTTACCTTTCATTCAATCAACTCAAATATAAAAATTAAAAAAAAACATACTACAAGACTTTTATATTATGTTATTTGCTACTACGGAACCCTTCATGGGTGAGTCCGACTCGCACTTGGCCGCTTATTTTATTTTGACTTAAAAGATTTTGCAATCTGCATATTGATATTGTTCGATATGATTATAAACGTTTAAGGTAGGTGTCACTACTTTATTCATAATCATCATCATAAGGTCTTTTTGTCTCCACAGCAGGTGCACGACCCTATCTGTACTATCAGAGCCATACTTGGCCAGAGCAGCCAGAGGATTTGGCGTACACTCTCCACGCTGGCCTTATTGATGTTTAAGATTATATTTAGCTTGTAATTCCTTAGGACTTGGAGTGGTCCTATTCTACTTTGCTGGATACTACACGGCGGGGCACTGTATAAACAATTTATATCTGGAGGTCTTTTTCAATGTCGTGCCCATATCCCTCTACACATAATATAAATTATAATTAATATAAATATTTTACTATTGTGTCTGCTATGACGACGTTTGAAGGGTTAACATGGCACAGCCGGTAGGATAAGTATCTCCGCCAAAGGATCAACAATACCTCGTTCAAGCTATAAGCTTCAAAGTAGAATGAGAACCAAAAAGATATTTGGTTTAAGTTATAAATGACTAACTTGTGAAAGGACTTCGTCCATAGTCGAGGTTTAAACGACGAGGTATATTTAATTTGACAAGTTTGTTTCTGAGACGGTGTATAAAATATAGATGATAAGTTGTTTGATTTATCAAGATAATGCTCTCGTATTTGAACTAAGGATGCCAGAAATCTAGAGAATAGAAGCATGTTCGAAAAAGAAATTCCCTTGAAAATCAGTAGAATCAGATCGCTATCATTACGTACAAATTGGCCTGAAGTTAGTCCCGAAGGCTGCATTGCAGAGGTCAGCGATCGGATTTATTTAATGACCGCCCATCGCCCGCCCGGCGATCGGGAAAACTCTTTTATTTGTGGAACATGTGTTTTCAGGAACGTTTTTTTTATGTGTAGGTAAGACAATGATTAAAATAGTCGTAGAAGGAGGATTTTTGAAGTCCTAATTGAAATATGCAAATCAAATAGAATGTATGACCCGTATGTTGACGGCAGATGAACATATCTACAAAAGTACCTTTTCTTCCATGGTATCATACTTCCAATAAGAGGAGACTTGGATAACTACAGAATTACTAGTTATATAGAACAAGCAGCGTCCCCTTTTTAACCTCCGACAAAAAAGAGGGTGTTAATAAGTTTGACGATATCGTCTGTCTGTCTGTCTGTCTGTGGTACCGTAGCGCTGGAACGGATGGACTAATTTCAATGTGGTTTTTTTTTGCGTGAAAGCAACTTTCCTACCTATGTTTGATGAAAATTGTTTTAGTCTTTTAAAGGTTATTACCCTTTACTTAACGCTTCAAATGACATTCGCCTGACAAATAATAGATAGCACTACTATATCAATATATTATGTTGTTCTGCCACTTATCATTAGATGGTGTCGTCGCTTTTTTATTTGCCTATAGCAAATAAACTTATTACCAGAATTTATATATCAAATGCGACCGAAGCGACGCATCCACTGCAAACACCTACTTGCCGGAAACTTGATGATCATGGGCAAATTCTCTCTTCGGTAAACCAGTGCCCTGAGATAAGCAGAAAAAGAGAGAAAGAAAACCAGTGATCTTCGACTGACAAGAAGGATATACGTACAGCCAAACGAGGCTATAAAAACAGTAGCGAGTCCTTGCACAGGATGTGTTAGTTATGCTGCGATACTGTGCCATTAACTGGCTGCTCGCGTGCTCTCGCGTTTGAGTACAGGGTGTTCACAGTTTTTGGAAATAGAAATTTACAATTGAGGTTTGTAAAATAAATTTTTTAACTAAGTGATATCGATGATTAACTCACAAATAAACCTATTTGCATACTAACTTATCTTCTTCTCTTCTCAGCATGTTTGCGTGCTGGACATATGCCTTTTCTTGATCTGAGTCCTCTCTGACCGTCTGTCTATCATTCTGTTTGTCTGTCTGTCAATAGACCGTATCTCATGAACCGTGATAGCTAGACAGTTGAATTTGTAAAGATGATTCTGTTGCCGCTACCACAAAAATACAAAAAACAGAAGAAAATAAATATTTAAGAGGGGCTAATATACAACAAACGTGATTTTATATAGTGATGGTACGAAATCCTTTGTGCGCGAGTTCGACTCGCATTTGGCCGGTTAATTAATCATAATAAGATGCATTGTAGGGTACTCTGAATGCATCCGTTTTGTTTTTGGTCTGGACTATGGAGTTTTATTCTTCTGCCATTTAACTTTGACGCAAAATGTCATCGGCTGCTGATAACGTACATGCTTTTAGAACTGCTTCTAAAACTAAACCACAGAATATATTTAGCTATTACACATAGAACGGAATCTCCTGAGATTCCGTGCAATATCCAATTCAATTCAATTCAAATATATCTTTATTATCATAGGATATTTATAATATCTCTTAATAGTCGTCATTATTTTGTTGCACAATTGTTGACGTCAAATGATTACTTACAGCTAAGTTTACTACCGCTTCCAAAGCGCTAGTGCAGAAGAAGCGGTAACAAACTGCACTGCAGCATTTTCTCCAAGGAAGTCAACTCACAATTAAATTAATACTTAAAGTTAATGTGGACAGAGAAAACATTGTTTGTTATGTCATATCATAAGTTATGTCATATCATAATTTGATTTTAATTTTTAGAATGTCAAAATTTTTAAATAATGTTATGTTGTAGACACAGAATTAATAATAGTATTACATACAGAACGGAAACTCGCACCGTCCCCCGCAGTCTGGTGTCCCCGCAACCCTTTCCCCGTTATTGTGAGGTGTAAGTGGCAGTAAAACAGGGTTATTGGTAGTCGCACGTTGACATTACGCGAGTCACTTAGGATTATTAAATTATAATGGTGAGAAACTGCGCACATTATCATTGTTTATCCACGGAAAACAATAAATAACGAAAATTTTATAGATTTCCGAGCGATAAAAACAGGTAAGCAAAGCAACGAATTCTGTGGTGGCGACCCTGATTGTTTAACTAACACATTTGACGTGTGCACGGACGGATTGTTTCGCTTGTAGTAGTACTAGGTATATATGCTGCTCCGTTTGTATGAAGTGCCATACCTGTGTTGTAGATTCAGTTTGTACAAAATGTACCAAATTATGACATTTTCGAGTAACTATATTACAAACTTTTAGAGGGACCCGCGTCTCCGTAATCTCCGTTCCCCGACCATCTACTTCTCCCCTGTTCTCACCTTATAGAGGCGGCCAGGTACATCCGACCATTCCAACAAGGCTAGAACGGAACGAGAGGTGCGAGGACGGGGGACGGAAACGCATATTGCGCTAGACCGTAGGAGATTCCATTCTGTTTTAAATTCTCATATTAAAATCTGAACTTCTTTTCCCAAACCAGCATGGAAGATAATCACCCTGTAGGAATAGTTACAGACAGCTGCCTGAGATCAATCCAGCACTCTCGTACACCACGCTTGTTTATTTCGTGCGCGACTCAATAAATTCCTGACCCGATACTTGGCCGACGTTGTCCCGACTCCACACTTTTTGCGGCCTTATTGTTTGTCAAGCGATGCTCGTTTTGGCCGTTTTAGGGGCCTTTAAGATATTTTTTTTAATTTGTACAAATCGCACAGATTGAGCTTGCCCTAAAGTAAGTTCGAAACTTGTGTCATGGGGTACTAACTCAACGATGCTATATTTTATAACAATATATAAACATCCAAGAACCAGATCAATCTGAAAAAGATCATTTTCGGTCTAGACCTGACCGGGAACGAACATGGGACCTCCGGTGTGGCAGCCTGGCATGGTGACCACTAGGTAACGGAGGTCGACTACATATTGAGACAATATTGAAGCTTCTAAGCATTTGTAACGATATAAAAGTATCGACAGAAATTAAAGCCAATCGAAAGAAATTAAATTTAAACAATTGACAACCTAGAATAGAACAAACTGCTGAAGAAGAAATAGAACAACTGACTCCACCAAAAGTAAAAGAAAGGAAAGATAAAGAAGATGATAGAAATTAAACTCAAAAGGTGCACAATTGTTGCAAATTTGATAACTGATCTGTAAATCGAAAAAATTTCGAGCAAATTGACAAGAAAGAAAGGCAAGCAGTAGTGACAACACCAAAACAATGTAAGTTCTGCAACTAGAATAAATAAAAGGTAGATAACTGCATAAATATATTGTGGTTTATCTAAATATCAAGTTACTTTTCAGCTTGCAAATAGGTTACATGTTAGTAAAGTTAACCAGACATTATATTGCTAATTAATAAATAACTCTTCAGCTCGCGACACTTCCTTTAGCGACACAGCATTAACCAACAAGCGATCTCGCCTTTTAGGCGTTTGGGCTAATTAAGTGAAACATGCGCGCGCGCACGCGGTAATCAGAGGCGGCGTGTGCTGGCGCCTTAACACAGAGTTGCTTTTAGCGGCTGTGGATACCTTAAGGAAGGTTGCACATGAGTGGAAATATTTTTTATGATCTTACTTAGTTTTAGTTTTAAATAATTCTTTCAAATATTAAGATACCTAAAGTAGGTTTTTGCAAGCCTCATAATCGGAGCTTTTAGGCAGTGTTCTACTTTCAAAATGTCAGGGTCAAGCATTTTTTGGACTTAAATTGTCTCTAAACAATAATATAAGTACAGAAATATGCAGAACAACCTTTTTATAAACACATCTGAAACTTGCAGAAAATATTTGTCAAGGATAAAATATGAAAAATAATTTTAAAAATTTGTTCTTGAATGTCCTAATATCTGCGAGTGAGTCTTAAAGCGCTCTCTCTCGCTCTAGCTAATGACGGTTCTGAGAAACAGAAAAGGATAGCAGCAAAGAAAAATGCTGCTTCATTCTGTCAGATGTAGCCCAACCCTAAAATGTGACGTCATAGTAGGTAACTTAAAAAAGGAAAGATTTCATCTTCAAAATTAGTTCTTAGTGTATAAACACTATGAGGTAAGATCACAAATGTAGACAACTCTTGTGTACTGGCCCTTACTGCACTCTCAGGGCGCTGTTCGTAATCTCGGGAATGTGCTTAATGAGATGTTTCGGACGCTGCAGCAGGCGACCCTGGGCGAGATGACTCTTTTGGGAGGAACAAGTCTTTATCCAGTTTGGACAGGAAAAGAACCAATTATCGATTTTAAACAGGATTATAATGCTCCGATTATCATCCAAATTGAAACGTGTCATGCAAAATTGCGCCATGAGTGGGATTCGAACCCACTACCCTTACGTTAACGCCGTGAGTGCACTACTAATTGTGCTACCGTGACCTCGAATCACCCTGATGAATTTTCTCATCACACAACACACGCATTTGATGCATGCGTTATTCTTCATTACTAGTAGTGCCATTTCCCTGTCGTTTCCGGCAGAGTAGAATAGGGCCACTCCAAGTCCTCCCGTGGATGTCGTAGAAGGCGACTCTGGAAATACAAGCTAAAAAACGTCTGGCAAGCGAGGAGAGTGTAGGCCAAAGTCCTCTGGCTACTCTGGCCAAATGTACTGGCCAATGGCTCTGCTAGTACAGAGAGAGTCGTGCCTCTGCAGTGGAGACTAAAATACCTGGTGATGAAAAAAGAAGGTAGTTATCAATTCGAATGTTTATATGTTTATTGACCAAGCGAGTAAAGCGTCTCAGTTTCAAGATTGGCCAAAAATGCCTTTGTCCAACTGTCAGTTTGTCTGTCCGGCTACCTCAACTAAAATTTCATTTTCTAGAAATTTTGAGAGAAGTTTCGATAATAATCTAGAATTTTTTGCCGATTCAGATTTTTGAAATTTTCAAAATGTAAGAAATATTGGGGTTGAAAACTTTTTAAATATTTAATTTCAGACATATCTAAAAAAAAGTCATAAAACTTTTATCTTAGCCTGTTTAAGACGCAACTTTTTATCCGATAAACTTTAACAGATCAGGGTGGCTTGTGAGGTCTACAGCTCACAAAGCCGCTAGTTTTATGTATGTTCCCGATTGCTCAAAAACATAAGACCAATTTTATCTAAATTTTATCAAAATCGATGTAACTCTGGGTTGGAGTCGGTTTTTAGTTTAGAAAAATTATTGCCTACTTTAATAACTATTGACTCCAGGTACCCATAAAACGAAGTATAATGAAATATATGCGATGTATCGAGAAAGGAGGAAATATAAACCTTATGACCAGAATTCAGGGATGATCAAGTATTAGTGACGTTTTAAACTGACGATAACTACTTACATCCTTAACTGACTTATATAGGTTGCATAACACACATAGAGCAAAACGAGCTCCCGAACAAAAAGTTGACGTGCAAAAAGATACAAGTAAACACACAATACCTGCGCAGTACTACTTCATTCCTCGGATCGGCAATGCGAACAAAAACCAAGCGGGACGCACAGACTTGTTGAAACACTCAAATAGACATGGCAATGCATAAACAACCAGGATATTTATTCGTTAGGTAATTTTCATTTTTGGATGTTTGTTACTTACAATAAGTAAAAAAAATGCTTTATTGCACCAAAATACATAAAAATAATATTTAAATATATAATCCAGATATGCAATAAGTGGCCTTATCGCCAAGATAATCTTTTAAAGGCATTCTTTGGGCGACAGGATTGGCAAATAGAAATAATAATTAATAAGTTAGTGAGAATAGTACTAACTTAATTATATACCTTGATATAAAACAGCAAAAATAAACTATGAAATATTATAATAAAATATATTAATATATGTATTGATTATGTAGATAGCTTACAACATGGATTTACAGAAGCTGTTCTTTGTGAGAAAAAATAAGCTTAAAATGTGCTAGCTGCTTCTCTTCCCGCGTAGATCGTAAAAGCCGATCAAAGAATGAACGAAAGTGCAAAAAATGTTACTAGGTCTAGCAACTTATTACTATTTTTCTGCTACGTCCCACAGGTGAACTCGTAGACAATGCGTAGCATTAAGTTGTACCTTTTGAAAGATTTTAAATGCAATAATTTAAATGATTATATAAAAAATATGTACGAGTATGAAAGTAAAGAAAAATAATTTAATAAAGAGGTCTTCAGCTCATACAACCACTAAAATAGCAGAAAAATGTAAAAAACACTGTAGATACCATTGTCCTCATTCACTTGAATATCTGTCCCTACAACACTTAAAACAAAGTTTCAGGTTGTCTTCAATTTACACAGCGACCTGTCCTTTCCTTCGCAAGTCTGTGGCGAGGTTGCAATGCGGCCAACGGTAGCGAAATAATAAGATCGCAACAAAATAAAGAAATGCCCTCGAAACAAAAGGAAGGCTCGTGAAATAAGGCGAAAAGGTTTGCCGAGTGACGCCGTGTGGCCCGCTCATTGTCTTGGGGGACGCGGAGTAGGAAGGGGTTGAGGTGTTTTGAGGATTTCTTTCTGAATATTTTTTTAGGATAGAAGTCAGTAGCGTGCTTGAGGAGAGGTCTTTGCCCAGCAGTGGGAATGTATTGGCCATAGATCTAGATTTTTTTACTGGTATTGGCTAATAAAAATAAAAACCTAAATTAGTTTTGTTAAAACCGTCTATGTCGGTATGTGCGAAAAAACTAGAATGAATCAGCTGTTTTTCTTCGTACTCTGATCTTAAAAACAGGTGATAGTCATCAAAATAACAATACATAAGTAATTTTTCATTATCTACAAAACTGAAACCAAAGAATTTTCCAAATTGAGTAACCGGGGAACATACATAAAAAAGACAAGTTACATAATATATGACACTAACAACCTTCTCCGTTTTTGAAGTGGGTTGAAATATGGGAAATCTTATCAAATAAGTATGAGTATGGCTAACAAGTATTCACTTTATTTGGGTATACTCATTTCTATCTACACGCCCACCATCTCACTGAACATGGTATTTAAGCTCAGCTGCATGTAATTTGACTGTAGACTAATTAAGTAGGTACCTATCGATTCTATAAGGTCTAACAAAATATACATAAACTATATCAAGGGTGAATTCAGTCCATGATACTGAACTACTTTCCCTAAGGAATACGTATCGAAATATGAAAAGTTATTTTTGACCTCCCATACAAGTTGACCGATCAGCTGATCCGAGTTTGTAAGGAAGGTCAAAATATTTTTTTTATATTTCGAAATATGTCTCTTGGGGAATGTTGTTTACTATCATGGACTGAATACTTCCTTAAAATATTTTCAGTATGTTTTGTTAGACCTTGTATAAAGCAATGCTTTTAGGGCAACATTTTATTCTATGAAATGACGTAATCGTCGAACTAAAATCGAATCGGAATTAAAATGGCGTCTCCAAACAAGCCCATCACCAATTTGAGAGTTCTCATTGTCACAGACTTCAATCCAAACCGGTAGCAGCGAAACCTTCAGTGTCTAAAGTTGGTGACATGACTGATCGGTTGGTGGCTCTTGCATTTTAATTTTGCGGCTATATTTGAATGACTTGTTTACAGTTACATTAAATAGTTTATGACCAATATTAATCGCGGTAAGTCCCATAATACTGATTACTGCGAAACTCTAAAATCATGGAAAGTTTATGGTCACTTTGAAAAAAAAATGCAATAACTTTCCTCGTGGTACTTTAACTATACAGTTCATTAAGATAGTTCAACCGACAAGTCTTAATTACTTTACGTCAAAATTACTGAGCTTCACATTCGAGTATTTAAACCACGTATTATCATCATCATTTCAGCCCCATAACGTCAACTGCCGGACATAGGCCTCACCCAAAGATTTCCAAAATGACCGATCAAGAGCGGCCAGCAACTTAGTTAAACAAGCATTATGTTATTTGTGTTTAGTTGTTTTTAATCGACTTTCAAAAACGAGGAGGTTATCAACTCGTCGTGATTTTTTTATGTATGTTCACCGATTATTCAAAGACGCCTGGACCGATTTGGAAAATTCTTTTTGTTTGAATGGGTATACTTGTCAGGTGGTCCCATAGAAATTTTATCAAAATTTGTTGGTAGTTTGAGGGTATAGTTGGATTTCAGTTCTTAAAAATTATCGATATTAAACATTGGTACAGACCTTCTTCGGAATTATGTATTAGAGGTATGATTATATATTAGAGGTTGTACAGAAATGTCAATGGATACCACATCAACTCTTCCTGCATCCTGCAAACCCTACCACTGGTACTGCAGTAAAAACTGCAGACTTGCTTGCTGTCACACAAACCTTCAATTCCGGATCGACAGTTGTCAAAAGCAGAGATATAATTATGTGATTGTAAGCACGAATGAATATCTCACGTGATAGCTTTTAATTTATATATCTACCACCAAAAACAGAAATGTGAAAACAGAAGCCAAGTTCGATATTATTTATGGTGGACTCGACTTCTCTGTCTAAATAATTAAGATCTAAACTGTACCAAGTTCCGTAAATAATCCTAAAATGTATTTATACTATTTTTTTAATGTTATTTTTTATTATTAATGTTATTTACTTTAAAAATGTACAAAAAACGTATTTTTTTACACAAACTTTTGTTTCGTTTCCCGTTTTCCGTTGTCTGTATATCTGTTTGTCTGTATTCAAATCTTGTAAGTTAAATTTGACCCACTTTCCGGTTTCTCGTTAAGCTAAAATTTGCACGCATACGTATATCGCGTGACAATGCAATATTATGATGATACATACATACATACATACATACTATCACGTCTTTATCCCTAATGGGGCAGACAGAGCATTTTGGGTCTTGCGGTTCTATGCAGAGCCCAGGGCCGCAAGACCCAAAAGCCACTTTTAGCGTCATGGTGGGCGAGAAGATGGAAAAGCAATCAATACAGTGATGGGTTGCTAGCCGCATCGCCTGTTAACATGATTTGCATTTTTGCCCATTCCCTCGATCGGCTTTTACGATCTGCGTGGGAAGAGAAGCAGCTGGTACATTCTAAGTTTTTTTTATTTCTCCCAGACCAGCATGGGAGATACATTATGATGATATGGAGATATAATGATGCAGCCAGAAGATGGCCTTGAAACGACGCAACCCCATTGAGTTTACGATCTTTTGATTCGTCATGAAGAGCACTTTAAGTTAATTTTTTAGATTAAAGCTTTTTTCAATTATAAGCAAGTTTCCTGGGTGAAAAATAAATTATTTGGCACTGTTAAAATAATAAAATGTCACAAAATAATGTCACTTGTCATTGATCATATCCATTATCAACGTGATATAAGATTTAATAATGCGGAAAAAACTGATATTAAGAGCGCTATTTGACTCTTAAGAAACTATGACGTCATTCGTTTTTATTTCATACAAATTCCATAGAAAATGTTTGTTTTGACGTTTAGAAAAAAGTGTCTGATTTGATTTGTTGGAAACTTCTTTATTATTAATTGTTGGAATATTTAGATTTCAGAAAAGTTAAGTCAATGGGGTACTAAAGATACAGAAGACAGAGTATCGAGATAAACAGAGCCTAGGGCCTTGAAACTCAAAGGTCACACTTTTATTGTAGCAGAGGATGTGTAAGTGAACAAGATAATGATAATAGTAATAGATAAGAGAGATTCTAGTTCATTCCACTATCAACTTTTACATTCTGTATGGGATTTTTTTTGACCGAAGTAGCAAAGCGTCTCAGTTTTAAAATGGCTAAAAATGCTTTTGTCCGTCTCCGCCTATTTTCGCATACAGATTCTTATAAAATGTTGTTAAAAGTTTCGAAAATGATGCAAAATTTCTTGTCGATTCAGACTTTTGATATTTTTCAAAATAGCGGAAATATGAGGGTTGAAAACATTAAAAATATCACATTTCAGCCATTTAGAAAAATATTCAAAAATGTTATAGCTCTTTTTTTACCATTATAAAGTCGCAACTTTTTTGTCTAAACAACTTTTTCATCTGATAAACTTCAATAGGTCAGGGAGACTCGCAAAGACTACAGCTCACAGAGCTACTACTTTTAAATTTTGTTGTACACTAGCATGGATGAAAATTTCTCCTAACTTTTAAGCCTCCAAACACGACCATAAAGACAGGTGAGCAAACTCAGGTCGCTAGGCATGCCACAGACAGCGTGGCGATAAGGGCGCGGACACACGCGCGCCCAATTAAGATCTTCATTAGGCGCCTTCCTCGAATGCGCGCGCGCAGTATCGCTTTTTGTGCGATTACAACGAAACCCAATAGGTATTTTGGTTAGTATTTTGTAGGGTGTTTTGAGGTGGGTGTTCTGTTCGGTGTTTGAGATCGGAATCACTATCACTATTTTGGGAAATTCAGATAAATTAAGTTTAGAGTAGCATTTAATTAATTATTTTATATTATATTAATGAATTAGCAAAGTAATTGATATTATCCTATCAAACTCGCAAAATTACTAAAAATCTTGTTTAGAAAGTCAATCATATCATATTACGCAAAGTGATGTGTAAAAGTGAGAAAAAACAAAAGGTAAATTAATTTAACAGCTGATATAAAAATCATGTAAAAGAAATTCCCTTGCCAGGTGGCAAGTGTCCGTCAAACATCTCCAAATACTTTGTCTGATGGAAATTGCAGTTGTGATGAAGCCGCATTTTGACATAAGCTTTCTGTATACTATTATTCATCATCATCATCATATCAGCCACAGGAAGTCCACTGCTGGACATAGGCCTCCCCCAAGGATTTCCAAAACGACCGATCGGAAGCGGCCTGCATCCAGCGCCTTCCTGCAACATTGCGTAGGTCGTCTGACCATCTAGCAGGTGGGTGTCCTACACTGCGCTTTTTATTTTATTTTATTTTATTTATTTAGGTACGTAAAACAGGTTACAATCATAAACACAAATATTAATACATACAATATTAAAAGACTGGACTGTAGCCCAAAACATACGCACACAGCAAGATTACAAATGCAAGCTTGCCGGTACGTGGCCGCCATTCGAGAACCTTTCTGCCCCATCGGCCATCGGATCTTCGCGCTATGTGCCCCGCCCACTGCCACTTTAATGAGCTAATCCGCTTGGCTATGTCAGTGACCTTCGTTCTTCTACGAATCTCCTCATTTCTGATTCGATCACGTAGAGAAACACCGAGCATAGTCCTCTCCATAGCCCGTTGAGCGACCTTGAGCTTTCTTATGAGACCCATAGTAAGGGACCACGTTTCAGAGCCATATTACTATTATATATATATAGTATACTATTATTGTTTTGGTGCAATAAGTATTTTAACCAAGTCAGACGTGTAAAAGTAATCGACATTAACAACGTATATACGAGTATTAACTACGTTGGTACGTGTATTCACAAACGCAGTACAAATCCATCGGAGATATATCCCGGAATAGCGCGGAGAGTTGAGTTAGTGAATTCTGCAGATACGGCTGCGAGCTAGACTACCGGGTAAAGCCAGGACAGCCGCGTACACAAGTGTTCATTACAATACCCTTTATTGCACAGAAAATAAATACACGACATACCACAAAATGCATCGTAGGCGGCCATCACGCATTTTCTAGTATGTCGTGTATTTATTTTTTCCAGACAACCTCGCAAACAAGTGAAGGGAAATTAGTTTATAACTGATGCTACCTTAAAAACTCAAAAAATATGGGTGTTATGAATTCAACGAAGTTTTGTTCAAAGTGGATCACAACAAGAAGATCCGATTGTAATAAAATTTTCTTAGATATTACAAATTTACTTCGACATTACATCTCTTTATTGGTAAAATACATTTTACGCACATAACAAATTTAAATATTCGTACTAAATTAATTCTTATCTATAACTTATAATTTGATAAATAAAGATAACGACGTTGCCAGTTACTATAGTTGATATAAATTAGACTAAACTCGTGGGCAAAAATGTTCATCAGGCTAAAAAAACCTTTCACTATGGCGTCACTTATGTTTCTTATAGTTAAGCTGGACCATTATGGTTCTACATCAGGTGTTCGAATTTCCAAAATCAATTACACCCTGTATGTTGCCACAGCTATATAACAAAAAAAGTTTGATTCCAATCCGTGCAGTATTTCCAGAGATAACGCTGGAACAAGTTGAGTGTACGACTGTCCCGAGCAGCGCTGGTTTATCATACCAGCGCACAGGTGAACGACAATTGTAATGTAAAGCCGCGACAAACACTAGCTGCACATACACGACCCTTATAGCACTATTTTGGACGTTTTACACTAGCATTACCTCTTTTACACTAAGCATTACGCCTTTACCTCGCGGATTTTTACACGAGCGAGTGGAAGGTCATTGCGAGCGAGCGAAGTGTAAGCTTTACATTACAAGATATGTTTAAGGTTCCGTACCCAAAGGGCAAACATGGGACCCTATTACTAAGACTCCGCTGTCGGTCTGTCTGTCTGTCTGTCTATCACCAAGCTGTATCTCATGAACCGTGCTAGCTAGACAGCTGACATTTTCAAAGATGATGTATTTCTGTTGCAGCTTTAACAACAAATGCTTACTAAAATAAAAGCAGGCTCCCACACAATAAATGTTATTTTTTATAGATAATGTACGGACATCGTACGCGAATCCGATTGGCATTTGGCGGGTTATTTTAGTTTTCTTCCATGCTGTCTGGGAGAAAAGAAAAAACTTAGAATGTACCAGCCGCTTCTCTTCCCACGTAGACCGTGTAAGCCGGTTGAGGGAATGGGCGAAACCGCAACTTTTACACGTCAATGAGTATAATTTACCTTACGCGTAGGTAGTGTTTATTAATTTTTTATTTATTATTTAAAGAAAATCTACCGATACCAGCGAAATGATGTTTGAAATTCCCCACGGCCCATTTAGCCTAAATGTTGCATCTTTGATACTTCATCGACCCTTTGAAATCACCTGTTAATAATAGAGAGCTCTTCCTGTCTCGCTCTAAATGTCTCATCAAATGGTCACTTTCTTACATTCGAATCATATATAGTGTCTTAAAACATTTCCTTATTATTATTACTTATAACAAAAACTCTAAAATCTTTATAAAACTATTTATTGAATTTTACAACATGATGTATGCTTTCTTATTTATATAATTTTTAATGAACGACTTAAGTGTTAAGTTTTACCCATTGTAATCGATCTATCATAAGATTGTATGCAATTAAAACTTAAATAAATACATATTATAATAAATATATAAAGTGTTTTAAGTTAATATCATGTGTCTGTAAATTCATCGAGACTGTATTTTTGTAAATACAACAAGAACATATTTACTAAAGCTCAAAATCTGAAATTAAACATGGCTCTAAATTATTTTTTCTCATAAAAATATAATGCCTACTCATCATAAAACTCGTAAAAAAGACATAAACATATCAACTCCCAAACCGCTCGTATGTGACTGAAACTAATCGGGTAAACAAAGATGGCTTATCAGCAATACTATAACGGAGCCTTGTGAATGGGTACCACCCGCTCCAGCTAAACAAATAACAAACGAAAAAGTCAAAAAGCACACGCGAATCGGCCATTACAAAATAACTCCGCCGTGTACCGAGTGATTCGATTTAGCCAACGCAAATAGGAGAAGCGACTGACATAAAATCAATCGGCGAGCACGCGACGCTTAACACCGAAATAATGTAAATTATTGCTCGTAAAAGTGTCATTTTCGACGTACACGTGACGTCACAGGCAGGCGACGGGAAACGTCAACTTGAAAAACAAAAAACAGTCTTAAATGGTAAAGAATACAATGCAGTTTCGCGTGCGGAAGGTTTCGCTACCAAAGGCTGAATCGTTTTTGCTCAAACTGCCCCCGCTTTGTTATCTTTGTCATCAGTTAGACGTATTTGCATGTCTACCGTATCACAGCTACGGCTACACTGAGAATTAGAGACACTTGTTTGACAGTGTTGTCAGATACGAGAATTCGAAGTCATGAATTGTAAGAAATTCATGTCGGTATTCTCATTCTTTCAAAAATTATAGACACCGAAAATGATAAACAAGTCACAAACTCAATTCAACTTTAGATTTACGATACAAGATAGTGGAAACTATTGAACAAAAATGAGTTCAGAAATTAAGTTTAGAGTTTGGTTTAAATTCCCGCAAGCAGATATTCTCATCATTTTAGAATCAAAAGCACTCAAAATAATATGAGTCACAAAACAAATTTTCAACTATCAGAAGATACAATACTGGCAACATAGAAAAAAGATTTGATCGAAATATTAAGTTTTCAAAGACTCTTACTAAGTTGGTGTAGTTGAGGTTTTTTAAGCAAATTAGACATGGGAGTCCTTGACTGAAGGCCCGTCGTCGCATCAACTTCCAAATTCGTATTTAAAATGGGACAAAAGCCTGTCAGGGCAGTAAACCTCGGGCTCGCGTGTGTTGTCGCTCGTCGGTACGAGGGTGGAGGCACACAAGCTCACGGAGACGATCATTTACATACGGCGGGGGAGGACGAGAGGGACGGCTCCCCGACCCCTGGGAACCCGCGGCGCCCGGGATCGCCCATGACAGACAGAGACCACTATATTATTATCCTGAGCTAAAAAAACGAAAAGTGGGCGGGGGATTACATTATAGTAGCGAAAGTAATCGATATTCCGTTTTAGTACGAGGTTGTTAGACCTGTGCAGTGCTGCAGCCTAAATAAGGCTAGGTCACGGAAGCCGCCAGGTTTATGTGGAGTGGAGAGGATCGCGTGGAAGGGTTCGCTTTATGTCTCCGCTTAGAGACATCATAAACAGCTTGCTTTTATTACGTAAAGTTATGGGTGAAAGGACGCCTAAGCGAGATGCGAATAAGATTTTCTTTAAGCTTTCTGATGTTTGTAACTATTTACTCTGTTTAAGAAAACAGCAATGGGAATTTGCAGCGGTCTTGTTTCTTCCAATGTATCATTACTAATCTTTTTTTTCCGGAGATCAAAACGATTAAAAAAAAGTGTATGAAAAAAATATGTTTGCTCATTTTCATATTTCAATATTTTTCTTGGGGTCGAGTCCCGAATCATGGACTGAATACAGTCTAAAATTTGGTAAAATTTACCCATAAAAATAAAACAAATGCACGTGAATTTTTTAATGGCATCGTAGAAAATCCTTTGGCAGCAACCAACTACTCTTAATACTTGGTTTGCCACTGTTTACTATTAAGGTCGTGAGTTCCCAGCGTGCGTAATACATATTCTGTTCTCATTACGCATCCGATTTGCGGTTCTGGGTGTGTTAAGTTGGTTTATTTTAGAGTTTCTGTGGAGCTCTTCTTTAAGAGAATGTTGTTGGCATTTGAAAATTTTGGAAAACTGCTGTTTTGATTCATTTTTTTCTTTACAATCTTACATTAAATAACATAATCATAGTGTCGACATAGGTACATGGTTATTGTATACATACATACTATCACGTCTTTATCCCTAATGGGGTAGACAGAGCACGTTCTATCTCACGGCAAGAAGCAGACGAGTCCATCGGTCAATACCTATTAAGTAAAAAGCCTGTGTCGGCCAATGCCCACTTCTTATATTTCCCTCATAGTATATGGACATTGTCGGTAAAAGACATCGTAGCAAAATGCCTACTTTTTAAAAATAGGTACCGCCAAGCACAAAAACTTCATTGTGTTATTATTAGCTTTACTGGCCACTCACATGGAGCTGACAAATAATTTGAATCAGAAATGTCATGTTTCAACATGACAGTATATATATATATTATATTATATATAGCTACACTTACCACTGACTCACTGATTGACATAATTGTTTGACCTGTTCCCGACTGACAGGTGTCACAAACGTTATACCATCGTGTACAGGGTGTTTTGAAACCAACCAGAAAAATCCGAAACCTTGAAGATCACCAGATCCTGATGTGGAAGGGGTACGGCCTGCGAAAACGGTTGGGGTTAGGGGCGTGATTTTTTTCCCAAAATGTAGGGGGTTGTAAGCAATTTGACGACTGTCATTTGTTTTTTGATTTTTTTCAAAATTCAAGATGGCCGCCATACAAGGACAATTGTTCTCCATACAAATTTCATACATACGGCCCCCCCAAAGTAACTTGACGCAGCCTGAGGCCGAAGGCCGAAGGCGGAGTCCCGGAGTCGCGGAGTCGCGGAGCAAGGCCAAAGGCCGAGCTCCCCTCCCCCCCTTTTTGACCCCCCCCCAAGTAATTTTCACGAGGCCGCAGGCCGAGTGATGCGAGCGCGAAGGGCGAGCTGCGGGCGAGGGCGAAGCCCGAGCCATTCCAACCAAGAATTGCGTTTTTTTTTTTTGGAAATCCAAGATGGCCGCCGAAAGTCAAATGCTTGCGATTGGGCTGAAAATCAATATCTATATGTATTTTGGGCCAAAAAATCCAAATTTAAATTTTTTTTTGGAATCCAAGATGGCGTCTGGATTTCAGAAAATTAAAGTTATTTCGTTAGTATCGTCTCACTGGGACTTCATAGGGGTCTGAAATTTGCTTTACTATAGTAAAGCACCCCGTGGAACTCGAAACTGCAATCAGATTTTGGATCCAAGATGGCCGCCCACACATTTTTTCATGTTTCCTCAACCGACTGCGATTCTTACCCATTTTCTCAACTGGACATGTTCTTTAGCCTTCCTCAACAGCTGCACGAAAAACCGCGTGCTGCGTGCAGCACGCGCAGCACCCGAAACACTAGTTATATTATATATAGCTACACTTACCACTGACTGACTGATTGACATAATTGTTTGACCTGTTCCCGACTGACAGGTGTCACAAATGTTATACCATCGTGTACAGGGTGTTTTGAAACCAACCAGAAAAATCCGAAAAGTTGAAGATCACCAGATCCTGATGTGGAAGGGGTACGGCCTGCGAAAACGGTTGGGGTTAGGGGTGTGATTTTTTTCCAAAATGTAGGGGGTTGTAAGCAATTTGACGACTGCCATTTGTTTTTTGATTTTTTTCCAAAATCCAAGATGGCCGCCATACAAGGGCAATTCCCCTCCATATAAATTTCATACAAATGGCACCCCTAAAGCAACTAGGCGTAGCCTGAGGCCGAAGGCCGAAGGCGGAGCCCCCTTGCGAGGCCGCAGGCCGAGCTGCGGAGCGAGGCCAAAGGCCGAGCTCCCCTCCCCCCCTTTTTGACATCCCCCCCCCCCCCCCCCCTCCAAGTAACTTTCACGAGGCCGTAGGCCGAGTGATGCGAGCCCGAAGGGCGAGCTGCGGGCGAGGGCGAAGCCCGAGCCACCCTCACAAAGCATTGCGTCTTGAATTTTTTTTTGGAAATCCAAGATGGCCGCCGAAAGTCAACTGCTTGCGATTTGGCTGAAAATCGATATCTATATGTAATTTGATCCCAAAAACCCAAATTCAATATTTTTTTTGGAATCCAAGATGGCGTCTGAATTTTAGAAAATTTAACTTATTTCGTTTATAACGTCTCACTGGGACTTCGTAGGGGTCTAAAATTTTGCATGTGGGGGTAAAGCATCCCGCGGAACTCGAAACTGCTATCAGATTATGGATCCAAGATGGCCGCCACCACACATATTTTGATGTTTCCTTTACTGACTGCAGTTTTTACCCATTTTCTCAACTGGACATGTTCTTTAGCCCACCTCAACAGCCGCACGAAAAACCGCGGGCTGCTTGCAGCCCGCGCAGTGCCCGAAAAGCTAGTTATAATATATAAACCTACATTACCACTGACTGACTCACTGACTGATTGACATAGTTGTTTGCCCTGTTGCGGGGTTGGTGGGGTTTAGGTTGATGTGCGGTCGTATAGAGGGTGCTCCAGTGAGTACCAGAAAAATCTGAAATTTGAAGATCTGCAGAAACCTGATGTGGAAGGGGTACGGCCTGCAAAAACGGTTAAGGTTAGGTGCGTGATTTTTTTTCCATAATGTAGAAGATTATAAGCAATTTGACGAGAGTCATTTGTTTTTTGATTTTTTTCAAAATCCAAGATGGCCGCCATACAAGGACAATTGTCCTCCATACAAACTTACCCATTTTCTGAACTGGAAACATATCTTAGCCTACCTCAACAGCCCCACGATGAACCGCGGGCTGCTTGCAGCCCGCGCAGCGCCCGAAAAGCTAGTTATATTATAATATATAAACCTACAATACCACTGACTGACTGACATAATTGTTTGCCCTGTTGCGGGGTTGGGGTTGCTCCAGTGAGTACCAGAAAAATCTGACATTTGAGGATCTGCGGGAACCTGATGTGGAAGGGGTACGGCCTGCGAAAACGGTTGAGGTTAGGGGTGTGATTTTTTTTCCATAATGTAGAAGATTATAAGCAATTTGACGAGAGTCATTTGTTTTTTTATTGTTTTCAAAATCCAAGATGGCCGCCATACATGCACAATTTTCCTCTATACAAATTTCATACAAACGGCCACTTCAAGTAACTAGGCGCAGCCAGAGGCCAAAAGCCAAAAGCAAAGGCCACCCCCGCGAGGCCGTAGGCCGAGCTGCGGGCGAGGGCGAAGCCCGAGCCTCTTCCCCCTCCCCCTTGGATCCCCCCTAAGTAATCTTCACGAGGCCGGAGGCCGAGTGACGCGAGCCCGTAGGGCGAGCTGCGGGCGAGGGCGAAGCCCGAGCCACTTCCCCAAGCGCAGTCCAATTTTTTTTAATTTTTGAAAATCCAAGATGGCCGCCGAAAGTCAACTGCTTGCGATTTGGCTGAAAATCGATATGTATATGTAGTTTGAGCCCAAAAATCCAAATTTAATATTTTTTTTGGAATTCAAGATGGCGTCTGGATTTTAGAAAATTTCACTTTTTTCGTTCATAACGTTTCACCGGGACTTCGTAGGGGTCTGAAATTTTGCATGTGGGGGTAAAGCACCCCGCGGATCTCGAAACTGCATTCCGATTTTGGATCCAAGATGGCCGCCCCCACACATATTATGATGTTTCCTTTACTGACTGCAATTTTTACCCATTTTCTAAACTGGAAACATGTCTTACCCTACCTCAACAGCCGCACGAAAGACCGCGGGCTGCTTGCAGCCCGCGCAGCGCCCGAAAAGCTAGTTATAATATATAAACCTACATTACCACTGACTCACTGACAGAGTTGTTTGCCCTGTTGCGGGGTTGGTGGGGTTTAGGTTGATGTGCGGTTGTATAGAGGGTGCTCCAGTGAGTACCAGAAAAATCTGACATTTGAGGATCTGCTGAAACCTGATGTGGAAGGGGTACGGCCTGCAAAGACGGTTGGGGTTGGGGGCGTAATTTTTTTTCCTAAATGTAGGGGGTTGCAAGCAATTTGACGAGCGTCATTTGTTTTTTTATTTTTTGCAAAATTCAAGATGGCCGCCATACTATGACAATTTTCCTCCATACAGATTTCATACAAACGGCCACCCTAAGTAACTAGGCGCAGCCAGAGGCCAAAAGCCAAAATCAAAGGCCACCCCGCCGCGAGGCCGCAGGCCGAGCTGCGGGCGAGGGCGAAGCCCGAGCCACTCCCCCCTCTCCCTTGGATCCCCCCCTAAGTAATCTTCACGAGGCCGGAGGCCGAGCGATGCGAGCCCGAAGGGCGAGCTGCGGGCGAGGGCGAAGCCCGAGCCACTCCCACAGCCACCCCCCCCTTTTTACCCCCCCCCCCCCCGCAAGTAATTTTCACGAGGCCGGAGGCCGAGTGACGCGAGCCCGTAGGGCGAGCTGCGGGCGAGGGCGAAGCCCGAGCCACTTTCACCAATCGCCGTGTTGTTCTTTTTTGTTTTTTGCCAATCCAAGATGGCCGCCGAAAGTCAACTGCTTGCGATTGGGCTGAAAATCGATATCTATACGTAATTTGACCCCAAAAACCCAAATCCAATATTTTTTTTGGAATCCAAGATGGCGTCTGGATTTCAGAAAATTTTACTTATTTCGTTCATAACGTCTTACTGGGACTTCGTAAGGGTCTGAAATTTTGTACATGGGGGGAAAGCACCCTGCGGAACTCGGAAATGGAATCAGATTTTGGATCCAAGATGGCCGCCCCCACACATCTTATGATGTTTCCTATACTGACTTCAGTTTTTACCCATTTTCTCAACTGGACATGTTATTAAGCCTAGCTCAACAGCCGCACGAAAGACCGCGGGCTGCTTGCAGCCCGCGCAGCGCCCGAAAAGCTAGTTATAATATATAAACCTACAATACCACTGACTCACTGACTGATTGACATAGTTGTTTGCCCTGTTGCGGTGTTGGTGGGGTTTAGGTTGATGTGCGGTCGTATAGAAGGTGCTCCAGTGAGTACCAGAAAAATCTGACATTTGAGGAGTTGCAGAAACCTGATGTGGAAGGGGTACGGCCTGCAAAGACGGTTAGGGTTAGGGGCGTGATTTTTTTTCCATAATGTAGAAGATTATAAGCAATTTGACGACCGTCATTTGTTTTTTTATTTTTTTCAAAATCCAAGATGGCCGCCATACATGGACAATTTTCCTCCATACAAATTTCATACAAACGGCCACCCCAAGTAACTAGGCGCAGCCAGAGGCCAAAAACCAAAAGCAAAGGCTACCCCCGCGAGGCCGCAGGCCGAGCTGCGGGCGAGGGCGAAGCCCGAGCCACTCCCCCCTCCCCCTTGGATCCCCCCTAAGTAATCTTCACGAGGCCGGAGGCCGAGCGATGCGAGCCCGAAGGGCGAGCTGCGGGTGAGGGCGAAGCCCGAGCCATTCCCACAACCCCCCCCTTCCCCCCCCCCCCCCCCCTCCCCGTAAGTAATTTTCACGAGGCCGGAGGCCGAGTGTCGCGAGCTCGAAGGGCGAGCTGTGGGCGAGGGCGAAGCCCGAGCCACTATCACAAAGCGCAGCGTCTTTTTCTTTTTTTTTTGAAATCCAAGATGGCCCCCGAAAGTCAACTGCTTGCGATTTGACTGAAAATCGATATCTATATGTTATTTGACCCCAAAAACCTATTCAATATTTTTTTTGGAATCCAAGATGGCGTCTGGATTTTAGAAATTTAAACTTATTTCGTTTGTAACGTCTCACTGGGACTTCGTAGGGGTCTGAAATTTTGCATGTGGGGGTAAAGCACCCCGCGGTACTCGGAACTGGAATGAAATTTTAGATCCAAGATGGCCCCCACACATATTTTGATGTTTCCCATACTGACTGCGGTTTTTACCCATTTTCTGAACTGGAAACATGTCTTACCCTACCTCAACAGCCGCACGAAAGACCGCGGGCTGCTTGCAGCCCGCGCAGCTCCCGAAAAGCTAGTTATTTTATTATATATAAACCTACAATACCACTCACTGACTCACTCACTGATTGACATGGTTGTTTGCCCTGTTGCGGGGTTGGTGGGGTTTAGGTTGATGTGTGGTCGTATAGAGGGTGCTCCAGTGAGTACCAGAAAAATCTGACATTTGAGGATCTGCGAAAACCTGATGTAGAAGGTATACGGCCTGCAAAAACGGTTGGGGTTAGGGGCGTGATTTTTTTTCCATAATGTAGAAGATTATAAGCAATTTGACGACCGTCATTTGTTTTTTGATTTTTTTCAAAATTCAAGATGGCCGCCATACAAGGAAAATTTTCCTCCATACAAACTTACCCATTTTCTGAACTGGAAACATATCTTAGCCTACCTCAACAGCCCCACGATGAACCGCGGGCTGCTTGCAGCCCGCGCAGCGCCCGAAGAGCTAGTTATATTATAATATATAAACCTACATTACCACTGACTCACTGACTCACTGATTGACATAGTTGTTTGCCCTGTTGCGGGGTTGGTGGGGTTTAGGTTGATGTGTGGTCGTATAGAGGGTGCTCCAGTGAGTACGAGAAAAATCTGACATTTGAAGATCTGCAGAAACCTGATGTGGAAGGGGTATGGCCTGCAAAAACGGTTAAGGTTAGGGGCGTAATTTTTTTTCCATAATGTAGAAGATTATAAGCAATTTGACGACCGTCATTTGTTTTTTTATTTTTTTCAAAATTCAAGATGGCCGCCATACAAGGTCAATTTTCCTCCATACAAACTTACCCATTTTCTGAACTGGAAACATATCTTAGCCTACCTCAACAGCCCCACGATGAACCGCGGGCTGCTTGCAGCCCGCGCAGCGCCCGAAAAGCTAGTTATAATATATAAACCTACAATACCACTGACTCACTGATTGACATAGTTGTTTGCCCTGTTGCGGGGTTGGTAGGGTTTGGGTTGATGTGCGGTCGTATAGAGGGTGCTCCAGTGAGTACCAGAAAAATCTGACATTTGAGGATTTGCAGAAACCTGATGTGGAAGGGGTACGGCCTGCGAAGACGGTTGGGGTTGGGGGCGTGATTTTTTTTCCAAAATGTAGGGAATTGTGAGCAATTTGACGAGAGTCATTTGTTTTTTTATTTTTTTCAAAATCCAAGATGGCCGCCATACATGGACAATTTCTCCCCATACAAACCTCACTCGCAAGTAACTAGGCGCAGCCTGAGGCCGAAGGCCGAAGGCGAAGCCCCACGCGAGGCCGCAGGCCGAGCTGCCGAGCGAGGCCGAAGGCCGAGCTCCCCCCCCCCGTTGACCCCCCCCCCACCCCCCTTAGTAATTTTCACGAGGCCGTAGGCCGAGTGATGCGAGCCCGAAGGGCGAGCTGCGGGCGAGGGCGAAGCCCGAGCCACCATCACCAAGCGTTGAGTCGTGAATTTTTTTTTTGGAAATCCAAGATGGCCGCCGAAAGTCAACTGCTTGCGATTTGGCTAAAAATCAATATTTATATGTGTTTTGACCCCAAAAATCCAAATTCAACTTTTTTTTTGGAATCCAAGATGGCGTCTGGGTTTTAGAAAATGAAATTTATTTCGTTTATAACGTCTCACTGGGACTTCGTCGGGGTCTGAAATTTAGTACATGGGGGTAAAGCACCCCGCGGAACTCAAAACTGCAATCAGTTTTTGGATCCAAGATGGCCGCCTCCACACATATTTTGATGTTTCTTTTACTGACTGCAGTTTTTACCCATTTTCTGAACTGGAAACATGTCTTACCCTACCTCAACAGCCGCACGAAAGACCGCGGGCTGCTTGCAGCCCGCGCAGCGCCCGAAAAGCTAGTTATAATATATAAACCTACAATACCACTGACTCACTGACTGATTGACATAGTTGTTTGCCCTGTTGCGGGGTTGGTGGGGTTTAGGTTGATGTGTGGTCGTATAGAGGGTGCTCCAGTGAGTACCAGAAAAATCTGACATTTAAGGATTTGCAGAAACCTGATGTGGAAGGGGTACGGCCTGCAAAAACGGCTGGGGTTGGGGGCGTGATTTTTTTTCCAGAATGTGGAGGGTTGTAAGCAATTTGACAAGCGTCATTTGTTTTTTAATTTTTTTCAAAATCCAAGATGGCCGCCATACAAGGACAATTTTCCTCCATACAAAATTACCCATTTTCTGAATTGGAAACATATTTTAGACTACCTCAACAGCCCCACGATAAACCGCGGGCTGCTTGCAGCCCGCGCAGCGCCCGAGAAGCTAGTTATATTATAATATATAAACCTACATTACCACTCACTGACTGACTCATTGACATAGTTGTTTGCCCTGTTGCGGGGTAGGTGGGGTTTAGGTTGATGTGTGGTTGTTTAGAGGGTGCTAAATGGAGTACCAGAAAAATCTGATATTTGAAGATCTGCAAAAACCTGATATGGAAGGGGTACGGCCTGCAAAGACGGTTAAGGTGAGGGCCGTGATTTTTTTTCCATAATGTAGAAGATTATAAGCA
Source organism: Acrobasis consociella (assembly GCA_963555685.1). Classification (NCBI taxonomy): domain Eukaryota; kingdom Metazoa; phylum Arthropoda; class Insecta; order Lepidoptera; family Pyralidae; genus Acrobasis; species Acrobasis consociella. Next base: position 722,504 of record OY743111.1, on the reverse strand, counting down.
ATTTGACGACCGTCATTTGTTTTTTGTTTTTTTTCAAAATCCAAGATGGCCGCCATACATGGACAATTCCTCCCCATACAAACTTACCCATTTTATAAACTGGAAACATATTTTAACCTACCTCAACAGCCCCACGATGAACCGCGGGCTGCTTGCAGCCCGCGCAGCGCCCGAAAAGCTAGTTATAATATATAAACCTACATTACCACTGACTCACTCACTCACTCACTGACAGAGTTGTTTGCCCTGTTGCGGGGTTGGTGGGGTTTAGGTTGATGTGTAGACGTATAGAGGGTGCTCCAGTGAGTACCAGAAAAATCTGACATTTGAGGATCTGCGGAAACCTGATGTGGAAGGGGTACGGCCTGCAAAAACGGTTGGGGTTAGGGGTGTGATTTTTTTTCCAGAATGTGGGGGGTTGTTAGCAATTTGACGAGCGTCATTTGTTTTTTTATTTTTTTTTAAATCCAAGATGGCCGCCATACATGGACAATTCCCCTCCATACAAATTTCATACAAACGGCAACTCGGCGCAGCCTGAGGCCGAAGGCCGAAGGCGAAGCCCACACGCGAGGCCGCAGGCCGAGCTGCGGAACAAGGGCGAAGCCCGAGCTCCCTCCCTCCTTTGACCCCCCCCCCCCCCCCTCAAGCAATTTTCACGAGGCCGCAGGCCGAGTGATGCGAGCCCGAAGGGCGAACTGCGGGCGAGGGCGAAGCCCGAGCCAATATCACAAAGCGCAGCGTCTTTTCGCGTCAGGAAATCCAAGATGGCCGCCGAAAGTCAACTGCTTGCGATTTGGCTGAAAATCGATATCTATATGTATTCTGAGCCGAAAATCTTAATTTTTTTTTTTTTTTGGAATCCAAGATGGCGTCTGGATTTAAGAAAATTAAAATTATTTCCTTTATAACGTCTCACTGGAACTTCGTAGGGTTCTGAAATTTTGCACGTGGGGGTAAAGCACCCCGTGGTTCTCGGAACTGGAATCAAATTTTAGATCCAAGATGGCCGCCCCCACACATATTTTGATGTTTCCCAAACTGACTGCAGTTTTTACCCATTTTCAGAACTGGAAACATGTGTTACCCTACCTCAAAAGCTGCACGAAAAACCGCGGGCTGCTTGCAGCCCGCGCAGCGCCCGAAAAGCTAGTATTATATTATATATAGCTACACTTACCACTGACTGACTGATTGACATAATTGTTTGACCTGTTCCCGACCGACAGGTGTCTCAAATGTTATACCATCGTGTACAGGGTGTTTTGAAACCAACCAGAAAAATCCGAAACCTTGAAGATCACCAGATCCTGATGTGGAAGGGGTACGGCCTGCGAAAACGGTTGGGGTTAGGGGCGTGATTTTTCACCCAAAATGTAGGGGGTTGTAAGCAATTTGACGACTGTCATTTGTTTTTTTATTTTTTTCAAAATAAAAGATGGCCGCCATACAAGGACAATTGTTCTCCATACAAATTTCATACATACGGCCCCCCCAAAGTAACTTGACGCAGCCTGAGGCCGAAGGCCGAAGGCGGAGCCCCCTTGCGAGGCCGCAGGCCGAGCTGCGGAGCGAGGCCAAAGGCCGAGCTCCCCTCCCCCCCTTTATGACCCCCCCCCCCCCCAAGTAATTTTCACGAGGCCGTAGCCCTAGTGATGCGAGCCCGAAGGGCGAGCTGCGGGCGAGGGCGAAGCCCGAGCCACTCCCACCAAGCAGTGCGTTTTTTTTTTTTTGGAAATCCAAGATGGCCGCCGAAAGTCAAATGCTTGCGATTGGGCTGAAAATCAATATCTATATGTATTTTGGGCCAAAAAATCCAAATTTAAATTTTTTTTTGGAATTCAAGATGGCGTCTGGATTTCAGAAAATTAAAATTATTTCGTTAGTATCGTCTCACTGGGACTTCATAGGGGTCTGAAATTTGCTTTACTAGAGTAAAGCACCCCGTGGAACTCGAAACTGCAATCAGATTTTGGATCCAAGATGGCCGCCCACACATTTTTTCATGTTTCCTCAACAGACTGCGATTCTTACCCATTTTCTCAACTGGACATGTTATTTAGCCTTCCTCCACAGCTGCACGAAAATCCGCGTGCTGCGTGCAGCACGCGCAGCACCCGAAACACTAGTTATAATATATAAACCTACATTACCACTGACTGACTGACTGATTGACATAGTTGTTTGCCCTGTTGCGGGGTTGGTGGGGTTTAGGTTGATGTGTGGTCGTATAGAGGGTGCTCCAGTGAGTACCAGAAAAATCTGACATTTGAAGATCTGCAGAAACCTGATGTGGAAGGGGTACGGCCTGCGAAAACGGTTGGGGTTGGGGGTGTGATTTTTTTTCCATAATGTAGAAGATTATAAGCAATTTGACGACCGTCATTTGTTTTTTTATTTTTTTCTAAATCCAAGATGGCCGCCATACATGGACAATTTCTCCCCATACAAATTTCATACAAACCGCACCCCCAAGTAATTAGGCGCAGCCTGAGGCCGAAGGCCGAAGGCGAAGCCCCCACGCGAGGCCACAGGCCGAGCTGCCGAGCGAGGCCGAAGGCCGAGCTCCCCCCCCCCCCCCCTGACCCCCCACCCCCCTAAGTAATTTCCACGAGGCCGCAGGCCGAGTGATGCGAGCCCGAAGGGCGAGCTGCGGGCGAGGGCGAAGCCCGAGCCACCATCACCAAGCGTGATGTCGCGAATTTTTTTTTTTGGAAATCCAAGATGGCCGCCGAAAGTCAACTGCCTCCAATTGGGCTGAAAATCGATATTTATATGTGTTTTAACACCAAAAATCCAAATTCAACTTTATTTTTGGAATCCAAGATGGCGTCTGGCTTTAGAAAATTTAACTTATTTCGTTTATAACGTCTCACTGGGACTTCGCAGGGGTCTGAAATTTTGTACACAGGGGTAAAGCACCCCGCGGAACTCGAAACTTCAATCGAATTTTGGATCCAAGATGGCCACACATTTTTTTATGTTTTCCTTACTGACTGCAGTTTTTACCCATTTTCTCAACTGGACAGGTTATTTAGCCTACCTCAACAGCCGCACGAAAAACCGCGGGCTGCTTGCAGCCCGCGCAGCGCCCGAAAAGCTAGTTATATTATAATATATAAACCTACAATACCACTGACTCACTGATTGACATAGTTGTTTGCCCTGTTGCGGGGTTGGTGGGGTTTAGGTTGATGTGCGGTCGTATAGAGGGTGCTCCAGTGAGTACCAGAAAAATCTGACATTTGAGGATCTGCGGAAACCTGATGTGGAAGGGGTACAGCCTGCGAAGACGGTTGGGGTTGGGGGCGTGATTTTTTTTCCAAAATGTAGGGGGTTGTGAGCAATTTGACGAGCGTCATTTGTTTTTTTATTTTTTTCAAAATCCAAGATGGCCGCCATACATGGACAATTTTCCTCCATACAAATTTCATACAAACGGCCAACCCAACTAACTAGGCGAAGCCAGAGGCCAAAAGCCAAAAGCAAAGGCCACCCCCGCGAGGCCGCAGGCGGAGCTGCGGGCGAGGGCGAAGCCCGAGCCACTCCCCCCTCCCCCTTGGATCCCCCCCCCTTAAGTAAACTTCACGAGGCCGGAGGCCGAGTGACGCGAGGGCGAAGCCCGAGCCACTTGCACAAGCGCCGCTTTTTTAAAAAATTTTGGAAATCCAAGATGGCCGCCGAAAGTCAACTGCTTGCGATTGGGCTGGAAATCGATATCTATATGTAATTTGACCCCAAAATCCCAAATTCAATATTTTTTTTGGGATCCAAGATGGCGTATGGATTTTAGAAAATATAACTTATTTCGTTTATTACGTCTTACTGGGACTTCGTAGGGGTCTGAAATTTTGCATGTGGGGGTAAAGCACCCCGCGGAACTCGGAACTGAAATCAGATTGTCGATCCAAAATAGCCACACATATTATGATGTTTCCTTTACTGACTGCAAATTTTACCCATTTTCTCAACTGGACATGTTATTTAGCCCACCTCAACAGCCGCACGAAAAACCGCGGGCTGCTTGCAGCCCGCGCAGCGCCCGAAAAGCAAGTTATAATATATAAACCTACAATACCACTGACTCACTGATTGACATAGTTGTTTGCCCTGTTGCGGGGTTGGTGGGGTTTAGGTTGATGTGTGGTCGTGTAGAGGGTGCTCCAGTGAGTACCAGAAAAATCTGACATTTGAAGATCTGCAGAAACGTGACGTGGAAGGGGTACGGCCTGCGAAGATGGATGGGGTTGGGGGCGTGATTTTTTTTCCAAAATGTAGGGGGTTGTAAGCAATTTGACGAGCGTCATTTGTTTTTTGTTTTTTTTAGAAATCCAAGATGGCCGCCATACATGGACAATTTCTCCCCAAACAAACTTACCCATTTTCTGAACTGGAAACATATCTTAGCCTACCTCAACAGCCCCACGATGAACCGCGGGCTGCTTGCAGCCCGCGCAGCGCCCGAAAAGCTAGTTATGATTAAACATACATTGTTATATTTCGTTTAGGCGCATATTTGTGGATACTAGTTATATTATTATGGATCTAAAGTTCATAAAAAATCAAAAAGGAAAAGACGCCCTGCTGTATGACGGCCACCGATATAATTTTGCGAAAAACAACAAAAAGGGAAGTTTATGGAGATTTGTTAATAAATATGAATGTTCATCAACAGTGACTATTGATGGAAATAGAGAGAAGATCATTAGGCAAGGTTCTCACAGCTGTGCACCACATTATGCAGATAATGAAGTCGCGTTAATAATGGATTCTTGTAGACAAGAGGTATGCCGCAACTTGGAACCTGTGAAAAAAATATTTGAAATCATGTACAGAAAGCTTCGAAAGATTTATTAGTGCCATGTTATACTGAAAAGAAAGACAGTTTACATAGAGCTCGAAAAAAAGCATTGGGTGTTATGAATACAGAATTTCATAATTTAGCAGATGTAGTCATATCGAATATGCTGGCATCAGACTTCTTAGTCGCAAATGATGGAGAAGAAGAAAGAATATTACTGTTTTGTTCCAAAACTGCAAGAAAAGCTGTTAAATATTCAGGGAATAGATGTTTCTTTGGTGACGGGACGTTTAAAAGATGTCCAAAACCATTTTATCAATTATTTTCCATTCATGTGGATTTAAATAGTTCTTCAGAATACACTAATATCGTTCCTGTCATATACGCTCTTTTACCAAACAAAACTGAAGTTACTTATCGAAGACTTTACTATTGTAACGCCCCCAGAGAGTAGTTTTAATTAAATAATGTGTCCATAAATATGTGTTTTTTTAACGACTGTACTCTTTAAAAAGTAGGCATTTTGCTACGATGTCTTTTACCGACAATGTCCATATACTATGAGGGAAATATAAGAAGTGGGCATTGGCCGACACAGGCTTTTTACTTAATAGGTATTGACCGATGGACTCAAGCAGATAGACCCTAGGGCTGTAAAGACTCAAAGGCCACTTTAAACGTGATGGTGGGCGAGAAGGTGAAAAAGGAATCAAATTAGTGATGGGTTGCAGCATTGCTTATTAAAATAATCGCATTTTTGCCCCGTCCCTCGATCGGCTTCTACGATATTTTCGGAAAGAGAAACAGTTGGTGAGTTTTTTTTTTTCTGCCAGACCATTATAAATACCACTATCTATAAAAAAAACGATCAAACGTTCTATGGGAGCCCCACTTAAAAAAATATTTTATTCTGTGTTTAGCATTTGTTGTTACAGAAACAGAAATACATCATCTGTGAAAATTTCAACTGTCTAGCTATCACGGTTCATGAGATACTGCTTGGTAACAGACAAACAGATGGACGGACGGACAGTGGAGTCTTAGTAATAGGGTCCCGTTTTCACCCTTTGGGTACGAAACCCTAGAAACTACGAATTTCTCAACAACATTAAAATATTCAAGAAACTACTTCGCCCTCCGAAGTGTGAACATAAAAGTATAATCCAAGGGACATATTTAGGGCCGGAAGGGATGAGTTCTATTATTAATAGACGATTGCAAAGGGTCGATGGGGTATCAAAGATGGGACATTTAGGCTAAATGAGCCGTGGGGCATTTCAGGCGTAATTTCACTGCGTGTTGGGAGTCCGAACTGGTGACAAAGTGGACCGTGGGAGATAAACGACTGAGATTTTATGACTACACGAAGTTAACTTGGCAGTTATCATTAGATATCGTAGCTTTAAAATATCTTACAATATTTGTGTACAATCTACACTTATAATAAAATAGTAAAAACGTGCCTGTATATTGAAATTATTTTCAAAAAAAATTTAATTTGCCTAGCTAACAAACTTGATAGCCAGATATTTCGACGACCGGACCCTTCTGCCATCATGGTCGCTGGCCAACTGAGAAACTGCGATGGATGTTAGACTGTCAAGAGTAAGCATATCGGTCTACCCTCTTTCTTCGTCAATTATTTATAAGTCATTACAAACAACATTGACTGTGTTCGTTCAAAAAATTTTTTTGCTTGTGGAAAAGGTAAACTGGTAGACAATGCTTTTTGTGCTACAATCTTAAGATTTTAAGTGCAATAAATTGAATAAAAAATACTACATATACAAAGACAACATACGAAAGTAAAAATATACAAAGGCGGACTTATCCCATGTAGGGATATCTTCCAATCAACCTGCGATAGACAATTTTTTTGTTCGCATACACTTTATAAAAATCCTATCTATCAATCGTTACCTATCTATGATTTTATATCAATTTTGATAGTAAAGTATGAAGCTTCAGATCTGTAGTTTAGTGGAAAATATAAGGTGTTTATGATACTAGCCGTAAATGTTCTGTTTATATAGTGATGGACCCCATTTACGACGGCAATGGCAGCTTACTTTATTTCCATAGCCGAGCGTCAGCTGAGGATGCCGGAAGATACGCACGCCCTGTATCGATTCACTATTTATTACTGACATTTGTCAACATTTGCACGACTATTGCTGATATGGTTTTTGATTTTCATTTGACACGAATAAATATCTGTTTTAGAAGGAACGCTAAACCGTAGGTCACGCTGTAATTATTACTTTTAGTCAAATGCCTTAAGGCAGCTTAAAAAATCGATGAATCTACAAGTATTGGCTAATTTACAAGAAACAAACATCAATTTATTTTAGTGTCACTAGCTCAAAATAAAAACTTATTTCTTAATTCTTTAGGGTTCCGTACTCAAACGGTAAAAACGGGACCTATTACTAAGACTCCATGTTTGTATGTCTGTCTGTCCACCTGTATCTCATGAACCTTGACAGCTAGACAGTTGAAATTTTCACAGATGATGTATTTATGTTGGCACTATATCAAAAAATACTAAAAAAAATAAAAAGTGGGTCTCCCAATAAACGTGTTTTTTCACATTTGGTCGGTTATTTTACGTTTATCGCTCAATGCCAATAAGGTACATGTCATAATGAATAATTACATTAATTTTCGTTTATCTTTTTTTACACACAATGTAACTCTACTGGCTTCAAAAAAAGAATTTAACACAAACATAAAACTTAAAAACAATTTACAATAAATAGCCCGAGTTTGAAATAAATCATAATTAGATTCACTACTCAAAACTACATTAGTATTATCTCCCAATTTGCAAATGCAAAACTAATTGCACAGACAGAAGAACTACTTGAATATAACATCGACAATAATCTTCAGATGCTCCAAAGCATTCAAGATCAGCTTTATCGATAGAATCGCATCCCTACCGCCCCCGGTTTCCCTCAATTTTCTTTTGCTGGCTCTTAATTGACGAAGAATTTTGATTGGTCCGTGCCTAGACGCCATATTTCTATGCATCCGATGCCGTCTACCTTTTTAGGGTACTGTAGAAAAATGAAATAACAATTATATTTGGAAAATATAAAAAGGAAAACCTAGTATAAAACGAACAGATGAGTTATCTGCTTTCGACAGAAAATCGAAGAATACAGCTAAAGATAGAAATGGTTGAAAACAAAAAGGGCAGACTTTTTTCTAATTTTGGAACCTAAATAGCTGAAAATAAAAATTCTATGTCTAACCTAGCTTTAGGGCTTACAGGATAACTCCGTGGATACCCAAAAGTGGTCAGCGCCGCAGAGGTAGGCCTAGAACGAATTGAACACTTTCCAACGTGATTGGTAAAAAAAAAAATTTAAAAAAAATTTAAAATAATTATTTAGCGACAAATTACACCGATTGAGCTAGCCCCAAAGTAAGATCGAGACTTGTGTTATAGGATACTTGCTCAACGATACTATATTTTATGACAAATACATATATAGATAAACATCCAAGACCCAGGACAATTTGAAAAAGGCCATTTTCCAACTTGCCCTGACCGGGAATCGAACCCGGGACCTCTGGGTGGCGGACTAGCATGGTGACCACTATACCACGGAGGTCGTAAATCAAAAAAGGAGAAGCAGCTCTGGATAGAAAGAAGTAAAGGAGTGGGAGAGACTTTTGCCTAGCAATGGGACAGTCAGGATTTTTAAGTGAACCAAGGCTCATAAAATCTCAGAAGCAACGCAGGATAAAACTATTCATGTACCATAAGACCTACATTTAAGCCTCTAAATGTTTTCATCCACCTGTTGAAGCATAATATTCCTGGGTCAAAAAAAAAAATTTCTACTGATAAGAGTCAAAATAATGTCACTTGTCATTGATCATATCCATTTTCAACGTGATTTGAGATTTATTGACGCATATAAACTGATATTTAGAGCACTATTTCTACTCCTAAAAACTATGACGTCACGGCTAACTACTTTACGTTTGACTTGTTGGAAACAAACGGATTTTTTTTGCAATTAACAGATACGCATTTTCATCTACGGAACCTGTGTCAACGTCCAATACATTCTTCACAGATTTTTTATTTTTAATTCCAGCTTCATTTATTATTCCACTCTTATTTTAATGGTAGCTTCGTTATTGTTCTTTGAGTCCCGATATTATTTTCGTGTGTAATTACGATTCTGTTTTTATTTGACGTCCGTTTTGCGCTTGTATTTTTAACGATCACTAAAATAAATACTTCCGTTTATTTACCAGCATTTGAGGGAAGTGTATTTCATAATTTTGTGGTTGCTTTGATATTTAATAAACCTAACCTATAAATAACCCAGACATCATCCAAAAATGTATGAAACCTGTATTTGTAAAATGTTTCATAATGGAGCAACATCGTAGTCTTCATAGGTGTTTGAAAGGTAGGCAAACAGACATGCAAACAAATGTTCGTTTATTCATATCTTATTTTCGTATTATTCATTACTGACCGGAAATCGAATCTTAGTTTCTAAAAGATCTATCTTTGTATTACGTAGTAACCAAAGCCTATGGAACCTGCAACTTCAAAAGTACTACCACATTTTTCCTCTCTTCTTTACTTCAAAAACTGCAATGAATATTGAAATCCACAATCAATGACTCCAATAATAAATCCGCCTTAATTTTTACCTGGCCATGGCTAAACCCGCGTGCAGTGCAGCGCAGACTGCCATACAATGCCGGGTGTATGACGTCTGAATGGGCTGCCGCTCTGTAAATTTGCTCGGCGCGACGACGTGGTGCGTTTAGTCAATACGCCTGCAGCGATCGGTTAATCAGCATTCAACTGTACGCCTTGACGAGTAATTGCTGATTGAAATGTTTCCACGAGGATATGAATACTTACCTATGGCCAAGTGGCGTCAGGCCTAGATATGACCACTCCATTTCATCTGGACTAAGGATCTAAAATTAGGCATCTTGTGCTGCGGTTGTCCAACGGCGGCCGGTCTAAACTTTTACGACATTTCTGTTACATGTAACTTATGTAGACCAACATTCTCCTCCACACAACAAATCAGGTCATATCACAGTCTTACATTATTTTCCTTCAATTTCATGACCATTGACTTGTGTTATATTCAGTGGAGTGTAAATATGCAGTGTGGTTTCCGGCAGCGTAGAATAGGGGTACTTCAAGTCCTCCCGTGGATGTCGTAGAGGGCGGCTTAGTAAATACAAGCTAAACAAAGCTTATAAACATCAATGAAACCTCTTCAACCCATCTGGCCAGCGAGGAGAGTTTAGGCCAAGGTCCTCTGGCTGCTCTGGCCAAGTATGGTTTTGGTAGTACAGAGAGGGTCGTGTTCCTGTAATGGAAACAAAAAGATCAGATGATGATGATGATATTTAGTGGAAAAGTAGCAAAGCAAGTAGGTAAAGCAGCAGAGAAGAGATCGCGCTAAAATGAAGTTAGAATATTTATTTAAAAGCTAAAGATGCTACCGAAAATACGGAGAAGCTAGAACAAAGTCTACGCGAAAATCATTACTCTCAAGTAACCGTTATAAGAATTAGTAGCATATAAAGCCCCACGCAGACGGCATACCAACCAGCCTCGGCCAATCAAAGGTCGGGCGTTTGTCTGCCGGAAACGCAATTAACATGAAACAGTCAATAAAATCTCCCCGAATCCCGATATTGCCTATAAATGTGTCTAATGGAAAAGCAATGGATAAGGGAAAATTGCGAATTGTAGAAAAGCGTACGACTTGTAGGAGTAGCGTCCTTAGGGAGTGAGTGAATTTAGTGAATTGAAACTTAGCCTTAGCATTAACTAGTACAAAACGCTCAGTAAAATCTTTACAAATACTAATTTAGTCATATATTGGAATTTAGTGCCTTGTGACGAACGACTTGAAGCAATGAAGAACCAGTAGGAAATATTAGATTTACACATACTGGTATACACTTTATACACATTATGATCAGTTTAAAGCTATAATAAAACCATTTCAAATAAGTAGTATGGTACCTATAGTATTTTTATACAAATGATCGAATTTCTTAATATGTCCTGCAGGACATAAAGAGTTTAGATCCTCTAATGCACAAAGGATCTAGAATATTCTTAGTCTTTTTCAGAATAGAAATATTCATTATCCTTCCAATCTTTTATGATATCATCTCGTAAAAGCAGTGCTTTTACAATTTCGTACACCAAAAATATTTTCATAAACTCAATAAACGAGTAATATTTCTCCGAATTTTACATTTCGCTTACCAGCGAATATCGGCTTCGTCTGAACTAATATTATTGCGAAATGTCCGCCGTTGCATCCCCCAGGTTCATTAACCGACCCCCTTCCACCCTACCCCGCCGCATCTAGAACCTCCCACAGGCTAGATAAATACTAGATGTTTATACAGATTATTAAATATTGTAGAGGGAGTTTGCTTGTACGAAGACAGCTTCAACAGGGACTGATAACATTTTTTGTTACGATGTCTACTTCGGGAAGGTTAGCTATTGTTGTTTGGCCACTGCACTTCTAACCTATCCTATTTCATTAAATTATTTTCTTTCTTCTTATAAATTTTCCTTTTCTTTTTCAATCTACCCTCAGCCATTTCTCAGCGTAGGTCCTTCAAATGCATGCCATTCTCTTCGTTCCCAGGCCTTTTTCATTTAACGCATCAATGAAGATGAAGATGAAAATTTAGTTTTTCTATCTCTGGGATGATCTCTCTGAATCATACAATATACAACTCTTCCTAGCATTCAGTGTCAAGAATTTTCAATACTTTTTTTCATTGAGAAGCACTCAAGAATTTTCACTTTGAAATTATTACTTAATAAAAAGCTGTCTGGATAGGTTTCAAGATTCTTTATTTTTATATTTTTCTATTTAGTGTAGCGACTGAGTAAGCTAAAACAAAAAAGTCACAAGTATATGTAACTAAAATAACAACAATTTATTCAAAGTTTACAATATTATTAAATTTTGTATCCCATGCTGGTCTGGGAGAAACGAAAAAACTTAGAATGTACCAGCTGCTTCTCTTCCCGCGCAGATCGTAAAAGCCTATCGAGGGAATGGGCAAAAATGCGAATCATTTTAACAGGCGATGCGGCTAGCAACCCATCACTGTATTGATTGCTTTTCCATCTTCTCGCCCACCATGACGCTAAAAGTGGCATTTGGGTCTTGCGGCCCTGGGCTCTGCATAGAACCGCAAGACCCAAAATGCTCTGTCTGCCCCATTAGGGATAAAGACGTGATAGTATGTATGTAAATTTTGTAGAAAATATTATACAGGCGAAAGTTTGTGAGTGTATGTGTGTGTTTTTTACTTCTTCAAGCGCAAACGGCTAGATTATTTTTGATAAAATTTAGTATGCAGGAGGCAGGTATGACATCCTGGATTAACACATGGGCTTTAGGCGCAGGTAACACCACGGGATGCAGCTAGTATCTTATATGGTGATAGATGTAATGTAGACCAACCCTAAGTGACCCATTAAAGTTCCCGTATTAAACGCCCGTTCCCTCAATCAGCTTTTACGATCTGTAGAGAAGCGGCTGGTAAATTATCCGTCACTTTATTTTTTTCCAGACAAGCACAGAAAAGTTGCTCAGTAATGTTACCATTTCACACTCTAGCGATAGTTTCTATATGCGCAATTTTCCTGCTGCTCTTGTCATAATCTCATCGTGATAGCGCTTTTTATTTATGATGTTTTCCCAGCTGTATCAACTGTATCGGAGGGGAAAGAGAGCCTAAACACGCTGATATTTATTTCAACTGCTATGTTTACTTTATTATACATGCTTCGAAAATATACATATTTTCGAAGCATGTCTAATAAAAACATGAAAAAAATACATGTCGAATTAACCGAAATAAAATACCTCTTATTAAACTTAATTACGTTGAAATAGAATTTTATTTCAGCATCTTGAAAAAAGTTGTTCAATAGGCAGAAACAAAGCTTTGTGGATGTTCAAAAGTTAAACTTGAGAATTCCTGAGTGCATTCTTAGCTGTGTTACTTCAAAAAGAATACTATATGTAAGTCTACTATGTGAGCTTTATCTTCCCAACTTAAAGTGGCCTTTGGATTTTGCGGCCCTGGGTCTGTCTGCTTAGAGCCGCAAGATCCAAACTGTTCTGTCTGCCCCATTAGGGACAATAACGTGATAGTGTATTGTATTGTATATCTTTCCAACTTTTCACGCTCGTCAGTATCCTCGGTCGAGCAATGTTTTCAGAGACTTTAAATCTAAAAGTCCAGTAAGTGTTCTATTCGTAGTTTCAGGGATTTTGATAAATATTTCTTATTTTAGTCTGTGAACTCGATTACGATCAAAATAGGACAGGTTTACGCCGTAAGTGCATTTACGCAAAAGCCAATGATAGGGATATAAAGGGTGCTGTTAGGATACTAACATCAGACCTTGACTTGACTCCAAACGATACGGATTTTTCATTTGTTTCGGGATAGACTTCAGTCAGGATTAACTATTTCGATTTCGTCTTCTGTCGGTCTAATGCAATAAAGTTAATGAACTGTCGGTATAGCGTTCACCGCGAGATTTCGTCTGTCGGTATTGAGTGGTAGACTCGTTTTGAATAAAATGCAACTCAAATCCAGAAGTCGTCCAAACATCGCAATTAAACTTTCATCCAAGATGATGTCACAGGGCGCCTGCCAGGCCCTGAATAATAAAGATGCAATCCCAAATTTCAGCGTTTCACGGCCACCCCCACACGCGCAGCGAGACGCTGTAAAGCGCGTCTAATGCATTTTACATGAGCACACACACTCGCGCAGACAATAACAAGAAGTAAAGACAGAAACACAACACGTGCGTACAACTCACACACATGTCACACACTTCTGCTTTGATAATAGACGTACTACGTTATTGAATAAAGGCTTATTTATAGACGGTGCAAGTTTCTTGCATGTTGCATACTATTTTATTGATGCAATAGATAACTTGCATGGTTTAAACGAAACGTCAGCCATACAAATTATTTATTGCTTTAATAAAACTATATGCAAAATGCAAGAAACTTGCATCGTCTAAATGAGCCTTAAGTCACGGAATCAGAAGACTTAACTCCCATGCTGGTCTGGGAGAAATAAAAAAAACTTAGAATGTACCAGCTGCTTCTCTTCCCACGCAGATCGTAAAAGCCGATCGAGGGAATGGGCAAAAATGCAAATCATTTTAACAGGCGATGCGGCTAGCAACCCATCACTGTATTGATTGCTTTTCCATCTTCTCGCCCACCATGACGCTAAAAGTGGCTTTTGGGTCTTGCGGCCCTGGGCTCTGCATAGAACCGCAAGACCCAAAATACTCTGTCTGCCCCATTAGGGATAAAGACGTGATAGTATGTATGTATGTATGTATCAGAAGACTTGATATAGACATACATGAATCAGTTAATGACGCAAGGGTAATGTTCAGTATCAGGTAATTTATACCCTTAAAATAGTCTCAGTATATTTTGTTAGATATTATATAATGCTGTTTAAAGGAAAATCAGATCGTTAATAAATAAATAAATAAATAAATATATAGGGACAAATTACACTGATTGAGCTAGCCCCAAAGTAAGTTCGAGACTTGTGTTATGGGATACTAACTCAACGATACTTTATTTTATAACAAATACATATATAGATAAACATCCAAGACCCAGGACAATATGAAAAAGGCCATTTTCCAACTTGCCCTGGCTGGGGATCGAACCCAGGACCTCCGGATTAGCGGTCTAGCGTGTTGACCATTACGCCACGGAGGTCGTCACTTCGTTAGGGCTCAATAGGGTTTACAAATCAATAAGTTATAGGCGACCAACTTATATACTGGAAGAGTGTAAATTTCATACAAATTCAATACAAAATTAGTTATTTTTAAACAAATTCAAAATCTACATTCGCAACAATGGAACACTACTGCGCGTGGCCCAGCATGAACTTTTATTGTATAAAAAAATACACTGGTACTGTAAAAAAAACAATCAAGACTATTCGCCCTCCAACTATTCGCTAGTCACCGATAGCCTCGGAATTCTTTGGAGATACCATCAAATATTATTCAAGGCGTGACGTCGTGTTCCGGAGCTCTCCGGAATGTGTCCCGATTGCCGGGAACTCCTTAAACAGTCGTTGCAATTAACATAACCCTTTAGATATGAAAATTGTTATAAAGCTTCTTTGTACCTATTTTACTATATCTAAAGGCATTATCACGGAATGATCCGTGATTATCCTCCTGGACAGAATATATTAAAAAGTTAGGTAGAGATGGAAAATGTAGAATTAAAGAGTTCTTATGTAGGGTATGCACGTTATCGGAAAATGTTTTTTATCTAATATGATGGTCTGGAAGAAAAGAAAAGCTTGGAATATTTGGGCGAAAATAAGAAAGTTTCCAACAACTCAAATTAGATACTTTTTCCTCAAGTTCAAAACTAACATTTTCTATGGGATTTGTATGAAATAAAGACTAATGACGTAGTTTCTTTAACTCAAATAGCAGTCTCATCAGTTTTTCCGCAATAATAAATGTAAGATCACATTAAATGGATATGGTCACTGTTAAGGATAAGAGTTATTTTTGTTTTATTAACAGATAATTTCATATTCGAATCATGCAATAGGCGAAGTAGCTACAAACCCATCACTTCTCGTCCAAAAATCACTAAATCATTATTTCACTCGAATAGGTATAAACGAAATTTAATATTATCAAAAAATATACATGTTCGCGGCTTAGAGAGGCCCAAGAACCACATCCTCCGCACTTTAACCTATGTATATACACGATATATCCTGTCATAATCATAACATGTGTTATAATTATAACATTATAAGACTCAAATTATGTCAAAATATTTTAGGCTGGTAAAGATTTTGACTACAGAACATTATGAGAAAGAACATTACGTCAAACTATAGTAACGGTGGTCCCTATTGGCTTGCTATACATTGTATATTCGTTTAAGATTGTTATCGTTTGTTAAATGTAGGAAGCCTGTTAGTGTGTTCATATATCTACGTCTATGACAACATAATCGTTGTCTACTGGAAGGAACATTGCGTTTCCACGTGAAGCAACGCCTGCATCATTTACTAATCGCTGCGAAACAGTGCAAAAAATAACGCATTGCCTTTCATAAGTACTTGGTGTAATTTATACACTGTAAAAAATTATATCGCAAAAAGTATGCTTAACTTTAAAACCTGCAATACGAGTCTTTTCCTTCATTATCAGGTCTTTTTGTCTCCAATGCAGGAGCACGACCCTCCCTGTACTACCACAGCCATACTTGGCCAGAACAGCCAGAGGATTAGGCCTACACTCTCTACGCTGGCCAGACAAGTTGGAGAGTATTTTCCTTAATACCTAGCTAATGGAGAGGTCATGTATGACAAGAGTGATGGGTAGATGAAGCGAAAGAGTACTACCAGAATTCTAGTATGATCTATGTAACCCTCGATAAAAAAGAGGTTTGTTATAAGTTTGACGCTTATGTCTGTCTGTCTGTGGAACCGTAGCTCTCGAACGAATGGACCAATTATTTAACGTGAAAGTATGTTTAATGAAAATCGGTTCAGCCGTTCTAAAGTTATTGGGAGTTAACGCTTAAAAGTGTTGGGAAATAATAGATGGCGCTACGGAAATTTATTCCACTTATCACAGATTGGAATATGTTGTTCCTCCACTCTTCACTAGATGGCGTTTACTTATGAAACTAATAAAGTCGGGTATTTAATTTGCCTGCTAAATAAATTTGTTATGGATTGGAAACCACCAACCCGACGTTCTCCAATCTAACCTACCGACGCCATTTTGGAAAAACCTCGTAGTAAGGTTTTTCATTAGCTCTTT
The DNA here is from genome assembly GCA_963555685.1 of Acrobasis consociella. Taxonomy (NCBI): domain Eukaryota; kingdom Metazoa; phylum Arthropoda; class Insecta; order Lepidoptera; family Pyralidae; genus Acrobasis; species Acrobasis consociella. Next base: position 705,798 of record OY743111.1, on the reverse strand, counting down.
AAGTAACACTACTGGGCTAGCTCTTTCTATGTTTCCAAACTTCAAACACTTCTTTTACTCGCCTATTTTAATCCTTTTCAAACAGTCTCAAAAGGTGGTTCAAAAATAATAGTTTAAAAATAGTTTATTTTTATTTTTTTAATAATAGTTTTTCGCTAGTAAAATAGCTCATTCCCAATACAATGCCACTTTTCCGTGCAGCTGTAGTGGGCTGCGATTGTGCGTCGCATACCAAACGGGCGATGGAAAGTGGAGCGATTGTCAAGAGAGCTTATTACTATTCTGCGACAACGCACGCAGATGTTCGTACATTAGTGTCTGTACAGAGTAGAGTCACAAGCGAAGTGACCGAAGGCACAGTGTAGCAAATAGTAGAATGTAGTAAACACACAACAAATATGTTTATAAAATTTTATCTTACAAAAATGCATTATGTTTTCATTATTACAGCATTAAGAGTCACCACACACAGATTTGGCAGTTAAGCAGTTAGTTTTTTGGAACTAAGTTCCTTATCGCGCGTTGCGAAAGGGGGCTAGACAGAAAAAAATAAGACCAAAAGTTGTAACGACACTTTTTGCAATAGTTGTAAGCCGTGCGGCGTTCGCGTGTTTCTCTGTCTGTCTCTCTCTCTCTTGAACTTCGTTCCATCCGAGTGTCCCTTGACACCTCTCAAGTTTTTTTTTCTATATTAAACGTTGAAACACAGTAATGGTTTCTGGATATGAGTAAGATTGGTCTACAAACTCAAGAAGCAAACTTGGATCTCGGATTCAACTGCTACGACTATTCAAGTAGGTACATCGCCACTAGATAATGTGTGACTGTAATTCTCAACACGTTTTCTAAACTTAGTTGTGCTGCTTCGCAACCCATGGTCTATTTCCGGCTTTTTCTTCTCCCAGTATGCTGAAAACATGAATGTCAACTCTTCTTGGAAATGCATTTATGTATTTTTTTTTTACAACCAGCCGATATAAACGCCGAACGAAAACTACATAACGTTTGTCACTTATTTTTTTACACTGTGTCACCGTATCACGTCATTGCCCTAGTGTGTACACGTCCCGGCGATGTGCGGCCATTCTGTACACTTACGTGCCAGCATCGACGCTATCTGCCGATATTGCCTTTTTAGCCACTACCGTTAGCCTCTCACCTTGTGGAGACATTCCGATATTTCCAATACAAATTATATTTTTAGAAATTAAAGTACATTAGTACTTATAACAGCGATCGGGAAGCTACTCTGTCTTCTCGTCAAAAATAAATCTATGTCTCAAGATTTCAGTCTTCAACCAATGTGTGCTACCAGTGATGACTTATGGCTCTGAAACGTGTTCCTTTACTATGGGTCTCATAAGAAAGCTCAAGGTCGCTCAACGCGCTATGGAAAGAGCTATGCTCAGGGTTTCTCTACGTGATCGAATCAGAAATAAGGAAATTCGTAGGAAAACTGAAGTCACTGACATAGCCCAGCGGATTAGCTCGTTGAAGTGGCAGTAGCCGGGATACACAGCACGATTAACCGTTAGCCGATGGGGAAAAAGGTTTTCAAATGGCCCACAACTGCTAATATGGGCAGGCGGATTGGTAAATCAATAAAGTCATGTGGGAAAGGGAAGAAAAGGTGAAGGAAAAGGGTGACAAATAGTACTCTACTCTGCCATCATAAAAAAAATAACCAACTACCAAAAAATGAGTAGGTTATAAATTAGTCACAATTTTTTCAGTATGTAGTATATATAGTGTGTAACTTGTATGATATTAGTCTCCAGATAATCACCTATTTTTTTAATATTTAATATCCATCTCTCTTGCCTTCTTTTGATAAAATTCCGTAGATGCGCACTCGCACTTGACAGGCCGTAGCTGAAAATCAGTGAGCTACTCTTTGAGCAGCACGAATCACTGAGCTATGACCTTTTTGGACTGCTGTAGCACACAGATACAAAGTTGTTGATATATGTCCTCAATACGTTGTTTTTACATGTTTTGTTTTGTAATTTTTGTATTTTTATTCTGTATGTGTGTGACTATAGCCACAAATACACGTTTTATCTATCTATCTTTTGATCTATGTTCACCGATTATTCATTTTTAAAAATGATTATTTATTTGAAGAAGCCTGGACCGATTTGGAAAATTCATTTTTTGGTTTGAATGGGTATACTTGTGAAGTGGTCCCATAGAAATTTTATCAAAATCAGTCGTGAAGTCTGGGGGTGAATTTGGTTTTTAGTTTTGAAAAAATATTCTTTAAAACTTACAGTTGTATAACTTTTAAACAGCTAAGCCGATTTTCGCCAACCATAGCTGGGAACCACCGCAAGGGAACTTGTTTCACGTGAAAATGACTGCACTGAAATCGGTCCAACCTTTCGAGCGCTACATGCCAGACAGACAGACCGACAGGCATTAGAGTCAAACTTATAAGTTATAATATAACACACCTCTTTTTTATTGGGGGTTAAAAAACAGTCATCTTCTCGCCCACCATGACGCTAAAAGTGGCTTTTGGGTCTTGCGGCCCTGGGCTCTGTGTGCTTAGAGCATTAAGATACAAAAAAGCTGTGTCTGCCCTATTAGGGATAAAGACGTGATAGTATGTATGTATGTATGTATGTTAAAAAACAGAAAAGAAAGAAGGAATACATCGACTACCTAGCAAGATCAGCGAAAGATTTATTTCGGTGCAGACTAATAACTTTTGAAAATTTACTTTATAGGCAATATTATTACTTACCTTGAGATGTCGTGACGTTCCTGAAACCAGTACGCGTGTAGGCTGCGTGTTTATAGTCGATGTAAATTTTGTTTACAGACGATTGCTGGCTGTTGTGAACCTCGTTTCAGTATAAACAAACAGTCTATAATTAGAAACCCTTTCTGAAAGAGAATTTTGACGGTAAACCTTTCCATGAATATGAAAGTTAATAGAGAAATGTTTCATCTAAACAAACGGCCTGTGCTTCAAACATGTCATCTAGATATACCAGGAAAACTATTTACTCATTACTAACATTTTCATATCCTCTCCCGTGCCGGTTTGGATAAATTGAAAAACTTATAAATGTACCAGCTGCTTTTTCTTCCTGCGCAGATTTTAAAAGTCGAACTTTTAACTAATTACTAACATTTTCATATCCTATGCGGGTTTGGAAAAAAGGAGAAACTTAAAATGTACATACCAGCTGCTTTTCTTCCCGTGCAGATCTTAAAAGTCGAAGGAATAGGTGATGACGGCTTGTAACTCATCATCATTATCAGGTCTTTTAGGTCTCCACTGTAGGAGCACGACCCTCTCTGTACTACCAGAGCTATGCTTAGCCACAATATAGGTACAGCAGGATTGACCTACACTCTCCTTGCTAGCCAGATGGGTTGGAGAGGTCTTATCAATGTTTTCTAAGCTTTGTTTAGCTTGTATTTCCAAAGTCGCCTTCTACGACATCCACGGGAGGAATTGGGAGTGGTCCTATTCTAATCTGCCGAAAACCACACGGCGATAGTAACCCATCACCATCTGTATTACTTTTCTATCTTCTCGCCCACCATGACGTCAAAAGTAGCTTTCGAGTCTTACGGCCCTGGGCTCTGTGTGCTTAGAGCAATAAGATACAAAAAAGCTGTGTCTGCCCTAGGGATAAAGACGTGACCGTATGTATGTAAATTTTTCAGAGCAACTTCTATCAAGATTAAAAAATCTATGACACTAAATTTATTCACCGTAGATACTACAATTAGAAATACTCGTAGGTCTGTCTGATTACATTTCTGACATGATCTAGTACGGTGTAGTTTGGGATGGTCAATAATCCATTCCAACCACGACCGAAGCGCTAATGTAATGACTGTTCGAGTTTACCAACCGACGCGGCGACGTCCACATTAGATATCTGTCTCATGACAGCAGCAGAGTTCTACTGGGCTATCTAAGCCCAGTAGAACTCTGCTGTAATGCTGCGACGCCTGGGATCCGCTTTCCGGCTTATTTTTCTCCACTTCACACTGTCTTAAACATTATAGATTGTAAGACCTATACGCTTAATCATCCTTGATGACGTCAAGTCAACATTTCTTAGGTCTACCATGTCTGCAGGGACAGCATGGCTTTACATTCCACCTGTTCGTTTAATAAAATGTTGGGATTGACTTTTGGACTGTTTTTTTATTCATATAGTAAATTTTACAGAGCACTCGTTTTGACACCACATCAAGAGCAAGAGAGAGCAAAAATTTATTATATTTCATAGACTATTCTTGTTTTATTTTTAATTTACTGTATACTGTATACGTTACGTTTTAAGTTTCTTAAACACCACTACCTCATTAGATACAGTGTTAAATAACCCTCCCCATCGTATGGTATGACAAAATAACCCGTTCCTTTCTTTCCCGTCGTCATTGTATGAAGTTTTAACAAGTTTGTCGCTTTTTGTTTCAGACGGAGGGACGTGCGCCTGCGAAGAATGCCCGGCGTTTTATTTATGCTATAACGGAACGTTTTGTTTAATTTATATTGCAGTTTTTGGGGTTTGAGATCCTTCTTTCTGTCTGCCATATGATATTTAAAGATATAGGTGACTCTAATTTTATAAATTTTTTTATATAGTTATAGATATCTAGGTATCACTCCTACAAATCAAAAGCTTTGGTAGACAATACCACCTTGTTTAATGAATAAATGTTTTAAGCCGGTTTTTTTTTAAATTTCTTTTATTATATAATGTAATAATTTCATTTATGTGATGTTAATAACCTTACCCTGTCTCTGATTGAAGTATTATATTGAAAGTCTAATACACCTTCATATTAATCTTTTGAAGCAGAAATGTCTACTTGAATAGAAAGCAAGGTGAGGCAGGCAAATCTGAGAAAATTTAGTACTATTTTACGCAACTTGGAAAGTGTAGTGTCACACAAATCATTACTTTATGGTGTTATATTTTTATGTTCTCGATCAAATGTCACCGTACTTAATGAGTTTTATAGGATAGGCAGGTTTCTCCGGTACAAACTAACGGGGGAACGGAAAAGAAGCTCGATGGCCGATGACGGTAATAAACCGTACTACTCGGATAACACGGAATCTTTTTGTTCGGATAATCAGGTGATTAAAGCCTGCAATATCTTAACCACACTGGAAACATCTTTTTACAAAGCCTTCGCCTTGCATCACAATGCGATGGCCTTGACCACTGGTCCACGGAGGCAGTATGTTATTCAGTATGTTAAAAATCTCGGTCCGATCCGTTAAGGTAATGTTGGGTAGCTTGTGAATGTTCTATTTATCGGTTCATCCCATCCCTGAAATTGCAAACGAAATCTGCGGCTCCACATAAAATTTTATAGTTACCCTTTAAAATGTATAAAGCTGTAATTTTTTTTGCGATTTCAGGGTTGGGAGACACCGATAAATAGTATATGTTAAAATGTTAACGCACACAAAACATACGAGGTAATTTAAACTAAATGTACGAGTTGCTAACTGATACGAGCAGTTTAAAATCGTCTGAGATTCCATTTAGCTAAGTGATGTCCCACACTGTGTCACATCTGTACCTACTTTATATTAAGTTTGCTTTCTAGAAAATTTGTGAAATTTATCAGAGCCATGATTTAAGATGATTTTTATTGCGCAGTGATAGAGAGAAACACGGATATCTCACATGTCACCAAGAAAAGTTACTGCGGTGAGAATCTGTTTATAGGTCGGTTATTGTCACCTCTATCGTACTTTATGGCAAATGTTCAAGTTATTATATGGCTGTTTAACGGTTTTGTAATAAAATATTGAAGGTCTTAATAAGTTATCGAAGATTTAAATTATTGGAAGCACGCATATTTTGGTTTTTATATTAACACATTTTGTCATACCAACATTTTGATAATTTATTCATTGTAATAGATTAAGTTAGGTTATATTTAAGTAAGAGATATTAACAAGACTGTGTATATACGTACTTTTTTAGTCAAAATTGTTGATGATGAAGAATTGATTACAATCACAATTAATCTAAAAACATATATTGATACAAATATAAGTCACAGTAAGTAAATATTATAATAATTCTAGATTTATACGTAATTAAATGTCCTCAGTCGTATTCTTAATTTGTTTTACTATGTTCAATTTTTATGTCATAAATAAATAATGATTGTAATGTAATTAAAAAAAATTAAAATTGTATCCAGATTTTTTTCTTAACGTCAATCAAACATTTTAATCGTTTGGAATCAACTAGCACTCATAAAAACAGTCTTTCTGCATTAACAAATCTAGGTAAAATTATTTTCTGACGTTTTATTTTTTATAAGTCTAAACAATTTATTTTTCGATCTAGGGAAATCCTATTGTAAAGCAACATATAGCACTTAGCGCACCGTGATTGCAAGCAGTGATCGTCCCTCAACAACTCAAAACAGGTACAGCAACCCAATACCAACCACGAAAAAACGGGAACAAACGAAACAAAACTTAAGGGGCGACGACATCGCACCGAACTGCGCTCAAATGTATTCAAATATATGCGCGATTAATTCAGCCTGCATAGCCGCTGGGTCGGTGTTAGTAGTGGCAGCAGTCTCACTTTCTACGCGGATCGATGGGCCATGACCTTCGCAATGCCTCTTATTTGGCTTCTGCATCGATTTTTTTGGACAGAAACTTCGGTTTTTGGGTCTAGATGCGCGCGGTCCTAGGGCATAGCTCGTACGAGCGGACGGGGTATCTACAACACATGTTGACGACCTTTAACAGAGTTGTGGGAAAACTTTCTTACAAATAACTTTGCAATTACTTTGAAAGACTTTAATTTTGGTTTGCAGTATCGATTTTTTTTGACAGATATCGATTTTTTGGGTCTAAAAACGCGCGTCCTTCCTATAGTTACGCGCAAACAGATTATATAAAGAACAGACTAGGGAGTCGACCTTTTTATGAGTTGTGTGGTAACTTTCTGAATAACTTTGTAATACTTTCAGGGTTCGGTGTAGAATTATTTGCATTTATGCGCGCGGTCTTAGCCTAGATATACGTCGTGTACTAGTATTAAGATAAAGCTGAGACACCTTGACAACCTCTTTCCTAGCTGCATGGTAAACTGTTTAGTAATTCCTGTAAAATTACGTTTTTTTTTTTGGTATTGTAGATTGTGATAGGGGAAGACGGGGAGAGGTTGACAACCTTTTTATGAGTTACATTAAATGAATTAGCAGTAAGTACTTTTGAATTGAGCTTCCAATGTTGTTGTCTTTTGTAATTACTTTTCGATTTGAATTTAGAAGCAGTTTGGCCTAGACCTTACTGGCAGAGCCTTCTTGGCTAATTAAAAAAAACAACTTTAAGGATGGTATTTTTAACCTGACTTTGCATTTATTTCATGCTATTTATTTATATTTAGGTGTATGAAATTTGCGATTTTCTGATCGTAGAGTCAAAGTTTTACTACCATTAAAATGGATACCCAATTTAATACGTTTACGTATATTTAAAAAAAACGTACTTACAAACTACAAGTTGACTAAAAACGAAAACAAAAAAGCCGCAAAATATATCATTTTTTTGAGAAATTATAAGGTTTATGACATGGACAAGTTATTTTGCAAAGATCATCAAATGTTATGTTAATTATAGGATAGTTAATAAACCTAGTTATTTGTTCCTTAGATCGTTATGCCTACAAAACCTAAATCGACTATTCTAGGTACTAGGACTTCTCAAATTTTTCAATGTAAATAGATACGGTCATATTGTTGACATATCACGCTTGGAAGTTGTCTAAAATGAATTAAATATGTACAGGTACACATTTAACGGATTCCTAAATTTTAATAAAGAGAAATTTAAAATCAATTGAAATATTACAGAAAAAACAGAATACCAAGCCTGCTATTGGGTTAGCAGCATAGATATGATGCCTTTCACAACACCTACCGACACCGAGCACTCAAAATAACCGAATTTGGAGCAGGATTTCAAGTTTTACGATTACGCCCATATACATACCGTGTCCCTTGGGAGACAAACTACAAAAGAAAACCACTAAGACCTATCAATACATCCCTTTTATAACGGTTAAGAGCCGTTTTACAACCAAAGGTTTCGCTTCAAAAGAAAGACGCCCTTGTAAAATTCCTTTTCAGGTCTCCAAGGAGTTTTTAAGTACACCTACAAGCAAAGACTGGGGGTATAGTTATGTGGCTATAGTACGCTGTCGAGTACTGGGCGTAAAGGATGGTGCGGGTGTGTGGGTGCGACGTGACACAGATACACACGTAGTGTGTGTGTGTGCGTAGCACAGAAGCCTGCTGGTATAGTGCGGCCAAGACGACGCGCTTTTCGTGACGTCACGTAGGTAACATCTTTTCGACTTGAACTTACGAAGAGCACCTGCGAATATTAGGTGCTCGTCGTGGAATAGGCCAGGTGCTATTCACCTAGGACTTAAATGAATGCCCTAAGTGGAATACCTCAGATTTAGACAAAAATATAAGTCTAAGATGACTTTCTAAGAAACTACATTCACACCTTAAAGCTTGTGAATATAAACCATTTACTCCATTAGAATAATGCTGCAATCTCGAAAATATTTTGATTCTAATGCAAAAGTTTTAATTTGATCGAAAAAGTTTAAAAGAAATGTCGACCAAATTTCTAGAAATATAGTCCTATTATATGGGTATGGCCTTAAGAAGAATTATTCACATTAAAGGCTGAGTTACTTTTGTATAGTCTACAGTTCACTGACTGACCATTTTTATAGAACACAACTATAATGATAAGTATGATAACACTGGGTTTTCAGTTAGAGAGATCAGACGTTCAAGTTCATTTTTCCATTCGATCTAATTAAAAAAAAACAAAACAGTGGCTTCCGAGAGTGCCAACAGAAGTAAAAACTTGGAGTCGGTAACAGTGTCCATTGAGTTTGTTTGTTTGTTTGTTTGTTGCCACTTCACGCTTTAACCACTGAACCTATTTAGAAGAAATTTTATGGATATAGTTTGATACCCAGGGAAGGACATAGGATAGTTTTTATCTTGAAATTCCCACGGGAAGCGAAGCCCACGGGCATAGCTAGTAATTTATATTTACAGCGTATACTCCTACATTGCAAGGCAAAGGCCTTCTTTTCAGCATTCTAACTCTCTCGATAAAGGGCTTTCGAGGCCCAATCCTTACTAATAGGAGTGCAGAGAAGATACTCTTTAAATCATAATCATAAGTTATAATCATGTTCTTAAGTAAGTAAATACTTACCTGAAATATCTTACAAATCTTTCCAACCAGCGTTGCAAATGATCAACTCTGATCAATCGCCGTATGCACGCACACAGCGGCGCAGCTACGTGCCGTCTCCTTAGCAACGGGACGCATGCGCGGCACCGCCCACTCCCCCCTCCCCTGCCCCCCTCTCCGCCACAGACCTAGTCTGCGCTGGGTATTCTATTCTGTATGATTGGTCATTCAATGATGAGTACAGCTATACGCGACGGTTTTTTCCGACGCTATAGCTTCGGGAAAATTTAATTGGTTTGGTTTGAAGAAACGTTCAGTTTATTATTTTCATGTTAGCTGAATTATGGTTTGTATTGAGTAAGGAAATGTGGAAAAGGATTGGAGGACGGTTAGATCTGACAGAAATTATACAAAAATGTAAAAGATAATAGGGTACTATACTCATTCTGTCACATTTTCGAACATTACCTAAGTGTTGTAGTGATAGATTTTATTTTTATATTTCTTGAAAAGTAGGTATATAGATATTAGCTAAGTTAATTGTTTATGACTAAACAGGTACAAAGTTCATCGAGAGTTAATTATATAATTGTTAGATTTTCAAGTTGAACTTTAAATAGATACCTGTATCTTTACTAAGGTAAAACATAAAATATAGGTAATTTTAATAAAAAAATATATTTAATACCTATAAACATGTGTTTTAATAATTTCCCTAAAACCTTGATAGAGCTAAACAGAAAAATCCCAAAGAACCTAAACAAACAAAAGTCCTCTAGCTGCTATGGCCAAGTATGGCTCGGGTAGTACAGAGAAGGTCGTGCTCCTGCATTGGAGACGAAAAGACCTTATGATGATGATGATAAACATAAAGCACTTACGTATACACCTACTTCTTACGTAGTATTGGGTACTTTCCTAAGTCAAAAATAAATTATTTTGTACTAAAAGAAAAATAAAGCGTCGCAAAATAATGTCATTTATCTTTGAACGTATCCATTTTTACGTTATTTTAAATTTATTATTGTAGAAAAACTAATAATAAGAGCGCTATTTGACTCCAAAAATCTATGACGTCATCTGCCTGTATTTCATACAAAATCCCATAGAAACTGTTTGTTTTGACGTTTAGAAAAAAGTTGCTGATTTGACTTGTTGGAAAATAGCGTATTGTCAGTGTCTTGAGTCACATAATCTAGAACTGACGTCAGAAAACTAAAAAAATAAGACAAAAAGCCTATCTACTTGCAGGTTAGGCAGTGTCTCGGCCTCAGTGCCAGAGGGTGCTTGCAGCTGAGGTGGAAACGGGAAGCAGTGACAGGTTGCACACACGTAAACATACTCGTATCTGAAAAGCCAGTGGAATGGAAAACCCGTTGACGTGGAACAAACAAGTTGAACGCAGTAAAGCATATAGCTAACAAACACAAAATCATAATTTCTAACCCCGATGCGGAAAGAGGGGTGTTATAAACTCGACGCCATGTCTGTCTGTCCGGATGGCGCGATTTAGATGAGGTTCTTTTTACGTAAAAGCAAGTATCTTTGCGGTAGTACTTTACTATGATTAAAGAAAATTGGTTCAACCGTTTAAAAGTTATTGGGGGCGAACGCTTGAAAATTGTTGGGTTTTTGATTTGACTGTTAAATAAACTCGTTATAAGTACAACAGAGTAGGCAGACAGACAGACGGTCTTTCTAAAGGTATCAATGTACACCTGTGCTGTGATGCCACAACTTTACTTACTGACTTATGTCTCCCTTGTTTGTGGGTTTAATTAGATACATACACAAACCTGATAGGATTTTACCTTCTGCCAAAAAGGGAAAAAGGCTTGAATAACAGTGACAAAGATGTTACTCATCAGTGAGGAATGAATGACTGTAACACGAGAATTGTACGAGTTGTTATTGTATAGTCCGTACGTTATAGTCAGAATATATTTGATACCGAGAATAGACCGAACAGAGAATATTCAGCAATAGTATTAATTCAATATGAAATTGAGGATACTAGGTTTATACACATCGTAGCTACCAGTTACTAGTATTACATCCTTCTTGTACTTGCAGAGACGAAATTATGTCGAAATTATGCAAATATATGTAAGTAGTTTTAAATTATCTTTGACCAGTACGTGGTTGTGTGTGACATAAGGTGGTCCGTAGACTGAATAGCACCATAGTCGCAAAGATCATTATCAGAGTAATGCTACTTAACTCATTCACGGACACTAAGCCAGAAACAATAGAAAAAACAATTGATGAATGCTATAGAAGTCCTACTGTCCGTTAACGTGTTAACTTGGTTTTCTGGACACTCCTAACTTCAACCGGAGTCTGATAAGAGACATCCAGACGGTTGAATGTTTTTGCATACTTTCACTGTTTCACGTCACCACAATATCGTCTCCTACTGAAAATAACATTTCTAACAAGCCCAAAACAAACAAAAGGTGTGATCTAACCAAGCATCATAGATTACACCGCTATGAAGTTATATAAGCGACGTACACCAAAAACGGCGCGTCAAACAGCTCGCTCTGAAAACGTTAATTTCGATACGTCAACACGGATTGGCAAAACATCGCTAAGCGCGGTAAGCACACTATAATAGACTCCTAAGCAACGCATACTCCATCCATATCCCACACCGACGCCAGCCGCATCGCATAGCAACGTGTACGAGCGAGACAACACCATACAGAAGAAGGAAACGGCAATGTCACTCGCACTCGCGTTTCCCACTCACACATAGATGAAGAAAAACTCACGCACACTAAGCGGCAGCTGTATTACAGGAAACGAAACGTAGGTATTCCCGTATTCCGACGTCAGTTGATAACGCCGCGATATGATGCGATATATATATCGTGGGGGATATATATCGCGGAAGGGTTGTGATTTCCATACACTTTCGCAATCGGATAATGGAAAATATTAATGAAGGTGCTACGGCGCTGATAATTTGCTTTCGTTTGTGGGATCAAGTTTGCTTTGTCTGTTTAATTGGTGGGTCGCGACTCGCGAACACGTCTGCGAATTTGTATTTACTTTTGATGGTTGGGAGTAAATAAAGGGGCCCACTCTCATGTCATGTAGGTATATATCAAGACATAAATCTGCGGCAAGTAAATAAGTATTATTGTACACCAAAAAAATACAATAATTAAAATATACACATAGAAAAAACAATAAAATTAACAATGGACGGTCTATATACCTTATATTTCTGAGTTTTGTGTTTATCTAATTTGGTAAATAGGTATTATTTTTTATCTTTAAGATTGGCTAGGAAGGCAACTACATTAGCAAATAATACATAAATAAAAACTAATATTCATTAAGATTTAAGTATAAATATTTACCTACTATCTATGAAGTGAAATAACCGGCCAAGTGCAAATCAGACTCGCACACAAAGGGTTCCGTTCTTAAATATTTATTTTATTCTGTTTTTAGTATTTGTTGTTATAGCAGCAACAGAAATACATCATGTGCAAAAATTTCAACTGTCTAACTATCACGGTTTATGAGATACAGCCTGATGACATACAGACGATCGGGCGGACAGCATAGTCTTAGTAACAGAGTCCCGTTTTTACCCTTTTGGTACAGAAGCTTAAAATGTAGAGCTGGGTTAGTTAGAACCTTTATATTGTATAAATAACCACTCGAGACACGGAAGAAATGAGATATTCCACTAATTACAGTATGAATAACACAAGATTACTATTAATAATTCAATATCTTACATAACCACGCGACATTCACCCACATTCGAGTAACAATGGCAGTAAATACTTTCAATTCATACTCGTTCGCATAACGAGTGCATAATTATTTAAATTAAAAACGGTAGTGAGACGCGCCGGCTCCCAGACAAGCGGCGTCTAAAATAAACACCAAACAAAGTTTATAAAATGTCGCCGGCGTGTTACGTGAACGGCGTAAAAACGACGCGGAGTATCACATATACATGTATATGTATATGTTTCTGTATAGATACATTGTCACGTCTTTGTCCCTGACGGGGAAGACAGAGCGCGCCGTAGGACTCAAAGGCCACACTTAGCGGGCATTAAGATGGAATGGAATGGAATGAAAAAGGAATCGAAATAGTGTGATGGGTTGCTAGCAGCATCGCCTATTAACATGATTTATGTCTCGCCCATATAGTATATGTCATATGTTATAGTGTAGGCCAAGTCCTCTGGCTGCTCTGGCCAAGTATGGCTCTGGTAGTACAGAGACGGTCGTGCTCCTGCAGTGGAGATAAAAAGACCTGGTGATGATGATGATGATATCTCGCCCATTCCCTCGATCGGCTTTTACTCGAGAAGAGAAGCAGCTGGTACATTCTACGTTTTTTGTTTTCTCCCAGACCAGTATGGAAGCTTGGAACGGAGTATCACATAGTCGAAATACCCACAAACATACTCGTAGCGCCATCTTTTATCGAGTAGCGGAACTAAACTCACGATTGGGTTCGTATCTAAGTTAAGGTTTATATATATTTTTATTTTATTTTTTCGTATATTTATATAAGTTATAACTTATATAAAAGTTTAAATATTTTTGTGTGAATGTAAGAATAAAACCGCGCGAAAGAAAACAAATTCAAATGACCTTAGTTCATTAATGCGGGTTTCATAAATTATACATGAGCTATATCTTTGTTCGAGCTTTAGCGACTTTTTGTGCTATTATCGCACTGTTATTAGTTGTTACGCTGATTTTCACACATTTTGATATCTTAAATACGCGAGTTTAGCGAGTTCCGGTAAATTGTTTGATTTACTTTAACTAGTAGAGTTTTGGAATGAATCGTACCACAAAACACCATCAAAGCAACCAGATGTCAACACAATTTGGCTAAGTAAGTTATATATTATCTGCATATGGGATAAATCAGTCATTGTTTATTGGTCTTTCGAATTTTATATACTATATTTTTTATTATTTTAATGGGCGATGCGAATAACAACCCATCACTTTTTTTATTTCTTTTTCCACCTTATCACGCACCATCACGCTAAAAGTGGCCTTTGAGTCTTGCGGCCCTGGGCTCTGTCTGCTTAGAGCCGCAAGACCCAAAATGCTCTGTCTGCCCCATTAGGGATAAAGACGTGATAATATGTATGTATGTTATTTCGTTTTTTGGTACAATAAAGTTTTTACAAACAAACAAATTAATTGGGATGTGGCTAGATTAAAAATAAATTATTCAATACAGAACATAAAATAAAACGACACAAAATAGTGTAGCAAGATTCTAGATTAATAATGCAGAGAAACTGATATAATTTTGACTCCAAAAAATAATGGCGTCACGGTTGGTTATTTCATATGATTTTCCATACAAGAACTTCGTTTTGGCATATAGAAAAAAGTGTCTGAATTGACTTGTTGATATCTAGCGAATTATAGGTGTACCCTTAAATAGATTTCGGCGCTGGAGAAAAATCTATAGCAACAAAATTAAGAGCTAAAAACTATGTCCCATACTTGTCTGTTTGTCGACCTCCGTCGCATAGTTCCTGATTCGATTCCCGGTCAGGGCAAGTTGGAAAATGGCCTTTTTCAAATTGTCCTGGATCTTGGATGTTTATCTATGTATTTGTTTTAAAATAAACTATCTTTGAGTTAGTATACCATAACACAAATCTCGAACTTACTTCAGGGCTAGCTCAATCATTGTAATTTGTGCCTATATATTTATTTTGTTTATTTGTCTCTTCTAGCTTATCACATGTCCCTCTAAAAGAATATCCTTTCAACATATGAGTACAAACTTACTATCAGCAGTATCTCTTACAACTAAGTAGCAAGTTACAGGAACAACGGTAATCTGCCCCCATGTGCCATCGGCCGTCAATTTGAGAGCGGCGCCAACCGTGAAATAACGTACACCATGTACACTTATTGTAGACATATAGCAGACATATAGAGGCATTGTTGCCGTGAGATTGGATGCAGATGATATTTACCTATTGTTTTTTAATAATGATAACTTCGTAATAGGTATGGGGACTGGTTAAAAATATTTATTTAGTTGGCAACTAGATTATCCAAAAAGATTAATATTTTTTTAGTTTAGCAAAGTAGTGAAAATTTACAAAGATACAACGGTTCGAAGTTTCGTAGTGGGCGTGATAAATTACAAGGAATTACGTCACCTTTGGTTAAAGTTAAAAGTCGTAGCTGATCGTGACGTCACGCGAAATTTAAATCTTTGTTAATATTTGCTAATCAGAGAAATGAAGAAATACCTATACTATACTTTTAGTCTTCCGTAGAATTTTTTTTAAACGGAATCCTTGGTTCTCTCGTGCGTCTGTCTGTCCGTCCGTCTGTCACAGCCAACTTGTTTAATAGTAGTCAAGGAGCCAAAAAAAAATTTAGTTCTCATCCCTATTCTATGTTATTTGAAAAATCACAGAAATAAGTCAATAATTGATGGTAATTTAGGATACAGGCAGCCTAATACCAGTCTGTAAATACTAAAGGCTTCTTCCAATAATAAAAGGATTTGCCAACAACTATCATATACCCTGGGCAGGCAGATTGATGATCGCTGTTGATGCTCTAGAGTCATTGAATTACTTAACTTACTTTAATTATGTAATTATCTATTTTTTTTTGCTTATAACCATATTCCAAAATTAAGCATAAACAGCTGCATCACAGTTTTATAGTAAGTATATGTTACTGCCGACTGAAAATCAGTATTTGCTAACTGAGCAATTTTAGCGCTAAGTAATCGACTTTTTGTGTCACTGCGGTTCACCTTATTACTACGACTGATTGTAAATTGTTTGTGTTGATTTGTATGTATGTGCATTTATATGTGTGTACCTCAGTGAGACAAATAAAGTGTTTATTTAACTTTCTACCTATGTTTTAATTTTTTCTTATTTAATTGCACGGAGTACGCTTATTCTATATTACTTACCTATTAAAACCTCTACAACAGCCTACGATAAATTGTATTCTATACTCTTTTGCCAAGAGCAAGTAGGAATGGCTTTTTCACATTACTGTGACCCATACATATTGCCCTGACATAACAGAGTTCATTTTACTCTGTCACCACGGCTACTTAGGGACTTAGTGTATATGTATGTGCGTTAACAAACATTGTAAATGCGTTCGTACGTTTGACATATGATACAGTGCATGAGGAATGCACATAAAGGTCCAAAGTGCAGCCATTTGCGGGTAGGGCGATGCGTGAAATGAGTCGGTCGCGGCCGGCGCGCCGCGGGCGCAACGCGGCTAACCTGTAATTTGTCAACTTATTCGGTACCAACATGTTTTAAATTAAATTTCCCGGTTAGGAGTTTGAGGGAAGTTGCTGTTGTTTTTTTTTTTTTCTTAAAATCCAAAATGAGGTAACATAGGTAAAAAAAAACCAGAAATATCAGCTGCAATAATAGGTAGGAATGAAAATTATTAGGTACTTTTGGAAACTTAGCGGGAAATATAGAAAAACCTAAACTTTTAATGAGTACTACGAATACATAGATTTTGTTTTTTTGACGCCGTCCACTCAAGAAACCCTTGATGTCATCCCGATTACCTTGTGTGTAACAGATGGAAGAAAATGTATCTTGGTATTATTGTATAAATACGTAATATAAATTAAACTTCTTGCAATATAAAAGTTACAATTCTCATTGTACTATAATATAGATGGTAAAATAAAAAAAAAGAATCATTTTTATTTAAAAAAAGAACATCGAACACTACATTTCGAAGGTTTCAGATGCTCTTACAATATCGAGCGTACGATTTTCATTATTTATCTATATACCTAGTACCTACCTGTATAAAAATGAATCCCTATTTTGCTTGGTCACGCCATCACTCGTAAAGAACTGGACCGATTTAAATGAAATTTGGCATGGATATCGTTTAGGACCCGGGGAAGGGCATATGATAGTTTTTATCCCAAAAGTCCCACGGGGAGCGAAGCCCGCGGACACAGCTAGTAATATATATATATATAGAGGTATATAATATTAAAGCAAAGCAGTGGTATACGTGAAGTATTTCCACAGTAGGACTGCGGAAAACTAGCCGGTACAGCGGGCGGCGCGTTATCGGCCGCTGTTATTTCAGCGCTGCGCAAATAGTCGCCGCCAGCCCACAGACTATACACACGCAGATACGACAAAAATTCTAAATTCAAGTATTTATTCAGTAATCAGCCCTTTACTGGCACTTTTACACGTCAATAATAGTATTCAATGAGTGCTCAAAAGGGGCATGTGGATGGGAAAGTCTAAAGCAAAAAGTTTGATTTAGGAACTTTGGACTAGATAGGAGATAAACATACTAGTCCTTACCCCTCCGAAGTGAGCCCGCGGGGGGAGGGCACGAGGAAGGTCCCGTTTTTAGATTTTTTGCTTACATCTCGAAAACGGTGAGTCGTACGAAATGTTGTTGTACACTATGAAAGCTAATAAAATTCTCTACAACTTTGACGATCACACTTTTTATCTATCTCCAATTTTTGCCTAGCTATGAGCTTCGAAAAGTGATTGGTTTTTATAAGTCAGATTCATCTTCAGGGCAAGGTTTAGAAATGACGACTCGATTTTATCGCCTCCTGCTTTACACTAAAGATGATTGTCCTAATGAAGATAGGGCACAGAATTGCAGAGAAGACTGGTGACTCACGCAGGTTCGTTTCTCATGCAAAGGATGGCCATTGCGATCCAGTGTGGCAATTCTGCCAGCGTTTTGGGCACCTTTGCACGGGAAACGATAAAAGGCGGTATAAATGACTGATTTGTGTATGTACTCGTTCTTAGATATATGTAGTTTTGTCAGTGTTTTGACATAATGTATTTTATTAGTGACATTCAATCTAAAATATATTTAATCTAATGAATCTTATTTCACGTTAGTTATTATAAAATAAAAAAATAGTCCTTTCTGTACCACGCTGCTCATAATCCGGGCTAGTTGCAGGCTCGGTATGATACTCGCTCCATGCGATTACCGCGCCACCTGTCGCCTTTCCCACCAATTTATAATTCCCGGATTCCCGCCGGCTAATTGTATTCACGGACACCCGGGTTTATGACGTTTTCTCTATAGATACGGATACCTGTGCGTTCGAGCCCGGGGATTATTCTCAAATTTATTCACTGTAATCCTTTATTGCGTTTATAGTTTTATGAAAAGGTTTTGCATTTATACGTGCGATAGGTTCCGAAATATGAATTTTTGCTTTTAGTTCTTGGATTAGAGGCCTATGTTTAGTGGACTTTTGCAGATGATAAATTTTCAACTGTACTTTGGTAAGTATTTATCGGGGTTTCAGTAAAATGTGTTAGGTCATATCACTAAAAAATTAATTGTATTAATCTTACGAGAAAAAAGTCGAAAGATTTTCAGCAGCAAAAAAAATTTTTTTGGCGTTTACTATATTTACTCCTTCTCCAATAAATACAAATCCTTATCTATTTTAGTTCATAAACTTGTTTTTATCTTTTTATTTTATTAATTATTATACTTACGTTTTTATCTTATATTAAGATTCTTTTTGGAACAAAATTCCTTTTCAGACGTTAAGGACTTGGCGGATAGGAGGCAACAAAATTATAAGATTTTTCGGTACCGACCTTTTTTAGGGGATGAAACTTTTTGTTTTTTCTACGGGCTTCATTTTTTGTAACTTTGATCCAATTGAGTTTTTTTGTATTATGTTTAGTGTACATTTTGATACATGTAGAATGTAGATATGTAGGTTTCTTAATAGTAGAAGTATTGACATATTGTATTTATATGTATGTATGTATACATACAAATTGAAAACCACATCCATAAAACAACATGTAATGTTTAGTTACCCTACAGCACCCCATAACCAGCCTTGTATATGACACGGCCACACTTTATGCCTAATTACCCCGCGGCCTAAAAACAGGGTGTTTTTTCTACGCCAGTTATTATAAGCTATTACCGGGTAGTTTCTGGACGGCTGTTTGTGCTCCCCGTCACGGCTTTTAATTACCTTTTTAATAACTTGCCGCAATTTCGTCTATCGGTTATTTTAAATTAGGCTTTATCTTGATCTTGTGGCCTCATTTTTAATTTTATTGGCTTTTGGTTTGGGCGTATTTTACGGTTTCGACATTTCTTAGATACCATGCTGGCTCTACAAAGGTTTTCTAATTTTATATTGCTCAATATTTTGATAAAATACTACTAATGTGAAAGTTTGTTAAGATTGTTTTCTCTTTATAAACCAAAACACCTGAACCTGTGTTGGATTTTTTGGCAAGTAAATTACCTGCACTAAATAGTAACATATAGATCATCTTTAGGTCTTTTTAGTCTCCACTGCAGGAGCACGACCCTCTTTGTGCTACTAGAGCCTTACTTGGCCAGAGCAGCCGAAGGATTTGGCCTACACTGGCCAGATGAGTTGGAGAGGTTTCATTGATGTTTATATGTTTTGTTTAGCTTGTATTTCCTAAGTCGCCTTCTACGACATTCACGAAAAGACTTGGAGTGGTCCTATTCTACTTTGTCGGAAACCACAATGCAGACAGATACTCGTATATAATAATTTAACCCAAAAGTGAGTAGTTTTATAATCTTTATTTTAGTATTTAAGAAAATTTAATGTGTATATATAATTATTTTTCGAAATATTAAAGTTCATAATTAGACTCAATTAAAATATTTTCAATCGTATTTAAAACGTTTAACCCAAAATAAATTGAGATTATAATAAATAATATATAAACTCTTTAAGCTTTCCATAAATTCCATTTTTTACATAAATTCTGGTTATTAAGTTTGATTTGCAAGGACAAAGAATTTATGTTACCTCTTGTTCTAATATTCCTTGCCTGTACTGGCTGCAAAAACCTTGATGTCATCATGAAAGCTGACAGAAAATCCATTAGCCGCGTAAAAACGGAATAATTACAAAAACATTACGATCATAGGTGTGGTGTGCCACATGCGACAATTTCATTACGACCGGTTATTATCGGGTGGCATCAAGGATACCCGACTTTCCGAAGTGTTGCACGCAAAATTCAAATCCTGCGCTTTGGGAATACTTACAATTGAATTGTACCCCGTAACAGGTTAATTAGAAGTGTTGATACCTACCTTGTACTTTATTTGATTTTCATAAGTCTATGTTTGAGGAACATGTAAACTTTATCTTGATGAATCCCAATCCGTTGCGTAGTTTAAACGTAACAATATTTGTCAATTTTTTACGCAACGGATTGTGATTAACTTGCAAGATTTGATAACAGACAGAACGACAGGCGACGGAACTGGTAAAACTTAATAAATAATAATAGCTTGTAATAATAAAAACCACCTTCCACAAGTTGGTCTGACGACCTGACCAAGGTCGCTGGAAGGCGCTGGATGCAAGCCGCTCTAGATCGGTCGTGTTGGAAATCTTTGGGAGAAGCCTATGTCCAACAGTGGACGTTATGTGGCTGAAATGATGTATAATAAAATAAAAACAGCAATTTGATTGGTTTAGTATCGCCATAGTGAAAAATAAAGATTGATTTTTGCAAATAAAATAAAATGAATCAACAAATATGATTCATTTTCTCGCCCATTCCTTTGGTTTTTAATAAACTTCCGCGCAAGAAGAGAAACAGCTAGTACCTACATTCTACGTTTCGTCTGTTCGTCTATACCAGGAAGCAATTTCATATATAATGTCAGTAACAATTAGGTAAATAAACTGCCTAGTAGTCGCATTATGTTAAAACGGCGTTATCGTGCGACGGCCGAAGACGTATTTAGCCGACTTTAGCCGAAATGGTTTCGGCCGGCGACACGGTTCGTGACGGTTTTTATTCCTTATATTAATTACTACGCGAAGACGCGAGTGTTGATATTTCTTGATTTATGAGGCTAAAGCCGACTTTGTCGTGTTTTGTATCGAAATAGATGACCTCCTTGGCGTAATATTTAACACGCTAGTATCAGGGGGTTCTAGGCTCAACCACTGCGCTTTTTACCCGAAGGTTGGCTGGAAGATTGAAGAGAAGTTGGATTGGAAGATTGCAGCCGAACAAGGGAATGGGCGAAAATGACGACCACCATTCTGATTCCTTTTTCTACTTCTCGTCCACCGTCACTTTATAAGTGGCCTTTAAGTCTTGCGACCCTGAGCCCTGTCTGCGTAGAACTGCAAGATCAAAAATACTATATCTGTCCCAATAGGGATAAATACTTACGTGATAGAACCTATGTACCTATATGTATGGCTGGAAAAATCGCTTTAGTGATAGTTCAGCTTTTGTACATACTGACATATACAACGTGGAAGGCACATATCCGTAATTAATCACCACGATCACGATAATCCAACCACGGGCTGTACTAGACCACTATAATAAAATTACAGTCAAAAACAAAAAAAAATCGGCATTTCCATACAAACGTGTGCATAAACGCCCGGGCAATTATGAGAATGTCGTTTTTTGTTTGTTTTGTTGTTTGTTATTTTCATTTTATTATACTATAGTGATATAGTAATTTATTACCAGCCCTTGGTTTAATTTATTAAGAGTATCAAATCAAAATCAAAAAGCCTTTATTTCTACCAATGCATACACATACAATTAATTGAATTTACACACATTTACTTGAATTAATTGAATTTACAATTTTACACAGTACTTTTATGAAAAAGTAAATTTTTATAACAATAATTATTATTTTATTATACATTATTTTTTATTTATTTATATAATTAGGTATCTATACATATGATATTTAATAATACAAGTATTTATAATTAAATTACAGATACTAATATTTTAATGACATTGGAAGCCGCCTTTTGGCCTCTCCGCCAACTTTTTCTTCATTTCATATTTTTCTTCTCTAAATTCTAAGTATGTTTTTCTTTTCTTTTAAATTATAGATGCTTCGTAACAACGTTGGAGTTGGTAATTGTAGTAGACAAATTGCTATATTATAATGTGGGTAGATGATGTGATAGTGAAATGCCTAGTTGGTGGGGGTTTGAGTCTACTTCCTCCACGGTGACCAGCCGGCTTGGGGAAGGTGGAGAGGTGCTGCAAAAAGGGATTATTTTTGAAGTTGCATATAACTAGTTATATTTTTGTTCCTTTTTGATGGCTGCTTAATTTTTTCTTATTTGTATCGGGTTCAGACTCAGGTGGTGACTGAGTCAAGCACCTCTTGTGTGTATACGATATTAAGAGTATACTCACACTTTATTTTAGTTTACATAAATGTTGTTCTTATGTTGCATTAAATAAGTTCTATCATTACCTTATCTTTATATATTCGTTCTTTGTGGCTCAATAACGTTGAAATATATATATATATATATACCTACCTCTAAATTGATATTTTATCGTATTTTATAATTTATTCAACAGCAACATCAAAACCCGCAAATACACGCAAACATTTTACCTCGGACTTTCATTACACTTCGCCTGTCGCGTATCTCCATTCTGGTACCGAGACTATAATTAGCACTTTACCAGTAAAACCGCTTGTCAGTCTGTCAAGACGCCTAGCTCCTAAACTATAAATACAAGCAGAAAGTTGCTATAATTTACTTTGTTGTTGATTTATTTGTAATAAATATGTCTGTTTACTATGAACCATTTCGCGACTGCTTTATATAAATTTCTAACCGATTGCTAATCTGGGAATAAATAAGATTCTTAGTTCATTCATTCTTTGATATTTGATAATAATCAAAGTTAGTAGTTGTAGGTGCTTTTCTTTCCAAGCATAGCGTAAAGCTTATCGAGGGAGTGAAAATACATATACTCAAC
Organism: Acrobasis consociella; assembly: GCA_963555685.1. Lineage (NCBI taxonomy): Eukaryota > Metazoa > Arthropoda > Insecta > Lepidoptera > Pyralidae > Acrobasis > Acrobasis consociella. Next base: position 682,731 of record OY743111.1, on the reverse strand, counting down.
GTCAAGCTTTTCTGAGCGAAAAACGGCCACTTTTCGCAAAAATGCTAGGAAAAGCTTCACGTTGACTTTTGACTGTAAACACTAGACCATAAAATTAAATCTTTTGAGAAGTTACCTAGAGTCGTATGAGAATAAATTTTAAATGCTATCTCCGTTTCCTTTCAAATAATTTATTTCAAATGGAGGGATACAATACATGAATTTTTCGAGGTCCAGTACCCCGAAAAATTAATGTATTGTAGTATCCCTTCATAATATTTTTAGGGTTCCGCACCCAAAGGGTAAAAACGGGACCCTATTACTAAGACTTCGCTGTCTGTCCGTCTGTCCGTCTGTATGTCACCAGGCTGTATCTCAACAACCGCGATAGTTAGCCAGTTCAAGTTTTCACTTATTATGTATTTCTGTTGCCGCTATAACAAATAATACTAAAAACAAAATAAAATAAATATTTAGGGGGGGCTCCCATACAAAAAGCTTGATTTTTATAGATAATTGTACGGAACCCTTCGTGCGCGAGTCCGACTCGCACTTGGCCGGTTATTATTCCATGTTTCCACCTATACGCACACAGTTACGCTAAAAGTGTTTTTTTTATTTATTTATTTAGTATATAACATTAAGGTTTTTTTAACATTGTCAATAACGTGATAGTTTTTATGCCTTAAAAATTATTCTCCTTCTGCCTCTGCCACTACTATGTGGGGTTAACACATCATGTAAGTTTTTTTCCATAATATCATTCTATTCTTTGTCAAATCGTCCGTTTGTCCATCGTTATATTTCTATTTTTCAACCTAAACTGCCCCATTGCAGGTCAACGGTAGCTGGTCATCATCAACATCAGGTCTTTTTGTCTCCACTGCAGGAGCTTGACCCTCTCTGTACTACCAGAGCCATGCTTGGCCAGAGCAGCTAGAGGACTTGGCCTACACTCCCCACGCTAGCCAGATGGATTGAAAGGTCTCATTGAAGTTTAAAAGCTTTGTTCAGCTTGTAAATCCTAAGTCGCCTTCTACAACATCCACGGAAGAACTTTGAGTGGCCCTATTCTACTTTGCCGGTAACTACACGGCCCAATTTACCACAGAATTCATATCTAGAAAGGCAGCTAGTGCTCCAATTTATTCGATTGGGGGTTTTTCGATCGAGAGGATTTCATAACACCAACAAAAGTGTTCTATTTAAAAACAATTCTCCAAAGCCTTGTCACACACGCATAATGGCGAGGAAGGAAGTGCCGATGGCAGATACGGCATTTGCATCTGATTTGCATACGCGGGGTCAGATGCACTTCATGCCACGGCGACGTCACGGTGCGCGGCGCCAACGGTTTTTGGGCCATCAGGTGGGAAGGGAGTTGGTGGTTTGTTTATGGCTTTTTAAACAACTAAGAAGACAAGCAAACGGCCCACATGATGGTAAGGGGTTTCTGAAAAGTTTAGACGCATACCAGGAGTCCACATGTACGGTCAGCAGGCTTTAAAAAATGGAGTCATATTTCTCATACAATTATTATGACCCCAGTGGCTCAGGGTAGACAAATTCTATGTGTATGTGTATGATGTGCACGCTACTTTTAAACAGTAAGGTACTGTATGAAACGCTGGTGATTCTAAGGTATGAGGAATGATAATGTGAAAAAATCGTTTAGAAAATTGTACAACGAGTAAAAAAATGTGTGAAATTAAAATTGTAGATAATAATTTCGGGAAATCCTCCTCTACAGTCAGCATTGTTATCAGCAAAAACAAATCTGTGTGAAATGAAAAAAAAAATGCTTTCTCAAATGGAATTTCCATCAAGACATGTCAAAAATGTTGCTGTCATTTGAACATGACAAAAACAGCTTTATGAATGCTGTACATACCGTACAGCATTCATAATAATAAAGAAATGGAGCCTATTGATTAGGATCATCAGCCAAGAGGCAGGGCCGTGCATTCCATAGAGACATGTAGACGTTGTCTACCCGGTCGATCGCTAGTATATGCGCATTTTTTAAATTATTACATAAAAACGATTACGCGCTACACGTCTTTTAAATTGCGCGCTCTTTCCGGCCGTTCTATTCCAAAGTCGCTGTGTCGCTACCAGCGCGGCGGCGGCGCGGCGCACCAAGCGTAAGTAGGTAAGCGCCGAAGACAAATATCTAGATGGCTTAATTTACACACATGCATAGGTAGCTAATGTGTATGAATAGGCTTTTGCGCCTGCGTTTGTGTGCATGAACGTCCTTCATGGACACACCACACACGTAACAAATGCACACATAAAGCTAGAGCTGAGACCGAGGCTGTGGCCAATTAGAATGTATCAATATTTTTATTTGTTCCTGTGATGTCACGAAGGTCACGACAACAAACCCTATTGGCTAATTGTAGTATTAACCAATAGGGTTTCTTATCGTGCTATCGGTGCTATGCTTCCAAATTAGAAACGCGTAATTCATCAAAGATTGTATTGATATGTGTTACACATTTTTTTGCCGGATTATATTTCGTTTACTGAGTTTGTTTACAAATGCATAGGTATGAAAGTTTTATTTAAAACTTAATAAATTGGTGCAAAGTTTTACTTGTGAATGTTGTATAACAAAGTGATTGCTTGTTCAAACTGAATAGTGATTGTTTATTATCAAAACCAATAAGTATTCACAAATGGCCACTGATTTTGGAGGACGTAAAATCGCGTAAGTTGTATTGTAGTCTACCCAAACAAAAACCTCTATGCACGCCCCTGCCAAGAGGAACCCATAAAGACCGCACTGTCTGCTTAGGTGTTAGTAGTTATAGAAGATATTACAATACTTCAGGTTTCCTAACAGCCGCGGTACATGCAAATTGGCAAAAACAACGCCCCAGGAATCGAGTGGTTTCTCCTCGCGGTGCCCGCTCACGCGGAACTCTAGGTTTGCATGTCTGTTTGTCAGGAATGTCTTGCGAAGGGGCGTAGCTACAGTATAATAGAATTAAATATACAAGGCTCCTGGGCTTTAAGGGCTCCGAGCACCAGTGTGTTAGCAAAAATTAGTAAAATTTTGTATGCAATTCATTCAAGCAAATCTGACTTGCCTGGCGGGTGAGGCATCTGCTTGACATTATGTACTAGCTCAGCTTTTTACGGGTATGTACCTGTAATCTTAAGCAAAAATGTTCTTGAAAACCGCTTCGAAATTGGTTAATTATTTGCAGAGTTTATCAAATACAGGCAGATATATGGAGATTTTATCAGTATAGAAAACTTAAACACAAATGTCTCGTCTCGTGAAAAAATCGAGTATTTTTGATACTTTTGTGAAAAATCTACTTAGACTTTCGCTAAAATCAGATGAAAGCACCCGTCCAGGGCAAGATACGCCACTGAAATAACTGATGCAGAAACGGAAAAAAGCAAAGGCACCAATGCTATAAATTAAAACCACACCTGGTGGACCGGAGTATGGTAAGACCGTATTGGGAATACACAGCACTTTTTTAAGCATTCTTATAAATGAAATTATAGATAAAAGTTATGGTTCTAACGTAGGGGTTCCTATTTTTGAAATAATATTGTTTATGAAATGAAAAACTTATGGTAACCGGTAGGATCCGTGTTCGGGTTGGAAGGAAAAATATCTAGAGGCCGTAGGTCGATATGATGGACTAGCCAAATAAAAGAACAGCAAAATCTCCAAGGCACTGGAACAAACAAAAGATAACAAACTAAGAGAGATCTTAAAGGTCGGGCATACCACGTCGCTTAGCAGTAAGCAAAAATTTAAGAGACGATTATAAGTCATCTTTTGGTAGTTTGTAGCAGTAACAGAAATATTAAGATAGTTGTTTTTGATAGCTTTCAAACAAAAATTTTTTTATTTTTATTATCATAAAAATACTTTATTACATTATTAACACAAAGATAACTTAAACATAACAAATATATTATACTAAGATTAATTATTGATAAAACTAGACTAGATATAAATACAATAAAAAACATCAAATTATATAAAAAATTGAGCATAAATCGCTGCGCTCGCTGGTGCCCAAGAAGCTGGCGAAAGACCAGACAATTAGCATGGCAAAGGCAACAGCGTTTATCGAGCTTTAGCATCTGTCATCTCGCTCTACGTAATAATAACGAGCATGGCATTAATCCGCCAGGCGACATAAACTTTATCTAGGTTTTTCAACGCCTCACTGCTACTAGGGCTGGAAATATTAACCCGTTGATCAAAAGAGCAGCCAGCCGTCTCGTCACAAGCTGTGGCGATCAATTGATTTCCTTATAAGTAATCTTGATTTATTCCCTGGGCGTAAAAACACGGGAAAAACAGCGTGTGTGACTAGTAAAGTGCGTAACGCACCGGCAGCCACTGTATTAGCGATTACACTATATGTGCCGCGTCAGGATCCGCCAGCCTACTTGATTTGTGGATATGTAATTGCTTCACAATGAGAAACTCGGTTTTAACGTGCATAATGCTTCTAACATGTAATATTTCTTTTTAGAATTCCGTACCTATGGGTAAATAATAATAATAATATATTTTTATTTCAGATAATTATAATTCCATATAGTGTTATTACTAATACTAATATAGGTTAAGTTTACACTTAACCTATATTAGTACACAAAAAGAAACGCAAATTAACTAAAAAAAACATTTTTAGTAAGGCTTTGGATCGGCATTCACGTGCGAGATACGTGAATTCCGATCCGTAAAAACGGGATCCTACCACTGAGACTCCGCTGACCATCTGTCCGTTTGTCTGTCCGTCTATTTGTTACCAGGCATTATCTCAAAAAGCGTAATAGCTTGGTTGAAATTTTAACAGATGATGAATTTCTGTTGCCGCTAAAACAAAAAGTACTTAAACTAAAAACACAATTAAATAAATATCTGAGTAGGGCTTCCATACAACAAACGTGATTTTTATATATAATGGTATGAAACCCTCATGCACTAGTTCGACTCGCCCCTGGCCGGTTGTTTTGGGATTACTTATGAGGTCTACAGTTCAAAGAACCCCTAGTTTAAAAAAGACAAACATATTAAAAACGCGTGGAAATTTTTCTTTCTATTAAATTAATCAGATCCGTAAGTTTATTATTATATTTATTATATAATAATAATATAGTTTATACGCGCAGATCGTAGGAGGCGATCGAGGGAATGGGCGAAAATGTGAATCATGTTAACAGGCGATGCGGCTAGCAACCCATCACTGTATTGATTGCTTTTCTATCTTCTCGCCCACCGTGACGCTAAAAGTGGCTTTTGGGTCTTGCGGCCCTGGGATCTGCATAGAGCCGCAAGACCCAAAATGCTCTGTCTGCCCCATTAGGGATAAAGACGTGATAGTATGTATGTATGTAAGTTTATTTGAATGTTTTTGTTCTGTTTACTTCATCTTTGTTTACCATACAATTAAGAAAACGGTGAAAACTAATAAATTATAAAATAACAATCTTATAAAACAAATTGGTGGTGTGCTTCATTGGATAAACTAATGATCTAATCGCATTGCGCGCGCGCACCCGTTCTGCTAACCAGATATCATTCATTATCAATTATCTTATAATGAGTCAATTTCCTAGTATGCAATTATGCATGCAAATACCTTTACCATACAGCAGAAATGGATTTTTATAAAAAAAATATTAAGTTAGTATGTTCGCATTTTTAATTTGGTTTTTATTGGGTGCAACCGATATATTGTGTAAATAGTGTTGTATTATGAATATTCAAATGGAATTTTAATCTAAGTATTTCATATAGGTATAAAACATAAAAATTAACTAGATATTGCTTCTCTGTTTTTTTTTAGAGAACATGCATCTTTCTGGCTAGCGGCGCGGCGGTGTAATTTGTGCTTAAACTATCTATAAATTTCATGCTCGAGCGTATTAAGAATAAATTTGCCAGATATCTGTATATGAGAATTTTATAGGGTCTATCAGTACTATCCTTTAATGTATCCTACCTTATTTGTTCTGGGTATGGTGGGATACAGTGAACTACGCGTGCGGAGAGAGTTATCTTTGCTTTGGATATCTAATACGCTATTTTCCAACAAGTCAAATCAGATACTTTTTACTAAACGTCAAAACAAACAGTTTCTATGAGATTTTGTATAAAATACAGGCAGATGACCTCATAGTTTTTTGGAATCAAATAGCGCTCTTATTATCAGTTTTTCTGCAATAATAAATTTAAAATCACGTTAAAATGGATATATTCAAAGACAAGTGACATTATTTTGCGATGTTTTATTTTGTTAACAGTACAAAATAATTTATTTTTGTCTTAGGAAAATACACAGTTGCTTCTATATCGTATTTGTTCTCACTGTTATAATAGATTTAAGTATTGTTGAAATAAAACTAAATTTATTTAACAAGTAGTAAAATGTTTCTTTAGTTTCTTTATTATCCAACACTTTGCGGGACAATCAGATACATAACAATACAAAATTATCATTGTTATAACATCTCTAAATTCAAGAAAAAAGTTTTTTTTTTGCATTTATTAAGGTACAATCACAGATATCAGAATGTGCCTAATATATAGTACATTTCTATAGTCAATATAATTCTGAGATCCTACGACAGATTGTACACGACATTATAGAGATCATACATGCAGCAAACAATTCAAACAGAACAATAATAAGGAAAAAAAAAGTCTAAGATGAACTATATACTATACCTACTACTTACTAATTGTATTGAAAAACAGAGTGTTTAAATTTTGATAAACCATCAGCAAATAAATCTAGTTGGACATTAGTACTAATTTTATTGTATAATTCACAAATTCTTATCATAGGATTATTATGACCGACATTGTTCTTGGCAGAAGGCACGGTGAACAACTGCGGAACCCTAGCTGAATGATGTGGAATCTTAAATCCCAACTTTTCAAGTAACTGGGAATCCATTGACCCGTTAGCTATTTTATATAAATTGGATAATTCACTTACGGTGCGACGAAAGATACCAGATTAGAAACCATTACGACACATAAAGCCTTTTGTATTTACTTTACTTCTAATTAAGTACTATTAATGTTTCTTCCCTAACCGTGTCACGGTAGCCACATGGTGTGAATGACGTCATAATTCCCCTAATACAAGTTAGGAGATCCGGTGAGTGACCACCAATGGCCCCACCCTCGCCGGAAGCTAAGGGTGCTGTACATGACCTCTTTGTTTTTGACGCGGGTATATAATGAACTTGTTTGGCGCGTGATTTCTAGTGTTGGTGGCTTGTTTTATTTTTTTTAAGTAATAGAGATGCATATACATATAATCAAAAAGACTAAAGTTTGAATGCAAATTGACTAATTATCTTATATGAAACTTTTCGGCTTATTTTTGACATGTCATTCAAGGCCTCTGGGTCTATCTAAAAGTAGATGCGTACCTGCATTAACCGTCTTATAAAATACACACAAAGTTTTACTTGGTAAAAAAACATTATCTGCCAAAAATATGAAGACCTGACGTGAAATATCACCTCTTACTTTCAACATCATTTGGATGAAAGAGGAAATCCTAAAGGTTTTTGACGACCTCCGTGGCGTAGTGGTCACCATGCTGGTCCGCCACCCAGAGGTCCCGGGTTCGATCCCCGGTCAGGGCAAGTTAGAAAATGGCCTTTTTCAAATTGTCCTGGGTCTTGGATGTTTATCTATATATGTATTTGTTATAAAATATAGTATCGTTGAGTTAGTATCCCTTAACACAAGTCTCGAACTTACTTTGGGGCTAGCTTAATCTGTGTAATTTGTCTCTATATATTTATTTATTTATTTAAAGTACGTATTTTAGTATCTCTCTATTCTTATTATTAAGAAGCTTGTGTGTAGAGCAACAATGCCCTCCATCTCTCTCTGTCCAAAGTCAACTTCTTCACATCCTTGTTGGATGAAACATTGCTTTGATCTTCTAGTTGTTTTATAAAACTATCTCTAGATCTTCCTTTGCCTAATAATCTTTTTCTATCTAGAAAAAGATTATTACATTTGAGATAGTTCCTACAATAGATAGTATATTAATCACAAACTTATGACAACCAAATAACCTCGTCAAATCTCCTTGTTTGCTGAGGATGCAACCGTTAATACGCTCGGATGACGATTTAACAACCAAATCCTACTTTCTATCCTACTACTAATGTTATGAATGCGAAAGTGAGTTTGATATTCGTTTGTTACCACTTCACGCTTCAACCGCTGAACCTATTTAAATGAAATTTAATACGGATATAGTTTGATACCCGGGAAGGACATAGGATAGTTTTTATCCCGAAATTCGCACGGGGAGCGAAGCCAACGGGCACAGCTAATACTTTATGATACTGTTGATGTAACATTCATGTCATTAAAAAATTAAACAATCGACCAAAAAGGTGTTTAATTTCATGGGCCATAACTGTCACAGATCCGCGCAATCAGCGGATCTAGCCGCGTCATTCAGCCGGCATAATAGACGTTTTGTAAATATATCTGTTCACCAACAAACTGTGGGGAACAATGGTGTGCCGTGGGTGCTGTTGCGTCGAGATTTGCTGTTATGACCGACTGATTGCAGTAACATGTACAAATATTTGTAAGTTATATGGATGGGCTGACTAGTCGCACTTTTAGGCACCTCACACATTAAAGATATAAAATTTTTGCGAACTACCGACTAATTCACCCAGTTTTCTGTAATCGCGACTCAAACTATAGTAGTAGGTATAGTTTGAGTTTGTAAGTAGTTTCAGTCGTATATTGGCAGCATCTTTTATGGCTACGGCAGAATATAGTTATTACAATTTTATCATCAAGTTTTTAGCTATTTCGTTTTAAATCATTTGATAAGAAAAAGACGACATTTGACGACCTCTGTGGCCTATTGGTATCTTCCCACGCAATCATTACACAGGAGGTCCCAGGTTCGACCCCGGTCAGATCAAGATGGAAAATGATCTTTTTCAAATTGACCTTTTTATCTATACCTTTATGTATTTAATATAAATACTTATCTAGGGCTTAATCTGTGCGATTTGTCCGTATACAATGTCCTTTTTTATTAAGTACAAATATTTTAAGTGGTGATTCAGTCCATCATATCGAACAACTTTTCCCAATAAATGTATATCGAAATACGAAAAGAAAATTTTCATTTTTCATAGAAATTATATCACGTGACTACTTCGATTTGTATGAAAACCGAAAAAATATTTTTTGTATTTCGATATACATTTATTGGGAAAAGTTGTTCAAAATGATGGACTGAATCACCCCTTAAAATATTTGTACTTAATAAAAAAGGACATTGTATATTTACGTATTATTTATTTATGTAATCGAAGGAAAGTAACTCGTTTTTTGAACATCTGCAACTTACAATGTTGTAAGCATGACGTCAAGCGATAGACACACTTATTATGAATTTACTTAGAAACTAAACGCACATTTCCAATATAAACTATTTTTCTTAGCGGTAAAGTAGTTTATAACTTAATGAACCAATGACTTGGTAATCGCGCCATTAGCACTATAAACCAATTAAAAGGAAAGTTAGCCAGTAATATCAGCTGTTAAACTCGTGTTTACACGAACATCTACATAATACATTGTTGTCTAGGTATGACGCGTTTGCAATATTGCTAAATCGAGAGGTCTATGAAATTTTAGTTATTTTTAGGGTTCCGTACCCAAAGGGTAAAAACAGGACCCTGTCACTAAGACTTCGCTGTCTGTCCGTCTGTCCGTCTGTCTGTCACCAGGCTGTATCTCAAGAACCGCGACGCTAAACAGTTAAAATTTTCCCAAATTATGTATTTCTGTTGCCGCTATAACAACAAATACTAAAAACAAAATAAAATAAATATTTAAGAGGGGCTCCCATACAACAAACGCTTTTTTGCCCTTTTTTGCTAGATATCAATAATGGCAACAGGTAGGCACTTGAAATATTCACAAAATACTTAGTTGTAATTTTATTTCAATATTAAATAAAAAAAAATATTTAAGCGGGGCTTCTATACAAAAAACTTGATTTTTATAGATAATACACGGAACCCTTCGTGCGCGAGTCCGACTCGCACTTGTTCGGTTTCTTTTAAAGTAATTAGTTATAATAACAACAAGTGAATAAAAACTAAAGTATTCTAAAAATCTATATTAAAAAATCGCATCGCAAAACAATCGCAAATCGTATGGTTTCCGGCAAAAAGGGTAAAATAAGACACTCCAAGGCGACTTAGAGAATATAAGCTACACAAAATTTATAAACATTAATGAGACCTCTCCAACCCGTCTGGCCAGCGTGGAGAGCGTAGGCCAAATCTTGCGGCTGCTCCTACCAAATACGGCTCAGGTAGTACACACTTAATTTAAAATTAAAATACCAACAAAGGAGATGATGATGAAGATGATGTACTATAATAATAAACCTATACTAAATTATAAGAAGTCCTCTTGTCCATGCGGCATGGTAGCAAGAACACTGATCCGTGGAGAAAAAACAGCAGCCAGCCGTCTTCAGCAGCAGAAGTTATTCGCGGGGATATCTTCTTAAAAAGTCTCCCCAGGGTCCCACGGTCCAAATGTCTTAACACCAAATGGCACAAATATAGCCTCTACCCTCCACCATGCCACGGCGCCCGCCATCAAGCTATATAAGTGTAGCCTTTGGGTCTTACCTTACGGTTCTAGGCTCTGTCTACCCTGCAAGGGAAAAAGACGCGATAATGTATCCGTCGCAAAGAAAAGGCACTTACCAGGCGTATCAGACGATATCTCCTAGATCTCGCCATAACAAACCGATATTCCTTATCAGATAGCCCCCCGATTCCCATGCCGCCGCCATGTGGCTATTTCGTTTCTCATGCATATTTATAAGCAGGACCCCTCGCTAACGAACGATACTTTGTGACGTTGTGGGAGCTGCTGATTGGGAATGTAATCTTTTCTGGATTTTGGAAAAAGTGGCTTTTCAAGAAGTCACTCAGGTAATAATAGGTCTCCCATGCTGGTCTGGGAGAAACGAAAAAACTTAGAATGTACCAGCTGCTTCTCTGCCCACGCAGATCGTAAAAGCCGATCGAGGGAATGGGCAAAAATGCGAATCATTTTAACAGGCGATGCGGCTAGCAACCCGTCACTGTATTGATTGCTTTTCCATCTTCTCGCCCACCATGATGCTAAAAGTGGCTTTTGAGTCTTGCGGCCGTAGGCTCTGCATAGAGCCGCAAGACCCAAAATGCTCTGTCTGCCCCATTAGGGATAAAGACGTGATATCATGTATGTATGTATGTACTCAGGTAATAGCGTGCTGTGCTTTGACTTTAACCAAACTTTTCCTTCTTTTCTACCCCCTAACGATGTGTGATTGTATCCAAGTAGATGTATCATCATCAGGTGTCTTTAGTCTCCAATGCAGGAGCACGACCCTATCTACTACTACTAGAGCCATACTTGGCCAGAGTAGCCAGAAGACCTACACTTTCCACGCTGACTAGACGGATTGAAGTCTCATTGATAATGCTAAGCTTTGTTTAGCTTGTATTTGCTAAATCACCTTCTAAGACATCCACGAGAAGACTTGGAGTGGTCCTATTATACTTTGCCGAAAACCACACGGCATAAGCAGTATATATTATGTATATTCGTGCAAATACTGGCTCACACTTAAACTGAATATATTTCTTTGCTGGTGTGAGATTCTAATTGGCGTCAATTATAAACCTGCTTTAGTGCTGACAGTTTTCCTGAAGATAACATATTTCTAAGGTGGTCAAACTCCAAAGTTGGGAAATAATTAAGGTCACAGGACTTACATTCAGTGTTGAAATTATATATATCGTTTACAGGCTAGAGTGACAGTCTTTGTACGATGCCTCATGATGTCGAAACGTGGCATTGCTTCCCCCTTGGCCCATGCACCTCTGCCCGCGCTGACAACGGCATCACTTGCATCTGTTGACAGATATATCTAGAATCGTACAATTAAGCGAATACCTATTCAACTACGTGTATAATATACATACATACATATATTTTTTCATGCTTTTTTTACTTGGGGGTATAGGCAGACTGTGGATTTCCAGTTACTACGATCCTTGCAAACCTCTTTTGCTTCTTCAACACTCATAACTCTTTTCATACATGCTCTCCGGTTATGGGAGTGTATAATATAATTTTTCAAAACTAAAAACCAACGTTAACTACTCAACCGATTTGGATAAAATTCTTATGGGAACACTTCACAGGTATACCCTTTCAAACAAAATAGAATTTTCCAAATCGGTCCAGCCGTCTTCGAATAATCGGTGAACAAAGGTACATAAAAAAAAAATCGCGACGAATTGCTAACCTCCTCCTTTTTTGGAATTCGGTCAAAAATAGGAAATACTTTCCACAATCTAAGTAGATTTTTTTATCAAATATTACAAATATTTTTTTTATTAGTATTAACACGTACAATGGTAAATTTTTACAAAATATATTTATCCGCATTAGGCAGATATATATATTTTTAATAAAATTGCTTTAGTTACTTGTCCTGTATTATTTTATACTTAACTGTAGCTCCATCTGTCGTCGGGTAGCGTAACTTTATCGATTAATTTATGACTAACACCGAAAAAAAGAAAAACAATTATTTGAATAGGTAGGTACCTACTAACTTCACTATCGCTTAATTTATGGTTTTTCAGATATTTGTGATTCTTACTTAACCAACCGTGCAAAAACTTCTATATAGTGTCATGAATGTGTCTTGAGATATTTTATTATTTTGAAATTAGGTTCCTGGCTGACAGCGTATACCTACCGACGTAAATATACTTATATAGTAATCTATAAGTTATATCAACCAAGTTAACTACCAAAATAATTACCTAATAACTATTAGTAAGTACTAAATGGCTTGCTTGGAGAGTACTTACATACTTTGGAATATAACCAGCAAACTTTGTAATCCAAACACCAGGCCATAAAGATTTCCAAAATTTACTTAAAAAATAAACATTTAATTTTTCTGTATCTAACCTATAATCTCTTTTTTAATAATCAATGACTATGCAAATATACGCGTAGGTAATAGACAAACAGTTCAAAATAAAAAAGCAAAAAAAAAAAAAAAAAATTTTACACAGCTTCAAAAAATACAGGAAATAATTGAAACAAAACGGCGTAGGTACGGACCGTTGGAAAAGTGAAAAAAAAAAAAAAACAACGGTTCGAAAGCGACCCATGTGCGTCTAATTTTATTCCGTCGGTTATGAAATGTATGCAAATGTATGCGCGCGCCGATCGCGGTATCGCCGATGTGGGGCGATATGTTTTTTTTAAACGCATTGTTGCCTAGTACGATGTCACGAGTCGGGGCCTTAGTATTTTGACGACAGTACATGAGTACAAACTCAGGGTAACAAGTCGCGCCTATACTGAAGAAAGAACTCGTGCTTTATAGACTCACAACTAGTGCCTAAACCGCTTGGCCATGGCTGCCAATTTATAAAAGTTTTTTTCTTTTTTTTTTTTTCCTAGGTGCCTATTGTCAAATTTCATTAAGGGTTAAGCCGTGTGATTTCCGGCAGATTAGAATAGGGCCACTCCACGTCCTCCCGTGGTATCAAAGGCGACTTAGGAAATACAAGCTAAACAAAGCTTATTAACATCAGTGAGACCTCTCCAACACACTGAAAAGGAGTGATAGCTGAACCAGTCTTGCTACTTGCAATTTGTTTATTAGATACCAAACTTTGGTTAAAATTAGCTGAACAAGGTAGTTTTAATTTTTATTATATATATTTTATATATTTTAACTACAAGTAGCCTTGCGTTCAGAAGTCACCCGATTTATGTTATGTGTAGCAAAATTGTTTGCTACTAGCTATCATTCTTTTTCTCAAAGCACGTCTAAGCTCATCGAGGAGAAAAAGTGTAGGCCAAGTCCGTTTAAACCTTTATTTCAGATTTAATAATATTTTAAAAAAGATTAAATTCTTCCTATTAATAAAAAAATCTCTTTTGTTTTTTCCTTTTCTCTCGGCTTTGCCCGTCCATTATTAAAATCACAAAATCTATCTTTATATGCGAACTGTCACCAACTTTTCAATTTAGCCTCCGCCTGAATATATTATGAAGCGAGGAAATTAATAAATGGACTCCAAAAAAACGTTCCGTCGGACAGACAAACAGAAAGTTTTAAAGTTACAGTAATATATTCAAAATTAAAATTTTTCCGAGCGTCTCCTGTCAATTTGAGAGTTGGCGAGTTTAGTAATTAATCGTGGAAGTTGGATTGTGTGTCTTATCTCGGGAACTTTTTACATAAGTAATGTTTTAAATAACGCTCGTGAAGCTTTTAATTTTCTTTTGAAATGAAGACATTAAAATTTAAGATGTAATCATTTATACATTAATGTAAATAATGACTAGGTACATATTTAACAAAAAGTAAGTAGGTACAAGATTAACATTGAGCTAAAAATTATAAAAATAAAAAATGTTCACAAGATTTTCTTTTGTCAGAAATTTCTTGAATTGATAAAAAATGTGGGTATAGTAGATGGGTATATAATAGTAGGTAGTTTTTTTGCTCAAATCAAATGGACGAGAGGTGCTATTTTTCAAACGCGGAGTCACTAAACGAACGATTTTTTGTATGGAAAAACCATTCGTTTAGGTGACTCCACGTTTTAAAATAGCACTTCATAATTGTACTAAATTAACAATATTTTTATAAACCTACATTTTTACAACAGCCAGTGTATTTAAAACGCGATTAAAAAGAAATTAGGAAGCGCCAGTAAAGTCTCGTTGTCGCAAGCTCCCGCCACTCGCCGCCAGAGGTCGCTCCTCGCATTATCATATCTTTGCAATTAGCGCTTTGATTCGAGGCTTCTTGGGACCGCTGTGAGCTTTTTGTTAATTCTTCCTAATTTCTTTACGGATTGCCAGGGTTGATAATGTTGTTTTTTGTATTTTTTTAGTTAATTTTCAAATAAAAAAGGGGAATCAGCTCTAACACTGGCAATCGAACTTATCTCAGTACTAAGCTAAGCGACAAAAAAGTATGACTATCTTCTTTTTTTTTTTTTAATTCAATGTAAATATTTTAACACATAATTCAATACAATATGTATGTATATGTAATATATGCAAATATTATAACAGTTGAATTAAAAGTAAATATCACGTATTTGAAAAAAGATTTGCTGTACAATTAAGTTTTTATAGAAGATTCAAAGCGAGCTTATGAGTAAGTAGTTAGTAGGTATTTAGTTCTTATTCATTCATAATAAAATAATAAGTAAATAAAGAGAACCGTACTCGTACTTTATTTAAAAAGATTCTTGGAATATATCGTTGATGATTATAACTACAAAGTAATTTTCCCGAAAAATGTTTTATTAGTAGATATCAACAAAGTTTCTGGCAACTCAGAGAGACTTAAATTCGCGCGCTTTTTATGTGGGAATGCAAATGGCGGGCATTAGAGTGTTGTGCGATAAGAGCAGGAGAGCCGTTCATTACTGGGTGATTAGTCACAGGAATCACAGTCACAGACACTTTGCAGATTTGTGAGATATGATTCCTTCTTTATTTCAAAACTAGCTGTGCCCGTGGGCTTTGCTCCCCGTGGGAATTTCGGGATAAAGAGTACCCTATATCCTTTCCCGAGTCTCAAACTCTATCCATACTAAATTTCATCAAAATTGGTTCAGTAGTTTAAGCATGAAGAGGTCACAAATAAACAAACAAACAAATATACAAACTTACTTTCGCATTTATAATATTATAGTAGGAAGTAGGATTATTAGTAGGATTAGTAGGATAGGATAGGATTAGTAGTAAGAAGGATAACAAATGAGTTTCTTTCGACCTATCTTCTAAGCTGTTGTCATTCCGAGTCTGTAGAACGACGGCAATAATACTTTCTTTAAAAAAATTATAAATGGGTGCTATTTTTCACTTCAGTTCAGAAAAGCGAATTATACCAATGTATATCCATAGTAAATGAAGAAAGAAAGTCTTCGAAGTCTACACGGACAGGAAACTAAGCGCTTGAATTTATATATGTTTGAAATTCCTGAATACGCCGGCAATAAATGATGTAAATAATTTATTATAAATTAATAAAGTAATCATTTATTTCAGGCAAAGAAATGTAGAAAATTTACTGTAGGACCAAATTTATAATAAATTAAAAATTTAAAGTTCGACATTATACGAATTAAATCAGTCAAGTAGTTGCCGAGATATAGGATCATAAGATGGGTCGCGAACTCGCGAGTTTACAATTTGTGGCGAACTATTAGTAAACTCATGAATGGAGTAAGTCTCGAATGGTCTTAAACGCAATAAGTCTACGTAACAACTGGTCTAAAATGCTCATTATCTAAATCAACACTGACTCTATTTCAAAAACTCACTACAACCTGCAAACATTTTCAGGCCATTCTATTACCGCAATCCCATGGGGCGAAAGCCTCAATAAAATTCCGACAATACGTTACGTAAACAAAAGGAGTCAATGCTTGATAAATTACAAGCTCCAGTCCGATCCATCTTGTTCCCAAATTAGACGACTTGGTCGGCTGCTCCCCTCGCATTTCATATGCACCCTGGACGCTGGACGCTGGCCAGAGAAAAATAAACGAAATTTATAGATTCCGACCGACTCACAACCGTTATGTTTTATTGTTATTGCCAGCCTTTTATTTTATCAATGCGCCATTTTTCTACGGGTTATTGATAAAAATGCCCGGACCGATCGGATGGAGTGGTGATGAAATTTTATTTTATCATTTGTATGGAGATGGACTTTGTGAAATGGATGGACACTTTTGAAGATTAGCTTTTCAGAATAAGCCCACTATTTTGTTTGCTAATTAAGAAATATTTTTCTGACGTCGAATACCTAGTGAAAAAGTGAGGAGTAAGAGTTGGGACTTATTTGGCAGCAAGGAACAGCACTTTTTTATGCTGCTATCTTATCCTGTCACTCAGAACCGTCATTTGCTAGAATGAAAGAGAAGAGCGACGCAACGCTTCAGCATGGTGAATCATGCAAAAGTTCCGTTCTACGCTGACAAATGAGATCTAACCCCAAGAAGAACTTTTTTCCTTTCTCTGTTTGGCGTATTTAGGTACTACCACGAAAGACAACTCCATGGGTACTACGTATACTTTTCAAAATTTATTAAGTATTTTTAAATAATCAAGTGTACATTATAGGGAGGCTTATGCCCAGCAGTGGGTTTTTGAAAGCTGATGATGATGATGATGATGAAGTGTACATGAAACCTGAGTAAACGTAAGTAGAACTAACAACACTTTTTCTGATTTTCGTTCCCAACTTATAGACTAACCATCATGCAAAACATAGTCTTTGGTTCTCGCAACACTCGATTCTGGTCACCTATTTACCCCGAAAGTCGTGATAGGTATGTATTTATACGTGTATTTATAGAATTTAAATAGAAATTCGCCACCACAACAGACTGTGAGTCCATACAGCACACACGCATTGAAAGCTTAGCTTATATCGGCTCCATTCACATAACGAGTATATTCATACCTACACGACACTTTAAACAAGTCTTACCTCCACTACAAGTGTATAAATGCATCTTTAAGCCAGCATCAAAGACTGAATCTATGAATTTATATGGGCGCGTGCCGACACAAGACATTTCAGACATTAGAGATGCTTTGACCGGCCATCCATAGACGGTCGTTGACGTGTAAATATTGTTTTTCTATTGCCTTTGCTTTGCTCCCCTCTGTAGCCGTTTGATGCCCATTTTTTATGTTTTTAGATATGCATTGTTAGATATTGTTTGTCTCTTGAAATAAACATGACTATAACATAATGTTACCTCCTTTTTGTCATCTTAACTTTGACGTAACTAACTCTTCTCTTTCTTATGGTTTTAAGATTTTAAAAACTGCTTGGCCAGAATAAAATATAAGTATATCTAATTATTATTTTTCCTCCACCCAAAGGTTGGCTGGAAGAGATTGCATTTATAGCGATAAGTCCGCCTTTGTGCCTATATTGTTTCTTGTTGTTGTTGTAATTTTTTATGTTTATCATAGTGCAATAAAGTTAATTTGTATTTGTATTGTATTGTATCTTATCACACCTGTTTAACACAGGGGTAAGTAAAAACTATGGACCTCCACTTGCTACGATCCTGACAGACCTCTTTCGCTTCATCTCTCATCACTCTCTTCATGTATGCCCGCCGGTAACTTCTGACCTCTTCTTTTTTAGGAATGTTTGCCATTTGGTCGCGGACGGTACGTTCGTTCGTCGAGGACGATTCTGACGCACTCTTCTACTAACATTCGCTTTGTAGATTTTTTTAGTAAATCTTCTTTCATCTATCCATCCATCTATCTACATGCCAAAAACTCCTTTCTCGATTGTTGTTGCTACATCTTCTTTCATACAGACTAATGGCATACACAAACAATGGGGCCAATAGATCCCTGAGCAGTCAAACCCAAAAGACACAATTAGCGCATTGATGGGAAAACTAAAATAAAATAAAGGATTCCTAGCCGCATTGCATATTGATATGATTCTAATTGTCGCCTATTCCCGTGATCGCCCTTTACGGTCCACACGGGAAAATATCTAAACTTATATTAAGTAGTGTATCTATAGGTGCCTAATTAAACCACGTAGGAAATTGGTTTAGCTTACCATTTTGTGTCGGTCTTATTCAACTTTGTTTGGCAATTCGCTTAACCATTCAATGACTTGGTCAAAGCTAAATTAGAATAGATAACTCTTCTTTATTAAGGTAATAAATATATTTTGTTGTGTTTATTGAAAGCTCGAATGGCCAGCACAATGATGTAACACTTTTAACGACGCCATCACGAAGCAAGTCACGGATTAAATTACAACAGAGCATTAACCGAGACGAAACCACTGCAGGACCATTTACTTTATCAGCCCATTCTTTCTGCTAATCTCCAAACTCTTGTTGCCAAATTTTCGTAAGAAAACCTCCCTCATTACACCCCGGTCATCAGTATGCATAATAAATGAGATAAACGCCATCTAGCGGCGAACGGCAGAACTAAATAATGGCGAAACAAAACGCAAAGATTGATTGCGGAGCTCCCGTGACGAATGGCCGCGCAGTGAATCGAAATTTATTCGCATTGTTATTAAATTATGCTTATCTCCAGATTTATTTACTAATCAATCGGATGATCATCCATAAATCTAAGATGGCGGCAAAAAGCGTTTAGCTGCAGACGTAATTAAGTCACAAAATTTATCATAAAGACGACATAACCACGGCCATTATTTGAGACTTGCAACAATATCTCCCCAGACTTTCCTGAAGGTTCTGATTTTGTTGCTGTCGTTCTTGTCCTTATATTAGTAATAATAAGAGTTAATTTGGCAAGGAGTGGTTGTAGGATAAAGTTTGTTGTTCTTTACATAAGGGGACAATAACTAACAGAAGCGAAAGATGTCGCCGGCGTCGATTTATCACGGGTTACTTATGATAAGTGCGCTGTCCGAGTCAGGGTAGCGAAGATGCTTTTTACTGTTCACCTACGTTACTTTCGGGCCATGGAGCCAGCGGGGACTCGTAGAGACCCCAATTAAATTTGCTTGTTACAAGTGTCAACGTTGCGATAAGTACCTATTATAACATTGTTGTTATTGGAAATGAAACTGTTACCATAAAAAGTTTTTTTTACTTTTCAAATTGCTTTACTTTGTTCGCTCATTTTATTGAGGTAATAATTCTGTGTTTTACAATTAAGTTTGACAGTATTATTAGTTAGATTAGAAATTATCTAGGTATGACAAATCAGTAAATCTTCCGTTCTGTTCTGTGGTTACTAATACTGAATACCATAGTAATTTAACGACTGTAATCGTACTTGGTTTTCAAACTATCGCGTTTTGAATACATTACTAGTATATTTACCTATACGGTATAACAAAATATACTGAAATTATTTTAAAGGTGAATTCAGTCCATGATACTGAATTACTTTCCCTGAATATACCTATATGGAAATATAAAAATCAATTTTTGTTATCCATACAAACTTGGATCAGCTGATCAGTCAATTTGTATGGAAGGCCAAAAATTATTTTTCATATTTTGACATTTATGTCAGAAAAGTGGTTCAGTAGGTATCACAGACTAAATTCACTTTTTAAATAGTTTCCGTATATTTTGTTGGACCTAATAAAATGGGGCTTAGCTCGAAATTTTTTTGTTCGAAAAAGTTTCGTGCTAAGCCCCATTTGCATATACATTAATAATGTAATCATTCTTACTGCAAGATTTTAAAGAAGTTGTTACCATAGTCAGTAGCAAGTAGCAACACATAACAATTCCTGAAGTTTTCCTCATTAAAAACACTAGATAAGTAGATCATAGGTGATTCTAAGTAACCACATCCACGAGCACAGTTTCGTACATCCCCAACTCGCGACAGACTATGCTAATGATCTAGTTTTTGCCGACTGCCATTTGATACACTCTGTGACACTGTCACTGTCACTCGAGTCTGTAGTTCGGCTTAGTTTGGCAAGTTTCATCTGTTTTGTTAGAAATGTCCGGTTTCTGTCAAATCAGCGGGAATTTTGTTTTGCAGCTAAGTATTTTCGGAATTTATATGTAGAGAGTACTGGACCGAAAGAAGAGAGTTTGCCCAGTGGGACATACAAGTTAAAAAAAAATAATGTTAAAGATATGTATGTCAAGTACTTATAAAATTAACTTTTATTGACTTTTATTGTCGTAGGAAGCCGAACGGGCCTAGAAAAATTGGAGTGGTTGTTCGTTTGTTTTTCGTGTGTGTAAGTGTCAAAGTTTCAGGCTGCTTAAAAGCATTTAGTTAAGCCAGATGATTGCCATACAATGATGACAGTCGGGAACAACGGCTTGTATGTTGTAGGTGCCTTGCGAAGCACGCCGCCGGCCACCGAGTGATGACAATACATATTAGACGCTTATTACGCTATAATTTTTTTTTATCGCAACTCGCGCTAAATAGGGATAAGTGGAAGGATATAGAAGACCTTTACCCAGCAGTGGGATAGTGTAGAATTAAAAAACGATCCAAATTATAAAACTTTGACAGCTCTAAAGCCCCCTAAATTAACCTCATACTCTAAGTACCTACTTAGACGTAAGCATACAAGCAGGTACTTATTCCACAGTTTTCAAAACAAGGAGAAAAACAATAAATTCTCGCACCGTCGCCATAAAGTCTTCCGCCCAGTTGTCTCCATCAAATTAATTACGTTTTACGTCCGCCGGCAGCGGGCCGTACGCAATCACATTAGGCGATATAAAAGTGGATGACTATGTGGGAGATGCGCCGGGTCACCGTATCTCAATGAGGCACATATCGCTTGCTGTGCGGGAGAAAGAGGTAACTGACTAAAGTTTTTCCTTCTCCTATCAAAAACAAAAAGTTTGCTTTAAAAATAGGTTTGTTTTTTTTAGAGGAAATTGACTCCCGCACGTTTTTGTGAACATATCACAATCGTGAGGTCTTCTTTTTTCGAGTCGAAATTAGTTAAATTATATTATATTAAACTTGTCAGTATTTGGACATTTCGACCGCTTGATATTTTGCCTCAGAGGTGACCTCTGAAGTTATTATTCTGTTATCTTATGTAATACGATGAAATCACAAAGACAGTATTAAAGTAGTAGCAGAGATAACAGAATAGACAATAAATAAAATACAACAACTCACTTATCAGATGATAATTTGAGGTTGGTAGGAAAGCAAGGCTGAGATTGTCTTAGACTCAACAATGTTGGTGATATTCCAAACAAGTAATTACTTAAAACAAATATTTTTTAATTATACAGTATTTTATTCATGTTAAAAATTAAAAAATATATACTAAACTGGAGATTTTACAAATTAATATATACTAAACTAAACTATATTAAACTACAAATAAACTTTAAACTAAACTATAATTATTATATATAAATTAAAACTAAATTATGTAAAAACTAAATAGAATCAAAAATTCCGCCTCGGATAGTACCTGGTTCAAAGGTGCCCATCACACTAGCTGCGTTCCCTCTTTGTATTGTGATGTTAATTACATATGCTTTTTTCTAAAACTGTGAATTGAAAAGTTTAAAGCCTAAACGCGATGGGGTTGAGTCGTTTCATTACAGAGTTCCTATGGCCACCTTCCGGCTCCATCATCATATCAGCTCCATGTCATCATAATATTGCATTGTCACGGAAAATACGTATGCGTGCAAAATTTCAGCTTAATCGGAAACCGGGAAGTGGGTTAAATTTAACTTGCAAGATTTGATTACAGACAGACAGACAGAAGGACAGGCGAAATTAAATAAAAGCTTGTAAAGAGGAAGGCTTTTACCTAGCAATGGGTTATTTCATTCGATAATGACTATAGTGATGATGAAACTCGCAATTTAAAAGTACACAAATTGTTAGAACTTCAATGCCACGTACCGTGTTTTACAGTATAGCAAACTTTCAGTGCAAATATTTCCGACTTTGCAGTGGGTTTGTGAGCGGTGTAAGGAGCATGAATAATCATGAAAACCTCTGCTTTCATTACTCTGCGGCCGCGGCGTTTGTGTACCGGAGTAGTACCTATAAACGACGTTTTTTAATGAAAAAAAACTGAGTGTCGTGGAACACTCGGCTGGAACGAAGTTATACAAAAATTGAAGCTCCTACAAAAACCCCCAAAAAATTCAGCCCTTAAAAAAAATCGTGACAGAAAAAAATGACGGTAAAATCTAACACTTTATTTCGCCTAGCCCCCATACGCCAAATCCGTACCATTTGAAAAGGAACTTCGTTCTAAAAATAAGTCAGGTGTAGTAGCATGTGATGTGTCTGTGAAGCGCTGCAGTTAGCATGAATTATGACAAAAACTACGGTTTAATCATACGCCTAGATTTATTTAAACCATAAATTTGGAAGGTATAAGATGGATATGCCTAGAAAGCGTTGGAGTGATGACATCAGATGTTTTGAGAAGAATTGGTCGCAGGTCGCACAAAATCGGGATAAGTGGAAGGATATGGGGGAGACCTTTGCCCAGCAGTGGGACAATAAAGGTTAATAAAAAAAATAAAAAAGTATGGATATAGAGTATTGGAAAATGTGACCAGAAACGAAATATTTCTGTGTAACTTTTTATGGGTTGTATTTGTACCTACTACACAAACTATGGGTAAAGCAGTACGATACCATCTTTCCAGTCTTCTTCTTCTTATCGTGTGTGTTAGTGACTAACATTAGTGTCAGAGTTTTTAAACCGCCTTAAAGGCCTCTGACATGGTTTTAGGTAACGACCAATGTCAAAGACAGTGACCGGGACCGACGGCTTAACGTGCCCTCCGAAGCACGGATCATCTTACTTATCAGACAATTAGGTGATCAGCCTGCAATGTCCTAACCAAACTAGAACAACAACACAAAGTCGTTGCCCCCGCTGGGAATCGAACCCGCGACCTCCGGGTATGAGCCAAACGCTCTAAACACTATACCACGGAGGCAGTTTCCAGTATAAGATAACTTATAAATTAACACAGTTTACAATTTGGAAAATCAAATTTTCGTGTAACGATGTTCGAGCCAGGGTGACAATGGGTGACATGTTTTGTATGAAAACTTGTCTCATTGTCAAATTGATGCTATCTCTTTTGCTCTTATGAAGATGACACTTATCATATTATCTGTCGCACTCGGCTAGTGTGGTCTTTTTACGCAGTAAAAAATTCTATTTCTATGATTTAAACTTTAGTTTAACTATAATAAACCATCTTCAACTTCACGCCCTTAGTTCACGACCGTAGTGGATACATTTTCTTCCATACTTTCAGGGGAACATTTTCCTGAAAATTTGTTAAGAAGTTGTTATTACAAGTTATCATTTCACTTTTAATATGTAATGTAGTGTTAGTGTGTGGTTTTATCTTTACTTTAGTTTATAAGAAATTTAGTTCGTATAAAAAATACAATATTGTGTACACCAGTACAGTATCTACAAGAAGTAATTTTCTCAAGAGTACAAGAAAATTTAAATTTCTATATGTTATAAATAATGTATCAACATAATATTATATTATATGTTTTTATTAAAAAAGACGTAATTATAATATGACAAAGCCCTTCTGGCAAGTAGGCGACATGTGAAAATGAGTTTCAGTCATCGTTTTTCTCAGCAGTGGTCGATGCAAAGCGTTGATATCGGTAGTTTTTCATTAAAAACACGTAATGTAAATTATAACGTGTAAAAGTACCTGTAAAGGTTACTGCATAAACATATTATTTCGAATTTTACAATGAACATAGACTTTAATGTAACTTGTACACCGTCACACCTTCTCTCAAAGCCGCAACCATGTTATACCATTGAGTAATTGGAGTTGGCAAGAATGTGGCAAGAGTTATATTTGTGAGAGGAGGTCGGGAATACATAGTACATAAAGCGCTGGGCGTGGTGCCGCCTCCCGGTCACTCCCTCCAAACAGGGATGAACAAACATCAACTGAAAAAAAGACTTTTTGTCTGATTAAAAAAATCCGCAATAATATCGTTGTGTAGGCTTAGAAGTAGAAGATACTGCAGCTTCAAAGTCAAAGTCAAAGTCAAAAATTTTTTATTCAATGTAGGATAAATTTATCTCTTATTGAAGGTCATTTTTTTTAAATATTTTTTTTAGTGCAGAAGCTAAAAACTACTAGCGTTTCGGAACGACCACTGCTGGGAAGATTACGCCGAAAGAAACCCAGTTCAGTATTGGTCCCTACCCAGGCTTAGCTGTGTGGTATCTGGCAGAGTAGAATAGGAACACTCCAAGTCTTTCCGTGGAAGTCGTACAAGGCGAATTATGAATTACAAGCTAAACTAAACAAACAAGGACTCTCCAATCCATCTGGCAAGCGTGGAGAGTGTAGGCCAAATCCTCTGGCTGCTCTGGCCAAGTATGGCTCTGGTAGTATAGAGGGTCGTGCTCCTGCAGTGGAGACTAAAAAAGACCTGATGATGTTGATGATAATGACTCAACGGCCCACATCGTTCGTCCCTATACACAATTAGACACGTGCACAATACACTAGGACTACTTACTTGTGAAATGACTAAATACTTTGCCATCACTGGCAATATGAAGTCAACTTATGAAAAATGGTAAATTTAGTTCTGAGTTATGGTCTTTGAAATTGAGTATTTTTGACACGCATTCAAAGGCCTAGGTAACGTAGTCATTAGAAGAAATGAATCAATAACTGAATATTATCAAACTAAAATAAATTTTTGTATTGTAATATTGTTGTATTGTAATTTTTGCGTTATTAAAAATATATTGTCAATCATTGTAGATTGGGTTGACATCTAATTTCAAAATATGAAAAATTAAAGGCTTTTAATCTATGGGACAAATAATCTGTGAAAGAAAAAAATAAAAGAATTAAAAGTTTCTAGACTGAATCGAAATTACACATGAACACAAACCCACTTACTTTCCGAGCCAAAACTCTTGCAAAACAAAAAATCGTATCAGAACAAACTTAAGCCAGCAAACTCATACATATTCCCGAGCATTAAAGCGAACCGACGCGACCCTGTCTTAACGACACCCACCCAAGCGGACATCCCCCCCCCCCTCCACGAAATGTTGTAAAAGAAGGAAAATACCAACCCCCCTCTCCCCAAGAACCCAAGAAACACTCGAGATCCCGATTGTTCATGTATGAATTCACCACATTAGGAGTCAAGTAGGATAAAAACAGAAAGCTTTGGAAAATATAGCGAGCGTTCGAGTGATACTCCCCGGTCGACTTAAGAGCACCTTTTTATTTTCCCGTGTAACTTTTGGACGGTTTGCTTTAGCACTATTTGCGATTTCGCAAAACGTTGCAATTTACGATGCATAGATTTTAGGGAAAATGTCATGCAAGGGACAGAAAAATAGTAAGTAGTAATTAGTGACCTATCATTTTTATTCAGTTTTCACGTACTACGTTTAGTTCCTGTACTGTACTTTGAGTCAAAACGAGTAATTCTACTTTTCAAACTTACTTTTTCGGTCTTTTACACTTATTTACCTCATGCACCTTGTCAATGACGCGTGCACTGCGACCAGATTACAGACATTCTTAAAAAGGTCATAATTAACCGTACGTAACAGATGGGCATGTTAATGAAGAATGATGGTTGTGGGTGACGCGAAAGAGATTTAACATAGTCGTAGCAAGTGGAAGTCCAAAGTGTCTGCCTATTCCTGTGAAAAACAGACGTGATAATATGTATGTATATATGTGAAACCTCCATGTGTAAAACTTAGGTTGTACTCGTATACAGTAAATCAAATAGGAACAGAACTTCGTAAAATTAGATAGGAATATAAATTTTCGTTCTTTTTGGAAATCGAACGTTGCATCGCTGGTCGTTTTGCGAAACATACATTCTGCGCCTAAACCCACTGGACGAAATAAACGGATGCGAAAATAAAAGATGGGAGATTGATTCGATACTCAGATAAAGCGGAGGAGGAACGTCGATGAAGCGATTGAAGTGCGGTAGCCAAATAAGGGGTCTGCTGAATATGTTGCTGTACCTCGGTTGCTAATAAAAAGTGGAGCTGCTAGTGGCGTAAATTGAAAGACGATGCCGAAACAGACGTATAAAGCAGCGCTTGAAAATAACCTCAACATGATTGCTTTAGCGATAAGGCCGCCTCTTGTACGTCATTATATGATGTCCCTCCTTGAATTAAATAGGAACAGAAATTTTCATTCTTTTGGAAATCGAACGTTGCCAGAAGAATTTTAGAGCCTGGTCATTTTGCGAAACATAACTTCTGCGCCTAAACCCACTGGACGAAATAAACGGATGCGAAAATAAAAGATGGGAGATTGATTCGATACTCAGATAAAGCGGAGGAGGAACGTCGATGAAGCGATTGAAGTGCGGCAGCAGCCAAATGAGGGGCCTGCTGAATATGTTGCTGTACCTTGGTTGCTAATAAAAAGTGGAGCTGCTAGTGGCGTAAATTGAAAGATGATGCCGAAACAGACATATAAAGCAGCGCTTGAAAATAACCTAAACATGATTGCTTTAGCGATAAGGCCGCCTCTTATACCTCATTTTATGTTGGCCCTGCTATTTTCCAACAAATCAAATCAGATATTTGTTTTTTAAACGTCAAAACAAACTATTTGTTACAACAAATACTGAATATAATTAAATTAATATTTAAGTGGGGCTTCCATACAACATACGTGTATTTCATAGATAATGGTACGGGACACTTCCTGCGCGAATCCGACTCGCACTTGGCCGGTTATTTCTTACTGTTTAGTTTTTAAACAAATACTTCTTAGATACAATAACTTTGAAATTCTAAAGTTAACATTCATTTTTCGTTCAATCGAAATTAGTTAAGATAAATCTCCTTAATTTCCATAACACGCGGACTTAGCTTCACTGAGCTTCCGCCCCTCTCCTCAAAAGCTGCCGAAAATATAAGGCGCTTTTCACCTCCGAAGCTGCAGCCCCGAAAAATGCTTATGCAACTCATTTACATTTTAGATTCCTCACAACCTTTGTCTGATACTTTGTAACGGTAAATGCTAGTAAATACACGAAGAAAGACTTACCTACACAAACTTTTTTTTTAAAGATTTTAGTAACAGCACAGCCAGGGTCGTTCTTTTGCAGTGGAGACTAAAAAAACCTAAAAATAGATAAATAAATAGAATCTAGTAAAAACATTTTTAGAGATACGAACAAAGTTTGCGAAAAAGACTCTGTTTGTTTGTTTGTAGTAACTTTATTGTACCAAAACAAATATATATACAAAGAAAAAAGACAATATACGAAAAAGCAAATAAGCAAAGGCGGACTTATCCCATGTAGGGATCTCTTCCAGTCAACCTGCGATAAACCTGTCTTCTTCTCTTCTCTTTCTAGGCCTTACCCCATTTATTGAAGTTGGCCTTTCTTGTCCTTCTTCTCCACTCTGCACGGTCTTGAGCGGTGGTGGCGTCCAACTGTCCTTGTTTCAGGGCATTCTTGACCGTCGTCATCCAGGTGGAAGGTGGTCATGCAAGAAAGATTGTCATTTCTCTTTTTATTACTGGAATTTGTATCTTCATGTTATTATATCCGATCATCATCATCATTTTGATCGCCGGAAGTTCACTTCGGAATATTGTTTTTTGATCAGCTGTGTCCCACTGCTGGGCAAAGGCCTCCCTTGAATTATTTTTAATGTCCTCTTATTATTATATTAAATACTTATCTTGAGGAGCTCGGTGATCCGGCAGGAGTGCGCATTACTAGCACTTTCGCAAGTAAAGCGACACTGAGCATGGGAGCTCTTGGATAGGTGACCACAAGATTCTCGAGCTCCTCTGTGCTTCGAAAGGCACGTATAAACTGTTAATACTGGCTATCATCACTGTATGGCAGTTGTCAAGCTATGTGAGATGCCTTAAGGTTGTCTGAAAAATCTAACACCAGTGTTCGGTAACGGTAATCTTTTCTTCTTCTTATCGCTTATTACATTCTCAGCTTATAATTTTTCTCTTTCAGCTTATAATTTATCCTTTTCACTCATTTATACAAGCAATTATACTTATTACTAGCATAAACTCCCCTTCATGTATTATTTATAAACCATCGTTTTATTTATAAATTAAAACATCAAAAACAATCAAGACTACAACAACATCCTTGTCACCTTTGTGCCGCGAAAAAATAGGGTGATCAAGTTTGTGTGGAGAGGTGAGTACATGAATATGGAGGGAGCCGGATGAAAGAAAGGTGTCAATGTTAATAAAACTTTGAGGATTCGGTTTAATTAATGCAATCAAAACAAACAGCGGGCGCTCAACGGCTTACGAGGCACAGGAGTGGACTGGGGTAAGGAATTAAATTATTTTTTTTTTTTTTTAATTATTTGTATATATGTGCATATTAAAGAAAATGTTTACAGTATCTATAGGACAAAACACGACTTTTTGAAGTGTCGCAGAATTACTGAGTAAACATAATCATTTTCTGCATTTATTTTAGCTTTTAAATTAAACAAAAATGGATTTAGATTTACACGATATTAGTAAAGGGTTGCGGATTCATTTATAGCATAAGAATATGTCAGATGCACTTAGGCCGCTTAAATTATCTGACATTAGTGTTGGCCACTTCAAAAAACAAACAACCGTGAAGACGCCTCTAAAATATATGAGTAAAAAAGTTTGCAGAAGAAGAATCATAAGCGGTGTAAATAATTCTTTCTGTATGTCTATCTGTCTATCCGTCCGCGGTTCTACTCAGAGACTGTAAGTACTAGAAAGCTGTAATTTGACAAAGGTATGTATATTAATCTAATCTGAATCATATTCGGTGTAAGTATATCCTTCTAAAACGTCCAGCACTAATTAAAGAGTAAAAACGTCTGCAGAAGAAGAATCTTGCGGTATAAAATGTCTTTCTGTCTGTCCGTCCGCGGTTCTACTCATCAGATACTATACGTACTAGAAAGCTATAATTTGACATGTGTATGTATATTAATCTAATTAGAATCATAATTATGCGGTGTAAGTATATCTTTCTAAAAACGTCCAGCACTTTACTCTCTCAAAATGTCCCTTCAAGCCGTCCCTGCGCGCTCGTCCCGTGGCCGACCCTTGAGACTTCCATCAACCGCGAATTTATTAAAACCTCACCTATTAATCTACACTGTAAACTCATTTTCATGCAAAACCTGCCCCTGCCTCACCTTGAATAAAAACTTATTAACACTTTTAAGAGAAAATTAAGACGATATTTCATGTCTTCCTACTTAGTTGCAAAGTAAGCGACTTTGTTGTTTTGCTCATGATTTTCGCAAAAGTATCGTATGATTATTTTTATTTTACTTATCGGCATTGAAGAAAAAGAGTGCGCATATTAAACTAAACATTATCATCTGTAGATATAACATAGTACTCACAGCTAAGAATATATAAACACTTCTCAACCAAATTATTAAGTAAGGTACATAAAAGTAAAGGTAAATGTTTATCAAACTATATTTTTACTAATGAGCAAAAACGCATAAATATACGACTTAGATATGATATATGCAATAATTTTTTTAAAAAATTCATAAATAAAAATGTAGTACAAGTAAAAATTGTACGGATATCTCTTTAATCAAAAACTTTCATCAATGTCTTTATTATTCCTTAGGGTATTTTACCCGAAAACTTTATTTGCAATATTTCTCCCAACAGGCCAAAAGTAACCCCAAGCCTCCAGAAACCAACCGAATAAATTTGCCTCTATTTACATCCATCTGCCAAATAAGCTAAAAAGGGTTACCTCAAAAATGAAGTGAGTAAACCGAAAATCTCTCAAGAAAAACATCGTTATATCGTCCTAACCCCTATATTAAACTAAAGGCTGTCTATGAATACAAAATATACAGTCTGAGCTGAAATATCGCCGCTGGAATGGCTCAAATTTACATGAAACATTTTAATATAGCGGCACCTGCGCTTTTTTCTCACGCCGTAAGCCCAAAGTTGAATTTAATGCCTCTTCAACCCGTTATATTGTTTCGGGAACAGAAAAAGGACTTTTCAGGCTTTTACGACGCAGTTTGAGGGCAATTTTACTTAACACGTCGTGTGAGTTTTATGACGCTTCTGAAATGGAGGTCGGAATAAGAGATATTAAATTATTTTCATTGTATTTTGTTTAGAGCTAAGTATACTTTTCCTATTGTCGATACGATGGGGTTTCTTTACCCGACGGGGTAAACAGAGCTAACAGCCATAGGCTAAATAACTTTATAGCCTTTAAGTTTTTTTTTTGTATTATTGGGTGAAGCTTATAAATTTTGTGTCTTTTTTTGGGAACTATAAAAAAGTGACACTTCACTTTGATTTCCACTGATTTTGTAGATACGTATGCAGTGTGCACTAATTATTGATCGTGTAAAAACATTAGTTCACGTCACCTCACTCACTGCACTCATTGTGCACTCTACACGCCTGTCTCCCCCATCCAAAGGCTCTTCAGTCAATCTATGCGCATACTTTTACAGAGCGCCGAAAAAGAGAACGATACAGTGATGTATCACAAAAACATCACTAGCTTCTCTATGATGTTACAGTGATGTAACACAAATGCATCACTAACTTCTTTATGATGTTATAGTGATGTAACACAAATGCGTCACTAGCTTCTCTATGATGTTACAGTAATGTGTTACAAATACATCCCTAGCTTAGCTTCTCTGTGATGTTACAATGATGTGTCACAAACAGATCCCTAGCTTCTCTATGATGTATCTCTAGACTAGTTCTGACATCTCTTGCCTCCTGGTCTGAGAGAAAAGGAAACTTAGGATACATGTACCAGCAGCTTCGCTGCCGAAAATGCCGATCGAGGGAATGGGCGAAAACTCAAATCATAATATTTTAATTAGCGATGTGGTTAGCAACTCATTACTATTTTGGTTTTGTTTTCTACCATCACACTTGAAGTGGCATTTGAGTCTTGCTACCTCCTCTGTCTGCTTAGAGAATTAAGACCCAAAATGCTCTGTCTACTCCATCTGCCCCATTGTTACGTATTTATTTAAGAGATAAGATATTTCCTTTTATTTAAATCAGTACGGTCAGGTCATGTCAAGAGGCAGGATTCTGAACATCTGGCAAATAAAATGTTTATCTTGAAGGTGGATGGCCACAGAGATAGAGGACGACTTAGAAAGACATGGGAATGATGAATATGAAGCGGGACATGGTGGAGAAGGGCGTTAGTACAGAAATGTTAAATGATAGGAAAACTATGGAGGGAGTTGACATACAGAGACGTCCCCAAGTAGGGAGAAGGTGAGGAAGATAAGATATTAATACAAAAATCATGCCATGTCGCATGACTTGTTACTGCACGAATCCTAAACATTTAATAATAGGTTTTTAGCCAGTCTATAGCCTCTGAAAAATCGCCATAGCGGGCATTCTTCAGCGATATGCAGAATCAGAAATCATTCATTGCACAACTGTGTTTATAAAGATGTTACATACATGCTATAACGTCTGGTCAACATCTCCACAGTCACATTTCGAAGATATTCGGAAATCCCACTTGTGGAGATGGTGGTTAGATCAGACGTAACCAGTTCTGAATCGGTTCAGTTTAACCCATACCGCGCGCTGAGTATGAAATCCAGGTGGCTTTTTGTTGGGTCCGAGATTAGTTCTACTTGCACGAGGTCTGAGGACTCCAGCTCCCATGCAGGATTCTTCCTGCATGGAAGCTGGAGTCCCCAAGATTTTATTATATCAAAGGAGGATTCTGTAGTCGGTCAAGATTGGGGATTTTGATGAGAGCCGCTGAGGTGGTAAGTCGTTTAGCGTCTCCTACAATACAATATATATCATCATTATCATCAAGTTTTTTTTATTTTCACTGCAGGAACATGACCTTTTCTGTACTACCTTCTCTACCAGAGGGCCAGAGCAGCCAGAGAACTTGGCATACACTCTCCAAGCTGGCCAGACGGGTTTGAGAGTTCTCATTGATGTTTATAAGCTTTGCTTGGCTTGTATTTCTCAAGTCGCCTGCTACGACATCGGGTGGCCCTATTTTACTCCGCCGGAAACCACACGGCAACAATATATAATACAAAAAAAAACACAAATCATAAGAAGCTTATGACATCAGACTGATACAGGACCACAATATCACGCTCTCAGAGCACCATAGGTAAGCTATGTGCATAAATTCACTAGAGAGCTAGAGCGAGGGGAGGTGAGAGGAGTGCGTGGCAAAGTGATGTTTTTACGCGGCTGCGTGATTCGCTTTGTTGTCAAGGGCCTCGACGCCTGTGATGGAGCTTAATTAAGACTTCAATGGGCCTTACTCCATGGCCACCTGAATCGGAATATGTATTGTTGCTTAATTAAATACTGTTATGCTCAAACTGCCCAGCCATTTATACAATATAAAAACAAATTAAACTTAGCTAATAACTAAAATTCGGCCTCATACTGGTGCCATTGGTCATTCAGGCTCGATAAGAAAAATTAGTGATTAAACGAACTTACTTTCAGTGAAGTTTTATCACAATTTTGTGACTTTCGCTCGAAAACATAAATTGCAGAATGCAGGCATGGAGAACGATGCTACCGAGTGAATTTATGTTGAGAGCGAATAAGGAACTAAAATAAAAGAATTTCAACTACGCAAACAGAAGAAATGAGGTAAAAATAGGTAGTAGTCAGATACTATTTAAATTATACTGCTTTTTAAAGGTATAACCTATTTGAGAAGAAATTAGAATCTTCATAGCCATATAAATAATTGTAAAACATAGTGAAACTACTGATATTGTTTCTAATTGTAAACTCAATATAACAGCATCGCCAATACTAATAATTTATGAAATATTTGGTAAGATAAATCACGTGCTAAAAATCATTGTATAATCAATAAAATTCCAGTGTAACAATGGAGTAACAAAATTTTATCCTTGCACGAAGCAGGGTTATAAACTTAAATTCGAAGGACCAAACATTTTCACATCATTTAGAGCTTCAATAAAAAAATAAGGCAGTTTAAGCAAAAAGCTGTCCTGAAATAACAAGTTAAGGTATAAATTCGAATAAAGGATTATATTAAACTTTGACAAACAATGGCAGACGTCTGCAGAATGCCTTGCAGAATTCGGCTCGGTGACAACTTGTTAAGTTTTTGTGGAGAGATTTGAGCTGAATGGACTATTGATTGGGGGCATTGCTTTTCTCTTTTCTTTGGTTTTAGAACAGGGTTATATGGGATTACAAAAGGTTACTTCATTATTCATTAAATTATTAATAGGTATATATTTTCTATATACGTATTTCATCATTTTAAACTTTTAAAAATATGATCGCTAACAACAAACTTCTTTTCAGCTAAAAAAAACTTGATATTTAATTATAACACCAAATGATTGAGAAGAATAGGGATTGATAAACCTGATTTTCTTATTTTCATAATTTAATTATTATGCTTTTCTTGTTTCTTTCTTATCGTCAATAATGTCCCGATTATTTATATTGTGAAACCGTGGAAGGTTTCACAATATAAATATTTGAATTTTATTTGAATCTACAAAATTAGTTAATTAGTTTTTCTCAATAAAATTTTAATTAATTTTTAACAGAAGAAGACTGATGATTGGTATATAATTCTTCTAAGGGCAAAGGAAGTCCGATATAAAGATATTCAATTTTATTTATATATTTAACAAGATGGTTTGAAATGGACTTTTACTCCAAAACCAGAAATTGTTTCTACGAAATTCTTTTAACATTGCATATTGTCCTATTTACATATGTGACAGCATATATCTTTAAAGGCAACGCTGTACACAGTTTGGCTTCAGTTCCACCATAAATCTCGACAGGAGACGCCAACTTTTGGCATGCATTACATCGTCTGCGCCTGATCCCGGCTTTGCGCCCCTGGTGGACTCAATCCGTCTATTATTATAAAAATATGGACTAACTTTATAACTTGACTTAAACCATAGATGTACAAGTTACACATAGCGTAATGTAAAATGTGACCAAAAATTATTTACACGTATACGAGTGTCACAACAAAACAAAATATTGAGAGATCTATCTACTGTCTATCCATCTATTTAAGTAGTTGATATCGTTTGGCATGGTTTTCGGAAAAATAAATATTTGGTTGCAAACTTGAACTTTGGCTAGAGGCTTACATTAGAATTGAAGTTAAATGTAGTAATTAAATGATAATCTAAAACGATAAGGTTAGAAAAAGTAAAACGGAAGTGCAAAATCAAAAACCTAAACCAAAATTACAAGAAATTACTGTGTTAAGTATGGGTTTTATTTAATTTAAATTTTATTTTGTCCAATAAAGTATTAAAGTTAATTATATTTGTGCTGGATTGATGTTACAGTCACCGGCCACCTAGCTACATGGAGAATACCTTGCGTCCACGCCTAGCAAATTATTTCAACGCGAATACACCTTGCAGTGGCTCCCCTTTATGGGTAACTAAAGTGCTTCAACCCAATTGATTGATCGCTCAATTTCCTTGAAAATAAGTAATTTCAATACAAAGTAATATTTATTTATTCTATGCCTCAGTTGTTTACATTTCTTGTTCTAAAACTTCTATATACCTAGGTAAAGTAGATTTTAACCGCAAATTTTATAAGGTCTAGGAAAAGAGGAATGAGAATGGTTTAAAATTTTATTAAAATGTTGAGAGAAAAGAGTTACAAACTAGAGTTACGGAATAACCACCTGAAAGAAGAAACAATGAAAGAAATTTATTTAAAAAAAATTGACTGCACACAAAATATAAGGTTAAATTTAAATAAGTTCTCGCCATATTGCAGAAACAATCGAAACTTTTCACATAATACAGCCCTGAAAAATAACCGAATTATTTTTTAAATTTCTAATAAGCATTCTAACTTCATGCTAATTTGTATGACATGATTGAAAAACATTCGATGTTCAACGCCATCATTCCAAATCCACTAACTTAGCGCTCTTACAGACGTAGACGGGACTTTGTCGCCTGCGCCACCGACGGCGACGACATTTTTTGTCCTTTTGCGACAGTCGGCGACCGTCGTACGACACAGGTCGGTATTGCGGGCATACTATTGCTAGACTGAAAGAGCCGCGACATTCCATAAACTGGTTGATTTCAACTAGTTAGTCTCGAATGGTTTTGTAGTTTAAATTCGCACTCCAACGCCAGAGCGTTTTGGCTAGTCAGACGGCCAGACCCTACAACCTATTGGAGCGCAAGTAAATATCATCAAGTAAAATTACAAATGCACGTTGATTTCGGCAAGGAAGCACTTCTTTTGTAGTCCAAACCCCAGATAGTTTCGGCCGGAACGAAGTCTACAGGGTATTTAAAACAGCAATAATACGACACGGTAAGACGTTTATTTTTACTTCAAAATCATTTTTAATACAGTTTATTTGGCAATTTCCAATCATTTCCGGCATTCCCTAATCTCATTAGGGACGCTGCTAACAGCGCGGATTGGGAAAATGTCAAAATATTCAGATGTTATTCAAATAAATTCCGAGTTGTTTTTGTTGCGGCGCGATGATGATCAAACGATCGCGTGCTTCCCGATTTCCACCGGAGTTTTGCGAACATTTCTCATTTTATTTCGAGTGGGACATGAGTTCAAAAGAATTTAAAATAAACATGCATTAATGTGTACTCTCATGAATCTATCGTTCTCATCTAAGTGTTGTGCTGCTCCGCGCTAAGAAAAAAGGATGGTTGCTAGTATAGCACAGATTTTTGCTACACGTTACCAAAATCGAGTGACTGCTAGGGCTACTATAGTAGTTAAAATGTATTGAAAGTAATAGTTCTAGTTTGGGACGTGCAACTACAGGGTTCTGCCAATTAGAAGAAAAGCTTGGCATCTAATAACCAAATCGCAAGTAGCAAAACTGATTTTACTATTTCTTTTTCAGTGAATCCGGGATCCACTCTCGGATTTTTCTTCTTCTAGTAATACTTTACTGTACACCAAAAATATAACAATTATTAGACGAGAACAGCCGGACAGACAAACTAACGGACAGTCGGGCAAAAGCAATTTTGGCCAATCTCGAAACTGAGACCCTTCGGTCGCTCGGTCAATTATTAGTTATTTGCCCAACGCCACCAATACTCCTAGCTAAATTATAAAAATGAAGTTGATTAGGATTTCACCTTTTTTATTTAATGTCGCATTTCCTGCCCATAAAGATATTTTCTTTCCTCCAGTGTGAAGGTTATAACTGTGCAGTTTATCACTGAGACACCGTCGCGTCATTAGTGGGGGCTGGCGCTGAAGGGCCTCCAAATTGTGCCTCGTCCGCATTTACATACCTCCGAAGAAATAAAAACAACGATACTATTTCCATTTTCCGGTGGGTTCAGTATATTTTTACATCATCACTAACTGTATGCACACTGCCCTTTCCTATGGAAAAAGAAATAATGAAGACACAACATAATTACTTATCTCAAAACTAGGAAATGCGCAAAAATCTTTAGCAGCAAGCAATTTCTTTACTGTTATTTCTGTAAAGCAATTACGCGTGACTTGTACTTGTCTCTGAGTTTGTACTGATGTATAGTCATTTCCAACTACCACCAGTTGCTCTTGGTGAAGCAAAATATCTTGAGGAAACCTGCACACAACTTTACTAGTCACAAACATGAAGATCTTTTATTGTGTCATTCCTGCGCAACCCCAAACTCAGAAAAATAACTTTGCTGAGCATCTGCGAGACACAGTTTCAGTTCATTTAGCTCCAAAATGTATATAAAAAGTTAAGGCGCTTCCCTCCGAGTGTTCTTAAGGCTCACTTTGAATAAAAGCGAGCCATTCACGAGCAGATACATACACAATACAATTTAGAGGCAATTCAGGATCGTAAATTCTTACTACTTAGTCAAAAACATCCTACAGTCAGCAAAAAAATGAGAATTCAATAATACACACAAAATTATCAGATCATTCAGTATGTAAACAAATCGATATGGTACCTATAGTTTCAGTGGCACTTTCGCAAAAACTTAAAAAAATTCCTTTCTCCTAAACTAGGATCATATCTCCTGTATCCAAATAAACGATTGGATTAAATACCAAAGCAAAGCTTTAGCTAACGAATCAAAAGGTAATACGTCATTGCGATTTCACCAAACGACTTAGTCGCACTTCCATGGGCGCTTTATCGAGTTTTTTGAATAATGCGAGTGTTATGGCCCGAAATATGGTTCATTTGGCGCAGAAACTTCTCCAAGTGAAGTGCGTGAGGAAATCATATTCATATTTTTTCCGCTTCACTGCTGAATTTGAATAAAGACTGTATTCGTTGCATTAGCATGTTGTGGCTGTCTTTTAAATTGATCAACTTTTATTATTTTTTCCGACGTTTAAAACTTTACGCGAAGATTATTCTGTCCCAATGTGGTCCCGATTCTTATTGCGATGTCGTCGAGTGCTTTTCCGTTTTCATTACAAGTTTTTAACTGACAACGTTCGAATGTATGTAACTAAGTTGTCTGTTTCCAAATTTGCAAATTTTTTGTAACCATTTATTTATTTTTTTAACTTTATTACAACAACAATGGCGGACTTAAGGCCTGAGGATCTTTTACCAGGCAACTAATAGGTGATGCTGAGAAACCATTTGCTGGATACCAGCAAAAAGTTATGAAAAATTGTTGTTGTTATATTAATGGTTTATGCATTATGTAATGGTAATTGACCAGAAATTTTGCAGAAATGTTTAATTTTGGTGATAGCTAATGTAGTCTACAGAAACTTAATAAGGAAACCTACCGAGCGTGGTTATATTTGATTTATTTCTATGATTTGTTTTGACATACTTTTATTTTTGATAACATCGAGAATCACCATCCAAAGTTAATTTTAATATCGAAAACAAATAAATAATAGTCAAACAAATAATATTTTTTACTAGTAAGTAAATATTTACCTACTTTTTACCAGTACTTTAATTTATATACCTACTTCTGCTTTCAAGATTTTTAAATAGT
The DNA here is from genome assembly GCA_963555685.1 of Acrobasis consociella. Lineage (NCBI taxonomy): Eukaryota > Metazoa > Arthropoda > Insecta > Lepidoptera > Pyralidae > Acrobasis > Acrobasis consociella. The sequence goes on along the minus strand of OY743111.1, from coordinate 644,116 downwards.
CTTTGTATGGTGTAAGTAGATTGTCTGATGCTTTCTAACTTTGTTAACCCACAATTTTCAACAAACTCCTGCCTGAAAATCAATGCAAGTACATTGAAGGAGCCAGACCAACAAAAACGCAAGCAAACATTTGCCGAGACGCTTTAATTGAATAAAACGCTAAAACAACATCCAAATCAAATGAAACAATATCCCGATTGAACGCGGGGAATTTTTGCGCTGCTTATTCAAGAATTACTTATGCATGCAGCAGAGAAAATATTACAAGATTTTAATGAAAGAAATATTAATTTTAAGGTAAGTTCTCTGCAGGGCGAAGTTCCAGTAAATACGAGTTTCGCCACAAAATATGCTCCGCCGGTTTTAGTGAATTTTGTGGCGGACTTAATTTGTGCGGTGCTTTGCGGCGAAAGCTGGAATTGAGTTTGGAAATCTTTGAAGAGCGCCTTTTTAGATACAGAGCCACGACTGGAGCTGGAAAAATCTGTCACAGGTTTATGTTAATTCTGCCTTGGCGGCACACAGAGCACAGGCACAGATTACTAATAAGTTACTGGCACAGGTCCATAAGACCGAATGCCACTTTAGCCGTGTAGGTGAAAAAATAATTAAAATAGCAAACCGATTGACATAACTTCTCGAATTTTCTTGCGATTTCTTTAAAGCTTCTCTTGGAGAAAATAAAAAACTAAGAATGTACAAGCTGCTTCTCTTCCCGCGCAGATAGTGAAAGCCAATTGATTTAGTGGGCGAAAATGCGAATCTTGATAATAGGCGAAGCGGCTAGCAAACCAACACTATTTTCATTCCTTTTTCGACCTCACCATAACACACGTAAATTCGCAAAAAAGAAAGCTTAGCCAACTAACAAATCTAAAGAGGTTTGGTATTGTATCAATGAGGTTGGTATGGAGTAAGAACTCCATATACGCCACATAAGCCTACTCGACACATTAAGCAGTAGAACAGTTGCATAGTTGTTTCTTAATTGATCGAGCACGCACTCCGCAAGGTGTAGTTCCGCATGATTTGCCGATATTTCCCGAACATCCATCATCTCGATAAGGGGGCGGTCGGCCACGTAATATATACAGTTGCTGAGATGAGGTGAGGAAAATATCCGAAATTACAAGCGGCAGGTCTAGTTTATCTTGAAGATTTGAATAAATTCTACTGAGAGCTTGCGCGTGACTATAACTTTTCTAATAACAATAAAATACAATAAGTAAAAGTAAAACCCTTTATTGCACAAAAAAAATTAAAAAAAATACAGGACAGGATTATCTTAAAAACTAGGCGGCCATATATATAAAACGTGAAAGGGACATACCCGTAATAAATTGAACTACAGGTTATACTAGATCACTGTAGTGTAGTACAATGATAACAAAATAACAGTCACAAAAAAAATTCGACATTTGGTTAGAAAGGCCAAATTTATTTTAAAATTATTGGCTGTTATTTTAATTTCGTTCTACTATAGTGATCTTATTTCGTGGTTCGATTTATTACAGGTATGTCATTTTCACGTTGAAAGAAAATATCAAAGCAGACCGTAGCAGCTAATCGAGGGCAAGAAAACGTTTTGTATTTCCAGCCTTCCTTCATGAAAAAAATCACATTGACTTCTGTCCCCTTTTTTCCTTTTCAACCGCTCCTTTCCGGTCCGTCTGACTTCATATACTCTTTTTCTACCAACGTTTTATCCATTACCGCTGCAATCAAAGGCCGGAATCAAACCCTGACAAATTCGATCTCCTATTTCCTGTCTGGAGCTCATTTGACTCCCCTCGCTTACATTACGCTATTTGTTTTTGCTACATTAACATTTTTATGACTGAGGAATCACTTACTTACAACAAATTAAATAGCATTAGACTCATCGAAATTCAACTCTCCGTATTTGTAATAAAGTTCGAAATTGGTTGAAAATCGGTGCAGCATGGGTAAAGAGCAATGTTAGGAAAATTGTAAATGAATGGTACCTCTGCTTTTATTTATCGCGTGTATAACTTAAGTTACAGCTTCATTTCATTGCCTGATAAAGTTACTTGCTTGGAAATGTCGTTGAGAGTCTGTCTCTAATGTTTGAGTAAATTCGATAAGAGTAGGTACTACCGAAACGCTAGTAGTTTTTAGCTTTTGCACTAAAATATTAAATTAAAAAAAAATGACTTTCAACGGAAGATAATTTATATCCTACATTTAATAACAAATTTTGACTCTGACTTTGACTTTGATAAATAAAAAATCATATTTATTAAATAATTAATTGTTGGGACACACACTGTTGTAATACACGAAGGACACAGTTGAAGCCTTTAGAATCAAATGCCTTGGGAAAAGTTGCTCAGTATCATGGACTGAATTTAACCTTAACATAGTTCTAATATATTTTATTAGGTACTTATATCGTCAATTGAGAAGAAAATGACGGAAAGTGAACCCTGGACTCCATATCAACACACCTAAGGTAGCAATCGGGAACGCGCTAAGGCAAGAATGAAGTTATGAAGCTAATGTTTTTGTTTTGTGTGTGCAAGTGGTCAACATTGGTGTCAGATTTTTGCCTAAAGGCATTTGACGTAGCTTGTTGACAGGCATTTGACGTACCATGACGACAGCCGGGATCAACGGCTCAACGTACCTACCACATGTGGTTGGGTGACCACAAATGCACAAGTATACCGAAGTGCGGACCACGCTCGTAGTCACCTAACTCACGAAAGTGCTAGTATTGCATTCTTACACTAAGCCACCAGAGCTAATATCAAAATTCCAGCCGTTCCCCGACGTCGGAGGTGGCAGGAGGTGGCAGGAGGTGGCCAGAGGTTGCAGAAGGTGGCTAATTACCGCTGGACACTCGCCTTTGATTACGTTCGCTTTGATCGGACGCGCGACGAAATACCCAAACTTATTTTCTGCTGAGCAGCTACGAGGACATCAAGATTAGTCAATTTGACATCATAGTTCTTTTTTTTGGATTGTAAGACTTCGAAAAAGTAGAACATTAATTTCTATCTATGAGTAGGACCTTGCTTATGCAACAAACTGCTCATACTCGTATATTCGCGCTCTGCTGAGGTAAAAAACCTAATACCTCATACCCTTCCTTGTAAGTATGTTCTGATGGTACAGTAAGCTGACAAACTTCGTCTATAATGGTCAAATCACCAATCGGTTCAGCAGAGGGATCCTTGGACACCCAGTTTCTAGTAAGGCGGTACATGGTACCTAGACGACGGGTCAAAAGAAAGTGATGCGGCTTCTTTTTATCGGATTTGAAAAAAATATAAAATCGGTTGTGCAAATGGTATAGAATGGTACTTTTTGTATAAATCAACCTCATCAAACACAATTTTATTAAAATCTACATATAATAAAAACTACTTCAGCTAGAAACTTGTCCACTGGACTCCGCAGCAGCGCGCCTCAGCGCCGATCTCCTTTGACGTAAAACTTGTTAGAGTCCGTATTAAAATTCAAAAACGATGCACGGAGCCGAGCCACGGAGCCTGTCTGCTGAAAACATTATCACAGATTTGAATAATGATTTTGTTTTAGTCCCTCACACCTTTAATGTATGCGTAAGATTGGGCCCAACTTCGCAATGTGATTTTTGGTCTTAAATGCTTTCCAAACTTAATTCTGTGGCCATTCCACGAGCTGTTTATACAGTCGAGCCTTTGTGGCTTTGCGACGTAATTTACGAGAATTTCTGTGTCTAGCAAATCTTTCAGGAATTTACATAACTTGAAAAGTTTAGATATGAGTTATGTAAATACTTACTTTGAAGTTTTTGTAAATTTTGATGGGAAAATCGATCTTAGTTTCAAATTCAGCGATTTTTTTTATGCGAGTACTTTATGTCTCTGAAGCTTTTTTGTTTTAAATACAGCTCATCATCAAAAAAGTTGCTATAGGTAGGTACTTAAGTATTTTCTTGTTACTAGTGCGTAGTTATATCGTAACTAGAAATTTAATAATGCTTTAAGACATTTTATATTATTTTCATATCTTCAAGAAACGTGGAGCTACAAGGAAGGATGATCACAAAAGAAAAAACACACAAGTTTTTTTATATATGTAATGCACCTTGAATGAAACATTGCTTTGAGCAAACTTGGATTCTAGCTCAAATGCATTTTCATTGCATTCCTGCTTATTTTACACAGTCATCGAATAACATCTGCCGTTCGTTAGAGTAAATTTATACAATTCCATGTAAAAGCATTATGCTAAGTGATCTTCCTTTTTCATTTCGACTGATGCTTGCAATCGCAATAATGAGGGGAACATACGTCTGATATCTACACAAATGAACATGCATTCTAATGGTGATCCGGCCAATGTTTAGGAGAATATTGTAATTGTGATTTCGCTAAGTGACCTCTACATCGCCAAAAATTCAGCTCAGATTGATGGAGTGGACGATGACATGAAATATCCGTGTTTTCCTGAGGTCGCGGCGGCTGGAGCGATGCGGGAGAGTAAAGTCCCTGTAGCCGCAGATTAGGAGGCAATATCTAGCGATGATTCGAGAGATATCGTGCGCGAGGCAATCGGCGCGGTCACTCGGTCATTACTGCCCTCACTCTATGAAATATTTATGACAACTCCCATAATAACGCCGGCGACGATATCATTATACTTTGTGATAGGGGAGTCGGGCGGGGCGGAATTTCTGAACGCTCCTTACCATTGCAAAGTCGAGCGACGCAACAAATATGCCGAACTTCCCAGCGTCTTCTGCGCACGCCAACTCAAACCTGACGATTTTAAACTACATTTAATATTTCGATTTCCGAATTCAAACGTAGCGGTGCATCTGAAATTCGTTGAATTCATAACGAACCCGCTAAAAGCGGCGTCGTGCGGTGTGCGCAGACGCGGCGCCCCCGGATCGCCATATTACTTGTTAATTAGGTCCATAATACGACTTGCAGATGAGCTAGGAGTTGTGAAGTGGAATACATAAAAAGCCCTTTTTCAGCGATCGCATGCATTGTTGGTGGTGTTCGCCGCGGCGGCCTACACACGGCCAGTCGCCGCTGGGGAGGCCTGCCTATATTGTATTTCGTACGTCCCACCAGCCACCAGAAGTTTGCCTGTTCATAAATAAACGCGAACGGTATTCAACAGCCCTTGGTGCTGTATGCATAACGAATTTGAAGGAGGCAAACTTGGAGGCTTTGCTGACTGGGATGGAGTATAAAATTCAGTAACAACATGCTGGAGGTTTTCATTCGACGACCCGCTCTCGGAGAAGACATAGCTCCTTGGACGTAATTAGTGACGGTTGGTGATGAGCCAGGTGATTAGTGTTGTGTTGATAGTGGCGAGTGTTGTCTCTGGTCGACGGCGTAGTCGGCAGTGAGCTAGTGAATCGCGAGTTGGGAAGTGAGATATTATGCAAATGAGTTTTAAATCTGCGGAAGGAAACTGTGAATGCAGTTTTGTTGCGATGCTGCGTGCAATGGAGCGGAGGCGCGCCGGCGTTGGCGGGAAACGGCGCCATCTTGAAGATGCTGTCAACAGCGTGTGAGGTTGGTACCGCGGCCGCCAGGCGGCGTGCGTGTCGCATTTGTATCAATAACATGGCGGCTTTAACAGCCTGCTTTGAATATTTTTACATGGAATCTGCACATTTTGAAGATCTTTTAAAAGATTTTGATGGAGATTACAATAAATATCTGTGGCTCGATTTATACAACTGCTTGAACGTTAGCTAATTTAATTATGACTATTTACACGACTTACATAAGCACATCTAGCACTGCCCAATCAAAAAAGCACGACTTATTAGAGATATTAGATTGAAACTTGTAAATAGGTACGATTGATAAATTAACTAAGAATAATTTTAGAATTTATATTAAAAGTTTGTTTAGACTTATGTGCTGTAATAAGTCTATAAAGAGAGCATAAAATAGTGTGATTTTTGAAATTCACGCTCAGGTTCCTTATACCATGACGGATTTGAGATAGCAATGCGTTCTTCCACATAGCCAACGAGACATTATCAGGTATTTTATTAATTGTCTTCGGCTTGGTGCCCCGCAAGATGTTAACTGCAACACAGCATGTTGCAAATAAGCATAATACCTAGTATGTAAATACCAGCGATATCGTTGAAAACTCCAAATAATCCACACTCTTAACCCTACATCAACAATCCAAAATCCAGTATTAAATCAGACATCTGAATTTTTACGCGCGCGGCCGCTCTCGTCGGGTTACCACCGTTGACACGTCATTTTCCACACTGCTGAATGCGTTTTCAAATTTGGATATGTCAGAATACGACCAACTTATAAATGAACCTATAAACAACCTTATTCTAAAGAGGTAAGGTTGGTTTTGGGGTAAATGTGCGTGAATTTGTGTTGGCTTTGCGGTGACACGTTGTTATGCGATCTCGATGAGTGCAGGTCTGAAATTCGAAAGAGCGAAATTATAGTGGTGCTCGTAATGCCTGTAGTGTGTATTTATGTTCGCGTTTGCAATCACGTCGGAACGGGCTAGGTATACTTTATGCATACATTTATGTTTTTTATCTCTGTCGGACAATCGTAGATACGGAAACGAAGCGTACTGTCGGCCAGCGGTCGAAATTCGAAATGTCTATTATGTTATTTATCTTTGGATATTTGTATTACTACGCGGTATAAAAAAATCTATGTCTAAGGTATTACTTGATAAATGCCATTTTTTTTCTTCTATTTCTTTCAATTTCTTATAAGGTAAGTGATGGGTAAATGTTGAAAACGTAGGTACTGTTGTTGTCTGCGAGATTATATATATGCGTGGAATAGACTATTCGCTGGACAAATAAATGTCAACGCCTATTAATCTGATTCGCATGTTCGCCCATTCCCTCGATCGGCTTTAACCTACAATTTGCGCAAGGAGAGAAGCATTTGGTACATTCTAAGTTTTTTATTTTTTCCCAGACCAGCGTCGAAGAATGAATAATTTGGCTATGGTTGAATGAATATTCAAAATAGTACTTACATAATTCAGTGAGGTAACAAAACAGGAATAAACCTTAATACAGCGTGTTTAATCACGCCCAAATGACACGTGGTCGTTACTCAACGTGATTACATGTAACCTGCACACGAACATGGCGGACTGTAGGTGAACTAATTATTAAGCTCAGAAGCCTTTATTACTAACATCCATTTATAACCCCCTACAAAAAAGAAAGGTGTTATAAGTTTGACGCTCTAATATCTGTCTGGGAGTCTGTGGCATCGTAGCTTTCGAACGGATGGAGCGATTTCGAAGAGTTTTTTTTTCATGTGAAACAAGTTCTCTTGTGGTGGTTCTTAGCAGTATCAGGTTAGATGAAAATTGGTTTAGTCATTTAAAAGTTATACTAGGGGTTAACGCACGAAAGTCGGGGTTTTTGAATTTAAGTGGCAAATAATAGATGGCGCCACGGATATCAATTTCACTTAACATCGCTCGGAATATGTAGTTCCGCCACATTTAACTGGATGGAGTAGTCGCGGATTTTTTAAATTTGACTGGCAAATAAACTAGTTAGCATTTAAATTACTATTAACATGATTCGGATTCTCGCCAATTCCCTAAATCGGCTTTCTAAATTGGAAGAGAAACAACTGGTACGTTCTATAGAATACTCTGTGGTTCTTTCATTTCTATAAGACCACCATGGAAGGCTTCTGCCGTCTATCGTTAATGTTCTACCTCCAAATTTATAATTTTATCTGTCAAGTAGGTACCTAGAATCCTGATACCTATTTTCTGATAACTTACCTGTCTTAATATTTTTGTGAACTGATGTAATTAGGTAAACTAGCCGCCCTAAAGTAACTGCGCAAGTCGTCTAAATGTACTATGGATGTTATGAAAATATTAATCGTCAGTTTATATGAAATTAATTATTTGTGGCTGAAGTGATGATAAAGATGATGAAATTATTTGGAAGAAAACGGAGATATTATTTTAAATGTTGGTGTCATTGTGCCCTAGATAACCCTGCAAACTATTTTAAAACCGACTTAAAAAAGGAGGTGGTTATCAATTCGTCGCGATCTCTTTTTTACGTATTGAACTTACACGTACCGATTATTCGAAGACGCCTGGACCGATTTGGTTTTTTTTTTTTATTGATTGAAATGAAATACTTTTGTGGTGGTTCCATAGAAATTTTATCAAAATCTGTTGAGTAGATAGAGGGTGAAGTCGGTTTTTAGTTTTGAAAAATTATTTAAACGACCAGTTTAAAGTAAGAACGTGAAGCTTTGCAAAAACGGCAACTTTTGCCAAATGTGTGAAGTAAAGTTTCACGTTCTTAAAATTTATTCATGTTAATATCTATAAAATATTATTTTATTTAACTAATCGTCCAAGTGTCAGCCTGGCAGACGGCAGTGTGAAATGTGTGCGCAATGCGACTTAAGTGGGCGGCGCGAACATTCGTTGTGACGGCTTCTAAAGCGGGTGCTGTGCCACTAATGCCGACATTTAGTTGCTGATTTATGTAAACAATTATTATAGCAATCACTTTCGGCTATAATTATCAAAAAGAAAATTTACCTTCATTTTGGTTTGGGTTACACTGGGTTCTTTCTGTACCCAGTATTTTTTATTTTTTGAATTTTCTTTTCGATAATTAAATCCAAAATTAATTGCTTTATTAATTGTTTACATAAATCAGCATCTTCGAGTTAGCATTAGCAGCTACAGCTAAGTAATGCCAACAAGTTATCAGAAGTTTTTATTTGCTATCATGACTTTATCTCTTACCCCATAAGAGATAAAGTCGTGGTAGCAAAGACGGTGCATTTTAATTCAATGAGAACACTGAAAAGGTTTCCCTTCAAAGCGTCTATGGTCTATGCCGCGGTAATAGGCGGAGTGGGAAGCGTGAGGTTTTTTCGTTACGAAATTTCTGGATTCGGTCCCCGCGCTCAAGGCCCGCGGTAGAAGCTATGCAATAGCTTAAAAATATTATAAAGCAGATAACTACTAGTTAGTGGCTATGTGTGCTGTAGACTTCGCGAATAACCCCGACCCGTTGAAGTTTATCGGATAAAAAAGTTGTTCAGACAAATAAGTTGCGTATTAACAAGGGTGAAGGTTATGATATTTTAAAGTTTTCAACCCCCATATTTCCGCTATTTTGAACAAATGGATAAATAATTCTGTATAATTTTCGAATCATCTCACAAAATTTTACGGGAGTCGGTTGAGAAATGAGACCTGTAGACAAGAACAGCCAGACAGATGGACATCCACCAAACAAAAGCATTTTTGGCCAATCTCGTAACTGAGACGCTTCGCTTTTCCGAGTCAACTATACCTACTAGATAAATACACGTTTTTAGCAAAACAATAAAGCAATTTCCTACTTACCTTGTAGTTAACCAGGTCAGAAGCACAAATATTTCGTGCTAAATTTCAGAAAATAAAAACTGAAATGTATGATTATGCGCTTTGGACCGCGACTCGCGAACTTTCACGCGAGCTTTCAAATGTCGCGATAAGAAAGCTTACGTCACGACCCCATGTCATGACCTAATGCACTGTCCAACTTATCAAATATTTGTTTAGTATAGTACCCTTCGAGTAGGTTAATAGTATACCGTAGTACCTTTTCAATAAAGACCTACAAAATTGTATTTGTCTGTTCTGTAATTTAAAATTTAAATTCGACGACGAAATAATGACCTCCGTGGCGTAGTGGTCACCTTTCTAACCGCCACCCAGAGGTTCTGAGTTCGATATCCGTTTACGGCAAGTTGGAAAATGGCCTTTTTCAAATTGTCCTGGCTCTTGGATGTTTATTTAAATAAGTATTTGACATTAAGTGATTTATTAAAAAAGCCGCAGTAATTTCTATTCATTCATTATGACGATTTCCGTGGCTTCGGAGGTCCTGGGTTCAATCCCTAGCCAGGGCAAGTTGGGAAATGGTCTTAGGTATTTATTTTTGTATGTATTTATTATTAAATATAGTATCGTTGAGTTAACATCACATAATACAAGTTAAAACTTACTTTGGGGCTAGCTCAATCAGTGTGATTTGTCCGTATACTATATATTTATTCAACATCATAACATTTGTTTATCCAAAATAAATTGAGAAATTTTCGCGTCTTAAACCGTACTTTATAATGACGTAGGCCACATCGTTCACAAAAGTTTAAATTAATTTTGCAATTATATGCGGCCCTGACATAATTTCTAGGTTGAGACTTGCACCTAAAACGTAGCGTTTTATTTTTGCATTAGGCTGCAATTAAGACTTTTCAAATGAATTCCCTCGGCCTGTAACGAGGATCTAGATAGGCTTGAAAAATGAGCTTTAAAAGCGCGGTCGCAACCTAGTCATAATTTACTTTGACTTTCTTGAAGTTACGAGAGATTTTAATCTAAGGGATTACCATATGAATATGGATTCATTATTATTTCAATATAAAACGACCTCTGTGGCCTAGTGGTCATAATGCCACGCTGTCATGCCGGAAGTACCGGGTTCGATCCACGGTCAGGTCAACATAGAAATTATCTTTTTCATATTGACCTGGGTCTTGGATCATCATCATCATATCTACCACAAAAAGTCTATTGCTGGTCATAGGCCTCCTCCAAGGATTTTCAAAACGACCGATCAGCAGCGGCATGTGTCCAGCGCCTTCCTACAACCTTGCACAGGTCTTTGACCATCTAGCAGGTAGGTCCTACGCTGCGCTTGCCAGTACGTGACTTTTATTCGAGAACCTTCCTACCCCATCGGCCATCGGTTCACAGGAAGAGATAGAACGGTCCTATTTTAGGCAGGTAGCTACAATACCTCTGAATCTGTATAAAGTAAAGAATATAAAATTTCTTTCCCCGGTGGTCATACCTTAGTCCTATCAAGAATACCACCTTCAAAAATCATAGTGCACATAGTCGTGGGATCTGCCGAGGTTGCAATAACCAGCTTGGTATTTGTTTAGCAGACCGCTGCTGGTTCTCATCGGGGCGTGTATTTTCGCGGCGGCCGATCCAATTCGGATCCGGTGTAGTGATGTGCGCGATAGAAATATGTGCCTCGGACATCAAACAAATATTTCGAAAAAAGTATTCAAAGTCAAAGTCAAAGTCAAATTCATTTATTTATCTTTGGATATTTGTATCACTTGATAATTGTCACTTTTTTTCCTTTCGATTTCTTATAAGGTAAATGTTGACGTCAGATCATTTACTTAAAGCTAAGTTTACTGCCGCTTCCAAAGCGCAAGTACAGAAGAAACGGTAACAAACTGTACTGCAGCATTTTCTCCAATAACGTCAACTTACAATTATACTGGTATTAAAATTAGATATGTGGACTGAGAATACATTGTTATGTCATAATTATAAATTAAGCATGATGTCAAGTTTAAAATTAATGTCAATTTGTAAATTTTGTACTAAAACATGTACAGAATGTTCTTAAATTATGACATTTGTGAATGTACAAATACAAACCTTGAAGAGGGACCCGCGCCAAGCTCAAGCCAGACATTTTTGTCTCTAAGGTAATCATCGGTTCCGTAATAAGCTTTATCACAGAGTACTTTCTTAACATAAACTTTAAATTTTCTATCTGGCATACTAAGAACCGATTCTGGCAATTTATTATAAAACTTTATACAGTTTCCCATAAACGACTTACTAACTGTTTTCAGCCTATAGGACGGAGTAAATAAATCATTTATATTACGTAAGTTTCTATCCGTAAAATCACCCACTTTATTAAACAAGGCAATATTTTTCCTTACATACATTATATTTTCAAATATGTACTGGGATGGTACAGTAAGTATATCAATTTTCTTAAAAAAATCTCTTAGGGAGGCTCTTGATCCTAAACCGTAAATAAAACGAATTGCCCTTTTTTGCAAAATAAAAATAGTCTGTATATCAGCTGCACTCCCCCATAGAAGAATCCCATAAGACATCAGACTATGAAAGTAACTAAAGTAAACTAGTCTAGCAGTTGCCACATCTGTCAATTGTCTGATTCTCCTAATAGCGTAAGCCGCTGAGCTAAGCCTATTAGCGAGTTTAGAGATATGTGCACCCCATTGAAGTTTTGAATCTATTGTGATTCCCAAGAAAGTAGTATTTTCAACGAGATCTAATTTTTGACCGTTCAGTAGCACATCAACATTGGCTTGCCTCACGTTAGGAAGACTAAATCTAATGCATTGGGTCTTGTTTGCATTCAACATAAGGTTATTGGCTGAAAACCAGTTAGAAATGGCCGTCAAGGTGTTATTCACCGAAGTAGCATCTTCGCTATGACGGTCTATTTCAAAAATAAGAGACGTGTCATCGGCGAACAACACAATGCCAGCTTGTTTCTCAACCGCGTAAGGCAAATCATTGACGTACACTAAGAAGAGGAACGGTCCCAGGATAGAACCTTGAGGTACTCCCATTTTAACGAGAGATCCGTTTGACTTTATGCCATTTATGTCAACAGTCTGAAGCCTATCCGTTAAATATGATTGAATGAGGTTTATTGATTTATCGTCAAAACCGTACTGACGGAATTTGAGCAAAAGTGTTGGATGATCTACGCAGTCAAACGCTTTTGAGAGATCGCAAAAAGAACCGATTGCATCGTTCTTGTTTTCCCATGCGTTGTAAATTTGAGTAACGAGCGCTACCCCCGCATCAGTGGTCGATTTCCCTCCAGTAAAACCAAACTGCTGGCTATGAAAAAGGTTATGGGTGATAAAGTGATGTTGCATTTGATTAAGCATTATCTTTTCAAACACTTTGCTCAAAACTGGCAGAATCGATATTGGTCTATAATTGCCAGGATCTGTTCTTACCCCCTTTTTAAATAAAGGAATCAATTTACTGCATTTCATTAAATTTGGAAAAATACCTTCATCAATGCATTCATTAAAAATAAAAGCTAGGTCTGCAGCAATGATATTTATAATGTGGCTTACTACACGAACGGACATACCCCAGTGGTCTTCCGATTTTTTTAAATTTAACTGTTTAAATGCATCAACTATATCTTTGGGGGTAATATGTTTAAATTGAAACTTATGATTACATTGAACTACATTATCTTTAAGTAAGGCTTCAGCACGTTGAGGACTTGAATTGGTATTTTCAGTAAGTTCCAAGGGAATGTTAGTGAAAAAATTATCGAATACATTTACTATATCATTAGGGTTGGTAATATTTTTACCGGCACATTTGATTTCACGAATATTATCTCTCGGTCTAGTTTTGCCGGTTTCTTTATTAATAACATTCCATGTCTCTTTAATTTTATTTGGTGCATTATTGATTTTTCTACTAATGTAGATAGCTTTAGCATTTTTGCAAACTTTTTTAAATAATTTAGAATATTTTTTAACATACTCAACAAAGTTAGGGTTGAAATTAAATTGTTTTTGGGTATATAAATCAAATAATTTTCTTCTACTTATATAAATACCTTTAGTTGCCCATTCATTAAACTTTAACCTACCATTAACATTAACTTTTTTCTGTTCCAATGTTTCTGAATATTCTTTAGACACTGTACTAAATAATTTATTGTAGTGATCATCAGGATTACTTCCTGTGTATATGACTGAACATAACTTATTTTCTAAATTCTTTTTGAGCTTATGAATTTTTTTTGAAGTAATAGGCCTACACATGATTTTATCTTCTTTCAAGCAGCGGGTGGACTCCTTGACAAAAGAAACAAATACACCCATATGGTCAGATGGCAACTTGTTAATTACAGATTTCTTAAAATAATTTATATTGGTAAAGAAATTGTCCAGGCACGTGGCCGATGTAGCAGAGATTCTAGTAGGTTCAAAAAAAACGTTTTCTATGTCATAACATTTAAAGAGGTTTAAAAATTGTGTACTCCTTGAATTCTGCACTAGAATATCAACATTGAAGTCACCACAAATAATTAATTTTTTTTTACTAGTTGAAGCTAACTTTAGCACCTGATCCATTACTTACAAAAATCCCCTAAAATCGCTATCTGGTGGACTGTATACGCATACAATTAAATGATGGTCTAGCTCGGCACAGGCCACCTCACAACAGCGGTCAACAGAAAGTCTAACTATGTCCTTCCGCTCCTTGCCACGGAATCCATTTTTTGTAACTATTATAGAACCGCCTCGAGTAGTAGACTTTCTGTTAAAGCAGCTAACAATGTCGTAGTTGTTTAGGCTGAACATCATCTCACTCTCACATAGCCAATGTTCAGTCAAACACAAGATATCTACATCTAATTCTTCTAATACTAGTTCAACTAGTAGTTCTTTGCTGGAAAGGCCTTGTATGTTTTGATGAATTATTCTTAGTTCTTGTGACCTTTCCGTTGTCTGGATGTGCAGTTTAAATCTGCCGTCAAATCTACAGAATTACTATTACAATTTTCTGGTAACTCGGTAGACATTTTACAACTAGTAGTTTGTTTACAATGTAAACTCGTCCAAAACTTAATAGTATAAGCTACCAATGTAGCAATTTTTTATTTATAGTATTTAGATAGGTATATATTACCCTTTGTCACAAAACATTCACTTATAAAATTGTTAGTGTCAAAAAACACTAATTTGTCATCATGACGACATGTCAAGTTATGTAATAAAGTATTAAGGCAGTGAATGTTTTTATTAATTGATGGAGGCTGGCAACTCAAATATGGAAACGCACATATTATTATTTTACATACATTAAGTTTGCTTAAAGTCTCTACACATTGAATTATATCTTTCTTTCTTAATTTACTACTGTTACCTACGAGCAACACAATGGTGGAATTACAGTTAAAATTTGATAATTTTATTTTCTCTATCAACTGGGGAAAGCTTGTATTAGGTAAGCAATAATTAATACAAGAATGTTCAATGTTTTCATAAAACATTGAACCCATATTGCAACCTACACTGTCAGAAAACACCATTGTATTAGCTGGGGGGTCAATGGAGTCCACAACATCAGACACGGACAAACTACTGCCACAAGGAGAGAGCTCTGGTGAGGAAATATTGACTATAGGCTGGTTGAACTGCCCGCAGGCACATTGTTGGACTAATGAGTCAAGAGTATCTTGATTGTACCTTTCGTCAGTAATCAATTTCTCCACAGTCAGCATGTGCTCAGTATTTTGTTTCCGTTGGAGGTCATACTTGCTAAATAATTTTGAATAATCCTCCTGTAACTTACTTATATGCGATTCAAGTCTGATTTTGTTGACCTCATATGACTCTTGATTTTCCGCCAATTGTTTATTACATAATTCTAACTCTGATTGCAATTTACAATTCAAGGAACTAGATTTGATTAAACATGATTTTCTAAGATTAGTTTTTAGTTTTAAGTTGGTTTTCTTTATTCTTTTTGAAATCCTCAAGTGTTTTTTAATTTTATTGTGACTAATTTTACATTTTGATGTATCTGAGTCAATATTAAAGGATGAAGTCTCACTAGTGAGATCAATCACTGAGGAATTAGTTGAAAGAGGCACAGGGACACTATCAATAAGCTGGTCGTAAAGGCTGGACACCCCCGCTGACTGACGCAACTGGGCGTCCTGCTCGTAACTACTTATAAGTCTATATGCCTCTCCCAGCTCTTTTTCTAATTCAGTGGTACGTCTGAGCGTTTGCTCATACGTATCACCACATTGGCGGAAGGAATCTACTTCTAATTGCGATCGGTTTAATTGCTCACCCAATTCATCACATAACTGGAGACTGTCTGAAAGATTATATGTCTATCTTCGTATTTCGTATGCCAATTTTTATAGGTTGATGTAAAAGTTTACATAAACCAAACTAGTTACCTGCGAACTTATGTTTGGTTTCCTTATTATTTTTGGGTATGAACAAATTGATACCAAAATCTTTTTTTCACCTTTATTGGACAAAAGCCTAAAGGAGTCTTCATTGCTACAATTCCAGAAAATCTTTGACTATCTAGCTTTCAAAATTAGTTTGATCTACTATCAGATATAAATATGTTAACATAAAAAACACTTTACTAGTACATCTGAGGCACATGCATAAATATAAATAAATTAACACATCATTTGTGACAAATTAATTGGTAGACATTTGGCGTACCGCAGCGATCAAAAGAGCAATAATCCGTTTAAAATGTCCCATGACGACATCCATTTCTTATCTTAAAATTGTGTGATGCTTAAGACATCAGATTTTTTTAATTAACATTTTTCTCATAAATTTTATAAAACGCAATAGAAAGAGTCTTGTGGCAGGCGCAGTGGATGTCTATGTCCAGAACTGAACTTCTTGCGGCAGAAATGACGATGATGCAAATCCCGAGGCATATCTCACGAGGCCGGTGTGCGCGCTTCCCATCACTAGCGCCGGTAATGCGCGGTTGCGATTGCCTGCGCCCGCGGCGTCAGAATGCGCGCGCACGCTTTACGTCAATATCCCACGATTGTTTATTCACAGTACGATCCTTTCTAAGCTTATAAACAAAGTCAAAGTCAAAATCATTTATTTATCTTTTGATATTTGTATCACTTGATAATTGAGAGAAAACATTAATGAGACATCTCCAATCCGTCTGGCCAGCGTGAATTGTGTAGGCCAAGTCCTCTAGCTGCTCTGGCCAAGCATGGCTCTGGTAGTACTTTCTACAGCAGTACCTGAAGCCTTGCTCGCGTGTTTAAAATTTTGACAATCCTTAGATTTTTCCTCTAGCAAGTTTAGGTGAGTTTCTGGAATGAATAAATACAGGAAAATGTCTGACTCCTCTTTCTATACCTTTCCTCACACGTGACACTCAACCCGAGTAGGTTATCATTAAGTAAACAAGTTTATTTGCCCGCAACCGCAAATAAAAATGACCCTAATCTTGTGATGGGTAGCAGAACTTCATGTTCTAACTTACATCCATAGTAGCACCATCTATTATTTGCTAGGGAAAAACTTACTTTCAAGCGTTTACCCCAAATACCTTTTAAACGTCTAAACTGATTTTCATCAAACGTAATAAAAAAAAGACGTGTGGCACTCGGGGACTGCCGCGGTAAAGCTATTGCATTAAGGTGGTTCCGTTCGGTCGGTGAATTTTTACAAGGAAGGACGGCAACGTCGCAAACGGACGACGGAGACGAAGCGGCAACCTACATGGTAGGCGGAGTGGAGAGCGTGAGGTTTTTTCGTTACGGAATTTCTGGATTCGGTCCCCGCGCTCAAGGCCCGCGATAGAAGCTATGCAATAGCTTAAAAACACCACAAGTGAATTACTTGCATTTACGTAAAACAACCGCGCATCGAAGTCGGTTCACCCGTTCGAGCGCTATGATGCCACAGACAGAGAGACAAACATACACATAGACACTAGCGTCAAACTTATAACCCCTCCTTTTTATCGGGGGTTAAATAGAAACAAGAACTTGTTACCCGCTTAACTCAATGAACGATTAACGATTATTTGATAAGCATGGGAACTGAGCATGGATATCATTTAAGTGTATATGTGGTAATAGAAGTAAGGTCCATTGTTATTTTAAGCGCATGGGACGTTCTAGGATTAAGTTGCAGATTATTTTGGTTATAATATGCACTTTTTACTTTAAATTCCTTTTAATAAATGAAAAAGACAAAGATCATCCTGTACAAAGTCGTGCGGTTGTAGCGAGTGTTTGCTCAGCGGCGATTATCGAGAAGTTATCGGGTATCGATCGCATCACGATCGAGCGATCGCAGTAGCTACGAAACAGCTGCGCCTGCCCACGGAGCATTGGCTTACTGGCACATGAAGAACAGTAGGTCTAGGTACCATAAGTATTCGATTCGCAGACTTGTAGGAAGAAAAATAAGCCGGTCAACTGCGAGTCGGACTCGTACTATGGGGTTCCGTACCGTATGTTTTAATTATTTTTAGTATTTGGTGTTATAGCCACATTTATACATAATCAGTAAAAAAAATTAATATCTAGTTAATGGCATATCGAGTTAAAAAACACATTTCTTGAATGATGAGTATGACGACCCCCTTTAATTTTTTACTTGAGCTTATTTTTAGTATTTGTTGTCATAGGGAACACAGTAGATAATAAATACATAATCGGTGAGTAATAAAATTTTATGGCTATTACGGTTCACGAGTTAGAGCCCTGTGACAGACGGACGGACAGACGGACAGACAGCGGAGTCTCACCCTTGGTTTTTTTTTTTTGGCTCCTTTTGTAGATTATTAAAAAGTATGGTTTTCGATTTTGTTTCTTTTCTCTGATTAGCAAATATTGACGAAGATACACAGCGTATTTAAGTTTCGCGTGACGTCACGATCAGCTACGATTTGTTAACCAAAGTTGATGTAAATCACCCCCAATCCGAAACTTCGGAGCTCTGTATCTTTGTAAATCTTTATTACTCTGCTAAACGGAAAAATAATAGGTCCTTTATTTCTGGGCAATGTAGTCGACGGACTAAATATTTTTTCCCCATCCACACACAAACACCTACGAGTACCTACATTAAAATTTTATTCAGGGAACCGTACCGAGAACTCAAAAGGGACAATCCTTTGTTAGTGTCTATCGCTGATGTCTGTAAATTATTAGTATTAAACCTTAGATATAAAAGGTATTTAACACTGGTCTGGTTGCGTTAATAGTAGCCACCAAGACAATTAATTGAACGACCGACCGAACGAAAACGGAGCGAGCGAAATTCTTAGAATCTACTTGATCAATCCGGCGTTTTTGTATGTAAATGCTTATGTATGTAAGAATTTGACGATAAATTGAGTAGCTTTTTTAATATTTGGTAGATACGTATATTTCTCCAATAGAATTTTTAGTTTTGAACATGAGCCAAATCGATCAATGGGTTGCCGAGATATGGGATTCGTGGGTTTACTGTTCGGGGCGATTACTAGTATGATTACAATACACTTAAGTTCATCTTAGTTTATTAAAGACAGTTGGTCTCTAAGTACTTCTTTATCGTGTATGTTAGTGACTAACACTAGTTGTCAGAGGCCTCTGACTTGGTTTTAGGTAACGACCAATGTCAAAGACAGTGACCGGGACCGACGGCTTAACGTGCCCTCCGAAGCACGGATTATCTTACTTATCAGACAATCAGGTGATCAGCCTACAATGTCCTAACCAAACTAGGACATCAACACAAAGTCGTTGCCCCCGCCGGGAATCGAACCCGCGACCTCCGGGTATGAGCCGAACGCTCTAACAACTACACCACGGAGGCACTTTAAGTACTTAGGTAATGTTCTAAGTACTTAGGTAATGTTTACAAAAGTCAAGAATGTTTTAGGAATTAAATATGTATTGATATTTGATGAATTATATCGTTTTTAGATTCCTCTATGATAATTATTTCTTACAATTAAATTAAGTCCAAAAATAATGAAGTACGTTATGTAACAGGACTGGAAAATAATACTACTGGAATATAAAACGATGACAAAATAATACAATTTGTTAATGTCTAAAACAATAAAAATGTAAAGCATGCGCATTGCGTCACCAAGATACTGTCACAGCCACATAAATCTGGGCTGGGAGGACCGGGGGCTCTTTAGCATTTTGTACTTTTTAACGGCCTCCGTTAAGGAAACCGCATTTTTATTCAAAATAGCCACTTACTAAATAAAATATGTCTGAATTGGAAACAAAAAACAGGCAGTGGGTGGAGATGGACCTTTTTCCGCTCTTTTCTCCCTTTTAGCAAAAATAAGGAAGTTACAGAATGGACCGTTTTCTACGTTGAACAGGCAGTTTGCCGCAAGCGTAGTGTTTATCCAGGGTCTAAATTAATTAATTTGTACTGATAAGAAAATAAAAAGTCTTGTCATTGACCATTTTAGATTTATTAATGCATATAAGCCAGGATAAAACTATGGGAAAGGGCTCACTGCTTAAAATTTCATTACACCACAAGAGGAACTGCCACCTGGACATGATTTGCCCTGGCCTGCTTGAAAATTTGCCAGGCTACGTAGGTACCCAGTTGGAAAATAATTGATAGCTTTCAAAATGTATGAGAGTATGGCTTCTCACCACAAACGCATCTCCTTTTTTGCCCCGGGTGCCGTGGTGTATATATGTGGCTACTGACGACGCCGTCAGATTATCTCAATATTAGGCTGATAGAATATAAATTAAAACAAATAAACCATCAACCAACAGACGAAGAATACTTAAAAACTGATATCAAGAATGCTATTTGATTTCCAAAAACGATATGACGTCACGGTTGGAATATTCATACAAAACCCATACCGTCTTATTATAAAACGCAGACTATCATTGTTACTAGGTTTAAACCATTATACGACCAAATCAAGTTGATATCTAGTAATACGTCATTGTCTTATCTGAAAATGTCAACTTGATTTGGTCGGATAATGGTTTAAACTTAGTAATAAAGATAGTCTGCGTTTTATAATATAACTAGCTGTACCCGCGGGCTTCGCTCCCCGTGGGAATTTCGGGATAAATTATACCCTATGTCCTTCCCCGAGTCTCAAAATATATCCGTACCAAATTTCATCCTAATCGGTTCAGTAGTTTAAGCGTGAAGAGGTAACAAACAAACAAACAAACAAACAAATATACAAACTCACTTTCGCATTTATAATATTAGTAGGATATACGGATAATGTTTTTTTGACGTTTATAAAAAGGTCTGATTTGACAAGTCATCTAGCCGATAATTGAATCAAATTGTTTAAGTGGTATGCTCATTGAGTGGTTAGATACTTATGACAAACGCTCGGGACGGTACCTGGTAAAAAAGGATGTCCATTGCTATTCAGAGAGGCAACGCAGCTAGCGTTATAGGTACCTTTGAATCAGATACAATGCGGGATTGTAATTAACTGTTAGCTAATAAGGTATAAAAACTGAAAGAAATACCTATACTATACAGAATGTTAAAAAAACCCTTTCCGATCCGTTAAGGTAATGTTGGGTAGCTTGTGTAGGTTCTATTTATAGGTTTCTCCTAACCCTGAAAACGCAAAAAAAATATGCGGCTCCATACGAAATTAAATATGATGGGAGAAACCGATAAATAGAACCTACACAAGCTACCCAACATTAAATAAATAAATAAATTAATATATAGGGACAAATTACACTGATTGAACTAGCCCCAAAGTAAGTTCTAGACTTGTGTTATGGGATACTAACTCAACGATACTATATTTTATAACAAATACATATATAGATACACATCCAAGACCCAGGACAACTTGAAAAAAGCCATTTTCCAACTTGCCCTGACCGGGGATCTAACCCGGAACCTCTGGGTGGCGAACTAGCGTGTTGACCACTACGCCACGGAGGTCGTCAAACATTACATTACCTTAACGGTTCAGACAAGGTTTTTTTACATTTCACATTTGTCCTTCTTCATTGTCTATAGTTTGTAATTTCGGGACCCGTAGCTGGAAAATACGAGAAAAACGGCCTAAGTAAACAGCGTACACGCGCGGGCAACTATAAGGGAACACTCCGCCTTTGATCTGCCTTTTCACTCGGGACGCTTTGTTTGGCCTCCATCGATTCATGAATAACATCGATGATGAATAAAACATTAACGCCTTTGGAAATGCGAAGATTGACGGTAATTACAATTTTGATAGATTTTATAAAAAATACTAGCTTTGGGCTAAAAATACTAGCGTGGGCTTCGCTCCCCGTGGGAATTTCGGGATAAAAACTATCTTATGTCCTTCTCTGGATATCAAACTATATCTATATCAAATTTCATCTAAATAGGTTCAGTTGTTGAAGCGTGAAGTGGTAACAAACAAACAAATATACAAACTCACTTTCGCATTTATAATATTAGTAGGATAGGATGGGATTATATAGAGGGATTAGAATATCAAGTGTTTCCACGGACATAGGCCTCTCCCAAGGATTATTATTATTATTTCCACGGTGAAAGTGCCTGTAAAGGTCTTATTACTGAAAATAAACATTGAATTCTTCATTTTGACGGAATATGAACAGCGTATCTACATTTGGTGGCTACGCTTTCGGTTATTTATTTCATGTCAAATATTGTTAAGTAATCTGAAATTAAACTATGTCCATATCAAATTTCATCTAAATAGGTTCAGTGGTTGAAGCGTGAAGTGGTACAAACAAACAAATATACAAACTCACTTTCGCATTTATAATACTTATTAGTAGGAAGTAGGATTTTAAAGTATTCATAGTTTATTTATTTTTATATTTTTCACAATGTTCTTTTCTTAGTACTTACACCTAGTTAGCTCTATGGAAGCATAATTGAAAAAAATTATGCAATCAAAAACTGAAATAAAAAATCCTTTACCTGAATATAAATCATAAAATATTTATTTTAATTTATTAATTTGACTCCAAAAAGAATATTTATTTAAAAACTTAGCAAACTAAGGTCTTTCAATCTATTTTCGGAACGACTTTTACTGAGAAAAAACACTCAAAGACGTTTTTGCCTTATCTCTTTTATTTAAGAAACAAGTTAACAATATTTATCTTGAACTACTTCATTTCTTTGTTACCATTTGCCCTTTGTTGAAGTGTATTTTGTGCCAAAAAGTGTATTTGTTTTGGGTCTCACCGAAAAATGTTTGGTTCGTGAAATTAACATTTGTTTGGTGCCCGGAGTTTTCCGCTATTCCCGCTAATTCTTTTTACTCCGAGCTCTTTTAGAGTAATTAGGAGACAATAAACGAGAAGGGTTTTCTTTTGTGCCAAAAAGTTCTGGTTTGCTGTATTTGAATGTGGTGTGTTTTGGCTTTTGTGTAAAAGTTGATAGTGTTTATTTTTTGTTTTATAAATATAGTTTCAGGAATATAGATTGTACCTTATTTAAGACGTTTAAATTTAAACTTATATGCACAACAATTTTGGTGTGACGACTTGTGACAATTTGAGAGGGAATGGTTGGAAGTGGCACACAATCGACTTATTGAAAGAAGATGGAGGAGAACTATGCCCAGTAGTGGGATCGTATAGGTTAATTTAAAAAAATTCACTACACTCAACAGCCCGCACTAAGAAAAGAACACACTTCTTCAATTTGTGCAAAGAACACTAAAACAACATTTTAAAATTATTTTCATTTCAACTGATAACAAGTCTGTTTCACCTGACGGTATTTTTAAAACTTTATTATCATAATCACCGTCAGGTCTCTTCTGTAGAAGCACGACCCTCTTTCTAATACCAGAGCCATACTTGGCCAGATCAGCCAGAGAATATGGCCTACATACTCCACTCTGGTCAGACGGATTGAATAGGTCTCATTAGTGTTTATATGCTTCGTTTAGGTTGCATTTTCTAAGTCGCCTTCTACGACATCCACGGGAGGACTTGGAGTGGTCCTATTCTACTCTCCCCGAAACCACACAGCATCTCTAAACTTGTAGGTACCAAAATATAAAAGCAATAACTGGTTCAAATCACGCAAAAACTATGTGTAAATTAGATATGAATCTAATTTGATTACATTCCTATTCAAATTTGATTCACAAATAGCCTACATAAAGTTGTTTTTGTGTGTCACATTGTTTATGGTTTTAAAATGGGTTTTGATATGACTACGAACGAGTAGGTACTTACATAACACAGCATGCCTTGTTTATTATAAAATGTTGCATCAAAAGTCAAAGTAATAATAATATCTCGGCAAGGAAATGAAAACAGTACATTTCATTATTTGTATTTGGTTTAGAATAAAGGAACTTAACTGAGAAGTAATGTAATGAGAGGTTATATTAAACACGTGGTCATTAAAACCTACTTTAAGTGTCCGATCCCGTACAAAATGCTACAGAATCATATATTAATTAAACTTTGTGAATAGCCCGGTGATGTAACACTTAAAACTTTATTTGATATAAGTATACAAATATTTTTAGAATGCACATGTTTGTTTAAATCTTGGAGACACCAGTGCTGAATTACCTACGATTCATAATGCAGATATATTATATTAATTACAAAATATGCCTAGATTTTTAATAACGTTTGGTTCTTCGTCTGAAGGTAAACTGCCTATCTCAAATAGAATCATGCTATTTAATATTACTACATTAAGAAGTTATTTCATCGCAACCCGCTTATAGCAATATTTAAAAAATATCTGTACCTAAATCAGTTAAGTAATACAATGCTACAAATTTAAGTAATGCTGATTTACTTTGTCAAGTTCTTGAAAAGTTTGCAGGCTTTAAATTGATAGAATACCTACTTATATGAATGTCAGTCAAAGTTAGACAAAGAAAAGTTCCATAAATTTCTCGTAACACGAAATCTTCGTTACGAAAACCTTTTAGGCAACCACTCTGACCAATTATATACTTTAGCAAAATCTTAACTATACATAGAGCATTTCAAATATAAATGAGATCCAGAAAGCTCGGGCAAAAAGTTGGCCACGCCCACCCGGCGGGGCGTGCCGCGGCATAAACCCGCCCCCAGGAGATACCCGTTTTTCCCTGGATCTTATATAATATTTCCGACGGGGTGGGTGGTGGACATTTGTCTTTACTACCCAGCTTCGTTTATTAAATCTACTGGATCCAAGATGGCCGCAATGTACTCTAGTATATAGTTTATGTACTTAGTTGTCGGATGTTCCCCGAGGTTTATGTAACATAGCCAGTTTTACAGAGTTGGAGTCGGTCGGAATATATTTGAAGGTAGGTACGGTGTGACGCGTATTCGAGGGTCCCCAGTAAGGTCGTAAATGAAAAATTACGTATAGGAAATCGTAGTTTTTTACCATCTTCTTATAAAACACAGACTAACGAAAGGACTGGCTTTTATCCATTATTCACTTCTATTTAAACTTTTAAAGTAAGTAGCGAAGGTTATTAGCGACCAGTTTATGTGCGTGGCAAATTAAAAAAATACCCGACTTTGAAGCATTCATCCCACATAACTTTTAAACTGCTGAACCACCGATTTTCATCAAACATAGCTAGGAACTACCACAAAGAAACTTGCTTTCACGTAAAAAACCGCATTGAAATCTGTCAATACGTTCGAGAGTTACGACGTCACAGAAAGACAGACTGACATTTGTGACAGGCGTTATAAGTGTTGGGGTCGGTATCTCCTCCGACCATGAGAATCCTGAGAATTTACAAATTACCGTTACATACTTATTTACACGTCTTTAATATAATTTAGGCTACAATATTACTACATTTCGTAGCTAACGTAGCACTTTCGTAGCGCTTTTGTAGCCTTTGTAGCCGAACATGTCATAAAATTTTGTGACTTTCTAACATTTTAAACTTAGTAACTGTTGAACTTGTAAAACCATTCGCTCAGCAGACTGTTTGAGTAAATTACTACTATTATCTGCTAATGTTTTAAAAAATTTACTGACCAATCAATAAAATACTTACGACCTTACTTCGAGATAATGAAAACAACTCTATCTAAATCTAATAGAAAACTCAACATTTGCTGTACTCACAGACTTACGCAGATGAAGAATAAAAAAAAACGATTTCAGGTAACAAAATCCCAAGAGTTACGGTCGTAGCTCGTAGCATATTTTCGTAGAAAATCTACTAAATGTTTGCTACGAGGTGTGTTTAATTAATAAATGACCAAACGCATTTTTAACTAATGACGGTTTGAGGTCCAAAATTAAATTATCTTAAATATTTTTTAGTTACACCGTTTTTTTCTGACCGCTACGACATTACTATAAAAGGCGAGATGCGCACGCGCACCTCGCACTCGGACGACGAGCGAAGCGTGAGTATCTCCTTTGACATTTATTTGAATTCCGAACCCGTTGGCCGCCATCTTGTTCACGGTCACCACGTGCGGTCACTTAACCTAATTTATATGCTAATTATGTGTTAATTGATCCAATAAGTGATTTAGTTCCTCAATTACTTTTCTGTTATGCCGATTTACATATTTTTGTTTTGCATTAACATAACCTGAAGTCTAGAAGTCTACCTGTTCGTTGAGTTATTTTTGTTGTTTTATTTAAATTTTGTTTTTGTTTTCCAGTGAGCCAGGGCTTTTGCTCACCCCGTGACATACGTGGAATGGTGAGTAGCTTCTCGTTTCCTTAGTTCTATTTTTTTTCTCCTCGTTTGTTTAATGGTTACTTTCTTTTCTGCGCACGCTTTTCTTTTCTGGTCGCTTCCAGTGCAATTTTTACGTTCATCACATCTCATGTCCTGATTACTTTTATTTGAGGACTTGCTCTGAAGTTTTTTTGGTCATTTGTGTGTAATAAGTTATGCAATCTTTCTTATTTATTTATCATACATTAATGATTGAAGCAAATCGAGGGCTGTTCGATCACTTAATAACTGACAATTTTGTTTGCTTGAACTTGCATAACAATAGTTAACGTGAATTATAGCTAAGATTAGTGCGAGCTCAATCTTGAGTTAAGCTTCAGGAATCATCCGAGCCACACCCAGCCACGTGGTTTATGGTGAACAAAACCACGTGGGTTTTTTTCTGATAATCTATCTAAAAGTAAATAATCAATCAGAAATAGTGACTTGTAGAAAGCATAGGTATTACTTGATGCTACAGAAGCACAATGAATATTATTTTAATTGTTAGTTGAAGTCCTGGAGAAAATGATGCAGTGCAGTTTGTTGCCGCTTCTACTGCACTAGCATGCATTTGAGATTAAAAGATATTATAAACTAGCTGGTGCCCGCGACTTCTTCTGCGTAGGATTATCACACAATATCTTTATAACTTGTAGCCTATGTGTTATTTTGATGTATAAGCTATATTATTGGAAAGTTTCATTAAAATCCATTCAGTAGTTTTTACGTGAAAAAGTAATAAACATCCATCCATACTTACAAACTTTCGCGTTTATAATATTAGTAGGATAACCTATGATGATAACAAAGATATGTTTGAACTGAATTGACAAGTGAACATGTAAACAGGCACTGACAAGTAACAAGTTATTAGATATCACTTGTCACTCACACTTGTAACTGGTCAATATTATGTAAACCAGGCTTAATAGCTAAAACTGCAAGTGAGTATCTACTGAGCTGAATGAATACCTACTTACGTTGTTTGTTTGTTTGTTGCAGGCAGGCAGGCCTGCCGCTCCGCGCGGGTGTCGGCCGGGTGTCGGGCCGCCGGCGTCGCGCGACGTCGTCCGGCCGCGCGCTGGCCCGCGCAGGCTGCTGCGACTCCCCAGGAGATGCTAGCACGTTACGCGCCTTTTCTTTTTTCTTTATGTAAGTATCTTTGTTTCATTACGACCTCTATAGCGTAGTGGTCACTATGCTTGTCCGCCACCCAGAGGTTCCGGGTTCGATCCCCGGTCAAGGCAACTTGGAAGATGGCCTTTTTCAAATGGTCCCGGGTCTTGAATGTTTATCTAAATATGTATTTGTTATAAAATATAGTATCGTTGAGTTAGTGTCCCATAACACAAGTCTGAAACTTACTTTGGGGCTAGCTCAATCAGTGTAATTTGTCCCTATACATTAATTTATATTTATTACGGTCCCGTACGCAAAAGGGTAAAAACGGGACCCTATTACTAAGGCTCCACTGTCCGTTCGTCTGTCTGTCTGTAACCATGCTGTATCTCATCTCGTAATTATATCTAAACTGTTATAGTTAGACAGTTGAAAGTTTGAAAGATATATTTCTATGCAGCAAACGTGATATTTTATAGATAACTAGAAGTGCCCGCGGGCTTCGCTCCCTGTAGGAATTTTGTGATGAAGAGTACCCTATGTCCTTTCCCGAGTCTTAAACTATATTCATACCAAATTTCATCTAAATCAATTCAGTAGTTGAAGCGTGAAGAGGTAACAAACAAACAAAGAAATAAACAAACTCACTTTCGCATTTATAATATTAGTTGGGATAGTTAGAATGGTACGGAACCCTTCTTGCAAGAGTTCGACTTGCACTTGGCCGGTTATTTTACAAATGATAACATTGACAGCACATGATATAAGACCTTTTTTATAAACTACTTACCACTATCACGCTAAAAGAGACCTTCGAGTGCCCAAAGGTCACTTTCAGCGTAACGGTGAGCGAGAAGGTGGAAAATGAATCAAAATAGTAAGTGTTGCTGCATCGCCTTTTAACATAATTCGCATTATCGCTAATTCCTTCGATCAACTTTTACGATCTGAGCAGGAAAAGAAGCTGGCACATTCTAAGTTTTACTTTTCTCGTAAACCAGCATGGAAGAGAAACTACTTAAACTTGTTTGATTCATTTCATCATCTTTAGGTCTTTTTGTCACTACTGCAAGAGCACGACCCTCTCTGTACTATTACAGCCTTACATGGCCAGAGCAAACAGAGGTAGCGTGAAGCGTGTAGGCCAAAGTCTACACGCTTCACGCTACCTAGACAGGTTGGAGAGGTCTCATGATGTTTATAAGCTTTGTTTAGCTTGTATCTAATACGCCTTCTACGACATCCACGGGTAGACTTGGAGTGGTCCTACTTTGCTCTGCCGGATACCTTATGTGATTAACACGCCATTTCTTTGTTTCAGGTTTAAGTATGCGGGATTAAAATATGACAAATTTGTAGCGGCATTTGAGAATCATGTCGTGGCATTTCGTTACTTGACGTTACTTGTTAGTTTAGTGTGTTATGCGTTCACCAATTAATGCAAAACAATCCAAGACTTTTCCGTGATGCGTGTGGAAAACATTATCTATGCAAGTCCTGCGGTTTTAAGTTAAGTTTCAAATAAGTTTTTGTTTTTGTTACAAGTCAGCAACTCCATTTGGTTATTTTCTAGATAAGTTTAGTTTTCATCTAGTAATTTAAGATATTCATTTTAGTTTTTGTTTACTTTTTCACTTCTTTTTTCATTAAAAATGTTCATTTCTCCATGTTTTGTTTCATTCGTTTTCATGCAATTTTGATTTATTTACTTTAATGGCTTAAAGTAAATGTTTCAATCAATTCATTTCATCCTATTATGTTCCGATCCGCACTTCGATTATGTAAATTTTCTAGCTTTTACAAATATATCGAAGTGTAAATTGGAGTGTAGTTTAAAGGCCCATTATTACCACAGCTAGTTTTTTGCCCAAATTACTTGCATTGCATGGTCTTCAAAACGTCAACTATAGGTACAGAGCTTTATTGTTTCCATTTAAATTGTATGCTACAGGCAAAAAACTATTACTGTGTAAACGCCCTTTATTCTTTGTTTGCCATCGCAACCGTGTCGTTAATGATTCCTCCATGGAAAGCACCTAGTTGTGAAACACAGTGCGATGGTGTGCAAAAGAGTAACATAATTGGTAGAAATTCAATATATTTCACAGAAAGTAGTTTAGTTTCATAGACTGAATTTGCTCCATTAACTTAACTGGTGGTATAATCACCCTATATTACATTTACAGGCAACATATATTTAAAATTGTAATAAATGCACTGACATTTTTTTGTTGAAAATTTGTCAAGAGTTTTTATGTTTGATCTGTGATACATATTGCACTCTCTTCAAAGCTATTTATAGGTTAAAGTACACATCTACCTACCTATTTGTTGGTTTAACGAAGAAATAAACGTTATTTTGCAATCCTATTATATGTATTTTATTGTTTTTATTTAAATTTTATTCCTTCCACGCTGCTCTAGACTAAAGAAAAACTTAGAATATAACAGCTGCCCTCTTTCTGCGGATCTAAAGCCGATCGAGGTAATGAATGTAAATACAAATACAAATTATGAAAATAAACCGATTAGGCTAGCAACCCATGTCTATTTTGATTCCTTTTTAACCGACTTCAAAAAAGGAGTTATTAATTCACTGCAATCTTTAATGTTTTTTTTTATTTACACCGATTACTCGAAGACTCCTCGACCTATTTGGAAAATATTTTTTGTTTGAATGGACGGGCATACTTTTCTCATGCTAATTTTATCAAAATTGGTTGTGTAGTTTGGTGTTGAAGTCGGTTTTTAGTTTTGATTTGATAGATTATCCACCCGATCGTCCACCATTACAATATAAGTAGTATTTGAGTCTTGCAGGACTAAACTCTGTCTGCTTAGAGACGCTGGACTGTCTGGCCAATTAGAATAAAGACGTGATATCTAAAATGGTATCCATCTTAACCCGTTCCCGTTTTATTCTATGGGGTTTCCAAGCCCTCAACTTCAATATCTAAAATACAAAATATTTAAATCACAAGTTTAATGCCGAGCAATTAAAAAAAACCCCGACTGTTAAAAACGCCATCTAGTGATGAGTAACGGAACTAACGATATAATTAGCGAAAGCTCTGACTTTCAAGCGTTACCCCCCAACAACTTTTAAACGGCTAAACCGATTTACATCAAACTAAGAGCCACCGTAATGGAACTTGTTTTCACGTAAAAAAAACGTATTGAAATCGGCCCATCCTTTCGAGTGCTATACGATGCCACAGACAGATAGACAGACGTTAGCGTCAATCAAGCAGGTAGCGGCGTAAAAAATTATCTTTGTACCGATGAACGGTGACCAGTGATTTCTACGTACAATTACATCGGTCAAGCTTAATTCTATAGATCATTCAGAGCTCAATCTTATAACGTATCTCTTTTTTGTCGTCGATAAACGTTGAAGACAATCCTACCGTTTGTACAAAAACATCGGCACCTGAATACTCCGACAGCAGTACCCCTCCAGCGAGCCAGGGGAGCGGGGGCGGGGGTCGAGGGTAATTCTTTCAATTTCATCATGTTTATTTAAATGAGTCTGTTGCGTCGCGGCGCTCCGCTTTAATATGTACGCGAACACTCTTATTATCTTGTACGGTATCTGTTTCCAATGACTAACGGTTTGCTGTAGTAAGTCCGTTTTTTTGTAGTATTACCTAATATTTCGACGTAAAATATTTGCAATGAAGTATTTTTAATTTGAATAGCATTACGATACTTGAAACAATGCTTAAATTAAAAAATGCGACGTGTCGACGTTACGTTGTATGTTGAACAGACGGGTTGGTGATCGCAGTAGATGGCATGAAGTCGTTGTTCTTTTTAATCCCGACAAATAAAAGGATTCTAAGTTTGACGCTTGTGTCTGTCTGTCTGTCTGTGGCATCGTATCAACCTATTTCGATGCGGTCTTTTTTACGTATAATTACCGTCTCTTGCGATAGTTCTTAGCCATGTCAGATGAAAATCGGTTCAGTCATTATTTACTTATTTAAACAAGTTATTGGGTGATAACGCTTAAAATTCGGAGTTTTGTAATTTACCTGACAAATAATAGAGGGTACTACGATATTAATATATTATGTAGTTACGCCACTTTTCTAACTAGATGGCGTCGTCGGGGGTTTTTTAATTTGGCTATAACAAATAAACTCAAACAGGCGATTAAGGGAAATACAGGTAAACAACCTGTATCTCCTTTAATCGCCTCTTACTACACTAGGAAGAAGAGTTGGTGACCAATATATTCTACACGGCATAAAATTCTGTACAAATAGTTCATTTTCCAGCAATTTTCCAATATTGAAATGGAAACGCGCGCTGCCCGCCGCGCACTTCATTTTTCCAATTTCTCGGCGGCGACGCGTCGAGAAAAATCCTCTTTTGATTTATTTTTTAATTCGCCATCTCATTTCAATTTATGCGCAGCTTGGCTTTGTACGCCATTTGTACCTGTCCCGTGTTGTCTGTATGCTAATACCCTAATGGAGTTACATTGAAATATGTTTTGCAAACATAGACATTGAAATGGCTTTTTGTGTGAGGAATTTTATTGAATCGTTGATTGAATTATTTGTAGTCAAAGTTCATTACGAATGCAGTTTTCAGGGAATAAATATAGCAGTTGTGGTTTGTTTAACAAAAATAAAATAAAAAGCTAGAAACAAAATCCTAATAGTTCACCAAGTTAACCTATACTTAAATAAGTACTTCCTTCTTACCTTTATCAGGCTCCAGTCTTCTTCAATATGTACTGAGAATCTCGATAGTAAAATATATACTTAAAGACTATTGGAGAAAATAAATTATTTTTACTTTGCTTTGGTTCTTTTTCCAGACACAATCTCACCACACACGACTTCTCAGAATTGTTCCAGAAGGAAAAGTTTCTATACTGACTGGCTGCGTCAGTCCCTTAATTAAAATAAAGTATGTTAAAAAAAAGTAGCTTATTTAGGTTCTATTTATCGGTTTCTCCCTTCCCTGAAATCGCAAAAAAATAGCTTTATAGAAAATTAAATACTTAGTTTCAAAATGTATGAATCTGCAGATTTTTTTAGATACAAGCTATCCAACATTACCTTAAACGAATGGGACAGGGTCTTTTTAATATACTATTTATCATACTATTTATGATCTTAGCATTAAGTCCGCCAATTGTTAAAAGTATATTTGTACTTTGGAATAGTAAAGTTTGATAAAATAAATATAGACCCGATATAAATAAATATATAGGTGGAGTCAGCTTGTTGCGTACCTACCTTTAAAACACAGGCAGCCAGTATCGGCTGATTTTGTGGCGCTAAGTGCCGCTTTGATCCCGCCATCGCCATCGCCGTCGCCATATTGACCGGGACGCATCTCATTACAGGGCGCACACGGAATGAGTTTTGTTTTGTAAAAAAATAAAAATATTTTTTATAATATATATTAAGAATGTGAATAAGTTTTTTTGTTTTTATTTCTTTTTTCTTAATTGGTTATTGTTTGATTTTGCAAATTATTGTTTTCTGCAATAATAAATCTAAACCCCATAATGTGAATTTGTGAAGGAAAATTTACGTCTTGCGGTTAAGCAGACAGAGCCCAGGGCCGCAAGACGCTAAAGAGGCTTATATATAGGTATTTATTTTTCTAACTTGTCAATAATATATTTGTAACTTGGCATCAAAATATTTGTAACTTGGCCCTAATTATTGGCAAGTTTCCAAAACTTTTTAATATATCCATCATCATCATCATCATCATATCAGCCACAGGAAGTGCACTGCAGGACATAAGCCTCCCCCAAGGATTTTTAAAACGACCATAATTCTTCCAATTTTCGAACAGAGATCTAATCAAAAATTACCGCCTAATTTCTATTCTTCCAGAGAAAAATAATATATTATCAAACGCACAATTTAGTTTTCGCTCCGGGAAATCGACAGCATACGCGGTGCATGAACTTACTAATTTCGTAGTAATAAATTTGAATGGAAAAAAAGGTAATAGGTATAATTCTGGATTTAGCCAAAGCGTTCGATACGATCTCTGTCCTGATTATTTTGAAGAAACTGGGATGAACTGGGGAAAGTTATCTTTGGTGGGACTCCTAAAACGACACTAACTGCATTAGATAAAGAACTATGACCTTTAGCTATTTAAAAGTTATGATGTTCTTGCCCTTCCGATTTCCTACATTTGTACAATACCGTAAAGCAAATGTTTTAACAGTTTGTCAACTTTTTATTCAAGCTATTGTCTTAAAGCCACATTCCTCAATGGTTTATAACCCTACACTAAACAAAAGGCGTAATGATTTAGCTTATACAAATAACAAAGTATACACTGCTTTTGTTCAGCGTTTCTTCTGTTTTCTATGTGCTATGTTGTACAATCTATATATATATCTATACATATAATAAAACAGTAAAAAAAGTGTGTCTGTAAATTAAATATATTTCCAAAAAAAATATTGGGGGCAATGGATACATAGTAATAGAGTAAGAATTTAAAATAAAATGTCTGTCTGTTTGTCTGTATGTCTGTTTGTCTGTTTGTACACGCTAATCTCCGGAAATACTGGACGGATTCGAATGAAACTTTTTTTTATATAGCTATTAAGCCTGGGCAACATATGGGGTATAAATGATTTTGGAAAATGGAACGCCTGATGCAGAACCATAATGGTCCAGCTAAACTATAAGAGATATAAAAATGCCGCCTTAGTAAAAGTTGTTCAGTCTGATGAGCATTTTCCAGAGACATAAAGTTCACGCGAACGAAGTCGCGGGCTTCAGCTAGTCATATAAATAAACACCTGATCCTTTGTTATGTCACGTATGTAAACGTAGCTGTAAACCTATTTGATCTAATTTATGAAAAATATACGTAGGAATAACGCCAGTAGTAGATATAATGATAAGTACTAACGTCACTACATTAAATTTCTTCATCGTTTATTTTTTCTTGCAGCTCAGTATATTTTTCGTTCCGTTATGTTGTTTGCCCTCCTTCTAACGCAATCGGGTGAAAAAAGATGGAATGTAATGTAATGTACATACAAGTTGCTTCTTCTTTCTTTTCACTTTAGCCCATTCCCGGTTTCTTTTAGGTACCTGTATAAAGTTTCCAAGCCTTCAACATGAATATCTATCTAATATAAACATACCTACGTATAAATACGCCGCGCTACATACCGCTGGTCCGGCAGAAAAGAAATAAAATTAGAATTAGTATTGAATGGTCGCAAATGCAAATAATCTATAGTAGAAACTCGTCTTAAATGCGACTCTGAACTAGTGTAAATAGTAAGTCGTCCAAATTGCAATTGTAACTACTCTCAATATCATTTGTTAGTATGTCTACCGCTGAAATTGGTCTAAATATCAGTTCGTGCAAAATGTAAGTAGTCTAAAATTAATAAAAACTGCTTCCGTGGTGTAGTGGTTAGAGCTTTCGGCTCATACCCGGAGGTCGCGGGTTCGATTCCCGTCGGGGGCAACGACTTTGTGTTGTTGTCCTAGTTTGGTTAGGACATTGTAGGCTGATCACCTGATTGTCTGATAAGTATGATGATCCGTGCTTCGGAGGGCACGTTAAGCTGTCGGTCCCGGTCATTGCCTGTGACATTGGTCGTTATCAAAAACAATGTCAGAGGCCTTTAAGGCGGTTTAAAAACTCTGACACTAGTGTTAGTCACTAACACACACGATAAGAAAAAAAGAATAAAAACACTTCGTGTAGTCTGGCCGCAGAGTCTTCCGTAAACACCCCAGTGTCCCTCGGAAAATATTCAAATGAAGATCATCTGTTACTTCGCAGAGCCATCTTGCGGCCGTCACCGGGATATTGTTTTGTAAAATATTGCTACACTTTTGTGACAAAATATTTATCTAGACCATACCATTTATCACATTTATCTAGATAGACCATACATTTATCTAGATCACGTCATATTATTCGGTTTAGACAAGTTGCTACTGAAGTACTGAGACTATTTACGTTTGCGACCATTCGATAAATTAAAAACAAAGCTCCACAAAGTCCTACTTCTGTTACATTTATTATTAATAATAAAGTTTTTAAATAAATAAATAAATTTAGCTGCAAGTAAATGATCTGACGTCAAGAACGATTTTCATAATCTTTCTTAATTGTTGATAAATTGATAGCAAAATTGCAAATAGTAAGTGATAAAATATCTAAAGATACATGATTGATTTAAAATTTTAACTTATATAGATTTTCATTTTCTATCTTGTGAAAAAATAAACCGGGCAAGTGCGAGTTAAATTCGCGCGAAGAAAGCTTTGTACGTTTGTATTTGTTTTAACTCTTTTTTGCACATTTGAATATAAAAAAGTTAATAAACATGTGCATTAATCTTTATTTTTATTTAAAAATTTCCAATGGCGGGCTCATCTCATTGAGGAATTTCTTCCATCCAAACAAGTGTCTGAAAAACAGGATGAAAGTAACATTATTATCAGAGTTTTATGTTACTTTAAATACCATAGACTTCTTGGAGGTTTTCTGTAATTTTTGTAAAATTTTAGGTCCGGTACTTTTAGAGGTACGACTCCGAATGGTAATTTTCCTAAATAACTTCAAAATGTTTTGTCTTAAATTTTCCTAAGCAATAATGTTAAAAATTTTACAAGCCCTTCATTTTGATTTATTGTGTAATAGCTGCGCCCCGCGGCGTTACCCGCGGTCAAAGTAGTCTATAAGTTAATCCAGGGTGTCAGCTTCCTGCATATTCAATTTTATCAAAATTATTCCAGCTGTTTGCGCGTGTGAAAGTAAACATACACACACACTTACAAACTGTCGCCTTTATAATATTTACGAGATTTTCTTTTAAGCTTTTTGTACATATTAAATACTGACTGAAACACGGCATATCTTTGAACAAATTTAAGTGTGCAGTGAAGTATTCACAAACAATATTAATGTAGGCGACAAGCAATTATCGCAATCTCCACCCCCGCCCGTAACGCCCGAAACACTTACCCGCATCTCCATAAAGTACTTACATCCAAACCTCGCAAAAAGGGGTCCAAAGTACGTAAGTACCTGAAAAAAAATAATCCATCTCGGCGAGAGCTCTTGACATAGTTAGCAGGC
This sequence comes from Acrobasis consociella, assembly GCA_963555685.1. Classification (NCBI taxonomy): domain Eukaryota; kingdom Metazoa; phylum Arthropoda; class Insecta; order Lepidoptera; family Pyralidae; genus Acrobasis; species Acrobasis consociella. The sequence continues at coordinate 607,798 of OY743111.1, read as the reverse complement.
CCCGCCCTGCCCGCCGCCCCGCTGCCCGCCCCGCCGCACGCCCCGCCCAGCCATCTTCCACTACTTTATTACTTGGCTGGAACAGTTTTAAGATTTATGTACGAACTAAGCCAAGTGAGATTGCTTTAGTTTTATTTCGTTGCTTTTCCCTCGAAAAGTTTTTGATTGTGAGTAATTTTAGAAATGTATTTGATTTTTTTACCACGCTATTTATTTCACTTTGTTTTCTCTATATTTATAGCTCTTTGGTTTTTCCAACATTTTATTTACCGTACTTTGTTTTTGTTCAGTAAAAGATCGTAAATGCGGGAGAAGGGTGGTTGTGTGTAAAAGATCTAACATGCGAAAGAAAGGTAGCTTGTCTGGAAGAAGAGCTGCTTCTGCTCCCCGCACAGATCGTAAAAACCGATCGAGGGGCTGGGCTAAAATGCCAAAAACTTACTAATTTCAATTTCCACCTTCTTGCTCACCATCAGTCCATCACGCTGAAAGTGACTTTTAAGTAACTATACAAAATGCTATGACTACGTCACGGGATAAACACGTGATAGTGTATGTATGTATTTTCAATAAAAATAAAACAAAAAGTGTATTTAAATGGACGTGTACTCCTAAGTATATATTAAAGTTAGTGCTCATAAACTAAAGTCCATGCTGACAAAGTCGCGGGCAACAGCTAATAATAAAATAAAAAGCTCCGTACGATCTGAAACACTCAAAGGTCTCCTTCTACGTCATAAAATGACCCAAAAATAATTTTCGTCCACAATCCATCCCACGCCGTCATAACCGCCCACTGCTGGCAGTCAATACATTGATCCCCGCGATCCGGTAAACAATGCGTACCAAAGAAATATCCATCGTCCTCAAAGAGATATCAAAAAATACAGCGGGCGCTCTCGACGCTTTATTAAGAATAAATTTAGGGCGGACGGAGCACGGGCCGGCGGCCTGAGTTATGCGCTGACGCGGATTTAAAGTATTTTCTTATTTACGGCTATATCTATATCTAGCGGCGTAATAGTCGCACAGAAACCTAACATTTCCCCGAAAAAAGTATCCTATGTGTTAATCTAGGAAATGAGCTGTGTATACACCATATTCTGATCCGTTTAGCCGTTATGATGTGAAAGAAAAACAAACATTTGATACACGGACGATACATATTAATAAATCTTCGCATTTACAAATATTACTAGCTTATGCCCGCAGCGTTGCCCGCATGACGCAAATTTTTGACAGTCCCACGGGAACCTCATGTCAGGATAAAAAGACCTGAATTCTAGGTCCTTTCCCAGGTCTAAAACTATATTTACACCATCTAAATCGGTTCCGTGAAGAGGTAACAGACCGACAGAGTTATTTTCAAGTTTTGGAGTTTCTAATTAACGTAAGGAAAATAAATGAATAAACTAAAGTAAGGAAATAAGATTAGGATTTATGTCACTCTTCTCGCCACGTTTCTTCCACAACTGTCTCTTTGCTCATTACTTTCCAATCGTTTTAGAAAGCTAATCGAAATCAATTAGACGAAGAAAATATTCTGGTCTATGTCCTCGTTTTAGGTAAAACTATGTAAGTTGTCATGCGTTATCTTTAAAGTTAAAAGCATACCCCGCATTCAGAAGGAGCACAACTAAGGATGTAGATATTTGGGGCTGCGCGAAGTTGAGAAATCTACCTAATAGGGCATGATTAAAGGTGATGCTTAGCATTAGGTACTTGTACCTTTTCTACTACTATACTACAACTACTATAATCCTATACTAATAATAATAAAGAATACTACTATTATTACTATAATAATCTCCTCTGAATTTGGGTTGACTGTAAGAGATCCCTTATAGGGATAAGTCCGCCTTTGTGTTGTTTTATTTTATATTTACTTAAAGTTAAAGTAGCCTAGGTGTCAATCCAGGGTGTCAGCGTCCTTCATACCAAATGTTATTAAAATTGGTCCAGCCGTTTGCGCCTGAAGAAGTAACAAACATAACACACTCATAAACTTTCGTCTTTATAATATTAGTGTGATTTTTGTTATAATATTTTTGTACAATAAAGAATTTACATACATACATATAATCATAACATTATAACTGCAATGAATTAAATAAATAAGTAGGTCAGCAGTCGCTACCGCGCGTACCTCGCGCCCCGGCATAGTGCGAGGTGCCTATCTTCAGACTAATGCATTTATGCAACAGCCGATCGATGCGCCCGTAATTTGGCGAAATATTGTGAGAAACTGCCTTTATTTTTTACTACCGCGCTTTATTCCGCGATAGGTTTTACTAAAACATTTGTTAAGGATTTTCGGGGATTGTTGAATTGAAAATATTTTATTTGTGAGATATTTTGACAGTTAGTAGCGATAGATTAAATTATAAGAGAATCTATATGTTTAGATACAAAAACCTTGTAGGAAAACTAGAATTATCCTTATTTTAATTTATATTGCGATTATATTTACCACCTTTATAGATTTATAGCTTCCACAACTAAGTAGAAATAAACTAAATAAATAAATATATAGGGACAAATTACACTGATTGAGCTAGCCCCAAAGTAAGTTCGAGACTTGTTTTATGGGATACTAGCTCAACGATACTATATTCTATAACAAATACTTATATAGATAAACATCCAAGACCTAGGACAATTTGTAAAAGGCCATTTTCCAACTTGCTCTGACCGGGGATCGAACCACTACGCCACGGAGGTCGTCCGTGAACTAAGTATTTCATAAATAAGTTTATTGTAGGTAATAAAAATAATATACAAAACTTGCTCTTAGAATATTCGCATTAAGAGAAAAATTGAACGATTCCATACACACCATAGCCTCAGGCAGTCTACAGACCAAAATCGTTTCCCCACAGCTGAGGTCGCTAAAACTCAAAATTCAAACTTTTATTTAGTAAATAAACCTTTACAGGCACTGTTACACGTCATTAAGTATAATTTACATTACGTGTAGTGTATATTAAAATTAAATTATTTTTTTAAAGAGAAGCTGCCGATTCCTGCGCTTCGCAACGACCACTGCTGATATGAGAAATAACGCGGAAATAAATTCTTTTTCATAGCATTGGTCGCCTTTTCCTAATGGATTATTATTATGTCTTTTTAAACTACTTAATACTTATAATACAATATTAATATACCTATGTGAGGCTCGCGAACGAGATAACAAACATAAATTATAGAAATAGAAAAATCTTTTTTAGAGCACATATACAACATCAAAAAGTACCTACAGAACATTACTTATAATTAACAAAATATGCTCTATACAATGTCCTTTTTAATTAAGTACAAATATTTTAAGGGGTGATTCAGTCCATCATTTCGAACAACTATTCCCAATAAATGTATATCGAAATACGAAAAAAAAAATTTCATTTTCGATAGTAATGATATCACGTGACTACTTCGATTTGTATGAAAACCGAAATTTTTTTTTTCGTATTTCGATATACATTCATTGGGAAAAGTTGTTCAAAATGATGAACTGAACCACCCCTTAAAATATTTGTACTTAATTAAAAAGGACATTGTATAATATAACTGCCTCTGTGGTGTAGTGGTTAGAGCGGTCGGCTCATATCCGGAGGTCGCGGGTTCGATTCCCGGCGGGGGCAACGACTTTGTGTTGTTGTCCTAGTTTCGTTAGGACATTGCAGGCTGATCACCTGATTGTCCGATAAGTAAGATGATCCGTGCTTCGGAGGGCACGTTAAGCCGATGGTCCCGGTCACTGTCTTTGACATTGGTCGTTACCTAAAACCACGTAAGAGGACTTTAAGGCGGTTTAAAAACTCTGACACTAGTGTTAGTCACTAACACACACGATAAGAAGAAGAAGAAGAACAAAATATGCCACCAAAATGGTTTCTTTCAGCTTTTGTGTCAAGGCTTTTCGGAGCCAAGACTACAATAGGACAATTAATCAATTTTGTGATCCCTGTTGTTGACATCAACTTTGACCTCAAGGACTACCATCCTCATGTTAAATCGTGGAGGATGAACATACCCTCAGAGATTTATCTCCACCACCCCAAGCCATAACATTAAATCAGTCGTATCGTTAGTGGTAACTTTTATTTCTAAACAAATCAAAGCGGGCCCAACTCAAACAAGGGCCCTTAACAACTTGCAGGCAAATCCGATTTAAAGGCATTTGAATAAGACGGAGCACTTCGACCTTTTTGTCTTTTTGCGAATACTTAAAACACTGGAAAAATAGAAGTTACCGACTCGCGGAGACGTTTCTAGAAAGATACCTTTAATTTTGAAAGAAAGAAAGGGAATAAACAGTTCCCGAATTCTTCCCCCTTACATTACATAATTAACATAATACTTATTTTCTGAGAAAAACATTGTCCCCATCGTTATTCGTGGAAGATAAGTAGGTATAAAATGGTATGTATAATGTAGGTATAAATACATAAGTACATGTATCTTACGTAGCAAAATAAATTTATTTTCCCTGAATAAAATAAAAGCCTAGATATACATAGGTCGTTTGGCATCATCAGTTATAGGGCCGCCAGACCCAAAGTCCACTTATATCGTGATGATGGGCGAGGATCCTACTAATCCTACTATCCTACTAATATTATAAATGCGAAAGTGAGTTTGTATATTTGTTTGTTTGTAACCTCTTCACGCTTAAACTTCTAAATCGATTTGGATAAAATTTGGTATGGATATAGTTTGAGATCCGGGGAAGGACATAGGGTACTCTTTATTCCGAAATTCCACGGGGAGCGAAGCCCACGGGCACAGCTAGTTATGGAATAAAGAATCAAAATAGTTATAGGTTGCTAGCCGCATTGCCATTTGATCGCTCTGGCGATCTCCCTGGCGAAAGTTTGCCACTTCGGAGGTTCTCGGTTCGATCTCCAGTTGTCTATCTGTGATGAATCCTACTAATATTATAATCGCGAAAGTTTGTAAGTATGGATGGATGTTTGTTACGCTTTCACGTAAAAACTACTGAATGGATTTTAATGAAAATTTACAATAATATAGCTTATACATCGGAATAACACATAAGCTAGAATTTATAAATTATGTTCTAGCCTATGTGTTATTCCGATGTATAAGCTATATTAGTGTCTAAGTAGTTTTTAGTTTTTAGGAATAAAGAGTGCCCTATGTCCTTCCCCGAGTCTCAAACTATATCCATACCAAATTTCACCAAATCGGTTCAGTAGTTTAAGCGTGAAGAGGTAACAAACAAACAAACAAATATATAAACTCACTTTCGCATTTATAATATTAGTACGATTAGAAGGATAAAGAGATTACAATAACAAACAAACCCCCATACAATAACACAATTCTCAATCACGACAAAACATTTAAACAACGAACGTAGGAAAATAAGAATCCTAGAAATTACTTTACGATGGACATAAGTGTAAAGTAAAAAGTAGGCCACAAAAACAAATGTTCAAATATACTGTAATTCAAACAAGTAAAAGCGGACCCAATATGGTAATGGAGCGAACACAAACTGAGGTAAACAGTCAAAGTTGCCGGTCATTTCCGACAAGTTGCTCCGTGTCTGCTAGTTCGGTGTACAAGTTGTACTCGATCACCCCTCGTATTTTCTGCTACGTATAGTTAAATAAACTGTTTGTGTGTCTGAATGACCATAAAAATAATATCTATTAAAATCAGAAAGTGTAAGTTTGTATGAATGTGGGGATTTTTGAATGTATGTCCTGCTTTTACACCAAAACGGCTGAACGGATTGGGATTGAATTAACATGTAGAATGTAGAAAGCTTTTGTTACCTGAATAAATACATAGGATACTTCTTATCCCGGGAACTTACTTAATTCCCTCGAGGATAATTTTCCGCATATTTGCCGGTCCCGTTTTGCGTGGGGAGCTGACGCCGGCCTTAGTTCTCGAACCAGCCCAGTTCCTGCAGGAAGCTTAGAACGCATGCTGGCGCACTGCACGCTTCCGCCTAGAATACCCGGGAACTATGACATAGTTCCCGGGTATTCTAGTACCTTCTTCCCGGGAATATACTAGGTTCTTGTGGGATTATCAACAATTCGACAACGGCGATGTATCTGTATTTCTTGACTCACGATGTGTCGACAAAAAGTTCTGCTCAAAGCTGGTAAAGTAGTTCTTCCTGGTATTTTGGTTTTGCTTTGGTGCTTAATTACCTTGCCAGGTAAGTATACTGTAGCCACACGGGCAACGCTAAGGTTATAGTATTTAAAAGTGGATTGTGCCGCTACGCTACTATAATACAATACTACCTATACACTTCTTATCACGTCTTTATCCTTAACGGGGCAGACAGCATTTTGGGTCTTTGCCCCGGGCTTTAGCGAGGAGAATAAGGAATGAAAATAGTAATGGGTTACTAGCCGCATTGCCTAATAAATATGATGCCCAGTTTCACCCATTAGATTCGCCTTCAATCAGTTTCTACGATCTACATTGGAAGACAAGCAACTGATACATTTTAAGTTTTTTTCTTTTCTCCCAGATCAAGAAAATCAGATTACACAAATCACTGCCTCAACAAAAATCTTAACCGTTAAAAACTTAAAAAAACATAAATATAGGTAGGCAATTAGATTTATTGGTGATTGATGAGCGCCACATTTCGGCAAAGCAATCACCGTAATCCAAACATCGTTACCATTGTGCGCGACATAAAGCCGCGGCGACACAAATGTTGCGCGACAATAAACACTTTTGGCGCGTCACCTTTATCGGCGATTACCTTTTCTTCAATATCAACCACGAGCTGCGAAGAAACATATAATAGAGGGATGAAAATGTTTCTGGTGTTAGGAACGATTCGATAGTCCTATTTATTAATAGCCGATTGCTTGACAACCACGAGATGTAATTTTTATTACCGACTTCCAAAATAGTTATCAGTTATTTAAAGACGCCAGGACCGATTCGGAAAATTATTTTTGTTTTGTATGTGTATTTCAATTCATTTATTCATTTATTTATTGCTCTTTATATTGTACATATATATCACTTTACTACATAGTCACTTCTTAAATTAGTAGGTACAACATGAGCCCTGATAAGGCATTGCAAAAGAAAAAAAAATGGAACGGCATGCGGTTTTATTTTTAGTTAGTATTTATCTAATATAAAATTAGTAATTATTTTAATAAAGATTGATTTCTTTGGTAGTTTTTTGATACGAGTAGGTAATGTCAGTTTGTATAACAAAGTCAGTATTTTAATTCATTCAATATTAGCTATATTTGTGAATTAGTATTTATGTACTTTACATTTATATTGTTGGTTTTATTCTTTTAAATGTCAATTTTCTTTTTATTATTATCATATATTTTTTCCATTGTCCAATGAACTTATAATATATACGTTATTCGTCATTTATTTTATATTTTTTCAAATCTTTATGATTAAAAAACTCGTCCAATGTGTAATATTTTTTTTCTACAAGCAGTGCTTTTAATCTTTTATTAAAAATGGTATCTTTCTTCTCTTCTCTTAGCAGATCTGGAAGGGTGTTATAGACTTTTATTGACTTATATACTTGTCAAGTGTGTAATTTTTTTCTATTCACCAACATAGGTTGTAATTAAGTATGCTGTAGCAACATAAATAGTTCGTAGGTTCAACAATGCGTAAATTTTCAACTATATTGTGAAAACTTAACCCAACCTATCCCTTCTCACCGTATTTCTCACTGGATTTCTCTCTAATTCTTTTGCTGTCACGGCCGTACGTCTTTGGAATGCTCAAACAAAGGATCACTTCAAAGTAATCCGACACTATCGCGAAAAAGTATTGTTGCTATAATACTTACTTTAAGAATAACAAAAAAATACCTACCATAAGTATTACGGTAATTTTATAATGCAAAATTGGCATTTATTACAGATTGTTGTATTTTTTGGTTTATTTTTTATTACACCTTTTTTTAGTAATAAAAAATAAACCAAAAAATACAACAATCTGTAATAAATATTTTTTGGTTTATTTTTTATTACACCTTTTTTTAGTAATAAAAAATAAACCAAAAAATACAACAATCTGTAATAAATGCCAATTTTGCATTATAAACTTACCGTAATACTTATGGTAGGTATTTTTTTGTTATTCTTAAAGTAAGTATTATAGCAACAATACTTTTTCGCGATAGTGTCGGATTACTTTGAAGTGATCCTTTGTTTGAGCATTCCAAAGACGTACGGCCGTGACAGCAAAAGAATTAGAGAGAAATCCAGTGAGAAATACGGTGAGAAGGGATAGGTTGGGTTAAGTTTTCACAATATAGTTGAAAATTTACGCATTGTTGAACCTACGAACTATTTATGTTGCTACAGCATACTTAATTACAACCTATGTTGGTGAATAGAAAAAAATTACACACTTGACAAGTATATAAGTCAATAAAAGTCTATAACACCCTTCCAGATCTGCTAAGAGAAGAGAAGAAAGATACCATTTTTAATAAAAGATTAAAAGCACTGCTTGTAGAAAAAAAATATTACACATTGGACGAGTTTTTTAATCATAAAGATTTGAAAAAATATAAAATAAATGACGAATAACGTATATATTATAAGTTCATTGGACAATGGAAAAAATATATGATAATAATAAAAAGAAAATTGACATTTAAAAGAATAAAACCAACAATATAAATGTAAAGTACATAAATACTAATTCACAAATATAGCTAATATTGAATGAATTAAAATACTGACTTTGTTATACAAACTGACATTACCTACTCGTATCAAAAAACTACCAAAGAAATCAATCTTTATTAAAATAATTACTAACTAATTTTATATTAGATAAATACTAACTAAAAATAAAACCGCATGCCGTTCCATTTTTTTTTCTTTTGCAATGCCTTATCAGGGCTCATGTTGTACCTACTAATTTAAGAAGTGACTATGTAGTAAAGTGATATATATGTACAATATAAAGAGCAATAAATAAATGAATAAATGAATTGAAATACACTTACAAAACAAAAATAATTTTCCGAATCGGTCCTGGCGTCTTTAAATAACTGATAACTATTTTGGAAGTCGGTAATAAAAATTACATCTCGTGGTTGTAAGTGTAGAGTACAAGTAAATAAAAAAAATATTTCTTTCGATATACTTATTTAATTAAATTTGCACTTTATGTGTCATCTTTTCTGCTACATCTCAAAGGTGAACAATGCTTATGTGGTAGACAATAAGACTAAGCATTAAGTTGTACCCAGTGTACTGTAATCTTAACATTTTAAGTGCAATACATTAAATAAATAAATTTTATTTGGCCTGGGACCGACGAATTAACCATAAAAAGACGGATTGTCACATCCATTCTTCCCACCTCAATACGCCACCCGAAAATTCGTCAAATCATGTCGATTAGTGCCCGATGCTCGCGCTTTGTGTCGCCGCACAATGATGCTCGATACACCTTACACAACCTAATACACAACTGTCATTTGTACCCTTCAGCCCTTACACTATTTAAGGGAACATCCAGAAAAGTGTGTGACAGTTTTTCACGGAAAATCGGACGAAAATCATGTGAAATTTAAATCTTAAAATCCAGTGGCAATATTTGACCTAGTTTCTATTTTTAGTGTCAGAAAATGTGCCTATTTATACCTAAAGTCAATTCAAGATTTTCGATTTTTAAAAATTTAAATGAGTTGGTGAAGTCAGTCTCAGTAATAAAAGCAAGCATAAATTACTGATCTTAAAGTGTTATAAATATTCATTCAACAAGAATTCGAATTCAGATTTAATAATTAGAGTCTGATATAGCTAAGGAAAATCTGGAAAATAACATAAATATCTGGACCTAGTCAACATTCCATGAAATAGACTTGCCTTGACAAGCCCTATTTTAGAAAGGAAAAAATCCTTACACGTGGGTCTAAACAAATTAAACACTTTATCATTTATATAAAAAAACCTCTTGGTCTATGTTACAATGGATGTCCAAACGGAGCCACTAGACCTCTCAACCAAGTCTCCACCAAACAAGTTTCTTAACATCATCGACTTCAAATTCCTTGCGGGTCTGAACAGCCACTTGGTGAAGCTGTACGAGCGAACTAACCTGGTGTGTAAGGAGGAGTTCTGTTTACCGCCGCGGGGCGCGAAGACCGTGCTACCTTGCCAGGTTTGCCTGAAGACCTTCGATAGGCCGTCGCTGCTCAAGAGGCATATGAGGACGCACACCGGTAAATACAAATACTCTATCACGTTTTTTAACGAACGAGGTAGCCCGAGCCTATAACGCAAGAACTAAAGGGCAGTTTAAGCGTAGTGGACGTAAAGGAAGATGGAAACAGAGAATCAAAAAAGTAATGGAAGAACGTGAAACTTTTCTTTGCACATTAGCCAAAAGTGGCCGTTTTTCGCAAATGTGCGTAGAAAAGCTTCACGTTCTCACTTTAAACTGTAAACACTAGTTCATAAAATAATTTTAAGTGTTATCTAGGGCTTGATCAAGACTCTATTTTTAATAATAGGTCTGTTTCCTTTAAAACGATTTATTTCAAATGGCGGAAGCTCTGGACTCCGAAAAATTCAGCAACCCCCTAAGTTATGTGCAATACAAGCAGTGGTTTTTGTCGGAAATATTTGACGCTCGCGAAATGGGCACTCCAAGTCTTCCTGTGTATGTCGTAGAAGGCGACTTAGGAAAAACAAGCTAAACAAAGCTTATAACTATCAATGAGACCTCTCCAACCCGTCTGGCCCGCGTGGAGAGTGTAGGCCAAATTATCTGGCTGCTCTGATCATGTATGGCTCTAGTAGTACAGAAAGGGTCGTGATCCTGCAGTGGAGACTAAAATACCTGCTGATGATGATGATGAAATGGGCACGACAATGCTTGTCGGATATCCGGCGTTCGCGGTGAAAGGGATTTTATTGATTTATTTCGCCTGGTTAAATAAGTGTAGTGGAGTGGTCTGCGAGGTTATATCGGGATGCTTTTACCTGTTGCAGGAGAGAAGCCGCACATCTGCAACGTCTGCAACAAGGGCTTCAGCACCTCCAGCTCCCTGAACACGCATCGCAGAATACACACAGGTAGGTAAAGAACAACAAATCCCTTTTATACTGAATCTGAACCAATCCCTTTTTTCTTCTTCTTGACGTGTCGATGGTCAACCCGTTTTCTTTTATATTCTATCAGCCCAATATTGAGCTACTCCGACGGCGTCTTCATTAGCCACATATAAGTCGTCTAGGGTGCAGGTAGTAGTATCCCTATTTTTAACCTGCCTAGAGCCTAATCTTTTATTTTTTTTCTACCAAATAAACAAAGGTATTTTCTTTCTTTCTTTCGTCTTAGTAGTGAACGTTGCGAAGCGCTAGTGTGTATCAGTAGGCTAAAAACTCAAAAATGTTTTTTAAATTATTTTGTTAGTCCGTTTTGAATGATAAAAGGCTGATGGGAGACTGATCGTGTAACCCGCTCGTATCATTCTCGCGTCAGTCACAGTAAGGATATTAGTTTTTTGTGTATTTCTTATGTTGGGATGAAAATCGTGCATATTGCAGTTACCCGTTGTTCCAGGTGAGAAGCCGCACAAATGTCCCGAGTGCGGGAAATGTTTCACGGCCAGCTCCAACCTCTACTACCACAGAATGACGCACACGAAGGTAGTTATAGTTACTCACATGGTATAATAAAACAGGTATTCTCTTCCCGAGATAGAACTTGACTACGTCACAAAGTGTTACCACTGATTGTTCTTTTCGGTAAATTTAAGGACTTTCTCAATTAGTTCATAAATATAAAATACAATATTTAGTAACTTAGCTATTTAGTATCTCGCGATTCTCGCGTGATTCATTAATTCAATATTTTATAAATTGATATAATGGATTATCAATTCGAAATTGGTATATAAAGTTCAAAAATGCATTACGCTCGGGTAATTCAATTTCACACAGTGGCAACACATCAAACTGGTGTTACCGTGTGGTACCATACCGTGGTACCATGGTTACTCAGACCTACTCTTATACGGATAAGTGACAATCAACACAATTTTTCTTTGCATAAAAAATTTAAGACAAGCCAATTTTATTGCAAAGTTTTTCTATTAATAACTTAACTCAACAGACAGACTAAACAGGCTGGCCCGACTGATACAAAAACGGTTATCGTATTTCGTGACCCGTCTGTTGCTAGGCAAAATATGCGATTTACCAGTCCTGAAATAGTACATTATGCATTTAGTGAATAAAGGACGGATTGAAATCCACGTAAGTCAACGTCGTACCTGTACAACGTTACTGGACACTATAACATAATAAAAGCCCGTGGTCCGATTTATTACGAGTATATCTTCAACGTTGTATAATAGATAAACATCCAAGACCCAGGTCAATGTGAAAAAGATCATTTTCCATCTTGACCTGACCAGGGTTCGAACCTGGGACCTCCGAGTTGACAGCCTGGCGTGATTACAACTAGGCCACAGAGGCGATGAGTCAGTTGAGTAATCTGGACCCTTGTTGCAGAACAAGCCCCACAAGTGCACGTGGTGCGCACGCTCGTTCCCGACCCCCGGCGAGCTGCGTGCGCATCTCGCGGCGCACGGTGCGCGCGCGCCACCTGCCTTCGCGGCGCCGTAGACAAACAGCGTCTACCGCCCTTCAACTGCACACTCGACAGACTTCAGAAGTGCGATTTTTTGAAACGCGGAACTAAACGAATGCTTTTTCCATACAAAAAACCGTTCTATTAGTGACTCTGCGTTTGAAAATCGCCACAGTCCATCGAAAACTTAATCAACATTCCCTTTTGTGAGCTCAGGACACCATTTTGCGATTTAGGATTTTTATAGTTCACGCTACTAAAATCGTGTAAAAACCGAATTTTCTAATAAAAATCTCAAAGTTGACTCCAATTACATTTGTTCATGTAAATTATGTGCCCCGATGTTATAAGTTAATTATAAGATGTTATACCAAGTTATGTTCATCATTTTCAGATGTTTTTGGTCTCTATTGCAGGAGCACGACCCTCTCTGTACTACAAGAGCCATACTTGGCCAGAGCAGCCAGAGGAATTTGCCAACACTCTCTACGCTGTTCAGACGGGTTGGAGAGGTCTCATTGATTTTTATAAGCTTTGTTTAGCTTGTATTTCATGTCGCCTTCTACGTCATCCACGGGAAGACTTGGAGTAATCCTATTCTACTCTGCCGGAAACCACACGGCCAGTTTCGATATGTGTTATCTGTTTGGGGCATACCTTATAAACGGATGAAACTATTTTGATAAAGTTTTTATTTGCCGTTTACAAGATTGCGATGGCCTAACTTAAGCCAAGAAACATCGAAATATGAACAATGTTTTTGGCCTCCCATACCACAATCGATCAGCTACTCTGACTTCTATTCATTTAGAAAGCAATAAGAATACATATTTTTCAGATTTCGATTTATTATGTTCCGTAGGAAAAGTTGTTCAGATTCACTGAATTCACCTTTAAAATAGTTCCAATTTATTTTGTTAGACATTATATAAAAACTTTTAAACTAAAAAGATTAAATTTTAAGGAAAAAGGGAAGATTTTAAGAAAAAACATGCTTTAAAAACCGTACACAGGTCACCGGCCTTGCTTCACCGAAAATATTTAAACAGCACCTACGCCACTTATTTTAATTTTGTTGTTTGTTTGTTTGTTCGTAATAATTTTATTGTACCAAAACAATTAAATATACAAAAGCTTATATTGTCTTTGTATATTTGTTTTGAAATACTAAATATACAAATATCTTCTTTCTTTATCGCGTGTGTTAGTGACTAACACTAGTGTCAGAGTTTTTAAACCGCCTTAAAGGCCTCTGACATGGTTTTTAGGCAACGACCAATGTCAAAGACAGTGACCGCTCCGAAGCACGGACCATCTTACTTATCGGACAGTCAGGTGATCAGCCTACAATGTCCTAACCAAACTAAAACAACAACGCAAAGTCGTTGCCCCCGCCGGGAATCAAACCCGCGACCTGCGGATATGAGCCGAACGCTCTAACCACTACACCACGGAGGCAGTTAAATATACAATACAGTTATATAGTACAGGAGGCAGTTAGTTATACAAATATACAAAGGCAGTATTATTGTATTATTATTGCTTTTAGGGATCTAAACTTGATTTTTTACAAGAGAAACCATTTATGTTTTAAATAACTGTAATTAAAAGTCATTATTAAATAAAATCTCTTTTTATCATCCACTTCCACGCTGGTCCTGGTTTTCTTGGTCTCGCCTCCTTCTGTTTCCCCGTTGTCGTCCATTTTCCTTTTCTCCACTCCATTTCCCCTCTCCTCTTTACTCTCCTCTTGTTTACCTGTAAATAAAAATCAATATGAGAGGGGCCATGACATAAGACAATTTACAGAGGATGAAGACTGAGACCATTTTATCTTCAAAATATATTTAAGTCATGTTATATATTTGCTGTCATCATTTTGGTTGCTTTTCTCCATCTACACGTCCATTTTATGCCAAACGAATTCAATTTTAATTACAGAATAGTGCCTCCTATTACATTTTTTTAAATTATTTTGAACACTTGTAGAAACACAAACTGAAAAAAGATAAAGGTATATTAGGAGCGATACCGGAAGGGGGTATATGTCAATTTTGTTTTTTAAAAAACTCCTAGAAGATTGAGGCACAGAATAAATGATTGAGGTCTGAAACAAGAGACGAGGTGTAACCTGCATAAGTGTGCGGACAGCGAATAGAGCAATCCATACTTATATATAAAGCTGAGAGTAAAGAGTTTGTTTGTTTGTTTGAACGCGCTAATCTCAGGAACCACTGGTCCGATTTAAAAAATTCTTTCGGTATTTGATAGGTCGTTTATCGAGGAAGGCTATAGGCTATATTGCATCACGCCCGCGACTTCACTCGAGTGGTTAACGCGGGCGAAGCCGCGCGCTGCCTCTAGTCATAGATAAGGGTTCAATTTATTAGGCAGAGGCGGCGACTTCAATTGTTTGTTGTCAATTGTTTTTCGACTATAAAACTTTACTTTCTCCTATTATTAATTTGAATTACAAAAAGAGACGTTGTTTTACAAGTTTTATTTAGTCCCGCGCGCACTGGAGTAACAACTAGTATGTAAGTCGGTACAGCGGAAAATTTGGCACATGTTTTTAACAGTAGTTAGGAAAAACAAAAAATGATATCAAGGTTACCAACTGAAACAACTCACTGATTGTACTATTATGTTTTGCAAAATGAATTCAAAGTCAACACATCGTTTTTGTAGTTAAATAATAAAATATTACACGTGTTAAAAACTTGAAACATGTTTGCTGCTTTTTTTTTCATATCGATAATTTAGAACTTTCATTCCAGGTAATTCTATCCAGGAAGTTATCTAATATTGTCTTAGTTTAAGGCCTAGTACAAGCATTAGAAAATGTAAACATTGACAGTATCAGATTAAGAATTATAATATAAGGCCGTGAATGTTTGACAGGAGGGCCCAAAAATGTTAGTCGCCTGAATGATCTCCTTTTCCACACATATTTCAAAACGATGACGTTACAATAATATTAATAAAACTAACGTGAGATGACATTACTAAATATTTTAAACACGGTTTTACTCACGTAGTGGAGACCTATTATTCAAGCTTTTAGAAAGTCCTGGAAATGAGGCAATAGACAAGCGCCTTGACTATACCCGAGGCTGACGACGATGATGATACGATGGTGTCTACAGCTACAAGAGTACCTATCATCAACTGCGGACACACCACCACCTGTCATCGTTTCCAATAGAGAAGCGCGGGAGGCGGCGCGGGCGGCGTCACGCAAGGCCCAGAGTGTTGAGGACCGCGAGCCGGTCCTTGTTACACTCGCCCTGAGGATGATCGTCTAAACCAATCTAAATTAGTCAAACTTTTCCGACTACACTACGTGATTAACGCCGTATTTAAAATATTTAGTAATGACGTTACAATATAATGTTTTCTTAGTGTTGGTCTGATGATGGAGCCGAGAGGTATCCATAGAAACTCGGTAATAAACCGAAACGTCGATAACTTATGTATGGCTTATTTAATTTGACAAAAAGGTAAGTACATTGATTACACAATAAAAAAGCTTTCAATTACAAATATTATTTGCCGGCAGAGTAAACTAGGGCCAATCCAAGTCCTCCCGTGGATGTCGTAGAAGTCATTTTTCATTTAAATGCTTTATCGTACACATATTTATATATTGATGAACCATTCAGTTGACTGGAGAGCTTTTGTGTGTACAACATAAACTAAGTTCAAAAGAATTCAAAATATAATAAAAAATTGTTGCGGAAATTAAATGATCACCGTAAAATATTACTTATACAAACAGCTATACAGAACGTTCCTAGTGTGGATTTTTTTAAAGTAAGTATGTCCTTGATTCCGACTATAACACCAAACAAAGATACCAAAAAAACAGGCGAAACAGGAAGAAAAAATACGACAATCTGAATGTTTCTTGAGGAACGTTATCAACAGACATGACGGAGTAACATTGCTCTAAAACTTGATATTTTGGAAGGTCGCTGGATTAAACAGTAATTGAGTACACGACTGTGTTTGATTTTGTAAAATATTTACCAAGTACCCACCAAATTTTTCACCATTTTTTCAAAATAGGATTCATTAAAAAAGGATTCTATAAGGCTATCTAGAGTGCGTAGTTCTCCTGATGTGAGGCATTAATAGGCCTGGACAACCGCATACGAAATATATATGGACCCTGTGTCTGTTTGCATACTGAGTTGTATAAAAATACTACAGGGAGCAGCATATATCTTTTGTCTGTCTACATATAACAGCCAAGCTCTTGTCGGTGTCATTGTGTATGAAAAAAAAGATCACAATGCCTTTTTTTGGCAGGGATAATGCAATGGTTTGCCATATCTTTCTCCTTTTCACACACTAGTAAACGCATTAGTGACTAGTGTGCAGGTTTCTTCACCACGTTTTTCTTCACCACAAGTGGTGGTCGTTAATAATGACTGAACATGAGTACAAACTTACACGGTAAAAGTCACGCCTAGAGAGGATCGAACTTGTGCCTCACAGATGCAAAGCTAGTGCTTAAACCGCTTCGTCTTTCGATGAAAATTATATTTCTGACTAACATTTCAAAACTGACCGATTTCAGCCTCAATAGTAAAACAATGTATCTTGATATCATGATTTGCGGATCTTGATATTACTAGAAAGAAAGGAATGTTTAATATACCAAAAAATTTAAATAATATATTGCTGTCTCGCTCTTGCTCTCATCCGTCCGTACGTATCATGACGCCTACATATGCTTGTGTTATTTTATTTAAAATTATTAAAAACAAAAAGTAGTCATCGTAAATATTATGCTTGTTAAATGTGGTCAACAACGTAGTGTGTGTAAAGTGTGTAAAGAAATCACCCCTACACGTCCAATGTAACAAAGGTACTACTTATCTTGAAGAGTAATCTTTTTATTGTAGTCTTTAAACCTGTCTTTTGATTATCGCAACCGCCAACAATTGCTCACTTTAAATAAGAAGATTCCGCAATTAGACAAATGATAAAAGGTAAAATTAAATTTCCTTATCGTAATCTTACTACAATGTTATGATTGCATACAGACAACACAGACATGATACTTTATTGTAACAACATCGGCCATACATGGAGCAAAACAAAGCACAAGAAAAATACGCAACAGATATTAGTAAATCAACATAACACTGTTAAATTGTAAAGTAAAAAATCCAACGCCTTTTCTTTACTTTTCGCGATAGGTACGAGTATATATATGGCTGCCGATAGTACGGAAATCAGTTGCAATCCGTACGTCTTCAGTGAATATATTTTAACCTTTTTCTCAAAAAGTTAGTATCTCATAAGTGAACTTCTATAAGCAGCTTTGGCCTAAAGTTTTGCTAGACTATTTTAATCAGAACAAAAAAAATACGAAACAAAAATATAAATAATTAAAAAATCATCCTCCATTAGAAGATGAGTTCGAATAAGCGGCCATTTATATAGAAGGAGGGACTTTTTACCGTTTTTTTACCCCTAATTTTTATGCTATGCTTGGTGGAGTCACACCACACTATAGTATAATCCACTTTAATTGCGTAAATCATACGATAACAAGCAACTTCATAGAATCAGGTTATTGCTAAAGTTTGATGGGAAATGATTTTTTTAGCGTTTCGAAATTTATTTTTTAGTAAAGCGTTACTTCTGACGTGCCTACATTTCTCTCCATCCACCGGTTGTCTAAAAGAGAACGCTTACAAGTTTCAAATGTAATGGCAATTCCTTTGTGATTCTCCTAATAATAATTTAAAGGTCTATCTTTAATTGCAAAATGTTAAATTTCACCTCATTTTTCACCAAGGGCGTCGCTTCTGCCCTGCCTCAGCCAGTATTCGCCACATAGATTATTCCGCCTTACCCGTAGGCAGCAGTAGAAAACTATTTCATGTATTTTTTAATTTTAGAATCAACAATGGTGAAGAATATCCGCTCCATGTTGGTGCTGGTGTGCGTGGCGTTCCTGGTGATTGCGTCTGCGCCGCAGAACACTGTGATGGCTGACGTCAGCATCGGGAGCTGCATTACATTCGGCACTAACTACGTGGGGAACTGCCTGGAGGAGTGCCAGCGTCGCGGGTACAAGGGCGGCCACTGCGGCAGCTTCGCCAACAACATTTGTTGGTGCGAGACATAATTATTTTCCTCTAACAAGGTGTGCCTCTAATTCAAAATTTAACTTAATGTGTGGTTCCGATGCATCTTTTATAAACATTGGAACTCAACTTTCCGAAAACATGAGGCAGCTTTTGAAATTATTATTTTCAAACTTAAAATTTTTGTTGCATTATTTTGTAGTAAAACCTGTAAAACTTTTCTGATCGTTTGAACAAAATGTTACCATGTCATTGCAAATAAACGCATTTTCTATCTAAATAATAGATAAATCATAATATGTAGGTAAAAGTGTATGACTTCAATAAATATTTTCCATAATCCAGATTTTTTTTTGACGTCACTGCCATAAGACTTTACCCGTACGAAATAAATAGCGAGATGTCCCCACCACGCTCACGCTTTTCTTCATATCGTTTATTGAAATGCTAATTGTTTCTACATTTAACCAATATTAGTTGCTGTTTTTGACAGACTTAAAAAAAGGAGGAAGTTATTATATATATAGGTACATTATTATTCAAAGACGCCTCATTTGGAAAAATATTTTTTAACCCTCGACAAAAAAGAGGGGTGTTATAAGTTTGACGCTAACGTCTGTCTGTCTGCAGTTTATTTACGTAAAAACAAGTTCCCTTACGGTGGTTCTTAACTATGTTGGAAAAAATTTGGTTCGGCCGTTTTAAAGTTATTAAGTTAACGCTAGAAAGACGAGGTAGTTTGCCTATTAAATAATAGATGGCGCTAAATATATCAAATAAATTAAATAGTACAAATTAATATGCAAGGCAGGTGATTTATTTTAATTTGCCTTGCAAATAAACTTGTTTGTTTGAAAGGCATACTTGTCAGGTGGTTCAGTACAAATTTTATCAAAATCGATTGTGGAGTTTGTGGAAGTATGTATTCGAAAAACGGCTTCTTTTTAGGGTTGATATGTAAGCTGTTTTTTCATACAGGTAATTTAATTGCTGAGTCTAGATTAATTTGTGTATGGACTTTGCATTGAGGCCTAGAGCTTTCGTAGGTAGTTATATAATAGTGTCTAAGTTTAAGGCCTAGTGCAAGCTTTAGAAGATGTAAACATTGACAATATCAGATAAGGCCGCGAATGTTTGACAGGAGGGCCCGAAAATGTTAGTCGCCTGAATGGTCTCCTTTGCACACCGCACATATTTCAACGTTACAATATAATGTTGCCATGGAGTTGGTCTGATGATTCAGCCGGGAGGTAGCCATAGAAACACAGTAACTAAACGAAACGAAGAAAATTAATGAAGGGCACGTTTGATTTGACAACAAGAACATTAATTTCACAATAAAAAAAATTACAAATATTTTTTTCGAAACAAAAACATATTGTGAACAAATTTTCATTAAGGTATACTTTATTGTACACATATACAAGTTAAACAAGTATAACAGACAGACGTCAAACCTCTGATTTGAGTGGAAAGCTTTTGTGTGTGTAGCATAAACTAAGTTCAAAAGTATTCAAGACATGATTCAAGATATGATCAATGAAATGATCCCCAAAAGGCAAGTTTAAAAAAAGGAAGCAGCCCGCAGCAGCCGTGTGTATACCTATACGTAAATGTATGAAATTTAGCACGTAAAGTCTCATAGCTCATCTTAAGCCCAAAATTTCAATGTAGCTTAAACAGTTATTGATAAGTATCACGTTTTAAAATCCAGTAAAATATCATTGACACACTTATCCATGATCAAAATGATAACCTAGCTACTTCCGTATGACTTGGAAAGTTAATATTTGGTATATGTAGACTATATTAGACGTATACAAAGGAAAAATTTAAAAACAGTGAATGTCGTACAATAGATTTTGTTAATTTATTCAATTCATCGAGTTTATTTATAAGGTAAAGCTCCCATCAAATTATAAGAGCAAAAATTTCTTCTTTCTGTTAGTTAAAAGCTTAGAGCTTAGAGGTAGTAATTTAATTAATAGGTAAGTACATAATTTTATAAGTATATAACTTTTGAAATATCACTTACACCAACAAGGAACTTAAAGGGTGTAAACTTCAACCTGGCCATACTCTCCGACGCACCTGTACCGATCATACTATACTGAACAACTTTTTCGAAGGAACATAGGTCAAAATACAAAACTAAATTGGACTTCCCATGCTAAACCGATCAGCTGATTAACAATTTTGTACGGGTGAACAATTTGTTTTTCATAGAGAAGACGAGGAAATATAACCGTCCGTTATGATTGGGGTTCGTGGACTATGAAAGCCACGAAGCCTTCGATTCGATCGAAACATGGGTCGTGCTTCAGTCTCTCCAGCGATGCCGTATTGACTATTAATCGAAGTGTTGAAGTGCTTATATAGTAACGCAACTATGTCAGTCCGAGTACAGGAGCACTGTACGAGGGCAATTCCACTGCATAGGGGTGTAAGATTTATTTATTTATTTCTCAAACTTACATCTATTTTACAATTTAGTTTATTTTGCCAAACTGCCAGGCATTTTATCGGCAAGGTGATTTATCAGAATACAATCTTGCTTTGTCTATTAATTAACTATTACTAACTTATTTCTACCCACTCCCATTACAATCGTGATAACGATAATTATGTAGGTCAATAATCGTGATGACTAAAGCGAAAAAAGCACTGTACCCTCTCATTCATAGCAAAGGCCAAACGCCCGCCAAGCCTAGCTTTGCATTTTGACTTTTTCAATAGATATTTGAAATATTACGTAACGAACGAGACTGACCCAGCGCGCGCTCGGCGTCTGTCACAAATAAGAGGGTTAGGTTTATCTATTTATATTAAACTGTAATCGCCGCGAACCTTGACCTCGCGATTATTATTTTCAAGACTAAAAAAAACTACTTAACCGATTTTGATGCCCAACGAACTTAAAATTTCCATTCATATTTCTGACATGCCTACTAGATTTCATCAAAATCGGACCATCGGTTCAGCAGCTATCGCGGTACAAACATACATACATACAATGTGTCTTCGCCCCCAGCTTGATTTAGAAACCTTGCTCCATTCGCTCGCTCGGTCAATTAGTTTTCATCTTATCTTTTATTTAATTATTTTATTTTTACCAGTTTATATACACGGAAAATGTGTACAGAGAATACAAAAACTAAAAATTTAAGTAAACATACTCACACTAAAATAGTACATAGTTTTCTACTTACGGACACATCGATAAGTAGTGCTTACGGAGCATATTTCTAAGATGTTTTTTGGATGCCGCTTTGCTGATAAGTTCCGCGGGCAATTCGTTACTTAGGGTAGGCGTAAGCGTTAGCATCCTCTTGTACGCTTACCGTATTTGTTGGTGACTTTTAGCACCAGCAGTTCACCCGACTTTTTAGCAGCGGCGCGGGTTGCGCGGGTATAGACTCTTTTTATCTTGTGCGATTCATTACCGTACTGCTCAATGAGGATTGTACTTTTAACTTTTTTATCTATTGGTAAAACTTTATGTCCATCGAAAACTTTATCAACATTCTCTTTTAACACTCCATTACATTAGGTCATATAAATTATGTGCCCCGATGTTATAAGTTAAATATAAGATGTTAAGTATATACCAAGTTATAATCATCACCATCATCAGATTTTGTAGTCTCCACTGCAGGAGCATGACCCTTTCTCTATACTACTAGAATTCATACTTAGACACAGTAGAAAGAGGATTTGGCCTACACTCTCCACGCTGGCCAGATGGGTTGGAGAGGTCTCATTGATGTTTATAAGCTTTGTTTAGCTATAATTCCTAAGTCGTCTTCTACGACATCCACAGGAAGACTTGGAGTGGTCCTATTCTTCTCTGCCGAAAACCACACGGCGAGTTATAATAAATAATAAATAAATAAATAAATAAATAAATATATAGGGACAAATTACACTGATTGAGTTAGCCCCAAAGTAAGTTAGAGACTTGTGTTATGAGATACTAACCCAACGATACTATATTTTATAACAAATACATATATAGATAAACATCCAAGACCCAGGACAATTTGAAAAAGGCCATTTTCCAACTTGCCCTGACCGGGAATCGAACCCGGGACATCTGGGTGGCGGACTAGCATGGTGACCACTACGCCACGGACGTCGTCAAAGAGGTCGTAAGAGGTGTTATATGTTTGATAGGTGTTATCTGTTTAGGGCATACCTTCTGAACCGATGAAAGTATTTTGATAAAGTTTTTATTAGTTTGAAATAGATTTATTCAGCGGTTTACAAGATTGCGATGGCCGAACAACTTACACCAAGAAACATTAAGTACAGGTATCGAAACATGAATAATATTTTTGGTCTCCCATACAACAACCGGTAATATCTAGTAGTAGTAGAGTAATCTGACTTCTAGTCATAATTATAGAAAGCAAAAACAATGTTTTCAAAATTTCGAATTATTATGTTTCTTGGGACATGTTGTTCAGATTCATGGTCTGAATATTCAACTATATATAGTTTCGGTATATTTTGTTAGACGATAAAAAAGATTTAATAAAAAAAAAAGATAATCGTGACACGGTACATGCTTTAAGAACCGTACCTACACAGGTCACCGGCCTTGCATCACCGAAAATATTTAAACAACACCTGCGCTATTTTAATTTTGTTTGTTTGTTTGTAGTAACTTTAATTGTATTGTACCAAAACAATTAAATATACTTATATTGGTATTATTGTATTATTATTGCATGTAGGGATCTAAACTTGATTGTTTACAAGAGAAATCATACGTTTCAAGCAACTGTAAATAAAAGCCTTACTCAAATAAAATCTCTTTATTCATCATCCACCTCCACGCTGCTGGTTCTAGTTTTCTTCGCCTCGCCTCCTTCTGTTTCCCCATCGTCGTCCATTTTCCTTTTCTCCACTCCATTTTCACGCTAATCTTTACCCTCTTCTTGTTTACCTGTAAATAAAAATCAACATGAATCGTGATTAGACAATTTATAGAGAATGAGGACTGGGACCATTTAATCTTCTAAGTTCCCCTTTTTCCATCTACACACCTTTGGCTGCCTCCATGGTGTAGTGGTTAGAGCGTTCGGCTCATACCCGGAGGTCGGGGCAACGACTTTGTTTTGTTGTCCTAGTTTGGTTAGGACATTACAGGCTGATCACCTGATTTTCTGATGAGTAAGATGATCCGTGCTTCGAAGGGCGCGTTAAGCCGTTGGCTCCGGGCACTGTCTTTGACATTGGTCGTTACCTAAAACCATGTCAGAGACCTATAAGGCGGTTAAAAAACTCTGACACTAGTGTTAGTCACTAACACACACGATAAGAAGAAGATCTACACACCCATTGATGCCAAACGAATTCCAATTTAATTCCAGAATAGTACTTTCTATTACAAGTTTTTTAAAGTTATTTTGAACGCTTGTAGAAACATAAACTGAAACAAATATAATTAGGTACTTTTAAAAAAATATTTTTAAAACGAGTTGAGTCGAACGAGACCAAATCGTTTCGTTAAAGACTTCCTATGGCCATCCTTCGGCTCCATCATCAGATCAGCTCCATGTCATTATAATATTGCATTGTCACCCGATATACGTATGCGTGCTAAATCAGCTCTATCGGAAACCGGGAATTGGGTCAAATTTAGGTCGCAAGATTTGATTACAGACAGAACGACATACAACGGGACAGGATAAACTAAAAAGAAGATGGAAAAAGATTAAAGTTATTAGGAGCCATAATCGGGGAAGGGAATTTGTCAATTGGATTTAGTCAACTAAAATATATAAAAGTTTTAAAGGTTTCTTTAATCGAAAATATAAACAATTTTAAGAAAGTAATTTGAATTAAAAAATCTACGTGTTATCAGGATTTTTTCATTTAAGGCTTGGCTCTACGTTTTTATTTTTCAAAATCTGTCAAAATTGATTCAAAAGTTGTCCGTTCTTTTCCGCTAGGTTTGTAGTAATGTCTAAACGCAATGCAGATAGAGTTAAAAATATGTAGAGGTTACAGTATGAAAGACATGACGTAATGAAATAAATCTAATATGTTTAAATTTTTGTAACATATTATGTTTTTGTAAAGAATTGAATAAGGTCATGTCCGTACAAGGACTTAATGCTTATATTTTGTCTACCGGTCAACCTTTAGAAAAAACAGAAATAGTTTATTTAAATTTTAAAATATACACAGTGATTTTACATTGTGTTTGAAGCTAAGGGCTACTTTATAAGGGTCGTTAGTAAAACTAATTAGCTAGTCGAAATTAAAATTCAAAAACAAAGTAATATCGTGAGATCAATTAGTAGTACCACCAGGCACCGCCTCCGTCCGGCCGGCCGGCCGGTTAACAGCGGATTGTATTTCAATGACTTTCAAGGACTTGCGCTGATAGCAGCCTTAAATAAACTCAACCATAAAATTGTGATGTACACGGCTGCTTTTCCGCCGTTATACTTATTAAAATCAGCGCGGCACGCGGACTTACTAGCTGGTGCCACCAAGCAATGGGATAGATCCGAATTTAAAAAAAAAATTAAAATATTGCCGTTGCATAATATAACTTCACTATTTGCGTTTATAACGCAAGCGTGTTTTATGAAACCGATGAAATTAGAGCCACTTTACGAGCAAGTGTGTTGAAAAAATAATTAATATACAGCATGGAAGGGACATACCCGTAATAAATCGAACCACAGGCTATACTAGATCACAATATTATAATTATAAAATAACAGTTAAAAAAAAACGAATTTGACATTCTCATACAAATTTTCCAGGCGGCTGTACACTTTTGTATGGAATAGCCATTTTTTTTTAGTTTTTGGTTGTTATTTTTATTTGATTATAGTAAGTGGTCTAGTGTAGCCCGTGGTTCGATTTATTACGGGTATATCCCTTCCACGTTGTATATTGGCACTACTGTGGGCACTACATTTATTTTAAACTGACGTCGAATTTGCGGAGCGTCTATGTAGTGTAAATTCTAGGAGAACAATCTTATGTATTCAGATTTGTCTACAGTACAGAATTGTGCTACTGTAAACGATGGGCAAAATTTTAAACAAGTGCCAAGAAAGGGTGATTTAGTCCTTTATTTTTAACCAATTTTTGAAAGTTAAACTAGATCTTTTATCTTTTTAGGGTTCCGTACCCAAATGGTAAAATCGTCCGGCCAAGCCAAGTCTACGCCACCAAAAACGTCTAAAAACTTGTTTTATTTTCATTTTATGATTTTTTTAAATTCGTTAACCCTCATTGGGTTTGATAGTTTTATTTTAACTTTTATTAAATACAAATATTCTAGAACCGGATTCTTAAATCAAAAATGGTGTTAACAAGCTCAAAATATTTTGAAATACCTATTTAACGATACCCTACACGATGGGTTACTTAAAAAAAATCCCTTGTATGGGAGCTACAATATTATATTTTCCCTATTTTACTTCACTGTTTTTTTTGGCATGATTAATATACCCATGCCAAATTATAGCTTTTTTTAGTACTTATAGCCTCTAAATAAAACGTCGGATGACAGACAAACAGACAGACATGATGAAACTATAAGGGTTTCTTGTTTAAAACAAAACCCTAAAAACTGTCGATAGTTTTACTTGTCATCGATATTATTGTAAACTATCAGTAATTAATATTAACAATAGTCCTATCGATATTGTTATGGTTTTTTGAGGCCACAAATATAGTATATAGACTATCGATATTTTATACTTATTAATCGATATTTTATATCAATTTTAACAAATGTACTATCTCTTTAGGCGTTGCGCAAGCTGCAAGCAGCCCGCGGTTTTTCGTGCAGCTTTTGAGGTAGGCTAAGATATGTTTCCAGTTCAGAAAATGGATAAAAGCTCCTGTTAAGAAAACCAGAAAAATGTGTGGGCGGCCATTTTGGATCCAAAATCTGAATCCAGTTGCGAGTTCCGCGGTGTGCTTTACCCCCTCATGAAAAAATCAGACTCCTATAAAGTCCCAGTGAGACGTTAATAACGAAAAAAGTTTAATTTTCTAAAGCCCAGACGCCAACTTGGATTCCAAAAAATTGCTATAGGCGGCCATCTTGGTTTGCAAAAAAAAGAACGACGAAGCACGTGGTGGGAATGGCTCGACCTACGGCCTCGTAGGTGACCTCTGCTTTCGGCCTCAAGCTTCACTTGGTTGCTTGTTTAGAGGGATAACCAGAAAGCCCCCCCCCCTCCCCCCTCTCTGCTCCCCCACCAAGCAAGTGAGCTTCACTCCTTGCGGCTATCAGCACGGCGCAGGTCAAACAACCATATCAATCACTCAGCCAGTCAGTCAGTGGTACAATATGTACGTGTATATTTCTCGAAATCTAAAAGTAAATAAATCCGAAGAGTATCTATAGATAAGTTTCTTTGGCTATTATAAAATTAATTTATTGCCACAAAACTGGTAATAAAATAAAACTAAAATATTATAAATCGATATTGTATGTACGGTACTTGTATGAAAAAAAATCTATGCCGACCATGTCTGTCAGGTAATCTATCTATGCCACGCTATACTTTGACACTTCCTTTGACATTATGACAAGTGACACAGTGTAAGAAAGTTATTCGCACGTTTGTTTACAGACTGTTCGACCCATATATATTTGTGATATTATTTTACACTGTGACAATGATTTTACGAAATTAAATGTCATTTTTTTTGTGAAGAGCGACGCGTCCTTGCTCCGTGAGGCCCATCGGCCATCTGACAATTTGATGTATAACTGTCAAAAATCTGTGCAACAAGAACAGTTTATTTAAATACACTCGCGAAAAAGCGAGACGGCAATTACAATAATTTTCAGGAAGGTAAAAGGGCTTATATGACTGAAATCTAAAGCCACGCAAAACGGATCAATTATAGAAAAATAGCTCTAAAATTAAAACTAAAGCAACAAAAAAAAATTTGTACCACAATTTTGAAGATTACATAATTACTGATCTGCATAAAAAGTTTCAAAGCTGAAGTCCCTCTCGTTTGTGAGAAATTAGACCATATATGTTTTGGTAGAGGTGTTTTTGACGAGCAAGTTTGTGTTACAAAAATAAAGTAATCATGTATCCACAACCACAATTATCCTAAAAAAGCGTTCTAGTATGCTATTAGCAAGTATGAGTTCTAAATTTCTGATATTCGCTGAGAAATAAGAAATAGATATTATTAATATCAAAACACGGGTAACTCACGTATAGAGTCAGCTACTGCCGACATGTTTCGACCTCATCCGGAGGTCTTCATCAGGGCGAATGTGCCGAGAGGCCCGTACACCGCACCGGCTCGCGACACACTGATGTTAGTCGCGGGAGGCGCGGGGCGCGCGGGCAGCGCGGGCCATCGCCCTCTGCGCCCGCAGCGACAATTCGGTAGATGGTGGTTGTAGATGGTTTTGATATTAATAATGACTGCATCTCACGTTAGTTTTAACCAAAGAAATAGATAATGCCCATTTTCACGGTGCGTCCCCTCATTACACCGAAAGTGACGACACACGTCAATCAAAATTCACATTTTTCCTATGCCTGCAGTTAAAAAAAGCAATTACATCTGTCAACTGTCAATGTCTACTGTTCAAAACCGTCATTAAGTTGTTGTGTTGGTAGATAACAGTTACAATGACATATATAACAGTAGTGCCATTTTCGAAACGTGGAGTCACTAAACAAACGGTTTTTGTATGGAAAAACCAGTCGTTTTAGGTTAAACCGCGTTTCAAATATGGCGCTTCATTACAGTACTGAAAGTCAAAATTGCCAACATTACTCAAAAAAATCTTCATGATTACATCACTTCCTCAAATAAGCTTGACCTTGCTTAAAAATGAAGGTGAATGGGATTTTTGCAAATATCAGACCTTATTTTAAAATCTGATTAGATTAATCTCCCAGAGGCTACTCCTCGAAACGGATTGCGAATCAGATCTTTTAAAAATTACTTGACAAGCCAATGAGGCGTTTTCCAGTAAAAAAAAATGAGGTTAAAAAGTGTAGTGTAGTTTTTAAATTATATATTGTAAGAAATGGATCTTGTTATCCGATAATAAAGATATTTCATTTAATTTGATTTGAAAAACATTGTCAAAAGATGGTGCATTAAGAGTTTGAAATCAGTACGTCAAAAATGAAAGAGGCCGTTTGGTTCAATACTTGTAGCAAATTTGTAATTAATTAACCAATCTTGTATTTTGCTATTATTTAAGTAAAAAAATACATATTTACAAACAATAATATATTTTTAACTGAATTTAATAAAAATTTTTATTAAATATTCCAAAACGTAGTGATTATATTATCTTTGATTCCAAAGACAAACAACTATGAACATTTTATATGAATTAGATATTGACAGATCTATTTATGTGATTGCTGGCGGCATCTATGTCACGTGAAGGAACTAATTGTTTTTTTTTAAAGAAAACGCCTCATTGTATTTGGACTATTAAACTACTATTAATTTGAAGTATAAATAACCGGCCAAGTGCGAATCGGGTTAAGGGTTTCGTACGATTATCATTAAAAAATCGCGTTTGTTGTATGGGAGCCCCCCTTAAATATTTATTTTATTTTGTTTTTAGTATTTTTTGTTATAGCGGCAACAGAAATACATAATTTGTGAACATTTCAACTGTCTAGCTATCGTGGTTCTTGAGATACAGCCTGGTGACAGACAGACGGACAGACGGACAGACAGCGAAGTCTTAGTAATAGGGTCCCGTTTTTACCCTTTGGGTACGGAACTCTAAAAAGAAACTTTGTTTTACAAGTTTAATTTAGTCCTGCGCGCACGGGAGTAACAACTTGTGTTTGTCGGTACAGAGGAAAATTTGGCACATGTTTTTAACAATAGTTAGGAAAACAAAAAATGATATCAAGGTTACCAACTGAAACAACTAACTGATTGTACTATTATGTTTTGTAAAATGAACTCAAAGTCAACACATCGTTTTTGTAGTTAAATAACAAAATTTTACACGTGTGAAAACACTTTCAATAGGTTTGATTTTTTTCCAAATTGGTAAATTGAACTTTCATTCCAGGTAATTTACATTTCAGGTAGTTATACTTATAATATGGCCAAGTGGAGGCATTAGAAAATGTAAACATTGACAATATCAGATCTTCTTCTTCTTCTTATCGTGTGTGTTAGTGACTAACACTAGTTTCAGAGTTTTTAAACCGCCTTAAAGGCGTCTGACATGGTTTTAGGTAACGACCAATGTCAAAGACAGTGACCGGGACCGACGGCTTAATGTGCTCTCCGAAGCACGGATCATCTTACTTATCAGACAGTCAGGTGATCAGCCTACAATGTCCTAACCAAACTAGGACAACAACACAAAGTCGTTGCCCCCGCCGGGAATCGAACCCGGGTATGAGCCTAACGCTCTAACCACTCCACTACGGAGTCAGTATCAGATTAGAGATTATCAGGTCGTGAAGGTTTGACACATAGACATAGAATTTTTGTTACTGCATAAGGTTGCACAGAAGGGCCCAAAAATGTTAGTCGCCTGAATGATCCACACATATTTCAAACGGATGACGTTACAATATAATGTTGTTTTAGTGTTGATCTGATGATGGAGCCGACAAGTAGCCATGGGAACTCAGTATTTAGACAAAACGACGAGAAAAATGTCTTAAAAACATTGATTTCACAATAAAAAAAAAACTTTCAAATCCAAATATTTTTGTCAATACAAAAATATATTTTTACAATCAGTTACATCAAGACATATTTTAACCAAGTTTCATTTTATCATCATCATTATTATTTCAGCCGCACAATGTCTACTGCTGGACATAAGCCTCTCCCAAGGATTTCCAAAATGACCGATCTAGAGCGGCTTGCGTCCAGCGCCTTCCAGCGACCTTGGTTTTCAGTAAATGTTTTTTATTTACTTAAGTATACTGTATCGTACACATACCGATATACAAATAAACCATTGATTGGAGAGCTTTTGTGTGTGTAACATAAACTAAGTTCAAAAGTATGCAAAACATATAAACATTTGTTGCCGACATGAAATGATCACCAAACATATTAATATAAGTATTAATTGTACAAGCAACTATTATACAACATACTAACAGGATGTTCTTAGTGTGGATTTTGTCACAGTTAGTCTCACGGTTCGACGTCATTACCGCTTTTGCCTGGTTCTGTTCTTGTGCTACTCTCGATCCAAAGACCTGGCACAACAGCCGCTTATCAGCTGGGCTCACTCGCGATACATTCATAATTAGCGAGAGGGGTCAGAGTGGCCTACGAGGTGGCCCATCGGCCTTCCATTCGACCCGCAAAGGTTAAGGCGCGTGTTGTCACAAAGGCGCCTTTCAACCAGTAGGACAGTAATTGTCAAGTGACTGAATCCCGTCCTGCGCCCCTAGGCTCTGTCTGCAGAAGCTCTAAGCCTTGATAATGATTACAATTCGTAAATAAATGGCCAAGTGCGTGTCGGGTCACGCGCAGTGTAGGGTTCAGGTTAGTACGCAGGGTCAAAATAATATTTTTGATTAACCTCTCAAAACCGGCTAACTCCAGCCACAATAGTAAAACAATGCAAGTATTTTGATATTATGCCTTGCCGGTTAGTATTCTACTTCAAAAAAATATATGACTGTCTCGCTCTAACTCTCTTCCGTCCATACGTATCATGACGCCTACTTACAATACATGTGTCTGTGTTGTTTTGTTTAAAATTAATTAAGTCACCCCTAATTTAATGAAGTTACCTACCCCCTACACGTCCAATGTAACAAAGGTACTCATCTTGAAGAGTAATCTTTTTATTATAGTCTTTTATCCTGAGATGGTAGCCATCATAAAAAAATTATTTGACTATCGCAACCACCAACAATTGCTCATTAAATAACAAGATAATGCATTAGACAAATGATAAAAGGTAAAATTAGATTTCCTTATCGTAATCTTACTACAATGTTATGATTGCATACAGACAACACAGACATGATACTTTATTGTAACAACATCGGCCATACATGGAGCAAAACAAAGCACAAGAAAAATACGCAGCAGATGAGTAAATCAACATAACACTGGAAAATTGTAAAGTGAAAAATCTGACGCCTTTTCTTTACTTTTCGCGATAGGTACGAGTATAAATAAGGCTGCCGATAGTACGGAAATCAGTTGCAATCTGTACGTCTTCAGTGAAGCATCTTTTATCCTTCTTCTCAACAACAAAAAGTTAGTATCTCTTAAGTGAAGCTTTTACCAGCAGTCTTGGCCTAAAGTTTTGCTAGACTATTTTAATGAAAACAAAAAAAATACGAAACAAAAATATAAATTAAAAAAAATCGTCCTCAATAGATGAGTTCGAATAAACGCCCTTTTATATAGAAGAACGAACTTTTTCACTCCTAATTTTTATATTATGCTTGGTGGAGTCACACCACACTGTATAGTATAAACAACTCAAAATTGCAAAAATCATACGATAAGAATCAACTTCATAGAATCTAAATCAGGTTACTGCTAAATTTTGATGGGATTTTTTTTTTGCGTTGCGATATTTATTTGCTAGTAAAGCGTTATTTGTGACGTGCCTACATTCTTCTCCATATACCGGTTGTCTAGAAGAGATCGCTTTAAGCGATAAAGCCGCCCATTGTACCTATGTATATATTTTTTCAATTGTAAACCTTTTGGTACCATAAAGAGTTTTTCATTCATTCGATATCACGAACAGCCATTTGAACCCTCCGAGGGTTCTTTCGCTACTAGTGTCCCGTGATTAAGTCTGTGTATCAGAATGGCATAACCTTAGGATGGTTAAAAATTTCTAAACTTTGTACTTATTCATAAAATAAGTACCTACATGTTTCAAATGTGATGAAACTTTGTGATTCTTCATAAAATAATTTAAAGCTCTATCTAATTTAGTTGCAAATTTTTAATGTTCACCACATTTTTCACCAAGAGCGTCTATTCTGCCCCAGCCAGTATTCCCCACAAAAACTATTCCTCCTGTAAGTAGCAGTAGAAAACTATTTGATGTATTTTTTAATTTTAGAATCAACAATGGTGAAGAATATCCGTTCGATGTTGGTACTGGTGTGTGTGGCGTTCCTGATGATCGCGTCTGCGCCGCAGAACACTGTGACGGCCGACGTCAGCATCGGCAGCTGCGTCACAGTCGGCGTTAACTACATCGAGCACTGCCTGGAGGAGTGCCAGCGACGCGGGTACACTAGCGGCCATTGCGGCAGCTTCTTGAACAACATTTGTTGGTGCGATACATAATTATTTTCCTCTCACAAGGTGTGCCTCTTAATCAAAATTCAAAATTTAACCTAATGTGTGGTTCGGATGCATCTTTTATAAACATTGGAACCCAACTTCACGAAAATTTGAGGCAGCCTATAAGGTTTTTTTATTTTTATTTTTTAGACAAAATTTCATTTGCTTTAGTTTGTAGTAAAAAATGTGAAACTTGTCTGATCAGTTGTACAAAATGTTGCCATGTCATTGCAAATAAACGCATTTTCTATCTATCATTCATATTTTTTTTATTTAATGGGAACAAGAAACAGCTACATTATAAGCATACAATATAAAATGTTACGTATAATAGTAGATTGTGCTACAAGGCGTAAAGGTAATACTTTTAAGTCGAGGGCGCTTCTTTGAATCCAGAGCGAAAGGAAGGATTCCACAGTTGAATCACGAGCGAGTGATTCTACGGTGGAATTCTGAGTGAAGCGAGGGATTTACGTATAACGCCCGAGATAAAAATATTACCGTACGCGAGTAGCACACTCTACTTTTCATCGCCATCTATGAGAAAAACTAGCAAATAGATACAAAACAGAATATGAAGAAAGTAGAACACCTACAATACCTAATCAAAGCTCCGACAAGTACTAACCTTTATGTAGTGTCATTTTCATTCAATAAATACTAAGAAACCAACTTTAGAACCAACTTCTATAGAATAATGTTTACTCATAAACTCATAACTTTGTTTGTGTGGTCTACATATTTTTTATTTTTATGATAATAATAACCTCGATGTTCACTGTCGGCTTAAACTTACGAAAAAGTATTCAAAACACAAAAGAATTAACTGTCACACAATATAACCTAAAACTTCTGTAATTACTTGAATCAAAGAAAAAAATTGCGCTTTTTTAATTATTCCTTTTTCCTTTTTTGAAGCAAAGAACATAAACATTTTTACCTACATTCATCCATGTTGACGATGACATGTATTCCAAATTTAAAATAAACCTAAATCTGTGCCACTGATTTTTTTGTGTATTAAAACTAAATTCTTTTGTTTTTGGCTGATTTTACATAGATAACATCCGTGTCCACTGCTGGACATAGGCCTCTTCCAAAGATTTCCAAAATGACCGTTCTAGAGCGGCTTGCATCCAGCGCCTTCCAGCGACCTTGGTCAGGTCGTCAGACCACCTTGTGTCCTACGCTTCGCTTGCCTGTACGTGGTCGCCATTCAAGAACCTTTTTACCATATCGGCCATCGGTTCGTCGCGCTATGTGTCCCACCTATGTCAGTCACTTTAGTTCTCCTACAAATTCCCTCATTTCTGATTCGATCACGTAGAGTAACACCGATCATAGCCCTTTCCATAGTGCGTTGCACGACCTTGAGCCTTCTTATGAGACCCATAGCAAGGGACCACGTTTCAGAGCCATAAATCATCACTGGTAACACATTGGTTGTGAACTTTAGTCTTAAGACACTGACGTATTTTTGACGAGAAGACACTGCGTAGCTTCCCGAACGCTGCTCATTCGAGTCGGATTCGTCGAAAGACCTCTTCCTCGAAGCTGGAACTTCCTGCCTGGATCGATTAACCCAGGTCTACTGGTCTACAACTTTGAAGGTGGAGCTCCCAACCAAATAGGTAGAGGTGCAACATGGGCATTCAACATTACTTTCGTTTTGTCCATGTTCATTTTAAGGCCCACCTGTGTGAAATCTCGGTTTAGGTCTGCGAGCATAGTACTTAAGTCATCCATCGACTCCGCCATGACAACGATATCGTCGGCAAATCGAAGGTAAGTAATATACTCGCCACCAAATCCTTTCCATTTCAGAAGCTTTAAGGCATCTTCCAGTGCAACGGTGAACAGTTTCGGAGATATAACATCTCCCTGTCTTACACCTCTATGCAGTGGAATTGCCCTCGTGCACTGCTCCTGTACTTGGACTGACATAGTGGCGTTACTGTATAAGCACTTCAACACTGCGATATACCGATAGTCAATACGGCATCGCTGGAGAGGCTGAAGCATGGCCCATGTTTCGATCGAATCGAAGGTTTTTTTTTTTATAGTCCACGAAACCCAAGCATAACGGCCGTTTATACTCCCTCGTCTTCTCTATAACCTGCCACAGCGTATGAATGTGGTCCATGGTACTAAAACCTTTACGGAAACCGGCTTGTTCGGGAGGCTGGAAGGCATTGAACCTGTTTACGAGACGATTCGTGATGACCCTCGGAAACAACTTATATACATGACTCAGAAGCGTGATAGGCCTATAGTTCTTCAAAAGGTTGTTATCTCCCTTTTTGAAGAACAGGATCACCACGCCCCTGTTCCACGCTTCCGGCGTTACGGCCTCGAGCAAGAGCTCCGTATGATTTGTAGAATTACCCTTGAACGATCTAATCGTACATAGAAATCACTGTTCACCGTTCATCTGTACAAAGAAAAATTTTTACGCCGCTACCTTTTCTTACCGACAACTCGGTTCGCCGAATGAATGTTTAAAAGAAAAAATGCTTCACCGATTCCACTATCTGCAGATAAGTCGATTCGCCGAAAACTCCATTGGGCGAATTTGTATTTCGTCGAAGATCGCATTGCAGAAAGCATTTTAATATACTTAGATACTGACAATGACCCAAGGCCGGCTCCATTAGCAGCTGTAGGCATCATGATTAAAAATGGAAAACAAAAAATAAGGTTAAAGAGCTAAAACCCGACTGCTACTCATAACGCTTTCAAAAATGTGAAACAAGAAAATACTCTCATCTGAAGTTATTATGTATAAACTACATACATACATACTATCACGTCTTTATCCCTAATGGGGCAGACAGAGTATTTTGACAGAGCATTTTGAGTATTGCGGCTCTAAGCTCCAAGACTCAAAGGTCACTTTCAGCTTGATCTAGGCAAGAAGGTGGATGAAGTAATCAAAATAGTGATGGGTTGCTAGCCGCATCGCCTATTAACATGATTCGTTTTTTACTCATTCCCTCGATCGGCTCTAACGATCTGCCCGGGCAGAGAAGCAGCTGGTACATTGTAAGTTTTTTCTTTTCTCCTAGACCAGCCAGACCAGATATTCAGAGGATAGACGTTATATGCCACTGCCCTAAAGATCAACAACAATAA
The DNA here is from genome assembly GCA_963555685.1 of Acrobasis consociella. Taxonomy (NCBI): domain Eukaryota; kingdom Metazoa; phylum Arthropoda; class Insecta; order Lepidoptera; family Pyralidae; genus Acrobasis; species Acrobasis consociella. The sequence continues at coordinate 571,661 of OY743111.1, read as the reverse complement.
AAATAAAACGAACAAATCTGATTAATATTTGTTTAAATTTTCTTGATTTTGATTAGATCGTTCAAGGGTAATTCTATAAATCATACGAAGCTCCTCGAGCAAAACGGAATTAAAGAGCCTCTGAAGGAGTTTTCAATACGGGCGCCGCGGCGTTCCACCCGCTTTCAGAAGCTCTGCTGTAATTCCATGCTCGCCCGGCGCCTCGTTTTTTTAAGCTGTTAGAGGGCCATCCTAATCTCATACAGGTTTATGTCCGGGATATCTTCGGTATAGTGTCGGGTTAGCCTAGCTCTTGGGTCTTCAGCCATTTGTATGCTGGGTTGTGACACTAAGGTAAGCTGTCCATAAAACTACTCGATCTCCGCCAGAACCCCTTCCTTTGTCGACACCACGCCGCCGTCCTCCATCTTCAGCTTCATCAATCGGCTCTACTCTATCGTCTTCTTAATACATTTAGTATTAAAGGAGCGGATATCGTGTCGCAAGGCTATGTGGATGGGATGATAGTGGACCGGATAACTGGGTTATGGAGTAAGATACGGACATCTACCTAAAAATCTCTCACAACAATTTTAGCCTGGTAGATGGTAACATTTTTTGTCGTTAATTTTTGTATCTTATTTAGTAAATATAGTCTTAGAAAAAGTATTGTATTACTTATCAACTGTTGCATAAAATACTATTGTTTGCTTGTCATAACTTTATTGTACCAAAACAATAAAATATATAAAAAACTTTTGTTGTCTTTGTATATTTGTTTTGAAAGAGCAAATATACAAAGGCGGTATTATTGCATGTAGGGGTCTAAACTTGATTGTTTACCAGAGAAACGATATACGTATGTTTCAAATAACTGTAAATAAAAGTCATTCTTAAATAAAATCTCTTTATTCATCATCCACCTCCACGCTGGTCCTGGTTTTCTTCGTCTCTCCTCACTCTGTTTCCCCGTTGTCGTCCATTTTCCTTTTCTCCACTCCATTTTCACTCTCCTCTTTACTCTCCTCTTGTTTACCTGTAAATAAAAATCAATATGAGAGTTGTCGTGATAAAACAATTTATAGAGGACAAGGAATTATAAAATAAATATAACATTTTATCTTCAAAATAAATTTGAGTCATGTCATAATATGCCATCACTATTTTGATTCCCTTTTTAGGGTTCCGTAGCCAAATGGCAAAAACGGAACCCTTATAGATTCGTCATGTCTGTCTGTCTGTCCGTCCGTATGTCACAGCCACTTTTTTCCGAAACTATAAGACCTATACTGTTAAAACTTGGTAAGTAGATGTATTATGTGAACCGCATTAAAGTTTTGACACAAAAATAGAAAAAAACAATAAATTTTGGGGGTTCCCCATACTTAGAACTGAAACTCAAAAATTTATTTTTCATCAAAAATGATATTGAGGTATCTAATATCATTTTTTTCTTAACCGAATACTTTGCGCGGGAGACATTTCCAAAGTGGAAAAAAGTGTGTCCCCCCCCCCGTAACTTCTAAAATAAGGGAATAATAAAACTAAAAAAAATATATAATTTTCATTACCATAAAAACTATCAGCGAAAATTGGTTTGAACGATATCTAGTAAGTAGTTTTTAGGGTTTCGTAGCCAAATGGCAAAAACGGAACCCTTATAGATTCGTCATGTCTGTCTGTCTGTCCGTCCGTATGTCACAGCCACTTTTTTCCGAAACTATAAGACCTATACTGTTGAAACTTGGTAAGTAGATGTATTATGTGAACCGCATTAAGGTTTTGACACAAAAATAGAAAAAAAATAGTAAATTTTGGGGGTTCCCCATACTTAGAACTAAAACTCAAAAAAATATTTTCAATCAAACCCATACGTGTAGGGTATCTATGGATAGGTCTTCAAAAATAATATTGAGGTTTCTAATAGCATTTTTTTCTAAACCGAATACTTTGCGCGAGAGACACTTCCAAAGTGGAAAAAAATGTGTCCCCCCCCCGTAACTTCTAAAATAAGAGAATGATAAAACTAAATAAAATATATGTTGTTCATTACCATGAAAACTACCAGCGAAAATTGGTTTGAACGATATCTAGTAAGTAGTTTTTTTTATATACGTCATAAATCATAAACGGCAATGTACCTTTCATTCAATCAACTAAAATATAAAAATTAAAAAAAACATACTACAAGACTTTTATATTATGTTATTTGCTACTTCGGAACCCTTCATGGGCGAGTCCGACTCGCACTTGGCCGCTTATTTTTTAATCCGTCAATAATCATAAACGGAAATTTACCTTTCATTCAATCAACTCAAATATAAAAATTAAAAAAACATACTACAAGACTTTTATATTATGTTATTTGCTACTACGGAACCCTTCATGGGCGAGTCCGACTTGCACTTGGCCGCTTTATTTCATCTGCACTGTCCATTTCATGCCAAACGAATTCAAATTTAATTCCAGAATAGTACCTTCTATTAATTTTTTTTTCATTATTTTGAACGCTTGTAGAAACACAAACTGAAAAAAGATAAAGGTTATTATATTAGGAGCGATAATGGGGGGGGGGGACATGTCGATTGTGTTTTTCATAAACTCCTAGAAGGTTGAGGTCATGTTTGCACATGAGACGAGGTGACTTTATCATCATACGTTAGTGCTTAATGTAGCTTGAAACGCGGATACGCAGTTGCGTACCGCTTTTGAAGTAACCCCCAAGGTTTTAATTATCAGGCATAGGCGGCCGGCAACTTCTAAAACTATCTTTGGACTATAAAACTTTACTTTTTCTTATTATTTATTTAAATTATAAAAAAGAGACGTTGTTTTACAAGTTTAATTTAGTCCCGCGCGCACGGGAGTAGTAACTTGTATGTATGTTGGTACAGCGGAAAATTTGGCACATGTTTTTACCAAGTTAGGAAAAACAAAAAATGATATCAAGGTTACCAACTGAAACAACTTACTGATTGTACTATTATGTTTTGCAAAATGAAGTCAAAGTCAACACAGCTTTTTTAGGGCTCCGTAGTAAACAAGGAACCCTTTATAGTTTCGCCAAGTCTGGTTGTCTGTCTGTCTGTCTGTCTGCGGTTTTACTCAGAGACTATAAGTACTAGAAAGCTGTAATAACAAAATATTAAATATTTTTTTAGGATAGCTACCATACAAGTGGGCGTCAAATGTTTTTTTTTTTGACTATCCCATCGTGTGGGATTTCTTTAAATAGGTCTTTTAAAAACATTGTGAACTTGCGAACACCGTTTTTCGATTGAGAGATCCGTATCTGAAAAATTGGGTTTTAAAGTGCCAATTTTTGTTAAAGTCAAGTGTCCCCCCTCTATCTGCTAAACGGTTATAAATAGACCCGCGACTTCGTCCGCGTAGAAGTAGAAAATGGTTCTAATAGGATTTTTAACTGCTGAACCTTCATGCTGAATTTCATTCAAATAACTTCAAAACGGCGAAGTTTCGTACTAACTTTGCACCCACTTTAACATCCTAAGGGTTTAATTTAAAAAAAATTAACTCATGTTTAATGCCTTTTAGTAAAGAACCTTCATGCTGAATTGCATTGAATCGAATAACTTCAAAAACGGCAAAGTTTCATACCAACTTTTCACCCCCGTTTTACCCCCTAAGAAATGAATTTTGACAAAAATATTTTACTCATGTTTCATGCCTTTCAGTAACGGACTTTCATGCTGAATTTCATTCGAATAACTTCAAAAACCACAAAGTTTTATACTAACTTTGCACCTCCGTTTAAATCTAAAAGGGATGAATTATGAAAAATTATTTTACTCATGTTTCATGCCTTTTAGTAAAGAACCTTCATGATGAATTTCATTTTAATAACTTCAAAAACGGCTAAGTTTCAAATTCTACATGCTTTTCAGCACTGAGTTATTTTTTGCGGCTATTTCTCAACAAGAACCATCGATTAAAAATGAAAAAAAAATGCTTGCTTAAGCCGTACCGTGTTTGATTTTGTAAAATATTTTGCCAAGAAATAGAACTTATTAAAAAAGGATTCTTCAGGGCCGGGGACTAGAAAGAAAGTTATGTTTAGTATTCTACTAAATTTAAAAAATATATTGCTGTCTCTTTCCTTCTTTTAAATAACGAATTACTCAATTTAAATAACAAGATACCTATCGCAATTAGACAAATGCCAAAAGGTAAAATTAGATTTCCTTATATCGTAATCTTATCACAATTTTATGCGTGCATACAGACAACACAGACATCGGCCATGCACGGAGCAAACAAAAGCACAAGAAAAATACCCCGCATATGAACATTAGTAAATAAACATAACACTGCAAAGTTGTAAAGTGAAAAAGCCGACACATTTCCTTTACTTTTCGCGATAGGTACGAGTATAAATATGGCTGCCGATGGTACAGAAATCAGTTGCAATCTGTACGTCTTCAGTGAAGCATCAATAACCTTCTCAACAACAAAAAGTTAGTATCTCTCCATTGAAGCTTTTACCAGCAGCCTTAGCCTAGACTATTTCAGTCAGAAAAAAATATATGAATATTTGGCCAAGTGCGTGTCGGGCCACGCGCAGTGTAGAGTTTCGTAGTTGCGAATGCAAACTTTGAATTCATGCCACTAAATACGTCCTAAATCTAATTTTCTATTTAATTTGTATGAAATTTACCTTTTCCGAGTACCTACATTTTATAAGTTAATCGTCTATAACTTTTTAATCTGTAAACCCTACTTAGCTCTGATAGTTTTCCTTTAAATTTCTTTAAATATTATACGCTGTAATTTTTTTTACGTGTATATTGTAGATATATTACCATTTAGCAGATAGAGGGAGGGGGTGACACGTCTCTAAACAAAAATTTGCACTTTAACCAAATATTTCGGAAACGGATTCCTAAATCAAAAAATAGTGTTCACAAGCTCATAATATTTTTAAAAGTCCTATTTAGCGATACCCTATATGATGGGTTGGTGGTTTACTATGGAACCCTAAAAATAGGACGAACTTTTTATTGGCTTTCATTAATAATGTTTATGGAAAGTCTACGGCTGGTGAAGTCATCCCACACTGTATAGTATAATCTGCTCTAAATTACAAAAATCATACGATAAGAAGCAACTTTTTCATAGAAACTAAATAAGGTTACTGCAATTCTTTTTCGAAATTTATTTTCTAATTAAGTGTTATTTCTGACGAGCCTTCATTCCTCTCCATCCACCGGTTGTTTGGAAGAGATCGCTTTAAGCGATAAAGCCGCCCATTATACCCATGTATATATTTTTTCAATTGTAAAACTTTTAATGCCTTATGGAGTTTTTCATTCATTCATTCATTCATTCGATATCACGGACAGACATTTGAACCCTCCGTGAGTGGGATATTGTATTGATATGTAATTATTTGTGTAAATTTGAATACTTTTTAGTAAGCAAACAAAGTTTTAAGTAAAATTTTTATCAGAAGTTGGTGCCCTTCAAAAAATAATTTCAGAGTATCGATCAGTCGAACTCTGATTAGGTATATGTATTTGTTCTACTGTTCTTTATATTCTGTTTTTTATTTTCTAGTTTTTCTCATAGATGGAGATGATAAGTAAATTGACTCTGGTACGGTAATATTTTTACTTCGGGCGAAATACATGCTTGCTTTTTGATTCAAAGTAGCGCGCTCGCGTTAAAACTATTACCTTAACCCCTTGTAGCACAATCTACTATAAAGTTCTATCTAATTTAATTGCAAAATATTTATTATCACCACATTTTTTCACCAAAGGCGTCACTTCTGCCCTGCCTCAGCCAGTATTCGCCACAAAAATTATTTCGCCTTTCCCGTAGGCAGCAGTAGAAAACTATTTCATGTATTTTTTAATTTTAGAATCAACAATGGTGAAGAATATCTGCTCTATGTTGGTGCTGGTGTGCGTGGCGTTCCTGGTGATTGCGTCTGCGCCGCAGAATGCTGTGAATGCTGACGTCAGCATCGGCAGCTGCGTCGCCGTCGCCAGCAACTACATCGCGCACTGCCTGGAGGAGTGCGAAAGTCGCGGGTACAAGGGCGGCCACTGCGGCAGCTTCTTGAACAACATTTGTTGGTGCGAGACATAATTGTTTTCCACTAACAACATTTGCCGTTTAATCAAAATTAAAAATTTTACCTGATGTGTTATTCTGATGCATTGGAACTCAACTTCTTTTTTTTTAACATAAAATTTTACTTGCTATAGTTTCTAGTAAACATACGAAACTTGTCCGTCAGTTGAACAAAATGTTACCATGTCATTGCCAATAAACGCATTTAATATCTTCGTATCACATTTATTTTGTTTTATTTAGAACAACAAACAGCTACATTATAAGTGTAAATACAATATACAATTTTACATAAAAATACTTATTAATAACGTAGCCTACAACGTTATTTACAAAATAACACATAGTTGTCTGGCCTGCTAACTACTGCTAACTAGTTAATAATTAATTAAAGAAACACATGTGTATGTATATGCATAAAACTGGTTGTCTGTGGCACAAGATACATAAGTTGAAGTTTACTGACAAATGCAAGATGTTATTTTATATATTTATTAATTAAAATATTCATTGACCACAATAGTACCAAAGGTAATATACATAAAATATGATTTAATGTAATAAAGAATAAAATACCTAAACCAAAGTAAAACGGGAAAAGCCTTATGAAGGAGTTAATTTTTGGAGGACTAGATTTTTAAATTTAAACATACTGTGTGCAAATATATCAATATCTACAAAGTCACTATTGTAAGATTCCATCATACGGTGAAGAGGGGCTCTATGTCCACTATTCGTACGACATACACTAACATTAAACAGGGGACGGGCGGGGACGAACCTCCCTCATTACAGCTTTCCTGGGTACATGATAGCGCAATCTATTCACAATTTCATTACAGTCAAAAAGGTTGTTAACTATTTTATATAGGGTAGATACTTCAAGGTTATTTGCGTCTGTCACTAAGTAGGTTTATGCATATTATATTTATCTAGTAAAACAGGGTAGGGTTAGATCTTGTTGTAGATGATGACAGTCTTCTATAATATTAATTGCCTTATAAACTTAACGTAAGGTCGTCAGCATACAGTAAAAAGTTGGAGTGATGAAAAAAATTGTTCTATCATTAATCATCATCAGGTCCTTCTGTCTCCACTGCAGGAACACGACCCTTTCTGCATTAATAAAGATTATAAATAAAAAGGGCCCAATATAGACCCCTGAAGGACTCCTGATTTTATCAAAATACTCTTGGATTGATACCCATTGACAACAACTATTTGAGATCTATTGCAGATGTAGGATTCGAACGAGCATAGCAGATTTCCACGGATTCCATTGAAGGCTATATTCTGTTTAGAAGAAATTCATGGCCAATTTTGTCATTTGCTTTTTTGTAATCCGTGTACCCCTCGTCAATCCGTGTAGCACGAAACATTTGTTCAAACAAAAAAAAACAATTAAGTAAAATGCAATAGATCTTTGTTTGACGAAGCCAAGCTGTTCCTGGATTATAGCTTTGTGTAAAATCGGGTACACTATATTGTGAGCCAGGCGTCCAAACCGTTTCGCCAGTGTGCATATATATAATGGAGATAGGTCTGTAATTTTCACAGTCATGTTTGGGACCAATTTTTTGGATAGGAGGTATTATGTTAGTAGTACAGTCAACGAATAATTTTGGATGGAAAAGTCGAAAGCAGAAATTTTGACTCGGCAACTTTGTTAGGTCTAGTTAGGATATAAACATACTAAAAGTCCTTACCCCTCCGAGGTGAGCCCGCGGCGGAAGGACACAAAGAAGGTCCCGTTTTTTGGTTTTTAGCTTACATCTCGAAAACGGTGCGTTGTACGAAATTTTGTTGTACTTAATACATTATGAAAGCTGATAAAATTGGCTACAACTTTGGCTTTCACACTTTTTATCTTTCTCCAATTTTTACCTAGCTAGGACGGTCGAAAAATTTTCGGTTCTCTAAAAAGGTTTTTTTTAGGTGGTTCCATACACATTTTATCAAAATCGATTGTGGAGTTTGTGGAAGCAGGTTTTTAGTTCTGAAAAGTTATGTTTTCGAAAAAAGGCTTGCTGGTTGCAAACATAGTAAGCTGTTTTTTCATACAGGTAATTTAATTACTCTTCTTCTTCTCATGTCGAAGGCTCAAAATAAAGTCAGATTTTTCCCTCCAGAAGGTTGCCACTTTTACGGCGTTGTCTTAGGCCTTATATAGGTCACGCTTAGTGCAGCTGGTAGGGCACGATGGTCAGGAGAGGTGTGTCATAGTCTGGTCGTTATGACCGGACTATGACATACCTATACACACCATATGAAAACCTAAAAAATATCATTGGTCATTTTATTAAATTAATCGAGTTTATAAGGTAAAGCTCCTATCAAATTATAAGAGCAAACATTTCTTTTTTCTGTTACTTATAAGCTTAGAGCTTAGAGGTAGTAATTTAATTAATGAGTAAGTATATAATTTCATAAGTAGATAACTTTTGAAATACCACCAACCAACACCAACAAGGAACATATAGGGTGTAAATCTGCAACGCACCTACAACGATAATACTGAACAACTTTTCCCAAGGAACATAGGTGAAAATACGAAAAAAAATGCCATATTAAACCGATCAGCTGATTAACAATTTTGTAAGGGGAACTCTGCTCCTTGGGAAAGTGGTTCAGTATGATCGGTACCGGCACTGGTCTAAGGATGGCAAGGTTACAGATTTACGACTTGTACGTAGCAAGTTCCGCTATTCACATTCGACCTCAAATCAAATCAAATCAAATCAAATCAATTTATTTGTGGCGTAGTGGTGCTAATCCGCCACCCAGAGGTGCCTGGTTCGATTCCCGGTAAGGACAAGTTACAAAATGGCCTTTTTCAAATGGTCCTGGGTCTTTGAAGTTTTTCTGTATATGTATTTGTTATAAAATATAGTATCGTTGAGTTAGTGTTCCATAACACAAGTCTCGAGAACTTACTTTGAGGCTAGCTCAATCAGTGTAGTTTGTCCCGATATATTTATTTTATTTTTCTTATTATTTTATTTAAAAAAGTCCAATCTTAAGGTCTGCCAAAGAGCAATGGAACGCAGCATCCTTGGATAACGTCTCATAGACTAGGTGCGAAACACGGCTGCGTTCCCAACTCAAGTTGCAGTGTAGGAGTAAAGACTGCCAGAAACTAGCTACGTTCTGGCTGTCAGCTGGCCGTCGAAGTAGAGGCAGGACAAGGCGAGATGCGGTATGACTCCGATACTTATGCCATAGAATGGAAAGAGATAGCAGAGGACAGAGACGAGTGGAAGAAGGAGCTCTTTGCCCAGCAGTGGGACACACACGTAAAATATGACTATGACAAGTTAATATCATCATCAGCATCAGGTCTTTTTAATCTGAACTGCAGGAGCACGACCCTCTCTCTCTACTTGCGCCATACTTATCCAGAGTAGCCAGAGTATTTTGCCTACACTCTCCACGCTGGACAGACGGGTTGCAGTGTCATTGATGTTTATAAGTTTGATATCTATTTGGGGCATACCTTCTGAACGGATGAAACTATTTGATAAAGTTTTTATTAGTTTGAAATAGATTGATTCAGCCGTTTACAAGATTGCGATGGCCTAACAACTTACACATTTGGCCTTACATTTTTGGCCTCTTTTTTTTTGGCATTTTTGGCCAAAAAAAATATTTTTCAAATTTCGATTTATTATGTTCCGTAGGATAAGTTGTTCAGAATCACTGAATTCACATTTAAAATAGTTCCAATTTATTTTGTTAGACATTATATAAAAACTTTTGAACTAAAAAGATTAAATTTTAAGGAAAAAGAGAATCGTGAGACGGTACATGCTTAAAAAACCGTACCCAGGTCACCGGCCTTGCTTCACCGAAAATATTTAAACAGCACCTATGCCACTTATTTTAATTTTGTTATTTGTTTGTTTGTTTGTAATAATTTTATTGTACCAAAACAATTAAATATACAAAAGCTTGTGTTATCTTTGAATATTTGTTTTGAAATATCAAATATACAAATTTACAAAGGCAGTATTATTGTATTATCATTATTTTAGTTTTGTTTTTTTACTCCTGTATTGTTATGTGTCTTTTAAATGGTCACGAACAGTAGGTAATATAAGAACATAGATTATTATATTAATTTATGATTTCAGAAAAGTCTTTAATTTATTCCCCATAACAGCATAAGTGTTGCAATTACGAACTTTTTTTCTTTAGATCAGCCATACTGCAAACACAAGGAAAACGTTTCTTTAACATAATCACTAGGAAGTTAAAAAGTTTACCATATTACCTATTAAATTGTATGAAACGTATAAGTACGTCAAAAAATGCTCGATGGCGTCTTCTTACGATGCTCGCTAAAGATTGCATCGTAACCTGCGCCACTCGCATTTTTGACGCTTCTTATATGTACAACTGTTGCATAAAATACTATTGTTTGTCTTTAATAACTTTATTGTACCAAAACAATTAACCTACCTACAAAAACTTTTGTTGTCTTCGTATATTTGTTTTGAAAGAGAAAATATACAAAGGCGGTATTATTGTATTATTATTGCATGTAGGGATCTAAACGTGATTGTTTACAAGATAAACCATATAAAATGTTTCGAATAACTGTAAAGTCATTCTTAAATAAAATCTCTTTATTCGTCATCCACTTCCACGCTGGTCCTGGTTTTCTTCGTCTCGCCTCCTTCTGTTTCCCCGTCGTCGTCCATTTTCCTTTTCTCCACTCCATTTTCACTCTCCTCTGTACTCGCTTCTTGTTTACCTGTAAATAAAAATCAATATGAGAGGGGTCGTGATAAGACAATTTATAAAAAATGAGGACTGTTAGTAGGAATGTTAATACCCCATCACTATTTTGGTTCCATTTTTCCACCAACACACCCATTTCATTATTTAAGATTAAAGTTATTAGGAGCGATAATGGGGGGGAGGGGGGAATACGTGTGTGTTTTTCAGAAACTCCTAAGAAGGTTGAGGTCTAAAACATGAGGCGAGGTGAAACCAACACAAGTGTAGCGGAAAGGGAACAGAACAATCAAAGACAAAGTTTCAAATACAGGCAGAATATATAGAATAGGCAGAGGCGGCATGCGACTTAAATTGCTTGTTGTCAATAATAATTGTCTTTGAACTATATAAAAATTATATTATAAAAAAGAGACTTTGTATAACATTTTTTTTAGTCTCGCGCGCACTGTTTTAACAAGTAGTATGTAAGTCGGTACAGAGGAAAATTTGGCACATGTTTTTAACAGTAGTTAAGGAAAACAAAAAATGATATCAAGGTTACCAGCTGAAACAACTAACTGATTGTACTATTATGTTTTGCAAAATGAACTCAAAGTCAACACATCGTTTTTAGGGTTCCGTAGTAAACAAGGATCCCTTATAGTTTCGCCATATCTGTCTGTCCGTCCGCGGTTTTACTCAGAGACTATAAGTACTAGAAAGCTGTAATAACAAAATCTATACATACTATATATTTCCAAAAAAAATATTGGGGGCGATAGACACATAGTTATTGAGTAAGAAATTAAAAATAACCGGCCAAGTGCGAGTCGGACTCGCGTACGAAGGGTTCCGTACCATCATCTATAAAAATCAAGTTTTTTGTACGGGAGCTCCCCTTAAATATTTATTTTATTTTGTTTTTAGTATTTGTTGTTAGTAGCGGCAACAGAAATGCATAATTTGTGAAATTTTCACCTGAATAGCTATTGCGGTTCTTGAGATACCTACAGCCTGGTGACAGACAGACGGACAGACAGCGAAGTCTTAGTAATAAGGTCTCGTTTTTACCCTTTGGGTACGAAACCCTAAAATATGTATGTCTGTTAGTCTGTGTGTCTGTTTGTCTGTTTGTACACGTTAATCTCCGGAAATACTGGACGGATTCGAATGATTTTTTTTGTTATATAGCTGTTAAGCCTAGGCAACATATAGAGTATAAATGAGTTTGAAAAATGGAACACCTGATGCAGAACTATAATGGTCCAGCTAAACTATAAGAAATATAAAAGTGTCGCCTTAGCAAAAGTTGTTCAGCCTAATGAGCATTTTCCAGAAACATAAAGTCCATGCGAACGAAGTCGCGGGCTTCAGCTAGTCTTTAATAAAAAAAGTCAAATACTTTTTTCTTGACTAATTCTGCGTGCAGTGTTTTGTAAATAGGTCTTTCAAAAATATTGTAAATTTGCGAACACCATTTTTCGATTTAGGGATCGGTTTCTGAAAAATTTGGTTTTAAAGTACCATTTTTTGTTAGAGTCAAGTCCCCCCCCCCCCTCTATCTGCTAAACGGTTATATAAAGATACGTGAAAACATTCACAGTGTAAATTCAGTAGAAAATTAGTTCCTAGACGTTTTAAGTGGCATGAACTCAAAGTTAGCATTTGCAACTATGAATCCCTACAACTTGTTGTTTGCTGTACTTCACATTACAGGTAGGTATCTAATATTGTCTTATATTAAGGCCTAGTGCAAGCTTTAGAAAATGTAAACATTGACAATATCAGATTAAGAATTATAAGGCCGTGAATGTTTGACAGGAGGGCCCAAAAATGTTAGTCGCCTGAATGGTCTCCTTTTTTACACATATTGCAAAAGAATGACGTTACAATATAATGTTGTCTTAGTGATGATCTGATGATGGAGCCGAGAAGTAGCCATGGGACCTCAGTAATTACTATTTAATTTGACAAGTAGTTAACTACATTTTCACAATTTAAAAAAAACATATTTTTGTTTTGATAAAAATATACCTATATACAAATAAACCATTGATTGGAGAGCTTTTTTGTGTGTAACATAAACTAAGTTCAAAAGTATGCAAAACATATAAACATTTAACTTGTCTTGGTCTTGGATGTTTATTTATAAGTATATGTATTTGTTATAAAATATAGTATCGTTGAGTTAGTATCCCATAACACAAGTCTCGAACTTACTTTGGGGCTAGCTCAATCAGTGCAATTTGTCCCTATATATTTATTTATTTATTTATTTGCGGACATGAAATGATCACCAAATAAGTATATTACCTACACAAGCAGCTACAAGGGATATTCCCAGTGCGGAATTTTTCAAATTAAGAATAGTCCTTGATACCGATCACAATCCCTAAAAACAGGCGAAACAGAAAGAAAACTTAGGTACGACCTTCTGAGTGTTTCTTGAGGGACATTATATACCCAGCATATGAACATTAGTAAATAAACATAACACTGCCAAGTTGTAAAGTGAAATCGGACGCCTTTTCTTTACTTTTCGCGATAGGTACGAGTATAAATAAGGCTGCCGATGGTACGGAAATCAGTTGCAATCTGTACGTCTTCAGTGAAGCATCTTTTTAACCTTCTTCTCAACATCAAAAAGTTAGTATCTCTCCAGTGAAGCTCCTACTAGCAGCCTTAGCCTAGACTAGTTCAGTTATAAAAAAACATAAATAATTGGCCAAGTTCGTGTCGGGTCACGCGCTGTGTAGGGTTCCTAGTTGCGAATAACAACATTGAGTTCATGCCACTAAAACGTCTAAAAACTAATTTTCTATTCAATTTGTATGAAATTTACATTTTCCGAGTACATTTTATAAGTTGATCGTCTATAACTTTTTAATTTGTAAACCCTAATAAGCTTTGATAGTTTTCGTTTAAATTTCGTTATATATACTATAGCTGTGAATTTTTTTACGTGTCCATATATAACCGTTTATTAGATAGAGGAGAGAAAGGGGATATTTCTCTAAAAAAAATTTGCAACGCACATATTTGAGAAACGGATCTATAAATGGAAAAATGGTGTTTACATGCTCATATTATTTTAAAAGATGTATTCAGCGATAACCCATGCGTTGGGTTAGTCAAGGAAAAAAATGACTCCCACTGTGTGCGGGAATTGTTTTTTTTTTTTTTATGATTTTATTCTACCCCTTTTCGGCATAGTTAATATACATAACTAGTACCGCGGACGGAAGGACAGACAGACATGGCGAAATTATAAGTGTACCTTGTTAACAACGAAACCCTAAAAATAGGACGAACTTTTTTTTTTATTCATCGTTTTTATGGAAAGTCTGCCTAGTGGAGTCACCCCACACTGTATAGTGTAATCTACTCTAAATTACAAAAATCATACGATAGAAAGCAACTTTTTCATAGAAAGTAAATAAGGTTACTGCAATTTTTTTTTCGAAATTAATTTGTTATTTCTGACGAGCCTTCATACCTCTCCATCCACCGGTTGTTTGGAAGAGATCGCTTTAAGCGATAAAGCCTTTGTACCTATGTATATATTTTTTTAATTGTAAAACTTTTGGTGCCAGAATTTTTCATTCATTCATTCATTCATTCGATATCACGAACAGACATTTGAACCCTCCGAGGGTTCTTTCGCCACTAGTGCCCCGTGATTAAGTTTATGTTTCAGAAAGGCAAATTTTCAAAAATTTGTACTTAGAGGTATTTATAAAATAAGTACCTACATGTTTCAAATGCGATGAAATTTCCTTTGTGATTCTTCATAAAATAATTTAAAGCTCTGTCTAATTTAGTTGCAAATTGTTAATGTTCACCACATTTTTCACCAAGAGCGTCACTTCTGCCCCAGCCAGTATTTCTCACAAAGACTCCTGTAAGTAGCAGTAGAAAACTATTTCATGTATTTTTTAATTTTAGAATCAACAATGGTGAAGAATATCCGCTCTATGTTGGTGCTGGTGTGCGCGGCGTTCCTGGCGATCGCGTCCGCGCCGCAGAATGCTGTGAATGCTGACGTCAGCATCGGCAGCTGCGTCAGCGTCGGCAGCAACTACATCGAGCACTGCCTGGAGGAGTGCCAGCGACGCGGGTACACTAGCGGCCATTGCGGCAGCTTCTTGAACAACATTTGTTGGTGCGATACGTAATTATTTTCCCTTAACAACGGTTACCTCTTAATCAAAATTCAAAATTTTACCTTATGTCTGGTTCCGATGCATTGTTAATAAACATTAGAATTCACAAAAAGATAAGGCAGCCTGTGAGGTTTTTTTTATTTTATTTTTTAAACATAAAATTTCATTTGCTTTAGTTTGTAGTAAAACATGTGAAACTTGTCTGATCAGTTGTACAAAATGTTGCCATGTTGTTGCAAATAAACGCATTTTCTATCTATCACAATGTTTTGGTAAAAGTGTGTGACTTCAATAAATATTTGTCAGAATCCAGTTTTTTTTTGGCGTCACTGCCATTAGCTTTTACGCGTACGAGAGAGATAGCGAGATGTCCCCACCATGCTCCCACATTTTGTCCTATCGTTTATTAAAATGCTTATATTGTTGCTTCATTTAATAACCACTTTTAGTTGCTGTTTTTAACAGACTTCAAAAAAGGAGAAAGTTATTAAGTACTTAAGTTTATAAATAAATAAATACATAGGGACAAATCACACTGAGCTAGCCCCAAAGTAAGTTCGAGACTTGTGTTATGGGTACTGACTCAACGATACTATATTTCATAACAATTACATATATAGGTACGTATGTATTTTTACTATGTTCCCCGATTACTTAAAGACGCCTGTTTGGTAAATTCTTATATAAGTATACTTATACGTGTTATAAGTTTGACGCTAACGTCTGTCTGTCTGTGGTTTTTATACATGAAAGCAAGTTCCCTTACGGTGGTTGATAACTATGTTTGAAAAAATTGGTCAAAAAAAAAAATTTAACTGCCTCCGTGGTGTAGTGGTTAGAGCGTTCGGCTCATACCCGGAGGTCGCGGGTTCAATTCCCGGCGGGGGCAACGACTTTGTGTTGTTGTCCTAGTTTGGGTAGGACATTGCAGGCTGATCACCTGATTGTCTGATAAGATAATCCGTGCTTCGGAGGGCACGTTAAGCCGTCGGTCCCGGTCACTGTCTTTGACATTGGTCGTTACCTAAAACCATGTCAGAGGCCTTTAAGGCGGTTTAAAAACTCGGACACTAGTGTTAGTCACTAACACACTCGATAAGAAGAAGATAAAAATTGGTTAACTTGAAAGACGAGGTGGTTTGTCTGTCGAATAATAGATGACGCTACGACTACGTTACGTTGGCGATACGGATTTCTACTTATATTTCGAAATTCTACTATTTAGTTTTTCTGGCCTCTTGATGGCAGAGGCCAGAAACACTAAATAGTAGAATTTCTAAATGGCGTTTACAATTATAAAATTATCAAAGAAATTAAATAATACAAAGTACCTTTAAAGTCAGGTTTTTTTAAATTGCCTAGCAAAAAACTTGTTATCACTCGGTTTTGAGTTAGATTTTTTTTAAATGGCTTCTTTTTGGGGTTATTTATTGCTCTAAAAAACATGTTAGCTGTTTTTTTCATACGAGTAATTATAATTACTTATTCGTGTATGTACTTTGCAGTGAGGCCTAGAGCTTTCATAGGTTATCTAAAAATGTCTTAGTTTAAGGCCTAGTGCAAGCTTAAGAAAATGTAAACATTGACAATATCAGATTAAGAATTATAAGCCCGTGAATGTTTGACAGGAGGGCCCAAACATGTTAGTCGCCAGAATGGTCTCTCCTTTGCATCCGCACATATTTCAAAAAGATGAGGTTACAATATGATGTTGTCATGGAATTGATCTGATGATGGAGCCAAGAAGAAGCCATAGGAACTCAGTAATTAAACGAAACGAAGAAAATCAATGTACGCCCTGTTTGATTTGACAAGCAGAACATTGATTTCACAATTAAAAACTTTCATTTACTTTAAATTTAATTTAATTTAAATGTTTTCTATACTTTATTGTACACATATACAAATAAAACAAGTACAACCGACAGACGTAAAACCTCTGACTTGAGTGGAGAGCTTTTGTGTGTAACATAAACTAAGTTCATGAGTAGATTGTGCTACAAGGTAAAACTTGTCGAGGACGCTACTTTGAATCCAGAGCGAAACGAAGGATCCTGAGTGAAGCAAGGGATTCACGTATAACGCCCGAGATAAAAATATTACCGTACGCGAGTAGTGCACTCTACTTTTCATCGCCATCTGTGAGAAAAACTAGCAAATAGACACAAAACAGAATATGAAGAAAGTAAAACACCTGCAGTACCTAATCAAAGCTCCGACAAGTAGACCAAGACCTTAATTTAGTGTCGTTTTCATTCAATAAATACTCTAAGAAATATTTATTCAAAACCAAGTTCTAAAATATTGTTCACTCATTAACTCATAACTTTGTTTGCGTGGTCGTACATATTTTTTTTTATAATAAATATAGACTTGATTTTCACTATCGGCTTAAACTTAGTAAAAAGTATTCAAATTTACATATTAATATAATAATTAATTTCAACACTATAAGTATAACCTAAAACTTCTGTACTTTAATTAATATTATATTGTTATATTATGTTTATTACTATGCAATAAATATGTTTTTTAATTACTTATTCCGTTTTCGAAGCAAAAAACATGAACCTTTTTACCTACATTCATCCATGTTGACGATGTAATCAATCTATTGTATTAAAACTAAATGATTGGCTGATTAAATGTTTTTGGCTGATTTTATTTTATTTATTTATTTTATTTAAAATCTTTATTGAGCCAAAAGCTACAATAGGTGGACTTAATGCCAAAGCACTCTCTCCCTGTCAACCTTTAGAAAAGAAAACAGATAAGAAAGTTGGCGTCTAAATAACAGATAAAAGAATCCAGAATCATAATAACAATTATCAAAAAAAATACAATAAATACACATTTATTTAAATTTTACAGAGATAACATCCGTGTTCAGTTTTCAAATATTGTGTTTTAATTCCGTAAGATTTTCTTTTTCACTTTTAAATCAAGAGAGAATCAGCAGGAACTTTAGCTCCAAATGTTTTAGGATGAAAACATCGTTTTTCGATTATATGAGATGAAAAAGTAATAATTGTATAGTAATAATTGTTCCGGACATGAAATGGTCTTCAAAAGGCAAGTTCAAAAAAAGGAACTAGCGACGCAGCAGCCTTGTGTATAAGTAAATGCATGAAATTTAGCAAGTAGGTACCTACATTAAAGGAATGCGTAACTCCAGCAAAATGTTGCGCCGTAGAGAAATAAGAGTATTACTGATAGTTGGTTCATAGTAAGCCTCAATTTGTTCAAATATAGCAAAATGTGTTCATCATATACTTTTGAGATATTTAAGATTTTGCTGGGGTAACGTTTTGCAATTTTCCATATCTCGAAAACTGTTAGTAGCAGAATTTTGAAATTATTATATGCATTATAAGTTGGATTGTATAATCCGCTGTTATTCAAAAACTCTAGCTGTTTGGCATTACAGCTCTGTTTTGTAATTGACAGACAGACGGACATTCAGCGAAGTCTTAGTAATAGGGTTCCGTTTTTACCCTTTGGGTACGGAATCCTAAAAACAGTGAATTTCGTACATAGATTGGGTTATTTTATTTAATTAATCGAGTGTATTAGGTAAAGCGCCTATCAAAATTATACAAGCAAAAATTGCTTCTATTTGAGACTTCGTGAGTGATAGAGGCTTAAAGCTACGAGGTAATAATTAAGTAGGTAGGTACACAGTTTTATATAAAGGAAAAATATAAGGGAAAAAACAGAAAACATTTAATATCGTAGATTTTATTAATATTTTTAATCAATCGATTTTATTAGGTAAAGCTCCTATCAAATTATAAGAGCAAAAATTTCTTCTTGCTGCTGCTTAAAAGCTTAGTACCTGGGTGACCGAGCTTTGCTCGCGTACCGAGTTAGCGTTTGTACGCGTGCGCTTAGCGACCATATTCTGCGTGGAAAGAAAAACGAATGAAAACTCGAAAACACGCGTTTTCCCAAACATAAGACTTATCTAGATCGATTGTTTACCCCAAAAATCCCCCATATACCAATTTTAAGCGAAATCGTTAGAGCCGTTTTCGAGATCACAGAAATTTATAAATATATAAATAAATAAATATACAAGAATTGCTCGTTTAAAAGTATAAGATTAAGCCTTAGAGCTTAGAGGAAGTAATTTAATTAATAGGTATGTAGGTAAATAATTTTATATCTAGATAATTTTTGACAGTTGTTTCAAGGGTCATCGCGAATCGTCTCGCAAACAGGTTTGATGTCTTCCACCCTCCCAAACAAGCCGGTTTCCGTGCACTTTATCACCATTGACCACATTCATACACTGTGGCAGGTTATAGGGGA
The DNA here is from genome assembly GCA_963555685.1 of Acrobasis consociella. NCBI lineage: Eukaryota > Metazoa > Arthropoda > Insecta > Lepidoptera > Pyralidae > Acrobasis > Acrobasis consociella. The sequence continues at coordinate 552,393 of OY743111.1, read as the reverse complement.
GACGACTTCGTAGACTATGAAAAAGCCTTCGATTCGATCGAAACATGGGCCGTGCTTCAGTCTCTCCAGCGATGCCGTATTGACTATCGGTATATCGAAGTGTTGAAGTGCTTATACAGTAACGCCACTATGTCAGTCCGAGTACAGGAGCAGTGCACGAGGGCAATTCCACTGCATAGAGGTGTAAGACAGGGAGATGTTATATCTCCGAAACTGTTCACCGTTGATGTCATTGATGTTTATAAGCTTCGTTTAGCTTTTAATTCCTAAGTCGTCTTCTACGACATCCACGGGAAGACTTGGAATGGTCCTATTCTACTCTGCCGGAAACCACACGGCGAGTTATAATAAGAGGTGTTATAAGTTTGATATGTGTTATCTGTTTGGGGCATACCTTCTGAACGGATGGAACTATTTTGATAAAGTTTTTATTTGTTTGAAATAGATTGATTCAGCCGTTTACAAGATTGCGATGGCCTAACAACTTATACAAAGAACATTAAGTACAGGTATAGAAACATGAACAATATTTTTGGCCTCCCATACAACAACTGATCAGTTAATCTGACTTCTATTCGTAAAGAAAGCAAAAAGAATATTTTCCAAATTTCGATTTATTATGTTCCTTAGTGGCAGTGGGCTAGCGCGACGAACCGATGGCCGATGGGGTAAAAAGGTTCTCGAATGGCGACCACATACTGGCAAGCGAAGCGTAGGGCAACCCACAAGGTGCTCTGACGACCTGACCAAGGTCGCTGGAAGGCGCTGGATGCAAGCCGCTCTGGCTCGATCATTTTGGAAATGTTTGGGTGAGGCCTATGTCCAGTAGTGGCCGTTATGCGGCTGAAATGATAATGATGATGTTCTTTAGGAAAAGTTGTTCAGAATCACTGAATCCCTCTAAAATAGTTTCAATATATTTTGTCAGACGTTATATAAAAATATTAAACTAAAAAGATTCAATTAAAAAATAACGTGACACGGTACACGGTACATGCTTTAAAAAGCGTACCTACACTGGTCACCGACCGAGCATCGCCGAAAATATTTAAACAGCACCTACGCCACTTAATTCAGTTTTGTTTTTCTGCTCCTGTACTGTTATGTTTCCTTTAAATAGTCACGAACAGATTATATTACCCAATTTATGATTTCAGGAAAGTCTATAGTCCCCATAACGTATGCAACGTTTTATAAGTACGTCAAAAATGCTTGATGGCGTCTTCTTATGATGCTCGCTAAAGCTCGCATTGTAACCTGCGCCACTCGCATTTTTTGACGCTTCTTATACAAATGTTGCATAAAATTCTATTGTTTAATTGTAATAACTTTATTGTACCAAAATAATTAAATATACAAAAACCTATTGTTGTCTCTGTATTTGTTTTGAAAGAGCAAGTATACAAAGACGATATTATTGTATTATTGTCGCGAACGAGATAAATGTAGAATATTCGCGAATAAGAACTCTGCTGGCGAGATAGACTCTGAATGTTCGAGACGTTAGGATAATGCAAGCGAAACTAGGCCTTATATTCTTACAGCATAAAGGCTAGAGTTCTTTGAATGATCGTCGGCTTAGTCGCACTCAATCATACATACCGGCGTCTCAATGTTTCCCGTCAATCGAAATATATTCGTCAAGTAATGAGAATATTCGAGAAAAGTGTGGACCTCTGTATCGGCGCATATAAAAAGGCGATCGAGTGCGCGTCCCGCCAGTTCAGTACGAGCTACGAAAGCGATAACTTCGAAGCGAAGGAAACCTACCTCAGTGCGACAAGTGGAAGTACCTGCGACTACTTTGGCGATATACCTGGACCTCAGCTGCTACGCGACTTGGACTTGGACATCAGGAAGACCATCTTCACGTGTCAACCTTTGGGTTCCGTAGTGAATAAAAACCCTCATACGAACCGAACTTTGACGTTTTTCTCCAAATCTCGAATCCAGTTTCGTAACATTATTATTGCATGTAGGGATCTAAACTTGATTGTTTACAAGAGAAATCATACGTTTCAAGCAACTGTAAATAAAAGCCTTACTCAAATAAAATCTCTTTATTCATCATCCACCTCCACGCTGCTGGTTCTAGTTTTCTTCGCCTCGCCTCCTTCTGTTTCCCCATCGTCGTCCATTTTCCTTTTCTCCACTCCATTTTCACTCTCCTCTTTACTCTCTTCTTGTTTACCTGTAAATAAAAATCAACATGAATCGTGATAAGACAATTTATAGAGGATGAAGACTGGGGCCATTTTATCTTCAAAATTAATTTAAGTCATGTTAATATGCCATCAATGAATTCAAATTTAATTCCAGAATAGCACCTTCTATTAATTTTTTTAATTATTTTGAACGCTTGTAGAAACACAGACTGGAAAAAGATAAAAGTTATTATATTAGGAGCTATAATGGGGGGAGGGGGTTATATGTCAATTGTGTTTTTCATACCGTATGTATTTACACTTGCGTCACAGGTATGGCACTTCATAGAAACGAAGTAACAAATGTACCTAGTACTACTACAAACTAAACAATATAGGTATCTGTGCACTCGTCAAATGTGTGAGTTAAACAATCAGGGTCGCTACCATAAAATAAAATGTTTATTCTTTATTGTTTTTCGTGAATAAACAATGATAATGTGCGCAGTTTCTCACTATTACGATAATTCTAAGTGACTCGCGTAACGTCAAAGTGCGACTTGCAACAACACTGTTTTACAGGCGCTTACAAATATCCGTCAGGATGGCGGTTATATAACTTCCAAATAAATCGTAAATAACCTACATAAATATAAGGAAAACGTACGTTTTTGTACTACAATGTGTATAATTGTACGTGTTTGTAATAAATGTACACAATCGGGGGAGGGGTTGCGGGGAAACTGGCACCGTCCCCCGCAATCTGGCGTGATTGCGGGGGACGGTGCCAGTTTCCGTTCTGTATGAAATACTATTATTAAATTCTGTGCTTGCGTGTCCGCTATTCGCCTCGTCATTCGACGAAACATTCCACGAAACATACGAGTGCTGTCGCAAACTACTGTTTTTACCGCATTTACACATTCGTGTGCGTTATTCGCCTCGCGATTCGCACGAATGTGTAAATGCGGTATTAGAAACTCCTAAAAGGTTGAGGTCTAAAACATGAGACGAGGTGTAGCCAACACAGCACAGGAACAGAACAATCTTAGACAAGTTTTCAATTATTAGGCAGAGGCGGCCAGCGGCTTTAATTGTTTGTTGTCAATTGTTTTTGAACTATAAAACTTTCCTTTTTCTGATTACTAATTTGAAGTTTAAAAAAGAGACATTGCCTAACAAGTTTCATTTAATCCCGCGTGCACGGGAGTAACCACTAGTAGGTATGTCGGTACAGCGGAAAATTTGGCACATGTTTTACAAAGTTAGGAAAAACAAAAAATGATATCAAGGTTACCAACTGAAACAACTCACTGATTGTACTATTATGTTTTGCAAAATGAACTCAAAGTCAACACATCGTTTTTAGGTTTCCGTAGTAAACAAGGAACCCTTATAGTTTCGCCATGTCTGTCTGTCTGTCTGTCCGTCCGCGGTTCTACTCAGATACTCAGAGACTAGTAAGCTAGCTAAATACTAGAAAGCTGTAATGACAAAATCTTGAATATTTTTTTTAGGGTAGCTACCGTAGAAGTAATGGGGGCGTCAATTTTTTTCTTTACTTACCCATCGTACAGGGTTTTATTGAATAGGCCTTTAAAAAATATTGCGAACTTTCGAACACCATTTCTTGATTTAGGGATCCGTTACTAAAAAAAATTGGTTTTAAGGTGCCATTTTTGTTAGAGTCAGTGTCCCCCCTCTATCTGCTAAACGGTTATATATCGATACGTGAAAAAATCACAGTGTTACTTCAATAGAAAATTAGGTTCTAGACGATTTTAATGGCATGCATTCAAAGTAGACATTTGCAACTACGGAACCCTACAATCTGCGTGGCTCGACACGCATTCTGCAAATAATTGTAGTTAAATAACAAAATTTAGTTTTTTTTTTCATACATACATACATACATACTATCACGTCTTTATCCCTAATGGGGCAGACAGAGCATTTTGGGTCTTGCGGTTCTATGCAGAGCCCAGAGCCGCAAGACCCAAAAGCCACTTTTAGCGTCATGGTGGGCGAGAAGATGGAAAAGCAATCAATACAGTGATGGGTTGCTAGCCGCATCGCCTGTTAACATGATTTGCATTTTTGCCCATTCCCTCGATCAGCTTTTACGATCTGCGTGGGAAGAGAAGCAGCTGGTACATTCTAAGTTTTTTTATTTCTCCCAGACCAGCATGGGAGTCTCCCAGACCAGCATTTTTTTTCATATAGGTAGTTTAAGAGCTTTCATTCCAGGTAGTTATCTAATATTGTCTTAGTTTAAGGCCTAGTGCAAGATTAAGAAAATGTAAACGTTGACAATATCAGATTAAAATATTATAATATTACTATAAGCCCGTGAATATTTGACAGGAGGGCCAAAAAATTATAGTTGCCCGAATGGTCTCCTTTGCACACCGCACATAATATATTTCAATATTACAATATAATGTTGCCATGGAGTTGGTCTGATGATGGAGCCGAGAAGTAACCATAAGAACTCAGTAATTAGACAAAACGACGAAAACCAATGTATGGCCTATTTATAAACAAGTGGGTAACAACACAGACTTGAAACTAATTGTAATTGACATCGGCCATGCACGGACCAAACAAAAGCACAAGAAAAATACGCAGCATATGAACATTAGTAAATAAACATAACACTGCAAAGTTGTAAAGTGAAAAGTCCGACGCATTTTCTTTACTTTTTGCGGTAGGTACGAGTATAAATATGGCTGCTGATGGTTCAGAAATCAGTTGCAATCTGTACGTCTTCAGTGAAGCATCTTTAACTTTCTTCTCAACAACAAAAAGTAAGTATCTATCCAGTGAAGCTTCTACCAGCAGCCTTAACCTAAATTTTTGTAAGAATATTTCAGTCAGAAAAAAACTTATAAATAATTGGCCAAGTGCGTGTCGGGCGACGCGCAGAGTAGAGTTCCGTAGTTGCGAATGCAAACTTTGAATTCATGCCACTAAAAACGTCTAAAATCGAATTTTCTACTGAATTTGTATAAATTTACCTTTTCCGAGTACATTTTACAAGTTGATCGTCTATAACTTTTTTTTTTTTTTGGAAACCCTACTTAGCTCTGATAGTTATCCTTTAAACTTCGTTATATATACTACAGCTGTGATTTTGTCACGTGGTCATATAAACCGTTTAGCAGTTAGAGGGGGGACAGTTCTCTAACAAAAATTTGCACTAAAGAAAACAAATATTTCAGAAACGGATTTTTAAATCGAAAAAGGGTGTAAAAGACCTATTTAGCGATACCCCGTTATAATGAAAATAGTATATAGAGAAAAAAATTACTTCCACTTTATTTGTATACTAGCTGCTGCCCGCGACTTCGTCAGCGTGGACTTTAGTTTATGAGCATCGTCATTTTGGTATCTGTATGTCGCAGTTAAATTGTATAATCCGTTGTTATTCAAAAACTCTAGCTGTTTGGCAATACAGCTCGGTTTTGTAAAACAGCTGAAAATAGTTCAGCTCGATTGTCAATGAGTTACGTAATTACGTTTATCAAAACAGCTAGCGTTGAGCTGGCATACAGGGTTACCATTATTGAATAAAACTGTGTTTCCAAACGAAATAATATATGAGGAGACAATAGTTGCTCTTTATTATTTTTTTTATTACTCGTGGGATGGAAATAAAACCTCAATTCAACTCCTTACTAAATAATTCAGTTTCCAATATCATAAAACACCAATGAAGAATCATAATCAGCTCGATGCAATTGGATTATAAATATAGAAATTTTGTAAACCCGACAACTAAATGGCGCAGCGATTTCTTCACGTGAATTTTCCATCTTGCCGGAAGGCGGGCGTCGAAATAACAATATGAGATCCAATCTAAAGGTCTGCTTAATTCTTTTTAATCTTTTGCACTCCGAAATCACAAACGACGCTCCCGTTGTCTCTCGATAAAAACAGCTTAGTCCCGGAACGCGGCGAAGAATTCACTTTATGGGAGGTCATATTTGTTGTTATGACACTGACGCTTCACAAGCCACAAGACCCCCAAGTGGCAGAATTCCGAACTAATCGTTCTACAATCTTACCTTAGCTAGTTTGTTAAACGCAACACATTGGACGATCTAGCTGAATGATTTTCAGCTATATTACAAAACAGAGCTGTAATGCCAAACAGCTAGAGTTTTTGAATAACAGCGGATTCTACAATCCAACTGCGACATATACATATATGTATAATAAAACGGTAAAAAAGTGTGTCGGTACGTAAAATATATTTCCAAAAAAAAATAGAGGCGTAATGAGGAAATATAGAGGAGAAGAATGTACGAATGGAGTAAGAATTTAAAAAAAAATGTCTGTTGGTCTGTGTGTCTGTTTGTCTGTTTGGACACGCTAATCTCCGGAAATACTGGGCGGATTCAAACGAAACCTTTTTTTTAATATAGCTGTTAAGCCTGGGCAACATATAGGGTATAAATAATTTTGCAAAATGGAACACCTGATGCAGAACAATAATGGTCCAGGTAGAATATAAGATATATAAAAAAGACGCCTTAGTAAAAGTTGTTCAGTCTGATGAGCATTTTCCATAGATATAAATTCCACGAACGCGAATAAAATCGCGGGCTTAGGCTAGTTTTCAATAAATCCGGTAAAGTGCATGTCGGGCCACGTGCAGTCAAGGGTTCTGTAATTAAACCTACACTATATGCAAATGCCGACTTAGAGTTAAAACTAAAGAGTTAAAAACAATTAATTCATTTCAATATTTATTTGAACTGTTTTATTTATCTCTCATGCTGGTCTGGGAAAAAGAAACTTAACATGCAGATTGTAAAAGCCGATCGAGAGAATGGGCGAAATTTGAATCAAATAGGTGATGCGGCTAGCAACGGCCCTGGTCTGCATAGAGACAAAATTACATTTGCACTTTACATGTAACCCATGCCAAATTTCAGCTTTCTAGTTCTAATTGTCTCTAAGTAAAACCGCAGACAGAGAGACAGATGGGCATGGCGAAAATTGTACCTTTTTTACTACGAAATCCTAAAAACGATCACACATTACCTCTTTGTGTGGACTAAGTCGTTTGGAATTTTAACATTGTAAACACTGTAACCAAATGTTCTGCTTCACCATGATTCTCTCAAAAACTGAATATTTATGCAATAAGCAGTGACTTTGCTGTATACTTCATTCACCTTCCGTCTTTCGGCGGGAGTTCCCACAGCACTGTTGTAGGTCTCTTCAGCGGAGTGCGGCCACCGCCTATGACGTTCCTACTTTAGGTCCCGACAGATGACGGCGCGGCGTTTTCCAAGTAAAGCATAGCCCCATCGGCCCCTAATCGGGATTAAGCAGAACCTAAGAAAACCTATGCTTTCTTACGGCCTGGCCACAGCCTCTGGCGGTGCGGCAGGAGACGCGGCGTGCGGCGCGGTTCGCGGTGGTATGCCACAGCTCACATGTTGCGACAGCGGCGGCGGCAGCGGTGGACGTCTTTAGAGAACAGCTAACTATTAAAATAGAAGGGAATAGATTTTTTTTTCGATCCATAAATTTTTTAAAACTTGCCTATATTTATGATGTGAATTTTTTGACATCCATGATGCTGATCTACTCAGTATTTCACTTATAAATTGTTCCGTCTTCGGTATTTATATGAGCTCAACGCGCGGTAAAAACAAAATGATTTGTTTCGGTCGCGCGACGCTGATTACGTCCACCGCTGCCGCCGCTGACGCCGCGCCGAGCTGTGGCCACCTCGATACTCGCGCATACATTTGTTTCACCCGCCCGCCCCCTCCCCCCGCGCCGCAATCCGCGTCGCCGGCAGCTGTGGCATACTCCATACATTCCCTACCATTTGTTTTCGCCGCTCACCGCCTGCCGCGCCGCAATCCGCGCCTCCGTGGGCTGTGGCCAGGGGGTTAGGTTCTGCTTAATCCCAAACCGCGTCCGTAGCGGGAAGCGAAAGAAAAGTACAGGACTGAGCTTCCCCTGGACCATCTTCGCAATCGTCACCATCCTATGGATGTGAGCTTTCAAGCTGAGGTATCTGCCAAACTTTAGGTACTCAAGGTATTGGACGTGCGAGTGCCTCGGCACATGTTCCCCAAAGAGCTTCAAGGGTGGCAGGAGGTTGAAGTTCTCTAAGATCAATGACTGCTTCTTGTTCACTGAGAACCTCTATTTGAAGAGCTTGTCAGGCGGGGCGTCTAGGGCTGTTTAGAGGTTATTTGTGGCGTACTTTAAGTACAAACTAACCGAAAAAAGCGCCATATCGTTAGCAAAGAGCACCAATTGAGCCCGGTATGTCGTCGGTGTACTACGCCTATCGCCGTGGCGAACATCAGCTCACACAGGGCGATTTGACAGAATCTTCAACCATCACCGTGATCTTTCGTTTCTCGTGGAAGGAGAGCAAGCATAGGTGTTCCAGACGTTTTTATTGCAGTGCCTTTTTTTATAGTGTGGAAATGGCCGACCCACACCATTCTCACTGCGAGGACAGGAGAATGGTAGTGTGGGACTCGAACCCACTAAAACCACACTGCGTCCAACTTCAGCTGTTTTACTGGAAGCGTGGGATCAGTAGGGAAATTCCCTCCCATGCTCCACCCTTCGCAGCCAGCTTTGACCCATGCGGTCTCAACATCAATTTTTACATCCTAAAAGCGCTACGGACGCCTGGACGCTTAGCCAGGTGGGGCGACTGACATAACCCCGTGTCAGCCGCTCATGGCCTCTTTTATAGAGGCTGTTGGAGACGATTGAAATTCCATCTCCTTCGGCCAGGTCTCCTCTGACGCATTGCGAGCTCCGCATTGTCCTCCCGAACTCGCGTGCCTAACCTAACCCAACCTAACCTTCACGTGAGGAAAAGGTGTCTTTCGCCTATCGCCAGCCACGGGGAACCAGCCGGTTATGACTCTCACCCACTAAAAAACTCACGATTATAATATGTACGGTATATAAGGTATATACCACAGACATGGATATACATAGACGACTTAAATGCATCTACTTCGCGTGTAAGTTCTCAGACAAAGCGTCTAGGTTGGCCGCCGCTACTGACAGTCCGCGCGCGTCTGTAATTGCAGCAGGACGGCAGCGAAAAATAAAAAAAATGCCTCGTTACGTGATAATAAACTGCAACAGCCCTAAAGTTGCAAGCGCCCAAAGTTAAGGACATATTTCCTATCACAGATGAGTTATTTTAAAATTATGTTATGCGTAAATTCATTTTAAAACAATTTTTTAAGTTTTCCAAGATGTGATTCCAAGATTGTACCTAAATAAGTATAGATAAAGGTTAAAAAACTACATTCACATTACATTGCCGCGTTTGCTTTGAGCGTTTGATCCGACGTTGTGTGTTAAGAAGCAATGAATATCGAAACAAGCGATACTGTCGCGCATCGCTACAACGTCGTGGTACCGTCAACTTCTCATTCGTCAGTTAAATTTAGCGACTAGTGTTGTTCGTTCTACAACATATACCAATAATCGATTTTAATCGATATCGGACTGACGAATGATATTAACTATTATTAAAAAGCCAATTTAATAGGTATTGATATAAACAAGCTCATTTCCTAATTTACACTTTAGAAAACGAGGGTAATATTTTCAGAGTTCATGTATGTAATATGGTCGCTCACGTTTATTCTTTGAACATACTATGATATACGTTTAGTATGTTTATAAATTTCTATTGTGTTTGAAAAATACTTTTTTTATAGTTTCCCACGTGATCCAATCATAAAGGAAAAATGGATTGCGGCCACAGGACGGAAAGACTGGTTTCCGACTAAATACAGTATTTGTTCGATACATTTTGAAAATAGCAGCTTCATTGAAGGAAAAAAGTTGAGATTCACAATCTGCGTTTAAGCAATTAAACACTGCACCGTATTTTTTTGCGATTTTTGTTTTTCTTTCCATGACGTTCATCGTCACACGTTGGTGAACAAAACCGCGCTCACTGCTCGTTAGTGAGTCGTCCTAACTGAATTTCCCACATTGAAGCGGTCGTAGCGCGTAAGTATATTTTCGATACCTCTACGCGGAGTGAGACAAGCCTGACATGGCTAAGAACGACCGCAAGGGAAGTTGCTTTAACGTAAAAAAAACTCATTGAAATCGGTCCATCCGTTCGAGTGCTACGATGCCACTCTTTTTCAAACGTGTTTTTTTATAGATATTCGTTCGCGAATTCGACTCGCACTTGGCCGATTATTTAATAATAGTTTTATTTTTAAAATTCAATTAAAATACTGATTCTTTATTATCAAACAATTTTCCGTTTAGAATCATTTGTTTACCCAATTTCATATCATTCGTCAGTCATAAAATCGATTGTGATTTTTATCACAAATCGATCAACTTGAATGTTAATCGATTAGAGATTTTAGGTTATCTAAAACTACTGTATCTTAAATTTACCACACATGTCTATAATCCCTCGTGCTTTAATAAAATATCAACAAACATTATATTTTAGTAAACTGACTTGAATATTTACGTGAACGTGAAGTTATTTTAAAGCACGTTCACACTGAAACTACTCGCAGTACTGATGATTGCGTATGGTAAGCGAGCGCGGAGTGAGCGAGCGAGACCACAGATATAAAATCACGCGAGATATGAGCGAGAAAATCAGGGCGGCGGCGTGTGTATTCAATAAATCGTTTAAATCGTAGCGAGTGGTTTCTTTAAATCGGTTTGAATTTCCCGTCACTAAATTTGCCTGTGACGTCACAGTAGGCATTAAAAAAGTTGGCACGCTTGGTTTCCATACAAATCTTGATACTCGCGTTATCTATGTATATCTATATCTGTGGTATATACCGTACATATTTTGAACAAAGATAAGACTTTTTGTAGGCCGATTACTTCTAAAAATATACAAAAACTAAAAAATAATTTAGATAACAAATTGTTGTCGGTCGTTTACACAGGAAAAAATCCTGACGACCATTACAATAAACTATTTAACGTTATTACCTCAGAATATTCAAAAACTTTGAAACAAAAACAAGTTGTAGTGCATAGAAAATTACAGTTTAGTGAGTGGGCTACTACCGGCATCTACATAAGTAGGAGCAGGCTTTATGACTTATATTCCCAAAAACAATATAATTTTAGTCCTTCCTTTCTAGAATATGTTAAAAATTATTCCAAAATATTTAAAAAAGTTTGTAGACAAGCCAAGGCAAATCGTATAAGTAGAAAAATAAATAATGCTCCTAACAAAATAAAAGAAACTTGGAATGTTATAAATAAAGAAACGGGTAAAAATAAAGCCAAAGAAAATATCTGTCAAATCAAATCTTGTGGTAAGACTATTACTAAAACTGAAGAAATAGTAAATATTTTTGATGATTTCTTTACTAACATTCCTTTGGAACTTACTTCTAATGTGAATTCTAGCCCCCAGCGTGCTGAAGCCTTGCTTAAGAATAATGTTAGGCCTTGTGATTCTAAATTTAAATTTAAGCATATTGGCCCCAAAGATATAATAGATGCATTTAAACAGTTAAATTTAAAAAAATCTGAAGACCATTGGGGCATGTCAGTTGCTGTAGTAAGCCATATCATAAATATCATAGCTGCTGATTTAGCTTTTATATTTAACGAATGTATTGATGAAGGCATATTTCCTAACCTAATGAAATGTAGTAAACTAATCCCCTTATTTAAAAAAGGGGAAAAAACAGATCCTGGCAACTACAGACCTATATCTATCCTGCCAGTTTTGAGTAAGGTGTTCGAAAAGATAATGCTCAATCAAATGCTTCTTCATTTTAAGACCTACAACCTTTTCCATAGCCAACAATTCGGCTTTACTGGCGGGAAATCGACCACCGATGCGGGAGTAGCACTTGTTACTCATATATACGACGCATGGGAGAACAAAAATGATGGAATTGGATCATTTTGTGATCTCTCCAAAGCATTTGATTGCGTAGATCATCCGACACTTTTGCTTAAATTTCGTCAATACGGTTTTGATGATAATTCAATAAAACTTATAGAATCTTATTTAACAGATAGGCATCAGACTGTTGATTTAAATGGCATAAAATCGCACGGATCTAATGTTAAGATAGGCGTACCGCAAGGTTCAATTCTTGGACCTTTCCTTTTCTTGGTTTATGTCAATGACTTGCCTTACATGGTTGAGAAGCAGGCTGGCATAGTGCTGTTTGCTGATGACACCTCGCTTATATTCAAACTTGATCGACATAGCACAAACGCTAGCATGGTGAACAGCACCTTGTCTTCCATTTCTGATTGGTTTTCTGCCAATAATCTCATGTTAAATGCGAAAAAGACTCAATGCGTTCGATTTTCTCTTCCGAATGTGAGACAGGGCTGCGTTGACATAATGATAGATGGTCAAAAACTCGATCTTGTTGAAAGTACTACCTTCTTAGGAATTACAATAGACTCGAAACTTCAATGGGGTGCTCATATAACTAAACTTTCAAATAGGCTTAGTTCTGCGGCTTATGCTGTTAGGAGAATAAGACAATTGACAGATGTAGCAACTGCTAGACTAGTGTACTTTAGTTACTTTCATAGTGTAATGTCTTACGGCATACTCCTGTGGGGGAATGCAGCCGATATTCAGACTATTTTTATTTTACAAAAACGGGCAATTCGTGCTATTTACGGGTTAGGATCTAGAGACTCACTCAGAGAATTATTCAAGGAAATAGATATACTTACCTTAGCATCACAGTATATATTTGAAAACATAATGTATGTAAGGAAAAATATTTCCTCATACAATAAAGTAAGCGATTTTACCGATAGAAACTTACGTAATAAGAATGACTTAGTTGCCCCGTTTTATAGGCTTAAAACAATTAATAAGACGTTTATGGGGAACTGTATACTTTTTTATAATAAATTGCCAAAATCGATCCTTGATATGCCAGACAAAAGATTCAAAACTTATGTAAAGAAAGTACTTTGTGAGAAGGCTTATTATAGGACCGATGACTACCTTAAAGACAAAAATGTCTGGCTTGAGCTTGACGCGGGTCCCTCTAAAAGTTTGTAATATAGGTACTCGAAAATGTCATAATTTGGTACATTTTGTACAAACTGAATCTACAACTTGACATTACTTTAAAATTTTGACATTCTAAAAATTAAATTTAAATTATGATATGACATAAAAAACAAAACAATGTATTCTCTGTCCACATTAACTTTAAGTATTAATTTAATTGTGAGTTGACGTCCTTGGAGAAGAGGTGCAGTGCAGTTTGTTACCGCTTCTTCTGCACTAGCGCTTTGGAAGCGGTAGTAAACTTAGCTGTAAGTAACTATTTGACGTCAACAATAGTGCAACAAAATAATGACGATTATTAAGAGATATTTTAAATATCCTATGATAATAAAGATATATTTGATTTAAAATGATTTGATTTGATTATATCTCATTTTATTGCAAAATGTTAATTTTCACCACATTTTTCACCAAGGGGCTCTCTTCTGCCCTGCCTTAGACAGTATTTGCCTTTCCTGTAGGTAGAGTAGAAAACTATTTAATGTATTTTTTAATTTTAGAATCAACAATGGTGAAGAATATCTGCTCTATGTTGGTGCTGGTGTGCGTGGCGTTCCTGGTGATTGCGTCCGCGCCGCAGAATGCTGTGAATGCTGACGTCAGCATCGGCAGCTGCGTCGCCGTCGCCAGCAACTACATCGCGCACTGCCTGGAGGAGTGCGAAAGTCGCGGGTACAAGGGCGGCCACTGCGGCAGCTTCTTGAACAACATTTGTTGGTGCGAGACATAATTGTTTTCCACTAACAACATTTGCCGTTTAATCAAAATTCAAAATTTTACCTAATATGTGGTTTTGATGCATTGTAACTCAACTTCATTTTTTTTTACATAAAATTTTACTTGCTATAGTTTCTAGTAAACATACGAAACTTGTCTGTCAGTTGAACAAAATGTTACCATGTCATTGCCAATAAACGCATTTTTTATCTATCTATCATAATATTATTTTTTCATCTCATCTACTAGAAAAACGATGTTTTCATCCCAAAACATTTGGAGCTAAAGTTGTCTTTGACATTGGTTGTTACCTAAAGCCATGTCAGAGGCCTTTAAGGCGGTTTAAAAACTCTGACACCAGTGTTAGACACTAACACACACGATAAGAAGAAGATCCTTACTACGAACAAAAAACATATTAGCTTTTCGGGCGTTGCGGTTTTAGCTGCAGCTGTTGGATTTGTGTGAACAACTGCTGTCAGTAAAGGAAACTTGTAGGGCGGCCATCTTGTAGCTTAAATCTGATCCCAGTTTGGAGTCCCGCAGGGTGCTTTACCCTTTTGTTACAGTAAGACTTTATGAACGAATAAAGTAAATAAAAAACGCCATCTTGGATTTAAAAAGAAAAGTTTAGGTTTTGATATCGCGAGTCGAAAAATTCTTGGATACTGAACTTCAATCAAATCGGAAGATTGGCGGTCATCTTGGAAATAAAAATAAAAAACGATCAGCGCTTGGTGGGAGTGGCTCGGCCTACGACCAGGGCATGCAGCTCGGCCTGCGGTCTCGCGGTACACACTCGGGATTTGTCCTGGTACGGCAACTATCTTAAATTTTGAATATTAAAACAAATGACGGTCGTCAAATTGCTAACTTCAATTTGAAAAAAAACACGTCCCTAACCTCAACCGTTTTTTGCAGGCCATATCGGGATCCAATGATTTTCACGTGTAAGTCTCACACTCTTTGGGTGTCAAGTTCTAGGACTCTTGTGTCGCAGGCTGTTTGATAATATTATAAAACCGGTGCATATAGTCAAGGAGCTAGTAGTCAAATTTTAAACCTGTGGTATTGTACGCAACACTGATTTAAGTAGGCAGTTGCGTTGATTGCTGAATAAATAAACTACTAAACTAATGACCCCGCCATATTTTTATTTGTCGCCCTAGTCTATACTTAATCTAAAATGTATGAGACTGACCAGACATGCTATCAGCGCGGCGCGAAACGGGCATCACTCTAATGTTTTGAAAGTATAAGAAAATATGGAAAATAGCACAAAAATGAAAGTATATCGCGTAAACGTAGGAAGACAGAATAATTTAACAAATACAAATAAAATACTTTGCTGTGTAAAAAGTGATGATACCCACCAAAAACAAATGTGATAATGAGAGCGAAGTTGAATACGCCAAAATGATTTATAAGAACTTCAACATTTGACTTGGCTAATTTTAGCATACCTGCTTATATTTGGCTAATCACTTATCATCTTTATGTTATACGCAAGTTATCGTTGTTATTACGTTGTAAGGTTACATTCTTCTAAATATAAATATGTCAGAATTGCTAGTAAAAAGAACTAGCCAGGTCAAATGTTAATATAAATACAATTCAGGATTCTCTACAGAACTTGGAAGCCATTGAGATTGCAATTCTTTAGTCAGATTTATGTTTTTGGTGGGATCACTTATACAAGCAGCAGAGCTATACAGGGCATGTTTCCTGCTAATAATAATAGTACATTATGGTACTAGTGTGTAACATTGGTGATTACCGCCGCGGCGCCATTGAGACCCGAGCCGTAGGCGAGGGTCTTAAGAGAGCCAAGGGCGGTAATCATCAATACACACGTGTATCATACGACGTTTTTCACACTTGTGAATAAAATAACAATAAAAACTCATTTTATTTAGTAGATAAAAAGTTTATTTAGAGAAACAATTAGTAAATGAGTAGATGGAAAATAGGGTATCTGGATCCAACCATTCAGTTGGATCCAGATACCCTATTACCTTATTTTTATTTTCAAGCTATCCATTCATTCATCAAGTAACATCTAGGTAAATAATCAAGTTGAAGTTAAGAGACTGAATGAACTATCTTTAATTGAATGAATAGCTAGTCTTAATTTTATTTGTTTCTTTTTATTACAAGTAGATTTATTATATAGAAATATTATGTATACATTCAAATGTTCATTTTTGCGCATACTAATTTTAAATCCAAATTCAATACAATATTAACAATAACATTTGAACATTATACTTATTCAAAGTCGATACAATCAAATGAAAACTCAAAACAATAATTACAGAAATATGACATTACTTTCAATTTCTCGTATGATTTCTCTTACTCTAGCGTAAATATTGTCTGTGAAAATGTTAGTCACTGTATGCTGAGCGCAAACGTCAGCATTGCAGTGACAAATGGATTTTTCGGCACTATCAAACTGGTTAGCGTCATACACTTCAATTCTTATAAGTTTTACTCCACTTGTAGTGATTTTCACACTAGAAGTTAGTTGCTTCTGCCTATTAATTAATTGTGAATATGCAATGCTGGGTTCGATATTCGGTGCCTCGAACTCTAAATTATTCATCCTTCTGAGGGCTGCCTCCTCTGATTCTGGTACTGGAAGCGGTGGTGTGATTGGTGAGTAGCATTCGTTAATGACACCATTGTTGAACTGAAACATGTATTAATAACATAACATAAAAATTATTTGTTTTACAAATATTCCAATAATACCTTATATAAACTGTCTCATATCACATCATTGAGGAGCTCGGTAGTCCGATGCCAGTGCGCATTACTAACGTTTTCGCAAGTAAAACGATACCAGGCGTGGCCCGCACTTGGATGGGTGACCACAAGTGGCATAAAAATTTCTCCTCCGTGCTTCGGAAGACACGTATAAGCCGTTGACCCGGCTATCATCATTGTATGGCAGTCGTCAAGCTACGTCAGATGCCGACAGCATGAAAAATCTGACACCCATGTTGGCCACTTACACATATGAAAAACAAACAAACAAACAAACAATCTCATAGGAAAAAGTTGGTAGTAGACAACTAGAGATAGAAAAATATTGCTACTTACCGGCATGTTTGTATTGTACTGCACTGCTTAAAAAATACTAATGTATTTATTGAAAGAAGGTCTCTATTTATATCAATTAAACTTTGTCATTTAAAGTTCAAAATACAATACTTTTTGCATTAAAGATATTGTCGATGTTTGCATTTTAATATTTAACCCACTGTTGAGCAAGGTAGGTAATGTGTTTTATTTTTAATAAGGAGTATAATTCTTATTTATCTACATACTTATACTTTTCATTATCGATTTTAGAAATCTTATTTTAGGTAAAAATGGCTCTTTTCAGTTAACATAAGTCAGGTTTTTATTCTCTTGTGAATAGAGTTTTCATTTTTGTAACTCTGAATATAAAACATTAGTAAGACATCGTATATCCGAAGACCACCATGAAGGCAACACCTGACGTTTTTACTTATTTGGACGACATGCAGACTGCAAACCATGCTCTTTTTGCCATTGATAAATAAATCTTCAGATACGCTCAAGAAACATTACGATCGGTGTGCTTTTACTATAGACAAGTACGTACCTACTTGATCATCATAAGCATTTGTTTGTGATTCCGCTCTATATATTCACGTGATGAAGTCGAATTTTAAAAAATCGAGTATCAATATTATGCGTCAGACATTTGTTAGCTTAGATTAAGTACAGCAACAGACATAATGCGAGATCTTAAGAAAAATTTACATCATTGTTTTTTACTAATAAGGTACTTATGAAAAATCATATTTAAGCCACCCCGATGTTAAGTGAATTTACAGTTTGATTTACTTCCTAAGGGCATCTGGTCCAGTAGCAGTGGTCTTGTGATATAATTAGTTAGCTGTTGAAGTGGGTACGTGCAAAGGAGAAAAATAAAATGTAAGTATTTACAAATTATAGTACTACTAGCTATCAATAGCATGAAGGAGAAAAAAAACACTTCTCCTTCATGCTATTGATTCTCATGGTTTACTCAGATGTTGTCCTCATAAACTCTATTCACCAATTCTAATCATATGTTCTATTCATACTCTCTATTCATATACTCTATTCATACTCTCTATTCATACTCTCTATTCATACTCTCTATTCATACTCTCTATTCATACTCTCTATTCATACTCTCTATTTATACTCTCTATTCATACTCTCTATTCATACTCTCTATTCATAATCTTTATTCATACTATCTATTCATAATCTTTATTCATATACTCTTTTCATACTCTCTATTCATATACTCTATTCATAATCTTTATTCATTTACTCTATTCATACTCTCTATATACACTCTTCTATTCATACATTTTATTTGTACACTCTACGCACATAAGTACACCATTTATACGCTTTAATCATACACTCTTTTAGTAAACTCTATACTTTATTGGCTTACTCTGTTTACATACCCTAATCATATAATTTATTCACATTCTCTGTTATAAACATATTCTCTTTCCACATTTATCAATTCAGTTTATATTCTTGTATAGAACCTGTATCTGATATTACAACTTTTCTTTGATTTGATACTGATATAGCTATAATTTTTTTTATAGAATTATAAGTACTTAAGTTTATAGTAAATTTTACAAAATAAAACTGTCTCCACGACCCCCACTCTTTAGTAGTGTTTGTGAGATTGAGAATATAGTGAAGTAACTATATTTTTTTGTTTATAGGTCAAAATCATTGGAGAAGGATCTTTTCATCTCAAGCGATGACTCAGAAGTAGAGTCAAAGCCGGTGGAAAAAAAGAGAAAACGGAGCTCCAGCAAGCCGAGAGAAGAGTCAAAAGCGAAAAAAACAAAAACGGTCATCGCTTCATATACTGCTCCACCTCGTCTTACAGCAGCTGATCTGTTTGGAGAAGACAGCGAAGAGGAAAATCAAATCAAGCCTTCATCTTCAAAAAATGGTAATAATATACCACCTTTAATTTCTACGTATATGAGAAGGGAAGCAAAGGGGTACTCTCGACGAGTAGATAATACGAAGCAAGGGAAGTATTATGTGGAAATAAAAATTTATAATACAGATGAGATTCAAAACATAATGCCGATTAATAGATGGCGGTATGCCATTACAACTATCAAGACTAAGATCGATGAAAACAAAGACAGAGAAGCTTGGCGCTCTTTGAAGGACTTTGTAAATTGCTCGAAAAAGGAGTTTAAGAAGTGTCCAATTACTGTAGTCGGATCATACGAAAGTATGACATAATTTACCTGTTTGTAACTCTTTCTTTTTTCCTGTATACTTTCGTATTATGAAATCTAATTTTATATTTTATTTATATTCAGTTATTAAACATATACAATGTGTAACGAAAAGGGGATAATAACCAGAAAGGGATTAAACGTTCTAATCAATGTGAACAACTTTTACTATGGGACCAAAAAAAAAAAAGAAGTCTGTCGCTCTATATAAAATTAAATACCAACTATTTAAAATATATGATGCAGCAGACTTTTTGCTACTAAAAGAATGGTCTCATAGTAATAGTTGTTCACATTGATTAGCACATTTACTCCATTTCGTGTTGATTGATACTCCCTATTCGTTACACATTATATTCTCTGTTATGTACTCTTTCTTTAATTATTATGGAACTGATTATATTTTATTATTGTATCTGTTTTTTTATTTCGCAGCTGTTCAACCTATCGACACATCGAGATCTCAAAAAACGATATATTGTGATAAATGTAAAATGATAATACTAGAAAAACGATATCCCTATCACATGAGAACGAATATACATAAAGCTAATTCTTTACTGAATACACAGCTCCCGAATATCAATATTGTTGCGACTGCTTTTAAAAACAGAATAGTAACATACAGATTGAATATCAATCAGGAAGACGAGTACTTCGGTCTAGAAGCGTTATTGAGTAACAACCAAGCACACCTCATAGACTTATTAAATATTTCACTAAGTAAATATGATTGCATTAAAACTAATTTTGAGTTGTTCGCATATTTTATATTACCGAAATCAGATGAAACACAATTAAAGTCCTTTAATACTCAATATAATATTATATACAAAAATACTGATTTAATAGAGTTATTAAAGAATGTAACAGATATATTAAAAGAAAAACTAACTGAATTTCAACATTGTCAATCTGGATGGTCACTTGTTTCATTGAGTCATCTTGAAATAAATGTCAATAAATATTCTCCTTTGAGAGGTGGATCTTATGTAGAACTACCACCAGCAATCAGAAATTCGAAGAGTTGTATAAACATAAAAAATAAAGATAATTTTTGTTTTCTTTGGAGCATAATGGCTGGATTATACCCAACTACGAAAAATGTATGCAGAACTAGTTCATATCCTCACTATTCTACTGCTTTAAATACAGATAAAATGTCATTTCCTCTTACGCATACAGATATTAGATGTTTTGAAAAAAACAATCCTACCATAAGCATTAATGTATATGGCTTACGAAATAATATTGTGACTGGACCACTTTATGTATCGAAACAGAGAAAAAATAATCATTTTAATTTATTATACATAGAAAACAAAAATAAAGGACACTATTGCTTAATAAAAAATCTTATCCGTTTAGTAAGACCGCAGGTCACTCGTTATAAGGGTAAAGTTTATTTATGTGAGACATGTTTACAGTTCTTCAGTAGCGAAAATAGATATAAGACTCATCACTGTTCCCAGATTTTGTCTATTTTACCTGAACATAATACTGTATTAACATTTAAAAATTATGAAAGACAACAAAAAATCAATTTTATTATTTATGCTGACTTTGAATGTTTATTAATAGAGTGTGATAAACGTACTCATAACTCAGTAAGAACTGAAAGTCTAAGGATTCATCAGCCATCATGTTTCGCATATTATATTTGTTGTTCACATGATAAAAAATTAAATAAATATGTATCGTATAGAGGTAAAGATTGTGTGGAAGTGTTTGTCAAAGAATTAATACAAGATGCTAAACGTTTACACAAAATTTTGAGTACGAAAAAGTCAATGACTCCATTAACATCAAAGCAAGAATTAGAATACCAAAAGGCTACTTTATGTTACATATGTAAAAAGTTATTACTCAATGATAAAGTTCGAGATCATGATCATATTACTTCTGAGTACAGAGGTGCAGCGCACTCTCAATGTAACTTGATGTATAGAGTTTGTCCATTCATTCCTGTAGTATTTCATAACTTATCTGGATATGATTCACATTTATTTATTGAAGAGTTAGCAAAATATGAAGGTGCTATAAAAGTGATACCGAAAACGAAAGAAAAATACATTTCATTTACAAAAGTAATGAAAACTGAAAACTTTAATTTTCCTATTCAAATAAAATTTATCGATTCATATCAATTTCTTAGTTCTAGTATAGATGCTTTGAGCAAAAGTTTATCAGAAAGTGATTTTTTAAGTTTATCGAAAGAGTTTCCTGAAAAAGCAAAATTCGATTTACTAAGGAAGAAAGGCATTTATCCCTATGACTACATGGACTCGTGGTCAAAATTTCAAGAAACTCAATTACCTGCTAAAAGTAATTTCTACAATACGTTGCGAGATGAGTCTATAACTGATAACGAATATTTACATGCTCAAACAGTGTGGGAACTATTCAAAATAAAATCTCTTGCTGAATACACAGATTTATATTTAAAATGTGACGTGCTTTTACTTTGCGATATATTCGAAAAATTTAGAAGAACAAGTTTGCATTTTTATCACTTGGATCCGAGTTATTATGTCAGCGCAGCGAGTTTAAGTTGGGATGCGATGCTACTGTACACTGGTGTTGAACTTGAGTTAATAAGTGACTTAGAAATTTATGAGTTGTTAGAAAAAGGTATCCGTGGTGGATTAGCACAGTGCTCACTTCGTCATGCTAAATCAAATAATAAATACTTACCACATTTTAACACTTCTGAACCAAGCAGTTATTTAATATATCTCGATTGTAATAATCTATACGGGTATGCGATGATGAAAAAATTGCCTATTGGAGAGTTCAAACTATTATCACAAGATGAATTAAAAAAAATTGATGTAACGACTTTTTCTGATGAAAATGATTATGGATATATTTTGGAAGTAGACTTAAGTTATCCAGATTATTTACATGATAAACATAAAGATTTACCATTTGCTGTTGAAAAAATTGTACCACCTTATGGAACAACAGAAAAGCTAGTAGCTAATCTTTACGATAAACAAAACTATGTTATTCATTATGTTCACCTGAAAGAGTGTTTAAGAAATGGTTTAATTTTAAAAAAAGTTCATCGTATTCTTAGCTTTAGACAAGAGCGTTTTCTAAAAAAATATATTGATTTAAATACCAATCGACGACAGGATTCAAAAACAGCATTTGAAAAAGATTTTTTTAAATTACTTAACAATGCAATATTCGGCAAAACTATAGAAAATAAGCGTAAACAGGCAAATGTTAAATTAATTTCTAAATGGAGAGATAATAACAATAAAACAAATAAACAACTTGATGCTGAAAGATTAATAGTGAAACCTAACCTAAAAAGTATAGCAATATTTTCAGAAAATTTCATAGCAATAGAATTAAATCCTGAGAAAGTAATTTTAGACAGACCGATTTATATTGGATTTACAGTTTTAGAATATGCAAAGCAACATTTATATCAATTCCACTATGACTTTATAAAGAAAAAGTATGCAAATAATGCTCAGCTTTGCTATACTGACACCGATAGCTTATTATATTTAATATACACACATGATTTTTATCATGATATGCATGAAGATATTCACCAGTACGATACTAGTAATTTTGAAAAAGATAATCTTTTTTGTATACCTCAAAATAATGCAAAAATTCCTGGACTATGGAAACTTGAAATGGGTGATGATTTAATTACGGAATTCATTGGTTTACGTGCAAAGTTATATTTTATAAATAGTGTTAAAACTCGAATAAAAAAAGCGAAGGGTGTATCCAAGTTGGTTACAAATAATCTGGAATTGAATGATTATAACAAAGTTTTAACGAGGAATGAAGTATTCAGAAGTAAAATGAATATGATAAAATCAATAAAACATGTTATATTCTCTCAGCAAGTTGATAAAAAAGTTTTGGATGGAAACGATGATAAAGTTCAAGTACTGCAAGATCATATTAACACTATACCTTGGGGTCATTGCCATTCTATGTTTATGGAATAATTATATGATATTTATGTAAGATATCAACAAATCTAAATGTGTATTGTAATTCATCCTATCTTTATATTTTAAGAGCAATATATAGCTCTTGTCGATGGATTATTGAAATTGATAATTATAATTTATATTGTTTTGTTATTAATAGATATCATTAATTTGTTTGTTTGTAATAACTGTTTTGTCCTTAAAAAATATATATTAAACAAAATAAATAATTTATAGTTATTTAGAATATTTGTTATTTCAATATGCTCATAAATTACATGAAGAATATATACATATTAAGTACATTTATCTTTTTTTTTTTATCCTATACACGATAACACACCTACCATGAGCAGGATATATAAAGACTGACAAAATGATATTATCCTTCATTTCAAAATGAAATTCATAAAGCAAACTCAAACTTTAGAAGTCGATAATATTAAAGTTAAAAATAATACACAAATTATAAGACATAGTACTCTTTTTCCAAATACTATACGTTGTATAATATGTGGTCCATCTAACTGTGGTAAAACAAATATTATGCTTAATTTGTTATTACATGAAAATGGACTCAAATTTAAAAATATTTATTTATATTCAAAGACAGCTTTTCAGTCAAAGTACAGCTTTTTAAGAAAAGTAATTGCCAGGATTGCGAATGCGAAGTTATTCATTTTTAATAATAATCAAGAAGTAATTCATCCGAATGAAGCCATACCTAATTCAGTAATTATTTTTGATGATGTTGTATGTGAAAATCAAGATAATATAAGAAATTACTTCGCTATGGGAAGGCATAGACAAATAGATTGTTTCTATTTGTCTCAAACTTATTCAAAAATACCCAAACAACTAATTAGAGATAACGTTAACTTTCTTATTATTTTCAAACAAGATGATACTAATTTAAAACACATATACAATGAGCATATCAATACAGACATGGATTGGGTAAAATTCAAAAAGCTCTGCTCCATGATATGGCAAAATAATTATAATTTTTTAGTTATTAATAAAGAGTGTTCATTAAATAGTGGGCGATATAGAAGAGGGTTTGATACGTTTGTACACTTTAAAAAGTATATATAGCTATGTTTGAGCAAAAAATATTTCATATTGATCTATCTATTTGAATCTTACACTTGTATTAAAGAAAAATGGATTTAAAAGAACAATTAATCAAATCAGTAAATAATATAAAACATAAAATTAAAAAACTTCAGGACGAGGAAGATGTAGCCAGTTTGAAATATAAAAAGATATTTAAACCTGTAATTGATTCAATGGAGAGAATGGTTAAAGATAAAAGTAATTTTAATATGAATATTTCAGAAAACGGTAATATGAATGACACAATTGATGATTTTATCATGGACGGGGAAAATACAAGTGAAGAGTATAGTTCACCAAAAGAATATGAAGAATTCAAAGATTCTATCAAATCAATGTCTAATAACGATAATTCAGAATATTTTTCTGATAATGAGAAAACACCGCTAGGAAATAAAGATGATACACTTATTTCACTCAAAAAGGAAGATATGATGGAAATATACAATGATTTAAATGTTCCGTTTGGAGTTCGTAGTGAAAACAAAACACTAATGATAGGAAACACTAAAATTCGCTTTTCTATCAAAGAAAATGGTTCAAATGAAAATGAAAAGTCATATGTTCTTCGGATAAACGATAATAAATATGACTTGACTCCTGGATTAAAAGAATTGCTAATACGTAACAAACCTAATCTTAAGTTAGTGACTGATAGTGATAAAGTAATATACAAAGACATACTTGATATTACTAGTGTACATAAACGTGACTTTAACCCCAACGGTCAAATAAAAGGTGATAAGGGTATAAAATATTGTCAAATAATCAAGCCAATGTTTCCTGGAAAGACATCAGAAACCAAAATAGGAGGTTCATTAACAAAATTTAAAAAAATGTATAAAAATGATACTGATTACATTTATTGGGATGATCCAAATGAATTGATTGAGCGATTAAAGCTACTTATTGCATCAAAAAGTGCTGGTAATACTAACCATGATAACGAAATTATTTCAATAATTGAAGAATTAAAAGAAGCCGACATTATCAAGGAATAAAACACATGCTTTAAAACATATCCTCTCAGTATACAGTAGTACTACGAGCTAGTTAGCATTTTAACAAGTTAATTTCATTTCAAATTTATAAAATAAATTGTTAATATTCGGAAATAATTATCATTATGAGTAAAGAAGATATTGTTAATGAAATTCATAAAAATGCTAGAATTAACTTTCCTAGAAGAAGTGTTATTCTTAAAGGTATAGATGATCTTTGGCAAGCAGATTTGATAGACATGCAAGCAATATCGTCAGTAAACGATGGGTACAAATATATATTTATCATAATTGATTGTTTTTCAAAATATGCTTGGGCTATTCCACTTAAACAAAAAAATAAAGAATTAGTGTCCACATCGTTTCAATCTCTACTAAATCAGGGAAGGCAGCCTAAAAATTTACAAACAGACTTAGGAACTGAATTTTATAATGATAAATTTAAAATGATTATTAAAAAGTATGACATCAATCATTATTCTACATATTCAACAAAAAAGGCTTCAATAGTGGAAAGACTAATTAGAACTTTGAAAAATAAATTGTATAAAGAATTTAGCTTAAAGGGAAATTACAAATGGGTTGATGGAACGCTGGTTAATAAATTACATGAATATAATCATTCACATCATAGTACTATTGGACAAAGACCAGCTTCAATCAATCATAGTAATGAAAAGTTGATACTACAAAGATATAATATTTTAGAGGAGAAAAAAAATAAAAAAATATGTAAAAGGTTTAAGATTAATGATTACGTTAGAATTAGTAAACATAAAGGATGTTTTGAGAAAGGATATACACCTAATTGGTCTTCAGAAGTATTTAAGATTATCAAAGTGCAAAATACTAATCCTACAACATATTTACTAGAAGATGCCCGGCATAGACCAATTTTAGGAGCCTTTTATGCCCAAGAAATTAAAAAAACTAAACATCCTGATATATACCTCGTAGAAAAAGTTTTGAAGACCAAAGGTAATAAAGTATACGTTAAGTGGTTAGGCCTACCAACAAGTGAAAACAGTTGGATAGATAAGACGAACGCATTGTGAATTTTTCATTCATTAATACTATCACGACTTTATCACTAATGGGGGCAGACAAAGCCCTGCTAATGTCTCTACATTTAAATATATATCATCCATTATAATATTTCAAGTCATTCGTGTAAAGATATTTCTAAAGTAAAGACTATTCTAACTAATAATAGTACTATGGTTAAAAAACAACATCAAAATAAAGAAAAAAATATGAAACAAAATAAAATTAAAAAACCTCCTTCAGGAGCCGGAATCAAAAAGACCTTTAAAAATATTGTGTCTCATGCAAGGCGACACATAAGTAATTTAAAACCTAAATGTAAGAAAATGTTAACGGAATTAGCATACGCCGCAGCTCAAGAATTAGCATCAGATTTACCTATTGCTTTACCAAGAGTAATACCAGTACCAAAAACTGGTGGTTTTCTTCCGTTGATTCCTATATTTGCAGGATTGTCAGCTGCTGGTAGTATAGCTGGTGGAGTCGCAGGAATCACAAAAGCTATAAATGATTATAAAAGTGCTAAGAAACATCTATCAACATTAAAAAGATCTGGCAGAGGTTTGCCAGTTACGCAATCTATTTGTGTAGGAAAAGGATTACACCTTAAGCCCTATAAAAACGGGTTAGGAATTTATGTAACAAAATCAAAAAACTGATTACTCGGCTACCCAAAAGAGCTTTAACCAACATTGACATATTAAAACACTCAAAACAAATTCCGTTTTTTCGTGGTGTGTTTATGAGAGACGAACTACCTAAGAAACCACATAAAAAAGAATGTGGTATTATTAATTTGGATAGTTCGAAAAACTCTGGTACTCATTGGGTAGCATATGCAAAAATAAACAACCAAATTGAATACTTTGACAGTTACGGAAATTTAAGACCGCCTAAAGAAATAATTAATTATGTAGGACCAAATATTCAGTACAACTATGATAATTTACAAGGTAATAATTTATACAATTGTGGACATTTGTGTCTTAACTTCCTTCAGTTATTTTGGACATCTCATAATGTAAAATAAAAATACTTACTTAAAGTTTTTTTACTCAGTTAGTGATAATATTTCCAAGTGAAATAATCTAAACTGGTGTCAATTAATATTCTGTTTCATTCAAGAAATCTTCATTAATCGTAATTTAATAAAGTAAGAAACGTCATTATAATCATGTTGGTTTTTTATAAAACGGTTATTCAAAAGCCAACACATAACATTACACCTCCAGTATCGAAAGAAAGAAGACTGCTAGCAGAGAAGCGGTTAGGTACAAAAAAAGCAATCACACTAAAAAATAAAAAATTTCTTCGCGCTCTTGGATTTAAATTATAAAATGTTACAAATTACAGATTCGCCACATCATGATCATTCAATAGAAAGCTATGAAATACATAGCTATAATCCTTATAACAATAGCTTTAAAGATAACGATGAAATTAGAATACCTATTCATCAGCAAGATGTGTATGTGCTACCATCTGCTAGTTCAATTTACATAGAGGGTCGTGTGAATATAAGTGGTGCTGATGCAACAGGAAAATTATCTAAAAAGGAAGTAAACTTTATAAACAATGCAATACCATTTTTATTTCAAGACATAAGATATGAACTAAATGGTATTGAAATAGATCGTATAAAAAATGCTGGAATCACCACTACAATAAAATCATACATTTCAATGAATGAAGGGGAAAATAGAGCCGCTGAGGTGTGGGGTTGGAAAGTGGATGGAATCAAGCAAACAAATGGAAACTTCTGCATAGTTCTTCCATTAAACAAAGTATTGGGTTTCGCAGAAGATTATAATAAAATAATTATTAATTGTAGACATGAGCTTATATTACAAAGAAGCAGTTCGGCTGTAAATTGTGTAACTACTGAAAAAGCAAATAATATCCGTATAGATATACAGAAGGTACAATGGCGAGTGCCTCATATAAAAGTTTCTGATCGTAGTAGACTCTTATTACTGAAGCACCTAGAAAAAGATCGTCCTATACAACTTGCATTCAGAAATTGGGATTTGTATGAATATCCATTATTACCCAAAACAACAAAACATTCATGGTCTATCAAAACTGCTTCTCAATTAGAAAAACCAAGATTTGTTATATTCGGTTTGCAAAGTAATAGAAAAGATGTTTCACTCAATAGTTCTTCAATGTTTGATCACTGTAATGTTACCAATGTGAAACTGTTTTTAAATTCACAATATTATCCCTATGAATCACTTCATCTTAAATTTGATCAAGGAAAGTACAGTATATTATATGAAATGTATACGAATTTCCGTCAGTCGTATTACGGCCTCAGTCCAGACCCTCTGCTTGATTTGCTGTCATTCAAAGAAAAAGCACCACTTTTCGTTATTGATTGTTCAAGACAAAACGATTCACTAAAGAGTGGACCAGTAGATGTGCGTTTAGAAATTGAATGTTCTGAAGACATTCCTGAAGATACAACAGCATACTGTTTGATCATTAACGACCGACTTTTTGAGTATAAACCTCTGAGTAACATTGTTCGGAAGATATCATGAATGTAATTGTTGATGTTCAAGGTTTCAAGAATGAGAAAAATCAATTCATTCCCAAAGAAATAGCAATTTTATCGAAATCTCATGTTATGATATTATTAATAAAGCCACCATACCCATTTTATGATTTAACAAAAAAAGAACGTTCGACCGTAGCATGGATTGAAAAAAATAGAGGAATTCTATGGAATGAAGGCTTTGTACCATACTGTAATTATAAGTCTAGTATAATCAAATTTTTTAAAGATAAAAATATTTTTACTAAAGGTGACGAAAAAACAGTATGGCTTAAACATATGTTAGATACTAGTAAAGTGTATAACTTAGAAGGGGTTGGCTGTCCTAATTTTGAAACATTGTATGAAAAATATTTTTCGGATCTTAAAACCTGTATCTATCATAACAATATCTGTGCTTACAAAAATGTAAATTGTTTGTATAAATGGTGTAAAGAAAATTATGATAAAGTCAAAATAAATATTTAATAATTGTAATACCTTGTATTATTTTCCAATGAATGCGACGCATGAAATTGATGTATGTTTGAAACGAATGTGTGGGTAACCTCTGCGATATACCATACCCATACAAGTAGGTACCTCTAAAATTAGTAAAGTCAGAATCAAGACTTTAAATTTGAAGATTAAGAGCTTAGTGGTTGTATTATGAGTAAATGACTATCAATTTAAAACACACCTTGTCTAAGAGTATGCAGCAGTCAATTTACAGTATTAAATGTATGTACACTGAAAATGAACATTTTAACTACTTATCGAAACTTCGAAACTTATAGATAAAAACTCCGATCTGATTAAGCCATTCTACTCGAGTGAGATGATATATGTGAAGTAATTCAGTTACAATTTTGATCAGTTATTGTTAAGCAGTTCGGAAAGCAGGTCAGTTAGTTATCAGTTATTATAAAATTTATTTACCTGTTCGCTGGATCAGTAGAAATATGTTTAAATATTAGAGATTCCGTCTAGTTAACATGTTTATCATCGGAACAGTTGGCATGCCTTTGAATATTGGAAGTGTTACTTGATGAATGAATGGGTAGCTCGAAAATGAAAATAAAATAATAGGGTATCTGGATCCAACCTGAATGGTTGGATCCAGGTACCCTATTTTCCATCTACTGTTACCTTACGTCACTCATCAAATACACGGCGCAGTACAAATGTTTGTGTATTATACAAACTCGTGATGCAAGTCAATAATTTAATAATCACTAACTTTTGCTCACAACTTGGCGTGTAGGCCAAGGATGGACAGTCCACTACTAAACGTCTTCTCTATTTGTATTTAGGGGACACTTTAATTTTTCAGGGTCCAGTTACTTTGTGAAATAAGTTATTTAAAAGGAAACGAAGATATCATTTA